>CM057466.1:10012500-15012500 GCA_030035585.1 Dugong dugon
GAAACCCCTCCATCTCCACAATATGCCGAGTCACTTTCCTCTAAAGATCATTTTGACACTGTACTCATAAGACTTGCATACCCCTGGCTGAACTGTCTTTCATGCCAACCCACACTGCTCCAGCCTATCTGTGAGCAGGTACTGCTGCCTTCCCCTGGTGTTCCTTCTTGTTTTATGTTCTCCTCTTTTCTCACTATCATGAAAAGACTACTTGGAGATGAATTTTTTCCCTAAAACCCAAGGTATTTTCCTCAGTCCAACGTAGTTGAATGCAAAAAGGCTATGAGCATAGACTCTAGGTCCAAAGTGCTTGGGTTTTAATCTCACCTGTGCCAATCACCAGCTATATGACTTTGGATAAGTTACTTAACTTCTCCATGGCTCAGTTTCCTCATCTGTAAAACGGGCATAAAATAGTGTCTAGCCTCATAGGGTTGTTAGGAAGATTTAATATGAAAGAGCTTGTCTAAAAAATCAAACAAACATATAAAGATATATATACGTATATATATGTGTATAGATATATATACACCATAATAATAAGAACAATCTAAAATCAGTCTAGCAAATGGCCAGTCTCTGGGAGACTGCAAACCTAATACTTAGAAAAACAAAGTGAAGACAAGATGTAAAGTAATTATCTCAAGAATTCAAATTTTTAGAAAGCTGTCACTAAGGGGGGGAAATGTGGGTTGTGGCTTAAAGGATTAAGATCTATTAAATCTCAAGTGAGTTCAGTTTATTTGTACTTAAATGTTTCCATAAAACGCTGTGGTTATTGAAAAAAATCTGCATATGAATTTACCTTACACTCCACAGGCTTTTTACTATTGCAAGAGACCACAAGAAAAAGTGTGGTTTCAAAATGTTAAAATAGTATCCAAGGATCTTAACACTCATGTTAAGAACACCATTTTCTCGATTTAGATTCAGATTGTGACAAATTTTCCCTTTAAGAAAACGAACACAAACGAGAAATTCATTCCTAACCCCACCTCATTCAAGAAGCACACTGGCAGAAATGCATCCTTCTTAACTGCCATTGCCCTGGAAGCTCCCTCTAACCTGGCACGGCTTTTCTTTCTTCCTTCACCGTAACCAGATCCACGCAACAGGAGACTGGTTTTCTAGTAGTATATACCCCAAATATCTAAAGATCATTAATATTATTTACAAAGATGTAGATTCTCTATGAATCTAATAATAGGTTGATCTCAGTAGGGCCAAGAGTCTTAATGCCAACAAGAGGGTTATCATGTGGGAACAGCCACATTTCATTCATGTATGTCTAGTCATATAACACACGCACACACACACACAGTTTTATTTTTCCATATGCGAAACTTTTCTTCATAGTGACTGCTGCTACCACAATTCATCTTAGTTATCTGTGAGATGATAACACTCATATAAAAAAATCAAAACCCATTGCCATCCAGTTGATTCCGACTCATAGCAACCCTATAGGACAGAGCGGAACTGCTCCATAGGGTTCCAAGGAGAACCTCGTGGATTCGAACTGCCAACCTTTTGGTTAGCAGCCATAGCTCTTAACCACTCTGCCACCAGGGTTTCCAACAATCATATAGTTACCATTTACTGAATGACTACTACATGCTAGGTCCTATGCCAAGCAAGCCTTTTACATAATCATCACATTTCATTTTTACATAAGTAACCAAGGCTTTGGAGCGGTGTGCTCATTGCCTCAGTGTCTCCTGCAAAGTGACACAGTCAGGATTTGGTCTGACGTTAAAATCCACACTGCAGGTCCCATCATACAGCCCTGAGAGACAGCATATGCTGGGCTCAGGAATAACAACTCACTCCTATGCACACAAATCTGAAGCTACCTGATCTGTGAAAGTCAAGCTCAGCTGTGAGTGGCTGGAGAAAACGGTGCTGGACATGTTGCTCCTGGACACGGAACCTCCCAAAGGCTGCCCAGTGAGGGAGGAGCAACAAAGAGAACAGAGTAGATAACTGATATCCTCAGAATATCCAAAGGAAGAGTCGGGGCCGAGGTGTGAGGTCCTCTGATACCTTAGTTACCGCACAGCTTCAGTATAAGCGCAAGATGCCAACACAGCTAAAACCTGATTGTTATACTTTGTTTCAAAGCTGAGGCTAACTACAGAGTTCATCCTTTCTGGATACTGGCAGTCTACATGGAACAAACAAAAAATTCTGTGAGCTTCTGCTTTCTTTGAAACAAAGAAGATATGCTTCTTAAGAAAGAAGGCAGAGTTGGGCAAAGAGTAGGCTTGACCCTTCAAGTGCAAATCCCAGGATCTTTCTTGCACAGAGTGACACTGTGTAACTCTATGTGCCCTGAGAAAGAATGGTGAATGTCCAAAGTGACATTTCCCAGAGACAAAAGAAACTAACAGTGTTGGGGCAGTACTTGTGAAAGGAAAAGACACATTCCTTTTTTTTTTTTTACAATCAGACCTGCACACTTGTCAGCGGGTATGCACACATGCGCACACACACACAAAATTCATCTCAGAAACCACCCTATTAGTCGTGTCAGAGAGCCAGAAAAATAAGAGGTAAAATACAGGAGAGTTTTCAAAAGAACAACAGCCAAACCTTGCTTTGTTAGACAGAAAAAGCATGACAAATGTTGAAGAAGGAAAGGCTGATGGCAAACGTATCAAGTGATGGATCTAATCATTTAATTTTACTTTCATCAAAAAAGACTTTAGGGAATTACTATCATTAGTAGGACACACCTGAAACCCAGGACATGCTAACTAGCAATGTACATGATCTCAATGACACTTTCCCAAGAATGGAGCTTGTCTCCTCAGTCAGGAAAAGTCTGTTCCTAACAGTGCACTTCTTCTCTTCTCTTTCTTTGAATGCAGCTGGGCAGGTAGCTCCCACCTGTCAGACCTGGCATCTCTCTCTGTCCTCACTAAGCTCACTGATCACGGTAGCAGGCTCCCAGTCCATGTTCAGTATGCCTTCACCCAGCTTTTATCATACTATGTGCTGACAGCTGCTAGACACTAACTCAGTTATAATGAAGCTGTGCTTGGACTCCCATTTGACTAATGATTCCTGTACACAGCACCCTTGTAAACTTCATCTGGGGGAATGATCAGGGCATTGGATGAGGGTAATTGGAGGAGAGCTAAACTCAGATATTCCTGACCCTAGGGCCACAATACCATCAACCCTTGCAATAATTTCTAACACACACACACGCAAAGAAGTGATATTTTTATTTCTGACCTAGGCTCATAATCATATTTGAGACAAAACCCCCAAAATGATGTCTGGACCCTGGCCACTTCAATTATCTTGGCCATCACAGTCGTGAGATTAGCAAAAAAATCTTAACTGCCAAAATGAACAGAAATACAGACACTGGCTACGCAAGACAGTTATTTGACACACAAACCTTATTTCATTAGGAATTTCTTCTTCTTCTTCCTCTTTATTTTTGCTTCTCCAGTAAAAGAATGCCCCTAAAATTAGTACAACGCAAAAAATGATAATAACTGCACCAGTGCCAATGGCTCCAGCTATTAGTCCAATGCTCCTGGGATGGGCTGCAAAACATATTTAACGTATATTTAAAGAACAAAAAAAGAAGAATAGCATATACCCATGCAACTGTGCTTGGACTAAATACAAGATTGTTTACTAAACATTCTTTTTAATATGTGCAAAATTGTCTAAAGTATTGCACCCATATAAAGTTGAACCTTAATTCACTTTCTATTTCCCCACTGCCTAGGACTAGCACATCATAGGCTCTCAAACATTTGCTGAGTGAATGAACAAACAACCCACACAGCACACAGAGCAGAGTGGGAATACGATGCTGCCTGTCTAATGGCCTGAGCTGCCCGTGAGCCCTGCCACTCAGTGTGCCACGTCATCATCACATCACAGCCAGATCACTCTCTTGCAAGTGAATCCCAACAGCTCAGAGTTCTCTGCTAAAGAGAATGCCTCTTTATGACTTGGGGACCTAACAACTGAGCAGATAAAAGGAATTAGGGAAAAACACAAGAAGGTCTTGTCATAGCCATAAGATCATTACAAATTTCTGTAATGTCTCTAAAAAAAAAAAAAAACAAAAAGCACTGCTGTTGAGTCAATTCCGACTCACAGTGATCCTACAGGACAGAGTAGAACTGTCCATAGGGTTTCCAAGGTTGTACATCTTTACAGAAGCAGACTGCCACCTCTTTCTCCTGTGGAGCAGCTGGTGGTTTCAAACTGCTGACCTTTTGGTTGGCAGCCAAGCACTTTAACTTGCATCACTAGGGCTCTTCGTTATGTCTGTAACACCAAAAAAACCAAACCCGTTGCCATCGAATCGGTTCCGACTCATAGTGACCCTGTAGGACAGAGTAGAGCTGCCCCATAGAGTTTCCAAGGAGCGGCTGTTGGATTCGAACTGCCGACCTTTCGGTTAGCAACTGAGCTCTTAACCACTGTGCCACCAGGGCTCCATAACGTCTACAGTACTATATGTTACCTTATACAGTATATGCTAATGATTCTGATATAATAAGTATATACTAATATAATATTCTAATGTAATAGCATATAGTAAATCTATTCTAATGATTATAATGATCCTGAGGAGGAAGATATTTTGCCATAAAGAAAATATCCTATTGTTGAGGCTGAGAAGCATACCAACACATTTTTATAGTACTTTCAATTATGACTAAAACCAAAAGAATTTCTGTTTAGTACTTTTCAGACAACCTGAAAACAATTTAGCAGAACCATTTCTTCCCTGGTGACGTCAGAATTCTATATACCTACGTGGAATAACCTGGAGATCCAGAAGGCAGGTGCTGGTCCCAATGGCGTTAGAGGCCACACACCGGTACAGACCTGAAGACAGAGCGCTGATGTTCCGGATGGTGACTGTCCCCTGGACCTGGTCTGTCACAAGAATAATAATCATGTGAGGATTCAGGAGAAAGGTTTACAAAACCAAAGAAATTCGCAGAAGACTAAAAATAAACACTGAAGAGCTATCAATAATTTCTCTCTCTTTTGTTTACTGAGAAATTTTTGGTTCATGAATGTTGTAGACTAAAATCATTACATCCCACTAAAGGTCTGGCACCATTCGGGACTATCCTAAATGAGGTCAACCTTACAACAACGTGCAGATTAGCTTGTTAAGTCCGAAATGTTAGCAGTCTCCCCCATGGAAATGGTAGCTAATGCTTATCCTAGAGAACTGATGATAATTCACACCAAACCGTAATCCTGAGGTAAAGCAATAACATAAAGAACAAGTTAAACTCATTACAATGATGTTCACTTCACAGTTGATGGAACGAATACAAACTCCACACTCGAGGGTCCAGGATGTTACTCCCTTCCAACAACTATTCTAATTGTTTATGCTAGCTCAAGACCTCCAAGAAGCAGACACCAAGACATGCACGAGGTTTACTGAAGGAAAACACCAGAAAAGGACCAGGAGAGGAGGCTGGAGAAGGCCGGGACAGCCTTCAGATGGTGATGCACGTCTGACCCCTGTGAAGGGGAGAGGGAAGGCAGGAGGACCAGGGAGAAAGATTATTAGACTGAAGCAGAGTTTTAAGGAAGTTTCAGCCAAGCTGATGAAGAGTTCTTGAGCCAAAGTCACCCATGAAAGGAGTCCCATGCCTGGTGAGAATCAGCCTGTATTAGCAGCCCCACTGTGTCCAGTTCCTGGCTGGGAGCAGCCCAGGGGAAGTGTAGCCTTGATGCAAATGCTGTGGTGGACCCAGAGGGGCGGCAGCTGGGGCTGTCAGTCCATTATACTCCCAGGAGAGGTGGGCAGGGCATTTTCAAGGCCACCACATCAGTGCTACCAAGAAAGGTTTCAATAGTTCACATTTTAGTAATTCATCAGAATTGACATAGCTTGATTATTTATTCCACGTAAATAAAATGTAAATGACTTACAGTAATAATATAAAGTTAACGGTTATCACTATGTGCCAAGCATTAGCTAAGCATTTATATGTGTCATCTCAGTCTTTACGACTCCATGAGGTAAATAATATTACTATTAATGCCACTGCACAGATAAGGAGCCTAAGGCTTTAGATGGGTAATAAGATTAGAGAGCCACTCATGAGGAACTGAACTGGATGGAGGCCTGTCTGACCTCAAACCTCTACGCTTCAGCGCCTCCCTTAGCCAGGACATAACACATGCAGCCATTTCAACCATTCAAAATAGCTGGCAATTTAGAGGTAAGCGGAAAAGCCTCCTAATCACACAAGTTAAAAAACAAAATTCTGACACAAAGCCTAAGTATTCCTGAGGCAAGACTTGGAGCTATTCCCACCTCCTTTTTAACATGGAGCAGTCTCCGTGTGGTGCATATGGTTAATGCTGCTAACCAAAACATTGGAGGTTCGAGTCCACCCAGTGGCACCTTGGAAGAAAGGACTGGTGGTCTACTTGCAAAAAATCAGCCACTGAAAACCTTATGGAGCATAGTCTTACTCTAACACAAATAGGGTCACCGTGAGTCAAACTCCATAGCAACTGGTTTAGCATGGAACTGCGATTTAATTATCTGGTGTCTGCTGGGAACCTTCATTTCTGTCTACATCAAAGGCAGAAGCAGAGAAAAGGGGCAGCAAAAAGCAGATCAGACTACAACATGCATGGATTTCTTCATTAATTCACTTAATAAACCAATTGCCATTGAGTCAATTCTGACTCACAGTGACCCTATAGGACACAGCAGAATTGCCCCATAGGATTTCCAAGGAGTGGGTGGTGGATTTGAACTGTCGACCTTTTGGTTAGCAGCCTGAGTTCTTAACTACTGTGCCACCAGGGCTCCCAATTCACTTCATAAGTATGTATTTATTGAGCACCTTTCCGGGTGTTGGGTGATTTCTGAGGATGGTAATACAATGATAAACCAGGCAAACCCACTCCCTTACCTTAATGAGACCAGTGGGTAGGCAATTACAGTAAACGTGATAAGTGCCGGGACTGGAGAACACAGAGCACTAGGGAAGCACATAACGAGGGGATCTAACAGAACACAGGAGTGCAGAAAATATTTGCCACCAGACTTGCCCAAGTATCTTAGAGAATTCACTGAAAGGCCCACACCCATCAACAGTCAGTCATCAGGGTTACCCCTCTTGTCCTCTAACATAATATAATGGACAGTGTTAACAGATGACTGAATCATCAAAGACACACCTGAATGAACTCCAATATACAGGGCAGGAGAGGAGAGTTTTGTTTTTAAAATGGGAGTATTTAAAGGATTAGGCTGATATTATGTGGCTATCTTACTTATCCAGAACATAATACTTAATAAATTTACACACTTGAATTGTACTGTACACACTTAAGCCCACACACTTAGGGGTTTCTGGATTCTCACCTGTGTACTATTTCCTTTCTTTAAAAACAGGGCTATCTTTTCTTTAGATTTTACTGTGTACCACATGCACTGTATGTAGTTTTAAATATCTCTCATTTAATCTTCATATAGCCTAGGGTTTATATTTCCTACTTTTTAAAGATGAGAAATCTCAGAGAAGCTATGCATTTGCCTGAGATCACACACCACACACACATAACAAAAAACCCAAACCCACTGTCTTAAGAGTCAATTTCGAGCTCATAATGATCATCCATACACTTGATTTTCCAGTAAGGGATTCAAAAACTGCACTATTCTATAGGGTCCATTTACAAGATATTTCTTAGCCATGAAATGTACCGATACTATTAGTATTAAACTAAGCCACCTGACTAGCTCTGTCTTCAACACGTCTTAATGTCACCATGCAAGAAAACCATCACGTTTGGGTGACCAACCTTACAATTCCACACACTGCAGTTTTGTTTTGTCCCCAAGCCCTGAAATTCTAGGAATTTGATTAGCTCACACTGAAACAATATAATGACCTTGTTGGCATTTCCACAGACATAATTTGAGACATTTTTAACAGCTGACCTAAGCAGCATTCTGGCATGAGGAAAGAATTAAAGTTTAAACATTATGTCTTTAAGAAGTTAATATTAAAAAGTGAAGTCCCTGCTCTTCCCTTTGTCTATACAGACACAGACAAGAGCAGACTGCTGTAAGAAATTATTCTTAAATGAGGTTGACGTACCATACTAGAGCTAACTCAGAATGTAATCAGGGAATGAGACAGACACATTGATAAGAGAGGATTAACCAGAGGCAAAACAGGGCTGTTGATGCAGACAAGGCAAAGCAGAGATGGTAGCATGGCTTCAGCAAACGCTAGACTGTTTCCAGCCAGAAAGCACATAGCCCTTCCTGAAACTAGCAGGGCTAATTCTTTAATCTGTCGCTTCACTTGGTCTGCTCTGGCACAAAAGTAACTTGTTGAAATGAATCTAGAGAATAAATGTTCTTTTGCTCTTTGTTTTAAAGAGAAAGTTCAACGGTGTGGAACTGCACAGCATGGAATGCACCGACAAAATCAAATCCCACTCTGCTGTAGTTCACAGCAATGCTGCATCCCACACAAGCTATGCACCAGGACTAAAGCGCCTGAAAGAGAAACACATCTAAGTGTACGTTTCCAGTTCAGTCCTCTCTCCTGAGTTCCAGACCCACGTCCCCAACTGCCTAGTTGATGGTGCAGAGGTTAAGAGCTTGCATTCTGGAGTCAGAGAGCCTGGGTGTGAATCCAGTTCTACCACTTACTAGCTATGAGGTCTTAAGAGTGTTACTTCCTCTTCCTCTATGTTTAACTTTCCTCATCTATAATATGGGGCTACCAAAGTGCCTATATACCATAGGGTTGTTATGAGGACTAACTGAGATAATGCATGCAACGAGATTAGCATAGTGCCTGGTAGTGCTTCCATGTGGGAATTCCTTCCTCGCATTTCTTGGGAAAGTTATGTATTTTTCTGAATCCTGAGAAAAATCAGTCAGGAAATTTAGAAAACAGTAACAAATATCGTGAGTCCTAATGTCTCCAAATTCCCAACAGATATTAATCTTCAGGATTTGAAGACGAGAAAGGGGAATTCTTGAAATAGAAATTATTCTGTATTTCTCCAAATATGATTTATGTATTTTTAGATAATAATGAGGTCATAATAATAAACAGTGAATCATTTCTCACATAATAGTTTTAGAAGTATTCTATAAAGAAAAATATAATAATAAATGCATGGCTTATTAGTCAAACTGATATAATAAGATTATGTATTTCAATAATATGTAAAAGCGATCTCAGCCTAATCAAGACATCTGATAAAACAGTAAAACGGAACATTAAAATAAAATAAATGCCAAAAAAAATCAATTTAAAAATTAAAAGATAATACCACAAACATTTAATATTTAAAAGCTGTCATTCTTAAGGTGAAATTTTCAAACACTATAAAGCATTAAGTGCACTGTCCAACAGTCTTGATCTCTTGTTTCATGCCAAATAGTCTAGAAAAGCTTATTGTATTTTTGTTCTAAGGTTCACTGAATTAAGAGTATGTTCACAAGCACCTTCAAGAAGGATGTTAGGGTACATGTTGCTTCCTATTAGTTCATTTCCTTTATTCAAAGATGAAAATATTTTGTCTTGCTTTAGTTTTGCCACTGAAATCTATATTGTTTTTTGCCAATTCAGACTTTAAATCCACTTCCCATTTTATGTCAGTGTATTCTACAGCAGCATTTTCTTCTTCTCTTTTTATTTCTGCTTTTAAAGTATTTAAAAAAGAACTGTAGCCAACAGCAAATATTCAAACACTGGAAAACACCAATGAACTTTATTGGGAAATGTTTAAATAATGTACTATTTGGATCTCCTGGTATGAACAACATTCCACAGAATCATACATCAAAACTTGTATTGCTTCCAAAACTTATTTCTTGGAATACCACTCACAGCATTTGTTTAAAATACGCTCTGTGTATCAACCTATTAATAGTCATTTGCAAGAATGACTCACCATTAGCAACAGAAAGGTCCACGAACACACACTTAAACACTTAGAATACGGCAGCAGTTGATTATATTGTGACCTCTTCTTTCCTACATGCTTTTGTCCAGGATCCCAGAAATGTCAACATTTCTGGCTCTTGCTTGACATCAGTATCTCTATGCTGATTATTAAGGTTTAATTCTCACAGGACAATGGCAGTTGGTGCTCAAGAAATGTTAGCTATTATCATTATTTAAATCCCCATTTAGAGATCCCACGGGACCACTAAATCACCTTTGCCAAGCAATCCTCTAAGTTCCTCTCTGAGATAATGCATTTACTATTCATATGTGGCTCAAGACAGAAATTGGCGTTAACTTTGACTTTTCTGTCTTTGTGAGTCCCAACATCCAACCAAATTCCAAGTGTTGTTGATTTTTGCCTGCCATCTCTCTTGAATCCCAGCCTTCCCCCTGTCCCTTTTCCATCTCAATCACCAGGGCCTTACTTCAGGCCCTCTTCCTTTCTTCATGAAACTATTATCAAACCCTCCTATACATGAGCTGGTTGCCAATCTTTCACATGACTGCTATAGCTATTTTTTTTAAGTGCACATATGGCTATCTTCCCTTGCTTTACAAATTGCAGTGAATACTCACAGTCTCAAAGATAACATACAAACTCCTAGGTATGTTGTATAATGCCTCTGGCAATCTGGACGAGAACCTGACAATCTCCTCTCCTGCCAAACTCCCATGAACCTTTTATGTCGGCTTCATAGGTCTTCTCACCTAAAAATGTCAAACTTTTATACTTGCAAGATTTTGTTTGCATGGTTCCCTCTAATACTTTCACCTGGTAAACTACCACATATCTGTCAATTTGTAGTACTGTGGTGGCTTGTGTGTTACTGTGATTGTGGAAGCTATGACACCATTATTTCAAATACAAGCAAGGTCACCCATAGTGGACAGGCTTCAGCAGAGCTTCCAGACTAAGACAGACTAGGGAGAAGAACCTGGTGGTCTGCGTCTGAAAAAACCAGCCAGTAAAAACCTTATGAATAGCAGCTGAACACTGTCTCATACAGTGCCAGAATATGAAGCCCTCAGGTTGGAAAGAACTCAAAATATAACTAGGGAAGAGCTGCCTCCTCAAAGTAGAGTTGGCCTTAGTGATGTGGGTGGAGTAACACTTTCGGGACCTTCATTTGCTGATGTGGCATGATTCAAAATGAGAAGAAACAGCTGCAAACATCCATCAATAACTGGAGCCTGGAATGTACGAAGTATGAATCTAAGAGAATAGGAGGGAAGTCATCAAAAATGAAATGGAACACATAAAGATGGATATCCTAGGCATTAGTGAGCTGAAATGGACTGGTACTGACCATTTTGCTGGGAATGTGGTGTCGCATTCATTGTCAAAAAGAACATTTTGAGATCCATCCTAAAGTACAACACTGTCAGTGATAGGGTAACATCCATACCCTTACAAGGAAGACCAGTTTATTATTCGAATTTCCAGACCAACCACTAATGACAAAGATGAGGAAATTGAAGATTTTTACCAACTTCTGCAGTCTGCAATTGATCAAACATGCAATCAAGATGCATCGACAATTACTGGAGATAGGAATTCAAAAGTTGGAAACAAAGAAGAAGGATCTACAGTTGGAAAATATGGCCATGGTGATAGAAATGACTCCTGAGATTGCATGATAGAATTTTTGAAGACCAAAGACTTATTCACTGGAAATATCTTTTTTCAACAACATAAATGGCAACTATACACATGCACCTTACCGAATGGAAAACAGAAGAATCAAACAATCTAATCTGTGGAAAGAGACAATAGAAAAGCCCAATATCATCAGTCAGAACAAGGCCAGGGGCCAACTGTGGAACAGAGCACCAACTGCTCTTACGCAAATTTAAGTTGAAGCTGAAGAAAACTAAAACAAGTCCATGAGAACCAAAATATGACCTTTAGTATATCCCACCTGAATTTAGAGACCATCTAAAGAACAGATTTGACGCAGTGAACACTAGTGACCGAAGACCAGATGAGTTGTGAGATGACATCAAGAAAATCATACATGAAGAAAGCAAAAAAAGACTAAAATAGATGTCAGAAGAGACTCTGAAACTTGCTCTTGAATGTAGAGTAGCTAAAGCAAGTGGAATAAATGATGAAATAAAAGAGCTGAATAGAAGATTTCAAAGGGCAGCATGAGAAGACAAAGAATTACAATGAAATGTACAGTGACCTGGAGTTAGAAAACCAAAAGGGAAGAACATGCTCAGCATTTTTCAAGCTGGAAGAACTAAAGAAAAAATTCAAGCCTCCAGTTGCAGTTTTGAAGGATACTATGTGCAAAATATTGAACAACACAAGAAGCATCAAAAGAAGATGGGAGAAATACACACAGTCACTGTACCAAAAAAGAACTGGTTGACATTCAATCACGTCAGGAGGTAGCATATGATCCAGAACTGATGGTAGAGAAGGAAGAAGTCCTTGGAATTGGCAAGAAAACCAGGCTCTAGGAGTTGACAGAATACTAATTGAGATGTTTCAACAAACAGATGCAACACCTGAAGTGCTCACGCGTGTCTGCCAAGAAATTTGGAAGACAGCTACCTGGCCAACCAACTGGATGGAAGAGATCTATATTTGTGCCCAGTCCAAAGAAAGGTGTTCCAACCGAATGCGGAAATTATCAAACAACATCATTAGTATCACAGGCAAGTAAAATTTTGCTGAAGATCAATCAAACACGATTGCAGACATACATCAACAGGGAGCTGCCAGAAATTCAACCTGTGATGTGTAGAAAGCACAATCTTGCTTGCTGAAAGTGAAGACTTGAAGTACTAACTGATGAAGATCAAAGACTACGGCTTTCAGTATGGATTACACTTCAACATAAAGAAAACAAAAATCCTCACAATCTGACCAATAAGCAACATCATGATAAATGGAGAAAAGACTGAAGTTGTCAAGGATTTTTTTTTTTTTACTTGGGTCCACAATCAACACCCAAAGAAGCAGCAGTCAAGAAATCAAAGGACCCACTGCACTGGGCAAAAGTGCTGCAAAAGACCTCTTTGAAGTCTTGAAAAGCAAAGATGTCACTTTGAGCAGTAAGGTGTGCCTGACCCAAACCATGGTATTTTTAATTGCCTCATAGACATGGGAAAGCTGGACAATGAATAAGGATGACCGAAGAAGAATTGATGCCTTTGAATTATGGTGTTGGCAAAGAATACTGTATATACCATGGACTTCCAGAAGAATGAACAAGTCTGTCTTGGAAGAAGCACAGCCAGAGTGCTCCCTGGAAGTGAGGATGGCAAGACTTTGTCTCACGCACTTTGGACATGTTATCAGGAGGGAGAAGCCCCTGGAGAAGGACATCATGCTTGGTAGAGGGTCAGTGAAAAAGAGAAAGACCCTCAATGAGATGGACTGACACAGTGGCTGCAACAATGGGCTCAAACATAGCAACAACTGTGAGGATGGCACAGGACCGGGCAGTGTTTCGTTATGTTGGGAATGAGGTTGTATGAGTTGGAACTGACTTCACTGCACCTAACAACGACAACGACCACAAACCTGGTAAAACTTCTATTAATCCTTTAAGATCCTTTCCTGCTCGGTAATCTTTCCCTATAATGCTCTTCCCCTACTCCTAGGGCAGAAATAGTACTTCTATCTTTTAAATCACTGTATATCTTTTTTATGAGGAGCCCTGGTTGCACAGTAGTTGGAGTACTCAGATGTTAAACAAAAGGTCAGTGGGTCAAACTCACCAGCCACTCCATGGGAGAAAGATGTGGCTGTCTGCTTCCGTAAAGATTTACTGCTCTGGAAACCCTGTGGGGCAGTTTTACTCTGTCCTATAGGGTAGCTATGAGTTGGAGTCAACTTGATGGCAGTGGGTTTGGTTTGTTTTAAATCTTTCTATAGCATTAAACATGTAGCACTATAACTGTTTGTATCTATCGCCTCCATTAGAAAGTGAGCTCTAGAATGGAGCTATGTCCCTCTGTATTTCCCTACCTTTCCCAACACCCTACCCTGCAGTAGTGGCATAGAGTAAGAGTTGTGCCGGCGTGTGTGTGTGCCTACACACAAACATACACATGTATAAAGAATGAACAAATGTATAAACAAATAAATACTGTTGTGATAATCACTGGCATTTGATTGTTTTTGTAAAGAAGGAGGAGCCCTGAACTTCCCATGTGACTTGCTTCTTTTCTTCCCTTTATGTCAGAGGGCAAAAAGGAACAGGAAAATACATCAGCCAGAATAACGTCTTGATGAAGAGGAGAAATATGTGCCTAATTTTATGTAGCAACTAAGTGGATGAAAACATTACTGCTCCTCATGAGAAGCTTATGGAAACATTATCACTGAGAAGGGAAACAGAAGTGGCAATTCAAGGAGGAGAATCAAGATTCCTGAGGCTTCCAAGCATGGCAGAATAATGGGAGTTGGGAGATCCAGGTTCTATCAGGAGATGCTGGGCAAACACTCTCAGTCTTCTCCTTTGTAACATGATAGTGTTGGACTACAGTGGTGTTTAAGATACACTTCTGCTCCAGCTACAGTCCCCACACAAAGTTGTGCACAGAGTTTGAGTTAAGCATCTCCCTTTACTTTACTAAATTGTGAAAGGATGAAGACAACACAGGATTTGTCCAGAACTATGAGGAACACTGTATAATTTAGTTTTATAAACTGTTAAACATTAATAATGAAAATAAATGTAATGACATAATTTATAGTCACCAAGGTAAAAGAATAATTAAGAAATTAATTCCCTTTATTTGTACTAATTTTAAGAAAAAAACAAATTTTAAGGTTCTCTGTGGTTCTTCAAAGTCCGTTTTTAAGTTAGAAAGGATTTTGTTTTAATTATATTACTCATCTTTTCTTGCAGGGCTCAAATTTTACTGGGTAACAAAGAGGAAAAAAAATTCCATTGTAAGGAGCAACTGCACTTACTTTGATCCTTGGTTGCCAAGAGGCTGCATGATTTGGAGAGTGGGTGTCATCTCAGAAAGGAATAAACCTCCATGACCTAATATTTATCCTTCTTGATGTGTTAATGTGTTATCTAAGTGATTTTCAGCACTGGCTGCACATTAGAAATACTTTTTTGAAAAAAACACTAATTCTGGACTCTTTCTCAGGCCAATTAAATTAAAATGTCTAGAGGTGGCGCCTGAAAATGGGCATTTTCAAAGGTCCTCCAGGTGATTTTGATGCACAATGAGGGTTAAGGACTGCAGAGTTAGAATATAAAATATGTTACTGCAGGTTTTGCTCTCTGGCAAGGTCTACACACACACACACACACACACACACACACACACACACACACACCTATTTCAAAAATAGACTCATCTATAATGGGTTAAAAAAATCTCGACCAACTACTAAAAAATAAATATAAAAAACCTCTTACCATTTATAGAAGCTACAAAACAGTCTCTGAAACACATTAGATTAAAAATTAAATCAAAGTTACAATTTCAAAGCAATTTAAATATCCAACAATAGGAGTCTAAACAAACTGTAATATATTCTTACAATGGTGCTATAGAATCAATTTTTATGATGTAGGAAATGTTCTCCAATAAGTTAAAGGAATCAGGTTATAAAACAGTAATGAAATGTGGACCATTAAAAGAAAAAAAATGTATATTGATACACAAACAAAAGACTGGAGACAACACAGCAAAAATGTTGGTATTATCTATCTTGTGATGGGTAGCCTTGTAAAAATGTAAAACCCCCGTTTTCTATTACCAAGAAGTAACCCATAGGACATTACTCACTGCGTTTCTTAATCTATATCCTGATTAAGATAACTTTTCTCGTCCAACTTTATTTCTGCAGCATTTCAGTTTTTATGATTATTCATAGCCTTTTAATCAGAAAAAAAATCATCACAAACTTTTTAAGGCTTATTAGATCTGACTTCCATTTGAGGAAACATGGTGGCCAGAGCTAATGAGGAATCCTTTCTAGTTACAAACACAAAAAATGCTCAGTCAACTATAACTGTACATACATAGCTGAGATAAGAAAAGGGATATCTCAACGAACCAGAAACAAAGAGGAAACAAAGTGAGGGGGTAACCTGGATACAGGTGTAGAGGAACAGATGCTAAACTTTCAATGTCCACATAAAGACACGAGACTTGGTCTTGGGTTCCTGTGGATGGAACCTAAACTCAGATCCCTCTGTGAAGCCAGGACCTTGAATGGGTTATTCCTTCCGTGAAAGAAGGACTAGAAGAACTCCGCCCACTTGCCCAAGTAATAATAATTACTGAAACAACTAATATTTACTGAGAATTTACTATGTGCCAAGCACTATTCTTAGCACTTTATGACTAACTCATTTAATCATTTCAATATTTCAAGAGTTTGATTTTATTGTGATATTTATTTCAGACTGAAGGAAATGGAAGCACAGAAAGCTTAAACCATTTCCCCAAGGTCACATTGCTAAAAGGTAGAGGCAAGGTTCTATCCATGGCTTTCACAACTCAAATTATTAACTTTATATTGTAGTCTGACATGTATATTTATATATGCTCTATGCTGTAGGTAGCTTTTTTTAAATAATTTATCTTATTTTTTGGTCTTGTTGAGAATATACACAGCAGAACATACACCAATTCAACAATTTCTACATATACACTTCAGTGACATTGATTACATTCTTCAAGTTGTGCAACCATACTCACCCTCCTTTTCTGGACTGTTCCTACACCATTAACATAAACTCACTGGACCCTTGGTTTCCCATCTAACCTTTTGACTTGCTGTTGTCAATTTGATTGCATACACATAGTTCTTAAAAGATTCCACAGATACAGTTCAAAGCATACATTTTAGCTTAATAGTCAAGCTAAGCTATTATTTGGTTTTAAGAAGATTTCAGGGAATACTTAAGGTTTAAAGATTATCTCAGGGCAATAGTTTCAGGGGTTCATTTAGTCTCTATGGCACCAGAAAATCTGGATTCCACGGAAATTTGAAATTCTATTCTGCATTTTCTCCCTTTTGATGAGGATTCCTCAAGAGAATCTTTGATGTAAATGCTCAGTAATGGTAGCCAAGCACCATCCAGTTCTTTAGGTCTCATGACAAAGGAGGAAGCTGTTCAAGGAGGCAATTGCCTACACATTTCATTTCTTCCTCCTCTTCCTGACTCTCCTTCTTCTTCTGTTGCTCCAAGTGAGTACAGACCAATTGTTGTACCTTGGATGGCTGCTTACCAGGTCTCTTGTGAGAAGGAGAAGCTCCAAACTTTGCTACGTTTATATGTAGAGTCTGATTTTACTTCACTTGTATGGTACAGAAATCCCCAAGCCGATAAACAATTGGCCTTGAACTGGTAAAAACTCCAAGCGGTTTTGGAAAAATTATACATAGCCCCCAGCCTTAGAACAACTAGAAAAAATCAATCCCAGCTGAAAAGCTTACATAAGGGAATGACCACCATAAAGGGAAATATTTCCCTCCTGTTTACTAATGTATCTTCAACACCCAGTAGGTGTTCAACAAATATTTGTTCAATGAAGAACAGAAATTAATACAAGTACATGAGAAGATTGATAAAATCAAACATTAGTTTTTTTTATCAAGATTGATCAAAAAATAAAGAGGAAATTCACAAATAAACAGTATTATGAATGAACAGGGAAGGAGTACAGAGAGTTTTTATAAACTCTTAAGAGATAGAATGAAAACACATTATACCAAAACCTCTGGGACACAGCAAAGACAGTCCTCAGAGGACAACATATAGCAATAGATGCATACATCAAAAAACAAGGGAAAAAATCAAAACATTAGCTACATAACTTAAACAAACAGAAAGAGAAGAGCAAAGCCCACAGCCACCAGAAGAAAGGAAATAATAAAGATCAGAGCAGAAATAAATGAAATAGAGAACAGAAAAACAATAGAAAGAATCAACAAAACCAAAACTTGGTTCTTTGAAAGCATCAACAAAATCAACAAACAACTGGCAAAACTGACAAAAGAAAAACAGGAAAGGATGCAAATAACCCAAGTAAGAAATGAAACAGAAGACATTACAACACACCCACCTGAACTTAAAAGGATCATAACAGAATACTATGAAAAACAATACTCCAACAAATTTGAAAACCTAGAAGAAATGGACACATTTCTAGAAACACACTACCTACCGAAACTAACACAGATTGAAGTTGAAAATCTGAACACATCCATAACAAGAGAAGAGACTGTCAAGGTGATTAAAAAAAAAACTCCCAACAAAAAAAAAGCTATGGCCCAGATGGCTTCACTGGAGAATTCTTACCAAACATTCAGAGAAGCAGTCACACCAGTACTACTCAAACTATTTCAGAACATAGAAAAGGAGGCGACACTTCTGAATTCATTCTATGAAGCAAGCATAACCCTGATACCAAAATCAGGCAAAGACACCACAAAAAAAGAAAATTACAGACCAATAACTCTCATGAATATAGATGCAAAAATTCTCAATAAAATTCCAGCCAGTGGAATTCAGCATCATATCAAAAAAATAATAAACTATGACCAAGTGGGATTCATACCAGGTATGCAAGGATGGATGGATCAACATGAGAAAATCAATCAACATAATCCACCATGTAAACAAAAGAAAAGCATCACATGATCATCTAAATCAACACAGAAAAGGCATTGGACAAAGTCCAACATCCATTCCTGATAAAAACTCTCAATAAAATAGGTACTGAAGGGAAATTCCTCAACATAATAAAGGGCATCTATACAGAACCAACAGCCAACATCATTCTTAATGGAGAGGGGATGAAATCACTCCCCTTGAGAACAGGAATAAGACAAGGATGCCCTTTATCACCACCCCTATCTAACACTGTGCTGAAGTCCTAGCTAGAGCAATAAACGAAGAGAAAGAAATAAAGGGCATCCAAATTGGTAATGAAGAAGTAAAACTGTCCTTATTTGTGGATGATATGATGCTATATATAGAAAACCAAAAGTCTCCAAGAGAAAACTACTGGAACTAATAGAAAGATTCATCAGAGTAGCAGAATACCAGATAAACATACAAAAATCGATTGGATTCCTATACACCAATAAAGAGAATGACAAAAAGGAAATCAGGAAAACAATACCATTTATAAATGCCCCTAAAAAAATAAAATACTTCAGAATAAATCTAACCAGGGATGTAAACGACCTATACAAAGAAAATTACAAAACACTACTGCAAGAAATCAAGAGAGACCTATGTAAATGGAAAAACATACTATACTCATGGATAGGTAAACTCAACATTGTGAAAAATGTCAATTCTACCCAAAGCAATCTACAAATACAATGCAATCCCAATCCAAATACCAAAAGCATTCTTTAAAGAAATGGAAAAACTGATCATTAACTTTATGTGGAGAGGAAAGAGGCCCTGGATAAGTAAAGTACTACTGAAGAAGAACTGAGTAGGAGGACTCCCACTGCATGACCTCAAAACCTACTATATAGCTATGGTAGTCAAATCAGTCCGGTACTGGTACAACAACAGACACACTGACCAATGGAATAGAACTGAGAACCCAGATGTAAATCCATCCACCTACAGTCACCTGATCTTTGACAAAGGCCCAAAATCCATCAAATGGGGAAAAGACAGTCTTTTTAACAGATGGTGCTGGCAAAACTGGATGTCCATCTGCAAAAAAATGAAACAGGACCCATACCTCACACCATACACAAAAGCTAATTCAAAATGGACCGAAGACCTAAATATAAAACCAAAACCTATAAAGATCCTAGACACGGGGCCCTAATACACGGCATTGACAGGATACAAACCATAATTAACAACACACAAACTCCAGAAGATAAGCTAGATAACTGAGATCTTTTAAAAATTAAACATGTATGCTCTTCAAAAGATTTCACCAAAAGGCTAAAAAGACAACCTACAGACCAGGAAAAAATTTTTGGCTATGACAAATTCAACAAAGGCCTAATCTCTAAAATCTACAGGAAAAGCCAACACCTCTACAACAAAAAGACAAATAACCCAGTTAAAAAATGGACAAAGGATATGAACAGACACTTCATCAAAGAAGACATTCAAGCGGCTAACAAATACGTGCTAAATAGATAAATGCTCACAATCACTAACCATTAGAGACATGCAAATCAAAACTACAATGAGATACCATCTTACCCCTGGCATTACAAGCTCGAATCATAAAAACAGAAAATAACAACTGTTGGAGAGGCTGCAGGGAGATTGGAACTCTTATGCACTGCTGGTGGGAATGCAAAATGGAAAAGGATGTGGCGTTTCCTTAAGCAGCTAAAATAGAAATACCCTATGATCCAGCAATCCCACTCCTAAGAATATACCCTAGAGAAATAAGAGCTGTCACACAAATAGACACATGCACACCCATGTTGACTGCAGCATTGTTCACAATAGCAAAAAGATGCAAACAACCTATCAACAGATGGATGAACAAACTATGGCACATACACACAATGGAATAGTATGCAATGATAAAGAACAATGATGAATCTGCAAAGCACCTCACAACATGGATAAATCTGGAGAGCATTATGCTGAGTGAAATAAGTCAATCACAAAAGGACAAATATTTTATGAGACCACTACTATAAAAACTCATGGAAAGGTTTACACACACACAAAAAAAAAAAACAATCTTTGATGGTTATGAGGGAGGGTAGGGATTGGAGGGAAAAACACTAAATGGACAACAGATAAGTGGTAACTAAAAAAAAAAAAAAAATCTTAAGAGAATAATAGTATTAATAATAAACCAGAAAAACCTGTCACTGTTGAGTCGATTCCAACTCATAGTGACCCTATAGGACCGAGCAGAACTGCCCCACAGGGTTTCCAAGGAGTGGCTGGTGGATTCAAACTGCTGACCTTTTAGTTAGCAGCCATAGCTCTTAACCACTGCACCACCAGGGCTGCAATACTGATAATATACATACTAGTATGTAATATTTATACATGCCAAATGCTGTCCTAAACACTTTACATGTGTTTTCATTTAATTTTTACTTCAATCCTTGGAGGTAGGTACTATCATGGTTTCATTTTACATATAAGAAAACTACAGCATGAGGACATGTAGCCCATGATCCATGGATCAAGAATACAAAATCAGGTCTTCCAACTGCAGAGCCTGCATTCTTACACTATTCTGTTTTCATACAGAGAATACTATGAACAACGTGATGCTAATATATGTATATAAACTTGAACAATGCAGAAATTTTCTAGAAAAATATAGAAGATACAGGAAAAACCAACCAAACCAGTTGCTGTCAGGTCAATTCCGATTCACAGAGAAACTTTAAGTAGTCAAAAATCAACCAACAAAACAAACAGCAGGGCAAACTTTGATAGGCAAATTTGACCAAACTGTCAAAGAACAGATGATCCCCATCTTATTCACACTGTTTCAGAGAACAGAAAAAAAGGGCCATTATATAAACTGATACTAAAACTGACCCAGGACAATAAAAGACAAAAAAAAAAAAAAATCATAGCTTATTCTTACTTATAATCACCAATGCAAAATTCTATTAAAATATTAGGAAACCGAATGGAATAATTTTTTAAAAGTCACAGTCAAATAGCTTTGCAAGGGTGTTTTAACATTAGAAAATCTATTAATGTAATTCACCATACTAGCAGATTAAAGAAAGAAAATTATCATCTAAATAGATTTGGAATATATATGATAAAATTCATGATCAAAAAAGTTTTTAGCACAGACAAATGGTACAGAATTGAGTCCAGGAAAGAACCAGCACATCTAAGGTTAATGGATTTTGATAAGGATGCTAAGTCCATTCAATGGGGGAAAGAAGAGTCTTTTCAATAAATGATGCTGGGAAAATTGGATTTACACACACAGAAAAATGAAATAGAATCCATGCCTCACACCATACACAAAAACAAATTCAAAATGGATTAAGGGCCTAAATGTTAAAACTAAAACCATAAAATTCCTAGAAGAAAATACAGGGGCGAGGCTGTGAGGCCTAGTTTTTAACAACTGATTATCTAATATAATGATAAAAGCACAAACAGCAAAAGGCGAAATAAACAAATGAGACCTCATAAAAATTTAAAATTTTTGTTCTTCAAAAGACTTTGCTGGTAAAGTGAAAAGACAAGCTACCGACTAGGAGAATATCTTTGGAAACTCTATACCCAATCAGAATCTAAAAACCAAAATACATACAAAGCTTGGAAAACTCAACAAGAAAAAGACAAATAAACCAATCATAAAATGCCAAAGGACTTGAATAGACATTTCACCAAAGAAGACATTCAAATGGCCACCAGAACAACGAAAAGATGCTCAACATCATTAGCCATCAGAGATGCAAATCAAAACCACAATGAGATACCATTTCACTCCCACTAGGATGATTAAGATAAAAAAAAACAAATGTTGGTGAGGATGTGGGAAACTGGAACCTTTGTTCATTGCTGGTGGGAATACAAAATGGTATAGCCATTGTGGAAAACAGTGTAGCAGTTCCTTAAAAAACTAAATATAGAACTACCATATGACCCAGCAATTCCACTCCGAGGTATATACCCAAAAGACTTGAAAGCAGAGACTCAAGCAGATACTTGTATACCAATGTTCACTGCAGCACTGTTCACAATAGCCAAAATGTGGAAACAACCTAAATGTCTATCAACAGGTGAACAGATGAAGAAAATGTGGTACATACATACAGTGGAATACTAATCAGCCAGAAAGAGAAATGAAGTCTAATACATGCTACAACTTGGATAGAGCTTGAAGACATTATGCTGAGTGAAATAAATCAATCACAAAAGGACAAATATTGTATGACCTCACTTACACAAAAAGACAGAACAGGTAAATGTATACAGACCAAAGTATATTAGTGGTTAACAGGGGCAGGAGGAAGGGGGAAGGGTGGCTATTGCTTATGGAGTACTGAGTTTCAGCTTACAGTGATGGAACAATCATATTAATTAAGGGTAACGGTGCACAGCTGATTATTGTAATTGCTGTCAATAAGTTGTACACCTGTAAAAAGCTGTGTGATAGATATATTTACAACAATGATCAAAAAAAAAAAAAAAAAAAGCTACTGAGGTTGCTTATATACAACCAAATACCTCATGGGATTAGGTTCCTTGTTTGGAGGTTCAGGGTCATAGTTTCCTGGGACATCCCACTTAACTGGTCGAATAATGTGTTTAACCTTCTGCTCTACCTGCTAATCCACTGAGTGGTGCCTGAGGTTTTAAATGCTTGCAAGTGGCCGTCCAAGGCATGATAATTGGTTTGTATTCACCTGGAGCAACAGAGGAAGAAGGAGAATCAGGAATAGAAGAAGGAAATGGAATGTGTGGCTAACTGTCTCCATAAACAACTGCTTCCTTTGCCATGAGACCAGAAGGACTAGATGGTGCCCGGCTACCATTACTGAATGTTTTGATCAAAGATTTTATAGAAGGATCCTGATAAAAAGGGGAAAAATGTAGAATAGAATTTCAAATTCTCATGGAATACAGATTTTCTATGGCCATGGAGGCTGGATGAACCCCTGAAACTATTGCCCTCAGACAATCTTTAAATGTTAAACCAAAAATATCCCCAAAAGTCTTCTTTTTAAAAAACCACATAATAGTTTCGCTTAACTAGTAAAGAATGTCTACTTTCAGCATCAAGTTCTTTTAAGATCTATATATATGGGATCAAATTGAAAACAGCAACTCAAAAGATTTGATAGGAACCTTAGGGGGCAGTGAGTTTATGTTTAATGGAGGAGGAACAACTCAGAAAAGGAGGGTGAGAATAGTTGCACAACTTGAAGAATGTAATCAGTGTCACTGAATTGTACATTCAGAAACTACTGAATTGGTGTATGTTTTTCTGTGTATATTCTCAACAACAACAAGAAAATAAAATACATTATTTTAAAAAAACTGTTAGCAAACTAAGGGTGCCTTCTTCATCTGAAAAATAGTACATACCAAAACCCCCTAAGAAACATCATACTTGATGAAATGTTAGAAGCATTTTCTTTTAAATCACAGTCAAAATAGGTATGGCTGTGATTACTGATTTTATTCAACTGTTCCAAACGTCTTAGCTAGTGCAATAAATTACGAAAAAGAATTAAGAGATTTAAATATTGGAAAAGGGACACAAAATTGTTACTATTCATAGAAAACTATCCAGAAAATCCAAGAAACTCTATAAACAAATTAACATAATATAAGAGTTCTGTAAGTTTTATGGGTATAATAATAATATATAAAAACAATAGTAATGCTAAAACTCCAAAAAAAAAAGCAATTAAAAATATAATTTTAAAAATTATTTCATTTGCAATAATAATGAAAATTCTAAGGTACCTAAGAAAAACTGTAACACAGCATACACACAACCTTTATGGAAAAATTATAAAAACTTTACCAAAGGAGATAAAAAAAGAACTAAATAAAAATATGTACTACATTCATGAATAATAAAGCTCACTATCATAAAAGTGACAATTTTCCTATATTTATTGTATAAATTCAATATACTTTCAATTAAAATTACATGAAGGTTGTTCAAAGAACTTTGGAAGTTACTTCTAAAACTTGTATTGCACCAGCTGTGTTAGCCTGGAAGCAGAACCTGAGATGGAACTCGGAGCATAAGGGGTTTAGTGGGGAGTAACACATCTGAAGGGAAGAAAGCAGGATTAGGCAGTGGAGTCATCAGACTGCAAGCAGAGCTGACAAAGACCCTGCCAGTCCACCAGGGAATTCTGGAGCAAAGATCTCCTGAGAAGAGCCCTGCATTGGTCAGAAATGGCTAGCACCTTATATCACTACCTTGCTTGGTCACTGCTGGAGGCCACCCCAAGAAAAGTGAGCCCTCAGCTAACTAACCCACTGTCATCAAGTCAATTCTGAATCATGGCAACCTTAAGTATTACAAGACAGAGCTTCTCCATAGGGTTTTCTTGCCTGTAATCTTCACAGAAGCATACTGCCAGGCCTTTCTTCCATGGTGCTACTAGGTAGATTTGAACTGCCAACTTTTAGGTTAGTAGATGGGCAAAAACTCTTTGCACTACAGAGGGACACTTGGGGTCACTGTGTGTCAAAATCAACTTGACAGCAAGTGTTTTAAGGCCCGTGGGTGGCACAAAAGGTTTAGACTTGGCCGCTAACGGAAGGGCTGGCAGTTCAAACCCAATCAGCAACACTGTGGAATAAAGTCCTGCTGATCTGCTTCCACAGAACCAAGAAAACTCTATGGAGTTCAATTCTACCCTGTAACACATGGGGCTGTCATAAATCAGAATCAAATGAATGGCTACAGGTGCCCTTTGCTACCACCCAGTTTTTCAGTATTAGATAGGGACTGCACCAAGAAGAGTATGATCTCGTCCACCAACACCCTGCTCAGTCACTGGCTGGGGAGGCCCTGATAAGAGTGTCTCCTGAGCTTGCAAGCTGAGGCAGGGCCTGAAGGAGCCAACAGCTGAAGGCTGCCAGCTAACCACATTCTTGCAGCAGGGCCACACACCCTTTCTTGGAGGAGGAACAGAGGGGGCACATCTCTAGAGACCACACATATAAAAAGCCACAAAATAGCCAAATTAATTCTAAAAAAGAAGAAGGATGGGGGTAGTTTACTATCAAGATTTATTATTAAGCTCTGGCAATTAAGACAGTATGGTATTGGAACAAGAACAAATAGCTAAGCCAGTGGTTCTCAACTGGGAGTGATTTTCCCTCCCAGGAAACATCTGGCAATGTTTAGAGACATTTTTGGTTGTCACAACAGGTGGTATAGGATGTTGGGGTGCTACTGGCATCTAGTGGGCAGAGGCCAGGGAAGCTATCAAACATCCTACGATGCGCAGGATGGCCTCCCCTGCAACAACGAATTATCCTGCCCAAAATGTCCGTAATGCTGACGCTGAGAAACTGAGTGATGGAACAATACAGAGAACTCAGGAGCAGACCCAAATTTAAATATGGCAACTTTCATTAAAATCTGAACATTTCTAGGTTTTAAAAAAAATTACATAATTCAATTTTTAAATTAAAGTATTTATGTAAGCCATTTAATAAAGCAGCTCAAATACAGCTGATATTTAATAAACAGTAGTTGACAGAATAATGAGCCCTGGTGGTCCAGAGGTTCAGAGTCTGGCTGCTAACCGAAAGGTAGGTGGTTCAAACCCACCAGCCACTCCTCGGGAGAAAAATGTTGCAGTCTGCCTCTGTAAAGATTCAAATAAAAACCCCACTGCCATCGAGTCAATTCTAGCTCATAGCAATTCTATCGGACAGAGCAGAACTGCCCCACAGGGTTTACAAGGAGTGGCCGGTGGATTCGAACTGCCGACCTTTTGGTCAGCAGCCGAACATTTAACTACTGCGCCACCAGGGCTCCTTTGTAAAGATTCCAGCCTTAGAAAACCCCAGTGGGGCAGTTCTACTCTGTTCTATAGGGTCACTATGAGTCAGAACGGACTTGACTGCAATGGGTAAGGTAAGGTGTAAGCTGACAGAATTTTTTGAGATAACTTTCTTTTCTTGTGCTCTTAAAACCCCTTTAGTAATGAGAAAAAGTAAGGTTTGCTTTTTCAATCTAGAGCACTAGGGTTTCTCAACCTTGGCACAATTCACATTTTGGGCCAGGTAATTCTTTGTTGTGGAGGGCTGTCCTGCGCATTGTCCCTGGCCTCCCCCCACTAGATGCCAGTAGCACCCTCCTCCCAGCTGTGACAACTGAAATGTCTCAAGACATTGCCAAATGAAACTGCCCTGGTTAAGAACCACTGATGTAGGCTGCTGAACTGTGTCTCATGAATTATGTTTCCACTAATGGAATCTAAGCCAATTGTACAGGCCTTAGGAAGACAGACCGAATTGCTAAATTCTGCTTCAAATAACATCAGCCTTAAATATAGCTTTCCCTTACCCTAGAATTCAAAATTGCTATTTACCAAGAGGACAATATTAAATCTACTTTATCATTTCCCTGAATAAAAATTAAAGTGTACCTCATAGGTTATGGTTATAAATACATTCAACTCTTGAGTATACACATATGAATTACAAGAGGACAATTTTTCGGTAACTTTTGTATTGATGTAATTTTAAACTTCCAGAAAAGTTGCAAAAATACTACAAAAATATTCTTACATATCACCTATTCAGATTCAACAATTACTTAATATTTTGCCCCATTTGCTTTATCATTCTCTCACTAAATACATTAAATATATAAATATGTAAGTTTCTTTTTGAATCATTTTAAAGTGAGTGGAAGACATCACGCCTCTTTACCACTAAATACTTGGTATCTCCTAAAAACAAGGGCAAAGTCTACATAATCACAATACAATTATCAAAGTCAAGAAATTAACATTGATACAATAGTATTATCCACAGTCTATATTCAAATTTCATCAATTGTCCCAATAATGTCCTTTACCACTATTTTTTTCCCAGTCCAGATTCTAATCCATGATTCTACGTTGTGTTTAGTTTTCTTGACTCTTTGGTCTCCTTCAAACTGGAACAGCTCCTCAGCCTTTCTTTGTCACACATGAAGAGTACGGAAGACTGTTCCTCAGTCTGGATGTGAGTTTATATTCCCTCATGACGAGATTCAGGTTGCGTGTTCTGACAGGAATACCACATAAACAGTGTTGTGTCTTTCTCGGTGCATTATCAGGAGGCACGTGATGTCAGTCTGTCACAACACTGGTGATGTATCCACCAGGTTTCTCCAGCGTAAAGTACTATTTTTCATTTGTAATTAATAACTAATTTGTAGAGACATACTTCAAAACTATAAGTATCCTATTCTTCAAACTTTTGCCAACTATTTTGACATCCAAGGACAATCTTCTAACTCCATCATTCCTTATATATATATTAGTTGGCATTCTACTGTAAGAAAATGCTCTCCCTTCTCTCTCATTTATTTATGCATATTAGTATAAATTCAAATACTGTCATTTTATTAACCAATTATATGTATTTATTTTAATGTTCAGATAGTCCTGGATTTTGCCAGAGGGAGCTCCTTCAAGCTAGTTCTGATACAGGAAGAAAATTTTAATCCTCAAAGAATAGTATGCCCCTGTCACCAAAAAGACTTCTGGGATGCACTCCCCTGGTGTCAAATGTACTTTTCCCAGAGAATGCTTCTTGAATTTATATTAAACAATGGCAAACATAATTAGTAAAGTAAATCTTCTGAAAAAATCCATCTATTTTGAGATTATATGCTATTTTGAGATCTACTTTATTAATGCAGATATCAAGAGGTGAATTTAAATTTTAAAATACAAACTCATTTAATGTGTATTATTATGGTAGGTGAAGTTATCCAAAGTAATTCTGGTGACTGATCCAGAATTTGAATATTAAAAGACAAAACTTTCATTTTTGGTGTTCAAGTTCACTTTTATACCTAAAGTACCAAAGAATAATCAAGTTGCAAAGAGGACACCAAGAAGTGTGACTGATAAAAACACTTATCTAGGAACAAACAGGTACGGGAGGTTCTTTCTACAGATATTTCCCAGCTTACATACAAACAACCACTTTCAAAAGTTCATTTGTAATTCCAAACTCAGTCCAATATTCCACAGTAATGTTATAAATATAACTGATGGAATATTCATGCTGCTACCGAGGACCTAGAAGATGATATTGTTTAACTCCCTTATTTCACAGAGGCGATAGATACACGGTATTTTATGCAAATAACACGTGCCTTCTGTGTTTGTTTGCCAACCACGCCCTCTACTTTGCAAGGTGTTTTCAATAGCACCCTTATGCCAATTTTTTTTACACACTGCTGTAAAAAAAATCAGCACAGTATGCTTATGCAAATACCTCACTGGGGGAGGGTGTGGTTGGCAAACCAACGTAGACGGTGCACGTTATTTGCGTAAAAACACAGTAAGCTCAGAGGGGTGAACTATTAATGGAGAAACTGGAATTTGAATATAGTTTTCTGGATTTCAAGATAAGGGCTATTTTAAGCATGCCACTTACAATTATGAGATTAACAAATTAGTCCATTAAAAAAAAAAAGCTATTTAGATCCCAGTATGACTGAAACACTTGGCAATGAACAATCAGTAGGGAACAATATTATTATAGTGATTGTTATTAGCATGAACCAAAAGTTATTAGATTGAAAAGAAGTTTTTATTTATTTATTTATAATTGTGCTTTAAGTGAAAGTTTACAATTCAAGCCAGTTTCTTATACAAAAATTTATACACACATTGTTAGTTGCTCTCCCTATAATGTGACAGTACACTCCTTTCCACCCCAGATTTCCCCTGTCCATTCAGCCAGCTCCTGACCCTCTCTGCCTTCTCACCTCGCCTTGGGACAGGAGCTGCCCGTTCAGTCTCATGTATCTACTTGAGGTAAGAAGCACACTCTTCATGAGTATCACTTTATGTCTTATAGTTTGGTCTAATCTTTGAAGAGTTGGCTTTGGGAACGGTTTCAGTTCTGGGCTAACAGAGAGTCCGAGGGCCATGTCTTCCAGGGTCCCTCCAGTCTCAGTCAGACCATTAAGTCTGGTCTTTTTTACTAGAATTTGAGTTCTGCACCCCACTTTTCTCCCACTCTGTCAGGGACTCTTCTGTTATGTTCCCTGTGAGGGGAGTCATTGGTGGTAGCCGGGAACCATCTAGTTTGAAAAGTTTTTTTTTTTTAATAATGAATTACAGTTAGGTTAATTAAAAGATGATGGAAATGTAAATTAATATTTCTGCTGGGATTCTTAAAGGAAACTTAAAGGTATTTTAGGGGTCTATGGGCTCTAGTTCTTCAATATGTCTAACTTTACCATACAACTTAGGATTTTACTTTTCCGTGACAGACATGTACCATCAACATGATTCCAACTTATCAGGCATAATTAAGTTTGTTTGGGACCTCTATATTAACTGCCTGCTCTAGACTTAAGATTTGTAAATCTTCCCCGAGAAAGCTAAAAGAAAGATTTTCTGTATTAGGGATAATGCAACACTCAAGGCTGCTGAATTTTATTTTCTCTAAATAGATTTTATACATAATTCTGTAAGTTTTCTTCATTTTATTTTATAAAGTTCCTTGATTTTTCAAAAACATTTCTTTTAGTATCAGATTTAAATAGCTGGATTTACAGGTAGAAAACCATCAATGATACTCATGCTCCTCATCGTTACCTGTCTGGTGTGATCAATTCCTGGATATGCAGTGATCTGAGGCCTTTTCCTGTTCTCTTTCCCATCTTCCTCCTCTACTTAGACTTGAGGCTGAAAACAGGAGGATTAACCCTCTCATGACCATGCTGATTGTTCTCATACCAAAACAGGCATTTGTGCCTCAAATAGGAAGTAGATTCTCACTTATAAACTTCAACGGCTGTCTTACAGTTACCAATATAAAGAAGCCACTATTTAGCTATTTTAAATCTTCACTATAATGGAACAGAATTTTCAGATATAGTTGCCACTGGATGAGATAAATTTCATAAAGGCAGCACAGAGATGAGAAAGAAAATGTTTTATTCCCTTTAAAGGTGAACACACACTATGATCCAGATAGCATTTTCAGGAGTTACTAACACTGTATGTTATTTTTCAAAATCTACCAAAGTCAGTTACTTTGTGGATCACAGAGTGAGAATTTTCTGTGATAACTGATCAAATGAGTAAAGCAACACCATACATACCCTGAGTGGCTGTTGGAGGTAGTTTGAGGGTATTGTCTAACTTCTCCCAAAGATAAGTTGGTCGAGGAATGCCTTCTTCTGAGCTACAGAGCAGAATGACATCACTGCCGATATCCTGGGATCCTTGGATTTGGCAGTGTGGGGCAGAAGGGGGAACTATAATAGGAAGAATTAACAGTAAAGCACACATTCACTATGAGCCAAGTGACGATGTGGGAGACATCAACAATCAGTCCACTGGAACCTCAGATAACACTGTTTTGGGAACACGCACCAGGCGACTCTCTCATGGGTGAAACCAGAAGATAATCATGTGCTAATCGAGACGGCTGGAGCACAGGTGCAGGGCCTACAAGCTCAACTGGCAAGGAGCAAATATGCAAATAGGGGCCATCCTTTGACTATCTTTTCAAGGTATCTTATGGTCTTGGGTTCACTCTGCTTCCTCTAAGGAAGAACTCTTAAGATCCTTAATGTCAACATATTACCTTTAAAAACATTATTGAAACAGGCCATTTTTAGAGAAGATACTTCAAGGAATAGCAATCACTCACCCTGCCAGATACTCTCTGGCTAAGACTTCCTTAATAAGGCACTTTGCTACTTTACAAACAAAAACCAGACAGGGTCGCTTTACGACAACTTCTGTTTTATGGTGGGGGAAGTTAGAGTAAATTCCAGTATATCTACTAATTGACAGTAACATAATGGACATCTTATAATCATTAAGACAAATAAGGCCTCCATGACATGAAACAAAGAATTACAAAATAAGAATACGGTGGTGATGTCCCATATCAAGGAATGCAGACAACAGAGTTTAAGTCCAGGTGATGATATATTTGTAATGCTAATAACGTTCCAGTAAATGTGTTCACCCTTTCAAAAATGAGTGAATGAATAAATGAACAGAAATGAATGTAAGTATACAAAGGAACGATCTACTCAGTGTAACACAGACACAAGGTAGTAATATTGTTCTAACATGTGCTGAAACTTCTGCTTGGTCTTTACAATAAATAATTACTGATTTAATTTGCTCTTGATAGTTAACTCTATCCTATAGAAGCTTAAGAAAAATGAGAGGCTATTTCTGATGATATTTTATATCACCTTTACCATCTTCTGAGCCCTGGCGGCACAGTGGTTAAGAGCTCAGCTGCACACCAAAAGGTTGGCAGTTCTAATCCACCAGCCCCTCCATGGAAACCCCATGGGGCAGTTCTACTCAGCACTACACGGACACTATGAGTTGGAATCCACTCGACAGCAACAGGTTTCCCATCTTCAGAAAAATTCGTAAGTAAAGTCTATAGAGTTACTTGAAAGAGAGAAAAGGGTGGGGAACATTATGTGTAAGAAGCATGGAGAAGCAGAGCAAGGATGGGACTGAGAGAAGAGAAGACAGGAAGAGGACACCAGGAGATGGAGATTGGACAGGTAAGAGCAGAAGTGAAGATGCTTCAGAAGAGATTCAGAAGAAAGCCCAAGGTGCCTGGATCTTGTCCTGTCACTCACCTAACACTGTGAGACCAGTGACCCCAATGTTCCTGCCCCCTCTGTCTGGCAGGTTGTTGACCAAACACTGGTAGGTGCCTGTGTCTGACAGCTGAGTGTTATTAATGAAGATAGAGACATTGGTGGTTGGCATGGTGCCTGTAAATCCTACCCTACCATGGAACCGGGGGGCACCGTCAAACATCTGTCCGCCCTGATAGAGAATGACCTGCAAGAGAAAGCAAAATAAATAATTGACCACTGTATTCTCTCCTAGACACCTAACAATGACTACCTAGTAGACAGCAGACTGCACCCAACGTTGGAAATTTTAATTACAAATCTTAGTGCTATCACCAACCCTTTACTACAGTCCCTGCCTCCAGGTATTTCGGGGTTCTGAATTCTCACATACTAAATTGGAATAACACTGTTTTTTAATATAACTCCTCAGAATACAGTAACTGTCTTTAATTCTACCCTACCATCAGCCTATAAATATTTTTACCAGTTCAAAAAATTAATTCCAAAACAAAAAGTTTTTTTTTTTTTTTAAATTAGCACTGCCATTCCCATGCTTACTAGGTCACAAAATGATAGGTCATAGTTATAGACTAAATATAAATAAATGTGATAAAAAAGAAAAACAGTTACAAGTCTATGATTGCTGTTCTTAATGTTAATTTATATTATCAGAGTTAACTATTCATGGGAGATGTGAGAGCACTCAGAGCTGTTAAGCAAAAGGCCTTTTGGGCTGAGAGTGAGGGCCCTGGTTCTATTCAAGCCCTGCCTGTGAATGTTTGGGTAACTGGGTTAAGTTCTTTCTTTGCCTTTCTGCCTCCATCACTGACTCCTAAAATGATCTCAAACAAAATGATCTTGAAATTTCAGTCTAACTACACAAATTCTATCTAACTACACAAATTCTATAATTTGATGAAAGAAAAAAACTTTCTATTAAATATATATATTTGGATTTTTTACTAGAAAATTTAGCTTATCAAATGTTTTTAGGTAATAATAAGCTTACTGAAGCAGAAAAGCTTCTTTTAAGTTGTATTTTGGAATAATGGTGTAGTCATGATCGAAAATCATTAATTTTCTGAGTGTTACTTTCTGCAATGAATATAGCAAAGTATGGGTCTTCTACCTGTGTAATTGAAACAGCTTATCTGGGGAGTAGCTTCCACTTTCATGCACACTCTTTCTTGTGGGTGCTCTATTTTTAACTCTTTGAGGCTTGCTAGTGTGCCTTGCCATGTTTATTTTAAAATACTCTTCAAGTTAGTCAAACAAATACAATTATTACTATTTAATGCTATTTCCTTACCGTTATCGCTGTTTTTAAAAAAGTACTCCCTCATCCACCTGCGTTAATACCAGCTCCTTCTTATCAAATAGCTTTGATTTTTTAGTCTTGGCATTTCCTGTCAGTAATGTCTTTCAATAAAATCCCAGGTTCCTACACAAAAGTCTCCAGAGGGTCTCCTTAATATTTGTTAATTTGAAAACAAAAAAGAGGACCCCTGTTCTGATAGTTGCTTGTTAATGCAGAGGGGAAGGACTTAAAACAGCATAGGCACACTGCAAATGCCATCTGATTCTAGAAATCAAATAGTACTTGGGGTGCTTCCCTACCCATCTCTACTGAAAAGATTAATATTTTCAAGGGAGCACAGGGCAGATGTGTATTCCATGGGACAGCAGTACCTGTTCAGGTTGGTTAGCATTGGAGAGCGGAATGACCATCCAAATGACATTGAGGTTAATGAGGGCAGCGCTGGTGGTGAAGGTACAGGGCAGTACTGCCGTGTGACCCCGGGCCACTTGGATACTCCCAGGGCTTTCTGAGACTTCCAGGGAAGCTGCAATGCCTACAGAAGAAGGAACAGGGACGTTATGTGCTCTCCCTTTCCTCACAGTCCAAAGCCCTTCAGAAAAGGTTTGTATGACTGTAATAAAACTTGGGAAAATTCAACTGATAAGATTGGAGCAAAAATTACATGGTGACGAGAGATTAGAAATAAAAATTTTAAAGCATTGTTTACAACAGTACAACCCAAAATCAAAAACTTATATATAAATCTAATAAAATGCATACAAGATCTATATGCTAAGAAGTATAAAATGTTGATGAAAGATACCAAGAAAAACTAAATAAATGGAGATATATAATGTTCAAGATTTGGAAGACTCAGTATTACCAAGATGCCAATTCTCCTCAAGTTGATCAATGGATTAAGAGGATCCCAATTTAAACGCCAAAAGGGTCTTTGTAGATATTGACAAACTAATTCTAAAATTTATATGGAAAGACAAAGAACTGGAATAGCCAAAGAAAATCAAAAAATAACAAAGTTGGAAAAATCACACTATCTGATTTCAGAACTTGCTAGAAAGCTATAGCAATCAAGACCGCGTGGTACTAGTGTAAGGACATATATACAGATAAATGGCACAGGATTGAGAGTTATGAAATAAACTCTTATGTTTATGGTCAATTGCTTTTCAACAAAGGTGCAAGACAATTAACTGAAGAAAAGCATAGTCTTTTTAGCAAATGATGCTGGGACAGTTCAACATTCACTTGCAAAAAAATAAACTTGGCCACTTACCTCACACCATACACAAAAAGTCAACTCAAAATGTATCACAGACTTAAAATGTAAGAGCTAAAATGACAAAAGTTCTAGAAGCAAACATCAGAGAAAATCTCTGTGGGTTAGTCAAAGAGGTCTTAGAAACATCATCAAAACCAAGAATCATAAAAGAAAACAAACTGATAAAATGGATTTCATTAAAATTAAAAAAACAAACTTCTGTGCTGCAAAAGACTTCATTAAGAAAATAAAAAGCCAAGGCATAGAATGGAAGACAATATTTGCAAATCATATATCTGATAAAGGACTTATATCCAGAATATATATAATAAACACTATTACAACTCAATAGTCAACCCAATTTAAAAGTAGGCAAAAGATCTGAATAGACATTTCAACAGAGAATACATACAAATGCCAAATAAACATATAGAAAGATGTTCAGCATCACTATTCATTAGGAAAATACATATTAAAACCATAATAAGATATTACACATCCACTAAGGAGCCCTGGTAGCACAGTGGTTAAGAGCTCAGCTGGTAACTGAAAAGGTCGGCAGTTCAAACCTACCAGCCACTCAGTGGGAGAAAAACATGGCAGTCTCCTTCCATAAAGAGTTACAGCCTTGGGAACCCTAAGAAGCCCTGGAAACCCTATGGGGCAGTTCTACTCTGTCCTATAGGGTTGCTATGACTCAGAACTGACTCGATGGCAATGGATTTACTTGGTTTCAGACATCCACTGGATGGCTATAATTACTGTACCAACTGCTGATGAGGGTTTGGAGAAACTGGAATCCTCATGCATTGCTGGTGGAAACATAAAATGGTATAGCCATTTGGAAAATAGTTTCACGGGTTCTTAAAAACTTGACGACAAAGCCCTACAATTCCATTCTTAAGAACCCTGCAATTCCAAGCGTCTACCCAAGTAGATGAAAATACATGTCCACAAAGAGACTTGTATGTAATGTCCACAGCAGCATCATTCATATAACGCCCCAAACGGAAAACACATACAAATGTCCATCAGCTGGTGAACGGATAAACAAAATGTGATATACAATATTCAAAATATTCAAAAAGAAAGTAACAAACTACTGATGCATAATCCAACATAGATGAACCTCTCAAAAGCATTTTGCTATGTGAAAGAAAGGAGTCCCCGCGTGCCGCGAACGGTTGAGTCCTTGATCACTATCCGAGACGCTGGCAGTTCGAACCCACCCAGAGACATCTCAGAACAAAGTCCGGATAATCTGCTTCAGAAAGGTCACAGCCTTGAAAATCCTATGGAGCACAGTTCTACTCTGCAACACGTGGGGTCTCCATGAATTGAAATTGATGAGTGGGCAACTGGTTTGGTTTTTGGTTTTAAGTGAAAGAAGCCAGATGCAAAAGACTACAAATTGTATGATTCCACTTACATGAAACGTCCAGAAAAGGAAAGTTTATATACAGAGCAAGCAGATCAGTGGTTGCCTAGGGCAGCAGAGGAGGGAGTAGGGATTGATACAAAAAGGCTCATGGGAACTTTTCAGGATAATGGAAAACTTCTAAAACTGGATTGTTGTGATAGTTGTAAAACTCCTAAGTTCACAAAATATCGTTGAATTTTATACTTTAAAGGGGTGTGTAGTGGGGAATATAAATTACACCTCAATAAAGCTGTTAAAACGAAAGAAAAAAAAAATTGTGACTCACCCAGAGCCAACTGCTGGGAAGTAAAAATCAACTGTTATCTCTTCTGAAAAGAATGTCTGCACCCCTGGGACTACAGAAAAGTATGGGGCTAATCGGAGATTAAAATAGGTCAGGGGGAGCCTACAAATAAGCTATGCTGGATCATGAAAAATACATTAAGTTCACGGCAGTATCTCAAGCTGTTTTATTTTGAAGTGATATTATCTCCATTCTCCCAAAAAAGTAATACAATAATGTGCTGTTACATATTTTAGAAACTAAACTTACATAGCAACTTCCTTCTATAGAACTTCATGTTCTTCACATATAGTCTGATGACGTTCTCAGGAGTTAAATTTGCAGGATAAAATGTCTCATAAAACAAGCCATCTGTGATAGAATGTAAAGCACCTGATAACAGCAAGCATTAGGATACACCTCTAGGTTAAAAGGGAAAGTTGGAAGAACCTCAGGCGTTAGAGGCAGAAAAGAAAGGTTATTTGATCATGGAGCAGGCAAAGACTAGGGGAACGAGCCACCTTACAAGGGTAGAAGTGAGATGTGGGCGTGTGTTTCTTGCAATGATTATGGTAAATAACACTGGAGACGTTTCTAAGACTAAGTGTGGAAGCCAACCTGGCGGCACAACCTCCATGACTTGGGTCTTCAGACCAACATTCCAAGGAAGAAGTGTAGGAAATTGTCTGCCCCCTTCAACTCTACAGGATAATGTATGAACTCCACATCAATTCACTAATTTCAAGCTAAACTCAAACAGTCTTTGATAACAAATTCTAAAAAGAAAAAATATGACCAATATAAACTAGAGCCGTGGTGGCGCAGTGGTTAAGAGCTTGGCTACTAACCAAAAGGTTGGCAGTTGAAATCCACCAGCCGCTCCTTGATGAAGCAGAAAGATGCAGATGGGAAAAAACTACAAAAAAATAGCAGTGTCCAACTGGAAGAAGAGATGTGTAGGATAGGGCAGGCACTGGTGAAAACAGAGGAGGTCTGCTGGCAGAGAGCAAGCCTCTGGTGGTAGCAGCTATGAACGACAGACTTCATTTACTTCACATTTTTGTGAAAAGTTAATCCTGAAAACTGAGAGTTGCAGAAGAAATATTCCAAGTAAGTTTTTTTCAGAACTTGTAAAAGCATGTGATTGAAATCAGACAGATCTAGTCTGAAATCTGGCTCTTACATTTACTTAGCTGTGTGGCCCCAAACAAGTCACATAATCTCTCTGAGTCTGTTTGTTCGTCTCCAAAGTAGGACTAAATACTGCCATCAAAGGGATTTGATGAGTGTGGTGCCAGACGCCAATGATAACTACTACTGCTACTTCTATTTATTGCTAACTAACATTTACAGCCCACTGACCATATTCCAAGCCCCCACTAAACACTTCACATATATTAACTCATTGAATCCTATGAGGTATCTACTGATATTATCCTCATTTTACAGAAGAAACTGATGTCCAAAGAGAATAAGAAACCACCTAACAGTCATATAGCTAGGAAGCAGTAGGTTCTGGATTCAAACCCAGGCGGTTTGCCTATAGAAAACATATGCTTTACTGCATATAACTCAACAATTAGAAATCATTCCATAAATGTTTGCTATTATTATCACCACTATATTATACAGTCACAAAATTTTAACCTAGAATGGACTTTTATGATAATCTGGAAAAATGTAAAGCCATCAAATGGGAACTCCTTCAATTTCCTGCTTCTAAACATACAAATCAGCTTAAATCTGCCTCATCCTCTTCCTCCTCTCCCGTTAGAGGAGCTGCCCCCTTATGCAAGGCCAACCCCTCCACCTGAGCTTTGAATTCCATGCTCTTGGCCTCCTTAGTAATCTTACCTCATCATAGACTATCTCCTCTTACAGCATCAACCTCTCCCTGTGCACTGGAGCCTTATTGTTAGCATTTAAACATCCTCAAGTATTCCAACTTAAAACCAAATTCTTCCCTCCCTCCACTCGACAGTTGCCTCCAGGAGTTGTCCCCTCTCTGATAACTCACTGCTAATCTTTTTCAAAGAGTGGTCTGTGTTCACTTTTTCCATAGACTCTTCTTTCACTCATTCTTCAATCTACTTCTGCCCCCATCATTCTTAAAAATAATTCCCCCTAGGTTTACCAGAGACCTCCATGTGGCTGCATGACATCTGTATTCATTTCTGGACTTTCGGTAGCATCAAACAGTGATGACCATCCCCTCCATCATGAAACGCGCTTTCCCCTTAGGTTCAGTGATATAATGCACTTCTGTTCGGTTCCTATCTCTCTGGACACTTGTTAGTCTCCTTTGCTGCCTCACCATTCTCTACATGGCTGTTAAATGTCAGCATTCCTCAAAGGGTTGCTTTCTCTACTTATTTCTAAACCGTCTCCCTACAGAATCTCATCCACAACTGTAGTTTCCAATCTAATATATATGCCAATGGTCTCCAGATTTATCTCTTTAACCTAAACCTCTTCTCTTATACCCAGATGCCTCTTAGACCTCTCCACGTGGCTATTTCAAAGGCACCTTAGGTCAGCCTGTCCAGGATCAAACTCCTGATTATCGCCTTCATGCCTGCCTCCCCTGTATATGTGGCCCCTTTCCAGTGTTCCCTATGGTTGCAAATGGCCCAACCAGCCATCAAGTTGTGAAAGTCAGAAATGCAGAAGTCTGTCTTGACTACTCCTATTCACACATCACCTCCCAAACCCAATCCATCATCAAATCTGATCCATTTTACCAACTAAATTTCTCCTGCCTTCTTGAATTAGGCCCTTTGCTCTGTGTTTGGTGTTTCCTCTCTCTGGTTTGCTCTGTTCCAAGCCCCAATCCCTTTACTTAGTAATCTCCTACTCATCCTTCTTTTCAGTTCAAGTGTTACCTTCTCAGAGAAAAGCCTTCCCTGGCCCCTCAGCCTAGGTCAGGGTCTTACAAAACATTATTCTTTTTCATTTGGATAAGTCAAGAACACTTATCCAAACTTCTCATTGTCATCGTTGTTAGTTGCCGTCCAGTCAATTCCAACTCATGGCGACCCCATGTGTGCAGAGTAGAACTGCTCCACAGGATTTTGAAGACTGGGATCCTTCGGAAGCAGATCTCCAGGCCTGTCTTCTGAGGTGCCTCTGGGTGGGTTCGAATCGCCAACCTTTCGGCTAGTAGTCAAGCACTTAACCATCTGTGCCACCCAGGGACTCCATTCCAAACTTGTAATTATACTTTAGTTACTGTGATTATTTAACTTATGTCTTCACCAGTATACTGTATTCATTACAGCATACTGTAATGAAAGCACACAACAGAAACTCAAAAAACACACATTGTCAATTGATATAATCCAATTCCTTCTATTTCCACATGAAAATAGTGAAGTCCAAAGAGACAGGCTTGTCTTTGGTCTTAAGATTAGGACAAGCATCTTCTGACTCCCAATCAAGTATGTTTTATACCGTACCAAATTGTTCCATAGACTATGTCGCATAAAATAAATGATGGTGGTATTACTGCTTGCATTATGATTAGGTGAAGGGATATTTCTTTACCAACAGAAACCATACTGAGCAATTAAAACTCAATTTATTTAAATATACCTGTTCTACTCTCAGTCTGTAGATAGAAACATTTAACTTAAAAAAGGAATGCTCATTAGCTACCAGAATTCTCTATGGAACAGGATTTAAAAAGGATCCAAGACCCCAAGCCATCGGATATTAAGATGTCAGATACCAAGGTGAGTTTTAAGAGAGACTACCCTAAAGGATTTGCACAAAGAAGATGGTTGAAAACAGTTGTACAACTTTTACGACTACAGTGAGGGAATAAATGGGTCAGGAGTGAAAGTCTATAAAGAGGCTTTGTGAAGAGGATTTTTCATTAGAGCTGTGGTGTGCTGTAAGCCCCATCCTGGTGCCATTCCATTACTGCCCCACAAAGGGACTTGCATTCCCTGAATGTCAGGACAAAGGACACCTGAGTGTTTCCAGGGGATCAGATGTGAACACACACAAGAGCTGGTACAGGATCATCTTAGATTCTGTCCAAGAGAGCTGCCTAATGGGACCTCAATAAAAGGAAGCTGAGAGTGGACCTCTGCACTCCTAGAGGGTGTATCATGGGCATTCAGGGAACTATACACATATTTTTGTATATAAGTTAATGATTTTTTTGGTTATGTTTTATTTTTAAACAGAGTGATCAGAAAAATTGTGTAAACTACTTAACTTTTCATCTAGGGAAAGAAGAACAGGGCTCCTGAATAAATTTAAAGGCATGTGGAAGACAAAACAGAGTGAGAGAGTGGCTTTGTGGTTTTGTCTTGGAACTCCTGCTTAACATACCAGTTACACTGAGTAGAATCAAACACTTCTTAGAGAGAGTAAGGAGGAGGGAAACGGGTGGAGATTTTTTTCTAGTATTTTAAATGTTTCATTTTTTTCCTATTAAAAAAAAACAACTAAAACTCGATATCGTTTTAGAGTATATTTGCATGTTTATAATGCTAGACAAGAATTTAAACTTTAATGCTAAATATTAGATTAAAAAATCACTTAAAATATCTTACAATTTGCAATATTTTCAAGTAAAATGCACAATTTAAGACTTGAATTGGCAGCATTTTGCAGACTTGAATCTTTTCTCAGTACTTTCATCCAAGAAAAAAATTAAGCCAACTCATGAATTCTGAATGACTCTTAGCAATTAAGCTAAAAAGACATAAAGTACATAGCCATGTTTCCTCTGAGGAGCTTAAATCATAAATAATATTTGTTTACATTCTTTGTTTAGAACACTGCTTCCCAAGGTTTAAAGCAGAAATAAATTCACATTTTCTCAGACAAAGACGTCCATGTTGGAGGGAAAGAAACTGACAGCAGAAAATCCTTAAAAATCCTAACAGAAATCATCCACACTACACAGCCAAGAGGACAATCAAAGCATATTTTATAGTAATCTGATTACTGTTAGACTTAAGACACATGAAATCTCACTGCAAACCCATTGGAGTTAGAACACCTGAAGTTAGAACATCTGAATGGGGATTGGCCTCAGTGATCTAACTGATATTTTAAAATCCTAGAGTGTTCTCTGATGTCTATGAAGCATGTGCTCATGTTTCAGGATCAGCCTAACTGCCAGAAGACTTCCCTCTGGGAATACAGTCAGTAAAACATCAAAAGGGCCTTACAGCACTTTGGGAGATGTGTCTTTATTTTCCACAAAATTTTAACATCAGCAGTCACAAAATGCTTATTGGTGTATATGATTTCATAACTGCTCTTTCTTGCATACAAAACATACAATTGGACCGAAATAAATTTTCGCAGATAAAAATTCTACACTATACCTCTTGTTTTCTGAAGTAAACTATGGAAGATTTTGAAGGAAATATAAAAAATGGAACAGCACAATTCTCTAATACTATCAAATGTAAAACATCACTTTTCCTTTTCAATTTTTAATTGGATGATGTACTCTATTTTTTTACTTGTTACTATTTTATATCTTTAAAACTGCCACCTGGACTAAAAAAAAAGCTTGTATTAATTAACATTAAATTATATTCTGGCATCAACATAGTAATAAATAAAATGAATACTAAATATCTGGTTAATTTTATCAATGTAGCTGGCACTACCAGTCATCATCCTTATTAATCAATTTACAGGATCATTGCCAAGTGTCAAGTTCACTTTATGCCACATTACACAATATATTTTATTCTTAGTATACAAGGTCAGGTTACCATAAAACTAAATATCCTTATTTTCTAGATGAAGACTTAAACACTCATACACAGTCTACAGTCCATCATAATACGGTACAACCTCTCCTCACTTATCGACATGCTTAGGTACCAAAGAGCAGGTCGTTATGCAAAATCTATGCTATGCGAAGACGTGCAGAGGGATCCCTGAGGGCATTTCTTTTTTCGTTGGTTTATTTTTTCTGTCTTCTCGGGGGCCTTTCTTGTTCATTTTTTTTTTTTTTTAATTTGTTTTGTTTTCTTTCCCCTCTTTTTCCCTTTTTGTCTTTCTTCATTGCTCAGTTTCTCATCTCTCTGTATCTTCCTTCTCTTTCTATGTGCTGAATACCTGGCGTTGTATACCTCTATGCCTTCTAGCCAGGCTGTACTGCAACACCTGAGAGCGACTTCCCCAGACCTCTAAGCTGCACCGGTGGGATTCCTGGGAGATTTGCGTTTCTTTAACCTTTCTGATTTTTATTTACTCATTCTTTTCTTTTCTTCCTCTTCCCCTTTCTGTTTTTCTCCATTTCATAGTTTCTCATCTCTCCACTCCAACAGCAAGCTCCCCTAGCATTCTTTTTTGTTGGTTTGTATGTTTTTGGCTCCTGTTCCTCTCTCCTCTCTCCCATATGCATCTTAGCTCCACACCTAACAATCTCCCCGCTGCATCCTGCCTACCTGCACTGCGCACTTGACATCACACCAACAAGCAGCACAACCACGGCCTACTGGAACCTGCCCTGCACTGATTACTGACCTGCTCTGGTGGCTGTAGTAAGCGCCACAAACAACCCGTCCCAGTAACTCCACTTCAGCTAGACCTGCCCTGCCATACCATATCTGAGTGATGGACCCTGCCAGTTGGAGAAGGAGGCAAAAACTATTGTGCACACACACGAGCAAACAACAAAGAACCCACAGTCTGCCTGCTCAGACACAGTCAAATTTTTTTTTAAAAAAAAGGGATGAAACAAACACATCTACAATCAATAAGCGAGAAAAATAACTACTGAATACCCGAAGACAGCAGACAATATCAAAACATTTACAAAAACTGGACAGGATGGTTCCAGTAGGCGTCCAAAATAAAACACCAGATGACTCTCCTCTGGAAGAAAATGCACTAGAACTACCTGATAGGGAATGCAAATCTCTAATACTCAGATTCTCCAATAACTGAGGCAAAAAGCTCACAAACATGAGGAAAAAATACACAAATTCACGGAAAACACAGACAAAAAATTGGAAGAATTCAGGAAAATAATGCAGGAACAAAATGCCAAAATAAATTCACAACTAGAAACTATACAAAGACAACAAATAGAAATCCAAAAGATAAACAACAAGATTTCAGAAATGGACGGTGTCATAGAAGGGCTGAGAAGCACATTTCAAACGGTGGAAGACAGAATCAGTAGAATTGAAGACAAACACTTGGATACAACTCTGTTTCAGGAAAACTCAGAAAAAAGAACAAAGAAAAATGAAGAGACCGTGAGAGATACATGGGACACAATCAAAAGCAAAAATCGGCGAGTCATTGGAATTCCAGAACAGGGAGAGAAAACAGAAAACACAGTGAGGATCATTGAGGAACTGCTGCCAGAAAACTTCCCCAATATCATGAAAGATGAAAACCTGGCCATCCAAGAAGCTCAACGAACCCCATATAGAAGAGACCCCAATAGAAAATCATCAAGGCATATCATATTAACACTCGCCAAAACTAAAGACAAACAAAGAACCCTGAGAGCAGCTCATGAAAAACAAGAAGTCACAGAGGAGAAACAATAAGACTAAGCTCAGATTATTCGGCAGAAACCATGCAGGCAAGAAGGCAATGGGATGACATATATAAAATCTTGAAAGAAAAAAACTGTCAGCCAAGAATAACATATCCTGCAAAACTCTCGTTCATATTTGATGGTGAAATTAAGTCATTTCCAGATAAACAGAAATTAAGGGAATATGTAAAAGTCAAACCAAACTTACAAGAATTATTAAAGAGAGTTCTTCGATCTGAGGACAAACAGCTTCAGCTCACAGGCAGAACCTAGGACACAGGATCGTACCAGCCAGATACCAATCTAGGAAATGAACTCTCAAGGGCTATCCAAAACCAAAAGAAATACAACAGGAAATCAGAGCAGTTAATCAGTAAGTGACAACAACATCAAAACAATAAAAGAGGGAATAAACGGCATAGGTATAAAACCTTCTAATGGAGAGGAAGGCAAGGCGATACAAAGTAATGGTAGACTGCTTCAAACTTAGAAAGATAAGGGTAAAATTCATGGTAACCACAAAGAGAGTTAACAAACATACTCATAAAAAAAAAGAGGAAAAACATAAAGTCTCAGCAAAAACAATACCTACAAAAATGAGAGAAATGAAAAAAAATCCACAAACAAAAGTAACTCAGCACAAGAGAGTAAGAAGAACAAAGAAAACTTCAGCGCCACAAAAAAAGCACTACAAAATGACAGCAACAAACTCACATCTATCAATAATTACACTGAATGTAAATGGACTCAATGCACCCATAAAGAAACAGAGAGTGACAGAATGGATAAGAAAACAGGATCCATCAATATGCTGTCTACAAGAGATACACCTTAGAAACAAATATGTGAATTTATTAAAAGACAAAGGTTGGAAAAAACTATATCAAGCTAACAACTACCAAAAAAGAGCAGGAGTGGCAATTCTAATCTCAGATAAAATAGACTTTAAAACGAAATCTACCATAAAAGAGAAAGAAGGACACTATATAACAATTAAGGGGACGATCCATCATGAAGACATAACCATAATAAACATCTACGCACCCAATGACAGGGCTCCAAAATACATAAACTCTAACAACACTGAAAAGAGAAACTATCAGTTCCACAATGATAGTAGGAGACTTCAACACACCACTCTCAGTAAAGAACAGAACAACTAAGAAGAAACTCAGCAAAGATACAGAAGACCTAAAGGGCACAATCAGCCAACTGGACCTCATAGACATACACAGAACACTCCATCCAACCGCTGCAAAGTACACATTCTTTTCCAATGCACATGGAACATTCTCCAGAAGAGACCACATCTTAGGCCACAGAGCAATCCTCAACAAGATCCAAAACACTGAGATAATTCAAAGTATCTTCTCTGACCACAATGCCATCAAGGTAGAAATTAACAATAGAAAGAGCAAGGAAAAAAAATCAACTACATGGAAACTCAATAATACCCTGCTTACACATCACTGGGTAATAGAAGAAATCAGAGACGGAATCAAAAAACTCATAGAATCAAATGAGAATGAAAAAACATCATACCAAAACCTTTGAGACACAACAAAGGCAGTCCTCAGAGGACAATTTATAGCAATAGATGCACATATCAAAAAAGAAGAAAGGGACAAAATCAAAACATTAACTACAGAACTCAAACAAATAAAAAGAGAACAGCAAAAAAAGCCCACAACCACCAGAAGAAAGGAAATAGTAAAGATCAGAGCAGAAATAAATGAAATAGAGAACAGAAAAACAATAGAAAGAATCAACAAAACCAAAAGTTGGTCCTTTGAAAGAATCAACAAAATCGACAAACCACTGGCCAGACTGACAAAGAAAAACAGGAGAGGACACAAATAACCCAAGTAAGAAATGAAATGGGGGACATGACAACAGACCCAACTGAAATAAAAAGAATTATAACAGAATATTATGAAAAACGATACTCCAACAAATTTGAAAACCTAGAGGAAATGGATAAACTTCTAGAAACACACGACCTACCCAAACTACAACAAAGTGATGTTGAAAATCTGAACAGACCCATAACAAGAGAAGAGATTGAAAAGATAATAAAAAAAACTCCCAACCAAAAAAAAACCTGGCCCAGATGGCTTTACTGGAGAATTCTATAAAACTCTTACAGAAGAGCTTGTACCAGTACTACTCAAGCTATTTCAGAGCGTAAAAGAGAAAACACTTCCAAATTCATTCTATGAAGCCAGCATAACGCTGATACCAAAACCAGGCAAAGACGTCACAACAAAAAGAAAATTACAGACCAATATCTCTCATGAATATAGACGCAAAAATTCTCAACAAAATTCTAGCCAACAGAATTCAGCATCATATCAAAAAAATAATATACCACGACCAAGTAGGATTCATACCAGGTATGCAAGGATGGTTCAACATTCAAAAATCAATCAACGTAATCCACCACCTAAATAAAAGGAAAGAAAGAATCACATGATCATCTCAACTGATGCAGAAAATGCATTTGACAAAGTCCAACACCCATTCCTGATAAAAACTCTCAATAAAATAGGTATAGAAGGGAAATTTCTCAACATAATAAAGGGCATCTACGCAAAACCAACGGCCAACATCATTCTTAATGGAGAGAGGCTGAAAACATTCCCCTTGAAAACAGGAACAGGACAACGATGCCCTTTATTATCACTCCTATTTAACACTGTGCTGGAAGTTCTAGCTAGAGCAATAAGGCAAGAAAAAGAAATAAAGGGCATCCTAATTGGTAATGAAGAAGTTAAACTGTCCCTGTTTGCAGATGATATGATACTATACATAGAAAACCCTAAAGACTCCACGAGAAATCTACTGGAACTAATAGAAAGATTCAGCAGAGTAGCAGGATACAAGATAAACATTCAAAAATCAGTTGGATTCCTACACACCAGTAAGGAGAACGATGAAAAGGAAATCAGGAAAACAATACCATTTTCAATAGCCCCTAAAAAGATAAAATACTTAGGAATAAATCTCACCAGGGATGTAAAAGACCTATACAAAGAAAACTACAAAACACTACTGCAAGAAACCAAAACGGATCTACATAAATGGGAAAACATACCATGCTCATGGACAGGCAGACTCAACATAGTGATAATGACAATTCTACCCAAAGCAATTTACAAATACAACGCAATCCTGATGAAAATACCAACAACATTCTTCCAAGAGATGGAAAAACTAATCATTAACTTTATATGGAAAGGGAAGAAGCCCCAAATAAGTAAAGCACTACTGAAGAAGGATAAAGTTGGAAAACTCACACTACCTGACTTCAGAACCTACTATACAGCTACAGTAGTCAAAACAGCCTGGTACTGGTACAATGACAGATACATTGACCAATGGAACAGAATTGAGAACTCAGATGTAAATCCATCCACCTATGCTCACCTGATCTTTGACAAGGGCCCAAAGTCCATCAGATGGGGAAAAGACAGTCTTTTTAACAAATGGTGCTGGCAAAACTGGATATCCATCTGCAAAAAACTGAAACAGGAGCCATACCTCACCCCATATACAAAAACTACTTCAAAATGGATCAAAGACCTGAATATAAAGCCTAAAACTATAAAGTTCATAGAAGAAAATATAGGACCAACACTTCAGGCCTTAATACATGGCATTAACAGGATACAAACCATACATCAACGCACAAATCCCAATAGATAAGCTAGATAACTGGGATCTTCTAAAAATCAAACACCTATGCTCTTCAAAGACTTCACCAAAAGAGTAAGAAGAGAACCTACAGACTGGGAAAAATTTTTTGGACAGTACAAGTCAGACAACGGTCTAATCTCCATAATCTACAAGAAAATCCAACACCTCTACAACAAAAAGACAAATAATCCTATTTAAAAATGGGCAAAGGAAATGAACAGACACTTCATCAAAGAAGACATTCAAATGGCCAACAGACAGATGAGGAAATGCTCACAATCACTAGTCATTAGAGAAATGCAAATTAAAACCACAGTGAGATACCATCTTACCCCAGCATTACCGGCACAAATCAAAAACAATGGAAATAACAAATGTTGGAGGGGTTGCAGGGAGATCGAAACTCTTACACACTGCTGGTAGGAATGCAAAATGATACAACCATTTTGGAAAATGATATGGTGCTTCCTCATAAAGCTCGAAATAGACATGCCACTTGATCCAGCAATGCCACTCCTAGGAATATATCCTAGAGAAATAAGAGCTGTCACATGAACAGGCATATGCACACCTATGTTCATGGCAGCACTGTTCACAATAGCAAAATGATGGAAACAACCTAGATGCCCATCAACAGATGAATGGATAAGCAAACTATGGTACATACACACAATGGAGTACTATGCAACGAGAAAGAACAACAATGAATCTGTGAAGCATCTCATAACATGGATGAAACTGGAGGACATTATGCTGAGTGAAATAAGTCAATCACAAAAGGACAAATATTGTATGAGACCTCTATTGTAAAAACCCATGAAAAAGTTCACACACAAAATGTAACAATCTTTTTTGGTTACCAGGGATTGGAGGGGTGGGGGCAAAATATTAAATAGGCAATACATAAGTGGTATATTGGGTGAAGGGTGAGACAGTACACAATACAGGGTAAACTAGCACAACTTGTACAAGGAAAGGTCATGGAAGCCCCACAGACACATCCAAACTCCCTGAGGGACTGAATTGCTAGGCGGAGGGCTCTGGAGACCATGGTCTCGGGGAACATCTAGGTCAATTGGCATGACACGACTTATAAAGACAATGCTCTACATTCTACCTTGGTGAGTAGTGTCTGGGGTCTTAAAAGCCTGTGAGCAGGCATCTAACATATTTCACTGGTCTCATCCCTTCAGGAGCAGGGGAGAATGAAGAGAACAGGATACAAGGAAAAGATTAGTCTGAAGGACTAACTGTCCACAGCTACCAAGGCCTCCACTGGACTGAGTCCATTACAGGTAGATGGTGCCTGGCTACCACCACTGACTGCTCTGACCAGGGTCACAACAGAGGGTTCTGGACGGAGCTGGAAAAGGATGTAGAGCATAATTCTAACTCACAAAAAAAAGACCAGATTTACTGGCCTAAAGGAGACTGGAGAAACCCCGAGAGTATGGCCCCTAGACACCCTTTTAGCTCAGTGGTGAAGTTACCTCCGAGGTTCACCGTTCAGCCTGGGAGTGGACATCCCTGTAAAACCAAATGAGAGTAACGAGGTACAGTAGTCCAGTGACAAGGGCCAGAAGGCAGAAGGGGACAAGGAAGCTGGTGATAGGGAACTCAAGGTTGAGTAAGGATATTGTTGATGTGTTGTGAGATTGCTAACCTTTGTCATAGGGTAACATTTGTAGTAACTGTTAAATGAGAAACTATTTTGTTCTGTAAGCCTTCATCTTTAGTGAGAATAACAGCACAATTGGAAGAGTGTAGTCAATGTCACTGAACTGTGCATGTAGAAATTTTTGAAATGGTGTCTCTTTAGCTATGGGTATTTTCACCAAAAAAAAAGGTTGAGAAGTTAGAGGGTTGACATGCTGTGGGGTTGTTAACCAATGTAATAAAACAACATGTGTACTACTGTTTCATGAGAAACTATTTGTTCTGTAAGGCTTCACCTGAAGTACAATAAAAATATATATATATATATGGTATGCAAAAATGAAGGATAACCACATTAGTCACAAAATGGAGGATGACTACATCACTACACAACTGCCAAATTACATTAGATAACTGCTAATTACATCATTACATAACTGTCAAACCATTGAGAATCATGGCTCAGCCAAGCTGACACATAACCTTAACCATCAAAGCTACTGTTACTCTTGCCTCACACCCTGGCATTTGTTACTGTCAGATGTACATCGTTAACACGCAAAATAGTCAGATAATAGGTTATTTACTAAATGCAAAATGTCAGATAACAAGATAGCCGATTAAGTGAGGAGAAGGTGTACTGTGTTTCCATGGTATTCTGGTTCCCCTTTAAATATTACTTCAGTACCTTCTCATTAACTCTTCCTCTTCAACCACAAACACTCCCTCAGGGACCATCCCAAGGGCAAACTGCATGCCAGGGGACCTGGTGAGGAAATAATTTCCTCAGGTGTAGTTCCAAACAGCAGGCCACAGATGAGACAGAGGTAGAGAGGGAGGTCCAATTCTTGTACTGAAACAGTGCTTACTCTCTACATTATTCTTCCTCTTTGTCGCTTTTCAAAAGAAAAAAGTATATACGTATGCCTATTTGACTCCTTCACGCCATGGCATGTGTACTATTTGAGTGGCATTTACTCAGCAGTATCTCCAAACACTTGTTGTGAACCTGGTCAGAATCCTCTACAGCATATCTTCCATTATTATTACCCTCTCCTGATTTCCTATCTGGCTATGATCATAGGTGTTCTATTCCATTTAGGAATCTCTTTTAAGGGTGACCATAGTCTGCAAGGTGGAAGGAGAGGTGAACCTCTAAGAACAATTATAAGAATTCTACCCACAAGAGTCCCCAAAATAGGTAATAGATGATTTATATACAGGGACAGATTACTCAATAAGCAAGGTAAGCATGTACTTAGGGCATCAACAGAACTGGGGCACCAGCTGTCTAAAGCAAAGAACCATAGATGCCAAGCAGACAGGACACAAGGAAAAGCAAATCCCACAGTGAAAGGGAACTAGCAGGGCACTAAATGAAACTGATACTAGCTGCAGTATGTGAGAATGTGCCAGCAGGAAATAAAGTTCACACGGAGTCATGAGGGTGTCCGTGCGCAAGGTTGTTTAAGCTATGAGGTCCCTACCAATTCAACACCTTCACTGACATCTGTCTTCTTCGGTCCTCTCCTGTGTTAATTGAAACTCTTCATCTCAGCGGGTCTCTTGGGATATACTATTTCTTCCTAATAAACAAGAGGTGGAGGTGGGCTGTCAAGTCTAACTTGCTACACTCACCCAATATGGAACGGGATTATATTTACTGAACAAGGATGGATTATATTAATAGTTAACAGGTCTCTGATCCATTTTGAGAGAATTGTCTTGTACATCCAAGTCTGTTGATTCAGCAACTCCAGCCAGAAGGGCCACCAATGCTCTCTGCCATGATATAAATGCAGGTGTATGCTCTTGCGCACATCCTAGTAAACACCCAATGGGAACTCCAGTCCCAGATGGCATGCAAAAGTGAGGGAACACGAATAAGTTGACCACTGCAATGAATTCAATCAGGTTACTTTTTAAACAGTAATATTTATAACTTTAACCTTAAAACACAGGTGAAAGTGTATGAAGTTGTCTCAAGTAGGTTTTCCTTCTTAAACAAAGTGGATATACCTAATGAAGAATACATGAAGGCATCCAGGAAATTAGTTTAGGCTTATCCCAATGACTTAAATACAAACTTTATGGAGAAGTGCGACAATTTCATTCTTACATGAGAACTAAGTTTACGCTTCATGAAATACAAATCTTACTCATGTAGGCACGCATGATTCCATAACAGAAGATACAATACAATGCATACTTCTCAATGCTGAAATTGCTTTACACATATTCCGAACTTTAATGATCACAAATTGCACAACAGAATGCTCATTTTCGTCCCTGAAGAGACTCAAAAACCCTCAGTGTAAAACAATGATTCGAGGAAGACTCGATTCATTATCCTTATTATGTATGGAAGTAGATACTGTTTGGCAGCTTTTAAATCACTGAAGAATTTTTAAGAGCAAAGAACAGAAAGAAATGTTTTAATTATAAAATGAAGAAAACCAAACCAAACCTGTCTCCGTCAGGTCAATTCCAACTCATGGCAACCCTACAGGACAGAGTAGAACTACCCCACAGGGTTTCCAAGGAGCTGCCAGTGGATTTGAACTGTTGACCTTTTGGTTAGCAGTTGAGCTCTTAATCACTGTGCCACCAGGGCTCCAAAGAATATGAATAAATGTTTTTAATTATAACATGTTAGAGATGAAAGATCTATCTAAAAATAAAATTAGTAATTTGTTGTAATATTTGTTTTCTGATCATTAAATTGTCTTTTATGACATAATTTCATTTGTTCATTTATAATTATAGCATTTATTATGAAACAAGCATTAAAATTTAAGTATGAGCCGTTTAAAGCAAAATTGGTGAAAGTCAATTTTTCATTTTGGGAGATCAACAGAATTTTACATTGACAGTTGAAACAACTAAGTTCACTGACTCATTTTCTTTGTTGTAGAATATTCTTTTTTCAGAAACTGTGGAATACAGTAAAAACTTCTTAGTACTCCACATCCACTAAAAATTTTATAACCCAGTTCATCTCATTGCACTAAAATGGCATATGCCACTTTTGTGTTCAATTGCTAACCTTATAGGTACAGTTAGAAAGAAGTAACATTATGAATAGCTAAGGCACACACATACATATATATATACATGTATATATATAATTCACATGCCCCGTTCAAATGGTGAGTAAACAGAGAAGGGGGTACCACAGATTATCAATGCTTAGGGCCCTCACATGCCTTAATCTGGCCCTATTTATATACATATTTGGTTTGGCCCATATGGTATGATCTACTCAGGATTTTTAAACACTTTGAATTACTTGCAATTAAATTACACAAAAAAATCTAGATTACCAGCTTCTCTTGAAAAACTAGAAGATTTAGTAGCATTGGGTCGGCATTTCATATGGCAACTGATTAGTGCCGCCCCTTTAGACAAAGCATGGGCTCTCCACATAGCTAAAATCCCCAACACTCCCTATTATTTCCCCACTATAGCCCTGCTACCTCTCTGGCTCCGGTGGACATTTGTTTGAAAACCTTTATTTAAAACTAAGTGAAGAATGTGATGATAATTAGCTATAACGCAACAAGCCACAAAAACAGAACCAGGTTTTGCAATGTTATGATGAACTTGATGTTATGATTATTGCCACATCCATAATTCTCTTCACAAAAAGCAGAAACATTAGTAGTTCCTTAAACATGGGTCACCATGGTTTGTGACACAGGATCTCATTCACATCCTGGCTACAAGTGATGTACCCGGAATCAGCACTTGACCAAGTACAGTCACCTGTAAGGTGGACAGCTACTTTTGAGATAACTGTACTGGGATTCTTGTCAAAAGAGACACCAAATAAAACTGTATCTGGCAAACCCAATAAGACCTTTCCTCTTGGTGGAGAGTCTGAGAAAACAGCAGCGGGTGAAGAGAGAAGAGCCGGGTCACTAAAACCAAAAAACTTGGCGCCATCGAGTCAATTCCGACTCATAGTGACCCTATTATAGGACAGAGTAGAACTGCCCTATAGGGTTTCCAAGGAGCACCTGGTGGATTTGAACTGCTGACACTTGGGTTAGCAACCGTAGCACTTAACCACTACGCCACCAGGGTTTCCTAAAGTAGGGATAAAAGAGGACACTAAATAATTACAAGGGGGAAATTTCTCAAGAACCTGATAGTCCTGTGTATGCACCTAACAACAGAGCTTCAGAATACATGAACCAAAATGTCACAAAACTGAAAGGATAAATAGAAACACACACACACAATTATAGCTGGAGACGTCAACACTCCCCTGTTATTAATTAATACAACAAGTAGAGAAAATCAGTAGAGATACAGAAGATGTGAACAACACTACCCCTGAACGTAACATAACCGACATGTTTAGGACATTCCACCCAACATCAGTAGAATATGTATTATTTCCAAGTGCACATTTAATGTTCACCAGATAGACAATATTGAGCCATAAAATAAACTTAAAAAAAAATTAAAGTATTAAAATTGCACAAAGAATGTGAATTAAATTAGAACTCAATAATAGAAAGTAATCTAGAAAAATCATCAAATATTTATAAATATAAACCCGTTTTTAAATAATCCATGGATCAAAGAAGAAATAAGGAAAATTAGAAAATATGTTGAATTGCATAAAAATGAAAACATAAAATATCAAAATTTACGGAAGCACCAAAGCACTACTTAAAAAAATATTAACAGCATCTAAATTTCGTATTAGAAAAGAAGAATGATTTCTAATCAACAACCTAAGCTTCCACCTTAAGGAACTAGAAAAAGAGGAAATCAAAAGCAAGCAAACAGAAGAAAATTATAAAGAGTAGAACTCAATGAAAAGACAAAAAAACAACTGCGTCAATCAATGAAATAAAAAGCTGGTTCTCTAAAAAGGTCAATAAAATTGATAAATCTCTAACCAGACTGATCAAGAATCTAAAAAAGGAGAAGACACAAATTACCAATATCAGATATGAAAGACGGTACATCACTACAGACAGATATTAAAAGGATAATAAAGGGATATTATAAATAACTTTATGCTAACATATTTGGAACACAGATGAAATGGAACAATTCCTTGAAAGACACAAACTACCAAAGCTCACTCTAGAAGATATGGATAATATTAATAGCCCTGTATCAAAGAAAATGAATTTAATTTGTATTTCAACCCCTTCCACCAAGATAACACCAGGCCCATGTGCCTTCAATGGTAAACTCTGTCAAACATTTAATGAAAAAATAATATCAATTCTATACAAATTCTTCCAGGCAAAGAAGAAGGAATGCTCCCCAATTCATTTAATGAGACTAGCATTACCCTGATACCAAAATCCAACAAAAACAATACATACGAAGAAAATTACAGACTAATATCCTTTCTGAACAAAATTCAGAGCTGTAAATCTCTATGGAAGCAATTGCCACATCTTTCTCCCAAGGAGTACTAGTGATTTCAAACTGCCAACCTTTCGGTTAGCAGTCGATCATTTTAACCACTGTGCCACCTGGGCTCCTTAACAAAACATTAGCAAATTAAATCCAGCAATATACAAAATGGATAATAAATCATGACAAATGTGGGGTTTGTTCAAGAATGCAAAGTTTGCTTAATATTTGATGTTAATATAATTTTACCATATCAGCATACTAAAGAAGAAAATGTATATATAATCTTTGCAATAGATGAAGAAAAATTACAAAACTCAATATTTATTCATTATAAAAAATCTCTACAAACCAGAAAGAGTAGGGGACTTCCACAAACTGATAACAACCATCTACAAAAAACCTATAGTTAACATCATACTTAATGGTAAAAGACTGAACGTTTTTCTCCTATGATCAGGAACAGGGCAGTGATGTTTGCTCTCACCACTTCTACTCAACACAAAGGAATTAGTGCAATAAGGCAAACTAATAAGAAATAATAAGCATACAGATTGGAAAGGAAAAAGTAAAACTGTATTTATTCACAGACAGCACAATCATTTACCCTGAGAATTCTAATCAATCTACAAAAAAAGTAACTAATCCTCATAAGTTTAGCAAGACTTCAGGAATCAAGGTTGATATACAAATATCAACTATATTTCTATATACAGGTAGTCCCTGACTGATACACGTTCGAGTTACAACGAACTGCACTTACCACCACACATTTTTTACGTTATCGTCAGCAATGTGCGCTACACACAATGTTGCAGCAAGTAATTTGCTGATGTTATCATTCTCAGATGTTCACTTGCAGATGTTTATATGTAGTTTCCAACCCCCATAGACAAATAAAAACAAGATTTATAAAGACACTGATAATAAAAGGCAATAATAACAAAAAATAAAAAGTAAAAAAAAAAAAAGGTATTTGACTTACGTTAGAACTGACTTACAATGGAGTCATTGGAACAGAACACTGTCCTAAGTCAGGGACGACCTGTACTAGCAATGAATTAAGAAACAGTACCATTTACAATAGCATCAAAAACATGAAATTACTAGAGATAACCTTAACAAAATATATGTAAGACTTGTACAATGAAAATTGCAAAACATTCCTAAGAGGAATTTAAAAGCCTAAATAAAGGAGAAATAAACTACAGCCATAGGTCAAAAGACTCAATAGTGTTAAGATGTCAACTCTCCCCAAAGTGATCTATAGATGCATACAATTCCAATCAAAATTCCAGCAAGTTGTTTTGTAGAAATGGACAAACTGCTTCTAAAATGTATGTGTATATGTGAAGGACTTTGAACAGCCACCAAAAAAAAAAAAATTTTTTTTAAAGAAAAAGTTTGAGGACTTGCCATAACAGATTTTTTAAACTTCCTATAAAGCTACAGTAATCAGGATAGTGTGTTACTGGCATAAAAACAGACATATAGAAAGTCCAAAAATAAATCTATAAAACTGATTTGATTTGATGGATGCTCAACTTCATTAGTCAACAGGGAATTCAGAACCACAGATACCACTACACATCAACTAGAATGAGTTACATTAGAATGACACACAATACCAAGTGCTGGCGAGAATGTAAAGCAACTCCTAACTCTCAGACATTTCTGGAGGGAAGGGAAAGCGGCACAGGCATTTGGAAAACAGTTTGGCAGTTTCTTACAAAGTTAAATACATACTTAACCATATGATCCAACAATTCCAATCCTAGGTATTTATCCAAGAAAGTATAAACATACATCCACAAAAAGACTTACAAACAAATGTTCATAGGTCTTTATTCATAATAGTCAAAAACTGGAAATAACTCAAATGTCCATCAATTTGTGAATGATTAAAACACCAGCGGCACAGCCATATAATGGGGGGTCACTCAGCAACACAAACGAACTTCTGACACAGGCAACATGGAACAGCATCAAAGACATTATGCTAAGTGAAAGACGCCAGAGCAAAAGACTAGATACTGCATGATACATACATATATTTTATTTTTATATATATTTTTTAAAAAAGTCGCCGTCGAGTCGATTCTGACTCATAACAACCCTACAGAACAGAGTAGAACTGTCCCATAGGGTTTCCAAGGAGTGGCTGGTGGATCTGAACTGCCAAGCTTTTGGTTAGCAGGTATAGTTCTTAACCACTGTGCCACCAGGGGTCTGATATTTTATATACATATACAAAACTATAGGGGCAGAAAACAAATCAGTAGTTTCCAGGGCTGGAACTGGGATGTGGAGGGATTGACTACAAAGAGACACGAGGGAACTCTTTGGGATGATAGAAATATTCTACATCAGGACTGTCGTGATTACAAGACTGTAAACATATGTCAAAACTCAACAAACTATACATCTAAAAAGGATGGATCATGTTTTATATAAATTATACCTCAATAAACATGATTTTAAAAAGTTTTTGGGGATCACTCACAGAATCACTGAGACGGCTGAAGAAATAAGTTCAAGATTAATCATCTAGGCAAGCAGTCTACAAGAATGGTGTAAAACTGGCTCGATGAGAAACCACCCTAACCAACCTTGTCACCAAACCCTAAATAAAAGAACCTTACTACAACCACTAATGATGCCAGCTCTGTAACAGGCACTCAACCCTACAACCACTACCATCCCCCAAAGCCACAGTCTCCTGCTGCTGACTATGCTAGCACACGGAAGCTCATACAGAGCCAGTTCCTTCACGTCAGTCTCTTCCAAATCAAGGTCTCACCTATGCGTGACTGGAGGACCTAAATCTAAGCTGCAATAGAGGATGGAAATTTGAATTCTAACTTCAAACACTGGGGAGGTGGACTCATACTGTAAGAATTCCTCCAAACATAGGAATGCTATTCAAAATATGATGGCCAGCCATTAAAAGGACAAACGGTGACTACAGCAAGCAGTAAATGAAAACATTAAAGATGGTTTATTTTTCCTCTCCTCCACCTCTTCTGGGCCGACCTTTGTCAAGCCCTCTGTATTTCCTTACCTCCCAGGCTTTTGCGAGGTGGAAAGCTGAAACCACTGAAGACAAATGGGTTTCCTGCCTCCCGTGAAAGCCTGTGCTCACTGAGGAAACTAAGCTAGGGAGGGAAGGCAAGGGTGAGGGTGCTTCTGAGCTTGCAAAAGGAGAAAAAGGGACACTGGGAAAGGAATGGAAGTTGGCCAAGTTCCTTGAGAAGAGGGGACCGATGCTCTACCTTCCTTAGAGGACAAGGGAAATGGCAGGGACTCAAAGGGGATGGCTGTCCCCTGGACACTGGGGCTCTAGCGCAGCAAGATTCCCCACACTCTAGAAGGCACAAAAGCTGCAGGGCAACAAGACTCCAAAGGGCCTGCAGGCTCAAACAAGGGGAATATTAGTAGTCACCCCACAGGCAGAAGAACAGAGGGACTCCCCAGTGTTTGGTTAAGAGATCTTGCAGGATAGGGAAAGAGCCCCATAATAACTGATATTAAATTTCCTGCCATGCTCATAAGAAGAAGGTCTCAGATTTGTAATTAATCTGATTTAAAGGAAATGGGTGAGTAGACATTTCTTTCAAACCTTGTGAGGCCTAGTAATGATAAATATAATTTTTAAATCAATCTTAACACTCCAAGGATTATATGAAGGGCTATTCCATCACTGAGTTTTCAAATTTCAGACAGTACAGTTAAGAGTCAGGGTAGAGGGTGAGGGTAGAAAACCTACAGCGTCTATGGGCCGTTTCCGCAGTGTTTCAGAACTGCTTTTCATTACAATGGTAACCTTCTAGCCAAAACTGAACTTGCACGTGATGAGTCGTTTTTAGGACAAAAAAATCAAAATTCCTTGCTGGTTAGCTTTCTAAAGGACCTCTGAAAATCTAAGCTTTTACTGGAATAATGGCAGAGGTGAGAGGAATGTACTTTTCTTTTCAGGTTTAGTTTTACTTAGTTTCCTAAAGACATTACAGAGTAATTTATATTTTGGTAAGCCTTGCTGACATTATGACATTGTAACTGAATGTCAGTATCAGTCTGGTTCCCAGATTGAAGATTTATATTGGGAAATACTATCTAGAGCTTCCATATGGCAAAGAGCCAGATGAAGCGGCCTCTGCTGTTGAATACAACCATGTACTCTCAACTTCACCACTTGGTTGAATACAGTCCCACTTGGCTGTGATGAGCAAGCTCCATCTGTTTAATGAAGCATTCATATGATAAAAGTGGCTACATCAACAAGTAGAGTTATTTATGGACAAATAAAGCCATCTGAAACCATCAAGAAGGATGTTATATTCTGAAACCAATTAAATTCTTTTAAAAAATGGATCAACTGACATAGTTTATTCTTGTTCACTAATAACATTTCCTTTTTCCAAATTAAACACTATTTTCATAAATTTTCTTGAGTTCTTAGAAAAACTACATCAGCACTAGTTTAACTTTTAACTAGTTTAAAGCATTTCTCAGTATGTACAACATGACACAATAAGAGATTTGAAATGTAGAAATGGAGAATTTGGTTATCTATCCTGCTAGAAGCTCTTAAAAACCTAGGAGAGAGGTAATATGGCAACATAATTATGTATTGACACAATGTATCCAAATACTTTCCATGACCTTCAAGGCCCCGCTTATTAATCTACCCTGCCTATCTCACCAGCCCATCTCACAGTGGACTTTTCCCCAGATCCATGAATACACTAGACTCTCCCAGGTCAGGATCTGTATGGTCTATTTCCTTACCTTGAAACATGCCTTCTCACCCCCACCCAACTTGATAATTCTAACTCCCACTATCCTTCAGATTTCAAAATTTTCTGACCTCCAGAACGGATTACACTTCCTCTTTAAATGCTCCCACATCACGCTGTACTTCCTTAAAATATTCCTACCACTTTAAGTTATCTAGGTGAAGGTCTTTTTACCATATTCTAAGTAGAAACTTTAAGTCCAGGTCCCAGCACACATTAACCATAATACAGTGAGTATACATGTATGTGATGATACTCATCAAGAACTTATGTGCCAAACACTGTTCTAAGCACTTTCTATAAAGTTTAATAACAAACAAGACTGAGAAGTGATGTGATTATTAATCATATTTTACACATGAGGAAACAGGCCCAGAGATGTTAAATAACTTTCCCAGGTAGAACAGGAATTCACAGCTATGTCTAGTCTGACTCCAGGGCCTGAACTCCTAACTACATACAGCCTCCTTACTCGGTAGTGAAAACAGCACAGGACTTAAGAGTTCAGGTACAGCCGCTTACTGGCTGTGTAACCTTGGGCATGTTACTTAAGCAATTTGAGCTTCAGTATATTTTGCATCTTAAAAACAGTTAAAAAGATCTATCTCACAAGATCACTTTAAGAATAAATGAGATCATATACATTTAACTGTCTGGTATAAACGAGGTTCTTAATAAGTAATAACTGAATCTAATCTCAGGAAAATAACCCAAAGTAGTCATAAGCAGTAAGAAGCAGAAGAGAAAAAATAATAATATGTTTTCACCTGGACTCATAACAGACCCAGGAGCATGACACTTTGCAAGAAAATTATGGTCAAATACTTATTTTGACACATACCTACAGCTGTGATTTTTTTAATTATTAAAAACTATATCAAGTTACTCTTAGCCGTATATTAAGTTAAAAAAGAAAACTTATTTTAGCGTGTGTTATTACATACATACACCCTGCACCCTGAGTACACAGTCAAGATTTTTCCCATGACAAAGGAGGAATGAAATTCAAAAATGAAATGCAAAGGAAAAAATATAAAAGAAACATTAGAAAACAAATTACTGGTAGAAAATTTAAAAATAAATAAACAACCCTAAATGAAACCAAAGATAGCGCAGGAAGAAAATGCCAGAAAAGAATAAATGGGAAAAGGCAATGGGGACAGACGTCACTGCACTGCGGACAGCATCCAATCCACCGATGAACGTATTTCTAAGCAGATCAACCAAATCCCAACTGTTCTACATCAGGTCCTTTCTCTAAGCTTTTCCTCCCTCTATCAGGAAATAAAGAATAAATAAAAATTTAAGCACACAAATAAAAACGAAGAAAGGAAAACCACCTACACACACCAGCAATGCCCCAAGTTGAAAATTCACCCAAATGTGCCTGTTCTCTCCTTCTGTTCTGTGCCTACACTAAAATGAAGAAGGTGATAAAGATGAAGAAAAGTAAAAAGGAAGAGAATTAGCTTCTCTGTGTAATTTTTTAAAATACAGCAGCAAGCCAGTCTCCCCTCAGCTATAGGCACTGCAGTATGAAGATCATCACGTGTGGGTGGAGGGCGTAAAAAGAGATGGTGTGGCAGGGAGTGTTATTTCTGTCCCAGATACAGAGAAGAACTTTTAACCTTATTTTGCTTTTCCTTATCATAACCTTCTCCATGGCAACCACAGAAACACAGTAAGAGGAGACAGATGGGAGGATAAAATTTATATATATAAAATATCACACATGTATATACAACACACACTCACACCATACATTTATATATAAAACTACAGAATTCAGTCATGGTTTAAAAAAAAAAATCACACATTCTCCTGAAACATCATATTGCTGTGGAAGACTAACCACTAAAACAAACAAAAAAAGAAGCTAGCATATTATAATTATCATTTTTCTACAGCATTCTATTTGTGACATATTTACAATACAACAGATTTCTTTGAACTCCAAGAGGAGAAAATATAATTTAAAAAAAAAAAAATCTTTTGAGGCCAAGTAGATCTCTTAATGTTTGGTCCAGAAGAACAGGCCTTTACCTCACCCACCTTTACCGGAACTCGTAACTATGCCCGAACAACTAAGACCTTTACGGCAGCAATGTCACAGGGGGTGAGCTGGCGTCTGCTATACATTGTACTGCTGGTGAAAACCTGTTCTTGCTGCTATTAGTCATTTTCCAGAAAAGTTAAAAGCTAGAAAAATAAGAAAGGGTCACCTCCACTGACAAGGATTTCTACGCCAGGTAAAATCCAGGAAGAGTACAGTAACTCTTTAGGAGCTACCTGTAAGATTACTATTCCTCTATTTTGACTTAACTTTTATGTTGAACTGTAGGATTAACAAACACACACAAAACAAAGTTTCAGAACAGACTGTGAAACTAACATCACTAAATTATATACCTGAAAAATGCTGACTTGTCAAATGTTGTGTTATATGTATTTCTACAACAACAATAATAATAAAAAAGAATAGACTGAGGTCTTCATTTAAAAAAAAAATAAAACAAAGTCTCAGCATAAAGAGATTCGGCAACAAGGCAGGTACAGGGAAGCATGATTTCATCAGAAAATGCCCAGCATCCCAATAGCACCACTTCATCCAAACCCCAAACCCATTGCCATCAAGTGGATTCCAGCTCACAGTGACCCTGTAGGACAGAGCAGAAATGCCCCATAGGGTTTCCATGGCTGTAAATCTTTACAGAAGCAGACTGCCACATCCTTCTACTGCAGGGCAACTGGTGGGTTCAAACTGCCAACCTTCTGGTTAGCAGTTGAGTGCTTAACAATTGCACCACCAGGGCTCCCTAGGGCTCCTTAGGGTTTCCAAGGCTGTAAATCTTTATGGAAGCAGACTACCACATTTTTCACCCACAGAGCAGCTGGTGACCTTTCACCTGGTCACCTTCAAACCACTGACCTTTCGGTTAGCAGCCAAGCACTTAACCACTGCAGCACCAGGGCTCCTTAACCACTTTACAGAAAGGGGAAAAAGACCTCTTAGAGTTGAGATGGCAGTGACATTAGGTGAGTAAGTGTTCCCCTTCTAGCCTCGCTCTTTTGAAGGACAGACCTTCTCACTGCTTCCACTCCTAATCTCTGGGTGCCTAAGGACCATCTCAGAAAGCGCTAATCACTCTTCATCCAAAGAGTAGACAGGCCCATAAAACAGAACAAGACCAAAGGGGCACACCAGCCCAGGGGCAAGGACTAGAAGACAGGAGGGGCAGGAAAGCTGGTAATAGGGAACCCAAGGTCTAGAAGGGAGAGTGTTGACATGTCGTGGTGTTGTTAACCAATGTCATAAAACAGTATGTGTACTAACTGTGGAATAAGAAGCTAGTTTGTTCTGTAAACCTTCATCTAAAGTACAACGGAAAAAAAAGAAATGCAAACCATTTAGAAATGAGCTCACCACCTTACAGAAAAGAAAGTGCTAATCGGCTGTTAAAAGCCAACACTGGAATCCAGAAGGCCCCACTTACCATTAAGGATTTGGGGATGTTCACTGCTGAAGTATTTATTATATATTATGGCAACCTAGGTTCTTTCACTAAATGGTGAAGTCTTATTACTGGATCAGCATGTATACTTACATTCAGTAATCTGACTGTCAGAAGAAGATACATTTTTATGGTTCCCTATATTAAAACACAGGGACAGGAAAGACTATAAAGGATGTGAACAACGGCTTAAGTGGAGGAGAAACAGGGAGAAAAAATTTGATGGCAGTTATATTAATAGCTTAATAGGAAAAAAACCTGTTGCTGTCGTCGAGTCAATTCCTACCGATAGTGACCCTACAGGACAGAATAGGACTGCCCCACACGGCTGCAAGGAGCAGCTGGTAGATTCAAACTGCCAATCTTTTGGTTAGCAGCCAAGCTCTTAACTGCTGTGCCACCAGGGTTCCTTAAGAGGAAAGGAAGTACTTAATTCTTTTCAGGAATGGGAAGGGAACCGAGCAAGGCCTAAGCACTGGTGTGTATATGGCTGGGGGTGGGGTTGGGGGTTGTGGCCAGTGAAGCAGTGGCTGGGGCTTCAGTTTAAGGAGCATTGAGGAAATCACTGTGCCTCCACCTCAGCCCACAGGATCATATGGGACCAGGCCAATCAAATTTTACACTTATTAATTCAGGTAGTCTAACATATGACAGGCACTGGTAACAGAAGAAGGAGCCCTGGTGGTACAATGGTTAAAATGCTCAGCTGCTAACCGAAAGGTCTGCAGTTCGAATTCACCAGCCTCTCAGTGGGAGAGAGATACAGCAGTCCGCTTCTGTAAGGATTACAGCCTTGCAAACCCTATGGGCCAGTTCTACTCTGCCCTACAGAGTTGCTACGAGTTAGAATTAACTCTAAGGCAATGGCTTTGGTTATTTTTTTTTTTTTTGGTTTGGCAACAGAGTGGCAAACGTGAGAGACACAGTCCTGACCTTCATGCAACTACAATCTGGAAGAAACAGATGCTAACTTAGTAAACACAATGATGTTATGTAGAAGACATACCAGGTGTTAACAGGAATATATAAGCAAGGCACCTAGTGCGTATGTGGAGTCAGGATACATTTATAACCACTGGACGGGTGATCTTTTGCCTTATCTGCAAAATTAAATTTTTATTTCTCCTTTCTCAGGATGAAGTACTTTTGATTGTGAGGTCTGATTATAATGTTTGAGGCATTTCCCGAATAAGTACGGCTACTCCTAGAACCACTAACCTGTCAAGAAACCACTGAGTCCTCAGGTCCCAGGAAAAATAACATGAAACCAAGGAAACCTAGTGTGATTTACACCCCAGTCAGTGGGCGAGCTCAAAGAGACAGCTTCAGTTCCCTGGAACTCTATGGGAGTCTCTGGAAGGGCTCTGTCTCTGTTTCCAAGGGGATTTCAGTTAAATACTGAGCCAACTGATCTTCAGACGGAGCCCAGAGAGGCTGGTGCAGGGATGTTTTCTTTGGCATGAGAAAAAAATGATTAGTGAACTGGAGACACCAAGCAGGACAGACAGAACTTTCTACACAGCTGCCACTTTCTGCAAAAATTCAGCTGCTCCCTGTGAGAGTTAGGCTCATGGCTTGAAAGTGAAATTTAGCCACCTCCACTCCAGTCACAATAAAAAAGCTGTGTGCCGTAACGTATGTACACTTCCGAGGTAACCCTTTCAGGGGTGAATGTTTTTGGAATTTTTTTGTGATGCCATGTTTTTTCACTAATGGCATGGATGCCAAATCATTATTTGTTGGTAATTTTTTATTATTTGAAAAAATGCAGCACGAATTGCCAGCAGAACATATCAGTCCCGTGTCCCATGAAGCACATCACATACGCAGAAATATTGGTCCCATGGTGCATCACACTTTCTGATTTATATATACTTGAGCCATAAAATATCTTACTCAACTTTCCAAATATACATGAAAATACACACAAAACACTAACTAAACACTGTACTCACTGCACATAATTGTTACCAGTTTGCTTGAGAGTGGGCCATATCAGCACCTGCTCCTATGAAGACATCACACTTGTGGGCCATATCAGCACCCGGTCCTATGAAGACATCACACTTGTGGGCCGTATCAGCACCCGATCCTATGAAGACATCACACTTGTGGGCCGTATCAGCACCCGCTCCTATGAAGACATCACACTTGGGGGCCGTATCAGCACCCGGTCCTATGAAGACATCACACTTGGGGGCCGTATCAGCACCCGGTCCTATGAAGACATCACACTTGGGGGCCGTATCAGCACCCGGTCCTATGAAGACATCACACTTAGGGGCCGTATCAGCACTCGCTCCTATGAAGACATCACACTTGGGGGCCGTATCAGCACCCACTCCTATGAAGACATCACACTTGGGGGCCGTATCAGCACCCGGTCCTATGAAGACATCACACTTGGGGGCCGTATCAGCACCCGCTCCTATGAAGACATCACACTTGGGGGCCGTATCAGCACCCGCTCCTATGAAGACATCACACTTGGGGGCCGTATCAGCACCCGGTCCTATGAAGACATCACACTTGGGGGACATATCGGTCGCATGGCCCAGGAAGCACATTGCCAACTGTTTTCACCAAAAAAAAAACTCATTTACTTGAATTCTTTCTGATTGACGGTAACCATACCTTCCCAATAACACAAAGGAAACAGGAAACATACTTGCAAGCTTTATCTCGCTGTACAGAAGCCGAAAGACACAAAAGTTTCACACACTCACTCCTCCAGGAAGCATCCCCTCATAAGAATGGCTCTCAACACTCAATGTGGCGCAGACCAACTTCCTTGTTTTTCAGGCAGTTGCACCGGTATCCACCATGACACCATAATGTCTAAAGTGTTTCAAATACCTACCAATAAACCTCCAGGGGCAGAAAAATGTTACACAGGCATATATATCCCTTGGACCATGAAAGCCTTAAAGGTCTTTGAAAACTGTAAAGCGCGATCAGATCTAAGGTTCTAAAATATTAAAAACAGAATATGTTCCTTCCACAAGTTTTTTAAAGTTTTTTCCTCCTTTTCTGCTCTCCCAAAACACCCTCAGGTTGGAGACTAGAAGTAGCAGGAGTCCTGGATGTTGGGTATGACTCTTCTTTGCACAACACACAACATTTACATTCTGAGTCCAAGCAGGCCACTCTTTCAGCACCCTATGAATTAGAGAGTCTACCAATATTCCAATTTAATTCTTTCAAGTCCACGGCTCCTCAAAGTTGTCTGTGGCTTTGGAATTCAGCCTAATACACCGAATAGATGAAAAGAAACTACTAGGTACAAAATGGGTTGCAATTAATTAGTTAACAACAATAAAAAGCATCCAATAAAAATATATATGAGCAGTGTGACAGTTTGGAGATGAAGACATTTACTAGGTTAGATACCAACAAAAAAACAGTATTAATAAAGTTTCACGAAGAAAGTAGCTATTGAGTGAAGGACTGTGTAGTCTTGCAATAAGACTAGTATATCATCTACAATTATTTTTTTCTTGACTCAGTTCCGGGATGAGAAAAAATACCCTCAAAGTAAAAATCTGCCTCTTTCCCTTGTCTTCCCCCTTGAAGCAAAGACTCCAGGGACAGCTCCACACGATCGATAAAGAGGTGTATCCCATATAATCTATGACTACTGTAATATATCTCAAGATGTATATACACACACACAGTTGATATATACACACACACATTTGATATACACACACACACATTTGATATACACACACATACATTTGATATATACACACACACACACATTTTATATATACACACACACATTTGATATACACACACACGTGATATACACACACACACATTTGATATACACACACACACACATTTGATATACACACACACACATTTGATATACACACACACACACATTTGATATATACACACACACACACACAATATATATTTGACAGTAACAACTGAAATGCCTGAAGAATAAGAGCTGAATCAGATAAGCAGTTTGGTTTAAAATTAACTAGCTGTTCTACTTAAAACAATCATTTATTTTTTAATTAGGAGTTGACAGGAATAGCTTTTTCTAGATGTGCACACACCAATATCTAGTGGCAAGCGCCATTAGACAAAATGCTATGTACGTCCTGTCTCTGAAATTCAGATGGAACTATGGTTTGAAAAAATAAAAACATCCAACTCAGGCAATATCTATGAGCTTTGATACAAGGAAAAACGACACTTTTGGCCAATCCAGTGGCAGGGTAGTGCTTTTATTAAGTCAGCTTAAATAAAAGAGTGGACTACAACTGTTCAGTTTCTCAATTTTATAAACTGGAGCTGGAAGAAAGCATTTAAACTTTATAGATGGTTTCAATCTCACTTAACTCACCAGTTTCCATATCCAAGTTGTATTCAGTTAAGGGAAACTTGGGACCAGTGTTTCTACCTACAGTGAATTTTCTATTGATAAGAGTATCAGTTACCCAAACCGTGTTCAGAAATCAAGTCAGCAACCAGATGGCATCTGCTGTTGTTGCTCTCCTGGCCTACTTCCATTAACTTAAAGCTGAAAAGTCTCTTTGAACGTATTTATTCTGGAAGGTTTTATGTGCCACCCTTAAGATTCCTTATAGAGCAAACTGATTACAGATTCTTTCAATTTGCATGTAAAAATAAAGGTTTAAAGCAAACCCTAGAAACTAGATGTCACTAAAATGTTTGCTTTACTTGTAGCTTTTTAGAATGTTAAAAAGGTGAAAGGTGACCTTAAACAGTATCCAATTTGACCTCTTTATTTAATAAAGGACAAAACTGAGGCCCCCAACAGGGAGGTAATTTGTCTGAAATCACAGTTAGTTACTATCAGTTCTTTATTCCCATCAGAGTGCTACTTCCATTATATCAGTTTGTTGCACAAAGCACAGAAACTTAAATATGCAGAACAAATCTCAAGAATTTATTAACAGGAAGTCAGAAGTTTCTGCTTCTTTCCATATGTCCCACAATTATTTATTCCATTCCTCGTTTGTACATTTAGCAAACAGTGGATGATGGAGAAATCAATTCTAACAATCTGTAGACCATTTAATTATTTTAAAGTTTTCGGGTAGAAAGAAGTTATATTATGGATTGAATTATGCTCCCCAAAAATATATGTTGAAGTCCTAACCTCTTTAACCTGTGAATATTTGGGGAAATAGAGTCTTTCTTTGATGATATTATTAGTTAAGTCATCCCAGAGAAGGGTGGGTCCTAGTCCAGATCCCTTCTGGGTGGTGTCTTATAAATGGAGAGAACACACACAGGCCACCGACAGGGGGAAGAAAGCCATGTGAAGATCCAGCTACAAGCCACGGGACACCAAGAAACACCTGGGGCTACAAGAAAACCCAGGGACACAAGGAAGGATCCTCCCCTGCAGCAGATAGAGAGCACAGCCCTGTCAATGCCCTGAACTCAGACTACTAGCCTCCAGAATTGTGAGAAAATATATTTCTGTTCTTTAAAGCTACCTACTTTGTGGTATTCTGTCATGGCAGCCCCACCAGTCAAAATTATAAAGGAAAAGTTGAAATTTTTGATTATAAACATTTCCATTACCTATGTTTCATGTCTCCCCCCAGTCTACTAATTTAGGCAATAATCCTCATGAAAACTCAATAAATATTCCCTAAATTCGAAAAACAAACATTGGGTTTAATGTTTCTGCCTGAGCTCACACTAAATACAAGAATTTCAAGAACTTACTCTGAAACAGGGAGACTATCTAAAAAATATTTGGCTACAGTTATTGCCAGGATATCCCACTTACAATAATCTGATTGTGCTGTACAAAAAATTCAAATATACTTTTTAAAAGTTAAAGATCATGAGAACTGAACTGCATAAAATATACAAATTATGTACCATACTTATATACAACTGAAGCTTGATAACATCAAGTATAAGTTCTGCAGAAAATCTACAAGCAATTCAATAGCTATTCGAAGTAGAAACAAGAGAGTTTGATCATGGTAAAAAAAAAAAATCATTTTGTCTAGATTGTATAAATGAAGCTAAGTCTACATACTGTTAAAACAAAGCACATTGCTGGATAAGACTGATGTTATTACTGCAATAGTTAGGGTAAGAAAGCTGGCACTAAATATTAATAAAAAGTATATCATAACTTCTACTACCAGCCATAAAAGACGAACTGGTACCATACTACCCGTCCTGTTGTAAATAACTATAAAATTGAATGAAATACAAGAAGGAACTGTTTTCAGAAATTACAAAAGAAGCATACACTACTGTAGTGATGTGAGCCCCATAACTGCCCTAGCCTTCTGCTTAGAGGCGCATTCCAGACTTAGTGCAGAGAGGTGGAACCACAGCAGAGCACAGATTTGCTAAGCTAAGAGGGCAGAGACTGATGTTTTGGGTACTACTGAGGTAGACGGAATTTGTGGAGGTTACCAGAGAGTAGGAACTATAAAAAGAAGGAGTTCCAGAAATCTACAGAGAGGTCCCCTTAAATCTCTGGCTAAAGACTTAACTGTGCACACACAGGGCAAGATCCCATGAGGCTCAACAGAGAACAGTTATTGGGGGACTGTGAGCCAAACAGAGATACCAGAGGTTGCATCATGCTGGAAGACACAGAGGACCAGTCAGAATGGAGAGACCTGCTGAACCAGCCAGAGTGATGAGATCTTACTGAACATTCCAAGTGTTTAATTAAGACCCCATAATGGCCATGCCTTAGTAATAGGGTAACTTGAGCCCTATTATAGGCCTACCCTAACGTAAACTGTAACAAAACCTCAAATGGACAAGCACAATCCTCCAGTAAATTATCCTTCTATCACAAGAAAACTTAATACTGAGACAACAAAATCTGGACTCTCAATAACACAGTATCAACAAAGTCTAGCATATAATAAAAAAAAATTGCCAGACAGGAGAAGCAAGAAAATGTGACCCATAATCGAGGGGTGAGGGAGTCAATAAGAACCAAACTGAAGATGACAAAGATGTTAAAATTAGCAAAACAGCTATTTTAAATTTGTTTAAGGACACAAAGGAAAAAATGAACTTAACAAGCTAGCAGATAAGAAATTCAGTAGAGATTTGTACCTATAAAACTGAAATTCTAGAAATGAAAAATATGGTATCAGTAATTTTAAAAATTTACTGGATAGGCTTAACATCAGATTAGACAATACAGAAGAAGAGAACAGTGAACTTAAAGATAGAACAACAGAAATTATCCAAACTGAAGCCCAAGGAGGAAAAAAGGTTGAAAAAAACTCAAGAGTCTCTGACCTATGGGGCAATATCAAGTGGTCTAAATATGTCTAATTGGAGTCCCAGAAGAAGAACAAAGAGAGAACAGAACAGAGAAAATACGTGAAGAAATAATGGTCAAAATTCTTCCAAATTTGATTAAGATTATTCAGACTGAAGGAAAAGTATATCAGATAGAAATCTGAATCTATATGAAGGAATGAAGAGAGTCAGAAATGGTAAACATGAGGGTAAACAGAAAAGCCATTTTTTTCTCACTTCTTTAAAGAATGATCAGAAATAATAAAAGTGTATTGTTTGTTTTATAAAACCTATAAAAAGTAAAATGTATGATAATAATAGCACAAAGAAAAGGAAGGAGATAAAAGGAAACATATTGTTGTCAGGCTCTTACATTATACACAAAGTAGTATAATATTAACCCATTTAGACTGAATTAAAGGAAGGATGGATACTGTAATCTCTACAGCAACTAGCTAAAGAAAAAGATGAGCAAAGTAAAAAAAAAGAGAGTATATAAAATGGACAATTTAAAAATACTCAATTACAAAGATAACAGTAAAGGAGGAAAAGAGGAACAAAGATTAAATGGGGCAAGTAGAAAGTAACAAAGTGGCGGACTTAAACCTAATCATGTCAATAACTGCATTAAATGTAAAAGGACTAAACAATCCAATTACAAAGTAGAGATTGTCACATTAGGTCAGAAAGCATTTACAAGAAACATACTTTATATATAAACAGGTAAAAGGAAAAGGACAGAAACATGCATTAACTCTAAGAAAGCTGGAGGGGCTATATTACCATATAAAGTCTATTGAAAGACAAGAAGCATTACCAGAGACAAAGAGGGACATTTCTTAACAATAAAAGATAATTCACTAAGAAAAAATAAGAATCCTAAATGTTATGCACTAAACAAAAAATTTCTTTTATAAACATCAGCACAAAGCTGGTTCCTATGAAGCAGAGGTTAAAGATGTCCCAAACGTCCAACTTTTCCAAGCTGCTGTATCACTCCATCATCTCTAACGTCAACTACTCCCTCTCCCCTCAGCACTCTCCTTCCTGTCTTTGGGTTCCCTAACTCACTGCAGCATCTCACAGAACTCACAAACCATATAAAGGAAATGGCTCATGTGGTTGTGGAGGCTGGCAAGTCCCAAATTCGTGGGTCAGGCGTAGACTTCTTCCTGGCCCTCAGTCTCTGCCCAAAGCACTCAGCTTTCTTGCTCCGTGGGCCAAGAAAAAGCCCACTGTGCCATCTCCCACGGGCCTCTATTGTGGGTCTCTCCTTCTTTGGTGGTGGTGGGCTCTCCTCTTTGCTTTGGAATTGGCTCTCTTTTAAAGCGTAACTGACCAATACCCTCGGTGGGCCACAATTACCTTATTAGCACAGCCCCACCCAATCACCTGGGTGGGAGTCACAAGACCACGGCTAGAAAGGCCACACACAAAAGTAATTAATCGCACCGCAGCACCTAATTTCATAACTTCGAAATGTATGAAGCAAAAATTGACAGAACTGAGGGAAGAAGTCATGCATGTACAATTATAGTTTGCTATTTTAATATTCAATCTCTCAGTAATTGATAGCATAAATAGACAACGAAATCAGTAAAGATACAGAAGATCTGAATAACAGTATCAACCACTTTGATCTGACATTTGTAGTACCTATACCTCAAACTGCCAAATAAATATTATTTTCAAATACACATGGACATGCATCAAAATAGACCCTATGCTAGACTATAAAACAAGTCTCAATAAACTTTAAAGGCTGATATAATACAGAATATGTTCACTAACCACAATGGAATTAAATACAAAATTGCTAACAAAAACATACTTGGAGAATCCCCGAACAACTGGAAATTAAACAACACACTTACAAATTTCCCTTAGGCCAAAGACAAATTAACAACGAATATTAGAAAATATTTATACTGTGATCATAGATCTCTCCGCCACATACACCTAAAATTTGGTTCAGATGTTGAAACCAATGGAACCACAAATGCATCAAGGGAGCATGAAAAAGCTTATCACACACATAATGAGGCTCTCTGAGGACAGCCAGACAGGCTTCCAGGTAGGTCCAAAAATGGCTTGAGAGACCAGGGAAAAGAGACTGTCTTGACTTTTATTGTGGTTAGGGGGTGGCGCTGCAGTGAGAGCTCCCACATGCAATGTTGGGGCTTGCGTGGTTTGCACTTCCCACCAGCACCAAAGGAGAGAACACCCAGACCTTCTTATCAGCTTTCTCAGACGTGAGGCACAAGGGAAAGTGGGAGTGGTGAAGCTGGGAAGCTATCAGCAGTCAACATCAAAAATGGAGTCAAGACTCTTTATTAAAGCTCACTCCTAATATCTGATGGCTGAAATGTGCCATGTTCATTTAACTAAATTTGAACTTTTTTAATTAAGCCATTACGGAGCCCTGGTAACACAGTGGTTAAAGCACTCAGCTGCTAACCGAAAGGGTGGTGGTTGGAACCCACCAGCCGCTCTGCGGGAGAAAGATGTAAGAGTCTGCTTCCATAAAGATTACAACCTTGGAAGCCCGGTGGGGCAGACTATAGGGTTGCTACGAGTCGGAATCGAATGGACAACAATGGGTTTGGTTTTTCGTTTAAGTAAGCCATTATGGCATTCTATGAAGCCTGTAGCCTGAGGCCAGTAAAGGAGGTCAAAGTTCCACTGAATGTCTTGTTCAAATGTACAGTATTGTGTATCTGAGAAGTAAAATGGGTGCTTTGGTCACTATCAATGTCTGGAAGTCCAAAGAAGAGAAAGTGTCTTCATGAGGCCTTGTATGTGGATTTAGTATATGTGGAAACATGTGTGGCCTTGGTTTGTATTTTGGGTATCTGTGAGGCAAGAGATTCCATGAACCCTCTGTACCAAAGGGAGCAATATTAGATAAAGAACTGTTGTTGCTGCCATTGGCCAAACCAGACAGCCAGACCAGGCACAGTGGTCCTCAAGAGTCTACAGAAACATGCAGATGGGACCAAGTGTTGGCCAGGGTACCCAGTACTAAAATGACTGCCTGAAGTTTGCCCAGTTTTGCTAATCTTTGGGTCCCGTTCTTGATCAGAGACATCCCAGTTGAGGGATTTAAAACAGCAGCTCTCTGGAAAGCTCTATCACGTGTGATTGTGGTTCTACCGTCTCTAAAGTGTACAAAGAATTCCCTTTACTGTTCATTCAGTTGATCCCAAAGGATCCCCAGGTAGCCAAGGGGTCTGGGAGAGTGATGACCTCCTCCAGCACTGTGGCATCTGGCAAGGGCCTGAGGATGGTGAAGTTAAACCCTTCCTGCAAGCGGGAATCCCCAGAGATCCCCAGGTTTGGATCTATCATGTAGGTACCATTTCATTTTAAGCAAAGAGGCCTCGCTGGCCATGACGACCCTGCAGGGTACTGCTTCCAAAAGCCAAGGCATAACAGGCATCTGAGTACAGGAAGTCATGGACTCAGATCCTGGGTGAGCCCCTCCCTATTTCCAAGAGATCCCCGTCTGCAGCGAGTGAATGCCGCTCTAATGGTGAACAGGGTGAGGCCAAGAAGAGCAGTTTCTTGCATCAGAAGGCTCTGGTCCAGAGACTCTAAGAGGCATGAGAGGAGGATGCAAAAGCCTCTACAGTAAAACAGTTTTTGTGGGGGCACTCATGGGAGTGCCTGTTGTATTGCAGTTTGGACAGATTTTACAGCCTTTGTTGCAGAAGCTTCATTCAAAGTGGGCTGGCGTATGAGGGACAGCATAAACTGGCTTAAGTAATATTTGCGAATGAAGAACATGTTGCCTCCGGAACCCACAAAGGCCTGAAAGATGTTGGGCTTGTTTTAACAGTGTGGGTGCTGAAAGGGTCAGTAGAATTTCTTGACAAAAGTAAATAAATCCAACAGTTACTATAAAATCAGCTGTAACTTCACATTTTAATGTAAATTTTCTGATGTATAAAGACAAAGAAAAAATGCACATATCTCAAGTATACACCTCAATAATTTTTCACAAAGAACAAACACATCTAGGTAACCAGCATATGGTGTAGCCAGAAAGAAAATTACCACAATCACAGAAACCCTCCTTGTGCCCCTTCCAATCACTACCAACCCCATTCAAGGTTATCCACTATTCTGACTTCAAACACCACAGTTCAGTTTTGCCAATTTTTGAAGCTGATATAAATAGACTGCTACTGTACATGCTTTTTTGTGTTTGGCTTCTTCTGCTAAAATTTTTGTTCGTAAGATTTATCCAGGTTGTTGCATGTAGCTATTGTTGTTCATTTCCATCACTATATAGTATTCTGCTGAGGAATATACCACAATTTCTTCATGCATTCCATTGTTGACAGACATGTGGTGTTATTACTAACACACATTGCTTTAGAATAACCACTTTAGAAAATTGTTTGGCAATTTTCTAAAGGTACACATAGTCCATGAAGTAGCAATTCCATTCCACATATACGTATATATGTATTTCCTAGGTTTATATACATACACATGCTAAATAAGGCATAAACAGACTGTGAAAGCGCTTTGGAAATGGTAAAATGTAAGAAATGTCATCAGATGGCTGAACCAGGTTGTCTCTATTATGCAGCACAGAATCTTAGACATGTCAGATACTCAATCTTGTCTTCTGTACTGAAAATAGGATACGGTCACCTTTGCCCTCAGACGTTATCACAAGAATTCAAAGATCATGAAAGGTAAGAAGAGGGGACACCCTGACCTGGTCAGGACAGGTCGCGGGGAGCTGTGTCAGTATGAAGACGTGAGACCTTTGAGGAAAGTGTATATTGAACAGCACATTAAGACCCGAAACACCAGAAGCAAGGCTCTCAGAAAATAAGTGTTAAAGACACCCCTCAGACCTTTCAGGCAGATAGCTGTCTGAGGTGGCCAGAAACTCGAGCTAAAGGAGAAACAAGTCTGTGTGCGGAAGCTCTGATCTGAGAAGTATCAGTACTGGGTGTCATGTTACATGGAGCCATGTTCTCTGGCTCAGCCTAAGGGAATTCATCCCTAGCTCCTCAAGAGGAAGCTATTTAAGAACCTGAAAAAGCAAGTGAAAAAGCAAGAGCTATGTTTAAAGACACCTTATATTAAAAAAGAAAGCAAAGATGCTCTAATAAACCTCATAAAATAACTCTGGTGGGAAAAGGGTCCCACTCGCTGCCCCCAGCTAAACTAGAGCAGCATCGGGTCACAGGAGGCACAAGAGGCACCAGAGAGTCCAAGAAAAATATTAATGGATGCCATGATTATCTGCCCCAAGAACCCAGGGAAGAGAAGGACAAAAAAATTTTACCATTCTACTAACAAGAGTAGAGTCAAAAACTGCTTAACTCCTATGTTGCTATTACTCGTGCTCCCTCTGCCCTTCCCCTGAGGTATTTTGGGCCAAACGAAAAAAACAAACCCATTGCCGACGAGTCAATTCTGATTCATAGTGACTCTAGAGGATAGAGTAGAACTGCTCCATATAGTTTCCAAGGAGCGGCTAGTGGATTCGAACTGCCAACCTTTTGGTTAACAGCCGAGCTCTTAACCACTACGCCACCAGGGCTCCTACCAAGGGAAAATAAGTGATACTGTGGCTTAGAGTTGCCCAAAAGCCCTGTAGGTGGCCCAACAATTCATATTCATTGAAAAGAAATCTAACACATAAACACACAGACACACACACACACACACAAACACACATACATGTGGACATCATTTCAAGACTGATGAGGAAGATTCCTGTGACGTTCAGGCGCCATATATAGCTGTACCAACATCTAGTTAAGCGTGCCTCACTGAAATGTGAGGAAAACTGAGCCTCAGATCTGGCTCTAAGCACTTTCACTTCTTCATATGTTATTCTCAACATTCTTGTGGGTTTGGTGGGCACTGGTGCTGTTATCTTCATTTTACACATGAAGAAAATAGGCACAAAGGGATTAAGTAGCCTGAAAAAGGTAATCCAAGAAATTTCTCAAAGCCAGGGCTAAAACTCAAGTCTCCTGGTGCTCATTCTCTTTCCACTATAATACATAGCCCCAAGAGAAAGGATTAAGTGAAGAGAAGTCCCAGGTATGCCGCAGTGCCTCTGCATACTTCACCTGTGGGAGAAGGGATGCACTCGCCTTAGTGTGAGTATAATGTCTGAAATTCACTCACCAGTGAAAATTGGCCATGGTCCTCAAGCCCAAGGCCTAAAATAAAATTAGACCAGGTTGGGAAGGAGGGAAAGACAGTTACCTATGCAAAAGCTTAATAATGAGAAGAAATGTATATTGTCTTAGAAACTTTTTCTACGTCTGAGTAATGCCTTATCTCATGGTGGTAATCAATATTTGCTATTACTAGAATAATATTTTATCATTTATAATGGGAAGTAACACACTTTTAATTAATGATACTTTGAATGATTATATGATAATATGTCAAAACTTACTTGGAGGAACCTTGAGCTTGGTGGCTGGGTGATATAACAGATAAGGTTCCTTAGGGTTGCTCCGGTTAGTGAATGGGATAGTGCTACTATGTCCTATAGGGTTGCTATGAGTCAGAATTGACTCGACAGCAATGAGTTTGGTTTGGCTTGCAGTGTAAGAACAAATAGGAAAGAATTCCTCCCTAACCCACAGTACAGTTTACTACTGATCTTTTGCCTCTGGCTGGGCTATTTCTCACCAAGGTACACAAACAACAGTAGAGAGCAATAAGCAAATATTTTTATAAACATTTAGACATTTTAAACAATCAGAGCAACTCTATTCAATAGAACTTTCTGCAAAGATGGAAATGTTCTATACCTATACTATCTAATATGGTAGCAACTAGCCAAATGTGGCTATTGAGCACTTGAAGTGTAGCTAGTGTGAAGTTTAATTTAGATGTCCACCTGTGGCTAATTGATAGCATACTGGATAGCACAGCTCTAAATTCTTAGAGTCTTTTTATAGAGCTAAGTTATATTTACCATACACGTAACCGCTATACCAGGGACTTCAAACTGGTGATCCATCAACCAAACCTGTCTGACAGGTGAGTTTGGTATGATGATCACAGTGTTGTTTGCTTTTCTTATCGTTCTTTTATAAAGGAAGAAGAGAAAGAAATGGAAGTTGACAAATGTGGCAGTGAACCAGAATCCAGAAACCATCATAATTAAGTGTACTATTGAAGTTCTGCCTCTGGCTCGGCTATTTCTCACCAAGGTACATATAAGTAATTAGATAGTAATTAGTAAATATTTTTATAAACATTTAGATGAATTCCATTCAACAGAACTTTCTGCAAAGATGGGAACGTTCTATAGATGCACTATCTATGACCACCATTCATGCTTTAGAAGAAAAAGCAAAGGGGAATATAAGCATATTTTGTGACTAAATTTGGTAGTTTAGGTTCCCTTTTCCTTAGGTTATCAGGCTGTACTCAGAGGTGACTTATATAAAGACGATGGCCAGGAACCTAGTAATCATGCATTTCATTAGTCTCCAGCTTTCTCTAGTCAGTGGAAAAAACAAGGATCCCGTCATACGCAGCAAGACAAAGAAAATTATTAAAGGGATACATGCACATTCACTATAGTAACTGAGAAATATAAGCATTTGATAGTTAACGACTGCTTCTGCCCCTGGCGTGGATTGAAAAATGAAGAATACCAGATTTAACAGCAGTGAGTAAAAGCTGAAATAATGACAAGGTCAGCCAGCAGCCTGAAAGATTAATAAGTATATTTTATAGTAAATGTTCTTCAACACATAATTACAATGAAAGGAATCATTTGCATAATAAAATGAAATAAAGTACAGAAGAGTGGAGAACAGATATTTACTAAAGGCTAGTTGAGTCCTTAACACTGAGTTAAGCATTGTAGGGAATACAAAAGCAGCAAATGAGATTCTCTACATTAATGGAAGTCATCATCCCATTTCAAAAATTCCAATTGCTAACCCCCCTCCTTTCCTCTCAACATTAATTTTACTTCTGCTCAATGCTGTGGACTACAGGGGCACCCGCAAAGTATGTGTGGGGGAGAGAAGGCTGTTGTGCTAAGAAAGTTTGATACACCATGATATTTCACTGGAGGTTACAGACAACTCTGCAGGTGCTATCTGGACTAAGCTAGGAGTACAAACAGGTTGCCTGCTGTACAATATGTACGGAAGAATTTTTTTAAACAGGAAGTCAATTATGAAGCTCCTACCATGAATGTAAGCCACAAGTTTACTGCACTGAGAAAATACAAACCCCTAAATAAGATTTCTGCTTCAGATTATATATGCTACTGGATGTCAGAAAAGAAGAGATTGGCATGACTTGGCTCAAAAAGGCAAGACTGGATAGTCTGAGTCTTGAGTAGGACCAGCTGAGGCAGGGAGAATAATAAACAGCAAGAAGTCAGGACCACACACCAGACAGTGGAAGCAGCAACGAATTCCTCAGAAAGAAACATTTCAAGAGTTACTCTTGATGGAAAAAGAGGTGAGAAATTATACCCTCAGTTAATGTGATTCTGCCAAAGACTTGACTACCACAGCCATTCTTAGCTGGCTGTCACTGCTGAATTGACAGAGGAAGAGATACTACTGTGAATAGTGAGAGGCTGCCCCTCAGGGAGAAAAAAAAAAAAAAAAAAAGCAGAAAACACGTGTCTGTGTGTGTGTGTGTGTCTGTGTGTGTGTGTGTCTGTGTGTTAATAAACAGCAAATATGTAGAATGAAAAGATTATATCCAGGCAAGTCAGTTCAGGCATTAGTCAAGCCTCCCGAAGAATCACTAAAATCAAAACTATGTAATATCTAAAACTTTGAAAATGTTCTTATCTGACCCAGTAATTCCATTTCAGGGAATCTACTGTAAAAAAGTAATCAGGGTGGAGTATTTGACCCCATATGCAAAATAAAAGAATTTTAAATCATATTTTGTAGCATACACAAATATCATTATACCAAAAGCTATTAAACTTTTAAAAGAAAACATAGGGAAAAAAATCTCTGAGACTTTTACTTAAGCAAAGTTTTTCTAAATAGCACATCAAAAATATGACCCGTAAAAGAAAAAATGGACAAACTGGTCAAGTTGGTTGATAGTTTTGGCGACATACTGTCTTAGTCATCTAGTGTTGCTACAATAGAAATACTACAAGTGGGTGACTTTAACAAACAGAAATTTATTTTCCCCATCTCTGCTCACTTGTTTCTTGTTTAATCTCTTTTAAATCTCAAAAGCAGGAAGCATCAAAAGAAGATGGAAGGAATACACAGAGTCACATTACCAAAAAGAACTGGCTGACATTCAACCATTTCAGGAGGCAGCATATGATCAGGAAGAGATGGTACTGAAGGAAGAAGTCCAAGCTGCACTAAAAGCACTGGTGAAAAACAAGGCTCCAGGAATTGACGGAACACCAACTGAGATGTTTCAACAAATGGATGCGGCGCTGGAGGTGCTCACTTGTTTATGCCAAGAAATATGGAAGACAGCTACTTGGCCAACCGACTGGAACAGATCCATATTTATGCTTATTCCAAAGAAAGGTGATCCTACCAAATGCAGAAATTATCGAACAATATCATTAATATCACACTCAAGTAAAACTTTGTTGAAGATCATTCAAAAGTGGCTGCAGCAGTATATTGACAGGGAACTGCCAGAAATTCAAGCCAGATTCAGAAGAGGACGTGGAACCAGGGATATCATTGCTGATGTCAGGTGGATCCTGGCTGAAAGCAGAAAATGCAAGAAAGATGTCTACCTGGGTTTTACTGACTATGCACAGGCATTCAACTGTGTGGATCATAATGAACTATAGATAACACTGCGAAGAATGGGAATTCCAGAACACTTAATTGTGCTCATGAGGAACCTGTACAGAGACCGTGAATGAGGCAGTCATTTGAACAGAACAAGGGGATACTGCATGGTTTAAAGTCAGGAAAGGTGTGCGTCAGGGTTGTATCCTTTTACCATACTTACTCAATCTCTATACTGGGCAAATGATCCGAGAAGCTGGACTATATGGAGAAGAACGTGGCATCAGGACTGGAGGAGGACTCATTAACAACCTGCATTACGCAGACGGCACAACCTTGCTTGCTAAAAGGGAAGAGGACTTGAAACACTTACTTGATGAACATCAAAGATCACAGCCTTCAGTATGGATTACAACTCAACATAAAACAAAAATCCTCACAACTGGACCAATAAACAACATCATGATAAATGGAGAAAAGATTGAAGCTGTTAAGGATTTCATTTTGGATCCACAATCACCACCCATGGAAGTAGCAGTCAAGAAATCAAAAGATGCATTGCACTGGGCAAATCTGTTACCTTGAAGACTAAGGTGCACCTGCCCCAAGTCATGGTGTTTTCAATCGCCTCATATGCATGTGAAAGCTGGACAATAAATAAGGAAGACCAAAGAATTGATGCCTTTGAACTATGGTGCTGGCGAAGAATATCAAATATACCATGGACTGCCAAAAGAACAAACAAATCTGTCTTGGAAGAAATACAACCAGAATGCTCCTCAGAAGCAAGGATGGCGAGACTGCATCTCACATACTTTGGACACATTATCAGGAGGGATCAGTCCTTGGAGAAGGATATCATGCTTGGTAAAGTAAAGGATCAGTGAAAAAGAGGTAGCCGGAAATACAGGTAGGGAGTGATACCTAGATGTCATAAACAAGTAGGCCAAAGAAGGCATGAAACTGGACAAAAGGTCATTCAAGCAATAGACAAAAAATAAAAGCCCGAATTTCATGGGCACACCCACAGAGACAGAGGAAGGGGAACTCAGGAAAGACTGGAGGGACTGAGACAAGAACCTGGAGAAGGGAGAGACGAGGGAGGGAAAAAGAGTAATTTCAGATATAAGGAGCTATAGAATCAATCTGTGTGTTTAAATCAATTTACTATGAAGACTACAAGCAAATCACGCTGGATTTGGCAATGAGAAGGTCTATGGTGGTTTTAGAAAAACAGTTCTCAGAGAGTGGCAGACCTGGCCACTTGGCTGAGACACAAGACGACAGAAAGAAGCCCACATTCCCTAGGCTACATGAGATAGGGTAGGAATTTCTGCGGTCCTGGTTTTCGGTTACATGTAGAATGAGGTTCACGAATCCCATGTATGAAGATTATATGGGTCACTTGTTTAAGATGATGATTCAAGCACCCTACTTCAGACACTTGAATCAGAATCCCAGCAGGCAAAACTCAATAACAGGTCTCTTCAATAAGCTCCCCAGGTTATTCTTATGAACGCTAAATTGTTAAGGCCACTGGACTACATGATTTTCAAGGTCCGTTCCACCTCTTACATTCTGTACTTCTAAATAAGTACATGAAAATAAAATGCTAAAGTAGTGATTACTAAGATCCACCCAGGTGTCATAAAAACATGTAACAGTCAGAAGTAGTCAGGTCAAACAAAAAAAAATTGTTTCTTTTCATTTACACCAATCCATTTCAATTATGTGGCACCTTCATCCTTATGAGAATGGAGGAAGTGCTAGAGTCTTGGGGGAGAATTATGCTCATAGGCAGTTAGAAGGCCAATGAAGTTGGGAGGTGTGGGCAAGAGGGACTGTATGAAATTAAGAATGAAAAACAAGAGGCAGGACCAAGATGGTGGAGTAGTCATACACTCCCGGTGTTCCCTCTTACAACAACGACCCAAAAAAAACAAGTGAATCGATCATATATGCTAATCTAGGAGCCCTGAACATCAAAGGCAAAGTTGAGGAATGGGACCAAGTGGCAAGGGGAGGGAGAGACGATTCAGTAGCAGTGAGGAGTTGCCAGACCTGACCAAGAGGCAGAAGTCAGAGCCCTTCAGCCTGGATCAGCTCAGGCATGAGCGGTGAGGCAGGCAAGCAGCAGCACTTGGGAGGCGTTTTCCACACCAAGAGAGACCCAGTGGCACAGAGTCTACTTGGCCATCCAGAACCAGTGAGAAGCAGCCCTCGATCAGCGAAAGATAAGTATCTGCATCTGGCCTACCACACGGATCAAAAACACCTCCCTTAGGGAAAAACCTCTCTCCCATTTACCTCCTTGCTCTGCAATAGATTCAGGACGGGTTCAGCAATTGCCAAATCCCCTGGCCTGGGAAGTACGACCCATTACACTCCCTGAGCCATTCTCCCAGCCTTGGAGAGGGAACAAATTAACAAACACACGGGGGGGATATAATCTGCTGGCTCCCCTAAGCCCATAACTCAGGGTAGGCACAGTTCCTTAACCTAGGCACAGGCATAAGGGATCGATGGACTTTGAGGGCCTTTTCCCCTGCATAGACTTGTGTAGGCCCATTCCAGCAGCATAGGCCCTCATTACCACACTACAACAGGGTATATACCTGAAGTCTTAACTTCAACTGTTTCAGCTGTGAAGTGGCAGGTTCGTAACATCTGACACTGCTCTGTCCATTAAGCAGGATCTTCACCTACCAACATCAGAGACCTGAGGACTGGTGGCTCCACCCGCACCACCTAGCCACCTGCGATAGGGACCCAAAAATAAGAGGTGCTCATAGTCCAGCTGCAAAACCCACCCACCCACGTGCTTTAGGAAAGAGGGACATGCTTTCCTCCTGGACACTGGGGGGTGGCCGTCAGCCCCCTGCCTTGCTCAGCTGTGTGCCCCTCCTGCAGCTGGATGTCTGTGCCTACACCAATCACCCATGCCTGTCTAGGACTACAGGTGAGAGCCTGCACCACACACTTGGAAGCCAACTACCTGGACCTGAGCTCAATCCATACAGGAGTAGTGGGCAGACTCCTGGGCTCACATACTTGGTGGCAGGTCTGGCCACCTGGGAGCAAGACACTGGAGCTTCAGGGGCACCAGTGATCGGGCTAGCTCACACGAGCAGCCTATTTGGGCATATTAAAACAAAACAAAACAAGAAGCTAAGACACAATAAGCAAACATAAAATAAATAAATATAATAATTTATTGATGGCTCTGAGACAACAGTCAATATCAAATCACATAAAGAAGCAGACCACAATGCCTACAGCAAGCTCCCAAAACAAAGAACCTAGAAATTTTCCGGAGGAAGAAAATTTCTTCGAATTACCGAGGCAGAATACAAAAGATTAATATACAGAACTCTTCAAGACATTAGGAAAGAAATTAGGCAAAACGTAGAACATGCACTAGAGAAACTTAAAAAGATCAGAGGAGAGCATAATGACAAATTTAACAGGCTCCAAGAATCCAAACAGAGAGAGAAAATAGAAATCCAGGAGATTAACAGTAAAATTTCAGAATTAGACAACTCAACAGAAAGTCACAGGAGCAGAACTGAGGCAATGGAAGTCAGAATTACTGAAAATGAAGATAAAGCACTTGACACCAAATTATTTGAGGAAAAATCAGATAAAAGGATTTAAAAAAATGAAAAAATCAAAGAATTATGTGGAATTCTATTAAGAGAAATAACCTACGAGTGACTGGAGTACCAGAACGGGGGGCGGGGGGGGGGGGGGTAATAACAGAAAATACAGAGAGAATTATTGAAGATTTGTTGGCAGAAAACTTTCCTGATATCATGAAAGACATCAAGATATCTATCCAAGATGCTCATCAAACCCCACATAAGGTAGATCCCAAAAGAAAGTCACCAAGACATAATCAAACTTGCCAAAACCAAAGAAAAAGAGAGAATTTTAAGAGTGGCTAGGGATAAATGGAAAGTAATCTCTAAAGGAGAATCAATAAGAATAAGCTCAGGCAACACAGCAGAAACCATGCAGGCAAGAAGGTAACGGGATGGCATATATAAAGGCTTGAAGGAAAAAAAAAAAACTGCCAGTCAAGAATTATAAATCCAGCAAAACCGTCTCTCAAATATGATGACTAAATTAGGGCATTTCCAGACAAACAGAAGTTAAGAGAATTTGCAAAAACCATACCAAAATTACAAGAAATACTTAAGGGAGTCTGCCGGTTAGAAAATCGATAACATCAAATAACAACCCAAGACTATAACACAGGACAGAGCAACCAGATATCAACCCAGATAAGGAAGTCACAAAAATAAATCAAAGCTAAAGACACTGAAAATAGGGAAACAAATGTCAGTATGTAAAAGATGACAACATTAAAACAAAATAGAGGGACTAAAGAATGTAGACACAGATTTTTCATATGCAGACGAAGTCAAGGCGATATAAAGAAATAAAAGACTGGTATCGACGTAGAAAAATTGGAGTAAATATTAAGGTAACCACAAAGGAAACTAACAACGCTACACGTCAAAATAAAAAACTAGAAAAATATAAAGACTCAGCAAATAAAAAATCAACAATGATTAAAAAAAACACATAAAGAAGAATGACTCAGCACAGAAAATTAAGTGGAACAAAGAAACCGTCAACAACACACACAAAAAAAGACATCAAAATGACAGCACTGAACTCATAACTATCAATTATGCTGAATGTAAATGGACTAAATGTAACAATAAAGAGACAGAGAGTAGCAGACTGAATAAAAAAAACATGATCTGTCTGTATGTTGCCTACAAGAGACACACCTTAGACTTAAAGACACAAACTAAAACTAAAAGGATGGAAAAAAATATATCAAACAACACTCAAAAAAGAGCAGGAGTGGCAATATTAATCTCTGACAAAATAGACTGTAAAGTAAAATCCACCACAAAGGATAAGGAAAGACACTATATAATGATTAAAGGGTCAACACACCAGGAGGACATAACTATAATAAATATTTACACACCCAACGACAGAGCTCCAAAACACATAAAACAAACTCTAACAGCACTGAAAAGAGAGATGGACAGCTCCACAATAATAGTAGGAGACTTCAACACACCACTTTTGGTGAAGAACAGAACATCCAGAAAGAAGCTCAACAAAGACACAGGACAGCTAAATGCTACAATCAACCAACTTGATCTCACAGACATATACCGCACACTCCACCCAACAGCAGCCAAGTATACTTTCTTTTCCAACACACATGGAACATTCTCCACAACAGACAACATATTGAGCCATAAAGCAAGCTTTAACCAAATCCAAAGCATCAAAATATTACAAAGCATCTTTTCTGACCATAAAGCCATAAAAGTAGAAATCAGTAACACAAAAAGCAAAAAAAAAAATCAAACACATGGAAACTGAACAACACCTTTCTCACTACTGAATTATAGAAGAAATTAAGAATGGAATAAAGAAATTCATAGAATTGAAAACACATCGTACCAGAACCTTTGGGACACAGCAAAAGCAGTACTCAGACGTCAGTTTATACCAATAAACGCACACATCCAAAAAGAAGACAGGGCCAAAATCAAAACAGTAACCCTACAACTGGAACAAGTAGAAACAGAGCAGCAAAAGAAGCCCTCAGGTGCCAGAAGACAGGAAATAATGATAATTAGAGCATAATTAAATGAAATAGAGAATAGAAAAACAATTGAAAGAGTTAATAAGACCAAAAGCTGGTTCTTTGAAAAGATAATCAAAACTGATAAACCACTGGCTAAACTGACAAAAGGAAAACAGAAGAGGAAGCAAATAACCCATACAGAAATGAGATGGGTGATATCACAACAGATCCTACTGAAATTAAAAGAATCATTACAGAATACTATAAAAAACTGTACTCTAACAAATTTGAAAACCTAGAGGAAATGGACAAATTTCTAGAAACTCACTACCTACCTAAACTAACACAAACAGAGGTAGAACAACTGAATAAACCTATAACAAGAGATTGGAAAGGTAATTTAAAAACTCCCAACAACAAAAAAAGCCCTGGCCCGGAAGGCTTCACTGGAGAATTCTACCAAACTTTCAGAGAAGAGTTAACACCATACTACTAAAGGTATTTCAGAGCATAGAAAAGGATGGAATACTCCCAAACTCATTCTATGAAGCCAGCATAACCCTGACACCAAAACCAGGTAAAGACGCCACAAAAAAAGAAAATTACATACCAGTATCCCTCATGAACACTGATGCAAAAGACCTCAACAAAATTTTAGCCAACAGAATTCAGCGACATATCAAAAAAATAATTCACGATGATCAAGTGGGATTATACCAGGTATTCAGGGATGATTCAACATCAGAAAAACAATCAATGTAATCCATCACATTAATAAAACAAAAGACAAGAACCACATGATCTTATCAATTGATGCAGGAAAGGCATTTGACAAAGTCCAACACCCATTTATGATAAAAACTCCCAACAAAATAGGAACAGAAGGGAAATTCCTCAACATAATTAAGGGCATTTATACAAAGCCAACAGCCAACATCATCCTAAATGGAGAGAGGTTGAAGGATTTCCCCTTGAGGACGGGAACCAGACAAGGATGCCCTTTATCATCACTCTTACTCAACATTCTGCTGGAAGTCCTACCAGAGCAATTAGGCTAGAAAAAGAAATAAAGGGCATCCAAATTGGCAGGGAAAAAAATAAAAGTATCTCTATTTGCAGATGATATGATCTTCTACACAGAAAACCCCGAAGAATCCACAAGAAAACTACTGGAACTAATAGAACATTTCAGCAAAGTATCAGGATACAAGATAAACATACAAAAATCAGCTGGATTCCTTTACACCAACAAAGAGAACCTCAAATAGGAAATCACCCAATCAATACCTTTTACAACAGCCCCCAAGGATATAAAATACTTAGGAATAAATCTAACCAGAGACATAAAAGACCTATACAAGGAAAACTACAAGACACTACTGCAAGAAACCAAAAGAGACCTGCATAAGTGGAAAAACATACCTTGTTCATGGATAGGAAGACTCAACATTGTGAAAATGTCAATTCTACCCAAAGCAATCTACAGATACAATGCAATCCCAATCCAAATTCCAACGGCATTTTTTAATGAGATGGAGAAACAAATCACCAACTTCATATGGAAAGGGAAGAGGCCCAGGACAAGTAAAGCATTACTGAAGAAGAACAAAGTGGGAGGCCTCACACTATCTGATTTTAGAATCTATTATACCGCCTGGTACTGGTAAAACAACAGATGCATAGATTAATGGAACAAAATTGAGAATCCAGACATAAATTCATCCACCTATGAGCAGCTGATATTTGACAAAGGCCCAAAGTCTGTTAACTGGGGAAGTGACAGTCTCCTTAGCAAATGGTGCTGGCATAACTGGATATCCATCTTCAAAAAACTGAAACAAGACCCATACTTCACACCATGAACAAAAACTAACTCAAAATGTATCAAAGACCTAAATATAAAATATAAAATGATAAACATCATGGAAGAAAAAATAAGGACAATGCTAGGGGCCCTAATACATGGCATAAACAGAATACAAAACATTACTAACAATGAACAAACACCAGAGGAGAAACTAGATAATGGGGAGCTCCTAAAAATCAAACACTTAACGCTCATCAAAAGACTTCACCAAAAGAATAAAAAGACAACCTACAGACTGGGAAAATTTTTTGGCTATGACAATCTGATCAGCATCTTATGTCTAAAATCTACAAGATACTGCAAAACCTCAACAACAAAAAGACAGATAACCCAATTAAAAAATGGGTGAAGGACATGAACAGGGACTTTGCCAATGAAGACATTCAGGCTGCTAACATACACATGAAGAAATGCTCACAATCATTAGCCATTAGAGAAATGCAGGTCAAAACTACAATGAGATATCATATCACCCCAACAAGGCTAGCATTAATCCAAAAAACACAAAATAACAAATGCTGGACAGGTTGTGGAGAGACTGGAACACGTATACACTGTTGGTGGGAATGTAAAATGGTACAACCACTTTGGAAATCGATTTGGCGCTTCCTTAAAAAGCTAGAAATAGAAGTACCATACAATCCAGCAATCCCACTCCTTGGAATATGTCCTAGAGAAATGAGCCATCACACAAATAGACATATGCACACCCGTGTTCACTGCAGCACTGCTCACGATAGCAAAAAGATGGAAACAACCTATATGCCCATCAATGGATGAATGGATAAACAAATTATGGTATATTCACACAATGGAATACTACACAACGATAAAGAACAATGATGAAGCTGTGAAACATCTTATAACATGGAGGAATCTGGAGGGTATTATGCTGAGTGAATTTAGTCAGTCACAGAAGGAGAAATATTGTATAAGTCCGCCAGTATAAGAACTCAAGAAAAGGTTTAAACACAGAAGAAAACATTCTTTGATGGTTACAAGGGTGAGGAGGGAGGGCAAGGGCTCTTCACTAACTAAATAGTAGACAAGAATTATCTTAGGTGAAGGGAAGGACAGTACACACTGCAGGGGAAGTCAGCACAATGAGACTAAACCAAAGCTAAGAAGTTTCCTGAATACAATCAAACACTTTGAGGGACAGAGTAGTAGGGGTGGGGGTCTGGTGACCATGCTTTCAGGGGACATCTAGGTCAACCAGCATAACAAAGTTTATTAAGAAAATGTTCTGCACCCCACTTTGGTGAGTGGCGTCTGTGGTCTTAAAAGCCAGCAAGCAGCCATCTAAGATGCATCAATTTGTCCCAACCTACTTGGAGCAAAGGAGAATGAAGAACACCAAAGACACAGGAAAATATTAGCCCAAGAGACAGAAAGGGGCCACACAAACCAGAGATTTCATCAGCCTGAGGCCAGGAGAACTGAATGGTGCCCAGCTATCACCAATGATTGCCCTGACAGGGAACACAACAGAGAGTCCCTGATGGAACAGGGGAAGGGTGGGATGCAGAACTCAAATTCTAGTAAAAAGACCAGACTTAATGGTATGACTGAGACTGGAGGAACCCCAGAAAGCATGGCCCCTCGACTCTCTGTCAACCCAGAACTAAAACAATTTCCATGGCCAACTCTTCAGACAAAGACTGGACTGGGCTTTGGGACATAAAATGATAGTCGTGGTGTGCTTCTTAGCTCAAGTATCTAGATACATGAGAGTAAAAGGGCAACTTCTGTCCGGAGTGAGATGAGAAGGCAGAGAGGATTAGGAGCTGGTTGAATGGACACAGGAAATCAAGGGTGGGAAGGAGGAGTGTGCTGTCACAGGATAGGGAGAGCAATTAGGGTCACAAAACAATGTATGTATAAATTTTTATACGAGAGACTAACTTGATTTGCAAATTTTCACTTAAACTACAACAATTAAAAAAAAAGAATGAAAAAGAAAAAGGTTCTGCTTGGTGGTACCGAGGTGTTGAAAAGAACACATGAAACCTAAATGCACTAGATTACTCTATTAGACACATTCATAAAATAGTTCTTGTCATTGAGTTGTCTTTCTTTTCATTGAAAAAAAAAAACCTCCATATTTCTATTTATTTATATATAGAAATAAAGATCAATGTTTTTATCTATATAGAGAGACACAGAGTCAATTTTTTTTCCTTTAGCATGGTCACAACTTTAATTAATATCCCTAATTGATATTGACTACAACTGACTGGTGACAGTCTTATGATGAGCCTCTCTGCCAAGCTTCCTGGGTCAGGAGCACAGTGAGTTCCATTATGCACAGAAGTTTTTTGTTCTCAGTGGTCCTATTTCAGGCCACACATTTTAGATCTTAGCATTCTGGAGCCACAGAGATTCTTGAGATGCCATCTAGTGAAGCCTTCTATACATTGCTTTCTGAAATCATTACAACACCCACTCGCCTACACACACACACACACACACACACACACACGCACGCATACACACACAGTCTAATGGATCTGCTAATTTCACTTCGGCTCTTCCTCAGTTATTTCCCCCTGACCCATCTATAGCATTCTAAAGATTGGATTACCTGGGCAGAAACAGTCTTGGGGTATCATTACGTTATGGGTTTGCATATCTGCTCTGCATTTTTTTTAAATAAAAGAACAAGTAAAAAAAGAAATCAAGGAAGTTGAATGGGTTATATCTATAGGCGTGTATTAACCATAGTTTTTCACAGACAGTTAACGTACACACAGAAAGTGAGTGTAAGTCAGATAAGGAGGAAAGAATGCGGGTCAGAGTAGACTTCCCACCAGAATGTCACAGGCTGAGGAGAGAGTTTGAAAACGCTGGCTGAAGGTAAGTACACACATTACAGAAAATACAGAAATTACCTGCAGGAAGAAAAGCAGTGGGAGAGTAGGAGATGCAAATGGAAAGAAGGGAGAAATTTTACACTTTTAACTACCCATTAGGAGTCCCTTAGTGGCTGTTAACCAAAAGGCTGGTGGTTCAAACTCATCCAGAGGTGCCTCGTAAGAAAGGCCTGGTGATCTGGTTCCAAAAGGTTACAGCCATGAAAACTCCATGAAGCAGTTCTACTCTGCAACACACAGGGTCACCCGTGAATCTGAACTGACTCAATGGCAACTTTTTTTTTTGGGTGGGGGGAGTTTAGGTTTTTTTTTTTTTTTTTTGGTTTGTTTTTTTGTTTGTAAGACTGAGCATATGGACAATTTTATAGCTAATCTAACCTATTTTAAATTCAAATAAGATCACTTCTAAGCCATCTCACACAAATAAAAATATTATCCAACTTATAGAATTTATAGAATAGAAAATTACACAAGCTCATTCTAGTGTTTGAAATTCTGTGTAAGAAATGTCTCATAGTTTACCAGAATCTATCATTCTAGAGTTTGAAGCCTGTATCTATTTTGTCCTCAAATTCCCACAGCTAGTCTCAGAATATAGTAACAACAGGTACTATGGTTCAGTTTGGCAATAAACTATCCCTTTACTTTTTTTCTGACCAACAAACCCAATAATGCTTCATGTACCCTGAGACCAGAAGAACGAGATGGTGCCCAGCTACCACCACTGACCATTCTGACTAAGGTCACAATAGACAGTCCCAGATAGAATGGGAGAAAAACGTGAAGCAGAACACATATTCTTAAAAAAAACAAAAAAGCTAGACAAACTGAACAGTAGAGAACACAGGACTCCCTGAGAACTATCAACCTGAGACATCCTTTAAACCTAGACCCAAGCCTATCCCAACATCACCTTTTTGTGAAATAGCAGAGCAGCACACAAAATAAAGGATATTCCCCATAAGATCGGTGCTGTACTTAAAAACCATCTGTACAAGACCAAAGGGTCAACAATTACTCAAGGGCAAATACAAGAAGATAAGGGGTCAGGGAAAATAAGAGTACTGGAAATGGAACAAACAGAACAACTGAAGAGAATGTTGACACACTGTCATAAATGTAACTAATGTCACTGAACAATATGTGTGAAAACTGTCAAATGGGAACCTAACTTTCTGTGTAAACTTTCACCAAAAACTCAATAAAATATTATTTTGAAAGAAAGAAATTCACTATACATTCACAAGTTTCTGCAAGTCGATTTATAAGAATTGGAATATAAACACTAATTACAAGAATAAAAATGTATACTATGCTTGGCATTAGGGAACATGTTTACTGCATAGCAACATAAGTGCCATTTTCAAGAGAGGAAAGAAAGATGAGAAAGGCCAACTAAACTGATACGCAGAATCTGGGTGAATGAGTTCTGGGGGTGGAGCAGTTCATAGCGTTTTGAAAAGACCAGGCAATATTAAGAAAGGGCAGGAAACGGTCCTAGAAAGGCGAAAACAACAGAAGAGGAAGAAGAACTGCGTGGACAAAACCGCAGTAGTACTGGATCCAAGAAACTAGTGGGATACAATTGTAATCAGAACCTGCTTTAGCACACAAAAACAGTTCCCTTTTTTATACAAAGAGCATGATGAGAAATACAAAACCAGTATAACTACTTGATAAATTTTACCTTGCCACACATCTCCCATCCTCATTTTCAGAGCTCATCACAGTTTTCATCAAATAATTTCTACATGCTGACTCTGATTGCTGGGGTCCCAACATTGTTTGATGTGATCCACCCATCCTGCTTTTGGTAGACTCACTTCCACCTCACCTCCCCGGGCAGCAGCCAAACCAAGATGATTCTTCCATCCACTGATCATGTGTGGTCCAGCAGGATGGTGATAAGAGTTAGCTGCCAGTTATATGGTCCACTGTCTGCTGCAGGATTCTGTGAGTGACCACCGGTGTCAGACACCGAATCAAGGCATGATGCAGAAATGGCACTGCCAATGCTTCTCAAACAAGTGCACCAACTATAAGAAATTCAGGTCTCACAGCTACTGAAATGTAGACTGCTTAAAGGCAGGGTCCAGGGATAGTTTGCTCAGCATACCACCTTGCACATATTATTTGCTCAACAATTATTTCATTAAATTTGAAGGTTAGGGACCATGCTGCTCTGTGAGTTTTAGTTTGGTCCTATCATCAGATTCAGACTCAATTCACAGTGAGTGCTTACCATGAGCCCCTATGTTGGGGCTGCGATCCTCACAAACGAACCTAATGAGTCGGTAGGTATTGCTACCTCCATTTCACAAATAAGGAAACAGCTCAGAAAATCTAAGTACCAGTTGCCATCAAATCCATTCCTACTCATGGGGACTCATTGTGTGTCAGGGTAGAACTGTGCTCCACAGGATTTTCAAAGGCTGGTTTTTTTGGAAGATGATTACCAGGCCCTTCTTCTGAGATGCTTCTGGGGGGACGTGAACTTCCAAACTTCCAGCTAGCAGTTGAGCACGTTAACCATTTGTACTACCCATGAACTCCAGAAAAGCTAAGTACTGGGTCCAAAGTCACATGGCTAATTTGTGGCAGAGCAGGGGTGTTCAAAGGCCTCGTAATTCCATGTTGTTTCTTTCCTACACCATGGCTCCTTTCCAGGCTTGAAGGAGCTATTTGGTTTATCTTAATTATATTCTACACAAGCTAAAAATCAAAATGGTGTAGTAAGTCTACCAAAAGATATCAAACCTTTCTGATTCCTTTTCCATTCCTTTTTCAAGAATCTGATGATGTGCTTTCCAGGGAGAATTAAAAAGGCTGCTTTCGTCCTCACGTCACATATCTCCAGTGGCACACAGAAGGATTTCCAGGGTCAGGTTATCACAAAGGCGGCATTAGAACAGGATTTCAAAGATTATATATTTACCCAAATAAAAAGCAGCCAGCTTATATCAACAAAGGCCAGATTTAAGACATTTAAGAAAGCCAACCGAAAAACTATTTGCTGCTTCCTATTCTTTATATCCAGTTTATCCTCTCATAAACTGAACGTGCCCTGAAGCTTAGCCAAGCCAACCAATACCCTCCCTTTGTCTTGTTTCCACGCCCAGGGCATCTCTGGAATCTACAGGGCTCTGCGCAGGCAGAGGTAATACAGCACCACTACTCAGAAGAGACAACCGCTCCTACAGTCTTCTGCAATTCTACCTAAAAGATACGCTGAGGAAGGGAAAGGAAGAAGAGAGAGAGACACACTTTCCAAAGTTCCCCAGGATTTTGAAGGAAGGCTCGATTTCAACCATTTCATTATATTCTCAGTGAGATAACACGTATAGGGATGCTGAATGAACTAAATTTCAAGAATCCATGCCAAAAATATTCATTCAACTAAAAGATAAAATATATAATAGAAAATTTGCCAAATAAATGGCTGGATATTCCGTTCAATATTTGAAAGTAAAAGAGAAAAAAGAAATTGCAAAAGCCACTGATCACAGTATAACCAAAAAACCAAACCCACTGCCACCAAGTCAACTTCAATTCATAATGACCCTACAGGACAGAGCAGAACTGCCCCATAAGGTTTCCACGCTGTAAATCTTCAAGGAAGCAGACTGCCAAATCTTTCTCCCACAGAGGGGTTGGTGGCTTGAACTGTCAACCTTCTGGTTAGCAGCCAAGCGCTTAACTATTGAGCCACTGGGGCTCCTTTGATCACAGTATGGTATGTGGTATGGGGTTGCTATGAGTCGGAATCGACTCAACAGCAGTGGGTTTTTTTTTGTTTGTTTAGTCTCCTTTTACATCTCTGTAAGATTTAGACACAACTTTATAAGAATCTGCTGTTGCTGTATGTTGATATTCTAAAACAAAACATTTTCCTTTCCACAGCTATTTGCCCATCGTGAACCCTAAAATCATCTTTTAAAAATTAAATACAAGCATCAGAGTCTACTCAACAACACAGAACAACAACAAATAACAAAGCTGCCCCATCTCCTGCCCTTCGGCCTCTCAATCTCTGTGCTCCGGCCGTAAGGTTTCCAAGGAGCAGCTGGTGGATTCCAATTGCAGACCTTTTGGTCAGCAGCTGAGCTCTTAACCGCTGCACCACCAGGGCTCCCTTCTGCTCCCTAACTCCTATGCAATTTTCAGGCCTTAGCTTGGAAATCACTTCTTTAAAGCACCCTTCTCAGAAAGGCCTCCCTCTCCTATCCATTCTTTCTCATAGTACTGTGTACTTTTTCTTCACAGCATTAACTGAAACATCTTGAATAAATAAGTGAATTAGCAAGTGAATGCTTCTTCTCTTTGTAGAAGCTTTTCTATTTACTTTATCTCTTTGGCATGCATCCACAAGCAGTGCCACTGAATGAGGCAGGATTTCCCCCAAAGTTACAGCATGTTTTTCCCTTATTCTCACAATAAGGAAGCACTCTGCAATAACCTCACAGTGATACAGGCTAGTTTCAGGGTCATTACCAGTAGGAAAGGATACAGTTGAAATTGATCCATAAATATTTTTGAGAGCTTCTTAATAATAATAGTAAAAAAAAAAGCAACTCAGATAAGGTTGCCTGACAAGCAGAGTACTGCAAAACTCACCAAAGTATTTGTAAGCGGTCATTTGAGAATTTTGAGAAGAATATTAGATACATTATATATTTTTAGATATGAAAAAAGATACGTGCTTTATAAACCCAAACCCACTGCCATCAAGTTGATTCCAATACATAGTGACCCTATAAGGCAGAGGAGAACTGCCCCCACAGGATTTCCAAAAGGCTGTAAGTCTCTACATAAACAGACTGCCACAGCCTTCTCCCACAGACCAACTGGTGGGTTTGGACCAGCTGGTGGGTTTGGAGTGACTGGTGGGTTTGAACCACCGACCTTTTGGTTAGCAGCCAAGCACTTTAACCACTGTACCACCAGGGCTTTATAGGCCATCCCTAAGAGGGGCACATGGCCTACTTCTGCAAAATGGCTCTTGTGTTCTCCTCTGGGAGAGGGAAAACTGACGCGCGCTGGGGGAGGGTAGTGAAAGGGAAGAGGATAACATCCCTGCGGGCCTGAAGCCTCTCAGGTTTCTGTTACTTCCTTCCCCAGGTCTTTTGCCTGCTTTGGGCCCCTGGGAATTCTAACAACCAGAGAAGTAACGTAGGAAGAGAAGGTCCAGTCTCTCTAAAACCTAGCAGAGGAGGATCCTTACATGAAGAGGCTCATAACACTGAATAAAAAAATGAAGTGCAGGACAGAGCAGGAAGTCAGTTGAGTTTCTTTCAAGCACACTAATGAAACACAGGAGCAGGATCTGTGACAAAAAGCGTTCTTTTGAGGCTCTAAGTGTCAAAAAGGGACTCATTAATGCCAATTTTTCACAATTAAAAAATGTTAAAGAAGACAAAGCAATAGCTTTCTTATTCCTTCAATAACTCTGAGCAAACATTAACTAAAGATGTTTAACCAGTAACGCCTATATCCCAAAGGCCCCTTTACCAAAGCATTCCATTACATTAAAAACACTCTGCGTACCTATTTAGCCACCCATTTTTAAGTGACACTTAAAAAATGAACACCATCAAGCTTTCTAAAAATAGAGCAAATCAGCTGTTTTCCTTGTCAGAGACATGCACAGTGAATCCACCCACTGCTTACTTCTTTAACCGCTAGTGTGGTAGAGACACAGAAATACATAAAGACTAAAACAGATAAAGATAAAATGCATCTCACATGCACAACGTAAACAACAATAGCTTCTTACCCTATTAATTAACGAGTAATTTTTCAATATTGACTCTATGCTTCTATGCACCAGCATTCAAGAGAGCACAAGAAAAATATGGGGAATGGCCAGTGTCCTTAGAAGCTTATCATCTAGTTGTAGCAAAAATAAGGAATAATGGTGGAGAGGTGGGGCCAAGATGGCAGAACAGTCAAGATGCTTCATGTGGTCCCTCTTACAACAAAGACCCAAAACACCAAGTGAATCGCTTATATATGACAATCTAGGAGCCCTGAATATCAAAGACAAAGTTGAGGAGTCTGACCAAGTGGCCATGGGAGAGAGAGAGAGAGTTCAGAAGCAGCAAAGACGTGCGAGACCTGACGTAGCTGGCACCCTGCAGGCTGGATCATTGGGCGCAAAGGGCGCACGGGACGCGTTTTACTACCTCGGGAGAAACTGAGTGGCAAAGAGTCTGCACAAGCTTCCAGAGGTAGGAAGAAGCAGCGCTATATCTGCCAAAGTTAAGTGCAAGTATCTAACCTACCGTGTGGGATCAAAATAACCCTTCCCCTCTGGGAAGGGCCTCTCTTACCCTCACCCCCTCCCCGCTCTGCTCCAGTGCTTGTCCAGCAGTTCTCAGCAGTTGCCACGCCCCCTAGGCTGGAAGTGGGACTTGTCGTGTCCAAGCCCGTCTCCCAGCTTTGGGGAGATAACAAACAAACTGAACAAATAAACAAAAAAAGAAACTACCAGCTCCCCTAAGCTGAGAGCTCAGGGCTAACGACATGGAAACCAGTCTCGCGGCTTTAAAAAATCGCCACACCCCCTAAGCAGGGAACTCAGGGCAGGCGCTGCCCCTTTGTCTAGGCACAGGGATAAGGGGTCCATGGACTTCGAAAGCCTTTCACCCCTCTCTAGAGCTGTGTGGGCTCATTTCAACAGCGTAGGCCCTCATTAGCACAGTGCAATAGGGTATATACCTGACGCCTATTTTCAACCGTAACAGCTAAGGGAGAACAGCAGATTGGTGACATGTGACACTGCCCTGCCCATTAATCAGGGTCCCCACCCATCCAGATTGGGCTTGAGGACTGGCGACTCCACCCACTTCACCAACCCACCCATGACAGGGGTCTGAGAATAAGTGGTGCCTCCCAGTCCTTACAGCCAACAGCACTGGGTGCCCAAAGTTCAGCTGCAAAACCTACCCACCTAAGTACTCTAGGGAACAGGGACACGCCTTCCATCTAGGCACTCAGGAGCAGGCATCAGCCCCCTACCTTGCTCAGCACATAACCCCCTACTGCAGTCAGACACCTGTGCCTACTCCAATCACCCTTACGTAGCCCTGCCCATCTAGGACTGTAGGTGAGAGCCTGCACCACACACTCAGTGACCGATGACCTGAACTCAAGCTGAATTCACACAAGAAAAGTAAAAGGACTCCTGGGCTCACATACCTAGTAGCAGCTCTAACCACCTGGTTACAGGATGTGATAGCTTGAAAGATGCCAATAATCAAAGTAGCTCACATGACCAGCCTACTTGTGCATATCAAAGAAAACAATACAAAAAGCTAGAACACAGTAAGCAAACATAAAATAAATAAATATAATAACTTACTGACAGCTCAGAGAAAACAGTCAATATCAAATCACATAAAGAGGTAGACCATCATGGCTCCAGCAAATGACCAAAAGAAAGAACCAGGAAAACTCCTGGAGAAAAAGAAGGTCTCGGAATAACTGGAGGTAGAATTCAAAATATTAATATACACAGCCCTTCAAGAGATCAGGAAGGAGATCATGCAAAACGCACAACAAGCCAAGGAACACACAGACAAAGCAATAGAGGAATTTAGGAAAGCTATACAAGGGCAGAATAACAAATTTAACAGTCTGCTAGAATCCACAGAGAGACGGCAAATAGAAATCCCAAAGACTAACAATAAAATTTCAGAATTAGACAACTCAATAGAAAGTCATAGGAGCAGAACTGAAGCAAGGGAAGTCAGAATTAGTGAGACCGAAGATAAAGTACTTGACATCAGCTTATCTGAGGAAAAATCAGATAAAAGAATTTTAAAAAATGAAGAAACCCTAAGAATTATGTGGAACTCTACCAAGAGGAATAACCCACGAGTGACTGGAGTACCAGAACAGGGGTGGGGAGGTAGAAAATTCAGAGAGAATTGTTCAAGACTTGCTAGCAGAAAATGTCCCTGATATCGTGAAAGACGAAAAGCTATCTATCCAAGAACTTCATCAAAACCCACACAGGGTATATCCCAAAAGAAAGTCAGGAAGATATAATATAATCACACTTGCCAAAACCAAAGATAGAGAATTTTAAGAGCAGCTAAGGATAAATGAAAAGTCACCTACAAAGGAGAGTCAGTGAGTCTAAGCTCAGACTACTTAGCAAAAACCATGCAGGCAAGAAGGCAATGGGATGATGTTCAAAGCTTTGAAGGAAAAAAACTGCCAGCCAAGAATTACATATCCAGATAAACTGTCTCTCAAATAGGAAGGCGAAATCAGGGCATTTCCAGATAAACAGAAGTTAAGGGAATTTGTAAAAACCAAACCAAAATTACAAGAAATACTAAAGGGAGTCCTCTGGCTAGAGAAAAAATAACATCAGATAATAATGCAAGACTAGAACACAGGACAGAACAACCAAGTATTAACCCAGATAGGGAAGTCACAAATAAGTCAAAGCTAAAATACTGAAAGTAGAGAAACAGAGACATCAATATATAAAAGATGACAACATTAAAACAAAAAAGATGGACTAAATAGTGTAATCATAGAACTTTCATATGGAGAGCAAGTTAAGGTGATACCAAGAAATAAAAGATTGGTTTAAACTTAGAAAAATAGAGATAAATTTTAAGGTAACCACAAAGGAAACTAACAAATCTACACATAAAAACAAAAAAGAAAACATAAAGACTAAGTAAATACAAAATTAATAATCATGAAAAGGATGAAAATACATAAAGAAAAATGACACAGCACAGAAAATTAAGTGGAACAAAGAAATTGTCACCACCACAAAAAAAAAAAAAAAAATCAAAATGACAGCACTAAACTCATACATATCAATAATTACACTGAATGTAAATGAACTAAATGCACCAATAAAGAGACAGAGAGTGGCAGACTGGATTTTAGAAAACATGATCTCTCTATATGCTGCCTACAAGAGACACATCTTAGACTCGAAGAGACAAACTAAAACTCAAAGGATGGAAAAAAACATATCACACAAACAACAATCAAAAAAGAGCAGACGTGGCAATATTAATCTCTGACAAAACAGACTTTAAAGCAAAATCCACTACAAAGGGTAAGGAAGGACACTATATAATGATTAAGGGGTCAATATACCAAGAGAACATAACCATAATAAATATTTACGCACCCAATGACAGGGCTCCAAAATACATAAACAAACTCAAACAGCACTGTAAAGAGAAAGAGACAGTTCCACAATAACAGGAGACTTCAACACACCACTTTAGGTGAAGCACAGAACATCCAGAAAGATGCTCAATACAGACATGGAAGATCTAAATGCCACAGTTAACCAACTTGATCTCATAGACATATACCGAGTACTCCACCCAGCAGCAGCCAAGTATACTTTCTTTTCCAACACACATGGAACATTCTCCAGAACAGACCACATATTAGGCCACAGAGTGAGCCTTAAGAGAATCTAAAACATCAAAACATTACAAAGCATCTTTTCTGATCATAAATCCCTAAAAGTAGAAATCAACAGAAAAAGCAAGGGAAAAAAAATCAAACACATGGAAACTGAACAACACCTTGCTCAAAAACTACTGGGTTAAAGAAGAGACCAAGGAAGGTATAAAGACATTCAAAGAATCAAATGAGAATGAAAATACATCCTACCAGAACCTTTAGGATACGCAAAAGCAGTGCTCAGAGGTCAATTTATGCCAATAAATGCACACATCCAAAAAGAAGCAAGGGCCATAATCAATACATTAACCCTACAACTCAAACAAATAGAAAGAGATCAGCAAAAGAAGACTCTGGGCACCGGAAAAAAAGAAATAATAACAATTAGACCAGAAATAAATGAAACAGAGAATAGAAAAATAATTGAAAGAGTCAACAAGACCAAAAGCTGGTTTTTGAAAAGATCAACAAAATCGATAAACTACTGGCCGAACTGACAAAAGAAAAACAGGAGAGGAAGCAAATAACCTGAACAAATAAATGAGATGGGCGATAGCACAACAGACCCAACTGAAATTAAAAGAATCAAAACAGAATGCTATGAAAAAGTGTACTCCAACAAATTTGTCAACCTAGAGGAAATGGACAAACTTCTAGAAACACACTACCTACCTAAACTAACACAAAATGAGGTAGAAAAACTTAATAAATCTATAACAAAAGAAGAGATTGAAAAAGTAATTTTAAAAACTCCTAACAAAAAAAAAAAGCCCTGGCCCAGACGGCTTCACTGGAGAATTCTACCAAACTTCCAAAGAAGAGTTAACACCACTACTACTAAAGGTATTTCAGAGCACAGAAAAGGGTGGAATACTCCCAAACTCATTCTATGAGCCAGTACAACCCTGATACCAAATTCAGGTAAAGACACCACAAAAAAAGAAAATTACCATCTTCCCCATGAACGCAGACACAAAAATCCTCAACAAAATTCTAGCCAATAGAATTCAATGACATATCAAAAAAATAATTCATCATGACCAAGTGGGATTCATACCAGGTATGAAGGGATGGTTCAACATTAGAAAAACAATCAATGTAATCGATCACATAAATAAAACAAAAGAACCACATGATCTTATCAATCAATGCAGAAAAGGCATTCAACAAAGTCCAACACCCATTCATGATAAAAACTCTCAGCAAAACAGGAATAGAAGGGAAATTCCTCCACAGAAATAAGGGCATTTATACAAAGCCAACAGCCAACATCATCCTAAATGGAGACAGTCTGAAAGTATTCCTCTTGAGAATGAGAACCAGACAAGGATGCCCTTTAACAACACTTTTATTCAACATTATGCTGAAGCTCCTAGCCAGAGAAATAAGGCAAGAAAAAGAAATAAAGGGCATCCAAATTGGTAAGGAAGAAGTAAAAATATCCCTATTTGCACATGATATGATCTTATACACAGAAAACCCCAAAGAATCCATAAGAAAACTACTGGAACTAAGAGAAGATTTCAGCAAAGTATCAGGATACAAGATAAACATACAAAAAGTAGTTGGATTCCTCTACACCAACAAAGAGAACTTTGAAAAGGAAATTACCAAATCAATATCATTTGCAACAGCCCCCAAGAAGACAAAATACTTAGGAATAAATCTAACCAGAGACGTAAAAGACCTATGCAAAGAAGACACTACTGCAAGAATCCAAAAGAGACCTACGTAAGTCAAAAAACATACCATGCTCACGGATAGAAAGACTCAATATTGAGAAAATGTCAATTCTACCCAAAGCAATCTACAGCTACAATGCAATTCCAATCCAAATTACGACTTTTTTTTAACAAGATGGAGAAAAACATCACCAACTTCATATGAAAAGGGAAGAGGCCCCAGATAAGTAAAGGATTACTCAAGAAGAAGAACAAAGTGGGAGGCCTCACACTACCTGGTTTTAGAACCTATTATACCACCACAGTAGTCAAAACAGCCTGGTAGTGGTAAAACAACAGACACATAGGAACAGAACTGAGAATCCAGACATAAATTCATCCACCTACAAGGAGCTGATATTTGACACAGGCCCAAAATCTGTTAAATGAGGAAAAGACAGTTTCTTTAACAAATGATGCTAGCATCACTGGATATCCACCTACCAAAAAAGGAAACAAGACCCATACCTCACACTATGTACAAAAACTACCTCAAAAGGGATCAAACACCTAAATATAAAATCTAAAATGATAAAGATCATGGAAGAAAAAATATGCACTGTCTTAGTCATCTAGTGCTGCTCTAACAGAAATACCACAAGTGGATGGTTTTAACAAAGAGAAATTTATTCTCTCACACTCCAGAAGGCTGCAAGTCCAAATTCAGGGCATCATCTCCAGGAGAAGGCTTTCTCTCTCTGTCAGCTCTGGAGGAAGGCCCTTGTGATGCATCAGTCTTCCCTTGGTCTGGGAGCATCTCAGCGCAGGAACCTCAGGTCCAAAGGACACGTTCTGCTCTCGGCACTGCTTTCTTGGTGGTATGAAGTTCTCATGTGTCTCTGCTCGCTTCTCTCTTTTATATCTCAAAAGAGATTGGATTAAGACACTATCTAATCTTGTAAACCTCATCAGCATAACCTCATCACAGTGAAAGAATTTACAACACATAAGGAGATCACATATAACCTCATCATAGTGATAGACTCTACAACACATAAGGAAATCACATCAGATTACACAATCATACAACACTGGGAATCATGACCTAGCTAAGTTGCTACACACATTTTTTGGAGGACACAATTCAATCCATGGCATGGGCAATGCTAGGAGTCCTAATAGGTGGTATAAACAGAATACAAACTATAACTAATAATACACAAACACCAGAAGAGAAACAAGATAATGAGGAGCTCCTAAAAATCAAACACTTATGCTCATCAAAACATTTCATCAAAAGAGTCAAAAGACAACCTACAGACTGGGAAAAGATATTCGGCTATGACATATCCAATAAGGGTCTAAACTCTAAAATCTACAAGATACTGCAACACCTCAACAACAAAAAGACAAATAACCCAATTTAAAAATGGGCAAAGGATATGAACAGGCACTTCACCAAAGAAGACATTTAGGTAGCTAGGAGATACATGAGGAAATGCTCACAATCATAAGCCATTAGAGAAATGCAAATCAAAACTATAATGAGATACCATCTCACTCCAACAAGGCTAGCACCGATCCAAAAAACAGAAAATGATAAATGTTGGACAGGTTGTGGAGAGACTGGAACACTTATGCACTGCTGGTAGACATGTAAAATGGTACAACACTTTGGGAATCGATTTGGCGCTTGCTTAAAAAGCTAGAAACAGAAGTACCATATGATCCAGCAATCCCACTCCTTGGAATATATCCTAGACAAATAAGGGCTGTCACACAAATAGACATACGCACACTCATGTTCACTGCAGCACTGTTCACAATAGCAAAAAGATGGAAACAACCTAGGTGTCCATCAACAGATGAATAGATAAATAAATTATGGTACATACACACAATGGAATACCATGCAACGATAATGATGAATCTGTGAAACACCTCACAACATAGATGAATCTGGAGGGCATTATGCTGACTGCAATCAGTCAGTTGCAAAAGGACAAATATTGTATGAGACCACTATTAGAAGAACTCAAGAAAAGGCTGAAACACAGAAGAAAACATTCTTTGATGATTACAAGGCACTAACTAAATAGTAAACAAGAATCATCTACGGTGAAGAGAAGGACAGCACACAATACAGGGGAAGTCACCACAACTGGACTAAACCAAAAGCTAAGAAGTTTCCTGAACACAACCAAACAGTTTGAGGGACAGAGTAGCTGGGGCTGGGGTCTGGGGACCACAGTATCTGGGGACATCTAGGTCAAACGGCATAGCAAAGTTTATTAAGAAAATACTCTGCAACTCACTTTGGTGAGTGGCATCTGAGGTCTTAAACGCTAGTGAGTGGCCATCTAAGTTGCATCAATTGGTCCCAACCTACTTGGAGCAAAAGAGAATAAAGAATACCAAAGACACAAGGAAAATATTAGCCCAAGAGACATAAAGGCCAAATAAACCAGAGACTCCATCAGCCTGAGACCAGAAGAACTAGATGGTGCCTGACTATCGCCAATGACAGCCCTGACAGGGAACACAACAGAGAATCCCTGACAGAGTGGGAAAAAAGTATGCAGCAGAACTCAAATTCACATAAAAAGACAGTCGTAATGGTCTGACTGAGACTGGAGGAACCCCCGAAGCCATGGCCCCCACATGCTCAGTTAACACAGAACTAAAACCATTCCCAAAGCCAAATTCCCAAATCTTCAAAAGATTAGACTGGACTATAAAACATAAAATAATACTTGTGAAGAGCATGCTTCTTAGTTCAAGCAGATACATGAGACCAAATGGGCAGCTCCTGTCCGGAGGCAGGATGAGAAGGCAGGAAGGGACAGGAGCTGGTTAGATGGACATGGGAAACCTAGGGAGGAAAGGGGGAGTGCGGTGTCACATTATAGGGACCACAACTTGTGACACATAACAATATGTGTATAAATTTTTTTATGAGAAATTAACTTGAGCTGTAAACTTTCTCCTAAAGCACAATAAAAGTAAAAATAAAGGAATAATGGTTATAACACAAAAGTTAAGGAACAAATAGCACTATATAAGTAAACGCTACGTAGTATTATAATTTTTTTTAAAAAAACCAAGACCATTATGAGTTTGAAAAAAAGGCTTTAAAAAGGCAGCACAATCTAGCCTGAACCTTGAATCATGAAAATAGGATTTACATTGGTAAAAAGAAGAGCATAGTCCATATCTGAATGTAAGGAGAAGAAACGTAAGCAAAGAAAAAGTAGCTGGATGGGAAGCGGAGAAGTCATCTGGCAGACACGCAGCTGGCTACTTTAGAGACTGGTCTGTCTAAATGAGAGGCTCAAGTTGGAGAACAGGGAGAAACAGGTGCATGGAACCAGTCTATGAAGAATCCAGAAATCCAGGCCATGTATTTCAAAGAACCACAGTAGATTTCCCCAATGAAAGCAGCAAGATTAAAGAGGCTTCACTGCAAAGGGAACTAGTATAGCAGGTACTACTGCAAAGCACAAACTCCAGTGTGCAAGAAATCAAGAGTCTACTTTTGTATAACTAACTTAATTTCTGTTTTGAGGCCCCCATTGCACTGAATGGTAAAACTAAAAATTTCAGTCGTAATCTCAGGGTAATCTCAAGTGTCTGGCTCCTCTTTCTCAAGGGTTGCATGAAAATTTCAGCGGATCACAAAATGCAAGACTTAGGGGTTGGGAAATGGGTGAAGGACATTAGCCTTTATCGTGGCAAACATCTGTAGCTCTTCCACCAGAAGATCTGCACAAATGCTTTCCTTGTCCCCCTCATCCCTTCTACCAGCCTTCTGCAAGTCTGGCTGTCTCTTGGCTATATATACGCCCCTCTGGGTACACAAGTATTTCTTTGCTGCCCCCTAAGTTATTCTTGCCATGGGAAATTTGCAAATCTGCCAAGTCCAACTAACTAGACAGCTATCTCTAATGTTCTCCAGCCACAATAAGCACCCACCAGATGCTGTCAAGTCGACCCCAACTCATGGTGACCCTATGTGTGTCGGAGCAGAACTGCGCTCCACAAGGTTTTCAATGGCTAATTTTTCAGAAATAGCTTGCCAGGCCTTTCTTCCCAAACACCTCTAGATGGACACAAACCCAAACTTCCGGTTAGCAGCTAGGTGCATTAACTATTTCCACCACCCGAGGACTCCATGCTGAGCATAGGGGGTTTCTATATCACTCCCCAAGTTCTACTTTTCTAAGACCAGGAAGGATTGATTCTGATTCTCCAGGATCAATTCCCTTTATGCCAGGAGCTTAACTTCTAAAAAATTTCAAACATCAAGAATTTAACTATTTTTTCATGTGGGATATGCTATGTTTACCATTTCCTTAAAAAAGAATTCAGACTGCCAAACAAAAGGAAAAGGTAAATATAATAGGAAACAAGAGGGAGGGGCACTGGTTAATATCTCGAATTGTCATCACATCAAACTAAGCAAGAGGGAAAAAGCACCTGAACAAGCGGATCTATGGGAATGGAGGATGAACAGGTACTTTAGCGATCTTAAAAGAAAAAAAATGACAAGAATAATTGAAGTAGAGGATAATGAATAGGAGAGGAAATAAAATCAATCCATGGTTTCCAGCCTCTGAAACTAGCAAAATTATGGCGTTATCAAAACAGAAGCCAGTTTAAAGTGAAAAGGCTTTGGATTTGGTTTTGAATTACATTCACTTGGATTTTTTTAATTTAAGGTGATAATATAAAATGGCAGCAAAAAAGGATTACGAGTCTTATTCTAGGAGTTAGTACTATAGAGTTGTTTCTCAGTAACGTATTCATAACTGTGGCTTATAAATATTATCAGACTGCAAACAGCTACACGGTTTTCTGAAGGGAGAAAACACAAATGATAAAGTTTTTAAAATCTTAAAACACCATAATCTGCCTTTCTAGCCACACTTCTCTATTGAATGGTCTCTTCTTTTATAGAACAGGTAACACGGATTATTTCTTCTTTGAAAAAAAAATTAGTTGAAAAATTATGTTCACACAAACACTGTACAATGAATGTTTATAGCAGCTATATTCATAATTGCCAAAAATCAGAAGCAACCAAGATGTCCTTTAATGGATGATAAAGTCAAGGGTTTCATTTTACTTAGATCAACAATCAATGCCCATGGAAGCAGCAGTCATGAAATCAAATGACATTATTACACTGGGCAAATCTGCTGCAAAGGACCTCTTTAAAGTGTTAAAAAACAAAGCTGTCACTCTGATGACTAAGGTACACCTGACCAAAACCATGGTATTTTCAGTTGCCTCATATGCAGGCAGAAGCTGGACAATGAAAAAGGAAGACCAAAGAAGAACTGACGCATGTGAATTATGGTGCTATTGAAAAATACTGAGCATACCATGGACTGCCAGAAGAACGAACAAATCCGTCTTGGAGGCAGTACTGCCAGAATGCTCCTTAGAAGCGAGGATGGCGAGACCTCGTCTCACTTTAGACACAGTATTAGGAGGGACTAATTCCTGGAGAAGGATATCAGGCTTGGTAAAGGAGAGGGTCAGCAAAAAAAGAGGAAGACCCTCAACAAGACGGAATGACGCAGTGGCTACAACAATGAGCACAAACATACCTACAATTGTGAGGATGGTGCAGGGCCAGGCAATGTTTTGTTCTGTGATACACAGGGTCACTATAAGTCGGAGCTGACTTAACAGCACCTAACAACAACAACCTAATGGATAAACTGTGGTGCATGCATACAATCAGATATTATTTAGTTATAAAAAGAAGTGAGCTACTGAGCCATGAAAATACATGGAGAAACACTAAATACATATTGCTAAGTGAAAGAAGCCAGCCTAAAAAGGCTACATACTGTATGATTCCAACTATATGATAATCTGGAAAAGGCAAGACTACAGAGACAGTTAAAAGATCAGTGGTTTCCAGAGGTTTTTGAGGAGTGGGGGGATGAATAGGTGAATCACAAGGGAATTTTAGGGCACTGAAATTACTTGCGTATGCTATTATAATGGTGGACACATGACATTAAGCATTTATCAAAACCAGGTCTTTGAACCGGTTCCTTCCAGTTCAAACCCCTGCTGAGCATTTGCATTTCCACCCCAGACATACTGAATTAGAATCTACAGTTTCATAAGATCCCCAGGTGATTCTTACATATAAAAAATTCTGAGAACCACTGCTCTACTAGCAATGAGCCCTGGTAGCACAGTGGTTAAAGTGCTTGGCTGTTAACCAAGAAGGTCAGAAATTTGAATTCACCAGCTGCTCTGTGGGAGAAAGATGTGGCAGTCTGCTTCTGTAAAAACTAAAAAAAAAAAAACCAAACCAAACCCATTGCCGTCAAGTCAATTCCAACTCATAGCAACCGTATAGGACAGAGTAGAACTACCCCATAGGGCTTCCAAGGAGCGCCTGATGGATTCGAACTGCCAGCGTTTTGGTTAGCAGCCGAGCTCTTAATCACTGTGCCACCAGGGTTTATTACAGCCTTAGAAACCCTATGGTGCAGTTCTACTCTGTCCTATCAGGTCACTGTGAGTCAGAATCGACTAGATGGCAACAGGTTAATGGTTCTCAGAATTGGTCCCTAACCAGCAGCCTTAGCGTGGCCTGGGAACTTGTTAGAAATGCAAATTCTCAGCAGGGGTTTGAACTGGAATGAACTGGTTCAAAGCCCTGATCAAAACCCATATAACTGTACAACACAAAGAGTGAAGCCTAATGTTAACTGTAAATGTTAGTAACGCAATAACACTGGTTCATCAATTATAACAAATGCACCACAGGAACAGAAGATGCTACAAATAGGAGAAAACGTGTGCAGTTACAGGAACTCTGTATTTTCTGCACAATTTTTCTGTAAACCTAAAACTGTTCTAAAAATAAAGTCTATTAATTAAAATGCTAAAAATATCTGGAAAAGGGACCAAGAATAATGCTGTGGTGTCTCAGCAGCTGAAGCAGAATGGGCAACAATGTTATTGTCAGTTGCCCTTGAGTCTGCTCGGATTCAAAGGGACTTTACGTTTAACAGGTAGCACAGTGGTTAGGAGCTCGGCTGCTAACCAAAAAGTTGGCAGTTTGAATCCACCAGTCACTCTTGGAAACCCTATGGGGCAGTTCTACTCTGTCCTATAGGGTCGCTATGAGTCAGAATCAACTAGCGGCAATGGGTTTTTGGTTTTATGTATAACAGAATGAACGAAACGTTGCCCAGTTCTGCTCCATTTTCATGATCATTGGTATATTTGAGTCCCTTCTGTCAATCCATTTCTTTGAGGATTTTTCTCATTTTCATTGGCCCTCTACTTTTCCAAACATAATGTTCTGCTCTAGTGATCGGTCTTTCCTGAAGTGTCCAAAGTAAGCAAGTACAAATCCTTGCTTCTAAGGAACCTTCTGGTTGTATTTCTCCTAAGGCTGATTGGTTCGCTCTTCCAGCAGTCCACAGTACATCCAATCTTCTTTGCCAGCACCACAGTTTGAATGCATCCGTTCTGCTGTCTTCATTTTTCATTACCTAACTTTCACACGCATATAAGGAAACTGAAAAGACAATGGTGTGGGTCAGGCATATCTTAGTCATCAAAATGAGTTTTTGCTTTTTGAAAACTATAAAGAGATGTTTTGCAGCAGATTTGCCCAATGCAATACATCATTTGACTTCTTGACTGTTGTTTCCATGGGCGCTGATTGTTGATCCAAGTAGAATAAAATTGTTGACAACTTCAATTTCTTTTCCATTTTATCATCATGTTATTTATTAATCCAGTTGTGAGGATTTTTCTTTGTGTGCAAGTATAATCCATACTTAATGTTGTAGACTTGACCTTCATTGGTAAGTACTTCAAGTCCTCTTCATTTCCAGCAAGCAAGGTTGTGTTATCTGCATATTGCAGGTTGTTAACGAGTCTTCCTCTAATCCTGACAGATAACAACAGCCTGACTATAACGAGAGTTGGTCCCAATATTACGTATCCTACCAAAGCCTAAAGGTGAATCCTGGTTATTAGCCTTGGAACTCACAGATGTACCTAACACTAGCTCACTAACTCTCTGCCCAAATGATAACCTGAAGAAATATTAAATAAGAGTCAACTGCAGAACTAAAGAGCAAAAAGCACTAGAATCACTGAAGCATAAGAAAGGGCATTTCTGGCATGCTATATTTACAGGGACAGAGAACAGAGAAATATTTTTTCACATTATAAATTATTATGTCTTATGTCAGCTTCAGTCAGATGAATAAACTTCAGAGAGTGAAAATCCAGTAACAGAAAATAAATACGTAAAGGAAAACATTCTAGATGTATGTGTGTCCATGTAAAACAGAACATCAGCAAATCTGGATTACGCCAGGCCATGTGGTTTGCTTTGATTTCTGAGATATATTTCCTCACTTCAAAAACAAATATCCTGGGGGGAGAAAAAAAAGACTGGAGGAAAACAGGAAAATTAAAGATGTGAAAGCATAGTTGGTGGAGAGAGGACACTTTTCCTTCTCCCATTTAACTGCCTTTTTAAGCCTTCCCTCACATCTGAACAATTTTTATGGGCTAAGAATGAAGAATGGCATGTTTAAGATACTCCCAATATCCAATTTAAATCTAGTCACTAAGAAGATACTTAATCAAAACCACCTAAAAATTAATGTATTATTCCTTCATATTAAAGACAAATATTAAAACATGATGCAGTTCTATCTTTAAGGAGAAACTGTCAATTTCCTAAGAACAGTATAATACGGAACTCAGTGTTTTCTTTGCTTCGGGCTTCTTCTCACTGAGTTTTGATCCAGACTTGAGATTTTGGGATTTATTCTCATCCTCTTCTCCAGTTCCAAGTAGCCAGAACTAAATGGACAATTATCCCTGTAGGGTCTAGAAACAAGGGTCTGCATGCCTGACTCCACGTGGTTCTGTCATCTAAAGAACCCTGAAAAGGCCCAATCTCTTCCAGTTATTTATTTGTTAAAATATCAGGTTTAAATTTATCCAGATTGGAAATATTAAACTATATTCAGCCTCATTAGCATGTTTTCAGCTCACTGCCTTAACATTCTCTGGTTTTACTGTCTCACAAAGCTCTCAATCACCTTCTAACATACTCTACTTATAATTATTATGGGTAATGTTTATTGTCTTTCACTTCCCTCCTAAAAAGTAGGCTCTGTGAAGGCAGAGGTCTTTATATTTTTTATATCAGAAAATAATGCTAAATAAATAGTTGCTGAATGGGTGACTATGCATAGTCTAAGCAAATCTGGGCATCCTACTAATTTGCTATTTTGAAGCAACAAAATCCATGTGGCTGACATATAAAGCATGGGGGCAGAGCTGGACAGCTATATCCTGGTTACTCTGAGCAGATGCCATTACCACATTTGTACAAGCTATAGCTTAATGCTTGGAAGGCATAATTCAAGAATAAGTGAAAGGCTTTCAGATGTCTAGCCCAGGGTTTCACTGGCATAAACTAAAAACAAATTAAGGAATTCAGTACCCCCTGGAGAACTAAAATAGGGAAACCTTAATAAAGAATTGACACCTTCTAAGAGTTGCATTAAGCCATGGGTCACAAAATAAATGAATAAAAGGTTGGGTTCGGTGATCTCCAGGTGATGCCAGGACTAAATTCCCAGTAAAGGTACATGACACTGAGAAGGACATCACGATCCTGCTCTCCCTGGTGTTTCTGCTAAGAATGTGGACACCAATCCCTTCTATTTTTAATATCTCCTTTTTGTTCTGCTCTTATTGACCACTTTCAGTCTCTCATTCCCAGTGTTTCTCATTCCCAGTTTTGTTCTCTGCTGCTACTCTCTCACCCAGGCATATGCCCCGCACGGCAGGGAACAGAGCCTGTCATATACAGAGAGACAAGCCAGGCTTCTCCTGCCCACCAGCATGTGCCAAACTCAGCAGTGGCCTGGCACACATAAATGAGCCCTGATCTGAATAGAGTAGAGCATGGCCAGCCCCCAGAATTAACTGTTCCATGTATACAGCACTGGGCATGCACCCAGAAGCTAAACACATTCAATGCATCTAGGATAAATCTCAAAACTGGAGAAAATGGTTTTCTCTGTCAAATGCCTGAGCCTGGTGGTATTCAGTGATACCAGGGACCTGACCGAGATTAAACAGAGGAATGAAATAAAGACTCAACTCATTTCTCTCAGCTAACTTGTCTTTGTGAGTTCCCAAAGACCAGGTGCTACAGCAACTTGAAATTTAAAACAAGGCAATCCATCTTGATCTCTAAAGTTTCTTCCACTTATAAAGGCCTGTGGTTCAATAACCACCAATAACTTTTCAGCTTCCACTGTATTACAAACAACTTTGCTAAGCACTGTAAGGACTATTAAATAAAAATATAAAAGACAACAAATGGTAGAAAACAATCAGAATAGTGAGGTGCTGAGCTGGACCTTGAACAATTTAGGATTTAGATAGAAGGCCAAGGGCATTTTTTAGACAGGAGTAATGGCATGTACAGATAAGCAACAGCAGAGGTGAACATGACATATTTTTAAGACAGGGAAGACGGGTGCCTGGCTGGAAATGGATTCATCCAGAAGAACTGTGGCAGATAAAGTGGGCCGGTCTCCTTCTGGGTGACCTGGAAAGGCAGGATGAGAAGTCTGGCATTGCGGGCAATGCAGGGTCTTTATTAAAAGTGTTTGAATAAAGAAGAGACAAGAATAAAGTGGTATTTCAAAAAAATGTATTTGGTGGCCACAGGTAGGTTGAATTGGAGTAATGAATTAGGAAAGATGAGTCGGAAAATGAATGCAATCGTTCAGTTATTAGCAATGAAAATCACCACTACTGTACCGGCAATGACAATGAAGAAGATGGGGTGGAAGCCTTCTGAGAAGCCCTTACAGGATAGGGAATGGACATTAATCCTCGCTGAGTGCCCAGAGTCCTATCCGAGGAGTCCCACGGTGCTTTACTACAGTTGTGGTTACAGTACCTAGTCCCCTTGCTCTTGTTTCAGGATGAAAACCACACTCATATGACTGGCTTCCCTAAAGAGAGTTTTGCACATCCCCAATCAATGCCTTCTTTAAATTCTCCTTCCTCCTTTTCTCCATTACCTCCTTCCAACCTGCTCAGTGTCAAAAATCTAGAGAGGTTTCTGCCTCTATCACCATCCCACACAGCCCATCTCCTTTTTCATTCTACAATCTTTCTTCTCTATCACCTTTTGAGTTACTCTTATTAACATATTTTTCAAGATATCTAGTCACCACAGTGATAAGAGAGCAACATTACAGATAACAGAAAAATTGCCTTTCTCCTTTTACTAGCTTAAACATTTCTCAGTTTCCATCAGTTTACCTAGAAGATTAAGCCATTAATCTCCAGATCTCTGAAAACAAGACTGAAAATAGCTCAAAACTCATTCCAAGACCCATGTATAGTGTAAGCCTCACCCTAATTGCTTTAATTGCATGAAGAACATAATGAGATACAGCAGCAGATGGCTACAGATTAAATCTGACAGAGAAGAAATTATCTCCTCTCATGGATGAAACTTTGTCTTGAAAAAGAAAAACTAAAATTAAGGCATTAAAAAAAATGTTATCCCATTTTTCTATCTCCTTCAATAGTACCTTTCCTTAAAAAAAAAAAAAAAAAAAAAACCTACTCATTTCATGTAGGTTTATATTACTATGTAACAGAGATTAATTTATGCTCCTGCTGAACAAAAGATGTGCTCACAGAAAGTTGTTAGGAGTATATATAATGAATCACATGCTTTCACAAACCTGTGAAAACAACCTCAAAGATATGCTCTATCAAATACAAAATTGGCATGGGAACGGTCCTTTAAGTTGGGCCTAACAACAAAAAGTCTCCATTCAAGCCACCAGTTTTTCACTAAAGATGCAGTGTCAAACTTTCAACCACCATGGTAATAGTAATCACTTCAAACTCAATGTCTAAAAAGGAAGTCAGTATCTTTCCCTTAAAAATTAGTTTATTTTCCCAATAATTTATTTAAACAACACACTCAGACCTTGAAGCTCATTTTTCCTACTCCTTTCATGCTATTTTCTATACTATCAAATAGTATCTTGTGTAAAGAAAGTCTCTAAGGCATGACTCCCCCAAAACCACTATCACCCATTAAGTACCTAGGGTTCTCCTCACTACCTCCCAATACCTCAAAGGTGCTATCTACCACTGCTGACATGATCCATGGCTCCGAGGAAGTCCCCCATGTCACTACAGAAGGGAGGAGAACAAAAATCCTGCTACCAGGAAGACAACTGCAACCAGGAATACAGGGCATCCTCTTCCCCCAGCTCTCAGCCAAGGACTTTTCTCATGGAAAGAGCAGGACCTCAGTGTTTCTCATCCTGCCCCGAGCTACCTGTTGCTGAGGCTAAGTCCCAGGTGAGTGGAGTCAAGATGTGGGTGCTCTCTTCTTCCATCTAACCTCAACTCGAGGAATGAAGGCTCTACCTTGGCTGAAATCACTAAGAATACTGGGGTCTCCATAACCCTTTCCACAGTTTATGAGACAATGGCTCCATGCCAGGAGAGTCTAGCCAAAAGGACCTCAAGCCACTGCCTGCTCTCCACCTCCACCTAGTGCTCAGCTCCTCAAGCAAGGGAATCACTCAGAGAGAAGCTTGCCATTGTCCCCACCCCTAGCTCCAGAGCCATGGCTTAGAAATTTCTGCCTGGAAGAGAAACAGATCATAAAACAGATAGCTCCTAATCTCTTCATTTGTATGACTACATTTATAACAGACCGTGGAGAAGTTTAAACCTGAAGGTACTCTCAAGAACAGTAGAGGTTGCGGTGAAAGGCAATTGGGAGGAGATTCCTGGATCTAATGAAGATACATGACAGGCTGCTAGTTGGCAGTTGAAAATTGGGGAATAAGACAGCTGGAAGGAGCCCTCCAGCAGTGAAAACAAATATTAAACACTGACCTCAGAAACTACTTCATCCAGGGAGCTACAATTTAATTAGATTAGTTTGTAGAGGAATTTATGCCCCAGGGCTTTGTTGAAAAGTCAGAATCTATTCAACGGCAATGGGTTTGGGTTTTGTTGGGTTAACAGCTAGGAGTGGTTGGAAAAAGAAAGAGAACCCTACTAGTACCAGTGTCATCCCAGGGTGATGTGAGCGTCCCAAAGGTGTGCCTCTCCAGAAGCAACATCAGTCTTAACAGTGTAAGGGGGAAATACACTTCACCAAAATAATCCCGCCAGTCACTAAACAAATCAGCAAGCAAATAACAAGCCCCAGCATGGAGGGACTACTGCCCAGAACTGTCACAATATATTACCTAAAATCTCCAGTTTCCAGCAAAAAGTTACAATACATGCAAAGTAACAGGAAAGTATGAGCCAAACACTGGGAAAAAACAGGCAAGATAAACTGCCCGTAGAGAGAGCAACCAGATGTCAGATTTAACAGAAAAAGATTTCAAAGTAATCATTATAAATATGTTCACAGAACTAACAGAAAGCATGATTAAAGAAGTAAAGGAAGGTATGATGATTATGTCACATCAAAAAATAATATCATTAAAGAAACAGAAATTTTAAAAGAAAAAGAAACAGGGAAATTACAAAGTTGAAAAGTACAATACAGAAATAAAAAAAATTCACTACAGGGGCTCAACAGTAGATTTGAATTGGCAAATGAAAGAATTAGAGAACCTGAAGATAGATCAACAGAGATTATGCAAACCAAAGAACCGTTGTTGTTGTTGCTGTTACTTTGTTTTTAGTTTCATTGAGTTGATTCTGGATCATGGCAACTTCATGTGTTAGACTAGAACTGTTCCATAGGGTTTTCTTGGCTGCAATCTTCATGGAAGCAGATCACCAGGACTCTTCTTTTTATTTTCATTTTACCTGGCTCCACAATCAACGCCCATGGAAGCAGCAAACAAGAAATCAAATGGCGTATTGCCTTGGGCAAATCTGCTGCAAAAGGCCTGTTTAAAGTGTTAAAAAGCAAAGATGTCACTTTGAAGACTAAAGTGTGTCTAACCCAAGCCATGGTATTTTCAATCACCACATATGCATGTGAAAGCTGGACAATGAATGAGGAAGACCAAAGAAGAATTGACGCCTTTGAACCGTGGTGTTGGCAAAGAATACTGAATGTACCATGGACCGCCAGAAGAATGAACAAATCTGTCCTGGAAAAAGTACAGCCTGAATGCTCCTTAGAAGCGAGATGGCAAGACTTCGTCTCACGTATTTTGGACATATTATCAGGAGGGACCAGTCTCTGGAGAAAGACATCATGCTTGGTAAAGTAGAGGGTCAGCAAAAGAGAGGGAGACACTCAGTGAGACAGACTGACACAGTGGCTGCAACAATGGACTCAAACACAGCAACGACTGTGAGGATGGCACAGGACCAGGCAGTGTTTTGTTCTGTTGTACACAGGGTTGCTATGAGTCGGAACCGACTCAACAGCACCTAACAACAACATAGAACACTTCACTCAATAAAAACAATACACAGTCTTCTCAAGTACACAGGGAGCATTCTCCAGGACAGACTATATACTATGCCATAAAACAAACCTCAATAAATTTAAAGAGGTAGAAATAATACAAAGTATGTTCTCTGACCACAATGGAATGAAATCAATAACAAGAAAAAATTTGGGAGACATGCAACACTCCAATCTCAGTATTAAAAATTAATTTTTACAATCAGATCCTTCAAAACTAGTGATGAATTTTCTAAAACAGTTGAACTTCCTGTCCCCCTCCTCTATAGAAAAAAAGTTATTAAATTATATCAGCTGCTTTGATGCAGTACTGTACAGACCCTAAGGATTAAGGGAAAATCTAGAGAACATCTGCTGTCATGTTCCTGTTTTCTCAAAAACAGGCATAGTGGTGATAAGGTATCAATGTATGGGATACATGACCACTGGTCCAGTAATGGTATGGGTCACATATTTTTTCACATATCAATTTCCATTGACAAACGAAGTTGGCCTGACTTAGACCTCTAAGTATGTCACTTAATACTTGACATATATTTTTCTTGTATTCGTTCTGGTATTTCTTTGCCTGTCTGATGGCACAGTGCTTAAGAGCTTGGCTGCTAACCAAAAAGTCAGCAGTTCGAATCCACCAGCTGCTCCTTGGAAACCCTATGTAGCAGTTCTACTCTGTCCTATAGGGTCACTATGAGTTGGAATTGGCTAACAGCAACAGGTTTGGTTTGGGTTTATCTTCGAAACGGAGCCCTGGTGGTGCAGTGGTTAAGAGCTTGGCTACTAACCAAAAGGCTGGTGGTTTGAATCCACCAGCTCCTCCTTGGAAACCCTATGGGGCAGTTCCACTCTGTCCTATAGGGTTGCTATGAGTTGGAATCTACTCTACGGCAATGGGTTTAGTTTTGTTTTTTAACTTCAGAATTAGTCAATCTAAAAAATGCATGAAGAATTAAAAATTGAAAAAGAAATACAGAAGAACATTTGTTGTTGCTGTTGTTGTTAGTGCCTTCAAGTCAGTTCCAATTCATAGCAATCCTATGTACAATGGAACGAAACACTGCCTGTTCCTGTGCCATCGTCACAATCATTACTATGTTTGAGTCCACTGTTGCAGCCACTGTGTCAATCCATCTCGTTGAGGGTCTTCCTCTTTTTCACTGATCCTCTACTTTACCAAGCATGATGTCCTTCTCCACGGACTAGTCCCTTCCGATAACACGTCTAAAGTACATGAGACGAAATCTCATCATCCTTGCTTCTAAGGAGCATTCTGGTTGTACTTCTTCCAAGACAGATTTGTTGGTTCTTCTGTCAGTCCATGGTATATTCAATATTCCTTGCCAACACCATAATTCAAAGGCGTCGATTCTTTTCGGTCTTCCTTACTCATTGTGCAGCTTTCACGTGAATATGTGGTGACCGAAAACACCATGGCTTAGGTCAGGCACACCTTAGTCTTCAAGGTGACACTTCGCTTTTTAACACTTTAAACATTTCGAGAAGACATATTTTCTTATATCAAGTGTTTCCCAAGAACCAAATCCATTTACCTTTTTGTGAGGCAGCACAGCTGCTGGGGAGAGGGGAAGGGAGGAGCAGAGAAAACTATCAGGACAGTGGTAACAATATTTTATCACTCACCAGGTTTCACATCAAGGATCATTTGACTATATTTATGGATGGACCAGCCCCAAATATTTCTTCCACTGTGCTTCATTCTCAGCCTCCATGTAATGACCTTCTCTTCTCAAAAATCTGATTAGAGTTTCCTCTCCTCCCTCTTTCTTAATACCTTCATTGAAAAGGTCTGCTAAAATTGAACCCTCAAGTTTCTTTCATTCAATATTCATTTAACCAACAATAATAATAGCTGTATTAATCAACACAGGCTAGATCATGTCCCAGTAGGAAATTAACTCTGAAACCCCAGTAGCTTTACACATAAAGTTTATTTCTTGCTCATGCAATGCCCTCTATGGAACCAGTAGCTCTCTTCCAAATGGTGACTCAGGGACCCAGTCTAGCACCATCTTGAGAATCCATCATCTCAACACGTGGTCTCCACAATCCATGTGGCAAATAGCTTTGGCTCATAAATGACACATATCAATTGCATTTATAGTCTAGTGGTTAGAAGAAACACATGCCCCCACCCTAATGGCAAGAAAGGCAGGAAAACGCAGTCTTTCTGAATGTCCACGAGGAGGAAAATAAAGTGAGACTTGATGAACATGCAGCATTAGCTCTGTAACAACGAGGTGCTTACTAGGTGCTTACTAAGTGTTTGTGCCTGGAAGTCTTTATATGCCATTAACATCTTTAATATTCACAACCACCCAATGAGGTAGGTATTATTACTGTTATCCCTGTTTTACAAATGAGGAAGTTGAGGCCCCAAAAAGTTAAGTAACTTACCTAAGATCACAAAAATAGTAAGTAGCTTAGCTGAGATTCAAATCCAAACCATGTATTCCAGAATACACTATGCCATACTGCTTCTCAAATATGCAAGACACAGTGCTAAGCACTATTAAGGATATTCGTCTTCAAATATTTGTAGGATTGTCACATGACAGGAAGATTTAGTATAAATCTCAAGAGAACAAAATAAGAGCTGGTACTGAGGGAAAAATGTAAGCCAAGGAGAATATGCTGAGTGTCTATTACGTGCCAGGGACCAAGTTAAATACTGTACATGTTTAAGCTCATCGAAGCATCACCACACTCCAACAAGGTGAATATTATTATTCCAACGAGACAATGAGAAAACAGACTCAAAGAGATTAAGTAACTTCACTGATATTTCACAGAGCCAGGATTTAAAACCAAGTCAATCTGGCTTCAGAGCCAATGCAATTTTCCACTACATCCCTCTGCTACTTCAATAGAGATACCAAAAAAAAAGAAAAATCAAATCCCTTGCCGTGGAGTTGATTCCGACTCACAGCAACCCCACAGGGCAGAGCAGAACTGCCCCACAGGGTTTCCAAGGAGCAGCTGGTAGATTCAAACTGCCGACATTTTGGGGGCTCCAATACAGATACAGTAAATACACTCTCAGTCCACAAATCACATGGGCAAGAAATGTGACTTCACCCTTTACATTTTCTTTTTTTCCTTCCTGTAACTATACTTAATTTCTAAGGGAGCCATGGTGGCCCAGTGGTTAAGCGCTCAGCTGCTAACCAAAAGGTCAGCAGTTCGAACCCACCAAATGCTCCACAGAAAAAAGATGTGGCAGTCTGCTTCCGCAAGGATTACAGCCTTGGAAACCTATGGGGCAGTTCTACTTTACCCTATAGGGTCAGAACTGACTAGACAGCACACAACAACAACAACAAAATTAACTTCTGTTGTGAGGCCCCACTTAGCTGGGAGGCAAAAACTCAATCTTTGCATTTTGCTCTGAGGCCTCTATGCTTTCTCAGGTTCCAGCAAGAAGTGGGGTGGGTGTTGGTAGGAGAAGCCCACTCCTCTAGAATTCATTATACCTTCCTAGGGATTTCTTCCAAGTACAATGTCAATGTCTAGGCTCTCTTAGCTCCCTATCTGACTCTTCTTCCCCTAGTGGTCTACAAAATCTTTTTCCTGACTTTCATTCTTCCAAATTTAGTTTTATATCCAGACTCAGGCTCCATAATTTCTGAAATTCAAAACCCAGATGCTTGCCTCTTCTCTACATCCTGCTGAGGCATCTCTTCTTGGAAACAGAGAGAATAAAGAAAGAATAAAATGGTCAGAGGCCAGCAGCAAATACCAGAAACTGAGCACACTGGTTAATATATCACAATATCACTCTGTCACATAAAGTCCTTTGACAATGAAAGCTCCTGAGAATGCAACCACCTGTATGAAACAGTGAACCTCCCAAAACAAAAAGTATTTAAAGAAAGGGTGGTTGTCATAGCAAGAGTAATATAGAAATTTAACGGCTATATTGGGATGGGGAGTGAATAGATGGAAGGAAGGCAGGCAGAGACAAAAAAGGTAAAAGAAAGACGACAGACCTATAATTTCAAAGCTTAAAGCAGCTGTGTTTTACAAGAAGCAGACATTATAATTCATCTTTGGAGAGACTCATTTGGGGCAGATCACCAGAATGAGTCCTTTAATTATAATAAGCCCCCCAACAATCTACAGCAATGCCTAGACATTGGCAGTGTACTTGAAAGAAATCTCTAGGACGGACTGATGAATTCTACAACCAGTCCACCTTGCCCCACTTCTTGCTGGAACCTAAGAAACCAAAAAGGTCTCAGAGCAAAATGCAAAGATTAAGTTCCTGCCTCCCAGCTAAATGGGGGTTGCTCACAACAGAAATTAAGTTTAGTTACACTAAAAAAAAAAAAAAATTAAAACAAGAATGAAAACTGAAGTTATTATTATCTTGAAGGCAAGGAAGATACTTGCTTTTTGGGATTGAAAACAGCTGTTACAGTTGACCTAAGCTAGGTCTCTACAGTATCTTACCTTTTGGTATTGTTGATTAGGGGTGTGGGTGAGAGTTGTGGAAATGGATATTTTATAGGAGATTTTGTGATATCTGGACGCAAACAGTATGGCCTCTAGGAGCCAGATGCCAAGTGGGGAAGAGAATGGGCAATGAATGGGCCAGTCTACACCCTCTAGAGAGAATCACCACCAGTCTGGTCCCAGTGGAACTGTGGCTCAGGCATCAAGAGACAACATCCTCAGTCTAGACACTGGCAAGATTAATAGTAGCACCCTCTGCCCACACACACACACACACACACACACACACACACACACACAAAGTGGCAACTGTAGGCTCTTACAGGTAGCATCGGGGAAGTGGACCCTGGCCAAGGAGCCAGACCAGAATGACTGACAGAAGAGGGTAGGAAGAGACAGGTTATCATAAACCTCAATACTGAAAGAAGGATAATTAAGACACATATACGTCATACAGAAATAGAAGAACATTCAAGAATATGATTTCCTAAGGTTCCCTGAAACAAGATGAAGTTTGTCCTTTGTTATGGGAAAAAAGGAGAAGATGACAAGGGGAAAAGGTGAAGGTGTTGAAGACTATCCCCAAAATTCAGAGCTGCAAGAACTCTGAAAGTTCAGTAACACCTTGATTCAGATTTAAAAGCTCAGAGCCTCCAGAAGAGAGAAGACAGGGTGTGTCAGACAGCAGATAAAAAGCCACCATAGTAGAGACAGTTACATTTATCCCTTTTACAGCCTGGGAAATACTTTCTGATTTTTCTAGTAGTGTTCCCTAAACTTTTGTCTGAGAGCTAATGATAAAATACTAATAATAATCCTGATCCAAATACCAACAACATTCTTCAAAGAGATGGAAATCATTAACTTTATATGGAAAGGGAAGAAGCCCTGAATAAATAAAGCACTACTGAAGAAGAAGAAAAAAGTTGGAGGACTCACACTACCTGACTTCAGAACCTACTATACAGCTACAGTAGTCAAAACAGCCTGGTACTGGTACAGACGACAGATACATTGACCAGTGGAACAGAACTGAGAACCCAGATGCAAATCCATCCACCTACGGTCACCTGATCTTCGACAAGGGCCCAAAATCCATCAAATGGGGAAAAGACAGTCTTTTTAACAAATGGTGCTGACAAAACTGGATATCCATCTGCAAAACAATGAAACAGGACCCATACCTCACGCCGTATACAAAAACTACTTCAAAATGGATCAAAGACCTGAATATAAAGCCTAAAACTATAAAGTTCATAGAAGAAAAAAATAGGACCAACACTTCAGGCCTTAATACACGGCATTAACAGGATACAAACCATAACCGTCAAAGCACAAACCCCAATAGATAAGCTAGATAACTGGGATCTTCTAAAAAGCAAACACCTATGCTCTTCAAAAGACTTCACCAAAAGAGTAAAAAGAGGACCTACAGACTGGGAAAAAATTTTTGGACAGTACAAGTCAGACAACGGTCTAATCTCCATAATCTACAAGAAAATCCAACACCTCTAAAACAAAAAGACAAATAATCCTAGTAAAAAATGGACAAAAGAAATGAACAGACACTTCACCAAAGAAGACATGGAAATGAACAGAGACTTCACCAAAGAAGACATCCAAATGGCCAAAAGATACATGAGGAAACGCTCGCAATCACTACCCATTAGAGAAATGCAAATTAAACCACAATGAGATACCATCTCACCCCAGCATTACTGGCACGAATCAAAAACAATGGAAATAACAAATGTTGGAGGGGCTGCGGGGAGATCGGAACTCTTATGCACTGCTGGTGGGAATGCAAAATGATACAACTATTTTGGAAAATGATATGGCACTTCCTCAGAAAGCTCGAAACAGACATGCCATTCGATCCAGCAATTCCACTCCTAGGAATATATCCTAGAGAAATAAGAGTCATCACTTGAATAGACATATGCACACCTATGTTCATGGCAGCATTGTTCACAATAGCAAAATAATGGAAACAACCTAGATGCCCATCAACAGATGAATGGATAAACAAACTATGGTACATACACACAATGGAGTACTATGCAACGAGAAAGAACAACAATCAATCTGTGAAGCATCTCATAACATGGATGAAACTGGAGGACATTATGCTGAGTGAAATAAGTCAATCACAAAAGGACAAATATTGTATGAGACCTGTATTGTAAAAACCCATGAAAAAGTTCACACACAAAATGTCACAATCTTTGTTGGTTACCAGGGATTGGAGGGGTGGTGGAGAAATACTAAACAGGCAATAGATAAGTGGTATCTTGGGTGAAGGGTGAGACAGTACACAATACAGGGGAAACTAGCACAACCTGTAGAAGGAAAGGTCATGGAAGCTCCATAGACACATCCAAACTCCCTGAGGGACTGAATTGCTGGGCAGAGGGCTGTGGGGACCATGGTCTTGGCGAACATCTAGCTAAATTGGCATAACACAGCTTATAAAGACAATGCTCTACATTCTACCTTGGTGAGTAGTGTCTGGGGTCTTAAAAGCCTGTGAGCGGCCACCTAAGATACTCCACTGGTCTCATCCCTTCGGGAGCAAGGGAGAATGAAGAGAACAGGATACAAGGAAAAGATTAGTCCGGAGGCCTAACTGTCCACAGCTACCAAGGCCTCCACCGGACTGAGTCCAGTACAGCTAGATGGTGCCCGGCTACCACCACTGACTGCTCTGACCAGGATCACAACAGAGGGTTCTGGACAGAGCTGGAGAAGGATGTAGAACATAATTCTAACTCACAAAAAAGACTATATTTACTGGCCTAAAGGAGACTGGAGAAACCCCGAGACTATGGCCCCCAGACACCCTTTTAGCTCAGTGGTGAAGTTATCTCTGAGGTTCACTGTTCAACCTGGGAGTGGACAGCCCCATAAAACCAAATGAGACTAACGAGGTACAGCAGTCCAGTGACAAGGGCCAGAAGGCAGAAGGGGACAAGGAAGCTGGTGATAGGGAACTCAAGGTTGAGTAAGGATTATTGTTGATGTGTTGTGAGATTGTTAACCTTTGTCATAGGGCAACATTTGTAGTAACTGTTAAATGAGAAACTATTTTGTTCTGTAAGCCTTCATCTTAAGTAAGAATAACAGCACAATTGGAAGAGCGTAGTCAATGTCACTGAACTGTGCATGTAGAAATTTTTGAAATGGTATATCTTTGGCTATGTGTATTTTCACCAGAAAAAAAGGTTGAGAAGTTAGAGGGTTGACATGTTGTGGGGTTGTTAACCAGTGTCATAAAACAATATGTGTACTACTGCTTCATGAGAAACTATTTGTTCTGTAAGCCTTCACCTGAAGTACAATAAAAAATAAATAAATAAATAAATAAAATGCTGATAATAATAAAAGATCCTCAGAAGCACGCCCAGTGGCATCAGAAGAAATGTTGAGCCACATTAAAATGCTGCTTGGAGTTCTGTAAAGTATCACGTTAAAATTTAAGACCCTTCAAAACTCAATCTTATTTAATTTCAAAGTTGTATTTCAAACCAAAGGTACTATGGGAATTGAGAGAGAAAACGGGAGATAACAATATTCTCTCTCTCTTAAGGATAGAATTGAGGCCGGAAGAAGGGGGTGGGAATTTGTTGGACATTTAAAATGACAACTTCATTTGTGATATAAATTTCTGTCCCTCTGTCATGATGCAAGGACGAAGGGACTGTTTCACATGTTGTTTCTAACATTACTATCGATTAAGATGAAGGTAAAAAGCTGCATGTCTGGCCCTCATCTCCCTCCCTTGAGCCCCAAACCCATGTATCGAACTGCTTGCTAGTTCCCTCCCCCTGGATCACATCCCACAAGCAGAAGACACACAACGTGTCCAAAACTAAATTTATCATCCTTTTCCCCAAATCTGATCCTCTTCCTTTACTTGACATTCCAATTAAATGCACCCAGGACAAAAAACTAAGAGACTCACCTTTGACACTTCTTTTCATCCTTTACAACGAGGCCATCAAAGATTTACCTCCTAAGTTACTCTCAGTGGCTCTCCTGTTCCTTACCCCTTCTTCCTTCATCATCTCTCCTGTGAACCACTGCACCACCTTCTTAACATACCTCCTTCATCATCTTGTTTCCCTCCAATACATTCTACATGCTAGCACCAGAGTGATTCTTCTAAAATGTAAATTTGATCATGTCACACTCCCATATAAAACCTTGGAATGACCTGCCCCTCCCCTTCCCTTCTCTACAAGATACAGACCAAGTTTCTTAGCATGACAAAAAGGCCTTCTATGGTAAGCTGGCCATATGTCACCTTTCACCTCTATCTCACACTTCACCAATGTCACTTTTCACCAATGTCACCTTTCACCTCTATCTCACACTTCGCAATGAAGCAAGCATGGGCAACTTGTGGTTGCACTAGCAATGTATGCTCTGTCTTCCGTCATGGAGTTCCCTCTGCCTGGAATGTCCATCCTCTCCTTCTTCAACAAGCCGTGGTTCACAAATCCATTCCTCCAGAACTCTTCCCTGACTTTCTGCTGCGGCCTCATCTCCTCTCCCACTTGACAGGAGTGAGAGCCCTTCCTTGGTATTTGCACAGCTGTCATGCCTCTATAGCACCCATCACACTGGAGTTAAACATCTGCTTACTTAGCTGCATTACTCACCGGTCTGTAAATTACTCAAGGACGGTGTCCTCTCCTCCACGCACAGTGCCTTATACTCAGTACATGTTAATTGAACTAAACTGAATTTTACTCATTAAGAGCCTCGACTTCTACTGTCTTTTATTTATAACATTTTGTTCTTAGATTTTTATACAGGCACAAATGAGGGATTTATAGTAAGTCCTATCTGTATGTTCAGTTTAACAGGAAAACCAGAAAGAAGCCCTTACTGAAGTCTTCTCCAGGCCGGCAGGGGCACTGCACCAAGTACATCCGCATATTATTTAATATTTAAAACAGCCACATCAGTTAAGCAGCAGCAGCAGCCTGCTTTTACTGAGAAGGAAACCAAAGGTCAGAGAAGATAACTTTTCCCAAGGAAAACAGCCAGAAAGTGGATACGTAAACAATGAAATACAAGCTTTACGTGAACTCAATAATGCTTCTCACGTGAGAGGGAAGAGCGCAAAAATTAAATGGAAAGAAAGGACAATATAGAATAAAAAAGAGAAATTTTTCTAAGTTCTCCAGCATCGAAGTTTTCTCTTCTCTCTACATTGCTCGGCAGACTAGGTGACTCTGGGTAACGAGGTCATACTCAAGACTACGGCTGTTACCTAGAACACAGTATTAAGAAAAGTTAAGGTTAGTGAGTCAATAAAATTAAGCATTAATTACTTTCATTCTGCTAGATATCCATCCACTAACTGCCTAACCCCTACCATCCATCTCACAAACACGTAGTACAGGAAAATCTGCACGGAAGCTCCGTTTAAACACAGCTCAAAGTAGGGGCCTTCCCAATGACAGCATTTAATAATAACATTTTAGCATATGGAAGATATTGAAAAAAGAGGCACAAGGCTTGGTTCTGCAAACGGAGTGCAAAATGGAATGGCTAACTAGAAAAGTGAGGCAGGCCAAGCCTGACAGCTATTTCCTGTGCTCATCCCAGAGGAAGAGGATTTCCTTCCTCCAGGAAATGGGTGAGAACAGGCTGCCGTTCATACCATAACCCCACACACCCTAGGTTTGGGAACACCCAGGCAAACTGTGGGTACTGAGGACCGGGAGCTGGTTTCAGAGCCACAGCTTCAAGGTCAGGAGCAGGGACTGGAACAAGGACAGTGGCTGCCACTTCTGGAAGTTCTGCCTGGTAGTGTGGTGTCATAAAAACATGGCTGGCCTAGTCAGTGGAGGTAATCCAGCCCCAATAAAGATTGCTTCAGCTGCTAAACAATGCTAGAGTTCATCACTCAGAGAACTAAAAGAGCTACAACTCAGGGACACCAGGCAGAGAGCCCAACAACAGCAGCCTTGAAAAAGACAAGGAAAAAAAATGTAGCAGCAACTCGCTGGGCATGTGACTGGAGGCTCTTGGCAGGCAGCCTTCACAGGGCTGGACAGCCCATGGACAGAGAATGCACATCTTAGTCTCCACTGCCAGACGCCAAGAAGGCACAAGCAGAGTAAGACCAACTCGGGTCTTTCATCAAGCTAATAATCAATGAGACCTTCCTAAGGAGAACAATGAATGAATAACCACGACCTCCATCTGCTTTACACAAATGTGATGGATCAGCATTGCTCTAAAGGGCTTTAGGACGTTTATAACCCCAAACAGTACTGTAATCTATTAACTGGGTATCAAATATGTAACCAATGCAAAGTTTCTCACCTGGTATGCAGATTGCTAAACAAAGCTCTGACGCAAAAACAAAGGAAGGGCAGAGTTCAGTTTAACAATCCAGCCAACATTAACAGGGATACTGGGCCAAGAGCAGCTAATGCAAAGATGAATAAGACACAGTCCCTGTCTTTGGATACTAGGGAAGGGAAAAAGGCAGAGAGAATGTCAAATTAATATGGCAACTGCTGGGATGCTACGTATATAATAGTATGTACAGATCACCAGTCAGAGTTAAAAGACCAAAAGCCAAGCAAGCAAATGTCCAACCCCATGAGGACCAAGGGGAAGAGTTAAAAAAAAAAAAAAACCAGAAATAATGTGGTCTGGATTTTCAAATGAGGACACAAACTGAGTGTGACATACACTCAAAGACAGTGTGACCAGTCCAGCATCATGCAATCAATCAGCAGTGAAGCCTGGGCTGGAGCTCCGGGTTTCTGAGCCTGCCCAGTGGTTCCCATCATAGCAGACACTGCTCCAATAGTGCAGAAAATGGGGCAAGTACCAGGCTTATGAAGCTGTGCAAATGTGACTTTCAAAACTGCAGATTCTAAAGACATAATAGACTAATGAGCTTTGAATGAGGCTGGGAGTGAGGGTATGGGGACTAGATGGCCTCAAGGGTGAGAGACAAGGAGGGCAACGTGGTATCTGCATGCAATATCTCAGTAAAACCAGAAAAATTAAAAACACTTCATTTGTAACTGGCAGCAAACACTGTCCTGAAAGCAACTATTTGCTAAAAGGTTGCTTCAAGGGTGCTACTAGTCCTGCACTCTTCCCTACAACAAAGATCTGTTTTTGTTGAGCATGTAGAGACGTCTCCTTCCTGAATTCAGGATTTCTTAGAGATTACGGATACTACAGCATATTACAACATAATTGCCTCTACTTCAGGCTGAGTTAGCACGTCATTTCCACTGCAGAACTTCTCTATGGCATCATGAAGTTCAAAGTAATAGCTATATAAACTAAAATAAAGCTCAACTCAAGTTACTCTGCAAACTGAAATGCAAGCCAGTTGTGGTTATAAGGTAATGAAACCAATGCTATACTTAATTCATTTGACAAATATTCACTGGCTAACTCTGCCATGTATTTCTAGGAGCTGATCTGGGGGAGGGACGGGGCAAGGGGTGAGGTGCCAGACCAAGGAAAGCCCAAAGTAAATAAAACAGAGCCTCCGTCTAAGGAGGAAAGCAAATCGCAAGCAAGTAACTGTAAAACTGTTTGATAAATGTTATAAAGCAGTGAATGCCACTCAAAACGTGGCTCACGGACACCAGTGCTGATGTACAAATTGTTTGTTATTGGTCCACAACAAGACAGCTAAGTACAGAAATTGAAAGCAAAGATTTAGAAACTTCTATAGCAATCTACCAGTAATTTTAGGTTTGTTGAATCTAACAATAAAGTTTCTATTTCATATGTCTTTTTTACACTTCATTTTTCTACAATATCATTTTATTACATTTTACAAAATTATCCACCCACAAGTAGTTTGAGAAGTAATGCAATGAAGTAATATAACAGAAGTACTACACACCACGGAGCCCTGGCGACAGTGGTTAAAGAGCTCAGCTGGTAACCAAAAGTTCCGCAGTTCGAATCCACCAGCCGCTCCTTGAAAATCCTATGGGACAGTTCTACTTTATCCTATAGGGTCGCTATGAGCCGGGATCAGCTGGATGGCAACGGGTTTGGTTTTTGGTTTGGACTATGTGTTATACTATCCAAACACAGATGAAGAAGAGAAACGGCCTTTGAGATTTAAGAGAGGCTTCAGAGAAAAGATAACCTTCGAGCAGTAAAGCATAAGTAGGGGTTTTCCAGAGATAGCAAGGAGTGAAAGGCATTCCAGGCAGAGAAAGAACATCGGGAGAGGATTGGGGGGGGGGGGGGGGTCATAAAAGTACATGGTATATTTGAGGCACAGTAATAACCAGTAGAAGGGAGTAAAGGAAGTTAAGTTACAACTTGAGGCTTTACCCAAATGCAATAGGGAACCACTGAAGATCTGTATAAGCCCAAGAAAGATATGTTTATGTTTTAATTAAAGATCTTCTGGCAGAAGTATGGTAAACAGATTAGAAGGGGAGGAAATGGAGGGACAAAGACCAGTTTTCAACATACTAGAATAGACAGGAAGTGAAGAGAACCTGAACCATGTCAAGGAAAAAAGGCAAGAGAGAATTGTGTAGAGATATTCTGAAAGTAGGAATGCCAATTTCATACTTACTTACACGGATCAGAATTTGTAATCAGATAGCTGTTCACTTAGCTCAACATGCAACCTGATCACACAGAGGAAGACCAGTAAGTACACGAATGTTAAGTGAGTTACTGAGAGAGAAGAGAGATCTGAGACGGTATGTGAAAGTCTAGAATGAAAATTCAGTAAACACAGGTATGATAAAGTGTGTTGCTGACAGATTGGATGAAGATCTTGGGTTTTAATAATCTTAAAACTATATGTATATATACGTATATATATATGTACTTACATGAAGAATGGGTAAAGACTTGTAGCCAACAGATTTATTTCGCACTTTCTGTGTACTGAGAAGTATTTCAGACGCTATGGGAGGCACAAAGGAGAATAGGAATAGCCCCTTTCACTGCTTCTAGCCCCAGAACAACTCTGGGGTCTCATCATACCACCTAGAGGTTAGTTCTGGACCACAGTAGGCCTTTGATGCTTCAGCAAGTATCAAACCAAGATTCATTTTCAATCCAGAAGAATTCTATGGGTTCAGGGAACCTTTAAAGGGTAGGGGTGTGTGTGTGTGTGTGCATGTGCACGTGTTGGGGGGGTACTGGTGGATGGGGAGGGAAGGCTCTTCGGCTGGAAGAAATATTTCCTGAAATGTCCCAGGGAAGATATGAGTTCCTTAAATGAAAACTGTTGACTCAACCAGCTTCTCTGGAATCACCTACTCTCCAGGAAAAGTGGAGCACTCACAAACACAATCTGAACTCCACAGGGATCCAGAGGTCTATCTCTCTTTAGACTAGAGGGTACAGGTCTGGTAAGCCCCTGAAATTCATTGACTCCTGATAGAAAGGACAATAAGTAGGGAATACAGGGCAACCGTACACCATTTTTCATGGAATATTTTGAAAACAAAAAACCAGACTGTTAGATACAGTAAGAAACAACGCAAATATTGTTCTATCGTGGATATTCTGCACCCCCATTAACCACAACTAACACACACAGTGGGCACCACTTGTCTAGCACTACTGTTGTGGGACAGACTCAGTACCCACTGATGGTGGTTTGTATTTATCAGGCTCCTATAATAAGTGCCTGCTATATTTCAGGGCACATGATTTTACCAAAGTATTTAACAGCTTAGTTTTATAACAATTTACACTGTATGCTATTCATGAACTGGGACAAATAACCCCTTTTATACCTCTACAGCTGTATCTACACAAGTGAAATTCAACAACTAACCTGTGAATTTAACCTAAATATTCAACAGTTTACAAAATTTTAAAGTTTCATTTGCCTGAGTAGTAATAAACTTTTACCTAAGATTATCAACTGCCATTTTGTTTTATTTTATAAAGACATAATTTGCCTATGTCTTTGTAATATGACATCGGATATAGATGCTCACGTACATAAGAAGAGAATATAAAACTATTTCCTAAGAGCACTAATTGCCATTTTTTTATCAGAAAGGGAACACACTGTCAACTAGTACCTACTATCTGCAAGACACTACTGGCAATCGAAGAAAAACAAAAAGATCTAAGTATCCACAAGGTCTGGAAAAGACAGAGGGACAGATCGCCTAATGCCCAGTATATGGAGGTAAGCAGGAGACTTTCCATTCAAAGCCTCCGAGATCCTCTGCAACTCCCGTACAATGCACCAGCATGGAAAGTGATGAATAAGCTTCATTGATAATACTGACTACGTCATGGCTGGCTGAACATTCAGTCCACAAACAGAAGGCTTCTTGTACTTGCTCGAATCAACCATAGGAAAGTTTTAGCAAAAAAGACTTTTATATTCAAATGGAAATCAGTACTTTCCAGCAAGAATGGACAATTAGTAATTCCTTAAACTTGCACTAAGAGGAAGAGCAGGGAAATGTCCCAAAAATGATCACAAACAACGAATATTCCAAAATCTGAAATAAATAAGATTACTATAATTAGCACTTTGAAAAATTCATGCAGCAGACGTAAGATAAATTTGGATGTTACAGGTCTCCTAATTATCTACCTACCCTGGTAGACTTCACCTAAATATTCTCCTTTTGTAAATCTCTATTACATATAAGTTGAAACTGTAGTCCAGGACTCTAGCACATGATTATTTTACATGATGTTCTTTGGACATTTAGCAAAAAAGTGCAAAGGCTGTTCATACATCATCTCAATCTACATAAAAAATTCTTTATTCACAAGATTAAGAGATTCTAGCAAAAAACCTCTCCAAGACTGTCTGGGCAAATAGTGTCCTGCATGCCATCCTCACCCCCACCTCCAAGCATGCATGCAGTTATGGCCTATCTGACCAGTATGGATCTGATTCAGGTACTATAACAAGTCCAGAGGTTCTCAAATAAGCTACAATGATTGCATGGCCACCTTGGAACTGACAAAAATAGTTCATAAATTAAAAACAAGCTCAAGAAATTGAGCCAGAGTTAAGCAATGATTTCTTAGATATGAACCACAAACACAAGCAATAAAGGGGAAAAAATGATAAACTGGACTTCATCATAATTTAAAACTTTTAAGCTTCAAATGACGCCGTCAGAAAGTGAAAAGACATCTGACAGGAGAAAATGTCTGTAAATCATATGTCTGATAAAGGTCTTATATCCAGAATATACAAAGAAAATTTCATAATTCAATAATAAAAAGACAAACAATCCAATTAAAAAGTGAATGAAGGATCTGAATAAGACATTTCTTCAAAGAAGACGTGCAATGGCGAATAAACATCATTAGTCACTAAAAAAATGCAAAATCACAATAAAATACTACTTCAAATTCTCTAGAATGGCTACAGTGAAAAAGACAGTAACAAATATTGGTGAGGATGTAGACAAATCGAAACCTTCATACACTGCTGGTGGGATGTGAAATGGTGAAGCCACTTTGGAAAACAATTTGGTGGTTCCTCAAAATGTTAAACATAGAGTTACTATATGACCAGCAATTCCACTCCTAGTTATAAACCCAAGTAATACAAAAACATACGTCCACACAATAAATGTACATGAGTGTTCACAGCCGCATTATTCATAATAGCCAAAAGGTGGAAACAACCCAAATGTCCATCAACTGATGAAATGGAAAAATAAAATGTTACATAGCTATGCCAATCAAACCAGCTGCCATCAAGTCGACACTGACTCATGGTGACTCCACATGTGTAGGAGTAGAACTGTGCTCCATGGGGTTTTCAATGGCTGATTTTTCTAAAGTAGATTGCTAAGCCTTTCTTCTGAGGCACCTCTAGGCAGACTTGAACTGCCAACCTTTCCATTAGCAGCCGAGTATTAACCATTTGCACCACCCAGCAATAAAATGGAATATAGTACTAATGCATGCTATACCATGATGAACCTAGAAAACATTTTACTAAGTGAAAGAAGCTAGCCACAAAAGACCACATATATTATTATTCCCTTTATATGAGATGTCCAGAGTAACCAAATCTATAGAGACAGAAAGTAGATTAGTAGTTGCCTGGGTTAGAAGGAGGAGTCCCTAGGTGATGCAAATGGTTAAGTACTAGACTACTAGCTGAAAGACTGGCAATGCAAACCCATCCAGAGGCACCTGAGAAGACAGGTCTGACGATCTGCTTCCAAATGATCACAGCCTTGAAAACCCTATGGAGCAGTTCTACTCTGCACACACGGGGTTGCCACAAGTCGGAACTGACTTAACAGCAACTAACAACAGGGATAGAAGTGGGCAGAGGGTAATGACGAGTGATTCCTAATAGGTTCAAGTTTTCTTTCTGGGGTGAAGAAAATTGTTCTAAAATTAGATCATGGTGATGGTTGCACAAATCCGTAAATATCCTGAAACCATCAAACTACATACTTGAATGAATTAATTTTATGGCACGTAAATTATATCTCAATAAAACTCTTTAAAAAAATTTGTGTCAAACTTCAAACTTTTATGCACTCCTTAAAGCAGTTCTCAAGCTATGTATTTCATGGTAACATCTCACTGATTCCCACACCTGCCTGCCAACTTTAGCAAAGCCATCAGCAACTGGGCCCACGTTTTCAAGCAACTGAAGCCCTGATTTAGTTTAGAAAACTATATCCATAAGATAGTGTTCTGAACAGTAAATCATGAAACTGAACACTGGCAAGCGAATATCTGAGAATGGTAACATCAGCAAATTATGTGCTACAACACTGTATGTAGTACATATCACTAACAATAAGAAGTACAAAAAAAAAACACCAATGGTCGCAAGTGAGGTTCATCTTAACTCGAATACGTTGTAAGTAGAGGACTACATGTATTTGTCTATAACTGCACTGGCTTTGGGTACCAAAAAATGCAGTATGTACATTCCAAACACTTTGAATTTATAAGAATTACATAAGCCTAGGAGCACTTGCTGCCAATTTTGGTTTAATTTACTTCAATAAACATTCGACTGAAACTTACCATAGGCCAAGGACTATGTTGAAGACACTAAGACAAGAGTTCACAGCTTGTTAAGTCTAAGACAGATATGTATGCACTTGATTCCAGTTCGGTGCTCTGTGTGCAAACTACAGGAGAAAGTATTGCTGTGCTGTTGTTGTCAGGCGCCATCAAGTCAGTTCCAACTCACAGTGACCCTACATACAACAGAACGAAACGCTGCCAGTCTTGCGCCATCCTCAGAATTGTTGCTATGCTTGAGCCCACTGTTGCAGCCACTATGTCAATGCATCTCATCGAGGTCTTCCTCTCTTTTGCTGACCCTATACCAAGCATGATGTCCTTCTCCAGGGACTGGTCCCTCCTGAGAACATGTCCAAAGTTCGTGAAACAAAGTCTTGTCATCTTCATTTCTAAGGAGCATTCTGGTTGTACTTCTTCCAAGACAGATTTGTTCATTCTTCTGGCAGTCCATGGTGTATTCAACATTCTTCGCTAATGCCGTAATTCCAACGCATCAGTTCTTCTTTGGTCTTCCTTATCATTGTCCAGCTTTAATATGCATTGGAGATGACTGAAAATACCATGACTTTGGTCAGGCACACTTTAGCTCTCAAAGAGAAAGTACAGGGGTAGAGAAATACTACAGAGAAGAGAGCAATTAATTCTGCCTGAAGATGATGCAAAAAGGAATGATGACACCTGAGCAGGGCTTTAAACAATGGATAGACTTGAAAGGATTCCAAGACAAGAGGGGAGTTACGTGGGAAAGAACAGCAGAAATGAAGGCAGAGCACAGTCGAGGCAATGAAAAGGTGTCTGCAATAGCGAAGAGGCTTAGGGGATTGAAAGAAATTTGGGAACAAAAAGAGTGAAGCAGGAATGTTAGAAAACTGTTGGGAGAATTAAGTCAAATCATGAGGGAACTTTTACATATGATACAAATTTTAAACCTTATTCTAAAGGCATTAGTGAGCCACTTAAGATTTTTAAGCAAGAGAATGAAATGATGAGATTTATTTTTAAAATACCATACCAGCAATTGTTTGTAGGATAAAGACAGACTCCTTCCCAGGGCCAGGGTTCTCAAGGTTGTTTTTACCTATGTAATTACTTTTCATATGCTTTCAAATGAAATCTTACACAGAAAAAAAAAGATGTAAAATTTTTAAAAAGCAAAGCTCTTCTGGTTGAAACAGAAGTAGAGGGTCTGGAGCCCTGTGTGGACAACCATTTGAGCCCCCCACCACTGAAGAACCCCCAGTGCTCTGGGGAAGATGGTATGTAAAACTCTGGACTAAAGAGAGGGAGTAACGGAAAATTAGAAATTAATTAGGAAGCTAGTGCAATAAACCAGAGGGAAAATGATCAGTGATTAAAATAAGCATAAGTTATGAAGAAAGGGAAAAAGAGTCAAGAAAACTCTTAACAAAGTGGAACTCATGGGACTTTATAACCAACAGATGCAGAGAGCAAGGAAGAAGAAAGAATCAAGGATAACTTCTGAGGGTCTGGCTTGAGAAAAGGGGAATGACTTTGTGGATAAAAGGAAATGTACGAAGAACACATGATCTCCATAAAAAAATATTTCAAAACTAGTAATTCCAAAACTTGAACTATTGTTTCTCCCTTCAAACATGTTCCCCAATGCTGGGTTGCACCATCTCAGTACTTGGAACCAGACTAATGCTGTGCTCAAACCAGAAACCTTTGACAACTGCTCCTCCTTCATGTCCCACATTAAATCCATCACCAAGTCCCACTGGTTCTACTTCCAAAATCTGTCTCATCTATCCACTTCTCTCTATCACCTCTGACTGCCACCATCATCTCACACCTTGATTTCTGCCAACAGCCCCCTAATCAGCCTCCTTGCTGCTATCCTGGACTCCCTCCTATCCATTCACACACAAGACTGGTCTTTTTAAACTGGAAATTCCTTCAACAGATTCCCACTGTACTGAAAGTCTAAAGACAGGGAACATGTTTTGTTTTATTCACCTTGGGATGCTTAGAGCCTAGTATATTGCAGACACTCAAATATTTTTGAAAGAATGAAAAAAAGAGGAACAGGTCTGGGGCAAGACAGTGAGTTCCATTTCAGGCCTGCTGGGTTTGAGATGTCTATGGAACATCCAAGTAGACGAACCTACTGGCAACTGGTTATAAGAGCCTGGATCCAAACTGGCATTTGGCTTCACTATTTCAGGACTAACATAAGAAGAGTTATCTATGGTAAATAGGAGTAAGACTATTTCAGACAATCATGAACTAAGTTAATAAAGCCTGAAGCAAACTCAGCTTCTTAGAAAAGATTAAAGTGTCTCTCTAATCTGGAATTCTGCAGCTCCAGGTCATGTCTAGGTTAGCATTTCAAGGACAAGGAAACCACTGATCTAGCACTAGATTTGTGCTGGGATCTCTACAAGGAGCAATTTGGCAGCTGAGCCTATGGTCTGGCTGCTTCTTTCAGACTGCTTTCATAAGACCTCAGCCCCCTGATGTCCTCACCAGTGTCCCAATGACTTTTCTATTAGCTAATCATAAACCTCACCTGACTCTCAGACAGTCCATCTGGGGTGGTGCCCAGAAGTCTGCATTCTGACAAGTACAGCAGGCGATTTCTCAGACTGGGGGACCCCACTAAGTTAATGGTTTAGACAACAAATGCAAAAATTATCTTCCTTCCTCCCTCCTGCTGACCCTAGAAAGCTGCCTTAGGATGTGGCTGCTATAAGAATTTCCAAATAATAATATTAAAGCTATACTTTACTGTAGGCTTACTATGGTACTGTGCAAAAGCATTTAATACAAAGTACTTTACATGATAAACAAATGCTAAGAACTTCCAGGGTGTTTCGCATAAGTTACAATTACTTTTCCAAAGGCAGATACGGGAGACACTAATTAGTCTCCAATATCCTCTTCCTCCTTAATTTTCACAAACATCAGTTTTCTTAATTACTGTATACAACCCTTGGAGTTCAATAAGATGGTGATGGCAATTATCCATTTTTAAGTCAAGATATAATTATTTAAATATTTTAACTTTTAGAAAAGACTCTTTTGAGAACTTCTGCCTCCATATCCAGGGAGCACGTACAACAGTTAGTAAATGTAAAATGAGTTGGTTTATGACCTAGTCAGCTGGTTTATTATTCAGGTGATCACAGGCAGCAGTCTGCTGACTTTGACAATTCCAAGGTTTTAAACTGATTTAAACCAGTTAATATCTATAATAGACTCTTGGCTAAACACAGAATTGTTGAAATACAAGTCAATAAAGGACATAAACCTGATTAAATACTGCCAACTTCAACTCATGATGATTTCATTTTACCAACTCTGAATATTGTACTATCGGATCAAATTTCTCACATATTACAACAAAATGCCTTTAATACTTCAAGATCCAATGAGAGAAACAAAGAAAAAATACAGCAACTAAAATATCAAAACTACCTTTGCACTTACTGGGAATAAAGAGTATCTGCCTCCTCAATGTACTGTTTGCAGAAAAGTATTTGCAAATAGCAGAGTGGTTTGTGAAATATTTTGAAATATTTTTGTCACTTAAAAATAAATTTCAAGATTTTTTTTTAATTTAAATACTGGATGACAAGGTAAGTTGTTTATTTATTTATTTATTTTGATACCTTAATACAACTTTATATTTCAATTGACACTTTAAAATACATTCACTCTCAACACTAAGGATGTCATTTTAAAATTGGACAAGTGGTGCTTTATTTTACGTGATTAATTAAAGCAAATTAAGAAACTTTTACACAATGCAAAATAAAGTATACACAAAGTTATTCATTTTAGAATTGTTTATGATAATAAAAGACTGGAAACCATCTAAGTATCCATGAACAGTAGACAAGTTAGAGAACATCAGTACCATAAAATGTTAAGCAGACATAAAAAAAGATTAAGGAAACAGGAATAGTATGTTACTACCTGTTTAGGAAATGAGGTGGGAAAGGAATATATACATGTATTGGCTTGTCTATGCCTAAAATAGCTCTAGAATAATACTTTTAAAAAAACCGGTTGCCCGTGGAGAGACAAATTGGGTGACTGGGCAAAGGATAGGAGGAGAACATTTTACTAGATAATCTTCTGTACTTTTTTGAAATTTAAGCCATGTAAATGCATTACCTACTCTAAAAAACAAATTTTTTAAATAAATGACTTTTTTTAAAAGTAAACCATGTGTAAGGTTTTTTAAAAAATCAAATACTTTCAAAAATATATTATTCAATCACTAAAATTTAAAAAACTAGTGGCCATCAAGTCGATTCCAACTCATGGCAATCCCATGTGTGTCAGAGCAGAACTGCACTCCAAAGGGTTTTCAATGGCTGTAATCTTTCAGAAATCAACCACCAGGCCTTTCTTTGAGCCACCTCTGGGTAGATTTGAACAGCCAACCTTTAGGTTAGCAGCCAAGCACTTAACCATCTGCACCATTCCAGGGACTCCAACCAAACAGATAATGCCAATTTTAAAAGAACTATGACAATTATGTCTGTAATTGTAAAATCGTTCAATACGTGCCCCTTGGAGTCATGTGGTACCTAGCAATCTTAGGGTTAATTTCATCCTAAGCCCTTTCTATCTCCATCAATGGTTGAAACGGAGGTCACAATATGAGTTCTTTCAGTTCTACAGGGTTACAAGGAAAAGGAAGTACAAAACACAAGCTTCTCAGCATAATCCCAAAGAACTGACTGAGTAAAAACGTTCTGAAAATATTTACTTTTTTCTAATCCCACTGTACATCACTTGGTTAAACGAAAAAGTCAAATGGCTCTATATTCATAATGCTATATTAAAGCCAAAAAAAAAAAAGGTTGCCAATTTCAACCCATGGAGATCCCATATGTTTCGGAGTAGAACTGTGCTCCATAGGGTTTTCAATGGTTGATTTTTCTGAAGTGGATCTTAAAAAGGAGTGCTGGTGGTGCAGTGGTCAAAGCACTTGGCTGCTAATCAAAAGGTCAGTGGTTCAAATTTGCCAGAAGCTCCGGAGGAGAAACTGCTTCTGTAAAGATTTACAGCCTTGGAAACCTTATGGGGCAATTCTAGTCTGTCTTATGGGGCCATGATGAATCAGAATCAACTCAACAGTAGTGAGTTTGGCTTTCTGGGTTTAGGTCTTAAAAATAAAATTTATAACAAACTTTATAACATAGTATTTAATAACAGAATATCCATTTTAAATTAATGTTATTTTAATCACATTATCTTTTACAGCCTGAAAATGACAGAAAGATTTTTTTATATTAACTCATCAATTCTTGAGAAATAGGGTCTCAGGTCACAAAAGGGTGAGAACACAGCAACGTGCCTACAGCACCAGTGACCCACTGACACCCAGAGTCACTGAGGGGAAAAATCACGTATCTAAAAGTATAAAACAAAATGAGCAAAAAAGTTTGCTTTTTGATTTACCGTCTAACTTCCAAGAGTACTCTCTTTATTCAACTCTCACTGACTGGCTTTAACAACTCTTCCAAACACTCATCTTTCTTAAACTCCTGCTCCTATGTTACCATCCCAACCTTTGGCAAACACCTCCCTTTTTAATCTTTACTAAGTGGCTACACACTGGGCTCAAGCATAACAACAACTGTGAGGGTGGCGCAGGACCGGGCAGTGTTTCGCTCTATCTTACATACGGTCACTATGAGTCGGGACCGACTTGACAGCACCTAACAACAACAAAAGAAATTAAAGGAGTCCTCTCCCTAACACATCACTGTCTACCTTTTCACCTTTTCTTTCGTCTTTCTCTCCCATCCTTGCCTTAAACCATCGCCCAACCTCCACCAAGATCTTGTTTGCTCGATTATCCCACCATCCACATTTTCACATTTTCCTTTTTCTTTGGCCCCTTCCTTTGAGCCTTCAAAAAAGCAAAGATCTTTCATTATTTTGAAAAATCTCTCTTGACTCTGCCGCCTTTCTTAAGAAGGCGTATTGCTATCGTATTTCTCTCCTTTCTCTAGTCAAGCTGTGTGTAATCCACATCCATTTCCTCTTCCTCCTTCCTTCCAGAAAGTTATGCTTGTTTCAAATTCTCTACTAAAATAGTCGTATCAAAGTTCCCCAATGTCCCCCTTATCATTGAATCACAGACTGTCAAAAGGGAAAGGGGTTTTCAGGCTGATCTATTCCATCTCCCTTATTTTAAAGATAAGGAAACAGATCTGTAAGAAATTAACAGATTATACAGTGAATAACACTGTATAGTGAATCAGTGTGGGCTAGAATCTTGACACACTTCTACCCAGAAAAACATACATCTCATGGTTAAAAGAAAAAAAAAAAAAAACTAAAAAAGCAAGATGAAACCTACCTAAGATTATTTCAAGTACTATCATAAAAAAGGAGGACAGCATTTATAATACAATCCGAAATGGAGGCCGTAACAAATATGCAGCAGATAATCCAAAACCCATTTCAGTTGGCTCTGGAACACGGCCTTGCGTTTTGTGAATCCCTAAACATTCCACTGTGAAGGCTTTTCAGGAAAGTCCATTTTTCTCTTGCTTTTCCCTACTCCTCCCTCTGCTGTGCCCTCAAGCTGTCAATATACAGTCAGTCATGGATTGAACTGTTCCCCCAAATATGTGTTCCCCCAAAATATGTGTATCAATTTGGCTAGGCCATATTCTTACTGTTGTGTGATTGTCCACCATTTGTATTCTGATGTGATTTTCCTATGTGTTGTAAATACTACCTCTATGATGTTAACGAGATGGGATAAGTGGCAGTTATGTTAATGAGGGAGGGCTCAATCTATAAGATTGGACTGTGTCTTGAGCCAATCTCTTCTGAGATATAAAAGAGACAAGTGAGCAGAGAGACAGGGGGACCTCATACCACCAAGAAAGGAGCGCCGGGAGCATAGTGCATCCTTGGACCCAGGGTTCCTGCGTGAAGAAGCTCCTAGTCCAGAGAAGATTGATGAGAAGGAGCTTCCTCCAGTGTCAACAGAGACAGAAAGCATTCCCCTGGAACTGACAACCTGAATTTGGACTTCTGACCTACTAGACTGTGAGATAATAAACCTCTGTTTGTTAAAGCCATCCACTTGTGGTACTTCTATTACAGCAGCAATAGATGACTAAGACACAATCCAAATCTAATTGCTGAAAAATCTAGCATGGAAACCACAGCAGCAATCAAAGAGGTAGAAAAAGAACCAGAGAAATAAGGAGTTTCTAGGAAGAGGAAGTCTTCAGTAGTTGCAAATGCTAAGTGTGTATATACTTTCCTTTTTCAGATACTTTGGTCATTCTCAATACTCCTTAAAGTTTTCCTGAATTAGAGCTTAACCACTTTTATAAATAAACATTCCCATGAAGAGTATATATTCTTTAATCTACTTGCTCCACTGTTCTGTCTCTTACATTGTAAGTTCTAGAGTTCAACCAACAATATTAAATTATTTAAAATTCTACTACCCAAGTTTTCTCCCCATCCAATATATTTTCCCATAAAGCCCTCTGAAATATCCATATAACATTAAAGAGAGACAGAGAACTTTAAACAAAAAACCCGTGAATGGTCAACAGGAATTAACAGATAAAAAGATTATTTTGTTTACACTTTAGTCTCTCTAGTTATTTCCACTGCCAAATGATTGGGAGGCTTCCTAGGCATTTTTGCTTCACTTATTACTGTTTTATTCCTTCCCTTCAGATTCCTATTTCAGAGCTAGCTGGATACAGAGCCAGGGGATAACCCTGCACAAAGAACAGTGTACCCAAGAACAGGGATCCTTCTGGCAAAGCAGTAAACATGAGGTCATAGGGATTCCAACAGCCTTTCCACTCCACACCCTTATTCAAAAAGAAGTAAGAAAATTAAACACAACAGGAAGGGGAAAGACAGAAAAGATGGAAGCGCCTCCTATGTTAATCTCGTTGCCATCAAGTCGATTCCGACTCACAGAACTGTCCTATAGGGTACCCAAGGCTGTAATCTTTACAGAGGAAGATTGCCACACCTTTCTCCCATGGAGAGGCTGATGGATTCTAACCACTGACCTTTCAGTTAACAGCTGAGTGCTTAACCACTGCACCACCAGGGCTCCTTCCTCCTATGTTAGCATACATCAAAGATGCTTCTCAGAATACTTGTCTACTCAAGAATGTTAGCCAAAACCAAGCCACCTGGTTACCTTCAGTAAATATAACTTTAGACTCAAGGAGTTGTAACTTCTGGGTTTATAATCGAATCAAACTTAAGGGATTTACAACACATGCAGATTCAAGACACATGAAAACAATAACAAAGGATGGTGGGAGTTACAGTAAATGGACTTCTATGTTTGCAAGGTGTCTACGTTTTATGTGAAATGGTACAATATTAAATCTAAGTATACTGTGACAAGTTATCAATGCATACTGTAATGCTGAGAGGAACCACTAATATATATATATTATATATATATATATATAAAGAAAAATAGTTTAAAAGTTAACAAATGATTATCAGACTAGATAAAAAGCAAGATCCAACTGTTTGTATTTAACATACATTTTCCTGTAAACAGCAAAGACACAGATTAAAAATAAATTAATGGAAAAGATCCCATTCAAATAGTAAACATGAGAAGTCTGGAGGAGTTATATTAATACTATATAAAATATCCTTAAAGAAAAAGAGTATGACCAAAGATAAAGGGCAATTCATAATAATAAAAGGGTTAATTCATCAAGAAGATATATGTGGAAATGCCTAATAACAGACAGTGAAAGCACATAAAACAAAAGTTGATAGAACCAAACGGAGACACAAATAATTCCACAATTATAGTACCAAACATGTTGCCATCGAGTCAATTCCAACTCATAGCAGCCCTATAGGAACTGCCCCACAGGGCTTTCAAAGCAGTGGGTTCGAACCACTGACCTTTCTGTTAGGAGCCAAGCACTTAACTGCTACACCATGAGGGCTTCTTCACAATTATAGTGCAGATTTTATAATCCCTCTCTCAGCAGTTTATAAACACTGGACAAAAAAAAGAAAAAAATCAGTAAGGAAAAAGAGAATCAGAACAATACTATAAGCCACTTTTACATAAACCAGAGACTTCATCAGCCTGAGATCAGAAGAACTAGATGGTGCCCAGCTACCATCAATGACCACCCTGACAGGGAACACAACAGAGTCCCTGATGGAGCAGGAGAAAGGTGGGGTGCAGAACTAAAATTCTAGTAAAAAGACCAGACTTAATGGTCTGACTGAGACTGGAGGAACCCCAGAAAGCATGGCCCCCAGACTCTCTGTCAGCCCAGAACTAAAATAATTTCTGAGGCCAACTCTTCAGACAGGGATTGGACTGGACTGTGGGACATAAAATGATACTCGTGAAGAGCATCCTTCTTAGCTAAAGCAGACACACAACACTAAACGGGCAGAAGTGAGATGAGAAGGCAGAGAGGGTTAGGAGCTGGTTGAATGGACACGGGAAATCAGGAGTAAAAAGAAGTGTGCTGTCACAGTATAGGGAAAGCAATCAGGGTCACATAACAATGTATGTATAAATTTTTGTATAAGAGACTAACCTGAAATGTAAACTTAAACTACAATAAACAAAAACAACAACAATAATAAAAAAAGAACAACAACACTATAAACCACTTTAACCCTCAACAACTTTGGAACATACATTCCTTCAAACGTAGGTGGTATGCTCACCAAGAGAAATCATATGTTTTTCCACGAAACAAGCTTCAGTAAATTTAAAAGGAATGAAATCATACAGAGTATGTTCTCTGACCAAAAATGAATTAGAATCCAATAACAATAATGTATCTAGGGATACCACCAAGTGTTTGGAAACTAAACAAGATACTTACATGAAGTCCACAGGTCAAAGAGAAATTAAAATGGAAATTTAAAAAAATATTTTCAACTGAATTCAAATGAAAAATACAAGATACCTGAAATTGTAGGATGCAGCTAAAACAGTATTTGTAGGGAAATTTATAGCTGTGCTATAAAGATGTAGAAAAGAAAAGAGACAGTGATCTAAGTTTCTACCTCAAGAAACTAGAAAAAAAGCAAGGTAAAGCCAAATTAAATACAAGGAAAGAAATAATAAAAACAAGAACAGAAATTAATGAAATAGAAAACAAAACCAAAAGCTGGTTCAGTGAAAACATGAACAAAATTGATAAACCTCTATCTGTACTAATCAAGAAATTTTAAAAGGGGAGCCTGGCAAGATGGCGCTCTAGGCAGAAGCACCACGCCGTCCCTCCACAGCAAAGATCCGAAAAACTAAGCCAAACAGAGAATCAACAATCCTGAAACCCTAGAACACCAAATGAAGAGATAAAGAACTCAGCCAAACACCAAACGGAGAATACTGAAAGAGAACGGAGAGCGAGGAGAGATTCATGCAGAGGTCCCCTACCAGCTAACGCAGCACGGATCCAGCATCTTGGACTCCTATCAGAGACAAGCAAACGGGAGAACGGGAGAGCAGCCTCGCGGAGCGTCCAGTGGGAGATGGAATGGCTGGTAATTTGCGGTGTGCGCTTTCCCACCCCCCACCCCTCTTCACTTCGACTGGGGCTCCCCTGCTTCCCGTGGCCAGGATCCCTGGGCCAGGGGGCGCCGATGCTTGGATTCCGTGTGCCCGGGCTGGCGGCTCTCTGGGAGCCGTTTGTTGGCTGCTGGCATTGCTTTTTCTGCCGCCTTCCCCTCCTTTTGCTCGGGTGCCTGGTTCCAAGCGCCGTCTTTGCTCTCTCCTGCGGGGCTGTGGGGCTGCGCTGGGGTGTGTGGCTGCTTCCAGGTCTGGGCTGCCGCGCTGGTGAGATCCTGGGGCCTTTGTTCGTTCGCCCCTCTGCTTCCCGTGGCCACAGTCTCTTGACCCGGGACCACCGGCTGCTTGGAATCCACACGCCTAAGCAGGCGGCTCTCTGGGTGCCGTTTGTTGGCTGCTGGTGTTGCTTTTTCTGCTTCTCCTGGTTTCTCGCTTGCCTCTCTCTGCCTCCCTCTCCTTTTGCTCCGGTGCCTGGTTCCGAGCGCTGTCTTTGCTCTTTCCTGCAGGGCTGTGGGGCTGCGTTCCGGCGTGTGGCTGCTTCTGGGTCTGGGCTGCCATGCTGGTGGGATCCTAGGGCCTTTGTTCGTTTGCTCTTCTGCTTCCTGCGGCCGCAATTTCTTGACCCGGGGACGCCGGCTGCTTGGATTCCGTGCACCCGGGTGGGTGGCTCTCTGGGTGCCATTTGTTGGCTGCTGGTGTTGCTTTTTCTGCTTCTTTTGGTTTCTCGCTTGCCTCTCGCTGCCTCCCCCTCCTTTTGCTCGGGTGCCTGGTTCCGAGCGCCGTCTTTGCCCTTTCCCGAGGGACTGTGGGGCTGCGTTCGGGTGTGTGGCTGCTTCCAGGTCTGGCCTGCCATGCTGGTGAGATCCCGGGGCTTTTGTTCGTTTGCTCCTCTGCTTCCTGTGGCCGCAGTCTCTTCACCGAGGTCCACCGGCTGCTTGGATTCCGCGCGCCTGGGCAGGCGGCTCTCTGGGTGCCATTTGTTGGCTGCTAGTGCTGCCTTTTTTTTTTTTTTTCCTCCTGCTTCTTTTGGTTTCTCGCTTGCCTCTCACTGCCTCCCCCTCCTTTCACTCGGGTGCCTGGCTCCTTGCACCCTCTTAGCTCCTTTCTGAGGGTCCCCAGAGTGCAAGCAATTTGTGATATACACTTTCCACTCTCCACCCTTCTTCACTCACACTCAGCCTCCTCTGTTTCCCACGGACACAGTCTCTTGTCCAGAAACACCAGCCCACACTGGCTGGCTCTCTGAGTGCCATTCATTGACTGCTGGTGTTGCTTTTTTTTTTTTTTTTAATTTTAGTTTTTTTCTTTTTTGATTACTTTTGTTTCCTTTTCCTTCTTTTTCCGTTTTGTCTTTCTTCATTGCTCAATTTCTCGTCTCTCTATCTCTTCCTTCTCTTTCTGAGCCCTGAATACCAAGCGTTGTATGCCTCTGCGCCTTCTGGCCAGGCAGTGCTGTGAAACCTGAGACCGACTTCCCCAGACCTCATAGCTGCATCGGTGCGATGCCTGGGAACTTTGCAGTTCTTTAACTTTTCCGATTTTTATTTGTTCATACTTTCGTTTTCTTTCTCTTCCCCCTTCGGGTTTTCTCCATCCCATAGTCTATAATCTGTCCAATCCAATGGCAAGATCTCCTAGCATTCTTTTATGTTTGTATGTTTCTCGCTCCTGCTCCTCTCTCCTCTCTCCCATATCCAGCTTAGCTTCCCACATAACCATCTCCCCGCTGCATCCTGCCTACCTGCACCGTGCACTTGACGTCACACCAACAAGCTGTGCAGGCATGCCCTATTGGAACCTGCTCAGCACTGACTACCGACCGTCCTGGTGGCTGCGGTGAGTGCCACAAACAACCCGTCCCAGTGGCTCCTCTTCAGCTAGACTTGCCCAGCTGTACCACAAGGGTGAAACAAAAAAATCTACAATCAATAAATGGGAGAAATATCTACTGAATGCCCCGAAAACAGCAAACAATATCAAAACATTTACAAAAACAAGACAAGATGGCTCCAATAGGCATCCAAATTAAAACACCAGATAACTCTCCTGTGGAAGAAAATGCACTAGAAGTACCTGATAGGGAACTCAAACCACTAATACTCGGAATTTTCCAAGAACTGAGGCAAAAAGCTGAAAAACATGAGGAAAAAATAGACAAATTCATGGAAAATACAGACAAAAAATTGGAAGAATTCAGGAAGATGAGGCAGGGACAAAATGCCAAAATAAATTCACAACTCGAAATTATACAAAAACAACAATTAGAAATCCAAAAAATAAACAACAAGATTTCAGAAATGGATCATGTCACAGAAGCACTGAGAAGTAGATTTGAAACCGTGGAAGACAGGATCAGTGGAATGGAAGACAAACACTTGGATACAACTCTGTTTCAGGAAAACTCAGAAAAAAGAACAAAGAAAAATGAAGAAACCCTGAGAGTTATGTGGGACACAATTAAAAGCAAAAACTTACGAGTGATTGGCATCCCAGAACAGGGGGAGAAAACAGAAAACACAGAGAGGATCACTGAGGTACTGCTGACAGAAAACTTTCCCAATATCATGAAAGACGAAAAGATGGCCATCCAAGAAGCTCAACGAACCCCATATAGAAGAGACCCCAAAAGAAAATCACCGAGACATACCATATTAACACTTGCCAAAACTAAAGACAAACAAAGAATCCTGAGAGCAGCTCGTGAAAAACAAGAAGTCACATACAGAGGAGACACAATAAGACTAAGCTCAGATTATTTGGCAGAAACCTTGCAGCAAGAAGGCAGTGGGATGACATATATAAAATCTTGAAAGAAAAAAATTGTCAGCCAAAAATAATATATCTGGCAAAACTCTCGTTCAAATTTGATGGTGAAATTAGGCATTTCCAGATAAACAGAAACTAAGGGAATATGCAAAAGTCAAACCAAACTTACAAGAATTATTAAAAGGAGTTCTTTGATCTGAGGACAAACAGCTTCAGCCCTCAGGCAGGACCTAGGACGCAGGTTCATACAAACCAGATACCATTCTAGGAAATCAACTATCGAGGACTATCCAAAACCAAAAGAAATACAACAGGGAATCAGAGCAATCAACCAAAGGATGACAACAACATCAAAACAATGAAAGAGGGAACAAACGGCATAGGTATAGAACCTTCTAACAGAGAGGAAGGCAAGGCAATACCAAGTAAGGGTAGACTGCTTCAAATTTAAAAAGATAAGGGTAAAATTCATGGTAACCACAAAGAAAGTTAACAAACCAACTCATAAAAATAAAGACGAAAAACATAAAGTCTCAGCAAAAATAAAACCTACAAAACAAAAGAAATGAACACAAAATCCACAAACAAAAGTAACTCAGCACAAGAGAGTAAGAAGAACAAAGAAAACTTCAGCACCACAAAAAAAGCACTACAAAATGACAGCAACAAACTTCCATCTATCAATAATTACACTGAATGTAAATGGACTCAATGCACCCATAGAGAGACGGAGAGTGGCAGAATGGATAAGAAAACAGGATCCATCAATATGCTTTCTACAAGAGACACACCTTAGAAACAAAGCTGTGAATTTATTAAAAATCAAAAGTTGGAAAAAAATACATCAAGCTAACAACTACCAAAAAAGAGCAGGAGTGGCAATTCTGATCTAAGATAAAATAGACTTTAAAACAAAATCTACCATAAAAGACAAAGAAGGACACTATATAATGATTAAGGGGACGATCCATCATGAAGACATAACCATAATAAACATCTACGCAACCAATGACAGGGATCCAAAATACATAAACTCTAACAACACTGAAAAGAGAAATTATCAGTTCCACAATGATAGTAGGAGACTTCAACACACCACTCTCAGTAAAGGACAGAACAACTAAGAAGAAACTCAGCAAAGATACAGAAGACCTAAAGGACACAATCAGCCAACTGGACCTCACAGACATATATAGAACAATCCATCCAACCGCTGCAAAGTACACATTCTTTTCCAATGCACATGGAACGTTCTCCAGAATAGACCACATCTTAGGCCACAGAGCAATCCTCAACAAGATCCAAAACACTGAGATAATTCACAGTATCTTCTCTGACCACAATGCCATCAAGGTAGAAATTAACACTAGAAAGAGCAAGGAAAAAAAATCAACTACATGGAAACTGAATAATACTCTGCTTACACATCAATGGGTAATAGAAGAAATCAGAGATGGAATTTAAAAATTCCTAGAATCAAATGAAAATGAAAACACATCATACCAAAATCTTTGGGACACAGCAAAGGCAGTCCTCAGAGGACAATTTATAGCAACAGATGCACATATCAAGAAAGAAGAAAGGGACAAAATCCAAAAATTAACTACAGAACTCAAACAAATAAAAAGAGAACAGCAAAAAAAGCCTACAACCACCGGAAGAAAGGAGATAGTAAAGATCAGAGCAGAAATAAATGAAATAGAGAACAGAAAAACAATAGAAAGAATCAACAAAACCAAAAGTTGGTTCTTTGAAAGAATCAACAAAATCGACAAACCACTGGCCATACTGACAAAAGAAAAACAGCAGAGGGCACAAATAACCCAAATAAGAAATGAAATGGGGGACATTACAACAGACCCAACCGAAATAAAAAGGATTATAACAGAATATTATGAAAAACTATATTCCAACAAATTTGAAAACCTAGAGAAAATGGATAAATTTCTAGAAACACACGGCCTAACCAAACTACAACAAAGTGACGGCCTACCCAAACTACAACAAAGTGATATTGAAAATCTGAACAGACCCATAACAAGAGAAGAGATTGAAAAGGTAATAAAAAAACTCCCAACCAAAAAAAGCCCTGGCCCAGATGGCTTCACTGGAGAATTCTACAAAACATTTACAGAAGAGTTTGTACCAGTTCTACTCAAGCTATTTCAGAGCATAGAAGAGGAAGCAACACTTCCAAATTCATTCTATGAAGCCAGCATAACGCTGATACCAAAACCAGGCAAAGACATCACAAAAAAAGAAAATTACAGACCAATATCTCCCATGAATATAGATGCAAAAATTCTGAACAAAATTCTAGCCAACAGAATTCAGTATCATATCAAAAAAATAATACACCACGACTAAGTAGGATTCATAGCAGGTATGCAAGGATGGTTTAACATTAGAAAATCCATCAACGCAATTCACCACATAAATAAAAGGAAAGAAAAAAATCACATGATCATCTCAATTGACGCAGAAAAGGCATTTGACAAAGTCCAACACCCATTCCTGATAAAAGCTCTCAATAAAATAGGTATAGAAGGGAAATTTCTCAACATAATAAAGGGCATCTATGCAAAACCAACAGCCAACATCATTCTTAATGGAGGGAGGCTGAAAACATTCCCCTTGAAAACAGGAACAAGACAAGGATGCCCTTTATCACCACTCCTATTTAACATTGTGCTGGAAGTTCTAGCTAGAGCAATAAGGCAAGAGAAAGAAATAAAGGGCATCCAAATTGGTAATGAAGAAGTTAAACTCTCCCTGTTTGCAAATGATATGATACTATACACAGAAAACCCTGAAGACTCCATGAGAAATCTACTGGAACTAATAGAAAGATTCAGCAGAGTAGCAGGATACAAGATAAACATTCAAAAATCAGTTGGATTCCTATACACCAGTAAAGAGAACGATGAAAAGGAGATCAGGAAATCAATACCATTTTCAATAGCCCCTAAAAAGATAAAATACTTTGGAATAAATCTGACCAGGAATGTAAAAGACCTATACAAAGAAAACTACAAAACACTGCTGCATGAAACCCAAAGGGATCTACATAAATGGAAAAACATACCATGCTCATGGATAGGCAGACTCAACATTGTGAAAATGGCAATTCTACCTAAAGCAATTTACAAATACAATGCAATCCCGATCCAAATACCAGCAACATTCTTCAAAGAGATGGAAAAACTAATTATTAACTTTATATGGAAAGGGAAGAAGCCCCGAATAAGTAAAGCAATAATGAAGAAGAAGAAAAAAGTTGGAGGACTCACACTACCTGACTTCAGAACCTACTATACAGCTACAGTAGTCAAAACAGCCTGATACTGGTACAACAACAGAGACATTAACCAATGGAACAGAATTGAGAACCCAGATGTAAATCCATCCACCTACAGTAACCTGATTTTCGACAAGGGCCCAAAGTCCATCAAATGGGGAAAAGACAGTCTTTTTAACAAATGGTGCTGACAAAATTGGATATCCATCTGCAGAAAAATGAAACAGGAGCCATACCTCACACCGTATACAAAAACTACTTCAAAATGGATCAAAGACCTGAATATAAAGCCTAAAACTATAAAGTTCATAGAAGAAAAAATAGGACCAACACTTCAGGCCTTAATACATGGCATTAACAAGATACAAACCATAACCATCAACACACAAAACCCAACATATAAACTAGATAACCGGGATCTTCTAAAAATCAAAAACCTATGCTCTTCAAAAGACTTCACCAAAAGAGTCAAAAGAGAACCTACAGACTGGGAAAAAATTTCTGGACAGTACAAGTCAGACAAAGGTCTAATCTCCATAATCTACAAGAAAATCCAACACCTCTACAACAAAAAGACAAACAATCCTATCGAAAAATGGGCAAAGGAAATGAACAGACACTTCACCAAAGAAGACATTCAAATGGCCAACAGACACATGAGGAAATGCTCGCATTCACTAGCCATTAGAGAAATGCAAATTAAAACCACAATGAGATACCATCTCACCCCGGCATTACTGGCACGAATCAAAAATACTGGAAATAACAAATGTTGGAGGGGCTTCGGGGAGATCGGAACTCTTATACACTTCTGGTGGGAATGCAAAATGATACAACCATTTTGGAAAATGATATGGCGTTTCCTCAGAAAGCTAGAAATAGACATACCATTCAATCCAGCAATCCCACTCCTAGGAATATATCCTAGAGAAATAAGAGTCGTCACTCGAATAGACATATGCACACCTATGTTCATGGCAGCATTGTTCACAATAGCAAAACGATGGAAGCAACGTAGGTGCCCATCAACAGATGAATGGATAAACAAACTATGGTACATACACACAATGGAGTACTATGCGACAAGAAAGAAGAAAACTGAATCCGTGAAGCATCTCATAACATGGATGAAACTGGAGAACATTATGCTGAGTGAAATAAGTCAATCACAAAAGGACAAATATTGTATGAGACCTCTATTGTAAAAACCCATGAAAAAATTCACATGCAAAATGTAACAATCCTTGTTGGTTACCAGGGATGGGAGGGGAGGGGGGGGTAATACTAAATAGGCAATAGATAAGTGGTATCTTGGGTGAGAGGTGAGACAGTACACAGTACAAGGGAAACTAACACAACCTGCACAAGGAAAGGTCATGGAGGCCCTATAGACACATCCAACCCCCCCGAGGGACTGAGTTGTTGGACGGAGGGCTCTGGGGACCATGGTCTCGGGGAACATCTAGCTCAACTGGCATGACACTACTTATAAAGATAATGCTCTACATTCTATCTTGGTGAGTAGTGTCTGGGGTCTTAAAAGCCTGTGAGCGGCCATCTAAGATATTACACTGGTCTCATCCCTTTGGGAGCAAGGGAGAATGAAGACAACAGGATACAACAAAAAGATTAGTCCAAAGGACTAACTGTCCACAGCTACCAAGACCTCCACCGGACTAGATGGTGCCTGGCTACCACCGCTGACTGCTCTGACCAGGATCACAATAGAGGGTTCTGGACAGAGCTGGAGAAGGATGTAGAGCATAATTCTAACTCACAAAAAAAAAAAAAAGACCAGATTTACTGACCTAAAGGAGACTGGCGAAACCTCAAGAGTATGGCCCCCAAACACCCTTTCAGCTCAGTGGTGAAGTTACCTTCGAGGTTCACTGTTCAGCCTGGGAGTGGACAGCCCAGTAAAACTAAATGAGACTAACGAGGTACAGGAGTCCAGTGACAAGGGCCAGAAGGCAGAGGGGGAGTAGGAAGCTGATGATAGGGAACACAAGTTGAGTAAGGATACTGTTGATGTGTTCTAAGATTGTTAACCATTGTTATAGGGCAACATTTGTAGTAACTGTTAAATGGGAGGCTATTTTGTCCTGTAAGCCTTCATCTTGGGTGAGAATGGCAGCACAATTGGAAGAGCTTAGTCAATGCCACTTAAATGTGTATGTAAAAAGTTTTGAAATAGTGTATCTTTGGCTATGTGTATTTTCACCAAAAAAAAAAAAGCTGAGAATTCAGAGGGTTAAAATGTTGTGGGGCTGTTAACCAAAGTCATAAAACAGCATGTGTACTACTGTTACATGAGCAACTGTTTGTTCTGTAAGCCTTCACCTGAAGTACAATAAAATACTAAAAAAAAAAAAAAAGAAAGAATTTTTAAAAGGGAGGGGGGGATACCAACATCAGCAATGAAAAAGGAATTTTCACTAGAGATCCCATATAATTTAAATAACAATAAGAGAATGCTATGAACAACTTCATGCTTGCTCATAAACAACTCAGATAAAATGGGAAAAAAAACTTGAAAAGTATGACTGACCAAAAATGACAAAAGAAGAAATGAAAAATCTGAATAGCCATATCTATCACATAAATTGTATTTGTTATAAAAAACCTGCTCACTAACAAAACTCTAGGCCTAGATGGTTTCACTGGTGAATTCCATCAAACATTCAAGAAAGAAAGAACACCAATCTCACACAAACTCTTTCAGAAAATAAGGAGGAGGGAACATTTCCCAACTCATTTTATAAGGCCTGAATTACCTTTAGGCCCAAGCCTGACAAAAAGCAAACTACAGATCATCACCCCTTATTACATAAATCCTTAACAAAAAATCAACAAACTCAATCTAACAATGCCGTTAAAAAAAAAAAAAAAAAAGGATAACACATCATGACTAAATAGTTTATCCCAGAAATGCAAGGTCAATTAACATTCAAAAATCAATTAATAAAATTTACCATAATTATAGAATAAAAACAGTTCAGCAGTTTCTTAGAAAATTAAACATCACTAATCATTCCACTCGTATGTATTTACCCAAAAATTCTGAAAATACATGTCCACACAAAGACATATACAGTAGTCACAAAACTGGAAGCAATCCTCAGTAACAGAATGGAAAAATAAGCTGTAGCATATCCATAAAAAGAAACTCTACTCAACAATAAAAAGCAACAAGCTAGAGATACATGAAGAGCCCCGGTAGCCAAAAGGTTAAGCTCTCAGCTGATAACCAAAAGGTCGACAGTTTGAACCCACCCAGTGGCTCCACAGGACAAAGACCTGGAAATCTCCTTCCATAAAGATTACAACCTAGAAAACCCTATGGGGCAGTTCTACTCTGTCACATGGGGGTCCTATGAATCAGAATTGACTCGGCAGCACCCAACAACAACGTTACATGCAGCAATATAGATCAATCTCAAAATCATTATGCTGAATGAAAGAAGCCAGACATAAAGAGTATTATGTTTTTACACAGATTGTAAACTATACAACTAAGCATAAGTGTGTAAGAAGAATAATAAAGAAATGTATTTTTGTCAAACTTGTAAATTCAAATACTTGGGTACTCAGGAAATATAAGTTGGCAGTGGAGAAAGAGACACTTTACGTACATGCTAAAACAGTGATGGGGGCAGAAGGTAGTTCAGGAAATATACAACCCAGAGACACAGACATACTGTGTCATAGGCATACATACTGCTGGCTGATAATATACAATTTAGTGTGCCTATACGCCAGGTGGGGCCCTGGTGGTGCAGTGATTAAGAGCTCAGCTGCTAACCAAAAGGTCGGTAGTTCAACACCACCAGCCACTCCCTGGAAATTCTATGGGGCAGTTCTACTCTGTCCCATAGGGTCGCTATGAGTTGGAATCAACTCAACGGCAATGAGTTTGGTTTTTTTTATATGCCAGACAGGTGTATTATCTTGCTTAAACCTCTCACCAACACTACAAGGTAGATACTTTTATAATCACTACTTAAAAAAAAGAAAACTGAGGTCTAGAGAGGTTTGCTTACAGCCAATAAACGCAGAGTCGAGACTCAAAGAGCATTTTCTGGCTACAGAAATGCAAGGAACACAAAGGCAACTCACTGTCTTACCACCTCCCACAAAATCATGTTGTCAGCCAAAGCTGTGATTACATCAACCACACTAAAAAAATGAATCATGTTTTATTTCCATACTAAGATTAAAAACACCTTAGGTAAAAAGGGCTGCTAAGAATGTTAGCATTGGACAGACTAGGGTAAGAAGTGAGAAGAGTGTGGAGTCATGGTGCTGCTCCCTAACTCCCAGGATGGTGGAAGAGTGTCCACTCCCACAAAGTACAAGTTAAAAAAGTGACATACATACAATCTAGAAGCTCTGAAAAGAGCCTTGTGATGAAGAGACTGTTGGAGGTTCTTGGGGACCCTGAGGAAATATGGAGAAACCAGCGAACTCTCAGTGGTTAGTCTGTGAAGGCAAATTCAAGAAAAGAGGAACTACAAATGTCTGCCATTCTCAGAACCATTCACTACGACGCCTCCCAAACCTTTCATGAGATATCCAAATAGGTTCCACACTGATTTAAACTGCTTTATTTAATGTATTCATAATTTATATGACCCCCACAAAAAACAGTTGGCTTAGTTTACTGTGTGCTAAGATTAGTTTTTAATTAGGGCACCGTTTAATTAATTGAAATGGAATTTCCTTCTTTGCTGTGCAGTCTAGATTTCTAAGGTCCGGCCTGGTCACCAACATCAGAAGTAGAAATAGCCACAAATGCTCGATCCCAGTTCCAGTATAACACTGATAACCTTTCAATTATTTGCATTTCTCCATGTTTTAAATGAAACTCTCAGCAAATTCACATTTTTTTCTTTTTTATATTTCTCCCATTCTGAGAAGGAAATATTCTCCTTACAAGTCTTTTTACCTTTTATTTTTCCTTTGAAACAGCAATTATGCCAACTTTTTAAAAGACTCACTGAGAATATGTCTCTCTTCTGGGACTTGAATTTAATCTATCAACATTATTGAGGAACATGACATGATCTTGAACTAGCATGTCAGGCTCTGGTCTCCCTATCTCCTTCCTGGTCCACTTCCAATCCATCCTCCCCACTGCTGTTAAAGTCAACCTGCTAAAAAAGCAAATCTGAGCAAGTTATTCCTCTGTTGACAACCTTTGGAACACTTCTCCCTGCTTAGAGCGTAAAGTCCAAATACCTGGTGTTTGCTATCCTTCTAGCCCCATCTCTAGCCCCTGCTTACCTTGAACCCTACTCCGCAGTCATGCAGAACTACCTGTAGCTTCCAGGTTATATTAGGCATCTTTGCTTCCTGAACTCCTACTTAGCCTCTAGAAAGAAACTTCTGGACTCACTACTTCTGCCCCTCATACTGCAAACTTGATCACTCCACTTCCTTTGGTGACAGACTTACAGATTATTTTCTGGCTCCCCTCTTGGGACTTTGGAATAAAGACAGTTCTATCAACATATTCATTTATATAAAATGTGATACCCCATACAACTCACACTCCAACACGAAGTGACCTGTTATACAGACCACCGCACTTGTTTGGATATTGCTTTTTTATGTCCTTTGATAATTGAGTATGTTTGGTCTCCTCAATTTATTTACTATAAGATATAGGGAAAAAGTAGTGTATTCTAAAATGCAAGAGGGGTGCTACAAAACACTTAGTTCTTAAACAATTTGCCCAATTCATTTTGCTAATTGAAAATATAAAACAGACAGTAGTATTGACTAGTCTTATTCATTTAACAATGTTTACTGAGCAACTACTATGTGCCAAGCACTGTGCTAAATGCTAGCAAGTGGCACAACAGTGTACAAAACAATATATGCATATAGATATTTCACAGAAACAAAGAACTTTATAACTGAAAAGTACATTAGAGACCAACTAGTCCAACCCACCCATTTTACAATGGAGGAAATATCTTGCCCAAATTCACCCAGCTAGTTAGTAGCAAAGGTGAAGATTCAAGAGACTTCTAATCTCTCTCTTTCCCATCCTATACCATTAGTTTGAAGGAATTTTGAATAACAGGACAGATTAAACACTATTTTGGTTTAGGATACGTTATAAATCTCAACATTTTAAAATAATACTAATCTATATGTGAAAAGAGGCTTGACACGACATTTTCAGAAAGGAAAGCTGTGACATAAAACAAATCTAAAGGGAATGAAGTAATAATAGAGACCCAGCAACAGGAGCTGGGCTTCATCTAAGTCAGCAGATGACATCTATTTGCACTCGTTAGCACTGCCTGGCATGTGCTACACCACCCCCTCGGGGTAATTTACATTTTTTTAAAACATGTATTTCTAAATTTAGGAAGTTAGGATAATCAGGGTGGAAAAGCCCATCTGTTTGAAGTTCACTCCAGCTGCTGCTGATTCTGAAATGAAATCTGAGTATCTATTTTCCTGTCTGTTTCATTTTGCCTGGTGTGGAATATGACGACATGACAGAGCATAACAGAAGTGAAGAGCACGGGGCCCAAGACCTACTTTATTTGGTGTGCACGGCACCTCCACTGTGCTCAGATAACCCCACCACAACGACACAAGCACCTGTGCTATTTATACACAGCTATGTACACTCAGGCACATGCCCATTTTTCTTGTGGAATATTTTGTTGGGGTGGGGGTGACAGAGGCAGAAAGACCCTAGAAAGATGATGTTTGACCCTCAAGAGCTTCAAATTGGTTTGAACATGACAGAAAAAATAACTGAAATATTGCTAGCTATATCATTTCATGTATGTGATCGGAAAAGAGCATCAATCTGAATTCTGATCCAAACTTTGCCACTTACATGCCGCGCAGTTTTGAAAGGTCACTCTATCTTTCTAGGTTTCTTACTATATAACACGCAAGAAGGGAGGCAGGAGGGGAAGGAGGGAGGAATTGAGCAATGAGGAGAAACCAGGTGCCTTCCACATCTACAATCTGGGGACTGTATGACAACTACTTAAATGTTTGCAAGGAAGCAACCATAAGCACAAGGGTTTTACCCTACTGGTTTGAAATCATCAGCATCAAACCCAGAAGCAAATTGATAAATATTTATTTATATACTTCTTTTACAGACCTTGAAAGTATATGAATCATACACATTCTAAGTTAAATAAACAGAGGTTTATTTAGTATTTAGGGAGTGGCACAAAAATTAAGTGCTTGGCTGCTAACCCAAAGGCTGGCAGTTCAAACCCACCCAGTGGCTCCGTGGGAGAAAGTCGTGGCGATCTGCTTCCGTGAAGATCACAGCCAAGAAAACCCTACGTGGCAGAGTTCTACTCTGTTACAGGGGTTGCTATGAGTCCAAATCGACTCAATGGCACACCCTGACAAAAACAACATTTAGTATTTAAATACTAAAAGAATTTTGAAGTACTTTAAAAATAAACACAGTTCAATCAGGACAATTTGACTTGTTGAAAGTATAAGTTATACATTATCTAGGATGATATTTATTACTGCTAATAAACATCAAATTTAATTGTTGATAAAGTCTCCAAAAGAAAAGTATAAAAGCTCACCCAGACAAACAAACACGTTCTGGGTCCTAAAAACCCTCCCTGTGCAAGGCACTGTGCTATAAGCACTACTTAGTGATGACCGTCTCAGAGAAAATTGTTGAAGGTTTTATTACTGCTCTCAGCAGTAGGGAGTCACTTAATTAGAAATGACAATTCTGCTAATGAGAGTCAGTTCCAATGGCCTGTGACAGAGACCAAGGGCATGCTGTAGCCACTACTACCTTGTCACTGCCCCAAGGACACCACTGTATACCTGGAGGACACAGACAAAACTGAAAGGTTGGAAGAGCTTTAAAAATGTACCCTAACTTAAGGAGGCTTAACATATCTTTCTGTACTCATTATGTTGTTCTGAACTTAATCACTGTTTTATGTGCGAACATACATTCTAAGAAGCAGCAGGCACTTGAAAAAGAAATTTTAGTGCTATCTCACTTTGTTCAGAGCTCGGCTGCTAAGCAAAAGGCTGGCAGTTTGAATCCACCAGCTGCTCCTTGGAAACCCTACTCTGTCCTATCGGGTCGCTATAAGTCGGAATCAACTCAATGGCAACAAGTTTGGTTTTTTTTGGAAAGATGTTGTTATTCTGTCTTTGGTGTATTTTTGCCTCTGCTACATCCCCAGCACCTAGAACAGTACCCAGCACAAAGCATGCACTCAGTAAACATGTGGTGAACAAACGTTTTAGAAAATCACTTTACAATGTAAAGGGATGAGGGGAAGGAAGAGTTACAGACTCTTACTCACTATGGCACCACGTGCTTTTAGGTCCATTTTCTCACCTAATTCAGCTACACAGCGGGGTAGGTGTTACCTGTCTCATTTTTCCAAATGAAGAAAATGATTCAAATGTTCCACAATACTCTGACCTAAGAAGAGAAGACACCCTGTGACCACTCAGTCTGATCTAGGGGAGCTGCGATACAGGTGCAAACTCTGAAAGAGATAGCCAGGGCATAAAAGAAAGCCAGTCTGAGACTAGATCCGCAGAAAGGCTGAGCTAGGAAGGTTGGCAACAGTATAAGCCGCAGCACAGGAGAAGAATGGATGCACACACACAGGTGTCACTGGCTGGACCACAGCCAGGCCAAAGGCACAAAGGGTGTCACACTGGGCTATAGGATCAGAGAAGGGGTGGGAGCTCTCAGGAGTGAGGGTGTCAGAGACTCTGGGGAACTGAGGAAACTGAGGTAACCAGGGTGGTATGTGTCATGTTCCCAAAGTTTCTCAAAGTAAAAACTGACACAAACTCCCCGAGGGACTGAGTTGCTGGACAGAGGGCTCTGGGGACCATGGTCTCGGGGAACATCTAGCTCAATTGGCATGACACTACTTATAAAGATAACGCTCTACATTCTACCTTGGTGAGTAGTGTCTGGGGTCTTAAAAGACTGTGAGCGGCCATCTAAGATACTCCACTGGTCTCATCCCTTCGGGAGCAAGGGAGAATGAAGAGAACAGGATACAACGAAAAGATTAGTCCAAAGGACTAATTGCCCACAGCTACCAAGACCTCCACCAGACTGAGTCCAGTACAGCTAGATGGTGCCCGGCTACCACCGCTGAGTGCTCTGACCAGGATCACAACAGAGGGTTCTGGACAGAGCTGGAGAAGGATGTAGAGCATAATTCTAACTCACAAAAAAAAAGGCCAGATATACTGGCCTAAAGGAGACTGGATAAACCTCAAGAGTATGGCCCCCAGACACCCTTTTAGCTCAGTGGTGAAGTTACCTCCAAGGTTCACTGTTCAGCCTGGGAGTGGACAGCCCCGTAAAACCAAATGAGACTAACGAGGTACAGGAGTCCAGTGACAAGGGCCAGAAGGCAGAAGGGGAGTAGGAAGCTGATGATAGGGAACACAAGGTTGAGTAAGGATACTGTTGATGTGTTGTAAGATTGTTAACCATTGTTACAGGGCAACATTTGTAGTAACTGTTAAATGGGAGGCTATTTTGTCCTGTAAGCCTTCATCTTAAGTGAGAATAACAGCACAATTAGAAGAGCGTAGTCAATGTCACTTAAACGTGTACGTAAAAAGTTTTAAAATGGGGTATCTTTGGCTATGTGTATTTTCACCAAAAAAAAAAAATGCTGAGAATTTAGAGGGTTAAAATGTTGTGAGGTTGTCAACCAAAGTCATAAAACAGCATGCGTACTACTGTTACATGAGAAACTGTTCTGTAAGCCTTCACCTGAAGTACAATAAAATATTATTAAAAAAAAAAAACTGCCCAGAAATATGTATATTCAAGCAAATAATGGCATGAATGTTAGTGACAAAGATGATGGTCGTGTATTGTAATTTATTAGTCAATCTGTCATTCCTAATTCTCTTTTCTTCTTCTTTTTTTACTGTTGAAAATACACACAGCAAAACATACACCAATTCAGCAATTTCTACATGTACAATTCAGTGACACTGAATTCTTCAAGTTGTGCAACCATTCTCACCTTCCTCTTTCTTTTTTTTTTAATTGTACATTAGGTGAAGGTTTAGAGAGCAAATTAGATCCCCATTCAATAGTTTGTACATAAAGTGTTTCACGGCCTTGGTTTCATTCCCCACAATGTGTTAGCACTCTCCCCATTTCCGCCCTGAGTTCCCTGTTTCCTTTTGTCCTGATTTTCCATTCCTTCCTGCTTCTCATCTTTGCTTTTAGGCAAATATTGCCCTTTCAATCTAGTATAACTGACTCTTCTAAGGACCATGTTCCTCTCAGGTGTTACTGTTTATTTTATGGACTTACCTATTATTTGGCTGGAAGGTGGTCTCCACTGGCTTCAGTCCAGTTCAGAAGGTTGTCTTAGAGCCATAGTCTCGGGTTTCTTCGGTCTCTGTCAGACCAGTAAATCTAGTATTTTTTGTGAATCTGATTTTTTGTTCTACATTTTTTTCCCACTCTGTCCAGGACCCTCTACTGTGAGTCCAGTCAGAGCGGTCGGTAATGGTAGCTAGGCACCATCTAGTTCTTCTGGTCTCAGGGTCATGTAGGCTGTGGTTCATGTGGTCCATAGTCCTCTGGACTAATTTCTCCCTTGAGCTTCTGGTTTTCTTCACTGTCCTTTGCTCCAGATGGGAAGACACCAATAGTTGTATCTTAGATGGCCGCTCACAAGCTTTTAAGATCCCAGACGCTACTCACCAAAGTAGGACTCAGAACACTGTCTTTATGAACTATGTTGTACCAAATGACATAGATGTCTCCCGAGTCTATGGTCCTTTGCCTTCAAGCCTAGGAACTTCATCTCACGAGGTATCTGGTTATGTCTAAGAGTTCTCCTGTGCCCCTTGTGTACTCTATTGTTTATATTAATATATGAGGGTCACCTACAGTCCTGTATGTATAAACATCCACCCCCAACCCTTTATCCGTGAGTGGGTGTGTTGTGTTTCATTTCATCTTCCCACCTTACCGCTAATTCTTTTTTAAATTATCTTTAGAAATCTGAACAGAAAAGCCAATCTTCACCAAAAGAAGAGAACACTGTAAATACAGAATTATTGACTACAAAGGAAAATGTTTAGAATGCCGAAACAAATAGTTCCATGTGTACAGACTGCATGCATAATACAGCTTCAAATGAGTTACCATAGCTACCAAAAGAAAATTAATTTTGAGGAAACAAAAGAAATGAGTTATCATTTCAAAGCATTGAAATAATAAACGTGACATCCAAATTTAACTCACATTACTTCCTAATAAGAACCAGCAGTGGTCCTTTCCACATGACGACTTCTAATGCTGTCCCCAACCTCACCTCCCTCCCTAATCTGCTGTTCCCAGCCTCCTTTGTGCTAGTCTAAATCCTATTCACATCCTGCAAGACTCTTCCATAAAGTCTCTTTGAACTCCAGTTACACTTACAGTCTAAAGGACACAATCATTACTTATTATTGATGACACAAACTTTGGCTGTGTACCAGGCATAGTGCCAAAGGGTAATGAAGGAAGAGGAGGGTTAAACAAGAGGGTAAGTACAAAAGGTAACGGCTGAAGTATGAGCAAAGTTACATCAACACAGGAAGGAAAAACAACCCTAGGAGAAACCTCACGTGGGAGGTGTCATCCATGCTGGATCTTGAAGCATTATTTGCCAGAACAAGGAAAAAAGAGGAGGAAGGGGAATTTCAAACTGAAGTAATAGTACTTTCTTGTTCTCTGTTTTCTGAAGCAGGAAGAAGATGGATTTTAGAAACCAAAAACATAAGCTCTGTGACTTTATTTAACCATCCTGAACATCAGTTTCCTCATTTATAAAATGGAAATAATGCAAGACCGTGGTTAAGATGAATTATATATCATATATTTAGGGACTAGTACTTAGTAGTCTTAGGTACTAGAACTGAATGGGAATTTCAGAACACTTAATTGTGCTCATGTGGAACCCATACGTGCATCAAGAGGCACGTGTTTGAAAAGAACAAGCAGATACTGTGTGGTTTTAAACTGGAAAAGGTGTGGGGCAGGGTTGTAATCTTTCACCTTACTTATTCAATCTGTATGCTGAACAAATAATCCAAGAAGCCAGAATATATGAAGAAGAATGTGGCATTAGGATTGGATAAAGATTCATTAACAACCTGAAACACGCAGATAATAAAATCTTGCTTGCTAAAAATAAAGACAACTTGAAGCATTTACTAATGAAGGTAAAAGAAAACAGTCTGCAGTATGGATTACAACTGAACATGAAGAAGAAAATCCTCATAACTGGACGCATAAACAAGATCATGACAGAGAAGAAACTGAATTTGTCAATGACTTCATTCTACTTGGATCAACAATCAATGTTCATGGAAGCAGCAGTCAAGAAATCAAACAATGTATTTGCACTGGGGAAATCTGCTGCAAAAGACCTCTTTAAAATCTTCAAAAGCAAAGAGTCACTTTGATTACTAAGGTGAGCCTGACCCAAGCCATGGTCTTTTCACACACCTCATATGGATGTAACAGTTGAATAATGAAAAAGGAAGACAGAAAAAGAACTGATGCGTGCAAATTACGGTGTTAGCAAAGAATATTGAATATGCTGTGAGCTACCGGAAGAATGAACAAATCAGTCTTAGAAGAAATACAACCAGAATGCTCCTTAGACACAAGGACGGTCGGACTTCAACTCGCTCACTTTGGCTGCATTATCAGGAAAGACCAATCACTAAAAAGGACGTTATGTTTGGTAGAGAGTAAATGAAAATGAAGGAAACTTTCAATGGGAGGGACTGACACAACAGCCACAACAATGGACTCAACCATACCAAGGATCATGAAGATGGCGCAGGACCAGGCAACATTTCGTCCCATTACACATAAGGTCATCATAAGAAGAAGCAGACTCCACGGCAATGAACAAACACACCACCACCACCATGTAGCCATTCAAAAAATGTTATCTCCCTTCCCTGCTTCAAAACAGCAAACTCAATGGAGGCAGGAACTGAGTTTTATACTACCTTCCTATCACCTGCAGTATATAGCACAATTGCCAAGGCACAATTTCTTGCTGACTGGAAAAAAAAAAAAAAAAAACCAAATCTGTTGCCATCAAGTCGATTCTGACTCATAGCAACCCTAACCAGATAATAAAACCCAAACCCGTTGCCGTCGAGCCAATTCTGACTCATAGCAACCCTACAGGACAGAGAAGAACTGCCCCACCGGGTTTCCAAGGGGTGGCTGGTGGACTGAAACTGCCGACCTTTTGGTTAGCAGCCATAACTCTTAACCACTACACCACCAGGGCTCCATAGCAACCCTACTTGACTAGCAATCTCCAAAAGATGTAAATATAATAACTTTTAATCATTCCTCTTTGAATTAGATAACATATGAACAAATACTTAAGGCATCAGGAAAGCAGGGATGCCAAAAAGAAAGAGAGACAGAAAAAAATCTTAATTTGTTGTTTGATATTTCAGAACAAAGGTCAAAATAGTCCTCTCGAGGGCAAAAACTGAGAACTGTGTTGCACTTGTTTATTCTTACTGCACATTTTGCATTTCACAGGCGGGGGCACCATGCTTTCAATGCTTAGGGTTCTAAAGATCTTTACAAGGCCCTGCTCACAGCTCCTCTAAATGTTTCCCAAATTCTTCTCTGGTTACCAAACCAAACCAAACCCACTGCCATCGAGTCAACTCTGACTCATAGCAACCCTACAGGACAGAGTAGGACTGCCCCATAGAGTTTCCAAGAAGCGCATGGTGGATTTGAACTGCTGGCCTTTTGGTTAGCAGCCACAGCTCTTAACCACTATGCCACCAGGGTTACCCTTCTCTGGTTAGGCCCTAGAATAAAGACAAAACCACCAGAAAGTCAAATAGAGCTTAAATGAGAAAATGTAACCCACTTACTGGTTGTCTCAGCCTGACAGAGTATTAGGCACTTTACATATTATCTCACTTAACCCCCTTGGCACTTAGCTCCAGGTACTGAAATTCACTCTGCTCTACGACTGCACCATCAGTTTCCTCACTCACCTGTCTCACAGGGTTGTTGTGAGAGTCAGTGATGTAAACATGCATTAAATGCCTAAGCAATGCCTAGCACATGGTGGGTACTCAATAATGGCAGCTACGATCTTAATGGAAACTTGACATCTAGACTAGAAACTTGTGACACTCAAAGCAAAAGAAATATGTGCAGCTCAGATAAGCACCCAGAAGTGGCAGCAGCAGCAGGACTGAAACTCGTCAGAGCTGGCACGGGAGGCAGGATGACTTGGCTTGCCACCCCTTGGCACATGTGCCCAGAGCCTATTCAACGCCAGTGTTCCAAGCTGTTTAGCCACATTCAGTTCACTGTGGGCACCTTAGTATCAGAAAGCGCTTGCCAAACCAAAGTATTTTTTAAAAAAGCACTCCAATTGATCAAATGAATAGGCTTTTTTTTTTTTTTTTAAAGAAAAGAACATTTATTGAGATTCAATAAACCACCGTGGCATGGTTCTTCCAACTGCTTACACATTTGCTGCCATGTTGGTATATCAGCTTAAGTTAAAAACTAGGACAGGGCTCAAGATTGGCAAATCTGGCCAGATGAGAACCCTAGAGTCTGTGGGTAATCCAACCACCTAAAGCAAAGTTTATCAAGAGGACAGCAATAGGTAAATTTAACTCCTTTCCTAATAAATAAGCATATTTAAAGAAGCAAAGTTTATTTCCTCTTAAATTGATCTGATCTCCTTACAACTTCTCATCTTCCAGCAACCCACCCCCAACTAGATGCATGGCAGGGGTTAGGGACTAACTAAGTTCAGCCTCTTTAAGTAACATTATAGATGTCTCTTTTGCATGGCTCAGGTAGACAGATGTTCAGTTTTTTAGATTTCTTTCCCCTCACCCTGTTTTTCTTTAAGATGGTATCTGACTACATGAAGGGAGAGAGTCCTCAAGCTAATTCAAGGCAGAGAAGAGAGGTGGCCCTCATATGCACACAGAATTCCCTGGATCGCCACTCGCATCTGCTGTTGAGTATCCTGACTGGCTACTTCCCCGAATGGTAAGCATCAAGGCACAACTGGTCCTCTGGTGGGGGAAGGGTATTCTTGGCTGCTGCTGTTGCTGCTGTTGTGTTGTTGCTGTTGTTGCTGCCACATGGAGAATGATGGTAGGCATGTGCCAGTTCCCACCTTTCTACTGTGGTCCTGTCATTTGTCTCTGATCTTGAAATTTTTGTACACACAGACAACTGCATTCTAACCTCAGGCCTCTATCAGCCCCTCAGTGGGACACGAAGGCAATACTAAGTCTCTTACACACTTCATGTAGGCCCTGGAAAACCATGAGCACTGCCTCAGACTCCGCCTGCCTTCTGCCACTGCCTCTGCACCATTATTCCAGCACCTTGTTGAAAGCTGCCAGGTGCAGAGCTTGCAGAACCCAAGAACAATACCACACGGAGAGATCAAATGGCTCGGTCAGAGGAAGAATGAGAACTGAGCAGGAGACACCACTTTACAACAGACACTTTATATCATAGTGAGCTGAATCATGTTCATCTTTTAGACTAACCATGGAGTCCCTGAAGACTGGTCCCTATACCTTTTTCATCTTTCTATTTTACAACACTGGAGCACAGTGGTTAAGAGCTTGGCTGCTAACCAACAGGTCAGCAGTTCGAATCCACCAGCTGCTCCTTGGAAACCCTATGGGGCAGTTCTACTCTGTCCTATAGGGTCGCTGTGAGTCAGAATCGACTTGACAGTAATGGGTTTGTTTTTTTTTCCTTTTGGTTATTTCCAGATGCTTGGAGCATAATAAACCTTCAGTTGTTATTGCTTCCTTAAAAACTGCTGAATATACAAGAAACACTAGTGCTGTACATCATCAGCTTGGATAAAGTAAGACCAGATAGGCAAGCGCACAAGGTCATTAACTATCCGGCTATATCTTCATCCCCCTGACACTTTACCAAATATCTGTACTTCTATTCCTCACATGATCCTGACAACAAGTGTTCCATAATTATTCCTCTTCCAGTTCACATAAATCTCCAAATTGTAACTACAGTTACAATTCTAACTATAGCTATTGTCTTAGTTGCCCAGTGCTGCCTTAGACAACAGGAATTTATTGCCTCACAGTTCTGGAGGCTGGAAATCTGGATCAGGATATTGGCTCTAGCAGAGGGTCCCTCCTTGTTGGTAGCCCCAGGCATTCCTTGACTTGCAGACAGTTCCTCACATGGTCTCCACAACCTGAGTGTGTGTGTCTGTGTCTGTCTATTTTGCTCTTTTTATAAGACACCACTCAGAATTGATTAGGTTTAGCACCCATTCTACTCCAGTATGACCTCATTAGCATGAAAAATCCTATTTCCAAACAGGGTCACATTCACAGACACAGGGGCTAGGACCTTGTGATGGTTAAGACTGTGAGTCAACTTGGCTGGGCCATGATTCTCAGTGTTTTGGCAGTCATATAATGTTGTGATCATTTCCCTGTTGAGATCTGATATGTAATCACCACCATGATAGGATCTTCTGTGAGTAGCCAATCAGTTGAAAGGGAGTTTCCTTGGCCTTGTGGCCTGCATCAAATATAAGCAGACATTCTGGCAAGGCTCAGGGGCTTTTTGCTCAAGCTGGATCCTGCAGCTGGCTCCTGTTCATCTCACTTCTAGTTCTTGGGACTTGAGCTAGCAGCTTACCTGCCGTCTTGCCTGCTGATCTTGGGATTCATCAGTCTTCGCAGCCTATGAGCAAGAACCCTGCTCTCTGACCTGCCAATCTTGGGATTGACAGCCCCTGTGCCTACGTGAATCAGGAGAAGCCTCCGTCCTGATCCACAGACTTGAAACATTCCAGCCTCTACAACCACATGAGTCATTTCCTTGATATAAATATCTCTCTATATATATACTTATACGCTTTACTGGTTTTGCTTCTCTAGAGAACCCAGCCTAAGACAGACCCCAACACACTTTTTTGATGGACACAATTCAATCTACAATAGCTACATATGTATTAAGTTTCTTAAGGCCAGGTACCATATTGAATATATAACCCACAGCGCCTAGTACACTAGTGTTTACAGAATAGGTTCTCAATAGTTTGTTGGGAAATGGAAGAATATACTTTGAAAGGTTGATGAGATACTGTCCTCAGATAAAAGAAAAATATAAAATGCATACACCACTAAATTTTGCATAAATTTCAGTGGTAACCTCCCTAAAGATCATTTTTAGACCACCAGTTAAAATCACTTTTATAAAAACAAATGTAAGGTGCTGTTGTTATGATGCAAGGTACTCAACAATGCATAAGATTATTATATACTAAAACGATTTTTTTAAGAAATTACTATATAATGGTAAAATTAAGATCATGAGATTTAGAACTTAAGTTCAGTTCCAAATGATGATGATGACAATAAAGAAGACCACAACAATTACAAAAATGGTAGTGGAAACAGAGATGGGGGAGAAAGATAACAGATAAAAAAAAGTGAGAAGAAAATAAAGCTGTGAAGAGGCAATGAATACTATTTAAGAATAAAGTCACATTTCATAGCATTCTGATTGGGTGTCTATGTGTCCTTTGGGAAATGAGTCTTCATGACTCAGCTCTGTTGTTGCTGTTGATGATGTTGTCACTGTGTACCATCAAGTTGATTCCAACTCAATACATTCCTATAGGACACAGCAGAATTGTCTTACTATTAGTGAACATTTATTGATCACTAACCATGTACAAGAAATTGTACTAGATCATGGAGGTAAAATGAAGTATAAGATAGCATCAAAGAATGTATCTAACCAACAAGACTTGACACAAATGTAATCAGGCAATAAATGTAAACCGCAAAAAGGAAGCTCTAGCCCTTGACCTCAACTCTCATTAAACACACACACACAAATATATCACTTCCAGGTGGGCTGTTGGTCTAAATATAAAAGATAAAATAGCACACCTTCTAGAAGATAACGGAAATATCTTCATGGCATTGGGTAGGCAAAGAATGCTTAGGTCAAGACACTAGTCAAAAAGGAAAAAAAAAATGTTAAAGCTGAACTATACTAAAATTAAGAACTTCCATTTTTCAAAAGACATCAAAATAGAGTGAAAGGCACATCACAGAGTAAGAGAAGATTTTACAATACATATAACTAATAATGTGCAAGGATTCCAAAGAAAATATCTTTAAATCCCATGCAAATCAGAAAAAAAAAGGCATATAGACTTTCTAATTTTAAGAAACGGGCAAAAGACTTGAGCAGACAATTCACCAAAGTGGATACCTATATGGCCAGTAAACAGAAGAAAAAGTAAACAATCTCATTAGTAATCTGGGAAGTGCAAAATCCCTGCACACATGCACACACAATGAGATGCCATCACATACCCATCATAATGGCTAGAGTGAAAAACTGTGCTTGCAAAGATGTAGAGCAATTGGAACTCTCATACACAGCTAGTGGGAATGAAAACCAGCACAACCACTTTGGAAAAATGGCAGTATCTACTAAGGTTGAATATATACAGTTTGCTTCCTAGATATATACACAACGGACATATACACTTTAATATGCACCAAAAGACATCTACAAGTACGTTCATAGAAGCATTATTCACTATAGCTCAAAATGACAACAACCCCAATGTTTACTGGCAGTAAAATGGATAAATCAGTATCACGGTGTGTGGATAAATCTCATGAACTATGTTGAATTCAAAAGGCCAGACACAAAAGAATGCATAATGAATGACTGACTCTATTTGTATCCATTTCAAAAATAGGCAACTTCTGGTGTCAGAAGTCATAAAGTGGTTACCTTTGGGGAAGAGAGACGGGTAGAGTGATTCACTGGGGGCTGCTGGGCTATCGGGATGCCGGCAATGCTTTGTCTTTGGACCTAGATGATGGTTACACAAGTGGTAACTCATTCAGCAGCACTCTCATTTCTACACTATTTTATGTATGTTACACTTACAGAAAAGTGTAAAATCCTTGTCACTACTGCCTTCTGCAATATGGTGACTTTGAAATATATAATACTCGAAGAAAGAAACTGTCTATATATAAGCCAACGCTCTTCAGTAGACTGAATTAAGTATACATTATAAAAAGGCAGCAGGAACATGTTAGGGGATAGTGGGAGGCTATTATAAACTTAGTTCATCTAAAGGAAAAGGCTGAGAAACTGTATTAACCTTTCCAAACTGGAGTACAAATGAAATGCAAATTCAACCCACAGCATAAAAGAATCGTGGGTTTTTATCATTTTTGGAGAATGAGAAGTGTCTGATTTCTTGAGAATGAGAAGTGTCTATGCTTTAGTAAAAACACCAATATTGATACGACTATCTCAATTTCACGGATAAAATTTCAACTTTTTGCCTGAAAAATGAGAGACTTGGAGTGTATATTACCTAATGCAAGATATACGCAAGATAAAAAGCTTCTAAAAAGATAGCTGAAGCACCTGTCACGTGTACAGCACAACGTGCTCACCCTGTGGAGCCTGCAAGAAGGCAGGAGAACAAGGCACAACCGCTTAGGGCGGGTACCAGAGGAGCAGCACAAACTGTAATCGTTGTAGGAAATGATCAGAGGGAAGCTCTCTCACAAGGAAGTCAGGCCGCATGCAAGGGCGTCACAGGGGAAACAGACTTGGGCTGGGCCTGGAAGAGCAGGTGGATTGGGTAATCAAAAGAAGCTATTTCAGACCAGCCAGAAGAAAACAGGAAATAAAAGCAGCAGAGCTGAAGAGGTAGGTGTAGAGTGTTGACAGAGGGGCCGTGTTGGGTGTGGAACAGCAGAAAGTTACAGAGGACACTGAATGATACTCTAAAAATCTGGGAGCATCTTGTAAGATTTTTAGAGTTTCCTGTTGTTGTTGCTGAAAGGAGTCCCGGTGGCACAACGGTTAAGCGCTCAGCTGCTAACTGGAAGTTTGGTGGTTGGAACCCACCAGTCACTCCGAGGGGGAAAGACCTGGCAGTCTGCTCCTGTAAAGATTACAGCCCAGGAAACCCTATGGGGCAGTTCTACTCTGTCATAAAGGGTTGTTATGAATCAAAAATCAACTTAACAGCACATCACAACAACAGTAACAGTGCCTGACAGAAAACCAACCTGGCAGAGAGTACAGGATGGCTCAAACAGAAGAAAAACTGAAGTAAAGACCAGCTAAAATATTGTTTGAATGACATAAATGTAAAATGATAAGGATATAAATAAGGAAGATGATGAGCAAAAGAAAGGATAGTAAAAAGTTAAGATAACTGAGGAAAAAAATTGTAATTCAATAGTTATCAGAGGCGATTCTTTTTTGGGGTGGCCTAGGAACAGCAATGGGATCACCCACTTATACAGCATGACACTGCCACAATCTATACAGTCTCCAAAGTCTGCAAAACATCAGATGCTTGAGCCTGGACACAAAACCAGTCTAACTGAGATTTACATGGCACAGTGGTTAAGAGCTACGGCTGCTAACCAAAAGGTCAGCAATTCAAATCCACCAGTTGCTCCTTGGAAACTCTATGGGGCAGTTCTACTCTGTCCTACAGGGTCACTATGAGCCAAAATCGACTCAACGGCAACCGGGGTTTTTTTTTTTTTTTTTTTTTTTGGTGCCATATACCATATATAAACATACACAAACATACACATACACACACATACACACCATATATAATCACCACCTATCTGTTAGTTTGTTGTACTGTGGTGGCTTGCATGTTGCTGTGATGCTGGAATATATGCCACTGGTATATCAAATACCAGCAGAGACACCCATGATGGACAGGTTTCAGTGGAGCTTCCAGACTAAGACAGATCAGGAAGAAGGGCCTGGTCATCTACTTCGAAAATTAGCCAATGAAAACCTTCTGGACTACAACAAAACACCGTCTCACTGGCTTTAGACACATCATCAGGAGGGATCAATCACTGGAGGAGGGTGTCATGTTTGGTGAAGTAGAGACCAGCAAGGGTGAAGCAGATCCTCTGTGAGATGGAGCTGGCACAAGAGCCATAATAATGGACTCAAACATGCTGGCAAACGTAAGGATGCTGGACCAGGCAACATTTCATTCTGTTGTACAGAAGGTTGCCATGAATCAGAGCCAATTCGACAGCAGCTAACTGTGAAATATAAAGAATCTTGTTTTTAAATGTTATTTTAAAGTTGATTTCTACTCACTTTGGCTTAGGCTATGTATGTACCTCTTCAATCTTTTCAATCTTTTATATCAAAGACAGATCTTGTATGTCAAGAAGATGGTCATATATCAAAATTACCATATGTAAAATTAGACTGTGTAGACAGTGGCAGCATTATGCTGTACAAGCAGGTGAGCCCAAGTGTTTACCTACCTAATTAGCTGGCACACATGAGGTAGAAGGGCAAGTAAAGGTTTTGAGACTTTAATCTAAACATGGAAAAGCTGAATTAGTTTACTTGCCACAGTTGGGATAACTGCAACAAAAGGGTGAGGGGAAAAGCTCCACTAACCTTTCACTGAAGTCAGAGAAAGGTGACATGCAAACTTTAGCATGCCAAGAGAATCTGAGCTGAGAACACAAGAGCAAGTGCTCAAGATTGCAAATTATTTTCATTTTCATGGTCTTCATCATCATCAGTTTATAGAATATTTGTTAGACACTGATGGGGTAAGCAGATTTGATTTACTGTAACGCAGGCAGATGGCTTGGTTGTGGAAATTGTGAAGAGATTTGCTGAGCGGCTTCATCAGATCAAGGACATTATGGAATTAAAGGGCTCTAAGAGACCTTCCTGGTTCACAACGTTATACTTTCCTATTAATGAGAAAGACAACTCAACTCTCTGAATTTGAAATAACCAGGAAAAAAAGGGAGAACACAACCAATTTGTTCAACGAAGTGGAAATGTTAAGACTGAAACAGGAAACATAGATTGATCAAATGGCAACTAAAACACGTTTTGCTCTGAGGACAATGAAATCACAAATTATGAAGAATTAAAAGTTACAATTTCTGAAATGAAAATTCAGAGAATGAAATCACAGACTATGAAGAATTAAAAGTCACAGTTTCTGAGATAAAATTTCAGAGAATGAAATCACAAATTACGAAAAATTAAAACTCCACAATTTCTGAAATAAAATTCCGTTAAGTATTTTCACGAAAATGAATCATACTTAAAGTTTCAACCTTTGCTATCAATGTAGCTTACTTTCAAGAAAAAAAAATAATGAGCTGAAAACAAATTATGCCTACTAAGATAACACAGTAGGGATAAGAAAAAGTGAGTTTATGAATCTCAGAAGTATTTTGAAAGCTCTTCCAATGTGGTTAACTCTGTCCATTTTAGGATCCACCTGGCATTGTATAAAAATATCCTTCTTCATGAAAATACAAAAAGAACGACTGGGAAACACTATCAATGGCATAAAACCTAGAATCACAATTAAGATGTGCCCTAACTATAACCCTTCAAAGCTTTCAGTTTTAATTATCATTATCTTCCTGACTTAAACTACGTTTTTTAAAAGCTAACAACACTATTAAAATGTTTACATTCATCATGCAACTCAGTACAGATAAAATTAAGACACCTATGCCTGGCTTGGACAAAAAAATATTATCAGAGAAGAGGGGAGAAAAGTCACAGAAACACAGTTAAAAGATCAGAATGCACTGATTGTGGTAAATACAAGATACCAGTCATATGCACAGGTTGCTTTCAAACGACCCTGTCTTGACACATCCAAGCTCTGTCTATGATATAAAGGATTTAAAAGAATAAAGAAGCACATACATAGCCTAAGCCAAACTGAATGGAAAACAACTTTAAAATAAAACTTTAAAATATGATTCTTTATATTTAAAACCACTTTTTATAATCTCTCTACACCAGATGATGGAAGAAAGGCCTCGCAATCTTCTTCTGAAATATCAGCCATTAAAAACCCTATCGATCACAGTTCTACTCTGACACATACGGGGTCGCCATGCGTCAGGATCAACTAGATGGCACCTGGTACTGGTACACCAGATGAGGACAGCTTTAATTCCTAGAACAGAAATCACGGTATCTCATTATTTTGATTGGGGAAGAAGGGAAAGTCAAGCAGTCATTTTACAGAAAGTTTTATAAATATGTTAAAATCAGCCATACATTATCTCCAGCTTATCTTATTGACAACATTCTCAGTACCTGGAAGCCATGTCAAAGAATCACAAAATTACAGAGTCGGAAAAGTAGGCAATTGTCCAGTCTAACTACCCAATTTTGCAAATGAAAGTAGGCCTTGAGAATTACATGATGTGCCCCAAGTCAGCCCTCTCAGTGACACACCCTGGACAGAACTCTCATTTCCTGACCCAAGCTGGGGCTGCTCAATCTTTTTAACAACAACTACCACTAACCAAGCATTTGCTGTATGACAGTACTTCCCAAGGCAATGAGAAGGACATCTCCACTTTACAAGATAAGCAAACTCAAATTTGGGCATTAAATAACTTGCCCAAAGTCACAGAACAAATAAATGACAAGTCAGGAAGTCAAACTATACAAAGCCCGTAATCTTTACACAATGCTACTGTCTTCAAATAACTAACTGATTATGAGATAATCTGTCCTTCATAAAAATAAAAATTAATGATAAAATACATATGTATAATAAACCTAGAGATTTATTATATGTAGATAAAATTTTAAATAAAAACTACACCAGTTAATTCCTAAGCATATGAAATAATTTAGATGATCAACAGACATAAAGAAACTTCTACAAACATATACAGAAAGTTTTCTTTCTTATTTGGTGTGGACTGAATTGTGTCCCCCGAAAATATGTGGTGAAATCCTAACCCCTGTACCTATCAATGGAGCCCTGGTGCCGCAGTGGTTAAAAGCCCGGCTGCTCACCAAAAGGTCAGTAGTTCAAATCCACCAGCCACTACCTGGAAACCCTACAGCGTAGTTCTACCCTGTCCTATAGGATCAGTATGAGTTAGAATCAACTCAGTGGCAACAGGTTTTGGTTTGGTACCTACAAATACAACCCTGTTTGGAAATAGGAGTTTTTCTTTTATTGTTTATGAGGTCATACCAGCGTAGGGTGCATCCTAAACTTAATCATTTCTGAGTTATAAAAGCGCCAGAAGAGACACAGACACACGTACAGGTGGAAGAGGAAGACAGAAGACAGAGGCAGATGCATCAACAAGCCCAGGAACACCAAGAATTGCTGGCAGCTAAAACCAAAACCAAGAAGCCCTGGTGGCGCAGTCGTTAAGTGCTCAGCTGGTAACCGAAAGGTGGGTAGTTTGAACCCACCAGCCGCTCTGAGCGAGAAAAATGTGGCAGTCTGCTTCCATAAAGATTACAGCCTTGGAAACCCCATAGGGCATTTCTACTCTGTCCTACAGGGTCGCTCTCAGTCAAAATCACCTATACAATAATATTTTTTGTTGTTGTTTAAAAAAAAAAAGAAGAAGAGTAGAACTGCCCTATAGGGTTTCTAAGCAACATCATGATAAGCAGAAAAAAGATGGAAGTTGTCAAGGATTTCGTTTTACTTGTACCCACAATCAACGTCCACGGAAGCAGCAGTCAAGAAATCAAATGACATACTGCATCAGGCAAATCTGCCGCAAAAGACCTCTTTAAAGTGTTAAAAAGCAAACATGTCACTTTGAGGACTAAGGTGCCCCTGACAAGCCGTGGTGTTTTCAATCGCCTCACATGCATGTGAAAGCTGGACAAGGAATAAGAAAGACCAAAGAAGAACTGATGCCTTTGAATTACGGTGTTGGCGAAGAATACTGAATATACCATGGACTGGCAAAAGAATGAACAAATCCATCTTGGAAGAAGTACAACCAGAATGCTCCTTACAAGCGAGGACGGTGAGAATTCGTCTCACGTATTTTGGATACGTTACTAGGAGGGACTAGTCCCTAGAGAAAGGTATCATGCTTGATAAAGTAGAAGGTCAGCAAAAAAGAAGGCCCGCAACAAGATGGACTGACACAGTGGCTGTAACAACGGGCTCAAACATGGCAACGGCTGTGAGGATGGCACAGGTCTGGGCAGTGTTTCCTTCTGTTGTACGCAGGGTCACTGAGTCAGAACCCACTCGACAGCACCTAACAACAACAATCACTATGGAAGCTGATTGCCACATCTTTCTCTAGAGAAGTGGCCAGCGTGTTCAAACCGTGGCCTTTCCGTTAGCAGTGGAGCACTTAAACACTCTGCCACCAGGGCTCTTACTGCTGGTAGCTACTGAGTGAAAACTGACTGCCAGCACCCAACAACTAGAAGCTGAACTAGACGAAGAAGGGCCTCCCCCTAGAGCCACGCCCTGAATTCCGGCCTCTCTCTAGCCTCCTAATTGTGAGAAAATACCTGTTCTTTAAAGCCACCCACTTGTGATATTTCTGTTATGGCAGACTAGCTAAGTAAGACAACACTCAACTAGCAGATAACGAGTACTATCTGAATGAGAATGTCACATATTTTATCATTTTATTTAATCCTCACGGTAACTTTCAGACAGCAATTCCTAAAATGTTTTTTGAATTACATGATACCTGTGAGATATACCACAGTAAAGGATTTGTCTTTAGAAAAACACTGCAAACCATATCTTCTTATTGCTCTACGATGTAGATTAGCACATTACAGGCTCTGAGAATGCTAGCGTAGACATCTGTTTAACAGGAGTTAACACTATGTTCCTCCCGGTGAACTGGCCCTTTTTAAATTTAATACCTATTAATTCCCCCAGGTAACTGGGGGATCTCAATTTGGGAAATGTGTCCTTAACATGGATTACTGTTTTATTTTACAAATGAATAAAAGGAGCTCAAAGAGGTTAAAGGATTTGTTTAAGGTCCTATCAGTTGTAAGTGGCAGCGGGGCATTAAACCCAATCCCTCTGACTCAGAATCCAGGGAGAAATTATTTGAGAACTGAAAGGCATCTTTCCTGCCCTCATGAACAGGAAGATGAAGGCTGCTTAACCCAGTTTTAAGTTCAGCTCACATCTATGTTACTGACACTGTAAGTTTTGTTTTGAAAAAGTATTTTACAAAAATACAATTAAAATATTATTTCAAATATATGTAAAAAGGTTTTCTATACGGTGAAAAAAACCATAAACCAAGTTACAAAATAAACCGAAAAGAAAACATTAACATTGCTAATATACAAAGAACTCTACAAATTAATAAGAAAATACAAAAACTCAAGAGGAAAACAGCAAAACTACGAACAGGCTTTTTACAAATTAGAACAAGAATACCAATTGCTAATAACCATGTGAAAAGATGGTCACCTTAAACAGTGCCCAAGAAAATGCAAATAAAATGAGAAACTCTTTTTCACCTATAAGACTGAAAAAACTGCTAATTACTCACAATATCCAGCAAAGGTAAGGTTGAATACAGCGCATTCGCATACATTTTGTGGGAATATAACCAATATAACCTCTCTGGTGGCCAGTATCACAAGACATATGAAAATGTTCTATGTGTACATCCAAACAATTCTACTCTGGGCAAGCTAAATTACAGAAATATTTACACAAATCCATAGATTATATGTACAAGGATGTTCACTACAACATTATTAAACATTAAATTAGAAATAATAAAAATCTTGGGAAAAGGCTAAAAAAAATCATGGTATAGACGTGCTATGAAATACTAAACTCCAATTAAAAAGAAATAGATCCATGTAACAGATACAGTAAGATGCCTATATTAAACTGTTATTTTTTAAAGTAAGTTGTAGAATATTTACAGCATGATTAGTTTTTTAAAAAATACATACACATGCAGGCTTTGTGATTACAAAATGGTCTAGAACAATCCAGAACAAAACTATTAAAAATAAAATGATATATTTGGTGGGTGAGTATGAGGTGGGAGACACTTCTTATACACTTCTGTATTGTTTGAATTTTTAGGTCCAGGATATGTTATTTTTGTGACTAAAAAAATGTTGTTGTTATGTGCCGTCAAGTCGGTTCCTACTCATAGCGACCCTATGTACAACAGGATGAAACACTGCCTGGTCCTGAGCCATCCTCACAATCATTGTTATGCTTAAGCCCATTGTTGCAGCCATTGTGTATATCTCGTTGAGGGTCTTCCTCTTTTTCGCTGACCCTCTACTCTACCAAGCAAGATGTCCTTCTCTAGGGACTGGTCCCTCCTGATGACATGTCCAAAGTACATGAGGCGAATTCTCGCCGTCCTCACTTCTAATGAGCATTCTGGCTGTACTTCTTCCAAGACAGATTTGTTCATTCTTTTGGCAATCCATGGTATATTCAATAGTCTTCACCAACACCGTAATTCAAAGGCATCCATTTTTCCTCAGTCTTCCTTATTCACTGCCCAGCTTTCACGTGCATATGAGGCAACTGAAAACACCATGGCTTAGGTCAGGTGCAACTTAATCCTCAAAGTGACATCTTTGCTTTCTAACATTTTAAAGAGGTCTTTTGCAGCAGATTTGCCCAATGCAATATGTCATTTGATTTCTTGACTGCTGCTTCCATGGGCATTGATTGTGGAACCAAGTAAAATGAAATCCTTGACAACTTCAATCTTTTCTCCATTTATTATGGGGCTTACTGGTCCAGTTGTGAGGATTTTTGTTTTCTTTATGTTGAGGTGTAATCCATACTGAAGGCTGTAGGCTTGGATCTTCATCAGTAAGTGCTTCAGTCCTCTTCACTTTCAGCAAGCAAGGCTGTGTCATCTGCATATCGCAGGCTGTTAAAGAGTCTTCCACCAATCCCAATGCCACATTCTTCTTCGTACAGTCCAGCTTCTCAGATTATTTGCTCAGCATATAGATGAAGTATGGTGAAACGATACAAGCCTGACGCACACCTTTCCTGATTTTAAACTATGCAGCATCCCCTTGTTCTGTTGGAACAACTGCCTCTTGGTCTAAGTACAGTTTCCTCATGACGACCGTTAAGTGTTCTGGAATTCCCATTCTTCACAACGTTATCCATAATTTGTTATGATCTACACAGTTAAATGCCTTTGCATAGTCAATAAAACACAGGTATCCATCTTTCTGGTATTCTCTGCTTTCAGCCAGTATCCATCTGATATCATCAATGATATCCCTGGTTCCAGATCCTCTTCTGAACCTGGCTTGAATTTCTGGCAGTTCCCTGTCAATGTACTGCTGCAGCCACCTTTGAATGATCTTCAGCGAAATTTTACTTGCATGTAATATTAATGACATTGTTCAATAATTTCTGCATTCAGTTGGATCATCTTTCTTGGGAATGGATACAAATATAGATCTCTCCTAGTCGGTTGGCCAGGTAGCTGTCTTCCAAATTTCTTAGCATAGACAAATGAGCACCTCCAGCACTGCATCCATTTGTTGAAACATCTCAATCAGTATTCTGTCAATTCTTGGTGCCTTTTCGCCAATGCCTTCAGTGCAGCTTGGACCTCTTCCTTCGTACCACTGATTCTTAATCATATGCTACCTCCTGAAATGGTTGAAAGTCAACCAATTCTTCTTGAAACAGGGACTCTGTGCAATTCCTTCCACATTCTTTTGCTACTTCCTGTGTCATTTAGTGTTTTCCCTGTAGAATCCTTCAATATTGCAACCCGAGGCCTGAATTTTTTCTTCAGTTCTTTCAGCTTTAGAAATGCTAACGTGTTCTCCCCTTTTAGTTTTCTAACTCCAGGTCTTTGCACATTTCATCATAATACTTTGTCCTCTCGAGCTGCCTTTTGGAATATTCTGTTTCAGCTTTTACTTCATCATTTCTTCCCGTTCACGTTAGCTACTGGACATTCAAGAGCAAGTTTCAGAGTCTCTTTTAACATCCATTTTGGTCTTTTCTTTCTTGTCTTTTTAATGACCTCTTGCTTTCTTCATGTATGATGTCCTTGATGTCATTCCACAACTCATCCGGTCTTTGGTCATTAGTGTTCAATGCATCAAATCTATACTTGAGATGGTCTCTAAATTCAAGTAGGACATACTCAGGGTTGTACTTTGGATCTCGTGGACTTGTTCTGATTTTCTTCAACTTCAACTTGAACTTGCATATGAGCAAAAAAACGTTATGATACATAATCATACAATTTTAATGAGCTTATTATTTATTTTAAAATAACGTGTGTATACTCTAACATCATCCCACATAGCACTGATTAATCATATGGCTATTTGTCTCTAAAACAATTAAAAAATTAAAAAAAGATAAGAGTTCTGGAAAAACGGTGCTCTAGGCAGAAGCACCACGCCGTCCCTCCACAGCAAAGATCTGAAAAACTAAGCCGAACAGAGAATACAACAATCCTGAAACCCTAAAACATCAAATGAAGAGATAAAGAACTCAGACAAGTACCAAATGGAGTGAGAAAACTGACAGAGAATAGAGAGCGAGAAGAGATTCATGCAGAGGTCCCCTACCAGCTAACACAGCGCGGATCCGCCATCTTGGACTCCTATCGGAGACCAGCAAACGGGTACGAGAAAGCAGCCTCATGGACCATCCAGCGGGAGACAAAACAACCGGTAATTTGCGATATATGCTTTCCCACCCCCCACCCTTCTTCACTCCGACTCAGCCTCCTCTGTTCCTGCAGCCACAATCTCTTGACAGGGAAACACCAGCTGCTTGGACTCCACACACCTGAACGGGCCAGCTCCCTGAGTGCCATTTGTTGGCTGCTGGTGTTGCTTTTTTCCGCTTCTTTTGATTTCTTTCTTACCTCTCACCACCTCCCCCTCCATTTTCTCAAATACCTGGCTCCCTGCGCCATCTTTGCTTCTTCCTAAGGGGCTGCAGAGCTCTGGTAATTTGCGATATATACTTTCCCGCTCCCTACCCTTCTTCACCCACACTCGGCCCCCTCTGCTTCCCGAGGAAACAGTCTCTGGTCCAAGAAACACCAGCCCGCACTAGCTGGCTCTCTGAGTGCCGTTTGTTGGTTGCTAGTGTTGCTTTTTTTCTGCTTCTTTTGATTTCTTCCTTACCTCTCGCCACTTCCCCCTCCTTTTGCTCAAATACCTGGCTCCGTGCGCCATCTTTGCTTCTTCCTGGGGGGCTGTGGAGCTCTGTTCAAGGGTGGAGATACTTCCCAGTCTGGGCTGCTGCGCTGGTGGGATCCCGGGACTTTTGTTCGTTTGTTTGCTTTGAATTGTTTGTTTGTTTTCTTTTCCTTTTCTAGAGTTGGGAGCCCTTTCTGGCCGGGTGGTGCTGCATGGCAGGGGCACTTCCTCCTCGGCTTGCACAGACATGCAGAGGGATACCTGAGAGCATTTCTTTTTTCATTGGTTTTTTTTTTTTTTTTCTGTTTTTTGGGGGCCTTCCTTGTTCTTTTTTTTTAATTTGTTGTTTTTTTTTTCTCTTTTTCCCTTTTTGTCTTTCTTCATTGTTCAGTTTCTTGCCTCTCTATATCTTCCTTCTTTTTCTGTCCCCTGAATACCAGGAATTCTGTAACTCTATACCTTCTAGACAGGCCGTACTGCAACACCTGAGAGCGACTTCCCCAGACCTTATAGCTGCACCAGTGGGATCCCTGGGAACTTTACGGTTCTTTACCCTTTTAGATTTTTATTTATTCATTCTTTTCTTTTCTCCCTCTTCCCCTTTCTGTTTTTCTCCATTTCATAGTCTCTCAACTCTCCACTCCAATGGCAAGCTCCCCTAGTATTCTTTCTTGTTTGTTTGTATGTTTTTGGCTCCTGTTCCTCTCTCCTCTTTCCCATATCCATATTAGCTCCACAAATAACAATCTCCCCACTGCATCCTGCCTACCTGCAGCATGCGCTTCACATCACATCACCAAGCAGCACAGGCACGACCTACTTGAACCTGCCCTGCACTGATTACTGACCTGCTCTGGTGGCTGTAGTAAGTGCCACAAACAAGCCGTCCCAGTAACTCCTCTTCAGGTAGACCTGCCCTGCTATATCATATCTGAGTGACCGACCCTGCTAATTGGAGAAGGAGGTGAAAAGTATTGCGCCCACAGACGAGCAAACAACAAGAAACACACAGTCCGCCTGCTCACAAATTAGGGAAAAAAAAAAAAAAGGAATGAAACAAACAAATCTACAATCAATAAACGAGAAAAATAACTACTGAATGCCCCGGAAACAGCAGACAATGTCAAAACATTTACAAAAACAGGACAGGATGGTTCCAGTAGGCATCCAAAATAAAACACCAGATGACTCTCCTCTGGAAGAAAATGCACTAGAACTACCTGATAGGGAATGCGAATCTCTAATACTCAGAATTCTCCAATAACTGAGGCAAAAAGCTCACAAACATGAGGAAAAAATACACAAATTCATGGAAAACAGACAAAAAATTGGAATAATTCAGGAAAATAATGCAGGAACAAAATGCCAAAATAAATTCACAACTAGAAATTATACAAAGACAACAATTAGAAATCCAAAAGATAAACAACAAGATTTCAGAAATGGACGGTGCCATAGAAAGGCTGAGAAGCAGATTTGAAACGGCGGAAGACAGGATAAGTGGAATTGAAGACAAACACTTGGATACAACTCTGTTTCAAGAAAACTCAGAAAAAAGAAGAAAGAAAAATAAAGAGACACTGAGAGTTGTGCGGGATACAAAAGCAAAAATTTTCCAGTGATTGGAATTCCAGAACACAGGGAGAAAACACAGAGAGGATCATTGAGGAACTGCTGACAGAAAACTTCCCCAATACCATGAAAGATGAAACGCTGGCCATCCAAGAAGCTCAACGAACCCCATATAGAAGAGACCCCAAAAGAAAATCACCAAGGCATATCATATTCACACTCGCCAAAACCAAAGACAAACAAAGAATCCTGAAAGCAGCTCATGAAAAACAAGAAGTCACAGACAGAGGAGAAACAATAAGACTAAGCTCAAATTATTCGGCAGAAACCATGCAGGCAAGAAGGCAATGGGATAACATATATAAAATCTTGAAAGAAAAAAATTGCCAGCCAAGAATAATATATCCTGCAAAACTCTCGTTCAAATTTGATGGTGAGATTAGGTCATTTCCAGGTAAACAGAAATTAAGGGAATATATAAAAGTCAAACTAAACTTACAAGAATTACTAAAGGGAGTTCTTCGATCTGAGGACAAACAACTTCAGATCACAGGATCGTACCAGCCAGATACCAATCTAGGAAATGAACTCTCAAGGACTACCCAAAACCAAAAGAAATACAACAGGGAATCAGAGCAGTTAATCAGTAAATGACAAGATCAAAACAATAAAAGAGGGAATAAACCACATAGGTATAGAACCTTCTAATGGAGAGGAAGGCAAGGTGATACCAAGTAATGGTAGACTGCTTCAAACTTGGAAAGATAAGGGTAAAATTCATGGTAACCACAAAGGAAGTTAACAAACATACTCATTAAAAAAAGAGTCAAAACATAAAGTCTCAGCACAAACAACACCTACAAAAACAATAGAAATGAAAAACAAATCCACATACAAAAGTAACTCAGCACAAGAGAGTAAGAAGAACAAAGAAAACTTCAGCACCACAAAAAAAAGCACTACAAAATGACAGCAACAAACTCACATCTATCAATAATTACACTGAATGTAAATGGACTCATGCACCCATAAAGAGACGGAGAGTGACAGAATGGATAAGAAAACAGGATCCATCAATATGCTGTCTACAAAAGACACACCTTAGAAACAAAGCTGTGAATTTATTAAAAGTCAAAGGTTGGAAAAAAATATATCAAGCTAACAACTACCAAAAAGAGCAGGAGTGGCAAGTCTAATCTCAGATAAAATAGACTTTAAAACAAAATCTACCATAAAAGACAAAGAAGGACACTATATAATGATTAAGGGGAGGACCCATCATGAAGACATAACCATAATAAACATCTACGCAACCAATGACAGGGCTCAAAAATACATCAAACAAACTCTAACAACACTGAAAAGAGAAATTGACAGTTCCACAACAATAGTAGAAGACTTCAACACACCACTCTCAGTAAAGCACAGAACAACTAAGAAGAAACTCAACAAAGATACAGAAGACCTAAAGGGCACAATCAGCCAACTGGACCTCATAGATATAAACAGAACACTCCATCCAACCGCTGCAAAGTACACATTCTTTTCCAATGCACATGGAACGTTCTCCAGAATAGACCACATCTTAGGCCACAGAGCAATCCTCAACAAGACCCAAAACACTGAGATAATTCAAAGTATCTTCTCTGACCACAATGCCATCAAGGTAGAAATTAACAATAGAAGGAGCAAGGAAAAAAGATCAACTACATGGAAACTGAATAATACCCTGCTTACACATCACTGGGTAATAGAAGAAATCAGAGATGGAATCAAAAAACTCCTAGAATCAAATGAGAATGAAAACACATCATACCAAAACCTTTGGGACACAGCAAAGGCAGTCCTCAGAGGGCAATTTATAGCAATAGATGCACATATCAGAAAAGAAGAAAGGGACAAAATCAAAACATTAACTACAGAACTCAAATAGAAAGAGAACAGCAAAAAAAGCCCACAACCACTGGAAGAAAGGAAATATTAAAGATCAGAGCAGAAATAAATGAAATAGAGAACAGAAAAACAATAGAAAGAATCAACAAAACCAAAAGTTGGTTCTTTGAAAGAAACAACAAAATCGACAAATCACTGGCCAGACTGACAAAAGAAAACAGGAGAGGACACAAATAACCCAAATAAGAAATGAAATGAGGGACACTACAACAGACCCAACTGAAATAAAAAGGATTATAACAGAATATTATGAAAAATGATACTCCAACATATTTGAAAACTTAGAGGAAATGGAAAATTTTCTAGAAACACACGGCCTACCTAAACTACAACAAAGTGATATTGAAAATCTGAACAGACCCATAACAAGAGAAAAGATAGAAAAGGTAATTAAAAAAACTCCCAACCAAAAAAAGCCCCAGCCCAGATGGCTTCACTGGAGAATTCTACAAAACATTTACAGAAGAGCTTCCGCCAGTACTACTCAAGCTATTTCACAGCATAGAAAAGGAAGCAACACTTCCAAATTCGTTCTATGAAGCCAGCATAACGTTGATACCAAAACCAGGCAAAGACGTCACAAAAAAAGAAAATTACACACAAATATCTTTCATGAATATAGATGCAAATATTCTTAACAAAATTTTAGCCAATATAATTCAGCATCATATCAAAAAAATAATACACCACGACCAAGTAGGATTCATACCAGGTATGCAAGGATGGTTCAACATTAGAAAATCAATCAACGTAATCCACCACATAAATAAAAGGAAAGAAAAGAATCACATGATCATCTCAATTGACATAGAAAAGGCATTTGACAAAGTCCAACACCCATACCTGATAAAAACTCTCAATAAAATAGATATAGAAGGGAAATTTCTCAACATAATAAATGGCATCTATGCACAACCAATGGCCAACATCATTATTAATGGAGAGAGGCTGAAAACATTCCCCTTGAAAACAGGAACAAGACAAGGATGCCCTTTATCACCACTCCTATTTAACATTGTGCTGGAAGTTCTAGCTAGAGCAATAAGGCAAGAGAAAGAAATAAAGGGCATCCAAATTGGTAATGAAGAAGTTAAACTGTCCCTGTTTGCAGATGATATGATACTATACATAGAAAACCCTAAAGACTCCATGAGAAATCTCCTGGAACTAATAGATTCAGCAGAGTAGCAGGATACAAGATAAACATTCAAAAAACCAGTTGGATTCCTATACACCAATAAGGAGAACGATGAAAAGGAAATCAGGAAAACAATACCATTTTCAATAGCCCCTAAAAAGATAAAATACTTAGGAATAAATCTAACCAGGGATGTAAAAGACCTATACAAAGAAAACTACAAAACACTACTGCATGAACCCCAAAGGGATCTATATAAATGGAAAAACATACCATGTTCATGGATAGGCAGACTCAACATTGTGAAAATGACAATTCTACCCAAAGCAATTTACAAATACAATGCAATCCTGATCCAAATACCAACAACATTCCTCAAAGAGATGGAAAAACTAATCATTAACTTTATATGGAAAGGGAAGAAGCCCCGAATAAGTAAAGCACTACTGAAGAAGAAGAAAGTTGGAGGACTCACACTACCTGATTTCAGAACCTACTATACAGCTATAGTAGTCAAAACAGCCTGGTACTGGTACAACAACAGATACATTGACCAATGGAACAGAATTGAGAACCCAGATGCAAATCCATCCACCTACACTCACCTGATCTTCGACAAGGGCCCAAAGTCCACCAAATGGGGAAAAGACAGTCTTTTTAACAAATGGTGCTGGCAAAACTGGATATCCATCTGCAAAAAAATGAAACAGGACCCATACCTCACAACATATACAAAAACTACCTCAAAATGGATCAAAGACCTGAATATAAAGCCAAAAACTATAAAGTTCATAGAAGAAAAAATAGGACCAACACTTCAGGCCTTAATACACGGCATTAACAGGATACAAACCATAACCGTCAAAGCACAAACCCCAATAGATAAGCTAGATAACTGGGATCTTCTAAAAATCAAACACCTATGCTCTTCAAAAGACTTCACCAAAAGAGTAAAAAGAGAACCTACAGAATGGGAAAAAATTTTTGGTCAGTACAAATCAGACAATGGTCTAATCTCCATAATCTACATGAAAATCCAACACCTCTACAACAAAAAGACAAATAATCCTATTAAAAAATGGGCAAAGGACATGAACAGACACTTCACCAAAGAAGACATCCAAATGGCCAAGAGACACATAAGGAAATGCTCGCGATCACTAGCCAGTAGAGAAATGCAAATTAAAACCACAATGAGATACCATCTCACCCCGGCATTACTGGCACGAATCAAAAACACTGGAAATAACAAATGTTGGAGGGGCTGCGGGGAGATCGGAACTCTTATGCACTGCTGGTGGGAATGCAAAATGATAACAACCATTTTGGAAAATGATATGGCGCTTCCTCAGAAAGCTCGAAACAGACATACTGTTCGATCCAGCAATCCCACTCCTAGGAATATATCCTAGAGAAATAAGAGTCATCACTTGCATAGACATATGCACACCTATGTTCATGGCAGCACTGTTCACAATAGCAAAACGATGGAAACAACCTAGATGCCCATCAACAGATGAATGGATAAACCAACTATGGTACATACACACAATGGAGTACTATGTAACGAGAAAGAACAACAATCAATCTGTGAAGCATCTCATAACATGGATGAAACTGGAGGACATTATGCTGAGTGAAATAAGTCAATCACAAAAGGACAAATATTGTATGAGACCTCTATTGTAAAAACCTATGAAAAAGCTCACACACAAAATTTAACAATCTTTTTTGGTTACCAGGGATTGGAGGGGTAGGGGCGAAATATTAAATAGGCAATACATAAGTGGTATATTGGGTGAAGGGTGAGAGAGTACACAATACAGGGTAAACTAGCACAACCTGTACAAGGAAAGGTCATGGAAACCCCACAGACACATCCAAACTCCCTGAGGGACTGAATTGCTGGGCAGAGGGCTGTGGGGACCAAGGTCTCGGGGAACATCTAGCTCAACTGGCATGACACAGCTTATAAAGACAATGTTCTACATTCTACCTTGCTGAGTAGTATCTGGGGTCTTAAAAGCCTGTGAGCGGCCATCTAAGATACTCCACTGGTCTCATCCCTTCGGTAGCAAGGGAGAATGAAGAGAACAGGATACAACGAAAAGATCAGTCTGAAGGACAAATTGTCCACAGCTACCAAGGCCTCCACCAGACTGAGTCCAGTACAGCTAGATGATGCCCGGCTACCACCACTGACTGCTCTGACCAGGATCACAACAGAGGGTTCTGGACAGAGCTGGAGAAGGATGTAGAACATAATTCTAACTCACAAAAAAAAAGACCAGATTTACTGGCCTAAAGGAGACTGGAGAAACCTCGAGACTATGGCCCCCAGACACCCTTTTAGCTCAGTGGTGAAGTTATCTCCAAGGTTCACCATTCAGCCTGGGAGTGGACAGCCCCGTAATACCAAATGAGACTAACAAGGTACAGTAGTCCAGTGACAAGGGCCAGAAGGCAGAAGGGGACAAGAAGCGGGTGATAGGGAACACAAGGTTGAGTAAGGATATTGTTGATGTGTTGTGAGATTGTTAGCCATTGTCATAGGGCAACATTTGTAGTAACTGTTAAATGAGAAACTATTTTGTTCTGTAAGCCTTCATCTTAAGTGAGAATAACAGCACAACTGGAAGAGCATAGTCAGCACAACTGGAAGAGCACAGTCAATGTTGCTGAACTGTGCATGTAGAAATTTTTGAAATGGTGTATATTTCGCTATGTGTATTTTCACCAAAAAAAAAAAAAAAAAAGGTTGAGAAGTTAGAGGGTTGACATGTTGTGGGGTTGTTAACCAGTGTCATAAAACAATATGTGTACTACTGTTTCATGAGAAATTATGTGTTCTATAAGCCTTCACCTGAAGTACAATAAAAAAAGAAATAAAAAAAAAAAAAAGGAATCTAACATTCTATTACAGTACACCAGCATTTCTCAAAGTATGTTCCATGGACCTGTGCAGATCCCTAAGGCATTCTCAGACAGTCCATGAGGTAAAAACTATTTTCTTAATACTACAATATCATTTGCCTTTTTCACTGTGCTGACATTTGCATTTATGGTACAAAGGCAAAACCGAAAAATCAAACTCATTGTGGTCGTCTATTCCAACTCATGGCAACCCATGTGTTACAGAGTAGAAGTGCTCCATAGGGTTTTATTGCTGTAATCTTTACGGAAGCAGATTGCCAGGCCTTTCTTCCACAGCATCACTGGGTGGGTTCAGACTGCCAACCTTTAGGTTACTAGTCGAGCACAAACTGTTTGCACTACCCGGGGTCCTTAGGTGCAAAGGCAGTAGTAGGCAAAACTCCTGGCACCTTAGCAAAAGTCAAGGCAGTGGCATTAAATTGTAGTAGTCATTATAGTCTTCACTACCATGTATTCACAGTTTTAAAAAATCCAGTTGCACTAAGGAATGTCTTCAATGAAGCACTAACAATAATTTTATTAAGTCTAGACCTTTTATAATATTCCGTGTGGCAAAATGGGAAATATAAATCACTCATGCTCTATACCAAAGCAAAATGGCTGTCCCAGGGAAAAGCACTGGTACAACTGTTTGAGCTCAAAGCTGAAGGAGCCATTTTTTTCATGGAACACCATTTTCATTTGAAAGAACAACTTGCAGACTATGGTTATTCAGGCTTAAGGTTTTGGCAGACATTTTCTCAAAGCTGAACAAAGTGAAACTATAATTTCAAGGGAAACAACTGCCAGTTGTGTGTTACCAAGCAAATTTTAGAATTTTGGAAAACTTGCATCTGCCACTGTAAGCTTTCCCCATACTTAAAGAGTATTCTGATGAAATTAGTGTGATATGAACAAACATGATTTTTTTATATTATACAAGGAACTATGTCAACATTTGAGATTTCCATAACTCAGTGAGTCACTATTTTCCAAATAATTAATGCATAATGTTACAAAATTATGCATGAGTAGAAGATCCATTCAAAGTACAAGATAAACCAATGGATTTTAATGCAACTGAATAAGAAATGTTTACTGATATGGCTTCAGATTCTACACTGAAACTAACCTTGAAGGAAACTACCACTTATTAAGTTTTGGTGGAGTATCAAAGAATATCCAAAAGTATTTGAAAATGCTATTAAAATATTCCTTCCTTTTCTAACTACATATCTGTATGAGGCCAAATATCCTTCATGTATTTCAACCAAAAGAACATAGCATAACAAATTTAATGCAGAAGCAAGTAGAAGAATCCAGCTGTCTTCTAATAAGTCACATATTAAAGAGATTTCCAAAAATGTAAAACACTGCCACTCTTCTCACTAATACTTCTTGTTTTGGAAAAAATTGCTACTTGTCATAAAAATATATTAGTGATGATACCACGTGGTAAATGTATTACTGATGTTTTTAAATAGATTAAAAAACATTTCTAAAATTCCCCACTTTTAATTTTTAATATGATAAATATCAACGGATATAACCCACATAAACAAAAGTTCTTTGAGCCCTCTGTAATCTCTAAGGCCCCAATAATCTTTAAGACCAAAAAGTTTGAGAATCTTTACAGTACATTGTTAGCACATTATTTTTTATGCTCTGTATAATGTCTTGGTCTTTGCCAACAAGAGCTAGCGTGGCAGTCTCTATTTACACATGGTCAGTAAGCATAAGCACACTATACTACAAGCTCTCTTAGCCAATGGATGCTCTAAAATACTAGCCTTTTTTTAACATGTTCTGTAATAACCGGTGTTTACTATACTGCAGTCTCTCTTTCTGCCATGTATTTTGTACTGTGGCAAACGATCTTGACCCATGGTGGCTAAAAGAAGTTGTACAGCTGATAGTGATGGACCTGGTGCAAAGAAAAGATTAAATATTGTGATTGATGGTGAAATATACATTTGATGATATTTAAGGCATGTTCGAGGACTTGGTTAAGGATGCAGCTTTGATTAGCAGATTTTTGACATCATAAACATCAATGCAGACTGAGAGGATGGTTCACAGGGCATGAATCATAGCTGGAAGAAACGATGCTGGAAATATGTAGACTTTAGGAGAAGGTGACAGAAGGGAAGGAAGGGAAGGCAGCTGCCAACTTCCATTGGGAGTAGGTTATAATGTCCCCTACATGGGGCTAATGCAATTCATGCTTCTAAGAAAGCACCTGCAACACTTTATACACAATGATGGGGGGGGGGGGGGTCAGACTACACAAGGTGTTACTTTAATTATCTCTGTTCTTGGGAAGACTAGTTCTAACATACAGATCCTCAGGACAAAGAATACTAGACATGGGAATGAGAAACTTCAAGGTTCTAAATAAATTCTCAAAGTCCAAGATCATTCTTTACTACACGGAACAAAATCTTCAGAATTTCTTAGGAAAAAAAATTTCAAAAATGGACAACATCAAAGTTTTAGGATTAAAGATAAGCTAAAGGCAGTGAGTTTATGTTAATGGCGGAGGAACAACTCCGAAAAGGAGGGTGAGAACTCAAAGAATGTAATCAATGTCACTAAACTGTACAGGTAGAAACTGTTGAATTGGTGTATATTTTGCAGTGTATATTCCCAACAACAACAACAAACTAAATAAAATTTAGAAAAAAAACATACAAGCTAAGAACCAAATTTTTTAAATCTCTATTTTATTGCACTTTTAAGCAAACTTCCAAAGATGTTACAGGATTTGAAAAGACTATGAAAATGGATCCCTATCACCTCTGTTCCAAAAAATATATAATCATGGTTTAAGGAAGGTTGTGCCTGACCTAAGCCATGATATTTTCAACAGCCTCATATGCGTGTGAAAGCTGGACAATGAGTAAGGAAGACCAAAGAATTGATGCCTTTGAATTATGGTGTTAGCAAAGAACACTGAATACTGAATAGATCATGGACTGCCAGAAGAACAAACAAATCCGTCTTGGAAGAAATACAGCCAGAATACTCCTTAGGAGCAAAAATGGTGAGACTTCGTCTCACGTACTTTGGACATGTTATCAGGAGGGACCCGTGTCTACAGATGGACATCATGCCTGGTAAAGTACAGGGTCAGCGAAAAAGAGGAAGACCCTCAACTAAATGGATCGACACAATGGCTGTAATAATGGACTCAAGCATAGCGATGATTGTGAGGATAGCACAGGACCAGGCAGTGATTCATTCTGTTATACACAGGGTTGCTATGAGTCGGAACCGACTCAATGGCATCTAACAACAACAAGAAGGAAGATTAGTTGAAGCTGACCCAGTCACACCAAATCCCTAAAGAAAATTTTTAACAGAAACTGTTTTTCTTTAAAAGAGAAAGGAAACATACTTCTAAGGTACTGAAGGAACACAGGAATACCACCTTCATTTACATGTATCTACTGAACACTTGGAAACCCTGGTGGCATAGTGGTTAAGAACTACATCTGCTAACTGAAAGGTCGGCAGTTCAAATCCACCAGGCGCTCTTTGAAAATTCTATGGGGCAGTTCTACTCTGCTCTGTAGGGTAGCTATGAGTTGGAATCGACTCAACGGCAATGGGTTACTGAACACTTATTACACTTATTATGTGCTAGACGGTGCTGTCTTTTGAGGAACACACACACATACACATAATTATATCATGAAGTCAACTTATGAAACAAGCCAAAAACATTGACATATAACTATGTCCACAACCCCACATACTTCCCCCAATGCCCAGCTTGTAAGGTTTTTTGTGGCTCTACCTGGTTAGCTCCAGGATTTTTTTTATATCAATCCTCAAAACTGGTAGAGCTGAATAACTGGAATGAGACATGAACTGCTAAACTATTTACCTTATAAGAACCTGAGGGTACTAGCAGAAGAATATAACATCCTCCAGGATAAGAGGAGAAGATGAGTTGGAAAGAGGTAAGAATCAACATTAATGAGAATCCAGGAACGAGAGAAAAGAGATTTTAGGTGAGCAACTGCTGTGAACAATGAATGAGACTTTAGGGCAAAGATGCATAAAAAGGTCCTCTAAATTGGACATTTCTTATGCTCCACTGGTGTGATCTTCAACATGCTTTGGCAAAAACTTAAATTTTTCAATTTTTTAAAAATATTGCATGATGAGTCTTTTAAGACTGGCCCAGAAGTGGCCCCATTACATTAGTTACATTCACAATGTTACATTGTGTTACTACATAGTTGTGACCCTTGATGAAAAAAGAAAACAGCATTGACTTCTAATCCCATAAACCTATAATACTTTAACCATCTACCCCAACCCTAAATCCTGATCCACTACCACTCATAGTTGCTAATGTTAACCTAATTCCCTGGGGATTCTTCCAAAGAACTCTACGTGGTACAAGAATTTCCTGAACTCAGTGCTTCTGAGATCTCAACTTCTTTACCAACGTTTTTGAAATAAAAGTGTGCCCCTAACCCTGTCAGTTTGTTGTTTCTCTCAAGATCAAAAAAATGAATTGCTAAATGAAGAGAAACCAGTAAGTATACTTTTTCAACTGATTTTTTTTTAATTGAATAAACTTTGTTTTGTTCACATTGACACCCCAAACTTATATTGGTTTACTCCAATTCTACAAACATGAACATTTTAGTGATATTTATTAAATTGTGATTCTTCCCATATTGCATGACTGAGGCAGAGCACACCGCACAGTACCTATACAGTATCTGATCATGGAATGATGAACTAGTATAGAGCTAGTATCAGATCAATGGCTAAGTCTATCATCTGTGAAATCTGGGAATAATTCAATTTTCTCCCTTTGACTTCACACTTCTATAATTTAAAACCATCACAAATACAAAACTACTGACTGGAGAAACCCCAAAAGTATGGCCCCCAGACACCCTTTTAGCTCAGTAATGAAGTCACTCCCGAGGTTCACCCTTCAGCCAAAGATTAGACAGCTCCATAAAACAAAATGAGACTAATGGGGCACAACAGTCCAGGGATAAGGATTAGCAGGCAGAAGGGGACAGGAAAGCTGGTAATGGGGAACCCAAGGTTGAGAAAGGGACAGTGTACACATGTTGTGGGGTTGTCAACCATTGTCATAAAACAATATGTGTACTAACTGTTTAATGAGAAACTATTTGTTCCATGAACCTTCATCTAAAGTACAATAAAAGAAACAAACAAACAAACAAATACAAAACTACTACTATACTTGGTTTGGTAAACAATAGGAGAAAAAGTACAGAAGGAACCAATTATCAAAAATTTAATAGCAAGAAGAAATTCCTTCCACGGTTTAGTAAGACAGACTTAACCAAAAAGTAAACTAACTTTCCACTTCTAAGGCCAAACTCGTTGAAATCTGATGGCTTTTTGAATACCACCCAAAAACCGACAACCTCTCTTAAACCAGCTGCTGTCAAGTTCGATCAAAAGAGAATTTTAGATCCTCCAGATGGTCTGAGGGCTGCTCTTGAAATGCAAGGGTAAGATATATTAGTCCTGGGTATCACTAATCAAACAAAGGAGAAAACTGAGGTGACTGTGTTCACTTAAAATGACCAGACTACCAGAAATTCAGCAATCCCACCTAAGACTACCTAAAATATTTAATGGTTGAGGAAGAATAAATAAATTGGTATGATGAGGCTAGAAAACAACAGTTGGAATCCCTATTCTAAATAAACTAGTTATAGATAAGAATTTCAGTGGAAACACCACAATTTTCCCAAATTTATCCCAACTCAGCAAGAGAATCGTTTGCTTTGTATTACACACTGCAACTTAAGAATCTTAGGCACCAACACATCACCTTGCTTGACACTAAACCACATGGCTTAAGCATGAAGATTCAAATGAGAATTTTCATTATAAATGCTTCCACTATCAAAGTTTGAAAACACATTTGAAAATGTGCCACATACTGTTACTGGGGGAAAGGGGGAAGCCAAAACTAGCCACTGCCTCATTACTTTGGGTCTGACAACAATTCTAAGCATAACATTTTCAAAGCACTTGCTGATTTAATATTTAAATTGCTTCCTGAATAGTCCCTGTTGAATAGGCACTGCATTAAGCTTAATTTCTTTAAAATTTTCATCCAGTGAAGGTCATCTTTCAAGTAGGTCAAACTATAGAATTTTTGCTGAAGAATGAAACAGTTATATAATTTTACAGCTAATACATTGAAATTTACATTAAATTTTTTATAATGCTAACATTTAGGTTCATGACTTTCATTTTCATTTTATCTTCTGGGATCTTTTCTTTTTCGATTTCCTCAGATTCTGGAAAGTTATCTGCTATTTCAAGGAATCGCAAGTAGTACAAGAAACACTTCAGATATATCTAACCCACTGGTAGAACAATATAGATGTCAACTTTTCAATTCAAATTCCTTTTGAAGTTACTCCACAGAGATTTAAACAAAAATCAAAGCAGAAATTTCCTGGCATCCATTTCCTTTCTTTTATTTTAAAAGACCCTCTATTTCTACCATTTGTGAATTATTCCATTGCAGTGGCCACTGCTGTTATTTATGGAGCATCCGTTTCCCCTTTCTCCTTCCAAATGGAATCAACTTTGTTCAGATATCTACCCCCACTCCCCTCATTCCATACTGAAAGCCCTAAGGATGGGCCCTAATTCACTGAAACCAATCCCAAGCCCTCTGGCACCGAGTGGTTCAAAAACTTAATTCAGTCAGGACATAGTATTTATTCTCCTGGAGTCTGTTGTAAGTCCAGAAGTGGGGAACCAAACCGAATGGAAGGACTTTTATTCCATGTTTGGAGCAGGGGAATTCTTTTTTTTTTTTCTCCCCCACTGCACTTGAGCCAGGACAACCTTTGCCCCAATTGCTCTTGGCAGCCATCTTACAAACAAAAGGTTGGCCAGCCTGAGGACAAGGCCAACACACAGAGGACCACTGAGAAAACAGGATTTCTGAGAAATGGAGCTGAAGTCCTGATCATTACCACACCTGGGGCCCAAAATACCTCTGGACATCCTGTTTTCTAAGATGAAAAATATATTTATTGTCTATAAATGAGTTGAGTTTTCTGTTATTAGCAGCAGAAAGCATTCTAACTGATACATCCACATTTAAATCTTACACAGTTATCATACATATAATATTTGAAGTCTACACTGATACAATTTAAAGTCACTTGAATTTTCTTCTTGATAAAACCAAACCAAATACCCTCCTGTCAGGTGGCTTAACAGGGTTGTTACAGAGATGAAATAAGAAATAAAAAGCACCTAGCTCAGTGCTGGGCACAAGCAGTCACAAGCTGTCCATCCTCTTTCTCTTCCCATCTTTGGAAAACTGAACATCTGTGGCTTTCCATGGCCTGCTTAATAAAGCCCAAGCTCAGCATTAAAGACATTAAAGCTATCTTGCTCCAAAATACATGTTCAGTTCTTTCTCCTTTGCACACACTCCTGCTCTGAAAGCTAGACATGTGGCCGGCCATTCAAGAATATGTGCCTGCACTTTCCCCGTACTCTCTTTCGTTCAGGCTGTTCCTTCGGCCCAGAGAGCCCAACTCCTCCCATCTCCGTCAATTCAAATCCTACTCATTCACAGTCCAGATCAAAAGTAAACATTTCCATGAAATCTTCCTCAATATCACCATTAATAAATGGCATTTCATCACATATTCCTTGCATCATAAATTATTTGTGCATGCTTACAGCCTGTTTTAAAAAACTGTAAACTCCTTGAATGCTGAGGACAGAGTCTTACATATCTCTGCACTCCACCACCATCTCTCCCGCAAGACACCCAAATGCACAGAGCAGTAGCTCAGCAAATATTTGTTGAACAAATGAACACAGTTTTCTGAGAGTGAAAAGTATCCTACAGAATAGATTATCACAAAGGCTGAAATGTCCTTGGTTCAGGAAGAGTTGTCCTGAAGAAAAAGGAATAAATCAGATGACCTTTTAAGATTGATTCTGTAAATTCCATCAACTATTTAAAAGTATTGCCTAATAATTCAAAAGCAAACTGTTCACAAACACAGCTTAGAAAAAGAAAGTGACATTTATTATAATATACAAAATTTAACAACAGATTTTTTAACAAAAATTTGGGCTGTTCTTATAGTAATATTTATAATATTTTCAGTTACGTTCAAGGGATTTCACAGTTGAAGGAAGTAAAAGAGAGAAATGTCAGCCCTCTCACACTGGTAACAGGGCAAAATCCATTTGGAAGCATAAATTCATAAAATGTACATACTGACGTCACTTAACTATTATCCCCACTTCATCACCAAAAATATACATAGCAAACGCCCAGAAAGTTACGTATAATTCTGATGGTTATATCTTCACCAGCTTCTATGCAGAAAATATACAAAATGTTTTTTTTTTTTTAATTATCTCTGCTACTAAATGATTTATACAATTTAAGTCTGCTAAAATTAGGTTATGTCAATATCCATGACCGTATTATCAGTTCAAATAAGGCCACAAAACTAAGGAAAACAAACTCCTAACTTCAGAAAGAAACAGGACTAATCAATTATAATATTTCATAAATTACTGAACCTGCTTTTTAAATAAAATCCTTTAGAATCAATCTCAGTAAATCTCAGCAATCAATTAATTGGGACAGAAAACTTGATTCCACAGGACAACGCATACACAAAAATAAAAGGATAATGTATAAGATGAAAATCAAAGTCTAAATTGATGGTTATTCATAGAAAATTAAAAGTAAAAAAAGGAAACAGACAGTAATTAATTTTAAGTAAACAGGTTTTTAAAAACCGTTAACAGAAAAAGGATTTAAACGCACGCTTATTTCGTCTGTTCTAATACTGTTATATTCTATGTATTTCTGTAGGACAACTTAAATCTTCTGGAAAAGAAACACAGTATAAATACATAAATTCTTAGTATTGAATACAGTGTCGGACACTGCTTGGTTATTTTTAAAATAAAGATCACATTTTCAATCAAAACCTGCATATGCTTCTAAAAGGTTATAGTAAAGCTACAGTTTAAAAGTTTTCCAAATTACTCTAAAAGTATCTCCAGTCTTCCCGGAGCCGCCTAGTAAACGGAAAATGGTTCTAAATACTGTTGCGAACCAGTAAATAAGGGAGTTTGTTATCTGAAAGGATCCTGGATATTCGAGGAACACAGTGGGGTCAGAGGCGCGATCCGGGATCGGCTGTAAGAGACGAGCAGATTTAGCTCCCTCTCTGGATCAGGGAACACCTGAGCTGTGGGGATTTGGGAAGGGGTGCGCGGGCGGGGACGCAACCCGGGGGTAGTGGGCGCTGAGCCTCGGCCGAGAACAACGAAAATGACCCCTGAAAAATGTGGGGCTCCCAAGACTTGGCAAAGGCAAGAAGGCTCTTTGCGGTCCCCGGACAAATTCCCCCCAGGGCCCGCCAGCCCAGCCTGGCCCCGCCAGGCGAGGAGGGCTCGCTACTCACCGTGCAGGGAGAGAAGCAGCAAAGGCGCCAGAGAAGTCATCCCGCCGCCTGGGTCCCCTCGTTGCGGCAGTGGCGGCGCGGGCCGGGCTCTCGGTGCCCTCGGGGCAGCCTGGTCCTCGCAGTGCGCCGGGCGGGGCTGGGACCGTGGGACCGGCCGCCCGAGCGAGCAAGTGCACTCGGCGGAGGCTGAGCTCCGAGCTCGCCGCCCGAGTTCCCCGGCTCCTCGCGCCGCCGGGGGAGCCACTCCCCCAACTCCCGCCGGGCTACTCGGCTACTCCGGCGGCAGCCCGCTACGCTCCGCACCGCCCACTCGCCCCTCTGGGTCTCCTGGGCAACCGCGGCTCCAGCGCGACGCCTCGCGGCCTGCCGGCGGAGCCGGAGGAGCGTGCAGCTGGCGAGGCCTGGGCCACCTGTGCGGTTGCACCCGCTCCCCAGCACGCCTCCTGAAGCGCTGGGAACCGAAAAGCAGACGTTCTCCTCCTCCCCTGCCCTAAATTGCCCCCAAACTGATCTGTCAGTCCTGATACCCACAGAGCTAGCAAGATTCTTCTCTGTGCAGTTTCATTTCGTGTCTCAACGCTCTCTTCCGCAACCTAATAATCTGAGAGAACCTGCCACTGACAAAGCCAGGGATGCATGAGGTTTGACCTGTTCCATAGTTTTTTTTGTTTTTGTGTTTTGTTTTGTTTTGCTTTTTCCCTGTATACCCTTTCTTCCTTGAAGAAAAGCAGGTAGGGATTGTGGTGTGTCCCTCACGCTCCATTCCTATCAGAGACTCCCATCTTCTCTTGCACCTTTTGTAAAACTTATGACAACTTGTAAGAGGAAATTTTCCATTTAAAACGTTATAGGTTTCCTAAACTAATTTCAAGCATTTGTTAACTGGTGGGGAGGTGCTTTTATTGTGGTGATTGTTACTTTAGTTACTTCAGGTTTTTATTTTTTTGGTTTGGTTTGGGGGGTGGGGGGTACCTTCCTGGCATCTGAAATTATTTCTTACTTAAATATCTACAAACATCATCATCCCTTTTCCATTTAAGTCACTGTTCTCTGTCTTACAATCTACAGTCACTTGTTGCTTCAGCCTCCAACATGAGTCTTCTAAATTTCTACAACAGCATAAATTTGGATTCTTGGGGCCATTCAGAAATTCTGAGCCCCGGAGGTAGGGCCAAGATGGTGGAGTAGTCAGCCACTTCCAATGGTCCCTCTTACAACAAAGACCCAAAAAAACAAGTGAATTGATTATATATGACGATCTAGAAGCCCTGAACATCAAAGGCAAAGTTGAGGAATCGGACTGAGTGGCAGGGGGAGGGAGAGACAGTTCAGAAGCAACAAGGAGTTGCCAGACCTGACCCAGTGGGAGCCAGCGCCCTGCAGGCCAGGTCAGCTGGCATGCCCAGTGAGGCAAGCAGTGGCGTTCAGGATGCGTTTTCCACATCAGGAGAGACCAAGCGGCGAAGAGTCTGCTCAGGCCTCCAGAGCCAGTGAAAAGTGTCACTTAATCAGCAAAAGATAAGTACATGTGTTTAACCTACCACACAGATCAAGAAACACCCCATTTGGGAAGAACCTCTCTCCCATTTACCTGCTCCCTCCCCGCTCTGCACAGGTCTGGGCAACTTCAGCGACTGCCACATCCCCTGGGCCAGAAGTAGGACCCATCATGTGCCCTGAGCCATTCTCCCAGCCTTGGAGAGGGAACAATTAACAAACACGGAAAAAATAATCTCCCAGCTCCCATAAGCCGGGAACTCAGGGCAGGCACAGCGCCTTTGCCTAGGCACAGGCATAAGGGGTCCACAGACCTTGAATGCCTTTCACCCCTGCATAAACCTATGTGGGCCCATTTCAACAGTGTAGGCACTCATTAGCACAGTACAACAGGGTATATACCTGAAGCCTAACTTCACTGTATCAGCTATTTGGTGGAGTGGAAGGTTCGTGACATTTGAAACCACTTTGTCCATTAAACAGTGTCCTCACCTACCCACATCAGGGGCCTGAGGACTGGTGGGTCCACATCCATGCCACTTAGCCAGCTGTAACAGGTCCAAGAATATGGTGCCTCCAAGTCCTTACATCTAACAGCATTGGGTGCCCACAGTCATTGGGTGCCCATAGTCAAGCTGCAAAACCCACCCACCTGCGCACTCTAGGGAACAGGGACACGCTTTTCTCCCAGACACTCAGGGGCAGCCGTCAGCCCCCTGCCTTGCTCAGTGCATGACTCCCTGCTGCAGCGTGTGCCTACTTCAATCACCCCTGCCCATCTAGGACTGTAGGTGAGAGCCTGCACCACACACTTGGTGACCAACTATCTGGACATCTGAGCTGAATCCATACAAGAAAAATAAACGGACTCCTAGGCTCATATACCTAGTAACAGATCTAACCACCTGATCACAGGATGTTAGATCTCAAAAGTGCCAATAATCAAACTAGCTCACATGAGCAGCGTATTTGGACGTATCAAAACAAAACAAAACAAGAAGCTAGGACATAGTAAGCAAACATAAAATAAATAAATATAATAACTTCTTGATGGCTCAGAGACTACAGTCAATATCAAATCACATAAAGAGGCAGACCACGATGGCTTCAGCAAGCTCCCAAAACAAAGAATCAAGAAATTTTCTGGAGGAAAAGAACTTTTTGGAATTACCGGAGGCATAATACAAAAGATTAATATACAGAACTCTTCAAGAGATAAGGAAGGAGATCATGCAAAATGCAGACCAAGCCAAGGAACACACAGACAAAGCAATAGAGGAACTTAAGAAGATTACAGAAGAGCACAATGACAAATTTAACAGGTTGCAAGAATCCATAGAGTGACAGCAGTCGGAAATCCAGAAGATTAACAATAAAATTTCAGAATTAGACAACCCAATAAAAAGTCATAGGAGCAGAATGGAGGCAATGGAAGTCAGAATTAGTGAGACTGACGATAAGCACTTGACACCAATTTATTTGAGGAAAATTCAGATAAAAGAATTTTAAAAAATGAGGAAACCCTAAGAATTATGTGGGAGTCTATCAAGAGAAATAACCTGCGAGTGACTGGAGTACCAGAACAGGGGGGATAACAGAAAATACAGACAGAATTGTTGAAGATTTGTTGGCAGAAAACTTCTCTGATATCAGAAATTCTGAGCCCCTGTCTGGCAGATGCCATCTCCATAGGCAATGCAGAGACAAAAATAATATGCACATGGCAACGGCAAATATGTAAAACATCTTCTGTGCATTTGGACAAGGATTAGAAGGTACAGTATATGTAAAAATGAAAATAACAGTATCAAGATGGAAGAATTACGGATGTACTTTTTCTTTTTTGAAAATGTTTATGTTCATCATATTATGTTCATATTTTCAAATAAAAACTAAAAGGGCACATTAAGAAATGCCAGCTATATTTAGCAAGATGACCCTGAAAAAATAAATTTTGATTATTAATTATGGATACCTCAACTTTGCTCAATACTTTCAATTTGCTAGAATTCTTTTGTTGCCTTTAGAAATCACCAGACCTCTAATGGTAATAATAAAAATATGACAGTCTTGACTCATTAATAACAAGTTGAAAGTTTCAACTATGATTTAATCACTGGGCTCATTCGCCTTTTAAACTCTAGGACAAAGATTATATTTTCTTTTCTCCAACCAGTTAAATTCCTTACTTTCTCCTGAATTCCCAGAAGGGCATAAGAGTAAGTAATATAAGAAAAAAAAAAAAAAAGCAAGGAAGCTGGTGCCACTCAGAGCAGTATTATGCTTTGCCAAAATTCCAGATTTAAATATAGAGATAGAATATTTATTCTCTATAACCTAATAATCCTAATAAATAACCTAATAATCTAGGCTTACAAACCCTGATAAAGCAAGTTATCTAATATATTTCTTATCACATCAATCCAACAAATACTTAGCACCTAAACTGCGTACGGTACTGATTTAAAGGTTAAAGTATAAGATATGATCCTGTCTTCAAATAACTTCAAATAACTTCCGATTGTACCATAAGATACATTTGTGTTGTCGTGAATCAACAGAGGGAGAAAGCTCTTTTGCCTCTTTGTCACCATAGTGTACTTCTGCCTTGCCTGACAGGAGCTGGTGAGTTAAGAGGCCAGAGTGGTCACAGTTCAGTGGAGAAGCCCCTTTAATAGGAAAAGAAGTGTGGCTTCGGGAAGGAGAGTGGTGAGGATCAGATTTCAGGAGACAATGTGGCTGCCCAGAAGCTCGCGGGCAGATAGTAGATGGTGGACCCAAAAGGAAGCAGATCTGGAGTAGCCAGAAGCTCCAATTGCTCGCAGAGAGCCTTCCAATAGAACACTCTCAAGAAATAAATAAAACGTGTGCTTCTTAAGTCGCAGAAGTAATACTACTGGCATGTATTTAGAGTAGTTTTTTATTAGTAATGATGAATTTCACCAGCTCTTTTATCCTTACCTGCTTTATGACTGAGGCAGATTAACTAGTAAGCACAGTCGGTCCGCATCGATTTACAGTAAGCAAGGTAGGCAGGGGCTTAGTTGTGTTTACTTCTAATCTATAGTACACAATTTCACAGTTTCTTCGATGTGGTGAAAAACAGGTGAACTTGTGCACTACAGGTTAGTAAGTAAACACAATTTAACTAGGGCATACCTTGCTTATTGGGTGATCCATCCCTCCCTATGACCACAGTAGGATTTCTTTAAATTTCTTAAGTATTTTGAGTGCTAAAGCAACAAACGACATCTTACATTTGTATAATACTTTATAAATTTCAAGGTGCTTTCATATACATTATCTGATTTGATCTTCACAGCAACCACAGAGGGTAAGTAAGGCAAATATTATTACCCCTTTTCATGTTGGAGGGAATTGAGTCTCAGAAAGATCAAGGGACACCTCAGCACATGTACCAATTGGTACCAGGTATGAATCAGCAGAACTGGAACTAAGGTCTTCTAACATTCAGCCTGTAGTTTTTTCTACGACACCACACAGTTTTTTCTTTTATCTCTTTATAAACTAACATCTAAAGAAAGTTATATAAATCATAAAGAGATCCGTTTGCAACACTGTAGTTGCCTCCCCAACATTTATCCACCTCCACCCCACTATGATCCCCTCAACCCCCATGACCACCCAACCCCCAGTTGCTGCACCACCCAGGGACTCCTCCCAGCCCTTTGTTGTTAGGTGCAGTGGATTCTGACTCATGGCAAGTCCCATGCATGCAGAGTAAAACTGCTCCATATGGTTTTTAAGGCTGTGACCTTTCCAGAAGCAGATCATCAGGCCTGTCTTCTGAAGTGCCTCTGCGTGGGTTCGTACTGTCAACCTTTCAGCTAGTAGTAGAGCGCTTAACCATTTGCACCACCCAGGAACTCCTCCCCCACCTTCCAAACCAAACCTGTTGCCATAGAGTCGATTCTGACTCATAGGACCCTATAGGACAGAGTAGAACTGCCCCATAAGGTTTCCAAGGCTGCAATCTTTACAGAAACAGATTGCTACATCTTTCTCCTATGGAGCAACTGGTGGGTTCAAACCGCTGACCTTTTGGTTAGCAGCCAAGTACTTAACCACTGTACCACCAGGGCTCCTTCTCCTCCACTGTAGAAGCTGTAAAATTTGGGTGAGATTGGCCCCACCCCCACCTCTAGGGGCGCTATAGTTGGTCCACCTAACCAAGGCAGAATTGGAGAGGCGAATGACCTGAGACAGGGAACCCTGGTAGAAGACCCTGCTGTAGTGTAATAGTAATCTTGACTCAAAAACATTGATAACATGAAAATACAGTCAACTTCTAAATATGTAAATGTGGATTATCCAAATTCAAATTTTAATCTTAGACTCGCTTCTTTCCTCCACCCATCAAATGCTGGGCCATCTCTTTTCACAATCAGTTAATCTGCATTCAAGAGTGGAAAATTAATTTTATCATTAGCTTAGAAGAAACATAATTAAGAAAGAAAAACGATGATGGGAATTATAATGCTTTCAAAGATAAATATAAATTATTTTTTAATTAGATATTTTAAATTATTAATACCACTGATCCCTCTCCATTTGTGTATATAAATTAAAGGTTAATTGCATTTAAGTTGGCGGATGTTTGTCTATGAAGTGGTTTACAAAAACATCATTCTTAAACTTGGAACAGGCCTGCTTGATTGTTTGAGCTAGTAACTCATTCTATTTAACTATTTTAACCTAGCTACTTAGAGCCTGAAACAGTCTAGAGCTTGGCTCCTTTTAGAAGTAAAATATGAGAGGAACTCTTCCTTCTTCCCTGTGAAGAGTCAAGAAATTCTCTAAACAAGCAATAAAGGAGTGGAGAAGAAAGTAGTGGCATCATTATATAAGGCAGCAAGCAAACCAGCAAGTATTAATTGCATGTTATCATACAACTGGAGCTCTGGTAGTACAGTAGTTAAGAGGTACAGCTGCTAACCAAAAGATTGTTAGTTCAAATCCACCAGCTGCCCCTTGGAAGCCCTATGGGGCATTCTACACTGTCCTATAGGGTCTCTATAAGTCAGAATTGACTTGCTGGCAATGGGTTTGGGTTTTTGGTTGGTTTTTTTTTGTTTTGTTTTGTTTTTGTCATATAACTAGACCGTTTAATATTTTTAAGCATCTTTCTCAAATTTTGGATCAGTTTATACCCTAGATATATTGACAGCTTAGTCTTTCTCATATCTATTTTTGCCTATTCCTCTGGCAACTCTTGCTAGATAAAATTTGTACAAAGGCAAACACCAATCTCCATCCTCCTCCCCATAGCTTAATCCCTGTCACCATTGTAAATATTGCTGAAGCAAAGTTTCATAATGTCTTCACCTGTTTGGGGGAAAGAAGGCTCTTTTCCTTGAAATATTTTCATTACAAACACTGATTTATTTTAGGTAAAGTCACTTGCTGAACAGGGCCTATTGTGACAAAAACCAAAAACCAAACCTATTGCTGTTGAGTCGATTTCGACTCACAGCAACCCTATTGGACAGAGTAGCACCGCCCCATGCAGTTTCCAAGGAGTGGCTGGTGGATTCGAACTGCCAACCATTTGGTTAGCAGCCAAGCTCTTAGCCACTGTGCCACCAGGGCCCCAATATTGTAACAAAGGGCTATTGAATTCATTCTAATGGCAAGTTTTAAGTGCTACCCATATTTTCTAGGACTTAACATGGGCAATAGCATAAATAACATTTTTATGTGTCACTTGAAGATTGTTTATATTCTCTTTTCTTGTTAGGGAAATAATTTTCAAAAATCCTGAAAAGTCTCTTTTTCCAGTTTTTACTAATCTAAGCTAATCTACTTGAAACACTGTCACTTAATTTTATATACTGGAGTAAAGGCAATTAGTTATCTCAGTGTTTTCAAATTCTAATGAGTTTTCCATATAAGTTTAATTTAAAGTGCACTTCAGACTTTCATTTCTGGCATTAAAACAGACTAGAGACCTTGACCTACAAAAAATGCTGGAAATTATAATTTTTTTAAATCTTAAATGAATTAATGAGCTGTCAATAAAATATGGAAAACTCAAGCCAAAAGCTAGATGAAGGCAAGAATCCAAAGAGGTAAGCACAGCACAGAAGCTGACTTTTACCCTTAAGGACATTTTTCAGATGAGGTGAACTTGAGCTTCAGTTTTTAAAAGCTCATGGGGCTTGGAGAATAGCAGATGAAACACAGCGACAAACCAGGGTAGGGTGTCTAAGCGAAAAAACTCTCCTAATAAAGCTCCCTCAAAAGCTTAGTATCTGCACCCTCAGGGTTAAGTATAAATTAGAAATAATGACCTTTCCCCCATGACTTTGCAAAGACAATTGCCTATCTTGAACCTTAGCCAGGAGGTGAGAGGAGAGAAAAAACTACTTACGAGGATTCATAACTACAAGCAACTCACTAGGGTAAGCAGCCCAAATATCCCGGTGATCCAGTAAGCCTCAAGGACTTTAGTTTAAAATAGCCCCACATGGGTAGCATGGTGCCTAATCACTTCTCCCCATACCCACTACTATCATCCTAAGATCATTTTTTACCAGTATTATTGCCACAGCCTTCTAAATGGTCCGCTTTCTTCTGTCCTTGCCCTTCTGCAGTCTGTTCTCAACATTGCATCTGCAGTGGGCCTCTTAGGTCAGTCAGTTCAGATCATCCCTCTCCCCCAGACCCTCCAGTGATTTCCCATCTCACTCAGAATGAAAGTAATAATCCTTACTATAAACTAAAAAAGAAAAGTTGTCATTGAGTCAATTCCACCTCATGGCAATCCCATGTGTGCAGAGTAGAACTGCCCTTCATAGCGTTCACAAGGCTTTGACCTTTTGGAAGCAGATTGTGAGGCCTTTCTTCCAAGATGCTTCTGGGTGGGTTCAAACCGCCAACATTTTGGTTAGTAGTCAAACACTTAACCAGTTGTACCACCCAGGGACTCCTTATATTATAAACTGAAGGGCCTGTATTAATTTTCTATTGCTGCTATAACAAATTACACTAGCAATTTAGTGGCATAAAACAATACAAATTTATTATGTTACAGTTCTGGAGGTCAGAAATCTGAAATAGGTCATACTGGGCTAAAATCAAGGTGTCAGCAGGGTGGTGTAGTGGTTAAGAGCTACAGCTGCTAACCAAAAGGTTGGCAGTTCGAATCCACCAGGTGCTCCTTGGAAACCCTATGGGGCAGTTCTACTCTGTCTTTTAGGGTCACTATGAGTCGGAATCGACTCGACAGCAAGGGGTTTGGTTTTTTGGTTTAGCAAGGCTGTGGTCCTTTCTAGAGACTCTAGGGGAGAATTTGTTTCCTTGCCTTTTCTATTTTCTAGAGTCCACCTGCGTCTTTGGCTGATGGCCCCCCTTTCCTCCATCTTCAAAGTCAGCAATGAAAAGCCAAGTCCTACTTACGCTGCTATCTCTCTGACTCTCTTTTCTGCCTCTTTCTTCTACATTTAAAGACTCTTGTGATTACAGTATGAGCCCTGGTGGCTGAGTGGGTAAGAGCTTGGCTGCTAACCAAAAGGCCATCGGTTAGAATTTACCAGCCACTCCTTGGAAACCATATGGGGCAGCTCTACTCTGTCCTATAGGGTCGCTATGTGTCAGAATTGACTCACTGGCAATGGGTTTGGTTTTTTTGGTTTGTGATTACAGTGGGTCCACCCAGATAATCCAGGATAGTCTCCTCATCTCAAAATCAGATGAATAACAACCTTAATTCCATCTGCAACCTTAATTCCTCTTTGCCATGTAAGGTAATATATTCACAGCTTCTGGAAATTAGGAGGCGCCCCAGTGGAGCAGTGGTTAAGATCCTGGCTGCTGAACAAAAGGTAACCAGTTCACCAGCCACTCCTTAGAAACCCTTTCGGGCAGTTCTGCTCTGTCCTGTAGGGTTGCTAATGAGTTGAAATCAACTCGATGGCAACGGATTTGGTTTTTTTTATTTTTTAATCTTTTTTTAGAAGATTAGGATGCAGGCAACTTTGAGGGGCTATTATTCTGCCTACCGCAAGGTCCATCTTGATTTAGTCCCCATTTCCTCTGTCATCTCAGCTTCTATTTTCCCCCTCACTCTGCTCTCGCTCCAATGACCTCCTCAGGATTCCTTAAACAAGCAAGAACATGCTTGCCTCAGGGCCACTGACGCTGTTCTTTCCCTCAATTTTTGCACAGCTCTCTCCTTTCCCATCTTTCAGGCCTTTTCTCATGTGTCAACTGAAGTGAGGCCTGATCTGATCATCCTATTTAAAATAAAAATGTGAAAAGACATTTTAAAATCCCTTTCCCTATTGTATTTTTTCTTAGCACTTCATCACGTGTTGTTGTTGTTGGTAGTTGCCATCAGGTTGATTCCGACTCACAGCAACCCAATGAGTGCAAAATATAACACACTCCATAGGGTTTTCAAGGCTGTTACTTTTCAGAAGCAGATTACCAAGTCTTATTTCCAAGGCACTTCTGAGTGGGTTTGAACCACTAACCTTTCAGTTAGTAGTCCAGAGCTTAACCATTTGAGCCACCCACGCACATAGGAGACACCAGATAAACATTTTGAACAGATGAATCAGTGAATGAAGCAAGTCTCAAGAAATTTCACAAGACAGAAATCATTTAAAACTTTCTCTGACCATAATGATATTAAGCTAGATATCAATAACCATGATAAAGCACATACACACACCAACAAATGTTTGGAAATTTTAAAAGGTACTTGTAAATAATTCAAAAATAAAAAAAAAAATCACAAAGGATATTGAAAGCATTTAGAAGAGAACAAAAATAAAAAGATTTTATATCAAAACCTGTGAAATACAGCTAGAGTACATACTTTGAGGGAAACTTTAAGTCTTAAATATTTAGACAACATGAAAATATTAGACAAGATGAAAGCCTAGCTAAACACAAATGAGTTACAGTACAGCTTAAGAAGTTAGACAAGTAAAATAAAATAAGTCCTTGGAAAGCAGAAGGAAGAAAATAATAGAGGCAAAATTAATAAAATATAAAACATACAATAGGTAAGATCAATATAGCCAAAAATTGGTACATTAAAAAGATAATCTCTAGTGAGGCTAGTCAAAAGTAAAAGTGAGAGAGAGAAAGAGAACTCAATATCAGGATAAAAAAGAAGACATCACTACAGATGCAGCAGACATTAAAAGATAAGAAAAATGAACAATTTCATGCCAATAAATTTAAAAACTTAAAAAAATGGACAAATTACTAGAAAAATATAACTTACCAACACTTACACAACAATTAACAGAAAACTTGAATAATTCTGTACCATTAAGGTAATTCAATCAATAGTTTCAAATCTTTCTACAAATAAAATTCCAGATCCAAATAATTTTACCAACAAGTTTTACAAAATGTTCAAGAAACAAATAATTTCAATCTTCTGCAAACTAAGAATAAAGGAATGATGCTAGCATTATCTTGAATGCCAAATACTGACAAGGTATTGGGAAAAAAAAAATACAGTTTTCATCATGCAGAGAGATGCAAATAAATATTATTTAATCAAGTCCAGTAATACATAAAGAAGATAATGTGTCACACCAATTGGATTTATTCAAGGAATTTAAGGTTGGTTTAGCATTTGAAAATGTATCAATGTAATTCACTACATTAAGAGATTAAGAGAGGAAAACCACATGATCATTTCATTAAGTGCTCACTGAAGACAAGGCTTTGAGAAACCTAGTTGTCATTCCTAGCAAGCAGTAAAAACAGCATAAAGAACCATGGGGTGGAGTGACTACATTTAATGGCATTACATTGCTTGAAGAATGAAGACAACATTTAAATCCTTAAATTCTGGGTTCAAAGAAAGAACTGAGAGTTGCGCACTTTGTTGTTGTTCTTGTCAGCTGCGGTCGAGTTGGCCCTAACTCCCGGTGACTCCACGCACAACAGAATTGAACGTACTCCGAGTGTGATAAAAGAATGTTATCTCTCGAAGCTGTGGGGTTGAAATAGCAATGCCTCATAATCATTTGGGGAAATAAGGTCTGTAGCCTCTATAGCTATCTCCTCCATTCCTGCATCATTTGTATGTTTAGAATTTTAACTTTCTGTTTCTTTCATATCCCTTTCCCCACTATTTTATTTAGGGTTAACTTTATAGTTAGTCCACAGACTTAAGAATATCAAGACAGAAGAACAACCTAACTGGGAGGACAATGGATATCACCATTGGACTGAAAGCTGGAAATAGTACCTGACAAGACTTTGGGTTGTCTCCTAATGGAGGGAATTGAGAGATTTCTCAGTTATAAAAAGGATACATGCATTATATATTTTTCCAAGTGTAAATATAAGTAAAATAGTATTGATGAATATTGGATATCCAGAGGGGTAGACTCTGGGGATCATTCATCATTTTTTTGACTGCTAAGCATCAGGACCCTCTTCCAATGTTCAAAGAATTCCCCAGAGTTTGATTCTCGGTGGGAGGCAGGGACAACCTTCCACCGTAGAAGCCAAGAAAGCTTCCCCACCTCCTAACAGGTAGAGTGCAATCTCATAACAGTCTTAGCCAATAAGAGAGGCTCATCTCTGGGACTGTAAAGTTCAAGCAGGTGCTACAAAAATTCAGGATAAGGAAGAATTCATCCCACTCTCCACGACCAGAAGCAGTTGTGGCTGTGGTGCCTGGTGTGGCATCCAGTTCCTGTGCCAGCAGTGGTGGTGGTGCCAGCAGCTGTCCAGTGAGCCCTCACTGGACTGTTCCCAGCACATCATTGTGGCTGCCTAGCCTCCTTTGGTCACTGTCTGTTTTCTGGTTCTTTAGATACCCCATCTTTTCCATGAGCTACTCAACATTCTGGATTTTTCTTCTATAATTAACCACTATCAATTTCTGTTATTGGCAACCAAGACCACTGTCTTTAGGATTAAAGTGTTCCGACACTTTTGCCTTTCCAGAAAGAGGTTAGACCTATTGATTAACTTATACTTTAAATCAGGTAAGGAAGGTCCTACCTGATTATGGCCATCAGGGAAGATATGTTTAAAGGAATGACATCTAGGCTAGGATCCAAAACATAAGAAGTAACAAGCCATGAGAAGAACTAGAATATTTTGAAAAGCTGGCCTCCAGTTCTGGTAACATATATGATCACTGTGCGGATCACAGTCAGTGTAGGGTGTACATTTCAGATTTAAATTCAGTCCATATTTATGATGTACTTACTGTGGGCCAAAGCAGCCCTGGTGACACAGTGGTTAAGAACTCAGCTGCTAACCAAAAGGTTGGCGGGTCAAACCCACCAGCTGCTCCACAGGAGAAAGATATGGCAGTCTGTTTCCACAAAGATTACAGCCTTGGAACCCTATGGTGCAGTTCTACTCTGTCCCATAGGGTCATTATGAGTTGGAATTGACTCGACGGCAGTGGATTTGGCTTGGTTACTGTCTGCTTTAATTTAAATCTCATTTAATCCTAACAACTGTATGAGATAGGTAGTTTTACCCTCATTTTTCCAGATGAAGAAAACTTAGATTAAGAGAGGCTTTAAGCTGCTTTGTCAATATCAGCTCTTAAGTAGTACAACCCAAATAATTGTTGTTAGGTGCCGTCAAGTCAGTTCTAACTCATAGTGACCCTGTGTACAACAGAACAAAACACTGCCTGGTCCTGTGGCATCCTCACAATCGTTGTTATGCTTGATCCCACTGTTGCAGCCACTGTGTCAGTCCATCTCATAGAGGGTCTTCCTCTTTTTCACTGATCCTCTACTTTACCAAGCATGATGTCCTTCTCCAGGGACTAGTCCCTTCTAATAACATGTCTAAAATACATGAGACAAAGTCTCACCTTCCTTGCTTCTAAGGTGCATTCTGGCTGTACTTCTTCCAAGTCAGATTTGTTTGTTCCTCTGGCAGTCCACGGTATATTCACTATTCTTTGCCAACACCATAATTCAAAGCGTCAATTCTTCTTTGCTCTTCCTTAGTCATTGGCCAGTTTTCCCATGCATATGAGGCGATTGAAAATACCATGACTTGGGTCAAGTGCACCTTAGTCCTCAAATTGACATCTTTGCTTTTTTTTTTTTTTTTTTAAATTGTTGTACTTTAGACGAAGGTTTACAGAACAAACTAGCTTCTCATTAAACAATTAGTACACATATTGTTTTGTGACATTGGTTACCAACCCCATGACATGTCAACACTGTCTGTTCTCGACCTGGGGTTCCCTATTGCCAGCTTTCCTATTCCCTCCTGCCTTCTAGTCCCTGCCCCTGGGCTGCTGTGCCCCTTTAGTCTAATTCTGCTTTATGGGTCTGTCTGATCTTTGGCTGAAGGGTGAACCTCAGAAGTGACTTCATTACTGAGTTAAAAGCGTGTCCAGGGGCCATACTCTCAGGGTTTCTCCGGTCTCTGTCAGGCCAGTAAGTCTGGTATTTTTTCGTGAGTTAGAATTTTGTTATACATTTTTCTCCAGCTCTGTCCGGGACCCTCTATCGTGATCCCTGTCAGAGCAATTGGTGGTGGTAGCCGGGCACCATCTAGCTGTGCTGGACTCAGTCTGGTGGAGGCTGTGATAGTTGTGGTCCATTAGTGACATCTTTGCTTTTTAACACTTTAAAGAGGTCTTTTGCAGCAGATCTGCCCATGCAATACATCATTTGATTTCTTGATTAAATTTAAAAAACTAATCTGAAATTGTATATTCAGTGAGCTTGAAATACTGAATAATGCCTGGGCTGTATATTCTACTAATAATAAAATCAGAAATAATCTGTAAAAAATTGGAACTCAAAAACAGTGGCTGTGTTTCTATGGTAACACAATGAGAAAATATTAAATGGCCTAGAAGATATTTTAATTTTAATAAATTGACTCACAGCTTTAATACCATTTTTAGAAAAATCCATACATATGTATTTTTTTTTAAAAGCCAACTCTTTTAAAATTATACATCAAATTGATGAGAATGATATGCTTCTTCTGGTACTGGAGATTTTGGCACGTCTCTATAATGTCCAAAATCAAACAAGGCAAATACAAAACACAGTTTTTGTGTTTGAACTTCTAAATGATAAAAAGTTTGCTCAATATCAACTGTGCTATATTTTTAAAATAAAGTTTGGAAAGTCACAATCTCTCTGTGCCTCAAATTCCACCTTTATAAAAATAGAATATAATTCCTACTCCACAGGTTGTTATAAAGATACAAGGAGGTAATATATGTGAATGTGCCTGTTACATTGCCTGGCAAATGATAAGCTTAGCAAGTAACATTAGCTGCTGTTAACATTTAGTAAAACTGATTTTATTTGAAAGTTGGCCATCATGGGGATAAAACACCCATTTTGTGGACTTGGTATTTTCACCAAAAACCTTTCATTGTGTCATATTTTTTACAGCCATAAGCAAATATTTGAGTTCATATAATGCTTGAAATCAAAATGTCTCCACAGGATAAACCAAGCAGACCTCTGTATAGCTCTTTGAAATGAGAGTCCTTCAAGGCATATTGCTTTAACAGACACCTTTGCCTCACAACAAACCCCATCCTGTCCCTCCACCATCACTGAAATTACACGGCTCTCACGCAGTCATTCGTTCATTCAACAAGTGAAGAAAAATCCCTCTCTGATGTGATTGGGGCATCCAAACAATTTCATCACGTAAAATGCCCGGTCACATTATTGTGAGGTTAATAAAATGACTGGGTTAATAAAATGACTGGGTTAATAAACTGACTGGCTAGCTGACCAGAAATTCCACAAGTTCTGCTGCTGAATCCAAATCTATTCCTGTCCTGGTTGTGGTTCTGCACCACCTGGTGGCACTTCAAGTTAAAGCTTAATGATTGATGGGGATGTTTCTGGATCACGTATTGATCGGGACTTCTAGGGCAGCTTCGGTGATTCCAGGAATAGTGAGCTGACACTTCTTTCATCAGCTTGATCCAAGAATGTTGTTGTTGTTAGGTGATGTTGAGATGGTTCCGATTCACTCAACAGAACAAAACACCGCCGGGTCCTGCACCATCCTCACAATTGTTGGTATGCTTGAGCCCATTGTTGCAGCCACTGTGTCAATCCATCTCGTTGAGGGTCTTTCTCTTTTTTGCTAACCCTCTACTTCACCAAGCATGATGTCCTTCTCCAGGGACTGGTCCCTCCTGATAACATGCCCAATGTACGTGAGACGCAGCTGCCACCCTTGATCCAGGAATACTTGACCACAATATGTAGTGACCCCATCTCTGCTTCTTGACAGGATTGCCTGCCATTTCCCCTTCTAACCTCACTCATCTCACCACATCCTCACTTAGAAAGTAAACACTTTAGCTCCTCCCCTTTCTGCCCCCACTCCCCGCCCAATTGGAGAAAACAGCCAAACATAGGAAGGGAATTAATAGTCAATCACATTATACATGAATTCTCATTATCATGGGGCACATTATAAAAAGACCACACGCCCTCCTGCGGCTCCAGGGGAGATTCCGTTACTTGCTTTTCCAGCTTTGAGTGTCTGTTGGCATTCCTTGGCTTGTGACTGCATCACCAATTACTGCTTAAGTCTTCACATGTTTCATCTTCTGTGTCTCTTTTCCTCTGTGGGTCTCTTATAAGGACACTCATCAGTGGATTTAGGGCCTACCCAGACAATCCAGGCTGATCTCCTCATCTCAAAATCCTTGGCTTAATTACATCCAAAAATACCCTTTTTCCAAATAAAGTAACACTCACAGGTTGCAGAGATTAGAGCATGGACATATCCTGTTGGACGCACCATATAGCCTACCATACCTTGGTTTACATCAGTTTTAGGATGATGTGCCTAGGTGTCCTTTTCTTTGTATTTATCATGCTTATAGTTTGCTGAGTTTTTTAAATCTGTAGCTTTATATAAAACATCTTGCAGTGTTCTCAGCTATGATTTCTTCAAATGTTGCTTCAGCCCCATCCTTTATATCTTCTCTTTCTGGGTCCCTAATTAAACATATGTTAGACCTGAGCGTGATCCATATGTAGTGCTATGCTGCAAACAGCTCCTACCAGCTTGCAAGAGTCAGTTGTTAAATATTCAGGAATTTTGCAAGATGGCTGTTAAGCCATTAATAGCTTAAAATCAGCCATAATGAGTATTTACACTATGGTAATCAGCAAACGGAGCCCTGGTGGCACATTGGTTAAACACTATGGCTGCTAACCAAAAGGTCGGCAGTTCAAATCCACCAGTAGCTCTTTGGAAACCCTATGGGGCAGTTCTACTCTGTCTTATAGGGTCGCTATGAGTCAGAATCGACTCGACGGGAACAGGTAATCGGCAAACATTACTGTTGCCCTGGAGCAGTCAAGCTAATGAAACACACTCCAAGTCAGAAAGAGACAAAAAGTTTATTTAGGAGGTGGCGCCAACGGGGAGTCCAACAGCATCGCAGGCGGTCTTTATGAGTCCCAAGGGGCAATTTTACATTAGAGCTTATGTATGATTTTTACAAAGGTTAGAAGCATCTTTGTTGCCTGCAGATGGTATGGCCAGATGAGTTATTCATTAAAAGGTAATTACAAGAGACTATCAGACTAAAGAGATATATGCCAGACATCGCCTTATCAGGCTAAAGTTATACATGCCAGACATCTGGGCTCTAATCTCTGTGTGGGGTGGGGGTGGAGGGGTTGGTCATAAGTCACAGGTGCCTGGGCAGAACAAAATGAAGTCATTAACAAAGGTATGCAGAAAGGAGAAGGCAGGCAGAAAAAAACTTATAGGTTCATCACGGCGTTAGTTATGTCAAGTTCTCAACTGCCCATTTTGAAAAGGAGAAAACATGCTGTGGAGTATTAGGGTCACATTACAAATCAAGATTTAGTTTTCAGAGAGCTGGATTACCAGTACAAATGTTTGTCATACTCTATTCTGTTCTCTCCATTCATCTCTGTGCTTTGATTTGGATATTTTCTTTTGACCTATCTTCCAGTTCACTAAGTGCTCTGCTATGTTCAATCTGATAAAACCCATCCGTTGAGATCTTAATTTCATATATTGTATTTTTATTTTTATTTTTGAAGCCCTAGTGGTACAAAAAGGAGCCCTGATGGTGCGATGGTTAATCAGTCAGCTACTAACCAAAAGGTTAGCAGTTTGAACCCACCAGCCGCTCCAAGGGAGAAAAGACCTGGTGATCTGCTCTTATAAAGATTACAGCCTAGGAACCCCTATGGGGCAATTCTACTTTGTCATATAGGGTCACTATGAGTTGGAATCAACTCAACAGCACACAGCAACAACAGTGGCGCAACAGTTAAGCACTCACCTGCTAGTAGAAAGGTTGCCAGTTTGAACCCACCTAGTGGCTCCTCAGGTGAAAGACCTGGCGATCTGCTCTCATAAATACTGCAGCCCAGAAAACCCTATGGGGCAGTTCTACTCTGTCACATGGGGTCACTATGAGTCAAAAATTGACTCAACACCACCAACAACCATTTTTATTTTATTTCACTTCTTTATATAGATTCCAATTCTCTGCTGAAATTTTCTATTATTTCATTTTTTACCATTTTTTCCTTTATTTTCTTAAACATAATCATCACAGTTATTTTAAATTTCTTGTCTGAAAATTCCAATATCTGAGTCATCTGTGGGCCTGCCTCTATTGTCTGCTTTTTCTCTTTATTATAGGTCATATTTGCCTTGCTTCATTGTATGTCTTGTCACTTTTGTTTTATGCTAAACACAGTATATTTAAAAAAAAAAAAAAAAGTAAAAGCTCCAAATAATGCTAACTTTCATCAAAGAGAGTTTCTCCTTTCCTTTATTAGGCATATAGGATGAGAGGCTGATTACCTCAATCCAAATGGGTACTGAGTTGGGTTGGGGCTGACCTACACATTTATTAGTACCCAAGTCTACCCCTTTTCCTTGGGCTTTCCTAAACTTTTTATTGAGAGCCTGGGGCATTTCCATCTCTTCAGCTCTAAGAAGCTGGGTGATTCCATTCTGTTCTTTCAAAGTTCCCTGCCCGTCACTTCATTCTCCTGCCCTCTACGTTTCCAAATCTAGTAAATGGTATGAAGGGGAGACCAGCTGTTTGTTTGAGGCAGGTCTCCTCTCTTGGCCTAAGCATCATGGGACTGCAGGGGATTCACTCTGCTTTTTAGAAGCTTTCAGCCTAGCTCCTCAATAGTTTGTGCAACATAAAACTTGGTAATGTCCTGTAGGGAAACCCAGCCATGCATTGGAAGTGCATGAGATTTCCTTTTTCCACTCTAGCCCTGCCTATCACTATAGACTTTGTTTCTCTTTATTTTAGCAAAGAACGTTCGCAGGACCAAGCCAGATCCTTACTGAATCCAGGCCCAGAGTTAGAAAATGCTCCCAGGGGAAAAAATGACTACTATTTATCTGCCAGCCTCAAAGTGGTTCTTCCCTCTCTTGAATTTTTAGTTTCATAAACATGCTTTTCCAACTTTCTGGTACCTTTAAAAATTTAATATTTGTAACTTATCTGGCTTTTGCGACAAGAACACTGGCCTGCCACAGTCTACTACATCCTACCTGTTAGTAGAAGTCTCAACACTTAGATTTTTCAAATATCTCTAGGATATTCTACTGAGCAGCCAATCTTAAGCAACACTGATCTCTTCAAAGATACTATTACAAGGTTAAGGTCTTGGTTGAGGGATCTGTGATTCTCTCTGCTTTCCCTCACCACTGCAAGATAAATGGACCTCTATCCATATGGCTATTTTGCTTCAGGCAGGAAAAGGAGAAAGTCCATTGAGCATAAAGGGCATATCAGATCACCCACTTTTAAGGAGTATTCCCAAAAGCTCTAAACTTCAGCTTCCATTTATGTATCATTGGTCTATACCATTGTCCATTTCTATCTGCAAGGGAAGCAGGGAAATGTAATTTTTTTTTAACCTGGGTACATTGTTGCTCTCCCCTTCCCCAAAATGGAGCTTCTTTTAGTGAGGAAATAAAGGAGAAAATGTATATTTTAGGGCCATAAATCTCTGCTACAGTTCCATTCTTAGCAATTCTTTTAGCTTCTTTCTTATCAAACTAATGAATTCCTGCCTGTAATTGCACAAGAGAAAATTTATTTTATGCTCCAAGTAGCTTGTCAAAAACCCAAAGAGAATTATGCCATTTCGTATTTACACGTAAACAGTACGACTTCCCTATCTGTAGCAGTCCTTTATCAATAAGAAGGAAATAATTTTACTTGCAAACTGTTTCTACATCATTCAGTTCTTCTCTCTAATAAGAAATTTTCAGTTAAATGATTTCTTTACTGATCTCTGAAGCCTGGCCTTGGTCACAGATATCTGCCAAACTGCTTTTTAAGGAATCAGGCTTTCAAAGAAATTTTATAAAAATATGTCTTAAGTGATACACTGTTTTAAAATACCTTTGTATTGTGTCACGTGATAAAAGGACAATGGTTTATTTATCTTAAGAAACTGTAACTGGTGATCTTTATGGATTAGAGTGTATAATTAGAGCATATAAAGATACACTTTATTCATGACGATGAATAATTATTATTTCTGTATCTTTGGAAAGAGACAGAAGAGGCAACAGGCTTTAATTTTAGTAGGTTGGTTAGTTGGGTTGGTAATTAAGACTATAAAAACTATGAGGAATTACGAGGGAGGGGAGGGGCAGGGAGGAGAAGACACCAAATAGACAATGGAAAAGTGGTAACTTTTGGTGAAGGGTAAGACAGCACACAATACTGGGGAAGCCAGCACAACTTGACCAAGGCAAGGTCATGGAAGCTCCACAGACACATCCTAACTCCCTGAGGGACCAAATTCTGGGAACCACGGTCTCAGGAGAAATCTAGCTCAATTGGCATAACATAGTTTATAAAGAAAATGTTCTATATCCTACTTTGGTGAGTAGCATCTGGGGTCTTAAAAGCTTGTGAGTGGCCATCTAAGATAATCCACTAGTTTTGCCCAGTCTGAAGCAAGAGAGAATGAAGAAAACCAAAGACTTAGGAGAAATATTAGTCCAAGGACTAATGAACCACAACTACCACAGCCTCCACCAAACTGAGTCCCGTACAACTAGATGATGCCCAGCTACCACCACTGACTACTCTGACATGGATCACAATAGAGGGTCCCGGACAGAGCTAGAGAAAAATGTAGAACAAAATTCTAACTCATATAAAAGACCAGACTTACTGGTCTGACAGAGACTAGAGAAACACTGAGAGTCTGGCCCCTATACATCCTTTTAGCTCAGTAATGAAGTCACTCCTGAGGTAAACACTTCAGCCAAAGATTAGACAGGTCCATAAAACAAAACAAGACTAAAGGGGCACACCAGCCCAGGGACAAGGACAAGAAGGCAAGAGGGGACAGGAAAGCTGGAAATGGGGAACCGAAGGTGAAAAAGGGGAGAATGTTGACATGTCGTGGAGTTGGCAACCAATGTCACAAAACAATACATGTATTAATTTTTAAATGAGAAACTAACTTGCTCTGTAAACCTTCATCTAAAGCACAACTAAAAAAAAATTGAAAAAAAAAAACAAAAAAACAATGAGGAAGTGAAATATATTGCCATGGAAAGTAACTGAATCAACTTTAAGCATTTCAGAACAAATACTAGAAAAATTCATTTTGGGAATGACTTGATTCAGAGATTGAAAGAAATACTAGATGTAATTCATAACTAGATAATAGTCATATAACTCTCTGAGACATTATGAGTAAAATGCAATTATGGCTTAAAGACATCTGAGGAATGCAAGTATTGATCATAAAAAGGTCTAACTTTAGATAAAATAAGGCTCCAGGTACCTTTCAAGATGTTCTCAGACAGCAGTTGGAGGGTAGGTGATATTAAAGTAGTAGATATCATTGCTAAAAGTTTCACAGTAGTAGAAAATCAATAACCAACTTCTCCTTTAGGTCCTTTCAGATTACATAAATAGGATTAGGGAAACTAGCTGAAGCAAAGGGGAAAGAAGAAGGAAAGAAATCACATATTTGCCACCAATTAAAAAGGTGCTACTTTGTTAACAGTTGCTCACTGTTTCAGGAGGAGAATTTTCACTTCTCTGCTTCTGTCGTCATGGCAATGAAAATTGAGACCTATTTCTTTCCAGCTCTGAAATACCATATAGCAATGATTCACTGAAGTACATGACAACTCTGGAAGAAATAATGATGGGTGGGAGGAAGTAACATCTGCTGAGCCTCTACTAGGTGCTAGGCACTTTACATCATCTTGTTTAACCCTATCATGGACACTGGGAAGTGTCTTCAGTTTACAAAGGAAGAAACTGAGACTCACAGAGCACCTTAACCAAAGATACATGAGTGATGAAGCTGAAGTAAGTATTCAGGTGTTTCTGATTTTAGAACTCATGCTATATCCCCTATATCCATATATCAAAAATGTAGACGGTGGAACTTTTAACCTTAGGCCCTCAACAAGAATTCCAGATGTGTTTTTCTTACTCTTTTGAAAATTGAAAACAAAAATAAACTGATCTCCAGCAGAAAGCGTTTATCTTTGTTATGGGTTGTATTGTGTCCCCAAAAATATATGTGTTATAAATCCTAACCCCTATACCTGTGGTTGGAGACCTGGTGGTGCACTAGTTAATGGCTTGGCTGCTAACCAGAAGGTTGGCAGTTTGAATCGACCAGCTGCTCCTTGGAAACCCTATGGGGCAGTTCTACTCTATTCTATAGGGTCACGAGTGGAACTGTCCCATAGGGTTGTCCAAGGAGCAGCTGGTGGATTTGAACTGCCAACCTTTTGGTTAGCAGCCCTAGCTCTTAACCACGGCACCACCATGGTTAAGACACCATTTTTCCTGGGAGCTAGAGTGCATAATTGCTGGTATCTGTGCCTATGCCTAAAATAATATAGACTTGTTCTAGTTATAGAACCAATGTCATGTTTGGAATACATAAGGGAAAGAAACGTGAGGTGAAGGGAGTTGAACTGATCAAGCAAGCATACCCAACTAACAATGGACTGACGGTATTTTATGCAAACTCAAAATTAACTACTTTAAGATAATTTGAAAAATTGTACCAGGGAGTCCTACCTGGACAGCTAAGAAACAGATCTTCTGGTGTGCGGGTGGCATCCAAGTATCTATCTTTAGAGTAGACGTGCATGGTTTTTTAGTGTTTGTTTCTGATTTTTTTGTTTTGTTTCTTTGGTTTTTGGTTTGGGGGTTTATTTATTTATTTAGGTAAGTTGTCTTAGGCTGGGTTCTCTGGAGAAGGGAAACCAGTGAGGTGTATATATATATAAATCTATAGAGAGAGAGATTTATTTCAAGGAAATGGCTCACGCAGTTGTAGAGGCTGGCAAGTTTCTAGTTCATGAGCTGGGCATCAGGCTAGAGGCTTCTCCTGACTCACATAGCTGCAGGGACTGACGAACCCAAGATCAACACGTCAGGTGGCAGGCCACTGGCTGAAGTCCCAAGAACCAGAGGTCAGATGATGACGAAGCAAATGCAGGATCCAGAGCAAGTGAGCAAGCTTTTCCAGAAAGCCTATATATATATTAGATGCAGGCCACACCCCTGAGGAAGCTCCCCTTACAACTGATTGGCTGATCACACCATGGAGGATGATCGCATCATTACATAACTGCCAAGTTACATCATTACATAACTGCCATACCACTGACAATCATGGCACAGCCAAGTTGACACACAATATTAACCATCATGTAAGGGTAGATGAGGTATAGAGGCACCTGTGGAATAAAGAAGAGAGAAAATTGGAGACAATGATCAGGATGCTGTGCCATTTCTCTCCATGTCTGTACTAATGGTGGCTTGAGTTCCTCTTAGAGCAGTATTACAGCAAAAAGCCAAAGGACAAATATTCATGAAAGTCTGTGGGAGGCTTTGAAAACAGAGGTACTTCATATCCAGGAGATCAAGTGCAATACAGAATCAAAGAGAAGACTTCTCTCCCTTCTCCCCGACTCTACCATGGAACACAGACTTGGCATATAGCAGGCAAGCAGCATCCTCACAAAAAGCTCTTTGCCAGGACAGAGTGTCTCCCTTGTGCCTGGCAGTCAGGGGGCTTATACAAGAGTGGGAAAACATGGACAGTATTATTAATGAGCCAGAATCATAAAAGTTCCTTGAAACTATGACAGAAAAATTTTTGACAGGGAGTTAAAGTCCTGTAAGAACAGGGAAAGCTAAGAGGCAAGTTTGGACCTAAATGCAATCATACAGTCTGGTGAAGTCTTGGCTGTACAGGTTACCCATTTATTAGATAGAAAAAATCCACCACTAAGTAAAAAACTCTTGAAGAAAATAGTGATTTTTGAGTTAACATAGCAATTGCAATCTTCACATTATTTGTGATTGCTGCTTTTGACAAAAAGTAGTCCTGCAATGGTTAAAAGTGTCAATAAGACAAAGAGACACAGGAAGAGGGTTCATAAAGGAGGATATTTATTTGACTAAGAGAATGTGGTATATGCTCTACGCATGTATTTTACCTATGGGATGTTGTATATCATGGGAATTGTAACTTGATCATTTGACATAACTATCAATGTACAAGTGGTAACATTAATATATTCCATTTACTGTTGAATTTGAGGACTTTAGGCTTTATTTCTAGGGAATATTATCTTTAATATCTTCCCTAATCTCCACAAATCTCAAAACATATAGGAGCAGTCAGGATCAATCACCCCAGCCAGTACTGTAAGCCCCCTTCTTTGTCGATTCAAAGACATGAGGATCCCTAAGTGGCCGGGTATGAGACTCACAGTTAAATGGAATAATTGTTGTGTCTCCCTGGAGGAAATAGTCCTCCCTTTAGAATGAAGACTTCTAGACCACCAAAACCTTAAGATGTAGGGACAGGAAGCAAAAATTTTGCTTGTGGATTGCTAGGGGAAGTAGTGAGAGAAGGCAGTCCATTTCTACCCCTTGACTCCTGGACTTGTGAATCCTGGCTATAAGAGAAACAGCACCATTTATAGGACACTGGATTTAGAACATACATTGTACCACTCATTGTTTAATGAGTGCAGTGATTAAGCACTCAGCTGCTAACAGAAACGTCGGTGGTTTGAACCAACCAGCCACTGCATGGGAGAAAGATGAGGCAGATTTCCATAAAGATTACAGCCTAAGAAACCTATGGGGCAGTTCTACTTTGTTCTATAGGGTCATTATGAGCTGCAATCAACTTGAGAACACACAACAACAACAATTGCATCCTGGAGGGCTTTGCCTCAGCTCTACAAAATATTGCCACCTACCTGATGCCATAGTTAATTACAGGCAATCTCCGGGTTACAAACGTCTGACTTATGGACAACTCATATACTTAAGAAAGGACTGCCATAAAGCCTATTGTATTAAAATTTGGTGTAAAATACAATGATTCATAATAATGAATGCACACATTACTTTGTGATGCTCATGAAAGCATTGTGTGGCTTCAGGGGTTCACTGGCTTGAGGAAGGAGAATGCCTTCCACCTTTTTAAGTCGAAGTCTAATCATGTTGCCATTAACACTGTGTTGAGTGTGCAACTTTGTATTTGGCTTAAATTTTCCTCCTATTTACCCTTGTAACCATGCCTCCAAAGCGTATATCCGAAGCAAGTGCTGGTGATGCATGAAAGAAAAGGAAAATGATCACGACTGAAAATAAAGTAGAAATAATAAAGCAAGCAGAAAGAAGTGAAACACCATTGGTCATTGGAAAACTGTTAGCCTACGGTCGGTCAATGATTGGAAAAATTCTAAAGGATAAAGTGAGGATAATGGAGCATGTGAAAGTCTCTGCTTCAATGAAAGCTACAGTTATTACTAAGAAACGCAGTGGTTTAATTATTGACATGGAAAGGCTATTGATAATTTGGTTAGACAATCAAAATCAGCATAATATGTCTATTAGCCTTAGTTTAGTGCAAGAAAAGGATGAAACCTTCTCGACGATTTAAAAGCTACACTTGCAGGAGGAGCCAACATGGCGCTATCAACAGATGCACCACACAGTCCCTCTACAGCAAAGACCTCAAAAACTAAGTAAAACAGATACAATCATCAATCCTGGAACCCTAAGCATCAAATGAAGGGATAGAGAACTCAAGCAAGCACCAAATGGAATAAGACACTGACAGAGAACAGAGAACAAGGAGTGCCATGGAGTGGAAGTCCCTTAGCAGTTCATGCTGCACGGACACGCCATCTTGGACCCCTCAGCCACCAAGAACTGCAGACAGGAGTACAGAAGGCAACTTCACAAAGCTTTCAGCAGGAGACAGACCATCCGGCAACCAGGGATACACACTTTCCCATCCCTCACCCTTCTTCCCTCTGTGCTGCCTCTGCCGCCTTCTAGCAGGCTGTGGTCATTTGGCCGGGGAGATGCTGGCTCCTTGCCACTTGCATTCACCCTGCCCCCACCAGCCAGTTCCTTCAGTGCCATTTTTCTGCTGTTGTTGTTTTTTGTTTGTTTGTTTCTCCCCTATCTCTCTCTCATTGCCTTCCTTTCTTCCGCCTGCCTGGCACCATGTGCCATCTCCGATCCTTCTTGATGGGCAAGCCACACCACTCCTCTGGGGAGCCACTTCCCACTCCATGCCGCCACACCAGTGGACTCTCAGGGCATTTTTTTTTTTCCCCTTGGTTTCTTGACCCTCTCTACAGTCCTTCCTTTCCTTTCTCCAGGTGACATCTCCACCACTTTGTCCCGGCTGTGCCACACTGCTCAGCTAGCGAACCTCCAGCACACTGCTTCCCGTGTCCGCTCCACCACGCCAGTGGGCACCCCTCAGGCTTTTTTTTTTCCTCTTAGTTTCTTGTCTCTCTCTGGTCGCGTGTGCCTTTTCTTCTTTCCTTCAGTTTCTTACCTCTCTCTTCCTGCCTTTCCTTTCTTCCATCCATCCATCTAGCCAAATGTCACATCTCTGCCCCTTCTTGATGGGCTGTGCCACACCACAGAGGTAGGAAGGATCAGCATACAGCTCCCCTGGGTCCGCACCATTTCATCAGCAGACTCCCTCAGCACCATTTTTGTTGTTGTTGTTGTTTGGCTTCTGTTTCTCTCTCTTCTTTCTTACACCCACTTAGCTCCACACATCACATCCTCCCCCTTACCTCCTGCCTAACTGCACCATGCACTGAGCACCACACCCCCAAGAAGCACATGCACGGACCACCAAACACAGTAAAGGCAGTGCTCAGAGGTCAAGTTATAGCAATAGATGCACAAATCAAAAATGAAGAAAGGGACAAAATCAAAACATTAACTACACAACTTAAGCAAATAGAAAGACAACAGCAAAAGAAGTTCACAACCACCAGAATAAAAGAAATAATGAAAGATCAGCGCTGAAATAAATGAAGTAGAGAGTAGAAAAACAATAGAAAGAATCAACAAAATCAAAAGTTGGTTCTTTGAAAGAATCAACAAACTATCATACAAAATGACAAAAGAAAAACAGGAAAGGACCCAAATAACCCAAATAAGAAATGAAATGGAGGACATTACAACAGAACCAACTGAAATAAAAAGGATCATAACAGAGTACTATGCAAAACTATACAGTAACAAATTTGAAAACCTAGAGGCAATGGATACATTTCTAGAAACACACTACCTACCCAAACTAACACAAACTGAAGTTGAAAATCTGAACAGACCCATAACAAGAGAAGAGATTGAAAAGGTAATTTAAAAAAAAAAAAAAACTCACAACAGCAACAACAAAAAAAGCCCTGGCCCAGATGGTTCCACTGGAGAATTCTACCAAACATTCAGAGAAGAGCTTGCACCAGTACTACTGAAACTATTCCAGAACACAGAAAAGGAGGGATACTTCTGAATCCAGTCTATGAAGCCAGCAAACCTTGATACTAAAACCAGGCAAAGACAGCACAAAAAAATAAAATTACAGACCAATATCTCTCATGAATATAGATGCAAAAATTCTCAACAAAATCCTAGCCAACAGAATTCAGCATTATATCAAAAAAATACACCCTGACCAAGTGTGGTTCATACCAGATATGCAAGGATGGTTCAACATTAGAAAATCAATCAACGTAATCTACCACATAAATAAAAGAAAGAAAAGAATCACATGATCATCTCAATTGACGCAGAAAAGGCATTCAACAAAGTCCAACACCTATTCCTGACAAAAAAATCTCAGTAAAATAGATACGGAAGGGAAATTCCTCAACATAATAAAGGGCATCTATATAAAACCAACAGCCAACATCATTCTTAATGGAGAGAGGCTGAAAACATTCCCATTGAGAACAGGAACAAGACAAGGATGCCTTTTATCCCCACTCGTATTCAACATTGTGCTGGAGGTCCTAGCCAGAGCAATTAGGCTAGAAAAAGAAATAAAAGGCATCCAAATTGGTAAGGAAGAAGTAAAAGTGTCTCTATTTGCAGATGATATGATCTCATACACAGAACTCCAAAGAATCCACAAGAAAACTACTGGAAAACCTTTTGCCTATGACAAATCCGATAAAAGACCTAATCTCTAAAATCTACAGGAAAATCCAACATCTCTACAACAAAAAGACAAATAATCCAACTAAAAAATGGGCAAAGGCTATGAACAAACACTTCATCAAAGAAGACATTCAGGTGGCTAACAGACACATGAGGAAATGCTGATGATCACTAGCCATTAGAGAAATGCAAATCAAAACCACAATGAGATACCATCTCACCCTGGCATTACCAGCATGAATCAAAAAAACAGAAAATAACAAATGTTGGAAAGACTGCGGGGAGATTGGAGATCTTATGCACTGCTGGTGGGAATGAAAAATGGTACAACCATTTTGGAAAATGATACGGCACTTCCTTAGAAAGCTAGAAATAGAAATACCATATGATCCAGCAATCCTACTCCTAGGAATATATCCTGGAGAAATAAGAGCTGTCACACGAATAGATATATGCACACCCATGTTCAGTGCAGCATTGTTCACAATAGCAAAAAGATGGAAACAACCTAGATGCCCATCAACAGATTAATGGATAAACAAACTATGGTACATACACACAATGGAGTACTACGCAACGATAAGAACAATGATGAATCTGTGAAGTATCTCACAACATGGATGAATCTGGAGGGCATTATGCTGAGTGAAATAAGTCAATCACAAAAGGACAAATATTGTATGAGACCACTACTGTAAAAACTCATGAAAAGCTTTACACACAAAAATAAACAATCTTTGATGGTTATGAGGGAGGGGAGGGGTGGGGACGGAAAAACACTAAATAGGCAATAGATAAGTGGTAACTTTCGTGAAGAGTAAGACAGTACACAGTACTGGGGAAGGCAGCATAACTTGTCCAAGGCAAGGTCATGGAAGCTCCATAGAGAATTCCAAACTCCCCGAGGGACCAAATTATTGGGCTAGGGGCTGTGGGGACTACCTCAATTGGCATAACATAGTTTACAAAGAAAATGTTCTACATTCTACTTTGGAGTAGTACCTGGGGTCTTAAAAACTTCTGAGCAGCCATCTAAGATACTCCACTGGTCTCACCTCATCGGAAGCAAGGAAGAATGAAAAAAAAACAAAGACACAAGGGAAAGATTAGTCCAGAGAACTAATGGACCACAAGTACTACAGCCTCCACCAGACTGAGTCCAGCACAACTAGATGGTGCCAGGCTACCACCACTGACTGCTCTGACAGGGATCACAATAGAGGGTCCCGGACAGAGCTGGGAGAAAAATGGTAGAACAAAATTCTAACCCATGAAAAAAAAAAAAAAAAAAGACCAGACTTACTGGTCTGACAGAGACTGGAGAAATCTCCACAGTATGGCCCCCAGACACCATTTTAATTCAGTGATGAAGTCACTCCTGAGGTTCATCCTTCAGCCAAAGATTAGACAGGCCCATAAAACAAGACTATAGGGGCACACCAGCCCAGGGACAAGGACTAGAAGGCAGGAGGGTACAGAAAACCTGGTAATAGGGAACCCAAGGTCAAGAAGGGAAGAGTGTTGACATGTTGTGGGGTTGGTAACCAATGTCACAAATCAATATGTGTACTAATTGTTTAATGAGATGCTGGTTTGTTCTGTAAACCTTCATCAAAAGTACAATAATTAAAGAAAAAAAGGATATAGAAAATTTGAATAAAAACAAATAAATAAACAGTTAAGGACTAGGACCAGAAAGAGGTAAGATAGAGGATTGTTATTATTCATTACTATTTGATTTTATAACCCATGCATGTATTATTTTTATACATTTAAAAATAAATATTTTCTTTTCTAAATGAATAAATTGGCTTCCGTAGTAACCCCCCCTCTTCAGCGGCAGAATCAAACCCTGACTCTCCAGCACCAGGTCCATCCTGTCCAACACCAGGCCTATCATCCTCAACAGTAGTCATCACTCCATCATCTTCCTCATCTTCTCCTGCATCATCCAATTATTGTTATCATAATGTTACCTCATGAGTGCCCCTTCAGGTAGGCAAGACATGATGGGACCAGAATAAGTGTTAACCTTTAATCATGATCTTTTTTCTATCTAAACAGTTTTAAGAACTGTTTCTTTAATGTTTATTTTACATTACTGGATACCTACACACAGATATTCTCTCTCTTCAGTACAATATTTTATGCAGTTACTTTATTATTATCATCACTGTACAGTGTTATTTGTACTGTATTATTATTATTATTATGTTCTGTATTATTGTTTAAGCTGTTTTAGTTTATTTGGAAGTGTTCCTTAAGTGTTTTATATGCATATGAAGGTGAAATATATACTATATACTAAGACAAATATTTGACTGACAATTAATAAGAACTGTAGGTACCCGTTCCGACTTACCTACAAATGTGACTTAAAGACAGACAGGAATGGATCTCGTTCATAACCCGGGGACTGTCTGTAGTCCATAAGCCATTCTACCATTATATCAAGCCAGTTGCTTCAGGATGATGAGGGACATGATAAGACCAGTGAACTTCATGACCATGGGCCTATTGCTGCACTTCCTTTGCTGTGAAATAGCTTCCTTGGTCAGAAGCGATGCTTCATGTGATGCCATGACATTGGACAAGACATTCCACAAATCTACGGATGGTAGTTTTGGGAGAAGTGTTGCTGGCAGGGAAGGCAAATCCACATGCAGAGTATCTGTCCCAGTAAGAACAAAGCACTTCCTCTTCCATGATGGAAGTGGTCCAATGTAATCAACCAAGTAACTGGTTGATCCCGTCAGAGAATGGTGCCATAATGAGGGCCAAATGTTGGTCTCTGCTGCTGGCAGATTAGGCACTCAGCAGTGGCTGTAGCTAGGTTGGCCTTGGTGAGTGACAATCTGTTGTAGATTCAGTTGTGTCCCCCCCAAAAGATATGTTGAAATCCTAACCCCTGGACCTGTGAATGTGGCCTTGTTTGGGGAAATAGTGTTCTAGAATTTCAGCGTCATTTACTGTAGGCTACCTTTTGATCCATATTTCAGCACCAAACGAACTATTAGAAACCTTTCCAACCCCTTGAACTAGAACATAAAAATTCTGAACTGAGGCAGTGGCAGTAGAAATGGTGAGGTGGTGATGAAGAGAAAGGAAGAAGAGAAACTCTATAGAAATTAATGATTCATTGTGAGAGGACTTACCCAGTAATGAGTTAATGCTGACGCCATTCACTGGGATAAGGAGCACAGGAGAAAACTCAGTTTATAAAAAGGCAATGAATTTGGTTTTATATCCCTTTAAAGGATGAATTTTTTTATTTTTTGGAATTTTTTGGTGATTCCATGTTTTTTCACTAATGGAATGGATGCTGAATCATTATTTGTTGGTAGTTTTTTATTATCTTAAAAAATAGGGTGCCAATTGCAAGCGGGCCATATCAGTCCCATGTTCCATGAAGTACATCACAAATGTGGTACATATCGGTCCCATGGCCTAGGAAGTGCATCGCAAACTGTTTTCAGGGAGGTGAGCAATTTATAAAAGATGTCATCAGGGAGGTGACTAATGCAAGCAGTCTGTATAGATCCCATGTTCTATGACGCACATCACACACACAGTACATATCAGTCCCATGGCCCAGGAAGTGCATCACAAAGTATTTTCACCCTTAAAATAACTCATTTACTTGAATATTTCTGAGTGCCACTAAACTATTCTTCCCAAAAGCACAAAGGAAATAGTAAACATGCTTTCAAGTCTTATCTCACTGTACAGAAGCCAAAAGACACAAAGGTTTTACACAACCACTCCTCCGGGAAGCATACCCCACATATGAATGGGTCTTAACACTCAAATGTGGCACAAACCAACTTTTCTTTTAGGCAGTTACACCAGTATCTGCCATGATGCCAGAAAGTATTGAAGTGGCTCAAATGTCTGCCAATAAACCTCCAGGGGAGAAAATGTAGCAGGAACATATATGTGCCAGCACCCTTGAAAGAGATATCTGTTTAAGGTGGCTGTGGGGTATCCAAATAAAATAATGTTTTGTGTACAAATTTGTAGCTAAGATGGGTGACAGTTGTAGAGGTGGGAGGCAGGAGCATATATGTGGTGGCTGAAGTTATGGGTGAGAATGAGAGTTCCCAGGACAATATAAAGAATAAGAAGCTGAAGAGAGAGCTGAGGTCACAGCCCAGTTTTCTATTGCTGCTGTAACAAATTATCACAAATTTAGTGGCTTAAACAATACAGATTTATTCTCTTACATTCTGTATTATCTTAATTCAGTCCACAACATACTATCACTCCCTAAGGCCAACCTAGCTAGAGCCACTGCTGAGTGGCTGACCCATGAGTTCTGCGGGTCGGAAGTCCAAAATGGGTCTCATTGAGCTAAAATCCAGGTATTGGTAGGGCTGCATTGCTTCTGGAGGCTCTAGAGGAAAACTTATATGCATTTTCTAGCATCTAGAGGCTGCTCATGTCCCTGCACTTGTAGCCCTGTTCCTCCATCTTCAACAGTGGGTCCAGTCTTTCTCATGCTGCCATTCCTCTGGTTCTCCCTTGTGATGGTTAAAGCTGTGTGTCAACTTGGCTGGGTCATGATTCTCAGTGGTTTGGCAGTTATGATGTAATTTGGAGCTATATAATCACATAATCACCTCCGTAATGAGAATATAATGTAATCACCTCCATGTTGAGATCTGTTATGAGCAGCCAATCAGTTGAAAGGGAGTTTCCTTGGGGGTATAGCCTGTATCCAATATAGGTGGACTTTCTGGCAAAGTTGGTTGACTTTTGCTTGCTCTGGATCCTGCAGCTAGCTTCTGTTCATCTGACCTCTGGTTCTTGGGACTTGAGCTAGCATCTTACCTGCTGATCTTGGGATTTGTCAGCCTACGCAGCCTATGAGCCAGAGACCTGCTGTCTGACCTGCCAATTTTGGGTTCACCAGTGCCTGCAGCTACATGAGTCAGGAGAAGTCTCCAGCCTGACCCATGGGCTTGGGACCTTCCAGCCTCTACAATCACGTGAGCCATTTCCTTGGTATAAATCTCTATATATATTTAGACACTTCACTGGTTTTGCCTCTCCAGAGAATCCAGCCTAAGACGTCCCTCTTCTGCCTTTCTTTTCAACTTATAAAAACTATTTTGATTACACCGGTCCTACCCAGATAATCTCTCTATTTTAATGTCAGCTGATTAGCAACCTTAATTACATCTGCAACCTTAATTCCCCTTTGCCATGTAACCTAATATATTCACAGGTTCCAGAGATTAGGACATAGATATCTTAGGTGTTGGAGGAGGTATTATTCTGCCTACTGTATCTTTCCAGCTCACTCACCTCAGTTTCCTCCTACCTACTTGGTTATTTGTCTCCTATATTAGTCCCTCATCCTCCACTCAACTCTAAACATAAAAGGAGACTTTCTTTTCTGTTTCTAAGTCTCATACATTGGATCTCATACATTACAATGGCTTTAAATACCATCTAAATGTCATATTTATCGATGATCACTTCACCCTTTTTATTTATATTCCTTTATGGCACTAATCATAATTTGCAGCTGTTGTATTGGTTTATTTATTTGTTTACTGAAGATATCCACAATTAGAATTAAGCTCCAGGAAGACAGAGACCTTGTCTATGTTATATTCCACTGTAGTCAGTTACCCCAATACCTAACACAATGCCTGGTTCATAGTAGGTACTCAAAATATGTGTAGAATAAGTCCGTGAATAAATAAAAGAATCAACATTCAAGAGAAAAAGAAGATCCTTTACACAATGATACAAAGAGAAGTAGAATGAAAACCAAGAGAGAATAATGTCACAGAGGTCACAGTTGGAGAGTTTCAAGAAGGAGTGAATTACCAAAAGATTAAATGGCATAAAAAGGTTCAGAAAGAGAAGGGAAAAAAGTATCCCAATGAAGCCTAGTCACTTGAGCAAGGAATTTCAATACAGTAGAGACAAGTCAAATTGTTGTGGACTACAAAGTAAATGAGGAATGAGAAAGAGGAGAAACATAAGCTATTCTTTCAAAATTTTTGACTGTGAAGAAAAGTAAAGGAGGGATAACTTTCCTATGGAGACAGGAAGAAGTAAAGGAAAGATACAACTAGTATGTATTAAAGGAGGAAATTGGGAAGAAGTTGAGGAAATTCTAAATTCTAACCTGATCTTGATTTTCTCAGTTAAAAAATGAGACAAGGTCAAATTATTTGGAGTGGGAGATGAGGTACTAGGTATGCGGTTTGAGAAGAAAATGAAAATGTATAACAGCTATTGAGGATACAGTGGAAGTGGAATCCACCAGCAATATGAAGGCTCAAAACAGAACAAAAATTCTGGCTTTCACGCAGTGTTTTGATCAAGGTTAAAGCCCAGCCCTGAACAGAGAACAGAGGCCAACAATTTATAGTCCTCACAGGAGAAAATGATACTCCCTTTAGCTTCTGACCCTGCAAATCATAACACTGTAGGTAGGAGGTTAAGCCTAAGTCACAGTGAATACCACCAAGTCTTCTGCTAATGCATTTGAACCATGAGAAAATTGCTACACAGAGGTCTAAAGGGATTAAGAAAGCACAATGGATCAATTACGATTACATTGTCAAGAACATGGGGAAGTTACAGACAGGAGATAGCAACCTGAGGTGGCCTTAAAAAATAAGTAAAGTTTCTCAGACAGTTGAATTCATATTCAAATTACTATTCAATAAGAGTCTTCTTTGTGCCAGGCACTGTGCACACAAAATTTACTCCTCACCACAACTTAATAAGAAGTATTATTATTATGTTCCACGTACAGAGGTTAAGTAACACGTCCAAGGGACACAATTAATATTTGTAATAATAACGGGGATTTGACACAAGTCTGACTCCAAATTCACTCCTCTTTCCATTCTCCCATACCCTTACTATGGACTGAATTGTGTCTCCAAAAGAGATACGTTGAAGTCTTAATCCCAGTACCTGTGAGCATGACTTTGTTTGAAAACAGGGTCTTTGAACATGTTATTTGTTAAATTAACATGAAGTCATACTGGAGTAGGGTGAGTCCTAATCCAGTCTGAGCGCAGTCCTTATAAGAGAGGAGAATAGACACATAGAGACCTGGGGGGACAATGGCCATGTGAAGACACATCTACAAGCCAAGGAACGCCAAGAAACAGCTGGGGCTACCAGAAGCTGGAAGAGACAAGGAAAAATCTTCTCCTAGAGTGGACAGAGAGAGCATAGCCCTGCTGAAGCCCTAAATTCAATCTCCTCCCTCCATAATTGAGAGACAATAAACTTCTGTTCTTGTAAGTCATCTAATCTGTGGCATTTTGTTATGGCAGCCCTGTTATTGTTGCTGTTAGTTGCTGTCAAATCGATTCCGACTCATGGTGACCCCATATATGCAGAGTAGTAGGGTTTTCAAGGCTGTGGCCTTTTGTAAGCAGATTGTCAGGCCTGTCTTCCTAGGTGCCTCTGGGTGGGTTTGAACTGCCAACCTTTCAGCTAGTAGTCGAGTGTGTAAACATTTGCACCACCCAGTGTACCATATGGCGGCCCTAGGAAACTAATACACTACCTATTATAACATGAAGTGATTTGGAGTCTTAAAGCTGTCTATTAAAAATAAACCATGTATACAACAGATGTAGAAGCACCAGCAGCACTTATCCAGTTGCACCGGTGCTTAATATCATCTGCAGCATGACTCTCAAAGCAACTAAGCAACTTTGTACATTCTAAGAAATTATGTCGGATTCAATTGATCCTACATAATGACATACCTGTCTCTGTCAAAGCAGATGGTCCTCATGTGTTCTATTCTATCACCAGTGGAGTGAAACCAAAGTGCATGAACATAAGATCTAATCTACTTTAATCTAGTTTACACTGCCCAAAGTTATAAGGAAACTGTTATCAGAATATATTTCCATACTTCTGAGAAAGACATACTTTACATAATCAGAAGTCCTTAGGTACTCATATAGGAGTTTCTATCCGATGATGGCTACTCTCTCAAAGGAAACGTACAAGAAAATGTGAATAGAAATACTGACTGATGTTCACAGTCAGCTCAGCATACAGTCTAATGAGAAATCTGATTAAATCTGAGGTCATGGCCAGAAGATGTAAGCAAGGATGAATTTAAAGCCTTGTCAAGCCCAAAGACTTTAAGGGATTCTTAAGAGTCTAGAAAACAGGCTTATCAGGATGGATCCTAAACCTCAGTAACAGTCTGCCGGGCTGCACAAAATACCTCACTCTCCTTATCTATCTGGGGACCATGCCACAAAGAATCACAACAGGTGATGTGTCTAATAATGGTTGTTTCAATCTGACAAGAATTAAAAGCTAAATCAAAATCATAAAGGAAAACCTACTTAGGAACTTTTCTTGGTGCTTTACATATTATCTCGCTGAATCCTCCCAATTTTGATGTACATTAAGTGCTTATGTATTAGAGACAATCATCAATTCCTCTCCTCTCACACTCCTTTCTTGAGAAGCAACGGCCCAGGTTGGAAGAATTAAGTATTACATGAACCCTGTCTCCTCATAAGCAAGTCTGTCACAGTCAGTAAGAAAATACAAATCTTTTTTTTAACAGCATTATTGATATACTGGAGTAGGGTATCATATTCACTTATCATAAAATTCACCCATTTAAGTGCAATTCAATGTTTTTTAGTATATTCACAGAGTTGTGCAACCATCATCACAATGAATTTTAGAACATTTTCATCACCTCAAAAGAAATCCTATACACATTAGCAGTCACTCCCAATCCTGCCCCCTATCCTTCTGCCCAGCCCTAGGCAACCACTAATCTACTTTTTGTTTTTCAATACTTGCCTATTCTGAACATTTCATATAAAGGGAATCATATAATATGTGATCTTTCATGACTGGCCTCTTTCGCTTAGCATGATGTTTTCAAGGTTCATCCATGTAGCATTTTTCAGGACTTTATTCTTTTATGGCCAAACAATGTTCCACTATATGGCTACACCATATTTTGTTTATCCATTGATCAGCTGATGGATATTTTTGTTTTTTCCACTTTTGGTTATTATGAATAATGCTGATAATGAGCATTTGTGTACAAGTTTTTGTGTGGAAATATGTTTTCATTTCTCTTGGGTATATACCTAGGAGTGGAATTATTGGATCATATGGTAACTCTGTTTAACTTTTTCAGGAACTGCCTGAATGTTTTCTGTCATGGTTTGAATTATGTCCCCCCAAAAATGTGTGTATCTATTTGGCTAGGCCATGATTCCTGGTACTGTGTGATTTTCCTGTATGTTGTAAACCTGCCTCTATGATGTTAATGAGGGAGGATGGGTGGCAGTTGTGTTAGTAAGGCAGGACTGGATCTACAAGACTGGATTGTGTCCTGAGGCAATCTCTTGAGATATAAAAGACAGAGGTGAGCAGAGAGACAGGGGGACCTCATACCATCAAGAAAGCAGTGCTGGGAGCAGAGCGCATCCTTTGGACCAGGGTCCCTGCGCAAAGAAGCTCCTAGTCCAGAGGAACACCGAAGAGAAGAAGGCCGACAGAGAGAAAAAGCCTTCCCCTGGAGCTGACACCCTGAATTTGGATTTTTAGCCTATTTTGACTGTGAGGAAATAAATTTCTCTTCGTTAAAACCATCCACTTGTGGTATTTCTGTTATGGCAGCACTAGATGACTAAGACATTTTCCAAAGCAGCTGTACCATTTTACATACCCATTAGCCATGTCTGAGGGTTCTCATTTCTCCACATCCCCACCATTATCCTACCTATTATCTGTCTTTTTTATTATATCCATTTTAGTGAGTGTGAAGTGGTATTTCATTGAGGTTTCAATTTGCATTTCCCTGGTAACTAGTGATGTTGAGCATCTTCTCATGTACTTATTGGCCACTTGTGTATTTTCTTTGAAGAAATTTCTGTTAAGATCATTTATCCATTTTTAAATTGGGTGTTGACTTGTAAAAGTTCTTGTATTTTCTGGATATTAGACTCTTATCAGACATGGGATTTGCAAATATTTTCTCCCATTCTGTGGGTTGTCTTTTCATTTTCTTGATAGTGTCCTTTGACGCACAAAAGTTTTAACATTAATGAAGTTTTATTTATTTATTTTTGTTTTGGTTCCTTGTGTTTTTGGTGTCATATTTAAGAATTTATTTCCTAATTAAAGGTCACAAAAATTTATGCCGATGTTTTCTTCTAAGAGTTTTATAGCTTTAGCTCTTACATTTAGAATTTTGATCCATTTTGAGTTAACTTTTGCACTTGGTATGCAATAAGGGTCCAACTTCATTATTTTGCATGTGGATATCCAGTTGTCCCAGCACCATTTGTTGAAAAGACTATTTATTCTTTTCTCCCATTGAATGCTCTGACATTTTGTCAAAAATGAATTGACTACAGAATCATAGGTTTATTTCTGGATTATCAATTCTATTCTAATGATCTAGACGTCTGTCCTTATGCCAATACCACACTGTCTTGATAACTGTAGCTTTATAGTAAGTTTTGAAATCAGAAAGTGTGAGTTCTTCAACTTTATTCTTCTTTTGTAAGATTGTTTTGGCTTTTCAGGGTCCCTTAGATTTTCATACGAGTGTTAGGATCAGCTTGTCAATTTCTGAAAAAACAAAAACAAAAAACCACCAGGGATTTTGATAGGTATTGTATTGAATATGTAGATCAATGTGGGGACTTCTGCCATCTTAACAATATTAAGTCTTCAGAACCATAAATGTGGAATGTCCTTCCATTTATTTAGGTCTTTTTTAATTTCTTTGTTGTTGTCAGGTGCCATCAAGTCAGTTCCAATTCATAGCGACCCTATGTAAAACAGAATGAAACACTGCCCAGTCCTGTGCCATCCCCACAATCGTTGTTGTGCTTGAGCCTATTGTTGCAGCCACTGTGTCAATCCATCTCGTTGAAGGTCTTCCTCTTTTTTGCTGATCCTTTCCTTTACTAAGCATGATGTCCTTCTCCAGGAACTGATCCCTCCAAAGTATGTGAGACGTAGTCTTGTCATCCTTGCCTCTAAGGAGCTTTCTGGTTGTACTTCTTCCAAGACAGATTTGTTCATTCTTTTGGCAGTCCATGGTGTATTCAATATTCTTTGCCAATACCACAATTCAAAGATGTCAATTCTTCTTCAGTCTTCCTTATTCATTGTCCAGCTTTCACATGTATATGAGGTGATTGAAAACACCACGGCTTGGGTCAGGCGGACCTTAGTGTTCAAGGTGACATCTTTGCTTTTCAACACTTTAAAGAGGTTTTTTTGCAGCAGATTTGCCCAATGCAATGTGTTTTTAGATTTCTTGACTGCTGCTTCCATGATTGTGGATCCAAGTAAAATGAAATGCTTGGCAACTTCAATCTTTTCTCCGTTTATCATGATGCTGCTTATTGGTTCAGTTGTGAGGATTTTTGTTTTCTTTATGTTGAGGTGTAATCCATAGTGAAGGCTGTGGTCTTTGATCTTCATCAGTAAGAGCTTCAAGTCCTCTTCACTTTCAGCAAGCAAGGTTGTGTCATCTGTATAATGCAGGTTATTAAGGAAACTTCCTCCAATCCTGATGCCCCATTCTTCTTCATATTGTCCAGTTTCTCAGATTATTTGCTCAGCATACAGATTGAATACGTATGGTGAAAGGATACATCCCTGACGCACACCTTTCCTGACTTTAAACCACGAAGTATCCCCTTGTTCTGTTCGAACAATTGCCTCTTGATCTATGTACAGGTTCCTCATGAGCAAAATTCAGTGTTCTGGAATTTCTATTCTTCCCAATATTATCGATAATTTGTTATGATCCACACAGTTGAAAGCCTTTGCATAGGCAATAAAACACAGGTAAACATCTTTCTGGTATTCTCTGCTTTCAGCCAGGATCCATCTGACATCAGCAATGATAACCCGGTTCCACGTCCTCTTCTGAGTCCAGCTTGAATTTCTGGCAGTTCCCTGTCAACATACTGCTGCAGCTGCTTTTGAATGATCTTGAGCAGAATTTTACTTGCATGTAATATTAATGATATTATTTGATAATATCTGCACTCCATTGGATCACCTTTCTTAGGAATAGGCATAAATAGGGATCTCTTCCAGTTGGTTGGCCAGGTAGCTGTCTTCCAAATTTATTGGCATAGATGAGCGAGCATTCCCAGCACTGCATCCATTTGTTGAAACATCTCAACTGGTATTTCATCAATTCCTACAGCCTTGTTTTTCACCAATGCCTTCAGTGCAGCTTGAACTTCTTCCTTCAGTACCATTGGTTATTGATCATATGCTACCTCCTAAAATGGCTGAACGTCAACTAATTCTTTCTGATATAGTGACTCTGGGTACTCCTCCCATCTTCTTTTGATGCTTCCTGCATCATTTAATATTTTCCCTGTAGAATCCTTCAATATTGCAACTTGAGGCTCAAATTTTTTCTTCACCTCTTTCATCTTGAGAAATGCTGAGTGTGTTCTTCTCTTTTGGTTTTCTATTTCCAGGTCTTCACAAATGTCATTATAATACTTTACTTTGTCTTCTCCAGACGCCCTTTGAAATCTTCTGTTCAGCTCTTTTACTTCATCGTTTCTTCCTTTTGCTTTAGCTACTTGATGTTCAAGAGCAAGTTTCAGAGTCTCTTCGGACATCCATTTGGTCTTGGATGTCAGAAGAGACTCTGAAACTTAATTTCTTTAGGAAGTACAAATCTTGCAGAAGAATAAAAAGTAAGAGATTGCAGGAGAACATTCATAGAAAGGAAATCTGAAAACTTTCCATTTTCCATAAGGCGTAACTGTATTTAATGCAAGTGTATTCCATGTGATTTCCTTGTTGCCTTACATGAAATTCTCTATACTTAATCTGATGTGTGTGGTGTTTCTGTTTCTTTTAATCAGATTATCCCAGGCTAAGTCATTATCTATCAAGAAAACCAGAAATTAGAGCACAAATAAATGGCAGAATTGAGATTTGAACTCAACTCCAGCTGACTCCAAAGTCCGTGTTTTTCACATTACCATCCTTTATGAATGCTTAGATATATCTAATTTCCAGTGTACCTGTAAAGTTTGGGCCAATGGCAGACATCCTAAGTAACTTCTTATCTATCAAATTGCACATCTGTGCAACTATCGGTCTCTTTCCATCTGGAGCAAAGAAGAGTGAAGAAAACCAAATACTGAAGGAAGCGATTAGTCCAGAGGACTAATGGATCATGGGAGCCACAGCCTCCACTAGCCTGAGACCAGAAGAACTAGATGGTGCCTGGCTACAACTACCAGCCACTCTGACCAGGATCACAATAGAAGATCCTGGTTAGAGTAGGAAAAAAATGTAGAACAGAACTCAGATTCATAAAAAAGACTGGACTTACTGGTCTGACAGAGACTGTAGGATCCTCCAAGACTATGGCCCTTAAATACCCTTCTAACTTGGAACTGAAGCCACTACCGGAGACAATCTGTCACTCAAATAATGGAGAGGCCTATAAAATAAACAGTAACACCCATGTGGAAAGTGCTTCTTAGAACAATCATCTATATGAAACCAAAAGGGCAATATCTGCCAAAAGCAAAGATGAGAAGGCAGGAAGGGGCAGGAAAACCAGACAAATGGAAACGGAGAACCTAGAGTGGTAATAGAGAGAGTGCTGACACGTTATGGGGATTGCAACCAATGTCACAGAACAATCTGCATATAAATTATTAAATAGAAAACTAATTTTCTCTGTAAACCTTCACCTAAAGCACAATAAAAAAATTTTTAAAAATTGCACATCTGCTTCCTTGAGCAATTTTTCCAATTTATCAATAGGCCTCAGTATTCTTAAATGGAATTTCTAATTATATGTTTGGCTCTCTGGCCCTACTTATTCTTGCCTTTTAGTTGTAGCCCCTAGAAGTTTTCCTTTTTAAATGATTTTCCCATGCTTAATGGTTGAAGCTTTTATTGTTCACACTCTGGGGATTATGGGAGAAATTGCTGCTTTTTTCTGGAATATCATGTTTCTATTAATATATCCCAGCATCATGTTGATTTTTAATAACAGCACAATTCTATGGTACCTCTCATCTTTCTCCAAAAAAAATTATGGACATTTGCAAACCACAGCTTTATACCAATCAATGTGACAGTGTGTAAAAAAGTAAACACTATCTACACAATTTCAGCAGACAGATTTTCTTCACTTCTTTCTTAATAACAGTGGGAAGTCTTCTCCAGTAACAAATAACATTGAAGAGACAAAGCCCAGAGAGGAGGGGCAGAAGCCTGAGATGGTATATTTTTAGTTATTTTGATTAAATTATGGAGATGTGAAGTTGATAATTTATTGAAGGAGAACAGGGAAGTCTATGTAAATGTTTGCAGATGAATAATTAATGTGACTTTCCAACATCACTAGGCCTTTAATTAAAGCCACCGTGAAATAAAGCAAGAAGCAAAGAGCACAATTATTATAGCAACTAATTGTAACTTTCCTAAGTAACATTTGAAAGTCCGTGCTTAATTTGCATATTCAAAGGAAGATAGAGGGTACCTAGGGTGACAGTTGTTTTTTTATCCCAGTTTAACTACTTCCCTGCAAACTAAAAACCTATTCATATATTAATGAATTTCCTCTTACTAAAATTTTACCCAGGAAGTTTTTGGTATTTGTTGGCTTTGCTTGTTTTTAAATATTGCATTAATTGTCATTTTTGATCGCCTTACATAGATGCGAAAGCTGGACAATGAAGAAGGAAGACAGAAGAAAAATTGACGCCTTTGAATTATGGCGTTGGCGAAGAATATTGAATATACCATGGACTGCTAGAAAAATAAACAAATCTGTCTGGGAAGAAGTACAGCCAGAATGCTTCTTAGAAGCAAGGATGACAAGACTTCATCTCATGTACTTTGGACATGTTATCAAGAGGGACCAGTCCCTGGAGAAGGACATCATACTTGGTAAAGAAGAGGGTCAGCGAAAAAGAGGAAGACCTTCAACGAGATGGATTGGCACAGTGGCTGCAAAAATGGGCTCAAGCATAACAATGATTGTGAGGATGGTACAGGACCGGGTAGTGTTTCGTTCTGTTGTACATAGTGTTGCTATGGGTTGGAATCGACTTGATGGCACCTACAACAACAACATTCATTGTCGTTTTAAGGCAATATTTTGGTGCCTCTCAAGAACTAAGAAAATAAAATCAATACTCAATGTTTTTAACACTAATTACTTAATATGTTGTTCCTCCTGCTATTTACAACACTTGACTGAACATCTGACTGCCCATGGGGCATTCCCCACCTTTATCATGTCTTATTCTTTATTATCTCTTTCTTACTTTAATCCTCATAGTCCCATTTTTTATCCGTTTCTTTTTTGCTCATTTTTATCCTCCTTTTTCTGTCTCTTTCACTTCTATTTTTGTCTGCCTTTTTCCTATCTGGCTCTGCTTCTTATAATCTTTTCCTTGGCTTCTTTTCCTTTCAGTTTTAATTGCTGCTCGTTCTCGCGTATTCTTTTTCTCAGTTTATTGCTTCCTCCTCTACTCAATCACTAGTCTCATTATCATTTCCATAATACTTAGATGAATACTGAGCCTGCAAGAGCCACCAGCTCTGCTGCTAAAACCTCTTGAAAAGAATATTTTATATATATCAAATATATACGTAGAGAACTGTGTCCTGACATACAGCTCTTTTAAAAATCCATTTCTATGCTGGATTTGGAGCCAAGAATTCTAGTCCTGGTTGGTTTTTTGTTTGTTTGTTTGTTTGTTTAACACTTATAAATTGTATGCCTTACCTTACACCCACTGTTGTTGAGTCGATTCCAACTCAAAGCAACCCTATAGAACAGGATAGAACTATAGAGCTGTGATCTTTACAGAAGTAGCCTGCCACATCTTTCTCCTGAGGAGCAGCTGGTGAGTTCAAATCGCCGACCTTTTGGTTAGCAGCCGAGCTCTTAACCACTGCACATCCAAAGCTTTACCTCAGGGAGCCTAAGTTTCCTCATTTATAAAATAAGAGGGCTGTTGGGGCTCTCTAAAGTCCTTTTCAGTTTTATAATGATGTGATTTACCCACACCTAAGCGATGGAATTTCCAGTCGCCTCATATGCGTGCAAAAGCTGCACGATAACTAAGGAAGACCAAAGAATTGGTGCATTTGAATTACAGTGTTAGTGAAGAACACTGACTAGGTATGGACTGCCAGAAGAACAAACAAATCTGTCTGGGAAGAAGTACAGCCAGAATGCTCCTTAGAAGCGAGGATGGTGGGACTTTGTCTCATGTACTTTGGACATGTTATCAGGAGGGACCAGTCCCTGGAGAAGGACAGCATGCTTGGTAAAACAGAGGATCAGCAAAAAAAAGGAAGACCCTCAATGAGATGGATTGACACAGTGGCTGCAACAATTGTTTAAAGCGTTACAATGATTGTGAGGATGGCGCAGGACGGGATAGTGTTTCGTTCTGTTGTGCATAGGGTCACTATAAGTTGAAACTGACTCAATGGCACCTGACAGCAACAATTGTGAATGATAGGTAGGGGGATCCAATCCTTAGTCCTTCTATAGATATTTGTTTGTTGGCCCAAATAATCTGTACCTGGTAGAATTTTAGGCAACGGTGAAAGATATTTTGTAGCAGGAAGCCTTCACTTATAACACACTTCTTGGTCTGTGCTGCTAAGGCGAGCACTGGGAAAGAAGGATAGGGAAGAAAAAGGAGAGAGTTTGAGGCTGCATCCCCAGAACACCTGAAATGTGGGAGGCTTCAACTAGAGAAGTTAGAAAGCCTGACCTCCTGATTTCTCCTCCGTTATGGATACTGAGATTGTCAGATAGAGTTCAGAGTAACTTCCTGCTTCACCCAGTTTGCCCATACTCAGCACCAACCCTGGAGCTGACTTTGACTACAATTACACCTACCACTTGTAATTATTTATAGAGCTACTCACTTTATTTATTCAAACCTATTGTTAATTATAATTGAATGGCTTGCCAAAAATAAAAACCACATAATAAGTTATAATAAAAATAGTTGAAGAAATAATGGCAAAGTAAAAGTGAAATGATGAAGTCAGGAAGGAGGTTAGTACAAATAATCTGTGCCATGATATCCTAAACACTTAATACAGGTTAGCCATAAATTTGGCTCTGAGCTTCCTGATGAGCAATGCAAAGAGAAGCATGATCAGTTGTAAGACAAAAGCAAAAAAAAAAAAAAAAAAAATGATTAGGGGTAACACAACTATTCCAGGTACAGAGAAAAGAGAGAAATTTGTTCAGTGAGCACTCATACAGAAAACAATATATAATGTATTAAATCATACCCTCAATTACATTCTTACAGCCAATACAATAATATGTTTCCTGGGGTTATGTCTCTGTTATCCTTCAACATATAAATACTTTAATGCTGAAATTCAGTGCTTACCATTTATCCTTAAATTTCATGAAGCACGTTAGCAATTGTGCTGATCATTAAATATTTCAGGTTAATCAATGTCACTGTAAGTTTTATTGATTATAGTAGGAAATCCTATTCATCTATATCTTCAGAAAAAAAAAGTCTTCAGAGTTTTTAGGTTCAAATACTTATAACTATAAAAAACTGAATTTTACTAATATCCCAAGAAAAGGATCTAGGAGGCATGATAAACTATTCTCTGAAAACATCAACTTAGCATACTTCTGTGACCAAAAATACATAGAAAAGCAGGGTTATAGGAGATGAAATGAACAAAAAACTATCCTACCTAAAGGAAGTGTAAAAAGGAGAGCACTAGATAAGGAACATATAGCTTCAGAATCAATTGTTAGGGTTAAGTTTTAGAGCAAAGCTACAAACAAGCAGTATAAATTGACCATTTAAATCCAGTTAAAAGAAATGAATCTCATTCTTTCAATTGCCCCAGACAATTAGCTCATAAAATATTTCTACAAAGTTTATTCCCAACCCCTGGGAATAACTGATCTATATAGGACAAGCACTCTTCTCATAAAGATTTACATATATATATGTATATACATATATGTGTGTGTGAATATGTATATGTGTATGTGTGTGTATATATATATAAACATATTTGAAGAAATGTAAATAACAGAAAATGGTACATCATACAACTCACATGCTAACGATACCTCTGTCTGCAAAGCCCATATATTTCACCTTCAGTCGTTAGTACCATACTTCTTTGGACATTTCCCAGAAATTCTACTGTATCAGCTTCATGTCAGTGAAGTGAGAGCAGAAAGACCTAATCACTCTACCTATCTCTGCAGAAGCTGTTGTCCATTCATATATTTGGGCTTCTGAGGCCTTTTTCACCCGACTGTCAAGAATTACCCTAGTTGGCCCTAGCCCTTAGAAAAAACGTGGGCCATTAAATGACTTCATCTGACTACATTTTGGGGTGACAAATCATTAACATCCACCAGGAAACTTCAATATAAATAAAGGAAAGTCTTGTCCTCCACATTGACATAGGGCCTACCACACGATATGATACTTATCAGAAAGCTTACTAAATATTTTCATAAGGCTTCGATAGTCATAGAAGCCAAATTCCTTCTCTTCATTAGAGTTTGTTTTCAGGGGTCTGTCATAGTCTGAGATAAGGACAAATCCCTAACACCAATAAACAAATTTATCTGACTATGAGCTCCTACAGTCTATGTCATATTCAATTCTGTATTTCTTGTCCCTAACTCATAGTGCCTGGAACAAATAATAGGCCCAATATTAAGGTTAACATGAATTGAATATATGAATAATTTATCATGAGAAATAGAACACCCAAGTATATTTATTCATCTCAACTAATCAACATGCTTTCTTCTAAATGAGAATCAAATTAAGATCAGAAGATAGCCTACATACAATCAGGAAAATTGTCTTGAGATGTTAAAGCATATTTTCAGAAAGCTGGAGTATCCTAGTGAGTCACCTCATCAGGTATAGCTTGTGGCAGGAATATACAGGCCAAGCTAATAATATTAATAGCTAAAATTGATTAATATTTTTATATGAATCCTAGAAAGATGGGAGCAGTGACAGCATAGTTTTTTCCATTTTTTCCAAACCCAGCATAAATACAGAAAGAGTAACTAGATAGCAAAATAAAAAACCCGTGAACATAAAAAAAAAAAAAAACCATGAATAGCATTTATCAAAAAATGAGGAGATGACAAGGTTTTCCAACATATCACAAAATAGAGATGAGTGTGGGCAAACCACTAACGTCCACAAGATCTGTACGGGATTGGTGTCTGTTTGGGATGAAGAAGAAAGGAGCAATTAGGCAGCTTCTGGTGGACATAACAACAGAACCCCTTTATCAGTTTGGGTCCTCCAGAAATGAGATGCTGACATGGCGTTAGGAGTACTAGAACAGGATGGCACAATGAAGTTAAGTTGCTGGGAACAGAATCAAAATGAACAGAATACAGACAAAGGAACAAGACTATCTAGACCAAAGTAAGGTAGGTGAAAAACCAGAAAATCCCAGAAAGAAAATCATATTTTTTTTGACACTACATAACAGAAGGAACTCTGTGATATTAAAAAAAAGCATCCCGGAAATCTGCCTCATTCAAAAATACATGAAAACTAATTTCACATTAAAATGAACTAAAAGGTATCAAAGTCAAATCTCACTCAAAATTATTACTTAAATGTGACAACAAGTTGAATGATGTCATAGAGATACTAAAAGCAAGCCAGAAAGACATGCCCATAAAAAATAACAGAACTAATCTACTATCCAAAGTGAGCAAAGAGGCATTAAGCAAATGATACAAGATTTGACAATACAACATAAATCTGAGTTAGAAAAATTCACAAATGAGATGACAGAACTTAAGAAGGAATTATAAATAAAAGAAAAAAATTCATCTCAAGAATGAAAATAAAACTGATGTAACAGATGATTGAATAAACACAACAGATAATGTCTTAAAACAAATGGGTGAAATATAAGAAAATTTTAAAACAATTGAAAAAAATGAAGATATCAAAAGGATTTGAGAGAAAATCAGATTATCATCAAATTTATTGAAAGCAATGAAAATGGTATAACATACTCAAGATAGTCAATGGAAGAAGTATGACTCAAGATTGATATCTTCTAGGTATAAAGGGCACATAAAAACTGTTATCAGATGGAAGAACTCAGGAAATTTTACTCCCAAGAGCCCTGCATGAGGAAACCAGTGGAGAACAAGTTTTAGGCAACCAAAATGACCATAGAGACACTGACATAAGGATTGGTGGTGATCATGAAATACATATATATATGTATATATATACACATACATGTTATATATAAATAAACATATATATTATACATATACATTGTATATTTACATTAATGTTAAGACTAAAATTATAAGTCTTCCGGGCAACATGGCGCTATAGACAAACACCACAAGGTCCCTCCACAGCAAAGATCCAAAAAATTAAGTCAAACAGAGACAAACATCAATCCTGAAACCCTAAGCATCAAATGAAGACATAAAGAACTCAGCAAAGCACCAAACGGAATAAGAAGCTGACAGAGAACAGAGAACAAGGAGAGATACATGCAGAGGTCCCCTATCAGCTAACACAGCACGGATCCACCATCTTGGACTCCCATCAGAGATCGGCGAACAGGGGGTATGAGAAAGCAGCTTCACAGAGCTTCCAGGAGGAGACAGAACAACTGGTAACAAGCAATATAGTAATATACACTTTCCCAGCACCCACACTTCTTCACCCCTACTCAGCCTCCTCTGCTTCCTGCGGCCACAGTCTCTTGGCCAGGAATCACCGGCTTCACACCAGTGCCACTTGGATTCTACCCGCCCACACTGGCTGGCTTCCTGAGTGCCATTTGTTGGCTGCTGATGTTGCTTTTTCCCATTTGTTTTGATTTCTTCCATACCTCTCACCACCTCCCACTCCTTTCTCTCAAATACCTGGCTCTGTGTGCCATCTTTGCTTCTTCCTGAAAGGCTGTGAAACACCGCTCAATTGTGAAACTGCTTCACAGCCCGTGATGCCACACTGGTGGAATCCCCAGGGGCTTTTTAAAAATTTTTTTTATTTTTCCTTTACAAAAATTTGTACATACATTGTTATGTGACCCTAATTACTCTCCCTATATTGTGACAGCACACTCCTCCTTTCCACCCCTGATTCTCTGTGTCCATTCAACCAGCTCCTAACCCTCTCTGCCTTCTCATCCCACCTCTGGAGAAAAGCTGCCCATTTAGTCTCTTGTATCTACTTGAGTTAAGAGGCACACTCCTCATGAGTATCACTTTATGTCCCACAGTCCAGTCCAATCCCTGTCTGAAGAGTTGGCCTTGGAAATTGTTTTAGTTCTGGGCTGATAGAGAATCCAGAGACCATGCTTTCCGCGGTTCCTCCAGTCTCAGTCAGACCATTAAATCTGGTCTTCTTACTAGAATTTGAGGTCTGCACCCCACATTTCTCCTGCTCCATCCAGGGCTATCTGTTGTGTTCCCTGTCAGGGCAGTCATTGGTGGTAGCTGGGCACAATCTAGTTCTTCTGGTCTCAGGCTGATGAAGTCTCTGGTTTATGTGGCCCTTTCTGTCTCTTGGGCTAATATTTTCCTTTTGTCTTTGGTGTTGTTCATTTTCCTTTACTCCAGGTGGTTGGGACCAATTGATGCATTTTAGATGGTTGCTCGCTAGCTTTTAAGACCCCAGATGCCACACACAAAGGATGCAGAACATTTTCTTAATAAATTTGTTATGCCAATTGACCTAGATGTGCCCTGAAAGCATGGTCCCCAGACCCCTACCCCTGCTACTCTGTCCCTCGAAGTGTTTGGTTGAATTCAGGAAACTTCTTAGCTTTGGTTTAGTCTAGTGCTGACTTCCCCTGGAGTGTGTACTGTCCTTCCCTTCACCTAAGATAATATTTATCTACTATCTAGTTAGTAAATAACCCTCACCCTCCCTCCTCAACCTTGTAACCATCAAAGAATGTTTTCTTCCGTGTTTAAACCTTTTCTTGAGTCCTTATAATAGTGGTCTTACACAGTATTTGTCCTTCTGTGACTGACTAAATTCACTCAGCGTAATGCCCTCCAGCTTCCTCCATGTTATAAGATGTTTCACGGCTTCATCATTGTTCTTTATCATTGCACAGTATTCCATTATGTGGATATACCATAATTTGTTTATCCATTCATCTGTTGATGGGCAGCTAGGTTGTTTCCATCTTTTTGCTATTGTGAACAGTGCTGCAACGAACATGGGTGTGCATATATCTATTCGTGCGATGGCTCTTATTTCCCTAGGATATACTCCAAGAAGCGGGATAGCTGGATCATGTGGTACTTCTATTTCTAGCTTTTTCAGGAAGCGCCAAATCGATTTCCAAAGTGGTTGTACCATTTTACATTCCCACCAACAGTGTATACGTGTTCCAGTCTCTCCACAACCTCTCCAGCATTTATTATTTTGTGGTTTTTTTTTTTTTTTTTTTTTTTTGGATTAATGCTATCCTTGTTGGGGTGAGATGATATCTCATTGTAGTTTTGATCTGCATTTCTCTAATGGCTAATGATCGTGAGCATTTCTTCATGTGTCTGTTAGCCGTCTGAATATCTTCTTTGGCAAAGTGTCTGTTCATATCCTTTGCCCATTTTTTAATTGGGCTATTTGTCGTTTTGTTATTGAGGCTTTGCAGTATCTTGTAGATTTTAGAGATTAGACACTGATCGTATTTGTCATAGTTTTTTCCCAGTCTGTTAGGTTGTCTTTTTACTCTTGTGGTGAAGACTTTTGATGAGTGTACGTGTTTGATTTTTAGGATCTCCCAGTTATCTAGTCTCTCTTCTGGTGCTTGTGCATTGTTACTTATGGTTCATATTGTGTTTATGCCATGTATTAGGGTTCCTAGCATTGTCCCTATTTTATCTTTCATGATTTTTATTGTTTTCAATTTTATATTTAAGTCTTTGATCCGATTTGAGTTAGTTTTTGTGCATGGTGTGAGGTATGAGTCTTGTTTCAGTTTTTTGCAGATGGATATCCAGTTATGCCAGCCCCATTTGTTAAAGAGACTGTCTTTTCCCCCAATTAATGGACTTTGGGCCTTTTTCAAATATCAGCTGCTCATAGGTGGATGAATTTATGTCTGGATTCTCAATTCTGTAGCATTGGTCTATGTATCTGTTGTCGCACCAGTACCAGGCTGTTTTGACGACCATGGCAGTATAATAGGTTCTAAAATCAGGTAGTGTGAGGCCTCCCACTTTGTTCTTCTTCTTCAGTAATGCTTTACTTACTCAGGGCCTCTTCCTTTTCCATCTGAAGTTGGTGATTTGTTTCTCCATCTCATTAAAAAATGCTGGTGGAATTTGGATTGGGATTGCATTTTATCTGTAGATTTCTTTGGGTAGAACTGACTTTTTCACAATGTTGAGTCTACCTATCCATGAGCAAGGTATGTTTTTCCACTTATACCGGTCTGTTTTGGTTTCTTGCAGTAGTGTCTTGTAGTTTTCATTGTATAGGTCTTTTACATCTCTGGTTAGATTTATTCCTGAGTATTTTATCTTCTTGGGGGCTATTGTAAATGGTATTGATTTGGTGATCTCCTCTTTGAGGTTCTCTTTGTTGATGTAAAGGAATCCAACTGATTTTTGTATGTTTATCTTGCATCTTGAAACTTTGCTGAAATCTTCTATTAGTTCCAGTAGTTTTCTTGTAGATTCTCTGGGGTTTACTGTGTATACGATCATATCATCTGCAAATAGAGATACTTTTACTTCTTCCCTACCAATTCGGATGCATGTTATTTCTTTTTCTAGTGTAATTGCTCTGGCTAGGACCTCCAGCACAATGTTGAATAAGAGTGGTGATAAAGGGCATCTGTGTCTGGTTCCCATTCTCAAGGCAAACGCTTTCAAATTCTCTCCATTTAGGATAATGTTGGCTGTTCGCTTTGTATAGATACCCTTACCTATGTGGAGGAATTTCCCTTCTATTCCTATTTTGTTGAGTGTTTTTATCATGAATGGACGTTGGACTTTGTCAAATGCCTTTTCTGCATCAATTGGTAAGATCATGTGGTTCTTGTCTTATTTATGTGAGGGATTACATTGATTGTTTTTCTAATGTTGAATCATCCCTGCACACCTGGTATAAATCCCACTTGATCATGGTAATTATTTTTTCGATATGTTGCTGAATTCTATTGGCTAGAATTTTGTTGTGGATTTTTCCGTCAATGTTAATGAGAGATACTGGTCTGTAATTTTCTTTTTTTGTGGTGCCTTTACCTGGTTTTGGTATCAGGGTTATGTTGGCTGCATAGAATGAGTTTGGGAATATTCCATCCTTTTCTATGTTCTGAAATACCTTTAGTAGTAGTGATGTTAACTCTTCTCTGAAAGTTTGGTAGAATTCTCCAGTGAAGCCATCCAGGCCAGGGTTTTTTTTTGTTTTTGGGAGTTTTTAATTACATTTTCCATCTCTTCTTTTCTTATGGGTTTATCTAGTTGTTCTACCTCTATTTGTATTAGTTCAGGTAGGTAGTGAGTCTAGAAACTTGTCCATTTCCTCTAGGTTTTCACATTAGTTAGCATGGTTTCTGCTGAGTAGTCTGAGCTTATTCTTATTGACTCTCCTTTGTAGATGACTTTTCATTTATCCTTAGCTGCCTTTAAAATTCTCTCTTTAAGACAGAGAGTGGCAGACTGGATAAAAAAAAACATGATCCATCTATATGCTGCCTACAAGAGACACACCTTAGACTTAAAGACACAAACAAACTAAAACTCAAAGGATGAAAAAATATATATCAAGCAAATAACACTCAAAAAAGAGCAGAAGTGGCAATACTAATCTCTGACAAAATAGACTTTAAAGTAAAATCCACCACAAATGATAAGGAAGGACACTATATAATGTTTAAAGGATCAATACACCAGGAGGACATAACTATAATAAATACTTATGCACCCAACAGCAGGGCTCCAAAATATACAAAATGAACTCTAACAGCACTGAAAAGAGAGATAGACAGCTCCACAATAGTACTAGGATTGCTGAAGCCGGTCCAGGACCAAGTTCACAGCAGGGAGCAGGGCGGTAAATGGGAGAGAAGTTTTTACCTAAGGGGGGTGTTTTGATCTGCGTGGTGGGTTGTATGCAATTACTTATCTTTTGCACATACAGGGCTGCTTCTCACTGGTTCTGGGTGGCAGTGTAGACTGTCTGGGGCTGGGTCTCTCCCGGTGCAGAAAATGTGCCTCCCGAGCATGGCTGCTTGCCAGCCTCACTGCTCACCCCCAAGCTGCTCAGCCCTGAAGGACTCAGGCTCTTGCCAGGTCAGGTCTGGCAACTCCTCGCTGCTGCTAAACCATCTCTCCCTCCCCCTGCCACTCAGTCTGGTTCCTCAACTCTGCCTTTGATGTTCAGGGCTCCTAGATTGCCACTTGCTATTTCGGGTCTATGTTGTAAGAGGGTCCACCAGAAGCGTCTGACTACTCCACCATCTTGGCCCTGCCTCCCCCAGGGGCTTTTTGTTTGTTTTGATTTGTTCTGTTTTGATTTGTCTGTTTATTTGTTTTCTTTTTCTTTTCTCGACTTAGGAGCCCCCTTCTAGCCAGGCAGTACTGCGCAGCATGGGAGCTACTCCCTTACTCTGCGCAGACCACAGTGGGATCCCTGGAGGCATTTCTTGTTTTTTTTGTTTGTTTGTTTGTTTTGTTTTGTTTTTCTTTTATTCTTTTCTGTTTCTTGTTTTGTTTTCTTTTCTCTCTTTTTCCTTTTTTGTCTTTCTTCAATTCTCAGTTTGTCATCTCTCTATACTTACCTTCTCTTCCCGTCTCATGAATACCTGGCGCTGTGTCACACCTCTATGCCTTCTAGCCAGTGTGTACTTCACGGCCTGGAAGCAACTTCCCAAGTCCTCACAGCCACACCAGTGAGATCCCTGGGGGCTTTTCTTTTCTTTTTTTTTTTAATTCTAATTTTTATTTATTCTTTTTTTCCTTTACCCTTTTTCTTTTTGTTTTCCCCCATTTCTCAGTCTTTCATCTCTCCATTCCAATGGCAAGCTCCCTTAGGACTCTTTTTTGTTTGTTTATTTTTGGCTCCTGTTCCTCTCTCTACTCTTTCCCATACATATCTTATCTCCACACATCACAATCTCTCCCCTCCTTCCTGCCTACCTGCACTGTGCACTGAACATTATACCCCCAAGCAGCACAGGCATAGCCTATGGGAAACTTCCCTGCAGTGATTCCTGGCCCACCCTGTTGGTCCTAGTATGTGCCACAAATAACCCATCCCAGCAACTCACCTTCAGCAAGACCTGCCCTGCTGTACCATACCTGAGCAACTGACCTCGCCCATTGGAGGCAAAGGTGAAAAGAATCATGCCTACAGATGAGCAAACAACAAGAACTCACAGCCCACCTGCTCATACATAACCAAATTTAAAAAAGCAGGATGAAACAAAAACCTCTACAGTCAATAAATGAGAAAAATAAATACTGAATGTCCCGAAGACAGCAGACAATATCAAAACATACACAAAAATAAGGATGGTTCCAGTAGGCGTCCAAAATAAAACACCAGATGACTATCCAGTAGAAGAAAAGGCACTAGACCTACCTGATAGGGAATTCAAATATCTAATATTCAGAGCTACCCAAGAGTTGAAGCAAAAAGCAGACAAAAACGAGGAAAAAATAGACAAATTTATTGCAAATACAGACAAAAAAATAGAAGAATTAAGGAAAATAATACAGGAACAAAATTTCAAAATAAATTCACAACTAGAAGTCATACAAAAACAACAATTAGAAATCCAAAAGATAAACAACTAGAATTCAGAAATGGACAGTGTCACAGAAGGGCTGAGGAGCAGGTTTGAAACCATGGAAGACAGGATCAGCGAATTCAAAGAGAAACACTTGGATACAATTCTGTTTGCGGAAAAAGCAGAAAAAAGAACAAAGAAAAATGAAGAAACCCTGAGAATTATATGGCATACAATCAAAAGCAAAAATTTGTGAGTGATCAGAAATACAAAACAGAGAGAAAACAGAAAACGCAGAGAGGATCATTGAAAAACTGCTGACAGAAAACTTCCCCAATATCATTAAAATGAAAAGCTACCATCCAAGAAGCTAAATGAACCCCATATAGGATAGACCCTGAAAGAAAATTACCAAGGCATATCATAATCACACTCACTAAAACCAAAGATAAAGAAAGAATCCCAAGGGAAGCTCAAGAAAAACAAAAATCACATACAGAGGAGGAACAATATAGTAAGCTCAGATTATCCAGCAGAAACCATGCAGGCAAGAAGGCAATGGGATAACACATATAAAACCTTGAAAGAAAAAAATTGCCAACCAAGAATAATACATCCTGCAAAACTTTCATTCATATATGATGGTGAAATTAGGTCATTTCTAGACGAGCAGAAGTTAAGGGACTACATAAAAACCAAATCAAACTTACAAGAATTATTAAAGGTAATCCTTCGATCTGAGAACAAACAACATCAGACCACAGGCTGAATCTAAGATGCAGGATCATACTAGCCAGATACCAACCAAGAAAATGAACTCTCAAGGACTATCCAAACCAAAAGAAATACAACAGGGAACCAGAGAGGTTAATCTGTAAATGACAATAACATCAGAACAATAAAAGAGGGAATAAACAGCGTAGGTATAGAACATTATAATGGAGAGGAAGGCAAGGTGATACCAAGTAATAATAGACTGGCTCAAACCTAGGAAGATAGGGGTAAATTTCAAGGTAACACAAAGAAAGTTAACAAACCTACTCATCAAAATAAAGAAGAAAAACATAAAGTCTCAGTAAAAAACAAAAACAAAAGAAATGAAAAAAATCCACAAACAAAAGGAATTCAGCACAGGAGAGTAAGAGGAACAAAGAAAACATCTGCACCACAAAAAAAAAAGCACTAGAAAGTGACAACAATAAACTCACACCTATCAATAATTACACTGAATGTAAATGGCCTAAATGAACCCATAAAGAGACAGAGAATGACAGAATGGATTAAAAAACAAGATCCTTCAATATGCTGTCTACAAGAGACACACCTTAGAAAAAAAGACATAAATTTATTAAAAATCAAAGGATGGAAAAAATATATCAAGCAAACAGCTACCAAAAAAAAGCAGGAGTGACAATACTAATCTCAGATAAAATAGACTTTAAAACAAAATCCACCATAAAAGACAAAGAAGGACACTACATAATGATTAAAGAGATGATCCATCATGAAGACATAACCATAATAAATGTCTACACACCCAATGACAGGGCTCCAAAATACATAAAACAAACTCTAACACCAGTGAAAAGAGAAATTGACAGTTCCACAGTAATAGTAGGAGACTTCAACACATCACTTTCGGTAAAGGACAGAACATCTAGAAAGAAACTCAACAAAGATACAGAAGACCTAAAGAGCACAATCAGCCAAATTGACCTCATAGACATATATAGAACACTCCACCCAACAGCTGCAAAGTACACATTCATTTCCAACCCACATGGAACATTCTCTAGAATAGACCACATCTTAGGCCACAGAGTAACCCTCGACAAAATACAAAACATTGAGCTAATACAAAGTATCTTTTCTGACCACAACACCATCAAGGTAGAAATTAACAATAGGAAGAGCAAGGGGAAAAAAAATCAATTGCATGGAAACTGAATAGCAGCCTGCTTAAAAACCACTGGGTAACAGAAAAATCATAGATGGAATCAAAAAATTCCTAGAATCAAATGAGAATGAAAACACATAATACCAAAACCTTTGGGACACAGCAAATGCAGTACTCAAGGACAATTTACAGCAATAAATGCACACATCAAAAAAGAAGAAAGGGACAAAATCAAAACATTAGCTACACAACTCAAGCAAATAGAAAGAGAACAGCAAAAAAACAAAAAAAAAAAGCCACCAGAAGAAAGGAAATAATAAATATCAGAGCAGAAATAAATGAAATAGAGAATAGAAACCCATTAGAAAGAATCAACAAAACCAGAAGTTGGTTCTTGGAAAGGATCAACAAAATTGACAAACCACTGGCCAAACTGGCAAAAGAAAAACAGGAGAGTAAGCAAATTACCCAAATAAGAAATGAAATAGGGGACATTACAGCACACCTAACTGAAATAAAAAGAATTATAACAGAGAATTATGAAAAACTATACTCCAACAAATTTGAAAACCTAGAAGAAATAGACAAATTTCTAGAAACACATTACCTACACAAACTAACACAAAATGATGTCAAAAATCTGAACAGACCCATAACAAGAGAAGAGATTGAACAGGTGATTGAAAAACTCCTAACAAAAAAAAAGCCCTGGCCCAGATGACTTCACTGGAGAATTCCATCAAACATTCAGAGAAGAGCTCAAACTATTTCAGAACACAGAAAAGGAAGTGAAACTTCTGTATTCATTCTATGAAACCAGCATAACTCTGATACTAAAATCAGGCAAAGACACCACGAAAAAGAAAATTACAGATCAATATCTCTCATGAATATAGATGCAAAAATTCTCAACAAAATTCTAGCCAGTGGAATTCAGCATCATATCAAAAAAATAATACACCATGACCAAGCAGGATTCATACCAGGTATGCAAGGATGGTTCAACATTATAAAATCAATCAACATAATCCACCACTTAAATAAAATAATCACATGATCATCTCAATTGACACAGAAAACATACTGAACAAAGTCCAACACCCATTCCTGATAAAAACTCAGTAAAATAGGTATAGAAGGGAAATTTCTCAACATAACAAAGGGCATCTATGCAAAACCAACAGCCAACATCATTCCTAATAGAGAGAAGCTGAAAACATTCCCCTTGAGAACAGGAACAAGACAAGGAAGCCCTTTATCACTACTCCTATTTAACATTGTGCTTGAAGTCCTAGCTAGAGCAATAAGGCAAGAAAAAGAAATAAAAGGCATCCAAACTGGTAATGAAGAAGTTAAACTGTCCCTATTTGCAGATGATATGATACTATACATAGAAAACCCTAAAGACTCCACAAGAAAACCACTGGAACTAATAGAAAGATTCAGCAGAGTGGCAGGATAGAAGATAAACATACAAAAATCAGTTGGATCCCTATACACCAATAAAGAGACTGATGAAAAGGAAGTCAGGAAAACAATAGCATTTTATAAAAATAAAATATTTAGGAATATATATAATCAAGGATGTAAAAGACCTATACAAACAAAACTATAAAATATCACTGCAAGAAACCAAAAGAGATCTACATAAGTGGAAAATCATACATGTTCATGGATAGGTAGACTTAACATTGTGAAAATGACAATTCTACCCAGTCAATTTACAAATACAATGCAATCCAATCCAATCCAAATACCAACAACATTCTTTAAAGAGATGGAAAAACTAATCATTAACTTTATATGATGTCTTAGTCACCTAGTGCTGCTCTAACAGAAATACCACAAGTGGATGGCTTTAACAAAGAGAAGTTTATTCTCTCACAGTCCAGTAGGCTACAAGTCGAATTCAGGGAATTAGCTCCAGGAGAAGGCTTTCTCTCTCTGTCAGCTCTAGAGGAAGGTCCTTGTGATGCATCAGTCTTTCCTTGGTCTGGGAGCATCTCAGCACAGGAATCTCAGGTTCAAAGGACACACTCTGCTCCCGGCACTGCTTTCTTGGTGGTATGAGGTTCCCATGTGTCTCTGCTCACTTCTCTCTTTTATATCTCAAAAGAGACTGTATTTAGACACTATCTAATCTTGTGAACCTCATCAGTATAACCTCATCACAGTGACAGAATTTACAACTCATAAGGAGATCACATATAACCTCATCACAAGGAAATCACATCAGATTACACAATCATACAATACTGGGAAGCATGACCTAGCCAAGTCGCTACACACATTTTTGGGGGGACACAATTCAATCCATGACACATGAAAAGGGAAGAAGCCCCAGATAAGTAAAGCACTACTGAAGAAGAATAAGGTAGGAAGACTCACACTTCCTGACCTCAGAACCCACTATACAGCTATGGTAGTCAAAACAACCTGGTACTGGTACAACAACAGACACATTGAGCAATGGAACAGAATTGAAAACCCAGATATAAATCCATCCACCTACGGTCACTTGATCTTTGACAAGGGCCCAAAGTCCATCAAATGGGCAAAAAACAGTCTTTTTAACAAATGGTGGTGGCAAAACTAGATATCCATCTGCAGAAAAATGAAACAGGACCCATACCTCACACCATACACAAAAACTAATTCAAAATGGATCAAAGACCTAAATATAAAGCCAACAACTATAAAGTTCATAGAAGAAAAAACGGGATCAATGCTAGAGGCCCTAATACACAACATTAACAGGATACAAACCATAACCAACAACACACAAACTCCAGAAGATAAGCTAGATAACTGGGATCTTCTAAAAAATTAAACATTTATGCTCATGCTCATCAGGAGAGTGAAAGGAGAACCTACAGACTTGGAAAAATTTTTTGGCTATTACAAATCAGACAAAGGTCTAATCTCTAAAATCTACAAGAAAATCCAACACCTCTACAACAAAAAGACAAATAATCCAATTAAAAAAATGGACAAAGGAAATGAACAGACCCTTCACAAAAGAAGACTTTCAGGCAGCTAGCAGACACATGAGGAAATGCTTGCGATCACTAACAATTAGAGAAATGCAAGTCAGAACCACAACAAGATAACTATCTCACTCCGGCATTACTGGCACGAATCAAAAACAGGAAACGACAAGTGTTGGAGAGGCTGTGGGGAGCTTGGAACTCTTATGCACTGCTGGTGGGAATGCAAAATGATACAACCATTTCGGAAAACAATAGATGCTTCCTTAGAAAGCTAGAAATAGAAATACCATATGATCCAGCAATCCCTGTCCTAGGAATATATCCTAGGGAAATAAGAGCCATCACTAGAACAGACATATGCACATTGCAGCATTGTTCACAATAGCAAAAGATGGAAACAACCTAGATGCCCATCAACAGACGAATGGATAAACAAACTATGGTACGTACACCCAATGGAGTATTACACAACAATAAGATTACAATGATGAATCTGTGAAGCATCTCATAACATGGATAAATCTGGAGGGCATTATGCTGGGTGAAATAAGTCAATCACAAAAGGACAAATATTGTATGAGACCACCACTGTAAAAGCTCATGAAATGGTTTACACACAAAAAGAAACAATCTTTTGTGGTTACAAGGCAGGATGGTGGAAAAACACTAAATAGACAATAGATAAGTGGTAACTTTGGTAAAGGGTAAGACAGTACACAATACTGGGGAAGCCAGCACAACTTGTACAAAGTGAGGTCATGGAAGCTCCATAGACACATCCAAACTCCCTGAGGCATTTGCTGGGCTGAGGGCTGTGGGGACCATGGTCTGGGAACATCTAGTTCAACTGGCATAACATAGTTTATAAAGAAAATGTTCTACATTCTACTTCTATGAGTAGCATCTGGGGTCTTAAAAGGCTGTGAGTGGCCATCTAAGATAATCCACTGGTCTCACCCCTTCGGGAGCAAGGGAGAATGAAGAAAACTAGACATACAAGGGAAACATTAGTCCAAAGGACTAATGGACCATAGCTACCACAGCCTCCACCAAACTGAGTCCAGTACAACTAGATGGTGCCTGGTACCACCACTGACTGCTCTGACAGAGATCACAGTAGAGGGTCCCAGGGAGAGCTGGAGAAAAATGTAGAACAAAATTCTAACTCACAAAAAAAGACCAGACTTACTGGCCTGACAGACTGGAGAAACCCCGAGAGTATGGCCCCCGGACACACTTTTAGCTCAGTAATGAAGTCACTCCCGAGGTTTACCCTTCAGCTAAAGATTAGACAGGCCCATAAAACAAAATAAGACTAACGGGGCATAACAGCCCAGGGACAAGGACTAGAAGGCAAGAGGGGACAGAAAAGCTGGTAATAGGGAACCCAAGGTCTAGAAGGGAGAGTATTGACATGTCATGGGGTTGTTAACCAAAGACAATATGTGTACTAACTGTTTAATGAGAAACTAGTTTGTTATGTAAACCTTCATCTAAAGTACAATAAAAAAGAAAGGGGCAAAAAAAGGAAAGTGAAAAAAAATTTTAATCATACACTTTAAATGGGTGAATTGTGTGATAGGTGAATTATATCTCAGTAAAGCTGTCATTTAAAAAATCAAATGAGGACTGCAAGGGAGAGGGTATATTATGTACAAAATATTTCATTATACCAGTATCACACTGTTTTGATTACTGTAGCTTCGTAGTATATTTTAAAATCAGGAAATGTGTGTCCTCCTACTTTGTTCTTTTTCAATATTGTTCTGACTATTCGGGCCCCTTGAGACTCCATATGAAAATTGAGGATTGACTTTTCCATTTCTGCAAAAGAGGTTGTTGGAATTTTGATCGGAATTCTCTTAAATCTGTAGATTGCTTTGTTGACGTGTAGATCATATTGACATCTTAACAATATCAAGTCTTCTAATTCATGAACATGGGAAATCTTTCCATTTACCTATGTCTTCTTTAATTTCTTTCAGCAATGTTTCATAGTTTTCAATGCATAATCATTTGAATTTTGACAAAGGTGCACAGGCAAGTCAATGAAGAAAAGATATTCTTTTCAACAAATGGCATTTGAGCAACTGGACATTCATTAGCAAAATTAACCGTTGAATACCTCCCATCTTATATAAAAATTGACTCAAACAGATTATATAGCTAAATGAAAACATAAACATGTTTTTGTTTAAAACAAATGTAGAACATAAAACTATATAAAGTCATGGGAGAAAAATCTTTATGATCCTTGGTTTTGGCAAAGATTTCTTAGACATGATAATAAAAATATGATCTATAAAAGAAAAAAATTGATAAAACAGACTTCATCAAAATTAAAAACTTTTGGTATGTGAAAGTTAGTGTTAAAAGAATGAAAAAACAACAAAGACACAAGGAAAGCATTAGCCCAAGAGACAGAAAGGGCCACATAAACCAGAGACTCCATCAGCCTGAGACCAGAAGAACTAGATGGTACCTGGCTACCACCAATGAATGACCTAACAGGGAACACAACAGAGGGTCCCTGATGGAGCGGTAGAGCAATGGGGTGCAGAACCCAAATTATAGTAAGACCAGACTTAATGGTCTGACTGAGACTGGAGGTGCCCCAGAAAGTATGGCCCCTGGACTCTCTATCAGCCCAGAACTAAAACTATTTCCGAGGCCAACTCTTCAGACAGGGATTGGACTGTACTGCAGGACATAAAGTGATACTCGTGAGAAGTGTGCCTCTTAGCTCAAGTAGATACAAGAGACTAAATGGGCAGCTTCCGTCCGGAGGTGAGATGGGAAGGCAGAGAGGGTTAGGAGCTGGATGAATGGACATGGAGAATCGGGTGGAAAGGAGTGTGCTGTCGCAGTATGGGGAGAGCAATTAGTCATATAATGATGTATGTATAAATTTTTGGATGGGAAAAAAATAATAATAAAATAATGAAAAGACAAGCTACAGACTGGGAGAACAATTTTGCAAACAATTTATCTAACACAGGACTCAGGTCCAGAATACATAAAGAACTCTCAAAACTCAATAGTAAATAAACAAACAACCCAATGTTTTAAAACAGGGAAAAGATTTTAACAGACATTTCACTCAAAAAGATATACATATGACAAATAAGCACTTGAAAAGATGCTCAACATCATTAGCCATCAGAGAAATGAAAATTAAAACCATGATGAGATATTCTACCAAGCCTATTGGAGTGGCTTAAAAAAAAAATACTGAAAAATCCTGGTGACGATAAAGAGCAAGTGGAACTCTCATATACCGCAAAATAAACTCTGTTGAGAATGCAAAATGGAACACATTCTCTAGAAAAGTTTGGCAGTTTTTTATTAAGTTAAACACACCTACCATATCATCCATCAATTGCACTCCTAAGTGTTTACCCTAGAGAAAGGAAAGCCTATGTTGACACAAAAACCTATACATGAATGTTTCTAACAGCTTTATTCATGATCACCAAAGACTGAAAAACATCCAACTGGCCTTCAGTGGGTGAACAGATGAACATACTGTGGCACACCCATACAATGGAACACAATTCAGTAATGAAAAAGAACAAACTATTGATACAGGCAAAAATATGGATGAATCTCAAAGACATTATGCTAAGTCAAAGAAACTAGACTTACAATGTTACATACTTATGATTCCACTCATGTGACATTCTGGAAAAGGCAAACTATAGGGACAGAGTACAGATCAACGATTGCTAGGAGTTATGGGTGGGTTAAGAGTTGGACTACAAAGGGGTAACATGAGGGAAATTTTGGGGATGATAGAGTTGTTCTGTATCCTGATTGTAATGGTGGTTACAAAAACCTATATACATGTTAAAACTCACAAAAGTATACCAAAAAAAAAACCATTGACATCAAGTCAATTCCAACTCATAGCAACCCTGTAGGATGGAGTAGAACTGCCCATAGGGTTTCCAAGGAGCAGCTGGTGGATTTGAACAGCTGACCTTTAACCAAGCACTTAACCGCTACACCACCAGGGCTCCATAGAGGTATACATCCCCCCCCCAAAAAAGTTAAAATAATAATAATTTTTTTTTTTTAATGTTTAGGAACCAAATGAGTAAGAACCAGAACCAAAAAAAAAAAAAGACATAGTGATACATTCTAGGGAAATTTAAATATATACTATATATTAGAAAATATTTTTGATTCAATGGTAGTTTTCCTAGCTGTGGTTATATAGGAAAACATCCTTCTTCCTAGTAGACACATGCTAAAGTATTTAAGTATAAAGTGTCATAATATCTACAACTTACTGTCAACATTTTTAGCAAAAGAAAAAAGTTGTGTGTGTATACAGAGAGAAAAACAAAGTAAATATAGTAAGATATGAAAACATGTTGAATCTAGGTGGTAGGTATATGAGTGTTCATTTGAATATTTTCTAAACAAAATGTTGGGGAGAAATGAAACAATGTACTCCAGTATGGGTGTATAAATACATATGAAAAGCTTATATTAACGTATTAACATTGGTTACCTCTGGGTAGAGATTTGGATTAGGAGGGCTTTTATTTTTTTGATTTATAAACTTTTGTATTATTTGAATTTTTATAACAAAAATGTATTATTGTTATTAAACTAAATGTTGGGACAAAATTAAATTTTAAAATGAAATAAAATTAATTATTGTAGAAAAGATTCCATTCAAAATTAAAGAAATAACTGCACGGAAACCTAAGTGGACAAGCTATAGTTGTCTACAAAGCCTATTTAATACCAGATAAGCAAAGCATTACTTTGTCAGGGGAACTTGAAATACGTGTTTAAATTTCTACTCACCCCCTTCCCCTCAAACCCTGTTGAAAGGGCATTAAAAAAGTGTGAGAAAACAGCCCTTGTGACTAAATGGTTGTCTGATAAATATGAGGCTCCTCCTCCAGAAGAGTGTGGTATGAGCTAGAAGTGAGGCTCAATGAATTTAAGGCAGGAACTCAAAGGGCCACTCTCTTTGCTGAAGGCCCCAAGAGATGAAATGGGACCTGTAAGACAGAGAAAGTTATAACTTGTATTAGCCAGTAAATGTCCATGTTGCTCTCTCTGTTTATTTCCCTTTTGATATCTGTTAACACTTAGTAAGGCATGTTTGAATGCTCAGCCTTTCCCAGCCATGCTTCTGGACGTAAAGGAAAGGCATACTTTCACAGCATGAGGTAGAGGGTTAAATGCAAAGCAGCATAACTTCACAACCCAGAAGCAAACATGGTGATGGCATTAATAATCTGCAAGAAGACCCCAAGGAGAAGAAACTATCTCAAACAGGGTCAGGTAGTGTAGTACAGTTGTTTTTCTCCATTTGAAGATGGCTTAGAGTTTGTAAACTTTATTATCACATTTCCTTTTAATAAGTTACAGCCACGTATATGTTCCACTTGAAGTCACAGTGACTTTTCCCACTTCCACATATATGCATAAGAGCCTGGGCCATAAGGGATACGTCAATTAAAGATTGAGGACAAGTTTGCCCACCAATAGTGCCCTCCCACCAAGAAGAGTGCTTGAAAGATTAAGTCACTGTAAACATGGTAGATTTTATTCAATACATCCATTGTTTATTCAGTTAGTCCCTACTAAGTACTGAACACTGTGCTAGGTGGTGGCTAGAGATAAAAAATATATATAAACAAACATTCCCTGTTTTCAAGGAGACCAAAGTTAGTTGGAAAGAAAGACATGTAAGTAGTTAGAATACAGTATGATGTGAGTAAAAAATAAAGATGTGTATAGGGTATCTGTTGGAAGAGGCAATCTTCCATGGGCCTTGAGCATCCCTGCATGTTCCCGCTGGGTATGCCAAGAATGCAAGGCCCTGACCTCTCTTTTGCTGGGCCTTTTCTCAGGGTTGGGTTTGCAGCAAGCAACCTTAGGGGTAAGGTAACGTATTCCACCAGGCATGCTTACTGATTACTATAAAGGTGGTGAATCTACAAGTTCAACATTCCTCTTATGTAATGTAATGACCCATTGCATGTGTAGGCATTCATCTAGGCTAACATGTGTTGTCCCTGTAACAGTTGGAGAATGTGACAAACAGGCAAAAACATGAAGTCTGCTGTTGTTTTTGCTGTGAGTAATAAAATCCTTTGTCTCTAATCCAGGAATCTCATGTCTTCCCCCAGCAGCCATGAAATAGGCTAACTTGTTAGCTTGTAAATAGGGTAAAATCCACAGTCCCTTCACAAGAAGTAAGCTGATATTTTAAACTGAGACATGAAGGATTAACAAGGATTTTCTAGGTTAACAAAATGGTCACCTATACCATGACAGACTACACTGATTGAGTCACTCTAGACTACCCTATGAATGTCTTAGCTTTCCTATTGATTATGACCTACCTAAAGATCACTGTTTTGTTGGTTCAATTCTTGGGAAAACTAAGGGTATGTACTCTTCTTTGCACTATAACTTTCACAGTCCTGGATTTAGACAGGGTGAAGGAGGGTGTCATGAAGGGAAACATTACACATTCTCAGAGCTTACTGTTAACCACAATCCAAAGTGTGTTTGTGTATATGTGAATGTTTATGTTTATATGTGTATACATGTGTTTATTCTCTGCCATGAAATGTTCCTATGGAAACTAATTTGGAGTCAGTGTTTATGCCTGTATTCATTTTTTTTTTTACTGGTGCTGTGACAAATTACCTCTGGGTCCGAGGCTCTCCCCTCCAAGTCATCCCTCGTTTTTCATGAAAGGTCACATATGTTTGCAGCTGAGTGATTTTATCAGCCTATTTCTTGCCGATAGAATGTTGGGAGGTCTTACAGCTTTCTTTCATTTCATTCTTTCTCTGTTGTTTTCAGTCGAAGCTGGCATTGTTTCTGCTGATGACATTTTCAAGAACCTTGTATGTCTCCTGGGTATGTCTCAGTGATTCACTCCAGTAGATAAGAGGCTCCTCCACAGGTCTTTCTTAGATAATTCTATTTCTATTTTTGGATTATACTGAAGTGGTTAGGGAGACCTCTGGGTCACACACTTAACCTTTTCAAAGAGTCTTTTTGTGTGACTGAAAACACTATCCTTTTGATCTTTCTAAGATACTACCCGTCACACTTTCAGGTTTTTCTCTAGAGCATGCTCTACTGACAGTGAATCTCTTAATTCTAGCATCTTTTGCAATCTGGATAAACTAAAATGAGGATGATTTCTCAAACCGTCACATCTTGGTTCCTGTTTGTTTAACAGTTCTTCCTTCAGTTTATCTCCTTCCTCTTGCATTTTACTATAAAGAGCAAGAAGAAACCAGGACACACCTTCAACACTTTGCTTGTAAATCTCCTTAGCTAATTATTTAAGTTCATTGCTTACAAGTTCTGCTTTCCACATAACTACAGAACATAATTCCACTAAGATTTCTGCCATTATGTAAAAAGGATTCCTTTTCTCTCAGTTTCCAATACCATGTCCCTCATTTCCTTCTGAGTCTTCACCTGCAACTCCCTTCATGTCCATATTTCTACCAACAGTCTGTTTACAATGATTTAGATATTCTCTAAGGCAATATGTTTCATCTACCATGCTCTTCACTTCCTTCTGAGTCCTCATTAAGCACAGGCATTAACATCCGTATTTCTACTAACAGTCTGTTTAAGGAAATCTAGTAAATATCATGCTCTTCAAAATTCCTCCAGCCTCTACCCACTGCACAATTCTAAGCCCCTTCTACATTTTTAGGTATTTGTTACAGTCTAGGAGCCTTGTGGTGAAGTGGTTAAGAACTTGGTTGTTAACAAAAAGGTCAGCAGTTCGAGTGCAGCAGCCCCTCCTTGGAAACCCTATGAAGCAGCTCTACTCTGTCCTATAGGGTCACTATGAGTCAGAATCAACTTGACAGCTACGGGTTTGGTTTTGGTTTTCTCGTTACTGTCTAGCTCACATCCAGTTACCAAAATCTGTATTTTTTTTCTATTGCTATGGTGACAAATTACCACAAACTTAGTGGCTTGAACAAGACAAAGTTATTATCTTACAGTTCTGTAGATTAGAAGTCCAACACGAACCTCAATGGCTAAGATAACGTGTCATCGGGATGGATTTCCTTCTGAAGGCTATAGGGTAGAGTCAATTTCCTTGACTTTCTCAGCTTCAGGAGGCCAACCACTTTTCTTGGCTCATGGTCCTCCTCATCCATCTTCAAAGCCAGCAATGTTAGGCCAAGTCCTTCTCGTGCCGCTGTTTTTCTGGCTCTTCCAATTTCCATTTTAAGGACACTTGCATTTACATTGGACCCCTAAATAATCCAGAACGATCAAGTCAACTGATTTATGATCTTAATTCCATCTGCAATCTTAACTCCCCTTTGCCATGTAAGCTAATATATTCACAGGTTCCAGGGATTGGGATGTAGACATTTTAGGGGAAGAGGGCATTATTCTGCCTACCACAATGCCTTTCTCTAAAAAAATTAACTGGTAAATGGCTGGCAGGAGCTAGGAAATATTAGGGAGAAGTGCATCTCGCCTACTTCTGATGTTTCCTTCCTAGAAGGAACTCAATAACTGTAATTACCAGCTACTCTCTGCCCAGAGTAAATGACGTGACTTTATCTGATTCATAAATTTGGGAAGAATAAGTTGGGTGTGCTTGGTTCAGAACCTCACTTCTTCCTCTTGGGAGTGAGTTGCTTATACGAAGGACTCATTTCTCTACTCCTCCAGGGACTCTGCCCCTGCTGAGAAGAGGCATTGGATGGAGAATTAGGGGTTGACTCAAATCTATGCTTCCCTTCCTGAGGGAGAGAAAGAGAAAGTCTACTTAATTCTGAGGCTTTAGCATTAGCAAGGCATTTGGTTAACAGATCTAAAGCTAAATGTCTGATTTGGCCTCTTACCAGTACCAAAGGTGATATTTTAACTCTGTCTTCCCACTGTTTTGTTTTATTCCTCAAACTTTAGAACCCAGTTGGGAAGGAAGGGTACCTTTACTGAGATTCTATCAGAAACTCGAAAAGAGAGCACTTAACACATACGTTCCTTATTTTTCCAGGATGTGTCATTTCTCCATAAGTAATTATTTTTAGAGAACAGAGTTTATGTAGGAAACAGTATAGTATAGTGAAAAAGTGCAGGCGTTGTATTAAGACTGCTTGGGTCCAAACATTCGCATGGGATTCTTGGTAAGGTACTTAACTTCTTTGTGCCTCTGTTTCACCTGTAAAATGGGAATAATAACTTCTACTTCGTAGAGTTGTTGTGAGTAGTTAGTGAGATAATATAAGGAAAGAATTTAGGACAGTACCTAGCACACTGTAGGCACTCAATGTATACAACATACTTGCTATTATATGTTGTACATATTTGTATCTCCTATTGTGTATAGCATAGACCTGCTAAAAAAATTTTAATGAAAAGGGACTATGTTTTATTAATCTCTGTGTTCCCAGGAAAAGCACAGTATCTAGCACAAAATAATGCCTAGTACATGTTTGTTGTGTGAATAAATAAGGAATGAAGGGAAAAACTCAGGTAAGACAGAACTGTTCTGTCACATGACACTACAAACTTTAACAGCGATTACTAGGACTTAATTTCCACTTTGTCAGAAAGCCAACAAAATGTATATTTTAAAAATTCATGTCAAATGCATTGTGTCCAATTTTGCATTGGAAACTATATTCCAAGGATAATCCCAAAACATGTTAAACGACTGCTCAACATATTCGTGAATCTTTGCTGCCCTCTAGTGGGTGAAATAATGTGAAGCATATGAAGGTGATGCACTCAGCTAAATGACTTAGCTTCTTAAAAATCAAACCAAAATTTCAACTCAAATTTTTTTTCCAAATACTATATCTTATACATCTTCCAAATAATTTTCAAAATTTACATTACTATCTCCAAGTAATTTCCCACGCATCTGTCAGTTTGTCGTACTGTGGGGTCTTGAGTGCTGCTGTGATGCTGGAAGTTATGCCACCAGTATTCAAATACCAGCAGGGTAACCCATGGTGGACTGGTTTCAGCAGACCTTCCAGACTAAGACAGACTAAGAAGGACCTGGCGGTCTGCTTCTGAAAAGAATTAGCCAGTGAAAACCTTATGAATAGCAGCAGAACATTGTATGATATACTCCTGGAAGATGAACCCCTCAGGTTGGAAGGCACTCAAAAGACAATTGGGAAGGGCAGCCTCCTCAAAGTAGAGTCGACCTTAATGGTGTAGATGGAATCAAGCTTTGGGGACCTTCATTTGCTGATGTGGCACAACTCAAAATGAGAAGGAATAGCCTCAAACATCCATTAAAAATAGGAATGTGGAATGTATAAAGTATGAATCTAGGAAAATTGGAAATTGTCAAAAACGAAATGGAGTGCATAAACATTGATACCCTATGTACAACAGAATGAAACATGGCCCAGTCCTGTGCCATCTTCACAATCATCGTTATGCTTTAGACAATTGTTGCAGCCACTGTTCAATCCATCTCATTGAGGGTCTTCCTCTTTCGTGCTGACCCACTACTTTACCAAGCGTGATGTCCTTCTTCAGGGGCTGATCCCTCCTGACAACAAGTCCGAAGTATATGAGATGAAATCTCATCATTCTTGCTTCTAAGGAGCATTCTGGTTTTACTTCTTCCAAGACAAATTTGTTCATTCTTCTGGCAGTCCATGGTATATTCAACACTCTTCGCCAATACTACAATTCAAAGGCGTCAATTCTTCTTTGGTCTTCCTTATTCATTGTCCAGCTTTTGCATGCATATGAGGCAACTGAAAACACCCTGGCTTGGGTAAGGCGCACCTTAGTCTTCAAGGTGACATCTTTGCTTTTCAAAACTTTGAAGAGGTCTTTTGCAGCAGATTTGCCTAATGCAATGTGTCCTTTGATTTCTTGACTGCTGCTTCCATGAGTGTTGACTGTGGATCCAAGTAAAATTAAATCCTTGACAACTTCAATATTTTCTCCATTTATCATGATGCTGCTTATGGGTCCAGTTGTGAGGATTTTTGTTTTCTTTATGTTGAGGTGTAATCCATACTGAAGGCTGTGGTCTTTGATCTTCATCAATAAGTGCTTCAAGTCCTCTCCACTTTCAGCAAGCAAGGTTGTGTCATCTGCATAACTCAGGTTGTTAATAAGTCTTACTCCAATCCCGGTGTCCCATTCTTCTTCATACAGTCCGGCTTCTCGGATTAGTTGTTCAGCATACAGATAGAATAAGTACGGTGAAAGGATATAACCCTGACACACACCTTTCCTGACTTTAAACCATGCAGTATCCCTTTATTCTGTTTGAACGACTGCCTCTTGATCTATGTACAGGTTCCTCATGAGCACAAGTAAGTGTTGTGGCATTCCCATCCTTTGCAATGTTATCCATAATTTGTTATTATCTATACAAGCAAATGCCTTTGCATAGTCAATAAAACACAGGTAAATATCTTTCTGGTATTCTCGCTTTCAGCCAGGATTCACCTGACATCAGCAATGATATACCTGGTTCCATCTCCTCTTCAGAATCCAGCTTGAATTTCTGGCAGTTCCCTGTCAATTTACTGCTCCAGCCACTTTTGAAGGATCTTCAGCAAAATTTTACTCATGTGTGATATTAATGATACTGTTTGATGATTTTTGCATTCTGTTGCATCACCTTTCTTGGGAGTAGACATAAATATGGATCTGTTCCAGTTAGTTGGCCAGGTAACTGTCTTCCAAATTTCTTAGCACAGAAGAATGAACACTTCCAGAGCTGCATCCCTTTGCTGAAACATCTCAGTTGGTATTCTATCAATTCCTGGAGCCTTGTTTTTTGCCAATGCCTTCAGTGCAGCTTGGACTTCTTCCTTCAGTACCATCAGTTCCTGATCATATGCCACCTCCTGAAATGACTGAATATTAACTGGTCTTCCTTGTAAGCATATGGATATTGTCCTATCCTATCACTGACAACGTTGTATATCAGGATAGATCTTTAAATGTTTTTTTTTTTTTTGACAATGAATGATGTGGAATAAGCAACATCATGATAAACGGAGAAAAGACTGAAGTTGTCAAGGATTTAATTTTACTTGGATCCACAGTCAACGCCCATGGAAGCAGCAGTCAGGAAATCAAATGACCCAAAAAAGAAATCAAGTGACGCATTGCATTCGGCAAATCCTCTGCAAAAGACCTCTTTAAAGTGTTGAAAAGCAAAGATATCACTTTAAAGACTAACGTGCGCCTGACCCAAGCCATGGTGTTTTCAATCGCGTCCTATGCATGAGGAAGCTGGGCAATGAATAAGGAAAGCTGAAGAAGAATTGACGCCTTTGAATTATGTTGTTGGTGAAGAATATTGAATACACCACCAACTGCCAAAAGAACAGACAAATCTCTCCTGGAAGAAGTACAGCCATGATGCTCATTAGAAGCAAGGACGGCAACATTTCATCTCACATATTTTGGACATGTTATCAGGAGGGACCAGTCCCTGGAGAAGGACATCATGCTTGGTAAAGTAGAGGGTCAGCACAAAAGAGGAAGACCCTCAACAAGATGGACTGACACAGCGGTTGCAACAATGGGCTCAAGCTAACGGTGATTGTGAGCATGGCACAATACCAAGCAGTGTTTATTTCTGTTGTACACAGGGTGACTATGAGTCAGAACTGACTAGGCAGCACCGAAAAACAATATCTTAAGTAACAAATTTCTTTGCATTCATAATCTAGTCCTTTTAAGAAATCAGTCATATTAAGTACAATAAATATTGCACGGCACATGAAAACTTCTAAAAAACAATCATGGGTAGAGAATGCCACTTAGAAGTATAACAAGTCTCAAGAGTACTTCAGTTCAGCTACTATTTAAATTTTTGTGGTTAATCCCTCTGGTTTCTAGCCTCATGTTTCAATCTAATTTCAGATAACTGAGGTTCTGTAGAGGGGTCACAAAGAGGGCTCAACGCTACCCCAAAATTTTCCTAAGCAATAGAATGTTCAAAAGTTGGGAAAGAGGAGGTATGTTGAGCATACCAAAATGAAGAAGATGTAATCTCTGCATGTAAAGAGAAAGAGACAGGAACACATACCACTAAGTAAAATGGAGAGTAAAGTATAATACTAATCTATTGGTGGTATAAATTCATAGATATGGAAGTAATGGAAAGCTTTGATCTAGGAAAGCTTCCTAAAGTGGGTGGTAAATGAATGAACCCTTGAAGTATGGATAAGTCTTCAACAAAAATAAACAAGGGAAGAGTTGTTCTGGATAGAGGAAATAAGGTGAACTAATACACATGATGATAAAACAGTATCATTAATATCACACGCAAGTAAAATTTTGCTGAAGATAGTTCAAAAGTGGCTACAGCAGTACATCAACATGGAACTGCCAGAAATTCAAGCTGGATTCAGAAGAGGATGTGGAATGACGGAGATCATTGCTCATGTCAGATTGATCCTGGCTGAAAGCAGAGAATACCAGAAAGATATTTACCTTTGTTTTATAGACTATGCAAAGGCATTCAACTGTGCAGATCATAACAAATTATGGATATTATTGTGAAGAATGGGAATTCCAGAACACTTAATTGTGCTCATGAGGAACCTGCACATAGATCGAGAGGCAGTTGTTCAAACAAAACAAGGAGATACTACTTGGTTTAAACTCAGGAAATGTCAGGGTGTATCCTTTCACCATACTTATTCAATCTGTATGCTGAGCAAATAATCAGAGAAGCTGAACTATATGAAGAACATCGTGGCATTAGGATTGGAGGAAGACTTGTTAACAACTTGCATTATGCAGATGACACAACCTTGCTTGCTGAAAGTGAAGAGGACTTGAAGTACTTACTGATGAAGATCCAAGACCACAGCCTTCAGTATGGATTACACCTCAACATAAAGAAAACAAAAATCCTCACAACTGGACCAATAAAATAACATCATGATAAATGGAGAAAAGATTTTATTTCTCAAGGATTTCATTTTACTTGGATCCACAATCAATACCCATAGAAGCAGCAGTCAAGAAATCAATATACTTGAGGGGGTGGAGCCAACATGCCTCTATAGAAAGAAATCAAAGAATGCATTGCATTGGGCACATTTGCTGCAAAAGGCCTCTTTAAAGTGTTAAAAAGGAAAGACGTCACTTTAAGGACTAAAGTGTGCCTGACCCAAGCCACAGTGTTTTCAATCGCTTCAGATGCATGTGAAAGCTGGACAAGGAGTAAGGAAGACTGAAGAAGAATCGATGCCTTTGAATTATGGTGTTGACAAAGAATATTGAATATACCATGGACTACCAAAAGAATGAACAAATCTGTCTTGGAAGAAGTACAACCAGAATGCTCCTTAGAAGCAAGGATGGCGTGACTGTCTTACACACTTCGGACGTGTTATCAGGAAGGAGTAGTCCCTGGAGAAGGACATCATGCTTGGTAAAGCAGAGGGTCAGTGAAAAAGAGGAAGACCCTGAACAAGATGGACTGACACAGTGGCTGCAGCGATGGGCTCAAGCATAACGATGGTTGTGAGGATGGCACAGGACTGGGCAGTGTTTTGTTGTGTTGTAAATAGGGTTGCTTTGAGTCAGAACTGACTAGACAGCACCTGACAACAACAACAATAGCCTTCTTGTGGATTCTTTGAGGTCTTCTATATATAGGATCATGTCATCTGCAAAAAGAGATAGTTTTACCTCTTCCTTAACGATTTGGATACCCTTTATTTCTATTCCTTCCTAACTGCTCTGGCTAGGACTTCCAGTACAATATTGAAGAGCAATGTTGAGAGCAGGCATCCTTTTCTTATTCCTGCTCTTAAGAGAAAAGCTCTGTCTTTCTCCATTGAGTATGTTAGCTGTGGGCTCTTCATAAATGCTGTTTATCAGATTGAGAAATTTCCCTTCTATTCCTAGCTTGCTGAGTGTTCGTATCATGAAACGGTATTGGATTTTGTTAAATGCCTTTTCTGTGTCTACTGTGATAATCACATAGTTCTTTTCCTTTGTTACATTAATGCAGTGTATTACACTATTTTCTAATGTTGAACCACCCTTGCATTTGTGGGATAAATTCCACTTGATCATGACGTATAATCCTTTTAATATGCTTTTGGATTCAGTTGCTAGTGTTTCGTTGAGAATTTCTATATCTATATTCATAAGATTGGTCTATAGTTTTCTTCTGGTGTCTTTATCTTGCTTTGGTATCAGTGTAATGCTAACCTCATAGAATGAATTAGGAAGTGTTCCCTCTTCTATTTTTTTGAAAAGTTTGAGAAGGATTGGAGTCATTTCTTTTATAAATGTTTGGTAGAATTTCCCAGTGAAGCCATCTGGTCTAAGACTTCGTTGAGAAGTTGTTGATTACAGACTCAGTCTCCTAACTTTTTATGGATGTGTGGAGATCTTCTATTTCTTCTTGATCAGTGTAAGAAGTTTAGGTGTTTCTAGGAATGTGTCCATTGCATCTAGATTATCTAATTTGTTAACATATAATTCTTCATTGTGTTCTTTTATGATTCTTTTTATTTTTGTCAAGTCAGTTGTAATGTCTCCATTTTTATTTCAGATTTTAGATGTTTGCATATTCTTTTTTTCTTTGATAGTCTAGCTAGAGGTTTGTCAATTTTATTGATCTCTTCAGAAAACCAACTTCTGGTTTCATTGATCTCATTATTGATTTTTTTGTTTTGTTTTTTCTATTCTTGACTTCATTTATCTCTGCTCTGATCTTTGTTCTCTTCCTCCTAGTTGCTTTGGGTTTAGTTTGTTCTTCTATTTCTAATTTCTCAAGTTGTAGTTAGGTTATTCATTTCTGATCTTTCTTTTTAAATGTAGACATTTACAGGTGTAAATATCCCTCTGAGCACTGCTTTCTCTGCATCCCATAAGTTTTGCTGTGTTGTACTTTCATTTCCAATTGACTCTAAGCATTTTCTGATTTCTCTCTTATTTCTTCACTCACCGGTTATTTAATAGTGTGTTGTTTGATTTCCATATATTTGTGTATTTTCCATTTTTTTCTGTTATTCTAATTTTACTCCATCATGGTCAGAAAAAATATTTTGTATGACTTCAATCTTTTTAAGTTTATCAAAATTAGCTTTCTGACCTAACATTTGATCTCTCCTGAAGAATGATCTATGTACACTGGAGAAGAATGTATTTTGTGCTATTGTTGAGTGGAGTGTTTTTACATATGACTGTTAGGTCTAGTTAGTGTATGTGTGTCATTCAAGTCCACTTTTTCCTTATTCATCTTTCTAGATCATCTGTCCATCATTGAGAGTGGTGTACTGAAATCTCCAACTATTATAATAGAACTGTGTATTTCTCCCTTCAATTCTTTCAGTGTTTGATTTGTGTATTTAGGTGCTCTGGTGTTAGGTGCATATATATTTATAATTGTTATAGCTTTGTGATGAATTAGCCCTTTATCATTATATAATGTCCTTTTTTGTCTCTTATAATAAATTTTGACTTATAGTCTATTTTGTCTGATAGTAACATTGCCAACCCAGCTCTCTTATTTGCATGAAATGTTTTTCCTTCCATTGACTTTCAACCTATTTGTGTCCTTGGGCCTAAGAAATGTCTCTTGTAGACAGAATATAGGCAGATCATGGTTTTTTAATCTATTTTGCCTCTCTCTGCCTTGATCAAAGTGTTTAGTCCATTCATGTTCACTGTAATTACCAGTAAGGAGGGACTTATTTTTGCCATTTTGTTGTTTGTTGTGTGTCTTATATCTTCTTTGTCCTTTATTAATGCAACCAACTTTTGTGTTTTGTTGCTTTTATGTAGTGAGCTATTTTGATTCTCTTCATTTTTCCTTTTGTGTGTATTTTTTTTTTTGTGGTTATCATGTATACTACACTTAACGTCTTGAATTTCTAAGAACCTGAATTAAATTGATACTAACTTAACTTCAGTTACATATAAAAACTCTATACCCAGATCTAGAAGACTTCCAGCCAACATGGCACTATAGTCAGAAGCACCACGCCATCCCGCCACAGCAAAGATCCAAAAAACTAAGTCAAACAGAGTCACATGTCTGTCCTGAAACCCTACACATCAAATGAAGGGATAAAGAACTCAGTCGAGCACCGAATGGAATAAGAAACTTATCGAGAACAGAGAATGAGGAGAGATACATGCAGAGGCCCCCTATCAGCTGCAGCAGTACGGAGCTGCCATCTTGGACTCCTATTGGGATCAGCAAATAGGGTATAAGAAAGCAGCTTCACAGAGCTTCCAGCAGGAGACAGAACAACCGGTAACCAGCGATATATGCTTTCCCATTCCCCAACCTTCTTCACCCCCGCTAGGCCTCCTCTGCTTCCTACAGCCAGTCTCTTGGCCAACAAGCACTAACTTTACCCTGGTGTCTCTTGGATTCCACCCACCCACACTGGCTGGCTCCCCGAGTGCCATTTGTTGGCTGCTGGTGTTGCTTTTTTCCGTTTCCTTAGATTTATTCCTTACCTCTCACCACCTCCCCCTCCTTTCTCTCAAATACCTGGATCCATGTGCCATCTTTGCTTCTTCCTGAAAGGCTGCAAAACACCACTCGACTGTGAAACTGCTTCCCAGCCCATGCCGCCACACTGGTGAGACCCCTGGAGCTTTTATTTGTTTATTTGTTCTGTTTTATTTTTCTTTTCCTGGTTTGGGAGGCCTTCTAACCATGCTGCTTGGGAGCTACTCCCTTACTCTGTGCAGACACACAGTGATATCCTTGTGGGCATTTCTTTTTTCTTGTTTTTGTGTGTGTGTGTGTGTGTGTGTGTGTGTGTGTGTGTGTGTGTGTTTGTTTCCTTGTTTTGTTTTCCTCTTTCTTTTTTTCCCTTTGTGTCTTTCTTCATTTCCAGTTTCTTGATTTATGTATTTTTTTTTAACCCTTTTTCTTTTTTTCATTTTTTTTCCTCCATTTCTCTGTCTCCCATCTCTCCACTCCAATAGCAAGCTCACTGAGCACTCTTTTCTGTTTGTGTGTATGTTTTTGGCTCCTGTTCTCCTCTCTCCTCTCTTTCCTCTTTCCCATACCCATCTTAGCTCCACCCATCAAAATCTCCGCCCTCCTTCCTGCCTACCTGCATCATGTGCTGAACATCACACAACCAAGCAGCACAGGCATGGCCTACCAGAACCTGCCCTGCACTGATTCCCAGTCTGCCCTGTCGGCCCTACTATGTGCCACAAACAACCCATCCCAGCAACTCCCCTTCAGCTTGACCTGCCCTGCTGTACCATACCTGAGTGACTTACCCTGCCCATTGGAGAAGGAGGTGAAAAGTATCATGCCCACAGATGAGCAAAAAACAAAGAATACACAGCCTGCCTGCTCAGACATAACCAAATAAAACAAAAAAACAAAAAAAAAAGCAGGACAAAACAAACAAATCTACAATCAATAAAAGAGGAAAATAACCACTGAATGCCCCAAAGACAGCAGACAATATCAAAACATTTACAAAAACAGGACAGAATGGTTCCAGTAGGTGTCCAAAATAAAACACGAAATGACTTTCCAGTAGAAGAAAAGGCACTAGAACTATATGATAGGGAATTCAAATCTCTAATATTCAGAATTATCCAAGAGTTGAAGCAAAAAGCAGACAAAAATGAGGAAAAAATAGACAAATTCATGGAAAAGGCACACAAATTCATGACAAAAACACGGACAAATTCAAGAAAATAATACAGAAACAAAATGCTAAAAATAAATTCACAACTAGAAATCATAAAAAAACAACAATTAGAAATCCAAAAGATAAACAAGATTTCAGAAATGGACAGTGTCATAGAAGGGCTGAGAAACAGGTTTGAAATGCCAGAAGACAGGATTAGTGAAAATGAAGACAAACACTTGGATACAACTCTGTTTGAGGAAAAATCAGAAAAAAGAATGATGAGAAATGAAGAAATCCTGAGAATTACATGGCATATAATCAAAAGCAAAAATCTGTGAGTGATCGGAGTTCCAGAAAAGGGGGAGAAAACAGAAAACACAGAGAGGATCATTGTAGAACTGCTGACAGAAAACTTCCCGAATATCATGAAAGATGAAAAGCTGACCATCCAAGAAGCTCAAAAACCTCATATAGGATAGACCTCAAAAGAAAATCACCAAGGCATATCATAATCACACTCGCTAAAACCGAAGACAAAGAATACTGAAGCAGCTTGAGAAAAACAAGTCACATACAGAGTAGAAACAGTAAGAGTAAGCTCAGATTATCCATCAGAAACCATGCAGGCAAGAAGGAATGGGATGACATATATAAAACCTTGAAAGAAAAAAACTGCCAACCAAGAATACTATATCCTACAAAACTCTTGTTCAAATATGGTGGTGAAATTAGGTCATTTCCAGATAAACAGAAATTAAAGAACTATGTAAAAACCAGACCAAACTTGCAAGACATATTAAAAGGAGTCTTTTGATCTGAGAACAAACAACATCCGACCATAGGCTGAATCTAGGACACAGGATTGTACTGGCCAGACACCAACCTAGGAAATGAACACTTAAGGGCTATCCAAAACCAAAAGAATTACAACAGGGAACCAGAGAGGTTAATCTGTAAATGACAACAGCATCAGAACAATAAAAAAGAGAATATTTTTCTATGTGTTCGAGCTCTGTAGATAATGTTTTGATTTTGTCCCTTTCTTCTTTTTTGATGTGTGCATCTATTGCCATAAATTGTCCTCTGAGGAGGGTACAGAACCTTCTAATGGAGAGGAAGGCAAGGTGATACCAAGTATAATAGACTGGTTCAAACCTAGGAAAATAAGGGAAAATTTCAAGGTAACCACAAACAAAGTTAACAAACCTACTCATCAAAATAAAGAAGAAAAACATAAAGTCTCAGTAAAAACAAAACCTACAGAAACAAAAGAAATGAAAAAAATCCACAGACAAAAGGAATTCAGCACAGGAGAGTAAGAGGAACAAAGAAAACGTCAAAAACGTCAGCACCACAAAAAAAACACTACAAAATGACAGCAATAAGCTCACACCTATCAATAACTACACTGAATGTAAATGGCCTAAACGCACCAATAAAGAGATGGAGAGTGACAGAATGGATTAAAAACAGGATCCATCAATATGCTGTCTACAAGAGACACCTTAGAAACAAGATGTAAATTTATTAAAAATTAAAGGATGGAAAAAAATATATCATGCAAACAGCTACCAAAAAAGAGCAGGAGTAGCAATACTAATCTCAGATAAAATAAACTTTAAAAGAAAATCCACCATAAAAGACAAACAAGGACACTATATAATGATTAACAGGGCAATCCATCATGAAGACATAACCATAATAAACATATATGCACCCAATGACAGGGCTCCAAAATACATAAAACAAACTCTAACAGCACTGAAAAGAGAAATCGACAGTTCCACAATAATAGTAGGAGACTTCAACACACCACTCTCGGTAAAGGACAGAACATCTAGAAAGAAACTTAACAAAGATACTGAAGACCTAAAGGGCACAATCAGCCAACTTGACCTCACAGACATATATAGAACACTCCACCCAACAGCTGTGAAGTACACATTCTTTTCCAATGCACATGGAACTTTCTCCAGAATAGACCACATCTTAGGCCACACAGCAATCCTCAACAAGATCCAAAACATTGAGATAATTCAAAGTATCTTCTCTGACCACAACGCCATCAAGGTAGAAACTAACAACAGGAAGAGCAAGGAAAAAAAATCAACTACATGGAAACTGAATAACACCCTGCTTACACACCACTGTGTAATAGAAGAAATCAGAGATGGAATCAAAAAATTCCTAGAATCAAATGAGAATGAAAACACATCATACCAAAACCCTTGGGACACAGCAAAGGCAGTTCTCAGAGGACAATTTATAGCAATAGATGCACACATCAAAAAAGAAGAAAGGGACAAAATCAAAACATTAACTACAGAACTCAAACACATATAAAATGAATAGCAAAAAAAGCCCACAGCCACTAGAAGAAAGGAAATAATAAAGATCAGAGCACAAATAAATGAAACAGAGAATAGAAAAACAATAGAAAGAATCCACAAAACCAAAAGTTGGTTCTTTGAAAGGATCAACAACATCAACAAACCACTGGCCAGTCTGACAAAAGAAAAACAGGAGAAGACACAAATAACCCAAATAAGAAATGAAATAGGGGACATTACAGCAGACCCAACTGAAATAAAAAGGATTATAACAGAGTATTATGAAAAACTATACTCCAACAAATTTGAAAACCTAGAGGAAATGGATAAATTTCTAGAAACACACTACCTACCCAAACTACCACAAAGTGGTGTTGAAAATCTGAACATACCCATAAGAAGAGAAGAGATTTAAAAGGTAATAAAAAAAACTCCCAACAAAAAATATCCCTGGCCCAGATGGCTTCACTAGAGAATTCTACCAAACATTCAGAGAAGAGCTTGCATCAGTACTACTCAAACTATTTCAGAACAAGAAAAGGAAGGGATACTTCCAGACTCATTCTATGAAGACAGAATAACCCTGATACCAAAACCAGGCAAGGACACCACAAAAAAAGAAAATTACAGACCAATATCTCTCATGAACATAGATGCAAAAATTCTCAACAAAATTCTAGCCAATAGAATTCAGCATCATATCAAAAAAATAATACACCTAGACCAAGTAGGATTCATATTAGGTATGCAAGGATGGTTCAACATTAGAAAATCAATCAAAGTTATCCACCACATAAATAAAAGGAAAGGAAAGAATCACACGATCATCTCAATTGATTCATAAAAGGCATTTGACAATGTCCAACACCCATTCCTGATAAAAACTCTCAATAAAATAGGTATAGAAGGGAAATATCTCAACATAATCAAGGGCATCTATGCAAAACCAACAGCCAGCATCATTCTTAATGGAGAGAGGCTGAAACATTCCCCTTGAGAACAGGAACAAGACAAGGATTCCCTTTATCTCCACTCCTATTTAACACTGTGCTGGAAGTCCTAGCTAGAGCAAAAAGTCAAGAAAAAGAAATAAAGGGCATCCAAATTGGTAATGTAGAAGTTAAACTGTCCTTGTTTTCAGATGATATGATACTATACATAGAAAACCCTAAAGATTCCATGAGAAAACTTCTGGAACTAATAGAAAGATTCAGCAGAGTAGCCAGATACAAGATAAACATACAAAAATCTGTTGGATTCCTACACACCAATAAAGACAATGGTGAAGAGGTAGTCAGGAAAGCAATATCATTTATAATAGCTCCTAAAAAAATAAAATACTTAGGAATAAATCTAACCAGGGATGTAAAAGACCTGTACAAAGAAAACTACAAAACACTACTGCAAGAAACCCAAAGGGATCTACATAAATGGAAAAACATACGATGCTTATGAGTAGATAGACTCAACATAGTGAAAATGACAATTCTACACAAAGCAATTTACAAATACAATGCAATCCCGATCCAAATACCAACAACATTCTTTAAAGAGATGGAAAAACTAATCAATAACTTTGTACGGAAAGGGAAGAAGCCCCGGATAAGTAAAGCTCTATTGAAGAAGAAGAATAAAGTAGGAGGACTTGCACTACCTGACCTCAGAACCTACTATACTGCTACGGTAGTCAAAACAGCCTGGTACTGGTACAATGACAGCCACATTGACCAGTGGAACAGAATTGAGAACCCAGATGTAAATCCAACCACCTACAGTCACCTGATCTTCAACAAGGGCCCAAAGTCCATCAAATGGGGAACACTCTTTTTAACAAATGGTACTGGCAAAACTGGATATCCATCTACAAAAAAAATGAAACAGGACCCATACCTTACACCGTACACAAAAACTAATGCAAAATGGATCAAAGACCTAAATATAAAGTCAAAAACTATAAAGATCATAGAAAAAAAAATAAGATCAACGCTGGAGGCCCTAATGCACGGCATTAATAGGATACAAACCATAACCAACAACACGCAAACCCCAGAAGATAAGCTAGATTACTGGGATCTTCTAAAAATTAAACACTTATGCTCATCAAAAGACTTCACCAAAAGAGTAGAAAGAGAACCTACAGACTGGGAAAAAATTTTTGGACATTACCAGTCAGGCAAAGGTCTATTCTCTAAAATCTACAGGAAAATCCAACACCTCTACAACAAAAAGACAAATAACCCTATTAAACAATGGCCAAAGGACATGAACAGACACTTCAAAGAAGACATTCAAGTGGCCAACAGACTCATGAAGAAATGCTCGCGATCATTAGTCATTAGAGAAATGCAAATTAAAACCACAATGAGATACCATCTCACCCTGGCATTACTGGCATGAATCAAAAACACTGAAAATAACAAACGCTGGAGAGGCTGTGGGGAGATTGGAACTTTTATGCACTGCTAGTGGGAATGCAAAATGATACAACCATTTTGGAAAATGATATGGCACTTCCTTAGAAAGCTAGAAATGGAAATACCATATGATCCAGCTATCCCACGCCTAGGAATATATCCTAGAGAAATAAGAGTCATCACTTGAATAGACATATGCACACCCATGTGCATTGCAGCACTGTTCACAATAGCAAAAAGATGGAAACAACCTGGATGCCCATCAACAGATGAATGGATAAACTATGGTACATACACACAATGGAGTATTATACAACGATAAAGAACAATAATGAATCTGTGAAGCATCTCATAACATGGATGAAACTGGAGGACATTATGCTGAGTGAAATAAGTCAATCACAAAAGGACAAATATTGTATGAGACCTCTATTGTAAAAACCCATGAAAAAATTCACATGCAAAATGTAACAATCCTTGTTGGTTACCAGGGATGGGAGGGGAGGGGGGGAAAATACTAAATAGGCAATAGATAAGTGGTATCTTGGGTGAGAGGTGAGACAGTACACAGTACAAGGGAAACTAACACAACCTGCACAAGGAAAGGTCATGGAGGCCCCATGGACACATCCAAACTCCCCGAGGGACTGAGTTGTTGGACGGAGGGCTCTGGGGACCATGGTCTCAGGAACATCTAGCTCAATTGGCATGACACTACTTATAAAGATAATGCTCTACATTCTACCTTGGTGAGTAGTGTCTGGGGTCTTAAAAGCCTGTGAGCGGCCATCTAAGATACTCCACTGGTCTCATCCCTTCGGGAGCAAGGGAGAATGAAGAGAACAGGATACAACGAAAAGATTAGTCCAAAGGACTAATTGTCCACAGCTACCAAGACCTCCACCGGACTGAGTCCAGTACAGCTAGATGGTGCCCGGCTACCACCGCTGACTGCTCTGACCAGGATCACAACAGAGGGCTCTGGACAGAGCTGGAGAAGGATGTAGAGCATAATTCTAACTCACAAAAAAAAAAAAAAAAGACCAGATTTACTGGCCTAAAGGAGACTGGAGAAACCTCGAGAGTATGGCCCCCAGACACCCTTTCAGCTCAGAGGTGAAGTTACCTTCGAGGTTCACTGTTCAGCCTGGAAGTAGACAGCCCAGTAAAACTAAATGAGACTAACGAGGTACAGGAGTCCAGTGACAAGGGCCAGAAGGCAGAGGGGGAGTAGGAAGCTGATGATAAGGAACACAAGTTGAGTAAGGATACTGTTGATGTGTTGTGAGATTGTTAACCATTGTTATAGGGCAACATTTGTAGTAACTGTTAAATGGGAGGCTATTTTGTCCTGTAAGCCTTCATCTTGGGTGAGAATGGCAGCACAATGTCATAGTCAATGTCACTTAAATGTGTACGTAAAAAGTTTTGAAATGGTGTATCTTTGGCTATGTGTATTTTCACAAAAAAAAAAAAAAAAAAAGCTGAGAATTCAGAGGGTTAAAATGTTGTGGGGTTGTTAACCAAAGTCATAAAACAGCATGTGTACTACTGTTACATGAGAAACTGTTTGTTCTGTAAGCCTTCACCTGAAGTACAATAAAATATTTTTAAAAAAAGAAAAGAAAAAGAACTGCCTTTATACTTGTCAACAAATTACCTTTAATGGAAACTTTTCTCTATATGGCTTTTAGTTACTTTCCAGGGTCTTGTCTTTCTGATAGAAGGACTCCTTTTAGCATTTCTTATAGGGCCAGTCTAGTGGATACAAACTCTCAGCTTTTGTTTATTTGGGAATGTCTTAATTTTGCCCTCATTCTTGAAGGTCAGTTTCACCAGATATTGTGTTTTTGGTTAACAGTTATTTTCCTTCAGCACTTTAAACGTCATTCCATTGCCTTCTGCCCTCTAAGGTGTCTCAGGAGACATCAGCACTTCATCTTATTGAGGATCCTTTGTATGTGACCATTCACTTCTGTTTTGTTGGTTTCAGGATTCTCTCTTTATCTTTAGTTTTTGAGATCCTGATTGTAATGTGTTTCTGTGCGGATCTCTTTGGGTTTATCCTACTTGGAGTTCATTGAGCTTGTTGGATTTAGGTTTATGTCCTTCATCAGATTTGGAAAGCTTTTCGCCATTATTTCTTCAAATATTCTTTTTCTGCCCCACCCCCCATCTCCTTCTGCGATTAGCATGATGTGTATGTTGGATCACTTGATACTGTGCCATAGCTCCATTAAATTATGCTCAGTAGTCTTGAGCCTTCTCCCTCTTTGCTCTTCAGTCTCCATAATTTCGATTGCTTTATTTTCTAGCTCATTGGTTCTTTCTTCCCCTTGCTCAAATCTGTCGTTTAGTCCTTCAAATGAGTTTTTCATTTCAGTTATTGTCTCTTTCAGTTCCAGTATTTCTGTTTGGTTTCTTTTTATAGTGTCTATCTATTCAAATACTCACTTTGTTCGTGCATTGTTTTCCTGAGTTTCTTTAGTTCATCGTCTGTGTTTTCTTTAGTTCTTTGAGACTGTTTAATATGGTTGTATTATAGTCTCCCAATCTGATCATTATTCAGGCTAAATAGATATGATGACTCTCCCTTCATCTTGTTTATTTGGATAAGCCATCATCTCCATTTTGTGTGTGTGTCTTGTAACTTTTTGTTGAAACTGGATGGTTAGAATTTTACAAGACGTTAGCTTTCTCAATTCTCCCTAGTATTCAGTGTTTCAACAGCACTATTTTCTGCAAGAAACTCTTAGGTTAAACTTTGCTTATCACAGCCTTCCTCGCTTTGTGATAACTCCTTCCTGTACTTCAAAAGCCCAGACTGAAGTTTCAGTCTTTCAGCATCTCCCAAACAGGATAGAGAGCATGCATTAATGAATCTGTCCACCTAGGGGTGCAGCCTTCATTCTTTGATTATAGCTCTTGCCCCTGTTCTGCTGCATTTACTTGACTCCTAAAATTAATCAGGAAGCCCAGACCACATAAACCATTGGCAGGGCTTGGTGTAGCTCTCTGACCCTGTTTGAAATTTCATCCTTCACTTGCTGGGGGCCCACTTATCTCATAGCTAGAGACTGAGTCCCTTTCCCGTGCTCAGGCAACTCATGAGTCAACTGGGATTGAAGCAGCCAACTCTCCATGGTCCCAGGAGAGGCAGAGGCAGGCACATCTGGAACACATCACCAGGGAAATCTATCCTGTTAATTTCAGTTGGAGCTCAAAGCCTTTCTCTACCCACAGGCAAGCTGTATGTTCACTGAGGGAGTGAGCTCTGCCATAACCATCAGTCTGTGAGCTCCTCTGTAGCTCATGGGTTCATAACACCATGAGGGGTAGGATGGGTACAGTGGACAAAGTGCTTCTTCCATCCTATGGGTCCATCTGTAGGAACTTGCTATTGTCCTCTGCTCACTGATTCAGAGTCCCTATAGCTGGGCACAAATTTCTTGTTGTATTTCTTGGTGTTCTTGTTGGGAGGTTTGGGAACCTAGACCTGTTCATGCCACTATCTTCCAAGAATTCTTCAGCCTTCACCTCTTAACTCTTACTGTTTAGATCTCAGCATTAATAATAATGATCTGCCATTTTTTATTGTTTACTAAGGCATTATGCTAAGGAATTTATATATTATTAACTCACTTATTTTCACCAACGAGGTGAGTACTATTATATCCCCGTTTTAAATATGAGAATATTGCAACTGAGAGAGGTTAAGAAACTTGCCCAAGGAAACAGGGTTAGTAGATGTTGCAGCTGAGACTAGACTCTAGCACTCCAAAGGCCATACAATGACAAACTGCCTTTATGTTACACTACTTTTATGGAACTTCTCCTCACCCCTCAACTTTGGGTTAAGTGCCTCTTCTATATGTATCAATAGTTCTTTGTACTTCTCCCATCATAGCTATTAACACAGTATATTACAATTACTTGTTTACTTATCAGAACTCCCTTGTAGAAAATATTATTGAGGTTAAGAACTGTCTGTCTCTACAGACAAAAGGAACTCAGCACAGCTAAGTAAGAGGAACAAAGAAAACGTCAGCACCACAAAAAAAAAAAAAAAAAAAAAAAAACCACAAACACAACAATATGATGGCAATAAACTCATAGCTACTGATAATTGCAGTGATTGTAAATGGCTTAAATGCACCTGTAAAGAGACAGAGAGTGCAGAATGGATTAAAAAAAAAAAAAAAACACGATCCATCAATATCCTGTCTACAAGAGATACATCTTAGATACAAAGACACAAATATATTAAAAATCAAAGGATGGAAAAAATGTATCAAGCAAACAGTAACTAAAGGGGCAGAAGTGGCAATACTAATCTCAGATAAAATAGACTTTAAGGTAAAATTAGCCATAAAACACAAGGACAGACATTATATAATGATTAAAGTGACAATCCATCAAGAAGACATAACCTTAATAAATATCGACACACCCAACGACCGGGCTCCAAAACATATGAAACAAACTCTAACAGAACTGAAAAGAGAAACAGACAGTTTCACAATAATAGTAGGAGACTTCAACATACCACCCTCGGTAAAGGACAGAGCATCTGGAAAGAAACTCAACAAAGATATAGAAGATCTAAAGGCCAAAATCAACCAAATTGACCTCATAGACATATGTAGAACACTCCACCCAAAAGCAGCAAAGTATACATTCTTTTCAAATACACGTGGAACATTCTCCAGAATACAACACATTTTAGGCCACAAAGCAATCCTCAATAAATTCCAAAACATTGAAACAATACAAAGCATTCTCTCTGATCACAATGGCATAAAAGTAGAAATCAATAATGGGAAGATCAAGGGGGAAAAAAATAATTACATGAAAACTGAATAACACGTTGCTTAAAAATTACTGGGTAACAGAAGAAATCAAACAGGGAATAAAAAATTTCTAGAATCAAATGAGAATTAAAATACATCTTACCAAAACTTGTGGGACACAGAAAAGGCAGTGCTCAGAGGTCAATTTATAGCAATAGATGCGCACATCATAAAAGAAGAACAAGCCAAATTCAAAACGTTAGACCTACAAATGAACAAATAGAAAGAAAACAGCAAAAGAAGCCCACAGGCACCAGAAGAAAGGGAATGATAAAGATTATAGCAGAAATAAGTGAAATAGAGAACAGAAAAACAATAGAAAGAATCAACAAGACCAAAAGTTGTTTCTTTGAAAAGATCAACAAAATCGACAAACCACTGACCAAACTGACAAAAGAAAAACAGGAGACGAAGCAAATATCCCACATAAGAAATGAGACAGGAGACATTACAACAGACCCAACTGAAATAAAAAGGCTCATAACAGAATACTATGAAAAATTATACTCCAACAAATTTGAGAACCTAGAGGAAATGGACAAATTTCCAGAAACACACTACCTACCTAAACTAACACAAACTGAGATAGATAATCTGAACAGACCCATAACACAAGAAGAAATTGAAGAGGTAATAATGATTAAAAAAAAAAAAAAACTCCCAACAAAAAAAATCCTGGCCTGGACAGCTTCCCTGGAGAATTCTACCAAGCATTCAGAGAAGAGCTCATACCAGTACTACTCAAATTATTTCAGAGCATAGAAAAGGAAGGAATACTCTCAAATTTATTCTGTGAAGCTTGATACCAAAGTCAGGCAAAGACACCACAAAAAAAAAAGAAAATTACAGACCAATATCTCTCATGTGTATAGATGAAAAATTTTTCAACAAAATTCTAGCCAATAGAAGTCAGCATCATATCAAAAAAATAATACAACAAAAGCAAGTGGGGTTCATACCAGGAAAGTTGGCAGTTTGAATCCACCAGGCACTCCTTGGAAACCCTATGGGGCAGTTCTACTCTGTCTTATAGGGTCACTATGAGTCAGAATCCACTAGACAAAAATGAGTTTGGTTTTTGGTTTTAAGCAAGGATGGTTCAACATTAGAAAATCAATCAACGTAATCCACCACATAAATAAAAAAAAAAAATAGAATTACATGTTCATCTCAATTGATGCAGAAAAGGCATTTGATAAAGTCCAAGGAGGGGAAATTACTGACTAGTTAGTAGACAAATGCTAAATTTGGTGAAAGGAAAGACAACACACAATACAGAGGAAGTCAGCACAACTTGACCAAGGCAAAGTCATAGAAGCTTCCTAGACACATCCAAACACTTAAAGGGCCAAGTTACTGGGGCTGAGGGCTGGGGAATATGGTCTTGGGGGACATCTAGGTCAACTGGCAAAACACAGTTCATAAATAAAATGTTCTACATCCTACTTTGATGAGTAGCATCTGGGGTCTTAAAAGCTTGTGAGCAACCATCTAAGACACATCTATTGGTCCTATCATGTGCAGAGCAAAGGAGAATGAGGAAAACCAAAGACACAAGGAAAATATTAGTCCAAAGGACTAATGGACCACATGAACCACAGCCTCCACCAGCCTCAGCCCAGAACTAGATGGTGCCCTGCTACCACCACTGCCTGCTCTGATAGGGATCACGATAGAGGGTCCCAGACAGAGCAGCAAAAAAATGTAAAACAATTCATATTCACAAAAAAGGACCAGACTTACTTGTCTTACAGAGACTGAAGGAATTCCTGAGACTATGGCCTCTGGACACCCTGCTAACTCAGAACTCAAGCCACTCCTGAAGTCCACCTTTCAGCCAAAGATTAGACAGCCCTATAAAACAAACAATAACACACGTGAGGAACATGCTTCTCAGTCCAATCAAATATATGAGACCAAATAGGCAACACGTTGCCCAAAAACAAAGACGAGAAGGCAGGAAGGGGCAGGAAAACTGGACAATGGACACGGAGGACCCAGGATGGAAAGGGAAAGGGGGAGAGTGCTGACACCAATTTGTGTATAAATTTTGAATAAGAAACTAATTTGTGTTGTAAACTGTCACCTAAAATGCAGTAAAATTAAAAGAAAAAAAAAGGACTGTCTATCTTATTTCCTACTGTATTCACATTGCCTGGCACATAGCAAAAACATAAATTTTTTTTGAAATGAGCAGTGAATTTTTTGGAATGGTTTTTCCCAGCACTGAGAAATAGAAGACTTTTTTAATAAGTAGAAGAATGTAGAAGAGGTCAGTACCAAAAATAGTCCATGCTTCAGCCAGATCATCAGAGATAATAACTGCTAATAGCAATAAAACCTTGTCAATATCAAGTCAATCACCAGTACCAGAAAGGTCATCCCACCACAGCAAAAACCCCACCAGAGACATCTTCTCTTTTTAAGTAGAGGGAAGAGGGAAAGAAATGCTGTGATATGTTGTGATAACGTATTAATTTAATATTTCAAATATTTTGAAATGAGTTGCTTTTAGGAAAACCCCTTTGAGGACATTATTTAGAGTCATAATAAAATACTGGGATGAGAACAATTTCACAACACCACTTAACCATACAGAAAACTTAATAGAAGAGGAATGAATTACCTAAACCCACTGCCACTGAGTCAATTCTGACTCATAGCAACCGTATGGGATAGAGTAGAACTGCCCTATAGTGTTTCCAAGGCTGTAATCTTTATGGAAGCAGACTGCCACATCTTTCTCCCACAGAGAAGCTGGTAGGTTCAAACCACTGACCTTTCTGTTAGCCACCGAGCACTTTAACCACTGCTCCACCAGGGCTCCTTGGATTACCTAAAACAACCCAGTTTATATCTGTACGAGATCACCTCCAGTTTCTCCAAGATAGATCAAGGTAATAGGATGAATGCTACCTCTTTGTCATGGCTGCTACCATCTAGGGGCTCAGACCTTCCTTCTGTCTTATATTACTTCTTGTATTAAGCCATCAACATCAATTTCAACAGTCATCAGAACAGTAACACACTCATCCAATCTTCCTGAGTAAATTAAACAACTATTCTGCCATAATTTAAAAACCCAAACCTGTTACCATCTAGGTGATTCTGACTCAGCAACTCAGCAGACAAACTCTTAACCACTACACCACCAGGGCTCCCTGCTGTAGTTAGTGAGTAATTAAATGTTACAAGCACCAGATACATCAGGTCTTTCCATTTTGAAAAAGGCATTTACTGGCTTTTTTCCTCAATCTTGATGAGCGCTCTCAACCCTCAAGTCCAATTCATTCCCAGACTACATTCCTTTAGCCTAGCACTACAATATAGTCTAAATTCTCTCTGTTTAGCTTATGGTCCCCTTTGTCATTTCCTAGTCCAAAAAACTTAACTATATATATATTTTTTTTTTCTTTTCTTGCTTCCCTTAAACCTCAAACAATAAGCTTTCCAGATCTTTCTCTAGGAGGAAGCAAAAAAGCAACTCATATTTATCCAAGTCATAATTATAAATGTATCAGATACAAAACACAAATAGAGCCACACACGAGATCATACATTTAAGAATCTGTATTAGGAAGTTATCTACCATGATCCCCTACCACCTCCCTACTCCTCTTTCTGGTTTGGAACTGAATATTTGGGAGTCAGATGGAAAACACTCAGCATCCTATCAAGATATGACCAAAAGTAAAAAAAGGAAAAAAAAGACTAGAATAACCCTATAATGACAGTCATCAAAGTTTAATTTGAGAAATCTTAACTAAAAAAACTATACAGTCAATATAAACATATAAAATGAAGTTACCAAACAAAATCAGCAGTTTAACATCCGGTGTCCCAGGATGCCCTATGAAATACATAAAAGTGGCAAGAACTTTATTTGCTATTTCAAAAGTCTTATGGAAATGTTTTAAGGTTTAAGGTTATATAATTAAGGATCAGACTTCTGAAATGGCAGAGTGAGGGTCTCAGTGAATTTTCTCTACCTCTAAAAAACAAAAATATGTTCAAAACAACTAAAATCACCATTTCAGGATTCTGGTAATTAATCAAAGTTACAGAACAAACTGGAAATAATCTATGCAGGAGAAACTACTGAACTTCAGTAAGACAGCTGGGGGATGTGAGGAGTGTTGTGACATTTTAACTTGGAACTATTCCATTCCACGTCCCTTTCAAGTTCAATGGCACAGTAGTCAAAAGCTAGCAACAATGGAGAGTTCTGGGGGAGATCTGATGGTTTTTAGAGCTACATTAAAAGCACCATTACCAAAATACAGTTGATGTTTTGTCTGAACATGAGGCTTTTTGGGAAATCTTAACTCTCAGAATGTGCTGGCTATTTACAGAGCTCAGCTCAGCAAGTGAGGAGGAGCAGCCACACACAGGACATTACTGAAAACAGTAGAAAACTGCTAGAAAAGTTTCAGCTGTGATTCAGTTGTGATTTCAGTTGAGGCAAATAAGGGCCTGGCCAGGAATTTAAAAGAAAATCCTGGATAACTAGATGACCACAGGGAATTTTGAAAAGCTCCAACATATTCCTGGGGATCTAAAAGGCTGTGCACATGTCTAAAAAAGACAAGGGAAAATAAAAGCCACCGGTGACTCATCTCTGGCTGACCTTGACACCTTGCATGAACAGGGAGTAAAAGCTAAGGATGTTTTTTAAACTGCCTGAAGTTTGAAAGTGTGCCATGTCACACAAATCCCTTTGACAAAGGGTGGAAGACATATTAGCAAGGTATTTAAGCAAATCTTCTAGCCAATCATTGATTGACCACTAATTATACCAATCCAGGTGTGACTCTAGAAATCCAGGCTTTAAAATAAAATATTTTAAAAAAAGATAGTTGGCAGAGAACTCAGTGACCATACAGTATAAGGAATAAAGAATTTACAGAATTAGTCCAGGAAAGTCACAAAACAAATAAGCAGCAACAAGAAGAACAACAATAATAGCAACTTCATGGATTGTAGAAATCTGATACCAGACTTGCTACAATATATTATCTAAAATGTCCAATTTTCAACAAAAGTCTACAATATATGCAAAGAAACAGGAAAGACTGCCATATATATATACATATATAAATATATATATATATATACACACATATATGGAAAAATGTAGTTAACAGAAAATGTCCATGAGGGCACCCAGTTTTAGATTTAATAGACAGAGACTTTAAATTAGCTGTAAATATGTTCAAATAACTAAAGAAAACCATGTCTAAAGAATTAAAGGAACTCTTTTATAACAATGATGTCTCACCAAATAAAGATCAATAAAGAGACAGATTATGAGAAATAACTAAATTTAAATTCTAGAGTTCAAAAACACTTTAACTGAAATAAAAAACTCACTAAAGGGGCTCAACAACAGATATGAGTTGGTAGAAGAATCAGAGAACTTAAAGATAGTTCAATAGAGATTATCCAGTCTAAAGAGCAGAAAGAAAAAAGAATGAAGAAAAATAAACAGAGCCTCAGAGACATGTGGGACACCATCAAGCATACCAACATATGCATAATAGAAGTAGAGAAAGAAATATTTGATAAATATCTACATAATCAACAATCTACATGTTCAAGAAACTCAATAAATTCTAAGTAGAATAAACTCAAAGATATTTACCCCTAGACACTTCATAGTCAAACTGAGGAAATTCAAAGACAAAAAGAGAGAATCTTGAAAGCAGCAAGAGAAAAACAACTTATCATGCACAAGTGATCGTCAGTAAGATTAACAAATGACTTCTCATCAGAAACTAATGGAGGCCAGAAGATAGTGGGATGACATCTTCAAAGTGTTGAAAGAAAAAAAAACTGCCAAGAATTCTATATCCAGCTAATCTCACCTTCAAAAATTAAGGAATCATTTTGATATTTCCAGATAAATTAAAAACTGACTGATTATGTCACTAGCACACCTCTCTTACAAGAACTACTAAAGTGAGTCCTTCAGGCTCAAATTAAAGGACACTAGACAGTAATTTAAAACTATAAGAAAAAATAAAGAGCACTAGGTACAGGTAACTACATAGGTATTATGAAAGGTATTATTAATGTATCTTTGTAATAATATTTTTTCCATCACTTTTAAAAGATGACTGCATAATGCATTAATTTTAAAATGGTGTTGATAGGCTTATAATACATAAATATGTAATTTGTATGACAATAGCAGTACAAAGGCTGGAAAAGGAAATGGGGGTATATTGTAGCAAAAGCTTTACATATTATTAAAATAAAGTTAATATTAAGCTGAACTAGCTTATTTTAAATTAAGATGCTAATTATAATATCCAGGACAACCACTAAAAAAGAACTTGAAAATACAGTAAAAGTACCAAGAGAATTTTAAAAGGTACAGTAGAAAATGTCTATTTAACACAAAAGAATGCAGGAGATGAGGAAGAACGAAAATTAAATGACATATTTTTAAAAACAGCAAAATGGCAGACACAGATCTTTACTTATCAGCAATTACATTTAAATACAAATGAATTAAATGTCTCAATCAAAAGGCAGAGACTGGTAGAATGGATTCAACTGTCCAACTATATATGTTGTCTACAAGAGACACACTTTAGATTGAAAGACACAAATAAATTGAATGTGAAAGGATTAAAAAATAAATACTATGCAAGAAGTAACCAAAATAGAGCTGGAGGGGCTATATTAATATCATACAAAATAGACTTTAGAACAAAAATTTTTACTAGAAATAAAGGAGGACATTTAATAGTGACAAGAGGATCAATCCATCATATAATGACTAAGTCATCATATACATCTCCCTCTCAAGAGAGTCCCAAACTACATGAAGCAAAACTTACAGAATTGACAATTAAACAATAATAGTTGGAGACATCAATACTCCTTTTAATAATGGATTGAACAACTAGGCAGAAGATCAACAATAAAAGAGAAAGCTTGAACCACACTATAAACCAACTAGACATAACAGGCATCTATAGAACTCTCCACTGAACAACAGCCGAATGCATAGTCTTCTAAACACACATGTAACATTCACTAAGACAGAACATACTCTAGGCCAGAAAACATATCTGTAGTAGAGGCACCAGAACAGATAATTTTTTCTTAATGAAACAGGAGTGGAAAATCCAGAAATAGACTCAAGTATACACAAGAGAATGGTGTATGGAAAAGGTAGTGTTTTAAATTAGAGGGAAAATAATACATTTTCAATAGATAGTGTTGAAATATCTAGCTAAGCATTTAAAAATAATTAGATTCTTACCTCACACCATATACCAAAAGGCAGAAATATTAAAGCTTTAAAATGTTTTTTTAGCACGTTTTTATTGTGCTTTAGATGAAGGTTTACAGAGCAAATTAGTTTCTCATTAAACAATTAATACACATATTTTTTTGTGACATTGGTTGCCAACCCTGTGACGTGCCAACACTCTCCCCATCTCGACCTTGGTCTCCCCATTACTAGCTTTCCTTTCCCCTCCTGCCTTCTCATCCTTGCCCCTGGGTTAGTGTGCCCATTTACTCTCATTTTGTTTTATGGGTCTGTCTACTCTTTAACTGAAGCCAGAACTTTAGGAGTGACTTCAACACTGAGTTAAAAGGGTGTTGTGGAGCCATACTCTTGGGATTTCTCCAGTCTCTGTCACACCAGTAAGTCTGACTTCTTTTTTTTTTTTTGAGTTAGAATTTTGTTCTACATTTTTCTCCAGTTCTGTCCAGGACCCGCTACCGTCATCCCTGTCAGAGCAGTCAGTGGTGGTAGCCAGGCACCATCTGGTTGTGTTGGACTCAGTCTGGTGCAGGCTGTGGTAGTTGTGGTCCATTAATCCTTTGGACTAATCTTTCCCTGGTGTCTTTGGTTTTCTTAATTCTCCCTTGCTAAAGACAAAATGGGACCAGTGTGGTATCTTAGATGGCTGTTCACAAGCTTTTAAGACCCCAGAAGCTATTCACCAAAGTAGGATGTAGAACATTTTTTTATAAACTATATTATGCAAATGAGCTAGATGTCCCCTGAGACCATGATCCCCAGCCCTCAACTCAGTAATTCGGTCCCTCAGGGAGTTTGGATGTGTTTATGAAGCATCCATGATCTTGCCTTGGTCAAACTGTGCTGGCTTCCCCAGTATTATGCACTATCTTACCCTTCACCACAGTTATCACTTATCTATTGTCTAGTTAGTGTTTTTTCCCTTACCACCCCTCCACTCCCTTGTAACCATCAAAGATTGTTTCTTTTTGTGTGTAAATCTTTTCATGAGTTTTTATGGTAGTGGTCTCATACAATATTTTTCCTTTTGTGGTTGACTTATTTCACTCAGCATAATGCCCTCCAGATTCATCCACACTGTGAGATGCTTCACAGATTCATTATTGTTCTTTATCATTGTGCACCATTCCATTGCGTGTATGTACCATAGTTTGTTTAACCATTCCTCTCTTGATGGGCACCTTGGCTGTTTCCATTTTTTGCTATTGTGAACAAAATGCTGCAATGAACATAGGTGTGCATATGTCTATTCATGTAATGGCTCTTATTTCTCTAGGGTATATTCTTAGGAGTGGGATTCCTGGATCATATGGTAAAACTCTGAACGTTTAAAAAATACACACACAAGCTTGCTACATAAAAAAAAGTCCAACAACAATCACTGTGGGGACTGAGTCTGTAAAACTAGTTCAGGAAAAACAAACAACTACCAAAAAAAAAAAGAGGTGGAGCCAACATGGTGCAACAGACAAAAGGACCATGCCATCCCTCCACAGCAAAGACCCAAAAAACAAAGTAAAGCATAGACAAAAGACAATCCTGGGACCCTAAGCATCAGTTGAAGAGATAACTCAATCAAGCACCGAATGGAATAAAAAATTGACAAAGAACAGAAATCAAGGAGAGTTATGAGCAGAGGTCCCTTAGCAGCTAATGCAGCACGGATCCACCATCTTGGACTCCTATCAGAGGTCAGCAGACAGAGAGTACAGGAAAGCAGATTCACAGAGCTCCCAGCAGAAGACAGAGCACCTGGTAACCAGCAATACACACTTTCCCATCCCCTGCACTGCCTTCCCCTGCTGGGAGTTTGCTGCTTCCTGGTGGGCCAATTCGCCACTTCCCAGCATCGGTTCTGTGCTACGCAGATTTTCCCCACCCACACCAGCTGGCTTCTTCAGTGCCATTTCTTTGTTGCTGGTATTATCCTTTTGGCCTCTTTTGGTTTCTTCCTGACTCTCATCTCCTCCCCTCCTTTCTCTGAAACACCTGACTCTGTGTGCTTCTTCTTGCTTCTTCTTGACAGGATGTAAAGTGCCACTAGGCTCGGAACAGCTTCCCCTGGCTGGCGCCATGATGGTTAGATCCCTGGGGGCTTTTTTAAATTTTTGTTTGTTTTCTTGGGATTTTTTCTTTTTATTTTTCTTCAATTTTCAGTTTCTCATCTCTTTCTACTTACCTTCTTTTCCTGTCTCCTGAATACTTGGCACTGGGTATCATCTCCACCCCCTCTAGCAGGGCTGTACTGCATGGCTTGGGAGCCACTTCCCCAGTCTGCACAGTCATACCGGTGGGATCCCTGGGAGCATTTTTTTATTTTTATTCATTTATTTATTTATTTTTTGTTTTTCTTCATTTCTCAGTTTCTTGTCTCTCCACTCCAATGGCAGGCTCCCTCAGCATTTTTTTTTTTTTTTGGCTCCTGTTTCTTTCTCCTCTCTCTCTTCTTTCCCATACTCAACCTAGCTCCACACATCACAACCTACCCCTTCCCCTCCTTCCTGCCTATGTGCACCGTGTGCTGAATGTTGCACTCCCAAACAGCACAGGCATGGCTTACCAGAATCTGCCCTGCATTGACCCTTGGCTCACCTTGTCAGCCGCAGTACATGCCACAAACAACCCATCCTAGGCCCTCCCCTTCAGCTAGACCTGCCCTGCTGCACCATAGCTGAGCGACTAGCCCTGCCCATTGGAAAAGGAGGTGAAAATTATCGTGTCCACAGATAAGCAAACAACAAAGAGCGCACAGCCCACCTGCTCAGACATAACCAAATAAAACAAAAAAGCAGGATGAAACAAACAAATCTACAATCAATAAACGAAGAAAATAACTACTGAATGTCCCAAAGACAGCAGACAATATCAAAACATATTTAAAAAAATAAAGGACAGGATGGTTCCAGTAGTTGTTCAAAATCAAACACCAGATGTCTTTCTAGCAGAAGAAAAGGCACTAGAACTACTGGATAGGGAATTCAAATCTCTAATATTCAGAGCTATCCAAGAGTTGAAGCAAAAAGCAGACAAAAATGACAAAAAAATAGAGAAATTCATGGAAAATACAGACAAAAACATCGAAGAATTCAGGAAAATAACACAGGAACAAAATGCCAAAATAAATTCACAACTAGAAATCATATAAAAATAACAATTAGAAATCCAAGAGATAAACAACAAGATTTCATAAAAGGACAGAGTCATACAAGGGCTGAGGAGCAAGTTTGAAACAATGGAAGACTGACTCAGCGAAATTGAAGACAACACTTGGATACAACTTTGTTTGAGAATAAATTAAAAAAAAGAACAAATAAAAATAAAGAAACACTGAGAATTATGTGGGATACTATCAACAGCAAAAATTTGCAAGTAATCAGAATTCGAGAACAGGGGGAGAAAACAGAAAACACAGAGAGGATCATTGAAGAATTGCTGACAGAAAACTTCTCTGATATCATGAAAGATGAAAAGCTGACCATCCAAGAAGCTCAATGAACCCTATATAGGATAGACCTCAAAAGAAAAACACCAAGACATATCATGATTACACTCACTAAAACCAAAGACAAAGAAAGAATTCTGAGAGCAGCTCAAGAAAAACTAAAAGTCACATACAGAAGGGAAACAGTAAGACTAACCTCTGATTACTCGGCAGAAACCATGCAGGCAAGAAGGCAACGGAATGACATATATAAAACTTTGAAAGAAAAAAAAATGCCAACCAAGAATAATATACCTTGCAAAACTCTCATTCAAAATGATGGGAAAATTAGGACATTTCCAGATAAACAGAAATTAAGGGAATATGTAAAACCCAAACCAAACTTACAAGAATTATTAAACAGAGTCCTTCCAGTGGAGAAAAAACAACATCAGATGACAGCCTGAACCTAGGACACAAGATCACACCAGCCAGATACCAACGTAGGAAATGAACACTCAAGGACTATTCAAAACCTAAAGGTTTACAACAGGGAATGAGAGAGGTTAATCTACAAATGACAATAATGTCAGAGCAATAAAAGAGGGAATAAACGGTGTAGTATAGGCTTTTTTAATGGAGAGGAAGGCAAGGCTATACCAAGTAATAATAGACTGGTTCAAACCTAGGAAAATAAGGGTAAATTTCAAGGTAGCCACAAAGAAAGTTAACAAACTTACTCATCAAAAGAAAGAAGAAAAAGATAAAGTCTCAAAAAATAAAATCTACAGAAACAAAAGAAATGAAAAAAAATCCACAAACAAAAGGAACTCAGCACAGGAAAGTAAGAGAGACAAAGAAATAGTCAGCACCACACCAAAAAAAAAAAGAATTACAAAATGATAGCAATAAACTCACACCTATCAATAATTGTACTGAATGTAAATGGTCTAAATGCACCCATAAAGAGACAGAGAATGACAGAACAGATTTAAAAAACAGGATCTATCAATACACTGTCTACAAGAGACGCCACTTAGAAACAAAGACATAAATTTATTAAAAATCAAAGGATGGAAAAAATATATATCAAGCAAACAGCCACCAAAAAAGCAGGAGTTGCAATAGTAACCTCATATAAAATAGACTATAAAATGAAATCCACCATAAAAGACAAAGAAGAGCACTATATCATGATTAAAAGAATGATCCATCATGAAGACATAACCATAACAAATATCTATGCACCCAATGAAAGGGCTCCAAAATACATAAAACAAACTTAAACAGCACTGAAAAGAGAAATTGATTGTTTCATTATAATAGTAGGAGACTTCAACACACCACTCTTGGTAAAGGACACAACCTCTAAAAAGAAACTCAACAATGATACAGAAGATCTAAAGGCCACAATCAGCCAACTTGAACTCACAGACATATATAGAACACTCCACCCAACAGCTGCAAACTACACATACCTTTCCAATGCACATGGAACATTCTCCAGAACAGACCACATCTTAGGCCACAAAGCAACCCTCAACAAAATCCAAAACACTGAGATACTACAAACTATCTTCCCTGATCACAATACCATAAAAGTAGAAATGAACAACGGGAAGAGCGAGGGAAAAAAAAATCAAACACACAAAAACTAAATAACACCCTGCTTAAAAACCACTGGGTATCAGAATAAATCTAAGACTGAATCAAAAAATTCCTAAAATCAAATGATTGATAGTGTAGCCTATTATTAAGAACAGCTAGGATTCCAGTAGGCAGAGTTAAGTTGTCTGCTGAATTAACATGTTTTAATTTTTAAAACAAGGAAAATAAACCCTCCCCAAGCCCAACTAAAATTACAGTAAAGATATACAAAAGGAAGTAGCTCCTTTATAATACTCAAAGCAGGACGGAGAGGAGGGAACCAGAGATTTTTATGAGTTTCTGCAAAACAAAAAACAGGTGAGTAGCAAAGACAGGAAAAACCAGGATCAAGACTACAGCTCAGAACCCACGAAGGTGGATAAGTGGAAGTAGAAGATATTCTTTCAGGAAGCATCTCAGAAGGGTCCCCACTTCAGTGTGAGTAGGTACAAAGGAAAGAAGTGAGGGTGAGTCATAAAAGACTCTTCTAGTGACCTTTAAACTCTGTTTTAATCACCTACCACACAGCCACACCGTATTACCAAAGCTACCACACCTATGAAATCACTTATATAGACAAGTTATGCCACTAGAAATGACACTGACCCTGAAAAACTTTATCAGGAAGATTCGTGTCAAATTTTTATAACAAGGAAAAAGTGGAGATATTCTAATTGTCTACCCACAGACTGGTCAAGTAAATTGTGGCATATCCATGAAGTGAGATTCTTTGCCTTTAATTAATATTGCTATAATTATTGTTTAATCGTTTGGATGAATATCACTGGATATACCTCATATCATATAACAATAACCACAAAAGAAATTTTAGATGTATTAGAGTGCACATTAAAATAAAGTCAAATAATATACAGAACACTCAATCCAACAGCTACAAAGTACACATTCTTTTCCAATGCACATGGAACATTCTCCAAACTAGACCACATCTTAGGCCACAGGAGCAATCCTCAACAAGATCTAAAAAGTTGAGATAATACAAAGTATCTTCTCTGACCACAATGCCATCAAGGTAGAAATTAACAACAGAAAGAGCAAGGAAAAAAAATCAATTACATGGAAACTGAATAATACCCTGCTTACGAACCACTGGGTAATAGAAGAAATCAGAGATGGAATTAAAAAATTCCTAGAATCAAATGAGAATGAAAACACATCATACCAAGACCTCTGCGACACAGCAAAGGCAGTCCTCAGAGGAAAATTTATAGCAATAGATGCACACATCAAAAAAGAAGAACAAAATCAAAACATTAACTACAGAACTCAAACAAATAGAAAGAGAACAGCAAAAAAAAGACCACAGCCATCAGAAGAAAGGAACTAGTAAAGATCAGAGCAGAAATAAATGAAACAGAGAATAGAAAAACAATAGAAAGAATCAACAAAACCAAAAGTTGGTTCTTTGAAAGAATCAACAAAATCGACAAACCACTGGCCAGACTGACAAAAGAAAAACAGGAGAGGATGCAAATAACCCAAATAAGAAATCAAATGGGTGACATTACAACAGACTCAACTGAAATAAAAAGGATCATAACAGAATACTATGAAAAACTATACTCTAGCAAATTTGAAAACCTAGAGGAAATGGACAAACTTCTAGAACCACACTACCTACCCAAACTACAACAAAATGATGTTGAAAATCTGAACAGACCCATAACAAGAGAAGAGATTGAAAAGGTAATAAAAAAAACTCCCAACCAAAAAAAAGCCCCAGCCCAGATGGCTTCGCTGGAGAATTCTACAAAACATTCAGAAAAGAGCTTGTACCAGTACTACTCAAGCTATTTCAGAGCACAGGAAAAGAAGCAACACTTCCGAATTCATTCTATGAAGCCAGCTTAACCCTGATACCAAAACCAGGCAAAGACGCCACAAAAAAAGAAAATTACAGACCAATATCTCTCATGAATATAGATGCAAAAATTCTAGCCAATAGAATTCAGTATCATGTAAAAAAAATAATACACCACAACCAAGTATGATTCATGCCAGGTATGCCAGGATGGTTGAACATTAGAAAATCAATTAATACAATTAAAAAAAGAAAAGAAAATCAATCAACCTACTTCACCACATAAATAAAATAATCACGATCATCTCAATTGACACAGAAAAAGCATTCAACAAAGTCTAACACCAATTCCTGATAAAAATTCTCAATAAAATAGGTATTGAAGGAAAATTCCTCAACATAATAAAGGGCATCTATGCAAAACCAACAGCTAAAATCATTCTTAATGGAGAGGGGCTGAAAACACTCCCTTTCAGAACAGGAACAAGACAAGGATGCCCTTTATCACCACTCCTATTTAACATTGTGCTGGAAGTCCTAGCTAGAGCAACGAGGCAAGAAAAAGAAATAAAGAGCATCCAAACTGGTAATGAGGAAGTAAAACTGCCCCTATCTGAAGATGATATGATCCTATACATAGAAAACCCTAAAGACTCCATGAAAAATCTACTGAAACTGATAGAAAGATTCAGCAGAGTAGCAGGATACAAGAGAAACATATAAAAATCCGTTGGATTCCTATACACCAACAAAGAGAATGATGAAAACGAGATCAGGAAAAAAATGCCATTTATAATAGCCTCTAAAAAAATAAAATACTTAGGAATAAATCTAACCAGGGATGTAAAAGACCTATACAAAGAAAACTACAATACATTACTGCAAGAAACCAAAAGAGATCTACATAAATGGAAAAAACATACCTGCTCATGGATAGGTAGATTCAACATTGTGCAAATGACAATTCTACCCAAAGCAGTCTACAAATACAATGCAATCCCAGTCCAAATACCAACAACATTCTTTAAAGAGATGGAAAAAATAATCATTAACTTTATATGGAAAGGGTAGAAGCCCTGGATAAGCAAAGCACTACTGAAGAAGAAGAATAAAATAGGAGGACTTGCACTACCTTACCTCAGAACCTACTATACAGCTATGGTAGTCAAAACAGCCTGGTACTGGTACAACGACGATACACCGACCAATGGCACAAAATCAAGAAACCAGATGTAAATCCATCCACCTACAGTCACCTGATCTTCGACACGGGCCCAAAGTCCATTAAATGGGGAAAAGACACTCTTTTTTAACAAATGGTGCTGGCAAAACTAGATGTCCATCTGCAAAAAAATGAAACAGGACCCATACCTCACACCATGCACAAAAAACTAATTCAAAATGTATCAAAGAACTAAATATAAAACCAAAAACTATAAAGATCATAGAAGAAAAAATAGGATCAATGCTGGAGATCCTAATACACAGCATTAACAGGATAAAAGCCATAACTAACAACATACAAACTCCACAAGATAAGCTAGATAACTGGGATCTTCTAAAAATTAAACACTTATGCTCACCAAAAGAATAAAAAGAGAACCTACAAACTAAGAAAAATTTTTTGGCTATGACAAATCTGACAAAGATCTAATCTCTAAAATCTACAGGGAAATCCAACACCTATATAACAAAAAAGATGAATAACCCAATTAAAAAATGGGCAAAGGATATGAACAGACACTTCACCAAAGAAAACATTCAAGTGGCTAACAGACACATAAGGAAATGCTCCCAATCACTAGCCATTAGAGAAATGCAAATCAAAACTACAATGAGATACCATCTCACCCTGGCATTACTGGCACAAATCAAAAAAACAGAAAATAACAAATGTTGGAGAGGTTGCCAGGAGATTGGAACGCTTATGCACTGCTGGTGGGAATACAAAATGATACGACCATTTTGGAAAATGATATGGCACTTCCTTAGAAAGCTAGAAACAGAAATACCACATGATCCAGCAGTCCCACTCCAAGGAATATATCCTAAAGAAATAAGAGTTGTCACACAAATAGACATATGCACAGCCATGTTCATTGCAGCATTGTTCACAATAGCAAAAAGATGGAAACAACCTAGATGCCCATCAACAGATGAATGGATAAACAAACTATGGCACATACACACAATGGAGTACTATGCAACGATAAAGAACAATGATGAATCTGCAAACCATCTCACAACATGGATGAATCTGGAGGGCATCATGCTGAGTGAAATAAGTCAATCACAAAAGGACAAATATTGTGTGACACCACTACTATAAAAACTCATGAAAAGGTTTACACACAAAAAGAAACAATCTTTGACGGTTACGAGGGAGGGGAGAGGTGGGGGTGGAAAAACACTAAATAGACAATAGATAAGTGGTAACTTAGGTGAAGGGTAAGACAGTACACAATACTGGGAAAGCCAGCACAACTTGTTCAGGGTAAGATCATGGAAGCTCCATGGATGAAATCAAACTCCCTGAGAGACCGAATTACTGGGAGGAGGGATGTGGGGACCATAGTCTCAGGGAACATCTAGCTCAATTGGCATAACGTAGTTTATGAAGAAAATGTTCCACATTCTACTTTGGTGAGTAGCGTCTGGGGTCTTAACATCCTGTGAGAAGCTATCTAAGATACTCCACTGGTCTCACCCCTTCAGGAGCAAGGGAAAATGAAGAAAACAAAAGACACAGGGGAAAGATTAGTCCAAAGAACTAACAGACCACAACTACCACATCCTCCACCAGTCTGAGTTCAGTACAATTAGATGGTGCCTGCCTACCACCGCTGACTGCTCTGACAGGGATCACAATAGAGGGTTCCAGACAGAGCTGGAGAAAAATGTAGAACAAAATTCTAACTTAAAAAAAGACCAGAATTACTGGTCTGACAGAGACTCGAGAAACCCCAAAAGTATGGCCCCAGATACCCTTTTAGCTGAGTAACGAAGTCACTCCTGAGGTTCACCTTTTAGCCCAAGATTAGACAGGCCCATAGGACAAAAGGAGCTTAAATGGGCACACCAATCCAGAGGCAAGGACTAGAAGGCAGGAGGGTACAGGAAAGCTGGTAATAAGGAACCCAAGGTCGAGAATAGAGAGGGTTGACATGTCATGGGGGTTGTTAACCAACGTCATAAAACAATATGTGTACTAACTGTTTAATGAGAAGCTAGTTTGTTCTGTAACCTTCATCTAAAGTATAATAAAAAAAAAAGTTTACTAACAAACAAAATCAAACAATTTAAATGTGCAGAAAAAAAAAATCCAACAAATCGATAAAAAGAAGACAAACAACCCAATATAAAAATGGGCAGATGTGAACAAGTACTTCATTTTAAAAGAATATGCAAATGGACAATAAACATCTGTAAAAGTGCTCAACATCATTAATCATAAGGGAAATGCAAACTCCAATGAGATCCACTACACCAAAATAGTTCCGTTTCTGGAACTCTGGTTTGGGCTCCCCCTCCTAACCCTTTCTTCTGCTATAAGACCACTAAATGATGTGATGTTAGAACCCATTCTCACTGGATCCTCCCTGGATCCTCCCCTCTGGTCATCCAGTCATAGATCATATGTCTAATTTAGCAAGAAAATATTGCATGGCTTGAGTTTTCAGTCAGGATCAGCTCTTCTAGAAGAGGATGCAAGACAGCTGTTCACCTGTCTCTTGAAAGAAGGAAGAGGGTAATTCTGCAGCAATGAGATGCCAAGAGGTTTATGTGGAGTGAAAGGAGCAGCAAAACTCTCAACCTCTTTAATGTGAGGAAAGATAAATATGACTTTGGTAAGATGAGTGGTAAGACTAAACTCTGCCTGGTACCACTGAAAACAGTCACCACTGGCATCGTCTGTAGAAGTAGTACTAAAGAACTGTTTTTAAAATAATTAAAAACAACAACAACATAATTTGGCTGACTCACCACAATACTGATTAGAGTCTAAAGAAAAATAACATTGAGCAGGACCATTTACTAGCACAGAGCGGGCCACTAATACAACACAGTGCAGCATAAATGTGATCACAAACAAAAGCAACAGCAGAAGCATACTGATTTCATGGCAACAGTAACCTCTGTTCACGTATGTTGCCCTCATACAATCTGGTTGTACGCTCATTTGCTAACAAGTTTTGTTGTTGTTAATGAGATCCTCTTTCTCACACACCTCTGTGAACCTCTGCAAAAACCAAGGAGGGTATGGCTCTAAGGCATCAATTCAGAGCCCTGAGGCCTAATCCTAAAGTGGCGGTCAAGAAGTTGTCGTTGCCAGCGTGTGGGAATCACCTTATCTCAGGGGACGGTTGTCTGCCAGAGTCCTATCGTTAATACTGCAACGTTAGCGGACGGCAGGTGGACAGCACCCCGTCCCACATATCCGCCCCTCCCTCCGAGGGGGGGGGTCTACTGCAGCCGCCAAGCTCTCGCTAAACGGAAGTGCATCCACCCGGAAGAGCCTGGTGTTCGGAAGCCCCAACAAAGCCGGCAGGAAACGTCATCACGACTGCTCTTGCGTGGTCGTCTTGACGACCCGCCCACAACACCTGGCAACCTAGACCAGTCAGGGACACCACAAGAAATGGAGCAGCTTTCAGAAGAGGTTTTGAACAACTCCTTGGAGTCTGAAAGCACAGCCGAGCCAACTGCCGGCCAAACTAACTGGACGAACCAGGCTGAAGGGGAGGCAGTTTACCAGACTGATCATGAAATAGCTGACCAGGGTGTCCAAAGAGTGTCTCACCAGGCTGATCTCGGTATCTATGGCCAGGATGACGGAAGAATTTCTCAACAGACTGGGCCCAGAACATCTGGTCAGGCTGACCACAGAGCATCGAACCTTGCTGACATTGCTGACATTGCCGACCATGGAGGATCTGATAAGGCTGACCAAAGAATGTTTCACCGCGTGACATCTGACCAACCTTATAATATAGAGTATGAACGTGATCGAAAGATGTCTGGCCAGGCAGACCGAAGAACTTCTGAACAGACTGACCGCAGATTGTCCACCCAGGCTGAGCGAAGAGCTTCCGAACAGACTGACCGCAGATTGTCCACCCAGGCTGAGCGAAGAGCTTCCGAACAGACTGACCGCAGATTGTCCACCCAGGCTGAGCGAAGAGCTTCCGAACAGACTGACCGCAGATTGTCCACCCAGGCTGAGCGAAGAGCTTCCGAACAGACTGACCGCAGATTGTCCACCCAGGCTGAGCGAAGAGCTTCCGAACAGACTGACCGCAGATTGTCCACCCAGGCAGACCGAAGAGCTTCCGAACAGACTGACCGCAGATTGTCCACCCAGGCTGAGCGAAGAGCTTCCGAACAGACTGACCGCAGATTGTCCACCCAGGCTGAGCGAAGAGCTTCCGAACAGACTGACCGCAGATTGTCCACCCAGGCTGAGCGAAGAGCTTCCGAACAGACTGACCGCAGATTGTCCACCCAGGCTGAGCGAAGAGCTTCCGAACAGACTGACCGCAGATTGTCCACCCAGGCTGAGCGAAGAACTTCTGAACAGACTGACCGCAGATTGTCCACCCAGGCTGAGCAAAGAACACAGATTCACCATGCCGCTGAACCAGCTAACCATGAGGGTGACTACAATGATTCTGACCATGTTGAGAACAGAGTAGATTACCAGGTTGACCACTTAGTGGACAAACAGGATGACCACATTGAAGATTACCTGTCTGATTATGGAGCACATGGCCAATTGGACTATAGAATATTGACCCAGTTTGAGGATAGCAAGGAGGACAAAGAGGATGACTACAGAGTACAGCCGTGCAAATTTGAGGATAGTCAAACAGACGCCAGTAATTCCAAAGTTTCCGTTGCAATAGGAACTGAAAATGAAAGTGCAGCCTTTCTTCAAACCTACAACCCATCTGATAGCAGATTAACCAATTATTTCCAAGCAGAAGACCAAGCGCCTTTCCAAAGATTTCCCTCCATCTCATCCAAAGGTCAAGGAAAATCCCAAGCCATAGAAAACATGCCTGTAGGTTAAAGGGGCATTTTGTTAACTACCTGGGAGCTTTGAGGCCAAACAAGGGTTTGTGGTGGGGAAGAGCATAGGGGAATATGTTGGATCAAGGATGAGGAATAAACCCACAGGTTGAAGGACGGGAGGAGGGTGGGAATTAAAGAGTTGTTTTGCCTTCTCTAGCATTTTTAGGTCCATTCAGGAAGGATCAATGAACCAGAATTCAGGAGATCTGGATTTTAAATCCTGACTCCTGCTAACTCTGTAAAACCAAGTCATTTCCCCTCTCTGGGCTTCTACCAATGGAAAGAAATTTGGATTAGATTGGAAATGCCTATGAAGGGAAAAGGGTTTTGAGTAGACGAGATTCCTAAAGTACCTCCCAGGACATGAGGTGCATTATATTGCCTAGATGATCATCTGGGTCTCTCATATAAAAATATGTCTTTTCTCCAACTCCCAGTGTTCAGATCCCATAAACACCAGATTCCACTGTTAACAACAAAAATTCCTGGGCTTTTATGATTTATTAAATCATAATAAATATCCCCTTTGGGGGGATATTTCCATTTCAGGATTATATTTTGCAACTCAAGCAAGAAAAGAGTTTTCACGAACACAAGCAAACTTATAGGAAGAGGTTCCCTTCTATAGCATGTGATGATCCTTATCAACTTGCACTCCGATACATGGAAAAGCACAATATTCTGCAAATATTCCAGGTAAACCTCCTAATCCCTCTCTTTAATTGTGACTTTTACAGTAATTATAATTTAAAAGACAAACTTTGACCTAGCTTTCAAGAGGCACAAGAAATGATGTTTGCTATAAAAGGGATGTAATGTAATTAAGAAGTCACTAGATGTATTAACCAAAGGTAAATGATAAACAGCAAGTGAACAATACTGTGATATTAAGCCTTTCGGAGGGATTAGAAATCAGGTAGGTTTCTTGATAGGGAAAAACTTGGACAAGCATTAAAGTTTGAGCCAGGCTAGGAAGGAAGGACAAAATGTTGGCTATGAAAAAGGTTTTTCAGGCAAGAGTGTAATACTTTCAAAAAGATGACCAATCTCGTGACTATGGGCTTAGTGGGTTTTTTTGTTTGTTTGTTTGCCTGACATATTTATTTTTATGTTAATGTTATTACATAGCAATGCATGTATACATACATAATAACATATGTATATGAAGTAACTTTGTGGTTAGAAAGGTATAAAATAATAACCCATCTCAAATGAAAACAAACTGGAAAAGTTTAAAGAAGTAGATTATAGAGGGAAGACAACAGTTTTTGTAATTTGGCAGCCCAAGGCTCAAATCCTAACTTTGCTACTTACTGTCTTTGTGATTTGGGGAAGATTACTAAATTCTGCAAGTCTCAATTTCCTCTTGTAAAATGAAGATAAGTGATACCTACTTCCATTACCCTGCTCTATGCCTTTTCTTTCTTGAAATGTCTCTTTGCTGGGAGAGTGCCTATGGCTGGGTTTCCTGGCTTTAATCAAAGAATTACTAATTATTAAACTGAAGGATGAAAGTTACTGAAGAAAAGCAGGGTTATTAGTCTATAAATAATTTTCTTCATCTTTCAAGGAAAAATAATGCTTATTCATGCAACATTGCTGTAAGAAAAATTTGTCATCAAATATATGTTCAATAGTAATATATAAAATACATAATGAATGGAATGGGTGCATTAAACAGGCTTGAACATTTTACACTGAAATTTGCCCTATTGGTATTCCCTGCAAATGAGACTCATGCATACTTTATTATAATTTTCAGGTTATTCAATAGCAACAAAAAGCATGGAAGTGAATCTCTGAAGTTTTATCTATACTTTGTCATTCATTCTTACAAACACTGAACATCATTTTCACCTTTTAAATCAAATACCTCAGAAGAAAGGCTCGATGTAAAATCATAAGATGTTTTTAACTTTAAAGACTTTTTTTTTTTTGACAATTCTTCAAAGCAAATGTTGATTAATTTCTCAGTTGAACAAGGTCACAATTCTCAAAGACTTTCTCCAAAACTATTCTTTCACTAACTCTTTGATCTTGGAAACTAGTTTAAAAAAAAAAAAAATCTATTGCTATTCGTACTAAATGTTTTATTCCTCTAAATTTTACCTTAATTTGCCTAATTTTATCAGTAGTAGGAAAGTAATTTTTCACTTTTTACAGATAGATGAATTTGTTTAAAATGCTATGGTACATTTGAGGTTAGTGCAAAAGATCTCATCAGCTATAACCTGACCACATAACTTTTGCTCACAACCACAGTACAATGCTTTATGCTCTCTCTCAGCAGATCACTGAAAACTTAGTCCATGAAAGGCCAGAGGACCCCCTGCATTTTATGCTGTGCCAGGTATGGAATAGGAGAAAAAGAACAACCTTTTTACTCTTTTTATTGTAAAATATAGCACATATTGCAAGAAAGTATATAAGTCAAAACATGTACAACACAGTGAATTGTCATGAAGTGAACATACCTGTAACTTCCATTCAGTTTTACTAAACTTACTAATTCTGATAATTTATTTGTAGGTTTTTTGAGTGTTTCTACATATACCATTGTATCATTTGTCAATAGTGAGTTTTATTTTGACCTTTCTGATCCTTATCCTTTTTTTTCCTTGTCTTACCGCATTTGTTATATATTCTCTCTTTGTCCATTTAGATCTGTCTTCCTCTCTTCTCTACCCTACAAAGAGGCTAACTTGTATGGACTAGAACAACAGGCTATCATTCCTTCTGACTTCCAGTTGGGTTCAACCAATGGGAAACCCTGGAGGAAGACTGGAAGGAGGAAAAAGGGTGAAGTCAGGTTTATTCCCCTGGCTTTCTCCTTATGAGGTCACCTTGATCCGTCTTTCTTCAGCTGTCAGAGGCCACTACTCCTCTCAAGGCATCTAACTTCATATGACTCTCCCTTCTGAATTCCAGTAATGTTCTCCCCCTTTGTCCCGTTAGCCCTAAGGTTAGTTCAGCTACTACTAGCTTTCGATTATTGAATTATCCCCTCTGATTCCCTTGTCTTAGGCTAGGCTCTCTAGAGAATCAAAACCAGTGAAACATATAAGGATATACGATGTTGTTGTTGTTAGGTGCCGTCCTATCTGTTCTAACTCGTAGCGACCCTGTATACAGCAGAACCAAACAGTGCCCAGTCCTGCGCAGTCCTCATGATCGTTGTTATGCTTGAGCCCATTGTTGCAGCCAGTGTGTCAGTCCATCTCTATGAGGGTTTTCCTCTTTTTCATTGACCCTCTACTTTACCAAGCATGATGTCCTTCTCCAGGGACTAGTCCCTCCTGATAACATGTCCAAAGTATGTGAGACAAAGTCTCCCCATCCTTGCTTCTAAGGAGTATTCAGGCTGTACTTCTTCCAAGACAGATTTGTTCATTCATTTGGCAGTCCATGGTATATTCAATACTCTTCGCTAACCGTAATTCAAAGGCGTCAATTCTTCTTCTGTCTTCCTTATTCATTGCCAGCTTTCACATGCATATGAGACAATTAAAAACCCCATGGCATGGGTCAGACACACCTTAGTCCTTCAAGTGACATCTTTGCTTTTTAACACTTTAAAAAGGTCTTTTGCAGCAGATTTGCCCAATGCAATGCATCATTTGATCTCTTGACTGCTTCTTGCATGGGTGTAGATTGTGGATCCAAGTAAAAGGAAATCCTTGACAACTTCAATCTTTTCTCCATTTATCATGATGTTGCTTATTGGTCCAATTGTGAGGATTCTTCTTTTCTTTATGTTGAAGTGTAATCCATACTGAAGGCTGTGGTCTTTGATTTCCATCAGTAAGTACTTGAAGTCCTCTTCACTTTCAACAAGCAAGGTTCTGTCATCTGCATATCGCAGGTTGTTAATGAGTCTTCCTCTAATCCTGATGGCCTGTTCTTTTTCATATAGTCCAGCTTCTCAGATTATTTGCTCAGCATACAGATTGAATAAGTATGGTGAAAGGATAAAACCCTGATGCACATCTTTCCTGACTTTAAACCATGCAGTATCTCCTTGTTCTGTTCGAACGAATGCCTCTTGATCTACGTACAAGTTCCTCGTGAGCACAATTAAGTGTTGTGGAATTCCCATCCGTCACAATGTTATCCATAATTTGTTGTGATCCACACAGTAAAATGCCTTTGCATAGTCAACAAAACACAGGTAAACAGCTTTCTGGTAGCTGTCTTCCAGATTTCTTGGCATAGACAGTTGAGCACTTCCAGCGCTGCATCCATTTGTTGAAACATCTCAGTTGGTATTCCATCAATTCCTGGAGCCTTGCTTTTTACCAGTGTCTTCAGTGCAGCTTGGACTTCTTCCTTCAGTACCATCAGTTCTTGATCATATGCTGCCTCTTGAAATGAGTGGACGTCAACCAATTCTTTTTGAAACTGACCCTGTGTATTCCTTCCATCTTCTTTTGATGTTTCCTGTGTTGTTCAGTATTTTGCCCATAGAATCCTTCACTTTTGCAGCTCAAGGCTTGAATTTTTTCTTCAGTTCTTTCAGCTTTAGAAATGCTGAGTGTGTTCTTCCCTTTTGGTTTTCTAACTTCAGGTCTTTGTACATGTTCTTGTAATACTTTGCTTTCATGAACCATCCTTTGAAATCATCTGTTGAGCTCTTTTACCTCATCATTTCTTCCTTTTGCTTTAGCTACCTAGTGTTCAAGAGCAAGTTTCAGAGTCTCTTCTGACATCCATTTTGTCCTTTTCTTTGTTTCCTGTCTTTTTAATGACCTTGCTTTCTTCATGTATGATGTCCTTGATGTCATTCCACGACTCGTCTAGTCTTCGGTTATTAGTGTTCAACGCGTCAAATCTATTCTTGAGATTGTCTCTAAATTCAGGTGGGATATACTCAACGTCATACTTTGGCTCTCATGAACTTGCTCTAATTTTCTTCAGCTTCAACTTCAGTTTGCATATGAGCCATTGATGGTCTGTTCTGCAGTCAGCCCCTGGCCTTGTTCTGACTGATGATATTGAGTTTTTCCATCATCTCTTTCCACAGATATAGTCGATTTGATTCCTATGTATTCCATCAGGTGAGGTCCACATGTATAGTTGCTGTTTATTTGTTGAAAAAAGGTATTTGGCAATGAGTAAGTCATTGATCTTGCAAAATTGTATCATACAATCTCCGGCATCATTTCTATCACCAAGGCCATATTTTCCAACTACCGATCCTTCTTTGTTGTTTCCAACTTTCACATTCCAATCACCAGTATTTATCAATGCATCCTGATTGCATGTTTGATCAATTTCAGGCTGCAGAAGCTGGTAAAAATCTTCAGTTTCTTCATCTGTGGCCTTAGTGGTTGGTGTGTAAATTTGAATAATAGTCATATTAACTGGTCTTCCTTGTAGGCATATAGATATTATCCTATCGCTGACAGCGTTGTACTTCAGGATAGATCTTGAAATGTTCTTTTTGATGATGAACGCAATGCCATTCCCCTTCAAGTTGTCATTCCCAGCATAGTAAACCATATGATTGTCCGATTCAAAATGGCAAATAATAACAGTCCATTTCAGCACACTAATGCCTAGGATATTGATGTTTATGAGTTCCATTTCATTTTTGATGATTTCCAATTTTCCTAGATTCATATATTCCACGTTCCAATTATTAATGGGTGTTTGCAGCTGTTTCTTCTCATTTTGAGTCGTGCCACATCAGCAAAAAAGGTCCCGAAAGCTTGAGTCTACTTTGAGGAGGCGCTCTTCCCCAGTCGTATTTTGAGTGTCTTCCAACCTGGGGGGGCTCATCTTCCAGCACTATATCAGTCAATATTCTGCTTCTATTTGTAAGATTTTCACTGGCTAATTCTTTTCAGAAGTAAACTGCTGAGTCCTTCTTCCTAGTCTGTCTTAGTCTGGAAGTTCAGCTGAAACCTGTCCACCATGGGTGACCCTGCTGGTATCTGAATACCGATGGCATAGCTTCCAGCATCACAGCAACACACAGCCCCCACAGTATGACAAACTGACAGACAGTCTTATAGGGTCACTATGAGTCGGAATCAACTCCACAGCAACTGGTTTCCATTTATTTAGGTCTTCTTTAATTTCTTTGAGTAATGTTTTATAGTTTTCTGTGTATAAGTCCTGTACCTTCCTGCATAAATACATTCCTCGGTACTTTTAGATGTTATTTTAAATTGAACTTCTTATCGTTAAGAAGTGTGTCTCTAACTACTCTGTTCAATATTGTTACAATTATACCAGATTTATTTTAGTTAATATTTAAATGGTATATCCTTTTTAGTATATCCCTATTACTTTGAGCTTTAAGTTTTAAACATGTTTCTTGTAAATAGTATGTGGTTGAAGTTTTCCCTTTATTATTGTTATTCAAGCTTTTAATGGGAGCTTTTAGTCCATTTACATTTGACATAATTAAAAATATACCTATTTTTCTACCGTATGCTCCCTGTTTGTCCTACCTGTTCTCTTCCTTTTTCTCAACTTTTTTGTCTTCTTTTTTTATTCCATTTTTCTCTCTTATTAGCTTGGAAGTTACACACTCTTTATATTTTTTAATGGTTCCCCTAGAGATTACAACATGTATCCTCGATTTATTTAAAGTCTAAAGTATTTGTACTAGGTTGGTGCAAGGACTTCTGTATTTTAAATCTCTATATATTTTAACCCCACAAGATATAGTAATTCCAAGTAGACTAAAATTGCAAGTGGAAAAAATTCTTTTTCGTCTTCCTCAGGTACAGAAGATGATGAAAAACAGAGATGAAATGTGAAAGCTGTGAAGAACGAATCGCATCTCAATGTTGTTTATAACCGTCAGTGTCAACACTAGGTTTTACTTCCCACTCTGAAAAGTGGTTTTTGAATAGCCATTGCTGTGACTCTGCCTAAATTTGTTCTTATTTTCTTAAGTAAAAATCTGTGAGGGTGTCTATGTAAAATTTATATCAGTTACAGATACCTCTGGTTAATCATGCAAAAGTATGCACATGTTATATTTATCCATGCATTGATATTTCAGTACTTATTCCCCCAAAGCACTGAACAAAAACTCACAAATCCCAAAGAGGACAAAGAAAAGAATATTAGCAAATTACATGTACTTCTCCTAAAGCATACAGATCTGTCAGGTCTCCAAGTTGTTTACAAAATTTTCAGTCAGAAAAAAATGTGGAAAAATCATATGTAATGACACTTTTTTCCTTTTAATGGATTATTATTGTTGTAATATCTCTTTATTATTTCTTAACGCCTCCATCATATTTTTACTATTTTCCTCTTTACCCCTGCCTGTTATATTCTGCTGCTAGTGGATATGATTTAATCTATTCTTAGGGATAGCTCTCCTCTGATTCTTAGCATACAGCAAAACTCTAACATGTTCTACTGCTCTATGCACACCTGTGGGAGAGGCCAAATGTCACTTCCTCATTACCTTTATCCCCTGAAGAGTATCTTACATTGTATGGAATGTGTAACTAGTCAAACTGGAATTTAAAAGCAAAAAGCTTTAACTTGGTCTGTCTGGTATGAGAGTATCTGCCCAGAAATCATAACTGAGATGATCATCGGATGGTACTTTCATGAGGTAAACCTTTCATCTAATTTCTGTTTGAACATTAAGCAGACTTGATCTTTGTGCTATTTAACTTTTGTCTTAGTGTGATTATATGGTTGCATTACAGGGAATTAAGCTTCTGTTTGAACAGTCATACACCAACTGTACTTTTTTAATATCTTTTATTTCTAATAATTATACCCAAAAAATCTCCTGCTTATAATTCAAAGTTTATTTAGTTTTTTTATTTAAATTGTCCACAAAATGTGTGTGTGCTCAGACACAGTAAATATTCTCTACTAAAACAGGTAAGAAGTTCATCTCTTGATTGTGGGCTGGCAAAACTAGGTGAAAGCTGATAAACTCACAGTGGAACTATGGGAAAATTTTCAGTGACATTATTAAGATTATAATTCATCAGGTGGTTGAACAAAATAACCCAAAGACTGAGAGGCCAACAGTATTATTGGTGAATGAAAACTTGGTTGTTATCAACAACATCTGAAATTAAGTATTCAATTTAGCTCAGTTTTTTTCAGTCCTAATACCAGATTGCTTTAATGCGTTTCTTAAAGGAGAATACCTCAGACCAGACCACATAGGTTACTTCAGCTCCTCCCGCTGGCTTTCTGTGATACCTGTCACAACTGTCATTCTGACCTTTGATAATGAGGCCGTGGACCTAAGGGGATGGGTGAGGATGGTCCTGAGATCCTGCTAAACATGTTTGGCTAAGAGGGGGATGGGGGAAATGAAGATTAACCCTCACTTGCCGTGAGTGACTCAGGCCCTCTACTAAAAGAGCTGGCTAAGAGTAGAAGATCATTCAGCTAAAAATATATTCAGTTCTTAGTCTCTAGGGGTAGGAAGTAAACCCAGGCCAGGAGTAAACACAAAGCATGAGAATCTGGGTATAACTGGTTGTCAAATGGAAGAGAAAGAGGAGTCTCGGAGTAGGCTCTTTCAGAGTAAAACTGACAAAGTGGATGTAGTTAGCCATACAGAATAAAAATTTAATGGGAAATAAAAGTTTCAATGTCAGAGTAACCAGAGATCAAAAGATACGACTTCCGTTGAAGGAATCCTCTAAGGATGCTTATGAAGGAGTTACTCACATAGATAAGCGGTGTGAGTGTCTCGAGTGTTGTTAAACGAGATACATGTAGAAGCACTGAGAACAGTGCCTGGCACTGTTAGCTATTATTATTTTGGTAGTATTATTATCACAGTCAGGAGCTCTGATGGTGTAGTGTTTAAGAGCTCGACTGCTAACCAAAAAGTCAGCAGTTCAAGACTAATGGGGCACAACAGTCCAGGGACAAGGACTAGAAGGCAGGAGGGAACAGGAAAGCTGGTAATAGGGAACCCAAGCTTGAGAAGGGGCAGTGTTGACATGTCGTGGGGTTCTTAACCACTGTCATAAAACAATATGTGTATCAACTGTTTAAAGAGAAACTATTCTGTAAACCTTCACCTAAATTACAATGTAAAAAAAGACAAAAGATCAGCAGTTTGAATCCACCAGCTGCTCTTCAGAAACCCTATGGGGCAGTTCTACTCTTTCCTGTAGGGTCACTATGAGTCGGAATCAACTCGACAGCAACAAGTATTATCAGCAGTAGTAATACTGAATTTTACCTGAGCAATCCCGATTACCCTCCTCACTGCATCCCCCACCCACCTTGATCTCCTTACAGTACTGGCAAGTGAAGCTACCAGAGCACTTTTACCTGGGCCTACTTCATTTAAAAAAGAAATGTGACCTCATTAGTCATTCCAAACCAAAAAATCAAGCCCGTTGCCATCGAGATGATTCCAACTCATAGTGACCCTCTAGGACAGAGTAGAACTGCCCCATTGGGTTTCCAAGGAGTGGCTGGTGGATTCAAACTGCCAACCTTTTGGTTAGCAGTCGAGCTCTTAACCACCAGGCTTACAGGGCTCCCATTAGTCACTAGGGAAATTAAAATCAAAACCACAATGAGATACCACCTCATACCATTAGTATGACTATAATAAAAAAAACAGTAACACATGTTGATGAGGATGTGAAGAAACTGGAACCCTCATACACTGCTGATGGGAATGTAAAATGATGCTGCCACTTTGGAAAACCAGTTTGTCTATTCCTCAGAAAGTTAAATATTGAGTTACCTGATGTTGTTGTTGTTGTTAGGTGCCGTCGAGTCAGTTCCAACTCACAGCAACCCTATGTACAACAGAACAAAACACCACCCAGTCCTGTGCCATCCTCACAATCATTGTTATGCTTGAACTCACTGTTGCAGCCACTGTGTCAACCCATCTCATTGAAGGTCTTCTTTTTCGCTGACCCTCTACCAAGCATGATGTCCTTCTCCAGGGACTGGTCCCTCCTGATAATATGTGCAAAGTATGTGAGATGTAGTTTCACCATTGTTGCTTCCAAGCGAGCACTCTGGTTGTACTTTTTTCAAGACAGACTTGTTCATTCCTTTGGCAGTGCATGGTATATTCAATTTCTTCCCCAAGACCACAATTCAAAAGCATTAATTCTTCTTCGGTCTTCCTTGTTCATCGTCCAGCTTTCATATGCATATGAGACAGTTGAAAATACTATCGCTTGGGTTAGGTACACCGTAGTCTTCAAGGTGACATCTTTGCTTTTTAACACTTTAAAGAGGTCTTTTGCAGCAGAGTTCCCTAACGCAATGAGTTACCATATGACCTGATGATTCTACATCCAGTGAATTGAAAACATGTCCACACAAAAACTTGTACACAAATGTTCATAATAGCCAAAATGTAGAAACAGCCTAAATTTCTACCAACTAATGAATGGATAAAGAAATGTGATATATCCATACAATGGAATATTATTCAACAATAAAATACTGATATATGTACTGATACATGACTACGACATGGACAAACCTTGAACACATTATGCTAAGTGAATGAAGCAAGGCACAAAAGGTCACGTATGATTCCATTTATATCAAATCTCCAGAATATGCAAGTCCACAGAGACTGAATGTAGATTAGTGGTTGCCAGGGGTTGAGGGGAAAGGGGAAATGGGGAGAGACTGCTAATGGGTATGGGGTTTCTTTTTGGTGTGATGAAATGTTCTGCAATTAGATAGTGGTTGCACAACTCTGGAATATATTAAAACCTACTGGACTGTACACTTAGGTAGGGTGAATTTTACGGTATGTGCATTTTATATCAATGAAGCTTTTTTTTAATAAAGGAATAGATATGGATGTTAATATTTTTAAGATTCACCTTAGGACAGAGGGTGGAGAATAGCAGTGAAAGTCAGAAATAACAGAAACAACAAACCACAGCCTCACCTACCCTGAAACCAGAAGAACTAGATGGTACCTAGCTACCACTACTGACAGTTCTGATCAGGGCCATAATAGAAGAATCCTGATAGAATGGGAGAAAAATGTTGAACAGAACTCAAATTATTAAAAAGTCTATACTTACTAGAGCAATTGAGACTAGAGACTAATCTACCTGAGACTCCCCAAGACTATAGCCCTGAGATACTCTTTAAACCTTAAACAGAAATTATCCCTTGAGGTCATTTCTTAGCTAAATAATAGATTGGCTCATAAAATAAAAAATATCACCATGAGTAATGAGCTCCTTTAAAGAAATCATCTACATAAGACCAAATGGTCAAAAATTACTCTAAAGCAAAGATGAGAAGGTAAGGGGGCAGGGAAGCTAGAGTACTGAAAATGGTACAACCAGAATGGAATAAATGAGAATGGTGACACTTTATAAAAAATGTAACCAAAGTCACTGAACAATTTGTCTAGAAGTTGTTAAAAGGGAACCTGATTTGCTGTGTAAAGTTTTACCTTAAACACAATAAAATATTATTCAAAAAAGAAAGAAATAACAGAAACAGGAATACCAGAGTCTTCCAGGAGAATTATCTTCCTATTTCCTTCATTCTTTACGTTCACTTGTGTTACTCTTAGTTCTCTTGCATACGCTTAATTTTTTTTAATTAAAAAAACCAAACCCGTTGCCGTCAAGTCGACCTATAGGAGAGAGTAGAGCTGTCCCATAGGGTTTCCAAGGAGTGGTTGGTAGATTCAAACTGCTGACCTTTGGGTTAGCAGCCTAGGTCTTAACCACTGCACCACTAGGGCCCCATTTTTTTAAATTAGCCTCCTATTATTTCTTGACTGATAATTCATTCTCAGTTTTACTTACCCACTCTCCTCCACCAGCCTTCTTTTTCTCTTATATACTTAACCTCTGTATTAATTCTATTTGACCCACCTATTCTTGTGAGCATATAAATTGTGTGTAAGTAATATATACCTGCCAGAGTTTTGTGCTCATATATGTCTAGATGTATTTATGTGTATAGAAAGCCCTGGTGGTGCAATGGTTAAGAGCTCGGCTGCTAACCAAAAAGCTGGCAGTTCAAATCTACCTGCCGCACCTTGGAAACCCCATGGGGCAGTTCTACTCCGTCCTACAGGGTCGCTATGAGTCAGAACTGACCCAACGGCACATAACAACAAATAAATTTATGTGTATAGGGGTGTGGGCAAGTGTGATGGTTAAGACTGTGTGTCAGCTTGGCTAGGCCATGATTCTTAGTGTTTATATGTGATTACTCCCATGATGGGAACTGCTGTGAGCAGCCAATCAGTTGAAAGGGAGTTTCCTTGGGGATGTGGCCTGCATCTGAATATAAGCAGACGTTCTGGCATTTTGCTCATTCTGGATCCTGCAGCTGCCCCCTGTTCATCTGACCTCCAGTTCTTGGGACCTGACCTATCAGCTTATATGTCAATCTTGGATTCGCCAATCTTCACAGCCTGTGAGCAGGAGTCCTGCTTTTCTACCTGCTGACCTTGGGTTTGTCAGCCCCTGCGCCTTTGTGAATCCAGAGAAGCCTCTCTATTCTGATCCATGGACTTGGGACATTCCAGCCTCTACAATTGCATGAACTGTTTCTTTGATATAAATCTGTTTATATATATATTAATACATTTTACTGATTTTGCTTCTCTAGAGAACCCAGCCTAAGACAGCAAGTGTAGTTCCAGGTGGCTGTGTTCTTATGCTTGAATCTTCATGTCAATTATTTGGATGAGAACATGGTAAGGATAAAACTCAGATAAGGAGAACTGTGATTCTGTGAGTGGCAAACAATATTACTGTGCCAGTACCTTACTCAGCTCTCAAAAGCTATTTATCTTTTTCTTGTAATGTTTGCAGAATTCAGGACACTCTAACACTGGATGGAGATTGGTAGTGTGGCCTATTATTAAGAACAGCTAGGATTCCAGTAGGCAGAGTTAAGTTGTCTGCTGAATTAACATGTTTTAATTTTTAAAACAAGGAAAATAAACCCTCCCCAAGCCCAACTAAAATTACAGTAAAGATATACAAAAGGAAGTAGCTCCTTTATAATACTCAAAGCAGGACGGAGAGGAGGGAACCAGAGATTTTTATGAGTTTCTGCAAAACAAAAAACAGGTGAGTAGCAAAGACAGGAAAAACCAGGATCAAGACTACAGCTCAGAACCCACGAAGGTGGATAAGTGGAAGTAGAAGATATTCTTTCAGGAAGCATCTCAGAAGGGTCCCCACTTCAGTGTGAGTAGGTACAAAGGAAAGAAGTGAGGGTGAGTCATAAAAGACTCTTCTAGTGACCTTTAAACTCTGTTTTAATCACCTACCACACAGCCACACCATATTACCAAAGCTACCACACCTATGAAATCACTTATATAGACAAGTTATGTCACTAGAAATGACACTGACCCTGAAAAACTTTATCAGGAAGATTCGTGTCAAATTTTTATAACAAGGAAAAAGTGGAGATATTCTAATTGTCTACCCACAGACTGGTCAAGTAAATTGTGGCATATCCATGAAGTGAGATTCTTTGCCTTTAATTAATATTGCTATAATTATTGTTTAATCGTTTGGATGAATATCACTGGATATACCTCATATCATATAACAATAATCACAAAAGAAATTTTAGATGTATTAGAGTGCACATTAAAATAAAGTCAAATGATATACAGAACACTCAATCCAACAGCTACAAAGTACACATTCTTTTCCAATGCACATGGAACATTCTCCAAACTAGACCACATCTTAGGCCACAGGAGCAATCCTCAACAAGATCTAAAAAGTTGAGATAATACAAAGTATCTTCTCTGACCACAATGCCATCAAGGTAGAAATTAACAACAGAAAGAGCAAGGAAAAAAAATCAATTACATGGAAACTGAATAATACCCTGCTTACGAACCACTGGGTAATAGAAGAAATCAGAGATGGAATTAAAAAATTCCTAGAATCAAATGAGAATGAAAACACATCATACCAAGACCTCTGCGACACAGCAAAGGCAGTCCTCAGAGGAAAATTTATAGCAATAGATGCACACATCAAAAAAGAAGAACAAAATCAAAACATTAACTACAGAACTCAAACAAATAGAAAGAGAACAGCAAAAAAAAGACCACAGCCATCAGAAGAAAGGAACTAGTAAAGATCAGAGCAGAAATAAATGAAACAGAGAATAGAAAAACAATAGAAAGAATCAACAAAACCAAAAGTTGGTTCTTTGAAAGAATCAACAAAATCGACAAACCACTGGCCAGACTGACAAAAGAAAAACAGGAGAGGATGCAAATAACCCAAATAAGAAATCAAATGGGTGACATTACAACAGACTCAACTGAAATAAAAAGGATCATAACAGAATACTATGAAAAACTATACTCTAGCAAATTTGAAAACCTAGAGGAAATGGACAAACTTCTAGAACCACACTACCTACCCAAACTACAACAAAATGATGTTGAAAATCTGAACAGACCCATAACAAGAGAAGAGATTGAAAAGGTAATAAAAAAAACTCCCAACCAAAAAAAAGCCCCGGCCCAGATGGCTTCGCTGGAGAATTCTACAAAACATTCAGAAAAGAGCTTGTACCAGTACTACTCAAGCTATTTCAGAGCACAGGAAAAGAAGCAACACTTCCGAATTCATTCTATGAAGCCAGCTTAACCCTGATACCAAAACCAGGCAAAGACGCCACAAAAAAAGAAAATTACAGACCAATATCTCTCATGAATATAGATGCAAAAATTCTCAACAAAATTCTAGCCAATAAAATTCAGCATCATATCAAAAAAATAATACACCACAACCAAGTAGGATTCATGCCAGGTATGCAAGGATGGTTGAACATTAGAAAATCAATCAACGTAATCCACCACATAAATGAAAGAAAAGAATCACATGATCATTTCAATTGATGCAGAAAAGGCATCTGACAAAGTTCAACACTAATTCCTGATAAAAACTCTCGATAAAATAGGTATAGAAGGGAAATTTCTCAACACAGTAAAGGGCGTCTATACAAAACCAACAGCCAACATCATTCTTAATGGAGAGAGGCTGAAAACATTCCCCTTCAGAACAGGAACAAGACAAAGATGCGCTTTATCACCACTCCTATTTAACATTGTGCTGGAAGTTCTAGCTAGAGCAATAAGGTAAGAAAAGGAAATAAAGGGCATCCAAATTGGTAATGAAGCAGTGAAACTGTCCCTGTTTGTGGATAATATGATACTATACATAGAAAACCCTGAAGACTCCACGAGAAATCTACTGGAACTAATAGAAAGATTCAGCAGAGTAGCAGGATACAAGATAAACATACAAAAATTGGATTCCTATACACCAATAAAGAGAATGATGAAACGGAAATCAGGAAAACAATACCTTTTATAATAGTCCCTAAAAAAATAAAATACTTAAGAATAAATCTAACCAGGGATGTAAAAGACCTATACAAAGAAAACCACAAAACACTACTGCAAGAAACCCAAAGGGGCCTACATGAAACTATACTCCAACAAATTTGGAATTGGAAAAACATACCATGCTCATGGATAAGTAGATTCAGTATTCTGAAAATGGCAATTCTACCCAAAGCAATTTACAAATACAGTGCTATCCCTATCCAAATACCAACAACATTCTTCAGAGAGATGGAAAAACTAACCATTAACTTTATATGGAAAGGGAAGAAGTCCAAAATAAGTAAAGCACTACTGAAGAAGAAGAAGAAAGTTGGAGGACTCACACTACCTGACCTCAGAACCTACTGTACAGCTACGGTAGTCAAAACAGCCTGCTACTGGTACAACGAGAGATACATTGACCAATGGAACAGAATTGAGAAGCCAGATGTAAATCCATCCACCAATGGTCACCTGATCTTCAACAAGGGCCCAAAGTCCATCAAATAGGGAAAAGACAGTCTCTTTAACAAATGGTGCTGGCAAAACTGGATATCCATCTGCAAAAAAATGAAACAGGACCCATACCTCACAACATATACAAAAACTACTTCAAAATGGATCAAAGACCTAAATATAAAGCCAAAAACTATAAATTTCATAGAAAAAAAAATAGGACCAATGCTACAGGCCCTAACACACAGCATTAACAGGATATAAACCATAACGGTCAACACACAAACCCCAGAAGATAAGCTAGATAACTGGGATCGTCTAAAAATCAAACACCTATGCTCTTCAAAAGACTTCACCAAAAGAGTGAAAAGAAAACCTACAGACTGGGAAAAAATTTTTGGACAGTACAAGTCAGACAAAGGTCTAATCTCCATAATCTACAAGAAAATCCAACACCTCTACAACAAAAAGATAAATAATCCAATTAAAAAATGGGCAAAGGAAATGAACAGACACTTCACCAAAGAAGACATTCAAATGGCCAACAGACACATGAGGAAATGCGATCACTAGCCATTAGAGAAATGCAGATTAAAACCACAATGAGATACCTGCATTACTGACACAAATCAAAAACACTGGAAATAACAAATGTTGGAGGGGCTGTGGGGAGATCAGAACCCTTATGCACTGCTGGTGGGAATGCAAAATGATACAACCATTTTGGAAAATGATATAGAACTTCTTAGAAAGCTAGAAATAGACATACCATTCAATCCAGCAATCCCACTCCTAGGAATATATCCTAGAGAAATAAGAGTCGTCACTCAAATAGACATATACACACCTATGTTCATGGCAGCATTGTTCACAATAGCAAAAAGATGGAAACAACCTAGATGCCCATCAGCAGATGAATGGATAAACAAACTATGGTACATACACACAATGGAGTACTATGCAACGAGAAAGAACAATGATGAATCTGTGAAGCATCTCATAACATGGATGACACTGGAAGACATTACACTGAGTGAAATAAGTCAATCACAAAAGGACAAATATTGTATGAGACGTCTATTGTAAAAACCCATGAAAAAGTTCACACACAAAAAGTAACAATCTTTGTTGGTTATAAGGGATGGGGGGAAATACTAAATAGGCAATAGATAAGTGGTATATTTGGTGAAAGGTGAGACAGTACACAACACTAGGGAAATCAGCACGGCTTGTACAAGGAAAGGTCATGAAAGCTCCCTAGACACATTCAAACTCCCTGAGGGACTGAATTGCTGGGTGGAGGGCTGTGGGGACCATGGTCTTGGGGAACATCTAGCTCAATTGGCATAACACAGTTTATGAAGACAATGTTCTGCATTTTACCTTGGTGAGTAGCGTCTGGGGTCTTAAAAGCCTGTTAGAGGCCATCTAAGATACTCCACTGGTCTCACACCTTCAGGAGCAAGGGAGAATGAAGAGAACAGGATACAAGGAAAAGATCAGTCCAAAGAACTGGTGGACCACGGCTACCAGGGCCTCCACCAGACTGAGTCCAGTACAGCTAGATGGTGCCCGTCTACCACCACTCACTGCTCTGACTGGGATCACGACAGAGGATTCTGGACAGTGCTGGAGAAGGATGTAGAACAAAATTCTAACACACAAAAAAAAAGACCAGATTTACTGGCCTAAAGGAGACTGGAGAAACCCCGAGAGTATGGCCTCCAGACCCTTCTAGCTCAGTGGTGAAGTCACTTCCTTGGTTCACCATTCAGCCAGGGATTGGACAGCCCCGTATAACAAAACGGGACTAATGAGGCACAGCAGCCCAGGGAAGGGGACTGGAGGGCAGAGGGGGACAGGAAAGCTGGTGAGAGGGAACCCAAGGTGACACTGTTGACATGTAGTGCGGTTGTTAACCATTGTCATAGGGCAACATGTGGGCTGACTGTTTAATGAGAGACTATTTTGTTCTGTGAACCTTCATCTAAAGTGAGAATAGCAGTACAACCGGAAGAATGAAACCGACGTCACTAAACTGTGCATGTAGAAATTTTTGAAATGGATGGTGTATCTTTGACTATTTATATTTTCACTAAAAAAAAAAGTTGAGAAGGGAGAGGGTTGACATGTCATAAAACAATATGTGTACTGACTGTTTGATGAGAAACTATTTGTTCTGTAAACCTTCACCTGAAGTACTATAAAAAAAAAAAAGATAAAAAAATAAAGTCAAATAGAGAAAGAGAAAAAGAGACTGAAATAAGTAAAAGAATAGAAAAATTTAGCAAAATATGAAATCTTGAGTTGTAAAGCCCTTTGTAAGCATAATGTCAAAGGCAGAAATCATCAGAAAAATATTTATATAAGTGACATAAAAGACAAAGACTTGCATGGAAAAAATGTTTAGCAAAAAAGGCAAATGATTAACTGAGAGTAATACTTTCAATACACATGGCAAATCAATATCTTAAATATGTAACAAGTTCCTACAAATCAATTTAAAAAACAAACACCCTCAATAAAAAAGAGGGCAAAAAATATGAATGGTAAACTTATTGAAGAAAATATGTAAAGAGCCAAGATAATATAAATTAAACAAAAATTAGATGCTAATTAATTGTTTTATAGACAAAGGTTTTTTGTTCGTTTTTTTAAGACGGTACTTAATGTAGCTGAAAGTACAGAGAAATGGGCACTCTCTTACACTTTTGTTGGGATTATACATTTTCCACCTCTCTAGAATGCCATTTGACCACATGAATTAAAAAACTTTAAAACAAACATGCCCTTTAGTCAAAAATTCTAATTCTAGGAATTTTTACTAAGAAAATAATAAGATGTGTTTAAAATTTATGTACAAGAATATTCACTATAGCATTATTTATAATGTTAAAAAATAGAAAATAACCTGAAATTTTCAACCCTAGGAATTCAATTAAATACATTATCATATATTCATATGATGTATTACCAAACCAAAAAAAAACCAAACCCATTGCCGTTGAGTCAATTCCGACTCATAGCGACCCTATAGGACAGAGTACAACTGCCCCATAGAGTTTCCAAGGAGCAGCTGGTGGATTCGAACTGCCAACCTTTTGTTTAGCAGCCAAGCTCTTAACCACTGCGCCACCATTTGCCCAAAACCTCTCAAATCAGAAATTCATCTGAAACTACTGTAGTTTGGGGAAGGCAGCAAGTGCAGGGAAAGAAATACAACAAATAAAATAACAGCAGACGTTGATTATTGTGATGAGGGTAATAAAACACAGTGATATGAAAGAATAACTGGAGTGGAGTGGGCGTGATCCTGTAGCCAGAGCAATCAGCAAAGGCTTCTAAGAAAAAGTGAGAACTTCACTGCCTATGTAGCTTGATAAGGAGTCAGCCCTGTGAACAGCTGGGAGAATGGCACTTCCACTAAAGAAAACAAATGCAAAAGACATGTAGTCGGAGCGTACACAGGGTAAAAGTAATACTTCATGAAGCTGGTGAAGAATACACGGGCGCTTGTAAGTCGTGGTAAGGAGTTTATGCTGAGTACAAAGCGGAGCCGCTGAACTCTTTTAACAGATAACAGCAAAGCCTGATCTATGTTTTTAAAAGTTCTCAGAATTTTTCTGGTTAAGGAAGTTGGGTATAAACTGCATCAGAATCTTCTGCCTCTAGGCATTCTGCTGAGTGAATAAGTCAATTACAAAAGAAAAAATGTTGTATAAGACCACTATTATAAAAAGTCATGAAAAGGTTTACACACAGAAAGAAACAATCTTTGATGGTTATTAGGGAGGGGAGGGGTGAAGGAAAAACACTAGACAATAGAAAAGTGGTAATTTTGATGAAGAGTAAGACAGTGCACAATACTGGGAAAGCCAGCACCACTTGACCAAGGTGGAACAGGCTGCATAAGCTCAATTACCACCATTGCTGAATAATTGATTCCCACCATTACTAGCCCTGCTTTGTGTCATTATATTTCTTCTTCTTTCTCCCTCCTTCTATTCCAGTCCCTATAAAAGTTTAAGATTAACTGAAGTTTCTCCTTGGAGGGTGGCAAAACAAATTGATAACACTCAAAGATTGCCAGTAACAGGATTAACTTATCTTCGACATGACAATCATGACTAACAGCACCAGATAAACTTCAAGGATTGCCGGTAAGAGGTTAACTCATATGAGACGTGAAAAACATGACCACCACAAAGAGAAATTATAATCCTGTCCATATGGAACCTTCAGCCAGTCACCAGTTGGGGAGACAGGTTTTTTGGAGGAGCTCATTCCCCTCTGTCTCCTGTATATCTATATACAATAAAACCGTCTTGCTGCTCACCTCACTCCTGTCTCAGAATTGGCTTTTGTGGCAGGCTGCTCAAATCTGCAATTAGCGGTATCAAAGGCAAGGTCATGGAAGCTTCATAGACACATCTAAAGTTTCTGAGGGACCAAATTACTGGGCTGAGGGCTGTGGGAACCATGGTCTCAGGGAACATCTAGCTCAACTGGCATAACATAGTCTAAAAAAAAAAGTTCTACATCCTACTTTGGTGAGCAGTGTCTGGGGTCTTAAAAGCTTGTGAGCAACCATCTAAGATACTCCACTGGTCCTACCCCATCTGGAGCAAGGAATAATGAAGAAAGCCAAAAATATAAGGGAAAGATTAGTTCAAAGGACTAAAAGACCACAACTACCACAGCCTCCCCCAGACTGAATCCAACACAAGTAGATGGTGCCCGGCTACCACCGCTGATGGCTCTGACAGGAATCACAATAGAGGGTTCCAGACAGAGCTGGAGAAAAATGTAGAACAAAATTCTAACTCACAAAAAAAGACCAGACTTACTGGTCTGACGGAGACTGGAGAAACCCCGAGAATATGGCCCCTGGACATCCTTTTAAGGCAGTGTTGAAGTCACTCCTGAGGTTCCCCCTTCAGCCAAAGATTAGACAGGTCCATAAAACAAAGCAAGACTAAACGGACACACCAGCCCAGCGGCAAGGACTAGAAGGCAGGAGGGGACAGGAAAACTGGTAATGGGGATCCCAAATTTGAGAGGGGGAGAGTTAACATGTTGTGGATTTGGCAACCAATGTCATAAAACAATGTGCATTAATTGTTTAATGAAAAGCTAATTTTGTCTATAAATCTTCATCTAAAGTACAATAAAAAAAAATTCTGCCTCCAATAGCTAATAAAATAAAAGCTTTAAAAAAAATGGGAAGTATATTTATCAGATATCAAAATAAAAGAGGGCATGACCTAGTTCAAAGCTGGTGATCACAGAAAGAAAAAGAAGGGAGGAAAACAACAGAGAGACACAGCTGCATTGCTAAAAAGACAGAAGCCTGGGATTCTTATTATTATCCTCAAATTCAGGAAGAAATTAATCTTTTTGAACTTCTAACCAGGAAGTAATGGAAATGAGTGAGCAGGGGGACTGACCCCTGATGGAAATGCAGCTTCAGAACTACTCAGAACTGGAAGCTGGATCCAAGCCCTGGAGCCATTTGGGTAATTGTTCAGGCCAAGGTGGAGACAACAATGGAGACTGAAAAGGAAGAGCCAGAGAAACAGGAGAAACTTGAACAGAATATTACGTTATGAAAGACAGGAGAGAAAGTATTGCAAGAAGGATGGGCTAATCCTGTAAAATGAAGACAAGTGTCCGCTGGATTTGGAAAAATAGAGGTTGTTTGTAACTTGACAAAAAGTTTGAATAGAGTGGTGAGAACAGAGGCAAAATTGAGTTTAACTGAATATTTACAGTGTCCAACAGATAAAAACTAACCAGTTACTTAGGAAAAGTGTAATTCTTCCAAATACTGAGACCAGAGATAATGTTTTCCTCTGGGAACTCTTAAGCCCAACATGTGAGGTTGTGAGCAGCATACTCAACAATATCTTACAATAACAACAAGTTTCATAGGGTTTCCCCTTATTATAGACATCAGAGATATTACAGAGGCTTTTCTTCACTGAATGAAAGATTGGACCAAAGACCCTCTAAAATCTCTCCCAACTGTAAGAATATTAATACTTGCACATCCCTTCCTTGGAAAGGTCTAGGCTTGCTCTAAGAAATCATCTTGTGGTGGCCATAATTTAAAAGTATGAGCTGAGTTAAATATTTATCATCTCTTGGCGCGGACCAGGAGCTGAAGGGGATAAGATAACATCATTTAACATCAAGCAATCGGATTGCTAAATAAAAGAGAGGACCCAGTAAACGTCAAAAAGTCTAAGTTTATACATTCCAGGAAAATTGGCGAAGAGAGTCAAGGCCAGCTGGAAAAAAAGCATTTTCAGAGGCACTAGAGAATGTTGTGGATCTGGCATTTCAGGAACATATTTTTCAAGTTTGACTCAGTATAGAAGTTTGACTTAGTATAGAAGCAGAATTCTGATTAGTGACTGGTCTGCTCTGCAAAGAGTTTGGGTCTTCCGACAAACATACTTTTGAGGAAGTTTTGCAGAAAATGGCTTCTTATCCCAGGAACCATGTTCTACTCTCTGTTTATCTCATTAAGCAGTTAATAGAAAAAATAAAATAAAATCAGTAATTTAGAAATTTAATACCATTTAAAAGGTTACATTGATTGTCTAACTACATTCAAATAGTACTGCCAAGCAGTTAAGAGTGTAGGCTGTGAGGACAGCTGACTGGAGTCCTTAACCCTAAAAAGCTCTGTACTCATGGACAACTTAACCTCTTCAACCTTCAGCTTTCTCGTCGGTAAAATGGAGGTTTTAATAATATATATGTCACAGGGCTGTTGTGAAGAGTGAATCTGACAGTGACTTAGTGAAGTCCCTGTGTGGTACAAAGTGCAAACTTGACTGCTAACTTAAAGATTGGCCATTTGAATCTACCCAGTGGCACCATGGAAGAAAGGCCCGGTGATTTGCTTCTGTAAAGATTACAACCAAGAAAACTCCATGGAACAAGGACTAGAAGGTAGAAGGGGACAGGAAAGCTGGTGATAGGGAACCCAAGGTTGAGTAAGGACAGTGTTAACATGTAGTGGGGTTGTTAACCATTGTCATAGGGCAACATGTGTACTAACTGTTTAATAAGAAACTATTTTGTTGTGTAAACCTTCATCTAAAGTGAGAATAGCAGCACAACTGGAAGAACGTAATCGATGTTACTGAATTGTGCATGTAGAAATTTTTGAAATGGCGTATCTTTGCCTATGTATATTTTCACCAAAAAGAGGGTCGAGAAGCGAGAGGGTTGACATGTCATGGGGTTGTTAATCACTGTCATAAAACAATATGTGTACCGACTGTTTAATGAGAAACTATTTGTTCTGTAAACCTTCACCTAAAGTACAATTTAAAAAAAAAAAAGGAAACTCCATGGAACAGTTCTACTCCATAACACATGGGGTCACCAGGAGTCAGAATCGACTAGACAGCAACGCATTGAGGATTTAGTAAGTATTGAAAAACGTAGACACCATCATGGCTTGAGGAGCCAAAGGGTATTCTTGCCATTTTTCCTGAAATTGGTAGCTAAAGCAAAAAGTGTTGAGTATCCCACATAAAAGAACTTCCAGATATGATACCAGTCACTTTCCTATCCATTTTGCACTACAACTCCCTCCCTCTCCCATTTAAAAAAAAAAAGTTCATATGAGGGAGTCTTTTCAGGGAGTGCAGTACTTATGAAGAGAAACAATCCTCTGGTTGCCTGGCACCAAAGATGAGAGACTGAAGCCCCATGGGAATGGAAAGTTTGAGGGTACATATGACAGCAACATCTTTCAGCCCAGTTAGATATCCCCTTAGTCACCGGGTTTGTTAACTTGCCTTGGAACTACCGTCATCAGATAATTATCTGAACCCTCTCTTGAAGCTTGAATTCCTCCCAGTCTGTTTGTTTCCAGATCTCTTGGCCCTCCCCCTTACTAGTCTTTGGACCATCTACATTGCGAGCATGACTTGGGTAATTACTATTCCTGTGAATATAGCCTATGCAAATTATAGAAACTGAAACTTGGCATGACCCTGTACAGCTAACCATGTACCAGCACCACTATGAACAGCGAGAACAATAGATAGGCCTTTTAATACAATTTTACATGTCAACTTGGCTATGCTATAATGCCCAGTTGTTTGGTCAAATACTAGTCTAGTTGCTGTAGTTACATGTGATCAGATCAATTGGCCTTAAGTAAGAGCAAAAAGGGAGTTTCTCTTGAGAATGTTCTGTCTCCAGACTGTAAACAGACATTTTGCCAGAACTCCAACTCTCCTCCCTTTGCCTGACCCACAGATACGGGGACATAAGCCTGCAGGAGTCTTCAGCCTATCACCTGACCTATGCACTTTGGACTTGCCTCCCTCCCACAATCACAGGAGTCAGTTTTCTTGAAGTAAATCAATCAATCTCTCACTCTGTTTACATATATAACTTTTTTCCCCATTGCCGTTGAGTCAATTCCAACTCATGGCAACCCCATGTGTATCAGAGTAGATCTGTGCTCCATGGGTTTTCACTGGTTGATTTTTCAGAAATAGATCACCATGCTTTTCTTTCAAGGCACCTCTAGGTGGACTTGAACCATCAACCTTTTGGTTAGCAGCTGAGTGCATTTACATTTGGCACCACCAAGGGACCCATATCCTTATCACTAATTCTGCTTCTTTAGAGACCCCTAAGACAGTACACAAAAGCAGAAGTAAGGATCAAATCACACTAATAAAAGCAAATTAAATAAAAATAAAAGCAAACAAGTGAAGTGCAGACTTGGGAGGAATACAGAGAAGTGATGAGCTGAGCCCTATCAAGGTGCTTCCACCTGAGTCACCACATTCCAAAGAAGCAGAAATCCACAGACTGAAAGGTTGCTGTTAATTCCGCCCTCCAGTGAGGCAGGCTCAGGCAGCATCAGGTTCAGCCCATGTGAGATGCCTCCTCCCAATCACAGACCACCCTTCCCTGGTCCTAGAGGTTCAAAGAATTGCTGCAGGGTAGAAAAGCACCTCAGGCTAGTGCAGACTTCAGAGTGGGCCAGCAGAGCCAGAGGAGGAGGCAAAGGATCCGTGAGTAGACTGCATTCTGCAGTGAAGCCCACTGCGTGCTGAGTGGTTGGGGTGCTTTTGAGGGAAGCGAGCAGTCTGACAGGGAAAGGGGAAGAAGAAATGTTTGTGATGAATACAGCATGTCATTTTTTGTAATTTAGGATGTTGTGACTACTTTGTTCTTTTACTTCGAACTGTATAAATTGCTTTCTTAAAACCTTTGATATTGTCTTATTCTCAGAACTCAGATTAAAGTTCTTTCGGGAATCCTGATTTCAACTTCAAACTTCTCACAGAAAGACCATAAAAAATCCTAGAACCCTGGGAAGCTGATTAAATCTCAGATAGACACCTTTATAGACCGCCCCCCCCCCCCCCCCGCCATTTCCTTTTGGAGTCAGAAAAACAAAAGGAATTTTAAGGAAACCAAGTCATGCTCATTCTTAATAATCAGTCATTCTGGCAAAGAGAAAGTTTCCTGGTCTTTTCAGAAATCGTTTGATCCTGCTAATTCATAATGGGATTTGAGAGACAATGTACTCACTTTTCTTCTCTACAAACAGTTATGCTTAATAAACGTGTCTGTTGAAATAAGTCAACAAATTAATTTTAACTATGCAATGTTGTTTTTACATAATTTATTTTTACTCTTTACTAATTAGTTGATCCACTAGGATCCAGAGGTACTAAATATATATTTTAGTTCTAACATTTTTACTTAAAATGAAAATTAGATTTCAAGTAATGCTAGTGCTATTTTTTTGTTATACCAGATAAAACCCCACTTACAACTAGTTTTAAAGATTTTTTTTAACCTTGAATTTTTATTAATTTTTCTAAATTAACGACTATTGACCTTTTCTTGACTAAGTTGCTAAGTACAACAGGAAAAAACTCACTTATAATATATATACATATATTTATAGTTTAGACTGTATATATTTATAATTTAGAACATATATTTACAATTGAGAATACATATATTTATAATTTAGAATATATATATTTATAATATAGAATATATATATTATATATTTCAGTTTTATATATAACATACATATATGTGAAGAAAGGGTTTTTATTTTGACTAACTTCTCAAGGAGGAGAAAACTGTCTTATTTTGCTTTCTGCTACAATAGGCTTAAAAATCAACTCACTTATTTTTTTAAAAACTGTCTGGGAAGGATCATAGACTTTTAGATCCAAAGAGAACCTTAGACACCATCTAATCAGTAAAAACAAATGAAATCTCAGAATTTGTTTTTTGACTTCTCCTACTTAACATTCTTAACCAGAGCAAACACCAATCAGCCCTAGAATGTGCTGTGCTGGGCTGCTGGAGTCTGATGACCAGGCAGGCTGCCCACAACCCTAAGGGGCCACCATAACTTACTGGGCCAGAGACAACATTCATGAGGAGGTTCCCTAATCTCAGCTCCCACATGATTCTCCATAGCATTCTTGCCCTGGGACTGGGCCATCCTGCTCGCTCCTGAGGTCCTTAATCGACTGACAGTGCCTGAGCCATTGCTTACATCTTAGCGCTTGACTTCAGGTGGGGTGAAAGACTCTCAGGTCATCACGGGGAGCATTGGGATCTAGGGAGACACTACCCAATAGAACTTCCTACGATGATGGAGATCTGTACACTAGCCTCTAGCTACATGTGGCTGTTGAGCAGTTGAACTGTGGCTAGTGCAACTAAAGAATCAAATTTTTCATTTTATTTAATTTAAATTTATTTGAAATTAAGTTGCCACCATATTGGTAGCTACCATATTGGTCAGAACAGTCTAGAGCTCTAAAGTAAGAAAAACCAATGGGTGCTATGAGCTGTGGGTGTTAGACAACACCATGTTATGTTTCTTGTTTTCTTCCTCTCCTACTCCTCTTTTTTTTTTTCCTTTGTTAATCTAAATTTCTCTAGCATGAGCTAGAGTTTGAGGTGTGGTCTGTGTGTTCTCTGGTGCAAAAACAACTTGGGTGAGGGAAAGAGGTAATGAACTTGAAAAAATGATTTCACACTTGGTGGGAGAGCCTCACTCCTTTTTCTTCTGCTTTGAAAACTGGTTTGTTTAGTGAGCAGTTGTTTTTAGACTTACTCAGTGTGTCTGCAAACATCAACACTATGGATATGAATAACTTTTATAAGAAAACGAACTGAATGAAAGCACAAGGGAAAGAGAAAAACAAGAACTAAAGCTCTCGTCTTTTTAAAATCTGCACTCCTCGATGCAAAGGAACTCCGAGGGTGTTGAGCAATTTGAGTAAATCATCATGATGCCTGGCCAGTGGGCAGTTTTTCCATGGGGTGGGGTTCGCAGGGCCTATTCCTTTTTGTGGAAAACATTTTGAGGTGAACTGCGCACTTTAGTTGGAGGCAATATTGTTTCTGAAGTGCAGAAGCACTACCCTGCCCTCTACCTTCTACCACTTCCTACTTTTTTAATCTACCTCATCCCATTTGTTGCCCTTCTAGATTGTCTAAGTAAAGAAATCTAATATATTTGAGGGAAGCGCTGCTTCTAGAATAACACAGGAATGTTTCAAAAGACCACATACAGTAAAACCTGCGAAAGCCCCAACCTGTGTAAGGCAGAAGCCTGTCAGAGAAGGAAAACGCAAATGTTTTCAACTACCTTGTCAAAGGAAACTCTGGTGGCGTAGTTTTTAAGAGCTATGACTGCTAACCAAAAGGTCAGCATTTCGAATCCACCAGGCGCTCCTTGGAAACCCTATGGGGCAGTTCTACTCTGTCCTGTAGGGTCGCTATGAGTCAGAATTGACTCATCGGCAAGGGGTTACCCTGTCAAAGGCAGAAAACTTTTAGGACCCAGAAAAACAAAGCAGTCCCAAGATATCCGGCTCTCACAGATTTCACTGTGTTTGAAACAACTTGTACATACCGTGGACTCAAGGGAAAAGGAAGGAGGAGGGCACATCTTATCATGAGGAGTCAGTCTCTATTCACAGACAGGGACAGACCTGAGCCCCCAAATCATGAATTAGGAGGTTTGTCTTTTCAAGGTCCACCTTCTCCTTGGGTCTCTTCCCCTCTCATGGGGTCTCTCCTCTCCCCATTTAAAAATCCTATATGAGGAATGGATCTGATAAACTCATCCATAATGAGGCATTGATATTGATGGCTCATGAGACTCAGGGTGCCTCTTTTATATGTACTTGCATTTTAATAAGGAATTTCAGATATTAGGGTAAATAGTGAGGAAGACTTTGAATGGCAGGAGAGAATAGAAAGCTTTCTCCCTGTCATCTTTGTTAATGTGATTCCCCTTGTGGCTTAACTTGTAAGAAGTAAGGTCAGGCTCAATGGCAGGACATTGGGAGTTTCTCTTAACTTTAAAGAAATATAGAAGAGGTGGTATCTCCCTACCTTTAAAAGAATGGTTAAAGATGAACTCACTTTAAGACTGGCTTAAGATTCAGGAGACATGGATTTGATTTTTGACTCTGCTAATAACACATCAGTGATCTTGAACAGGTAACTTTCTCTCTCTGAGCTTTAGTTTCCTCATCTGTTCAATGAGGGGGTTGACTACAAAGCCTCTAAGTTTGCAGTGAGAACTGATATTCTCTCATGCTATGAATGGGCATATGGCCAATAATGGCCCTAGGATGATAACTTAAATTCTTCCTAATCACTTACCTTCTTAGTAAGACAAAGAAAAAATATCAGGAGTGTAGTCATTGACTTCTAGGTGTGTCACTCATCAATTCATTTGAAAGTTTATAATTTTGCATCTTTAATGCAATTCTTTGTCAAATTGGCTTTTTAACGTACAGCTCTCTGTTCCTTCATGGATTCAGAATAACCTGTTAAACAAATGAGTGAAGAAAAGAGGTAACAGAAAGGTTGCTGTGACAGAAGCTAGTTGGGGGGTGAAGGGAAGCCACACACACATACCCACCAAACAGGGCATGGTTTGAGCACCCCCTGGAAAGCTACATGTTAAGGATAGAAAGAGGGAGGCAAGGAAGGAAGGATAATTCTGGGCAAGCGTAGTTGGGGAAAGAGGAAGTTTTTCAGCTGGGGTTCAGAAGATGGTAAATAATTCAATAGACAGAAATAACAGCAGGGATTCTAAGAGGAGGGATAATCTGAGCACAACCTTCAGGACTCTAAAGGGAGCAGTATAAGATAAGCAAGGAGGCCATTTGGAATCTGGTTGGGTACCATCTTGAATACAAGCTAAGGAATTTGTGCTTTGTCTCTTAGGCTGACCAACCTCTCTTCCACTCCTGTGGATGAAGAATGGAGTGGTTGTGTCTGGCCAAATACCATAGATACAGGCAAAGAGAAGTCATTTCTCTGTCTCCAGGGGTTAAAAAGCCAAGAAATTCTTAAATTCAAGTGCAATAGAATGGAATGAGAGCAAATCTAGATTTGAAGAGATTAGTCAGTGACAGAGAATGGGTGGATCCATCTGGCAAAAGGAAAGAAGAAGGAACTGGTGTCTGAGCTTGTGGTTAGAGAGGTAGCTTTCTAGACCACTCCTTTGAATTTAGGCTACAGGGAGCTTTTGAAAGTTTTTAAGCAAGGGATTGATGTATAATCAAAGATGTGTGTTAGGACAGTGGATCTCAAGGCTGGTTAGGTAACAGAGTATTTAGAACTCATGCTTATCTTTGTGAAGATAAGTGTTGATACATTAAATTTAAAATAATTATGTAGATTATCTTGGCCCAAATTTATACTATAAACTAGATTCTAGCATAGAGAGATGGTAGCAGACACCAAAGATTTAAGAAAAAAATCGAGAGGAAAATACTTAAAATGACATATTTTGATCATTAATTTTTCCTCAAATTATACAATGATTGTAACTATTAAATACTGGCACCAAAACATGTTGTCCTACTAGGTGGAACATCTGGGCTCTGTAGGATCATGTGAGAACCTCTGCTTCAGGAAGCTTACTCTGGAGACACTGTGTTGTATGGAACCACAGAAACTGTGAAACCCATCTAAGCTAGGAGTCAGGGGCTGGAAGTAGGGATTGGAAGGAAGCAGTAAAACAGTTACAAGAGCCATCAGAAAAATGAGGATTTTCACTTCTGAGCCTGAAAATATAAATCAATCCAAATGAGAGCGTTCATTACAATACTTCCTTATCAGGCAGGCAGAGGCAAAACCCAAGATGTTACTAACTAAGACACAAGTACTACCAGACCCTAGAGAGCACCAGTTTATGTTACGTACCCAGAGGAATGCCCATTTTGTTCTCTCTCCATGCCTGTCCTCACTGAAAGGTCATCAAATTCATAGCCTTTTTTTTAAAATAGTCATTGGTGTGAAACTTTTTTAAAGTTTTTTCTTTTTTTAACCTAAATAAATTTAATTGATCTGCCCTTATGCACAGGCATTTATTAACCTTTAAAGAACTCCAAGAGATTAGCTAGGCCTGATTTTCCTTTCTGGAAATCATGCTGCTTTTCCTCTAAGTATGCCAGGAACCAGCCCTTCGTTCATCATGGACGTGAACTCACTGGTTTAATCTGCCAGGAGCCCTTCCTAGAAGTCTTCTAATGAATGGGGGGGTCTCTATGACACAGAGATTACGCAATGTCAACTTACGTATTTTGACCAGTGTTTTCCAACTTCACCCCTGAGTTCCTTCTAACTCCTTGGGTAACTGCCTTCAGAGCTCAGTAATTTGCTTCCGTCTTTCTTGTCTGTTAGTTCTAGGATAGTGGTTTCCAGCCACTCTGTGGACGGCCACGTGGTTTGGAAGTTTGGAGCCGTTGAGGGTAAGCTCTGTGAGGCTTGGGCTCCCAACTCCCAACTCTTCAGCCAGAGCAGCACAGTGTGGATCTGCTTTTATGTATTAGAGCTCCACATTGTATCTCCTCTGAAAATGTGGCTCTGTCATTAAAAGAAAAAAGAAAAGTTAAACCACTAGTTTTCAATGCCTTGACCATTCACTGCTCTATTAGCCCTGGACTATCTGCTTTAGGTAACTGGAGAGAAAGTAAAAAAATGAATATTGGTTGGGTAACTAATATTGTATTGAAATTTCGCATATATTCTCATTTAATTTTCATAATAACCCTTCAAGTTAGGTATTACTGTACCTAATTAGAGATGAAGCTCAACAAGATTAAGTTACTTCCCAGGGTCTCAAGACTGCTAAATGATGGAGCTAAGATTCAAATCAGGCCTGTCCAAAGTCCACGCTTTTTTTACTTCACCATACTCTCTACTCTGTTTTACAATAAAGCCTTAGGTAAAGAACTAATTCATATATTCATTCATTCAAACATTCATTCATTCGTTTATCTACCCTTTTGTCTATTGAGTGCCTATGATGTGTCAGGCACTGCACCTCTTTGGACCTACAAAGACAACTAAGCAGGGCCCCATAGCCCTCTCCTGCTTTGGAGGCTCTTGCAGTGCAGTGCAGGAAGGCCTTCGTAGGTTGATACCCCGAGGAAAGGGTGCAAAAGGAGCAGAGGAGAGTCCTCTGCAAGCAATTTGTGTGTCAGGAAGGAAGGAGCCCAGCACAGAGAGCCTGTGGGATCATCTCTGCAGCTGATGCCTCCCAACTGGTCAAAGCCAGAGGATGAGGCCCAGTGGGTGTTAACTGTTCAGGAATGCTGAAGGAATGCACCGAGGCCTCTCCCATGTGGAGGTGCTGCATGGTATCTGACTCTGGTCACATCCCAAGCCTAACAGGGAAACTATTTTTCCTCTCTCAAAGAGAGTTTTTTTCCCCCCATGAATCCATTCACAAAAAGTAAAAAGGAGTACAAGCGGGTATCTTTATGTAGGGCCGCCAGGCCTGCCTCTGGGCAGTGGAGTGAAGGGCGGTGGAGGGGAGACTGCTTCACCTCAACCTAGGGACCCTTGGCTGGGGGACCAAAAATAAAACCAGACCAGTTGCCACTGAGTGGATTCTGACTCACACCAGTCACTGTTAAAACCTCCATCCTTTGCCCCAGAGGCCATTGGTGCATAATTCAGCCCTTCCTAAATATCTCCTGCTTGTTATTAATAGTTTCTTAAGTTTGCAAACAGGCTTAGTGTTTGCCAACCGCTTCTGCATATTTGATCTCATGTAGTGATAAATGAGATAATTAACCCAGTGGCATTTCACCCATCTTATAAATGAGGAAGTACACACAAGGAGGAGTGTGGCCCAGGGTTACACAGTAAGGATGGAGTGAGACTGGGACTTGAACCCTGGCATTCTGATGCCAAGTCCAGCGTGCTCACCATTAGACCCCAGCCACTAGACTGCACTGTGAGCCACCGAAACCTACACTTGGCTCCCTTGACATTTGTGGCTGTTTGAGGGAGGCAGCAAATGTGTAAGGTCCAGGAGACACCAATTTAATCTAAAACAAAAATAGCCAAGAGGCAACTCTGAGATGCTAACTCTTACATGGGCTTCACATTTGCACCTTTTACTTCCAAGACCTTTTAATCCAGCCCAGAGGGGTGGATAAGAGAGAGCTGCAGGTTTGGGATATATCTAGACAGGTTTTCTAGAAAAAGGGTATGAGTGAAGTCCTGGGCTTGGGGCAAATGTGCCAGTATTAGTGCAGTGGCACCCACTAGGATGTCAAAACACAGATGATAACAAGTGATGGCAAGAATGTAGAGAAATTGGAACCCTCGTCCACTGCTGGTGGGAACATAAAATGATGCAGCCCCTTTGGAAAATAATCGGACAGTTTTTCAAAAAGTTAAACATAGAGTTATTATATGACCCAGCAATTCTACTCCCAGGTATATACCCAAGAGAAATGAAAAAACACTTGGTTGCACAAATGTTCACAGGAACATTATTTATAAAAGCCCAAAAGGGGAAACCACTGAAATGTGCACTAACTTATGAATAGACGAAGTGTGGAACATCTATACAGTGGAATACTATTTAGCCATAAAAAGGAACGCAGTACTGATATGTACTACAATGTGGATGAATCTTGAAGACATTGTGCTAAGTGAAAGAAGCCAGTCACAAAAGGCCACATATTTTATGATTTCATTTATATGAAACATCCAGAGTAGGCAAATCCACAGAGACAGAAAGTAGATTAGGGACTTGGGGCAGGGGGAGAGCTGGCGAGTGACTGATTCAGAATTTCTTTTTAGGACGATGAAAATGTTCTGGAATTAAACAGTGATGATGGCTGCACAACATGGCAAACACACTAAAAGCCAGTGAATTGTAGACTTTGAAATTTTTAAGTGATAAATTTTATGTTTGGTGAATTTTACCTCAGTTTTAAAAATTGAAGAAAAAAAGAAAGTGTCATGTGAGGGGTTAAGGAAACAAGAGCCTGAAGAAAGGAATCAAGAAAGTCCTGGTGTTTCTGATCTTTGCAAAGTCAGAGTCTTCAGAGCAGGGAAAATGTTGTGGCTGGCCTCTCGGCTCTAGGGTTGGCAGGAAGGAAGCCAGATGTTTATTTTTCTCCTAAACATGTTACATATGTGGCAGGACTATATGAACCTCAGAGTGCTGAGGAAACAGCCTGGAGCCAGGCAGACCTGGGTTTGAATCCCAGTGGCTGTATTTTCTAGCAGTGTGGCCTTGGGCAAATTCATTCACCTGCTAAGCCTCCTTTTCTTCATCTACAAAATGGCAAGGAAACAGGTTCTCCCCAGATCCTCTAGAAGGAAAGCAGACATGCCAACTTCTGGATTTTAGGCCTGTGAGGCTTATTTCAGCCTTCTGACCTCCAGAACTGTAAAACAATAAACATATTCTGTTCTAGGCCACTAAATTTGTGGTAATTTGTTATACTAGCAATAGGAAACTAATATAGACTTTGTTTTGTTAAAAAAAAAAAAAAAAAAAAGAGAAGAAACCTTCCTGTTGAGAGGATGGTTATAAAGCACCTAATTGTGTGTGCTGAGAACACCGCGAGCACTCATTATCTGGCAGCTATAACACCGTTATTGTTTTGGAAGACAGGAGTGGCTTTCCGAGTCATTATGTGTCATTGATGCCAAAGGCCTGAGGGGGAAGAAAAGAAAGCATAGCAAAGAAGGAGGAAGGTCTAGTGGCCGGCAAGTTCAGAATATCTGCCGGTCAATACATTCCTGCCTTCCATAAACCGACCCCGGGCGGGGCTGGCTCCCTGGCGTTTCCTGCTGTGTGCCAGCCTAGACCTCCTCAGTTCATGCTTTTCCTTTTGCTCAAGCCAAGCTGCTATCTGCCTCCATTCCTTTCTCCCACTTCTGTCTGCATTTTTCCATCCTGTTTCTAACTGTTATAATTCTCCCACAAAGTATTTGCACATTTCACCTTTTTATTTATTTTTGTTGCTGTTGTGTTGAAGCAAAAGTTTACAATTCAAGTTAGTCTCTCATACAAAAATTTATACATACATTGTTTTATGACCCTATACTGTGACAGCACACTCCTCCTTTCCACCCCTGATTTCCCGTGTCCATTCAACCAGCTCCTGACCCTCTCTGCCTTCTCATCTCACCTCGGGACAGGAACTGCCCATTTAGTCTCATGTACCTACTTGAGCTAAGAAGCACACTCTTCACGAATATCATTTTATGTCCCATAGTCCAGTCTAATCTTTGTCTGAAGAGTCGGCCTCGGGAATGGTTTTAGTTTTGGGCTGACAGAGAGCCTGGGGGCCACGTCTTCCAGGGTCCCTCCAGTCTCAGACCATTAAGTCTGGTCTTTTTACTAGAATTTGGGTCCTGCACCCACTTTTTGCCTTTTTAAAATCCTATGTGACAGAATCATCTTTGGGAAAGTACATATTTTATGGGACAAAACTTGAGTCAATGGGGTCAAACCTTTTGTTCAGCATCCCTTCAGCTGCTTTTTGGGCCAGTCAAGCCTTCTTTCTGGTGGCCTATCTACCTCCTTCCTTTTTTCTCCAGAGCTCTACTTTTCCCCTTTATTCTACTGTGTACAATCATTTTTGCTTTGAATCCATGTGGCTATAGTCACACTTTAAATTCCTTGAAAGAAGAAACTGTCGTCTTTCTGTCATTGAAGCCCAACTAATCACCAGATGGGAGCCCTGCTGGCACAGTGGTTAAGAGCTAGGGCTGCTAACCAAAAAGTTGGCAGTTCAAATCCACCAGCTGCTCCTTGGAAATCCTATAGGGCAGTTCTACTCTGTCCTATAAGGTCCCCGTTAGTCAGAATTGACTCTACACCAACTGGTTTGGTTTTTTGGTTTAATCACCAGATGAAGCCCTAGTGGCGCAGTGGTTAAGCACTCAGCTCCTAACCAAAAAGGTCTGCAGTTTGAACCCACCAGCCGCTCTTTGGGAGAAAGATGTGGCAGTCTGCTTGCAAAAAGATTACAGCCTTGGAAACCCTATGGGGCAGTTCTACTCTGTCCTATAGGGTTGCTATGAGTCAGAATTGACTTGACAGCAATGAGATGTTGTTGTTTTTTGCAAATCACCAGGTAGGATGTTACCTGACGAATGGGTACATAATCAGCAGTGACCGATAAGGGTGCTAAATTTGACCTCTCTGGGTTTTTAGGCTTTACTTTCTATACGTCTGTTGTCTGAACTTCAACCTGTGTGGTCTGTTTATGTGTGTCTCTTAGTTTAGGTGATAGGAGCAGTGTCGGTACACACCAGGAGGGAACTTTCCGAGGTGACTGCTGCGGCTAGATGCGTTTAAGATTCTCCCGCAGGAGTTGGTGCATTGACGCCTCCAAGCACAACGGCTCCTCGCAGACTCCTGCGCAACAATCGCTGCAAAGAACGGCTGACGTTTATAAGCATGAAACGACATTTCTAAGCAGAAAAAAAATGAACGGCATGTCTAAGCAGAAACTACACACAGAGTCCTTGTAACAGCGGCCCGGATTCTTCCACCCATTCAGCAGACATTGATAGAGTGCCCACTATGTATCAAATTCTGGGCCAAAAACTCCTTAAATTCCCACCGCTAACTAGGTGAACCAGTAAGGGAAAATATTTAGAGATGTTTGAGATTGCTTGAAAGATTCTTTCCCTGCCTCCTCCGCCCCACCCCGTCTTTCCTTTTTAAGATATTTATTCCATTTTATAGCACGTTTATGGCTTTTAAGACCCCAGAGACTTATGAGTGCTGTCTTTTGACTATTGTAATGTGCTGGAAAAAAAGTTTCTGTAGTTTTAGTACCATAAAAAGTTAAAAGCCTGTGAGTGGCCATCTAAGATACTCCACTGGTCTCACCCCTTCAGGAGTAAGGGAGAATGAAGAAAACTAAAGGTACAAGGGAAAGATTAGTCCAAAGGGCTAATGGACCACGACTACCACAGCTTCCACCAGACTGAGTCCAGTACAAACCGATGGTGCCTGGCTACCACCACTGACTGCTCTGACAGGGACCACAATAAAGGGTCCCAGACAGAGCTGGAGAAAAATGCAGAACAAAATGCTAACTCATGAAAAAAGACTAGACTTACTGGCCTGACAGAGACTGGAGAAACCCTGAGAGTACGGCCCCCGGCCACGCTTTTAGCTCAGTAATGAAGTCACTCCTCAGGTTCACCCTTCATCCAAAGATTAGACAGGCCCATAAACCAAAGCAAGACTAAAGGGGCACACCAGCCCAGGGGCAAGGACTAGAAGGCAGGAAGGGACAGGAAAGCTAGTAATAGGGACCCCAAAGTTGAGAAGGGAGAATATTGACATGTTGTGGGATTGTCAACCAATGTCATAAGATAACATGTGTACTAACTCTTTAATGAGAAGCTAGTTTGTTCTGTAAACCTTCATCTAAAGGACACTAAAAAATAAAAAAAGAAGACAGTACTCATAGGTAATTGAATTTTTGGAGTTGGTTGGACCTTAGAACATACACACTCTCAAATCGCCTCTTTTTAACAAAAATAAAACCTATTAAAAACCTGTAAGTTATTTTCTTTTTAGTTAAAGTTCACCTTTTTTTTTTTTTTTTTTTTTTTTTTTACTTTTTTTACTGTGCCTTGGGTGGAAGTTTATAGCTCACGTTAATTTCTCACACAAACATTTATACACATATTCTTATGTGTCACTGGTTGCAGTCCCTGTAATGTGACAACACACATCCCCTTTCCACCCTGGGTTTCCTGTGTCCATCCAACCAGCTCCTGTCCCTTTCTGCCTTCTCATCCTGCCTCTGGACAGGAGCATCCCTGGAAGGTTCTTAATACTTACCTTAGAGTGTAACAGTGAGGTTAACATTTAACGAGGCCTGCCAGAGTCAAGTAGAAGGCTGGTCTCCCACTGATGCCTTACCCAAACTGGGACTTCAGCCAAACTGGCTGATCTGCTGTCTTCTGGGCACCTTGCTCTTTTCTGTTTCTACTTCTTTACTTTCCCTTTCCGTTTCCTGGGGACGTCACCCACCCCAGCTTCCTCCCATACACACCTACCTCTGCTCTACTTGTCAAAACCATATGCATCCAACCTTGAAAACATTGCGCGGAGTAAAATCAGTCAGCCACAAAGGACAGAATTATGTGAGCCCACTTACATGAAATATCTAGAACAAGCAAGTGTACAGAGACGAAAGTTTATTAGTGGTTACGAAAGAGGGGAGGGAGAGAGGGAAAAGGAAGACAGTGCTTAGGGGATGCTGAGCTTCTGTTAAGGGCGATAGAAAAATTTGGGAACAGTTAATGGTGACGGTTGAACAACATGATGAATGTAATTAACGTCGATGAACTGTACGTGTGAAGAGTGCAGAAATGGCAAATGTTTTGTTATCTACATATTTACCACAACAAAAAAATCCAATGTTAAAAAAATGCTTTAAAATGTAAGGAAAAAAAAAAAAAAAACCCATACACATCCTACAAGTCTTACTTCTTCCCTCCTCACAACTCCCACCGTACTTGGATCTTACTACATGAATTATAACTATTTGGGAACATAGCTTTCCTACTAAAGTATAAAATCCTAGAATATAACAATTCCCCTTAAATATCTTTGTATTCCATGAGACAAAAGCTGTATCATTGAATACCTTTGATTACATTTGAATGCATGAATGAATGAATGAATGAGAAATGTGGTGGCTTTTCTCAAGGTGTTTCAAGTGCAGAAGCCAAAGAGATTGACCAAAACACTTACTCTCATGTTCCTTCCACAGAATCCTCTGGGAGGCAAGAGGCCCACATTCTGCTGTGCCTGGCACTGAGCCTTGTAAATAATTTCTGGGAGCCACTTTTTGGGAGAAAGTGCTTGGGCTCTGGAGTCACACAGACCAAGGTTCCCTGCCCAGCTGTGCCACAGACTGGTGGTTTGGCCCTGGGCAACTTCTTTTAGCAATCTAAGCTCTAGTTTCATCTGCAAAATGAAGCCTCCTCATTTCTTTGTCTACCTAATTGGGTTATTATCAGAATTAAATGTGTGTATGTATCAGAGTGGGACATACAGGGAGCTAAATTTAGCCCCTCTTTTCTCTCCTCTCCTCCTCTGATGTGACAGGGCACTTTTTTATCTGCCGACTATTTTTTGGAAGGAGTCCCTGGGTGGTGCAAATGGTTGACATGCTCGGCTGCTATCAGAAAGATTGGAGGTTCAAGTCCACCCAGAGGCACCTCATAAGAAAGCCCTGGTAACTTATTTGTGAAAATTCAGCCATTCAAAGCCCTATGGAGCACAGCTCTACCCTGATACCCGTGGGGTCGCCATGAGTCAGAATCAACTCAACAACAACCAGTTATTTTTTGAAAATAGCAAAATATTCAGAAAATTATGCTTTTTAACAGCAGCTCCCAGTCCACATGAGAACCAACCACCAATGCCAAGCATAGGTTTATCCTCTGGGTTTCAGTGTGGAATGACGAAGCATGGTAAGGGACCCTTGACATAGTTCACGGCTCCACTGTGCGTCAGCCCTGCCCAGTCATCACTACCTCAAGCCTGTTTTTCACGCCCTTGCATAAAAGTTGTCGACCTTGTGGGGCCTCAGCTCATCACTCAGAGGTATATAGTCTATTCGCTCATGCCTTAAAGAACTTCTGAAAGGCACCAGGCAGACTCTAGCAGGCTTTATTTCGACCAAGCTTAGTACCCAGTTTTCCTTCATTGCTGAATAATTGCATAACTTTGGTTTAGATGCTTTGGAACACAAGCAGGCACTACGCAGTGGCATTATTTAGTCAGTTATGGAAATTGTATCAATAGTGGTCACCTACTCTTATTAAATTGCCGTGTTCTCCACTGTGTCTTCAGCTTGTGAGAAATCCTAAAGATGTTGGCCAAAGACAACCCCACTGTTCGTTGCTTCCAGGGCGTGCTTATTTTTGGAAACGTGATCATTGGTGTAAGTAATGAGTATTTTTCAATAGCTTCCACTTTTCCTGTAATTAAGACTTTAGGTTAATCCAAAGTGGGAGTTTAAAGGAAAATAATGATATAATTACTGGTTCCCTGCATCTTTTCTCCACTTTAAGAAACACACTAAACAAATATGCTAGTTAGAATTTAACTATATAAATAATTATATATACCTCTATAATGTATCAAAAGATCATGGCTGGAAAAAAATAGATACTTCCCTGCCAACTTCAAAATGCAAGAACCTAAAGGAAGCCATGGTTCACCACGGTTGGTGTCCAAACATGCACACTTTGGTGTTTCTTTCCCATTTCACCTGAGTTTGATTTCCGTGGGACTCTGTTGTTAAGGTTGCAGGGGGCAGAGGTATGCATCTTCTTCGTCTCATTATACAGAGGGGAGCTCCAGGAAGTGGGAGTGGCTCCGAGGCCAATGGGTGACAGCCTGGTGGGGTGGGGGGAACACTTGCTGAAGAGCCGGGAGATCTGGTTCTTGGCCCAACTCTGCCTCCGACTCTCTGAGTGACTCTGGACAGGGCCGAGATTTCTCACATATAAAATACAGAGGGTGGAAAAAATAACCATGAAGTTTCCTTCGAGCTCAAACATTCAGTGGTTCTCTGGCACTGATAAGGATGACCGAACCAGTTCACATGTTACAATCCAGGAATTTGAGCAATGGGGCAGTAGGGACAGGGTAGGGGGATTACCTGCAGACAAAAAAGTGGCTTGAATGGTTCATGTCCCAAGGATCTTTCTGGATCTTTCCCCAAATAATAGTAAGGCAGCATGACACAAGGAAGGAGGTATCCAATTCGTAGGATGGAAGTAGCTTTTTGATACCTGGCAATAAGGGGTTGGCCAGTTGCTTAAGGCCCATACAGGAGAGGGAGTTAGGTTCTCTTGCCCACCCTGTCTCCCCACACCCTTTCCCAATCCCGAGATCCACGAAGCCAGACTGACAGACCCACTCTGCCCCCAGATGTGCGGCATCGCCCTGACAGCTGAGTGCATCTTCTTTGTATCTGACCAACACAGCCTCTACCCACTGCTTGAAGCCACTGACAACGATGACATCTATGGGGCTGCCTGGATCGGCATGTTTGTGGGCATCTGCCTCTTCTGCCTGTCCGTTCTGGGCATTGTAGGCATCATGAAGTCCAACAGGAAAATTCTTCTGGCGGTAAGACCTTTGCAGTTGTCTTCCTGACCAATTCTGACTGACTGTTTCTCCTTCACTGAGCACAATGCTTTGGCTTTCTGGGGGCTGGGTGGGAACAGAGTGCGGGGCAGTGGGTGAGAAGGAAGGGAAAACTCTCTGCAGAGAGTAGGGGCAAGGATGCCCTCAACTACTGCAAGTCCAGAAGATTCCAACACAGAGAAGTCAAAGGGGATGAACCCATTGAGTATTTTCGAAATCTGTACTTTTCAAACTGGTGTACACATGTGCCTGATAGGGAGAGGTAGTGTGCTAGCAGCTACATAGGCCAAAGGAGAGATAGTGAAACCTTGTTTATAAGATTTTTGTCTACTTGATCACCCCATTTTCTCCTGGTGATGGTATTGTTAGTTGTCATAGAGTTAGCTCTGACTTACAGTGAGCCCACATACAACAGTACAAAATGCTGCTGGTCATGTACCGTCTTCACGATCGTTGGTATGTTTGAGTCCATTATTGTGGCCACTGGGTACCTGAGTGCCTTCCAACCTAGTATCTCATCTTCCAGCACCATATCAGACAATATTCTGTTGTGATCCATAAAATGTTTATTGGCTAATTTCCATTGAAGTAGATCATCAGGTCTTTCTTCCTAATCTGTCTTAGTCTGGAAGCTCCACCGAAACCTGTCCACCATGAGTGATCCTGCTGGTATTTGAAACACAGGTGGCATAGCTTCCAGCACCACAGCAACACACAAGCCACTACAGTATGACAAACTGACAGACGGGTGATAAATAGTTTAAAATGTTATTTTAATATTAACTGGGCATTGATATATTAGGATATAAACTACAAAATGTGCATGCATTTTTAAGATAAAGCATAAGCCCTTTCAGAGAGTTTTAGCTCTAGGCTGATGATCTTGTGTGATGGCCTGCGTTACACATTCGCTGTGCTGTTCAGGGACCCTTAGGCAGAAAACCTTGGAAGCACCACTGAGAGGATAGCTCCAGCTCTCACCTGTCTGTGGAGGCTCTAACTCTCTGCACCCACAGAGAGGCTGCTGCACCAAACCACAGACAGCAACATCACGTCCTGCCCTTCCAGGTGGAAGCAAGTTTGCACCCAGCCGAGCTGAGAAACCTCTGCACGGGGCGGATACCGCCACTCCCTGCCCCCGTGCTCAGAACAGCAGTGTCTCACACTGTCCTGAGAAACCAGACCACGTTTCACCCCCACTCCACGCCCCTGAAGGGACTCTCCCACCCCAGTGCTGTAGGACCTGAGTCCCACCTTCAAAGAACAAGTCCAGCAACTTAAGGTGCTTGTCGGTTTACCTTTACCTTTGTCCTGGTACCCTGGGAATGCAGAACATTTACATTCTCGGCTCTTCAGTGTGAGTTCGTTAACCGACTTGCTTTTAAGTGGAAATGCATTCACTTTGGGAGGGTGGAGAGGAAAGGCAGGGGTTCCTAAAGACAACCGCAGTCCCACCTTGGCCAGGCTTGTGTGCTTGACACAACCGGAACTGAGCTGCTCGGGGACTATCCCCTACCATGCCCTGCGGAGAGCAGGAGCAGTGCGCCCTCCCCGAAGGCGTCCTTGCTAGAGTGTCCCTAAGGGGCTTCAGCAAAGCTATTGGTTGACGAGGAACAAGGCAGCATCTCATACAGGGTAAAGAATGTTACTGTGGGACTCTGGAGATGCTCCTGCCCTTACCACCTCAGCCAACCTTTCTCAGGGTCCTGAAAAGTGTTCCCTGCCCTCCCCACCGACAGGGACAGCAGTGCTCCTCCCCCAGAAGAACCCAGGGGCCAAAAGCGTATGTGCACGGCTGGGGAAGGCAAAGACAGGGCTCTAAATATTTTCCAGCCAGAAACTGGAGTAGTGTCATGTGGAGGCACGTGTGCACACACGCACACACACACAACATGCAGTGAGTTCTGCTTCACTCACTGATCCAACAGAACTCTCTGGAGTGGGATTGTGTGTGAGAGAGGAGTCTGAGTGAACAGCTGTGTGCCTGAAGGCTGTCTGTTCCTCTCTGAAGGCACGGACTGCTTGTTAGAAGGGAAATGGATATTAAAACGCGATCCAGTTCATCTTTTTCTGACCTCTGTAATTCTAAATTTTCAGCAAGCTATGAAGAAGATTTCTCCCAATTAGAAGGAAGTTATGAGGCTCCACATGGTGTCTGATATACTAAGACTCTTACCAGCCGCTGAGCACACGCTCACACACATCAGTTCACTCCCTTGTTTTTCCCAGCTAAAACAGAAATTCAGCTAGCCTGAGAAAGCTCTGAATTCAATGGTCCTTTGTTCTCTGGGGAAGAAGAATTGAGCTGACTTGCACCTAGCACCAAGTCTTACTCCAAGCAACTGATCAGTGAGGGTTTGTTGAATAACTGCATGAATGATTAGATGATTATATTTAGTGATATTTATATGTATTACATGCTGGAAAAAAGGTAATAATCATTGGAGGCGGGGGAGTCTCTCTCTGAGGGTAAATGCAATTCTTCTCGTTTGTTTCCCTTCCAGTACTTCATTCTGATGCTCATAGTATACGCGTTTGAGGTGGCATCTTGCATCACAGCAGCAACACAACGAGACTTTGTAAGTTTATTCCCCAAAATCACAGCACAGAAATGTTAATACAAATCATCATCATCATAATACAATAGCTGACATATTATAGTAAACTTTTACTGTATATCAGGTGGGAGCCCTGGTGGTGCAGTAGTTAAGAGTTCAGCTGCTAACCAAAAGGTCAGCAGTTCGAATCCACCAGCTGCTCCTTGAAAACCCTATGGGTGAGTTTTACTCTGTCCTATAGAGTCGCTGTGAGTTGGAATTGACTCGACAGCAATAGCTTTTAGGTTGTTTTTTTTATTTGTTTGTTTGTTTGTTTTTAATGTGGCAGGCTCAGGAGCCCTGGTGGCACAGTGGTTACACAGTTGGTTGCTAACTGAAAGGCTGGTGATTTATTTATTTATTTTTTTATTGTTGTGCTTTAAGTGAAAGTTTACAATTCAAGTTAGTCTCTCATACAAAAACTTATACACGCAATGTTTTGTGACCTTACTTTCTCTCCCTATACTGTGACAGGACACTCCTCCTTTCCACCCCGGATTTCCCGTGTCCATTCAGCCAACTCCTGACCCTCTCTGCCTTCTCATCTCACCTTTGGAAGAGAGCTGCACATTTAATCTCATGTATCTACTTGAGCTAAGAAGCGCACTCTTCAAGAGTGTCATTTCTGTCCCATAGTCCAGTCTAATCTTTGTCTGAAGAGTTGACCTGGGGAATGATTTTAGTTTTGGGCTAACAGAGAGCCCGGGGGTCACATCTTCCAGGGTCCCTTCAGTCTGAGTTAAACCATTAAGTCTGGTCTTTTTACTAGAATTTGAGCTCTGCGCTCCACTTTTCTCCTGCTCCGTCAGCGACTCTCTGTTGTGTTCCCCGTCAGGGCAGTCATTGTGGTAGCTGGGCACCATTAGTTCTTCTGGTCTCAGGCTGATGAAGTCTCTGGTTTATGTGGCCCTGAAAGGTTGGCGATTTAAACCCGCCAGCTGCTTTTCAAGAGAAAGATAAGGCAGTCTGCTTCTGTAAACATTTACAGCCTTGGAAACCCTATAGGGCAGTTCTACTCTATCCTAAAGGGTTGCTATGAGTCGAAATTGATTTGACTGAAAGGGGTTTGGTTTGGCTTATGTGTCATGCATTCTAATTTGCATATTAATAACATATGAAGTTTCATTTAATCCTCATAGTAACCCTATGAAATAGGTATTATCACTATCGTCATTTTATAGATGGAAAAAAAACCTGAGATTTAAAAAGGTAAAGTAACTTGTCCAAAATTAGACAGCTGGTAAGTGAAACAGCAAGGATCCCAAGCTCAGGCAGCCTGACTCCTGGGTCCCAAGTTTGTAACCCCCATGCACTTCACTACTCGGCCATGACTACCCTCCTTCCAGCGGGATGATCACTATTCCACCACATCTAAGACTCACTTCTTCTCCTTTTTTCCTTTTCTGTAGCCTACACCACCCTGCAATGCCTGTCCATCACAGTGTCACTCACAGATCTTCTCGCTAAATGGGGACTTCAGCAGCCAGAAGCAGCCTCATCCCTACCCAAATCCCTACTTGGAGCCTCTGAGCACAGAGTCGCTCCCCACAGCAGACAATGTTCAATGTCCAAACAACAGGCTGAGAAGACTACGTCCCCTCCCTGGGGATTGATGTTGCTAACTCTGTCTTGTCTCCTCCCTCTGTAGTTCACAACCAACCTCTTCCTGAAGCAGATGTTGGAGAGGTACCAAAACAACAGCCCTCCGAACAATGATGACAGGTGGAAAAACAATGGAGTCACCAAAACCTGGGACAGGCTCATGCTTCAGGTAAAGCCTTATAGTCTTGGGGAGATGCCATTTTGTTTCTAAACCAGTGTCCAGGAGTGTATGGTTGGGAGTGAATTCCATATATGAAGACCACAGACTCCAGGGGGTTTTCCAGAAAGAGTCTTGTATAGGCAAATTCATCTATTCCTCTGTTTGTTGGCAAGAGAGAGCCTTCACATGACTAAAACCCCTAGATTTATATTTTATTTCAAGTCATGATGTTGATTAGCTTCCATTTATAGGGATAATGGCACTGTAAAAAAAATTAGATTAATCACACATTCTGCCCCTTAGAACTCAGGTTTCATTTACATAAGAAGAAAAATGTTCCTCTCCTCCTTGCCCTCCACAGTGAATTCCTGTGACAATTGCTATCTGTTTTCCTTATTTGGTAACTTTCCACACCTCCTATGGGCTAGTCCAGCTAAGTACTCTGAGCTTCAACTTGATTTGATCACACACTTTTCTCTAACTGGCAATCATACGTTCTAAGTCCAAGTTTACTTCAAGTACCATCAAAAGTCCAAGTCTTTCAGAACATCCCTCAACACCTCCATATCACCCTATGTATATAAATTGTTACTCCACATTTCCCTACATACCCTCTAATCTGACCCAACTTTCACACTGACCCCTGGTCCCCTCCCCATCCCATTGCCAACTTTTCATGATCGGTCATCAGCAAACTCTCTTAGAACCTCCACCCCTTCTTTGAACTCTCTTTACCCTCTTGATTCACCAGAAACTTACTGGTTTCTTGGTGACATGGCCGGCCCTTCAACCTCTTGTTTTTCTCTCATATCCCATGCACCATACCCAAGACCAAACTCGTTGCCATCAAGTCGATTCCAACTCATAGCGACCCTATAGGACAGAGTAGAACTGCCCTAGGGGGTTTCCAAGGCTGTAAATGTTTACGGAAGCAGACTACCACATCGCTCTCCTCCTCCCCATGGAACAGCTGGTGAGTTTGAACCACCAACCTTTCAGTTAGCAGCCAAACCCTTAACCACTGCTCTTCCAGGGCTCTTCCATGTACCATGAAACCGCCAAACCAAACCCATTGCCATTGAGTTGATTCCAACTCATAGTGACCCTATAGGACAGAGTAGAACTGCGCCACAGGGTTTCCAAGGCTGTAAATCTTTACGGAAGCAGATTGCCACATCTTTCTCCCACAGAGCAGCTGATGAGTTGGAAACGGCGACCTTTTGGTTTGCAGAAGAGCGCTTTAACCACTGCACCACCAGGGCTCCTTCCATGTACTACAGGGCCTGAAAGTTGTCTGGGTATCCTCCTTGCTTCCTTTAGCTGCTGTACTATTTCCTTCCTTCCTTCCTTCAGGTATTTGAAGCTTATGCCATTAGTCTATATTGCCCATTATCCATCCTTGTTGCGATTATTTATCAATCACCCTCCACCCAGTCATTCTCCTGCCTTCTTTGGGGCTTTCCACACCTCACTCACTGTCCTCCTCTTCACTCATAGTCCTATCATCCTACTTAGAAGCTTTTAATACCACATGGATGACTCAGCCAACATTCTGGCCTCCCAATTCCTCGACCAACTCCATTCCACAGATCTCGTCCTCCACCACACCTCAGCCACCCCCTTCCATGGTCACAGCCAGTGTGTCATATAACTGCATATGCCAATAACTAACTGTACCACCTGAGAAATTTTGATTTCAGGTATCTCACTCTGACCACTACCTTCTATAATTTCCTTCTAATTTATTCTAATATTTTCTATATATATTCTAATATATTTCCATAATATGTTCTAATATTTTCTAAATTTTTCTAGTTTATTCTAATATTCCCACACCAATAATTCTTTACCCCATTAGGACCTTCAATTCGTTGGCCACGTTGGCCTCTCTATCACCCTTTTCATGTTCTCACCTCCATACCTAAGATTTCATGGTCCAGTCCTAGAATCACTCTTATGCAGCTTCCTTTACTCTCTTACCTGTCTTTCTTATTCTTTCCATTATAACCAGCCTTCACTGTGCTTGAATACAACCTTTTGCCTATCCCTCACCTACACACTAACAGCTAAACATTTCTGAAGAAAGTTTTACAACCACGCTAACTAATCTCAGTAAAAATTTATGACTACAAATGCTAAATTTCCTAGCATATTTTCCTAGAACATTCACTTGCCACCACTTTACGTGTTTTTCCCTCTCTTCACTTCTGCAGCACCCCTCCTTACCCTCACTCTCGGCTGATGACTTGACCTTATATTTTATTGAAAATATAGAAAGCACAGACAAGAACCATCTCATCTTTCTACCACCAGATCTGCCCATCTACCTTTACCTGCGCCCACGCACTTTGCTTTCTTGCTTGTTATAACAAATGAACTGTCCTTTGTCCAACTCCTTTGCTTCTGCTCTGCATTCTATGTCCTTCACTCCAACAATCACCCCTACCCTGATCTGCTTCATCAGTTTTTCCTTTGCATCAACTTATAGGAACACCTTAAATAGCCCATCTTTTCAAAAACTTTTCTCTTGTATGACCTTCACCGACTACTCTGCTGTAATATTGTTCTATTTCATACCTTTCATCTGCTTTCATGGTCTCTGGGTGGTGCAGTTTGCACCTGACTGCTAAACTAAAGGTTGGTAATTCAAATCCACCCAGCAGCACTGCAGAAGAAAGACCTGGTGATCTGCTTCTATAAAGATTATAGTTAAGAAAATCCTATGGAGCAGTTCTACTCTGTGACACATGGGATTGCCATGAGTCAGAATTGACTCAGCAAGGGGTTTGGTTTGGTTTTTTTCTGCTTTCATCCAACTACAATTAGCTTTTGACCCCACCACTACACTTCAATGACCCAGTCAATCACCACTTACCTCCATCCTACCAAATCCAATGGTCAAGTTTCTGCCCTCATCTTACTCAGCATCTGTCTTAGTCACCTAGTGCTGCTTTAAAAGAAATACTGCAAGTGGATGGCTTTAAGAAAGAGAAGTTCATTCTCTCACAGTCCAGTAGGCTAGAAGTCCAAATTCAGAACGCCGTCTCCAGGGGAAGACTTTCTCTCTCTCTTGGCTCTGGAGAAAGGTCCTTGTCATCAGTCTTCCCTTGGTCTGGGAACATCTCAACACAGGAACTGCAGGTCCAAAGGACGCACTCAGCTCCTGGTGCTACTTTCTTGGTGGTATGAGGTTCCTCTGTCTCTCTGCTTGCTTCTCTCTTTTATATCTCAAAAGAGATTAATTTAAGACTACCTGATCTTATAGACCTCATCAATATAACTGCAGCTAATCCTTTTATTTAGTGATAGGATTTACAATACATAGGGAAATCACATCAGATTACAAAATGGTAGACAATCATACAACACTGGGAATCATGACCTAGCCAAGTTGACAGATATTTTGGGGGGACACAATTCAACCCATGACAGCATCTCATCAGCATTCAGCCACTCCCTCTCTGTTTCCTTTGCTGGGTTTCCAGCCTTTTCCAAGCCCTGAATGTTGGAGTAGTATAACACTCAATTCTGGATCCTTATCTCTTCTGTCTCTAATTAAATGATTGTATTCAATCCTATGGTGTTAAATACCAATTATATGCTAATGATACTAAATGTGTATTTCCAGTTTGGAACCTTGATGGCTCAATAATAAGAGCTACCACTGCTGACCAAAAAAGGTCAGCAGTTCCAATCTACCATCCATTCCTTGGAAACCCTATGGGGTAGTTCTTTTCTGCTCCTGTAGGGTCGCTAAGAGTTGGAATCCACTCAACAGCAATGAGTTTGGTTTTTTGTCTGTTTGTTGTTGTTTTTAGGAGCAATTACCCACTTGGCGTTTTCATTTGGACGTCTATCTACAGGCATTTTAAATTAACTACAAAAAAAAAACAAAACCAAACCTGTTGCCATCAAATCGATTCCAACTCAGAGTGACCCTATAGGACAGAGTAGAACTGCCTCATGGGGTTTCCAAGAAGTGGCTGGTGGATTCAAACTGCTGACCTTTTGGTTAGCAGACGAGCTCTTAACCACTGCACCACCAAGGCTCCAACTCAGTCAAAATAAATTGTATTCCATCAAATTTAGAACCCTTTTTCCGAGAGATGATTTAAATTCCCAGGGAGCTTACATATTATTTTAGCACTGAAGAAGTTGTGCTCTTCTTCCTACGATCCTCTACCTTTGCTGGCTTCTACTGATGTTTGTACTGTACCTTCTGCTGGTGTCCAGGCCACCCTGATGTCCAGTAATCAGGTCTGTTTTCTTTGCATCCTCCTCCTCCCACCCATTCTGTCCTGCTGGCCCTCTAAATAATATTTGGCTGCATTTTCTATGCCACACTGAGACAGCAGGCTCAAAGAATTCTAGGCACATCTTTCAGCCATTGTGTGTTACAGACCCTCCTGGGGCTGTGTTGAGGGTGGGACATCTGGCAGGCTTGTAGTCTCCCCAGGCAATTCCCTGAGAATCAAAAAAGCATTCCCCCGTGTCCTAGGTTTATCTGCAACCTATCTGGGTGATTCTATTACTTCCATCCAGGGGTACTGAATCCTAGGTGGGGCAGGATGCAAAAGCCCTTTCAGATAGTCACCCGTCATTTAAACGTTAGTCATGTTCCATCTGATCCTCCTCCTCCCTTCAGCAGGTCAGATTCTTATTTCCTTCTAGGGAAGAAACAATTCTAGGATCTTTGCACTTTTCTCCCTGTTTTATATCAGTGTGTTCGAATGCATGTTGTAACCCATCAGGGGACTGTGAACTCAATTTAGTGGGTCATAATCAGCAACTTTTTAAATAAATGAAGGTAGCACAGTTAACGTCTATGCATGCTGCACAGTGTGAAAATAAGCATCATTTCATGAAAGCTTAGTTTCAGTTTGTATGCAAATACAGGGTTATGATGTAAAATAGATTACAGTCAAAATTTTTTTTTTAATTTTATTGTGCTTTAGGTGAAAGTTTACGGCACAAATAAGTTTCTCATTCAAAAGTTTATACACGAATTGTTCTGTGACATTGGTTGTGTCCTCATGAAGTCACTGGGCCAACACTCTAATTTGATATTTAAACAAATGAAATTTATTGAAGGGATGAACAGCAGGAGAGCATGCGTTCAGTTTGGCTGTAACAGTATGCTGTGTCCCACAGGCAAAATAAAGAGGTATTTAACAAATAGAGGGAGTACAGATAGTAATTTCAGATCAAAGCAATAGGAGGAAAGGAGGTGAAGTTTACAAGGGCAATTAACTGTGAAACTTTCTTTACACCAGTTTCTAGTCTAACACAAATCTCTCTTTTTTTTAAATTGTACTTCAGATGAAGGTTTACAGAACAAACTAGCTTCTCGTTAAACAGTTAGTACACATATTGTTTTATGACATTGGTTCACAACCCCACAACATGTCAACAGTCTCCCTTCTCAACCTTGAGTTTCCTGTTACCAGCTTTCCTGTCCCCTTCTGCCTTCTCATCTTTGCCCCTGGGCTGCTGTGCCCATTTAGTCTCATTTTGTTTTATGGGCCTGCCTAATCTTTGGATGAAGGGTGAACCACAGGAGTGACTTCATTACTGAGCTAAAAGGGTGTCCGGGGGCCACACTTTTGAGGTTTCTCCAGTCTGTCAGGCCAGTAAGTCTGGTCTTTTCTTGTGAGTTTGAATTTTATTCTACATTTTTCTCCAGCTCTTTTCAGGACCCTTTACTGATCCCTGTCAGAGCAGTCAGTGGTGGTAGTCAGGCACCATCTAGTTGTACTGGACTCAGTCCGGTGGAGGCCATGGTAGTTTTGGTCCATTAGTCCTTTGGACTAATCTGTCCCCTGAGTCTTTTGTTTTCTTCATGTTCCCTTGCTCCCGAAGGGGTGAGACCAGTGGAGTATCTTAGATGGCCACTTACAGGCTTTTAAGACCCCAGACGCTACGTGGAACATTTTCTTTATAAACTGTTATGCCAATTAAGCTAGATGTTCCCTGAGACCATGGTCGCCATAGCCCTCAGCCCAGTAATTTGGCCCCTCAGGGAGTTTGGATGTGCCTATGGCAAATCTCTCATTTTTTGACAGAATTTAACTAAGGCAATATTTCTAAAATGAAAAGTATAAACAATTTCGACGTGAAAGTTTAGTGATATATTTACAGCTGGGCCGACTTAATTGGAACCTTTGGATACAGAACTGACCATTAGTTAATAAAGTGTAAATAAAATCAGCTTATTTAGCTGAGAGAAAAGAAATAATGTCTAGGCGCTTGCTTGGGAACTTCTGAAGGTAGTTAAAACAACATGTTTATCCATCGGCTCTAATTTAAACAACTCAATGAAGCTTTTTCTAAGGCCAGTTTTGGGAACACTCTTAACATAACAAACACGACTGAGCTTTATTTTTTAAACAGCAACTTTAACAGAAGCCGATGGTGTCAGGAGTGTAGAAGTAAAATCCTCAGTTTAATTTCTGAATGGAGTGCTTAATTTTAGTTCTGAAATCTCCCCAGTTCAACATACTGGCGCCTCAAAATTTGTAAGTTCCTCACAAGTTGCAATTCCCCGCAATGTGCCAGCACGCTCCTCCTTTCCCTTTCGACCCTGGATTCCCCGTATCCATTCGTCCAATTTTCCTGTCCCTTCCTGCCTTCTTGTCTTTGCTTTTAGGCAGGAGTAGCCCATTTGCTCTCGTATGCTTGACTGAACTAAGAAGCACTTTTTGCACATTTAGAATTGTTTGTTTTATAGTCCTGTCCAATATTTGGCTGAAAGGTGCATTTTAGGAGGGGCTTCAGTTCTGAATTACCAGGGTGTCTGGGGGCCATAGTCTCAGGGGTTCCTCCAGTCTCTATCAGCCAGGGAAGTCTGGTCTCTTTTTGTGAATTTGAATTTCGTTCTACATTTTTCTCCCACTCTGTCCAGCATCCTCTATTGTGATCCCTTCAGAGTGGTCAGTGGTGGTAGCCAGGCACCATCTAGTTCTTCTGGGCTCAGGCTGGTGGAGGCTATGGTTTATGTGGTCCATTAGTCCTCTGGACTAATACTTTCCTTGTGTCTTTGGTTTTCTTCATTCTCCTTTGCTCTGAATGTGATGGGACCAATAACTGTATCTTAGACGGCCACTTGCAAGTTTGTAAGAACCCAGACACTACTCACCAATGTGGGATGTAGAACATTTTGTTTATGAACTATATTATGCCAATTGGCCTACATGTCCCCCAAGACCATGGTCCCCAGCCCTCAGCCCCAGTAACTTGGCCCCTCAAAGTGTTTGGCTGTGTCTAGGAAACCTCAATGATTTTGCTTTGGTCAAGTTATACTGACTTCCCTAGTATTTTGTGTTGTCTTTCCCTTCACCAAAGTAAACACTTGTCTACTACCTAGTTAGTGATTTCCCTTCCCCACCACTCCCTTCCCTTGTAACCATCAAAGTTTTTGTTTTCCTTTGTGTAAACACACTTTCTTGGGTTTTCATAATGGTGGCCTTATAAGTATTTGTCCTTTTGTGATTAACTTATTTCACTCAGCATAATGACCTCTAGATTCATCTGTGTTATGAGATGTTTCATGGGTTCATCATTGTTATCAATGCACAGTATTCCATTGTGTGTGTGTACCATAATTTGTCCCTTCATCTGTTGATGGGCACTTAGGTTGTTTCCATTTTTTTGCTATTGTGAATAATGCTGCAATGAACATGTGTGTGCACATGTCTATTCATGTGATGGCTTATTTCTCTAGGATATATTCCTAGGAGTGGGATTGTTGTATCATATGGTATTTCTAGCTTTCTAAGGAGGCACCAAATAATTTTCCATAGTAGTTGTGCCATTTTACATTCCCACCAGCAGTGCATAAGTGTCCCAGTCTGCCTGCAGCCTCTCCAACATTTGTTATTTTCTGATTTTTTGATTATTGCAGGTAATGTTGGGGTGAGATGGTATCTCATTGTAGTTTTGATTTACATTTCTCTAATGAATAATGATCTCAAGCATTTCTTCATGTGTCTGTTAGCCCCCTGAATGTCTTCTTTGGTGAAGTGTCTGTTCATATCCTTTGCCCATTTTTTAATTGGATTGTCTTTTTGTTATTGAGATGTTGACGTATTCTATAGATTTTAGAGATTAGACCCTTGTTGGATATGTCATAGCCAAAAATTTTTTCCCAGTCTGTAGGTTCTCTTTTTACTGCTTTTGTGAACTCTTTTGATGAGCATAAATGTTTAACTTTTAGGCGCTCCCAGGTACCTAGTTTATCTCCTGGTGTTCGTGCATTGTTAGTTATGGTTTGTATTCTCTTTATGGCAACTGTTAGGGCCCCTAGTGTTGTCCCTATTTTTTCTTCCATGATCTTGATAGTTTTAGGTTTTATAATTAGGTCTTTGATCAATTTTAAGTTAGTTTTTGTGTATGGTTTGAGGTATGGGTCCTTTTTCATTTTTTTACAGATAGACATCCAGTTTGGCCAGCACCATTTGTTAAAAAGACTGTCTTTTTTCCCCATTTGATGGACTTTGGGCCTTTGTCAAAGATCAGCTGACCATAGGTGGATGGATTTACATCTGGTTTCTAGATTCTGTCCTATTGGTCTATGTGTCTGTTGTTGTATCAGTACCAGGCTGTTTTGACTACTGTGGCTGTAGAGTAGTAGATTCTGAGATCAGGTAGTATGCGGCCTCCTTACAGTCAAAATTTTTGAGAAACACTAGTATAAGTGGCTTGCTTTCACACTTCCAGGCTTTGGGGCTTAGTGTCTAATGCTTAGCTCTTTAGATTCCCCCAAACTGGTCCTCTCACAAGTGGATTGCTCTGCCTCTTTCGAGTATCTCTTTTGAAAGCCAAAATTGAATTTCTTTGTTTCACTAGATCATTTGTGCCTCTTTTCCCTGAGAAAATTAACTTCAGCCTTGTGGTCTAGTTTTAACAGGGACAGAGGTACAGAGTAAAAATGAATTATCTAAAACACATGTACTAAATTGGATGTTTCATTTAAAGCACTGTTAAATTAAAGAGTCTGCTTCATTGAGCCTAAAACCTTTAAGAATGTTTCCTTCCTGTTTATACTTTATGTTAGATATAGTCATTTACTGGTACATTGTGATATTGCATCCCAGCTCTGTTCATATTTTAAATCCCATGAAAAGAGGGAAAAGAAGTCATAGTTCTTGCTCATACATTGTCTCATTTAATCTTAGAAACAGTTCTGTGAGATAGGTGTTATTATCTTCCCCTCACAGAGGAGGAAACCTGGACCCAGGGAGAGTAAGTTTAATTTACCCAAAGCCATACAGTAAATCGCAGTGCCAGGATTGAAATCTGGTCTTCTGACTACAGGCCAAGTATATGTTAGCAAGAACTAAGCTCTTCAAATGATATATGAATGCTCACACATTTGAAAAATCTATTTACCAAATCTTTAAAACCCAGTTTGCAATACGCCTGGCTCAAACTTAACCATTTTTCCCCAAAATGCTCAGGTCAAAATACAGGATGATTATTTTTACTGGTTAAAGAGTTCTGATAATCCAGTGGCAAAATAGGACCTGCTTTATTAAAGACAGGTGATTTACTGTCAAGTTTGCTTGAATACATTTATTCTAAACTTTGAGAGATACTTGTAGTTTTAGCTTCTTTCCTTGAAACATTCTAGTAGAATTTATAAAAAAGGAAAGGAAGTGATGTGATGTGGGTTTTATTTTCTATCTTTAATTCTATCCTGAGCATAAGGATATTACCAAACCCATTGCTGTCGAGTAGATTCCAGCTCATAGTGACCCTATAGGACGGAGCAGAACTGCCCCATAGGGTTTACAAGAAGCAGCTGGTGAATTCCAACTGCTGACCTTTTGGTTAGCAGCTGAATGTTTGATGACTGCACCTCTAGGGCTCTGTAAGATTATCACCCAAAAAAACCAAACCCGTTGTCATCGAGTCTTTTCCAACTCATAGCAACCTTGTAGGACAGAGTAGAACTACCCCATACAGTTTCCAAGGGGCACCTGGTGGATTTGAACTGCTGACCTTTTCATTAGCAGCCGCAGCTCTTAACCGCTACACCACCAGGGTTTTCGTAAGGTTATTAGCTACATGTTAATTGATCTTCTTTTCCTATGCAAAAGCATAGTTACATGCCAATGGGTGAGTCACTTGGTTTTGGTTATTTTTCCCAGCTTATTTCTCACATTATAAAAGTAGTACATAATTACTCTATGGATGTTAAAAATACAAAACAAAATAAAATGAGAAGACTTACTCATAGTTCCATCACCACTAAAATTTTTTATTTAATTTTCTGATTCTCAATTTTCTCATATATAATATTAGAATAATTATACATCTCTCACACTGTTGTATATTAGTAATAATAATAATAAACCTTTATTAAGGGTTACCTATGGGCCAGGCACGGTACTAAACACTTTAAGTATATTAACACATTTAATCCTCCCAACAACTCTATGAGGTAGATACTATATTCACCCCAATTTTATAGTTAAGGAAACTGAGTCTTAGAGGGTTTAAGTTAACTTGTCAAAGGCTACACAGCTTATTATTTGCCATTAAAGTAATAAATGTGAAAAGTGTTTTGCAAGCTTTAAAATGTAAGTTTATTAATACCACCATCCCTAATTTTAGGATTTTTAGAAAACTTAAGATATGGTACATTTTCCATATATGCCTTCTCCGTAAAATCTCAGTTGCTACATTGATGATTCTAGCAAAGACCGTGAAAGAGAATTTTGTATCTTTCATCCACGGACAGGACAATTGCTGTGGTGTAAATGGTCCATCAGACTGGCAAAAATATACATCTGCCTTCCGGGCTGAGAATAGCGATGCCGACTATCCCTGGCCTCGTCAGTGCTGCGTTATGAACAATCTTAAAGAACCACTCAACGTGGAGGCCTGCAAACTAGGAGTGCCTGGTTATTATCACAGTCAAGTGAGTCCTCTCTTTCCCCAAGACCTGCCAGAAGGTTCTTCTGCTTCTTATGAGGAAACACTGGTCAACTGTAGGTAATAGTCTTTCAACAAGGAATTCCGCATCCTTTTTCCTGAGCCTCACCTTAACTATTTCCTTCTCTGTGAGTAAACTGAACGCTAATCTACAGCTGATCCTGGCAGAGTCATATTTTAACAAAATTAACAGAACGTGAAAATTGCCATAGCAGAGTCCAACTGTGTTTAAATGAAAACTAATTGTAGAATGTATCGAACTGGTATTTCCAAAAACATTTATATTAAACAAAGATTTTCTCTATTTTTGCAAAATGTAAGTTCAAAGGGATGATATGCAAAAAGAATGCTTTGTCAGTTCCAAAACAATGGCAGTTGCTGAGGGTAATGCGGTAATTACATATCCACTTTCCTTACTCAGTGGTAGTGTTGCTGTTAGTTGCTATCCAGTTGCCTCTAACTCGTGTCGAGCCTATGTAACAACATAACGTGACTGCGCCATCATCACGATCATTGGTATGTTTGAGTCCATTGTTGCAACCATTGTATAGTGCCTTCCAACCCAGGGGACTCATCTTCCAGCACTGTATTAGACAGCATTCTGTTATGATCCATAGGGTTTTCAGTGGATAATTTTCAGAAGTAGATCACCAGGGCTTTCTTCCTAATCTGTCTTAGTTTGGAAGCTCTACTGAAACCTGTCCACCATGGGTGAGCCTGCCAGTGTTTGAAATACCAGTAACATAGCTTCCAGCATCATAGCAACACACAAGCCACCACGGTACGGCAAACTGACAGATGAGTGGTGGAGTGGTAATGTAGGATGTTGTTGTTGTTGGGTACCATCGAGTCAGTTCAGACTTGTAGAGACCCTATAGGACACAGTAGAACTACCCCATAGGGTTTCCTAGGCTGTAATCTTTAAGAAGTGGATCACCAGGTCTTTCTCCCACAGACCCACTAAGTGGGTTCCAACCGCTAACGGTTAGCAACTGAGCATTTAATTACTGCACCACCAGGGCTCCTCTTTAAAGTAGGATAATCTTAATGAGATATTAGGCTGGTGATCGGGGTAGAAGGTAGTTTACATATAGATGGTTTTTGAGTTTGATGACAATTATGAACATTAACATTTATTCAATACTTAACTAAATAAATGCCAGACACTGTTCCAAGTGCCATAGATGTATTAACTCTTTCAGTGCTCAAAGGCAGATACCAGTATGATTCCTATTTTACAAAAAAAAATGGGGAACTGAGCTATAGAGGTACTAACTATCTTGCCCAAGGTCACACAGTTAGCAAATGGTAGTCAGGATTCAAACCCTAGCAGTTTTGCCGGAGAGTCTAGGCTCTAAGCAAATAAAGAACTTGGTAATATTCCTGAACGCCTTGATGAGACCCCATATCCCTGTAGACAGCTTCTGAAATGCTGTACACTGCTTTGCGAGTTACCACATAGAGGAAAGCTAGTGGTGTGCCAGTTGGCTAAATAATTGAGAAATATCAGGCTTTGTAGTTTGGGAGTAAATTATACCTACTACAATTTGAGAATGAAGAACACTGCAGCGCTGATCATAATGCCACACTTGGCCGAGTGCCTGAACTCTGATGGGTTGCATCAATCCAGAAAAAGGACGTGGGGGTGATAGAGATTATTTTGCAGAGGTCTTCAAAGCAACCCTCATTTAGCTTTTCACCAGCATTGTGTTGGCATTGTTTTAATGAGTTATATTCAGACTGCTGTAAAAATTGAATTTATTGCTTATAATCACAATACACAATATAATTATCACTCTCAGGATTAATAAAAAGCTTTCAGTGTCGGCCCATGCTATCATACCTTGCGTGGATTGTGATTGTGTGCAAACTGCATCCCCCTCTTTGAAGGGGACAAAAAATGATGTTTGCCTTCAGATAATTGGTTCATTTCAAAGAGACACTTTTTCCTAAAATCACGTAACATTGAAGTAATGAGAACAAATCTAAAACCACTTACTTTCCTCCAATTTGAGGAAAAGATAAAATTAATTCTTTCTCCTCTTGCTATCTTCAGGGACCCCACACCCATTTTGATAACCCTTCTATCACCCTCCCTTACAATTCCTTGGCCTCATCTGTTCCTGACATCTCCTTCTACACGACCCACCTACTATACCACTTCAGACTCGACGTCACTCAACCCTACGCTCCACCAAGTTCGTGAATCCTGAAATGCCTCTCTACGCTCCTGCCTCCCTGTGCTGCTACTTTGTCAACTGCACTCACTCTTCACCCTCAACATGATCTCTTAGCTATTAATCCTTTCTGATTCTCCCTATCCCAGCCCCCCTGTTCCTCACACACCACTATTCCCTCTAAGTCTTTGGTCCCGCAACTTCCCCTGTAGCAATCCTTTTCCACAAAGCAAAATGCACCACCCCAATAGCCAGTATACTCCACTTCTCTTATTGCAGTTAACACTTTGAACTCGATTATAATTACTTGTTATAAGCCTCTCTTTTCTTTTCTACCTGTCTCCTTGAAGGCTATGCATTATCCAATCCTATGTCAGCCGCCCTTGGCATAATGCTTGACACAATGCAGCATTCGGTAAATGTTTGGCAGATGGCTGAATGAGTAAGTGGGATGGGTGTATGGCTAAGTAAATGGCTTTCTTTTTCTTATCCATACTACAGCTTTTCAAGATTTACAAAACACGACAGTGTTGCTATAGCCATGAGAGCTAACAAAATTAGGGGAGTCATCATAAGCATTGTAATAGTAGAAATCAACCAGAATTTTACAGAGCATTTCAGAGGCAAATATATTTATTCTACATCATGGTCCGTCTGCTCCAGAAATGCTATGTGCACGTTCTGAGCCCTGCATTTCAAGAACATGATGATGAGCTAAGGAAGATCCAGACCAGCACCACTAAAATGATCGGTATCGGGCTCTTGTCTGTAAGCTCCATGAGGGCAGAGCCCACTTCTGTCATGTCACAGTTGAATGCCTAGCATCAGCGTGGTATCTGGCACCTCGCATAGGTGGGCTGTCACACATATTACTGGGGAAATGACCTCCTCCTAGGATCATTGGGAAGATCAAGTGACTAATGGATCTGGAAGTGTTTTGTGGACCACCAAGGGTGTCACAAGTGTTACTGTCGTAGTCACTATGTCATATCATGTGTTCCACTCATTCTGCAAATGTTTATTAGGTGCCTACTATGTGCCAGGCACTGTTCTAGGTTCTAGAGATTCAACAGTGAACAAGACAAGATCCCTGCCCTCGTGAAGCTTGCATTCTAGTACAGGAGGCAGACAATAATTAAGTTACCAAACAAATACATGATAAAATTCCAGGTAGTCAGAGATGCCATGAGCAGAAACAAAGCAAGGGTAACTATATAGGGAATGATGGAGGAGAGGGTGTTTTTGCCGGGGTGGTCAGGAAAGGCTTTGTTGAGATGGTATTTGCACAGAGGTCTGAATTAAGTGAGGAAATGAGACATTCAAACATTGGGGAAGAGAGTTCTAAGCTAAAAAGAGAGCAGCAAGTGCAAAGGCCCTGAGGTGGGAACATCCTTAGCTTTTTGGAGGAACACCAAAGAGGTCAGTATGGCAAGGCCAGGGCCAGTTAAGGGAAGAATAGTAGGCAAGGGTGAATATAGATTTTGAGGAGCCTGAAGCTTATAATTTTTGTAGGGAGGAGTCCTCCTTAGAAAAAACACTAAAAATATGAAGATAAAATTAGGTACTGGGCCTTGAAATTGTAAGTAAGGGGCCCTGAAGATTAAGCTCATTTCATTTTACAGCAAAACTGCTTCTGGTAGTAGAAAAGAGAAAGGCAGGCCATATCAAACAGCCCCTCACAGGCCATGGCTAGGACCTAGAATTGCATCTTAAGGGTGATGGGAAGCCACTGGAGGGTTCTGAGCAGGAGTGTGAGGTGATCTTATTTATGTTTTACAAGGAGCTCTCTGGCACTATGTGAAGACTAGCAGGGACAAGAGTGGACTGAGGAGACCAACTAAAAAGCTATTGTAGGAATCCTGGAGCAAGGTGATGGTGCACCAGGGTGGTAGCAGGAAATAAGAAGCATTTGGATTTGGGATATATTTTAAAAGTAGACCCAAAAGGATTTGCTTAAGTGTTGAATGTCAGACAGGAGAAAAACAGTGGAGTCAGGATAATTCTGAGATTTTTCATGTGAGCATCTACCCATTCCCATTGCCGTCAAATTGAGTCTAAACTCATAGCGATCCTATAGGACAGAGTAGAACTGCCCCCATAGGGTTTCCAAGGCTGTCATATTTATGGAAGCAGACTGCCACATCTTTCTCCTGCAGAGCGGCTGGTGGGTTTGAACAGCCAACCTTTCAGTTAGCAGCTGAGCGCTTTACCATTTCGCCACTGGAATTGCCTGTAATGTAGATGGAGAAGAGCAGATGAGGGGGAAATCAAGACATTGCAAAAAGGCAGGGTATGACAGTGCATTAACAAGGGACTGACACAATTAAGGAGTCCCTGGGTGGTGCAAGCAGTTAAGTACCAGGCTATTAACCAAAAGTGATGGTTTGAACCTATCCAGAGGTGCCTCAGAAGAAAGACCTGGCAATCTGCTTCTGAAAGGTCACAGCCATGAAAACTCTAGGAAGCGCAGTTCTACTCTGAAACACACGGTGTTGCCATGAGTTGGAATCGGCTTGACGGCAACTGGGGCGGAGTCGTAAAGGACAGAAGCTCAAATGGCCACCTGTAGCCACTGGGTAAGAAGTCCTGGTGGCACATTGGTAAAGCGCTCCACTGCTAACTGAAAGGTTGGCTGTTCAAACCCACCAGCAGCTCCTCAGGAGAAAGACCTGGTGACCTGCTTCCGTAGAGATTACAGCCTAGAAAACCCTATGGCACAGTTCTGCTCTGTCACACGGGGCCACTAAGAGTTGGAATCAACTCAAATGCACCCACAACAACAACAGCCACTGGGTGGAACTCAACTTCTGGCCCTTCCAGACCATTTCCCTTTGGGTCTCGGTGGTTCACGGGACCAGCCAGTGTTGCGTTTCCAGGGAGTGACTGTGATCCCCAGGGCTCTGGGAGAGGCCACTCTGGCGGCAGCTCTAGCCTTACCTTTATACGTGTGCATCACTCCAGCACCTTACAGTGATGAAGGCCAGGCGTGCCACATGTGAGTACCTACTGAATTATGGCACAAATGAATGATTCCATGAATGAAAAAGGAATCACTCTTTCACACATCATGGCTCTTCAAGGCCTCACTAGAATCCAGTCAAGATGTATTGAAATCTGATGTCAAACAATAATTTAGAAAGCATGAAGTAAGGGTTCCTTTAAAGATTATTTTTAAAAAATGGCGACAGAGGACCTTTGGTTTTCATAAACCAGAAGCACTTTTACTTAAAAACAAACAAACGCAAAAGATGCTCTGCCCTCACACAAATCACCAAGAACATCTTTTGAGAAAGAAAAAAAAATCATGTTTTACTAAAAATACATTGTCCACATATATACTCAACGTGAAAAAAAAGTCACGATAAAATAGTAGCACCTTCATTAGATTTAGTGATTTAAAAAAGGCACAAAGAAACATGATATATAGAATAGCGTATTCAACAGAACTACTTACACTCCATCACTGTTAGCCACTGGCTCTCCTCAGAGATGTGAAAAGAGCCTGGTGATGTCGAACTGGACTTTGAAGTGACATTTATTCAAATAGCAATCTGCTTTCCCACCAATCTCTTACGTCTTTATTTCTGTGTCCTTTCTTGCCAATGTGGAATCCCCACTCCTTCAGGGCTGCTATGAACTGATTTCTGGACCAATGGACCGACACGCCTGGGGCGTTGCCTGGTTTGGATTTGCCATTCTCTGCTGGACTGTGAGTATCTCCCAGCCCAAGTACTGTCTCTGAGGGGAGGTGCTAAGGAGATGCCTTGAGATGCCACTGGTTACCTCAACCACCCTAGAAGGCCTGGAAATAAAACCTCAGACCTAGGTTAGTCAGGAAGTTTCTTAAAGGACAGTGGATTCTCATGGGGGTTGGGGTTAACTTCTCACGGAGGGAAAGGTTGTGCCCTGGCAACCACACCCTTCTGGCTGACTGGGATGCACTTGCCTTTAGGGGGCTGCAGAGCCTCTTTCCTTCCCTCAGGCCTCTTACTGAGGTCTAGTTCATCAATTCAATACAATTAGATATCAAAGACTGGACTGATCTAGATGGCCCCTGCCCAACCCTAATCTGCCCACCAGTTGCCCTACAGTTGATTCCAACTCATGACGACCGCATGTGTGTCAGAGTAGAACTGTATTCCACAGGGTTTTCGATTTTTCCGGAAGTAGATCACCAGGCCTTTCTTTCAGTGCATTACTGGATGCACTCAAACCTCCAGCCTTTCAGTTAGAAGCCAAGTGTGTCAACCTTTTGTACCAATCTACTAATTTACTAATCTACCAATATACTAATCTGCCTAGCTTCTCCCGAAGAGCTGCCTCCTCCAGTCGTAACTTTTCTGCTGCCCACTTTATCTAAAATACCTGCAGTGAGAGGGCAGCACCAAAAACCAAACCCGCTTCCATCAGTCAATTCTGACTCAGAGCCACCTTCCTGGACAGAGTAGAACTGCCCCATAGGGTTTCCAAGGAGCTGCTGGTGGATTCGAACTGCCGACCTTTTGGTTAGCAGCCGAGCTCTTAAACACTGTGGTTCTCAACCCTGGCTGTACATTAAAACCTCCTGGGGAGGTGGGGGTGTGTAAAAAAAAGCATCCCTGCACCCCACCCTCAGATACTCTGATTCAGTTGATCTGAAGGTAGGGTCCAAGCTTTTTTTTTTTTTTTTTTTTTTTGCTTTTTTTTTTAAATTTTTCCAGTTGATTCTCATTTGTCAGTCAGTCAACGTCGAGAACCACTGCATTCGGGCAGCAATCACAAACTTTTTGCTTTCAGAACCCTTAACACTCTTAAAAATTATTGAGGACACCAGAAAACTTTCATTTATATGGGCTATATCTACTGATATTTACTCGATTGAAAATTAAAACAGAAATTTTTAAAATATTTATTAATTTGTTTAAAAATAATAATAAACAATTACTTAGTAACATAAATACCATATTTTTGTGGAAAAATAACTATTTTCCAAAACTAGTAGCGTTGTTTAATATTTTTGCAAATCTCTTCAATGTCTGCCTTAATAGAAGATAGCTAGATTCTCATATTTGCTTCTTCATTCCATCTGTTGTAATCTGTTGGTTAGGTTGAAGTATTTGAAGAAAATCCATGTTTACACAGATACGTAGTTGAAAAGAAGTCCTGGTTTCTCAGTGGTTAGAGCTACAGCTGTTAACCAGAAGGTCGGCAGTTCAAATCCACCAGCCGCTCCTTGGAAACCCTAGGGACAGTTCTACTCTGTCCTATAGGGTCACTATGAATTGGAATCAACGTGATGGCAACAGGTTTGGTTTGGTTTCTTGGCAGTTGAAAAAGACAGGAGTATTTTAATGACTTCACGGAAAGATAATTGTGTTTTTATTTGATACTACATCAAAATTCGAGAAGTAGTGGTTTCTGAAAGGTCAGATGCAATATTTAATATGATACTATTTCAGTGTACTATTCATACTGTGTTACATTAAAATTCATTGGTTTGTCTTGCACTTTGCATGAATCTTTTACCATGCATGACTCTATAGCATCATGCATTGGTCATTTGGAAAAATATTGGTTCACTCTGTTATGCAGGTCTTCTAAATCTTGACAGATTTCTTTATACAATACCAAAAACTCACTCATATTGTTATTACCACATCAGGAAAGACTTTAATCATTAGGATGCTATCAAGCTCATGGTGACAGAATATTTTTTTTAAGTGTACTCAAGAGTCAACATTTAATAAAATTAATAAATTTTACTGCTTTGTCAAGGGCAATCTCAAGCAAAACTAGCTTTTTCTTTTTTAACTGCAAGAATGCAATGACTATTAACACAGTTTAATGCATCGACCTTGATTCTTGCTAAGATGCCAGAAGCTTCACCCACCTTTTCTTTTGCATCATCAGTGAAAAAGGCAAATAAAATCTTAACATGATTATGAAAATAGGGATCCCTATTATGACATTGGAGCCCTGGTGTCACAGGGGTTAAGAGCTACAGCTGCTAACCAAAAGGTTGTCAGTTGGAATCCACCAACTGCTCCCTGGAAACCCTATGGGGCAGTTCTACTCTGTCCTATAGGGTCACTATGAGTTGGAATCAACTCTACAGCAACAGGTTTTGGGTTTATTATGACATCAGGGACCTCAAAAGTTCCCCCCAGGTGTTTGTGCACCACACTTTGAGAAATGCTGGGTTAGGAAGGAAGAGGAAGGAAGGAGGAGAAAATCAACTCCTTTCAGAGGTCTTTTATGATCCCTGGTTGTGCAGTGGTTAAGAGCTTGGCTGTTAACCAAAAGGTCAGCAGTTCAAATCCACCAACAACTCCTTGGAAACCTTGTGCGGCAGTTCTACTCTGTCCTATAGGGTCGCTCTGAGTCGGAATCAACTCGATGGCAATGGGTTTGGTTTTGGTTTGTTTGTTTGTTTTGAGTTTATGATCCCTCAGTTCACCGTCTTAGGAACTCCCATAAGTGATGCTTTGGGATGGGCTGGACTCAGTGTTACCTCTGCCCCTGTAATTTGCTTAAAGGCAAGGTTACTCTCAAAGTCCAGTGTCACCCATGTCGTGGGGTTGTTAACCAATGTCATAAAACAATTAGTGTACTACTGTTTCATGAGAAACCATTTGTTCTGTAAACCTTCACCTGAAGTACAAAAACCAAAATTATTAAAAAAAAAAAAAAAAAAAATCTAGTGTCACCTAAGCCTGAGAGAGCCAAACATCATTTTTTTCCGAGTGTGAGGTATTTCTAAAGCATTTTTTTTTTCATTTTTATTCTAGTTTTGGGTTCTCCTGGGTGCCATGTTCTACTGGAGCAGAATTGAATATTGAGAATGAAGTGTCATCACTAAACCTCCTCCCCCAGGGACTCTGGATTTGGTGCTGGAACCAGCTCTCTCCTAATATTGCACATCTGTGCTCCATAGTAACATGTGCATTTCTTACTCAAATGCCAAGTCAGATGCTACAGAGTTCTTTTAGGTTCTCAGCCTCCTGAAATTCTCACGACTGGTGTTTTTCATCCTAATCTGGGTTCTGCAACATGTTTGTAGACTCTAGGAGACGGAGAATTTGGAAGGAAAGTGGATAATAGACAATAACGACTCCAATCCTTGTTTATTTTTAATTGGGCGAGGGGGAGTAAAGACACTCAAAAGAACCCGTGTTTGGATAGCGTATCGGCCTGTGTTCTCACCGTTTTCTCTTTAAGAGACCTCCAAAGGCTTTTGTTTATCTCCCTATCATCTGAGTGAGAGAACCAAGGAAAAGGTCCCCGAAACATACCTTTCACCTTTTGTTCTACAGTGGCTCCTATTCAGAAGATACTCTTAATGCCACTTCCAGGCACTTTCGTCTTGGATCCAGGACAATTCCAACAATGGTTTTTTCCTCTCATAACTGGCAGAGTGACATGTGTTCAGTAACCTCAACTTTCCCCTTCATGAAAAGTTTGTGGACTTTTGGGTGACAAAGCAGGGGCCTGTTATATATTTACTCAGTCTTTGCTCTGAATGGTCTCAACTTGAAACACCTTTCGAACAAGGGAGAAGCAAGCCAGCTATGAGAATGGGTGATTTATGGGGATTTTTGTTTACTGTCAAATAATTTCTCTTCTGAGCTGTTTCCATTTGTGATCCTGGAGGAAATTCCCAGAACTCAACCTTTGTTTGTCTAGTCTTACAAACAAGGAGGGCTTTAAAATATTTTCACCTCTGTTTGTCTTTATTGGTGTCACAATCGGTCATACATGAGTCTAACAAAATGGGTTTTCCAAACAAGAGCCTATTAGGCTCAATGGGAATTAAAGTTTAAGAGATGGAAAAATGCATATACCAGGTGTGGTTTCCTGCTGGATACTGAGTAACACTGCTGTACAGTTAAATGGTTGAAGCTTCTGTGCTTACTTTTATTTTTTGCTCCTGCTGCACTTACCGTGGACTGCCAGAAGAACAAACAAATCTGTCTTGAAAGAAGTACAAGCAGAATGCTCCTCAGAAAGGAGGATGGCAAGACTTCCTCTCACATACTTTGGACGTGTTATCAGGATTGACACAGTGGCTGCAACAATGGGCTGAGGCATGGCAACGATTGTGAGGATGGTGCAGGACCAGGCAGGGTTTCATTCTGTTGTGCATAGGGTCGCTATGAGTTAGAACAACAACAACACTTACCCTAGAAGTGGTCATAGAGCCATTGCCCACCAAATCCTTTTCCTCCTACACTTTGAGGCAATGGAAGCATCTCTGACTCCAACCTCCAAACTGTATCCCCTATAAAGAAACTCTCCCTGTCTCTTTGGGGTTCTTTACCCAGCAGACTCAGACACAGGGAACATCTCCCACACCCCTCACCCTCTAGTAGGTTCCCATGAGTTAGGCTGACTGCTGTGGCAGGGGAGGGATAAGAGGGTGCAGAGGGCATGCCTCTCCTTGCAGTTGGTGATAAAGCTGGGCGGGAGCCTGATCCCTGATTCCTAGGCTAGGACTCCAAAGGCTCATGTCCTGAGAGGGCAGAACAAGTATGCCCCTCCCCTACCTCACCTTGTCTGTCCAGGACACAAAAGGCGGCATCTGCACTTGGCTGAGGAGATTCTTCTCTGTGGTCTTTTAAGAGAGGAGGACAGGAGACCAGAAGGAACTCACCCTGGGCAAAGCTTTGAAGCGGCCACTGTCCTACCTCCTTTTCTGTACTCTCTCCTGCTTTCTGGTACTTCTTTCTTCCACCACTAACTAGGTTTTCCAATGCCTTCATGCCATTTACAGACTGAGCAATCCTGCCCCAGGCCCACTCCTATGTCCCCTTCCAGGGCTTCAGGCTCTAAAATTCTCTCTAGATGCAAAGTTCCATTCTCTCAGTGATTTGATCTCAATAGATTAAGGGAAAGCCCTTTTGTAAACTAATCCCTACTAAGATGTGAATGACAACTAATTCCCCCCGCCCTTAGTCTTCTCTGCTGATTTTTCCTTGATAACTGATACTGATCACTAGTTGGTAGAATACAAGGCAGCAATAAGAGCAAGAAAGATGGGACAAGATGGCCCACCTGCTGCTCCTTAAATCTCACCACCGATTTTCGCTACCAAGAAGTCACTAGGAAGAGAAAGGACTTTGAATTAGCCACTGCTCCCTGTGTCCTCTCCAGCCAGCTTCCTACCTGGAAGCACATCCTCATCCTTCATAGAAGGAGCAAATTCCACTATAGACAGAGGTGGGCTCTGTCCCTTTCTAAACCTAATGAGGCAGGTAACCCAGGTATGCACCATGTCCCAAAATAAACCCACTGCCATCGAGTCGATTCCAACTCATAGTGACCCTATAGAACAGGGCAGAACTGCCCCACAGGGTTTCCAAGGCTGTAAATCTTTACGGAAGCAGACTGCCACATCTTTCTCCCATGGAACGGCCGGTGGGTTCAAACTGTCAACCTTTTGGTTAGCGGCTGAGCACTTAATGACTGCACCACCAGAGCTCCTTATGCACCACGTCCAGCACCCCAAAACTTAGGAAGGACACACCTTTCAGCTGAGAAAGAACCTAGGTGAGGAGTCCCCTGCAGAGAGTCCAGCCACCCAGGACCCCTGAGCTTACCAACACCAGGATCGTTACTTTAATTCAGGGCAGTTTCCATTCTGCCTGGTTTTTGCTTCCGTCTGCCTCCACCTTCCCCAGAGGCCCAGCCTTCCCCTCTTCCTTCTGTCTTCTGGGACTGGAAGTGGTTCTCCCTGTGAGTCCTGGGCCCCAAGCCACTGTCAGGGTGAGGCCCAGGCCCAGCTTCACCAAAACCACCTCCAGCCCCAGCAGACCAGGGAAGGGGAAGAGGAGAGGGGGAGAGCTTGGCTCTGGGGAGTTGGCCAGTTGCTGGGCTCCAGAAGCAGGCCCAGATGAAACCATCCTGTGAACCCTCCCACTTCTCCAGCCATCGATTGTGCCTGCTTGTCAGGAGATCAAAGAACATATAGGCATCAGGCTAATGAGTTTTATCAGATTGCAACACCAGACAGGTCATCACGTTCTCTCAGTTGGCCATTTCCTTCCCCAGGTTGCTACTCAGGCTCCCGGCAGGCTATTTACACTTCACGTTCCAAAGCCCGCTGCTCATCCCTGGCGTTATACGGGTCAGCGCTGCAGCATTTTTCCCCTACATCAGGTGGAATAAACAGGAACTGCCCCTATTTTAAGCCACAGATCTGGTACTTTCTGGCTACCCATAAGGAAGAGGAGAAATAACAACAGTCATGTGAATTTTAAAATATCTCTAATCTCCACTCACCCCCTTCCCCCACTGAGCTGATTTTTCGTTTCTATTGACTGAACAATTTCCTTTCTCCTTCTGTATCCGATATTTCCTCTAGTTTCTCTTCCCTGCTTCACCTCACCCAAATCCTATCAGTGAGACGAAATCCACAGGAGGGTAGTTGTAGGCTCTTGAGTTTGCGTTCATCATGGGCGACACTTTTGTCAAAAGACTCTAGTGGCCACATCCAACGTGGAGCTCCAAAAATGGAAGAAGACAGCAGTGCTCAGAAATGCATAACTTCCAGAACCTTTCTCCAACCAGCTTTCCCCAATTCAAATAGCCAAACCAATCCTGAGGTTAAAGAGAAATGGTGTTGTCACTTCCTGTTTTGAAGTTGTCTCTACCCCGAGTTTTGCTTGAAAAAGAGAAAGACATTCAGGAACTGGCCTTGCACTGACATTAGGTCACATTATTCTCCTATTAAACATAAAAATCTCACAGAAGACCAGCCTCAGATAAGGTTACTCTGAGACCATGAAAAAATGAGACGACGCAGCAAGGCCTCTTTACAATTTTATCTAAGCAGACAAAAACAAGGTCACTGTGCCACCTAGAAAACACCAAACACCCTTCTCTTGGCCAAAAAGAGTGACTGCAACTTATTTACAGCTCAGTCCTCATGCTAGTCTACAGATGAGATTTTTTGAGATACCCAATCATAGAATTACTCCTGATTTCTGACAGCCTCCAATCTAGAACTTCCTTAGACCCTCTCAAATCACCCGGCCAAGGCCCAAACCCTAGAGCAGGGTCTTTCCAACACCCTTTCAGTAAGACCTTTGTGGTTCCCCATGGTGTGTGTTCTTCCTTGATACAGTGAGTCATAAACCAAACTTACTTAACTACAGGTGTGTTCCTGGTGATCTTTGGCTCAGGGCATTGGCACTCTCCACATAACCATCTGCCTCCGCCCATTTTTATCTTTCCTCTTTGTCTATTTGTTGATTTATTTCTTCACTTGTTACCACAGAGTAGTTAACAATGTGAGCTTTGGAGTCAGATACTGGGCTCCAGACCACAGCTTGGCCTGATGGTGGCAAGTCATTTTACCTCTTCAGGAAAAGCCTGTGTCAGGAAATTAGGTCCTCGCATGGGACTGGGAGGATTCAGTTAGGTATGTAAAGTATAAATCTTATTGGCTAACAGAGTTGTGAGAGACACCTAACAGGAAGTTAGTACCTTAAATCTGTCCTCTGCTTGGCCCATCATCCCTAGGAACACACAAATGAAAGCCAAGTTGCTTCAGTTTAATGCAATAAGCTTGATGAGCAAAATATATTGTGGCAACTATTTACTGGCCATCAAACATCAGCTATGAGTAATAACTTTGCTGTGAAATTGCTCCTCAATACTGGGAGAATGAACCAGGGTCGTCAAGATAATTGACACATCTCAAATTGCAGGTATTATTTCAAGAAGTCCTAGCTTCAGATGAGAGTTCTGTCCTCGCTGCCCTCACGGGGAAATCTCGTGATCTCCTGTAAATGTGATATTCTGGGGGAGGGGAATGACACGATTTTGGAATCAAAAGAGAGCTGGAAGAGCAGGAAATTCCCCTTCTGTATTTATTTCCCGGGCTGCTGTAACAAAACACCACCAACTCGGTGGCTTAAAACAACAGAAATTTATTCCTTCAATGTTCTAGAGGCTAGGGGTCTGAAATCCAAGTGTCAGCAGGGCCATGCTCTGTCTGAAGTCTCTAAGGAAAGATCTTTCCTTGCTTATTCCAACATTTTGGTGGTTCCTGGCAATCCTTGGTGTTCCTTGCTTTGTGGATGCATTACTCCAGTCTCTGTCTCCTTCTTCACATGACTGTCTTCCCTTTGCATCTGTGTGTGTCTGTGCCTCTTTTTACAAGGACACCACTTACATTGGATTAGGGCCCACCTACTCCAGTATAACCTCATAGTAATTGATAACATCTTCAAAGACCCCATTTCCAAACAAGGTCACAGGTATTAGGACTTCAACATACCATTTTGGGGGACACAACTCAATCCATAACACCTTACCAACTTTGGTAAGTTATTTAACTTGAATCTGTTTTCTCAGTTACATACATATATACCTATAGAGCTTCCAGAAAATTAAAATAGAGAAACTGATACAGAGCAAGCATTCAGTTACTGTTAGTTCCCTATATGGCCTACCCTTTACCAACCTCTCCTCCAAGCCCGTAAATCACACACACACACACACACACACACACACACACACACAGAAACACACACGTGCACACAAAGGTTCAATATTTATCTGACTTTTCAACTTCAACAACTGTCAACAGAATAATACAGCCCAGGGCTGTAGAGGCAAGTTCCCTGAGGCTGGGGTCTCTCAGTCCCTCCCTTTGCACACACTGGAGATCCATCAGGAACACAGGTGGCACAGTGGTTAAGCATTCAGCTGCTAACCAAAAGGTCAGTGGTTTGAACCCACCAGCTGCTCCACAGGAGAAAGTGTGGCAGTCTACCTCTGTAAAGATTTACAGCCTTGTAAACTTTACGGGGCAGTTCTACCCTGTCCTGTAAGGTCACTGAGTCAGAATCAACTCTATGGCAACAGGTTTGGTTTATATAAAGTTAAAGGAGCCCTAGTGGTACAGTGGTTAAGCGCTCAGCTGCTAACCAAAAGGTCAACAGTTCGAACCCACTAGCTGCTCCATGGGAGAAAGATGTGAAAGTCTGCTTCCATAAAGGTAACAGCCTTGGAAACCCTGTGGGGCAGTTCTACTCTGTCCTATAGGGTCACTATGAGTCGGAATCAGCTCGATGGCAACAGATTTATATAAAGTTATCATGGTGACCTCATGTGTTACACAGTAGGACTGCTCCATAGGATTTTATTGACTGTAACGTTTACAGAAGCAGATCTCCAGATCTTTTTTTAGTGGCCCCACTGGGTGGGTTTGAACCACCAACCTTTAGGTTAGTAGTTGAGGTCAAGCCGTTTGTGCCATCCATGAGTCAGGCAGCAGCACGCCTAGTGTTCGGTATTTGTGATGTCTAAATAGTCTGCACTCATGTAATTCTTAGCAATTACAGTAGGCCTACCCCAGAGGCACCTCGGAAGAAAGGTCTGGCAATCTACTTCCAAAAAACAGGCCATTGAAAACTGTGGCGTACAGTTCTACTCTGACACACATGTGGTCACGAGTTGGAATCAACTCAATGGCAACTGATTTTGTTTTGGTTTTAACTGTCAATACAATACTCGGAAAAGCTTGGCTGCTTTGTGGGAAATGGACTACGAAGAACACACAGAGCAGGAAATGGGGGACGCTCCATTCCTTTGACACCAAACTCCTCTGCCCAGCTGCAAAGGGAGGACAGGGAAGATGGCAGCAACTAGCAAGCAGGCAGCAGCACGCCTCCAGTCACCGTCAAAACTTGCCCGGGGTGCATGAAGGTCTTATAAAATTACCTGCCACCTCAAGAAGTTTCCTAATGAGTTATTTAAACAACTTGTTTATCATCTTGGTTGATTAGTCGAAGAAAAGTAATAGTCATAGTTCAGTGGTTCCTAACATTTGAAAAATTGCAGACGCCTTGTTAATAGCCAAAAACACAGGAAGCTTCCACATGGCAGTAGCTGCATTTTGTTTCCATTGCTAAGAAATCGATTTGTCAAATATGGATCCTCAAGTTCCTTGTACCCACCATTTCCTTCCTCTGCCCTCCCTTACCATAATCAGTGACACACTATCTCCAAATTGGGAACTCCGTGACATAGGCTTGGAGTCCCTGGTGGCACAAATAGTTAAGCACTCAGTTACTAAACAAAAAGTTGGCGGTTCGAGTCCACCCAGAGGCAGCTCAGAAAAAAAGCACGACAATTTACTCCCCCAAATCAGCCACTGAAAATCCTACCAAACGCAATTCTACTCTGACACACATGGGGTCACCACGAGTCGGAGTCGACATGATGGCAACTGGTTACAGATCTGGCATATGCTATTAAGAAAACTGGAACAGAACGCCAGAGAAAGGTTCTTCAAAAATGAGCCGAAATATAAAATCTAAAACAATAAAGACCATGGAAGAAAAAATAGGGACAATGCTAGGAGCCCTAATACATGGCATAAACACAATACGAACCATAAATGCACAAGCACCAGAAGAGAGAGTAGATAAATGGGAGCTCCTAAAAATCAAACACTTATGCTCATCAAAAGACTTCACCAAAAGAGTAAAAAGACAACCTACAGACTGGGGAAAAAATTTTTGGCTACAACAAATTCCGATTGCATCTAATCTCTAAAATCTACAAGATACTGCAAAATCTCAACAACAAAAAGACAACTAACCCAATAAAAAAATGGGCAAAGGATATCAACGGGCACTTCGCCAAAGAAGACATTCAGGCAGCTAACAGACACATGAAGAAATGCTCATGATCTTTGGCCATTAGAGAAATGCAAATCAAAACTACAATGAGATACTATCTCACCCCAACAAGGCTAGCATTAATCAAAAAAACACTAAATAATAAATTTTGGAGAGGTTGTGGAGAGACTGGAACACTTATACACTGTTGGTGGGAATGTAAAATGGTACAACCACTTTGGAAATCGATTTGGTGCTTGCTTAAAACGGTAGAAACAGAAGTACCATATGATCCAGCAAGAGCTGTCACACAAATAGACATATGCACGCTCATGTTCACTGCAGTACTGTTCACATTAGCAAAAAGATGGAAAAAACCTAGGTGCCCATCAACGGACGAATGGATAAACAAATTATGGTATATTCACACAATGGAATACTATGCAATGATAAAGAACAACGATGAAACCGTGAAACATAACATGGATGAATCTGGAAGGCATTATGCTGAGTGTATTTAGTCAGTCACAAAAGGACAAATATTGTATAAGACCACTATTGTTAAGAACTCATGAAAAGGTTTAAACACAGAAGAAAACATTCTTTGATGGTTATGAGGGTGGTGAGGGAGGGAGAGGGTGATTCACTAACTAGATAGTAGACAAGAATTATCTTAGGTGAAGGGAAGGACAACACACAATACAGGGGAAATCAGTACAACTGGACTAAACCAAAAGCTAAGAAGTTTCCTGAATACAACCAAACACTTTGAGGGACAGAGTAGTAAGGGCAGAGGTCTGAGGACCATGCTTTCAAGGGACATCTAGGTCAAATGGCATAACAAAGTTTATTAAGAAAATGTTCTGCATCCTACTTTGGTGAGTGGCATGCGGGGTCTTAAAAGCTAGTGAGCAGCTGTCTAAGATGAAGAACACCAAAGTCACAAGGAAAGCATTAGCCCAAGAGACAGAAAAGGCCACATAAACCGGAGACTGTATCAGTCTGAGACCAGAAGAACTAGATGGTGCCCAGCTACCACCAATGAACGCCCTGACAGGGAACACAACAGAGTCCCTGTTGGAGCAGGAGAAAAGTGGGGTGCAGAACTCAAATTCTAGTAAAAAGACCAGACTTAATGGTCTGGGACTGGAGGAACCCCAGAAAGCATGGCCCCCGGCCTATCAACCCAACATTAAAACCATTCCTGAGGCCAACTCTTCAGTCAAAGATTAGGCTGGACTACGGGACATAAAATGATACTCCTGAAGAGTGTGCTTTTTAGCTCAAGTAGATACATGAGACTAAATGGGCAGCTCCTGTCTGGAAGTGAGATGAGAAGGCAGAGAGGGTCAGGAGCTGGTTGAATGGACACAAGAAATCAAGGGTGGAAAGGAGGAGTGTGCTGTTACAGTATAGGGAGAGCAATTAGGGTCACACAACAACGTATGCATAAATTTTTGTATGAGAGACTAACTTGAATTGCTTAAAAAGTACAATTAAAAAAAACTTTTTTGCCCAAAAATGAGCCAAGAAAGGAAGAAGTCTTACTCAATATTTTACAGCCCCATTAGCAAATTTCCCAAGAATGAAATTCCTTTATAATGGTTGGCTGAAAGATACGAGAAACATGATTACTTCTTTGCTATGTAAAGAAAAAGCACAGCTTTTACTTTCCCTGCTGAGTTAAAGGTCAACCTGTGTATGCCTATAAAATGCATTGCCTATAAAATAGACTGTTAGTATTTACCTACCGGCTGGCCCTCATTTATGTTAAAGTTTAACAGTCAAAATGTCATATAATAATGATGGACTGAGATGCCCTTGGGTACAGCTGGATAATAATACTTGCTTAAGAAAATCCGTATCTGTTATATTGTATCCATCCTCCTATATAAACAAAATGTTCTTACTTCTGTTCTGACCCAGTATCTATCTCCTGCTACCTTCTTTTGATTATTCTCACCTACACCCCTATCCCTCCTCAGGAAGCTAAGCAGTACTAGCGGCTTCTCTGCCAAATCATGCCCAAGTCAGTGTCATGGTTCCACCTTCCTTCCAAATCAAAGGTTTCCCAGCCCTGGCAACTGGATTCTCTGCCCTGGGCTTCTGAAATGGCCAGTACCAGTCCTTTCTGTCCCATAACCAACCAGCTCTGCCCAAGAAGCCAGGCGTACCTCACCCATTCATTATCAATTCTGGGAGAGGAGAAGGTACAAAAGGAGGAACAACAAAAACATGGTGAGGCCCAGGGTCCAAGACAGAGAGGCACCTGCCACAGGCTTGTACGTGGAGGGTGTACACAGGACAGGGGAGAGGAACAGCATGAAAAAGAAAGGGAGTGGAAGGGGGACTTTTATTTAAGGCTGTTTAGATTTATGGATATTGAAATGAATACATCTGCAGGCCCTGAACAACAGTAAAAAACAAGATGGCGCACCCAAAACGTTTTCATATTTTATTGCAGAGGTATGTGAGGTGTATTATTAGTTAACATGTAATTTTTAAAGTGCTAATTCATATCCTACATGTACAAAATCATTTTACGAAAAAGCTTAAAAAACTAGCAGATAATGTGCTCTCTGCTGGGCTCTTACTAGAAGGCGTATCTGGGAGGGTGGCACCCACTGCAGAGTTACAGCAGCAGCAACCAACACAACCGCTGCCACCTCTTCATCTGACACTCTGTCCTCCTGCCACCTCTTCATTGCCAACCTCATTGCATCTTGATTCTTCACCTTTCCTCTCTTCTTCTGTGGTTTTCTTCCCACCCAGGATCCACCAGATGACCATGCGGGATAAACAAGAAACTAAAATACATCTTCGTACCTTTCCATCTCGGACAAGAACGATTCCGGTTCTCTGGGACATTCAGCCATGTTATTTCCTAAGGCCTTTTACCCCAGAAAGTGTCACTTAAAATGTAAACAAATTGCCTTCAACCAGAGTTCTCAGGTCACCTTCATTATATCCTTTGAGTAGACCTTTTATATTTAGTTCTTCAAGTATCTATATTACAATATATAACCCTCGTGATCAAAACAACTAAGAAAGCGGTCTTGTTACAACTATTTCACATTCTCTATCACCAAGAGCTCTCCTAGGAAAATATCCAAAAGGGAAATTCAGCCCAACAATTAGCTGCCACAAGTTCTTAATGGGTGCTACTTGGGGAAGTCCCTACGTCAAAATTATTGCAATCAAATATTCAGTTCTTCTAAACATCATCAAAAGATCCTAGGTCATGGACTAGACCAGAAATCCACTGTGATGTTGATATATAAAGGATTGTGTTCCACAGACAGTAATTTATAAGAACAACTAGTCAGCCCATCTGTTTTCCAAACTCGTGACACTTGATGTAAGAGCTTCATCCTAGAGATAAAAAAGAACATATATGAGTGATAAAAACAAGGATTTGGCACATATTTGCATTGCTTTTTGACTTGCCCCAACATTTGGCAAATGCATTCGTATAAATTATTGTACCTGTTGGGTTTTCTACCGCAAACACAATTGGTTTTGTCCATCTAAGATAACAGAGTCCAATGATAGTCATGTTCATTCCAAGATTTATTGTGTCAGATCTCAAGTTAGACCCTGAGGACCAATGATGAAGAGTCACTGGACTCTGTGAGCTCCCAGATGGGCACTGATAACAATGTGATGTGTGCCATCCACTGCTAACAGGCCCTTACATAGTATTCAGGGGATCTCTAACTCACCCAATGTCGTTGGGAAAACTTTGTGTCGTAGGTGGAGAGGGTATATACTTTTCATAAGAACCTCAAAAAAAGTTAAGAATATGTGAGGATGAGGGTGGACAAAGTGACCTAACTGCATGAGTAGGTCTGGGGAGAGGTCACAGAGAAAGCAAATATGGCTGAGGCTTAACAGAAGTTCACTAAATGAAGAAGATGAGAAAAAGGACACTCCAGGCAGAGCGAACACCCTGTGCAAGATGCACAGACAGCAAAACCTGGTACATCTGAGGAAGAATGAATCATTCAGTGTGACTGGGGCCCTGCAATCTGGGGAGAGTAGCTGGCAGAGAACTGAACAGGTCTCTAGGAGCTTAGCAGTGGAAAACAATGAATCCCAGTTACACATTATATGTTAACAGAGGTGGAGATCAGAAGCATCATGTTGAGCTAAATAAAATCAGAGAAGAATAAATACAGTATGATCTTATTTACATTCAATTGGAAAACATGCAAAACTAAACAATCTTTTGTTTAGGGTTACAAACATATGGGAAAACAAGAAAAGCAGGGAAATAATTATTACAAAAATTCAAGAAAGTATTACCTCTGGGGGAAGGGAGGGAAAAATATGGGATTAGAGAGGGCCACACAGGTAATGGATATAAATCGGGTGGGAGACCAACAGTATTCATGGTATCAATCTTGTCATAGAATTTATAAATATTCTTTTGTATCTATTCAATAATTAATTTCTTAGGAAAAATGTATACCAATGAACAAAGACTAGAAAAACACACAAAATATTTAAAAAGCTGCTTTGTTAGAGTGGTAAGATGTATGGCTAAATTTTGTGTTGCTGGAAGTCCTTTAATATTGTTTTAAAATTTAGAAGAAAAAAAAATCAGATCCAAGAAATGTAGATGCTTCAATCATAGCCCCATGAAGAATCAGCTTATCTGACAGGAGTCCTTGGTAAAAGGCTAATTCCTAGGGCAGAAAAAGTACAAAATGAGCCTCGAATGTTCTGTCGCACCAGAGCACAGGGAAGGAAGCTCTCAGACTGCTGTGGGTACGTCAAAGGGACTCAGGAGCCACCCTGAAGAAGATCCATTAGCCAAAGATGGACAATATCAGCATCAAAAAGAAGACCCATTGGCCAAAGATGAGACAATATCAGCACCAAAAAGGAAGGGGGGGGGGGGTGTGGACAGACTATAGATTAAGAGAGATTTAAGAAAGATCATCCAAATACAGAGTGGACCTTGTCTAGATACAGCTCCTAACAACCCAACTGTTAAAAAAAAAAAAAAGCACTTATAGGATATAATCAGGGAAATCTGAACACTGACTGGATATTTAATACTAAGGAAATATTGTTAGTTTTATTTTAGGTATCACAATGATTTGTGGTTATATTATATTTTTCAAGACTCCTTATATTTTAGAAGGAACTGTACTGGTGCAGTGGTTAAAGCGCTCAGCTGCTAACCAAAAGGTCAAACACACCAGCCGCTCCGTGGAAGAAAGACAGGGCAATCTGCTTCCATAAAGATTTACAGCCTTGGAAACCTACTCTGTCCTATGGGGTCTCTACGAATCAGAATCGACTCAACGGTAGTGGGTTTGGTTGGGTTTTTTATATTTAGAGACACATACTGAGGTAATTTCCAAATAGAATGCTATGATTTTGGGGATCTGCTTCTAAATAATCCAACGGAGGAGAAGAAAAGAAACTGGGGAAAGAAAAATGGTCAGGAGTTGATGATTGTTGATGCTGGGTATCAGTTTGTGAGGTTCCATAAACCATTTTCCCTACTTTTGTGTCTATTTGAAAACTTCTTTAATAAGAAGTATTTAACAAAATGAACTGGCTTATCTGTCCAAATTCAGCATAGCCAGGTAAGTAGCTTGCCAGGCACATGAACCCAGGTCTCACCTTTCTATATTCACCTCATTGCCTCTGTCTCTAGTGTGGGAAATCATTGTATATTTGCCTACTTTGGGTCCTGGCCGGAATATTTTCATTCCATGGAGCTCAACCCTAGAAAAAGAAGGAGAGTTTAAAAAAAAAAAAATTAAGTACTACTGGACACTTAAAAACAATCACTCACAAAAACTTACACATTCACAATGGATACACACATACCTGGATTATTTGGATATTTAAAAAAGAAGAAAAACTAAAATTACAGATTTTCCTCTAATGGTAGGACCTCAAGCAATAAACCCATCAAAGAATCACATTTAACATTTACTACTGGTAAATATAAAAAACGCAAATCTGCTGCAAATGACCTCTTTAAAGTGTTCAAAAGCAAAGATGTCACTTTTAGGATTCAGGTGTGCCTGACCCAAGCCATGGTATATTCAATATTCTTCACTGTCAGAAGAACAAACAAATCGGTCTTGGAGGAAGTATAGCCAGAATGCTCCTTAGAAGCAAGGATGGCGAGACTTCATCTCACGTACTCTGGACATGCTATCAGGAGGGACCAGTCCCTGGAGAAGGACATCATGCTTGGTAAAGTAGAGGGGCAGCAAAACAAAAAAAAGGGAGACCCTCAATGAGAAGGATTGACACAGTGGCTTCAACAATGGGCTCAAACATAACAATGATTGTGAGGATGGCACAGGACCAGGAGGTGTTTCATTCTGTTGCACAGAGGGTTGCTATGAGTCAGAACCGACCCAACAGTACCTAACAACTGGGGTACAAAGGAGATGTGTTAATTTATAGTTCGTCGTTTTGCAAAAAAGTTCAGAGTACTTATGTTAAAACATCCTGAGGAGTAGGAGAGTCGAATCCCTTAGGATTCCTGATTTACTTAGTGTTGCCTTCTTCTAACAAAGAAAGAAACGACCATTTAAGAACCATAAACCTAGATTCAAATCTAGGCTATTATTCACAACTGGGTAAGCCGTTCACTACTCCAGGTCTCAGTTTCCTCATCTGTAAAATGACGATGATGATATGGTGTCGGTTTGAAAGGTTCAAACAAGATAATTCACATGGAACATGCTTTGCAAAACTGCATGCATTATGTAAGTGCCGAGAAGGGCGGGGCCTGCTGCCCAGGTGATAAATACTCAGTAAGTAAATACCAACCAACTTTTAAGCTCAGATTGTTTTGGTTTATTCATGACATTAGTTAAGAACGATTCTGGGGGCCGTGGTATTCCTATCAAATGAAAGCAAATCTTGGGGCTCCCCCTGTACCCTGAAGCTGAGGGGCAGCAGGAAAAAAGACAGTGAAGAGGCACGATCAGTGCAATGTTCTACTGATGATCCTGGCCGGGCAGTGAAATGGATTTTGGAAATTAGACAGGTACTGTTTACCTCCAGCCCTGGCTACTCCTGCCCTGAAGTCCGACAGGTGCCCCTGGTCCAGCTCATAAGCCATGGCTTATGACTACTTACAGACTACTGTTAGGCTGGGCCAAAGACCCCTGCCCATCACTATGGCCAATCCATGGAGCCCTTGGTCAGGGCAATCCATTTCCTCTTGCCAAAAACACTCCAGAGACTCTCAGCCTAGACATGGGGACTAGATTAGCCCTGGCTTCTTTACACTGAAGCAGCAGAAATTTCTGACAGTCACACCCCTGTTACTTTAGAGCCACAGCAGGAAGGAAGGGGGTCCTCTAATAGCCAGAAAGATCCTATGATTACAAGTCTGAAGATGCAGGCCCCAGGCTCTTGAGTAATTACTTATTTCTGGGGGGTAGGGACATCCATAACTGTCTGGCCACAAAACTCAAGCTCAGGGGAGTGAGCCGAGGAAGGGGGTCAGACTGATTTTCTTTGAGCCCCCCAGAGCAGAAAGTAGTCCAAGGGCAGCTGAGGGTAACGCCAGCAGCCCCACGCTGGCCCGGGAGCCAGGCCAGCAGCTGCTCCCACAACACCCGGAGCTGGTGCAAGCCTAAGAAAGTACAGTCAGCTGTCCCTAGTTCAGCGTGTACAGCTGCTCTGAGGCTGCTGGCACCCCTGCTCTGGACATCGAGTCCGTGTCAGGATCCCCTGGGGCCTGAGGGAAAGCATAAGGCTTACCATAGGTCCTTCCAGCTACTGCCCCCAAAATGCAGCTTTCCAGATACTCTGCAGTTTGGTGCTTTTAATTCACTAGTGAAACCTTGACTAGTAACACCCACTGACAAGTCCCCAGAGGCCTCCATCAACCCCTGTAGACCCCAAACACCCACAAGACAGGAATAGAGCACTCTCCATCATTTCTAAACTACCACTGGCAAAAGCAATCTGGACCCTGCTGACCCCCGTCCACCCCTTGCCACCCTCTAATCCTTGCAAATCTGCAGCCTTGTAACCTGCTGAACTGGCATCTGCAGTAACTACACAAAAACGGAAGTTTCCAGAGCCACCACGATAGCAGAGCCCGTGAAGGGGACCTTTCTATGTTGTTCACCTGAGTCTGAGGTCATCGTCTTCGCCTCCCCAGCCCCAGTAGTTGTTAGAGAATCCATTCACCTTGAAAAACTGCTCTCTGGTTAGGGCAGTGACACCCCCAAAATATCCTTTGTAATGTAACCTGTAGCAAGAGAGGTAAGAAAAGGTGAGAACATTAGTAGAAGCCTTTTGTTCTTCACAGGTACTTCAGAGGTGTCTGATTTCACTGCCATCATTCCAGGAGCACTCTGAAAACCATGCACGTTCACCCATCACCTCCTGCTGGACATCCACTTCCCAACGTTCCTGGCCTTCCCTGTCTTGCCTTCGTTCCTTTGTCTAGTCAGTCGTCTGCTCTCCTCTGCTCACTAAGCAAGGTGCCACCCATGTGTTATTGTTATATTTATACCTGGAGGTCTGGAGAGATTCCTGTAAATGTGCACCACAACATTAGATCTGAATAACAGATTTCATCTCATGGGCCAATCCAATCCATTGGCAATGGTTGCCAAGGACACTGAGTTAAGAAGGATTCTGAGGCTGAGCCAAGTTCAGCATGAATGAGTATCATGATTAATATACTTTTTTCTTCCTTTTCCTTTATTTGGGGGGAAAAGAGATAGTTCTCATCCATTTCCTGAAGAACCCAACACTTCTCAACAACCCTGAGGTTTCCGGCTTAGGCAAATGGCTAGTTGACAGAGCCTTATTGGAGCCCTGGTGGTGCAGTGGTTAAGAGCTCGGCTGCTAACCAAAAGAAAGGTCAGCAGTTCGAATCCCACCAGCCACTCCTTGGAAACCCTATGGGGCAGTTCTACTCTGTCCCTAGGGTCGCTATAAGTCGAAATCAACTCGACAGCAATGGGTTTGGTTTTGGTTTTTCATGAAAATAGTGTGTACAGAATAACAAACAGGTTTTGAGAAAAAGCCACTCAGTTATGTCTTAGATAAATTGATTTCGAGGATCTCCTGGAGCTTTTCCCAGTAGGCAAATGGACGCAAGGTCTAAGATCAAGAGACAGGTGGCCAGAGCCATGCACTTGAGAATCAGCTGTCAAGAGGTGGTACTTGAAGCCCCAGTAGTAGGAGAACTCACCCAAAGACAAAGCTCTGGGTGAGAGAGGAGAGAACAAAGGACAGAATCTTGGGAAGTATCAACAAGTGAAAGCGGAGTGAGAGAAATAACCCACAAAGGCGATCAAGAAGTAACAGTCAGAGAGCAGATTGTTATGTAGTATTAACAGACAAACTAGCAAATCTGAGGAACACTTCAACATAACACTGTAACAATTCAGAAATGCAAACGAAGGTGGTTTATAACTTGGGTGTTACTGAGTAAAAAGATGGGAATATCCGGAGGATTTCTAACTTTAATTAACTTCAGTTAAAAGTGTTCCACTGCAGGCCACCTTCTAGCCACATAACAGGTTGGATTATAAAATAAACAATTTATCACCTGTGAGTAAAGTGCTCCCTTAAACAATTAACTATATGGGACAAAATAGTCAACATTTACCCAAAAGCAAAGACGAAAAGGCAAGGAGAGGAAGGGAAGTTAAGTCAATGGAAACAGAACAAACAGAATGGAAATAATGAGAACGCTGACACATGGTAAATCGTAACCAATGGCACGGAAAATTTTGTATAAAAATTTGTTAAATGGAAACCTAATTTGCTGTGTAAACTTTCACCTAAAACACACACACAAACACAGTGTTCAAGAGTCAATACAATATTTTTGCTTTTCCAGATAAGAAAAAGCAAAGGCAAAGATCAATAAACACACAGACACTTGCCATCTAACAGGTGGCATCCCAAAAGCTAATTTGTAGTTCAGCTGTTTGTTTCTGTGTTCTGAATACAGACCAGGAGACCCTGTTCAACCCATAATAGAAAAAGACTTACCTATATACCCCCAACCTAAACTGTGGGAATGATATTATCATAACCTAAAACAAGCCAAAGTATAAATAAAGTGCTCAGAAGGTAGCTGCTTTCACATTTCTAAAGGAAACTTTGAGTAGAACCACCACCCAGACATACCCTGGGAGACAGTGCAACACCAACAAGGGACTGTCCTGAGAACCAGCATGGACAATTTGGTGGCCATCTATTACGTAATCAGTACACGGGTCTTCCAGGGTGGCTTTGAGCTGGAATCCACTCGACGACAACGGGTTTGGGTTTTTTAGTTTTATCCACCAAGTGGAGCCCCTGAGTGGTACAAATGGTTAATACGCTCAGCTGCCAACTGAAAAGTTGGAGTCTGAGTCCATCCAGAGGTGCCTCAGAAGTTCTACTTCTGAAAAATCAGTCACTGAGAACCCGAAGGAGCACAGTTCTACTCTGACACACATGGGGTCTCCCTGAGTCAGAATCCACTGGATGGCAACTGGGATGGTGGTGGTGGTGCTAACCATCAAGTGCAAGACAGCTGGTCAAACACAGCCCCGGTTTCCAAGAGCTTACAATCTAAGCAAAGACAAGAGTATTATCAGGGTTCAGAGGATGAACATGTGGCCACATCAGCAGACGGCAGGCCTGGGAGGATTCAAAGAGATAGGAAAATGGGGGAGATCCTGGTGGCCTGAACTCCATGTGGGCAAGCATGGGAAAGAGACAGATGCAGGTTGTTTGAGGAGATCTGGGGACCCATTGAGCCAGAATGTGGAGCAGTAGGAGACAAGCTGGAAAGAAAGGTTAAGGAACTGCCAGTTTCACAGGGTCTATTTTTTTTTAAAGGGCTATGAAGCCCAAGGATGGGGCAGTGTGGTTATAAAATAACGGAAGAGTCCCTGTATACTGAAGGAATTCTTGGCAGAAAAATTTGCCACTGGCTGGTCCAGAGCTTTATCTCTGACCCAGGGATTACTTCTCACCCAGAAACAGATTTTTTCCTGCCTTCATCAGGGTCTGAGACACTTGGGTATATTTAACATCTTCCCTCTGCGTGCGTGTAAAGTGAAAATATTTCTTTCACTTCTCATCATACTCACAGGGCTATTGTGATCATGAACAAAGCCTAAAGCCTGTGTCTAGTTAAGCTTTGTGGCTTACGTGCAGGACATATTGTTACCAGCAGGGGCAGACACTCAGCTACCTGCAACTACAGTCACCAGGACTAGAGGGATTTCACTCAAGCAGCAAAGGTGGGAAGTACAAGGGAGGCCAGCTCTTATTTTACCTATACATACCTCTCTCCCTGGTCACAAAGATGGAGCAGATTAAATGATATATACAATAAAATAGAAAAATATAATTTATAAACCAGGACCAGAGAAAAACTTAAATTAGAATAGATTAAGATCAAAACTATATTAGAACTCTGATTTTCAAATAAGATTCCTTCCAGTTTCTAAAAGAGGGCCTTGGATGTGATTCAGAACTTCTTGCATCTTTAGCAAAAGGGGAGACATTCAATTACCTGATTCACATTGTTAAGGAAAACTGCCATTTACACAAGGGTGACAAAGTCTCCTGATACTTAGCTATAAAAGAAATGTCCGGCCAGTTACAACAGCAGGATTCATACACGGGCTGTTTCCTAGAGGGAGCGTCCCTGATGAAAGCCGAGACTGTGACACCAAAATGTAACTCAAGGTCGAATCCAGGCAGGAATGCCCAAGAACTTGGCTTTCTAATGATCCAGTTTAATACAAGGATAAAATTCCAAATTCAAGCCAAATGCCCGTCCTTAAAACAATCCTGTGATTATAATTTCTCATTGTCAACATTTAGAAAGAACTAGGCAACGTGCAGTTTAGCGTTACCTATACCAAGGATCTGCAGTACAGGTGAAGCACGTGGCAGATAGCGATATCTTATTAATTTTAATTTTACACAATCAGTGAACAGATGGTAGCTTTGACATGCTTCTGAAAAATCCAAGGTACCCAGCCCATGATATGCTACTTTCTTCTTCAATGCAGAGATGGACTGAGGAGAACAGAAAAAGACTCCTAGATAACGAGATTCAGATTTAAACATCAAGTTCCCCAAAGGGAAAAAAACCTATGGCTCTCTTATGGATTCCCCCCCTGCCCTCTTCTCCCACATTGTCCCTACCCTGCTCAGTCGCACAGCATGTCTCCCCTCTGTTTCTCCTCTCCTGCCTTGCTCTGTCCAATACATTAAACACTGGCTGAACGGAGCTTCCTCATGTCGTTCCCCAGCTGGAACCCTGTGTCAACAGATCCCCATTCCCTTCCAAAGGAAATCCAAACTCCTTAACAGACTGCATAATCTGGCCCCTGTCTAACCTCATCTCTTGCCTCTCCTACCTCCACAACCCCGTTCATCCCTGAGCACTGACTGAACAGCTTGCATTTTCCCCAATAATGGTGCCCTGTTTGCTCTTGCTTCCACGTCTTGCAACTCTGCTAACTAAGCTCCCAGAGATTAAGATGCCACCTTCCCTGGGGAATAGCCTTAAACCCTTCCCTACTTGTTCTCAAAGACACTGTGCTGTTGCTCAGCAGAGTGATTATTCTAGTTGTTTATATCCCACAGCTTACATAGGGACAAGTCTGTCTATGAGGCAAAAATCACCTGCAGACAATGTGACCCTCTTAAATAGTCCAAACTGAGAGGCCTACACAATAATAGCAACATGGAAACCAAGACCAAGTGACCATGGAAACCAAGACCAAGTGACCCATCGAGAGAGTCATAGCTTCCATCTCACACTGACTCCAGAGTACACACGAAGGCTGCTGAAATTGCCTGCATTATGCTATAATTATCTCACTCTTTCTCTCTTCCTCTCACTGCCAAGGGCTTGCAGTTGAATTTGCAGAAGTTAAAAGCAAGAGTGGTGCAAATCCACTGTAGCTACCTGCCTCACCACACTGTCACTCAACCGGGAGCTGAAGGGCAGGCACTCTGCCTTATTCACACTGCTCTGTGGCCCCTAGCATGGTCAGCACCACAGATATGAGCACAGGGGAAGGGCAGGGCTGGGGGGAGGCTGACAGGTAAGTGTACACACAGTGAATACAGGGTTTCATCAGCAGAGAAATTTTCCTGGTCACTATTTTCCCTCAGTTGTGCTTGTATTAGAGCGTGTATAAAATAAGGCTAAAAACCAGCTGGGCCTCTTCTGAGGGGCAAGAAGGAGGGCGTAAAGATAGGGATGATGGTACCTGGCACTTCCCACAGTGGCTCTGAGAGAAAGGGACTTGTCCTGGGGTTCCTCACTCCTGAGCAGACTACTCAGTAGATAATGCTCCTCCCCACTCTTCCCAGAATTCTGGAAAGATTCCAGCAGAAAGTGACATCACAGTCTCAAAAGGGAGGCCCAAAAGTTGACCCAAGGGGCACGATCCTGTTGCCTTCCCGAGTGGGAAGTCAATGATAGATACTAAGGTCCATGAGTTCTACTCGGTGGTGGGAGCTTCCACCACGTGGGCACTGCAGGGTGGCACTGTCCACCATTTACAATGCTTGAATTATTTCCCCTTTCCTGTTCTTTCCCTTTAGTCTCTGTGATCCTCCGCCAAATTCGTTGTGGGGTTTTTCCTCGTTAGTTTCCCCAATACCTCTTTTGAACTTTATGTGATATATTAGGGGCCCTTCTTCCCATTCTTGTTTTCCTAAGGTACTCAGGACACTACTTTCCACACACCCTTGATGACAACAGGGCAAGCTTCTCAACCTAAGCATCCTTGTCAGAGCTCCCTTACCTGTACCCAGTGCTGTTCCTGCCAACCACCAGATGCTTTGGCTGATCCTCACACTTGTAAAGGTTAAAGTCATGCTCAGGCACCAGGTCCACATCGTGGAATATAAAGCAGTCCCAATTTTCTTCCTTGAGAGCTTCTAGATAGCCCACATTCATGAGCTTGGCTCGATTAAACTTTTTATTTCCAGCCTATAGATACAGAAATTGAAACTTGAAAACCTCTTGTGATAAAGTTTCATACCTCAAGCCTCTTCCGTTCTGAAGCAGGAGTTGGTTTCACTCTTGCTGACACATAAGACTGTATGTGTGCCATAAAGATCTGACGCAGTATGCAATAACGATAAAACGCTACTTGTTTTGTTCTTCTTTATATTCCACAACTAAAAAACATCTTTATTCATTCCATGTAAAAGTATAAAATCTTTCTTACACGCTAGTCACACATATTAGTATCTATTTCTTCACTGTTCAACCCTCAGCTGATCTAGTCTTATCCTATGTTATGAATTTACACCAAACTTCCAGGAAAAGTAGCTAATGGCTTGCCAGAAAGGATCAAGAAAACTTGACCTATAAAAACAGAAACTTATTGCTAATATTTCTAAGCTACTTAAAAGTTTCTTGGAGCCACTGTAACAGAATCCTGTATAACAGTAATGGTGCAGGCTAATCCTCACATCGCCTTCACAACAGTTTTTCCAACTGGGTTTTAAAAAAAAAAAGAACATGATTTGACCTGTAATATGACCAAAACTATAGTAAGAAAAACATTTTACAGTATTTTTTAATGACTGCTTGGATTGAATTTCATAGGAATAAATTCCAGTTCACTAAACAGTTTATCATAAAAAAGTAAGGCGGTTCTCAGAAGTTGCCACACTGTTTTCCTGAAAAGAGTAACACAAAGCAGACATATTTTTCCATTCGTAAAAATATTATCTTGAGAGTTGTTATTCTGAGTGAGAACTCCCAATTAAATAAATCATAGCTATGACCAACCACGTAGAAAACAGAAATAATTATAAACAAATATAACAGTAAAAACTTGGTTTCAAGTCCTGAAAAATGGGACTACATATATCCTATGTCCATTGATTTTCAAGAGCTTAGTTTATTATGAAGTATATAACATTGCATTTTCTGACCAATATTAGAGGGCAGTGGTAGAACTCTTGCCTTCTCGCAGAAGACCAAGTGCAACTCACCTCGCACACAGCCACCACCATCTGTCAGTGGAGGCTTGTATGTTGCTATGATGCTCAACAGGTTTCAGAGGAGCTTTCAGACTAAGATAAACTGGAAGAATGGCCCAGCAATCTACCGCATTTTTACGCAAATAACGTGTGCCTTCTGAGTTTGTTTGCCAGCCACGTCCTCCCCCCATGAGTCACCCTCATAAGCACTGCCACGAATCCTCTTCCAAACGTTGCTGTAAAAAAAAAATTAGCATAGGGTGCTTAAGAAAATACCTTGTGGGGAGGGCAGCTGGCAAACAAACGCAGAAGGTGTGCGTTATTTGCGTAAAAATAAAGTACTTCCTAAAATCAGCCAGTGAAAACCCTGTGGAACACAAAGGCCCAATCTGCAGCCAATTGTGTGGATGGTGCAGGAATGGGCAGCATTTCATTCTGTTGTGCCCGGGTCGCCATGAGTTGGGGGCTGCCTCGACAGCAGCTAACAACAACAGACATCACCAATATTAAGCATGTAATTAATGATGTCGCCTGCATTCTCAGTCTTTAAGAATGTGAACAGGAGTTATTTGAATGGCCCAGGCCAATTCCAAAATACTATACATGGATGTTTAAATTGATTCCTCATTTTTCTCTCAATAAACTTTAACACCAAATAGAGGCATTTCTTTTTCTTTTTCAATTGTGCTTTAAGTTTACAGTTCAAATCAGTTTCTCATACAAAAATTTATAGACATATTGCTACATGACCCTAGCTACTCTCCCTATAATGTGACAGCACACTCCTCCTTTCCACCCCAGATTTCCCGTGTCCATTCAACCAGCTCCTGACCCTTTTTGCCTTCTCATCTTGCCCAAACAGAGGCATTTTTATCACCTATTCCATTGACCTTAGAGCTGAACTCTTCAAAAGCAGCCGAGAGTTACCCTGTGTTCCTATTAAATCATGCTCCGGGGAGACAAACATGAATTGAGAAAGTGAAAACGAAACATAATCAATTTTACATGATAAATAATGGCAAAATCAAAGGCAGAAAGGTAGAAACGGCCAGGGAGCTCAATAGCTAGTAACACACGGTATTCTGCCAAACCCTCTGTCTAGACCTCCACTGAACAGTTGCACTCAATAATGAAAAACAATTCAAACATCTCTGTATGTAGCACATGCCGTTGCTGTTGTTGTTAGGTGCTGTCGAGTTGGTAACAACTTATAGCGACCCTATGTACAACAGAACGAAACACTGAGCCATCCTCACAGTCATAATGCTTGAGCCCACTGTTGCAGCCGCTGTGTCAACCCATCTCGTTGAGAGTCTACCTCTTTTTCACTGACCCCCTGCTTTACCAAGCATGATGTCCTTTTCCAGGGATTGATCCTTCCTGATAACATGTTCAAAGTACGTGAGACGAAGTCTCACCATCCTTGCTTCTAAGGAGCATTCTAACTGTACTTCTTCCAAGACAGATTTGTCCATTCTTCTGGCAGTCCATGGTATATTCCACACTCTTCATCAACACCATAATTCAAAGGCGTCGATTCTTCTTCAGTTTTTCTTATTCATTGTCCAGCTTTCGCATGCATATGAGGAGATTGAAAATATCATGGCTTGGGTCAGGTGCATCTTAGTCCTCAAGGTGACACCTTTGCTTTTTAACACTTTAAAGAGGTCTTTTGTAGCAGATTTGCCCAGTGCAATACGTCGTTTGATTTCTTGACTGCTGCGCGAATCTCGGGGAAATCCTATGGAAGTGACTGCCTAACATGGAAGGGCCAACAAAAAGCAGGCTTCCTCCAGAGGTTCATTTAAAGGCCACTAAAATTTTCAGAATCTGGTCCTGTAAATCCACACCCTGTTAGATGAACTTCCTTTACTCCCTTCAAGGATAACCAAGGTAAGAGAGTTCTCATTTGATGAAAGTTTGCTGTTTAGGCCCTCAGAGAGAAGAGGATCTGGAGGACAGGGTTCTGCTCTGCCCCTGCACTCACCTGGTTGACGACATAGATGCCATAATCCATCTGCTGCCTCTGCAGGAAGGGATGGAGATGCTCCAGCAGGTACAGCAGGTGTTTCTCCCTGTTGCGGTGTGGAATGAGGATGGCGACCCGCTGCAAAGCCTTACACTCCTCAGGGTGATACCGGCCCCTGTGCACTCTGGGATTTTCTGCCTGTACTTCTTCCAAAGTGAGATCTGCTCTGAAAACGAGCTTGCTCTGGCCTACTACAATAAACACAGAACACAACAGAAGTATGGTAATAACAGTACCTTTCTCATTGGTGCTGAGAGGCCTGCTGTTGTCAGTTGCTGTAGAGTCAATTCGACCCATGGCAACCCCATGTGTGCAGAGTAGAACTGCTTCCTAGGGCTTTCAAGACTCTGACCTTTTGAAAGCAGATCACCAGGCCTATCTTCAGAGGCACCTCTGGGTGGGTTAGAACTGCCAACCTTTCAGCTAGCAGTCAAGTGCTCAACCGTTGGTGCCACTCGGGGACTCACTGAAAGGCTTACATGAATTAGTACACGTAAAGGACTTAGAACATTGCCTGGCACACTGTGAGCACTACATGAATGTTGCTGTTGTTGTGTGCCGTCAAGTTGATTCCGACTCCTAGCGACCCTACCGGACAGAGTAGAACTACCCCATGGGGTTTCCAAGGAGCGGGTGGTGGATTCAAACTGTCAACCTTTTGGTTAGCAGCCTGAGCTCTAAACCACTTTGCCACCAGGGCTCCATATGAGTGTCAGCTCTTATTATTACTTTAAAGTTCCATTTAGTCAGAAACTATAGTAACAGACTCATGTGACCAATTGGCCACAAAAGCAAGTAAGTGCTATGTAACAGCCTTCCCTTGTGGTTGGGCAGCCAACATGATTCATCCACACACAGGAGGTGCAGACTGTCCATGACCCAGCCACCCACAGCAACTCTGAGAAGCAGAGAACAGGGCTAGACTAAGTAACTCTTCAAACTTCCTTCTGCTCTACCCTCTTTTCCCTCCCAAAATTCCAAGTCTCTTAAAAATGAAGAGTGTGAATGGAACCAAGCTCATGGATAAGGCCCTTTTCCCACTCCTTCCCTCAGTTCTCAGGAGCAATCCCAGCTCCCTGAAGAGAAAGCAGTGGAAGGAGGTAGAAACCACCCTCACTCTATAACCCACCGGTCACAGGTATGTGCGACACTGGCAACAATTTCCCCATTCTGCCACAGTGGCAGACATTTCCAGTCGAGCACAGCTCTTGTTCAGTGAGTCTGGAAGCTGCCAGACTGGATGGGATCCAATGGCCATCCTGCCCTAATCAATCCTGTGCAAGGCTTTAAAGATCAGGCTGAAGCCACCAACCCTCCTCTTTCGATCTGAATTAACAGGGAATACTGACTAGTAAGAGAAAAGGTGAAGTTCTGGTTTGGGAACTAAGTTATGTGTCTGTTTTTTAACTCCATACATACTGGCCAAGCTGTAAAATCTCAACACGTTTGCAAGTAGCACTATCCTCTTCCGAGCAAAGCAGTCATGGCCCTTCCTCTGTATAAGTCACTGTGCCTTGCTCCATGTGGTCTGCTTGCTACCCTGGCCACAGCTGCTTAGACCAGGCTCCAGTGTCTGTGAAGTGGCTGAAAGACTGCCTGACAGCACCAAGGGTAAGTAACTGCTTCAAACCACCCAGTCAAAGGGACTGACTGGCCTCTAAGAGCCTCTAAGACCGCTTTCCTGAGTGGTCTACGTGGGAGACACCGAGAGTCAGCAGTCACCAATGCCCTAAAAACAGTGAGAAATGGAGTTATGTGAAACGCAAGCTATTGGAGATGCTGCTGGGAGGTGACGGTGTGGCTGCAGAGATGGTTTCCTGAGGAGCCTTTTAATAAGCCCCTTTATCTAAGGGAACCTGACTGTGCCTCTGTTCTTGCCATGTATCTGAGATACACTAGTCCTTTGCTCATCTTTTGATTGTCTTGACTTTTTACGTGCCCTAACCTTCTAGTAAGGAACCCTGGTGGCACAATGGTTCAGCCCTTGGCTGCTAACCAAAAGGTCAGTGGTTCAAACCCACCAGCAGCTCCACAGAGGAAAAGACCTAGCGATCTGCTTCCATAAAGATTACAGCCTAGGAAACCCGATGGGGCAGTTCTACTGTCACATGGGGTCACTATGAGTTGGAATCAACTCGATGGCACACAACAACATTCTAGTACCTGCTTCCACTCACTCCCCACTAGTCTCCCCAACATCCCCATCACATCTTCTCTGGTTTTGTTCCTCCTTGGGTCACTACTCGCCCTTCTTATCACCACTCATGCCACCCCCTTAATCCAGGTACTTTCTCAGTCTTGTGCCACTGCCTACCTACCCATTATGAATGAATTTATTTCTTAAATACAGTGTGAGGATTTTCATCGAGGGGGATAATACAGTCAGATTTGCATTTTTATCTCTCAACTTGATAATCTGTGAGCAGAACAACTTCTCTCAACAATCAGGAAAAGGTTTTGGCTCTTCCGTGACTACGATAGCATGCCAATATGGAATATGGATACATCACAAGACCCGGATTCAATGAGGAAAGAGCACCTGCAGTTCTTTGCTTGGCCAAGAGCATCAAGTCTGTGAAGAGCCCAAGGCCAATTAGGATAACAGGGACTGAGGGCTACTTTAGTGTACGAGAGAGCCACCCCTGCCAGGCCCTGTGCAGGTGCTGGGCTTCACAGAGCTGGAGAGGATCACCCTGCCCACAACCTACTCACTGTCTCCTGGGGAAGAAAGGAACAATACACTGTGACCAGTGCAACAACGGAAATACAAGGAACATGAGATTAACTCTTGCTGGGGTAGCCCCACAAGCCTTTCTGGAAGAGGAAACATCTAAGCTCAACTGTAATGAATAAAACAGGAGCCCACTAGGCAAACATGGATGGAGGAAAGGCATTCTGGAAAGGGAAAACGCAAGGTGCATAAGAGTGTTTGGAGAACTATAAGCACTTCATGTCCTGGAGAATCAGGATGTGTGAGAAATAACTCTGTATGGGGTTGGTTGGTTGGTTTGTTCTCTCTCTCTCTTTAGTTTATACCAGTTGCCATCAAGTCAATTCCAACTCATGGAGACCCCTTGCATGTCACAGTAGGACTGTGCTCCACAGGGTTTTCAATGGCTGTGACTTTTCGAAAGTAGATCACCAGGCCTTTTTTCTGAAGCGCCTCTGGGTAGGTTAGAACCGCCAACCTTTCATTTGGCAGCCAAGAGTTTAACCATTTGTGCCACCCAGGGACTCCTTTAGTTTAATGTTCACTAAAAGCATTAATTTAAATCGAAAGGCAAGATCATCAAAAGAGAATAAAAATATGTAACTTATTTAACAAATAAACACTAACAACATTGAAAACTTAGTTCCCGCCCCTGACTGTATGCTTTGGTCAAGGGAATGCTAACAATGTGACAAAGAGGAGGCTGGAATATGCTGACATTTCTCCTCTTGCTCTCTTCTGCTCCCTTCATCCTAACAGAACATGTCCAAGCTAGCCTACTGATCCCAGGAGGAGAGGAGAGCTGCCCAGCCTAGGTCAACAGACCCCAGCGCACCCCAAAGCCTTGTGAGCTAAATATATGCTTATTGTTGTACACTGCTGAGATTTTTGTGGCTGGATAATAAAATTGGCTATGTTCATATAATGGAATACTATACAGCAATGAGCATGAGGAAACTGTGACTATAAACTGATGACAGGGATAGATCTCACGAACACAGTACTAAGCAACAGAAGCCAAACACAAAAGAGCACACAGCATGTTTCCAATTACGTGAGGTTCAAAAACATGTTTGGTGTTAGAATGTTGAAGTGAGGGTAGTGACTGAAAGAAGCTTCTGGGATTCCAGTATATTCTATTTCTTAATTTACATATGAGTTCCACAGGTATGTTCATTTTGTGAAACGTAACCAAGCTGTACACTTCTGATTTTCTGTACATACACGTATTTAAATAAAAAGTTTACATATTCCTTGTAAAAAAGAACTTACTGAGGTATGGAGACCTAGGAGGGCAGTTTCTGACTTCTGTTTTTTTCACAGGTGCTTTATCAGTCAGAGTTTCTTCTTTCTCCAAAACTGTGGCTTTGTTGAAGTTAGCCATGAAATCCCTTGCTTTAGGAATCTCTTGAATAGCATCCACTAAGTAGTTACTGGTGGCCCACCCAACCACCGACAGGCATAAGGTAAAAAGGAGCAGTAATCGGACTCTGTAGGAAAGGTGGGAAGTCAGGTTGAAGCCCATGACTTTTATTATGTGAGTTTATGTACCTCACCACCTCACTGCAGGCTGGAAGTTTCTTCAAGTTAGACTTCTCCAATCTGATGGCAAAATCAGTGACAACTGTAGATGCAATGCCTGTTTCTGCTCAGTAGTCCTGTTCCAATAATCTCTAAAAGACAGCGACAAAAGACATTTTGTTTCAAATGGAAATCCTATCCTGAAATTATTTGCTTCTCAAACTGAAAACCTACCCCTAATAGAGATAAAAAAAACCAGAGATTATAGAGGTAGAAGGTTCCAACCATCTGCACATCACAGAAGCTCTCCCTGGATTCTCTCTCAGGCTGGCTGTCACTCAAGAAGAGAAGGCATTTCCCAGTACTGTAAGGGGAGGAGAAGGCAAAGGGGACAGGGAGACCTCAAATGCTCCCTGGGTTCTGAGATGGGTACAGTCTAAAAACTGTTACCGATTTTACTGTGTGCCATCGAGTCAATTCCAATGGATAGCGACCCTATATGACAGAACAGAACTGCCCCATATGGTTTCCAAGGATGTAATCTTTACAGGAGCAGATCGGGTCTTTTCTCCCGTGGTGCAAGCAAGTGGGTTCTAACCATGGACCTTTCGATTAGCAGCCCAGCACTTCCACCGGGACTCCTTTCAGCCTAAAAATAGTCCCTCATGACCCTCTTCCTCAGTTGTCCCTTCCTGACATGGCTTTAAGAGAAGGTTAACAAATGGGAATCTAGTTACAGGAGTATATTTTGACCCAAAGAGAAAATAAGGAAAAATACAAAAGCACTTCTCTGTGAGAGACAGAAAAACAGTGACTGAAAGGCCAAGGATTTTTCAGTTATAAATGTTACATTCCCAGTGAGGCACTGATACAGTGGGGGTGGCAGGGTACCCAAGAGAACCTCAACACAGAAGGTCAATACTCTGTAAGAATAACCAAACCAAAAAACCGAACCCGTTGCCGTCGAGCCAATTCCGACTCATTGCAACCCTACAGGACAGAGTAGAACTGCCCCATAGGGTTTCCAACGATCAGCTGGTGGATTCGAACTGTCGACCTTTTGGTTAGTGGAGCTCTTAACCATTGTGCCACTAGGGCTCTGTAAAAATAACAGGGGCTGCTTTATGGAAGGATAGTCTCCTAAAATGAAAGGAAGAATTACCTGGCTGAAGTGACTTATGATCACAAAATCACTGCTGTCTCAGAACCAGGAAAAACTTAAGAGAGCAGGGGGAAAGAAAACAAAAACCCACTGCCGTCAAGTCAATTCCGACTCACACTGACCCTATACGACAGAGTAGAACTGCCTCATGGGGTTTTCAAGGAGCAGCTGGTGGATTCAAACTGCTGACCTTTTGGTTAGCAGTGGAGCTCTTAACCATTGTGCCACCAGGGCTCTGTAAAAATAACAGGAAGGATAGTCCCCTGAAACAAAAGGAAGAATTACCTGGCTGAAATGACTTATGATCACAAAATCAGTGCAGTCTTAGAATCAGAATAAACCTTAGAGAGCAGGGGGGAAAGAAACAAACCCGTTGCCATTGAGTTGATTACAACTCCTAGCGGCCCTATAGGACAGAGTAGAACTGCCCCATAGGATTTCCAAGGAGGAGCTGGTGGATTTGAACTGCCAGCCTTTTGGTTAGCAGCTAAGCCTTAACCACTGTGTCACCAGGGCTCCTCAGAGAGCAGAAATCTGGGAAGAATCATAAACTAATACGACTGAACTGCAGCCCACGGAATATGTCCCAAGGTAAGACATTTATTCTAAAAGCAAGGAGCCATTATTAACAATTACAGAAAAATTAGCCCTTCATTACTAACCTCTCTTGTTGAGATTGTGTCAGATCCAATTACAAAATTATCACTTCCTCCTTTTTCCATGCCTTTGTGCCCTCCCCAAAGCTGGCTGTACAGGGAGCCAGCATGAAGGAAGCTCAAGCGTGAGGTCTCATTGGCTCCTGTGAGTAAACAGCCATGGTATGGAGGGTTTATAACACTATTCATCTGTCTTTCAAGAGAGCTCTCCTGCTTGAGTATTAGTTTCGTGGCTGAAGGCAAGCCCTCTCAGTGTGCCTCCCCAGCTATAAAATGGTAAAAAAAAAAAAAAAAAGAAGAAAGAAAAATACTTCTCTGACAAGGTTGCTGTAAGAATTTAACGAGGTGGGACCTGAATAAGCAAAGTTTTATTAATAAAGAAGAACAAAGTAGGAGGCCTCACACTACCTGATCTCAGAACCTACTCTACAGCCATGATAGTCAAAACAGGCTGGTACAGGTACAACAGACACATAGACCAATGGAACAGAATTGAGAACCCAGATTAAACCCGTCCACTATGATCAGCAGATCTTCAACAAAGGATCAAAGTGTATTGAATGGGGAAGAGACAGTCTCTTCAACAAATGATGCTGGCAAAATTGGTTATCTATCTGTAGGAAAATGAAGTAGGATCCATCCCTTCACCATATGCAAAAACAAACTCAAAATGGATAAAAGGCCTAAATACAAAACCTAAAGCTATAAAGATCACGGAGGAAAAATCTAGGAACAATGCTAGGGGCCCTAATATATGGCATAAATAGAATACCAAATATAACTAAAAATGCACACACAGAAGATGATGAGCAAGAAAAATGGAACCTCCTAAAAAGTAAACACTTGTGCTCAACGAAAGACTTGACCAAAAGAGTAAAAAGAGAACCTAAATCAAAAAACCAAACCAGTTGCTGCTGAGTCGCTTCTGACTCATAGCGAACCTACAAGACAGACTAGAACTGCCCCACAAGGTTTCCAAGGAGCGGCTAGTGAATTCAAACTCCCAACCTTTTGGTTAGCAGCCAAGCTCCTAACCACTGTGCAACTGGGTACAGAGTGGGGGAAAAAAAAAGAATTTGGCTATGACATACCTGACAAGCCAAAATTTATAGAAAACTTCAAAACGTCAACAACAACAACAAAAATAATAATCCAATGAAAAACTGGGCAGAGGATATGAACAGACACCTCACCAAAGACATTCAGGCTACTAACAAACGTGAAGAAATTAGAGAGATGCGATCAATTAGAGTGATGCATATGGAAACTACAATGAGATACCATGTCACCCCGACATTACTAGCACTAATTAAAAAAAGAGAAAATAACAAAATGTTGGCAAGGTTGTGGGGTGATTAGAACTCTTACATACTGCTGGCGGGAATGTAAAATGGTACAATCACTATGGAAAACGGTATGGAGCTTCCTCAAGAAGCTAGAAATAGAAATACCGTATGATCCAGCAATCCCACTCCTACATACATACCCTAGAGAAATAAGAGCTGTGAAACAAACAGACATATGCACATCCATGTTCATTGCAGCATTATTCACAACAGCAAAAAGGTGAAAGCAATCTAAGTGTCCATCAACAGACGAATGGATTAACAAACTGTGGTACGTACACACAATGGAATACTACCTAACGGTAAAGAATCATGGTGTTTAATGAGAAACTAATTTGCCCTGTAAACTTTCACGTAAAGCACAAAAAAAAAAAAAAGAAGAAGAAGAATGATGAATCCATGAAACATCTCACAACATGGATGAATCTGGAGGACTCTGTTGTTGTTAGATGCTGTTGAGTCAGTTCTGACTCAAAGCCACACTATGTACAACAGAACAAAATACGGTCCGGTCTTACATCACCATTGTTGTGCTTGAGGCTATATTTGCAGTCACTGTGTCAATCCATCTCACTGAGAGTCTTCCTCTTTTTCACTGACCCTCTACTTTATCAAGCATGATGTCCTTCTCCAGGGACTGATCCCTCCTGCTAACATGTCCAAAGTATGTGAGACAAAGTCTCGCCATCCTCATTTCTAAGGAGCATTCCGGCTGTACTTCTTCCAAGACAGACTGGTTCATTCTTCTGGCAGTCCATGGTATATTCAATATTCCTCGCAACACCATAATTCAAAGGCGTCAGTTCTTCCTCTGTCTTCTTTATTCACTGTCCAGCTTTCACAGGCATATGAGGCAAGAGAAAACACCACGGCCTGGATCAGGCGCACCTTAGTCCTTAAAGGGACATCTTCGCCTTTTAACACTTTAAAAGAGGTCTTTTGCAGCAGATTTGCCCAATGCAATGTCATTTGATTTCTTGACTGCTATTGCTTCCATTGGCATTGATTATGGATCCCACTAAAATGAAATCCTTGCCAAATTCAATCTTTTCTCAGTTTATCATGATGCTGCTTATTGGTCCAGTTGTGAGGATTTTTGTTTTATGTTGAGGTGTAATCCATACTGAAGGCTGCAGTCTTTGATCTTCAACGGTACATGAAGTCTTCAAGTCTTCTTCACTTTCAGCAAGCAAGGCTGTGTCATCTGCGTAATGCAGGTTGTTAATGAGTCTTCCTCCAATCCTGACGCTGCATTCTTCCTCATATAGCTCAGCTTCTCTGATTATTTGCCCAGCATACAGATTGGGTAAGTACGGTGAAAGGATACAACCCTGACGTATACCTTTCCTAACTTTAAACTACGCGGTAACTGCTTGTTCTGTTCAAACGACTGCCTTTTGATCTAGGTACAGGTTCCTCATGAGCACAATTAAGTGTTCTGGAATTCCCATTCTTCCCAATGTTGTCCATAATTTGTTATGATCCACACAGTCAAATGTCTTTGCATAGTAAATAAAACACAGGTAAACGTCTTTCTGGTATTCTCTGCTTTCAGCCAGGATCCATCTGACATCAGCAATGATATCTCTCATTCCATGGCCTCTTCTGAATCCAGCTTGAATCTCTGGCAGTTCTCTGTTGATGCACTGCTGCAACTGCTTTTGAATTATCTTCAGTAAAATTTTACTTGCATGTGATATTAATGATATTGTTCAGTAATTTCCGCATTCGGTTGGATCACCTTTCTTTGGCATCTGCATAAATATGGATCTTTTCCAGTTGGTTTGCCAGGCAGCTGTCTTCCAAACTTCTTGGCATAGATGAGTGAGCACTTCCACACTGCAACCGTTTGCTGAAACATCTCAACTGGTATTCCATCAGTTCCTGGAGCCCTGTTTTTCACCAATGTCTTCAGTGCAGCTTAGACCTCTTCCTTCGGTACCATCAGTTCTTGATCATATGCTGCCTCCTGAAATGACTGAATATCTTTTTGGTACAGTGATTCTACGTATTCTTTCCATCTTCTTTTGACGCTTCCTGTGTCGTTCAGTGTTTTGCCCATAGAATCCTTCACTATTGCAACTCGAGGCTTGAATTTCTTCTTCAGTTCTGTCAGCCTGAGCACTTTCTTCCCTTTTACTTCCTCTTTTACTTCATCATTTTTTCTGTTCACTTCAGCTACTCGACGTTCAAAGCAAGTTTCTGAGTCTCTTCTGACATCCATTTTGGTCTTTTCTTTCTTTCCTGTCTTTCTAATGACTTCTTCTTGCTTTCTTCATGTATGATGTCCTTGATGTCATTCCACAACTCATCTGGTCTTCAGTTATTAGTGTTCAATGCCTCAAATCTATTCTTGAGATGGTCTCTAAATTGAGGTGGTATATACTCAAGATCGTACTTTGGCTTTTGTGGACTTGTTCTCATTTTCTTCAGCTTCAACTTGAACTTGCCTATGAGCAATTGATGGTCTGTTCCACAGTCGGCCCCTAGCCTTGTTCTAAATGATGATACTGAGCTTTTCCATCGTCTCCTTCCACAGACATAGTCGATTTGATTCCTGTGTATTCTATCCAGCGAGGTCCACGTGTATAATTGATTATTTATGTTGTTGAAAAAAGGTATTTACAATGAATAAGTCATTGGTCTTGCTAAATTCTATCATGTGAACTCCGGCATGGTTTACATCACCAAGGCCATATTTTCCAACTAACGATCACTCTTCTTTGTCTCCAGTTTTCACATTCCAATTACCAGTAATTATCAATGCATCCTGACTGCATGTTCGATCAATTTCAGACTGAAGAAGTTGGTAAAAAATCTTCAGTTTCTTCATCTTTGTCCTTAGTGGTTGGTGAGTAAATCTGAATAACAGTCGTGTATTAACTGGTCTTCCTTGTAGACATATGGATGTTATTCTATCACTGACAGCGTTGTACTTCAGGACAGATCTTGAAATGTTCTTTTTGATGATGAATGCAGTGTCATTCCTCTTCAATTTGTCATTTCTGGCATAGGAGACCATATGATTGTCTAATTGAAAATGGCCCAATACCAGTCCATTTCAGCTCACTAATGCCTAGGATATTGACGTTTATGCATTCCATTTCATTTTTTTACCATTTCCAATTTTTCTAGATTCATACTTTGTACATTCCACATTCTGATTAATGTTTGCAGCTGTTTCTTCTCATTTTGAGTTGTGCCACATCAGCAAATGAAGGTCTGGAAAGCTTGACTCCATCCACATCATTGAGGTCGACTCTACTTTGAGGAGGCAGCTCTTTTCCAGTCATCTTTTGAGAGCCTTCCAACCTAAGGGGCTCACCTTCCGGCACTGTATCAGACAATGTACCATTGCTATTCATAAGGTTTTCACTGGCTAATTTTTTTCAGAAGTAGACCACCAGGTCCTTCCTCCTAGTCTGTCTTAGTCTGGAAGCTCAGCTGAAACCTCTCCACCATGGGTGACCCTGCTGGTATCTGAATACCAGTGGCATAGCTTCCAGCATCCCAGTAACACGCAAGCCCCCAAAGTACGACAAACCGACAGATGTGTGGGGTTGGATGTCATTATGCTGAGCAAAATAAGTCAACTATAAAAGATAAATATTGTATAAGTCAATTGCAGAAGGACAAATATTTGTATGAGCCCAAATATTATGAAGTAACAACAAAAGGTTTCCACACAGGAAAAAAAGAATTCTTTGATGGTTACCAGGGATGGGAGGAGGAGGAAGGGACAATCACCAAATAATAGTACCAAAAACCAAACCCCCTGTCACCGAGTTGATTCCGACTCATACGACCCTATAGGACGGAGTAGAACTGCCCCCGTATGATTTCCAAGGAGCGGCTGGTGGATTCGCAATGCTGACCTTTCGGTTAGTAGACAGACGTTAACATTGATGAAGGGAAAGGCAATACGCAATATGGAAGAAGTCAGCACAACATGACTAAGGCAAAAAAGGACCCTGAGAAGAATGCAGGAATAAAGGACGACTACGCTAACTACTACAGCACAGGCAATCTGGCAACAACAGTATTAACAAACAATAATTTGCCAATGGACACATAGGTAGATAGATAGATATGCCAAGAGGTGAGGGAGGGTGTAAAGGAGCACACCTACTGGCAGATACAGGTTTGGTGGTGGAAATTTCTAAACACATGACTGTAGGTGTTCCTCATATATTAATATAGACAATAGAGTACACAAGCGGCACCGTCAGGGAAACCTCTTAGACATAACTGAGCACCTTGCGGGATGAAGTCCACAGGCTCAGAAGCAAAGGACCATAGACTCAGGAGTCATCTATGTCAATAGGCACAACATAGTTTTTACAGACAATATTCTATACATCCTACTTTGGTTAGTAAGTAGCGTCTGACGCCTTAAAAGCTTGCAAGCGGCCATCTAATTATTGGTGTCTTCCAGTTCAGAGCAAAGAAGAGCAAAAAAAAAACAAAGACTCAAGGGAGTAATTAGTCCAAAGTACTGATGGACCACATGAACCACAGCCTCCATGACCCCAAGACCAGAAGAACTAGATGGTGCTGGCAACCATTACCAATTGCTCTGACTGGGATTACAACCAAGGGTCCCAGACAGAGCAGGAGAAAAATGTAGAACAAAAGATCAAATTCACAAAAAAAGGCTAGACTTACTAGTATGACAGAAAATAGAAGAACCCCGGAGGCTATGGCCCTAAGACACCCTTCAGACCTGGAACTGAAGCCATTTCAGAGATCACCTTCCAGGCAAACAATAGACAAGCCCATAAGATAATACCTGAGAGGAATGTGCTCCTTAGAACAACCAATTACAAGAGATCAAAAGGGCCATACTTGCCCAAAAGCAAAGATGAGAAGGCAGGAAGGGTAGATAATCAGGACAAAAGCAAACAGGGAATCCAGGGCGGAAATGGGGGGAGTGCTGACACTTTGCAGGGAATGAAGCCAAGGCCATGGAACACTTTATGTACAAACTATCAAATGGGAATCTAATTTGCTCTGTAAACTTCCACCTGATGCACAATTTAAAAAAAGAAGATACAATTAGTCACATAGGCTGGGGATATAAAACAGCTGGAGAGGAAGTTTTCTTTGTCTCCCCGGCTATGGTACAAGTGGGGCACGCATAAAATAGGCTTACAGTCCACCTCACTGGGCCCACCTGGACAAAGGGAGTCAGGCAAAAGGTAGCCCTCCTTTTTAAGTCCCTCACCCACAGCATAAAGTGGAGTGTGCACTGAAGAGTCTCACCTTTGCCCACACAGCCTTCTCAAGGTGCAGGAGGGGGAACACTCAAAAACGGATCCACATTTGTTCTGGTGTGCTGTCTGCTTCTTCTAAGTAATAAAAGTTCTCTTCCATGTGGGAAAAAAAAAAGAATGTTAATGAGGTGATAGACTCCGACACACTGGTATATTTCCAGTAATGTACTGACTCTAGTTGCCAATGTGATTGTGTTCAAATTTTTACCAGAATGTTAACTAAGATAACGTTATCTCTGGAATTATGTATTGAAGTACAGGTGACAATTCTTATCTATTTCTCTGTATTTCCGTTTTTATTTCCATGAATAGATATCACTTTTATATTCAGAAAAATAAAAAATTTTTTGAAGAAAATTCTTTTTAGGGTGGTGACTCCTAGCTGGTGTTTGGAAGAATGCCACTGGATTGAGCTTACTTATGAAAATGTTTAAAGAATTAAGAGACCCTGAACTCTCCTGACGGCACCAGTTATCTTCTTTTTCAGTCAAGGCTATCTGGATGTGACAGCAAACAGTGAATATAGATAACAAATTGAGGCAATGTGAAAAAAGTTATTTTAGCGCAAGATTCTATAAGTGTGGTTCCAAAAGTGCCTATATCTCAAATACACAGGGGAGTTTGTTGAAGTTGCAGATTCCTGGGTCTCACTCCAGAGCTAATGGGTCAGAAGAGCTGGGCCTGGGACACAGGAAAGTGAATTTTTAACAAGCTCCCCAGGTGATTCTTATACACATTAAAGTTTGAGAACCACTGAAATAAGAGAATGGGCCTGGAATGCAAAAGACTCTTCAGAAATGTTAATTTTCCTTCCAGTGAGGAAAGTCAGCAAGAAGATATGTTAAAATGGGATTTTTAAAATGCAGTTGACTCCATCATTTAGCAAATGATTCTAAGAAATAATCAGAGAGCTAGACCACAACATTCCCCTCAACACTACTAAAAGAACCAAGAATTAGAGAATCCAGATGTTTACAGGGAACTGGTTTAGTTACATCCATATGATGGAACATAAGCTTTCATTGAAAACGGTGTTAAAAATTTTTAACTACACAGGAAAATGCTCATGATAGCTAAGCGAAAACACCAGAATATCAAAATGGACACAGAATTACGCTATACGTGTATGTGTGTGTGTTTTATATGTAAAACGCCAGATCACTGGGGCTATCTTTTGATCGCAAGATCAGCCACACTTTTGTTTCTTCTGTATCTTCTCATTTTTCTAAAATGAAGTTTTTATGATCATAAACAATATTGTCTTCTTCCTGATAAAATGACTACAAAGTTTTCCTTCAAAATGTATTAAAATTTAAAGATGACATAATGGATGGGGATTACACCTTTTAGCTACATAGAACTGGTGATGATTCATTACAACCTTTAAGGACAACTGTTTTAAATAGACCCCAGTAAACCAGAATTGCAAAGAAAACCCTCAGAGACTTAGTAGTAATTTTTAATGCCAGAGAAGCCTGTGGCCTCTGTTTAAAATTCCTATCCCTAGGCTCTGACCCCAGAGATTCTGGTTTTCAAAGGTCTGAGATGGGGCCAGGGAACCAATATTTTAAACAGGAACTCAGGTAATACTGAGACATGCTGCCGGGTTTGAGAACCACTGATGGTTTAAAAAAAGAAGAGATCACCACTACTGACTTGCTCTGGATCTTCCACCCAGAATAAAAGAACTTCAAAGTCACAGTTAGCTCACAGATCATTTGCATGCTTGAAAAAGCACACTTATTATTTGCTCAGCTTAAAGTAGATACTAAATACTTGTTATACCAAGTGGCATAATAAAAAATATAACCACAAAGCTAGTTTAAATCCCCCCGCCGGGAAGATTATGTAATCAAACAGTTCAGTACAATTAGTACTTAGCTTTAACAGGTGTTTTAATCTGTTCAAAGCTACGGACCTTCTCTCTCACAAATGCACAGGTAGGTACACAAAAACGTTTTGCAAATTCATGGGGTTTATAAAGCCCGTTGGCATCCACTCGATTCCAACTCATAGCAACCCTACAGGACAGAGTAGAACTGCCCAGTAGGGTTTCCAAGGAGTGGCTGGTGGATTCAAACTGCTTTTGGTTAGCAGTCAAGCTCTTAGCCACCACACTACCGGGGCTCCATGGGGTTTACAGTCCCCATAAAGTCAACCCTTCCCTAAAAGACCAAATTCCAGGAGACGAACTATCATTGAATCAAGCATCATCTCCTCCCCCTATAGAGACATTCCAGGACTCCCCAAGCAGGTGCCTAGACTAGCCCTCCACACCCCCTTTTTAAACTCAATTTCTCAACCTAGACCCTGACTCCCAGCCCATCCCAATCTAGGTTTCCCTGCCTTTCTTGCATTTTCAAAATCCTCTTCTCCTTTCTTAAAAAAGAAAAAACTTTCTTCAACCCTCAAATTACCATCATTTTCCTCCCCCTGTTCACCACCAAACCTCCGGAGAGGTCTACCTGTGCCCTTGCCGCCTCCACTCTAGAGGGCTCTGCAACTCGACGGCCCTCCCACCCTCAGGTGATAACTGCTGTCCTAAGGCTACCAATTCCAAGGCCTTTGTCTCAGTCCCAATCCTCCTGGGCTTTTCTAATTTTTTCAAACCAAGAGTTAACAGCCCTTATCTAATGGAAGACAGAACATCACCAGGTACCGATCAACAGACACTGGATCAAGGAGAGCCCGGCCAAGGGCAGATGTCCCAGAAGTACTTTCAAAATCCAGGTGTCTAACCCTGGGGGGGTGGGGGTGGGGTGGGGGTGGGGAGAAGAGGAGGGAACCCTGTGGCGCAGTGGTTAAAGCCCTCGGATGCTAAGCGAAAGGTCGATGGTTTGGAAACCAGCCCGCAGTCAGCGCGCATAAAGATTCTAGCCTTGGAAACACTACCGGGCAGTTCTGCTCTGTCCTATAGGATCGCTCTGAGTTGGAACCCACCCGAAAGCAGTGGGTTTGGTTTCGCTTAGCCCCTGGAGGCAAGCTCAGAATTCGGTCCCCCGCAGCCTCCCAAGCTCGGATCAGCTCGCTTCCTGGCTGAAACGCTGGGGAAAGCAGGGTCGTTGGTGGAAGGGGCCTTTTCATGTTGCTGCGCCCGGCTGGGGCACCCCAGAATCCTAACAAGGGGCCTCTAGGGGCCTCTAGATCTTTCCCTACATGACAGCATCTCGCCGGCCCGCGGTGGGACGCCCCCACATGAGCTGGTGCCTCCCTCCAGGCTCGGCCTCCGCAGGCCCCCTGCCCGGCCCCTCCGCTCCGGCTGAGGCAAGACCGCCCGCCCCCACCCCAACCGGCCGCGCCGGCCCCAGGCCCGCCCACCCCACTGCCGGGGATCAGCCCCCACGCGCCACACGGCGAAACCTACACGGCGGGCGCCATCCTCCGCCTCGAGTTACGCGCCCAGGAGCCAGCGGAGCGCAGACCCGCGTACTTACCCCGGCCGCGGCCGCCGCCAGCCCGGCCACAGAAAGGAGAGACAGTGAGAAGCGGCCGCGGCGACCTCCCCGCCGCCCGGGAGGCGGCTCCGGAGTGTGGGCCCCGCCTCCCATCCGCCCAGAACTCCGCCGCTGCCCGGTCTTAGGGCGGGTCTGCCTGGCTTTCCGCCTGGGGCGGGCCACCGGCCTGACGCTCCACTGCCGGCCAGACGGCCCTCCCAGAGATGCAAGGAGCAGTGGGAGGAAAACCGGGGGTGTGCAGCTTGGACTCTGGGTAATCTTAAAGCCTTGTGCCAATACTACACTACTCTAGTGCTGGGAGCTCCCCAAGTTCCATCGCCGTGAATGCTCGCGAAGAATTGGGAAGGGAATATGAACCTTCCCATTTTATGGAGTAGGAAAACAGACTTTAGAGGTTAATAAACTTGTCTTACATCACCCAGACAGGTTTCAGCTTTCTCAATTGCATAATGTACCAAATTACCTGGTTTTCGCCGTTTCGGACTACGTTGCTGTAGTTGTTAGATGCGGTCGACTCGGTTCCGACTCACAGTGACCCTATGTACAATAGAACAAAACGCTGCCCTGTCCTGTGCCATCCTCACAATCATTGTTAATGCTTGAGCATTAATTAATTAATTAATTAATGCAGCCACTGTGTCAATCCATCTCATCGAGGGTCTTCCTCTTTTTGGCTGACCCTCTACTTTACCAAGCATGACGTCCTTCTCCAGGGACTGGTCCCTCCTAATACCATGTCCAAAGTGCATGAGACGAAGTCTCACCATTCTCACTTCTAAGACAATATTAAATGAATAAATTGTGAAAAATCTTCATTTCTTGAAAGATATCATTACAGAAAGCAGAGACAGAATCATATTCTGTCTTGAATGAAAACTCATTGTGGGTTCTGCTTGGGCAGGCTGCATAGCAGGCTAGATTCTCCAGGGCACTGTCCCATTGCACTCACAGCAAAGGAAATTCCCCAAGAACCACCCCATTCACCCCCTGCTGAAAACGAACAACAATGGGCGGAACCAGTGAACTCTAAGCAGATCTGGGTCTATGCTGAGGGCACAAGGAAGGTTCATGGTGGTACTGTGATCCAGGGGCAGAAGCAAGAAAGTCTGTACCTGAGCCGTGGTCCCAAGTCTCCTGTGCTCTGGGCAGAAGCAATGAAAAATCCCTCTGGTGAAGGCATCCTCAACTGAGTCCCGTAAGATTCAAACAAGTATAAGTTCACAGTTTTTAAAAAAAAAAAAATCACAAAACACAGGAGGCCACACAACAGTGACCACAGAATTTAGAGCCCTTCTTCAAGGACATCAATATTGGAATTATCTGATACAGAATACAGAGGAGATGGATATGAAGTTTTCTAAGATTAAAAAAAAAGAAAAGTTGTCTCCAAAGGTTTTTTACTAATTACAAAGGGCAAAGTGTACCTTTTCACAGAGAGATCTGGCAGATACTACCTCAACTGAGTACTCAAGTTAATTTCACCCATAATACAAATTGACATCACGCATGATGTGAAACTCTAAGAATGTAACATCACCTTTATCGCATTCCCACTAAAATCTCATAATTAGAATTTAAACATGAGGAAACAGACAAGGCCAAATTAAGGAACATTCTACAAAACAAGTGGCCTGTACACTTGAAAAATGTCAATGTCAAGAAAGACAAAGGAAGATGAGCAATTGTTTCAGATTAAAGGAGATTTGACATCTAAATTCAATGTGTGGTCCTGGGTTGGAAACAAAGTTACTCTGGAGTATATTATTGAGACAATAGGGAAAATTCGGATATGTGTAATGTGGTAGATTAAAAATAACCTCAAATTCTTTGACATTCCTCTCATTGAGAAGTGAGAGTGTATTGCTCCTCCCTTTAAATCTGAGTGGGCCCCTGACTGCTTTGACAAATACTGTATAGTGGTGGTGAATCTATACCAGTTCCAAGCCTAGCCTTTAAGTAGTTTCTACCCCCATCTCTAGAATCACTCAGATTTCAAACCCAGAGACTGCCATGCTGTGAGAAAGCCCAAGCCAGCATTGTGGAAGCCATGTGGACAACAGAAAGAGATGCTGTCTTAGTTATCTAGTGCTGCTATAACAGAAATACCACAAGTGGGCAGCTTTAACAACAGAAATTGATTTTCTCACTGTTTAGGGGACTGGAAATCTGAATTCAGGGGAAAGGCTTTCTCTCGTTGTTGGCTCTGAGGGTAGGTCCTTTTGTCTTCTCAGTTTCTGTTTCTTGTTCCTGGAGATTTCGTGTGACGTGACACTTATCTTCCCCCAACTCTGCTTGCTTGCTTACTAGCTTAATCTGCTCTTCTATATCTCAAAAGAGATTGATTGAAGACATAAACTACACTAACACTGCCTTATTAACTTAACAAAGAAAACTCATTCTCAAATGGGATTATAACCACAGGTATAGGAGTTAGGATTTACAACACATATTTTGGGGGGACACAATTCAATCCATAACAGATGCCCAGCCACCTCCCAACATTCCAGCCACCAACCATTCAGAGTCACCCCAGCTAAATCTCCAGGCATCATGGAGCAGAGGTGAGTCTTTCCCAGAGTGTCGTATCTGAATCTCTGACCCACAGAATCATGAGATATAATAGTAATAATAAAATGTTCTTTTAAATCCTAAATTTTGGCATAGTTTGTTGCACAGCAATAGATAATCAAAACAGACCATATTATTAGATAATAACATTTTATAAACGTTCAATTTCCAGAATTTGATACTTGCATTGGGTCATACAGGAAAATGACCTTGTTCTTAAGTATCTAATGATGAAATATCATGATCTCTGCAATTTACTCTCAAATGGTTCAGGCAAAACACACATACAGAGAGAGAGGGAAAGCGAGAGAGACCACTACTCATGTTGCTGTGATGCTAGAAGCTATGCTATCAGTATTTCCACTGATGGTGGGCAGGTTTCAGTGGAACTTCCAGACTAAGACAGACTAGGAAGAAAGGCCTGGCAATCTACTTCTGAAAATTAGCCAAGGAAAACCTATGGATCCCAACAGAACATTGTCCAACTCACTTGCTTTGGACACATCATCAGGAAAAATCCATCTCTGAAGGAGATATTGTGTATAGTGCCATGGAGGGCTGGTGAGGGAGGCCTTCAGTGAGATGGACTGACACAGTAGCTACAATGATGGACTTGAACATGCTGGCAATTGTAAGGATGATGCAGGACCAGGCAACGTTCATTCTGTTGGACGTAAGGTCTCCATGATTTGGAGGTGACTCAGCAGCAGCTATCCCTCTCCTCAGTACAGATAGATATAGATATACCTATAGATATAGATGCAGAGAAAGAGGACACAATGGCGAATGTGGCAAAACATTAACTACTGGTGAATCTAGATAAAGTGTATATAGATATTCATTGACTAATTATTGCAATTTTTCTAAGGCTTGAAATTTTTCAAAATAAAGGTTTAAATAAAAAAGAGAGAAAAGATTAAGTCTCAAAGACGAAAAAGCAATGGCTAGACTTCCCCTTCCAACCACGATGAAGTAACAGGGGCCATATTTACCATCCCATCTGAAACATCCAAAACAAAACAAACAACAGACAAAATATATGAAACAACAGTTCTTAAGAAACTCAACAAAAGGCAATGAAAAACTGTGATCTCTGAGAGATGGGAAACAAACAAGATGAGCCCTACAATTGCCCCAGCTTATTACCTTAGAAGAGTTTCCACAGCGTGACAGAGAAAGGGAGAATTAAGGCAGAGTCTGGCAGACTTCCTGAGTTGAGACAGACCCTAGAGTCCAGGGGAAACAAGATAGCTATAGTTCACGAGACAAAATAACAGAAAGAAGAGAGATGCACAGAGGAAGAATCCTGGCAACCTGCAGATGGTCCTTCTCAGGCATTCAGCAGAGTATTGATCAATTCATGAATGTAAGGAAATTATCCTTGGTCAGGGAAAGAATCATCTATAAGGATTAGAGGGAACAGTTCCTATCACTCACAGCAGGCAGGGAATAGTGCCTGTTTCCATCAGTCAGACCGGAAAAACTCATAATTCACAAGGCATTGGGTAGAGTATTCAGGAAGGTCTTTCCTGAGTAGTAAAGAAGAATTAGCCCTAGACGGAGCACTGCTTTGGACCTGCCTAACATACTATAAAAGCAAGACCTGAAGAGATACAATTTGTTGTACCCAAATAATTTAAGTGTCTGCTGGAGCAAAGCTAAAGAAGACTTACAGGCATACAAAAATATCCAGCACCCAACAAGGTAGAATTCACAATGCCTGGCATCCAAAGATTATCAGGAATACAAAGAAGCAAGAAAACACAACCCACACTGAGGAGACTAATCAGTCAAAAGCAACCTATAACTGACACAGATGTTAGAATTAACAGAGAAGGACATTAAAATAGTTATTATAACAATATTTCCTATATTCAAAAAGTTGGAGATATGGAAGATATAAACAAAGACCCAAACTGAACTTGTAGAGAAGAAAAGTAGAATGCATGACAATGACAGCATACAGGCCTAAAGGGGAGAAATGGAAGTATACTATTGTAAGCTTCTTATACCATACTTGATATAATACCACTTTAAGGTAGACTGTGTTAAATATGTATACTATAAATCCTTAAGCAACTACTAAAATAACAAAATAAAGAATTCAGTTAATAAGGCACAAAGGAGATAAAATGGAATCATTTAAAACATTAAATTATCAGAGAGATGCAGATCAAAACCACAATGAGATACCATTTCACTCCCACTAGGATGGTTAAAATAAAATAAAAATATTGGCAAGGATGTGGGGAAATTGATACCCTTACCCACTGCTAGTGGGAATGCAAAACGGTACAACCGTTGTGGAAAGTAATGTGGCAGTTCCTCAAAAACAATTAAAAATAGAACTATCAAATGGTGCAGCAATTTTACTCCTAGGTATATACCCAAAAGACTTGAAGCAGAGATTCAAACAGATACCACCAATATTTATTGCAGCACTGTTCATAATAGCCAAAAGGTGGAAACAACCTAAATTCCCATCAGCAGATGAATGGATAAACAAAATGTGCTATATACGCACAATGGAATACTGCTCAGCCAGTAGAAGAAATAGTCTTGATGCATACTACAACATGGATGGAGCTTGAAGACATTATGCTGAGTGAAATATGTCAATCACAAAAGGATAAATATTGTGTGACCTCACTTATATAAAAAGACAAGAAAAGGCAAAGGTATAGAGAACAAAGTTTATTAGTGGTTACCAGGGGCAGGAGGGAAGGAGAAAGGGAGGGTTAACAGTGATGGAAAAGTCACATTGATTATGGATAATGGATATTGATTAAGGATAATGGATACTAATTAAGGATAATGTTGCACAGCCGATTATTGTAATTGCTGTTAATAAGTTGTACGCCTGTAAAAGTCAAACTGGCAAAAGTTGTATGGTTGATATATTTACAATAATGGCAAAAAAAGGAGTAGCTGCTGAAGTTGCTTATGTACAACCAAAAACCTCCTTGGTCTGGAAGTTTAGGGTCATGGTTTCATGGGATGTCCCAGGTAATTGGCCTAATAACATGGTTAGTGCTTCTGTTCCACCTCCCAGTTCTTTGTGTAGTGTCTTGGTTCTTAAAAGCTTGTAAGTGGCCATCCAAGGCACAACAATTGGTCTCTATTTGCCTGGAGCAAAGACGAAGAAGGAGAATCAGGAACAGGGGGAGGATATGGAATGTGTGACTAATGTCCTCCGTGAATAACTGCCTCCTTTGCCATTAGACCAGACGAACTGGATGGTGCCTGGCTACCATTACGGAACATGTTGATCCAAGATTCTATAGTAGGATCCTTATCAAAAAGGGGAAAATGTAGAACAGAATTTTAAATTCTCATGGACTCCAGACTTTCTGGAGCCAAGAGAGCTCGATGAACCCCTGAAACTATTGCCCTGAGATAATCTTTAAAACTTAAACTAAAAATATCCCCTGAAATTTTCTTAAAACCAAACAATAGTTTAGCTTAACTAATAAAAAAATGTGCATTGAGCATTATGCTATTTTAAGAACTGTCTATATGGGATCAAAGTGACAACAGCAACTCGAAAGATCAGATAGGAACCTTAGAGGGCAGTGAGTTTGTGTTAATGGGGGAGGAACAACTCAGAAAAGAAGGATGAGAATGGTTACACAACTTTAAGAATATAATCAATGTCGCTGAATTGTACATGTAGAAACAGTTGAATTGGTATATGTTTTACTGTGTATATTCTCAACAACAACAAAATAATTTTTTAATTAAATTAGTTCAAAAGATAGAAAATCAGGAAAACTGGAATAAAGAACATATGGAACCAATAGAAAACAAATTGCAAGTGGATATACTCAAACCTAATCATATCAATCGTCACATTAAATGTGAATGGTATAAACACTACAATTAAAAGGTAGAGATTTAAGATTGAATAAAAAAAGCAAGACTTATTTATATGCTAACTATAGAAATTGCCTTTAAATATAAAGATAATATAACAAACATGACAACAAATGCTGGCGAGGTTGTGGAGAGATCAGAACTCTTATGTTCTGCTGGTGGGAGTGTAAAATGGTTCACTATGGAAGATGATATGGTGCCTCCTTAAAAATCTAGAAATACAAATACCAGCAATTCCACTCCTAAGTATATATCCTAGAGAAATAAGAGCCATAACATGAATAGACATATGCACACCCACGTTCGGTGCAGCGTTGTTCACAATAGCAAAAAGATGGAAACAACCTAAATGCCCATCAATGGATGAATGGATAAAAAAACTGTGGTACATACACACAATGGAATACTATGTAATGATAAAGAATAATGATGAATCCATGAAACATCTCACAATATAGGCGAATCTGGAGGACATTATGCTTAGTTATTTAAGTCAATTACAAAAGGACAAATATTGTATGAGACTACTATTATAGAAAGTCAAGAAAAGGTTTACACTCAGAAAGAAACATTCTCTGATGATTACCAGAGACAGAAAGGAGAGGGAGAGAAAATCACTAGATAGTAGACACGTGTTAACTTTGGTGAAGGAAATGGCAATAGACAATGTGGGGGAAGTCGGCACAACATGACCAGGGCAAGGAAAGGCACTGAGAGATACGACAAATGGAAATGGGGAACTCAGAGTGGTAACGGAGAGAGTGCTGACACATTGCAGGGATTGCAACCAATGTCATGGAACAATGTGCACATAAATTATTAAATGGAAAACTAATTTGCTCTGTAAATCTTCACCTAAAGCACAATTTAAAAAAATAAAAGAAAAAATATATATAACAAATATGTTAAAGGTAAAAAGATGGAAAGAGATATACCATGCTAACACTAGTCAAAAGAAAACAGGAGTGACAACTTTAAAATTAGAAAAGTAGCTTTCAAAGCAAATAATATTACCAGGGATAAAGGAGGTCATTTTATAAAGATAAAGGGGTCAATTTATCATGAGGACATACTAAGCCTCAATATTTAAGCACTAATAACAGAGTTTCAAAATATATGAAGTTAAAATTGATAGACCTGTGCAAAGAAATAGACAAATCCACAATTATAGCCAGAGATTTAAATACTCCTCTCTCAATAATTGCTAGAACAAGTACGTAAAAAATTAGTAAGAACACAGAAAATTTAAACAACACTGTTAACTTCTTGAGTAGAATGACATTTATAGAACATTCTACCTGAGAATAGAAGAATTCGTATTTCTCTCAAGTGCACAGAAAACATTTTCTGAGATAGACCACATTCTGGGTCAGAAAACAGAACTCAATAAAGTCAAAGGAGTTGAAGTCATGTAAAGTATGTTCTCGGCTTACAAAGAAATAAGATTAGAAATCAACAACAGAAAGATTCTTGGAAAATCCTCAAATATTTGAAAACTAAACAACATCTTTCTAAACTACCTGAAGATTAAAGAAGAAATCAAATGGGACATTAAAAATATTTTAAACTGAATGAGAATGAAAACACAACATGTCAGTGAGATGCCACCAAAGCAGTACTTTAGGAGAATTTTATAGCACTGATGTCTACAGTAGAAAAGAAGAAATGTGTCCAATCAATAATCTTAGCTTCCAAATTACAAAACTAGGAAAGGAAGAGCAATTAAACATAAAGTAAGAAGAAGAAATGAAATAATAAAGATCAAAACAGAAATCAATGAAATAGAAAACAGAAAAACAATAAAGAGAATCAGTTAACCCAAAAGCTAGTTCTTTAAGAAGATCAGTAAAATGGGTTAAGCTATAGCCAGACTGATCAGTAAAAAAAAGAGAAAAGACACAAATTAACAATATAAGGAATGGGAGAGGTGACATCACTACAGATTCTACAGATATTAAAAGAATAATAAGAGAGTATTATGATATCTTTGTCCCTGAGTAGTACAAACAGTTAACACACTTGGCTGCTAACTGAAAGTTTGGAAGCTCAAGTTCACCCAGAGGGGTCTCAGAAGAAAGGTCTGGCAATCTACTTCTGAAAAACCAGCCATTAAAAACCCTATGGGGCACAGTTCTACTCTGATGTGGGTAGAAGTTCCATGAGTCAAAATCAATTCAACTGTAACTGGTAAATAAATAACTTTATGCCAGTAATTTCACAACTTAGATAAAATGATAAATTTCTTGAAAGACAAGCTACCAAAGCTCACTCAAGAAGAAATAAATAGCCTGAACAGCCCTATATCTATTAAAGAAATTGAAATTGTAGTTAAAAACCTTCCCAGGGGAAATGCCAAGCCTAGAGGGCTAGTGAATTCTATAAAGAGTTAAGAAAGAAATAATATCAGTTCTACACAAACTCCTGCAGAGAGATTGAAGAGAAGGGAATACTTCCCAACTAATTCTAAGATGTCAGCATTGCCCTGATACCAAACTCAGATAAAGACATTTCAGGAAATGAAAACTACAGAGCAGTATCCCTCATGTACATAGATGCAAAAATTCTAAATAAAATTTTAGCAAACTGCATTTAACAATGTAAAAAAGAATAAAACAACATGACCAAGTGGGGTCCACCCCGGGAATGAAGAATTGGTTTATCATTTAAAAATCAATCAATGTAATTTGCCTTATTAGCAAACGAAAGGAGAAAAAAAAGTATGATCATCTCAATAGATGCAGAAAATGCATTTGACAAAATCCAATATCCATTCCTGTTAAAAATTCTCACCAAACTAAAAAGAGAGAGAGACATTCTAAGATATATTGCTAAGTTAAAAAAAAAAAAAAAAAAGTACGGTTCTACACAATGTACTATCACCTGTGTGGGGGAAAGACAATAATATATTCATATACTTGTGAATGCATGGAGCCCTGGTGGCACAGTGGTTAAGAGCTCGACTGCTAACCAAAGGGCAGCAGTTCTAATCCACCAGCCGCTCTTGGAAACCCTATGGGGCAGTTCTATTCTATCCTATAGGGTCACTATGAGTTGGAATCGACTTGACAGCAACAGGCTTGTGAATGCACAGAATATCTCTAAAGTGATGATAAAAACTAATAAGAGTAGTTGCTCCTCCAGTGAAGAACTGAATGGCTGAGGGACAAGGGTGAAAGACAGACTAACTTTTTGCTGTATATTTGTTAGTTCTTTTTAAACTATGTAATGTGTGCATTTATGACCTCTTCACAAGAAAATAAAATTTTTAAATGTATAATTAAGAAGCTGGAAGTCCTTGGGACGTAGTGAGGAAAGCATATGTCAATAAAAAAAGAAAGGTAATTACAAACTCTAAGTGAGACAAGAAAAACTTCCAAAAAAAAAAAGACTGTAGAATATGAAGCAAACTATAATGTGATAGGATTTGAGCAAGTTATGCAGTGTAAGAAAGGAGAATCCACTTGACTTCGATGCTTGTTTCATGCTCCTTTGAATAGTCCAGGTTTAGAGACATTGGATTAGTTTCTTGTCTTCTGAGCCAATCTGTGTTCTGTAGCAAATAATATTTGCTTAAGTGTAAAGTATAAATCATAAACTAGAATTTACTGATTTTTATTGTTAGTGCCAATTGATAGACAAAATGCAAAAAAGTAACTATACTTACAAAACAAAATGTAAATGTTATCAACGCTAACATTGTAAATGTAAAGGTAGAGAAGATAGAAATTGGGAGACAGGGAGATGGGGGCTGAGGGGACAGAGAAAGGTGAGTGGATTGGGGTTGCTATTGATCTCATACTCCCTAGTAGAGAATCAAGAGTTACTACCTGCACTGATAGAACAGGAATTCAAAGTTTAAGCACAGTATTTAAATTTAGAAAGAAAATCAAAAGAAGAATGGGAAATAATATAATTAACAAAATACACGAAAGGTGAAGGAAATGGAGAAGTAATCTAAATGAGTTATGTTTCTCATCATTCATAACATGGGGTTAATAGACCCTGGCTAAAGCACATAAATCAAGAAACAGTGGTATAAGCATAGAGTTTATAATTACACAGCTAATGGCCAAAAGAATTAAAAACGAACTCTTAAAGATGGTTACTTTGGGGCAGTAAGACGTGTGGGTGGGGGGAAAGTTTGGGGAATGAAGCAGGAAACTTTTTTATTTTTCTATTTAGGACCATTCTGTAACTTTTGGGTATTTTCTAACCAAGTGCGTGTATTACTTTTATAATAGACATTCCTTATACAGTTTTATCATTTTAGTTTTGTGTAATTCCCAGGTTAAAGGTACATGAGGAAAATAAAATATGTCTATTTTTAAATTTTTATGGTCTGAACATTTATATTTTCCAGAAAAACCTAAGCCACTTCACAGCCTGTCTCTGCACGGTGTTATTTTCCAAAGAAACACTAACCCACATCCAAAAATATCAGAAGGGCAATTTAAATCTTTACTGCAATGTCATGAAAACATCAAAGGGGGATTCCACTCATAATACATAACAAAACCCGGTGAAGTCTTCTTTCCCCGACCCTCTCAAGATCTCACACCATATGCTAGCTGCTCCCAAATCTCTCTCCTCCCTCTCTCCATTTCATTCCTTACCACAAGGATCCTTCTTCTTAAAAGGTGGGGGAAAGAGAAGGCAAATGTTAACACACAATTCTGCCACATTTAAATATATTTATGATGCTTTAAAAAAAAGAAATGACGCTACAATATTGTTTTCATTGGTTACTATGAAGATGTATTATCTCCCAATAATAGGGATTATGCAGGTGTTTGGTGCTTAGTTTGGGAAAACTAGCATCATTGCAATATTGTGATATTACCTGTCTCTAAAGGAAATACCTATCTAAAGGAAAAAATGGAGCCCTGGTGGCGCAGTGGTGAAGAGCTAAGGCTACTAACCAAAAGGTCGGTAGTTCGAATTCACCACTCCTTAGAAACTCTGTGGGGCAGTTATACTCTATCCTGTAGGTTACTATGAGTTGGAATCAACTCAATGGCAATGGTTTAAAGGAAAAAGTGGCATTTTTGTTAAAAAGCAAAGATGTCTCTTTAAAGATTAAGGTGTGCCAGACCCAAGCTACAGTGTTTTCAGTTGCCTCATATGCTTGTGAAAGCTGGACAATGAGTAAGAAAAACCAAAGAAAAGCTGATGCCTTTGAATTATGGTGTTGGCAAAGAATACTGAATATACCATGGACTGCCAAAAGAATGAACAAATCTGTCTCGGAAAAAGTACAGCCAGAATGCTCCTTAGAAGCAAGCATGGCGAGACTGTCTCACATACTTTGGGCATGTTATCAGGAGGGATGAGTCCCTGGAGAAGAACATCGTGCTTGGTGAAGTAGAGGGTAAGCGAAAAAGAAGACCCTCAACGAGATGGATTGACACAATGGCTGCAACAATGGGCTCAAACACAACAACGATTAGAAAGATGGCGCAGAACCAGGCAGTGTTTCACTTGACGGTACCTAACAACAACAAAGGAAAATCAAGTTCTAATTTCCAAAAAATCTATCCCAAATAAACATTTGAGGCATGACTTGCTGGAATCTAGTTGTAAACTCTAAGTTTCTCTGCTCTGTCTTAAAGGTAGGTACCAGGTTTTATTCATCTCTGCTTTCCCTGAGCCAGCGAAGTGCTTCACAGGTGGTAGTGCTTCACACAACAGATGGACATTGAATTGTTGAAATCGTAAGTAGGAAACAGCATTTATGGGAGAGGGTGTGGGAAGAAGGGGAAGGAAACTAATGTCTACTGAGTGTCTACTAGGGGCAGCCACTATGCCCTTACGGTGCTTATGTATCTTTCCACCTTCTTTTCTAGGTCAGTAACTGTCAAGTGGAAACAAGAAAGGCAAATGTGGAGCAATGCACGTAGTTTGAAAGAATCTTCCACATGATTCTTAAAATAGTCTTATGCCCCTGATACTCATAAGCTAAGACACTTTTACAAACAGGCATGTGTCAAAAATACCGTTTGACCTCTAAGTGTTGGGGTTGGGGGAGAAAGATTAAAAACCATCGATGCAAACTCTGTGTGTGTGTGCTGTGTGTGTGTTTATCTACAATGCAGACACACTCAGAGATGCCCACTAGATGGCAAACCCACATCTCAAATGTTAATGATTTCTAGGATGTCCTCTCTGGAAGGCTGGGGCACTTTAATAATTCAAGCCAAATTCCTGGCAGGCCAAGATATTATATACTGTTTAAGGAGTATACAAATTAATTTGTGATGATGGTCTACAAATAATTTCTAGGAATAGAGACTAAATTTACAGCTCTGCAGTTTCTAGAATCCACTATGACTCATTTTCCATGCAAAAAAATAGTATTAATGCAGATAGATTAAATTCCCTTACTAGAGCATCTGATTTCATATCTAGACTTCAAAACAAATTGTAGGATTTAAAGCAAGTGAGGAAGCTAGGATTTGACCCCAAGCAATCTAACTCCAGAAGCTAGGCACAAAGCCAGGATGCACTTCCAACTCTCACTAGAGGGAAGGATCCAAGGAGGAATGCTGGTGCCCCTCCCCCTAGTTTGCAGCCTCCCTTCCCCCTCCATCCCTGCTAGACTTAGCTGACACTGCCCTGCTCAAAATTCTCCAGTGGCTCCCCACTACCAGATTAACTCTGGGTTTTAATCGTATAGCACCCTGGTTTATCTTGCGTCTCCTTCAGCTCCAGCTTGACATGCACCAATCTCTCCCACTCCCAGTCACGTTGACTTGCTTTCCATTTCCTGAACAAGTCCTGGTTTCACACACCTCTGTGTCTCTAAAATGCTAGTCTTGCTGTCCTAAAAAATATCTCCCCTATTATCTGCATGAGCAACTGGTCACTCTCTGTGTCTCCACCAGGGTCACCTCCTCTGGTATGCCCTCCCTGACTCTGCCAGGCAGTTGGGCATCCCTACTTTAATGCTCCCATCCTGCCATTCATCCTATCTCTGGTCCCCCAAGAACAGTCCCTCAACACATGAAAGTACGTGAGAAAAAAAAAAAAAAAACAACAAAACCAATCTCCCAGATCCCACCGCATTCCCTTGTGATATTGCAATTGCTGGTGTTCCTGGCTGTCTTGTCACTAATGTGAGGGTTCCATGAGGACACAGATAGTGCCTTTCCAACTTGGTGTCTTCAGCCCTGAGCCCAGGGTCTGGCATATACAAGCTGCTCAGTAAATTTGTTGACTGAATGACTTAAATGAGTGGTGAGTAGTAATAGACTTTGCAGGCTCTCTTAAAATTTTCAGCCTTCAGGTCCTAAGATATGGAATCGATAAACCCTCCACCAAAACCCTTGCAGAGGTCTCGGAAGGGGTAAGAAGGCCTGAGAAGCACAGCCAGTGAGGGTGCAGGACTATTACAGAGGCTCAAAGAGCTTCCTCTCTCTGATCCCCTTAAAACAGTCCTTCAAAACATGGAAGTTTATGTGAGAAAAAAAACCCCAACCTCCCACATCCCATCATTCTCTACAATCAAGTGAATCCCTGGCTGTTTTAGTAACTGTCCTCCTAGACTTCCTTTGGCATTCATTGGTAAATGAGCATTTGTTTGTATAAAGTTGCTTAATACCAGTATCCAGCTAGAAATAGGGATCTTTTCTGGGGGCCCTGCAAAGAGTATGGGATTCTTTTGAGATTACTTAGACTGTTGCCAATCTGATCATTAGAGTTAGCATTTCTAGCACAGGACTGGGGACTAGTTCTGCTTCTTAACTGTGTAGGCCATGTCTTCTAAAGCAAAAATTAGGACACACCCTTTGGTAGAGTTTCCTAATGAGGCAGAATATTTGAAATCAGGACTGTCTGGGAAATGTGGCCACTGGGTTTATGGGAGGGATCATTTTTAAGGGTGAATCCAGGAGTGCTCACGTTATTTGAAAGGTGTGTAAAACCCCTCAGGTGGCTCCCTCACTTGAAGAAGATTATAAATATCTAAAATTAGAGGCGAGGGGCCTGTGGCTGCTTTAAATAATCAGGTCCCATGAAAACAGGAAGAGCTCCAGTGACATCAAATTAATTATACATGTTTTACTTTTAAGGAGTGCATAAGTAAATGAGATTTGCATTTGACTAGCTTCTTTCAGGGTCAGTGTGGAGAGTTAAAGGAGCCCTGGTCACGCTGTAATTAAAGCGCTCAGCTGCTAACAAAAAGGTGAGCAGTTGGAACCCGCCAGCCACCATGCTGGAGTAAGATGTGGCCGCCTGCTTCCATAAAGATATACAGCCTTGGAAACCCTATGGGGCAGTTCTATTCTGTCCTATAGGGTTGTATCATGAATTGAATTGTGTCCCCCTAAAATATCTGTCAGCTTGGCTGGGTCATGGTTCCCAGTATTGTATGATTGCGTACCATTCTGTAATCTGATGTGATTTCCTTGTATGCTGTAAACTCAATCACTATTATGTAATAAGATGCACTAGCGGCAGTTATACTGATGAGGTATACAAGATTGGATAGTGTCTTAAGCCAATCTCTTTTGAGATATAAAAGACAGAAGCAAGCAGAGACACACAGGAACATCATACCACCAAGAAAGCAGTGCTGGGAGCAGAGCACGTCCTTTGAACCTGAGCTTCCTGCGCAGAGAAGCTCCTGGACCAAGGGAAGATTGATGACACAGACCTTCCTCCAGAGCCGACAGAGAAAGCGTTCCCCTGGAGCTGATGCCCGGAATTTGGACTTGTAGTCCGCTGGACTGTGAGACAATAAACTTCTCTTTGTTAAAACTACCCACTTGTGGTATTTCGGTTATAGCAGCACTAGATGACTCAGATGGGTTGCTATGAGTCGGAATCAGCTTGATAGCAGTGGGTTTGGAGAATTAAATATTTGTGTATTGAGGATTGAAAAAAGCAGAATGTTCCCTGAAATGTAAGATTTTTTTAAGTGTGATTTTTATTACAAACTGGGGCCACTTTCCCATTGTGCCCAAACTCCAGCAGCCGTGGAAACATATATCCAAAAGGTATAACTAAAAAAAACAATGGAAGAACTACCACATGACCCAGCAATCCCAGTCCTAGGTATATACCCAAAATAACTGAAAGCAGGAATGCAAACAGAAACCTGTACACCAGTGTTCATTGCAGCACTTTTCACCAAAGCCAAAAACAACCTGAATGTCCATCAACAGATGAATGGATAAATAAAATGTGGTATATACATACAGTAGAATATTACTGAGCCATAAAGAGAAGTGAATGAAACACAATACGGATGAACTTGAAAACATTATACTGAGTGAAATGTCAGTTACAAAATGACAAATAGTATATGATTTCACAAATATGAAATAGGCAAACATATACAAACCAAAGCTTATTAGTAGTTACCAGGGATGAGATGGGGGGAGAAGGAGAGTCATTGCTTAGAGGGCTGTTATGAAATGAATTGTGCCCCCCAAAACTATGTGTTCTAAATCTTAACCTCTATGCCTGTGGTTATAATCCCATTTGGGAATGTTTGTTATGTTACCCAGTGAGGATTAGTGTAGGGTGTATCTTGAGTCAATCTCTACTGAGATAAAAATGAGTTTAAACAAGCAAGCAGAGAGAAAGACAGGGTAAGATAGATGCCAAGACACAAGGAGATGGCCAGAGAAACAGGAAGCAGAAGCTGAAGAGAAAAGGACCTTCCTTTAGAGCCTATAGAGAGAGAAAGCCTTCTTCTAGAGTCACTGCCCTCAATTCAGACTTCTAGCCTCCTAAACTGTGAGAAAATAAATTTCCGTTTGTTAAAGCCACCAACTTTTGGTATTCCTGCTATAGCAGGACCAAATAACTGAGACAGAATTTGGTACTGAGAGTAGAGTGCTGCTCTAACAAATATCTAAAATGTGGAAGCAGTTTTGGAATTGTCTAACGGGTAGAGGTTGGAAGAGTTTTAAGGTGCCTAATAGTAAAAGCCTACATTACCTTGAAGAGACTGTTGGTAGAATTATGGATGCCAGAGGTAATTCTGGTGAGGGATCAGTAGGAAGTGAGGAGAGCTATAGAGAAAGTCTCTATCATCTTAGAGAATACATATGGCACCAGCAACAGAATGTTGCTAGAAATGTAGGTGTTAAATGTGCTTCTGGTGAGGCTTTAAAAGGAAAGGATGAACATGTGATTGGACAATGGAGAAAGGGTAGTGCTTGTTATGCAGTGGCAAAGAACTTGTCTGAATTATGTTCAGATGTTTGGTGGAAGGCAGAACTTTTAAATGACAAATTTGGATATCTGGCTGATGAGATTTCTAAGCAAGGTCTTAAAAGGACTGTGTGGTTTCTCCTTGCCACTTATAGTAAAATGCTAGAGGAAAGAAATGAACTTAAAAATAAACTGTGCAAAATGAAAACAGAACTTAAAGATTTGGAAAATTCTGTTGTGCAAACTAAGGACATGTGTCCTAGAATGTTCACCAAGAGGGTAAGTCTGTGACTGATGGATCTAACCAACTACCACAGTGGAAAACCCATCAGCTTAGACTAAAAGAGATGGAGAAAAAACAAAAGAATGCTGTCTGCCTCTTGGAATCCTACAGGCAGGAAACAGGCCGAAGGAGTTACATCTGTTGTCTTCCAAGAAAAGGACCATACCTGGAGCAGCTTGGAGATCAGCAGAACTTTTGGAAGGAGTACGGGAAGCAGGGCTTTCTTGGTTTCAAAGTGTGGGCCACAGCCTCCTAGGTTTCAAAGAGTGGGATCTTCGCCAACTTGGTTCTGGCGTATGGGGATGCTGTTAAGGTGTGCCAGAGGAATGGGGCCACTGCCCAAAGCTGACGGGGTGGGACTGCCATGCCCAAGGGGTGGAAAAATGGGGCCTGCCATGGCCAAGGGGGTGGGGTCGCCACTCAGATGGACTAGGAGAATGGGGCCACCCAAAGCCAAGGGAGCAGAGTTGCCATCCCAGTGGGCCTGGAAGGCAGAGCTGAAGCCCAGGGCCAAAGGGCCTTCACTCAGAATGCAGACAGCATGGCCAACACCCAGTCTGGAGGGCAGGGCCATTGCCTAAATGGTGTAAGAGAGCAGATGGTGTCAGAGAACAGAAATTTCAAGCCTTGAGAGCTAGTGTAATTTCTTCTGCTGGGTTTTGGACTTGGCTTGGTGCCTATTATCCTTTCTTTGCTTCCAATTTCTCCTATTTGTAATGGAAATGTCTACCTTGTGTCTGTTCTACCATTGTACTTTGGAAACAGATAACTTGTAATTTAGATTTCACAGTTTCACAGATGAAGAGGAATTTTTCCCCTGGATGGAATATGCCTAAAGTCTCACTCATATTTGGTTTAGATGATGCAGAAGATGAGATTTTGGACTTGGGGTTAATTTCAGACATTTGGGATGATGTAATGGGGTAAATGTGTTTTGCATGTGGCAAGGACATGAATTTGTGGGGCCAAAGGGTGGAATGTTATGGATTGAATTGTGTCTCCCAAAAATATGTGTTGTAAATCCTAACCTCTGTCCCTGTGGTTGGAGCCCTGGTGGCACAGTGGTTAAGAGCTATGGAGAGCTACAGCTGCTAGCCAAAAGATCAGTAGTTGGAACCACCAGCTGCTCCTTGGAAACCCTATGGGGCAGTTCTACCCTGTCCTATAGAGTCACTATGAGTCAAAATTGACTTGGTGACAATGAGTTGTATGCCCGTGGTTATCATCCCATTTGGGAATGGGTTGTCTCTTATGTTAATGAGGCAGGGTTAGTGTGGGGTATAACTTGAGTCAATCTCTTTTGAGATGCAAAAGAGATTAAACAAGAGAACAAGCAGAAATGGGGTAAGATAGATGCCAAGACTAATGGAGATCTCCAAAGAACCAGGAAGCAGAAGCTGAAGAGACAAGGACCTTCTTCCAGAGCTGACAGAGAGAGAAAGCCTTCCCCTAGAGCAAGCACCCTGAATTTGGAATTCTAGCCTCCTAAACTGTGAGAAAATAAGTTTCTGCTTGTTAAAGCCACCCACCTGTGGTATTTCTGTTATAGCAGCACCAGATAACTAAGACAGGGGGGCTGAGTTCCTGTTAATGGAATAATTTGGGAAAGGATAGTGCAGTATGATGGATTGCTTTGGTGTGGCCTTTCTCACCATGGTCTTGTAACTCCCACTCAAGTGACTGGCTGGGACTATTAATTGTGGCCCACCAAGGGAATTGATCTGGTATCATAGTGGTTAAGAGCTATGGCTGCTAACCAAAAGGTCGGCAGTTTGAATGCACCAGCCACTCCTTGGAAAGGCTATAGAGCAGTTCTACTCTGTCCTATAGGGTCGCTATAGTCGGAACCGACTCTACGGCACCTAACAACAGCAACAACAAGGGAATTGATCAGTTTTGCCATCCTGCTAGACTTAAAAGAGAGCCAATTCCAGAGCAGAGAAAGGATCCCACCAACAGCAAAGAAGAACAGCCAGTAGTGGAGCATGTCCTTTTGACCCGGAATCCTGTGCTGAGAAGTTTCTGGAACCAGGAGACAGAGAGAGCTGTAACAGTGAAGATAGCAAGAAGCGGTGGCAGAGAAACGACAGCAGGAGAGACCAGCATGAGAGACTGGCAGGAGATGGCACAATGGGCTTCCCGGCCCACAGAGTGAGAAAGCTGGGTGCCATTGGGCCGAGGCTTACTGGCAGACTGAGGTGTCTCTGGGCTCTTATTGGCAGAGCTAAAAGAGCTTTGTTAACACTTGCCTGAGCAGGTGGAGGGCCCAAAGAGAGGCGTGCCTGTGAGCACAGCTGGGAAGAGGCTGTCCTGATGCAAGAATTGTATCCTAAACGTTCCTGAACCTGAGTTTTGACCTGTTACTTCCCTAATAAACCCCATAATCATGAGTATTGTCTGTGAATTCTGTGCAGCCATTGCAAAGAATTATCGAACCCGGCACAGTAGTAGAGAGTGCCATTGGAGGGACAGTTGGTGTCAGAATTGGTAAAAATGGCGGAGAGATGAGGCATGTTTGACCTCTGCCTTATAGGAATCAGCCTTGGGCTGTTGATTTTGATTTTCCTTCCCCCTCTGCGGTTAGAGGAGATCAGATGCTGCCACCACGCTGTTTTTGCGGATAGTGACAATGGGGTTGTACAACGTGAAGGATGTAATCAGTGTCTCTGAATTATACATTTGAATTATTAAATTGGTGAAGGTTTCATTGTGTACATGTATACCACAATAAAAAAAACGGAATGTATTATTTAACTTATAAATGTTTTCAATTTTAGGAGTACAATATACATAATGAGGGGAACTTGTATCTGTAACCTATTATAACTGCTGGCCCCAAACCAGCTTCTGCACACTGTGCTCCCAAGATAGGAATGAAAGCAGGTCCTGGGATATCAGAGATGAAAGAAAAGTGCGAGTCATTATCAAAACCACTTCCCAGATAGCCCACAAAAGGAAGACTTTCTTACACCTTCCATATTAGAAAATTATTTCTTAACAAGAGGCAATCTTTCCCTTTCTGAACATTTTTCCAGGTTCTAAGCACGTAAATGCAAAATAAATCATCTCAAACCATGTTGGAACTGGGAAAAGTATAAATAAACATATGACAATAAAATAACTTAAAGCCTTATAAATGTGTTTCACATGGAGCAAGAGACTGGAATAGGGTAATAGGAAAAAGACACCAAGAAATTTGATAATGATGGAGGAAGTAGAATTGCTCACTGGGAAAACAATAAAAATAGCCCTCATTCATGTATTGAGCACCTACCAATGTACGAAGTACTAGGCATTTTGATTATCTTAGTTAATCCTCCTAACAACCCTACAAGGTTGTTATTATCATCCCATTTAACAGGTGGGAGAACTGAGGCTCAGAGAGGTAAAGAGATTTGTCCAACCAAGATTATGGAAGAAAAAAGTGGCAGAGCCAGGTATGGAGCCCAGGACAGCCTGGTCCCACAGCTCATATACCCAGAGCTGCTTCTGCTGCTTGGTGAGAAGTCTGTGGGGACCTAAAGCTTACACCAAGTACTTCTACAACATCTTCCTCTCACAGAGAGGACTGAGTAGGACAAGCAGGCATGGAGGGCAAGGCTAGAATGAGAGGGGAGGAGCGCTTGGAGGTAGATTACACAGCATCAGGCCTAACTACAAACTGTGTGTTGGGAAAACAATTTTGTTCAAGAGAGCTATTTATAGGGATGTTTTTCCTCAGCACTCCCTTCCCCCATCTCCTCCCTTTTGTGTTAAAAGGCGTCTGGCAGATTGGTAAAGGGTTACAGGCAGTGGACAGGAAACTATGGAACACAATGAACGGGGCGGGGACAGATCCCCACCCGCCCAAGAAAACCACTTGCTCCAGTGTTCAGAGACCCTGGGGGGAGGCAGGCGGAGCCCAGGGCCACGGCTCTACTTCTTTTGTCTTTCTGCAAGCCATAAAGAAGGCACCATGCTCAATGGGGTGCAGGACAGGCTAAAAAGGGAAGCAGAGGTAGAATAAGAGGCAAAAGCAAAACACAAAACCAGGGTTCTTGACATAAGTCCAATGGCCATGTCGTCGCCTAACCCAAGGACTCTTGTATCATATAAGGAATTCAGGTTTTTCTACCCAAGGACTCTGTTCAATTTGGGAACTCCAGAGATACAAAACAGGGGCTGAGAGAAGTCATCCCAAACTCCGCTGCTGAGAGGGACCCTAGAACCTAAGTTAGGTCCTGGGGACAGACACTGCCGAGGCCTCTGGGGGTGGCTGCTTTTGGGAACAGCCCCCACCACCTCTCCCTCTAGGCCACGGAACAGAGGCCTTAAGCCACGTGGACCCAGATTCAGACTTAGAGGCCCAGGCCCAAACGTGCGTGGGTTCAGATGTCAGTATAGTGATTCAACCCACGACACTCGGCTGTCCTCTGGCCTTGTGAAGTCTGTTACCACAATAACGCAGATAGGATCCACCTGCCACAATAGCCAATTCTGAGACAGGGGTGAGGTGAGCAGCAAGAGGTTTATTATATATCTGTATATAGGAGACAGAGGGGAACAGATTCCTCCAAAAAACTCATCTCTCCCACTGGAGATCGGCTGAAGGCTTTTATAGGGACAGGATTATGGGTCTTAGAAGTTCGTGTTAGTTCCCCCTTGAGGTGGTCATGTCTCAGGTGAGTTAATCTTTCTTGGGGGTTTTCTGGCGACATTTTTAGGGATTATCTGGCAACATCCTGGTTTTTCTTGTCACAAGATGGGTGCTTTGATCAGTTTTCATTCTTAGATCATTATCGCTTGTTTTCCACCCTCCAAGGAGGAACACTGGTTAATCTTAAACCTTTTGTAGAGACTGGAACCAGAGTGAGAAGCAAGATCATGAGACAATGTGGCAGTTAGCAATGGGGAGTAAATAATAGTGATCCAGGCCTATGCAGCCTCTTCCAATTCCCCCTTTTATTGGAAGTTTCTCAATCTTGGGAAACAGGGCGTTGCTTCTTTTCCGGCTACTTCCTGCTGGTTAGGGGCATCATCTGGGGCGAGAAACCTCCTGATAGTGACTAGAGGCCATAGGCGGGGAGTGAGTTAGAGTGGAAATTGGCTGCATCCTGGTGAATTAGATGACGTGCATCCCCAGAGCCTGAAGAAGGGGCATCCCAATTTACCAGGGTAAAAATTTCTCCAGCCTTAAGGGTATTTGCAGTTTTTCCTGCCAATATTTTCTTCAAACAGGGAACACAAAAACTAGAATAATCACTATTCTTAAAGTTCCTCTTTCGGGCTCTTCTATGGCCCACTTAGCTGGACCTACCGGAGTTAAGGTTGAGACTACACACGGGAGGGTCAGAGTATCCCCAGCTTGCAGGGTCAGCGTCCCGTTTGCCTGTAGGATCACCGGCACCTTTTCTGGCCAGGTCTCCAGGAAAAATAGAAAGAGGGAAACAAGGTCAAAATCATTGTACTGTAAGCTCCTTGAACTTGTACTTCAGGCCCTGAATTGGAGTACAAGAGGGTGGTGGCTCTTTGTTTTCTGCTTCTTTCTCTTCTTCTGGCGGGGCTGCTTTTACTCTCCAGTGATGCACCCATGGCTACTCTTGTTCATTTCAGAGAGTGGGTGGTCAGGAGAACTTCAAAAGTTCCCTCCCACTGAGGGGCCAGTTGATCTTCAAGGGGTTGATTTTTCCGGGTTTTCAACAGTACCTGATCTACCATCTCTGGGTTGGAACCTGTAGAGGGGAATGTCGGAAGGAAAAGGCAAACGAGAAGAAGCATAATGATTACCAGCGTTTATGACAGCTCTCAGAAAACGGACCCAGTCTCTTTTCTCTACCTCATTCATCACCAAGGTGGGGGGAAGTCGACTTTTTCAGGAATGATCCCTCATATATTAATTCGTAAGGGCTCAATATGAGCCTGCTTTGAGGGGCTACCCGGATTCTGAGCAGAGCAATGGGAAGAACTTGTATCTAAGTGGATCTTGTCTCCTGGCAAAGTTTCGCCAAGGACTTTTTCATAAAGAGTATGGTTCATCCTTTTGGTCTTTCCAGTCGATTGTGTTCTCCAGGCTGAGTGTGATTTCCAATTTATATCTAAAACGTTATTGACTTGTTGGCTGACTATTGCCATAAAATCTCTCCTGTTGTCACTCTGTACTGAGATTGGAAGATCAAAATGGGGTATGATTTCTTTGAGTAATGCCTCGGTCACTTCTTGGGCTTGTTTGGTTCGACAAAGAAAAACCTCCACCCACCCTGAGTAGGTGTCCACAAAAACCAGCAGATATTTAAAATTTCCAGGTGTCTGGGGCATTATATCACTGCTACCTGAAGGGGATCATTGATTGCCTTCAGGAGTTCTAGGATTTCTGGTACATGTTTTATTTCTTTGTTGGCAGATGTCAGAAGTCCCCTTTCCTTCTACAAGGCATTGTGTGAGTGAAGGACCAGATGGGCATATTTATTATCAGTATACACAGTTATGCTTCTTCCTACTCTTAGTTGCCCACCTGAGGCCCACCTGAGGACTATGAGTTCAGCCTTTTGAGCCTAAGTGCCTGCAGGAAGTGGAGCTGCCTCTAAGACCTCAGTTCATGTCACCACCACATATCCTGTCTCGTGGCATCCTTCATATAGAAAGCTACTGCCATCTGTATACATTTCTATCTCTGGGTCAGTCAAGGGAACATCTGAGAGATCTGGTCTGCTACAATAAACCTCAATTACCTCTAGGCAGTCATGTACTGAGGCATCTTCTGAAGTAGGCAGCAATGTGGCGGGATTGAGGGAGGAGACCACCTTCAGAACCACGTTTCAGTTGTCTGACAAGATTGCCTGATATTTCCTCATTTGTCCTGCCGTGAGCCAAAAAAATCCCTTTTGTTCCAAAGAGGCAGAACTGTATGTGGTGTGTTTACTGTTACCTTTTGTCCAAGGGTGAATTTCTCAGCTTCCTGTAACAGGTCACATGCTGTAGCCACGGCTCGAAGACAAGCGGGCCATCCCCAGGCTGCGTTATCCAGCTGTTTTGAAAAGTAGGCCACCAGTCGCCTGGCTGGTCCCAGGGTTTGAGTTAGCACCCCCACAGCAATTCCCTGTCTTAATATCGGTCCATCCAATGGCAAATAGAGGCTGAGACTCAGGGTGTAGAGGACTACGAAAGAAGGCATGTTTCAAGTCCAGTACTGAAAACCAAGCACATTGACTGGGTATAGTAACCAAGAGGGTATATGGGTTTGGCACAGTCGGATGAATGTCCTATATTATTTGGTTGATTTTCCTTAGGTCTTGAACAGACCGATGTTCTCTTGTCCCCGGTTTCAACACCAGTAAGATAGGGGTGTTGTATGAAACAACTGGCAAAATTTCAAAAGTCTAATTTTTATGTATTGATGTATCAATGGTGTGATGCCTTCTAAAGCTTCCTTGTGGAGGGGATATTGCCTCTGGTTTATAATAGGTGCTCTGGGTTTAAAAGTAATTTAAACCTGTGTGGCTGACTTGGCTCGCCCAGGCCTTTCTGACGCCCAGACCTCCAGACTCACCTTTTGTTGAATATGGAAAGGAATGTCACTAAGTGTCACTATTTCTTCTTGCAACAGAGTCGCCTGCAAGGTGGGATCTGTAGAAAATGGAAAGGAACAACTCTGCCACCCTATTTGGGTTACTCTGATAAGGAGGATTGTGATTCTTTTAATTATACAAATCGGAGGTAGAGAAAGGAGTATGTACTAACATTGTTCCTCTTTCGGCTGGAATTTTTCTCAGAGGAAATTGCCCTGCCTAAGCCCCGGCAGTACCCTCACCAAAAACAGTACACTAGGGTGTATGTACTGGGGAAAACCATGCCCGATGAAGTCAGACTCTTACTTCCCGATTCCCTTCCTTTGCTGGTTTCTCCCAAGCTGGCTGAACTAGAATAAGGCTTGGCTCTTCTGGTGGGGGATTCTGTCGTCATTCTTCAACCCGACCTGTCGGCTTCCACTGCACCTTCCCCATATGGGGGAGGGAGAGCCGAAGGAGTTGTCAGGGTTAGTCCTTCTAAGAAAGAATCCTCTAGTGAGGATTTGGGAAGCACTTTTGCCTTTGGCTTTCCCTGAAAAGAACCTGGTTAGAGGAATTCACAGCTTTATAGAGAGACATGAAAGCTTGAATGTAGGGAAATTCGTCCCATTTCTTTTCCCTTCTACAAAACAAGTCAAGCTGAAAAATCATGTCATAAGCCAAAGACCCATTTTGGGGCCAATGTTCCTGGTCCCCCAGCTGGTATTGGGGCCATACATTGTCACATAAGCATATCATCTTCTTCTTTGTCATAGGTTCATAGCTATCCCTCTTCCAGTTTGCTAGAATGCAGCCTAGAGGAGATTTGGCTGGGATAGACGGGCCTTCTCCCATGACGGGTGCTTTTCCTGTGTGCGCCTTTTTACCAGTGGGTGAGTCCCTGTTTTCTGAGCACAGTGGTGATTTATTATAAACAGTCTATCTGAAAATCCACCTCCTTTTTTCTGAAGCTTTCTCTTAACAGCCAAATCAGGGCGCCCAAGCAGATGGTATAATATTAGTTACACACAGACAACGGGCAGGACAGACACAAAACCACAGTAAACGAATAAATTCCGCAAGCTGACCAAGGTGATCTAGACCCCTTCAACCTCTCAGAGGTGATCTTGGGAGTCGCAACCTCCCAGACACACAAGCACTCACACACACGGAACCAGGACTCTGGACCCTTCTTTCATCCCTGCTCACGGGGATCGGTCATCAGAGATACCTCTCGCCTCAGAAACCAAGGGCTCAGGTCCTGTTCCAGAAACCTCAGGCCTGCCCTATCCGCTCCAGCTCTGAGCGCAACGGGGAGAGGAGTCGCGGACTCACCTTGGGATCCCTTCTATGCAGGTCTTGCTTTTCTTTCACCCACCTTTTTTGGTGCAGTTGGAGACCAGCGGTCCCGTGACAGACCCAGGTCTGGCTGATAGTCTCCCCAGACGCAAATGAAACCTCTCCCAGCTGCTTGTCGGGAGAGCTGTTGATCAGCCCCAGGCCCTGCCCCCCAGGGCCGCTGCCTCTCAAGAGGCTGAAGATCCGGTACGGGCCACCATATTTGTTACCACCATAACGCAGATTGGAGCCGCCTGCCTGAATAGCCAATGCTGAGACGGGTGAGGTGAGCCGCAAGAGGTTTATTATATATCGATATATAGGAGACAGAGGGGAACAGATTCCTCCAAAACACCCATCTCTCCCACTGGAGATCGGCTGAAGGCTTTTATAGGGACAGGATTATGGGTCTTAGAAGTTTGTGTTAGTTCCCCTTTGAGGTGGTCACGTCTCAGATGAGTTAATCTTTCACTGGTGTTCTTGGGGGCGACATTTTTTGGGATTATCTGGCGACATCCTGGTTTTTCTTGTCACAAGATGGGTGCTTTGTTCAGTTTTCATCCTTAGATCATTATCACTTGTTTTCCACCCTCCAAGGAGGAACACTGATTAATCTTAAACCTTTTGTAAAGACTGGAACCAGAGGGAGAAACAAGATCATGAGACAATGTGGCAGTTAGCAATGGGGAGTAAATAATAGTGAGCCGGGCCTATGCAGCCTGTTCTATCTCCTCCACATGTGACTAGGAAGGGAGTTTCCTGCTGCTGTTTGGCAGCGGCCAGTGCTGCGGTGGAGTGGGACGAGGGGTCTCTTGCTGCCTGGTTTGTTCATGGTTTCTGAAACACCGAAGACTCATTTAATGCTACCACTGTGTGTTATGGATCAAATGCCATTGCAGTTTTTAAAACACTCTGTAGAACACAAAAGATCTCCAAACTTCTTGTTTTTGAACAATATTCAGTATGAAGATATTAGAGTATAACTAAAATATTGGTGGAGAAAAACTTATCTTCTCAAATAATTTCCAATACTGTGTGCAGATGTCTCAGCTAATTTCTAGTCCTAACCTCTCAGCTTCTGCCCAGTCCTTCATTTTAGACTACCAAAGGACATTTCCTCCTGAAAGTTCTGATATGATCCTTGACGTGTAGAGAAGTCTGTTTCATCTTTCTCCAAACACTAATTTTTACCTTACCAGCCCCCAATCTCATAAATGTGGAGTCAGCTTAGACTCTGTTCTCTCCTTCTACGTCTAGTCTTTTGAAAAAGTCTGAGATTCTGAATTTGCAGGCAGGGGAACCAATTAATGATACTTTATTATAAAAAGTTCATAAGACTTCATTTCTTCATTTGCAATCAAGTCTTCATCTTTTTCACTATTCCCTCACCCTCGGCCCTTTCCCTCACAAAATATCCAATTGGTGGTGAAGCAACTGAGTCACATTCTCAGCTGGGGAAGTGACAATGCAGGGCAGGGTCTCCCAATGCATTTTTTTTTTTTTTTTTTTTTGCCCTGACCAATGCAGTTACGCAACTCAAGAAACGGAAAAGGAACTAAAATATAAAATGTTTCAGAAAGAGAGAGAGAAACAAATCACACAGAATAATGACTAAGTCTGTTCTTCAACTTTTAGGCTGGGAGTGGGGACCATTTAAAGCTCTCCTTCTCTGTTCTTACCACCTCACCTGTTTGCTCTTGGAAGCCTATTTAGAAGCAATACTGGCTTTCATTGTTGCAGAGATGGTGGAGCAGTGGGAGGTCAGGATGTTACCCCTGGTAGGCTAAAGTTCATCCCTGCTTCTAGGCCTGGGAAAGTATTTCTGATTCTAGCTCCTTCTCTCCCATCAAGTCAACCTGTTCTCTCATATGTTCTGTTTGATTAGGAAATTGGTCACGTGGACCTCCCCCCATGTGTTTCAGAGTAGAATTTTGCTCCATAGGGTTTTCAGTGGCTGATTTTTCAGAAGTAGATCACCAGGCATTTATTCCAAGGTACCTCTTTGTGGACTCAAACCTCCAAACTTTCAGTTAGCAGCCCAGCATGTGAATTGTTTGTACCCCCCAGGGACTCTGTGGATAGCATAAATACAAGGCAATATTCAAAATACGCAAACAGTAGTTTTTGTGAGAAAGTGTGGGTGATTTTATTTGTTCTACCTTTCAATATTTATACATTTTCTTTAAAAAGCATTGTTATTTTTATGAAGAAAGAAATATAAAACTCTTTTTGGTGCAATCTAATTTTCACAGAAACACTAGTCAAGAAATCAAATGACGTATTGGAGTGGGCAAATTCGCCACAAAAGACCTCTTTAAAGTGTTAAAAAGCAAAGATGTTACTTTGAGGGCTAAGGTGCTCCTGACCCAAGCCATGGTATTTTCAATCACCTCACATGCATGGGAAAGCTGGACAATGACTAAGGAAGACTGAAGAAGAATTTGATGCCTTTGAATTATGGTGTTGGTGAAGAATACTGAATATACCATGGGCTTCCAGAAGAACAAACAAATCTGTCTTAGAAGAAGTACAGCCAGAATGCTCCTTTGAAGCAAGGATGGCAAGACTTCGTCTCACGTACTTTGGAAATGTTATCAGGAGGGACCAGTCCCTGGAGAAGGACATCATGCTTGGTAGAGAGTCAGCGAAAAAGAGGAAGATCCTTGACGAGATGGATTGACACAGTGGCTGCAACAACGGGCTCAAGCATAGCAACAATTGTGAGAATGGCGCAGGACCAGGCAGTGTTTCATTCTGTTGTACATAGGGTCACTATGAGTCAGAACTGACTCAGTGGCACCTAACAAAAACAAAAACAACAAGTATTCATCACATGAGATGGGGGGATTCTCCTGGATTATCTGAGCGGACCCAATGTAATAACAAGCGTCCTTACAAGAGTAGGCAGAAGAGGGAGAACCAGGGAGATGGCAGCATGAAAGGACTCTGTCCCACACTGGCAGCTTTGAAGATGGAAGATGGAATTGTGCTTCACAGTGTTTTCAATATCTGATTTTTTTAAAGTAGATCACCAGGCCTTTCTTCTGAGGGGCCTCTGTGTAGACTCAAACCGCCAACCTTTTTTTTTTTTAATTGTACTTTAGATGAAGGTTTATAGAGCAAACTAAATTAATACACATATTGTTTTGTGACACTGGTTGCCAACCTCACAACATGTCAACACTCTCCCCTTCTTGACCTTGGGTTCCCCATTACCAGCTTTCCTGTCCCCTCCTGCCTTCTCGTCCTTGACCCTGGGATGGTGTGCCCATTTAGTCTTTTTTTTTTTTTTGCTTTATGAGACTGTCTAATCTTTGGCTGAAGGGCGAACCTCAGGAGTGACTTCATTACTGAGCTAAAAGGGTGTCCGGGGGCCATACTCTTAGGGTTTCTCCAGTCTCTGTCAGGCCAGTAAGTCTGGTCTTTTTTGCATGTGTGTGTACATTAGAGCTTTGTTTCATTTTTTTCTCCAGCTCTGTCCAGGACCCTCTATTGTGATCCCGGTCAGAGCAGTCAGTGGTGGTAGCCGGGCACCATCTAGTTGTGCTGGACTCAGTCTGGTGGCGGCTGTGGTAGTTGTGGTCCATTAGTCCTTTGGACTAATCTTTCCCTTGTGTCTAGTTTTCTTCATTCTCCTTGCTCCAGATGGGGTGGGACCAGTGGAGTATCTTAGATGATCACTCACCAGATTTTAAGACCCCAGACACTACTCACCAAAGTAGGATGTAGAATATTTTCTTTATAAACTATGTTATGCCAGTTGAGCTAGATGTTCCTCGAGACCGTGGTCCACACAGACCCATCCCAGTAAATCGGTCCCTCAGGGAGTTTGGATTTGTCTATGGAGCTTCCTGCCTTGGACAAGTTGTGCTGGCTTCCCCGGTATTGTGTACTGTCTTACCCTTCACTAAAGTTACCACTTATCTATTGTCTATTTAGTGTTTTTCCCTCCTCACCCTTCCCCTCCTTCATAACCGTCAAAGATTGTTTCTTTTCATGTGTAAATCTTTTCGTGAGTTTTTATAGTAGTGGTCTCATACAATATTTGTCCTTTTGTAATTGGCTTAATTCACTCAGCATAATGCCTTCCAGATTCATCCATGTTGTGAGATACTTTGCAGATTCATCATTGTTCTTTAGTGTTGTGCAGTATTCCATTGTGTGTATGTACCATAGTCTGTTTGTCCGTTCATCTGTTGATGGGCACCTAGGTGGTTTCCATCTTTTTGCTATTGCAAACAATGCTGAAGTGCACATGGGTGTGCATATGTCTATTTGAGTGATGGCTCTTACTTCCCTAGGATATATTCCTAAGTGGGATTGCTGGATCATATGCAAACCTCCAATCTTTTCAGTTAGCAGATAATTTATAGTATACTTTCTAGTATTTAGCAGCGTAAATCTGGGAACCCATGCACAGGGAAATGTAATAAAGAATCTTGGGTTATGCAACTTTTTAGAAACCCTCTTGCTCTGGCATTCTGTCTTTCTCATTCTCGGTCGGCTTCAGGAACTCAGGGCACTGGTGGCTGCGCTGAGGGTGGCACAAGACCTCCCTTATAGAAGAGCCTCACCCAACAATCAGTCTTGACCCTAGACACCACATGAACACCTTTAAAATGCGGAGTGGAAGGGGGAAAATACATCCAGCAGGAGGATGAGCTAACTCTCTAGGACCCTAGACCATGAAATTCGGAATATGATACAGCCCATGGGTAAGGAATGACATAAGAGCATTTAACAGTCGGGCACTGGGAGAGGAGGGAGAACTCTAAAATTGCTGACTGCTGTCTCTAGTTTTATGGACAGACTGGGTAAAAGAAAAGGCCAGCTCACAGGTGACACTGAACCTCCTAGTAACTCCTTCCTATCTTCTAAGCTATTGATTTACGGCAGAATGATTGCTGCCATCCTCGGTGAGCAAAGGCGGCAAACGGCACACTTAAGTAGTTGCACGTAAGATGGCTCATAGGCAGCAACAGAATTCTTCTGTGATATCTCCATGTGAGTGAAGTGCTTTCCTCATAAATGTGCACCATGATAAGCTGCTAAAGGCATAGTTTATGTTCTCACTAAATAGCTTAATTAGCCCTTCAGTTAACATTTCTACACTATCTCCACATAACCTTGCTTCTAGGAAATCCATAGCCCAGTGAGAAAACCCTTTGAAACCCAAACCTGTTTTCCCCTCAGGCCCAGCAAGAAGTAAAAGAGGAATGATAAGAGAAAAGAAAAGTAGAGGAAGGGAAGAGAAAGCATAGAAAGAGAGCCCAGAAGAAGAACTGGATCCACATTTGGCACCTATCAGGGGCACCCTCAGCACCGAGAAGGGGCAGGGACCAGACAGGCGTGGGGGACAGCTTTCCAGCTGCCTGAGTAATGTTGTCACTGTGTGGTTTCATTATCTGGCTTCTTAAGTTGTGAATTCATATCACCATTAGGTGTGGATAATTGAGAGTTCTCAAATAGAGACAAAGAACCACCACGTGCACATTTCAAATAAGGTATGTTCAGTCAGAGCAGGCGTATGGATACATTACCAGGTGCTCAGTACTACCTTAGCCCAAACCCTTAACAACTTGAATCCAACTTATCATGAAACAAGGACCAAAAGGTCTCTCAGGCTGTTTCAAGCTAAAAATGCTATGATAGTGGAGTTCCTTTTAGAAATTCTAAGTAAAGCAGAGCAGATTCTTAGGGCTGTGTTAAGGGCATAAGTCCTTCTGGTCTACCTGGGCAGCCCTGTTTTGTGACAACCTACACCTGCTGGTTTTGATGGTGCAGTGCAGTGAATTACTTAATATGGTCCTTTTAACCATGCATGGTCTTGTGACTCCCACCAAATGACTGGGTGGGACTATGCAAATAAGGTGCTTGTGGCCCACCAAGGGATTGGACAGCTTGCTAATAATGCAAATAAGGGGCATGTCACAGTAGTGGGGGTGGGGCCATGCAAATAAGGTGTATGGAATCCTGACAAGGGGATTGGTCAGTTTTGCCTTCCCACTAGGCTTAAAATGAGCCATCCCAAAGCAGAAGGGGGGACCTTACCACCACCCAGAAGAAGTGATGGGAGCAGAGTGCATCCTTTGGACCTGAGATCCCTGTGCTGAGAACCTCCTAGACCCAGGAGACAGAGCGAGCTGTAACACTGGAAACAGAGAAAGATGATGAGAATCAGCAGCAGAGAAGCAGTAGCAGCAGAACCAGGATACTGGCAAGAGGCAGTGCGGTGGGCTTGCCGGCCCAAGGAGCTAGGCGGTTATGGTGGGTGTGCCAACCCATGGAGCAAGAGAGCTGAGCGCCTTTGGGCCAAGGCTTATTGGTGGAGTAGAGTTCTCCCAGGCACCTATTGGCGGAGCTAAAGAGCTTTCTAACACTTGCCCAAGCAGGGCGGAGGCTGGGATGGCCCAAGAGGCTGGAGAGGCCGAAGACCAAGAGGTCGAGGGTCAGGGAGAGGCCTGCCTGTGGGCACAGCCAAGAAGCTGTCCTAACTGAAGAACTATATCCTGAGTCTTTCCTGATCCTGAATTGTAACCTGTTACTTCCCTAGTAAACCCCATAACTGTGATTATGGTCTGTGAATTCTGTGTGGCCATTGCAAGGAATTATCAAACTTATCTGAGAAGAGTGCAGTGGGAGGGACTGCTGGTGCCAGAATTAGTAAAAAGGGTGGAGGTATGTCTGACCCCTGCCTCATAGGAATCAGCCTTGGGCTGTTGATCTTGATTTTCCTTCCCCCTTGCGAAGTTAGAGGAGGTCTGACGCCCAGCCAGACATTTTTACAGTAACACTTAACCCCAGCAGGACAAAGGCCAGGCCTGAGCAGGGGCCGAGGGCTGAGAGAGGAGGCTGTCCTGAGGGGTGGAGGGGAGCCTGTCCTCAGGAGGCTGAAAGGAGCCCTGCACAGCCAAGAGGAGCTGAGATCGCTGTCCTGCACTGAAGAAGGGAGACTTTGCCTACATGCTTCTTTATCCTGATCCTGATCCTGAGTTTTAGCCTGTTGATCCTGAGTTGTAACCCATTACTTCCCAAATAAACCCATAACCTTGATTATGGTCTGTGAGTTCTGTGTGGCCATTGCAATGAATTATGGAACCCAGCAGAGAAGTAGAGAGTGATGTAGGACCGGATGGCTGTGTCAGAATTGGTAAAAAGGTTGGAGGGCAGAGGTATGTCTGACCTCCACCTCATAGGAATCATCAGCCTTGGGCTGATGTTGATCTTGATTCTCTCTCCCCCTTGTGAAGTTAGACGAGGAGGTCGGATGAAGCCCCCATGCCATGAGTACAGATGGCAATTAAGGGAATCTTGTACACAGCTAGTATACTGTGAAGTGTTTTGAGAATTATTTGTAAATTACTGATCTCATACTTTATGAGGAAAAGCCATATTTAAGAAAAATATTTGATGTAATTAAAAGGTACTTCACATTTGAATAAGGTCTGTTGATTAGAGGGACCCTGGTGGTGCAGTGGTTAAGCCCTTCACTGCTAACTAAAAGTTCAGTGGTTCAAACCCACCAGTAGCTCCTCGGGAGAAAGATGTGGCAGTCTGCTTCCATAAAGATTACAGCCTTGGAAACCCTCTGGGGCAGTTCTGGTCCATCCTCTAGGTCTCTGTGAGTCAGAATCAACTCAAGGCAATAGGTTTGGTTTGGGTTTGGGTTTCTGTTTATTAGTTAATATTATTGTATCAATATAAATTCCCTAGTTTTGAGATTATACTTTGTTTATATACTATATTCATATTTGAGAAAACTGAGTAGAGAGTATATGGTCTTTCTGTTTTTGTACTATTTTTTGAAATTTTATAGGCTGAAATTATTTCAAAATGAAGAGTTAAAATTTTTTTTAACAATTTGATAGGTTAATTCATAGGGATTGGCAGTTTATCCATAATTTGTGCCCTGGCAGGCTGGACCGAGGAAAAAGTACCACTTCTACCTCTCTCCTTTGCTGACAAGCTGATGAAATTCACTGTAAGTCCGATGAAATAATGAATATGAATGTCCTTGCTAGAGTAAACTACACAAATCCTAATAGTAATAATTATAGTCCCCAGATGGAGGGCTATAAGCAAAGGGGAGAGCATTCCATTATACTACGATTCCTACCAAATATTCTTCAAGCAGTTTGCAAAGTGCTTAGGAATTGCTGCCCCAGTGATAGGAAACGAGTCACTGAAGGGTTTTGCATGAAGCAGACATAAAACAACAGTCATACTTTAGGAGGAGTCGTCCGTCAGGCCTTCGGTACATAGGATGGATGAAATGGGAAGAGACTGGACTCAGTAAATCACACTAGGAGTTATTCCAATAATGGAGGAGTAGGATGACCCTGTCTGAGTGGGACTGGGAAGAAAAAAAACCGACACGGGAGGCTTTATGAAGGACTCATTGGTCTGGGCGGGACTTGACTGGAGATGGGAAGGAAGGAGAGAAATGAGTCAGTCAGTGGTTACTTAAGTGTCTCGCGGCGATGACTGGATGACTGGGGCAATGCTGGTATCACTGGGAGACGGATGGGAAATGTAAGGAGACTCCATAGAGCTTGAACCGCAAACTGAAGGGGCTCCAGGGGCCAGGCAGGTGCCAAGGGGAGAAGACAACAGTGGGGGCTGTGAGACAGGAAGGCTCACCTCTCTGCTGGGGGTGCCTCAAAGGGAGTAGCCACTACGGGGTTCCAGTGGGGTCTTGCTGTGTGGGAATGCACTCCTAGTGTTATCAGATTTTCCGTTTTTGCAAGGGAAGTCAGAAATCCAGATTTCTTGTGTGAAATCTCTTGACTCTTTAATGTTACCTACTAATTTAACAAAATTTTAAAGCATAGAGAGTGCCAAACCAAACACATCTGTGGGCCAGATTCCGCAGGCAGGCTACCAAGTTGTGACCTCTGAGATAGAGAAAAGGGCAAGGGTCAAAGTTCATGAACTGTCATGGTGATACATAAGGTGACAAGTGACTGTAAAGAGATTCCATGACTCGAATGCCATCAATAAAGCTTTTGCCAGCAATCTGAACTGTATAAATGTCCCTACCCTTCAAACCTCTACAACTGATTTGAATTTATACAGGAAGTTTAAACTAATTCCCAAACGGTTAACTCACAAGAATTTGCGTGCTTACTGTGTGCTGAGTACACAGAAGTCGAGGAATTTCAAATCTAACTGAAGAAGCAAACAACATGCCCTGCTGAAGGAACTTGAGACAATTTATGAAGCATCCAGGGAGATTACGTTCTCCATGTTATGCTAGAATCTCAGCGATGTCTTAAATCAATTCAACCGAGCAAACTTTGCTGTATAGCTTGTGTGTGTGTGTGTGTGCGCTTGAATCTGTCACCAGAAATCTGATTTCCTGGGCAGTGATTACAAAGCCCTAGCCTCTCCTAGCCCAAGGGTATTCTTGCCTCAGCGTAGGAGTGGAGTGAGCTGGGGTTGGGGTACACGGACGTCCAGGGAGGACGGCTGGAGAAACCGCTGTCAGGCTTCTCTGCTGGAATCCCCATCTTCTGTTTCTGTCATGACTCTTCAAGTGTATGTGTGTATAGGAGAAAGGCGGGCACCAAAACAGAAAGTGTCAAAGCCTTGATGACAATAAGGGTAAAAACAAGACAGAGCTTTGTTTTAAGTCCCATCGAGCCCCCTCAAGCCTGCAGGCCAGCGCACCTCCCGCCGCTGTCTTCAAAGGCAGCGCTGCTGGGGCAGGAAGCGCGCGGCTCTGGGTGCGGGTCCTCCGGGGAGAGCGCGATTTCCTCCTGCGGCCCGGAGTTATCTCCAGAGGCGCACCACGGCCTCAGAAGAGCGCATTCTCTCCCCCAGCCCGTTCTCCTCAACCCACCCACCTACTTCCTCCGGCTCCGTGCACACACCAGCCCAGAGCTGCCAAAAATGTCCACCCTCCGCCCCCCTCCCTAGCTAACTTCCTTCCAGCGTTTCCTGAGCTGGATGATCCTAGGATTTGTAAGACAGGAAAAAAAGGAAGGCGTGAGGGCGGGCAAGAGAGACAGGATGCTTGTTTTTCATTTTACCACAGCCGTCTGAAGGCAAGACAGCGGGCCCGGGGACGCGGACCCACGGCGGCCCCTGGGCTGGCCCCTCGCCCCTCGCCCCTCGCCCCTCGCGCTCGTCCTCTGCGGACCGTTTAGGAAAGCGGAAAGGGAGGCTCTCCCCTCCCTCGGAGGCAGAGGAAAAGCACCCGAAGACACGGCAGGAGCCTGTGAAAGTCCCTGGGACTCCAAGTGAGGAAGTGACACTCCCCAGCCAGCCAGAGCGCGGCTGCCAGCTCCGCACGACCTCCCCACGGCGCGGCCCCGGGCGAGCCGGGTGCATCTCAGGCTCTGCTCGCTGCGCCCCGCGGGGTTCATGTGTGCTGCCCGCGCCCCCGGGCCTTGCGGACGCCCATGCGGCCCCCCAGAGCCGCGCTGCAGCCAGTGAGCTAACCGGGTAGACCATCTCACGCGCGGGGCCAAGCAGAGGGGAGGGCGAGACGGAGGGGCAACCTCTTTGGGACTAACTCATGAAGAACAAGGGTGCCAAGCAGAAGCTGAAACGAAAGGGAGCCGCCAGTGCGTTCGGCTGTGACCTGACGGAGTATCTGGAAAATTCGGGACAGGATGGTAATGTGCCTTCGCCTTTTTTTCTCCCTTTCTGTTTGACGGAGAGATGGACTCTCCTGGGGTGTGTTAGATTCATTTCACAAGTTAAGGAATTCCAGGCCTGTGCGTTCATGATATACATATTTTTTTAAAGAACGTACATGATTCTTAGGGTGCCCAGCGCTGCCACCCCGACGTGCGGCGGCTGGGTCAGCCCTTCCGTTTGTCTCTCACACAAGCAGTTACTGGGAGGTGTTGCTACGAGTTTAACCAACTACTTTGGGGGTGGGGGTGGGAGCTGGAGGGGACCAGATTCTAAACTTCGGTTATTGGAGAGGAGAATGTGGGATGGGGACCTGGGGCTTCCCTGGGCCCATAATTATGACGGCTTTAGGTGTCCCTCCCTGCCTCCAACTTCCTTCGCTCACATCTCTTTTTAGTAATGTGCTGGAAGGCGGGAGCGGGGATCTTGCCTCGGGGAGTGGTTGCAAAAACATTTTCTGAATTTCTGAACTAATGCTGAATATATATATAGAATGTCTCTCCTCCCCCTCCCCGCCCCCAACCCCCCAGACCCTTTACCTCATCTCTCTTTCATTTGGTGTGTCAGACAAGAGGACTGTAAAAAGGTCACAGGGCTCGATTTTAAAATAGTTTGGGCTATGGAAAAAGAAAAGGAGGGCGTTCCTGTTTTCAAGGTCAGATTGAAAAAAGAAGGGGGGGGCGGTCCCAGGAAAGTAGAGACAATTTAAACATTTATTGGGGGAGGGGAAGGAAAGCAATCTAGAACACAATAACAGCGTTTGAGGTTAGACGTTTCAATCATAGAAAAGTTGGTAAAATTGAGCATTAAACGACTTCTTTTGTAAGGTTGACTGGCCCTGCCCTTATCCACGACAAAAAGGCCTTGTCTTCAGAAGCTTCAGTGAGAGAGAAAATACTCCACTATAGGTGCCCTATGTTTATACACAGATAGTTACAACAAAGAGGGAAACTTCAGTGTTGTTTAACTATGTAGAGTAATTCTGCCTCCAGGAAAATAATCTCTAAAACGATTTGATTAGTCCGTATCAAATGTGCATCTCAAAAGAGCGCAATGCTGGTGTTTTGCTTCTGTTTTTTTAAGAGACTCAGCACCACCTAGTAATTTGTAGTCCTGTGATATTCCTGTGGTATTCCACAGTTCAGAGCCTGCTGTGTCATTAGGACAGATGGCTTAGTATTTTTGAGCTTGGAGGACCACAGGTTTCAAAACTGCCTCTTTTAAAACTGACGCATAACTGAGTCAATTCATTTAATCCTCACCAACAATCTTGAGAGGTAGATTTGAAATAAAATCGCTTTGTTTTTTTTTGTTTTTTGTTTTTTGTTTGGTATTGGAGAGAAGTCCAACCACTACCCTAAGAAGTTCAGAATCAAATGCTTTCCTTCACCTGTTTTTGCAGGGGCCTTCAGGTCAAGGTCCGGGTACCGTATGACTGCCACCTGGATGCCAGCTTCCCCATCGGTATTACTCTGTATCGCCCCTCCAAGGCTGAGAGAGTTGCATGGGGGGTGCTTGCCAGCCCTGCCCCATTGTTACAGCATCAGAGGTCACAGAATGCTCTGGGAAATTCGGGGTTCTGTGCAGATAGCTCAAAGGCAGCTTTTTGCAGCTCTTCTTTCACCTACATTTTAATATTGTGGGCTTCTGCGTAGGTTTCATTTGTAATAAAGGGAGGGGAGCTCCTGCTTAAAGAAAATAAATTGAAAGCCATTACTTGGTGCTACCCACCTTGGGAAGGAGGAGAGGAAATCCAGAGAGGTAAATTAACCTGCCTAAGGTTGTGCAGCTGATCAGGAAGGATACTGAGGGCCTCGGCCTGGTAGGCAACTCTCTCCTCCCTGGCTTCCTTGTCTGAGCCAACATTCTCCTCTAATGATTTTTTTCTCCTAAATTGAAAGCAGACAGCCCTGCCACAGGATCAGTAAACTTTCAAGACTGAACATACCTGAGTAGAATTCAGTTTTGAAACGGAAGAAAACTGACCCACTTAATGACCCGCATACCGTTATCGTGCTACATAGAAATTAAGCACACATACTAAGCAGCTTATATAAAGGAGAGTAATTGGGATTTTTTTTTACCCACGGCTAAAACTAGTTGGATAGTTTTCTCTTAGTTTTGTTATAGTGAACATCAATAGACAAAGTCAGTGCTAAGGGTTTTCTCTAAAACAATGGATCCTGGCCATGAACTTTCCCAAGCTCCTGTTGGTTAATGGACAGGACCTGGGCTCTGCTTCCAGGGAGATAAAGCCAACCTGAGCACTGCCCCTTAGCCCACCACCTTGAAAGATCAGCCTAGAATCCTGAGGCTAACGAACGCTAACTAGGATCCAAGGCTGGGGAGGACCTTGCAAGACTGACATTGTGGTTACTAAATTTTAGGGAACAAGGGCAGGGCAGTGAACCCGGGTAGAGACAGAGAAAAACGGATTCAGATCTGGGAGCATCAGGACAGAGGGAGGAGCAGAGATGTAGGGAAGCTGTAAAAATGTCGTGGTGTCCTCAGAGGTCCTCTAACTTCATGACAGAGAGAGAGAGAGAGAGAGAGAGAGAATCCACATCAACATTAGCCCAAGGCTGATTCCTATGAAGCGAAGGTCAGACATACCTCTACCCTCCAACTTTTTCCCCAATTCTCACACCAGCCATCCCTCCCACGGCACTCTCTACTCCTCTGCTGGGTTCGATAATAATTTGTTGCAATGGCCACATAAAACTCACAGACAATAATCACAGTTATGGGGTTTATTAGGGAAGTAACAGGTTACAATTCAGAATTAGGAATGACTCAGGATACAGTTCTTCAATCAGGGCAGCTTGTTCTCAGCTATACCTGCAGGCAGGCCTCTCTCTGGCCCTTGGCACCTTGGCCGGGCCTCTACCCTGCTCAGACAAGTGTTACAAAGCTCCACCAGTAAGTGCCCAGAGGCACCGCACTCCACCAGGAAGCCTCCTGCCCCAAGGCACTCAGCTATCTTGCTCTGTGGATCGCCACACCCACTGTAGCTACCTTGTTCCGTGGACCAGGAAGCCCACCATGACATCTTGTGTCGGTCTCCTGGTTCTGCTGCCATTTCTCTGCCACAGCTTCTCACCATCTTGTCCCATCTTGGATGTTACACACCTCTATCTGTCTCCTGGGTCTAGAGGTTCTCAGCACAGGGACCCCAGGTCCAAAGGATGCACCGTGTTCCCGTCTCTTCTTCTTGGTGTTAGTGAAGTACCCCCTTCTGCTGTGGGATGGCTCATTTTAAGCCTAGCAGGATGAAAACACTGACCATTCCCTTCATTAGGGTTCCATGCACCTTATTTGCATAGTCCCACCAAACCACTGTAGGAGTTATAAGATCATGTCGAGAAAGGCCTTCTAGAAGCAATCCATTGCACTGCAGAAGAAAAGAGGGCCCCCTGGCTTGGATAGGGAGGGAAAGCCCCAATCTGGAGAGGAGGACAAAGCTGGTGACAATTAGCTTTGCTCAGGCCACCTGGACATTGGGAAGCTACACCCCTGAGGGGGAATTCTGGGCAGACAGAGGCTGAACATGAAGAATGTATGTTACCCCCTTCTGTAATTTGTTGAGGTCCATCCCTGCAACGTTCACTTGGACATATCTGGTGGGGTAGGGAGTGTGGGTGGCAAAAAAGGTATGCAGTTTAGGGTTGACATTGCCCAGAGCCAGGTGTCCTTAATCTTTAGGAAGCTGATGAAAATTAGGAACCCTTTCCCTTAGAAAAATGCACACACAGAAATTGTGAAAACACTTTCTGCAGGCATCCACATAGATAAACCAAGTTCAGACCCTCCTCTGGTCATACTCAGCGTCATACAGGCCTGATGTGAAGGGCTCATTTCCCCTTCTATTTCTTTGACCCCTTTTCTCCAGCCTGGTCAGAACACCCAAGAATGGCATGAAGTCACTCCTGGCAGAGTTGGTAGGAGCCTCTTTCCCTTACCCTCCAGCAGACTGATTGCTGCCCTCAACCCCCAGCTCTCCCCAAGGAATCAGATCACTTTCTCTTCTGTCTGGAAGAGAGGGAGATCATCCGCTTCCTCACTGCTGATGCTGAAATTGAAAATAGTATAGTTTTCTTTTTCTTCTTTTTGACCACTGAATATTGAAGGCCTTTGCTTGTAACTATGTAGTAAAAACCACATCGTTTTGTCGTCTGTGGTTGGGAGGCTGTGGGTAAAGCCCTGAGAGCCAGAGTGCATCCATGAACATTTTTTCTTACCTCTCCCAGTCTCCTCCATGAACTCAATGTTCTGGATCTTCCAACAGTGCTTGGAGATGCTGGGGCTTAGGAGTCAAGGAACATGTATGACAGAATTACCAAGAAAACTACCTTTTTCCTCCATTCTGGCCCCACTTTAAGGGCTGAGGACGTCCTCACCCTTCTGAACGAGCTTTGTCCATTTTACTCATTCCCTGGTAAAAGGGGCATTGCTCTGGCCCAGTGGTTCTCCCAATGGCTGCACATTGGACTCACCTGGAGAGCTTTGAAAAAAAGAGTCGATGCTCAGGCCCCTTCTGAGACCAATGAAATCAGAAACTTTTGGTGTCCAGGCCTGGGTATGTTTTAAAAGCTTCCTAGATGATTGTGATAATGCAGGCAGGGTTGAGAACCACTGTCCACAATGCAGGGTTTAGCAGTCTTGATCCTTCAGAATGCACCCTCTGAAGGTTTGAAAAGAACTGTGAGCCTTTTCATTCCAGAAGATGTTTTTTGAGTACTCACTAGAGCAGCAAAACAAACATGTATATGATTTGAGGAATGATAAAAGGTTCATAACAAATAAATGAATGACCATTACAAATATAATTTTAAGCTTGACAAGAGTAAGACAGCTCCAGTATTTCAAAGAACAAGGGTAATTTGATGGGAACTTTTAGAGGTAGCTTTTATACATTTCTGAGGCTAAATCATTGCCTCGTTTTGTTTATTCATTTGTTTTACAAATATTTATTAAGGCACTATGCTAGGTACTGTTGGAGAAGGAGAAAGATGCACCCTGGACTCAAGAAATGTACAGTCTAAGGAATGCGAGCAAACCTTCCAAAACCAATGGCCCAATTAAGCTTTGAAGTCTGCTGTCATGACTGCAGGGAAAGCTGAAGGAGATAATGGGAAAGCTTTTGTCTCCAATTAAGTAGATAAGCCACTCAAACATAAACAGGACCAAAGTCGTAGCAAGCAAGGTAAACATTTTGCAGCTGGAGATGAGGTTTAGCCTTTAATGGAGAACAAGAGCAGGGGTGCTCTCTTCCTTAGCTTAGTTGTTTCCTTCCCAGCTTCTCGCCTGACACATCATTATCACACCTCCCCTGACTCTAAATAATTCCTCATCCTTCCAGTCTTAGCTGCCTCTGGAAGCCATGCCTGATCTTCCCAAGTCAGGTGCCCCTGCTAGTGGCCACCATGAAGAGCTCTGGGAGAGCTTGTCCCTTACTTCCTGGGAGAGAATCCCAGCTTTGCCTGTTTCCAACTAGGTAACCCTGGAACAAGTTACTTCCCCTCTGTGAGCCTCAGTTTTTTCCCTTGTGAAATGGCGATAATAGGATTCATGTGAAGATTAAATTACTTAATACAGATAAAGCCCTTAACGGAGGGCATGCACATAGTAAGCTGTAGACGTAACTATTATTGTCATAACACTCTGGACTTGCCCTAGCACAGCCACCTGCCATCCATGACTGAATGAATGAGGACTCCAATGAAATGAGCTGACCCAGGGTAAACGATTATGGTTAGAAAGGCGGGAAGCAATGACTTGCTCAGCTGGATGGAGAGGCCAGTTCATGCAGGGATTTCCCAGAGTCACTGCAGGATGGACCATCAGTGTACACTGGTGGACAAGCAACATTTCACTCTGAAATCAAAAGGATCTCAGGAAGGTCTTAGGAAGACACACCCAGCCATTCGTGGACGGGACAGGTGGGGAACTGAAAGAAGTCTGGTCCTGGAAGTGGAGCTTATGGAGATAGGAGCATCTTCATGGGCTTGAGTTTAAAGGGACATCCCCATGTCTGGGCTCCTGGAGTGAAACAGGAAGAACTTAAAGAGGAGACTTAAGGCTTTAAACCTAGAGCAAACTGCCTGGATAACAATAGGCCTAACTGTAACTTACTCTGTAACGTAGTCTGTATAGGACAAACAAGCCATGAATAGAATAGAAACAGCCACTTCCACCTCCCCACATCCCTACCTAGTGCCCACTCTCCAGACCTCTGCCAAGAGCCCCTGGACCACAGGAACAGCCTTGCCCTTCTTCCACCTCTATTCACCCCCACTGGCAGCCACCCAGATGCCTTCCGGCCTTAGGAGGCCCACTCCTCAGTTGCCCCAGCCTTACCCTGGAGCCAAGAGAACCATCTGTTAGGGCAGGAGGAAGCTGGAATCTTGCCCTTACGCTGGGACAGAGGAAAACACTTGAAACTAGGAACACACTTTCCCAGTGACGATGCTGTAAGTGGTAGACAAGCTCCCCAGTGCCATTAGAGCTTGGCATGCTTTTTTCTTGCCTTAATCCATTAGACATCTAACCTAGGAACCTTTTCTGTGAGGTGAAAAAAAAAAACCATTTTGAGTTCCAGAAGTTGATTGACCAAGACAGTTCTGAAGCTCTTGTTTGTTCCCAGGAGTCACCTCACTGCAGAAAGATTTCTTGATTTTTTTCATCACGTGTATGGCTGTGCAGCAGTAGATGAAAGAAGGGAGTGGGGCTGAAAGTTCCAGAACTCAGTATGGGGATACAAAGTCCCTCGTTTCCCACTCCAGAAAAAACGAAACCTGTTGCTGTTGAGTCAATTCCGACTCACAGCAAACTTAGAGGACAGCGTACAACTGCCCCGTAGGGTTTCCAAGGAGAGGCTGGTGGATTTGAACTGCTGACTTTTTGGTTATCAGCTGAGCTCTTAACCACTGCGCCACCAGGGCTCCCATTTCCTGTTAGATGTAGCTAAGTATTTCTGGAACAAAGTGGTGATAGACTCTTCTGGTTACGGTGCTCATTCCCTTCAGAGCAGACTGATCACGCTGAGCTGCCTATCTGCTCTGGCCTCTGTCGCAGGACTCCACTTCTGTCTCCGTGATTCCTTCACACCAGTCTTGAGGCCCAGAAACATGAAGCTAGTTACTTATTTATTCGTTTATTTATTTATTTGCACTCATTGTTGGACATGTATTTAAGCCAATGTGGCATTTTCCCACCGATCCCGCCCTTCAAATTAGTTATCTTTTTACTTATGCTTGTCTCACTCAACTCCTTGAGCTATTTCTCTCTGTGCCCCAACATAAATGCCATGCTTGAGCTTAACAGGTCTCAGTATTCCTCCCTCAAGGGGCTGGTCTCAAGTATTGATGGAGGTGGGGTCACGGCCTGATGGAACTTTAGGAGCCTGGATAGTACCCTTTAGTCTCCTACCCTCCAGGCAATTTTAGCTAAGGCTTCAAAGTAGGGAAGGTCTGGGAGGAAACACACTGACTGCAATTCAGAGGAGAATGAAGATTGATGCTAGATTTTCCTCCAAGCTAATTTTGATAAAGAAAGATCCAGTTCCTGGATGGCTGAAGGAAAAAGAGAAGGTCTCCTGGAACAAGAGAAAGGAAGACTGAGTCACCAAAGCTGACCTGTTGCTGATTTTTTATTGGTAGTAAGAGTTCCTACCAATAGTATTGCTATCGTTGTTTGCTTACTACCCGCCAGACACTTTATACATGCAAAGTAATATTTTCAACATCTTTAGCAATTGAGTCTTTTTATTCTCATTTTACAGAGGAGAAAACTGAGGTCTTAGAGGTTGTCACTTGCCAAATTACAGACATAGGACAGGCAAGATTTAAATCCAGATCTGACTCCCAAGGCCACTGTCTTAGACACTGATCATCATCTCCTAGAAAAGCAGATTTCGTAATTTGGCACTTATTTTACAGCACCCCCCTTCAAAAAAAATCTACAAAAAGTAGCTTTTTCTTGCTTTGCTTCTGTTCTTCACCCCAGGATTATTAATAACTAAAATTTGCACAGGACTTTGCACCCTGCAAGGCGCTTTTCACACACCTATCCTAACCTACCCGTCAAGTCCAACCAGACCCCACCTTTTCCTCCAAGGCCCCTCCTCCCACTGCAACCACAATAATCTTTTCCTTTTGAAACACCCACTGCCTTAGGGTCAGATGCACCCAGTTTGGCCTTGATTCTCTGCCTTTTGTTCTGTTTTCTAATTAGCTTTGAGTAGGTGGTAAGCTCTGCTGAAGGCAGGTCACAGTCAGCAGCTCATGCCTTTAGCACCTGGCTGTGGCTACCCTAGGGTGAGTCCCGGGAAGACACATGGAGTTGATTGAAGGTTCCTATATCCTCCCTCAGGAAACCAGTCTTAAAGCCCTTCTAGGGAGCTCAGGGTCCAAGATATTGCTGATGTGCAGGATTATCGGGAATCAAGATTGTTTAAAGGTTCCCACAGGGATTCATAGCTACTCCCAGTTAGAAACCAACCCAGACTGAGCTATCCAGACTTTGCTCAGAACTCCTCAGAAACACTGCCTTTTCCCAGTGCCTCACCAGTCACTCCTTGGTATGAACCACATTCTTGGACGGGCCCCAGAACCAACTGAGTTTCTGGGATCGAGTCTCAGGCACTCTTTGTTCTAGTTCAAGCTTGGCTGATGCATATCAGGCCCTGGTACCACGCCCATGGCCTCATGCGGGACAAGAATGCCTTTGGTGGGCTCCCTCCCCACCACCCCCAGAGGGAGCAGGGCGAATGTCAATCCCCTTCCCCCTCCAAAACAACATATACCAGCTCTCACTATTACAGACACCAAAAAATACTTTGATATGTAAACTGGGATTCTGGCAAGCCGTAAATAAATCTGTAGCCTTAGTGAAAGGCATTTGAGCTCATTTGTGTGATTATGTTTCTTTCCCTCTCTCACTCTTCTGATGTTTTTATTCATAAACCATCTTGTACAGGACTTTAATGCAACAAGCATTTAGTGGGCCTCTAATGTGCTAGACGCTGCTGGGTTTTCAAAGATGCTGTCAAGTTGCTGCCAGCCTAGAGGGGTCGTGAGATGGGAAAACCCAAAGAAGTGCAGGGAAGAATGAAACGAGGCCTCTAGCAGACGTGCAAACAGGAGGCGTTAACATGTGAGACAGCTGAGTGAAAGGAAACCATCAGACAGAGTGGGATGTTCGTAGGGGGAAAATCAATAAAATGGTAGAATAAACATCATCTGACTGTGGAGAGTGACGAAGATATGGGGAGACTGAGGTGGTTAGTTTTTAGAGGCAGGAAACCACATGGTTCTGCCTGACAGTTGGAATTGGTCATATTTACTGCAGTCTGGGGGAGAAGGTGCAGGCCTCTGGGAACGGTGTAGAAAGTGACTTACAGGGGCCAGGCTTGGGGCTGACAGAGCCTTTCTTTAGTGGCGGTGGCGGGGGGCGGGTGGGCGGTGAGCCTACCTTCAGGAGAAGACAGAGCAGCTGATAATAACAAGGGTGGCCATCAATTGGGCTGGTTGTATCAGTGCCTGTGCCTGGCCCCAAACACAAAAGAATGGGGGAGTCTAGTAAAAGACAAAGGTCCCTGGGTGGCACAAATGGAGTATGCACTCAATTACTAACCTAAAGGTTGGTGGTTTGAACCCAGTCAGTGGCACTGTGGGAGAAAGGCCTGGTGATTTGCTGCCACAAAGATTACAGCCAAGAAAACGCTATAGGGCAGTTCTACACTGTAACCCAGGGGGGCACCATGAGTCAGAACAGACTCAGTGGCAATGGCTCATTAAAAGAAAAAACTTTTCAAAATGATGCTGACTGACCACCCTAAACTTGTTTCTTGATTAAACCCAGCTGTATGAAGTTCTGTGTTGTCCTCATTTTCTAAATGAAGATCAATTTTAGAGAGGTTAAGTAACTTGCCTAAAGTCACCCAGCCAGGAAGTGGAAGAAGCAGGATTCAAACCACATCTGTCTAACACTAAATTCTTCTTCCACTGCTTTGTCTCATCTGGACCCAAATGGCCATGGCTACGCTGGCAGTAAGTCAGGGTCTGATGTGCAGCTTTCCAGTTTGCCATGCCTTGCCAAGGTGATAAGTTCAGTACAATTTAGCTAGACTTTAATGAAACTTCTGGCAATGGATCTCCCATCCCCAGTTTTTCAAAGTAAAACATTTAGGTTCTAAATGGCAGGATTCTAAACAGAGAGCATGCCCTGTTACCATAAGTAGCCCCTTCCACCACTTCGTTCCCATCTGTTTCCTGCATGCTGAGTATTACTGGGAAACAATGATGTCAACTCTTCCATATAAATCTACACCTCCCTTCTCACCCCTCCCCTACAATGCATATTTTTGTTCCTCTTTCTGGCTTTTGTCTTGCAGTTCTGTTCTTTAAGGACTCACACTTTTGGCATCAATTGTTGGCTTTCTTTTTAATAAGTTTTAGCTATTTAAGCTTCATCGTAGCCTTCAAAGCGCACATGCTTTTTTTTTTGGTTCATATTTGGAAAATCCTTTGTTGTTAGGCTAATAGCTAGAACATGGGCCTGGGTGCTAATGGAGAGGAGCCATTTTGCTTTCTCGGAAAGGAAAGCTAGATGTGGTTCTTCAAGTCAGGCTTAGAGCTGAGGACCCAAACCCAGCTTGGGGGTCTGCAGGGGCTACGTTAAGGGTGTCTGGAACCTGGACACAGAGTCTGTAGCTGAAGGGCAGGAAAATATACCCATCGAGTAATCCCACAAAGGTCCTCTTTCCCCCCGCCCCCAAGCTTGACTTCCAAATGAGGTATGGGTTCCACGTTTCCCTTTCTTGATTTCCACTGAAGACAGTTTGGTTTCAGACTAGAAAAGGGGTCCCCTAGGGGAACATGGGGTTTTAATCCTGGGTCCAAGAATTCTGGATCTCTCTTCTTAAGCCTGGGGCAGTGATTCTCAAACATTAGCAAGCATTAAAAACTACTGACAGTGTGTATCCCAAGGTTGTTTTCCCTCAGAGTCTCTGCTTCAGTAGGTCTGGGGTGGGGCCCAAGAATCCACATTTTAAGATGCACTCCAGTTGTTTCTGATACCCTTGGCCCACCGATCTCACTTTAAGAAACATTGAAAGGAGCAGCTAAGTGAAACCAAGTGATTTTTTATTTTCCTCATTATACTTTTTATGTTCAAATTTTCAACAGTGAAGATGTATTTTTACCTTTTAAACTGGGAAAAAATTTTTTTAGAATTATTATGGGAAAGAGGTGTCCTGGTTCATTGAGATTTTTATAAAGCTCCTTTGTTTCAATCCTCTTTGGGGGGAAAAAAAAACTTTATAAAGTCTGTTAGTTTGTTTTCCTGCTTAACAGATGCAGTACAGTGAAGTCAGTTAACTCCTTTGAAAGGCAGTGGAACAAGGTGGTTAGGTGGTGGGTTCAAATCTCAGCTCTATCACATTCTAGCCGTGTGACCATGGGCAGATTACCAAACCTCTCTGTGCCTCAGTTTCCTCCTCTGTAAAGTCAGAATTATGATAATAATAGTACCTACCTCATAGAGTCATTATGAGGATTAAATAAACTAGGGCACTATCTGGAATTTAGTATGACTTCCAAAAGTGTTAACTGTGGTTTTCATTTGTTTGGTGATTGGAAACCTTATCCCGTTTCTGCCTTGTTACTCAGAATGTGGTTCCTGAGAAATGCTACAGATGTGGAAGCTGAGAGAGTTAAGAATAAATGCATCAAGGCCCTGTATATCCCCGGGGGCTTTAAAAAAAATTCTCTTATATACACTTATTTACTTGTTATTTATTATCTTCGCTTGAATGCATAAAAATGCTCATTTTAAGATTCTCATCTGTTGATAAATATTTCTGGGGTGGACTCTCTCAAACTTTCTAAGTTTTACATTTCTTTAGTAATCAGAAAAACAAAACCTAAAAACAAAATCAAAAAGAAAAAAGCAAGGGTTATGGTTACAGGCTGTAATCATAGTATTAGCCATCCAGCCTTCCAGTTCCCATCTGTATTTCAGGAAAGTTGTAAATCTTGCAAATGAGCGTGTTTCCATCATTGATGGAACGATGTAAGGCCAGGTTTTAACTGCCGCATATGACATTTCACATACGCCTATTTATTTGCTGCACAACTGCATTCTGAAAGTTGGCTGAATGAGGCAAATCTGGCTTGAGAGTGAATCCAAGGGTGAATTAACTGCAAAAACACTCAGTCTTCAGCTGTAGGAGCAGAAGTAGTGGGTAGGGATGGAGGGATCCATACTGCACTCTTCATAGGCTGAGTCACATGTAGAGAGATGAGTTCATTTCTGGATGCTCCATTTTAAGATGGAAGCTGGTACACAGCAGAGCATTTAAGAAGGTGATCAAGATGGTGAAGGATTGTAAAACGCTGCACGTGACAAGCAAAGTTGCTGAGAATGTTAATTATACACAAGTCAAGGCTGCTTCAATGGTTGATACGACTGCCTGGCTTCTTCTGGGCTTTTCCATTTGTTGCCCCTTGTATTCATTTTCCATTGCTACCATAACAAGTAACCACAAACTGAGTGGCTTAAAATGATGTAAATGTGTTATCTAACAGCACTATAGACCATATAGGTTAGAAATCTAATTGCAGGTCTCACTGAGCTGAAGTCAAGTGTTCCTTTATGGTGGCTCCAGGGGAGAATCTATTTCTTTGCTGTCTTAGGCTAGGTTCTCTAGAGAAGCAAAACCAGTGAACCAGAGAGAGAGAGAGATTTATCTCAAGAAAATGGCTTACACAGTTGTAGAGGCTGGCAAGTCCCAAGTCCGTGGGTCAGGCATCAGGCTGGAGGCTTCTCCTGACTCATGTAGCTGCTGCAGGAGATGATCAGCCCAAGATCAGCAGGTCAGACGGTAGGCTGCTTGCTCATGGGCTGCAGAGGTTGACGAATCCAAGATCAGCAGGTAAGATGGCGGTCTGCTGGCTCACAGACCACCGAGGCCAGTGAATCCCAAGATCTGCAGGCAATACGGCAGGCCGCTGGCTCAAGTCCCCAAAACTGGAGGTCAGATGATGGCAGGATCCAGAACAAGCCTAAGCCAGCTAGAATATCCATATATATCGGATGCAGCCCACACCCCTGAGGAAACTCCCCTTACAACTGATTGGCTGATCACATCTGATTACATCATGGAGGTGATTACATTATACCACAAAATGGAGGAGAACGGCATTGTTACATACTGTTAGACCACTGGGAATCATGGCCCAGCCAAGATGACATACAACCTTCACCAGCACGCTTGCCTTTTTCAGCTTCTACGGGCTATCCACATTCTGTCTTCAGAGCGAACCAGGTACATCTCTCTGACCATTCTTCCGTAGTCACAGCTCCTTCTGACCACAGCTGGGAAAGATTCCTCACTTTCAAGGACCTATATGATTAGATCAGTTCCACCCAAATATTCCAGGATCTTACCCCCATCTCAAGGTCCTTAACTTAATTACATCTGCAAAATCCCTTTGCAGGGAAGATAACAGATTCACAAGTTTTACAGATTAGCCATAAACATTTGTAGAGGGCATTATTCTACCTACCACACTGATCCACACCCCAGAAAGATTTTCCTGCGCAGGGCAGACTATCAGTACTTGATGACCTGTGTGGTCTTCCTCAATTCCCAGACATGGTGATTCTGTGATTTTAATCAAATTTAGTACACTGTTAGAAATGCTCCTTAAATTCTGTTTCCGTCTCCTTGAAACAAAACGGACGTCTAAAAAACGTTTTCAAGTGATCATTTACATAGGTCCTGTCATGCCTAAAGGAGCCCTGGTGAGTGGTTAAACCGATCGACTACTAACCGAAAGGTCAGTGGTTCAAAACCACCAGCAGCTTAGCAGGAGAAAGATGCGACAGTCAGCTTCCATGGAGATTTACAGCCTTGGAAACCCTATGGGGTCGCTATGAGTTGGAATCCATTCAACAGCAGTGGGTTTGGTTGATTTGGGTTTGTCATGCCTGGGTCTGTGGAGAGCATGTGGTTCTATCGAACGAGTTCTACAGTTACAGTTTGTAGGACTGTGAGCCATAAACTGCTGCTGGCTGCTGGATGTCAGGATTATGTTCAGCCCTGCTGGTCACCAAGAGAGCCACAGAAATGCTGGAATCACAGCTCCCATTTGTTGAGAGCCACCTCATGCCAGGCCTTGTACAAACATTAGGTCATATGTCTCTGACAACAGCCCCAGGAGGTAGGTATTATTAGCGCCTCCATTGTTTAGATGAGAAAACAGACCCCAGAGAAGTGAAGTGACATGCCCCAAGGCCACGTCATAGCTGGTGCTTGGCAAAGCCAGGATTCAAAGTGAGGCCCGTCTCATTCCACTGCATTACAGAATCTCTTCCTAACTTATCCTCTAGTCAGGCAGACAAGGCATCACCAGAGAGGCAGCTACAAAACAATTGATAGCAGTGGGAAACTGAGTGCCCAGGCACACAGGGAGCCCGAGATCAGTCCTCAGGGACTGAAGGAACAACCCAGTTACAGCCTTGGCCTGGGAGAGCATCTAGGAGAGTAACCAGAGACGACTCAGGGAGAACATTCTGCGGTCACCAGGAAGTGTGTAAGACCTCAGACCCCAGCAAACATTCTTAACAAAGGGACTCACTGAACATTGAGTTCTTCCTTTGGTGATATAGTCTTAAAGAATGACCGGTTAGAGAGCGCTTTGAGTTGCTAATGCCTTGTTGTGAATACCGACATGCCTGGGAGGATTAAAGGTACTATCATCAGTCACTGTCATGTCAGTATGAATTAGTCTAATCAGCTTCCTTCTTCCTAACCCTAAACTGGAATTAAGTGAAGAAATGGGCTTTTTAAAGCAGAGAAGCTAGTTTTGAAGTATGGACACTCATGAGATGGGTGGGGTAGGGTGCTGGGATACAAGGCAAAAAGTGATTGATATGTGAGTGTGGAGCTGAGAGCTTTACTGCCCGCCAGCTCTCAGTCACTCCTGTCATTCCTAATGCCAGGGCATCACTAGTTGATCCTTCATCCTCATTCCCAGTGTTTCTGCCCTAGTTTAGACCTTCATTACCTCTCACCTTCAACCAGTCTCATAGTTTCTTCAATTGTCTCTTCCCTCGAGTAGAAAGAAAATGAGCTCCTTGAAGACTGAGATCATCCTCCATTTATTGGTATAGTGGTTGTCTGTTTCCTTTTGGTGGCTCTGTGGAAGAATTTGTTTCCTTGCCTTTTCCAGCTTCTAGAGGCTGCCCTCATCATTCCTTGGCCTGTGACTCCACCTCACATCGCCTTTTCTCCCTCTGCTTCCATTGCCTTCTTTGATCTCCTGACTCTCTTTTATAAGTACCCTTGTAATTACATCAGGCCCACCCAGGTAATCAGGATTATTTCCCCATCTCAAGATCCTTAACTTGATCAGAGTCCCCTTTGCCTTATAAAGTAACACTCACAGATTCCAGGGATTAAGATGTGGACATCTTTAGGGGGCCATCAGCCTACTACAATCTGTTTTCCCCACAGCACATAGTTGGCTCAATAGATATTATTAATTTGAATGAAAGGAGTAAGGTAGTGATTATGGGAGTGGAGGAAGAGAGGGACATCACTGGGTCAGCTGGCACCCAGGGATGAGCAGGCATTTTTTGTCCATGAGGGGGCTCACGATCCCATGCAGGCGATGGACACATCCACATCTGATTCTCACACGAGCCACAGTAGGATGTGGAAGACGTTAATTCTGATGCAGAGGAGTTGGGTCTCCTAAAATGAGTGGAATCTGAGTAGTCTCTGCCTGAAGTAAAAGTATTCCAGGCAGAGGGAACAGCATAAGCAAAGATATAGAGGTGTTAATAAGACAGGATCAACATTCTCAAAAGAAGAATAAAGAGAACAAAGGTAAAGTGTGAGCTACCTACCTACCTGGACCATGTTTATAGAGACAATGGCTAGTTGGGTGACCGTTCTCGGTCTTCCAGTGAAGAGGTAGGGTGAAGACACATGCCAGTTTAAATTGCACATTGGTTAGTTCAGCTGGTTAGAGCATGGTGCTAACAATGCCACGCTGCAGGCTCGATCGCAGTACAGGCCAGGAAAAGATGTTAATTTTGGAGCCCTGTTGGCATAATGGTTAAGAGTTACAGCTGCTAGCCATGTGGTCGTCAGTTCAAATCTACCAGCTGTTGCTTGGAAACCCTTTGGGGCAGTTCTCCTCTTCCTAAAATGTCGCTATGAATCAGAATCGACAATGATGGGTTAAAAGGAAAGGATTCTCCAAAGAGCCACATTTAAAGCTACTGTGTGTCTTTTGCTGTTGCTGTTGAGAAAAAACTGGACCCAGTCTAGGAATAAATTTCCTCCCGGGGGAGCAAAAATGAGGTACACTGAGCAACGATAAACCAGAGTTTCAGAGTTTGTCCCATCTATAATTTTAGGAAGTTTCATTTCACTTTGTTTTGTGGATGATAACCAGAGGGATGTTTGACATTTGAAATCCAAGTTTTATTTGAGGTGACAATGTTCGTACTGTTCCTTCCCACCTGCCCGCCTGTCATGCTTCTACTCTACTCCTCTCTCTTTCTCTCCAGTTTTCTCTTCATCTTTGCCCTTCCTCCTCCAGTTTGAGAAACAGAGCAGTTGCCAGAACCACTGTTCTTGCCTATTCTGCTCCAAGTTGCCACGTTGAGTTTGGGCCTTTACACTCCCAATTCCTCCAGGATGGCTGTCCCCACCTCAGAGCAGTGCCCTCTCCCCTTCGAAGTCCCCTCTCCTGGGAGGCCTCGGGGTCCCTTGGAGGTGGGCCTCCCTAGCCAGTGCCCGCTTTGCCTCTGCCAGATTCCAGACTTCAAGAACTAAAAATACCTCAGCCTCCGCTTCTCCAGCTGGCAGGCACTCAAACCGTTTTTGTCCCAAACAACTGAAAAGCAGAGGCCCAGAGGGGAGCCAGCCTGGGCGTGCTGGTCAGCCCTGCCTAAGGGGCTCATCCCAGATTTTTCTTCCCTCCAGATAATGACCATCACTATGACTTCCTCACCGTGATAGCTACTCTAAAAAAAAAAAAAAAAAAAAAAAAACCTGTTGTCGTCAAGTCAATTCCGACTCATAGTGACCCTATAGGACAGAGTAGAATGGCCCCAGAGAGTTTCCAAGGGGCGCCTGGTAGATTCAAACTGCCAACCTTTTGATTAGCAGCCGTAGCACTTAACTGCTACACCACCAGGGTTCTGGCAACACAAATAGGGTCTTTTCCATTCTTTGGCTCTTGAGTGAAATGTCAGGAAGCATGAAAAAAGTGCGGGAGATGATTTTAATGAGGAATAAACACCTGCCATAGGTGCAAGCCATTTTCTTCTCATGTTAAATTGCAAACGTAATTGTAAAAAAAAAAGCAAACAATGCAGAGATTTGTAAAGCCCCTTCCCACATCCTTCCAACCCCAATCATCACTAACAGTTGGGACTGAGTTCATCTAGACCAATTCCGCCTGATAGAACTTTCTGCAGTAATGGAAATGTGCTGTATCTATGCTGTCCAATACGGTGGCCACTAGCCACATATGGCCATTGAGCATTGCAAAAGTGCCACTGAGGAACTGAACTTTTAACTTTCATTAATTTACATTTACCTAACCGTATGTGGCGAGTGGCTACTATATTGGACAACACCAAGATCTTTTTCTGTGGATACACAAAAAAAAAAAAAAAAAAAAATACACATACTGAATGGTTTGCTTTGTTTTTTCTACAGAAGTAAAGTTATATCATATAGATGTTCTGAAATATGTTGTTTCCATATAACGGTAGATCTTGGAGAGCTATATATTTTTGTACTTATAGCTCAATCTCACTCTAATTATACTGCATGGTATTCTGCTGAATGGATGATTTTTTAATATTGTTTTTATTGGGAATCACATTACTATGGTTCAAACTTTAAAAGATTCTAAAGGGTATAGCAAAAAGTCTCTTTCATGCCCCTGTCATCGGCCTTGTTCCTCACCACAGAAGCAACCAGTGTTAATTTTCTTGGAAATGTTTCCATAGACATCCTGTGTATACACAAGCAAATATCTGTACCTTTGCAAAACCATCATAGTTTTTAATCATTTCTTTATGGATGAATTTTTCTCTTTTTATAAGTCCCTGAAAGGCTTTTGTTATTGTCTAAATCCTAATCAACTGATTAAGTATTTATCAAATATGTTGTATGAGCCATGCATCATTTTCATTGATAACTTCTATTATCTATAACTTTTTGAATGTTAATACTGCCTCCCTTTGCTTATGGTGAAGGTAGACTTTGCTAACCCACATACTTCTAATGTTTCCCTTATTCCTGAGGGATGTTGGCTGGTCAACCCACATTGTGTTGGCTGGCGCCTAGGCCCTGGGTTAAGGAGGTGGCTGGGAGCAGGAAACCACTAGAAGCTTTTTGGCCCACACACTGTCAGTCTGACATCTAACACCTTGGTCACAGTGCTCTGGCTGGCTGAGGCAGCCTACATAGACTGTAGGGACCTAGGAGGTGCAGCAAAGGCAGGTAACATGGAGGTGGCAGCCTCTACTGGAATAGTGTCCTGAAGTTGGGTGTCTATATTTTAGCAGAGGCTGTACTCAGAGTAAGGTGGGATCTGAGAACAGTTATATCCATAGATCCTTACAATGGGCAAAAGGAGAATATGTTGGTAAGAGCTTGCCACCACTGTCACTCACTCTAAACCCTTCAATGACTTCTAAATGCCTTCAAGACAAACACCAACTCCATACATACCAGCAAGGTTTACCAGGACCTTCACATGCAGACGCCCACCTCCTCTGCCCTTCAGTGGACCCCACCTCCACCACATGTCAACAGCGCCAGGCTCCTCTTGCTTCCAAGTTTGTATGCATGCTCCTCCCTCTGCACAGGACACTCTCCTCATCTTTTTCCTACTGCACTTTTTTGGCCTTGCCAACTCCCACCTCTTTCAGGCCTCAGCATGAATGTCTTATCCTCCAGGATGCCTTCCCTGATCCTCCGAAGAAGGGTAAGGGGCCCTTTCTCTGTGCTCCCATTTCACCCTGTGTTTCCCCAGCACTGCTATTATCACACTGACTGCACCAGTCTTTCCCTCCCCATCCCTGCCTCATTCTAGACCGTAGATGTTCTGGTTGTTGTTGGCTGCCATGGAGTCGACCCCAGACTCTTGGTGACACCATGCACAACAAAATGCTGCCTGGTCCTGCGCCATCCCCATGATCAGCTGTAGACTGGACCGTTGTGATCCATAGGGTTTTTATTGGCTGATATTCGGGTAGATTGCCAGGCCTTCCCTCCCTCCTAGTCCATATTAATCAAGAAGATCCACCGAAACCTGTTGAGCATCATAGTAACACACAAGCTTCCACCGACAGATGTTCATGAGGTGCATTGGCTGGGAATTGAACCTGGGTCTCCTGCATGGAAGGTGAGAATTCTACCACTGAGACTCTAGATGACCATAGTCAACTCTGTGAGATCAGAACCAAGTCTCCTCATTCATCATTTTGTCACTGGTGCCTAGCATGATGCTCATAAATACGTGTTGAATGAACAGATGTCCAGAGAAGGGCAATGGCGCCTGGGTCTGGATGGTGGTGTGTTGGGTTGGAGAGGTGTGCTATGCATGAATATTTTGCACATACATGTGCATCTGTCATGTGTCTGTGTGTATCCAATGTTGGAGACTGTGGAGGGAGAGGAAGAATCCACTGCTGTCTGTTTCCAAGAAGGAAGGGCCTCTCGGGTGATGTTGGGAGCGTGGAGCTGCTCTGTATCTGAGATTTGAACTTCGGGTTGAGTCTTCGTTCTGCAAATAAGAGTCATGTGGTCTCAGGCAACCCATCACACTGTATAAATTGCTATTTCCTCATCTAGAAGACAGGAATGGGAATTAGACAAGGTAATACGTGCAAAAAGACTTAGAACTGAAAATGAATGCCATAATTATCCTACACTGTAGACGCTTGTGCTCAGGAAGGCCTAAATGGCCCCAAAGGGCTGTATTTATTTTAATTTTTTGTTGTTGTTTTTTTTTAATTTTATTGTTGTACTTTAAGTGAAAGTTTACAGTTCAAGTTAGTCTCTCCTACAAAAATTTACATATACATTGTTATGTGACCCTAATTGCTCTTGCCAGACTGTGACAGCACACTCCTCCTTTCCACCCCTGATTTCCCATGTCCATTCAACCAGCAGCTCCTGACCCTCTCTGTGTTCTCATCTCACCCAGACAGGAGCTGCCCATTTATGTATTTATTGATATGCTGTTAATTTGATGCCTCATTGTAGGCATCACCCACCGCCATCTTGAGAAGAAAATCAGAAGAGCTGTCTTCCCTAACCTAACCCTCCTTCACACCCTTGAGCCTCCCCCAGCCCTGCCAGTTTCAACCACTCATTTGCTACCAACAGAGGCTCTTCAGGGCCTTTAAGCACATGGTCCAGGAAACAGAGCTGGTAGGTTCACACAGTACCGGGATTATTCTGTGCCAAGGCAAACACAAAGATAAATGAACAAGAAGCAAAGCTGTCAGTTTACAGCTTAAAGAATCTTGGGAAATGTAGATCCAATCCTCTCATTTAACACACAGAGAACCTGTTGTTGGTTGTGATGTTACATGCTGTGGAGTCGATTTTCAACTCATAGTGACCCCACGTGACGGAGTAAAACTGCCGCATAGGGTTTTCTAGGCTGTAATCTTTACAGGAGCAGATTGCTAGGTCTTTCTCCCACAGAATGGCTGGTGGGTTGGAACCACCAACCTTTCAGTTAGCAGCCAAGTGCTTAACTGTTGCACCATCAAAGCTTCTGGTAGTTTTCCTGAGAAGATGCAGCTGGTCAGTGGTGTTTCTGACTGCCAGTCAGTGTTAGCCAGGAATAGCAGTCAGTGTGCTTCTCAGAATCATCCAGCATGGGGGATCCCAGAGAGAGTGGAGGCTCAGGTAATGATGTCGTTAGGGGAGAAGGAGGATTCGTAAGACTACCTGACAGCTTGAGAAAAATATCCTTTACTATACAGCTGGCTTAAAGGATGACATATACTTAATGACACAGATAGATGTCCAATAACATATTAAGTAAAAAAAAGTTTACAAAGCAGCATGTACAGTATAATTTCATGATGGTATATATATATATATATATATATATATATATACACACATATATGTATATATGGAGCCTTACTTTAGTGGCGCAGTGGTTGAGAGCTTGGCTACTAACCAAAAAGTTGGCAGTTCAACTCCACCAGCCATTCCTTGGAAACCTTGTAGGGTAGTTCTACTCTGTCCTATAGGGTCGCTGTGAGTCGGAATCGACTCGATGGCAACAGGTTTTATGTATATATGTGTAAGTATTTTTTAAGTCTGGAGGAATAGACTGAAAAACGTGAAGTGCTTTCTCTGCATGGATGCTTTTCTCTTCTGCATACTTTGCTGTGTTGTCTGAATTTTGTTTTCATGATGAACATGTGCAATGTTTATATTTTGAAACAACAAAGTTGCTTTCATTTCATACGAGCATTCATATTCCCTAAATTATTCCACTTATCTTGGCTTTCATCAAACAACTTGGTCTCCTGAGTAAAGCCCCCATTCATACAGAACCTAGATCCAATTTTTGGACTAGGTTGAGCCCCTACAATGATTTATTAAATTGCCATTTAGCTTTACAAAGTCGTCCCCTCTGCACTTGGCTGCAGAGAACAGATCACCCTCAGACGGACTTGCAAAATTCAGATTCTGATCCGACCAAGGAAAAGAGTAGGCGTAGGTCTGTGAGGTCTGCACAGAGGCCCAGCTTCCCCTACACACACCCCTCCCTAAGGCTCCCCCTAAGACATCAGCCCACTCGCAGCCCTTGTGACCACGGCTTGGGACTTGGGGTAAAGCAGTCTGGGAAGCCCTGGCAGCACATCCTGAAATCTCTGGCATGGGGAGATAAAGAGCTTCAGTTTGAGGTTGTGCACAGGCATGGCTGGCTGGCTGCTCTGGCTGCCTGCCACTGGCTGACATTAGGAAGAGACTTGAACGATACCACCAGAGAGTGTGAAACAAATTTTATTTGGTTTGTGAAAGTGAGAGCCAAGTTAATGGAAGGACACAGAACCTGCCAAGATGGACGGAAAAAATTAAGAGTAACTAACCCTTCGATGTCAGTTTGTAAAGTGCTTCCACTAAATCATCTCATTTGCTCTTCGAAATCTTGTGAGGTCGGTGAGGAGGTATACTACGTGCTGGGTAGTGGGGATACTGAGGACCCACAAAGGACAGAGAGCTGGTAATGCCAAATCTGTGACTTTCAACTATTATAGCAGTAGGATGAAAGGTCTATGCACGTAGCGTGCATGTTTAAAGCTCTGGATTAGGAATCAGATGACCTGCGTATAAGGCATGTGACCTTGTGGGCTTCCCTTCATCTTGCTGAGCCTCAGCTTCCTCATCTGTAAAATGGGGATAATAGTACCTGTCCTGCTTGCCTCATGGGTGGCGGGGGGGGGGGGGGGGGGGGCGAGATCTAACAAGATGATGGACACAAAAATAATTCACTTTGAAAATAGTGAACTGCTAAAGGAATATAAAGCTTGATTAATTTTCAGTGTGGTACTGAGAGATACATGTTTGAGAATAACTTTCTGTAAGCACAACTGTTATTTTAGGACTGAATAAACTTAATACAGATTACAGTATTCCAACAGCCCCTAGCCTTTTGCCTAGAACCCAAAACCTTCTATTTTCACACCCCCTGTTCTGGTTATAAGGAGCCCTGGTGGCACAGTGGTTAAGCACTCGGCTGCTAACCGAAAGGTTCGTGGTTCAAACCCACCAGCCACTCCACGGCAATGGGTTTGGTTTTGGGTTTTTGGTTTCTGCTTATGGTAGACTCTCAGCATGAAGTAGTCAAGTTTCCAGGAAAGAAAGACATCCCTGGCTGCCGCCTCTTCTGTGTGAAACCTCTGAACTGGTGTGAGCTCAAGTTCAGGGCTCTTTCTGAAATACTTGCTTGGGGGCCCATAATTTAATCTTAAGAAATTGGGTTTGAGAGTTATTTAATTATACCAAAAACAAAACAAAACAAAACAAAACATTTCCGTCAAGTCTATTCCGACTCATAGAAACCCTATAGGACAGAGTAGAAGTGCCCCATGGGGTTTCCAAGGAGCTTCTGGTGGATTCAAACTGTGGACCTTTTGGTTAGCAGCCAAGCTCTTAACCAGTGCGCCACCAGGGCTCTATTTAAGTATAAATAACCTTAAATCTGTGCTGTGGTTTTCCCATAGCAGGGGCCACTAGGGGACCCAAAGGGAGGGCTCTGGGGACCCCGCCCAGCTTTAGCCAGAGCACTCTGCTTTCTTCAGTAGTATTCGTTTTACATTTCAGGGTGAAATGTAAATGAACAAAGCTTCATGCTTAAAAAAAAGAAAAAGGTTTGAAAACCACTGCTGCTTAAATCTGCAAATCAGCAAAACTTCTTTCATTGTCTTGGGGGTCACCCACCCAGCCAACTGTTTATCCCCCACAAGCCTTCCTCTCTTTGCTCCGCCTGACCAGTTCAATACCTCCTCTCTGAGATCTGTCGCCCTTAGGTGTGCCCTGAAACCTTGCCTCTGGGAAGTGCAGGTGTTTTGCTTCTTTTGTTTTGCATTTTTGCATAAGACATTTCATCAAGGGCTTGCAGAATCCATAAAGTCAGGACTTCGGCAAAAATGGTCAGCACTGATCTGTGTGTGCTGTTCCGTGTTATATATGTGAACTGTCAATATTCAATAGGAACAGCAAAGAAATAAGGCAGAGATGAAGGGCTGACATTACTGCAGCTTCTCTGGTTTCTATGAACAGTCATCAGCCCTCCTGCCATTGCGAATATAAATGTTTTTTTATGTGGACACTGGCAACATAAACAGAGTGAAGCCTGTGTGAGCCGGAACTTGATGGGACTGCCTTGCTTTTCCAGGTCTCCCACGTTTCTGCCTTTGGCAGGGTGCAGTCTCACCACTGCTGTATGGCTCACTTTAGTGGAAAATATTTGTGTTTTCCTTCTCTGACAGGTTTCCGCCTTACCCAGGTTCCGGCCTTCGCAGGTTTTACTGTAATTTCTGGCCCTACAGATGCTAACCAACTAATGGGTGAGGAGAGGGGGAAAGGAAGAAAGAGAGGAATAAAGAAAAGAAGGAGGATAGGAAGGAAGAATGGAATTGGAAGCTGGTACAGAAAAGCACAATGTTACTTTAGAATTTTTGAAGCAGCCATCTTGGGTGGAAGTCCTGCCTTTCCTAATGGTGGACTATGTAGCATTGAATAAGATTCTTCTCTAAGCCTCAGTTTCCTTTTCTGTAATATAAGGATAAAAATATTTGCTTAGCTAGACCTCACAGGGATGTTGTGAGGGTCAGTTGAAATAGTGAATAGGAGAGGGGCTTGCAGATTGCAGTAAGAGGTCATTGTTATTCCACCCAGCTGAAGACTCTGTCATCATTTTGTCATTGTTCTTTGAACAGATGGTCTGAGGGATTAGGATCTTTCTTTCAATCTAATTTTGGAGTTCTGAAACTAAACCCAGCTGTTTCTACAAAGTTTTCAAATGCTAGCCTTTTTAACTGGATGAAATTCAGAATCTGTGTAATTTATCTCAGTTGGAAACTCTTGAATGTGTAATGATTTAAAGATAGCATTATTGACAGAGGGCTTATACAATAATCTTTTGTCAAACGTTATCTGATAATTTCAGTTTTGCCTTAAATCTAATTGTCTACTCTCCAGACCCAGGTTAGTTTGCTTTTTCTAGAACTTCACATTATTTAGCAAATTAAGGAGATATTCTACTTCCTGATCAAGTAATTTTGAGAAATTCTTTAACAGTTAATCCAGTTTAATGAGCCTAACGAAGTGGTAATTTCCTCTTTCCTTGGCTAAGGTAGCAAAATTCCAAATGATACAGATTAGTTACATATTTTCCTTAGATTTTCCAAAACAGCTAGAAATTTTTACTCTTGTACACTCCTAATTGAATACTATAAAATCAGTCTCTCACTAATGATTATTTTAAGTTAAACATCCAAATCCCTAATAAAAATGTTAAAAACTAAGATCTGCTAGTGTGGAATGCAGTAATAATTCAATGAACAAATATTTCTGGAAAAAAAATTGAGAAGTGGTGAAAACAAGCGTGACTACATTCCAGTATTAGATGGACATCCACCTCTTGGTCTACTGACCTGCTCATTTTTTTTACATACAGGTCAGATCGCTATCCAAAAAAAGTGTTTTTCAAAATAAGCAATGCTGCTGGTCTAGTCTATCTTGGGACTGATTGTTAAAAATTCTTCCCTTCTGCTGCCTTCTTTTGGACAATAGCAAACAAACATTAACAACTGTGGAACAGATGTTCTATCTGGGGAAGATTCCAAAGCTGGGCTCAAACGTATCCCCAACCACAACAAGACACCGACCACAGAGATTAATCTTCTCGTATGGGTGTTGTGAGATAAAAGCACCTTCTGGATTTCATCACATATTTTATAAAAATGCTCTCTAGAGGTTTTTTTTTTTTAAAGAACAGTTAGAAAACTATTTCATTTTGTGAGCCCAAGTATCATGCAAATGCTCATGTTGGTGTTTTTATTTTAGGCAAAGTAAACTGAAATGCTTTCTGTTCTGATACTATCATTTCTAAATAAGATGGTTTCTCAGCCATCTTCTTTAATGTTGATGAAAGGTGTTAAGAAATCACTGCACATTGTAGCACAAATCATGTTCAGAAGATAACGTTTCACTACATTCCATGAGTCACAAGATATCAACCCAAAGTCATGCCCAACCCAAACATCCTGCTCTGTTTCTTCATTTAACCAACAAGTATTCGTAGAAATCCTAACATTTTCCTAGTGCTGAAACATCTTATCTCTTGGCTATCACGAGTTGCTCTCGAGTTGACTCTGACTCGTGGCAACCCCATGCGTATCATAGTAGAACTTTACTCCATAAAGTTTTCAATGGCGGATTTTTTGGAAGTAGATTGCCTGGCTTTCTTCCGAGGCGTCTCTAGGTGGATTCGAACTTCCCATGCAGTGGAGCACATTAACGGTTTGCAGTCCTGGTTCTAGTAATCTTTCATTTTAAAAGCCTGAAAAGAGCTATGAGGCCCCCCTATCCCCATAATCTATACCGGTGATTGGAACCCAGGGTCGTGAGGTTAGGGGAAAGCAGTGAATCCATAAAGTCCAGGGTCTGGCCCTTGATGTAGTGGGTCCTTCCATCTCATTCCCAGTGGAAGGTGCATAGCCTTCAATAGGTGGGGGGGGGGGGGGTGCTAATAAAAAGCCCTCACATGGTGAGATCAGCAAGCGAGATGAGATCAGCTAGGGATCTCCCCTGGCAAGGGAAGAATCAGGGAAGGGAAATTTGAAGCAACCAAGACATCCTTAAGCCCAAACAGCAAGTTCTCTGCCTATGCCTCAGTAAATTCCACATCTTCCACCCAGAGAATTCCAGATTTCATTCTCAGATCAAGAGCTTTGCCTTCTACCATAACATAGGCCCTTGACCCAATTTATGCTCCATCAGTTGTTCGAAGTACAACATCTACGTTAGTGTTAGGTTACTTGAAGAACACTGCTGTATTCTCCATTCCACCAGGTCCTCACACAAGACTGAACAGTTCTCAAACCAAGGGAAACCTGCTTTTATGTATTAACGTGTATTCTCCAGTGCTATATAAGGATATCCTGGGACACAGCATGTCGCCACAAGGCTTTCCTGACGTTCTCCCCTGCCCTCCCTACAGAAGAAGAATGGGTCCCAAATAAGGGGACCACTTGATTGTTAGGCATCCTCCAACCCAAAATGAGCACAGTCATCGTCTCCTGGGGTTGGGATATAAAATACTGTTATCAACAACCTTGAGCCAAACATAAACATGTTAAATTCATTTTGTATATCTAATCTCCCGGTTTAGAAAATATTCTGCTGATTGTAAAAACAAAACAAAACAAACAAATGATAAAAAAAAAAAAACCTTTTCATGATGCTGTTCACGCCCTTATCTCCTTTTCTAACTAAGTAATTATGTATATGAATGTATTCTTTCCTCTGCCATTAAAAGTTTCATTCCAGTCTTCTCCCCTTGAATCAGCATGTCCTTGCCAGTCAGGAATCGGCTACATGTTTATCATTTGTTTTTGTGCATTCTAGAACTCAGATATTTTTCCCTCATCTGGCCCAGTGTGGTAAGCCCTTCACTCGTATTAATGTCTAAGACATATAAAAATTGCCCCCATCTTTTTTAACTTCAACATATCCTTTTAAATTATGGTAAATCTTTCCATTAGTGGAATAATTAATTGCTCAAGTACGTCTTCCTTCACCCAGGACTGCCTGTTCAGCAGAGAATAATCATTCATATATATATTCATTTAAACATACCATCAATTAAACACATCAGTTTTTAAATAATTTAAAATACATGCTCATCCTCACTGTAGAGAAGTCGTAAAATCCCCTGAATACCCTCCCATTTCACCTCTTTCTTTACCCTCCCATTTCACCTCTTCCTTTAAATGTTTCAGAAAAAAAAATTCTGAGGTATTTACACCCAAAGATGTAACATTTTGGTGGATTTCCTTCCAATGTTTTTTCTTCTATGTATATTTTCCACATACTTGTGATTATACCATGTGTACATATATACACATACATATATACTTTTATATCTTGCTTTCTCTCTTAACATTATAATCTAACGTTTTTATTCAAGTTATCAAACCCAACATGACATCTTTAAGGCCCTGTAATAGTTTATCATATAAATATACAAGTTTATTTACCCTACCCCAGTGATTGGACATTTAGATTGTTTACAACTTTTTACCAGCAGAAATAAGGCCACAGTGAATGTTTTGAGGCATATGGCTTTTCTGTTATTTTATAATATTTCCTTGGAAAGGATTCTCAGAAACAAAATCACTGGGTCCAAAGGTGTATTGGAGTCAGGACTCTCGGTTGCGGTTCCGAGTGGAGGAACTCTTTAAGACACAGAAGGGAGAGGGCAGGTATTGGTCCATATAAGCAAATCTTGGCAAAGGCAAGAGTGGAACTGGCTTTAGGGAGCTGCAACCATGGACTGGGATTTTAACTTTCTGATTTTCCCTTGTCTCTAGAATAGGGCAATAGCACGTCTTTTACAGAGATAAATGAAAACGCAGAGTGCATTAAAGTACGCCGCCCACATGACAGCCCCTGCACCGTGCCCTTTCTTCGTCTTACATCCTTTCAGAGTCAAGAACTTGCTTATGAACTCGCCTTACTCCCCGTAGCACCGCTGCTCACTGGCCAGCTTGTGTCCCAGAGGGTTTCCTAACGGATGTGCTTCCCTGTGCCGCCCTCGCAAGCCTGCAGCTTCCCACCCCAGCCTGTGTTCCCGCTCTTACAGCGCTGCCCAGCTTGCTGGGAGTCCACCTACGTGCTGAGAGGCCAGTGTGGAAAACAAAGGGATCCCTGATGGAGACATGGCCAGTCTGGGGCGGACAGGCCGAGAAAGGGCGGTGGGCGGGGGTTCTTCCTTGGCGGAGGCCTCACTTCGCTGGTTTTCCTCCCTGCCCGCTCTGCTCCGGGGCCGCGCAGCCCTCCGCCCGCCCTTCGGTCTTTCGCTTGCTGACTTCGGTTTAGGTCGTTTATGCCCAACCAGGCCCAGGCGGCGGGAGTTCCCTGAATACCTTCCCCTTTCACCTCTTCCCACTCCTTTCATCCTCCTCCTCCAATTCCCATTGCCAGCCCCGTTCCTTCCCTTCCTGCGGCCTGTCTGCCAGGCAGGCAGATAACCAGAATCTTCTCTAATCTGCCCTAGGGATCCTGGTGCCCGCTCGCCTCTCTCCATCCCCGCAAGAAGGCTTAGTCAGCTTGAATAACTTGCAGGCCACGTTCTCTCTAATCTCCCTCAAAAGAAAAAAAAAAATGACGTCTGTTTCTGCTCTGTGCGTCCCGGCTTCTTCTTCCGCCACCCCCGCGGTTTCTGATCCTCATTCTCGGCTCGGGAACCGACCCCTGCGGCTGCGGTGAAAGCCCTACGCTACGCCCCCGCGCCGCTTCCCGGACGCCCTGGCGGGCAGAGTCCCCGCACAACCCACCCACCCTCAGCACCCCGGGGCCTGGAAGAACGTGGTTGCTTTCCCGAGGAGTAGGGGAGGCTGTGGAGGGGGGTGGAGGGGTCCCAAGTCCCAACTCCTGCCCGCAGCCTTGGTTTGCCTGGCACTTGGGAGACAGATGCGGTGGATGATGGGCTACCCAAGGACAGAGAAAGACGTGTGAGTCTGAATGTCAAAGACGGTTTTTAAAAAACACATCCAGGAAGTAAGGGAAATCTGTCTGATAAAAGAAAAGGAAGAAAAAGAGTATATTGCTACTTGGGAGTCCCTAGATGGTGCAAATAGTTCACACCCTGGGCTGCTGGCTGAAAGAGTGGAGAGGTTCGAGTCCACCCAGAGGCACCTTGGAAGAAAGGCCTGGTGAAGGACTTCAGGCAGTTCAGCCACTGAAGACCCTATGGAGAGCAACTGGAAAGATTAGATAAGAAGGTTAGGGGGCAGTAAGTTTACATTAATAGGGGAGGAACAACTCAGAAAAGGAGGGTGAGAATGGTTGCACAACTTGAAGAATGTAATCAATGTCGCTAAATTGTATATGTAGGAACGGTGGAATTGGTGTATGTTATGCTGAGTCTATTCTCAACAAAACAAAATAAATAAAAGTGCATAGAGCAGCGTTCTAGTCTGACACACATGGGATCACTGTGAGCTGGAGTTGACTCAATGGCAACTCCTGTCGCAACTTGAGAAAATTGTTGAAACTACCTCATATGACAGATCTGTTTAGAGAAGGAGGCAGATAGACAAGCGGCTGGAGCTAGCTTGGGCCTTGTGACCTGAGGCTGAGAGCGGGCCATGTTCTGGATCTCACCAACTGTACGGCCTCGGGCAAGTTCTCTGAGCTTCAGATTCTCTTGTAAAATGGAGATAATACTTAAACAGAAGATGTCACTTTTGTGGCTCACAGTCTCACTTCTAAAGAGAGCGATTAGTTTCATTGTGTAAGAGAGCTCCTTTTGTTCTCCCCTCCTTGCATCTTAGTTACATGTCTAGTTAATGTTCAGGCTGTTACTGTGTCCATATTTCCTCTCCTCCCGTTCATTCCCTGGCAGTCCCTAGATGGTGCAAACAGCTCCACCCTGGGTTGTGGCCAAAAGGTTGGAAGTTAGAATTCCTGGAGAGAATGAAGAGGTGGTTTCCCCAGGGAGACAGAGAGGGTGTACTCCTGAATGAAAAAGTAAAGTTAGAACTGGGGACCCTTAGCTACATATAATATCAGGGCTCCCACCATCCCTGCTCCTAAAGGAAGGATGACATTTCCTTCAGGTCTAACGTCCTAAGACTCTTACTGTATGTTGTCCTAGGCAACATTATTACAGAGCTTTCCTGTTGTCTTTCTCGTCCCCTTTTTAGAGTATACCCTCTACTTTAGCCCTCTCCCCATCTCCAGGTCACTACATCCGCAGCTCACTTCAGACCCGCCTGCTGTTGCTGTGCTGTTCAGTCGATTCCAACCCTGCTCCACAGGGTTTTCTTGACTTTAATCGATCGCCAGCAGGGTGAGTTTGACCACCAACCTTTCAGTTACCAGCTGAGTGCAGACCATTTACTTGACCCAGGGACCTTCAGTCCCTCCTAGCCCTCTAGACTAGTGGTTCGTAAATGCAAACCCGTAGGAAAAGGACCATGTAATGTATTTATCTGTATATATCATCACAATTTTAAGGTTACAACTGTCCTTTCTTGAAAAGGACTGTTCTTTTTTTCTGAGATTATGTTCTTCATAGCTTTTTTATTTTGAACTGCCCATCCTAGTATGAAATGATGATAGCTGTTAGTATAGTTGGTTGATGTCCTCTATAGAAAAAACAGAAAATTAACAATTCTATGTGGGCCCACCAAAATCTTTTTAAAATCTATGTATGAAATCCAAAAAGCCTGGGAATCACTGCTCTGCTCAACATCTGGTTCACCCCAAGGCTCTAGTGCCTTCTCGTTGCCCCTCCCAAGGGTATTTGCATTTATGCTTTTAAAAACTGCCAGAATGAGAACCTCAAAGGATTTCTAAAGATAGATCTGGGGAAAATATGTTTGGACAGAGGAACCTTTCTATAGTCTCTCAACTCATAGTACTTGGTCTACATAGTAGCAGAACAGTTGTATCTATTCTTAATTTTTCTGGCATTTAGCATTTGTTTGCATTGTTGTTAGCTCCTGTCTAGTCGATTCCGACTCATGGCGACCCCATGAGTGCAGAGTAGAACTGCTCCAAAAGGTTTCCAAGGCTGTGATCGTCCAGAAGTAAATCACCAGCCCTTTCTTCTGAGGTGCCTCTGGGTGGATTCAAACCAGTCACCTTTCCATTGGTAATCTAGCACTCAACCCATGACCTTTAATGGACCACTCCTTTCAGGAAAATAGATAACCTGTTTTGAATAAGCCAGGGTCTCTTGGTCTTTCAGTTTGCTATAGTTTTCCTTAAAAAGTGAATAATTAGGTCATGTGAATAAGTGATAAGTAATACTCCTCACTCCCACAGTGGTGTAGTGTGGTTTTACCTGGTACTACCTTAAATTAGGCCCCATTGGTTAATATTTATTGAACACCTGTGAGGTGTTTAGTGCTGACCAAATATCCTCAAGCCACAGAATCACCGCCTTCCATTAACCGCTGGTGCAGTTCATGTCCACACATGGGTATTCATCCCTTTAGACACTGTGATAAAATTTTTGTTTTCAAATTCTGGCTTAGAGTTGGGAAGTAGGGGAAAGGCAGATTTTTAAGTTTGAAATGAGTAACCGTAGACTACCAGACAAGAAGCCATCCCAGCCTTCATGTATATTAGTACCTACCCTTTTATAAACACTTCAACATGTGCTCTCTGTGGTGCTCTCCAAGACTCTGCGACTCCGTGAGGCGAACTGGAGAGAGATTGATGTTCCCCTTTATAGAGAAGAAAGCAGCTTCCCTAAGGCCACCTGCTGGGTAGGGAGTCTGCTCCGAGCTCACCTCCTTCCACTGTCCCTCCTGCCTCCTTCAGCCTGTCTGTCTTCTTGAGGCCCAATCCTAGAGCCCTCGAGCCAGAGGAGAAGCGGTGGAGGGGAAGCCAGCTTCTCCTCCTGCCATGGGCCTAAGAGTCCACCTCAGGGGGGAAGAATGACTAGGCCTAAAGGCAGGGCTGGTGGTGGTTCAGTGGTAGAATTCTCTCCCTTTCACGTGGGAGACCTGTGTTCGATTCCTGGCCAATACACCTCAAATGCAGCCCCCACTCGTCCGTGAGTGGAAACTTGGTGTGCTGCTGTGATGCTGAACAGGTTTCAACAGAGCTTCCAGACCAAAACCTCATGGAGTCACCGCGAGTCGAGGGCCCGACTTGATGGCAGCTAACAACAGTAACTCTGAAGGTAGGCTGTTGGACAGCTAGAACAAAACAGATGGGGAGAAAATTGGAGGGAAATGAGAGAGAAGCTACCAGTAATTCTCAAACTTGGCTGCATATTAGAATCACCTGGGGATTTAAAAAAGAATCTTTCTTTCCAGCTTGCATCCCATACTGATTAAATCAGAAATTCAGAGATGGGACCCAGGCATCTGGACTTTTAGAAGCTTCCCAGGGTGTTCCACTGTGCAGCCATATTTGAAGATTCTTAGCCTAGAGCAGCACCTCTCAAACTTTCACGTGCACACAAATCAGCTGTGGATCTTGTCAAAATGTGGTTGGAATTCAGTAGGTCTGGGGTGCTACAGTTCAGATTCACAAAAAGGAAACACTGGGTGCTGGGTAGGAGCCCTGATAGGACAGTGGTTAAAGTGCTCAGCTGCTAACCAAAAGGTTGGTGGTTCAAACCCACCAGTCTGCTTTGTGGGAGAAAGATGTGGTGGTCTGCCGCTGTAAAGATTTACAGCTTCAGAAACCCTACGGGGCAGTTCTACTCTGTCCTCCTATAGGGTCGCTATGAGTCAGAATCGACTGGATGGTAACGGGTTTGGTTTTCTTTTGGTTGGGTGCCGGGTGATCAGGAAGAGCTTCCTGAAGGAGGACAAGTTTGGTCTGGGCTTTGAAGATTGCATAAGATCTAATGCATCAGAAGTGAGGGAACAGTATTTCTGGCCTGGTGGTGGGACAGCCAGAGGCCTGAAGTGGGGACATGCAAGGTGTGTTGGGGGGCAACGGTTGGTCCAGTATAACTCCCAGGGAGGAGTGTTTCAGTCATCTGACCTCTGCGATGTAGCACCTGGCTACATCTATTGCTCTGGGTACAGATATGTCCTCTCCTCTGGCTTGCAGAGGCCTGTGTTTTAGTGCGTTTTGGCAGACATGATGCTGTGCACCCACCTGGTGTTCAGAACCTGACTGAGGATTTGCATTTGCACTTGTTGTTCCTTCTGCCTGGAGTTCCCTTCCGGTAGACACTTACCCTGCTCACCCACTCACTTCCTTTGCAACTTTCAACTTCTTAGGGGGGCTCTCTTGGCCACACTGTTTAAATTGCAAGTTCCTCTATCTTCCCCCATCCCTCCCACCCACTCCCTCCCTGTTTTATTCTCTTCAGTGCTTGCCACCGTCTAATACGCATTGCACTTGATGATCTTGCTTACTGTCTCCTTCACTAAAAGGCAGCTCCATGGGAGCAGAGAATTTTGTTTGTGTTGCTCACTGCTGTTTCCCCAGTGCCTAGAACCATATTGGGCACTCCATAAACACTTGATGAATGAATGAATGAATGAACAAATGACTGGAACTGAATACATTTAAAATGGTGTTACCAACACAAGTACATTCAACATTCAGGGGCAGGAGAAACCAAAGGAATCCATCTTGCTACTCTTTCATTTTAGAAGAGGAAATTGTGGCACTATTTGGTCATTAGGTGGGAAAACTTGGAATAACGTGTTCGTAAAAATAAATTGCCTTCACCCATGGATCCAGGATTTGCTTTTAAATGACCCATATTAGAAATCCAGGGTAAGTGTTTGGCTGATCAAAAAGATCAGGTGTCCAAAAAAAAAAAAACTTCAAGGAAACTTCCTCATGAAACCATCAATGATTAACTTAATATTAAAATATTTTAAAATAGAAGAAGAGAAAAAGTCCACCAAGTATAGCAGGTTAGGTGAAAATGAGATATTAGGATAGAGAAAAAATAGAATCTGAGAGGACATTTATGATGGTAAATTCACTGGCTGTCTCAGTTTCCTAGTGGTGCTATAACAAAAACACCACAGTGGATGGCTTTGAAAAACAAGAATTTATTTTTTCACAGTACTGGTGGCTAAAAGTCTGCATGAGAGTCTCAGCCATGTAAATTCCTTCCTTGTAGGTAGTCCTGGGTGTTCCTTGGCTCCTTCACTTGTAGACGGTCCTTACATGGCATCTGTCTTCCCCGATGTGTGCTTGCCTCTGTCTCTAATCAGCTTTTTTATAACCCAGAAGTGATTAGATTTAGAACCCACCTGACTATAATCTAATTAACATAACAAAGAAAGCCCTATTTCCAAACAAGATTACATCCACAGGTATAGGGTTAGGATTCCAACACATGTTTGGTGGGGGGGATACAATTCAATCCATGACAAGGGTGAATTGGGGATTTGGGGGTTGAAAGGGGCTCTAAAGATTGTGGAGTCTTGATGCTTGGCTCTCCTCTCTCACGTGCACATCAAGTCCATTCTCTGCTTCGACATCTCCAATGAAGGAAATTCACTACCTCACAAAGCAGACTATTCCATCTGTGAACAGGTCCAAATATTAGAAAGCCCTTCTTTCTGTTGGGCAGTTAGCAACATACTTATACTGGTTCTAGGGCTATTCATTACCACCATATTGGAGAGTTTTATTCTTCTTCTGGACAGAATATCAAACTTTGAAGATACCTATTATATCTTCTTCCCTCCCAGCCCATTCCAACTCCCATATGTCCCCAGGAGCTCCATCTCTTCTCCGAGCCGAATAACTCAGTTCCCCCATTGTGTCTGCATAGGACATTGTTTAGGGTCCATTAGCCTTCCAGGTCGAAGCCAGTTTACTTGTGCCCTCTTAAACTATGTTCTCAAGAACAGGACCTAATGTTCCAGGTGCGGACTGAGGAATATAGAATGGTGTTCTCCTCTTCTGCTAGACACTATACTTCTAGAAATGCAGACTGAGATGCATTAACATCTTTGTTAGTCACATCACACTTTGGACAGAGTGTACTTCTTATCTGGTATAATCAACAGAATGCATTGTACCCTCAGAGAGATGAAAAAGTGGCACAATTGAAGATACATTATATGGCAATAAAAAATTATATTTAAAAATTGAATGCAGTATCTACTTACTACTTTCTCATCTGTATTTGTTATTATAAAGATACAAGCTTTGGGGTCAGACAGACATAGATTTGAAATCTAGCTCCACCCCTTCCTAGTTACGCAGCCTTGACTTCCAAACCTCTGTGTTCTATTCTATACAAGGGGATAGTACCCACTTTTCAGATTGTGGGGAGAGGAAATGAAATTATGTAAGTGGACTTCTGGCATTTAGTAGCTGCTTTAAATGATAGCTCCTGGGAAAATGATCATCTTTCCCTTGATTATTCCAATCATATTCCAAGAAATATCTAAATCACCCATGTTGGGACCTCATGACATTATCTTATCGCTACCTCACGTGCCTTTGGAGTAACCTAAAAACCCAATGGCAAGCCAATCTGTCTGAGAACATAAGTAAGTCCAGTGTGCACAGTCCCCAAAGGCTATCTTAAGGGTAGGGATTTCCAGACTCCCTGCCACTTGCATTTAGGATAGTGATCATGGTGGCCATTGGTCACCAAGCTCATGTTTCTCTGCTGCTTACTCTACTGAGCCACATGTCAACACAGTGTGCACCAAGTCACTTCAGGGTTACCTGATGGCATCATTGCATGACTACAGCCCCGTGCACACCTCATATAAACAGTGCAGGCTCTGGTCCTCTGGATAAATCCTTGTAGCCTGTGTGAGTGGGAGCAGCTAAAAAAGAAACATTCCAGAAGTGTGGAAGGAGAATTGGAACATATGGAGCACTTATTGCAACAGATCTGTACCTGGCCTGGACCAGAAACAGTTCTGGTCTCTCTTTCTAGTTCTTCCCCCTCCTTTCTTGCCAGGCCCAGAACCCAGCTCTCCATTCTCTTTCTCCGCAGAGTCTCCAGTGACAAACAAAGGCCTCTCACAGGGCCTGCCCACTCCCACCCTGCTGTATCCAAGGTTACGGAGGGGAACTTGGAAACAGGATTCAGCTTTCAGACCCAAGATGCCCTGTGTGCCCGCTCACAGAGCTGCGCTCATTCCACAGGAGCCAGTGAAAGGATAGACTGTTCTGTGGCCGAACCACGAGCGTATTGAGAGGAGCCGTTTGCTGTGCTCCCCACCACAGCCTTATCCAAGCCCCATTGTGTGCCTCCTCATTGGTGCTGAGAAACCTGGTAAATGAAGACCCTGTCTGGGTAAACAGAGACACTGAGGAAGTCACAGTGGAAAAGAGAACAAGTCTGTGTCTAAGCAAAGCCATTTCCCACTATCACCAGCCACTCAATTAGCCAGTTGCTCCATAAAACCAACTGGTGTGGTAGATGTTTCCATTCAATTGTCTAATTGTGTGAAGTGATCTAATCACCCCAGTTAGTACTGTGGTCAGAGCCTCAAGAAAAAGAGCAAGCCAGGCTCACGGGTAAGAGCTACACATTAGGAAGATGTAGGAGGTGGGGTTTGTATATTTTCTTATTTGTCTCTTCATGTCCTTAGTGAACCCAGAGTGTCACAAGGGGTGGCTGATGGTGTGGCTAGTTCTACCCTTTGCAAGCAGGGTGGTGCTACCAGCTCAGCCTGCTGACTTCATAGGAACAACCAGCCATCTTGCATTCCACACCAGTGACTGTTCCATGACCTACTGTGAATGACGATCTGTATTGTAGCAGGCAGGGCTGTGCCTTTCTTTGCTGGGGTAAGAGCCAGGGCTCCTGGCCCCCAGTGGCTCTATTTGTTAGGTTTTTTTGTGGTGGTTTACCATGTGCAGTTTTCTTTCTACAATCACATAGTAAACTCTAGGCTTGGAATCAAGAAACAAGGCACTTCCCCTCTTGGAATCCCAGGTTCCTCATCTATAAAAGGTGAAAGAAGGAGATGGTCTCTAACTGTCCGCCAATTAGGGCATCCTGTCGCTCTGGGGAGGCCTTGTCTTCTCTTATCTGCTCACCTAGCTCCGCACGACACCCAGGAGAAGTCATTACTAAATGGACTTAGAAGTGCTTTTAAATAGCCGGCCGTGTATACATGCCTAGCACAGAAACAGATCTGTGCTGGAGCTGTGCAATGTGTTTACGAAGTGCATGCCTTTGAAAGCCTTAGAAATAATCTCAGCTGTCAAACTCTCGCCTCACCAGGGCTCTTTAGAGCCGTTCTGCTTATCAATGGCTCCTTCAGATCCGCCACGCCGCACATTCCTCAGGAGGTGGCATGGCCAGTGGTGGGAGTGAGGTTGTTTATAATTTTTCAGATTAAAATGTCATTGGGTGCTTCTCTGAAACTGCTGACCTGTTTCAAATGCCCACTTCTGATGTTCTGCCCTTGGTCAAATGAGTTCAGGGGCACTTGGCTGGGACCGTGGGGTCCACACATCCGCCTTTAGCCCCAGAGTTCCCTGCTGAATAATTGAACATTGTCTGAGCCCTGAATCACATTTCTGTACAACTCCATGCTTGAGACGAGATAAATAATGTGATTTACACAGTCGCATCTGGAGGAAAAAGAGGATCAAAAATGGCCCTTTTTCAGGCTTCCTTCTGTGTGTGTGTGTGTATGTGGTATTTATGCACAAGCATGTTCTGCTCTTTAGAACAATTTGAGAGATAAGAATAAAAATGGAAAGAGTTAAGAGAAGTGATATTAAATATTTTTAGACAATACTTTCAATTTTGGGCAAACTCGTTGTCATCTAGTTGGTTCTGACTCATAGCGACCCTACAGAACAGAGTAGAACTGCCCCATAGGGTTTCCAAGGAGAAGCTGGTGGATTTGAACTGCCAGCCTTTTGGTTAGTAGCCAAGCTCCTAACCAGTGTGCCACCAGGCTCCAAAATTTTTTTTTTTTTTTTGGACAAGGCTGTACTGAATAGGACTTTTTGGGGAAAGTGTATATACAGTAGAGTCCCTGAGTGGTAAAAATAAAATAACTTGGCTACTGACTGAAAGGTTGGCAGTTCAAAATCCACCCAGAGGTGCCTCAGAAAAAAGGCCTGGCGATCTGCTTTTGAAAGATCACAGCCACTGAAAACCCTATGGAGCACAGTTCTACTCTGATACACGTGAGGTCACCATGAGTCAGAATTGACTCAACAGCAACCTGGTTTTTTGTTGTTGTTGTTTTCCGTCTTCCGGTATATACAGTGCCTGGGAACTCTAGTAAATGTTTATTAACTCTTGACTGGAATGAAAATTGTCGAAAGCATTCTGAATCTAATGACAAAAAGGAAACAGCTTTAGCATACTCACTACTTCTTCTGGCTTTTAATACATTTTCAGGCATAGTCACCTTGATCAACCATTTTAAAGGACCTGAGATTTATAAAATATGATTTAATAAGGACAAAAATTTATATAATAGGATTATAAAAACAGGTCTCTGTTAAGGGTTAATTGAGAAGGATTCAGAGGGTGGCTATGTCTAGCCTAACCCAGTGCAGGAATCCTGGCCCCAGGTGGTTACCCAGCTTCTGCTTGGTTGCCTGCAGTGACTGGGTGCCCCCCACTTCCCCAGGCAACCTGTCCCTGTAGGTGAAGAGCTCCATTGGATGGAAAGGCTTTCCTGCTACTGCGTCAAACTTGGCCTCTATCATTCTGCCTCTGGGTTTTCTGTTTTGCTTTCTGGAGCTACAAACAGTATGTCTCACCTGCTTCTGCATGAAACCCTTCAACTATGTGAGAATAGTTCTCACTTCGCCTTCAGATTTCTCTTTTCCAGGTTAAACCCTTCAGCTTCTTCAAACGTTCTGCAGATGACATAGTCTTCAGGCTCCCTGTATTTTAATATAAGCATCCACAATCTGAACCAAGTGCTACAGACGTGGTCTAACCAGAGTGGAGTGTGTGCACACACACGCGCGCGTGCACACATGCGCACACACACGCACACACTCACAAACGCACACCCTCTACTTCTATTCGTGCGGCCTGGGCTGCGTTAGCTTTTTCGGCAGCCTCATCCCATTGCTCACTCACCAGGGCAGTTGTCACGGCCTTTCTCCCTGGCTTCCTGGCAGTGCAAGGCACTTTCATAATGACATAGAGAGTCTCCATTTAGTAGTCCCCTCCTCTGTGCCAGGCACTGATCCTGAAGTGTGGCAGATGTTACTTAATTCAATCCTCAGAGCAACCCTATCAGGTAGGTACTGCTACCTTCCTCTTCCACATGTGAAAACCAAGGCTCAGTGAGGCCGAATAATTTGACTAAAGTCATATATAAGCAGTAAGGGTCTACTTGAATAGGAACCCAGGCTTGTCATATTCCAGGACCCATGTCTTTTCCACAACACTGCATTGCCTTGATCAAACCCGTCAGCCTGTTGCTGTCGAGGCGATTCCAACCCATAGCAACCTTATAGGACGGAGTAGAACTGCCCTATACAGTTTCCAGGGAGCGACTAGTGGATTTGAACTGCTGACCTTTTGGTTAGCAGCCTGAACTCTTATCCACTGTGCCACCAGGGCTCCACCTAGATAAAAGGTGCTGTTTATTCTATATGTTGGAATTAGTGGAGCAAAGCAGCCAAACTCATGATTCTGGAATGCTTTTGGGAAAGAAAAAATGACCCTTCCTCTTTCAAAAGAGAACTCTGAATTTCCATTAATATTCCACTATGGGCCTATCATCCACATATCTACCCCAACTTTTTGGGAAGATATTTATGCTTTCTAAATGTTGTGTTTTCAGAGGGAGACGAGGTTAGCAACTACCACTAACACACCCACAGTGTAAAGGAGCATTCCTTTGATGTTTCAAGTTGCCCTGATTCTATTATACTAGACTTTGTTCATTGCTTTTATCCCAACTATATCCTTTTTAAAATATGATGTTATTTTCCGAAGCTTTTTTCTTAATACAAGCGATAAGTGTTTATTTTAGAAAACATTGCTTACTTTATTATTGTATTGGATCTATGTCTAGCATACATTTGTATAGCACTTCACAGGCTTTGTAATGCTTGCATACCCATGCTCTCTCTTTTTCTTCATTACAACTATTATCTCCATTGACAGATGAGGAAGCTGAGCTCAGAGAGGGGAAGTGACTTATCTCAGGATTCGGTCAGAAAGAAACAGACCCAGGGTAGACCTGGTTCTGATGCCCACCTCCTGGTCCCTTTCTTTTCACCGTGGTACCTCTTCACTAGTAGGGCTTTCCGTCATCACACCTCATTGACGAGAACGGTACAAGAGTAACTTTGTGAGATGTACTCAGGCAAAATAGAAATACCTGCCAGTTCTGCTTCTTGAAGGTAGCAAATTAACATGAGCAGGTGGAGGGAACGTTGCCTTGGGAGGTTGACATGGCACTGCCCACTTTAGGTTTGGTCCTTGTGGTCATTAACCATCTTCTCAGAGTATGATCAAATCCAGACATGTGTGGCGTTGTGGAGGGGGCAGTCCGGAGGTGCCCTAGACTGTGCCTGAACCCCTTTACAGATGAGGAAGGATGGAGCTAGGCCCCCGTGGGGGGACCAATGCCCAGGCACCCCCTCCACACACAGTGAGACACAGCATCCCTCCCACACCTCGCCGACTTGCCCTGCTGGTGTCCCTAACGCCTCAGCTCCTGGCTTGCCTTCACCTCTTGTCTGGCCTGTCATCTTGGCCTCTTCTCCAGCCCCTACCCTGCACTTGTGGCCTGGCTCCTGGGCAGGGCTGCTGGCTGGCCAGACATTTGCATGACTCTTTGTTGCTTTGGCTGGGCTCCCTTGTCCCTCAAACTCTCCTCCTGGCTTCAGACCCTCAAGGGGAACCTTCTGGAAACATCCAAACAGTAGCTCTCAGCTGCCTAGTGAGATACTCTGGACGGAGGCCAGGTTTTCCTGTGATTAGGGAGCTCCAGGCTTGGGACTTTGTGGTTCCCTTGAAGTCACAATTCCTGGGCCCTGCCAGCCTAACCCTGCCCTCTGCCATCTCCAGGTAAGGTGACCATGTACTTTATCACCCATATCAGGGCACCTTTAAGAGTGGAAGAAGACGCTATTAATAATTTTACCTTCCCAGTAGGAATAAACCAGGACCATCCTGGGCCAATGAGGGCATAAAACCCAGAACATGAAACCCATTGCCGTCGAGTTGATTCCAACTAATAGCTACCCTATAGGACAGAGTAGAACTGCCCCATAGGGTTTCCAAGGAGTGGCTAGTGAATTTGAACTGCCGAGCTTTTGGTATCAGCTGAGCTCTTAACCATGGTGCCACTAGGGCTTCAGTGAAGGCATAGGGTCATTCTATTCTGGTTGTAGTCAGCCTGACGTCTCCCTTTAAACAACAACAACAGCACACATTTCTTGCAGGCTGAACCTGCCTGTGCCAAGTACTACACTAAGCACTCGTTTAATTCTTACAATAATCCTGTATGTACAATATTGCCCTTCTTTTACAGAAGAGGAAACTGAGGCTCAGAAGGGTTAAGTAATTTGCTCGAGGTCACATCTAATAAGTGGTAAGCCAAGTGTGACTCCAAAGCCTTTGATCTGATTCCTGCCTTTGGTCCTCCCACTGGTCCTGGCCAGTATGATAAAGGAGTCAAGAAAAATGAAAACTTCGGTGAGGAGACAATAAAGACAGCCCCCCAAATTAAGATGAGTTATGCTCTAAAGGAACACTTGTAAATTGATTGCTTGGAATTTGAAATGCATTTGCCCATGGCAAAAAAAAAAAAGGTCTAAAATGGTGGTTAGGCTCCAAGCCCAGCCAACAAAATTCCATGCAAACTACAATTTTGTTGTGGCTTTCTCCTCTATGAGAAACGAACTGGATGGCATAAGAAGCAGAAACTTTAAGTTTCTATTATAATTCTTTTGCTTACTGGCTGTGTGATTTGGGCCCAGTTACTTAACCTCTCTGAGCCTCATACTTATCATCAAAATTGAGATAGTGCCTTCTTGTGGTTGCCTTATGCCATCGAGTTGATTCCGACTCATGGCGACTCTATGTGTTACAGAGTAGAACCACTCCATAGGGTTTTCTCGGCTGTAATCTTTATAAAAGCAGATTTTCTCCTGTGGTGCCACTGGGTAGGTTCAAACTACCAACCTTTAGGCCATTTGCATCACCCAGGGACCTTCGAGATAGTGTCTAGCTTATACAAATGGCAAGAATCAGACAGCGGCTTCAAAAAAAACCCTATAGGAACTGACCACCATTTATAACATTGCCAGGGGGCAAGTCAGGTCTCCAGGAACCCTATCCTTAACCCTAAAGGGGACACATGGACTCCTCTGAGTCAAGTGGAGTGACAGGAGGATGGAAAAACATGTCCTCCTCAGGTGGAGCTGGTGACACTATGAATGGAGAGAAGAAGGGCACAGGAGGAGAAGGGCATGGGGAGAACACACATAGTCTCCCACAGGGATCTGTGGCTCAGTCAGGAGATGGGGGGTTGCGTAGAGCAGCACTGCAATGGGGGGTCTGGACTCAGAAGCAGGGCAACTGGGGCATGGCTGGAGAGTGTCATGATCCCATTGTCTCCACAGCTGGGGGGGTGGGGGCTCTTATTGCTTTTAGGGGCTAGAGAGAGAAGCAGACATTTATATCTATGCATCGTTAATAGTTCATCAGCTTAGGGCTGTCTGGGTTGGCAACACAGAGAGGAAATCACCGATCTTGGGGTTAAAAAAACAGTGGTGCTGACTTGTGAAAAGCCTATTGAGTTTAAAAACAGTGATTTCTAAATAAAAAGTCTACAGAAGACTCACTTAACTACATAAAAGTTTTTGTTTCATTTGCAATGGCTCTTTTACCACCACCCCCCAGAGGGATGTCACCTCAGTTGTTTTTATTTATCTTTTAAGTTCCAAGTAAGACTTTTCCTTGCACAATCACCAAATGAGCTATGGTGTAGATATACACTGAACATGTGAACGGTGATATACCAAGACACAGTGGTGGGAGAGGTCCACCCCAGGTGCAGGAAATACGGGGGGCACTGTCTGCAGGGAAGTTAATAATGATAAAACACACTAAGAAGGTATTTGCTTTCCTCCATCATCACGCACCGGTAATTCTAACAATGACAGTGATAAAATATTCCTCCTCCTCCTCAGATCCTTTCTTGGTCTAAGTTCTAAACAATTGCTGCTGTTAATGTTGAGTTGGTTTTTTTTTTTTTTTTGTAACGGTTCTGTTGAGATACAATTCACATATGGCATAGCCCACCCATTTAAATTGTACAAGTCAATGTTTTTTAGTATATTCAGAGTTTGCAACTATGACCACAGTCAGTTTCAGAACATTTTCATCACCCTAAAGAGAAGCCCTATACCCATTAGCAGTCACTTCCCATTTCCCTATCTCCCTACCTTCCCTCTCCACCCCACCCGCCCATCCTAGGCAACCACTGATCTACTTTCTGTCTCTATAGATTTGCCTTTTCTGGACATTTCATTTGAATGGAGTCATACAGCGTGTGGTCTTTTGTGACTGGCTTCTTTCATTGAACGTGGTCCATCTATGTCATAGCATGTATCAGTATTTCATTCCTTTTTATTGCCAAATACTATTCCATTGTATGGATATACCACATTTTATTTATCCATTCATCAGTTGGTGGACATTTGAGTTGTTTCCACTTTTTGGCTATCATGAATAATACTGCTATGAACACTTGGGTACAAGTTTTTGTGCAGAAATATGTTTTTATTTGTCTTGGTTGTATATACCTAGGAATGGAATTGCTGGGTCATATGGGTCGCTATGAGTCAGAATTGACTCCATGGCAATGGGTATGGTAACTCTATGTTTAACATTTTGAGGAATTATGAATTTTAATAACGTATATGAAAGCTTCAAATTACCACATTTTTACTACTTATCCTTTAATAATTCTGCATGGACATTGACTCAGACAGCTCCTACTTACAGAGTCAGCCCAACACATGTGGACTGAACTACAGCTGTTCATTTGAACAGTAAGTTCATACACGTTTGGAATAAGCTTGAGCTCCTTTGTGGTGCAGTTTGTGTGTCTAACCCATGTGGTGCTACATTTTCCTGTGTTTAAACAGTAGATTTGAAATAAACGAAGATACCACAGTGATTCCAAAGACAAAGAAGCAGAACTTAAGTTATTATGTGGCCACTTGAGGTTTTTATTTGTTTAAAACTTAAACCAGTGAAACAGAGTACAAACTGCAAGATGTAATATTTGAATATCTTTAAAATAGAATTTTGTTCTTCTAAAAATTGTTTAAAAACTAAAGAACAAAGTAAGAAAACAACAATTATTCCTGATTATTGCATGCTTTTTAAAAAAAATAGCAGGATGTGATTTATTTCAGTCTTTGATTCTATTATTTAAACAAAGACATGCCAGTTTTCACTTATTTATTAACATTTTATTTTGTTGTCTCAGTGAACATTTACAGAGCAAATTAGTTTCCCATTCAAGAGTTTATACACAGCTTATTTATCACATGCTTTTCAATGAAAATAGTTTTATTACAAAAGGAGGGTGGTGTTAAAAATAATCTGTTCTCAAGATTTTTAGAAATAGGGGAATGAGGAAATTGATGTGAAGGAGAATTAAGAAAATAAAAAAATAAGGTAAGTTCAGAGGTAAGGTTTATGTTTAAAAAAAAAGTTTGGAGTAAGGCTTCATGCTTTTGACACATGGGCACTGCAGGTTTGGCACTAGTTTCTCTAGCAATGTTACAAAGAGGGAACCCAATGAATTATAAGATTCAGTGTCCATAAGAAAAGCAAACCCATCCCAACGAGGACAGAAAATATTAGGTAGTTGTCATAATAAAGCATTTGCCTCAAAGTAGAATATTCAAAAATATTTTAAAACAACACTAGGAATATTTAAAAAAAAAAAAAAAAAAGATCTGCTCTTCATATCAGATATTCTAGGCACACCACTGGAGAGGAACATGTTCAAGATGACCACAGTGGAATGAGGTTTCTTGCGTGGAACGTAGAAGAAAGTGGAAACAGATTGGCAGAGTGAAAGGAATTCCTGGCTAAGGCAAAAGTCCAGAGTCATGAATTACCAGGGTCTATCAAGAATGAGGAAACCCTGGTGGTGTGGTGGTTAAGGGCTACGGCCGCGAACCAAAAGGTCAGCAGTTTGAATCCACCAGGCACTCCTTGGAAACTCTATGGGGCAGTTCTACTCTGTCCTATAGGGTCACTAAGAGTCAGAATCGACTCGACGACAATGAGTTTTTTTTGTTTTGTTTTGTTTTAATATCAAGAATGAATGAGAAGTAGAAGTATTGGAAGGCTGGAGAAAAGGTATAATTCTGGGCCTGGGCCTGGAATGGAACACCATTCCAGATTCCTGAACAAGAGAGCAGCCTGGTGGAGGAGGGCTTGTGGCTCACTATTTCAGCAGCAATATGCAGAATGAGTGGGGACAACAGAAGACCACAATCCAAAAGACAAGCTATAAGGCGGATCGAGTAATTCTCAGTAAGGCTGAGCTGATGACATTCTACTTCAGGGTGTTTATTACAGGAATGGAGAAGGAACAAACCACAAAGAGCTTATAAACCTTCAGCAAGGTAGTCAACATGTCAATTCTCCCCAGACTGACCTAGAGGTTTAATGTAATTCCTGTAAAAATTTCTTCAAGATTTTTTGTAGCTATAAACCAGAAAAACCAAACCTGTTGCCATCGATTTGATTCTGACTCATAGCGACCCTATAGGACAAAGTAGAACTTCCCCATAGGGTTTCCAAGGAGTGGCTGATGGATTCGAACTGCCAATCTTTTGGTTAGCGGCTGTAGCTCTTAACCACTGTGCAACCAGGGCTCCTTTGTAGGCATAGGCGAGCTTATTCTAAATTTGTATGTTAAGGCACATGCTCTAGAATAGCTAAAACAATCTTTAAAAAGAAGAAGAAAGTGGGAAGAGTCAATATTAAGGCTTACTGTGTAGCTACAGTGATTAAGGTGATGTGGTGTTGGCAGAAGGGTAGACACGGAGATGGACAGAAAAGAATAGAGAACCCAGTAATAACTCCACAGAAGCACAACCAATTTCTAAAAAAGATGCAAAAACAGTTCAATGGAGAAATGGATAGCCCTGGAGCATTTGGATATCCATAGACAAAACAGTGAACCGCAACCTAAATTTTATACCTTATACAAAAGCTAGCTCAAAATGGATCATGGACTTAAATGTAAAATATAAAAATCCTAGAAAAAAACATCAGAAAAAAATCTTTGAGATCTGGGACTAGACAAAGAGTTCTTTGATTTGACAACAAAAGCATGATCCAAAAAGAAAAAAAATGGTAAGTTGGACCTCATCAAAATTAAAGAATTTTGTTTTGTCAAAGATCCTATTAAGAGGGAAAAAGACAAGCTGCAAAGTGTGAGAAAATATTTACAAACCACCTATCCAACAAATGACTAATATTTAGAATATATAAAGAACTCTCAAAACTCAACAGTAAAACAACAGTTAGACTTGGTTCAATCAAGTACCCGAGACCAGATGGGCAACACCTGCCCAAAAACAAAGACGAGAAGGCAGGAAGGGACAGGAAACCTGGACGGATGGACAAATGGACGTGGGGAACCCGGGGGTTGAAAGGGAAAGGAGGAGAGTGCTGACACAAAGTGAGGATTGCAACCAGCGTCACAAAACAATCTGTGTATGAATTTTTGAACGAGAAACTAATTTGTGCTGTAAACTTTCACCTAAAGCACACACACACAAAAAACTAGAAAATAGATTAAAGACACGAGCAGACATTTCACTGAAGAGGGTATATAGATGGCAGATCAGCAGGTGAAAAGATGTTCACCATTATTTGCCACAATGAGATAGGTGTCATATAGTCATTTGTAATTTTGCCGAAGCACATACTGATGGCATACAGTGAAAGTCTGGTTGTAGAAATTAATAATTTAGCCACCAAAAGAGCTTAGCTGACTCCAGTGGCCATCTCTTTAGGTGACTTGTTCTCTTCTGGTTTACTATATAAATTAAGTGCTCTAGTGGTATTCCCAAGGAGGCCTGGTGGCAAAGTGGTTAAAGTGCTCAGCTGCAAACCGAAAGATTCGAAACCACCAGCAGTTCCAAGGGAGAAAGATTTGGCAGTCTGCTTCCCTAAAGATTACAGACTTGGAAACCTTATGAGGTAGTTCTACTCTGTCCTGTAGGGTCTCTGTAAGTCGGAATCGACACCATGGGCAACGGGTTAGTGGTATTCCCAAATTTGGGACATCCACAAGGCCTCCAGAGGTATCTCTCCCAAATGCCATATCTAATTCTAGTAAGATTTATTGACTAAATTAGTTATAGGGTTATCTCTAGTGTCTTTGAAAATTGGCACCTATTTGACCCTACCAGCAGCTGCATGGGGTCTACAGAGCCTGGACCACTTGCCAGCTGTGTTACTAGACAAGAGACCTATCTCCTTGAGACTCGGTTTCCTGATAATAATAATCCCTACCTTTCAGGGTGCTGTGAGGATCAGATCAATAGTCATGGATATGAGGTGCCCATCCCAGGGCATAGTGTGGTCATTGTGGATACGGTTCTGCACACAAGCCAGGGCTACAGTCTCCAGGAGGAACATCGGTGTACCCCTTTCTGGAGCAGTTTAATTTTGTTGACCATGCCGTTGCCGTCGAGTTGGTTCTGACTCATAGCAACCCTATAGGACAGAGTAGAACTGCCCCATAGGGTTTCCAAGGAGCAGCTGGTGGATTCGAACTGCCAACTTTTTAGTTAGCAGCCAAGCTCTTAATCACTGGCCACCAGGGCTCCTTGTTGACCATATGGCCAAGAATATCTGAGACCATCCCAAATGTATTACTCTGTTCTACTCTTCTCTTGAGTATGCTAATGATCACCCAAGTACATGTCTTGATTGGTTTGTTAGAAAAACGAGGTCACCACTGACTGCTCTGACAGGGATCACAATAGTGGGTGCTGACAGCGGGAGAAAAATGTAGAACAAAATTCAAATTCATAAAAAAGAGACCAGACTTACTGGTCTGACAGAGACTGAAGGAACCCCCAAGACTATGGCCCCTAGACACCTTGCTAACTCAGAACTGAAGCCACTCCTGAAGTCCACCTTTCAGCCAAAGATTAGACAGGCCTATAAAACAAACAATAACACACGTGAGGAACGTGCTTCTTAGTTCAATCAAGTATAGGAGCCCAAATGGGCAACACCTGCCCAACAGCAAAGCCACGAAGCCAGGAAAGGACAAGAAAACTGGACAAATGGACATGGGGAACCGAGGGTGGAAAGGGGGAGAGTGTTGACACATTGAAGGGATTGCAACCAACGTCACAAAACAATTTGTGTATAAATTTTTGAATAAGAAACTAATTTGCGCTGTAAACTTCCACCTAAAGCACAGTAAAATTTTAAAAAGGGAAAAAAAATAAGGTCATTTAATGACACTCAATTTCTTCCCTTGGTCACTTGGGTGGCAAGAGGAACTGATCACATGTCTACATGGGCTTTTCTTCAGTGTGAATTGTCAGGGGAAAGTTAGAGGATTTTTTTTTTTTTTTCCCTCACTAATGCCTAGCAGGAAATCCTGGTTGCTCAGTGGTTAAGAGCTGTGGCTGCTAACCAGAAGGTCAGCAGTTCAAATCCACCAGGTGCTCCTGGGAAGCCATACGGGGCAGTTCTACTCTGTCCTACAGTGTTGCTGTGAGTCGGAATCAACTCAACGGCAGTGGCTTTGGTTTTGTTTTTTTTAATGCCTGACGGAATCTAGTACAGAACAGGCACTTTAAATCTTTGTTGAATGAAAACAATGAATCAATGTCTTGATGCTATAGAGGAAAATGAAATTGATAGTGAGGGAACAACATATATAAGCCAAAAAGATGTGTGGGATCAAGGGCAGCAGAGATTCAGGGAGGCAGGGCACATCCAAATAGCATTGAAAGAGACTGGGCTTAAATAATTAAACAATTACTTACCAAGAGATACTACATGCTAGGCACAGTGGACAATACAATGGTTGTCAGTAAGGGTTGTTTGGTAAAGGGGATATAAATAGCAAGGACAGCAGTGAGTATAGATTTAGGCAGAGTAGGACAGATGGCCATATAAGGGGAGAGAGGAGGGGGTACATCCAATTGTGGAAGCCCTGAAAAGCTGTGGGGAGGAGGTAACATTCATGGATATCTTAAGTTGGTGGCAGTGCTGCTGCTGGCAATTGCTGTTGTAGTTAGGTGCTGTTGAGATGTTCCAACTCATAGCGATCATATCTACAACAGAACGAAACACTGCCAGGTCCTGGGCCATCATCCCAGTTGTTGCTATGTTTGAGCCCATTGTTGCAGGCACTGTGTCAGTCCATGTTGTAGAGTGTCTTCCCTTTTTGCTGACTCTCTACTTTACCAAGCATGATGTCCTTCTCCAGGGACTGGTCCCCCGCAATAATATGTCCAAAGTGCATGAGACGTCCTCACTTCACTTCCAAGGAGCACCCTGGCTGTATTTCTTCCAAGACAGGCTTGTTCGTTATTCTGGCAGTCCACAGTATACTCTATATTCTTTGCCAACACCATAATTCAAAGGCGTCCATTCTTTTTCGGTCTTCTTTATTCACTGTCCAGCTTTCGCATGCATATGAGAAGATCAAAAGTATTAGGCTTGGGTCAGTCACACCTTAGTCCTCTAAGTGACATTTTTGTTTTTCAACACTTTAAACAGGTCTTTTGCAGCAGATTAGCCCAGCGCAATACGTTGTTTGATTTCTTCACTGCTGCTTCCATGACCTGGCAATTATAGTAATAGCAAACCTTTTTATAGCACTTTTTATGTGCCAGGCACTATTCTAATTGCTTTACATACGTTAACTCATTTAATTTACTCAGCAACTCTGTGAGATAGATACTATTATTCTCCCCATTTTACAGATGAGGAAACTAAGGCACCATGATGTTAAGAACTTGCTCAAGATTACATAACTAGTAAGAAGAAAACCTCCCCCAGGTTAGCATTGTTGACCCTTGAAATAAGGTTCTAGGGAAGATGACGATGGAGCTCCCGTGTGATCTGAGAAGACCATGGTTGTTATCTTCTTAGATATATTTCTCTAAACACAGGTAACTGGGCTTTTATAGAACTGTTGTTGTTATTGTGTACCGTGGAGTCGATTCTGACTCTTGGCAACACTATATGGCAGGGTAGAACTGCCCCATAGGGTTTCCTAGGCTGTAATCTTATAGGAGCAAATCACCAGATCTTCCTGCCACAGAGTGGCTGGTGGATTCAAAGCACCAACCTTTTGGTTAGCAGCCAAGCACTTAACCATTATACCACCAGGGCTCCTTTTTATAGAACTACTATACTATTTTTATACTAATAATGGTGTCTTAGGCTGGGTTCTCTAGAGAAGCAAAACCAGTGAAGCATATATATATATATATATATATGTGTGTGTGTGTGTGTGTGTGTGTGTGTGTGTGTGTGTGTGTAAATATATATAGAGAGATTTATTTGAAGGAAATGGCTCACACAGTTGTGGAGGCTGGCAAGTCCCAAATCCATGGGTCAGACATTGGGCTGGAGCCTTCTCCTGGCTTACGTGGTTGCAGGGCTGACAAATCCAAAATCAGCAGGTTAGACAGCAGGCTGCTGGCTCACATCCAGAGGTCAGAGGATTACGAGTCGGATACAGGATCGAGAGAAGGCGAGCTTTGACAGAATATCCATCTACATTGGATGCAGGCCACACTCCCAAGGAAACTCCCCTTTCAACTAATTTGCTGTTCACATCAGATCAAAAAATGGAGGATAATTACATAATATCTGCGAAACTACCGAGAATCATGGCCTAGGCAAGTTGACACATAACCTTAACCATCACAAATGGTGATAGTGAAAAGCTCATCACTGATACTGTGTCACAATCAGAACTCTGTGCAAGACATTCCTGCTACCTCTCTAGGGTCTCCCAGATGTCTTCACTTTCTGACATTAGACTTAGGAGTTCTGGGCTCCTCTGGAAGGTTGGTCTAAACTGTACCATACCAAATATCTGGTGCCCATTGTATTTTTCTTAAGATGGTGGTCATTTTACTTTTTCATATTTTTGTCACATTCCTCAAAGTCGAGTCCCTCTATGTTTCACAGCCTGGTGTCCTGTGACACAGTGTGTGTGTGTGTGTGTGTGTGTAACAGACTGTGTGATACGAGTGTATGTGCTTTTAAAGAGTGGTTCTTCCCTGGACCAGCAGCTTCAAGGATTTTTCTATTACATGCCCTGCATCCTCATCCAGCTCTAGCAATGCTCTGCTGAAAACAGACTGAGGTCATTCATGTGTAAATGGAAACACACCAAGAAAAAAATTAATACCAAATGTACATCAAGATCAAAAGCAAAAATAAATTTCTCAATGGAATTCTCAGTTGTATGCAGAGACCACTAGTTACTACTGGTTCACATGAAATTAAAGGCCAGAGCATGTTTCAGTAAAGTTCTTAAAAAGGTGGGGACCAGCCAGAGGCTGTGATTTGAGAATCCCACAATGATGATTTCCCAAAAAGCCAACTGAATCCTGAATTACACAAGGAATATGTTTCCTTCAAATACTGTAATAAATGCAAAAAATAACTAGGGTATTTTTTGGAACTGAGGACCTACAACCAAAACACTTTCATTTAAAAACAAATACACAAAATATTGTAATGAAATTAGTAGCCATGAAATATTTGATCATAAATTGTACTTAGGTGAATTTTCCAACTCAAAAATATATTGTTTGTTGTTGTTAGTTGCTGTCGAGTTGGCTCCAACTCATAGCAACCTTATGTATAACAGAACAAAACATTGCCCAGTCCTACACCATCATCTTGATCATTGGTATGTTGGAGTCTACTGTCACAGCTATTGTGTAGTGCCTTCCAACCTAGGAGGCTCGTCTTCCAGCAGTAAGTCAGATAATGTTCTATTGTGAGCCATAAGGTCATTGGCTAAATTTCATTGACTGGTTTTTGGAAGTAGATCGCCAGACCTTTCTTCCTAGTCTGTCTTAGTCTGGAAGCTCTGCTGAAACCCGTCTACCATGGGTGACCCTGCTGGTATTTGAAATACCTGTGGCATAGCTTCCAGCATCCCAGCAACACGCAAGCCCCTGCAGTACAACAAACTGACAGACGGGTGGTGGCAAAGATATATAGAGACCTCATAACAAATCATTCTCCTGATGATCATTGTCAGGTGAGTCTACAGGAGGAAGTGTGGCTCCTCAGGTCTAGACACATCATTTACACATTCGCATGCATTCATTTAGGTAGTACTTATGGAGCACCTAGTAGATGTCAGGGTGAGTTCTAATGAAGCAGCAGAATAGTAGGCTGGTTAAGAGTGGGATTTGGAGTCATAAAGATTCAGCTTCCATACTGGCTCTTCCACTTAGAAATGGAAGGATCTTCAGCAAGGTAGTAAACCTCTGATTTCTCATGTGTAAAATGAGGATAGTTATGCTTGCCTTGCAAGGATGTATAGATTGAATGAAGTACTATATATGAGGCATTTAGCCCAGTGTCTGGCACATACTAATTATTCCAAGGAAAAGGGAGGAGCAGGGGGAGGTGGAACTCCAAAAATTTGTACCTCTAAACCTAGACATCCACCACGCATCTGTCAGTTTGTTGTACTGTGGTGGTTTGTGTGTTGCTGGGATGCTGAAAGCTATGCCACTGGTATTTCAAATACCAACAGGGTCACCCGTGGTGGATAGGTTTCAGCAGAGCTTCCAGACTAAGACAGACGGGGAAGAAGGACCTGGAGATCTACTTCTGAAAAAATTGGCCCGTGAAAACCTTATGAATAGCACTGGAACATTGTCTTATATAGTGCCAGAAGATGAGCCCCTCAGGTTGAAAGGCACTCAAAATATGACCGGGGAACAGCTGAAGATAATTAAAAAACGGCTGCAGCAGTACATCGACAGGGAACTGCCAGAAATTCAAGCTGGCTTCAGAAGAGGACTTGGAACAAGGGATATCATTGCTGATGTCAGATGCATCCTGGCTGAGAGCAGAGAATACCAGAAAGATCTTTACCTGTGTTTTATTGACTATGCAAAGGCATTCACCTGTGTGGATCATAACAAAATTATGGATAACATTGCAAAGAATGGGAATTCCAGAACACTTATTGTGCTCATGAGGAACCTGTACATAGATCAAGAGGCAGTTGCTCAAACAGAACAAGGGGATACTGCATGGTTTAAAAATCAGGCAAGATGTGCATCCAGGTTATACCTTTCACCATACTTATTCAATCTGTATGCTGAGCAAATAATCCAAGAAGCTGGACTATATGAAGAAGAACGCAGTATCAGGATTGAAGGAAGACTCATTAACAACCTGCAATATTCAGATGACACAAGCTTGCTTGCTGGAAGAGAAGAGGACTTGAAACACTTACTGATGAAGATCAAAGACTACAGCCTTCAGTATGGATTACACCTCAACATAAAGAAAACAAAAATCCTCACAACTGGACCAATAAGCAACATCATGATAAACAGAAAATATTGAAATTGTCAAGGATTTCATTTTACTTGGATGCACAGTCAACACCCATGAAAGCAGCAGTCAAGAAATCAAATGATGTATTGCACTGGGCAAATCTACTGCCTACTGTGCCCTATAGGGTGGCTATGAATTGGAATTGACTCAAGGGCAACGGGTTTTTTTTTTGTCTCTGTAGGGAAGGGAGGGTCACAGACACTTCTAGACATCCAGAAGCGTCTAATTTTATGGGGAGCCTGGTTCTCTGACGCATCCACATCTGCTGCCTGTCCCACCCCTTTCTCAGTTCCTCCTCATGCTAACTCATGCAATGTACCCCATGGATAGGCCCAGGGTTGGTCCTGTAGGGCAAATAGGAGTCGAGGAAAATTTGTCACTGTGGCTTTCTAAGTATGAGGCTTCTAGGGAACAATGCTGGGGGTAAGTTGTTGTCGATTCTAACTCATGGTCCCCCCATGTGTGCAGAGTAGAACTGCTCCATAGGGTTTTCAAGGCTGTGACCTTTCATTAGCAGATCACCAGGCCTGTCTTCTGAAGCACCTCTGGGTGGGTTTGAACCACTAACCTTTCGGCTAGTGGTCAAGCACTTAACCATTTGCGCCACCTAGGGATCCTACTAGGGGTAAGAGGGGAACAAAGAGTAGAAGGACTCAGAAATCAGGTTGCCCGATTTAGCAAATAAAAATATAGGATACCCATTTATGTTTGAATTTGTTGTTTATCTGAAATTCATGTTTAACTCGTGTCCAGTATTTTACCTGGCAACCCTACCCAGAAAGGAAATTAAAACACCTTCCATTTTCTTGTGCTTCTGTCTAAGACAAGATTGGAAGCAGCTCCTGTAGGTGGTCCACCAGTATACCTAGGAGGGTTAAAGCCTGTGCCCCAATTCCTTTGAGTAGACGTTGAGTCAGAATCTACAGTGTGCAGGGTATGTTGCTGGGTGCTAGGAATACACAAACGAGTAAGAAGTCCCTGACATAAGGACCTGCCCTTTTGGTTAAAAACCAACCAAACAAACAAACACTGCCTTCACCCTCTAGGACAGAGTAGAACTGCCTTACAGGTTTTCCAAGGCTGCAAATCTTTTGGTTAGCAGCTGAGCGCTTTAGGCAATGTGCCACCAGGTCACCTAGCCCTTTGGTAAAGTAACTGACATGTACCGACAGTGGTACATGCTAGTAGAGGGCCAAATTCCAATAATCATAATAAAAATAACAATGGCAATTGTTGATAGTTATTAGGAGCTTGTCAAGACACTGTTCCAAGCACTTTGCAGATTATTTTCCTTAAATCTCATTCCCACCCTATGAGGTAGGTTTTATTTTTAACTCCATTTTACAAATAAAGAAACTGAACCTTTAAGTAAGGTAAACGTATAATTTTTTTGTCTTAAGTTGGGAAGCATTTTCAAGTAAAAGGGAACACCATCCATAATTACACAGGACAACAGGAAAAAACCGGAACTGCCTGGCACACTGGGATTATGGTGTTCTATTTACAAGAGACGTGCCCAGGTCAAAAGTGGTAGAACGTTAACTGAAGCCACTCCCGAAGCCCCCCTTTCAGCCAAAGATTAGAAAGGCCTATCAACGAACAATAACACACGTGAGGAATGTGCTTCTTAGTTCAATCAAATATACCAGACCAAATGGGCGACTCCTGCCCACAAGCAAGACGAGAAGGCAAGAAGGGACACGAACAGATGAATGGACACAGGGAACCGAGAATGGAAAGGGGGAGTGTGCTGTCACATTGTGGGGATTGCAACCAATGTCACAAAACAATCTGTGTATAAAGTTTTGAATGAGAAATTAACTTGAGCTGTAAATTTTCACTTAAAGCACAATAAAATTAAAAAAAAAAAATGGTAGCAAGTGGCAGTGGGAGGATTTGAACGCAGGCAGAGTGGCTCCAGAACTCATCCCAATAGAGGAAGGAGGGCGTTCATTTAGATTAATTCCCTCCCAGCGGATGGTAAGATCCCTAAAATGGGACCTCCGTTTTGCTTTTCACTGTGTCCTTGGCACCTAACACCCAGTACCTGGCATATAAAACAAACAAAAACAAACCCCTTGCCGTGGAGTTGATTCCAAATCATAGCAACCCCATGTGTTACGGAGTAGAATTGCTCCATAGGGTTTTCTTGGCTGCAATCTTTACAGAAGCAGATCGCCACGACTTTCTCCCGAGACACCAGTGGGTGGGTCTGAACCACCAACCTTTAGGTTAGTAGACGAGCGCTGTTTGTGTCTCCCAAGGACCCTCACCTGGCATCTACAAAACCAAACCAAACCCATCGCCATCCGGTCAATTCCAACTCATAGGGAGCTATACTTGATGAACCAATGAATCTGGGAAGCCTTTATGGAGAGGCTAGGATGTGAGCACAGCCTGAATAACAGACAGGACCCCTGCAGGGACCGCTTTCTCTTCCTTGCTCTTCCCTCCTCCTGGACGCTTGAGGCATGGTAAGAGAGAGAGAGCCGCTAAATGAGCTAAGCAAGAGATTCCAAGCCAGAATGCTGGGCCATAAACAAGGTGAAGTCTGCGCTCCAGATTAAGTGACAAGGGGCCCTGTTACAATAGTGTCTGCTTTACACGGACACTCTGGTGCCCGCCGCCTGCCCTCTCCAGCCCCTCACACCCTGTGGACTGAAAATCCTCTCATGTTCTGGGCCCTGACAGACCAATGGCCCAACTGCCTTCAGCTGAGTCCTGTGTCTTCAGAGCTGTTCTGTCCTCCACGTGGAGCTGGTCCCCTAGGGAAGCACCCTCCCATCCCTCTATCAGCTCAGACGCGCTTTCCGGTGTTCCTACCGCGCCCCTTGCCCTGGGGCCACGCCCTCAGCTGCTCTGATGGTGCCCTCAGAGCCTGCTATTAGCACTTATCTTCAGTGAATTCAAGCCTGGGACTGTCCATAAGAAGCCTACACCCTCTTTAAACGGGAGTTACCAGGTCTTTAAGACAGTAAACAAACCCCTCCTCCTTGCTGAGGCTCAGTTACTAGCTTTTTAACAAGAGAAAGCAAATTTGTTGATGGGAAGAGGCAGCCGATGGCAGCTCATTCCCTTTTCTTTCTCTCCAGAAAGATATCATTAAACCCAGTTGACTCCTGCCCGACAGCTGTAGAATGAGCAAGAAAGGGCTCTTTCTGATATTTTTGTTCTACCCACAATTTAACTGCCTGTAATTGAACTAACTAGACTGTAAGCTGAGGTCACAGGCAGTGTCTTAGAAGTATACTTCTTTGAATCCCAAAGGCCTGGCACAGTGTTTTTTACATGTGGGGATCCAGTAAAGATAATTAATTTGATTAAACTATTAAGAGTACGCCTAAGCTTCCAAAAATAAAAAACCGGTTGCCACCCAGTGGATTCTGACTCATAGCGACACTAAGCTTGAATACCCTACATTACTTCCGACACCAAAGTGTTAGTTGGTCTAGGTCAGGGAGAGGCCTACCAGTTCCTCAAACTCTAGTCCTGAGTATTGGAAGGAAGAAAATCCTAATTACTTTTCAAATCACATCTGTCCTCTCTCTCCAGCCCTAGGGCTTTACCACTATGGAGGTAACCCTGGATAGGTCCCTGAATTTCCTGGGGCCTCAGCTTCCTGGCACTGAATCAGACAGGTTCAACAGGATGATCTTAAGTTGCCTTCCAACTCTGACCTTCCAAAATTCTAGGAGAATTCTAGTGGAGAGCAAGAAGAGAGTGTCCAGTAGATACCTGGGGGTAGGGGTGGGGATGGGGTGGCCAGGAAGGAGAAAACAAATATGGATTTAGGAAGGGAAAAAATGCACTGGAGACAAAGATACATTTTGCAGTGTTTGATTCCAGGCCAATGCACCTCACGCAAAGCCACCACCCATCTGTCATTGGAGGCGTACTTGTTGCTATGTTGCTGAACAGGTTTCAGTGGAGCTTTCAGACTAAGACAGACTAGGAAGAAAAGCCTAGTGATCTGCTTCCAAAAACCAGTCCATGAAAGCCCTATGGGTCACAAGGGTCTGACCCGCATGGGGATGGTGCAGGACTGGGCAGCATTTTGTTCCATTGTACATGGGGTCACCATGAGTTGAGGGCCGACTTGATGGCAGCTAACAAGAGCGGTATACATAAAACTATCTAACGAGTACTTCCTACTTGGGGATCAGGGAAGGCTTCCCAGGGGAAGTGACCTGGAGATGAGTCACCCAATGCCTGGATTATTTCTCAGAAAGTCTCTCTACCTCTAGTTTCTCTTCACTCTAACTGATCCTGACAGATCTTTTTAAACGTGGATTTCTTGCCTTCATTCTGCTCCTGGAAGGCTTTCAGTGGTCCCCTTGAGTGCAAGCGTGAGTAGAGATTCATTCTCCATACCGAGCCTCTTCCAGGACATGTGCTGCCTCAGGCATCCTAACCGCTCCTGACTCCTGTGTACCCAGGAAAAGGGATCAGAACCTGACCCTGCCTTTTAAAAGTCGCCCATCCCCGCTACCTTTGGACTGCATCCTCCTGCTGACATTTTCTATTGCAGACAACCAAAATTTCCAACTCTAAAGTTATTCAGGAAAAGATGAGGAGAGAAAAAGTTAGAAATTAAAAACAAAACATATCTGTCTGACATCTAGTTCCTCTTACCTTGAAAGTAAGGGTGTCTGAATAGTAAACTAGCATTTTCTTTGCCAGTTGTCTGTGTCCTTGGTATCTTAGTTAGGATTGCCTTCTCCCTCCAAGGAGGTGCCCTGAAATTTGGTGGTAATCCTTTGCTCCATCGTTGTCACAGATTTCATCTTAAATACTTCTGGTGAAAATTATTTCTAAAGACAGTGCTTAGGGCAGGGGTGCAACAATTATGAGTGAGGAGAGGAATGAGCAGGTTTGAGTAATTGCAATCTCTAGCCTCCAAATGAATGATGGTTCTTCACAGGAGACGTTTCAGAGAATGCTAAGTATTCTTTGAGCTGTAAAGTTTCAGGATAACAAGCGTGAATGTTATCAAACCACTGATTGTTGTCTGCCTTTACGTAAGGGATAATACATTACCTGCAAAGGTAAAGGGGTAGTCTCTCTGCAGAAGCATATCTTTTTGTTGGGGTGTGTCAGAGATACAAAGAGAAAGTGTGAGGAGGGGGAGTGTTAATCTCCAAAGTACTCTACTTCTTATCCCTCAACTATATTCCTGGAGCTGCAAAACAGAAACTCATAGAAATTAGAATATCTTGATTTGCACCATAAAATAAAAACCAAACCTGTTGCCATCTAGTTGATTCTGCCTCATGGTGACCCCATCTGTTACAGAGTAGAGCTGCTCCATAGGGTTTTCCTGGCTGTAATCTTTACAGAAACAAATCACCAGGCCTTTCTTCTGTGGTGTCACTAGCTGGGTTCAAATTTCCAACCTGTAGTGTCCTGAAATCTAGACAGTGCAGTAGAGCTTCACATCACATTTCTTGTTTATTCTGTTTGAGGTTACAGGAAAGACCCTGGAGCTGACCTCTTGCAGCTGGGTTCTGAAGGACACTTGGGCCTTTTCTGGGGGTCATCTCACTGAGAAAGGAGAATGCAAAGGTGTGAGGGATGGTCTTTAGGGAAACGTCTGGAGTTTGATGTGACTAGAAAGCCAGGTGTTGGGGGAGGGATCACGAAGAGCCCCGTGCACCATGCAGTGGTGCCTTGGTCTTCACTGGGTAAGGATACAATCATATCTGCCATTCTGACAACCGGCAGAGAGATGGATGGAGGAGACTCCCAGTTCTAAAAGTCCCAACAAGGTCACTGCTCTCCCACTTTCACGACTGCTTCATGTTCATTGTTCCCTGAGTCTCCCCAAAATTCTTCTAGCAAACTTTGTGAAGAGGATCTCTGGGAGTTTCTCCACGTGTCATCCTAAGAATCTCCAGGGAAATCTCCTGGAGTCTGCACCTTTCTTCAGGTCCCAGGACACCCTTTTGCATACCAATGTGTGAGAACCTCCAGGAGGCTGGGTTTTGGACAGGCCTCCCCACCTCCATTTCAGCTGTTGATGAAGGACACTTCTTCAAGCCCTGGGCCTCATGATAAATTTTGTGTCTACAGACGCATAGTTTGAAAGCATAAACACCAAAGAGGGCTCAGTGCTAACAGAGAGAAGGGAGATGAGGTGATTTGTTTTTCTTTTACTCGTCTGCATTTTCTAATTTTTCCACAAAGATCTTGTAGAACTGGTATAATAAGAAAAAAGTCAAAAGAAATTTCATGAGCACCCAGTATTTGCAAGCACTGAACAGGCTTGTGGAAGAAATGGATTGCCCAAAAAGGGTTACAGACTGCAGGGAAGTGCCCTTGTTTTCAGCAGGAAAGAGAGGCCTTGTAACAACAGGAAGTGCTGAGAGGCCAAGGTACCCAGGCTTCCAAGTAAAGTGTTTCTGGAAACAATGGCAGCCTGTGGCTCGGGAATATTGGGCAGGAAATGAAAGGATGCTGGGGGGCGGGGAGCAGGGAGGAGCTGATAAGCACTACCTGGCAGTTCTTCACATAGATGTAGCCGGCCAAGGGTGAAGTTGTTTTTCTAAATGCTCTCCATATCTCATCCACAAAATTTATTTTAGAAAAACACAGGAATGAGAAGAACCCATGGTGCCCTAGGTCTGGAAACCATTAGGAAGCTGTGTCGCCCAGGAAACCAGAAGGTACAATAAACCAGAGAAAGTACTTCTCACTCTTAGGGCATGGTGACATCGGGGAGGAGAGGACCTTCAGATAAACTCAGTGCCATTTAAAGCTAAGTCCCTGGAGGAACTGTAGCCTCCATAAAAATAAAAATAGTGTTGGGGTTAATGGGAGTCCAGCATACTAAAGGAGCTATGGATAAATCTTCTGAGAGTTACGTTTATATTTTATTTAACACAAATCTCCATTCGTATGGGTGGGAGTGAGTTGGGGAGTCACTAGCAACCTAAAGGAGAAACAAAAACACAACTGAAAAGCAAAAGCAACCTTAATGTGTCGGCCTGGTAGACCTAGATGCAAACCAGAACTGGTAGGAATGAGGACCCGAACATTTGCGAATTTCTAGCCTGCATTCTCCTCCTCAGGAAGATGACGTATTATGGGATGTTGGAGCTACTAGGACATTAGCAATCACCCTAGCATAGACAGACACTGGGGTGACAGGCTTGAGGGCACGCAGCTGGTTCCCGTCGCTTTAACTGACACTTAGCAGCACCTAGGGCCTACAAGCTATGGTCAGGCGGGGGGTGGGGGCAGTGCTCAAAGAGGAAAACAGTTATTCCCCTCAGGGGTCGAAGTCTAGTACTTGAAGGTCAGGGCTAGAACTCGTTTTTTTCTTTTTATAATTTATTTTTATTTTATTTTGTTGTTGAGAATATACACAGCAAAACATTAGTCAATTCAGCAGTTTCTGTATGTACAATTCAGTGACACTGATTATATTCTTCGAGTTATGCAGCCATTCTCACCCCCTTTTTCTGTTAACATAGACTCACGGCCCCCTAAGGTTTCTGTCTAATCTTTCACAGAACTCAGTTTTCTTAATTGTTTGTCTAAGTCATTCTCCCTCATCAAGCTTGTTAAAATAAAAACCATGTTAAACCAACAACAGAACTTGACTGAAGTTTATTTAATGTATGATTTGCAAATCGGGGTAACATTTTGACTACCCGTTGCCATCGAGTCGATTCTGACTCATAGTGACCCTATAGGACAGAGTAGAACTGCCCCATAGGGTTTCCAAGGCTGTAATCTTTATGGAAGCAGACTGACACATCTTTTTCCTGCAGAGCGGCTGGAGGATTCAAACCTCTGACCTTTCGGTTAGCAGCCAAGTGCTTAACCACTGTGCCAGCAGGGCTCCTGAACGTTTTGACAAGAGAATCAAAAATGTTCCAAAGCTGAAAGAACTTCCAAAAATTCTTACAGCTCATCTTAACCACATTTCCATGGAAACGGGGCTAGAATGGTGTTTCTAACAATTTACCCAAAACACAGCTTCTAGTCTGACTCTGGAGTTTCTTTCCCAAAACTGACTGAATTCCTCAAAAGAACACAATGCCCAAGGCAAAACGGTCATTATTAATTAGTAAGACTATTGTTTGACTTAAAGGTGACTTTTAGGCGACCAGTCTGCTCGAGGCTAAAGGTTCAAAACATCACCACCTCAGGGTTATGGCCTGGGTGGGTCACCCCAACTCCATGGACCCCAGAAATCTGGATTCCAGGAGAGTTAGAACTCTGTTTCTCAAGCTTCTCTTAGACAAAACTAAAAATCACCTCTGCTTTCTCCTACTTGCTGGCCCGTGCCTCAGTTTCCCTAGTTTGGAGGTTATGCTTATGACATACACGGGAAGGCGCAGGCTTTAGAGTCAGATAGACTGAAATTGCCCCCGAGCTCTGCCACCAGATCTCACACACGTTGCCTAACCATACTGAATCTTAGTTTTCCATCCAGAAAGTGGGAAGAGTGATGCCTCCCTCAGAGACGTGACAGTTAAATGCAATAACCACTGTCAAGCCCAGGACTCGGTGCCCAGCACATCACATTTGGTTCATATTAGCTCCTTCCATCCCTGTGACCACCCACTAGGCATGCAAACACAATAGGTGGCTTGCACACACTCAGAGGAGAAAAATTACCTTGTCCTCATTCTTGAGACAACTGGTATAGTGAAGCACAGACGGTTCAAGAAGCAGGTTGATTTTCCAGGTTTCTCCCTCACTGACTGGCTCAGTCCCTTCTCTCTGGGCTACTGGCTCAGTCCCTTCTCTCCGGGCGGCTCTTCCTGGAGCCATAGGCAGTCCTCATCTTCCTCCGTTCCCACTTTAGAGCCTCCACCTGCGTGGCTTCCCAAGGAGCAGGGGCCAGGAAAAAAGAGGGACCTTGCCCCAGTTTCCTAGTGCCGCTGTAACAGAAATACCCCAAGTGGGTGGCTTTAAAGAAGAGAGATTTATTTTCTCACAGTTCCGGAGCCTGAAAGTCCAGTCAGGGTTTTGATGGTGTAGATTCCTTCCTTGTGGGTAGCCCCGCTGTCCCTTGGTTTCTTAGCTTGTAGACAGTACTGTCCTGGCATCTGTCCCTCCCCCTTCTCCTCCTCCACCCCCACATGTGTGCGTCTCTGCGTCTAATCTGTTCTTTTTATGCTTCAGAAGTGATTAGATTTAGAACCCACATTACTTGGCTATGATCTAATTCACACAACAAATAAAATCCTATTTCCAAACAGGATTACATCCACAGGGCTTAGGATTCCGACACAGTGGGGGTGGGGGAGCCATAATGGAATCCATAACAGGCCTCTAGTTCAGGGAAAAAAATGAAAATCTTGATCCGGTGGTTGAAGCTGACTGTGCTCTGTATGCAGTTAAATTGAGGATTGAAATGATCTCTTGACAATGAAAAGGAAACCGAGGCTCACAAGTTGGGCCTGGGGATGAAGGGTGTGGGGTGTCGGGGGGAATGCATGACAGCTCTTTCTGCCATCCATGAGCAGCCCCGTGGTGTGAGTGTTGTCTGCCCTACAAATCCCCCGAGAGCAAAGCTTCTCTATAGAAAATCAGGCAGTAGGAAGGAGGAACCCTATAAGTCATTATAAATTATGCAAAACATAGCAGCCTCTATTTTTAGCAATGGGACAAAAGTCCTTCTGTACCCAGCTTCTGTGTTCTGTGTACAAGGTGAGCAGGGCCAGCTCTAAGCCCAAGGCCACATGGAGACTTCCTGGAGGTTTATTTTCTCTGAGTCTAGCCTCATCATACCCCACGCTTTTTCCCTATTCAGCCTGGCCCTTCCTTACTGCCACAACCATCCTCCCGCCTCCACCCCTTCCTGGCCGTCCCCAACACACACACGCACACACACATACACACACACACACACCCAGTGAAAGTCCCTCCTAGGCTGTTTCCACTTGCTCATTCATGTCTGATGATGGGAAGAGATACTTTCACCGTCTTCAACCAGCCTTTTATTTCTGAGTCGTGAAAGACACTTTCCTTTCTTAAAAAAAAAAAAAAAATGCAGGCAACAGGTAGAAAAGAGTGAGCCTTCTCATCTCCCCTCTCCTCTCCTACTGGACAAATCATAATATGACCCTGAAGGGACACTTTTTTTCTTTTTGAAATGATATGTTTGCCACCAGTCTTTTTCCCCAGATTACCACCACCACCACCACCACACCACGACCCCCTTCTCAAAGGCCTGTTTTCTTGAAGGGAAGAACTCGGAGGGTGGCCCTGAAGAGGCAGCTAAAGGTCTAGTCCCAGAGCGGCCTAGATTGAACATTATTCTATAGGCAATGGGGAACCACTGAATGTTCTGGAGTAAGGGAGCTTTATGATCAAAGTAGTGTTTTAGAAAGATTTATCTGTCTGTGGAGATCAAGATAGAACGCAATCCTCCTGTTGTTGTTAGGTGCCTTCGAGTTGGCTCCAACTCATAGCGACCCCACGTACAACAGAATGAAACACTGCCTGGTCCTGCGCCATCGTCACAGTCGTTGCTATGCTTGAGCCCACCCTTGCAGCCTCTGGGTCAATCCATCTCATTGAGGGTCTTCCTCTTTTTCCCTGACCCTCTGCTTTATCAAGCATGATGTCCTTCTCCAGAGACTGATCCCTCCTGATTGTACGTCCAAAGTACGTGAGACGAAGTCTTACCATCTTCTCTTCCAAGGAGCACTCTGGCTGTACTTCTTCCAAGACAGATTTGTTCCTTCTTCTGGCAGTCCCTGGTATAGTCAATATTCTTCGCCAACACCATAATTCACAGGCATCAATTCTTCTTTGGTCTTCTTTATTCATTGTCCAGCTTTCGCATGCATGTGAGGTGATTGAAAATACCATGGCTTGGGTCAGGCATACCTTAGTCCTCACGGTGACATCTTTGCTTTGCTTTTAAACACTTTAAAGAGGTCTTTTGCAGCAGATTTTCCCAGTGCAATACATCATTTGATTTCTTGATGCTGCCATCCTCCTAGACCTTCATAAAAACTCACCCAATCTACCTGAGCTTCTCTCTCACCAGACTGGTCTAGTCAGCATTCCTGGAATTCACCACATTATTTCTTGCCTTCCCACCTTGTTTACACCATTCCCTGCTCCCATCCACTAGAAAGTAGGTGACATTTGTTGTTCCTAGGTGCCATGGAGTCAGTTGTGACTCAAAGTGACCCCATGTGACAGAGTAGAACTGCCCCACAGGATTTTCTAAGCTGTAACCTTTGTAGAAGCAGATCTCTAGGTCTTTCTCCTGTGAAGCCACTGGGTGGGTTCGAACAGCCAAACCTTTCGGTTAGCAAACGAGCACTTATCCACTGCACCACCGGCGCTCCTTAGGTGACATTTACTGAGTGCTTATATGCCAGGCACTTAAAACCAAGCACTCTAGCTTGTGTTGTATTGTATGTTTTATTGCATCATATCATACATCATATCACTCAAATCATCCCTATGTATCAGCATCAGAGTTCTTATCACATAGCCTTGATTTGTCAACCTCCAGCATCACCAGGCTGTGATTACTGGGTCAGCTTCTAGACCACAGATGAATACGGCGGGAAGCTCACATCGTCTTTCTTCCTGTTGGTAAAGTGCACAGGGACAAGGTGACCTGCATTTTTCCAAAATGCACGTGGGAAGATCATCCCCTGTGACTGGGCCCCCCTAGAAGGAGCACCCAGGGAGAGCAGATAAGGGCCCCTAAGGCTCCTTTGAACAGTGAGGAGTAAGAGAAGTAAATCCAGATGAAGGCTGCCTGGGCTGGCTTCAGGGTCAGCTCTGGGCAGCACCGTGCAGCTGCCCCTCGGTCCCACCTTCCCTGGTCATGCTTCTCTGGCCCCTCTAGGTGGTCCTTGTGAAAACAAACCAAAAGAGACATAAGCCATTCCTCACTCTTTTCCTCCTGAAAGAAAGTTATACTTGAGTTCTTTGTGGAGGTAAATTTGAAGGTCTTCTAACTTGCTCTGAAAGCAACTCCCAAAAGGTGATTCCAAATATGTTTTGAGCCAGATAATGGTCTAGTTTCCCAAAGGACAATACTCAGTTGGATTTCTATCGTCTGATCTCTAAGTCTAGTAAACAGTCACATTGTTCGTAGTAACATTTTGTATGTATGTGAATAACAAAGAATCAAAGAATGTAGACAGTATAAATCAGAAGTAAAACAAAACAAACAAAACCTCTTCTCCCGATATCAAAAGCACGTGCAACAAGAGAAAAAATAAACACTTGGACTTCATCAAATTAAAAACTTTTGTGCTTTAACGGACACTATGAAGAAAGTGAAAAGACAGCCCACAGCATGGGAGAAAATGTTTGCAGATCATATATCTAATAAGTTCTAATATCCATAATATATAAAGAACTCTTATAACTCAACAATTAAAAAAACATTAAAAGTGGGCAAAGAATTTGCATAGACATTTCTCCAGAGAAGACATATGAATGACACTAAACACATGCAAAGATGCTCAATACCATTAGCCCTTAGGGAAATGAAAATCAAAACCACAGTGAGATACCACTTCTCACCAACTAGGATGGCTATAATCAAAAAGAAAGACAATAACAAGCGTTGACAAAGATGTGGAAATGTTGGACCCTCATACCTTGCTGGAGGGAATGTAAAATTGTACAGGCATTTTGGAAAACAGTTTGGCAATTCCTCAAAAAATCAAGCATAGAGTCACCATACGGCTCAACAATTCCACTCCTAGGTATATACCCAAGAGGACTGAAAACATGTGCACGTGAAGGTTTATAGCAGCGGTATTCATAAAGGCCTGAAAGTATCAACAACTCAAATGTCCATCAATGAATGGATAAACAAAATGTGGTATATATGTACAGGGAAATATTATTCAGCCATAAAAATGCCTGAAGTGCTAATTCATGCTACAACATGGATGAGCCTTGAAAACATTATGCTAAGTGAAATAAGCCAGTCACGACAGGCCACATATTGTATGACTCCATTTACATAAAATGTCCAGAACAGACAAACCCACAGAGACAGAAAATTAGTGATTGCCAAGGGCTGGGGGGAAGGGATGGAGCCCTGGTTGCACAATGGTTAAGTGCTAGGCAGCTAACCAAAATGTTGGCAAGTCAAACCCTCCCAGCAGCTCTGCGGAGAAAGACCTGGCAATCCACTCTGGTAAAGATTCGCCAGGTGCCCCCAAGACAATGCCACCTCCCTGCAACCCTATAGGACAGAGTAGAACTGTCCCAAAGAGCGTCCAAGGCTGTAATCTTTAGGGAAGCAGACTGCCACTTCTTTCTCCCAAGGGGCAGCTGGTGGGTTCAAACCACCAACCTTTTTGTTAGCAGCTGAGTGCTTAACTACTGTGCCACCAGGGTTCCTTCCATAAAGATTACAACCTAGAAAACCCTATGGGATTTTTATATATTTGTGTATCTGTGGGGTCGCTATGAGTCGGAACTGACTTGATGGCAATGGGTTAGTCTTTATGAGGCAGTTCTACTTTGTCACATGGGGTCGCTATGGATTGGAACTGACTCGATAGCACCTAACAACAACAGCAGGGGGACGGAGGAATGAGAAGGTGACTGCTGACCGTGGAGGGTTTCTTTCTGGGGTGATGAAAATGCTCCGGAACTACATAGTGGTGATGGTTTCACAACTCTGGGAATATTCTAAAAACCACTAATTGTGCACTTTGAAGGGTGAATTTTTTATTTAATTATCTCTCAAAAACAATGAAGGCTTAAAGGAAAAAAACAAATACTTTTCTCCAAGAAAGACGGGCCAAAGTCCCAACATATTTAAAAAAATATTTTTCTTAGAAAATTAGAAGGCAGCCCATTAGCTTTTGGTGGTTTTTTTTTTCTTTCCTTAGAGGCTAGGGAGGAGCATGTGAAGGAACAAAGTTGAGGGAAACAAAGAAACCCTTTGCCGTGGAGTCGATTCTGACTCATGGCGAACCCGTGTGTTACAGAGTAGAATTGCTCCATAGGGTTTTCTTGGCTGTAATCTTTACAGAAGCAGTCTGCCAGGCCTTTCTTCTGCAGAGCAGCTGGGGGGGCTCCAACCACCAACTTTTAGGTTAGCAGCCGTATGCGCCACCTAGGCTGGAGAGGGACAGGGAGAAGGTGAGACAGAAATAAAGAGCGGAGGCTAGCAGAGAGGGAGAGAAGTTACAGGGTGCCAGCGTGACTGCCCTTAGATTCTCGGGCCGGAATGCCTATGACGTTCGTGCTTTACAAGGAAGAATAGTGGAAAGGTAATTTAAATCTTTGAGGAGCCCTGGTGGCACAATGGTTAAGCACTCGGCTGCTAACCAAAAGGTGAGTGGTTCAAACCTACCAGCGGCTTCATGGGAGAAAAGATGTGCTTCTGTAAAGATTACCACCTCAAAAACCTTATGGGGCAGTTCTACTCTGTCACATGGGGTTGCTATGAGTCGGAATTGACGTGATGGTACCCTACAGCAACAATTTAAATCTTTGCTGCATCTTTGGGAAAATGCTGAAAAGGGGGTTGCTTAAAATCCTCTCTGTCTCTCCCAGGTGCACAGCAACAGATTCTCACGGGTTTTCTTCCGTGTGCAGGATCTTGTCTCCCTCACTCTTTCATCCTCCCCCATCAAATATCAATTCTTCTTCTCTCAGCAGTGCTTTCCCACCTTTCCATTACCTCAGTCAAGATGATGAACATATCCATTACACCCAAGAGTTTCCTCAGGCCCCTTTGTAATCCCTCCCTTCTGCCTCTTCCCTGCTTTCTCTAACTATAGATTACTTTGCATTTCCTCGAGTTTTACATAAATGGAATCCTACAATACATACTCTTATAGTCTGGTTTCTATCATTCAACATAATGCCTTTGAGAGTCACTCACTTGGTTTATCAATAGTTCATTCCATTTTATTGCTGAGTAGTATTCCCAGGGATAGATTACCCAATAAGCAAGGTCTGTGCGAGTTTGCTGGCGCTTACTTACTCATCTGTAGTGCACAATTTCACCTTGCTTACTGTAAGCCCATGTGTACCTTGCTTACTAGTTAATCCACCCCTGAGTATGGCATTGTATGGCGATACCAATAGATTTTACTTAGAAAGCCAGGAATGAAGGACCCTGAGAAAGGATGAATCTGATCAACGCCAAGACCTTCACAAACTCCAGAACGGGAAAGGGGGAGTGCTGTATTTCCCCAAAGCACAAATGCAATTTTCACTGTGAAAGACCGCCATCACCACATAACTGACCAAATAAAACGGTGCTTGTCTCTGTCCCCAGATCTAATCAGGTCCCCATCACTTAGGGAACTGAGGCAGCATATCTACATATTAATATGGGAAACAGGGAGGTCTCTGAGAAATGATTTGGCTGTGGGCCTTTTCTGCACTAAATCCTTAAAGAGGTTTGCAGTTAAGGAAGGAAGTGCCCCCACACTCTTTATAAGTGTAAAATGTCTTTTAGTTGTACCAGGTTGGATCAAAAAAGACAGGGGATTTTAAAAAATGTTTTGCAACTGTAAAGCATAAATCAAAGGCAAGATTTGTTTTTTCGATCAGAAACCATCACAAAGTTTATCTTGTGCCCAGATTAAAATTTAGCATGTAAGATCGCTGATGCAGGAAAAACAAAACAACAACAAAAGAAAGGATGGAGGCAAGAGTAGAGAACATCAGTGAAACAGTTCAAATAACATTATATCATAATCAGCAACTGCATCTACCTTTGGTGGAGGAGACAAAGTCCTTTGGGCCCAGGATGAATCCCACAGAACTAGTTCTGTGACTCCAACCTCCAGCATCACTCCATCCCATGCCTAAATGGACAATGGAAGCTTTCTTTTCAGCTACAACTACTCAGCTATTTTTTATCATGCTTCTACCCTGTCCAGAATTCTAGGTGTCCCCAGTCTAGTTGGACCCCATGAACAATAGTCTCTAAAGAATTCTGAGACTTTGAGACTAAACTCTTAGTGGTCACTGCAGCTCCACCCTCCAGTGCTATCTTTAGACCCTTGCCACTCAAAGTGTGGCTGCAGACCGGTGGTGTCAGCATCACCTGGAAATTTGCTAGAAATGAAAATGTTTGACACCCCCAACCCCAGACTGGATGGAATCTGCATGTGAGCCAGATCCCCAGGTGATTTGCACGTACATTAAAGTGTGGGAAGTTCTGGTGGTTCTTTAGCCTCGGGGTGCATCAGACTCCCTGGGAGGGTGTGCTGCTGCTGCTGGTCCTGGACAGGGGGCCACAGTCTGAAAACCACTACTGTGGTGACCAGAGACACCATTACACCATTTACAGAGAAGGATAGAGAATTCCTATACCTTCCAAACTAGCCCAAGTGAGAATCTAGGAAAGCGAACACTCCTCAGGGATGGGGCCATGGCCCTTTCCCTTGGGTTGTTTTAATGTTGCCTCCTGTCTAAACAGAGCCGTGGACAAGAGGTTCTAGGGCCTCTGTACCAAAGCCAGAGTCAACTCATGGCAGAGGCTCCATCCGGGAATGTATTTTCCCCACCCTTAAAACTAATAGAGCCTGAGGTGCTACAGCTGAGAGGTATGGCACCAGGAAGTCCCTATCAGAGAACGGGCTGGGACAGGTTGGAGACCCTCTCCTGCCCCCTCAGTGGAGAGTTCTTTATAGAGATCCTTCAAGTAGGAGCTGTTAGTTTTCTAGTCCTCCTGGCAAATGCTCAGAGCTCTTAAATCTCCATGAGCCAATGCTGCGGGACCGACTCACAGTGCAGTATACCCCAAGGGCCAAGCACAGCTCCTCATCTGCTCACAGTCCACATACTGTTGGATCCTACTGCCTTCCTGGCACAAAGATACACTTAGATGCCCAGAAAAGAGACCCCATAGGAAAAAAATTACTCTCAAATAGTAGCATTTAACCAAAACAACACAAAGAGCATTCTGAAGAATAGAGATGAGTTTTGACTAGTATGAGGTTAGTCTAGTCTGCCTTAAGCTTCCACTGGATGGGAGAAAGCAAGCTGCATTTCACCAAGATTACAACTAAGCAAAATATAAATTTACATCACAAATAGCTACAAATAAAAATAATAGCTGTCATGTGGAATGCTTATTATATGGCAGGGTCTGTGCTACATGTTTACAAGGATTAATTATTTCAGCCCTAGCTCTGAGATAAATATCACTGTTATCCTCATTGTAGAGATGTGGAAACTGAGAAAGAACATCATTACATATTTTGCCCAAAGTCACAAAGGTACTTAAGCGCCCAGACCTGAGCTCTCCTCCCTAGCCCACCTGTGGCAGGTTACAGGAGGGCAGATTAGAATAGTGTGGGAGCTGACCACCATTATTATACACAACAGTGATTTCTTTTAAAAACTATTTTTTTAAGCACTGAAACTCTTTGTGTTTTGTTTTGTTTTTTGAGGAGTGGGGGCGGGAGACAAAAACCTTACCAAGAACCCTACTTTAGAAAACAGCTCAAAGCATCACTCTTCCGGTCGGAGCCAGGCAGAGGCTCCGGAACCCCGCCCACTCCCACAGCGCCCCTCCTCAACCACGCCTGGCTCCCACGCAGTATTTACTCAAAGGAAGTGATTCCACCGCCGTGGTCGCTGGCCTCAACATTTCGAAGTCCCAAGTCCACTCCCTCCCCTCTGCCTACCTGGGGTAACTGACAAGATTCTCCCCAGTTCCAGTCATGGAGAACAGGGGCAAAACATGGATGTGTCCTGGAGGGGAATGGTCCTGAGGGCACATGGCCTTTGAGAGATGGGTGAAATACTTCAAGTGTGATGAACTTGACTGAGTACCTAAAATTACAGTTAGTAGTTAAAGGAGCCTGAGGAGGAGTATTTAGAAACACAGTATTTAGTAATACAGAATTCAGGTGGCATGTTGAGTCTGAACTCCTGCTGTCTACCTATATAAAGGTCCACTCCAGCTTGTAGTTGTGTGCAGGTGTGATCATGTGCACCAAGCGTTAATGGATTGACGTTAATCTTATCTAAGGCTTTAGCGGATTGGGTATGTTTTTTGGGAGTGAGCACAGTGCTAACCCAAGCGGTTAGTTCATAGAGATCCCACACCACCACTGTGCTCCAAGGAGCTGCTAAACACTTCATCGATTGAGGCTTGGGTTGTTCCGTGCCAAACCACTCCGAGCCCTCTTACAAGGAGGGACCACAGTTAGATCTGCCCAGGGGCCAAAGTCACCACTTGCCACTCTCTCTGTGCCATCCAGAAGGCCTACAGCTGACATTCTGAATCACCAAGCTGGCTGGGCCACTCAGGGTTGGTCCTGAGGAGAAAACAGTGCAGCCAGATTCTTCCACCCCCCGGGGCACTGACCCTCTGGAGAGGCAGGAATTCAAGAGGCCATGTCTGTCCCTTTTATGTGGTCAATTAAATCAATGACTGGCTTAACCCATTTGGCAGGGGGTGTTTTTCTCTTTTTGGGTAGTGATCTGTCCCTTTATGGACATAACTATTGAGATATCTTTGTCAAAGAATAGTCCCTGGCTACTGTGGGGGAGGAGAAGCAGATTTCAAGCCAGGTCACCTGGGTTTTCATTCTCATCTTTCACTGAAAGACCATGAAATTGATCTATTTTCCTCATTCTCTCTTTTTCTTTCCTTTTTTTTACTTTTAGTCATTTGATGTAGGTATAGATGTAATTTTTAAATTATAAAACAAATACATGTTAAGTGTGGAAATTTTATAACATACAGAAAAATATAAAGCAGCAAAACAAAATGTATCCATTGCCCCCTCCTCCCCATCAGCCAGAGGCAATCACTTTTAATGTTGTGGCAGATTTTCTTCCAGTCTTTTTCCCTCTGCAATTCTTTTTTTTTTTACATAATTTTACATAGTTAAATTCATAAAGTACGTTCAATTTTGTGTCTTGTTTTTCTTTTACTTAACTGTATCATAAGCATTTTCCCGAGTATTAATTATTTTTCAAAAGCAACAAGTACTCTTGAGTGAGTTAAGTAAATTTACCTATGCCTCAGTTTCTTCTAGGGCTTCGAACCGGTTCATTTCAGTTCAACCCCCTGCTGAGAATTTGCATTTCTAACAAGTTCCCAGGAAGTTATACACAAGAATCACCTAGGGATCTTGTTAAAATGTAGATTATGATTCAGTATACCTGGGGTGAAAATGCAAAGTCTTAGCAGGGAACTTGTTAGAAATGCAAATTCTCAGCAGGGGGTTGAACCCAAATGAACTGGTTTGAAGCCCTGGTTTCTTCGTGTGTCCAATAAGGCAGTGGTTTTCCAACCTGAACATGTATCAGAGTCACCTGGAAGGCTTGTTTAAACACAGATTGCAGGACCTCATCCCCAGAGCCTCTGATTCAGTAGGTCTGGAGTCGGGCCTGAGAATTTGCATTTCCAACAAGTTCCCTTGATGATGATGCTAGTCAGGAGACCGCATTAAACCAGTGAAATGAGGAAACCGAGTCGTGGAATTTCCAAATTCAGTGCCAATTTCAAATTCTAAGTTTCCGAATATTTTTCAAATTCCGAAAAACAAAACAAAACAAAAAACCCACCAAACTCTTAAAAAAACATGAGTTTTTTAAACTTTAGTAAGTCTCTGTGATTTTTTCAGATACAAAAGGAACATCATCTACCATTTACAAGTAATTGTTTCCATTTGTAACTCTTATGTGTTCTATACTTATTCCTCTTTGAAGTTACCTGAATTTTTAAAAGTGACTCTTTAAAGGATAATCAGGCTTACATCTAATATTTTATTGTTTTTTTTTTTTCCCTTATATAGTTCCATATGTATTGAAGAGTTGTGCAGAATTTATAGAGACTCACGGCATTGTGGATGGAATCTATCGGCTTTCGGGGGTCACCTCAAACATACAGCGGCTAAGGTAAGCTGAGAGGATAGCCCTGAAAGAATTCGCTCATGATCCTTTGGCCCATTCCTCTGTCCTTAGGTGCTGGGAATATTAAAAGCCTGAAGGAACTGAGGGAAGGGTGGCAGGGTAGAAGATCAGATACTAATTTTTTCAAATGGCTGACTGTTCTTAATCTAAACATGAGGTTCTGCAATCTGATGCCATTCTTTCTGACAAAAGTTCCTGAGGGCTTTTAATCTGTTTCTTTGTCCTGTGCCAGATTTATCCCTCTTAGGTGAATTTGATCTAACTGAAATGATTTAAATTACAAGTTAGGAAAATGTGATTTTATTTGTTATTCACCTGCCTACCCAAAGCTCAGTTAGATTAGGTTCCCGTTGAAGAGTGTTCAGAACTGGGACATCTATGTGGGTTTTTTCGGTGGGCACACACTTAATAACTGATGTTCCTTCTGGTTGAGACATCAGAAGTCCACATGTAATGCATTTCCCTAATTGAAGCTGGTATTTTAAAAATTATTGATAGATGAACTATTTTTAATTCTATGGATTTATCCTAAACATTTGAAAGAAATTTGTATCGCATTGAATTAGGAAGGCAATAAACCATGAAAACACCACAGATATTTGTGTGTGTACGTTTATATATAAATATATATACATAGTGTGTATATATATGTGTGTGTATACTTCCTCTGACAAAAACAGTAAGTTTATGTATTTTAAATATTATCCTTTAACACCAAAAAGAACATACTTTATTAAGTCCTACTTTTTTAACAAGTCCTGCTTTTATATATGGAAACCCTGGTGCCATAGTGGTTAAGAGCTATGGCTGCCAATCTAAAATGTCAGCAGTTCGAATCCACCAGGTGCTCCTTGGAAACTCTGTGGGGCAGTTCTCCTCTGTCCTATAGGGTCTCTATGAGTTGGAATCGACTATACGGCAATGGGTTTTACTTTTACATACTTACTATATTTCTTTAGTTATGAATGCGGACTTTTAAAACAATAAAAATATTCTTGTTACAAGGCTAATATGTAGAGTTTAATAGATAGTGCTTGTAATTCTGTTTTTGCCTTCCTCCTATTTGGTTTTCTGCCCCTCCCCCCAATATCTTAATTGCAATTAAATTATACTATAGGGATAAAATATCCTTTTCACTACTGGAGAAGTGGTGATTGTTTAAAAAAGAAAAAAAGATTCCTTGCTGCCTTAGACTTTAATGAATCTGTGTGTTTAAGTAATTTCCTCTAATTTACTAGTGTGACTTTTTTAGAGTTTCAATAGTAAATAGTTTTTAGTGATTTACTCTTAGTTCTAAAATATATGGCACAGTAGTTGGTATCATGGAAGGCCACTTGGGTGATGGCTAGTTCCTTTTTAGTCAAGGACTGAGCTGAGCTTTGACAAGGGCAAATTTTGTCTAACAAAATGAATAAGCTCCAAGTTGTTCTTGTTCTGACCTCTTTAAAAACAAATAAACAAAAAGCACATGCCTATGAATTTATCGGGTCATTGAATGGTTCTCTTTTCAAGGCCCCATTCAGTTTGTTTCAAGTTCTGACAACATTAGGGATTTCCCTACCCTTTATTAAAACAAAAAAACCAAATCCGTTGCTGTGGAGTTGATTCCAACTCATAGTGACCCTATAGCAGAGTAGAACTGCCCCGTAGGGTTTCCAAGGCTGTTAATCTTTACAGAAGCAGACTGCCACATCTTTCTCCAGAGGAGTGGGTGATGGGTTCGAACCACCGACCTTTTGGTTAGGAACCGAGTGCTTAACCCGCTGTACAACCAGGGCTCCTTTACCCTTTATTAAAGGGGCAGAAATAGACAACAGGAGGATGGGCAGTGAGCTCTTTCGAAAATGCTGCCTCTGAGAGTCCGATTGACTTTGTCACAACTTGGCTGACCAAGTGAGTACTCTTCAGAAGTTGAACTTCTCTTCTATAGTAAACTCAGATACGTCATTTCTTAAACAGATTTGTAACTTGTAAGTGTATATTGGAGTCCCTGGGTAGTGCAGTTAACATGCTGGCCTGCTGCCTGAAAGGCTGCAGGTTTGAGTCCACCCAGAGGTACCTCAGAAGAAAGGCTTGTTGATCTAATTTTGAAAAATCTGCCACTGAAAACCCTAAGGAGCACAGTTCTACTCTGACGCACATGGGGTCGCCATAAATCAAAATCGACTCAACGGCATGGTTAACTACATTATTTGAGGCTGTGTATTCATGGAACCTTGTGAGGAAATGTTTTCTGATGAGGTAGGTTACACCAGGCCTGGAATCTGATGATGTTCCCAGGTACTCCACTATAGATTGTTTAGGAAGATATCTGTAAGCTTATCTATCTTATGGGAGTGACTACCAGGCAGCCTACTTCTAGGCTTCCATTCAGCATCATTCAGCCTTCGTTCCATTCAGTATCAAAGAAATATTTGGGTTTGAGTCTCCACATAAAACATGACTTATACTGAGATGAACGATAACAGCCGGACCCACCCTGGTCTTGATCTCTTTTCTAAGAAAGGGAAGTTTATTTGGAACAATATTTTGGAATAATTGAAATCTCCATAGGCTTGTTTGGCAAATGGTTCTCATATTTCCCCACTGTTCATAACTGAGAATTAAAGCCGTGGGAAATTCATTTGTAAATGAGCATTGTGTCTTTCCAATCATTGTGGCATTTTCAGGGAAGGTCCAGACCTGAAGTGGAAATCTTTCCATAGCATCCTTGGACCTGGAGTAGAAGGTCATTTTGAATCAAGGTCAAAATATAGTCAGATCAGCAGTTTAGGGTCTTTTTACCCCTGAGCAGATGAGCAGCTACGGACATGGAACACATGTTCCCTGGGATTGTTATGTCTCTGTCTATGTTGTTTCAGGCAGGAGTTTGGCTCAGATCAATGTCCAGATCTGACAAGGGAAGTGTACCTCCAGGACATCCACTGTGTGGGCTCACTCTGCAAGCTCTACTTCAGGGAGCTTCCCAACCCCCTCCTGACTTATGAGCTCTATGAGAAATTCACGGTGAGTGTTTGGATTTCCATTATGGCTACCAGGTGGGACCCATGGACAGGCCAAGGAGGGTTTCAGCACTAAAATAACAATAATAATACTCACCAGATGGTTGACATTATCTTAGCACGGTGATGGGAGGAGGATGGTATGGTGAGGACATTCAGGTAGTGGGATTGCTTACCAAATTTTTTCTTTCTTGAATTTTCAGAATCACTGTTTTAGGAGCTGGGTTAAAGTATCTCTGTGTTTATTTGACCAAAGGTGCCTCATAGTATAGAAAGGCAAGGCGGAACCAGAGAAGTGAAGTGACTGGCCCAAGGTCACACAGCAAAGGCAGGACAGGAACCTGAGATTCCAGATGCCCTGCCCACTGCTAGTTCATTTTTATCAGGCTGCTCTGTCTGGGTTTCTTTTAGAGGTTGGGGAAAGAGGTAAGTGGGTAGAGAAGGGAGAGGAAATAAGCAGAAGTCAAGAGAGAGGTCAGATAGCTGGGAAGAGAAAAGAAAAGCAGCCGTGAGGAGGTGCAGCATAGGCCAGTGAGTTCGGCTGGTAGGTTAAGAAGGTAGGTTGGGTTGGTGGGGAGGATGGTGGGCAAGAGAACACCCACCTAAACAGCAACTGTGTGATCAGCAAATTGGGCACTCATAGGAAAATCGAAAGGAGAATAGTGTTCCTTTAAAAGTATTCCTTTAAACAATTAAAAGGTTGCTGTATAGATGGCACTAATAATAGGTTTGACCATTCGGCTGCATGGGTGGAGGTACTGAGTAGGCAGAGAGGTGGGTTGTCTTAGTCATCAAGTGCTGCTATAATACCACAGGTGGATGGCTTCAACAAAGAGACATTTATTCTCTCACAGTCTAGTAGGTTACAAGTCCAAATTCAGGGTGTCAGCTCCAGGGGAATGTTTTCTCTGTCAGCTCTGGAGGAAGGTCCTTGTCATCAGTCTTCCCTTGTTCTGGGAGCATCTCAGCACAGGAATCTCAGGTCCAAAGGACGCACTCTGCTCCCGGCACTGCTTTCTTGGTGGGATGAGGTCCCTCACTCTCTGCTTGCTTCCCTTTCCTTTTATCACTTGTAAGATAAAAGGTGGTGCAGGCCACACCCTAGGGAAACTCCCTTTACATTGGATCAGGGATGTGACTTTGGTAAGAGTGTTACAATCCCACCCTAATCCTCTTTAACGTAAAATTACAACCACAAAATGGAGGACAACCGCACAATACTGGGAATCATGGCCCAGCCAAATGGATACACACATTTTTAGGGGGACATAATTCAATCCATGACATGGGTTTAACCAAGAGGGGTGAGGGAGATGACAGTGTATGCAATAAGTGATTAAAATAATTGACCATGGAATTAGTCTGGGTGAGAAAGGACATGTGTAACAGAGAAGAAGTAGATCAACAGATCATTCATCCCAGTAAGCTCAGCCGAGTGTTGAAGTAGGGTGGTCAGAGGGGGATGTTTGAAGTTGAATTACGGAGGGGTTGTACTTACTGGTAAGGACCTGGCTGAGACTCTCACCATGGGAGGGAGTCTTCCCCATGACTCCTGTAATTAACTTATTTGAGCATATAAAATGTTCAATTTGAAATGATACAGGAATAAATGAAAAGTACTTTTTAAAAAGAAAAATTAGGCTTGGGCTACTAAAAATATATTTCAGAGTTTTCAACGAAACAGGGAAACAGTAATAATGATAACTGGAAAAAAAAGATTATGATTGTATATTTAAGAAGTATGAAAAAGAAGGATGTTCCTAACACTAATAGTCATTAACTGCGATGATGGGATTATAGACTTATTTTCCTGCTTCTTTATACTTTAACTTTTGAAGTTTTCTCCACTAAAAATACCTTAATTTTTTTTTATTGTACTTTAGATGAAGGTTTACAGAACAAATAGTTTCTCATTAAATAGTCAGTACACATATTGTTTTATGACATTGGTTAACAACCCCACGACATGTCAACACTCTCCCTTCTCAACCTCGGAGGACCTTTTTTTTCTTTTTCGGTGAAAATATACATAGCCAAAGTCACACCATTTCAAAAGTTCCCACATGTACAATTCAGTACCATCGATTACATTCTTCCAGTTGTGCTGCTATTCTCACTATCCTGTTCCAAATTATTCCATCACCATTATCTTCAACTCACTGTCCCCTAGGCTTCCCATCAAATCTTTTGAGTTGCTGTTGTCGATTTGATCTCAATAGATAATCCTTTTTTTTTTTCTTTCTGTACTTTAGATGAAGGTTTACAGAACAAATAGTTTCTCATTAAACAGTTAGTACACATATTACCCTATGACAATGGTTAACAACCCCACGATATGTCAGCACTGTCCCTTCTCAGCCTTGGGTTCCCTATCACCAGCTTTCCTGTCTTCTAGTCCTTGTCCCTGGACTGCTGTGCCTCATTAGTCCCATTTTGTTTTATGGGGCTGTCCAATCCCTGGCTGAACAGTGAACTCAGGAGGGACTTCACCACTGGGCTAAAAGGGTGTCCAGGGGCCATACTCGGGGTTTCTCCAGCCTCTGTCAGGCCAGTAAATCTGGTCTTTTTTTGTGTGTGTTAGAATTTTGTTCTACATCCTTCACCAGCTCTGTCCAGGGCTCTCTGTTGTGATCCTGGTCAGAGCAGTCAGTGGTGGTAGCCGGGCACCATCTAGCTATACTGGACTCAGTCTGGTGGAGGCCATGGTAGCTGTGGTTCATTAGTCCTTTGGACTAATCTTTTCCTTGTATCCTGTTCTCTCCCTTCTCCCTTGCTCCCGAAGGGGTGAGACCAGTGAAGTATCTTAGATGGCTGCTCACAGGCTTTTAAGACCCCAGACGCTACTCACCAAGGTAGAATGTAGAACATTGTCTTTATAATCTGTGTTATGCCAATTGAGCTAGATGTTCCCCGAGCCCATGGTCCCCAAGCCCTCAGCCCAGCAATTCAGCCCCTCGGGGTTTGGATGTGTCTGTGGAGCTTCCGTGACCTTTCCTTGTACAAGTTGTGCTGGCTTCCCCAGTATAGTGTACCGTCTTACCCTTCACCAAAGATACCACTTTTCTGTTGTCTATTTAGTTTCCCCCTCCACCGTTAAATTTTTAATGAGAAAAAAAATGAGACCAAAGCACACAAAAAATGTGCAGAAATGTTGGCATAAATGTTGACCCCAACAGCAGCCAGCATAAACCAGCTCTGAGAAGCTGCTGGTGGCAAGGGGACCTGTCCCCTTGAAATCTGAGGCCGAAGGTGAAGGAGCCTCCAGTCTGAATGGCTAAGTCATAAATGATGGCAGCCTGGCCATAGAACCACAGACGAGTCTTTGCCGGGAACCATGAGGAAAGACTGTGGGCCTTACATTGGTCTGCCGGATTATAATCACCATCCCCATACATGAGTAGTTTTTCATTTTAAAAGTCTTCATTAAAGACCATTTGGAAAGAGACCTCTGGTCTCTCCCCTTAAAGAGTAAAGATAACTACACTTAGCCTTTTCTTTAGTCTTTTATTCTATGCATAGTGTTTTTGTTGTGTTCTGTTTTCCCCAATCAAAATAAAATTTTATTGTAAAATTAAAGCAATATGGAAAGTATAAAGGACAAAGTTCACTTCTCCTGAAATCCTTAGGAAACATCACAGAGCTCTCTCTGTCTCCCTCTCTCTCTCTCTGTCTGCATCTCTCTCTCTCTCTCTCTCTCTCCTCACCTTCATTCTCTGGTACTATATATTGCTATTTTGAAATGTTTTTTAAAATTCAACAGTGTGAACACCTTTCCGTGTTAATAAATATAAGCATACCCTATTTTTACAGAGTATTCTCTCATATGTACCATGATTTCTGAAACCATTCTCCTACTGATGGACATTTAGGTTTTTTGTGTCCCGCTACTTTGCTTTCATAAACAACATTATAATAAATATTTTTGTACATCTATCTTTACACATTTGTCTGATTATCTCCTTAGGGAGAAATCATATAAGTGGATTTGCTTATTAAAATCTTATTTTAAAATGTTTGCATATTGTCAAATTGTCCTCCTGAAAGTTAGGGTTGCTCTTTTCCCCATAGCCTCATCAACACTGGGTATTTTCAATTTTCTTAAATGTTTGCCAGTATGAATCAACCAAAAATAATGTCCTATTGTTGTTTGAACTCGTGCACTTTATTGTTTGTTTTCTACAGACTTGTAATCCTCTTACCTGTACAATTTCTGTATCCTGAATAGGATCATTTTTAAATATTCTAGAATAGAATATTATCATGTGAATGAACTGAAAGAGTCTAATTTCTTTTAACTAATATCTCATTCTAGTATATTTGGGGGTAGATAGGAATTCTTATCCAGAAACTTCAGAAATATAGTTTCTTTTTAGATCTTGTTTACAGGCTCAGAATGAAACCTGTATTTCTTTCTCTCCACTCCTGTTCCCTGACATCGCTACTTACGCGGTTTCCCTACGGCAACAGAAAAATACTGAGGTAACATTTTGTCAACTTATCATCAAATTTGAAAGAAATCTGACATTGTATTTGGCTCAGTGGTTAAGATCTCAGCTACTAACCAAAGGTCAGCAGTTCAAATCCACCAGCTACTCCTTGGAAACCGTATGGGGCAGTTCTGCTCTGTCCTGTAAGATCACTATGAGTCGGAATCAACTCGACAGCAACGGGTTTGATTTGGTTTTTGGTTGTTAACATTTAAAAACAAAACAGGAATGTTTTTGGTACAACAATTGACTTCTGTGTAGATAGAACCTAGTGAAGTTAACTATGTTGAAGAATTTATCATTTAATAGATTTCTTTGTAACCACAGTAATGAAGTATGATAATATAAGCAAGCAGTTGTCAGGGACATGAAGTAGCTCTGTTACATTGTCACACATTCTTACAATGACTTGTTTAAACCCACTTGCACAGCTAAAGTAGAAAAAGATCTCAATGAAATAATATTAATAATAGAATTAGAAAAAACATTAATAGAATAATGATTATATTAATAATGATAATACCAACCAAAACCAAACCCACTTTCATGGAGTCAATTCCGACTCATAGCGACCTTATAGGACTGAGTAGAACTGCCCCATAGGGTTTCCAAAGCTGTAAATCTTTATGGAAGCAGACTGCCACATCTTTTTCCCACAGAGCAGCTGGTGAGTTGGAACTGCTAACCTTCTGGTTGGCAGCTGAGTGCTTTAACCACTGCACCACCAGGGCTCCTTCATTACATATACTATTTCATTTAACCTTCAAAATAACCCTGTGAAGTAAATTTTATTGTCTCTCTTTTTTATAGGTGAGCTAATTAAGGCTCAAAGAGACTCTTGCCTGGGTCATACAACTAGTAAGCAGAGGTTAAGATTTAAAATTCTGTCTCATAGCTGCCACATTATTTTAAAATAGAGTTTACAACTCTGAAACAGACTCAGATATTAAATATCGTTCAAATCCACCAGCCGCTGCTTGGAAACGCTATGGGGAAGTTCTACTGTGTACTATAGGGTCACTGTGAGTCAGAATCGACCCCACGGTAATGGGTTTGGTTTTTTTTTTTTAAATATGAGATAAAGACAGCATCTCAGACTAATGAAGGAGCAATTCAATAAACCATGTTGGGAAATTGGCGAACTATTGGGGGATGGGGAGCAGAATCAAGTTACATCCATTCTTACCATTTAGCCGATCGGTGTGGAAAAGGGCTTTCTAATGATAAAAAGCAAAGGAGAAAAACCACAAAAGACAAATTTAACGAACTGAACTACATATAAAAAACACATTAACAAAATTAAAAGGCGAATGACCAACTATAAAAAGCATTTACAACAAAGATGACAGGGGTTCATAGTTTTTAAATATGTAGAACTACTACCTATCAATAATTAAAAAACATACAACATCCCACTAAATAAATGAGCAAGGAACCTCAATAAGCAACTCACGGAAAAATAAATGTTGTTTGTAAAAATAAATGTTGTTTGTTGCCTAGTCGATTCTGACTTATAGCGACCCTATACAGTCACAAATATATCAGAGTAATATATTTTCATATTAAAGAAACAATGTTTTAATGTTACTGGTTGGCGCTGGTGAGTCTGTGGTGAGACTCGCTCTTTTATACTTTGCTGTTGGAAGTGGAAATTGTTTGGACTATTCCAGAAAGTCATTTGGAATTATTATCAAGAGTCTTAAAGTGTTCATATTCTTTAATGCGGTAATGCTATTTCTAGGACTCCATTCTAAGGTAACAATCAGATGTGCCCATAAATAGTTGATGTACAAGTACGTTCATTGCAATATTATTTATAGTATCAAAATTTTTAGAGAGGATCTACATGTCTAACAATCAGGAGTGGGCTAAATAAATGATAATAAATCTGTTGTTTTCAATACTGTATAGCCGTGAAAAGTTAAATTGTTGAAGAATATTTACTGGTCAAAATATAAAGTTAAGTGGAAAAAAGCAAGATACGTAACTAAACAGGCTATGATGCCAGTATTCGTGTTTGGTGCTGGGAAGCTTGGGCAGACTGCTTCTTTTACATTTCATGTGTGGGCAGGTTAAAACCCTGTTGCCCTCAAGTCGATTCCGACTCATAGCGACCCTGTAGGACAGAGTAGAACTACTCCATAGGGTTTCCAAGGAGCACCTGGTGGATGTGAACTGCCAACCTTCTGGTTAGCACCCGTAGCACTTAACCACTACACCACCAGGGTTTCCGTGAGCAGGTTAATAGTGGTTATTTCTCGGTGATGGGATAATAGGTGATTTTTATTTCCTGCAGATTCCATATTTTAATTTTGAGACCAGAAGTCTGAAATCAGTTTCACTGGGCCCAAATGAAGGTTTAGGCCACACCACGCTCCCTCTAGAGGCTCTAGGGAAGAATCCCTTCCTTGCTTCTCAGCTTCCAGTGGCTGTTGGCATTCCTTGGCTTGATCACTGCCATCTGCCTCTGTGGTCACACTGCCTTCTCGTCTTCTGTCTGTGTCAAATCTCCCTCTGCTCCCTCTTATAAGGGTACATGTGATTGCATTTAAAGCCCACTCAGATAATCTAGGATAATCTCTCCGTCTCAGGATGTTTAACTTAATCACACATGCAAAGACTGTTTTTCAAATAAAAGAACATTTACAGATTCCAGGAATTAGGTCCTGATATCACTGGGGACAATTATTCAACCTATTGCAATACATTTTATTTGTAATCAGAAAAAAATCATTTTAGAAAAAATTCAGTTTTGGTCAGATTGATCCAGTTAAAATTATCACACCCTAAAATAGAGCACCCCAAAATAAAAACTGATAATTTGAGATTTCTAGTTAAGACAGTTTAGTGAGGTGTTAAATTTTTTATTGAATTTATATTGAAATAATTTCCTTATGCATCTATCAGTCTCCTTCATTAAACTGTTAGCTTCTGAAAGACAGGAACTGTGTTTATTTTATTCATGATTGTGCTGTATTTCCTTCCCCTGATCTCCAGCTACTGGAAAATGCCATGACTATTACTTGGTAAATATTTGCTGAGAGGTTTGTTGACCCAGATACATCATTTAAAATGTCACTTGGGACAGACAACTAGAGCCTGGCCACAGGCAAAGGCAGGCAGGCTGGCTGTGAGCTCAGGATGGCTACAAATGGGGCTGTGGCAAGTGTGACTAACTGTCCCGGTTTTTCAGGGATGTTCTCAGTTTTAACGCTGTAACTTCCACATCTCAGGAAAAAACCCCAGTCTCAGGCAAACTGGGATAACTGTTCACCCCACCAGGAACCCAAATTTGAGGGGCACTGCCTCAGCAAAGCTGGTGCATCCCATAATGGGGAATTGGTCCTGGGATGGCACTCTCCTGAAAGTATCCACATGTGGCTGTTCGGCATTTTCAAGTGCAGAGCAAACATTGACTCATTCACTTATTCATTCCATCCGAGAAATGTTTATTGGTGCTTAACTGTGTACACTGGCTGGCATGGTTCCAGGTGCTGCAGATTTAACAGTGAACAAAACAGATGAAATCCTTACTCCCCGAAAACTTACATTTGAATGGAGGGGATGGATGATAAATGTAAAACACAGCTCACAGAGCTGCTGACAAGTACCATAAAGAAAAATAAGGCAGGGCACGGGAGAGAGAATGATGGGGATTGCGATTTTCTATGGGATAATCAGAGGTCTCTCTGGGAGGTGATATTTGAACAGAGACAAGGATGAAGCGAGGGAACAAAGTATGCAAATATCTGGGGCAAGAGCAGAAACAGCAGGTACAAAGGCCCCAGTTGGGAACACGCCAAGCTTGCTCGAGCGAACACGTGAAGGCCAGTATGGCCAGGGTGGAGTGAGCAAGGAGGAAATGGGCCAGATCACGTAAGACCTCGTGTCCCTCTTCCCTGTCTGTAACAAAGAAGTGCAGGTATGAGGACTGCCTGGAAGGACACGCTGTGGTTGCCTCTGGAGATGGAGGGTCTGGATTTGGAAGGAAGACTGACTTTCCTCTGTACACTCCTTTGGACATGGTGCATCTTTTTTTTCTTTTATCATGTACATGAATTGCTTTTTAAAAATCTAGTTAACAGCTTAAAATAATTTAACATAATAAAAAATCTTTAAAACAATTAATACAAAAATAAAAAGCAAAGGCTGAGTCTGCAGCCGGAAGGGAAAGTGGCATGCTGTGTCGGACCACCCTGGTGGTGGGTCAGGGGTGAGGGGCAATGGCTGAATTTGGGTAAACAGAGAAATTAGAGTGAAGGGGCCCACCAGAGGGGACCAGCCCAGGCTTGCTGGTTTTAACTGATACACTTTTGAAGAGAACAAATAGTCACAGATTCATCCTAGATCTATTAATATTTCATCATTAGCCAAATTGGCCTGGCTAATGTTGAATGCAGTTCTGTCTCAGGCAAACTTTTAATTCCCTCTCCCAATTCCCCACCGGTGGGTTCTGCCATCCTAACGAAGGTACCTGTTGTTGTTAGTTGCTGTCCTTTCAGACGCAGATCACCAGGCCTGTCTTTCGAGGCACCTCTGGGTGAGTTTGAACCAGTCGGCTAATATGTTTAACCTTAATTGGTTTTGACACCCAGGGGGAACATAAGGAGAGCTAAAAATAAGTCCACAGTTACCGGACCCCTCAAGGAAGAAAAGCAGAGATCAAAAGAGTCTCTAACAGTCCCTGGGTGGTGCAAACGGTTTGCACTCACTCGACTGCTAACCTCTCTCTTGAGCATTGCTTCTAAGGAGCACCCTGACTATACTTCTTCTAAGACAGATTTGTTCCTTCTTCTGGCAGTCCACGCTGTATTCAACATTCTTTGCCAACACCATAATTCAAAGGCATCAATTCTTCCTCGGTCTTCCTTATTCATTGTCCAGCCTTCGCATGCATATCAGGCAATTGAAAATATCATGGTTTGGGTCGGGCGCACCTTAGTTCTCACAATGACATCTTTGCTTTTTACTCTTTAAAGAGGTCTTTTGCAGCACATTTGCCCAATGCAATACGTCATTTGATTGCTTAACTTATTCCATGGGCGTTGATTGTGGACTCCAGTAAAATGAAATCCTTGACAACTTCAATATTTTCTGTTTATCGTGGTGTTGCTTATTGGTCCAGTTGTGAGGATTTTTGTTTTCTTTATGTTGAGGTGTAATCCATACTGAAGGCTGTGGTCTTTGATCTTCATCAGTAAGTGCTTCAAGTCCTCTTTCTTTCAGCAAGCAAGGTTGTGTCATCTGCAAATTGCAGGTTGTTAATGCCACGTTCTTCTTCATATAGTCCAGCTTTTTGGATTATTTGCTCAGAATACAAATTGAATAAGTATGGTGAAAGGATACAACCCTGATGTATACCTTTCCTGACTTTAAACCTTTATTCTGTTTGAACGACCACCTCTTGGCCTATGTACAGTTCCTCACAAGCACAATTAAGTCTTCTGGAACTCCCATTCTTTGAAATGTTATCCATAATTTGTTATGATCCACACAGTTGGATACCTTTGGACAGTCAGTAAAATACAGGTAAACATCTTTCTGGCATTCTCTGCTTTCAGCCAAGATCCATCTGACATCAGCAGTGATGTCCCTTGTTCCACATCCTCTTCTGAATCTGGCTTGAATTTCTGGCAGTTCCCTGTCAATGTACTGCTGCAACTGATTTTGAATGATCTTCAGCAAAATTTTACTTGCGTGTGATATTAATGATATTGTTCAATAATTTCCACTTTCTGCTGGATCACCTTTCTTTGGAATGGGCACAAATATGAATCTCTTCCAGTCAGTTGGCCAGGTAGCTGTCTTCCAAATTTCTCGGCATAGACAAATGAGTACCTCCAGTGCTGCATCCATTTGCTGAAACATCTCAATTGGTATTCTGTCAATTCCTGGAGTCTTGTTTATCGCAAATGCCTTCAGCGCAACTTGGACTTCTTCCTTTGGTACTTTTGGTTCCTGATCATATGTTACCTCTTGAAATGGTTGAATACTGACCAGTTCTTTTTGGTACAGTGACTCTGTGTATTCCTTCCATCTTCTTTTGATGCTTCCTGCATCGTTCAATATTTCCCCCATAGAATCCTTCAATATTGCCACTCGAGGCTTGAATTTTTTCTTCAGTTCTTTCAGCTTGAGAAGTGCTAAGCTGCTTAGGAAAGTAAATCTAAAGTTTTCCATGTAAGAATTTTGATTGCGTTTAAATACAGTGGGCCTCTGTGTATATGTTTTATTTGAATTAAATTCAGAAAGTACAAAAAGAAAAACTTGGTGGACAAAGCCCTGGCATGCCCATGTAGGGATATGGAGTTTAGTCTTTCAACAAATAGAGAGCACTTACTGTGTGCCAGGCACTGTTCTAGGCACTGGGGGGGTTCATCACACCCCTGCACGTACAAAGTTCACGTTCTAGCAAGGGAGATAGACAATAAACAATAAATCAAATGGATCAGTACATTATGTAGTACGTGTACAGGTGGCGAGTGCTGGGGATAAAAGCAGGGGGCAGTGAGGGGGATTGGGAGGGCTGGGTGGGGGCAGGGCCTCGGACTTCTCTATGTTAGAACAGACACAGCAAGTGTGGCCTAGAATAGAGCCTGGCAAACCAAAGCTACCCAGGAAAGTTAATTCCCTTCCAGTTTTCTGTGCCTAAAAATTCTCATTCATGGAGTTTGAACTTCAGCATTTACACCCAGCAAGCAAATGACGGCTGAAGACTGAGCAGAGGTGAACGATAGAAGGAAACCACCATCACCGTTAGCTCCAGTTGCCTTGCAGAGTGCAGTGTTTTTAATCAAATTAAAGAACGCATTTTATGATTACACCTTTCGTTACGTACAAATGTAAGATTTCACCAGGAGGAAATACAAGACTGTAAGTTGCAGATGCCTGTGAAATTCAAGGTCATAAGTGTTGAAGTGAGCTCAAGAGTTCTTTTTAAAGTATATCTTGACCTCGGTGGCGGTTACACGGGTGATACAGCTGAAAAAATTCATTGAGCTATAGCTTAAGATTTGGACATTTCTAGTATATGTAAATTATACCTCAGTAAAAGAAAGAAAGAAATGATTACAGTTGGCATTGAACTTAGAAAGGTAGCCACTCCGATGTTCTCCGTCCGTCCAAGGAGGTGCTTGAGCCTGAACATAGGCAGGACAGGCTCTCAGGACAGGGGCACGGGGCAGGGATCGGGGAGTCTGCCCAGGGATGCCCATGTTGTGGAGAAGCCCGATCAGGTGGGAAATGGGCATGGGCTGGCCTGTGATCCTGCTGCCTTTACTGCAGTCCCTGCCTCTCCTTGAGGGTCCTGGGCCAATGCAGGAACACAATACCCACACAGGAAATATCTAGAGAGCAAGTCCAGGCGAGGCCACTGGGTCTCAGGGACAAAGCTTTTATCCTTGCTGAGGAAGGCACATCCTCCTTGCTTCCCGGCATCTACGACAGGCAGCAGCTGAGTACATGGGGTCACGGAATCGTCACAGGCTAGATGGAGAAGGGCAGTTCTCACCCAAGAAGACCCCTGGCTGAGTAAACATGGTGCCTGCCTGTCATCTCTGCCTCTACCTCTGCTCGCCCTGGCCCTCGCCCTGGTCTCTTTAGCTCTCTTCTGTGACTCTCTCTGCCACCCAAGACACACCCAAGATTCTACACATTCTTTACCAGATTCCTGACAACTGTCAGAGGACGCTCAGAGACCTGAGCCAGACACATGTCCCCATATGCACATGTTGTTAGAAGCCTCACGTCATGAACCCTCAGAAATGTTAGTTGTTTGTGTGTTTCTAATAGAAACGCCCACCTCTTGGGAGGTTTGTCTCTAGGCGAGGCTGTGAGACTGGAGTAGCAGGGGCCTAACCAATGGAGCCCACACAGGTGGTATCCTCTCACCGGGCCGCTTCCCATTCTTCTCCGTAGGAGGCAGTGTCACATTGCCCGGAAGAAGACCAATTGGCCCGAATTCAAAATGTTATCCAGGAGCTTCCTCCATCCCATTATAGGTAAGCCTTTTGGTGAAATTAATTTGCAGCCTCTCAATGTGGTATAATACTAAAGGTGCAGGCTGGCATCAACAAAGGGGGTAAATTCAGTGGACAGTGGCTTTCCTAGATGTTTCAAGGTTGGTGAATAGGTCACTGTTACCAGATGACTTGGTGCCTGACCAAGAACATTGCCGGAGAGGGGCAGCCCATCTCTAAGTCACTTGCAGACCCCCTCAGAGTCCCACAGGAAGTCATTCCAATCACACAAGCCAGCCTCACGGTGACATCCTATGGTACTTGGGTCTTACACAGATCTGTGGCCTGACCAAATCTGTGGAAACCAAGGTGGCTTTTGAACAGGTTTTGACAGTAGCTCTTGAGCGTGGGGCCTGCTTGCAGTGCCATCCCTTACATCATCTCCGTCCTTTCATTTTATTCTCGCAATTTAGCCCCTGATTTTACCATCTTTCCCAGGTTTCCCTATGCCTGCCCATCTCATATGACAGGGCAGATTTTGATGTGGCAGAAGAAAAAACTTCCTAGCAATAATAGATAGATATTATTCACCGAATGAAATTAGCTCCCTTGAGAAGTACCAAGTTCCTTGTAGCTGGAAGCACTCAAAAAAGAGCCCAGATGAGAGTTGATTTCAAACCTGCACGGAGGCGCCCTGGTGGGAGGAGGAATGGGTGGCCTCTAAGAACCTCAGCCTCTGAGGGACTGGGATTCCCTGATTCTGTGTCGGGCTGGTGCTCCATGGGCCTTGGCTGACTTCTGACGAGACCATCCTCCTTCCCTACCCTGAGCCAGCATGCCTAGGGCCAAGAAAATTACTTCCATCAATCTTGATATTCCTTTAAATTTCACGAGATAGCAATAAGGAGTTTTATAAATCCAAACTTAGGGAATTATCTCCAGATGTCAGGCTTTACAAAGGCACTAAAGTTTCTTATTTTGTCAAAAAAATGAACACTGCAGGACCTTGGAATACCTGATCCGACACCTGGCCCACATCGCCTCCTTCAGCAGCAGGACCAACATGCATGCCAGGAACCTGGCCCTGGTGTGGGCCCCAAACCTCCTCAGGTAACTGCCACACCCTCACCTCCCACCACACCAGGGGGCTCAAAGCAGTCTGCAGATGAAATGAAGTCTGGGTTCTTGAAAATTGAGGGCCCTTTTCAACAAATCGGTAGCTAAGTGGTTATTTGTAGCGTGTATGAATTAAAGGTGATTTTAATAGCCTAAGCTCTTTGCTTGCTAACCAGAAACTCTGTGTTCCGATGGTGTTTTCTTGCTACAACTAGGATGCAACCAAGACTGTGGGTCCTTATGGTACAGTTTCTTAAAAAGGCCTTTCTTGTCTTTGGGGCTCATTGGCTCTCCTTGATTTTTGTGGGGTCACAGCTGGCTGTAACCTGAATCAGCTTCTTCCTATCCTTGATAAATGATGACCTGTTCCATAGAACAACTGGGTGGGGGAGGAAGGAGAGCCTATGAAGGAAACAAAAAATCAATTTCTGTATGTTCACCCACATAGCATTTATATTTTTGTAATACCGAACCAAAAACCAAACCCATTGCCATCAAGTCGATTCTGACTCATAGTGACCCAACAGGACAGGGTAGAACTGCCCCATTTTTGCAACAGAAGATCCTGTATATAGTACCTAGTTGCTGTTTCAAATTTGTTCAGTATGTTGGGCCTCACAGCCTTTGTAGAATACTTTTAAACCAAAACCAAACCAAACCCATTGCCATCAATTCGATTCTGACTCATGGCGAACCCACGTTATAGAGCAGAACTGCTCCTAGGGATTTCCTGGCTGTAATTTTTATACAAGCTGATTGCCAGGCCTTTCTTCCAAGGTATTGCTGGGTGAGTCTGAACTGTTGACCTTTAGGTTAGTACCCAAAAAAACCAAACCCGTTGCCATCGAATCGATTCTGACTTGTAGCGACCCTATAGGACAGAGTAGAACTGCCCCAGAGGGTTTCCAAGGAGCACGTGGTGGATTCGAACTGCTGACCTTTTGGTTAGCAGCCAAGCTCTTAACCGGCGAGCCACCAGGGTTTCCTTTAGGTTAGTAGTTGAGTGCAAACCATTTTCGCCACTGCAGAGCCCTTTTAATTGGTCTTAAATATAGTTAGAATATTCTATAGCGTAACGAACTGTGTAAGTTTAGGCGATGGGGCTTACTAGCTCTCCTTACTGCTTCAGGTTGTACGGCAGAGTTGCTTACTGAATGTGCTTCTCCCATGGTTTAGGTCTAAAGAAATTGAAGCCACAGGTTGCAATGGAGACGCAGCCTTCCTTGCGGTCCGGGTTCAGCAGGTGGTGATTGAGTTCATCTTGAATCATGTGGATCAAATCTTTAACAACAGTGCACCTGGGTCTCTGGAGAATGATGGTAACAGCCCCTCCTGGCACCACCAGCCCATTTTCTTTCTTGCCCTAGTCATGGGACCCAAGAATAGGGTAGGCTTGGTTCTAGCTTTGAGTGTTGACTGTGCTTGTGGCTGACTACTTTGCGTGTCAGTGTCTGTGGATCATGAGTATAGATGTCTGTATGTATGTAGCAAAGGTATGTCATGTTTTAGCTTGTTCCTCATCAGTTGCATACATGACCTACCATGAACGTGGCATGGTGAACTAGAATAATGTTCTGTTGGTCCTGGTGAGTTCTTACACTCTGAGTTACTATGTGGAGGCACTGGTAACATTCCTTTCCTTAACAACTAGATTTTATTTTCATTTTCAGTATGATATTTCAGATGATCCCTATGCTTTCCTCTTGCAGTCTTAAGTGAACGGGTTAAGAGGCAGCATGTTTATGCTCACATATATATTCAGAAGTATTTATTGCTCACATGTGTATTCGGAATGCGTTCTTTTCACAAGTATTTATTGTGTGCTTACTTTGTTCTCTCCTGCACCAGGCACTAGGGATACAAAAATTAGTGTGTGTTGTGTGTTTATGGGCACATGTGAGTAGTTAGCATTATGTGACTGTAGCCATATTAGTGAGAAATGCACAGCTATTTCAGGCTGGATGTTATGGGATGATTTTTCAATCCTGTAGGTCTCATTATGACTTAATGACCCCTATGAGTGAACTGGTTTATGCCACCTGAATGCATGTGAGCCTAATTTATAAAAACCAGAAATTCAGTTATCAAGAAGCCTGGTACATAACATTTGTGTATGACGGTGGTTTCCAATGTTAGCATACATCAGAATCACCCAATGGGCTTGTTAAAGCACAGGTTATTGGACCTCATCCACTGTTCATGACTCAGTAGGTCTGTAGTGTGACTGATAATTTGCATTTCTAACATGTTTCCGGGTGATGCTGATGCTGGTGGTCTGGGTGCACACGTGGAGAACCACTGGTATATGAGAACCATATCTGCAAAATGCTTATGTTCGCTGATCAAAGTCTTCCTTTTCAGCTCAGGTAATATATTTGGAAAAATCAAGTATAATAATCAGAATAGTCAGCTGAAATTAGCATCATATTCCAGTTCCTGGTATAATTGTTCCCGTCCTTATCCTGCCCTCTATGTGGTTTCTGACCTTCCTTTTTATTTTTATATTAACTCTCCCATTTAGAGATGTAATTTTTATTGTAAGTTGTATCAAAATCTTTTTGGAAGTAAGTGAGAAGTGATAAGCACTCGTTCATTCTTTTGAGTTAACAAGTAATGTATTGGGGGCTTACTGTCTGCCAGGAACTATTCCAGGCACTCCACATACATCATCTCATTGACTTATCACAACAATCATCATACAGTTGTTATCAACCTTATTTTATAGAGGGAGGGACCTGAGAACCAGAAAAGCTTACTAACCACCCAAGGTCACATAGCTAGTAACTGGTGGGACTGAATGTCGAACGCAAATCCTTTAGCCTTTGCTCCCTTTTTAACTCTAGGTTGCCTCTGTGAGGAAAAAAAGTAAGAAAATGCATAGATAAACCACTGAGGAAGATGAATGCCTTTGGAAGAATGTTCTTTCAGACAGTAAATTCCATCCATGATGGTTCATTTTAACGTTGTTCCTGTTTCAGCCTGGAAATGCCTGTTGTCATGATCTTTGCCTTCACCGTCTTTTATCCTGCATGTTGCAACCCAATTTACTCTTGAACCTTTAGCTCTTGACTGCCTCCTATACCTGCATCTTAGTTATCTAGTGCTGCTATACCAGAAATGCCGCAAATGGGTGGCTTTAACAAACAGAAATTTATTTTCTCATAGTTTAGGAGGGTAGAAGTCTGAATTCAGGATGCTAGCTTTAGGGGAAGGCTTTCTCGCTCTGTCAGCCTCTTTTGAGCTTCTGCTCCTGGGTAATCTTCATATGGTTTGGTGTTTTTCTTCCCCCAATCTCTGCTTGCTCACTTGCTTGTTTAATCTCTTTTATAGCTCAAAAAATTTTGACTTAAAACACACTCTACACTAATACTGTCTCATTAACATAACAATCAAATGAGATTATAACCACAGGTTTAGGAGTTATTAGGATTTATAACACATATTTTGGGGGGACACAATTCAGTTCATAACAACTTGCTCTTCAACTGTGTTTCATTTGAAGGTTTTGTTATGGATTTTTTTAAAATAATATTTTATTGAGTTTTTGGTGAAAGTTTATACAAGTTAGGTTCCCATTTGACAATTTCCAAACGAATTGTTCAGTGACATTAGTTACATTTATCACAATCTATCAGTATTCTCTCTCTGTCTTTTTTTAAATAGTTTTGTTAAGAGTTCTTATTGACTTTGGTGGGGTACCATACTTAATGTTTACACAGAACGGACTAAGTCATCCTGTCTGGAATTTTGGATTTGGACAGCGTTCTATTTCAAACTGGAAAGATTTTAGAAGTCACATAATCTAACACCTTTTAGTACCTTTATTTGACAGATAAGAGCACTGAGGCCAGAGAGATTGTGATGAGCCCAAGATTCATTAAAAAATAAATGTACGAAAAATAAATAAATGTACATTGAGCTCCTCCATGTGCCAGGCACTGTTCTGGACCTTGGGGACACATCAGTGCACAAAACTACAAAGACCTTGCCCTGAAGACTCTCCCTTTCATAGAGCTATGGTCGAGTAGGGAAGACAGGCCACATATAAGTTTACAAATAAATACATTATCACGTCAAAGACAATAAATACCATGAAAAAAATACAGCAGGGTACGTGACAGTGAGTGACTCAGGGGTGTTATCTTGGGACAGAGTGATCATGGTCTCTGAGGAAGCGATCTTTCAACTGAGACCTGAATGACAAGAGGAACCAGCCACATGAGGATGTGGGGGATAAGTGTTCCAGGACCAGAGAACAGGAAGTGCAAAAGCTCTGAGGTGGAAACGGACTCTAAAGTGTTGCAGGAAGTAGGTTAGTGTGGTCTCCAGAATGGGGTGCCCCACCCTGTGGATTCCAAAGACAATTACTGTGAGTCCTGGAAGAAACTCTCACAATTTCTTTTTAAATTTATTTTTATCTTAGACTTTTTAACTACTATTATTTTGGATATGTTTTATCATACACATAATACTAATACAGTGGTATATAAGTATAATTATTTATAAATCTATGCATACGTGTCATGGGAGTGTGTATTTAAAAAAATCATTACTGTATATTTTTTAGACCACTGGGTCAGTGGGTGAAGAGAGGGAAAGCTGATGAAAAGTCCTTGCAGGTCATGCTAAGAGCAGTTTGTTCTCGGTGCGGTATGAAGGCGCTGGAGGGTCTTAAGCAGGGGAGAGGTGTGATTTGGACATCTTTGCAGATGCGGAGAAGAGGGACTGAAAGGCAGCAAGGCTGGAAGCAGGAAAACCAGCTAAGGAGCTGCCGTGGAAATGCTGGTAGAAAATCATGACAGTCTGCACTAGGATGTTAGCACTAGAAAGAAGGAAAGGAGCTAGATTCAGGATATTGTTTGGAGGCCAAGTCACAGGGCTGTTTATGGTCAGTATGTGGGGAGGCGTGCATCAAAGAAGGAAGGAATACAAAGTAACTATTCCAGGTTTTTGACTTAAGCAGCTGGGTGGTCAGTGGTGCCATTTGCCAATATGGAGAAGACTGGAGGAGGAACCAGTGGGAGGTGAGGAGCCAACGTCAAGAGCTCTGTTAGGAAATGTAAAGTCAGAGATGTCGAGGAGGCCTCAGGGCAGAGGAGGGTGCTAACCTGGGGTCTCCTGACTCTGTCATTTATGTCCTTCCCGTTTTTCCGGTTGCTCCCAGTGATTTAATTTTTTTTGAGTAAATAATTAAATAACAAAGTCATAAATAATCTAGAATCTATGAACAAACACTGACAGTCAATTCAATATAAATATTTTTAACCTCCTCTGAGCTGCCGGAAACTTGACTGAAAAGTTTTCAGGATCCCAGGATACAGGCAATCGCTGGGTTATGAACATCTGATTACGTATAACCCATAGTTATGAACCAACTCCGTAAAGCCTATCATATTAAAAATTCAAGGTACATACAATGGTTAGTAATAGCAAACAGGTGCTACTTTGCGACCATCAAAACATTATTATTATTTCTCTTCAGTGAGTGGCGTCTGGGGTCTTAAAACTTATAAGCGGCCATCTAAGATGCATCAATTGGTCCCAACCACCTGGAGTAAAGGAGAATGAAGAACACCAAAGACACAAGGAAAGTAGTAGCTCAAGAGACAGAAAGGGCCACATAAACCAGAGACTTCATCAACCTGAGACCAGAAGAACTAGATGGTGCCCGGCTACCACCAATGACCACCCTGACAGGGAACACAACAGAGAGTCCCTGATGGAGCAGAAGAAAGGTGGGGTGCAGAACTCAAATTCTAGTAAGAAGACTGGACTTAATGGTCTGACTGAGACTGGAGGAACCCTGGAAAGCATGGCTCCCGGACTTTCTATCAGCCCAGAACTAAAACAATTTCTGAGGTCAACTCTTCCGACAGGGATTGGACTGGACTGCGGGACATAGAGTGATACTCATGAGGAATGCGCCTCTTAGCTCAAGTAGATACAAGAGACTAAACGGGCAGCTTCTGTCCGGAGGTGAGATGAGAAGGCGGAGAGGGTTCAGAGCTGGTTGAATGGACACGGGGAATTGGGGGTGGAAAGGAGGAGTGTGCTGTCACAGTGTGAGGAGAGCAATAGGGTCACATAACAATGTGTGTGTAAATTTTTGTATGGGAGAGTAACTTGAAATGTAAACTTCATCTAAACTACAACAATAAAATAATAATAATTAAAATCATTATTATTATTTCTGTATTATTATGTTAAAGATGTTTTAGTATATCTGAAAGTGTTTCTTTAATGTATTTATGCATGTAAAGGTACACTATATACTAAGACAAACATTTGACTGACATTAGATATGAACCATGCCTAACTGTTCCAACTTACGAAACAAATTCGACTTAAAGACAGACTTAGGAATGGAACTCGTCTATAGTCTGGAGACTGACTGTATATTTAACTGCAGTCCTGCTGAACAACTGTTATGCTTCTCCTCCCAAGAAATGCCCCAGTATCATAGACTGTCTCCGTTTTCTCTGAAGCCCTTTGTCAGTGGCTTTATATCCCTCCATTCAGAAAGGGTCATGTTCTGCAAAGAGAGATGTAGTGTCATCATTGCTTTCTAAAAATAAGAGACTGATATAAACAAGGATTTCTTGGTCCAGCTTTGTCCACGTTATCCTAGAGTCTTCCTAAGTCACAGAAAACTGGCCAAGTCACCAAAGACTAAATACAGGCAAACTTAGACCCTTTCTTCTTTACTTCAGTCAGGGTTTCCCAACCTCAGCACTACTGACATTGGCAGGGGGCAGGGGGGCGCTGCCCTGTGCATTTTTGAAGGGTGTTTAGCAGCATCCCTGGCCTTTACCTACTAGATGCCTGTAGCACCTCCCTTACCAGTTGTGACAACCAAAAATGTGCCCAGATAGTGCCACATGTCCCCTGGGGAGGAGGATGCAAAACCGTTCCCAGTTGAACAGCACTGACTTGGAGAAGAGACAACTCTGGACATCACTGATCTGTGAGCATAACCTCTATTCCTAAAAAATTACCATAGAGTAAGAGAGGGTTGGCTTGACACACTGGAAGATGACTGGATAGTGAGTTTTAGGGGATGGTGTAGGCTGTAAAATGCCTTTTTACTACAGAGGAGTAAGCCTGGGTGATCTAGGGGAAGCAAAGGCTCCAGCTGTGCCTTATCCTGGCTGAATAAGGCTACCTCTGGGGCTGGACATACATTCTCATCTGGCCAAAGCACTGGGTAGAGTTTCTAGACCGCTGCTTTTACTCTGGCTGACAGTAAGTGCTCAATACATGTTTGTTGTGCAAATGAATGGAGGGTCTGACTATGAAAAGTATAGGAAGTGGAGGTTACTTCCTGGAGCCCCTTTTGCCCTCTGGCTAGTCTGGCCAGGAGAGTTGTCAATTTCCTGTCCAGCCTTCAACCCAGGCCTAACCAGGCCCCAAGAGAAGCCAAGGGTGGCACTGAGCACCGTCAGGAGGTCAGGAAGGGAGGCGCCACAGACAGAGTCTGGCAGGGCCTGGTGTACAGATCTTCTCCCAGGACTGAGCTCTTCTCTCTTATTTTACAGAAAACCGGCCCATCATGAAAAGCCTGACCTTGCCAGCCCTCTCCCTGCCCATGAAGTTGGTGAGCCTGGAGGAAGCTCAGGCCCGGAGCCTGGCTACCAACCATCCTGCTCGGAAGGAAAGGCGGGAGAATAGCCTGCCTGAGATTGTCCCTCCTGTGGGCACCCTCTTCCACACCGTCCTTGAGTTGCCAGACAGCAAGTGCGTGGTGTCCTTTCCTATTCCAGAAATGCTTGGGTGGAGGGGAACAGAAGAGGAGACGTGTAGTCTCGGGGCCATGATGGCAGCATGGGTTGGGGAGTGTGGTCTGGGTTGGGAGTAAGGAAACATTCCAAAGAGATGGGAGTTGTCTCCACAACACTGTCATCAGCGATCGATGCCTTCACTCACTGCCCCCAAAGTTATCAAGACCCCTTATCTCCCACCAGAGATCTCTAGCACCACCATGGAGGTGACTGTGACAGGGGTCGGGAGTCATGACTAAAATCCCTTACTCCTTAGTTTAGACAAAACAGTCTTGAAGTTTTCAAAAGGAAGTTTACTAAAAACAAAAAAGTGACCTCTACGCCCCCGCCCTCATGTGACATAATGAAAGGCATAGAGATGAATCTCTTGACAGAGGACAAGCTGACAAATAGCACCACTCTAGGCTGAGAGCTGTGGGCAGGCAGTACTTGTGGGCACGCATTCCTGGCCACCTTTCCTCCTTTCAAACCTGTCAGAGGCCTCCCTCCCCTCTAAAAACAAAGCCAACTTCGTTTTCACTTGTAGGATATTTTCTTTCCTCATTTCTCCCTCTTACTTCCTGCACTGCAACTCTGGTCTCCACCTGTCCCCCACTCGCACCCCCATGTAAAAGAAGACGGCCATTGAAGCAGGAACCCTAATTCTAGGCAGACAGTAGGTGAAGGAGCTGAAAGGCAATCTGGAGAACGTTATCTCTGCTGTTTAATCACTGACAAGAATTATGAAAACAGGCACCTCTGACCTCTTGTCAGAGTCCTCCCCAAGATGGCGGGGCTGTTTCCTTTTGAGGAGGGCAGGAAGAGGGCTGCCCCGTTGCACAGCTGTGGGAGGTACCCGTCACACTGCATGCTATGGGAATGGTTCACCTGGAACACACCTGGCGAGGATCCTCCATCTCCTGTAGGCATGAGTCATGCACTCTCATGACTGAGTCCCACTGCTCCTCCCCCTAAATCCTTGGCAAATAAAACTTCTACCCAGGAATCAGGGAGAAGAGACTCTCAGAAGGACCACCAAGTACATTTTCTCTGTGCCTTCAACCACACCAGGGTGTACCACACCCAAAGGTAGGCCACTTGGTAAAATACCCTCCAAGGCCCGGTGTGTGAAATAAACCAGGCCAGGTCCAAAAGAAATGATCCAGCACTGCAGATCTCTGACTGATCATAAAAATATGCTAGGCTTGAGACCGGGATGTTCTATGGAAGCTTCTTGAGCCCTGCAGAGAAAACGCCCTCTGTGGAACCCACAGGTTGCAGGGTTTCATCCTGGAACTTCATGAAGTCCCAAGGCTGGGCCAAGCCAGAGCAGAGCAAGGCCTCTGCGGTGATCCCTGGTGGTGCCAGGGTCTCCTGCACCCTCTCAGCTGGGCTTAACACCTAGTTCCCCGCCTCTTACTGAAGCTGTCTACCTGTGATGCACCAGGGAAATGGAGGCAAAGCCAGACACCTAACCTCTGCACTTCCCTGCAGTGGCTTTGATCATGCTCAGCAGATGACAACTCTCCCTATCCCCACCTGCCTCTCTTCGCCTCTCATGGGGCCCATCAAAAGTAGAAAAAAGTCAAACTTCTTTTCCAGATCTGCTTTCTCATCCAACACTTCTTCATTCCCTGAAAGACTTCACTAGCCCTTTCCTTACCTGTGGATATCCCAGCAGGGTGGCCACAGTTCAGGGAGCATAACAGGACTGTGGTCTATGGTCTTTAGTGGTTACTCCTGTAAAAAAATAAAATAAAAATAAATAGATAGATAATAGGCGTCTTTGAAAACTCAGGACTCACGTGTTTACCAGAATTCCCTCCAAGGAAGTTGTGACCTCTGAGTCTCACACCAATCCCTGGCTCTGTCTGCCCTGCCCCCACCACCCCTCACCTTCTCTAACAGCATGCCTCTGTCCCTTGCCTGGGAGAATATGGCCCTTGGTCTAATTTATGAAAGCCTAGCCTGTTATCTAGGGCATCCCAGACAGGGTGAAAGTCAGGTTCAACTTGGATTTTTGAGAAGAATTTCCTGAAACATCAGAGCCTTTCATAACTAAGAATATGATTAGAATATTCTTTCTCAATTTAAAAGTACCATTGAAATTACTAGTTACCAAACTAATCCCTAATGGCTTGGCTTCTTTAGAAGAAAGCTCTCCAGTAAATCAAAGAAGTGGAAGTCAATATTTAACCTGGGACGTTCTGGATCAGACTCCAAGTCAAAGCTGAGTAGAAATGGGAGTGTATTTGTAAGAGGACAGAGGCTCTCAGGTAAGAATTAATAACAGTTATATTTTATGATGGGTTTCTTCCCTCCCTCTCCACCCCAACTAGCTCTGCTTCCTAAGTCATTGGTTTGATCAAGTCAAACTCAGCCTTGAAAGAGAAACTTATAAATTAATTAGAGTGTTTTTTTTAAATAATAATAATTTTAGACTTACAAAAAAGTGACAAAAGTAGTACACAGAGAACCCGTATACCTTTCACACAGCTTCTCCTAATGTTATCATCTTACATAACTGTAGTACAATTATCAAAGCCAGAAAATTAATATTGATACAATACTATTAACTAATTTATAGATCTTATTCATATCTCACCAATTGTCCACTAATGTCCTTTTCTGGTCCAAGATCCAGTTCAGAAACCCACATGACATTTAGTCATCATGTCTCCTTAATTTCCTCCAATCTAGACAGTGCCTCAATTTTTCTTTTTCTTTATGACCTTGACATTGTTGAAGAGTACTGACCAGTTATTTTGTAGCGTATCCTCAGTTTGGGTTTGTCTGATATTTTCTCCTGATTAGAATGAGGATATGAATGTTTGCAGCAATACCACAGAAGTGATGTGCCCTTCCCAGGGCATCATATCAGGAGGTACATGATGTCAATATCTTATTACTGATGATACTAATTTTGATCACTTGGTTAAAGTGGTGTCTACAGGTTTTGCCACTGTAAAGTTATTATTTTTTTCCTTTGCAATTAATAAATATCTCATGGGAGATATTTTGAGACCATGCAAATATTTTGTTTCTCATCACACTTTTGTCCATGTACACCCACTCCTCACTCATTGACACGTTTCGGTTCCAAAGACCAGGTCATTATGCGAAAATTGGTGTTATGCCAAAATGGAGGATGACTACATCAGATCACAAAATGCAGGATGACTACATCATTACATAACTGCCAAACCACTGAGAATCATGGCCCAGCCAAGCTGACACATAACCTTAACCAAAATAGCCAGCATTACTCTTCACCTTGCACCTCGGTGTTCGTTACTGCCAGACATACGTCATTAATGTGCAAAATAGTCAGACAGTAGATCTTTTACCATTGTCATAAATGCAAAATGTTGGATGACAAGATGGTCGATAAGTGGGGAGTAGGTGTATCTTAGCATCCATTAGTGGTTCTTGCTTGCAACAGTTATTACTGTGGTGTTGGCCAAATGGTGATTTCCTGTTTCCATTATTCATTCTCCATTTATTAATTGTAATTCTACTGTAAGGAAGAGCTGTCCCTTTCTCCCAGGGTCATGATTTTTAACTAGGGATGCTGTACTGTGGGACTTATTTCTGACTAATGAATAGAAATTGATGCAGGAAGGAATTGAGGGAACCACCATGTAATGGGGAATATAACCAATCCAGCAGGACATTGGGTTAGGAAAGAGAAGACCAAGAAAATCTGTATCAATGTTCTTTAGTGTCCTAGATTGAAAGTATGATAAAATGGAGGCAGTAGTTATAAAAAATGAGTTGTAAAAGGTAAACGTCCAAATGCAACGGGCAAGCCTTGATTGAATCTTGGTTTGAAAAAAAAAAAAATCTTCAAAATACAATTTTGGGAACAAATAGAGAATATATGGATATAGACTGACTATTAGATGGTATTAAGGAATTGTAAATTTTCTCAGGGTGCTAGTGATTCTTAGGAGACGCATGCTAAAGTTCAAGAGTGAAGGGTGAAATGTTAAAATACTGAAACTCACTTTCAAATGGTTCAGCATGATGTCAGTAGGTATACAGATATAGAAATAGATAAACAAAGCAAATGTATAGCAAAATGTTGACAATTGTTGATACTAGATGATAGGTTTAGAGGTCTCCAACTTTTTTGAATATTTGAAATTTTTAACAATAAAGACTTTGGGGGACAAAAAGTTAATGCCTGTAGGAAAAATGAGAGATAATATTTTTAAATATTTTCCTTGAACCTGGTGATAATTGTATGTAAAGGCTCAGAAAGCACAGATACTAGAAATATTCACATTTGCTTGTAGGAGTAATGAGGGATGCTACAGGGTATTGCAGTTACAATGATTTAGGCTGTAAATAATATCAAATCCAACTCAACTGGCTTATACAATGAGGGCATTTATTGGCTTCTATAATTGGACATCCAGATGTAGCACAGGCTTCAGGAGTGGTTTAACCCAGTACCTCTCCTGCCATTTTCAGTTTCCCTCAGCTGTACTCTCTCTGCAGTTTGAATCCACCAGCCGCTCCTTGAAAACTCTGTGGGGCAGTTCTACTCTGTCCTATAGGGTCGCTATGACTCAGAATTGACAGCAACAGGTTTGGTTTGTTTTTTTTTTTCTTTTGGTACCCTCTGTGTGGGCCACCTTCATCCCTAGACTGGCTCCCCTTGCTATGGCCGAATAGCCGTAATAGCTCTAGGCTTTACCTTTGAATTATCACCCTGTACACAGGGAGAAACAGCATCATTTCTCATGGCTTGCGCCTAAGAACAGAAACCCTTCTTTCCCAAAAGGCCCCATCAAACTCTCCTCACAACTCAACAACCTTCACTGAGTCACATGGATCAGTTCCGACGACTGAAAGAATGCCTTGGCTTAGGCCTGTGTTCCTGAACCAGTCACTGTGGCATGAGGAATGGGATCCCCAGTCGGAAGCACCCAGGGAGCAGCAGGCTCTGAGAAGGGAGACGAGAAATGGGTTCTGGGCAGGCATCTACCCAGATAGGGAAGCATATACTTCACAAAATGAAAGGACAGCCCGAGTGAAAAGGGCAGATTGCCACAGGCACGGCAGATTAGATACAAATCGGGAATGAGGGGTCTCTAAGGAGAATCTGAGGGATCGAGTTCCTGGCAAGAAACTCCTGATCTAACAATAAGAGGTTTGCTTAAAGCACATCAAAGAGGGAATTCCAGTTACAGAATCAGTGATACCATGATGCAAGAGGTTCACCAAGTGGTGAAAATCAACAAAACAAATGAACAAAAATGAAATAAATGGTTTGCCTTGATCTTGACTTAGGAAGATTTCCACCCCCGTAGGGTTTTCAAAACGAGGAAGTCCAAGGTGCCGGATCAAACCGTGGTGAACTCACAGGACACACAGGGCGTTCTGGGCCAGAGCTTCTCTGCACAGCCTCCCCTCAGGATCGCCCACAGGACAGCTCACCCCCACACAGTGTTGCCTCAGGAGGTCTGAGTATCGGTAGTTTTTTAAAAGCGCCCCGGGTGATTCTGATACGCAGCCAGATTCTAAGGTCTTATGAACAAACTAGGAGCCCTGGTGGCACTGTGGTTAAAGCACTCGGCTGCTAGCGAAAAGGTCAGCAGTTCAAACCCACCAGTGGCTCCGTGGGAGAAAGATGGGGCAGTCTGCTTCTGTAAAAATTTACAGCCTTGGAAACCCTATGGGGCAGTTCTACCTTTAGGGTCACTATGAGTAGGAATCGATTCAACGGCAGTGGGTTTGGATTTCGGATGAACAAACTAATCAGAGATAGGTCGCCAAACCAGTAGAAATTTGATAGGATGCAAGGGTGAAAACATAAAACCATCAGTGTCAATACAAGTGGTTTCCTGTGGCCTTGACTGTTTTCCAGGCAGCCATCTTTTGCCAGAAGAGTGTTGCTGGAACTCTGGAACTAAAGACCAGTGGGCCTTATGGTCATAATGCTAGTGGCATCTGTAGGTGATGGTAGGCCTGGAACCCTGTAACACAATCCACCTAGGGCAAGGCAGAGCCGGCTCTGTAAGTGGGATCACCATTTGTCAAAACATGCATATGAAAAAAGAGAATCAGTGAGTTAATGTGCTTACACAATTTTTTTAAATCATTAAACAAACTCCATAAGGAAGGGTGTTTTACAAATTAATTCACCATAAATGGTATTGGGTTTCTTGTGGGAGGAGGAGGATGAAGGGGCATGTAGCCATATTTAGAAAATTGAACAGAGTTAAGAAATAAAGTGTAAGAAAAATGGGACTCAGTCAGCTGAATGAAGATGTATAAACTTTGGAATCTCCCAGGGACTGGTATTTGAATTGATTCAGTTTAAACTTTTTTAATATTATCAAACAGAAGAGTTCCGGAAACTCTCCACAAGGAATTCTTCTGAGCAGAGACATTCCAAAGCCATAGGGATAAGTGAAGAGGGGCACTCAAGGACCCAGAGGCTAGCAGGAAGCTGGTAGATGCAGCTCTATGAGGCCAAGCCAAGGTCCCAGACAGAAAAATATAATCTAGACATAGTCATGGGCCAAGAGGCCCTGAGTTACTACCCAGAAAAGGGGCTGGGGAGCCTTTGGGGACTGTCCCCTGAAGCCATAGCCCTGCTGTGCTGCTGTGGTCATCCAGCCCACAAGGCACTGCAGCGTCAGAAAGGGGGTCTGACACCAAAGGTGAACACCGATGTTCCCAAAGACAGAGCTGCTGCCCAGCCTCCGTGACACACAGGGTCACCTGGTCACTGCCCCTCAAGGCAGACACGTGAAAACCGGGGGAAGTTCATAAATGCAGTTCCCAGAAACACAAAGGCCAAAAGCTGTGTCAGAATGCGTGAATGAATAAAGGGATGTCGGCCAGGTTGTTCTAGGATAATAAATCAGTTTGTAAACTTGTGAAAATAGCAGACCTTCAAAGGATAAGAACTCTGCGTTAGTGGAAGGAAGGAGGTTTGCAGGCAGTCTCTGCCACCTCCACAAGTTTGAGTGAAGAGGCTGCGTCCTCCCACCACAAATCCCTGGTCAGGCACAAGCCCAAAGCTGGGAGGCCAGGGTGCTAATTCAGAGCCTCCCAGAAGGAACAGGGTTTGAGGCAAGGAGGAAAAAAGGGGGCTCACCTACAAACTGAAAAACTGGCAGTTCAAAGCCACCTAGAGGTGCCTCGGAAGAAAGGCCTGGCAATCTGCTTCTGAAAGATAACAGCCACTGAAAACCCTATGGAGCCCAGTCCTACTCTGATACACATGGGATCGCCACGAGTCAGAGTTGACAACAGCTGGTCTGGATTTTTAAAAGAGGGATAAAACAGCTGTGAGTTACTGTCCACTTTGGGTTAGGGCGGACCCTGCCTGCTTCTTGTAGAACCATAGCCTCTGTTCCCCTTTGTTGCTGAGCCCTAGCTGATCCTGAATAACAACAAGGATACACAATAGTTACTTTTTACTGAGCACTTACTCTATTCCAGGCTGGTACAACCTAGTCACTTTATATACGTCACTCATTTAACCCTCACAGCAGCCCTATTTTTTCCTTACATGCACATGAGAAAACAGAAGCTTATTGAGATTAAGCTGCTCATCTGAGGTCACACAGCCCCAAGTGGCAGAGTTGGAATTCAAACCCAGATCTGTCTGAATCCAGAGTGGCCTTAAAGGCTACTAGGCCTGGGCTCCTTGTCAGCCTCCAGACTGCCCTCTTCCCGCTCCTGGCAAGCTTGACCCAGGAGGAACCACCTTCCAGCCACTTCAGCCACCTGATGAGAAATGCTGTCCGTGAAAGTATTTAACACCATGCCTGGGATAACACATTTTCACTTATTCAAACCTCACACCCTTCCAAAAACCTCCTAAGCTACAAATATGCATAGCATACAGCAGGCACGTGGCAGGTGCTCAGTGAAGGGTTGGCTGGGATCTGCTCCAGGGTGAGGCCGGTGGGTGAGATCACTGGGGAGCAACCCGTCTGCAGATTTTAAGGAGCAGAGCTGCACCTGCAGAGAAAGGCAGCCCCGCTTCCCTGGGCCCTCTCACTTATTGTAACAAATTCCTGGGGGCTGAGAGGTATGGCCCTCAGCCAAGAATCCTGCTGTCTACCCTGACAGAGGGTCTGCCTGGAGCCCCATGGCTGCCCCGCATAGAGTCATTGTGGAATGCTTTTTGTACAGTAAAACTGGGCTCAGGACTCTGCATTGGCCTACAGCCATTTGACAAAACTGCTATTTACCTTTATCTGTAAAATGTTAATAAAACGTTGATCTACAAATGCTCTGTTTTTATAAGGATAGTCCCATTAAGAATATAGGAACATCTAGGATGGGGTGGGAAAATGTTTTCCAAGGGGACAAATTATAAATATTTAAAAAACTTTCCTAAAAAAATTTCTCATGCATACTTACAGCCTGACCTCGTATTCTGAATACTTCCTCTTCATATGCACTCAGCAGTGATGGTTTTTCTTTTGCCTTTAGTGGAGAAGGCTACTATTCGACCAGCGAAAAGCATGGACTCGCTGTGCTCAGTGCCCGTGGAAGGTGAGATTTTACAGATAGTTTCTGAACTGGCTGGGGGATGGAAGCTCATACACAGACTTGCCTTTCTAAGCTACTGTGCCTGCTCATCCCTAGTCACAATCATGTACAATCAACCAGTCCCAAATCCCTCCCTATCCCTTTCTGAACTCAAGGGGTTCACGGGGCCCTTGCATAACTCCTCTGCTCTACCTCAGGGATAGCCCTAAAACAGGTTTCCTCTCAGCTGGCCATAACTGGAGAACAGGTGTACTTTGCATTCAAACCTGACCCAGGTAAAGGGTCAACACCTGAAAACTAGGGCAGACGAGCCTTCCTCTTCGGGCATAAAGGAAGAACCAAGTGTTGGTTTATACCTCATGGTTTGGTGTCTGCCTAGATGCTTATGTGAAATGAATTTGGATGTTTCCATAGGCATTAGCTTCATAATGCTTGTCAAGTCATGATTTGGGTTGGTAGATTCATTCATTCATTCATCAGTAAACATAGATTGAGCACCAGCTGTGCGGCAGGTGGTTTGCAAGTGCCGACTGTGACATCGTTTGCTGGAGTAAAATGTATGTACAGTTGCATGCGAGGTGACACCTATCACCAAAACAGCACCCCACTACACTGTGTTCTCACAGGCCCAGCCTTAAGAGATGACTTGCCTGTACCTGTCACTTCTATTTTTGTTAAGCAACCAACAAGTACCATTACAAGCTATAAGGCAAAGGCCTTCCCTGACAGACTCTTGAAACTCGCCCATATTTATTCCACCACTTCCCAACCCCTGTAATACCGGACATTTTTCTCTTTAATAAATGAAGCAGCCTGAAATAATACATAAAATCTTTAAAGCAACTTAAATAATTACAAACTTGTAAAATAATCAGTGAAGTCTTTTTTTAAGCTGATCTGATACTTTTAGCATTTTTATCTATTTGCTTGGGTTTCAAAACTCCTTGCCCAGATTTTCAAGATTTGATACTTCAACACCTAGCTCACCATTTCTGTGGGTGTTGGGCAGGTCATCTAATCCCTCGGAGCCTCAGTTTCTTCATGCCTTAAAGGAGATCATTACACTTACTTATAGGGTGGGTGTAAGAGTTAAACCTAATGCTACATAAAATGCCCAGCATAATACTTAGTACTCCTCTTAGTACTTCGTGGAAAATTATTTTCCAGATTCCTGGCAACTCACTTGTCTTCTCCCAGCTTCTTTATTTCCCAGAAGACTTTTTCTTCTTTGCCGTCACTTCTAAGTCAGCTGAGCGTGCCTCCTCACAGCGATGCTTTCTACCATGTAGTTAATTCCCACTTCTGGTCTCTCATCCTCTGAAACAACAGCCTGGAAAGGGGGAAAGGTCTAGCTGAGAATGGCATTTGTGTCCTTGCTGAGAAATCAAACCCCTATCTGGGTCCATCTGTCAGAAAAGACTTAAAACATGATTCTGATGTTTTGCCTCCCCACCGCCCCTGCCCTGCAATCAGTTCGAGCAAACATCAAAATCTCTCGTCTGTCTCTCTACTATTTTATGATCTACATTTAGTGCTTGGCAAATGACAAGGTCTGCTGAGCAATCCTAGCAGCAATTTCTTTAGGAAACTGCTCTACCAGCAAAGTTTAAAGCTGGTCCCATCTGGTACAACAGCAAACGGTCCTGTCACGGCACCATGCCCATGAGAAAATGCTTCGTCTCTTGTCAGCTGAATGTTATGTATCTGCCTTTACTAGAATGACTGTCCCCTTGTTAACAGAGTCTCTGGGTGATGCAAATTGTTAAATGCTCGGCCACCAGCCGAAAGGTTGGCGGTTCAAACCAACCCAGAAGCTCCTCAGAAGACAGGCCTGGCAATCTGCTTCCGGAAGGACCCAGCCTTGAAAACCCTAAGGAGCGCTTCTACTCTGCACACGGGGGCTGCCACGAGTGGTAGTGGATGGTAACTTGAAGCAACAGCAGCGATGGCAGTACCCTCGTTAGATCGCTACGCCTTCCCAATAGTCAAACGCCGCGTGCCTGCCCTTATGAGGCTGTGCAGCTGTGTGCGCGCCCAGGCTGCTGACCGTGTCCTTGTTCTTCCCCACTAGGGAAAGAAACCAAAGGAACTTTCAATCGAACAGTTACCACCGGTGGATTTTTCATTCCGGCGACGAAAATGCACTCGACCAGCACTGGCAGCTCATGTGATCTCAGCAAGCAGGAGGGCGAGTGGGGCCAGGAGGGGATGCCAGCCAGGGCTGAGGGGGGCTTTGATGTGAGCGGAGACCAGAGCCCCCTGCAGGGCGCTCAGGCCCGGCCCCCGCCCGAGCAGCTGAAGGTGTTCCGGCCCATGGAGGACCCCGAGAGCGAGCAGACAGCCCCGAAGATGCTGGGGATGTTCTACACCTCCAGCGACGGCCCCAGCAAATCCGTCTTCACCAGCAGCCTCTTCCAGATGGAGCCCTCGCCCCGCCACCAGCGCAAGGCCCTGAACATTTCCGAGCCCTTTGCCGTGTCCGTGCCGCTCCGCGTGTCAGCTGTCATCAGCACCAACAGCACCCCGTGCAGAACACCCCCCAAGGAGCTGCAGTCTCTTTCCAGCCTGGAAGAGTTTTCTTTCCAGGGGTCAGAGAGTGGAGGTTGGCCTGAAGAGGAGAAGCTGCTGGGAGCTGAGGCTTCTACAGGTAAAGTGGGGAAGGAGGGTCTGTCTCCATTGCAGAGATGAAAACCAGACCTAAACGTGTTTAAACAGAGTTTGCAAGGCAGTGTAGTGAAGTGGTTAGGCTGTGGGCTCTGGAGCCAGACTGCCTGGGTACAAATCCAGGATTAGCCATTTTGCTGTATGATCTGCCAGTTAACAGGATGATTCTGTGCCTCAGTTTCTTAATCTGTAAATGTAAATTAGGATGTTAATAGTGTTAAATTAGTGAATACGTGTAAAGCTCTCAGAACAGTGTCTAATGCATAGTAAGGGCTCAATAAATGTTATCTATCATTATATTAGTCACTCGTCTAGTGAGAAGGTAGCAGAGCTACCAAGCTGGTATTGCAGACTCAACTCTTCCAGACTCAGTCTCTCTCCGTTCATTCATCCCTGGTTGCTGCTGCGTATCTGCAGGCAGCACCGCTGACCACAGCGTTAGCCTAGCAAACCCAGCAGTGAGAAAGAGCATCTTCCTCCCAGTTCCCTTACGGCAGATGCAAGGAGGACTCTGATTGGGCCTGCTTCAGTCACATGCCCAACCTTGGACCAATCGACGTTGCCGAACTAGTAGGGTACTAAGATTGGCCCGGCTTAAATCTCGGGACCATCTCCAGAGTTAGGAGGAGCCACGTGGAATGCAAGGAAGGGGAACCCCAAGGAAAGGGTGGTTGACAGGTAAAGCAACAAATGCTTACTGTGATTTCAATATATTTTTCAGTTAATATTAACTAACTGGCATGGATTATGTTGTCAGTCCCGGTCTTAAGTGTTCTGTATGTATTATCTCATTTCTCCTCACAACAAACCATGAAGTGTAGGTAGTTAGTATTATCCTCATTTGCTTAGAGAGGAGTAAGTAACCTGGCCAATGACTCATAGGAAGGAAGTGGGAAAAACCAGGATTTGAATCTAGACTAAAAAAATCCATGCTTTTAAGCACTCCACCATGGTCCCTCACAGGTTTGCTATGGGCAAGACCCTCCAGTGAGGGCTGTGGGATTACAGAGATTGTTAAGACATGATCCCTTCCCCCAACGAACTCAATAAATGAACTGAAATACAGCACAGAGTCAGCCTGTGGAAGTAGTGTAACAGGCTCCTGGGGCTTTCTGAAATGAGAGATTTAGATGTCTGAAGGATCACGAAAGGGGCATTCAAAAAGGACTGCAAGAGTGTCAGTGAGAGGCAGTCCTCAGGAGGATTCCAGGAAGACCTCTCAGAAGAGGTGATGTTTGTGCTGGGCCTTGATAAATGGGTACGATTTCTCCATGCAGAGAAGATGGGAGAAGGGCATTCTGGGCTGAGAGGCAGCAGAATATTGTGGAAAGTGTGTATGTTCTGGACCCCAAACGACTTGATTCAGATCCAGACAGTGTGCAGGTGGGCAGCTGACTGACATCTCTGACTCCATTTCTTATCTGCAGAGCAGGGGTGGCTCCTATCTCCAGGGCTATGGTGAGAACTGAATGGGACGATGTCCACAGAATGCCTACCCAGGGTCTGGCTCAGAGCGGATGTTCGATACACATTAGGCCTTTTCTCTTCCCCTTTCCTGCAGGGTCACAAGATGAGCAAAAACTCAGAGGCACCAAGTAATGCCTTGTTTGGAGACTGGCCCATGGGCTGATGCGAGTGGAGTAGGATTAGGGATAGGGGAGGAAGTGGGGGAAAAAAAAGTTTCAAAGGCTTTTGTGAGATTGGCTATCTTTTCCAAAAGAGAGGTTCCCTGGGTCCAAGGGATCTTTGGGAGATAGTCTGTTATCTTTTTTCCTTTTCTCTGTAATTAAGAATGTTGTTGTGTGGCGTGGAGTTGATTCCGACACATAGCAACCCTACAGGACAGAGTAGAAGTGCCCCATAGGGTTTCTAAGGCTGTAATCTTTAATGAAAGCAGATGGCTGCATCTTTCTCTCGCAGAGCGGCTGGTGGGTTTGAATTGCCAACCTTTCCATTAGCAGCTGAGCACTTAACCACTGCATCACCCAGTCTGTATTAAATTGGCCTGGGGAAAACACCAATGGAGATTCCAGCCTACCTCTCTGGCTGTGACGAGTGGGGCAGTCGGGCAGCTGAGGATCCTAGATCTAGCACCAAGGGCGGAAGGAAAATGCCAAAAGGTTCAGGAACAACAGGTCTCCTCACCCTTCTCTCTGATGGGGTTAACTTAAGGTTTTTTATTTTCTTTTGTAATTATTTCAAATGGAGAATTTGACCTTCCTTAATATAGTACTTTATTTTTTTATCTTTTATGCAGTAGCAGTGAGTAAAAGAAAAAGCATTAAAGGCAATTTTCCAAGTTACCTAATTAGGATTTTTAGTCACTCTGGCCATACCAATTCTTCCTCTTTTGGCCAATCTAGGTGAAATTCCAATGCGACCCAAAGGGTAAGATAAATCAAGTAAGTATTACACTTTAACTAAAGTGCTGACAATTAGATCATTGACTGCTCCAAGTGAAAAAAATGAAAGGCTCAATCAATGTAATAAAAATAATTGATTACCTGGTTTTTACCTGATTGTAGTGAATATTCTACTAAACTCAGTCGTGGGGTGGGGGGGGGGGGGGTGGAGGAGGAAGGGCCACAAACCTGATCCTTTTGAAAGTGAAGGAAGAGTTTATGTGCTGATTTAAATGCTACCAGTAACACTTTCTGTGTCTTCTTTTAGAAATGCTTCTTAAAGGAAGATCAGAGTTAACCATATAGCTTTAAGGAAACCTGATAAGTGAAAGTCCAGAATTACCCTAAGGAAATATTAGGAGTTACCTCACTGTTTTACTAAAGAATTTACAATAGAATTCTTCGAAATAGATACATTTTAGTGCATCTGAAATATGGTCCTACCTACAAAACTTTGTTTTGCTCCAACCAAATTTGTATCTTGTTTTATTAGGAGCAAGCCTATTTCAAAAACCCATGGTTCTGTTAGTTAAAGTACAGGCTAAGCTGCTGTAACAAAGAGAACCAAAAACATGGTGGCTCAAATGAGGTAAAAGTTTATTTTTATCTTATGTAACAGTCCAGAGGTAGGTGGCTCTGCTCTAGGAGATCATCCAGGGTCCCAGGTTCCTTCGGCCATGCCCAAGGGTGTTGTCCTTGTCTGTGTGGTCTGCATTGGCTCAACACCACCACATCCACTTTCCTCCTATGGGAAGGGGATAAGAAGAGGAAGCCAAGCCGCTTCCATTTAAGGATGTAGCTCAGAAGTTGCACATATCACTTTCACTTCCATCGCATCTGCCAGAACTCATTCATACGGCCACATCCACCTTCAAGGGAGGCTGAGAAATGTTGTTGCTAGCTGGACACACTTGCGGGGTGGAATAGATTCTATGTAAATAAAGACAAAGAAAATGGCTATTGGGGGACAGTTGGCACCTACTTGGTGCATAACGTGTTCTGTGCTGGGAACCTGACTGTGCACTTCCCTTTAGTGCTCTAGAGCTTCTTCTGTAGCTTAGAAGTAGCCGGCAAATCTGTCAATCAACAAAACTTTATTGGACTGATAGGCCCTTACCAGGTAATTTCTAGGAACAGATACTGCCTCTATCCTGAGGAACTTACTTGGGGATGAAAGCCACATCAACGTGAAAAGATAATGGTAACCTGATGACTTGGCAGCACGAAGGTAGTAACATTAAGTGCTGCAGGAGATTGGAAGAGAAATTGTTCTGGAAAGGTGCCAAAGAGCCAGTGTTACTAGGTTTAGATCTCCAAGGATGGATTTGATTTGAATCACAGGAAGGACCAGAGTAAAGGACTCAAAGCCAGGTGTAAGACCAGTCAGAGGGCAGCTTTTCTGCTCAGTGTCATGTAGAGGGTGAGGGTGGTAGGAGAGAAGGGTGAGATGTGGCTGGGCCAGAGTAAGGGGGGCTTTAAGTGTTGTAATGGATGCAGTAGGGAGCCGCTGAGGGTTGTTAGCAGGAGAGGGGTGATATGAGAAGGTCATCCTTAGCGCAGGCCCTTTTCCCCACTCCTCTGTCTTAGTTACCTAGTGCTGCTATAAAGGAAATACCACAAGTGAGTGACTTTAACAAACAGAGATTTTTCTCACAGTTTAGTAGGCTACAAGTCTGAATTCGGGGTGCCAGCTCTAGGGGAAGGCTCTCTCTCTGTCTGCTCTGGGGGAAGGTCGTTGGCAATCATGTGTTGTTGCTGTTAGGTGCCAGTAGAGTTGGTTCCGATTCATATCAACCCTATGTACAAGAGAAGAAAACACTGCCTGGTCCTGTGCCGTCCTCACTGTCATTGTTATGCTTGAGCCCATCATCGCAGCCACTGTGTCAATCCATCTCATTGAGGGTCTTTCTCTCTTTTGCTGACCCTCTACTTTACCAAGAATGATGTCCTTCTCCAGGGACCGGTCACTGAAGCCTCACCATCCTCACTTCCAAGAAGCATTCTAGTTGTACTTCTTCCAAGACAGATTTGTTTGTTCTTCTGGCAGTCCATGGTATATTCAGTATTGTTTGTCAACATCATAATTCAAAGGCATCAAGTATTCTTAGTCTTCCTTATTCACTGTCCAGCTTTCTCATGCATATGAGGTGATTGAAAATACCATGGTTTGGGTCAGGCACACCTTAGTCCTCTAGGTGACATCTTAGCAATCATGTATCATATATCTTCCCCTCAGTTTGTGCTTGCTTCCTTATTTAATCTGTTCTTTTATATCTCAGAAAAGGTTGACTTAAGACACACCCTACACTCATACTGCCTCATTAACATAACAAAGAAATCACATTTCCAAATGGGATTATAACCACAGGTATAGCAGTTAGGATTTACAACATGTATTTCTGGGGGACACAGTTCAATCTATAACGAAGTCCATGTTAATGGTCATGGTCAGTGTGCAGCAGACTCTGAGCTCTACAAAGAAAGACATTCGCACATCCTCTCAACTAACAGATCTTAGTAGAAGCTAAAAATGTCTTTAAAAATTACTGATACATTTACCTTTTTTACCCAGACTTTTCATTTTCAAGAATTGATCTTAAATTCCTGCACAAACACAAAAATGATATATGCACATCATGGCATTATTTGTAATAGCAGGAAACTGGCAAAAACCGAAATGTCCATCTTTAGGAGACTGGCTAACTATGGTACATCCACACAACTGAGTCCTGTGGAGTCCCGTTCTTTATGGCTCCACCCCACATTCCCCAACCGCCCTGGGCATGTGTGGCAGACAGTTTCTGTGCACACAGAAGCATCCTGTCTCAAGTGTGTTTCTGGTTTTCCGCCTCGAGGCTTTTTCTGAAGTGAGGATCTCACCCAGCCCTTGTTTAGGACAGCCTGGAAGTATGGAAAATTAACTGGGGCAGCCCTCCCCCAGTTGGAGATGGGAATCATGGATAAATGACTCAGCTTACCATCCTTTGGAGGGGTTGTTGCGAGACACTTCTGCGTGGTCCCTCAGAGAGCTGCCAGGGAGTGAGCTCTGGTTGCTCCAGCAGTAACCAGCTCAACAACATGCTCTTTATTGACTTATTCTCCATCCCTGTCTCACCTCCTCACTCCTGCCTCCTGCTGCTAAGACCTTGTCTCGAGCTTTGCTTTGAAGGGAACCCACACTAGGACATGCCCCAAAGAATGGTCAGTCTCCCTTAGTTACCCTGTGCTGCTGTAACACAAATACTACAACTGGGGGGCTTTAAAGAACAGAAATTTGTTTTCTCACAGTTCTGGAGGCTAGAAGTCCAAATCAGAGTCTCAGCTGCATCGGCTTCTTCTTTGTAGGTAGTCCTGGGCATTCCGTGTTTCCTTGGCTTGTAGACAACTTTCAGATGGTGTCTGTCTTCGCCCATGTATGCATACCTGTGTCTAATCGGCTCTTCTTAGAAATCAGAAGTGATTAGACTTAGAACCTACCATACTTGGGTTAAAACCCGTTGCCGTCAAGTCAATTCTGACTCATAGCGGCCCTGTAGGACAGAGTAGAACTACCCCATAGGGTTTCCAAGGAGCAGCTGGTGGACTCGAACTACTGACCTTTTGATTAGCAGTCAAACTCTTAACCACTGTGGAGCACTGGTGGTGTAGTGGTTAAGAGCTATAGCTGTTAACCAAAATGTTGGCAGTTCAAATCCACCAGCCACTCTTTGTAAACCCTATGGGGCAGTTCTACTCTGTCTGAGTCGGAATCAACTTGACGGCAATGGGTTTTTTGTTTTTTTTTTTAATACTAGGGTTGATCTAATTAACATAAAAAAGAAAACCCTATTTCCAAACAGGATTACATCCACCCGTATAGGGGTTAGGATTCCAACACATATTTTGAGGGGACACAATTTAATTCATAACACTCCCTATATACCAATATGGCATGGATTTCAAGATCTGTTTAGTGAAAAAATGTGAAGCACAGACCAGTATATATCACATGCCATATTTTGTGTAATAAAGGTGGGAAATAAAGATATATGCAGTGTAAGTGTCTGCTTATATTTGCACAATAAACTCTGGAAGAATAAACCAGAAATAAACAAAAATAGTTATCTATAAGGGACAGGAAGAAGTTGTGTGGAAACAATAGGCTGAAAGTAAAACTTCTCAGAGAAACCTTTTTATGTAGTTTCAACTTTTGAACTCTGTAAATGTTTTACATATTCAGAAGTAAAATTAAATTTCACAAAACAAGCCTACTAACTGATGAGCAAAGGAAAATAGCACCGTTGACAATTCTGAGGCATTATTAGCTCACACATCAGGATGCTGTCACAGAATCTGAGTTTCAGGCTGGCATCAGGTTGAGAACCTTGCAGTGAAGGCACCAGAGTAACCAGTGGCTTTGAGCAGAGTTTTTCTCAACCAACAAACTTTTCTGAGCTTTTACTGCATGTCAGACACAGTACTAGACGCTTTGTCTCCATTATCTATTCAATTGTCACAACAGCCCTGCAAAGCATGTGTAACTATGCCATAGGACCAAGGTTACAAGATACATTGAGAAACCAGAATTTGAACTCAGGTTTCTTTAATTCCAATGTAAATAATAATAACATTTACTGAGGGTCTGCTATGTGCCAGGCACTGTCATAGGTACTTAAGTCTTTATTCCATGCTGGGAGAGCAGCTGTATATAATGAAATAGGGCTCGCCTTTATGTAAGGCAACAGGGGCCAAACTTGAGGTCTCCTGCCTCTTCCGGATCTTGCTAGATGTTTAAATCAGAGCTTAATTACTTAAATGTATCCAAGCTGAAGTGCAGATAACCCCTGGGAGGAGTCAGATGGGAAGCTGTCACTCATAATCATCATATACCTTTGCAGCTTGGTGTGAATAGCAGATCTGAATGACCTTGGGCACCAAGCTTGACTTCTCATGACCTCAGTTTCTTTCCTTATCTGTAAAGTGAAAGTCTGGGCTAGAGCAGGGCTTCTCAACCTTGGAACTATGGACATTTTGGGCCAGATAATTCTTTGTTGTGGGGGGCTGTCCTGTGCATCTTAGGATCACATAGCAGCATCCCTGGCCTCTACCTGCTAGACACCTGTAGCACTGCCCTTCTCCCCTCTCCACCACCACAGTTGTGACAACCAAAAATGTCTTCAGACATTGCCAAATACCCCGTCTGGGGTGAGTGGGGCTCCTGGTTGAGCACCACTGGACTAGATGATCTTCAAGATCCCTCCCAGCTCTGAGAGTCTGTGACTCTGGGATCTGAGGACAGGACATTGCTAAGAGGAAAGGGAACTCCCTCCATCCTTGCAAAGCAGGTCTGGTCCATGACAGTAACAGTGCTGGAAATGGTCTCTTCTTCAACTGATAACTCACATCCTCATTGCAGCTTCTGCACCTAAGAAGGCAGCTCCCGAGGATTCCAAGCCAGTACCCGAACCAGTGGGAACAGTGGAATACAGCAAAGGCCTTCCCCTGCAGCCAGACATCCAACTGCAGGAGCAGAAATCCTTGGAAATCTCCCTGGGCTATCAACATTCAAGTGAATTAGAGAAGCGGCTTGATCCAGAGAATATGGCGGAGGAAGGTGGAGAGGCTGGCCAAGTGGAGCCCAGTGCTCTGCACAGGAGCCCCAGGGTCAGAGCCGAGGCCGTGTTTCTCCATGAGATGGTAAGGTGAACTCACTGCCTGGTCCTGTCAGATGCATTTCCTGTTTTTCCCAAGGGCTCTTGGTACAGCTTAAAGTAGCTTTTTGTTTGGTTTGGTTTTTTTCTGAAGAGCAAAACAGTTTCTGCCGAAGGGACTTTAGGAGACAACCTTCTAATCTGGTCTGGGATTTTTGCAATGGACTTTTTAGAGGTCCTGCGGTGATGGAGGGGAACCATCCAGCTCAACTTCCCTAGGACAGACTCAACTCTAAATATTTCTGACCTGAAGTCACCATAAACCAGTAACATGTCCTTGGAATGTAATGACATCCAACCCCAGGAGCAACACAAAACCTCCTTGTCATGTCTGGTCACAAACATGACGATTATTCAGCTGGTCCAGCCCTCTTGGTCCAGAACATCCTGGGTGGACAGTTGTCTGTGCTTGTTTATAAAATCTTCTGAGAGATTCCCAGGATCCATTCCTTTCTCTTACAGCTTCTGGAGAAGTTAAAATCTGATGCCAGAGCCGACTAAACCTTGTATGCTTTTTAGAGGTGGAATTGTCCAAGAGGGTTTTATAGGATGTCCTTGGATAAAATGAAGGTGTGAGGAGGTTTTCCAGGGTTGCTTAAGGAAGAATCCTGTACTTGGGATGCAGCTTTGTGACTGGAGGAAGGTGCCAAATGGGAAAAGAAATCTCTTTGCCCTGTAAGTTGCTTCCAAGACTTGGTTTCTAGGATATGCACAAAAGGACCATGTGCTGGGAGTTAGGGCAGTGCTGGGGTGCCATGGTGGCCTCAGAGGGGCTGAGTGAGAGTTCTGGTAAGACATGTTTGCATTTGTTGAAGGGGAAGGAGTTACTATCTTAGGCTAGGTTCTCTAGAGAAGCAAAACCAGTGAAGCATGTATATATATATAGTGTATATATATATAGAGAGATAGAGAGAGAAAGATTTATCTCAAGGAAATGACTCACATGACTGTAGAGGTTGGCAAGTCCCAAGTCAGTGGGTCAGGCATCAGGCTGGAGGTTTCTCCTTACTCACGTAGCTGCAGGGGCTGATGAACCCAAGATTGGCAGGAAAGCTGCTAGTTCAAGTCCCAAGAACCAGAGGTCAGATGATGATGGGCTGGATGCAGGATCCAGAGCAAAAGCCTTGCTGGAACATCCATTTATATACTGGAGGCAGGCCACACCCCCAAGGAAACTCCCTTTCAATTGATTGACTCCTCACAAGCAGATCTTATCATGGAGTTGATTACAACATTACGTAACTGCCAGACTACATCATAACTGCCGAACCACTGAGAATCATGGCCCAGCCAAGTTAACACACAACATTAACCATCACAGATATAGACATTTTTATGGGCATTGAATTATGGGAATACCCAACAGGCGAATGGCATTGCTTTGAGAAGCAGATAAAGGGTGGATTCGTGGGAACACATAAAGACATGCAATTCATTCATTCATTTAAACACATGTATTAAGCACCTACTTTGCGCCAGGCACTATGCTGAGCACTGGGATCACTCCAGTGAACAAGACTGTCACAGTCCCTGCCTTCTTAGAGCTGACAGTCTAGTAGGGGAAAGGGCCATTAAACAAGTAATTTCTAGGGCGATGTGGTAGTATAGAAGAGTTCCCAAGTGGCACAAATGGTTAAGTACTCAACTACTAACTGAAAGGTTGGTAGTTTGAACATACCCAGAGGCACCTCGGAAGAAAGGCCCAGTGATCTGCTTCTGAGAGGTCACAGCCTTGAAAACCCTATGGAGCACAGTTCTACTCTGACACACACTGGGTCACCATGAGTCAGAACTGACTCTACGGCAAATGGTTTTGTTTTGTTTGTTTGTTTGTTTGTTTTTGGTTTATGGAAGTATGGAGTGCTGTGAGAGCATAGAAGAGGATAACCTAACCTAGTCAGAGGGAGGATGGGTACCATAAGGGTCAAGGAAGTCTTCTCTGAAGAACAGATGTTTAAGTCGAAAAGTTAGCCAGGAGAAAAGGGTAGGGAGTGGGGCTGGTAGGGGGAGCCTTTCAGGCAGAGAAATAAGATATGCCATGAATCTGAGGTGGGAAGGAGCATGAACCATTCAAGGAAAAGGAATAAGGCCAGGACAGCTGGGCTGGAAAAAGTGAGGCTCCGAGGGAAGCAAGAGCCACGTTTGGCAGGGCTGATGGAAGGAATTTGAGGCTTAACCTAAGGACAACAGGGAAAGCATCTGATGTGTTCAGAATTTTGTCTTTAAAGGGTCACTCGATCCTGGGAGGAGAATGGCTTGGAGAAGGGCAAGAGAAGGGGCAGGGATGCTAGTTGGCTAGTATGTGGTAAAAACAAAATGAAACAAAAAACGGTGGTGTAGACTAGGATGAGAGCAGTGGGGATAGAAATGGAAGGGTTTAAGGGCTATTTAGAAGGTAGAAACATAGGATTTGGTGAAGGATTAGATAAGGAGTGAGGAGGAAGGGGGAGTCAAGGACACCCCATAGGGTTCTGGCCTGAGCAAAAACAGGCACTTAAGATAGCAGAGAATGGAGTGGAGGGGCATTTAGCTGTTCATTTAGTTATCTAAGTGTATTGATTTCTTGGTATTGACTTCTTAGTAAGAGAGCAATAAATGTAGGTGCTGAGGCCAGTAAACAGATGGCGATAGACTATCCCTGCCCTGAAGGCAGACACAGGCTAGTAGGCAAAGTAGAAATGTGCACAAATAAATAGAATACGGTAGAATCGGATCTCAAACATAGCCCTGCCTTTGGACCCAGTAATCCTACTCCTGGATATTTATACAAAGGAGATAATTCAAAAGAAAACAGTCAATCCATTTCAACGCAACAGACCCTTTGTTGAGCATCTACTGACAGTACCCCAGGCACCATTTGACCCTGAAGAAGCCAAAATGAATAAAACACAATTCCTGACCTCAGGGAGCTCACAGTCCATTGGGAAAGATAAGGGCAGCATAGAATAACTGTAATATGAAGCAGTGTGCGATCAGTTCTGGGGAGAGGTGGTGAAGTCAGCACAGGGCAGACTTCTCAGGCAGGCCTGCACCCCCACAGGTTGGAAATGCTTCCCTGACTGCTTCTCCTTGGAGGATTAGTCCTTGAGACAGGAAATCACAAGCTGAAACTCGTGTCCTTGGCCCCGACCGGGCTCCATCCATCGTCTCCTGTCCGTCGCTTTGGGCTTTGTGTAGGAAAAGGGAGGCATCCAGGAGGAGGAAGAGAAGCTGGGTTCCTGACTAGAGGTGGGGACACAAAGACAGCAGACAAGATGGAGGAGGAAGACCGCAGAAAAGCAAACCCCGTTGTGTTAACAGCGGTTATCTGTGGGTTCTAAGAATATATAAGATTTTGCTGTTTTTGTAGTCTCTTTTTCTTTTGTGGAAACCCTGGTGGCGTAGCGGTTAAGCGCTATGGCTGCTGACCAAAAGGTTCGTGGTTCAAATCCAGCAGGTGTTCCTTGGAAACCCTATGGGGTATTTCAACTCTGTCCTACAGGGTCGCTGTGAGTTAGAATCGACTTGACGGCAACAGGGTTTTTTTTTTTTTTGTATGTATTTAAATTTTTTCCACATGGAATATATACTTTGGTAATAAGAAAAAAAAACTGTATTTATTTATTTGGAAAGCAAATCTTAGGGCAAGAGTTAACGTTTTCATTCCACTAGGAGAATCTCATTCTTGTGTGGCTTCAGGTAAACCTGACGAAGACCAGAGTTTTTGCTTGTTTTATGGAGTAACAGTGGACAGGTATTAAGGGCTTATACTCTGGTGTAGACGGAGCTGTGGGCTTCAGTCCCAGTCTGCTCCTATGTGATTTATGTAAATTGCTTAAATCTATTTGAACATAGGTCTCCTCATCTATAAAATGGTAGTTAATTACAATAGTATTTATTTCCGGGGTTGCTGTGAAAATTAAACAAGAAAATACATTGAAAGTATTTTATGGCACATAGTAAGCACTCAGAATCCCTGGGTGGTGCAGATGGTTTAGCGCTTGGCTGCTAACCAAAAGGCTGGAGGTTCGAATCCACCCAGAGGTGCCTTGGAAGAAGGGCCTGGCTACTTCTACTTCTGAAAAAGCAGCCATTGAAAACCCTATGAAGCACAGTTCTACTCTGACACACACGGAGTTGCCATGAGTCAGAATCAACTCCACGGCAACTGATTTTATTTTACTTTTTTTGGTTAGCACTCAATAAATGTGTGCAGTTATTACTAACTTGTTTTACTTGCTAAGGGAGCACAGCATGGCACAGCTCCCGTCCCTTCAGTCTCACTGGGAAAACTACGGATGTCAGTGATGAGAGCCCTTGGTTCGAAGATAATCCGTTTCTTGATGTTTTTCAGGATGAAGATGATCTGGCCAGTGCCCTGATCTGGCCGGAGATTCAACAAGAGCTGAAAATCATTGAGTCTGAGGAGGAGCTCTCCTCGCTGCCACCACCACCTCCAGAGATCAGCCTGACTCAGCCAGCCCCTGAGTCGAGTCCAGGCCCTTTGCCTTCCCCAGAGCCAGCCCCAGCCCCTCTGGAGGAGCGGAACCAGGACCCAAGCCATCAGAGCGCACAGGCGGCTTCGCCTGCAGCCAGTAGAGAGAAGCCAGAGCCCAGCAGCAGCCTCCATAGGGGCGAGCCTGAGAGAGGTCCGTGCCCAGACCCCACCAGCCTAGCTCCTCTGGAAATCGTTCCATTTGAGACAGCTTCTCCACCAGCAAGGGTAGAGGTGGGAGGCTCAGGAAAGCTATCTCCTCCCCTCCTGCCAGCTCCTCCCCCTCCAGCTCCTCTAGAGGAGAAGCCTCGAGTCCCGCTGCCCAAGGGCAGCCCTGAGAGAGAAGACCCAACCGGAAATTTGAGGACGAATCCCTATTTCGACCAGCTGAATTCCAAAGGCAGCCCTACCACGCTCATTCTTTGTCAAGGAGATGAGGCCGCCCCAGGACAGACTGAAAAGCAAAACCCAAAGAATGCTGCTTTCCAGGTAAAAGACCCTGGCTGTCCAAGCTCAAGGGAGGTGGAGATCGCCCCACAAGGAAAGGGGGATGTAGCCCATTCTGTACAGGAGCCCTCAGACTGTGATGAAGATGACGCTGTGACGGACGGTGCCCAGCATGGCCTGGAGATGGTGGAGCCCTGGGAGGAGCCCCAGTGGGTGACAAGTCCCCTGCACTCCCCCACCCTGAAGGATGTGCAAGAGGCCCAGGTGCAGGGCCCCCAGGGCCACCGATTGGAGAAGAGGCTGTCCCACAGGTCCAGCCTTCGCCAGAGCCATTCTCTAGATAGCAAAACCACAGAAAGGGGCCAGTGGACTCTTGAGGCTCCCTCCTCCAGCAGCTGTGCTAATCTTGAAACAGAGAGGAATTCTGACCCCCTGCAGCCACTGGCCTCCAGGAGAGGGGTGACTGGATGGGAGGAGAACGACCCGAGGTCCTTCAGAGAGTTTTCTGGCCTGAAGGAGGCCAAGGCCCTTCCCAGCCAGAAGGGACCAGGCGATGTGCAGCTGAAAGCAGCAGAAACTGGCCCTGTCAGTCCCGCAGAGGGGAAGGAGCTGGCAGCACACCTGGGGCACGACAACCTGCAGATTGAGCGAGGCAGTGTTCCTGGGCCAGAGAGCAGCAAGGAGAGTTCACCCAGCGTGCAGGACAGCACCTCGCCTGGAGAGCATCCCCCCAAGTTACAGCTGAAGAGCACTGAGTGTGGGCCCCCAAAAGGGAAAAATAGGCCTTCTTCCCTCAACTTGGACTCTGCTACTCCCTTTGCTGATCTCATCCGGTTTGAGAATGTGGCCTCATTTGGTTCACCTGGAATGCAGTTCTCTGAGCCGGGAGACTCAACAGTCACATGGATGACCTCATCCCACTGTAATGCAGACTGCTGGAGGGTCCACTCCCAAGACCCCCAGGACCTGGACATTGTTGCTCATGCCCTAACAGGCCGCCGCAACTCGGCTCCTGTGAGTGTGTCAGCTGTGAGAACCTCCTTCATGGTCAAAATGTGCCAGGCCAGGGCAGTCCCGGTCATCCCACCCAAGATTCAGTACACACAGATCCCACAGCCCCTGCCCTCCCAGAGCTCCGGGGAGGGTGGGGCTCAGCCTCTGGAGAAGAGCCCAGAGGAGCCCAGCTCAACTGGTGGGCCTGCTCAGCAAGCTGCCAGAGATGATTCTCCCCCCTCCTCGGAAAGCCCAAAGGGAGAAAAACCAAAGCAAGATACAGGAGTCACTGAGTCTTCACCGATGAATGCTGCGGCATCCTGTGTGAGTGAGGGACCCACCCTTTCTCCAGATCCGGGCTCATCTAACCTCTTCTCCACCCAGGACGCAGTAGTGCAATGCAGAAAGCGATCATCAGAGACAGAGCCATCTGGGGACAACCTTCTCTCGTCAAAAATAGAGCGACCATCAGGGGGCTCTAAGCCTTTCCACAGGTCAAGGCCAGGAAGACCTCAGAGCCTAATCTTATTCAGTCCTCCCTTCCCTATTATGGACCACCCACCCCCCTCATCTGCAGGGACAGATTCCAGGGTCATGCTGTCCCCTATCAGAAGTCCTATCCAGACAGTTTCCCCTGGCCTTCTTTGTGGGGAGCTGGCAGAAAACACATGGGTCACACCAGAAGGGGTTACACTTAGGAATAAAATGACCATCCCTAAGAATGGCCAGAGACTAGAGACTTCAACCAGCTGTTTTTACCAGCCCCAGCGGAGATCAGTGATTCTGGATGGAAGAAATGGGAGGCAGATAGAATGACATCAGTTCACCTGCTGGTGTCGGAAAAATGTCATGATTCATCTGGAAGTTACTACAGGGCCAACTGGCCATTATTCCAGGCAGAGGCTATCCAAGTTTGGAATTATTTTGGCCTCTGATTCTTTTTTCAGTCTTGACCATTTATTAATTATAGTCCATTTTCCAGAAAAGTGGTCAAGGGAAGGACCAAGAGATGAAATTTAGAAATGTCCATAAGAGCAAGTAGGAAAGGGTCACACAAGGGAAGAGGCTGACATGCTTGCCCCAGTGAAATTTGGGGCTTGTTTGTGAATGGATTACTCACCATTACCATTATCTATTACTGTTGAGAGCTGGCTGTGATAATGTCCTTTGAAAGAAAGAGAAATTCTTTTGCCTGTGTTGGAAAATGTTGCTATGGAGATTTAAAGGTCTCCTCTTTACTTCATGCTTTCTGATGCTCTTTAAAGCATATGTTCTTTCAAACCAGTTTTCTAACAAGCTTTGTAGAAGTGTACTATCCAGAATAGAAGCAGATTTGGAAATGCAGACTAACATGCACTTAGATACCCAAGTGGGTGAATTCAACCCATGCTCCTTCCCTGGAATCTCTGCATACCTGTTCAAGATGACTCCACATACCTACATAGAAACTCAGAATTTATACTCAAGAGCAAACTCTGAGACTGGCACAATCCAAGAAGACAATGACTTTTATTAATCTGGGATTCCAGCTGCCACTGTACTGACCTCTGATTTGTAAAACCAGTAGCTGGGCAGGATGGGGACTGAGATGAAGGTTACCTCAGTGAAACATGCTGAATTTTCATTTAGGTGTGCAATAGCAAAGTGAAGTTATCTGCTTCCTTTCCCACACCAGAATCCAAGAACAGGATGTCATCATAGAAAAAAAGCCTCAAACATAAGCAGAACTGTGCTCCAAACTTGTTTTAACTGGTGCGGCCTTAACAGAAAACACCTCTAGCTCAGCTTCACTCGTCTTGTACACTAGGCTTGGACCTGGAGTACAGGAGAGGATGAACGGGGGGGGGGGGGGGCCTAGGAGGGGAGGGAAGAGCTCTAGGCCAGTGGCCCCCATTACCACTCCATGAGAGCTACCCTTCTTGAAAATGTATTTCATTTTAGCCAGTGGGTCCCTTCCTTTTTCCCTCTCCCTCCACTGCTCAAGAGCAGATTTGAGGTACCACTCTCCCCTCATCCACCACCCATTCCCAGGCACTCATACTCTCTCCATTTGCAAGCAGAAACAATAAACCAATCTGATTTCCTTTTAGTTATTTAAAACTTCCGATGGTCCTTTCTTTTTCAGCTGGAGAAAGGAAGGAGAACTAATATAACCTGCTGGCAGAGTTTGGTGCTCCCCCAAAAGGGCTTCACAAGAGCCCTTCTCAAGGCAAAACCCATCAGTGTATCAATTCTTTCAAACCTTCTAAGACAACCATCTTGTTTGAGAAACAAAAGAAAACAGGACCTATTTTTAGCCCTGTGCACCTCTTGTTAGCTTCAAGCTTGGCCGAACTCCATCCAGAAGCTCAGTCACTGCAGAAATTTCTCTAAGGGCTAGCAATCCCTCTGGGCAGACCCCTCAGCCAAGGCTGATGCAGGGCAGGGTGGGAACCGAGCTGAAGTTACCTCCTCCAACGAGAAACAGGGAGCAGATCCCCTGCCACAGATGGATATTCCTCTCTCTCATCTTTCCTGAAGAGCCTTACAAACATACGAGCCGGAATCGACTTGACGGCAATGGGTTTGGTTTTTATCTTTTAAACCAGTGTCTGTGGCAGGGGTGCTAGGGAGTGTCAGGTCAGCTGATGAGTTGTGTCTTCAGAGAGCACTGAGATAGGTGAGCAAGGGGAGCAGTTGTTAGGCCTTTGGCCAGTGTTTTTGCACTCTCCTTGGGTGAGCAGGACATGGGATCACAACCAATGAGATGTCAACCAGTAAGATACGATAGCCTTGGTCATTTTTTGTGCCTAGTCAAGCAAGGGGAAGAAATAACAGTAGTGAGAGATGAGGAGGGCCATGTTCAAGAGATTGAAAAGCACATTCCTGCCTTATAAAATGTGGCAGACAGGCTTTATGTCACTCTTGGTGCACTTGTGGTGTCTGTGCTTTGATAAGGACCATGTTCCACTTAGAATGTGAGAGGGAGGGGACCGCACTTTGCTTCACCATCAGAACTCTGAGCCGAGTAATGAACTATTTAAGCTGTTTTATGATTATTTTACAATCTTGTCTGTAACACTTCTAGAATGTATTTTGTTTTGGTATAGACTGAGAAGCTACCATTTACATGTTAATAATTCTAAGGGCTGAGGCACCTATGTAGGTTTATAAAATGGCTGCCATGCTCCTTTAGGCTCTGACACCTTTCATTTGCATCTTCAGGAGTGTGGGCGTGTGGATGTCATCACGAGACACCCTGACAAGTGTCTGGAGATAGTCCCTCCTCTGAGCCTTCCTAGCCAGTCAATTCCACTAGGCCTTGGAAGCTGACTCACCCGCAGTCAGAGTTCCGCTGCTAAAGCATGGGTCTCTCCTTTGACTACCTCCCAGCCTGCCAACTGTCACAAATATATTCATAAACTCCCTGTGGGTTGGGACTAGCTTTGTGCTCATGAAATTCCATTCCATGGTAAAGAAAACCCATTTTACTTTTTCCCCCAAGTTTTTCCCTAAAATGCCCTGGTATTACTTGTTTATTCACCCACTTGGGACACCCTAAGGATGATGGGGACGGGGAAGAATCAGACTGCCTCTTCCAACCAAGGAAGGGGCAGAACAGGTGCTGCTGTTTTTATAGACCTACCTGGTGCCCTTGAAAGGACAGCAGAGTCAAACTCGCAAAGGACTCATTCAAATCGGCCATCAGTTCTCAGTGGCTGACTTTAAAGGTTGAATTTGAAGTGAAATGCATGCATGTACCAATGTTTTCTTTCATCATTAATAGTTGCTTAAGAAGACAATTACCTATATTTATTTGCAAAATGGACCTCCCAGGTCAACTTTTTTTTGACCAGTTAAAACCAGTGGATATGGGGAATCTGGTTTTTATTCTCTGTTTCACTTGGAATATGAAGAGACCTGACCAAGTACCCCACTAAGACACTGTTAGCCTAATCAGAGCCCTAAAATTCAAAATATTGTCCAAGTCAAAATTCTGGATTCTGAGGACATTAAAAATGTAATCATCATTCTCAACAAGTAATTATTATCAAGAGATTAGTAATATTGCACTAAGTACAGCTCCTAAGTCCTTGAAAAATTTCATGAAAATGGGGATGAGGGGGAGGGGTAAGGGGACAGTAACAAAACAGCCCATAAACAACCAGGAACAAGATTTAGAACCATTCAGAACCAAATGAAGGAGGAAGGGGGGGAAATGTAGCAACTAGCATCTTTTTTAAAGGACTGTTAATAGTGCTCAGGTGGCCTACTGACTGTAAATAACCAAGTTAAACACAACTCCAAATCCAACGGAAGGTACCACCAGGGAGACATTCAGGCATTGAGAACTTTGCTTTGATGATACAAAAAGAGTGGCAACTAAGTTAAATAGTTCTGATGTTTTGCACGGTCCTAACTGCTTTTGTTGTGAAGTTCTGTGGGATTTCTGCAAATGAGCCGGGTAAGATCAGTGTTCCACACTCCCTAGAGGGCGTTTAGACTTTTGTCATGACAAGGTGGGTTAACTCTGTTGATGATGAAGTTCCAGGTCCACATTAACCTGTTACTTTCATGTCCACTGTTCAGCACATGATAATCACATTTGACAAAATTGTGTGAGACAGTTGTTTGTCTACATAGGCCTTGGGTTCCTACCTGAAGGGATGTTGGAGAATATAAGATTTATCTGTCAGGGATTGGAGAAGGAGAAGCTTCCAGTAAGTCCAAGACCCACCAGGATCGATCAGGCCCACATTCTACAGTGGCCTATCCCATTTGATGACAACATAAAATCTTGAGGTTAAGTGTTGCCAAAAAACCAAACCAAACCTGTTGCTGTCAGGTTGATTCCCACCTACAGTGACCCTAGAGGACAGAATAGAACGGCCCCATAGGGTTTCCAAGGAGCAGCTGGTGGATTTGAACTGCCAACCTTTAGGTTAGCAGCCATATCACTTAACTACTGTGTCACCATCTGCCTCCAAGTGTTGCCAGGAGTATGATTTGAAGCACTTCCAGCAGGAAGGACAGCTCAAAATGCGCAAATGCGCAGTGACAAAGAATGTGCCCTCCTGTACTATGCCTAACCCTTTTTCTAGCAAAGTAAGGGCCAGAAGAGGGAGCAAGCTTCTTTCCAAGCAGGGGGAGGGGATGGTAGAAGGGTGATTGCCTGAGATCAGTGTCATTCCAGACAGATTAAGATTGGAGACCAGCACACAGTAGTTTATTTAGTAACCTTGAGGTTCATGAGTAATGCAGAGATTACTTCTCTATGAGGGTAAAGGAGGATGTAGCTAAATGTAAGAAGCCCATGAAGTACATAGCCATGTGTTTTACTGGATAAATCAAAATGCTTTGCAATAATTTAATGCCATAGTACTTCCTGGCTTATAATTCTGCAAGGGAAAGCACTTTTTCAAAGAAGTCTATTAGAAAGCCACAGGATTTCAGCTGTTTGTTGAGCTCCACAAATGTTTCCAAAGATATAATCAAAATGAAATGTTTTTCTATTGATTAAAGTAAAAATATTAAACATATCCAGAGACAAATAAATGTAATTAAAACAGATTGTTATGCTTTAAAAACTTACTCTAATAAACGATACAAAACATAATGCTTATGATGAAACTATGAGGTAGAGGAGGACATGGGGTCGTCAAAATCAGCACCCAGAAAAGTGGTTGTATACATCAAGCTCGTTGTTCCAGTTTGTTCTTTCTAGCCCTTTCTAAACAATGTGATTAGAATTGGGCTTTAGTTTCGTGGTCCCTAGGGCTGGATTTTCAGTAAGTGTTGGACTGTATGGTGGGGTGGGAGTCAGTGTTGGGTTGTGGTTTTACTCTTGGTTTTAGATTGAATTGTGGATGAATCATTAGATGATAGAGCTGAAAGGACTCTGGAGATCATCTAGTCCACCCTCTTACTGCACAGCAGCTGGGGAAATATGAAGCAAGCTCATGGAGCCCACAAGCCTCAGAAGTGGAAGCATAATCTCACCTTCCTGGACTCCGAGGCCATTGTACTTTGGTTTTCCATCAGAATAATATCCCTCCCCATGCAACCCTTTCCCTCCTCACTGCTGTTCGCATTGCACATAGAAAGTGGTCATAAACATGGAGGGATGGATGGATGAACAATCTGCTGGCTCATCTTTATTTTTGAAAGCTTTTGCAGTAAGGGTTATAACAGGGTAGTCAGTCTGCTGTTAGCCATCACTAAAATGTTTAATCTTTTTTTTTTTTTTGTTACTTCAAAGTTTGGTTTCACAACAGAAGTCTGCTGATTTGCTTCAGTAATTTTTGTTATCGTTATTTTACATCTTAACAACTGTCAAATGCTTTCAACTTCACCCTCTTAAACTTGTGCAACCACCGTTATGTAGCACAAAACACCAAGTATAAACTGATGGATACTGTAATGAAAAAATGAGGAGAAAAAGCATAGTGCTCCTCAAAACTCCTTCGCTTAAGCAGACAAGTAGGTCTGCTTGCAGAGATGTGAACTCAACTTTCCTATTACTTGACTCAATCAAGGGGGACCATTCTTTATTTGAGTGATTATGTTAATGCACTGGAAAAAAACAAAAGTAGCAAAAGTTTGTTATCCTGGCACTTATCATCACAAAAACGGGCAGAGGGGAAGGGACACTCATTGGGTCGAAATAACTGGCCCTTAGAAAAACAAATACAACCTAGGCTCACAACCTAGTGATAGTTGCAGTAAAAAACATCATTGCCAAGGGGATAAAAATACTACTATTTTGGCAATAAGATTCTATTTAGAACTGAACACCACTCAGGGCCTGCTCCTCTCCTACCACCCTTCACTGCTGCCCTAAATACTGTTTTCTCTGGTGCACTCTCAGATCTCCACAGTCCTGTCTCCCGATCCTGGACCACCCCGTCCCCCAACACCACCACCCACACACACAGTTCCCAACTCTCCCACAGCCCAATCGCTTCACTGATGTTGCCTCTACTTCCCAGAGCTAAATGAAATTTGACACTTCCCTGAGGACTTCTTTCCTTGCACAAGAGATGACATTCTTCCACAAATACATGGACACAAAAGGTTGGAAAAGTTCAGGGTCTATGTTCTCCTAAGGAGCCCTGGTGGCTCAGCGGTTAAAGCACTCGACTGCTAACTGAAACGTTGGGAGTTTGAACCAACGAGCTGCTCCATGGGAGACAAATGTGGCAGTCTACTTCCTTAAAGATTTACAGCCTTTGAAACCCTATAGGACAGTTCCACCCTGTCCTTTAGGGTCGCTGAGTGGGAACTGATTTGACGGCAACGGGTTATGTTCTAATGGTTCCCCACTTCTACGCCATCACTTCTTTCCATCTCATCAAAACTCACCAGATTTTACAGCTGCCAGCTATTGTAACTTGTATCATTTCCTGTGGCCATGATGCAGTCAATGCCCCGAGTTTTCCAGTTTGGCACCAGGTTCCGTTTCCTCTCTTCCACATTTCCCACCATCATCCTGGATGACTTCAGTGTTCCCAAGGAACAACTACCCCACACCCTTGCTGCAGCTGCTTACAGCTTTCACGGCTACCCAGTTTTAGTCATTTGTTCCCAGGGTTATGCATTAGGTCGTTTCACAACTCAAAACTCTGTGATTCCAAACTCCCATATCCCATTCTCAGAATCTTCTCCTACCCTTGCTTCCTTATTTATTTACTTAAATTATTAATGCCTCGCCCACGCCTACTCTTTCTGACATACTCCCACCAGACTTCATACTTCCTCCCCTAGCCATTCCAGACCCCAAGGTGCACCATCTCCATTATTCTCACCAGCGCCAGTAATTCCTTTGACCACTACTATACCTGCCTGGCAAATCTCTGAACTAGGACCAGGGCTCTTACTACCCATCTTTTCTGTCCTTTTACTGCGTCAATATATTGAGTTAGACTAGAGAAAAAGATAAAACCATGATATGAGTACCTTTAGAAATTTATGGTCTACCACCTCAGCAATGGCCTCATCTGCAAATCCATAACAGTTATTCCATTATTCTAAAGCTTCTCCTAGACATTTTTTTTTTTCCATTTGCTGTTGATTCCAACTAATGGCAACTCCATGTGTGTCAGAGAATTGTGCTCCACAGGGTTTTCAATGGCTGATTTTTTGAAAGTATATTGCCAGGCCTTTCTTCCAAAATGCCTCCGGGTGAACTTGAACCTTCAGCCTTTCATTAGCAGCTGAGTACATTAACCACTAGCACAACCCAGGGACTCCCTCCTAGATCTACCCCTCTTAATTGGGGATAATTGCTTCTTGTTTCACCACAAAAGTTTATGCTGTCAAATGTGTTTCTTCAACCTCCCACTGCCACTTTGCCTTACCCATATGTGTATGTACCTCCAGCCCCATTGCTCCACTTTCTCTTGCTAAAATCACCAATGATCTAATAAGCAATCCCTACAGTCACTTCTCAGTCTTTTGACTTCTCTTTTATATTTTATGATGTTGATCGTTCCTTTCCTTTCTTTTCCTGGTTTACCTCCTCTCTTGGATTCCTGTTTTCTTAGCCTCTTTCACTTGAAATCTTCCTTTTCCTCTACTCTTAAATGTTGTGATCCATCAGAATTCTGCCCTTCTGTCTTTTCTCATTCCACATACATTCCATACATTATCTTATTTATGCCCAGGGCTTCTTCTACCACCCATACGTTGGTGGCTCCCCACCCCACACCAACCCTTTTTTCTTGCATGGACTTTTTAAGTGGTCCGTTAGCTGGTCTCCCTCCTTTAAGTCTCACTGACACTCTCCCTTCTCCAAAGCTATCCTCCATCCTGCTGCCTAAGACGTACAGAGGTTCTCAAATTTCAGCATTCACCAGAATCTCTTGGAGAGCTTGTTAAAACAGATTATTGGGCTCCACCCAGAGTTTCTGACTCAGTGGGTTTGGGGTAAGGCCCCAAAATTTCCATTTCTAAAAGTTTCTAGATGATGCTGATGCTGCAGGCCCAGAAATTACACTTACAGGATCCCTGATCTGGGAATCCTTTGTATGGTTAAGTCCAAAGCTACTCCTCTTTAAAATATTTCATTAGCTGTCTCGTGTCTACAAAAATTCTCGGACTTCTGTCTGCTTAAGAATTACTTGGGGGCGGGGGGGGGGGCTGGGAATAGTGGGCTTCACATTCAAGATTGTTTACACTCAAGTATGATGCTTCACAGTCAAAACTCTGATTTAGGAAATCTGATGCAGTGTCCAGGGATCACCTCTTTGAAAACTTCTGGCCGACAAGATAGTAAAAACCCAAACCACTTAATGTGTAGTTCAAGTCCTTCTACAATCTATTCCTTGCCTAGCTCTCTAGCAGTACTGAACTAGTTTTTATATGCCTGTGTAGGTCCATGCCTCAGGTTTTTGCATGTCCTGTTCCCATTACATGAACCCTTCCTCCCTCATCTATATGGTAAACTCCAAGTCCTCATTCAAAATACATCTTACGTGTCACTGCTTCAGTGAAGCCTTCCTGGACATTGACGATGGCTTCCATCCCCAGGTGGTAAATTTTATCACTCCCTTCTCTGTATCACCATTGTATTGAGTATATACTTCTATTACTGAACATCCTGTATTACAATTATTGACTACTTGTCGGCCTTCTACTTGGTAGTGAATTCTGAACATCACTATCTCCAGCACCCAGCAGTGTCCTGCACATAACTGCCCAGTAAATAGAAACTGAGAGGAAAAGGGGTGTCAGTGGTGGAGGTGATTGATGGGGAGGGGAGAGGAAAAAAGGCTTAGGAAATACAAACATGGAATCGGAATAAGTAGGATACTGAAGAACATTTCTTCCATTATGCTCATGCCTCTACTTCTGAGACATTTACCCACCTTAGGCCACCCAGAAAACTGTCAAGTATCTTCCTTCTTTTACCAGTATCCCAAGTTGACCCTATTGATACTTTTCTTTTCCTGTTAAAAATATATATAACATTTGCCATTTCAACATTTTTTACATGTACAAATCAGTGGCATTAATTGTTCATCCAGCTGTGCAACCATCACCACTATCCATTTCCGAATGTTTCCATCACCCTTAACAGAAACTCAGTGACCCCCAAGCAATGACTCCCTTTTTCCCCCTCGCTAGTGCCCGTTATCCATTAAGGAAATGTGGTCTCCATACATCTGCCTATTCTAGATACTTCATATAAGTGAGATTAAAAAAAAAAACTTGTCCTTTTATGACTGACTTATTTCACTTAGCATATGTTGTAGCACGTATCAGGACTTCATTTCTCTTTATGGCTGAGTAATATTCCATTGTATGTAGATATCACATTTTGTATATCCACTTACCTATTGGTGGACATTTAGGTTGTTTTCATCTTTTGGTTACAAGCAGTCCCTGGATTACAAATGACTTCTGTTCCTAAGTCTGTCTTTAAGAAGAATTTGTACGTCTAAGTCGGAACAGTTAGGTATAGTTCATATCTAACTTCAGTTAGTCAAGTGTTTTGTCTTCTTATTGTTAGGGGCTGTCAAGTCTGTTCCGACTCACAGTGACCCTATGTGCAACAGAACGAAACACTGCCGGGTCCTGCGCCATCCTCACAAAGTTAACTATGCTTGAGCCCATCACTGCAGCCACCTTGTCAATCCATCTCATTGAGGGTCTTCCTCTCTTTTGCTGACCCTCTACTTTATTGAGCGTGATGTCCTTCTCCAGGGACTGGTCGCTCCTGAAAACATGTCTAAAGTACATGAGATGAAGTCTCACCATCCTTGCTTCTAAGGAGCATTCTGACAGTACTTCTTCCAAGACAGATTTGTTCCTTCTTCTGGCAGTCCATGGTAGTCAATAATTTTCACCATCATCATAATTCAAAGGCATCAAATCTTTCCTGGTTTCCCTTATTCACTATCTTTCACATGCATATGAGGTGATTCAAAATACCATGGGCTTAGGTCAGGCACACCTTACTTTTTAACACTTTAAAGAGGTTTTTGCAGCAGATCTGCAGAATGCAATATATCATTTGATTTACTGACTGCTGCTTCCATGGGCGTTGATTGTGGATCCACGTAAAATGAAATTCCTGAAAACGTCAAATATTTTCTCTGTTTATCATGATGTTGCTTATTGGTCCAGTTGTGAGGACTTTTGTTTTCTTTATGTGGAGGTGTAATCCATACTGAAGGCTGTGTAGTCTTTGATCTTCGTAAGCGCTTCAAGTCCTCTTCGTTTACCCCAAGCAAGGTTGTGTCAACAGCATTATCACAGGTTGTTAATGAGTCTTCCTCCAATCCTGATGCCCCATTCTTCTTCATACAGTCCAGCTTCTCAGATTATCTACCCAGCATACAGACTGAATAAGTATGGTGAAAGGATACAACCCTGACACACGCCTTGATTTTAAACCATGCAGTATCCTTTTGTTCTGTTCAAATGACTGCCTCTTGGTCTATGTACAGGTTCTGCATGAGCACAATTAACTGTTCTGGAATTCCCATTCTTCACAATGTCACCTATATAAATTTGTTATGATCCACACAGCCAAATGCCTTTGCTTAGTCAATAAAAGACACGTGGTTCTCTTTCTGGTATTCTCTGCTTTTCAGCCAAGATTTATCTGACATCTGCAATGGTATCACTCGTTCCACATCCTCTTCTGAATCCAGCCTGAATTTCTGCAGGTTCCCTGTTGATGTACTGCTGCAACCGCTTTTGAATGATCTTCAGCAAAATTTTACTTGAGTGTGATATTAATGATATTGTTCAATAATTTCCATATTCTGTTGGATCACCTTTCTTTGGAATAGGCACAAATATGGATCTCTTGCAGTCATTTAGCCAGGCAGCTTTCTTTCAAATTTCTTGGCATAGATGAGTGAGCACCTCCAGCACTGCATCTGTTTGTTGAAACATCTCAATTGGTATTCCGTCAATGCCTGGAACGTTGTTTTTCACCAGTGCCTTCAGTGCAGCTTAGACTTCTTCCATCAGTACCATCAGTTCTTGATCATATGCTACCTCCTGAAATGGCTGAATGTCAACCAATTCCTTTTGATACAGTGACTCTGTGTATGCCTTCTATCTTCTTTTGATGCTTCCTGCATTGTTCAGTATTTTGCCCATAGAATTCTTCAATATAGCAACTCGAGGCTTGAATTTGTTCTTCAGTTCTTTCAGCTTGAGAAATGCTGAGTGTATTCTTCCCTTTTGGTTTTCTATTCCAGGTCTCTGCACATTTTGTTATAATACTTTACTTTGTCTTCTTGATCTGCCCTTTGAAATCTTCTGTTCAGCTCTTCATCTCTTCCATTCACTTCACCTGCTCTATGTTCAAGAGCAAGTTTTAGAGTCTCTTCTGCCATCCATGTTAGTCTTTTCTTTCTTTCCTGACTTTTTAATGACATTTTGCTTTCTTCATGTATGATGTCCTTGATGTCATCCCACAGCTCATTTGGTCTTTGGTCAGTAGTGTTCACTGTGCCAAATCTATTTTTGAGATGGTCTCTAAGTTCAAGTGGGATATACTCAGGCTCATATTTTGACTCTCGTGGACTTGTTTTACTTTTCTTCAGCTTCAACTTGAACTTACGTATAAGCAATTGATGGTTTTTTCCGCAGTTCGTCCCTGGCCTTGTTCTGACTTATGATATTGAGCTTCTCCATCATCTCTTTCCACAGATGTAGTCAGTTTGATTCCTGTGGATTCCATCTGGCAAGGTCCACATGCATAGTCACTGTTCATATTGTTGAAAAAAGGTATTTGCAATGAATAAGCCGTTGGTCTTGCAAAATTCTTTCATGTGATCTCTGGCGTCATTTCTATCACCAAGGTTGTATTTTCGAGCTACAGATCCTTCTTCGTTTCCAACTTTCGCATTCCAATCACCAGTAATTATCAATGCATCCTGATTGCATGTTTGATCAATTTCAGACTGCGGAAGCTGGTAAACATCTTCAATTTCTTCGTCTTTGGCCTTAGTGGTTGGTGTGTAAATTTGAATATATTAATGGGTCTTCCTTGTAGGAGTATGGATATTATCCTATCACTGACAGGGCTGTACGTCAGGATAGATCTTGAAATGTTCTTTTTGGTGACGAACGTGATGCCATTCTTCTTCAATTTGTCATTCCCAGCATAGTAGACCATATGATTGTCTGATTCAAAATGGCCAATGCCAGTCCATTTCAGCTCACTAATGTCTAGGATATTGATCTTTATGCGTTCCATTTCATTTTTGATGACTTCCAATTTTCCTAGATTCATACTTTGTACATTCCGAGTTTCAATTAATGGACATTTACGGCTGTTTTGTCTCATTTTGAGTCATGCCACATCGCAAATGAAAGTCCTGAAAGCTTGACTCCACCCACATCATTATGGTCAACTCTACTTTGAGTTGGCAGCTCTTCCTCAATCGTACTGAGTGCCTTCCAACCTGAGGCACTCATCTTCTAGCACTATATCAGACAATGTTCTGCTGCTATTCATAAGGTTTTTACTGGCCAGTTTTTTCAGAAGTAGACCACCAGGTTGTTCTTCCTAGTCTGTCTTAGCCTGGAAGCTCCTGAAACCTGTTCACCATAGGAGACCCTACTGGTATTGGAAATACCGGTGGCATAGCTTCCAGCATCACAGCAACACATAAGCCAATACAGTACAACAAACAAGTCTTTTTCTCAGTAGTGTACCCTTCTATGTATAAAAAACCTTAAAGATACACTTCCAGATACACTAGAACATCTTTAACATAATACAATACTACTACTTTGATGCATGTCACCAAGTAGCACCTGTTTGTTATTACAGATCACTGTACCTCAAGTTTTTAACACAATAGGCTTTACAGGGGTTGCTTTGTAACTAGGGGTTGTACATAAGTTGGACAAGTTAGAGACTCCTAACCCAGGGACTGCCTGTATTGTGAATAGTGCTGCAGTGAACACTGGTGTGTAAGTTATCTGTTTGCATTCTTGCATTTAATTCTTTCAGGTATATACTTAGGAGTGGAATTGCTGGGTCATAAGGTAGTTCTATGTTTAACTTTTTGAGGAACCACCGAACTGTTTTCCACAGCGGCTGCACCATTTTACAATCCCACCAGCAATGGATAAAGGTTCCAATTTCTCCACATCCTTGCCAACACATGTTGTTTTCCATTTTTTGGATCAGTCATCCTAGTGAGGGTGAAGTAGTATCTCTTTGTGGTTTTGATCTGCATTTCCCTAATGACTAATGGCAGTGAACATCTTTTCATGTGCTTGCTGGCCATTTGTCTACCTTCTTTGGAGAAATGTCTATTCAAGTTTGTTGCTCATTTTTTGACTGGGTTGTCTGTTAAGTTGTAGGGGTTCTTTATACATTCTGGATATAAAACCCTTATCCAATATATGGTTCCCAATTTTTTTCTCCCAATGTGTAAGCTGTCTCTTCACTTTGTTGATAAAGTACTTTATTACACAAAAGTTTTTAATTCTGATAAAGTCCAAATAACCTATTTTGTATTTTGCTACCAGTGCTTTTGGTGTCACATATAACTGGTGTCACAATTCACTGTCAAGATGTATCGGTTTATTTCTGGACTCTCAATTCTATACCATTGATTTATATGTCTATCCTTATACCAGTACTGGGCTGTTTTGACTACTGTAGCTTTGTTTTAGAATTGGGAAGGGTGAGTATCCTACTTTGTTCTTCTTTTATAAGATTGCTTTGGCCATTCGGGGCCCCTTACAGTTCATTTTACTGGGGTTAGAGAAGATGCTTTGTATGACTTAAATCTTTTTAAATTTATTGAAACTTGCCTTGACCTAACATATGGTCTTTCCTGGAGAATGAGCCATGTACACTGTAGAAGAATGTATACTGTACTATTGATGAGTGAGTGGGATGTTCTATGGTAGGTCTAGTTGGTTTAACATTGTTCAAATCCTCTGTTTTATTACTCTTTGTTCTAGATGTTTTGCTCATTATCAAAAGAGGTGTACTGATGTCTCCAAGTATTACTGTAGAACTATTTCTCCCTTATAGGTAGTCCCCAATTTACAATGTATTGAAGTTACAACAAACCACACTTACAATCATCCTTTTTTTTTTGATACATCTTATTAGCAATATGTACTACAATGCTGCAGCACAGAATTTGCTGATGCTATCATTCTCAGATGTTCACTTGCATGTTTCCTACTCCCAAAAACAAGGATTGGATTTATAAAGACACCGATAATAAAAAGCAATAATGAAAACTTAAAAAAAAAAAAAGTATTTGACTTACATCAGTACTGACTTACAAGGAAGTCGTCGGAACCGAACCCCATTGCAAGTCGGGGACTACTTGAATATACTTTAGGGCTTTGATGTTAGGTGCATACACAATTGTTGTATCTTCTTGATGAACTGACCCTTTTATCATTATATAATGTCCTTTTTTGTCACTTGTAACAGATTTTGACTTAAAGTCTATCTTGTTTGATATTAAAATTGCCACCCCAACTCTCTTTTCATTACAATTTGCAAGGAATATTTTTTCCATCAATTCAATTTCAATCTATTTGTCTTTCGGCCTAACTAAGATGTGTCTCTTATAGACAGTATATAGTTGGATTTTTTTTTTTTAAATCCATTCCACCATTCTGCCTTTTGATTAGAACATTTAGTTCATTTACATTCAAAGAAATTATCAGTAAGAAAGGACTTCTGTCACTTTGTGTGTCTTATACCTTCTTTGCCCCTCATTTCCTTGTATACTTCTAACATTTGTTTTTGTTGATTTGTTGTAGTGGACCATTTTGATTCTCATCTCCTTTATTCTTGTGTATATTTTTAAGATATTTTCTTTGTGGTTATCATGAGGATTATACTAAACATCTGACATTTGTAATAACAACATGGTTTAAATAGATACCAACTTCAGTAACATACAAAACTATTCCTATACTGCCCCCCCATTTAGTTATTACCTATTACATCTTTACACATCATGTGCCCTGTACTTATTTTTTATGCTTTTGTCATCATAAAGCATGAAGGACATAACAAGTAGAATTACCAACAAAAAAATACCTTAAAACTGGCCCTTATACTTGCCCATGCAATTACCTTGAATGGAGATCTTTTTTTTTTTCTTTTCTATGTACGATTTCAAGATACTGTCTAGTGGTGTCCTTTCCTTTCTATCTGAAGGATTCCCTTTAGTATTTCTTGTAGGGCAGGTCTGGTCATAATGAACTCCCTCAATTTTTCTTTAATCTAGGAATGTTCTAATTTCGTCCTCATTTTTGAAGAGCAGTTCTGCCAGATATAGCATTCTTGGCTGACAGTTCTTTTCTTTCAGCACTTTAAATACATCATTCCACTGCCTTCTGGCCTTCAAGGTTTCTGAGGAGAAATCAGCACATAATCTTACTGGGAATCCTTTGTATGTGTCAATTCACATACATTGTCAAGAACTAGGTCACAAAGAATTACCCGTTTTGTTGTAGGAATTTTATGGTTCCCCAAAATTTCTCCCAATCTATAGGTTGTCTCTTCACTCTGATACAGTCCTTTATTGCACAAAAGTTCTTAATTTCGATGAAGTCCAATTTATCTATTTTGTCTTTTACAGCTCATGCTGCTTTCAGGATACTACATTTTTTTAAGAGGTTGATTATATGTGTCTTGGTGTGGATCTCTCTGGGTCTATCTTACTTGGAGTTCATTGAGCTTCTCTGTTATATAGATTCACGTCCTTCATCCGATTTGGAAAGTTTTCTGCTGTTATTTCTTCAAATATCCTTTCTATTACTTTTTCTCTTTCATCTCCTTCTGGGATTCTCATGATGCATATGTTAGTTCACTTGATGGTCTCCGACATCTCCATTAGGCTATGCTCAGCAGTCTTGAGTCTTTTCTCTTGTTGCTCTTCAGAAACCATAATTTCAATTACCTTATCCTCTAGTTTGCTGATTCCTTCTTCTGAGTCCTTCCAGTGAATTTTTAATTTCAATTATCATGTCAGTTCCAGTATTTCTGTTTGGTTTCTTTTAATAGTGCCCATCTCTTGATTTTTATTCTTTGTTCTGCATTGTTTTCCTGATTTTAGTTCTTTGTGCCTTCCTTTAGTTCGAGCTTGTTTAGTATCATTGTATTATATTCTTCCAATCTGCTCATATCCAGGTTTCCACAGAACTAATTTCTCTGTCTTGTTTCTTTGAATGAGCCATCATTTCCAGTTCCTCTGTTTGCCTTGTGATTTGCTGTTGTTGTTGTTGAATCTGGGACATTAGAATGTTACAATGTATTAGCTTTCACAATTCCCTCATACACACAATGCTACTGAAAGCACTAATTTCTGCAAGAAACTTTTAGGCAGGCACAGCTAAAACTTTTAGACTTTGCTCACTGCAGTGAGCTATCTGGGCTATTTTTCAATGCTAGAGCCAGCTGCATTTCTAGCCCTTTCTATTTCTTTGTCCTGATTTATTTTCTCTTTACTGTATTTAATCACTACTACCAGGATGCATTACATTATATATAAGTTTATATATTCTGTAACCCTTGCCCCCCAGTGTAAGCTCTATGAGGGCAGGGCCTTTGCACTTATTCACTGCTGTATCCCAATGCCTAATATAATGCCTGGTGCTCAACAGATACTCGTTGAAAGGTTGAATAAACTGAGACTGAATATCAAGTAATGAAACCTAAAAAAAAAAAAAAGTTACATATCGAAGTATTTAAGGAAACTGGTTAATCTGAACACAGAAGTGGTCACCTTGGGTAGCTACACATATACCTATTCCTTACAATGCTACAATTACTGAAAACCTGTTAGGAACTCCTCTGCAAGAACTGTCTTCAGAGCCAGTTTATGAAATATAAGATTTGGTTTTTTACTTCATAAGTCATATTTTGTTTCACCAAAAACTTCTCATAGTTTAAAAAACCAAATTTAGCAAAGAAAACATGTGGGAATATATTTCAGGCTCTTAAGATAAGCCCTCAAAAGTTTAGATGACTAGTGGCAACATTAATGGACTAACTATATTACCCCCCAAGAACAGTGACTTAAAAGGGTTTATGCTCATAAACATGAAAGTTCTGGGGTGTGAAATTACACACACACACACACACACACACACATTGGATATAGGCCAAATTCTCTAAGGACAACTAAGTAACTTATATTTAATTTCCCCTCACATCTCCAAACATAATAGGTGGGCTGCTGCTAGACTGAATCCATGATTGCTTAGCTGAGCATTCACCCATTCTTCTAGCTACTTGGTATCTTCAACTTGCCTACATTCCAACCCACATGGCGTTTGCACTCATCATCTCCCACTGACTTAGACATACACCATCTCACTCATGAGTGTGAAACACTCTAAAGACTGTCTTGAAAAGTATTATTTCAAATGCCTAACCTTAAAAGGAAAATCTTTGAAGGCAAACAAGATGAAAGAATAGGGAAGTGACAGCAATATCCTGAGCCTCAAGATAGTAGCTTATTTAAACGTGTATTTAAGTGTCATAGGATAGAACAGACCAACTGAGTCCCTGTCTCAGAAATGCTTCCTCTTGGTAGGCAACAAGGAGAACCCCACCCAGGACCTGAATCCACTTTTTCCCTAGGTATGCCAACACTGTTAGCCAGCTGAAGAGAAAGCAAATGGGTGTTGGCAGGCAGAGCTCCACTGATCGCCCGTTTTGTCACAAGGAAGCCAGCTAAGAACTAAACATGAAGAGAAGGATTGGAAGAAAAGCAGACACACCAAAGGTACTGTGTCAAACAATACATAAGATGTATCCATAAATGAATGAGTTATTCTAGAGCCATATAAACAAATCAATCTCTTTACTGGAGAGGCATACCTCTCATACGTATATTATTCAAATATACTAACACATGAAAGATCACATCACCTTGTTTATGGATACATTTAATATCCCTTACCCTTCCCACCTTTCAAAACGTAACAGTATACAAAATATAAAATATCTTAAATATTTATAAAAATCGCAAGAAAAAAAATAGAACGTATGAAAATATTTTTATCTGAGTTCTCCCTCATTGCTGAGCGGCAGCTTAATTTGCCTTGAGTTCATAACTGTTGAGTGGGTAGGAATACGCCCTGCCTAAAACTATTCTGTCCCGAAGGAGCTTAAATAAAACATAGTAGTTGCAGAAGAGAATCAGAGCCATGGAAAGCGTGTGGTTCCACTTCTCGGACCGCAGCAAGGAATAGAGCTGGTAGAAGACGACACTGCCCTCAATAAGGATAAGCAGATTTAACAGCCTTAATGGACGATGAAATAGGAACTGTAAGGAAGTTAAAAAGCAAAACATTATTTTACACAAGAGTAAAGACTGTAGTTACTTTCAGTTATTTCTCAAAAAAATAATTTTATATGTACAGGTTGCTATACGCAATAACAAACAGATCTCTTATTGGATATCAATCCTGTTTCTTGCTATTGAAATCCAAACTTCTTCCTCTTTGTTCAAGGAATAATGAAATAATTTTATTTTTATTATAAAGAAAATAATTTTATTTCCCTGAGACATGGAAATGTACTATAAAGATTTTTAAAAGATTATATCTTGTATTTGAGAAAACAAAATTATCTTAAACTGCCTGAGACAGGGGTCTCATAAAGGACCAGACAGGAAATATTTTAGACTTTGCAGGTCAAGAGACAAACACTGAAGATATTATATAGGTACTTATATAACCACTTAAAAACATAAAATCCGTTCCTAGCTTGTGGGTTGTACAAAAAACAGGCAGCAGACATAAACACCTAGATTAGAAAGTATGGGGGAGGGGCATCACAAATTGCAATATCAATACAATAATTTCTTCTTTTTCCTTTTTCTTCTGTTTACCCACCAGGGTCACTGACTCAGATCCTCTACACCATATACTCTGCTGTTTTGGGGGGTATTTTTTTCTGGATATTGAGAAGTTGGGTGCACAAAGACAGGATAATGAGGAAAGAAGGAAAAATGAGTCAGAATTAGAGTTAGGCTCAAAATAGAGATTAGCTATGTTTACTCGCACCAAATTCTTCACTCCAAAGGAGTTAAATCCTCAATTACTAAGAAAAAGGTTATTAGGAATTGAAAGATATAGGTCATAAGTTGCAAACGAACACTAACAATTCAGCATAACCAGACTATTCTAAATTTAGATAAAGACACACTGTAATGACGGTAGTATATCAGACGTAAAAAAACTAATTTACGTGGAACTTAGACCTCAGGGCTAAAACCTAAGGATGAAGCCAAATAATCATGGCAGCTCTGAAAGGTGTCTAGGTTTCCCAGACTCCTTCTTCAGGAAGAAGAAAAGGTTTAATCTGGGTTTTATTACATGATATCCAGTAATATCGTATATAAAAATAGGCTCAGAACTAATATTCTAAAAGAAATCAGGAAGACAATTTCAGATTCCATGACAAGATCTATAATTAAGCTACATACTGAAAGGTGAGGACAGGCTTTAAATTCCAACAGCTATAAGTAATAGGTATATTTTAATTGAGTATTCTCAAACTTTAAGGAGCCCTGGTGGTACAGTGGTTAAAGCACTCGGCTGCCAACTGAGAAGTCAGCAGTTCGAACCTACCATCCACTCCGTGGGAGAAAGATGTTGCAATCTGATTCTGTAAAGATTTACAGCCTTGGAAACTCTATAGGGTAGTCTGTCCTACAGGGTCACTGTAAGTTGTAATCAATTAGACAGCAGTGGGTTTGGTTCTCAAACCTCAGTGTGCCTAAGAATCATCTCCAAATTTGCAAATGCTGCAAATTCCTAGAATCCTCCAGAGATTCTAATTCAGAAGTCTTGGGTAGGGAGGGGCCTGGTTTTTAGAGTGGGCTAGGTGATTTGTATGCAGGTGGCCCAAGGAGCACACTTCGAAAAGCACTAATTTAAGTACTTGGTCATGCAAAATCAGTAATAAGTTAACTTTCCTAATCCTTCTTCTAAGAGCTCCACCTAATTCTTCATCTACCCAAAGTCAGCGAGGGAAATACTTATTTTGCAAGTAATACAATAAAGAAATATGTGGCTACTGTAGGTTTCAAGGCATCAGCAATGGCCAACAGAAGTCATTAATGGCCTATGGAATTCAGCTGGCTGAATTAAATATTTTATGTAGAAATCAAACATTTATGTACTGTGACTCAAATCCACTCCTCCATCTTAAAGCAATCCCAAAGGAATCTAGGAGATGTCATAGTTTCCTCATTCAAGGGCCTTTCACTCCCCATATTGTTCTCAACCCAAACCCTCCCACCACGCTATTTACAAGCATCCTGACCTGATACAAGTTCTCCAGGAGCTATTTGAAAGGTCCCCTAGTAACAAACTTCTATAGAACCAGAAGTCCATGTACTCTCACAAGTAACTGGGACAGCATTTTAGATACACTGGAAGGGAGAGAGGGAGATGGGGGAAGGAAGAAGGAAAAGCAGAGAGAAAGAAAAGGAGGAAGAAAAAGAGGGACCCAAGTATCTCAGTAAAAGATCACCAGTTCTTCAGAATATTATCTCCACCCAAGGCAACACACTGCACTATGGGCTCCTTTACTAAGAACAGCCCCCTCCCTACATGTACCCCTTCTCCCCACCCCTACTGGTTACTGCTCCTTGTAAGTAAATACTTCTGCCTCCTAAAGCCAGAATTTCTAGAAAACTAAAAGGTCAAATAGAACAGAACCCAACGTGTAAATTCAAATGGGACAGAGGCTGGGTTTAGTAGCTGTCTGTTGCTATTTTCCATTTTAATTTTTAGGACTTTTTTCCTTTTAATCCAGGAAAAAGTAAAAGTTAGGTCATAGACCATAGCATTTGTCTGACTTCCAAATAGGGAAGTCAAAGTACTTTAAAGAGAGAATACATATGAAAAATATTTTTTAAAAAAGCTATCATATCACTATATTAAATATTGCTGAAGGAAACACAAATACATCATAAAAAAATCACTAAAACAAACTATTATAAAAAAAATTATACAATAAAAAAGGAAAGTCTAAATAATTGCCTACTTGTTTCAAGTAATATTAGACTCAACAAATTCCAATGTAACTAGAGAAGCCAGTCAAGCTTTGAAGCTGCAATAATGGCATATGATCTTCAAACTGCCTTTCAGAAGTCATTTCCAAAGAATAGGGGATATTGTTGGAGGAGTAGTAATAATTACCTTGTGTTAACTTCCTAACATGTGCTACACACTGTGCTAGGTGCTTACACATGTTTCTAATCCTCACAATACCCATTTTACAGATGAGACAGAGGCTTACAGCAGTAGTCAAAATATTGCACAGCAACCTCCTAACACTTAACCCTAAGCTTACATTTGAAAATAAATAAGTGGTACTTGCATAAAAGCGGGCATGGGATACATCTGAAGGCACTGCCACGTTGTAAGACCCCATAGCTCTGTATAAACATCGGCTGTGTCGCACCAGCACCCCTTGAGGCCATATTGTATTTTCTGACCAACTGAGGAAGAAAGCAATGCAATGTTAGCATGTTGGCAACTTTAGGTAAGATACTGTCTGGTAAGGTTGGCTATACTTCTATGTGAGAGTAAGTATTCAAGGCTTTGTCTGCCTGAATTCTGAAAATACAGTAATTCCATGGTCAAACTGGAAGGAGATAGAAAGGATTTGTTATTATAACTTCATTACTATATAGTAGAGAGAGAGTGCAAAGTGATATAGTTAACTCAGTGTCAAAGGACTTAATTAAAAGGTTTAGAAGAAGGAGCAGAAATAAAAGTATAAATAAGGCATATATGAGCCAGAAAATAGAGTGTAAGTAGGTGGACTGTTATCTCAATCCCAAGTGAGCAGAGTCTATTGGTGCAAAAGCTAGAGGGACAAACAAGAAAAGAAAGCCGATGGCAGTTAAGAGTCGTGAAGAAATTAACATACTGTCAGACTCGCATGACATTTACTGCAGGAATTACATCCCAATCAGACACAGAAAATCAGGTTTTCACTTATCAACTATTTCAAATACCTCATGTATGTGAGAAGCTATACAGTAGAACACAGAGACACACAAGGTACTGACACAGACATTTTTTTCTTTTTACCGCCTTCTTGGTTTATTTTTATAGAGGTGTCTCTATTGAAAGGAACTTAGGGAAGGAGCAGCTTCATTCTTTCCAGCACCAATGTAATGGAGTTGGGCTGGGGGTCTTCAGGTTAAGCTTTTTTAAAAACCTAAGTTAATTCACCTCTTCCTCATTTTGGAAAAGTTAGTTTCCTAAGGTAAGAACTGGGACAGCATTTTAGATGTGTTAAAAAATAAAATAAAATTCTAGTACCCTAGAGCTTTCCCAGTTCAGAAAATGTTCCGCCGGCCTTGCTCACACTTACCAGCATCAAAGTGGAGATACACCTCATGGCCATGTGCCATCAGTAGCCTGAAGATGCACAGTACTAGTACTGTGGATTGTACTTTCAATTTTTATTGAAATCTGTCCTTTGCCCACAGTCGGGTTTCTTTTCAGCCTGGCCCAATCTCTTTCAGTTCCTGGGTTTGAAGGCCTGTGCTAATCTGTATCGGACATCAAGGCAGATAATTGAAGGGAGAACTCTGAGGGGAAGAGGGTAAGGGAAGATCACCTCAATCTGTCCCACTTAATTAGGAAAGAACTTCTAGTTGATGAAATTTGTGAAATGTTCAAATTACAAAAACAAGGAAGACGAAGATGGTCCTGGTCAGAGAAAAAGGTGATGAAGGGCTCAGAAGTGAGAAAAGAAACAAAAGGCTCTAAAGTGAAATGTTTGGGATCAGAGGGACCATGCAGAGAAATGACTGATGTGGGACACAGTCAGAGGAATACTCAGAGAGAAGAACTCACAGTCAGGGACAGTTTTCACTTAAATATGGGAAATGCAGGGAAACATTCAGTTGACAGATTAGCAAAAAAAGAAGAGAAAAAAAAAAAAAACAACAACAAAAACTGCAGGCAAGGAAAATTACTAGAACAAAGCTGCATTATTAGAAAGATAAGATAAGCAAAGCAAATTTCAGCTGTCCAAGGGTGAAATGATTAGCTAGCAACTACTAAGCTGTGGCAATGAAGATGAGAAGGTGAATCTTAAAGGTCTTAAAAAGAATTAAAAATATACCATGACTCTTTGAATTTGAGCAAAGAGTTAGAACAGAAAGAAAACTCCAAGATTACAGCTTGGGAGTCAAATTACACACTCTAGAGTGCCTGGGCAGTTGAAACATAAGGGGGATTTAAGGAAGGGTTGGGGATGGTGGTGGAAATGACTTAATGTCCGCTGTGTTCAGTTTAGAGCGATGGCAAGCATCCACGTGGACAAAAACTAAAAATTAAATGTTCAAAGCCAAGGTCAAGAATGACATACAAAGCAAATAAACATGATCAGCAGCATGTAGAAAAGTGTTACATGGTTTTACCCTCTAGCCTACTCACATGTGCTGGGGAGCATTGCTGTAGGACCCATGTTCCAGCTTCTGCCACTTGCCCAGGTGAGCAGCTGATTTATGTAGCAAATCACAGTATTTGGATGGCAGCAGTTGCGTGGTCAGCATGACAAAAGCATTGATCCACACCATAATGAGGTGTTCACATGACCAGCGCATGTCATAGTACTGGGTACTCTGGAAGAGATCAGAAGAGAGAGAAATGATCCATGCACTGGCAAACAGAGGAGGCAAGGATGGGTGTGTGTAGACAAATGCCACACTGAGTCACACATGCATTGGTTGTCCTGCTGTCCGTGCAGAAAGTTCAAGAGCAGAGTCCTCCAAAATCCTTCAACCTGACTTTCTGGCTGTATAAGTTAGGACTGGGAGGGAGAGGTGATTATATTTTAAGTGCTTCCTTCCTGAAAGAAGTGAGTGCTCTTTGTGAATGACCACTCCAGCTGCAGAAGTGCTTCTCAATGGATGAAGGAAGGGCACTAAAATGTCCCAAAAGACTTTGGGCCCAAGTGACATCCAAAACCATTTTTCTTTTCTATTGAAGTAAACTGAAGTTTAAATAAAGGTTAGTTTAAGTTCAAGGAAACTCCTGATAACCATGTTATGATCAACCACAACAGGTTGAATTTTATTGAAACCTTGGTCCTCTTAAGCCACTATGTACTGATTCTATTATAAGTACAATTTTCATTCTCCCTGGGTGGTAACAAGTAACTTAAAAAAAAAAGAGGGGACCATCACATATATGGAAATACCTATCCGCCAACCAGGAGCGGTATTAGTGCATTCCAGATGCAGCCGAACTCCACCATCCAGGCTGCCAAAGGGGAGACAGAGAAAAGGGGGATTAAGTAAGAAATACCCAGTTGATGTACTTCACACACAAATCCAGGAGGCACATAAAAGCAAGATAACCACTTACCTTCACAAAACACAGGGGAAGAAATGCAACATAGTAGGCACTGAAGAGGGAGTTGAAGAGCACTTCCTTGATTCTGTGGTTGAAATCTGCTTTCAGACATTCTACTTCATTTCGAATGAGGTCAGGAGATAGGGGGCAGCTGTGGGTGGGGATGGGTGTGGCATTATTAAACTGTTCTTTTAGAGACTCCAGCAATAAGGAGAGGAAGTCTTTGGATTTAGCCAAGCCACCCACAGTTGAGGCACTTTCCTCTACCGCCTGGTGCTGAACCATGTAGTTATAGTCTGTGAGAAGAAGATGAGCTCTACCATCTTGGTGGAAACAACAGAGAGGAACATAAACACCAAACCTGTAGAACAAGGTGGATATGAAAATGAGACCACGGCTGCTGCCTAGATCAAAGCTTACAACTATGTCAATAAAATAGTCATGATTCTCCAGAGTAACTCAAGGAGGCCTTTGCTTACAGTAAATTCATTATGTGGGAATCTCCTTAGCTAATTTCTCTCTACAAAAGGAAAATACATTCAGTGAAGAATAGGGAACTATAGAAAATCACAACGACAAAATATAAATCACCTAGAAATAACCATTTTTATAATTGAGTACATCTTCTAATGTGTAAAAATAGATATTACACTTTTTTCTTTCACATTTGGCCTCATACAGTATAAACTATAACCTGCTGTTTTAATTACATATACATATTACATATATACATTTTATCATGTCACTGAATATTTTTCTGTAATAGTTTTTAAAGATGCTATAATATTCTCATATAGATATACCGTAATTTGGCTCTTTCACTCTTGCTGCATGCTTAGGCTGTTTATTACCACATAACAATGTGATAAGCATCTTCCTACACACACATCTGTGTACATTTGTTAATTTTTGCATGGCTTGTCCCTCACCTCAAATGTCCCATCTTAGGGAAGGGCCCCCCTCTGCCCCACATCGCCTACCCACTTCTAGTGAGGGGCTCCCCAACCTCCTCACTACATCACCCACTCCACTCCTGTGGGCACTCCTAATCACCCTTTCACGGTTGTTTTTCTCCACAGAACTTGTCATTACAAATGTTTTATTTTTTAATTTTTTTGTTTTGTTTTTATCTATTTCCTCCCACTACAGTCTAAATTCTATGGAGGCAGAGATTTCAGTCTGCCGAGCTGTAGCCCTCGTGCCTAGAATAGTGGCTGGGATATATTAGACACTCAATAAATATTTGATGAATTAGTAAAAAAAATTCTAAAAGTAGAATGAATAAATTTCTGGAAGTAGAATTACTTGGTTAAAGGACGGCTGTTTTTGAGACTTTTGATAATGTCTTATAGTTATTCCAATCTTTGGTACCTTAAAATTTTTTAAAATACTTTCCCAAGTTCTCATTAAGGAAATTCCACATTGTTACCTAGGTATTGCAAATAAAATGGCTGTGTCACTGACAAATTCAAATATTAAAAAAAAGCAAATAAAAAGATACTTTATCTAGTTATACGTTTTATAACAAAATTAACAAATGACACTTGTTCAGTTTTCTATAGAAGGAGAAAGGATGAGCTTGTTTCTAAAAGGATGGTTAGCAGTAGCTCAGAGACCCACTCTGACTGAATGTGGCTTAGAGAGTAGGATGGAATGAAGTATGGGTAGAAGTTTCAGGCAGAAGGACTCAAAGGCCAGAGAAGGTTGTAAGAAGTTCAATATTGCTAAACCATAAACTGTATTTATAGGGGTGGGGGTAAGAGGCTGAGGAGGGTGGGAGATTGCAATGATGGCCCCAATTCTATACTTTTCCTTGTATTCTTACCCGTTCCATGTAACTAAGTGCAAAGCCCTCACGCTATGTGTGATATGACCTGCAGCGTGCCCTACCCTGTTACTGAACTCAACCATGTAACTTGTTTTGGCCAACAGAACGTCAACAGACATGCTGCAATCAGAAGCTTGAAACAGGCTTGCACATTGGGGCTTGCTCTCTTGTTGCTCTGCCATTTTCATGTCAGCATTTCCAAGCTGGCCTATTAAAAGATGAGAATGCATGGAGCAAAGCTGAGTTGTTCTAGCTGCCTAAACTGAGTCAGTTGATCCTCAATTTGTGACTGAGCCCAGCTAAAATCAGAAGAGCCTCTTGACTTTCAGCTGATCCCAGACACATGCACAGTAAACACATTTTGTGGTATGTTACTATGGGTTTTGTGGTGGTTTACTGTATCATTTTGTGGCAATCGATAACTGATACAGGGTAGAATGTGAGAAACTGGAAAGACAGCATCAAAGGCTTGGGTCAGGAAGGGCTTTGTTAAACAAAGGAAATGATCCATTAAAGGATTTTAAGGAGGGTCAGTAATATGATTAAATTTCCATTCTGAAAATTATTCTAGTTACAATGGAAAATGGAATGGAGTGGGCAAGAACGGATTACCAAAAGAGAATCAATCTAACAGTAACTGGTACTGGTAGTAGAGATTATAGACAGCAGTAGGCAGATTCTAAATATTTTTAGGAGACACAACTGTTAAACTTGGGGCTAATGTGCCCTAAACCAAGAAGCTATTTGAGAACTAGGAGAAAAAAAAACCAGCAGGAAAGAACTTCTTAGGCTCGCTCTTTTCTAATTTAGGAATAGAAGAAAAAGAAAGATGTAGTTGTTGCTATGATCTGTTTTTAAATTGAAGTCTAAATAGAAGTTAGATTATAGAACTTTTCAAAAAGTAAAGAAGGCAAATATATTTGAACCAAAAATTTGTTTAAGTCATATCTTATTTCATTGTTTTATGGGGTGTGAAGAGCCTCTAGAATAAGCTTCTTCATATACCTAAATTAAAATAAAAAAATTTGCTAGCCCTTTGGCTTCTTAAATATTGCTAAAATACTCCTTGATTAATCCATGACTAGCCTTCCAATGGATTCAATCATCTATTGCCTGGTAAAGGGAATAATTAAATCATCATTTGTTTCAACTCAAACAGTTAAAATACTAATCTAGAAATATAGAAACAATTGATGTGACATTAGGGACATATACTTGCTAAGAAACTTGAGTCATGAAAAATGTTTATAACATAGGAAATTCACTTTGTAGGAAAAAAGTAAACGTTAATAAAGTCAGTTGCTTAGTGCCTTAAATAACTGTTTAACTAAGAATATAATGAGACCTCCCATTGCATAACCAATAGACTCTTCTTGCCGTCCTTTCCTGCAGTCTCTGATTAAGCCTTGATTTTACACTATGTGACCACCCATATAAACTCACACTTACACTTCAGCACCATAAATGGTATAAAGCAGTGGTTCTTAAACCGAAGCATGCATCAGACTGCCCGGCACTACCCTCAAAGTTTCTGGTTCAACAGGTCCGAGGTAGACTCTGAGAACTTCTAGTTCTGTCAAGTTTCCAGGTGATGCTGATGTTGCTGTTTTGGGAACCACATTTTGAGAACTACTGACTATAGTGTAATGGTTAAGACCCAAGTCTTTCTCATTTACTAATTATTTGACCATGGGAAAGTTTCTTAATCTCTTAGCCTATCTTTACCTGTGGCAAAGACTGCTAATTGTGTGCCAATGGCCACTGTTTTCCTGTTCTTCCACAGGAATGGAATTTTAGTTGTGCAGATGACTACCCTGGTAGAGACTTAATTTTCAAGCTTTTCTTACTGCTATATATGGCTTTTTGGTTAAGCTCTGACCAATGGTAGGCAGGATAAAGTGATAAGCGCAACTCCTGGGTCACGCCCTCCTTCTCCCAATCCATCCTCCTAAGGAGGGTAGAGCGCCAAAACAGAAAAACCTGAGTCTCTGACACCATGGAGCTGCCACAGCTCCCCAAGATGACTTACATTCATACTGTATAGGAAGATGAATAAACTTCTAACGTCTCACTATTATTTTGGATCTCTACTAAATACACTATCTCTTAGATTATTGTGACGATTTTATAAGAGGATGTTTATAAATACCTAGTACACCCCTTAGCACATAGTAAGAGCTCCATAAACAACAAAAAAACAACCAAACCTAGTGCCGTTGAGTCGATTCCGACTCAGCAACCCTATAGGACAGAGTAGAACTGCCCCAAGGGTTTCCACAGAGCAGCTGATGGATTCAAACTGCCCCACTTTTGGTTAGCAGCCAAGCTCTTAACCACTATGCCACCAGGGCCCCCAATAAATGACAGCTATTTATTAACATTCTATAAAGAAAGTTATTAGCTAAATGTGTACAAATTAAACTATGCAAAGAAGTTAATTTAATAAGCCAATATATACAATGAGATACTACTAGACACCCACCAGCATGGCTAAAATTTAAAAAAAGAAATGCACCAAATGCTGGCAAAGATGTGGAGCAACAAGAACTCACAGAATGGGTGACAGGAAAAAATGATACAACCTTTTTGGAAAAAGGCCCGGTAGATTCTTATAAAACTAAACATACTCCTACCCTATAACCTAGCAATGCCACTCTTAGATGTTTACCCAAGAGAATGAAAACACATCTGTGCAAAAAAAGCTTGCACAAGAATGTTCATAACAGTTTTATTTACAATAGCCAAAAAACTGAAAACAACTCTGGTGTCCATTAATAGGAGAATAAATTTAAAAACTGTGGTACAGTCACACGACTGAATACTACTGATAAACAACCACTTGGATGAGTCTCAAAAACATTATGCTGAGTGAAAGAAGTCTTACATAGAAGTGTACATACTGTATGATTCCATATAGAAAGTCCTAGAACAGAGAAACTAATCTACGGCAGAAAAAAATCAGGGCAGTGGTTGCCTCTGGGAGGGGGATGGGGATGGGGTTTGATTGGGAAGTGGCATGAAGAAACCTTCTGGGGTAATGGTAATGTTTTATAATTTGGTAGGGGTTTGAGCAAATGTACACTTAAGATTTGTGACTTTTATTGTACATAAATTTTACCTAGAAAGAAAAAACCGTAAACAAATATTAAACTGTAGTTAATGATATGCATATGCTGAAGTATTTAAGCATACTGAGATTAGCAACAGAGCTTTGAAATAAACCAAAAATAAGATGTAATGATGGACAGATAAAGGAATGGACAGATAAGTGTTAAACTATATAATTTACTGTAATGAGTAGAATTCTAGGTGTTCACTGTAAAATTCTTTCAAGCTTGTGTGTATAAAATTTTTTTAACTGTTATTTTTTAATCAATACTTTTGTTTTTTAGAGCACTTTTAGGTTTACAGAATAATTGACCAGAAAGTACAGAGAGCTCCCATGTACCTCCTCTCCCTCCACCTAGACAGTTCCCCCACTATCACCATTTTGCATAGTATGGTGAACCATACTGATGCATTATTATTAACTAAAGTCCACAGTTTATATTAGGGTTCACTCTATGTTGTACAGTTCTATGGGTTTGGAAAAACACACATCATGTATCCACTATTACAATATCATACAAATAGCTTCACTGCCCGAAAAATCCCATGTTCCATCTATTCATCCCTCCCTCCTCCCCTCAAACCCACAGCAACCACTGATTGTTTTACTATAGTTTTTCCTTTTCTGGAATGTCATATAGTTGGAATCATACAGTATATCGCGTTTTCAGACTTGCTCCTTTCACTCAGTAACATGCATTTAAGGTTCCTCCGTGTCTTTTCATGGTTTGACAGCTCATTTCTATTTATTGCTGGGTAATATTCCATTATATGGATGTACCACAGTTTGTTTACCCACTCACTTTTTGAAGGACATTTGGCTTCCAATTTTAGATAGTTATGAATAAAGCTGCTATATACATTCGTGTGCAGATTTTTGTGCAGGCAAAGTTTTCAACTCATTTCAGTAAGTATTAAGGAGTGCGACTGCTGGATTATACGGTAAGCATATGCTTGGCTTTGTAAGAAATTGCCAGAAATGTCTTCCAATGTGCTGTACCATCTGTATTCCCACCAGCAATGAATGAGAATTCCCATTGCTCCGCATCATCTCCAGCATTTGGTGTTGTCAGTGTTCTGGATTTTAGCCATTCTAATAGGTGTGTAGTGTTATCACTTGAATTCATAATTCCCTAATAACAGATGATGTTGAGCATCTTTTCATATGCTCATCATCTGTACATCTGTTTAGATCTGTTGCCCATGGGTTGTCTGTTTTCTTAATGTTGAGTTTTAACAGTTTTTTATGTATTTTGGATTAAAATCTTTTACCAGATTTGTGTTTTGCCAATATTTTTCTCCCTGTCTGTGACTTGTCTTTTCATTTTCTTAATAAAATTTTTCATAATGAACTGTTCTCCCCTGCCCGTTCCAAAAAAGTCAATAGGGCTTGGTTATGGCATAGTTCTCTTACATGACTCCCCAAAAATTAATGTAATTTGACCAAAAGGAAAGGCCTGATTAAGCCAAGTCATTCAATTTGGCAAACAGAACTAATTAAACTGTTCTCCATTTGGAGGATGGCCGCACATTCCAGATTCCCAGGGCAGTCCTAGTTTATGCCTATTTTCCCAATATTTCATCCAGTTACCCTAAACTAGATCAAAAGTATCCCAGTATAGAAAATAAATTATATGGTCACCCTATCTCCTGATTTTCCAACTTTTTTAACTCTTGGTTTATACTCAAAGAATTTCATTTTGCCCTCTTTTATGCTACCTACCCTCTTGCATGACCCAAATATTTTTTAGGAATTATTCTTATGAATGTTTATGGAATATTCTGATGACTATTTTCCTTACTAATAAAATGATAAAAGCTGGAGTACTCACGGGTAGCCAAGGAAAAGGAGATTGAGGACTGAATGGCTTCGGAAGAGATTGACAAGGGTCCAACAAAGCACCCATCCACACAAAGTAAGTAGCACCAAACGAGCTGATATCAGAACCATGTAGTGAATCATAGATGCTGCACCCGCCTTAGTGGCCTGAAAGTTTGGAATCATCAAAAGAAACATTTTATAAATGATCTTATTCAAAAGCAGTGTGACTCAAGGAAGTATAATGGAAACTAAACTGTGCCAAAAGAAACAGAGAGAAAAAGGAAAGAAGAAGGGAGGGAGGGAGAAAGGAAAGAAGGAAGGAAGGAAGGAGCCTCACCCCACCTATCCTCCTCACTCTTGAAGACTGAGATGCCCCCAGGCACAATTAGCTGTCCCCACCTTGTACTCTCACAGTGCCCCACACAGACTTCCTTTAAGTTATAATTTGCCTAATAATTTGTTTACACTGGAGCTTCTCAAAGTATGGTCCAAGAACCACATTCATAGGAATCACCTGGACTGCTTATTGAATATGCAAATTCCTACTTCCCTCCTCATATATATAGGGAGAGCCCAAAGAATCAAATGAATTTACCTTACTGATTTACTTGTCTTACTCCCCACTAGATTCTAATGCCCTCAACAGCAGCAACGTTTCTATTTTTTCTTTGAATCCGCAACTCTATTTGCTGAATTGAGGTTTAATAAATTACTGAAGTTTTTTCAAAAAATAATCAGATCTTCTTTGGCAGATCCCTATATAAATAATACCTCTTGTAAAGATGAAAATGATGTATAATCACTTCCAAATCTTCGTATAACAACTGTTCCAATATTCTTTAATCTCAAATCTTTAAAACTGACTACATAGTAAGAAAACACACCTGCCTAAACATGAAGCTATCCAATGCCATTTTCTTTCCAAGTGAACTAAGGAGGACAGAATGAGCAAAATGCAGAATAGTGGATTCCTACGACCTCTGAAACAGCAGTGTCAGAACCGAGAAAGGGAAAAAATCATCTTGGTCAACAGTATATGGGAGAGGATAAGAATCTTTTCAGGTTCCCCCATATACATCCCTGTCTTAGTTTACACATTATTATATATAGCAACCCTATAGGACAGAGTAGAACTGCCCCATAGGGTTTCCAAGGAGCGGCTGGTGAATTCGAACTGCTGACCTTTTGGTTAGCAGCCAAGTTCTTAACCACTGCACCACCAGGGCTCCGTTATACAACATAGATAATATGTATAAAACCAAAGAACTCATTGCCATCAAGTCGATTCCAACTCATAGTGACCCTATAGGACAGAGAAGAACTGCCCCACAGGGTTTCCAACAAGTGGCTGGTGGATTCAAACTGCCGACCTTTTGGTTACCAGCCGAGCTCTTAACCACTGAGCCACCACGGCTCCACAATAATATACATATTACATATGAAATATATAAGTAGATACACATAGTATATATAGCTATTTAAACATGCAAAGAAGCAGGTGAAGTAATACCACAACTTAAGTCTCTACCTGTGGCGAAGGCTAAAGCTGTTCTCAGCCGCAACAGGGCAAACAGTTACATACCACTCTTCAAGCCAGTGCACCTCACATGTCAAAATCTAGGCAAGGTATTTAAGCCAGTGGAATTACTCTACTGGCTCCACTCTCAAAAGGTCAGGGTTAGAAGTAAAACGGCTGCTTCTGCCCAATGTTACCAGAGCAGCAGAGCTTGAATGTGTTCATCCATCTATCTTATTCCAAAGCCCAAGCTCTTAACCACTGTGCTATATGTGACAGATACTATACCAAGCCCTGGAGACATGACGGTGACCCAGTCAAACAAGATCCCTGTCTTTGTAAAGCTACTGAACTAGGAGAACAAATATTAAACTTAAATTTACACAAATAATTATTTTTACAATTGTGAGGAAAGCTACAGGAAAAGAGTAGGTTGCTGTAGAGAGCAAATAACAAGAAACCCTAACTGAGGAAAGGCTTCCCTGAGAAAGTGATAATTAAGCTGAGACTTAAAGAATAAGCAAGACTTATCCAGGTGAGGATTAGGAAAATATCCATGATACAATGTTAAGCGAAAAGTTCAGGATATAAAACTATACAGATAATGTCCCAAATATATTAAAATAAATATACATATATAATCTTTATATGTACATAAACATTAGAAGGAAATATACCAACAGTAATAGGATAGTGAATAATTTTTAATTTTCTGCTTTGTACTTTGGTGTTTTTCAGATTTTTTTTTCCAATAAAACGTACTATTTAGAAAAAAATTTTTAAAACACAGCTGCTTCAGGTTGGTGACAGAACAGCTGAATTATTTTTGGTCTTGTGGAAGAAGTACAGAAGTAGAGTTGGCCTGGAGGCAAATAAAGACTCTATCTAGATAGAGAGGGATTCCTCTCTGAATAGTATTTAGCTTTCTGAATTAATTACCTCCAGCCTCTCCAAAAAAAGATTGGTCTTTCTCAGGTAGAGATTCTTTCTGTGATACAAGCAAAAAAAGGCAAACATTTTAACGGAAGGAAGGATGGATGATTTACGATGCATTTTTATCTATCTAATTAAGATATTTTAGGAAGAGAATCACCACACAGGTCTTATTTTTAATTTTTGAGTAGGTAATATATTCACATGGCTCAAAATACAAAACCTGTAACAGTGTTGGTAGTGAGAAGTTTCTCTCCTGCTGGTCCTGTCTCCCAGTTATCAACCAGGCAATCCATTATTAGTTTGTATAGTCTTCTAGAGGTAATTTATTCATACATAAGAAAATATATTTTGTTCCCTCCACCTGCCTTATTTTAAACACTGCACCTTGCTTTTTTTACTTCATATCATGGAGGTCAATACATAAATACTTTTTTCATGTTTTTAATGCCTGCATGCTATTCCATCATGTACATATACCATAATTATTTAAATAGTCCCTTACTGATGAGCATGAAGGTACCGAATTAAGTCTTTGACTAAAAATCTATTTAAATTTAGCTCATGTATTCTATTCTCAGTAAGAATTAAGCCGTTGGTATCGAGTCAATTCTAACGACATGTGTGACAGAGTAGAATTGCTCCATACGGTTTTCTTGACAATAATCTTTTATGGAATCAGATCCCTACTTTTTCTGAAGTGCCACTGGGTGGGTTTGAACTGCCAACCTTTAGGTTAGTAGTTTTAATGGTTAAGATTGTGTGTCAACTTGGCTGGGCCATGATTCTCAGTGTTTTGGCAGTTGTCTAATGTTGTGATTACTTCCCTGTTGAAATCTGATACATGATCACTGCCATAATGGAATCTGCTGAGTGGTACCAGCAGGTAGGCAGGGCCTGTGGCAGCTCACGGCCCCCTCAGCCTTTATCTCTCCGCCTTCCTCCACCTAGTTCCTTTCTGCTTGCCTTTCCGGGGCTTTTGCTTGTTCTAGATCCTGCAGCTGGCTCCTGTTCGTCTGACCTCTGGTTCTTGGGACTTGAACTAGCAGGTTGCCTGCTGATCTTGAGATTCGTTCATCTTCACAGGCTGCTATAGCCCAACTCTCCAGCCTGCCGATCTTGGCTTTGCCAACCCCTGCGGCTACATGAATCAGAATCATCTTTCCTGTCCCATGGACTTGGGACATATAGCCTCTAAAAACCGCATAAGCCATTTCCTTGATATAAATCTCTTGCTATAAATATATATTATATATATATGTATTCATATATACATATACACACGCTTTACTGGTTTTGCTTCTCTGGAGAATCCAGCCTACAACAGTAGTTGAGCGTCAACCACTTGCGCCGCCCAGGGACCTTCAGTAAGAATTACAGGCTTTTTCAGAAAACAGCAAATACACTCTCTAAAGCCACATACAAGCTAGTAAACTGTTGTTAGGGCATTAGTAAAAGAAGGAATGAGGCACTTCAAGTTAGAGCCCTCTCAACTCCAAGGTAGAAACTCCAGCTATGAAGGGTTTTATACACAAACTCAACATACTAATCTGACATACACAAGTACCATTTCTAAGTAACTGAAGGGATGAAACAAAATCATTCCATGTCTGTTTTAACAGATGCAAACAAAATGCCACTAAGTTCCTTTAAAGAAAGAACACAATTTCTCAATATATCCAAAAGGAAGCATCTATTTTCAGCATCTAAATAAAAAGCCTGAGAGAAAAGCTTTCCCACTGTGAAAAACATACAGTTCCTCTACCAATGTTTTTCAGCTAACTTCAAACTGCTTTCAGATCATGACTTAGTATCTCCAACTCCTCTGTGCTCACAGAAATAAGATTCCTGAAAATTACAGCTTACTCACACAAAGACTTGCCATGTATGTTTTGGAAGAAAAACGCTGATACTCAATTATCTGTCATTATAAAACCTGCTGCTGTCGAGTCGATATCAACTCATAGCAACCCTATAGGACAGAGCAGAACTGCCGCATAGGGTTTCCAAGGAGTGGCTGGTGGATTCAAACTGCCAACCTTTTGGTTAGCAGCCGAGTTTTTAACCACTGTGCCACCAGGGCTCCGTCCGTCATTATAGTAACAATATTTATTTAAAATAAATACTTATTTCACATTGAATTATAAACTCCAAGATTAAAATTACTAGCCACTTTAGCTAAGTTAACATTTTTGTTTGTTTCTGTTTTTATAATCATTTTTAGGGTCCAAGATAATAAAATCTTAAGAAAGCACATTTTCCACCCTTACTGGGGTTTACAAATATACAAAAATGATACCAATGGCCACTTTATCAACAACTTTTAATTTAAAAAAAGATCATTTTAATGTTTCAATTCTTTTCTCTCGTCTTCTATGTTTAGATTCTAATTTTCAATTAATCCTATGTAAATTCTGATGTTGCCTTATAAAATTCCAAGTTTTAATAAACTCAAATAATTGTTTCTTGACACCAAACTCGACAAATGGTATATAAATAATTTCAAGTGAATATTACTCGAAATTCAATGTTTTAGATGCAACTGCATGTGTACAAACAATTCTTCATATTAATTACCTGAAAATTCACCCTATTTTTACTGTATTATAATTTAAAAGACTGTACTGAAGAACTTGGAAGCTGAAAATAAGCTTTTACCCAACAAATGAAATCTCTTAACAGTTCTCTTCAGTTATTTCACACTTGAACTTTAAATACATTGTGGGAAACCCTTTTAAAAAGTACTAGCACAACTCATGTGGGAGTAAAAAAATTAACTTACAATTGTATTCAAATTGTACTTGGACATCTCACAGGTTCAATCTGAACCCATTCTCGTAACTAACACTAGCTACCAGTGATAGGATGTAGTGAATGAGCTATTACCTCTGAGATGAGGGCCCATACAAGCCTCCTTGCAAGCATCACCGTGATGAATGCTGCCAGGTGATAATCAATGAGATGAAAATTCTATAAGAGAAAAACAAATAACTGCATCAGAAAGAAATATGATGTGTATCCAGCTGGAACTACCACATGAATAGAGATTTACCCACCTCTAAAGATCTTTTTCAGATCACCTTACATTTATAGACCCTGGGAATTTGAGAGATCTTGAAGACAGCCCCTACCTGTTACTTCTCCTTTCATGGCAAATTGCTTTAACTTTCCATAATACTAGTTTTAACTATTTGGAATGTATTCCTTTCCTTTTTTGAAAATTTACTGTATTAAAGGGAAGAGATTACGGCTTTGGATTAGTAAGTGATAACCTGCAGAATCATGGCAAGACTAATTTATCTAACCTGTCATATTTATAATGAGTGTCAAATTTAATAGACCAGTTGGGCTTCCCACTCTTAGGAAGTTACTGTTGTTGGTCTTTATGCAAGCTTATGTTAATCTAATTGGGCATTTGATAAACTAAGTTCTTTACTAGCCGACAGATTAATTACATTCAATTAGTCTTTCTCCCTAACCTGACTTAGAAATGTCTTATATTTGATCTTTTCTTCTATAAAATGGTAGCATTACCTGGATGTTGTCTATGGTTCTTTCTAGTTCTAAGTCTGTATATACAACTGTGATAATAAAAGGAAAAGTCCTTAGCAGCAACATCCCAGGAACCAACAAAATTGAGATGTACTTTCATTTTGATAATCAAAACATCTGTCGTTGAGTTTCTCAAATTAACTCATTAAATAAATATTTTATAATACTGGAGTCAGCAACTGTAGCAGCAGCGTCCTGATTATGGCAGGAACACTGGTTCCCTTTGCTTCAAGGTAACATCTGTGGTGATTTTCTTAAGGAACTCTACTCAGAAACAGTCAACTGGGAGAAGAGTTCTTTGAATAGCCTGAAAATTCAGCAAATGGTAAGTTTCCAGTGAAGTGTCAAACAAGGAGGAAATTTTATAACGAACAAACCAACATGTACTTGTGGAGTAAAAACAGGATAAATACAGGAAGCAAAGCATAGTGAATCGGCCTGGATTTGAGTGCTCAATTTGCCACTGTGTGATCTGGAGACAGCTTCATAATTTCTAGGTCTCACATTCCTCATTTGTAAAATGGGAGTCATATAGTAGTACCAGCCTGCTTTTATAAAGAATAAATGAGATAATACTTGTAAAGAATATAGTAAATATTTTACTAAGTGCTGGCCATTGTTAGTGTTAAGATAGTAACATATGTACTTATAGCGCCACACAGCGGGAGAAGCCTTAAAGATCATCTAGTCCAACCTCTTCATTTTACACCATGGCCAAAGAAGCGTGGATGAAGTACAGTTCCTCTACTCAATAATCTTATAATCCAGGCAGGAAGAAAAACTACTTAAAAAAAAAAAAAAAAGAAAACAGCATATGATTTGGCACTAAATCATTAAAATTCTTAAATATAGTAACTGAAATTTTCTACTGATATTAAGTAGACAGATGGTCAAAATGGAAAGAAAATTCTTAACAGTTAATTCCAGGAATAATCAAGTGATAAGCAAAAATTTAAAACAGCCTCATCTACCCTAAAGACCAGAAGAACTACGTGGTGCCTGGCTGCCACTAGTGACAGTCTAACCAGGGTCACAAGAGATGGACCCTGATAGAATGGGAGAAAACTGTGGAACAGAACCTCGAATTCCTACCAAAACACACACACACACACACACACACACACACACACACACACACACACACACACACAAGAAAACCAGACTGTGGAACAGAACCTCGAATTCCTACCAAAACACACACACACACACACACACACACACACACACACACACACACACACACACACACACAAGAAAACCAGACCACCCAGACTGTTTGAGACTGGAGGACTCCCCAAAACTACTGCCTTGAGATATTCTTTAAACCTTGAATGAAACTAACTCGAGGTCACCTTGTAGCCGAGTAACAAACGGGCTCAAAAAATATCATCCGTAAGCACTGTGCTCCTTGGAAAAAAAAAAATCACCTATATGAGACCAAATGGTCAACAATTACTTTAAAACAAAGACGAGAATGTAAGGGGGCAGGGAAGCTAGATTAATGAAAAAGGAACAACCAGAACAGAAATATTGAGAATGTTCATGTATTGTGAAGAATGTAAGCAATGTCACCAAACAACTTGTGAAGAAATTGTTGAACAGAAACCTAAACTGCTGTGTAAACCTTCACTGAAAACACATTAATATATTTGGAACAAATTTTTAAATTTCCCTCCCATACCATCTTGAGGGTTTTGGTTCGCATTCCCTTTCTGTGTTTCCCAATTTTTAAGTCCCAGACACATACATAAACTACCCACAACCATAGTGTTCTTTTTCCTAAAGCACATTTCCATCACCATCCAAATATCCAAGTGCCAACTACATACCTGTCAAGTCACTGACTAGCCTTACCCATTATTTTATATACCCATCTATGGAGAACCTTCTCTCCATCAGGTTTATCACTGGCCTCCTAAATAATTAGAAAGAGTGCAGAAGAAGCCTACAGCATAATTTTACGTACTACGGTGGAGACAGCTAGCTCCTGACTCTTTTTTTTTTGTAACAGAACCCCAATTTTATTCAGGGTAACAATACACCCTGCTAAAGGACTACATTTTCCAGGCTTCCTTGTAGCTAGGTGAGCCATGGGACTAAGTTCTGGCCATTGAGACGTAAATGAACGTGTTGCGTGGGACTTTTAGGAAGACTTCATATACAGAGCTGACTCATGAAATGAGTGCTCTTTGTATCCTTCCCCCTTCTTCTTTCCTGCTCTCTGGAACTCTGTCAGATGATGACCAGTCCTTGAGCAGCGATTTTGGTCCCTGAGTTAGTCATGAAAATGGAAACTACACAGTGGGATGGTAAGTGAAAAACAGAAGAAGCCCGAGTCTCTAATGGAGTTCCAGCATATAGCCCAGGACTATCTACCTCCAGACTTCTTTTATACGAGAAATACTTTTCTATTTAAGTTTAGAACACTATTACTTAGATTCATCTATAAATAACAGAAAATCTAATCCTGACTGACATTAGCAAAACAACATTTCAATTTAGAAAATGGGCACGATACATCAGCTGGAACAAATTGAATTCACTCCTCCCTTGGGGCCAAGACTGCCAACTCTTCACCAAAGTCTGTATTCTCCTCCTCCTCATGGACACTCAGCTAAACTATGTTTCCCAGACTCCCCTGCAGTTAGGAGTGGACACATGTGAAAGTGATGGGAGCCTGGCCCTTCAGAAACTCTTTTACAGTCCTCCATGCTCTTTCCCCTTCTTAGCTGACAGAGATGGACCTCAGCCACCTAGAAAACCACATTTTAGAAGAGGACAGAGTCTCCATCAGCCTGAGTCTCTGACTGACCTCATGGAAACATGCTACTCCTGCCAATCTGAGGATAATTGCCTCAGATTGTTAAGTATTTAAAGCATTATATAATTTGGGGCTTATTTGTTATAGAAGCTGCCATTATCCTAATAGAGCCAATATGAGGGTAGAGTTGCTGAAATTTAATCATACTGACACTTCACACTTTTAAGAAATTTAGAAGGGTGTTCAGAAAGCTAAATATCAAATCCCTTCTGTGATATTATTATAATAAGTGATTTAAATGTTTTCTACATTTTCACAGATATTTTTTCTTTCTCTGGTCTTAGACCAAAGCCAGATATTTACCCTTTAACAAACTTATCATGACATTGTATTTCTGAAAGTAAGCTACCGTTTAGTAGAAAAAATTTTACCCCAAATAATTTCTACACATAGGCTTTCCAACCAGTTTTTTGGTTAAGTAATGTGAAGAACTTAAAGACCTACTGGAACTTACCAGTGAAGTACAGGAAGCAGGATGGTTGTAAGGATACCACCACACTGTTTTATAGATGTTGATGTACTGAATGAACAGGGCGATGAGCAGGTAGATGAAAAAGAGAAATTCAAAGAGCAGGCTCCCATCCACAGGCAAGTCAGGAATTTGGCAATGACGAACAGGACCTGGGGTGATTAAGGCTGTGATAGGTGGGACCGGAAGGCCAATAGCACTACCATTCCTGAAAGAGAAAACTATGGTTACCTCAAACGATGATTCCCTTTTCAGTATCCGAGAACATAAGGAGCCCTGCTTCCTCTTGCACCTACCCCCTAACTGCCGGCCTTCCCTAAAACTCTATTCCAGGACCCTCTTCTCTTCTCCCACTACATATTCTCTCTCAGTGATCTAATCTGTGGCTGTGGCTTCCATTATCTCCTACATGCTGAAGACCACAATTTCTCTCCATATTACTCACGACTGAGTTTTAGACCCATGTTGTCCAACTGCCTACTGGACATCTCTTTGTTATTCCTCTTACAGTCCTGACCCTAGTTCCTGGTCACCCTGTTAGCTGTCCAAATCAGAAACCTGGGAGTCATACTTCAACTTTCCTTCTGCCTCTCCATATCCAATAGATCTCTAAATCTTATAGATTCGACTGTTTAAAACCTTCTCCAAACTGTACCTTCCCCTGTAAACCAGGGCTTTGAACCGGTTATTCCCAGTTCAAAACAGTTCAGTCACGGCTGAGGAAGTGAAATCAGAACAGACGCAAATTTTTAAAATCTGGGTGAACTGGAAAGATAACCAGAATGGGAAAAATTATAGGTTGAAGCCCTGTTAGAACCTAATCTCCCTCTTAAAAAACATATGTGTTACATAGCAACCAAACATCTTGACCATCAGATTTTCAGCAAAGTCAGAAATAGCACTGCCCCGCTCAAAGATGGCAGCCAACCATATCGCTTTGAAAGTGTCATTCTCCACAGTCTTGCCAATAACTCAATCTCATGCATCAGCATCCTGAAAGGGCTCACTATGTCTCTTGACTCTCCTATTCCAGGGCTTCAACTTGTAATTTTCCCCACTCTGGTTATTGTTCTGGATCACCCAAATGATAAAAATTTGGGTCTGTTCCAGTTTCATTTTGTTGGTCATGACTGAACCAGTTCAAACTGGTTTGAAGCCCTGTAGTAAATCCACTGCCTTAGTTAAGCATTCGCCATTTTCACCTAAATTACCGCAACAAGCCCCCTAAATTCAATTCCGCTTTCACCAACTCCTCCAACCTGTCTTCAGTGATTTTTCTAAAATCCCTTTAATGGTTCTCTACTACCAAGAGAGTATTCATTTTTTTTAGTATGTGTTATAAGGTCCTGTGCTTAACAAACTAGCCTCTTCTTTTATCATGCCTCTACATACACCCTATACAACACCCACGCTATTCGCTGTCTGTGAACTGACATGCTATTTTTTGTGCACACTATTCCCTTTACCTGTAATACTTCCCCTAACCACCTTCCTTAACCCCCACATACACATTTACTGACAAATCCTTCAAGATTTTTAAGATGCTTAAGTAAATTCTCTGCAAAGCTTTCTCTGACTCAGTCAGTCAAAACTGATTAATTTTTCCTCAGTGCCACCATTGTATCTATGTCCTTATTATTGCACTTTTCATACTGTTACATAATGTTTTATATGCATCTATGTCTTGCCCACCAGACCATAATCTTAAGGACAGAGAATGCACTTATCCTAGTTCATTGCAAATATGTATTTTTAGGTTAGGAAGGCAGCAGACCAATACAGGTAATCAAAAAGAGAGAGATCTCTTAAAATGCAAATAAAGATATAAAGATTTTATTCCCTATCTTACTATTCTTTCTTCCAAGCTCTTTTATAGGTCAGAAGAGCTGGGCTATCTAAAATGATAAGCTAGAAGTAGGGAATAAAATTTCCCATTGTTTATGTGCCTGGGAATAGTTACAGAATCTAAGGGCCTACTATTGTTTACAAAACGAGGTCAACAGGCTTGGTTTGGGTACTTCCAAAGAAGACTCTAGAGAAGGAACAATATTAGTGTTACCATTCTACTCTAAAACTTCCAAATATAGAATTCTAGCATTAGTATGTGACATTCATAGTACTTTAAGTGACTCATGGGACTATGAACTCTGCTCATTCTGAATAGTTAAGAATACCATGGCAGAAACTCAAAGGAGCTCCAAGAGAACAGATAAGGGAAAAAAATATGAAATTTCTTCCTCTCATCCCAGAGTATACTCTAATAGAACAAGCCTACCACCCAGCAGTAAGCTGTGATTTACCAGAAGGTCTCAGAAGCATACATGCTCAATAATAAACTGATCATTAACACACCACAGTCATTTGATCTGTTGTGGAAAGTGGGCCACAGCACTGAACCACTCTAGAAGGCACCATTCACATAGAACACACATGAAAGGTACCCTCTGGAGTTAACACAAGTTGGTGGATTTGAATGGAGGGGACTGATGCTAGCAGTCAATCTACTCCCTTATTCTTAATCATAAAATGTGGAAATAAAAAATTCTGGTGAGAAGTTACAAGGTTAGAAGCCCCTACTCTAGAACAAATGAAAAAGTCTTCTTCCCCTTCAGTCAAAAATACGTTAAGGGGGAAAAGCATGCTAAACTATGTGTTATGATTTAAGAGTTAAAAAGGTTTCTTATAGAATTCTTCCCAAATAAAGCAGACCAACGTGCTTCTGCTGCAAAAGATCTCTTTACAGTGTTAAAAAGCAAAGCAAAGATGTCACCTTGAGGACTAAGGTGCACCTGACTCAAGCCGTGGTATTTTCAATGCCCTCATATGCATGCAAAAGCTGGACAGTGAATAATGAAGACTGAAGAAGAATTGATGCCTTTGGATTATGGTGTTGACAAAGAATACTGAATGTACCATGGACTGCCAGAAGAATGAACAAATCTGTCTTGGAAGAAGTACAGCCAGAATGCTCATTAGAAGCAAGGATGCTTCAACTCACGTACCTTGGACATGTTATCAGGAGTGACCAGTCCCTGGAGAATGATATTATGCTTGGTAAAGTAGAGGGTCAGAGGAAAAGAGGAAGACCCTCAACGAGATGGACTGACACAGTGGCTGCAACAATGGGTTCAAGCTAACAACAACTGTGAGGATGGCACAGGACCGAGTAGTGTTTCATTCTGTTGTGCAGAGTTGCTATCAGTTGGAACTGACTTGACAGCACCTAACAACAATAATATGCTTCTGCCATTAACAAAGTCAATATAATGCTGTGCTTTAAGAAACATATTCAAAACAAAAGCACAAGACATCTATGCTTGTGATACTCTATATAGTTTTGGCTATTAAACTCCAAGTCAGAAGACAAAGAGACAAAGGTCAAATAAAGTGATTCACGGCATCAGTGGGAAAAAAAGAATCTATGAGAAAAGAGAACCTATTTCTATATAAAGAAAATCTCTGAAATTAAGTTTTCTCCATCTAATCTATAAAGTCGAGAACTTAAGAAGAGATATGATCAAACTTCATAAAACCAAGAAAACTATTTTGTTGTTAGCTGCTGTCAAGTTGGCCCCTGATGTATAGTGACCCCATGCATGATAAAGAAAACGCTGCTCGGTCCTGCGCCAGCCCTATAATTGGCTGTGGATTGGACCACTGTGATCCACAGGGTTTTCACTGGCTGTATTTTGGAAGTAGATTGTCAGACCTTTCTTTCTAATCTGTATTAGTCTGGAAGCTCCACTGAAACCTGTTCAGCATTATAGTGACACACAAGCCTCCACTGACAAATGGGTGGTGGCTGCACATGAAGTGCAATGGCTGGGAACTGAACTCAGGTCTCTCAAATGGAAGGCAAGAATTCTACCACTGAAACCACCACTGCCCTCAAGAAAACAATAGCTAAATTAAACAGATGTGGTCAATATATCTCAGAAAATGAGTACCAGAGACAATCTAGGAAAAAACAACAGTATTATTTCTCTAACATATATAGCAAAGTGACATAAATGTTTGAAAAACAATATGGGATAGTTCTAGTTCCAGATTTTCCACTAACCAGCTGTGGTCTTTGAGAAAGTAAGTTTATATCCCTGAGCCTCTGCTTTTTCATCTGTAATTCAAGGAGTTGGAATAGATTGTATTTAAAGAACTTGTCATGAATTGCACTGTGTCCCCCAAAAGTATCTGTCAACTTGGCTAGGCCATGATTCCCAGTATTGAGTGGACTGTCCATTATTTTGTCACCTGATGTGATTTTCCTACGTGTTGTAAATCCTACCTCTATGATGTTAATCAAGTGGGATTAATGGCAGTTATGTTCATGAGGCAGGACTCAATCTACAAGATTAGGTTGTGTCTTAAATCAATCCCTTTTGAGATATAAGTGAGAAGTGAGCAGACAGACAGGGGGACCTCACACCACCAAGAAACAAGAGCTGGGAGTGAACACCTCTTTGGACCCGGGGTCCCTGTGCTGACAGCTCCTAGACCAGGGAAAGATTGATGACAAGGACCTTCCCCCAGAGCTGACAGAGAGAGAAAGGCTTCCCCAGGAGTTGGCAACCTGAATTTGGACATCTAGCCTCCTAGACTGTGAGAGAATGATTTTCTTTTGGTTAAAGCCATCCACTTGTAGTTATTTCTGTTACAGTAGCACTAGATAATTAAGACAGAACTCTTCTCAATGTGCACTCTGAATATTCTCTTTCAAACTGTGCCAGGGGTCCCCAAAACAATGCCCAGATTTGGTGACTCGTTAAGAGGATTCCCAGGACTTAGCATATAGTTGTCCTCATGGCGAAGATTTATTACAGCATAAAGGATACAAATCAAAATCAGCAGAGGACAAAGTCCGGAGGAAACCAAGCACAAGCTTCCAAAAGTCCTCTCTCAGTGGAGTCACACAGGAAGCACTTAGCTCCTCCAGCAGTGAGTTATGAAGACGTCTGTGAAATGTTGTCTACCAGAGAAGCTCATTAGAGACTCAGCGCCCAAGATTTTACTGGGTGTTGGTCACAGAGGCACCTTTTGCCTAGGAAGTACCAGAACTCAAGACTCCCAAAAGAAAAGGTGTTTAGCATAAATCGCATTGTAATCAGTGCAGGGACAGTGAGCCATTCTTATTATTCAGGAAAAGTTTTATTATAGTGTAAGAAACTGTTCACCAGTCAAGTTCCCAGACACCAGCCTTGCAAGAAGGCCTTTCTAAGGACAGCCATCTCAGGCCTGCTATGTTAACTTTTTTCTGCACACAAACTTTTAAGGAGCCCTGGTGGCATAGTGGTTAAGAGCTCGGCTGCTAACGCAAAGGTCGAAGGCAGTTCGAAGCCACCAGCTGCTCCTTGGAAAGCCTATGGGGTAGTTCTACTCGGTCCTACAGGGTCACTATGAGTTGGGATCAACTCAACGGCAATGGGTTTGCTTTCTTTTTTTTTTTTGACGGACCCATCAAGCAGCAGAATTTAGGCAGACAAATAGATGAAGAGAAATTAGAAGGGACAGAGAAAGCAGCGGTCATTAGGACATGTTCAGGTCACATTATTAACAAAGCATATGTAAGGACAAAACAAAATCATTCTTAGTCCTTCTCAAATAAGATTCTCCTTCAACTGGAAACTCTCTAAGAAACTCAGAAATGCATAGTATATCCTTCCTCTTTAGAATGACGATCTAAGCACATTGTCCCAAGAACAGATCCCTGCACCCCAAAGGTGGGAAGCAGGACAAGAATCTGTGGCTTTCAATCTTGATAGTTTCACCAAACCATCTCTCTGACATTCTCCAGGTTAACTTCACCAATTAGGCCATAAGCACCTACCAAAAAGAGGCAAATGCTGCCTTCTCCAGCTGACCTATGTCTTGCAGAATCAAGTATGTCACTCAAAATCACACCATACTTAAACAATTATCTATTTCTCTCTTCAATACTCTACAGACACTCCAGAAATGAGTTCTCCCCTTCTGTATGCTTTCTTTGTATACATCCTTCCTAAAACTACATTCGAGGCCACTGCTACTGGCTTTATCCACAGGTTTTATTCCCTTTCCCCAGATCCTATATAACTTAAAGAATCTATCGAAGCTGCTCCCTTCCCGCGAGGAAACAAACATAGAACCTTCTTCTTCCAAAATAACCGAAGTAAAAATATCAACAAATTATCACTCAATAACAGTTTTAGTGACTTTTCAAACTGTCACCACCTGTGATCTTTCTAGTCTATTGAAAAATTGCTGAAGAAACATGTTTAAGGAGAAGAGAGTGGCAAATAGCAGATCAAGGCAACTAGGGGTGGACTCCTGAAAGCCAGGATTGAAGAGGTACACTGAAGGTAGAGAAAAGAAAGCAGAACCACAGTTAAGCCCAGTTAAGAGCAAGTATTTTCCAAATGTTTCTAGTTCTTGCAAACAGAACCATCTAGGAATGTAGTTTTCAAGTTCTTTTTAAGTCGCAGAACATTTCATTTTCCCTCCCCCAAATCATATTTTACCTGGTACCCCAAAATTTAAAACACACAGGAGAAGGAGTTAGTCTGATTAAGAAAGGACTGGGAAACCTGAAGCCTTGGCTATCTGGCCTGTCCGACCCCTTCTCCCTTCTAACCCTTCCTACAGTAGCCCCTGAGACACCACAAAGGGATTCTATAGGACAGCTTGAGAATGTAATTACATTACTCCTCAAAGTCAAAGTAGGAGAGGATGAACAAAGAACCTCTGGAGTTAACACAGGTGCACAGCCAGAATGTTCTAGTTAGCCAGAATCCTAGCTAGGCACAGGTAAGATTTTTCTATTGCAATTTAAAAGTACTGAATCACTAAGCGGATACCAAAACCAAACCCATTGCCACGGAGTCAATTCTGACTCATAGCAACTGTATAAGACAGAGCAGAACTGCCCCACAGAGTTTCCAAGGAGTGCCTGGTGGATTTGAACTGCCGACCTTTTGGTTAGCAGCCAAGCTCTTAACTACTGTGCCACCAGGGCTCCTAGTCAGTATATATTAGTAAAATCAAGGTATGTATTCAAATAGCAAACATCTTTCGCTTCCATACCTCTGTTAGATATACATTTCTTCAAAACATTTTCATATATTCCCATTCTTTTTATTTTTATTTTTTTTAAATATAATACATTATTTGTAGAAATTTTGGAAAAATTTTAAAAAGTGACAGCAACTTATTACTTCATTTATTTTCAACATCCTGCTATAAAGCAGACAGTATCATTGTTTTTAAAATTAGGAAACCATAGAAAAGCAAAAGATAATACCCTACGACAAAACATAACTATTCTGTATATGTACATAAACATAAAATTTGGATTGAAAATTAGTTTAACGAGAATCAGAGACTGGAAAAAAACCCTTAAGCTGGTTATTTCAGACCCACTGAAATGACGAGATCAGAACTGATTCTGAAGATTGGGTAGGACCTGGGTTCGAAAGTCAGAAAGAAAGAGGGAGGGCAAGCCAGGAAGACAGAAATGCACAAATAACATCAGAAGGGCCTGAAAAGCAAAAGGTGACAATTCGGGAATAATATGAGATAACACAGGAGTGGTAGTGATTGCTAGCTTTGACATTTAAAATCAAGGCAAGAGAAAAACTTTATTCAGGGAGGAAGCAGAAACCTGCCGGCAAAAATTATCTTGACCAAACACTTAAGTGAAACCATCATTTTTCAGGGCTACATGATCAAATCTTGTGATAAAGTGAGTTATCCTGGATAAAATTAGAAATGATGCATCCTAACTTTTTGAAAATTAGGAACAACAGAGTTAAATTTCCACTGAAGAAGTTAAATTCTTCACTGTAATCCAATATGACACAAATTCTAAAATGTTTAGGCTACAGCTCACAGTTTACTAATTTTGAACACTATTTTGAATAAAATAATTTTTAAACTCTTGATGTAATCTTATAATTTTAGGACCGCATGTTAACTATCAGTTTTAACTTGCCCTACCCCCTCACCCAAAATGCCAATAAGTAGTTAAATAATCGCATTTGCCTTGCACTTGAATTCATGTCTCCCACCTTCTAATAGCCAAAAAGGCAATGACTACAATTTGGATAAGGAGCCCTTGGTGGCGCAGTGATTAAGCATTCAGCTGCTAACTGAAAGGTCAGTGGTTCAAACTCACCAGCCGCTCCTTGGTAAAGATATGATAGTCTGTTCCCAAAATTACAGCCTTGGAAACTCTACAGGGCTATAGGGTCACTATGAGTCCGAACTGACTCAGTGGCAATGGGTTAGAATTTGGATTATCAGCCTTCTAATCAAGAGTTGGACTGCTTTCACTCTGTGGGCCCCTTCTACTTCCCAAATATTCTGAAATACTGAATTCTTAGTCTTCAGGGGCAGGATTTATATTTCAGTGTCAAGAATAAATCTTGACGAGCAAATAATCTGAAAAACATGATGACTTTCTATGTTAGTCTTACTAACCATTGTACATTACAAATTACACACAGCCTTATTTCTTCTTTACCTATTTCTCAGGCCTGTTCCATTGCCGCAGCCTCCACCAACCAAAGTCTGTAAAGAAGGTAAAGCTGAACGGCTTAGCTGCTGCCGACTAGGGCCCCTCCTTCCACCGGGCATGTCCAGGAACCAGTCTGCTTCCAGTGCCACCTGTAGTTGCAACCCAGGTTAATGGCTGTCAACCTGTTTCAACTCTGAACGAAAACAAATAAATTAATGTCAGTTTGCTATTTTTAAGTAGACAATTAACAAAATAACCAGAAAAACAATGAGCTGGCCTTATAAAACAAGGTTTTCAAACAAATGTTCTCAGTGTCTATTACATACGTTATTCTAATGAAAGGACTACGCAGACTCTAGTGGATCAGAAGAAGCCTGGGTTCTGATCTAAGCTCTGCTCAGCATCAAGCAAGTCACAATCTGTGTCTTTTGTCAGTTGACTTGTATCACATAAAAGGTACTATTACAATCAGATGAAAGTGTGTAAGAAACACCACAACGTATATATTTTCGACTCAAGTGTAATATTTCATACTAAGCCACTTTAAATACAGAAAAATCAGCAGAAAGTTAGGCTTCATGATCAAGGGACTGAGGTTCTGAGATCAGATGTGCCACATATTATCTGACCTTAACTAAGTGGCTTAACCTCTGAGTTTGTTTCTTCAACAGAGGAAAAAAAAAAATAGAAGCGTCCCTGTCCTACAGAGGTTGTTGTAAGGATTGACAAAGATGAATGAAAATACACCACTAGGCCCTTTAACTCCTTAAAAGTGAAACTGTTCAAGCAGTATCTCCATATGTTAGGGTGGAAATAGTGAAAGAACGCAAATTGTTGCCTAACCCAGAAAAACTGAAGTAAAATCATTTAGAAATTAATGAAACTGCAAGACTAAAAAGGCAAACGACAAATAAAGACCCTTATTAAAAAGAAACTGTGTTTTCTCAGAACATGGCAAAATCACGGTTCTGCCAATATGAATACCAGATCCGTTTTCTTAAACAACACAACCACACTGAAGAATGACACCCTGGGAAAATCCCTGGTTTTTCAAAACTTTACTGCAGACTGTTCCGATGTTCCCTATTCGTAACAACCTTTGGCAGTAGATTAACAAACGCAAGCGAGACAAAGCATTCAAACCGCTAGATGTAGGTGCTGCTCGTTCTTGCTCAACTAAGGAGCAAAGAGAAAGAGAAGAGAGGGGCAAAAAACTGGGATGGAAGAGGTGAGTATGGGGTGGGTGGATGTGGATGGCGAGAGACCACAAACTTCGACAGACTGCCCCCTAAGAGGGGACGACAAAGCGGGCCCCCGGCTGCGCACCCCAGGGGGTCCAAAACGGTCCAGCAGAGTAGAACAGTACGCAGTTCGGTAATACTCACGCATGGAGGAGGCCCAGCCGGTGGGGCGGGATCCCTGAGAGGAGGCGGCGGCGTTACAGGCTGGACCCTGGGCAAGAAAACTCCCTCCCCGCGTTGAGGCGCTCCAAACCAGATGCTTCTCCGCAGGCTGTCTCCACCCGTGGAGTCGAAAAAGGGTGTCCAGGCTTCCGGCTGCCAGACTCAGACCCAAACTCTGAGCCAGTGCGAGAGCCAGAGCCAGACCTAAACCCAAAACCAGAGCCAGGTCCAGTCAGCACTCACCCCCAATCTCCATTACCGCGGAGCTGAGGAGACGTGGCAGCGCACGGTGATGACGTCAGCTCCGCGACGGCAGGCCGCCCAGACGCAAGCTGACCCCCGGAACTACACACGGAGTCCGGAGAGCAGGCACCCTACCGCCTCTCGCTTGCACCTGCGCAGTGGGACTCGACTGCACCGCGGGACTCGTGCTTGCTGTGCTTGCCAGTGGGGGCCAACGTTTTGCCTTCCTAGGCCTCTGTCACCGAGCGCCTACCACTGCAGGCACATGGTAGGAGTCCTTGTTATCTCATGAACGCCATATAATTACCATGCACAAGTTATTACCCCTATTTTACAGTCGAGAGGACGTTGAGAGACTTGACCTATGATCACATCACTGCTGAGTAAAGGAGCTCAAATCTCGAAGTCATGCTTCACCATCCAAACAAGCGCTTACCGTATGTTAAGTGAAGGACTAGATGCACAAAAGTGCATACCACAGAGAGCTTACAGTCTAGTGGAAGAGACAAGACCCTAGGAAAGCACATGCAACATTAAGTGTGCTCAAGCCACAATTGGAAGAGCGTAGTCAATGTCACTGAACTGTGCATGTAGAAATTTTTGAAATGGTGTATCTTTGGCTATGTGTATTTTCACCAAAAAAAAAAAGGTTGAGAAGTTAGAGGGTTGACATGTTGTGGGGTTGTTAACCAATGTCATAAGACAATATGTCTACTACTGTTTCATGAGAAACAATTCTGTAAGCCTTCACCCGAAGTACAATTAAAAATATATATATATGCTCAAGGTCCAGAGATACAGCACAGAAGATAGTTGATGAACTCTGCAATAGCGGTGGTGTCAATACAAAGAAGAGCCTTACAGGGAGTTAGGCCTTAGAAGAGCCAAGGCTCCAAGAATCAATAGGTGGTTGCCTGATTGACACAAAAGGGGGCGGGGGTAGCTTTCTGATAGAGGAAGTGGCAGTTAAAAAGCTAAGGAGGTGGGCAAAGTCATGGTGAATTCAGGAACTGCCAATAGTTGGTATTAGAAGAAGGGGGAGAGTTAGGGGGTGAGAGGAGATACGTGAGATATATCATTCCATAGATTTTAAGCGCCTTAACAGAAAGCCCTGTGTACTGATTATATATGGTTCTTAGGTTGTTAGTTGAGTGAGCTCAGACTCATGACCATAGCAGAACAAAACGTTGCATAGTCTTGCACCATCTTCACAATGGTATGTTTGAGTCCATTGTTGCAGCTATTATGTATTGCCTCCCAACCTAGACTGCTCATCTTCCAGCCCTATACTGGACAATATCCTGTCGTGATCTATAAAGTTTTCATTGACTAATTTTCAGAAGTAGATCACCAGGCTTTTCTTCTAGTCTGTGTTAGTCTGAAAGCTCCACTGAACCGTGTCCACCATGGGTGACCCTGCTGGTATTTGAAATACCAGTAGCATAGCATGCTACTAGCAGCATAACAATACACAAGCCACCACATACAACGAACTGACAGATAGGTGATTAACCTTTATTAAGAGGTTTTTTTGTATGTGTATACCAGACACTGGGATAGGAGCTTTACCTATCTCATTTAAATCTCACAATAGTTTGATAGATACTATCATTGTTCCTATTTTACAGAGGAAACTGAATTTAGAGAAATAAGTTCAAAATAACTCAGCGAACAAGTGGCAGAGCTGGAATTTAGAGCCAGAATGGCCCATATCAAAACCACTAAAGTTAGTAATATTCCCAAATATTCCGTGTGTCCTAATGTACTACAGAGCTTTTATTCATAAATATACAAAATCTAATATAGGTCTATACATATTTTTATTGATTTCACCTCTTGGGGTAAGGAATTTTGTACCTGTAATTTTATATTTGCTCTGTTAACTGCTTCCTAGCTTGAAACTCCTTTTCCCTTTTTCTCTTGACTCACTAGCACTCTTCCTTTATTTGGCAATTATTTATTTAGTGCCTACTGGGGTCCCTAGGTGGTGCAAACAGTTAATGCTCTCAGCTGCTAACCAGAAGGTTGGAGGTTGAGGCCACCCAGAGGCACCTCAGAAGAAAGCCCTGCTGATCTACTTGTGAAAAATCAGCAATTGAAAACCCTATGGAACACAGTTCTACTGTGACACACGTGGGATCTCCATGAGTTGGAATCGACTCATTGGCAACTGGTTTGGCTCAGTGTGTCAGGCACTGTGCTAGCAAACAAGACAGATATGTCCCTGCCTCCTGGAACTTATATTCTAGTGGGGGAAATGTTTATTTAATAAATAATTAAAAATTATGATAAGCATTATGAAGGAGAAAAATAAGGGACTAAGGTAGAAAATGAGGAAGGTGTTATTTTGAGGGGATATCTGTCTAAGGCAGTGACATTTCAGCAGAAACCTAAGATTGAGAAGGAACCCACAATGCAAAAATGGGAAAGAAAAGCAGTCCAGATAGAAAACAAAACGTGCAGAAATCCTAAATTGGATTGGAGCTTAGCACATCTGAGGTACTTAAAGTAAAACAATGTAGCTGGATCATGGTAAGCAAAGGGAAACATGTCATGAAGTGAATTTGAACACACTGGAAGGAGCCTGAACAAGGAAAAGGTCTTTTAAACCAGAGAGTTTGCTTTTTAAGTGTGGTGGGAAACCAATGAGGAGTTTTAAGCAAGGAAGTGACACAGTTTAAGACTTAAAATAATTCTTGTTGCTTTGTGGAGTATTGATGTGTTTGGGGTGGGAGAAAGTATTATTTATTTTTATTTAATGAAGACATGTGAAGACCTATGTGAGGAGCCCTGGTGGCATAGTGGTTAAGAGCTATGGCTGCTAACCAAATGGTTGACAATTCGAATCCACCAGCCACTCCTTGGAAACCCTATGGGGCAGTTCTACTCTGTCTTATAGGGTCACTATGAGTAGGAATTGAACAATATGATTAATATCACACCCAAGTAAAATCTTGCTGAAGATCATTCAAAAGCGGTTGCAGCAGAACATCAACAGGGAACTACGAGAAATTCAAGCTGGATTCAGAAGACGTGGAATGAGGGATATCATTGCTGATGTCAGATGGATCTTGGCTGAAAGCACAGAATACGAGAAAGATAGTTACCTGTGTTTTATTGACTATGCAAAGGCACTTGACTGTGTGGATCATAACAAATTATGAATAACAATGCAAAGAATGAGAATCCAGAAAACTTAATTGTACACATGAGGAACCTGTACATAGACCAAGAGGCAGTCGTTCAAGCAAGGGGATACTGCGTGCTTTAAATTCAGGAAAGGTATATGTCAGGATTGTATCCTTTCACCATACTTATTCAGTCTGTATGCTGAACAAATAATCTGAGAAGCTGGACTATATGAAGAAGAACGGGACATCAGGACTGGAGGAAGACTCATTAACAACCTGCAATATGCAGATGACATAACCCTTCCTGCTGAAATTGAAGAGGACTTGAAGCACTTACTGATGAAGATCAAAGACTACAGCCTTCAGTATGGATTACACCGCAACATAAAGAAAACAGAAGTTCTCACAACTGGACCAATAAGCAACATCATGATAAATGGAGAAAAGATTGTAGTTGTCAAGGATTTCATTTTACTTGAATCCATGATCAATGCCCATGGAAGCAGAAGTCAAGAAATCAAACGATGCATTGCATTGGGCAAATCTGCTGTAAAAGACCTCTTTAAAGTGTTAAAAAGCAAAGACATCACTTTAAGGACTAAGCGCCAGACCGAAGGCATGGTGTTTTCAGTTGCCTCATATGCATGCAAAAGCTGGACAATGAAAAAGGAAGACGGAAGAACAATTGACACCTTTGAATTATGGTGTTGACAAAGAATACTGAATATACCATGGACTGCCAAAAGAATGAACAAATCTGCCTTGGAAGAAGAACAACCAGAATGGTCCTTAGAAGCGAGGATGGCGAGACTCCATCTTACATCCTTTGGACATGTTATCAGAAGGGACTAGTCCCTGGAGAAAGACATCATGCTTGGTAAAGTAGAGGTTCAGCGAAAAAGAGGAAGACCCTCAATGAGATGGATTGACATGGTGGCTGTAACAATGGGCTCAGGCATAACAATGATCATGAAGATGGCAGAGGACCAGATAGTATTTTGTTCTATTGTACATAGGGTCTCTGTGAGTTGAAACTGACTCAACAACACCTAACAACGACAACGTATAATGGTAAGGAGCCCTGGTGGCACAGTGGTTAAAGTGCTTGACTGCTAACCGAAAGACTGGCAGTTGTAACCCACCAGCCGCGCTACACAGGAGAAGGATGTGGTGGTCTGCTTCTGTAAAGGTTTACAGCCTTGGAAACCCTATGGGGCAGTTCTACTCTGTCGTATAAGGTTGCTATGAGTCGGAGTCAACTCAATGGCAACAAGATTGGTTTTATATAATAGTGACTATGTGTCTGGTGAAATTCTAAGTGCTTTACAAATATTAAGTCATTTAATCCTCATAACGACCCCACAAAAGCATTATTATCATTCTCATTTTTCAGATGAGGAAACTGAGACACACAGAGTTTAAATAGTTGTCCAAAGTCACTCAGCTAGTAAGTGTTGGAGCCAAGATTTGAATACATGGAAGTGAGGACATTTATGGGGGGCATATAAGGTGGTAGCAGTGGGGATGGAGGGAAGTGGACAAATTCACGATTTCTTTTGCTTATGGAAGAAGTAGGAAAAAGAACAATTTGAGCAACTGGGAGAATGGTGGTGCCATTTATTGAGGTGGGGAAGTTTGTGGTGGGGAATAGGATTGGGAGATATACTTATTTCACATGTCTTAATGTTATTTGTAACACTAGAAATGTTACTCTGTTCTAAGTGATTTTAATTTAATGAGCTCATTTTATCACCAGTCTGGAGAGGATTTCATTGTTTATTCTTTTAAAGAGAAGAGGCAGTTCTTCCCCAACCTTCACTATATATTTTTTTAACTAATTTTGTGTCCATGAAACACCTCCCTACCTGTGTCCGGATAAATTTGTAGAAATTATTTGAAATGTAGAAGCCCAGCAAAGACTTTTTGAAAGAGTAAATAAATTATGTTTACTGGTTTCTCTTTATGCATACAGGTATTTACTTCCCCCAGATAACCTGAGGCACGTTTTCCCTTACAGACCAAGAGACAGTGCTTAACTAAAAGATTTAGTGTTGCTGCCATTTAATATATTTTAAGTTAGTGACCGGTGTGGGACTGTGGTTTTCATAAGCTCCAGGAGGGTTCTGATGCTTATTCAGAGATAGAAACCACTGGAATAAACCACTTCACCTGTTAGGGAAGTGAAATGTAGTATTTGATTCAGATGCAGCTTATTCCTCCTGTGTATATGGCCCAACCTCTTCCATGCAGATAAACATTGTAAAATTTCAGAAAATACTTACTTGTTTTCATTTCAAAGCCATTGTGACACAAAGTGATTTTCCTTTTCTTCTGATCACAGAAAACTGGGATTATGGAAAATAAAAACTTTTAAATTAAAGTTTTAGAAATTGTTCCCCATTACATTCATTCTAGACTAACTATAAAGTGAAGGTTATTATGGTGTTTGTCTATGTAGTACATTGTCTTTGTTATGTGCCTTTGATAAACCTTTCATTTTGGAGTACTGCACACTTTTCTGGAAGTAGAAGAAACTTTAATTCAAGTTTTCATTTGAATTCCTAAAGAAATCTTGTATAGTGTTGGGGGTTCATTTTCTTTTCTTGTCTATGCACTCAGATGGAGCCTCACTCACACAAAAACTGGGTGAGTCCACTTGTCTTAGTTATCTAGTGCTGCTATAACAGAAATGTTACAAGTAGATGGCTTTAACAAACAGAAATTTATTCTCTCACAGTCTAGAAGGCTAGAAGTCTGAATTCAGGGCACCAGCTCCAGGGGAAGGCTTTCTCCTTCTGTCAGCTCTGGGGGAAGGTCCTTGTCATTGATCTTCCCCTGAACTAGGAGCTTCTCAGAGCAGGGACCCTAGGTCCAAAGGATGCGCTCCTCTCCTGGCGATTCTTTCTTGGTGATATGAGGTCCCTCTCCTGTCTGCTCGATCCTGTCTTTTATATCTCAAAAGATATTGACTCAAAAAAAAAAAAAAAAAAAAAGATTGAATCCTGCCTTATTAATATAACTGCCTTTAATCTTGCCTCATTAACATTAGAGATGTTAGGATTTACAACACATGGGAAAATCACATCAGATCACAAAATGGTGGATGACCACATAATACCGGGATCATGGCCAAACCAAGGTGACACACATTTTCTGGGGACACAGTTCAATCCATAACACCACCTTCCTGGAGTATAGTCCAAATGCCCCCTCTAACTGATACGGTCCATCCCTAACTAATTAGCTGTATCTTCCACCATTCTTCAACATACATCCTCCAACCAAGCTAGGTTCCTCAATGTACTCTTACTTTCCACCTTCACCTTCTGCAAATTTTGGCTCCTCCTTTTTCAGTCTCTCCAGCACAATATTCCTTATTTGCAACATTTCCTTTTCTTCAGCCTGGAAACACTTCTTTCTCCAATCTCCATTTCACGTTGATCTCTCCCTCCACTGAAACCAGCAGCACTTACATATTGCCTTATACTCTCTCTCAGGTAGCGTATTTGTCTTCCTAACTAGTTCTAAACTCCTCAAGGGCACAGATCACATCTTGTACTTCCATGTGTCTTCCACAGAGCCTAGGACATTTTTATGTACATTTTAGACAATGGATAAATAGTTCTATGATTACTATGTATACCTCTGTTTTCTTAGATATATTTATATATAAAACCAAACCAAACCCATTGCCGTTGAGTCAATTCCGACTCATCATGACCCTATAGGACAGAGTAGGACTGCCCCATAGGGTTTCCAGAGAATTGCTGGTGGATTTGAACTGCCAACCTTTTAACCTCTTAACCACTATGCCACCAGACCTCCGTATTTATATATGGATATATAATAAGTTGCCATCAAGTTAATGCTGACTCATAGCAATCCTGTGTGTGTCAGAGTAGAATCATGCTCCATAGGAATTTCAATGGCTGATTTTTTCAGAATAGATCACCAGGCCTTTATTCAAGGGTGCCTGTGGGTAGACTCAGAATCAGTCATAGACAAGCTCTCAGTTTGAGTGACCCAGGGGCACTTTATAGGTATATAACCAAACCAAAACCACTGCCATTGTGTCAATTCTGATGCATACCAACCCTATAGGACAGAGTAGAACTGCCCCATGGAGTTTCCAAGGCTGTAAATCTTTATGGGAGCAGACTGCCACATTTTTCTCCCATTGGGTGGGTGGTGGGTTGGAACCGCCAACCTTTCGGTTAGCAGCCAATCACTTTAACCACTGTGCCACCAGTGCTCCTTCAGGTATATAATCCCCACCCCCACCCACCCCCCCAAAAAAGAAAAAAACCTCAAACCCATTGCCATGGAGTTGATTCTGACTCATGGCAGCCCCATGTGTTACGGAGAACTGCTCCATAGCATTTTATTGGCTGTAATCTTTACAGAAGCAGATCATCAGGCCATTCGTCTGCAGCACTGATGGGTGGGTTCAAATCATCAGCCTTTAGGTTAGTAGTAGATGGTAAACTGTTTACACCCACAGAGATACTTATATGCACTATATACTATGTTGTTGTTAGGTGTCGTCAGTCGGTTCTGGCTCTTAGCGACCCTATGTACAACAGAACAAAACACTGCCCAATCCTGCACCATCCTCACAATCATTGCTATGGTTGAGCCCATTATTGCAGCCACTGTGTCAGTCCATCTCATTGAGGGTCTTTCTCTTTTTCACTGACCTTCTACTTTACGAAGCATGATGTCCTTCTCCAGGGACTGGTCCCTCCTGGTAGCATGTCCAAAGTACGTGAAACAAAGTCTCACCATCCTCCCTTCTAAGGGGCATTCTGGCTGTACTTCTTCTAAGATAGATTTGTTCGTTCTTCTGGTAGCCCATGGTATATAGACCGTAATTCAAAGGCATCAATTCTTCTTGGGTCTTCCTTTTTCATTGTCTAGCTTTTGTATGCATATGAGGCAATTGAAAACATCGTAACTTGGGTCCGTGCACCTTAGCCCTTAAAGTGACTACTTTGCTTTTTAACACTTTAAAGAGGTCTTTTGCAGCAGATTTGCCCAATGCAATGGAATGCATCATTTGGTTTCTTGACTGCTGCTTCTCTGGGCGTTGATTGTGGATCCAAGTAAAATCCTTGACAACTTCAGTGTTTTCTCCATTTATCATGACGTTGTTTATTGGTCCAGTTGTGAAAAATTTTTTCTTTATGTTGAGGTGTAATCCATGCTGAAGGCTGTAGTCTTTGGTCTTCATCAGTAAGTGCTTCAAGTCCTCTTCACTTTCAGCAAGTAAGGTTATGTCATCAGCATGTTGCAGGCTGTTAATGAGTTTTCCTCCAATCTTGATGCCCTGTTCTTCATGTTGTGCACCTTCTTGGATTATTTGTTCAGCATACGATTGAATAAGTATGGTGAAAGGATACAACCCTAACACACACCTTCCCTGATTTTAAACCACACAGCATCCCCTTGTTCTGTTTGAACGACTGTCCCTTGTTCTATGTACTGGTTCCTCACAAGCACAATTAAATATTTTGGAATTCCCATTCTTTGCAATGTTATTCATAATTTGTTATGATCCACACAGGTAAATGCCTTTGCATAGTCAATAAAACACAGGTAAACATCTTTCTGATATTCTCTGCTTTTACCCAAGACACATCTGACATCAGCAATGATATCCCTCATTCCCTGCCCTCTTCTGAATCCAGCTTGAATTTCTGACAGTTCCCTGTTGATGTACTGCTGCAAAACTTTTGAATGATCTTTAGCAGAATTTTACTTGTGTGTGATATTAATGATATTATTCCATAATTTCCACAATCTGTTGGATCCCTTTTCTTTGGAATGGGCACAAACATGGATTTCTTCCAGTCGGTTGGACAAATTTCTTGGCATAAATGAGTGTGCACTTCCAGCACTGCATCCATTTGTTGAACTATCTCAATTGGTATTCTGTCAATTCCTGGAGACTTGTTTTTAGCCAATGCCTTCAGTGCAACTTGGACTTCTTCCTTCACTATCATCGGTTCTTGATCATATGCTATGTCCTGAAATGGCTGAACGTCAACCAATTCTTTTTGGTACAGTGACTCTGTGTTTTCCTTTAACGCACCAACCACTAAGGCCAAGATGAAGAAGTTGAAAATTTTTACCAACTTCTGCAGTCTGAAATTGATCAAACATGCAGTCAAGATGCATTGATAATTATTGGTGATTGGAATGTGAAAGTTGGAAAGAAAGAGAAAGGAACAGTAGTTGGAAAATACGACTTTGGTGATAGAAAAGATGCTGGAGATTGCATGATATACTTTTGTGAGGCTAATGACTTATTCATTGCAAATACCTTTTTTCAACAACTTAAATGGCGACTATATATGTAGACCTTGCCAGATGGAATACACTGGAATCAAATTCACTGCATCTATGGAGAGAGATGATGGAAAAGCTCAATATCATCAGTCAGAACCAGGCCATGGGCCAACTTCAGAACAGACTGTCAATTGCTCATATGCAAGTTCAAGTTGAAGCTGAAGAAAATTAAAACAAGTCCACAAGAGCCAAAGTATGACCTTGAGTATATCCTACCTGAACTTAGACAGCACCTCAAAAATAGATTTGAAGCATTGAATACTAATGACCAAAGCCCAGACAACTTGTGGAATTACATCAATGACATCATACATGAAGAAAGCAAAAGGTCATTAAAAAGACGGGAAAGAAAGAAAAGACCAAAATGGATGTCAGAAGAGACTCTGTAACTTGCTCTTGGATGTCGAGTAGCTAAAGCTAATGGAAGAAATAATGAAGGAAAAGAGCTGAACAGAACATTTCAAAGGGCGCTAAAGAAGACAAAATAAAGTATTATAATGAAGCGTTCAAAGACTTGGAGTTAGAAAACCAAGAGGGGAGAACACGCTTGACATTTCTCAAGCTGAAAGAACTGAAGAAAGAATTCAAGCCTCCAGTTGCAGTATTGAACGATTCTATGGGGAAAATATTAAATGACGCAGGAAGCATCAAAAGAAGATGGAAGGAATACACAGAGTTCTTCTGGCAGTTCATGGTTTATTCAATATTCTTCACCAACACCATAATTCAAATGCATCAATTCTTCTTTGGTCTTCTATTCATTGTCCAGGTTTCGCACGCACATGAGACGATTGAAAATACCATGGCTTGGGTCAGGTGCACCTTTGTCCTCAAGGTGACATCTTTGTTTTTTAACATTTAAAGAGGTCTCTTGCAGCTGATTTGCCCAATGCAATATGTCATTTGATTTCTAGACTGCCGCTTCCATGGGCTTTGATTGTGGATCCAAGTAAAAGAAAATCCTTGACAACATCAGTATTTTCTCTGTTTATCATGAAAACCTTATGGATATGCTATATGCTATGTTTTACTATGTACGTATACTATCCAGGATTATATTGCCCTTTGATTTATTATATCTAAGTCACTGCAACTGTTATAAATTTTTATTACTGGTAAGCCTGTGCTATATACTGTTTTGTAACCTCCTTGGGGTCTAACGGTGCTGTACACATTCAAGTGCTCAACAAATCTATGCTATCTAATAAGCAGTTTGATGTGGAAAGAATGAGGTAGCCTAGCCTCTCTATCCCAAGCCTTGGTTGTGCCACTAACTGTGAAGCTGTGGGAAGTTTCATTTTTCTGGCTGCAGAAAGTAATATGTTTTTCATAACAACCATTATTAATAACCAATAATAATAACCATAACCAATGAAAACCATATTTTCTTAGGGGTGACAAGGAAGTTAGTGAGCTGGCCCATTTATTCCCTCGTGTGCTCGGATTTTATTTCACCCCACCAAAGAGAGAAGACAAGAATGAGGCAGTTGGAACCCTTCAAACTACACTTCGACATGAAGCAACTATGTAGCTTGGCTTATTATGTTTAAAGCGAGAGGAAGCGAGAGGGAGCGCCCGAAGACGCCATCTTTGTGCGGGGCCGCCGGCGGCTTACGCCATGCGGCGCCTACGGCCATCTTTGTGCGGGGCCTCGCTTCCGCCGGCGCCGCTGCCGGGAGTCCGCAGTGGGTCTACTAGCCATGTGCGGATGGACGTGCTCACCGCTTTGCCTGTGGCTGCTATTGCTGCTTTTGTCCCCAGCGCTGGGCCGCCAGAAGGAGTCAGGTGGGCTCCGGGCAGGGCCGGGCCAGCCGCTCGGGCTGTAGGTCTGGCTGGGGTCCGGAGTTGTTCTCCTGCTCTCCCCGGTGCAGCTGGCGTGCTGCTGGATGCTGTGGCCGCGGTAGCGCAGAGCTGGGAGCGCAGAGCCAGGGCATCTGGGTGTCTGGTGCTGTCCTACCCAGGACCCTGGAGAGTAGCCCATTCTCCAGTTTGGAGTGATGTTTGGGGAGGAGAGAGAATTCCATTCACTAGCTGCAGGGGATATTGCCCATTGCCCTGCTTGGCTACTCTGTATCTCCTTAAAACGCACTGGGGAGTTTATTTCGTGTGTGTGTGTGTGTGTGTGTGTGTGTGTGTGTGTGTGTGTGTGTGTGTGTGTGTGTGTGTGTGTGTGTGTGTGTGTGTGTGTGTGTGTGTGTGTGTGTGTGTGTGTGTGTGTGTGTGTGTGTGTGTGTGTGTGTGTGTGTGTGTGTGTGTGTGTGTGTGTGTGTGTGTGTGTGTGTGTGTGTGTGTGTGTGTGTGTGTGTGTGTGTGTTTTTTAGGCCAGAAAAGGTGAAAGGAGGGTTAATGCCTGTGGCTGTTAATTGATCCTCTTCCTGGGCCTCAGTTTGATTGAAGAAGGTGAGAATCTGTAATCTGTCTAGTTTATCCATATCCAGTCATTCAGCCTGGAAATTTTCCATTTTCTTGGACACCTGATAGCCTCGGCTGAGGAGCCAACTTCACATAAGTGCTGGAGAGTTAGGGAAAGAATCCTTCCCGGAGTTTCGTTTCCATCAGTGGGATAGGAAGGGGGTGTCTAAAACTTTTGACCTTCTGTTGTCTCTGTCTACTGCTATCAAGCAGGAATGTTCATGGGTATTTTGGTAACTCTCACTTACCTCACTTTTTGAAGGTTCCAAATGGAAAGTATTTATTGACCAGATTAACAGGTCTTTGGAGAATTACGAACCATGTTCAAGTCAAAACTGCAGCTGCTACCATGGGTGAGTTTTTCCTTTGATTAGTCTTTCAGAGTTTACTTCTTGTCAGGAGGAGGTGTCCTAAGATCCAGAAGAGACCTTGGTTACGGTGGTTAGAGAGCCAAGCATATTTTGAGAGCAGAAAAACATGCCTGAGGTGGTTTTCCTATTTCTAGGGAATAAAAATGCCATGGGAGAGGGAAGGCCTGGGTGGTCTCAGGATTGCTGCTAACTCCCTGTGGGATTGAGTTTATGTACTTGTCTGTTTTCCCCACTGGACTGAAAGCTTCTTGAGGTCAGGGTCTACGTCTTATTCATTGTTATACTCCCCAGTGCCAGCCCTTAGTAAGTACTCAGTAAATATTGCTGAATGAATGAACATATTTATAAATGAATATAATCATAAGTTTCTGTTGGTTATTTCTAAAGTATGGAAATTAGGGAGGCAGCATTAGGGAGGGAGTGTGGTCTGATAGAAAGATATCTTTGCAAGCTCTCAGCAGGCTTGGGTTCTAGTCCCAGATCTGCCACTAATTAGCCCTGTAGCAAGTCACTTAACTTACTATGTACTGAGCTTTAAAAGGGATATGAAAGAGTTAACTTCTGGTTATTTCTGTCAGGCTGATAGAGTACATGGCAATGGGTGTGGGCCAGACAGACCAGAACAAGGGAGTCAGACAGTGGTTTACTGTATGGCATAAACTGTACCTTCTGTGGCATTCAGAGAGGGGGATGTCAGCGGGGACTGCAGTGACTGGGTGGTCATGGGTGTGGCATGAGTGGCATGGAGGAGGAGTATGGATCAGGTAAGGAAGGGACAATCCAGATGGAGGGAGGAAGAAGAGAAATTGACTTGCTTTTTGCTTTTCGTGGCTTTGTTGTCCATGTTTTAGATTACCTATGGTGCTTCTGGGAAAAATGTGCTCATTCTTGCCCTCTATTCTTTCTCCCTACTTACTGTGTTATCTAATACTAAACCAAAATGCACAGATAGGAGGGACGTGGAATGGTATCACTCTCTTGGCCTGCTTTCCATGACGATTTCCGTTCTTCCCAGAGTCATAGAACAGGATCTGACTCCTTTCCGTGGCGGCATCTCCAAGAATATGATGGTGGAGGTGGTCAGGCGGAAGTTGGGGACCCACTATCAGATCATTAAGAACAGATTATACCGGGAAAATGATTGCATGTTTCCTTCAAGGTAAGAATAATGACGAATATATGTCTTCTATCCTTATTATATATGGGCTTACTTAATACTGTTCTCACAGAGAAGCCAATTCAGGGGACAAGTGAATCCCCTCTCTTATTTCAGAGGGACTACAAAATAATGACAAGCTCTTCTTGCTTGGCTATTTTTCTTGGGAACCCCTGCCCTGCTTTCTCCTATATCACTGCCTTAGTTTGCTATACCCAGGGCAGACTTTTTGAGATTTGTTCACTGACAGCTGAGAGAATTCTTTATGCTATATAAGGGAAGTAGTCTTAAGCTCCTCCCCCGGCCTCATCTTTAGCAAGATCTTGCCATGCAGCTGAGGGAATGCCCGTCTCCTCTCTTGGTGAGGCCTGGTCACATCACTCCAGGTGACTGGCCGTGGCTCTGCCCCTTCTCTTCCTTCCCCAGATATATAGCCACAGAACACAGGCTGATGACATCCAGCAGGAGTGAGCTGAGCTGAAGGAGGAGGTGAAGCATAGGTATTTACTGAGTGCCTATCATGGTCCTAGTATCATTGCAGATCCCGAATGTTTGAGGAAAGGTGGCAGAGAGTTGAGAGGAGGCCCTGAGGCTACAGATTGCACAGGCGCCACTAGCCACAACTTCAGGTGTGAGATGTGAGGTGACATATCAGTGGGCTGGGGACTGACAAGGGGGAGCAAGGAGGGTCACAGACTGAGCCTAGAATTGGGGTTTAGGCAGCATTACATACAGCAAATGATAGACCCCCCCCCTTAGGAGTTTTTTTTTTAAAACTCAAATGTTTATAAAAATAACCCAAAAAACCTATTGCCTTTGCGTCAATTCCAACTCATATCGACCCTATAGGATAGAACTGCCCCATAGAGTTTCCAAGGCTATAATCTTTATGGAAGCAGTGTGCCACATGTTTCTCGCTTGGAGAAGCTGTGGGTTCAAACTGCTGACCTTTTGGTTAGCCGCTGAGCACTTAATCACTGTGCACAGCTTTATAAAATTAGAAGATATAAAACCCAGAGGGCATGGTGTTTCTTTTTAACCTAAGAGCCTCTTTCTTTTCTAAACAATCCCTGTTCTTTTGTTGAAAGTAAAATAAGCGAGAAGTGTTACAAAAAATATCCCTCTGTTTTGACATCAGGATTTATATTGTTTATTTTTAATAACAACTTTATTGTAAATTAATACATATTTGCTGCAAAAATATATAAAAACAACAAGAAAGAAAATGAAGATCACTGTTACAGATTGAATTATGTCCCCTAAAAATATGTGTTGTAAATCCTAACCTATAGGGTCACTGTGAATTGGAATCGACTCGATGGCAATGGGTTTTTTTTTTTTTTTTTGGTTTATGCCTATGGTTATAATCCCATTTGGGAATGGACTGTCTTTGTTATTTTAATGAGGCAGAATTAGTGTAGGGTGTATTTTGAGTCAAATCTCTTTTGATAAAAGAGATTAAACAAGCAAGCGAGTGAGCAGAGATGGGAGAAGAAAGTTGCCAAGCCACATGAAAGTCTTCCATGAGAAGAAGCTCAACCAGGCAAGGACCCTCCTTGAGAGCTGACAGAAAGAGGAAGCCTTCCCCTAGAGCTGGCACCCTGAATTCAGACTTCTAGTCTCCTAAACTGGGAGAAAATAAATTTCTCTTTGTTAAAGCCACCCATTTGTGGTATTTCTATCATAGATAACTAAGACAATCACTTAATGTCCTTATACCATGAGGAAATCACGGTTACGTTTTGGTTATCAAGTGTCAGGAGGAAATAAAGTGGTAGTGGGGAAAATCATTGAGGTATTTTAAACAGACATTTGTTTCATTATTTGGGAGAATAATAGATAATTTAATTACAAAGTATGAACATAGGAAGATTTATAATTTCCACAAATGAGAAATAAAATACAGATATAGGCATTGTTGGATTTTAAATGCTTACCCAATGTTCAGAAGCTAGCTGAACAATTTCCAGATGAAATTTATTACTTTCAGAGTTTCTCAAAGGCACATGTCTGCTTATTCCGTACCTCAGAGCATTCTGGTCAGAATCACGAGGTCTTAGAAATGTTCCTAAGGAAGTACAGGCCTTAAATACATTGACGGTAATATCTACAATATTACTACTATTACACTGTCTATTCTGTATTACTAATGACACTGAAAGTTACCTACCCCAGCTACATGTACAACTAAGGAAAATAGAGGATAAAATTGAAATAGAAGGAAATACACTCAGAACCAGAGTTCTTAATGAAATGGACACTGCTATATAATTCCCATCTAGCTACAAATAGTATCTTTCTAGATCTAGATAATTTTAGTTCACCCAGTTTCAGAGACTTGTATGACCTTTTAAAAATTCGTTTTGAACACATTAAAATACAAACTCCGCATTTTAAGGATGAGCTGAGAGATTTTGCTGGGGAACCAGAAGACTGTCTAACATAAAGAAATTTCAAATATGGGGAGTAATGGTATGTTTCATAACAGCTTTTTTGAGATATGGTGGACATAAAATGAACTGCAAACATCTAAGACGTGCAATTTGATGAATTTTGACATAACAAAACAAAACCATACTCGTTGCTGTTAAGTTGATCCTGACTAATAGTAACCCTGTAGGACAGAGTAGAACTGCCCTATAGGGTTCCCAAGGCTATAAATCTTTATGGAAGCAGACTGCCACATCTTTCTCCTGCAGAGCGACTGGTGAGTTCGAACCACTGACCTTTCGATTAACAGCTGAGTGGTGCTTAACTACTGCGCCACCAGGGCTCCTAGTTTTGACATACATCAAAATGATGAACTTATTCATCACTCCCAAAAGCATCCTTGTGCTTCTTGTGCCGCTATAATCCCTCACTTCCACCCTTCCCCTCTCCCCACAGGCATCCATTGGTCTATGTTCTCTCATTATATCGATTATTTTCTAGGCTTTTATATAAATGGAATCATACAGTATATTTAAAAGTCAAATGTGAAAGAAAATAAGTACTTTAGCTGTCATGTGTAAGTGTACTGCAATAATAATTTTTTAAAAACTCTTTAACTCAGTTTCTATTTTAGTATCAAAAAGATTATTATATATACATGGGAAATACTTAGACAACTCAAAAAGATAAACAATGATAAGGACATTTCTCTAACCCCGTCGACTCTAAACTTCTAGCCCCTGAGTCCTCTTCTCAAGAGACAACCATGATTACAAGTTTCTTGTGTATCTTTCCAGAAATAATCTGTATATGTATAAGCATCTAGACTCATCAACAAATTAGAACATGCTGTATCTTCTATTCTGCAACTTACATTTTTTTTCCATGTAACAGTAGATTAGAGATTGTTTCATAAGAGTACATACAGAGCCACTGCGCTCTTTCATGGATACATAATAATCTGTTGTATGTATTTCTTTATTCAGGCCTCTTATCAATGAACATTTAAGTAATTCCCAACCATTCTCCTTTCTTGTTTGACTAATATAAACAATGCTGCAGTGATCATCCTTATACATACACCTTTGAGCACTTCTGTAAATATATTTGTAGGCTAAATTCTTAGAAGTGGATTAACTAGGCCAGTTAATGTGTTTTCTAAGTCTTGATAAATAGAAGCATCTCTTTACACATCACTAGCCTTGTATTCTGTGCTCAGAATAGATCGCATACCGTCACCAGCACTGTGTATTATCAGACCTTTTGCTCTCTGCCAGTCTGACGGGTGATAACTAGCATCTTGCTTTCATTTGGCAATTCTTTATCATTAACACAGTTGAGCATATTTCCCTATGCTTATAAACTTTTTTTTTTTCCCAGCTATCTCTCTATATTTAAAATGAGATCTTAAATCACTCATTTCCATGCTGCCAGAAAATTTTGGTCATGTGTTGGATTGCTGCTCCCATATAGTGTGGGTCAGGACCTCAAAGAATGGGGCAGAGACAAGCTGACCTGTTAGTGTCGTCTCACTTTCTTTCAAGAAACTGTCTGAGGTTTCCTGGGGAGGCTGGTCAGAAAGCTGTCTTCTTCTGGCTTGCAAAACTGATTGTGGTAGTATCCTGTATTCCAGTTAAAGGTAATGAAAGGTTTTCTATCTTTCCTCATAAATTATGAGACTTAACTATGATGAGAATAAAAATGATACCTTTGTGAGAGGCAAAGCCCAAGGGATACAATTAGAAATTAACTTTTCCAGTTCCTGTCAGAATTTGTATTTTGCTTACTAGATAAAATCTTCCATAACAGCTAAATAAAGAAAAACTGGGGATGGAGGAGAAAGTGTGGTAGGAGTAGCAACGGTTCCCCCTTCAGACCTATGGTAAATTATGTGGAAAATCTTACTTAGTATTGTAAGCTGGAGCAGCCTAGCCAGGAGAGAGAACCTGCACAAAATCAAGTGGGAGAGTCCCTTTGGAAGCATTGCTTTCAGAAAGCTGGGCCGTTTGCTGACGATCTGAACACCGGCTCGTCTTACTTTAAAAGAGTGGGTGGGATCCTGTCTTGTCATGGAGAAGACAGTGCTATGGTGAATTTGTGGCATTTCTGGTTCACAGGTGTAGTGGCGTTGAACACTTTATTTTGGAGCTTATTGGGCGCCTCCCTGACATGGAGATGGTGATCAATGTACGAGATTACCCTCAGGTTCCTAAATGGATGGAGCCCGCCATTCCAGTCTTCTCCTTCAGTAAGGTAAGTACAGGAAGAGCCTACGTGGAGGGGTGGCGGGGGAGGGGGAGTGGGTAGTCTTCTAGGGTATAAGCAGGAGATCGTTATCCTATGGCACAGTCTGATGTGTAATGGTGAAGTCCAGGAATGGATCCGTGTCCCTCTTTAGCCTCACAGGGGTTGAGCAGACTGAGGAGTTGGAGTTGAGGACCTGTAAGAAATGTAAGATTGCTTAAGGGTCTCTAGGGCTGGGGATGGGGTAGCGAGTGAAGAGCCTGAGGAACTTACAGGACATTGGAAGTAGGTCTCAGAGATGCTACAGAGCAATGAAGAGAGGGGCCCAAGTAAGTTCATGGGCTTGCAGTTAGAGAATGCTTCATTCAAAAATATTTGTTGGGCTCCTATGAGGTATGTATGTATGTATATATATATGTGTATAAATATATATATATGTGTGTATATATTTGTATATATGTGTGTGTATACATATATATGTATATATATGTACATATATGTATATATATGTGTATGTATACATATGGGTATATATATATATATATATTAGCCACAGTGTTGGGTATCATCTGTCCTGTCTCTCACTGTATCCCAGGAGCCCAGCATGACCAGTAGGGAACCAAAAAGTGCCAAATAACTCCATATAGTTTGTGTGCAAGCATTGTACTGAGGGCCAAGGGGGATACGTTTGGAGTATCTGAGAGGGAAACGTGAGGGGGTGATGTGGAGAAGTGGGGTAGCTAGGACAGACGTGAGGGCTTGGAGAACTTGGGGCAGTTGATAGCTCCTCATTGCTCAGGTCCACGCGAGTGACGCACTGACAGGAGTGCTGCTTGGTCCCCTAGAGACTAGGCGTGAAAGCATTTGGTGGTGGGGGAGGAGGCTGGAGGGCCTAGAAGACGGTGGGATGGAAGAGTCTAGGGGAGAAAACCCCATGGACTTTGGGGAAAGGAACACCATCTCTCATCTCCTTCCTCTCGTGCAGAGGGACCATTTGTCCCCGCTTACTCTTTATCACAGTTTACTTTCTCTCTAGACTTGTTTATTTCCTGTTACAAGTGGGCTGAGGCCATGTCTGTGTTGCATTTCCCATGATTTAGCCTCATTTTTCAAAAGTGCTTGGTCCCATTGTTTGTGGTGAAAGTCTCCCAGAAGAACAGTAGAGGCTCCATGTAAGTCAGTAAGGACATTTATGTTTGTTACTTGTTGTTTCTGTTGGTAATCAAGTACGAGCATCACTATACTAACTTTCTTTTCATCTTTACTTCTACTCTTTTTTAAAATCAGTGACTCCTAGTTTCCAGGGGAGGGATTTTAGTCTGTCAACTTTATAGTTAACTGTGCAGCTTTTATTGAGCAGTTGTCATGAGGTGCTTGATGAATCACATGTAATTTTTCAAGTACTTGAGAAAAGGCACATGGCGAATTGTACATGTAATTCCAATGGAAGAAACAAAATCAGAGGTTTATAAGCGTGCAAAGTTTTAACAGAAGTAACCATAAAAAGAGAATAAAATGGTTCTAAACCATTTTTAAAAGATGTGGGATAACACCTTTTCCTCCCGTCCTGCCCACGGGTCCTTCTGACGCTGATCAATGAATTACCAGGAATTTACTGACCGACTCACGTGAGCGCAGCAGTGCCACAGTGACCAAAAGCAGATAATACAAGCTAACACTTAATTGAGTACTTAACAATTTGCCAGGCACTGTTCTCAGTGTTCTGTATGTATGAACTTGTTTAATATTCAAAGCAAGCCTATTAGGTAGGTATGAGATAAGGAGACTGAGAAAGGTTAAGTAACCTAAAGTTGGAAGAGATAGAATTGGCATTCAGATTCATGTAATCTGTCTCTAGAGCCCACGCTCTTAACCATTGCATTGTATTTTCTAGTGCTTTCTCTCACAAGACCATCTAGGAAGTAACCAAGACCTGGGTAAGGCAGTTTAAACTCCAAGTGTAATAGGAGTTGAAAGATGAGAGAGCTCATTCAGAATTGGGCGATTATTTCCTTAAACTAAAAGCCCTATCAGTGTTTGTGTCCTCTAGAAAAATGGAACTTGGGAGAACTGAAAAGGTTAACACTTACCATGATTTCAAATTCTGGGACTCAGTGAACCCCGTGCATTTTAATCCATGGCCACTTTTACTTTTTAATGTTCAGAGTCTAGACTTTACAGACTAGGGAAAACTATCTTTGGCAAGGTGACAGTAGAGCAAGGCCTTTGTCCAGATCAGGTGGTGTGAACGCAGTGTAATTCTTCTCACTTTGTTCCAAGACTGATTTGGAATGACCTTTTGTTTCTGTTGAAGACATCAGAATATTATGACATCATGTATCCTGCTTGGACATTTTGGGAAGGGGGACCTGCTGTTTGGCCAATTTATCCTACTGGTCTTGGACGGTGGGACCTCTTCAGAGAAGATCTGGCAAGGTAAGTCCTTTAGAGAGTTTTATTTTTCCATCTTGGTAGGTTTTCTTGAAATATGCAGCAGAATATAAAAAAAAAATTTACTTAAAAATGAGTAACTTTCAAATTAAAAAGCTGTTTATAGCATAAGCAATTTTGTATGTGTATAAAAATATTTACATATCCATAGACAAAAAGCAGAAGATCTCCCCTACAACATCAGCAGTGCCTGATGTTGAAGAAGTATTGGAGCCTTTCGTTTGCTTCCTTTAATTTTTTTCTGTGCTTTTAAGATTCTCTAGATAAGAATGAATTACTTTCATAAGTAGACAACATGAATGACCATGTTGTGGGGAGGATAGAAAATTACTTGAAAGAACATAAATGTACTTGATAACTTAGAGCTAAGTCTGTTGGCGGGAATGTTGTTATTGTTGTTACGTGCTGTTGAGTTGATTCCGACTCATAACAACCTCATGTGACAGCATGACTGCCCTGTAGGGTTTTCTTGGTTGTAATCTTTACAGAAGCAGATTGCCAGGTCTTTCTCCCACAGAGCTGCTGGGTAGGTTCCAACCACCAACTTTTCAATTAGCAGTGGAGCACTTAACTATTGCACCACCAGGGCTCCTTTTGGCAGGGATACCAAACCAAAACCAAAGTCACTGCCATTGAGTCAATTCCGACTCAGCAATCCTGTAGGACAGAGTAGAACTGCCCCATAGGGTTTCCAAGGCTGTAAATCTTTTTTTTTTTTTCCTTAATTTTTTTTGTTGTACTTTAGATGAAGGTTTACAGAACAAATAGTTTCTCATTAAACAGTACACATATTGTTTTATGACAATGGTCAACAACCCCACAACATGTCAACACTCTCCCTTCTCAACCTTGGGTTCCGTACTACCAGCATTCCTGTCCCCACCTGCATTCTAGTCCTTGTTCCTGGGCTTTTGTGCCCCATTAGTCTTGTTTTGTTTCATGGGCCTGTCTAGTATTTGGCTGAACGGTGAACCTCGGGAGTGACTTTATTAGTGAGCTAAAATGGTGTCTAGGGGCCATAGTCTCAGGGTTTCTCCAGTCTCTGTCAGGCCAGTAAGTCTGGTCATTTTTTGTGAGTTAGAATTTTGTTCTGCATTTTTCTCCAGCTCTGTCTGGAACCCTCTGTTGTGATCCTGGTCAGAGCAGTCAGTGGACTGGTAGCCGGGCACCATCTAGTTGTACTGCACTCAGTCTGGTAGAGGCCGTGGTAGTTGTGGTCCACTACTCCTATGGACTGATGTTTCCCTTGTACCTTGTTTTCTTTATTTTCCCTTGCTCCCGAAGACGTGAGACCAGTGGAGTATCTTAGATGGCTGCTCACAAGCTTTTAAGACCCAGATGCTACTCACCAAGGTAGAATGTAGAACATTTTCTTTATGAACTATGTTATGCCAATTGAGCTAGATGTTCCCTGAGACCATGGTCCCCACAGCCCTCACCCCAGCAATTCTGTCCTACAGGGAGTTTGGATGTGTCTGTGGAGCTTCCGTGACCGTGCCTTGTACAAGTTATGCTGGCTTCCCCAGTATTGTGTACTGTCTTACCCTTCACCAAAGTTACTACTTATCTATTGTCTATTTAGTGTTCCCGCCCCACCCCTCCCTTCCCTCATAACCATCAAAGATTGTTTCTTTTTGTGTATAAACCTTTTCGTGAGTTTTTACAGTAGTGGTCTCATATAGTATTTGTCCTTTTGTGATTGACTTACTTCACTCAGCATAATGCCCTCCAGATTCATCCATGTTACGAGATGCTTCGCAGATTCATCATTGTTCTTTATTGTCGCATAATACTCCATTGTGTGAATGTACCATAGTTTGTTCATCCATTCATCTGTTGATGGGCATCTGGTCGTTTCCATCTTTTTGCTATTGTAAACAGTGCTGCAGTGAACATGGGTGTGCATACGTCTATTCGTGTGACGGCTCTTATTTCTCTAGGATATGTTCCTAGGAGTGGGATTGCTGGATCATATGGTATTTCTATTTCTAGCTTTCTAAGGAAGCACCATATTGTTTTCCAAAATGATGGTATTCTTTTGCATTCCCACCAGCAGTGCATAAGAGTTCTGATCTCCCCGCAGCCTCTCCAACATTTGTTATCTTCTGTTTTTTACTTGTGCCAGTAATGCTGGGGTGAGATGGTATCTTATTATTGTGGTTTTGATTTGCATTTTCTCTAATGGTTAGTGATCTTGAGCATTTCCTCATGTGTCTGTTGTCTGCTTGAGTATCTTCTTTGGTGAAGTGTATATTCATTCCCTTTGCCCATTTTTTAATTAGATTATTTGTCATTTTGTTGTAGAGGTGTTAAATTTTCTTGTAGATTTTAGAGATTAGATCTTTGTGTGATCTGTAATGTCCAAAAATTTTTTTCCAGTCTGTGGGTTCTCTTTTTACTCTTTTGGTGAAGTCTTTGGATGAGCACAATTGTTTAATTTTTAGAAGATCCCAGTTATCTAGCTTATTTTCTGGAGTTTGTTGTTTGTTTGTTGTGTTGTTTGTTATGCTTTGTATCCTATTAATGCCATGTATTAGAGCCTCTAGCGTTGATCCTATTTTTTCTTCTGTGAACTTTATAGTTTTGGCTTTATATTGGTCTTTGATCCATTGTGAATTAGTTTTTGTACATGTGTGCAGTATGGGTCCTGTTTCTTTTTTTTGCAGATGGACATCCAGTTTTGCCAACACCATTTGTTAAAAAGACTGTCTGTTCCCCATTTGATGGACTCTGGGCCCTTGTCGAAGATCAGGTGACCATAGGTGGATGGATTTACATCTGGGTTTTCAATTCTGTTCCATTGGTCAGCGTGTCTGTCGTTGTACCAGTACCAGGCTGTTTTGACAACCATAGCTGTATAGTAGGTTCTGAGGTCAGGTAGTGTGTGTCCTCCTACTTTATTCTTCTTCTTAAACAGTGCTTTACTTATCTGTGGCTTCTTCCCTTTCCATATAAAGTTAATGATTAGTTTTTCCATCTCTTCAAAGAATGCTGTTGGTATTTGGATTGGGATTGCATTGTATTTGTAAACCAATTTGTGTAGAATTGTCATTTTCACCATGTTGAGTCTACCTATCCATGAGCATGGTATGTTTTTCCGTTTACGTAGATCTCTTTTGGTTTCTTGCAGTAATGTTTTATAGTTTTCTTTGTATAGGTCTTTGACATTCCTGGTTAGATTTATTCCTAAGTATTTTATTTTTTTAGGGACTATTAGAAATGGAATTGTTTTCCTGATTTCTTTTTCATCGTTCTCTTTATTGGTATATAGGAATCCAAGAGATTTTTGTATGTTTATCTTGTATCCTGCTACTCTGCTGACTCTTTCTATTAGTTCCAGTAGTTTTCTCGTGGAATCTTTTGGGTTTTCTACATATCATATATCATCTGCAAAAAGGGACAGTTTAACTTCTTCATTACCAATTTGGATGCCCTTTATTTCTTTTTCTTGCCTTATTGCTCTAGCTAGGACTTGCAGCACAATGTTAAATAGGAGTGGTGATAAAGGATATCCTTGTCTTGTTCCTGTTCTCAAAGGGAATGTTTTCAGCCTCTCTCCATTAAGAATGTTGTTGGCCATTGGTTTTGCGTAGGTGCCCCAAGGCTGTAAATCTTTACGGAAGCAGATTGCCACATCTTTCTACTTTAGAACCACTGGTGGGTTCGAAGAGCTGACTTTTCAGTTAGCAGCCAAACGCTTTAAACACTGCACCGCTAAGGCACCTTTGGGCAGGGAGAGGAGCACATAAATGTCCTCTTAGTTATCTCAAGTACAGAGTTTATTCCAGATCATCACATGACTGGGTATACCTTGACCTCTTGACTCCATCCTGCCATTATATCAGATTTCAGGTTGTCTAAGGTCACTATGAGTTGGAATCAACTTGATGGAAACAGGTTTAGGTCATCCTTGGCAGCACAGTGGTTAAGAGCTATGGCTGCTAACCAAAAGGTCGGCAGTTTGAATCTACCAGCTGCTCCTTGGAAGCCATGTGGGACAGTTTTACTCTGTCCTATAGGGTCGCTATGAGTCGGAATCAACTCGACAGTAACAAGTTTCTTTTTATGTCATTCAAGCCATAGGTATTTCTTTACCTAGCTACATTTTACATAAATGATTCAAACAACATTGACACTTAGAGAACTTCTAGAAACAGTCTTTATATAGGTGTTCTTTCAGATATGAAGAAAGCAGTAATTTAATTCCACTTTATTTCTACAAATACGTATCACCAGTAATCCGTATTATTGGCTAGCATCTCTAGAGGAATAAAGTGATAACAAAAGGGAACATAATCCAAAGCACAACAGTTTTTCTCTGTTCACCTTGAGCAACAGAGGAAGAAAGAGAGTCAGGAATAGGAGGAGGATATGGAGTTTGTGGCTACTTGCCTCCATGAACACCTGCCTCCTTTGCCATGAGACCAGAAGAACTGGTTGAAGCCCAGCTACCATTACTGAATATTTTGAGTCAAGATTCTGTAGCAGCATCCTGATCAAAAAGGGGAACATGCTGAACAGAAATTCATATTCTGATGGACTCTCTGGAACCATGGAAACTGGATGAACCTCCAAAATTATTGCCCTGAGATAATTTTTAAACCTTAAAACAAAGATGTCCCCTGAAGTCTTCTTAAAACCAAACAATGGTTTAGCTTAACTAGTAAAAGTCAGCCTTGAGCATTATGCTCTTTTAAGAACTATCTATATGGAATCAAATTGACAACAGCAACTCAAAAGATTAGATAGGAACGTTAGAGGGTAGTGAGTTTATGTTAATGGGGGAGGGACAACTCAGAAAAGGAGGGAGAGAATGGTTGTACAATTCAAAGAATGTGATCAGTGTCACTGAATTGTACATGTAAAAAGTGTTGAATTGTTGTATTTTTTGTTTTAAACTGTACTACTTTAGATGAAGGTTTACAGAACAAACTAGCTTCTCATTAAAGAGTTAGTGCACGTATTGTTTTATGACAATGGTTGACAACCCCACGACATGTCAAGACCCTCCCTTCTCAACCTTGGGTACCCTATTACCAGCTTTCTTGTCCCCTCACCTGGGCTGGTGTGCCCCTTTAGTCTCATTTTGTTTTATGGGCCTGTCTAATCTTTGGATGAAGGATGAACCTCAGGAGTGACTTCATTACTGAGCTAAAAGAGTGTTTAGGGGCCATACTCTCAGGGTTTCTCTAGCCTCTGTCAGGCCAGTAAATCTTGTCTTTTTTTGTGAGTTAGAATTTTGTTCGACATTTTTTTCCAGCTCTGCCCAGGACCCTCTGTTGTGATCCCTATCAGAGCAGTCGGTGGTGGTAGCCGGGCACCATCTAGTTGTACTGGACTCAGTCTGATGGAGGCCGTGGTAGTTGTGGTCCATTAGTCCTTTGGACTAATGTTTCCCTTGTATCTTTAGTTTTCTTCATTCTCCCTTGCTCCCAAAGGTGTGAGGCCAGTGGAGTGTCTTAGAGGGCTACTCACAGGCTCTTAAGACTGTAGACACAACTCAGAATTGGTGTATGTTTTGTACATTCTCAACAACAACAAAATAAATAGAATTAAAAAGGGGAGGGTGGTACATAATATCATTTAGGGCTTTTTCTTTTAAGTAGAAAAGTAGCTTTCACAAGCTTATTTTAAAATGTAAAACTCTGGACTAAGCTTCAGAAATGGTTAAAACACATCCTATATAGTTAACAACAACAAGAAAATATAGAAACTAATCAAATTCATCATTTTAGGTCAGCAGCCCAGTGGCCGTGGAAAAAGAAAAATTCTACTGCATATTTCCGAGGATCAAGGTGATTATATTTTTTGACATTTTACAAAGATATTCTTGCAATTAGTGTGTAAAATATTAGCAACTTGGAGTGTATGAAGAACTCTTTGGCTCAAAAAGAAAGCAAAGATAGCTAAGAGGTAAACATAGAATCACAGAATTTTAGACTAGAGGAGAACACAAAGTATTTGCTTATATCACTCTTATTTGAACTTAAGTTCAAAGAAGTAAAGTTCATCCATTCAATCATTCAGCAAACACAAGAGTACCACGAGTGTGTTGGGCGTTGACTGTACAACGTTGAACAGAACAGATGGGTTGTCTGCTTGCCTGAGAGCTTACAGTTTCCTGGGAATAACTTATGATCTTGCCCACTATCATGTTCCTAGTTAGTAACAGAGCAGGAATCATCTAGATCTCCTCACTGCCTTTTTCATCAGATCACGTGACAGCCAAATCATGGTTACCACAGAGTGAGACTGGTAAAAATGGAGAGGGTAGGGGGCAGGAAAGAGAGGAAGAGAAAAATGGAAAAGGTTAGGTTTGGGAAGGACTCTGTCTGCCTTGTTCAGTTCTATATCCCCAGCACCTAGAACAGCCCCTAGCATGTCAATACACAATAAAAACTTGTTGAACAGATGAATAGAAAAGAGACCATGAAGGGAGTTCAGTCCCCTGAACTCTAAGACTCTAAGACTTGTAGTTTGCAGAGTCCTTGTCTGAGGTTACACCCTCTATTTGCCCTCCGATTTAGTTAGACAGTGGCCTTCCAGACGCAGATAGGCTGCCCAGCCACTTCTTATCAACTTCTCTGATTCTCAGATCTTGAGATCACAGATGCTTAACTTGGGGTCTGTGTCTGGGCTTCAAGAGTTTTAGGACCTCCTTGAAGTTCTTTGGGGTATGTGCATTTTTCTAGGGAAAGGGTCCACAGTTCTCCTCGGATTCACAGGGGGGTCCATGACCCCTCAAATGTCAAGACTAGGATTTTTTCCACATACAGTCTTCAGGTTTTTAAGCCCTATAGTTTTTTTTTTTTTTAAATATTATACTGGACTTTGCAGGGTATACCCAACAAAGGTCATGTAGCTATTTCAGTGAGTGGTGATTACCTCATCACACAGCTGGAAGTACCAGTGATTTTAGATGCCATATGAACCCTCCCTCCTAAAGGGGAAATGATTCCCGGGCTGTAGTGACCAGAACAACATACCGTTAAAGACCAGATGAAAGACAGTAGGGCCGAACACTCCCCTCCCTGCAGGATAAAGTGGGGAGCAGCACAGGACGACATAGATGCTGCAGTTCCCTGTATCCCCCTCCTCTGCTGTCACGTGTCCGGTGAATGGTCTGCCTCTGTGCGCGGTCATTGCCCTGGGTTCCTCGTACCGCTCACCTTTCAGTGACTGGGAGCGATATCGTGGTGTAGACCACGTAGTTTTATGTCATGTGTTCCTTTTACAGGACAAGTCCAGAACGAGATCCTCTCATTCTTCTATCTCGGAAAAATCCAAAACTTGTTGATGCAGAATACACCAAAAACCAGGCCTGGAAATCTATGAAAGTAATCACCAGTCATCTGAATAGAACTACAGCAGTGAACATTCTCACTCAAAGAACATTGCCACCTGGGAGAATTTCTTATTAGGTTTCCCTTCAGTGGTGGGATGAATTTTAGAGAAAGTTCCATGGATCAGTATTAGCACATACGTAAATTTTTCTTTTTCAAACTTACGTGGCTTTTCTGGCCCATATCATGACGAGAATATTATATTACTTTGAAGGTTTAAACCAGAGGTCGGCAAACTTTCTGTAAAGGGCAGATGGAGGGAGGAAGTATTTTGGGATCTGTGGGTCATATGAACTGCAGCTCTTCAGCTCTGCCATCATAGTGCGAAAGCAACCAGAGGCCACGTGTCAGCAAACGGGCCTGGCTGTGTGCTAACAAAACTTCATTTACGGGCACTGACGTTTGAATTTCACGTGATTTTCACAAGTCATGATATTCTTTTGATTTTTTTTCAAACTTTTAAAAATGTAAAAATATTCTTAGTTCATAGGCTCTACAAAAACAGGCAGAGGGCCAGATTTGGCCTGGAGGCTGCAGTTTGCCCATCCCTGGCTTAAACCCATGGTTCTCAACCCTGGCTGCACAATACAGCCAGAGAGCTTAAAAAAAAAAGATGAATTAAATGAATCATGATCTCTGGGAATGGGGCCCAGGTATCTTCATTTATTTAAAGCTCCCCAAATGACACTGAAGTGAAGTGACACTGAACTGAAACAAGGACATTTGGTTTAGAGTCCATTTCAGTCCTCTGAACTGTAAGACTTCTTGCCCTAATCAAAGACTTTAAGCCCTAAATGTTCTCATCGGAAATTTCCACATACCATATTAAGGATGCTATGAGAAAAAGCTCTAAATTTCTTGAGGGAAAAACTAAGTATATCTGAGATGCATGAGTTACTTGATACAGTTTTGATAGAATGTGCAAATGAAGTTTAAGAAACTTCATTACATAAGTTTAATGAAAATATGAAAAAATATTAAATATCTTTGTTTCATATATTAGTGAAAATATTTAAAAAATATATGAAAAAATATATTTATTCAACAAACAAGTTGTTTGCATTTACTACTGGAGGCTGCAAAGGCAACCAAATTCATTTAATTCGTTTTTTTTTTTTCAGGACTTCAAACTGGGTCTTACCAGTTCAGTCATGGCCAAGGAAGCTACAGGAAAACAGACCCAAATTTTTAAAATTTGAGTGAACCAGAACCATAATTGGAATGGGAAAATTACAGGTCAAAACCCTGCTAGAAAATTAATCCCCTCTTAGAATAAAAGGGCAGCATTATGCATTGCATAGCAAGCAAATCTCTTGCCTGTTGGATTCTGTGCAGAGTCAGAAACGGCGGTGCCCAGCTCAAAGATGGTGGTCGACCGTGCCACTTTGAATGTGTGTTGTTCTCCTCAGTCCTGGCAGAAATCCAATCTCACTCATCAGGCTCCTGAAAGGGCTCACTGTGCCTCTTCCGAGTCTCCCATTCCACAGCTTTGAGCTATAATTTTTCCTATTCTGGTTATGGTTCTGGATCACCCAAATTTTTTAAAAATTCAGGTCTCTTCTGGTTTTGCTTTGTCGGCCATGACTTAACCGCTTTGAACTGGTTTGAAACCCTGTTTTCTTTGAGGCTTGTTTCCCTCATCAAGGAATTTCCCATCTACTGAGGTGGATGGATGAAATGTATAGGGGGTCTCAAACTGAAGTGCCCACAGGGACCGGCAGGTGATGTAAAGCAGTGGGCTAGAGCCCCTGGAGGGCACTAAGAGTTCCTGTGGATTGCTGCCACGTGGGAATGGGAGCCCAGTTTGGCAGATCTTGTTTTTTCAAGGAAAGTTGGAAATCTGCATTTTTGCAAGAAATATCCTACCACCTAAGATGTTGGCAGTGGTTTGAATATTTACTTTTAAGTACTTTGCATGCCCAGCCAAATTTGTATGAGGGCTACATCTCTAATCCCACCAGCCACAATTTGTAGCCCCCTGTGTAAATGACTGACGTAGAATGGAATGTGCTGTAAGCCATGACCTGTGAGTTCAAAAGAGGGCTATGTGGCTTTAAAAGAAAAACCAAACCCATTGCTGTCAAGTCGATTCCGACTCATAGCAACCCTAAAGGACAGGGCAGAACTGCCCCATAGGGTTTCCAAGGAGCATCTGGTAGATTCAAACTGCCAGCCTTTTGGTTAGCAGCCGTAGCTCTTAACTAATATGCCGCCAGGGTTTCCTATATGGCTTTAGGGAAACTTAAACTTTAAAATCAGATAGACCCAGGTCAAAACCCTATCTCTTCTACTTGGGGTCGTATAACCCTGGGCAAGTCTCCCAACTTCTTGAAGCCTTGGCTTCCTCATCTGTAAAATGGGATAGTAATGCGTTTTGAGTATGTTTACTGTGAGGATTAAGTGAGGTAATGTTGATGAAATGTTTAATATGATGCTTGCAGCACAGTGGTCTTCAGTAAATGCTTTTACTACTAATACTAAAGATAATAACTTCCCTTTCGCTAAAAGGATACCTTGGGAAAGCCAGCTGCTAAGGATGTCCATCTTGTGGATCACTGCAAATACAAGTAAGGCTTCCAGGAATCCTGACTCTCTTGATTTCCATATTTCTTTTGAGTTAGCTTCATTTTGGGTGAGAACTTTAATGCTGGGGCCAAGCTGGATTTATGAAAACCAAACCAAACCCGTTGCCTTCGAGTCGATTCTGACTCACGGCAACCCTATAGAACAGAGTAGAATTGCCCCATAGGGTTTCCAAGGAGCAGCTGGTGGAGTCGAACTGCTAACCTTTCGGTTAGCAGCTGAGTTCTTAACCACTGCACCACCAGTCACTTTAATTCATTTAGCTGTTATTTACTGAGGGCCTACTGTGCATGAGGCTGGGACCTGAGCTCTTTGGGGACTGAAGAGATAGATGAACGTGGCCCCTGCTTTCAGAGAGCTTGTGTGCTGATAATCAAAGGGATGGGATTGCCTCTCTCCACACCCCTCCCACCCAGTAGTTGAAGTTAGATGACATATTTATCAGGTTAATAAAACAGTTCATGGCTCACCATGAATCAATTATTTAAAAAAAAAAGCCATTGCAGTTGAGTCAATTCTGACTCATGGCGGTGACCCAAGTGGTTTGTGATCTGCTGCTAACCTAAAGGTTGGCAGTTCAAACCCATCCAGCTGATCCACGGAAGAAAGGCCTGGTGAACTGCTTTTGTAAAGATTATAGCCAAGAAAATCCTATGAGCAGTTGAGTAAAGGGTATATAATTAAAATGTTATAATTAACTGGCAGGACTAAGAAGTAGATGAACAAGTAAAACCAGGTCAGGAGGTGGGCAGTGGGAGAATTCAGAGAGGTGAAAGCTGATTACCCTGAACCGTGTGGGGGGCCACTGGGTAAAAACGACTCTGGAGACCAGAGTGCATACATGTTGACACAGATGCTAAGAAGAAAATGTTGTTCTTTTCTAAGATACGTTTTATCCGGGGGAGGGGGGCATTTCTTTGGAGACTGATCAAACATACCAGGTCCTCTCTTGACCTTTGGAGAAGTGTGAGATGTTCAGGGAGCAGGGAATGCCTTTGACCAGGTGGGATGCCCTAGGAAAAGCAAGGCTTTGGGTGGCCATGACGAGTTAGAGATACTGAGCCTGGAAAAGCTTGTGGAAAACAAGATCCATCTGCACCTTGTATCCTCTCTACACGGCACCAACTCCTGACCCCATCAGCTCTGCCTGCAGAAAGTACCCCCTTTTCCCCTCACCCTGACTTTTCTTTCCAGGAATAACCTGTAGCCCCAGCCTGGAAAAGTGAGGAGTTGGTGGAAACCCCAAAGGGGCATACTAATGTGCCCTTGAAGGTTGGAAATGGAAGGAAAAGGGAGAGGAGGCATAATGGAGAAGGGGGGGGAGTAAAGAAGGCCATGCCCACGGCAGCAGGCGTGTATTCCAAGTGCATTTTGTTTTTTCCTTCCCAGGTATCTGTTTAATTTTCGGGGTGTAGCTGCCAGTTTCCGGTTCAAACACCTCTTCCTCTGTGGTTCACTTGTTTTCCACGTTGGTGAAGAATGGCTAGAATTCTTCTATCCACAGCTGAAGCCGTGGGTTCACTACATCCCAGTCAAAACGGACCTCTCCAACATCCAGTAAGCAGCTCTGCCCCGTGCTGCTATGTCCCCAGCCATATAAGTCGTTTACTCCTGATGAGTTTTTTCATTGAAAACTTTTCTTTTTTGATTCGAATATGCATCATTGCATTATCATCCAAGCAGACTGCAAGTGAGATTTAATTTGAAGAAGTGCTCAATGCTGGTACCAAACAATGTTCAGACAGTGTGAAGTGAGAAAGCTCTCATCGCTCAAAGAGTAAACGCAGGTGTATTTGATCTGGTTATATTGTCAAAGAGACTTTCAGATCTAGCATGAGCACTGGTCACAGTGAGGCTGAGCACATTTCCTCTCGTGATGGGGGGATCCAGGAAGAGGTACGGGAGATGCCCAAGTTCCCTCTTCCTGTGGGCCACTGCAGGAATTTGGAGAGAGGAGGGACATATTTTTCTTCACCCTTCACTTTTGATGAGTATCCTTGAATGTTTCGGTATCTTCTGAAATGTCCCAAATCTGCAACAGGTTGCCCTTAGCCTGTGTGGGGGACTTTTTGTTGTTATTTTGGTCCTGTGAGGACCCTGATACCTTTGCTGAAAGGAAACAGCCCACCAACGCACATCTAGAGATTAACCATAGACTTCAACCTGTTGTCTTTCTGTTATGGTATTAAAGAGCTTGGTCCATATGTCAGACTCTAAGAACTCTTCCCATTGTAGGGAGCTGTTGCAGTTTGTAAAAGCAAATGATGATGTAGCCCAGGAAATTGCTGAAAGGTAGGTTCTGTTCCTTTTTCCTTTCCACTTTATCATCCTTATTTTGCCTCAGCTAAAGTTATCTGAATGTTACCGTGGTGATATTCAGATTCGTCCTCATTATACAAAGATAATTCAGAATTATAGCTCTTCTAGAGGAAAAAATGTATGCACACATTCACAGACACCCCAAATTCACCCTTTATAGAAGTAGATTGAAATCTTTGAGGTAATTAAACAAGCACCTTTTCTGAGCATTGGCTGTTTGTTTGTTTTTAAGAAAAAAAAAGTTCTCTATTGCTAAATGCATGTGTGTGAATATGATGGCTGTAGGGTCAGTTGTGAGGATCCAATGAGTTAATTCATAAAAAGTACTCTGGATAATGCTTGACGGAAGGTGAGCACTCAGATGTAGGCTGTTATTATTAAACGCCGCTTTAAAATGTCTCTGTTTACCTTGTTTCTAGGGGAAACCAGTTTATTATCAACCACTTGCAGATGGATGACGTCACCTGTTACTGGGAGAACCTGTTGACTGAATACTCTAAATTCCTGTCTTACAATGTAACAAGAAGGAAAGGCTATGATCAGATTATCCCCAAAGTTTTGAAAACTGAACTCTAGTAGGCATCTTAGGTCTGTAGTCCTTGCTATGGGCTGGACCTCACATATGCTGTGGTGAGGCGCTTACCATGAGCATGGTACCTGTACCTTGAATACCTTGTAACAAACCATGTTGCACCCAGAGCAACTCTCCAGAAAGGTCCAAACATGTATAATACAGATAAGAAGCAGCTCAACTCTGGCTGAGTAAGAGCCAGAAGTCAGGAGATGTGGGTTTGGAACCCAGTTCTACCTTTCATTCTCTTAGGACCAGTCACAGCTTGTGCCTCAAATCATCCCCACGTGTTTGTCTATCACTGTGAAACTGACTGTCCGCCTGATGATGGCCTTTGTCGCATGACTTGGAGCAGAAAAATTCATCCTTTGGGACTAGCAGAACTCATTACCACAATTCTGCAGTTATTCTAGGCTTGATCTCTGTCGCTACTAATGTAGGAAGCCCTTTGGGGTTTGTGAAAAGCAGTTGGAGATCATTTCCTGAAAGGTCTAAGGAAGCAGTGGCGGTGCCATGCAGTGATCTAGGAGCTCTCTTGTAAAAGCGTGAGCTCTCTGACTCAGGAGATTTCTATAATGCCACATAGGAAGGAATTATTGCAATTGGACTTCAAGATCCCTTTTTGTGCCTTCACACTCTTCTTTTTATTGTCTCTCTAAAGGAGAAAAAAACTCATAATAAATTCAGGAAGTAGTCTACTCTTTCAAGGAACTGTGTGTAGAACAGCAGCTCTTCCCTACCCCTGGTACACCCTTAGTATTTTTCCTTCAGTTGGCAGCAGTAGGTTGTCCTCACTCAGTGTCTTGCAGAGACTGCAAGGAATCCTCAGATGCGAACTTGTCATTAAGTTGGGAGCTTAGTGCTTTCAGTTACAGAGGAGATATTTGTTTTCATACAAGTCCATGTTGGAGTGTCTCCTTTTTCCTATTTTTCCCCCTTTAAAAAAAAGACGTTTGGATAGTAGTTTTATCTTTCAGAATGCCTCTCCCTAACATAGTCAAAAATGAAAAATTTTTAGGTGAAAACCCATGTAGTAGTCTGATGACTTAGAACCATCCTTGTCCATTAGGCCCAACCTTTTCACAGAGAAATCAACTATTTCCTTTGCTTCTTAAGAATTATTTGGTATGAACTGGTTTCTAAATTAATAAATTAAGTAGAATTTACTCAGCAAGTTTCTGAATGAATAGATTCAGTCACATAAAATCAGGGATTTGATTCCATTTGTCAGAAATGTATTTGGCCGTTTTAACTCTTCCACAAAATTTTAAGTCTTAGGACCTTCTTGGAGTTGAATATCCTAGGTAAGGTCATTGCATGGAATGAGACAGATGTTTAAAGTTGGATTCTTTTCTTTTTTTTTTTTTTGAGTATTAAAAATTCACAGGGATTTTGTCCTTAGGTGCTATAAGTCCGTAGATGGGCACTCTAGATTTCTGAGCTGTACTGTGGTTTTGCCTTGTCAGTATGAGGCCCTAGTAGGTGTTATCATTGTCTCTCACTAAAATAGCAGTAAAATTTGCTGTCCTTTGGATTACAAGCTGAAATTGCATTTCCCTTGGAGCGTTTCCCATTTTGCTTTAAAAGTTCCAGCCCAAACATCACTTCCTTTCTAAATCCTTTCTTTCACTGCTTTAGGCAGTTAGGGGCTACCATAATATTTTCCTCATGCCTGTGCAATATGATACCACATTGTGCTGTAGTTATTTGACTTCTTGATGTGTAGGAATCATGTCGTAGTCATCTTAATGTCTCCATTATCCAGCACAGTGCCTCACACAGAGTAGATACTAAAGAACTGTTGGTCGCGTGAGTGGATGGATGGATGGATGGGTGGATGGGTGGGTGGGTGGATGGAGATAGTTGGCTTAACTAGATCCCTGTTTACTAATTGCCCAGCCATTGGCTCCTGGGGGGGTGGGGGTGGGGTGGGGATTGGACAAGGCTTTTAAGAATTGGATCAGTGCAAATCCTCACCTGCCCTATGAAGAGTTAGTAATGGCATCTTTGTATTTATTTAAATGCAGAAAATGTTATTCAGATTTTGTACCTGTTTTATCTCTTTACCTCAGTGTAGATGGTATAAGGATGGGGTGTAAAATATGTAAAATACATGTTTTTGAAAATAATTTTTAATCCCCATAACTTTTGAGAGCTTTTTTTGTTGTTAATACAAGCTGGGTCCCAAACATACCCTTTCTTCCTCAAAGAGATAAAGGCCATACTTTTCTTCAAGGAAAGAGAACAATTTGGTTTATTTGAATGAAGTGGGATACTTGGATAACACAATTAATGCTTTTCTTTTATTTTGGGGGCATCATCTGTGTGATGTTCTCTACTGTTTTAGGTCAAGTTCTCCTAGTTGCCAAGAACAGAAACTGCCTCCAGCTAGTTTAAGCAAAAGAACTTACTAGAAGGATATGAGGGCATCTTGCAGACTCTAAATATGTTTCATGCCAGAGGAAGGGTAGATCAGGGCAATCCAGGAATTGCAGCAAAAGTTTTGGATTGTCTCAAGTGCTGCTGTGCTATAGTTTCAAAGGCTGCCAGGCTCTTGTCACTCAGCCCAAAATTCCTAAGAGAAAAAAAAACAAAACAAAACACCTAATAGACTAATTTACTCTCTGCCCCAGACTGATTATAAACAAAAGCACACAAAAATAAGTAAAGCCCATCTTCCTACGCATCTAAAGATGGCTTCACCTAAAACAATCCTACTGCATTTAGAGGTAAGGTGATGGGGGGGTGGGGCAGAGGGGTACAGTTACAAATTATTCATTTAATATTTGTCAAATAATTCATGAACATCTGCTATGCACCAACAGTGAGATATTAAGAAGTGTATAACGTGCTCTCTAATAACCTCAAGGGACTCTAGTTTAGACAGAGTAAATAACAATGTGAGAGGCATCATAGGCTGAAAGTGATTAAGGCAACATGAGTACCAATTATTGATAAAGACAGTATGGATTTGAAGTTTAGAGGAAGAGGAAATTTCCAAGTGGGGCAGATGGGAAACTTCATGGAGATAAATTACGCTTTGAAGGATGGGTAAATGAAGTGGTCCATGGAATTTTCAAAATTCATTCTTTCTACCTGTGGAAATAATTTATATCACATATAATACAATATGTGTAGCAAGGTCCGTACCTGCAGAACCTGGCAGAGCAAGGGGACCTACTGGCCCCTTGGAGAAAATTTACTATGGAGAAGCTGCTGGGTTCTCTGAGCAGGACTCAGCAACAAGTGCTATTAGTGGGAGAACAGTGGGTGCAGGGACAGTGTGGTGTATTAAAAATGAAACAGTTTCTGTAAAATAAGAGTTTTATTCAGACTCAAAAGATCTGCAAATTGAGAAGCACCAAAGTGAAAGTTCAAAATGGCATTCCAGAAAGGGGGCATAAGCACAGGTTCTTTATCCTCAATTTTGCAGCTCTCTGTACAGAGTTCGGAAAGAGTACAGGGGTACATTTGATTGGTTGATATTCAACATACTCCATAAGACTGACTAACCAAGAATTCATATTTGCTGAGGTTTTCAACCTTAGCCTCAGTTTCCTGAATTCCAGAGCTGGTTCCTGCAACAATCTGGGGAGGCCACCTCAGAATGTTGCAGAGCTAAGTTATCTTGGTCAAGAGTGTGGTCCTGGGTCATGGATTGTAAAAAGCAGAAGCAGGGGCTAGGACAAAATGGAGTAAGATTCAGACCTGTGTCAGCCATTTTAGTTATGTCAATGCCTCAGTTTTAGAGTGTTCTTTCACAGGTAACTATACTGAAGTCTTTCCCTGATGCAGTTTCTCTGGTGGCAAATGCACACTCTGGGGAAGAGGGCTGTATGTGAAACAGAATGGCCCAACTGAACCCCATAATACCTTTTGGTTTAAGCAATTTTGCCATGATACCCTTCAAAGGAGTCCTGGTGGTGTAGTGGTTCAGAATTCAGCTGCTAACCAAAAGGTTGGCAGTTCAAATCCACTAGCTGCTCCTTGGAAACTATGGGGCAGTTCTATTCTGCCCTGTAGGGTCGCTATCAGAATCAACTCAACGGCAGTGGGTGCCCTTCAAAAAAGAGCAGACCATGGAGGAAGGGGAGTATTTCCCTAGCTGTAGAAGGTAAGCTCCAGGGGATTAGAGAAATTGAAGGGTGGGAGGGTGATGAAGTAAATGACAGCCTGAAAGAGCCAAGGTGGAACAGCAAAAGTGAGCAGTGGCCAAGGGCCCGGAGACTTTCTTGAGGTACAGAATGGCAAAGGGAACCTTTTAAGTGAGGTTCCTGTCACTAACTCCAGAAGGGAACTATGGAGTTAGTGAAATTTGCCTGTTAATATGACCTTGTTTATATCTACAGGCTAGTGATTTCTGGGGAGTTCTGTATAAATGATTTCATTAGTATCTGCCCTGCCCTACCCTTCCTTCTTACCCAGTTTGGGCCCTCCCTCATCCCTGAGTACTTTTGGGGTCGTCTTAAGTTTTTCTGCACGTAGGCTAGAAAGATTGCACAGCCATTTTCTCGGGCTTTCAGGCCTTGGGACTTATCCTTGTGCCCCCCGCTGCCTAATATGGGATAAGCAGCATCCTGGAGCCGGGGCCACGAGTAAGGGTGTCTGAATTCTTCATTGAATATATATGTGCCAGACACCGTGCTAGGTCCTGGAGAGACCGAGATGGATAAACGTGTCTCTAATCTAAAAGTTAGTCTACTAAGATCAGTAAATAAACTTGATGCAGTGTAGTAAGCGCTATGATAGGTAATTTAATTCTGTCTCCCTGACACCAAGAGAAATCCTTGTGGCTGTGGCACTAATTCGGCCGTGTAATCCTAGTCATCACTTCCCTGGGCCTCACCTATAGAATTTTGTTACCAAGTTCCAGGATTCGATTTACTGCAGTCTCTAAGGGACGTGGCAGTTTATCCACTCTGGTGGCACGTGTTTGAATTACATCTAGAAAGAATAATGGAGAGTGAGAGAATTAAGGAAGTATGTTTGGTGACGAGCAAGGATTAAATGAAATTACACACACCACTTTGAGAATATTTTAAATGCATGCATTTTGATAAAAACTATAGCTCGAAACATAAGTTAGCAGAGGCTGTAGAGACAGGATGTTACTGCTGGTCTATCAAAGCACCTGACAGAAACTCCAGAAATCAGCCTGCCGTTTCAAAAGCAGTAAGCGTATAAACTAAGGGAAGTGAACTCCACCCTGTGAAGACTTGCCAAAAGCTGATTTTTCTTTTGAACATATTTCGGAAAGCTCGGTGTTAACTGACATCACGAACCTTCTTCAATGCCTTTGCCCCTGCCGTTAACCAGAACTGACGGAATATAAATGGAACCCGCCCACGGAGGGGAAGGCTTCCAGTGCTGTACCACGGTGGGTTGGGATTTCATTTGCCCAAATTGTCCTTCCTTCTTCCTGTACTCCACCTGCATTGAATACTGCACTTCATCTACCTGGGATTTCTGACGTATTAAATAAACAAAATTACTTCAGCTGGTAACCACCCCTGGCCAACTGAAACAGCCCCTGTCCTGGTTTCCACCGACCTAGGCGGACCCGGACACCAGGCGTGGAACGAAGCTGGACGGCGTGGGCGCCGGGTTCGAGCTGCCCATTCACTTCCGGAGGAGGGCCTAGCAAGACTGCGAGCCCGTCCCGCCTCCACCCGGAAGTGCTTTCAGTTTGGTTTCGGCTGTTGCCCCGCCCCTTGGCCTTTGCCATGAAGGGGGCAGGACTTCCTGTCTCGTGTGCTAAGGACTTCCCAAGTGAAGTCGGACTTTTGAGTACGCATCCCAAGGCGCCTGCGGGCGACCTTGGGGCCCTGAGGCTCGAACGTGTGTCTGTCCGCCGGTCCGGAAAGGGACATGGAGAAGCTTCCGATAGCGCCACAGAGCTACTTCCGCAGGGCGTTAGGTCTTTTCCCCCGGGTCTTTGCTGCCGAAACTGTGGCCGCCGACTCAGAGGCCCCTGGGGAGGGGCAGAAGCTGTCTCCCTACTTCTCAGAACCCCATTACCCGGAATCTGGATGGGATCGCCTCCGGGAGCTGTTTGTTAAAGAGTAAAAGTGCTTAGGGTCTGTGGGGAGGGGCAGCGACCGATGTGTCCTTCAGCCAATCCTGGGCGAAGGACCCCTGGGTGGTATGGTTTATTTTTTAATGGATTTGAGGTTCTAATGTTTGAATCCTAAGCATGTATTTTGACATTGCCATTTGGTGGTTGATTGACAGACCGATTTTCAAATGGTAAGGGGCAGACGCGTTAAAAGACCTGTTGGGGATATTTAGTGTAATTTCATTTTACATACCAGAAAAGTGTGCCAAGCTAGTTAGTGGCAGAGCTGGCCCTGGAACCCGCACCTCCAGTTGATCTCAAACTTGGTGTTTCGTGACGTGTAAGCCCCCACCCCACCCCCGAAAAATGAGTGTTGGGAAGGGAACAGGGTTGTCAAATATTTTTTTTTTTTTGCAAAAAAAAACAAAACCCACTGCTGTGGAGTCGATTCCGACTCATAGCGACCCTATAAGGAATAAAAAATACTAGCAACTATTGTTTCATCGTTTTATAAAAGAAAACATATTAACTGGTTTGAAAAATAAAGATGTTATTTCAGAATAAAGGATAACCCGTTAAAGGATAATTCGTTAACCCGAATTAATTTTAAGAAAAAACTCAGAATAGTTCATTAGTTCCTTCATGTATTCCTTCATCACTTACTGGTGAAAACTATGCCCTGGACCAGCTTTCATGAAGTACTTCACCATACTCTACAGTGTTCTCAAATGATTAGATTAAAATCGAAGCTTTATTAACGTTGCTGAGATAGTTGAGGGCAAGAGAGCTGGTGGTGTTTCATTACTTTAGGTATTTAAGTTTCATCTTTATTTTAAACATAACGAGGCGTCTTTCTAGGTGGTCTATCCAATATTTGTGATGCTTGTGAAAGACTTTATGTAGTATATAATAGAAGAAGATTATTTTGATCATATGTATAAAGCACAGAATGTTGGACCTTAAAGAAACAAAAATTGAGTGTACCTTCCTTGCTCCCCTCTGTGTCATGGATTAGGAAACCAGGGTCTAGAGAGATTGTGGTGTGGCTGCATGTCACTTAGCAGTGTGTGACGGAACCAGGACTATGACCCCAATGTGTAGTCTAGATTATAGTTTAGATTCTTAACAGTCTAGATTTTTTCCGTCGCTATGCTAATTTTTTTTTTTCCTTCACCATTCCTTAGCCGTTTGGACCAACCATATAACTTCTTAGAGCCTCTATTTTTTTCATCCATAAAATGGAGATGAATAATTGTTCAGAGGGTGAAGAAGAGGCAAAGTATATGTATCTCCTGGCCTATTAAATCTTAAACTCTTTACATTTTTTTTTCTGAGTCCTACCGTTGATAACAGTTTTAACGTAAATGTCTTTTACCTTATTCACTATGTAAATAGACAGTTCAAATTATAGCAGTTTTTCCTATTGATGTAACTGTAAAAATTAGTTTTCTAAGATTTTATTTAAATTTCTCATAGATGCAGGAACTCTACAGACCCATTGATTCAGAAGTTTTGTGTGCAGACTTAGAAGTTTTCTGGTTATTGACCATTAGAGTTAAATAAGCACTTGTAAGGTCTCTGAAGAAAGCAACTTAGTAGTTACACATAACATTGAGTGCTTTACTTACCTAGTAACACTTAACAAATGTAGCGATTTTATTTAGAGCAGTTCTAAGAGACTTTCTTCAGTTCTGTTTTCTCATGCATTTGGGGGCAATAAATTGAATTAAAAATTTTAAACAACACTGTTTGCTTGGTTTAGATTGGCCTGTGCTGCCCACTGTATAGTTAAGAGTTCTTACATGCTTTTTACTCTAAGCCTTTTTTTAAATACCAGGTTTTTATTCTTGTAGATATTGTCCTAAAATCCCGTGAATTTGTGTAATTTCTAAAAGTTAGTTTGAAATTCAAGAAGGAAAATATCAGTCTCTATATCCAGCTCACAAATTCTTCCTGTTTCTAGGGGTACGGTATAGGGGTAATAGTCATCAAAGAAAAGCAACTTTAAAAAAATCTTTTTTATTGGAATATAGTATGCATTTAGAAAAATGTACATAGCAATATTAATCAATGAATTTTCACAGACTGAGTGTACATGGTAGCTAATACCCAGAGAGAAATAGACTATTACCAGCATACCAGAAGCTCCCCTTTGTATTCTTCTAGTCACTACCTATCCAAGACTTACCACTATCCTGATTTCTAGCAGCATAGATGAGTTTTACCTTAAATTTGAGCTACTTTTAATATAACTGCACTATTTAATTCATTAGAGGGTTTAATTATGCCCATAATAAAAAAGGTATCTATGTGCTGATGTTAGCATCTGGGATAATACTGCTCATGATGTGTTTTGGAGAGCAGTATCCATAAACTAATTCCAAACAACATTGTCTTTTTGGTGTTTTAGTGAACAGCAGAGAACCTCTGAAGAACTTCAGAATATTTATAGGGCGGCAATTTCAGCAGGCATCATTGGCTTTGCATATGGGGGAATACCAGCTTTTATTCATGCTAAACAACGCTACATTGAGCAGAGCCAAGCAGAAATTTATCATAACCGGTTTGATGCTGTGGTATGTACTGGTAGTCTAATAGTGTTTTGGGGCACACCAATAATTTAGTTAGCGCTTAATCATTCAGTTAGGTCATGGGGTTGAGAAGGCCTAGGATGTCAGAGTAATAACAATGAAGTACTAATGCTAAAATGTGTAAGTGTGGCTGACATCCTTTCCTTGACTTTAGAATGGGACATGTTTGGGATCACCACTATGGCTCTTCCTTCTGAAATACATTTCTACTCCCCTGAAAAATGAAGGCTCAGCTGTAGCATGGAGTATACGAAACGAAGCAAACCAAACCCATTGTTTTCAATTCGATTCCAGCTCACGGCGACCCTGTGTGTTCCAGAGTAGAACTGCTCCATTGGGTTTTCTTGGCTGTAATCTTTACAGCGGGCCTTTCTTTTGCAGTGCCACTGGGTGCGTTCAAACCACCAGTCTTTAGGTTACTAGGAAAGCACACACTTTGTGTCACCTTAATTCAAACTAGAACAATAGTTAGCATTTATATAGAAATCAGTCTTAGAAGAAATACAACCAGAGTGCTCCTTACAAGTGAGGACAGTGAGTGTCTTGCTTACTTTGGACACATTATCAGGAAAGACCAGTCACTAGAGAAGAACATCACGTTTGGTAACGTAGAGGGTCAGCGACAATGAGGAAAACCTTCAAGGAGATGTATTGACACAGTAGCCTGAACAGTGGGCTAAACTTACCAAGGATGATGGAGATGGCGGAGGACTGGCTAACTTTTCATTGTTATACATCAGGTCGCCATAAGTCAGAGCTGACTCAATGGCAACTAACAACAACATGTAGAACTTTACAGAGTGCTAACTCATTTGTTATCTCATTAGATGTGCACATCACCTGTGTTGTATAGGTGAGGAAATTAAAGCTCAAAAGTTTTTAAAAATTTTTTCTTTTGAAATTATTTCAAACTTACAGAAAAGTTGCAAAAATAGTAAAAAGAATTCCTGTATACCTTTTAGTCAAATAACATGCCTCCAGCTCCCTTGCTCCCAACTATCTCAGCAACATAATAAAGTTTCAATTTGAGGTCTTCTTGAGAACATTCTAGTATATCTGCTTTATCATTCTCTCTTTGTATAATATACACTTATTTTTTCCTGAACTGCTAAAGAGTAAGTTAATGCAATATTTCAATGTGTATTTACTAAAACTGGGACGTTCTCTTACATAAGCACAATATAATTGTCAAAACCAGGAAATTAACGCTGATATAGTACTATTAGCTATAGACCTTATGTAAATTGCGCAAGTTGTCCCACTAATATCATTTATATAAGAGAAAAATACTTTTTTTCTGGTCTGGGATCTAATACTGGACCACACATTGCATTTGGCTGTCATGACTCCTTTGACTTAATTTGGAACAGTTGCTGTCTCTTTTTGTCTTTTATGACCTTGACATTTTTGAAGAGTATAGGCCATTTATTTTGTAGAATGTCCTTTAACTTGGATTTATCTGATGTTTCTTCATGATTAGTTTCATGTTATGTATTTTGGCAGTAGTATGATAGAGTTGCTGTTGGGTCCTTCTTAGTTCATCATATCAGGAAGCACATGGTATCTATTTGTCCTTTTACTGGTGATGTTTCCTTTAATCACTTGGCTAAGATGGTCTCTGCCAGGTTTATCTGCTGTAAAGTTACTGTTTTTTCCCTTGGTAATTAATCTTATGGGGATATACTTTGAAACTATGTAAATATGCTGTTTTTCACCAGATTTCTTCCATCTAGTTTTGGCATTCAATGATGATTCTTGAAACAATTACTCAGTAATGATTCTTGAAATAATGATTACTATGATGCTGCCAAATAGTCATTTTCTAATTCTAACATTCTTTCTACATTTATTGCTTATACTCTACTATGAAACCAAAACCAAACCCATTGCTGTTGAGTCAATTCCGACTCATAGCAACCCTATAGGACAGAGTAGAACTGCCCCATAGGGTTTCCAAGGAGCAACTGGTGGATTTGAACTGCTGACCTTCTGGTTAGCAGCCAAGTCCTTAACCACTACATGACCAGGGCTCCATATTCTGCTATAGGGAAGACTTTTTCCTTTTATTTATTTATTTTGAGAGTTCTAATCCATTACTATCACTACTTATTTTGATACTCAAATTGGTCTACATTTGGACAGTTGAAGCCCCTTTCAGGTTAGCTCCTGTGTCCTTTTGATATGTCCCCATTTTTCTTTGAGCATGTCTTTATTTTCTGGCCCAGCAAGATGTTCCTGGCAAATCTTTTACTCTTCTAGCTTCAGTCCTGAAATGAGCCATTCCTCCAAGGAGCTCTAGTTTCTTTTAGTGGAGAATAGTATTTAGAAACTTAGATCTAGGTGCTTGATATGTTCATTGCTTCTAAGGTATCACTGCTTCTAGGACCTAGGCAGATGGAGTTAGGAAGTGTGTGTGTGTGTAACATACTCATTTATACACATATCTAATTTCTGTATTTATTTATTAAAAACCGTGAGTTCATACTGATACCACTCAGAGAAGTTTTAACTTGCCCAGGATCTTACAATACTTAGGGATTCTTTTAGATTCTTTAAAAATCCAGAATTTACCCTATAATATACCAAACTTTCCTCATGACGGTCTAGTGAAAATGGGCTGTGGAGACAAACAGACCTACCTTTTAGTTCTGACTTTATTCCTTACTGCTGGGTGATGTTGGTTAGAAACGTCCTCTCTAAGCTTCAGTTGGAGCCTGGAGGTATAGTGGTTAATAGTTTAGGCTGCTAACCAAAAGGTCAGCAATTCGAATCCACCAGCCACTCCTTGGAAACCCTATGGGGCAGTTCTACTCTGTCCTGTAGGATTGCTATGAGTCGGAATTGACTCAACGGCACACAACAACAACAAGAAGCAGCAGCTTTGGTTAAAACTGCCTCGGGAATGTAGTAAAATTAGATGACATAGTATATAGAGGAGCCTTGGTGATTCAGTGGTTAAGATCTCAGGCTGCTAACCAAAAGGTTGGCATTTCTAATTCACCAGCTGCTCCTTGGAAAACCCTATGGGGCAGTGTTACTCTGTCCTATAGGGTTGCTATGAGTCGGAATCGACTCAATGGCAATTTTTGTTTGTTTGTTTTAGTATATTAAGACACTTTTAAAATAGAAGGTAACAAAAAAACACCAAACCCATTGCCATTGAGTTGGTTCTGACTCATAGTGACCCTGTAGGACGGAGTAGAACTGCCCCGTGGGGTTTCTAAGGCTGTAATCTTTATGGAAGCGCAGTGCCACATCTTTCTCTTGCAGAATAGCTGATGGGTTTGAACCACTGACCTTTTGGTTAGCAACCAAGCACTTAACCATTGTGCCACCAGGGCTTCTTCAGTAAATATTAGTTCTTTTTCCTCAGTTCCTTTCTTGTGCATCTGTATTACTTTAATCCTTACCTTTTAATTTAGCACTGACTTAGTTGTTCTTTATTTTGTTGTTCTCTCCTCCCTGAGATTTCTTTACTATAGAAAGCCTGTCTGATACTGGTTTTATATCTGTCATGGTGGTTGGCACATAGAATCTCAATAAATACCTAATTGAGGATTCTTGGTTGCTTTTCTATCTCCTGGTAGAATTGGATGCATGTGGTACTATTGGCTAAGTCTCAATCCTTAAAGAAGGATATTTCTAGGGATTTTCCGTAGTACGCTGGTTATTTCTATCTGTTTGGGTATACCTGCTGAATCCACAGCTAACATTCTGCCTAATCCATAGCTGACATTTCTCTACCACAGTTTAAGAAGAAGAAGAGTGTCAAGGTGTGTTGGAACCTCACAATCTGTCTTAGTCATCTAGTGCTGTTTTAACAGAAATACCACAAGTGGATGGTTTTAACAAAGAGAAATTTATTCTCTCACAGTCCAGTAGGCTACAAGTCCAAATCAGGGCGTCAGCTCCAGGGGAATGCTTTCTCCATTGGCTCTGGAGAAAGGTCCATGTCATCAATCTTTAGGTCTGGGAGATCCTCTGCGCAGGAACCTCAGGTCCAAAGGACGCGCTCTGCTCCCGGCACTGCTTTCTTGGTAGTATGAAGTTCCAGTGTGTCTCTGCTCGCTTCTCTCTTTTATATCTCAAAAGAGATTGGATTAAGACACTGTCCAGTCTTGTAAACCTCATCAGTATAACCTCATCACTGATAGAATTTACAACACATAAGGAGATCACATATAACCTCATCATAGTGATAGAGTTTACAACACATAAGGAAATCACATCAGATTACACAATCATACAATACTGGGAATCGTGACCCAGCCAAGTTGACAGATATTTTTGAGGGACACAACAGTCCATGACACAGTCTTTTTATTTCCTTTAGCAATCTGCCCATCGTGCTGCCACACGAGGCTTCATTCGGTATGGCTGGCGCTGGAGTTGGAGAACTACAGTGTTTGTGACTATATTCAAGTAAGTTATCTTTGAATCCTGAGAGAGGGTCCTTGTAGTCTTTTAGGAGCACATCTTTTGAGCAAATGGGGTTATAAAAACTGAACACCCACATTAAAGTGATTCATAATGCATTTTTCACAAGAACTTTGTCTGTGTGAAAGACTGGTCCATTGTAGTTTGGCATCCATGGTGGAGATTTACCAGTTAGTCATTATTTTGATACAAGGCTTCTAAGTAAGAAAAATTTTGCAAAACTCTTCTTTGCATTTCTATCAAGTGAATATTTATTCCAGAAATTTAATTATTCTTTGGTTCATTCTTCAGCAGGAGAATGTCCACCTAGAAAACCCACAGGTGTATTAGCAGTCTGGAACACATTGAGGGGATTTAGACTAAGACCAGAGATTGACCTAATAGGCTCTTCTAAATTAATACCTATCACTTTTATGAGAACAGCAATCAAGAAGGTACATAGAATATGCTGTAAATCTTACGGTTTCCTCCTCCTCCCTTCTTTCCAGCACAGTGAACACTGGTCTAAACGTGTACCGAAATAAAAATGCCATGAGCCATTTTGTCATTGCAGGAGGTAAGAGGTTTTTGTTCTTTACATTTTTAATCTTTTCAAATAGGGTTTAGGAAATACGTAAGAACTTATAAATCAGAGCGACTGAATTCTTTGGTTAGTTTCCCATCACCTTTTATTCAACATTTTTGCAAAATATATGCATGGAGAGTATTGTGCTTGATCCTTGGTATTCATGGTGAATGGAAGAGACGTGGCCCCTGCCTTCATAGAATTTTATGGACAGTGTGGATGGGAAAAATAGGTTACTATGATAGTAAGTAACAAATAGATGGGACAGTGGAATCTAATGTAGACAGAGTGGTCTGAGAAGGCCTTTCGTAGGAAGTGACATTTAAGCTGATACCTGCAGGAAGGGAAGGAACAAATCTCGCAACAAAGAGTGGCCCAGACAGAGGGAACATCAAGGATGAAGACTCTTAAGGCAAGAAAGTTCCTCAAAAGCTGGAACATAGTGTGGGGAAGAGTGGCTTGAGATGAGATTGATGAGGTGAGATAGGAAGGGGCCAGATTTTTCTTTGTTAAGAGTTTAGATTTTATTTTAAAGTTATCTGCCTCTGTTAGGTATGTTCTCTTTAAAATGAGCATTGAATTATTTCAGAAAATGTAAATAAAGTTAACTGTCATATACATTCAAATCACTAACTCATGTACATTCTCTCACGTATAAAAACACATACCTATGCTGAATGTAACATTTTTTAAAACTTTTTATTTGGAAATAATTTCAAGCTTACAAAAAGTTGCAAGAATAAAAATAACGCAGGGAACACCATATACCCTTTATTATACGCAGATTCCACTATTATTTGCACTTCACCCCATTTGCTTTATCACTTGTGCTCTCGTTCTTGGGTACATTCTCTTTCTCTATGCATATGTACACACACAGGCCAGCACATATATGTACATAATTTGGACTTAACATTTTAATAAAACATTTTAAAATATAACAGATAGGCAGTAACAGCATTAGGGGGAAGAAAAACTAGTTGCTACTGAGTCGATTCTGACTCATGATGACCCCATGTATTTCAGAGTAGAACTGCCCTCCATAGGATGTTCATGGCTATGACCTTTTGAAGCAGATCACCAGGGCTTTTCTTCCGTGACAACTCTGGGTGGGTTTAAACTGCCAACCTTTTGGCTGGTAGCCCAGCACTTAACCGTTTGTGCTACCCAAGGACCCTCTGATTTTTAACAGCATTGGAGCAGCTAAATTTGCCTTTTTCTAATTTGCAAACATTTTTACATGAGTATTTCCTAGGCTCAACTGCCTATATCCAAACCAAACTCATGTCTGCTGTCTCCTATCTCTGTACTTGCTACTGCTGTTCTCAGTCAGCTACCTTGCTAAACGCCAAAACCAGAAACTGAAGAATTGATATGACTCTGCCTTTTATTACCCCCTTTCCAAATTTCTAGTCCTATCAATTATACTCCTTAGATAAATGTGGAATCTCTTGCTTCCTCGTAATTCCCACTGTTACTGTCAGGTCATCCCTGCATCTACTCTTGGTCTACTCTGTCTCCACTGTTGCCTTAGTTACTTTTTTGAAATATGGATATGATTATACCACTTCTCTGCTTGAAATTCTTCAGTAATTACCCATCACTCTGAAGTCAATTCTTGATCTGGCTCCCATGTACCTCTCTTTTCCTCCAGCATTATGAATCTATTTGTATTTCCCAAATCCATTATATTCTTGCTTTGTGTATATTGGTTCCTCTTATTGAACCCAGCTTCCCGCTCTTGCAGGTAGTTTTGTTCAGCTCCAGCTTTATCATTCAAGGTTCAGATCGTTTGTCATCCTCAGCTTCTGTAAGGTGTCCTCCCTAGCCTCCATTTTTCTATCTTTAGGTCTGCTTAGGCGTCTTTCCCCTGTGTTTCCATAATTGACTATAAATAGTTTTATCGAAACGTAACACTATATTATAGCTGTTTAGTTGTTTCACTTCCCTGCTAGATGGCTTACTTGAATTCAGAAAAAATGTTTGCTGTGTATATCACAGGCACTTGATACATAGTAGAGTAGAATAAATGTTTCTTGACTGAATGTAAAAATAATTAGTAAAATAAGAATATAAAATATATCTCTGATACATTATAAATTTTTGTCTCAACCCAGCAGTCAACATCATACTTAATGGGTAACACTAGTGTAATTTCCCCTGAAGTCAGAATCAAGTCAAGATGTTACCCCTCACCATTATTATTTGGCATTGGTCTAACGTTCATAAAAATATATTTGATATCTGGAATGGCGAAAGGAAGAGCTTGACAAGTTCTCTTCCCAAAAAGCAACAATAAAACGACCGAATTATAAAAAACATCTATCTAAAGATGTTGGGAATTGACCAGAGACACACAAATTGAGAAGCATTTATTCGAGAATATCTGCTGAATCTCGGTAACAGCAGTGGTAGTCTGTGGAATTTTAGCCTGAGGCTTTTCCTACCCTCCAGCCCACAGGTCCATGGTGCAGAAGTTCCACAAGGGCAGTGCAGGCCAGGAGGGCCAGCAGTTCTGTTGCTGGAGCAGACTTTATTTGGAGCAAAGCACAGAAAATTTCATGTCTAGAGTTGTTACTGAAAACAGCTAACCTGAGGTTTTGAGAGCCCTGGGAGCTATGGCTGCTAACCAAAAGGTTGGCAGTTCAAGTCCACCAGCCGCTCCTTGGAAACCCTATGGGGCTGTTCTCCTCTGTCCTGTAAGGCCATTATGAGTCAGAATCGACTCGATGGCAGCAGGTGTTTTGGGGCAAGTAATAAATCAACAGACCAAGCAGAAATTTATCAGGGTATCCAGGTAAGAAAACAGCCAAAGAGGACTTTAATAAGATCACACCTATCCCTAGTGCTCTGGAATGCTGTGACATGTGTAAGTATTCACGTGCACTTGAAAGAGACTGGTGAGGGCCTTAGTGAGTTACTTGTCTTTGGCTGAATGTGAGACTTTGTGAATGCAGAAAATAAAAAGAAGGAAAGACTTATAAACTGCATGAACTTTGAATGAATTACCTGAGCCACAGACAGATACATTGGCAAGGGGTCGGAGGCCTTACTGACTTAAGATGTTTAAGCACAACCTCTGACGAATCATTGGCTGATTACTAAGCTAGGACAGTTCCTAGGAAGCCAGACACAAAAATAAAAACTGAGCAGAGAGAATTTTCCCAGGCAAGTCACTGCATAAACAGAGAACCACAGCTACACCACTAGGGGTTGGGGGACGTTCCAACTTCAGAGTTGCTAGAATATGTTATCTAAAATGTCCAATTTTTATCAACAACAATAACAAAAATCACAAGACATGCAAAAACAGGGAAAAAAAAGCAGTGGGACTTGTCTCAGAGGGGGCCAATCTGTTGGGTGTAGCAGACAAAAGACTTCAAAACAAGAAACCATGTGTAAAGATGACAGTGACTCAATAAACAGAGAATTATTAAAAAAGAAGCAGAAATTATAAAAAGGAATCAAATGAAAATTCTGGAGTTGATAACTACACTGGAAATTAAAAATTTACTGGGGGAGAAGAGTTCAACAGCAGATTTGAGATAGCAGAAGAAAGAATCAGTGAACTTGAAAATAGATCGATATTGATTATCCATTCTGAAGAATGAAAGAAAACAAATGACAAAAAATGAACAGCTTTAGGTATCTGTGGGACACCATCAAGTGTACCAACATATTTGTAATGGGAGTACTGAATGGAGAAGAAAGAAAGGGGCAGAAAAAGTATTTGAAGAAATAATGGCTATGAATGTCCCAAATGTGATGAAAAACACTAACCTAGACACCAGAGAATCTCAACAAACTCCGTAAGGATAAACAAAGAGATCCACATCTAGACATATCATAGTAAACTGTTGAAAGACAAAGAGAAAATCTGAAAGCAGCAAGAGGAAAATTATTCATCATGTACAATGAAACCCCCCCAGTTAGATTAACGGCTGACTTTTCATCGGAAATAATGGAAGCCACAGTGGGATAATATTCAAAGTGCTGAAAGGAATAAGTTGTCAACAAAGAATTCTATACCTAGTAAAACTGTCCTTCAAAAATGAAGGCAAAATAAAGACGGCTAGATACCAAAGACGGAATTCATTGCTAACAGATCTCTCTTTCAAAAAAGGCTAAAGGAAGTTTTTCAGGCTGAAAGTGACACCAGATGATAACTTGAATGTACATGAAGAATTAAAGAACGCTGGTAAAGGTATTTTATGTAAGCAATTAGTAAAGGCAGTATAAACATATATTTCTTTTATTTTCTTAACTGATCTTAAAGACAGTTGCATAAAATAATTATAAAATTACATTATTGGTCATATAACATAGTAGAGAGAGAAGGAATGGAGGTATACTGGAGCAGAAAATGACATCAGATAGTAACTTCAATCCACAGGAAGAAATGAAAAGTACCAGAAATACTAAATATCTAGGTTAATATAATAGATTCTATAAATCTGTATTATCTCCCCTTCTTTAAAATACTTAAGCGTGTATAAAGCAATAATTATAATATGTATTGTTTGGTTTTAACATATATATGTGTGTGTGTATATATGTATGTGTAACATATATGACAGTAATGGCACAGAAGTGGAAAGGGAGTGAAGCTTTATTGGAACAATGTTTCTACATTTTACTGGGTTTAAGTTAGTACTATCTAAAGTAGATTTTGATGAGTTAAGATGCATTTTTGTAATCCCTAAAGCTAGTAATAAGAAAACAAAAACCAACAAACAGACCAGAAATGAATTAAATAAGATATATAAAAAGCAAATAACAAAATGGCAGACCTAAATCCAATCATGTCATGATAACAAACGTGATGAATGGATCAAACACTCCAGTCAAAAGACAGAGAGCGTTAGACTATATAAATAGTTAAGAGACACACTTTAGGTTCAGGCCACAAGTAGGTTGAAAGTAAAAAGATGGAAAGAGATATACCAAGCAAGTAGTAAGAAAAAGAGAACTGGAATGACTATACTAATATCAGACAAAATAGACTTTAAGACAGAAAGTGTTACTGGAGACAAAGCAGGATGTTTTATAATACTAAAGGGGTCAATCCAATGAGAAGATACAACAATTATAAATGCATCTAACAAGAGAGCCCCAAAATGCATGAAGCAAACCCTTTGAATGGAAAGGAGAAATAGACAGATTGACAATAATAATTGGAGACTTCAATATCCCACATTTCATAATGGATAGAACAACTAGAGGGAAAATCAGTAGGGATATAGAAGACTTGAACGACACTATCAACCAGTGTGACCTAATTAACATCTCTAGAACACTCTGCCCAAGGATAGCAGAATGCATGTTCTTGTCAAGTGCACAGAAAATATTCTCCAGGCTAGGTCATATGCTAGGCCATGAAACAAGTCTCAATAAATTTAAAACAATTGAAATCATACAAACTATGTTCTCTGACCTCAGTGGAATTAAAACAATAGAAAGGAATTTGGGAGATCCACAAATATTTGGAAATTAGGCAACACATTTCTAAATAACCCGTAAATCAAAGAAATCACAAGGAAAATCAGAGAAATTTTGAGCCGAGTGAAAATGAAAGCACAGCATATCCAAATTTATGAATGCAGCCAAATCAGTACTTCCAAAATAAAAAAACCCAAACCCACTGCCATTGTGTCAAATCTGACTCATAGCGACCCTACAGGACAGAGTAGAACTGCCCCACAGGGTTTCCGAGGCTGTAAATCTTTATGGAAGCTGCCCCATTTTTCTCCTGTGGAGCAGCTGGCGGGTTTGAACACACTGACCTTCTGGTTAGCAGTCACATGCTTAACTACTGCACCATCAGAGCTCCTTAATCAGTACTTACAGGGAAATTATAGCTATAAACACTTAGAAAAGGTTAAAGATCTCAAATGAGTAATCCAAGTTTCCACCTTAAACTAGAAAATAAAAAGTAAACTAAACCCAAAGCTAGCAGAAGGAAGGAAATAATAAAATTAGAGTGGAAGAGAACACTAACAGAACGCTTGTTTATAATGTGAGAGCGGAAATCGCAGAGTGTCACTTCAGTCAACCTCAGCTGGGAACGTGCACGTCAGGCAACTCAAATTTTTCGCTGTTCTGTGCTTGTCTATGAATGACTGTGGAAGTATCCCAAGTATTGATTTTGGGGTTACAGATTCTAGGGAGTAGGTGAATTCACAAATAAGGAGTCTGAATAATGGGATCTACTGTAAGTGAATATGTAGGTGATCTTTGGGTGAGGAGATATATAGATACATATTTTTAAAGTATAAAAATAAACCGTAGAGGAAATGATTAACAGATTTGACTGCATAAAAATTTTAAACTTATCTATATCATAAATACCATATTGTTGTTGTTGCCATTGAGTTGATTATAACTCCATACCATTAGAGACGCTGAATGATAAACACCAGAGAAATAATAATGTGTGCAGCTAACATGTAAAGGCCCTTACGTATCAGAAAGACAAGACAGCTCACTTGAAGACAGGACAAAGGACAGGAGTTTGTAATTCATAGAAGTAACACAGCTAACCTTTAAACCTGAAAAAACTGCATTTCTCTACTAATCAGAGAAGCGTAAGTTAAAATTTAATACCATCTTGACCTATCCAAGTGGGGAAGATAAAAACAGAGGATGCAGAAGAACAGGCATTCATATACTTTTAAGGGAAAGCAAATTTGTCCAACCTTTTTGGATAGCAGTTTAGTAATTTAAGTTGAAAGCCTTAAAAATGTTTATATCCTTTGACCTAGAAATTCTGTTTTTATGAGTTCATCCTAAGGAAACATATTTGTAAAAACATTTATGTGCAAGGATTATCATTAGACCCTTATTTAAAACAACCACAAATAGAAAAGTGTTGGTCAAAAATTGTGATGTCTCCATGCAGTGGAATTGTAGGAAAAAATAAATGATATGGAATTTAATAATGTGTTGGGTGAAAATAAAAATTCAGTATGTACAGCATGGCCCTGATTTGATTTTTAAAAATACTGTGTTTGGAAAAAGACAAGGTGTATACTTGAAATTTGTTACTGTCTCTGGGCAATGGGATTAAAGATGACTTTTATGCTTATTGTGATTTTAGAAAGTTAAAAAATTAATACATACACTTTTCATAATAAAAAACCTCAAGTATTATTTTAGAAAATGTTTCGTTGGTTGTGTTGCGCGTAGTGAAAGAGGATCCTGAATGAACATGAATGCACGCGCACTCCCAGTGGGAAGAAGAGAGGTTCTATGCACCGGCCACCAGGTGGCAGTGTAGGCCATATGGTGCCCGCTTGCAGGCGTGCCTGAGGGGATTAGTGTTGAGCAGTACTGAAAGGGTGAGGCTGGGGGAAGGCATAAACTGCAGGGGCTAGGGAAGATTTTTGTTTTTTCATTTAGGGAAAGGTTTTCTTGAAGGAAGGAAAGAGGTGAAAGGGAAGAAATTGCAGATTTTTAAGGAACGTGAGCAAAAATGAAGCAAAATGAGAAGATACTGGGTCCATAGAACATACTGAGAATTTAGCTTTGTAAAAGGAGCCTGGTGGCACAGTAGTTAAATGCTTGGTTGCTAACCAAAAGATTGAGGCTTGGAACCCCCCAGCCGCTCTGCGGGAGAAAGATGTGGCAGTCTGCTTCCGTAAAGATTACAGCCTTGTTAACTGGATGGGGCAGTTCTACTCTGTCCTGTAGGATTGCTGTGTGTCGGAATCGACTTGATGGCAGTGGGTTGCTTTGTAAAAGGGATGTTTCTTCATTTAAACCTGCAGAGTGAATGAGAAGCTAGTTGTGTTGGCATTTTAGATTCAGGAAATTGAGGCTGTGGTAGTATATTAATACTGGGTTCAGAAAGTTTACTTAAGGGTTTGTGTCCTTGTTTAGGAGGATTTTTTAAAAATGGAATTCTAGTATTTAAAGATGACTTAATAAATTGGCTTTTTTTGTTTATTTTTAATTAGCTGTCACAGGAAGTCTTTTCAGAATAAACTTAGGCCTGCATGGCCTGGTGGCTGGTGGTATAATTGGAGCCCTGCTGGGGTGAGTGTTAACGTGGTTTAATTCTAAATAGACACACCTTCCTTAGAGCTTATAAAAAGTCTCTAGACTGGGAAACACTATGGGGTAGTTGTACTCTGTCCTGTAGGGTTGCTATGAGTCGGGCTCGACTAGATGGCAGTGGGTTTTTTTTTTTTTTAGACTGGGATTGGCAGTAGCTTTGATTGTCCAATTCTAATTCTACCCCAATTGTTTATTTTTCTTCCAGTTTTCACTGGTAAAAACTGTTTAAATATCATTAATACCTGAAACTATTTGTGGTATGAAAAAGGTATTTATAAGGAAGCAGGGAAAAGGAATAAGAAACAGTTAACAAGCACATTCTATTTAAAAAAAAAGAACTTTTGAATTAGGTTTTGTTTATTTGATTGGGTTTTTAAATTTTTTGTTTTTATGTTTTCTTCCCCAACTTTTTATTTTGAAAAAACTCAAGCCTACAAAAAAGTTGGGTAAATTTAGTACATTGAACGCCCATATGCCCTACACCTAGATTCACCAGTTGTTAACATTTGGCCATACTTGTTTTATATCTCTTTCTGTATATGTGTATGATGCGTGTATGTTTCTTCCTTTTTCTTTTGGCTAAACCATTTGAGATCTCCTGACACTGTACCCTCAAATACATGTATGTCTCAGGATGAAGAACATTCTCCAAGGAAATCACCCTACAGTTATCATGATAAATAATTTAACAGTGATTCAATACAACTGTCTAATATACAGGAGCCCTGGTGGCACAGTGGTTAAAGCACTTGGCTGCTAACCCAAAAGGTCGGCAGTTTGAACCCACCAACCACTCTGTGGGAGAAAGATGTGGCAGTCTGCTTCCATAAAGATTTACGGCCTTGGAAACCTTATGGAGCAGTTCTACTCTGTCCTGTAGGGTCGCTAGGAGTCGGAATTGACGGCAGTGAGTTTTTGGTTTATCTAGTATATGGTCCATAGTAAAATTTCCTCAGTTATCATAATATTGCCCTTAATAGCTTTTTTTCTTTAATCCAGGATCCAATCAAGTATTCTACATTGCAATTAGTTGTGACATGTCTTTAGATTTCTTTAAGCTAGAACAGTTCCTCTGCCTTTTTTTTCCCAGAATGTTCCTCAATTTTATCTTATTGTCCCTTCATGATTAGTTTTATGTTAAATGCTTTTGGCATGAATACAACATAGGTGAAGTTAATGGTTCTTCCCTATGTATTATATGAAGAGACATATTATGTCACCCGTTATAAGTGATGTTAAGTTTGATTTCTTGGTGTATTTGTTTCTATTGCTGTGTAACAAATTACTGCAGATTTAGCAGCTTAAAGCAACACCCATTTATTATCTCACAGTCCTCTGTAGGTTGGAAGTCCAGGTGGACTCAGATTGGTTCTCTGCTCAGGGTTTCACCAGACCAAAAGCAGGGTGTTGGCCAGACTGGGCTGTTATCTAGAGGATCTGGGAAAGAACCTCCTTCCAGCTTTATTCGGGTGTTGACAGAATCCAGTTCCTTGTCCCCATTTCCTTACTGGCTGTCAGGCAAGGACTGCTGTTTGCTCCTGGAGGCCAATTGCATTCCTTCTTGTCCCCTTCCGTCTTCAAATGAGCAACAGCCCATCGAATCCTTCCCATACTTCGAATTTCTCTGACTTCTCTGCTGCCACCAGCTGCAGAAAACTATGTGTTGTTAGAGGGCTCACCCAGATAATCTCCTCTTTGATTCACTCAAATTAAACTGATTAGTAACTTTAATTATATCTGTAGTATCCTTTTTGATTGTAACATAATCACAGGCATAGTATCCCATCATATTCATAGTTGGAAGATTAGGGCAGGAAATTTGGGGGCATTTTAGAATTATGCCTCTTACACTTGATTAAGGTAGTGTCTTCCCAGTTTCTGTATTACAAAGATCTTTTCCCCATTTTAACTAACAAGTAATCTGTGGGGTAAGTATGCAAATAGCCTGTTCCCCAGCTGTCTTTCACCTAGTACTTTTAACATTCGCTGATGATCCATGCTGCAAGTAGTTATTAAATGGTGGTTGCAAGATGTTGATTTGCTAGTTCTGTCATTCCTTCTGTTTTTATTAACTGGCATTCTTTTGAATAGAAGAGCTTTCTCTTCCCCTCCAGCTACGCACCCCCTTTTTTGAGGGGGGACACCTATAGACTTCTCTCTCTCTTTTTTTTTTAAATTCAGCAAGTCATATCCATTGCTGACATTATTTTTGTTGTCATACTAATACAGTAGCTGGATTTGAAGGGAAAAGTTGAAGTTAGCAGCAAAAGTAACGTTTAAAAATGAGGATACCTTAGTTGTAGAAGAGGGAATTTAAATTATATCAGATGCCAGGAGTTCATTCTCTTTGAGAAAACAAGGACCAAATCCTCTGCAACACTGTAATAACTGTAATCTAAATGAGTGTCTCAATGGGTAACTATTGGCATTTTGGGTACCAGACTGTTGAATTTTAGGATGTTTTGGTGGCCCCACCCCCCAAAGTCAGTAGCATCCCTTCCCTGCAAATCAAAAATGCCCTCTACCTTTCCAGTCCCTAAGGGGCTGGTACCATTCTAGAACATTAATCTCATTTCTGAGAGGCCTGCAGTTTAGAGCTACTCACTAGAGCTTGACGTAAATGTACGTAATTCCCTCCTTGTCCTTACTTATTTATCATTCATGATTTAAAAAAAAAAAAAGACCAGTTTATAGATCTGTTGTTGTTTATACCAACTGACTTTAGAGATTTTCAGTGATTGTTGTTCAGACCAGGAAGGAAATTGCCTCAGTCTTTTTTTCTTTATTTGATAAGGATGCTCTAATGGTCAGATGTTCCCATAGCTGTTTATGAACACGTGGCTCAGTGGAGTTGCTCGTACCTCAGCAGAGACGCTCACATGTTGCTGGTCTAGTGGTTTTACCTTAAGCTCTCCCTCTGCTTTCTCCTCAGCACTCCTGTAGGAAGCCTGTTGATGACACTTCAGAAGTACTGTGGAGAGAGCGTTCAGGAGAGAAGACAGCAGGGCCGACGGGCACTGCACGCAGTGAAACTGCACGAGTGGTAAGGGGCGTATTAAGTCCAGGGAGTCTGACGTTTTAGCCTCATATGGTGACGGTCTGTTAACCACAGGTACTCTTAACTGCCACTCATTCAGAGAAGAGTTTATTTTCATCGACTCCTTAACCTTACACCCTAAACAGTCTTTTTTTTTTTTTTTTTTTAAGTGTGCTTTAGGTGAAAGTTTACAGTTCAAGTTAATTTCTCATACAAAAATTTATACACATATTGTTATGTGACACTAGTTGCAATCCCTATAATGTGACAGCACACTCCCCCTTTCATCCTGAGTTCCTGTGTCCATCCAACCAGCTCCTGTCCCTTCCTGCCTTCTCATCCTGCCTCTAGACAGGAGCTGCCCGTTTAGTCTCGTGTATCTGCTTGAACTAAGAAACACAGTCTTCACGAGTATTATTTTATGCTTTATAGTCCAGTCTAATCTTTGTCTAAAGAGTGGGCTTTAGGAATGGTTTTAGTTCTGGGTTAACAGAACATCCGGGGACAATAGCTTCGAGTCTCGGTCAGACCATTAAGTCTGGTCTTTTTACATGAATTTGAGTTCTGCACCACACTTTTCTCCTACTCTATCAGGGACTGTCTGTTGTGTTCCCTGTCAGGGCGGTCACTGGTGTTAGCTGGGCACCATCTAGTTCTTCTGGTCCCAGGCTGATGGAGTCTCTGGTTTATGTGGCCCCTTTGTCTCTTGGGCTAATATTTTCCAAAGTATTCTTCATTCTGTTTTGCTCCAGGTGGGTTGGGACAAATTGATGCATCTTAGATGGCCACTTACTAGCTTTTAAGACCCCAGATGCCACTCACCAAAGTGGGATGCAGAACATTTTCTTAATAAATGCTGTTACGCCAATTGACCTAGATGTCCCCATTTTTTTGTTGTTTTGTTTTTTAAATAGACTTTATTTTTTAGAGCAGTTTTACAGAGCTCCCCTGCACACAGTTCCTCTTGTTACTAACATCTTGTATTATTGTGGTACATTTATTATAATTGATGAGCCAGTACTGATTGTTGTTGTTGTTACTGTTGATTCAGTTTCTTTAATAGATACAGGCCTGTTACATTATCTGTTTCTCCTTGGATGAGTTTTATAAGATAGGTCCATTTCATCTGAGTTTTCAAATTTGTGGGCATGTTGTTGTTAGGTCCCGTCGAATCGGTCCCGACTCACAGTTTGTGGGCACGGAGTTGTTCAAAATATTTCTTCATTTTCCTTTAAATGTTTTTGGGATCAGTTGTGATAGCTCCTCTTTCATTTCTGATGTTGGTAATTTGTGCCTTCTCCCTTATTTTTCTTGGTTAAATTTTATTGATCTTTTCAAAGAGCTGGTTTTGGTTTTGTTGATTTCCTCTAATAATTTCCCATTTTCAATTTAATTGATTTCTCCTCTAATTTTTGTTATTTCTTTTCCTACGCTTACTTTCAATTTAATTTGCTCTTCTTTTTCTAGTTTCCTAAGGTGGAAGCTTAGATAATTGATTTTAGATTTTTCTTCTTTTCTAATATGGGCATTTAATGCTATAAATTCCCCTCTAAGCACTGCCTTTGCTGCTTCTTACAAATTTTCATAAGTTGTATTTTTATTTTCATTTAGTTCAAAATGTTTTTTAATCTTTCTCTCGAATTCTTCTTTGACCCATATGTTATCTAGAAGTGGGTTTAGTCTCTAAACGTTTGGGGATTTCTATCTTTCTGTTATTGATTTCTAGTTTCATTCCATTGTGTTCTGAGAGCATTCTTTGTATGATTTTATTCTTTTAAATTTGTTAAGGTTTGTATTATGGCTCAGGATGTGGTCTGTCTTTGTGAATGTTCCAGGTGAGCTTGAGGAGAATGTGTTCTGCTGGATGCACTATTCTTTAAATATCTGTTAGATCCCGTCGATTGATGGCACCGTTCAGTTCAGCTGTATCCTTCATGGTTTCTGCCTGCTGGATCTGTCAAGTTCTAATAGAGGGGTGTTGAAGTCTCCAGCTGTAGTAGTGGATTTATCTATTTCTCCTTGAAGTTCTATCAGTTTCTGCCTCGTGATTTTGATGCTCTATTGTTAAGTGTGTACACAGTTAGGATTGTTATGTCTTTTTGGAGAATTGACCCCTTTATCATTATTCAGTGTCCCCCTTTTTTTCTCTGATAATTTTCCTTGCTTTGAAACCCACTTCATCTGAAATTAAAATAGTTATTCCAGCTTTCTTTTGATTATTGTTAGCATATTATATCTTTCTTCATTCCTTTACTTTTAATCTATCTGTGTCTTTATATTTAAAGTGAGTTTCTCTGTAGACAACATGTAGTTGGGTTTTATTTTTTATCCACTCTGATAGTGTCTGTCCTCTGGTTGATACATTTAGGCCATTCAGATTTAAAGTGCTTGTCGATATAGTTGGATTAATATCTACTGTATTTTTAATGGGGCCCTGATGGCGCAGTGGTTAAGCGTTTGGCTGCTAACCAAAAGGTTGGCCATTCGAATCTCGTTGCCACTTTGTGGAAACCCTATGGGGCAGTTCTACTCTGTTCTACAGGGTCGCTATGGGTCGGAATCGACTCTACAGCAACGGGTTTATATTTTTAACTGTTTTCTGTTTGTTGCACTTGTTCTTTCTTTTTGTTTGCCTTCCACTCTTTTTTTTTATAATCCAGTATTTTCTTATATAAATTGAAAATATACACAAAATGTCATTATATCCATTTTGCATATGAACAAAAATACAAACATTAAACCAGAACAAAAAACTCACTGCTGTCCAGTTGATTCCAACTCATAACAACCCTATGGGACAGAGTAGAACTGCCCCATAGGGTTTCCAAACCTGTAATCTTTTTTTAAAATTTTTTATTGTACTTTAGATGAAGGTTTACAGAACAAATAGTTTCTCATGAAACAGTCAGTACACATACTGTTTTATGATGTTGGTTAACAATCTCACGACATGTCAACACTCTCTCTTCTTGGCCTTGGAGGGCCTTTTTTTTTTTTTTTTGGTGAAAATATACATAGGCAAAGTTACACCATTTCAAAAATTTCTACATGTACAATTCAGTGACATTGATTACATTCTTCCAGTTGTGCTGCTATTCTCACTGTCTTTTTCCAAATTATTCCATCACCATTATCTTCAACTCACTGCCCCCTAGGCTTCCCATCAAATCTTTTGAGTTGCTGTTGTCAATTTGATCTCATATAGATAGTTCTTTTTTTTTGTACCTTAGGTGGTTTACAGAACAAATAGTTTCTCACTGAACAGTTAGTACGCATATTGCCCTATGACAATGGTTAACAACCCCACGACATGTCAATACTGTCGCTTCTCAGTCTTGGGTTCCTTATCACCAGCTTTCCTGTCTCCTCCTCCCTGGACTGCTGTGCCTCATTAGTCCCATTTTGTTTTATGGGGCTGTCTAGTCCCCGGCTAAATGGTGAGCCTCAGGAATGACTTCACCACTGGGCTAAAAGGGTGTCCAGGGGCCATACTCTTGAGGTTTCTCCGGTTTCTGTCAGGCCAATAAATCTGGTCTTTTTTTGTGAGTTAGAATTTTGTTCTACATCCTTCTCCAGCTCTGTCCAGGACCCTCTGTTGTGATCAGAGCAGTCAGTGGTGGTATTCGGGCACCATCTTCTTTTTTTTGCCTTCTCTGATTTTAGTTGAGCCTTTTATATGATTCTAGGAACCCTGGTGGCACAGTAATTAAGAGCTACGGCTGCTAACCAAAAAGGTCAGCAGTTCGAATCCACCAGCTGCTCATTGGAAACCCTGTGGGGCATTTCTACTCTGTCCCGTAGGGTTGCTATGAGTCGGAATTGACTCGACGACAACGGGTTTGGTTTTTTGGTTTTTTTTCTTCACGTAGATCCAGCACTCGGCTGCTAACCGGGAAGTCGCCAGTTCAAACCCACCAGCCACTTCGTGGAAGAAAGATTTGACAATCTGTTTCTCCAAAGATTTACAGCCTTGGAAACCCTAGGAGGCAGTTGTAGTCTCTGATCTATGTTACTTTTTTTCTCTCTGAAGAACTTCTTTTAACAATTCTTGAAAGGCATGTCTGTTGGCAACAAATTTCCTCAACTTTTGTTTGAGAAAGTATTTCTCCTTCATTTTTTAAAGATAATTTTTTTGAATACAGAATAGGCTGGTGGGTTTTTTCCTTCTACACTTTAAATATTTTGCTCCACTCTCTTCTTGCTTGCATGATTTCTGAAGAAAAGTCCAGTGTAATTCTTCTCCTTGTTCCTCTGTAGATATGGTGTTTTTTTTTTCCCTTTGACATCTTTCAAGGTTTTCTCTTCGTTTTTGATTTTCTGCAGTTTCAATATGGTAAGCCTACGTGTAGATTTTTTTTTTTTTAATATTGATCCTGCTTGGTGTCTTCTCAGCTTCCTGGATCTACAATTTGGTATCATTCTTACTACAAATTTTTTTTGCTGTTCCTTTCTTCCTTCTTATAGTATTTCTATTATGCATAGGCCACACGTTTTGTAATAGCCCCACAGTTCTTTGATATTCTGTTTCACTTTTTCTTTTTTTCCTTTTCGGTTTGGGAAGTTTCTGTTGACATATCTTCAAGCCCACTGATTCTGCTTTTGGCCGTGTAGTGATGAGTCCATTAAAGGCATTCATCATTTCTCTTGGTGTTTTTTGATTTCTGACTTTTTCTTTTGAGTCTTTCTTATTAGAGTTTGCTTCTCTTTGTTTATATTACTTGTCTGTTCTTGCATGTTGTTCACTTCTTTAAATTAGACCCCTTCGCATATTACTAATAGTTATTTTGAATTCCCAACCTGATAATTCGTTAATCTCCATCATACTTGAGTCCAGTTCTAGTGCTTGCCCTGTCTCTTCACACTGTATTTGTTTGCCTTTTAGTATACCTTGTAATTTTTTTTTCTTGAAAACTGGACATGCTTTTTATTTTGTTGCCTTTTTTTTTTTTTTTTTTGTCTGAGATAAACAGGCCTTTGGTGTGAAGTTTTCTGTTTATCTGTCTAGAAGTTAGGCTGTGTCTATTTGCTGTAGACGTAGCTATCAGAGGCTAAAATTTCCTCTGGTGTTCTTGTTTTTGTCTCCTCTGTTGTCCTTATGCAGCGCTGGTGGCACAGTGGTTGAGAGTTTGGCTGCTTACCGAAAGGTCGGCAGTTCGAATCTACCAGCCGCTCCTTGGAAACCCTATGGGGCAGTTCTAGTCTGTCCTGTAGGGTTGCTGTGAGTTGGAATCGACTCGACGGCAGTGAGTTTGGTGTTTTGTTTTTTTGGTTGTCTTTGGGTTTCCCTAGGGGCAACTTTTAAAATAAGATCTGAGTCTCACAGTTTTCTCAGTTGTAATCCCCTGTTATTATACAGGAGCCCTGCTGATGCAGCAGTAAGGCATAGGGGATCAGGGAACTATTCTATAATCCTGTGAGTTAGGTTTCACTCTCTTAGTGAGCCTCTGCCCCTGGGCTGTGGACTTCATAGTGCTTTTCAGCCTTTTTTTTTTTTTTTCAATCACCCCTTAGGTGAGTCAGGGAGACTAGAGAGGACAGAGTTGGGTATTTCCATTCCATCACATTAATGGGTAGATGGGGCTGAGCTGGCTATTTCCCTTCCCCCAGTCCTCCATGTTGGTTTGGCTCTGATGAAACCCGAGTTGATCAGACTCTGGTGAAATAGTCATTGTTAAGGAGAACAGAGTGCTCTGGGCATTTCAAAATAGTTACTTTTCTCCTCCCCTTGCCGAAGTAAGAGGGGATTTTTCTCAGATCATGAGATCCTGGTGGGGCTCCAGTAGATGACATCTGCTGCTGCCTTGGGAGTTAAATAGGTGAGCAGTCATTTTTTTCCAGCGTTTTTATCTGAAACCTCCATTTGTACTAAACACACATACACACGTTCTCTCTCATGAAATTCTTAATATTTATAGGTCTGCTGTCCAAGGACCTAAGTTCTATAGGAGAAAGAGCATTGATTTTGGAGTAAATGAAACCTTAAAATCTAGCTTTAAATCCCAGTTATGCTGTTAATTATTTCTCTGTCCTTAGATGTGTTCTTTAACTTCAAGCTTTCGGTTTTCTTGGCCACTCTGAGAGCAGAGTTGTACCACAGTACTCAATTATATGCTTGTTTCATTCCTTCCTCTGCCAGGTGGTAAAAGGTGGGTGGGATATGCAAATATCTAGATTGTAGGATGAAGCACTTAAAATTCTTAATGCCAGCATAAAATTTGGTATTATGGAGAATTAAAAGCATGAAGGCATTAGCATATTTCTAGTTCTTCACGTGACATAAGAGACTTCTTTTTTAAAAAAGAAGTTTTGAGAAAGGGTTTGGAAAAGTAAGGAAAATATATTGGATATTTGAATGTGATATAGGAAGTTAAGGAAGAACTAACATTTGGAAAAATACAAATAATAACTATATTTCAATTAAAAAGAAAAGGAACCCAGAAGAACTGAAGAAGTTGACCAGTTAGAAATGGAAAACCTTGAGAATGGATAAGAACAATAACTTGAATTATAATAATGAAAGAATACTTGGGTCGGCAGAAGGAAATAGTGTCAAGAATGTGTCTGTCTGTGTGTGATACTGCTGAGGTTAGTTAATTCAGTAAATGGTTCTATGTCTGCTTCTTTGCTTAGGAGTAACTAAGGAAATCAGAAGAAATGAGAGTCTAAAAAATTGCCTTATAGAGCAGAAAATATAAAGAACTGTCAGTAGAGATATGGAAGAAGAAATAGTCAAATCTGGTTGTGAAGAGTTGAGAAGAAAGTTATAGATGATCCTGATAATCATTTAAAGAAACCAAACCCATTGCTGTTGAGTTGTTCTGACTCATAGTGACCCTACAGGACAGAGTAGAACCGCCTCATAGGGTTTCCAAGGAACAGCTGGTGGATTCGAACTGTCGACCTTTTGGTTAGTAGCTGAGCTCTTAACCACTGTGCCACAAATGCTAATAACTCTAGGAAAAGAACCGATATATTATCTGCAGGGACCAATCCCTGGAGAAGGACATTGTGCTTGGTAAGTAAAGGGTCCACAGAAAAGAGGGAAGACCCTCAATAACGTGGATTGACACAGTGGCTGCAACAGTGGGATCAAACAGGCAACGGTTATGAGGACGACGTGGGACCGAGCAGTGTTTCATTCTGTCACACATAGGGTCACTGTGATTCAGTGCTGATTTGACAGCACTTAACAACAGCAACATTGTTTGGAAATTATATTTTAACTCTTTGTAAATGCAGTATACGTCTGTAGTGCTGTCCTGTATGTTTCTTTCCTACCTAGGTGTCCATTTACATAGCGTTCGTCCAGTTCCCACAGGCCTGCCAACAGAAGATCTAACGGGCGGTGTACTCGTGTGTCCCTGGCCCTCAGGGCAAGAGAAAGCCAGGCAGGGAGGCTCACGCCTCAGTGCAGGGTGCTGCAGCTCCCCCACGTCACCCCTAACTCTAGGAAGCAGCATCCTGGAGTATGTTAGGGATCAGAGCCGGCACAGGTTAGGAGAGAGAAGGAAGTCAGGTATTGAAGGTACAGGTAGCAGTGTTTGCTTATGAGCTGTCACACGGGAGCGGGGAGAGTGAGAACACTGTCTTTGTTTTTGTTTTAAATCTCTGTAAGAACTAAAGAAATGGAACAGTGCTTGATATGTCCTTTTCGTCCTTTGATTACAGGAGAGCTAGACTACAAACCACTGAGTTACTCCCTGAAGAGATTGAAAGTAGCTTACAGAAAAATCGATCTGAGGATGATGCTAAGAAAATTGAAGCACTGTTAAACCTTCCTAGAAACCCCTCATCAACAGATGGGCAAGACAAGGACTGAAAAACGTTCTGGACTTGAAAGCCATGGCAGAGTTGAAGGGCACTGTGTTCTCATCTCCACTGAATGCCAGTGGTCAGGCCATGACGCTGTCCAGTAAGCCCTGGAACCTGTAGTGGCAGTGGCTTTTTTTTTTAAGCCAAGAGTTGGGCTATTGTACCCTCACTTTACTTAGCCTTAAATGTAAATGATATTTGTATCTAACTGATAGGGATATAAATCTGTATTTAAATTTAAGACTAAGTAAAATGAGGGTGATATAGGTATTAATATGTGTATTAATGTATTCTTTTCACTAGATTTTACAAAAGTAAATAAAACATTTCCCAAAATACCAAAGTTGAATTGTGCATGAATATATTTATTCATGTAGCCCTTTAAATCGTGTTCTGGGAGCCCCTAGGAGAAGGAGAGGAAAGAAGCAGGGAAGGCAGATGACCTGTGAAGCCCTTTTGCCCTGGAGACCTGGAAGCAGCATGGACCTAAACACATAATAGTGTTTGGTTTTGTTTTAATAGAAATCGAAGATGATTCCTATGCCATTTGAAATAAAATAAAAATGTAGCAGAAAGGAAGTAGATAGGCATTATTAAGGACACAGCATGACTTTGTTTCCTCTTGGTTAATTTATCATTATTATTGCTGACCAGCTGTCTACCTGTAGTATGCAGGGGTTACTTAGAGGAGGGACACAGTCCCTGCACTCCAGGAGCTTGCTGCCTAAGAAGGAAGCTGTCCTGCAGGTTGTAACTTTTACTAAATGAGAAGAAGAAAAATTTCTGAATTAAAATAAGTGTATTAGTAGGAAAAAACTGCTAGTATTTTGTTTTGGTGTTAGACCTGGTGACGGTTAAGGTTGTGTGTCAACTTGCCTGGGTCATGATCCTCAGTGGTTTGGCAGTTGTGATGTAGTTTGGCAGCTTTTTAATGATGTAATCATCTCCATAATGAGATCTGTTGTGAGTGGCCATCAGTTGAAAGGGAGTTTCCTTGGGGCTGTGGCCTGCATCCAGTATAGGTGGACTTTCTGGCAAGTCTCACTGGCTTTTGATTGTTCTCAATACGGCAGCTGGCTGTTCTTATCTGACTTCCAGATCTTGGCACTTGAGCCAGCAGCTTGCCTGCCATCTTACCTGCTAATCTTGGGATTCATCAGCTTACACATCCTGTGAGCCAGAGACCCCCTGTCTGACCTTCCGATCTTGGGTTTGCCAGCCCCTGCGGCTCTGTGAGTCAGGAGAAACCACCAGCCTGACCCAAGAACTTGGGACTTTACTTTCCAGCCTGTACAACTGCGTGAGCCATTTCCTTGATGTAAATCTCTCTCTCTCCATATATATACACTGCACTGGTTTTGCTTCTCTAGAGAACCCAGCCTAAGACAGAGCCCTTTGTTCCGACTCAGAGAATACTGTTGTTCTACAGGAGCAAGACTTGTGAAGCAGTGTAGTGTAGTGGCTAAAACCGTGGGCTCTGGAGACATACTAGGGGCCTATGGCAAAGCCATTTTACTTTCAGTCTCAGTTTTCTCACCTGTGAAATGAAATAGTATCTACCTCAGAGTGAGTATTAAATGAAATGATGCATGTAAAGCATTGAGTGCACCATCCTGGCACACAGGAAAACAGTTAATGAATGTTGGTGGTTATAAGGATTTGAGAACCTCTGCACTGGGATACTGTTACCATGATTTGCACGTTACTACCACACTCCAAAGGTGTGCTTTTCTGAATTACAGTATTCAGTTCATAAATTGCTGACAAATTAGCAATTAGTCTATCTGTTCATTGATTTGTTCACACCCATATGTAGCTTAAATCCTTCAACTAAAAATTATAAAATTAGATGGTTACTTTTCAGAATTGTTCTATTCATATCATAAAAATAGATTATCAGAGAAATGAAAGTAAAACAACTTTTTGAAAAAGTAGTATTAAGACATTTATCAAATATGATAAGCATAATTTCATATAAGCAGCCTAAAATTTGAGATGTGACTAAGCTGTTCCTTAAGTTTGTCCTCTTTTGTGGCTCCTTATTTCTCAAGGTCTTTTTTTGATCATATCCAAGGATCACGAACTTAACGAGATGCAGCAGTTCCTGTTTCCTTGTTTGTTTGTTTCTTTGTGTAGTCTTAGTAACCCACTGCTGTTACTGTCTCCAGTGGGTTAGTTCTGGGAGCAGCCATTCAAGAGCGTGTTTCTGCTCCTCAGACTGTATGGCGGAATCTGGCCCCTTACAGCTGCCAAAATTAAACATTTTAAATGGAGCCACACTGGAGAAACTTGGTCAACTCTTGCTGTCCGACTCTAAATTTTCAGATAAAAATGTCTGATTGACCCAGCTTAAGTCAGATCAACTCCTGGTCCAATGAGGTGTGAATAGCAGTTTCAGAGGGGGAGGAGTGATGAGTAACATTGTAGGAACAGCAGTTGGCCACTTTTTTTCAGTTCTCTGCTGATGTCGGAAGGATCCAGAAAAGCACTTTAGGAATCTAAGGAAGCCATATGGAATCCTATTGTCAGTTTTCTCTAAAGAGTGCTGTCTTAGTTATCTAATGCTGCTATAACAGAAATACCACAAGTGGATGGCTTTAACAAACAGAAATTTATTCTCTCACAGTTTAGGAGGCTAGAACTCCAAATTCAGGGTGCCGGCTCTGGGGGAAGATTTTCTCTCTGTTGACTCTGGAAGAAGGTCCTTGACTCTTCTGAGCTTCTGCTCCTGGACAGTCTTCATATGGCTTGGCATGTCTCTTCCCCATCTCTGCTTCTTAGCTTGCTTATTTAATCTTTTGTATCTCAAAAGAGATTGACTCAAGGTACGCCCTACACTAATCCTGCCTCATTAACAGAACAAAGGCAACCCATTCCCCAATGGGATTATAACCACTGGCATAGAAGTTAAGAATTACAACATATATTTTGGGGGGATACTATTCAATCCATAACAATAGTTTACTGCTTAGTACATACATAGTAAAAACAGTCTCATTTTAAATGAGAACTTTCTCATAAAAATATTTTACAAATGAGTATAAAACTAGCATAAAGCTATTCAAAGAGATTATCAGTCCAATATGAACCAGTAGAGTGCAAATCTTTAAACCAAACTATCCCTCTCCAACCTCTTACTTTGAGATGCATATGTAAGTTGTTTACCTTACAGGTCAGAGGAAACTAGTTGTGGATAGTTCTACTTATGAACCCGATGAAGAAGTGGGAGAACAAAAAGGGAAACACAATGAAAAATGAAATATTGGCTAGTTGCCAGTAATATTCCATTATCCTCTTGATATAGGGGTATACTTCCCACACATTAGACTCCTTTTAATAGCAACATAAAATGTTTCTCCAGTATTGCATCAGGAAATCAGATCAAGTCTCTAAAGTTGACCTGATGTTGGACAAATTCTGTTTCCAGAAGCACACAGAAAGGTTGGTGGTTCAAACTCAACCAGTGGCTTTGCAGGAGAAGACCTGGTGATCTGGTCCCATAAAGATTACAGCCTTGAACACCATATGGGGCAGTTATACTCTGTCACATGGGGTCACTAGGAGTCGGCACCCAATAACAATATGCATATATACACACACACACGCATCAGAGTTAACAGCCCAGAGTTGGATCGGTGAAGGGAAAGAACACCAGAGCCAGGAGATCTGGGTTCTGACTCGGACTCTAGCCTTCACAAGTCAGGTCACCTCCCTAAGCCTTGGTGTCCTTGTCATTAATGAGAGTAGTATCCTCTAATGTCCCTTCCAGGACTGAGTAACCGTATTCTTAAACCTACTGATCAAGACTTCCAGAGCTACTACAGTTCCTCCCATGCTCCTCTAGTTACTTCCTGAAGTACCACTGAAGTGAAGAGGCTTCTAGAGAACAGATATGTGAAGGACAAGGTGGGGTGATCCTGCCATCTGGGGAAGCTCCAAGAAGAGGTCATTTCACAGATGCAGGTGGGACCTGAGGAAGCAAACAAGTACTTAAAACCCCAAATTCACAAGGGAGGACTAACATTTAAAAAATTGATATTTTGTATTTCAAGACCAAGGGTATCCCCAGCTTGAGGTAACATTGTAGATGTTAATCTTGATGACTAAAGAATATAAAATCCCATTGCAGTTGAGTCGATTCTGACTGAGAAGGAGCCCTGGTGGCACAGTGGTTAAGTGCTTGGCTGCTAACTGAAAGGTTGGTGGTTCGAACCCACCAGCCCACTCTGCGAGAGAAAGATGTGGCAGTTTGTTTACATAAAGATTACAGCCTTGGAAACCCTATGGGGGCAGTTCTACTCTGTCCTACAGGGTCACTAGAGTCAGAATCGACTCAGTGGCAGTGGGGTTTTTTTTGGTTTTTAAATTATGGAAGAACTTGGAACTAACTGGATAGCTTTTACTAGATGAAATCTCTATCAAACAGATGTTTATTAAGCATCTGTTCTCAAAAAATAATCAAATGTTATTTATCGAGGCATTCTTCTACATGCGTAGGACAAACAAGAATGGTTGCTCTTCTCAATAAGCCTACCATCTGGTAAAGGATATAAGACATGACACATGAAAATAAACTCAAGGTGGTATGTGATGTGCTAGAGATAGCATATGCTACTGAAGCTCAGAGGTCGAACTGCGTGAACTGCGCAAGATGGCCACAGAAGCTTCATGTAGAAGGCTGGAGACTTGGCTTCATTGTGTAGTATCAGCAGAATGAGCAGAAGAATTTTAAGATAGAGGGAAAATCAGGGAAATTCTAGGTAATCACAGAACTGAGGGAGACATCCTGGAAAGGGAATCCTGAGGAGTGAGTAATAAGTTGAAATGAAGAAAGCACAGGACAGGAAGTTGGGAGATTGTTTTGGGGAAAATACGTATAGGCTGCTATGGTGTAGTGAGTGGGTGCCCTGAGCTTGATGTCCGGTTTGAGTCCTGGTTTTACTCCTTATCTGCATGACCTCAAGCAGATCACTCAACCTCTGGGAGCCTCAGGTTTCTCTCCTATAAAACGGAGATAGAAAGATCTTGCTCGTAGATATTTTATAAGATTAAAATGAGATAATGCTTTTGTAAAACGTAGACTGTTACGTAAATCTTAGGTGTTATTTTTTCATTTTCCTTTATATTTAAAGGCAACTCTGCTGATGCTCATCCCCTGTGCTGGTGTCATCCCAACCTTCAAAAGTCAAAACTGAACCCTTTATGGAAGCTGTAACCACCCTGGACCTGGCATCAGTTTCATGGATTCCAGTGTTTCGATGCTTCTCTGACCTGAAAACACCTGGCAATTTTCAGAGAACACAAAGTTGATACAAGTTAACAGTGTGGCTATGACAAAAGCTAATGTTATGTTAGGCTGATGAACAGAAAGAACGTTCTAGATCCCAGGAAGTAGTTATCCCATTGTTTGCTAGACGGGTCAAAATCTAAACCTTACACTCCCAATTTATTGACATCTGGTGTGTTCATACATGACGTCTGGAAACCAGGCCATTTGAAGAATAGTTAAAGAACTGAGGATGTTTAGACGGAAGAGATGAGCTGGAATGTGGAAAGTTACGTTTTAAAAAATTTTCTATAGGTACTAGAGTCCCTTCTGACTTTTTGAGTGGGAAAATGACATGACAAAAGTAATACTTGATGAAATTTGGCTCTGTGCTTGGGTCAGTGGGATGACTGTGGGCAGGAGGTGTAGAGACTGAGGAGGATGTTACGGTGTTAGTACAAAGTGACCCATAAGTGACCATAATCTGTCTCCATCAGTCCTGGGGGATACATGGAAGAAGAAATGATTGGATAAGGAGTTAGCCTGGGAAGATTACTTCAAGATGAACTCAGAGTAGTGTTTTATGGATAATGAAAGACACTGAACTGGCTGACAAGAGGAGAACATTTCAAGAGGCAGAATGGCACAGCAAAGGAAGAGATTGCAAAGCAAATTGTATGTGAGGAGAAAGGAGAGGAATGGCAAACATCTGAATAAGTTTTTGAGAAGGTGGGGTAGCAGGTCGAAGTTTTAAGTTTGGTACTGCAAGGAAGAGAAGATTGTGCCTCATGTGCCTCATGATCCCATGTATCTTCCACATTGGTAGAGAAGAAGGTGGAGGAGGCTACCTTCAGATGTTCCCTCTAGATCTTGCGGCAGGTTCTTGGAGATAAGCACGAGCTAAAATAAAAATGATAGGTGAGTTTCCTTTAAATCATACCCATTATTTCAGTAAGCCTTCAGACTGGCTTAGAACTAGAGCAGTGGTTCAACTCGGGGTGATTTCCCCCCAGGGAACATTTAACAATATCTGGAGACATTTTCAGTTGTCACAACTGGGGCTGGGTGTATAGGCATCCAGTGGATAGAGGCTGAGGATGTTGCTAAACATCCTACAATGCACCAAACAGTCCCCTAAAACAAAGACTTAATCTGCTCAAAATGTCAATAGTGCTAAGGTTGACCAACCCCAAACTAGAGGGTTAAGGCTGGACAGTCTGCATTAGAAACATCTTTAAGACAACCAGACCCCTTCATGCTACCACAGGAGTGAATTGTTCACAGCAGAGCATCTCTAGTGACTTCACTGATCTTTGGCTTTTTTTTTGGGCTGAAGGTTGAGGAATTACAGATGTTGGTCTTCCATTTTCATTTGCTCAGTGTACATGATTTCTAGTCTAAGAAGGGTTGGTGCACCCTCACAGTGATTTTGGCCCTTACCTCTGACCTAGCAATTCCTCTTCTGCTTTAGTTGTAGAGATTGAGGGTAGCATATGTCTAAGGCCACAAATGTAAATTCTTAAGGAAAAACATACTAGAAATCTCTCCTTTCCTCAACCACTCCTGATCTCTCATTCAAAACATGTATTCTGAAGAAATGAGAAAACCATGTAGTTTCTCAGCTTCATCAGTACATCTTACTCCCCTCAAAGAAAATCATTCTTGCTCTCCAAATTTTGTCATTCTATGTTTCCTCCAACTCCAAATCAAAGGTTACAATATCACTTAGCTTCAGAAATGTCTTCAAATCAGTTAGCAAGCCTCTGTGTCTCCAGGAAAATGGTATACAGCTAGGGGAAAATAGATGGACGAAACTAGAATGTGTCTTGAAGGCAGTGACTTCCCATCTTTGTGACTTCAGTGGCTAGTAGAGGGCCAGGCACATAGCAGATATGAAAGAAAGGTTTGTTCAGTGAATGAACAGAACCTGCTGAGACGAGTAGAGGGAGACTCTAAAGTTTCCGTAGACTTTGTTTCAAGCATGAGAACAGAATAGGCTAAAACCTCAGAGAGAGGCTGAACTGTACCGATAGAGTTTGCGCTTCCAGAAATTGAGATTGTGATGATAGTACAATAGTACTTACTGCGGTTCCAGCAGCATGTGATTAATACAGTCATCCCGCAAATCCCAATTATTGTGATGAGGATAGTGACCCAGAATGGGAACGGATCAACAAGAGGAGAAGGCTTGGCTGTGGAGTGAAAAAGAATAGTGTCAGCTCTAATGTGTTTCCCACTGCCTGATACCCATTCTGTGCCTCTAATAAAATTAGTAATACAGCCACATCTTTGTACAGTGACCGTAATAAGTCACAGCAGCACTTTATTATCATTTTAGTTTTGGGTCTAAGAATGCTATCAAAGTCAGTGCACACAATTCTAAAATGTATCTGCCTAAGTTAGTTTCTTCTTAGATTCTATACAATAGAAACCTCCCAAAACAATGTCACTTACATATTATCCAGGGGAAGGTCTGTGACACTTGTTGATCTCCATACTTGATAAGACAAACAAAGGTATGGTTTCTTGTCAGATTGAAATGAAGTTCACTGCTGATATTGTAGAGTTCAGTTTCAGGATCTTGGGAAACTGTAAGGTTGATCGCATTTAATTGTTCTCCATTTTCCAACCAGGAGAGGCGAGGCTCTGGAAAACCTCCAGAGGTTGAACAGAGTATCTTTTTAATGTCAGCAGATGGGTTTCCCAAGTCAGTTATAATAGGATCATGGAAGTCTACTGAAGAAAGAACAAGGATATTAGAACATATACTTGTGTATCTGTGTGTATGTATACACACCTACTCCTCACTTATCAACTGGCTCATTATCCAACATTTCACATTTATGACAACAACAAAAAAATGCCATCTAAATATTTTGTGCATTAACAATGTATGTCTGGCAGTAATGAATGCCAAGGTGCAAAGCAAGAGTAATGCTGGCTGTGGTGGTTAAGGTTTTGTGTCAACTTGGCTGGGCCATGATTCTCAGTGGTTTGGCAGTTATATAATGATGTGATTTGGCAGTTACGTAATGATGTAATCATCCTGTTTTGTGATCTGATGTGGTCATCCTCCATTTTCACATAATGACCTGGTCTTTGGAATCTAACCATGTTAATAAGTAAGGAGTGGGTGTGCACACATACAAAGACACACGTTTGGGTTCATATTTGTAATAAATTATCTAATTTTAATAAGAATGATAAGATATAATTTGCAGTTTCCTATAAATCATTAGTGTTGTTGTTAGGTACTGTCAAGTCAGTTCTGACTCATAGCAACCCTATATACAACAGAACAAAACATTGCCTGGTCCTGTGCCATCTTCACAGTTGTTGCTATGTTTGATTCCACTGTTGCAGCCACTGTGTCAGTCCATCTCATTGAGTGTCTTCCTCTTGTCACTCACCCTTTTGCTTTACTAAGCATGATGTCCTTCTCCAGGGACTGGTCCCTCTTGATAACATGTCCAAAGTACATGAGACAGAGTCTTGCCATCGTCCCTTCTGAGGAGCATTCTGGCTGTACTTCTTCCAAGACAAATTTGTTCGTTCTTCTGGTAGTGCATGGTATATTCAATATTCTTCACCAACATCATAATTCAAATGCATCATTTCTCCTTTGGTCTTACTCATTGTCCAGCTTTCACATGCATATGAGGTGATTGAAGATACCATGGCTTGGGTCAGGCACACCTTAGTCCTTATCTTAGTCATCTAGCGCTGCTATAACAGAAATACCACAAGTGGATGGCCTTAACAAACAGAAATTTATTTTCTCACAGTTTAGGAGCCTAGAAGTCCAAATTCAGGGTGCCAGGTCTAGGGACAGACCTTCTGTCTCTGTCGTCTCTGGGGTAGAGTCCTTTTCTCCTTTTGATATCTGTGGGCCTGGCATTCATTGGAGATCTCCACATGTCTTGGCATCAGTTTTCCCCTGGTCTAGGAGGTTCTCAGCTCAGGATACCACATACGCTCCAGACTCCTCTTTCTTGGTGGCAGGAGATCCCTCCCTCTCTGCCTGATTCTCTCTCCTTTTATCTCTTGTAAGATAAAAGGTGATGCAGGCCACATCCCAGGGAAACTCGCCTTACACCAAATCAGGGCCATGACCTGAGTAAGGTTGGTGACTTAAGTAAGGCTGATGCATCCCACCCTAATCCTGCCTCATTAGCATAACCAACATAACCTAATCCTCTTTAACATACCTATTCTTGCCTCATTGCAGGGCAGAGGTTAGGATTTACAACACATCACAAAATGGAGGATAATCAGACAATACTGTGAAGCATGGCCTACCTAAGTTGACACATATTTTTGGGGGGACACAATTTGATTCATGACAGTCCTCAAGGTGACATCTTTGCTTTTTAACATTTTAAAGAGGTCTTTTGCAGCAGATCTGCCCAATGCAATAGTCAAATGACTGCTGCTTCCAAGGGTGTTGATTGTGGATCCAAGTAAAATGAAATCTTTGACAACTTCAGTATTTTCTCTGCTTATCATAATGTTGCTTGTTCATCCAGTTGTGAGAAGTTTTGTTTTCTTTATGTTGAGGTGTAATAATACTGAAGGTTGTAGTCTCTGATCTTCTTCAGTAAGTGCCTCAAGTCCTCTTCACTTTCAGTAAGCAAGGTTATGTCATCTGTATAATGCAGGTTGTTAATGAGTCCTTCCAGTCCTGATGCCACATTCTTCATATAGTCCAACTTCTTGGATTATTTGCTCAGCATACAGATTGAATAAGTATGGTGAAAGGATACAATTCTGACACACACGTTTCATGATTTTAAACCATGCAGTAGCCCCTTGTTCCTTGTTCTGTTTGAATGACTGCTGCTTGGTCTATGTGCAGGTTCCACATGAGCACAGTTGAGTTTTCTGGAATTCCCATTCTTCGCAATGTTATCCATAGTTTGTTATGATCCACACAGTCAAATGCCTTTTCATAGTCAATAAAACACAGGTAAACATCTTTCTGGTATTCTCTGCTTTCAGCCAAAATCTGACGTCAGCAGTGATATCCCTTGTTCCATGTCCTCTTCTGATCTGGCTTGAATTTCTGGCAGTTACCTGTTGATGTACTACTGCAACCATTTCGTAAATATCTTCGGCATACTTTTACTTGCTTGTGATATTAATGATATTGTTCGATAATTTCCACATTCTGTTGGATCACCTTTCTTTGGAATAGGCACATATATGGATCTCTTGCAGCCAGTTAGCCAGGTAGCTCTCTTCCACATTTCTTAGCATATATGAGTGAACGATTCCAGTGTTTCATCCATTTGTTGAAACATCTCAATTGGTATTATATCAATTCCTGAAGCTTTGTTTTTCACGAATGCCTTCAGTGCAGTGTGGACTTCTCTTTTCAGTACCATCAGTTCTTGATCATATATTGCCTCCTAAAATGGTTGAACAGTGACCAATTCTTTTTGGTACGGTGACTCTGTGTATTCCTTCCATCTTCTTTTGATGCTTCCTGTGTTGTTCAGTATTTTGCCCCTAGAATCCTTCAGTATTGCAACTCGAGGCTTTAATTTATTCTTCAGTTCTTTCAGCTTTAGAAATGCTGAGCATATTCTTCCCTTTTGGTTTTCTAACCCCAGGTCTTTGCACCTTTCATTATAATACTTCACTTTCTCTTCCTAACCTGCCGTTTGAAATCTTTTGTTCGGTTCTTTTACGTCATCATTTCTCCCTTTTGCTTAGCTACTCTAAGTTAAAGAGCAAGTTTCAGAGTCTCTTCTGACATTTATTTTGGTCCTTTTTTTCTTTCCTGTCTTTTTAATGACCTTTTGCTTTCTTCATGTATGATGTCCTTAATGTCATCCCACAACTCATCTAGTCTTCTGTCATTAGTATTAAATGTATCAAATCTATTCTTGAGATGGTCTCTAAATTCAGGTGAAATATACTCAAAGTCATACGTTGGCTCTCATGGGAGTGTTTTAATTTTCTTTGCTTCAAATTGAACTTGCATATGAGCAACTGATGGTCTGTTCCTCAGTTGTCCCCTGGCCTTGTTCTGACTGATGATATATCCACTCTTCACTTATCAACATGGTTAGTTTCCAAAGATCAGGTCGTTATGTGAAAATCAGCCTTATGAGGAAATAGGGGATGACCACATCAGATCACAAAATGGAAGATGACTACATCATTACATAACTTCCAAATTATATCATTACATAACTGCCAAATTCCATCATTATATAACAACCAAACCACTGAGAATCATGGCCCAGCCAAGTTGACACATAACCATCCCAGCCAGCATTACTCTCGCCTTGCACCTCAACATTTGTTACTGCCAGACGTGCAGTTTTAATGCACAGAAGAATTGGATAGTAGATTTTTTACTGTTGTCGTAAATGTGAAATGTCGGATAATGAGGTAGTTGATAAGTGAGGAGTAGGTGTATTGAGCTTCTCCATCATCCATAGAGTTAGTCAATTTGATTCCTGTGTATTCCATCCAGTGATGTCTACATGTATACCCATTTATGTTATCAAAAAATGGTATTTCCAATGAATAAGTCATTGGTCTTGCAAATTTTATTGTGCAATCCCCCATGTCATTTCTATCACCAAGGCCCTGCTTTTCAACTACTGATCCTTCTTCTTTGTTTCCAACTTTCACATTCCAATCACTAGTACTGTATTTTTATGCAAATAATGCATGCCTTCTGTGTTTGTTTGCCAACCATGCCCTCCCCTTTCAAGGTATTTTCATAAGCATGCTATGCTAAATTTTTTTACACCAACGTGTGAAAGAAATGACATAGTGGCACTTACAAAAATACCTCACAGTGGGACGGTGTGGTTGGCAAACAAATGTAGAAGGCACACATTATTTGTGTAAAAATATGGTAATAGTGCTGCTTGATTGCATGTTTAATCAATTTCAGACTGCAGAAGTTGGTAAAAATCTTCAGTTTCTTCATCTTTGGCATTAGTGGTTGGTGTGTAAATTTGAAAAGTAATCATATTAAGTGGTCTTCCTTGTAGGCATATGGATATTATCCTATCACTGAAAGCGCTGTACTTCAGAATAGATTTTGAAATGTTCTTTTCGACAATTAATGTGACGCCGTTCATCTTCATTTTGTCATTTCTGATATAGTAGACCATATGATTGTTTGATTCAAAATGGCCAATACCAGACCTTTTCAGCTCACTAATACCTAAGATACTGATCTTCAAGTGTTCCATTTTATTTTTGACAACTTGCAATTTTCCTTCGTACATTCCACATTCTGATTATTAATGGATGTTTGCAGCTGTTTTTTCTCATTAATACTTATGTACAATACAAAGACTAATGTAAATTGGTTATACAAATTCCTCCCTACTTTTGATGGAGATAAGAGGGCACCTTTTACAGAAAGGTGAAGAAGTAGGTTCATGAGAATAAATGTTGGCATATACTTGCATTTGTAAGCACAGAGAGAAAAATAATAGATAACATTTATTGAGCTCTTGCTATTTGTTAGACATGGATATTACCTCATTTCATCTTCACAGCAACCCTATGAGGTCGGCTATAGATCAAAAAAGGTCAAATATCCTTCCTACCCATGATTAGAAAGGCTTGCCCAAACAGGGCTTTGATACATGAGTCTGTTTTCTTCCCTACGGCAGGCATAAATTATGCAGCCAATTCTCTAACATCTAACTTAGCCAGGAATGACTGTTAGGTGAAAGCTGCAAATATACAAAAAGTAAATTATCAATTTGAAAATATCAGAATATAATAATACAGAATCCACAGTAATAAAGACAGTCAAAAAGTATTGGGAAATATTTATGCCTGATTAGTCTTACAACTTTCAACCTACTTTCACAGAAATATATTACTAGATCATGCAGTTAATAGTACAGCGGCATCAAGTCAGTTGTGTCCTTATGATTCAGAAGGCACTTCAGGGCATTGTAGACCTCAGAATGATCATTGTGGACTTGGACTGTCAAAGTGCAAGAAATGTGCAATAACAGATACTTCCAGGGAATTCTGAGAAATCTGGGCTTATTGTGAAATTAGAGTCTTACTTACCCTAGGAAATGAAATGAGATACATTACTGTTTGGTAAAATTTCAACCCAACTCAATGGGAGCATGTCTTTAAGGGCATTAAGAGTCTGCCAACCTAGAGTAAATCAAGAACACCTCACCAACCTCTGATGGATAACTTCACCAAAGCTAGATGTTCCCGCCTGTAAACGCCATTATCAGTCTTCTGAACGATGCAGGTATATGTGCCCTTGTCCGACAGGCGCAGAGCCAGGATGACAATAGAGAGGTTATTGGCGATGTCCACGATGGTTCGGTTCTTGTACTTGGGCCACACCGATACGTTCCCAGATATGATAGTCAGCACCACTTCATTATTCTTTTGCCAGTAGATTCGAAAATTCATCAGTTGCTGTGTGGGAATGTTGTAATCACAGGACAGCACTGCCATTTCCTTCACTGCCTTGGTCACCTGGCTGTCACCTAAGGGGAGGTAATCAGAACAAGGTTTCATATAGAACTCAGAGCCTTGTGCCTAGGGACTACACATGATCAGAGCATCCAGTCTTTTCAGTCCCCAGTGTTTTTAAAATGTTTTAGAAGTCACCGTTTAGAAAACCAAATATGGTTGCTGAAAAATAAATTTGATTTCTAAAATATAAAATAATTAAGACACATCACTTAAAACATGCTCACGGACCAATAATTATAGTGTAATTCATGTATTTCCTTTTTCTTGAGGATTTTCCAAAGACATGCGGGATTTGGAATCAATATGAGCCCTCTCTCAGACCAGGTAGTTTTTAGTCCTATTACTTCTTATTTCCTTTACCCAATATAACACCACCTCCAAGAAAAGTCAGCCCTGGCCAAGATACTGAGGAGAGTCATGGTAGAGGGAAAGGCATTCCTGCCCATCTGTCAGGAGCTCCTACGTCGAATCACCCTTCATATTGTCTATTCATCACTCCCTTCATTTTTGCTTCCTCTATGGCTCTTCTAGGGCTCCCTAGGTGGCACAGATTGTTAAGTCCTTGACTACTAGCCAAAAGGTTGGTGATTCGAATTCACCTAGAGGCACCATGAAACACAGGCCTGGCGCTCTGCTTCTGAAAGGTCACAGCCTTGAAAACCCAATGGAGCAGTTCTACTCTGGACACGTGGGGTCACCATGGATCAAAATCGACAGCAACTAACAACAACATGGCTTCTCCATGGAGGAGAATAAGTACTGTTTCATTTAATCCCCTTTTCATCACTGTATAAGTCTCCCAACTGAGGCTCTGAGAGGTTCAGGAAACCTAGGATAGGTCAGGTGAGTCTAAGATTGCATGTGCCTGTGATTCTGCCAATCATAAGGGAAGACTAAGGGAGGTAGATGAAAGAGAATTACAAAAAGTAATTGCATTACTTATTTAAAATATATACTTTTTCTGGCTAAAGTAACATACCTTTTTTGAGTAAGTGACATCCCATTTCTTTAAAAATTCTTATACTACAGATGTAAAACAGATACTTCCAGGGAAATCCACTTACAGAAGGCCTCCTTCCTGCCTCTGTTCCCTTGTCACTTGCTTAGGTAATTTTCGCTGCTCCTGAGAATCAAGGGAGATTTCAACTGCAAAGACCTAACTCTTGGAGAGCACTGCCTTTTCCATTTCTTTTTTTTTTTTTATTTTTTCCCATACAAAAATTTATACATACATTGTTATGTGACTCTAATTGCTGTCCCCATACTGTGACAGCACACTCCTCCTTTCCACCCCGGATTCCCCATGTCCATTCAACCAGCTCCTAACCCTCTCTGCCTTCCCATCTCACCTCTGGACAGAAGCTGCCCATGTAGTCGCTTGTACCTACTTGAGCTAAGAGGCACACTCCTCACGAGTATCACTTTATCCATTGCTGCCCCCAATTGCACATGGTGCAGTAATGTACCGACACATACTTGCACATATGCGCAGATTCATTTTAATGCTAGAAGCTAGGGATAGATTTTAGGCGGATTAAACCAAAACCAAACTCGTTGCTGTTGAGTTGATTCCGACTCATGGTGACCCCATGTGTTACAGAGTAGAACTGCTCCATAGGGTTTTCTTGGCTGTAATACTTGCAGAAGCAGAGTGTCAGGCCTTTATTCTATGATGTTGCTGAGTGGGTTCGCCAATCTTTAGGTTTGTAGTTGACTGCAAACTGTTTGCTAAAAACAGTCAGTCTCAGGTGACTCCAATGGCTTGGCACAGGAATAAAGTCTGTCCTGTTTCTTTAACACACACCCTGATTCACCCTCATTTACTTGGCTGACATAGAATTTGTAAGTTCTCAGGACTGGGTAATATATATACATATATATATATATTGTTTATTGTGCTTTAGGTGAAAGTTTACAGCTCAAGTTAATTTCTCATTCAAAAAATTTATACACATAATATTTTGTGACATTAGTTGCAATCCCCACAATGTGACAGCACACTCCCCCTTTCCACCCTGAGTTCCCTGTGTCCATTTGACCAGTTTTGTCCTTTCCTGCCTTCTCATCCTGCCTCCAGACAGGAGCTGCCCATTTGGTCTCATATATCTGATTGAACTAAGAAGCACATTCCTCACGTGTATTATTTTTTGTTTTGTAGTCCTATCTGATCTTTGTCTGAAGAGTGGGCTTCAGGAATGGTTTCAGTTCTGGGTTAACAGTGCATCTGGGGGCCTTAGTTTCAGGGGATCCGCCAGTCTCTGTCAGACCATTAAGTCTGGTCTTTTTACGTGCATTTGAGTTGCGTTCTACATTTTTATCCTGCTCTGTCTGGGACTCTCTGTTGTGTTCCTTATCAGGGTGGTCATTGGTGGTAGCTGGGTACCGTCTAGTTCTTCTGGTCTCAGGCTGGTAGAGTCTCTGGTTCATTTGATCCTTTAGTCCTTTGGGCTAGTATTTTCCTTGTGTCTTTGGTTTTCTTCATTCTCCCTTGCTCCAAGTGGAATGGGACCAATTGATGTATCTCAGATGGCCACTTGCATGCTTTTAAGACCCCAGATGCCACTCATCAATGTGGGATGTAGAACATTTTCTTTAGAAACTATGTTATGCCGGTTGACCTAGATGTCCCCCGAAACTATGGTCCCCAGGCTCCAGCCCCAGCTACTCTGTCCCTCAAAGTGTTTTGATGTGTCCAGGATACTTCTTAGCTTTTGCTTTGGTACAGTTGTGCTGAATTCCCCTGTATTGTATGTTGTCCTTCTCTTCACTGAAGTTGGTCCTTGTCTACTATCTAATTAGTGATTTTTTCCCTTCCCCTCACTCCCCACTCTTGTAACCATCAAAGAATGCTTTTTTCTGTGTTTAAACCTTTTCTTGAGTTCTTACAATAGCGATCTCATATAATATTTGTCCTTTTGTGACTGACTTATTTCACTCAGCATAATGCCCTCCAGATTCATCCATGTTGTGAGATGTTTCATGGATTCATCATTGTTCTTTATAGTTGCATAGTATTACATTGTGTGTATGTACCATAATTTGTTTATCCGTTTGTCTGTTGATGGGCCTTTAGGTTGTTTCCATCTTTTTGCTATTGTGAATAGTGCTGCAGTGAACATGGGTGTGCATATTTATTCTTGTGACTACTCTTATTTCTCTCAGGTATTTTTCTAGGAGTGGAAATTTTGGATCATATAGTATTTCTATTTCTAGCTTTTTAAGGAAGTGCCATATCATTTTCCAAAGTGATTGTACCATTTTACATTACCACTAGCAGTGCATAAGAATTCCAGTTTCTCCACAATCTCACCAACATTTGTTATTTTGTGTCTTTTGGATTAGTGCCAGCCTTGTTGGGTGAGATGGTATCTCAAAGTGGTTTTGATTTGCATTTCTCTAATGGCTAATGATTGTGAGCATTTCCTCATGTGTCTTTTAGCCACCTGATGTCTGCTTTGGTGAAGTGCCTGTTCATATCATTTGCCCATTTTTTAAACTTGATTATTTGTCTTTTTGTTGTTGAGGTGTTGCAGCATCTTGTAGATTTTAGAGATTAGACCCTTATTGGATGTGTCGTAGCAAAAAATTTTTTCCCAGTCTGTAGATTGTCTTTTTACTATTTTGGTGAAGTCTTTTGATGAGCACAAGTGTTTGATTTTTAGGAGCTCCCAGTTATCTAGTTTCTCTTCTGGTGTTTGTGCATTGTTACTTGTGGTTTGTATATTATTCATGCCATGTATTAGGGCCCCTACTGTTGTCCCTATTTTTTTTCCATGATCTTTATCATTTTAGATTTTATATTTAGATCTTTGATCCATTTTGAGTTAGTTTTTGTATATGGTGTGAGGTATGGGTCCTGTTTGATTTTTTTACAGATGGATATAGACCATTTGTTAAACAGCCTGTCTTTTCCGCATTTAACAGACTTTGGGCCTTTGTCAAACATCAGCTGCTCATAGGTGAATGGATTTATGTCTGGGTTCTCAATTCTATTCCACTGGTCTATGTATCTGTGGTCGTACCAGTACCAGGCTGTTTTGACTACTGTGATGGTATAATAGGTTGTAAAATCAGGTGGTGTGAGGCCTCCCACTTTGTTCTTCTTCTTCAGTAATGCTTTACTTATCCGAGGCCTCTTCCCTTTCCATATAAAGTTGGTGATGTTATTCTCCATCTCATTAAAAAATGCTGTTGGAATTTGGATCAGGATTGCATTGTATCTGTAGATCGCTTTGGGTAGAATCGACATTTTCACAATGTTGAGTCTTCCTGTCCATGAGCATGGTATGTTTTTCCCCTTATGTAGGTCTCTTTTGGTTTTTTGCAGGAGTGTTTTGTCGTTTTCTTTGTATAGGTCTTTTATGTCTATGGTTAGATTTATTCTTAAGTACTTTATTTTCTTGGGGGCTATTGTAAAGGCTTTTGGTTTGGTGATATCCTTTTTGAAGGTCTCTTTGTTGGTGTAGAGGAATCCAACTGATTTTTTATGTTTATCTTGTATCCTGATACTATGCTGAAATCTTCTACTATTTCCAGTAGTTTTCTTGTGGATTCTTTGGGGTTTTCTATGTATAAGATCATATCATCTGCAAATAGAGATACTTTTACTTCTTCGTTACCAATTTTGATGCCCTTTATTTCTTTTTCTTGCCTTATTGCTCTGGCTAGGACCGCCAGTACAATGTTGAGTAAGAGTGGTGATAAAGGGCATGCTTGTCTGGTTGCCATTCTCAAGGGGAATGCTTTTAGTCTCTCTCCATTTAGGATGATGTTGGCTATTGGCTTTGTATAAATACCCTTTATTAAGTTGAGGAATTTCCCTTCTATTCCTATTTTTCTGAGAGTTTTTATCAGGAATGGTGTTGGACTTTGTCAAATGCCTTTTTTGCATTGATTGATAAGATCATGTAGTTCTTATCTTTTGCTTTATTTATGTGATAGATTACGTTAATTGATTTTCTAATGTTGAACCATCCCTGCATTCCTGGTATGAATTCCACTTGGTCATGATGAATTATTTTTTTGATAAATAATGTTGAATTCTATTGGCTAGAATTTTGTTGAGGATTTTTGTATCTATGTTCATGAGGGATATTGGTTAGTAATTTTCTTTTTTTGTGGTGTCTTTGCCTGGTTTTGGTATCAGGGTTGTGCTTGCTTCATAGAATGAATTTGGGAGTATTCTTTCCCTTTCTATGCTCTGAAATACATTTAGTAGTACTGGTGGTAACTCTTCTCTGAAAGTTTGTAGACTTCTCTAGTGAAGCCATCTGGGCCAAGGCTTTTTTTTTTGTTGTTGTTGTTGTTGGGAGTTTTTTTTTTTTTTTTAATTTCCTCTTCAATCCCTTCTTTTGTTATGGGTTTATTTAGTTTTTCTACCTCAGTTTGTGTTAGGTTAGGTAGGTAGTGTGTTTCTAGAAATTTGTCCATTTCTCTAGGTTTTCAAATTTGTTGGAATACAATTTTTCATAGTATTCTGTCATGATCCTTTTTATTTCAGTTGGATCTGTTGTGATATCACCCATCTCATTTCTTATTTGGGTTATTTGCTTCCTCTCCTGTTTTTGTTTTGTCAGTTTGGCCAATAGTTTATCAATTTTGTTGACCTTTTCAAAGAACCAGCTTTTGATCTTGTCAACTCAATTGTTTTTCTATTCTGTTTCATTTATTTTTCCTCTAATTTTTATTATTTCCTTTCTTCTGGTGCCTATGGGCTTCTTTTGCAGTTCTCCTTCTATTTGTTCCAGTTGTAGGATTAATATTTTGATTTTGGCCCTTTCTTCTTTTTGGATGTATGCAATTGTTGCTATAAATTGACCCCTGAGCACTGCTTTTGCTGTGTCCCAAAGGTTTTGGTAAGATGTATTTTCATTCTCATTTGAGTCTATGAATTTCTTTATTCTGTCTTTTATTTTTTCTATAACCCAGTAGTTTTTAAGCAAGATGTTGTTCAGTTTCCATGTATTTGATTTTTTTCCTTGCTTTTTCTGTTGTTGATTTCTACTTTTATGGCATTATGGTCAGAAAAGATGCTTTGTAATATTTTGATGTTTTCGATGGTAAGGCTTGCTTTGTGGCCTAACATGTGGTATATTCTGGAGAATGTTCCATACGCTTTGGAAAGGAATGTGTACTTCTCTGCTGTTGGGTCGAGTGTTCTTTGAGGTCAAGTTGATTGACTGTGGCATTTAGATCTTCCGTATCTTTATTGAGTTTCTTTCTAGATGTTCTGTCTTTTACCAGAAGTGGTGTATTTCTCTTTTCAGTGCTGCTAGAGTTTGTTTTACGTATTTTGGAGCCCTGTCACTGGGTGCATAGGTATTTATGATGGTTATGTCCTCCTGGTGTATTGACCCTTTAATCATTATATAGTGTCTTTCCTTACCCTTTTTGGTGGATTTTGCTTTAAAGTCTATTTTGTCAGAGATTAATATTGCCAGTCCTCCTCTTTTTTGGTTGTTGTTTGCTTGATATATATATTTTCCATCCTTTGAGTTTTAGTTTGTGTTTTTGTGCCTAAGGTGTGTTTCTTGTAGACAGATCATGTTTTTTTAATCCATTATGCCACTCTCTCTATCTCTTTATTGGTGCATTTAGGCCATTTACATTAAGTCTAATTATTGATAGGTGTGAGTTTACTGCTGTCATTTTTATTTATTTATTTTTTTGTGGTATTGACAGTTTCTTTGTTACACTTAATTTTCTGTGCTGAGTCCTTTTTATTATATATTTTCTTTTCATCTTTTTAATTATTGTTGATTTTGTGTTTGCTGAGTCTTTATGTTTTTCTTCTTTTTTACTTTGATGGGTAGGTTTGTTAGCTTCCTTTGTGATTACCTTGAAATTTGCCTTTATTTTTCTAAATTTAAACCAATCTTTTATTTCTGGATACATCTTAACTTCCTCTCCATATGGAAGTTCTGTGAGTACACTGTTTATTCTTTTTTTGTTTTGATGTTGTCATCATTTACGTATTGATGTCTCTGGTTCCCTATTTTCAGTCCTTTAGCTTTGATTTGTTTTTGTGAATTCCCTATCTGGGTTGATAACTGGTTGATCTGTCTTGTTTCTAGTCTCGGATTGTTGTCTGATATTGTTGGTTCTCTAACCAGAGGATTCCCTTTAATATTTCTTGTAATTTTGGTTTGGTTTTTACAGATTTCCTTAACTTCTTTTTATCTGGGAATGACCTAATTTCACCATCATATTTGAGAGACAGTTTTGCTGGATGTATAATTCTTGGCTGGCAATTTTTTTCCTTCGAGGCTTTATGTATATCATCTGATTGCCTTCTTGCATGCATGGTTTCTGTTGAATAGTCAGAGCTTAGTCTTATTGGTTCTCCTTTGTAGGTGACTTTGTTTATCCCTAGCTGCTCTGAAGATTCTATCTTTGCCTTTGGTTTTGGGAAGTTTGATTATGGTATGTCTTGGTGAGTTTCTTTTGGGGTGTAGCCTGTATGGAGTTTGTTGAGGTTCTTGCATAGATATCTTCTTATCTTGCATGGTATCAGGGAAGTTTTCTTTCTTGAATCCTCAACAATTCTCTCTGTGTTTCCTGTTATCTACCCCTGTTCTGGTACTCCAATCCTCTTGATAGTGTCCCGCTTAATTCTTAGGGTTTCTTCTTCTTTTTTTTTTTTTTGGCTCTTTTTTTTCTGATTTTTCCTCAAATAATTTGGTGTCAAAGAATTTATCTTCAATCTCACTAATTCTGACTTCCATTTTCTCAGTTCTGCTCCTATCTATGACCTCTATTGAGTTGTCTATTTCCGAAATTTTATTGTTAATTTTTTGGATTTCTAGGTGCTATCTCGGTGTGGTTTTTATCAGTCTGTTAATTTTTTTATTTTATTTTGCTTTTGGTGAAAGTTTATAGCTTGTTAATTTCTCATACAAAAATTTATACACATATTGTTATGTGACATTAATTGCATTCTCTACAATGTGACAGCACACTCCCCCTATCTACCCTGGGGTTCTTGTGCCCATTCAACCAGTTCCTATCTCTTCCTGCCTTCTTATCCTGTCTCTGGACAGGAGCCACCCATTTGATCTTGTGTATCTGATTGAACTAAGAAGCACACTCCTCATGTGTATTACTTTTTGTTTTATAGTCTAGTCTAATCTTTGTCTGAAGAGCGGGTTTCAGGAATGGTTTTAGTTCTGGGTTAACAGAGTGTCTGGGGACCATAATCTCGGAGGTTCCTCCAGTCTCTGTCAGACTATTAAGTCTGGCCTTTTACGTGAATTTGAGTTCTGCTCTGTACTTTTCTTCTGCTCTATCTGGGACACTCTATTGTATTCCCTGTCAGGGCGGTCATTGGTGGTAGTTGGGCACCATCTAGTTCTTCTGGTCTCAGGATGGTGGAGTCTTTGGTTATGTGGACCTTTTGTCTCTTGGGCCAATATTTTCCTTGTGTCTTTGGTTTTCTTTATTTTCCTTTGATCTTAGTGGGTTGGGACCAATTGATGCATTTTAGATGGCTGCTCACAAGCTTTAAGACCCCAGATGACACTCAACAAAGTGGTATGTAGAACATTTTCTTAATAAACTTTGTTATGCAAATTGACCTAGATGTCCCCTGAAACTATAGTCCTCAGGCCTCAGCCCCAGTTACTCTGTCCCTCAAAGTGTTTGAATGGGTTCCGGAAACTTCTTAGGTTTTGCTTTGGTCCGGTGTGTTGTCCTTCCCTTCATCAGCCTATTAAGTTTGTCGTTTTGTTCTTCTGTTGTTTTCCTGAATTCCTCTATTGCTTTGTCTGTGTGTTCCTTGGCTTTGTCTGAGTTTTTAATGATCTCCTTCCTGATATCTTGGAGAGCTCTGTATATTAGTCTTTTGAATTCTTTCTCAGGTAGTTCCATTACCTTATCTTCTTTTGGAAGACTTCTTGGTTCTTTATTTTGGTCGCTTGCTGGAGCAATGTTGACCTGCTTCTTTATGTGATTTCATATTGACTGTTGTCTCCCAGGCATCAATGTTATTGTTGCTGTTAGGTGCCGTTGAGTTGGTCCTGAGTCATAGCGACCCTACATACAACCGAATGAAACACTACCTGGTCCTGTGCCGTCCTCACAATCATTGTTAATGAGTCTTCCTCCAATCCTGATGCCCCATTATTCTTCATATAGTCCAGCTTCTCAGACTATTTGCTCAGCATACAGACTGAATAGGTATGGTGAAAGGATACAACCCTAACGCACACCTTTCCTGACTTTAAACCACTCAGTATCCCCTTGTTCTGTTCGAACAACTGCCTCTTAATCTATGTACAGGTTTCTCATGGGTACAATTAAGTGTTCTGGATTTCCAGTTCTTCTCAATGTTATGCATAATTTGTTATGATCCACACAGTTGAATGCCTTTGCGTGGTCAATAAAACACAGGTAAACATCCTTCTGGTAATCTCTGCTTTCAGCCAGGATCCCTCTGACATCAGCAATGATATCCCTGGTTCCATGTCCTCTTCTGAATCTGACTTGAATTTCTGGCAATTCCCTGTTGATATTCTGCTGCAAACCTTTTTTAATTATCTTCAGCAAAATTTTACTTGCATGTGATATAAATGATATTGTTTGATAATTTCCGTGTTCTGTTGGATCACCTTTCTTGGGAATAGGCATAAATATGGATCTCTTCCAGTTGGTTGGCCTGGTAGCTATCTTCCAAATTTCTTGGCATAGATGAGTGAGTACTTCCAGTGCTGCATCAAACGTCTCAGTTGGTATTCCATCAATTCCTGGAGCTTTGTTTTTAGCCAGTGTCTTCAGTGCAGCTTGGACTTCTTCCTTCAATACGATCGGTTCCTGATCATATGCTACCTCCTGAAATGGTTGAACATCAACCAATTCTTTTTGGTAAATTAACTCTGTGTATTCCTTCCATCTTCTTTTGATGCTTTCTGTATTTAATATTTTCCCTGTAGATTCTTTCAATATTGCAGCGTTTGAGGCTTGAATTTTTTCTTCAGTTCTTTCAGCTTGAGAAATGCTGAGTGTGTTCTTCCCTTCTGGTTTTTCCCTCTCTGTGTCTTTGCACGTCATTATAATACTTTGTCTTCTCGAGCCGCCCTTTGAAATCTTCTGTTCAGACCTTTTACTTCATCATTTCTTCCTTTCACTTTTGCTACGTGCCGTTCAAGATAAAGTTTCAGTGTCTCTTCTGACATCCATTTTGGTCTTTTCTTTCTTTCCTCTCTTTTTTATGACTTCTTGCTTTCTTCATGTATGATGTCCTTGATGTTATTCCACAACTCGTCTGGCCTTTGGTCATTAGTGTTAAATGTGTCAAATCTATTCTTGAGCTGGTTCTAAATTCAGGTGGAATATACTCAAGGTCGTACTTTGAGTCTCATGGACTTGTTCTAATTTTCTTCAGTTTCAACTTGAATTTTCATACCCGTGCATCTGTCAGTGTGCCATACTGTGGGGCTTGTGTGTTGCTATGACGCTGGAAGCTATGCCATTGGTATTCAAATACCAGCAGAGTCACCCATGGCAGATAGGTTTTAGCTGAGCTTCCAGACTAAGACAGACTAGGAAGAAGGACCAGGTGGCCTACCTCTGAGAAGAATTAGCCAATGAAAGCCTTATGAATAGCAGCAGAACATTGTCTGATATAATGCTGGAAGATGAGCCCCTCAGGTTGGAAGGCACTCAAAATACGACTGGGGAAGAGCTTCCTGCTCAAAGTAGAGTCGACCATAATGATGTGGATGGAGTCAAGCTTTCGGGACCTTCATTTGCTGATGTGGCATGACTCAAAATGAGAAGAAACAGCTGCAAATATTCATTAATAATCAGTACGTGGAATGTACAAAGTATGAATCTAGGAAAATTGGAAATTGTCAAAAATGAAATGGAATGCATAAACATTGATACGATATCCTAGGCATTGGTGACCTGAAATGGACTGTTATCGATCATTTTGAATTGAACAATCATATGGTCTGCTATGCTGGGAATGACAGATTGAAGACGAAGGGCATTGCATTCATCACCAAAAAGAACATATCAAGATCTATCATGAAGCACAATGCTGTCAGTGATAGGATAATATCCATACGCCTACAAGGAAGATCAGTTAATAACAACCATTATTCAAATTTATGCACCAACCACTAAGGCCAAAGATGAAGAAATTGAAGATTTTTACCAACTTCTGCAGTCTGAAATTGATCAAACATGCAATCCAGATGCATTGATAATTATTGGTGATTGGAATGCGAAAGTTGGAAACCAAAAACAAGGATCGGTAGTTGGAAAATATGGCCTCGGTGATAGAAACAATGCTGGTGATCACATGATAGAATTTTGTAAGACCAATGACTTCTTCACTGCAAATATCTTTTTTCACCAACATAAATGGCAACTGTACAAGTGGACCTCGCTAGATGGAATACACAGGAATCAAATCGACTACATTTGTGGAAAAAGACGATGGAAAAACTCAATATCATCAGTCAGAACAGGGCCAGGGGCCAACTGGGAGGCATCACTAAGTTATTATATTTATTTATTGTATGTTTGTTTACTGTGTCCTAAATTTTGTTTTGTTTTGATATGCCAGAGTAGGCTGGGCATGTGAGCTACTTTGGTTGCTGGTATCTTTGAAGCTCTCACTGTTTCCACGTGGTCAGAGCAGCTTCTAGGTGTGTGATCCCAGGAGTCTGTTCACTTTTCTTGTAGGGGTGCGGCACAGGTGTCCAGGTTGTCGGTCACCGAGTATGTGATGCAGACTCTCACCTACAGTCCTAGATGGACAGGTCTGCATAGGGGTATTTGGAGCAGGCACAGGTATCTGTCTGCAGTAGGGGGCTGTGTGTGGAGCAAGGCTGGGGGCTGATGGCTGCCCCTGGGTGCTTGGATGGAGGGTGTGTCCTTGACACTTAGAGTGTGTAGTGGCGGGGGTTATTGCAGCTGGTCCTTGGACACCCGGTGCTGTTGGCTGGAGGGACTGGGAGGCACCACTTATTCTCAGACCCCTGTCATGGGTGACTAGATGGAGTGGGTGCTACCGCCAGTCATCAGGCCCCCGGTGTGGGTTGGTGAAGCCCCTGTTTAGGGGGCAGGGTGATGTCATATGCCACAAATCTGCAGCTCCCCATTGGCATGCCCTGCTGTTTTATGCTAATGAGGGCATGTGGTATTAGATTGGTCCACACAGATCTGTGCAGGGGTGAAGGGCGCTGCAAGTCCGTGGACCCCTTATGCCAGTGGTTGGCAAAGTGGCCATGAGACTGGTGTGGGAGCGGAGAGCCCTGAGTTCTGGAATGGGAAATACCTTAAAGAGAATAAGGAGTGAGTGCCCTCTGCTAACACCCCTGCCTAGAGGGCTCTTGTTGGTGTAAAAAGAACATGGGCTTTTTAGAGTTCAATAAACTTCACAGTAGCTGTTTGACCTTAGCCAAATTACTTAACCTCTCTGAACCCCAGTCTTCTCATTGGTTCTTATGGGGATTACATGAGAGGATTTATGGCAACCATGTAATTCAGTACCTAGGCACTCACCAAATATGAGTCCCATTCACCTTTCTCCAAGGGAGGAGGAATTTACTAACTTCTAAGGCTGTGAATTCCATCTTTGGGGTGTTTGATTTAAGAAGTTTTGCTTTGAGTTGAAACCTGTTTCCCTCTGGCTTCTACATGCAAGGGCCTTTTAGGACACATCATATCCTTTTTTCATAGCAGGACCTGCAGATACTTGAGGATAGTGATGTCCTTGCTCAGATTGTTCTGTAGATTCCTCCACCTGTCCCTGACTGACTGGGCTTTGAGTACCCTCACTTTCCTAGTCACACAATTTAGTTTGTGTATATTCCTTTGAGGTCCTTGAGTGGTGCAAATGCACGTTACTGCCAACCTAAAGGTTGGCGGTTTGAACCCACCTAGCAGTACTGGGGAAGAAAGACCTGGTGATCTGCTTTCATTAAGATTACAGCCAAGAAAACCCTATGGAGCAGTTCAACTCTGTAACATATGGGGTTGCCATGAGTTGGAATTAATGTGATGGCAACAAACAAAAAGAATATATTCCTTTGTGAGAGCAAGCCAACGAAATCTAACATTTCAGACATACGTTGTGTGACTGGCTTAGAGTAGAGCTGGGTTCTCACCTCCTTTATCTAAATCTGCTATATATGCAGCCTAAAGTTGAATTCAATGCTTTAGTAGCCTCCTTACACCTTAGATACTTGTTAACTATGTTAACAACTAAAACCCCTTATTTTTCTACCTATACATGCCACTAAGCCCTGCCCCCATGTCCAGTTCATACCCCACTGAATGAGTGAATTACTTCCAATGATGTCACCTAACAAGAATTATCCAGGCTTTTCCTTTTCCCTGCAGTTCCATGTGATGGCACGTCTGAGCATTCAGGAATATAGAAAGGAAGTTTTTTGTCTTATTTATGTAGGCAGATACCTTTGGGCTATAAGTTGGGGGCAGAGACAGGAATACCCAGTAAGGGAGACAGTCCGCTAGTCCCACAAGAAGTAAGACTATGGATTGAACAATAGACTTAACTCAGGGAATATGAAGTGACAGTTAAAGAATGTGAGATCTGGAAGGGAACTCCATGGTTTCATTTTGGTGGCCTTATTTTACAGATGAGGAACCTGAGCTGAGGAAAGTGACCTGCCCACATTTCACAATTTTTCTTTCTGACCCAGGCTTTTAGGGCCACTTTTCTTGTTTGATAAAGCCCTCCCCACCAAAAAAAAAAAAAAAAAAAAAAAAAAAAAATCCAAACCCGTTGCCACCAAGTCAATTTCCACTCGTGGCAACCCCACATAGAGTTATACATAGAGTTATACATAGAGTATAACTGCTTCTTAGGGTTTTCTTGGCTGTAATCTTTAAGGAAGCAGGCTTTTTCTTCTGCAGAGTGGCTGAGTGGGTTTAAGCCACCAACTTTTTGGCTGCCAAGCACAAAATATTTGTGCCATTCAGGGATCTCCTTGTTTATTAGTTCCCCCAGTTTTAGGCCAGTCATGTAGATTGGGGGCCCTGGTGTTGCAGTGGTTAAGAGCTCGGCTGCTAACCAAAAGGTCGGCAGTGTGAATCCACCAGCTGCTCCTTGGAAACCCTATGGGGTATTTCTACTCTGTCCTATAGGGTCACTGGAGTCAGAATTGACTTGACGGTGACTTTTTTTTTTTCTTCCCTAGGTTATGGATTGAATTGTGTCCCCCAAAAATGTGTGTCAAGGCTAGGCCATGATTCCCAGAATTGTGTGGCTGTCCTCCATTTTGTGATCTGATGTAATTTTCGTATGTGTTGTAAATCCTAACATGTATGATGTTAATGAGGCAGGATTAGAGGCAGTTGTATTAATGAGGCAGGACACTATCTACAGGATTAGGTATCTTGAGTCAATCTCTTTTGAGATGTAAAAGATAAAACAGACAAGCTAGCAGAGAGAGAGAGGGACCTCATTACCACCAAGAAAGAAGAGCTAGGAGCAGAGTGCGTCCTTTGGACCCAGAGTCCCTGCACTGAGCAGCTCCTAGACCAGGGGAAGATTAATGACAAGGACTTTCCTCAGTGCTGACAGAGAGAGAAAAAGGCTTCCGTTAGAGGTGGCCCCCTGAATTTGGACTTCTAGCCTCCTAAACTGTGAGAGAATAGATTTCTCTTTGTTAAAGCCATCCACTTGTAGTATTTCTGCTATAGCAGCATTAGATAACTAAGAATTTAGTACCAAGAGTAGGGTGCTCTAACAGATACCTACAATGTGGAAATGGTTTTGGAATTGAGAAGTGGATAGAGGCTGGAAGTTTTAAAGTGCCTGATAGTAAAATCCTAGATTGCCTTGAAGAGACTGTTGGTGGAATTATGGACATCAAAGACAATTCTGGTGAGGGCTCAGAATGAAGTGAGGAGAGCTGTTAAACATTGGCACAGACAGAAGCAGCAGCAGAGAAATGACATCAGCAGAACCAGGAAACTGGCTCAAGACAGTGTGGCAGCTGAGCCACAGAGCGAGAGAGCTGACTGCCTTCCAGCTGAGGTTTACTGGCAGAGTTGGGTGCCTCCAGGCACTTATCAGTGGGGCTAAAGAGCTTTGTAACACTTTCTGGAGCAGGGCAGATACTGGCCCAACCTAGGTGGAACCAGGAAGTAGAAGCTGAAAAGACAATGAGCACAATAGCAGCACTAGATAACTAAGATAGCCACTCTTCCAGAATAAGTACCCCAGAACTGACCCAACCCATTCTAGCCCCACCTCTGAACTCTTGCTTTGAGAAATAGAGTCCTTTTCTGTCCAGGCCTGGATTAAATCCATGGCTTCAGCTTGAAATGACTCTCCTCACCTCCACCCAGACAAGGCCTTGGTAGCATCCCTAAACTACCCAGCTACCTGAATGATACTATATCTCAGCTTCTTTATCTCTCCTGTCCATCTGTAATCCATGCACACAGTTGCCCTATAGCTTGGATTTGCTAAGACGGGCCCCATTTAGAACATTCTGCTCATTTTCCATCAGTACATCCTAGAAATATCAGCATTTAAGCTTCCAAACTCCCATCTCATTAGGGTCTAGCACTCATAAATAGCACCAAAATCCCTTGTCAGACTCTATTTTCTAATTTTTTTTGGGGGGGGTCCAGAAGGCGTGGTCACTCTTCCTGTGCTGTGCTAGACCTAAAAACAGCGTCCCTCTAAGACCCAAGCTCTTTCACAACTGGGCACCGCTTGTTGAGTGCTACCAACCTGAGTCCTCAACACCCTGTATCCCAGAGCCACACAGATCCCCTTGGGAAGGCCCATGTCTAGGGATCTCATTCTGGGCACTCACTCTTCTTGGACAACAGGATTATGGACACTAGCATCTCTCCATCTCAAAGGCCATTCTTCAGGACTTGGTCAGACTGAATAGGGCCCCACGAGAGCATTTAGGAAGAGGGTTTTGTGATGGTTGGTCTTTTCATAGTAGTGTGAGGTAACTCAGAATGATTGTGGGAACCCCTTTTGGCAATTGTGCTGAACATTGCCAGTCCCTGCTTTAGGGAATATGACTGAAAAGGGGGAGGAAATAAAAGGATATACTTGAGGTGACCTGAACTTTCTTTAAAAAGGGATACAACAAAAACCAAGTGATATGTAAAAGGAGCGTGGACGATGGATTCCCATTGACTTGGATTCTAGTCCTAGAGTGGCCATTCCTCATCTGTAAAATGGATATGTTACCTACCCCTCAGAATTATTGTAAAATTAATATCGATTAAATGATATAAATAGAAAAACTCCCTAGTACATAGCAGGTCTTCCGTAAAAGTTTCCTTTTCTCTATCTCCCTCCTCCCGCCCCCATTCCTATCTCCCTGGGCCCTTCCATCTCACTCAGAGAGTATGTTGGGTATATAGGACTCTGGTCTTGCTATGGGCCAAACAGATAGCATGACAGAAAACAGCTCACTCATCTGGGGCCCTGAATGATTGTTTCCCACCCGCCCCAGATCTGTTTGCTCACACTCAAAAAGAATCCAGGATTTCTAACTGATTTGACATGTGGTGCCCTGTCAAAGAGAAATCATAAGTGAAAGTTAAGCTATGTAATTTCAATGACAATTCCTAAGGAGTTTTTGTCCAGCCATCTGAGAAGTGTGGGTGTCTCTCTAAAGGTCAGTAGTGACACCATACAGTGGCCCACTTGAGGCTCCTATTTGAAGTCCTCTCACCAAATGCTCGTGGTGAGGAAGAACCAGACTGAAAAAAGGAACCAAAAATATTTTGGTTGATTTGGAAATTCCCGCCGGGACTTAGCTTCCATACTCAGGGACTCCATAATACGCAGACAGTAATGGGAAAACAGTTGAAAATCTTTGAAAGACTGTTTGCTTCAGTGACTCTGGGGGAGAGGGGGGAGTTGAGTTCATGAAATCTCAGCATTACCACCTAAGACCACTACCTGCTTATCAGTTTGTTGTACTGTGCTGGCTTGCATGTTGCTCTGATGCTGGAACCTATGACACTGGTATCACAACTACCAGCAAGGTCATCCATGATGGACAGGTTTCAGTGGAGTTTCCAGACTCAGACAGTCTAGGAAGAAAGTCCTGCTGATCTACTTCCAAAAATTAGCCACCAGAAACCCTATGGATCACAACAAAGTATTGTCCAATAGTGCTGGAAGATAAGCCTCCTGGGTTGGAAGGCACTCAAAATACACAGTGGCTGCAACAACGGACCTGAGCATACCAACGATCATGAAGATGGTGCAGGACTGGGTAATGTTTCATTCTGTTGTACATGGGGTTGCCACGAGTCAGAGCTGACTTAATAGCAACTAACAATAACAGCAACCACCTAAGACCTACTTACATTTCTGAACTTATTTCACCATTTTACAACGTACATCACAGCATCTACCTAACAGTGGGTGTGAGGATTCACATGAGATAATACATGTACAGCTCCTATACAGTACCTGGCACACAGTAGGTGCCAACACCTTCCTCAGATATCCACACGCCCCATCCCTCACTTCACTCAGGTCTCTGTTCCAGTGTCACCTTGTCAGAGAGGCCTTCTCAGACTCTCCCTAAACAGCACCATCCTCCCCGACACATCCTTCCTGCCACTGTTTTTTCCCGTACCCCGATTTATTTCTCTTCAGGAAACTTGACTCTAGACGATGTATATCTATATGTCTAGTTACTTACTGAGCCATAAGAGCAGGAGCTTTGTCTGTTTTCTTCATTGCTGTATCCACAGTGTCTAGAACAATATCTGGCTCATAGTAGCTGCTCCATAAATACTTGCTGAATGCAAGTTAGTGTATATTCACAATAGGCAAAGGACTTGAATAGGCAGTTCACCAAAGAGGATATACAAATGGCCGGTGAGCACATGAAAAGATGCTCAGCATCATTACTTATTAGGGAAATGCATGTGTAGACATTAGGAAACGAGGTCTGATTCCACCCACAGCATATTAGAAGCACAACCTTGAACAAGCTGATTAACCTCATGGGCCTCAGGTTCTATTTCTGCAAAGTGGGTATGATAAGATCTCCCCTGCTTGCTTCACATAATTATTATGGGAAACCCAGATGGGAAAGTGCCTTCTTAACCGTGACATGTTATTCAGATTAAGGTGCTATTTTTAAATGAGGCTGTTCCTGTCATACTCAGCAGTGAGACATGTTGAAACATGCCCTAGATGGCATGGCATAGGTATTAGCACAGTAACTGGCAGACACTTGAACTGAGTCGAATGCCCACAGCTGGGTGGGATGCCCATCAGCCACTTCCACCCAACAGCAGTCAGGAAGGGACAGAGGCTGTGAGAGGGGAGGAGGAGGGAAGACAAGATAGATAGGGAAGGCAACTCTGCTTACCTCTCATGGTGGAGGTCTGTGAACACCCCTACTGGTACGGCACACTGGGGACCCTCAACAGTGCGAACCCCTAGCCCTGCTCTTCCTTCCTGCTTTTCGACCTTGCTGCCCAGACCACTTCAATTCCCCAACGCAGCTCAGTAGGAGGAGAAGTTATTTGCCAACAAGTGTGGAGGCCATTACTTTTACACAAACAATGCATCTCTTAAGAACTCAATCTACATATAAATATTCCATAAAAGAGAATGAAGTACTGATACATGCTGCAACACGGATGAAATTTGAAAACATTATGCTAAGTGAAAGAACCCAGGTACAAAAGGCCGCATACTGTATGATTCGGTTTACATGAGAAGTCCGGAATAGGCAAATCCATAGATACAGAGTGTAGATTTGCGGTTGCCTGGGACTGTGGAGGAGAGAAACAATGGGGTGTGACTGCTAATGAGTACAGGGTTTCTTTTTGAGGTAATAAAAATTTTCTGCAATTAGTGGTGATGGCTGTACAACACTGTGAATATACTGAAAAACCACTGAAGTGTGGACTTTAAAATGGTGAATTTTATGTTATTGCAAACCATGCAGGGAAAATTGGAAGATACAGACAGTTAAATAATAAAATTTCATGAATAACTTAAAATAAAAAAAACTCAATCTAGAAAGATGAGTTGTTGTTAGTTGCCACCAAGTTGATTCTGACTCATGGCAACCCAATGTGTGCAGAACAAAACTGCTCCATAGGGTTTTCAAGGCTGTGACCTCTCAGGAACAGGCTTGTCTTCCAAGGCACCTCTGTTGTTGTTAGGTGCCATCAAGTTGTTTCCGACTCATAGTGACCCTGTGTACAACAGAATGAAACACTGGTTGGTCCTGCGCCATGCTCACAATTATTATGCTTGAGCCCATTGTTGCAGCCACTGTGTCAATCCATCTTCTTGAGAATCTTTTCTCTTTTCTGCTGACTCTCTACCTTACCAAACATGATGTCCTAATCCAGGTACTGATCCTGATAACATGTCCAAAGTATGTGAGATGAAGTCTCACCATCCTCCCTTCTAAGAAGCACTGTGGCTGTACTTCTTTAGAGACAGATTTGTTTTTAATTCGGGCAGTACTTGGTATATTCAATATTCTTCCCCAACACCATAATTCAAAGGAGTAAATTCTTCTTCAGTCTTTCTTATTCACTGTCCAGCTTTCACATGCTTATGAGGCGATTGAAAATACCATGGTGTGGGTCAAGTGCACCTTAGTCCTCAAAGTGACATCTTTGCTTTTTAACACTTCAAAGAGGTCTTTCGCAGCAGATTTGCCCAATGCAATGCGTCTTTTGATTTCCTAACTGCTGTTTCCATGGGTGTTGATTGTGGATCCAAGCGAAATGAAATCCTTGACAACTTTGATCTTTTCTCCTTTATCATGATGTTGCTTGTTGGTCCAGTTGTGAGGAGTTTTGTTTTCTTTAAGTTAAGGTATAATCCATACTGAAGGCTGTGGTCTTTGATCTTCATCAGTAAGTGCTTCAAGTCCTCTTCACTTTCAGCAAACAAGGTTGTGTCATCTGCATATCACAGGTTGTTAGTGAGTCTTCCTTCAGTCCTGAAGCTGTGTTCTTCATATAGTCCAGCTTCTCAGCATACAGATTGAATAAGTGTGATGAAAGGATACAACCCTGACACACACCTTTCCTGATTTTAAACCCGCACTATCGCCTTGTTCTGTTTGAAAGATTGCCTCTTGGTCTATGCACAGGTTCCCCTTGAGCACAATTAAGTCTTCGAAACGTTATCCATAATCTGTTATGATCCACAAAGTTGAATGCCTTTGCATAGTTAATAAAACACAGGTAAACATCTTTCTGGTATTCTCTGCTTTCAGCCAAGATCCATCTGACAAGAGCAATGATATCCCTGGTTCCATGTCCTCTTCTGAATCCAGCTTGAATTTCTGACAGTTCTCTGTCAATGTACTGCTGCAACCATTTTTGAATGATCTTCTGCAAAATTTTACTTGTGTGTGATATCAATGATATTGTTCAATAATTTCTGCATTTTATTGGATCACCTTTCTTTGGAATGGGCATGAATATAGATCTCTTCCAGTCAGTTGGCCAGGTAGCTGTCTTCCAAATTTCTTTGCATAGACGAGTGAGCACTTCCAGCATCGCATCCATTTGTTGAAACATCTCAGTTGGTAATCAGTCAATTCCTGGAGGCTAGTTTTTCGCCAATGCCTTCAGTACAGCTTGAACTTCTTCCTTCAGTATCATCAGTTCTTGATCAAATGCTACCTCTTGAAATGGTTGAACATCAGCCAATTCTTTTTGGTTCAGTAATTCTGTGTATTCCTTCCATCTTGCTTCCTGCGTCGTTCAAAATTTTACCCATAGAATCCTTCAAAATTGCATCTTGAGGCTCAAATTTTTTCTTCAGTTCTTTCAGTTTGAGAAATGCTGAGCGTGTTCTTTCCTTTCAGTTTTCTAACGCCAGGCCTTTGCACATTTCATTAGAATACTTTACTTTGTCTTCTCAAACCAAAGGGGAAGATGAGGGTTTTCCCTAACCCCTCCATACAGGAGAGATGCAGTGTGGCCCAGCAGCCTGGCCACCAGTTTGCTTTCAGTGAGTTTAGCCACAGCGGCAGCCAGAGAGGCTGCTCTGACAGCAAAGCTCCTCAGGGGCAGATAGGAGTGCTGTGTCATCACTTCTCCTAATGGAAAAGAGAAGGAAGAGGCTGGGCACAGCATTTTAAAATACATACAGCGCTGTGACATACATTATCTCACTGAGGACGTAAGTGTGCTTTTTAAATAAAGATTTTTCCTGATTGTAAAACACAGTCATTTTAGAATGAATGGAAAATACAGGAAAGCATAAAAGTCACCTATAATCTCACCACCCAGAGATTTTGCTGTTAGTGGTTTGCATATATCCTTCCATTGGAAGTGTCTTTTTTGGACCCCTTTCTAAGTGCCTTTGATGTACTGAGGAGGCCCTGGGTGGCACAAACAGTTAATGTACTGTGCTGCAAACCTAGAGGTTAGCAGTTCGAGTCCACCCAGAGGCACCTCAGGAAAAGGCCTGGAGATCTACTTCCCAAAACTCAGCCATTAAGTACTGTGGAGTGCAGTTCTACTCTGACACACATGGAATCACCATGAGTCAGGATTGACTTGACGGCAACTGATTTTTTTTTTCCTATTGTGCTTTAGGCAAAAGTTGACAGAGCAAATTAGTTTCTCATTAAAAAATTAATATACAAATTGTTGCATGACATTGGTTACCAACCCTGTAATGCGTGAACACTCTCCTATTTGTGACTTCAGATTCCTCATTTCCATTCATCCAGTTTTCCTATCACTTTCTGCCTTCTTGTCTTTGCTTTTGGGCTGGTGTGCCCATTTAGTTTTGTATTCATGGTTGAACTACATATGTTATTGTTTGTTTTATGGTCCTGTCTCATCTTTGGCTGAAGGGTGTACTTCATGAGTGACTGCAGTACTGAGTTAAAAGGGTATCTGGGGGCCATACTCTTGCAGTTTCTCCAGTCTCATGGTTTTTTTGATGCAGTGAACCAGCATTAAGAGGACCTGTGTTGGACCTGGGCCGAGTGCTGATAACACAGGAGCATGAGACGTATCTGCCCTTTAGCAGCTCAGACTTGCCTCCTGAGGAAGTCAAACCTGATTTTTACATTGTTCCTGACTTTCTTTCCCTTGAGACCTAGCCCTGTACACCCTGTGTAAATCTGATCCCTATTTTGTGCGTATATGTGTATGTATCTGTGTGTGTGTGTGTGTCTGTCTAAATAGTGTTTATATCTTTAAAATGCTCAAGGACTTGAAGAGTTGATATTAGGGTAGCGATGGCAAGATCATCACTCGTGGGATCCCTTGGCCAACAGCATTCTCACAGCCACATGGGGGCTTCTGGTGGTGGCTCTGTTAATGGTGGCACTTTGGGGGCATTTAGTTTTTTCCTAGCTCAGTGGTCCTTATGCCATAGACTTATTTACCAGTTGCTGTCAAGTTGATTCCTACTCATGGCGACCCCATGTGTGTCAGGGTAGAACTCTGCTCCATAGGGTTTTCAATGATTTTTCAGAAGTAGATTGTCAGGCCTTTCTTTTGAGGTGCCTCTGGGTAGACTTGAACCTCCAACCTTTTGGTTAGCAGCCAAGCATGTTAATTAACCTTTTGCATCATATAGGCCAATACTTTTCCTGCGTCCCTGGCCCACTCCTGCAAGAGGCCTATCTTCTCCCTTACAGCTGTGCCTTCCTTAAAGAACCCCAGCTCTGAAGGAAAGCTGCCCATCTTAGCCCCTCTGACAGCTGCCCTGTTAGACCCCCTGGCCTTATAACCACAAGTTTCTGGAGGACCCAAGTCTGGTGTTTCTGCCTCCATGGAGAGTGCCTGCCAAACCAGAGGTGGAGAGGAGCTCTGCTGGTCGCCTGCCCTGGGCAGCAGTGGCTGGGGAGGGGAGAGGGTGGGCACTCCTGTCAAGAGTTTGAGGATTCCTGGCCCAGACAGAAGAGGAGGTCTAGTGTGTAAATCCTCTGCCCTGAATCAAAACCAAAACCAAAAACCAAATCCATTGCCATTTAGTTGCAGTGGTTTTTAGTATATTCACAGTGTTGTACAGCCATCACCACTATCTAATTTCAGAAAATTCTGACTCATAGCGACCCTGTAGGACAGGGTAGAGCTGCCCCATATGGTTTCCAAGGCTGTAATCTTTATAGAAGCAGACTGCCACATCTTTCTCCCACGGAGCGGCTAGTGGGTTCAAACTGCTGACCTTTTGGCTTGCAGCTGAACGCTTAATCACTGCACCACCCTGAATCAAAAGCAAAAGAAACAAACGAAAAAAAAAAAAACCAAACCCATTGATGTCGAGTGGATTCCAACTCATAGCTACCCTATAGGATAGAATAGAACTGCCTCATAAGGTTTCCAAGGAGCAGTTGGTGGATTCGAATTGCTGACCTCTTGGTTAGCAGCCAAGCTCTTAACCACTGTGCCACCAGGGCTCCTTACTCTTCTCTATTCACCCAAGCTTGTCTCCCACTGAGACAATATGGATGCAGCTCACATCTTCGCTCCAGTCTGGCAACGCGTCACCATCGTACACATCTCTCCAGTTCATTAATTTCCCTCCATCTCCATTCTTTTAATCAAAGCTGCCTCATGTAGAGTCCCTGGGTGGTACAGACAGTTAACATGCTTGGCTGCTAACCGAAAGGTTGGTGGTTTGAGTCCACCTTCAGGCACCTCAAAAGAAAGACCTGGTGATGGACTTGAAAAAAATCAGCCATTGAAAACCCTAGCAAACTTAAAATTACACCTTTAAATCACAATATCATATACACAGCCTAAATGTATTTACATTTACATAGTTTCATGTGGTTAAAGTGAAAATTCAGTAAGAAAACAATAGATGTGAAGTAAAAATGTTTAAGAATTACATCAAAATTATGTTCATTTTAATGTTAAACTTTACCATTACATGGGATTCATTAATGGATTAGGCTTGCATAATCAATAACGGTCCAAATAATGTAGAAGTTGTACACAAATGCATGTGGAAATATATTAATAAATGAAATAATACCATAAAAATAAACAGGAACAAATACACAAGCATTTCAGCACTTAGTGAACATCTTGACTAAATCACAACTCTTCTTTCCTGGCCTTCAAAGCTGCCAACCTGTGAATGACTTCATCGAAATCAATGCCTTTCACCAACTCATTTTTTAAAGAGTCACAATTTTTTTAAACTGTGATTGAAACTTAAACTCTGAAAATTTCATTAAAGTCAGATATACATTTGTAAGACAGTGATGTTTTTAAAGAAAAATTTAAAAAGACTAAAATTTAAAAAAAACTGAATTTAAGATATAAGTTTATATTTCTAAACATGTATCAAGAAACAGCATTTCCCCCACTTCATGTTTTAAACTGTCAATTTCTCTAGTTATCAAAGAGTTATGTAATCAATAGTTGTTATACATGTAAGTTTATTATCCATTTTAATCATAGAATGTGATAAATATAGTTGTAAATAGCTTAAATGTAATGTTTCTTAGATTTTATGAATACTAACAACAAAATTGTTTTGTAAAATCTTTCTACACTGAATTACAACATTATTAGTTACAACACTATTAGTAATTATTATTAGGAAACTTTTTTGATTTTCTCTCTTTCCTTTAATTACTACTTCATTCTCAAACAAGTTATTGCTATAAGTTCACAAATACTAATTATCACAATATTGTAGATAAAACACCAGAAAATTTGACAAAATCAGCAACTATAAAACCACTGGCAGCAACGGAAACAACCATGCATACTTGTAGTGTGTGCAGAGGAAACCACGTGATTCAAAGCGTCACTGTAATTGGGTAATAATAACAGCTCTGACCGCATTAGAAAGTTCAAAAGTAAATTAGCATAGTGTTAGCCTTGTAAGTATATTGATACATGTAAGCTGGGCTTACGAAGAAAAATTTTGTTGTTATGATTAACTATAGGGATATTTTTATAAAAAGTAATAAATTTCTGCTGAAACACTGCACAAAAATTTTATAGACGGCCGTTTTGGTGTCACCCTTTCTGACAGTGTCACTGGGTGTGGCCTGCACCCCCCCCCACACCCTTGTGATGCCACTGACTAAAGATTCCCTTCAGCTCACAGGGTGACAGAAGCAAGCAGCACAGGGAACACCGTCTCCTTTCTCTTAGCCCTGTTGCAGTGGACTCAGCTGAATTCCTAAAAGTTGCTTACCTAAGCAGAAGTGAAAAAGACCAGTCAACACTAAGAGCTGAAAGAGCTTGAAGTGCGGCCACTGGAGTGGTGGTGTTCCTCGCATCAGTGTGTGACGCATGGCTTCAGATGCTTAGGAGCGAAAGGAAAGCAAATCAATTAGAGCCCAGTAAGACCTGGGCACCTTCCAGGTCTCCCGCCCCAGGCAGGGGCAGAAGACAACTCAATTGTCCCCTATCAAGGGTTCTCCACTGATGTTTGCAAAGCACACTGATTAGTGGTTGGACAGTGGATCTGAGTCTCCAAACCCCTCCATATAAAAGGTGTGGATTTATTTTAGTATCTGAGAAAGAAAAAAAAATGTATATATATATAAAAGCTCCCAGGAAGGAATGTCTGCCGACCATGGGTTGTACACCTCCCTATTTGCCTTTCTGAAATGAGTAGGGGATCTTAACCTGAGAGACCTTTAAACCAGGGCATGACCATGAGGGAAAAGCAAAGGTGGGCTGAACTCTGTTGGGAGGTGGCCCTGTCTTGTGGTGTTGGGAGAACCAGCGATAGCTCTTCCTGGAATGCTTCTCGTTCAAGAGGTGTTACTGAGACAGGACTCTCCATATCAGTTAGCTAACTGAAGAAAGTTCGATCCTCTTCAGAACATACTGAGAAACACAGAACAACCAGGGAGGGCATATTCTGTACAAGGCAGGGCTTAAGTGAGGAAACAATTTCTTTCTTAACATACTAACATAAGAAGCCAAATGTCTCAGTTCTTAAGTGGCACTTAACATCTTAAACATAGACAATTTCAATCAACAGAAAAAGCCTACCAGTAAAAGGACAGAAAAAAAGGACACAGTCTGCAAAATTACTTATTTATATTACGTAGTATAATGTGAGGTAGCTGATTTTTTTTCAGAAAATATGTCAAAATTTACAAAGAAAATGATTGCTCCGAAATGGTTCTTTCTGGCTGCTACTATAGACTTAGTCCCCTGGTGCTGCCGAGAAAGTGTTTGCATCATCTCTTTGGGGTCCCCCCTCCACCAGAACTAGTTGTCTAGTTGCGCCACATTATTTATTAGCCACACTCCATTTTAACCAAGATTAGCTTGAACACGCTTATTCACTGGAATTTTAGTGGCTTAAAAAAACTCAAATTCAGCCTACGAAATGAATATTTGTCGCCATCTAGGAAATTTAAAAGAATGGACCACAACTCTGATAGTGATTCTCCAAATGTTTCGGGAAGTCGCAACTTCCCTGGAAATAAGAGACCCGGGGAAGACTCCTTTCAGGGCAAGTATTTGCCTTAGAGGGAAGGCAGTGGCTAGTTCAGTGGTAGAATTCTCACCTTCCTTGCGGGAGACTTGAGTTTGATTCCCGGCCAATGCATCTCGTGCACAGCCACCACCTGTCTGTCGGTGGAGGGTTGTGTGTTGCTATGATGCTGAACAGGTTTCAGTGGAGCTTCCAGACTGAGCTAGGGAGAAAGGCCGGGTGATCTACTTTTGAAAAATCAGCCCATTAAAACCCTATGAATCACAATGGTCTGATCTGTTGTGCATGGGGTCCCCATGTGTAGAGGCCAAGTAGATGGCAGCTAACAACAGCATGCCTCTCAGAGTTAGTAGCAAGGGCATGCTTGTTTAAAAAGCAGTCAGGTTGTCAGTAACAAGTTATACCAAGTTGTCTGATAGTAAGATAATAGTAAATGTACTTACGGTACTTGCTGAAGAAAAATTTCTCTTTTTCTTTTGTGGTAAAAATCAAAGGGTGAAGCCTCACTTCTGAGATGTTCCTTTCTTGCTGTCTCCAAAATAATAGCAAACCACTCAGATTTTCAGGGATTAATATGTCATGGAGGTGTTATTTCCCCTTCCAACTTCCTTTATTTGATAGAGGATCTGAGTCTCCTTCACCCAGAAATACATAAGTCAAAGCAGAATGGCTTTGGTGTTATAAGTGTGTGGTTTGAGGAACCTCCCTCTGCCTGCCTCTTTCTATCAGTCACCTCCTTAGAGGGTGTGGTCTGTGGAAACCACACCTGCGTTCCTCCCTCGTCACCATGCATGAACGACTGAACACCCCGGGCAGTCTGCATTGGGCAGCTGGGGGAGAAGGCAGAATGGTGCCTCAAAAGTGGGAGGAGCAGGTCCATTGGCTTTGCCTGGGGGTAGTACGTAAGCTTTATATTTCCAACTCGCTTCTTCTGTGCTGGTTTCATTTTGTTTTAGCATCAGAGTTACTCTTCTTAGTCATGTTTCTCCACTACAGGGGTAGGCCATAGGTCCCACAAAGAGTGGACACTTTTTGGAGAGTGCTTAGCTCACAAGGACACCCTTACCTGCACTGTCCACTCCTCCACCCCCACTGCCTTCACAGGGTGGGCTCCTGGCAGCAGTGTTGGACATGTATCCCAGTCACCCTAACTATGGTAAAGTGGACCTCGGGTAAGCACAATGATAGCACCAAGGGGTGGGGTTGGGAAAATTGTAGTCCCCTCACTCCATAATCTCCATCACACACCTCCAAGCCACTGCAAGCAAACATAGGTCTAAAATAAATCCTCTCATCCTCTAACCCCCACATTTCCAACCAGCCCACCATCCCTGTGCCCCTCCCGTATAGAATAATTCTGGGCACCCCATGGATAGACACTGACTCAAGCTGGACCCAGTCAACCAGTTTTGCACAGATATAACCTGACAGCAACTTGCCTGTGTGCTTGTGGCCCTAGGGCTTCTCTGTTGCTTGGCATGAGGTCCACTTGGAAGCACAGAAGGATGTGCAACCTGAACATGTGGGGAAGTTAATGCCCATGGGGTAACCAACTTGTCCACAAGTTGATGAACAAATGCTTTCCCTTTTTCTCCCAGGGGGAGAGTTCTGAAGTGTATTTCACAATTCCCCAGCCAAAAAGTCCAGTGGGATCCAGTACGAGTTCCCTTAAGCAGTGGGCAACTTGTTTAGGCATCCTTGTACTGGTCTTCTCCCCTTCCCTTTTTCACAACCCCTGTCCTGCACCCCTGGACTCACATTCCCAAATAAGCTATTTCACTCAGGATTTTTTCTCTGTCTCTACTTTCCAGGGAATCCTGGCCTAATACCAGGGATATGCAATGTGGTAGGCATACAATAGTTTTCCTTTTGAAATAAACTTGTAGTAGAAAGGTGAGTCAATTTACAGGGAAAAAAATAATAATAGATGTGGTGTATGAGTGTGGCAAACATTGTGTCTATGGTATAGAAATGTCTGCAATATTGGCTTATGGCTATTAGAAAGCAGACTTCCCTGGTGAAGATCATACTTTAAGCTGCTCTTCATCAGTGTTAACCAAGGCACTGAGACCTCTTTAAATAAGAAGCTGGAGGGGTCAAGATGGTTGTGATGGTTAAGATGGTTGTGTCAACTTGGCTGGGCCATGATTCTTAGTGTTTATATGTGATCGCTCCCATGACTGAATATGCTGTGAGTAGCCAATCAGTGGAAAGGGAGTTTCCCTGGGTGTGTGGCCTGCATCTGAATATAAGCAGACGTTCTGGACTTTTGCTCACTCTGGATCCTGCAGCTGCCTCCTGTTCATCTGACCGCTGGTTCTTGGGACATGAGCTGTCAGCTCATCTGCCAAACTTGAGATATGTCAATCTTCAAAGCCTGTGAGTGGAGCCCTGCTCTCTGACCTGCCTATCTTGGGTTTGCCAGCCCCTGCAGGTATGTGAATCAGGAGAAACCTTGTGGTCTTGCGGGCCGATCTTGGAGTTCATTGACCTTCACAGCCTGTGAGTGGGAGCCCTGCTCTATGACCTGCTGATCTTGGGCTCACCAGCTTCTGTGGCTGCGTGAATTGGGAGAGACCTTTACCCAGATCCACGGACTTGTGAGGTTCTAGCCTCTACAATTGCATGAGCTATTTCCTTGATATAAATCTCTCTCTATATATATGTATATACTTTACTGGTTTTGCTTCTCTAGAGAACCCAGCCTAAGACAATGGTGGAATAGTCAGACAATTTCTGTGGTCCCTCTTACAACAAAGACCTGAAAAAAACAAGTGAATTGATTATATATGACAATCTAGGAGCCCCGAACATCAAAGACAAAGTTGAGTTGGACTGCATGGCAGAGGGAGGAAGAGACAGTTTAGAAGCAGTGAGGATTTGCCAGACCTGACCCGGCCAGCACCCTAAAGGCTGGATCACCTGGTGCACACTGGCTGAGGGAAGCAGTAGTGCTTGGGACAATGTTTTTCATGTCGGGACAAACTGAGTGGTGAAGAGTCAGCATCAGCCTCCGGAGCCAGAGGGAAGCGGCGTTGGATCTTCACAAGCTTAAGTGCAAGTGTCTAATCCACCACAAGGGATCAAAATAACACTTCCCTCTCTGGGAAGTGCCTCTCTCCCCCTCACCTGCCCCCACCCCGCTCCGCTCTGGGCCTGGTCTGGCTTCAGCAATTCCCATGCCCCCTAGGCTGGAAGTGGGACCCTTCACACACACCCAAGCCAGTCTCCCAGCTTTGGAGAGGGAACAAATAAACAAATGAACAAACAAGAGAAAAGAATCTGCCAGCTCCACTAAGCCAGGACCTCAGGGCAGGCACAGCCCCTTTGCCTAGGCACAGGTATAAGGGGTCCATGGACTTTGAATGTCTTTCACCACTGCCTAGACCTGTGTGGGCCCATTTCAACAGTGTAGGCCCTCATTAACATAGTAAAACAGAGTATATACCTGAGGCCTATTTTCAACTGCAACAGCTAAGGGGAAGTGGCAGGTTTGTGACATTTGACACTGCCCTGCCCATTAAGCAGAATCCTCACCTACCCATGTCAGGGGCCTGACGACTGGTGGCTCCACCCACTCCACCCAGTCACCCATGACAGAGATCTGAGAATAAGTGTTACCTCCCAGTCTTTACAGCCAACAGCACTGGGTACCTAAAGTCCGGTTGCAAAACCTACCACCTATGTGCTGAAGGGAACAGGGACATGCCTTCCACCCAGGCACTCAGGGGTAGCCATCAGCCCCCGACCTTGCTCGGCACATAACCCCCTACTGCAGCCAGATACCTGTGCCTGCTCCAATCACCCCTATATAGCCCAGCCAGTCTAGAACTGTACCTAAGAGCCTGCACCATACAATCGGTGACCAACGACCTGGACATCTGAGCTGAATCCACACAAGAAAAGTCAGTGGACTTCTAGGCTCACATACCTAGTAGCAGCTATAACCACCTGGTGACAGGACTTGAGAGCTTCAAAGACGCCAATGATCAAAGTAGCTCACATGACCAGCCTATTTGGGCATATCAAAAGAAAAAACAAGAAGCTAGGACACAGTAAGCAAACATAAAATAAATAAATATAATAACTTATTGATGGCTCAGAGACAAGTCAATATCAAATCACACAAAGAGGCAGACCATGATGGCTTCAGCAAGTGACCAAAGCAGAGAACCGGGAAACCTCCTGGAGGAAGATAAGGTCTTGGAATTACTGGAGGTAGAATTCAAAAGATTAACATACAGAGCTCTTCAAGATATCAAGAAGGAGATCATTCAAAATGCAGATCAAGCAAAGGAACACACAGACAAAGCAATAGAGGAATGTAGGAAGGCTATACAAGAGTAAAATGACAAATATAACAGGCCGCTAGAATCCATAGAGAGACAGCAAATAGAAATCCAAAAGGTTAACAATAAAATTTCAGAATTAGACAACTCAATAGAAAGTCATAGGAGCAGAATTTAGGAAATGGAAGTCAGAATTAGTGAGATTGAAGATAAAGCAGTTGACACCACTTTATTTGATGAAAAATCAGATAAAAGAATTTGAAAAAATGAAGAAACCCTAAAATTATGTGGGATTCTATCAAGAGGAATAACTTATGAGTGATTGGAATACCAGAAAGGGGGGGGGGTACAGAAAATATAGAAGATTTGTTAGCAGAAAACTTCCCTGATATCATGAAAGATGAGAAAATATCCAAGAAGCTCATCAAACCCCACACAGTGCAGATCCCAAAAGAAACTCAGCAAGACATATTATACTCAAACTTTCCAAAACCAAAGATAAAGAGAGGATTTTAAGAGTGGCTAGGGATAAATGAAAAGACATCAACAAAGGAGAGTCAGTAAGACTAAACTCTGACTACTCAGCAGAAACCATGCAGGCAAGAAGGCAATGGGATGACATATATACAGCCTTGAAGGAAAAAAATTGCCAGCCAAGAATTATATATCCAGCAAAACTGTCTCTCAAATATGAAGGTGAAATTAGGGCATTTCCAGATAAAGAGAAGTTAAGGGAATTTGTAAAAACCAAACCAAAATTACAAGAAATACTAAAGGGAGTCCTCTGGTTAGAGAATCAATAATATTAGATAACAACCCAAGACTAGAATACAGGACAGAAAAACCAGATATCAACCCAGATAGGGAAGTCACAAAAATAAGTCAAAGCTAAAACATTGAAAATAAGAAAACAGATGTCAATGTGTAAAAGATAACATTAAAACAAAAAAGTGGGACTAAATAGTGTAGTCATAAAACTTTCATATGGAGAGGAAGTTAAGGTGATATCAAGAAATAAAAGATTGATTTAAACTTAGAAAAAAAGAGGTAAATTTTAAGGTAACCACAAAGGAAACTAACAAACCTACACATTAAAATTAAAAAGAAGAAAAACATAAAGATGCAGCAAATACAAAATCAACAACAATGAAAAAGATAAAAGGAAAATACATAAAGAAAATGACTCAGCACAGAAAATTAAATGGAAAAAAAACTATCAACAACACAAAAAATACATCAAAATGACAGCACTAAACTCATTCTTATCAATAATTACACAGAATGTTAATGGAATAAATGCACCAATAAAGAGACACAGAGTGGCAGAATGCATAAAAAAACAGAATCTGTCTATATGCTGTATATAAGAGACAGACCTTAGACACAAAAACACAAACTAAAACTCAGAATGGAAAAAACATATCCAGCAAACAACAATCAAAAAAGAGCAAGAGTGGTAACAGACTTACAAAATAGACTTTAAAATAAAATCCAACACAAAGGATAAGGAAGGACACTATATAGTGATTAAAGGGTCAATACACCAGGAGGACATAACCATAAGAAATATGTTTAAGCACCTAATGACAGGGCATCAAAATACATAAAACAAGCTCTAACAGCATTGAAAAGAGAAATAGACAGCGCCACAATAGTAGTAGGAGACTTTAACCCACCACTTTCAGTGATGGACAGAACATCTAGAAAGATGCTCAATAAAGATATGGAAGATCTAAACGCCACAATCAACCAGTTGGGTCTCACAGTCACATACAGAACACTCCACCCACCAACAGACAAGTATACTTTCTTTTCCAATGCACGTGGAACACTTTCCAGAATAGACCACATATGAAGCCACAAAGCAAGCCTTAACAGAATCCAAAGCACTGAACTATTACAAAGCATATTTTCTGACCATAGTGCCATAAAAGTAGAAATCAATAACAGAAAAAGCAAGGAAGAAAAATCAAATACATGGAAACAGAACAACACCTTGCTCAAAAACTACTGTGTTATAGAAGAAATAAAGGACAGAATAGAGAAATTCATGGAATCAAATGAGAATGAAAACACATCCTACCAGAACCTTTGAGACACAGCAAACGCCGCACTCAGAGGTCAATTTATAGCAATAAATGCACACACCCAAAAAGAAGAAAGGGCCAAAATCAAAACATTAACTGTACAACTGGAACAAATAGAGAGCAGCAAAAGAAGCACTCGAGTGCCAGAATAAAGGAAATAATAAAAATTAGAGCAGAATTAAATGAAATGGAGAATAGAAAAACAATTGAAAGAGTCAAAAAGATCAAAAGCTGGTTTTTTGAAAAGATGAACAAAATCGATAAATCATTGACCAAACTGACATAAGAACAGGAGAGGAAGCAAATAACTCAAATAAGAAATGAGATGGGTGATATCACAACAGACCCAACTGAAATTAAAAGAATCATAACAGAATACTATGAAAAATTGTACTCCAACAAATTTGAAAACCTAGATGAAATGGACAGATTTCTAGAAATACACTACCTACCTAAACTAACACAAACAGAGGTAGAAAAACTAAATAAACCTATAACGAAAGAAGAGACTGAAGAGGTAATTAAAAAAACTCCCCCCCACCCCAACAAAAAAAAAAGTCCTGGCCATGGCAGCTTCACTGGAGAAGTCTAACAAACTTTCAGAGAAGAGTTAATACCAGTACTACTAAATGTATTTCAGAGCATAGAAAAGGGTGGAATACTCCCAAACTCATTCTATGAAGCCAACATAACCCAGATACCAATACCTGGTAAGGACATCACAAAAAAAAAAAAAAAAAATTACAGACCAATATCCCTCATGAACATAGACGCAAAAATCCTCAACAAAATTCTAGCTAATAGAATTCAGCAACATATCAAAAAAATAATTCATCATGACCAAGTGGGTTTCTTACCAGGTATTCAAGTATGGTTCAACATTAGAAAAACAATCAATGTAATCCATCACATAAATAAAACAAAAGATAAGAACCACATAATCTTATCAATTGATGCAGAAAAGGCATTTGACAAAGTCCAACACCCATTCATGTTAAAAACTCTCAGAAAAATAGGAATAGAAAGGAAATTCCTTGACATAATAAAGGGCATTTATACAAAGCCAACAGCCAACATCATCCTAAATGGAGAGTCTGAAAGCGTTTCCCATGAGAACAGCAACCAGACAAGGATGCTGTTTATCACCACTCTTATTCAACACTGTGCTGGAGGTCCTAGCCACTGCAATTAGGCTGGAAAAAGAAATAAAGGGCATCCAAATTGGTAAGGAAGAAGTACAAGTATCTCTATTTGCAGATGATATGATCTTATACACAGAATACCCCAAAGAATTCACAAGAAAACTACTGGAAATAGATTTCAGCAAAATATCAGGATACAAGATAAACATACAAAAATCAGCTGGATTCCTCTACACCAACAAAAAGAACTTCCAAGAGGAAATCACCAAATCAATACCATTTACAATAGCCCCCAAGAAGATAAAATACTTAGGAATAAATCTAACCAGAGATGTAAAGTACCTATACAAAGAAAACTACAAGACATTACTGCAAGAAACCTACATAAGCGGAAAAACATACCTTGCTCATGGATAGGAAGACTCAACATTGTGAAAATGTCTACTTTACCCAAAGTTATCTACAGATGGAATGCAATCCCCCTCCAAATTCCAACAACACCTTTTAATGAGATGGAGAAACAAATCACCAACTTCATATGGAAAGGGAAGATGCCCCAGATAAGTAAAGCATTACTGAAGAGGGAGAACAAAGTGGGAGGCCTCACACTACCCGATTTTACACCTATTGTATTGCTACAGTAGTCAAAACAGCCTGGTACTGGTACAACAACAGATCCATAGACAATGGAACAGAATTGAGAATCCAGACGTAAATTCATCCACTTCTGAGCTGCTGATACTTGACAAAGACCCAAAATCCATTAACTGGGGAAAAGACAGTCTCTTAAACAAATGGTGCTGGCAGAACTGGATATCCATCTGCAAAAAAATGAAACAAGAACCGTACCTCACACCATGCACAAAAACTAACTCAAAATGAATCAAAGACCTAAATATAAAATCTAAAACGATAAAGATTATGGAAGAAAAAATAGGGACAACACTAGAAGCCCTAATACATGGCACAAACAGAATACAAACCATAAGTAACAATGCACAAACAAAAGAAGAGAAACTAGATAACTGGGAGCGCCTAAAAACCAAACACTTATATTCATCAAAAGACTTCACCAAAAGAGTAAAAGGACAACCTAGAGACTGGGAAAAAAATTTTCATTACAATATATCTGATCAGGGTCTAATCTCTAAAATCTACAAGATACTGTAAAACCTCAACAACAAAAAGACAAATAACCCAGTTAAAAAACAGGCAAAGTAGTGAACAGACACTTCACTGAAGAAGACATTCAGATGGCTAACAGATAGATGAGGAAATGCTCAGGATCATTAACCATTAGAGAAATGCAAATCTAAACCACAATAAGATACCATCTCACCCCAACAAGGCTAGCACTAAACCAAAAAACACAAAATAATAAATACTGGAGAGGTTGCGGAGAGACTGGAACACTTATACAGTGCTGGTGGGAATGTAAACTGGTACAACCACTTTGGAAATTGATATGGCACTTCCTTAAAAAGCTAGAAATAGATGTACCATAGGATCCAGCAATCCCACTCCTTGGGGGTATATCCTAGAAAAATAAGAGCCATCACACGAATAGGTGTATGCACACTCATGTTCATTGCAGCACTGTTCACAAGCAAAAAGATGGAAACAACCTAGGTGCCCATCAACAGACTTATGGAAAAACAAATTATGGTACATACACACAATGAAATACTATGCAATGATAAAGAATGATGATGAATCTGAGAAACATCTCACAATATGAATGAATCTGGAAGGCATTATGCTGAGTGTATTTAGTCAGTCACAAAAGGACAAATATTATATGAGAGCACTATTATAAGAACTCAAGAAGAGGTTTAAACACAGAAGAAAATATTTTTTGATGGTTATGAAGGTGGGGAGGGAGGAAGAAGGGAGTTCACTACCAAGGTAAGCAGACAAGAATCATCTTAGGTGAAGGGAAGGACAGCACATAATACAGGGGAAGTCAGCACAACTGGACTAACCCAAAAGCTAAGAAGTTTCCTGAACACAACCAAACACTTTGAGAGACAGAGTAGCAGGGGTTGGGGTCTGGGGACCATGGTTTCGGGGGACATCTAGGTCAATTGGCATAATAAGTTTATTAAGAAAATGTTCTGCATCCTACTTTGGTGAGTGGCATCTGAGGTCTTAAAAGCTTGCAAGCAGTCATCTAAGATGCATCAATTGGTCCCAACCCAACCCTTGGTGCAAAGGAGGATGAAGACTACCAAAGACACAAGAAAAATATTAGCCCAAGAGACAAAAGGGCCACATAAACCAGAGACTCCATCAGCCTGAGACCAGAAGAAATAGATGGTGCCCGGCTACCACCAATGACCGCTCTGACAGGGAGCACAACAAAGAGTCCCTGATAGAGTAGGAGAAAAGTGTGGGGCAGAACACAAATTCATGTAAAAAGACCAGACTTAATGGTCTGGCCGAGACTGGAGGAACCCTCGAAGCTATTGTCCCCGGACGTTCTGTTAACCCAGAACTGAAACCATTCCTGAAGCCCACTCTTCAGACAAAGATTAGACTGGACTATAAAACATAAAATAATACTTGTGAAGAGTGTGTTTTTTAGTTCAAGCAGTTACATGAGACTAAATGGGCAGCTCCTGTCCAGAGGCAGGAATGAGAAGGCAGGAAGGGACAGAAGGTGGTTGGATGGGCACAGGAACTCAGGGTGAAAGAGGGAGTGTGCTGTCGCATTACAGGGATTGCAACTAGTGTCACATAACAATATGTGTATAAATTTTTGTATGAGAAATTAACTTGAGCTGTAAACTTTCACCTAAAGCACACTTAAAAAAAAAAAAAAGCTGATAGGTAAGGATGATAGTATGAGGCCTGCAGGCATCATAGGGTGGGAAGAAATGAAAGAGAGGAAGGAATAAGGGTTTTTACCACTCCTTGATTTTGCTTAGGCTGTGATCAGGCCCGTGGTATGTCAGCCATAGGCCAGGGCTGCTCACTAGAGGAGATACGTCCCAAGGGTCAGTGAATGCTGCCTCAGAAAATCATTGACTGCATTTGAGACACATCTTATGCTCAGAGTGAGTGAGTGGCAGCTTCTATGATGTGACCTGGCAGGCCCACTCCTAAGGTACAGCTCCTACTAGCATCCCACAATGCTTGCACTTCCCTGTGAGAAGATGCATGTGTTTGGGCTAAGGTGGGATCTTCAAACCGAGGTACTCGTACCCTCAACGGCACCTCAAGATTTTCTAAGGTCTTGTGGGCACTTACAGTTTTAAGAGGATTAATTTATAGATTTTCAGTTTCTTTATGTACTCGTTTCTAAAACTGGCCTGCACTGGGAAGGACCTTGCCCTCCTCCTTATTTAAAAAGAAAGGCTTGCCTCCCTCCCAACCTGAATCTTACTGTGGTGCGATGTACTGGAAAGTAAAAAAGCTTCAGGCTGCCAAGTGAAGAAACAATTTGAAATAAAGGTGCTTTGATCAAGGTTGCCTCCTTAAATCAAGACAATATAAGCCCAAGGTAGCACTTTGCGCCCTTCCTGTGTCAGACACATTTCTGTTAAGATAAGAAACATGGCATCAGGGCTGGGGTTGGGGGATGGCAAGAGCAACAACAGTTTTTATTAATGAACTTTGCCTCTTCTAACTCCTGTTTATGGTCAAAGCCACCATCTCTCCTAAGGCAGAGTCCAGGAAAGAGGGCGAAGGGAGTATAGGTGAGAAATACCAAAGGTGCGGCAACTTACTTCATTCCAGAAACAAGTTCATGGCAGGGTTCAGTGGGTGACTTCCCTGTCCATCTTAGATTTACTATCGTCAAGCTTTGTAAAGCATGCCAGGGAAGACTTGCTATGACTGGAACCCTTTCCATTTGCATCGTTCCAAATTATGAGAAAGAGCTTGGTGAGTGCTCTCTGGTCTAGGTCATATTTTCCAACTACTGATCCTTCTTCTTTGTTTCCAACTTTAGCATTCCAATCACCAGTAATTATCATTGCATCTTGATTGCATGTTTGATCAATTTTAGATTGCATAAGTTGGCAAAATCTTCAAAATGAGAAGAAACAGCTGCAAACATCCATTAATAATCAGAATGTGGAATGTATGAAGTATGAATTTAGGAAAATGATAGAATTTGCAAGATCAATGACCTATTCGTTGGAAATACCTTTTTTCCAACAATATAATTGCCAACTGTTCATGTAGTCCTCACCATATGGAATACACAGGGAACAAATCAGCTACATCTGTGGAAAGAGACAATGGAGAAGCTCAGTATCATCACTAAGAATGAGGCCAGGGGCTGACAGCAGAACAGTCCATCAATTCTTCCTGTGAAGGTTCAAGTTGAAGATGAACAAAATTGAAACACGTCCACAAGAGCCAAAGTACAATCTTTAGTATATTCCATCTGACATTAGAAACCATCTCAAGAATAGGTTTGATACATTGAACACTAATGACCAAAGACCAGATGAGTTGTGGAATGACATCACGGGCATCATACCTGAAGAAAGCAAAAGGTCATTAAAAGACAGGGAAGAAAGAAAAGACCAAAAAGGATGTCAGAAGAGACTCTGAAACTTGCTCTTGAATGTAGAGCAGCTAAGTCGAACAGAAGAAACAATGATATAAAAGAGCTAAACAGAAGATTTCAAAGGCTGGCTTGAGAAGACAAAGTAAAGTATTATAATGAAATGTGCAAAGACCTGGAGTTAGAAAACCAAAAGGGAAGAACACTCTCAGCATTTCTCAAACTGAAAGAACTGAAGAAAACTGAAGAAAAAATTCAAGCCTCAACTTGCAATACTGAAGGATTCTATGGACAAAAAATCGAATGATGCAGGAGGCATCAAAAAGAAGATAGAAGAAATGCACAGAGTCACTGTACCAAAAAGAAATGGTCAATGTTCATCCATTTTAGGAGGTAGCATATGATCAAGAACCAATGATATTGAAGGAGGAAGTCCAAGCTGCACTGAAGGCATTGGTGAAAAACAAGGCTCCAAGAACTGACAGAATATCAATTGAGATATTTCAATAAACGGATGCAATGCTGGAAGCGCTCACTCATCTATGCTAAGAAATTTGGAAGGCAGCTACCTGGCAAACTGACTGGAAGAGATCCGTACCTGTGCCCATTCCAAAGAACAGTGACCCAACAGAGTACGGAAATTATCGAACAATATCATTAATGTCACACGCAAATAAAATTTTGCTGAAGACAGTTAAAAAACAGTTGCAGCAGTATGTTGACAGGGAATTGCCAGAAATTCAAGCCAGATTCAGAAGAGGACATGGAATGAGGGATGTCATTGCTGATGTCAGATGGATCTTGGCTGAAAGCAGAGACTACCAGAAAGATGTTTACCTATGTTTTATTGACTATGCAGATGCATTCGACTGTGTGGATCATAACAAATTATCTATAACATGGTGAAGAATGGGAATTCCAGAACACTTAATTGTGCTCATGGAGAACCTGTACATAGATCAAAAGGCAGTCATTTGAACAGAACAAGGGGATACTGTGGGTCTAAAATCAGAAAAGGTGTGCGTCAGGGTTGTATCCTTTCACCTCAAGAAGAACAAACAAATCTGTCTTGAAAGAAGTACAGCCAGAATTCCACTTAGAAGCAAGGATGGTGAGACTTCATCTCATGTACTTCGGACAGATTATCAGGAGGGACCAGTCTCTGGAGAAAGACGTTATGCCCGGTAAAGTAGAGGATCAGTCAAAAAGAGGAAGACTCTCAAGGAGATGGATTGACACAGTGGCTGCAACGATGGGCTCAAACAGCAATGATTGTGAGGATGGCGCAGGACCGGCGGTGTTTCTTTCTGTTGTACATAGACAGGGTCACTTTGAGCCAGAACCGACTCAACAACATCTAACAACAACAGATGTGTTTATCCCCCCTTTTTCTGAAAGTCCTTTGAAATAATAGTAAAATGTTTGGGGTTTGCTTTTTTTAAAAGTATGTCCACAATTACAATGAAAATAGGAGAAGCATGATCTTCTGGAGTAAATTTCTGGAGATTCAAAAGTGAATGGAGGTGATCGATGAAATAGGACTGAAGAAGCCAATGTTAGAGAACTTTTATTACTGGAAGGAAATACCAGTTAAAAGAGTTTAAAGAAGTTTAGCCTGGGAGGAGGCCAGGGTTGGGGAGGAAAAGAGCAGGAGGCTACAGCTTCTCAGTATATGTTCTTCTGTACAGCTTGGTTTTTTTTAATCCCAATATAGTTTTACTTTGTTAAAAATGGAAGAATTTGTTTTCATAATTTATTTATTTTGTTGTTGTTAAGAATATACACAGCAAAAAAATACACCAATTCAAGTTTCTGCATGCACACTTCAGTGACACTGATTACATTCTTCAAGTTGTGCAACCATTCTTACTCTTCTTCTCTGAGTTGTTCATCCCTCATTAACATAAACTCACTGCCCCGCTAAGGCCCATCTAATCTTTTGAGTTGCTGTAGTCAATTTGATTCCAAATAGGTAGTTCTTAAAAGAGCATAATGCTCAGGGCCAACATTCTTTACTGGTGAAGCTGAACTATTGTTTGGAAAATGATTTATTTTTAAAAGTCTGATGTGAAAAAGTAAAATTATAAACTTACTGAAGAATATTTTTATAATCTTAGGGTGAGGATCAAGACACACATCTGGGAAGCCACAAAAAAAAAGATACACAGATTTGATTTCATACAAATTTAAAATATGTGTTCAATGAAAGACACGATGAATGAAATTAAAACACAAGAAATGAAAAAGACAAGTCATTGAGGACCCTACAGGAAAGGCTGAGTAGAGGCAGATGCAATCTTGATGCTCAGAAGCCATGTGGAACCAGGAGGCCTTGCACTTTGCTTTGTTCTCTGAACAGGATGATCTTTATGGAAAGGATGAGTCAATCTTTCCTCTTTTGACTCTGAGCTGTTAACTTTGTTGCTCAGCGCAAGCTTTTTCCCCTTCCTTCTTGAGCTGAGCAGCAGGGTTGGGCTGAACCATGTCCTCAGATTCATGTGAATTTTGCTGTGCATAATTGTGTTCTCAGAGCCCAGGGTGCTGGGGCAGCATAGGTGCTGGGAAAACCCCTTTCCCACATGAGTTCACTCTTGCCAAGGAAAGAAAACCCATTATTGCATTAGAAAAAATTTCAGTCAAGTTTTATTTTTTGTTTCTGTAGCAAGACCCTCCCATGGTGTTTGGAAGTTCATTTTCGTGTAGTCTTGGCAGAAGGAGTCACAAGAAACTTTCTGACCACTGTTCCAGAACAATTCTACAGGGCACCACCCTGGGACCAGCATGCTGATTTCTGCAAGGACTGTGGTCACAGTATCCTTCAGCCTCTCAGTAGAGGACTTGAAATGTTTCTCTGGTTCCTTTCCTTGCTTCATCCAACCACATTTACAATGCCTGAACCCAGCATAGCACAGCCACACCTAGGCCCTAAGACATCCAAGTAGTGCCACAACCTGCTAAAGCTGGTGGAAAACGTCATCAGTGTGAGAGTGGCCACCTCTTCCTCTTAGAAAGCTGTCATAATCTTTCTGGTTCTCTGAGGCAGAAATCACAGGAATGCTTAAAATGAAAAGAGAAGTGTATATTCATAGCTAACCCTTGTCCAGACTGAGGGCTCTTTCCATCCTATCCACTGCCCACCCTTCCTCCTACACTTGGGAATGTATTCTCCATGCCTGCAAATCTTGGCAACCTAGACTGCTTTTCCCCATCCTCTTGGCCCACTCAAACATCTTTCTTTCTTAAAGAACCAGAGACCAAATGCTACCTCCTCACCTGACTCTTCTGTCCCCCATCTGCTCTTTCCCTTCTCTGAGCTCCTGACACCTGTACCACTAATTTGGCATGTCAATTCAATTCCCCCCAAATTTGAGTGCTTACTATATGTCTGGGGAAGCAAAGATGAATAGACCAGTAGAGATAAGAATAAAGTAAAAAAAAAAAAAAAAAAAAAACTAAATCTGTTGCTGTCAAGTCCAACTCATAGTAACCCTATAGGACAGAGTAAAACTGCCCCATAAGGTTGCCAAGGCTGTAATCTTTACAGAAGCAGACTGCCACATTTTTGTCATGCGAAGCGGCTGGTGTGTTGGGACGACACTGAACTTTCAGTTAGCAGGCCAGCACTTAACCACTGTGCCACTAGGGCTCCTTCAAGACTTAGGTAAAACCAAAAACCAAACCTGTTGCCGTCAGGTTGATTCCAACTCATAGTGTTCCTATAAGACAGAGTAGAACTGCCACTTAGGGTTTCCAAGGAGCTTCTGGTGGATTCGAACTGCTGACCTTTTTTGGTTAGCAGTCAAGCTCTTTAATCACTGTGCCACCAGGGCAGTAGGCCCTACAAAAAGGAAACAAGTCAAGAGTCGTAGAAAAAGACCAGGGCAACTCACTGAATATGAGTCTGCAGTAGAAATGCCAACATGGTATTGTGAGGTATGAATGGAAATATGATGTACTTTGGCCAGGAATTATCTTTGTGGATTCCTTCTACATGAGTTTTGAGTCCTTGTTGAAATGTTACATCTAGTTTCAGACTAAATGTAGAAAATGGAGAGGACCCAGGAAACAGTAACAAATAATAATAAAAAGGATGCAAAACTGGGCACTTTCGAGAAAAGAGAAACAGAGAGCTGAGTTATTTATTTATTTTATACTGGCCTAGAAGTTTTGAAATTGCCTCATACGCATGTGAAAGCTAGACAACAAAAAAGGAAGATCAAAGGAGAATTGATACATTTACATTGTGTTGGTGAAGAATACTGAATATCCAGTAGACTGCCAGAAGAGGGAACAAATCAATCTTGGAGAAGTACAGCCAGAATGTTCCTTAGAAGCGAGGATGGTGACACTTGGGACACGTTATCAGGAGGGACCAATCCCTGGAAAAGGACATCATGCTTGGTAAAGAAGAGGGTCAGCAAAAGAGAGGAAGACCCTCAACAAGATGGATTGACACAGTGGCTGCAACAAAGGGCTCAAACATAGCAACAATTGTGAGGATGGGGCAGGATCAGGCAGTGTTTTGCTCTGTTGTACATGGGGTTGCCATGAGTGGGAGCCAACTCATCAGCTAACAGCAAGGAGTTTTGAATGTTTCTCCATTGCCTTAAGGTGTTTCTGTCTGTTTCGTGAGACATTTGTAAGGGATGTAAATGCCCTCCATTTCTGTGGCTGACCAAATTGAAGAAAATAATTTTAAATGAGAGCAGGAGATATTTTGGTTGTATTTAAGGAAGAATTTTGTGTGATGAAACTGGAAAGGGCAACTTTCAAAGGAGATAGTAGTTTTATTTCCTGATCCTTTAAGAAACAAAGAGACAAACCCTGTGTCCAGGAGAGTAAAGGCCTCTCTGCCTGAGGGTAGAGGCCTCCCTTGGGATCCTGGCAAGGCCAGGACTCTAGGATTGGAGGCATTAAGAGTCACTACAGCCATTGCTTTCCATCTGTCCCCTACCACACTGTCCACCAGAGCTGCTAACAAAGTTCAAAATTCACTTTTTTCTGTTCTCAATTTTGTTTTCCTCGCTCCCTGAGAAACAGAGTAAGGAGCCAAAGATTATGCAGTAGAAAAGGAAGTCAGAATGATCTTGGTACTTTCAAAATGAGACAGTTTCACTATCATGAAAGCAAGCACTTAATAGGATGAAACGTCACATGAACAGCTTGTTAAAAGAGCCAGTACTGGGGTGTTATTTACTACTTAACCACACTAAGCACTTAACCCATCCCTAAAATGAAGTACCACACCCATTTGTCAGTGTTTTGTACTGTAGAGATTAGTATGTTGCTATGATGCTGGAAGCTATGCCGCTGATTCACCCAGCAGGCTCACCCATGGTGGACAGGTTTCAGAGAAGCATCCAGGCTAAGACAGACAACTGCTGAAAACAAGCCAATGAAAACCCTATGGATCGCAAGAGAATACTGTCTGATGAAGTACTGGAAGATAAGCCCCCTAGATTTGATGGCACTCAAAATAAACACAGTGCTGCAACAGTGGACTCAAGCATACTAACAATTGTGAAGATGTTGCAGGACTGGACAGTGTTTCATTCTATTGTATCTGGGGTCACCGTGAGTCAGAGCCAACCGATGGCAAATGATTTAGGAGTTGAAATTGGAGCCATTATTCCCTGTGTTTGAGTATAAAGAATGTGACCCAGCTGGAGCAAGACTCACAAGTACATATCAGCTGGGCCCTGAGGTATAAAAACAGTAACTAGGACAATCTCGGAAAAACATCTTTCAGGGAACCTTTCACATAAACAAGTACTTAGAACACAAAGACCCACATATTTTCCACTCTTACCTTTTTCTGTTAACATTTAGTAAATAATAAGATTTGTTGGGCCAGTGAAGACCCTCCTGACTGTCATTACTGAGATTTGTACCAACGATTATTAAGAAAGACAATTCAAAATGTATAATCACTGATCTGGCAATTTTTAGCCAATCTGTGAAAGGGTGAAGCTTTCAATGATTTTACCGATTTGTAATGTTAGTATATACTGATGATCCTGTAACGTTCCTCAGACTTGGGCAGACATGGCTCTGGCAGCATGCTTGTCTGTTCTCCACTTTTGCCTCTCGGACCATATGCCGAATAAAATCTTTCTTCTTGCTTTACTATAACTTTGTGGTGATTTTACCCTAGGACAGAACTAACAACAACAAAATAAAGGAAGGAACTTCCTCCTTCTTCTTTCTATTTGCATATTTCTCTGAAAAGTGAACCAGACGGTCGCCATTTGTTTCTTACTGTCAATGCAATATAAACTAAAGGAAAAAAAACTTGAACACAAGGTCATGGTCTTGGTCTAACACAGGCTCAATTCTGTTCATAAAATCAAAGAGAAATTGCATATTTCACAAACCCTTCCCAGATAGGGAAACACTGTAAACACACCTTCCATGCACACAGTAAGCTGCTATTTCAATACAACAATTTGAGGCCTCTGCAGAAGGGCCTGATCTATGAAAGTACCACACCATTAAGAACAGAATTTGATGGAGTGAAGAAGCTAACAACGCTGTCAAATTGAATCTCCTCTTGAGCCTTGCACTGGGATGTTAAGTGACTTCCCAGTGGCTCCAGACACTACTAAGAAACCCACCTAAACTGGCCGCCATGGTGAAATCATTGGTTGTCCTCCTTTTACTCTACCCAGAGGCGTAACTAAGGTATGGCAGGTAGGGCACCTGCCCTGGGTGCCACTTGAGGAGGAGCTCTAATGAGCAGTTTCTATTGGCCATAGCAGTTTCCAACGCCAGCTGTGAGAGGTCATTCAGTAATTTAAAACTAATTGCCTTAAGTGCTATTTTTCGTAGATAGGCCTCTGGCCCCACCCCAAGTTTTAGGAGGTCTCTTCAAAAAGCAATTTTAGGAGTGAATGTCAGAGACCATGGTGAGGGAGCTGACACCTCATCAAAGAGAAGAGAAGGCTGGAAAGGTGAGAGGAACTAAATGTCCCCCAACTAGATTTTTCTTTACTGGGAGTCTCCAGGACTCTTAAAAACAGAAATGAGAGTGGAGTCATGTAGGTTTGCCCAAGCTACCCCTAATAGATGGATGGTGGGGCAGAGACTGTGCCTGAGCAACTTAACTTCAGCAAGATTCCCCAGGTTTCTGTTTAAGAAATACTTACTATGCATTTTCAGGAAGCTGTATTTTCACCCACTGAGAGCCAAGAGAGCAGTGAAGTCTGTTAGGGTGGGGCTGGGGCCAGGAGAACTGGAGGCCCTGTGCAAACCAGGGAAGGGGAGCTTGGGACTGTTCCGGCCAGCTGAGCTCCCAACCTGTAGAAATCCCAGCAAGACCAGGAGGAGGGGAGCAGCACAGGTCATTGCTAGGAAATATACCAGGTAAGCTTGCAAAATTTACTGGTGGATCCCCAGATCAAAGGTTGGGAACCCCTGACCTACAGAAGCAAGCGACTGCACAGGAGGAAGGAGGGCAGTAACTTGAATTTCCCTCATGTTTCTTTCTGTTCTGCATAGAAGGCAAGAAGCAACTCCTAGTTTTTAAATACTAGTTTTTATATACTTATCCTCTTTTGTACCTCTTCATACAGTGTCCTCACCCTCACTTCCTGCCACATTTGATGGTTGCCCTTTATTGTTTTTTTTTAGAATTATAGCGCGTATGTTAGTTTTTTTAAATACAACTTTTACACTGTTATGTAGTAAAGACTCAAGCCTCTTTTTTTAATCCAAATTTCTTTTTTTAAATTATTATTATTATTTTTTATTGTCCTTTAGATGAAGGTTTACAGAACAAACTAGCTTCTCATTAAACAATTAGTACACATATTGTTTTGTAACATTGGTTACTAACCCCACGACATGTCAATACTTTCCTCTTCTCAACCTTGGGTTCCCTATTACCAGCTTTCCTGTCCCCTCCTGCCTTCTCGTCCTTGTCACTGGGCTGGTGTGCCCATTTAGTCTCATTTTATTTTAAGGGCCTGTCTAATTTTTGGCTGTAGGGTGAACCTCAGGAGTGACTTCGTTACTGAGCTAAAAGGGTGTCCGGGGGCCATACTCGGGGTTTTTCCAGTCTCTGTCAGGCCAGTAAGTCTGGTCTTTTTTTGTGAGTTAGAATTTTGTTCTACATTTTTCTCTGGCTCTGTCCAGGACCCTCTATTGTGATCCCTGTCAGAGCAGTCGGTGGTGGTAGTTGGGCACCATCTAGTTGTACTGGACTCAGTCTGGTGGAAGCCGTGGCAGTTGTGGTCCATTAGTCCTTTGGATTAATGTTTCCCTTGTGTCTTTGGTTTTCTTCTTTCTCCATTGCTTCAGATGGGGTGAGACCAGTGGAGTATCTTAGATGGCTACTCACAAGTTTTTCAGACCCAGACACTACTCACCAAAGTAGAAGGTAGAACATTTTCTTTATAAACTATGTTATGCCAGTTGAGCTAGATGTTCCCTGAGACCATGGTCCTTTAAGTCCTCAGTCTAGTAATTTGGTCCCTCAGGGAGTTTGGATGTGTCTATGGAGATTCCATGACCTTGCCTTGGACAAGCTGTGCTGGCTTCCCCAGTATTGTGTACTGTCTTACACTTCACCAAAATTACCACTTATTTATTGTCTATTTAGTGTTTTTCCCTCCCCACCCCTCCCCTCCCTCGTAAGCATCAAACATTGTTTCTTTTTGTGTAGAAACCTTTTCAAGAGTTTTTATAGTAGTGGTCTCATACAGTATTTGTCCCTTTGTGATTGACTTATTTCACTCAGCATAACGCCCTCCAGATTCATCCATGTTGTGAGATGCTTCACAGATTCATTATTGTTCTTTATCGTTGCATAGTATTCCACTGTGTGTATGTACCATAGTTTATTTATCCATTCATCTGTTGATGGGCATCTAGGCTGTTTCCATCTTTTTGCTATTGTGAACAATGCTGCAGTGAACATGAGTGTGTATATGTCTATTCATGTGATGGCTCTTACTTCTCTAGGATATATTCCTAGGATTGAGATTCCTGGATCATATGGTATTTCTTCATCAGTAAGTGCTTCAAGTCCTCTTCGTTTCAGCAAGCAAAGTTGTGTCATTTGCATAACGCAGGTTGTTAATGAGTCTTCCTCCAATCCTGATTCCCCGTTCTTCTTCATATAGTCCAGCTTCTCGGATTATTTGCTCAGCATACAGATTGAATAGATATGGTGAAAGGATACAACCCTGACACACACCTTTCCTGACTTTAAACCATGCGGTATCCCCTTGTTCTTTCCCAACGACTGCCTCTTGATCCATGTACAGGTTCCTCATGAGCACAATTAACTGCTCTGGAATTCCAGTCTTCACAATGTTATCCGTAGTCTGTTATGATTCACACAGGTAAACATCTTTCTGGTATTCTCTGCTTTCAGCCAGGCTCCATCTGACATCAGTAATGATATCCCTGGTTCCACGTCCTCTTCTGAATCTGGCCTGAATTCTGACAGTTCCCTGTCGATATACTGCTGTAGCTGTTTTTGAATGATCTGCAGCAAAATTTTACTTGCGTGTGATATTAATGATATTGTTCCATAGTTTCCGCATTCGGCTGGATCACCTTTCTTAGGAATAAGCATAAATATGGATCTCTTTCAGTTGGTTGGCCAGGTAGCTGTCTTCCAAATTTCTTGGCACAGATGGAGTGAGCACTTCCAGAGCTGCATCCGTTTGCTGAAATATCTCAATTGGTATTCCGTCAGTTCCCGGAGCCTTGTTATTCACCAATGCCTTCAGTGCAGCTTGGACTTCTTCTTCAGTACCATTGGCTCCTGATCATATGCTACCTCTTGAAAGGGTTGAACGTTGACCAATTCTTTTTAGTAATGACTCTGTGTATTCCTTCCATCCTGTTTTGATGCTTCCTGCATTGTTGAATATTTTCCCCAATAGAAACGTTCACTATTGCAGCTTTAGGCTTCAATTTTTTCTTCAGTTCTTGCAGCTTGATAAATGCCAAGTGTGTTCTTCTCTTTTGGTTTTCTGTCTCCATCTCTTTGGACATGTCATTATAATACCTTATGATCAAAGACCACAGCCTTCAGTACAGATTACACCTCAACATAAAGAAATCAAAAATTCTCACAACTGGACCAAAAAGCAACATCATGATAAATAGAGAAAAGATTGAAATTGTCAAGGATTTCATTTTACTTGGATCCACAACCAACACCTATGGAAGCAGCAGTCAAGAAATCAAAAGACCCATTGCACCGGGAAAATCTGCTGCAAAAGACATCTTTAAAGTGTTGAAAAGCAAAGATGTCAACTTGAAGACTAAGGTGTGCCTGACTCAAGCCATGGTATTTTTAATTGCATCATATGCATGTGAAAGCTGGACAATGAATAAGGAAAACTGAAGAAGAGTTGACACCTTTGAATTGTGGTTTTGGCAAAGAATATTGAATAAACCACGGACTGCCAAAAGAATGAACAAATCTGTCTTGGAAGAAGTCCAACTAGAATGCTGCTTAGAGGCAAGGATGGCGAGACTACGTCTTACATACTTTGGGTATGTTGTCAGGAGGGATCAGACCCTGGAGAAGTACATCGTGCTTGGTAAAGTAGAAGGTTGGTGAAAAAGAGGAAGACCCTCAATGAGATGGATTGACACAGTGACTGCAACAATGGGCTCAAGCATAACAACGATTATGGGCATGGCACAGGACCAGGCAGTGTTTCATCTGTTGTATATAGGGTCATTCTATTGTACACAGGGTCGCTATGAGTCGGAACTGACTCGAAGGCACCTAACAACAACAACATGGTATTTCTATTTCTAGCTTTTTAAGGAAGCGCCGTATCATTTTCTAAAATGGTTGTACTGTTTTGCATTCCCACCAGCAGTGCGTAAGAGTTCCAGTCTCCCCGCATCCTCCCCAACGTTTGTTATTTTTCGTTTTTTTTTTTTTTTAATCTGCCTGTAATGTTGGGGTGGGATAGTATCTCATTGTGGTTTTGATTTCCACTTCTCTAATAGCTAGTGAGAGCATTTCTTCATGTGTCTGTTAGCTGCTTGAATGTCTTCTTTGGTGAAGTGTCTTTCCATATACTTTGCCCATTTTTTAAATTGGATTATTTGTCTTTTTTGTAGAAATGTTGGATTTTCCTGTAGATTTTAGAGATTAGACCTTTGTCAGATTTGTCACAGCCAAGAATTTTTTCCAAGTTCTGCAGGTTCTCTTTTTACTCTTTTGGTGAAGTCTTTTTTTTTCTTTTCATTGTACTTTAGATGAAGGTTTACAGAACAAATAGTTTCTCATTAAACAGTCAGTGCACGTATTGTTTTATAACATTGGTTAACAACCCTATGACATGTCAACACTCTCCCTTCTCAACCTTGGAGGACCTTTTTTTTCCTTTTTTCTTTTGTGAAAATATACATAGCCAAAGATACACCATTTCAAAAATTTCTACATATACAATTTAGTGACATCGATTACAGTCTTCCTGATGTGCTGCTATTCTCACTATCCTTTTCCAAATTATTCCATCACCATTATCTTCAACTCACTGTCCCCTAGGCTTTCCATCAAACCTTTTGAGTTGCTGTTGTCAATTTGATCTCACATAGATAATTCTTTCTTTTTTTTTTTTTTTGTACTTTAGATAAAGGTTTACAGAACAAATAGTTTCTCATCAAACAGTTAGTATACATGTTGCCCTATGACAATGGTTAACAACCCCACGACATGTCAGCACTGTCCTTTGTCAACCTTGGTTTCCCTATCACCAGCTTTCCTGCACGCTCCTGCCTTCTAGTCCTTGTCCCTGGACTGCTGTGCCTCATTAGTCCCATTTTGTTTTATGGGGCTGTCCAGTCCCCGGCTAAATGGTGAGCCTCAGGGATGACTTCACCACTGGGCTAAAACGGTGTCCAGGGGCCATACTCTTGAGGTTTCTCCGGTTTCTGTCAGGCCAGTCAATCTGGTCTTTTTTTGTGAGTTAGAATTTTGTTCTACATCCTTCTCCAGCTCTGTCCAGGACCCTCTGTTGGGATCCTGGTCAGAGCAGTTAGTAGTGTAGCTGGGCACCATCTAGTTGTACTGGGCTCAGTCTGGTGGAGTCCGTACTAGCTGTGGTCTTTCAGTCCTTTGGACTAATCTTTTCCTTGTATCCTGTTCTCTTCATTCCCCCTTGCTCCCGAAGGGGTGAGACCAGTGGAGTATCTTAGATGGCTGCTCACAGGCTTTTAAGACCCCAGATGCTACTCACCAAGGTAGAATGTAGAACATTGTCTTTATAAACTGTGTTATGCCTGTTCAGCTAGATGTTCCCCGAGACCATGGTCCCCACAGCCCTCCACCCAACAATTCAGTTCCTCAGGGAGTTTGGATGTGTCTAGGGAGCTTCCATGACCTTTCCTTGTACAAGTTGTGTTGGCTTCCCCAGTATTGTGTACTGTCTTACCCTTCGGGTGAAGTCTTTTGATGAACGTAAGTGTTTACTATTTAGAAGATCCCAGTTATCTAGCTCACCTTCTGGAGTTTGTGTTTGTACCCTGTTATAGTTATGGTTTGTATCCTGTTAATGCCCTGTATTAGGGCCTCTAGTGTTGATCCTATTTTTTCTTCTATGGTCTTTATAGTTTTTGGTTTTATATTTAGGTCTTTGACCCATTTGGAATTAGTTTTTGTGTATGGTGTGAGGTATGGGTACTGTTCATTTTTTTTGCAGATGGACATCCAGTTTTGTCAGCACTGTTTGTTAAAAAGACTGTCTTTCTCCTATTTTATGGATTTTAGGATCTTGTCGAAGATCAGGTGACCATAGGTGGATGGATTTACATCTGGATTCTCAATTCTGTTCCATTGGTCAATGTGTCTTTTGGACTCAAGCCTCTTTTTGAGGGGTATGGAACATTTTGGAAAATCAGACCCAGGAGATTTATATCTTTAATGAAATCAATATTTAGTCTATCATGTGATTTCAAATTTTCTATAAGTGGCAGTATGAAGAATGTCTTGGGTAAAAGATGACAACATAAAACAAAAAAAGAGAGACTAAAAAATGTAGTCATAGATCTTTCATATGGAGAGGATGTCAAGGTGATATAAAGAAATAAAAGATTGGTTTAAACTTAGAAAAATAGGGGTAAATATTAAGGTAACCACAAAGAAAACTAACAATCTTATACATCAAAATAAAAAACAGAAAAACATAAAGACTCAGCAAATACAAAATCAACAACAATGAAAAAGATGAAAAGAAAATACATAAAGAAAAATGACCCAACACAGAAAACTAAGTGGAACAAAGAAACTGTCAACAACACCAAAAAAAAAAAAAAAAAAAAAAAAAAAAGACATCAAAATGACAGCACTAAACTCATACCTATCAATAATTACACTGACTGTAAATGTACTAAACATACTAATAAAGAGACAGAGAGTGGCAGAATGGATAAAAAACACAACCCATCTATATGCTGCCTGTAAGAGACACACCTTAGACTTAAAGACACAAACAAACTAAAACTCAAAGGATGGAAAAGTATATATCAAGCAAACAACAATCAAAAAAGAGCAAGAGTGGCAATATTCATCTCTGACAAAATAAACTTTAAAGTAAAATCCACCACAAAGGATAAGGAAGGACACTATGTAATGATTAAAGGGTCAATCCAACAGGAGGACATAACCATAAGAGATGTTTATGCACCCAATGACAGGGATCCAAAATACATAAACTCTAACACCATTGAAAAGAGAAATAGACAGCTCCACAATAATAGTAGGAGGCTTCAACACACCACTTTCAGAGAAGGATAGAATATCCAGAAAGATGCTCAATAAAGACGTGGAAGATCTAAATGCCACAATCAACCAAACTTGACCTCATAGACGTATACAGAACACTCCACCCAACAGCAGACAAGTATACTTTCTTTTCCAACTTACGTGGAATATTCTCCAGAATAGATCACGTATTAGGCCATAAAGCAAGCCTTAACAGAATCCCAGGCATCAAAATATATATATATATATATATATATATATATATATAAAATATATATATTTGATATATATATAATATATATATCAAAATATAACAAAGCATCTTTTTTGACCATAAAGACATAAAAGTGGAAATCAATAACAGAAAAAGCAAGGAAAAAAAAAATCAAACACATGGAAACTGAACAACACCTTGCTTAAAAACTCCTGAGTTATAGAAGAAATTAAGGATGGAATAAAGAAATTCACAGAATCAAATAAGAATGAAAAAACATCCTACCAGAACCTTTGAGACATAACAAAAGCAGTGCTCAGAGGCCAATTTATAGGAATAAATGCACACATCCAAAAAGAAGAAAGGGCCAAAATCAAAACACTAACCCTACAACTCGAACAAACAGAAAGAGAGCAGCAAAAGAAGCCCTTGGGCACCAGAGGAAAGCAAATAATAAAAATTAGAGCAGAATTAAATGAAATAGAAAAACGACTGAAAGAGTTAACAAGACCCAAAGCTGGTTCTTTGAAAAGATCAACAAAATCAATAAACCATTGGACAAACTTACAAAAGAAAAACAGGAGAGGAAACGACCTGAATAAGAAATGAGATGGGTGATATCACAACAGACCCAACCGACATTAAAAGAATCATAACAGAATACTATGACAAATTGTACTCCAGCAAATTTGAAAACCTAGAGGAAATGGACAAATTTCTAGAAACTCACTATCTCTCTAAACTAACACAAACAGAGGTAGAACAACTAAATAAACCTATAACAAAAGAAGAGATTGAAAAGGTAATTAAAATACTCCCAACAACAAAAAAAGCTTTGGCCCAGATGGTTTCACTGGAGAATTCTACCAAACTTTCAGAGAAGAGTTAATACCATTACTACTAAAGCTATTTCAGAGCATAAAAAAGGGTGGAATACTCCCGAACTCATTCTATGAAGCCAGCATAACCCTGATACCAAAACCAGGTAAAGACACCACAAAAAAAAGGAAATTACAGATCAGTATCCCACATGAACATAGATGCAAAAATCCTCAACAAAATTCTAGCCAATAGAATTCAACAACATATCAAAAAAATAATTCACCATGACCAAGTGGGATTCAAACCAAGTATGCAGGGAAGGTTCAACATTAGAAAAACAATCAAGTGTAATCCAGCACATAAATAAAACAAAAGATAAGAACCACATGATCTAATCAACTGATGCAGAAAAGGCATTTGACAAAGTTCAACATCCATTCAGGATGAAAACTCTCAGCAAAATAGGAACAGAAGGGAAATTCCTTGACATAATAAAGGGCATTTATAGAAAGCCAACAGCCAACATCTAAATGGAGAGCACCTGAAAGCATTCCCTTTGAGAATGGGAACCAGACAAGTATGCCCTTTATCACCACTCTTATTCAGCATTTTTTTTTTTTTAATATTTTATTGTACTTCAGGTGAAGGCTTACAGAACAAATAGTTTCTCATGAAACAGTACTACACATGTTGTTTTATGACATTGGTTAACAACCCCACAACATATTAAGCCTCTAAATTCTCAACCTTTTTTTTGTTTTTTGATGAAAATACAGATAGCCAAAGATACACCGTTTCCAAAATTTCTACATACACAGTTCAGTGACATTGACTACGCTCTTCCAACTGTGCTGTTATTCTCACTTAAGATGAAGGCTTACAGAACAAAATAGTTTCTCATTTAACAGTTACTACACATGTTGCCCTATGACAATGGTTAACAATCTCACAACATATCGAGATATCCTTACTCCACCTTGTGTTCCCTATCACCAGGGGACTTCCTTGTCCCCTTCTGTCTTCTGGCCCTTGTCACTGGACTACTGTACCTCATTAGTCTCATTTGTTTTTTGTTTTTTTTTTAACACCATTTCAAAACTTTTTACTTACACATTTAAGTGATATTGACTATGCTCTTCCAATTGTGCTGCCATTCTCGCCCAAGATGAAGGCTTACAGGACAAAACAGCCTCCCATTTAATAGTTACTACAAATGTTGCCCTATAACAGTGGTCAACAATCTCACAACACATCGACAGTGTCCTTACTCAACTTGTGTTCCTTATCATCAGTTTCCTACTCCCCCTCTGCCTTCTGGCCTTTGTCACTGGACTCCTGTACCTCGTTAGTCCCATTTAGTTTTACTGGGCTGTCCACTCCCAGGCTTAACATCGAACCTCGAAGGTAACTTCACCTCTGAGCTGAAAGGGTGTCTGGGGGCCACACTCTTGAGGTTTCTCCAGTATTCTTTAGGCCAGTAAATCTGGTCTTTTTTTTTTTTTTTTTTGGGAGTTAAAATTATGCTCTACGTCCTTCTCCAGCTCTGTCCAGAACCCTCTGTTGTGATCCTGGTCAGAGCAGTCAGCGGTGGTAGCCGGGCACCATCTAGCTGTACTGGACTCAGTCCGGTGGAGGCCTTGGTAGCTGTGGACCATTAGTCCTTTGGACTAATCTTTTCGTTGTATCCTGTTCTCTTCATTCTCCCTTGCTCCCGAAGGGATAAGACCAGTGGAGTATCTTAGATGGCCGCTCATAGGCTTTTAAGACCCCAGACACTACTCACCAAGGTAGAATGTAGAGCATTATCTTTATAAGTAGTGTCATGCCAATTGAGCTAGATGTTCCCCGAGACCATGGTCCCCAGAGCCCTCCGTCCAACAACTCAGTCCCTCGGGGGGTTTGGGTGTGTCTATAGGGCCTCCATGACCTTTCCTTGTGCAGGTTGTGTTAGTTTCCCCTGTACTGTGTACTATCTCACCTCTCACCCAAGGTACCACTTATCTATTGCCTATTTAGTATTTCCCCCCCCCTCCCATCCCTGGTAACCAACAAGGATTGTTACATTTTGCACGTGAATTTTTTCATGGGTTTTTACAATAGAGGTCTCATACAATATTTATCCTTTTGTGGTTGACTTATTTCACTCAGCATAATGTCCTCCAGTTTCATCCATGTTATGAGATGGTTCACAGATTCATTGTTGTTCTTTCTCGTTGCATAGTACTCCATTGTGTGTATGTACCATAGTTTGTGTATCCATTCATCTGTTGATGGACATCGAGGTTGTTTCCATCATTTTGCTATTGTGAACAATGCTGCCATGAACATAGGTGTGCATATGTCTATTCGAGTGATGACTCTTATTTCTCTAGGATATATTCCTAGGAGTGGGATTGCTGGATCGAATGGTATGTCTATTTCTAGCTTTCTGAGGAAACGCCATATCATTTTCCAAAATGGTTGTATCATTTTGCATTCCCACCAGCAGTGTATAAGAGTTCCCATCTCCCCGCAGCCCCTCCAACATTTGTTATTTCCAGTTTTTTTGATTCGTGCCAGTAATGCCGGGGTGAGATGGTATCTCATTGTGGTTTTAATTTGCATTTCTCTAATGGCTAGTGATCGCGAGCATTTCCTCATGTGTCTGTTGGCCATTTGAATGTCTTCCTTGGTGAAGTGTCTGTTCATTTCCTTTGCCCATTTTTTGATAGGATTGTTTGTCTTTTTGTTGTAGAGGTGTTGGTTTTCTTGTAGATTATGGAGATTAGACCTTTGTCTGACTTGTACTGTCCAAAAATTTTTTCCCAGTCTGTAGGTTCTCTTTTGACTCCTTTGGTGAAGTCTTTTGAAGAGCATAGGTGTTTGATTTTTAGAAGATCCCAGTTATCTAGTTTATCTGTTGGGTTTTTTGTGTTGATGTTTATGGTTTGTATCCTGTTAATGCCATGTATTAAGGCCTGAAGTGTTGGTCCTATTTTTTTTTTTTTTGAATTTTATAGTTTAAGGCTTTATATTCAGGTCTTTGATCCATTTTGAAGTAGTTTTTGTATATGGTGTGAGGTATGGGTCCTGTTTCATTTTTCTACAAATGGATATCCAGTTTTGCCAGCACCATTTGTTAAAAAGACTGTCTTTTCCCCATTTGATGGACTTTGGGCCCTTGTCGAGAATCAGGTGACTGTAGGTGGATGGGTTTACATCTGGGTTCTCAATTCTGTTCCATTGGTCAATGTCTCTGTTGTTGTACCAGTACCAGGCTGTTTTGAGTACTGTAGCTGTATAGTAGGTTCTCAAGTCAGGTAGTGTGAGTCCTCCATCTTTATTCTTCTTCTTCAGTAGTGCTTTACTTATTCGGGGTTTCTTCCCTTTCCATATAAAGTTAATAATTAGTTTTTCCATCACTTTGAAGAATGTTGTTGGTATTTGTATCGGGATTGCATTGTATTTGTAAATTGCTTTAGGTAGAATTGCCATTTTCACAATGTTGAGTCTGCCTATCCATGAGCATGGTATGTTTTTCCATTTATGTAGATCTCTTTGGGTTTCATGCAGCAGTGTTTTGTAGTTTTCTTTGTATAGGTCTTTTACATTCCTGGTCAGATTTATTCCTAAGTATTTTATCTCTTTAGGGGCTATTGAAAATGGTATTGATTTCCTGATCTCCTTTTCATCGTTCTCTTTACTGGTGTATAGGAATCCAACTGATTTTTGAATGTTTTTCTTGTATCTTGCTACTCTGCTGAATCTTTCTATTAGTTCCAGTAGATTTCTTGTGGAGTCTTTAGGGTTTTCTATGTATAGTATCATATCATCTGCAAACAGGGAGAGTTTAACTTCTTCATTACCAATTTGGATGCCCTTTATTTCTTTCTCTTGCCTTATTGCTCTAGCTAGAACTTCCAGCACAATGTTAAATAGGAGTGGTGATAAAGGGCATCCTTGTCTTGTTCCTGTTTTAGGGGGAATGTTTTCAGCCTCTCTCCATTAAGAATGATGTTGGCTGTTGGTTTTGCATAGATGCCCTTTATTATGTTGAGAAATTTCCCTTCTATACCTATTTTATTGAGAGCTTTTATCAGGAATGGGTGTTGGACTTTGTCAAATGCCTTTTCTGCGTCAATTGAGATGATCATGTGATTTTTTTTCTTTCCTTTTATTTATGTGGTGGATTACATTGATGGATTTTCTAATGTTAAACCATCCTTGCATACCTGGTATGAATCCTACTTGGTCGTGGTGTATTATTTTTTTTGATATTATACTGAATTCTATTGGCTAGAATTTTGTTCAGAATTTTTGCATCTATATTCATGAGAGATATTGGTCTGTAATTTTCTTTTTTTGTGATGTCTTTGCCTGGTTTGGTATCAGGGTTATGCTGGCTTCATAGAATGAATTTGGAAGTGTTGCTTCCTCTTCTATGCTCTGAAATAGCTTGAGTAGAACTGGTACAAGCTCTTCTGTAAATGTTTTGTAGAATTCTCCAGTGAAGCCATCTGGGCCAGGGCTTTTTTTGGTTGGGAGTTTTTTTATTACCTTTTCAATCTCTTCTCCTGTTATGGGTCTGTTCAGATTTTCAATATCACTTTGTTGCAGTTTGGGTAGGCCGTATGTTTCTAGAAATTTATCCATTTCCTCTAGGTTTTCAAATTTGTTGGAATATAGTTTTTCATAATATTCTGTTATAATCCTTTTTATTTCGGTTGGGTCTGTTGTAATGTTCCCCATTTCATTTCTTATTTGGGTTATTTGTGTCCTCTCCTGGTTTTCTTTTGTCAGTCTGGCCAGTGGTTTGTTGATTTTGTTGATTCTTTGAAAGAACCAACTTTTGGTTTTGTTGATTCTTTCTATTGTTTTTCTGTTCTCTATTTCATTTATTTCTGCCCTGATCTGTACTGTTTCCTTTCTTCCGGTGGTTGCAGGCTTTTTTTGTTGTTATCTTTCTATTTGTTTGAGTTCTGTAGTTAATGTTTTGATTTTGTCCCTTTCTTCTTTTCTGATATGTGCATCTATTGCTATAAATTGTCCTCTGAGGACTGCCTTTGCTGTGTCCCAAAGGTTTTGGTATGATGTGTTTTCATTTTCATTTGATTCTAGGAATTTTTTAATTCCATCTCTGATTTCTTCTATTACCCATTGATGTGTAAGCAGATTATTATTCAGTTTCCATGTGTTTGATTTTTTTTCCTTGCTCTTTCTAGTGTTAATTTCTACCTTGATGGCATTGTGGTCAGAGAAGATACTGTGAATTATCTCAGCATTTTGGATCTTGTTGAGGATTGCTCTGTGGCCTAAGATGTGGTCTATTCTGGAGAACGTTCCATGTGCATTGGAAAAGAATGTGTACTTTGCAGCGGTTGGATGGATTGCTCTATATATGTCTATGAGGTCCAGTTGGTTGATTGTGTCCTTTAGGTCTTCTGTATCTTTGCTGAGTTTCTTTTTAGTTGTTCTGTCCTTTACTGAGAGTGGTGTGTTGAAGTCTCCTACTATTATTGTGGAACTGTCAATTTCTCTTTTCAGTGCTGTTAGAGTTTTTTTTATGTATTTTGGAGCCCTGTCATTGGGTGCATAGATATTTATTATGGTTATGTCTTCATGATGGATCATCCCCTTAATCATTATATAGTGTCCTTTGTCTTTTATGGTAGATTTTGTTTTAAAGTCTATTTTATCTGAGATTAGAATTGCCGCTCCTGCTCTTTTTTGATAGTTGTTAGCTTGATATATTTTTTTCCAACCTTTGATTTTTAATAAATTCACATCTTCGTGTCTAAGGTGTGTCTCTTGTAGACAGCAAATTGATGGATCCTGTTTTCTTATCCATTCTGCCACTCTCCGTCTCTTTATGGGTGCATTGAGTCCATTTACGTTCAGTGTAATTATTGATAGATGGAAGTTTGTTGCTGTCATTTTGTAGTGCTTTTTTTTGTGGTGCTGAAGTTTTCTTTGTTCTTCTTACTCTCTTGTGCTGAGTTACTTTTGTTTGTGGATTTTGTGTTCATTTCTTTTGTTTTTGTAGGTTTTGTTTTTGTTGAGACTTTATGTTTTTCGTCTTTATTTTTATGAGTTGGTTTGTTAACTTTCTTTGTGGTTACCTTGAATTTTACCCTTATCTTTATAATTTTGAAGCAGTCTACCCTTACTTGGTATCGCCTTGCCTTCCTCTCCTTTAGAAGGTTCTATACCTATGCCGTTTGTTCCCTCTTTCATTGTTTTGATGTTGTTGTCATCCTTTGATTGATTTCTCTGATTCCCTGTTGTATTTCTTTTGTTTTTGGAAAGTCCTCTGTAGTTCAGTTCCTAGAATGGTATCTGGTTCATATGAACCTGCGTCCTAGGTCCTAGGTCCTGCCTGAGGGCTGAAGCTGTTTGTCCTCAGATCGAAGAACTCCCTTTAATAATTCTTGTAAGTTTGGTTTGACTTTTGCATATTCCTTTAGTTTCTGTTTATCTGGAAATGACCTAATTTCACCATCAAATTTGAATGAGAGTTTTGCAGGATATATTATTCTTGGCTGGCGATTATTTTCTTTCAAGATTTTATATATGTCATCCCATTGCCTTCTTGCCTGCATGGTTTCTGCTGAATAATCTGAGCTTAGTCTTACTGTTTCTCCTCTGTATGTGACTTCTTGTTTTTCACGAGCTGCTCTCAGGATTCTTTGTTTGTCTTTAGTTTTAGCGAGTGTGAATATGATATGTCTTGGTGATTTTCTTTTGGGGTCTCTTCTATATGGAGTTCGTTGAGCTTCGTGGATGGCCAGCTTTTCATTTTTCATGATATTGGGAAAGTTTTCTGTCAGCAGTTCGTCAATGATCCTCTCTGTGTTTTCTGTTTTCTCCCCCTGTTCTGGTATGCCAATCACTCGTAAGTTTTTGCTTTTAATTGTGTCCCACATAACTCTCAGGGTCTCTTCATTTTTCTTTGTTCTTTTTTCTGAGTTTTTCTGAAACAGAGTTGTATCCAAGTGTTTGTCTTCAGTTCCACTGATCCTGTCTTCCATGGTTTCAAATCTACTTCTCAGCCCTTCTATGACACCGTCCATTTCTGAAATCTTGTTGTTTATCTTTTGGATTTCTAATTGTTGTTTTTGTATAATTTCGAGTTGTGAATTTATTTTGGCATTTTGTTCCCGCATCATCTTCCTGAATTCTTCCAATTTTTTGTCTGTATTTTCCATAAATTTGTCTATTTTTTCCTCATGTTTGTCAGCTTTTTGCCTCAGTTCTTGGAAAATTCTGAGTATTAGTGATTTGAGTTCCCTATCAGGTACTTCTAGTGCATTTTCTTCCACAGGAGAGTTATCTGGTGTTTTAATTTGGACGCCTATTGGAGCCATCTTGTCTTGTTTTTGTAAATGTTTTGATATTGTTTGCTGTTTTCGGGGCATTCATTAGATATTTCACTCGTTTATTGATTGTAGATTTTTTTTGTTTGTTTGTTTTGTCCTTGTGGTACAGCTGGGCAGATCTAGCTGAAGAGGAGCCACTGGGATGGGTTGTTTGTGGCACTCACCGCAGCCACCAGGACGGTCGGTAGTCAGTGCTGGGTAGGTTCCAATAGGGCATGCCTGCACAGCTTGGTGGTGTGATGTCAAGTGCACGGTGCAGGTAGGTAGGGTGCAGCGGGAAGATGGTTATGTGTGAAGCTAAGCTGGATATGGGAGAGAGGAGAGAGGAGCAGGAGCGAGAAACATACAAACATAAAAGAATGCTAGGGGAGCTTGTCGTTGGAATGTACAGATGAGAGACTATGGGATGGAGGAAACCAGAAGGGGGAAGAGAAAGAAAAGGGAAGAATGAACAAATAAAAATCAGAAAAGTTAAAGAACTGCGAAGTTCCCAGGGATCCCACCGATGCAGCTATGAAGTCTGGGGGAGTCGGTCTCAGTTTTCACAGCACAGCCTGGCCAGAAGGTACAGAGGCATACATCGCCTGGTATTCAGGGATCAGAAAGAGAAGGAAGCGATAGAGAGACAAGAAATTAAGCAATGAAGAAAGACAAAAGGGAAAAAGAGGGAAAAGATGACAAAACTAGTCAAAAAAGAAGAAAAATAAAATTAAAAAAAAAAAAAAAAGAGCAACACCAGTAGTCAGTGCCAACAAATGGGACCCAGAGAGCCCCCACTCAGGGGCACGTATTCCAAGCAGCCGGCATTCTCGGGGTTAAGAGACTGTGGCCACGGGAAGCAGAGGGGCCAACGAACAAAGGCCCCAGTATCTCACCTGCGCGGCAGCCAAGACCTGGAATCCACCACATGCCCAAACGCAGCCCCACAGCCCCGCCGGAGAGAGCAAAGACGGCGCTCGGAACCAGGCACCCGAGCAAAAGGAGGGGGAGGCAGCGAGAGGCAAGCAAGAAACCAGAAGAAGCAGAAAATGCCACACCAACAGCCAACAAATGGGACTCAGAGAGCCCCCACTCAGGGGCGCGAATTCCAAGCAGCTGGCAGTCTCGGGGTTAAGAGACCGTGGCCACGGGAAGCAGAGGGGCGAACGAACAAGGGCCCCAGAATCTCGCCAGCGCAGCAGCCCAGACCTGGAAGCAGCCACACGCCCAAACGCAGTCCCACAGCCCCGCAGGAGAGACCAAAGACGGCGCTCGGAATCAGGCACCCGAGCAAAAGGAGGGGGAGGCAGTGAGAGGCAAGCGAGAAACCAGAAGAAGCAGAAAATGACACACCAACAGCCAACAAATGGGACCCAGAGAGCCCCCACTCAGGGGCGCGAATTCCAAGCAGCCAGCAGTCTCGGGGTTAAGAGACCGTGGCCACGGGAAGCAGAGGGGCGAACGAACAAAGGCCCCGGGATCTCACCAGTGCGGCCGCCCAGACCTGGAAGCAGCCACACGCCCGAACGCAGCCCCACAGCCCCGCAGGAGAGAGCAAAGACGGCGCTCGGAACCAGGGACCCAGGCAAAAGGAGGGGGAGGCGGCAGAAAAAGCTTCGCCAGCAGCCAGCAAACGGCTCTCAGAAAGCCACCAGCCCAGGCACGCGGAATCCAAGCACGGGCGCCCCCCAGCCCAGGGACCCTGGCCATGGAATGCAGGGGAGCCCCAGCCGAGGCGGAGAGGGGTGGGGGGTGGGAAAGCGTGCACTGCAGTTTACCGGTCGTTCTGTCTCCCACTGGACGCTCTGCGAGGCTGCTCTCCCATTCGCTGGTCTCCGATAGGAATCCAAGATGGTGGATCCACGCTGCGTTAGCTGGTAAGGAATCTCTGCATGAGTCTCTCCTCGCTCTCCGTTCTCTTTTAGTATTCTCACTCCGTTTGGTATTTGGATGAGTTCTTTATCTCTTCATTTGGTGTTCTAGGGTTTCAGGATTGTTGATTCTTGTTAGGCTTAGTTTTTCGGATCTTTGCTGTGGAGGGACGGCGTGGTGCTTCTGCCTAGAGCGCCATCTTGCCCCACCTCCTCTTATTCAGCATTGTGCTGGAGGTCCTAGCTAGAGCAATAGGGAAAGAAAAATAAATAAAGGATATACAAACTGGGAAGGAAGAAGTAAAAGTATCTCAATTTGCAGATGATATGATCTTATACACAGAAAACCCCAAAGAATACATAAGAAAACTACTGGAAATAATAGAAGATTTCAGCAGAGTATCAGGATACAAGATAAACATACAAAAATCAGTTGGATTCCTCTATACCAACAAAGAGTACTTCGAAGTGGAAATCACCCAATCAATACCATTCACAATAGCCCCCAAGAAGATAAAATACTTAGGAATAAGTCCAACCAGTGATGTAAAATACCCATACAAAGAAAACGACAAGACACTACTGCAAGAAAACAAAAGAGACCTACATAAGTGGAAATACACCTTGCTCATGGATATGAAGACTCAACATGGTGCAATCTACAGATGCAATGCAATCCCAATCCAAATTCTAATGAGATTTTTTAATGAGATGGAGAAACAAATCACCAAAGGGAAGAGGCCCTGGATAAGTAAAGCATTACTGAAGAAGGAGAACAAAGTGCGAGGCCTTACACTACCTGCTTTTGTAACCTATTATATCGCCATATCGCCATGGTAGTCAAAACAGCCTGGTACTGGTATGACAACAGATCCATAGAACAATGGAACAGAATTGAGAATTCAGATGTAAATTCATCCACCTATGAGCAGCTGATATTTGACAAAGGCCCAAAGTCTGTTAATTGGGGAAAAGACAGTCTCTTTAACAAATGGTGCTGGCATAACTGGATATCCATCTGCAAAAAAAAAAAAAAAAAAGAAACAAGACCCATACCTTACACCACACACAAAAACTAACTCAAAATGGATCAAAGACCTAAACATAAAATCTAAAATGATAAAGATCATGGAATTAAAAATAGGGACAATGCTAGGAGCCCTAATACATGGCGTAAACAGAATACAAAACATTACTAACAATGCAGAAACAGCAGAAGAGAAACTAGATAACTGGGAGCTCCTAAAAATCAAACACTTATGCTCATCAAAAGACTTCACCAACAGAGTAAAAGGACAACCTACAGACTGGGAAAAAATTTTTGGCTATGACAAATCTGATCAGCGTCTAATCTCTAAAATCTACAAGATACTGAAAAACTGCAACAACAGGAGGACAAATAACCAAATTAAAAAATGAGCAAAAGATATAAACAGGCAGTTTACCAAAGAAGACATTCAAGGCTACCAGATACATGAGGAAACGCTCAGGATCATTAGCCATTAGAGAAATGCAAATCAAAACTACAATGAGATACCATCTCACCCCAACAAGTCTAGCTTTAATCCAAAAAACACAAAATAATAAATGTTGGAGAGGTTGTGGACAAACTGAAACACTTATACACTGCTGGTGGGAATGTAAAATGGTACAACCACTTTGGAAATTGATTTGGCGCTTCCTTAAAAAGCTAGAAATAGAAGTACCATATGATCCAGCAATCCTACTCTTTGTAATATATCCTAGAGAAATAAGAGCCATCACACGAATGTATATGTGCACACCCATGTTCATTGTAGCACTGTCCACAATAGCAGAAAGATGGAAACAACCTAGGTGCCCATCAATGGACAAATGGATAAACGAACTATGGTATAGTCACACAATGGAATACTATGCAATGAGAAGGAACAATGATGAATCTGTGAAACATCACATAACATGGATGAATCTGGAAGTCATTATGCTGAGTGAAATTAGTTGCAAAATGACCAAATATTGTATGATATCACTATTATAAGAACTCAAGAAATGGTTTAAACAGAGAATAAAACATCCTTTGATGTTTATGAGGGTAGGGAGAGAGGGAAATGGGTATTCACTAACTAGATAGTAGATAAGAATTATCTTAAATGAAGAGAAGGACAACACACAATACGAGGGAAGTCAGCACAACTGGACTAAACCAAAATCTAAGAAGTTTCCTGAGTACAACCAAACACTTTGAGGGACAGAGTAGCAGGGGTGGGGGTCTGAGGACCAAGGTTTCAGGGGACATCTAGGTCAATTGGCATAACAAAGTTCATTAAGAAAATGCTCTGCATCCCACTTTGGTGAGTGGCGTCTGGGGTCTTAAAACCTAGCAAGTGGCCGTCTAAGATACATCAATGAGTCCCAACCCATCTGGAGCAAAGGAAAATGAAGAACACCAAAGACACAAGGAAAGTATTACCCCAAGAGACAGAAAGGGCCACATAAGCCAGAGACTCCATCAGCCTGAGACCAGAATAACTAGATGGTGCCCAGTTACTACCAATGATGGCCCTGACAGGGAACACAACAGGGAGTCCCTGATGGAGCAGGAGAAAAGTGGGGGGCAGAACTCAAGTTCTAGTAAAAAGGCTAGACTTAATGGTCTGAATGAGACTGGAGGCACCCAGAAGACATGGCCCCCAGACTCTCTGTTGGCCCAGAGCTGAACCCATTCCTGAAGCCAACTCTTCAGACAAAGATTACACTGGACTATGGGACATAAAATGATACTTGTGAAGAGAGTGCTTCTTGGCTCAGCTAGATACATGAGACTAAACTGGCAGCTCCTGTTCTGAGGAGAGATGAAAAGTCCAAAAGGGACAGGAGCTGGTTGAATGGACAGGGGAAATCCAGGGTGCAAAGGAGGAGTGTGCTGTGACATCATAGGCAGAGCAGCTAGGGTCACGTAACAACGTGTGTATAAATTTTTGTATGAGAAACTGACTTCAACTGTAAACTTTCATTTAAAGCACAATAAAATAAATAAATAAAAGAATGTCTTGGACTGGGAGTTCAGAGACCATGGGTTCTAGGCCTCCTTCTCTATGTTTGTGTGACCCTGAGTAATTTTCTTTACTTCACTGGGCCTCAGTTTACTTGCTATACAATGAAGGGGTTGTGCAAGTATCCTTTCTTGCACTAATATTTCATTATTTAAACTCTGGCTTTATGTACATATGTGTCCTATTAAAAATGTTTTACCTCAGGAAATGTGGCCAGAAAGTCCATTTTCTATTTCTTTTTTCTAGTCTTTTTTTAAAGCCACCAGGAGGATCTTTGATTTTCATTATGTAAATCTGTTATCCAATTTTACAGCTGAGTAATCTTACAGACGAGTAATCTTACAGCTGAGTAATCTTACAGATGATATGACTAAGACAGAGGAAAGCAGAATTGCTATGCTCCTAACTCAGTGAGCAAGCTGGACTGGGAGTATTAACTCAGGCCTCAACACTGAGGTGGAGCTGAACAAATGTGTAGCATTCAGAGAAGAGATACTAACCTAAACTTGCAATTTTGCTTTTCTTTCTTTTAATTGTTTCTCACGCCCAGTAGCTGTTTGGGTTTTTTCTCGACTTCTGACAATTTTAGTTTCTCTTCCTACTCTTGAAAAATCAACCCACAATGTCACTAAATTGTACATGTATATTTTTACCACACATACACACACAAATCAACTTGGATATAATTTTCTCTGAACAGCCTGCCTGAGTCAATCATGATGTTTCTCTCTCATGTTTGCCAACCCTGCACCTTGTACCTTCTCCTCATAGCCTAATGTTATTATGCTCTACAAAGTCTCCCCTGTTAGTGTAGTTTTTGCCTTACCTCTTGAACTGCAAGGAGCACCTAACAAAGAACTAGGCACACTCAAAAAGTCTCCTTGAATTGAATTGATGGTGCAAGATATGTGAGCAGCTGCTTTTGTTTTCCTGTTTCTTCTGTATTAGCTTTCTTCTAAAAAGCCTCTATTTCATTTTCCCCCTACTTTATTTCATTTTAACAAATATATATTAAGATTTCCTTTGGATCTTTTTTCTGTTTGTGTCTGCTAGAAATGGAATCGACTCAATGGCAGCTAAAAACAGCAGAGAGTCCAAGGGGCCCTGCCTATGAACCATTTTCTGTTACCTATTCTTATTTAATCAGGCAGCTGTGATATTACACATTCAGGCCCATGAAGTGGCAGAGGTTTGTTTCAGCTCGTGTTTTTTGATTATCTGTGCTTCTCTTTTCCTTGTGTTGAACCAGACAGATACTCAGGCTTAACCACGGTGTGATTGGAGAGCATCTGAGCCCCAAGAACCCGTATTTTTTTGTATCAACCTGGAAAGAAGTTTATTCTAAGGGCATTACCTCACTTGCACTTTTGGAATTGATTATAGTAATAATACTGTTGAAGGCTGAATTGTGTCCCCCAAAAGTATGTGTTGTAAATCCTAACCCCTATACCTGTGTATCTTAATGAGGCCATATCAGTGTGGGGTATGTTTTGAGCTGATCACTTTTGAGGTATAAAAAGAGCAGGTTAGACACAGAAACAAGCAAGCATGAATGGGAGAAAGATAAACTCCACACGGAGATCTCCAAGGAACACTGAGAAGAACCCTAGAGAAGCTGAGACAAAGATTTTCCCCCACAGCAGACAGAGAGAGGCTTCCCCTAAAGCCAGTGCCCTGAATTCAGACTTCTAGTCCCCTAAATGTGAGAAAATAAATTTCTGTTGATTAAAGCCACCCACTTGTGGTATTTCTGTTATAGCAGCACTAAGAAACTAAGGTAAATACTTATTATAAATGACAGAGAGAAATGTTTACAATGTAATGCTAAGTGGTTAAATAAAAAAGGCATAAAATTATATATACAAAATGACCCAAATTCTTCAGAAAATATATGCATAAAGACTGTAAGTACACACAGTCTGACTGGTAGAATGTGCCTGGTTTCTATTTTTTTCTGTGTTTTCTAAAATTTCTTTGTATGTATAATACATAAAAATTCTTATTGTAAAAGATTAAAAGTTTCCCATTATTTCTTTCCCTACTCCCAGAAAACCCTCCTATTCCCTTTGAGGGGTAATCATTATAATCATTATTAACCATTTGATGTGTATCCTCCCAGCTGTTTTATATGCTTGCACTCACATATACACACAGCTTTCTCTCTTGTAACATAAGACCATATAACAGTCATCATTCTAAGCTGTGATTTTTTTTACTTCACAAAATGTCTCCAAGCTCTTTCCATGTGAGTGCATCCATGTCTACTTTATGGTTTTGAATAATTCCGTTGTATGTCATAATTGAGGGGAAGGTAAATACTCCCCTTTAGATGGATATTCAGGTTATTTCCAATTTTCTGCTATTAGAAACAATTTTGCTAAGAACATCCAGGGACATTTGTCTTTGTGAACATTTATGGGTATTATTTCAGGAGAGATTCCTGGAAGATTTCCTAACATTTCTACTGAATGTACATATTATTTTATCATCAAAAGACATGTAAACATTTTAAAATAAAACTAATATGGTAAGTCAGCAGCCTAATGTGGGACTAGACTCAGCTGCGTCTACTCCATGACAGCAGGGAGTATGTTCGGGCCTAGCATATGCCAAGAGGTATACAAGCAAAAACCCATTGCGAATGAGTTGATTCCGACTCACAGCGACCCTATAGGACAGAGTAGAACTGCCCCATAGGGTTTCCAAGGATCAGCTGGTAGATTCGAACTGCAAACCTTTGGGTTAGCAGCCTGAGCTCTTAACTATGCTTAACTAGCTCTCAACCAGGAGTGCCACCAGGGCTCCCCCAGGTACACAGTAGGTGTTTAATGTCTATTGAATAAATATAAATAATTTAGAGCCCCATACATCATAGCATCTGTGTAAGAAAATGATTATTCCCAATTTACAGATGAGGTACCTGAGGCATCTCAGATCATGTCTGAGCCCTGAGTTTGTTTCTCAGTGACAGCTTCAGCATAAAAAATAATACGTATTTATCATACATGAAGAAAGCAAAAAGTTATTAAAAAGACAGGAAAGAAAGAGAAGACCAAAATGGATGCCAGAGGAGATGCTAAAACTTGCTCTTGAAAGTACGGTAGCTAAAGGGAGTGGAGGAAATGATGACGTGAAAGAGCTGAACAGAAGATTTCAAAGAGCAGCTCTAGAAGGCAAAGTAAAATATTATAATGAAATGTGCAAAGACCTGGAGTTAGACAATCAAAAGGGAACACACTCGGCATTTCTCAAGCTCAAAGAACTGAAGAAAAAACTCAAGCCTCGAGTTGTAATATTGAAGATTCCATGGGCAAAAGATTGAAGAACACAGGAAACATCAAAAGAAGATGGAAGGAGTACACAGAGCCACTGTACCAAAAAGAATTGGTCAATGTCCAACCATTTCAGGAGGAAGCATATGATCAAGAACTAGTGGTACTGAAGGAAGAAGTTCAAGCGGCCCTGAAGGCACTGGCGAAAAACAAGACTCCAAGAATTGATGGAATACCAGTTGAGATGTTTCAACAAACGAATGCAACACTGAAGTGCTCACTCGTCTATGCTAAGAAATTTGGAAGACAGCTACCTGGCCAACCAACTGGAAGAGATCCATATTTGTGCCCATTTCAAAGAAAGGTGATCCAACCAAATCCAGAAATTATGGAACAATATCATTAATATCACACGCAAGTAAAGTTTTGCCGAAGATAATTCAAAAATGGTTGCAGCAGTACATCGACAGAGAACTGCCAGAAATTCAAGACAGATTCAGAAGAAGATGTGGAAGGAAGGATATCATTGCTGATGGTGTTGCCGGGCAGAAATCCAGGTTCTGCTAGGTGTGACTTGTTACAGCCAATAAACAAGAGACTGAGGTGGGAGGGAAGAAAGCCATCTTTATTTCATTGTACAAGGAAAGGAGGAATCGGGGCTGTGGCCTCCAAGACTGCTTGCAGGCAGGTTGGGGAGGTGGGCTTTTACAGAGAGCAAACAAGGAAATGCAAATTCATCATGAATATTCAGGACTGACCTTCACGCAGGTGCTCAGGGCTTGGGGATGACTATGCATTTTCTCTAGACAAGGATTTGACTCTCCAGGATGGAGGAAGAGGTCGATTTTTGTTCATTAGCATGTTAAGTCTCCACCCAGAGGCAGGGTACTTTTCACTTAATGAGTTAATAGGTCACTTGAAGTGTTAAGATGGCGTAGAAAACCTGCTAAAACTCCCTGAGGCCTGCTATGCTATGGCCCGTTCTGTGGTTATCTTGTCAAGGACAATTTCAGAAGAATGTGCAGCCTATTCTGCTCAGTATAGGAGGATAAGCCAGAGCAGGTGTCTCTTAGAAGTGCTGAGCTCTAAGGCTGCCTGGCTCAATGTCAGATGGATCTTGGCTGAAAGCAGAGAACACTAGAAAGATTTTTACCTGTATTTTATTGACTATGGAAAGGCATTCTTCTTTGTGAATCATAAGAAATTATGGATAACATCGCGAAGAACTGGAATTCCAGAACACTTAATTGTGCTCATGCAGAATCTGTACGTAGAACAAGATGCAGTTGTTTGAACAGAGCAAGGGGATACTGCGGGTTTAAAATCAGTGTGTGTCAGGGTTGTATCCTTTCACCATACTTATTAAATTTGTAAGCTGAGCAAATAATCCAAGAAGCTGGACTATATGAAGAAGAACAGGACATCCAGATTGGAGGAAGACTCATTAACAACCTGCGTTATGCGGATGACACAACCTTGTCTGCTGAAAGTGAAGAGGACTTGAAGCACTTACTGATGAAGATCAAAGACCACAGCCTTCAGTGTGGATTACACCCCAACATAAAGAAAACAAAACTCCTCACAACTGGACCAATAAGCAACGTCATGATAAGCGGTGAAAAGATTGAAGTGGTCAAGGATTTCATTTTACCTGGATCCACAGTCAACGCTCACAGAAGCAGCAGTCAAGAAATCAAATGATGTATTGCAATGGGCAGATCTGCTGCAAGAGACCTCTTTAAAGTGTTAAAAAGCAAAGATGTCACTTTGAGGACTGAGGTGCGCCTGACCCAAGCCAGGATGTTTTCAATCGTCTCATATGCATTCTTATGCTGGATAATAAGTAAGGAAGATGGAAGAAGAATTGAAGCCTTAGAATTATGGTGTTGGCAAAGAATATTGAATATATTATGGACCGCCAAATGAACGAACAAACATGTCTTGGAAGAAGTAGAGCCAAAATGATCCTTAGAAGAAAAGATGGTGAGACTTCGTCTCACATACTTTGGACATGTGATTAGGAAGAACCAGACCCTGGAGAAGGACATCATGCTTGGTAAAGCAAAGGTCAGCAAAAAAGAGGAAGACCCTCAACAAGATGGACTGACATAGTGGCTGCAACAATGGGCTCAAGCATAGCAAGGATTGTGAGGATGGTGCAGGACCGGGCAGTGTTTCATTCTGTTGTCCATAGGGTCACTATGAGTTGGAACTGACTTGATGGCACCTAACCACAACAACAACATTGGTGACTAATAAACATGTCTGGTAAGCAATTTAAGTGTGTCTTCCTCAATAAAATTGGGGGCAGGGAGTTAAGTCTTCAGCATTTTTGTGTTCCTAGCATCAGCACTAATGCCTAACCACTTGTGATCGAGTTGACTGCAACTCCCAACCACCACATGTGTGTCAGAGTAGAACTGTGCTCCACAGGGTTTTCAAGGGCTGCTTTTTCAGAAGTAGATCAGTAGGCCTTTCTTCTGAAGTGCGTCTGGGTGGACTTGAACCTCCAACGTTTTGGTTAGCAGCTGAGTGTGTTAACTGTTTGCACCACCTGGGGACTCATCACTAATGCCTAGCACCTGGTAAAATGTGAAATAAATATTTGTTCTTCATGGCAGAACAACAAACCCATTGTTGTCTAGTCAGTTCTGACTCATAGTGACCCTATAGCACAGAGTAGAATGGCCCCATAGGGTTTTCAAGGCTGTAATGTTTATGAAAGCAAACAGTCACATCTTTTTCCCATATTGTGGCTAGTGGGTTCAAACCACTGACCTTTCGGTTAGCAGCCGAGCACTTAACCACTGTGCAACCAGGGTCCTTTGGCTACCTCCCAGACGTCCCCCAAACAGTTTCCAATGTTTTTCCAAGTAGAAAGGAAGTCAGTGGGAGTTACTGTTGGGAAAAGAAGGTAGGATGGCTCATGTGTGTGATAATGAGAAGTGGGTATACAGATAGATTCAGTAATAACTTTTACTGCATATGATAAGCAACAAATGAATTATCTCATGCAATCCTCAAAACCACTCTGTGAGGTAAGTACAATTATTTTGCCTATTTTACAGAAGTAGAAAATTAAGCTTAGCAACATGGAATGACCCACCCAAGGTCACTTATCCAAGCTAGAATGTGCTGTTACCAGAGTTTGGAACCAGGTAGCATGAATGAGTTAGGAGTCTATGCTGATGATAGCAAGGTTCCTAAGCACTGTAAAGTAAAAGCAAAGTAATTTTCCCCCAGTTATTCTTTATATTCAGGCCAAAGAAAAACTTCTTCCATGGCTTCTTACAGAAAGGACATTATGTGGTATGAACAATATCCTCAACAGACATCTTAAGCTGAAAACGTGATTTTGTAAGGGATGTTTATTATTTAAAATGTTCTTCACTAGAGAACTTTCTATATCCACAGAGGGTGAAAATCTTTGAAGGTTGAACTTGATTTTTATAAACTCTTGAAAGTCACTTAGGCCAGGGCCAGGGATGGTGGTGGGAGATATTGACTGGGCACAAGGGGACTTCCTGGAGTAATGGAAATATTCTGTATCCATTGTGATGGTTGTAACCCAGGTGTATACATTTATCAAAACTTATTGAACAGCACACAGAATAGGTGCATTACATGTAAATTATACCTCAATAAGGTTAGTTTTTTTTTTTTTAAGCTCTTATGTCAAGTCTGAAGTCCTGGTGGCTCAGTGGTGAAGAGCTTCACTGCTAACCAAAAGATTGGCAGTTCAAATCCACCAGCTGCTCCTTGGAAACCCTATGGAGCAGTTCTACTTTGCCCTATAGTGTTGCTATGAGTCAGAATCCACTATATGGCAATGAGTTTGGTTTGGTGGTTATGCCAAGTCTGGGTCATTACAACATGAAAGATAGGTATGTTGTTAGTTGCCCTCTAGTCAGCTCCAACTCATAGTGACCTTATGTATAACAGAATGATACCTGGTTATCTTAGTCATCTAGTGCTGCTATAACAGAAATGCCACAAGTGGATGGCTTTAACAAACAGAAATTTATTCTCTCACAGTCTAGTAGGCTATAAGTCCAAATTCAGGGCATTGGCTCCAGGAGAAGCCTTTCTCTCTCTCTGTCGGCTTTGGAGGAAGGTCGTTGTCATCAATCTTCCCCTGGTCGAGGAGCTTCTCAGCGCAGGGACCCCTGGTCCAAAGGACGTGCTCTGCCCCTGGTGCTGTTTTCTTGACGGTATGAGGTCCCCACTCTCTGCTCGCTTCCCTTTCCTTTTATTTCTTGTAAGATAAAAGGTGGTGAGGTGGTGCAGGCCACACCCCAGGGCAACTCCCTTTACATTGGATCAGGGATGTGACCTGAGGTGTTACATCTCACCCTAATCCTCTTTAACATGATCTATTCTTGCCTCATTAACCACAGGCAGAGATCAGGATTTACAACATACAGGAAAATTACAATCACAAAATGGAGGCAACCACACAATACTGGGAATCATGGCCTAACCAAGCTGACACATATTTTTGGGGGACACAATTCAATCTATGACACTGGTTCTGCACCATCCTCACAATTATTGCTCTGCTTGAGCCCATGGTTGCAGCCACAATCGTCTAGGTATAGCAAAGCAAAAATTTGCAGAAGTATATAGAATACATGCATGTAGTTAACTCTAATTCTCCTTAAAAGAGACATTATTCATTGATTTAGAAAAAAAAGTTCTTAATTTTCCGTTGCTTTTCTTTATTGTCAGGACGAAAAAAATTCCATACTGCTGCCAAATAAGTAGTGAGTTCAAGTTAATTTAATCCTTACAACCACCCTAAGATTCCCACTAATAGCGATCCTATTTGACAGAGTAGAATGGCCCCATAGGGTTTCCTGGGCTGAAATTTTTTTCATTTGCTGGTGGGTTCCAACCTCCGACCTTTCCTTTAGCAGCCAAGCCAGCGCTTAACTACTGCTCCACCTGGGCCCAACCCTAAGAGGTAGGTACTATTACGATCCCATTTTTAGCGATGAGGGGCCCGGGACCTAGCAAAGGTCTCTCAGTGCCGTTTTCCAAGAATCTGGGGACACCCTAGCACGCTGTAGCCCAGGAAAGCTGGGTAGGGAGGAGAGGTCCAGGCGTCAGTCAGGAGCCACGCATGAGTTACTGCCAGGCAAAGCGGGGGCCGAACCAGGGACGCGACCCCACTGCCCTCCTGAGCTGCGGTGACGAAGTCCCGTCGGCCCCGCGCGGAGCGGAAGGACGCTGCGCTGCTGGGGAGCCGCTCTCGAGGCCCGGCCACCAACACTAGGGTGGGCCAAGCCGTAGCTCAGGACGCCTCCCACGGCCTGGAGAGCCAGGCTCGCCCCGCCCGGCCCCTGGCGCTTCTCCCTCGCGGTGTCCGCTCGCGCCCCCGCAGACCCGGTGCAGACGGGCCTCTCCCTGCGCCCGGAGCTGCCAGAACCGCGGCCCCGCCCGGGTCCCGCTGCAACCAGGTAACTCCACCTCCCCGACCCGGATCGCAGACCTGGGGAGGTCCCGCTGCCCGGGAGTTGCGGGTGTTGTTGACAGCCAGGTAAACGCTAACTCCCCAAAGTTGTTTCAGTTAAAAGAAAAAAAAGCTCCGCCATTCTCAGTGTGTCCTGAAAGTGGCAGGGCCCCCAGGATTTCCTGGTGCGGCGGCGGGTAGCACCGTTTTGCAAATTTTGTGCGTGTGTGTGTGTGTGTGTGTGTGCACGCGCGCGTTGACCACCCAAAAAACAGGACCATCAGGAAGCAGCTGCCCAGACTACAGCTCTGAAAGTACAGTTCGGGTGGAAGAATGTAAACTAAGGTTCAGAGGAGTTTAAGGAACGGGAGGGCTCTGAAAGTGGGAAGTAGAGCGGTATGGGTGAAAAGAAAAGGAATCTCCCACAGAAAAGATGTTGGTTAACCTCCCCGTACCCCACCCTCTACCCTAGCCACCTGCAATGCACAAAAAACACACATATCAGGGTGGACTCAGAAGGAGAACCCAGGCTACGGTACAGTGGGTTAAAAGTCATCAGATGCCAACTAAACTTGGTCTCTGAAGATCTTAGCATAGGGACCTCAGGGAGTATCCATTAATCTTCTCCACTTTTACAGTCCTCTCCAGCCGGGAGTTTACAGGTGCTGCAGGGTGAATGACTTGTCCATAATCATAGCCAGAACTCCAGTTCCTAGTCATCAGTTTTAATTAGTAACATATGTACATAACGTTTTACAAATATCCTTTGTGAGCCAAGAAAAGTCAGCATGATCAGTAACTGGGTGTTGGTGTGTCCAGTCTTCATCATGTCGTCGGTCTCTAGGTGCTCCTAGAGCCTGCATTCCACAGCAGTGAGCCAGAGGAGGACTTCTGCAAGGGTAGGACTTCAACTAAACTCTCAGAAAAGTTTAGGTAAGCGGAGGGGAGGAAGGGCATCCTGGTTGAGTAAGTTAAGTTTAGGTAAGGGGAGGGGAGGAAGGGCGTCCTGGGTGGTTAAGTTCAGTTTAGGTAAGCCAAGGGGAGGAAGGGTGTCCTGGGTGGGTAAGTTCAGTTAAGGGGAGGGGAGGAAGGGCGTCCTGGGTGGGTAAGTTAAGTTTAGGTAGGGGGAGGGTAGGAAGGTTGTCCTGGATGAGTAAGTTCAGTTTAGGTAAGGGGAGGGGAGGAAGGGCATCCTGGGTGGGTAAGTTAAGTTTAGGTAAGGGGAGGGGAGGAAGGGCATCCTGGGTGAGTAAGTTAAGTTTAGGTAGGGGGAGGGTAGGAAGGTTGTCCTGGATGAGTAAGTTCAGTTTAGGTAAGGGGAGGGGAGGAAGGGCATCCTGGGTGGGTAAGTTAAGTTTAGGTAAGGGGAGGGGAGGAAGGGCATCCTGGGTGGGTAAGTTAAGTTTAGGTAAGGGGAGGGGAGGAAGGGCATCCTGGGTGAGTAAGTTAAGTTTAGGTAAGGGGAGGGGAGGAAGGGCGTCTTGGGTGGGGGAAGAACTTGAGCTGACATGAGAATGAGCTAGTCCACCAGGCCCCTAAAAGGGTCACAACAATGGATTCAGACATACCAATCATCAGGAAGATGACATAGGTCCTGAAAGCGTTTCTTTCTGTTATATATAAGGTCATGAGTCATACATGTTATACATGTGTCAGAGACAACTTAGTGGCAACAGCAGAGCCAGTACAGATGGGGCTGGATGGATAGATGAAGAGCTTTGAATCTGAATGCCACAGGCAATAGGACACCAATGGGAAATTCACTGAAGGAAAGGGACATTTAGGAAATGCACCCATGGAGAAACAGCGCCATACCAGGGATTAAAATCATAGATAGATTAGCTGAGCTCCCAATACTCCAGAAGTTAATAATTTAGAAGAAAAACAAAGTTTAAATATTGATACTGGAGGGAAGGTTATGGGGAGAAAGTGTTCTAGTTCAGTAAATAGAAGAATGTTTTCCTTGTTGTGTATGAATAATGAAAATAAAAGCAGAAAATAGTGCTTGCTATGTGCCAAGCACTGTTCTAAGTCCTTTATACAAATTAACTCATTTACTTCTCACAGCAAACACATGAAGTAGTTGCTATTTTTATTATCACCATTTTACAGATGTGGAGGCTGAGGCATAAGATCGGTCTAGGCTGAGACAGAGGGGTAAAATCAAGCATCCTGGCCTGGAATCAGAAAATTTGGGTCCCAGTGCCTCCACTCTGTGGTTGAGTGAATGTAATCTATCTGAGCCTCAGTTTTCTTATCGTGAAATGCATATTGTAATCCCTCCCTACCAGGTGAGATGGTGAATATGCAGGTGTGTGGTGAACTGTGCATTGTGACACCAATAGAAGGTATTATTTAAGTAAAGAAGGGATAACTTCCAAGGCTAAATCCCAAATGGAAAGAGCAAATGACTAGCTTGATTTGACTGGCAGAATTTAGTGGGCTTTCTCCTCACAGAGAGACAAAATGGAGTGGTAGTTAAAAGGATGGGCTTTGGAATCAGACTGGTCTAAGTTTGAATCCCACCCACTTACTGGCTGTGTGACTTGAGACAAGTCACATAACATTTCTGTGTTATTGCTGTGATTCCGACTTTATGCATATGTAAAATGGGCCTAATTATTCCTTACAGAGCGGCTGTGAGGGTTAAATGAGAAAATGAATGTAAAGCACTCACTACAGAGTCCCTAGGTGGTGCAGACAGTTAACACGCTTAGTTACTAACTGAAAGGTTGGAAATTCAAGTCCACCCAGAGGCACTCAGAAGAAAGGCCTGACGATCTACTTCTGAAAAAATCAGCCATTGAAAACCCTCTGGAGCACAGTTCTACTCTGACACCCATGGTGTTGCCATGAGTTGGAATCGACTTCATGGCAACTGGTTTTTACAGTGCCTGCAAATAGTAAGTGCTCAATAAAATGTAGATAGGGCTATTATTTTTTCTAATTCTCCTTCCTCCTCATTTTCCTTCATGTGTTGTAGTTTCTGCCCAGAGACAGCCTCTCAGAGCCCACCATGTGTGGGGGGCTGATGGAGAAGTATGTGGCTGCCATGGTGCTGAGTGCAGCTGGCGATGCCTTGGGATACTTCAATGGAAAGTGGGAGTTCCTCCAAGATGGGGAGAAGATTCACCAACAGCTGGCCCAGCTTGGAGGCTTGGACGCCATAGATGTGGGGAGGTGGAGAGTCAGTGATGACACAGTGATGCACCTGGCCACAGCAGACGCTCTCATAGAGGCTGAGAAAACCAAGGACTTGGCTCGACTGTATTCCCTCTTTGCTAAGCATTACCAAAACTGCATGGAAGACATGGACGGCCGAGCGCCAGGTAAGTGCAACCAGTGGAGGTCCTGGGAAGGCAGAAAATAATACAGGCCAAGGGAATCATTAAAAATGTTGATAGAGGAAAGGGGGCCAAAATGGCAGAGTAGTCAGATGCTTCTGGTGGTCCCTCTTACAGCAAAGACCTGAAAAAACAAGTGAATCGATTATCTATGACAATCTAGGAGCCCTGAACATCAAAGGCAAAGTTCAGGAATTGGACTGAGTGGCAGCGGGAGGGAGAGATGGTTCAGAAGCAGTGAGGAGGTGCCAGGTGGGATTGGCTGGCATGTACAGTGAGGCAAGCAGTGGCATTCGGGACTCGTTTTCCACATCGGGAGAGACTGAGCGGTGGAGAGTCTGCTCAGGCCTCCAGAACCAGTGAAAAGTACATGCGTTTAACCTACCATGAGGATCAAAAAAACACCCCGTTTGGGAAGAACCTCTCTCCCATTTACCTGCTCCTTCGCTACTCTGCACCAGGTCCCAGGCTGGCTTCAGCAATTTGCTGTGTCCCCTGGGCCACAAGTAGGATCCGTCATGTGCCCTGAGCCATTCTCCCGGCCTTGGAGAGGGAACACTTTAACAAACAGGAAAAAATAATCTGCCAGCTCCCCTAAGCTAGAAACTCAGGGTGGCACAACTCCTTTGCCTAGGCACAGGCATAAGGGGTCCACGGACTTTGAATGCCTTTCACCCCTGCATAGATCTAGGAGGGCCCATTTCAACAGTGTAGGGCCTCATTAGTGCAGTACAAAGGGTATATACCTGAAGGCTAACTTCACTGTATCAGCTTTGTGGTGGAGTGGCAGGTTCGTGACATTTGACACCACTCTGCCCATTAAGCTGGGTCCTCACCTACCCACATCAGTGTCCTGAGGACTACTGGCTCCACCCATGCCACCTGCAACAGGGGTCCAAGAATAAGTGGTGCCTTAGTCCTTACAACCAACAGCATTGGGTGCTCATAGTCTGGCTGCAAAACCCACCCATCTACACACTGTAGGGAACAGGGACACAGTTTCCTCCCAGACACTCGGGCAGCCATCAGCCCCCTGCTTTGCTCAACCCTTGACCACCTACTGCAGCTAGATACCTGTGCCTACACCAATCACCCCTGCCTATCTAGGACCGTAGGTGAGAGCCTGCACCACACACTTGGTGACCAACTACCTAGACACCTGAGCTGAATCCACACAAGAAAAGTAAACAGACTCCTGGGCTCACATACCTAGTAACAGATCTAACCACCTGGTGACAGAATGTTAAACCTTCAAAGGTACTAGTAATCAAACTAGCTCACACGAGCAGCCTAACTGGGCATATCAAAACAAGAAGCTAGGACACAGCAAGCAAACATAAAATAAATAAATATAATAACTTACTGATGGCTCAGAGATGACAGTCAATATCAAATCACATAAAGAAGCAGATCATGATGACTTCAGCAAGTTCCTAAAACAAAGAATCAAGAAATTTTCCAGAGGAAGAGAAGTTCTTGGAATTACCGGAGGTAGAATACAAAAGATTAATATACAGAACTCTTCAAGAGATAAGGAAGGAAATCATGCAAAATGTGGAACAAGCCAAGGAACCCACAGACAAAGCAATAGAGGAACTTAAGAAGATTATAGAAGAGCATAAGGACAAATTTAACAGGTTTCAAGAATCCTAAGAGAGACAGCAAACAGAAATCCAGAAGATTAACAATAAAATTTCAAAATTAGACGACTAAATAGAAAGTCATAGGAGCAGAATTGAGGCAACGGAAGTCAGAATTAGTGAGACTGAAGATAAAGCACTTGACACCAACTTATTTGAGAAAAGATATAAAAGAATTTAAAAAAATGAAGAAACCCTAAGAATTATGTGGGAGTCTATCAAGAGAAATAACCTATGAGTGATTGGAATACCAGAACAGGAGGCAGGCTGGGGGGAATAACAGAAAATACAGAGAGAATTGTCAAAGATTTTTTGGCAGAAAACTTCCCAGATAACGTGAAGGAAGAGAAGATATCTATCTAAGATGTTCATTGAACCCCACACAAGGTAGATCCCAAAAGAAGGTCACCAAGACATATTATAATCAAACTTGCCAAAACCAAAGACAAAGATAGAGTCTTGAGAACGGCTAGAAATAAACAAAAAGTCATCTACAAAGGAGAGTCAATAAGAATAAGCTCAGACTACTCAGCAGAAACTATGCAGGCAAGAAGGTAATGGGATGACATATATAAAGCCTTGAAGGAAAAAAACTGCCAGCCAAGAATTATACATCCAGCAAAACTGTCTCTCAAATATGATGGCAAAATTAGGGCATTTGCAGATAAACAGAAGTTAAGGGAATTTGTAAAAACCAAACCAAAATTGCAAGAAATACTAAAGGGAATCCTCTGGTTAGAAATTCAGTAGCATCAGATAACAACCCAAGACTAGAACACAGGACAGAGCAACCAGGTATCAACCCAGATAGGGAAGTCACAAAAATAAATCAAAGCTAAAACACTGAAAATAGCAAAGGAGAGACATCAATATCTAAAAGATGACAACATTAAAACAAAAAGGAGAGAATAAAAAAATGTAGTCATAGATCTTCCATATGGAGAGGAAGTCATGGCAATATAAAGAAATAAAAGAGTGGTTTAAACTTAGAAAAATAGGGGTAAATATTAATGTAACCACAAAGGAAACTAACAATCCTACACATCAAAATAAAAAAAACCAGAAAAACATAAAGACTCAGCAAATACAAAATCAACAACAATGAAAAAGATGAAAATAAAATACATCAGGAAAAAAAATCAACTCAGAAAATTAAGTGGAACAAAGAAACTGTCAACAACACACACAAAAAGACATCAAAATGACAGCACTAAATGCAAACCTATCAATAATTATGCTGAATGTAAATGGACTAAATGCACCAATGAAGAGACAGAGAGTGGCAGAATGGATTAAAAAAAAACAGGATCCGTCTGTATGCTGCCTACAAGAGACACACCTTAGACTTAAAGATACAAACAAAGTAAAACTCAAAGGATGGAAAAATATATACCAAGCAAACAACACTCAAAAAAAGAGCAAGAGTGACAATATTAATCTCTGACAAAATAGACTTTAAAGTAAAAGCCACCACAAAGGATAAGGAAGGACACTATATGATGATTAATGTGTCAGTACACCAGGAGGACATAAACATAATAAATATTTACACACCCAATGACAGGGCTCCAAAATACATAAAACAAACTTTAACAGCCTTGAAAAGAGAGTGAGCTCCACAATAGTAGTAGGAGACTTCAACACACCGCTTTCGATGAAGGTCAGAACATTCAGAAAGAAGCTCAATAAAGAGAAGATTTAAATGCCACAATCAGTCAATTTGACCTTATAGACATATACAGAACACTCCACCCAACAGCAGACAAGTATACTTTCTTTTCCAACACACATGGAACATTTTCCAGAATAGACCATATATTAGCAAGAGACCACATGAAGCAAGCCTTAACAGAATCCAAAGCATCGAAACATTACAAAGCATCTTTTCTGACCATAAAATGGAAATCAATAACAGAAAAAGCAAGGAAAAAAAAAAAAAAAAACAAACACATGGAAACTGAACAACACCTTGCTTAGAAACTACTGAGTTATAGAAGAAATTAAGGATAGAATAAAGAAATTCACAGAATCAAATGAGAATGAAAACACATCCTACCAGAACCTTTGTGACACAGCAAAAGCAGTGCTCAGAGGTCAATTTATAGCAATAAGTGCACACGTCCAAAAAGAAGAAAGGGTCAAAATCAAAACACTAACCCTACAACTCGAACAAACAGAAAGAGAGCAGCAAAAGAAGCCCTTGGGCACCAGAAGAAAGCACATGATAAAAATTAGGGCAGAATTAAATGAAACAGAAAATAGAAAAACAATTGAGAGCGTTAACAAGACCAAAAGCTGGTTCTTTGAAAAGATGAACAAAATCAATAAACCATTGGCCAAACTGACTAAAGAAAGACAGGAGAGGAAGCAGATAACCCGTCTAAGAAATGAGATGGGTGATCTCACAACAGACCCAACTGAAATTAAAAGAATCATAACAGAATACTATAAAAAACTGTGCTCTAACAAATTTGAAAACCTAGAGGAAAGGGACAACTTTCTAGAAACACACTACCTACCTACACTAACACAAACAGAGGTAGAAAAACTAAATAAAAGGAAGAGACTGAAAAGGTAATCAAAAAACTCCCAACAACAACGACAAAAAAAGCCCTGGCCCTGATGGTTTCACTGGAAAATTCTACCAAACTTTCAGAGAAGAGTTAACACCACTACTATTAAAAGTATTTCAGAGTATAGAAAAGGACAGAATACTCCCAAACTCATTCTAGGAAGCAAGCATAACACTGATACCAAAACCAGGTAAAGACACCACAAAAAAGGAAATTCCAGATCAATATTCCCCATGAACATAGATGCAAAAATCCTCAACAAAATTCTAGCCAATAGAATTCAATGACATATCAAAAAAAAAAAAAAAAATTCAGCATGACCAAGTGGAATTCATACCAGGTATGCAGGGATGGTTCAACATTAGAAAAACAATCAATGTAATCAGTCACATAAATAAAACAAAAGACAAGAACCAAATGATCTAATCAGTCGATGCAGACAAGGCATCTGACAAAGTCGGACACCCATTCATGATAAAAACTCTCAGCAAAATAGAAATAGAAGGGAAATGCCTCAACATAATAAAGAGCATTTATACAAAGCCAACAGCCAACATCATCCTAAATGGAGAGAGTCTGAAAGCATTCCCCTTGAGAATGGGAACCAGACAAGTATGCCGTTTATCACCACTCTTATTCAACGTTGTGCTGGAGGTCCTAGCCAGAGCAATTAGGTGAGAGAAAGAAATAAAGGACCTCCAAACTGGGAAGGAAGAAGTAAAAGTAACTCTCTTTGCAGATGATATGATCTTATGCACAGAAAACCCCAAAGAATCCACAAGAGAAAACTCTTGGAACTAATGGAAGATTTCAGCAAAGTATCAGGATACAAGATAAACATACAAAAATCAGTTGGATTCCTCTACACCAATGAAGAGAACTTCGAAGTGGAAATCACCAAATCAATACCATTTACAATAGCCCCCAAGAAGGTAAAATACTGAGGAATAAATCTAACCGAAGACGTAAAAGACCTATATAATGAAACCTACAAGACACTACTGCAAGAAGTCAAAAGAGACCAACATAAGTGGAAAAACATACCTTGCTCATGGATAGGAAGACTCACCATCATGAAAATGTCTGTTCTACTCAAAGTGATCAACAGATATAATGCAATCCCGATCCAAATTCCAGTGGCATTTTTTAAGGAGAGGGAGAAACAAATCACCAACTTCATATGGGAGGGGAAGAGGCCCAGATAAGTAAAGCATTACTCAAGAAGAACAAAGTGAGAAGCCTCACACTACTGGATTTTAGAACCTATTATACCACCATGGTAGTCGGAACAGCCTGGTACTGGTACCACAACAGACACACAGACCAATGGAACAGAATAGAGAATCCAGACATAAATTCACCCACCCATGAGCAGCTGATATTAGACAAAGGCCAAAAGTCTGTTAATTGGGGAAAAGACAGTCTCTTTAACAAATGGTGCTGGCATAACTGGATATCCACCAACAAAAAAATGAAAAAAAAAAAACAAAACACATACCTCACACCACGCACAAAAACTAACTCAAAATGGATCAAAGACCTAAATATAAAATCTAAAACGATAAAGATCATGGAAGAAAAAATAGGGACAATGCTAGGAGCCCTAATACATGGCATAAATGGAATACAAACCATAAGTAACAATGCGGAAACACCAGAAGAGAAACTAGATAACTGGGAGCTCCTAAAAATCAAACACTTATGCTCATCAAAAGACTTCACCAAAAGAGTAAAAGGACAACCTACAGACTGGGAAAAAATATTTGGCTACGACAAATCCAATCAGCTTCTAATCTCTAAAATCTACAAGATACTGCAAAACCTCTACAGCAGAAAGACAAATAACCCAAGTAACAAATGGGCAAAGGATATGAACAGGCACTTCACCAAAGAAGACATTCAGGTGGCTACCAGAAACATGAGGAAATGCTCAGGATCATTAGCCATTAGAGAAATGCAAATGAAAACTACAATGAGATACCATCTCACCCCACCAAGGCTAGCATTAATCCAAAAAACACAATAAATGTTGGGAGAGGTTGTGGAGAGACTGGAACACTTATACACGGCTGGTGGGAATGTAAAATGGTACAACCACTTTGGAAATTGATTTGGTGCTTCCTTAAAAAGCTTGAAATAGAAGTACCATAGGATCCAGCAATCCCGCTCCTTGGAATATATCCTGGAGAAATAAGAGCCATCACACGAATGGATATATGCACACCCATGTTCATTGCAGCACCGTTCACAATAGCAAAAAGATGGAAGCAACCTAGGTGCCCATCCATGGACAAATGGTTAAACAAATTATGGTATATTCACACAATGTAATACTATGCAATGAGAAAGAATAATGATGAATCTGCGAAACATCTCATAACATGGATGAATCTGGAAGGCATTATGCTGAGTGAAATTAGTCACAAAATGACAAATATTGTATAAGACCACTACTATAAGAACTCAAGAAGTGGTTTAAACACAGAAGAAAACATTCTTTGATGGTTACAAGGGTAGGGAGGGAGGGAGAGGGGAATTCACTAACTAGATAGTAGATAAGAATTATCTTAGTGAAGGGAAGGACAACACAATAGAGGGGAAGTCAGCACAACTGGACTAAACCAAAAGCTAAGAAGTTTCCCTAATACAACCAACCACTTCGAGGAACAGAGTAGCAGGGGCAGGGGTTTGGAGACCATGGTTTCAGGGGACATCTAGGTCAATTGGCATAAAAAAGTTTTTTAAGAAAATGTTCTGCATCCCTCTTTGGTGAGTGGTGTCTGGGGTCTTAAAAGCTAGTGAGTGACAATCTAAGATACATCAATTGGTCCCAACCCATCTGGAGCAAAGGAAAATGAAGAACACCAAAGACACAAGGGAAATATTAGCCCAAGAGACAGAAAGGGCCACATAAACCAGAGACTCCATCAGCCTGAGAGCAGAAGAACTAGGTGGTGTCCAGCTACCACCAATGACCACCCTAACGGGGAACGCAACAGAGAGTCCCTGATGGAGCAGGAGAAAAGTAGGGTGCAGAACTCAAATTCTAGTGAAAAGACCAGACTTAATGATCTGACTGAGACTGGAGGGACCCCGAAAACATGGCCTCCAGACTCTCCATTGTCCCGGAGCTGAACCCATTCCTGAAGCCAACTCTTTGGAGAAAGATTAGACTGGACTATGGGACATAAAATGATACTCGTGAAGAGAGTGCTTCTTGGTTCAGGTAGATACATGAGACTAAATGGGCAGCTCCTGTCCCAAGGTGAGATGAAAAGTCCAAAAGGGATGGCAGCTGGTTGAATGGACAGGGGAAATCCGAGGTGGAAAGGAGGAGTGTGCTGTCACATTGTAGGGAGAGCAGCTAGGGTCACATGACAACATGTGTATAAATTTTTGTATGAAAGGCTGACCTGAACTGTAAACAAACAAAAGAATGTTGATAGATGTTTATATCAAGAAGGCAGTACTGTTTGTAGTTGTGATAAAAATAGAAACAACCTTTGTTGTTGTTCGTTGCCACGGAGACGACCGCAGCTCAGGGCAGCTGGATGCGTGTAGGGTAGAACTGCTCCATTGGACTTTGTAGACTGTGACCTTTCAGAAGCAGATTGCCAGGCCTGTCTTCCGAGGCCTCTGGGTGGATTCGAATTGTTAACCTTTCAGCTAGTAGTCGAGTGCTTAACCATTTGTGCCACCCAGGGTCCTAGAAACAACCTAAATGCCCCTAAATAAATTATGGTGACACATTTGCTGCCATTTGAAATTATGCCGATGAATATTTACTGATATAAAAAAAAAACCCTCACACAGTTGCCATCGAGTCTCTTCTGACTCATGACAACCCCGTACGGGTCAGAGTAGAACTGTTCCATAGGGTTTTCAAGGCGGTGACCTTTCGGAAGCTATCTGTTGGTTATCTACCAGACCTTTCTTCTGAGACTCCTCTGGGTGGGTTCGAACCGCCAACCTTTCAGCTAGTAGTCAAGCACTTAACCATTTGTGCCACCTAGGGAGCCCACTGTACAGCTTTCAGTGGCTGATTTTTTAGAAGTAGATTACAAGTCCTTTCTTCCAAGGTGTCTCTGGGTGGACTCGAACCTCCAGACTTTCGGATGGCAGCCAAGCACATAACTGTTTCACTACCCAGGGGTTCCATTTACTGATATGGAAAAGTATTATTATATATTAAGTGAAAGAAAGGTAGGTTATAAAACAGTGTGTCTTTTACGAACCCATTGTCATTGAAAGTATGTATCTGTATGAGGGGAGGTCTGGAAGAATATACACAAAGATGTTATTTATACCTGAGTATGGGAATATATATAGTTTATTTTGTCTTGTTTTGCTTATTTGTATTTTCTAGTTTTTCTGTAATGAGCAACTATAAAGAAAAAGATAGACATTTTTAAAGAAGAATGGGAAGGGTCTTGTGGAGACTCCTGGTCCTGAATCTCACTACTTTGGGAGCGTTTTACAACCAGCTGACCCACCAGTCCTCTTAGTGAAAAGCCCACCTGCCCACTTCATTCAGAAGCCTCTGGTGAACCCAGATATTGTCCAGAGACATCTGGAAGGCAGCCTGTGTTCATCTTTTCTCAGCATCTCATGTTGCTTGTTTGGCAAGGTGAAAGTTCTCTTTATCCACCTGTGCCATGAACATTGTTGTGGATACACTGGCCGATAGGGGACCAATACCTCAGTCCATAGTATGTTCCCTGCCACTGCTTGGCTTACGTGTGTATTCACATCTCCCAGTAAGACAGGTGGATGGGACAGGTCTGATCATACCACTTTCATGGGAAAACCAAGGTCCAGACTCTGGTTTCGTGACTTAACCTGTTCCTCTGAACCCATGGCTCCTCACCTGAGTCCAGTGCTCTTCACTGTAGAATTTGTGGCCTTTTTCTGATACAGGCAGTCCCAGGGTTATGAACATCCAAGTACGGACAACTCGTACTTATCCTTCAGTATTATGGAAATTTGCCTTCACTTTGAAACAATTGAACCAACCCTAAACCAAAAAAAAAAAAAAAAAAAAGAAATCAAACCCATTGCTGTCCAATCGATTCCAACTCATGGTGACCCTATAGGCCAGAGTAGAATTGCTCCATAGGGTTTCCAAGATGTGGCTGGTGGATTACAAACTGCCTGCCTTTTGGTTAGCAGATGAGCTCTTAATCATTATGCTACCAGGGCTCCAAACCAATCCCTACTCCCAACAGAGTCTCTGTCACAGTCACCTTCACTTGCTGCACGTGCAGCTTTTAAATCATTAAAAGGCTTTGAGCCTTTTGTTGCACTAAAGTAAGGCTAAATAAGAACTGTATGTACCTCTTCCGGCTTACCTACAAATTCGACTTAAAGACTCCAAGACACAGTTAGGAGCAGATCCCATTCATAACTGGGGACTGCCTGTATTCAGGAACTTCATTGTCAGGTTCTCATTAGACCATTTAAGGGCTTGGGCTTTGAAGTCTGATGGTTTTGACTGGGCGACTAATTAGCTGCTTGTATGATTTTAAACAAGTTTCTTAAATTCTGAGCCTTAGCTTATTCATTTCACAAAGATAATAATACTTTATGCCTACTTTTTGTGTTCTTGTGGTGATTAAATAATAACTGGTAAAGATTCTAAGGCTCTCTGTGTGAATCTTCTCCTTTTATTAATGTTATCATGCTAAGGATTGTATATAAAGTAAGGCGGTGTGGAGATGGGGTTTGAGATTAGGGTTTGGAATTTGGTAGATTCATCATATTTTCTTGGCTTTCCCCTTCCATTGAAGAAACTTGGGGACAGAGCTTGGTTCCTCCCTTCTGCTGGGGCATTTGCTTTGGTTACACTAACCCCCACACCCTACCTGACTCTTCCCCAGGTGCCACCTCAGCACAGAACGCCATGCAGCTGGAGCCGCACAAGGCCAATGGCTGGAGGATTCCCTTCAACAAGTACGAGGGTGGCTGTGGGGCTGCCATGAGGGCCATGTGCATTGGTCTCAGGTTCCCTCACCGCAGCCAGAGGGACACACTGATCCAAGTGAGCATCGAGAGCGGCCGGATGACCCACCACCACCCCACAGGATACCTGGGTGCCCTTGTGTCTGCTCTTTTTACAGCCTATGCTGTGAATGGCAAACCACCCCAGCAATGGGGAAACGGTCTGATGGAGGTGCTACCAGAAGCTAAAAAGTACATTGTCCAATCAGGCTACTTTGTGGAGGAGAATCTTCAGCACTGGTAAGTTTACTGGTGTGTGTGCATGCTAGAATGTGGTTGGATCTGGGTGCATATGTGCACCTACTCAAGTGTTCCTCCATTTTATCCAGCCCCCTCCCTGCCCACCTGCTAAGGATTTCAAGTTCACTTCCAGCAGTGGTTGCCGTAAAGTAGCCAAGTGGATGCCTCAATCAGTTGTTGTTGTTAGGTGCCATTGAGTTGGTTCTGACTCCTAGCGACCCTATGTACAAGAGAACGAAACCCTGCCTGGTCCTGCGCCATGCCCACAATCGTTGTTACGCTTGAGCCCATTGTTGCAGCCACTATGTCAATCCATCTCGTTGAGGGTCTTCCTTTTTTTTGCTGACCCTCTACTCTACCAAGCATGTTGTCCTTCTCCAGGGATGGATCACTCCTGATAATATGTCCAAAGTATGTGAGACAAAGTCTTACCATCCTCACTTCTAAGGAGCATTCTGGCTGTTCTTCTTCCAAGACAGATTTGTTCATTCTTTCGTCAGTCCATGGTATATTCAGTATTGTTCTCCAACACCATAATTCGAAGGCACTGATTCTTCTTTGGCTTTCCTTATTCATTGTCCAGCTTTCGTATGCATGTAAAGCAATTGAAAACAACATAGCTTGGATCAGGCGTACGTTAGTCCTCAAATGAGTAGTGCATCCTTAATGTGTCCCTCTGTGTAAGGATCTTGCTCTGTATTCCAGTTTTCTCTAGTTTTTGTGGTTCTGCTCTACTGAGATGAGCATTCCTGCTTATCTCCTATTTCCACAGACCTTGTTTTTTCAGTATTATTTTGACTGGCTAATGATATTTTGAAATCCGTGGTTAGAATACTCGAGAGATAGGTTTTTCCACTACTGAACTGATAAGACCACATATTCCCTTTTTGTGAATTCACTTCTTAGTACCTTTCTTGAAATAAAAAGGTCCAGAGGCTCTCTGCTGAAGTAGCCCATGGTTATGATATCCTAAAGTGTCACCCTTGAAAGGTAAAACTTGACATTACCCTCAACCCAGAAAAAAATAGACCTTTATTTTCCACTCTTTAGGTTGATGTATATCTTCTTTATTTAGCAGCAGATGCCAGTTCCTTGTTTATGTAGATCCTTAGCAAAAATTTATTGAATGAATGTTGCTTAGAGCTACTTTTGATTTTTGTGTGTAAGTTAGGATATTACTACAAGAAATTGAACTCATCTTGGAATTTTCCCTGTTTGCACATCCATCTGATGCCTTTCCTTTTGACTTTACTTTTTCAGTTGATGTAGACTTTTTTCCTTCCTACAGGTTCTACTTCCAAGACCAATGGGAAAAGTATCTAAAACTTAGAGGGATTTGGGACGGCAAATCAGCCCCTACCTTCCCAAAGCCCTTTGATGTGAAAGAGAGAGATCAGTTCTACGTTTCCGTGAGCTACTCTGGCTGGGGTGGCAGCAGTGGGCACGATGCCCCCATGATTGCCTATGATGCCATCCTTGCTGCAGGAGACTCCTGGAAGGAGCTTGCCCACCGAGCCTTTTTCCATGGTGGAGACAGCGATTCCACGGCTGCCATTGCCGGCTGCTGGTGGGGAGTTATGTACGGTTTTAAAGGAGTGAGTCCTTCTAACTATGAGAAACTAGAATACAGACAGCGGCTGGAAGAGACAGCGAGGGCTTTATATTCTCTTGGTTCAAAGGAAGTTACTGTAACTGCCCTGTAGGGACGTGTGATGTTTGTCGCTGGTGGTTTCTTCTTTTGTGTAGGAACTGTCATCCCTTTTCTGCTCTGTTTCTTTTCACTTTTTCCAAAGTCAAGAATCATAACCTTGGAATCAAGGAATTTTGAGGTCACAAGTCCCTTGGGCACCTTAAACTCAGTGTTTGCAAACTCATCCTTTTCTCCCTAGATCTGTCCCTTTTTTTTATACTAAAGAGGCTTTATCTCAGTTGTTGGGTCAGCATCTCCCAAGCTAGAAATCTCATAGCTTCCTGCTTGAGTCTTCATCTTTATCATCTACTTTTTCACTGTTTTGCCTATTCGTTTCAGGTTCAGTTGCCCGCAAAGTGGAATCCCAGACAAAGATTTGAGTGCAAGTAGTTTATCTGGGAGATGATTCCAGGAAGCACAGGTAGAATGGGGAAGTGAGACAGAGAAGGGAAGGGAGCCGGAACAGGGAGCGTTAATGAGCAGGTTGCTACCATGGGCACCTGACTCAATCCATGTGGACTGAGGTGACTCACCTGAGGGCAAGGAAACCTGGGCAAGTTTATTCCCCAACTCCATTCCCACATAGGATCATGGGATGCACCCAGGGATGCTAACTCCAGGTCCTTCTTGACCTGGCTCTTGAGCAAGCCAAGCACAGACGTTTTCAGGAAGCTGTAAGATGCATGGGAACAGTGAGGGTCATGCGTGGGGCCCAAACAGCATCTGCTAGAGTGTTCTACCTTTTAGGTATCCTTTAAACGTGTTCACTTCTTTTACCCTCTTTCCCTGAGTATTTCTCTGTTGGATTTCTGCAATCCAAGCAACTCACGTCTGGGGAGATGCTCTCTGTACTTTCTCATTATGGCATTTAACATGTTACCAGTTCTGTTTTTGCCTATTTGCTTGTCTGTATTTGCCCCTAGGGAGAACCTAGCACAGTGCCTGGGCACCCAGTATGCACTTCATCACTATATATTCAATAAATTGTTTGTTGTTAATTAACCTCCTTACTAAGGAGCCCTGGTGATGCAGTGGTTAAGTGCTCAGCTATCAGCTACTAACTGAAAGATTGGTGGTTTGGACTCACTCAGCAGCTCCACAGGAGAAAGACATGGTAGATCATCTGCTGTTATAAAGATTATAGCCTAGAAAACCCTATGGGGCAGTTCTACCTTGTCACATGGGGTCACTATAAGTCGAAATCGACCCAACAGCACCTAACAACAACAACAGCCTCCTACCTGGTGCCTCTAACTCCAGTCTTGCGTCCTTCGTTGCCCTCCAGAGTTATCTTTACAGATAATAAATTGATTATGCTGAACTTTTAATCATTTTTCAATAAATAAATACATTACCCCTTTTCTTGGTTTCATGAGATGCTCTTCACTTTCTGTCTTAGTCATCTAATGCTGCTATAACAGAAATACCACAAGTGGATGGTTTTAATGAAGAGAAGTTTATTTCCTCATAGTCAAAGTAGGCTAAAAGCCCAATTTCAGGGTCAGCTCCAGGGGAAGGCTTTTTCTGTCTGTCGACCTTCTCATCAGTGTTCCCCTGGACTAGGAGCTTCTTGGCGCAGGGATCCTGGTCCAAAGGACGCGCTCTGCTCCCGGCACTGCTTTCTTGACGGTATGAGGTCCCCCTGTCTCACTGCTCACTTCTGTCTTTTATATCTCAAGAGATTGCCTCAGGACACAATCCAGTCTTGTAGATCCAGTCCTGCCTTACTAACACAACTGCCACCCATCCTCCCTCATTAACATCATAGAGGCAGGTTTACAACATACAGGAAAATCACACAGTACCAGGAATCATGGCCTAGCCAAATTGACACACACATTTTTGGGGGGACATAATTTAAACCATGACATTCCACCCTTTGGCCCCCAAAAAATCACACCCTTGCAACGTGGAAAACATATTTACCCCATCATATCACAGCAAAAGTCTTAACTCCAAGTCCAAAATCCAAAAATTCCTTTTCATTTGTGAAATCTAGAATACAAGTTATCTGTTTCCAAAGGTACAATGGCAGAACAGGCATAAGCTAGAGATTTCCGTTACAAATGGGAGAAGTTGAAGGGAAAGAAGTGATAACAGGCACCAAGCAAATCAGCAGAACACATTACATTAGCCCTCAAGGCTTTGAAAATAATCCTCTGTTCTCTGAGACAATTTATACAATGGCCCTGCCCTCCAGACTCTAGGTATTGGCCACAGTCTCTAGACTTTGAGTGGAGGCCCCTCGGCCGGGGCTTCAGCTCCGCCTTCCAGGCCCACTGGGACAGCAACTCTGCTCCCTTGTCTTTAGGTGCACCATTCTCCTAGTCCATTGGAGTGATAACTCCACCCTTAGAAACACCAGAGGCCATGGCGCCACCCTTTGAAACCCCTGAGGTCGTGGCCATACCTTTTGAGACGAAGTAGCTCAGCTTCTTGTGTCCCTTGTCTCTTCAGCTTCTGCTTCCTATGGCCTCTAGGCCCTCGGCCCTCAAGCCCACATCTGCCCTGCTGGGGCAAGTGTTCCAAAGCTCAGTGTCTCCACCGGTATAAGTGCCTGGAGGCACCCCACTCTGACAGGAAGCCTCCTGCACACAGGCACTAACCTCCCTTGCTCCGTGGGTCGGCAAGCCTAGCTCCACCAATAAGTGCCTGGAAGCACCCCACTCCGCCAGGAAGCCTCTGTTGCACAGGCACTCAGCTCTCTCGCTCCGTGGGTCGGCTCCAGCGCCGTCTCACACTGGTCTCCTGGTTCTGCTGCAGTTGGTTTTCTGCGGCTGCCCCTTCTCTGCTGCTGCTGGTCCTCTGTCACTGCCACACGTCTATCCATTCACAGTTTTAAAACCACGTCCACATTTTAGGTATCTGTTAGAGCAGCACCCCACTCTCAGTACCAAATTCTGTCTTAGTCATCTAGTACTGCTGTAACAGAAATACCACAAGTGGATGGTTTTAATGAAGAGAAGTTTATTTCCTCATAGTCAAAGTAGGCTAAAAGCCCAATTTCAGGGTGTCAGCTCCAGGGGAAGGCTTTTTCTGTCTGTCGGCCTTCTCATCAGTGTTCCCCTGGACTAGGAGCTTCTCGGCGCAGGGACCCTGGTCTAAAGTACACGGTCTGCTCCCGGCACTGTTTCTTGATGGTATGAGGCCCCCCTGTCTCTCTGCTCACTTCTGTCTTTTGTATCTCAAGAGATTGCCTCAGGACACAATCCAGTCTTGTAGATCCAGTCCTGCCTTACTAACACAACTGCCACCCATCCTCCCTCATTAACATCATAGAGACAGGTTTACAACATGCAGGAAAATCACACAGTGCCAGGAATCATGGCCTAGCCAAACTGATACACACATTTTTGGGGGGACATAATTCAAACCATGACACTTTCCTTTTCCACCCAGTAAATTCTTACTCATCCTTCAAGACCCAGCTCAAATAGAACCTCCTGAGTGAAACCTGCCTCAATTGACTTGTCCACTTTCTCCTCACCATGCCGGCAGCCTTCCATCCCTAGCCCTGTTACTGTACTGTTCCTGTCGTGTGGTGATTGTGTGTCTCCTGGGTCAGTCTCAACCTCTTTGTAAAGGATTATGTCTCATTCCTGTTTGTGGCCTCACTCATTGCCTGGCCCACGAGAGACACTCAGTAAATATTTATCCTGCAAGTTCATCAAACTGTTGACGTGAATGCTTTTAACATGCAGTTCCACGTCTGTTTCATATGGCCTCTGCCTTTCATGGCCAGGAACGACCTGGCCAAGATGCGCTGCAAGAGATGGAGAGTTTGATGCTTGTTGCTTTGACCATACCCGTGTGCTGGCGGTGCAGTAGTTAAGAGCTTGGCTGCTAACCAAAAGGTTGGCAGTTCAAATCCACCAGCTGCTCCTTGGAAACCCTATGCGGCAGTTCTACTCTGTCCAGTAGGGTCACTATGAGTTGGAATCAACTTGACGGCAACGAGTTGGGGTTTTTTTTTTTGTTTGTTTTTGGTGTGCTAACTTAAATGTATGTGAAGAAGGACTCCAACAGAGGCATGGCATTTATAATTCCTTGATACATAAACGGAAAAGGAAATTTCAAAGCTCTTTCTCTAGCTTAAAGAACTCTCACATATATTTGCATATTTCAGAAAACAGAGATGTGATTTTAAATATTACAACTAGTCAAAAAAAAATTCTTAAGTGGGTTAACCAATCAGAACTGTGGGCTTTTATGAGTGGTGGGTTACAGTTCACAGAATATAGAAATAATCTCTTAAATTCAGGTATCTTAAAAGACTCTTGTACAAATACATTTGAGGACAGTTTTAGAGTAATAGAAAACTTTATAAAGAGTGTACATTTTCACACAAGATTCCCAGGCAGAAGATTAAGATGGAGACTTTCATGGTAGTTTTCAGTTCCCCACTTGATTAGAACTGACTTTATGAAGCAGAATAGGGTAGGCTTTTCTGTAGCTGTAGGATAAAAGGAAAATTTTTTCACCTTGTCTTTCTGAGATTTCTTTCACCGGTCGTTAGGAGACCCTGCAGTTTCTAGGCTGAACACTAGAATTTTATTAGCACTGATCAAAACCCAAGAGACCCAGATACTTAAATCTTACAAGTTAGAAATGGGCAGAAGTATATTTTAACAGCTGGAATATGAGGCATGACCTGTTTTGCATCAATGTAACTGGTTTGGTGAATGGTTTGAATTTAGTGAGAAGCAAACAAAATGATTTTTTTTGTCCAAACTACTTCATAATACTCTGTTGAAGGTTCTTTTCCTGACCCTTAAAATCATCTTGGGTAAATCCCATAGCCTTACAGTCTTTGGGACAAAGTCTCGGGAGGAGGCTGGGGCGTGTTAAAAGTTCAGTCCAGCTCATCCTAGTTCAGTTTAATCAATTTTGAAACTTTAATGTCACACGCTTGTTTCTCCGCACCAGCAGTCTGGCCTGGGCCTGAGGGGCTTAGATGATAGAAGGGAACATGGACACCCTTTCCATTCCTCCTCTCCCTCTTCTGGGGTTCCTGTTCCTCCCCAGTGCTGCTGTGCAGACTGTCTTCATGGGTGGAGTACTGTAGGAAACGCTCAAGCCGGCCCTTTTCCGAGGGATCCACTCAGTCCATGGGCAACTCATCCTTCTGGTCGTGTCCACTGGTGGGTGCAGACTGCTCCACCTTATGCCATTTCTACATCCCCATGCCTCAAATAGACCCAAGGACAGATCAGGCTGCCCAGTACACATCCAACCAGGAAACAAGATGCCGTTGTCACTCATGTGGATACCCTCAGTCTCGGCCAGCAGGCCCTCCCTCATTTGGCTTGTTGCAAGGTATAAGGAAGAGCACTCGCTTCCCTCCCTTTTCAGGATGGGAAGGAGAAAACACAGAAAGAAGACTGATAATTCTTCCTTCAAATCCCTTATTTTCTATGGGGGAAGTAAGGAAACCAAGTATGATAACACAACAGTTCTGCTACTTCTAGTAAGTCCCGTGGGATGTGCCTGCCACTCATTCCAGTCTCTTTAGAACGTGCTGATGTGTTTGTATATGGGTGTGTGTCGGGGGGAGCTTCTGGTGTTTTCTGGTATAGGGCTTTAGTCACAATTGGAGACGACAGCACAAGACCCTTTAGAGATCCCGTTACAGGTGCTTTGCAAGATCTTACTGTTTATCACCGGCATACTTCAAAAAGAGAGTTCAGACTCTTTTCTCTTAAACCTCAAAACCTCCTCCTCAGACCTCACTCTCAGTTGGAGACCTTGCTTCCTATTTCTCTGAGAAAATAGGAACAATTAGAAAGGAACATTCACACTCCCACTGCCACATCCGCCCACTCGCCTATATGTGGGCTCATATTCTCTGCCCCTCTCCTGGATGTGAGTACTAGTGTGTGTGTGTGTGTGTGTGTGTGTGTGTGTGTGTGTGAGAGAGAGAGATAGAGGAGGGAGGGTGAGAAAAATGGGGGAAAGAGATAACAATTATATTCATAATGTTATAGTAAATCAATAAAAATGATCTGTATACCGTATGAATTTGTCATACTTGTCAAATTAATACATATGTAGTAAAAAATGGAATAGGTCAAATGTGAAATTAGAGGGATTAATATATTTTGACCTGCTATGTGATGGTGCTTCATTTGCTTTCTTTGTTGCCAAAGATTGCTAGATGTTGTCTTAAGAAGTCTTGGCAATAAATTAAGATCTGCAAAATTGGCTGCATCCACCTTTCTCTAAGCGTCCTCAACCACCATGTCCTCCATTTACTCTTCCTTCTGTACCTCTCCAGGGCAAGTAAACTCACATCTTTTTTTTAACAGCCACAGAGCTGCTGGGGCAGTTGGGGAGAAAAGGAGACTCTGATGACTTCACAACTCAATCAGTTTACTGGATAGACTCCTCAAGGAATTTGGCTGTGTAGGGTTTGGTCAAGTATAATCCAGGGATCATTCAAGACAGGGGCTGGGGTAGCTTCGTCATCATTTTTTTTACTCTTTGGAGTTTTTAAAAAAAACCAACACAAAAATCCATTGCTGTTGAGTAAATTCTGGCTCATAGGAACCCTATAGAACAGAGTAGAACTGCCCCATAGGGTTTCCAAGGAGTGGCTGGTGAATTCGAACCGCCAACCTTTTGGTTAGCAGCCTGACCTCTTAATCACTGCACTGCCAGGACTCCCTTTGGAGTTTGGGGTTTAGGAAAAAAGACACTACTATTTCCATTCCATCCTTGACCAAGCATGAAGTGAGTGAGATCCATCCCATTTGGAGAAGGAAAAGAAAGGGGCAGAAGAGAATGTTACCATGTGTCATGGATTGAATTGTGTCCCCCCAAAATATGTGTCAACTTGGCTAGGCCATGATTCCCAGTATTGTGTGGTTGTCCACCATTTTGTCATTTGATGTAATTTTCCTATGTGTTGTAAATCCTAATCACTGCCTGTAGTTAATAAGACAAGATTAGGTTATGTTAAAGAGGATAACGGTGGGATGCAACACCCTTACTCAGGTCACATCCCTGATATGATGTAAAGGGGGTTTCCCTGGAGTGTGGCCTGCACCACCTTTCATCTTACAAGGCATAAAAGGAGAGAGAAATTAGCAGAGAGATAGGGACCTCATACCACCAAGAAAGAAGGGCTAGGAGAAGATCATGTCCTTTGTACCTGGGATCCCTGTGCTGAGGAGGGATCCCAGATTGATGACAAGGACCAACAGAGAAAGAAAGCCTTCCCCTGGAGCTGGCACCCTAGATTCAGACTCCTAGCCTCCTAGACTGTGAGAGAATAAGTTACTCTTTGTTAAAGCCTTCCACTTGTGGTATTTCTGTTGTAGCAACACTAGTTAACTAAGACACCATGTATAAAGCTGTTTACAAGAACTCAAGCAACAAATGAAGAAGTTGGGCTGAGAGGTCCTAGTCAACTCAACCTGTCCAAAGTCACACGGCTGAGATGAGATGGAGCTGGGATTTGGAGCAAGGTTTATTTATCTCCAAAAGTCTTTTTTCTTTGTACACACTCTGCTGCACTCTAATTGTTAGCTGTGACTGTTAGAAAATTATTCCTTAGACAAAGCTAAAATGAAAGCCAGGAGTAAGAGGGTGGCGGTAGTAGCCTGTACCTCTCCTTCACCCTTCTACAACTGTGTGGTAAGGTGAGGAGGTAAGACCAGTGTGGTCTGAGATCCAGGTCTGGAGGCAAGAGTAGGGAGGGGGCAGAGCTGAGCCCAAATAACTGTGAAGAGGCCAGAGTATCTTCACTCAAAAACAAAAACAGAAAACCAAACGAAAAAACAGTTGCTGTCAAGCTGACTCCAACTCATGGCAACCCCCTGTGTGTCAGAGCAGAACAATGTCATTAATATTACATGCAAGTAAAATTTTGCTGAAAATAATTAAAAAACGGTTACAGCAATACATCAACAAGGAACTGCCAGAAATTCAAGCTGGATTCAGAAGAGAATGTGGAATGAGGGATATCATTGCTAACGTCAGATGGGTCTTGGCTGAAAACAGAGAATACCAGAAAGATGTTTACCTATGTTTTATTGACTATGCAAAGGCATTAAACTGTGTGGATTGTAACAAATTATGGATAACATTGCGAAGAATAGGAAGGCCAAAATACTTAATTGTGCTCATGTGGAACCTGTACATAGACCAAGAGGCAGTTGTTCAAACACAAGGGGACAACTGCATGGTTTAGAATCAGGAAAGGTGTGTGTCAGGGCTATATCCTTTCACCGTACTTATTCAATCTGTATGCTGAGCAAATAATCCAGGAAGCTGAATGATATGAAGAAGAACGCGGCATCAGAATTAGAGGAAGACTCATTACCAACCTGTGTTGTGCAGATGACACAAACTTGCTTGCTGAAAGCAAAGAGGACTTGAAGCGTTTGCTAATGAAGATCAAAGACTACAGCTTTCAGTACGGATTACACCTCAACATAAAGAAAACAAAAATCCTTACAACTGGACCAATAAGCAACATCATGATAAGTGGAGAAAAGATTGAAGTTGTCAAGGTTTTCATTTTACTTGGATCCATAATCAACACCTATGGAAGCAGCAGTCAAGAAATGAAACGACATATTGCATTTGGGCAAATCTGCTGCAAAAGACCTCTTTAAAGTGTTAAAAAGCAAAGACGTCACTTTGAGGACTAAGGTATGCATGTCCCAAGCCATGCTATTTTCCATCCCCTTATATGCATGGACAATGAATAAAGAAGACCAAAGAAGAATTGATGCCTTTGAATTAGGGTGTTGGCGAAGAACATTGAATGTACCGTGGACTGCCAGAAGAATGAACAAGTCTGTCCTGGAAGAAGTTCAGGCAGAGTGCTCCTTGGAAGCGAGGATGATGAGACTTCGTGTCACATACTTTGGAGATGTTATCAGGAGGGACAAGTCCCTGGAGAAGGACATCATGCTCGGTGAAATAGAGGGTCAGCGAAAAAGAGGAAGACCCTCAGTGAGATGAATTGACACAGAGGCTGCAATGATGGACTCAAACATATCAGCGATTATGAGGATGGCGCAGGACTGGGCAGTGTTTTGTTCTGTTGTACACAAGGTCGCCATAAGTCGGAACTGACTCAACGGCACCTAACCGTAAAAACAACAGAAACTTTTTCTCTGACAGTTCTGGAGGCTAGAGGTCCCAAATCAAGGTGTTGGCAGGCTGTGGTCCCTCTGAAGGCTGTAGGAGAAAGAATCTGTTCCATTTCTTTTAGCCTTTGGTATTACCAAGGAGCCTGGTGGCACAATGGTTAAGTAGTTGGCTGCTAACCGAATGGTCGGGGATTGGAACCCACCAGCTGCTCTGAGGGAGAAATAGACTTGCTGATCTGCTTCCATAAATATTGCAGCCTAGGAAACCCTATGAAGCAGTTCTACTCTATCCTATAGGGTTGCTACACATGGGAATCAAGTCGATGGCACATAAGAACAACTGGTATTGCCAGCAATCTTTGGTATTATAAACACGTCACTGCAATCTGCCTTCATTCTCCCTGTGTGTCTTTTTTTCCCTTTTTATAAGGAAACTGGTCATACAGGATTAAGGGCTCACCCTGCTCCAGCATCACCTCATCTTAACTAATTACATCTGCAGTGACCCCATTTTCAAATAAGTTCACATTCTGAGGTTCTGGGAAGTATGTGAATTTTGGGGGAACATTAACCAACTCAGTACACCAGGGTTGTACAGAATTTTAGATGCTATAACACAGTTTATAAAGAAAATGTTCAACATCCTACTTTGGTCAGTAGCGTCTGAGGTCTTAAAAGCTTGTGAGTGGCCATCTAAGATACTCCACTGGTCCAAGGCCATCTAGAGCAAGGGAGAATGAAGAGAACCAAAGACACAAGGGAAAGATTAGTCCAAAGGACTAATGGACCACAAGTACCACAGCCTCCACCAGAGTGAGTTCAGCACAACTAGATGGTGCCCAGCTACCACCACAGACTGCTCTGACAGGGATCACAATAGAGGGTCCCGGACAGAGCTGGAGAAAAATGTATAACAAAATTCTAACTCTAAGAAAAAGACCAGACTTACTGGCCTGAAAGAGACTGGCGAAACAGAGAGAGTATGGCCCCCGGAGTCCGTTTTAACTCAGTGCTGAATTCACTCCTGAGGATCACCCTTCAGCCAAAGATTAGACAGGCCCATAAAACAAAACGAGACTAAATGGGCACACCAGCCCAGGGGCAATAATGAGAAGGCAGGAGGGGACAAGAAAGCTGGTAATGGAGAACCCAAAGTAGAGAAGGGAGAGTGTTGACATGTCATGGGGTTGGCAAACAATGTCACAAAACAATATGTCTATTAATTGTTTAATGTGAAACTAATTTGCTCTGTAAAGCTTCACCTAAAGCATGATTTAAAAAAAAAAAAAAAAAAGAATTTTAGATGCTACGTGGATAACCCTCCCTCCATGACGGTGCCCACAGGTGGAGTGGCACAGTCTGCTTGTCAGCCACTTCGGAGGTCCCAGGGGGGCTCAGTCTGCAGTAGTGCCGGGAGACTACAGTTTGGGGTAGCAGAGAAGAGCAGAAGGAAAAAAAAAAAAAAAATAACCAGGCAAAGGGACAGGAAGGGAGAGCCACTCCTGAGCTGGGCTGGCAGGGGCCCGCGCCTCTGGGCTTCTCACCTAAGATGGGGCAGAGCCCCCACAAGGCCACCAGGAGCCTCAGGGCCACCTTCATCCTCTTGCTCACTCGCGGGGCCTGAAGTCTGCACCTCTGCATACTCTCAGCCCCTCCCCTACCACAGCCTCCCCAAGGGCCCCTCTGGCTCCCTCCCCCAAATAACAACAGCTATGGACAGATTTCCCCTTTACAGTTTAGAAGGCCCAGACTGTGTCTTCATAATATGAAACTTCCTTCTAAGATATGTTTCTTAAAGTTGATTTAAATAACAACTTTAAATAAATATTAGTACAGGTAGCCATGGGATGTGGCGGGAACAGGGAAGGTGGAACCTGAATGAATGGAATTTGGGAAGCATTGCCTTGAGCAAACAGGTGAGTCTCCAGTAGAGGATTTCCACTGGAGACTAATGGAGGTGACATTTGGGGTGGAACGGGCTTTCTGATGTCCCTTATTCCACACCAGCCTGCATCAAGGAGACTTGGATATGAAGGTATGCGTTTCTTTCCCTGCTATATGAATATAATAATTCTATGTAATTAAACCAGTTGCTGTCGAGTTGATTCTGAGTCCTGGTGACCCTATTTGTATTAGAGTAGAACTGTGCTCCACAGGGTTTTCAATGGTGATTTTTCAAAAGTAGATCACCAGGCCTTTCTTCTGAGGACCGCTGGGTGGACTTGAACCACCAGCCTTCTGGTTAGCAGCTCAGTGCATTAGCTGTTGGCACCACCCAGGGATCCACCATGTAATTAGACCTAAGAAAAGGCATGCTGTGTGATATTTTGCAGAGTGGCCTGCAATTGAAACCTGGCTCTGCTACTGGGCACCTTAGTTACCCCTTGGGGCCTCGGGTTACTGAGAGCTAGGGTAAGTTGGGGATAATAATGCCTACCTTGCAGGGCTGTGGAGAGGATGAGGCTATATAACCTCTGCGTTAGTGTAGGAGATAAAAACGTGGTCCCTGGGGCCAGTCCTCATGGGTTCAAATCCTAGCTCTGCCACTTACTAGCTGTGTAGTCTTGGGCAAATTATTTAACCTCTCTCTGTTTCCACATGTATAAAATGGGCTAATAATAGTATCCAACTTGTGAGATTGTTGTATGGATGACATAGTGAATATACATAAAGCATTTAGAGCAGCGCCTGGCATAGAGTTAAGTATGAAATCAGTGTCAGAAAATATGTTAACTGCCCACAGTAGTATCTGGTAAACAGTAAGCTCTCCGACATACAAACGGAGACAGGTATGTTGACATGTACTATCTGTATATTATTGATCTCTTCTTATTTATGTATCTACTGTCTTCTTTCTCCCAGCTTGTCATGAGCTGTGAGACCCAGGGAGACCACCACATGGATCACTTCCCAGTCAGCTTCTTCCAGCACTTGGGAAACTCCTGACACACCCCAGGGGCCCACGGGGCTTTCTGCCCCTTTTGCTTCTCGTGGTGTTGCCCTGCGACACCGCACACACAGTGATAAGCCCGTAAGGTCCACACATGATTGTTAGGAAATCTAAGGAAATGAGCATTAAACCATAAGAATTTTAGCATCCCATGATTATTTAAAAACTGTGAGCGATTTTAAGTCTCTTAACACTTGGAGGCCTGGACTGACCTGTGGGGCGCATGTCTCGCTATTCTGTCAAAGCCACAGTGGCCATTTTCCTAGACCAATGTAATGCAGTCTCCGTCTGTTTTTTTCCTGGGGAGAGCAGAGTCAGGCTATAGGTGGTTTTGAAATGAAAGCTGATATTATGAGGTTGGGGGTGCAAGGAGTGTGAAATATTTTCTCCATGGGAATTTAGATTGTGGTGCAAATGGTTAATGTACTCAGCTGCTATGTGGAAGTTTGGCGGTTCGAGTCCACCCAGAGGTGCCTCAGAAGAAAGGCCCGGTCATCTACCACCAAAGAAATTAGCCAGAGAAAACCCTGTGGAGCACAGGTCTACTCTGACACACATGGGGTCGCCATGTGTCAGAGTAGGCAAGACGGCAACTGTTTTTTTTTTTCATGCTGTACATTATGGCTTGTTCTAAGAAGGGGTGTGTGTGTGTGTGTGTGTGTGTGTGCACATGTGTGCATACAGAGTACATACGGGATATCAGGAGTGGAGACTCCAAAATCATGCCTTTCACTTCAGATTGAAGAGGAACCTGGCAAAAGATTGGACTTCCTGAGAATGGCATGGGATAGGAGATTGAGCCATGTTGGTTTGGGCGCTGTAATCTCATGAGACATTTTATCTAGTGGGATTCTGTGCAAATTTACAAAGGAATGAAGCAATATTTTGTTTAGTGTGAAAACCAAGGTGCAGAAGGGTTTGTTAGTAGGCCAAGATGTGTGTAAAAACTTTTAAAGGGTGAGAGAGGATATTTCTAGAAGGGTATAGAAGAAAATGATAACAACGACTGCCTTCTGCAGGATCCGGGAGCCTGGGGGCAGGAGGATGGAAATTTAGTTTTCACCATGTGCTTTTGTACTCTTTGGTGTTTTTAACCATATGCGCATAGAACTATTTAAAAACACACTTTAAACATTTAATGCGACCTCATTTTGTAGTCATAAGCTGGCGAGGCCCAGAGTTACTATTCTTAAGATTAGTTTATACTCTCAGCCACCCTCACACACACTGAAGTCAGCAATGCACTATCTCCTCCCCTCCACACACACTCACACACACACACACGCTCACACACTCACAGGCACACACACACAGGCAAATTCACTGTGACAATGTCAGCTGGGGTTCTGAAAGTGGGTGAGGAAGCTGAGAATCTGAGCTGGAAGGAGGCAGAGAGGGAAGGCCAAAGAGGGATTCAATGGATTCCAGAGGTGGTGGCCTCTATGTCTTCCTCTCCTTTCTTGTCCTCGCCTCTGCTGTCTTTGCCTCTCCTGTCCTTTCTACTCTTTCTCTCTCTTTCCAAACAAACATTTAGTGAGTGCCTACTATATGTCAGGTACCATTCTAGGCACTCTGCACACAGCAGGGAACGTGGAGCAATGATAGCAATGGGCAGCGGATATTGGAGGCCTTGGTGGCTTGCTTTTCCCCTTGTGTACCCAGGTCCCAGGCAAATAAAGCCATCTGACTTCACTTTCAAATGGGTGACTAGGAGCCATCTCCCTACTGTCCTCTCTCAAGGAGTGGGTGAGGACCCACTGTGATGCCCTACCAGCTGCCCCATGCCTTTCCTTCCTTGGCATTTACTGAGTACCTCCATGAGGCAGGCACTGTGCTAGGTGCTGCGGATACCTCACTAAACAAAACAGATCTGCCCTCCCGAAGCTGGCATTCTGGCTGGGGGAGACCGACAATAAACACTGCATATAAATGGGTGTTCCCTTCATGGTCTCCTGGTAGAAGAGTCTCTATCCTCACCTTCAAGATAGATCATCTCTACCACCAATGACTGCCCTGACAGGGAACACAACAGAGAGTCCCTGATGGAGCAGGAGAAAGGTGGGGTGCAGAACTCAAATTCTATTAAGAAGACCAGACTTAATGGTCTGACTGAGACTGGAGGAACCCTGGAAGGCGTGGCCCCTGGATTCTCTATCAGCCCAGAACTAAAACAATTTCTGAGGCCAACTCTTCAGACAGGGATTGGACTGGACTGTGGGACATAAAAAGTGATACTCATGAGGAGTGTGCCTCTTAGCTCAGGTAGATACAACAGACTAAATGGGCAGATTCTGTCCAGAGGTGAGATGGGAAGGCAGAGAGGGTTAGGAGCTGGTTGAATGGACATGGGGAACCGGGGTGGAAAGGAGGAGTGTGCTGTCATGGTATGGGGAGAGCAATTAGAGTCACGTAACAACGTATGTCTAAATTTTTGTATGGGAAAAAATAAAAATAAAATGAAAAAAAAAAAAGATAGGTCATCTCACTTTCCAGGAGGACCTCACTTCTTCAGGCCCCCTCAAGCAGTACTCCCCAGTCCCCTGGCCCCTCTTCACTTTCTCCACCGGTAAAATGAAGACAGCTAATGTAAGAATTAACAGAAAAGGCTAGTGGTTCTAGCGTGCCTAAACTCATCCCAGGAGCCTGTTTGAAATGCAGAGTCCTGGGCCCAATTCCGACGATTCCATTTAGTGGGTCTAGGTGGAGCCCTGAGTATCCTGGGTGAGTCTGAGGCAGCTGGTCCTGGAAGCCTATTGTACTAAATGATGAGCATGAAGGGAAAATCCTGTCTAAAGGTCAGCTGTACTAATGCCACACACACAAGGGCACCCGGAATTAACTGGCTTACAGGGCCGGCTTTGGCCACGTGTGGGCGGCCATGAACATGTGAAGAGCATAACTGATTGATGGCCCCAGATGCTGCCCTTCTGGATCTATCCCTGCCTTTGTGCTGAGGCTGCTTCAGCTAAGACTGAGCATGAGAGGGCTACTGTGGCAGCCCTATTCCTGCAAGACATGGGACGCCTTTAACAGGTGACTAGCTTGAGGACTCCCCAGCAGCCTGGCCAAGAGTCTCCCAGGAACTGTGCTGCAGTCCAAGACTCTACCCTCCTTTCTCCCCTCTCCTTCACGGGTCAGACGTGCACGGTGTTCCAAAGTCTCTCCCTGCCTTCTCAGCACCCTTTATCCTTCACGGGTGATAACCCCAATCAGTCTCTTGCACATCTAGTCCCCCCCTGGTGTCTTCTTCGTCAAGGACCTGAACGAATACACCTGGCTTGGCCTCTGACATCAGAACAGCCTTCAGTAGAGACCTCTGCTGTGCCCTGAGTATCGCCACACTCCTTCCTGGGGGCAGCAGCGCTTGAGCAGTGGGATCCTGTGCGTGAGGGGAAGTGAGGATTGTCCCTGTGAGCTCACGGCCTACCCAAATCATTTTTTCCCTATCCTCCTCAGGCCTGACATGGCACAGCCATGTTGGCATGGTACTAGAACCTCCCTGGGGTTGTTGCTGGATGGTGCAGTGGATACGGCAATGCGTTTCAATGGCCAGGTTGTCCTGCTTCGGATCCCAGCTCTGCATGACGTTATGCAAGTTACTTTGCCTGTTTATGCCCTAACATCTCTGTGTAAAACAGAAATGAAAACTGTACTAACCTCACAGAGTTACTGTCCAGGGAGGATACCCTTGGCCCAGATGGTGGTGTGCTGGCCTAGAGTATAGCTCCTGTGGTTTCTTCCACATCTTTGGGTGAAGAAGCCACGTGATACAGTGGAAATGCCCTGGTTCCAGGCCCAGCTCTGCCACTTTCAGTAACAGGGGCTCTGCAGGTCATTTTATTTCTCTCGTATTCAGTTTCTTCATTTATGGATTTAAGAAGGTAAATATCTTTTCTAGAGGTTGGGCTTTAATCTAGCCCTAAGCTTCAATGAAAGGACAGTATGCTCCAGAGGCAAACCTCACCTCTTTTGTTCTATCCATTAAACGTATACCGTTGTTGCTAGCTGCTAGAAAAAAGTTGGCTGCAGCTCATGGTGACCCTACGTATAACAACAAAATGCTGCCCCATCCTCTATTATCTTCATGATCATTGGCATGTGTGAGTCCAGTCGGATAATATTCTGTGTGTTCCACAGGGTTTTCATTGGCTAATTTTTGGAAGTAGATTGCCAGGCCTTTCTTCCTAGTCTGTCTTAGTCTGAAAGCTCTGCTGAAACCTGTCCAGCATGGGTGGCCCTGCTGGTATTTGAAATAGTGGTGACATAGCTTCCAGCATCACAGCAACACACAAGCCACCACAGTACAAAAAACTGACAGATGGTGGTGGAAATGTATACTCAACATGTATTGCTGGTTCAGTTCTATGCTAGGTACTGGGATACAAAAATGAAAAGAGAAAGTCTTTGCCCTCAAGGGGCTGAGTCTTCCTAGAGAGACAAACAAGTCCACAGACAATTCCAGTACAATGAGGGTTTTGTGATCCCTCCAGAGATGAAAGCCATTTGCTTGGGTTATGACTAACATGTTATAACGGGATGTGGGAGAGGCGCGGGAAGTAGTTTCCTGATTGTGTTTGGCTCAGAGAGGAAGGACAATGTGTTTCAAGGTTCCCTGGTTTAAAAAAAAGAGGAAAGTATTTATTTTCATTGAGAAGAAGAAACTGAAAACTTTGGACATTAAGCAAATCAGGAAAGTTTACTTTTCTTTAAGAGGTCACAAGACCAGTTAATGGTTAGTGAGATCCCAGTGTTTGCCGCCCACGCCTGCGAAAGACTGGGTTTTCTGCTCTCTTTGACATTAGGGGTCGGCTTCATTCCACCTCTGAGACTTCCAGCCCAACGATGCCCAGAGGCCTCGGGGAGAGATGCCTCTGTTTTGGGGGGTTCCTTTTGTGGCTTGGCATGGGAAGTTCAGGTAAGCTTGCGGCTTAGACATTGGGTGGAACTTACATCAGCAGTGATTTTATTTCTCAAACATTTACTCGTGCAGTACTAACCTTTGGGAGGTCCCCTAAAAGCCCTTTGCCTCTACCGAGGTAGCTAAAAAGGGGCGGGGGGACTACAATCATCGTGGGAATGATGGAAACCAGGACACTTTCTCTCACAAAAACTCAACTTTCCCTGATTGTTTGACTCTTTTTTTTTTTTTTTAAAAAAAAAAAAAAAAAAAAACCACAGTACTTCTTTTCACCTTCCTTAAGCCAGGACAACAACTATAAGAAAATAAAATTTGATTAATTCCAAAATACCTGTTTTTCACCCTACGAACATCTACAGTTTCACGCCATAATTAATTTTAAATTTTAGTCTCCAAACTATTAATGATTTGTCATTGAGGTTGTTAGATGTCCTGTCTCATCCTGCCGGCCTAACTCAAGTTCACGTCTGGCATTCCCTCCTGGCTAGATTATGTTAACCAGCCCCTGCTAACCACAGATGTCCCTTAGAACAATTTCCCTCAGATGCCATTTGCATGGTGTTTTCCCCTGATAAAGAACCCACCAACGGTTCCAGTTTGCCTAATATAGTCAGTCTAAACCCAGCATGACGGTGAGGTCCTCTGACTGGAGAAGGCTCTCGCCCTTCCACATCTTGGTCTCAGAAAGGTCCCCTGTGCCATCTGCTTGTCATTCCCTCCACTTTTGGCCAATTTCTGTTCTTCACGTCTTCCAGGGAGGCTTCCATGATTCATATCTCCCTCCAACACTTCATTTCTCTACTCAGCATGCACTCCCTGCTGCAAAGTTCAGCTACTGTATCGACGGGGCGCCTTGAAAAAGGGGCTGTCTCCAGGTCAAGCACTTGTTCTCAAAGGCGAGGATTTGAGGCTTCTGCCTCTTTCAGCACTATACCTGGCGTTGTGTTCTGCATACAGCAGACACTCAGTGAGTGCTGATGCAGGCCCGCTTGGGGTGGCAATATGCTGAGCAGATAGGGCACAGGCTCTCGGTCAGACGAAACTGGATTTGAATTCTTACTCTGTTTCTTAGCAGCTGTATGGCTTTGACTAAGTTACTTTTCTTTACCTGTAATTGAAGATAATCCCTACCTGATAGGAGTGTGTTAAGGATGAGATGACATAATCTGTGTATGTTGTGAGAGGCCACAGAGTCGGCTCCTAACTCATGGTGGCCCCATGCATGGAACAAGGGAAGTGTATTCATTTTCATTGATAACCAGTCCTCCGCTACTCCCATGATCAGTTGTAGATTGGACTGCTGTGATCCATAGGGTTTTCTTTGGTGGATTTTTGGACATACATTGCCAGGCCTTTCTTCCTAGTCCACCTTAGTCTGAAAGCTCCACCCAAACCGGTTCAGCCTCACAGCCACATGCAAGCCTCCACTGACGGACAGGTGGTGGTTATGCATGAGGTGCATTGGCCAGGAATGGAACCTGGGTTTCCCACATGATAGATTAGTTAAATAACAACTTCTCCCTGAAACAACAGTTCAGTCAAAAACAGGGATTCAGAAGGTTACTTATCTTAGTTAAACTGAGACACAGTGATTCACAGAGGATCTGAGAACAGAGCTCTGTCTGCTGGGAAGGCCGGGCTCAGAGGGGTTGGGTAGCAGGAAGTCCAGGTGCCCACAGTGCTGTGCTGGACGCAGAGGCGGCTGAGTTCTCCTCAGCCAGGACTCGGCTTGAGTGGTCGGCCTCTCAAAGGCCAGCCTGGACCAGCTCACTGAAGGCGCTGCTGTTCCCTGCATGTCTGGTAGGAGCCCACCCTCAAGTTAACTGTGGGTGGGAGCCTGGACCTCCTCACACCCAGTTAGTTTCCTTCTGAGGAGCGCGGAGCATCTCGACAGGAAAGCAGATGCTTCTTCTGTTATCTCCACATTTGATAACGAAGTCTTTGGTTGTGGTTTTGAGCCTACTCTGTCCCTTCAGAGCCCAGACCACACAATCAAGCTGTTTTAGCAAAATAAAACTTTTATAGAACAAAATTGTACGTGGGGGATCCATCTACAGCACATACGTACCGCAGAGGAAGAAGGTAGGATTGTAGAAGTTCACGTTTCTAATATTTACGGATCACAAAGTCAACCCATGGAGACCACAAGGCTGTGCTGATGAAGCTTTAATTGCCACCTTGGGTCATGGTGGTAGTTGTGTGCTACCAACCTCAGCATGCCCTTTGTTTATTTCTAAATCTTGTTTTGGTTGCAAGGTATTGAGGAAATCCTGAGTCAACTAGATGAGAAGTAATTTCCTTGGCAATTTTTTGCAAGTGGACGCAAGCAGACAAAAACATTTAAAAAGATCAATGCTGAACAGTGATCTTGTAAGAAATTCAAATATATATGCACAGAGGGAAAGAGAAGCATTATTCCAAAGTCTCCTTAAAACTCGGTAGCTCAGGTTAGTGTGTTGATGGTCTCCAGTGTAATGAAGTTTAGTAGTTGTCACATATGGGATTGTGTGGGGGATTATTTTGTTTGTTTATTTCAAAATGGTTTAATATAGAGTTTAAATTCTATTTAAAATTCAACATTTGCGGCACCCCTGAGGCATCTTTGTAGAATCCTAGGATTCTTTGGAAAATGGTTAGAAATCCCAGCTTTACAGACACACCACAAGGGACTTAACTTCGAATCCATCTAAACTCTTCCATCTCTTGACCTTCTAGTCCCCGTCTTTGGTCATTTTCTGACAGTGGCTGCCTTCCAGGCTTTTGACCTTTGCCTTCCTTCCCCTGATATTTTCTTTCATTTCCCCTTCAGCATATATTCTTAACACGCTGACTAGTCCAAAGCTAACCCCAAACTGCGTGCAGTCTGGGGCTTCCCACACTTGGGTACTTCCCTATAGGTGGCTTCTCCAAGGCAGAGCTTGTCATAGTGGCAGACCTGCACAGTGGGAACACGTCATCTTTTGCTAATTTAGACCATGCTGGGTTTTTTAAGCAGCTGAAGGGTTGATCTCTAGTTACAACTACATATATATGGGGTGATGTGTTTAGATTGTCCTTTGCTTTAACAGAAATTAGAGCTGTCTCCCAGGGTGCCACCCCAATTCACCAGTCATAGGAGCCTTACTTTTCTGGTCCTGACAGTCGCTGTAGCCACATACCTCGCCTGAAAGTGGGCCGAGGCCTTGGTGCAATGACCCCTTTTCACATCAGGCACCACAGGCAATAGGCTTGTGCATCCCCTGCAGTCAGGGGTGTCTGAGATGAGGATGGAAGAGTCTCTTTTTCAAATTCTCAACCATCCTGTTGAGACTCTTCAGATTCTCAGAATTTATACTCATACCCGTCTTTGATTCAGAAAACCCCCATTTTTGCATTTGCTCCATGCTTACACGACCCCACCCAGGCCCTCAATACCCATGACTCATTCCCTAATCTGATATCCTTCACTGACATGGACCCCTGAGCCCCCATCAAGTCTATCAAGCCCCTTCTTCTCCCAGGATATTGCCAGCCGGTCATCTAGACTCTTCTCACAATTCGTGGCCAACCCTGGGTCCCTCCTGCTCAACCTCTGCTCTGTGAACACATCAATGCAGTGCTTCACCCATGCCGGTTTGGTTGTTCCTACCTGCAGTGTGCTGTCCGTGAGGGCTGGGGCTGCATCTTTATTCTTATACTATTGTTTCCATCGCCTTAGCTAGGCACGTGGTACAGTCTCCAGAATCATGATGGATTAGTAAACTCTAAATATGTTCACACAGAAATTAACCAGGTTGATAATGAGCGTGGGAGGAAACTGAATAGAGTTACTTATTCCTTGGCTGAAGGAGTCTCTAATGGCTTTTTAGAGGGCATTGGCTGGTACAGTCATAAAGCACCCTCAATTGCCGGCAGAGCATTATTACCTGACATCAAAGGAGGCTGGAAGGGTGGATGGGAATGTGTACAGGGAGGTGCAGGGAATGCAGATGGGAGTGGCCTCCATTCCCTGTACCTGTCCCAAAAAGATCTGTGCAAAAATGAGGATGAAGGAGGCAGCTTGTCTCTATCACCCCCTGGGTCTGCCACTTGACTCTCATCCTTGTCATCTGCCAAGACTGTTGTCTTTCCTTGAACATCCAAGTTTCCCTTTACCGAGACCTAGAACTATGTATTTGCCCAAGAAAAAAGTCAAAGATGAATAGTACAGGAATATCCGCTGGGCCCCAGAGGAACATGGCAGTCAGAGAGTGTCACTTGCCAATGTAGATGTGCCTTCCCTGGGATGAGAAGAGGCAGAAACTCAGGCAGAAGAACTGGGTTTTGGATCCTTCTGGTCCTTAAAGTCCACTGTGTCCTTAAATTCTCTGACTTGTCTAACGAGGATATATTTGCCCCTAGAGCCTAACACCTGGGCTAGGGGTTAATTATCTGGAGACTAGTGGAGAAGCCATTCCAGAACCAGGGAAGCCATTTACCCAATTCTCTTTTCCCAAGGAACTATGGTGTCCACTTCCTGGAACACTTTCTTTCTCCTTAATACCACTCATTTCTACTCACAAAAGAGTATCTTGAAAAGTCATATGTTCTATCTGATTTGTATTCCGGTTTAAATGATGTAGTCTTCAAGCCCCAGTGCTTTTGAACTTTGCAAAATAGAATAGAACAAACGTTGGTCTTTACAATGTAAAATTAGAAATTTCAAACGTTTCTCTCCACAGTCCCTCTCCCTAAAGGTAAATTCTATTCACTTTTTCTTATGATTCTTTCCAGAAAAGAAATTGTATACATAAACCAGCATAAATTGCATATAGTTAAGTAACATATTTTTACCCAAATAATATACACGTTCTACATTTGTTTGCCAACTGTGTCCTCCCCATGTGAGGTATTTTCATAAGTGCATTATGGTAATTTTTTTTACAGCAGCATGTATTCCTTTGTATTACTTTTGTAGTGGAAAATACCTAGAGTTTAGCCAAAGAGAAAAGAATTCTATTTTTTGGAAGACAGAGGTGGCAGTCTGCTTCTGTAAAGATTTACAGCCTTGGAAACCCCACGGGGCAGTTCTACTGTGTCCTACAGGGTCGCTATGAGTCAAAATCGACTCAACAGCAGTGGGTTTTTGGGTTTTAAGGATCAACAGGGATTATCTAGGCAGAGAGATTATGTGTAACCTGCACTACACTCTCTTCTTTGTACTGTTCTGAATTTTAAAAAGTAATATAGACTCATTACAGAAAACTTAGAAAAAAAGTAAAAGTAGATGGAGGAAAGAAATATTGTCCATAATCCACCAGCAACAAATACATTTTAACATTTTGGAGTATTTCAATTTTTCTGCTGTTGTATGCTTTTTGTAAATTATAAAAAACTAAACTAGCAAATATTTTAAGTATACAAAAAAGTTCAGTAAATAATATGACAAATAGTCTTGTACCAACCTTCCCACCACCCAGAGTTGATAAATGGTAAGATTTTTTTTGCTCCACATCTACTTCATCTTAAATGCTATAGGTTATTCAATTGTAAACTAAATTACAGTTTATTTATTCATTTCCCCCACACTAGAGTACAGCTAGGTTGTTTCCAGGTGTTCTCTATTACACACAGTGAAAATTTTAGATTGATTTCTGAAAATGGAATCATTGGGTTACAAGGTATTTGACTTTCTGGCTTTACTAGGTATAGCTGAGTTGCTCTCCAAAGTGATTGATTCATTTTATATCCCCACCAGAAATGTATGAACCCCTGTTTCCTCTCCAAATCTGATGGGAATGAAATACTATCTCTTTGTCATTTTAGTTTGGTATTTAGGGTTTATTAATAAAGTTGAACTTCTTTTCACATAACATTAGAATATCCTCTTCTGAAAATTGCTTTTCATAGCATCTTCTGTGAAATTTGTGCATGTGGTTTGTCCAGTCTTCTACTGGATTACTGGATTGCTTGTTTTTTCTCATTGGTTCTTTTATATATATATATGTATATATGTATGCATGTATAGTTTATTCCATTTTTTATTATTGTTGAGAATATATACAGCAGAACATACACCAATTCAACAATTTCTACGTGTACAGATCAGTGACGTTGATTACATTCTTCAAGTTGTGCAACCATTCTCACCCTCCTTTTCCAAGTTATTCCTTATCCAGTGACATAAACTCACTGCCCCTAAGTTTCCTATCTAATCTTTCAAGTTGCTGTTGTCAACTTGATCCCACATACATAGTTCTTAAAAGAGCACAATGCTCAAGGCAGACACTCTTTACTAGTTAAGCTAAACAAATTATTTGATTCTAAGAAGACTTCAGGGGATATTTTTGGTTTAAGTTTTAAGGTTTAAAGATTATCTCAGGGCAATAGTTTCAGGGATACATCCAGCCTCAATGGCTCCAGTAAGTCTGGATTCCATGGGAATTTGAAATTCTGTTCTGTGTTTTCTCCATTTTAATCAGGATACTTCTATAGAGTCTTTGACCCAAATGTTCAGTAATGGTAGCTGGACACTATCCAGTTCTTCTGGTCTCATAGGAAAGGAAGCAATTGTTCATGGAGGCACTTAGCCACACATTCTTGTTTCTTTCTCCTCTTCCTGGCTCTCCTTCTTCCTCTGTTGCTCCAGGCGAATAGAGACCCATTGTTGTGCCTTGGATGGCTGCTTGCAAGCTTCTAAGACCCCAGGCACTACGCAATGAATGAGGAGATAGAATCAAAGCACTAAACACAATATTAGGAAAATTAACTGGAATGGCCCATGAAATCATGACCCTAAACCTCCAAACTAAGAAACCAAAACGCATGAGGTGTTTGGTTGTACAAAAGCAGCCTCAGCAACTGCTGCTTTCCCTGTCATTGTTGCAAATATATCCATCATGGAACCTCTGCCAATTCAACTTTCCACGGGTATACAGCTCACTGAGAGCAACTACATCAGTCGGCCATGCAACTTACCTTTGATCAATGCAACTTTTGCGTTACCGTAAACCAAAACTCAGTGTTCCATAAGCAGCAGTGCACCCTTGCTTCTGTCTCTCTTCTGCCCCTGGTAACCATTAATAAACTTTGGCCTCTATACATTCGCCTGTTCTTGTCTTTTTATATAAGTGAGGTCATACAATATTTGTCCTTCTGTGACTGACTTATTTCACACGGCATAATGCATTCAAGTTCCATCCATGTTGTAGCATGTATCAAGACATCATTTCTCTTATAGGCTGAGTAACATTCCATTGTACGCATGTACCACATTTTTTTCATCCATTCATCTGTTGATGGGCATTTAGGTTATTTCTACCTTTTGGCTATTGTGAATAATGCTGTGATGAACATTGGTGTACATATGTCTGTTTGTGTTGCTGCTTTCAAGTCCTTTGGGTATATTCCTAGCAGTGGAATTGCTGAGTCATATGGTAGTTCTGCACCACTTGTCTATCAGTGAGTTGCACTGTGGTGGCTTGCATGTTGCTGTGATGCTGGAAGCTATGCCACTGGTATTTCAAATACCGGCAGGGTCATCCATGGTGGATAGGTTTCAGAGGAGCTTCCAAACTAAGAGAGACTAGGAAGAAGGACCTGGGGGTCTACCTCTGAAAAAAAAAAAAAGGCTAATGAAAACCTTGTGAATAGCAGCAGAACATCGTTTAATATAGTGCTGGAAGATGAGCCCCTCAGATTAGAAGGCATTCAAAATACAACTGGGGAAGAGCTGCCTCCTCAAAGTAGAGCCGACCTTAATGACATGGTTGGAGTCAAGCTTTTGGGACCTTCTTTTGATGCTGTGGCACAACTCAAAATGAGAAGGAACAGCCGCAAGCATACATTAATAATCAGAATGTGGAATGTAATGAAGTATGAATCCAGGAAACTTGGAAGTCATCAAAAATGAAATGGAATGCATGAAGACTGATATCCTAGGCATTAATGAGCTGAAATGGACTATTACTGGCCATTTTGAATTTGACAATCATATGGTCTACAATGCCAGAAATGATAAATTGAAGAGGAATGGCATTGCATTCATCGACAAAAATAACATTTTAAGGACTACCCTGAAGTAAAGGTGTATCAGTGATAGAATAATACCCATAGGCCTACAAGAAAGACCAGTTAATATTATTATTCAAATATATGCACCAATCAGTAATGCCAAAGTTTAAGAAAAGGAAGATTTTTACCAACCTCTGCAGTCTGAAATTGATCAAACATGCAATCAAGATGCATTGATAATTACTGGTGATTCGAATGTGAAAGTTGGAAAGAAAGAAGAAGGATGGGTAGTTGGAAAATATGGCCTTGGTGATCAAAATGATGCAGGAGATCGAATGATAGAATTTTGCAAGACCAATGACTTATTCATTGTAAATACCTTTTTTCAGCAACATAAATGGCAACTGTACACTTGGACTTCACCAGACAGATACACAGGAATCAAATCAACTACATCTGTGGAAAGCAACAATGGAGAAGCGCAATATCATCAGTCAGATCAAGGCCAGAGGCTCAAATGCAATTTCAAGTTGAAGCTGAGGATAATTAAAACAAGTCCATGAGAACCAAAATACAACCATGAGTATATCCCACCTGAATTTAGAGACCATCTTAGTTATCTAGTGCTGCTATAACAGGAATATCACAAATGGATGGCTTTAACAAACAGAAGTTTATTCTCTCACAGTCTTGGAGGCCAGAAGTCTGAATTCAGGGCATTAGCTCCTGGAAAAGATTTTCTCTCTCTGTCATCTTTGGGGGAAGGTCCTTGTCATCAATCTTTCCCAGTTGAGGAGCTTCTCATTGCAGGCACTCCCAGGTCCAAAGGATACGCTCTGCTCCCAGGGCTTCTTTCTTGGTGGTATGAGGTCCCCCTGTCTCTCTGCTCACTTCTTTCTTTTGTATCGCAAAAGAGTTTGACTCAAGATACAACCTAATCTTCTAGATTGAGTCCTGCTTCATTAACACAACTGCCTCGAATCCTGCCTCATTACCATCATAGAGGTAGGATTTACAAGAAGTAGGAAAATCATGTCATATCACAAAATGGTGCACAATCACACAGTAATGGGAATCATGGCCTTACCAAGTTGACACACATTTTGGGGGACACAATTCAATCCATAACAGAGACCATCTCACAAACAGATATGGCGCATTAAACACTAATGACCAAAGACCAGATGAGTTGTGGGATGACATCAAGGACATCATACATGAAGAAAGCAAAAAGTCATTATAAAAAGACAGGAAAGAAAGAAAAGATCAAAAAGGATGTCAAAAGACTCTGAAACTTGCTCTTGAACGTAGAACAGCTAAAGCGAACGGAAGAAATGATGAAGTAAAAGAGCTAAACAGAAGATGTCAAAGGGTGGATCAAGAAGACAAAGTATTATAGTGAAATGTGCAAAGACCTGGAGTTAGAAAACTAAAAGGGAAGAACATGCTCAACATTTCTCAAGGTGAAAAAAGTGAAAAAAAAATTCAAGCCTCAAGTTGCAATATCGAAGGATTCTATGGGCAAAATAGGAGCCCTGGTGGTGCAGTAGTTAACCAAAAGGTTGATGGTTCAAACCTACCAGTCACTCTGTGAGAAGAAAGATGTGGCAATCTGCTTCGTAAAGATTACAGCCTTGGAAGCCCTATAGGGCAGTTCTACTCTGCCCTATAGGGTTGCTATGAGTTGGAATCAACTTGATGGCAGTGGGTTGTATGGGCAAAATATTGAACAATGCAGGAAACATCAAAAGAAGATGGAAGGAATACACAGAGTCACTGTACCAAAAAGAATTAATTCACATTCAACCATTTCGGGAGGTAGCATATGATTAAGAACGATGATATTGAAGGAAGAAGTCCAAGCTGCACTGAAGACATTGGAGAAAAACAAGGCTCCAGGAACTGATGGATACCAATTGAGATGTTTCAACAAATGGATGCAGTGCTGGAGATGCTCACTCATCTATGCTAAGAAATTTGGGAGACAGCTACCCAGCCAACTGACTGGAAGAGATCCATATTTGTGCCCATGCCAAAGAAAGGTGACCCAACAGAATGTGGAAATTATCAAACAATATCATTAATATCACACACAAGTAAAATTTTGCTGAAGATAATTCAAAAACAGTTGCAGCAGTTCATCGGCAGGGAACTGCCAGAAATTCAAACTGGATCCAGAAGAGGACGTGGAACAAGGGATATCATTGCTGATGTCAGATGGATCTTGGCTGAAAGCAAAGGATGCCAGAAAGATGTTTACTGTGTTTTATTGACTATTCAAAGGAAATTGACTGTGTGGATCACATCAAATTATGGATAAAGTTGCAAAGAATGGGAATTCCAGAATACTTAATTGTGCTCATGCGCAGGCTGTACATAGATAGACCAAGAGTCAATTGTTCGAACAGAACAAGGGGATGTTGTGTGATTTAAAATCAGGAAAGATGTGCATCAGGGTTGTATCCTTTCACCATACTTATTCAATCTGTATGCTGAGCAAATAATCCGAGAAGCTGGACTACATAAAGAAGAACACAGCATCAGGATTGGAGGAAGACTCATTACCAATCTGTGATATGCAGATGACACAGCCTCCCTTGCTGAAAGTGAAGAGAACTTGAAGCACTTACTGATGAAGATTAAAGACTACAGCCTTCAGTATGGATTACACCTCAACATAAGGAAACCAAAAATCCTCACAACTGGACCAATAAGGAACATTATGATAAATGGAGAAAAGACTGAAGTGGTCAAAGACTTTGTTTTACTTAGATCCACAATCAACACTCATAAAAGCAGCAGTGAAGAAATCAAATGAAGTATTGCATTGGGTAACTCTGCCACAAAAGACTTCTTAAAGTGTTAAAAAGCAAAGATGTCACTTTAAGGTGCACCTGACCCAAGCTATGGTATTTTCAATCGCCTCATATGCATGGGAAAGATGGACAATGAGTAAGGAAGACCAAAGAAGAATTGAATGCATTTGAATTATGGTGTTGGTGAAGAATATTGACTATACCATGGACTGCCAGAAAAACGAACAAATCTGTCTTGGAAGAAGTACAACCAGCATGCTCCTTAGAAATGAAGATGGTGAGACTTTGTCTCACATACTTTGGACATGTTATCAGGAGGGACCAGTCCCTGGAGAAGGACATTATGCTTGGTAAAGTAAAGAGTCAGTGAAAAAGAGAAGACCCTTAAGGAGATGTGTTGACACAGTGGCTGCAAAAATGGGCTGAAACACAGCAACGATTGTGAGGATGTTCTCTTGTACATAGGGTTGCTATGAGTCAGAACCAGCTCGACGGCACCTAACAACAACAACAGCAAGTTAAGCAATATTCCTATTCTTCTCGGGTATTTTATCTTTATGGATGAAAAATACACATTTTGATTGCAAAAATGATGCAATCTTTAATAAATAAATGTCAGATTATTACACTAGCTGATGTATAATAAATCTCTTGCCTGTATACCCATTTCTTCCTTCCGTTCAGCCTAAGAACAGATGACCTCACCTTGGATTTTTCTTGTTTTTCTTTCCCCCCACAGGAGATGCACTTCCTACCCATCAGCCAAAGTGCACTGACTTCCAGAATGCCAGTTTCCTCCGAGGCACCAATCTGAAAGTCCAATTTCTCCTCTTCACCCTTTCAGATCCTAGCTGTGGGCAGCTAGTGAAAGAAAGCAGTGACCTCCAAAACTCTGGGTTCAATGCCACTCTGGGAACCAAACTACTTATCCATGGATTCAGGTGAGAGCTAACCAACCAGTGGGATCTCCTCCGCTAAGAACTAAAAAGTGACCAGAAACTTAGCTTAGTTCTCGGCTAAGAACTAGAAGTATGGGGAGCAAGGGGAGGGATACTTTACTGACAACCTCATGCTCTCTCTCTCACCTCCTCCTATCTTTGAAGGTGTCTCATATCAACATGCAAAAGCATTACGTTGTTGATTCTTGTTAGTCATTTACATTACTCCTCCACTCAGTCTTGTCTACTCATTTATAAAACAGTGAATACATGTGACCCTGAACAAGCCACTCAAGCACACTGAGTCACAGTTTCCATCTTTGAATAAAGGGGAGGTTGTGGGAATGGTCTCTGGGTCCTTTCCTCCCTGAAGTGTGATTGCATGATGCATCTCAGCCAATGATGTCATAGGCTTTGTGCACTCATTCAGGGGGTAACAGCATGGTGTTTTCACCCAGGATTTTATTTTCTCTTCTTCACTTCTTCCCTGGTTTTGAAGACCTAAGGAACTGGTGTCACTTTCATCACACTCAGAGATTCGTGTCTCTCAGAAGCTAGGCATTTCTCTTCTACAGTTTCTCTGAAGCCCAGTAGTCCAAATGTTCTTTAATACATAGTCACTGAGTCTCAATTCTATCACCATCCTTCCCTCCAATATCTTGTCTCTAAAGCCCATTGAGAAGGTGATAAATGGAGAAACGTTGCTGGGAAGAAAGTAGGAGAGTGTGGTGAAGTAGCAGCACTGTAGAGCAACTGGAGTCAGGGCATCTGATGAAGAGGTAGAAACAAAGGCACTGCACAGAGGATTATCATCTCTGATCTCTGGATTCTCTCTGCCTCTTAAATTCTTGGTCTCCAGGAAGCCAGCCACACACTTTCTTAGGCATCCCCCCTCATTCTGGTCCCAAATTTCTCCTCTAGCCATCTTAGATCCAGCCAGTATCCATGGCTGAATACGTACTCCCCACTCAGGGACAACTGATAAAGCTGGAGATTTTGTCAGACTAGTCTCTCTGTCTGCTTCTTAATCCCACAAAGCCACATTGCATGGCGCATGCCCAGTCCGCACTCCTCTGTCCACTGAGTACACTCTGAGTGTCTCTACACCCTGAGTCACTGTGTCCCTGACCCCAATCTGTTGAGAAAGCTTTGTGAAAATGTTCCTATCATTCTCTTTTTCCTAGGGAAAAAAAACCCAAACCCTTGCCGTCACGTCGATTCCGACTCTTAATGACCCTTTAAGACAGAGTATTGTAAATTCTAGAAGCATAGGGAGTATATCTTTTTTGTCTTTCTTTCTTTTCTTTTTTAGGATCTGAACATTTATTCTGTTTATCATCTATGTACTATTATGTATTTATTTATTTACTTTTTGTTGTTGTTGAGAATGTTCACAGCAAAACATGTGCCAATTGAACAGTTTATATACGTACAATTCAATGACATTGACTACATTCTTCGAGTTGTGCAATCATTCTCACCCTCTTTTTCTGAGTTGTTCCTCCTCCATTAACATAAACTCACTGCCCCTTAAGGTTCTTATCTAATCTTCTGAGTTGCTGTTGGCAATTTGATCCCATATAGATGGTTCTTAAAAGAACATTATGCTCAAGGCACACATTCTTTACTAGTTAAGCTAAACTATTGTTTGGTTTTTAGAGGACCTTAGGAGATATTTTTGGTTTAAGGTTTAAAGATTACCTCAGGGCAATAGTTTCAGGGTGGTGTCTTTACTTTTTATATAGTACCTAGCATACTGACTAGAAGACCCTGGATGGTGCAAACAGTTAAGCACTCAAATACTAGCGGAACTGTTGGTGGTTCCAACCCACCCAGAGGCTCCTTGGAAGACAGAGCTGCGGATCTGCTTCGAAAGGTCACAGTCTTGGAGGCCCTATGGAGCAGTTCTACTCTGCAAACAGGGGGCTTCTATAAGTTGGAATTGACTCAGTGGCAACTAGCAACAACAACAGCATACCGCCTGGCCCATAGATACTCAATAAGTGCTTGTTGAATAAATGAAGGGGTGAATGAATGAACGAAAACATCCTCAAGGAGAGAGCCTACATTCTAGACTGAGTATTAAGATTGTAAATCTGAACTCTACGGTACAAAGCTATCTTTTCTTTTTCTTTACGCATTGCAAAAAGGCACTTGACTGAAGGCCGGTTGGGGCCCAAATCCAACCTGAATTATGAGCCCTGGCATAAGGCTACATCTACCGAGAACAAAGAGACAACCTTTTATAAATTACATAAAGGCTTCATATGTACTAGCAGAGGCCCTGGTAACTTTGGAATTCTGTCAGCAAAAGAGAGGAAGACTCTCAACGAGATGAATTGACACAGTGGTTACAACAATGGGTTCATGCATAGCAACGATTGTGAGGATGGCGCAGGACCAGGGCAGTGTTTTGTTCTGTTGTATATAGGGTTGCTATGAGTCAGAACCAACTCAATGGCACCTAACAACAACAACATGCTCACAGTACTACATGATTTATTGCACGTATACCCCTTTGTCTTAGTTACCTAGTGCTGCTATAACAGAAATACCACAAGTAGGTGGCTTTCACCAACAGAAATTTATTTTCTCACAGTTTAGGAGGCTAGAAGTCCAAATTCAGGGCACTGGCTCTAAGGAAGTTTTTCTCTCTCTGTTGGGTCTGGGAGAAGGTTCTTGTCTCTTTTTAGCTTCTGTTTCTTGTGTCCTTGGTCACCTTTATGTGACCTAGCATCTTTCTTCCCCCATCTGTGCTTGCTTGCTTCCTTGTTTAATCTGATCCTTTTATATCTCAAGAGATTGATTCATGATACACCCTACACTAATACTGCCTCATTAACATAACAAAGAAAATCCATTCCCAAATGGGACTATAACCACAAGTATACCAAACCAAAACACCCATTGCCATGGATTGGATTCTGACTCATAGCAACCCTATAGCAACCCTATAGGACAAAGTTAACTGCTCCACAGGGTTTCCAAGGAGTGGCTGGTGGATTTGAACTACCGACCTTTTAGTTAGCAGCCATAGCATTTATCCACTGTGCCACTAGGGCCCCACCACAGGTGTACGGGTTAGGATTTACAACACGTATTTTGGGGGGCACACAATTCAATCCATAACACCCTCCTACCTAGTTTCTACTTTTTTTCTGGGTTTGGGGTTAATAGAGTTTTCCATGATAAGGGATGTCAGCTTGGCAGGTAATTTTCTTATCCTTTCTGGCCTCATGTCTAGGGCTTTCGGAACAAAGCCTTCCTGGATTGATCAACTCATTAGGACCCTTCTGCACACAGCCAATGCTAACGTGATTGCCGTGGACTGGGTTAACGGCTCCACAGGTGTCTACTTCTCGGCCATGGAAAATGTGGTGAAGGTGGGCCTTGAGATCTCCAGCTTCCTCCGTAGACTCCTGGTAAGTGCGGAGGCGCTTGCTTGCTTGCTCCAGGAGAGCTGGGGCTGCTTATGGAGGGGAGGGGTCAGAACAAACAAAAGCAGCAGCACAGGAAGGGGAGCCTCAGGGCAGAAGTAGAGTCACAGATGGCTTTAGACACTGTTGGTCTTCACTTACAGCACTGAAGTCGGGCAGGGTGTTCAAGGTCTCTGAGCCTCAGGTCCTCCTCTATAAAACATGCTACTGCACGTTAGAAATGGTGAGTGAGAATTGCTTGGCATATCGTAGTCTCTTAAAAGGAAACTCCAAAAAAAAAAAAAAAACTGAACCCATTGCTGTGGAGTTGATTCTAGCTCCTAGCAACCCTACAGGACAGAGCAGAACTGTCCCATGGGGTTTCCACGGAGTGACTGGTGGATTCAAACTGCTGACCTTCTGGTTAGCAACCAAGCTCTTAACCACTGCACCACCAGGGCTCCTAAGAGGAAACAGCATGGTTATTTTTCACACACTTGGGGCATTAAAGAGAAAGTGAGAAGATTATCAGGGTTGGGGTGCCCAGGAAGAGGGCAGTGGTTAACTGAGTTAGCATTCTGCCCTTGACTCTGAACCATGTGTGGTGGGTGTGTCTAGCCCAGGGCCCTCTCCTTTCTTCCTTTCTTTCTTTTTTTAAATTGTGCAGTGGGTGAAAAGTTACAGCAAATTAGATTCCCATTTGATAGTTTGTACGTAGTGTTTCCAGGACTTGGTTTCATCCCCCACAATGTGTCAGCACTCTCCCCATTTCTGCCCTGGGTTCCCAGTTTCCTTTCATCTTGATTTTCTACCCCTTCCTGCCTTCTCATCTTTGCTTTTGGGCAAATATTGCCCTTTTGAACTTGGATAACTGATAATTCTAAGAAGCACATTCCTCTTGGGCGCTGTTGTTTATTTTATGGGCTTGTCTATTATTTGGCTGGAAGGTGGACTCCGGGAATGGCTTCAGTTCTAGGTCAGAAGAGTGTCTTAGGGCCATAGTCCTGGGGGTTCCTCCATTCTCTGTCAGACCAGTAAGACTGGTCTTTTTTGTGAATTGATTTTTTGTTCTACATTTTTCTCCTGATCTGTCCAGGACCCTCTGTTGTGATCCCAGTCAGAGTGGTCAGTAGTGGTAGCCAGGCACCATCTAGTTCTTCTGGAGGGGCCTCTCCTTTCTGAAGCCTCAGAGGAAAACGTGAGGCTGTGAGGCCAGGGACTGCTGTGGCCTCAATGGAACTCACTGTCGATGTCTTGTTCTAGGTGCTGGGTGTGCCAGAGTCCTCAATCCACATCATTGGTGTTAGCCTGGGGGCCCATGTTGCAGGCATGGTAGGACATTTCTACAAAGGCCAGTTGGGACGGATAACAGGTAACATTCTTCCTTATCTATCCTCCTAGGGTTTAAAGACAGAGATGGACCTGGAAATGTCCTGAGGCAAACGGGGGAACTGTTGAGCTTTTGTTCTCATCTGTTGCCAATAAGATTTATGGATTATGGTTCTTTCTCATGAAATGGTATTGTGCTATTATTGTGTGATCTCTAATATCAGTGTTATAGACCATATATTCCTTTCTGAGCCCCAGTTTCTACATCTGTAAAATGGGTTTTGGCAGCCCATATCTTCCTGGTCCACTGGGAAAAATCACCATTAGACAGTTTCAGTAAATACTTTCAAAAGTGTGGGTAGATTTATGCTTCAGGGGCAACTCTCATTAATAAGGGTCTAGAGTTGGTTGGCAAATAACCACAGCTTCCTGACCCCTCAGTGAGACAATTCTGGGTCATTTCTAGAGTCTCTCAGAGGGTCCCGAGTTGGGTTAGGCCCAACTGCCTACAGTGATAACACGCTCATTAATATTTTCCTTCCTTCCCTGACTTGTTCTCCTACTCTCTCACCATATTTCTCTGATCTTCTCCCCAGTAAACCACTTGTACTTTAAATCCTTGTCTCAAAACCAAAAAAACCGAACCCGTTGCTGTCGAGTTGATTCTGACTCGTAGCAACCCCATGTGTTACAGAGCAGAACTGAGTTCCATAGGGTTTTCTTGGCTGTAATCTTTACAAAAGTAAATAGCCAGGCCTTTCTTCCATGGAATCTCTGGTTGGGTTCAAACTACCAACCTTTCAGTTAGTAGCCGAGTGCAAACCATATATGCCACCCAGGGACCTACCTGTCTTGTCTCAAGGTCTGCTTATTTTGGCGGGGGGAGGGAGGAGCAATGGGATCCAAAGTTAGACATGGGGACAGTAATACCTACTTCACAGTGTTGTTGTGAGAACTAGAGGTAATGGATGTAAAACTGCCCAGCACAAGGCCTGGCACACAGAAACTGCTCAAGAAATTGTAGCCACTGCTAACTCTATACAAGGATTAATATTACTCACGTTAACCCTTACCAAGTGGTTAGTGTTTTCAAGCTCATTTTAGAACAGGAGAAACTGGGTCATTAAGAGATAGCCTCAAAAGAGACAACAGAGAATGGGGTTTCTTGAGAAAGGTGGTCCTGAGCTAGTTCTTCCCGTGCTTGGGTCCTTGCTGGGGGGCTCTGTGATCTAAACAGGAAGGACTTCCAGGGTAGGAATGCTGAGGGTCCACAAGGGCCCTTACAGCTGAGAGGACAGGAGCCCCTGACGTTGGTCTGTCCCTGCAGGCCTGGACCCTGCTGGACCGGAGTATAACAGAGTCAGCCTGGAGGAGCGCCTGGACGCCGGAGATGCCCTCTTTGTGGAAGCCATCCACACAGATACCGACAGTGAGCTGGGGGTGACCTTGCTGGGGTGATGAGGGCAGGGGTTAAGAGGCTGGCATCTAGCTGCACAGCCCTGGGCAGGTCCCCTGCCCCTCTCACCTTCTGTTGTACAGTGAAGAGTTGACCAGCACCATCTCTAAAGCCTCTTCCAGGTCTGTTGTTCTTGGACCACTGAGGTAGATGGTTTTGTTTTTAGCCACCGGTAGGCAGGAGGTTTCTCACTGATCGAGCAAAGTGTTTGGTTGGGACTGTCTCTCTGATTCAACACCAAACCTGTGAGTAAGTGGTGGGGGGGAGCGTTGTGCTCTGCCGATACTGAGAAAACTCATACTGCCTTTTCTGTGTGGGGATTCCCGGCCCCAGTGCCTGTCAGCCCTTCCCTCCTCCCTGGAGGATGAGCCCAGCCCTTCAGTCCAGTGGAGAACGGGAATCTTCTTCTCACATAATAGTGACGTGCACAGAAAAGACTCCCAACTCTGAATCCATAATGACCAAAGTAAGCTCTTCTGTCCAACTGGGTAGGGGTAGGAGGTATTTCTATTCATTTCTACCCAGTACCAATTGAGTTCCTCAAGTAGCCTTGAGGAATCTGTGCCAGGCACCATGCTCAGTACAGTGGATGTAAGGAGAAGTGACATCCTGTCCCCAACCAGGAAGCTTGCAGCTCAAATGAGAGATGTCCTTGTCGGAGCCTTCCTTTAGCATCCAAGACTCCTGGATTCCTGTTTCTGAAAGGAACCCATGCAGTCATATTGTCCAACACCCTTTCCCACCTCCACTGCACAGACAGATAACCAAAGACCACTGTTCTCTTCCTAGCTAAGTGGTTAATCCTTATGTCCCTAAATTTTCTAAATAGTTAGTTTATTACGTCCCCATTTACCTGAGCAAGATCTCTCAGGTCCCTTCAAAGTTGGAGCCTCTTCCTGATGTGACTAAAAAAAGCAAACAAAACAAAACCAAAAAAAAAAAAAAATCTATTTATTCAATAGGTTATGTGATAGGCATAGCTCAATGAATACTGCAGTGAACAAGGCAGTTAAGGTCCCTGCCCACATGGAACTTATATTTTGATGGAGGCAGGTGTTCATTCATTTATTCATTCAATAAATATTCATTAGGTACTCAGTCCATGTCAGGTACTACACTAGGTGTTGGGGTTACAGCAGAAAAAAGACAGGCAAAGTCCCTGTTGTTGTGTCCTTAAACCTACTAGTAAGTTAGTAGACAAGACACATTGTGATTATTATTATGAAAGATATAAATAAGGTCATATGATAGAGGGTGACTTGGGTAGAGGGTCTACTTCAGATAAGAATATTGGAGAAAGTTTGTACAAGGGGGTGATACTTGAGACTTTGCAAATGAGAATGAGCCAGCCCTTGGAAGAGCTGGGAGAAGAGCATTTTGGTGGAGAGAAGAGCCAAAATGAAAGCCTTGACCTGGTAAGGACTTGGCTTGTTCTAGAGACAGGAAAGAGAACCATGTGGTTAGAATGCAGTGAAGGGAGGAAGAGGTGCTGAGTGAGGCTGGAGGAAAGGGTGCCCTCTTCTCCAGGCTGGCCATGGCAAAGAGTTTAAATTTCATTCTAAGATCAGTGGGAGCAGGGGAGTGATTTGGACTTCTTTAAAAGATTATCGTGGCAAGAGAAATGAAGTTCTGATCCATGCTACAACATGGATGAACCTCGAAAACCTTATGCTCAGTGAAATACGTCAATCGCAAAAGACAAACATTGAATGATCTCACCTATCTGAAATAACAAGAACAGGAAAATGTACAGAGACCAAAGTTTATTAGTGGATACTAGAAGTAAGACGGAGGAGCAATGGAGGAGCCATTGTTTAGGAAGCAGTGAATGTTTATGGTGATAGAAAATTTGGCATGGATTACATTGAATCAGCAAATCTGGTGTTATGGATATTTAAAAAAACAATAAAAAGATTCTTAAAAAGTGAAAAAATAAAAATTAAAAAGAGAGAGAGAGAGAACTCTGACCGCTGTGCAGAGAATGGGAGAGTGGAGGGCACAAATGGAGACACAGAGGCCAGTTAGAGGGTGTTTGCAGGAGTACGGGTGAGAGATGGTGGCTTGGGCAAAGGAGGTGGCACTAGAGACCGAGAAAAGTAGAAAGATTTAAAATAATTTTGGAGGTTAAGTCACTGGATTTATGATGGGTTGAATGTGAGAGTTGGGTACAGGGGGAAATCAAGAATTATTTCTATGTTATTGCTTTCACTGAGTGGGTGACATTAAGCAAATAATAAACAACCAATTACTTACAATTGTGAGAGATGATCCCATTGCTGTCGAGTTGATTCCAACTCATAGCTACCCTATAGGACAAAGTAGAACTGCCCCCATAGGGTTTCCAAGGAGCAGCTGGTGGATTTGAACTGCCGACCCTTTGTTAGCAACCTGAGCTCTTCACCACTGCACCACTAAGGCTCTGTGATAGACGATATGAAGGAGAAAAATCAGTGCCTTTGGCAGCTGGACCTGACCCAGTTGGAGGGGTCAGATGTACCACGTTGGAGGGTCTGAGAAATGGCACAGTGATAAGATGCGGGTTACAGGGTCTCTCTTAACCTCATGTCTTTGTAGCCAGGTCATATTTCTGCTCAGTCAGGAAAGCACAAAAATATGTTTTGTGTGAGCCTATAGCAAGGTGGTCCAAGATATATTTATCTGAACTTTTGCTCAAAAGGAAATAGAAACTGTTACACAAGGAAACTTACCAAACTTACAGCATTTACTAATTTATACACATTTGTGGTAGGAGGTATTTTTCTCGAATTTATTAGTGAGAGTATCTTCTTATGCATTCATTCTTCTTGGCTTCCTTTCAGCACAGAAAGGCCCCTTTAGAAAACTCTGAGAACTAAATCCTAAGTCTCACGGGACTTACGAGTGACAGGGGCACCCATTCAGCACAGGAAGTGAGTGGGGCTCTCAAGGTCAGACCTCAGGTTCTGTGGCCCGTGGGCTGTGCTGTGGGACCTGGAAGGTACGACCGGTCAGTAAGAAGCTAACGAGGTTTTCCTCCTTTCAGATTGGGGTATCCGGATTCCTGTTGGACACGTGGACTACTTTGTCAACGGAGGCCAGGACCAACCTGGCTGTCCCACATCCATTTATGCAGGTCAGAAAGCCAGACAGAGTTGAGTCTTTTGCTGCCTTTGAGACTGGAATTCCCCAACAGCTTTTGGGTCAAGTCAGCCACTACAGGGCCATAGAGGATCTTCCTTTTGGTGTCCTTTGCTATGTCCCAGAATGCATTACTTAGCACTTGTTGAATGGATGAGAGCAAAGGAATTCTGGAGGTAGACTGCCTGAAATTAAAAGCCTGCATTATATTTTTTAGTGTCTTCCTCTGTCTCCTGTTTTACCAACTTGTCTTAGATCCTGCCATGACCTAACATCACTCAAGCCAATAACCTCTACTATTCTCTGGACCCTAGTTTGTGGCATAGTCTATACTAGCCACATCCTCTGCAGAGCCCAGTGGCAGCAGAAGCAGGCCAATGTGCCCAAAGCTAGCTAACTGAAGGATCATTTCACTACGTGACCATTCACCAAATCATCTAAATTTAACAGCTCTCCAAAATTGTTTTCAAGATAATCTTTTTGAATATGTTCAAAGAACATACATTTATTCTCTTATAAATATATTCTTTTGAATGCTGTTTTTGAAACATTTTAAATACTATTACATTTGTGAAAAGCTAAACATCACAGGGTGGGTTAGTCTTCTTATGAATATAGTCAATATGTCAGCATTTCCTATGGGAATTTTAGTTGATTCTGGTCTCTGTCTACTGCATTTTTAGTCTTTTACTGCTTTACCAAATTTTTAACATTTTAAAGATCCTTTTAGCAATTTACTGAATAACCACTAACTTAATTTGCCATTCTAAATCATGCTTCTGTTGACTATAAATTTTCAGCAGTTCTGATTAGATGGGATTATTTGGTCTTAACGGCTTTTGTAAATTCCTAAATCAGTCTGAGAAGGGTTTAGTTCGTCTCTTCCCCACCTCCTGCTGCAGCTAGAAACATCTGGGACATACAGAGTGTCCCAGCCATGGGGAAAGGAAGGTCAACACCCAGGTCAGCCTTTGCTGCCAGTCTGAGAGGGGGTGCCAAGGTGAAGGGAAAGTCGAAAGACCCCAGAACCTTGGAGTCATGGCTCACCACGGACCTCTTAGCCCTGGTCAATCCATCTAACATGGGTTGCTGTGAACTTTTAAATAGCAACAACAACAACAAAACCAAGTTTTTGGTAAATTGGGACACTTGCAACCTGAGTGTATCAGCCATTTGGCCAAGTGAACCTCAGCATGTTGGCTTTCAGAGATTGACCATGAACTGGTACTGACTTCATTGATTGCCTCATGGCTGAGGTGGGTATAATAAGGTTGAAAAAATTGGTTGCATGGATTACAATGAAGGTAAGCATGCACACATGGATATCCATTTTGAGAAGGGGGTTCAGCATCTCCAACTCTCTGTATGTTCCCATTTTCTGAAAGAGCATTTACATGATCATATAAGAATGGGTCTCCAATCAAGCAATGTTCTTGATTAAGTTTATGTATCTCAGGAAAATAAAAAGGAAAAAGAAGAATATAGTAACCATGTCTGTTGTTGTTGTGTGCTGTAGAGTTGATTTCGACTCATAGCGACCCCATGTGAGAGAGTAGAACTGCCCCACAGGGTTTTCTAGGCTGTAATCTTTGCTGCAGCAGTTCTCCAGGTCTTCCTCCCATGGAGCAACTGGTGGGTTCCAACATCCTTCTTTAAAATGTTAAAAATTCGGTAAAGCAATAAAAGACTAAAAACACAGTAGACAGAGATCAGGATCAACTAAAATTCCCATAGGCATGTTGAGCTCTTAACCATTGTGCCTCCAGGGCTCCTTTAAACCCTGTCTGCTGGTATTCAAAAAAAGTGACTCCGGGAACATCCAGTGTATTTACAGCCTCTGGACTAGAAAATTCAATAGAGTTACAGTAATTCGCATGGAGGGAATTTCCATTCATCATGAACTGAAACCTTGGTTGTTTTGGCCCCCTGTCCAGGTTACAGTTATCTGATCTGTGATCACATGCGGGCTGTGCATCTCTACATCAGTGCCCTGGAGAGTTCCTGCCCACTGATGGCCTTTCCCTGTGCCAGCTACAAGGCCTTCCTTGCTGGACACTGCCTGGATTGCTTTGACCCTTTCCTGCTTACCTGTCCACGGATTGGTAAAATGCCACCCCTTTGGCTTCCTTTGACAATCTGGGGAAAGTTCAAGCCCTGCTAGTTGTCACTTTAAGTCCTGATCTCGAAGAAGCCTATTCAGCTAGGGGAAGGAAAAATTAATGATCAGATGCTTAGCCTGTTCTGAGCTGGAGGATGACACTTGGCCCTCTGTGTCCCACCCCTCACCCTCTATACTGCTTCCGCTGCCACATTTGCTCTGCATGCACCCTCACATACATGGCCCCTCACTTGGAATTCCTTGTCTCAGGATGCTTTCTAAAAACATTTCTCTCGTCCAAAGTCCTTGCCCCCACCAGGTGTTTTTTGTAGGTCTTTCTAGCTAGGCTAGTTATTCCGCAACTCCTGATAGACTCTAAATCAAGGACTTAGGGGAAATCCCCAAGACTGGCACACACGCCCAATTTAGGGGCAAGAAGTTGTGGTAGCTAAATGCCTAACTGCTGGGTAGCTTGGGTTCATTCCTGGGTGAGGAAGTCTAATCTGGGCAGGACTCTGGGCCCTGACCTCTAACTCACCTTGTGTCAATCAGTGATGCAAATGTCCTGCGGTTGTCCAGAATGATGAGCTCTAGGGAAAAATTCTTCGGTAGTGGAAATGGTTCCCTTCCCCTATGCTGCCATCCCCAGCTGCCACTCAAAACTGCAGCAGCCTGTCATAGCTTATATGAATGAAATGAATTCCAGCTTGACAAAATGTTAAAGTTGGCATCAAGTTGATTCTGACTCATGGTGACCCCTTGTGTGTCAGAATAGAACTGTACTTCATAGGGTTTTCAGTGGCTGGCTTTTCAGAAGTAGATGGCCAGAACTTCTGTCTGATGCACCACTCGTTGGACTGGAACCTTCCACCTTTTGGTTAGCAGCGGAGCCTGTTAATTGTTTAGGAATCAGCCAGGGATTCCGAAAGAAGGGGTCGTTGTTTTTGTGTGCCATTGAGTTGATTTCAACTCTTAGAGACCCTATAGGACAGAGCAGAACTGCCCCATAGGGTTTCATAGGCCAAAATCATAGGCAGATCACCAGGTCTTTTCTTCCGAGGAGCAGCTGATGGGTTTAAACAGTTGACCTTTTGGTTAACAGCTGAGTGCTTAAGCACTGCACCACCAGGGCTCCTTAAAGAAGGGATAGTTTCCATAAAAACGCAAAGCAACATTGTTTCCCATTAGTCATATGCCACGATTTGCCACCTCATCTCTCACTACACATTCTCTTGAGCTAAACTCCCCAGAGATACTAACGCCTGACACTTCCCAGAATATGTCGTGTTTTCTCACCGTGTGTGCATTGGCCCAGACTGTACTCACTACCCAAAATGCCCCCTCCCCACACTCAATAACCGTTACTCTTCAGATCAAACACTTCCTGTCTCACTGTGTCCCACTGCACAGGATACAAATACAGCTGTCATAGTAGGTGGTTTTGCAAGTTAGAGACATAGTTTCAGTTTTCTTATATGTATCTTCTCAGAATGGGCCAGCCCATCTGAAAAACGTGCTTCCTACTTAGTTATATGTTTGTCCCCTGCTGGACTGAGTTGCTGTATCCTGGGGCTTCGCAAGGGGTATGGCACGTAAGGAGCGTGCCGTGTAGATATCTGTAGCATGAATGGGTGCATGAAATAATCACTGCATGAGTGGGGACCATGGGACCCTGAGATGGCCTTCACAGGACTCTGCCCTCTCTGCTTCTTCATTTCCAGGGCTGGTAGAACATGGCGGTGTCAGGATAGAGCCACTTCCCACGGAAGTGAAAGTCTACCTCCTGACCACTTCCAAAGCTCCATACTGTGGTGAGTGGGGAAACAATGCTCAATTCTGCCAATATTCTGACTGGCGGGGTCCGGAGCTCCAGCTCGGACTGTTTCTAGCCCAACGTGTTATCAGAGGTAGGGTGAGGGGGTGCTGCTTAGACTGGGGCAAAAGTCATGTGGGAGGTGGGGGCAGCAGCTCCTGGTCTTAAACAGAACCCAAACTTTCAGAGCTAGTCCAAACCATTGCTCTACAGATGAGAACTTGGGGCAGCTTAACTGTCCGTGTACTGACCCTAGATCCTTTTTCCCCATGGAAAGCTGCCTTCCAGTGCATCTCTCTCTCGAGTGGTATTTGAAGCATCCTTTGGCTTCCTCCTTTCTGCATGCTTCTTTCTCCTTCCTTGGTGCCCATTCTGTGTGCCTCCCACCCCCGAGGTCAGGGCCCCTGAGGAATACCAACGCTCTCCCACTGCCTTCCTTCCCCATTCCAGCTGCTCCCTGTGCGCTCCCAACCACTGCGCTTCACTGAATCTAAAATGCCGTTGATTCCAAAAGATGTTAAATCCATAACTCCAGTCAGCACAGACAGACTTAACTGTCATCCGCCCAAAGCGATTTGCATTTTAACTCGGGTGACTTATGCTGCCTGTTACCCTGAGGTCGGTCCTGTCTGGTTTACCGTGTGTACAGCATAAGTGTGCTGGTTAGGATGATAAAGTATATGATCACCCTAATTTTAAATGATTTTATGATCAGCTTGTGTCAGGTTGGCGGAGGGATTTTTGTGGCAGGAGACTTCCTGGCACTGGATGTCCTGGTAAAGCGTGATATGGAATCCAAAGCTCAGACTCTGGTCACGCAGACCTGTATTTGAATCTTCCTAGCTGTGTGATCAGGAATAAGTTACTTAACCTCTCTGAACCTCTATTTCCTTATGTGAAAAAACAGGGACAACAGCAGTACCTATTTCAAAGAAGAAATTGTAAGGAGAAAGTAAAACAGCATACACGAAGTCATTAGCACAGTGACTGGACCCATTAAGTAACAGCCCCTTTCCCTTTATCAGTGGGAGAACTGGGGAGAAGAATAGATGGGGGTGTTTCCACCTTAATGCTGGGAGAATTCATGGCTACCTCTTGGGAGCAAAATGGGTTACAGAGTCCATGTGGGCTTCCATCTACATCAGCTTATCTGACAACCCCTCTCTGAGAGGCAGATGGGAGGAAGTGGAGGCTCTGAGAGTCTAAGTGACTTGCCCAAGGTGACACAGCTGGGAGAAAAAGCCAGGGTCCAACTCCACATCTTCTGACTCCAAAATTGATCCCTTCCACGCACCACCTGCTGCCATACTCATTTCTTTGTCCCCGCTTCTGAGAACCTGCTGTCTACAGGCCACGTTTCTCGGTTATTCTCCTATCAGCCCCATCGGCTATCAGCAGTCAGCATGGCGGGAAGATGTTTTGTCCAGTGGAGGTGGGGTGGGGGTGGGGGGCAGTGCTGCCGGGACCGGATATCTGGCTTCTAATTCTAGCCCGGGCAGGTTCACAGTAACCTGAACTGGTTGCTCCGAGTCTGCGGAGCTAAGGATACACGCCACGCCTGGTGAACGCCTGGAGGTTAAAAGCGTTTTAAGATCCTTGTTGAGGGAGATTCATGGAGCCATAATTTTTCCGACTGTTTCATGTTTGTTGAGAGACCCCTCCCCCTGGCCCTAGAGCACGGCCCTGTCTGTTCAAAACACACAGAGGGGCACAGAAAGAAACGAGCCAGCCTGAGCACCTGTTGCCTACATGCTCTCAGCCTTCCCTTCTGAGGATCAAAGCACCTCTCCCAGGGAGTATGGGCCCTGTACCTGGATATGCTCAGGTGGTGTCATGAGCTGCAGTGTCCCAGCTCGCCACCCACTCCCAGGCCATCATGGCACTGGGCTCCTATTGCCCAGCTTTGGCCTCAGCAATGTTCACCAGAAGGGGTGACCCCTGCCAGGCATGCTCCATCACGGACAGAGAATGTCCTACCAGATAATACTTTTGCTAACGATGCTCCTTTTGCCTTGTAGAACAATTTTCTTCACAAGGTGCCTTCTCTACACTACTACATTTAATCCTCACCATGTCCTGTGAGGTGATGTTAGAGGTTATTGTTACAGACAAGGGAGCTGAGTCACAGAGAGGTTCAGTCACTTAGTCAAGGCAACATAGCTTGTAAGCAGCAGAGCTGGGCCTTGGATCCAGGTCTCCTGACCAACCAGCCAGGGCTCTGTGTGCTGTCTCCCAGGTCAAGCTCCTGCAGAGATTTGATGGCACTACCAGTTCCCACCCACCCAACTTCAGTACAATGACTTGGGGTTCCCAGGGTAACCTAGAGAAGATAGTAGCAGAGTATTAGAGAACTTTCCCTAATGATGGTACCTGCTGACGAAGGAATAGACTCAATCCAGGCAATTAAGTTCTTTTACTTATTTCTTTATATGTTTTTGCCAGTTCAACTTTTTACAGCTGTACAACTTATTGCCAGCAATTACAATAATCAGCTGTGCAACCGTGTCCTTAATCAATTGGATATTTCTATCACTAACCTCCTGCTTTTCCCCTCCCTCCTGCCCCTGGTAACCACTAACAAACTTTAGTCTCTATACATTTGCCTTTTCTTGTTTTTTGTTTTTCATGTAAATGAGGTCATACAATATTTGTCCTTCTGTGACTGACTTGTTTCACTCAGCATAATGCCTTCAAGCTCCATCCGTACTGCAGCATGCATCAAGACTTTGCTTCTTGTACTAGCTGAGTAGTAGTCCATTGTACATATGCACCACATTTTTTTTTATCCATTCACCTGCTGATGGACATTTAGGTTGTTTCCACCTTTTGGCTATTGTGAACAGTGCTGCAGTGAACACTGGTGTACAAGTTTCTGTCTGAGTCTCTGCTTTCAAGTCTTGTAGGTATATATTAGAAGTGGAATTGCTGGGTCATATGCTAGTACAGTTTTTAGTTTTTTGAAGAACTACCACAGTGTTTTCCACAACAGCTGTGCCATTTTTCATTCCCGTGAGCCATGGATAAGGGTTCCACAGACAAATTCTTAAAGCTTATGTAAGTTAGCCTTTTTTCCACACTGCAATTGTCAACTCCAGTTCAGCCCTTGCCCATCACTATAACAATCCTACATCCCATAATAAACAACCGAGAAGGGCAGAAGGGAAGTGCCATTTGATGTTTTCCTTGTGTGTGTGGGGTGGGGGGTGGGGGGCAGAGTGCTCTCTTTTCTTCTTATGTCTTCATTTAGCCCTATCACTATCCCCAGATGGACCACAGCCCTCCTCCAACTGACTGCTAAGTCTACCTAAATCCACTTAGAGTTCTCCTCAATATTCGTCATCCCTAAGGTGTGACAAATAAAAAAGTACATGTAGGGGAGAGATGAGGGACTGCATCTGTAGCTATGTTCCAATCACCAAAGGAGCCTAAGAAAATGCTCTGAGACCAAAGTTACTGCAAAATGCCCCTTATATAAAGAAAGGACACGGGTTAGGGCAATTGCAGTCCTTCTAAGCTTCTCATGCCAGAGGGGCAACAGCTCCCAAGGGTTTCACCGTGAACCTGGCTACTAACCCAGTGGAGGTGGACAGCACCCACTTTGAGAGCTGCAGTGTCCCAGAGCTGCTGGGTCAAGATGTGCATAGGCAACCAGATGCCACAGGGAGGGAAATAGTCTTCTACACACACAACTTGGTTCCCTGACACTCTGTGTATATAAGGGGAGGAGAGGTGATGCTATGTTTATGAGTGAGTTATTTAGGATATGACAGACCTTTTAGGTTCTTTGCCATGATAATATTACCAAACAGGGAACAGGAGGACATTCAGGGATTAAAAAAAAACCAAAGCTGTTGACGTCAAATCGATTCCATCTCATAGCAACCCCATAGGACAGAGTAGAACTGCCCCATAGGGTTTCCAAGGAGTGACTGGTGGATTTGAACTGCTGACCTTTTGGTTAGCAGCTGAGCTAATTCAGGCATTAGAAGTAATAATAAAATCTAACGTTTATTGAGTGTTTCCTAGGTTCGGGCACTGTCCTAAGTACTTTATATGTATTAACTAGTTTAATTCTCATTCAGACCCGTAATGTATCTACTATATTTATCCTCAACTGACGCTTGACAAAATTGAGGCTCTGAGATGATAGGCAATTTGTTCTAGGTCACACAGCTACTAAGAGGTAGAGATGAGATTCCTAACCACACCATTTGTCTCTGTGCTTTTTGCTCATTGCACCAATTGACCTCTGCCCTCTGCTGTGGTTTGGTTTCCTAGTGCATCACAGCCTCGTGGAGGTTTACTTGAAGGAAACAAGAAACAAGAACACCAACATCGAAGTCACCTTCCTTGGCAGCAACATCACCTCCTCGGTCAAGATCACCATGTACGTAAATGTTCCGTATGCTGACCTTTCTCCTTAGGAGTTAAAAACAAAAACAAAAACTACAGTTGCCATGGAGTCTACTCCAACTCATGGCAACCCTGTGTGTATCAGGGTTTTCAATGGCTATAATCTTTCAGAAATAGCTCGCTAGGCCTTTCTTCTGGGGCACTTCTGGGTGGATTTGAATGACCAATCTCTCACTTAGTAGCCAAGCACTTAACTATTTATCACCCAGGAACTCCTCCTTAAGAGTTAGTTGTCTTTTAACGATACTGCAGCAGAGACTGAGGACGTAGAATCTCAGGATAGGCACTGTGTGATCATGGTGGATGGATTGAGCTGACTGGGCAGGGGGTAGGAGTAATGCACAGCACCTTCTATAGATCAACCATTGACACGTGCTGGGGAAGTGTCCCAGGTTTAGGATCAGCACTGAATCCAAGCATAGTGTGTTCGGACAATAGCAGACAAGACAGGCAGTCAGCTGTAATGAGCCAAGATGAAGGCAACAGGCTTCTCAATAGGCGGTTAAACCCAAGCCGAATCCACTGCCATTGAGTTGGTTCAGACTCATGGTGACCCTATAGGATCAGAGAGAACTGCCCCCATAGGGTTTCCAAGGCTGTAAATCTTTTCAGAAGCAGACTGCCACATCTTTCTCCTGAGGAGCAGCTGGTGGGTTCGAACTTCCGACCTTTTGGTTAGCAATTGAGCACTTTAACCACTGTGCCAGCAGGGCCCCTCAACATGTGGTTAGAACATAGGAATAGGGCCTGTGATAGGAAGTGGTGCTCAGGAATCCAGGCAGGGAGTCCTCAGGATGTCTGTCAGCAGGAATGGGGGCCTCAGTCCCTGGTCTGGGAAGGGCTGCCCAGAGCCTGGAAAGCACCCACAGCTGGGAGGGGAGGGCAGTACTAGGTTAGTTCCCAGAACAGAATCTAAGGCAGAGGGTCAGTTAGCAAGTAAGTACAAGGTGAGGGTGAGACTAGAAGTCAGGAGAACTTGATGCTGGGTGGTCCCAGTACCTGCCTGGAACTGGGGCTGATTACTTCCTTCCCTTGTTGGGTCAGCCTTGGAGCTGATGGGACCAGGCTTGTGGGAGGAAGGGTCGGGCAATGAGCCTCAACGACAGGGAACCACAGGCCTGACAGGGGATATGAACTGAGCAGTAGTGGTGCATTTTTCTTTAAGAAGCTATTGGTTCATTATTTAGAAGCTGGTATGAGACAGACTAATCAGACAGTGTCACTGTATCAGTTAGTCAGGAAAACAGAACCCATACCAGGAAGTCTAATAGAAAAAATTTAACACAGGGAACAGGCTGGGAGAGCTGAAAAGCCAAAAGGGGAGTGATGAGACAATCCAGAGACTAGCAACAATAGGAGCCATTACCACCCTAGTGCTAGGGGACACGGCAAGGGGCGGTGTTGGTGGTGCTGCCCACTGGGAGCTGGAGTCAGGGTGGAGGCTGCTTGGTGGGAGCCAGAACTGGGAAGGAAACACAGCCACTCCAGAAACACTGCCCAAAGTAGCCTCCCACCAGGGCCATCCCTTGGTTAAACCTCGCTGTTGGCAAGGGAGACCAAGAAATGTGGTTTGCAGGGGAATGGAGCTGAAAGCAAACAGGCAAGTGACCAGCACACATACAAATGTCTAACTGTAAACTGTGACAAGTGCTATGAGATATACAAGATCTGGCAGAGTCTGAGGGGCAGGGAAGTTTCACTGAGGAAATGATACTTGAGTAGCGATTTGAAGCATTTGTAGAACTCACTCAGCCCAAGGGGGTTGGTGAGAATATGCGACAGCCCCGTGTGTCTAGAGCTGAGAGAGCAGGGGAATGGGGTATGGTGTGAGAAGAAGGAAGGGAGAGAGGCTGGGGTCAGACCATGCTGGTCCTTGAAAGACAGGTAGGGAATTTGGGGTTTTATCCGAGAGCAGTGGGGGGCCAGTGAAAGTTTTAAGCAGGAGCGCGACAGGATCAGACTTGGGCTTGGAGACATTTCTAGGGCTGCAGTGTTGGACATTGTATTGGTTACCTGGGGCTCCCATAACAAAACACTACAAACTGAATGGCTAATAAGAACAGAAATTTTTGTTTCACAGATCTGGAGGCCGGGAATCCGAGATCAGGGTGTCAGCTGTGTTGATTCCTTCTGAGGCTCTGAGGGAGAATCTGTTCCATGCCTCTATCCTAGCTTCTGGTGGCTCCAGGCATTCCTTGGCAGCTGCAGGTCACATGGCATCCTTCCTCTGTCTCCCTGTCTCTGTATCTTCTCCTCTTTTATAAGTTCCACCAACCATATAGGATTAGGACCCACTCTACTGTAGTAAGGAGCCCTGGTGCCACAACAGAGGCTCTGAGGGAGAAAAGACCTGCTGATCTGCTCCAGTAAAGATTGCAGCCTAGAAAACCCTATGGGGCAGTTCTACTCTTTCACATGGGGTCACTATGAGTCGAAATAGACTCAATGGCACCTAACTACAACAACTACTCTAGTAAGATCTCATGTTAACCTAATGTAACATCTTCAAAGCCACTATTTCTAAACAGGGTCACATTCACAGGTACAGGGATTGTTGTTGTTGTTAGGTGTTGAGTCGGTTCTGATTCATAGCAACCCTATGTACAACAGAACAAAACGCTGCCCAGTCCTGTACGATCCTCACAATCGTTGCTGTGTTTGAGCCCATTGTTGCAGCCACTGTGTCAGTCCATCTTTTTGAGGGTCTCCCTCTTTTACACTGACTCTCTACCAATCATGATGTCTTTCTGCAGGTACTGGTCTTTCCTGATAACATGTCCAAAGTACATGAGACTAAGTCTCACCATCCTCGCTTCTAAGGAACATTCTGGCTATACTTCCGAGACAGATTTGTTCGTTCCTCTGGCAGTCTGTGGTATATTCAATATTCTTTGCCAACACCAAGAGGTTAGGACATCAAAATATCTTTTGAGGGAACACAATCCAATCCATAACAAACATTCTCTGTGCTATCAAGGAAGATAACTTTCTGCTGGGAGGAGCGAATATCTTCTCCAGTTCACAGTGCCATCACTCCAGTGTTCTGACTCACCCAAGGTCACACAGCTATTATAGCAGTCAGGACACCATCACAGATCTTGTGTGCATGTGAGCCTTGAAGATTGTAGCTGGGTAACAGTAAGTTGAATAATTTTCAATAGCTCAGTTCAAGGTTGTGTTAAGTGTTTTCATCATCCTTCAGCCCATTGGTAGATAGCCAGCATGGGCGGGAATCATGACATTGAGACACAACCCTGGCTGCTCATTAGAATCACCTGAGAGTTTTAAGGAATACTGACATCTAAGCCCCACCCAAGGCCCTTTACATCATAATCTCTGGGCATAGGACTCAGAGAGCTATATTTTTATAACCTCCCTGACTGATTCTAATGGACATGTACGCATCAACACGTCCCTCTCCTGAAAGGGATTTGCATTACTCTTCTGAAAGAAGACCACCAGAATGTTATCTTCTACCTTCAATTCCTTGAGTTTTCCCCTCTTGCAGCTCAGAAATAGGAAAAAAAAAAAAAAAGGAGAAAATATCATGTTGTGGGTCTGTCTCTTACTGTCTAAAGCTTTTGTACAGCCCCAAGATCTCCTTCTATTTGGAAAATTTACCTGAGCCGAGTCCCCAGGTCCCTCACTTAAAGCATCTATGACTTACAAGCCCCTCAATTCAACCAGTTTCCTAAAGAGAACAACCTTCTTATATTTTGTTCTGAAATGTTTCAAAACACTTTTGAAAGAAAACGAACAAACATGGAAGAGCTTTTAAACAAAATTATACAGGCTCTTCCTCAAAAAGTAAAAACAAACTATACCCTGGACTAAAAGTACACAAAGAACACCTGTCATCCCTCGGTGAAGGCCAGAAAGGAAAAGGAAATCAAGCTGGCTGGCCCCTTGGGCATACCCAACACCACACGTGCACGTGGAGGGCAATGGAGCGCCCTCCCTTCTCTCCCTCTGTCTCAGAGACGCTGCTACCTCAGAGACTGAGAGGGACAAAGCGTTCCTTCCGTCGCTGTGTTGGACAGCCCTGCTGTGTTCCTTCCCTGCTGCCCTCATGTAACACCCTCATGTAACACTCTCACAGCTTTGCTGGGTGAGCTGGACCTTGCGCCCTGCTTGGTGACTTTCAAGTCAGGCCTCCCTCTTCTCACACTTCACTCTCCTCATTTCTTGCCTTTGTCTAGGGTCTGACAGCCCATTTTGAAGCTCCCACCTCTCTAGATTGGTCTCTTCATGATCCTTCCTCCATCTTTCTAACTTTGTCTCAGGGCATGAGTCCAAAGTGGTGCCTGAATCTTGCAAACAGATGGGGAATCTGAGGGGTGACATGAGAGAGTGGGTTAAGAGAGACCTGGAGTTTGTTTTTGTTCTGGGCCCGCTAGGCTGTGTTTCAAGCTCATAGCTCTCCAGTAGCGGAGCAGGATTTATACCTAGGGCTGAATGACTCCAAAGCCACCAGAAGATAGTATCTAAGATATAGCAGGTAGGGGGCGTGCCCTGGGCATCACTTGAGGGTGGGAGCACCAATGAGCAGTTTCTATTGGCCATTGCAGTTTCCGTTGCTAGCTGTGAGAGATCGTTCAGCAATTTAAAACTAATTGCCATACGTGATATTTTTCATAGATACGCAGCTGCCAAAGCCACACCAGTATTCTATCCTAGCTCCCGGGATTTTTATCCTTCAAGACTTGTGCTGTTGTTTTTTGTTTTGTTTTGTTTACCCACGTACACATTCACACTCAGCCTAAAACAGAGTAGTCTTCACACACGTTTTTTTTTGGCTGAATGTTGTAAATGAGGGTTTCTACTTCCAGGTAATTGGATCTAAAAGTGAAGATCTCCTCCAGCTAGAGACCCAGGAATGAGGGGAATTTTCCCAGATACTGAAATGCAGACAGCTACTATTTTTACCACACTTTCCCCTTGTTTACTCTCAAAGGATCAACAGATGTTTTCTGAGTCATATTCAAAGCTGTGGGTGTGTGGGTAGAGGGGCTGCTCACTCTTTTGTGCACGACAGCTAACCAGTGGTACCAGTGGAGCCGGATCGATGCCAAACATGAGGCAAAGGCAGAAAGTGCCGTGGTCATTTACTCTGTGTTTCCCTTGCAGACCTAAACAGCAACTCCAGGGTAAAGGAATCCTCCCCCAACCCTACCCACAGTGCCAGATAAACCAAGTGAAGCTCAAGTTTCAGTCTTCCAACCGGGTCTGGAGACAAAAGCAGACTATCATTATTGGGAAGTTCTGCACTACCCGTTTGCCCGTCAATGACAGGTACACCCCAGGTGCCAAACTGTCCCCAGAACCCAGCCCTGTCCTGGATACACATCAAAGACGGATCCTGACCTTAGATGTGTCACTTGTTGAGGGTCAGTCTCATCATGGTAGTTAGCTTCTTAGAAGCAGAGATGATAAAGACCCAGGGTTTTCAGAACTGCTTCCTGGACCTTGTGCAGTGCCATCTTGTGTTGGGGATGTTAGGAAGGGAGCCTGAAGGCAGGTGGGCTTTAACTCCCCACACCCACTTCAATATAAGAAACCCATTCTCTCTGTGTTATATATTTGATTTCTGTGTAAGATTTTATTGGAGCAAAGGTTTCTCATTGCGTGTATCCTCCTCCTGAGCCTCCACTTCAGATGTGTCACTGGTCACACGCATGGTGTGGATCAGGAAGCCCCAGCCCTGTCACCCTGTCTTTAGCAGACATTTATATTATTGGTCTTACCACCACCCCTGGGCACCTGGAGGCCAGGAGTTGGCTCCTGTTGTAGACTTCTCTCGCTAGACATCATGAAGACACATGAACACACAACTCACAGCATTGCGTCTACCTTCTGCCCCCTCTTTGACCAACCAAGCACCTGCACATATCCTCTTGTTGCTCTTCTCTTGCAGTAAAAAGACGATCTGCTTACCTGAACCGGTGAACTTAGAAGCAAATAGGGCTGTTTTTCATGACCTGAAAATAGCCTGTGTGTAGTATCAGCCTGGGTACAACGTGCAGCCCTGGATTTCTATGGGAGCAACTTATTCTAGGCCATTACTGCTACAGAAGAAGGTGCAATTCCCAGTTATTTCCCCCATAATTAGCCCCTTTGGAGGTGAGAGATGGCTCATTTTACAAAGCTTATCTCCACTGCCCGTCTGAAGAGCCTTATATAGACACCATTTCAGCTTCCCTATTAACATTTAACTCTGACTACCCCATATCCTTGGGCATCTGTACCTAGTATTCAATATACAGAGGAATTCCTCTTTTTTTTTAAATTTTTATACAAGTCCATGGAATGTCTGAATTGTTTGTTTTATTAAAATGGTATTCTGTTATGTACATAAAGTGTGATTTACAGTCTGTGGGACTGGAGAAATCAGTAGATGTTGGATCCTCTGTATTGAAATAGCAACTGAAAAAAAGCACCTGAAACAATGGATGGGACGAAGGGAGGGGAGGAGGAGGATGCCATTCGCCATCTCTTACCATTGCTGCCTCTGGATATCTGGAAGGTTTTTGGGATTGGAGAAATATTTTGGGAATACAGGTAAATTTTCTTGGGGCCAGTGTTTCCAAACTTTGATCTTTGTAAATAACCTTGTACTAGCCACAGTCTAGCAAGAAACAGATGGTGTACGCCAACTGAGTATTCGAGAAAAATTTAACAAAAGCACTATTTACAAAGGCATTAGTAGCGGGTAGTGGGGAACCACCATCCGGGGCTAGTGACAGTAGGGGCTGTGGCACCAGAGCCTGGGGGCAGACAGGGCTGTCAGACCTTCAGCTAAGAGACAAAGCCAGCCTGCAGCGATCCCGCAGGGAGGGAGCCAGGAAAATAGATTTCTCCTCTGGAGCTACCAGTAGTGTTCATTCTAGTCCCAGGTTTGGTGACTAGTTACCCATCTGGGAAGCAGAAATAGCATTTTTTCCTTCAGAAGTATAGGAGCCTGAGATTTTATTACCTTTTTCAATATGGGCATTCATTCAGACACAGTAGTCTTCAGAACAACAAAATTCTTTAGAAGTGAGCTATGATGACTAATTAAAAAAAAAAAAAAAACTAATTTATTTTTGTTGTTGTTGAAAATATACACAGAACATACACCAGTTCAACACATTCTACATGTACAATTCATTGACATTTATTATATTCTTCTAGTCGTGCAACCATTCTCACCCTCCTTTCCCGAGTTGTTCCTCCCCCATTAACATAAACTCACTGCCCCCTAAGGTTCCTATCTAATCTTCTGAGGTGTCCTTGTCGATTTGATGCATATGCACAGTGCTGCTGTCAATTTGATCCCATATACGTAGTTCTTAAAAGAGCACAATGCTCAAGGCAGACGTTCTTTACTAGTTAACGTAAACTATTGCTTGGTTTCAAGAAGACTTCAGAAGATATTTTTGGTTTAAAGTTATAATGACTGTTTTGAAAAAGGCTTATTGTTTTTTATGATTATAAAATTCAGCTCATTAAAAAAAAAACTCAGCCAATACAGAAAGTTATGAAACAGAAAGGGAAAACTACCTATTATCCTACCACTAGAGTTAATTATTGTTGATGTTTTGTTTTATATCCTTCCAGAACCTCTGAAATCACATTTTAAGGAATTTTTAAAGATATTAATAAAAATCTCTATAATTTATTGTGTATTCTGATTGTGAAATAAGACCAGGCTTCAGAGAAAAGGAATCAGGGATTTGCTAAGGCAATTCTCCTGCTGAAAGATACAAAACAGTTAACCTTGGAATAACCACACAACAATAACGGCTAACATTGTACAGCATTTTGCTATGTACCACGTAATGTTCCGAGTATTTCACATATATTAGCTTATCATATTCTCTTAGCAAGCCTATGAGGTTGGTGCTATTATGATCCCCACTTTACAGATTAAAAACTTAAGAGGTGAGAAACTTTCAAGGTCCCAGAGGAAGATCCTGAGGGAGCCCGGACTCAAACCCCAGCTGTCCAGCGCCAGAGCTAGGTGATGAACCACTATTCTAACTGGAGTTAGGACAATGTGGAGGAAAACTGAGGCCAAGGCAGTTCCTCCTGAGGGCTTGCAATGCAACAAGGCAAGACTGGTTACATAGTTTGTGGAGCCCTGGTCGCACAGTGGTTAAGACCTATGGCTGCCAACCAAAAGGTTGGCAGTTTGAATCTACAGCCACTCCTTGGAAACCCTATGGGGCAGTTCTGCTCTGTTCTACAGGGTCGCTATGAGTCAGAATCGACTTGATGGCAATGGGGTTTTTGTTTTGTTTTGTTTTGTTTTGGGCAAAAACATGTGAAATCCTTATTAAAAAATCAGTAAGAATTTCAAGATGACAGTGCACAGCATGAAACCAAGAGTGGGGCCCTTCTGAGTGTGGGGTCCTGAGTGACAGAACAGGTCTCATGCCCATGAAGCTGGCTCTGCTGCCAGGTGACCACACTCACTCTTAGTCCCTGAGGAGCTGGACATCCCAGCCGAACCTGTGCACTCAGAGCTGACTGTGAGCCCAAACAAAGCTTCCGTTGGCCAAGGAAAGCCTAAGAGAAATCTTGAAGGGCCTTTGAGAGGGACCAAGTGTCTTTTACAGATAATATTTCGACCCCAGGGAACATTCTGGTGTTGAGCACCACTTGATTTTCAGGTAAGGACGGCTGAAGCTCAGGCCTTTCTACACCTGAGGCAGTGGGAGCTTGGTCCTCAGAGGCACCGCCCATGAGAGGTGGGAGGGAGCCTATGTCCACAAGTATCTCACGAACACCCTCCTCAACACCTGGAACACAAGATGCTAGGGAGAGACTGGGATGGGATGATGAGGGAAGACATGATTTCCCTGTCTCTCAGCTGAGAAAGGCCCTTCTCTGTCCATGTCTGAGGATCCACACTTTGGGAACAGACTGAGGAGAATGTTTTTGGAATGACCTGCCCCTCCTATGTCCTACAGCCATAGGGTTGTCTAGAGATTGAAATATCTATTCAGATCCTTTGCCCATTTTTCTTTTTCTTTTTTTAACTGTTATAAATATATATATAACATAACATTTGCCAATTCAAAATTTTTCAGGTGTACAGTGTAGTGACATTAATCATGTTGTGCAACCACCACCCATAATTGTTGCCAAATTTCCCATCACCGTAAATAAACACTGCTTCCTAACCTTTGCCCATTTTTAAATTAAGTTATTTGTCTTTTTTTATTATTGAGATGTAAGCGTTCTTTTTATGTATATTCTGGATACAGGTCCCTTATCAGACATGTGATTTGCAAATATTTTTCTCCTATTCTCTGGGTTATCTTTTCCCTTTTTGACAGTGCCCTTTGAAGCAGAAAAGTTTCTGATTTAATGATGCCCAATTTATCTATTTTTTCTTTTCTCCCTTACGTTTTTTGTGTTATATCTAAGAAGCTTTGCCTAACCCAAAGTTTAATTACTTCTTCTAAGAGTTTTCTAATTTTAACTATTACATATAGATCCATGATCTGTTTGGAGTCAATTTCTGTGTAGGGCATAAAGATGTCCAGTTTTATTCTTCTGCACGTGGATATCCTGTTGTCCAAGCTCCGTTTGTTGAAAAGACTTTTCCCATTCAATTGTCCTGGCACCCTTGTCAGAACCCAAAAAAGAAAACCCAAACCCATTGCCATCGAGTCAATTCCAACTCATAGCAACCCTATAGGACAGAGTAGAACTGCCCCATAGGGTTTCCAAGGAGTGGCTGGTGGATTCTAACTGTCAACCTTTTGGTTAGCAGCTGAACTCTTAACCACTGCACCACCAGGGTTTAGTTGGCTATAAATGTAAAAGTTTATTTCTGGACTCTCAATTCTAATCCATTGATATATGTGTCTATCCTTATGCCAGTACCACACTGTCTTGATTATTGTATCCTTGTAGTGAGATATACAATCAGGAAGTGTTGGTCCTCCAGCTTTGTTCTTTGAAAGAGTTTGTAAAGAATTGGTATTAATTCTTTTTTAAATGTTCGGTAGAATTGACCAGTGGTATTGAATTATATCCCCCCAAAGATATGTTGAAGTCTTAACCCCCAGTATCTTTGAGTGTGGCCTTATTTGGAAATAGGATCATTGCAGATATAATCAAGTGAAAATGAGGCCATACTGAATTAGGATGGGCCCTAATCCAATATGGCTGCTATCCTGATAAGAAAAGGAGAAGAGACACCGAGACAGACACTCAGGAAGAATGCGACGTAACAACATAGGCAGGGATTGGAATGGTGTCTACAAGCCAAGGAACACCAAGGATTGCCAGCAACACCAGAAGCTCAGAGAAAGACATGGAACAGATTCTCCCCTAGAGCCTTCAGGAGAGTATGGCCCTGCTGACACCTTGATTTCAGACTTCCAGCCTCTAGAACTGTGAAAGAATAAATTTCTGTTGTTTTAAGCCACCTAGTTTGTAGTACTTTGTAGTACTTTGTTACGGCGGCCTTAGGAAACTAATGTTCTTGTTATTGTTGAGTTGATTCTGACTCATGGTGAACCAATGTGACAGAGTAGAACTGTCCCTTGGGGTACTCTTCGCTGTAAGCCTTACAGAAAAGGGGCCCTTGTGGTGCAATGGTTAACCACTCGGCTGCTAACTGAAAGGTCGATAGTTTGAACCCACCAGCTGTTCCACAGACAAAAAGACCTGGCTATCCGCTCCTGTAAAGATTACAGCCTAGGAAACCTTATGGGGCAGTTCTACTCTGTCATATAGGGTCGCTATGAGTTGGGATCAACTCAATGGCACACAACAACAACAACAATCTTTATGGAAGCAGGTCATCAGGTCTTTCTCCGAAGAGCTGCTGGTTGGGTTCGAACCCAATTAAACAATACGAAAGAAACAAGAAAAGGAATTTAAAATTACGATAGTTACCACCATCATGTGATAAAACAAATGAAAGGCTGCCTTGAGCAAGCTCATTCGATCTCCCCAAACGGTTGTACATATACACTTGATACACTCAAGCTGTTCTGTATTAAACAGGAAATTACTATATTGTTAAAGTTATTTACTGATTTTAAAGTGTAGAAATCCAAAAGTGTCTTACAGGTCTTTAATATCTTGATACCACTTGCCTTCCTTCCCAACATGCTACCAACTTCTTTTTTTTTTAATTTTTATATATTTTATTGTACTTCAGGTGAAAGCTTACAGAGCAAATAGTTTCTCATGAAATAGTAGTACACATGTTGTTTTATGACATTGGTTAACAACCCCACAACGTATTAAGCCTCTAAATTCTCAATCTTTTTTTTAATGAAAATTACAGATGGCCAAAGATACACTGTTTCAAAAATTTCTACATTCACAGTTCAGTGACATTGACTACGCTCTTCCAACTGTGCTGTTGTTCTCACTTAAGATGAAGGCTTACAGAACAAAATAGTTTTTCATTTAACAGTTACTACACATGTTGCCCTATGACAATGGTTAACAATCTCACAGCACATCAAGAATATCCTTACTCCACCTTGTGTTCTCTATCACCAGGGGGCTTCCTTGTCCCCTTCTGTCTTCTGGACCTTGTCAGTGGACTATTGTACCTCTTTAGTCTCATTTGTTTATTTATTTATTTATTTTAATTTTATTTTATTTAAACACCATTTCAAAACTTTTTACTTACACATTTAAGTGATATTGACTATGCTCTTCCAATTGTGCTGCCATTCTCGCCCAAGATGAAGGCTTACAGGACAAAACAGCCTCCCATTTAATAGTTACTACAAATGTTGCCCTATAGCAGTGGTCAACAATCTCACAATACATCGACAGTGTCCTTATTCAATTTGTGTTCCTTATCATCAGTTTCCTACTCTCCCTCTGCCTTCTGGCCCTTGTCACCGGACTCCTGTACCTCGTTAGTCCCATTTACTTTTACTGGGCTGTCCATTCCCAGGCTTAACATCGAACCTCGAAGGTAACTTCACCTCTGAGCTGAAAGGGTGTCTGGGGGTCACACTCTTGAGGTTTCTCTAGTATTCTTTAGGCCAGTAAATCTGGTCTTCTTTTTTTTTTTTTTTTTTTTGGGAGTTAAAATTATGCTCTACATCCTACTCCAGCTCTGCCCAGAACCCTCTGTTGTGATCCTGGTCAGAGGAGTCATTGGTGGTAGCCGGGCACCATCCAGCTGTACTGGGCTCAGTCCCGTGGAGGCCTTGGTAGCTGTGGACCATTAGTCCTTCGGACTAATCTTTTCCTTGTATCCTGTTCTCTTCGTTCTCCCTTGTTCCCGAAGGGATGAGATCAGTGGAGTATCTTAGATGGCCGCTCATAGGCTTTTAAGACCCCAGACACTACTCACCAAGGTAGAATGTAGAGCATTATCTTTATAAGTAGTGTCATGCCAATTGAGCTAGATGTTCCCCGAGATCATGGTCCCCAGAGCCCTCCGTCCAACAACTCAGTCCCTCGGGGGGTTTGGGTGTGTCTATAGGGCCTCCATGACCTTTCCTTGTGCAGGTTGTGTTAGTTTCCCCTGTACTCTGTACTATCTCACCTCTCACCCAAGTTACCACTTACCTATTACCTATTTAGTATTTCCCCCACCCTCCCATCCCTGGTAACCAACAAGGATTGTTACATTTTGCATGTGAATTTTTTCATGGGTTTTTACAATAGAGGTCTCATACAATATTTGTCCTTTTGTGATTGACTTATTTCACTCAGACATGCTACCAACTTCTTGTGTGACTTCCACTCAGAAAACACTGATTGAGAGATAATTTCACAAAAGGAGAGACTTTAAAGTTTAGGTATATCATTGTTGCATGATCACCTGCATGGGTTTAATAGTAAATAATAATTATTTGAGATATACGTCTAAAGATGCACATGTAGTTAAGCTCAATCCACAGGCAAGCTGCTATAGCATGTTGTTGTTATTGTTAGGTGCCATTGGGTCGGTTCCGACTCATAGTGACCCTATGTACAACAGAACGAAACACTGCCTGGTCCTGTGCCATCCTCACAGTCGTTGCTATGCTTGAGCCCATTGTTGCTGCCACTGTGTCAATACATCTTGTTGAGCGTCTTCCTCTTTTTTGCTGACCCTCTACTTTACCAAGCATGATGTCCTTCTCCAGGGACTGATCCCTCTTGATAACATGTCCAAAGTATACCTAATTCTAAGGAGCATTCTGGTTGTACTTCTTCAAAAATGTTGTTAGTGACCCCATGCACAAGGGAACGAAATGCTGCCTGGTTCTGTGCCATCCTCATGATAGATTTCGGATTGTTCCATCGTGATCTGTAGGGTTTTCATTGGCTGATTTTTTCAGAAGTAGACAGCCAAGCCTTTTTTCCTGAGGGTGGTTTTTTGATTATGACTCAGTCTCTTTACTTGTTATAAGTTTATTCAGATTTTTCTATTTCTTCTTTAGTCAATTTTAGTAGTTTGTGTCTTTCCTGAAATTTCATCTAAGTTATCTTAGATTTGTTGGTATACAATTGTTCATGGTATTCTCTTATAATCCTTTTTATTTCTGTAAGATTGGTCTTGATGATGTCCCTTCTTTTAATAATTGAAACAGAACAGACTGGTTCAAAGCCCAGTAAAATCACAGTCTTAAGTTTGGAACAAACCTTAAAATTTCATCTAGAGTAGTGCTTCTCAGATCTGGTTACACAGTAGAGTCATCTAAAGAGCATTCTAAAATACTGATGCCCTAGACTAGTTGAAATCTTGGAGTTCTGGTGGTGCAGTGGTTAAAAGTTTGGCTGCTAATCAAAAGGTCAGCAGTTCAAATCCACCAACCTCTCCTTGGAAACCCTATGGAGCAGTTCTACTCTGTCCCATAGGGTTGCTATGAGTCAGAAATGACTCAACTTCAACAGGTTTGGTTTATGGGTTTTAATAGATGTGTATTTTTATCTTGCTGTTTTAATTTGCAATTGCCTAATGACATGATTTTGAGCATTTTTCTATATACTTATCTTCCATCTGTATATCTGCCTTGGTGAGGTGTCTTTTCAGATCTTTGGCCCATTTTGTAATTGGGTTGTTTGTTTTCTTATTGTTGAGTTTTTAGAGTTTTTTTGTTTTGGATAGAAGTCCTTTATCAGATATGTGTTTTGCAAATATTTTCTCCCAGTTTATAGCTTTTCATTCTCTTAATGGTGTCTTTCTCAGAGCAGAAGTTTTTTATTTTAATGAAGTCCAGTTTATTGATCTTTTCTGTCATAGATTATGCTTTTGGCATTGTATCTAAAAAGTCATTCCAAATCCAAGGGCATCTAGATTTTCTCCTGTGTTATCTTCTAGAAGTTGTATAGTTTTGCATCTTACATTTCAATTTAGGACCCATTTTGAGTTAATTTTACGAAAGATGTAAGCTCTGTGTCTAATTCATTTTTTTTGCATGTGGACATTTAATTGTCCCAGCACAATTTGCTGAAAAGACTACCACATCTTTTTTAAAAAAGACTACCAGCATCTATTAACAAAGTGAAAAGATAAACTACAGATTGGGAGAAAATTCTCAGAAACCATATATCCAATAAGGGTCTAATATCCAAAACATATTCTTAAAGAACTTCTACAACTTAAGAACAAAAAGACAAGCAACCCAATCAAAAAATGGGCAAAGGACTTGAGCAGACAGTTCACCAAAGAGGATATTCAAATGGCCATGAAACACGTGAAAAGAGGTTCAACGTCATTAACCATTGTTGTAGTGAGCCATCAAGTTGATTCCAACTCATAGCAACCCTGTAACAGAATAGAACTGCCCCATAGGGTTTCCTAGGCTGTAATCTTTACAGGAGCAGATTGCTAGGTCTCTCCTCCCACGAAGGCGCCGCCGGTGGGTTCAAACCACTGACCTTTTTGTTAGCAGCCGAGTACTTAACCATTTTGCCACCAGGGCTCCTTTATTAGCCATTAACCAAACCAAACCAAACCCGTTACCCTCAAGTCGATTCCGACTCAAAGTGACGCTATAGAAGAGAGTAGATCTGCCCCATAGGGCTTCCAAGGAAGGGAGATGCAGATCAAAACCACAATGAGATATCCACCTCATCCTTATTAGTATGGCAAAGATTTAAAAAAAAAAGAAAAACAACAGGTGTTGGCGAGGTTGTAGAGATACAGGAACCCTCATCCTTTGCTGCTTGGAATGTAAAATGGTACAGCTGCTGTGGAAAATGGTTTGGTGGTTCCTCAAAAAATTGAACATAGAACTACCATATGACCCAGCAATCCTAATCCTAGTTATATACCCAGAAGACATGAAAGCAGGAATGCAGACAGAAACCTGTGCACCAATGTTCACTGCAGCACTTTTCCTAACAGCCCAAATATGGAAATAACCTAAATGTCCATCAACAGTAGAATGGGTGAACAAAATGTGGTATCTACATACTATGGAATGTTACTCAACCATTAATGAAGTCCTGATGCCACAACATGGGTGAAACTTACCATGCCAAGTGAAATAAGTCAGTCACAGAAGGACAAATACTGTATGATTTCACTTATATGATATAAGCAAATACACAGAAATCAAAGGTTATTTGTGGTTATTGGTGGGAGGGAGGGGGGAAGGGGAAATTTTTGCTTAGGGGGTGTCATGGTTTGGATTATGTCCCCCCAAAAATGTGTGCATCAGTTTGGCTGGGCCATGATTCCTGGTACTGTGTGGTTTTCCTATATGTTGTAAATCCTGCCTCTATGATGTTAATGAGGGAGGATGGATGGCAGTTGTGTTAGTAAGGCAGGACTCAGTGTACAAGATTGGATTGTATCCTGAGGCAATGTCTCGAGATATAAAACACAGAAGTGAGCAGAGAAACTGGGGGACCTCATACCATCAAGAAAGCAGTGCCGGGAGCAGAGTGCGTCCTTTGGACTGGGGTCCCTGCGCCAAGACGTTCCTAGTCCGGGGAACAGTGATGAGAAGGCCAACAGAGAGAGAAAGCTTTACCCTGGAGCTGATGCCCTGAATTTGGACTTTTAACCTACTTTAACTGTGAGGAAATAAACTTCTCTTCGTTAAAACCATCCACTTGTGGTGTTTCTGGTATAGCAGCACTAGATGACTAAGACAGGGGGCATTGAGTTTTTGTTAATTGTGGTGGAATAATTTGGAAAAGGAGAGTGATAACGGTTGCGCAACACAAAGAATGTATGTCTGAAGAAAACATGTAGAAATTGTTGAATTGGCAAAAGTTTTGTTGCATATGTTCTCACCACAATAACAAAAAAACAACAACGTCAAGCATCTGACTCTTGTTTTTGCTTCTGCTTTGTCAATCTTCCCTGAGGCAGCAGCTTCTTTACAGCCTGCTGCGTAAAAAAGATAGTGTCATGGGGGTAACAGAGAATTCTTAGAAGAAGATGCACGGGTTAATTTTTTGCTAAGTGTACATGACTTATCTTCACTCCCGGACTATTAAGATCTGTTTTAGGAGACAAATTTGGGGTGGAATTTTCCCTAACGTTATCTTCAATAAAAACTGAGATATAGAATATTCATTTTCTCACTCAAATCCTGAGACCCCAGTGATTGTTTACCAGACCTTGTCCTATGGGATGGTTAGAGGAACACCATTGTCTAAAAATCATTTTCCTCAAGACTATGAGGCTAGAGTGCTCTAGCAGACACCTAACATTTTGAGCTGTCTTCTGAGCTCAAGAGTCACCCTTTATCTGCAAACTGACCACACATCTTCAGGGTGGGCTTCTGGAAGTCCCATTTGTATCATATGACCTGGCTTAGCCCCAGCTGATTGGACCAGAAGTGGACAACCGACTCAAGCTGGACCAGTCAGATTCTCCCTCCTGTGAATTTGAAATTGCAACCAAGAGACATCTCCTCTGGCAGTTGGAATTGTTACATATGAACTCAGGAGCAGAGGGCAATCATATTCCACCATAAGATTAGGAAAACAAGGAAGACTGGTCTGCAGGGAGAGAGAAACATGTTGCAGGGTCCCCTGAGAGAAACAGAAACAGAAGATGGTGCCTGTGCCCTTGAAGGCTGTTTCCCTGTTCTAGTCCTATATTAAAGCCCGGTGGTATTACTAACCACGGATTCTATCAGGTACCCCTGTGCCCTTATAATAAATTCTCCTCCTTTGCTCCATCATCATCATGTCATCATCATCAAAGCTAAAACTTGCTCAGGATTTACTGTGTGCCAGGTAGAGTTCCAATCACTTTACAGAAATTATTTTATGTAATCTTTCCAACAATTCTACAAGTTGAAGACTATTACTACCTCATTTGACAGGTGAGGAAACTGAGGGACAGGAAAGTTAAGAAACGTGCCATGGTCACACAGCTAGCAAAGGGTGAAATCAGGATTCACACATCCAGAATTTGTGCTCCAACTACCGTGATAGAGAGTTTAGCCCATTCAAGTTGACTTCTATTCTTGTAGCCAAAGAGTCTTAACTAAATAGAGCCCTCCTCAGTCTGGCCCTACTTGGCCTAACTAAAATTATCTCTCATTTTCCCCCAATGTACTGAAGCCAGAATCCCCATAAAACATACAATGTCACCTCCATACCTTTGCTCCACAGCCCCCCTTCTCTTTTAGATTCTACCAGTGATTTGGGGTCCACTTCCAGTTCCGTCGCCTCCAGGAAGCCTGATCACCTATCTGTCTTTTCCGTTGGTATCTATTCTGCCTTACAAGGGTGTTCCAGAGCTTCTTGCACATATGTCAGCCTTCTATGATGAGATTGTAAGGACCCTAAAGCAAAGGCTATGCGTTGTATTTCTCTGTGCCATCTATAGCAGAACTCATCATAAGCATACAATAAACATCCCTTGAATTGACTTAAAGACAGCATTTTTAATGGTGTAGACAAAGACAGGGAGAGAATGTCAGGGACAGAGAAGCTTAACTTTAAAGGAGCAATTGGTGTCTTTTTATAAGTGTTGGGAATTGCCTTCATCAGTACATCTTGTTTTAAAATTTAGCCCGCCAGTATTACACTTTAGCATTTTAAAATCTCTGCAGGGTGATGCTATGGCTGCATATAAAGAATACTAACTTGAAACATAAATCTGACATTCTGAAAGCCACATACACTGCCCCCTAGACTCAAACACACCACTGACCATCGCAGAGCCACCTGTAACCCGGAGTAGGTTGGCTTCCTCCCCAAAGAGGAGATCTTAAAGAACATGAGTAGACCCAGAGCCTGAGTCCTCCCATGTCCCTATGAAGGAGCTAAGATCCTCCTGATCCTCAGCATTCATTCCCCCAATTATGAAACCATACCTGTTTGCTTTATCATCCATTCAGGTGCCCTGAAAACAGCTTAAACTTAACTCCTCCAAAACCAAATCAACATCTCCCCAAAAGGAAGTGTTCCTCCTTCTCTTCTGGTAAAGTCATTGTCACCATCCAATCATCCACGCTAGACACCTGAGTCATCTTTGACTCAGAACATCAAAATGCTAAAAACAAAACAAAACATTGTTTTCCTCCCTCCACCATCTGATTTACACTCAGACACCGTGTCTCTCGATCTCTTCAAAATTTGTCTGAGATCTGTCCATTCCTTCCCCCATGTGGTTGGTTAAGCCCTGGATTTTGGTACCAGCCTCTAAACTGGCCTCTTTTTCTCCAGGTTCTTTCCCCTCTAGTCCAATCTGTTCACTTGTGCCAGATGATTCCTTCTAAAAACGTTTTAAACTTATCATTTTCCTGCTGCAAAATTTTCACTGGGCTTTCTTGATACCCTCTCTTCTTAACCTAGAATTCAAGAACTTCTGTGGCCAGGTTCTTATCTTTCTTCCTTGATTTCTCTCTCATTCTTTTCCAAAAGAAATCCTTAACTCCCGCAGGATTGATATATACTATCACAGTTATAATTATTATTATGTGTTGCTTAAATAAACCTAGTATATTATTCATCAAGCCACAGAGTACAGAGAAAGAAACCGAGGCCCAGAAAGTTTAAGGGAATTGCCCAAAGTCAAACAGCAACTAGAGAGTACAGCCAATCTTCTACTTTAGCGCACTTCCAAACCTGCACTGCCACTTCTATTGGATTTTAGTGATTCTTTATTTATTATGTGTGAATGTTAGCTTCAATAACTTTTTGAAGATAGACAAAGGACAGTGTTTAGAAGTAAATACTTTATTTACTCTCTTCCTGCTGCTGTCTTGATGTTGTGGGTCTCTAACATCTGCCCAGGCCTAAGCCAGTACACAGATTCTAATTCAGCAAACCTTCGTGGTATGCCTACTGTGTGCCAGGCACTGTTCTGATGAAAATCCTTTTCTTCTTAATAACTATAACTTATTAAATTCTTACTACGTGGCAGGCATAGCTTTAAGTGCATTTTAAATACATATTTAAAATTATATATACATATGTAATTTTAAACATATATTTAAAAATTATGTATGTGTGTAAATATATGCACGTATGTGTGTATATATATCCTTAAATTCGCACAACAACCTTTTGATATAGGTTCTAGTTTGTTGTTGTTGTCATTTTACATACTGGCAAGTTGAGGTGCCAAGCAGTTAGGTAACTAACGAATTATTCAAAGCTAAGGAGCAGAGTAGAAATTCAAACCTAGGCAATCTGGCTCCAGAGGTTTGTATTCTTAACCTTACACTTTATTGGTAGGCCATCCTTACCCAGTGCCTACTAAGTCATCTCCATTTCCTTTTTTAACTTAACTAAACCAATATTTACTGGTACCTAACAAGGTGTTTGGCTGTGTGCTAGGCGCTGGGAATGCAAATGCAAATAAAATAAAGAAGGACTTTTCCCTTCAGAAGCTCACAGACTAGCAGGATAATAATAAAAAGAGCTACTCTGTGCCAGTGTTGGTGATCTACAGTTTACTTTAAAATACTTCAGCATGTAGGGTGAGATATTTGAGTTACCTTTAGTCTCCACCCTAGAGGTGCTGGATCAATTACCCTAATCAGGAATAAATACTCTAGGGGTAGTCATCCGGAATTTCATCGAAAGCTCATGGTCTAGAGGAAGCTATTATAATCACTTTGACTATCATGTCCTCATGTCCCCATCTCAACCTTCAGGATCCCTGGGCAGTTTTAACAACTATGGATGCCAGACTCAGGCACAGAGATTCAGTTTTAACTGACTTGCTGTGGGATCCTAGTCATCAGATAGTTTGATTTGCTGTGGGCTCCCAGTCATCAGATATTTTAAATATATATATATATATGTATATATGTATATATATGTGTATATATGTGTTTGTGTGTGTATGTATGTATGTGTGCATACACATATATATGTGTGTGTGTGTATATATATATATATATATAATATCTATATATTGCCCAAGGTCAAACACACACACACACACACGCACACACACACACACACATATACTTTTCTATCATGAAACATTTCAAATATATACAAAAGTAGAAAGCATAATGAATCCCCAAGTACCCATCACCCACCTTCAGCAATTATCAGCTCGTCTTATTTTGCCTATAGCACTAGTATTTTTAAAAAGCTTTCCAGTTTATTTAAATATGCAGCCGGGGTTGAGAATCACTGCTCTGAACAATAATTACAGCGAGACCACTGCAAACATAGATATGTAGCACGCAGCAGAAGCAGAGAGAGGGACCACTAACTCAGATCAATGAGAGAAAAAGGAAGCATACCCATGATCCCTCCCTGGTGCCTAGGGTCTCCAAGTCTCATCCATGCTAGTTGCAGCTTTCCTGTCTGGGACCAGAAGCAGAGATGCTTCTTTAGTTGGGCCTGAGGATACCAGGTCAGAAGCTAGAATCACTTGCCCACCCACACATTGAAAGTGAAGACTTTCTCAAATATATATTCAGTAACAATGGGGGTTACTAGGTTAGATAAAGTAACAGTGTAAATGTGAGGGTTTTTAAAATATGTTTGTTTGTGATGAAGAAAGGACAGACATTAAAATAATTTAGGCGCTATTGGTGGGGGACATAGGGAAAGGAGAAGAAACTGAAGAGGAGGAAGAAGAAGGAGTATGTCACGGACTGAGTTATGTCATCCCAAAAATGTATGTATCAATGTGGCAGGGTCATCCTCCCTCCAGAGCCATCAGAGAAAGCCGTCCCCTGGAGCTGATGCCCTGATTTTGGACTTGTAGCCTACTAGACTGTGAGAGCATAAATTTCTCTTTGTCAAAGCCAACCACTTGTGGTATTTCTATTATAGCAGCACTAGATGACTAAGACAGAGTAGCTGATATTTTCCTCTCAGACACTTCAAGGCAGGACAGACAAGAGGGCTGAGCTGCCGGTAGCAGGTGATGGGGTCATTGGGCCCAAGCTCCTTGGCAGGGTCTGGAGAAACCAGAGACCTTCCTCAGTGCCGCATGAGTCAAAGAGAAACTGTCCTGGCTTGAGCAGGGGGAAGAAGCAAAGAAAACTGGAAAGTGGAACTAGAAGTCTCTGTAAAATCCCGAACGTTACCCGGCCCATGTTGAAAGGGGTGGTTGAATCATTTCACAAACGTTTAGCAGCTAAGTTTAACAAACATCCAACAATTACCTACTACATGTCAGGCATGGCGCCATATAAGGCTTTGGGATCACTGCAGTAAATAAGATTCTGCCCAGCCCTTAACTGCCTCGCTGTCTAGAAGGAGCCATCTCCTGTGAGATGAGAGCTGAGGGAGGCAGTCAGGTCACAGAGGATCATGAGAGTTCTGAAGGGCCAGGTTAATGCTGATAGGGCTGGGGGCAAATGGTGGAGACTATGGGAGGAGACATTTGTACTAGCCTTGAGGGATAAATAGGGTCTCTGAGCAGAGGGCTGAGGGGTAGTGGGCAATGCCAGGTCCTTAAGCAAAAGTTCAGAATGGAGGCTGGACTAGTCTACTTTGTGCACTGAGTGTGTTCTGGGTTCCCCCTACTGAAGTGAAGCAATCGCGTACTTTAGACAGCTGGCAATTGTATGTGGTGCACAGAGGGCACTCTAGGGAACGATCATGTTGGAGAAGCGAATAAAAAGTGAAATAAAACCTCATGATCTCCAGGGAAATTTCTGAGTGGGAGATACTTGTCAGTGTATGAATTCTATGCCAACAATTAGAAATGAAACTGCTGACAGCATTGTTCCTGCTTTTTCAGTTCTCAAGATTCTCATGGTCATCTACAGGAAACCAGCGTGTCAAGAGTATAAAGGAAAGAAGGCTCAGAACCTCTGAGGCGGATTTGACTCCCCTCCGCAAGCAATTCTTCACCCCAGGGTCTCTCACTGATTTCTACCTCGCTGTTCCCCTCGCCACCATTTTGTTCTGGGCCTTGGTACTCACAGCCCCACTGACCATTTCAACTGCCTTTTAACTGGTGTCTCAGCTTTGTTGTTTCTACTAAGCTCCATCAGAACATGAATAGAACATGAAGCAGCTACACTCTGACAAACCTTGTGGTGTGCCCTGAATGGGGTATGCACTAGATGAAGCCATATTTAAGTGTTGCTTTGAGCTTATCATTTCCTTGCTCACTTTCCATCGCCTTTGGATTAGAGCTCAGATTCCACAGCTGGTCACTGGAGCCATTGGTTCTCTTCTCTCAAGCCACCCCTAGTACTTTCCAGTCCTGGGACTTTAACTCATGCTGTATCTCTTACCTGGATTGGTTCTGCCTTTCCAAACTCTCTCCATCCTTTAAGGCACAGCTCAAAGTCAACTTCTCCATGAACCCTTCCTGATCCCAGCAGTAGGAAGTGACCTTATCTTCTGCTGAACTCCTATAGCTCTTGCTTTCAACCACTAACATAATGCTTTCCACAACTGACTGGTATGGTGGTTATCTGTGAATGTGTCAGAGATACAGCTTCATCGTAAACTATTTATGAATCACAAGAAGCCTAGTCACGCAGGGAGTGAGAAGTCTTCTGGGGAATAATTAATCCTAAGAAGAATCAGGCCAGGGAGCTTGACTTAATAATAAGGCCTTGTGGTAAGGGGTGGAGGGTGCCCGTAACTCATGAATCTCCTTTTCTAGATCTTGAGCTCCTTGAGGACAAGGACATGAATGATTGACCAAGTGGAGTTTGTAGTCCCCAGTAGAGTGTTTGACAAGAGTGGATATGCAATAAGTTTTCATAAGATAAAAGAATATTCATTGTCCTCTCCTTGGAGCCTATCTGTCTATATTTCAGACTACATTGTTGAAAAATTAAGTTATAATCAAAAGATTCTCTTTTCATATCTGGGTACCTCTAGTGTGGAATTATCGTAAGGGCTTTGCAAATTCTTATTATGTCAAGGTTTTCTGTAGACTGAATAAATAAAATTCTTTGTACATATATAATGTTACTTTAAAATATTGATATAATGTTGTGGTTAATAAAAAAAAAACAAATTTATCTAAAAACCTATTGGAATCCAAATGTCTTTGATCATTTCATACATCATTAGATAATAGAAGCACAATTTTTACCATTCAAGGTCTGATACATTTTTTTAACATTAAAATAGGCACTTATCCTAAGGAGCCTTTGCTATGTACTATAGGTATGTAACAAGAATCTTACCTTGGTGATCCCCAGTTTGGGGAGTGGTACCGCATCTCAGGTAATGTTGAGTCTCACTTATAACTTACAATGTGTTTTGGTTTTGGTTATTGTTATTATTTGTTTATTGCTTCATTTACTCACCACAAAAGTCCTCAGGGGTTGACAAGACAGCTTTGAATTTCTGAAAACTGACAGAGGCCTTCCATTGTGAACTTACATGGAAGAGACATAAATCATACAAACAAAAAAACAAAACAAATAAATATACAATGTAATTTCAGAAAAAAAAAAAAGAACATAAGAGCTACGAACAGAAGAACTGAAAAGTTCTACCAAACATATACTTGGAATTTTAAAAGAAGAGAAAAGTCCTCTGAAGAAAATCCAAGCAGGGCAAGGTGATGGTGAATTTGGGTGAGTATCTTAGCTGGGCTGGTGACATTTGAGCTGAAAGCTGAATGACAAGAAGAAGCCAGCCAGGAGATGGTCTGAGTGAAAAGAATTTCAGACAGAAAGAACAACTGCAGAGGTTCTAATAAAGGAAGGAGCTAGGCATATCTGAAGAACAGCAAGAATACTAAAGTGGCTGAAACATGAAGAACAAAAATGAGGACAGAACAAAATAGGGTTGGAGAAACAGACAGGTATGGCCTTGTGAGTCATATGTGGCTAAAATAGTAGTACTTACCAAACAGTCATCTGCTTCCCCATATTTCCCAGCCCCTTTTAACCAGCAAAGTCCAAAGGTAATTATTAAGTAGGTCCATGTGACTAGTCCTGTTCAATGAACTGTTGACAGAAGTGACTGTGTTTCTTCCTTGAAATGGCAGAGCCAGAAGGCCAAAGCAGCTTGGATTATTGAAGGATAGTTGCCCTGATGAGTCATACAGTCTCTCAGTGGACTTAGAGTAAAAAAAGAAATAAACATTTCTTGTATTAAATCATAACAAGCCTATTCTTACTAATATCACATAGTAATAAGTTTGAATTTTATTCTAAGCATAATGGGAAGTTACTTGAAAATGTTAAAGAAGAGGGTGTTGAAATTTTATACATATTTAACATGATCACTGTGCTTTGTGTAGAACAGATTATGGGAAAGAGGGACATGAAAAATAAAGAGACCAGTTATAAGTCTATTGATGTTAATCTAGGTGTGAAATAATGGTGGCTTGAAATTATTGATAGCAGTGGTAGTAGTAAGTTGAAGTCAGGATATATTTTGAAGATAGAGCTAATAGGACTGATGGAAAGACTCCAAGGTTCTAAGCTTGAGCAATTGACTACAGAAGACAAATGGATAGTAGAAGATAAGGGAGTGAGTGTGAATCAAGAGTTATGTTTTGGTTTGAATATCATGACCCTTACTAGGTGGAGGTGAAATTTGAGCATGGGAGGTAGGTGTCTTTGTTAATAAAGGGCTGTAAGTATCACTTCTGATGTCCTCTTTTATGGAATTAATTGCCCATTTTAATGACATTATAATGAATAAACCAAATACAAATAAAGAGTAAACCAAGAAAAAAAAAATCCCTACTAGACATCCAAGAAGATATGATGAGTAAGCTGGAGCTATTGGATATTAAGTTACATGACCTGGAGTTCAGAAAAGAGGTCAGGGCTAGAGATAAAAATTTGGGAGTGATTATCATACACTATAGTTGTTCTCAAAGTGTGGTCTATAAACCAGCAGCATCAGCACCACTTGGAAACTTGTTAGAAATGTAAATTCTCAGGCCCTATCCCAAGACTACTGAGTCATAAACTCTAGGGATGGGGCCCAACAAGCATTTCAGAAGATTCTGATATAATTTGAGAACGACTGATATAGAAGGTACTTAAAGCCATAACTTCATCTATCAAGTGAAGGTAGAGAAAGAAGAGAAATAAAAAGAAGAGGAGATAAGAAAATCCGAGAACTGAGCCCTGAAATATTCCAATATCTAGATATCTGGAAAATCAGGAGAATTCAGCAAAGGGACCAAGAAGAGTATCCAATAAAGTATAATATAGAGGAGAATGTGATGTCCTGAAAGCCAAGTAAAGAAAGCATATCAAAAAGGAAATTGAGATTGACAGAAAATACCTAGAATGAAGCATGGAGAGAAAATACAGAATACAGAAAGAATATAGACAAGAGCATAAAAGACATGTGGGACACTGTGAAGAGGTCTATCATACATACACTTGGACTCCTACAAGGAGAGGAGAGAATAGGGCAGAAACAATATTAGAAGATATATCGGTCAAGAACTTTCCTAAACTGATGAAAGACATCAAGCCAAAGATTCAAGATTCAAGCAGTACAAACCCCAAGCAGGATAAAAACAAAGAAAACCACACTTAGGTACATCATATGAAAACTGCTGAAAAATAAAGACAAATTAAAATTTCTAGAAAGCACTCACAAGGAGAAAACACATTATCTTCAATGGTACGACAAGACTGACAGATGACTATTCAGTAAAAGAATGGAAGTCAAAAGAAAATGGAATGACAGCTTCAAGGTCTAAAATAAAATACCTGCTAACTTAGAATTCTATACTGAATAAAAATATCTTTAAAAAATAAAGGCAAAATGAAAAAATTCTCAGACAAATAAAAACTAAGAAAATTTGTCATCAGTAGATCCTCAATAAACAGAGTTCCTCAGGCAGAAGAAAAATAATACAGGTGGGAATATGGAGATGTGGGAAGGAATAAAGAGGCACAGAAAGGATAAATATATGGGTAAATATAAATGATTATTGACTGCATGAATCAATAATAATAATGTTTTGAGGAATTTAACATATATGTAGAATTAAACTACATGATAACAGCAGCACAAAAAGCAGTGGTGTGGCTAGAAAATTCTAAGATCCTTGCATTGTTGGTGAGGTAGTAAAAGTATTAACTGATATAAGATTTTAATAAGTCAAGGATGCATGCTGAAATCTCTAGGGTTACTGCTAAAATCATACTGACTTACAAGCTAATAACAACAAAGAAAATCTAATCATTACTAAAGATAAAAAACTACATTTCATAAGTACAAAAGGGTAAATCTGCTACAGAGAGTAATTCTAAATTTGTGTGCAACTGATAACATAGCCTTAACATATAGAAAGCAAATATTGAGCAAACTACAAACAATATGATATTTATCTCAATAACTGATAGAAAAAAGAAAAATTTTAAAACACTAAGACAATTTGCACATCATTAATAAACTTGTCTAATTAACATATAGAACATCAATTCTAACACTTCAGACATTCTTTGAAGTGCACAGTGAAATTATCAAAACTGACCATATGCTAACCACAGAGCAAGCATCAACAAATTTCAAAGGATTAAAATCATACAGAACATATTCTCTGACCAAAGTGAAATTAAACTGGAAATAAAAAAAAAATATGAATACTAGAACATACCCAAATGTTTGGAAATTAAAAAAAAAACAAAACACTCCAAAGGAAAAAAATAGGGACAATGCTAGGGGCCCTAATACATGGCATAAATTCAATACAAACCATAATTAGCAATGCACAAACACCAGAAGATAAAATAGGTGATTGGGAGCTCCTAAAAGTTAAACACTTACGCTCATCAAAAGGCTCCACGAAGAGAGTAAAAAGAGAACCTACAGACTGGGAAAAAGTTTTGGCTATGACATATCCAACAAGGGTCTAATCTCTAAAATCTATAGAATACTTTGACACCTCAATAACAAAAAGACAAATAATCCAATTAAAAAATGGTCAAAGGATATGAACAGACACTGCACCAGAGAAGACATTCAGCTAGTTAACAGACACATGAGGAAATGCTCATGATCATTAGCCAGTAGAGAAATGCAAATCAAAACTACAATGAGATACCATCTCACTCTAACATTACTGGCACAAATTAAAAAAATAAAACAAAACAGAAAATAACAAATTTTGGAGAGGATGCAGGGAGATTGGAACTCCTACGCACTGCTGGTGGAAATGTAAATTGGTACAATCACTATGGAAAACGATATAGCACCTCTTTAAAAAGCTAGAAACAGAAATATCGTACAATCCAGCAATCCCACTCCTAGGAATATATCCTAGAGAAATAAGAGCTGTCACACAAATAGACGTATGCATACCCATGTTTATTACAGCATCATACACAATAGCAAAAAGATGGAAACAACCTAAGTGCAAATCAACAGATGAGCAGATAAACCAATTATGGTACATATACACAATGGAATACTATGCAATGATAAAGCATGAGAATCCACACAACATCTCACAACATGGATGAATCTGGAGGGCATTATGCTGAGTGAAATAAGGCAGTCACAGAAGGACAAATATAGTATGAAACCATCATTATAAAAACTCAAGAAAATGTTTACACACAGAAAAAAGCAATCTTTGATGGCTACGAGGGTGGGGAGGGGTGGGGAGGAGAAATCATTAACTAGATAATAGACAAGTGTTAACTTTAGCGAAAGGAAAAATAACACACAATATAAGGGAAGTCAGCACAACTGGACAAAGGCATAGCCATAGAAGCTTCCTAGACATATCCAAATGGTTACTGGGGCTGAGGGCTGCGGACCATGGTCTCAGGGGACATCTAGGTCAACTGGCATAAAATAGTTCATAAACAAAATGTTCTACATCTTACTTTAGTGAGTAGCATCTGGGTTCTTAAAAGCTTGTGAGCAGCCATTTAAGATACATTTATTGGTCCCATCACATTCGGAGCAAAGGAGAATGAAGAAAATCAAAGACACAAGGAAATTATCAGTCCAAAGGACTAATAGACCACATGAACCAGCCTGAGCCCAGAACTAGATGGTGTCCGGACCTCCACCAGCCTGAGCCCAGAACTAGATGGTGCCCATATACCACCACCAACCACTTTGATAGGGATCACAGTAGAGGGTTCCAGACAGAGCAAGAGAAAAATGTAGAACAAAATTCAAATTCAGAAAAACAGACCGGATTTACTGATCTAACGGAGACTGGAGGAATCTCTGAGACTTTGGACACCAAGATACCCTCCTAACTCAGGACCGAGGCTACTCCCAAAGTCCACCTTTCAGCCAAAGATTATACAGGCCTATAAAACAAACAATAACACGTGAGGAACATCCTTCTTAGTTCAATCAAGTGTATGAGACCAAATGGGCAACTCCTGCCCAAAAGCAAGGATGAGAAGGCAAGAAGGGATAGGAAACCTGGATGAATGGACACAGGGAACCCAGAGTTTAAAGGGAAAGGGGAGAGTGCTGATACATTGTGGAGACTGCAACCAAAGTCACAAATCAATTTGGGTATACATTTTTGAATGAGAAATTAATTTGTGCTGTAAACATTCATCTAAAACACAATAAAATTAAAAAATGAAACACTTTTAAATAACCTGTGGGTAAAGAAAGAAATCACAATGGAAATTAGAACATATTCTGAACACCAAATATATCTAAACTTGTAGTATGAAGCTAAAGCTGTGCCCAGAGAAAATGTGTAGCCTTAAGCACATATATTTAAAAAGAAACAAGGCTGAAAGTAAATTATCTAAGCACACATCTCAAGAAAGTAGAAACAAAAAAATAATAAAAACAAAACAATGTAATAGATTTCTATTTTACATAGATTCCCTATTTCATTCATGATAGGGAGTATCGGCAAAGCCCAAAGTTGATTTTTGGCAAATACTAACACAATCAATAAACCTGTAGCAAGACTAAGAAAACAGAGGGAAGGCACAAATGACCAATATCAGGAATAAAGAAAGAGGACATCATTACAGATCCTACAGAAATTTTAAAAAGATAATGATACTGTCAAAATATTTATGCCAATAAATTTGAAAATGCTGACTAAATGGATAAATTCCCAGAAAAAACACAACTTTCTAAAACTAGTCCTATAAGAAATAGAAAATGTGAATACTCCTATAACTATTAAATAAATTGAATGCATACTTGAAACCCTTCCCACAAAGAAAACTCCAGACCTCATATGGCTTGACTTGTGAATCCTGCCAAATATTTAAGGAAGAAATACTATCAATATTACACAAACTCTTCCAGAGAACATGAAACAAAAGAGAATACTTTCAACTCCTTTTACAAAACTAGCATAATATTGATACGAAAACCTGACAAGAATATATATTACAAGATACATAAATGCAAAAACCCTAAACAAAATATTTGCAAACCAAGTCCAGAAATAAAAAGGAAAATATGTCATAATAAAGTTGGATTTGTTCCAGGAATGCAAGGTTGTTTTCACATTCACATATCAATTAATGTAATTCACAGAACGAAGGAGAAAAAGAGACTCAGTAGATGCAGAAAAATCATTTGATAAAATTCAGTACTCATTCATGGTTAAACACACACACACACAGAGACACAACTCTCTTAACAAATTAGAAATAGAAAAGAACTCCCTTAATCTATTAGGGGTGTTATGAACACTAACAGCACACATCATACTCAATAATGAAATACTGAAAACATTTTCATTGAGATCAGGTATGAAAGAAGAATATCCTCTATTAGTCCTTCTATTCACCCCTGTACTGGAAGGGTCTATCCAGTGCAGCAAGGAAAAAAGCAGAAGGAGGAGGAGGAGGAGGAGGAGGAATAGAAGGGGAAAGAGGAGGAGGATAAAGGTATAAAGTTTGAAAAGGGAGAAATAAAACTGTCATTATTTACAGATGACATAATTACATCCATGAAAAATCCTGAAGACCCTGTGGATTAAGAACTAGAATGGTAAGTGAATTTACCAAGATCACTGGAAGCAAGGTTAATATATAAAAATCAATTTTATTTATATACGCCAGCAATAAACAATTAAGAAGTAAAAAAAAAAAAAATTAAGTGATAGCATTTACAATAACATCAAATTGATACCTAGAAATAAATATAACAAAATCTGTGCAAGAACATCTACACAGAAATCTACAAAACACTATTGAGAGAAACTAAAGAAGACCCAAATCAATGAAGTGACGTATCATGTTCATGGATTTAAAAATAAATATTATAAAGATATCAATTCTTTCCCAACTTGATCCACAGTATCAATGCAATTCTAATAAAATCCCAACAGGGTTTATTTTTTTTGTGGAAACTGATAAGTTGATTCTAAAATTTATATGGAAACAGAAAAGGAAGGGCCAAGAATAATCAAGACTTGAAGAAAAACAAAATATCAAAACCAGATATCAAGACATATTATAAAGCTACAGTAATTAAGAGTAGGTAGTATTGGCAAAGGATAGAAAAATAGACCAATGGCACAGAATAGAAGATTCAGAAACAGACTTACAGGCATTTGATTTATGACAAAGGGGACACAGCTTTGGGAATAAGACGATCATTTCAATAAGTAGTGGTCAATCAATCAGGTATCCTCATGGAAAATAATGAATCTTGACTCCTACTTCATACTGTGCACAAAAATCAAATCCAGGTTGATCCAGATCAGGTCTAACTGTGAAAAATAAAACAACAAAACATCTAGAAGGTAATAAAGAGAACATCTTCGGGGGAGGAAAAGAATTCTTAGGCATAATACAAAAAGTACTAATCATGGTGGAAAAGATTGATAAATTACTACGTTGAAATTAAGAACTTCCATGCTGTTCATCAAAAGACACCAGTTACAGAAAAAAGAAGACCCACAAAGTGGGAGAATATATTTGAATCCGTGTAACCAACGAATGACTTTTAACTTGAATGTTTAAAGAATTCCTTTAAGTCAATAGGTAAAAACACACAAACAAATGGAGAAATGGACAAGAAACTAGAACAGACAATTCATGATGGAGGATATCCATATGGCAAATAAAAATATGAACAGGTACTCAATCTTATTATTCATCAGGGAAAGGAAAATTAAAACCACAATAATTTACTGCTATAAACACCCAGATTTTAAAAAAAAAAAGTAACAATGCCAACTCTTGGCCAGGATGAGAAGCAATTAGAACTTTTACACACTGCTAGTGGAAATATAAATTGGTACAATCACTTAGGAAAATTGTTGGGCAGTAGTTACTAAAGTTATATATATATATATATTCAATTATGCCTGTATGTCCAATTATATCTGTATGTCCAACTATGTCTATATACCCATATGTATCTGTATATGTATATCTCTATATATCTACTTCCTGAGCAATTCTACTCCTAGGCATATACCCAAGAAATGTATACATATGTGTACCAAAAGCTATGTACAAGAATGTTCTTAGCAGTAATTCATAATTGCTCCAAGCTAGAAAATATCCAAATGCCCGTCAATATTACATTGCAGTCAAGTTGATTCCAACTCATAGTGACCCTGTAGAATAGAGTAGAGCTGCCCCATACGGTTTCCAAGGAGTGGCTGGTGGATTCGAACTGCTGACCTTTTGGTTAGTAGCCAAGCTCTTAACCACTGAGCCACCAGGACTCCTCACCAACATTAGAATGGTTAAATAAATTGTGGTATATTCATACAACAGAATGCTATACAGCAACAAAAATAAACTATTGCTAACTACAACCATAAGGATAAACCTTACAAACACAATATTAAGCAAAAAATGTCAGACTAAAAAAGTATGCAGTGTGTGATGCCATTTATATGGAGCTCATAACCAGGCAAAACTAATCTCTTATGGTAAAAGTCGTGATACTGGTGGTAGTTATGGAGAAGAATGGGTAATGACTGGGAGGAGCATGAATGGGATTTCTGGGGTATCAGTAACTTTATACCTCTTAACCAGAGAGGAGGTTTCATGAATGTGCTCACCATATACATATTTATGATTTGTACACTCTTCTGTACATTTATTTATTTCAGTATAACAGTTTATCATTTTTAAAAATCAAAGCAACCTTACCGCAAGCAAACACATGCTTTCCATTTGATGTTTTGAAATGTTGAAAATAGCTCAAGCTTCCATTAGAGAATCTTTCAATGCTTTTCAGGATAGGGGAAACCATGATCTGCGTTGCAGACATGGTCATGCAGTTGAAAATGTTCTCACAGGCTAGGGATTTCTCTCTAGACTCTGTTAGCACAACCCCCCAATTCTACTCAGCAGTTCTCTCCTCTCAGACTGCTTTCACTCCACACTTTCAGATGATACAAAAACTCTCTCTCTCTCTCTCTCTCTTTGACTTTGGTGAGAAGCTTCCTGCTCTTCCTCCTACCTTCCAGAAAGCCAGCACCTGATACACCAAAAATAACCAAAAGTGAACCATTATTTTAAAACATGTCTGAAAATTATTTGACACTGTTCCCATCAGAGGTAGAGTCAATGTCCCTGTTATGGACTGAATTGTATTCCTCAAAAATATGTGTGGTAAATCCTAGCCTCTATGCCTGTGGTTATGATCCCATTTAGGAATGGGTTGTCTTTGTTCTGTTAATGAGACAGGATTAGTGTAGGGTGTATTTTGAGTCAATCTCTTTTGAGATATACAAGAGATTAAACAAGGATGCTAAGCAGCAGAGATGAGGGAAGAGAGACTCCAAGCCACATGAAGATTGTCTAGGAGCAGAAGCTCAGAAGAGACAAGGACCTTCCTCTAGAGCCGAGAGAGAGAGAAAGACTTCCCTAGAGTCAGCACCCCGAATGTAGACTTCTAGCCTCCTGAACTGTGAGAAAATAAATTTCTGTTTGTTAAAGACATCCTAATAAAATACCACTTGTGGTATTTCTGTTACAGCAGTAGTAGGTAGCCAAGACAGTCCCCTTCCAATAAAACTGGATAGGTCTTTGTGGTTGTCTTAATAAGTAGAATGTGGTGGAAGTGTGGCTGTGTGACTTCTGAGGTAAGGTTAGAAAAGGCCATGCAGCTTCTGTCCATCTCTCTTGGGACACCCACTTCAGGGACCCTCAGCCACCATGTACGAATTCTAGCTAGTTTGAGGCTGCCATGTGAACAGACTAGCCAGAAAGAGAGAGACAATGAGAGATGCCCAAGGATCCTCAGCTGTTTGAGTTTTCAGCTGAAAAGACATGCATGAGAAAAGTCCTAGCCATATCAGACTGTAACAGCATAAGAAACCCTGAGTGAGAACTACTGAGCCCAGTCAATCTCCACATGCAGGAGCAAAAGAAATTATTGTGACTATTTTAAGTCACTGTTTTGAGGTGCGTATCACACAGTAATAGATAACCAGGACATATTTTGAAGTATTTAGGGAGAAAAAAATAGAATATATTAAATTTATCAATCCATTTTAAAATGTTTAAGAAAATTTAATTAACTGAGTTTATAAAAACGTCCCTAAAAACTATTGTTCAGTACTAGATTCATAATTAGAACAAGGGATTTGTAAGTTGAACTTAAAAGCTTAAGAGAAAACTGTGTTTTTAAATTCTATTAACCAAAACACCAAACCCATTGCCATTGAGTCGATTCTGACTAGTTAAATTTTAATTTAAAAAAATAAAAATAAGAACCATCATTGAGAACTTCTTGGACTGCTCACTCCATCGATCCTTTTCGACATCTCAATGAAACAACAGGGGGCAAGGAACCGAATGGTTTATTGAGTGCTTACTAGGTGCCAAGCCACGTGCAAGGTGCTTTACCTAAATCAACCGATCTAATCCTCACAGCAACCCTGTGAGGTGGGTTTTATGATTCCCACCTTACAGATGAGGCTCAGAGAGGCTCTGGAACTTGTCCACTACCATGCAGTTAGTAAACTATGGAATCTGTGCTTCTGCGCTTTTAGTTGTATCCTCCCAAAGGAAGGCTTATGCGGGTGAATTTTTAGAAGTCGTCCAGGGCCTCGTGGCGTAGCTGCAGTGCCGGTGTCTTCTGTGTTCTCCCCACAATGCCTGGGAGCCTTCCAGTAGGTAAGAAGATGGGTGTGCATAACGGTGACCTTCCTGTGACTATTAACACGGGCAGACAGCTAGGCCGCCCACAGAGAAAAGGATCGTGCATCCATCCTTAAAGTTCAGGAGTGTGGGTTGGAACCAAAGGGGCCTGTCCCTTGGACATCACTTGACGGTAGCTCTGGAGGGGAGTTTGAGAAGCTGTGAAAAGAAAAAGAGGATGGATTTCAGGACTACAGCTCCAGACAACCTGCCTAACTTCATATGGAGACATTAATGGTTTTATCCAGTTTTGTTTTTTCTCTGTCAATTCCCAATGTTTTAACTGTACCCAATCCCTGATATGGTAGGGGCAGTTGTACCTGTGAAGCATTTTACTGTCAAATATTAGGGCAAGTCAGCTTTGAAGTTATCTAGTCCAATCCTCTCGCCTTATAAGCAAGGAGACTAAGAGATCAGCTTTTGTTGTTTGCTATGAAGAATCTACAGAACTGTCCCTCCTATCTAACTCTGCTGAATATCAGTTAAAGAAAAGCAACCTGTATAAAAGAGTGGGGAGTTTTATAAGACACCTTTCTTTTATTTTTACAAGAAGAAGGGTAGGTGAAGGAGCCCTGCAAAGCAAAAATAGGTGAATGATCTGGGAGGGAGAGGGGTGGGTTGCAGGGTGCCTCCAGGCTGTGCTCCGGGGGGACCGGAGGGCACTCACTGATGCCTCTAACTCACAGACTGACACACTGGACACCTGGCAGTTAGAAGTGGTATTACTATTAGAGACCCCAGCACCTGGACCCGAGGCAGCTCCTGCCATTGCCCTTTCAAGAGCAAGTTTGCTGCCCCAGGAGCCTGTCCACGGTTCTGTGAGAAACGTGCTGTTTAAGAGCACTGACAGCTATCAGAACACTTTCCAGCCACTTGTGAAGGAGAGAGCCTAATACAGTGTGACTGCGACTATCTCCCCTGAATATATACAGGAAAACATCTCAGTGATTCAGGGGCTAAGGAGCTGGTGTATGCTTCCTTTGGGCAGCCACCTTTTGGCTGCTCCTTATTATTAAGGGGCTCTGCCAGTCGCCACCTGCAGTGGAGAGCCAGACTGGGGGAAATAAAAGGGGAAATTGTGTATCTCGGACAAAATTAAAATGAGAGAGAGAGACAGAGAGAGACTGCTAATTAACTGCATTTCTTTTTTTTTTTATAAAAAAACCATTGTCATCGAGTCGATTCCGACTCATAGCGACCCTATAGGACAGAGTGGAACTACCCCATAGGGTTTCCAAGGAGCGGCTGGTGGATTCAAACTGCCAACATTTTGGTTAGTAGCCAAGCACTTAGCCACTGCACCACCAGGGCCCCAAACAACCGTATACACAAGAGAATTTTAAAATATCTTATACATTTAACTAGTGTTTTACAACTTACAAACTGATTTTCTATGTTTATCTCAATTACTCCTCACAGCAACCTTGTAAGGTAGATAGAGACAGACTAGTCCTGTTCTGCAGATGAAGAACCCACTCTTGATGGTGGTTAAGTGGCAGGACTAGAGTTCAGATCTCAGAATCATAGCATCACAGGGTTAGAAGGCACCTTTATAGCAATAATCTTCTGATTATTGTAACCTTCTCCCAGAGCCTGGATCACCTTTATAAAATATGGAGATTTCTTTTGGTCCCTGCTTGACCTTTTCTAATGATGAGCAACTTACTATCCCATGAGGAAATCCATTATTAATACTAAGCTGAAATCCTTGCCCTTGTACCTGTCAGCCTTTAATTCAATTTCTGCATTCCATATCTAGACACCAAGTGAAACCAAATTCTAATTCCCTTTCTTCTTTAAAGTTTGAAGATATTACTTTCCTGTCTCTTGTAGATTAAACATCTTTACTTCTTTCAACTGTTTTGCATGTGATTATGTAGCACAGTGTCTGAAATATACAGTAGATAAGAAATGTATATTGTGTTGGTTCTCTGGCCCTTGGTACTATGTCCTGGTCCTGGGCTCCTTTCCTGACCGCGGTTGTCTTCCATATTGTAATGGTTCTCAGTGTCTCAACTGACCACCTCAGAGATGCACTTCTAAAAGATAAGTCCTTCATTCATTTAGTTAAGTGTATACTGAGCATTTCCTATAAAGTTAAGACTTCAAATGGAATCTTGTGAAGAGTGCCCATAGAATTAAAAGAAAAAATTCTGGGGAAGCAAATGATAAGGTAGAGTCTGGCTCTAGGACCCTGCATCCATATATTATCCAGCAGCACTGCTTTTCCTATTATGAGAAGTAGTACCCATTTACAGTTCAATATAGGGCACCACCAGACAAAAAATGTACTCTCTTCCAAAAAAGTGCCTCAGTGGAAGCTCTGACTATTTTTAGTTGGGCTTAAATTGGATTGGTCTGAGAGACAAGCACTGGTGTCAGCGTGATGGTGCCGTGTCATCCTTAACGGTGCAGAATTCACCCAACTTCATGCTCCTTATGTAAGTGCTGTGCTGGGATGAATAGCAATGAGCTTAAAATTTTGGTAACTGAAGAGGCAGGGAAGAGATGGTAAATTGTGCTTTACTTTATGAAGGAAATTATAGCAAATTGCTACCAATCACAAGGGAACATTCTATTTCATTATAATAATAACTCCTGAAGGATTTTGACAGCAGAATAAGTCAAACTCAACATCCAAAAACACAATTTCCGAAGAAAATCTCAGGTTTAAATTAGCCGTCTGAAATTTACCCAATTTTGATCATGTTTTCAATTTGTTCTGAAAACTCTGGTTTGTAAAGTAAAAACTATTTATTTCTTCCTTTTTCTCTACTATTTAACCAAACAAATGTAAAAACCCTACTCTCTTATACTGTAAATACCAGTAATTTCGAATATTATATTAGCAGTTTATTAATCTTGAGTTTCAGAAAAGGCTGAATTTGGAAAGGGGTATGTCATAAGATAATATTCAGAGTTCAATCCTTTGGAGATCGACTTGTGACCTTCTTTCACATAAAGCAGCTATACTCTAATCACATGGTAGAGGGTAAAATATTCTCAAGTAGAGGACAGAGGAAACTTCTAGCCAAGCAGGACCCACAACCCACCAGGGAGAAGGATATCCCCAAGGCATCAGAGAAATCTTAGTGAAATATAGCAGAGAATTCTTGCTGAAAGACATTCAGGCTGCATGCTCCGAGGTCCTGGAGCTTGTGTCCATTGTATTAACTGACTACTTCTCTTTTCCTCCCCTGAAAAACTCATCCTTTGCCTCTTCACATAACTGCAAGAAGACCCTTAGAAGTCAGCTGGTTTAACACACTCAGATGAAGAAACTGAGGTTCAGAGAGGTTGTGTGATTTGTAAAATGTCATGTATTTGCTTAGTAACAGATCCACACACAGAAGGGAGGACTTGGGGCTCCCAGTCTTCGGCTCTTTAATCTTGCTTACCATGCTGCCTGCCTCCTAATGTTTGGAAAAGCTCACACATGAAACTTGTCGCACCCTAACAGGGATTTTCACACATTCACCTGAGTGTGTTTATAGACAGAGGGAAGGTACTGATCTTGGAAGAGCTAGGATTAAAAACAAATGGGGGCACAGGGTAGTTTAGGAGGATGAATGGAGCAAGTCGAGAAAGTGGGAAAAAAGGAAAAGAGGGTAACAGGAGAGATAAATACATGAACAATAAAATGGGAAAGGAATAGAGGACAAATGGGCCAGGGGGATGCACTGAAAAGAAAAGGAACATTTAAGAGTAGTAAATTTAGGCAACCAGTTTACCAGGAAGAAAGAACAAATAGAACCAGGAAAAGAGAAGAAAAACACGAAGAACAACATGAAAAAGCAGAGAGCTGCTGAGTTGATAACAGATTGTACGGGTCCAAGGCATGTTGAACAAAGACAGGGATCCATAGGATGCTACAAGTCTGCGTGGCTGGGGTGAATGATTAGCAAAGTGAATATCATCACAATGGAAAAGGGGCAATGAGAGTAGACGGTGCCAGTGGAGGAAGTCAAAAGTGATCATGGATGCTAGATCCTTGGAATCACTCCAGAACCAGTTCAAGGTGGGATACTGGTATCACAGGAGATTATAAGCTCCATATCTATACTATAACCAAATATTTAACCTCATATTATTCTCCTCTCTAGCCTCTTTCATCATTTATACAACCTGCTTTCAACAGTGTACAAACATCCCCTGGTGTACCCTGGAAGTCTTCCTTACTGGGCTGGTTTCTTAGAAAATATGTCGACATTTCCCAATGAATGGTGTGTCTCTGAAGGGCCCCTTACTTGGAAATGCCTTCCCAGTTGGGAACTGTGGGATTTTCCTCAGGAAAATCCAGGCCTCCACCATGGTTGGGTGGAGTCCCAGAGGAAAATGTCACAGTACTGAGAGAGCAGCCAGGGGACCATGAAAGCAATTTCTGAGAACTACCAAGCACAACCTTTCTTGTACTCCTGAGCTGTGAGAGAAATTCTTCCCACACCATGAGGCATCCCAGATTCATGCCCACTCTGCCTCATGTAGGTGTGGTTTGCTGGGAAAAGCCAGGCTGCAGTGTATTTATCTGATCATAGTAATGTTTAGTCAGAGAGGTGTCTAGTTCTCTGCCTGAGTGATCAGCACATTCTCCACTGGGGAAGAGGAAAGCAAGGTGGGCATGTTTTCCTCCCCACAGGTTATTAGCCTGTACCCCTCTTTGAAATGTGCAATTTTAGCAAAGATGCCTGCCCAGTCCAGGCTAAATACTGACAGCTTTGCAGGACTGACTCTACACCAAGAAGACAATCCAGTAGGTACTAGAACCATGTCAGCTTTTTTTTCCCCTTCGGAATGCATACCACAGATGAAGTCCCTGTTAGCCCCAGCTGTGGCCTTGGCTTTTAGCACAACCTTGCAAAAAATTTAACAACCTACCTGCCTGCTTAAAATATCAACCAGCCCTCTTTCAAAAATGCAATGACTGTTAATAATGAATGGGTTAAACATCCCTTCATGCTCTGCATGCACCCGGAGTGAGTTGCTGTCTGCAAGGTTGGGTTAATGTCACTTTCTGGAGGACAGGCTCCACGAGATGGTTTTTTTGCCCTTTCAAGCTGAGTTAAGGCCAGCTGTTGTCAGGAAGGTGTGGCAGCTGCCTTGTGAGTACTTACACAGGATCCTGAGCTCGGTGGCTGTGCCCAAGTTAGCTCTCCCCTCATCTCATGTACTCCCCGTCACTCCTATAATCCATAAATGATTCTGATCCTGACACCTCCTCAAAATCCTCCAGCACCAGACTGGTGGAGTCCTCACCCAGGACGCTGCTGTCGGGCCTGGACATCCTGACCTGGGAAGGAGGTACAGGAGGGTTGGTGGCAGCTGGAGGGGGAGGACAAGGAGGTGTTTTCTGGGCAGATGTGGGCAGGGCCTGAGGAGAGGACACTGCTGGCTCACAGACTTCCTCATCATTCTTCTTGGACTCTGGCCCTGCATCCGGGGCAGCAGGACCCAGGACATGGTAGAGGCTGGGAAGGCGGATATCAAAGCGCAGGCCAAACTTGGCAAAGAATTTGTCATTGAGAGCGTAGAGCTTCTCTGAGATGTCATAGCCCAGCAAGGCCGAGAAGAGGCGGGAGATGTATCGATCTTTGGCCAGAAGAACGTGGAGACTTTTCCGGGGCCAGGAAATGTAGCTACATGTGGTCTCAGCAGTCAGAGTGACCTGAGAAGGGTCAAGAGCAGAGAGGGAAAGTTTAAACTAGAAGATGTGTCCATACTGAGTAAAGAGAAACGTACAGTTACTTGGTAAATGACTGCACTTTTATTGAAGAAGCTGTGTAGGATTATCCTTCCACGGCCTTGTGAGGAGGTGGTCCAATGAATGACTTTTATTTGTTGCACTGATATGAGGGATGTCGTGTATCAGGAGCTCTGGAATCAGCCATTCACTCACTGGGCCATCACCTCCTAGAGCCTGAGTTTCCACATTCGGTCTCCTCATCGCTTACATTCTATGGTTCCATGGCAGATACAACTAATGGCTGCAGAGGATCTGGTATGTTGTGACTTCAAGAAAGAGGAGGGTCTCCTAGCACTCTGAAGTGTGGCTGAAATGCTAATGACTCCATTTACGAATAAAGAAGGATAATATATTGGAGTAGGGGATAAAGGAGTTGGAAAGAAGTTCAGTTAGCTTCTGACTAGGTATGCCAAGGGGCAGCAAGTGATCAAAGCACTGGCCTGCTATTCAGACCCTTGAAGTTGCTGTTGGCTTGGCCACTAAACCTAACCAAAACGATCTGAGAACTAAGGTCAGGAAAAGGACACAGAGGAAGAGGAACTCTTCAGAGCAGAGGGTCAAAGACATCCCCCTCTCCACTTATTCATTTATCTAGGAATTTCTGAGAGCTCACTGCATGCCCATGATGCAAAGCTAAGTTACACTTCCAGGGTAAACAAGCAATAATGGTTGCCCAGTACACAGTACACCTTAGTTAAGGTTTAAGATGGAAATGTGCTTAGGAGAGTAAAGGAAAGGGGTACAGAATCACACAGCTGTATATAATCTGATGGCCATACCACTTTAAAAGTGAGAAGGCCAGCAGGGTTCATGATGGAAATTTGTGGACGGAGACATTGGAAATGATGATGATGATGATGATAATCATAACAGCTAACATTTTTTGAGAGGTAACTCTGCCAGGCATTGTGTTAAGTTCTTTAAATAAATTGTCTAGTTAAAAGTAGGGCTGGCTTTACAAAATTCTCCATTAGAGACTTATGTAATCCTTTTAATCCCTGCATTGCCTACCAGATCTCCCACTACCCTCCCTCCTTCCCTTGCCCCTCTGCAGTACTCCTCCTCCATTTCCTTTATCCATTTCCTCTTTCAGCCTCCCCCCCAGCCCCCCCACCCCCCACCCATCCCCTGACTCCCCCACCGCAATAATAAGCACTTCGGTCAGGGCCCTAAGTTACAACACCAAGGCCAGAAGCTGGTGTCAAGTAACAGCTTTACCACTTTACCAGCAGTATGGCATCAGACAAATTACTTATCCATGTCGCTTCATGAGAAAGAATTCTGAAAGTAATGCTTACCATCCGTCCATTACTAAGAGTTCAGCAAGTATTTGTCACAACCTAACATAACCTAAACCTTATCTGTACTTACTAGCAATTCCCAAACAAGAAATCAGAGCACTGAACATGAAGCGGGTATGTGTAAGAGTCAATCTGGACATAAACAGTGTCCCTAACACTGAGCACGAAGACTGTAGGCAATCTTATGGACATGCTGTTACTTCTTCCATCTTAGAACAAAACCAGAAAATGAAAAATCCTTTTTTCTTTGTCTCACTTCCTTGGCTAGCTATCACTCCACTAATTTGCTCTCCTTTTTAGCAAAATGCCAAGAAAAAGCTGTCTATACTTGCTATCACCAATTCCTTTCCTCTCATTCTGTCTTAAACCAATAAGGCTTTGTCCCTAGCAGTCCACAAACGCTGTCTGTTAAGGCACCAATGACCTCCACGTTGCTGAGTCAAGTGGTCAATTTTTACAGCATTCACCTTCACTGATTGCTCCCTCCTCTGATACATTTTCAGTTGGTTCCCAGGATGTCACACTCTCCTGGGGTTCCTTCTGTCTCCTGATTGCTCTTTATCAGGCTCCTTTGCTATTTCCTCTTCTCTCCAACTTTTTAAGGTTAGAGCATCTCAGGGCTCAGGTCTTGAACCCCTTCTCCCACTCATTTGGGTGATCGAATCCCCCAAATCCATTGTCATTGAGTCAATTCCGACTCATAGTGACCCTACAGAACAGAGTAGAACTGCCTCAAAGGCTGTATCTTTATGCAAGCAGACTGCCACTTCTTTCTTCTGTGGAGTGGCTGGTGGGTTCAAACCAGTAACCTTTCAGTTAGCAGCTGAGCACTTAACCACTGTGCCATCTAACCCAATAGCTTTAAATATCATTTGTATGCCAACAACTCCCAAGTGTATGTCTATAGCCCAGACCTCTCTCATGAATTCCAGACTCAAATATCTAAAGGCCTGTGCAGCAGCTCCACTTGAATGTCTGTAGATGACTCACCTAACATGTCCAAAACAACTTCCTATCATCCCTCGAAACCAGCTCTACTCGCAGCCTTCCTTATCTCAGTTGATAGCAGTTCCATCCTTCCAGCTTCTCAGGTCAAAATCCTTAGTGTCATTCTTGATCCTCTCTTTCTCTCACATACCACATCCACTCCATTAGGAAACGCTTTTGGCTTTATAACATAGAAACCACAAGCTCAGATCCCCCTGTCGCCTCTCTGACTACCTCTCCTGCCATCTTCTCCCTCACAATTCCAGCCACGCTGGCCCCCTTTCTGCACTTCAAACATGCTACCCTCTTCCACCTCACGGCCTGTGCACTGGCTCCCCCTCTGTCTACTAAGCTCTACCCAGAGGTCACACTGTCGCCTCCTTCAGGTCTTTGCTCAGATATCACCTGCTTAACAAGGATTTCCATGACCACTCTATTTAAAAGTGCAACCATATCTCCCTTACTCTGCTTTATTATTTTTTTTTAACTAGTAGTTAAATGGATTATTTTTTGTTTCCGCTGCCAGAATGCAAATTGCATGAGGGCAGGGACCTTAGTTTTGTGCACTGATGTATCCTAAGCACATTTACCAATGCCTGGTATATAATAAAATCCCCAAAAAAACCAAACCCATTGCCGTTGTGTCGATTCCAACTCATAGCGACCCTATAGGACAGAGTAGAACTGCCCCGTAAAGTTTCCAAGGAGCACCTGGTAGATTTGAACTGCCGACCTTTTGGTTAGCAGCTGTAGCTCTTAACTACTACGCCACCGGGGTTTCAGTGGTATATAATAAGTGCCCAGTATTACTGAAGTGAATGAATGAATCAGGTGAAGACTACCAATCTTGTATGCTGCAAAACAACCTAATGACAGTTTCTCATATCTTATATGAAACCCTTTCTCAGAGGTCCTTGGGAATTCTGTTTCTTGGTTGGTTCCTACATACATATGCACGTGTCTGTAATAAAGTTCTGACGAGTATTTGGCTTTTTCTTGAATACTCACCTCAGAGGCTGGTTGGATGGATTAAATGAAATAACACATGTAAATAGGCCTTGAGTTAAGTAAAACACGATGCCAATGGGAGAAATAATGATGATTTCCGTGTGCACCTCTGTGCTGTGTTCTTGGTGAGTAACGACAGTGCCACAGTGCTGGACAGTCAATAAATTCTTATTTAATTGAATTGGTGAGAGGTGTGATGGAAGGTCAATTGATTTGTGTTAAACGCGTTGTGAATCATGATCCAGGCATTCACTGTAGCTATTCTCTCAGTCAATGAAGACTATGTAATTGCAAAAGGCAAGGACAAGATGAACTATAACTTGGGACACCACTTGGCATTTGCAAAGAGGAAATGGGACTTTACACAGCCAACAGCAAATGCGTGGCTCTTATTGCTCCCACCAGAGTACACACTAAAAATAAAAATGGGAGGAGTATGACCGTGCCTACATTCCAGGCTGAGAGGCCCTCTGGGGTTACAGCCCTTCCTTTTGAGCATAACTTAGGGGAGGACACCCAGCTTACCCACAGCCTGTTCCTCAGTGTCAGCGTCAGAAATAGAGCCCTGGTCTGGCAGCTGAGGACCTGACTCAGCCCTCTTGGAGGTTCATGGCCCTGAGGGAGTGCCCAAAGGAGACTGCTGGGGTGTCAGAGAGGGGGCGTGTGTGAGGGTGGGGTGGAGGGAGAGGAGGAATAGAATAGGAGGGGGTCTGTGGCTGGTGGCCCTGGCAGTGGGATCAGGATTGCCTCTCAGGCTCCATCCTCACAGAGCCGAGTCAGGGTGGGGACGGAAGCGGGCCCAGCCAGGTGGCACTGCCTGGCATGTATCTATTCCGGAGTTGGCTCAAATTAGCTTGAGGGACTCCCCGACAGAAGTGGTAGAAGACACGTGGAGCCCAGTACCACAAACTATCTAAGCAGGAAGTCCCTATTAGGCTGAGAGTATGCAGGTATAAATTCCACACTCCTGGTCCTCTCTCCCAGTATAAAACAAAACAAAACATAAACATAAATAGTAAATCCAGGCAACTTGGCTTTACCACTTTCTACGGGTAAGGCCTTGGGCAAATTACTTGATATTTTTTTGAGCCTCAGTTTCCTCATCCGTTAAATGAGGTAATAACCCATAGGGCTGTTGTGAGAACCACTGAGGTAATATATAGTGCTTGTCACAAAGAAGGTAGCCGAAGTCTGAAGAATTGACAGAGCAGAGGCCAAGCAGCCAGGCTCCCACATGGAGCATGCTGCCTGCGTGTATGTGAGTGTCCCACGGAGTCCTCTGAGACAACTACCCATTGCCGTGCCAGCTCAGCCAACCTGTAATGAACACCTGTTGTGTTCCAGGCACTGTCCTCTGGAACTGGGGATGGAGAGAGGAAGAAGCCCAGATTTTTACTTCAAAGAGTTCACCATGTGGAAAATAGAAAGGAAACTAGATAACCAGAACAGAGAGCAACATGTGCACCAGTCAGAGTAAGTAAGACGACTAGGACAGGCATACACACAGTAACAGTAAGCTGTGGGGGTGGACACTGGTGGCAGGCTTCCAGAGGAAGTGAGATGCCATAACCTAGTGTAGAAGGGGAAATGCATTTCAGACAGAGGGACAGTAGAGGCCAAGGCATGGCGTTGCAAAACACTGTAGTACGTCTAGGGAAGTAATAGTACTTCAGCATGGCTAGTATGACTGAAAAGTGTGTGGGAGGGAAGGGCTGGAGATGTGGCTCACAAAAGATCTTAAGTTACCCTCTAAGGTCACTGGGGTCTTCTGGAAGAGCTGTGGGCCCAGCTCTCTGGGTCAGCACCCCCTTACACTGCTCTACGTCTGCCAGGAGCCCAGGTCCTCTCTGTAGATGAGAAAACGCCCACACCTGGCATCATACTGGCAGTAGTTCAATGGACAGAAGTGAGAGAGGAAAGACAGAGGTGGAGATATTGCTGGGCTACAGTGGGACTGGGCAGGGCAGTGCTGCCATGGGGTTCCCTATTACCTGGAACACCCCCTCCTCAGAGGGCTGCAGCGATTCCCACTCGGGAGAGTCCATGAACTGGTATGGAAAGATGTAGTGCAGAAACTGCCCATCTTGGCTCACACGAACCCTGGCAAAGGGAGAGAAGAGACTGTATGGGAAAAAGGAAATGGTTACCCAAACCCCCTTCACTGAGGTTGTGTTGCTCATCAACATGGCTCTTCCAGCAAGATTGACCATGCCTGAAACACGGTAAAACCCAGAGCAGGAGTAGCTTGATTACTGCATAGGAGCAATTTAGAAAGAGATCCCATTAAGACTTTCCGAGCCCTCACTTTCCTTCTCTTTAACAATGGTTCTCCATCCCAAGCAGCACAGGAGAAGCTCTAGGGGAACTTTAAAAAAAAACCAAAAAACCACACTTGGCTTTATCCTAGAACAATTAAGCAAGAATCTCTGTAGTTGGGATCTGGATATTAATAGTTTTAAAAATCTTCCCAAGTGATCCTAGTAGCCAGTAAGAAGAACCACTGCGCTGGAGCTCCACTGTCCAATATGGTAGCCACTAGCCACATGTAGCTATTTAAATTTACTTTACATTATTTGAAATCAAGTACAATTAAAAATTCACTACCTCAGTGGGATTAGTCACATTTCAAGTGCTCAATAACCACATGTGGCTAGTGGCTACTTTATTAAACACCACAGATATAAAACATTTCCATCATCACAGAAAGTTCTGCTTTAGAGGTACAGCCTGGGGCAGCTTCCTGACCTTATATCCTTCCCAGTCAGATACATGAAGATCCATGTTTTTTATATCACACGCTTACACTGTAATCACTTTACAAGTGCTATTTTATTTAACATTCTCAATAACTCAAGGTAGATTATTCTTTTCTATATTTTACAGCTAAGGAAATGGTACTCAGAAAGGTTGAGTGACTAGTTTAAGCTACACAGCTATCACGTGGCTATTCTATTTGGCAACGAAAATCTCTGCTCTCGCTATGACACCACATTGCCATCTATTATCTGAGCTTTTGGTGGGAGGTATAGTGGACAATAGTGGGCACTATTAGCATTGCCCCTTCCTTACCCTATCTAACCATATGGTGACAACACAGCTTCTGTCTTTAGACAATGAGATCCCACCCATCCTGTCCAGTCGATGGTCCTGAAGTGAACATCTAACCCAAGCTGAGCCAGTCAAAGTCCTTTCCTAGGAACTGGAACAGGAATTAAGCGAGTGTGGCTCATCTCTTGGATGAGGACAATTAACAGGCACTGGCAATGTCCATTTTCTGGCATGTTCCTTTTCTAGTCCTACCTGAGGCTCAGCTGCATCCATTTCCTTGAACTTGGTGAGAAATCCTCGCATTGTTCTCAGTAAAAACCATGTTTTGCTTTAGGTAGCCAGAGTGGGTTCCTGTGGCTGCAACCAGGAATCCTAAAATACATTTGTTTTAATTTATGGATATTCTTATTCAACACAGCCAACAGGTTAAACAACTGCTCTTGACTTGCCCATGACTATAGGCTTGGTTTTACAACTCAAGGTTAAAAACACCACTGATGCTGCATGTATTCGTAGCCTTGTGTGGTCGGCACGTAGCCTGATGCTATCTATGCCCCTGCAGGGAAGGGGCATTGCATTCTGTGAGGATTGTTATATTTGATATCATGTCACTGACTGTGTGGAGGGGGCAATGGGTGTATTCCAGACGCGATGCTATTTCTGAAAAACAACTAGGACTCAGTATAGGCTTTTTTTGCTTTTCACCAGACAACTCAATAGTTTAGGTTCAACCTACTTGCTAAAGCTAGTTATATGAGCAAGGAGTTTCCTCTATTAGGACAGGGGACAGGCAGAAAAGATCCCTAAGTACACCTTGTCCGTTTGGCGGAAGCTGTGAACTCCATTATTTCTGGAGTTTTATTCACTAAATAAACATGTGCAGAACTCCTTCTGTTTTCCTGGAAGTCTGAAAATGCAGAGATGGGTACAATCTGGTCCACAACTTTGAGGATTTCACAGTTTAGCAGTTACCACATAACTGGCTGCCATTCAATGTGATAAGTGCTGTACTGTAAGAACAAAGTGGAAGAGGAACATAGAGGAGGGAGAGAGAACAATTCCATCTTCAGGCAGCAGACTTCTTAAAGAAGATGACATTTGAGCTGAGGTTTGAAGGATGAGGAGGATATTGAGAAGCAGATAAGGAAAGGGATGGAAGGAAAAGCTAGGAAATCCAGTGTGGCAGACTGTTCTCCAATATCTGCTTTTTCTCTTCCTCCACTTGTTGTTTGTTAGTTGCTGTTGGAGTCAACTCATGGAGACCTTAAGTGCAACAGAACAAAACACTGCCTGGTCCTGCACCATCTTCAAGATCATGGGTATGTTTGAGTCCATTGCTGTGGCTATTATTCAGTGCTTTCCAACCTAGGGGGCTCATCTTCCAGCACTATATAGAACAATATTCTGTTGTGATCCATAAGATTTTCATTGACTAACTTTTGGAAGCAGATCGCCAAGCCTTTTTTCTTAGTCTGTCTTAATCTGGAAACTCTGCTGAAACCTGTCCAACATGGGTCACCCTGCAAGCATTTGAAACACCAGTAGCATAGCTTCCAGCATCCCAGTAACACTCAAGCCATCACAGTAAAACAAACTGACAGACAGGTGGTGGCTTCCTCCTTAGCACTAGAGTTTGAACTGGGCACATGGCTGACCAGCTAAAGACTACATTCATTTCTCTATCTCCCTTGCAGCTACGTGTAACCTTTTGAGTATGTTCTGGTCAGTGGGATATTTGCACTCCTGAATCTTGCTCTTAATGAATGCGTAGGTATATATGTGGCCATACAAATTACTGAAGACCATCACCAATTAATAAGGTATCACCTATTATATGATAACCTAAAGATGGAAGACAGAAGGGAACATAGGTCTCAAACAAAGCTAAGATGTAGAAAGTCATCCCAGAGCCTCTGATGGCAGAAATGCACTTGCTCCCATAAGACCAGGTAGTATGCACTTCCAGGCAGAACTTCCCTGAGTAATGAAAGGATACAAGAGAAAATGAAGTGCCCTGTTTTCCTGCCTCAGGGTCTTCACATATTCTGTCCCCTCCAGCTGGACCTCTTCTCCATCCCTACCTTCTCCTCAGGTCTCAACTTAAACATCCCTTCTTCCAGGAAGTCTTGTCGGACCTCCTCAGAAAAGTTAGATTACTAGTTAAATGCTCTCATCACACTCTGCATTTCTCCTGCAAATACTATGTCCATTATTCACCAGATGGCAAACCTTAATTCCTGACGTTCTTGATAGACTGTAAGCTCCATGAGTACAAGGAATGATATTTTTTGTATTTAACACTGGATCCCTAGTCCCTAACATGGTACTCTTAATAAATATCTGTGGAAGGAAAGACTGAAGGAAGGAAGGGTGGGAGGGAGGAAGGGAGGGAAGGAAAGAAGGAACGAACCAATGAATTTGCTTGTGTCCCTATAAAAGGGGACCAAAATCTCAAGGAAAGGCTTCTCTAAGAAAGGAAGAGAGAATGAAGCTGCTGCAGCATACATCAAATCCTCATGTTGTCCCCTCAGGCAAGGAACCTGGCCACCCAAGCAAGCCACCAAGGAGTAATAACATCTTGGAGTGTGAGTGACATCTAATGAGCCCACATGGCTCACTGAAGTTACTGAAATCAGTATACCATGTCCTTTATCATTTAAGGCTTTCCTTCTTGATTTCCTGGACAACAGGTAATTTCCTCCTACATGACAGACTTAAACAGCTGGTCGTCTACTCAGGAGACTGTACATGTGGAATTTTCTGCTTTGAATTTTATATGAGAGAAACTTTCCAACAAGAAGCCCAGCTTAACAGTGTGGTAGACTTGAACAAGTCACATCACCCCTCTTAGTCTTGAAAGGGACTGGCTGCCCTCATTAAAATAAAACAAAAAAGACTCCTGAGGTTTGAACAAAGGGCTCCAGATGAGTCTGCACATGAGACAGGGGAGGTCTGCACAGGAGGCCCCTACTTCCTGTCACAGGGTTTTCATCTGTCGCTGTGAGGTGTTTGCTTCCTCACTGGAACCAGTCCCCAAACCAACCAAACCCACTGCTGTTGAGTCGATTCTGACTCAGCGACCCTATAGGACAGAGCAGATCCGCCCCCGTAGAGTTTCCAAGGCTGTGAGTCTTTACAGAGCCAGACTGCCCCATCTTTCTTCTGTGGAGCAGCTGGTGGGTTCAAACCACTGACCTATTGGTTAACAGCTGAATGCTTAACCACTGCGCCACCAGGGCTCCTGTGTAAGCAGTCCGAGGTACAGTAATTCTCCTTTAAAACTAGAGCCTGATCATAGACTAGAAGTTTCTTCTTGCTAAGCCCCCACCTCCAACTTAGCAAAGCTGAGACAGGTTGACATTTAAAGATAACAAAACAACAAGAACAACAAAACCCTCACTCTTAACTTTGGAAAAGCAAGAAAAAAAACAATATCGAAATTGTCTAATTTCTGACTCAGGTATTTGTTGCTATGTATACTAGGAAAAGTCACCCTGAGGGGGCAAGCTTCCTACTCCCTTCACAGGGAAGTGGTCTTACACAAGTTGACAGTAAATCCATCCTATGAAGATACCAGAACAGACAAGAGCCTTAATATGCTTACAGCAAATGAGCAGCCACACGGTGGGGTGGGCGCTTCTCCCACCTGTCCCAATTCCCTCCTTACAGAGGAGCTCTGAGGAGCAAATAACATCACAGATCTCAGGAGTGAGAAAGTTCCCTACACTGTAAATCCTTATTCCACGGCAGTGGGTTTGGTTTTTTGGTTTTGGCTGTCAGTCTTAACTGTTGTCATTTTTTCTTGAAATAAGAGCCTTCTGATTATTAGTGACATTTTCTACCACATTGTCCCGGTCTCAAGTAAGATCAAACAAAGTGGAGCAGGGGGAAAATTGAGGACAAAGCTTTTGAAATACTTTGCTTCCTTTTTTGCAGACTTAGCCCAAGTACATCCAGGTTAAGTTGCTTGTTGTTTGATGCTCAGACCCACATACAAGTCCAACCAGGGCAATGCCTCAAAGGACCGACAATTCTCTACCAAGTGTATTTCCTACAGGGCCCACGATGTTTGCTCAGAAGACATAGGCTGATGGCTAGCACTCGCATCCAGGCTGATTCAGCACACGCTGACTCTGACTAAGATCATGTCTACCAGTGTCTAACTGTCAGCCTTCTTAAAGGAGCAGGGTGCCTCCACCAAATCCTCAGTGAGACAAGTGTGGGCATCGCTCTTCTCTCACTGTCTGCCCCCGCCCCCCCCAGATTTACAGCAGTTGACTTCTTGTTGGCAAGAATCTCCGTGGGACAACCAGGAGTAGAAAAGTGGACAAGGGGCATTTCCTGTACATGACCGGCTGTATACAGAATGGCTATAACATACAGAGTCTGTACAGGCTATTCCCAGAACAACTGGGGCCGCTTCCTAGACACCTGGCAAGGAACAGGAGTTAGGGGAAACCCCTTTTTTCTAGCATTGTTCCTGCACATAGTTGGCATCTAGCAAATATTTGTTGAATGCATATGGAAAAAACAAATTAATCTTATTGAAATGTTCACTTTTCCAGAAGCATTCCTGAAAAGGCTTACAGCAAGACTGCTGAAGTTTAGCCATGGCGCACTGAGGGGTGTGTTTGTGTGTGTGTGTGTGTGTGTGTGTGTGTGTGTGTGTATGTGTGTCTGGGTGTGTGTGGTCATTTCAGGCCAGTGCTCTAGAAACACCCACCCTACACATCACAACAGCAAGTACACACACAAGCGTTTTTACTAACCAAGAAGATGCCTCATGACCTGGCTTCCTCTTGGAACATTCTAAGAAAGAGGAAACGTGCCCTCGCTTAGAAAAATCCATTTTGGTCTCTTTGACTTGCCACATCCTTCTCTCAATGGTAGGAGACGCGAAACGGAAAGGGACATGCTAGAAAATGAGAAGCATGGGCTGGGGAAAGAAATGTTGGGCAATGGTAGAGTAGCTTACCGGCCAGCAAGCAGCAAGGACAGGCGGTTGATGGGTGTCTCACCCTCCACAGCATAGGTCTGCTCAGTGGCCAGAGCCAAGACCTGCTGCTGGCAGCAGTGAACAATCTCCTTGTATGTCTGCAGGGGCACCTGCAAGGGCAGGTACAGAGTCTTGTAAAGGAGGTCGAACTCCTTGGGGAGGGTGTCGTCCCGCAGGCGGTATACCAGGTGTACCAGCTGGAGCAGACAGGCCACTGCCAGCAGGGAGCTCCAGAGGATGATGCCCAGGCTGCAGGCATTGAACCAGCCCCACAGCACACAGCACAAGTAGCCCGTACCCAGGAAGCCAAAGAGGTAGAAGCATCCATATACCCCGCTGCCCCCCATGAAGCCCAGGAGCAAGATGCAGTTGGCCAGGTGGTAGAGAGCCCCTTCCAGATCCTGCCTCCAGCCAATGCACACCGGCCCCTGCCAGGGGAGCTGGCTCACTGTGCTGCTATTGGCACTCATCTTCGGCACGTCTCAAAGCCTTCTTACTGAGCCCTAAAACTGCCCCCACAGACGATATCCAGAAAATGAGTTATCTGTCCTGCCAGGTGTCTTCTCAACTCTGGCTTCTCATTACCAACTCCTCCTGTCCCGGGAGGAATGCAGCCGGTGGCTTTAGGAATGAATGGCAGAACATGGCACACCTCATGGAGAACGTAAAAGCTTCTCTTTCGCTTTCTCCCTCAGCAAAACTCTGATTCTCCCCTACAGAGCTCTGGCGGGCTTTCTTGGCTCCAGTTTTTTTTAGGACAGTCTTCAAACTTGGCTCTTAGCAGAGAAACTAAATTTTCCCAAGGAAAGGTAGACTGTGGGACTGAAAACTTCAGTGGAGTTTGGGATGAAGTGACTACATCCTGCTCTCTGTTGTCCCCAAGCCGAATGAAGAGAGCCCAGCGCAGGAGACACACTTGTGTTCCATTTGGAATGCTTCTCTCTTGGCACCGGAAGGAAGGGTGACCCCAGATGGATACCATGTTTGGAATTGGAATCCAAGAGGTACTGGCAGTGAGAAAAAACAGGCCAGGCACACAGGCAGGCTGGCAGAGCACTTAACATACCTCCCGGGAGGACAAGATAAGACTTTGGGACAAAAGAGGCAGGCAAGGAGGGACAAAGGAAAAATAAGCAAAGAATTTATCACAACACCTCAGGCAGGACACTGTCCAGAGCCCCCTGTGGGAGGGTCAGAGGCTCTCTGAGGTAGGAGGACACATCTATTAGAAAAATACAGGATTCTCATCAGAAAAAAATCCTAACAGTGAAAACTGGATAACTCCTGTAAAGCCTTTGTTGAGTCACATTGTAAATATCATTAGGCATTTATGTAATACCCATTAAACAAAAGTAGCTATGCAAATGACTTTTTCAATTCTAGGTTGACTTTCCCCTGCATTTATCTGGATCTTTTGTGCTGTTGTTTTTAGGTGCCCACGAGTCAATTCCAACTCACGTGACAGAGTACAACTGCCTCTTGGGGTTTTCTAGGCTATAATCTTTATAGGAGCAGATTGCCAAGGCTTTTTTTCCACAGAGTGGCTGGTGAGTTGTTTCTAAATTATAATAATTACCAAGTATAAAAGGAGCCACTGTGGTGCAGTGGTTAAGAGCTAGGCTGCTAACCTAAAGGTCAGTGGTTCAAACCCACCAGCCACTCCACAGGAGAAAGATGTGGCAGTCTGCTTCTGTAAAGATTACAGCCTTGGAAACCCTATAGGGTAGTTCTACTTTGTCTGTAGGGTTGCTATGAGTCAGAATCCATTCGACAGCAGTGGGTTTAGTTTTCTTTGGTTTATCACATATTAAGGATCTACTAAGTATGCAGAAGAAGTAGTACACTTCTGTACTTGGAAGAAGTACAGTCAAAATGCTCCTTAGAAGCAAGGATGGCAAGACTCCATCTCGCATACTTCGGACATGTTATCTGGAGGGACCAGTCCCTGGAGAAGGACATCATGCTTGGTAAAGTAGATGGTCAGTGAAAAAGAGAAAGACTCAACAAAATGGACGGATACAGTGGCTGCAACAATGGGCTCAAGCATAACAACAATTGTGAGGATGGCGCAGGACCAGGCAGTGTTTTGTTCTGTTGTACATAGGATCGCTAGGAGTCAGAACCTACTTGACAGCACCCAACAAGTACACAGGTCTAGATCTGGCACTTTACATGTATGCTATTTAGTCATCACAAAAACCTTCCAAAATAAATATTATCCTCTTTCTAAATCTGAAAGAAGTGGAGATTCAGAGAGGTAACACGATCCCACAGGTAGTAAGTGGCAGAACCAGAACTTGAATCTAGGTCTGCCAGGATTACTGCTCTACCCCAAGTGAGTGGCACAGTAAGTGGAAATACAGAACTAGATCCATGACGCCCAATTCCGACTCCCTTCATGAAGTCTGTTTGCTTCCAAAGAACTTCTAGATGCACCTGGGGTGCTACTTTGGACTGCCAAGAAATATTAAACCAAGAAACATGGCTTTTACATATCTCCTTGATTCTTCTTCTTTGCCGCTGGACTAGCACTGACTGCCGTTATTCCTTTGCCCCTGTGGCTCAGATGGGCACCCAGTGCCCTCTCAGAACTGTTCCAGTACTCAATCCATAGGGATTTTTACTATATTGCTATTTAAAAAACAAAAAAGCATTGTCGTCGAGTCGATTCCAACTCATAGACCCGATAGGGCAGAGTGGAACTGCCCCGTCTGGTTTCCAGGGCTGTAATCTTTACAAAAGCCGACTACCACATCTTTCTTCCGCAGAGCGGTTGGTGGGTTTGAACTGCCGACCTTTTAGTTAGCAGCCGAGCATATAACCACTGCGCCACCAGGGCTCCTTTTCTTGCTATAAACAAACAAACAAACAAACAAAAACCCATTGCCGTGGAGTCGATTCCGACTCACAGAGACCCATAGTCTGGTTAAAATTAATCTGAGAAATTAGAAATTTTCAAATATGCTGAGAAGTGTTCCATTCAATTTAACAAATATTTGTTGAGTGCTGATTATGAGGCAAGCACTTGGGAATCAAAGATAAAGCAGTCCCCGCCCTGAGAAGCTTTCACTGTACCAAGAGAAAGACACCTCACCAAACAGTGACAATTCAGTGTGGAGCACAATCGCTGAGTTATGTTTAAACAGTGGTGGCATTCTATAAGGAACGGTGGAATCAGGAAGGAAGATGTAAGATGAGCTAATATGTGATTTGAGGCGTAGGGATTGAGTTCCTGGTTACGCGGAAGGAGAACTGCGTTTCTAGCAGTGCGTACAGCGGCCATACAGGCACGGAGGGGTGAAAACGTACGGTATGGTCAAGGAAGTCAGTTTTTTCCTTATTTAATTAAAAGCAACTGACCAACAAATGTGTATCTTATTCCCCACTTTCTAGAGTTAAGAGTAAAAACAGAAGGAAAAGAGCTGGAGAGCCTGGAGAGGGAAAGTTCCCGGGCCTCCCTCCAGGCGATGATTTGGACACATTACGTCATTACAGCAGTGGACTTTGGAGATTTCCACATGCTGCTTTTATGTTACCTGGTGGCACAGTGGTTAAAAGCTCAGCTGCTAACCAAAGAGGTGGCTAGCTTGAATCCAGCAGCTGCTCTTTGGAAACCCTGTGGGGCAGTTCTACTCTGTCTATAGGGTCGCTATGAGTTGGAATCCATTCGAAGGCAATGAGGGTTTTCTTTTCTCCCCCGTCTGCCTCCCAACCAACCCACCTACTTTAACAAGCAGGGCTGCTCATCCTTCCTTAGTCATGCACCCCAAGCTTCCAAAGAAGCTGTCCCTGTCTGCTGTGAGCAAGGAAGTCAGAGGCACAGAAACAGAGAAGCAGCCAAGGTTCTGCCCAAGATAGAATTTCAAAGTAGGTCATCTTTCCCAGCAAGCTCGCCCAACGGTCTGGTTGACCCTTTAAAAAGACAGGCACTCACTGGCTATAGTTCACCTACTCTGCTGCCCAGCCTGAACTCAACCTGCCTTCCTTCTCTCTCCCTGGACAGGCTCATCTGAGCAGCGAGTACTAGCACTTATCAAGCAGCTACTGTGTTGCCTTATGTCATCCCATGCCTATTGTTTTTAAATGGAAGAACTGGTTGAGAGGTTAAGGAACTTCCCCAAGGTCCCAGAGCTAGTATGTAAAGCCTAGGTCAGTGCATTCGTATTATATGTTCCCTGTGCTGTACCATCCCACTAGATACTTTTGGGATATACAGATATATATGTATATATATATACTCATTTATTGATACTGGAAGGAGCACTTGTGGCACAGTGGTTAAGCCCTTACCTACTAAGGGAAAGGTCGGTGGTTCTAACACACCAGTGCTCCAAGGGAGAAACATGTGGCAGTCTGCTTCCGTAAAGATTTACGGCCTTGGAAGCCCTCCGGGACAGTCCTACTCTGTCCTATAGGGTCACAGAATCAGCTTCAGCTCAACTGCAGTGGGTTTCGTTTAGTTTTACTGCTGCAGGGAGATTTGAGTATGCTGCATGGGTGGCATACATGTAACAGGATCCCCCCCAAAAATAAATAAACCAACCCAAACCTGTAGTCAAGACAATTCCAACTCATGGCAACCCTATGTGTTACAGAGTAGAACTGAGCTCACAGGGTTTTCTTGCCTACAATTTTTATGCAACAAGATGGCCAGGACTTTCTCCCACAGTGCCACTGGGTGGATTCAAACAGTCAACTTTTCAGTTAGTTGATCACAAACCATTTGCACTCCCACACCCCGAGACCTTTGTGAGAGGATCACGGGGGCACAAACCCCACAGGTACCTGCAGTGATAGTGGCACTGATGTCTGCAGGATGGGACCTTTGACTGGAATACAACGGAAAGGTCTATCTTCTTTTTTAATCGAGAGAAGAAAGATGCATGTAACAATGGGATGTCCGTTTTGTCCACAACCATGCAGGTAGAAGCACAGTAGAAAATATTTGGGGGGAAAGGAAAAAAACAAAAAAAACCCACAGTAGTCATATTTATTGAGTCAACTGAATTCAATAAGCTTTTATTCAGGACAAACTATGTGCACCAGGAAGTATAAAGATGAACAAGGCAAGTATCACCTTCAAAGAGCTTTTGGTATTCAAGGAGCTTTCTAGGAGAGACCACCTAGAAATAACTGCAACCCAATAAATAATATACCCAGGGTTCAAAGGAAGAACTGAAGAGGGAGCAAGTAATTCAGGAAAAACATCACCAGGAAGGTGACATTTAAGCTGGCCTAAAAAGATGAATAGGTGTTCCCCAGCTAGTGGAGCGCATTCCAGGAGGGGGAACAGAATGTGAACTCAAGCCCAGAAGCAAAACAAGCTACACGGCATTCTCTGGTAACAGAGAACAGCTTGGGGTGGGTGAATCAAAGCAGCAGGACATGAACCAGGAGAGGCAGGCTAGGTCCAGATCATGAAGTCGGTTGGTGAAAAAGTGCCTCTCCAAGTGTGCTCATGAACCACACTGGTCTACAAACTGTTACTGGTCCACGATGAGACAAGTACAGAAATTGAGTGTTAAAACATTTTTATAACAATTACGGCCTCTGAATTTAGTAAGAAAAACATGGGGCTTGTGTCCTGTATGCTTTTTTAAAAGGTGTATGAGCTTTTTAAAACTTCATTTTGCTAGAATTGGTCTGTGATGGAGAAAAAAAAAAAAAAAAAACACACACACACACACACAAAAACCTGGTCCTTCACCACAGTTTGAGAAGCATCAGGCTTCAGATTAGTATTTTCCCAGTATAGATATTAAAATAGAACACAGGCATGATTTTAGGCTCTGGACACATATTTATAAAGTTGATGTTAAGCAGACACTATTGGTCGCCTATCCAAATCATTTCTTTTTCCTTAGTTTATGGAACGCTGAATTTGCTTAGACAGTATGTTAAGCAAGGTGGGCTCCTCCTTCAGACGCCAGGTCCTGAACTAAGACTGGCCTAAGCCAAGCACAATATCCCATTCCCCTCGACAGCAACTGGCGTAGGGGCAGGCATGTGACCAATGAGATCTAAGTGGAAGTGTGCAGGGGGATGTTTCTGGGAAGCAGTGTACTCCCCAACAGAGACAGCAAGGGGTCTGCTACTTTTTATCCTGGCTTGAACATGGTTGTGTGATATCACAGTTGAAGCTACCACAGCCATGTGATGCCATGCCTAAGGATGAGAAGAATACAAAGAAAACAGAACAAGTCTAGGTTCTTGAAAGTATCACTGAGCCTTATTACAAACCTGGAACTTTCAACCTCTAGACTTCATGATAGGAGAGAGAATGACACTTCTTTATCACTTAAGCCATTAGTTGAGCATTGTTACTTGCAGCTGAATGCATCCTGATTCAGATCTCTATAAATGTCTCCATAAGGACTATTCTTTATAGAGAATAGTTCTCTGAACATCTGCTTTTTCTATAAAAAAATTGAACATCAGAATATTTAATATGCTTAATAATTTTATTTCAAAAGTGTGAGTAAACTACGAGAGGAATTGCCTTCTAAACTCAATTCAATCATTCAGGATGACCTCACTGTTGAGTCAACAAGGTGGTTTAGTGAAGAACTGGCTGCCTAGCCAATATCCATCTATCATTTTCTCCTTTGTAACAGAATTTGTTTTGTTTAGATATCTAACCTACGCTTGGATCCAACGAGGGGGAACCCTTCTAGCTAATTAGCATAAAGCATTCTGCTAACAACTATTACTGGCCCATAAGAATATACATAACCTAATTTTGTCCAATCAGATTAAAGAAAGGAACTAAGAGTCCATGCATGAGGAATGGTTTCTCTCTCTCCTGTTAGACTTGAATGGGAAAGTACATGATTGCCTTCATCAGTCCTAGAAGAGAGAGGTCTGAGATGAAAATAACTTAGGTCTTGGATAGCAACATTGAGCCTATGATATCACTGCATCTAGAGTTCGCCCTGACTCTGGACTTCCAGGTAAGTGAAAAAGACTTTTCCTCAATCAGGATTTTCTGAGACTTGCTGTCAAAAGCACCGTAATTGACACAGATGGAACTATCATCTAGCAGTTTTTAATATCTGAAGAAACACTGGGTATAGTCACACAGGTACTCTTTTTAGGAAAGCATTTTATTGAGTTTCTAAAAATTCAGTAAAATAGATATAAGGCACATCTATCATGGCATTGAGCATTTCAACTTTATATTTTTGGGGTTTATATATATATATATATATATATATACACACACACCCACTAGACTGTAAGTTCCTTGAGGACAAGGTCCATGCCTCATTAATCTCTATACACCACTTAGCACACAGTTTGCAGATAGTACCATTATTTTACGCAAATAATGCATGCCTTCTCTAAGTGTTTGCCAGTTATTTTTGTAAGTGCCACTATCCTATTTTTTTTCATGTTGCTATAAAAAAATTAACATAGCACACCTACGAAAATACCTGTGGGGGGAGGGTGCAGCTGGCAAACTAATGTAGAAGGGTGTGTTATTTGTGTAAAAATACAGTAGGTCGTTGGTAAATGGTGAATTAGTCTTTCATCTCTTTGAGGACGGGATGTCTGATTCACGTATGATTACTCAGCACCTAGGGCAGTTTCTTGCACATAATGTTGTTGTTAGTTGCCTTCCATGTGGGAAACCCAGGCTGAATTCCTGGCCAATGCACCTCATGTGCAGCCACCACCTGTTTGTCAGTGATGGCTTCTGTGTTGCTATGATGAACAAGTTGCAGCAGAGCTTCCAGACTAACACAAACTAGGAAGAAAAGCCAGGCAATCTACTTTGGAAAATCAGCCAGTGAAAACTCTACAGATCACAATGGCCCAATCTGCAGTCAATCATGGGAATGGTGCATTCTGTTGTGTACAGGGTCGCCATGAGTCAGGGGCCGACTCCACAACAGCTAAAACAATAAATGACATTGGGATTGAACTCTAATGATCAAGACTTACATCATACATACTAGCTATTAGACTAGGATGATTTCTTTAACCTGAGTACCTGTACTCACCTATAAAAAGGGGATGGTAGTTTCCCTATTAGCCTCACATCAGACCTGTGGACGGTATGGTTATCCTAAGGTAGGCCACATCTAGGGATATGGTCCTGTTCTCATCAACCTTCAAGTCAAATGTTTCAAGGTTGGACAAAAGCAACTAATTACAGAGAATACAAATTTATCTACACTGAGAGTTTTGAGTGTTACTGTGAATAGCAGGGGCTTAGCAAAGCGTGTGTGTCAAATGTGATGGTTACTTACAAGGAGGCCAAGTTCATTTCTGAAATTACTGTGGTATCATCTCTTACTACCATTAGCACTGGAATACTGCACATCATCTCTGGGAAGGCTTAAGCACTAGGATGGGCAGAGGTTCTCGTGAGATAGATTTTTAACTGTGGCAGATGTCAAGAAGGGTGTTTTTAATTCCTTTATGAATCAGGTGGGCATATCAAGCTGGCAAAGGGTTAAAAAACTAATGTGTTGCTAAGGGTTTAGGGAAATAAGCACTCTCAGATGCGAATGAGTACCTTTTTTCTACATCAGTCAGGTAGTACACATCCTAAGCCTTGAAAACATGCACAGCCTCTGGCCCTTTCTTAGCTGAGTAATTAGTAAAGGAAGTTTGTAATGACATTCCTATAGAGATTTCACTGTTATTATAAAGCAGCCCAAAAAAAGTAAAAAAGTGCGTATATATAGAGAGAAATTAGTGAAAAGGTCACCAAAAAAAGTATTCTTAATGTAGACTGGCAGGATTTCAGGTGATTCCTTGCTTTCTTCCTTGTATGTTTCTACAAAACCAACCAATAAAATACAAAAAATATCAGAAATAATTTAGCTGTCTGACATGTGTCCTGTTCAAGGCTGAGGCCCAGTTCCTAGAACAACATTTGACACACAGCAGGTACTCTATGAAACATCTGTTTAATGAATAAACTTACAAAGAGGGAATTGGTTAAATTACAGTAAGCTACAGATGGTTTTATACACAGCCAGTACACATGAAAATGTAGAAATAAACTCACTCATGATAAAACATATTAAGGGAAAAGGGCAAAAAATGAAACACTATGATCTCACTAAAAATACGTAGCATAGAAAAATCTCATTTTTCTTTTAAAAAATGTATAAACGCAGAGAAAAAGCCTGGAACAACATGTACCAAAGATTAACATTAGGTGATAAGGTTATATTTCTTTCTTGTAGTCACAGGATATACTCAAGCAGCCTGGATAACCATCTGCCAGGGGAGGAAGTCGGCTCGTACCTGTCTTAGGTCCAAGATTCTATTTTTCACCCAGATAAGTACTCTGACGTGTTTACGAAAATAATCATATTCAAATGAATATTCATGTGAAAATATGAATAAGCAACGAATCAGTTAATAATACTAAGTGCTACGTACTGTGTCAAATACTTTATGTATGTCGTTTTAATTAGTACTCACAATCTTGTAAGTTACGTATTACCACTATCCCTGGTTTTTTTTTTCCCCCCAGATGAGAAAACAAAGAGGTTGTGGCTTGCTTGAGGTAACACAGCCAGGTGTTGAACCTAAGTCTGTCACCCTTCAAAGCCATGCTCTTAACTACTTAGTATCCAAAGAAATCATTTAATTTCACTCCTTTATTTTATAAAGGAGAAAATTTTCCCATCACACAATGAGACATGTATGCTACGTATACTTTTACATTCTTCATCATCTTTTGGTCTAACAAATTATTTTTCCAAAAGAGAAAACTAGTAAAGGACATTAATAATTTAAACATTAAGACTGAGGATTGTCCAGTTCCTGTCTTTAAAAAAATTAAAAGTTTAACAACATACTAGTTTTGAATGAGATCATACCATGGCCACCACACTCATCCTGAATGGGTAAGGGAAAATTATTTATTCTTACCTCCATGAACCTACTTCTGGAGATGTCATTGGATAACATCAGTATCTGTTTTCTCCTTACAACAAGTATCTGGAATTCCCAGAATAACACAGTAACAAGAACAAAGAAACCTGTTTATTACAAGATCTTTTTATATGCTTTATGAAAATAAAGAGTCATGTGAGGAATTCAAAAAGAAACACTTCTGAAGATCTTGTGACCAGGTATTTTTTTTTAATAAATTATAAATACTTTTTCCATTTTACCAAGACATTAAAGAATTCTCAGTTATTTAATCTTCTTTCTTCCGAAATTCTTTCTCAGAGCAGACCACCTAAGAAAAAGACTTATTTTAGAAAGTCAAATTTCAAACACCATGCATCAGGGAACTGAGACCACAAGAAATGAATGCCTCCGCCAAATATTAATAATGGCCACAATTACTCTAAATCAGTCACTGAAATAAAAGGTCCACATTTTTAGATTCTAGTTTAGCCTAACTAAGAACATCACCAAAACAGTTCATTACACTGTTTAATCTTAAAAGTTTTTGTTGAAGTACAAATAATTTATATTTATTTTCTTAAAAACAGCTTCCGAAAAAGCCTAAGGTAGTTTATTTCTACAGATATTCAAGAGAAGAGACTTGCAAAGCCCTCCTTGCTGATTCAAGTATGCTGGCAAAGTCCTTGAAGGCGAAGGCAGAAGGTCAGCTCAGTCAGTACACGAGTCACTTCCTGTGGAAAGTTACTCACTTATCCCAAGGGCAAAATAAGGGTAACCCTTTTGATTCCATTTGGAAAGATCAAAGAAGGGAGAGGAGCACAGAGGGTAGGGTTGCTGGTCTAGTCAGTCAGTATCAGGCTTCTGTCCAGAAAGCTCTCACCTACCCTGACTCCCAGTCCTATGGGAGAAGACAGAAAACAGTGCTAAAAAGGTAGCTAAATAATTGGGCTAGTCAGCTCCTCATGGCTAATGCCACTACTTCCCTCATCTAGCTGTTCCCTTTATTTGGTTGAAAACATAAGGTAAACCTCATTAACTGTAGGAACACTTAAGCTCTCTCTTTTCTAAAGGGCTCAAGGAAAGAATATACTAAGGAAAGATCTGGGTAGGAAGGATAACCAAAATGAAAGCTCTCAACCTTTCAAATGATAGCAGTCCATACAACTGTTACCTGTTTTGCTACTGACGGTTCATCAGAAATTGCCTACACACTTTATCTTCAGCTGAGTGTAAGCTTCCTGACAAGAGAACCTCTTGCTGTCTGATCGACTCCAACTGTCTACCCAGCCTCATCTCTAACCACATGCTCCCTTGAACTGAACTCTCCAGAGATACTAACTAGTTGTATTTCCTAGGTCATGTTTTCTCACCGTGCATGCCTTTGCCCAAACTGTACTCACTGCTCAGAATGCCCTTAGTAGTAAATATACCATACTATGTATACAATCACGAGATATATTATGGCTCTCTTCTTATAAATGAAGAAACTGAAATCTCAAGGATTAATGTCTTGGTCAAAGTCAAATGTAGCTGAAGTAAAAAACATGCTAAGCTAGACATCACAATGGGAACACCAAAACCAAGCCTGGGACTTTCAGCCTACACTGTTTGCACTCCATTGTGGTATTTCTTATTAGGTCAGGACAGGCTCCTTATCCCTCCTTTCTACAACTCAGTGAGGAAAACGTCCTGAAATTCCAGAGGCAGGAAAGAGCTGAAAGGGAAAGCCGCCAGGCTCTCTATGACTATTACATCGGTATTTGGCTTGGTGTTATCTACCAGCTATTATTAAGGTAAAAGGGCGATGTGAGGGGAGAGGCACAAAGCAGAGGGAGTCAGCCTGGAGACCAAGGTTCCAGTTCTGATCCTGCTAACCCCTCTTAGGCAAGTCATTTCATACCTTTAGGTCTCAGTTCCCTCGTTTATCCATCCATTGATTAACAATCCTCTACTGAGCACCCACTAAGTGCCAGGCACTGTTACAGGTGCTGGGGATATGACAGTGAGCAGAACACAGAACATTCCTACTCTCAAGAGCTTACATTCTAGTTGAAGTGAAGCAATGAAGATGATAAACACATCATATGCAGGTGATGGTAAGCATTAAAACTATATTAGCCACTAGCCACATATAGCTATTAAAATTAAAAAAAAAAAATCAGAAATTTAGTTCTTCAGTCTCACTAGCCACGTTTCAACTGCTCAACAGCCACGTGTGGCTAGTGGCCACTGCACCGGACACTGTGGTGTGAACAGTGCAGTCACAGAGCTCTGCTGGGCAGTGCTGCCAACGAATGATGGGGAAAGGGCGCTACTTCACATGGGCAGTCAGGAAAAGCCTCTCCAATAAATGACATGGCGTTGGAACAGACGCCTGAGTGAAGTCAGGGAGTAAGCCAAGTATCTATCTGAGGAAAGAGCTTCTAAGCAAAGGAAATCGTTTATTTGTGGCGTGGTTGGGTAACATAACACTTGAGGTCTTTTTCAGTGTTAAAATTTGGATTCAAAGTTCAGTAATTCAGAAAATGGTCTGAGGTTTTAATTTTATTAGAATGAACATGGTATAAAATTCCGTGCTTTTTGTTTTGCAAAAGCAGTGAATCCATGTGTTGCCTAGTCCCTATTTAAAAGCACTTCCCAAAGACACACAGGAAAAGTCAAGGAATAGAGAACAACTTCTTTTTAGTTCCTTTAAGTCAGACAACTAAGTATTCTGAACTTCCTACAGCTAAATTCCTCTGACAACCGTAACTCCAAAGGCTTCTGTTAAGCACTTTCTTGAAAGCTAAATCCCGCCCCCCCAATCCCCAAATCCTCTGAATGCCTCTCGATTTACTGGCATCATTTACTCTCCACATACGGAACTGAAGAATTATTTTTTTCAGTGACACTTAAGTATGTTAGGTTAACCTCTGTTCTCAAACTCACTAATTTCATTTCTGAACTGACTTTCAAATAGAATATTGCAAAATGGCTGCTCAATTACTAAAGCAACACACAACTCTGAAGCAACAAGCTTATGTATTATCTTGCCAGGCGCTCTGCTCACCATTTTCATATCTTAAATCCCAAGGCTCTCATGCACTCCTTGTGGGCCTCAATTAGGTGTCCACATTGCTCTTCTCCTTTCTCGATGATACTAGAAAACAAAATTTCCTGTTATCTAACAAAGGAGGAATGAAGCGCTTTACTAAATAAGCACGCACCACAGTGACAGAGGTGAGGTGCAACGTGGATATGGTGAAATGTAACTGGCATTTTTAAAAAATATTACACAAACAGCTTTGTCTTTATTGGATCTTGTGGTATTTCCATGCCAGTGAGGATGGCCCACAGATGACTAGTTTTGGGGGGGTAATATGATTTGAAGAAATAATTAAGCACGTCACATATTGCCTCTGGAAACCCTGATGGCATAATGGTTAAGAGCTACGACTGCTAACAAAAAGGTTGGCAGTTCGAATCCACCAGGTGCTCCTTGGAAACTCTATGGGGCAGTTCTACTCTGTCCTACAGGGTCCCTATGAGTCAGAATCGACTCAATGGCAATGGGTTTGGTTTTGTTTTTGGTATGTTGCCTCTGGTCCATACCCAAGGAATAATACTGCTCTATAATGAAATAAAAGGAGCCCTGGTGGCACAGTGGTTAAAGTGCTCGGCTTCAGTTCGAACCCACAGCAGCTGTGAGGGAGAAAGATGTGGCAATCAGCTTCCGTAAAGATTACAGCCTTGGAAACCCTGAGGAGTAGTTAGTTCTACTCTGTCCTATAGGGTTGCTATGAGTCGGAGTCGATTTGACAGCAATGGATTTGGTTTTTGGATAATAAAATAAACTGACTAAATAAAATGTTTATATTAACTGAAGGACAAAGAGAAGAGCCTAATTTTTTGCCCCCTATCACAAAGGAATTAACACTCTGATTCTGCCCTACATTCAAATACCACCTAAATAAATCTCCTTCTGATCACAAGACATTCAACAAAACAAACAGCAAAAAAGATCTGCGAGCCAGGAGCAGCAAGATGAGCCCCCTCATGAGGACCAAAGAACTTTTAACTTATGAATGTCACAAAATAGAGACCAGGACCACCTTTATTTCTAGGGAGAATGTAATTTTAGCGAAGAATTAAGTTAAGCCAAATCCAATTACAAGAAAAAACTCCTGACTCCAGATATTTGGGAAGAAGCCATAGTGGCCTCAGGCAATTGATGCACACGGAATTCAAGAAGGAAAGTTCTCCCTTCTACTGTGCTCAGCTGCTAACCAAAGGTTTGGAAGTTAAACTCCACCCAGAGGTGCCTTGGAAGACAGACCTAGTAATCTACTTCTGAAAAGTCAGCCATTGAAAGTCCTACGGAGCACAGTTCTGACACACATGGTGTTGCCAAGAGCTGGAGTCAACTCGGCAGCAACTGATACTGTTTTCTATATCCTACCCACCCTTCAATAGTCAGCTCAAGAAAGGGCTGCCTGAAAATGGGAGAAACTGTCTGGGATAGTGAGTGCCTCCTGAAGATTAATAGCTCAGATTCATTGAGCATTTACTGAATGAATGCCTGCTACTGTGCCAGGCACTTAATGCGGCTTGTATCATTAATCCTTACAATAATTCTGGAGGCAGATACTTTTATTAGAGGTGTTTAACAGACAAATGACACAGCTATTTTAAATAATTTGCTCAAGGTCATGAAGTTGGTGGGCCTGGATTCAAACGCTGACTCTGCATCCCAGGCTCTTAATTACGACGCTGTACCAGCTGAAGGTTCAATAAGCACTTACTGCTACTATGGAGGCAAATTCAGTATCAGCCTTCAATTCTCCCTTCACAGCATTATTTGCAAAGTCCTGAGGATTCAATGAAGCACTGCGCTCCTACACTCTTCTCATCTCATTATGCCACCATTTCTCAACTTCTTCATGTGAAGAGAAAAAAAGAGTTGAAGGGGCAAGACGTGCATTTACATTATCTGAGGATTCCTTCTAATGAGATTTGTTCCACAATAGAGGCTATATAAAAAGAAAACAAAACTTTTTGGTGGATTGATGGTAATGTACATGTGCTATTCTGAACATTAAATAATCCCCTAAATCTTAGACTAGTTTTTTAAATCATCTGCCTTTAAAAAAAAAAAAAAAGCCCCTCCACTTCAGACAAAGAATTGTAACGGATGTGCTCTGTGTGCTACTATCTCTAAATTTTGAGAGAAATCCTTTAGACAGTCCAAGAACTTTTTCTCTTTGGTTTTGCGAAATCTTCTCTTAGATCCCTTACCACGTGGTATAACAATAGTTGGTATGTGCCTCCATTAACTTTGAGCTCCCCTTAAAGCAAGTAATATCTTTATCCCTTTCTACATCGAGTGAATCTGACCTCTCTCCTCTCCCGTTACCCACTGCCCGGCATGAGCAGGTGCCTCAAGCAATACAGTCAATACACAGAGCCAACTGCGAAGCACACCGGGTACTATAACTCTCTCTCGAGAGCGCCGCACACCAAACAAGGGCTAAGAGCGAGCCCCAGGTGGGGACAGAGGGCAGAGGCACCGAACGCCGGAGCCGGACGCGCGGGGCCGCCGGCCACCCCCTCCCCGGCTGCGCACTGACCACGCATCGCGCGCCTTCTTGGTCTCTGGGCAGGCGCAGCAGGGCTTCAATGGCTTCTTCTCCTGCGACTCAGACGGGGCAGGAGTTGCGGCCGTCAGGCCCGGCATCTTTCGTGCCAAAAGCAGCTACGAGGACAAACCAGCAAAACTCCCTGAGCCTCGGCAAAGGTCGTGACTTCCGCCACTAGCTCTAAAAAGGACAGGAAATCCTGCCTCTCGCACCGGAAGAGGAGATAGGGTATAACGAGCGCGTGCGCAGTACAACAGCCTAAGCAAAATTGGGTGATTGACAGCTAGGGCGCCGATTCAGTGCAGGGTGATTGACAGCAAGAGCGCCAATTCACCGCAGGCGTAGAGAGGCTGGGTAAAAGGTCACAGAGTTTTCGTAAACCAACCTAGGAGGGCTCAGAAAGGATGAGAAGAGGAAGGCTTCTTAGGAGTCCAAACTGAAGCCCGTGGAAGTGAAATGACTTGGCTAAGCTAAACGAGAGAAACCACTAGTAAAAGCCGGTTCCCCTGAATAAATATAGTTCTCATATTTCACGCTGGGACATTATTCATTTGCTCCTTGCCCTCCACCCACCGCAGGCCTTTCCTGTAGTTCACTGACCTAGGTAAAAATACACAGTGATTTAGGAAATAATATTGGAGTCATTATTCCCTGTTCTTGAGCATAGAGAATGTGACCCAGCTGGAGCTGGACTCACAAGGACACATCAACTGGGCCCTGAGCTATAAAGACAGTAGCTACAATAATCTTGGAAAATATCTTTTAGGGAAACTTCCACACAAAGCCGATCAAACACAACACAAAAGAGTTTCCACTCTTATCTTTCTCTATCAGCATTTAGTGAATAGTAATTTGTTGGACCAATGAAGACCCTCCTGACTCTCCTTACTGAAGCCTGTACCAATCATTCATAAGAAAGACAATTCAAAATGTAGGATCACAGTTTCTAGCCAATCTGAAAAGGCTAAGCTTCAGTGGTTTTGCTCATCTGTCATGTTAATATATACTGATGATTCTGTAATGGTCTTTGGACTCGGACAGATGTGGCTGTGGCAGCACGCTTGTCCGTTATCCCACTTCTGCCCTTTGGAATATATGCCGAATAAAACTTTCTTTCGCTTTACTAAACTTTATGATGTTTTTTCCCCTACAACAGTAGTAAAGGCATTTGAAGTACCCAATCCACAAGTATTGGGGAAGAAAACAGGGCCTCCCCTGTACACTTTAAATCCTCAACTGATTAACGTTTATAGCCCTGAACAGATTTATTTTAGAATGAATTGTTCAGTCCAAGGCTTCCAACCAGTTCCTTCAGTTGGAACCCCAGCTGAGAAATTGCATTTCTAACAAGTTTTCTGCTGATAATTTGTTTTTCCACCCCAGATATACTGAATCAGAATCTACATTGAACAAGATTCCCCAGGTGATTCTTATGTATAACTTCCTGGAAACTTGGAAGAAGGTGGGCCTCTACCCCTGACCCTGCTTTCAGCTCTGTCCCTCTCCAGAGGCCCCCAGAGCAGAGCCTGAGCCAGAACCAGAGCCTGGGCTACTGTTGGAAGCAGCGGGGCCAGGAGCAGAGGAGGAGCATGGGGCTGAGACTGACCCCACACTGGCCTCCCAGGTACTCCTCTCCCAGGAGGAGGTGGAAAGGCAAGGAAGAAGCCCCCAGCAGGGCCTCCTCTACAGGAACTTATTGAAGAAGAGCCCTCTGCCTCTCCCCCTAACCCTGCTGGAAGAGCAGACTAAGGATGGGGGTGATGAGGTACCATCCTCACCAGAGACATCTGCCAAAGAAGAGATGGAGACATAGACAGGGGCTGCAGCTCTTCAGGAAAAGGAGCAAGGTGACATAGCTGCCATGCTGGTCGACTTCATTGGTTGTCCCCCTGATGATGAGAAGCCATCACCTGCAACAGAAGCCCGATTCTTAGCCCTCTCCTTCACCCCCACTCCCTGTTTCCAATAAAGTTATGTCCTTAATATCAGGAAAAAATGTTAGAACTTGCTAGGGAACGAACCAGTTCGAAGCTCTGATACTTCAATCACAGGGGGAATGTACCAATAAATAAAATAGAAAAATGCCTTTTCCTTAGCATTTCCTGCATTCAGTTAGGTAGATAAGTAAACAGGTGCCCAAGTTATTTATTCAATAGAGTTAACACAATCAAAACTCTGTAGGACTTGCGGCATTGTTCAAATAGCTGCCTGGTGATAAATGTTTTGGATGGTTGATATTTTGTGGCCAGACTAAGTGGGTCCCTGCCTGGTGCACTGTAAATCCAAGAGAAAAGACACATCAAGTTTTGAGGACAGAGAAAGTAGTTTATTGCAGAGGAGCAATGCAAGGAGCCAGGGAACTTGCCCAGATCTGGCTCCCTGAGCAGGGCTTAGGCTACAGCCTTTATGGATTCTAATGTAGGAAGTTATACACATTCATCGATTTTTTGGGACATCTCATATACAGGTAATTCGAGGCAGAGTATGTGTACAATGGTCATACGTCGCATGTCCGGACTGTGCATGGTCCAAGGGCCAGATCTGGTTCAGGCTGGTTCTTGTTTACCACTCTGGCCTTGGTTTGTTGAAACACCTGGTATTTTTCTGCAAAACAAGCTAACAATGTGGTTAAGCAAGGGGCATGGAGGAGGTTAGGTAGGAAACAGAAATACACTTGGGTGACTGAGGCACAGGCCTTGGCTTCCATTTCAGTCATCACCTAACCAAGGTTTGTCTCTGCATTTCAGTGATTTAGCTCAAGGAATCTACAGGTGTTTCTGTGACCTGGTGCCAAAAAGGAGTAATTTCTCTGTGTATATCTTTGGAGGTGCTAAGACCATCCCTATTTTGACATTTGAAGACTTAATAAGCATCATTTTTACTTCATTCTGAACAGAAATATTTAATACAGTATATTACTTTTATGTTCTAAGTTCACACTCATCTACTATTATAAATTCTTCAACTAGTTGTTCACTCAGCTTGTTTAGAACTTTGCTAAGAATACAGTGGTTATTGCACTAACAACATCAGCATTACTTGGTTACTTAATATATAATAAAAGTGGTTCAGTAAATCAATGAGGAAAAGCCTTAACCGTACAGAGAAAGTTAAACTGAATCCCTACCTTAACACTACATCCAAAAGGGGACTCCAAATGCATTAAAGGCTTGAATGTGAAAGCTCAAACTAAAAGAATTAATAGAAGTTAATGGAGGAGAATATCTTTCCACCCAGGAGTAAGGAAGGATTTGTTTAACAATATTTCAAAAGCACAAATGTAAGTTAAAAAAAATTGATTACATTAACTACATCAAAATTAAGGCTTAGAGCTTAACATAGGACACTGTAAACAAAGTTAACAAATAGATGATGGGTTGGGAGAAGATATCTGATATAACTAAATCCAATAAGGGATTCATGTCTAGAATATTTGAGGAATTTATAGAAACAAACAATAAGAGAATTTTTTTGTTATTAGGTGCTCTTGAGTAGATTTTGACTCATAGGGACTTCATGTGATAGAGTAGAATGGGCCCATAGGGTTTTTTGGCTGTAATCTTTATGGGAGCAGATCACCAAGTCCTTCCTTCTCTCGTGGAGTCTCTGGGTGAGTTTGAACTGCCAACCTTTCATTGAGCAGCCAAGCATTTATAGGAACCCCAATAAAAGATGGAGAAGTGATGTGAACCGATAATATATGGAAGAAGAAATGTTCAAGCAACACTTTTTGTTTGTTTCCCTGCTTATTTTATGGTACAGGAATATATAGAAGAGAAAACCCTAGAGGTCAGCACTTATAAGAACAGCTGCTTGAACGATGAAGCCGTGAAACATCTTATAACATGGAGGAACCTGGAGCGCATTATGCTAAGTGAGTTTAGTCGTGGACACAGGAAATCAGGGGTGGAAAGGAGGAGTGTGCTGTCGCAGTATAGGGAGAGCAATTAGGGTCACATAACAATGTGTGTATAAATTTTTGTATAAGAGACTCACTTGAAATTTAAACTTTCACTTAAGGTACAACAATAAAAAAAAAAGGTTAAAAAACAAAAGCCAAGAAAAACTGGTAAAAAAAAAAACAAAAACAAAAACAAAAAAAACAGAGCTGTTCCAAAACAGTACTAATCATAGCATGGAAATTAAAACAATCATGAAATGTCAGTTTTTACCCAATAGACTGACAAAAATTAGAAGACTGGATAATGCCAAGTGTTGGTGGTTATGTGGGGGTGCAGTCACCCTCCCTGGCTATTGTTGAGAGTGTAGACTAGTCTTGCCATTTTGAAAGGCAGACAGGCAGTACCTGGTTAATTTAAGAATAGATGCATTGTGACTCAACAGTTCTATGCCTGGATCTGTATTCCAGAGAAACCCCCACAAATCCATAAGGTAACATGTATGGGGGTAATCATCAGAGCATGTTTCTGTGGCTGGGAGTTGGAGGCAATCTGGGCATCCATCACTGGGGAGGTGGATAAGGAAAATATGGTATACCAGGCACAAACTAGAAGAATTGACAATATACATACAGGTAACGTGGATAGATTTTCAAAACAATGTCGGGGGTGGGAGAGGAATGTAGTAAGAAAGAGAGTAGATACATAGCACAATACTAGTTACATAAATCAAAAGGCAGGGCACAAAACCAAACACACACACATAAGAACGCAAGCACGTAAAAGATTTACTTTAAAGGGTTAGAATGGTTGCCTATGAGGGTGAGGGGAGGCAAATGTGGGATGAGAATGGAGATAAATGCAAATAAATAAAGTGACCTCGCAGAGACCGATGACGGTAATGTGGCATGCACAGGGAAGATGATTAAGTCAATTCTCTGCTCCTGATGAACAAGGATGACTAGTCTGGTTGTATTCCACTAAATTCAGTTTGAAAAGCACTACCTTACGGGGTAGAAATTGAATTTAACTACTTCAATATTCTCTTTCAGCACTAACAGACTACCTTTTAAGGTGGTGTGGAGCAAAGTAAGTATCATACCAAAGGCTTGAGCTGCTCTCTTGCTTTTAAGTAAAAAATCATCACTTTGTCATAAAGAGAAATTGTGAATTCTTAGATGATGTGCTGTGATCTTGTCATATTCATTTTGGTCCCTCAGCATGGTAGACACAGCCTAAGTGCTTTTTACCCAAACAAATTATTCCCAACAAATCTTTATCTTGCCTGTTTGCTACCAAGAATCTAGAAGTTTTTTTTCCCTCCCCCAGACAAAAAATCTCTCTTATCTTAAACAAGCAGGGAAAAAATTGGTTATACTGATTTTATCTCATAGTACTGTCCAGTAATTCTTATATTGGCACTTATTGTTCTTAATAGAAAAGACAGAATTAAAAAAAATGTGTGGCTCCATTAGAATGCATAATCAGTTGCAATGACAACATAATTTTCAGCTACAATACATTCTGTTTATGTGGGGCTGTTGAGTTTCTGAACCATCATTTAATCTTCACAGTAGTTGAAATTATTATCCACATTTATAGGTAAGAAGATGGAGGTTCAGAGGCATACGTGATTTGCTCAAGGTCATGTAACTTATAAGTGGCAGCCTGGGTCTCCATATCCTCCTCTAAAGTCTATGATCTGTCTACTAACCTATTTAATTTGCATAAGTGCAAGATAGATACTTCTTATTTTGAAATTAATCATTAACCTGTTTTTAATTGTGCTACTGGACTTGTGTGTTTGAGAAATGAATGAGGAAGAAAAGGGAGAGAAAACAAGAAAAAATATCTAAGAGAGTTTAGGGAGTTAAGAAGATTGGGATAAGCTGTAGACACAGATTTAGACTAAAAGACTGAACAGCTTCTCTGTAACTGAGAAAAGATCACCCATTCTCCTTCTCTGCTTCATTGAAGAGCAGGTACTGGTGCAGACAAACCCTCTGTGACGTCCTCAGAGTAAGCTAGTATCAGCAGGCCTCAGGCAGAGTGTCCAGCCCTGCATTTCCTTTAACCTGCTGCATTCAGGACACCAACATTCCCTTGCTTTTCTCCCTGAGCACTGTGATCCTTCACGCTCTTTTAACAAGTTCTCTGTGCCTTAAGAATCCCTGGGTGGTGCAGGTGCAGGTCCACCCAGAGATGCCTCGGAAAAAAGGCATGGCAACCTGCTTTTGAAAAATCAGGCACTGAAAACCCTGTAGTGCCAAGTCTACTCTGACACACATGGGGTCACTATGAGCCAGAATTTACTCTATGGAAACTGGTACTTGGCTTTGGATTTGAATATTCTACTCTTTTTGAGGGAGGGAGGGACCCAAAGGATGTTCAATCCCAAAGTGGAATATTCCATCATTTATATCCAGCTACATAACTTTCCTCTTGTTTCAGAGTGGTACAGTTAACCCACATATGGGTGATTTTTTCTTCTACCTTATAATTTATGAATAAGTAAGCTTTAAGGTCAACTACTGATTTTCAAATTATCATTATGCTTACTTTAAAGTGAAATCATTGCTTTCTTACTCAGCCCAAATGCCTTTGACTTGTGGGCTGGCCTGTGTTCATAGGAAAGGTAGAGATATAAAATATATGAAATTTAACATTTCTCATTCTTTCCCAAGAAAAACATCAATAACTCACGCCCCCCAGGAAAAACACAACCATTATAGAGAGCTGTAATTAAAGATTAAATTGAGAGTTGGCACATGGAGACTAATGGAATTCAACTGTTTGTCTTACAGAGGCAACTCTAAGGTTAGTCTGATTAGTACCATTTGTATCAAGTTCTCTCTCCTCAGTTTTTATTTTAACTAGCAATACTTTGCTCTTTTAAGCCTCTAGGGGCTCTTTGCTATTGCTGTACTTGCTAACCTAACAGGCAGCAAGACTTGAAATGAGAAGAAATAGCTGCAAACATCCATTAATAATCGGACCATAGAATGTATGAGGTATGAATATAGGAAAATTGGAAATCGTCAAAAATGAAATGGAATGCATGAACATCGATATCCTAGGCACTAGTGAGCTGAAATGGACTAATCAGACAATCATATGGTCTACTATGCTGGGAATGACAAATTGAAGGGGAGTGGCATTGCATTCATTCTCAAGAAGAACATTTCAAGATCTATCCTGAAGTGCAATGCTGTCAGTGATAGGATAATATCCATACGCCTACAAGGAAGATCAGTTAATATGACTACTATTCAAATTTACCCACCAACCACTAAGGCTAAAGATGAAGAAATTGAAGATTTTTACCAGCTTCTGCAGTCTGAAATTACTTGTGATTGGAATGCAAAAGTTGGAAACAAAGAAGAAGGATCCATAGTTGGAAAATATGGCCTTGGTGATAGATATGATGCTGGAAATCGCATGACAGAATTTTGCAAGACCAATGACTTCTTCATGGCAGATACCTTTTTTCAACAACATGAACAGCAGCTATACGTGTGAACCTCACCAGATGGAATACCCAGGAATCAAATTGACTACACTTGTGGACAGAGATGATGAAAAAGCTCAATATCATCAGGCTAGGGGTCGACTGTGGAACAGACCATAAATTGCTTATATGCAAGTTCAAGTGGAAGCTGAAGAAAATTAGAACAAGTCCACAAAAGCCAAAGTACGACCTTGAGTATATCCCACCTGAATTTAGAGACCATCTTAAGAATAGATTTGACACATTGAACTTTAATGACCAAAGACCAGATGACATCAAGGACATCATACATGAAGAAAGCAAGAGGTCATTAAAAAGACAGGAAAGAAAGAAAAGATCAAAATGGATGTCAGAAGAGACTCTGAAACTTGCTCTTGAACATAGAGTCGCTAAAGAGAAAGGAAGAAATGACGAAGTAAAAGAAATGAACAGAAAATTTCAAAGGGTGGCTCAAGAAGACAAAGTATTATAATGACAAGTGCAAAGACCTGGAGTTAGAAAACCAAAAGGGAAGAACATGCTTGACATTTCTCAAGCTGAAAGAACTGAAGAAAAAATTCAAGTCTTGAGTTGCAATGGTGAAGGATTCTATGGGTAAAATACTGAACGACACAGGAAGTATCAAAAGAAGGTGGAAAGAATACACAGAGTCACTGTACCAAAAGTAATTGGTTGACGTTCAACCATTTCAGGAGGTAGCATATGATCAAGAACCAATGGTATTGAAGAAAGAAGTCCAAGCTGCACTGAAGACATTGGCGAAAAACAAGGCTGCAGGAATTGATGGAATACTAAGCGAAATGTTTCAACAAACAGATGCAGCACTGGAAGTGCTCACTTGTCTATGCCAAGAAATTTGGAAGACAGCTACCTGGCGAGCTGACTGGAAGAGATCCGTATTTATGCCTATTCCAAAGAAAGGTGATCCAACCAAATGTGGAAATTATCAAACAATAGGATTAATATCACATGCAAGTAAAAATTTTGCTGAAGATCATTCAAAAGCAGTTGCAGCAGTACTTTGACAGGGAACTGCCAGAAATTCAAGCCGGATTTAGAAGAGGATGTTGGACAAGGGATATCATTGCTGATGTCAGACTTTAAAGACGAAGGTGTCCCTGACCCAAGCCATGGTGTTTTCAATTGCCTCATATCCATGTGACAGCTGGGCAGTGAACAAGGAAGACCAAAGAAGAATTGACACCTTTTAATTATGGTGTTGGTGAAGAATATTGAATAGACCATGGACGGCCAGAAGAATGAACAAATCTTTCTTGGAAGAAGTACAGCCAGAATGCGCCTTAGAAGAGAGGATGGTGAGACTTGGTCTTACATACTTTGGGCACGTTATCAGGAGGGACCAGTCCCTGGAGAAAGACATCATGCTTGGTAAAGTAGAGGGTCATCAAAAAAGAGGAAGACCCTCAACGAGATGTACTGACACAGTGGCTGCAACAATGGGCTTAAGCATAACAATGATCATAAAGATGGTGCAGGACCGGGCGGTGTTTCATTCTGTTGTACATAGGGTCGCTATGAACCAGAAACGACTTGAGGGCACCTAGCAACAGTAATAGACTTGAAAATGTGGCTGTAATGGACTTCTTCATAGTGCATTGAATATGTTATTGAATGACACTGAATGGGGACATTAGCTACCAATGGCACCAAGCAACCATTCTGTGGATGGGATGACAACCCTGGTAATGTAATAATCAACACTAAGGAAATACTCTCTAAAATCCCTTAAAATCACAATACAGGTATTCTTGGCCATTTTTTCTTGACTAACTAACCTAAGTACGGAGACCAAGTAAAAGTAGGTAGCTGAGGTTGATGGAGAAGGAGTGACACCATATGCCAAGAGAGAAGAATTACAAGGCTTAAATTCTCATATGCCTAGTTGTTAGGTTCAGAGGTAACTTTGTATAGTATCTACATTTCTGCCTCTGCAAAAAAAAAAAAAAAAAATGCTTTTCAATTTCTACAGGTAAATATGGGCTGCAAAGCATTCTTTTAGCTTTTCAAGAACTCTGGAGGGTCTGAGATTTTACCCTACTTGTCTGTCCCAGTTCCATGCATGCTGGTAGAAGCCACCAGACTGCTGGGTCAGAGATGAAGGACATTTTATTGTGTACAGAAGTAGCAGTAGTCAGAGTATCAGCATCTTTGTGCCAGTTCCCTGACCCCAATTCCCACAGGATGATGTGAAGAAGGCCAGATGCCATCTGCATACACCCTGGGTTGCAGTACAGGAGAGGAACACTGAGCTTAGGAAACCTAAATCTTTAATAATGGACGGTAAGAATGCCTGCCTTTTGCTCAAAGGGAGACATTTTCTCTGTATTGTAAGGCTGTAAGCAATCTGCCCTTTGCTCCAGAAAAACCAAACTAAACTCACAGCCTTCCAAGGCTGTTTGCTATACAAAAAAAAAAAAAAACAAGTACAGACAGTGCCTGCCTCGTAAGAGATGCAGAAACGTGAAGAACTGTGGAGGATTGTCTCCCCAGATGGCTAAGTATAACTTTCATTTTAATGAAATTTTATCAAGTAGCATCACTCTCTACTATCAGGTTTCTTCTATATAAGTAAACTTAAAGACACAGACCTAATCTTCTGAAAGTTGTATTAGTCATCTCTTACTGTGTAACAATGTTACTGCACGCAGTGGTAATAAACATTTCTTGTCTCACAGTTTCCGTAGATCAAGAATCTGGGCATGGCTCAAGTGGGTCCGCTGTTTAGGGTCTCGCAAAACTGCAATCAAGATGTTGACCAAGACTGCAATCTCATCGAAAGCTTCTCCTGAGGAGGGAAATGCTTCTAAGCTCACTCGGGTTATTGGTAGAGTTCAGTTTCTTACAACTGCAGGACTGAGGGCTTAGGTTTCTTGCTGGCTGTCAGTTGGAGGCTGCCCTCAGCTCCTAGAGGCCACCTACAGGTGTTCCTTGCCACCTGGGATTCCCTAACATGGCCACTTACTTCCTCAAAGCTAGCAAGGGGATAAGAGAGAGACTCCAGCCAAATGAGCCCTACAATCTTAGGTAGCATAATCATGTAACCACGTATATCCCATCACCTTTGCTGTATTCTATTAGTTAGAAGCAAGTCACACCTACCTACATCACACTCAAGGGGTGGGAATCACATACAGCATAAACTCCAGGAGGCAGGGATCATGGGGTCCACCTTAAGAGTCTGTCCACCACAGGCTGATTATCTAAAGTCAAAACAGAGACTGTGTGGAACAATATCCACCAAATGAAGAGAAGTTGGCCAACTATCCAAAAAATAAGACCAAAGATGTATTTTTGCATTTCATTCTTTGTTGAGGAGAATTTCCTCCTCAAAATTAGAACAAACCACAGTAAATTGCTGAAACACTAGCTGTAATCAAATGTTATTTTTTTAAAACTAAACTGTAAATTTACAAATTCACCTAATGAGCCAGCTTAAACTGGAACTTTTGTTTTCAAATACCATTTGTTTATTTTGTCTGATTGAATCTAATTTTTTCTAAAATTACTAAATGGAAGGCAAACGTATTGAATGTGTGCTTAAGTATAAAGATTATATCTTTAACAGTCATTCCTATTCTTTTACACCACATTTTTCTTTTGTATGTCCACAGATTTTTAAGATGAATCCCAGATGCTAGAAAAATAAAATAAAATAAAACAGTTGCTCAGTTGTTGTCAAGTAAATTCTGACTCATGGTGACTCCATGTGTGTCAGAGTAGAACTCTGCTCCGTAAGATTTTCAATGGCTGACTTTTTCAAAAATAGATCTCCTGGCCTTTCTTCCAAGGTGCTGTTATGTGGACTCAAAGCTCCAACCTTTCAGTTAGCAGTTGAGTGTGTTAACTATTTGCGCCACTTAGGGACTCCTCCCAGATGCTAGTCCTACATAACTGGGAAACTCATGATGTGAAATGGAGAAATTGGAAAAGTAGTTGGACTTGGGAGAGAATAGTAGCTAACATTTATTGAGCACTTACTGTCTACCAGATTTTGTTTTGAGCCCTTTGTATGTATTATCTCCTATAATCTTTGTGGTATTATTATTATTTATCCCCATTTTACTATTGAAGAATCTGATGCACATGGATGTTAAGTAACTGCCCAAGGTCATATAAATAGTAAGTTTTAGAACCAGAATTCAAACCTAGGAACTTTGATTCTAAAGCTCACACAGTTAACCACTGTACCAGAGTCTCTTCGGTATAAGAAAATGCTATAATTTTACTCTGGACATATTGAGTTTGATTAGTTGGTGTCTCAGTCATCTAGTGCTGCTATAACAAAAATACCACAAGTGGATGGCTTTAACAAAGTGAAATTTATTCTCTCACAGTCTAGTAGGCTAGAAGTCCAAATTCAGGGTGCCGGCTCCAGGGGAAGGCTTTCTCCCTGTGTCAGCTATGAAGGAAGGTCCTTGTCATCAGTCTTCCCTTGGTCTGGGAACATTTCAGTGCAGGAACCCCAGGTCCAAAGGATGCGCTCTGCTCCTGGCACTGACTTTTTGGTGGTATGAGGTCCCCTGTCTCTCTGCTTGCTTCTGTCTCCTATATCTCAAAAGAGATTGGCTTACGACACTATCTGTCTTGTAGATTTCATCAATATAACTGCCAATAATCCTTTTTATTACATCATAGTGATAGGATTTACAACACATAGGGAAATCACCTCAGATTACAAAATGATAGACAATCATACAATACTGGGAATCATGACCTAGACAAGCTGGCAGATATTTTTGGGGGACACAAGTCAATCTATGACAGTCGGTGTTTGGTCACTTGATATGGAATGTCCTAAAGACTGTGCAGGTATGAAACTGGTAAGAAAGAAAGTGAAGACCAGTGATGGCAGGCAAGTAAATAAACAGTTGAGTAGATAAATTCATTCAACTGACTTTTTATTCAGCACTTGCTTTGTTCCGGGCCTATTCTAGGAGTGGTGGATTCAAGGGTGAACAGGACATTTGAGGTTTCTGGTCTCATGGGGCTTATATTCTAGTAGGAAAAGACACAATAAATAAGGAAACAAATAAGAAAATTTCAGCACTATAAAAAAGTAAATCAGGCTAGAGTAATAGTGTCTTCAGGTGTGTTTATGGAGGTGGGGATGACTGTTGACTACTTCATATACTTATCTGACAGAGTGAGGAAAAGTTTCTCTGAGGAGATGACATTTGAGCAGAGGTCTAAAACGATGAAAAGGAGCCAGACGTAAGAAGATCTAGGTTGGGGAAAGCATTCTGGAAAGAAAGAGCAGCAAATGAGAAGCTCTGAGGAATGTAGCTATATATCATAGACAGAAAAATATTATCATGCCATTATAGCACTATATTTGTTTCTGTGTCTGTTTTCTCCATCGGTCTGTAAACTGTACTAATCATCTCAGAATCTTCGATACTTATTACATAGTTGTTGTGTGCCATCGAGTCGATTCCAACCCATAGCGACCCTACAGGACAGAGTAGGTCTGCCCCATAGGGTTTCCTAGGCTGTAATCTTCCCAAAAGGGAAGAACACACTCACCATTTCTCAAGCTGAAAGAACTGAAGAAAAAATTCAAACCTTGAGTTTCAATATTGAAGGATTCTATGGGCAAAACAATGAACGACACAGGAAGCACTGAAGGACGATGGAAGGAATACACAGAGTCACTGTACCAAAAACAATTGGTTAACATTCAGCCGTTTCAGGAGGTAGCATATGATCAAGAACCGATCATACTGAAGGAAGAAGTCCAAGCCACACTGAAGGCACTGGAGAAAAACAAGGCTCCAGGAATTGATGGAATACCAATTGAGCTGTTTCAACAAACTGATGCAAACCTGGAGGTGTTCACTCGTCTATGCCAAGAAACTTGGAAGACCAACTGGAAGAGATTCATATTTGTGCCCATTCCAAAGAAAAGTGATCCCATAGAATGTGGAAATTATTGAACAATATCATTAATATCACACACAAGTAAAATTTTGCTGAAGACAATTCAAAAGCGGTTGCAGCAGTACATGGAGAGGGAACTTCCAGAAATTCAAGCTGGATTCAGAAGAGGACATGGAATAAGGGATATCATTGTTGATGTCAGATGGATCTTGGCTGAAAGCAGAAAATACCAGAAATATGTTTACCTGTGTTTTATTGACTATGCAAAGGCATTCAATTGTCTGGACCATAACAAATTATGGATAACATTGTGAAGAATGGGAATTCCAGAACACTTCATTGTACTCATGAGGAACCTGTACATAGATCAAGAGGTAGTCATTTGAACAGAACAAAGGGATACTGCGTGGTTTAAAGTCAGGAACGGTGTGCGTCAGGGTTGTAGCCTTTCACCATACTTATTCAGTCTGCATGCTGAGCAAATAACCCAAGAAGCTGGACTATATGAAGAAGAAGGCAGCATCAGGACTGGAGAACAACTCATTAACAACCTGCGATATGCAGATGACACAACCTTGCTTGCTGAAATCTAAGAGGACTTGAAGCACTTACTGATGAATATCAAAGACTACAGCCTTCACTATGGATCACACCTCAATATAAAGAAAACAAGAATCCTCACAACTGGACAAATAAATAACATCATGATAAATGGAGAAAATATTTAAGTTGTCAACAATTTCATTTTACTTGGATCCATGATCAACACCCATGGAAGCAGCAGTCAAGAAATCAAACGAAGTACATTGAACTCCACAGAGATAGTGCTAGGCCAGACAGAGCCGGACAGCACTTGGTGACTCTGCCTCGCAGAAAAAAATAACTAAAGACAGGCAAAGGAGAGCCTAAGAAGCCAACAGACAAAATGTCAACATACACATTTTTTGTGCAAATCTTCTGGGAGGAGCACAAGAAGCAGCACCCAGATTCTTCAGTCAACTTCTCAGAATTTTCTAAGAAGTACTCAGAGAGGTGGAAGACTATGTCTGCTAAAGAGAAAGAAAAATTTGAAGACATGGAAAAGATGGATAAGGCCCATAACGAAAACCTATATCCTTCCTAAAGGGGAAATAAAAAAGAAGTTCAAGGATCACAATGCACCCAAAAGGTCTCCTTCAGCCTGTTTGCTTGCTTTGTTCTAAGTATCGCCCAAAAATCAAAGACCAACATCCTGGCCTATCCATCGGTGATGTTGCAAAGAACCTGGGAGAGACGTGGAATACTACTGCTGCCGATAATAAGCAGCCTTAAGAGAAGATGGCCAATAAGCCGAAGGAGAAATAAGAAAACGCTATGGCTGCATACCAGGCTAAAGGAAGGCCTGATGCAGCCAAAAAGGGACTTGTCAAGGCTGAGAAAAGCCAAAAAAAAAAAGGAGGAAGATGAAGAGGAGGACAAAGAAGATGATGATGATGAATAAGTTGGTTCTAGAACAGTTTTTCTTTCTTGTCTATAAAGCACTTAACCCTGCTATACACAACTCACTCCCTTTAAAGAAAAAAAAAAAGGAAATGTAAGGCTGTATAAAGTCTTTTTGTTGTATAGTTAACATACTACTGAATGTGTCTTTAGATAGTCCTGTTCTGGTGGTATTTTCAATGGCCACTAACCTTGCCTGGAACAGTGTAGGGGCTGTATATTGGCATGGGAATTGAAACAAATTCTTGTTGGTGCACAGCACAGATTAGTTATACATGGGGATAGTAAGAGTTTTTTCATCTTCAGTTGTCTGTGATGCAGCTTATAGGAAATAATTATTGTTCTATTAACTGAATGCCACTCTGTAATTGCAAAAAAAAAAAAATTGCAGCTGTTTTATTGACATTCTGAATGCTTCTCAGTAAATACAATTTTTTTATATATATAAAAAAGAAACCAAACAATGTATTGCATTGGGCAGACCTGCTGCAAAGACCTTTTTAAAATGTTAAAAAGCAAACATGTCCCTTTGAGAATTGTGATCATTAAGGTTGAGTGTCAGCTTGGCTGGGCCATGATTCTCAGTGGTTTGGCAGTTATGATGTAGTTTGGCAGTTGTATGATAATGTGATCACTTCCATGATGAGATTTGATGTAATGGGATCACCTCCATGATGGGATCACCTCCATGATGGGATCTGCTGTGAGCAGGCAATCAGTTGAAAGGGAGTTTCCTTGGAGTCATGGCCTGCATCGAATGTAGGTGGACATTCTGGCAAGACTCATGGGCTTCTGCTCGCTCTGCATCCTGCAGCTGCTCCTGTTGGTCTGACTTCTGGTTCTTGGGACTTGAGCTAGCAGCTTACCTGCAGTCTTGCTGGCTGACCTTCAGATTTGATGGTCTTTGCAGCCTGTGAGCAAGAGCCCTGCTTTCTGACCTGCTGATCTTCGGTTCACCAGCCCCTGTGGCTACGTGAATCAGGAGAAGCCTCCAGCTTGACCCACAGATTTGGGATATTACAGCCTCTACAACTGCGTGAGCCATTTCCTTTATATAACTCTCTCCCTGGTGGCATAGTGGTTAAGGGTTGTGACTGCTAACAAAAAGGTCAGCAGTTCAAATCCCCCAGCCGGTCCTTAGAAACTCTACGGGGCAGCTTCTACTCTGTCCTATAGAGTTGCTGTGAGTCAGAATTGACTCGACAGCCATGGTTTTTTTTTTTTTTTTTTTTTTTAAAGATATTTATATGCTTTACTGTTTTTGCTTCTCTAGAGAACCCAGTCTTAGACAAAGACTAACATGCACCTGACCCAAGCCATGGTATTTTCAATCACCTCATACACATGTGAAAGCTGGGCAATGAATAAGGAAGACCAAAGAAGAATTGACACATTTGAATTATGGTGTTGGCGAAGAATATTGAATATACCATGGACTGCCAAAAGAATGAACAAATCTGTCTTGGAAGAAGTACAGCTAGAATGCTTCTTAGAAGCAAGGATGACGAAACTTTGTCTAATGTACATTGGACATGTTATCAGGAGGGACTAGGGCCTGGAGAAGGACATCATGCTCGGTAAAGAAGAGGGTCAGCAAAAAAGAGGAAGGCCCTCAACGAGATGGATTGACACAGTGGCTGCAATAATGGGCTCAAACATAGCAATAATTGTGAGCATGGTGCAGGACCAGGCAGTTTTTCATTCTGTTGTACATGGGGTCGCTGTAAGTTGGTACCAACTTGATGGCATCTAACAACAACAACAATCTTTACAGGTGCAGATTGCCAGGTCTTTTTCCCCTCCTTGGAGCACCTGGTGGGTTCAAACCTCTGACCTTTTGGTTAGCAATGGAGTGCTTTAACCTTTGCACCACCAGGGCTCCTCACTACATAGCAGACACTCAATAAATTTGCTGAAGAAATGCATGGATTTATTAACTTAATAATCATTTTACTAAGCTTTTCCACACCAGGTACTTTGTAGATACAAAAACGACCATGTGAAGGCCTCTGCCCTCAGTGAAGTCACAGATGTGAGTTGCAAATGATTATCAGTGCAAGGTGGTCAATGCTATTAATGTTACTACAGCAATGGAAGCAAGAATGAATGCTCATGCTACTTGGGATATTTTGCAAAAACTTCATAGAATAGGCAAAATTAGAGCCGAGCTTTGAAAGACCTAAGTTAGCTGGGAGCATAAATAGGAAAAGGCATTACAGGCAAAGCAATCACCCTGAGCAAAGCTTTGCAGATGACAAAGACAGTAAGTTAAAACCAGGAGAGTGTCCAGAAAGAGGAGTGGCAGGCCAGGAGGCTAATTCAAGAAGTGTCTACTGATCACTTGAAAGGGACAAAGGAGCCAACGCTAAGGTGCCCTAGTAGCCTAATTAGGGACAATTTGAGTATCAGAAAGAATAATGATCACAGTGGACTGAAATGCTGGATTTCTAAGGAGCAGCCTACCCCAGCCTCCGGCGTTGACTCTGGTGTGGGAGGTTGAAAGCTCGAAGGCCGGTGTCCAGAATGTACCGGAAAGCAAGGATGTGCCTCCCGGTCCCCTCCCCTTATCTGGAGTTTTTCACCTCTTCTTCTTTCTCCTCCCCTCCCTGTCCCTTCCCTCTTCCCACCGCGGGTACCGCCCTTCCCTTTGCCCTCTTTCTCACCCCTCTTCTCCCCATTCCGCACCTCCCTGCATGGGCCTTGCTCGACCCTCTGATACCCTTGCCCTGCTTCTCTCGGTCTCGAGACCCGCTCCTTAAATCCGCCTCTCTCCTTCTCTAGCATCTAGCCCCGCCCCTCCCTTCTTTCCGTCCCGCCCCTTCACTCCCGCGCCTCGCCCCGCCCCTCCCTCCTCATGCCCCGCCTCTTCTCCCTGCCCCGCCCCTCCTCTCCCTTTGCCCGGCGCGCGGCCGCGGTTACTATAGCTACGGTGCAGTCTGCGGCAAGTCTTCACCAGCTAGTGCCTGGAGGGCGCGTTGGAAAAGGAGGCACTATGAGCCATGTAGTGACCATCAAGGAGCCCCAGGCCAAGCCACAGGTGTCTCAGACCCAGTGCAGGATGCGGTCGGAGCTCAGGGGCAATGTGTCCTCCAGTCGAGCGTATGATTTCCTGTACGGTAAGGGCTGCCCCACTCCTCCCTCCTGAGCGGTTCGAGGGTGAGATGGTGGGACCTGACATGGGCGTGGCGAGCGAAGGACGAGCCTCCACACCGACCCCTTGCCCTCGGTTGTCCTTTGCGGGGCACGGACAGTTCTGAGCCCTCCAGGTAGCCGTTCGGTCCGGGGCGCGTCAGAAGCCGCGGGGGCGCTCTGCGTCTGGGAGCAAGGCGCCAAGCCGCCTCGCTCACCTCTGGTCGGTCTCCTGATGATTTGTACAGCCCAGAGCGATCTTCCTGAAACCTATTCCAGACCTTTTGGTATCCAGAAAGCATAGCATGATTTGTGGAATTGGAGATTCACTCAGCGTTCCTGCGTTCAAACTGCATTAAATGCTCAACCAATGAGAATGGTTTTCCCTCACCCATTCTCTGGGCAACTCCAAATTTGACCTTCTACGTAAAGAAGTGCCAGTTTATCTCACCTTTGTTTGCTTTTTCTTTAAAGTTATTTGTATCCATCAAAGCATTGTTTTTAAATCAGGTCCATTCGTTTCTTTGGGGCCAATAAAACCCCACTTTTTCCCCCTATAACGATTTCTCTTTTCCAAATGACAGTGAAAAGAACTTGAGTAATTTTCCAATTTTATTTTCTACTATATGCCTTACAGATACCTCACTAAACACTGGTATCTGACACAACAGAATGACATTTGCAGAATGTAATATTGTAGTGACAATAATGAGGTTGATTGTTACAGATATATTACATTTTTTGAGTATTAAATGATTGCATCTTAATTATTTTTATAGAACATTGGTCCAATATCATGGTGTAGTATCATAAAAATAGAACAGCAGCTGGAAATTGATCTCAGTGTTCTGAGCCAAAGGGTTAACCATTCTTTACATTATTTTATGCAAATAAGTCCTTTGCATATTGAAACCTAGTGGCATTTAAATTCTGGTATTTTTCCAAGGTACTGTATGAGCAGGATGCTGAAGGACTCTTACCCTCACCAGTTCTAGTGCACTTCCAAAACATACCCAGCAATCCTAGTGAGGCTTCAGCCACATCACCATGCTGGCACAGGGCCTGTCTTTCTCGTGTTCTCCAGTATCAGATTCAATTCCAGTTTATTTTAAAACCCTGATTGTCAGTTTATGTTCTGTCTCTTCTAGACCTTAAGTTCCTTGAGTTCCCTAAATCTATACATTTTTGTAGCCTCCTCAGCACCTACTCCAGTGCTGGCACATATGCTAGGTGCTTCATAAATGTTTATTGAATTATTGAATTTACTATTACAAGAATTGTAATTAGTTAAGCATGCTTTTCTCCAATTTTGCCCTCAATATCCTAGGCTCTTCACCTGAACCATGCATTGCTGCCAACCGTCTGGTATCTTCCCTGGGATGCCCAGCACCTTCTTTGGGTGGGAATCTATAGTGTATCCATTTCCTGGTATAGGGTCTATGTGATGATTGCTTAAACATTCTGGCCAGTTGCTTTCTTTGTTCTCTCTTAGTTTCATATGATGAACTAAGTCTAGTAAAGTCCTGTAAACACATTATCATGTTTGTTTTAAAGATAATTTGAGAAATGGGATAACATCTTCAGTAAAAACAGACATTTATTAAGCTCCTTATTTCTTTTGTCCCTAAATGTCCTTTTTGCAGAGAGATTGCTAACTGTTTCCATGTGTTTTGCAAGGAACAGAAACCCATTCAAAATAAGTCAAATGAAAGCTTGGATTGTTACAATAAAACAGGCAATCTCACAGCTGTTCATGGACAGGAAGCATAGTATAGCCAGGACAGACTAGAACCAGGACAGGGAACTAAGTTGCCACACTCTCCTACCCTTTTTCTTGGACCTGTGGTCTTTTGCCTGTTAGGGTTGCCAGATTAAGCAAATAAAAATACAGGGCACACAGATAAATTTGAATTTCAGATAAACAATGAATATTTTGGTATAATTTTTAGTTCCATGCAGTAGTAGTTGAGACATATACTAAACAATTTGTAAAAATGGTATGGTGATAACAGACCTAACCTCAGGTGGCAGGAGGAGATCACCATCAACATCAGCCCAAAGCTGATTCCTATGAGGTGGAGGTCAGACATACCTCCACTCTCCAACCTTTTACCAATTCTGACACTAACCAATCCTCCTACGGTACTCTCTACTTTTCTACTGGGTTTGATAGTTCGTTACAATGGCCACAAAGTACTCACAGACCATGCTCATGATTATGGGGCTTATTAGGGAAGTAACAGGTGACAATTCAAGATCAAGATCAGCTTGGAGGTAACAGGAACAACTCAGGATACAGTTCTTTGATCAGGACAGCTTCCTTTTGGCTGCTGCTCCCGCCAGGCTCTTGCTCTTGGCCTGGGCCCTGTGCTCTCCACCTTGCCTCCAATAGCTGGGGCAAAAGCTCTATAGCTCTGCCCATAAGTGCTTGGAGGCACCCTAATCCATTAGGAAGCCTCCTGCCCTAAGGTTCTCAACTGTATCGTTCAGTGGACTGGGAAGCCCACTGTAGCCATCTTGCTTCAGTCTCCGGTTCCTGCTGTCTTGTGCTGTTGCCACCTATAGTATTACAGCTCTGTCTCCTGGCTCTAGGAGGTTCTCAGTGCAGGGAACCCAGGTCCAAAGGATGCACTCTGTTCATGGCTTTTCTTTTTTATGGTAGGATTGTCTCCCTTTAAACCCAGTGGGATGGCAAGACTGACCAATCCCCTACAAGGGTTCCATGCACCTTATTTACATTATTAGCAGGCTGTCCAATCTCTTGTGGGCCACAAGCACCTTATTTGTGTAGTCCCACCTAGTTATTTTTGTGGGAGTCATAAGACCATGGCTACAAGGGCCATATAAAGTAATTTGCTGCACCACACAATTATTCACTACTTTTCTGAAATTCAAATTTAACTGTGCACCTTATATTTTATATGGCAAACCTAACCCTACTTCTTTCTGTGAAAATACTTCCTTCTTCCATCTGACAGAAAGCCACTTGTATGTGAATTTCTCTTAACACGGCAGGGACTAGAATCATACTCTATAAGACCTCTTTAGCCTGAAAGCACCAACTGTATAGAGTCTCTGTGAATCTTAGTTGAAAATTTAGGAGAGAAATAAGATTGGTTGTTGGCCAAACAATGAGTTGACTGGCCTTGGCTCAGGTTCCACCCTGGTAGAAAGAACTGGCAGGGTGGGTGTGGAGGTGAATGATACAAACATGAGCACCTTTCCAGCCCTTTCACCCTTCCCTCACCCTCACCCCCCAGATCCAATGGCCTTATTCAACTTAATCAATGGTCTGTGCAAGGTTTTTGCCCCTCTAGGAAGCTTTGCATGGATAAGTTAACTGTGATTTTATTCTTTTCTGATCAGTATAGCAATTAACCCCCACATGACTGTCAGTTTGTCATACTTTGGGGGCTTGCATGTTGCTGTGATGCTGTAAACTATGCCACTGGTATTCAAATACTAGCAAGGTCACCCATGGCAGACAGGTTTCAGCTGAGCCTCCAGATTAAGACAGATTAGGAAGAAAAACCTGGCAGTCTACTTCTGAAAAGTATTAGCCAGTAAAAACCTTACGAATAGCAGCGGAATATTGCCTGACATAGTGCCAGAAGATGAGCCCCTCAGGTTGGCAGGCACTCAGAAGATGACTGGGGAAGAGCTGCCTCCTCAGAGTAGAGTCGACCTTAATGACGTGGATGGAGTCAAGCTTTTGGGACCTTCATTTGCTGATGAGGCATGACTAAAAATGAGAAGAAACAGTTGCAAACATCCATTAATAATAAGAATGTGGATTGTACCAAGTACAAATCTAGAAAAATTGGAAATCATCAAAAATGAAATGGAATGCATAAACATCAGTATCTTAGACATTAGTTAGCTGAAATGGACTGGTATTGGCCATTTTGAATCAGACAATCATATGGTCGACTATGCTGGGAATGACAACTGGAAGAGGAATGGCAGTGCGTTCATCATCAAAAAGAACTTTTCAAGATCTGTCCTGAAGTATAGTGCTGTCAGTGATAGGATAATATCCACACACCTACAAGGAAGACCAGTTAATACAACAATTATTCAAGTTTACACACCAACCACTAAGGTCAAAGATGAAGAAACTGAAGATTTTTACCTACTTCTACAGTCTGAAATTGATCAAACATGCAATCAGGATGCATTGATAATTACTGGTGGTTGGAATGCCGAAGTTGGAAACAAAGAAGAAGATTGGTCGTTGGAAAATACGGCCTTGGTGGTGGAAACGATGCCGGAGATTGCATGATAGAATTTTGCAAGACCAATGACTTCTTCATTGCAAATACCTTTTTTCAACAACATAAATGGCAACTATACACATGGACCTCACCGGATGGAATACACAGGAATCAAATCGACTACATCTGTGGAGAAAAGCTTAATATCATCAGTTAGGACAAGGCCAGGGGCCAACTACAGAACAGACCAGCAATTGCTCATATGCAAGTTCAAGTTGAAACCGAAGAAAATTAGAACAAGTTGATGAGAGCCAAAGTACAACCTTGAGTATATCTCACCTGAATTTAGAGACCATCTCAAAAACAGATGTGACACGTTGAACACTGATGACCAAAGACTAGATGAGTTGTGGAATGACATCAAGGACATCATACATGAAGAACACAAGAGGTCATTAAAAAGACAGAAAAGACCAAAATGGATGTCAGAAGAGACTCTGAAACTTGCTCTTGAATGTCAAGTAGCTAAAGCAAAAGGAAGAAATGATGAAGTAAAAGAGCTGAGCAGAAGATTTCAAAGGGTGACTCAAGAAGTATTATAACCACACGTGCAGAGACCTGGAGATAGAAAAGCAAAAGGGAAGAATATGCTCAGCATTTCTCAAGCTGTAAGAACTGAAGAAAAAATTCAAGCCTCGAGTTGCAATATTGTAGGATTCTACGGGGAAAGTATTAAACGATGCAGGAAACATCAAAAGAAAATGGAAGGAATACCCAGAGTCACTATAGCAAAAAGAATTGGTCAGTGTTCAACCATTTCAGGAGGTCGCATATGATCAGGAACTGATGGTACTGAAGGAAGAAGTCCAGGCTGCACTGAAGGCAATGGTGAAAAACAAGGCTCCAGGAATTGACGAAATACCAATTGAGATGTTTCAACAAACAGATGCAGCCTTGGAGGTGCTCAGTTGTCTATGCCAAGAAATTTGGAAGACAGCTACCTGGCCAGCCAACTGTAAGAGATCCATAATTATGCCTATTCCCAAGAAAGGTGATCCAACCGAATGTGGAAATTATCAAACAGTATCATTAATATCACATGCAAGTAAAATTTTGCTGAACATAATTCAAAAGCAGCTGCAGCAGTATATCGACAGGGAACTGCCAGAAATTCAAGCTAGATTCATAAGAGGATGTGGCACCAACAATATCGTTGCTGATGTCAGATGGATCTTAGCTGAAAGCAGAGAATACCAGAAAGATGTTTACCTGTGTTTTATTGACTATGCAAAGGCATTTGACTGTGTGGATCATAGCAAATTTATGGATAACATTGTGAAGAATGGGAATTCCAGAACACTTAATTGTGCTCATGAGAAACCTGTACATAGATCAGGAGGCAGCTGTTCAGATAGAACAAGGGGATACTGTGTGGTTTAAAGTAAGGAAAGGTGTGCATCAGGGTTGTATCATTTCACCATACTTACTCAATCTGTATGCTGAGCAAATAATCTGAGAAGCTGGGCTATACCAAGGAGAATGAGGCGTCAGGACTGGAGGAAGTCTCTAACAACCTATACTACATAGATGATGCAACCTTGATTGCTGAAAGTGAAGAGAAATTGAAGCACTTACTGATGAAGATCAAAGACCACAGCCTACTGTATGGTTTACACGTCAACATAAGAAAACAAAAATCCTCACAACTGGACCAATAAGCATCATCCTGATAAATGGAGAAAAGATTGAAGTTTTCAAGGATTTCATTTTTCTTGGATCCACAATCAACACCCATGGAAGCAGCAGCCAAGAAATCAAAAGACGCATTGCATTGGGCAAATTTGCTGCAAAAGACCTCTTTAAAGTGTTGAAAAGCAAAGATGTCATCTTGAAGACTAAGATTCTCCTGACCCAAGCCATGGTGTTTTCAGTTGCCTCATATGCATGAGGAAGCTGGACGATGAATAAGAAGGACTGAAGAAGAACAGATGCATTTGAATTATGGAGTTGATGAAGAACATTGAATATACCATGGACTGCCAAGAGAACAAACAAATCTGTCTTGGAAGAAGTACAACCAGAATGCTCCTTAGAAGCAAGGATCGCAAGACTACATCTCATATACTTTGGACCAGTTATCAGGAGGGACGAGTCCCTGGAGAAGGACATCATGCTTGGTAAAGAAGAGGGTAAGCATAAAAGAGGAAGACCCTAAATGAGATGTATTGACACAGTGGCTGCAACAATGGGCTGAAGCATAACAATTGTGAGGATGGTGCAGGACTCGGCAGTGTTTCGTTCTATGGTACACAGGGTCGCTATGAGTCGGAAACTGACAACAATGTAGCAATTAAGATAAATTTAGATACTTTACATTTGCATAATATTTATACTTAACATCTTTCTTTTATAAATGTTATTTGTATATTATTTTGTATTTTACTCAATTTTTTGTAAATTATTTGTATCCTTCAAAGTGCCTCTTTTGAAGTACCCACTCTACTTTTACACTCCCTTGCATTTGCACATTTGATGATGGGTTAGTAAATATACTACTGCTCCTGATAATTAAAGTCTTTTAAATATATGATATATTTTTCCTAGCTTTCAAAATGTTTTAAAATATTTTCCAGCTTTATCATGGACTTGTCACTTTATTCCTTTATTTTATCCAAGGATCTACAACTTATACTTTTTCCTAAAATTAATCATTTATTGAAGTTTTAAACATTTTAGGTTTTTTTACTGTGCTTTAAGTGAAAGTTTACAATTCAAGTTAGTCTCTTATACAAAAATTTATGCATATATTGTTATGTGACCCTAGTTGCTCTCCCTATATTGTGATAGCACACTCCTCCTTTCCACCCCAGATTTCCCGTGTTCATTCAACCAGCTCCTGACCTCCTCTGCCTTCTCATCTCTCCTCTGGACAGGAACTGCCCATTTAGTCTCATGTATCTACATGAGCTAAGAAGCACACTCTTCACGAGTATCATTTTATGTCCCATAGTCCAGTCTAATCTTTGTCTGAAGAGTTGGCCTCGAGAATGGTTTTAGTTTTGGGCTAACAGAGAGCCTGGGGGCCATGTCTTCCAGGTCCCTTCAGTCTCAATCAAACCATTAAGTCTGGTCTTTTTACTAGAATTTGAGTTCTGCACCCCACTTTTCTCCTGCTCCGTCAGGGCTCTCTGTTGCATTCCCCGTCAGGGCAGTCATTGGTGGTAGCCAGGCACCATCTAGATCTTCTAGTCTCAGGCTGCTGAAGTGTCTGGTTTATGTGGCCCTTTCTGTCTTCTTGGGCTAATATTTTCCTTGTGTCTTTGGTGTTCTTCATTATCCTTTGCTCCAGGTGGGTTGGGACCAATTGATGCGTCTTAGATGGCCACTCGCTAGCTTTTTAAGACCCCAGACGCCACTCACCAAAGTGGGATGCACAACATTTTCTGAATCAACTTTGTTATGCCAGTTGACCTAGATGTCCCCTGAAACCATGATCCCCAGACCTCCACCTCTGCTACTGTGTCCCTCAAAGTGTTCAGTTGTATTCAGGAAGCCTCTTAGCTTTGGTTTAGTCAGTTGTGCTGACTTCCCCTGTATTGCGTGTTGTCCTTCCCTTCACCTAAGATAATTCTTGTCTACTATCTAGCTAGTGATTGCCCCTCTCCCTCCCTCCCCACCCTCATAACCATCAAAGAATGTTTTCTTCTGTGTTTAAACCTTTTCTTGGGTTCTTATAATAGTGGTCTTATATAATACTTGTCCTTTTGCGACTGACTAAATTCTCTCAGCATGATGCCTTCCAGATTCCTCCAAGTTATAAGATGTTTCACAGCTTCATCGTTGTTCTTTATTGTTGCATAGTATTCCACTGTGTGAATATATCATAATTTGTTTATCCATTCCTCTGTTGATGGGCACCTAGGTTGTTTCCATCTTTTTGCTATCTGTCATGGATTGAATTGTGTCCCCCAAAAATATCTGTCAACTTGGCTGGGTCATGATTCCCAGTATTGTATGGTTGTGTACCATTTTGTAAATCTGATGTGATTTCCTTATGTGTTGTAAACTCTATCACTATGATGAGGTCATACTGATAAGGTTTACAGGATTAGATAGTGTCTTAATCCAATCTCTTCTGAGATATAAAAGAGAGACGCGAGCAGAGACACATGGGAACCTCATACCACCAAGAAAGCAGTGCCAGGAGCAGAGCGCATCCTTTGGACCTGAGGTTCCTGCGCAGAGAAGCTCCCAGACCAAGGGAAGATTGATGACACCGACCTTCCTCCAGAGCTGACAGAGAAAGCATTCCCCTGGAGCTGACGCCCTGAAGTTGGACTTGTAGCCTGCTGGACTGTGAGAGAATAAACTTCTCTTTGTTAAAGCCGTCCACTTGTGGTATTTCTGTTACAGTAGCACTAGATGACTAAGATAGTATCGTAAACAGTGCTGCAGTGAACATGGGTGTGCATATATCTATTCCTATGACAGCTCTTATTTCTCTAGGATATATTCCAAGGAGTGGGATTGCTGGATAGTATGGTATTTCTAGCTTTTTAAGGAAGTGTCAAATTGGTTTTCAAAGTGGTTGTACTATTTTACATTCCCACCAATGGTGTATAAGTGTACCAGTCTCTCCACAACCTCTCCAACATTTATTATTTTGTGTTTTTTGGATTAATGCTAGCCTTGTTGGAGTGAGATGGTATCCCACTATAGTTTTGATTTGCATTTCATGAGCATTTCCTCATGTGTCTGTGAGCCACCTGAATGTCTTCTTTGGTGAAGTGCCTGTTCATATCCTTTGCCTATTTTTTAATTGGGTTATGTGTCTTTTTTAATAGAGTTTTTGCAGTATCTTATAGATTTTAGAGATTAGATGCTGATCAGATTTGTTACAGTCAAAAATTTTTTCCTAGCCTGTAGGTTATCTTTTGACTCTTTTGGTGAAGTCTTTTGATGAGCATAAGTGTTTGATTTTTAGGAGCTCCCAGTTATCTAGTTTCTCTTCTGGTGTTTGTGTATTGTTTGTGGGTTTGTGTTCTGTTTATGCCATGTCTTAGGGCTCCTCGCATTGTCCCTATTTTTTCTTCCATGATCTTTATCGTTTTCGATTTTATATTTAAGTCTTTGATCCATTTTGAGTTAGTTTTTGTGCATGATGTGAGGCATGGGTCTTGTTTCCGTTTTTTGCAGATGGATATCCAGTTATGCCAGCACCATTTGTTAAAGAGACTGTCTTTTCCCCAGTTAATGGACTTGGGTCTTTGTCATGTATCGGCTGCTCATAAGTGGATGAATTTACGTCTGGATCCTCTATTCTGTCCTATTGGTCTATGTATCTGTTGTACCAGTACCAGGCTGTTTTGACTACCGTGGAGCTATAATAGATTCTAAAGTCAGGTAGTGTGAAGGCTCTCACTTTGTTCTTCTTCTTAAGTAATGCTTTACTTATCTGGAGCCTCTTCCCTTTCCATATGAAGTTGGCGATTTGTTTCTCCATCTCGTTAAAAAATGCTGTTGGAATTTGGATCAGGATTGCATTTTATCTGTAGATGGCTTTGGGTAGAATTGACATTTTCACAATGTTGAGTCTTCCTGTCCATGAGGAAGATATGTTTTTCCACTTATGCAGGTCTCTTTTGGTTTCTTGCACTAGTGTCTTATAGTTTTCTTTGTATAGGTCTTTTACATCTCTAGTTAGATTTATTCCTAAGTATTTTATCTCCTTGGGGGTATTGTAAATGGTATTGATTTGATGATTTTCTCTTCGAGGTTCTCTTTGTTGGTGTAGAGGAATCCTACTGATTTTTGTATGTTTATCTTGTATCCTGATACTTTGCTGAAATCTTCTATTATTTCCAGTACTTTTCTTGTGAATTCTTTGGGGTTTTCTGTGTATAAGATCATAGCATCTGCAAATAGAGGTACTTTTACTTCTTCCTTACCAACTTGGATGCCCTTTCTTTCTTTTTCTAGCCTAATTGCTCTGGCTAGGACCTCCAGCACAATGTTGAATGAGAGTGGTGATAAAGGGCATCCTTGCCTGGTTCCCATTCTCAAGGGGAATACTTTCAGACTCTCTCCATTTAGGATGATGTTGGCGGTTGGCTTTGTATAAATGCCCTTAATTATTAACATTTTAGTTTTTAAATACTTTTTAGTTTTCAACACTTCCTTTCTCTTAACCATTACCTGATTGTGGCAATTTCCTGGGTTTGTTAGAACTGTTTCTAAAATATGGATAAATTGACTGAGGACTCTCATGATTTTCGTGGGACAATTTCACCCAATAATTTCATGGACTTTCTATAGCATAGGCCTGGGAGCCAGAAGGACTGGCGTTCAAACCTCACTTCCCAGTCAGTAAGTTGCTAAGTTCTTCAAGTCTCGGTTTCATCAACTATAAAAAGGAGACATAGTGCCAACCTATTGAGTTTTTATGAGGATTAGATGAAATATTGCACATAAAGCACTTAATACCTGTCTAGGGATAAGAAGAATCAACAGCAGCAGCAGCAACAACCAAGGAGTAAACAGTGGTACCTGGTGCTGCTATTACTTAGGCCTCTCAGGGGCCTTTTTACTGGCTTTTGAGCACTGATTATGATCACAGTTATAGGATATGTTGCAGAATATGTTGTCACAAAACTCATATGGTATTTTGTCATTATCTTCTATAGATGGCAAGAATGGTTCTATAGATACCGTGTCTTTGCAGTCATTGTAGGAATAAGAAGGAAATGGTTTATTATTTATTAGTCAAACTAAGTGGCAATGCAGGGTAAACAGTTGTAACCATAGACCCAGTGATATCTTTTAAATCGCTAAAAACAAGAATTTGAATAGAAATTGCTCTTTGTCCCACCCTGTTCCCAATATGTTGGGGATGTTGAGGCCATGTTCTGCCTTCCCTTTTACAGATGCTTTCATTATGCCTTCAAATGCACTAGCGTATAATTTGAGGTCCACAAAATCTGGCCCCTTCTCTCCTAATTTCCATGACTTCTCAACTTGAATCATAGATGTGAGTGTAGGTAATGCAGCTAAAAAAGAATATATCTTAAGACGGACGATAGCAAAATTTATATCTCTAGTCTAGGCTTGTATATCAAACTGCTGCCTTGATATCTCCACTTGGACATATATGAGACCTCTTAGACATGTTTTTCCAGTGTTCCCTGAAACCTGCTCAATTGATGCCAACACCATCCTTCCTGTTGCTAAGTCTAAAAGTCTTAGAATCGTTTTGTCTTCTGGTTTTCTCCTATACCACTCCAGTCAGCAAATCTCACTGTCTCTACCTTAAAAAGAGATCTAAAATTTTACCACATTGCATCACCTCTATTGCTACCACCTTGGTGCAAGACACCATCATCTCTTCTAGATTGCCTCCTAATAGGTCTCCCTGCCTTTTCCATTGCTTCTCTTCAGTCTGTTCTTAACTTGGAAGCCACAGTGAACATTTTAAAATACAAGTCAGATCTTGTCACTCCATTTGAAGGCCTTGCGATCGTTCCCATCTCACTCAGATTAAAAGCTGAAGTGCTTCTAGTAGCCTCCAAAACCCTATGTGATCTAGACTGCCAGTAATTTCTCTGATTTTTTAAATCTGTTTTTCTTTCCCTCCTTCACTCTTTTTCAATCATGTTGGTGTCTTTGCTCTACTTCAAATCTGTCAGGCATGCTCTCATCTTAGGGCCTTTGCTCAGTTTCCTCTCTCTGGAGTGTTCATCCTCCATATATCTATGTCGCTAACTCTCTCACCTTCAAGTCTCCTTGAACGTCACATTCTCACTGAGGCCTGCCCTGACCACTATATTTAAAATTGCAACCCAATCTCTCTTCTCCTGCTCTCCTCTTTTTTTAAATACTACTTATTACCTTTTAACTCTAACATAATGTATGTAATTTCCTAATTTATTATTTTTATTATGTTTATTGTCTTTGTCTCATGAAGTCAGGGATCTTTATCTTTTTGTGGATGTCTTCCAAACACCTACAATAGAGCAGTCAGTCAATAAATATTTGTTGACTGAAAGAGCAAAGAGAGCCTGAGCCTCTTGTAGCTTTCCACCTCAGTGGGAATATCAAATGTCTGCATCTAGTAAATCATTTTTCTTGGATAATCCAGGAGTTATTAGGTTCTAGGAGTTGACTCACGTTATCCAAATTCAAAAGAGACTAAATTCTAAAAAACAGTATCAATTTATTACTTTCTGTGGCGAATATGTGTTACCAAGTCATCTGGACTAGCTGGTCAAGGTATTGGTTTTAAAGTTAAGTCTACTTGGGAAATCAAGTCTGCATCAGAAGGTTGCTTGTGAGTTTAATATCCCATTGAAGAGAACTGGTTGATTTTAAGGGATTATGTACTCAATCATGTTTACTCTTCGCACCTTAAAGATATACCTAACTGACAACAGCAGGGCAATCTTTTGTTGAACTTTCGAGAAATATCTTAGTCTCATCATCTACGTATTTGCAAACCTAAGGAATCGTTTCTGAAAATAGCTGACCTTACTTATCTCTTATTGAAGAATGATATTTTCTAATCATATCTATTAATTCTGAGGTGACATGTGTCTTCCATGTGCACTGAATATGGGAGGTGGTGTCAAAATATTGCTTCTTGCACCTGCACGTGGGCATAGTGCGTATATACATGTGCCTTACTCGTGGAGTATTTCTTGGGCTACTCAGGCCCAGAAGGAGGTTTGTTCACAGGAGAGAAAAGAGTGTGTTTAGGGTATGGTGCTTGAGAACATTGTTAGACCTTCTTTTTACATTCTCAGCTCCATAAACTTACTTAGGAATACACAGAAAAGAAATGCATTTAACAGACTCACTGGTGATAGTGTTTGGGACCATGAGCTGCTGCAGAGTTTAGCAATACCTAAACTTTCTAATTTGTTTCCAATTAAGAAATTACATGGCTTTGCCATCATTCCTAGAAGTAGATATGTTCTATTCCTTCTGCTGCTTTATTGTTTGTTTTGCAGATCCGTTGTTTACTCTGTCAAGTGAGAAAGACCACTCACAGGCAACTCTCCAAGCCACCCTGGTTTGGAACAAACTGGTAGGTCTCACTCATCCACTAAGTAGCCTACTGAGCTTGAACCACCTAGTTTGGCTAACTGTACTGATCAGACTGAATAATCTCCAAATATCCACTGGATTTGGTGTTCTGCAGAAAGTACTTGGCCAGGATTACTAGGGGGCAAGACATTTTGATACCTATAGCCCTGTGTGAGGATAAAATTAACAAACAGGGAATCACAGACTCATTATAAACTAATTTATTTTAATGGGAAAAGTAATATATGCTTGTGTCAAAAGAATTCAAGTAGTATGAAAGCATATACAGTGTGAAGTAAATGCTCACTCCGGGCCCAGCTTCCCGCCTCCTCCATATAAACAGCCATTAGCATCATTTTCTTGAGTATATTACTAGAAATATTCTATGTGTTCACCAGTAATCCCTCCTGTGCTGTATACAAGGAGCCCTGGTGGCTCAGTGGTTAAGCGCTTGGCTATTAACCAAAAGACTGGAGGTTCAAACCCACCAGCCACTCTGCAGAAGAAAAGACCTGGGATCAGCTTTGATAAAGATTACCCTATGGGGCAGTTCTACTCTGTTATATAGGGTCGCTATAAGTTGGAATCGACTCAATGGCACACAACAACAATAACAACAACATACTGTATATGCTATTTTGTACCGTTTTTTTCTTTCAAGTTTACAATATAAGTAATGCTTTAGAAAATCTAATGGTATAATTTCGTCCTTTTCCTCCCTGCCTCCCTGTCCCAATGTTAGAGAAAAGTTCCCAGATTCAGAACAATGTTCAGTAATCTGACCCATTATCCAAGATTTTCTCTGTATTGGGACAAGTCGGATCCCATCCCACCGTTTGTCAGCCGGGAATGGAAAGGATATGAAGAACAACGCAGAGAAGCTCTCCGGCAACTTGCAACGTAAGTGTCAGGTGGCTGCTAAAAATGTGTTTTTCTTTTTAAAAATTTTATTAGTTTATTCTGTGTGATTTAAAACTGTGAAGTTGTTACACCTAGGCTCATGGCCCCAAATTCTCTCTTTAAACCCATTTGACCAAAATGAGCCTGATTCAGGGGCAATAGTTGTGGGTTTACCGGTTAGTAGATGTTCCTAGAAGGTCAGAGTGAATATGCACATCAAGTGGCGACTTGCCAGCAGGGGTAACTTTGTTTCCTGTTTGTTTAAACCATCTTAGAAATTGCAAGTGCACTTTGCTGTTGGTATCCAAATATATTTTTTGGAGACTTGCAGCCAAAGCACTTTTAGGCACAAGTCTCTTGAATTCTGTATTCTTTTAATTATTTACAAGTTTATATTTAGTAAATTAAAAAATATAATGTTCCTCTCAGCCCGGACATAAAAATTACCTTTAAAGACTTAGTTATTTTCATATGCAATTAACTAAAAGTAGGCATTTGTGTATGTGGGAGTGGTTAAAGCGCTCAGCTGCTACCCGAAAGATGGGCGGTTTGAACCCATCAGGCGCTCCGTGGGAGAAAGATGTGGCAGTCTGCTTCCGTAAAGATTACAGCCTTGGAAACCCTATGGGGCAGTTCCACTCTGTCCTATTGGGTTATTATGAGTTGGAATCGACTTGACGGCAATGGGTTTGTTTTTTAGGGGGTTTGATTCTTTTTCTCAACTATTACCTCCTCTTGTTAGCTCCTGGCTTTCCGGCTCAGGGAAATTGACCATATCTAGTCTAAGATGTAGGACAGTAAATGCATGTTATAGAGGACTTTGCTGTCAGTATGTGATATACCCTGTAAACCTCCTACTTTATAGACATATAAATAGTAAGTAGAAGTCATATGTGGAAATGGTATCTTCGACTTGATGATGTTTTCCTGCTTCATTTTAGATCTGACCCTTCTTTTCAGATGCCCAAAGAAGTTTATGAAGATCCTGAAGTTACTGGAAAGAATCGCTATAAATATTTTGAAAGGTAGAAAGCAATTATTAATGAACATGAGCCCTGATTTTACTAGAGAACCTCCTTACCACAAGTATAGCAGCTGTCATTTTGTAAGTGCAGGCAATGTGCCAGGCACTATTTTAAGTGCTTTACATACGTATCATCTAATCTTCACAACAGAAATGTAGGATAGGAAATTTTAGTCTCATTCTGCCAGTAAGGAAGCTGAGAGCCAGAGAGAAGTAAATTGCTCAAAGTCACACAGCTAGCAAGTGGCAGAGCTGGGATTTCAGCTAGGGCTGTCTGACTTCAGAGGTGTTGCTTGCATACAAGAATGGATATTTGAGAACAAAGTGAAGTCATTGAATGAAGGGAGACGCAGCAGAGATGCAGTCATTGCACCGGGAAAATCGGGAAAGTGGGTGAAAATTGTTAAAAGTGCGAAAGCGTTTTCTTTATATGAATGCTGTCAAAATCAACAAGGCCAAAAGAGTCACTGTTTCATTTGTGATTAATACTCATATGATAATCATATACTGTAGTCCGCCCCTCATCAGCAGGGCATACATTCCAAGACCCTCTATGGATGCCTGAAACTGCAGATAGTACCAAACCCTATGCATACTATGTTTTGTCCTGTACATACATATGATAAAGTTTAACTTATAAATTAGGCACAGTAAGAGATTAACAACAATAATAATAAAATAGAATAATTATAGCAATATACTATAATAAAAGTTACATGAATGTAGTCCCCAGGCAGGACAGAGTGATTCAGCACGAGATTTCATCACACAACTCATTTAACATTTTCGGACCTTGGTTGACTGAAACTGTGGATAAAGGGAGACTGTTGTACTCTGTTCAAATAAGAATAAGATGGGCGTTTTCCTATAGATCTTACCTGAATTTGAAAAATACTCTTTTTTTCCCTTAAATTTTATTTATTTTGTTGTTCTTGTTGAGAATATACACAATAAAACATACACCAATTCATCATATACAATTTAGTGACATTGCTTATATTCTTCAAGTTGTACAACCATTCTTACCTTCCTTTTCTAGTTGTTCCTCCCTCATTAACATAAACTCACTGTCCCATAATGTTCCTGTCTAATCTTTTGAGTTGCTGATGTTGATTTGATTCCATATAGGTAGTTCTTAAAAGAGCGTAATGCTCAAGGCAGGCCTTTTTAACTAGTTAAGCTAAACTATTATTTGGTTTTAAGATGACTTCAGGGGATATTTTTGTTTTAAGTTTTAAAGATTATCTCGGGGCAGTAGTTTCAGGGGTTCATCCACCCTCCGTGGCTCCAGAAAGTCTAGAGTCCATGAGAATTTTAAATTCTGCTCTGATTTCCCCCTTTTGATCAGGATTCTTCTGTGGAAGAAAAACACTCTTGATATGACATCTACATAAGCTCTGTTGAGAAAGTAAATTTGTAATCCACATTATTATTTATAAGCAAGCTCCTTCTGGATATTTTATGAAGCTGACTTTTTCAGAGAAATGTTAAAATCCCAAACTATAGTATCCTCAATTCCTAGACTTTTTTGGGGAACACTTTAAATTTTTGAGAAATTGAGAATATCTCAGGAAACTTGAGAAGTTGCTGGAAGCTAATGGCCAGCTGAAGTCCAAGTATAGGACACTGTTTCTCAGTGATGGTGGCTTGTTTACCATCTACAGAGAAGGTATTGGAGCGTTTATTGAGAATGCAGATATTTTGGCCTCTACCCTATATCTACTGAATCTTCTGGGCCAAATCTTGAAATTTCTATTTTAAACAAGCACCTCCCCACCCCTGAAAGATTCTGTGTACGCTAAAATTTGAGAATCACTGATATATGGAATATTCAAGTCCATTAATTTTAAGGGATGAATATTAGAGATGAGAATGAACTTCAGATCACACTCAATGCAAAAGTGCCATAACCCTTTCCTTTCCTTTTCCTCCCACAGGCCTTTCTTACCATTTTATAAACAGATGCCGTTCACCATTGCTTATTCAGTAACCAAGTAAGTAACCATCATTAAAATTTCCATTTATTTTATTTATTGTTTCTTTCCATATTTGGTTCCAGAAGATAGTTATCTAAATCAGTATTTTTCAAACTGTGGATCACAAGCCATTAGAAGATTGTGGAATCTAGTGGGTCATGAGCAGCATTTTAAAAAATAAAATAGAATAAGTACAAAATTACCAAAATCATCAGATGTATTATGGGTAAGTTGTCTTTTATTTATAACTTTTGTTTCAGAAATATATATATACATATATATATTCTGAGTTATGATGTAAAATGTATTTCTATAAGTTGTGATTAAAAAAAAGCTTAAAAATGATTGAAATGTCCTCTCTTCCTTCCTTGTTATTTGATATTAAAGTTCTTCAATATCTTATCAAGAAAACTAAGCAGTCATCAAGTATTTTTTGAATGCTGTAATCTTATGACTTATTAATCATCTAGTCTACTCAAGGCAATATGGGGTACAAAGATAAAACACAGTTTCTGTCCCATAAGGGAGTGAACCAAGGTGAGAGGGAGGTAAAGGGCAAGGGCTGAATCTGGGATAAACGTGCAATTCCTTAGCCTTTAGTTGCAGGGCAAGACAACATGTTAGGTAGAGGATCCCTTTAAAAATCCACTTTTTAAAAAAATTATGGTTTAGATGAAGGTTTACAGAGCCAATTAGGTTCTCACTGAACAATACACATATTGTTTTGTGACATTGGTTGCCAACTCCACAATGTGGCAACACTCTCCCCTTCTTGACCTTGGGTTCCCCATTATCACCTTTCCTGCCCCCCCTGCCCTTTCCTCCTTGCCCCTGGGTTGGTGTGCCCGTTTAATCTTGTTTTGTTTTATGGGCCTGTCTAATCTTCGGCTGAACGGTGAACCTCAAGAGTGACTTTAGTACTGAGTTAAAAGGATGTCTGGGGGCCATACTCTCAGGGTTTCTCCAGTCTCTGTCAGACCAGTAAGTCTTTTTTTGTGAGTTAGAATTTTGTTCTAATTTTTTCTCCAGCTCTGTCTGGTAAAAATCCCATTTTTGATATACTCTTTCCTATGTTAATATAGGAGCCCTGGTGGCACAGTGATTAAGAACTTGGCTGCTAACCAAAAGGTTGGCAGTTCAAATCTACCAGCGGCTCCTTGGAAACCCTATGGGGCAGTTCTAGTCTGTCCTATAGGGTACTATGAGTTGGAATCCACTTGATAGCAATTTTTTTTTAATGTTAATATAACTTCATATTTGGAGCAAAAAAAATGCCAAGTATTCATGAAGTGATCAGGAAAATAAATCTTTTTTTAGGTCTCAGATTTCTGAATACAAATGTATTTAGGCATGGGTTTTCAAGCAGGCATTTAACAGATATAGTTTTTCTTAATGCTGTATAGGCTGGAGAATAGGTTGGAGAAATGATGTATGACATCATGCTTGGTAAAGTAGAGGGTCAGCAAAAAGAGGAAGACCTTCAATGAGGTAAATCAACACAGTGGCTGCAACAATAGGCTCAAACATAGCAACGATTGTGAGGATGGCGCAGGACCAGAGAGTGTTTCATTCTGTTGTACATAGGGTCGCTATGAGTCGGAACTGACTTGATGGCACCTAACAACAACAATGATAGCATCTTATGAATAGAACAAATGTGTTATTATCAAATGTCTGTAATCCTCAGGATAAATGCCAGTTATGATCCCAATCCCCCCTGGTGTTTTAGACTGAGTATGGAAACCTTTGACTCTTGTAGAGGTGAAGAACAGATACCCTGCTCTACCCCTAGTCAGAGCAACTGGGATGGTGCCTGTATACCTGGGATGGCTGCAGACTTACATTCCATAATGTGTTTTGTTTGAGCAGAGGAGGAACTCTGAGATGAGTGGATTTCCATAGATCCCTCTGATAATTATTTAAATGCAGGCTCACTGGATCACCTGCTTTGGAGATCATACTTGCCCTAGGTCTGTAAGTTCTTAAACTAATTGTAGGCAGTTCTTGGGCCTACAGTGATGAACTCTCTGCCTCTCCTACTCTTTCCTAAATAACTTTGACATAAAGGATAAAGATTACCTCCAAGAGTTAAAGCATGACATCATTTGACAGTCCAGAGTGTATATATCTCTCTTAGAAGTTTTTCAAAGAGTGAATTAGTATTACTGAGTGACATTGATTCTGGAATTTTGCAGATTTGAGTTTCCAAGCTGTAAGAATAATGCTACCTTGTGTCAGCTGGATGGACTTGTCTAGTGAGTGATCAGCTGGCCTTCTGTAGCCATACCCTTTGCATAGCTAGCTGCTGGAGTCTTTATTTTAGCCCTTTCGTGCCCAGTGGTACATATAGCTACCATGAATTTTTTCAGCCTTTGGGGTTTACTGGGAAGTTGGTTTACCACTGACAGTGTGTGCTGCCACAAGGCAGGGACCTTTGTGACTGTTTGAAACTGAAGAAACAGGCATGTGCTGCAAACTACTGTTTTACTGTATGAGGTGTCTGAATTTTTGGTAGAAAAACAGAATTTTTGAAAATGTTTATTTGTTACACATATGTACCAATAGACCATGGTGGGGACTCTAGGGTATAAGTAGTGGTACTTTATATGTACCACTAAACACTTAAGGTAGGCTTGTGGGAGGGGGTAACAACAACAACAAAAATCCACACTATCTACCAAAAATTCAGACACACTCGATGATTCAGCATGCTTCCTTTAATGAAAACACATGGTATCAACAAAAAATTCAAAGCAGAAAATAATTGGGTCACCAAAGGTTAGACTCTATGAAAGCATCTTGACAAGGAGGATAAAATGTTATTACCATAAAGCATTCAATAGTGTTCACAGTAACGGATTTGCTAGTCTTGTGAAGTTGCTCTTTGTGTGCAGCTTTGCTGGTGCTGGAAGGGAAAATCTAGAAGACTGTGAGTGCGGCAGACTGTGGATGCTCCTGGTGCTTGGGCAAGGGTGGAGGAGGAAGGCCCTGGATAGAGGGGGTGTCTTAGTCATCTAGTGCTGCTGCAACAGAAATACCACAAATGGATGGCTTCAACAAAGATAAATTTATTTTCTCACAGTCAAGTAGGCTACAAGTCCAAATTCAGGACATCAGCTCCAGGTGAAGGCTTTCTCTCTCTGTCGGCTCTGGAGGAAGGTCCTTGTGATGCATCAGTCTTCCCTTGGTCTGGGAGCATCTCAGTGCAGGAACCTGAGGTCCAAAGGTTGCACTCTTCTCAGCACTGCTTTCTTGGTGATAGGAAGTTCCCATGTCTCTGCCGCCTTCTCTCTTTTATATCTTGAAAGAGACTGCCTTAAGACACTAATCTTGTAGATCTTATCAACATAACTGCCACTAATCCATTTTATTACATCATAGTGGTAGCATTTACAACACATAGGGAAATCACATCAGGTGATAAAATGGTAGATAATCATACAATGTTGGGAATCATGACCTAGCAAAGTTGACAGATATTTTGGGGGACACAATTTAGTCTATGATAGGGAGTATCTTAGGCTAGGTTCTCTAGAGAAGCAAAACCAGTAAAGCATATAAATATCTATATAAAGAGATTTATATCAAGGAAATGGCTCACATGGTTGTAGAGGCTGGAATGTCCCAAATCTGTAGGTTAGTCTGGAGGCTTCTCCTGATTCACTTAGCCGTGGGGGCTGGTGAACTCAAGATTGGCAGGTCAGACAGCAGGACTCTTGCTCATAGGCTGAAAGACCAACAAATCCCAATATTGGCAGGCAAGACAGCAGGTAAGCTGCTAGCTCAAGTCTCAAGAACCAGAGCTCAGACAAACAGGAGCCAGCTGCAGGATCCAGAGCAAGCAAAAGCCCATGAGCCTTGCCAGAGAGTCAACTTATATTCGATGCAGGCCATGCCCCCAGGGAAATTTCCTTTCAACTGATTGGGTACTTACAGTAGATGTCATTATGGAGGTGATCACATTATATCAACTCTCATCATGGAAGTGACCACATCATTCTGTGACTGCCAAACTACATCATAACTGCCAAACCACTGAGAATCATGGCCCAGCCAAGTTGACGCACAACCTTAACGATCACAGTCCACCCCTTGTCAACTTGGCACCGGTACACATCTCCTTAAACCATACATAATCTCTGAATAAAGACAATTACAAAGTCATACTTTCTCCTAACATGATACAACTAACACACATACAAGGCAGAAATACTCAACAATTACAGTCCTCGTTTCTGCAACTGGTCACGTGGTCATAACTCATATCTAGACCTACTTTCTTCCACCACCCATTCCGTATTCCCTTTGCCCCTGGCAAGCAACTCATCTGGTCATGGTTCTTTGCCTGTTAGGGTGACCCAAACCTCCATTCCTGAAGGGTCTGGGCCATTAGTAGTCATGTCAGAATTTGGTTGCTGTAGTTTTCCATTGACTTTAATCACAGGGCATGGTAGTGCTAAGAGACGCCCTAAGGGATCTCCTGCGTTCCAGACATACTCTTCTTTACCTCCATTTCATAATGTCAATCTGATTTCCTCTTGGTAATCAGGATCAGTCACACCAGCCAGTATGGTAACTCCTTTCTTTGCCTGTTGATCCAGAGGCATAAGGAGCCCAAAGTGGCCAGGTGGCATTCTTAACTTCCAATTCAGTGGAATCACGGATGTGTCTCCATATGGAAGCGTTCCTCCCTTTGGAACTAAGACATCTAGAGCTGCAGAACATAGGGTCACGGGAACAGGAAGCAAAAATTTTGCAAGTTGGTCACTAGGGGTAATAGTGAGTGGTGCCACTCCCATTTCCACCCCTTGATTCCTGGATCCATGAATCCTGGGTATAGGAGAAACAGCACTGTGTATTGGATGCTGGTTTAGAGCGTATACAGACTCCTGGAGAAGATTGCCCCAATCCTGCAAGGTATTGCCACCTAGCTGGCACTGTAATTGTGTCTCTAGAAGGCCATTCCATCATTCTATCAAGCCAGCTGCTTCAGGACGATGGGGAATATGGGAAGACCAGTGAATTCCATGAGCATGGGCCCACTGCCGCACTTCTTTTGCTGTGAATTCTTTTGAGTCCCTTGATCCGAGGGGATGCTGTGTGGGATACCATGACAGTTGACAAGGCATTCTGTAAGTCCATGGATGGTAATTTTGGCAGAAGCATCACGTGCAGGAAAGGCAAATCCGTATCCAGAGTAAGTGTCTGTTCAGTAAGAACAAACCGCTGCTGTTTCCATGATTGAAGTGGTCCAGTGTAATCAACTTGCGACCAGGTTGCTGGCTGATCACCTCAAGAGATGATGCCATATCAGGGACCTCATACCACCAAGAAACAAGAGGCAGGAGAATAGTGTATCCTCTGGACCCAGATTCCCAGTGCTGAAAAACTCCTTGACCAGGGAGAACTGATGACAAGGACCTTCCCCCAGAGCTGACAGACAGAGAAAGCCTTCCCCTGGAGCTTGTGCCCTGAATTTGGACTTCTAGCCTGCCAGACTGTGAGAGAATAAATTTCTCTGTTAAAGTCATCCACTTGTGATATTTCCGTTATAGCGGCGCAAGATAACAAAGATGGGGAACTGAGCAGCAGTGGCCACTGCAAGGGTTCCAAAGTCAGAGTCCGTAAGCCTGAGGTTGTGATCCAGGACGAACCAAGGATCAGTCTCATCAGGGAGCAGATGTGTGGTCTCTCTGGGTTTGAGTCCTGATTGAAGTTGGGGAGAGAGTAGGGAAGGATTCATTGCTCCTTCTTATTCATGTTACTCTGCCCTAAAACCAGCTGCTACCACGCATCTGTCAGTTTGTCATACTGTGGTGGCTTGTGTGTTGCTGTGATGCTGGAAGCTGTTTCACCAGTATTTCAAGCACCAGCAGGGTGACCCATGGTGCATAGGTTTCAGTGAAGCTTTCAGACTAAGACAGACTAGGAAGAAGGACCTGGTGGTATACTTCTGAAAAAATTGGCCAGTGAAAACCTTATGAATAGCAGTGGAACATTGTCTGATATAGTGCCAGAGACTTCATCTGTCAGGTTGGAATGCACTTAAAATACAACTGGGGAAGAGCTGCCTCCTCAAAGTAGAGTCAACCTGAGTCGACCTGAATGATGTGGATGGAGTCAAGCTTTCGGGGCCTTCATTTGCTGTTGTGGCACAACTCAAAATGAGAAGAAACAGCTGCAAATATTCATTAATAATCAGAATGTGGAAAGTACAAAATATGAATCTAGGAAAATTAGAATTTGTAAAAAATGAAATGGAACACATAAAGATCGATATCCTAGGCATTCGTGTGCTGAAATGAACTGGTATTGGCCATTTGGAATCAGGCAATCCTATAGCCTACTATGCAGGGAATGACAAATTGAAGAGGAATGGCATCGCATCATCGTCAGAAAGAACATTTCAAGATCTATCCTGAAGTACAGCACTGTCAGTGATAGGATAATATCCATACACCTTCAAGGAAGACCAGTTAATACGACTATTATACAAATTTATATGCCAACCACTAATGACAAAGATGAGGAAATTGAAGATTTTTACCAACTTCTGAAGTCTGAAATTGATCAAACATGCAATCAAGATGCACTGATAATTACTGGTGATTGGACTGTGGAAGTTGGAAAAAAGAAGGATTGGTAGTTGGAAGTATGGCCTTAGTGAACAAAATGATGCAGGAGATCGCATGATAGAATTTTGCAAGACCAGCAACTTATTCAATGCAAACATCTTTTTTCAACAACATAAATGGCAACTATACACGTTAACCTCAGTGGATGGAAAATACAAGAATTAAATTGACTACATCTGTGGAAAGAGATCACAGAAAAGTTCAGTTCATCAGTCAGAACAAGGCCAGGGCCTGACTGTGGAACAGACCATCAATATGCAAGTTCAGGTTGAAGCTGAAGAAAATTAAAACAAGTCCGTGAGAGCCAAAATATGACCTTGAGTATATTGCACCTGAATTTGGAGACCATCTCAAGAACAGATTTGATGAATTGAACACTAATGACTGAAGACCAGATGCATTATGGGATGACATGGAGGACATTATACATGAAGAAAGCAAAAAAGGTCATTAAAAAGAGAGGGAAGAAACAAAAGACCAAAATGAATGTCAGAAGAGACTGTGAAACTTGCTCTTAAATGTAGAGTAGCTAAAGCAAATTGAAGAAATGATGAAGTAAAAGAGCTGAACAGAAGATTTCAAAGGGTAGTTTGAGAAGACAAACTGAAGTATTATAACGACACATGCAAAGACCTGGAGATAGAAAACCAAAAGGGAAGAATGTGCTTGCATTTCTCAAGCTGAAAGTACTGAAGAAAAATTCAAGCCTTGAGCTGCAATTTTGAAGGATTCTGTGGACAATGTTTTAAAGGGTGCAGGAAGCATCAAAAGAAGATGGAAGGAATACAGTCACTGTATCAAAAAGAATTGGTTGACTTTCAACTATTTTGGTAGGTAGCATATGATCAAGAACCAACAGTATTGAAGGAAGAAGTCCAAGCTGCACTGAAGGCATTGACTAAAAAGAAGGCTTCAGGAATTGACTGAATACCAATTGAGATGGGTCAACAAACAAATGCAGCCCTAGAGGTGCTCACTTGTCTATTCCAAGAAATTTGGAAGACAGCTACCTGGCCAACCTACTGAAAGAGACACATATTTGTGCCTATTCCAAAGAAAGGTGATCCAACAGAATGCGGAAATTATTGAACAATATCATTAATACCACACACAAGCAAAATTTTGCTGAAGATTGTTCAAAAAATATTGCAGCAGTACATCAACAGGGAACTGCCAGAAATTCAAGCCAGATTCAGAAGGAGGGCATCAAACAAGGGATATCATTGTTGATGTCAGATGGATCTTAGCTGAAAGTAGAGAATACCAGAAAGATGTTTACCTGTGTTTTATTTACTATGCAAAGGCATTTGACTGTGTGGATCATAATACATTATGGATAACATTGTGAAGAATGAGAATTCCAGAACACTTAATTGTGCTCATGAGGAACCTGTACATAGATCAAGAGGCAGTCATTCAAGCAGAATAAGGGGATACTGTGTGATTTAAAATCAGAAAAGTCGCCCATTAGGGTTGTATCCTTTCACCATATTTATTCAGTATGTATGCTGAACAAATAATCTGAGAAGCTGGACTATATGAGGAAGAATTTGGCATCAGGATTGGTGGAAGACTCATTAACAACCTGATATGTGAAGATGACACAACCTTGCTTGCTGAAAGCGAAGAAGACTTGAAGCACTTACTGATGAAGATCAGAGACTATAGCCTTCAGTATGGATTACACCTCAACATAAAGACAATGACGGAGGACATCTAGCTCAATTGGTATAACATAGTTTGTAAAGAAAATGTTCTACATGCTACTTTGGTGAGTAGCGTCTGAGGTCTTAAAAGCTTGTGAGTGGCTATCTAAGATACTCCACTGGCCTCACCCCATCATGAGCAAGGGAGAATGAAGAAAACCAAATACATAAGGGAAAAATTACTCCAAAGGACTAATGACTACAACTCCCACAGCTCCATCAGACTGAGTCCAGCACAACTAGATGGTGCCCAGCTACCACCACTGACTGCTCTAACAGGGATCACAATAGAGGGTCCTGGACAGAGCTGGAGGTAAATGTAGAACAAAATTCTAACTCACAAAAAAAGACCAGACTTACTGGTCTGGAGAAACCCCAAGAGTATGGCCCCCAACACCCTTTTTCACTCAGTACTGAGGTCACTCCTGAGGGCCACTCTTCAGCCAAAGATTAGACAGGCCAATAAAACAAAATGGGACCAAATGGGCATACCAGCCCAGGGGCAAGGACAGGAAGGCAGGAGGGTACAGAAAAGCTGCTAATGGGGATCCCAAGATTGAGAAGGAGAGAGTGTTGACATGTAGTGGTATGGGTAACCAATGTCACAAAACAGTATGTCTATTAATTGTTCAAAGAGAAACAGTTTGCTGTGTAAACCTTCATCTAAATTACAATTAAAAGAAAGAAACGAAAATCCTCTTAACTGTACCGATAAACAATATCATGATAAAATGGAGAAAATATTCAAGTTGTCAGGGATTTCATTTTACTTAGATCCACAGTCAACGACCATGGAAGCAGCAGTCAAGAAATCAAACGATGTAACGCATTGGGCAAATCTGCTGCAAAAGACCGCTTTAAAGTTTTGAAAAGCGAAGATGTCACTTTGAGAACTAAGGTGCGCCTGACTCAAGCCATGATATTTTCAATCGCCTTATATGCATGGGAAAGCTGGACAATGAATAAGGAAGACCAAATAATTGATGCCTTTTAATTATGGTGTTGGCAAAGAATATTGCATATGGACTGCCAGAAGTACAAAAAGTCTGTCTTGGAAGAAGTATAGCCAGAATGCTCCTTGGAAGCAAGGATGGTGAGACTTTGTTTCATGTACTTTGGACATATTATCAGGAGGGACCAGTCCATGGAGAAGGACATCATGCTTGGTAAAATAGGGGGTCAGCAAAATAGAGGAAGACCCTCAATGAGATGGATTGACACAGTGGCTCCAACAATGGGCTCATACACAGCCAACGACTGTGAGGATGGCGCAGAACCTGGCAATGTTTCATTCTCTATGAGTTGGAACTGACTAGACAACGCCTAAAAATGACAACAACAAAAACTGAAATGGGGACAGAAAAGAATAGATTGGAGAAAATAATTAGTTAGGAAAGAAATGGTGTGTTAAGTTAACCATAGGAGTTCTGTTACAGTAGCATCCTCTCCTCTCAGCCAGCTATGAGAATACTAAGCCATCAGAATGCTTAGAAGGATTTATTAGGCCTTATCATAATCATTATACATTTGCTCAGATGGTTCAAATATGTAATTATTCATTTTGGCAAAGCAATCATTTATTCTCTTGATTTGGGCTAATGATTAGATACTATAATATGATATAACTTGGGATGATATAAAGCTGAATTGAAGCTATTTCTCCTACTAGACTTTTTAATAGTAGAATAATTTCTTCTGAAAACATAAGACCATAAGCATCCTATATTGTCTATATATATTAGAAATGCATAGCAACTGATGAAAAGTGATTTCAACACCAGTTAGAATTCAGCATTAAAAACAATTTAAAGTACTTGTTGCGTCGCAGATTGGACATCCAAATAAGTGCTTCTTTCTGAATGGCTTGAAATGTATTTTTCTTAGAGCTAAGCTGATGATAGGCTGTGCTCATACGTAAGCAGCTCCTGTTGCCTCTGACTTTTTTTGTTTTAAATGGAACTATCTCTTTGTTGTACCAATCTGTATTTCCATTAACAGTTTATGAGAATGCCTGTTTCTTCACAACTTCATCAATGCTAGGGACTTTAATTCTTTTTCATCTTTGCTTAGTTGGTGTGCAATAACAGAGCATCTTGCTGTTTTAATTTACTTTTCATTGATTACTAGTTATGTTCATTGTCTTTTCATATGTTTGTTAGCAGTTTTATTTCTTGTTTTGTGAATTGTCTTTTGCCCATTTTTCTGTGGAGAAGCCAACTGTCTCATTGATTTACAAAAGCTTTTTATGTAGAAAGGTGATTTAACTTTTTATCATATATGTTGCAAAATCTCTTTCTCAGTTTATCGTCTGCCTTTTAAATTTATTCATATTTTGAGGTATAGAAGTTTAAACTTAAATTTCTTTTTATAGTTTCTGGCTCTTGATTATGCTTAAAAAGATTTCCTTCACTCAAAGAAGGTGCCTTGGTGGCATTGTGGTTAAGCGCTCGTCTGCTAACTGAAAGATTGGCAGTTCGAACCACAGGCTGCTCTGTGGGGGAAAGATGTGACAGTCTGCTTCTGAAAAGATCTACAGCGTTGGAAACCCTATGGGGCAGTTCTGTTCTGCCCTACAGGGTCGCTATGAGTTGGCATCAACTTGATGGCAATAGGTGTGGTTTTTCTGTTTTGTTTTGTTTTTGGGGTCACTCAAAATTATATAATTATCTACTTATGCTTCCTATTAGTGCTTTCATAGTCTCATTTTTACATTAAAATTTTTAAAATATTTGGAATTTATTTTTGTGCAAGGAATGAGGTAACTTTCCACATGGTTAACCAAGGGATCCCAGCATTAATTACTGAATCATCTGTCCAAAAAGAAGATTTAAAAAAAAGTAGCAAGCATATCTTCTTTTTTTCTCTGCTCCTATGTTTCTGCAGGGGAACTGCTAAAACTCAGTATGTGACTGAATGCAGAGAAGAAAGAAACCAGGGATTATAGCAATTCTGCACAGGTTCAGGAGTTACTATATGACATTCTAGAATCCACCTTTGATAGCCCTATACTCTACCCCTGCCTAATGATACACATATAAGTAGACTCTTGTGAATACACAGGGTTTGTTTGTATTTTTTTTTACCCCCTCAGTATCTTGGCAGAGGTGATATTAATAACACAATTCTCTAAAGATTGCTGGGCATAATCCTGTTTACAGTGGATTTATAACTTTGTGTCTGTCAACATTTAAAGGGGGGATGGAATTAGTGAAGCTCTGTATTTCTACTTGATTGTATAGTATTCTAAGTGATCTTATCAAGTTTTAATTTTTAAAATAATTTTCCCCTTTTAGGACAGAACCATATACTTTTCCTCCTGCCTCTACTAAGTACCCACCCATCCCTTCAAAATGTACTGTGGGCACTCAAACTGACTACCGGGATTCTGAAGTTCAAACAGATCCATATTCTGCAGAATATGTAGTATGTCAAGACTCAATCCCTGAGCTCTTGACCCTGGCTACTCTTACTTGGGGTGAGTTGGTAATTCTTTTTAATATTTGTAAGGGACAGCATGGAGTTCCTGGAAATGACACACATGGATAGAGTCAACTGTGGTTTAAAGTGTTGCTGTTTAAAGTGTCCTGCTCAATAGAGTTACTTCATAGACTCATAATTTTTCTGATACTTTCATTCAAAGAAAGATACTTCTTTATCATTGTATGTAGGTTTATTGTGCTCTATCCCTGAAGCTAGTTATATTTCAGTTTAATTTTGCAGTTGCTTTGCTGAATACTCACCTCTCTCCTCCTACCTGTTTCTCCCAGGGAGTCAACTCCTTTTCATTGAGACTCCATAATCCTTCTTTACACATCAGTTTTATTGAGTGTATAATATTGAATGTACATTCATATATATGTAATAGTTATATCTTATTTTGCTTACAGTTTGTAAAAGCTGTCTTATATAATTTATTTTATCTGAATCTTAAAAAGGTCATATGAAGTTGGCCGTGGACATATTATTATATATATGTAAATATATATTGCATTGTTTTATTCAATTCTCATAACTCATTATGCTAATAGTACTTGACTGGTTGTAGAGAATGAAATGTTTTCAAACAAAAATCATGTATTCAAAACGTACAGTCTATTACGCTACTAATCTTTTTAGGTAAATGCTTTCTTATGGGGTATTACTTACATATAATAATTGCTTTGAATGTTAAAAGTTCTTAATAAAATTGGAAATATCTTTAGGCCTTTGTTTAATATGGACTCTTCTTTGTTCACGAATTTGTTTGAACTGTGGCTTTATCAGAATATTGCCTATTACCTACTGATTTAATTGAACAGTAAGTGAATAGGTATCCAGCATCTTAAGTTATCTGTGAGGGCCTGGGAATAGGGAGAAGCAAGGAAAAAAATGTCACGTTTGACATTTAGAAAGATAAATAGGAGGATTTCCTATTATGAAAGGAAAACATACAGATCTGAGTTAATTTTTTTTTACCTCCTAGCTTTTGCCAACCTGCACAGTACTGTTTGCTTTTGGTGGTGTGTGAGGATTCAGGGAGGTGTTTAGAGCTAGCCCTTTTCAGCTTGCTGTATTGAATAAGGCCCCGAGGCTTATTCAGGGCCACATAGTTAGCCACAGAGCTGCCACGGAACCACAGAGCTGCACCAGTACCCCGTGGCTCCCTGAGCATGCTTTATGCCCAATCAACTCTCTAACTTTTCGACAACTTCTCAAGCTTTAAGTAATAGCTTATTTAAGCATACTTTCCAAAGAAGAGCTGCACAGTGTTTTCTTTTCTTTCTTAGATACCAGCACCTTGTAACCAACAAAAATGAATTGCCTAGTACCTCTCACTTAGTTGTTTATAATGACATTTTAACCTTCTGTTTGCATCCAGCAATGGGTGGGAAAAAAAGAACACGTAAGCTCCAGCTTTAGGTTTCCACTTAATAAGGTTTTGTTATAATGAAGTAGTCTTACAAGATCACAAAAATTGACAGGTAGAGACAAGATAAATCAGCAAAGATGTACTGACATGAGCTTTCTGGATAAAGGTTTGTTTATACTGTCCTTAATTTCTTTTAGTATGTACTGTAGGTCTGTGTAAATCTGAGTAGACTAGAGATTAATAGCCAAATTCTGAAAGCTGTTTTTTGGTAGTTTAGCCAATTTAGAATATTCCATGGTTTATCCCTTCTTTTCCCCACTCAGCACTTATATGGCTTTGGAATATTTGAGATAGCTAATCTACCATTTTAGCAGATCTTGAAAATCAGATTTTTATAGTTCAGCTTTGTCATGTGAAAATTTTAATGCCAGAATTTATTTATTATATTCTGCAGAAATGCAAAAATTATTTTAAAATAGAAGGCATTTTAAATAGATATCATATCTAGAATTAACATAGAAGAATATTAGATGTAAGATTTCTCAGATATTATCCCTTTATTAACTGCACAATCTCAACTGAGAATGAGTCATAAGGGTTTGGTTAAAAGTTTAGTTTTCTTAACAAGCCAGGGTACTAGTTCCAAAGATTATGTTTTGCTTTCTTTTTTATTTTAACTGTTACTGATAGAATGGTAAGTGAGTTGAAAGTGAGCCAGGCCATTCATTCTAATATTCAACATACCTAACACTCCCTATTATCTTCTCCACAAAATTATTTAGCTGCAATCTAGTTTGATGGGAAAAATAAGAAAGAATCTAATATTTCATTCCACCAGTGGATGGAGTAGATGTTATTACTTTTAACAAAGAAGTCTTGCCATTGGTACAGTTGTCTGAGCTACAGTCCCATCCCACTCTGCTGGTTCATTTGTTCAATTTTGAATTCCTACCAAGGTACTAGGGCTACAGTGATGCACATGACAGATACCAAATTACACCATGATAACCAAATTGAATATTTCTTAGAGCAGAGAGTGCAAATTTTAATGGCTTTAAGGGCCTGTAGGTAATAAAAAGGAGTGGAGCAGATTGGAAATATATATTTTTTCAATTTTTGTGTAGTTCTATTAAAAGAAAAACAGCATAGTTACAATTATAAATGGCTTTAACGTTTAATAAAATAATCAGGATACAGATTTATACATATATTATATTTACATCTATGAAAGTGAATGCCTATGAAAAGACTAGAAGGAAAAATTTCCCTCAAATAATTATGTTAGGGCACCTAGATGATGAGTGGGTTTCTTTTTTTTTTTTCCCTCTCTGTTTCCATACCTCATGTAAGGTGGTTGTATGCCTTGGGATGCTGGCACAGCATACTTTTAAATTGGCAGGTCTTTCTGGTAGTGCTTTTCTAGATTCCACCTCCACAAGTGGAGGCAGAGACTGCTAGGTACATCGAGTTGGTACATGTCTTTGATGGATGTCTGTATTCTTTATCTATCACAATTTTTCCAGGATAATTAAACTAACGTTTTTTTCAAAATCAGGTCCAAGGGGAAAAAATAAATATATAGCTCTTCTGAGCCTCTCTCTTTGCAGTGACCACTCAAGAACAAGAGCTGAAAGTATTTTAAACATTACTGTTACCTCAAAATTGATTCATTTGGATGATTTCTTCTGATATTGTCTCTGAAATGCTGAATAACTATTATGTGAAACTATGAAAACTAATAAAAGAGGGAGCCTTTCAAAATGGTTAGAAGTTAGCTTATCTAACTCCCTTGGTTGTAGCTAAGAAAACAGAACCAGAGAGGTTAACAGACTCATCCAAGGACATGGAGACAGTTGATCCACTGTAATGATTTTTTATTAAAAGTAGATTACAGTACACAGTACTGGAGAAGTCAGCACAACTTGACCAAGGCAAAGTCATAGAACCTTCATAGACACATTCAAACTCCCTGAGGGACCAAATTACTAGGCTGAGGGCTTGGGACCATGATCTTGGGGGACATCTAGCTCGTAGTTTATAAAGAAAATGTTCTACATCCTACTTTGGTGAGTAGCGTCTGGGGTCTTAAAAAGCTTGTGAGCGGCCACCTAAGATACATCTACTCGTCCCACCCTGTTTGGAGCAAGGAGAATGAAGAAAACCAAAGACACAAGGGAAAGATTAGTCCAAAGGACTAATGCGCCACAACTACCACAGCCTCCACCAGACTGAGTTCAGAACAACTAGATGGTGCCCAGCTACCACCACTGACTGTTCTGACAGGGATCACAATAGAGGGTCCCGGACAGAGCTGGAGAAAAATGTAGAACAAAATGCTAACTCACAAAAAAGACCAGACTTACTGGTCTGACAGAGACTGGAGAAACCCCGAGAGTATGGCCCCGGACACCCTTTAACTTAGAACTGAAGTCACTTCTGAAGATCACCCTTCAGCCAAAGATTAGACAGGCCTATAAAACAAATAATAACACACATAGTTCAACCATGTATTTGAGACTAAATGAACACACTAGTCCAAAAGTGAAGACAAGAAAGGACAGGAAAACTGAGGTCGAGAAGGGGACAGTGTTGACACATCGTGGGGTTGGCAACCAGTGTCACAAAACAATTTGTGTGTTAATTATTTAATGAGAAATTAATTTGCTCTTTTCACCTAAAGCACAACAAATAAAAAAATAAAAGTAGATTACTTTAAAAAAATGGAAAAAATTTTTTATTGTTGTAAACTATACACAACAAAACATGCACCAATAAAAGCAGATCACTTTTGTTTCCCCCACTATAACGGAGGGCTGTGATCAAGTCTCTGTCACGGATTTTGAAGATGCTCATATCTGGCTCTAATTCTCATTCTTGTTTCCTGGCTCCCTTTATGAATCAGATTTTGTATTCTTGACACTCATGCTTTAAAGCAGGGGCTCTACTTTCAGGTCTGATGACGTATTAAAAATATGCTGAAACCTTCCACTACTGCTCTATACACATAAAAATATAGAAAAGAGTTCAAAATTAATAAACGTATAGCTACAGGTAAAAACAAGGAAGAAAATCTCCGTAGTCTAGAAATGGAGACTTCTTTCTAAGACGAAGAAATATCTGGGAACCTTTGATGGTGAGCAGGGGCTGAAGTCAAATGGTGTGTGAATGGTTGGGCCTCAGACCTGAGTTACTTTCTGAACTGGAGACGGAAGAACTTTTGTCCTGCCCATAAATGGGGCTGCCAGCTTAAGGTTATCGCCAGAGTTGAGCCACGTCCTCCTACCTGGGGCTTTGGGCTCTCCTCTTGGTGGTAGAGGCTTAATGTTGAGCTGCAGGAGGGCCAAAGCCAAGTCCTCTAAAGTAAGAGATCCAGGTGGGGGCTCAGAAATGCTTTACTAGGCCTAAAGCCTAATCCGGAGCCCCATCCCAGGTAGAACTGAGGTCAAAGCTTCAAATAAAAACTTCTGTAAGTCAGGCCTACCCTTACCATTTGTGGGGCCCTGGCCAGGGGTTCAAATGGAGGACCACATACCACATGTCTGTTGTTGTTAGGTGCCGTTGTGTCGGTTCTGACTCATAGTGACCCCATAGGACAGAGTAGAACTGCCCAATAGAGTTTTCAGGGAGTTTTGGTTAGCAGCTGTAGCTTGCCGTAGCTCTTAACCATTGCACCATCAGGGCTCCGCCACATGTCTAGATATTTAAAAATTATAAATCAAGCTAATATCTGGTAGGTAAAATATGTTCTGTCTTTCTCCTTCACTAATATGTCTTTTTAACAAGCTGAAAGGACAGGTTCAAAATTTAGAATTCTTAGACATCTTGGGATTCCATGCTGGAATGTGGTGGCAAGGGGAGAGCCTGCCTGTGGCCTTCCCTTTACTCTTCTCACCTCTGGCTATCTTCCACATCATGAGGATGTGGCATGCACACATGTGATCACTCCAGCTTGCTTTTCCAATCTGTCATTCACACATCCCTGCCAGCAGCTGCTGCTTGGCAGCTCCTTGGGCTTAAGGGTGCAAAAACAGTGGCATAGTCTGCCTTCATGAGTTTGAATCCTTGGAAAAGACCCATTTAGACTTAAGCAGGCCTGGGGCCATTTGTACAAGGAATTTCAGGGTCTCTAAGAGTGACAGTAGCTCCAGGTGGGCATGATCCCATGGAGTCCTCACCACATGGGTATGAAAGGCCCTAAAGAATGAGGCCTGGGAGGAGCCCATCTTTCCAGGTCAAGGAGTGGTGCTGCCCAGGGTGCTCATGAGAGAACTCTGTAGATGATCTCAGTCCAAAAATTGCAAAGCACCCGAGGACCACAGATAACCAGAAGTGACTCACAAAAACATAAGGGGAATGGAAGAATAAATTCCTGAAGAAATAGAGCAAAAGGACTTAGAAAGTACTTTCTATATCCACAAAGAGAAAAAGGGGGAGGGGGTAGCAACAATGAAAACAAGAATGGAGGTTATGAAAAAGAACCAGTTGGAATCATTAGGAAGGAAAAGTGTAGATTTTGAAATAAAATAGACAGAGCCAAAGAGCAAGTTAGTAAAATGGAAGATTGAATGAATAAATATTCAGTAACACAACATACACAAGATTATAGTGTTTATTGGGGTATAGTGACCAAATAGGTACCCATTATGGCCCCTGATTTCCATGTCTTACTCTTGGTCACAAAAGGATGATGCAGTAAATTAAGGCTACATTTAAAAGTGCTAGCCACCAGAGTGTGACTGGGTCCCCAAAATCTGGTCAAGGGAGGCATAAGTAAGGTTGGGTCTCAGCCATTATCTCTGGACTGATCAGGAAGTTTCAGGATTATGACAGGATAAAATGCAAATATGGTGAATTCTGAGCTAATGATTAGTTTCTTCATTATCTGTCATGAAAACTTCTGTTTTTTATCTTTGTCCAACAAATTCCGTACCCCTTATCATATTTTCCCACCTCAGGACATTGATATTTCTTTGTATCTCATAATATAGACTTGTCTAATTAACAGCCCTCCAAGGCATGATTATTCAGTGGTCTCTCAATATTCTTCCAATACTTTCCAGCATCATAGATGCAACTAGAATGTTTTATAGCTTCATTACTAATGAGAAGCAGTGGAGGGCACAATCAACACAAGCTGTGAGGCATATCTGGAGGAAGTTTCTTAATATTATTTTATCCTGTCATAACCCTTAAGTCTCCTGTGTCTTCCGTCTGGCGAGGTCCACGTGTAGAGAAGCCATTTATGTTGTTGACTAGACAACCAACAACAGCAACCCTTGAATTTAGATGATAGGAACTAGAAGGACGTAAATTATATACTGGCAGGTACATGAGTTTACCCATTTGTTTCTAAAATGTTCTCACTGCTTCCTCCTCAAGGCCGAGGGCTCCCAGCAGGACAAGCTGAGGTGGAGATGATAGAACGGGCCCGGGAGAAGCGCGCTTGGGAAACCACCCTTCCCCCTCTGACTGACACCACCCAGTTTGAGAAGAGGAGGAGGATGATGAATGCAATGGAGAGGAAGGAGTGGGCCTTCAGAGAGCAGGAGATTCAAAAGTAGGTTCTCGATTACCCAGACAACTGTTCTTGCACTGATAGGAGTGATATTGATACTTTTTATCTGTAACACACTTTTCCAAATGTATGAGTTTAAAAGCAATCCTCAACCTATTGAACTAGGAAATCAGGTTTCTGGGTCTTTCTCTATAATTCTCTCTTCAATTACATTAAAATGTATAATGTCCTCTTTGTGTGGGAAGAAGTTTACCAGGGAACCCACATTTAAACAATTACTTTTTTTTTTCTTCTCTTCCCGTTTTTCTTTAGTATCTACCTAGACTGTCTCTGAATCCCATTGATTCCTGCAAAACATCTTTCAGACTGTCCCTTCCTGTTTGTTGCCAGTGCCACTGTCCTAGACCTGGCCCCCTTCTTTTCCCACCAAACAGCCTCCCAGCTCGTCTTGTCTCTTATACCCCCGGCACTGGATTCACAGTTCTTGGGTTCTTTCTAGAGCTGATAGGGCATTTTCTATTTAAAAGACAAATTGTGAATCGGCATAAAATAGTTTATAGAGAAAATGTTCTACATTCTACTTTTGTGACTAGTGTCTGGGGTCTTAAAAGCCTGGGGCGGCCATCTAAGATACTCCACTGGTCTCACCCCTTTGGAAGCAAGGAAGAATGAAGAAAACCAAAGACACAAGGCAAAGATTAGTCCAAAGGACTAATGGACTACAACTACCACAGCCTTCACCAGCGCAACGGGATAGTGCCTGTCTACGATCACCGACTACTCTGACAGGGATCACAATAGAAAGTCCTGGCCAGAGCCGGAGAAAAATATAGAACAGAATTCTAAATCACACACACAAAAAAGACCAGACTTACTGGCCTGACAGAGACTGGAGAAACCCTGAGAGTATAGCCCCCAGACACCCTGTTAGCTCAGTAACAAAGTCACTCTTGCAGTTCACCCTTCAGCCAAAGATTAGACAGGCCCGTAAAACAAAACGAGACTAAAGGGGCACAGCAGCCCAGGGGCAAGGACTAGAAGGCAGGAGGGGACAGGAAAGCTAGTAACAGGGAACCCAAGGTCAAGAAGGGAGAGTGTTGACGTGTGGGATTGGTAACCAATGGCATAAAACAATATGTGTACTGTTTAATGAGAAGCTAGTTTTTCTGTAAACCTTCATCTAAAGTACAATAATAATAAAAAAAATATTGAATTTTATCAAAAATAAAAAAAAGATAAATTGTGGAATTCTTCAATTAAGACCTGAGCTCACAGCCCATAAGTAACAGTCTGTTTAAGTACTTCTGGTTGCATTTTCAATCATGTTAACTGATAATATTTCCAGTGATGAGGTTGTCTCTGGAAGAGTATATACAAATAACGAGAATCAAAAAATTGGGACCACCCCTAGCGAGAAAGAAAGGAAGGGAACTTGTCGAGATTGCACTTCTTTCCAGGCTGTACTGAGGCACTTTATTGCTAGTTGCAATGCTACCATGGCCCCTGATGGTGTGCTTCCTATCAGACATCCGAGAGAGTTAAGAGGCTCAGCTTGGCTCTAAATTAAAAATATGTTTATCTTTTTGTAATGCCTGATTAAGTCTGAATCCAAACTATGAGATGTTTTGGCAACAGCTTGCAATTAGATGGAAGATAGTGTTTGGGGCAAAGTAGGTGTCAGATACCCAGTCCTGTCTCTAGGAATTTAAAACTTTTTGCTGTAATTTGGTGACATACATGTCTTCTCAAAAACGTTGCCATTGAGTCGATTCTGACTCAGAAGGACATTAAAAATAGTAATAATGTATCTTGCTAGAGTGAAGGCATCATCTGAGAAAACAAGTACTTTTACCAAACTGAGGATAATTTTAACGACCATATGTTGAATCCTTTCTGTGTGCTGGGTTCTGTGCTGTGAGCTGGGGAAACAGGGATAAACAGGAAGCTGTCTATGCCCTGACAGAGCTCCTTACAGTCCACAGCAGGGCAGCAGACCTGGAGACCAACCACTGTCTTATAGGATGGATCAGGGTATGTGCTACTTTATACACGAAATGCCGGGGGAACTCAGGTGAAAAAGCGATTAGTTCTATATGAGGTGGGTGGAGATTTGGGAAAACTACTGAGAGGAGGTCACCTCTGGCCAGATGTTGAAGGGTGGAGTAGGAAGCTATCAGTAGACGATATTATCAGTGATGATGATGATACGTGTAGAGCACATTACTGTGTGTCAGACAGTGCTCTGAACCAATAGTTCTCAAAGTGTGGCTCCAGACCAGTGGCATCAGTGTTACCTGGAAACTTTTTAGAAATGCAGTTTTTCAGGCTCCACCCCAGACCTACTGAATCAGGGGATGAAGCCCAGCAATCTGTATTGTAACAAGCTCTCTAGAGTCTTCTGATGCAGCTCAAGTTTGAGAACTACTGTTCCAACACTTTGTATACATTAACTCATTTAACGCTGTTAGTAACCTTAGAGGTGGATACTATTCTTATCTCCATTTTACAGTTGAAACTGAGGTAAGCAGTGAAGGTGAGAGTTGAATCTAGGCATTTTAACATTAGAAAGGTGACTGATGGTGTATGGCTTACCTTTAAAAGGGCCTGCTTCTCCATACTGGTTTGTCACTGTCCCCCCACCCACACACCCCTATGTGTTTTCCTTAAGAAGCTCTACTAGCATGACATGTTTGCTCTATCTCTAGTCTTTTCAAGTTGAACGTTCGTCCCTCTCTGCCAAGGCCTTGCTTCTCCCTTGTCGGTGTGGCAAATCTCAATCCTTGCTTGTCCTTAAGACTCTGCTGAGTTACCAGCTCCTCTAAGGAAGCCTTCTCTACCTTTCCCAAGCTTCCTCCAACCTCCACAGTGGGTTGCACTAGACATAGGTGTTCCGTTTTTTCTTCTCCCACAAAAATCTTTTCGTTGTTCTAGTCTGGTGTTGATCTCCTTGTGTTATAAATGTTGGCTTAGATGCCTACTTCACTAGAGCAGTGCTTCTTGAGAGAAGGCATTTTGTCTTGTTCATCTTTGTTGGTTCCCTAGGGTCACTTTGAGTTGGAATCGACTTGATGGCAATGGTTTGTTTGGTTTTTTTTTTGCCTGGCATAAAGGTGAACACTTAAAATTTGACGAATGAGCGAATAAAGGTATATATTTTTTAAATAAGAGTAAAATGTTCAAGTCTATATTTTAGGAAGGAAAACCTTGGCAGCTATGTGGAGCAAAGATTGGAAAGAGGAGAGACTAGAAGCAAGGAGACCATGTTAGGAGAGAGATGACAAAGACATGAGCTAGGAATGAATGCAAGAAGTGTTTTAGAGAAGGAATCGTTAGAGGGAAGAAGATGTAAGAGAAGAGGTAGATTTCTGGGAGAAGACAGTGAATGGGATTTTTTCTGTGGTTGTTAGGGTTAGTTGGAGATTCAAGCAGACAGTCTGAAATTCTGGTTCAGAAGGATGTGGGCTACAGGTATAGATTTTAGAGTCATTTGTACATGGTTGGATGCATATGAGTAAGAGAGCCCCGGGAGAACAAGTTAAAGGTAAGGGAAGGGAAACAAAGATTTGTTTAGTACCATCTGTGTGCCAGGTACTGTATTTAACATTTCCACATTCATTCCTTAACAGTCACCTGCCATAACCCTGTCTTCTCTTTGCTTCCCCTAGCACTTAATGCACCTGCAATACCAGTCAACCTGGAACTGTGCACAAACACCTTGTTGTTCATATAGGCCCAGCCTAGGGAGTCCTTTACATCATCTGCCAGGCATACTCTTCTTTGTTCTTCAGAACTACATCAGTATTATATTCATTTAATATGAACACTCACCATTGAGTTGCCTTCCCCCTGCTAAGTCATTCAATAAACTTTTGCCAGAGTGATCTTACCAGCCCAAAGAGAAGGTCCTGTTTATGGCAGATATTCTCTACCTCTCTAGTAGATCACGCTGTTGGAAATAGTCTATAACTTCATTATGTTTTGCAATTCATTTGAAGATTGCAGGATATTCGTCTGGAAGTTCTAAAACAGCTGCTGAAGAAGCGTGAGGAGAATCAAAATGAAGTGAACATGAAGAAGCTGAATGCCCAATGGTCTAAATTGCAGGAAGCAAAGGAGGCAAAAGTAGCAAAAATTCAACGCTCACATGTATCAGGTAATGGTGTAGTATGAACAATGAAGAAAATTAAAAAGTTGGCTTTGCTTTGGATCTTTTACCAAACCTTATTTAACTATGCTATAATTCTTCCTGGACCTAGTTTATTAAAATAGTAGATAAGGGATGGGAGATGAGTTATTTTTCAAAGACAGAAGAGTAGAGAAAAATCCCTCAATAAGAAAATCAAGTGATTTGCTAACAGGTAGTTAAGTTATTGACATTATGGTATGTGTGTGTGTGTGTGTGTGCGTGTGTGTGTGTGTGTGTGTGTTTGTGTGTAGCTAGTATATGTGTGCCTATGGCTTTAAAGAACAGACATTTATTTTCTCACAGTCCAGGAGGCTAGAAGTCTGAATTCAGAGCACCAGCTCTAGGGGAAGGCTCTCTGTTAGCTTTGGGGAAACATCCTTATCTCTTTTGGCTTCTGTAGCCCCCTCATTCCTCAGTTCCTTGATGATCTTCATGTGGCATCTATCTTCCCCCATTTTGGGCTCGCTCCAGTGTCTATTCTGCTCTTTTTATAGTTCAGAAGTGATCAGGTTTAGGACATACCCTACACTGATATGGTCTCATTAACATAACAGAGGAAACCTTAATTCCAGACGGGATTACATCCATGGGTATAGGGGTTAGGATTCCAAAATCTATCTTGGGGAGGGGGGACACAATTCAGTCCATAACACCGTATTCATGTGCTGAGGCCCTGGATAGAGAACAATGTTTTGCAATTTTTTTTTTTATTATTATTGCCCCAAGAGTCATTTTAGACATTTTTTTTCTTGATTTCTTCCCTCAGGAAATTTTAATGCTACAGACATACTGTTTATTTGTTTATATACTGTAGGTGTATACCTGTCTTCTATACACAGAAAGAGGAAGTATAAAGCTTACTCTTTTTAGTTCAGTGCCATATTAAGTGTGACTAAATAAAAATTTTAAGTTAAAATTTAAGTTAAAAAATTTTAGATTATTAACATTTAACTTTATAACTGTATTTTTTTAATAACTTTTAATGTAATTTACTTACATAAATTATAATGTATCAAATTACATATGCAGATTAGCAGTTTATGTATATATATATAAAATAGCAAGGTAATTGCATTTGAAAAATGTATATATGTAAAATAGCAAGGTAATTGCATTTGAAAAATGTATATATGTAAAATAGCAAGGTAATTGTATTTGAAAAAATCATTCAAAATTTATTTTTCCAAAAAAAAAAAAAATGGAATTAGTTCCTTAAAAATTATTTTTAGTGAATTTAACTTTTGACTTTTTCTGGATGGGAGAAAATAACTTTTAAGTTAACTAGCTCTAGGTATGTTGACCTTTTTTCTTTTCAGTATTTGACATAACTAATGATGTATTGACTAACTTTTGTAGACAAATAATAAAACATGAACTATTTTTATTGAATTCTAAAACCCCAAGTCATACCTAAAAGCCCTGAATCAAACAAAAACATGCACAAGGCAGCCAGTGGCCATGCAGACCACTTCTTGTGGTAGGACTTTGCGTCTTGTGGCATGATTTCAGCCCTGCTGAGAGTGCATGATGCAGGCCTTCAGTAGGGTGTGGGTCTGCGATAGGATCTGGAAGAAGAGGAACAGGCAGTGATAGTAAGCATGATTCCTTAGATGAAAATATCCCTGTTGTGCATGGTTGAGCCTTTTCCTCTGACTGCCAAACAATTCTGAAAACTATGGGACATACTCTGGTTTATTCTGGTATTAGCCAGGATGGATAGAGATTACTGAAGAATTTATAGACTTCCCTTTAAATTAGCCTCCTCTAGGAGTATAATTCTCCTAGTTCTCCATTAATCCTGCATTTTTTCAGTTATTTTGCATTTCTTTCATTGATTTAACAAATTTTCACTAAATACCTCTTCTTGGTCCGGTGCTTGGGGTGCAGTTATAAAAGGTTTCTGATGAGAAATGTTTGAGGACACTAGCTGATTCGGCTTCTGTCACTACCGCCTGTCTCATGACAATCCGGGTCACAGAGATGACAGACCTGGTCTTAATGTTGTATTCTGGCTGCAATGAGTGGTCATCATGCAATTTGTTCATTTCAGTAGCTTTCTTGGGAATAAAACTAGAATTGGTTTACTATTCTATGTCTAAATCATTCAGAACAATATTCTGGAGATAGTCATGGAGATATGCTTTGTTTTAGCAAACAGAAAACTTGTGGGAAAGGGAAAGAATGTGGAAGGAAAGCTGGAGAGAAGAAATATTATCAAGGATTATTCTGATTATGCATCACAGACCTATGGACCTCTAGCTCGCCTTGGTCGCTTCCCAGACAACAACTCAGAGAACTTTGTAGTAAAAAATCACTTTCTCACCACCTATGAAGGTAAGCAACTTACATAAGTAGACATTCAATATAAGAAGTTTATCTTGGAAATATAAATATATAAAATATAAAAATTTAGATTAAAAGCTAAACAACAAATAGAAATATTTGTAAGGAACAATAATGAACAGGTTTAATATTAATAATATAATGAGTTCATACAAACCAATAAAAAAATTAAGACTCAGATAAATAAATGATACACTATAGAATAATTTAACAGAGAAAATTCAATTAGCTACTAAACATTTAAGAATGTTTAATATTACTAATAATCAAAGATATACAAAAATGAAATAGAAATGACATGTCATTTTTACCTACCAAATTTGAAATGATAAAGAAAAATAAGAATACCTAATGCATTCAAGAGTATGATGAAAAAAGCACACTCATATGTTCCTGATGAAACATCTTATTAATATACAATTGGAAAGCAATTTGGCAATATAAGTTAAGAATCTTATATTTTTCCTTGCATTTTGGCCCAGCAATTCCATTCCTGGGCATAGGTGCTGAAAATAAAATCTGAAACGTGGGCAAAGCTTTCCACATCCCTTATAATAGTGGAAAAAAGGAAATATCTGACATTTTCAGCAGTAGGGCATATACATATGATGGAACTTTTTGTAACCATTAAAATAATACAAACCAGACTTTTATTTACATAGGATATTCATAAACTATAATGTTAAGTGGAAAAAATCATGCAAATTGTATTTAGCCCATGATTTCAATTATATTTTAAAAAATGCATAGAAAAAATACTGGTACCAGTTGCCATCGAGTCGATTCTGACTCCTGGCAACCCCATGTTCACTGAAATGTCAACAATTTTCTCTAGGTGGTTGGATTTGGGGTGGTTTTTCCCCTTTTTTCATATTTTGGGTACTTTCCTAATTTTTGTAATGAATATAATATTACTATTAAAAAATCTTTAAAAAGAAATACAGGTTTATTCCATTTAAAGAAAGCCTAAAATGAGAAATCCATTCTTAAGAATTCTGATAAAAAATTAATTGTGTAAATGTTTTTAAAAGATTAGCAAATATGTTCTGCAGGCAGGGGAGACTAGGGGTTACTCCTTAAAAAAACTTATATACCAAGGGTTATGAAACAAACAAAAAAAATATGATGAAATCAGTCCTTTAAGAAGGAATGCCAGAGAACAAGTGGGCAAGGAGATGAGGAGGCTAAACTTACAGAGAGGGCTATAGCTTTCATAAAAGTCCAAGTGAGGCTTATTTAAAGGATTGAAATTGCCGCTGACAAGTTCAAGTATGACTTGGCCAAGATCATGAGTTGATGATCACAACTGCTGAACCTGTAGCTCTGGTTGGCCATCTCTACAGCAGAATATGATGAATTGGTGTACACCCACTTTAGAACGGTGGGACCATGTTCCATAGGATTGTTAATTTCTGTTGGTTATTAATTGTGGAATTTATTACTTTTTGTAGGGCAATATTTTCATTTTAGAATGTATTTCTCATTTTATAGTCTAAGAACATGAGTTAATTATACAAAAATTTGCTTTACCTTTCAAGGACAATTCATTCTTTTATATGAGATATACCTTACCCATAATTCCAAATGAAACCACCTGGCAAAACAGCTGTTAAAAGTAACAATATACTTTGAAAAGGCTCCATTTAGATGCTAGATACTAAGAACGTGTGCTTTCTTCCCATAGGATTAGTCGAACTTGAGTCATGTCTCCCAGATTTTGTGACACAACCCCGCATCAGACCTCTGAAACCAAAAGCCATTACCACCAAAGCTGGTTTCCTAAAGAGGGCAGCAAGGATGGAACACGAGCTGGCAGAAGTTCATAAGGTATACTAGTTATCCTGAAGACGAGATGCTTCTCAGTGTGACTTTGGCAGAGAAATACAAAACCCAGACACTGCACTTTTTCTTGGGCAGCAAAGTCCAGTGGTTCTCAACATACAACCCTACATTCTTTTCTACTCACTGTATTTTTCTTTTCTGGAGGTCGCCTGTGCTGTGCTGAACCAGTATGGTTTTTCCTCACATTTCCAACTGTAGGAAAACCTTGTGGAGGTTATTCTCCCCGTTAGCAGAAGTCATGTCTTTCTGAAGGTGGTTCCAACTTTGGATCTACATGATAAAATTTGGCACGATACTGAGGTGTAGCAAGTTTCTAGTGTTAGGATTTACAATTGGTTTTAATGATGTGATAGGCTCCATTTCCTCCCTTTTATATTTGATATCAGAGCATCATGAAGAAAGGGAATCATCTTCAACTCCTCTCTCATCTAGTTAAAAACGCGACTAAACAAAAAATTTAATGGCCGTCTCCCTGAGCCAACTGCACAACATTCACCAGCGGCTTTCTCTTGTGTTAATTGGACTACAGGTGTGCAGACTTGAACACTCTAGAATCCTTGGTTTATGATATAGGTTCTCAATCTTTAGCATACATCACATTCACCCGGAGAACTTTTAGAAATGCGTGTTGCTAGGCCCATCCCCAAAGTTTCTGATTCAGCAGATCTGGGGTAGGGCTCCAATGTTTGCCCTTCCAGCAGGTTTCCAATTGGTGCTGATGCTACTGGTCCCAGGACTACACTTTGAGACCCACTGCTTTATGACATATTCTAATCACTTGTCCACGAGTATCTGTTTGTTCAGTTAATTTTAGTGTTATAATAATAATCCATAGGAACCCATACACAACATGAAAATTAGGATTTGACTATAATTTATATGTCTATACATTTCTCTCCCACCCCATTCCACTGTCTGTCTCCCTCTACCCATCCTGAACCCTGTGTTCTTCATTCTCTTACTTCATTTTATATAGTTATAGCATGTATATGTATTCATAAAAATCATGTTTTTCTCTCACATTCCCTTTTATATAGTCTTACATATGGAGCCCTCGTGGTGCAGTGGTTAAGCACTTGACTGCTAACCAAAAGGCTGACCATATATGACAGAGTAGAACTCCCCCATAGGGTTTCCAAGGAGCAGCTGTTGGATTTGAACTGCTGACCTTTTGGTTAGCAGCTGAGCTCTTAACCACTGCGCCACCAGGGCTCCAGTGTATGAGAATACAATTGATTTTTGCACATTGACTTGGTACACTTCAAACTTGCTAAGCTTAGTTATTAATTCTAGTAGTTTTTTTTGTTTTTTGTAGATTTCTTAGGATTTTCTACATAGACAATCATGTTTCTGAAAATAAAAGCTGTTTCATTTCTACCTTTCCAGTGTTTTTTTTTTCTTTCACTTTGTTTTGCATGTGGGTGTTTTATTATCTTTTAATTACCTTTTCTTATAGCTTAATCTCTTTTAACAGCTTTTTTTTTTTTTTTTAGGTTTCTCTCCATTTTTTTTTTTTTTTTATTGTACTTCAGGTGAAGGCTTACAGAACAAATAGTTTCTCATGGAACAGTAGTACACATATTGTTTTATGACATTGGTTAACAACCCCACGACATGTCAACCCTTTCCCTTGACTTTTTTTTTTTTTGGTGAAAATATACATAGCCAAAGATACACCATTTCAAAAATTTCTACATGCACAGTTCAGTGACATCGACTATGCTCTTCCAATTGTGCTGCTATTCTCACTTTAGATGAAGGTTTACAGAACAAAATAGTTTCTCATTAAACAGTTAGTACACATGTTGCCCTATGACAATGGTTAACAACTTCACAACACATCAACACTATCCTCACTCAACCTTGGGTTCCCTATCACCAGCTTTCCTGTCCCCTTCTGCCTTCTAGTCCTTGTCCCTGGACTGCTGTGCCTCATTAGTCCCATTTGGTTTTATGGGGCTGTCCACTCCCTGGCTGAAAGGTGAACCTCAGAGGTGACTTCACCACTGAGCTAAAAGGGTGTCTGGGGGCCATACTCTTGGGGTTTCTCCAGTCTCCTTTAGGCCAGTAAATCTGGTCTTTTTTTTGTGAGTTAGAATTCTGGTCTACATCGTTCTCCAGCTCTGTCCAGAACCCCGTGTTGTGATCCCGGTCAGAGCATTCAGTGGTGGTAGCCGGGTACCATCTAGCTGTACGGGACTCAGTCTGGTGGAGGTCTTGGTATCTGTGGTCCATTAGTCCTTTGGACTAATCTTTTCCTTGTATCCTGTTCTCTTCATACTCCCTTGCTCCTGAAGGGATGAGACCAGTGGAGTATCTTAGATGGCCGCTCACAGGCTTTTAAGACCCCAGACACTACTCACTAAGGTAGAATGTAGAACATTGCCTTTATAAACTGTGTTATGCCAGTTGAGCTAGATTAACAGCTTTTTGAAATATAATTGACATACATAAACTGCACGTGTTTAAATTTGATAAGCTTTGACATATGTACGCACTTGTGAAACCATCATTGTAATCAAGATAATGAACATATCCATCATCTAAGTTTCTTCATGCTACTTTGTAATCCCTTCTTCCTGTGCCTGCCTACTATTGCCCTCCCCTTCCACAGCAACCGCTGGTCTGCTTTTTTGTCACTCTAGATTAGTTTGCATTTTCTAGAATTTTATATAAATGGAATCAATGAGTCACGGTCTAGCTTCTTTCTCTCAGCACCATTTTGAGAATCAACTACGTTGTTGTGTACAGCAGTATTTCATTCATTTTTATTGCTGAATAGTATTCCATTGTATGAAAATACCACGATTTGTTCATCCATTCAACTGCTGATGGGTGTTTGGTTGTTTCCAGTTTTTGCCTATTATAAATAAAATTGTATAAACATTCATATGTACGTCTGTATAACTATAGGCTTTCATTTCTTTTGGATAAATAGGAAAGAAATGACTGGATCATATGGTAGGTGTATGTCTAACTTTTTAAGAAACTGCCAAACTCTTTTCTAAAGTGGTTTACCATGTTACATTCCCACCAGCAGTGGATGAGAGCTTCATTTGCTCTACATCCTTGCCAGCACTTGCTGTGGTCAGTCTTTTTAATTTTAGCCATTCTGATAGATATGTAGTGATACTTTGTTATGGTTTAATTTGTATTTCCCTACTGACTGATGATATCGAGCATCTTTTTATGTGCCTATTTGCCCTCCATATATCTTTTATGTACATTTTTTTTTAATTGTGCATTAGGTGAAAGTTTACGGAGCAAATTAGTTTCCCCTTCAGTGTTTGTACATAAAGTGTTCCATGACCTTGGTTTCATTCCCCACGATATTCAGCACTCTTCCCATTTCTGCCCTGGGTCCCCCATTTTCTTTCATCCTGATTTTCTACCCCTTCCTGCCTTCTCATCTTTGCTTTTGGGCAGATAATGCCCTTTGATCGCATATAATTGATTATTCTAAGGAGTATGTTCCTCTCAGATGTTATTGTTTATCTTATGTGCTTGTCTATTGTTTGACTGGGAGGTGTCCATGTATCTTCTTGGTGAAGTATCTGTTCAACTCTTCTACCTGTTTTTTAAATTTAGTTGTTTTCTTAATATTGAGTTTTGAGAGTTCTTTATATATTCTGGATACAAGTCCTTTGTCACGTATGTGATTTGCAGATATTTTTTCCTAGCCAGTAAACTTTTTTCATTCTCTTAACAGTGTTTTATGAAGAGCAGGTTCTTAATTTCGATGAAGTCTGATTTATCAATTATTTCTTTTATGGATTGTTGTTCTGGTACTGTATCTAAGAAATCTTTGACTAACCCAAGGTCATAAAGATGTTCTCCTATGTTTTCTTCTGGAAGTTTTATAGTTTTAGGTTTTACATAGGTTGCTGGGTGGTGCAAATGGTTAAGCACTCAGCTGCTAACTGAGAGGCTGGCTGTTCAAATCCACCCAGAGGAGCCTCAGAAGAAAGACCTGGCAATGTACTTCCAAAAGATCACAGCCATTGAAAACCCTACGTAGCGCAGTTCTACTGTGAAATACTTGGGGTCACCATAAGTTGGAATCAATTTGAAAGCTACTGGTTTTGTTTTGTTTTTTTTAATTTTTGTTCATTTTGAGTACATTTTTGTATATGTTGTTGTTAGATGCCGTCAAGTCAGTTCTGACTCACGGCGACCCTATGTGCAGCAGAATGAAACACTGCCTAGTACTGCACCATCCTCACAATCATTGTTATGCTTGAGCCCATTGTTGCAGCCACTGTGTCAGTTCATCTCATTGAGGGTCTTCCTCCTTTTCACTGACGCTCTCCTTTACCAAGCATGATGTCCTTCTCCAGGGACTGATCCCTCCTGATAACATGTCCAAAGTATATGAGACAAAGTCTTGCCATCCTTGCTTCTAAGGAGCTTTCTGGTTGTACTTCTTCCAAGACAAATTTGTTCGTTCTTTTGGCAGTCCATGGTATATTCAATATTCTTTGCCAACACCACAATTCAAAGGCATCAATTCTTCTTTGGTCTTCCTTATTCATCGTCCAGCTTTTGCATGCATATGAAGCGATTGAAAACACCATGGCTTGGGTCACGCTCACCTTAGTCTTCAAAATGATGTCTTTGTTTTTCAGCACTTTAAAGAGGTCTTTTGCAGCAGATTTGCCCAATGCAATGCATCTTTGATTTCTCGACTGCTGCTTCCATGAGTGTTGATTGTGGATCCAAGTAAATTGAAATCCTCGACAACTTCAATCTTTTCTCCATTTATCATGATGTTACTTATTGGTCCAGTTGGAGGACTTTTTTTTAATGTGCAGTGTATCTAGTTCAGGGTATAAATCAAGTTTGGTTATTTATGCATATAATAACCAATTATTCCAGCACCTTTGTTTAAAAGACTATCGTTTCTCCAATGAATTGCCTTTGCACCTTTGTTGAAAATCAATTGACCTTATATGTATTGGTCTATTTCTGTATTTTCTATTCTGTTCTATTCATCTGTTTGTCTATTTTTATGCCAATACCACATTGTCTTGATTACTGTAGTTTTATAATACTAAGTCTTGAAGGTAAGTTATGTAAGTTCTCTAACTTTGTCCTTATTTTTCAAAGTCGTTTTGGCTAAATCTAGATCCTTTGCATTTTCCTATGAATTTTACAATCAGCTTGTCAACTTCTACAAAAAAGACTGCTGGGATTTTTTTTTTTCATTTTTTTTTTTCAAGTATGGCGCCCTGGTGGCACAGTGGTTAAGAGTTCAGCTGCTAACCAACAGGTCAGCAGTTTGAATCTACCAGTCACTCCTTGGAAACCTTATGGGGCAGTTCTACTCTGTTCTATAGGGTCACTTTCAGTCAGAATCGACTCGACGGCAACGGCTTTGGGTTTTCTGGTTTGGTGGTGAAATATACGTAACACATTTGCCATTTCAACTATTTTACATGTACAATTTGGTGACATTATTACATTCCATGTGTTGTGCAACCATCACCACTGTCTGTTACCGGTTTTTCATCACTCTCAACAGAATTTCAGTACTTCTTAAACAATGCCTCCCCATTTTCCTTTCCCACCCATCTCTGGAAACCATGAATAAACTGATCTCTATGCATTTGCCTCTTCTGGATATTTCATAAAAGTGGGATCATATAATATTTGTTCTTTTATGTCTGACTTATTTCACTCAGCATAATGTTTTCAAGGTTCTGCTGGAGTTTTGATTGGGACTGGCACTGGTGGCGCAGTGGTTAAGAGCTCAGGCTGCTAATCAGAAGGTCGGTAGGTCGAATCCACCAGCTGCTCCTTGGAAACCCTATGGGGCAGTTCTCCTCTGTCCTGTAGGGTCTCTATGAGTTGAAGTTGACTCTACGGCAACAGGTTTGGTTTTTTGTTTTATGTTGACTTATAGATCGGTTTGGGGAGATTTCACATCTTCACACTATTGAGTCTTTTGATCCATTAACATGATATTGTTCTCCATTTATTTAGGTCTTCCTTAATTTCTCTCAGCAATGTTTTGTAGTTTACAGTGTATAGGTTTTGCACATCTTCTGTCAAATTTATCTCTAAGTATTTCATATTTTATGCTATTGTAAATGGTATTGTTTACTAAATTTTGATCTCCTCGTTGTTTGTTGCTAGTTATTAGATATATGATAGATTTTTATATTGATCTTATATCCTGTAATAAGTACTGTAATCACCCAATACATTTTTACTTTATTGCTTTAAGCAAACAATTATCTTTTAGATAAATTTAAAATAATAGAAAATAAAAACAGGAGATTTTATCTTACCTTCATTTGTTCTTTCTGCAATTCTGCCCTTTTTTTTAAAAAAAAAAAAAATACAGATCCACATTTCTGATGTACATAAATTTTCTTCTGTCTGAAAAACTTCTTTTAACATTTCTTGCAGGGCAGATCTGGTGGCAGTAAATTCCCTCGATTTTTGTTGGTCTCAGAAAGCCTTTATTTCTCCTTCACTTTTTTTTTAAACATATAATCCACATTGCACAAAATTCATCTTTTAAAATTGTACACTTCAGTGGTTTTTAGATATTCACAAAGCTGTGCACTCATCACCACTATCTAATTCCAGAACATTTTCATCACCCCAAAAAGAAACCCCATACTCAACAGCCACCTGGTAAAAACCAGTTCTGTTGTATTGACTCTGACTCACAATGACCCCATGTGTGTCAGAGTAGAACTGTACCCCATACAGTTCAGTGGCTGATTTTTCAGAAGCATATCTCCAGGCCTTTCTTCCAAGATACCTCTGGGTGCACTGGAACCTCCAACCTTCTGGTTAGCAGCAGAGCTCATTAGCCATTTGCACCACTCAGGGACTCCTACCTGTTACCAGTCACTCCTTGTTCTCTCATTGGCATGTTTATGTAGTAGGTGTTATTTTGTAAAAACATTTTTCTGTTCTTGACCTTTTTATCAAGTATCAAATTCACCTTTTTCATGCCTCTTAATTTTTGTTCACTTGCATTTGTTTATTTTGACCAGTTTTCCTCACTTACTTTGTCATATTGCCCCCTTTTTTTTTTCTGTGTTTAATTCTTGTTTTCTTTCTTCTTCTTGATTTGTAGCCATATCATCCTAACAAGGTAGAACTTTTAGCATACTCTCTCCATCAGCTTGCTTTCTCCACCATCTTCCATCAATTTAGGATTTTTAAATTGTTAGCTATTATGAATATATTACCTATTTTTCTTTTCTTTTGTATACACATATATTCAAACTTTACCAAGGTGTTTGTTCGCCATTATTTCAATTATCTCTTACTGCATTTCTCAAGTTTTTTTTTCTTATTTAAATACTTCATCCAAACTGTTTTCAGTGTGGGCATTTGTGTGCAAACCTTCTAAGGCTCTGTGTTTTTTTTGTTTTGTTTTGTTTTGTTTATTGTAGTTTGTATGAAGTTTACATTTCAAGTAAAAATATAAAAATTTATACATACATTGTTAGGTGACCCTAATTGCTCTCCCAGTACTGTGACAGCACACTCCTTTCCATCCCTGATTCCCCATGTCCATTGAACCAGCTCCTGACCCTGTCCGCCTTCCCTTCTCACCTCTGGACGGAAGCTGCCCCTTTGGTCTCTTGAATCTACTTGAGCTAAGAGGCACACTCCTCACAAGTATCACTTTACCTCCCACAGTCCAGTCAAACCCTGTCTGAAGAGCTGGCCTTGGAAATTGTTTAGGTTCTGGGCTGATAGAGAATCTGGGGGCCATGCTTTCTGGGGATCCTCCAGTCTCATTCAGACCATTAAGTCTGGTCTTCTTACTAGAATTTGAGTTCTGCACCCCACCTTTCTCCTGCTCCATCAGGGACTCTCTGTTGTGTTCCCTGTCAGGGCGGTCATTGGTGGTAGCTGGGCACCACCTAGTTCTTCTGCTTTCAGGCTGATGGAGTCTCTGGTTTATGTGGCCCTTTCTGTCTCTTGGGCTAATATTTCCCTTGTGTCTTTCGTGTTCTTCATTCTCCTTTCATCCAGGTGGGTTGGGACCAATTGATGTATCTTAGATTGTCACTCACTAGCTTTTAAGACCCCAGACACCACTCACCAAAGAGGGATACAGAACATTTTCTTAAAAAACTTTGTTATGCCAATTGACCTAGATGTCCCCTGAAAGCATGGTCCCCAGACCCCTACCCCTGCTACTCTGTCCCTCAAAGTGTTTGATTGTATTCAGGAAACTTCTAAGCTTTGGTTTAGTCCAGTTGTGCTGACTTCTCTTGTAGTGTGTGCTGTCCTTCCCTTCACGTAAGATAATTCTTATCTACTATCTAGTTATTAAATAACCTCACCCTCTCTCCCCACCCTCATAGCCATCAAAGAATGTTTTCTTCTGTGTTTAAACCTTTTCTTGAGTTCTTATAATAGTGGTCTTATACAATATTTGTCCTTCTGTGACTGACTAGATTCACTCAGAATAATGCCCTCCAGATTCCTCCATGTTATGTTTCATGACTTCATTGTTGTTCTTTATCACTGCATAGTGTTCCATTGTGTGGATATACCATAATTTGTTTATCAATTTGTCCATCGATAGGCACCTAGGTTGTTTCCATCTTTTTGCTATCGTGAACAGTGCTGCAATGAACATGGGTGTGCATATATCTATTCATGTGACAGCTCTTATTTCTCTAGGATATAGTCCAAAGAGCGGGATGCCTGGATCATATCGTACTTCTGTTTCTAGCTTTTTAAGATAGCACCAAATCGACTTCCAAAGTGGTTATACCATTTTACATTCCCACCAACAGGGTATAAGTGTATAAGTGTTCCAGTCTCTCCACAACCTCTCCCGCATTTATTATTTTGTGTTTTTTGGATTAGCGCTAGCCTTGTTGGGGTGATATGATATGTCATTTTAGTTTTGATCTGCATTTCTCTAATGGCTAATGATCGTGAGCATTTCTTCATGTGTCTGTTAGCCACCTGAATATCTTCTTTGGTGAAGTGCCTGTTCATATCCTTTGCCCATTTTTTAATTGGGTTATTTGTCCTTTTGTTGTTGAGGTTTTGCAGTGTCTTGTAGATTTTAGAGATTAGACACTGACTGGATTTGTCGTAGCCAAAAATTTTTTCCCAGTCTGTAGGTTGTCTTTTGACTCTTTGGGTGAGCATAAGTGTGAGATTTTTAGGCACTCCCAGCCTCTCTTCTGGCGCTTGTGCGTTGTTACTTATGGTTTGTATTCTGTTTATGCCTTGTCTTAGGGCTTCTCGCATTCTCCCTATTTTTTCTTCCATGATCTTTATCGTTTTCAATTTTATATTTAAGTCTTTGATTCATTTTGAGTTAGTTTTTGTGCATGGTGTGAGGTATGGGTCTTGTTTCAGTTTTTTGCAGATGGATATCCAGTTATGCCAACACCATTTGTTAAAGAGACTGTCTTTTCCCTAATTAACGGACTTGGGTCTTTGTCATGTATCGGCTGCTCATAAGTGGACGAATTTACGTCTGGATCCTCTATTCTGTTCTATTGGTCTATGTATCTGTTGTTGTACCAGTACCAGGCTGTTTTGACTACCGTGGAGCTATAATAGGTTCTAAAATCAGGTAGTGTGAAGCCTCTTACTTTGTTCTTCTTCTTAAGTAATGCTTTACTTATCTGGGGCCTCTTCCCTTTCCATATGAAGTTGGTGATTTGTTTCTCCATCTCGTTAAAAAATGCTGTTGGAATTTGGATCGGGATTGCATTTTATCTGTAGATGGCTTTGGGTAGAATTGACATTTTCACAATGTTGAGTCTTCCTGTCCATGAGGAAGATATGTTTTTCCACTTATGCAGGTCTCTTTTGGTTTCTTGCACTAGTGTCTTGTAGTTTTCTTTGTATAGGTCTTCTACATCTCTAGTTAGATTTATTCCTAAGTATTTTATCTCCTTGCAGGTATTGTAAATGGTATTGATTTGATGATTTCCTCTTCGAGGTTCTCTTTGTTGGTGTAGAGGAATCCAACTGATTTTCGTATGTTTCCCTTGTATCCTGATACTTTGCTGAAATCTTCTATTATTTCCAGTACTTTTCTTGTGGATTCTTTGGGGTTTTCTGTGTATAAGATCATAGAGTCTGCAAATAGAGGTACTTTGACTTCTTCCCCACCAATTTGGATGCCCTTTCTTTCTTTTTCTAGCCTAATTGCTCTGGCTAGGACCTCCAGCACAATGCTGAATAAGAGTGGTGATAAAGGGCATTCTTGTCTGGTTCCTGTTCTCAAGGGGAATGCTTTCAAAGTCTCTTCGTTTAGGATGATGTTGGCAGTTGGTTTTGTATAAATGGCCTTAATTATATTGAGGAATTGCCCTTCTATTCCTATTTTGTTGAGAGTTTTTATCATGAAAGGGTGTTGGACTTTGTCAAATGCCTTTTCTGCATCCATCAATAAGATCATGTGGTTCTTGTCTTTTGTTTTATTTATGTGATGGATTACATTGATTGTTTTTCTGATGTTGAACCATCCCTGAATACCTGGTATAAATCCCACTTGATAATGGTGAATTTTTTTTTGATATGTTGCTGAATTCTACTGGCTAGAATTTTGTTGAGGATTTTTGCATCAATGTTCATGAGAGATATTGGTCTGTAATTTTCTTATTTTGTGGTGTCTTTAGCTGGTTTTGGTATCAGGGTTATGCCGGCTTCCTAGAATGAGTTTGGGAGTATTCTGTCCTTTTCTATGCTCTGAAATACCTTTAGTAGAAGTGGTGTTATCTCTTCTCTGAAAGTTTGGTAGAATTCTCCAGTAAAGCCATCCGGGTCAGGGTTTTTTTTTGTTGGGAGTTTTTAAATAACCTTTTCAATCTCTTCTTTTGTTATGGGTTTATTTAGTTGTTGTACCTCTGTTTGTGTTAATTTAGGTAGGTAGTGAGTTTCTAGAAATATGTCCATTTCCTCTTGGTTTTCAAATTTGTTAGAGTACAGTTGTTCAAAGTAGTCTGTTACGATTCTTTTGATTTTGGTTAGGTCTGTTGTGATATCATCCATCTCATTTCTTATACGGGTTATCTGCTTCCTCTCCTGTTTTTCTTTTGTCAGTTTGGCCAATGGTTTATCAATTTTGTTGATCTTTTCAAAGAACCAGCTTTTGGACTTGTTAACTCTTTCAGTTGTTTTTCTATTCTCTATTTCATTTAATTCTGCTCTAATTCTTATTATTTCCTTTCTTCTGGTGCCTGAGGGCTTCTTTTGCTGCTCTCTTTCTACTTGTTCCAGTTGTAGGGTTAACGTTTTGATTATGGCCCTTTCTTCTTTTTGGATGTGTACATTTATTGCTATCAACTGACCTCTGAGCACTGCTTTTGCTGTGCCCCAATGGTTCTGGTAGGATGTGTTTTCATTCTCGTTTGATTCTATGAATTTCTTTATTCCATCCTTAATTTCTTCTATAACCCAGTAGTTTTTTAGCAAGGTGTTGTTCAGTTTCCATGTGTTTGATTGTTTTTCCCTTGCTTTTTGTGTTACTGATTTCCGCTTTGTGGCTTTATGGTCAGATAAGATGCTTTGTAATATTTTGATGTTTTGGATTTTGTTAAGGCTTGCTTTATGGCCTAATTTGTGGTCTATTCTGGAGAATGTTCCATGTGCGTTGGAAAAGAAAGTATACTTGGCTGCTGTTGGGTGGAGTGTGTGGTGTATGTCTATGAGATCAAGTGGGTTGATTGTAGCATTTAGCTCTTCCGTGTCTTTGTTGAGCTTCTTTCTGGATGTTCTGTCCTTCACCGAAAGTGGTGTGTTGAAGCCTCCTACTACTATTGCAGAGCTGTCTATCTCTCTTTTCAGTGCTATTAGAGTTTCTTTTACGTATTTTGGAGCCCTGTCTTTGGGTGCCTAAATATTTATTATAGTTATGTCCTCCTGGTGTATTGACCCTCTAATCATTATATAGTACCCTTCCTTATCCTTTGTGGTGAATTTTACTTTAAAGTCTTTTTTGTCAGAGATTAATATTGCCACTCCTGCTCTTTTTTGAGTGTTGTTTGCTTGATATGTTTTTTCCATCCTTTGAGTTTTAGCCTGTTTGTGTCTTTAAGTCAAAAGTGTGTCTGTTGTAGACAGCATATAGACGGATGGTGCTTTTTTATCCAATCTGCCACTGTCTGTCTCTTTATTGATGCATTAAGTCCATTTACATTCAGCGTAATTATTGATAGGTATGAGTTTAGTGCTGTCATCCTGATGTCTCTTTTTGTGTGTTGTTCACAGTTTCTTTGTTTCCCTTAATTTTCTGTGCTGAGTTGTTTTTCTTTATGTGTTTTTTTTCCATCTTTTTCATTGTCGTTGATTTTATGTTTGCTGAGTCTTTATATTTTTCTACTTTTTTATTTTGATTTGCAAGATTGTTAGATTCCTTTACTGCTACCTTAATATTTACCCCTATTTTTCTAAGTTTATACCAGTCTTTTATTTCTTTGTATCTCCTTGACTTCCCCTCCATATGAAAAATCTATGTCTGCATTTTTTAAGTCCCTCTTTTTGTTTTAACGTTGTCCTTTTTTACATATTGATATCTCTGTTTCCCTATTTTCAATGTTTTAGCTTTAACGTATTTTCAACTTCCCTATCTGAGTCAATATCTGGTTGCTCTGTCCTGTGTTCTAGTCTTGCGTTGTTATCCAATGTTATTGATTATCTAACTGGAGGACTCCCTTTAGTATTTCTTGTAATTTTGGTTTGGTTTTTGCAAATTCCCTAAACTTCTCTTTATCTGGAAATGCCCTAATTTCACCATCATATCTGAAAGACAGTTTTGCTGGATATATAATTCTTGGCTGGCAGTTGTTTTCCTTTAAGTCTTATATGTCATCCCATTTCCTTCTTGCCTGCATGGTTTCTGCTGAGCAGTCCAAGCTTATTCTTATTGACTCTCTTTTGTATATGACTTCTCGTTTATCCCTAGCCACTCTTCAAATTCTCTCTTTATCTTTGGTTTTGGCAAGTTTGATTATAATATGTCTTGGTGACTTTTTTGGGATCTACCTTATGTGGGGTTTGATGAGCATCTTGGATAGATATCTTCTCATCTTTCACGATATCAGGGAAGTTTTCTGGCAACAAATCTTCAACAATTCTCTCTGTATTTCTGTTATCTCCCCCTGTTCTGGTACTCCGATCACTTGTAGGTTATTCCTCTTGATAAAATCCCACATAATTCTTAGGGTTTCTTCAGTTTCTTTAATCCTTTTATCTGATTTTTCCTCAAATAAGTTGGTATCAAGTGCTTTATCCTCGGTTTCACTAATTCTGACTTCCATTGCCTCAATTCTGTTCCTATGACTTTGTATTGAGTTGTCTAATTCTGCCATTTTATTGTTAACCTTCTGGATTTATGATTGCTGTCTCTCTATGGATTCTCGGAGCCTGTTAAATTTGTCATTATGCTCCTCTCTAATCTTTTTAATTTCCTCTATTGTGTGTTGTGTGTTTTGCTCAATTTCCTTCCTAATCTTTGAAGAGTTCTGTATATTAATCTTTTGTATTCTCCCTCTGGTAATTCCAAGAAATTTTCCTCTTATGGAAAGTTTCTAGATTCCTTTTTTGGGGGAGCTTGCTGAAGCCATCATGGACTGCCTCTTTATGTGATTTGATATTGATTGTTGTCTCCGAGCCATCAATAAGTTAGTATATTTATTTATTTTATGTTTGCTTACTGTGTCCTAGCTTCTTGTTTTGTTTTGCTATGCCCAAATAGGCTGCTCATGTGAGCTAGTTTGATTATTGGCACCTTTGAAGCTCTAGTGTCCTGTCACCAGGTGGTTAGATCTGTTACTAGGTATATGAGCTCAGGAGTCCACCCACTCCTCCTGTAGGTATTCAGCTCAGGTGCCCAGGTAGATAGCCACCAATCATGTGGTGAAGCCTCTCCCCTACAGTCCTAGACATGCATGGGTGATTGGTGTAGGCACAGGCATCTGGCTGCAGCAGGGGGACACACTCTGAGCAAGGCAGGGGACTGCTGGCCACCCCCAAGTGTCAAGGAGGAAGGAGTGTTCCTGTTCCCTGGAGCACGTAGGTGGGTGGGTTTTACAGCCAGACTGTAAGCACCCAGTGCTGTTGGCTGTAAGGACTGGGGGTCACCTCTTATTCTTGGGCCCTTATTGCAGGTGGTTAGGTGGCGTGGGCAGAGCCACCAGTCCTCAGGCCCCTGATGTGGGTAGGTGAAGACCCTGCTTAATGGGCAGAGCAGTGGAAAATGTCAGGAACCTACCACTTCACAGCTGAAACAGTTGAAGTTAGACTTCAGGTATATACCCTGTTGTACTGCAGTAATGGTGGCCTATGCTGTTGAAATGGGCCCACACAAGTCTATGCAGGGGGAAAGGCACTCAAAGTCCGTGGATCCCTTATGCCTGTGTTTAGGCAAAGGAGCTGTGCCTACCCTGAGTTCCTGGCTTAGGGAAGCTGGAAGTTTATTTTTTCCCTGTTTGTTAATTTGTTCACTCTCCAAGGCTGGGAGAATGGCTCAGGGCATGTGACGGATCCTACTTCCGGCCCAGGGGACTCAGCAATTGCCGAAGTCAGTCCGGGACCCAGTGCAGAGTAGGGAGCAGGGAGGAAATGGGAGAGAGGTTTTTCCCTAAGGGGGTGTTTTTGATCCATGTGGTAGGCCAGGCACAAGTATTTGTCTTTCACCGGATTGAGGGCTGCTTATCACTAGTTCTGGGTGGCCAAGTAGATTCTCTGCCACTGGGTTTCTTCTGGTGCAGAATACGCCTCCCGGGCACCACTACTTGCCTGCCCCGCTGCTCACCCATGAGCTGATCAGGCCTGAAGGGCTCAGGCTCTCACCATGTCAGGTCTGGCAACTCCTCGCTGCTTCCGAACCGTCTCTCCATCCCCCTGCCACTCGGTCCAGTTCCTCAACTTTGCCTTTGATGTTCAGGGCTCCTATATTGTCATATATAATCGATTCACTTGTTTTTTCAGGTCTTTGTTGCAAGAGGGTCCACCGGAGGTGTCTGACTACTCCGCCATCATGGCCCCACCTAAGGCTCTATGTTTAAGAATATTTTATGATGCCCTCGTATGCAAATAACAAGTTAGTTGGATATAGAATTCTAGGTGCAAAGTTTTTTGTTTTTGTTTTTGTTTTTTTACATTGTTAAAGATACTATCCAATGTTTCTTTTATCCTGTGTTGTTATTAATCTGATGCCTGTCTTGTTCTTATTCTTTTCATGTGATCTGCTTTCTTTCTCAGGAGGGTTTTAGATTGTCTTTTGATCTTTATTACCAATATGGATTGAATTGTGTCCCCAAAAATGTGTGTCAACTTGACTAGGCCATGATTCCCAGTATTGTGTGATTGTCCACCATTTTGTATCTCGTGATTTTCCTGTGTGTTGTAAATCCTGCCTCTATCATGTTAATGAGACAGGATTAGAGGCAGTTATGTTAATGAGGCAAGACTTAATCTACAAGATTTGGTTGTGTCTTGAGTCAATCCCTTTTGAGATATAAAAGAGAGAAGTGAGCAGAGAGACAGGGCATCCTCATACCACCAAGAAACAAGAGCGAGGAGAATAGCATGTCCTTTGGACCTGGGGTTTCTGTGCTGAGAGCCTCCTCGATCGAGGAAGATTGATGACAAGGACCTTCCCCCAGAGCCAACAGAGAGAGAAAGCCTTTCCCTGGAGCTGGCACCCTGAATTTGGACTTCTAGCCTTCTAGACTGTGAGAGAATAAATTTTTCTTTGTTAAAGCCATCTACTTGTGGTATTTCTGTTACAGCAGCACTAGATAACTGACAGTTATTCTTGAGTTTTTCAGGATTATAGCTATGTGTCAGTTTTTTCTGTGTCTCTTCTCTTTGACACCTCTATGAGCCCTTTTAATAAAATGCGGTCTTCAATCATTCTTTAATTTTTGGAAATTTATCTCCATTATTTTGTCAATTATTTTCTTCTCTCTATTTGTATTTTTCTCTCATTCTGGGACCCCTGTATCCGGATGCTAGCATTTCTACCTCTATCCTATCTCTAAACTTTATTTTCATCTTGTGTATTTCTTTATTCTTCTTCATTCTGGGAGAATTCCTCAGTCTGACGTCTAGTTTCATAATTTGTTCCTCAGCTTTATCTATTCTAGTGTTTATCCCACTTACTATGGTTTTCAGCTTTTATATTTTAGTAACATATTTCTGCTTTTTTTTTTGTATTTTACTAGTTTGTTTCATGTTGGTGTTATCTTCCTATCTCTCTTGTATTAGGTTTATTGGGCTTATCTTAAATCCTTGGCTCATCTTTTCTTATACTTCTGCTTCTGAAGGAATTTTTAATCCAGTTTTGTTGTTTTCTTTTGAAATAGTAGTGCTTCTCAGAGGCTTGGAAATTTTGGGTTGTGAATTCATATTCCCCTGGGTATACTAGCTTTGTTGGGTATACCCAATAGTAAGTATCGAGGAGAGTCAAAGGCCAGACTTCATTCTGTATCAGTCCAGGTGAGTTCAGGTGGTGGGGGTGGAGGGCAGAGGAACCAGCCCTAACCTGGATACTTGTAAGCTCTAGAAAACCACATTTTAAAATTTCTTGCCCTATAAAGCAATGTCTTTGGACAGGGCTTCACCCTCAGCCCATCAATGAGAAGCAGCAGTGGGAAGAGGTATTTCTTAAATTATAATCTACTAGCCAAGCGGAAAAATGGGAAAGCCACTGCAGGAGTTTAGTCAGCCCTCACCTGTTTTTTCTCATCTCCTCATCTGTACAAGGCTTCTGTGCAGCTCTGCCCTGATCTTACTCCTGAGAATACCTGTACTGGCTGCCTAGCTCATGGAACCTACCGGGTAGGCACTAATTTTCCCAAGGCAATGGAGGAAAAGAAGTAAGAGCAAATGCTAACAAAACCTGTTGCCGTCGATTCCAACTCATAGTGATCCTGTAGGACAGAGTAGAACTGCCCCATAGGGTTTCCAAGGAACAACTGGTGGATTTGAACTGCTGACCTTTTGTTTAGTAGCCAAATGCTTAACCACTGCATCACCAGGGCCCCAAACGCTAACAGCTCCTTTCGTATTGTACTTTATTATAGTTCAGACTAAAACCATGATACCACCTACCTGTGTTCTCCCATCTCTACACACCCGTGCTCAATTCAAAACATTTCTGTGGCTCTACAGCCATCTCTCACTATTTTCTCTGTATTTTAATGTTTTCCCTCATTCCGGTCCTCTGTGCAGGGACCCAGCAGACTAGGCCGGTTCATCACCTTGGTAGGAATCCTGTAAGGCTTTCTTTACCCAACACTTTTTTATGGGGACCTTTACAATAGTTGAATGACAGGTGGTTGTTATGAGTTTTCCAAATGTTTGGAATGAAACAACAATACAGAAAATAAGAAAAAGAGAAAATGGTTAGTTTTGCATGAGATGCTTTTGAGGGCAAAGAGGCATAGATTCCTTTTTAAAGAAAACCAGACATTTTCTGTTTTGAAGGAGAGCTAATCCTAGTTCATCTCAAATGGTGCATAATGAGATTGGTATAACTGGTAATATCAGTGCTGAAAAGAAATGTGTATGCATTGTTTTTCCTCTTTGTCAAGCTTCAGTCTTAATAACCCAACAATCTCTTGAGGCAGTACTTTCCCCAGAGTGACTCTTCCAAGCAATCATTCTTTTGAGGTCTTCTGTTGTAACTTAACACTTCAGAGGGCCTTTTCATTCCACTCCATGTAACGTATGTATTCCTTTTTAAAATAAAAAGTTTTTGATTCCTTAGATTAAAAAATATATTTTTCCCCACTGGTCTTAATTGATTAATGGGGGAGATGTCATTATATGAAGTTTATCAGTTTGAATATTGGTTGACTTGAAGAGAAAGTGTCACTAAAAACCAGGTTTACATCCAGATAATGTATCTTCTTAGTTTTTTGGTCACATTATTTTGGAAATCAGTCATAGAAACATAAAGGTACAGGTGGATTTTTGTTTTGTTTTAATACTTTATGATATATGTCATAGTGATCACAAAAGAGAGATATCCAGAATGGCATAAAATAGTTGCCACATTGCAATATTTTCAGATTATTTTTGGTAGAAATCTAGGCTGGAATATATATATATACTTTCATGTCTATCCCTGCAGAGATATTTTATATAAGTTTACATGTTTCTGTGTGTACTATGTGTATTTGTAAATGCTTATGTGTATGTATGTATATGTGTACATATGTATATAAACAAATGTTATAAATACATATATTTATAATTATTATAACAAATATTATAAATACATATAATACATCTTTTTAAACTCTTTTTTACACAAATGTTAGTATGTAATGCACACTGTTCTGCCTTGTTTTTTTCACTTACTGTATCTTAGAGATACATCGGTTTTGCCAGAAACATTTATTTATTTTTTACACTTGTATATCATTGTATAAATCTACCATAATGTATTTAGCCAGTCCCCTTTTGATGGATATTTAGGTTGTTTCCAACTTTTTAGTATTACAAGCCATGCTGCCATGAGTAATATTGTATGCATATAATTGGTACCTATATGAACATCTGCAGATGATAAATTCCTAGACATGGACTTGCTGGACCACCATATGCGTACATTTATGTGCATCTAAATTTTCCTCCATAAATGATGTACCAATTTCAGCAGTGTGTGAGACTACCTGTTTTCCCACATAATCTGTTACGAATGATCGATTTTAGAACAGTTTCATATGGTATTTCTCAGGGATTTTCACTCGAGAGATACCAGAGGTTAGGAATTACTAATTACCATCAGACTGCTGCAGCTTTCCACTGAGTCATTCGTTGTTGTTGCAATCGAGCTGTTACATGTTTGCTGTCGGTTTTATTATGAGGAAACTCAGAGGCTCTACATCTCTCACAGCCACAGCCATTTTGGGTAGTTACAGATTTTCCTCATAATTTCCTAGTTTTACTAATTTCAAGTTTAACTTACTGCTTGTGTCTTACTGCTCATCTATATTTTTGTGGAAACATAATGCAAAAATTATCGTACGGTGAAAAAGTAAAGAATGATTTAAAAATCACGAAGATCAGAATTTTTTATACTTTTAAATTAAAATGGCACTCTGTGGCTGAAAATGGAACCAATGAACAAAACTTAACATCACCTATAGCTTTTGCGGGACTTTTAGTGATCACACACACACACACTTTCACAAGAAAATAAGCTCATTTTGGGAAAAGCAGGCCTTCAAGATCGAAGTAAAGCTCTCTCTTCACTTTGAGACAATTGCCATTAAGTGGTCCTTTTTTTTAACAAAAACATACCGACTATTTCAATCATTTACTGCACAGGGAAATTTTCTGTTGCCCAGGCATTCATTAAAAACAGCTTGTGTGGAAGAATAGGTGTTGGGGGTTTTGCTTGCACATGTTCATGACAGAGCCTTTTAAGAACTCAAACATTTTTTTTAAATCCCCCAGCCTTTTTTTTATTAAAATGGGTGCCTCTAGGTTATGTGCCATGTTTATCCAGTGGTTAACATGACCTCAGGAATAACGTAGCATCCCTGGGAGATACAAGCACCCCAGTCTGGACTTTCTCAAACTGCCCCAGCATCACCATAGACAATATTATTTCTGATTGATATTCAGATGTAAGACTTAGAAGTGTTTAGTGGAGAGACAGACAGAGGTGAAGAATTACATTAGTTGGTATTATTTCAGGCACTGTTGGATAAGAAGAAGAAAGTTCTTGAACCAAAGAAACCACTGCGCTTCCTTCTACGAAACCCAATACCTCCACCTCGGCTTCCAACTCCAACCTTGGAAATGAGTTCCAATGTAAGTTTGAAAGTTTTACATTTGAAATGTAACTTCAGTATTGCTGTCAGTTTAGTCTTAGGATAGCTTGGGTTGAAAACAAACTTAACAGTGTTAGTTTCCCAAGCTCTGAGTTCAGTTTTGTCTTTATTCTTATGTATCAAGCATCAAACAACTACAAAAATAAGCAAAAAAAAAAAAAAAAATGGAACGGAATCTTAACTAATCCTTTTCAAAAATAAAAACACAAAGAATGAAAAATCTTCCCAAGATAAATAGGCTTTAGAATGTAATCTTCACGAATGTGGAATAAAGAAGATTGAATGATGATCAGTTACCATAACTGTCTTCCCACGTGGGGAGGTGGCTGATGACAGTTGATGCCGGAGAGGGATGAACTGCCTAGAGAGGTGTCATCCAGAGAGACAGGCTTCTGGAGTAGGGATTGTTTAAAAGGATCACCGTGACCAAGGCTACGCATCACCTTTGCAGATCCCCAAACTCAATGCGGGCAAGATAGCCAGAGTTGGTTAAGATTCAGAGGATTGACTCAAAAGCAAAAAACAAAACAAAACAAAAAAAAACCCCACAAGAAACAATGCCACGATGCAAATTTATTGCTTTATGGAAACAAATATAACTGACTGGTAGACCAGTTATTCCTGTTGATGAGTCAGCATATTATCTCCCAATGTAGGGCAACCCTTGTAAGAAGCCAAATCGTATTCTGAAGGTTGGTGTGCCTATTGTCAGAGGAAGGAGAGTTAATGGGAGACCTGACTAATGCCTGTTACATGAGTGTGATGGGTTGCCCCTGCGGAGGGACTGGGATGCTCCCACTGACTGGCCAAGATGTGCTCCCTGGTGGACAGCATCCTCTTTGCCAGGCTTGGTGCAAAGTACTACCTTTGGTTAACACCTTGTCCTTCACATGTGTTAATGCCACTGGTTAGACTGTTGCTTCCTTTTACAGAGGAGCCTTAATTATATTTTCAGACCCTATGCTTTTTGCTTTTGACATGGTCATTTAAAGTGATCTTACCAGTTCAGCTACATTCTTGTGAAAAGCACCTCACTTTAGGCTCTGACATAGGCTCGTTGTAGTCTCTGTCTGCTTGTGATCAAACATTTAAAAAAAACTATTGCGAGAGGGATAGTTATAAGAAACATCTGTTGCTTCAAGAAAGACTTTGCTGAAGAGCATAGGAAAACTAAAATGGCTTGATTTGTAGAGGTAGCAGGACGACGGGAATTTTTTGCTTTTGATTTGAACTGTTAATATTATTTGGTAAAAAATAATCATGAGTTTTAATGATACAGTAAGTAACATTTAGAATACTATCTGTTGAATGAGGGCAGGGACCATGTTTTCTTTCTCTTTAAATCCTTCTGGCATTTAGCACAGTCTCTTATGCTGGGTAGAAGTCTTCAAAAAATAGTTGATGCTAACTGCTGCTGATAAAAACATTCTCAAGCTGCTTGGTTCTCCCTTTGTTCTTCTAGGAAGAAGAAGAGATAGAAATGGCTGTAATCTTCCTTCAAAAGTTACTCCGGGGCAGAGTCGTTCAGAACATGGTATGTAGGGTCCACCCTCTGACCCTGTGTCTCCTTTCAGAATAGGTTTGTAGAATGACTACTGTTGACTCCTCAGGGTAAATTCACTCTTGCACTCTGCTGCACTTTTGAGCTCCGCTCTTGAATTAGCCACTCATTCCCCTCTTCTGTTGCCATAGTTTGCCCAGGTGGGGGGTACAGTGTCAAGGAGGGAGAGAGGAAGGGCTTGCCTGCTGTTTGCCACAGTCGAAACTAAGGCATTGTGAAACTAATTTTTCCTTGGAATTGCTAAATTCAGGTATTTTCTTGCCTGAATTTTGACTATTAAATCATCATAAACTGAGTGGATTCCCCAATTTTCCATAAGTCATAATACAATTATTTGAGTCTTGGTAGCAATGCCTGCCTTATAAATGAAATAGCTAAATAATAACTATAATATGAACCCCTGTATATGCCCAGATGATATAGCCTTTGCTGTGCATCCATCAGCTCATTTTTTTTTCCTATCAGCGACCCCATTTTACAGGCAAGTAATCTGAGTTTGAGAGAGATTAAGTGTCACAGATTCAACCTCTTGTCTTCCTGACTATCAAGACTTACCTAGAGCAAGCACATTTCAATTAAAAAGAAATTATAATAAAAAATTTAATTAATTATTGTTTTGCTCCCCAGTCAGCTTTAACTCTTAAGAGATTCAGTTATGATGAGTAAAAGTCCAAAGAAGCTGGGTGAGCAGCTTGTGTTCACTACGATCCTTTACTCTTTTTCCAGGATTTCCCCAGAGAAACCCCACAGTTAAGTTCAGACAGCAGACTGTGTATTACAAACCAGGGGGCAGATTTACTGAAAAGACCACCATGAAAAATACCATCCCAGATTTCTTAGGGAAGGAGCACAGGAAATGATGGGAAGGTTCTAGTTTTTTAACGTGATCCTCTCGTTGACACTTTTCTTTGAGAGGCATTTTAAGAAATGGGGTAAACAACTAACTGATAATTAAGCCCTTTCTCTGCCTGAGGGCTGACCTCTAGTTCTGTGGACACTTACCTATCCTGCAGATCCCAAAAGGCAGTAGGGCTGACTGCTGCCCAGTGTCTCACAAGTCCCTACATGGGAATCTTGGTGCTGGGCGCAAAGGGGTGTTAATTTACAAGTCTCTCCTTGATTTGATTTGATACAGATGTTTGAAGGGAAAGAAAAGCGATTGGAATTGATCCACGAGTTGCGCACCAGCCATGCTCTACAAGAAGATGAAAGGCTGCTGAAGAAGGCCGAGAAGCAGGTGACCCTGGCCTTACAGCGGCAGAGGAACCTGCACGAGCACAAGGTTCTTCCCTTTTCTTTCTGGTTTCATTTCCTCACTTGGTGTTTTGTTTTTTGAAATTGTATTTATTTTGTTGTTGTTGTTATTGAGACTATACACAGCAGAACACACACCAATTCAACAGTTTCTGTATGTACAGTTCAGGGACATTGATTACATTCTCAGAGTTATGAGACCATTCTCACCCTTCTTCTCTGGGTTGTTTCTCCCCCATTAACACAAACTCACTGCCCCTAAGGTTCCTGTCTAATCTTTTGAGTTGCTGTTGTCAGTTTGATCCCATATAGATAGTTCTTAAAAGACCATAAAGCTCAAGACAGATATTTTTTACTACTTAAACTAAACTCCCTCCTTGGGTTTTATTATTGCACAAGCAACACTACAATAACAATAAACATCTTCCATAACCCCATCACTCTGTCACAGTCAACATTCTTAAACAATACAGCTGCAGTCCCTAATTTGATTGGGATGTTCTCTCACTAAATTGAATATATTATTTTCTTTATTTGCAAAAATTAAAAATTTTAAAAGAACACTTTTTTTTTTCAACTAAGATATTTCCTTTCCAATATTTTTTAAATATTTGGTGACTTGACTACATTTTGGCTAGTGGGGACTAGCAGTTGACAAAATGAATGACTGAGTAATAAAGTTAGTAAGAGAAAAAAGTGAGAAATGGAATTTATTTTAAAATATCAGCACTTATTATTTCTGGGTTTTGGACCTGCACATGGCTCTTGTTGGTTAACTTACATACTAAGTATGTTAATATCTCATGATGTCACTTTAAGGATTAAGGTGTACCTGACCCAAGGTATGGTATTTTCAATTGCCTTATATGCATACGAAAGCTGGACAGTGAATAAGGAAGACCAAAAAAGAATGACATCTTTTAAATTATAGTATTGGCAAGGAATATTGAATATAACATGGACCATCAGAAAAACAAACAAGTCTGTCTTGGAAGTACAGCCAGAATGCAAGGATGGCAAGACTTCGTCTCGCGTACTTGGGACATGTTATCAGGAGGGATCAGTCCCTGGAGGAGGATATCATGCTTGGTAAGGTAGAGCATCAGCAAAAAAGAGGAAGACCCTCAGCAAGATGGATTGACACAGTGGCTGCAACAGTGGACTCAAGCATAACAACGATTGTGAGGATGTTGCGGGAGTGGGCAGTGTTTAGTTCTATGGTACACAGGGTCTCTATAAGTGGAACAGACTCAACTGCACCTGGCAACAACAACAGCAATATCTCGTGATACCCTGAGACTCTTCATCATGACCTCCTGGCTCTCTGGCACCTGACACAGCTGAGAATTACAGCTTTAACCTGACAACTGTATATGTTTTTCCTGTTCCCTTCTAGCATTTGTCTATACATATACAATTTTAAATGTTTTTGACTCTAGTATAGATACACTTTTATTCCCTCTCCCACTTATCTATAAATCAATCTGAAAAAAATCAATTTCCAAGGGTTTAATGTTGTAAGAAAGTAAAACTGCGAAGTTAATATGACCTGTCTTTAGTAACATGCATAACTCTTGTGTTGTATGGGAATAAGGCACAAGTGGTACGCAGCCTGAAAATGACCATATCTCTATCCCTTTTATATGGCAGCAGCACCTTGAGTGATCACTGAGGTTTGGGAGCTGGGTGGGGCGGGGGGGTGGCAGGAAGGAGGCAGAACGCCACAGAAAACTGTGAGACTCAACAGTAGGACAAGAGAAAGAGGAAAATGTGGACACTGGAGTCTTTGAATCTGGAAGTCCTAGAGTCCTAGAAATGATGAAGTAGGAGCTTAGTCAGATAGGGAGTGAAATGCTTGTAAGCACTAGGTCTTGGGACACTGGTTGGAAAAATGCACTCCTGAGCCCTTTGAGGTTCCTGCACTGCAGCTAAGCCAACCAAGGCTTTTCAGCTCAATCCATCCTGTTTATATGGCGATATCCATGACTGATACCATGTCAGCTAAGAGCTAAGGGAGGAGTTAATGGGAAAGTCTGTCACTGAGCCGAGGACTCACCCTGCCTACCGTCACCTGGGTACACCAATGATCTGCAGGGATCTGAGGGAAGGGGCACCTCATATACCTACAGCAATGCCGGTCCTCTCCTTTTGTCTTTTATACTTTCTGTGGAATTATCAGAAAATGTATAATCCCCAGTTACGTGCTTGATGCATTACATGATATTACTAGAGCAGAATCACCCTCCTAAATATTTTTACTTAATTTTCAAATTAGATTATATTACCTGAATATACCCAGACTTCTTGACATAAACATAAACCTTGGGATTTAAAAGGTTGTATGTGCCCTCCAAATAACGGAGCCCATACTCCCAGGAGACAAGAAGAGAGTCAGTTTGTGATAGATCTCTGGGCTGAGCGACCACTGTTGAATGGCAGGAGTAGTGAGATGCTCAGCTCACCCTTTCTTTCCATCTCTCCCTGTTACATAAATTAGAAAGTATGTGTGGGCTGGCCGGTGGTGATGAGGATGACAGTGCTTAGCCTAACAGCTGCTTGAATGGCAGTCTCTCCCAGGAGCCACACTGCCTTTGAGACCTGTACTTCTTCCTTTCAGATACAAACCAGAAGGAGAACTGAGCACAGAGTCAAAGCCGCCACTGTTGAAGTGGCATATGACTGGAAGAAGAGCTCTTTTCTCTTATGCCTGAGGATAGGAGAGGGGACGGGATGACTTTGCAAAGGATACAATCATCTTAAACAGTTATCTTCTCCGTATGTCAGAGCCAGGCCACAGAAATTCATAAATAGGAATGTGTGGCTTACTCCTGGCCAAGAACTCCCCAGGCCCTCTTATTTTACCTCAGTGATCACATAGATAGATAGGCATTTTCCTGCTCTGTTTCAAAAGGGGTTGTTAATGGGTTTCAAGTTATTTAAAAGGATAAAAAGCGCTAAGGTTTTCTACTTTCATGTTATTCAAGATCTTAAAATTGCCCAAACTTGTGTGAAAGAACCAGGCATTAAAAAATTAAAAGGTTATCATGAGTGAATTTCTAGGAGATTCTGTTTGATTAAACTCCAATATTTTCTTTAATAAAGGAAGACCTTGATATTTCTCTTTATGTCTGGGGAGACACAAGCACTTTACCTCCTGTCTAAAATTGAAAACCAACAACAGCACACCCAGTCTGTATCGTTACCAGTGAATGTTTTGCTAAACTGTCTTCATAATTGAAGGACGATAATTCATCAGTGGTTATCTAAGCAATCTACTTTCTCTTGTTTACGTTTGTAACATTAAGTTTTCCTATTAAGAATCCTTGGGATGGGGCCAGTGTAGAGGGAATATTCCCAGTAAAAACTAAATGCATTCTGAAAGTGCATTGGCTGTCAGGAGTTCTGAGTAATCTACTATTCCTCCTTATAATCACCATTCATAGTGGAATGTGAATCCTTAAAATTCTATTATTATTATTTTAGGTGTTATTGGTTGAAAATCATTTGGCTGGACTGGAAGGAAGGGCGTTGGCGGACATGTTTGACTTCCTGTCCAAAGAGCTGATAAGACTGCAGGAAGAGAGGAGAATCCATGCCTTTGCCATGCTGGCAGAACGACAGCGGCGGATGCGAGAAGCTGAAGAGAGTGGTCGGCGCCAGGTGGAACAAAGGCGCCTGCGTGAGGAGGATCAGATATTCAAGGAGGCAAGCGGGGCAGCTAGATGTGTAGAAGCTGTGTAGCCATCACCCTGTACACAGTAGGCATTCAGCTACTGTATTTTGGTTAGTTGGTTGATACTGTATGAAATTGGTCATTGAGATTCTTCCTGAGGGAAGGCATAGGGATTCAAGATAATGGACTAGGTGTTTTACAGGTACATACACAAAAAGTGGAAGCCCTGGTGGTGCAGTTGTTAAGAGCTACGGCTGCTGACCAAAAGGTCGGCAGTTCGAATCCACCAGCTGCTCCTTGGAAGCCCTGTGAAGCAGTCCTATTCTGTCCTTCAGGGTTGCTATGAGTCAGAATTACAAAAAGCCAAACACAAAAAGTATCACATACTCAGAGTCCTGCTGCAGTGTCAGTCAATAAGCAGATACCGAGTTGCTACTGAGTCCCAAGGGTTTTCTCAGGTATAAATATTTAGACAGGAAGTAGAAAAGGCAAGGCTCCTAGCTCTTAGGAGATCCTAATTTGTTGAGGAGACAGATGCATACAAAATTAAGTGTGCTGCACCGGATGCTTGGAGCCCTGGTGTCACAAGGAGCCCTGGTGGCGCAGTGGTTAAGAGCTCGGCTGCTAACCAAAAGGTTGGCGGTTTGAATCCACCAGCTGCTCCTTGGAAACCCTATGGGGCAGTTCTACTCTGTCCTATAGGATCGCTATCAGTTGGAATTGACTCGACGCAACAGGTTTGGTTTTTGTTATACTGGATGCTTGTGGTGCTTACTGTGTATCTACCTGTAAAACAGGCAAAACTAAACCGTCTTATTTATGGTTTCACACTTAGGTAGCAAAACTATAAGGAAAAGCAAGGAAGTGGATCACCATGGAAGTCATGAGAGCAGAAAGGGGCTCTGGTTGGGAAGAACCCACCGGGGCCTTCTGGGATCTTAGCTACAGCTGTGTGGGTGCTGGCCTTACAGTTATTCATGACACTGTACAGTTTGGGGCTCTGCACTTTTCTGTATGTGTATTCTATTTCACAACTTAAAGAAAACATTAAAAAAAAGCAGTCTAAGGCTGATACGATACTTCAGTGAATTCATCAGAGACCCAGGATCCTTCTAGCTTTCTGCTCTTCCATCCCTCAGGCATGGCCCTTGTGACTCAGTTTCAGTCAACAACTGCTGGGCTCCAGTCATCAGGTCCCCATTCTTTGTTGAAAGAGTAACTAGCTCTTACCCTTTAAGAATCCTTTCTGCACATATCACTTTTTCATGTATTCTCTTGGCTAGAACTGAGTCATATGGCCATACCTAGCTCCTGTGGGTGCCAGGAAATGTAAGCTTTATTCTGGGCAGCTGCCTGCCAGCTTACATCCAAGGGTTCTATTACTTAAGAAGAACAGAGAAGGGCTATTGGGAGATACCTTGTAGTCTCTGCCCCAGTTAGGTAGTTTGACCAAGTCACACTACTGGTAAGAACAGAGCCAGGATCCAAATCAGGGTTACTGACTCTGAAACCCATGATCTTCTTCCCTTGCCCACCGCTGAGTGAGGACCATAATTCTAAAATGGGCTAGATGGGGAGAGGGATATCCAGAATGGGTGGGTAGGTAGATTAGAATCAGGCTGACTAGACGTGAAAGAAAGGGAATGATCAGTGAAGGGACTGTCAACTTAACAAATGAAATAGATGTGCTAGGAAAAGTCAACCCATGTGTATTTTTCCTGTCTTGTTTACAGTAGCGTTCCTGTTCTTAGTAAGTTGGGGTATTTTGCTTTGTGTAGGTGATTAAAGTTCACCATAGCACTGTAGCCTCCTATCTGGAAGACATAATACTGAGTACTGAGGAGAATACCGCAGAAGAACAAGCTAGGGCAGAAATTGAGAAGATGGTTGAGGAAATCAACGACATCGCTTATGAGATGGAAAGCCGGTATGTACCAAGAGAATAGATGGCAGAATGAACAACCCCATTTGTTATTCATTTGTATTTTTCTAGGAGCTTAAGATTTCATCACCTAGGAGAAACAAATATATAACCTATGCCTCACTGTGCATTCTTTTATTAGCGTAACTCTTTTGAAGCCAATGTGCCTTTGTACAGTAGGAGCACTGGGAATTGAATTCTTGTTTGTCCTCTGCAGTTTGGATCACTTTTCTATTACTTACTTTTAGAATAGTCCAAAGCATGAAAGCTATGTGAATAAGTGTGTGCAACATTATTTGGACTTTAAATAGCACAGCAGAACCACCCCAAGGTCTTTAACATTGCCTTTCTGGCAGGCAGTGTATATGAAAGACAGAATCAGAAATTTCCATGGACATAACCAAGCTCACCAGCAATGTGATATTTTCAGATCACTTAATCAAGGAAAGGAGCCCTGGTGTCACAGTGGTTAAGAACTCAGCTGCTAAAAGATTGGCAGTTGGAATCCACCAGCAGCTCCTTGGAAACCCTATGGGGAAGTTCTACTCTGCCCTATAGGGTCACTATGAGTTGGACTCGACTCAGCTGCAGTGGGTTTTTTTGGTTTAATCAAGGAAAAGGGGATGGAGGCGTGTGAGCAGCGGAGTTCCTTACACAAGCAAGGGGGATCAAGCATCAATTGGTGGCCCAGGTAAGACAAGAAAGGAAATTGTTTTGTTTTGTTTTTCAGTCGAACGCAGCTTCAGTCAGAGGAGATTGTTGCTGAATTGGTTTATAGATTCCTGATCCCAGAGGTGCAAAAGGACTTTGTCAAAGAAAAAGGTTAGCCAGTGTAAATGCTCTATTTCAGAATTAAAAAGGAAAAAAATCTAAATAATCTTTAATATCCCAGAGATTTAAAACCAAGCAGAGGTATGGGGACATTTCTGAAGGGGAATCACTGAGTTTTCTTACTTCAGTACTTTTCAAGGTCTCTTTATGCTGATTCCAAAATATAATCACCTTCAGTATAGATGGAAAGGTAGAACCCAGTTCCAATAAGCTTGACAAGCATCAAAATCTAAACCTTCTTTAAAAGGAAGCTTACTGATACAGCTCCCGGAAGAGAAGTATTCTGTGATTTATTTCTTTTTACATGAAGGTTATGTTGAGAATACATAAGCTGCTCAAACAGTAGCCGCCCTTTGGAGGCAGGATAAGTTTACCTTGGGTATTTCCAAGCAGGCATGCCTGCAGGCCTGAATCACACTGCCGTCTGCCTGCGCCACAAACACCCTCAGTTTCTGTGGGGACTGTGTCTAGGTGTGATATATCCTAATTTGTGATTTGTAAAAAGTGACATGTTTTTAAGGATTAAAACTTTTTGTCAACAGAGAAGAAAATAAATGTCTTTTAAAAAATTCTGGAGCTCACAGACTTTTTTTTTTTTTTTTTAATTTCTTTTTTATTGTGTTTTTGGAGAAGGTTTACACAACAGTTTAGGTTCCCATTCACAAATTTCTCCACAGATTGTTCAGTGACATTGGTTACATTCTTCACAGGGCGTGAACTCTGGAGCTCTCAGACTCTGTGGCAGAGCTGACCCCAGAGGGATCAGAGGGTTTAAGTGAAATGACAGCTCAGAAGGGTTTCAGAGTTATGCAGGGGAATTTAGACAGGGGTAAGCAGAAAAGCGTGCAATATTTCAGATCATTTAATCAGAGGTAAAGGGATGGTGGGGTTCTAACTCACTTGGAGAGGACAAAGAAATACCTTCTTTTCCCACTGCATGGTTGTCCTGTAACTTTAAATCAGTATCCTCTAGCGACGAGCATTTAGTCTGTTTCCATATCACTGGCAGTGCAGCAATCAGTATCTTTTACACAAATCCTGGCTATGCTTCTGAGAGTAAATTCCTAGCAATACAATTGCCAAGACAAAGGATATGTGCAGTTTACATTTTGATCAATACTACCAAATTGTCCCACCCAAAATTGTTCTAATTCATAACGCCCATCAGCAACGGGTGATAGTGCATATACCAACAAAACTGAATGTTCAGTCAAATAATAAATACTTCTGTGTCACCTTATATTATGAAAGGGAGCTTACGTTTTCTAGATTCTTAAGAAAATATGCGACTCCATTCTCCTTCTCCTAGGTCTGAAGTAAGGTTAGCCCACTTCAGATCAGTTCCACCTGGAGAATTGAAGAAGCGGGAAACCAGTGGGTTTAATATTTACTAATTTGTTACTTTAAGCGGTTATCAGTAACTACCAGGCTGATCACCTCTCGCAACCTCTCCTGGGTCCTAGAGGAAGGAGTTGGAAGAGCAACTTGAGCTGAAGGCATCCAGTGTGACTTGTCTGTGGGCAAGCTGGGCAAGTCCTTTGCCTCTTCCCTTCATATTTCTGCCAAATCAAGAAAGCCATATGGACAGGGAGCTGTATTAGGACCTTTTGTTTCTCTTTTCAAATAAGAGAACCACGTGCATTATATATACTCTTTATCCAAAATCAAGATAACATTATATACATACCATTTGGAGATATCTTTTTTAAAAAAAAAAAAAAAAAGCCAGTGGATTGGAAAAACCTTGAAGGTGACCTGTATATAAATGTAAACTAGCAGTAACTGCCAAATTTTAAATGCCTATTAAGTTCTGGGCAGTGCATTAAGCATTTTAAAATGTACATGATCTCTAATTCTTACAAGAGCTATAGTGTGTTCTTATTTTACAGTAAAGGAAATTAGTGCTTAGAGACATTATATGACTTGCCTCAAAGCCATGCCAATAGTAAGAGGGATTTGAACCCTGGTCTGTGTGGCTCCAAAGCCCTTACCCTTTCAGCCATGTTACTGTGAAATACAGTAAACTAATGTGTGAATTACCCTACATAAACTAGCTGATTCCTGAGTAGCACAGAATCCATAGTACTTACTGTCCTTTACTAGCTATATGACTTTAGACAAATTACCTAATCTTTCTATGCCTCGGTTTCCTCATCTGAAAATGGAGATACTAATAATACTCTATTTTAGGGTTATGGAGAGGATTAAATGAATAATTATATATCAACTGCTTAAAACAGTCCCTGACACAAAGTAAGGGCTTGACAAATGCTAACTGCTAATATTGCCATTATTATTATTATTATTATAACTCTTTTCCAAGGGCTTAGATGCTTAGTATTGTCTTTAGGTTGGAGGCTTGATAATAAATATTCTCAGACTATGGAGCCTGGACCATCTTCTAAATCCATGAGCTCAGAAACTCATCATTAATCAAGTGCCCTCCATATTAGGGATTAAGGCTCAAAACGAACTATGAGACACGGTCTCTACCTTTAAGTCATTTACAATCTAGACAACAAAACGTAACTCACATGAAGCACTTCAGTGCTGAATGGGTTGGCACAAACTCTAGTGAGCTAAACGTGGGCTGATAAAATCAGAGGAGACTTCCTGGAGGAGTTGGGGCTTAAGCTGGGCTTTGCAAAAAGAGTAGGCTTTGGAGTGTAGGCCTTCCAGGAATGGGAACAGAGGCAGCGTGGCAGGGAGGAGTAGGACCCAACAGAACCAGAGGATGGGAACAGGGGTAGCAGTAAGAAGTGACTTTGGGGTTTGGTTTACCTAAGAAGATGTCTTTCTAAACCTGAGAGCACATTATTTTTATTTAACTCAATCAGCCCCAGTTCAGAGACTATGTGGTTTGCAGAATCATTGTTTCTATCACTACTCTCTCAAAAGTCTTTGGGAGTGATTTCATTCAGAATTTCAGAGTAAAAACATTTCTGTCACTTTGGCACAGTGAGGAATGCACAGCGGAAGCATATTCTTGCAGCCCATGAGATCATCCACAGACACACTGACGCCATGGTCAGAGAGAAGTTTGCCACAGAACAGGAAGATGAGGTCTCAGACACTGAGGAAGTAACTCAAAATGAGGAAAACAGCTAAGGTGGGTTTGATTTCTCATCTTCAAGGTTTTTTTTTGTATTAGAAAGACATAGAGAGAAGAGAAAAAGCAACATCATTCAGCTTTGTGCTATACTCTAACAATCATAATGTGAAAAGATTATCTATTGCTCAGGAAAATGAAGCATTCCCATTTAAACTGGCATATGTAGGTTCTGGAACCTGCTATTGAAATTGTTAGAGAATATATTTGAGAGTATAGCAGTTGAACTCTTGTGATCCAGAAAACAGGACTCTAGATTATTTTTATGGTTTCTTTTAGCACGTGACTGTACTCCATCACAAATAAAGCTATAGAGTATGTCTGTGTTATAAAAAGCTTTTTCTTACGGTGCTCTGAAGCAGTGTGCTAGTTGTAAGCAGAGCATGAGGCAGACACAGGGCCTGCCCAATTCCAGCCCATATACTTTCGGTAATGCCCACCAAGTGTTGGTCTTAGGCTCGACTAAACATTCATATTCACAAGTCTAACTTAGGCCACATTTGACATCAGTCTACTCAGGAAGATATAAGACAGGAACTACAGCTTTCCAGTATGGGCACATTAAGCATTTCTTTTTCTGCGGGAGCTCTTGCCACAGTCCACAGAGAACAAAACGTACATGTTTTCTTTAGCCCCCACGTTGCGAAGGTCAGGTGCAAGGAAAACAGATTTGCATTGCTTAGGTGCAGAAAGTACCCTAGCTTAGAAGTCTCATACCCTAGGAGCCAGTATTTCTAATAATTCCATAGACACAGCTTCCAGGGTCCCCACAATGGACTTGCCGAGTTACAAAAGTCAGCACACTCAAGGAAGCTCAAAGCTATGGCTTCCTATGAGGTATTAATGGTTCATTTATAATTCCTCCCAGTCCAGATGCAATTTACCAACTAGGGGCCATTTTTATCTTTAAGTAATGTTGCTTAGTAACATAATTGATACATACCACCTTATTAGGTTACTAGGAAAACAGAGCTAGAGAGTCAATTGAAAATAAAATTCTTGTGTAAAAGGGGAAAAGGAGTTAACCCTTTACCTATACCTTCTCTCTCATCCCTCCCACAGTGGAGGCACATCTTCTACCATGTTGGCCTGAGGGTGTGCTCTCATGATTAGAGGAAGGCACTAAGGTTTGTGGAGAAATTCTAGCCTAGCATTCTGAAGGTTTGGGTGTTGGCCAGCTCTGCCACTATCTCAGTGTGTAATGTTATACAAATAATTTCCCTTCACTTGAGGTTTGCCTGTGTACATGTGCCCAAGAGACCCTCGGCAGAGGAGTCTGTCTGCATTTGGAAACTGTAAGTCCCAATCAAAGGGGATCATGGAAGGAAGGTTAAGATGAGGAAGAAGTAAGAAAGCAGAGAGTAAACTGATATAGGAATCTTAAATATCAAGTGGAGGCTGTAAATTACAGCAGAAAAGGTTTTGTCTTTAATTAACAATGAAATAACCTCTGAAATCACTGAAGCTATAAGACATGGTTAGTACATATATTTATATGCAAATGTTATATACTACCTACATAATATAAATTCAAGGACCAAAGTGTTTTGCCTACCTTACTACTATGATAAAAATCAGCCTTAGTGTTGGGGTAGTCATTTTTCTTACATACGCATTTAATAAGATTAATAACTTACACAGTTTGAATTGAATACATCTGCATTTACTTCTTAGTATAACACCTGGTCCGTGACATCCATAGTGACCTGTGAAATCAAGCCAGAGGAGTGCTAAGATCATCTTCTCTTTTACAGTTAAAAATCAAAGTCATTGCCGTTGAGTCAGTTCTGACTCCTAGAGACCCTATAGGACAGAGTAGAACTGCCCCATATGGTTTTCAAGGAGCAGTTGGTGGATTTGAACTGCCAACCTTTTGGTTAGCAGCTGTAGCTCATAACCACTGCACCACCAGTGCTCCCTCTTTTACACTTAGTGATAGTAAAATACTTTTTTTTTATTAAAACCTATGAGAAGCACATATACCAAAAAACCGAACCAAACCTGTTGCCGTCGAGTCGATTCTGACTCACAGTGACCCTATAGAACAGAGTAGAACTGCCCCATAGGATTCCTAGGGAGCAGCTGGTAGATTCGAACTGCCAGCCTTTTGGTTAACAACCGTAGTTTTAACCATTGTAGCACCAGGGCCCCGAAGTGTATGTAGTAGTTATAAAATCTAGTTGCCAGGCTAACACTCAGCAAGGAAGATCAACCAATAAATTAGTGTTTTTGTTAACACTTTATCAAATGGTTAGAATATGATTCTTGATCACCCCCAAAGTATACATTCCTCCCTTTTCTTTCTCTCAGAGGCAAGTAGGAAAGGATAGATGTGAGATTTTTTAGTAATGCTTAGGGAAAGTGGCAATAGGCACAGCCTGTTGATTCAAAAAAAAAATTTTAAATCCTCTTGAAGGCAACAGAGAGCTAATAAAATAGTGAAGAATCTCCGGGCCAAAATATGAGTGGAGTTTGATATTTGGAGCCACTTTTCCTCTGGCTGAGTATGCTGGTTCTAGACATGTGGCTGGAAGGCTGAACTATGCTTTTTAACAGCTTTGCAAGGCTAAGGGGACAAAAATGGAGTCAGGGTTAAGGCCTTGGTAAACCCACTCCACTTGGGTTGAGACTCCAAAAGACTATACTCCATTAGAAAGGGTTAACTAGAAGTAAACCATCTCTGCCATAGACTACACTTTAAGCTTCTAATAATATGAATAATCCAGAAAAATATCAATCTCTGAAATTTCACTAAGGAATGCTTGATCCCTATTGCCCCCAGGAACCTGTCAGAAAAATAACTTAAATTCTCTTTGGAGAAAGTTTATATTATCTTAGACCTCAATTTATTTTCACAAACAATTTTTTCTATTATTTCACAAACAATTTCTAGAACACAATCAAAGATATCCAGGCTCAAAAGGAGAAGGAGACCTGATAACTTGAACAAGCAGCAGCAGAAACAACAGCTGATATAAATAAACCAAAAGGTAGTCTAAAATATTGGATTTATTAGACATAGACTTTAACTATGCTTACAGTGTTCAAGGAGATGAAAGTCAATAGTGAAATTTGCAGGCAAACTAGAAACAATTAAAATGTATAGCGGATTTGAAGAAGATAGAAATTCTAGAATTTAAAAATACAATAGCTAAAACGAGAAATTCAATGAGTGGATTTAAGAGCAGAATAGATACAGCTGAAGAGAAAACTAATAAATTGGAAGATGGATTAGAATAAAATATCCAGAAAAAAAGCACAAAATGATAAAGGGATGGAAACTATAAACAAGAGGGAAGAGAATATATAATTTCTTAATAATGCTCAGGAAAGGATTAGTACACATGGATCAAAGATTCAAGAAATTTGACTGCTAGAGGAATAAAAAATATGTTAGAAGATCTTATGAAATATGAATTTTCCAAAACAAATGAAAGACTCAATGTTCAAGAAGTCTTCTTAGCCCCCAGCAAATAAATAAGAAGAAATCCATACTTAGGCCCATCTTGGTACAACTGCTCAAAGCCAAAGGAAAAAACAGTTAAAAGTATTTAGAGAAAAGAGATGAATTGCCTTCCGAAGAGCAACATTTAAGCTGACAGTTAATTTTTTATTACAAACAATGAAAGCCAGAAAACAATTAAATGATATATTCAATGTGCTGAAATAGTATAATAATGTAGGATTCTATACCATGTAAACATATCCTTCAAGAACAATGGTAAGACATTTTCAGATAAATAAAAACTGAGAAAATTTGTCACTAGGAGATGTGCACTACAACAATACCAAAGGGTGTTTGTCAAGCAGAAGGAAAATCATCCCAGCTAGAAGACTGGAAATAAATGAAGGGTAAAAATGTGAATAAATAATTCACTGCATAAAATAATAATAATGAACAGCAACAATAACATCAACAACAGTACAGTTATACAACAAAAGTATAAATGGATTTAAATTGTTCTGATACATTTGTATTTTCTAGGAGGAGGATAGAAGTATCAGTTAACATTATTTTTGATAACTCAGTAATACATTCTGTAATCTCTAGTGTAACTCCTTATATAAAAAGATGTATAATTTTCAAACTAATAGAAAAAAATGGAAGAAATAAAAGACAATACAAAAGAAAGGTAAAAGAAGAAAAAAAGGAAATAGAACCAATTGTAGAACCAGTTATACAGGCAGAATGAGATGGTAGCTGTAAACCTAAATTTATCATTAATTATATTAAATGAAAGGAGCCATGGTGCTCAGCTGCTAACCAAAAGGTTGGTGGCTCGAACCCACCAGCCACTCTGTGGCAGAAAAGACCTGGCAATCTGCTTCTGTAAAGATAACAGCCCAGGAAACCCTATGGGGAGGTTCCACCTTGTCATACAGGACTGCTATGAGTTGGAATTAACGCGACGGCACACAACTATAGCATATAAAATGTAAATAGATTAACTGCTCTAATTAAAGTCAAAATTTGTCACACTGAATTTAAAAGATCCAATTATATGCTGTTTATAAGAGACACATCTAAAATCTAAATAGAATAGTTGCAGTTAAAGGGTAGAAAAAATACCATGAAAACGCCATCTACAGGAAGCTGATGTAACTATATTAACATCAGACAAAGACGACTTTAAAACAAAAGCACTCTAGAGAAATAGAGGGGCACTTCCTACAGATAAAAGTTTAATTCATCAGAAAGATATAATGTCACAACGTGAATATATCTAACAGTATGACCTCAATTTATATGAAGCAAAATTTAACAAAACTGCAAGGAGAAATAGACAAATCCATAATAATGCTGGAAATTTTTAACAATTTCTATCAGTAGTAAAAAAGCAGTAAAAAGTGGAAGATTTGAGATACATAATTAAGAAACTTGACCTAATGGACGTACATAGAGTATCGTACCCAACAACTACAGAATATGTGTTTTTTTCAAGCACACAGAGAACCTTTACAAAAACTGACTGTAGACTGTGTCGTAAATCAAGTCTCAACCATTTCAAAGAGTTGAAATCATACAAAGTGAGTTTTCTGATAAAAAGACAATAAAGCTAAAAATCAATGAAACGGTAACTTCATTTTATTTGGAAATTAAGAAATGTGGTTGTAAATAACTGTTGGTCAAAGAAGGTATCAGAATAGAAACTAGAAAATATTTTGAGCTGAAAATGACAAAAATGCTACATGTAACACTTGTGGAATGCTGCTAAAGTTGAGCCTAGACGGAAATTTATAGTCTTAAAGACATTTATTAGAAAAGCTAAAAAAAGCAAAGTGAAGCATTCTTCTCAGGAAATTATAAAAAGAACAGGAAATCAGATCCAAAAATGTAAAAAGAAATGATGAAATAAAATAACAGAAATTAGTGAAATAGAAGATAGACAGGTAATTTCTAATTCTAAATAGGATTTAGGAGGTAACTTTAAGCCATCCTCTTTTGCTGCAATAATTAGAGAAAATAATGGACAAATTGTAAATGTCATGTTTTTAAAGTTATTGGAGAGCTGTGGAAGCAATGAGGACTTGAACTAAAATTGTAAGAGGACAAAGTGAGCTGAGATTACTGGTCATTTTCTTCCTGTGGGTCATTGGCTGTGTCTGGGTACAAGCTAGGAATCAGGATTGTCAAAGGCAGAGGGACTTTACTAGGGGAAACAAAAACCAGTAAAGTCTCTGTGGGCTATCATAATGGATTGGAATCTAGAGAAACCCCAAACGTAAAGCCAATTTTACCCACAGAATGTAAGCTTTAGATTCTTGGTAGATGCCCTTTTTCTGGTTGAGAAATGTTTGGATCTTATGTGTTTTTGAACCACTGGTGTCAATGGTAAACTATATTTATTCCTATGGTCTTAATTAACCATTGTCAGTTCCACGACTTTTCTGTCAGAAATAGAAGCTGAATATACTGACTTGCCCTACAACACTGAAGTTTGATGGCTTAGCAGTAGTAAAGTTTTAGAGCAATTTTTTGACCTCCGAACCTAGACTAACATTTTTCTAAATATGAAAACTACCATCAACCACTATTAATGCACATCTAATGGCTCTGGAAATTAGCTTTTGCTGCAGACTTGGTTATGTTTCTTAATGAATCCAACCTAAAGTTAGAAGGCACAACAAAGCTTATATGCAGAAAGTAATTTCAAAAACAACTAACATTGTTTGAATCACAAATAATATTAAACTGCTTCATAAACTTCCTGTGCTGTCAAAAGTTAAAGCAAGAACTCTATTCTCACACAAATTTGCAGTAGATAAGTTTTCTGAACTTAAATTATACATCCAGTAGTATTTTCACTCCTTGAAGCAAGTGCAAATGAAATTTCCATATTTCAAAATCCATTTAACCTGTGCAATGGAGGACTGTCCACCTAACCTTGAATTGGGAATGATTAACCAGCATTGTAATGACATGCTAAAAGGCAAATATCAAGAGAAGAATCTAATGGAATTCTATAAATGCCTTCCAAGCAATAAATGTGCACAATTAAAAGCACACGCTCCCGAGTTGATACCAGTATTGGCAACGCCTATCTGCGTGAAAAGCCATTTTCAAAGATGAGATAGGGAAAATCTCATTACAGATCACAATTAACAAACGAACATTTGTAGTGAATTTTTGATGATTTGAACCCCAGTTAAGCAAAATGTTATTCCCCCTAAAAAGAATTCCATCCTTCTCATTGGTAGATCCGAATTACACGTAGTCCTCAACTTACGACATATTTGAGTTACAGCGAACCGCAACTTAGGACTTTTTTTTGTGCCTCTTATCATGAGCAATATGTACTACATGCAATGTTGTAGTGTGTAGTTTGCTGTGTTATCATTCTCAGGTGTTCACTCACAGATGTTCAATGTTATGATTTACTGTTCAAAATGCTGCTGTATAGCAGGCTACGAAAACTAAAAAAAAAAAAAAATATTTGACTTACATCAGAATTGGCTTACAACGGAGTCATCATATGGAACCCTGTTGTAAGCCAGACACTACATGTACAAAATATTGTGGTCCATTATTATTAATATGTTTTGAATTTCATCAGTAAAAGCTTGTGAAAATTTAATTTAAAAAAAAATTACATAAGTACTTAACATAATATCCTTGATTTTGCCTCTTGGCCCGCAAAGCCTAAAATATTTACTATCTGGTCCTTTACAGGAAAAGCCTGTCAGTCCCTGCTCTACAGCAATTAAAGTGAATGAAGTAGAACTAAATACAACATGGATGGATCTTACAAATATAACAAGGGTGAAAAGAAGCCAAATCCAAAAATACTACAGTATGATTCTATCTGTATATGGTTCAAAACCAAGCAGCACTAAATTATGGTATTTAGGGATGCATACTTAAAAAATAAAACAAAACCCAATACTGTCGAGTTGATTCCGACTCGTAGCGACCCAATAGGACAGAGTAGAACTGCCCCATAGAGTTTCCAAGGAGCACCTGGTGGATTCCAACTGCCTACTTTTTGGTTAGCAGCCTGAGCTCTTAACCACTGAAAAACAAAAAAGTGATTCCTATAAAAATCAGAATAACAGTTACTTTTAGGTGAGAGGGAAAAAGCTATGACTGGGAGCCCCTGGGTTGTGCAAATGGTTAAGCACTCGACTACTAGCCTGAAAGTTGGTGGTTCAAGCCCACCTAAAGGCACCTTGGAAGACCGGCCTGGCGATCTGCTTCCAAAAGGTCACAGCCTTGGAAACCCTGTGGAGCAGTTCTACTCTGCACACATGGAGTCACCACGACTCAGAAGTGACTCAATGGCAACTAACAACAAGTGAAAGCTTATGGGATACTGGCAATGCTCTGTTTCTTTACCTGGGTGGTATTTACATAGATGAATAGTTTATATTAATTCATTAAGCTGCACATTTGTTTTATGTACTTTCCTATATATGTCATATTTCACAATTAAAAATTATAAATATGTGTGTATATATAAAAACACATATACACATGCATTCTGCCTGCAATATACACATAGTATTCCTGGAAATATAGACAAGAAACTGGTAAGTAGTTGTTGCTGGGCATAGAAACCTGGGGATTGGAGGTCAGACTAGGGGGAAAGAGACTTACTTTCCTTATGTTTAGATTCTTCTGTAGTTTGAATTTTTATGACGTACACATACGAAGTTTTCAATTATAAAGCAGCTAATGTAAAGTTTATAAACTGGTAGAATTTGGAAACTGAGACCCTGTGAGGGAAGAAATGTTTGGATCATGGGGCCCTTAAGTGGTAGAGCTGGGATGTGTCTGGGCCTATCTGACTTCAAAGTCAGGGCTGTCTGCTACTGTTCACAGTCCTTTTTGGATTTATTGATCTGGTGATGAATGCTTCTAAAAGAAGATATAATCATAAACATTTGTGTTTGTTTTTTTCAGATTATGGTTTTTTTAGATCAACTGTATAAATCATCGTAAGAACCGCAGTAGTCTGTGCTTCTCCCAAGATGTGCAGCCCTCAGGGGTTTGTCAGTGTGTGATTCATGTGGAAAGTCATTTATTTTCCTTAAATTTCCAATAATTTGAAATGATTTTCAGTAATAATAATCAAATGAAGGTGCTTCATTCTCTTTTGGTGTCTCCTTGGCTCTCTACTTCAAGAGAAAGTTTTCTTGTGTGTCATTTGAGCATTTTGTTAATCATGAAGATATGCTGGCACGTTGAATCAGACAAAAAGAAATGTTACTGAATATTTCTTAAGTAGCTTTGTTTTGGTATTCATAGTGTATTGGCATTATCTACTAAGGTTGAAATATATATATACCTCATGAGCCAGCATTTCAGCTCCTAGAGTTATACTCAACAGAAGTGCATTAGTACATGGATCAACAGGCATGACAAGAATGTTTACAACAATACTATTCATGATGACTCCCAAACTGGAAACCCAAATATCCATCTCCATTGTAATGGAAAAATAAACTGTAGCACGTTCATACAATTGCACATCAAACCACCATTCAGCTTTAGATCTAAGAAATGTGTCCACACAGTACCCATGGAGACAGGGAGCTGTCCAAGGCAATCCACCCATCCTGTGTGTTGAAAGACATCAAGGTTGAATATATCCTGCTTCAGTCAAAGATCAGAAGTAGGAAAAACAATAAGTAAACAAAAGCATCAACAACAAAATCAACATGGGGCCCATGTTGGGAGGTCTCCCACTACTAATCCTCATCCCTCCTCTCAATTCTAGACCATGATACCCACTTGGGGCTATAGTTGTATCTACAAAGAAGACTTGCATATTTTTATGCAGCCAGCTGCATGGAGGATCATAGACTCAGTTACTAGTAGAATGCAGAATGCCAGTGAGGGCGTGAGTGATGGTGAACGGCCTCCAACTGTGCTTATCACTGTGGAACAGAAGCCAAGCTCGAACCCTAACCATACAGTAGCATGGAGGTTAAGAGAGTAGGCCCGAGTGTCGGATTGTCTAGATTGAAGTCCTACTGTTACTTAATCTCACTGAGTCTTAGCTTCCTCATCTCTAAAATAGTGTAACCATACAATGTATTTCATGGGATTGTCATGAGGATGTAATGAATTAATTTATGTAAAAGGCTTAGAACAGTACCTGGCATATGGTAAACACCCAATAAGCATCAATTACCTATTTCTTCTATCACCTTGGGGTAAAGCACAAAAGAGGGATAGGTGGAGCATGTTTCCTGCTTTTAAGGCAAAGTAACCACCTATTGCTATGTGCAAAATGGCCCAGTGGATGTCAGTGTCTAATCAACAAGATGAGTTTCTCTATCTCTCTCAGGGAAGTGTAAGAGACAGGGAGAAGATTGATGTGCTGTCATCCCCAACCCCAGTGGGGAAGGGAGAGAAATGAGTGCCCACATTCTGTAGAAACTTGAGGTGCTGAGAATAAGGGCTCCCTGTCTACCAGACATTTGAGCAGTAGAGAGAAGTCATAAAATATTGTGCAGAAACATTGCAGAATTTCCAAAAACACTTAACTAAAATCATTGAAGAAGGAGACATCTTTTATTATTGGTGTCAAACACTGGGGAGACTGGGAGTGAAGGCTACAGTGCTTCTCAACCATGGATGCATGTTAGAATCACCTGAGTATTTAAAACAATTGGTTCTTGGGCCTTACTCAATACCAATGAATAAGAATCTTTTGGTCCCAAGCGTGGGTGTTTTTTTAAAGCTCCCTAAGTGATTACATGTACATTCAAGGTTTAGGATAGAAGTCTTTCTCAAGGAAACTGTCCCTCCCCAAGCATTTACTATTCAGAGAGACTTATAGTGGAAGATGTGTCTTCAGTCAAGATTTTAATGATCTTTTATTTTAAAAACCTCAAGGATTCTAAAGGAAAAAGAATTGTGGAAGGAGACAATGATACTAGGCACAATCATAACACCTTGTACTTTCCCTATTGCATATCACAGTAATTGCCTGTATTATCATCTCTCACACCTACTGATCTGTTAGCTCTGTGAGGGGAGGGCAGGAGCTGTGCCTCACGAGGTGATTTTTTCTTTTAATTTCTGGTGCCTGGCACAATCTCTGGCACATAGTAATCTCTCAATAAATATTAAATTAAATTCTACACATTAATGTTTGTAAAAGCAAACGTGTGGTTTTGGAGAACTTTTTAATGTCTTGGCATTTAATATGAAATGATTTTTCTAGAGCAAAATTCTAGCTTATAACATTTATTTCTAGTAAATAAAGATTTAATTTGTGAATGTTATTAAGGAATTGAGTAAGTCATAAATGGAGGAGGGCCTCCTGTACTACATCCTAAGAGAAATTTGTCCCATTTACCCTTGTACAAAGGACATTCAACTTACAAAACCTCCAATAGAGGTTTTAGAGAAGATGCAGAAATGTTCTTCTCATTTTATTTTTTTAATAAAGATTGAAACCATTTTATTAAAACATAATTACCAAGTCAGCTTCCAGTTATGACAGAATGAAGAGGTCAGCAATTTCCCTCCACACAAAAAAAGGATAAAACTGGGCAAAATTGTCAAAACCCCACATTTTGGGCTACTAGAAGGCTACTAGACACAAACACTAAGTTGTAACCTGCTAGAGATTTGGGTAAGAACAGCAGATGTCCACTTCTATTCCTCCACCACCTCACACAGCTTAGTTAGCAAGAATGGTAGTTAGTTTTCTAGTGTGGGGTTGGTCCCCAAAACCAGCAGCTTTGACTCCAAAAGGGGAAGATTTGATTTAGGGTGGTGAAATCCTGTGGCTTTACCTACTAAAAATGGTAAACTTGGCTGGAAATGACTTGGAAAAACTGCAGCTTTGTTAGCCCAAGGATGCAGTCCCAACTGGGGAAAGCAGCAGACAAACCAGAAATTTAATGGGGAGATGCTGGAAATGAGAGAGTCACAGAGAGTTGTGATGAGTTCTCCACACATCATTGGCTGTCTGGGTAACCCCATGCTTGCATAGGAGATATCAGAGAAAACAACGAAAAGTAAAAGCCAAAGGAGACCTGTGAGCTGGCTGTAGTTTTGAATGATTTATTACACTCAGATGGTCAGCAGAGAATGGAAGCCTTATAGGCTTGAGGTATTTGGAAGCAACCTCTGCCCAAATGATTGTTACCACTAAGCTATGCAGACAAGGGTTACCCCTAAGCACCCATGCTAAAAATAAAAATACAAATGAAAAACAGCACAGAGCCAACAGTGGCTGTTCACTATAGGTGAGACAGGCTCTGCATGTTAAGACCAGGCAAGTCCCCCAAGAAAACCCCACAATTCACAACAAAATAAGATGGAATGCAGAGTTGATACATGTTATCTAAAATGTCCAAATTTCAAGCAAAATTTATGAGACATTCAAAGAAACAGGAATGTATAACCCATACTCAGGGGGAAAAAAAACAGTCAATATAAACTGAAAAGGCTGCTATTATAAATATTTTCACACAATTAAAAGAAAGTATGTTCAAGACATTTAAGATAAACATGCTGACAATGACGCAACAATAATCTCAATAGAGACACAGAATCTATAAAAAGAGCCAAATGGAAATTCTAAGTTGAAAAGTACTATAATAAAAATGAAAAATTCCCTAGATGGACTCAACAGCATAGTTGAGATGGCATAAAGAAAGAATCACTGAACTTGAAGATAGATCAATAAAAATATCAGATGCAAACAACAGAGAGAAGAAAGATTACAGTAAAATAAACAGAGCTTCAGAGACCTGTGAGACAAAGGAATAATATTTGAAGAATTAGTGTCTGATAATTGCCCAAATATGATGAAAACACTTATCTACAGGTCCGTGAAGCTCAGTAAACCCCAAATAGGATACATTTTAGAGAAAACAACACCTAGGCATATAATAGCCAAACTGTTGAAAGCCAAAGGGAAAATCTTAAAAGGAGCAAGAGAAAAATGACTCATCATTTACAGGGAGACAACAATATTATTAATGGCTGACTTCTCATCAGAAAAAATGGAGGATGGAAAGCCACAATCACAAAGCTGAAAGAAAAAAAAACTTAACCAATCATTCCATCACACTGAAATTACCCTTTAAAAACTTAGAAGGTAGTGATTTTAAGTTAATGGGGGAGGAACAACTCAGAAAGGAAGTTGAGAATGGTTGTACAATTCGAAACATGTAATCAATGTTACTGAATTGTGCATGTAGAAATTATTGAATTGGTGTATATTCTGCTATGTATATTCTCATCAAAAAAAGCAATGTGTTAAAAATTTGTAGCTGGACTTTCTAAGTTCTGTATATCACAGGCAAATGTGATATATGGTAGTCAAAAGGGTATATGTTTAAAAAAATGAAGGCAAACCTCACACTTTATACAAAAATTAACTCAAAATAGATCATGGGCTTAAATATAAAATGTAAAACTGTAAAGATTTTAGGAAAAAACAAAACAAAACCATAGATGAAGTCTTGGGTAACTAGGAGTAGGCAAAGAGTTCATAGACTTGACATCAAAGGCACAATTCACACAAGGAAAAAAATAGATAAAATGGACCTAATCAAAATTTAAAATGTTTGCCTTGTGAAAGACCCTCTAAAGATGATAAAAATATAAACTACAAAACAGAATGAAACATTTGCAAACCACATATTTGACAAATAACTTATATCTAGAATAAATAAAGAATTCCCAAAACTCGACAGCAAAAAGCAAACAATCCAATTAGAAAATGTACAAAAGACATGAACAGATATTTCACCGAAGAGGATATGTAGATTTTAAATTAGTCAATAGTACACTGTCTTGGTTATCATGGCTTTAGAGTAAGTTTTGCAATCTGGTGGTACAAGTTCTCCAGTTTTGTTCTGTTTCAAGATTATTCGGCTCTCCTAAATCCTTTGTATGCCCTTATAAATATTAGAATCAAACTGCCTATTTCAGCAACATCTTCTCGATTTTTATAGGCAGTATGTTAAATCTGTAGATCAATTTGAGAAAAAAAAATCCTTTTAAAAATACTCAATCTACCTATATAGGAACACAGTGTATCATTTATATAAGTCTTCTCTAATTTCTCTCATCAATGTTTTGTAGTTGTCTATGCATAGGTATTGAAAGTCTTTTGTTAAGTATATTTATAATATTTTATTCTTTTTGATGCTATAGTAAAAAAAATTGTTTTCTTGATTTTGTTTTTGTATTCTTTGCTAGTATTTAAAATATGGTTGATTTTTTTATAGCTATATATTGCAGTCTTGTTAAACTCGCTTAATGGCTTCAGTAAAAAAATTGTGTAGATTCTTTAGACTTTACTACATATAATATTATGATACTTTGTCTTCTTGAGCTACCCTTTGACATCTTCTGATCAACTCTTTTACTTTATCATTTCTTCCTTTCACTTTAGCTACTCTACATTCAAGGGCAACTTTCAGAATCTCCTCTGTCTTCTATTTTGGTCTTTTTTTTCTTTCCTGTCTTTTTAATGACCTCTTGCTTTCTTCATTTATGATGTCCTTGATGTCATTTCACAATTTGTCTACTTTTGGTCTTTAGAGTTTAACATGTCAACTCTATTCTTGAGATGGTTTCTAAATTCAGGTTGGATATACTCAAGGTTATGCTTTGGCTCTCATGGACTTTTTCTAATTTTCTTCATCTTCATCTTGAACTTGCATATGTGCAATTGGTGGTCTGTTCCACAGCTGGCCCCTGCCCTTGTTCTGACTGATGATATTGAACTTTTCCATCATCTCTTTCCACAGATGTAGTTGATTTGATTCCTGTGTATTCCATCTGGAGAGTCCATGTGTATAGCTGCCATTTATGTTGTTGAAAAAAGGTATTTGCAATGTAGATGTCATTAGTCTTGCAAAATTCAATCATGCAATCTCCAGCATTGTTTCTACCACCAAGGCCATATTTTCCAACTACTGTTCTCTCTTCTTTGTTTTCAGCTTTCACATTTCAATCACCAGTAATTATCAATGCATCTTGATTGCATGTTTGATCAATTTCAGACTATAGAAGTTGGTAAAAATCTTCAATATTTTTATCTTTGGCCTTAGTGGTTGGTGTGTAAATTTGAAGAATAGTGGTATTAACCGGTCTTCCTTGTAGGCATATGGATATTATCCTATTACTGGCAGTGTTGTACTTCAGGATAGATCTTGAAATATTCTTTTTGACAATGAACACAATGCCATTCCTCTTCAATTTGTCATTCCTGACATAGTAGACCATATGACTGTCTGATTCCAAATGGCCAGTACCATTCCATTTCAGCTAACTAATGCCTAGGATATAGATCTTTATGCATTCCATTTCATTTTTGACAATTTCTAATTTTCACAGATTCATACTTCATTACATTCTATGTTCCTATTATTAATGGATGTCTGTAGCTGTTTCTTCTCACGTTGAGTCATGCCACATCAGCAAATGAAGGTCCTGAAAGCTTAACTCCATCCATGTCATTAAGGCTGACTCTATTTTGAGGAGGCAGCTCTTCTCCAGTTGTATTTTGAGTGCCTTTCAACCTGAGGGGCTCATCTTCTGGCACTATATCAGACAGTGTTCCACTGCTATCCATAAGGTTTTCACTGGCTAGTTTTTTCAGAAGTAGACTGTCAGGTCCTTCTTCCTAGTCTGTCTTAATCTGGAAGCTCAGTTGAAACCTGTCCACCATGGGTGCCCCTGCTGGTATTTGAAATACCAGTGGCATAGCTTCTAACATCACAGCAACACACAATCCACCACAGTATGACAAACTGGCAGACACATGGGGTTACAATATTGACGAATTCTATAGGGAAAATATTAAATGAGACATGAAGCATCAAAAGAAGATAGAAGGAATAGTGTCACCATACCAAAAAGAATTGGTCAACGTTCAACCATTTCAGGAGGTAGCATATGATTAAGAACTGATCGTACTGAAGGAAGAAGTCCAGGTTGCACTTGGCAAAAAACAAGGCTCTAGGAATTGATAGAATACCAACTGAGATGTTTCAGCAAACAGATGCAGTGCTGGAAGTGCTCACTCATCTATGCCAAGAAATTGGGAAGACGACTACCTGACTGACTGGAAGAGATCCATATTTGTGCCCATTCCAAAGAAAGGTGATCCAACAGAATGTAGAAATTATTGAACAATATCATTAATATCACACACAAGTAAAATTTTGCTGAAGAACATTCAAAAACATGTGCAACAGTACATCTACAGGGAACTGCCAGAAATTCAAGCTGGATTCAGAAGAGGAATTTGTTATGGATTAAATTGTGTCCCTCAAAAATGTGTGTCAATGTGGCTAGGCCACGATTCCCAGTACTGTGTGATTATATACCATTTTGTCATCTTATGTGATTTTCTATGTATTGTAAATCCTACCTCTATGATATTAATGAAGCAGGATTGGAGACAGTTAAGTTAGTGAGGCAAGACTCAATCTACAAGATTAGGTTGTGTATTAAAACAATCTCTTTTAAGATATAAAAGAGAGAAGCAAGCAGAGAGATGGGGGGACCTCATTACCACCAAGCAAGAAGAGCCAGGATCGTGCAAGTCCTTTGGACCCGGAGTCTCTGCACTGAGAAGCTCCTAGGCCAGGGGAAGATTGATGACAAGGACCTTCCCCCAAAGCCGACAGAAAGAGAGAAGGCCTTCCCTGGGAGCTGGCACCCTGAATTCAGGCTTCTAGCTTCCTAAACTGTGAGAAAATGAACTTCTGCTTGTTAAAGCAAACAGAAGGTATTTTTGCTGTAGCAGCAGAAACTACAGATAACTAAAACAGACTTAGAACAAGGGCCATCATTGCTGATGTCAGATGGATCTTGGCTGACAGCACAGAATACCAGAAAGATGTTTACCTGTGTTTTATTGACTATGCAAAGGCATTTGAATGTGTAGATCATAACAAATTATGGATAACATTGCGAAGAATGGGAATTCTAGAACACTTAATTGTGCTCATGAGTAACCTTTACATAGACCGAGAGGCAGTTGTTCGAACAGAATAAGGGGATACTGTGTGGTTTAAAGTCAGGAAAGGTGTGTGTCAGGGTAGTATCCTTCCACCATACTTATTCAATCTGTATGCTGCGTAAATAATCCAAGAAGCTGGACTATATGAAGAAGAACATAGCATCAGGATTGGAGGAAGACTCATTAACAACCTGCGATACGCAGATGACACAACCTTGCTTGCTGAATATGAAGAGGACTTGAAGCACTTACTGATGAAGACCAAAGACTACAGCCTTCAGTATGGATTGCATCTCAACATAAAGAAAACAAAAATCCTCACAACTGGACCAATAAGCAACGTCATGATAAATGGAGAAAACACTGAAGTTGTCAAGGATTTCATTTTACTTGGATCCACAATCAACGCCCATGGAAGCAGCAGTCAAAAAATCAAAAGATGCATTGCATTGGGCAAATCTGCTGCAAAAGACCTCTTTAAAGGGTTAAAAAGCAAAGATGTCACTTTAAGGACTAAAGTGCACCTGGCCCAAGCCATGGTGATTTCAATTGCCTAATAGGCATGCAATAGCTGGACAATGAATAAGGAAGACCAGAGAAGAATTGATGCCTTTGAATTATGGTGTTGCCAAAGAATATTGACTATACCATGGACTACCAGAGGAACGAACAGGTCTGTCTTAGAAGAAGTACAGCCGGGATGCTCCTTAGAAGTAAGGATGGCAAGACATTGTCTTTCATATTTTGGACATGTTATCAGGAGGGATCAGTCCCTGGAGAAGGATGTTATGCTTGGTAAAGTAGAGGGTCAGCAAAAAAGAGGAAGACCCTTGACGAGATGGATTGACACAGTGGCTGCAGCAATCGGCTCAGGCATAACAATGATTGTGAGGATTGGGCAGTGTTTCGTTCTGTTGTACATAGGGTCGGTAGGTGTCGAAACCTCCTCAACGGCACCTAACATCAACAACAACATACCATCTACATATACAGCTTTACTTATTTTTTCCAATCTGCATGGCTTTTGTTGTTGTTGTTGCCTGATTGCATTGACTTGAATGTCCAGTACAATGCTAATTAGAATTGGTGAGAGCAGACATCCTTGTCTTGTTCCTTGTCTCAGGGGAAAAACATTCAGTCTTTCACCCCAAAACCAACCAAACCTGTTGCCATTGAGCTGATTCCAACTCATAGCGACCATACAGGACAGAGCAGAAGTGCCCCATAGGGTTTCCAAGGAGGGACTGGTGGATTTGAACTGCTGACGTTTTGGTTAAATATGATATTAGTTGTAGGTTTTTAATAGATGTCCTTTGTCAGGTTGAGTAAATTCCCTTCTCTTTCTGGTTTGTTGAGAGTTTATATTATGAATAGAGGTTGGATGTTTCCACGTTTTTTCTGTGTCTAGATTACATGATCTAGGTCATTAATTCTGTTATAGTGTATTGCATTTATTATTTTTCAGATGCTAAACCAAACTTTCTTTCTTGGGATAAATCTTACTTGGTCATGGTGTATAATACTTTTTATATATTGCTGGATTAGGTTTGCTAATATAGTATAGTATTGGTTTAGGATAGACACATAGGCCAATGGAACAGAATAGTGTCCAGAAATGAACCCACATATTTATGATCAATTGATTTCTGACAGAGGTGCCACGGTAATTCAATGTGGAAAGGATAATCTTTTCAACAATTTGTGCTGGAACAATTGGTTATCTATATGCAAAAACTGAACCTAGACCCTTACCTCATACCATATAGAAAAATTAACTAGAAATGGATTATAGACCTAAATGTAGGAGCTAAAACTGTAAAACTTCTAGAAGAAAATGCAGAATAAAATCTTTGTGGCCCTGATTAGGTAAAGATTTCTTAGATATGATACCAAAAGCACAATCCATTAAAAAAAAAAAACTAAGTTAGACTTCATCAAAATTTAAAATATTTGCTCTGCCAAGGACACTGTCACGAGAAGGAAAAGACAAGCTACAGATGGGAGAAAATATTTGCAAATCACATATCCAACAAAGGACTTGTCTCCAGAATATATAAAGAAGTCCCAAAATACAAAAATAAGGAAACAACCCAATTTAAGAATGCAAAAAGGACCTGAAGAGCCACTTCACCAAAGAGGATGTAACAATGGAAAATAAACAAATGAAAAGATACTTATTATCATTAGTCATTAAAGAAATGCAAATTGAAACATGGATGAGATACCACTATACACCTGTTAGAGTGGCTAAAATAAAAAATACAATACCAATGCTGGGGGGGATTCAGAGAAACTGGGACTCATACATTCCTGGTGAGGATGCAAAATACTATAGCCACTCTAGAAAACGGTTTGGCAATTCTTTATAAAGTTAAACTAACATTTATCATACGACTCAACCGTCCAAGTGTCCTTCACTGGGTGAATGCATATACAAATGGGTACGTCCATACAATGTAATACTAGCTAGCAATAAAAAGAACAACCTATTCGTACATGCAGCAACTTTGATAAATCTCAAAGATGTTATACTGAGTGAAAGAAGACAATCTCAAAAGGTTACTTACTGTGTGGTTCTATTTATATAACATTCTTGAAAAGACAAAACTATACTGATAGAGAACAGTTCAGTGGTTGCCAGGTATTATGCATGGGACAGGGAGTGTCTATAAATTAATAGCATGAGAGAGTTTTCTGGGGTGATGTAACTGTTCTGTGTGCTGAATATGATGGTGGTTACATGGACTTACATATGTTTTAAAATTCATAGAACTGTACACCAAAGGAAGATAAAGTAAATTTTACTGTATGACAATTTAAAAACTAATTTTTTTAAATGAAGGTGAAATAAAGACATTCCAGGATAAACAGAAGTTTAGAGAAATTGTCACCAGCAAACCAGCAATTCAAGAAATGCTAACCAAAGTTCTTCAGGTTGAAGGGAAATGACACCAAATGAAAGCCCAGATCAATACAAAAAAAGTAAAGATGACCAGTAGTGGTAAATATATGGGTAAACATGAAAAAAAAATTGATATATAACACATATAGATTTAAAATATATGACAACAAAAGCATAAAAGATGAGGGCAGTCAATAGAATTTTACTATTGAAAGTTCTTACATTATTTACGAAGTGGTAAAATATTAACTCTAGTTCTGACAATGGATACATATTCTAATCCTTACAGCAGCCTCTAAAAAAAAAATAATATAAAGGAGTATAGCTAAAATGCTAGCATCACAGCTCAATGAAATATTGAATGCCCTCCTCCCAAGTTTGGAAACAAGGCAAAGATATCTACTCCTACCTTTCTATCCCTTCTATTCAAACTGTACTGATGGTTCTAACCAGCACAATAAAGCAAGAAAAAAGCATAAAGATTGAAAAGAAGGAAATAAAACTCGTTATCTGCAGACCATATGATTGCTTACATGGAACATTGTAAGCAATCATTTAAAAACAGCGTGGAGGTGGCGTCTGACCTCCTCTAAGTTCACAAGGGGAAAGGAGAATCAAGATCAACAGCCCAAGGCTGATTCCGATGAGGTGAAGGTCAGACATGCCTCCTCTCTCCACCATCTTTACCAATTCTGTCACCAACCATCCTTCCGACTGCACTCTCTACTTCTCTGCTGGGTTTGATAATTCATTGCAGTGGCCACAAGGAACTCACACAAAATACTTATGATTATGGGGTTTATTAGAGAAGTAACAGGTTACAATTCAGGTTCAGGAACACCCAGGATATAGTTCTTCTATCAGGACAGCCTCTTCCCAGCAGTGCTCCCTGCAAGGCCTCTCTGGTCTTCAGCCTCTGCCCTGCTCCGGCAAGCTTTCTTAGCTCTGCAGATAAATGCCTTGAGGCACCCCACTCGGCCAGTAAGCTGTGGCCAGAATGCACTCAGCTCTAGCTAGGATCAGCAAACCTCACTCCACCAAGTGCCCTGCCTGGAGGCGCTCAGCTCTCTTGCTCCGTGGGCCGGGAAGCTCACGGTACCATCTCCTGCCACCGCTTCTTGCCATCTTCGGTGTGACAGCTCTGTCTGGGTCTCCCAGTTCCAGGAGCTTCTCAGTGCAACGATCCCAAGTCCAAAGGACGCGCTCCGCTCCTGGCTGTTCTTCCTTGGTGTTGGTGAGATTCTCGCTGCTCTGGAATTGGTCTCTTTTAAGCCTAGCGGAATGGCAAAACTGACCAGTCCCCTTAACCTAACCAAACCAAACCCCTTGTCGTCAAGTCGATTCCAACTCATAGCCATCCAATAGGACAGGGTAGAACTGCCCCATAAGGTTTCCAAGGAGAGGCTGGTGGATTCAAACTGCCAACCTTTTGGTTAGCGGCTGAGCTCTTAACCATTGCACCACCAGGGCTCCACCTATCTATTAAATCCCCAATTGTCTCTTGACTATCAAAGTGTAATTTATCTTCATCATGGAATTTGCCATCATCATGAGTTTACAGTCTAAAATTAAAATGTAAGTTTCACTCATTTGAGAGCTGACTCATTTAATAATAAATTAATAGCAAATATGAGTTTCATTTAATGACAAGCGTGAGCTGCAGGAGAGGTTCTCCCATGTTGGTTGTGACTTGTCTTTTTCTCCTTTTCAAGAACAGCAGTGTTAATAAAGACAGTATTTAAAAGAAGTATTGAACCAAACTGAGCGCTCATCAAATGCAGTTTGTTGCAAAGTAATATAAGAGACAGATAAGGGCCTCTACCCTCAGGGAGATTATGATCTAGTTGGAGAATAAGGCACAGGTATAAGGCCCTGGTAGCACAAGGGATAAGTACTTTGCTGCTGACTGAAAGGTCGACAGTTTGAACCCACCTAGTGGCTCCGCAGGAGAAAGACCTGGTGGTCTATTCCTGGAAAAGATTATAGTCTAGGAAACCCCGTGGGGCCATTCTACTCTGTCATATTGGGTTGTTATGAGTTGGAATCAACTCCATGGCACCCAACAACACATTCTGCAGTATAATCCCATAAATGAGGTGAAAACAAAGTACTCAAAGATTCTAAGAGCTATTGGGACCCCAACCACAAAAAGCACGATTTATGGAGCCTCAGAGTAATTACAGGACATGGAACAGCTGAGGCTCAGTTCTAGTGGCTCCCCCCAGTCCCTGGAGCCTGTCGTTTCTAGGAAGGGAAAATTCCTGTCACTGCTTCCACTTGGGATAAAATGGGACCACTTTTAAATAGAAGGTTCCTATTCTTACTCTTCTTGGGTACCATTCTGCTGTCTCCACCCGAGGACAAAAAGGGGGATGATCCCACTAGGATTGCCTCACAGGATCAGGGCCTCACCTCCTTGCTTTTGTCCTGAACGTCCCCTCTCCCAGGGGCCTACCTGAGCTACACACCCCAAAGTGACCCTGGGGGATTCTGAGAAAGACCACATGACTGGTTGAAAAACACCTTTTGTTCCTCAGGCTCCACCTGAAATTACACTGTTAGTTCATCCATCACTCCTTTAGCTGGCTTTCTCTGTTCTTCTTTATGAACATAAATATTCCTTGGAGGGAGGTAGAACATTCAGTGAATTCACATTAAGGAAACTCCCTAGGCCCATCAAATCTGTTTTCTCTTACAAATAAATGGCTTAGGAGCTCTGCACATCTGGTTGCTGCAGTAGATCCAGAAAGTGTAGAAAGGAGGTCAGGGACTCGAATTTCACCTATCACCCAGCTATGAAGCCCGGGTGGCACAGTGGTTAAGAGCTGTGGCTGCTAACCAAAAGGCCAGCCAGTCCTTGGAAACCCTATGGGGCAGTTCTACTCTGTCCTATAGGGTCGTTGTGAGTCAGAATCGATTCGATGGCAACAGATTCAGTTTTTTTGGTTCCCAGCTATGCTTGAGGTTGGCCCAGGCCCTCAACTGCGGGCACCAGTGTGGCTGTCCTTAATAATTGGAGTGTATCTTCGGGGTGTTTTCTTAGTTCCCTTCAAAATAGTGCTGTGCCTAATATTAACACTGTGGTTTTAGACTAGAGAGTCCTGGCAGTTCTACAGCCCTTCTCCTTTCTTCTAGTCCATGACAGCACACAAGACCCAGAGGAAAAGGGGTCCAGCTGAAACCTGAGGAGAGTTTCTTTGCCTCAGCAGTTTTATAGCCCATTCTTAGTTCCCTGTTTCTGCTATAAATAATTCACTGTTTTTATAAGGGAGATAAGCCTAAGCCTTTGTGAGTCAGGAGGGATTTGAGAGATGATGATGAAAGTTACGTATTTTGCCCATGACCCAAGGACTTCTGGTGAGCTGCCTTACCTGAACTGGGGTTGTGTACCTTTTCCCGGACCCAGGAATGCCTCTCAGTGCAGAAAGGCCTACTTTCCGTCTTGGAAATAAAAGATTTCTTTGGATGAGTTCTTAACCCTCTTTAGCCTTCCCACCCACCTTGGATGTGGCCATGGATTTCTGCTCTGTAGCTTCTCAGGGTACTATGCATGTCACCAGGCTCAGCATATAGCCCCATGCTACTGTTCTTTTTCCCCCAGGGCGTGCTAAACGGGCCGCTTCCACTGGGACCTGAATCCAGTATTTCACTGATTCCAGATCCTCAGGCCGAAGTCAACCTCCTAGCCAGTGGGGTTTTATAATCCAGCACTTTCCAGTCCTAGCAGAATCCCCTGTGGACAGTCAGAACTTGACTAAAAGAAAGAAGGAGCCCCATGACCACGGGCCCCCATCACCACTGCGCGAAGTCAGTCCCCAGCAGTGAGCTGTGTGAGCCACCTTGTTTTCTGCAGTTGGTTAGGAAGAGCAAGGCATGAAATGTCCCCTAGCAATCCCCAACTCAGACCCTCCTCACTCCTGGGAGGGGCAAATTGAGCAGAAGAAACAAACTTAATTAAACAAAGAACGGCACTTAGATATTCTTGCTTTTCTCACCAGGGCTGGATGAAAACATGTAATTCAAAATAAAAACAAATCAGGAAATAAGCCTCAGTGCAAATTTTCACAAGTCAGCTATGAAATGATGTTTTGGAAATCCCCAATTCTTTTCCTCAGTCAAAATCAGTCAGTGTCTCCCTCCCTCTCTCCCTCCCTCCCTCTTTTTCTCCCTCCTTCCTCCTCCTCCTTCTTCCTTCTCTGTCTTTCTCTGTTCTTGTGCTTATGATCAATAACCCTACTTCTCTGTTGTCTGAAGCGTGTGGTAGTCTGCCTTCTAGGCAGGAGCAGTTACTTTCACTCGCTACACCTGCCACAAAGCATCCTTGAAACCAAAGCAAGTGGAAGATATAGCCTATGAAGCCCGATGCTTTTTGCTTCTTGCTATTCTTTGCACCCGAGCACTAGACCGGTCATCAGCAGCTGCTGCTGGGAGACATGAAGGATCTGGCTAAAGAGTGAGGGGCTGCTCCCTCCTGCAGAGGCCTGTTGTGGGGGTGGGGGGGGGGCAGATAGGGTGCATGCCCTGGGCGCTGCTTGAGGTGGGCACCAATTAGCAGTTTCTGTTGGCCACCACAGTTTCCATCACCATCTGTGAGAGATCATTCAGCAATTTAACACGAACTGCCCCAGGCCCCATTTTCCCTAGTTAGGTCCCTGCCCTCCTGGCAGGGACTGGAGGAGAAAGGAGCTCTCAGAACTCTGTCCCTTGGTCCTTTCTCCCTGCTCCCGGCCACCTTCTGTCGCCCTGAGGTTGGAACTGTAGGGTCGCCACACTCTTGACCACAGCCCCTCCTCATCTCACACTCCTTGCCTCTGTGTGTGTCTCTCTTTGTTACATAAACACCGGCACCGCCAGAAATCAATACTTCGCTTACTTTCACCTCAGACGCTCCAGGAAGGGGGCTTAGACAAAGAAAGAGTGCTAGGACATCTAGATTCAAACTACCTTTGCCCCCAGTAGTTACAGTGCAGAGACCCTCAGACACATGACGTTTGCTCAGAACTACTTAGACAAAACAGATACTGGCAACATTTCTCCCTTTCTTCTTACAGTGAAGATATCTGAGAGAAAAAAAAGAAAAGAAAAGCGGTGGGGACTTTATATGAGTAAATACAGTAATCTGTTCATTTGCTACTTCAAGTGCTGGACTTGGGACTTAGGTGTGCCAGGTGGGGGCCACGTGGAGCCTAGTTCTGACCTGGACTGAAGTGCAGGTGAGAGACAAGTTTGGCTCTTATCCTGGGGAATAACCTATGACAAGGACAGGGAAGAGAAAGCGCTGCCTTTACTTCCTGGAGTCTCAGCGTCTCTCTCAAGCCCCGTGTTCACTCCTGCGAAAGGCAGAAGATTAAGCTAATCTCCCAGTCTTCAACAGGCAGCTACTGCAGGTGTATTCATGTTTTAATTGATCCTGTGTTTCTGACTGTACAAAGTGGACCGCAAGGGAGAAATCAGAGCAAAGAAGTTACTACCAAGCAGGTATGCTTTTCTTTTTTTTTCTCTTTCTCTCTTGCTGGCAAATGTCCACCCCCCACCCCCACCCCACCCCAGCTCCATGCAAAACATGTGTGGGACATAAATACATCTCACATTTGCAGTCAGCATCATAGTGGGTTGTGTATGGTGTTGGCCTTGCTGCTCTCCCCATTTCTAGGTTGAAATAAAGCATGAAGACAGTCACTTAATACTGAGCACACTAATGATGCCCCCTGCTCCTACACTTGGCTCCTAGAGAAATAATCACAGTGGAAAACTCAATTCTGCTTGAACCACAAGTCAGACATACAACCAGCCCCTCTCTGTTGCAGGGCTGGAGTACCCTGGCCCGGTAGATACCAGGGTTCAGGACTCTGGGAGCTGGGAACAACCCAGCCCTCGTTCCTCTTGGCTTGGGGGGTTACTGTCGGCGGCTGCAGGGACCACGGCTGAGACATAGCAGCATGACGGTCCCATAGCTTCATCAGCTCAGGGCCGGTCACTCAGAGGCCTGACCACGCCCCTGCACAGCCCTGTGGCTGAGTTGGCTTTGGACCAGTGTTAGTTTTCCACCTCTACTTGTGAGGGGAGGCACCTTGTCCCACAGAAGCAAGCCTCTCTTGCATGCTCTCAGCACCACCAGGCCCTCCCTAACCTACATCACTGTCCAGTTTGGCTGAAGCTATGGCCAGAGGCATTGCATTAAAGCAGCTTTTGGGCTGGTCAGGAGACACTTCTGAGGCCACTGAACCTTGACTCTGTGAGTCAGCCCCATGGGTGGTTGCAGGACTGTGCTGCTGGGAAGGTCAGTGGTCACCAACCAGACAGCCAAAGTGACTGGTTTATCACCACTGGCATGAATGTTTGGTCTCTAATGACATGGCTGGAGTCTAAATTATCCCAAGCAAGAACACAGATGCTACTTATTTAGTCAGCTGGTTAACAAAAAGATAATTTTTTGGTACAGTAAAAATACTTAAAAATATTTTAGTTATATAATAAATTTAATCTAAAGCAGGGACTGGCAAACTACAGTTTATAGGCCAAATCTGGCCCCTCAGCTGTTTTTGTAAATAAAGTTTTATTGGAATGCAGCTATGTTCATTCATTTATGTATCGTCTATGGCCATTTTTGCCCAGTTGTTGTTGTTAGTTGCTGTTGTGTCGATTCCAACTCATGGCAACCTTATGTGTGCAGAGTAGAACTGCTCCATAGGGTTTTCAAGGCTGTGATCTTTCAGAAGCAGATTGCCAGGCCTGTCTTCTAAGATGCCTCTAGGTGGTTGAACAGACAACTCTTGGCTAATAGTTGAGCACTTAACTGTTTGCACCACCCAGGGACTGTGCTTTTTCCCTACGTTGAGTAGTTGCAACAGAGACAGTCTGGCTTGCAAAACCTAAAATGTGTACTATCTTGCCCCTTACAAAAAGTTTGCCAATGCTTAGTTTAAAGCAATCAACTTGTTCTTAAATTATTATGGAATAGACATAATAGACAACCACAAAACTGACTGAAATATTGTCAGTAGGTAATAACTTTCTTAATTATAAAAGTGATACAAGATTACATGCTCCTTGTAAAATGAAGAAACCATATAGATAAAGCTAAATTTTCCTTTGGCCATCCCACCAGTCCTAATCCTTTCTTCCCCCATAAGTAACCACTGTAACCAGTTTGGTGTGTTTACTTTCAGACTATTTCCTTTGCTGATAATAATTTTCCATTCATATACATGTATATGTACTAACAAAAAATTTGTCATGTTATTCTACTTCTGTAATCTTTTTCTACTCAACAATAAGACCTGGAGAGCTTTCCATATCTCTGTATAAATCTACCTTGTTCTTTTTAATTGCTACATAGTATTTCACAGAGTACCATCCTTTGACTTAGCCTTTCCTTTTTGGTAGATGTGTAGGCTGTTTCCAATTTTTATTTCTTACCAACAAAGCTGCAGTGAACCTCACTGTATATATCTATCTTCTGGTACATATGCGCAAGTGTTTCTCTAGAGGAGATGCTGAGAAGTTGAATTGCTACTTGATAGGACATATGTGTTTTAAGTTTTGATACTGTCCAATAGCCCTCCACAGTGCCTGAACCAGTTTATACTTCCACCAGCATAGAAAGATAGTTACTGTTCCTCCACACCTTTACCAACACTTGCTATTTATTAAATATTTTATTATTTTTCCAATTGGATGAGTGAAAATGGCAACCCCAGTTCAAAACTACCAGCTGCTCCTTGGAAACCCTACGGGGCAGTTCAACTCTGTCCTATAGGGCCACTATGAGTCAGATTCGACTCAATAGCAACAGGTTAATATTTAAATTTCCCTGATTACTATTGAGGTTGAACATATTTTTATATAGTTCTTGGCCATTGTATTTCCTCTTCTTAAGTTACCCATTCATATCCTTAGATAATTTTCTATTGGGTACCTTTTTCTACTGATTTGTAGGGGTTTTTTACTTATTCTTGATGCTAATCCTTTGATATATGTTTATATCATGTTTTTATTCAACAGAATTTTTTTTTAAACTATTTTGTTATTACTATGGTTACAGTTGGAGCCCTGGTGGTACAGTGGTTAAGCGCTGTGGCTACTACTCAAAAGGTGAGCAGTTCAAATCCACCAGCTGCTCCTTAGAAACCCTATCGGCAGTTCTACTCTATCCTATAGGGTCATTATAAGTCTGAATCAACTCGATGGCAATGGGTTTTTTATGGTTATAATTGAGATCCCTGGTGGTGCAGTGGTGAAAGCACTAGGCTGCTAACCACAAGGTTGGCAGTTCAAACCCACCAGCCACTCTGTGGGATGAAGATGTGGCAGTCTACTTCTGTAAATATTTACAGCCTTGGAAACCCTATGAGGCAGTTCTACTATGTCCTGTAGGGTCTCTATGAGTCAGAATCAACTCAATGGCAATGAATTTGGGTTTTGGTTAGGAAGAGTTTCCTGCCACCAAATACCTGTCCACCCACCTGCCACACTTTCTAAACGTCTGTGAAATAGCAGACTGAATAGCCAACTGAAAATTGAAGTAAGGAGACGTATCTACATCCCTCGTGTAATATATGAAATAATTACCCTGGATCTCTCTGAATTCCAAACAAAGAGTCAAACCATAACACCATCATCAATAATAGCCCTGCATACGCATTAGTAAGAGATAGGCAGTTAAATCACATGTCACTGTGCTCTGTTAAATATTGGAAGAGGGGACAGGGTGTACTTTTGACTTGGGCTGATGCCCAAGGTTTATCTAGTAACAAACCTTCTGACCTCTTGGATCCGATGACTTAGTCTCTAAAAGCACAAAGACCAATTTTCACTTATGGCCTTCATGAAGACAGCAGCTGACCACTTACATTTGAATTCTTGGAATATGATGTTTGCTATTTGAGCGCTATGCCAGGGCCAAGGAGGAGGAGCCTTTTGTTCACCATACTTGATCCATTTCAAATAATTTCAAATATATGCTCTTATTTTATTCCATGAGTTTGTGATAAAAATTTAACTTACATAGTGTATCTATTTATACTACAGGAAGAATCAGCAAAAAAGGAAAAGAAAGGAAGTTTTTATTACTTATTCCCTTTGCTACCTTGGACACATCTGAGAACCCCATTTCCTCATTTGTAAAATGGATAATTAGACCAGCCCCACCCTGCTAAACCCTGCTCTGCCTACCTCATAGTCACCTAGACACGAAATAATGCCTTTGAAATCATTTGCAGACTACAAAACCTGTGTAAATGTGAGTTACCGAATGACCGATCTTCTGCTTTCATTGAATCCAGCCAACAGTTTCATAAGCTTCTGTTCTTAGAGATCCAGTATTTGTTGTTTCTGATAGTTTCTATTCCTCAGATCAGGGTTCTTTACCAACTTTCTCCTTTTATTCAGACTCTAACTTTCTTGCTTCAACTCTAAATTGCCCACTCTTCCCATAATCTTGGTGCCCAGTTTCCAAAAGCTTCCTGCTTTGACTCATTTGAAGACTAAGTATGTCTGCATCTCCTCCCCACATGTTCTTCCTGGGCAGGAGCTATATATCTCACCCCTAAATGTATATATCGACTTTAAACAACAGTTTATGATGTGTCATTTCATATGGTGTCTCTGCTTTATTACTTCCTCTATTTTCTAGAGCCTTGAAAATGTTTTTATTGTTCACATTCTCAGTCCACCACTTGGCCATCTTCTCCACCACATCCTTTTTGTATACTGCTGAATTTTTTTGGTCTAGGTTAGTTAGATTTCTTTGGTCTTTATGAGTCGGAATCAACTCAATGGCAATGGGGGTTTTTTTTGTATTCAAAGTACAGGCTGCAGACCAGCAGCATCAGCATCACCTGGGAGCTTGTCAGAAATGCAGGATCTCAGGCCCCACACCAGACCTACTGAATCAGAATTTGCATTTTAACATTAAAGTGTGAGAATCACTGTCTTAGATAATAAGCACACGCTCTGGTTACATTAAGCACTAGGGATTCTGAAGGATACACAAAAGAGAAAACCAGAGGTGCCTTGGAAGACAGTCCTGGTGATCAACTTCCGGAAGGTCACAGTCTTGAAAACCCTGTGGAGCAGTTCTATTCCGTGCAGGCGGGGTTGCCATAAGTTGGAATCAACTTGACGGGCAACTAACAACAACTTACCTTTTTAATATTTGTAATTTATTGTAATTTCTTTTCTCGTTCTGAATAAATGTTCTCTTTGGTAACTAATTTTAGTTTTGTAATTTTGTATTCTTTTACTTACAGAGGGCTTCTCGAATTGTATAAACCCCAGAAACGCTAAGGGCATTTCTCATCCATTGACTAAACTGAGCACTTACTGAAATTTCTCTTCTAAACCCCACTAGGGGTGTGGAGGTGGGGATTCAGCTGTTAGCTGGGATTGGTCAGCTCACGTGCCAGCAGGTGAACAGGGAGGTGAGAAGGGAAGAGGCGTCTCAGACGGTGTCCCTGCAGCGTCCACTCACTAGGTCAAAGTGTAATGTGGACATATCCCAAATAAAAGCCAAACTCCTGTGCCCTTGTGCCTGGGCGGGCAGGAGAGTGGTGGTAAGAGAGCCCTTTGGAAGCAGTACACTATAAACTTAACAACTCTGCTGTAGCAAGTGTCACAATTCTCTGTGGTTCACCTAGTCAGCTATTTCTCCTCTCCTATGGCGACAACAAAGAGCACTGGTGGCACAATGGTTAAGCGCTCAGCTGCTAACAGAAAGGTTGGATATTCGAACTCAGCAGCCCCTCCGCAGAAGAAAGACAGGGCGGTCTGCTCCCATAAGATCACAGCGTAGGAAACCCTGTGGGGCAGTTCTCTCATATAGGGTTGCTAAGAGAGGGAATCACTCCACAGCAACGGGTTTTTTTTGTTTTTTTTTTTTAATGAGTCAGAATCCGCTGGAGGGCACACAACATCAACATGGCCACAACATTGCAGCTTCTCTGCCCTCTCTTTGGGATTCGTTCCTAGCTAAGCTTTAGAAGCTCTCCTTTAGAAGGTTCCCCCCTTCTCTGGCAAGACCTTAGGAAATACGCCAATCACCTGCCAGTTTTTCTTTCGCCCCATGTTAATCGGCCTTCCTCCTCTCTTTCTGCTGCCCCCCACCGCAGCCCCCCAATTCCCATCGTCTGGCCTCGTCCAGGTCCAACGCTGGGTTCTTACTTTTGTTTGAACTTGTTTCGCTTTGCTCTTTGACTCTTTCTAAACTACAACCCCCGACTCCCTTTATTTTTTTCTCTCTGTTTCTTAAACTGTGTCCCACCGCTCTTTGCAAACAGTTCGCTCCTATCGATCCTTCTCTCCGAGTGTTCCGCATGTCTTCCTGTTCTAGTGGGAATTCTCTCCTTCACCGTACAGCTGGGCTCGGCTTCCTAACCTAAAAGGCAGCGTCTTGTACCTTCTACTGAGCACTGTGTTCTTTCGGGCACATCAAGACAATCACTTCCCACGCCTGTACCGGAATCCTGGCCGGCTGGCCCAGGTGTATCCTCGGCCCTGCTCAGCCCCCAGGTGTATCCTCGGCCCTGCTCAGCCCCCAGGTGTATCCTCGGCCCTGCTCAGCCCCCAGGTGTATCCTCGGCCCTGCTCAGCCCCCAGGTGTATCCTCGGCCCTGCTCAGCCCCCAGGTGTATCCTCGGCCCTGCTCAGCCCCCAGGTGTATCCTCGGCCCTGCTCAGCCCCCAGGTGTATCCTCGGCCCGCTCAGCCCCCAGGTGTATCCTCGGCCCGCTCAGCCCCCAGGTGTATCCTCGGCCCCGCTCAGCCCCCAGGTGTATCCTCGGCCCGCTCAGCCCCCAGGTGTATCCTCGGCCCGCTCAGCCCCCAGGTGTATCCTCGGCCCCGCTCAGCCCCCAGGTGTATCCTCGGCCCCGCTCAGCCCCCAGGTGTATCCTCGGCCCCGCTCAGCCCCCAGGTGTATCCTCGGCCCCGCTCAGCCCCCAGGTGTATCCTCGGCCCCGCTCAGCCCCCAGGTGTATCCTCGGCCCTGCTCAGCCCCCAGGTGTATCCTCGGCCCGCTCAGCCCCCAGGTGTATCCTCGGCCCGCTCAGCCCGTGTCCTCATGGACAGTCCCTGAATTGAATCCTACAAGGTCGCCTCTGCATTCCTTTCCTTGCTCCTTTCGGCTCCGACTTGTCTTTCAAACCCTGTGCTACACCCCTCTCTTACCTCCCCTCCAGCCCCCTCGCCTTCTTCTAATCCTTCTCCCACGGATCTTTACTCCTATTTAAAAAAAAAAAAAAAACATACTTGTTGCCTTCTAGTAGATTTGATTCCGAGTCATGGTGACCCCGTGTCTTACAGAGGAAAACTGCTCCATAGAGTTCCTTGGCCATAGTCTTTATAGAGGCAGATCGCCAGGCCTTTCTTTGGTGGAGCTGCTGGGTGGGTGTCTTAGTTATCTAGTGCTGCTATAATAAAATACCACAAGTGGATGCCTTCAACAAACAGAAGTTTATTTTCTCACAGTTTAGGAGGCTAGAAGTCTGAATTCAGGGTGCCAGCTCTAGGGAAAGGCTTTCTCTCTCTGTTGGTTCTAGGGGAGGGTTCTTGTCATCAATCTTCTCGGGTCCAGGAGCTCCTCAGCGCAGGGACCTTGGGTTCAAAGGATGCGCTCCACTCCCAGCGCTTGTTTCTTGGTGGTATGAGGTCCCTTTCCTCTCGGCTCAATTCTCTGTTTTATATCTCAAAAGAGATTGACTCAACATACAACCTAATCCTGTAGATTGAGTCCTGCCTCATTAACATAACTGCTTCTAAATCCTGCCTTATTGACATCATAGAAGGAGGATTTACAACACACAGGAAAATCACATCAGACGACAAAATGGTGGACAACCACACAATCCTGGGAATCATGGCCTAGCCAAGTTGACACACATTTTTAGGGGACACAATTCAATCCATAACTGAGTCTGAACTGCCAACCTTTAGGTTAGTAGTGGATTGCTAACCGCCTGTGCCACCTAGGGTGTTCCTTTTATAGTGGAAACTTAATTCACAATTTCTTTAGCACTTCCCTCTGTCATCTTCTCTGGTTGTACCACAACTCTCCTTTCCTCTTTTTCTCTCTAAGATTCAGGGTTGTTTTCTGAAGTGTGTGCACGCTACTCCTTAAGGAGTTCGACTTCTGTGTGGGGTGCTCCTCCTTCTCCCTTCACTCAACCTGGTCAGATCTGCCTGTGACAACATCCTCTGCGGAAGCTCACTCTCCTCTTCCTTTTTATGCTGACTGCCATGTTGGCTTCTTCAGCAGGCTCCATTGCATAGGTGAGGAAGCTGAGCACCAGAGAAGTCAGTGAGTAGAGTGAGTTAGTCCAAGGTCAATGGCAGGGGCTAGGACCTAGCCTCTTGACAAGGAGAGCCGGACAGTGCCCACTACATCCACAGCTTTGGGGCATGAAGGAAAAGTCCCCTGATCTCCAGGAGGCTTCACGCAACTAGGTCCTGTTTGGTCACTTTTAGTCATTTCCGTGTGCTGTCTTTCATGGAGGATCTCCATTTTCCCCTTAGTAGGGGATTAGGAGTCCCTTATCAAATGAAACAAGGAGCCCTAGTCGCACAGTGGTTAAAGCAATTGACTGCTAACTGAAAGGTTGGTAGTTTGAAACCACCAGCTGCTCCGTGGGAGAAAGATGTAGCAGTCTACTTCCATCTGTAGAGATTTACAGCCTTGGAAACCCTACGGGGTTGCTTGACCCAATGGCAGTGGGTTTGATTTGGTTTGGGTTTGTCAAATGAAGTGGATGAATAAATATCCATATCTATTTATCTATCCATCTACCTATTTATAAACACACACGTGCGTGCATGCACACACACACACACACACACACACACACACACACGGAATTTGTTTGTTTACAGCTTAAAAAGCCTATCCCTCCCCAAAAATGGATTTTTATGCTTTACTATTGTTGTAAATCATTGATCTGATTTGCTTCTTTCTGTATTATGCCTAACTGGTTGAATGTATTAGGAGGCTTAATCTCCGAGGAGATAAAGGATCAGTTGGGCTCATGTAGACCCTCCTCTTTAGAAGATATGGTTATTTTATCATCATGGAACATTCATATATCACTCATGGTTTTGGTGTCATATCTAGGAAATCTTTGCCTAACCCATGGTCATGAAGGTTTATTCCTGCTTTCTTCCCAGAGTTTTGAGTCTGAGTCATTTGTGGGTCATTTGTGAGTCTGCTTCTTTTATTGCCTGTTTTATCTCTTGATTATCAGTCACGTTTTCCTTCCTCTTCCCATGTCTAGAAAGTTTTTATTATCAGCCAAACATAGTGTATAATGAAAAAAATTGGAGAGGATCGAGGTAGTATCTTCCACCAGAGAGGGTTCACCTTTTGCTGTGTTAAGTTTACAGGATGAGGAGTTAATCATCTCAATGTAACTGTGATTAAGGTGAGTCAGGGATGTGCTCTAGCTTTAGTAATACTTATTCCACCTCTAATTTGTCATTGTCCCTTAGGCATGACCTTCCCAGTCTCCTGATTGAAAGACTGAATGGTCTGTCTCCTCAACCATGAAAGACTGCAGGAAGTTCAGTCCTGCCCTTTAGGGGTGTTTTGTTTAACTTTTTAGCAGCCTGTTCCACATGGCTTCAAAATCTTGCAGTTGTCTTGAGGGGAAGACTGGTTGTGTATTTGAAGCAGGGCCCCCTGCATCTGGTGGGATTTTGTCTTCAAAGCACTACTAAGCTAAGGGAAATGTCATTCTGCTTTTAGAAACTTCCAACCCAGTGCTGCATATCTGAGACTTTAGAAAATATCCCATGAGGAAAAATCGGTCGTGCATTTTGGGCTCCTCTAGTTTCTAACTAATAATGCCAGCCCCCCAAAACACTAAACATTCACTGGTTCTCTTTTCCAGAGGAGATGGAATCCCTTTGCTTGACCAAGTCTGATCCTCAGTCTATGCCCAGAAATGGCAAATGCTCTCAAGAAAGATCATAGCTGGTAGAGGTCAACTCCCTTCTCAAGGGCTCTCTCCTCTGCGGAAGAGAGAAGCTTGTCTAGTTTTCATTGCTCTCCTAGTTTTCCAACGTCCCTAAAAAGATGAAGTTTTTGTAATGTATTCACCTTTTTCTGGTTGTTATAGTAGGAGCACTTGCATACCATGACCGACTGCACCCTACCGGGAAGCAAAAGTCTCACTGGGTTGTTTGAAATCAAATCCCAGATATCATATTTCTCTAAGAAATAAGGACTTGATAGGGTCTTTTAAAAAAAAAAAAAATCCATAACTACAATTTTTAAAAATTACTAATTCCTTAATATAATTTCATATTCAATCAGTGCATAAATCTCCCTAATTGATTTAAGGAAGACTTTGTTGGTTTGTTTGAATCAGGATCCAAGAAAGTTCCACACATTGCTTTTGGATGACAAGTCTCTGAAGTCCTTTATTTTTAGTTAACTTTTTTTTAATTGTGCTTTAGGTGAAAGTTTACAGCTCAAGTTAATTTCTCATACAAAAATTTATACACACATTGTAATGTGACTCTAGTTGCAATCCCTATAATGTGACAGCACACTCCCCCTTTCCACCCCGGATTTCCTGTGCCCATTCAACCAGCTCCTATTCCTTTCTGCCTTCTCATCCACCTCCAGACAGGAGCTGCTCATTTAGTCTCGTGTATCTACTTGAACTAAGAAGCACACTCTTCACGAGTATTTTATGTTTTATAGTCCAGTCTAACCTTTGTCTGAAGAGTGGGCTTTGGGAATGGTTTTAGTTCTAGGTTAACAGAGTCTGGGGGCCATGTCTTCTGGGGTTCCTCTAGTCTCAGTCAGACCATTAAGCCTGGTCATTTTATTGTGAATTTGAGTTCTGACCACACTTTTCTCTTGCTCCACAAGGGACTTACTGTTGTGTTTCCTGTCAGGGCAGTCATTGGTGGTAGCCGGGCACCATCTAGTTCTTCTGGTCTCAGGCTGATGGAGTCTCTGTTTTATGTGGGCCTTTTGTCTCTTGGGCTAATATTTTCCTTGTGTCTTTGGTGTTCTTCATTCTCCTTTGCTCTAGGTGGGTTGGAACCAATTGATGCATCTTAGGTGGCTGCTTGCTAGTTTTTAAGACCCTAGATGCCACTCACCAAGGTGGGATGCAGAACATTTTTTTAATAAACTTGGTTATGCCAATTGACCTAGATGTCCCCGAAACCATGGTTCCCAGACCCCTGCCCCTGCTACACTGTCCCTCGAAGTGTTTGGTTGTATTCAGGAAACTTCTTAGCTTTTGGGTTAGTCCAGTTGTGCTGACTTCCCTGTATTGTGTGTTGTTCTTCCCTTCACCTAAGATGAATCTTTTTTTTTTAATTTTTTTTATTCTTGTAGTTTAAATGAAGTTTACATTTCAAGTTAGTCTCCCATACAAAAATTTATACATACATTGTTATGTGACCCTAAATGCTCTCCCCATACTGCTACAGCACACTCCTCCTTTCCACCCCTGATTCCCCATGTCCATTCAACCAGCTCCTAACCCTCTCTGCTTTCCCATCTCACCTCTGGACAGAAGCTGCCTGTTTAGTCTTCTTGTATCTACTTGAGCTAAGAGACACACTCCTCATGAGTATCACTTTACGTCCCACAGTCCAGTCCAATCCCTGTCACCTAAGATGATTCTTGTCTACTATCTAGTTAGTAAATTCCTCTCTCCCTCCCTCCCCATCCTTGTAGCCATCAAGTAATGTTTTCTTCTGTGTTTAAACCTTTTCTTGAGTTCTTATAATATTGGTCTCATATAATATTTGTCCTTTTGTGACTGACTAATTTCACTCAGGATAATGCCTTCCAGTTTAATCCATGTTGTGAAACGTTTTTCAGATTCATCATTGTTCTTTATCATTGTGTAGTATTCCATTGTGTGTATGTACCATAATTTCTTTATCCATTCATCTGTTGATGGGCACCTAGGTTGTTTGCATCTTTTTGCTGTTGTGAACAGTGCTGCAATGAACCTAGGAGTGCATATATCTATCATGTGACAGCTCTTATTTCCCTCGGATATATTCCAAGGAGTGGGATTGCTGAATCGTATGGTACTTCTATTTCTAGCTTTTTAAGGAAGTGTCAAGTCAATTTTGAAAGTGGTCGTACCATTTTACATTCCCACCAGCAGTATATAAGTGTTTCAGTCTCTTCACAACCTCTCCAACATTTATTATTATTATTATTATTATTTTGGATTAATGCTAGCCTTGTCGGGGTGAGATGGTATCTCACTGTAGCTTTGATTTACATTTCTGTAATGGCTAATGATCAGTTGAGAGACTTCCAGGCAATATGATGCTATAGACAGAAGAACCACGCCATCACTCCACAGCAAAGACTCAGAAAACTAAGTCAAACAGAGACAAACATCAATCCTGAAACCCTAAGCTTCAAATGAAGAAATAAAGAGCTCAGCCAAGCACCGAATGGAATAAGAAAGTGACAGAGAACATAGAGCAAGGAGAGATACGTGCAGAGGTCCCCTATCAGCTAATGCAGCATGGATTTGCCATCTTGGACTCCTGTCAGAGATTGGTGAACAGGAAGTACTGGAAAGCAACTTCATGGAGCTCCCAGCAGGAGACAGAACAACAGGTAACCAGTGACATACACTTTCCCACTCTCCACCTTCTTCACCCCCACTTGGCCTCCTCTGCTTCTTTCAGCCACAGTCTCTTGGCCGGGAGGCACTGGCTTCAGCCCTGTGCCACTTGGATTCCACCCGCCCACACTGGCCGGCTCCCTGAGTGCCATTTGTTTGTTGCTGGTATTGCTTTTTTCCACTTCTTTTGGTTCCTTCCATACCTCTCATTCCCTCCCTCCTTTCTCTAAAATACCTGGCTCCAAATGCCATCTTCACTTCTTCTTGAAAGGCTGTGAAATGCTGCTCACCTGTGAGACTGCTTCCCAGCCTGCTCTGCCACACTGGTGGGATCCCTGGGGCTTTTTTTGTTTGTTTGTTTGGATTTGTTCTGTTTGGATTTGTTTGTTTGTTTTCTTTTTCTTTTCTTGGCTTGGAAGCCCCTTCTAGCCAGGCTGTATTATGTGGCTTGGGAGCTACTTCCTGAATCTGCACTGCCATGCAGTGGGATCCCTGGGCACATTTCTTTTTTTTCTTTCTTTTTTTTTGTTTTCTTTTCTCTCTTTTTCCCTTTTTGTCTTTCTTCATTTCTCAGTTTCTCATCTCTCTATACTTACCTCCTCTTCTGTCTCCTGAATACCTGGCACTGTGTGACAACTCTACCCCTACTAGTCAGGCTGTACTTCACAGCCTGGGGCCATTTCCCCTGTCTTTGCAGCTGCACTGGTGGGATCCCTGGGGGCTTTTTTTTTTTTTTAAATTTTTATTTATTTATTTATTTTCTTTTACTCTTTTTCTTTTTGTTTTTCTCCATTTCTCAGTCTCTCATCTCTCCACTCCAGTGGCAAGCTCCCTTAGCACTTTTTTTTGTTTGTTTGTTTTTGGCTCCTGTTTCTCTCTCTCCTCTTTCCCATACCCATCTTAGCTCCACATGTCACAATCTCCCCTCTCCTTCCTGCCTACCTGCACTGTGTGCTGAACATCACATCCCTGAGCAGTGCAGGCATTGCCTACCAGAACCTACCCTGCACTGATTTCCAGCCTGCTCTGTTGGCCCTAGCACATGCCATAAACAATCGACCCCAACAACTCCCCTTCAGGTGGACCTGCCCTGCTGCACCATAGCTGAGCAACTGACCCTGCCCATTGGACAAGGAGCTGAACAGTATCATGCCCACAGATGAGCAAACAACAAAGAATGCACAGCCTGCCTGCTCAGACATAACCAAATAAAGCAAAAAAGCAGGACAGAACAAACAAATCTACAATCAATAAATGAGGAAGAGAACTACTGAATGTCCCGAAGACAGCAGACAATATCAAAACATATAAAAAAACTGGACAGGATGGTTCCAGTAGGTGTCCAAAATAAAACGCAAGATGACTTTCCAGTAGAAGAAAAGGCACTGGAACTACCTGATAGGGAATTCAAATCTCTAATATTCAGAATTATCCAAGAGTTGAAGCAAAAGGGAGGAAAAAATAGACAAATTCATGGAAAAAGCAGACAAATTCATGGGAAATACACACAAAAAAAATGGAAGAATTCAGGGAAATGATACAGGGACAAAAATGTCAAATAAATTCACAGCTAGAAATCATACAAAAACAACAATTAGAAATCCAAAAGATAAACAACAAGATTTCAGAAATGGACAGTGTCATAGATGGGTTGAGGAGCAGGTTTGAATCAATGGAAGACAGTATCAGTGAAATTGAAGATGAACACTTGGATACAACTCTGAGGAAAAATCAGAAAAAAGAATGAAGAAAAATGAAGAAACCCTGAGAATTATGTGGGGTACAATCAAAAGCAAAAATTTGTGAGTGATCGGAGTTCCAGAACAGGGAGAGAAAACAGAGAACACAGAGAGGCTCACTGAAGAACTACTGATGAAAAACTTCCCCAATATCATGAAAGATGAAAAGCTGACCCTCCAAGAAGCTCAGAAAACCCCATAGAGGATAGAACCCAAAAGAAAATCACCAAGACATATCATAATTACACTCACTAAAACCAAAGACAAACAAAGAATCCTGAGAGCAGCTCAAGAAAAACAAGTCAGATACAGAGGAGAAACAATAAGACGAAGCTCAGATTATTTGGCAGAAACCATGCAGGCAAGAAGGCAATGAGACGACATATATAAAACCTTGAAAGAAAAAAGTTGCTAGCCAAGAATAATATATCCTGCAAAACTCTTTCAAATATGATGGTGAAATTAGGACATTTCCAGATAAACAGAAATTAAGGGACTATGTAAAAACCAAACCAAACTTACAAGAATTATTAAAGGGAATCCTTGGTTCTGTGAACAAATAACATCAGACCACAAGCTGAATTTAGGACACAGGATTCTACTAGCCAGATACAAACCTAGGAAATGAACTCTTAAGGACTACACAAAACCAAAAGAATTACAACAGGGAACCAGAGAGGTTAATCTGTAAATGACAACATCAGAACAATAAAAGAGGGAATAAACAGTGTAGGTATAGAACCTTCTAATGGAGAGGAAGGCAAGAAGATACCAAGTAATAATAGACTGGTCTGAACCTAGGAAGGATAAGGGTAAATTTCAAGCTAACCACAAAGAAAGTTAGCAAATCTAATGGCTAATGATCATGAGCATTTCCTCATGTATCTGAGCTTCCTGAATGTCTTCTTTGGTGAAGTGCCTGTTAATATCCTTACCCATTTTTTAATTTGGTTATTTGTCTTTTTGTGGTTGAAGTTTTGCAGTATCTTGTAAATTTTAGAGATTAGACCTTGATTGGTTATGTCATAGCCAAATTTTTTTTCCCAGTGTGTAGTTTGTCTTTTTATTCCTTTGGTGAAGTCTTTTGATGAGCGTAAGTGTCTGATTTTTAGGAGCTCCCAGTTATCTAGTTTCTCTTCTGGTGTTTGTGCATTGTTAGTAATGTCTTGTATCCTGTTTATGCCATGTATTAGGGCTTCTGGTTTTGTCCCTTTTTTTCTTCCATGATCTTTACTGTTTTCAATTTTATATTTAGATCTTTGATTCATTTTGAGTTAGTTTTTGTGCATGGTGTGAGGTATGGGTCTTGTTTCATTTTTTTTCAGTTGGATATCCAGTTATGCCAGCACCATTGGTTAAAGAGACTGTCATTTCCCCATTTAATGGACTTTGGGCCTTTGTCAAACATCAGCTGCTTATAGGTCAATTCTGTTCCATTGGTCTATGTATCTGTTGTTGTACCAATACCAGGCTGTTCTGACTACTGTGGCAGTATAATAGGTTCTAAAATCAGGTAGCGTGAGGCCTCCCACTTTGTTCTTCTTCTTCAGTAATGCTTCACTTATCCTTTCCATCTCTTCCCTTTCCATCCTCTGCATATGAAGTTGGTGACTTGTTTCTCCATCTCCTTAAAAAATGTCATTGGAATTTAGATCGAGATTGCATTGTATCTGTAGATCACTTTGGGTACAATTGACATTTTCACAATGTTGAGTCTTCCTATCCATGAGCAAGGTATGTTTTTCCACTTAGGTAGATATCTTTTGGTTTCTTGCAGTAGTGTCTTATAGTTTTCATTATATAGGTCTTTTACGTCTCTGATTATGACTCCCGTATTGCTGATGGTGAATTATTTTTTTGATATGTTGTTGAATTCTATTGGCTAGAATTTTATTGAGGATTTTTGCATCTATGTTCATGAGGTATATTGGTCTGTAATTTTCTTTTCTTGTGTCTTTACCTGGTTTTGGTATCAGGGTTGTGCTGGCTTCATAGAATGACTTTGGGAGTATTCCATCCTTTTCTATACTCTGAAATACCTTTAGTAGTAGTGGTGTTAACTCTTCTCTGAAAGTTTGGTAGAATTCTCCAGTGAAGCCATCTGGGCCAGGGCTTTTTTTTTGTTGGGAGTTTTTTAATTATCTCTTCAATCTCTCCTTTAGTTATAGGTTTATTTAGTTGTTCTACCTCTGTTTGTGTTAGTTTAGGTAGGTAGTGTGTTTCTAGAAATTTGTCCATTTCCTCTAGGTTTTCAAATTTGTTGGGGCACAATTTTTCATAGTATTCTGTTATGATTCTTTTAATTTCAGTTGGGTCCGTAGTGATGTCACCCATCTCATTTCTTATTCGAGTTATTTGCTTCCTCTCCTGTTTTTCTTTTTGTCAGTTTGGCCAGTTGTCTATCGATTTTGTTGATCTTTTCAAAGAACCAGCTTTTGGTCTTATTGACTGTTTCAGTTGTTTTTCTATTCTCTATTTCGTTTATTTCTGCTCTAATTTTTATTATTTCCTTTCTTCTGGCGCCCGTGGGCTTCTTTTGCTGCTCCCTTTCTGTTTGTTCAAGTTGTAGGGTTAATATTTTGATTTTGACCCTGTCTTCTTTTTGGATGTGTGCATTTATTGCTATAAATTGACCCCTGAGCCGTGGGTACCATGGTCTCGGGGAACATCTAGCTCAATTCGTGTAACACAGTTTATAAAGAAAATGTTCTACATTCTACCTTGGTGAGTAGCATCTGGTGTCTTAAAAGCCTGTGAGCAGCCATCTAAAATATTCCACTGGTCCCACCCCTTAGGGAGCAAGAGAGAATGAAGACAATAAGATACAAGGAAAAGATTAGTCCAAAGGACTAATGGACCACAACTACCACGACCTCCAGCAGACTGAGTCCAGTACAGCTAGATGGTGCCTGGATACCACCACTGACTGCTCTGACAGGGATCACAACAAAGTTTCCTGGACAGAGTCAGAGAAAAATGTAGAAAAAAATTCTAACTCAATAAAAGACCAGATTTACTGGCCTGAAAGAGACTGGAGAAACCCCAAGAGTATGGCCCCCAGACACCCTTTTAGCTCAGTAATGAAGTCACTCCTGAGGTTCACCATTCAGCCAAAGATTAGACAGCCCCATAAAACAAAATGAGATTAATGGAGCACAACAGTCCAGGGACAAGGACTAGAAGACAGGAGGGGAGAGGAAAGCTGGTAATGGGAAACCCAAGGTTGAGAAAGGACAATGTTGACATGTCGTGGAGTTGTTAACCATTGTCATACAGCAATATGCGTACTAACTGTTTAATGGGAAACTATTTGTTCTGTAAACCTTCATCTAAAGTACAATTAAAAAAAAAATGATTAAAAAAATTGACCACTGAGCACTGTTTTTGCTGTGTCCCAAAGGTTCTGGTAGGATTTATTTTCATTCTCATTTGATTCTGTAAATTTCTTTATTCCATTCTTGATTTCTTCTATAACCCAGTAGTTTTTGAGCAAGGTGTTGTTCAGTTTCCATGTGTTTGATTTTTTTCCCTTGCTTTTTCTGTTATTGATTTCTACTTTTGTGGGTTTATAGTCAGAAAAGATGCTTTGTAATATTTTGATGATTTTGTTAAGGCTTGATATGTTGTCTATTCTGGAGATTGTTCCAGCCAAGTATACTTGGCTGCTGTTGGGTGGAGTGTTCTGTATATATCTATGAGATATATGTTTATGAGATCAAGTTGTTTGGTAGTGGCATTTAGATCTTCCATGTCTTTATTGAGCTTTTTTCTGGATGTTCTGTCCTTCACCAGAAGTGGGGGGGTTGAAGTCTCCTACTATTATTTTGGAGCTGTCTGTTTCTCTTTTCAATGCCGTTATAGTTTGTTTTATGTATTTTGGAGCCCTGTCATTTAGGGTGTAAATATTTATTATGGTTATGTCCTCCTGGTGTACTGACCCTTTAATCATTATATAGTGTCCTTCCTTATCCTTTGTGGTGGATTTTACTTTAAAGTCTATTTTGTCAGAGATTAATATTACCGCTCCTGCTCTTTTTTGATTGCTGTTTGCATGAGATTTTTTTTTTCCATTCTTTGAGTTTTAGTTTGTGTCTCTGAGTCTAAGGTGTGTCTCTGGTAGGCAGCATATAGATGGATCATGTTTTTTTATCCATTCAGCCACTCTCTGTCTCTTTATTGGTGCATTTAGTCCATTAACATTCAGCGTAATTATTGATAGGCATGAGTTTAGTGCTATCATTTTGACATCTTTTTTTGTGTGTTGTTGACAGTTTCTTTGTTCCATTTAATTTTCTGTTCTGAGTCGTTTTTCTTTATGTATTTTCTTTTCATCTTTTTCATTGTTGTTGATTTTGTATTCGCTGACTCTTTACATTTTTCTAGTTTTTTTTTTTATTTTGGCTTGTAGGATTGTTAGTTTCCTTTGTGGTTACCTTAATATTTTACCTCTATTTTTCTAAGTTTAAACCAATCTTTTATTTCTTGATATCGCCTTGACTTCCTCTCCATATGAAAGTTGTATGACTACATTTTTTTAGTCCCTCTTTTTTGTTTAAATGTTGTCATCTTTTGCATATTGACATCTCTGTTTCCATATTGTCAGTGTTTCCGCTTTTATTTATTTTTGTGACTCCCCTATCTGGGTTGATATCTGGTTGTTCTGTCTTGTGTTCTAGTCTTGGGTTGTTATCTAATGTTATTAATTTTCTAACCAGAGGACTCCTTTTAGTATTTCTTGTAATTTTGATTTGGTTTTTACAAATTCCTTTAACTTCTGTTTATCTGGAAATGCCCGAATTTCACTATCATATTTGAGAGACAGTTTTGCTGGATATATAATTCTTGGCTGGCAATTTTTTTCCTTCAAGGCTTTATGTATGTCATCCCATTGCTTTCTTGCCTGCATGGTTTCTGCTGAGTGCTCACTCAGAGTTTAGTTTTTTTGACTCTATTTTATAGACAACTTTTCATTTATCCCTAGCCACTCTTAAAATTCTCTCTTTATCTTTGGTTTTGGCAAGTTTAATTATAATATGTCTTGGTGACTTTCTTTTGGGAGCTACCCTATTTGGGGCTTGATGAGCTTCTTGGATAGATCTTCTCGTCTTTCACAATATCAGGGAAATTTTCTGCCAACAAATCTTCAACAATGGTCTCTGTATTTTCTGTTATCCCCCCTGTTCTGGTACTCCAGTCACTCGTAGGTTATTCCTTTTGGTAGAGTCCCATATAATTCTTAGGGTTTCTTCATTTTTTAAAGTTTTTTTATCTGATTTTTCCTGTAATAAACTGGTGTCAAGTGCTGTATCTTCAGTCTCACTAATTCTGACTTCCATTGTGTTAATTCTGTTTCTATGACTTTCTACTGAGTTGTCTAATTCTGAAATTTTATTGTTAATCTTCTGGATTTCTGTTTGTTGTCTCTGTATGGATTCTTGCAGCCTTTTAAATTTGTCATTATGCTCTTATATAACCTTCTTAAGTTTATCTGTTGCTTTGTCTGTATTTTCCCTGGCTTGGTCTTCATTTTACATGATCTCCTTCTTGATCTCTTCAAGAGCTTTATGTGTTAATCTTTTGAATTCTACCTCCGGTAACTCCAAGACCTTCTCTTCCTCCATGGTTTCTTAATTTTTTTGTTTTGGTTGCTTGCTGAAGCTGTAATGGTCTGCATCTTTATGTGATTTGATATTGGCTGTTGTCTCTGAGCCATCAATAAGTTATTATATTTATTTATTTTATGTTTGCTTACTATGTCCTAGCTTCTTGTTTTGTTTTGATATGCCGAAATAGGCTGGTCATGTGAGCCACTTTGATTATTGGTGTCTTTAAAGTTCTCATGTCCTGTTACCTGGTGGTTAGAGCTGGTACTAGGTATGTGAACTCAGGAGTCTGCTTACTTTTCTTGTGTGGATTCAGTGCATGTGTCCAGGTTATCAGTCATCGAGTGTGTGGTGCAGGCTCTCACCTACAGTCCTAGATGGGCAGGGCTAAGTAGGGGTGATTGGAGTAGGCACAGATATCTGGCTGGAGTAGGGGATTATGTGCTGAGCAAGGTAGGGGACTGACGGCTGCCCCTGAGTACCTAGGTGGAAGGTTTGTCCCTGTTCCCTAGAGCGCATAGGTGAGTGGGTTTTGCAACTGGACTTTGGGCACCCAATGCTGTTGACTGTAAGGACTGGGAGGCACCACTTATTCTCAGACCCCTGTCGTGGGTGGCTAGGTGGAATAAGTGGAGCCACCGGTCCTCAGGCCCCTGATGTGGGTGAGGACCCTGCTTAATGGGCAAGGTGGTGTCAAATGTCACGAGTCTGCCACTCCCCTTAGCTGTTGCAGTTGAAAATAAGCTTCAGGTATATATCCTGTTGTACTGTGCTAATGAGGGCCTACACTGTTGAAATGAGCCCACACAGGTGTAGGCAGGGGTGAAAGGCATTCAAAGACTGTGGAACCCTTATGCCTGTGCCTAGGCAAAGGGTCTATGCCTGCCCTGAGTTCCTGGTTTAGAAGAGCTGGCAGATTATTTTTTCCTGTTTGTTAATTTGTTTCCTCTCCAAAGCCAGTAGAATGGCCCGGGGCACATGTCAGGTCCTACTTCCAGCCCAGGGGTGTGCGAGGAGGGGGCAAGTAAATGGGACAGAACGAGGGACTTCCCAGAGGGGGGAGGTTTTTTTTTGATCCTACGCAGTAGGTTAGATGCTTGCACTTAACTTTCGCAGATCTAGCGTCCCTTCCCCTGGTTCTGGAGGCTTGTGCAGACTCTCCGCGGCTCTGTTTTTGCCGGTGTGGAAAATGCATCTCAAGCACTACTGCTTGCTTCAGCCTACATGCACACTGGCCAATCCAGTCTGCAGGGTATCAGCCAGGTCAGGTCTGGCAAATCTTCACTGCTTCTGAACTGTCTCTCCCTCCCCCTGCTGCTCAGCCCAACTCCTCAACTTTGTCTTTGATGTTCAGGACTCCTAGACTGTCATACATAATCAATTCACTTGTTTTTTCTGGTCTTTGTTGTAAGAGGGACCACAGAAAGCTTCTGACTGCTCTGCCATCTTGGCCCCACTTCTGTCTTTGAAGTCTTTTTACTTCATCATTAAAAGCTTGATCAAATTCCAAGTCAGTTCTTTGGCAAGAGTAATTCACAGGTGGTGCCATGTTCTTCCTGTTGCATCACATCAGATGACATGTAATGTCTGTTTAGATCCTTGTCAATTTATTAGCTAAAAGTATGTTATTACCTATATGTATGTTTTGATTATTGGTAAGGTTGCATATTTTCCCATATGTAAAAATTTTCATTCACTTTATACTAAATTGTCTGACTATCCTTTTGACTGTCATGTTTGTTACAGACTTTTCCTCCAGTGTTATGTATGCCTTTTATTTCCATTTTTATTGTTTTTCACTTTTTATGTAGTTGAATCCAACAATCTTTGCTTTTACAATTTCTTCCATCACTTTTTACATTAAAAAGTATTTTTCCATCCAGACATAGATATTGACAGATATTTTCTACTAGTGTTTAGTTTTTGTTTGTTTTGTTTTTTGTCTCTTACATCTAGTTTTCTTGAGATTTATTGTGATGAGATTAGAGTTTAAATAGATTGCTTTTATTCAAATAAAAAATTGTTTCAGCACCAAGTATTGAATAATCCTTTCTTCTCAATGATTTGTGATGACTAATTCTTGCATATTCAATTCTTACATGTGTATTCTCTTTTATTGACTTCTTTTATTTCTATTCTTTCACCAGCAACAACTGCTTTAAACATTTCAGATTCATAATAGGTTTTACAATTTGTTAGGACAATTCCTCTCCATTCCTATCATTACCCTTCTTTAACAAATTGCTTTAGTTATTCTTGCCTATTTTCCATCCAAATGAAGACCAGATGTTTCCAAGTTGTAAACAAGTTGAAATTTTGTTAGAATTACACTAAATTTATAAATTAATTTGAGAAAAGTAGACATCCTTCCAAATACTAAATCCTAAGTATCTCTTTCCATTTATATTCCTCAGAGTTTTAGAGATTTATTTTATTTTCACCACCTACGTTCCTTGTTAATATCCCCAGACATTCTGTTTTTGCTAGTATCTTGTATGGCCCTTTTATGCTCACATTACATTGTAATTATTTGTTGATGATATAAAGGGAAACTACTGATTTTTATGCACTTGTTTTGTATCCTCTCAATTTATTGAATGCTAACCAATTTTCAGAGATCCAGTTGGTTTTCTTAGATTTTCTAAATAATGTTAATTTTGCCTGCTTTTCAAGAGTTATATCCTTAACTTTTGTTTCATGCATTAGGCAAAACTTCTAGACTAGCAGAGATTTTATTTTACTCTATTTTATTAAAAATGAATCTAGCTTTCTCCATAAAGTACGTTACTGGCTATTGGTTTACAGTGGATTGTCCCTATTACATTAGAAAGAATCATTCTACTCCTGGCTTTTAAAAGTTATTTTACTTTTTAAAAATCTAGCGGGAAGAAAACAGGGCTTCAAACTGATTCATTCTGGTTTGACCCCTGCTGAGAATCTGCGTTTCTAACAAGTTCCCAGGCGATGCTAATGCTGCTGGTTAGGGACCAACTCTGAGAACCACTAATATAGCAGTGGTTCTCAAAATTTATTATACATTAGAATCACCTGGGGATCTTGTTAAACTGTAGATTCGGATTCAGTGTATCTGTGGTGGAAATGCAAATTCTCAGAAGGGGTTCGAACCAGAATGAACCAGTTCAAAACCCTGGAAGAAAAACTCCACAGACAGGCAAAGGATGACTGCCTCTCCCCTTAATGTCCCTTTTGTGCCTCTCAGCATAAATTTTCTGCATGCTAATTGGTTATAAGCCAGGTGACCCCCAATATATCCTCCAAATTTGGTAAAATCTACCAACACTGAGCCCTAAATTTTTGTTACATGAAGGATGGTCATTGCTCTTTAAAAAAAAAAAAAAAAAACCATTGCCGTAGAGTCAATTCCAACTCATAACGACTCTATAGGACAGAGTAGAACCGCCCATAGGATTTCCAAGGCTGTAATCTTTATGGGAGCAGACTGCCACATCTTTCTCCCAGGGAGTGGCTAGTGGGTTGGAACAGCCAACCTTTTGGTTAGCAGCCAAGTGCTTAACTACTGCGCCACCAGGGCTCTTCTTCTACCCAAAATACATTATTTAAATATGGCTAACAGGTTTAGAATTTACAAACACAACCAGCCTGGCAAGGCTATTGTGGCATGCTCACAGGACTGAGGCTTTGGCAATTTCCACCATTTCTTAGGCGGCAGCTGTGGGACCAGCCCAAATGTGCTGCCAACTCTGTAGTGCTCCAAACTATGAGTAAGCCAAAGCTGGTATTGTTAAGGGCTTAGTAAATGGTCCTGGCTGGTGAGAAACGAAAGAAAAAACCTCCAACATGACTGAGTCGACTCCGACTCATGGGGACCCCATGTGTTTCCACGTAGAACTGTGCTCCATAGGGTTTTCAATGGCTGATTTTTGGAAGTACATCACCAGGACTTTCTTCTGAGGCACCTCTGGGTGGACTCCAACTTCCAACCTTTTGGTTATCAGTGAGCTCATTAACCATTTGCACCGCCCAGGGACTCCCTCCAACATAAACACTTGCTAAAATATGGAAGCAGAAAGCCACTGAGACAGCAGAAAACAGGCAGCATCAGCCCCAGAAAAACTGCAGGTCCTTTTAGACATCGGGGCATCTGCTTGCATCAGCCTCTGCTTAGGAAGTCAGAGGTGTGGGGTACAGCTGAAGTTTCCCTGCAATGGGTCAAAATCCACTGGACTACTGACACCATCCTGAACATTCCTCTGACTGCGACAGGCATGACTTGCAGCCCTTCCCAGGACCTGCGACAAGATGCCTCTGGATGTGGCAGGAGCGGCAGCAAGGTTCCTGGGTACCTACTGCTACAGCCAGAGTTCAGATGGCAAGAAAAGAGCTGAGGGTCTTAGCTGCCCACTTCCTGCCCACGAACATGATTCAAAGGAATCACATGACATGGAGGGACTCTGACTTGAACCGCCTAGGAAGGAGTTTGCAGGCAGCCACAGAAACGAAGGAAATTAATGAACAGTTCACCTATTCAGAAGAACCTTTGTGAAGGATGCAGCATAATGTTGAAGTAGGAGCAGAGGGTTTGAAGTCAGACCGACTTGGTTAAAATTGTAGCTCTACCTCCTACTGGCTAACCAACCAAACCAGCTGCCAATGAGTCGACAGTGACTCGTGGCAACCCCATGCATGCAAAGTAGAAACGTGCTCCATAGGGTTTTCATGCTGTAACCTTTAGGAAGCAAATTGCCAGGCCTTTCTTCCAAGGCACCTCTGGGTGGGTTTGAACCCCCAGCTTTTCTGTTAGCAGCCAAGCACTTAACCATTTGTGCCACCCAGAGACTCCTCAGCAATGTAAACTAATCATGCCCAACAAGAGAGGGCATGTGTGTGCTCAGTGCAGCCTGATATTGCCAAGCCCCCAAAACCAAACCCAACCCACTGCCATTGAGTCGATTCTGACTCATAGCAACCCCATAGGGTTTCCAAGGCTGTAAATCTCTATGGAAGCAGACTGCCACATCTTTCTCCCGTGGAGCCGCTGGTGGTTTCGAACCGCTGACCTTTCAGGTAGCAGTTAATTGCTTTAATCACTGCACCATCAAGCCCCAGGCATGTATAAATACCAAATTCACTAATTTATTTATACTCTTCCTTGCTGAGAACATAATCCTATCTTTGGTATTCAGCTTGAATACTGGATTTTACAATTAATTATTTTTGCAAAGGCCTCCCTGAAGAAGTATTTTATATTTAGTGAATACAAGAGAAGATTATTTCAACCCTATTCTGCCTAGATTTCACAGATTGCCAAACACAATGAGGAGCAGGCACAACGCTTGGAAATACACATAGCTGTATCCAAGTATGACGGCACCTCTAATGGGTCGTATTAAATTCACATGAACGAGACAGGCGGTTGGCACATACTAGACGCCTAGTCTCTGTCATTTCCCTGCCCACAGGGTGCCATTCTGTAAGGAGGGCTGATGAAAGAACGGCATAGGATTGGGACTGTGGGTGTCAGCTGGCACCCCCACCCTCTTGTTCAGATCTGTTTCTGATGAAACTCCAAGGCTTCTGTTTCCATTATCTCTCATCTTGTAACAAGCGTCCCCCAAACTCCCTGGATGAAACCAATCACCGTTTTTATTCTCTGTTATGATTCTGTGTGTTGGCTGGGCTCAGCTGGGGAGTTCTCCTGCCCCACAGGACACCTGCTGAGGCTGCAGTCATCCAGAGGCTCAGCTGGGCTGGAACACCCAAGACAGCCCACTCAAATGCTGTGCTTGGTGGGGATGGCTGGGAGGCTGGGCCGGTTGGGTGCTCTGTATCCATGTCCTCTCAGAGCTCTCCCTCTTTGAATGCCTTTCCACGTGGTCACTTTGATGGTCACTACAGCAAGGTAGCGGGACTTTTACACAGCGCTTCGGGCTTCCCAAAGGGCGACAGCAGAAGCGACCAGCCTTCTTTCAGCGTAGGCCCAGAGCTGGGAAGGTGAAACTTCCGTCACAGTTTTTTGGTTAGAGCAAGTCACAAGGCCAGCCCAGATTCAGCATGGGAGGGGACTGCACATGGGAGGCTGGCTCATTGGGGGCCGTCTTTGGAGGCTAGCTGTCACATGTCTCTCACCTGCGGCTTTGCAAGGATACAAGAGAATAGACTACAGATTGCACCAGAGTCTGCTTATTCTACAATAAACTCAGGCAAATTGAAACAAAAGCTCTGCATAGACTGAGATTTTGGGCTAAATTCCAATAAACCAAACCAAAATATCCAAGACCACTGCCATCAAGTCGATTCTGACTCATAGTGACCCCATAGGGTTTCCAAGGTTGTAAATCTCTGCAGAAGCAGACTGCCACATCGTTCTCCTGTGGAGCCATTGGTGGCTTTGAACTGCCAACCTTTTGGTTAGCAGTCCATTGCTATAACCACTGGGTCATCAGGGCTCCAATACCTCCTCATTAAGGAATTGGGAAAGTATTAAGCAGATGGGGTTTAAGTAAACATCTTTCTTCTAGTCTCTTTGGAGATATTTCTTTCACCTTCTTGGCTCCACATCATCTATTGAACTTCTCCTGTGATTCATTCTAGCCTTTGTTGTAATTATCACTTCCCTTCTGAGGAATGGCATGATTGTGGGGATATATGCCATTTAAACATGGCTACACTATTGACAACTGCAGCTCCCACAGGCCTCTATGCTGCACAGTGTGTTGAGACTTATCCCCAACATGTTGAGACTTGTCACGACTTGTTTTCCCAAACCTATTGTCCCATTATGGATTGGCTTGTTTACCTGAATTCCTTCTCCCTTGCCCGAAACTTATTGTTACTCACCCAAAGGCCATTGTTCTGTTATTTGCTTCACTGCTTGCTGTATTGACTATTAGTAAACTCCTGGGACTGAAGCCGAAGCTCAACTCCTCAGAGTGACCCTCCTGGCCCCACTTCTCTGTAAGAGTTGTGGCATTGGTTATTGTCTCCACCACCCCGACAGCCGTCGCCACTGCAACAATTGATACAGATTACAGTAAATTTAACATTGACACAACTCCTCTATCTAATCTACTGTTTGTATTCCAGTTTTGTCAGTAGACCCAATAATGCCCTTGATGGCATTTTCCCCAGTAGGGGATCCAGTCTAGGGTCAGGTATTGTATTCACTTGTCATGCCCCTTTAGTCTCCTTTAATATGAATTATTTGTCTTTTATAATATTGATACCTTTTAAGAATACAATGTCCATTTTTTCTCATTAAATTTTTTTACTGAGGTATAATTCATTACTATAAAATTCACCAATTTAAAATGTATAATTGAGCAGTTTTTAATGTATTCACAAAGTTGTTCAACCATCACCCCAAAAAGAAACTCCATACTCATTAACATTCATTCCCCATTCTCCCCTCCCCCTAGTCCTTGGCAACCACTAATTTATTTTCTGTCTCTTTGGATTTGCCTATTTCTCGTTTTTTAAAAACAGAATATTCCTCATTATATGTCATATTTTCTCATGATTATCCTCATGCTATGTAGTCTTAAAATACTACATAGGTATTGTTATGTGCTTCTCAGAGTACCACATTCTGATGCACACTATGTCCAACTGTTCCTCATCGAGGATGTTAATGTTGATCACCCAGTCAAGGTGTCTGATTCCTCTGCTATATAATTACTATGTTTTTTTAACGCTTGCAACTTATAAGCTGTCTGTAGGGAGCCCACACCAAGATCCTCCTACTCTTTGTCAAAATTTCTCCCTAGAGAGAATGAAGAGAACAGGATATAAGGAAAATGTTAGTCCAAAGGACTAATTGTCCACAGCCACCACGGCCTCCACCAGACTGAGTCCGGTACAGCTAGATGGTGCCCGGCTACCACCACCGACTGCTGTAACCGGAATCATAACAGAGGGTCCTGGACAGAGCTGGAGGATGTAGAACAAAATTCTAACTCACAAAAAAAGACCAGATTTACTGGCCTGACAGACTGGAGAAACCCGAGAGTATGGCCCCCAGACACCCTTTTAGCTCAGTGGTGAAGTCACTCCCAAGGTTCACTGTTCAGCCGTGAATTAGCCCCATAAAACAAAATGGGACTAATGAGGTACAGCAGTCCAGGGACAAGGACTAGAAGGCAGCAGGGGACAGGAAAGCCGGTGATATGGAACTCAGGGTTGAGAAGGGACAGTGTTGATGTGTCGTGGGGTTGTTAACCATTGTCATAGGGCCATATGTGTACTAACTGTTTAATGAGAAACTATTTGTTCTGTAAACTTTCATCTAAGGTCCAAAAAAAAAAAAAAAAAAGAATTATCTATGTGAGATCAAATTGACAACAGCAACTCAAAAGGTTTGATAGGAAGCCTGGGGGGCAGTGAGTTGAAGATAATGGTGATGGAATAATTTGGAAAAGGAAAGTGAGAATAGCAGCACAACTGGAAGAATTTAATTGATGTCACTGAGCTGTACATGTAGAAATTTTTGAAATGGTATAACTTCGGCTATGTATATTTTCACCAGAAAAAAAAAAGGTCCTCCAAGGTTGAGAAGGGAGAATGTTGTGTCGTGGAGTTGTTAACCAATGTCATAAAACAATATGTGTACTGACTGTTTAATGAGAAACTATTTGTTCTGTAAACCCTCATCTAAAGTACGATAAAAAAAAATTTCTCCCTAGATATAGCATCCATTGATGAGTCTTGCCTGATCTGATCTTTACTGTGATGGTTGGAAAATGTTGGTGTTTCCAATGCTGGCACTCCGTCTACATTTACTGGCCTACCGTCAGCCTCCAACTGTAAATCAACAGCCCTCCCTTCTCCACCTTTCATTCATTTATCATCAGCATAGGCTTATGAATTCCTATTTTTCAATAGTTTATTATTCATCATTGTACATAATTATTTTGGTGCTCAAATTGTTCCAAATTTGGCCGGTGGGGACTCCTTAAAGCTGTCTTCTGTGTCCTTGTGATATGCCACCATGAGTTTTTTCTTGAGCACTTTCTTCTTTCTGGCATAAATGATGTTTAGGCCATCTTTTGTCTCCCTTTCCCTGGCCCTGGAATTAGCTGTTTCTCCAAGGAGCCATGGTTCCTTTTAGTAGGGAACAATACTAGATCTGATGCTAGGTGTGCTTATTGCTACTGGGGTGTCTTCTTGCATGCCTTAATTTTTGACATGTAGGATTTTTAAGGAGTCCTGGTGGTGCAATGGTTAAGCACTCAGCTGCTAATTGAAAGTTTGGGAGTTCAAACCTACCCAGCAGCTCAATGGGAGAAAAGACCTGCCGATCTGCTCCCATAAAGATTGCAGCCTAGAAAACCCTATGGGGAAGTTCTACTCTGTCACAGAGTGTCGCTAGGAGTCAGAATCAATGCAACAGTGAACAGCAAAGGATTTTCGTTATTTTTCAGCTTTATGTATTCTGTGATTCTATTATATTTCTTTTTTAACTTATGAGTCATTCTTAAGTGTGCTTCTTAATTTTCAAAGGTATTGTTATTTTTCTGCTATTGATCTAATTTAATTTTATTTGTATTAAAGAATGTAGTCTGTATGATTCCTGGACTTTGAAATTGTCAATACTTACTTTATGGGCCAGATTGTAGCCAGTTTTCATAAATGTACTATGCGAGTCTGAAAAGAATGTATTTTCTGCAATTATTGGATGCTATCTATCTATCTATCTACCAGATAACTTATTCATTGTATTTTTCAAATGATCTCTACCCTATATTTATTATTTTGTCTGTTTTATCTGTCAATTCCTGACAGAAGTGTGGTAAATTATCACAATGAGGTATTTGTTGTTTATCCTTACAGTTCGGTCAAATGTTTGCTTAACATATTTTGAGGTTATGCTTTTAGGCTCATATTACTTTAAAAATTCTATACCTTTGTGGCAAATTGAACCTTTTCTCATTATCTCCAATAGTCCTTTTTTGCCTTTGGTTGGTATTTACTTGTTATATCCTTTTTCCATTCTTTCAAACTTCCTGTATCGTTATGCCTTGGATGTATTTCTCATAAACAGTATACAACTGGATTTTGTGGTTATTTAGTTCTCTCTGACTATTTTTGTATTTTAATGGGAACATTTAATATATTTACATTTATTGTAATTGTCAATGTATTTGGTATTTCTGCCATCTTATTTTGTACTTTGAATTTGTCCCACCCTTTCTTTCTTTTTATCTCATTACTTGCCTCCTTTTAGACTTATTTTCTTATGCCACTTTTTCCTTTTTATTAACTTCAAATTTATGCATTCTATATCTAGACTTTTAGTGGTTACCCTATAAATTTTAACAAGTATAGTTTATTCATCAAAGTCTGAAATTATTTACTATCTTTTCCTTCTCTCGACAATACAGAACATTAGAAGACTTTCACAGTGATCACACCTCTCCTGAACTACAGCCATTGTATATTTTAGTTATATTTTACTTTTTCTACCCCCAAAGACATTATTATTATTATTATTATTGGTTTACATAGTTATCTTAGGCTGGGTTCTCTAGAGAAGCAAAACCAGTAAAGCATATAAATATCTATATAGAGAGATTTCTAAATGGCTCATGCAGTTGTACAGGCTGGAACGTCCCCAGTCTGTGGGTCAGGCTGGAGGATTCTCCTGATTCATGTAGCAGCAGGGGCTGGCAAACACAAAATTGGCAGGTCAGAAAGCAGGGCTCTTGCTCACAGGCTGCGAAGACTGACGAATCCCAAGATTGGCAGGCAAGACAGCAGGTAAGCTGCTGGTTCAAGTTCCTCCCAACTGCATGTCAGATGAACAGGAGCCAGCTGCAGGACCCAGAGTGAGCAAAAGCTTGCGAGCCTTGCCAGAAAGTCCACTTATTTTTGATGCAGGCCACATCCCCAAGGGACTCCCTTTCGACTGATTGGCTACTCACAGCAGATCCCATCATAGAGGTGATCACATTATATCAAATCTCATCATGGAAGTGATCACATCATCATAGCACTGCCAAACTACGTCATAACTGCCAAACCACTGAGAATCATGGCCCAGCCAAGTCGACACACAACCTTAACAATCACAATAGTCATTGTTTGTTCGGATTGTATACAGTCAATTTGTATTTATTTTTCAAATCTGCTAGGCCAGTTTTGTGGTGTTTTGCTCTATGCTTGGAGAAAGATGTGGCAATCTGCTTCCGTTAAGATTACAGCTTTGGAAACTCTATGGGGCAGTTCTGTTCTGTCCTATAGGGTCGCTACGAATTGGAATGGACTTGATGGCAGTGGGTTTGGTTTGGTTTGGGTTTGCTTTTATGTCTATAACCTCTTCAATTTACTTAAACATATTGAAGTATTTGTTTCATATTCTGTGTTTTTTGTAATTCAGGAAGCCTTTTCATGTCTAACCTGCTGTATTTTGTTTTTGCTGGCTCTTGCTCATGGTGCCATGTTAGTCTTTGATGTATGATTTGTGAATGGTAGCTCATATTTCTTAGAAATTACCTGTGTCATTCTTCATGCCTGGGTGGAAATTCATTCCTCCAGAGAAGAGGATTTGCATCTGCTTCAGTAAGTTTCTGGGAGCACTTCCAATTCAAGATCTCTTTAAATCAAATGATTAGCTTCAGGTTTTTTGAACACTCTAAGTATACGTTAAAAAAAACAACAACTTTATAGTGTTTTAGTTGAAAGTTTACAGCACCAATTAGTTTTTCATTCAAAAATTTTATACACAAGTTGTTTTGTGACACTAGTTGCAATCTCCGCAATGTGTCAGCACTCTCCTCCTTTCCCTTTCTACCCTGGGTTCTCAGTGTCCATTCATCCAGTTTTCCTGTCTCTTCCTGCATTCTCATCTTTACTTTTAGCCAAGTGTTGTCCATTTGGTCTTGTATATTTGATTGAACTAAGAAGAACATTCTTCATGTGTGTTATCATTTGTTTTATTGTTGTTGTTGTTAGCTGACGTCGAGTCAGTTCTGACTCATAGTGACCCTATGTACAACAGAATGAAACACTGCCCAGTCCTGTGCCATCCTCATGATAACTGTTATGCTTGAGCCCATTGTTGCAGCCACTGTGTCTATTCATCTCATTGAGAGTCTTCCTCTTCTTCACTGACCCTCTACTTTACCAAGCATGATGTCCTTCTCCAGGGACTGCTATCCTGATAACATGTCCAAAATATGTGAGACGAGGTCTCGCCATCCTCACGTCTAAGGGGCATTCTGCTAATTTTTGGCTGAAAGGTGGACTTCAGGGGTAGCTTCAGTTCTGAGTTAGCAGGGCGTCTGGGGCCGTAGTCTTGGGGGGTTCTCCAGTCACTGTCAGACCAGTAAGTCTGGTCTTTTTCGTGAATTTGAATTTTTTTCTACATTTTTCTCCTGCTCTTCCCTGGACCCTCTATTGTGATCCCTGTCCAGCACTAGGTGGTGGTATCCGGGCACCATCTAGTTCTTCTGGGCTCAGGCTGGTGAAGGCTGTGGTTCATGTGGTCCAATAGTACTTCAGACTAATATTTTCTTTGTGTCTTTGGTTTTCTTCATTCTCCTTTGCTCCAAACATGCTGGGACCAATAGATGTATCTTAGAAGGCTGCTTGCAAGCTTTCAAGACCCCAGATTCTACTCACCAAAGCAGGATGTAAAACATTTTCTTTGTGAACTATGTTATGCCAACTGACCTAGATGTCCCCCGAGACCATGGTCCCCGGTCCTCAGCCCCAGTAACTCAGTCTGTCAAGGTGTTTGGATGAAGCTTCTGTGACTTTGCCTTGGTCAAGGTGTGCTGACTTCCCCTATATTGTGTGTTGTCTTCCCTTTCACCAAAGTTCCCATTTGTCTACTATCTAGTTAGTGATTTCCTCTCCACATCCTTTCCCTCCCTTGTAACCATCAAAGATTGTTTTTTTCTGTGCGTAACCTTTTTCTTGAGTTTTTATAATAGTAGTCTCATAAAATATGTGTCCTTTTGTAATTGACTTATTTCACTCAGCATAGTGCCCTCCAGATTCATCCATATTGTGAGATGTTTCACGGATTCATCATTGTTCTTTATTGTTGCATAGTATCCCATTACATGTATGTATCATAATTTGTTTATCCATTCATCTGTTGATGGGCACTTAGGTTGTTTCCATCTTTTTTGGTATTGTGAATAATGCTGCAATGAACACAGGTGTGCATATGTCTATTCCTGTGATGCCTCTTATTTCTCTAGGATATATTGCTAGGAGTGGGATTGCTAGAGCGTATGCTATTTCTATTTCTCACTTTTTAAAGAGGTGCTGTATCATTTTCCATAGTGGCTGTACATTTACATTCCCACCAGCAGTGCATAAGAGTTCCAATCTCCCTGCACCCTCTCTAGCATTTGTTATTTTCTGGTTTTTTGATTAGTGCCAGTAATGTTGAGGAGAGATGGTATCTCACTGTAGTTTTGATTTGCATTTCTCTAATGGCTAATGATCGTGAGCATTTCCTCATATGACTGTTGGATAGCTGAATGTCTTCTTTGATGAAGTGTCTGTTCGTATCTGTCATGGACTGAATTGCATACACCAAAAATATGTCTATCAATTTGGCTATGCCATAATTCTCAGTATTGTGTGATTGTCCATCACTTTGTCATCTGATGTGATTCTCCTGTGTGTTGTAAATCCTGTCTCTTGATGTTAATGAGATGGGATTAGTGGCACTTATGTTAATGAGGCAGGACTCAATTTATAAGATTGGATTGTGTCTTAAGCCAATCTGTTTTGAGCTATAAAAGAGAGAAGCGAGCAGAGAGACCTGGGGACCTCATACCACTAAGAAAGAAGTACCAGGAGCATAGCGTGTCCTTTGGACCTGGGGTCCATATGCTGAGAAGCTCCTAGTCAAGGGAAAGATTGATGACAAGGACCTTCCTCCAGAGCTGACAGAAAGAAAGCCTTCCCCTGGAGCTGACGCCCTGAATTTGGACTTCTAGCCTACTAGACTGTGAGAGAATAAATCTCTCTATGTTACAGTCATCCACTTGTGGTATTTCTGTTATAGCAGTACTAGATGACTAAGACAGTATTCTTTGCTTATTTTTTAATTGAGTTGTTTGTCTTTTTGTTGTTGACATGTTAAAGTATTCTATAGATTTTAGAGATTAGATCCTTGTCAGATATGTTGTTGCCAAAATTTTTTTCCCAGTCTGTAAGTTCTCTTTTCACTCTTTTGGTGAAGTCTTTTGGTGAGCATAAGTGTTTAACTTTTAGAACCTCCTAGTTTTCTAGTTCATCTTCTGGTGTGTTTGTATTGTTAGTTATGGTTTGTATTGAATTTATGCTGTTTATTAGAGCTCCTAGTGTTGTCCCTGTTTTTTCTTCCATGATCTTTATCATTTTAGGTTTTGTATTTTGGTCTTTGATCCATTTTGAGTTAGTTTGTCTGTATGGTGTCAGCTATGAGTCTAGTTTCATTTTTTTTACAGATGGACATCCATTTTTGCCAGCACTATTTGTTAAAAAGATTGTCTCTTCCCCATTTAATGGACTTTGGTCCTTTGTCAAAGATCAGCTGACCGTATGTGGATGGATTTACATCTGCATTCTCGATTTTGTTCCATTGGTCTATGTGTCTGTTGTTGTAGCGGTACCAGGCTGTTTTGACTACTGTGGCTGTATAGTAGGTTCTGAGATCAGGTAGTATGAGGCCTCTTACTTTGTTCTTATTCTTCCGTAATACTTTGCTTATCCTGGACCTCTTTCCTTTCCATATAAAGCTGGAAAGGAAAGGATGTTTCTGCATCTCGTTAAAGAAGATTGTTGGTATTTGGATGGGGAGTGCATTGGGTAGGATTGACATTTTTACAATGTTGAGTCTTCCTATCCATGAGCATGGTATGTTTTTCCATTTATGTAGGTCTCTTTTGGGTTCTTGCAATAATGTTTTGTAGTTTTATTTGTATAGGTTTTTTATGTCCTTGGTTAGATTTATTCCTAAGTATTTTATCTTTTTAGGGGCTATTACAAATAGTATTATTTTCCTGATTTCTTTTACAAAGTTCTATTTGTTGGTGTCCATTCTTTTTTGATGTGTGCATTTATTGCTATAAATTGACCTCGGAGCACTGCCTTTGCTGTGTATGTATTTTGGTATGATGTGTTTTCATTCTTACTTAATTTTAGGAATTTTTTTTATACCCGATTTGATTCTTCTATTACCTACTTGTTTTTAAACAAGGTGTTATTCAGTTCCGTGTATTTTCTTTTTCTTTGCTCTTCCTGTTATTGATTTATACTTTTATGGCATTATGATCAGAGAGAATGCTTTGTATTATTTCAATGTTCTGGATTTTTTTGAGGGTTGCTTTGTGGTCTATTCTGGAGAATGTTGCATCTGCATTGGAAAAGAATTTATACTTTGCTGCTGTTGAATGTTCTATATATGTCTATGAGGTCAAGTTCATTGATTTTGGCCTTTAGATCTTCTGTATCTTTTTTGAGTTTCTTTTTATATGGTCTGTCCTTTACTGAGAGTGGTGTGTTGAAATCTCCTATTATTATTTTGGAACTGTCTATTTCTCTTTTCAGTGCTGTTCAAATTTGCTTTATGTATTTTGGAGCCCTGTTGCTGGGTGTGTAGATATTTATTACGGTTATGTCTTCTTGGTGGGTTGGCTCTTTAATCATTATATAATGTCCTTTCTTGTCTTTTGTGGTTGATTTTACCTTAAAGTCTATCTTATCTGAGATAGTTTGACACCCCTGCCCTTTTTTGGTTACCATTTGCTTGATGTATTTTTTTCCATTTTTTGATTTTTAATATAGTCATGTCTTAGTGTCTAAACTGTATCTCTTATAGACAGTATATTGATGGGTCATGCTTTTTAATGCATTCTTCCATACTACTCTCTGTCTCTTTACAAGTGCATTTAAGCCATTTACATTCAGTGTGATTATTGATAGGTATGAGTTTATTGTTGTCATATTCTTATGCTTTTTGTGTGTGTGTGGTGCTGACATTTTCTTTGTTCCTCTTACTTTCCTGTGCAGAGTTCCTTTTGTTTATAGATTTTCTTTTCTTTCATCATTATAGATTTTGTGTTTACTGGGGCTTTTTCTTCTTTTTTATTTTAATGAGTAGGTTTGTTAAATTTCTTTGTGGTTACCTTGAAATTTACCCTTATCTTCCTAAGTTTGAACAATTCTTTTATTACTTGATATCACCTTGACTTCCTCTCTATTTAAGAGTTCTATACCTACACCATTTATTCCCCCTTTTATTGTTTTGACATTATTGTCATTTACAGATTGACGTCTCTGTTTCCCTGTTTTAAGTTTTTTAGCTTTGTATTATTGAGAGTTCTTTACCTAGGTTGGTGTCTGACTGATGCTGTCCTGGTTGTTGTCTGATATTGTTTGTTCTCTAACTAAAGGACTCCCTTTAATAATTCTTGTAAGTTTGGTTTGGTTTTTATAAATTTTCTTAATTTTTGTTTATCTGGAAATGTCCTAATTTTGTCATTGTATTTGAGATTGAGTTTTGCAGGCTATATTATTCTTGGTTGGCAGTTTTTTTTTCTTTCAAGGTTTTATATATGTCATCCCATTGTTTTCTTGCCTGCATAGTTTCTGCCAAGCAATCAGAGCTTAGTCTTATTGTTTCCCCTTTGTAAGTGACTTTTTGTTTTTCTAGAGCTGCTCCCAGGATTCTTTCTTTGTCTTTGGTTTTGACAGGAGTGATTATGATATATCTTGGTGACTTTGTTTTGAGGTCTATCCTACGTGGGGTTTGTTGAGCTTCTTGGATGGTCAGCTTTTTGTCTTTCATGATGTTTGGGAAGTTTTATGCCAGCAAACCTTCAACAATCTTCTCTGTGTTTTCCATTTTCTCCCCCTGTTCTGGAACTCTGATCATGTGCATATTTTTGCTCTTGATTGTGTCCCACATAATTCTTAGGTTTTCTTCATTCTTTTCTCTGATTTTCCCTCAAAGTGGCATCCATGGATTTGTCTTCAATCTCACTAATTCTATCTTCCATTGTTTCAAATTGCTCCTAAAGCCTTTTATTGAGTTGTCCATTTCTGAAATTCTGTTGTTTATCTTTTGGATTTCTAGTTGCTGTTTTTGTACGACTTCTAATTGTTTATGTATTTTGAAGTTTTGTTCTTGTATTATTTTCCTGAATTCTTCTATTTTTTTTTTTTCCTGTGTTTTCCTTGATTTTGGCTACGTTTTTATCTGTATTTTCCATGGTTTTGTCTATTTTTTCATTGGTTTTGTCTGTGTTTTCCTTGATCTTTTTCCTAATCTCTTGGCAAGCCCTAAGTATTAGACTTTGAATTCTATATCCGGTAGTTCCACTGCTTTTTCTTCTACTGCAAGGTCTTTTGATTTTTTTATTTTGGTCACTTGCTGGAGCCATCTTGTCCTGCTTTTTTAAATGTTTTCATATTGTCTGCTGTCTCAGAGACATTAGGGTATTATTTTCTTTATTTATTGATTGTATATTCGTTTATTTCATCCTGCTTCTTTGTTTTGTTCTGATATGTCAGGGCGGGCAGGCCAGGGGTGCTTTGCTGCTTTCTTATCTATGGGCACAATAGCGTTCACCACCTTGTCCAAGCGGGCAGGGCAGCAACAGGCAGGGTGAACCTGCTTAGCTGTACACTTGTTTGGAAAGATGGCTGAGAGCAGACTGGGTAGGTGCTGTCTGCCTCCTGATGTTGGTTCAGTTGTGTGGAAGCATTCACAGCCCCTCGCCAGACAGGCAGAGATATTGGACAGGTAGTGGTATGGGCTCACTTCCTTCTGTTCAGCAGCTGGTTGAGTGATGGGAAGTGAGGGGTAGTGCAGGCCCAGTGCAGTGGCAGGCCTGACCTGGGGGACGCTCTAGCTGCAGCGGCATGGCAAGGGCTCCAGGAAGGGGGCATGGGATATGAGGCTACGTGGGGAGAACAAAGGAAATAGATAGAATGAGAAAAAGGGTGGTAGCCAGCTAGTGGGGGCAGGGCAAACCTGGGGGCTGATGGGAAGTGGTGTATGGGGCTAGGTGGGAGGTAGAAAGTGGTGGGCCAGAGGCTCTCTAGCTGCAGTGGTGTGGCATGGCCCAGCAAGAAGAGGGGTAGATGGCTTGTGGGGCTAAGTGTGAGGGAAAGAAAAATAAACAAATAAATAAAATAAAAAATGGCATGGTGGGGGCTGGCAGGTGGGGACAGGTGGAGATGGGTGGGACCTGAGGCAGTGGCCAGCTGGTAGCTCTGTACCTATGGCAGTGCAGTGAGACTCTGCAGGAAGGGGTAGAGGTGGCCTAAAGGGCTAGGTTGGAGGGAGAAAGAAAAGGTATAAAGGGAGAAAAAGAAAAAAAAAATGGCATGGCAAGAGCTGTCAGTTGGGGGTGATGTGGACCCAGGGTGGTGGTGGGCTGGTGCCTCTTTAGCCAAGGTGGTGCAGCATGGCCCGGCGGGAATGGGTAGAGGCAAAGTATACATTTTGTCTGCAAGCCTGTTCGAGGTCAGGATTATGATCTGAGGAATCAGGGGAGACCCTCACACTCCTGCTAAGTTCAAGTTTCTAGTCAGCCTATTTTCTTTGCTGTTTTCTGAAGGACCATTGTAGGGGGGAACAGGTGCATCTGTCAGGCATTATGTCATGATTGTGGAAAAATCTTTGTGTGTGGCAATTTTACTCTAAGTTTTACTTTGGTTTTAGGAGAGGCAGCGTCATCTGTGGTGTGGTTGCACTTGGCAATCAGAGCCTAGAGAGATTTGGGGAACAGTAGTGAACAGGACATTCCCAGATTTCTATTCACCATCCTCAGTGTTGATTTCAAATAGGATTCAAGTCACATTTTCAAGGTGAAAATTTCCCAGGGAGTTCTATAAACTGGTACAATTTCCTTGATTATTCACTTACACCCAGCTGAACTGGAACAATTTCTTCCTGCATCCTGATCCTGGTTCCACTCTTTCTCCCCATCTTCTGGTTACTCAGTTAAAAATCCCCTTTCTTTCTAGAGGTGATCCATACCTGAAAGATCTTCCTCTCTGGAGCTCTCCAATCCCAGAAATCATCTTGAACTAGCAGTCTGTTCCCATGAGCTGTGTGATGTTAAGATCATGTGTCAGCTTGGCTGGGCCATGATTCTCAGTGTTTTGGCAGTTGTATAGTGTTGTGATCACTTCCTTGTTGAAATTTGATACGTCATCATCCCCATGATGGAATCCGCTGAGTGGTACCGGCAGGGGTGGGGCCTGTGGTGGCTCGCCGCCCCCTCAGCCTTTATTTCTCTGCCCTCCTCTGCCTAGCTCCTTCCTGCTTGCCTTGCCAGAGCTTTTGCTTGTTCTAGATCCTGCTGCTGTCTCCTGTTTGTCTGACCTCCAGTTCTTGGGACTTGAGCTAACAGCTTGCCTGCCGATCTTGAGATTTGTCTATCTTCACAGCCTGCTACAGCCCTGCTCACCAGCCTGCTGATCTTGAGTTCACCAGCCCCTTCTGCTACATGAATCAGGAGAATCCTCTTACCTGCCCCAAAGACTGGGGATGTTACCCAGCCTCTAAAAACCGTGTGAGCCATTTCCTTGATATAAATCTCTCTATATATGTATACACTTTACTGGTTTTGCTTCTCTAGAGAACCCAGCCTAAGACAAGCTGCAATCTGTTCAGGTCTATAACCAATTCATGGCTTTGTAACCTCAGTCAATTCAAGAATTGCTATTAAGATCCACCCCAAGCAGCCTTTTCCTTTTCCTTCCCATTTCTTCCTCCCCTCTTGCCCTTCTTTCTTCCATGAGCTTTTTAAGTGTTCTACTCCAGGGCACAATTATTGTATACAGAATGTCATGGTCACATCTCTTTATATAACTCTAATTCTCCACCCCTGTTTCATCCACAAATGATCAGCTCTTGGGTCCTCAGAACCACTTGTGAGCCATGCACAGTGGGGACAGAGTATTCCCTCTTCAGCCTCAACACATCACTGCCCATCTCTTTTCTTCCTTGTAGTTTTTCACTTCTAGTCCAAGAGACCCAGACGCCAACCTGGAGGTGAGCCCTGAAGAAAGTTGGAACCATGCCGACCTTGTGCACAATGAAGAAGCAGACTCAGCCTCTGGAAACCCTACTATCAATGCAGATGAGGAAAACAGGTGTCCCCAAATCTGCCGTGTATGTGGAGACAAGGCTACTGGTTATCACTTTAATGTCATGACATGTGAAGGATGCAAGGGCTTTTTCAGGTAGAGTTTCCTGTCAACTCTCACCCACCTGCCACCACCAACCCACATCTAACAGAGGTCCTGCCTTTAACACACTGGGCAACATCTCAGAGCTTAGGATGGACCTGCCTCCAGGTTCAGAGTGTGGGCTGCTGGCTCAGCAAAAGGCCTCCTGATTAGTCTCAAGTGAGCCATTTACATCTCAGAGGATTCCTTTACAGGTGATCTCTGTCTTTCCTCTCTACATAGGAGATACTCCTTTGATAGGAGCAGCCTTAAGATACTCCTTCGTTTCCCCATTTGTTCTTGAATAAAATAGAAGATCAGTCAGTAACAGAGGAAAGAATTTGAAAATCCAAAATGTGAGTGTTCATATCAGTCATATGGGGAGGTTGTTAAGTAAAGAATGGCATAAAATAAATGAAGAATGTGACAAAACAAGCTCTCCCTGAAACAGATAAATAGGGAGGACCAAAAAATAAGGATCGAAAGTCCCAAGTCACAGCAAGGCAGGCCCAAAAAGAAGGGCTCATGTTGCCCAGCTGAAGAAACAGAAAGAGCAAAGCCAGCTCAGCAAGGCCAGCTGTCAGCTCAGGGCTCAGCGAAGGAGGTGGAGAAGCAGACCAAGAAAGGAGGGAAGGGGAGAAAGGAATGTGTGAGGAAGAGCTCTGGGTCTGCCCCCAGGAAGGGATGGGGTACATGGGGAGCAGCTCCCACCTCAGGAACCACAACTGGGACCTTCATACATTCTCAAGACAGGCAGCCTGATGTGGCCTTTTGCAGAGTTCTGCTTGATCACTTGAATAGAAATGAACACTAGAGCCAAGGCCCTACCCTGCAATCCCAAAGATGGGCTGCTAGTTAGGATGCCATATGTGGGGGCCAAGCTGTTTGCCTCCAGAACCCACAGAAGGACTTCCAGGCCTGGGTGAGCCCAGGGAGGCACTGCAGTGGCCTCTGTGTTAGGACCAGTCCAGGAGACTCCCAGAGTCAGCTTTGGGACTGACACGGTCAGGTCTGAACAGTTCTCAGGCCCCATGGGGTAGTCTGCCCAGGGCAGGTCGAAGGCATCCATATTCCAGGGAGAAATGAACATTCGTATTTAATGAATTATAACAAGCCTGACAAACACCAGCTGTTGTAAGACTGTGTTCCGCTACGAGTAACTAATTGGTTTAAACAATAGGAAAACATGTTACTTCTGATAACAAGAAGTCTGAAGGCTTCAGGATTAGTGAGTTTAGCAGCTCAACGCTTTGATTTTCTCTTTTGCCATCCTACACAAGAGCTTTGATTCCAGTCTGGCTCCCTCTTGGGGGTAAGATGGCAACACAGTGCCAGGGGCCTTGGGCAGTTACCACACTATTGGGCTGAAGAGCAAAAAGGTCCATCTCTTCCTCTCTCTATGAGCAAGGAAACCTTTTTCAAGATCTCCAAGGCATCCTCCTCACATCACATTGGCTAGAGCTGGGTCCCAGCAGACTCCTGAACTAATCACTAACCAGGAGCCCCAGATTTAGCCCTGAGCGGGGATATGAGGTCAGCATGGCCACATGGAGGAGGGTGGGCATCTGAACCAGCTCTGGTTCTGTCAGCTGGAGCTTCTGCCCAAGCAGCATCCATGTAGATGGCCTTAGGGTACTGGAATTCTCTGTTTCCCCTCCTCATCCATGTGTGTTCCTGGGACTCCCAGAGGGCAGCATACTGTAGTGGTAAGAGGTTGAATCTGAGTATCAGGCAGACCTGGATTCAGATATCAGCTCCTCATTTACCTGGAAGGCATGTGGTGATCTAGTCTCTCCAAGCCTCAGTTTCTTCATTAGTGAAGATTTCCTGTGTGAATGTGGCAGGAATGGTTTCCTCCCCTGCTCTTCCTCCTGTAGCTGACTCCTGGGCCTTTAGGGAAGTGCAGGAAAGACAGAAGATTGGGGAGCTTCTACCTCCTATTTCACCCCACTGTCTTAGCTTCCTAGTGCTGCTATAACAGAAATACCACAAGTGGATGGCTTTAACAAACAGAAATTTATTCTCTCATAGTTTAAGAGGCTGGAAGTCTGAATTCAGGGCATCAGCTCCAAGGGAAGGCTTTCTTTCTCTGTCGCCTCTGGGGGAAGGTCTTTGTCATCAATCTTTCCATGGTCTAGGAGCTTCTCAGCACAGGACCCTGGGTCCAAAGGACCTGCTCTGCTCCCAGCACGTCTTTCTTGGTGGTAGGAGGTCCCTCTGTCTGCTCACTTCTCTCTTTTATAACTCAAAAGAGATTGACTCAGATATGCACCCTAATCTTATAGATTGAGTCCTGCCTCATTAACAGCGTGGAGGTTAGGACTTAACAACACAGATGATAATCATATCAGATCACGAAATGGTGGACCACCACACAATACTGGGAATCATGGCCTAGCCAAGTTGACACATATTTTTGGGAGACACAATTCAATCCATGACACTCACCCAACTCAGGAGGCAAAAGCTGGTCCCACAGGGTGTGAGTAGTGTCCCCGAAGTGGGAAGGGGGTGAGGAGGGGGAGATGGAGCCACCTGGCTTAGGTGGGAGGCAGGGTGTGCCCCCTGCAGCCAACTCCCGATCATGTTCTCCCACAGGAGGGCCGTGAAACGCAACAAACGGCTGTGGTGCTGCTTCCAGACGGGCACCTGCAAGATCACACAGAAGACACGGCGACAATGCCAGGCCTGCCGCCTGCGCAAGTGCCTGGAGAGCGGCATGAAGAAGGAGAGTGAGTGCAGGACGGCCCGGGGGGTAAGGGACGGCCCGAGGAGTGCATGGTGCACGCTTCCCGGGTGACAGCGTGGAATGGCCTGGCTGAGCAGATGTACAGCCATGCACCGCAAGTGTGTTCGCGTACCCATGCGCAGATGTGAGCTTGAAGTCTGTGCACGCGGCGGACACGTGGAGGGGAAGAGCTTGCTGCTCATCTGCCTGCACCACTGCGGGCGACCTGGAGGACCTGAGAGATGGAGGCATCTTTATTCTCTGCTCTGGGAGGTGTAGTGGGCATCTCTGGCCAGGGCTGTGCCACTTCTCTCCCTTCAGATGCCCTGCTTGATTTGTTTTTGTCCCCTCATAATTTTCCTCCTGCTGTTTTAACAAAATGGAGGGGAGGTGGAGTTTGGGGGAAAGAAGCAGGTGACACATGGTGATAGGACGTCCCTCCAAACTTCTAGCTGCTAGAGCCCACAGCTGCCCCAGCCTGGAGTCCTTATAGGGGGACTGTTTGCAAGCAGGTGATAAGGGGTGTCCTCCTGCTACCCTACTGAGCTTTGGTATATTTATATTCTCAGGTCACTCTGAGACTAAGGTTCATGGAGGAAAAGGCTAGAAGCTCTCAGTGAATGTTTGTCTCCATCAGTCCCAGTGACCCGAGGCCGAGGGCAGCCTCTCTCAAGGGATGAGTTCTCTGGGCACGCAGCAGAGAACCTTCCCTGCAGACCAGCCCAGAGTGAGGACCCTCGCTTGGCTGTTCCTGTTTATAAAACCTGTTGCCATCAAGTCGATTCCATGTGTGTCAGAGCAGAACTGTGCTCCATAAGGATTTCAATGGCTGATTTTTCTGAAGTAGATTGCCAAGTCTTTCTTCCAAGGTGCCTCTGGGTGGACTCGAACCACCATCCTTTTGGTTAGCAGCTGAGTGCATTAACTGAACCACGCAGGGACTCCGGTTCCTGCTGACAGACACCCTCAATCTCATCCCTCCAAGGTCCCCCACATCTTTACTCAGCACACAGAAGTGGGGTCAGGAAATCCATGAAGACCCGAACACTCTGGGCCGTAGAGGAGATGGCTAGGGTTCATATTTCTTGTTAAGCAGTAGCCCAGCTCTCCTGGGCCTTAAAGACCCAAAAGGCCTTGGGGGACTCTGAGGAGTCTTGTAGGTATATAATCCACCAGAAAACAATACTATCAGGTACCATTTATTGAACATTTATCATGTGCCAGGAACTATACTAGGCCCTTCACATGCAGTGTCTGACTCTAATGGCAGCATGAAGTACATGTTGTTCCTCCAAATTACAATGAAGAAAGGTTAAGGAACTTGCTCAAGGTCACAGCTAGTAAGTGGCAAAGGGCCTTCACTCAAACCCAAGCTTTTGGATTCTGAAGCCTGCACTCTTTCCAATGTTCAACCGTTGTCTGAACACCATGGCCGCATCAGGTGCACTTCATCCCTTCTGTGCTTCCCTAAGTTGGTGTCCAGGGGCCCTACAGACCTCCTGAGTCTGGAAAAATGCAAGTTTCTTGTCATCAGCCCTTTTCCTTTGGTCTAATGCCTACTGTGGAGCCCTGGTAGCACAGTGGCTAAGAGCTCAGCTGCTAACCATAAGGTCGACAGTTCAAATCCACCAGATGCTCCTTGGAAACACTATGGGGCGGTTCTATTCTGTCCTATAGAGTTGCTATGAGTCGGAATTGACTTGATGGCAATGGGCTTGGTTTGGTTTTTTTTGGAATGCCTACTGCTGCTCTGGAGGGTTAAGAAGGGGCTCCTGCCTCAGGCACTGCAGACAGGGGGTGTGTGCCTGAGCCTGTGCCTGCCTCTCCCTGCAGTGATCATGTCCGATGAGGCTGTGGAGGAAAGGCGGGCCTTGATCAAGAGGAAGAAGAGAGAACAAGCCAGGACTCAGTCATTGGGAGCGAAGAGTCTGACTGAAGAGCAGTGTACAATGATCAGGGAGCTTATGGACGCGCAGATGAAAACCTTTGACGCTACCTTCTCCAATTTCAAGAATTTCCGGGTATGAGGCTTTAGAGCTGGTTCACCCCTGTGTTAGATCCTCAAAACCCCAGTCTCTTTCCCAGGGGTTCTCAAAGCAGTGGTCCGGGGTCAGCAGCATCAGCATCACCTGGGAACTTGCTGAAAGTGCAAATTCTCAGGCCACCCCAGACCTCCTGAATCAGAAACTCTGGGGGGTGGGATCCAGTGATCTGTGCCTTGGCAAGACAGCCAGGTGATTCTGATGCACGTGCTCGGGTTTGAGAACCACTGCTCTCTCCCTCCACAGCAGGTGGGAACTGAGGCTGAGCTGTAAATGGAGGGAAAACTAAAAGGTTCCCCAGTGTTGCTGGCATTCGGGACTTTATGAGGACAGAGTCAAGACCTGTCGGGAGGTGTGACCTTTGTGAAATGGTGTTTATTTAGCCAAGAAACGTTAGTGATCACAGCAACGTTTGCATATCTGCTCCCAGTGCTCACAGTTATCTCAGCTGGCCTGCCCAGCTCAGCAGTCTGGATTAGCCCAGTGACTGCAGAAGTCTGTTTTCCCCATCTGTAGTAGCTCCGAGATCCTTCTTGCTGAGTCTCCCTGTGCCCAAGGTCAGGGATGCTTGGGACCCAGCATGGGTGAAGGTCCCCCATTCATCCATTTGGGCAGGGAGCAAGCCTCCTATCTGGCCAAGCAGGGATGTGTGTGATCATTAATTCACAGGTCCAGAAAGCACCACCTGGTAGAAGACCAGAGATAGGAAACAAGTGCTCGGTGTGTGCATGGATGCGTGGTAAATGCACGCCTGCAATTGTGCATGTATTCAGGCTGTGACTGGGGCTGTGCACATTGAGGCCTGTGTGGGAGCCTGTTTGTGAGAATACCTGCCGTCTCTCCTTCCCTCTCTCACCTCCTGGCTTGTGTACCAGCTGCCGGAGGTGTTTAGTAGTGGCCATGAGGTTCCAGAGTCTCTGCAGGCACTATCGGGGTCAGAAGATGACAAGTGGAGACAGATCAGGGAAGACATGCGTCCACTGATGGTCTCTGTGCAGCTGCGGGGGGAAGACGGCAGCGTCTGGAACTACAAACCCCCCACCAACAGCGATGGGAAAGAGATCTTCTCCCTGCTGCCACACATTGCTGACTTGTCAACCTACATGTTCAAAGGCATCATCAACTTTGCCAAAGTCATCTCCTGCTTCAGGTGGGACATGGGAACTGGGGAAGAAGGCTGGGTGGGTAGGTGTGGGAGGGGAACAGGAAATGGCCAAGAGGTTCAAAGGGTCTGAGGTAGATCCCTCTGAGTCTGGGGGATGCTGTCCCTGGGTGGTGCAAACGGTTAACATATCTGGCTGCTAACTGAAAGGTTAGAAGTTCAAGTCCCCCTAGAAGCACCTCAGAAGAAAAGCTTGGTGTCCTACTTCTAAAAACAACAACAAAACAGCCATTGAAAACACTATGGAGCACAGTTCTACTCTTGATACACATTGTGTTGCCACAAGCTGGAGTTGATTCGACCACACCTGGTGTGTATCGTGTGTGATGCTAGAAAATCCTCCTTCATCTCTGCCCACCCCCCACCGACCCCTGGGCGCCTGGAGCAGTCAGTGCTGCTGGGAGTGGAACCCCTCTTGTGTGGCTCATTAGCTTTGTGATTGTGGGCATGTCTTTTGATCTGTTTGTGTCTTGTCCTCCCCATCTGCTAAATGGGCTAATCATACCTATCTTGCAAGGTTGCCATCTAAAATAAGATAGTATCTGAAGAGTATCCAGCACAGGGTGGACATTCAGACAGTAACTGTCACAAGTTGACATTTCCAGAGAAAGAATGAGTTGAAAGGAAAGGGACAGAAGCCCAGAGAGAAAAAAGGAGCAAGATGGACAGACACTGGGTCTCCAGAAGTCTGCTGCCAAGAGAAAGCTGAGAAGGCCATGGGGACAGTAGGGAGGTCCTGAAAGCAACAGTGTTGGGCCTTCTCGGACTAGGTGTGGAGGCAACAACCACGGGGCAGCGGAAGTTAGTGGGAGAGCCCAGACATACTGGTATGGTGGGAACCACAGCCACAGAATGTGTTACGGCTGGAGGTGGCCCTGGACATATCTTTCCTTAGGACAGCCATCTTGCCTTGCCAAGCCTGGTCGATGGCGCTGAATAACACAAGGAGCCCTGACTTCACTGCAGGCAGAGGGCAGGTTATATTCCAGGAGCCTACAGAATGCAACAGGGTTCAGACTATGGTAAATTTGCTCAAGGGAACAGGAAGAGAGGCCTACTTACAAATGTGGGCACTGACAGATCCTTATTGACATCGCTGACCCTGTTTCGCGTGACCACCCGCTGTTGAGTACAACCGCTGCAGGATGTAGGCATTACTATCGCCTTCATTGTACAGATGAGAAACCGAGGTTCATTGAGTTTAAGAAACTTACACAGGGTCACACTGAGTCAGTGGTGGAGGCCAGATTTGAAAGTGCCAGAGCACAGACTTCACAGACAGCTATAAGCCGGGCCCTGAGCCAGGCACCGGGAAGACAGAGGAATAAGATCAATTTTTAGGCATTTGCAGTTCATTATTATGGAGTTCCTGGGTGGTACAAACGGTTAGCACACTGGGCTGCTAACTGAAAAGTTGGAGGTTTGAGTCTACGCAGAGGTGCCTTGGGAGAAAGGCCTGGCAATCAACTTCCAAAAAATCAGCCACTGAAAATGCTATGGAGCACATTCTACTCTGACACACGTGGGGTCCATGAATTGGAGTTGATTTGATGGCAGTTAGTTTTTTATTATGGATCTAAAGAAGGTCTGGGGTGCGGTGCAGGGAGCACAAGGGCCTGAATTCCTGAGGAGACCAAAGCCGGGGGGAGGGCTTCCTCAAGTGCCAGCCATGCAAGACCCCACCCCAGCCTCCTAGGGCCTCCTCTTTTTCAGTAATGCCTTCCTCGGTGGGTAGCTGGGGTCCCTGTCTGCCTAGAGAGGGAGAGGTTCCTGCAGGATGGGAGGGGTTTCAATCTAACCACAAATACCAGATGTTTATTGAGCAGACCCTGGGGTAGGCTGTACTCCGTGCTGGTGTGACACTCAAGACATCCAGGCTGCTGGGAGGGAGACAGTAGAAATACATACATATGAAATCAATCCTCTACTACCCATCTGTCAGTTTGTCATACTGTGGTGGCTTGCATGTTGCTATGATGCTGGAAGCTATGCCACAAGTATTTCAAATACCAGCAGTATCACCCATGGTGGACAAGGTTCAGTGGAGCTTCCAGACTAAGACAGACTAGCAAGCAAGGCCTGGTGATATACTTCTGAAAATTAGCCAATTAAAACACTATATATCACAACAAAACATTGTCTGACATAGTGCTAGAAGATAAGCCCCTAGGTTGGAAGGCACTGCACAATAGCTGCAACAGTGGACTCACATAGGCCAATGATTGTGCGGTTGGCGCAGGGCTGGGCAATATTTCATTCTGTTGTGCATGGGGTTGACAGGAGTTGGCGTCAACTCAATGACAACTAACAACAAATCCAACTCAGGCAGCAGGATACAAGCTACACCCCCTCCTCCCAGCATGGGACTAATGCCAAAGGAGGGGTATCTGCAGAAGGACACTGCACCTTGGAAAGTCTTTTGGGAGGGGCAAAGACATAGTCATTCCAAGTGGGAAAACTGAGGCAGAAAGAATGAGACCAGATCCAGCAGCCAGGAGCCAAGTGATCAGCTGTAGGATGGTAGCTGTGTGTGTAGAGGACTGGAAGAGATGGGGCCAGATTGTAAGGGACCTAAATGCCAAGCTCAGTGGGAAGTCACTGAAGGCAGCAGGGGAGTAGAAGAATATGGCGGGGAAGAGGAATCTGGTTGGCTGGGTTGTGAGGAGGAGAGATTGGGGACACTTAGAAAGCAATAACAATAATCCTCAGGGGAAGGAGCCCATCCTAGCTCTTCCTCCAGCTCCCCATGATCTCTGGATTATGAGAGTGGGTCTGGCGCCAGCCCGAGGACAACTTCCCAGAGAACTGTTAACCCCTGCCCACCTTGCTTCCAGGGACTTGCCCATTGAGGATCAGATCTCCCTGCTGAAGGGGGCCACCTTTGAGCTGTGCCAGCTGAGATCCAATGCAGTGTTCAACGCAGAGACTGGGACCTGGGAGTGTGGTCGGCTGTCCTACTGCTTGGAAGACCCTGCAGGTGTCCGAGGCCTCCTGCCTGCCCTGGGAGAGGGAGGGAACCACAACAGTTGTGGGAGGGAAGGAGCCATGCCGGGACATGGCGGAATGTTTTCACTGAGATCTCTGTGTCCAAAGACTCAAGCCCAGGGAGTACAGTAGGGGTGGGAGAGTGCAGCCCACACCTCAAATACCCTGGTCCTGGGGTTGCAAGACAGGAAGACTGGGTGATGGAAAAAAAGTCCTTGGCGAGCGTGCAGAGGAGGGAAGGCTGGGTCCTGGGTCAGCTTCCTGAAAGGCTGCCCATCTGTCCCATACCCACCTGCAGGTGGCCTCCAGCAGCTTCTCCTGGAGCCTGTGCTGAAATTCCACTACATGCTGAAGAAGCTGCAGCTGCACAAAGAGGAGTATGTGCTGATGCAGGCCATCTCCCTCTTCTCCCCAGGTGAGGCCCCCATCCTGTGCCCGGTGTGTTCACACACACCCTCAGCTTTATCTCAGGAGGCAATCCCCCTCTTCCCCCATCAGGGAAGGTCCCATAGACGGCCTTGCTCCCCTTCACTGCCCAGCCAGGGTGGGGCCTCTGCCCGTTCTCCTTGGTCAGCAGGGTGACACCGGGCTCACCCAGCCCTCCCCTCACTTGCCCGCCTGGGTGTTTTCAGCTCTGGGAGGTGGTTGGCTGGCAAGTTCTCCTCTCTGGGCCAGGCTGAGCTTGTCTTGGGCCCCACTGCCCCTTCCCTTCCCCTCCTTCCAGACCGCCCTGGTGTGGTGCAGCGCAGGGTGGTGGACCAGCTGCAGGAGAGCTTTGCCATCACCCTGAAGGCCTACATCGATTACAAGAGACCCCAGCCCACCCACCGGTGAGCAGAGAGCTGGGAGGACCTGCGTGGGGGCGGGGCGGGGGATGGGGTGTGCTTCCACCCTACCTGCCTTTGGCCTTGCCCTCAGGCCTCTGGCCACCTTCGCTTCTCTGGGAAAGCAGACTGGAGCCCCTCCCAGGCAGCCTCTGATGTCTGGGGCTTTGGGGCCATGTTCTATGACCTCTACTGTGGTCTCCTGTCCATCAGCCTGAGCTCCAGCCCAACCATGGGGAATCCGAGGAGAAGGACCTGAGTCCCAGGCCATGAGGGGCAGGGGTTCGGGCCAGCGCTGGGCATTAGAGTATGAACTGAAAGGTCAGGTCCTTATTTGGCCTGCAGCAGTTTCTTCTGGCTCATCCTGGGGTGCTGAGGGTGGCTGTGTCTTTATTTGATCGGTCCTCCCATGTATGGAGCCAGGGAGCAGGAGGTGTCAGCTTTCTCTTCCATCATGGGGAAGCTGAGTCATGAAGCATGTCTCAGATACATCAGATCCAAAGAAGGAATTCCAGTTCCTCTACAACTCGTCCTCTCAGTTCTAGCCCCTGGCCACCAACCAAGGCAATGATTTCTTTTTTTCAAAATTCGCCTCTGCATCTGGTGCCTGCAATGAGGTCTCAGAAGACACAAGCCCAGTGGATGGGTGGGAGGGGTGAGTGTGAGTCCTCACCTCCAACACCAGTCCGGCTGTTCCGGTGTTCTTGTCCACAAGCTGAAGCAGCAGCTTAAGGAGCTCGGCCAGGCCTCATCTCTGGCTGACATGAGACAGCCTGAGATTCAAACGCCCACACCTGTGCAGTCTCAGAGCTGTCCCAGGGCTGGTGGGATGGGAGGGAGTGTAGGCTGCACACCAACATTTTGTCTGGGTGGTCTGCAGGTTCCTGTTCCTGAAGATCATGGCCGTGCTCACTGAGCTGCGGAGCATCAGTGCTAAGCAAACCCAGCGGCTGCTGCGCATCCAGGACATCCACCCCTTCGCCACTCCCCTCATGCAGGAGCTGTTCAGCATCACAGATGGCTGAGCAGCTGCCCTTGGTGAGCCTCTGTGGGGCAGCCAGACTCAGAGCCCTCTGAGCTGCCACTCCTGGGGCTAGACAGATGGATACTACCAATGACCGACGGTGCCCCACTGATCCTGCCTCCCCAGGAAACTTGGCCGTCTGCTGTGACCACAGCTGGCTGGCTTTCCTCAGGACGGGGACAGAAGTCCTCTCATGCCCAGTCCCCCATGTCCCAGCTCAGCTGTGGAGACAGGAGCCATAGACTTGGTGCAGAGAGTGCCTGGTCTACAGGTTAGGCCCATCAGAGAGGCAAGGCTGCCTCCCCTTTGAGAAGACCCTGTGGTCTGGGGGTGCAATGCTGTGGTGGGGAGGGTCAGGGCAGACCAGGGAGGTGCTATTCCCAAGCCCACATTCATTAGCTTCTTGAGTCTGTTCACTGCTACCTCTAAAAACCCCATCTCCCACACCCCGCTCATTCCCAAATCCCAGCCTCTATCCCAAGCTGCTCACAGATACTAATGCTGATGAACATAGGCTTGTATCTGTGGGAATGTTCTGGAGAGAAGTTAGGATGCCTGCCACAAATGTCAGAAGCTTGTCAGCATCTCTCTGTGGTCTATTCGCCCTTCATTCTGGGCATCTTGCCCTGTGTCTCTGCATCCATTCAAATACAGTATTAAACACCTACTTTATACAGCCTGCTGTGTGGGGTACACAAAGGTGACTCAGACATGGATCCTGACCTCAGAGAGTTGAGAGTTAAGAAATCAAGGCAGAAACACAAATAACTTTGATCAAAATGAGAAGTGACAACTGACACAAGATGCCCAAGGAACGTCTGTGTAGATGCTGAGCTGCACTGGGGTTCTGTGTGCACCTGGGGGCCGAGAGAAGTTCCCTAGGACATACGATTGGGGCAGGGGGAGGTCACTGACTGCAGCCGTGTGTACACATGTGTGACTTAGTGTAGGTCTGCTCCGTATCTGAACTGGAGCTTGGGTTTGTTCCTGAGGCTGGAACACTGGGGGTACTCTCTGTGACAAGGCTACACCCACAGTTAACAAACATGCTAGAGCAGAATCATTTGTATGCACTGTACGTTTTTTACACAGCTGTTCTCAAAGCTAAAGAGAATGAAAATGTCTGCCTTGTTTCTAGCCATTTGTGGGTGGAAATGCCTTGCCTCTTCAAAAATTACACTTTAATTTTACATAGGTATTCCACACCTAAAAACTAGGCTTACCAAGTATGATCCTGGGTTTAATGTAAAATCAAGTCAAGAGGACTGAATTAACTTTTGGCTGGAGATGTAAGCTTTTTGCCTTTTTTTCTGGGGAGAAAAAAAAGAAACATGGGGTGGGGAAGCAGAAATATATAGTCTCGCACTGCATAACATCCGTTCGGGCAATGTCCAACGGTGTATATGTCTGTAGTCCCAAGTTACAACAGGGTTCAGAAATCCCAGTCGGAGAACGGGATGTATTGGATGTAATGGAAGTAGTGAACGCAACAGCTTCCAGCACTCAGCTCAAGTATCTCCTCCTTTGTATGCAAAGTGATTACACTGCCAGGTGTGTACTGGTACAATACATATATACCTATAACACATATGTCTTGATAGCCATAATAAATGCCTGTTACTGGCTTATGTATGTACTATACTGTACTATCACTTTAATGTGAACTTTCTCTACCTACAGATAAAAAGTACACCATATAGTGTATGCTTCAGTTCGTAGGCAGCAGCATCCAATCTCGTGTATTGTGTGTCTCTTGAATGTTGTAGTGTTCTAATTTTCTTTCGAAAATGTTACCGTAAAGTGCATCATGGCTCCCAAACGTGGCAAAAACAGTTCCAGCAATAGCAGCAGCAAGAGGCGAAGGAGAAGGATTGATCTGGAGTTAAACAAAAGGTATCTCATATAGCTTTGCTAAGCATATAACGTGGTGTTCACACAGCATCCAAATCACATAACGTCCTATTTCACAGAAGGTATCATGGAAGTTAAGCGATATATAATTTATTTTAATATATAATTTAGTTTATTGTTTTCCTTTATACATCTGAAGACTCTGCTGGTGTAAGAACATAAAAATGCATTGTTTAACTTGGTTTGCTCATAATGATTGTTCTATATAAAAAAGTATATATATATATACACATCATAATTAAAAAGGTACAAACTGGATGCATTTTAAATGTGTAACATTTTGTTGCAAATAAAGCTAGAAAGTAACTAAATTTTAAGGAACAGGAAATCACTTAGCTTTTGCCAGTTTGTAAGAAGGAGGCCAAACTTTGAGAACATAAGAAATCACTGATGCTATAAATCAAAGCAAGTGAATACGTTCCCTGCCATCCTCCAGATTTACCAGCCTCTTCTGCACCCAGGAGATACAGAAAGTACTCATTTTTAGAAAGGAAATGGAAGGAGAGCTCCTCTCTCCAAACTCAATGAATACAGCTTTTGCATCCAGGAATTTTGTCTAATTATATTCATTTGAAAATATGAATTTCATTCAACTGTATTGATAAATCATATGCATCTCCACTCCCCACTGAAACAATTTGCAATTTTCAGAGCCTGAGAGTGTTGTTAGGTGTCAGCTAGAGCAGGTGGAAGCCCTGGGGGACGCAAATGGTTAATGTGCTTGGCTAATAACTGAACGGTTGGAGGTTTGTCTCCTAGAGGCACCTTGGAAGAAAGGCCTGGTGATCTACTTCTGAAAAATCAGCCACCGAAAACCCTATGGAACACACACATTGGGTCACCATGAATCAGAACAGACTCAACAGCAACTGGTTATTATTGTTATCAGAATAGGTGACATTAAGGTGAGATTAAGATGGGGTGTAGGGTAAACTCTTGTCTCCCAGTATTGATTTAAAAAACAGGCAGTTCCTAAAACATTGGACATGTAGATATGATTTCCATAGATTGTGAAAAAGCTAGTGTAGTCTAAGTGTAGTTAAGATTCAAGACTAGATGCACCAAAGCTCACTCATTATGCTTCCTTTCCGCAGCTATGTGGATCTCACATTCGTAAGACTAGGAGAATCCAGATTCAACTTTCCAACTCTGAAACATTTGGATTTATTACTCCCTTCCCTGTTTTTCAGCAAGTAAAACTAAGCATCAGTTTGTAGACAGCCGTGTGGCCACTGTCTTCTTTTTGCAGGTTTTCGTGACTCAAGTCAGGAGAGACTGGAGTCAGTCTCCAAAGCTCAGAGGAAGACCTTTTAAATAAGCTACTGCTTACCTTTTGGTCACATCGGTCAGTCACTCCGCAGCCTCTCTACCCTCACCCAGACTTCTAGGAGCTAATTAGAACCTTGACATCAACAAGCAGTCTTCTTGTGGGAAGGCCCAGAGTGGTCTTTCTGGAGAAAAGAGTATGCAAAGAGAAACATACACTTGATTAATCACTTGTTTCTAGCTCCTAAAAACCTGTAGGTCTCATCATGGCACTGTCCACTGGTATAGCTTGTCGTACCCACAGATCTCCTAAACGCGATAGTGTGGTGGGTGGGTGAAACATTCCTACACCTGAGGAATGGGTGACCATCCCTCCACTTTTCTTCTTTTCCTTTCACAAACTTTTCAGTGATTTAGAATTGCAACCTCTCCTCTCCTCACGATTCTTCTAGGGCGCCTTCCAAAATGACATCCATTATCACTGCTGTCCTCAAACTTTCTCGCAAAGGATTGTTTGGTCAGTACTTTCTGGAAGGCCTTAGATAAAAATGTTGTGTTTCAAGATAACTAAATTAAAAGGCTATCTTGCAGGACAGTTAGCACGCCGTTTAACTCAATCCCAACTCAGATAGCTAAGGCAGAGAATAAACAATGTATCGGTGAATCTCAAACAAGTACTCTTCAGTGCCATCTGGAGGCCTGTCCCATCTGTAGCTTAGCATTGACCGGCCCCCTCCCACCAACACACACACACCGGTAAATGAGTTTAACTCCTTTATAAATATTAGTGGAATTAGCCAAGCCCACTACCACAGTAAATAAATGAAGACCAGACTTCATCCAATATAAATTTTTTATTGAAGCAGCAGTCACATGACCTTATATCTAGCCTTTAGATTAGGCCTGACAGAGCCAGTCCTAAAAAATTGATGTTTCTTTTTGCACTAAGAGACATAACAGGTTTACATACATCATCCATTATGGGAAATGACCAGACTTAAACACAACATGTGTTGGTTACTGGGAGGTACAGCCCCACTGTTGGTGGTGTTCGTGTAGTTCACAGACTACCCTCGAAGAGCGTTACTAATGGTATGAAAGTTGGAAGAAAATACAGCTACACCAAACCATGAATACAGTAACCCAAATCAGCAGCGTACACACGTTTTTAAGATTTGTCCCCTTCAGGGATGTCTTCTATCTTTTCAAAGCAGTGCCTGCTAGGCTTCCTCTACATCCAATGCAAAGGTTTCCAAGATGGAAGCTGCACCTCTTGGGGCTACAGAGTGGAATATATCATTTGCAAGAACCAGAGCTAGTGCTTGTATCTTGACTTTTCTAACAAAGATTCACATTTCTCTCGTTAGAGAAACGGAGATGGTGATGTGACTACGTATGGCCGTGACATAGTAGGTAGGGCGGAGAAAGAGGGCCGGGTGCTGAAATAAAGACCACACACCTGTGAGGTTTAATTTCATCTCCAGGCTAACCTACTTTTTATTTAATGCAAATTACAGTACCAGTTAACTATTTTCCAAACCAAGTCACATAAAACAAAATGTATTTACAAGGGGATGGGGAAAGGGAAAAAAAACATTGAGCATACTTTTCACAAAAAAAAGTTTATATTTAAAATGAAAATAAAATCAGTCACAGAGGCATTCAAGTAGTAATAATGTTATACAGATTTTGCTTTTTCCTTTATATCAAGACAGATTTGCACAAGTGTTTGCAATAGTTTGTATACAACCCACAGTCCTTTATATATATATAAATATATATATATTTATATTTTGTTTAGATTTGCTTTTAAGATGGAAGTGGTCACGCTAATTGGTATGTGTACAGGCCCAAGTGATCCATCGGCAACACATTTATAAATGCAAATTTTACAGGCAAGCACATTTTCATACATCTATCTGTATCTGCCTGTAGACAGATACAGTAAGAAAAAAAAACTTAAAAAATTAACACAAGGAAGTCTACTTTGTCAAGCTAACCCCTTATGTACTGGTTGTCATTTTGCTTTATTGCAGAGGTGCAAAAACGGAGCAACAAACTTGAATAAAACTGGGCATAACCTTTGTGAAAATAACCCAAACCCTAAGGATTACTTTCGGAGCCTCTCAAAGGTAGACCTTAGTCTGGGACTCTTGCTGTGCTTCTAGTTGTCTCTTTTATTTTCATTGGCTCAGGTTTCTGCCAGAAAAGACAGGTTTTATTTATTGTATGCTTAGTTTCTTTTTCTATAAAGGGATAAGGGTGTTTGGCCCTGTGATTAGATGATCACTAACATGAACAGGATCTGATGCAACGTTGGTTTAAAACAAACAAAATCCCCCAAACTCTTGGGGATCTGCATTGGCCAATCTTCCTTTGGAAGATTCCAAAGTTAAATCCTTTAAAAAGGAAATGGAAAATAAATGAAACACCAGTGTCTTTATATCCCAGGGGTAGGGAATATAATAGTCCTCTCAGAAACCTTTGCATTGGTGCAGACGAGATGACTGGTTAGGCGTACTTGGTTAAAACACAAACCAAAAATATGTCTAACAGGAGGACTTAAAAAAACGACACAACGTGTCATTGGAAAGAAGATGCAGTCTCTGCCTTGTTGGAATGAACACACGATGTTTCAAAAATAACAACCTTTGGTTTGGTACAGTTTGCTCTTCTATTCAAGACATCTTATATGGAGTACTTGGAGGCAAAACAAATAATTTGATCTTTTTTTCTTTCAAAAAAGGCCTTCACGTTGGGCACAGAAGAATTAAATGGATTTTATTAAGAAATTAAAATGACATTTCATCGAACAGGGGTAGAGATGGCAGGAGGGAGGGGATGGGCTAAGAGCTCCCTTGTGAAAACAACTGGCCTCTACGGCCCAGCGGCACGCACTCAGTGCTGAGACTGCTAGGGATTGCACTGTAGCATTTTAGACACTGACGCATCAAAACCCAATACTATGAAGAAACTCTGATTTACAAAAACCAATTCTCTGTCTCTCTTTTGGGAGGGAAGTAGGTTAAAGAGGAGGGCGAGCATGGAAGGCTCCCGGAATCTGCTGTTTGTTAAGACTAAACATTAGAGCTTGGGGAAGAGACGAGCAAAATCTAATCTTTTCCATATCTCCAGCTCTAGGGCTCCCTGGCGCTGGACTGAGTCGCTGGATGGGCTAAGTATGAACTGAAAGCAGTCACTGCTACAGATGAGGAAACAGACGCTCAGAACCAAAATAAAGGCAGGGCTTGGAGAAGTGAGATTCTGAACATGGTTTCCTCTTTCCACCACGGAGCATGGTGTCACTGAAACCTGACAACTGTGGAAGGGACAAAGATACTGTTTTATAAGTGAGCTATTATTGAAAAGGGAAAGGAGATGGGTGAGGGGGACATGGATCAGGGAAACCAATTAAAATTTCAAAAAATGAAAACAAAACAAAACAAAAAAAAACCCAAACACATGGAAGCGAAGGCACTCCAAACTATATAGATACACTATACATTGCTAGAGTTATTGTTACAATAATACAGGCCGGTACCTACTGTACAGAGTTAAAACTATATGGCTTTAAAAAGCTCGTCTACATTTTGTCTGATATTAAGCAGAATCACTGCCCTGAACAGTAACTTTTTGCTCATTAATAACAGTTCCTGGGTCCACGTATTTACATACAAAACAATAAAACTTAAATTTAAAAACATCGAAAGAAAAATATAATGTACAAGCTTGAATTTGGTGAGGAGCTTTTTATTATTATTATTTACAAAAAAATATTCAGAGACCTGGATCTCACTTGTATAAGAGTTCTGTGATCCTGCCATGATCCTTGAGAAAGAAAAATCACTGCAACTCAGCCCTCACACACACGAGAAAATGAGAAAAAAGCCCTTGTCTTCTCCTATCCTGTTTGGTGGTGGTGGTGAATAGTGGGAAATGTTTCCTAAAGCAAGCACTGGTTTTTATAGACTCTAGCAGATGCTTACCAAGCCTAGAGTAGTGTCTGTGTCTAAACGTTTGGCTAGGCAGTTGAGTCTGAAAGCAGGTTTATTTCTGTCACTGACCTGCCACTCAGATTCTTTACAAATCCTTTCAGAAAATGGTCTGTCCAAGCCATTCATTCCCCTTAAGGAATTATGCTATTAAATACTTTGATTTCAGACTGCTTTCAAATCTTAACTAGCTCTTAGAAGCTCCTTATGAAAAGTAAAAATCAGTTGGTTTGATTTGGTTTGACTGAGTGTGACTTTCTCATGAACTCTTGTATAACCAGAGGCTTAAGATGCCCCATTTGTGACCTAAGAGCTTGGCTGAATAGTCAGTGAAAACGCAGATGGCTCACAGTTGTCTTTCTGGGTACTGGTTCACTACAGCAGGCAGTACGACTCTCTCAGAGTCATGCATACTTCCTTAAGAAGCAGGACAGGGCACTGGGGCCTGCATAAGGGCCGCTAAGAGACTCCACTTCCAAACCACCTAGAGGGCGAGACCCCAAACGTGACCTAAGGTGGCAATGAGGTTGAAGGGAGGTTTCACCCGATCTCAGGCTCAGCTAACCTTGGAAGGTGTGTGGGGAAGGGAGGGTAGGAGGGAAAGGCGGCCATCACTCAAGTGACCTTTAAATGTAAAGTACAGCTGATTGTGCCTTAAAGATTCCTAGGTCAAGTAATGGCCCTAAGCACCAAGGTGACTAAGGTTCATTTTAGAGTATGTAAGGCCCACGTAGACGCCAGCCTGAAAAGCGTACAACAAACTAGTTGTGAAAATCTATTTCCTCACTGCAAACATAATCCTTCAATCCTCCTTGCTTTCCAAGGAATATTGCTTTTTCTGCAAAAACAGAGACTTTGATTCTTACACCATTCACTAACACACGAAGAAAACAGAACAAAAACTCTTAACTGGGCATGGGGGACAACATTCTCATGCTTCAACCAGTCAATTTTGATACTGAAGACAAAAAAAAAAAAAAAAAAAGGCAGTACTGAATATATGTATATATAACATATATACACACATTTATATAATCAGCTTTCCTATAAAATCAGCAGGTACAAGTGACTGTATCATTTTGATGTGTAGTTTTCAATATTCCTACCACCTAAAATCATAATGGCCTATCTGACATGCACCAATAAATAAAATTTAAAAAGCATGACATTAAAAAAGTGAAAATTAAATAGAGATTCTAGATTTGGATTTAAAATTAGAACTATGTGTAGAATATGGCAATTTCAGCAAGCTCAATTTTTAATTAAAAATATGAAAAATAAGCCAGTAGACTGTTACAGTTCACATTATTTAACTATAGTGTCCTCTCAAGTGTATCTTTCTAAGGGAAGCAACTTTAGAAAAGGTCTGGAAAAATTCGTTCACAGTGGTGAGATCTGCTGAAAAAATCCCTGGCTGGTCGGTGCCTCCAGCGGTTCTGCCTTTGACCTCTGCAGCCTGAGCGGCCTGCTCAATACCCCTCAGTCTCCTCCAGGTAACTAGTCTTAAACTGTACGAAGATTTGCAGAGAACCTTTGGTCAGGCAAACGAAGATCCACCCTCAAAGCAGCCAGAGTTCTGCCTGCTCCTCGTCTGACAGCCTCCTAGACAAGTTTCTTCACCACGAGCCCTGATTAAGAGCAATCAAAGCCTAAACGAACCAATTAAGAATCTTACCCTTATAGTTTCAAAGTTTATTTACCTCCCTGGGTTATGAATGATACACATTTCCTTTTCTGTCTGCCATGCTTGCCACCAACATGCCAAAGGCAAGTCTTCAAACACCCGAGGATATGGATTAATTTTACAAGTGACACTGAAGTCCTCATTGACTTACACCTGCTAAGCTCCCAACCAATTTCAAGCTGTGCACTATACCAGTCTTACACTTGACTTTAAAAGAAAACAAAATTCACAAAAACTTCAGCACAGAACCAGGTTTTCTTCTTTTGTGGAAGGGGCATGAGGCAGGAGTCCTGTTTTTAAAGTATACAACAGCAGACCTTTGATAAAAAAAAGATTGTCATGGGAGAGATTTTGTGTTCTAGTGCTCCGCTTTCCCCCTCCCCACCGCCCTCCCACCCTCTGGATCTCCCTCAAAGTGAGAATACAATGAAACTGGTTTGTATTTATAGATATTTTACAAGGTTAAATAAGAACAATAATAAAAAAAATTGAACACTAAAATGAACAGGTTTTTTTTTTTTCTCTTTTTAATTTTCTTTCCAAACGTGACCAGTGTTGCTGAGTGACACTCAAGTAACTGGTGTTTTTTCCTGTGCAGCTGGCTGCCTGGGACTGTTCAGGTGGAGTTGGAAGCTGATGCAGAAGCGGCGTTATTGGTCTGTCCACGGTCTCCAGCATTAGCGTCTGCAAATCAAAAGTCCCAAGAGAGAGCGTGAGCAATACCATACCACCTTCCCGAAGGGCACAAGCCCGCTGCCGCAACTGCAGACTGTGAGCTGTGTGGCCTTCCAAGTTGTTTCTGGAATGTTGTTTTAAGTATGGCCAATACTATGAAATCAGAATTTCTCTCTGCTTAGAGTCAAGTCCGTGCCGAGGCATGACCCTGGTGCAGAGAGGACACTGTCTCTGAATGAATACATTACAGACTCAGAGAGCCAGAGACCATTTCTGTCAAGGCTCTTGCTACTGCTGCCATCAGCAGTGCGGGGACACTCAGCTGGACACTAACTCACTTGAAAATAAATGAACAGTGCACAGCTGGGAAAACTTGCTAAAAATTCTGAATCATGTTACAATACGCCATCTGCTTAAGTGTGTGACTGGGTGGAGGCAGTGAAAGTGATGTGGGTCAGTGTTGACAGGCAGAGGCACTGTGTGTAAATCAAACTCAGCTGTTTGCTTTCTAAGCACAGTCACTCATCATATGCAAAGAAATAGGAGACAAACAACCAGCGAAAAGGAAACGGCCACTGTAGTAATTGATTCACTTATTCAATAAGGCATCTTACAGCCAAATGTCTCAGAAGGAGCCTACTTTGCCTGCTTCTTTGAAAATATGTACAACTTTGCAATTAGCCTTAAACTCCTCCAGCGTTTTTTTTTAAGGCCCATTATTATTTCATAGCACCCATTAGCATTTAAGCAGGTTTGAACCCTTGCTGAGAATTTGCATTTCTAACAAGTTCCTCAGTGAGAATTTTCATTTCCACCCTAGATACACTAAATCAGAAACTATATCTTAACAAGATCTCCAGGTGATTATGTTTTATAATATACAGGGAACTTGTTAGAAATGCAAATTATCAGCAGGGGTTTGAACCGAAACAAATGGTTCAAAGCCCTGGTCTAGACAGGTTCTCCATCCCAGTGGGCAAGAGACTGCTGCTTCTGTGGCTAGTCAAGGTGGATCCCTTTCATCACACACAATGGCTGGAAATGTACTGCCGACCAAACTTCCTCCCAAAGACTTCACCTTAAGAATTAAGCAAGAAGAGAGGTGGATTGCCTGAGGTGTGCAACTTCCAGGAGTTCTCTCTCTTGGAGCCACAACACCCCTGGCCATGGAGGCTGGTGACACCAAAAAAAAAAAAAAAAAAGACCCAGAAGTTTTCATCTCTCTAGAACTGAAGGCATCTGTAGCTGTCACATGTCCTATAGTGCCTGGCTAGCTCAGTTGGTACAGCATGAGAATCTTAATCTTAGGGTCGTGGGTTTGAGCCCCATGTTGGGCGTGTATTTTTGGAAACCCTGGTGGCAGACTGGTTAAGTGCTATGTCTGCTAACCAAAAGGCTGGCAGTTTGAATCCACCAGGTGCTCCTTGGAAACTCTACAGGACAGCTTGACTCTGTCCTACAGGGTCGCTAGGAGTTGGAATTGACTCGACAGCACTGGGTTTTTTTTTTGGGGTGGGGGGCAGGTCATGTCCTATGCTAAGCAGACCAGGGAATAATCCAATGTTATAGATGAATGTAACATTTGGTTTTGAATCTTTCTACCTTAAAATTTTGAATCAGAGCAAGAAACAGAAGACCCCAGTTAGGGTTTGTGCTCAGAAGCCCATGAGAGGTTAACTGATCAAGCCATTCTACAACAATTGGGTGTGCTCCTAATAACCTGTGCAAGACAAAGAAGATTGCATCAGATGATCAATTATTTTCCCTCTAAGTCTCTGGCTCCATGGCTCTTGTACCAGATACTGCAAAGGGAATCTGTGGTTTTATTAAGCCAAATTTTATTCTGTGTGACTTCAGAGGTAAAAATGACAACTTGGCAATCCTACAGTGATGTTAAGGGTGTACCTCTGAGGCATCAAGTTCCCAACAGAGTCCATGATGCTCTAATTTTTGTCCTAAATTTTTTTATGCAAAATTCTGTATCTGATACACATGCATTTTCCTAGGGGAGGATCCATGGTTTTTTTTTTTTCTTTCAGATTCTCAGAGATCTCTAAGAGTTGCTAGATAATAGTCATGAATTTGATGTTCAGTATCTCAATACCAAAGTAGCCCTGGTGGCGCAATGGTTAAGCACTTGGCTGCTAACTGAAAGGTCAGGAGTTCAAACCCACCAGCTGCTCCTTGGGAGAAAAGACCTGGCAATTTGTTCCCGTAAAGATTACAGCCTAGGAAACCCTATGGGGCAGTTCTACTCTGTCCTATAGGGTTGCTCTGAGTTGGAATCAACTGGATGGCACACAACAACAACAACAAAATCTCAATACACAGGAAACTGCCCCATATAACAGCTCAGGTCATAAAGCTGCATTTCTGGCCTTGATTCCTCACTCTCCCTCCCCCCAACATCCATTCCATCAGCAAGTCCTGTTCACTCTCCCTCCAGATGTGGCTTAGCAAATGTGCAAATGGGGGATAAGAAGGAGAGTGAATGGAAGATCCCACATTTATAAACTTGTTGTCAAAAGGCTTAAATAAGAGTAGAAAACAACAGGTTGGGAGGACAGTACAGTGAGTAAACATAGAAGGAGGATTCCGAAGGCTCCGCCACCATGAATCAGTATTCACAACTATGGTCTATAAAAGTTAAACATCTTTTAATTTAGAGAAATGCTCATTGTCTGGTCTACCGCTATCCAACAGAACTTTCTGTGAAGACAGAAATGTTCTCTCTTCATTCTTCAATATGGTAGCTACAAGTGGCTATTTAAATTTAAATCAATTGATATTAATAAAAGTAAAAATTCAGATCCTGGTTTGCCTTAAACTCATATCAAGTTCTTAACAGTTACACAGTTATTAAATTTTTAATGCTTTTATTATTGGCACATTAGTGAAAGAACCCATTTCAGAGATATCAAATTAACCTTTTAGTGTTTTCGCAGGTACTTTATAAGTACACTTGGGAATCTTAAGTATACTTTTATTCCCTTATTTTCTTTACCCATCTCCCCACCCCAGTCTCTCCAAGCCTATTTTGTGTGTATTCTACTTACCAGCTATCTTTTTCTATGTGGTTAGAAATGTCTCATGACAGGTCAACTCCTCTAAAAGATAAAAATTCTGGCAGCCCAAGATATATTATTTATATGTGTAGCTAAGTCAGGATGGTCCAATTCAAGCTGTTCCAAGTGGAAATGCCTCTACTATAAAACCATGCCGCAGACACTTGGTGTTACTAACTGACACGTGAACGAATAAGACCATCACTCTCACAGGGAACCAAAGGTATGCCCTAAGTTTACATTTCAGCTGAATCATAACCCTACACTAAAGAAATCACAGTACCACCTGTAAGGAGAAGGATGACTCAATTTTCATTTTTTTCCTTTATAATGTCTACTATTATTTTGACAAGATTATTTCTACAGAGTGATGAGGGAGGAGGAGGAATCCACCTTAGCAAAGCATCACCAGCCTTCTTTTCATATTGTTCAGGGGAAATGATGTGGCACAAGATACCAAAAAGAACTTCAGTCATTGCAAAAATAGAAGTGAAATTAAGATGCTGATGAGCCAACGCATCCACCAGGAAACCTGCGGGGCCAGTCAACCAGACTGCTTCTATTTGATCTGCCATCAGCAGAGACAACTCCGCTGCCTGTGAGCTCAGGGCCAAAGGACATTTCAACCGAGGTGGTTGGTTTATTCAAGGTAGGGAACTGAAGGCCGTGGGGACCCAGACATTTTCATCTTTTCTTTATTAAAAGACCTAATTTAGGAATACAGAGTAAGAAAAGGCATATCAATAAAGCAAGTGACTTCCTGAGCACCGAGGAACGCCCCAAAGAATGTCTACTGGACATTCACCAAGTTAATCAGAAGATTTTACATTATATTTAGGAGAGGGGACTCAAACACCAATTTTGACTTAACAGGGGAGAACATGTTTTGCATTGAAAGAAATAACCTCCTAGAAGTGATGCTTAACATTGCTCTGGTAAAAGAAATGACTAAACTGGTTTGATTTTCGGGATCTATGTATTATTCACAAAGTGGACTTGAAACCCTAACACAGTGTAGATAGAATCTCATTGGTGTCACTGAATTTGTCAAACTGTGATATGGGGATGAAAGTATGTATTTTAAACACACAGCCAACAGGAAGGAACGAATACAGTATTATATTTAAAGTTGGCATACACATTCTTCGGCTACTAAGTCGGTAACATCTAAAAACGTGTGTGCACATACACACTGCCCCCACCCCCCGCATCCTGGGGTGGCTGGTGCTAAGGTAGTGGGGAAACGGCAAAGTCCTCGCACTGCCAGTGGGGGTGTAAACTGGGACAAGCTTTCCAGAAGGGAACTTGACAATATGGATCAAAAAATTTTAAATTCTTCATACTTTGTAACTCAGAAATTCTATTTTTAGAAATTATTTTAAGAGAATAAGGATGGCTTTACGTAAAGATGAAGGAGCTGCGGTGGCACAATGGTTAAGCACTGACTGCTAACTGAAAGGTTGGTGGTTTGAACCCACCAGTGGCTCCACAGGAGAAAAGACCCGGTGATCTGCTCCCGTAAAGATTCCAGCCTTGGGAACTCTATGGGGCAAGTTATACTCTGTCCTGTGGGGTCACTATGAGTCAGAATCGACTCAACAGCATACAATAACAACAGGGGTAGAAGCAGGGGTTAACTGCCCAACTAGAAAGAGGTTTAATTCTGCCCAACTAGAAAGAATTGACTGGTGATGTAGACAGTGACAGGAATTCGGGGCAAAAATAATCTAATAGTAAAGAAACGGGGCCAACTTGGCCATGGCTAAATCTCTACCACAGACTTTCACAGAATCAATTTCAAAAAATTCAGAAAACAATTAGGTATGATTTTGTGGCCAGAGTCTTTAAAGGGGGCTAAGAACTGACAAGAAATAGAAAATTAAAAATAAAAACAAAAGCAAAATTCTGACCAAGCAATTGCAAATACTCTCAATGCAAAGTAAAAGGAGAACTAAAGAAACCAGCTAAAAAGGGCTTTCTCTGATGAGCTCATAATTCAAAAAATATATAACTTCAGGAAGATAGATTTTGTCCAATCCCTATCATGATTCTCTTTTCTCTAGAAAGGTTTCCAATCTGGAAAGGACAGAATAAAAATCCTGTAAATAAAATGCAGCCCCAGGAAGGGGAGGGAAATCTACACATTTTAAACTGTCTTCAAATCCAAGAAATACATCTAAAATGGATTACAGAAATCCACAGTTCACGAACATGTAGGCACTAGAAATTTCCCCATGTCTTAAACCAAAGATTAACTTCTATCTTTGATGGTGCTACTTTTTTTTAATGGGAAAAGGCTGAAAATTTTCTTCATACCAGCAAAGCATTTTATAAAGTTTTTCATATCATTCTTATATACAGTATTTTAAAGTTGGTTTGTAGTTAAGCAAATAACAAGCGGGTAACCAAGCATCCAGAGACCACCATAAGAGTAATCTCTAGTAAGCCTTGCCTAGTTCCATTTAACATATTTTTATCAGTTACCTGGTGCCATGAATTGAATTATATCCCCCCAAAAATGTATGTATCAGTTTGGCTGGGCCATGATTCCCAGTATTGTGTGATTTTCCTATATGTTGCAAGTCCTGCCTCTATGATGTTAACGAGGGAGGATGGGCGGCAGTTGTGTTAGTGAGGAAGGACTCAATCTACAAGATTGGACTGTGTCCTGAGGCAATCTCTTGAGATATAAAAGACAGAAGTGAGCAGTGAGACAGGGGGGACCTCATACCATCAAGAAAGCAGTGCTGGGAGCAGAGGGCATCCTTTGGACCTGGGGTCCCTGCGCAGAGAAGCTCCTAGTCCAGGGGAACATCGAAGAGAAAAAGGCCGACAGAGAGAAAAAGCCCTCCCCTGGAGCTGATGCCCTGAATTTGGACTTTCAGCCTACTTTACTGTAAGGAAATAAACTTCTCTTCGTTAAAACCATCCACTTGTGGTATTTCTGTTACAGCAGCACTAGATGACTAAGACACCTGGATAAAGGCAAAAAAGAAGAACAAAACAAAACAAAAACAACACCTCTGATAGGCCCCACCTTGTCCTGTTTGATAGATTTCAGTAGTTGGTTTGACAGAGGCCAAAATTTGACATGTTTATGAAATCTACAGATGATATATACTTGTACAGAAAACTTAACACTCTGACACATTAGAACTTATCTAGGATTAGAACTTGAAATCCTTATTAGCATGGAGGGCATGTTAGCTATCATTAAAATTTGAAGGACATCTGCAAGGAAGGACTGGGTTGGTTCTACATTAACTCTAGGGGTAGAATCACTGAGTGGAAGAAGGTTTAAAAAAACCCACTGCCACTGAGTTGATTCCGACTCCCAGAGACCCCGTGGCATTTCCAAGGCTGTAATCTTTATGGAAAAAGACTGCCACATTTTTCTCCCGCAGAGCGGATGGTGGATTCAAACCGCTGGCCTTTTGGTTAGCAGATGAGTGCTTTAACCACTGTGCCACCAGGGACAAATTTCAAGGTAAGAAAAGGTAAACTATCTAACAGTGTGATGCAAAGATGGAATGTGCTCATTCTTGCAGTGAGGAGTTTCCAGTTACTGAATACTCATTAGCATGGGACAAATGACCAGTTCTCAGTAAGTAAGAAGAGGGGTGGGCTGAAATCAGTGTTTTCAAATCTGTTTTAATAGCAGAACCACTGCACTGAAATAAACCTTATCCAGGAAACCAATATACAAAAAAGATAAAGAGAGAAAACTGCTTTTGTTAAAATTTCCTACTATGTGTCACACTTAACTGCAATCAGCACTGGACCAGATGACCTCTAAAGTGGTTCTCACTTGATTAGGAGAACTATAATCTCTTGAGATTTATTACTCTAGACTGTCCAGATGGATGGTCTCCCAAATGAAGTAAATGAGACAATTCATTGGGGGTGTGGAGAAAATAAGAATTATATTTCTATTTAGCATGTGTATTTTTCAAAAGGTTCTCATGTCAATCACAGCTGTGATCAACTAAAATGCCCCCAGATACTGAAGTATTTTAAAAATGGACTTTTTAAAAATGTGAGTTTTTGGGAAAAAACAATCATCCAGACCTACTAATTTAACATAAAAGTTTAAACTTTTGTATATTTCTATCTAACCTCTATTTACCTTCAAACACACATTTTGACATAGTTACTAACTTGGTTGATTAGATTTTAGATTCTCCCCATATAAACTGAGATGACTATTTCCACAAATGTCCACAAATTTCATAAAAATTGTTTTTTTCAATGGCTACAGAAAGATGAAAATTCCACAATGTATTGAGAATCAGATCAGACTGGCTCTCATTTGTTATTACATAATCATTCCTATTCATATCCCTGTATACATAGCTTTTTTGTTTCTATTAGATTTAACAGATTTAGTAACAATGGGATCAGTGGACTAAGAAGTATAAACTCCGATGGCTCTTGCTGTATACTACAAGGCTTTCCAACAGGTCTTTACCAATTCACCGCAATCACTACTTGAACCTTGAACACCAGGAAAGAGTAGTTTAAACATCTGCAAAAGTAATTTCATCAGTACTGATCACCATCAAACTTGATACACCATCTTTACCATTTTTAAGAAAGGTAAGAACAACAACTATATTGCGATATTTCATTGTATTGGTCAAAGTTCTTTTGGAGAAGCTAGAGAATAACAATCACATTTTCCTAGAATAACCTCAACATGACTTTAGGCCACAATCTGGATAAGAAAAGGTCTATTTTCTTTGTTTTTCCAGAAGCAGTAACATAAATCAAGATTTTTGCCTACAATATACTTAACATTTAACAAAACCTAATACCTGAAGTCATTTAATAGCTTTTGCTACCAACAGAAATCGACCAAAATCCAAAGCTTATTTCATGATAACATAGTCAGTGCAATCACAGCTGATGACATCTCTGTCAGTCTGCTTTGTTCTTCTGCTTTTTATCTCATATGCTTTGGGATTGAGCTTTCAGGGTGATGGACTAAGTCAATTATCTTCCATGACATTATACCTGTACAGATGGTCTTCTGTTATAAGTATCTCACTGGATAATATGGAAAGAAATAATATGGAAAAAAATAATATTGAAAGCATGAATTTTTAAACAACAACTAAGGTGGCAGAATTTAACATTATAATAAGATATTCACAGCTTATATATAAAGTGTTCATGTGGTTTGGTTGTGCCTTTTGGAAATAAAATCAACATTTTATTCACATTTACTCATTTGGCTATGTTATGCTTTTGATACTTGCTCCCATTCATCAAATAAAATGAAATGCAGGTGAGCATGTCCTTTTTCCAAGCAGAGTATGTTTTCATAGAAGAGACTTACGTATCCTCACCTGAGGCTGCTGTGGCATTTGTAGGGGTTGAAGCAGCTGCTTGAATCCGAGCATGAGGAGGAATAAGGATGGTGGCCAGAGGTGGATTACTTGACAGTTCTAGACAAAAGGTGAGACACAGATATTACAGCCCCCTCTTATCTTTGTATGTGAAATTACTTTATTAGTAACAATAAGCATAACATACTACATTAAAACACTGGTTGAACAGAAAAAAGACATGATAAATTTACATCTCAAACTAAATCAATGAGCTAGTAATCAGCTTACAGAGAAAGCCTGCAGAAATGCTGTGGTACAAAGCAAAGGCTCTATCTCCTAAAATTAGGATATGTCTGAGAACTAAAGATATCCTAAGGAAAGGTAGTGGCCAAAAGTTTGAGAGTAAGCATACTAACAAGAGAGGTTTCCAACTTTCATTGACTTAAATACATCAGATTTCCCCATACTAACCTGAGAGTATTTGACTACAGGAACTGAGGTGATGGTGCCACGGCAAAGAGAACACGACTACAGTCTCTGTGTGTGTGTTTGTGCATCCACACACACACAGCTGCATGCACGGATTAACCTACTCAATTGTTTATAAGCCAACAGCAGATGAGAACGATCCAAATGCCAGTGGAAACAGGATTAAAGAAACCCCTGTTTAAAGTCTCATTGCTTTTATTAAAAATAAGAATGTTTTTATTCAGTTGTATTTCATTTTTAACTCAGTGAGATTATTTATTACATTTTAAAAGTTTGAAATAGACTTTCTACCTGCATGTGGGAAGGTTAGCTCTCTCAACTATATAACAGACTGCCTTCTTTAAAGAATCAAGTTCTGTACACCAGCCTTAAGAAATTATTTTAAGATGATATTGGGTCTTTTGATGCAGAAAGATAGCAAATGGTGTTGAGCTTGTACATATACAGCATTCAGTGTCAGCTTTAGATAATGTGAGTGTATATCCTGGTTTGCCTGGGATAATACTGGTTTATGCTTGTTATTCCAGCATTCATCTGATGTGCACTCATTTTCACTCTAGTAAATGTTATAGTCTGAAGGAATAATTATACAATCATACCAGCTACAGGAAGACATCATCCCCTGAGCCACAACATATATTTTGACAACTAACAGATATGGCTTAGATGAAAAAAAAAAAAAAAGAAGAAATAGTGTGTTATGGATGGAGTTGTGTCTCCCAAAAATATCTGTCAGCTTGGCTGGGTCACGATTCCGACTATTGTATAATTGTGTTATCTGATGTGATTTCCTTATGTGTCGTAAACTCTGTCACTATGATGAGATTATATGTGATCTCCTCATGTGTTGTAAATTCTATCACTGTGATGAGGTTATACTGATGAGGTTGACAAGATCAGTGTCTTAATGCAATCTCTTCTGAGATATAAAAGAGAGAAGCGAGCAGAGACACACGGGAACCTCATACCACCAAGAAAGCAGTGCTGGGAGCAGAGCATGTCCTTTGGACCTGAGGTTCCTGCGCAGAGAAGCTCCCAGACCAAGGGAAGACTGATGACACAGACCTTCCTCCAGAGCCCACAGAGAAAGCATTCCCCTGGAGCTGACGCCCTGAATTTGGACTTGTAGCCTACTGGACTGTGAGAGAATAAACTTCTCTCTGCTAAATCCATCCACTCGTGGTATCTCTGTTAGAGCAGCACTAGATGACTGAGACACAGTGTTTTTTTCAATTGATGTAAATTTCACATAACATAAAGTTAACCATTTTAAAGGGTACAATTTAGTAGCACTTAATATGTTCACAATCGTGTACAGCCATCACCTCTATCTAGTTCCAAAACATTTTTAGCATCCCTAAGGGAAACCTGGTACCCATTAAGCAGTCACTCCCCATTCCCCATACCTCTAAACCCTTGGCAAGGGAAATAGCGTTTTAATGCAGTGGCTTTCAAATGTTTTCTAATGCAAAGCCCTTGGCAATATTGATTTATTCAACTTGGTATCTAAGTATCTAAATTTTACACTAAATTAGATACTAATGATAAGAGATTCTGATAAAGTACAAACTAAAGCCAAGATCTATGAAAAATTAATAGGAGGAAAAATTTAAAACTGTGAAAAATACTATTCTTTATCTTTTCCCCTTCAATGAGAAGACAGTCCAGCTCATCAAATAATGGCCTCCCCTGGGAAGACAGCTGGAAACCACTGCCCTCACGGTCAGGTTCTAAGAGATGCTGTTTTCTCACAATCAGATGCAGTGGCTGTTTTGGTTCTCACTGAGAAACAGCAAGACCTATACCATTTTACTTCAATCAGTTCAATTTTAACCTACAATCTCATGCCTAGGCAAGCAAGAGAATCCATGGTAACTGCCATGGCTAATGGCCTTATAAGGAGCCCTGGTGGCGCAGTGTTTAAAGTGATTGACTGCTAATCGAAAGATCTAGGATTCGAAACCACCAGCGGCTCTGCGGGAGAAAGATGTGGCAATCTGCTTCCGTAGAGATTTACAGCCTTGGAAACCCCATGCAGTTGCTATGAGTCAGATGTGACTCGACAGCAGGGGTGTGGTTTAATGACCTTATGCTTCTAGGAATAAAAGAAGTATCAATGCAGGATGTGGTAGTTATTCTTCAGCAGCCTAAAAGAAAGTCAGATTTACCATCCCAGTTAAGGAGAAAATCCCCAAAATCAGAAAGACTTCTTTAAAATCCACCTGCCCACTCATCCATCCATCTAACAACACTGTGCTAGGCTCCAGGATAGAGAGATAAAAAGATAACTGTCCTTGTCTGATCAACAAAAATAGGAAACGGAAGGACCACTGCACAAACGAGCTGGAAAGAAAGCTACTCAACCTATTTAGGATACGGACACTTTTAAATGAAAAGATGTCTATGACCATGTGCTCAAACCAGTATCTAAAAACAAATACTTGAAAAAGGAAAAGATGACCAGAGATTTTAATATAACACATTTAGACAAAGCTAATGAAAATAATCTTTAAAATAAACAGAGTATCAGTGGTCTGTGGTCACTTTCAGGAGCTCTGGTGGCACAGAGATTAGGTCCTAACTGAAAGGTCAACAGTCTGAATCCACTAGCCACTTCATGGGAGAAAGATTTCTCAGCCTGCTTCTGTAAAGATTACAGCCTTGGAAACCCTATGGGGCAGTTCTACTCTGTCGTATAAGGTCGCTATGACTCAGAATCCACTCGACGGCAATGGGTGGTCACTTTACTTATGACCCGATGTTCTCTTCTATGCTGCCCATTTTTTCCCATTCCTCTACTCTCTCTTACCAGATCACCTATTCTTCTGTGTATCTGCGTAACCAACTGAGGGCTATGGCAGTTTTGTGTCTTAGTCTGGGAAAGTGCATATATACAGGTGTAGGGCTTGAAAAAGCAATCCTCTTTTTTCTTAGACATTAGACTGCCATCCTCGCCTTGGATAGGGAGGAAGGGTAACTAATGAATGAAAAAAATAAAAGGGAAAAGTGAAGAAAATAAGAGAAAGGCAAGAAAAAGAGACACTATGAGAACCTGAAAGGAGTCCTGGTGGTAAATGGTTAAGTGCTGGCTGCTAATTGAAAGGTTGGTGGTTCAAACCCATCCAGCTGCTCCACAGGAGAAAAGACCTGACCGCGACCTGACCGCACCTGAGAACAACAACATGGGATCCAGGAAGCTTTGCCACAGCCAAAGAGATTGGGGGTGGGAGGAGTAAAGTCCACAAAACTAAAACTGATGTTCTTAACCTGGAGTCCCCAGGGGGTGGCTGAAGTAGGGGAGGCTTCTATGAACTTTTTGGAGTCAAACACCCTAAAACTCAAGGAACTCTAAACTGGACAATCACTCCTCGTTCTACATCCCTCCAACTTCTATATCCCACTGTCCATCTTCTCATCCTTAATCACAGGCATTCCTTAAGGTTCATTCCTTCCATCTGTTCATGCCTCTCTATCTCGGTAAGTCTGTTTGCTGTCATCACCTTAGTGAATGAAGAAGCCTCCTTGTCCTCTTGCTATAGTCCTGTTCTCTCCACTGCAAGTTTGTCCCTTTTATGGGGATAGACTACAGGGAGTCCTGAGGGGCTGTCACAACAAGGCCAAAATTACTACCCAACGTTACTACCTACTGCCAATCTTCCTGTCTATCCATGGAAACAAGTTGAAAGAAAAGGGAGGCAGTGAGAATGGATACACTGCAATGAAAGAATGCAAAAAATGGACGGCATTTTGGAGAATAAAAACTGCAACAGAACTTCTCAGGATCAGGGAGTGCTTATGTATAATTGAAGGCAGAGAAGGAGGAGTGAGTACAGACGAGACTGAAAATGAAAAGTAAGCTAATACATATTTACTAAATATGTGTGCTAGGCTTGAGAGTAGGAATATAATGAAGGGAACAAGGAAGTCCATAATACTGAAGTGGGGCTAGCTTTGGATAAGTGAGAGGCAGGAAGTAAAAGGTAGGAAGGATAAGACAGAGACGGTGTGAACCCAGAGACATGGTTCAAAACAAGATGGCAATGGGTTCCAGAGATTTTAAAAAAAGTTAATGGATGATAAGGATTTCTTCAACCAACTGCAGATGCCATAAAACTATTCATCAAAAAAACCCACATAGGTTATTAGAGAAAAGTAAGAATGTTCTGATGAATCATGTGCTCTGTAATCAAACATTTTAATAAGGCACAATTTAAACAAAAGCAAAATGGTTTAAAAATAGCTATCAACCAACAAAAATAAATATCAATCTACAAAAGGCTAACCAAACTCATTAAACTAAATTTTGCTGTATTGTTGTTTATACCGGACACTACAGAATAAAAATTCCCATGAAAAGACAAACTGACTAAATATAGTCATATCTAACTACCTGATAAAACATTTTTTTGAAATGGAAAAACAAAACAAAGCCCAAATCTGATTAGAAAAACCTTAAGTTTCCCTTAATTTAAAGTTTATATTCTTCAAAGTATAAGATTCACAATTCATTGGTAAGAAGGTAAGAAACTTTTTTTTTTTTCCTTCTTTCTGAGAAGGGGTTTAATAAATCTGTTTATTCAAACTGTGTTGAGTGAAAGCTGAGGATAGATTGCTTTGTGTGAACCAAAGGGAAGAAATCAACTCCTTCACTAACTAAACCTAGTCTTATAAGTGATGTAATAAAACATCAGTCACCAGGTAGTAGGAATCTTCTTCCTCTACTGGCCTTTATTAGCTTTAAAGGCGCTCACCTTGCAAATCCCCAGAAGGGAGTCACTACAAGAGGCAGGTTTTCTTTTTCTTCTACAAGTAGTCTGAGGTCCTTATGTGTGTATCAGGTCTCTTATGTATATACGGACAGTGCCAGTGGTTGTCTTGTCTATAAAGGTAAAACTGCTATTTCTCTCTATTCACAAAAAGGTTTAAACTACTTTAAGAAAGGGTGCCCATTTCATTTCTGTTCCTTTTTGAACAGTAAATTCAAACTCTAGGATGGTGCATCTTGATCTCAGACATTACTGAATTCTAATATTGCTAATTCAGATGTATATGAACTAACAACCCCAACATAACTGCTTCTTTTCACTGCTAACAATTTCAAAGTACCCAGGAGATATCTGACAAGTTCTTAACATTCATATTCCATACTCATTTGGAAAACCATATATATATACTAATTAGAAGATTAGACAAATAGTAATCAAATTTCAAGGCTTTACTTCTGCTGCTTGGTTATACTGGTGATGTTTAATGTGAAGACAACATGATATCTGTACAAATCCATGAATGTTTTGCCTTGGAACTGCCCAACAGGGTATATTATAATTTATACCAGCCACCAAAGAAATCTCTGAATGCCTTCAGCATACTACATTTAGAATAAAGAAATATTTTAGGAAGTTATCTAGCAAAATATACTTCTGAAGTTCTGATGATTAAAAAGAATAAGCTTTAGTAACCTGAAAATTTTATACTCAGAACTCTGTTCTTGATTAGAGGTAATAAATGAAGCACTACTATGAATTCTTTTATTCAACTAAGAATAACTGCTAATATTTTTAATTCTGGGGGAACCAGTCCGTGTTTTTCTGTATCCATTTATAGCAGGATTTTACATACCTCAACCCTATCACGGTCTATGCTTTTAGCTTTATTTTTCTGTTTTTTGGGAGTTAGTTCATTTTTATAATCAGAATTTTGGAGCTGGAGATTTCCCGAAATATCCCTAGTCTCACTATCTCATTTTTTAAATGAGGAAACTCAGGTAGAGGTAGTGCCTTGGCTAAGATTTACAACTCGTTAGATAGAGAGGAAACTATACATTAGATCCGACTCTTTTCACTATACAATGCTGTTATCTCTTTATTGCCTTGGTTATATATCATACACTACCAGAGTTCTGGGTTTTCTGGAATATCTGTCTAAACCGAACACAGAACTTCGGGTCAAGATATTAGTTTTTATTTGTTTGTTCCTATACCATTCCAAGGAGCCCTGGCGGCACAGTGGTTAAGAGCTTGGCTACTAACCAAAAGGTCGGCAGTTTGAATCCACCAGTCACTCCTTGGAAACCCTATGGGGCAGTTCTACTCTGTCCTGTAGGGTTGCTATGAGTCAGAATCAACTCGATGGCAACGGGTTTGGCTGTTTAGTTTATACCATTCCACATTCTTCCTAATAGCATGGTCAAAGCAGCAGAGCAGATCAAATAATCTCAGGGAAAATGATAATGATTCTCATACATAATTGATCATTTAGAGCCTAAAATCTTGAATACAGTCAATATTATTTGTTGTTAGTGCTCTAGTTGCCTGAACTAAAACTTACGTGCCCCTTTTGGCCTGCTTGTGAATTTTCTCAGGCTTTCTCTGCAGGGTATTTCCATTGGCTTAGCATTTCAGTAACAGGAAGAGTACAGCCTGATTACCTAGAGATTTTACTCTTCTAGATAATTTATAAAATATTAAAAATAATTCTGACATCAATTCCTTTGAAAAGTAAAAGCAGCCCCACTTATCTACCAGAACAATCCATTTATTTAGACCCAAATTTCCTCTTAAGTTCATTCTCTTATAAAGACCTCATATAGCCATTTTCACTCAAAAGAACACAACAAAACACAGCGATAACCATGTATAAGGTTTGTAGCTTAGTTTAAAAAAAGTAGAAAGGGTCAGCAAATTAGAGCAGTTATAATTATGATTTGATCCATATTCTACATATAAACGAAGAGTTCTATTCGAGTAAATTTGTCATTGCTATTATGAATTATGGAGCTCTGGTGGTGCAGTGGTTAAGAGAATGGCCGCTAACCAAAAGGTCGGCAGTTCGGATCCACCAGCCACTCCTTGGAAATCCTATGGAGCAGTTCTACTCTGTCCTGTAAGGTTGCTATGAATCTGAATCGACTTGATGACAACGGTTTGGTTTGGATTCTGTAACACAGTCTTACATTCTTAAAAAAAAATTTTTTTCTCTGATCCATTTCCCTTGGTCTTCCTTTTACTGTCTTTTTCTTACTTGCTCTCTGAAACTACTTTTCTGTCTCATCACCTGCTTTCTTCATCTCCAAATAATCCTGCCTTCTACCCCAAGATATTCACAGTCTGAGCCTGCATTTGCTCTCTGGCCACCCCAAATATACTATTTTAACTCTCAATTAAGCAGTTTCTCAGAGTTCCTAAATTACTGCTTCTTCTGGTCTAGCCAATGTATCACTACTTCCCCTTATCTCCTCGTAAAGTTAACATTCTCTCAGATAATCCAGCTAAGTGGTAGAGGAGTACATGTACCAAATCATACTAAAATGGTCAATAATCTCGTCCCTACCCTGCCCAATTCCCACTCCCCTCCCTTATATCCTAAGGGGACAATGCTTGCTAAACTAATTACATTCAGTAAAATTTCCTAAAAATTAGGTAGAAAATTGGGGATGTGTGTAGGGGAGTTAGGAGGAGACTCACTTTAAATATACAAAACAACTTATTCCCACTATATTCCAGCCTTGGAATAGTCAAGGAATCGGTGAATAACAGAATATTGATCCCTGCTGAGCATTCATGATTCCCCCTTCCTAAAGTTTGTTCAACCTCTATGATCCAAAGACAGGAGGAAAGGGAGAAAAGGGGTGTTTTCAACATCTGGACACTGGTAACCGTGCCAGTTCAGGCCTCTTTCTACTACTCAGGCCCCTGTCTGGTACTGTCCTGAATTATGGATCCAGGAAGTCAGAAGGGTTTCAAAGTTTTCTGTTCCATATCTGTTCATCTCTCCTTTCTCCTCGTTGAGCATGGAAATACTTCTTTTGATTATATGAGGGTAAAACTAATTACCATTTATGTCTAACTGTCCCATGGCACAGTAACAAACATCCAACGGCAGTTAGTTTTGTTGTAAATTTTATTTTAATACAACACTATATTTTATTCAAGTGTTTAATCTTCATAGTTCTGTTCATATGGCAGGTTTACTTAACTACTAATTAAAACAACAATAGTAACAACTACAGGGAACATGAGAAATGCCCAGTAAATACTGGTTGCATGAATTCACGGATATCATGTTTATTAAAAGAAGCATTCACTCAGACATTCACTGAGCACCTACAACATACAGATCAGGGATTATCTTTATTTTATTTTGAGGAAGTGCAGATGTCATTGAAAAATTTGTTGTGAGATGGAGGAGAGTTTTATATTGTCTACTCTACAACAGAACTTCACCAATATCGCCACCTCCAACTCCACTCCCTCAATGTTTCTTATCTGTGAACTCTATAGCTATAGTAGGAATTGGTTCTCCTTCTTCAGTATCTTGTATTATCTTGTTTTATTCCAATAAATTGCATCTGCACAAGTTATATCTTTACCTTAGTAATAAAAAAAGATCACCATTTGGAAATACTGCTCCCAAATTTGAATATAGGAGATCAAGTAGAATGCCATCAAATAACAGCTCCTCTCTAGATAGCTGTGTCCTGATATGGAAACACTGTTCAAGAATAATACTGATCTAGGACAGAGAAAGAGTTGTACTATGTGATCACGGCCCAATTTAAAAATGTGAAGACAGGACATTTTAACACCGAAAAAAAAAGAAAAGAAAAGCGGGCCACAGTCTCAAAATGACAGCACTTCACACTTAATACATTTAGTTTTATGAAAAAAAATTTCAAAAGTCCACTTGAATAGGTACAGACTCATGTACACCCTTTTCACTGATACTCACAGAATCACATAACCTCTGATAGCCACAGAAACTGAACACTGTGTCTAGACACAATGCATCCAAATATGCATATACCCTCAAAAACATATGCACACTCAGACACAGTCATATTTATGTCTGATATACTAGGCAACTATAACACTTCGAAATACCAAAATGAAACAATCTTTTGTTAAAAAACTCACAAATATTAGCTACATATGAATAAAATTTGAATTAAATTATTTATACTTCTTTAAATTGAACTCTTCATTTTAAAAAGATACATGCCAAAGCTAAAGTATCATGACAACTTGGAGAGTTTCTAAGGACATTAAAGTTGGTTGATTCTATTAGCTAACAGTATGAAAACTGCCCACTCAAAAGTCCTTCCAATATTTACAAGACCATATTCTAAAATCTATGCCAATTTATCTTCATGTTAACCTGTCTTGTGAATGTACTTTACTAAGCAGAGAATAGGTAAACAGCATTTACTAGGTCCTGACTTACTATATTACAAAAAACTTAGAACCACAATCAGATACTACTTCATATCGACTAGAATAACTATAATAAAAAAGATAAAAATACGTGTTAACTGGAACCCTTGTATATTGCTGGTAGGAATGTAAATTGTGCAGCCACTGCCAAAAACAGTTTGGCAGTTCCTCAAGAAGTTAAACATAGAGTAACCATAAGACCAAAAGAAACACAAACTCATTGCTGTCGAGTAGATTCCGACTCATAGCAACCCTACAGGACAAAGAAGAACTGGCCCACAGGGTTTCCAAGGAGTTGCTGGTGGATTCGAACTGCTGACCTTTCGGCTAGCAGCCAAGCTCTTAACCACCGTGCCACCAGGGCCAAAGTTACCATATGACCCAGCAATTCCATTTCTAGGTGTCACAGATTGAATTGTATCCCCCTAAAGTATCAACTTGGCTAAACCATGATTCCCAGTAATGTGTGATTTTCCACCATTTTGTCACCTGATGTGATTTTCCTACAGGTTGTAAATTCTACCTCTATGATGTTAATGAAGTGTGATTAGTGGCAGTTATCTTAATGAGGCAAGACTCAATTGATAAGATTAGGTTGCATCTTAAGTCAATCTCTTTTGAGATATAAAAGAGAAAAGCAAGCAGAGAGACAGGGGGACCTCATACCACCAAGAAAGCAGTGCCGGGGGCAAAGCATGTCCTTTGGAACCAGGGACCCTGTGCCTGAGAAGCTCCTAGACCAGGAGAAGACTGATGACAAGGACCTTCCCCCAGAGCTGACAGAGAAAGCCTTTTCTGGGAGCTGGCACCTTGAATTTGGACTTCTAGCCTCCTGGACTGTGAGAGAATGGGTTTCTGTTTGTTAAAGCCAACCACTTGTGGTATTTCTGTTGTTGCGGCACTAGATAACTAAGACAGAATTTGGTACCGAGAGTGGGGTGCTGATCTAACAGATAACTAAGATGTGGAAGCAGTTTTGAAACTGTGAAAGGATAGAGTCTGGGAGAGTTTCAAGTGCCTAATAGTAAAAGCCTAGATTGCCTCGAAGAGACTGTTGGTGGAATCATGGACATCAGAGACAATTCCGCAGAGGACTCAGAAGGAAATGAGGAGAGCTGTTACACTGGAGGCGGCGCAGATGGCAAGCAGCAGCAGCAGAACCAGGGGACCAGCGCAAGACAGCGTTGGAGCAGACTCATGGAGCGAGAGAGCTGAGTGTCTTCCAGCTGAAGTTTACTGGTGGAGTGGGGCATCTCCAAGCACTCATCATGGGGCTAAAGAGCTTTGGAACGCTTGCCCCAGCAGGGCAGATGTGGGCAGCAAGGCTCAAGGGGCTGAGGTCAAGGTACCAGGAAGAAGTTGAAGAGACAAGGAACACAGGAAGCAGAGCTGCCTCAGTCTCAAAGGGTAGCCCACGACCTCTGGGGTCTCAAAGGGTGGAGTTGCCACTCAGATGGACTAGGAGCATGTGGCTGTTCCACCACTGTACTTTGAAAGCAGATAACTTGTATTCTAGATTTCACAGATGAAGAGGAATTTTTGGATTTTGGACTTGGAGTTGATTTAAGACTTTTGCTATGACATGATGGAGTGAATGTGCTTCACATGAGGGAATGACATGAATTTTTGGGGACTAAAGGGTGGAATGTCATGAATTGAACTGTGTCCCCCCAAAATATGTGTCAACTTGGCTAGGCCACGATTCTCAATACTGTGTGATTGTCCACCATTTTGTCATCTGATGTGATTTTCCTGTGTGTTATAAATCCTACCTCTATGATGTGAATGAGGTAGGATTAGAGGCAGTTATGTTAATGAGGCAGGACTCAATCTACAAGATTAGGGTGTATCTTAAGTCAATCTCTTTTGAGATATAAAAGAGAAGCAAGCAGAGAGACAGGGGACCTCATACCACCAAGAAACAAGAGCCAGGAGAATAGCGCGTCCTTTGGACCTGAGGTCCCTATGCTGAGAAGCTCCTAGACTAGGGGAAGATTGATGACAAGGATGTTCCCCCAAGAGCCGACACAGAGAGAAAGCCTTCCCCTGGAACTGGCACCCTGAATTTAGACTTCTAGCCGCCTAGACTTTGAGAGAATCAATTTCTCTTTGTTAAAGCCATCTGCTTGTGGTATTTCTGTTACAGCAACACTAGATGACTAAGACACTAGGCATATACCTGAAAGAACTGAAAACAAGGATTCAAACAGATACTTGTACATGTATTCATAGCAGTACTATTCAAAATAGCCAAAAGGTGGAAGCCACCCAAGTATCCATTAACAGATGAAAGGATAAACAAAATGTGGTATACCTATATAATGGATTAATCAGCAAAAAAAAGAAAAAGGAATGAAGTACTGATACATGTTACAACATGGAAGAAAACATTATGCTAAGCGAAAGAAGCCAGACATAAAATGTCACGTAATGTATGGTTCCATTTACATGAATGAAAGGGCCAGAACAGGTAAATTCAGAGAGGCAGAAAAGCAGACTGGTAGTTGCCAAGGGCTGAAAGGAAGGGGGATGGGGTGTGTGTATTTAATAGGTATATGGTTCTCTTTTAAGGTGATGAAAATGTTTTGGAACTTGATAAAGGTGGAGGTTGTGCAACACTGTAAATGTACTAAATGTCACCGATTGTTCTTTTTTTGGTTAGGTGAATTTTGCCTGACTTAAAAAAATAAAGCTTAATGATTCATAGACTCACATATACAATTGTTTTTTTTTTGTTTTTTTTTTTATTTTTTTTATATATATATTTTATTGTACTTCAGGTGAAAGCTTACAGAGCAAATAGTTTCTCATGAAATAGTAGTACACATGTTGTTTTTTGACATTGGTTAACAACCCCACAACGTATTAAGCCTCTAAATTCTCAACCTTTTTTTTTGATGAAAATTACAGATGGCCAAAGATACACCGTTTCAAAAATTTCTACATTCACAGTTCAGTGACATTGACTACGCTCTTCCAATTGTGCTGTTATTCTCACTTAAGATGAAGGCTTACAGAACAAAATAGTTTTTTCATTTAACAGTTACTACACATGTTGCCCTATGACAATGGTTAACAATCTCACAGCACATCAAGAATATCCTTACTCCACCTTGTATTCCCTATCACCAGGGGGCTTCCTTGTCCCCTTCTGTCTTCTGGACCTTGTCAGTGGACTATATACAATTGTTTTTAAATTTTATTTTCTTCAGCAATAATAAAAATTTTTAGCCAGTGACTGAAGAAATCAAATGTAATCACTTCAAAAAATGGTACATGTGAACAGTGAAATTATACCCTGGGTTTTAATCTGATCAAATTAAAAGGTTTAAGTAGTATATTTTTGTAATTAACACATACACATGCACACACACACACACATTGAAGAGCAGTTACCAAATGTGCCTGAATATAAAGAGAATTATTCTGAGTTTTCACCAAGTTGCTCACCTGACAAGGGGCTTTCTTGATTACTTTATTCTGGGCAACAAAATACTCTTTGGAGAAGATGCATTAGTGTGAAAAAAACCTCAATCAATGCTGGTTTGGGAAACTTTAAGATCACCTGACAGAAGTAGTAAAAAGGAGGCAAAGAAATTTAACATTAACTTAGTAGTTCCTGTGGGTAAGACTCCAGAGGTGCAAATACCAGATGTCACTGTATATAAACCTTTTATAGATCACTTTAAAAAGCAATACAGTAAATAGTCATTTTGTTCAGATAATAAATATATACATGGTGACACAACTGGTTAAGTCCTTGGCTGCTAACTGAAAGGCTGGTGGTTTAAATCCACCTAGTGGCTCTGCAGGAGAAAAGACCTGATGATCTGCTACTATAAAGATTAATCAAAACCAAACCCATTGCCATCGAGTTGATTCCGACTCAAAGTGACCCTATAGGACAGCAACTCATAGCAACCCTATAGGACAGAGTAGAACTGCCCCATAGGGTTTCTAAGAAGCGGCTGGTGGATTTGAGCTGCCAACCTTTTGGTTAACAGCCAAGCTCTTAACCACTGTGACACCAGGGCTCCTCTATCAGAGCCAAGAAAACCCTATGGGGCAGTTCTACTCTGTCACATGGGTTTACTATGAGTAAGAAACAACTCAACAGCACTTAACAACAACATGGTAAAAAAGAAAGAAATTGTGATGGTGTTATGTAAATGGGTATTTGTAGAAATTCCAATGGTGGACTCATACAGATGTAAAAAGTGCTTCATAAAAATTTAGATGATGTAACCTAAAAACTATGATAGACGGTTCAAAACGTAGCTCTACTGATGACGAAAACACAGATGGAAAAGATGTGTATCAAGAGTTTCAATGAAATTGTTTTATCAAATTTCAGATCTAAAAAAGAAAAATTCCTAAAACAACATACAATCTTACATTAATATGTAATTTCAAATATATTTAAGTTAACAAAAACAAAACAAAAAAAAACCCTTTCGGCATCTTCTTAATGGAAAAATAGAGGATCATGTTATATTCAAGGATTATCAGTAGATGTGTTAAAAAGAAAAAAAAGACTGAAAAGAGTTACAACATAAAATACTGAAAGTGATCATTTTGAATGCTAAAAGTAATTATTCTGGCATTTAACCTTCTACCAAACTGAAGTAATCCTATCTGCAATATCTTACATCATCTGAATACTTCCAGGTATCAGAGAAAACCATTTATTCCACTGTTAGCAAACTAAAACCTTCTTCACTGATACATCAATAACTTTATTCAGTCCTTATTTATGCCAAGGACTGGGGTCCAAATGTGTACAGCTCTCTAATTTTTTCCACTATTTTCAATTTTACAACCTGGAGAAAGAGAATACGTCTACTCCTTTCTTTATCAGTCAGTCCTTGAGGTATTTTTAGAGCTATCAGGAGTCCCTTAAGTCTTCCTGTCTCCAGACTCTATGTTCAATTCTGCTCCTCTGTATACCCTACCCCCCTCCAATTCATTAATATTCTTCTTATCTTTTTAAAATTGGGTAGCCAGGACCTTCAACAACATTCCAAATGGTTTCTGATAAACCCTAAGTAGCCAGAATTAAGAGTCTCAGGATATCTAAACAGTCTTCTTTTATTAACATAGTTTAAGACTGCATTAGCGTTGTTCGTAGTTAGGTTACATTGATTGATGTGTTTATAGTCAACCAAACCATCCAAGTCTATTTTACTATCAACTGAGGTCTTCCACATTTAATACTTGAACAATGCAATGTTCTACATTCACTTTTAGAAAAATGTAAATATGGGAAAAACTCTGCTTCTCAGTACAAAGAAAATACATCTATTTCCTGGTTACAGAAAGCTCTACACTTCCCTTCTATATTCTCTAGCCTGATTAAGCTTACTAATTAGTCTATTAATCAATCAACTATTTATTGCTTATTTTACATGCAAAGAATTGTAAACTTTCCATGCTTAGTTTAAGAAGAAAATTACATCATCAGAGGCAGTGTGGTTGACTGAATGAATCACTTAGGGTCTTAATTTAGGTGAAAGAAAAAAAGTGAACATAGAAAAAGGGTGAGGAAATAGTAATTATGCCTGGGTCTTTCAGAAAGCACCCACACACAAACTCAGTTTCTCCTTCAGTGTTTTCTCACCAGCAGCAATGGTGCAAAGCCCCAGAGGGTACAGAATTTGTCTACATCCCTTAAGTCCTCAAAGAAGGTATACAGAACTCAGTTCTTCCTTTGTACGTTAGGTATCTGAATTCACACAAATATAGCCATCAGTACATTTCCAGGTTTAAAATACTTGATATAAATCCTTGGGAAGCAAGAAATGCTAATAGTTTCAGATACAAACCTAAAGGCAAAATTGTGTATTAGTCCTATTAGCGATAAACTTCACTCAGTGAAATTTCTGTAACTTCTTCTCATGTGCCAAGAATTACTGTAATCTGCTGAAAATTAGAGAAGCTGTGCCTGTTTGAAAATTTTTACCTACCACTATTGTGTTCAAAATCATATAATTAATGGCCTAATAAGTCATTAGAAAGGATGCTTCCTATCTGTATAAGCACTTAATATGCCCATTTTTGTCCTCCAGATTTTAATTAAGTGGGTCATTTCACGCCCAGTGTGTAGTAGCTTCCTAGAAACAGTAAAAAAAACTAAGGGTTTGTAATTACCTTGAGTGGTGAAGTTGAAGAGTGCAGGTGTGTCTCGCCCATTTGGTAGTTTGACATTTGGGTCCCGTAATTCATCAAAAAATGAATGTGCACAAGCTTCCAGTGGCGTCAATCGGGCGGTTGGTGTATACTCCAGCAGACGGCTACACAGTGCAATTGCCTCCGGTGGAGTTCGGGGTCGGAAGACCTGCAGTACAAAAAAAAAGGGGAAAGAACAGTTAGTGTTTTATTACAAAAATCTAAGCAAATAACTCTCTGAGTACTGAGTCAATTCCCACCATGTGCAAAAACATGGTTGCAAAGGAGCCTTCTAGAACCGAAAAAGTTAACTGCATGTGATTCACCACACTGGGGTGAACTGTTAGTTAAGACTATATGAGCAAAGCAAAGAGAAAAAAACTGGGGGAAATGGCAAAACTCTAAATTATGCTCATCATAAAGCAGCACAGTCAAACATGCACACAGACGAATGACAGGCCTGTGAGAAAGGCTGGGTTCTGGAGGAGAGCACAACTAGAATACTTTCTTTTTTTTTTTTAAAGTTTTGACTGCTGGGGCAGTAGACAGAAGGTTGCCTCTTGTGCATGACTTTTCACAGAATAATTGTTGATAATGGATAGTAGCACTGTTCAAATTTGAAAATTAATCTTTAAAAAAAAAAAGTTGTTTAGGCCTATGAATGTTAATGATTTGGTATTATCTCAATAAACAGAGCCTACCATTATCTGGAGAAGTCCTTGAAAACTAAGAATCTGACAGAATACCTCGACATCGTTTTCTCAAGTAGCTGTTATCATGAATGTGGCCAAATTACTATCAGTTGAATGACTACTTTAGGTTTTAATCAGGGATGTACTCTTCTTTAAGAACCATTAACCTACAGAAAAAGTCAACTGAAGTAAAATGTGATTAATCTGTTTAAAGGAATAGAAAGTTCTCTATTCATCTATATCTTAAATTCAAACTCCTAATCAATACATAAAACTATGAAAATATACTTCATTCTAAATTATGGCCAGTTAAAGAATACAAATAGAAGAGGAAAAAACAGAAATAAACACAAATAGACGGACAGAAAATCTTTTAGACTAAAGAAAAACAGAAACATATACCCCTTGATAAAAAGAATGTACAACCAAATTAAAGGGGAGGAGAATGGAGGTGGACAGACATATAAAGAGAAGCAGACATGTATAAATGAAGGGAAGCAGATCCACAAGTGAGGAACAGACACTTGGATTCTGACAGGGCAGAGAGGAGCCTGGAGGGTAAGGTTTCCTAATGAGAATGACTCATGTAACAGCTGGCTGTTCACTCAGGCTGAAAGTAGGAGTACTTAAGTCAGACCTCATTAGATTTTCAAGAGGTTATTTATAAGAGTCTTTTCTATGGTGAAAACAGCACTGTTGCTTTTGTTTTTATACGAAGGTTATTACTGATAAAGGTATTTTCCATGGAAACTGAGACGCTGGATTGAGTAGGATCTTAGGAGTTTTTCAGAATCTTGAAGGCCTTAGTCAATATACTGGCTATGTCAGAAAGTCCCCTGTGATGTCAAAAGCTGCCGTATCTTTATTCTTTTGAGAGCTCTGACTTGTCTTACTCAAGGAAACCTGAAAGTTACTATAGTATTTTGGATCTTCTATTGTTGTTGGTCATCTTCCCCTCTTGCTCAAGATCCATAATCAAATCCAGAATACAAAAAGAAAATAATCAGAGGGAAAACTTAGAAAAATTTTCATAAAAATATTAAGCATTACTGACTCATTTTTATTCCTGAGGGCAGTTTGAATTTATTTGATAATACATGGATTTTATTTTGCTAGGCAGGCTAAACCCAAAATGCTTTTGCACCAATACTGGGGCACATAAGTAAAATCAAAAGTAGAAATAATATCACCTGCTAATATTCAAATGTAGGGTAGCTGCATGGTGAGTGTATTTAAATGATGAAATTTCATGTTATATTAAAGAACATTTTGTGTTAAAACTATAAATAAACCAGTATTGTAAGCTTATTCTGTTTATTAAAAAGAAGTCATCCATATCTTTTTGGTGTCTTACTGCCTACCAGTGATCATCCAAGTTGGTATGGTACTAAGACATATATTAGCCTATTTTATCAAGGAATCCTAACTCATGGAGCCAAAGAGAGAAAAACAATGAAGAAAAGAATTTGTTCCAAGAGCCTACATTAAAATCAAGACTTAACCTGCTTTTTTAAAAAGCATCCACTGTTACTTTAAACCCTCTGAGATACTCCTGATGAGAAAAGCCTTGGTCCAGTACTCTGCAGATAAGCTTAACTGGAAAATTATGGGGGAGTCAAAACCCAGTGCCTCCCAGAATTCAGATTTCTGACCATAATACAGATGCGGTAGCATGTAACTTCCAGAAGTTACAGGCCAAACTAGAAAACAGTTCTTCTGAATTATATTCATGTCTAAAGAAAAGGAAACCAACAACTAATGAGACTTGGCTTTTAATAAAGAAGTTTCTGCTGCTGCTTTACTCCTTGCTTATTTAAATTGCTTTAACACTCAGAATCTTTGGTCCCATGGATCTTCATCAACATTTATTCTTATAAGAATAATGATTTAAAAAAAAAAAAAAAAAAGAATAATGATTTAAAAACCCCACAATTCCTACACTCCAGTGTAGATGTCAATGAATCACCCAGGAGACTAACAATCTATACCATAAGCAAAACCTATATTATAAAATAAATGACAATGGAAATCACAGCTACCTACACTATTTTTACTATTACATTTCAAGAATGAACAATTGTTTAGCCTTTCAAAAAACAGTTTTTCCCTAGTTTTATAGACCTGCCCTGAAATTTTGGGGAAAAAAAATTAAGTACATACCCGCACTCCTGAGGTGAAATGTCCTGTTCCTGACGAATCCTAAAGATGATAATGCAGTGAAATAATCCAAACAGGGAAGTCAATCCAAAAGAGAATAGTCCAGCAAGGAAAAATATATCCAATGTTATAAGAAATCCATAGTGTGGGGGACATAGAAAATGTTTATACAGTTATAAACTTTAAACATCAGTCTCCACAGTAGCAAGTCCAAGTTTTAAAAATTATTTCACCACAGTGTATGCAAAAAAAATTTTTGTTTTGATCGTGCAATGGTGAGGCACAGTAAAGAAACATTTTAATTTTAGTTATTTATGTTCCAATGCCAGTGCGTTTAGTAAAAAAATACAAAACCAAAAAAAGTTAAAATCAAAATGAAATCTAGAATTAAAGTTCCCAAAGTAAAGTGTTTGGTCCTCTATGACCTGGGTTTATTGACCATAGACATGGCTGGGAGGGGGGCATATTAGCCTGCTTTTAAAGATACGAGTTCCCAATACGCTACTTTTTCTCTATTAATGTGTTCCAGTGACATAGTATAAACATTTTTTTCACTAAATTATTAGTGACAAGAGGAAAGTAATAAATACATTTAATTTATATCACTATAGATTTCAAGCCAGATACTTTCAATTTGTGTGAGCTAAAAACAGATTAGGCCACCGCGGATTATTCTCCATTTTGGATTGACTTCCCTGCTAAAGATGTTTATTTGCTGACATTCTCATTTCCTTAGGACTCTTCAAGAAATTGACATATTACCTCAGGAGTGCGGGTATAAACTTATTTTTCTATTGTGGGCTTTGCCCCATCATACCCTTGCACCCATTACTTAGGAAAAATTAATATATAGAACATTCTTTCCTTTTTGGAATAACTCACTGAAAAAAAAGAACCTATGTCTTTCAGCATTACAAATTCAACACAGTTCCATCTGCAAATATGACCAATTCACCCACCAAAAGCTAAACAAAAATATATACAATTAGCAATACAACTAAGGGACAGTCACAGTTACAGGTGATATGTATAGTAATATATACCAACACCTAGGCACAACGGAGCCAAATATACAAGGGAGGTTGTAGGGTCTATTATGTCTAGGTATTGAGAATAAAAAATGGCAGAACTCACCAGTAGCTGTCAACTCCCTTGGCTAGTCTGAGAGAATTTAACATTCTTTTAGGATAGTTTCCAGTGGGGGAATTAAATATTCTACAAAAATAAATAATCCGCGGATTACTTTTAGTCTGCAGACTAAAATTTAGTACACGGATTAAAATCCGGCCCATCAGAATAAAAATCTCTCATAAACTAAAACACAACCAGGTGGACAAAAATAGAAAACCAGACTAAAAGAACTGAGAGCACAAAGTAAGACTCAGCTGGGCCAACTAACAATTAGTACGCAGACTAAATATGGCCAGCCAAATATGCAAGGCCATGAAGATCCCAAAATACCCTTATAAAAACTAGAAGTGAAATTAAGTAAGTAAAACAAAGTAGAACAAAAACAAAAAACAAAAGAAAAAAGTAACAAAAAAGAAAGGAAAAATTTAAAAGAACCAAAACACTGACATGAACTTTAAAGTGATCCAAATACTACCTCACCTGTGCAGCAACTCATTTTCTGAAATTGAAACGATCAACTCTCTTGACAAATACTAGTCCGTAGAAGAAACTCACAGAAAACATTCATTCTTTTTCAAAGGAAACTCTCTGTGGCATTGGACAAATGCAAACAAGTCCTTAAATAAATATTCAAAATAAAACTGCATTTGGAGAACTCAAAAATGACAGAGGCAATTTCTTCCCCTTACATGTCCTAGAATACACGATGACTGTGCATTTCAGTCTGTAGCTAATTATTATGACTGAATCACAAGCCCTTCAAAATGGTCATTTATAAACAATCACATATACCATACCAAGGCCTATGTTTAAGTTGCTTCTCACAGCATCAGCTCTCAGTAATTCTATTTTATTAAGCAGTCCACCAGAGCAATGTAAGAGTTCCTGTTTTTCATGGCTATGGGCAGTGATAATTAATCTAACAGATATAAAATGAATGCTCTGCAGGTTTAAACAGCTACGCCTCCCTAGTTTTCACTGGATAAACGTGCAACACTAACGCTGCTCTCTGGTCATTCACAAAATACAAGCACCCAGCGTTAAAAACTATAAACCATGAATATTCCTGAAGAGCTACCCCAATACTGGCTCTCAAATAATTTATTAGTCGTCTATAATGATTTTTACAAATCTAAATACAGGATTAAAAGTAAGACAACACCATGGATTTGCTGAATAGTTAATTATGTTGCAGTAGTTAATCAACTTAGAAAAGAACTGAAGTCTACTTAGGTGCTTATACTAAAAAACCCCCCCAAAACCCAAACCTATTGCCGACGAGTTGATTCTGACTCAAAGCAACCCTAAAGGACAGAGAACTGTCCCCTATGGTTTCCAAGGAGCGCCTGCTGGATTCGAACTACCGCACTTTTGGTTAGTAGGTGTAGCTCTTAACCACTACGCCACCGGAGTTTCCAACGTGCTCATATGTAGTACATAATTCAGTAACTAAAGTCAACACACTTTATACACTTAACATATGTAGTATTTTAGTTTACCCTATTTATTTTTTTTAACATTTTTATAAGTGGTATTTTACATGCTTTTATACATTGGTCTAATGATGTATACACGGTAATCTAATTCACTTTAAACAATATAAAAAATGATTACCAGAGGCTACTGAATACCAACTTTCAGAGAGTCTGTGTCATGGTTTGAATTATGTCCCCCCAAAAATGTGTGTATCAATTTGGCTAGGCCATGATTCCTGGTACAGTGTGATTTTCCTGTATGTTGTAAACCTGCCTCTATGATGTTAATGAGGGAGGATGGGTGGCAGTTGTGTTAGTAAGGCAGGACTGGATCTACAAGACTGGATTGTGTCCTGAGGCAATCTCTTGAGATACAAAAGACAGAAGTGAGCAGAGAGACAGGGGGACCTCATACCATCAAGAAACAGTGCCGGGAGCAGAGCGCGTCCTTTGGACCAGGGTCCCTGTGCAGAGAAGCTCCTAGTCCGGGGGAACACTGAAGAGAAGAAGGCCAACAGAGAGGAAAAAGCCTTCCCCTGGAGCTGACGCCCTGAATTTGGACCTTTAGCCTACTTTGACTATGAGGAAATAAACTTCTGTTCATTAAAACTATTCACTTGTGGTATTTCTGTTGTAGCAGCACTAGATGACTAAGACAGAATTTGGTACCGAGAGAGTGGGGTGCTGCTCTAACAAATACCTAAAATGTGGAAGTGGTTTTAAAACTGTGAATGGATAGACGTGTGGCAGTGACAGAGGACCAGCAGCAGCAGAGAAGCGGCAGCCGCAGAAAACCAACTGCAGCAGAACCAGGAGACCAGTGCGAGACGGCGCTGGAGCCGACCCACGGAGCGAGAGAGCTGAGTGCCTGGGTGCAGGAGGCTTCCTGGCGGAGTGGGGGTGCCTCCGGGCACTTACACCAGTGGAGATACTGAGCTTTGGAACACTTGCCCCAGCAGGGCAGACGTGGGTATGAGGCCCAAGGGCCAAGAGGCCGCAGGAAACAGAAGCTGAAGAGACAAGGAACACAAGAAGTCAAGCTGCCTCAGTCTCAAAAGGTATGGCCATGACCTCAGGGGTTTCAAAGGGTGGAGCTGTGGCCTCTGGTGTTTCTAAGGGTGGAGTTGTCACTCCAATGGACTAGGAGAATGGTGCGCCTAAAGCCAAGGGGGCAGAGCTGAAGCTCAGGGCCGAGGGGCCTCCACTCAAAATCCAGAGACTGTGGCCAATACCTAGAGTCTGGAGGGGCAGGGCCATTGTGTAAATTGTCTCAGAGAACAGAAGATTATTTTCAAAGCCTTGAGGGCTAATGTAATGTGTTCTGCTGACTTGCTTGGTGCCTATTAACACTTCTTTTCCTCTAGTTTCTCCCATTTGTAATGGAAATGTCTAGCTTGTGCCTGTTCTGCCACTGTACCTTTGGAAGCAGATAACTTGTATTCTAGATTTCACAGATGAAGAGGAATTTTTGGATTTTGGACTTGGAGTTAAGACTTTTGCTGTGATATGATGGGGTGAATACGTTTTCCACGTTGCAAGAAGTGATTTTTTGGGGGCCAAAGGGTGGAATGTCATGGTTTGAATTATGTCCCCCAAAAAATGTGTGTATCAGTTTGGCTAGGCCATGATTCCTGGTACTGTGTGATTTTCCTGTATGTTGTAAACCTGCCTCTATGATGTTAATGAGGGAGGATGGGTGGCAGTTGTGTTAGTAAGGCAGCACTGGATCTACAAGACTGGATTGTGTCCTGAGGCAATCTCTTGAGATATAAAAGACAGAAGTGAGCAGAGAGACAGGGGGGCCTCATACCATCAAGAAAGCAGTGCCGGGAGCAGAGCGCATCCTTTGGACCAGGGTCCCTGCGCAGAGAAGCTCCTAATCCGGGGGAACACTGAAGAGAAGAAGGCCGACAGAGAGGAAGAAGCCTTCCCCTGGAGCTGACGCCCTGAATTTGGACTTTTAGCCTATTTTTACTATGAGGAAATAAACTTCTCTTCATTAAAACCATCCACTTGTGGTATTTCTGTTGTAGCAGCACTAGATGACTAGGACAGTCTGCATGCCAAACGAAACTACTATTTGAGTCAGTATCTAACAGGGTAGAAACAAAGCCCAATACCGCTCAAGCCTATGGAAAAGTTATGTTTTTCTAAACTTTACTTTGGTATCAATTCCTACATCCAGGTGAAGAAGGTTGAGCATAAGAAACACAAAACAATGCCTTCCTTAGCCATGACAGAGCTAGCTAGCATTTAATGAATTTCAGCTGCACTAATTATAAGGCTTTTTGAGTTTTTCTGAGCTCTACTACCAAAAAAAAAAGAAAACAACAAAAAAAAAAAACCAAACCTTATATATGTATAGATATTAGCATTTAACTATGCAATGTAATTTCTCCAACATCATTTACTAATAAAATAGTACTACAGGCCTACACAGTCATGCGATTTACCAAATGTCCACTTACCCAATTTAATCTTTCACTGTTCACAAAATTGTTATTGCACTCAGGCTGGCCTTCCAAGGAGTACAGGAAATATTTTCATACACACGCCTTCATCTTGAGGGTCATTCCCCTGGGCTACAACAATCCTAACCTTTTTTACACCTAAACAAATTCTAACCTTCAACCACCTGCCCCCCTCAAATCCTTCTACTACCTTTAAGGGTGCTTCCTTTTTCCCTCCCCCACTGGAGATCTGCCTTGTACCACTTAACACCAGGTGGAACACCTTCGAACACGCACAGCACATAATCTACTGTATGGTTATATGCTATTTTATATCACTCAATATTTGCTTCAGTCAAGTCAGTTATATCACCTGTAAGTTTTTCAAGGACAAAAACCAAAACCAAACTCACTGCCATTGAGCCAATTATGACTCATAGCGACCCTACAGGACAGAGGAGAACTGTCCCACAGGGTTTCCAAGGCTGTAATCTTTACGGAGGCAGACTGCCACATCTTCCTGCCTTGGAGTGGCTGGTGGGTTTGAACCGCTGACCTTTTGGTTAGCAGCCGAGTGCTTTAACCACTGCCCAACCAGGGCTCCCTTTTCAAGGACAAGGACTATGTATTTTACAGTCTTTATGGTACCTGGCAGAACACTGTTACATAGGAGACACAGGATTTAATGATAAAAATAAATTTCTGTCCTTGTTTACATTCCACCCACTACCAATTGTCGGCCCCTCACAATCTTTAAGCTTGTGTCTTTTTTATATTATTTCTCTCACATATGGATTGTTGCTGTTGTTAGTTGCTATCAAGTTGATTCCTACCCATGGTGACCCATCCCCATGTGTGCAGAGTAGAACTGCTCCACAGGCTTTTCAAGGTTGTGACCTTTAGGAAGCAGATCACCAGGCCTGTGTTCTGAAGCACCTGTGGGTGGTTCAACTGCTAACTCCTGGCTAATAGTCAAGCGCTTAACCGTTTGCACCAACTAGGGTCTTCTTACAACCACTCTAATAGCTGGATTTTAATGTGTATAGTTTCCACTGAAGAAACGGGAGTTTAGCCAATATACACAGGAAAATGGATGTTAGAAAAGAAGTGACTACTTCAGCACTAATAAAGATGTAGGTAGAAACTTGAGCACAGAACACAGTGTAAGTGTGTATGAGACAAGTGATAACAGATTAGTAGACTGTTCATGGTTTTATGTTTTACGGAACACACACAAAGGAAAAGAGTAAGACAGAACAGAAAAGGGAGATAAGGGGATCCGTGAGAAATGTCTGACAATTTTTATTTTGTGCTCTCTGGTCCCTCTGCAGGCTTTTTTTTGGGGGGAGGGTGGGGTGGTAATGTGCTGAACTAACATAACTAGAACAGGTAGGTATACCAAATTCTGAAAATCCTGTATTGAAAGGCACAGAATTTTTTTTTAAAAGTAAGATTATAAAGAAAATCTTTATTAAAAAGTATAGTGAGTTTTTTCCTTAGCTTTAAGCATAGGGAATTATAAACATAATTTGTTCAATCTGATCTGATTCCTTTCACAGCTGAAATGACCTCAGAACTCAATTTCTGCTTACCTTTTAGCTAGTTAGAAATACTAGTATTCATTCATTTTGAAGTATGTGGACAGTGTTATAAGAAATCAAGTACATAAGAATTGATTTTTGTGGATCATGCTTTCTGGGATACTTAATCACCTACCCACATATCCTATAGACACTTAACTACTAAGTAAACTAATAAGTAAGAATGTCAAAAACTTGGCAAACATACCTTTTGAGGTGATCTGATATCTGTATGCAGTGTGTGGCCTTTCTAGTCACGGTCTTGTAACTCCCACCCAAGTCACTGGGCAGGACTGTGAGATAGGGTAACTGTAGCCCACCAAAGGGATTGGTCAGTTTTGCCATCCCCCTGGGCTTGAGGTGAGCCATCCCAGAGATGAGAGAGAGAGAAGAACCCACTACCACCAAGGAAGAACAACCAGGAGCAGAGAATACAGGACTCAGGATTCCTGTGCTGGGAAGCTCCTGGAACCAGGAGACTGAGAGAGCAAGTGAGCTGTAATCCTGAAGATGGTGGCAGGAAAGACCTGGCAGCAGAGACCTGGCAGTAGGAGACGGCGTGGTGGGAGAACTGACAGAGACCTGGCCCATGGAGAGAGAAAGCTAAGTGCCTTTGGACAGAGGCCTAGGGCTAGGGAGAAGTGTGCCTGCGAGCACAGCTGGGAAGAGGCTATCCTGATGGAAGAACTGTATCCTTGAGTGTTCCTGAGCTGAATTGTAACCTGTTACTTCCTTAATAAACCCCATAATCCTGAGTATGGTCTGTGAGTTCTGTGTGGTCACTGCAATGAATTACTGAACCCGGTAGGAAGTGCTGTGGGAGGGATGGTTGGTGTCATAGTTGGTAAAGATGGTGGAGAGAGGAGGCATGTCTGACCTCTGCCTCATAGGAATCAGCCTTGGGCTGTTGATCTTGATTCTCCTTCCCCCTTGTGAAGTCAGAGGAGGTCAGATGTCTTTACACCATATTATCATTACTATTACAAAACAGAAATTAGGAACTGTGATAAACCCTGGTGGCACGGTGATTAAGAGCTCAGGTTGCTAACCAAAAGATCAGCAGTTTGAATTTATCAATCACTCCTTGGAAACCTTATGGGGCAGCCGTTCTACTCTGTCCTATAGGGTCGCTATGAATTGGAGTCGACTCGATGGCAAAGGTTTGTTTTGTTTTTGTTTTTTGATAATACATATAAAGAGCCCTGGTGGTGCAGTGGAGACCTGGTGGTACAGTGGTTAAGAGCTTGACTGCTAACTAAAGGTTGGCAGTTTGAATCCACCAGCCGCTCCTTGAAAACCCTATGGGGCAGTTCTACTCTGTCCTTTAAGGTTACTATGAGTTAGAATCGACTCGACAGCAACAGGTTTTGGTTTTTGGTGGCACAGTGGTTAAGCACTGTCTGCTAACCTAAAGGTTGGCGGTTTGAACCCACCAGCCACTCAGCGGGAGAACGATGTGGCAGTCTGCTTCCGTAAAGATTTACAGCCTTAGAAACTCTTTGCGGCAGTCCTACTCTGTCCTAAAGGGTCGCTATGAGTTCGAATCGACTCAGCGGCAACGGGTATAATACATATGGTATGACTAGGTAAGCACTACAGGAGTTGTACGTTGAGAATAATCATGACAAGCGCAAATAGAAAATATTCATGGGAGAAGTGAGATTTGAGATATTGAGAAAAGGTTAAGACTTGGTAAGCAGAGAAAGGCTCCTTGGTGGCACAATGTTTAAAGTGCTTGGCTGCTTACCGAAATGTCGGTGGTTCTAACCCGCAACCAGCTCTGCAGGAGAAAAGACCTGGTGATCTGCTCCCGTGAAGATTTCAGCCTAGAAAATCCTATGGGAGCAGTTCTACTCTGTCCTATAGGGTCACTATGAGTTGGAATCGACTCGATGGCAAACAACAACAATCAGAGAAGAGGAAGGAGAGCATTCTAAGTGGGGAAAAAAGAAGCGAGCAGAGAGCGGTCAAAATGACTATGCCTTCTCTGGGGAACAATCAGGAGAACAGTTTGATTACACCAGAAAATTCAGCACGACTGCACAGTCCTTTCAAAGTGAGCTATTAGCCAGGCAACATTCCCATATGTAGCTAATATATTAAACACTCTAATCCAGTTGTAAGAGATCAGAGCCTTTGAGATTATCTAATCTACTTCCAGCCATTATCCAGTCATATCGCTAATGATTTTCATTACTCTGAAAGAATATGCAGAAATCTGTACTACCTAACTTACCTCACAGAACTATTTATTATCAGGATAAAGAGGATTACTTATTTTATAGAACTTTTAAACAAGCTTAGCAGAATCAGTTACTCAAAACTTGGAAAAAAAACTCATGAATCTATTATAATATAATCTTATTAGAAATCCCTAATCTACCCTAGCTAAAGACTAAAATTTTAAAGCCACTGCCTAACTATATACATTTAAGGATGGAGGAAGCTGGAGAACTTGGGAAAGAGTCTGGGGTCAAGCCAATAGACGGATGCCTTAGGGAAGGTTAGGAGCAGGACAAGAACTAAATCTCTTGTTTTTCAGGAAAAGGTAGAAAGCATCAGGAATAGAGTGACTGTATAACTTGTCATTCAAAACAGGACACATCTGAGAGTGAAGGGGCATGTAATTAATAATTACACTGGTACAACAAGGATAAATTGGGCCATATGATCACCCTTGTATGTACGTACGTATCTTATGCCAAATTTTCCTAAAGGCAATGAGGAGTCAAAGAAAATTTTTGCTAGGAGTAACGGTATCACATGTGCTTTTAAGCAAGCTAACTGACAGCAACGGAAGGATGGATCGAAAGGGTGTGAAACTGAAGGAGAGAATTCAGTTAGGAGGTAGGAGGTTGTTTTAACGATTCTGTGACATAACAATGGCCTAAACTAGGTCAGGTCAGCGAAGAGGGAGAGAAAACGACAAATCAGAGAACTACACTGGCAGTAGAATCCTCACATTTATTCACAGCTAAAATAATCTTCTACATGTATAATTTAACTATATTTTCAAAAGAACCCCAAGCAAGACACAGAAGAGAACAGCTATCTTACAAAAGAAAAAAAAAACCGAGGCACAAAGAATAGTAGGAGCAGGGCTTAAACGAGATCCTTACTTCATTTAACCACATCTCCATGTATTAAATAGTTTAAGCTTCCTCTCTTCTTCCAACCAACTTCCATCTCTAATTTTCAATCTACTTTTACATCACTGCTTTCACTTTTTATCTAGTTTTTATTCTGTGTATATACCGTACACCAATGCAGAGGTCTTTATTCCCCACCTCCCCTACCCCTCGGAGCCCTGGTGGCGCAGGGGTTAAGAGCTTGGCTGCTAACCAAAAGGCCGGCGGTTTGAATCCACCAGCCGCTCCTTGGAGACTCTATGGGGCAGGTTCTACTCTTGTCCTGTAGGGTTGCTTTGAGTTGGAATCAACTAGATGGCAACGGGTTCTACTTTATTTCCTGATTAAACCACATGTGCTTTATCAACATTCCTGCCATTTGATCTATGCTACACTGGGATCTACTTATTCTTTTTGTTCTTCCATTATCTGTCCTACTGACCTGCATTCCCACACCTCAGTGTTCCCATGGAAGACATTTCCTCCCTTGATGTTTATTTCTGCTCATTTTCTTGAGAACTCCAGTACCCAGTTCTAGGGATATTGGGGCACTACGCTGAAGTATAGGAAACCAGGGTTCACAGGCCCAGAGCTTCAGTAAATGGATCAAGGCAGGCTCTAACAGAAGACAACCATAAAGGCAAAGCAGCTTCTGTTTCCATTCTCCTGTTTACTCATCTTCCAAGGATAAGAAGCAATTCCCTTTTAGAAAACATGGGGCAGTTCTATTCTGTCACACAGGGTCTCTAGGAGTCAAAATCAGCTCGATGGCATCCAACAACAACATGTATGTTTTTTTGTAATGACTCTTTTGACTGCCTAGTATAGACAGCATTTCTCAAGTTGCTGTCCATTATCATAACAGGGGGAGATGGGACTGAATGCCCTTTAAGAATTTAAAATTTTGCATTTTTAGTTTGATAATAACCTATTAAAAAATTTCTGGATCATCTAGATAGAGAAGTGCCATGGAATTTCTGTGGCTGAACTTGCTTTTGTGTTTACAACCAGACACTACCTAGTTGTGTGCACTAATGAGAAATTAACACAAGTGAACTTGTTACCTTTATACCAAGTGAAAACCAAATAAGTCAATGCACGCTATATGAAAGTTACAGTTTTCACAAACAAAATGGTGAGAGAATTATTATTCTACACACAGTCTAGGAATGGAAACCTAAATAAAACAAATAAAAGGGCTTTATACAAATTACTCAAGTTTCAAAAGCATTAGTGTAAGATATAGAGACAGAAATCCAAAAGGGCAAAGGAAAGAGTAAGGCATACAAATTCAGCACACGTCTTTTCTGTTGGCTACATGTTGACTACAAGCAACCATTCATCACATTTCACTCTGGCTAATACTTGCATTAGATATAATCCAGGAAAAAAAATGTAGAATATAACAAATACTAATATTGTTGGCAGATTTATTTAAAAAAAAAAATGAGCATAGGAACTGTTAAATAAGATTTCATGACCTCAATTTCAACATTACATTTGTCATAAACTCTATATTAAGGATAACATGTAATGAATACTTAAGATTATACCAAAAAGAAAAAAAGTTTTCTTTCTTAAAAAAAAATAACATGCTTATTGAAGAAAATACAGAGATATGGAAAAGCAGAACAAAGAAAATCAGTCATACTTTTCTCACCCAAACTACTACTAGCATTTGGGAATATTTCTTTTTATTTACTCTATATATAAGACCCTGGGTAGTATAATAGATTAACACGCTCAGCTACTAACCAAAAGGTTGGAGGTTCAAACTCAGCCAGAGGTACCACAAAAGAAAGACCTAGCAATCTACTTCCAAAAAAATCAGCCACTGAAAACCTTATGGAGTACAGTTCTACTCTGATACACATGGGGATGCAATGAGTCAGATTTGATTTAACGGCAACTAGTTATTCTAAATACAGAACTGTTTCTTTCGTAACACAGTCGAAACCATCCTACACTGTAAATCACTTATTACAAACTCTTTCACTTGAGATAACTTTAATGCGCTTAAACTATAACTGACTTAAATGGACTTTGCGTTTAATGGACTCAAACTGTAACTGAGCCCCTAAATCCAAATAGGCCACCTGGGATTCTCTCGTTGTACAGCCAGGTGAGAGCTCCTAAGTATCTTCTGATCCAGATTCAAATGAAACCTTGAGTACAAAAATCAAAGAACACTTTATCTTCAACTATTTAGTGCTTTATCTTAAATTAAAAAGGGGGGCAGCATCTTGGTCTCTTGGCCCATGAAAGTTACCACCTATAATTCTGGCACTAAAATAACACTGCAATCTTTTATTCTAAATAAACGATTAGTAACAATAACAAGAAAATTAATAACGAGGATCTTCTGAAAGTGAAGAGAGGTAATGAAACTGCGAGAATTTACAAGAAAACTGGAATCATAATACAATTTAGAGAGAAAGACACAGACTTTGATTCTAAACAACATAAATAATTTTACCTATTAAAAAACCCAGCTGCTGTCCGTCAATTCTGACTCATGGCGACCCCATGTATATCAGAGTAGGACTGTGCTCCACAGGGTTTTCAATGGCTGATTTTTCAGAAGTAGATCGCCAGATCTTTCTCCTGAGGCACCCTGGGGGGAATTCGAACCTCCAGTCTTTCAGTTACCAGCAGAGTGTGTTAACCATTTGCACCACCCAGGAAATCTATTTCACCTAAAGCCCTAAATTATTTCACCTTTTATTATAAAAGATCTAGAACTAATTAAATAAATTTATCTATGGTCAAAACAAACTTTTTTTTTTTAAAATAAAGAAAGTCTCTAAATGAAATACATATTAAAAGTTGACCATTTTTAATCCCCAAAATATATCCAATGAGATGTAAATTGAATTGTAAAATGGTGGGTGGGGGGAAGGGAGCATGGCACATGACTGGAAGTTGAAAAAAACTGACATTAAAAAAATATATATACGACTAGAAGTTTAATCCTGACTTTGCCACAAGCCACCTATGCAATCTTAGATAACTCACGTAGTATCTGTGGCCAAAGTTTCTAAACCTGTAAAATGAGGAGGTTAGAGATTCACTCTTGCTATAAACCCTATTGAGATACTCTATTTTTTTCCCCTCTGCATACTTAATCTAACAAAGCAAACTGATGTGAGAATTTTTGGGGATAAAATCTCTCTTAAAATCATTTCAATTAAGTATCAAAGCAAAATAAATAAATAAATAAAAAGTCTCCTAGTAAATTAGTGCTTATGCTCTTAGACTTGGTGCCATCTGACGTTAAGGTTAAACTTTTCCAAAAGGTAGTGACATCCTGTTAACATAACAATTATTTCCAATGTCTGTTCCTGGCAAGACCACTTCTGCTTTTTGTCTCTGTTCCCAAAGCACTAATGGTAAAGAAAGTAAGAGAAGAAAAACACAAAACTATCTATAAAAGGTCTATATTTTAATAGTTAAAAAAAAACAAAAAATATGCAATGTATGTTATCATATGCTGTATGATACTGGATTAGGCACTTCTAACTTTGTAAATAAAATAAACTTTAGTTTATTCTATAAACTTCTAGTCAAAAGTTATATATCAAATCCTGCCCCACGTCAAATTCTATATTCTAAAGATATGAGTAGATTGTTCTCACCTTGCAAATAAAAACCCAGGCTAGAAAATTTCGACAGAAAATCAATGGGGACAAAACTATACCGTCAATGAAATGCTGAAGCAAATTAACCCGACTATCTTTGCGTGCAGAACTGCCATGTGCTTTGTATTCAGGCAGCTATCTGGACTCAAAATAGTTTAAGAATAACGAGAAACCCAAGTTTTAGTCAACAATTGGTTAATACACTTAAAAAAAAAAAACAACTTATTTTGACTCACCTTTGTCCAAGGATGTGCCTTAATTTGAGGGAATTTGAATTCTGTGTAATTTGGATTCATTTCTCTAATTTGCTCCCTTGTTGGTGTTCCCAGGACCTAGATAAAGAAAGCAAGTTATTGCCATATTTTTCCATATTTTACAAAGATAGTCTTTATGTTTTAGTACATTGGTTACATTAAAGAAGGAATTCCAAAGTTATTTAAAATACACAGCTGGTTAAACAAGGCAGATTCTGAAAGCCTTGTGATTTGTAACTGGCTACAGAGTCCATGCTGTACTACTCTAGACAGGCTTTTACAATAGTAATAATGCTAAATCAGGATCTTAAAAAAAGACTACTCAAAATATTCAAGTAAAAATCAGGCATCTCTATTCTATTTAGAAAAATACAATCTATTGCAATGATAGCATCTGAGACAGTATATTTTTTATTTATTTAATAAGGGGCTATATTCTAACGATATATATTGTCCTCACCTTGCAAATAAAACCTCAGGATATAAACTGTCTACAGGAAATCAATGGAGACAAAACTATACACAATGCTTGAAGTAGGTAATATAGCCAAAGGTTATATTATCAATGTATTAGTCAGGAGAACCTTACTCAAACACTGTTATCAATAATTCCTTTCAACCCCTGAACATTTAGCGAGGGTCCCCCGTGTACAAGGAACTGCGCTACGATACATTGTGTGCTGAAAAAAAAATACAACTCAACATAAGACAAAAACATTCAACACTTCATTGCCGTTGAGTTGATTCTGACTCATAGTGACCCTATAGGGCTTCTTATGCTGTAATCTTTATAGGAACAGATCGACAGGTCTTGTCTCCTGCAGAGACACTGGTGGGTTGAAAGCGCCAACCTCTTGTGTTAGCAGCTGAGTGCTTAACCACTGTGCCACTAGGGCTCCTTTCATTGCTTCTAGAGCTGTAGCAAACAGAAAACCTGCTGCCATCAAGTTGATTCTGACTCATAGTGACCCTACAGGACAGAGCAGAACTGCCCCATTGGGCTTCCAAGGCTGTAATCTTTACGGAAGCAGACTGCCACATCTTTCTCCCCTAGACTGGCTGGTGGGTTCGAACCACCAACCTTTCGGTTAGCAGCCGACTGCTTACCCACTGTGCCACCAGGGCTCCTGAGAGCTGTACTAGGCATGAGTAAAGGAAAATATATGGACCTGACTGCACATAACAGAAAACGGGAAAGAAACATTAAATACTAAAATTAACACTTTGAAGAGAGACATTTCTGTATCACCCATCATTATAATCCTAGCACCTGACAAAAAACAAGTTTGTTAAAATAGGGTATTAAGCTGTCTACAGTCCAAAAACAGTTGCACAGGAGAAGTGGAATGCAATGCTAAGTACTTGATTTGTGGTGGCAATCAGTGAATAATCAGCAATAATTCCATAACTATTCAGGACAAAGTGAGAATTTCAGTATTTTTTGATGGTTCTAATTCTCTAGACTCAATTAAAACTTCCAGAATCTCATTAAAATTAAAAAATTTGTTTCTTCAAAAGATACTCTAAAGAAAATGAAAAGGCAAGCCAATGACTAAGAGAAAACATCTGCAAAACATATATTCTACAAGGGACTTGTATCTAAAATATATAAAAAATTCTTACAATTCAAAAATAAGACAAACAACTCAGTAAAAATGGGCAAAAGGTATGGACAAGTACTTCATCAAAGAAAACAAAGAAATAGAAAATAATCAAACGAAAAGATGTTCAACATCACTAGTCATAAGGGAAATACTAATTTAAACTATAAGTGACTACTACATACACAATGTAGCCCTGGTGGCGCAGTGGTTAAGAGCTTGGTTGCTAACCAAAAGGTCAGCTGTTTGAATCCACCAGCTGCTCCTTGGAAACCCTATGGGGCAGTTCTACTCTGTCCTATAGGATCACTATGAGTCGGAATCGATTCAACAGCAACGGGTACATGCCCACTACGAAGGCTAAAATTTAAAAGACTGATTATATACATCAAGTGTTGGCAAGGATGCAAAACAACTGATAATTTTATCCACTGCTGGTGGGAATGTAAAACGGTATACTCCCCCTTGCTGCAGAGTCGATTCCGACTCATAGCAACCCTACAGGACAGAGTAGAACTGCTCACAGGGTTTCTAAGGAGCAGCTGGTGGATTCGAACTGCTGACCTTTTGGTTGGCACTGAACGCTTAACCACGGTGCCACCAGGGCTCTGCAAAACCATATAGCACACTGAAAAACAGCTTGGCAATTTCTTAAAAACTGCTAGGTTTTTACCCGAGAGATATGAAAGTATCTGTCCACACCAAGGATTGTACATAAATGTGCATAGAAGCTTTTCTGTAACTGCTGAAACATGGAAACAACCCAAATGTCCATCACTTGGTAAATGCATAAACAACTGGTGATACAGCCGTACAATGGAATAGTCAGTAATAAACAGTAAAAAAGAATCTAAAAGTAAGTATGCTGAGTGAAAACAGCCAGATGAAAAAAGAGTACTTAGGTTATAATTCCATTCATATGGAATTCTAAAAAATCTTCTGACTACACTGACAGAAAGGAAACCAGTGATTGTAAAGGGATGGAAGCGGAGAAGGCCTGCAGGGAAGGATTACAAAGAAGCACCAAAAAACTACTGGGTGATGAATACATTATCTTGCTTTCACAGTGATGTTTTCATAGGTGTATATACATATGCCAGAATTTATAAAACTGTACACTTCAAATATGTGCAATTTATTATATGTCAGCTGTATCTCAATAAAGCTGTAATAAGAACTTTCAGAAGTTGTTTAAATCTTAGAATACATAAACTTTGGGTAAGTTAGGTGGAAAGGAGCTCAGTACTACTTGTGGGTATTAAAAAAAAAAAAAAAATCCACTAAACTCTAAACTGACCTTTAATTGCCTACAAAATAATTCCTGAGCATACTCCTGATGTTGTTGGAAAGAAAACAAAAACATGAATGTACAAATAATCTAAATAATAACACTTATCATCCTAATTCCTACTTCTAACATTGTTCTGGGAGAACATTCAGTCTTAGGGCACTGGAAATACATTTCCAATTGTACAACTTTCCTCCCCTCTTACAGTAAAATTCTAGCTTAACAGAGAGGAACATGGTATCTAGTGTTGGGAAGAAAAATCTCTGGCCTTTGTAGTTGTACATATCAGACATTTATAAATCAGGAACTATGCATACTTAAAATATGAAGGCTGAAGAGGAATCTTAACTTAGTTTTTATTTTAAAAAGAAAGCATTTATAGTTTATACTAAACCCTTGAAGGGTGTGTATGTGCGTGTGTGTGTACATGCACGCGCATGTACTGGTTAAGATGGGATGAAGGAAGGACTACTAGTGAGTTTATCAATAATTCTGTCCCCTAAATGCAACTCCATTGAATTCTTTTAAGTGATGAAGAAAACAACAGAAATGACATGCATCAGTGAGTATTAAAAATGCATAACTTCAATGACCCTACAACCTACTGATTCCACTTCAAGGTACATACTCTAATATAGAGACACTCTTACAAAGCAATATTATTCGTAATAATAAAAAATTGCAGACAAAGCAAAAATCCAAGAGTAGAGTAAGTAATTTGTGGTATAGATTTATTTTCATAAAGAATACTCTAGTCTTAAGTTATAATAAGAATTTTAACATACACTTCAAGGAACATCCTGCCTTATTATTGCACAGTTTGTAACTCTTCAATTCTCTCACACAGCCCTTATAGAAACGTTAGCCAAAAGGCTGATGAGTCCACGTGATCTCTGTCCACACCATATAAAGATGCATTTACTAATGGACATCATACAACTAGCTCGCAGCAAAAATGAACTAAATCTATACATACCTGATGGATGAATCTCACAAACACAGGGTTATGTTTTCACTCAACAATTCATATATATAGTACGACTGCCTTATATAAATTAATTAATTAATTAATTAACCAAATGAAGAAGTCTTTCAGCACAAAGTGGCAATGGAGATCTTACTCCTCTGTTATAGCGACATGACCTTGAATCATTAAGCTATATGAGGTGGGGAAACAAAGCTCCTCATGCCACAGTATGATTTACATGTTTAATTCCTGTTGCCAAGTATCCAACTACTATCATATTTCCCTATCCTTTTTCTTCTCATTTTTTAATCGTAAGACCAGGTTCTCTCCAGGCTGGCCAACAGGATTTATTACATATTACACAATACCACAATAACAAAAAGCTCCTAAATTTTAAAAACTGAAGAGGAATATTTTATTATGACAAGGTCCTTCTCAATATAGGGGAAAAGAACTTACTTCTACTGGTGATTTCTAATGATGAACCAATTTACAAAAGATATTCGGGAAAAATTTAAAAAATGCCCACTATCCCTAAACTTGATTGTTAATGGTCTCAGAAAACCATAAGCTTTTAAGAAATGAAAACTAGATGAGAGCTCCTTTAGTCTAGGAGCGAGTACACGTTCTCTGTAAAGTGTCAGAGAGTATAAATATTTTAGGCTTTGTGGGCCATCGAGTCTGCCACTGAAGCACAAAAGCAGCCATAAACAAGAGCTTATTTTAAAGAATAAGTGGCAGGTTGTATCCTGCCCCTGGGGCCTCGTTTGCCAACCCCTGATGCAGTCCAAACATTTTTACAGATGAGAAAAACTAAGGTCCCCAAAGAGTATAAAAGCTTTCAGTGGTCATAACTAATTAGAGGCAGAGCTGGGACAGAATTTAAATCTCACCACACTGGCAAACCAATTCTAGAAGGCAGCATCAAAGCATTTGTTTATTAGACTTATTTAGAGGGTAAACAACTTCAGTTTCTAATTTCAGCAGTTGTGAAAAATGTCAGTGCTATTAGGCATACAAGACCAGTAAATCTGGAAGAGAAAATAATATTCGAGACAAGACATTCAAGAAGAACCAGAAGGAACTTTCTATCAAGAGATGGATATTGTGTGCATCATTTACAGGTGAGCTTAGGGCTAGAAAAACAGCTTTGGTAGTGCCTGGTGTCCAGGTGCTAGGTGGCTGTGATAGTGTAGAACATGAAATGCAGGTAGAAGGAGAAGGGCGCTAACGATGGGGACCTAAGGGACGAAAAATATATGGAGAAAGGGAAATTAAAGGAGACTGTGACAGAAGTCAAAGAGGCTGGAGGAAGCCTCACAGACAGTGACATTAAGGAGGCCAAGGAAGGTGAACAATTGGAGGACAAGTTATCTTATAACACAATGAGCCCAGGTAAAATAAGGCCTGAAAGGTTTTCACTGTAGCTGGCCCTGAAGACTTCCTTTATGATACTGGTGAGATAAGTTTTACTGCAGTCATGTGAAATGCAAGCAGGTCATAATCACCTGAAATGGTTAAGTGTAGACTGCAAATACAAGCCCTCTTTTCGAAAAGTGTGTCAGGGAAAAGAGAGCAAAGCACAAGATGGAAGAGAAGAAGCCAGAGGAAAAGGAGAGAAGAAACATCTACTGAGCACCTAGTATTGAAAACACTGTGCTAGTTATATCCATTTTCTTTTCTCATTTAAACTTTATAGCTACTCTATTTCCCCATTAGACTTGAAGTAACTTAAGGTTGACTGAGGTTGATTCACTTCTCAACGTTATACAGTCTGTCAGCAGTAAATCTGGGATTCAAATGCATATCTGATTCCCTAAAATGTTCCACCCAATATTAAGAACAGAAACAAGGGAGAGTTTTTAAACATACATTTAAAAAATCACTTTCTTAAACCAACTGAAGCTTTCTTAAATTGATTTTGACCGATAAAAAAGAAATCTAAATCTTTTTGAGTTGTGCAGAATGTATTAGGATTTTATAAGATCAGCGGGCTGTAATTAATAGTAAAAACAAAACAAGAGTTTAACATATTTTTCTTGACTACTTACAAGAACCCATGATTTAAATAAGATCTACCCATATTATGGTAATGTAGTTTAATAAAAAGAATACCTTCAACGGTTAATAATACAGACCTTAGGCAACAGAAGCATAATATGAGGAAATATAGGTATCTAACTGGCTAAACAAGATCGAGTATAATAAATCTCAAACTTAGAATGCTATAAATATATTTTAAATTTTCAAAAAAATTTTAATGAGTTAATGATTTTCATAAATCATTTTCAGGCTTCCATAGCTGTAGATTCTCCATGCAAATCCCTTGCTTGCTCATGTATAAGTAAGTACACTTGCAATACCAAACAAACAAGTTTAGTGATTATTTCACATGTGTAAAAACTGACAGAGCAAGTACTATGGATGTGCATGGTAGAAATCATTTTAATTGCAATAACTAAGTTGCAGAAACTCGTTATCACATTGCTTTGCGTATAAATATTGTGCATATATCCAGCACCACCAAAAACCAAACCTGTTGCCATCGAGTTGATTCTGACTCACAGAGACCCTACAGGACAGAGGAGAACTGCCCCATATGGTTTCCAAGGAGCACCTGGTGGATCAGAACTGCTGACCTTTTGGTTAGCAGCCGTAGCTCTTAACCACTATGCCACCAAGTTTTCCATATATCCGACAGGGATCCATAATTACTTTAAGGTGGTCAAAAATAAACTAAAAGCCTTAAGTAAAGTGGTGCAATTCTGTACAACTTTGTGTCGGTAGTTCAATAAATTTGGAATGACATGCAAGGGCTTGCATTATTTTTTAAAAAAAAAAAAAAGAAGGGAGAGAGAGAGACAGACTATTATGGACTTTAGCTTGTAGTCATGACAGAGTATCTGGCACTAGAATTGTCCTCCAGGGATAAACAATTAGAAAACTGACTGACAAAACTAAGAACTCTTTTAAGAAATAAGAGAAAATGTGGACACTTCACAACATAACATTCACAAGGTTCAGTATACAACAAAAAAATTACTAAACATTCAAAAAAGCAGGTAAATATGACCCAGAAACAAGAGGAAAAAAACCACTAGTCAACAGAAAAAGATCCAGAAATGACAGAGATGATAGAGATTAGCATAATAAGGAATTTGAAACAGCTACTATAATGAGGAGAAAAAGGGAAGACATAAAAAAGAGCTAAATGGAAGTAATTAACAGAAGATTAGACACAACAGAGTGAAAAAAACAAAAACAAAGAACAGTGGACTTAAAAGCAAAGCAACAGAAACTATCTAAACTGAAGCATGGAGGCAAAAAAGGCCAGAAACACATATAGACATATAATTAAAGACTGAGAAGGGGAAAGAAACACTATTTAAAGAAATAGTAATCAACATTTTTCCAAATTTGATGAAAACTATGACCCCACAGATCCAAGTAGCAAAATGAACCCAAAGCAGTATAAAAACAAAGAAAACCACATCAAGTCATAATCAACTGATGAAAGCCACTGATAAAGAGAAATTCTTCAAGAATGTCACAAACAAACAGACACATTATATACAGGGCATCAATAATAAAAATACCAGCTGACTTGTCATCAGAAACAATGCAAGCCAGAAGACAACAGACTTCTCTAAAGAATGAGAAATAAACTGGAAACAAAGAAATTCTGTATCCAATGAAAATATCCTTCAAAAAATGAGGGTAAAATAAAGACATTTTCAGGCAAACAAAAGCTAAGAATTCGTTACCAGGAGATCTGTACTATGAGAAAGTCTTCAGGATGAAAGAAAAGGATTCCATACGGACACACTGCTGATCTACATAAAAGAATAAAGAGTGCAAAATGTATGGCATACCCTCTTCATTTTTTAGTTTCTTTAGAAGAAACTGTTTAAGCAAAAATAATAACATGTAGTGTGGGACTACATATAACATGCAACAGTAAAATGTATGACAACAATGGCACAAAGAACAGGAAGGGAAATAGAAATATACTGCCATAAGGGTCTTACTTTATATATGACAAAGTATATTATTATTTAAAGGTAAATTGTTAAGTTTAAGATGCATATTTTCAATCCTCAAACATCCTCTAAAATATGCAACAAGGAAGTATAGCTAAAAAAGCCATAGGGAAAATAAAAAAATAATCCAAAAGGTATGAAAAAAACCCAACCCTGTTGCCACTGAGTCAATTCAGATTCATAGTGACCCTATACGACGGAGCAGAACTGCCGTATAGGGTTTCCAAGGCTGTAATCTTTAGGGAAGCAGACTGCCACATCTTTCACCCATGGAGCGACTGGTGGGTTCAAACCACTGACCTTTTGGTTAGCAGCCAAGCACCTAACCACTTTACCACCAGGGCATGTGTGAGTAAATGAGGAAAGAAAATGGAGCGATGAAAAGAAAACAAATATAAAGGCAAAATACTTAAACCCTCTAAAAAAACCCATTGGCGTCAAGTGAATTCGACTCATGGCAACCCCATTTGTTATAGAATAGAACTGCACAATAGGGTTTTCTTGGCTGTGTGCCATACTGTGGGGGCTTGCATGTTGCTGTGATGCTGGAAGCTATGCCACCAGTATTCAAATACCATCCATGGTGGCCAGGTTTCAGTTGTGCTTCCCAACTAACACAGACTGGGAAGAAGGACCTGGTGGTCTACTTCTGAAAAAAAGTAGCCAGTGAAAACCTTATGAATAGCAGCAGAACAGTGCCTGATATAGTGCTGGAAGATGAGGCCCTCAAGTTGGAAGGCACTAAAAGAAGACTGGGGGAGAGCTGCCTCCTGGAAGTAGAGTTGACCTTAATGATGTGGATGGAATCAAGCTTTCAGGACCTTCATATGCTGATGTGGCACTACTCAAAATGAGAAGAAACAGCTGGAAATATCCATTAATAACAGGAACATGGAATGCATGAAGTATAAATCTAGAAATATTGGAAATTGTCAAAAATGAAACGGAACTCATTAACATCAATATCTTAGGCATTAGTGAGCTGAAATGGACTGGTATTGATCATTCTGAATCAATCATATGGTCTACTATGCCAGGAATGATAAATTGAAGAGGAATGGCGTCACATTCATCATCAAAAAGAACACTTCAAGACCTATCCTGGTACAACACTGTCAGTGATAGGATAATATCCATACGCCTACGAGGAAGACCAGTCAATAGACTACTATTCAAGTATATGCACTAATCACTAAGGCCAAAGATGAGGAAATTGAAGATTTTTACCGACTTCTGCAGTCTGAAACTGATCAAACGTGCAATAAAGCTGCATCAATAATGGCGATTGGAATGCGAAAGTTGGAAACAAAGAAGAAGGACTGGTAGTTGGAAAACATGGCCTTGGTGACAGAACAATGCCGGAGATTGCATGATAGAATTCTGCAAGACCAACAACTTCCTCACTACAAATACCTTTTTCAACAACATAAACGGTGACTATACACATGGACCTTGCCAGATGGAATACACAGGAATTAGATCGACCACATCTGTGGAAAGAGACAATGGAAAAGCTCAGTATCATCAGTCAGAACAAGGCCAGGGGCCAACTGCAGAACAGACTATCAATTGCTCATATGCAAGTTCATGTTGAAGCTGAAGAAAATTAGAACAAGTCCACGAGAGCCAAAGTATGACCTTGGGTATATTCCACCTGAATTCAGAGACCATCTCAAAAACAGATATGACACACTGAACACTAATGATCCAAGACCAGACAAGTTGTGGAATGATACACCAAGGACATCACACATGAAGAAAGCAAGCGGTCATTAAAAAGACAGGAAAGAAAGAAAAGACCAAAATGGATATCAGAAAAGACTCTGACACTTGCTCCTGAATGTACAGTAGTTAAGGCAAACAGAAGAAACGATGAAGTAAAAGAGCTGAACAGAAGATTTCAAAGGGCAGCTTGAGAAGACAAAGTAAAGCACTATAATGACATGTGCAAAGACCTGGAGTTAGAAAACCGAAAGGGAAGAACATGTTTGGCATTTCTCGAGCTGAAAGAACTGAAGAAAAAATTCAAACCTTGAGTTGCAATACTGAAGGATTCTACAGGCAAAATACTAAACAACACAGGAAGCATCAAAAAAAGATGGAAGGAATACACAGTCACTGTACCAAAACCAATCGGTCGACATTCAATCATTTTAGGAGGTAGTATAAGATCAAGAACTGATGGTAATGGAGAAAGAAATCCAAGCTGCACTGAAAGGGATGGTGAAAAGCAAGCCTCCAGGAATAGACAGAATACCAAGTGAGATGTCTGAACAAACAAATGCAGCACTGGAGGTGCTCACTAGGCTATACCAAGTGATCTGGAAGACAGCTATCTGGCCAGGTGACTGGAAGAGATCCATATTTATGCCAATTCCAAAGAAAGGAGATCCAACAGAATGTGGAAATTATTGAAAAATATAATTAATATCGCACACAAGTAAAATTTTGCTGAAGATCATTCAAAAGCGGTTGCAGCAGTACATCGACGGGGAACTGCCAGAAATTTAAGCTGGATTCAGAAGAGGATGTAGAACGAGGGCTATCGTTGCTGATGTCAGATGGTTCCTGGATGAAAGAAGAGAAAACCAGAAAGATGTTTACCTGTGTTTCACTGACTATGCAAAGGCATTCGACTTTGTGGATCATAATAAATTATAGGTAACACTGGGAAGAACGGGAATTCTAGAACATGTAATTGTGCTCAGGATGAACCTGGACACATACACTAAGAAGCAGTTGTTCACACAGAACAAGGGGACACTGTGAGGTTTAAACTCAACAAAGGTGTGCGTCAGGGTTGTATCCTTTCACCATACTTATTCAAACTGTATGTCCAGCAAATAATCTGAGAAGCTGAACTATATAAAGAACTTGGCATCAGGGTTGGAGGAAGACTCATTAACAACCTGTGCTATGCAGATGACACAACCTTGCTTGCTGAAAGTGAAGAAGACTTTGAAGCACTTACTGATGAAGATCAAAGACTCAAAGACTACAGCCTTCAGTATGGATTGCACCTCAACATAAAGAAAACAAAAATCCTCACAACTGGACCAGTAAGCAACATCACAATAAACGGAGAAAAGATTGAAGTTGTCAAGGATTTCATTTTACTTGGATCCACAATCAATGCTCATGTTCATCCACAAGTAACTGTATAAACAAATTGTGGTATATTCATATAAAGGAATGAAATACTACTTGGCAATGCAAAGGGATAGTTCATACAAATAACAACATGGATGAATCTCAACATGCTGAGTACAAAAAACACCCACCCCACACAAAACCATACTATATGACTCCTGCAAAGGGGGCATGCATAGGGTGGCCAACCATTCAGCTCTGTCTGGTCAAACTGGGATTATAGGTCACCCTAAGCTGTTTGAAGAAACATCCTTGGAGTGATGGAAATGTTCTAAATCTTGACTGGGGTGGTGGTAACACCGGTATTTATGTGTGTCAGAACTCATTACACTACGCACTTAAAATGGTTGCATTTTATTGTATGTAAATTCTATCTTAAAAAAACTGACTGAAAAAGTGAAAAAAGAGAGACTAATATGTAATTTGTGATGTCTTTACTATATTAGGAAAACTGGTGGCATAGTGGTGAAGTGCTATGGCTGCTAACCAAAAAGGCTGGCAGTTCGAATCCACCAGGCACTCCTTGGAAACTTTATGGGGCAGTCTACTAGGTCCTATAGTGTCACTATGAGTCAGAATTTACTCGACAGCAATGGGGTAACGGGGGTTTCTATATTAAATGCAACCAGAATATCATCCTTAAATTGCTACTTTAATGGTAGCATTAAAAGTATTAGTTTGTCAAACCCTAAGGTCAAAATTATTTTATATACAATATGTATATTCTTTAAGAAACCAAAGGTATGATTTAAGATGCAAAGACATAATCAAGAAGCATTAATGTTCTTTTGGTCTCTGAACTCATTTAAAACACTCACAGGGCTCTGATCCTCAAGGACCTCTAGGGTAAAGAGAGACTTGTACATAAGTCAACTATAACCAGCCAACATCAGTACAACAAAATAAGCATATTGAAAGTGCCACACTGCCCTGTGGTGAGGAAGGAGGTCAGGAAAGGTTCTGGAAGGTGAGACGAGCTGATTTTACTTAAGAAATATATAACAAGATAAAAGAGTCAGAAGTACACTCCATGTACTCTAGGTGTGAAGGGGAAACTGCATGATTTGGGTAACTGTAACAGCTGATGTACCAGAGAATAATTAGGTGGCTGGCAACATTAAAAGTTGAAAAGTAAGCAAGTGGTAGATTATGAAGACCAAAGACTCTGAATGCATGACTATCTGCAACCAGTACCACAAACACAGAACATTTTAACAAATCAACTATCCTATTTCTACTTCTGAGTATAACTTTAGGTTGTACATTTAAGTTTTTACTAGGTTCAGAACACACTTCTACCTAATTTATTCCAGATGAATTACATATTTGCAACTTTTAGAATCATACAATTGAACTCTTTCATTTTATGATAAAACAAGGTATTTAGTATGGACCCCATCATTTCAGGACACAAAACAAGTCTTAACGTTACCTTGAATTTTAAGAAATGAAAAAAAAAATTTTTTTAAATTTTTAGACTAAGGAAGAAAACACATTTTAAAAACTTGAACAGTTTTTTCTGGATTTCCTAAACACTGAGTGTCTCCATGATTTAGGAAATTAAACTGCACATAAATGTTTCATGTAGTCTTCTGTGTGGTATCTCACACCGTAAAAAAAGGGGTGGTGGTAGAGACATTAAAAATTATCATACCAGACTTCCAGGCAACATGGCGCTATAGTCAGAAGCACCATGCCGTCCCTCCGCAGCAAAGATCAGAAAAAATAAGTCAAACAGAGTCACACATCAATCCTGAAACCCAAAGCGTCAAATGAAGAGATAAAGAACTCAGCCAAGCACCAAATGGTAATAAGAAACTGACCAAGAACAGAGAGCGAGGAGACATACATGCAGAGGTCCCATATCAGCTACTGCAGCACGGATCCGCCATCTTGGACTCCTATAGGAGATCAGTGAACGGGGGAATGAGAAAGCAGCTTCACGGAGCTTCCAGCAGGAGACAATACAACTGGTAACCAGTGATACACGCTTTCCCATCCCCCACCCTTCTTCACCCACTCTTAGCCTCCTCTACTTCCTGCAGCCACAATCTCTTAGCCGGGAAGCAATAGCTTCACCCCGGTGTCACTTGGTGTTGCTTCTTTCCACTTCTCTAGATTTCCTCCTTACCTCTCAACACCTCCCCTTCCATTCTCTCAAATACCTGGCTCCATGCACCATCTTTGCTTCTTCCTGAAAGGCTGTGAAACGCTGCTCGACTGTGAAACTACTTTCTAGCCCGTGCCGCTGTGCTGGTGGGACCCCCGGGGCATTTTTGTTCATTTGCTCTGATTTTTTCTATTTTGATTTGTTTGTTTTCTTTTTCTTTTCTCGGCTTGGGAGCCCCTTCCAGCCAGGCAGTACCTCGCAGCTTGGAAGCTACTCCCTTACTCTGCGCAGAGACACAGGGCCATCCCTGGGGGCATTTCTTTTCTCTTGCTTTTTTTTCTTTTCTTCTTTTTTGTTTTGTTTTTGGTTTTTTTTTTTTTTTTTTGTTTCTTTGTTTTGTTTTCTTCTCTTATTCCCTTTTTGTCTTCATTTTTAGTTTCTCGATTTAGTCATCATTTTCTTTTACCCTTTTTCTTTTCTTTTTATTTTGTTTTTCCCCATTTCTCAGTCTCTCGTCTCTCCACTTCAATAGTAAGCTCCTGAAGCACTGTTTTTTGTCTGCGTATATGTTTTTGGCTCCCGTTCCTCTCTCCTCTCTGTCTTCTTTCCCATACACTTCTTAGCTCCACACATCACAATCTACCCCCTCCTTCCTGCTTACCTGCACCGTGTACTGAACATCACACTCCCAAGCAGCAGAGGCACAGCATACTGGAACCTGCCCTGCACTGATTCCCGGTCTGCACTGTCAGCCCTGGTAAGTGCCACAAACAACCCATCCCAGCAACTCCCCTTCAGCTGGACCTGCCCTGCTGTACCACACCTGAGTGACTGACTGTCCTTTGGAGAAGGTGAAAAGTATCATCCCACAGATGAGCAAACAACAAAGAATGCACAGCCCGCCTGCTCAGACATAACCAAATAAAACAAAAAAGTAGGATGAAACAAACAAATCTACAATCAACAAATGAGGAAAATAACCACTGAATGCCCCGAAGACAGCAGACAATATCAAAACATTTACAAAAACAGGACAGGATGGCTCCAGTAGGCGTTGAAAATAAAACACCAGATGACCTTCCAGTAGAAGAAAAGGCACTAGACCAAACTGATAGGGAATTCAAATCCCTAATATTCAGAATTATCCAAGAGTTGAAGCAAAAAGAAGACAAAAAATGAGGAAAAAATAGACAAATTCATGGAAAAGGCAGACATATTCATGGAAAGTACAGACAAAAAAAATGGAAGAATTTAAGAAAATAACACAGGAACAAAATGCTAAAATAAATTCACAACTAAAAATCATACAAAAACAACAATTAGAAATCCAAAAGATAAACAACAAGATTGCAGAAATGGACAGTGTCATACAAGGGCAGAGGAGCAGATTTGAAACGATGGAAGATAGGATCAGCGAAATTGAAGACAAACACTTGGCTACAACTATGAGGAAAACAAAGAAAAACGAGAAACCCTCAAAATTATGTGGGATACAATCAAAAGCAAAAATATGCGAGTGATCAGAGTTCCAGCAAAGGGGGAGAAAACAGAAAACACAGACAGGATCATTAAAGAATTGCTGACAGAAAACTTCCCCAATATCATGAAAGATGTAAAGCTGACCATCCAAGAAGCTCAATGAACCCCATATACGATAGACCCCAAAAGAAAATCACCAAGGCATATCCTGATCACACTTGCTAAAACCAAAGACAAACAAAGCATCCTGAGAGCCGCTCAAGAAAAACAAAAAGTCACAGAGGAGAAACAATAAGACTAAGCTTGGATTATTCGGCAGAAACCATGCAGGCAAAAAGGCAATGGAATGACTTATATAAAACCTTGAAAGAAAAAAATTGCCAGCCGAGAGTAATATATCCTGCAAAACTCTCGTTCAAATATGATGGTGAAATTAGGACACTTCCAGGTAAACGGAAATTAAGGGACTATGTAAAAAACAAACTAAATACGAGACTTATTAAAGGGAGTCCTCCGATCTGAGAAAAAACAACTTTAGCTCACAGGCTGAATACAGGACGCAGGATTGTACTAGCCAGATACCAAGCTAGAAATGAACTCTTAAGGACTATGCAAAATCAAAGCAATTACAACAGGGAACCAGAGAGGTTAATCTGTAAATGACAACAGCATCAGAACAATAAACGAAGGAATAGACAGTGTAGTTATAGAACCTTCTAATGGAGAGGAAGGCAAGGCGATACCAAGTAATAATAGACTGGTTCAAATCTAGAAAGATAAGGGTAAATTCCAAGGTAACCACAAAGAAAGTTAACAAACCTACTCATCAAAATAAAGAAGAAAAACATAAAGTCTCAGTAAAAACAAAACCTACAAAAACAAAAGAAATGAAAAAAAAAAAATTCACAAACAAAAAGAACTCACCACAGGAGAGTAAGAGGAACAAAGAAAATGTCACACCACAAATAAAAGCACTACAAAATGCAATCCCACTCCTAGGAATACATCCTAGAGAAATAAGAGCCATCACATGAATAGACATATGCACACCCATATTCACTGCATCACTGTTCACAACAGCAAAAAGATGGAAACCACCTAGATGCCCCTCAACAGATGAATGAATAAACAAACTATGGTACATACACACAATGGAGTATTATGCAAAGATAAAGAACAATGATGAATCTGTGAAGCATCTCATAACATGGATGAAACTGCAGGACATTACGTTGAGTGAAATAAGTCAATCACAAAAGGACATATATTGTATAAGACCTCTACCGTAAAAACTAATGGAAAAGTTTACACAACAAAGAGACAATCCTTTGTTGGTTACGAGGGATGGGAGGGGTGGGGGTGGGGACTAAACAGACAATAGATAAGTGGTAACTTTGGTGAAGGATAAGACAGTACACAATACTGGAGAAGCCAACACAACTTGTACAAGGAAAGGTCATGGAAGCTCCACAGACACATCCAAACTCCCTGAGGGACTGAATTGCTGGGCGGAGGGCTGTGGGGACCATGGTCTCGGGGAACTTCTAGCTCAATTGGCATGACACAGTTTATAAAGCCAATGTTCTACATTCTACCTTGGGTCTACCTGTGTCTGGGTTCTTAAAAGCCTGTGAGCAGCCATCTAAGATACTCCACTGGTCTCAAACCTTTGGGAGCAAGGGGAGAATGAAGAGAACAAGATACAAGGAAAAGATCAGTCCAAAGGGCTAATGGACCACAGCTACCACGGCTTCCACCAGACTGAGTCCGGTACAGCTAGATGGTGCCCAGCTACCACCACTGACTACTCTGACCAGGATCACAATAGAGGCTCCTAGACAGAGCTGGAAAAGGATGTAGAACAAAATTCTAACTCACAAAAAAAAGACCAGATTTACTGGTCTGACAGACTGGAGAAACCCCGAGAGTATGGCCCCTGGACACCCTTTTAGCTCAGTGGTGAAGTCACTCCTGAAGTTAACTGTTCGGCCGGGGATTGGACAGCCTCATAAAACAAAACGGGAGTAATGAGGCACAGCAGTCCAGGGTCAAGGACTAGAAGGCAGAGGGGACACGAAAGCTGGTGATAGGGAACCCAAGGTTGAGAGGGGACAGTGTTGACATGTCGTGGGGTTGTTAACCATTGTCATAGGGCAATATGTGTACTAAGTATTTAATGAGAAACTGTTTGTTCTGCAAACCTTCATCTAAGGTACAAAAAAAAAAAAAAAAAAGAATTATCTATGTGAGATCAAATTGACAACAGCAACTCAAAAGATTTGATGGGAAGCCTAGGGGGCAGTGAGTTGAAGATAATGGTGATGGAATAATTTGGAAAACGATAGTGAGAATGGCAGCACAACTGGAAGAATGTAATCGATGTCACTGAATTGTACATGTAGAAATTTTTGAAGTGGTATAACTTTGGGTATGTATATGTTCACCAGAAAAAAGGTCCTACAAGGTCGAGAAGGGAAAGTGTTGACATGTCATGTAGTTGTTAACGAATGTCATAAAACAATACACATACCAACTGTTTAATGAGAAACTATTTGTTCTCTAAACTGTCATCTAAAGTACAATTAAAAAAAAAATTAAAAAGTAAATCCTGAGACTCAGGAAAAAAAAAAATTATCATACTGACGGGAAGGGTACATTTTTCCGGTTATCCAACACTAGAATTCATGAACCAACAGACTCGACGGCACATAACAACAAGAATTCATGACCTTTCCATTTGTTACATAAAAAAGCACCTTTCCTTTGGTCCACCATCCCAGAACATCAAGGGGGGTGGGGGAAGCATGGAAGGATCCAAAGAATCGGAGTTCAGCCTGCCACATCCCTTTGGGGATGTTGTTCATTCTCTTATGATTAAATCAGCCATAAATCATTTCACTTGTACCTGGTCCCATCTATATTTATTGAAACATTTTTCATTCATTTAGTTAAAATTTATCCAGACACTGAGAAATATCAAATCAGGAAATATGAGTTGATAATTTGCCTCTTCAAAAAAATAAAACAAAGCCAAAGAAGCATCTGGCAAAAGCTCTGAAATAAAAGCACTTTCCCCAGCCTTGCTTTTTCATAGTTCAACACCAGAGGTCGCCAAACTTCAGGAATAGAGCTGCATGTGCAGCCTTTAATTAAAGCAAGTGTGAAGTAAAAGAAATCCTATTAGAAATATGTTATTCCCCTGCTTAAAATCTTCCAGTGGCTTCCAACTGCCCATAAGCTACTGAGATCTGGTTACTATACACAGCTTCAGCCTTCTCTTTCCTTATAATAAACTCATATTCAGCCACCAGCGTCATTCAGAACCTTAAACGCCAGCCATAAAGAAACACATAATAGGCCTGGTTTCCCTAAATTTTGTTGTCCAAATGAGTGCCCCAGTAAGTCCTCCATTTTACTTCCTTCTCCAAACAACGAATAGTTTTTCGTATTTTAAGATTCAGTTCAAGGATTATCTCCAAATGGAATGCTCCCCTCCCTGCTTTGTGATCTGTTGAGGCTTCTGGGATAATACTTGCCTAGCTCTCTGGCCTCTCCACTGTTCTCCTCCTCCCCTCAATCTCTCTGACCTCCTTGAGGGCAAGGACCCCCTTCTGATCTTTAGCCCAACACCTGGTAAATATTATTCACTAAATCAATGTATGTAGTTAAAGGTGGTATACACCCTGAAAGACCTAAAGGGATGAATAGCCAGACCTATATATAATGAATTCAAAAAAAGTTTTAAAAATAAGTGAACGAAAATTGCATAACAGAGGCAGAAGAGATTACATGCATGCATGCATGGGTGAATAATTAAGCATCTTAATTTCTTTTCTCTATAAAAAAAGGATATATTCAATTTGGAATACTGATCAGGTTGGCTGCCTATACCCTAAGCTTGACAAATTTCTCTAATTAGAAAACTAGGAAACAAGTCACTAAGCTATTCTACTGCAAAATAATCAGTCTCCTAAAGGCATGTGAAAACCCTGACGGCGTAGTGGTTAAACACTACGGCTGCTAACCAAAAGGTCCGCAGTTTGAATCCACCAGCTGCTCCCTGGAAACCCTATGGGCAGTCCTACTCTGTCCTATAGGGCAGCTATGAGTTGGAATCGACTCGATGGCAACAGGTTTCGTTTTGTTTTAATCTTCCTACATTTGTATCACTACTGTACATTTTCACTTCCAGAGGGCTAATTTGAAATGTTATTCCTCTGATGTTTCCCTATAATTTACAGGAGTTTCTTTTTTAAATCCACTACATTTCCTAGGTATAAGGAGCAGTGGTAAAAGTGATCAACTGCTAACTGAAAGGTCGGCAATTCGAAACCACCAGTGGCTCTGTGGAAGAAAGATGTGGCAGTCTGCTTCCGTAGAGATTTACAGCCTTGGAAACCCTATGGTGTCGCTATGAGTAGGAATCAACCTGACAGCAGTGGGTACATTTCCTTGGTAGTTATTGAACTCTCAACACATGCAGATTTGATCAAATTTCTACTTCTCCCCTATATTACTGAAATGTTTTCTGTGGTGCAATGCTTCCTTCTCAGGGTTTCCTTCCAATTTCCAAAAGGCAAGGAGCAAAAGGCTATAGCAGCAATACAAGTCTTGTTGTTGTTAGGTGCCACTGAGTCAATTCCAACTCATAGCGACCTTATGTACAACAGAACAAAACACTACCCAGTCCTGCACCATCCTCACAATTGTTGTTACTCTTGAGCCCATTGTTGTAGACACTGTGTCAATCCATCTTGTTGAGTCTTCCTCTTTTTTTGATGACCCTCTACTTTACCAAGCACGATATCCTTCTCCAGGGATGGTAACATGTCCAAAGTACGTAAGATGACGTTTCATCATCCTTGTTTCTAAGGAGCATTCTGGCTGTACTTCTTCCAAGACAGACTTGCTCATTCTTCTGGCAGTCCATAGTATATTCAATATTCTTTGCCAATACCACAATTCAATGGTGTTAATTCTTCTTCAGTTTTCCATATCCATTGTCCAGCTTTCACATGCATATGAGGCGACTGAAAACACTATGGCTTGGGTCAGGCGTATCTTAGTCCCCAAAGTGACATCTTTGCTTTTTAACACTTTAAAGAGGTCTTTTGCAGATTTGCCCAATGCAATACCTTGTTTAATTTCTTTCTTCTTTTTTGATAGAAATTAGATTGAAAATAGATAAACTCATAGAATGAGAAGCGAAGTCTTCTCTCCTCCTCTCTATTTTGAAAGAGTTGGGAAGGACTGGTATTACTTATTCTTTAAATATTTGATATAATTTCCTAGTGAAACCTGGGCTTCTACTTGTGGGAAGATTTCCAATTATTAATTCCATTTCTTTAATTGTTACAGGTGCATCCAGATTTTCTATTTCTCCTTGAATCAGTTTTTGTAACTTCCATTTTTATAGGAATTTGTCCATTTCATCTAAGTTGTCTAATTTACTGGCATAAAGTTTTCCATAATATTCCCTTATAATCCTTTTTATCTCTGTAAAGTTAGCAGTGATGTCCTTTCTTTCCTTACTGATTTTGGTAACTTGAGTCTTTTTTTATCTTGGTCAGTCTAGCTAAAGGTTTGTCCATTTCATTGCTGTTTTAAAAGAACCAACTTTTGGTTACATTGATTTTTCTCTACTGTTTTTCTATTTCTTCTTTCATTGAGTTTTGCTTTATTATTTTTAAATCTTTATTCTCATCTTCTTGCTTTTGGTTTAGTTTGCTCTTTTAATTTCCTTTTTAATTATTATTATTACTTTTATTACTGTACTTTAGATGAAGGTTTACAAAACAAACTAGCTTCTCATTAAACAATCAGTGCACGTATTGGTTTTGTGACATTGGTTACCAACCCCACAACATGTCAAGATTCACCCCTTCTTGAACCTGGGTTCCCTATTACAAGCTTTCCTATTCCCTTCTGCCTTATAGACCTTGCCCCTGGGCTGGTGTGACCCTTTAGTCTCATTTTGTTTTATGGGGCTGTCTAACCTTTGGCTGAAGGATGACCCTCAGGTATGACTTCATTACTGAACTAAAAGGATGTCTGGGGGCCACAGTCTCGGGGTTTCTCTGTCAGGCCAGTAAGTCTGGTCGTTTTTGGTGAGTTAGAATTTTGTTCTAGATTTTCCTCCAGCTCTGTCCAGGACCCTCCACTGTGATCCCTGTCAAAGCAGTCAGTGGTGGCAGCTGGGCACCATCTACCTAGTTGTGCTGGACTCAGTCTGGTGGAGGCTGTGGTAGTTGTGGTCCGTTAGTCCTTTGGACTAATCTTTCCCTTGTGTCTTTGGTTTTATTCTTTCTCTCTTGCTCCAGATGGCGTGAGATCAGTGTTGTATCTTAGATGGCCCCTCACAAGCTTTTAAGACCCCAGACGCTACTCACCGAACTAGAATGTAGAACATTTTCTTTATAAACGATGTTATGCCAACTGAGCTAGATGTTCCCTGAGACCACGGTCCCCACGGCCCTCAGCCCAGTAATTCAGAGGGCATTATGCTAAGTGAAGTAAGTCAATTACAAAATGACAAACACTATATGAGATCACTACTATAAAGACTCATGAAATGGTTTACACACAAAAAGAAACAATCTTTGATGGTTATGAGGGAGGGAAGAGGTGGGATGGAAAACCACTAAATAGATAAGTGGTAACTTTGGTGAAAGGTAAGATAGTACACAATACTGGGGAAGCCAGCACAACTTGTCCAAGGCAAGGTCATGGAAGCTCCACGGACACATTGAAACTCCCTGAGGGACTGCTGTTTGATTTCTTGATGGCTGCTTCCATGGATGTTGACTGTGGATCCAAGTAAAATGAAATCCTTGAACATTTTGATCTTTTCTCCGTTTGCTGTGATGTTGCTTACTGGTCCAGTTGTAAGGATTTTTGTTTTATGTTGAGGTGTAATCCATACTGAAGGCTGTGGTCTTTGATGTTCATCAGTAAGTGCTTCAAAGTCCTCTCCACTTTCAGCAAGCAAGGTTGTGTCATCTGCATATCGCAGGTTGTTAATGAGTCTTCCTACAGTCCTGACACTGCGTTCTTCATATAGTCCAGCTTCACACATTATTTGCTGAGCATACAGATTGAATAAGTATGGTAAAAGGATACAACCCTGATGCACACCTTTCCTGACTTTAAACAATGCAGTATCTCTTTGTTCTGTTCAAACAACTGGATCATATGGTATTTCTATCTCTAGCTTTTTAAGGAAGCGACATATTGTTAATTACAAAGTGGCTGTACCATTTTACATTCCCACCAATAGTGCATAAGAGTTCCAATCTCCCCACAACCTAATATTGGTCATTTTGTGTTTTTTAGATTAGTGTTAGCATTGTTAGGGTGAGATGGTCTCATTGTAGTTTTGATTTGCATTTCTCTAAGGGCTAATGATTTCTTCATGTGTCTGTTAGCCACCTGAATGTCTTCTTTGGTGAAGTATCTATGCATATCCTTTGCCCATTTTTTAATTGGATTATTTGTCTTTTCATTGCTGAGGTGTTGCAGTATCTTGTAGATTTTAGAAACTAGATCCTTATCAGATATGTCGTAGCCAAATTTTTTTCCCAGTCTGTAGGATTTTTCTTTTACTCTTTTGGTGAAGTCTTTTGATGAGCCTAAGTGTTTCATTTTGGGAGCTTGCAGTTGTCCAGTTTCTCTTCTGGTATTTGTGCATTGTTAGCTATGGTTTGTATATTATTTATGCCATGTATTAGGACGCTTGGCGTTGTCCCTATTTTTTCTTCCATGATTTTTATCGTTTTAGATTTTATATTTTGGTTTTTGACACATTTTGAGTTAGTTTTTGTGCATGGTGTGAGGTATAGGTGCTGTTTCACTTTTTTACAGATGGATATCCAGTTATGCCAGCACCATTTGTTAAAGAGACTGTTCTCTCCCCATTTAACTGACTTTGGGCCCTTTGACAAATACCAGCTGTTCATAGGTGGATGGATTTACATCTGGGTTCTCAATTCTGTTTCATTGGTCTATGTGTCTGTTTTCGTACCAGTACCAGGCTGTTTTGACTACTGTGGTGGTATAATAGGTTCTAAAATCAGGTAATGTGAGGCTTCCCACTTTGTTCTTCTTCTTCAGTAATGCTTTACTTATCCTGGGACTCTTCCCTTTACATATAAAGTTGGTGATCTATATCTTCATCTTGTTAAAAAATGCCTTTGGAATATAGATTGGGATTGCATTGTATCTGTAGAAAGGTTTGGGTAGAACTGACATTTTCACCATGTTGAATCTTCCTATCCATAAGCACAGTATGTTTTTCCACTTATGTATGTCTCTCTCGGTTTCTTGCAGTAGCGTTTCGTAGTTTTCTTTGTATAGGACTTTTACATCCCTGGTTAGGTTTACTCCGAAGTACTTTATCTTTTTGGAGGCTATTGTAAATGGTATTGCTTTGGTGATGTCCTTTTTGAAGTTCTCTTTGTTGGTGTAGAGCAATCCTACTGATTTCTGTATGTTAATCTTGTACGCTGCTACTTTGCTGAAATCTTCTATTAGTTCCAGTAGCTTTCTTGTGGATATTTTGGGGTTTTCTGTGTATAAGAGCACAGCATCTGCAAACAGGGATACTTTTACTTCTTTCCTTACCAATCTGGATGTCCTATCTTTTTCTTGCCTTATTGCTCTGGCTAGGCCCTCCAGCACAATCTTGACTATGAGTGGTGACCCAGGGCATCCTTGTCTGGTTCTTGTTCTCAAGGGGAATACTTTCAGTCTCCACTGAGAATGACGTTGGCTGTTGGCTTTGGATAGAAGTCCTTTATTATGTTGAGGAATTTTCCTTCTGTTCCTACTTTGCTGAGAGTTTTTATCAGGAATAGGTGTTGGACTTTGTCAAATGCCTTTTCTGCATCAATTAATAAGATCATGAGGTTTTAGTTTATTTATGTAGTGGATTACGTTGACTGATTTTCTAATGTTGAACCATCCATGCATAGCTGGTATGAATCCCATTTGGACATGAGGTAATATTTTTTTGATATGCTGTTGAATTCTATCAGCTAGAATTTTGTTGAGGATTTTTGCATCTATGTTCATGAGGGATATTGGTCTGTAATATTCTTTTCCTTGGGGTGTCTTTGCCTAGCTTTGGTATCAGGGTTCTGCTGGCTTCATAGAATGAGCTCAGGAGTATTCCTTCCTTTTTTATGCTCTGAAATACCTTTACTAGTGCTGGTGTTAACTCTTTCCTGGAAGTTTGGTAGAATTCTCCAGTGAAGGCATATGGGCCAGGGCTGCTTTTTTGTTGGGAGTTGTTTTAATTACCTCTCCCATCTCTTCTGTTGTTATGGGCTTATTTAGTTTTTCTACCTCAGTTTGTGTTAGTTTAGGTAGGTAGTGTATTTGTAGAAATTTGTTAATTTCCTCTAGGTTTTCAAATTTGTTGGAGTATAATTTTTCATAGTATTCTGTTATGATTCTTTTTATTTCAGTTGGGTCTGGTGCGGTATCACTCATCTCGCTTCTTGTTCGGGTTATTTGCTTCCTCTCCTGTTTTTCTTTTGTCAGTTTGGCCAATGGTTTCTTGATTTTGTTGATCTTTTGAAGAACCAACTTTTGGTCTTGTTAACTCAATTGTTTTTCTATTCTCTATTTTATTTATTTCTGCTCTAATCTTTATTATTTCTATCTTGTGGGCTTCTTTGGCTGCTTCTATTTGTTTGAGTTGTAGGGTTAATGTCTTGATTTTGGCCCTTTTTTCTTTTTGGATGTGTGCATTATTGCTATAAACTGACCTCCAAGCCCTGCTATTGCTGTGACCTAAAGGTTTTGGTAAGATATGTTTTCATTCTTATTTGATTCTATGAATTTCTTTATTCTGTCCTTGATTTCTTCTATAACCCAGCAGTTTTTAAGCAAGGTGTTGTTCAGTTTCCACGCATTTGATTTTTTTCCCTTGCCATTTCTGTTGTTGATTTCAACTTTTACGGCATTATGATCAGTAAAGATGCTTTGTATTATTTCAATATTTTGGATTCTGTTAAGGCTTGTTTTGTGGCCTAAAGTGTGGTCTATTCTGGAGAATGTTCCATGTGTGTTGGAAAAGAATGTATACTTTGCTGCTTTTGGGTCGAGACTTCTGTACATGTCTATGAGGTCAAGTTGACTGACTGTGGCATTTAGATCTTCCATATCTTTATTGAGTTTCTTTGTAGATATTCTGTCCTTCACTGAAAGTGGTGTATTTAAGACTCCTATTATTATCGTAGAGCTGTCTATTTGTTTTCAATGTTGTTAGAGTTTGTTTTATGTATTTTTGAGCCCTGTCGTTGGTGCGTCTACATTTATTACGGTTATGTTGTCCTGATGTATTGGCCCTTTAATTATTATATAATGTCCTTCCTTATCCTCATGGTGGATTTTTCTTTAAAGTCTATTTTTTCAGAGATTAATATCGCCACTTCTGTTCTTTTTTGGTTGTTGTTTGCTTGATATATTTTTTTCCATCCTTGAGTTTAGTTTATTTGTGTCTAAGGTGTGTCTCTTGTAGGCAGCATATAGACAGATTGTGTTTTTTTAATCCATTCTGCCACCTTCTGTCTCTTTACTGGTGCACTTAGGCCACTTACATTCAGTGTAATTATTGATAGGTATGAATTTATAAATTTATTGTCATTTTGACGTATTTTTGTGGTGTTGACAGTTTCTTTGTTCTGCTTCAGCTGTGCAGAGTTCTTTTTCTTTATGTATTTTCATCATTGTTGATTTTGTGTTTGCTGAGTCTTTATGTTTTTCTTCTTTTTTATTTTGCTGGGTTGGTTTGTTAGCTCCCTTTGCGGTTACCTTGAAATTTATTTTTCTAAATTTAAACCAATCTTTTAGTTCTTGATTCTTTTCACTTTCTTCATTTCCTCTGAAGTACAAAGTTTTTCTAATTGTAGTAAAGTCTAATTTATTGCTTATACTTGTGTCATAGCTACGAAACCACTGACTAACCATGAAGACTTTCCTTCTGAGAGTTTTATAGTTCTGGCTCTTATATTTAGGACTTTGATCTATATTGAGTTAATTTTTGTTTATGGTATACTAGGAACATTTGAGTCCAGCTTCATTCTTTTACATATGTTGGAAAAACTATTCTTTCCACTACTGAATTGTCTCAATACCCCTGTTGAAAATTTATTTACCAAAAATGTAAGGGTTTATTTCTGGACTTTGAATTCTATTCCATTAATATATATGGCTATCTTTATGCCAGTACCCTGCCTTAATTACCACAGCTGTGTATTAAGTTTTGAAAAGGGGAAGTGTAAGCCTTCCAACTTTTTTCTTTTTCAAGACTGTTTTGGCCCTCATTCTCTTCTTAAATTAAAATTTTACACTTGGAAACAAGTCTCTTCCTTCCCTTAAAAGGTAACTATTCTGATTAAAAAGCATAAAATAACGATTATTCTGATATAAAGCATAAAAGTCATTCTTTTGAATGATACAGATTCACAAGAGTCAAAAGATCTATTTTCTAGGTGAATCTCAGTCAAAGGGTATGTGTGAGGAGGAAGGAGTAGAAAATAGAAAGGGGGTATGTAAAAATCCCTTGGGTTGTTTTTTTTTTTTTTTTTAAAAAAAAAGCACTATATTCCTGAACTTTAAAAAACCACACCCCCTTTTGAGACCCATACATGTCATCAGCTCTTGCTTCAAAAACCACTAACACTATAGCTCTTTGTAGTACCATAAGCCAAGATTTTGTTACGTTTCCTTCTATCTTATGTGTGAATAAAATAATAAAAATTTTGATTTATAAATATGAAATAGCCTCCACTACGCTTTTCTAAGCTATAAATGCCCTGCTAAACGCCCCCTAACTAGATTCCAGTTTATATTTTTTCTACTTCCCGACTGTTAAGAATCATTGCTCTCTAAAATCTTTAACCTTGCTGCAAAAGGAAGCAGAGATTCCTTAGTAAAACAGAGGTGTTGAAATCATGGTCTAGAATATGAATGTTTCCAACCTGATAGACTTTTGTCCCTATCCCTCCTTATAACTGCCCCTTTGTATATTTTATAGATTACTACAAAGAAAACCAGTGCATTAAACCAGTGCCCTGAAATTAACAAATACACAACAGAACTCAAAATGCAACTGTGCAGAACAATCTGTAATTGATAAGTAAAGAGTACTATATCCCAAGAAAAGTAATCACACGGATGGTCTTTTAACTCAGGTCCTAAAATATTACTATCTGTAACTCAGTTTTGAGGTGTCAGTGTCATGAAACTTCAATTTTTGTGAAAAAGGTTTTGTTTTTGTTTTTTTTAATAAATAAAACACCTATCAGCAACTGAGACAGTAAATATTTTTGCTACTTATCTTGGAGAAAGTAATAATTTTGAGTGGATGCCATTATTGCAACTTAAAAGCTAAACTGGGTCAAACTGCCAGGAAATCACTTTTCCATGCATGGGCACACAAACCTATAAGTGTATAGAGATTTATAAAGTGTGAGTAAGCTGCTACACACCCAGTAAAATTTAATAGCAGTACATTAAAACTAATGTCTATGGAAATATTATATTAAAGATGCAGTAGAGCAATTATTCTTTTAATACCTCCTTTACTTATCTGGAGCCCTGGTGGCACAGTGGTTAAGAGATATGGCTACTAAGCAAAAGGTCAGCAGTTTGAATCCATCAGCCACTCCTTGGAAACACTAAGGGGCAGTTCTACTATGTCCTATAGGGTTGTTATGAATCAGAATTGACTCAATGGCAACGGGTTTTACTTATTCACTTATTTTAAAAATGTTGATATCATATTGTCTGTTTAACACCTACTTACTGCAGACAGTTACTATCAAGTATAACTACAGTCTCTTGCACTAGTGTAAGATACTTAACCTGGGGTTCCTGGATAAGCTTCAGAAGGTCCGTGAATCACCAGAAATGTTATGCAAAATCCTAGCATATATGCATTTTTCTGGGTGAAAGAGTTGATCGCTATTATCAAATTTTCAAAGTGGTCTATGATCAAAAAGCTGTTAAGATCTGCTGTTCTAGTTAATATTAAACATAGGATAAGTTAATTAATAACAAGAACAAATTAAGCAACTAACATGATCAATAAGTATTTTGTGAATATATATTTACAAGTAAAAACCTGAACCACAAGGTGTAATGGGGTGTACTTACATGTTCTAGGGAGTGGAAAAAGAATATACAAGTAAGTTTGATATGTGGTCCCTGAAGTCTGTTAATAACACGAGATTTATAACACACAAGCACAAAACTGTCACCAGGGAGCATACGATTAAACTCAAAATGCATGTTGGCGGAGATCTACTGTAGAGTCATTAAAAAAAAAAAATTACAAAAAAAAAAACTTTAAATGCATTAAACCCTTATTTAGTATCTTAGACTTCTGTCTAAAAGATGTTTAACAGTGAAAATGTTAAGCCAGGAGAAAATAGAGGAAGCGTGTGCAGGCACTCAGAAATCCATGAGCACAAGATAACTGAAAATCTAAGACTTTTTCTAAACAAGATGGTGAAAACAAGGTTCAACTATACTTGAAAGCAAAGGAATCCATCATTATAACCTTGATTACTTTCCAAAAGAAACCAAACTCATTGCTGTCAAGTTGATTGTGACTCATAGCAACCCGACAGGAGAGAGGAGAACTGCCTCACAGGGCTTCCAAGGAGCAGCTGGTGGATTTGAACTGCCAACTTTTTAGTTAGTAGCCAAGCTAATTCAAAGACGCCTCAACCCGACTGGTATATTCATTACAGTAAGATCTGGGGGGCTGCTTCCTTTAGTTTGTGGTCACATTGTTTTAATAGCAGACATATAAAAATATGACTCAATGGATTCTGGATATCAAGTTGACATTAAGGATCACACTGTTTTCCCCAGACTACAGAATTCCATGAGTAGAGAACATTAATTTAGCTAAAGATGAAACCCTCCTAAAATACCACCCCTCCTCAAAATGGTACCAATAATACTTCCTAGAATTAACAGTAAGGATGAAATGTGGTAATGTATATAATGTGCTTAGCCCCATGCCTGGTACAGAGTAAAGTCTGAGTGGCAGCTTGTATGATTAACAGTAGCTTGCCAATATTTGAAAATGTAGAATTCTGAGGAGCCAGGTAATTACTGATCTCTCAGTCTAAATTATACTGCAAACAACCATCAATCAAATTAAAAGATGAAGAAAATAATTATTTAGACACGTATCTATAACAAAACACGGCTCTCTTAACTCCATGTAACTGTTTATTTGCTTGCTAACAAAAGATTCTGGCATAAAGCATTTGAAAGCACCATAATCATAGCTTAATGTCCATAATACTTTCTGTGAAATACGAAGTTATGTGATTTGTACATTGTGCAAATACTGTATTACACCTGCTCCTCACTTATCAACATGGTTAGGTTCTGAAGATCAGGTCGTTATTGAAAATTGGCATTACACGAAGATGGACGATCATCACATCAGATCACAAAATAAAGGATGACTGTATCATCACATAACTGCCAAATTATATTATTATATAACCGCCAAATTACAGCACTGTGTAACTACCAAACTGAGAATCATGACCCAGGCAAGCTGACAAATAACCTTAACCATCACAGCCAGCGTTACTCTTGCCTTGCACCTCAGCACTCACTACTGCCACATGTATGTCATTAATGTGCAAATTAGTCAGACAGTAGACTTTTTACTATTGTCGTAAATGAGAAACGCTGGATAATAAGAGAGTTGATGAGTGAGGAATAGGTGTATATACTTAGCAAAGCTATATGCGATACCTTTTGTTTCATTTCCAAATTGATACTTCTCCTTTGTCTCTTGCTGCTGTTATCACTAGTGTGAGTTTTGGTGCATTTGGGAGCTGTGATGCACTTCACATTAATATTTTCGAAAGAAAATTAAACAGAGTGATAATGCTACAACACTCGAAAGATGTGTGATAAATGTGATTGGATGCTGCTGCCTACGAGTTGAGGCATACACTGTTACAAGGCAAACTTTTTATTTGTAAGCAGGGAAAGTTTACATTAAAATAACTATAGAAAATACAGTACGTACATACGCTAGTATGACTGTCAAGACATAGGTGTTATAGGTTATATATGCAGCATATTAGAGCCCTGGTGGCACAGTGGTTAAGAGTTCGGCTACTAACCAAAAAGTCAGCAGTTTGAATCCACCAGCTGCTTCACGAGAGAAAGATGCAACAGTGTGCTTCAGTAAAGATTACAGCCTAGGAAACTCTATGGGGCAGTTCTACCCTGTCCTGTAGGGCCACTGTGAGTTGGAAATGACTTGACAGCAACGGGTATATATATAATGTCAGTTTTTTTTAGAATAGATCTATATGCTTAACGTTTGTATGTTTAAAAGGCTAGCTACTAAAACTATAGAAACTATTCTGAAATTCTATCATCAAGAGGTGGGACTTTGACTAATTCTGCCTGAAAACTCTTCCACTGGAAAGCAGTGGTCGAATTATTACTAGAGCTTAAGTAAATGTATGTTGAATAAATAACAGTATATCTTTAGGAATATTAATACATTTAAAACTGTAAATTCTACAAAATGGTTGGCTTCTTTGAAGCTTTTAGTTTTGTGATATTTTAATCCAGAAACTGAACTCTGGACATAAGCTGATCTTCCTTACTTGAAACTTGTGTTTTAAAATTTGGAGGGAGGAAAGAGAAACTATTAGGAAAACCTACAGTACTTTCAGGTCCAGAAATTCACAAATTGCTTAAAATTCATTCCTTTTGAGAATTTGGGGACATCTGTCATTTATATAAGAAAGTTAACTATCAAATATTTAATTGAGAAGCGAAATGAACCATGCAAATTTCTTTTCAAAGGTAATAATATATCACCTTATCTTAACAATAGAATTCTTTTTAGAATGAATCATGTAAATGAGAATATAATCATGCAATGGAATCTATGTAGTCATTAAAAAAATGACTTAGTTGAAAATTAATTCTTGACATAGATAATTGTTCAGTAAAAAAAATCTATAAAATAGTAAGATGGCATTTTTGATTAAACATTTATATTCATAGAAAAAATATATACCAAATTAACAGAAGTTATTTTTTCATGATGTGCCAGAACACTAAGCTGTTGCTTTTGTTCTTTTCTTTGTATCTGTATGGCTGTGTGTATTTTCTTAGTCCTCTGCACTGAGTACATAATATCGCTGTAATTATAAAACAAGTAATTGTCATAAAAAAAATAAAATACCACCTTCTCCAAGGTTACACAAGCCTTCAGAGGACTCTCTTTTCTTAATAACCCCACTGCTATGACTGATGGCAAAGATGCAAAGGACGATGCTTTGTCAGTGAATTTACGTTTACAAAATTCCTGGTAGAGGATCTCCCAAAATGTTTTATTTTTCACCATGCATCTGGAACCATGTCAGATATTTCCTGAGGTTATTATGAGGTCTATGTTAAAGAAGAATTTAAGAAGAAAATTACATAATAAGGCCCTAACAGTATTTCTCTTTTTACAAACGCTTTGAAAAGCATTTTCTTAATATGCAGAGGTTAACTGACATATTGAAATGATGACCTGATAATCCTGTGCAAGAAATCAACCTCAGAAAGTTAAATGCTCTTCATGCTTAGAAATGATTTTTCATGACTTTCAATTCTGCTGTTTTATATTTTCAATTTATTCTGAAGATAACATACTTTAATTTTATTCTGAATATTTTATAAAAACCTTTGGTCAAAGTTCTGAGTTGTACCTTACTAGAAGATATGGAGGGAGATTTAAAAGGTTAGCTAGAATGAAACAAAGTTTACTTAATTTATACAATTCTGTGTTATTCATACTTTAAAATTATTGGCATGGGCAGCTGAGAGCCATATAAGATTTAATAAACAACATACACAACATACACTCTAACTTTTCTTACTAATTCCCGGGTAAATTCAAATTCATGAATGAACAATAGTCTAGCAGCTTAATGCAGTTCAATACTTTATTGGAAAATTATTTTGGCATCCTGAGATATTAAAATATAACAACAAGCAAAATAATGAGCATGTCAGCCATGCATAAAATTCATGAAGCTTGTTGCATGGTTGATTACCCATTTTCACTTTTGCTTAAACTCACGTTCAGAGAGAAGAGTATCTATTTTACTGGGGGTCAGCTACCCTCAGATACTCCAGAGGAATCCCCATGCAGTTTTCAAAGGAGAAAATTAAAAGAGAGCAGAAAAGGACAGATTAACATGGATTCCCTAGTTCTCATAAAGGCTAAAGCTCACGATTATTAGTTCGAAACCTTGAGAACTGGAGCAGGTACCTATGAGACCACCTTTCATGAAAAGCTCAAATACATTCCTGCAGCTGTGCTAAGCAGCACACAACAACATTTGTTAAAAATATAAAATATCCTAATAATATTTATCTTTGAAAGCAAACTTGCACAATTCCACTTTTCCAATTTACAACTTAGATCAGGAAAACTGGAACCGTTACATCAAGATTAGTTACAAATTTTTATTTCAGTGAAACTTATATACTCAATATATAAGGAAATAATATTAGCAATAATAGGATCAACAAGATTTAGAGCTATATTAACATACACACATATGCCCTATGGTGTCATTTAACTTCCATGTAGCGTAGAACTTCACACTTCCAAACAGGTGGCAAAATGGTACTGACAGTCCATCTATTTTGGACAGCCATGCTCCAGGATGTAAAAGGGACCCAGAAGCTGGATATCCCAAAGTGCCCTGGGATGCTTGGGAACAGTTCTTATTCCATTATCTCTTATCATCAAAATATCTATAGACAGTAATCTTGGAACCACAGCAGGGTAATGACTATGTACCTTAAGTACAAACGCAAGATGACACAATGACAAGAGTGTTTTGTTACAGAGTCGAACTACTACTACAAAGTGATCATGGAACAACCTGCAACAAATACGCCCTATATAAAAATGAATTCTTTTACATCAGTAACAAACTAACAGTTTTTACTAGTATCTATTAAGTGATAGCACAAACCAATATTAGCAGAAAACAGAATTACAAGGACTGACAATAAGCGGTGCAAACAATCTCTAGACTTAAAGGTTTATAAAGTATGATGACAGGCATATACCCTAAGGACTTATCACAGTTATCCACTTAGCTTCCTGAGGAATTTCATTTGTATTATGTATGAATTAACTAAAATTAATGACAAACAGAATCAGTCATCACAAAATACTAAAACCAGTAGAGAAATGATACAATTCTAATGAGCTAAACGTAATATGTCAAATGACTGGTAATATGTCCAGAGAACTGTAGTACGGTGGGCTCAAGTACATCAAGTGAAAGCCAGGGAATACAAAAACGGCTGAGTGGTTGTACTACAGCAGGGGTCAGCAAATGAAGGCTCACTCTCTGTTTCCGTAGAACCCATGAAACAAGAATTGGTTTTTACAGATGGTCATTTGCAATCAATTTGATAATAAGGAGCACAAACTTTGAACCTCTATTAAGAGAAATGTTATGCCCCTCCAAAAGAGGATTTCATTCTACTCATGAGTAGATCTGTATTACAAAAAATTGTACTCAATAGTTATATTTTGAATTTCATCAATAAAATTTTCATGGAAATTTACTTTTTCTTTTGTTATATATCTACACAATATCCTTGATTTTTGTCTCCTGGCCTATAAAACCTGAAATATCTTGCTATCTAGCCCTTCACAGAAAAAGTTCGCCAACTCCTGTACTGGAGCATTAATTTAAATAAGGGGAAGTACACAGGCTGTTAGAAAACAAAGGGAACAAACTATTCAAATGTATCTGACTGTAGTATAGAAATCAGGAAGAAAGTACAAGCATACCTTGGAGGTTTCTCTGGTTTGGTTCCAGATCATCACAAAAAGCAAATACCATGATAAAGAGAGTTGCATGAATTTTTTGGTTTCCCAGTGCATATAAGAGTTATGTTTACACTATACTGTAGTCTATTAAGAGTGCAATAGCATTATGTCTAAAAAAACAATGTACATACCTTAATTCAGAAATACTTTATCGCTAAAAAATGCTAACCATCATCTATCTGAGCCTTCAGCAAGTCGTAACCTTTCTGCTGGTGCAGGGTCTTGCCTCGATGTTGATGGCTGCTGACTGATCACGGTGGTGGTTGCTGAAGGCTGTGGCAACTTCTTATAATATAAGACAATGAAGTCTGCTGCATCAATTGACTCTTCCTTCCACAGAAGATTTCTGTGTAGCATGCCATGCTGTTTGATGGCATTTTACCTGCAGCAGAACTTCTTTCAAAACTGGAGTCAATCCTCTCAAACCTTGCCGCTGCTTTATCAACTAAGTTTATAAAATAGTCCAAATCTTTTGTTGTCATTTCAACAGTGTTCACAGCATCTTCACCAGGAGTAAATTCCATCTCAAGAAACCACTTTCTTTGCTCATCCATAAGAAGCACCTTCTCATCTGTCGAAGTTTTATCATGAGATTGCAGCAATTCAGTCACATCTTTAGGCTCCACTTCTAATTCTAGTTCTCTTGCTACGTCCACCACATCTGCAGTTATTCCCTCCACTGAAGTCTTGAACCCCTCAAAGTCATCCGTGAGGGTAGCAATCAACTTCTTTTAAACTCCTGTTAATGTTGGTATTTTGACCTTCCACGAGTCACGAATGTTCTTATCGGCATCCAGAATGGTGAATCCTTTCCAGAAGGCTTTCAATTTACTTTGCCCAGATTCATCAGAGGAATCACTACTGATGGCAGCTATAGCCTTAGGAAATGTATTTCTTAAATAATAAGACTTGAAAGTCAAAATTACTCCTTGATCCATGGGAAGCAGAATGAGTATTGTGTTAGCAGACATGAAAACAATACGAATCTCTTTGTACATCTCCCTCAGAGCACTTGGGTGACCAGATGCATTGTCAATGAGCAGTAACTTTCTAAGAAGTAGGTCTCAACAGTGGGCTTAAAACATTCAGTTAACCATGTCGTAAACAGATGTGCTATCATCTAGGCTTTAGAAGATTTAGCATAATTCTTAAGGGTCTGAGGATTTTTGGAATGGTAAATGGGCAATGGCTTCAACTTATAAAAGTCACCAGCTGTATTAGCCCCTAACAAGAAAATCAGCCTGTCCTTTGAAGCTTTGAAGCCAGGCACTGACTTCTCCTCTCTAGCTATGAAAGCCCTAGATGGCATCTTCTTCCAATATAAGGCTGTTTTGTCTACATTGAAAATCTGTTGTTTAGCGTAACCACCTTCATCAATTAGCTTCGCTAGGTCTTCTGGATAACTTGCTGCAGCTTCTACATCAGCACCTGATGCTTCACCTTGCACTTTTATGTATGGAGATGGCTTCTTTCCTTAACTTCTGCTAGCTTCAAACTTTTCTTCTGTAGCTTCCTCACCTCTCTCAGCCCTCGCAGAATTAAAGAGAGTTAGGGCCTTGTTGCTTTCTTACCATTTGTGTATTCACTAGAGTAGCAACTGTAATTTCCTTCAACTTTTCCTTTTTTCCATTCACAACCTGGCTAACTGTTTGGCACAAGAGGTCTAGATTCTGGTCCATCTTGGCTTTCGACACGCCTTCCTCACTAAGCTTAATCCTATGTAGCTTTTGATTTAAAGTGAGAGATGTGCAACTCTTCCTTTCACTTGAACACTTAGAGGCCACCGTAGGGGTTATTAATTGGCCTAATTCCAATATTGTCTGTCCTGTCTCAGGGAACAGGGAGGCCCGAGAAGAGGGACAGAGATGGGGGAACAGCTGGTCGGTGGAGCAGTCAGAACACACACAACATTTATTACGTTCGCTGTCTTATATGGGCGCAGTTTGTGGCGCCTCCGAAACAATTACAATAGTAACATCAAAGATCACTGATCACAGATCACCATTAACAGATATAATAATAATGAAAAAGTTTGAAATATTGCAGGAATTACCAAAATGTGATACAGAGACATAAAGTGAGCACGTGCTGTTGGAAAAATGGTGTCGACAGACTTGCTGGACTCAGGGTTGCCGGAAACCCTTAATTTGGGGAAGAAAAAAAAAAAAGCACTATTTGCAAAGTGCTACTGAAGAAAAGTTAAAGGTCCAGTCTGAAGCTAAAAGATGGTTGGTCACCCAAAAAAGACCAGAAATATCACAGTGGTCTTAGTTCCAAATCAAAAGAAATTATATGGATAGTAAGCAAGATCATTGATCACACACTGGGCTTTTCCCTTTGATCAAAAGAAAACATATTTTTATAGAATCAAGTACAAGGATGTAAAAATAACTTGATAATAGTCCTGTGTTCAATTGGTGGAAGCTACCTGGGAGTTATGGCTCAGAAGGAAAACTAAATTCAAGCTGTAAATACAGAATGGGCTGCATCCCAAAGTAGTGATGTGATGCTGGAAGTGTTTGAGAAAACACTAGAAAATCTTATCTGTTAGGAACGTAACTAAAAGAAGGCTTTTTCATTAGATGGAAGATTGAACTACATTGACCTCTAAGGATAATTTCAATTTTACAACTTTATGAACTACTTAGGAAATCAAGAGTTAAACCTCAAAGACAGTAGATATCACTGCTTTAGTCAAACTGAAATCTTATAATGAACCAATCTAGTGGTCTAATACATAGACACTAGATTTAAAAAAAGTGGGGAGGGGTTTCCTTTAAGATCTCAAATATTAATACATTTAAAAATTTGACTAAAATCTCAGCTTTACTGTTTTAAGAGGCAATATTAATTCCAAGATAAAATACTTTGAATCAGGTACTTGTTGAACTGTTCACAGACCTAATAAATAAAATCATGTTAAAGCCATAAGTCAAAATTCTGCCTCCGTAAGTTATCTACTCATATATGCATGCATTCGTTCTTTTGTTTTATAAATATTTACATATTTGAATAAGTACAAATATCTCTTATGTGTTCAGCATAACAGCAGAAGCACAGAGTACATAATGAGCAAAGATGTAGCTCCTGTTTTTATTCAGTTTACATACAGTTTAGTGAGACCCTGTAGTCTAATTTTGTTTTAAGAACTTTAAAACAAGAGATATATCCCTTTCTTGCATGAGATATCCAAAAGCTTTTCCAGTATCATACAACAGAAAAATAACTCAATTAGTGACCAAAGGGTGAGATCCTACTTTTGCTCTATTAGAAGCTGTACATGCTATGTGACTTTGGATCACTTTCTCCATTTTTAAGTTTCTCATGGGGAGGATGGGGTAAGGTACATGTGTGTGTTGAGACTGTATGTGCTGTATTCTTAGAATAGCCCCAAAAGCCCTTCCAGCTCAAAAATTCTAACTCTAAAATTCAACCTGCTCACCTTGATTATTTCCACCAATTGATCCACACCACTGTCTCCTGGAAATATTGGTTGTCCTAGCAACAGTTCAGCCAACACACAGCCTGCAGACCACACATCTAAAGAGAAAAGAAAGAAAAAGCTTATTAATACTTTACAGCTTAAGTTGAGTTGAAAAATGTTTGATGTATATATATATTTTAATTTTACTTTGATCACAAAGAGTAAATATCACAAGAAAAGACTGTATAAACTCACTAAAGAGGAAAGAAGGTCACTAAGAATATTCCAAGAAAGAGTGTAGTCCATTAGTATCAAACATCAACTAACAAGACAGAGGATTATAATAACAAACAGAGGCATGATTATCTACTTATCATACTGAAAAATAAGCCAAAGACAATATTTTTACACAATAGCAGGTGCCTGTAGAGGAGGAGCAAGCAAGTGTTCAATCTCCAGTACACAAAGGATCTTAAACATACTCTGAGGAAAATTTTTAAGACTTATAATGACTGGCTTTTATGTTGTAATATGAGTGACAGAAAAATGTGCTAAAATATATCATCATTTTTAAAAGCAAAAAATGGCAAAGATGGAGGAATATACTTTATTTCATAAATTATATAATAATTCACTTTTAAAGTCAAAGTGGAAAACCTCAATCCAAAAAGAAAACCTTATTTATTCATTTATTTTTAATAAGTTAAAGTTAGAGTAACCATACATCCTGGCTTACACAAGATAGTCCTGGTTTACCTCTATTATCTATCTTATTCTCTACATTAAGAAAAAATCTATTTAACTTGTTTATCTACTATCTATTCTTCATATAGTTCACCAAAACAACACAACAGATTAAATGTAGAAAGAAGATATGAGAACCTAGCTGTTTTCCATTAAGTCAGAGAGATTTACGAAAATGTAATGCAACGCCGCTCTTCTTGCTAGTTTTTTGTTTTGTAAAATATCGTTATTTTTCATAAAATGTGCTATTTTGAAAAAAAATGTTACTGTGAAATGGGTTTTATTAGGTTAAAATGAATTGATATATAAATATTTAAAAATTTCCCCAGTTTTAATTTCTAAGATGGTAAATATCAATAGATACAACCCACATAAACAAAAGCTCTTAGGAGTCATCAATAACTAATAGTGAAAAGGGGTCCTGAAACAAAACTGTTTTTGAACAATACCTAACAAATTGTAAGACCACAATCAGCACTGCAGTATGAGCCTCTGACTAGCCTCTTGTAACAAAATGCAAATATCACTTGTTAAAAACTAGTTAATTTTTACAAGCCAAGGAACCCCAAGGATCACCGGCCATCACCAGAAGCTGGGAGAGAGGCAACGAACAGATTCTCCTTCAGAACCTCAGAAGGAATCAACACAGCCGACACTCTAATTTTGGGCTCCGGCCTCCAAGACTGTGAGAGAATAAATTCCTGTTATTCTAAGGAAAAAAAAAAGCTAGTTTTGACCATGAATATTTCAAAGTCGACTTTACCATATTTAGTGATATTTTTCTATCTGTAAAGTGTAATAAGAGTATGATAGACTACAAAAAATTCAGAATTATTTTTGAAGACGATTCCAGCACATCAATATGCAAAATTTTCAACCTTTAACAACACTATTGCAAGAGGGATTGAAAAAAGATTAAATAGTAGAGAGAACTCTTATTGTGTTATATTATTTAGTAACCGGAGTTATTAGAAATAGCTGTATCACTGACGTCTGTAAAAACATAACATTTTAAAGTAGATTTTAAAAATTTTGCCAAATAAAAATGCATAAAAGATTCTTAATGGACCAGCTGTTCATTTTACTTTTAGATTAGTGATCAAGTTCTCCTAATTTTGACTCTACAGTAAAGGGGTTGGTTTGGTGTTTTAATTTTTCCTTTAAAATCATTTACCAAACCTGTTCCCATAAATATTAGCTCTCCTACACATCCCAGCCCATGCCCCAATCCCTTCACACTTGATTTACTACAACAGCTTCTCATCTGGTTTCCCATTCTTCACTGTGTCATCTCTCTTGGTCTACCTTATACAATGCAAAGAAAATGAACTTTTATAAAGAGCTACTTTTCATCAAATCTCTCCCCTAGTCAAAAGTCAAATCTTAACTTTCAGCCTAACTTTATCTGGTTTTGGGGATAAATCACAGGAAGTTAACAATTCCATTTTATGACAGTTACCAAACATGCATTACTTAGAATGGTCCCGATCATAGAAAGTTCTTTCCAATTCTGTCTATCCACATGTTAATAATCCTTCAAAACCCAGCTTAAGCATCGCTTTATGAAACCTTGTGTAATTATTCTAGCCTCACTGTCATACAGCAGTCTCAATAACTGGTGATAAATAATAAAGAATCACCTGTTCAGAATTTTTCTATCATTAATTGTCTATGCCAATGGGCTTAAAAAGTGAGGAGTATGCTGATCCACTGAAGTATGAGAATAAAATATTAAAACATCTATCAACATTTATTTTCTACCTTAAAAAAAAAAAAGGCAAACTATACTGTACCATAATATACAGAATGACAGCAGTAGCAAATATATATGATATACATATATATATGAATTTCAATGTATACATACGTACAATGTACACTGGGAAAAAGTGTTAAAAATTTTTTTACACATAGGATGTGCAATCTCTTCACAAAAAAGTTTGGAGATTACTGGTCTGATCACATATTTTAGTTTTTTCTAATTTTTAAAATATTTACTTATATTGTTACCTATTTCATATGTATGACTAAGTTCCCTAAGGGGGAGTATGATATTTTTATATTTCCCACAGAGCTTTGGGCACAGTACAGAGCGTGGAATAGTTAGTTCTTCAAAAGTGAATGGAATGGACCACCACACTTTGTTTTAAATGACAACATATTTCATCTAACTACATATTATCAAATTGTATCTATTTGCCATAATCGATTAATCCATCCATCCAATAATCCATTCAATATCTGAGTGTCTTCTCTGTACAAGGTACAGTATAAGGATCTGGGGATATAACAATGAACGAGACAGGATTCTGGCCCTCATGGAGCTAATGGTGGGAGGGAGGAAGAAGAAACAGATAAAAACTAAAAACTGTGTTAAACACAACAGTGGAAACAAACAGGTGTTGAAAATTCTACTTATAAGGAGTGATCAGGACCTTCCTTTTCAAGGAGGTAACAGAAGCATGAGCAAAAGAACTGTGCTAGGAGTTTGGTTTATTAAGGCACTGAAAGATCAGTAAGACTAGAATATAGCATAGAGAATAAAATTTGTATTAGATGAGACAGAAGGTATATGAAAGTGGCCTAATCCTGCAAAATCTAGCAGACCACATTAAGAAGCATGCATTTTATTTTGCAGTAGAAGCAAGAGACCATTTAAGAAGCTGCTGCCATAGACTGAGGTAAAAGACAATTAGATGTCAATGGGCATAGAAATAAGCAAGCTAGAAATACGTATTACAGGATTTGTGTTGAATGCGAACAGTGAGAAAGGAAGGAATCAAAGGTGATCCTTTGGCTTCTAGTTTAAATGGATAGATGGTGGTGCCATTTACTGAGGGAGAAAAAACATACACAAGATGATGAGAAATAAGGAAAGCAGCAGCTTCCTTAAATGACTTCATTAAAGTTGTAATAAATATGAAGGATTGGGCTTCACTGCCTGCAGATATGGTCTTTACGATAATAACAATGTTCTGTACTGGATCATGAATACACACAAAAGGTATTCTTACTAGACACAAACTATACATTATTTAACTGACATATGATACATTCTGCTTTTCATGGTTCTAGTGGAAAAGAGACTGTGTGGCCTTAGACAAGATCTTTATTCTGAGAATCACTTGCCTCATCTGTAAAATGGAAATAATAGTAGTACTTATATATCAAAGGATTGCTGTGATGCTTAAATAGGTAAATACAAATAAACTGCTTAGGAAAGTGCTCTAAGATTCACTATAAGTTATAACTTCCCAATTATTTAGAAAACTTGTGTCAAATCTCTCTAGGAAATAATCAGAAATGAATGTAAACCAAAACACTAGTTAAAAGATTGCTATTCAGGAAATTATCTTCACCATGACAATTTTGCATTAATACTTGCCATACTACCCAGATAAACTGCTAACTTTTTCAGGTCTCACTTACTTTATGATTTTCTTCAGCATCTACCTGATAATAAAATCCATATAGTTGGAATGCACTAATTTCCACTGAAGAATTTATCCATTCATTCTGGTAGTAATAACTAGATTGGCTTACCCATTCTTATGCAGGTAGAGATGACTTAACCTGTTGCCACTGAGTCGATTTCAACTCATAGTAAACCTACAGGATGGAGTAGAACTGCCCCATAGGGTTTGCAAGGAGCAGCTGGTGGATTCAAACAGCCGACCTTTTGGTTAGCAGCCTGAGCTTTTAAGCACTGTGTCACGAGGGTTCCACAGATGACTTATATGGGTGCATAATCTTGACCATGATAGCTCAGGAAACTTAACCTCCTGGTTCACAGAAAAATTAACTTTTATCAAATATCTGCAGGATGGTAGAGATGGGCATAATGAGGGCAAGATGACTGAAGAAAGCTCTTGAAATGAAACATGGAATTCTTCCCAAATGAAGACATAAAATCATAAAGTACATGCCCCTAAGATTACTTCAGCTCTAGCTTAATTATGGAGAATTTAGGACCATCCTACTATAAGTGACCTTTTTGTCACAACACAGATCCTACTCTAGGAAGATAAACTGTCTCTGGTTAATTTCTATACTATAAGTTATAGTGTGTTATCTATATCTATTTGAAAGAAATTCTATTTGTAATACATACAATCTAATTTGTGTGCTTTTGTTTCTATTTTTGAGCTAAAGAATTCCCTTTAAGGACATGATATGTAACAGTAAAATAATTTTGACCTCCACTTAGCTTCCTATTCATGCCCAAATGATCATGTTCTCTCTTCTTATTCCTAGCTAGTGGGTTAAAGAGTAATAGGGTAAGAGGACAATGAAGATTGAAGCAAACTGTCTCTATTCAATTACCTCTGTCATTAAACATACCTGGTGAAGACTTCACCAGAATCGGTGAGTTTAGCCAAACTACTAATAAAAAAGTCAGATTTTTTAAAAGCTGTTTTGAAATTAAATCATCAATTTAAACAGCATGGTACGAATGTAAACAATAAGGTCATTTTATCCCTTTCATCATAACTTTAATGAATGCAAATTTTCCTACTAATGATCAAGCTCAGAAGTCAGTATTCTGGAGTGAGGGAGGGGTAGAGAAAAGAAAAAAGAAAGGAAGAGATATAATTAGGATTTATTTAAAATTCTAAGTTAAAAACAAATGTATTGAGAGGTGGAGCCAAGATGGCACTATAGACAGAAGCAACACGCCATCCCTCCACAGCAAAGACCCGAAAAACCAAGTAAAACAGAGACAAACGTCAATCCTGGAACCATAAGTGTCAAATAAAGAGATAAAGAACTCAACCAAGCACCAAATGGAATAAAAAACTGACAGAGAACAGAGAGCAAGCAGAGTTACAAGCATAGGTCTCTAATCAGCGAACACAGCATGGATCCACCATCTTGTACTCCTGTCGGAGGTCGATGGACAGACAGTACAGGAAAGCAGATTCACGGAGTTCCCAACAGGAGACAGAGCAGCCAGTAACCAGCAAGACACACTTTCCAACCCCTACCCTGCCTTCCTATACTGAATCTTCACTGCTTCCCAGCTGGCTGATCTGAGACCTGCCAGCTGGTTGATTCTAGTCTTCCCAGAAGGCCGATTCATAGCTTCTTGGCAGGACAATTTGCTGCTTCCTGGTGAGCTGATCTGCTGCTTCCCAGCTGACCGCAACCACAACATGGGAGTTGCTGGTTCCGTGCCTTGCAGATCCACCCCGCCCACACCGGCCGGCTTCTTCACTGCCATTTCTTCATTGCTGGTATTGCTTTTTTCCACCTCCCCCTCCTTTCTCTGAAACACCTGACTCCATGTGTCATCTTTCCTTCTTCTTGACAGACAGTGAAGCGCTGCTCAGCTGGGGAACTGCTTCCACAGTCTGTGTGGCTATGCTGGTGGAATCTGTGGGGGCTTTTTTTTTCCTTCCTTTTTCTTTTTGTTTGTTTGTTTTCTCTTTCTTTTTTCCTTTTTATTTTTTTAATTGCTCTTTTTTTGTCTTTTTCTACTTACCTTCTTTTCCTATCTCCTCAATACCTGGCGCTGTGTATCGTCTCCATCCCTTCTAGCTGGGCTGTAGTGTGTGGCTTGGGAGCCGCTTCCCAGGTCTGCACAGCTGCACCGGTGGGATCCCTGGGAACAGTTTATAATTTTTTTTCCTTTTTGTTTTTCTCCATTTCTTGGTTTCTTGTCCCTCCACTCCAACGGCAAGATCCCTCAGCACTTTTTTTTTCCTCCTATTTCTCTCGTTTCCATACCCACCCTAGCTCCACACATCACAACCTCCTCCTCCAACGCCCTCCTGCCTATCTACAACATGTGCTGAACACTGCACTCCTGAGCAGCATAGGCAGGACCTACGGAACCTGCCCTGCACTGACCATCGGCTCAACATGTTGGCTCAAGTACGTACCACAAACAATCTATCCCCGCCACTCCCGTTCAGCTGGACCTGCCCTACTGCACCACAGGTGAGACTGGCACTGCGCATTGGATAAGGAGGTAAAAGACATCGTGCCCGCAGACAAGCAAACAACAAAGAACGCACAGCCTGCCTGCTCAGACGTAACCAAATAAAACAAAAAAGGAAGATGAGACAAATCTCCAATCAAAAAAAATGAAGAAAATCATTACTGAATGTCCCTCAGACAGCAGACAATACCAAAACATAAAAAAACAGGACAGGATGGGTCCAGTGGATGTCCAAAATAAAACACTAGATGACTTTCCAGTAGAAGAAAAGGCACCAGAACTACCTGATAGGGAATTCAAATCTCTAATATTCAAAGCTATCTAAGAGTTGAAGCAAAAAGCAGACAAAAATGAGGAAAAAATAGACAAATTCATGGAAAAGGCAGACAAATTCACAGAAAATACACACAAAATATGAAGAATTCAGGAAAATAATACAGGAAAAAAATGTCAAAATAAACTTCACAACTAAAAATCATACAAAAACAACAATCAGAAATCCAAAAGATAAACAAAGAGGTATCAGAAATGGACACTGTCATAGAAGGGCTGAGGAGCAGGTTTGAAACAACAGAAGACAGGATTAGAGAAATTGAAGACAAACACTTGGATACAACTTTGATGAAAAATCAGACAAAAGAAAAATGAAGAAACCAGAAGAATTATGTGGGATATAATCAAAAGCAAAACTTTGCAAGTGATCGGAGTTCCAGAACGGGGGTGGGAGGGGGGACAGAAAAATAGAGATAATTTAAAAATTGCTAACAGAGAACTTCCCAAATACAATGAAAGATGAAAAGCTGACCAATGACGAAGTTCAATGAACCCTATATAGGCCAGACCCCAAAAGAAAATCACCAAGGCATATCATAATCACAATCCCTAAAACCAAAGACATAGAAAGAAGCCTGGGAGCAGCTTGAGAAAAACAAAAAGTCACATACAGTGGGGAAACAAGACTAAGACTAAGCTCTGATTACTTGGCAGAAACCATGCATCCAAGAAGTCAATGGGATGACACATACAAAACCTTGAAAGAAAAAAAAACTGCCAAACAAGAATAATATATCCTGCAAAACTCTCATTCAAATATGATGGCGAAATTGGGACATTTCCAGATAAACAGAAAGTAAGGGAATAGGTAAAAACCAAACCAAATTTACAAGAATTATTAAAGGGAGTCCTTCAGTTTGAGAACAAACAACTATAGATGACAGCCTGAATCTAGGATGCAAGATCGCACCAGTGAGATACCAACCTAAGAAATGAACTCTCAAGGACTACTCAAAACCAAAAGATTTACAACAGGGAATCGGACAGGTTAATCTGCAAATGGCAATCTCAGAACAGTAAGAAGGATTAAACGGTGTAGGTATAGAACTGTCTAATGGAGAGGAAGGCAAGGAGATAACAAGTAATAGTAGACTGGTTCAAACTTAGGAAGAAAAGGGTGAATTTCAAGGTAACCACAAAGAAAGTTAACAAACCTACTCATCAAAATAAAGAAGAAAAACAAAGTCTCAGTAAAATAAAATCTACAAAAACAAAAGCAATGAAAAAAAATCCGCAAACAAACAAAAAAAAAGGAATTCAGCACAGGAGAGTCAGAGGAACAAAGAAATCATTAGTATTACAAAAAAGCACCACAAAATGACAAAAATAAACCCACATCTATCAATAATTACACTGAATGTAAATGGCCTAAATGTGCCCATAAAGAGACAGAGTAACACAATGGATAAAAAAGACAGGATCCACCAATATGCTGTCTACAAGAGACACACCTTAGAAAAAAAGACATAAACTTAGTGAACATCAAAGGATGGAAAAAAACATATCAAGCAAACAGCCACCAAAAAAAGAGCAGGAGGGGCCAATACCAATCTCAGATAAAACAGACATTAAAACAAAATCCACCATAAAAGACAGAGAAGGGTACTATATCATGATTAAAGGGACAATCAAGCATGAAGACATAACCATAATAAATATCTATGCAACCAATGACAGGGCTCCAAAATACATAAAACAAACTTTAACGGCAATGAAAAGAGAAACTGACAGTTCCACTATAACAGTAGGATATTTCAACACATCACTCTTGGTAAAGAACAGAACACCTAGAAAGAAACCTAACAAAGATACAGAACACAACAGCCACAACCAGCCAACCTGACCTCACAGACATACAGAACACTCCACCCAACGGCTGCAAAGTACATGGAACTTTCCAACGCATATGGAACGTTCTCCAGAATGGACCACACTTAGGCCACAAAAGCAACCCTCAACAAAATCCAAAACACTGAGATAATACAAAGTATCTTCTCTGATCACAAGGCCATCAAAGTAGAAATTAACAACAGGAAGAGCAAGGAAAAAAAATCAACTACATGGAAACTAAATAACACCCTGCTTAAAAACCACTGGGTAATAGAAGAAATCAAAGACAAAATCAAAAAAGTCCTAGAATCAAATGAGAATGAAAACACATCATATCAAAACCTTTGGGACACAGCAATGACAGTGATCAGAGGTCCATTTATAGCAAGAGATGCACACATCAAAAAAGAAGGGACAAAATCAAAACATTAGCTACACAACTCAAATAAATAGAAAGAGAACCGCAAAAGAAGCCCACAGCCACCAGAAGAAAGAAAATAATAAAGATGAGAGAAGAAATAAATGAAATAAATAGAAAGAATCAACAAAACCAAAAGTTGGTTCTTTGAAAGAATCAACAAAATCGACAAACCTGTAGTCATCTGACAAAAGAAAATCAGGAGAGGATGCAAATAACTCAAATAAGTAATGAAATGAGGGACATTACAATAGACCCAACTGAAACAAAAAGGATCATAACAAAGTATTATGAAAACTATACTCCAACAAATGTGAAAATCTAGAGGCAATGGACAAATTTCTAGAAATACACTACCTACCCAAACTATCACAAATTGATGCTGAAAATCTGAACAGACCCATAACAGAAGAGACTGAAAAGGTAATAAAAAACCTCCCAACAACAACAAAAAAAGCCCTGGTCTAGAAGGGTTCACTGGAGAATTCTATCAAACATTCAGAGAAGAGCTTACACCAGTAATACTCAAATTATTTCAGAATATAGAAAAGGAAAGGATACTTCCAAATTCATTCTATGAAGCCAGCACAACCCTGATACCAAAACCAGGCAAAGACAACACAAAAAAGAAAATTACAGACCAGTATCTCTCATGAATATAGATGCACAAATTCTCAACCAAATTTTAGCCAACAGAATTCAGCATCATTTCAAAAAAAATAACACACCATGGCCAGGTAGGATTCACACTAAGTATGCAAGGACCGTTCAACATTAGAAAATCAATTAACATAATCACAGAATTAAAAGAATCACACGATCATCTCAATCGAAGTAGAAAAGGCATTTCACAAAGTCCAACAACCATTTCTGATAAAAACTCTCAATTAAATAGGTACAGAAGAGAAATTCCCCAACATAATAAAGGGCATCCATACAAAACCAACAGCCAACATCATTCCTAATGGAGAAAAGCTGAAAACATTCCCTTTGAGAACAGTAACAAAACAAAGATATCCTTTATCACCACTCCCATTTAACACTGTGCTAGAGTCCTAGCTAGTTTAATTAGGAAAGAAAAAGAAATAAAGGGCATCCAAATTGCTAAGGAAGAGTTAAAACTGTCCCCATTTGCAGATGATATACTATATATAGAAAACTCAAAAGACTCCATGAGAAAACTACTGGAACTAATGGACAGATTCAGCACACTAGCAGGATACAAGATAAACATAAAAAAATCAGCTGGATTCCCATACACTAACCAAGAGAACGAAAAGGAAATCAGGAAAACACTACCATTTATAACACCCCTTAAAAATAAAATACTTAAGAATAAATCAAACCAGGGATGTAAGAGACCTATACAAAGAAAACTACAGAACACTACCGCAAGAAACCAAAATAGATCTACATAAATGGAAAACATCATGCTCACGGATAGGTAGACTCAACATTGTGAAAATGTCAATTCTACCCAAAGAAATTTACAAATATAACGCAATCCCGATCCAAATACCAACAACATTCTTCAAAGAGATGGAAAAACTAATCATTAACTTTATATGGAAAGGGAAGAAAGCCCGAATAAGTAAAGCACTACTGAAGAAGAAGAATAAAGTTGGAGGACTCACACTACCTGACCTCAGAACCTACTATACAGCTACAGTAGTCAAAACAGCCTGGTACTGGTACAACGACAGATACATTGACCAATGGAACAGAATTGAGAACCCAGATGTAAATCCATCCACCTACAGTCACCTGATCTTCGACAAGGGCCCAAAGTCCATCAAATGGGGAAAAGACAGTCTTTTTAACAAATGGTGCTGGCAAAACTGGATATCCACCTGCAGAAAAATGAAACAGGACCCATACCTCACACCACGTACAAAAACTTCTTCAAAATGGATCAAAGACCTGAATATAAAGCCTAAAACTATAAAGTTCATAGAAGAAAAAATAGGACCAACACTTCAGGCCTTAATACATGGCAGTAACAGGATACAAACCATAACCATCAACGCACAAAACCCAACAGATAAGCTAGATAACTGGGATCTTCTAAAAATCAAACACCTATGCTCTTCAAAAGACTTCACCAAAAGAGTAAAAAGAGAACCTACAGACTGGGAAAAAATTTTTGGACAGTACAAGTCAGACAAAGGTCTAATCTCCATAATCTACAAGAAAATCCAACACCTCTACAACAAAAAGACAAATAATCCTATTAAAAAATGGGCAAAGGAAATGAACAGACACTTCACCAAAGAAGACATTCAAATGGCCAACAGACACATGAGGAAATGCTCGCGATCACTAGCCATTAGAGAAATGCAAATTAAAACCACAATGAGATACCATCTCACCCCGGCATCACTGGCACGAATCAAAAACACTGGAAATAACAAATGTTGGAGGGGCTGCGGGGAGATCAGAACACTTATGCACTGCTGGTGGGAATGCAAAATGGTACAACCATTTTGGAAAATGATATGGTGCTTCCTCAGAAAGCTCGAAATAGACATACCATTCAATCCAGCAATCCCACTCCTAGGAATATATCCTAGAGAAATAAGAGTCGTCACTCCAATAGACATATGCACACCTGTGTTCATGGCAGCATTGTTCACAATACCAAAACAATGGAAACAACCTAGATGCTCATCAACAGATGAATGGATAAACAAACTATGGTACATACACACAATGGAGTACTATGCAACGAGAAAGAACAACAATGAATCTGTGAAGCATCTCATAACATGGATGAAACTGGAGGACATTATGCTGAGTGAAATAAGTCAATCCCAAAAGGACAAATATTGTATGAGAGACCTCTATTGTAAAAACCCATGAAAAAGTTCACACACAAAATGTAACAATCTTTGTTGGTTAACAGGGATGGGAAGGGTGTGGGGAGGGGAAATACTAAACAGGCAATAGATAAGTGGTATCTTGGGTGAAGGGTGAGACAGTACACAATACAGGGGAAACTAGCACAACCCATACAAGGAAAGGTCATGGAAGCCACATAGACACATCCAAACTCCCTGAGGGACTGAATTGCTGGGCGGAGGGCTCTGGGGACCCTGGTCTCAGGGAACATCTAGCTCAATTGGCATGACACAGCTTATAAAGACAATGCTCTACATTCTACCTTGGTGAGTAGTGTCTGGAGTCTTAAAAGCCTGTGAGCGGCCATCTAAGATACTCCACTGGTCTCATCCCTTCCGGAGCAAGGGAGAATGAAGAGAAGAGGATACAAGCAAAAGATTAGTCCGAAGGACTAACGGACCACAGCTACCAAGGCCTCCACCGGACTGAGTCCAGTACAGCTAGATGGTGCCCGGCTACCACCACTGACTGCTCTGACCAGGATCACAACAGAGGGTTCTGGACAGAGCTGGAGAAGGATGTAGAGCATAATTCTAACTCACAAAAAAAAAGACCAGATTTACTGGCCTAAAGGAGACTGGAGAAACCTCAAGACTATGGCCCCCAGACACCCTTTTAGCTCAGTGGTGAAGTTACCTTCGAGGTTCACTGTTCAGCCTGGGAGTGGACAGCCCCGTAAAACCAAATGAGACTAATGAGGTACAGGAGTCCAGTGACAAGGGCCAGAAGGCAGAAGGGGACAAGGAAGCTGGTGATAGGGAACCCAAGGTTGAGTAAGGATATTATTGATGTGTTGTGAGATTGTTAACCATTGTCATAGGGCAACATTTGTAGTAACTGTTAAATGAGAAACTATCTTGTTCTGTAAGCCTTCATCTTAAGTGAGAATACAAGCACAACTGGAAGAGCATAGTCAATGTCACTGAACTGTGTATGCAGAAATTTTTGAAATGGTGTATCTTTGGCTATGTGTATTTTCACCAAAAAAAAAAAAAAATAAGGTTGAGAATTTAGAGGGTTAATATGTTGTGGGGTTGTTAACCACTGTCATAAAACAACATGTGTACTACTGTTTCATGACAAACTATTTATTCTGTAAGCCTTCACCTGAAGTACAATAAAATAAAATAAAATACTTAGGAATAAATCAAACCAGGAATGTAAGAGACCTATACAAAGAAAACTACAGAACACTACTGCAAGAAACCAAAATAGATCTACATAAATGGAAAACATATCATGCTCATGGATAGGTAGACTCAACATTGTGAAAATGACAGTTCTACCCAAAGCAATCTACAAATACAAAGCAATCCCAATCCAAATACCAACAACATATTTTAAAGAGATGGAGAAAACAATCATTAATTTTATATGGAAAGGGAAGAGGCCCCAGATAAGCCATGCACTACTGAAGAAGAAAGTAGGAGGACTCACACTACCTGACCTCAGAACCTAGTATATACAACTACGGCAGTCAAAACAGCCTGGTACTGGTACAACCACAGATACATTGACCAATGGAACAGAATTGAGAACCCAGACATAAAGCCATCCACCTATGGCCACCTGATCTTCAACAAGGGCCTAAAGTCCATCAAATGGGGAACAGACAGTCTTTGGCAAAACTGGATGTCCATCTGCAAAAACATGAAATGGGATGCATACCTCACACCATACACAAAAACTAAATGAAAATGGATCAAAGACCTAAATATAAAACCAAAACCTATATTGATCATAGAAGAAAAAATAGGATCAATGCTAGAGACCCTAATACAAAGCATTAACAGGATACAAACCGTAACTAATAACATACAAACTCCAGAAGATTAGCTAGATAACTGGGATCATCTAAGAATTAAACACTTCACGCTCATCAAAGACTTCACCAAAAGAGTAAGAAGAGAATCTACAGACTGTGAAACAAATTTTGGCTATTACAAATCCAACCAGGGTCTGATCTCTAAAATCTACAGGAAAATCTAACACCTCTACAACAAAAAGACAAATAATCCAATTAAAAAATGGGCAAAGGAAATGAACAGACACTTCACCAAAGAAGACATTCAAGCAGCTAACAGAGGAAATGCTCACTATCACTAGCCCTTAGAGAAAAGCCAATCAAAACACAATGAGATATCATCTCACCTTGGCAGTACTGGCACGAATCAAAAAAAAAACAGAAAATAACACATGTTGGTGAGGCTGCAAGAAGACTGGAACTCTTATGCACTGCTGGTGGGAATGCAAAACGGTATAACCATTTTGGAAAACAATATGGTGCTTCCTCAGAAAGCTAGAAATAGAAATACCATAAGATCCAGCAATCCCACTCCTAGGAATATATCCTAAAGAAATAAGAGCCATCACATGAATAGACATATGCCCACCCATGTTCACTGCAGCAATGTTTACAATAGCAAAAAGACGAAACAACCTAGATGCCCATCAGCAGACGAATGGATAAACAAACTATGGTACATACACACAATGGAATGTTACGCATGGATAAAGAACAATGATGAATCTGCAAAGCATCTCACAACATGGATGAATCTGGAAGGCACTATGCTGAGTGAAATAAGTCAATCCCAAAAGGGCAAATATTGTATGAGACCACTACTATAAAAACTCATGAAAAGGTTTACATACAAAAGAAACAATCTTTGGTGGTTACGAGGGAGGGGAGGGGTGGAGATGGAAAAACACTAAACAGACAATAGGTAAGTGGTAACTCTGGTGAAGGGTAAGACAGTACACAATACTGGGGAAGTCAGCACAACTTGTTTAGGGTAAGGTCATGGAAGCTCCATAGACAAATCCAAACTCCCTGAGGGACTGAATTACTGGGCTGAGGGCTGTGGGGACCATGGTCTCAGGGAACATCTAGCTCAACGGGCATAACATAGTTTATAAAGAAAATATTCTACATTCTACTTTGGTGATTAGCATCTGGAGTCTTAAAAGCCTGTGAGAGGCCATCTACGATACTTCAGTTGTCTCACCCCTTCAGGAGCAAGGGAAAATGAAGAAAATTAAAGACACAAGGAAAAGATTAGTCCAAAGGACTAACAGACCACAACTACCACAACCTTCACCAGACTGAGTCCAGTACAACTAGATGGTGCCAGCTACCACTACTGACTGCTGTGATAGGGATCACACTGGAGGGTCCTAAACAGAGCTGGAGAAAAATGTAGAACAAAATTATAACTCAAAAAAAGACCAGACTTAGTGACCTGACAGAGACTGGAAAAACTCTGAAATTGTAGACCCTGGACACCCGTTAGCCCTGTAATGAAGTCACTCTGGAGGTTCACCTTTTAGCGAAAGATTAGACAGACCCATAGGACAAAACGAGACTCGAAGAGCACACCAGCCCAGGGGCAAGGACTAGAAGGCAGGAGGGGCAGGGAAGCTGGTAACAGGGAACCCAACGTTGAAAAAGGAGAGTACTGACATGTCATGGGGTTGTTAACCAATTTTATAAAACAATGTATGTACTAATTGTTAAATGAGAAGCTAGTTTGTTCTATAAACCTTCATCTAAAAAAAAAAATTATACAATTATAAAGTACTAGCATTATTATTCTAATAGTTCAAACTTAAAAGCAAACAGTAAGTGTATCTTATATTCCGAACGGTAAAGTTTTTGAAATTCTATACAGTTTTGCAGATCAATTTTTAAGAAAAAATACATTTTAGAGCATATCCATCTTTACATTTAAATGAAAATACTCAATGGCAACTAACAACAACAGTTTAGTAACAATAGCCAAATAAAAACAAGATGCAACTAATAACTATAAGGCATTATAATTAGATTTAGTACTTACCTATACTAGAGGTATAATCAGTGGCTCCAAAGATCAACTCTGGTGCCCTATAGTACCGAGAACAGATATACGAAACATTGGGTTCTCCTCGGACCAGCTGCTTTGCACTAATAAAAAAAAATAATAAAAAGCAGAAAATTTTTAAACTAAATCTAAACCTTAACAGAACCCACACTGCTATCATTCAAAACACTGAATACTTATCTGAGATTCACATAATTCCAATCATTCAACATATGAAAAAGAAAACATGAACTGTAATTACCTATCTCCAACAAAAAAAAATAATTTTATCACATCACTATGGAAAAAAAGATTAGTTTTAAAGAAAGCATTTGTCAACTGTCATGTAAGGAAAAGGAGATAAAAAGTCACAAAAGGTTAAATCCTGAAATTCTTCTGCTCCTCTGTGAACCAAATTCCACCTCCAAAATACAAAGATGAAAGATCAGAAATGTAAGAGGTTCCCTCTCATTAGAAAGCATGATGATTTTCTTGGGTTATAGTATAAGAATGAATACTCCTCATCAAACATACCTGACTAAGAAATTGGTCACCGTCTTACAATTTGACTTTTGACTCAGGATGAATATCCTAAGGCTTATAGATGCAATCTATTTTATTTCTCCACCACCTTAGTCACTTTGTTCATTGTACAGCCAATTCATTACCCGATAAATTCCAAAGTGGCAGGTCCTTTCCTTTAGGGCAGAGATGATTCACAGCCTATGAATCCCAACTCTGCTGTGTTGAGTTTAATTACATGTTCTCTTATTCCAACTCTCCTTCCACAATACTTTGTAGCATGTACTTTAAACATTAGAGTTCATTAAAATTAATTTATTTTGAGATGTCTCTCAAGATAACTAGAAAACCCAATGAAATAAAAAACTGCTGTAGAAACTAACTATTTTGACATATAATAATAACAAAGCCGAACACATGAAATAAATATAAGCAACAAAATCAAAACAGTAGAAAAGAAGTGCAAAGAAAAGGAAAGAAAATTGTGAGGTAAAGGTACAGGAAAATCAGAGGAGACAGAGAAAAGCAGTCACAGAACTATCAAACCCAGCCATTCTTTTCTTTCATCTGTTTCTAGTCGATGATTCTAATCTTAATCCTTCATCACCAATTTTGAAGGTGGAAGACAGTTTCATTTATAACCATCTCACCAAGTATTGACACACACCAATGATGTCATAAATTAATCAGTATCAATCCCTGTTTTGGCTGCATGAAAATTTAAGACACTTAATTTTCAGCATAACTGACAATCCAAAAAGAGAAAAACTAACAAACAAACCAAACCTACTGCCGTGAGTGGATTCCAACTCATGGCAACCCCATGTATGGCAGAGGTGGCCTGTTCCATAGGATTTTCTTGGCATAATCTTTACAGAAACAGACTGCCGGGCCTTTCTTCTGTGGTGCCTCTGGGTGGGTTTGAACTGCCAATCTTTAGTAGTCGAGCACAAGTTGTTTGCGCCACTCAGGGGCCTAACTGATAATAACCTTTTTATATTCAAATTATATTGTCAGAAAATTCATATAAAACAAACAGGTAATGTTGGAAACTTCACAACCTGTAGATTTCTTCACTACTTGATGGAGCTACCTTCTTTTTCTTACAAGTGAGGCTGGCTATAACTCTCCGACCCTCTGAGGGTGGAGATGTATGCCCCACTGCCCAATACAGTGGTCACATATAGTCTTAGTCTTCCAATAAACTAGCCCTTCAGGTAAGCCCTGGCCCCGTTTCATCAAGTAAAGAAGCATTAACAAGGGAGTAATACTGCTTATTGTTCAAGTCACCACCAACTGGCACCTAAGAATCTGAAATGTCTCCCAAACCTATCTGACCAAATTAATCTTGTTAAAAACAAAAATGAAAATGCTATCAGAGGGTTTGTAAAAGTGAGCTATTATCATATAAGTGAAATCCCTCTTCCAAACTGATTAAAATAAAGCGAGTTCTATGTTCTAAAAGATTCATGGCAAGTGTTTTGACACTATGATGAGAAAAGAAAGTCTACTGAACAACTTGGTGTCTTGTAGTCTTTTTACAGTCCTATCAATCAGACACTCTCAGTGGGGAAGACGCCCCATAACAATAAAACTTGATCTGATTTGGAAAGTTTGTCCTATAGACAGTAACTAGTATCAGGTAGGAGTTTTGATTTAATTTCCTGCACTTTTTCTTATGGTTCAGGAGACAGGTTAATAACCTGCAGAGTAAGGTGGATACTGTGATAGTACCAGTACTAGTACCAGTACTAAGTGTGCCAGAGTAGAGTTTTCAGGGGCTGAATTTTCATAAGTAGCTAGCCAGGCCTCTCTTCCAAGGAGCCTCTGGGTGGACTTGAACCTTCAACCTTTTGGTTAGCAGCCAAGCGTATTAACTGTTTAATTAGGAAACTGTAAAATGGGGACAGTATGAAAGAGAACACCTTTGTTAGACTAAGTATTTACTCGTTGACAGAGCAGACGTGCTTGTGTTTTTTTGTTTTTTGTTTTTTTTTTTAGGTATCTCTCTCAAGAGACAGCCAATGGAAAGTATTCCTAGCGTTAAGCCCAATGTTTAAACTGTGGGTTGATGTAAAGGTATGACAAACATGGAGGAATACAGGTGTAGCAGGTATGGGTCAATATGTAATGTAAAAAGAGTTGAACGGAAAAATAAGAATTTGTTAGAAGGATGAAAAAATTAAATTTGAGAGAATCCAAGTTATACAGCAATATCTTAAGAACTGAGTGAAGATAGATTACTCTAGGTGATTATGCCAGAGAGGAAGTAGCAGGGCCAATGCCTGAGTTTCATGGAAATATAAGCTTGATTTCATACTGAAAGGTTAGAGAGTCACAAGACACTAAACACTATGGAAAAGGAGAGAATGAAATTTTACCATGAATTCACAGTAGATTACCAAGGAATGAGTTTTAAAAAGCCGAAAGTGAGTTGCAATTTGAAGAAAAAAAGGGAGAATAAGAGATTATAGAAGAAAAGGGAGAAAAAACTGTTACTAGATTTTTTACTTCATCTCTGAATTGAGTTGAACTCTGAAGTTAAAAGGATACATAGTATGTATAATAATCGATCATTTTTTAAGAATTAATTCTCATTGAAAAAGGAATACCACATAGCAAAAATTTAAACAATACTAAAGTACAATCAATAAAACAACAAGCTTCCCAACTACACCATACTACCAAAGTTTCCCTTCCCAGGGGCAATAAATGTTACAAGTTTCTTATGTATCAATCCAGAAATAACTCATGCATATACATGCATATATTTGTATACATATAGCTACACTGTTTGTTTTTAAAACATAAGAGGGAGCATAAACCAAAAACTGTTGTTCTGGAGTGGATTCCGACTCACAGCAACCCTACAGGACAGAGTAGAACTGCCTTATAGGGTTTCCAAGGCTGTAATCTTTATAGAAGCAGACTGCCACATCTTTCTCCTGTGGAGCAGCTGATGGGTTTGAACCACCAATCTTTTGGTCAGCAGCCGAGCACTTAACCACTGTGCTACCAGGACTAAACATAATCTTGACCTTGCTTTTTTTCATTTAGTATTTCTTAGAACACATTCCCTTTCAGTTCACAGAGAGCTGCCTCATACATTTTCACAGCTGCATCAATCACATTATTTATACAGGTACCATAGTTTATCCGGTCATTTTCCTGCTCCTGGACATTTAACAACAAAAATGCTGTAGTAAAAATCCATGTATATACACCATTTCATAAATGTGTATTTCTGAGAATAATTCCTAGAAGTGAAACTGTTAACACGAAAGACTATACATCTATAATTCTGACAGAAATTATCAAAACTACCCTCACAAGGAACTACACTAGTTTATACTTCCTCCACGAGGACTAGTGTTTAGACTGACATTATAAAAGGAATACATTTAAAAGAGCATATGGGAGGGGAGGGGAGAGTGGAAACAGGAGAGAGAGAGAGAAAGACAGCTAGCTTACCTTCCAAAGTCACAGAGTTTTAAGACAGCTGTATCAGGATCCAGTAAGAGGTTCTGTGGTTTAATATCCCGATGGCAGATTCCAAATGAATGGATATAGGCTAAACTTCGGAACAGTTGATACATATACAACTGGAATAGATAGTAAAAATTAATTGAATACTTCCTATCCCAAACTAATCAGAATCCTTAAGCAGTAAATAAAGTAACAGACTTTCAAAACCAAACATGCTGGGGAATATTAGCACTTAGTCAACCTCCCTTTAAAATGTTAAATGTTTCATGTCATTTCTATATGAATTCACTATCATCACTAATGAAAATGTTATTAACCATATATTATGTTTGCACGATCCTTTAAGAACTTAAAAAAAAAGCTTTACAACTTGCTTCATCACTCTTCATCTTACTAACATCTCAGATGGTTTTCTGATTTTTAAGTTCATCATTCTACTACATTAGGCTGTTTCGTGTAAAAATATTTCCAGTTTTATCTTTAGAATATTTATAGTATGTTTCTGAGATGTCAGCTTCAGAGGTAACAGATACAGAGGCCTGGGAAAACTCACAAGTGGACTGCGAAAATCGATAATCGATGACCCACCAAGACATCAGTAACTCTGTTAGTAGCATCATCTCTTCCTATTAACATCCTTCAGAAATAAGCGGACTTTAAAATGTCATTGAAAACACATGCCTAGCTGATTACTGGTATCACCTTAGATTTTTTCAATTTTATTACAGAAAAAGATACACTGAGAAATTTGTGTGTGTGGAAGACAGAATCAGATTCCTGACTGAGGAAGAAAAGGACTTTACGGAGAAAGTGAGTATACTTTCTGTTTCCCAAAGTCAGTGCTGTGGTTCACTTTAAACTTTTTCTAACTATTCACCTCTGACCTCTACCTCAAAGTAACACACCACGGAAATAATTTTTGACATGATGCAAACCAAAGACGCCACTGTCTTGGTAAAAAAACAAACAAAAAAGTTAGTTAAAGGTCAGTGGCATATGACATCGTCTTTAAAGGCTATAGTTAAGGCTTAGCGGAAAGTGAACATGAAGCCTACCGTCCTTCAAGGAGGCATGATGAGAACTACAGACAGTAAGCTGGATTTCAGTACGTCCTAAATGCTAAACTCAAGCTGGAAAAGTAAGCCTTCTATAAATGAAGCATGCTGTAAAATGGTAGAGACCTTCAGTAAGATCAGCATTTTGTCACAAGTTAGAATTAAGGCAGTTAGGTATCCTTACATAAAATTTTTTAAGAACTTCATTATTCTAGTTTCGTATCGTTCACAGAATCAATCTACAAGTCCTAAAGCTTACTCTGAGAGCTTACTCTAATTCATTACCACTAAGAAAATGATCTCCCATAATAAACATGAGTTGACAGGCATTCATCTACTAAAGGAGAGATTTTACTAATTCTGTTAGGATATTAATGTCTAAGCCAGCAACAATCAATGGGGGGAAAGGAGTTTTCTTTATTAAAAATGCTAAAGTGATAATGAAAGAAAGAAAAAAGCATACAAAAAAGAAAAAAATTGCTTAAATGTTTAAAAATGAGGTTAATTTTAAGATGCAATTTTACTGTATTCTTTTATCTGAAAGATCTACTGTATCTCCGTTCTCTTTATCTTTTGGAAAGTCCAGATAAAGGATGAAATATGCAATTTTAAGTTTCATTTTTTATCTTCACTCTGTAAAAGTACAGAGAGGTTTTCTACACTAGAAAGAACAATAATAAGAAAAACAACTTACCCTGTGCCAGGCACTATTTCAAGTGCTTTGCATGTATTATCTCATTTAATCCTCATAATAACCCTATGAGATGGGTACTATTATTATTTCCATTTTACATGTACAGTAACCTAGGCACAGAGAGGAGCCCTGGTGGCATAGTGGTTAAGAGCTCAGCTGCTAACCAAAAGGTTGGCACCTAACAACAACAACAACAAGGCACAGAGAGCAACTGGCCCAGTATCAGACACTTAGTATTCTATAGCAGCTTGGGTAAGTACTATGGTTTTAATTATGATTTCTTTATTTTGTCCTATTTTTATTCTATTAAATAAATGTACAATATTTTAATCATTAAATAGCTTGCCCACTAAGTAAAAGACTAGAATGATAAACTGTTAGAAACTCAGATATTTAACACATTTTGAAATTCAACTGATTTATTTAACATGTAGTAACTGACAAACCAAGTGGGTTTCCACCCATTTGTTCAACTCTTGCAACCACTGATACACACACTAATCCTCATTTTCACAGAAGAGGAAATAAAGGTTAAGAGAATGAGATTACAGAATCTGATCAGAGTTACAAAGTTATCAAATCTAACTCAAATCCAATGCCCTTTCCTCTCTACTACAACATGTTTCAAACAAACAACAGAATGACAATCTTATTTATGATTCACAAAAACGTACTCAGTGCTCTCGTGTACTTAGACCTGGTCCTTTAACGTATCTTTTCAATTAAAAAGATCTAAGTCAGGCATTTGTTTTAGAGTTGCATTTTAAAACCCACTTACCTTTGAAAGATACTCATCAAAGAAAGCAAAGATGCTCAAAACCTTTTTAATTTATGTATTAACTACCAAATCCAAAGTAACCAGTAGTACAAAAGGGGTGAAGAAACAAGTTTGAAGCAATAAGGCCATAGAACATTCTCAATCCTCCCTGGAAAAAGTGAAAGTCAATCACAAAACAAGAAATATAGTTGCCATTCTGCTAATGTGTATGCCAAACAAATCCTTATCAGATGATGCAGTCCATGAAGGTAAGAGCCATATGTATTTATCATTTTTATTTCCATCTCTCAATTCAAGAATTTTTCACATAACAGCATTACAATAAAACTATGTAGAACGAATAAGTGAATGGTTTCTTGTTGTTGTTAGTTGCTGTCCAGTCGATTCCGATTCACGGCAACCCCATCTGTTGCAGAGTAGAACTGCTCCATATGGGTTTTCAAAGCTGTGACCTTTTGGAAGCAGATCTCCAGGTCTGTTTTCTCAGGCACCTCTGGGTGGGTTCTAATGGCCTATCCTTCAGATAGTAGTTGAGTGCTTAACCATTTGCATCACCCAGGGAATCCTTAAGTGAATGAGAGTAACTCATAACTCATCAGTTCCAGACATTATTTTTCTCTCTTTAGACCTTTAAACTTAAGAATAGATCTGTGTCACCAAAGAATAATGCCTAAGGCCAATAGCTCTGCCTCTCAAGGACAATAGCTATTTAAAGGAATCATTCATCCTCCCAGAACAGGGTGAAGGGTATTGTGATAATCTTTTTTAAAAGAATCCCTATCTTTTATACATACGTATTGAAACACTTACAGATAAAAAAAATAATATCTGGAATTTGCTTCAAAATAAACATAGGGAATAGAGAGCAGGGGGTTGTTGTGTTGTTGCTAGGTGCTGTCTAGTTGGTTCTGACTCACAGCAACCCTATGTACAACAGAATAAAACACTGCCCGGTCCTGTGCATCCTCATCATCGTTATGCTTGAGCTCACTGTTGCAGCCACTGTGTCAATCCATCTCACTGACAGTCTTCCTTTTTTTCGCCGACCTTCTGCTTCACCAAGCATGATGTCCTTCTCCAGGGACTGATCCCTCCTGATAACATGTCCAAAGTACGTGAGATGAAGTCTCACCAGCATTGCTTTTAAGAAGTGTTCTGGCTGTACTTCTTCCAAGACAGATTTGTTCATTCTTTTGACAGTCCATGGTACATTCAATATTCTTCGCCAACACCACAATTCAAAGGCATCAATTCTTCCTCGGTCTTCCTTACTCGGTGTTCAACTTTCACATGCATACGAGGCAAATTAAAACACCAAGGCTTAGATTAGGCGCACCTTACTCCTTAAAGTGACACCTTTACTTTTTCACACTTTAAAGAGGTCTTTTGCAGCACATTTGCCCAATACAACACGTGGTTTGATTTCTTGACTGCTGCTTCCGTGGGTATTGATAGTGGATCCAAGTAAAATGAAATCCTTGACAACTTCAATCTTTTCTCCGTTTATCATGTAATTTATTTATTTGAAATTATTTGAAATTTTCAATAATAAAAACAAATGTTTAGGGTAACTAAAGAAAGGTCCTGAAATAAGCAAATTTTCTGCAGATACTGTTGTGTGCCATGGAGTCAATTCCAACTTATAGCAACCCTACAGAACAGAGTAAAACTACCCCATAGGGTTTCCTAGGCTGAATGAAATCTTCACGGGAGCAGTTCACAGGGTCTTTTCTCCCTCAGAGTGGCTGGGGGGTTTGAACAGCTGACCTTTCATTTCGCAGCCGAGCACTTAAACATTGTGCCACCTGGGCTCCTTACAGACAAATACACTAAAAGAAAATAATTTGGCACATTTTCTGTTAAAAAAAAAAAAAAAAGGTATTGCGGAGCAAAGGAGATGAAGAACATCAAAGACACAAGGAAAATATTAGCCCAAGAGACAGAAAGGGCCACATAAACCAGAGACTCCATCAGCCTGAAACTAGAAGAACTACATGGTGCCCGGCTACCACCAATGACCACCCTGACGGGGAACACAACAGAGAGTCCTTGACAGAGCAGGAGAAAAGGGGGGGTGTTAGAAATCCAATTCCTTTCTGACCAGACTTAATGGTTTGATTGAGACTGGAGGGAACCCAGAAGACATGGCCCCCAGACTCTCTGTTAGCCCAAAACTAAAACCACTCCTGAGGCCAACTCTTCAGACAAAGATTAGACTGGACTATGGGACATGAAATGATACTTGCGAAGAGTGTGCGTCTTAGCTCAGGTAGATACATGAGACTAAATGGGCAGCTCCTGTCAGGAGGTGAGATGAGAAGGCAGAGAGGGTCAGGAGCTGGTTGAATGGAAACGGCAAATCCGGGCTGGAAATGAAGAGTGTGCTGTCACAGTACAGGGAGAGCAACGAGGGTCATATAACAATGTGTCTATAAATTTTTGTAAGAGAAACTAATTTGAATTGTAAACTTTCACTTAAAGCACAATTTAAAAAAAAAAAGAAAAGTATTGCTTAGCTAGGAATCAATATAGACCTGCTAATAAGTAAATGAAGCCCTGGTGGTTAAGTGCTGGGCTAATAACTGAAAGGTAGGTGGTTTGAACCCACTAGCTGCTTCTTGGGAGAAAGATGTGGCAGTTTGCTTCCATAAAGATGTGCAACCTGGGAAACCCTACAGGGCAGTTCTACTCTGTCCTATAGGGTCACTATGAGTTGGAATTGACTTCATGGCAATGGGTTTGGTTTTTTATTTTTTAATAGGTAAATAAATTTGGGGGGTAGACTCAAGAGAGATGCTACTATACTCCTCTTTTTTCCAAGGATATGTTGCCAATTCAAATGAATATGACATAATTAATGTCACTGAACTGCACTGTTACCTATATATTTACTATAATAAAATCAAAAAAGAATATAAATTTCCAGCTGCTTAACCACTTTTATAACACCTACATTTTGTCTGTTTTAGAGTTAATTGTGTCATTTTTTCTTCTTACTAGAGAAGGAATGGAGCCCTGGTGGTACAGTGGTTAAAGTGCTTGGCTGCTAAACAAAAGGTCGGTGGTTTGAACCTACCAGCGGCTCCGCAGGAGAAAGATGTGGCAGTCTGCTTCCGTAAAGATTCACAGCCTTAGATATCCTATAGGGCAGTTCTACTCTGTTCTATAGGGTCAGTATGAGTTCGAATCAATGGCATTGGGTTTGGTTTTTTTTTTAGAGAAGGAATAAAATATTTTTATTAGGCTTCAGATTATTCTGCAACCATTTAGCATTCATTTGCTGAATTAAAGAGGTAGGGGGAAAAATTGCCCAATCACTGTGTACTCTTATTGAATGTGCACAGCACGTCACTTTTTAATACAGTGTTAAGGGTTTCTATTAATTTTACTTTACAGTCCACAAAGTATTTTCTCAGATGTTAACCTCATCTTACACACCAACAATGTTATACTCCGGGTAAAAAAGAAGTAAGTACAATTTTATCAACATGGAACCTAAGTACAGAATGGACTGGTGACTTGCCCAAAACACATAATTAAGTAGTAAAGTTACGTCTCAAAGCTAGAGCCTCAGGGTCCAAATCTAGGGTTCCTTCTTTTTCATAAACGTGCCACTGCTCTGCACTGGAAACAATATGAGCCATAGGGTAGACCTTCACCATCACCATTCTAAAGTAAGCTCAAAAGTTTACTCCAAACGTAGTGAGTTCAAACTGTTGTCCTAGTTATCTAGAATTGGATTTGCTATTCTAAAACCAGAATAAAGTACTGAAGCAAATTTAGAGGAAAAACTGTGTCATTTAGTTCTTACTATCATCAATTTGGAGTCCTAGTGGCACAGTGGTTAAGAGCTCGGCTGCTAGCCAAAAGGTTAGCAGTTTGGATCCAACAGCCACTCCTTGGAAACCCCATGAGGCAGTTCTACTCTGTCCTATAGGGTTGCTATGAGTCGGAACCAACTCCATGGCAACAGGTTTGGTTTTTGGTTTAGTATCATCAATTTACTCATAGCCTCAAGCAATTTTTGATAAGCCCAAATAGAAGGTGGCATAGTAGTTAAGAGCTTGGCTGCTAACCAAAAGGTCAGCAGTTCGAATCCACTGGCTGCTCCCTGGAAACCCTATGGGGCAGTTCTACTCTGACTATAGGATCATTATGAGTCAGGATAGACTCAATGGCAACGGGTTTTTTTTTAATCAGATTTTAACTCTTAGCACTGACTTCAATAGAAATCCTGGACTACTTGCCAAAACAGTCTAGCTATCAAAGTCCTAAAAGAACTTCTATTATTAATGTTCTTGCTTTGGTACTCATTTTATTATTGTGAAGTTTAAATACTCTATTAAGTAAAACTTCAAGACTCTGACCTAAAAACACTTAGAGTCAATACCATTTTATTTTCTATAAAGGGTAAAATATAAAAATTAAAAAGAGTTAACAAGTACCATAAATATGTATTTAAACATTTGAATTTTCAAACTTACTCCTAGTTAATTTTCACAATGTCATAATTAATAAAACAAAAATGTTTCTAATCATCTACCACAACTTTTATTAGAATGATGCTGGATAAATTCCTAGCCACTCTGCCATGAGTTCTAGCAAATAAACAAAATGGTATGGATATTATGTACCAAAAATTAAACAGCATCTTGATAGTCTGTGTATATTTAAAATTACTAAAGGCTTTAACTTCAGCTACAGAAGCAATGAACATCTATAAATGGAATTTAAACACTGAATTTGATCATATTTATAACTATATTTAATAATGATATATACCTATTTGAGTCTGTGATGTGATAAAAGTCATATCAGAAATTAAATCTAAAAGTGCTATGCCTAGCAGAATTAAAATCCATAATTATGTATGAAAAAATTCACTGCAATTTACCATAAAGCTGAAAAAAACCTGTTGCCGTTGTGCCGACTCTGATTCATAGCGACCCTAAAACTGCCTCATGAGGTTTCCAAGGAGCTGCTGGTGGATTCGAACGGCTTACCTTTTGGTTAGCAGCCGAGCTCTTAACCACTGTGCCACCAGGGCCCCATAAAGATGAAAAGCATCTTTAATACCTACATCGTGAAAGTTTAAGATGAAAGCTTCACATGTTAAAACTGTAGAAGAATATAATGAAGCTCTAATAATACTTTGCAGTTTCTCCGTCAGTATTAAATGTGATGTGATGATATAGTTTAAAAGCACCCAGCACTCTCCCTAGCTTTTCAAAATGGGAAATGACTCCATTTTTACATACCTTGACATAGATCACTGGAAGCGTCTGTTTGGCTCGACTATAGTGTCTGGCAACTCTGTATACTGTTTCCGGAACATAGTCCAGCACCAGATTAAGATAGACCTCATCTTTCTGAAAGAGTTAAAAAAAAAAAAAAAAAAAAGATTAGAAATTAGTTTTTAAGTGTTCAAATTACAGTCATCTCTATAAATTTACTTATTCAGATGTTAAAAGATTCGTGTTCAATTTTAATTATACAAAATTAATTCAGAGTACAACCATAATAGTAAAAACAAGTATACTATACCTTCTTACTAATAATTCCAAGGAAAAACTACAGCCATTTCCATACTGTTACAATTCTCAATCATATTTAAATGATTATTTTGGTTACCATGACTTTTAAGAATATATTACCTGTCACAAAATTTCATACTAGAAAGTCTGAGAATCAATGTTCTATATCCTAACAGGAAAGGTGGCACAATAGTACAGAGTATTGAATTGAGAGTTAAGAAACCTGTATCTCTATCTAGTCCAAGCTGTGCTGCTAACTGCTGTGCACCAAGTCACTTCATCTCTCTGGGCTTCAGTTTCCTCAACTACAGTATGAAAGGCTGCACTACCTAGATAATCTTCAAAATTGCTCTCAGCTCTACAAAAGGATTCTATGTTTATGAGAAAGTGTGCAATTAGTCGAATAACCACTTGTATTCTATAATTAATTGAAATAAGGCAGTGAGTTACCATATTCACGAACTTTTTTCAGGTGCTCTGTTTGAACATCCATTCTCAGCAGCATAAGACATCAATCCAAGAACAGTGGAGAGAAAGAAGGGAATTCCAACTAAATACCAAGTGGAGAAGAGGAATAGAGTGTGACCCTTACCCTGTTCGGAAATCCTGGTGGCGGAGTGGTTAAGAGTTCAGCTGCTAACCAAACGGTCGGCAGTTCGAATCCAACAGCTGCTCCTTGGAAACCCTATGGAGCATTTCTACTCTGTCCTATAGGATTGCTATGAGTCGGAATCGACTTGATGGCAATGGGTTTTTGGTTTTTTCTACCCTGTTCATGTGAACAATATCAGACATGTAAATCGAAGCAGAAAAAAAAGCTGTGAATCACTGTGTTCACGGTCTAGGGCTGGCTACTAAGTGGGGAAATCTGCAGGTAAAGAAACTTTGTCTTCCCAATTTGAAATCATTTTACCTACCAAAGTGAAGTGGAGAATTTAAATCGTCAGCATTTACTGAACATTTTCTAAATGCCAGCTGCCACTGCAGAGGAAGTAAGTGTGCAGGTATAAAAGAGATGACATCTGAACTGAGTTTGAAAGGAGCCTAACAGACGGGGAGAAAACTATATTCAAGAAGTGGGGTCATACAGTGCAGCAGGGCTCAGGAAACAGTTTAGTGAGACAGCACGGCAATGATCCTACTACCTTTTCACTATCCCTCGGCCCTTCATGTATCCAGCTACAATTTGGTATGCTATCCTTGCTCTCTTAACCATTGGAGGCTTCCAGGACTCAGTCCTAAGACCTCTTCGGTTCTTTATCTAAACTCGTTCCTTTGATGGCCTCATCAAGTCTAACGGCTAAATACTACTCATACACTGATGACTCCCAAATTTGTACATATAGCCTGGACCTCTTAACTCCAGAATAGTATATCCAAGTCTAACAGGCATCTCAAGCTTAACATATTCAAAACTAACCACCAGACTTCCGGGCAACATGGCACTACAGTCAGAAGCACCATGCTGTCCCTCCACAGCAAAGATCAGAAAAACTAAGTCAAACAGAGTCACACATCAATCCCGAAACCCTAAGCATCAAACGAAGAGATAAAGAACTCAGCCAAGCACTGAATGGAATAAGAAACTGACCGAAAACAGAGAGCAAGGAGCAATACATGCAGAAGTCCCCTATCAGCTACCGTAGCATGGATCTGCCATCTTGGACTCCTATCAGAGATCAGTGAACAGGGGGTATGAGAAAGCAGCTTCACAGAGCTCCAGCAGGAGACAGAACAACCAGTAACCAGCGATATAGGCTTTCCCACCCCCCACCCTTCTTCACCCCCACTTAGCCTCCTCTGCTTCCTGCAGCCACAGTCTCTTGGACAGGAAGCACCCTGGTGTCGCGTGTACTCTACCCGCCCACACTGGCCGACTCCCTGAGTGCCTTTTGTTAGCTGCTGGTGTTGCTTCTTTGCCCGGCTTCTTCAGATTTTTTCCTTCCCTCTCCCCGCCTCTCCCTCCTTTCTCTCAAATACCTGTCTCTGTGTACCATCTTTGCTTCTTCCTGAAAGGCTGCGAAATACCGACTGACTATGAAACTGCTTCCTGGTCCGGGCCACCATGCTGGTAGGACCCCCCGGGGTTTTTTTTGTTTGTTTGCTCTGATTTGCTCTGTTTTGATTTGTTTGTTTTCTTTTTCTTTTCTTGGCTTGGGAGTCCCTTCTAACCGGGCAGTACCGTGCGGCTTCGAAGCTACTCCTTTACTTTGCACAGACGCACGGGGACATCCCTGGGGGCATTTCTTTTTTCTTTTTTGTTTTTGGGTTTTTTTTTTGTTTCTTTGTTTTCTTCTCTCTCTTATTTTATTTTTTTGTCTTTCTTCATTTGCAGTTTCATGATTTATTCTTTTATTCTTTTACCATTTTCCTTTTTTTCTTCCTTTTTGTTTTTCCTCATTTCTCAGTCTCTCATCTCTCCACTCCAACAGCAAGCTCCCTTAGCATTCTTTTTTATTTGTATGTTTTTGGCTCTTGTTCCTCTCTCCGCTTTCCCATACCCATCTTAGCTCCACACATCACAATCTAACCCCTCCTTCCTGCCTATCTGTACCGTGCGCTGAACATCACACTCCCAAGCAGCACAGGCACGGCCTACTGGAACCTGCCCTGCACTGATTCCTGGTCCGCACTGTCAGCCCTGGTAAGTGCCACGAACAGCCCATCTCAGTAACTCTCCTTCAGCTGGACCTGCCCTGCTGTACCACACCTGAGTGACTGACTCTGTCCTTTGGTGAAAAAGGTGAAAAGTATCGTGCCCACAGACAAGCAAACAACCAAGAACGCACAGCCCGCCTGCTCAGACATAACCAAATAAAACAAAAAAGCAGGAGGAAACAAACAAATCTACAATTAGTAAATGAGGAAAATAACCACTGAATGCCCCGAAGACAGCAGACAATATCAAAACATTTACAAAAACAGGACATGATGGTTCCAGTAGGCTTCCAAAATAAAACACCAGATGACCTTCCAGTAGAAGAAAAGGCACTAGACCAAACTGATAGGGAATTCAAATCCCTAATATTCAGAATTATCCAAGAGTTGAAGCAAAAAGCAGACAAAAAGGAGGAAAAAACAGACAAATTCATGGAAAAGGCAGATAAATTCATGGAAAATACAGACCAAAAAACGGAAGAATTTAAGAAAGTAATACAGGAACAAAACGCTAAAATAAATTCACAACTAGAAACCATACAAAAACAACAATTAGAAATCCAAAAGTTAAACAGCAAGATTTCAGAAATGGACAGTGTCACAGAAGGGCTGAGGAGCAGGTCTGAAATGATGGAAGCGAAATTGAAGACATACCCTTGGGTACAACTCTGTCTGAGGAAAAATCAGAAAAAAGAACAAAGAAAAATGAAGAAACCCTAAGAATTATGTGGGATACAAACAAAAGCAAAAATCTGCAAGTAATCAGAGGTCCAGAAGAGGGGGAGAAAACAGAAAACACAGAGGATCATTGAAGAACTGCTGACAGAAAACTTCCCCAATATCATGAAAGATGAAAAGCTGACCATCCAAGAAGCTCAATGAACCCCATATACAATAGACCCCAAAAGAAAATCACCAAGGCATATCATAATCACACTCACTAAAACCAAAGACAAAGAATCCTGAGAGCAGCTCGAGAAAGATAAATCACATACAGAGGAGAAACAATAAGACTAAGCTCGGATTATTCAGCAGAAACCATGCAGGCAAGAAAGCAATGGAATGATATATATAAAACCTTGAAAGAAAAAAATCGCCAGCCAAGAATAATATATCCTGCAAAACTCTCATTCAGATATGATGGTGAAATTAGGTCATTTCCAGATAAACAGAAATTAAGGGACTATGTAAAAAACAAACCAAACTTACAAGACTTATTAAAGGGAGTTCGATCTGAGAACAAACAACGTCAGACCACAGGCTGAATCTAGGACACAGGATTGTACTAGCCAGATACCAACCTAAGAGATGAACTTTTAAGGACACGCAAAACCAAAATAATTACAACAAGGAACCAGAGAGGTTAATCTGTAAATGACAACAGCATCTGAACAGTAAAAGAGGGAATAAACGGGTGTAGGTACAGAACCTTCTAATGGAGAAGAAGGCAAGGCGATACCAATAATAGACTGGTTCAAATCTAGGAAGATAAGGGTAAATTCCAAGGTAACCACAAAGAAAGTTAACAAACCTACTCATCAAAATAAAGAAGAAAAACATAAAGTCTCAGTAAAAACAAAACTTACAAAAACAGATGGAAAAAAAAAAAAATCCATAAAACAAAAGGAACTCAGCACAGGAGAGTAAGAGGAACAAAGAAAACATAAGCACCAAGAAAAAGAATTACAAAATGCAATCCCACTCCTAGGAATATATCCTAGAGAAATAAGAGCCGTCATACAAATAAGACATATGCACACCCATATTCATTGCAGCACTGTTCACAATAGCAAAACGATGGAAACCACCTAGATGCCCATCAACAGATGAATGGATAAACAAACTATGGTACATACACACAATGGAGTATTATGCAAAGATAAAAGAACAATGATGAAATTGTGAAGCATCTCATAACATGGACGGAACTGGAAGACATTATGCCGAGTGAAATAAGTCCATCACAAAAGAACAAATATTGTATGAGACCTCTACTGTAAAAACTCAGGGAAAAGTTTACACACGCAAAGAAACAATCTTTGTTGGTTACAAGTGATGGGGGGGAACTAAACAGACAATAGATAAGTGGTAACTTTGGTGAAGGGTAAGACAGTACACAATACTGGGGAAGCCAACACAACTTGTACAAGGAAAGGTCACTGAAGCTCCGTAGACACTTCCAAACTCCCTGAAGGACTGAATTGCTGGGCACAGGGCTGTGGGGACCATGGTCTCAGGGAACTTCTAGCTCAATTTGGCATAACACAGGTTATAAAGACAATGTTCTACATTCTACCTTGGTGAGTAGCGTCTGGGGTCTTAAAAGCCTGTGAGCAGCCATCTAAGATACTCCATTGGTCTCACCCCTTTGGAAGCAAGGGAGAATGAAGAGAACAAGATACAAGGAAAAGATTAGTCCAAAGGACTAATGGACCACAGCTATCATGGCCTCCAGGAGACTGAGTCCAGTACAGCTAGATGGTGCCTGGCTACCACCACTGACTGCTCTGACTGGGATCACAATAGAGGGTCCTGGACAGAGCTGGAAAAGGTTGTAGAACAAAATTCCAACTCACAAAAAAAAGACCATATTTACTGGCCTGACAGAGTGGAGAAACCCCGAGAGTATGGCCCCCGGACACCCTTTTAGCTCAGTGGTGAAGTCACTCCCGAAGTTTACTGTTCAGCCAGGGATTGGACAGTCTCATAAAACAAAACGGGACTAACGAGGCACAGCAGTTCAGGGACAAGGACTAGAAGGCAGGAGGGGACAGGAAAGCTGGTGATAGGGAACCCAAGGTTGAGAAGGGACAGTATTGACATGTTATGGGGTTGTTAACCATTGTCATAGGGCAATATGTATACTGTTTAATGAGAAACTATTTGTTCTGCAGACCTTCATCTAAGGTACAAAAAAAAGAAAAAGAATTGTCTGTGTGAGATTAAATTGACAACAGCAACTCAAAAGGTTTGATGGGAAGCCTAGGGGGCAGTGAGTTGAAGATAACAGTGACGGAATAATTTGGAAAAGGATAGTGAGAATAGCAGCACAATGGGAAGAATGTAATCAATGTTACTGAATTGTACATGTAGAAAATTTTGAAATGGTGTAACTCTGGCTATGTATATTTTCACAAAAAAAGAAAAAAAAAAAAGGTCCTCCAAGGTCGAGAAGGGAGAGTGTTGACATGTCGTGGGGTTGTTAATCAATGTCATAAAACAATACGTGTACTGATTGTTTAATGAGAAACTATTTGTTCTGTAAGTCTTCATCTAAAGTACAATAAAAAAAAAAAAATTTAACCTCCTGATCTCCCACCTCAAAATATGCACCTCCCTAGGTCTCCCCCTTAAGTCAGCTAATGGTAGCTCCATTCTTCTAGCAGCTCAGGCTATGAACCTTAGAATCATCTATAATTTCCGTCTTTCTCTTCCTCTCCCCAGCTGCCCCCAGCCCCCCATACATACACACTCCCCACATACACTATGTCAGAAAATACTAATGGTTCCATTTTTAAATTTATCTAGGATCCAATCCCTTCTTAAAATCTTCACTGCTACCACCCTGGTCTAAGCCATTATACCTCTCATCGGAATTATTGCAAAATCCTCTTAAATGGTCTCCTTGTTTCCACCCTTGCCCCATTACAGTCTAATAGGAACAAACTATAAAGCTAGACTGCATCTCCTCCATTCCACCTCACTAAGAAGAAAAGTTTACATCTTTATAAATGGTCTGCAAAGTTCCAAATGCCCACTTTATTATTTCTCTGTCTTCTCTCCTCCACTACTCTCATATTGTTTACTCATTTCTAGCCACACTAGCTTCCTGCTGTTTCCTAAACACATTAGGTAGGCTCCCACTTCAGGGCCTTTGTACTGATCAGTCCTTCAGCCTGGAATGCTCTTCCCCCAGATATGCACACAGCCCACTTCCCTTGAGTTCTTCAAATCTTTTGCTCAGGTGTTACCTTCTTTGTGTGGCTTTCCCCAGTCACCCAATTTAAAATTGCAGTGCATTCCTCTACCCCCAACACTCCCTGTCCACCTTCCCCACTTTATTTTTCTCCATACTTATCACCTTCTCACATACCACATAGTTTACTTTTAATTTTCTGTGTTTTTCCACTAGATTCTATGAGGGCATAGCTTTTTGTCTGTTTTGTTATAACTATCTCCACTGAGAATAGTACCTAGCGCATAGTAGGTACTCTTTATTTGCTGAATAAATTAATTTCAGAGGAAATGAATATTAATTAAAAAATTAGCATTGTAGGTTAACGAATCTATTTTAACTCAAACAGCATTGTGGAAAATGTGTAAGGGGGTGGGGAAGTGGTGGGAAGATGAGAATGAAAGCTGGGTGAGCAGCTGGGAACCTTCTACGAGAATCTAAGGCCTGCAACAGGGATTTCAAAAAAGGGGGAATGGCAGGACAAACGTACTGGCCAGTTGAACATGAGAATAATAGAGAACCTGAGAAATGGAGAAATTGGGGTTAATTTAACAGTCTCTAAACTTGGACAACCAGATAAGTGACAAAGAGCAAAAAGGTGTGAGGGAAAAAATTCGTTTAACTTTTATTTAATGACTCTCAGAACAGTTTAGGCAGCTATATTCCACATGCGGCTGGAAACACAAGTCAAGCCAAAACTCAGGAAACAACAGTAGAGTCCAGCTAGAAATTCAGACAGTTGCTGAAGACATGAGAACAGACTTGCTCTCCTAAGAAGAGTGCAGAGTGAGAGTGAGGAAACATGAAATTTAAGAAGCAGATGAAAGCAGAGGACTTAGTAAAGATTGAGACAGAGTGCTGAGAGGCACAAGAAAGTAAGTAAAGACTAGAATCAACAGATCCAAAGTTGATATATTAATTAGGATTAGATGTGGAACAGCAAAGTGTTTCAACATCAGGAGGGATGTGGACTGAAAAGAGGTCACTGGATCTGGTGTACCACAGTTCTTTGATGGCCTTAGAAAGAGCAGCTTCAGACCATGATGCCAGTAGCAACAAGCTGTACTGAGTTCAAGAGTGAGCAGATGGCAGGGGAGGAACAGGTAGCAGTTATTGTAGTTTGGTCTCACAAAATCTCTGGTGGTGAAAGAAAGGAAAGCGCTGGGAGTTGGTAACTTGAAGGGAGACAAAGTCAAAGAAAATCTGTTGATGTGCTTTTTGTTTATAATTTTTAATAGCTAAAAAAGACTCAAATTTGTTTGTAGGCTTAGTGGATAAGGACAGAATAAAGTTAAAAGAAGTAAAGAAAAGGGATAACTGATGAAACAAGGTTCTAGAACATCAGAAGATGGAAATATGAACACAGAGAAGCTATATAGTAAAGTAATTATGAGTCACACAAAACTACATAGAAGTCCCAGTTCTGCTACTACAAGTTACGTGACCACGGTAAGTTACCACCGCTGTAAGTCTCAGGTTCTTCATCTGTAATAGAGAGCTAACGACAGTGCTTACTTGAAGCGCACCATCCATAGAAAAGAACAAAATCGTATTTTTTTTCTGCAGATCTAAAAATAAGTGATTAAGCATTAGAGAAAAGGAAAGAAATGCAAGTTAAAAGAGTGTTATGTCTGATGATTCTATTTCTTGTAAAATAAGAGATAAGGTCACATGCAAAACGAAGGGTTATTGTTCTTAGTTGATGTCAAGTTGCTTCTGACTCACAGCGATCCCATGTGTGGACAGCAGAACTGCTCCATAGGGTTTTCAAGGTCTTTTGACAGCAGATCCCTAGACCTGTCTTCCAAGGTGCCTCTGGGTGGGTCCGAAATGCCAATCTTTTGGCTAGGAGTAGAGCGCTTTAACCATTTGCGCTACCCAGGGACTCTAGCGAGAGTAAAGCTGAAGGCTAAGAGAAGAAAATTTCAGAGAGCGAGATTCAGATAAGACTCAATTTCAAGTGAAGGTGAGGTCCAATAAACAGATAAGTAAACAGAATCCTGAAGTGGCGTGAAAGAAATTGCAGTATGAGGAGAATTCAGGAAATGGTGAGTCTCAGGTAGTAGAATGGTGGTTAATGCAGATGTCAAAGTTATCCTTTATTTTTTTAACTATTAGTCAATTATAAGAATTCTTGATTTTAGCAAATCATTTGATAAGTCAATCATAATCTATTTATAAATAATTTGGAGATGAGTATAGCATGTTGTTGTTGTTAGGTGCCGTCGAGTTGGTTCCAACTAATAGCGACCCTATAGGACAGAGGAGAACTACCCCATAGGGTTTCCAAGGAGTGGCTGGTAGATTTGAACTGCCAATCTTTTGGTTAGCAGCGGTAGCTCTTAACCACTATGCCACCAGGGCTCCAGGAGTATAGCACGGGATCACAATTTAGTTCATTTGCTAACAATCACACCAAAAGAAAAATATAAAGATTAAAAGATGAATGTCAAGTTCAAGGAAGGTTTCTCGTTGCAGAGCTATAAGCTCTGTCCTTCCCTTGTGCCAAGCAATATTTTCATAAATGATTTCATTTATTAGAGCTTACAAAAGTAAGTCTTCAAGCGCTAAACAACAAATGCAAACATATAAAGTCAAATGCGTAATGCAGTGAGGTGCAGTGGCTGGTAAATCGGATAGTAGAAAACTTAATTAACAGTATTTTAATTTTATAGACAGACAGATAGATATTAACCAACTGTGCTAGTCAAATAAAATACATCAGAGGATGGATTTGGCAGTTAGTTTACAACCTTTGACTTCAACACCAGTCACCTAAGAGTGACGCAAACCCAGGAAGAATGACTTAAAATGGCAGACAAAATAACAATTCAAAGTACTCTAATAGGCTAGAATGATTGACCAAACCACAATATGATGTTTAACAGAAATACATATAAAGCCTTACGATTAAAATCAAAGCATCAATTTATTATGTAGAATGACAGATAAGACTTGATGGTAATTCATCACGAAAAGAAATGATAGGTTTAACTGAACAGAACTCAAAAGGAATCAGCATTAAGATGAAGCTAATGAAAACCTTAATGCGACATTAGGTTACATTAGATGTATCATGTTGAGATCAATAAAGATAACTCCACTCCTACTTTGTACAGTTCAGGCCTCATTTGAAGTATTGATGATATTCATTTTTAGGAAGCATATTTTATTCATAATATTAACAAGGCAAAACACATCAATGGAAAAAGGTTAACAAAACCATATCAGCTACATGTTGAATGCTCTAATTTACTATACTATGAGAAATATGGGGGATCAAATTATATCCAGACCAGCACTCTGCAAATTAACATAAGCCTATCTTTTTGATTAAATAAATTTTGTTCATTCATTCCATTAATCATCAAAAAACTTGTAATTTTCTTTAGATCCACTGAGGTGCTAGTATGTCAATTTTGTAGGTATGGTGTAAATTTTCCTTTGACATTTACAAGCTATCATGTTGTCTACATCTGTTTTCTGAGGCACTGGAGGTATCTCATTCCTTTACATTTAAAGTCATTAGGAACCACCTTTCACTTCATGGCTCTATGCTTATATTCAAATCAAATCCATCTTTTTTTTATCTACTTGGATTCTAAAACCAAAACCAAAATAACTAACCAATACTGCCACCAATCCTAATCTGAAAAACAAAGGATTTAACAACATCATGTTCTCTTGCTAAATTTGCAGATGTTAGAAGAAAACATAGGGGCATAGCTGTGGGGTCTAGTTTTCAATGATGGATTATCAGATATGACAACAAAAGCACACGCAGCAAAAGACAAAAGAGGTACATGGGACCTCATAAAAAATTAAATACTTTTAATCATCAAAGGGCTGTATCAAAAAAGTGAAAAGACAACCTACAGGTTATCCGATTAAGGGTCTAACAGCCAAAATATTTAAAAATTTCTACAACTTGACAACAAAAAGACAAACAACCCAATCAAAACACAGGCAAAGGACTTGTACAGATACTTCATCAAAGAGGACATTCAAATGGCCAACGAGGACATGAAAAGATGCTCAGGGTCACTGCCCATTAGAGAGATGCAAATCAAAACCACAATGACATACCACTTCACCTGTATTAGAATGGCAGCGATCAAAAAAGGCGGGGGTGGGGGGGTGGGGGGAGACAGACTCAAACCAGAAAACAATAGGTGTTGGCAACGTTGTGGAGAAACTGGAATCCTTATCCATTGCTGATGGGAATGTAAAACGGTACAGCCACTGTGGAAAACAGTTTGGTGGTTCAAAAACGTGAACACAGAACTACCACATGACTCGGCAATCCCAGTTCTAGGTATATAGCCAGAAGAAGTGAAGGCAAATAGAAACACATACAAAAATTTTCACTGCAGCACTTTTCACAATAGCCAGAAGATGGAAACAATCAAAATGTCCATCAATAGATGAATGGATAAACAAAATGTGACGTATACATACAATGGAATACTACTCAGCCATAAAGAGAAATGAAGTCCTGATGCTTGCCCCAACATGGTAAACCTTGAAAACATCATGCTGAATAAAATAAGTCTGTCACAAAAGGGCAAATACTGTATGATCTCACTTATATCAAATAAGCAAATACATAGAAACCAAAGATAATTAGTGGTTACCAGGACTCATAGATGTGTGCTACCTGTTATGCCATGCCTGAAACCATCTTTTCATATATTTTGTTCTTCTAGTTGTTTTCTGGTTGGAGGGTTTTTCCAGCAACAGTTGATTCTTCATGGGTAAAAGTCAAATCCCATTCCTGTATCTTTTCTTAAACAATTCACCCACTAATTTTTTTAACGCTACACCAAATTTACATATATATTTTGGTTTGTTTCTAGGCCTGCATTGTGCAGTCTACTAGCCACCAGCCACCTGTGGTTATTTAGCTCTTGAAGTTGAGCTAGTTCGAACTGAGAGGTGTTGTAAGTGTAAAATATATACTGGATTTCAAAAACTTAGTAACAGAAAGATGTAAAATGTCTCTTTTTTTATGACTATACATTGAAATAGTAATTTTCAGTATATTGGGTTATAAATATATTATTAAAATAATTTCAGGTTTTTCTTTTTACTTCTATAGTGTCGCTACCTTTTTCTGCCCATTTCCCATTATCTTTTACATATTCTGTTGTGGCTAGTCTTCAATGTTACTTGTCCAGGCACACATTAGTAATCATGTTGTAATAATCCCTCAAAAACTTCTGTGGTATTTTTATAGAACTCAAATACATAAATTAATTTAGTAAAAATCATAGATTAATTTAGAATAATCAACACATCTCTAACAATGGCAAGTCGAGCCCTTTTGTCTTTTTAGTTGGATATATTTGTCGATGATATTGTAACCAAGGTTACCATGTTTTAAACCTAAATGATTCTTAATCTCCATTGTCTGCTAGATGCCTACCTTCCCTCCTATCCCCACTCTCTCCCCCAGCCTTTCTTGCTGCAACTCTCTCCTATATGATCCTCTGCTTTACAAATTCTAGCCAATACAGCCTCCCCAAACTCCCATATATGTATGTCTCCTCACCTCAGCGAGACCACCAGACCAGGCTCTGGTTCAGTTTCTACTCCTTGGAAGACTTAACATTGTTAAGATGTGACTACTACCCAAAGCAATCTGTAGATTCAATGCAATCCTGATTAAAATTCAAACAGTCTTCTTTGCAGGAATGGAAAAACCAGTACTCAAATTCATATGGAATTGCAATGGGCCACAAATAGCCAAATCAATCTTGAAGAACAACAAACAGGAGAACTCACACTTTCAGATTCCAAAATATACTATATAAAGCTAAGGTTATCAAAACTGTCTGGTACTGTTTAATAAACGCTGCAGTGACAACTAGATTTCCACATGCAGAAGAATGAAGCTGTACTCATACTTCACACCATACATGAAAATTAACTCAAGATGGATCAAAGATCTAAAACCATAAAACTCCTAGAAGAAACTATAGGGGTATAGCTTCAGGACCTAGTTTTTAACAACGGATTTTTATATATGACACCAAAAGCACTAGCAACAAAATAAAAAAATAGATAAATTGGACTTCATCAAAATAAACTTTTGCTCAACAAAGAACTTTAACAAGTTAAGTGAAAAGACAACCTACAGACTGGGGGAAAATTTTTGAAAACCATGAATCAGATAATATGCATGATATTTTTTTAAAATCTTAGAATTTAACCACTGTCTTAGTTATCTAGTGTTACTCTAACAGGAATACCACGAGCGGATGGCTTTCACAAAGACAAATTTATTTTCTCACAGTCTAGTAGGCTACAAGTCCAAATTCAGGGCATCAGCTCCAGGGGAAGGCTTTCTCTCTCTGTCGGCTCTGGAGGAAGGTCCTTGTCATCATCAGTCTTCCTCCGGACTAGGAACTTCTCTGCACAGGAACCTCAGGTCCAAAGGACATGCTCTGCTCCCGGTGCTTCTTTCTTGGTGGTATGAGGTCCCCGATTCTCCGCTTGCTTCCCTTTCATCTCTTGTAAGGTAAAAGGTGGTACAGGCCACACCCTAGGGAAACTCCCTTTACATTGGATCAGGGATGTGACCTGGGTAAGGGTGGTGTTAAAATCCCACCCTAATCCTCTTTAACATAAAATTACAATCACAAAATGGAGGCCCCCACACAATTCTGGGAAACATGGCCCAGCCAAATTGATACACACATATTTTGGGGGACATAATTCAAACCATGACATTCCACCCTTTGGCCCCCAAAAAATCACTTCCTTGCAACATGCAAAACATATTCATCCCATCATATCATAGCAAAAGTCTTAACTCCAAGTCCAAAATCCAAAAATTCCTCTTCATCTGTGAAATCCACAAGTTAATTGCTTCCAAAGGTACAATGGCAGAACAGGCACAAGCTAGACATTTGCATTACAAATGTGAGAAAGTGGAGGAAAAGAAGTGATAACAGGCACCAAGCAAGTCAGCAGAACACATTACATTAGCCCTCAAGGCTTTGAAAATAAACCTCTGTTCTCTGAGACAATTTACACAATGGCCCTGCCCTCCAGACTCTAGGTATTGGCCACAGTCTCTGGATTCTGAATGGAGACCGCTGGGCCCTGGGCTTCAGTTCTGCCTTCCAGGCCCCACTGGAACAGCAACTCTGCTCCCTTGGCTTTATGCGCACCATTCTCCCAGTCCATCTGAGTGGCGACTCCATCCTTAGAAGTACCAGAGGCCATGGCTCCACCCTTTGAAACCCCAGAGGTCATGGCCATACCTTTTGAGACTGAGACAACTTGACTTCCTGTGTTCCTTGTCTCTTCAGCTTCTGCTTCTGTTTCCTGTGGCCTCTCAGCCCTCAGGCCTCAATGCCTGCATCTGTCCTGCTGGGGCAAGCATTCCAAAGCTCTGTAGCTCCACGGGTAAGTGCCCGGAGGCACTCTACTCTGCCAGGAAGCCTCCTGTGCACAGGCACTCAAGCTCCCTTGCTCCATGGGTCGGCAAGCATAGCTCCACCAATAAGTGCCCAGAGGTATCCCCACTCCACCAGGAAGCCTTGTGCGCACAGGCACTCAGCTCTCTTGCTCTGTGGGTCAGCTCCAGCACCATCTCATGCTGGTGTCCTGGTTCTGCTGCTGTTGGTTCTCTGCTGTCATTGGTCCTCTGCCACTGCTGCTCCTCTATCCATTCATAGTTTCAAAACCGCTTCCACATTTTAGGTATCTATTAGAGCAGCACCCCACTCTCGGTACCAAATTCTGTCTTAGTCATCTAGTGCTGCTCCAACAGAAATACCACAAGTGGGTGGCTTTAACAAACAGAAATTTATTTTCTCACAGTCCATTAGGCTTCAAGTCCAAATTCAGGGCATCAGCTCCAGGGGAAGGCTTTCTCTCTCTGTCGGCTCTGGAGGAAGGTCCTCATCGTCATCAATCTTCCCCTGGATTAGGAGCTTCTCTGCGCAGGAACCTCAGGTCCAAAGGACACACTCTGCTCCTGGTGCTTCTTTCTTGGTGGTATGAGGTCCTCAATTCTCTGCTTGCTTCCCTTTCCTTTTATCCCTTGTAAGGTAAAAGGTGGTGCAGGCCACACCCTAGGGAAACTCCCTTTACATTGGATCAGGGATGTGACCTGGGTAAGGGTGGTGTTAAAATCCCACCTTAATCCTCTTTAACATAAAATGACAATCACAAAATGGAGGTCAACCACACAATTCTGTGAATCATGGCCAAGCCAAATTTATACACACGTTTTTGGGGGGACATAATTCAAATCATGACAACCACAAAAGACAAACAGTGCAAATGTGAATAGATATTTCACCAAAGAATTTTAAAAAAAATAAAAATGAAGGCAGTCTTCATCCCTATCTCATACCTTAAAACAAATACTAAAATATGAAAAATACCAAAGGTTTAAAAACAAGAACTGCATCAGGAGAAATCATGGAGAGTTTTGCAAATCTTGGAGAAGGGCAAAATATCTATAAGCCATTAAGGGGAAAAAAGAAAAACCTAATTTAATTACATAAAATTATACACCTTTTACATTACTTTAAAAAAAAAAAAATCACACAAACCAAGTTTAAAAAAAAAACCCAACAACACTCTGGCAAGAAGAAAATGCTACATGTGACAAAGAGCTAATTTGTTTTTATTTAATAATAGAAGACCAACATTTAAATAGATAAACAGAAAGGTGCCACGTGCATAAACAAATGGCCAACAAACATGCAGAAAGACATTCATTCTCGCTCATGATTTTTAAAATGTAATGAAAATAACAGTCAGCTACTATTTTTCGCCTATCAAATGATATTCAATCTGAGAAAACTAAATAATGAAGCATGTTCAATGTCTAACCCGTACTGTCACAAGCTTCTTGTGAAAGCCCAACTTGGTGCAACCATTATGGAAGACAATGGGTTAAGTCATCCCAAAGTGAAGATGTATATATATCCTCAACTCAGCAGGGCCATTTCTAGGAATTAAGTTTATGAAAACAATCATGTAAGTGTGCATGTGGGCACACACAAAGATAACTAATGCATTATTTGTGAAGAGCAAGAAATTAAAAATAATCTATACGCCACATCTTGTACTGTCAGAATGTAAAGAAGTACTCAAAAACAAAACAAGAACAAGAAAAAACACTCGCATTGATGGGGGTATGCAAAGGAGCACAGGAGCCAACTGAAGGAGCTCCCAATAGCCAAAGCTATTAACCAGTAAAATAAATAAGGACGTATTGGATTATAATCCAAAGTATAAAATAAATATCCATGAGTTCACACTGATATAAATAAATGATTGAATACATTAATAAATGGGAGAGAAGAGACAAATCTCCCCTGCAGAAGAAATCCAAACGATGCATGCAGATACTCCACACTCAAAGGGAAGGAAGACAACTCCTCTTCTCCTTAGGTTTGCATCTCCTGCGCATTGACTTCTTTCCACAGAATACACTATGGAAAGGTAGCAGAGTACCTTTACTGAATAACAACCTCACAAACACTACCTGAGCCAGGTGATCAAGGTGAATACCAACAGTCATAAATCATGTTGGTAGTATGTACCCTTGATATGACAGTCTGAAAATGGCACATTATCTCTGTGGTCTTCTTCCTAATAACCTATAACCCCAGTCTTATCATGAGAAAGACATAAGACAAATTCCAGTAGTGAGGCACCCTACAAAATACCTGATCAGTACTTCTCAAAACTGTCAAGGTCATCAAAAACAAGGAAACCGTGAGCAATTGCCACACCCAAGAAGCATGTAAGGAGGCATAACAACTAAACGTTATGTGATACCCTGGTGTTATGGACTGAACTGTGTTCCCCCAAAATATGCATTGTAAATCCTAACCTCTATACCTGTGGTTATAATTCCATTTGGGAGTGGGTTGTCTTTGTTATGTTAATGAGACAGGAGTAGTGTAGGGTGTGTCTTAAATCAATCTCTTTTGGGATGTAAAAGAGATTAAACAAGCAAGCTAGGGAGAAGAGAGTGGGGAAGATAGAGGTCAAGCCACATTAAAGTCTGCCCAGGAGCAGAAGCTCAAGAGACAAGGACCTTCCTCCAGAGCCAACAGAGAGAAAACATTCCCGTAGAGCCAGGACCCTGAATCTGGATTTCTAGCCTTCTAAACTGAGAGAAAAAAATCTTCTGTTTGTTAAAGCCACCCACTGGTGGTACTTCTTATACAGCCGCACTAGATAACTAAGACACCTGGACAGGATCAAAGTTCAGAAAAAGGACATTAGGTGAACACTGAGAAAATGTGAATGAACTGTGTATTAATATTGGTTCATTAATTATAACAAATTACAACAAATGTAACACTCCATATTAATGTAAACTGTTACCACGAGGGAAAATCACCTGCAGGTAGGGTATATAGGAACTCTCTGTGCTACCTTCACAATCTTTCTGTAAATCTATAAGTGTTCTAAAAAATAAAGTCCATGGAAAAATAATCTACATGTCTAACAAAAGTGGTTACACACATTTTGGTTCATTCACATAACCACAAATTTTGATCATTAATAAGAATGAGGTTGCCTTATGCATACAAACATAAAAAGCTATACTGTTACATGGTTGAAGGGGAGGGAAATATGTTCCAAAACAATATACATATATGTTATTATATTAACATATGATGTATGTGCTCATATATACATTCAGACTTGTCTGAAAGTAAACAGGAAATTTACCTCTATGGAGAGTGGGACTAGAGGATTTAGGGATTAGGGTAAAGAAGATTTTATTTTTCATCTATTATCCTGCTGCGCTATTTCAACTTTTCACAATATGTATATGATAATAACATTTTAGAGAAATTAAACATATAAACTAAAATATAAAAACAAAGGTGATAACTGATAGTCAAAAGAAACTTTCCTAGATTCTCCACTTTCAAATTGCTGATAGCTACCACTTAATTTGCTGTCAGTCACATGATTATGAGGGGGATCTTGATAACTCGAGAAACTCAAGAGTTTCACATTATCTACAGATTCATTCCCTGGGTCACATTCCTTTGATAATGTTAGCATTTCAGTAAAAGTTTCATCCAGACAGTATTTATTTTACATTAAATATTTATTTTGGTGTATGTTTATAATGGATTAGTACAGTGGTACTAATTCAGTGCATATCCTTAATTTTTTTTTTTAACTGATGGAGTATACAACCAAATATTAATAGAAATCAATAAAAAAATTGTAAGATGATACAAAAAGTGAGCTTATTTAAGTAAACCCTTTAATTAACTGAATAAAGCTTCCTGCTCTCAGGGATTTTCACGAAGTAGGGAAAAAGTGGGAAAGATAAAAGGAGAGAGTTTAAATTATATTTTATAAGCTTGACCATGGTAATAACATTAACTTTCCTCAAACTTGGGGTTTTGTTTAATTAAAATAATAATAATAAGCCCTTATTAATCCACTTCTCCTTGCTGAACGTCACTACCATCCCCACACTTCATACTTTATATGCCAGCAATTTCAAACTGCTTTTACCTTCCTTGCACACAATGCTGCTTAACACAACCAAGTCTTAGAAACATCCATACTTCTAACTTGTCATACACCTGTTCTGCACTATGTAGCTAAAGAGCTCTTATTTTGCCTTTAAAACTCTGAAAAGCATCACCTGCTCTATGTAATTCCTTCACTGATCTGTCTAGCAAATTGATCACTTTGCTCTACACTGTTGTTGTCGGGTATCGTCGAGTCAGTTTCGACTCACAAGAACCATATGTACGACAGAACAAAACACTGCCTGGTCCTCAGACATTCTCACAATCATTGTTATACTTGAGTGCATTGTTGCACCATTGTGTCAGTTTACCTCGTTGAGGGTCTTCCTCCTTTTTTGTGTGCTCTCTACCTTCCTAAGCACCATGTCCTTCTCCAGGGACTGGTCCCTCGGGACAACATGTCCAAAGTATGTGAGACGAAGTCTTGCCACACTTGCTTCCAAGGAACATTCTGGCTGTACTTCTTCCAAGACAGATTTGTTCATTCTTCTGGCAGTCCACGGTATATTCAATATTCTTCGCCAACACCATTAATTTAAAGGCATCAATTCTGCTTCGGTCTTCCTTATTCACTGTCCAGCCCTGTCATGCATATGAAGTGACTGAAAACACCATGGCTTGGGTCAGGCGCATCTTAGTTAATAAAGTGACATCTTTGCTTTTTAACACTTTGAAGAGGTCTTTTGCAGCAGACTTCCCAATGCAATGTATAGTCTGATTTCTTAACTGCTGCTTCCATGGACACTGACTATGGATCTAAGTAAAATGAAATCCTTGACAACTTCAATATTTTGTCCGTTTATCATGATGTTGCTTATTGGTCCAGTTGTGAGGATTTTTGTTTTCTTTATGTTGAAGTGTAATCCATACTGAAAGCTGTAGTCTTTGATCTTCATCAGTAAGTACTTCAAGTCCTCTTCATTTTCAGCAAGCAAGGTTGTGTCATCTGCATACTGCAGGTTGCTAATGAGTCTTCCTTCAATCCTGATAACCCGTTCTTCATACAGTTCAGCTTCTCACATTATTTGTTTAGCACAAAGACTGAACTAAGTTTGGTGAAAGGATACAACCTTGACGCACACCCTTCTTGAGTTTAAACCATGCAGTATCGCCCCGTTCTGTTCAAATAACTGCCTCAGGCTCCGCATGAGCACAATTCAGTGTTCTGGAATTCCCTTTCTTTGTAATCTTATCCATAACTTGTTATGATCCACACAGTTGAATGCCTTTGCATAGTTAATAAAACACAGGTAAACATCTTTCTGGTATTCTCTGCTTTCAGCCACAATTCATCTGACATTAGCAATGATACTGCAGTCAGAAATTGATCAAACATGCAATCAAGATGCATTGATAATTACTAGTGATTGGAATGCGAAAGTTGGAAACAAAGAAGAAGGAACAGTAGTTGGAAAATATGGCCTTGCTGACAGAAATGATGCCAGAGATCACATGATAGAATTTTCCAAGACCAATGACTTCTTCACTGCAAATATCTTTTTTCACCAACATCAGCAGTGACTACACACATGGACCTCACCATATGGAATACACAGGAATCAAATTGACTACATCTGTGGAAAGAAATGATGGAGAAGCTCAATATCATCGGTCAAAACAAGGCCAAGGGCCAACTGTGGAACAGACCATCAATTGCTCCTATACAAGTTCAAGTTGAAGCTGAAGAAAATTAGAACAAGACCATGAGAGCCAAAGTATGACCTTGAGCACATCCCACCTGAATTTAAAGACCATCTCAAGAATAGATTTGACTCATTAAACACTAATGACCAAAGACCAGACGAGTTGTAGAATGACATCAAGGACATCATACCTGAAGAAAGCAAAAGGTCATTGAAAAGACAGGAGAGAAAGAAAAGACCAAAATGGATGTCAGAAGAGACTCTGAAACTTGCTCTTGTACACTGAGTAGCTAAAGCAAAAGGAAGAAATGATGAAGTAAAAGAGATGAACAGAAGACTTCAAAGGGTGGCCTGAGGAGACAAAATAAGTATTATAATGAAATGTGCAAAGACCTAGAGTTAGAAAACCAAAAGGGCATTTCTCAAGCTGAAAGAACTGAAGAGCAAATTCATGCCTCAAGTTGCAATACTGAAGGATTCTACAGGGAAAATATTAAATGACGCAGGAGATGGAAGGAATACACAGAGTCACTGGTTGATGTTAAAGCATTTCAGGAGGTAGCATATGATCAAGAACTGATGGTACTGAAGGAAGAAGTCCAAGCTGCCCTGAAGGCACAAGCGAAAAACAAGCCTCCAGGAACTGACAGAATACCAACTGAGATATTTCAACAAATGGATGCAGTGCTGGAGGTGCTCACTTGTCTATGCCAAGAAATCTGGAAAACAGCTACCTGGCCAACCGCTGGAAGAGATCCATATCTGTGCCCATTACATGCTCTATACTACTTCTGTTCATAGCACAAGTGTTACTCCATGTATCATTCTGCAGTATATTTCTTTTCTTGTCTTTCTCACCTACAAGCTCATTTAGATAGAGACCTTATACTTTGTACCCCAGACACTTCACACAGCGCCAGTTAACTGATATGAAGTGAACTTTAAGAACTGAGAGAGAATGGGTAATTGGAAAGAACTAACTTTAATAGTTGGAGAGTCTACATTTGAAATTGGTTAGTACCATGAAATCACATGGTTCTAACTCACTATGAGACACTCAGCAAATTCTTTAATCACACTAAACGCCGATTTTCTCAACTACAAAGCACAACAAAATAATACTATTTTGTACCTTACAGTGCTATTATGATGAGTAAATGAGTAAAACGCATGGGAAAAGTGCTTTATCAACCACAAAATGTTATTTTTATTCATGATTTACATTATATACATAATATCCAAAGTTAATAATCAAAAGAATCTCTAAGAATTTTAATCTGATAAAAATTATTCATTTTTTTTCAAATATTTATTTTGGTGTATATTTTATAATGTATTAGTACAGAGGTACTAATTTATTGTATGTCCTTAACATTTTTTTTACTGATGTGGTATACAATCGACTCAAGAAAATCAGCATCTGCTCAGACCATCACTACTTTTTAGTCTATCCCACTACACTAGGGTACGAACGCCTATAGCTGGAAGCCTCCATTTTATTCATCTTTTCTACCAAGCAAGACAATTACACTAAAGAGTACAGGAACAAAGTATAGAAAATAACAGAGAAGGTGGGACTTCTGGGATGGCAGAGTAATAAGTTAGGGGACTTGAAAAACTTAACGGGTGAAAATGATTAAAAAAACATCATTAAAATAACTGAAAATTTTCCTAAGGCAATACAGTAAATGGAGAAACACTCATTCAACAAAATCTTGGTTATAAACAGGAAGAGTGGAGAACTCCATGTCTAAGGGTATTGTTGAAATAATGGTGATATTGATGGAGAACAATTAAGAGGCCGGTAAGTCCAAGATAGAAGCAAAAGGCAAGACAGTCAGAGGTTTAATAGAGCAAACCAGGGAAAGAGACAGCCAAACAGAGACTACTTGGGATCACTGTCAACTCTAGGGAATCAGTAAGGATGTACACTGGCGCTAGGCTGCATCCACTGAGGAAAATCTGAATAGGATGGGCAGACTTGAAAGCATTCCCCCAAGTGGCACACAGACCCATCACCAGACCAGATGCACCACTGGCACAAGGGGCTTAAATATAACCTCCAGCCAAACACTGACTAAATAATAAGCTACTCTAATCCAATGCTGACACCTAGAGAGCTAGGCTTAAAAGTAAATTCACACTCATTCCTTGAGGTCTAGAAGCCTGTGTGCGTGTTCAAGGCTGCACCCTCTCAGAAGAGATTAGAGGGGAAATTTCAAGCTTGTCCTTGGCTGAACGTGTAGCAAATAAATGCAAACTTGCTGCCTTGTGACAGTAGCCTCCCTGCCACCCACACATTCAACTGTAAACGGTAAAATTCTAATTGGCTAAGGGGCTTACACACAACCTTGAACCAAATTTAAAAAAAAAACAAACAAAAAACAAAAACCTGCTGCCGTAGAGTTGATTCCGACTCACAGGGACCCTATATAAGTGGCTTAAAAAAAAAAAAGACAAATTTCAAATCAATAGGCTTAACCTCTACCTTAAGAAACTAGAAAAGAGAGAGAGCACAAACTAAACCCACAGCAAGTGGAAGAAAAATAATTTGGACTAGAGTGAAAATAAATGAAATAGAGAAAAGCAACTAAACCAAAAGTTGGGTTCACTGGGAAAAAAAATCAACAAAATTGACTAACCTTTAGCGACAGGACCAAGATAAAAAGAGAGAAGACTCAAATTACCAAACCAGGAATGAAAGAGGGGGCGTCATAACTGATCTTACAGAAATAAAAGGATTATAAGGGAGAAGTGTAAACAACTGTATGCCAACAAATTAGATAACTTAGGTGAAATGGACAGATTCCAAGAAAGACACAAATTACCAAAATCGACAAAGAAGAAACAGAACTCTAAATAGTTTACAATAACAAGAAATTGAATCAGTAATTATAAAACTTTCCACAAAAAGAAGTCAAGTGTAGATGGCTTCACTGGTGCTGTCTACCAATCATTCAAAGGATAGTACTAATTTTCCAGCTTCCCAACTTAATCTATGAGGCTTGTATTACTCTAATAACAAAATCAGACAATACAAGAAATAAAAACTACAGATCAATATCCTTATGAATACAGATGCAAAAATCTTCAAAGAAATACCAGCAAACCAAATCCAGCAATATATAAAAAGGATTATATACCCTGACCAAATAGAATTTATTCGTAAAATGCAAGGTTGGTTTAACATACAAAAATCAAGTAATGTTATATGCCATATTAAAAGAGTAAAGGCCAAAAATCACATGATCAACTCAACAGATGCAGAAAATTTTTTGAAAAAAATCCAGAAGTTTTTCATGATAAAAATGTTCTAACAAACTAGGAATAGAAGGGAACTTCTTCAACCTAATAACTGGTATCTACGAAATCCACAACCAACATCATACTTAACGATGAAAGACTGCATGTTTTCCCTAAAACCAGAAACAAGACAAGAATATCCACCCCTCTTCTTCTGTACAACATTGTACTGAAGGTTCAATGGCACTTTAAACAGGTCTTTTGCAGCAGATATGCCCAATGCAATGTGTCATTTGATTTCCTGACTGGTGCTTCCATGGGCATTGACTGTGGATAAGTAAAATGAAATCCTCGATAACGTCAATATTTTCTCTGTTTATCATGATGTTGCTTATTGGTCCAGTTGTGTTAGGATTTTTGTTTTCTTTATGTTGAAGTGTAATCCATACTGAAGGCTGCAGTCTTTGATCTTCATTGGTAAGTGCTTCAAGTCCTCTTCATTTTTAGCAAGCAAGGTTGCGTCATCTGCATATCACAGGTTGTTAAAGTCTTCCTCCAATCCTGATGCCCTGTTCTTCTTCATACAGTCCAGCTTCTCGGATTACTTGCTCAGCATACAGATTGATTTGAATATCTTCATACAGTCCAGCTTCTCGGATTATTTGCTCAGCATACAGATTGATTTGAATAAGTACGGTGAAATGATAGAACCCTGACACATACCTTTCCTGACTTGAAACCACATAGTATCTCCTTGTTCTGTTCAAATGACTTCCTCTTGATCCATGTACAGCTTCTGCATGAACACAATTAAGTGTTCTGGAATTCCCATTCTTCTCAATGTTATCCATAATTTGTTACGATTCACAGTCAAATGCCTTTGTATAATCAATAAAATACAGGTAAACATCTTTCTGGTTTTCTCTGCTTTCAGCCAAGACCCATCTGAAATCAGCTACGATATCCCTCTTTCCACATCCTCTTCTGAATCCGGCTTCAATTTCTGGCAGTTCCCTGTTGATGTATCGCTGCAACCACTTTTGAATGATCTTCAGCAAAATTTTACTTGTGTGTGATATTAATGATATTGTTCAGTATTTTCCACATTCTGTTGGATCACCCTTCTTTGGAATGGGTACAAATATGGATCTCTTCCAGTTGGTTGGCCAAGTGGCTGTCTTCCAAATTTCTCGGCATAGATGAGGGAGTACTTCCAGCACTGCATCCATTTGTTGAAACATCTCAGTTGGTATTCTGTCAATTCCTGGAGTCTTGCTTTTCATCATTCTCTTCAGCGCAACTTGGACTTCTTCCTTCAGTACCATCAGCTCTTGATCTTATGCTACCTCTCTAAATGGTTGAACGCTGACCAATTCTTTCTGGTACAGTGACTCTCTATTCCTTCCATCATTCAATACTTTCCCCATAGAATCCTTCAATATTGCAACTTGAGGCTTGAATTTTTTCTTTGTTCTTTCAGCCTGAGAAATGCCCAGCGTGTTCCTTCCTTCTGGTTTTCTAACTCCAAGTCTTTGCACATTTCATTATACTTTATTTTGTCTTCTTGAGCCATCCTTTGAAATCTTCTGTTCATCTCTTTTACTTCATCATTTCTTCCTTTTGCTTTAGCTGCTCAGTGTACAAGGGCAAATTTCAGTCTCTTCTGACATCCATTTTGGTCCTTTCTTTCTTTCCTGTCTTTTTAATGACCTTTTGCTTTCTTCAGGTATGATGTCCTTGATGTCATTCCACAACTCGTCTGGTCTTTGGTCATTAGTATTTAATGAGGCAAATCTATTCTTAAGGTGGTCTCTAAATGCAGGTGGAATATACTCAAGGTCATACTTTGGCTCTCGTAGACTTGTTCTAATTTTCTTCAGCTTCTACTTGAACTTGCATATGAGCAAGTGATGGTCTGTTCTGCAGTCAGCCCCTGGCCTTGTTCTGACTGATGATACTGAGCTTTTCTACTGTCTCTTTCCACAGATGCAGTCGATTTGATTCCTGTATATTCCATCTGGTAAGGTCCATGTGTGTAGTCTCTGCTTATATTGTTGAAAAAAGATATTTGCAGTGAAGAAGTCATTGGTCTTATAAAATTCTATCATGCGATCTCTGGCATCATTTCTGTCACCAAGGCCGTATTTTCCAACTACTGTTCCCCCTTCTTTATTTCCAACTTTTCCATTCCAAACCCTGGTAATTATCAATGCATCTTGACTGCATGTTTGATCAATTTCAGACTGCAGAAGTTGGTATTATTATACCTGTAATAAATCCTAATAATTTTCATAAATATGTATGTTAACATATGGACTGAACCTTATTGCAGCTCTCAGTTTTTAGGGGAATTCTAGAAGCCCTTCAATAAATCATGTATATAGCTAACTTTCAACAGTGAGTCAGGTATTAGGTTAACTGCTGAAAATACAAAATTGGACAGGATATAGCCAAGCTGTCAAGAATTTTATAACCTAGTAAATAGACCTAGCTAAAAAAAAAGATAATTAAAATAGAAGAGAAATGCTATAAAATAGGTATATACAAGATATTCTGAGATAAGCTTTTGAGGCTAGAAAGGAGGCAGGGAGAAAAAGGAAAGTGAGATTATCAGATGGGGTTACTTTTGAGCAGAGACAAAACAATGAACAGGAATTTGCCTAACCAGATGAGAGGTGGGGTGAAGAGTAGAGAAGAGACATTCCAGAAGGTATTTGCATTCACAAAGACCAAGACCAAGGCATATTTTGGCAAGGCTGGAACATAGGTAACACGTGAGAAAGGAGAGATAAGAAAGGTGATCGTGCTGGGGAACATCTAACTCAACTGGCATAACACAGATTATAAAAAAAAGTTCTACATCTGACTGTGGTGAGTAGCATCTGGGGTCTGAAAAGCTTGTGAGTATCTAAGATACTCCACAGGTCTCATCCTATCTGGAGCAAGAGAGAATAAAGAAAACCGAAGACACAAGGGAAAGACTAATGGACCACAACTACCACAGCCTCTACCAGACTGAGTCCAGCACAACCAGATGGTTCCTGGCTACCAACACCAACTGCTCTGACAGGGAGTACATCATAGGGTCCCAGACAGAGCTAGAGAAAAATGTACAATAAAATTCTAACTCACAACAACAACAAAAAGACCAGACTTACTAGTCAGATACAGGCTGGAGAAACCCTGAGAGTATGGTCCCAGGACTCCCATTAAACTCAGTACTGAAGTCACTCCTGAGGTTCACCCTTCAGCCAAAGATTAGACAGGCCCATAAAACAAAACAAGACTAAATGGGCACACCAGTCCAGGGGCAAGGATGAGAAGGCAGGAGGGGACAGGAAAGCTGGTAACTGGGAACGCAAGGTCGAGAAGGGGGGAGTGTTGACATGTCGTGGGGGGTGGCAATCAATGTCACAAAACAACGTGTGCATTAATTTGTTTAATGAGAAACTAATTTGCTCTGTAAACCTTCATCTAAAATACAATTTAAAAAAAAAAAAGGCAATCATGTTACAGATGTATGCAGACCTTGTACATAACGCTAAGAAATCTGGAATTTACCTATTAAGCAAGTGAGTAAGTTACACAATGAGAAAGACTACCTGCTGCCATTTTACAGCAGGGAGGGTCACAACTCCTATCCCCAAATGCAGACAACGCTAATTCATTACAAAGCTTTTGTTAAGCCCAGACACTGAATTCCTGGCACAATGGCCCATACTGCCACTTCCATATAGGTGTAATCTGTGATTTACCATTTTTTTGAAATACTGTTTAGGTTGGGAAAGAGGAAGAAGAAGAGGTATGTCCTTGAAGAAGAGAAATCAACAAGAGTCTAGGTAAGAAAAAAAATGTGGGCCAGAACGACGGCAGCAGCATCAGTGAGAATAGAAAGAATAGATTCAAGTCATTCAATTAATAGGTTTAGGGTAATAATGAAGCTTCTTACTTTGACAACTGATATGCTATATGCTGAATAAATGTTTTTATGTTTTTTCACTCCTCTTCTCCATATTTACAGTAGAGTGATGTTTATAATGATTAAAATATCTGACATACTGAGGAATCTGCTCAAAAAGTGACTTGTGAATGAGGAACACGGGAGGTAGAGCTAGTTCACTGCGGGAGGGTAGAGGGGAGAAGCAGTTTAATTTCAACATGCTAAATGTCAGAGGCCAGTCTTCCAGCTGAAGATTTCCAGTCAGTGCTTAAATTTGGGGATCTGGAGTTCAGCAGGGAAACCTCTGCTAAACATAAATATTAGAGTCACTGAAGTTATAAGGAGCCCTGGTGGCACAGAGGTTAAGCGCTTGGCTGCCAACCAAAAGGCTGGCAGTTCGAATCCACCAGCTAGTCCTTGGAAACCCTATGGGGTAGTTCTTCTCTGTCCTATAGGGTCGCTGTGAGTCAGAACCAACTCGACGCAATGTGTTTTTTAAGGTCATAAGGGTGGAGAAGACAGCTCAGCATAAACATGAGGAGAAAGAAAAAGAGTTGAGAATAAAACCCTAGAAAATACCAACAATTAATGGTTAGGTAGAGGAAGAAGAATGTGTACATACATGACCACATTTACTTCTTACAATTACACAAGAAACTATATATTATTCTCATTTCACAGATAAGGAGAGAGATTAATCAATTTGTCCAAAGTCCCACAGCCAGTGCACAGCACACACACATTCAAGCACGTGTAGATCTGACTCCAAAACAGAGTTTCTTGTATATACTATGTTCCTTTAAAAATAAGAAGGATTTGTTCTTGGCCTTTTATTTTTTCTCTCCTCCCTTAACTGAACTGGACTCATGCATGCCTGTTTGCTCCCAAAGAAGTTGAAAGACTGAATTAAAAACGACTTCAAACGTATATATATAACTTTCAGTCACCTCATATAAAAGTTCTATACTGAAAGTTAAAATGTAACAGAATTAATAGTGGTGATATTAGTGGGAGGTTAAAGGCATGGAACCCACAGCCACCCTGCTTGGCTTCAAAGTTTGGCCCCACCACTTCCTGTGAGGAACCTCTTGTTCCTCAGTTTCCTCATCTGTAAAAATGAGGATAAGAAGATGACTTGTTTCCATTGATATGCTATGAATATTCTAATAACCTTTATTATTATTAGCACAGTGCCTGTGTTTAGCACGTTGGAAACTAACACCAGGTTTTATTAATAGTTACGTTGACTATAGTTTGTTAAGAGCTTGGATATTCCATAAGGCATTTCAAGATCTTGCAGTGACCAGGAATCCTCAGTCACAAGAAGTTGCCCTCTGAGTAGAATCCTTCTGGATGTCAGGTATTTGTCATCATTATACACATCACTGTACTACTGATGGAAACCCTGGCGGCATAGCGGTTAAATGCTACGGCTGCTAACCAAAAGGTTGGCAGTTTGAATATATGGTCACTGTGAGTCGGAATCAACTCAACAGCAACAGGTTTGGTGTTTTGGTTCTATTGATAGAAGAAAAAAAAAAAATCAAAATATTTATTGTGAATATCTACATAGTTAGCTATAATCCTCCTTGCCTCTTGGGTAAATGACTCAATCAATTTTTCTTCATCTCTTTGAGAATTTAATAAAAGATACATGCTAACTGTCTCCAAAAATGCACAAATATCATACTAGAAAGTTCACAGAACTCCTGCAGACTAGAGGTTAAAAATAATGGTTTAAATCATTCTATGGGCGAGTCACTTAATTTCTCTGTGCCTGGTTTTCACAGGATTTTTGTGAGAATCGAAGGAGTGAATCTAAGTGCTTAGATTAATGCCTGGTATACAGTAAGCACCTTGTAAGTACTAGTACCGCTGCTGCTGCTGCTGCTGCTGTTTATTCTCTTCTAAAAGCTCTCCAAAGCAGTCGCTGTACAACGTCCCTTATTCAACAATCAACACTAAAATATTTTTAAATGTTACGTTTTTAACACACTGTTTCTAGAGAAATCTGCATTCTATGCTAAACAGAATGTTATCATTGTTGTTAGGTGCTGTGGAGTCCATTCTGACTCGCAGCAGCCCTATGTGACAGCACAGAACTGCCTCACAGGGTTTTCTTGGCTGTAATCTTCACGAGAGCAGATCAGCAGATCTTTCTCCTGTGCAGCCGCTGGGTGGGTTCAAACCGCCAACCTTTCAGTTAGCAGTCAAGTGCTTAACCACTGCGCAACCAGGACACACCGATTAATAACACAGACTCTGGAATCAGAATGCCTAAGGTTGACTCCCAACTTTGCCACAGTAGCTGTATGACATTGGGAGAACTTAAACTCTATTGCCCCTCAGTTTCTTCTTCTACAATACAAGGATAATAACAGTATCCATTCTTCATTGGGTTGCTGTGAGGTTTGAATGAATTATAAAGTACATGTAAAGAGTTTAGAACAATGTCTGATGATGCACAGCAAATGCAGTCTACATTTGTTATTAGTAAACATAATAATGTGTAAAATAGTTATTGTTTATTGAGTGTTAATTATATGCCAGGTGCTATCATTAAGTACTTGATAAACACTATGGCATCTGTTCCTAACAAAATCCCCACTGTACAGAAGGGAGGTTGCTCACAAAGGTAAATACCTTGCCCAGAGTCATACTGCTATCAGGTGGCAGAACTAAAATGCAAACCTAAAAACTTCCTTGCACATAAGCCACCCCTACCCTTTCCTCTCCAGGGCTAGTAGCCAACAGGTATAACCAAGCACAGCATTCTTCTCCCTGATCTCAGGGGCAGTTGTTCCCCTTCTGAACACAGCCCTCCACACAATTACCATCCATAGAACAAAGCTGGTATGAGGAAGGAAATCAATTTGCCATCCTCGCTATTTAAACAATTTCCCACATAAAAAGAAGTGACAGTTTTACTTAAGGAAGGTTCTTTATTATTTAAGTAAACTATGATGAACCACAAGGTGAAATATTTTTACATGTAAGCTTACGTATAGAAATTCTTCTTAAAAAAACAAACAAACAAACAAAAACACTATTAATTGAGCTAAATAAAACTTAAGGCTCCTGCAAAAACACACAATGTGTTTTTCAGACCATGCCCTTCAGAGTCCCGGGGCTCTGAAGAGGTGAGCTCCTAGTCAGGAAAGGCTAAGTCACCTGGTCCCATACCCCAGCTCCAACTAAAACAACTTTGCTTTTAATCTATCTATTGGGGTTCTTCTTAAAATGACATTTAGAGGAGAGGAGATTACTGCCAAATATTGAAACACGGGAAAACACCGTGCTGTGGGACACCTGGAGTTCATAAAAGTATTATAAAGTCTAGGCTTTGAAAACACTCAAAAATTTCATTTATCTCTAATGGGGGGAGGGGTCCTACTTACTCTGAACTAAATCAGAGTTACTAAAAACTACTGGGTAACCTAGAATATAGCCCCTGAGTGGTGCAGATAGTTGATGTGCTTGGCAAAAGCTTGGAGGTTTGAATCCACCCAGCAGCACCTTGGAAGAGAGGCCTGGTGATCTACTTCCCCAAAATGAGCCATTAAAAACCTTACAGAGCACAGTTCTACTCTGACAAACATGGGGTCTCCATAAAGCAGCAACTGGTAACTCAGAGTATATTAACTGAATACATGATGTTCAGTTATTATAGCAAACAGAAGACTACAACTAAGTCACATCTCTAGTCTCTGTCCTGATTTCTTTCTCTCTTCTAGTTATACTGGCTACCCAGTGAATAGGCTAGAAGTTATAGGATGTAGGTGGTTATTCATAATCCCTAAAGAAAAAACAATCTTTAAAATGTCAGGGTGGAATACAATAACGAGGTCACTGCTGGGAAAAATCAGGTCCCACTTATCTGACACCAAACGTGTAGATCAAATCAATGCAATTTATTTATTAATTCCACTTCTCACACCAACTGTATAATGCAGTACTTCTTCCTCTGATCCTAACCACCAGGAGGTAGATCAGATCTCACAAGTTAAACGACACAGTCCTCCAGAATGTGAAGTCTGTCCAAGACCTCAGATTCCCGCCACAAGCTTGGGAGTTTCCATGATACCATCACTTCTGACGTGCTGGCTACAGATTTGTGGTGTTCCCACTGCCCTTTCAGAATGCCAGCCATAAGCTCAGGAGACTCCAGGACTCCTCCTCACTTCTGACTTGCTGGCTCCCATTACTCCCTTGGGTTCAATAATTCACTAGAACAAAACAACCCACAGAACTCACAGAAAATGCTGTACTTACACTTACAGTTTCATAATAACAAAAAGAATACAAATGAAGGGACACTTGGATGAGGTCTGGGAGGGTTCCTAGTATGAGTTTCCATGTCCCAACAAGGGATGCGCTACTCTCTCGTGTGCTTTGATGTCTTTCACCAACCAGGAAGCCCATGAAGCTTCTGTGTCCAGAGCCTTTACTGGGGCCTCAGTACATAGGCATGACTGACTGAATCATGCCTCATCCCCTCCTCTGAGGTCAGCTGATATCATGAGGTGGATCTTTCTGGCATGCCCAGACCCCACCCGGGAGTCATCTCATTAGCATAATCTGTTCATTTAGCAATGGTCTAAAGACTTAATCAAAGACACTTCAATCACTGGGGAAATTCCAAGGTTTTAGAGGTCCTCTCTCAGGAATCAACAAGATCAAATTCTTTGGGTATAATTAATTCTAAACCCCAGAGCCATCACAATGGACATAGCATTCAGTCAAATGGTGGTCAGTGAAAATATCTGTCAAATATTACAGCAATCCTAATTTAACAAAGAGCTGAAAAGTGCTTGCAGACTAACAGTAAAGCCCAGGGGTAGCTTAGCTACAATTCTAAAACTGAAAATAGCAATGGGGGAACAGTTAAAAGCGCTATGGTAGGACAACTCAGTGGAATAGTATATAACCAATAGCTATAAACATAATGTTGCAACAGGTGGAAGTTTTATAAGAAACTGAATATTAAATCAATAAAGCTATAATTATGCACACAACTATGTAAAACATACTTATGAAATTAAGATATGTAGAACTGAAGTGAAAGGTGAGGATAATGAACATAGGAACGTTTACTTCCTTCTTTCAAATTTTCCATAAAGGGAGTAATAATAGAGGCCAAAGAGAAGAGACACCAAGAAAGAGAATAAGGAAGACTCAGAGATTAGAGAGAAGAGACAAGAGAGATGGAATCCATATAAAAATTAAGAGATCACAGATGCAAAGAAAGAGAACAAGGTGGGTAGAAACCCAACGAAAGAGGGGTAGAGGCACCCAGAGAATGAAGTTGTTAGAGACTCACAAAAACCAAAAACCAAACTCATTGTCAAGTTGATTCCAACTCACAGTGACCCTACAGAACAGAGGAGAACTGCCCCATAGGGTTTCCAAGGAGTGACTGGTGGATTCGAACTGCCAACCTTTTGGTTTGCAGCCAAACTCCAACTACTATGCCACCAGAGAGGAAGTAACTCAGACAGAGAGAACTCAAGAGTTACAGAGGGAGAAGAAATCTGAAAAGAGGAGTGACAAAGACCAAAAGAGAGGGACAGAAATCCAGAGAGAGAAAAGATAGACCCAGAGTCCAAAGTGAAAGAGGCAGAGACCCAGAGAGAAAGGGAGATAGACAGTGAAGGGAAAGGAGGAAGAGGCCTAAAGAAAGAGAATGACAGAAAGTGACAGGGAAAGAGATTCAGAGATGATTACAGAGAACGAACAAAAGGGATTAAATATTGTCATAAACATTAGGTCTTATTCATCTTGGAATCTAACCAAATCTTTCATCCCTATAATCCTAAAACACTGTTAATTCTTACTCTTTCTCTTCCTTACAACACTCTCAACTCATCCCCTTGACTGTCTCCTTACATCTCCTTAAAGCTTATACTCCAATCGCTCATCTCCCTCCCAAAGCTTTCACCTGTGCTGTCTGAAATCCCCCCAAAAAATCTTGACAACCGCAATCTGCTCATGGAGGGTTTTCTTCCCTGCCTTGCCTTACACAAAACATAGATCCTGCCCAAAGTCACTGTTTTCTTTGAAGCTCTCTGAAATGAGGGCTGCTTTCACTCCTCAACATATTCCGGGACCAGAAAGCAATACTGGCAACCTCCTGGTTCTTCACTGTCCTAGTTTCCAACAACAGCGGCCCACCAAACTTCTTGCAGCTCTACCACATGGCTGAACACCCTCTTGACCTCCACCTTGTCAAAGTCATCTCTCCATTTACAGCCCACTCCCCTACGAAAGTCATGCATGTATCTGTCTACTGGCTATCTCTATTTGCACATACCACAGGCATCTAAAACTCCATTAATTTATTATTTCCTTGCAAAAAAAAAAAAAAAGTTCTCAAAAACACATATAGGCAAGATATAGTGCTTCCTCTAGGAAAATGCCTACCTAATAAAAGACTCCTACCTAATATAGCAATGATGGTTAAGGTTGTATGTCAACTTGGCTGCGCTATGATTCTCAGTGGTTTGGCAGTTACATAATGATGTAGTTTGGCAGTTATGTGATGTAATTATCCTCTATTTTGTGATATAATGTAATCACCTCCATGACGTAATCTGATGTAATCAGTAAATCAGCTGTAAGGAGACTTTGGGGGTATCACCTGCATCCAATATATATGGACGTTCTGGGAAGGCTGTTGGCTTTTGCTCACTCTGGATCCTGCATCCAGCTTGTCATCATCTGACCTATGGTTCTTGGGACTTCAGCCGCAGCCCGCCGTACTGCAGGCCAATCTTGGGATCATGGCCTCTGCAGTCTGTGAGCCAGCAGCCTGCCAACTGACCTGCCAATTTTGGGTTCGTCAGCCCATGCAGCTACGTGAGAAGCCTCCAGCTTGATGCCTGACCCAAGGACTTGGGACTTGCCAGCCTCTACAACCACATGAGCCATTTCCTTAAGATAAATCTTTCTCTCTCCATATATATACGTACACACTTCACTGGTTTTGCTTCTCTAGAGAACTCAGCCTAAGACATTTGGTACTGAGAGTGGTTCTAGCCAAACCAAAATTGCAAGAATGAGTTTTCTAAATTGGTTCTCAAGTCTAGTTAACCTTAAAGATGTTGATGACTCTGCCTCCAGTAGTATAGAGGGCACTGCTAATCCATGGTGTGAAGTGGCAATATTAATATGCAAAATATCACTACCAATAGATCAAGTACTGGTGAGAGGCGAGGCTTTGGGTGATCACATGTTTGATACTTTTCTACAATTTTGTTAGAATGAGACGTATAAGGAAGCTGGCTGGTGGGTCCTATTTTTGCTAGACAAAGTGGTGAAAGAAAGAGATGAGCTCAGGGCTTTAGAGCCACAGCTCAAGTACCAAATAAAAGACCTCAAAGTTGTCACTTGTGCCCAGAAAGCAAGCCATGCTTCTTGTAGTAACAAAGCTGATACTGTCAAAAACCAAACCCAGTCTTATTGTTAAGAGTGGCTGAATTACAACGCCAAGTGAATTCCTGTTATGGATTGAACTGTGTCCCTCAAAATGTACGTCAACTTGGCTAGGCCATGATTCTCAGCATTGTGTGGTTATCCTCCATTTTGTGATCTGATATAATTTTCCTTTGAGTTGTAAATCCTAATCTCTCCCTGTGGTTAATGAGGCAAGATTAGATTATGTTAAAGAGCATTAGGGCAGGATGCAACACCTTCACTCAGGTCAAAGCCCTGATCCTATGGAAGCTGTGTGGCCTGCATCACCTTTTATCTTACAAGAGGTAAAAGGAGAGAGAAGCAAGCAGAGAGAGAGGGACATCATACCACCAAGAAAGGACTGAGAGCAGAGCGCATCATTTGGACCCAGGATCCCTGCACTAAAAAGCTCCTAAACCAGGGGATGATCGATGACAAGGACCTTACCCCAGAACTGACTGACAGAGAAAACCTTCTCTGGGAGCTGGTGCCCTGAATTCAAACTTCTAGCCACCTAAACTATGATAAAGTAAATTTCTGTTTGTTAAACTCATTCACTTGTGATATTTCTGTTAGAGCCACACTAGCTAACTAAGACAACTTCCAACCTTGAATGGTGTCTGAGTGTTGAAATTAGGGCGTTGATTGGGAAGACATGGGATCCTGAAACTTGGGATGGGGACAAATGGGGAGATAATAAATAAAGAAGCTGCAGACATTGAGCCCCTAAATTCCATTGAATCACACCTACCAACAGAATCAGTCATCTCACTCCCATCTGAAGAGATTATTCCATCTTTGTCTGCTAATCCACCCCCACCCCCCACCCCACCTGATAAGATTAATCCAGCTATGTCTGAATAGCCTTTGTCAGAATCATCACTAGGAAAGGCATCTGGGTTACGCACTGACTGGGGCACTGCCCGAGGAAGATGCATTATAAGACATTGCTGAATGTTCTCAAAATACATCCCCACCACCCATTTTTGCTTCTAGACCTATAACTGGACTTAAGTCTCAGTGAGCCCAAAAAGTAAAGTATGAAGTGTGTCCCAGAAGGAGGTACACTATACATCAAAAGAACTGCTTTACTTTTTAAATATGTACAAACAGAAACCTGGGGAATATATATGGGAATGGCTATTAATAAGTGTGGGATAATGGTGACTAAAGTTGTCAGTTGCAGACAGAGATGCAGTCTGGAGTCTTTGTCAGGTCCCTACTGGTGAATCACAGCACAGACCCTTAAGATTGTAGAGCAAAGTCTTCCTATCGTCTGCAAATTACTCTCCTTTTGAGAAACAGCTTTTGGCTTGTTACTGGGCCTTAATAGAGACTGAACACTTAACCATGGCCCACCAAGTTACCATGCAGCCTGAACTGTCCATCATGAACTGGATGTTGTCTGATCCACAAAGTCATAAAGTCGGACGTGCTCAGCATTAAATGGAAGTGGTAATTACAAGATCACTTTTAAGCAGGACCTCGAGACACAAGTAAGCTGCATGAGGAAGTGGCCAAAGTGCCCATGGTCTTCACTCCTGTCACATTATCTGCCCTCTCCCAGTCTGTACCTGTGGCCTCATGGGGAAGTTCCTTATGATAAGCTGAGTGAGGAAGAGAAAACTCTTGCCTGGCTTACGAATGACTGTGCATGATATGTAGGCACCACTCGAAAGTGGACGGTAGCAGCACCACAGCCCCCTTCTGGGACCTCCCTGAAGGATGGTGGTGAGGGGATATCCTCCCAGTGGCCAGAACTTTGAGCAGTGCACCTCACTGTTGACTTTGCTTGGAAGGAAAAATGGTCAGATGTGCAACTGTATACTGATTCATGGGCAGTGGCCAACGGTTTGGCTGGATGGTCAGAGATTTGGAAGAAACATGATTGGAAAACTGGTGACAAGGAGGTATGGGGAAGAAATACGTTGATAGACATCTCTGAACGGGCCAAAGAAGTGAAAATATTTGTGTCTCATATGAATGCTCACCAAAGGGTGGCCTTGGAAAAGGAGGATTTTAACAATCAAGGGATTTGATGACATGTTCTCTAGAAACCGATCATCCTCTGTCCCCAGCCACTCCTGTCATTGCCCAACGGACTCATGGCAGGGATGGAGGTTATGCATGGGCTCAACAACACAGACTTCCACTTATCAAGGCCAACTTGGCTATTGCCACTGCTGAGTGCCCAATCTGCCAGCAGCAGAGCCCAGCACTGAGTCTCCAACATGCCACCATTCTTCGAGGTGATCAGCCAGCAACCTGGTGGCAGGTTGATTCCACTGCACTCCTTCCATCACGGAATGTTTCTGCCAAAACTACCAACTGTGGACTTACAGAATGCCTTAACCACTGTCATGGAATCCCACACAGCATTGCCTCGGATCAAGGGACTCACTTCACAGCAAAAGAAGTGTGGCAGTGGGCCCATGCTCATGGAATCCACTGGTCTTACCATGTTCCCCATCCTGAAGCAGCTGGCTTGACAGAATGATGGAAAGGCCTTCTATACACACAATTATGGTGCTGGCTAGGTGGCAGTACTTTGCAGGGTTGGGGCAATGTTCTCCAGGAGGCTGTATATGCTCTAAACTAGCGTCTATATGGTACTGTTTCTCCCATAGCCAAGATTCATGGGTCCAGGAATCAAGGGATAGAGATGGGAGTGGCACCACTCGCTATTACCCCTAGTGACCAACTCGCAAAATTTTTGCTTCCTGTCCCCACAACCCTACACTCTGCAGGTTTAGAGGTATTAGTTCCAAAGGCAGGAATGCTCCCACTAGGAGACGCATCACTGATTCCACTGAACTGAAAGTTAAGAATGCCACCGGCCAATCTGGGCTCCTCATGCCTTTGGATCAACAGGCAAAGAAAAGGTTACTGTACTAGCCAGTGTGATTGATCCTGATTACCAGGGGAAAATCAGATTGATATTACTTACTGGAGATAAAGAAGAGTATGTCTGGAATACAGGAGATCCCTTAGGACGTCTCTTAGTACTCCCATGCCTTGTGATTAAAGTTAATGGAAAACTACAGCAACCCAATTCTGACATGACTACTAATGACCCAGACCCTTCAGGAATGACGGTTTGGGTCACTCCACCAGGCAAAGAACCACGACCAGCTGAGGTGCTTGCTGAGGGTAAAGGGAATATGGAATGGGTGGTGGAAGAAGCTAGTTCTAAATACCAGTTATGACCACTTGACCAATTGCAAAAATAAGGACTGTAATTGTTATGAGTATTCCTTCCTTGTATGTGTGCATCAAATATTTTTGTTTTCTTCACTTATAAAATGTAAGAGGTAAACAGGGCTAGTGTGTTTTCAGTTGTAAGCATATTAGTTGTAATATCTTAGGCGCAAGGATGACTTTGAAATTGTCTTCATTTAGAGACTGTATAATGGTTTAAGGAGATGTGTACAGGTGCCAAGTTGACAAGGGGTGGCCTGTGATGGTTAAGGTCTGGTGTCAACTTGGCTGGGCCATGATTCTCAGTGGTTTGGCAGTCATGTAATGATGTAATTTGGCAGTTATGTAATGATGTAGTTATCCTCCATTTTGTGATATAACATATTCACCACCATGATGTGATCTGATGTGATCATGCAACACCTCCATGATGTGATCTGGTGTGATCAGCCAATCAGTTGTAAGGGGAGTTTCCTCAGGGGCATGGCCTGCATCCAATATATACGGATGTTTTGCCAAATCTCACTGGCTTTTGCTCACTCAGAATCCTGCATTCAGCTCGTCATCATGTGACCTCCGGTTCTTGGGACTTAAGGCAGCAGCCTGCCATACTGCCTGCCAATTTTGGATTCATCAGCCTCTGCGGTCAGTGAGCCAGTGGCCTGCCATCTGACCCGCCGATCTTGGGTTGATCAGCCCCTGCAGCTAAGTGAGTCAGGAGAACCATGGACTCAAGACTTGCCAGCTTCTACAACCATGTGAGCCATTTCCTTGAGACAAATCTCTCTCTCTCGCTCGCTATATATATATATATATATATATATATATATATATATATATATATAAACACTTCACTGCTTTGCTTCTGTAGAGAACTCAGCCTAAGACACAGGCCTACCAAATACAGGAATTGGCTACTTATCTGTCAGTTTGTCACACTGTGGTGGTGGCTTACACATTGTTATGATGCTGGAAGCTATGCCACCAGTATTTCAAATACCATCAGGGTCACCCACAGTGAACAGGTTAAGTGGAAGTTCCAGACTAAAACAGACTAGGTTCCCTCATCTCCCTCCCTCGCCTACCTTCCTTTTCTTCTCTTCTCTTTCCCTTTTCTTACTTTCTTTCTCGGAAACCCTGGTAGCATAATGGTTAAGAGTTTGGCTGCTAACCAAAAGGTCGGCAGTTCAAATCCACCAGTGCTCCTTGGAAGCCCTATCAGGCAGTTCTACTCTGTCCTATAGGGTTGCTATGAGTTGGAATCGACTTGATAGCAATGGATTTGGTTTGGTTTAAGAGCAACTTCCTAGATAAATAAAATATTAGAAACTGTATTTCTTTTGATAATAGAGGTTTTCTGACCTTCTGGTTAACCTCCTTTAATTATCTCTCAATTGCTCTTTATCTGCAAGAACCTGTAAGATAAACAGGAAACTTTGAGCAGCAGCAGCAGCAAAAGCAGGGAGGAATTCACCCTCTGGGATACACAGTTATAGTCAGTCAGATGTACTCCCAAAGCAGGATTAAGACAGGCTGAGGGCTGACTGTGATCAGGGACTTTCTCCCAAACCAAAACCAGACAGTTAAGTCTTTACGTGCTGCCACAAATAGAACTTTACATTCAAAAAGGTTTAATATTTTTCTCTTTCTATTCTCTACCTTCCTAAGAATTAAATGAGATAACGTGTGTAAACTAGTAAAACCGAACCAGTTGCCACTGAGTCAATTCCAACTCATGGCAATCCCACATGCTTTACAGGAGAATTGCTCCATAGGGTTTTCAATGGCTGTGAACTTTGGGATACATAGATCACCAGGCCTTTCTTCTGAGGCACTTCTGAGTAGATATGAATCTCTAACATTTCGGTTAGCAGTTGAGCACTTAATCATTGTGCCACACAGGGATTCATTAAAACAGAACCTGGCATATAAAACCAGTAAAAAAAATAAAAATAAAAAAAGAAAGAAAAAAGAAAAACCAGTTGCTGTCAGAATTGAAACGTGCTTCAAAGGGGTTTCAATGGTTCATTTTTCAGAAGTAGATTGTCAGGCCTTTCTTCCAAGGCATCTCTGGGTGAACATGAACTTCCAATACTTTGGTTAGCAGCCAAGCGCATTAATCATTTGCACCACTCGGGGACTCCACCTGGCATATAGGGAGTGCTATATGAATGTCGAAATCCTGGTGGCACACTGGTTAACAGTTCAGCTGCTAACCAAAAGGTCAGCAGTTTGAATCCAGTAGGCACTCCTTGGAAACCCTATGAGGCAGTTCTACTCTGTCCTATAGGGTCGCTATGAGTCAGAATCGATGTGATAGCAATGGGTTATGTAAATGTCCGCTAAACAAAAATAAACAACCAACAGAAAATGTTTATGGGCTTTATAAGGAGGCCTTTGGAAATGACTCTATATGCAAGACAGTAGTCCATGGAACAAATACTTTTGACCTTTACTTTCCTCCCTGGGGTAAAAAGCCATGAGGACACAAAATTCTATTACAAGAGTGCTGTGAACGTAACAGATTCTCCATGATTTTATTTGGGAAGGAACAGGATAAAGCAAAGACATGCCAAAGCAGTTAAGACTAAAGACAATAACAGGCAGTTTGCTAACTTAAAAAAAAGTAGTAGTATGAATTAAGTAGTTGACTTTAGAAACCAAAAAGTTCAAATACCTATGAGAGTTTACAGTCCCTAATTCCAGTAAAGGCATCATTTAATTTTTTTTTTAAAGGCAACTAAGAAACAAGTGTCACCTTGCTACTTATAGTTGTTTAAAGATATTGGCTCTGATACACATGTGTATACACAACCATTGTAAACCTGTAGGCATGCATATCAAAATGCTGACTTAATACATAGGTACTCTCCCATATTACAGGCTCTGTCATCAAAAAAGAATTTCTAAGGAAATAATCTAAACAAATTTTAATGGAAAATAAACACTGTTATACTGGGAAAACAAAACCGTTATGTGAAGTAAAAAGAACATTGGGCTAGAAATCAGGAGGCATTATGGCTCTTGGGACTTTAGATGTTATATGGATGAAATCTGAGATAAACAATCATCAACTAAAGTCATCCAAAGTCTATTTATTTAGCCAAAAAATCAAGTGGTTTATTACCTGCCCTGCCCCCTCATCCCAAAACAATGAAGGAAAAATGTAAGGAAAGATTGAGTCTGGAAAGAGAGGACAGTGAATGATCAGAAAGAAAAAGATTAAGGTAAAGTAGAAGAAACTGGTTTTCTATGTTTCCATCTCTACTGAGTACGATGGTATTAGTTATTGGGGTGATCCACAGCACAAAGTCTTCCTTAACTCCCCTTTGCTTTCACAGAAATAAATTTAATAGGAAAAAGTGATGAGTTATACCAAGCTCTTTAATACTACCATATTACTTTTTGTAACTCTTTCCCTGGACAGGTTACACTTGCTTCCCCATGTTTACTGGCCTCTTTCAGGACCCACCGAAGTCCTCCTGTTTCTTCTTCCCCTCTAATCAACTTCCACTTAACAAAATGCCATCATTTTCCTCCCTCTAATAAATAGACGAATTATCATGGGGCTTCAAATGCAGAACAGCAACATAAACGGTTTAATAAAACACATACATCTGAGTTGTGAAGACAGATTAAAAAACAAATCTTAAAAATTAATTCCCTTCATCACCTCATTAACATTTTCTTGATATAACTAATGTTAGTGATGGCCATACCCTTGGCTCAGAATCACTGGGGCCTGTGCTTTGAAATTCTTCCATTCAGTTAGCAAAACTGTCTCAATGACAGGGAAAAACTTCTTCTAGAACAATAAGAAATTTATTACAATATTCAGTACAAACACTGTCAGACCTACCTTCTCACCGCTTGAGTAGAAGAAATAACGCAATCGGACTATGTTACAGTGATCTAGCTTTCTCATAATCTGGAGCTCTCGGTTCTGAAAATGAAACACATAAAATCTTGATTAAGATGCTTCTGAAAGAATATTAACACTACAAATAGCAGGCTGTAGATATGCTACTAAAAAGTATGACCTGCAGACCAATGCTGATCTGCAAACTATTTGTTACTACTCCATAAACTATTTGTTACTCCTCCACAGTAAGATATAGAAATCGAGAGTGTTTAGAAACTTTCATAACAATTTGACAGAGTAATTTTAGTCTATAAATCTCATTTTAAAAATTGGAGACTATATTTTGTATTTTTTAAATTTTACTTTTCCAGTAATTCATTTGTAATCTAGTAATCCATTGTATTTTACAAAAAAGTATCCGTCTTTGATGAATTGAAAAACTTTTAAAATGGTACTTCACTACAGGTAGCTTGAGAAGTACTGGTCTAGTATCTAAGAGTTATGTGAAATGAGCTGTCACTAGTATAATTTTTTGAAACTATAAGATAAATCAAACTTCTCATGCTTAAAATTTAAAGGCAAAGAAAACTCTTAGAAGTGTTATTTTTTTCTAAGATATGGTAAAAAAGAAAAAGTCAAGTTAGCCCCATTAAAGGGACTCAGTTGCTAAGTTTTAGGAAGAGTTAAAATATGGCATACAAGAAACTGCACAATCCTGGTAGATCTGTAAACCACACAAACAATTTTCCCCTTGGTGAGTTTCAAAGTTATGCTCATTGTTCATGAAAAGAAAGCACCAAATAATATGATGACTTCCTAACGGCATACATTTGCAGCAGTAAATGTGGAGAGAGTACATAGTAACAATATACTAGACTATCAGAAATCCAGTTAATAAAGGCACAATACATAGAAAGAATATAGAAATACCAGCTAAGTGGCCAGAAAATATTAGTTAAAATAATGATATAAAAGAGCTAGAAAACATGAAGCATACACCTGGGAACCTGAAAAGGAAACGGTGTTATGCTTAGAAAAAAGGCCAAAAAGAAGGTGGGGACTGCAAAGCACCAAGGGGCCTGACAAGCAGAGAGTAGGGTGGACTCCAATTCTTAGAAGGTGGCAGTAGAAATGTTCCTTCTCTAGAAATTTCCTATAGTCTCTATATGTATACGGTGATATTTAAACTTCTTTTATAAGACATCAATCTTTCCCTCATTACTTGTTATAAAATGCCTAACTACAGCAATAAACAGAAAGAACCTCAGGCAGTACCGTATAATTGCTTTAACAAAGATAATAACTGATGTCAGACTCTAAGTTTTGACCGCAAGAAGAGAAAACTTCACCAATTTCAAAATTGTGTCCATTCCCATTCCAAACTGAAGCTATTACTAGAAGTATTTCTACATTTTGCCAACTCACATCTAGTTACTTAGTTTTGTGGGAGAACTACTAGTAAGCCAAGACTCACACTACTCATGATATATAGATGTTATGGTTGATTGTTTTTGACATAGTCAACCACGTTAAAATTAACGCTATTTATTTTTCCAGACTCATTAACCAAGGTAACAGAGAACTATTAAATTCCCAGATAACAGAAGTTGTATAAGATTATGCATACTATCTTTGACCAGAAAAGAATGCATAAGTGAAGCAGGTACATGGACCTAAATAGTCATCTTCCCTTGGTCTTCTGTTAATACTCTATTCCTTTAGAAAGGATGCTTAGATAGTCTCATTTCAAAGTCAATAGAAACTGACTCTGAGCAGACACAGCTGTTGAATTTAACAAAGAATACAAAGTAGCTATCACAAATATGTTCAAACATTAAAGGAAATCATGTTTAAAAATTTAAAGAAAAATATAACCACAATTATACAACCAATAGAGAACTTCAATAACAAAATACTACCTTTTAAACCACGGAAATACTACAGCCAAAAGTACAATAACAAATGAAAAATTCACTATGCACTCGAGAAGATTTGAGATGACATTAAAGAATCAGTGAATTTGAAAATGGAGAAATAGAAATTATCTGACATAAAGAACAGAACAACAATAAAAAAGACTGCTAAAAATTGAACAGAGTCTCAGAGACCTGGGGGATAACATCATACCCACCAACGTATGTGTAAAGGGAGTTATCAGAAAGAGGAAAAAGAAGTAAGGGGAGAAAAAAAAAAAAGTTTGATAAAATAATGGTTGAAAACTTCCCAAATCTGATGAAAAACCCTAATCTACCAAATGTCATAAAGCTCAGTGAGAACTCCAAATACAATAAACAAAAAGAAATTCGCATCTAGGCACATTACACTCAAATTGAAGAAAATCGTGAAAGCACCAACAGAAAAATGACTCACCAAATACATGGGAAAAACAATAGCTTTAGCAGCTGATTTAATTATCAGGAAAAAAATGGAGGCCAGAATGCAGTAAAAAAAAAATATATTTGAAGTGCTGAATAAAAAATAGAAAAACATCAACCAAGAATGCTATATACAGGAAAACTATTCTTCAAACATGAAGGGAAAAATAAAAACATTACCAGATAAACAAAGAGAGAAAATTCAAAACTAGGAGACCTGTCTTATAAGAAAAACTAAAGCAAGTCCCTTAGGCTAAAAGGAAATGACAGCAGACAGTAATTCAAATCCAAAAGGAGAAAAGAGCAGAACACCAGAAACGGTGTATAAATGAAAAAATATAAAGGCTGTATAAATACAGATACTTTTTTCTTTTCTTCTCTCAGTATCATTAAAAGACATAAGTTGTATAAAGGAGCCCTGGTGGTACAGTGGTTAAGGTCAGCGGCTTGAACCCATCTGCCACTCCTCGGGAAAAAGATGTGGCAGTCTGCTTCCATAAATATTACAGCCTTGGAAATCCTATGGGGCAGTTTTACCCTGTCCTATAGGGTCGCTATGAGTCAGAATCGACTCAACGGCAGTAGGTTTTTTTGGTTGTATAAAGCAGTAATGATAACAGTGTATTACTGGGTTTATAACAAAAATATGACAATAATAGCACAAAGAAGAGGGAGAAAAATAGAGCCGTACTGGAGCAAATGCACTATATTTTACTAGAATTACATCAATATTAACTTGAAGGAGACTGTGATAAATCGAGATGCGTACTGTAATCTCTAGAACAACAACTAAGAAAATAATTGGTTAAATGTTAATCAACAGAGGAGCTAAGATGATAACACTAAAAAATATCTGTTCAACACAAAAGAAGGCAGTAAATGAAACAGAGGAAAAACAACTTAAGAGATACTTAAAACAAAGAACAAAATGATAGAGATAATTCCAACCATATCAAAAGCTAGATAAAATGTTAATGAACTAAACACAACAACCAAAAGGCAGAGATTATTAGACCGGATAAAAAAGAAAGCTCCAACTATATTCTATCTACAAGAGACACACTTCAGATTCAAAGACACAAATAGCTTGAAAGTAAAATTTTGGAAAAATATATACTATACAGCAACCAAAAGAGAGCTACAGTAGCAATATTATTATCAGACAAAGTAGATTTTAAGACAAGGAATATTAACGTTATGACTAGAGACACGGACATTTCTAATGATAAAAGGATCCATACATCAGAAGATATAACAATTAGAAATGTGCACACAGAGCTCTAAAATACAAGACAGCAACTGACAGACTTGAAAGGAAGCACTGACAATACAATGATGATAGTTTGAAATTTCAATAATTTAATGAAATAACTGAATAGAAAATCAGAAGGGCATGTGAGACTTGAACCAACTCGACCTAATGATATTTATAGAAAACTCCACCCAAGAACAGTATAATGTACATTCTTTTCAAGTGTACATGGAGCATTTTCCAGGACAGATCATTTGCTAAGCCGTAACACAAGTCTCAATAAATTCAAAAGAAATGAAATCATTCAAAGCATGTACTCTGGCCATAATAGAATAAAATTTAAAATTAGGTACAGAAAGAAAATGGGGCAATCCCTCAAATATTTGGAAATTAAATAACACACTTCTAAACAATCCATCCTTGAAAGAAAATCAGAAAATGTTCTAAACTGAATGAAAATAAAAACAGAACATGGCAAAAACATATGGTCTGTAGCTAACACAGCGTTTAGGGGAGAACAGACAGCTTTAAACACCTACATTAAAAAAGAAGAAAGGTTAGACCTCTAACAAGTAAAGAAACTTAATAGTAATTAAAAATCCTCCTACAAAGAAAACACTAGGCCCAGATGGCTTCTCTGGTGAATTAAACATTTAAAGAAGAAATTACATCAATCCTACACAAACTCATTCAGAAAATAAAGAAGGAAAGAACATTTCCAACTAATTACATGAAGCTAATATTACCCTGATACCAAAACTAGACAAAGACAAAACAAAGAAAACTACAGACCAATATTACTCATGAACAAAGACACAAAAATCTTTAACATCAGCAAATTAACCCCTGCCTCCCCACACAGAAAACCAGCTGCCATCAAGTCATTTCCATCTCATGACAACCGTGTATGTCTCAGAGTAGAACTGTGCTCCATAGGAGTTTCAATGGCTGTGATCTTTTGGAAATACACTGCCAGGCATTTCTTTCGAGGTGTCTCTGGGTGGATATGAACCACCAACTTTTTGGTTAGTAGCATGGCCAGCAGCACATAAAAATAACTATACACTATGATCAAGTGGGATTTATCCCAGAAATACAAGATAGGTATAACATCCAAAAAATAATTAATGTAATACACCACATTAATAGAATAAATGACAAAAACCATGATTATCTCAATACATACAAAGAAAAAAAAAATCTGACAAAAATTCATGATTAAAAACTCTCAGTAAACTAGGGATAAAAAGGACTTCCTCAACCTGATAAAGGGCATCTATAAAAAACCTATTGCCAAGATCACACTTAATGGGGAAAGACTGAATGCTTTCCCCTAAAATCAGAAACAAGGCAAAGATGTCCACTGTCATTACTCCTAGCTAACACTACACTGGCCATTCCAGTGAGTGCAGTAAGGCACAAAAGAGAAATGAAATGCATACAGATTAGAAAGGAAGAAACAAAACTGGCTTTATTCTCAGACATGATCCTATAAATAGAAAATCCTAAGGAAGCTAAAACAACAACAAAAATAATCGAATTAATAAATGAGCTTATCAAGGTCACAGCACATACAAGCTTTATTTTTAAAAATAAATTTTATTTCTATATACTAACAAAGACCAAATCAAAAATAAAATTGAGAAAACAATTCTATTCATAACAGCAAGGACAGGTAAACTTTTTCTGTAAAAGGTCAGATAGTACTTTAGGCTTTGCAAGCCATCTATGGTGTCTGTTACATAGTCTTATTTCTTTTTTGTCCACAATCATTTAAAAATGTCCATAATCTCAGGGGCTGGGCTGTGGCTAAATTTGGCCTGTGAGCAGTATCCCTGCACAACAGAATCAAAAAGAATAAAATACTTAGGATAAACTTAACAACAGAAGTAAAAGATTTTTAGTCTGAAAACTATAAAACATTGCTAAGAGAAATTAAAGAAGATCTAAATAAATGAAGAGACATTCTGTGTTTGTGGATTAGATTTTAACAACATTGTTAAGATGGCATTTACACCCAAATTGATCTATAGATTCAACACAATCCCTATCAAAATACAAGTAGGCTATTCACTAAACCAAACAAAACCCATTGCCGTTGAGTCGATTCCAACTCATAGTGACCATATAGGACAGAGGAGAATTGCCCCATAGGGTTTCCAAGCAGCGCCTGAAGGATTTGAACTGCTGACCTTTCAGTTAGCAGCAGTAGCTCTTAACCACTACACCACCAGGGTCTCCTGGCTAGTCACTAGGGAAATGCAAATTAAAACCACAATGAGATATCACTACATCGCCACTACTGTTGTTGTGTCCCATCGAGTTTTTTCTGACTCACAGTGACCCTATATGACAGAGGAGAACTGCCCCTTTAGGGTTTCCTGGGCTATACTCTTCACCAAAGCAGATCGTCAGTTCTTTTCTCCCGTGGAGAGGCTAGTGAGTTCAAACTGTCAACCTCTGGGTTAGCAGCTGAGCTCTTAACCATTGCACAACAGGGCTCCTTACGTAGCCTCTAGAATGGCTATAATAAAAAAGACTGACAATACCAAGTGTTGGTGAGAATGTACCCTCATACATTGCTGGTAGGGATGTGAAATAGTGTAGCTGCTGTGGAAAAATTTGGCAGTTTCTTAAGAATGTAATTACAAATTACCATATGACCCAGCAACTCCACTTCTAGGTATCTACCTCTACCCAAGGGGAATGGAAACATCATGTCCACACAATGACTTGTATGCAAATGTTCACAGCAACATTACTCATAATATCCAAGAGCTGGAAACTACTAAATGTCCAGCAGTAGATTAATGGATAAACAAAATGTGATATACACATACAATGGAATACTATTCAGCACTAAAGAATAGCAAACTACTAATACAAGCTACAACATGGATGAATCAAAAAAATATTATACTCAGTAAATAAACCAGACACAAAAGTCATATATTGTATGATTCCATTCATATGAAAATTCAAGAAAAGGCAAACTCACACAGAGACAACGCACAGCAGGGCCTGGGAGACAGAAGCAGCTACTGACTACAAACGAGGACAAAGGACATTTTTGGGATGACAGGAGTGTTCTAAAACAGTATTGTGGTGATGGCTTTCAACTTTGTAAGTTTACTTAAAATTTTTAATTGTACATTTAAAATGGATAAATTTTATTGTATGTAAAGTATACCTCAATAAAGTTGTTTGAGAGAAGAAACCGAAAATCAAACCCATGGCCATCGAGTCGATTCTGACTCATAGCGACCCTACAGAGCAGAGTAGAACTGCCTAACAGAGTTTCCAGTCTTTACGGAAGCAGACTGCCACATCTTTCTCCTGCAGAGCGGCTGGTGGGTGTGAACCACTGACCTTTCGGTTAGCCGTCAAGCGCTTAACCACTGCACCACCAGGGCTCCTTAAAAGAGAGAAGAGAATGTGTGAAACACTCCTTTGAGAAAATGGGAGAGAACTACTGGGGAAATGTAGCAGGATTGTTTGGAAGTACCTCAGGCCCATTTCAGGTCTGTGGTTATAATTTTGATGTGAAACGGGGAAACACTGTTTTTCTCTAGAAACATCAACTACTTAAGTGCATGTACAAGAAAGACAAAGAATTGGGTTGAATCAGAGAGGAGTGCAACCTAAGAAGAGAGGGAAAATAGAGTTGTGTAGCTTCATTATACACAACTGTGAAGATGTGGTAGCATGATAAATACCAGGATTTAAAAAAAAAAAAAAACACAACTGGGAAAACTGTACATATTTAATGTACTGTTAGAAACAGTCCATATTTATCCCTTTTTGAATCCTGAGGGCCTAGCATAGAGAAAGAACTTAATAAATGCCCTTTTGAATAAAAACACAATGAGATTACTTCTGTAAATGAATTAAAATATAATAAAACCATTTATCTATTCTTGCTAACCGCTTGGGATTTTTAGCCTTGGTTTACTGCTTACATAGGAGTGTAATATTAATCTCTATTAACCCCTAGGTTCTCTCCCAACTTTAACCAGGCCATACTTACTCTCCCAAAACATCAACTATATTTTCATTGCAAGCTGAGAGAGGAGAAATACAGAGAAGGAGGGACTGAGAGAGATAAGAGAGAACCCCATTTCCTACAGGATAAAGTCTAAATCACCTCATAATCTGGCTCCTCCTTACCAGCTTAATCTTATCTTTCACTCATGACCAACGCGAACCTCATATTATAGCCAGATCTCACTTCTCACTCTTCCTGAATATATCATTTCTTTCAATTCTAAGACACTGATTACTCTTGCCATCACTGGAATGTCAAGCCCCTCCTCCCACCTACACACATTCTACCCATCTTTTAAGTTCCTACTTGACTCCCACCTCTGTCATGAGGCCATCTCCAGCTGTTCCAACTCACACTAATCTTCTCCTGTCTCCAAATTCCTAAAGCACTTACAAATACTTTGGAATTTATTGTATACTCAATTGATTTTGATACAATTTTACAACTGCAGGGGTGTTATATAAAAGAATTCTTTTCAAAAGTAGCTTAAAGAAATCATATTTTATATCACAGTCACTACACACAGAGATCCATACAAACATGAAATTTGCCCAATCAGCTAACTATATGTGTCTTCAGAGTAAAAGCTGAATTTTGTATCTTTCTATATCACCCACAGAACTCTCAAAGTAGGTTAATTTTGTCTTTTACAAAGTAAATTCCCTGTTTCTGTAATTGCTTATACCTTACAATTTGCTTTTTAGACCAGTATTTTTCAAGCTGTGGGTTCCAACCCAATCATCACTGAGAAGGGAGTGGGATGGGATAGGATAGGTATCGTGGATTGAATTGTGTTCTACAAAAATATGTGTTGTAAATCCCTAACTCCTATACCTGTGGTTATGATCCCATTTGGGGACAGGTTTTCTTTGTTATGTTAATGAGACAGTATTAGTGTAGAGGGTCTCTTAGTCAATCTTTTTTGAGATATAAAAAAAATGTAAGCAAGGAGAGCAGAGATGGGGGAAGATGCCAAGCCACATGAAGATCACCCAGCAGCAGAAGCTCAAGAGACAAGGACCTTCCTCCAGAGCCAACAGAGCATCAGCTTCCCTTATAGCCGGTGCCCTGAATTCAGACTTCTAGCCCCCTAAACTGTGAGAAAACAAATTTCTATTTATTAAAGTCATTCATCTGTGATATTTCTGTTACAGCAGCACTAGATAACTAAGAGGACAGGATAGGACAGACTTTACACAGTAAAAGTAAGGATTTTTTCATGAAACTTGTTATATTATTCTGTGCACAGGGCTGCAATGTAAAATGTATTTCTTACTGTAAGTAATAGTTAAAAATCTGAAGTCTACTGTGGCAAACTATCTGTCTATAAAGGCAATTTTTTCTAATATAGAAAAGTCAGAAGATTACATGTATACTAGAGTCTTACTAATCACTCTCATCTTTAAAAAAAAAAGAATACACAGACTACTACAAAAGAAAACCTGAAAGGCACATTTAAAGGAAAAAGTAGTCTTTTCTTAACGTATATTCACCTATAAACTAAACACAGGGGCTTCAGTTCATTTTTACATCATCTGACACCTCACACTTTAAAACAAACTAACAAAAAATACTCTGGAAGCTAAAAGCATGGAGTCATGGGATTCTCAAAAGGGTACATTAGGTACCCTTATGTAAGGTTCAATAAAGGAAAAGTGAACTTTTGGTGAAGCAACAATCAGCAAGCTTAATACTGTGGGTGTATGGTAGGCAGCATATCGCTGTCTATAGTCTTTTCTTCTTCACCAAAGTTCATTCTAACTGGGAGTATTTTTTTTTTCCCTCCACCTTAAAAAGTTCCATTTTCATAAAGTTTAATAAAATAAGATTCACTGCATGAGTTCTGCTTTGAAGAATATTTTCCCCCAAATAAATCTACCGAAAAATATGAGTGTTACTCAGAGTTCTACCATCTGTCCTTAGTAATCATACTAAGCTTGAAGCATTTAATCCCATCTCTAAATCTTTGTAGATTCCAGAGTAAATTCAGATGCTCCAAAAGAACCTACGGTTGGCTAGGAAATCACATCAAGATAACTCCATGGGTTCAACAAATATTGTGAAGCCAACTATGTGTTTGAGCGCAGGCTCTGAGTACACAAAAATCCAGAGTCTGTAAAGGTTTCACGTTCAGTGAGTAGGCAAACCAACAATTAGAATACTATGTGATAATTCTAGCTCATTCTGAACATGTCATAGGTAAGTGAGGTCAGGAACCAAGAAAAATCTGCTTGTTACTTTGAAAAATTCTGGAAAGGGATCAGATGGGAAGCCTCACCTATAGTGCTGAAGAGTTCAAATATTACATGCCATAAAGAGCCACTGATGTGTTCTAAGCAAGAGATTTGTCTTGGGAAGATCACTGGCTATGAAAAAAAGTTACTAAAGGAAGAAAATAAATAAAAGTAGGACCTGCACTGATGCAAAAACAGTGAAAATGGAAAGAAAGAAATGGCCCTGAGAGGCAAGATCAACAATTATTTGATCACTTACTACTACTGGACTGGCAACTGGAAGGAGGGGAATGAGAACTATCAGGCTTCTGAGGCATGTGACTGTTAACTGTTAACATGGCAGGAGAGTTCACTGGCCTAGGAAGCTGTTTTGGAAGCAAGAGGAAATGAGTTCAGTCTGAGACATGTTCAACCTGAAATGACTAAGGGACACTGAAAAGGAAAGGTCCAGAAAGCAATGTGATATGTTCATCTTATCCTCTAGTGGGAGGTGTGGGTGGTTCTTGAAGCCACAGGAGTAAATAAAACTGCAGAATAAGAAAAGTGGCCAGAGTTCCTAGCAGTAAAAAAGTCTATAAAGGATACTAAAAAGAAGTCAGTCAGTAAACAGAATCCACAAAGTGGTGTCACGTAAGCTTCAAGAAAGGTGAGATGTTCAAGAAGGAAGCCTGAGAATAGCAATATTTAAGCAGACAGAGGAAAAGAAATCAATATAAGAGACTGGGAATGAGCAATGCTGTTAAGAGCCATAAAAATAATACCCTAGAACAGGGGTTGGCAAACATTTTCTGTAAAAGGCCAGAAAATAAATACTTAAGGCTTGTAGGCCACACTGCCCATGATGCAACTACTCAACTCTGTAGTTGTAGTGGGAAAGCAGTCATAGACAATAGGAATGGGTGTGGCTGTGTTTCAATAAAACTGTATTTAGAAAAACAAGTATCAGGTCCCCAGTTTACCAAGCCCTGCCCTAGAAGTCAAGGAAAGAAAGTTCCTTATATTCAGTGTCTTCTTTGCACTTAGTACATATACCTACACACATACATCATATACATAGAGGACTTTCTTTGATCAATTTATTGACTAATGTTTTGGGAATTTATGGTAACATTTTCCTTTTATATTGCTATAATTAGGTATTTTGTAGATGTGATCAAAAGCTGCAATCAGTTGACTCTAAATAAAGGAGATTATTTTTAATGATAAGGGTGGGCCTCATCTAATCAATCGAGGCCTTAAGAGAAAAAACTGAGGGTTCCAAGAGTAGAAGGAATTCTGCCCCAAGACTGTAACAGATATCTTGCTGGAGTTTCCAGCCTGTCACCTAACCTCAGACTTTGGACTTGCCAGCACCCACAATGGCTTAAGTCAATTCCTTAAAATTAATCTCTGTTTCTTTCTCGGATAAATCTGAGTAATACAGATTTTGGTACCAGGGGGTGGTTTTAGAGGAACAGAATCTTAAGAGTGAGTTTTCTGAACTGCTTCTACAACCACTGTCGTTGAGTCGATTCCAACTCACAGCAACCCTAAAGGACAGAGTAGAACTCCCCACAGGGTTTCCAAGGAGCGGCTGGTGGATTTGAACTGCCGACCTTTTGGTTAACAGCCAAGCTCCTAACCACTGCACCACCAGGGTTTCTGGAATTGGTTTTCTAAGCTGATTAAATTTAAAGGTACTAATGATTATTTCCATTAGTAAAGAGGGCGCTGATAGTCCATAGCATGATGTGGCAACAGAGAGATGCAAAAGATCATCACTGGATACTCCTAATCAAATACTTATACCAGACAAAGTTCTGTATGATGACATATTTGATACTTTAGAGCATTTCTGTTAAACCAATAAGTATAATTGGCTGGTTACTTCTGATTTTGTTGGAGAAAGTGGGAAAAGAAAAGGATGAGCTCAGGGCTTTCAATTTCTGGCTCAAGCACTGCAAAAATGACCTGAAAGTTTCTAGGTGTGCTTTGACAGAAAATTATTCCCCTGGAGCCACAGAGCTAAGATCACTACAAACCAAAACCAAACTCAGAGCCTCAGTCTATGAGTGGCTGAATTACAACACAAATTGAATTCCCAGCCTTGCAGGGTATCTGCTGTTAAACTGAGGGCATTAATTGGGAAAAAATGGGATCCTGCAAAATTGGAATGGGGACATACAGGTAGATCCTGATGAAGCTGAGGATACTGAACCCCTAAATTCTGCTGAGTCTTCTTTGCCAGTAGAAACAGACCTTCCAACACTATCCAAGGAGTTTAACCCTGCTTTGCCCAAGGAACCTGTAATGCCCTCCCCTAAGGTAGTTGCCTTGCAAGACACTGCTGATTCTCCTTCGGACCCACCCTGACAGCCCTTCTTTGCTTCTAGACCTATAACTAGACTCAAGTCCCAGCAGGCACTGAAAGGTATGGTAAGAGTGTGACCCATGAGGGGATGCCCCACACTCCAAAAGAACTGCATGGTATTTCCAATTTATACAGGCAGAAATATGGAGAATATGTGTGCTAATGGTTGTTAAGGAAGCAGAATAATGTTGGAATAAACAAAGTTGGATCAGGCTGCCATGTCATGAGGAAGCTTGGTCTAGCTTCCTTGAAAATGAAAATACTATTTGGAGAGAGAGGTTCAGCCATCCAAGGCAACCAGTTAGCTGACTGCAGCTACCTGAGTGAGCTCAGGTGAGGTCAGAAGAACTGCCCAGTCAAGCCACAGAATCATGAGAAATCTTAAATCACTATGTAATAAGCCACTGACTTTGGGGGACTATTTGTTACACAATAATAATTAACTGAGACAAAAATTACAAGATATTAAATTATTGAAATTATACCTGTATTGACAAAAAGATACATTTCATTGTCTGAAATGTTACTACCAGTCAGAGAAATAAAGGGAAAGCAAAGTTTGCACTTGACTACTAACTGAAAGGTTGGTGGTTCAAACTCACCCAGCAGCTCTGCTGAAGAAAGGCCTAGCAATCTGCTTCTATAAATATTACAGCCAAGAAAACCCTATGGAGGTCAGTTCTACTCTTTAACATATGAGATCTCCATGAGTAGCAATAAACTCGATTTAGCTCCCAAAACGTGTATCCCCCACCTCTCATGGCACACATAAGAGACTTCCTCTTCAGGGGAATAAAGCCATGAAGTACTACTCCCTCTCTCAAATTACTCTTTAACTAATTAATAAAGATCAAGAGCTACTAAAGGGTTCTATACTCACAGAGCAATGATGCAGGCATGCGAATACCACCTTTCAGGCCAGACTCTAGCCCACCAAAGAGTATGTACATGTAGAACAGCACACATCCCCTCACTGTTGGTGCATCAAAAGTGATGAGAAAAATAAAATCTCCATCTAATCCCTTCAAGAAGCCCTGGTGGCACAATGGTTAAGAGCTCCGTTGCTAACCCAAGGAAACCCTGGTGGTGTAGTGGTTAAGAGCTATGGCTGCTAACCAAAAGGTCGACAGTTCGAATTCACCAGCTGCTACTTGGAAACCCTGCGGGACAGTTCTACTCTGTCCTATAGGATCACTATGAGTCACAATCAAATCAATGGCAACAGCTTTTTTTGTTGTTGGTGGTGGTTTGCTAACCAAAAGATCAAAAGTTGGAATCCTCCAGCCACTCCCTGGAAATCCTATGGGTAGTTCTACTCTATTCTACATGGCCGCTAGGAGTCTGGATCGACTTGATGACAACAGGTCTGGTTTCGGTTTTCTAATTCCTTCAAACCCAAGGTGACTTCATTTAAACCAACCCCTGCCCCCTCAAAAAAACTTTGCCCTCAGGAAACAGGTTAAAGAGGCATCACTACATACATAGATAATAAGAAAACGTGTTATTTTCCATCTGTATTCTTTCACTGACATACACCCTCTAACTCAAGAAGATACAGTGGTTAAAGCCCTGCAGGAGGCACTGGTTTGAAGGAACCTACTAATTCAACTGAAAAGTTCCCTTACTTGACCCCCCACCCCAAGATTTTTTTTTTTTTTTTTTTTTTCCAAGTTTCCTCCCTCACTAAGCCCAGAAGTTTAGCTTGGTTGTTATCTAACCCAGACAGTATTTATATAAAACATGCAGTTTCTCTGGGACTTTATGTACTCACTTTGAGAGAATCTACATGAAGATATATTTCATCATGCAAATCATATCTGATACAGAACTAGAAGTCCTTAATACTTCACATTCTACTGTTTATTATCATGTCATCCTATCTGGACTATAAACTCTTTGAATGCAGACAGTGCCTTATGCTTTCTTGTAGCCTATGTTGTTGTTGTTAGGTGTCATCAAGTCAATTTCGACTCACAGTGATCACATGTGACAGAGAACTGCCCCAGAGGGTTTTGTAGACTGTAATCTTTATGGGAGCAAATCACCAGGTCTTTCTCCCACGGGAACCACTGGGTTGGTTCAAACTGCCAACCTAACAGTTAGCAACCAAGAGCTTAACTGTTGCGCCACCAGGGCTCCCTCTTGTAGCCTATACAACATCTAATTTAGTTCTTTACACATAATATATACAGATTGAGTTCATTAGCCTTTGTTCACACTTGTGATGGATGGAATTGTGTCCCCCAAAAAATGTGTGTTGTAAATCCTAACCCCTATACCTGTGGTTATAATTCCATCTGGGAATGGGTTTTCTTTGTTATGTTAATGAGGCAGTATTAAGGGGTGTGTTTTGAGTCAACCTCTTTTGAGATATAAAAGAGCAGATTAAGCAAGCAAGCACAAAAGAAGGAGAAAATACAAGCCACATGATCTCCAAGGAACCTAGGAAAAGAAGCTGAAAAGAGGCAAGGATCTTGCCTCAGAGCAGACAGAGAGAGAGAGAGAGCCCTCCCCTAGAGCCAGCACCCTAAATTCGGACTTCCAGCATTCTTTTAAACTGTGAGAAAATAAATTTGTTAAAATCACCCACTTGTGGTATTTCTGTTTTAGCAACACTAGATAACTAAGACAACATGTGATCCTGTAATACAGAAATTCAATGAAGGTTTCTGAGTAGAAAGGTAAGGTGAAGTAGCTTATTCAGATAAATATGTCTAGAGTATCTAAAGCTAAAGAAGACAAAGGCTGATCTGAAGACAGAATGGCCCTGATATTTGGATACTGCTTCACAGGCAGTGGGTAAGAGTTACAGCTACTAACCAAAAGGTCAGCAGTTCGAATCCACCAACCTCTCTTGGAAACTCTACGGGGCAGTTCTACTCTGTCATATAGGGTCACGATGAGTTGGAACAGACTCGATAGCAACGGGTTTGGTTTTGGTTTGCACAGATTTAAAATGCTATGTAAATTCTCTTACTTGATTCTGACAAAAACTTATAATAATATTATTATTTCTTCCATCTTAACCAATAAGGAAATAGAGAGGTGAAATAAGTTGTCCAATTTCATAAAGCTATTAAATGGCTCAGGGATCTAGTCAAAACTTTGGGAGGGTTAGGAAAATAAAAAACTAGTACTGGTAACAAAGAGGAACAGATAAGTACCTTGAGATATTATAATCACCAAGCACATTAAGAAACCAGAAGAGACTAGATAGAGGTTAACAGTAAGTCTTTTTTAGATAATTAAAAAAAAGAAAGACATTATTCCCCCGAGTTCAGGAAAAGCTATATACTACCACCACTCCATATTTGGCTGAGAAATCTTTTAACTTAGGGTGACCACTTATAACAATCTAGCCTAATATATTAAAAACAAAAAAAAACTAAGAACAAATTTTAACATTATATACTTAGAAGGTTATCAAAACAAGCACTAGCAAAGAACAATCTGAAAATGAAATTAAGAAAACAATTCCATCTGCAATAGCATCAAAAAGAATAAAATACACAGGAATAAAATGTAATAAGACTGAAAGACCAGTACAGCGATAACTACAAAACACCACTGAAAGAAATTACAGAACACCAAAATAAATGGGAAAACATTCCACATTCATGGATTAGAAGACTTAATACTACTTAGATGGCAATACTCTCCAAATTGCTCTACAAATTCAGTATAATCTCTCTATCACAATTCCAGCTGCCTTTTTTGAAGAAAATGACAAGCTGATCCTAAAATTTACATGGAAATGTAATGGGCCTAGGAATAGCCAAAACAATATTGAAAAAGAAGAACAAAGGTGGAGGACTCAACATTTCCTGAATTCCAAATTTAATACAAAGCTATAGTAATCAAGACAGTGTAGTATTGGCATAAGGATAGAACAGATTAGAACTAACACTCCAGAAATTAACTCTTGTATTTGTAGCCAACTGATTTTTGACAAGGGTTCCAAGACAACTCAGTGAGAAAATAGTCTTTACAACAAATGGAGCTTGGACACTGGATATCCACACGCAAAAGAATGAAGTTGGACTCCTTCTTTACACTATACACAGAAATTACTTCAAAGAGATCATAGACAAAAATGTAGGAGCTAAAACTATAAAAATCTTAGGAGATAATATAAAAGTAAATCTTCACAACCTTAGGTTAGGCAAAGCTTCTTAGATACAATACCAACAGCATAAGCGACAAAAGAAAAAATAAATTAGACTTGATCAGAAGTTAAAATGTTTGTTTCAAAGAACATCACCAAGAAAGTGAAAAGACAACTCACAAAATAGGAGAAAATATTTGCAAACCATATATCTAATAAAGGCCTTGTATTGAAATTTTAAAAATCAACAATAAAAGACAGCTAACCCAATTTAAAAATGGGTAAAAGATTTTATGAAGACACACAAATGGCCAAAAAGCACATGAAAAGATGCTCAACATCATTTGCCATCAGTGAAATGCAAATCAAAACTATAATGAGATACTATTTCACACCCACTAAAATGGCTATAGTCAAAAAGACAGATAATAACAAGTACTGGCAAGGATGTAGAAAAAAACGCAATACTCATACACTGCTAGTGGGATTGTAAAATGGTGTAGCTGCTTAGGAAAACTATTTGGCACTTCCTCAACATATTAATCACAGTGTCACCACAGGACCCAGCAATCCCAATCCTAGGACCCAAGAGAAATAAAAACAAATACCCCACAGAAACGTATACATGAATGTTCATAGCAGCATTATTCCTAACAGTGAAAAAGAAGAAACAACCCAAATGTCTGTCAACAGATGGATAAACAAAACTTAGTATAGCCATAAAAAGGAATGAACTACTGATACACACTTCCACACAGATGAACCTTGAAAACGCTAAATGAAAGAAGCCAAACACAAAGGGTCACATGTTATATGATTCTATTTATATGAAATGTCAACAATAGGCAAATCCATGGAGAGAGAAAGCTGATTAGTAGTGGTTGCCAGTGGCTGAGGGGAGGGGAAAATGGGTAGTGACTGTCGATGGGTACAGGTTTCTTTTTGGGGTGATGAAAATATTCTGGAATTAGACAGTGGTGATGGTTGCACAACTCTGTGAACATACTGAAATGAATGAATTGTATACTTTAAAAGGGTGGATTTCATGGTATGTGAATTATCTCAATAAAGCTGTTATAAAAAATATCAAGCAGCTGACTACCCACAAAAAAATGCAAAAGTTTTAGTGAAACTAGTGAAAAGGACAACTATAACTCCTGATACTAAACACTTCTTTTGAGTTCACTATAGGTATATGGAAGATATAAACACTAAAGACTGGGTCTTAAAAAATGAGCAATCTTAAAAGCACATTATGCCTTATATTGTTTCATTTCTCTCTCTCAAGCCATTTGCGCCACTGCAAGTCAGAGTGAGGACATCTAGAACCACAAATATCTTGCCTCCATGTTTTCCTCTCTGGAACAATGGAGACAGTACAAGTATATAGTATTTTAAGAGCAAACTCAGTACAACCCCTGTACATCTACCTTTTTAGAGTTCCTGAAAATTCAATTAAAAAAGATTTTTTTTACCAGTCACCCTCCTTGGGCACTTGAGAGATTATGAAAATAGCACGCTGTTATTGTTGTTGTGGGCTATCAAGTCAATTCTGACTCATAGCAACCCCATGTGACAGAGAAGAACTGCCCCCAAAGTGTTTTCAAGGCTGTAATTTTTATGGAAGCAGATTGCTCAGTCTATTTTCCCACGGAGCTGCTGCCTGGGTTTGAACTGCAGACCTTTCGGTTAGTAGTGGAGCACGTACCCGTGACACCACCAGAGGTCCTTAAAATTAGTATAAAACAGTCTGTATCCTTAAGGAGCTTAGTATGAACTATGACAATCTGACTCTCATATCTCCCACTGCAGGGAGCATCACTGGCCAATAGCACCAGCTTCCCATGGCCTATACCTAGCCAATGACTAAGTGTGGCAAATACGCTTAATGGAGACCTTTTCCTGGGACACCCTGACAGGGCAACCTTGGGTTGAGGACTCCTCACTACTTTTGATGAAAGTTTCCTCGAGCTGCACTGCAGTCTAAGACTTTTTCCACCTGTAAATATGGCATGGTGGCATAGTCTGACCTCTTCTAACTTCACGAGGGAGAAGGAGAATCAAGATCAACAACCCAAGGCGGATTGCTCTGAGGTGGTCAGACATGCCTCCCCTCTCCACCACCTTTACCAACTCTGACACAAACCATCCCATCTCTCCCATGACACCCTCTACTTCTCTGCTGAATTCGATAACTCGTTGCACTGGCCACAAAGAACGCACAGACAATACTCACAGTTATTGGGTTTATTAGGGAAGTAACAGGTTACAATTCAGGTTCAGGAACACTTAGGATACAGTTCTTCCATCAGGACAGCCTCTTCTCAGCTATGCCCACAGGCAAGCCTCTCTCTGATCTCTTGGCCTCTGCTGTGCTAGGGCAAGTGTTACAAAGCTCTTTAACTCTGCCCCAATGCACTCAACTGCACCAGTAAGCCTCAGCCCAAAGGCGCGCTCAGCTCTAGCTCTGTGAGTCCGCAAACCTGGCTCTACCAAGGGCCCTACTCCACCAGCAAGCCTCCTGAACAAAGGCACTCAGTTTTCTCACTCTGGGCCAGGCTGTCTCCTGCCATCTCCTGGTTCTGCTGCTGCAATTTTCCGTCTTCACTGTTACAGCTCTCTCTTGGTCCCTGGTTCCAGGAGCTTCTCAGCACAGAGATCCCGGGTCCAAAGGACATGTCCCACTCCTGGCTCTTCTTCTTGGTGGTGGTGAGATCCTCTCCTTCAGCCTCTGAGATGGCTCCAATTAAACCCAGTAGGATGGCAAAACTGACCAATCCCCCTGGTGGGCCATAATTACATTATTTGCATAGTTCAACCCAATCACTTGTGTGGGAGCTACAAGACCATGGCGAGAAAGGCTATATAAAAGTGATCCATCGCACTGTACTACCCAGTGGTTCCTCTCCCTCCCTCTCTCCTCCACAGGGTTTAGTCCTGGTTTATAGCTTCCACTTAATAATAACTTTCTATGACCCGAATAATATTGCCACATATGGGATAGATAGATTACCATTTCTTTCAAGTCGAATGTTAGTTTTATCAGCAAATAGATTTTCAACAAATAACTTAAAACAGCGATATAAATACAAATAATTAGGTGCCTGAAAACAGAATATCCAAATTTAAGAGGAAATAAACAAGAAAAATAAAATACAAAGTGAACAGCAATTTGTACTAATTCAGATCCCAAAAAATAAAAATAGAAATTAGTTATTATGAGTTTTAAAGTTTATAAAACATTGTCATAATACATTGTTTTATTTTATTCACACAACACTGAAATGAGAAAAAAGAGAACACAATAATATTTATTGAGTTATTTTATGTGCCAAACACTGGGCTGGGGCACTGCTGTGGTAGGGGCATCTCTGTTTTACAGATGACAAAATTGAGCCTCATAACATTGACAGATATGCTAAAGCTTACAAAACCACCAAGTAGTAAACCAAGATCTTCTCCTATGCTGTGTCCAGAATATCACGCAGAGAATAATCATATCCTTAAGGATCATACAAACTAGCTCTCCTTGCTCTCCAAAATGATATATATTAAAACTAGGGCTAAACACTCCATTAACAATGGAATACAACAGTGACACTCCACATCCCCCATCCCTACATCCCAGGCACAGAACAAATAAAACTAAGGAGGAAATCTAAAACCTATGGCTTAGTTCAAAGGAGAACTGAAATTAATAGTTAATGAAGCCAAGATTACTAATTAATTAAAAATACAACTTCCTGATTTTCAAATTGAAAAAGCTAGCCTAAACAACCATCAGTAACTTTTGGGATTGATTAATCTTCTCCCTGTTCTAATATCAAAGGTCTATTACATTAGGTACCAAAATGGACTTTAGCCCTACAACAACACAAGCATTTTCTACCACTGGAATTTCCAAAGCGTCCATGTCAAGTAGTTGAATTTTATTTAGGTAAGTAATCTGTAGTAGAATAACAGGTCACAGAGGAAAAATGGCAAAACAAGTTGTAGGTAACAACACTGAAATAATGCTTGTTATATACCAGAAACTCCTATGTGAGATTTTATCGAGAGAAATAACCTATGAGTGACTGGAGTACCAGGACAGGGGGTGGTAACAGAAAATACAGAAAGAATTGTTGAAGATTTGCTGGCAGAAAACTTCCCTGATATCGTGAAAGATGACAACATATCTATCCAAGATAAACATCGAATTCCACGTAAGGTAGATCCCAAAAGAAAGCTACCAAGACATATTATAATCAAACTTTCAAAAACCAAAGATAAAGAGAGAATTTTAAAAGCTGCTAGGGATAAACAAGTTATCTACAAAGGAGAATTAATAGGAATAAGCTGAGACTACTCAGCAGAAACCATGCAGGCAAGATGGCAATGGGATGACATATATAAAGCCTTGAAGGAAAAAACTTGCCAGCCAAGAATTATATATCCCGCAAAACTGTCTCTCAAATACAATGGCAAAATTAAGGCATTTCCAGATGAACAGAAGTTCTGGGAATGTGCAAAAAACAAAATAAAATTACAAGAAATACTAAAGGAAGTCCTCCGGTTAGAAAATCAATAACCTCAGATAATAACCCAAGACTAGAACACAGGACAGAGCAACCAGATAGCAATCCAGATAGAGAAGTCACAAAAATGAATCAAATCTAAAACACTGAAAACAGGGAAACGCAGATTTCAATATGTAAAAGATAACATTACAACGAAAAAGAGGGACTAAAAAATGTAGTCATAGATCTTTCATATGGAGAAGAAGTCAAGGCGATATAAAGAAATGAAAGACTCATTTAAACTTAGAAAAACAGGGGTAAATATTAAGGTAACCACAAAAGAAACAAACATCCTACACATCAAAATAAAAAACAAGAAAAATGTAAAGACTCAGCAAATACAAAATCAACAACAGTGAAAAAGGTGAAAAGGAAATACATAAAAGCAACTCAGCACAGAAAATTAAGTGGAACAAATAAACTGCCAACAAAGCACCAAAAGACATCAAAATGACAGCACTAAACTCATATCTATCAATAAGTACAATGAATGTAATGGAATAAATGCACCAGTAAAGAGACAGAGAGTGGCAGAATAGATAAAAGAAAATGATTTGTCTATATCTTGCCTACAGAAAACACGCCTTAGACTCAGAGACACAAACAAAGTAAAACTCAAAGGAGGGAAAAAAATATATCAAGCAAACAACACTCAAAAAAGAGCAGCAGTGGCAATATTAATCTCTGACAAAACAGATTCTAAAGTAAAATCCACCACAAAGGATAAGGAAGGACACTTCATAATGATTCAAGGGTCAATACACCAGGAACACATAACCATAATAAATATTTATGCACCCAATGACATGGCTCCAAAATACATAAAACAAATTCTAGCAGGATTGAAAAGAGAGATAGACAGCTCCACAAAAGTGGTAGGAGACTTCAACATGTGACTTTCGGTGAAGGACAGAATATCCAGAAAGAAGCTCAATAAAGACATGGAAGAGTTAAATGCCACAATCAACCAACTTGATCTCACAGACATACACAGAACACACCACCCAACAGCAGTCAAGTATAATTTCTTTTCCAACCAACATGGAACATTCATCAGAAGAGACTACATATTAGGCCATAAAGTAAACCTTAACAGAGTCCAAACCATCGAAATATTACAAAGCATCTCTTCTGACCACAAAGCCATAAAAGCAGAAATCAATAACAAAAAAAGCAAGGGGGAAAAAAAATCAAACACATGGAAAGTGAACAAAAACTTGCTCAAAAATTACTGGGTTATAGAAGGAATTAAGGATGGAATAAAGAAATTCACAGAATCAAATGAGAATGAAAACACATCCTACCAGAAACTTTGGGACACAGCAAAAAGCAGTGCTCAGAGGTCGGTTTAGAGTTCCAAAACAGCAGGAGAAAACAAAAAACACAGAGAAGATCACTGAAGAACTGCTGATACAAAACTTCCCTAATACCATGAAAGATCAAAAGCTGACTATCCAAGAAGCTTAAACAACCCCATACAGGATAGAACCCAAAAGAAAATCACCAAGGAATGTCATAATCACACTCGCCAAAACCAAAGACAAAGAAAGAATCCTGAGAGCAGCTCATGAAAAACAAGACATCACATACAGAGGAGAAACGATAAAACTAAGTTCAGATTATTCGCCAGAAACCACACAGGCAAGAAGGCAATGGGATGACATATATAAAACCTTGAAAGAAAAAAATTTCCAGCCAAGAATAATATGTCCTTCAAAACTCTTGTTCAAATATGATGGTGAAATTAGGGCATTTCCAGACTAACAGAAACTAAGGGAATATGTAAAAGCCAAACCAAACTTACAAGAATTATTAAAGGGAGTTCTTCAATCTGACAACAACCAACTTCAGCTCACAGGCAGAATCTAGGATGCAGGATCGTACCAGCCAGATACCAATCTAGGAAATGAACTTTCAAGGACTATCCAAAACCAAAAGAAATACAACAGGGCATCAGAGCAGTTAATCTGTAAATGACAACAACATCAGAACAATCAAAGAGGGAATAAACAGTGTAGGTATAGAACCTTCTAATGGAGAGAAAAGCAAGGCGATACCAAGTAATAATAGACTGCTTAAAACTTAGAAAGATAAGGGGAAATTTTACAGTAATCACAAACAAAGTTAACAAACCTACTCATAAAAATAAAGAGGAAAATATAAAGACTAAGTAAAAACAAAACCTACAAAGACAAAAGAAATGAGAAAAAAAAAATCCACAAACAAAAGAATTCAGCACAGGAGAGTAAGAAGAACAAAGAAAACATATGAATCTGTGAAGCATCTCGTAACATGGATAAAACTGGAGGATATTATGCTGAGTGAAATAAGTCAATCACAAAAGGACAAATATTGTATGAGACCTCTACTGTAAAAACTCATGAAAAAGTTTACACACAAAAAGTAACAATCTTTGCTGGTTACAAGGGATGGAGGGTTGTGGGGGGGAATACTAAATAGGCAATAGATAAGTGGTATCTTGGGTGAAGGATGAGACAGTACACAATACTGGCGAAACCAGCACAACTTGTACAAGGAAAGGTCATGGAAGCCCCATAGACACATCAAAACTCCCTGAGGACTGACTTGCTGGGCGGAGAGCTGTGTGGACCATGGTCTCGGAAACATCTAGTTCAACTGGCATAACACAGTTTATTAAGACAGTGTTCTGCCTTCTACCTTGGTAAGTAGCGTCTGGGGTCTTAAAAGCCTGTGAACAGCCATCTAAGATACTCCACTGGTCTCAATCCTTTGGGAGCAAGGGAGAATGAAGAGAACAGGATACAAGGAAAAGATCAGTCGAAAGGACTAATGGACCACAGCTACCATGGCCTCCACCAGACTAAGTCCAGTACAGCTAGATGGTACCCGGCTACCACCACTGACTGCTCTGACCAGGATCACAAAAGAGGGTTCTGGACTGAGCTGGAGAAGGATGTAGAACAAAATTCTAACACACACACACAAAAAAAGACCAGATTTACTGGCCTGAAAGAGACTGGAGAAACCCCGAGAGTATGCCCCCAGACACCCTTTTAGCTCAGTGGTGAAGTCACTTCCGAGGTTTACCGTTCAGCCAGGGATTGGACAGCCCCATAAAACAAAATGGGACTAATGAGGCACAGCAGTCCAGGGACAAGGACTAGAAGGCAGAAGGGGACAGGAAAGCTGGTGATAGGGAACCCAAGGTTGAGTAAGGACAGTGTTGACATGTAGTGGGGTTGTTAACCATTGTCATAGGGCGACATGTACTATTTAATGGGAAACTATTCTGTTCTGTAAACCTTCATCTAAAGTAAAGAATAGCAGCACAACTGAAGAATGTAATCAATGTCACTGAACTGTGCATGTAGAAATTTTTGAAATGGTATATCTTTGGCTATGTATATTTTCACCAAAAAAAAGGTCAAGAAGGGAGAGGGTTGACATGTCGTGGGGTTGTAAACTACTGTCATAAAACAATATGTGTACTGACTGTTTAATGAGAAACTATTTGTTCTGTAAACCTTCACCTAATTACAATTTTTTTTTAAATGCTCTCCTAAAGAAAACAAGAAGAACAACAAAGTTGGGAGGGCTCGCACTACCTACTTTTAGAAACTATTATACTGCCATGGTAGTCAATACAGCCTGCTACTGGTACAACAACAGATACACAGAGTAATAGAACAGAATTGAGAATCTAGACATAAATTCACCCACCTATGAGCAGCTGATATTTCACAACAGCCCAAAGTCCATTAAACAGTGAAAAGATAGTCTCTTTAACAAATGGTGCTGGCGTAACTGGATACCCATCTGCAGAAACCTGAAACAAGACCCATACTTCACACCATGCACGAAACTAACTCAAAGATCTAAATACAAAATTGAAAACGATAAAAATCATGGAAGAAAAAATAGGGACAATGCTAGGAGCCCTAATACATGGCATAAACATGACACAAAACAATATTAACAATGCAGAAACATCAAAAAAGAAACTAGGTAACTGGGAGCTCCTAAAAATCAAACACTTATGCTCATCCAAACTTCACCAAAAGAGTAAAAAGACAACCTACAGACTGGGGAAAAATTTTCAGCTACGACAAATCCGATCAGCGTCTAATCTCTAAAATCGACAAGATACTGAAAAACCTCAACAACAAAAAGACAAATAACCCAATTAAAAAATGGGCAAAGGACATGAACAGGCACTTTGCCAAAGAAGACATTCAGGTGGCTAACAGACACATGAAGAAATGCTCACGATCATTAGCCATTAGAGAAATGCAAATCAAAACTATAATGAAATACCATCTCACCCCAACAAGGCTAGCATTAATCGAAAGAACACAAAATAATAAATGCTGGACTGGTTGTGGAGAGACTGGAACACTTATACACTGTTGGTGGGAATGTAAAATGGTACAACCACTTTGGAAATCAATTTGGCGCTTCCTTAAAAAGCTAGAAATAGAAGTACCATATGATCCAGCAATCCTGCTCCTTGGAATATACCCTAGAGAAATAAGTGCCATCACACGAATAGATATAAGCACACCCATGTTCACTGCAGCACTGTTCACGACAGCAAAAAGATGGAAATAACCTAGGTGCTCATCAATGGACGAATGCAAAAAGAAATTATGGTATAGTCACACAATGGAATACTATGCAATGATAAAGAACAATGATGACTCTGTGAAACATAACACGGAGGAATCTGGAAAGCATTATGCTGAGTGAATTTAGTCAGTCACAAAAGGATAAACACTGTATAAGACCACTATTATAAGAACTCAAGCAAAGGTTTAAACACAGAAGCAAATATTCTTTGATGGTTACAAGGGTAGGGAGGAAGGGAGAGGGTTATTCACTAACTAGATAGTAGATAAGAATTATCTTAGGTGAAGGGAAGGACAACATACACTACAGGGGAAGTCAAGACAACTGGACTAAACCAAAGCTAAGAAGTTTCCTGAACACAACCAAACACTTCAAGGAGAAGAGCAGCAGGGGTGGGGGTCTGGCGACCATGCTTTCAGGGGACATCAAGGTCACGTGGCATAACAAAGTTTAAGAAAACGTTCTGCATCTTATACTGGTGAGTGGCATCTGGGGTCTGAAAAGCTAGCAAGCAGCCATCTAAGATGCATCAATTGGTCCCAACACACCTGGAGTAAAGGAGAATGAAGAATACCAAAGTCACAAGGAAAGTATTAGCCCAAGAGACAGAAAGAGCCACATAAACTAGAGACTGCATCAGCCTGAGACCAGAAGAACTAGATGGTGCCCAGCTACCACCAATGACTGCCCTAACAGGGAACACAACAGAGAGTCCCTGATGGAGCAGGAGAAAATTCAGGTTCAGAACTCCAGTTCTAATAAAAAGACCAGACTTAATGGTCTGAGAGTGGAGGAACCCCAGAAAGCATGGCCCCCCGGACTCTGCACTAAAACCATTCCTGAGGCCAACTCTTCAGTCAAAGATTAGACTGGACTATGGGACATAAAATGATACTCGTGAAGAGTGTGCTTCTTCTTAGCTCAAGTAGATACATGAGACTTAATGGGCAGCTCCAGTCCAGAGGTGAGATGAGAAGGCAGAGAGGGTCAGGAGCTGGTTGAATGGACACGGGCAATTAGGGGTGGAAAGGAGGAGCGCGCTGTCACAGTATAGGGAGAGCAATCAGGGTCACAACAATGTATGTATAAATTTTTATATGAGAGACTAACTTGAATTGTAAACTTTCACTTAATGTATAACAATTTAAAAAAAAAAAAGACGATACTATACAACAGCAGTTCTCAAAAAAAAAGGACAAAGGATATGAACAGGCATTTCACCAAAGCCATTCAGACAGCTAAGAGATACATGAGGAAATGCTCACAATCATCAGCCATTAGAGAAATGCAAATTAGAAGTACAACGAGATACCTTCTTACCCCAACAAGGCTAGCATTAATGCAAAAAACCACAAAATAATAAATGTTGGAGTGGTTGTGGAGACACTGGAACACTTATACACTACTGCTGTGAAGGTAAAATTGTACAACCACCCTGGAAATCGATTTGGCGCTTCCTTACAAAGCAAGAAATATAAGTACCATACAATCCAGCAATCCCACTCCTTGGAATGTATCCTAGAGAAATAAGTGCCGTCACTTGAATAGATATATGCACATCCATGTTAACTGTAGCATTGTTCATGACAGCAAAAAGATGGAAACAACCTAGGTGCCCATCAATGGAGGAATGGATAAACAAATTCTGGTATATTCACATAATTGAATACTACACAAACAATAAAGAACAACAGTGAATCTGTGAAATGTCTCATAACGTGGATGAATCTGGCAGGCATTATATTGAGTGAAATTAGTCAGTTGCAAAAGGTCAAATATTGTATGGACCACTATTATAAGAACTCATGAACAGGTTTAAACACAGAAAAGATTATTTGATGGTTACAAGGGTGGGGAGGGAAGGAGATGGGTATTCACTAACTCGATAGTAGATAAGAATTATCTCAGGTGAAAGGAAGGACAACACACACTATAGGGGAAGTCAGCACAACTGGACTAAACCAAAAGCTAAGAAGTTTCCTGAATACAACCAAAAACTTCGAGGGACAGAGTAGCAGGGGTGGGGGTCTGGGGACCATGGTTTCAGGGGACATTCAGGTCAACAGGCATAACAAAGTTTATTAAGAAAACGTTCTGCATCTTATACTGGTGAGTGGCATCTGGGATCTTAAAAGCCAGCGAGCAGCCATCTAAGATGCATCAATTTGTCCCAACCCACCTGGAGCATATGAGGCTGAAGAACACCAAAGACACAACGGCAGTATTAGCCCAAGAGAAAGAAAGGGCCACATAAACCAGAGACTCCATCAGCCTAAGGGCAGAAGAGCTAGATGGTGCCCAGCTACTACCAATGACTGCCCTGATAAGGAACACAACAGTGAGTCCCTGATGGAGCAGGAGAAAAGCAAGGTGCAGAACTCAAATTCTTGTAAAAAGACCAAACTTAATAGTCTGACTGAGACTGGAGAGACCCTGGAAGACACGGCCCCCATACTCTCTGTTAGACCAGAACTGAAACCATTCCCAAAGCCAACTCTTCAGACACAGATTAGACTGGACTGTAAGACATAAAATGATATTCGTGAACAGAGTGCTTCTTAGCTGAAGTAGATACATAAGACTAAATGGGCAGCTCCTGTCCGGAGGCGAGATAAGAAGGCAAAAAGGGGCAGGATGTGGTTGAATGGACATGGGAAATCTGGGGTGGAAGGGAGGAGTGTGCTGTCACGTTGTGGGGAGGGCAGCTAGGGTCACATAGCAATGTGTGTATGAATTTTTGTATACAAAACTGACTTGAACTGTAAACTTTCACTTAAGGACAATTTTTTAAAAAATTTTTTCAAAAAAATCAAGGTGGTAATGATACAGGAATACGCGAACAGCCTAGTGGGACAGAATAGAAAGTCCTGAAACAGACCCAAGCATACGTGCAAATTTAACATGTAATAATGGTAGCATCTCAAATTACTGAAGCAAAGACAGACTTTTTAATAAATTGCAGTCGGGTAGTAAAGTAATAGCTTGTACTCAGAGAGTACTCAGTTAGTGACTTGGAAACAATAAAATTAGGTCAATAACACATATTATAAACAGGAATAAACTTCATACACAGGAATAAATCCCAAATGGACCAGAGATCTAAACGTAAAAAAGTGAAACTTTACAACTACTAGAAGAAAATGTGGATGAATTCCTCTTTAATCTTGAGTATAGAGGAAAAGCTTTCTAAGGATAACAAAAAATCCAGGTACAATAAAAGAAAAGATTGATACATTTGACTGTGTTGAATGAAAAAAAACCCAAAACTTTCGCATCAGAAAAAAAAAAATGCTATACACAAAGCAAAACTAATACATATATCACAAGTATGAACTATATCCATAATAAAGAACTTCTCAGAATTGAAGGGAAAAGACCAAAGATCCATTTTTAAAACAAATTAACAAAAAACCATGGACAAGTCACACACTCTCAAAAACATAAAATAGATCTTGAGCAGATAAATAAATGTCCAACCACACTCATAAGAGGAGGGTTATAAATTAAAACTACAATGAGATACCACTTCTCACCTATCAGATTGGCAAAAATTGAAAAAGTAAAGCAACACACTGTTGGCAAAACTTGGAAGAACTAAACACTCTCATATATTGTTGTAGTGGATTCAAATTCGTACATACAACCCTTATGAAGAGGAATTTAGCAATATCTATTATGTATATATATCAAAACTAAGTACGTGTCTCTTTTCACTTAATTTACTTAATTCACCCTATTTACTTCTGTTATAGAAGCACTAGATAATTAAGACAACTGTCCATAAGGGGAACCAGACTTCCTACTGTCAAGGGAGTTACAAACATGGAAAGAGAGAAGGCTAGATAGAGTGAATTCTGTGGAATTGATCTGAAATTCAGAAGCATCAGTACAAACTCATGGTTTCTAACAGATAGAAATACAGAAAAAGACATATATGTGTGGATATGTACGCATTCATGTTATTCACAGCAGCACTCTTTGAGATTGCAAAATATTGAAAATAAATACTCATACCTAGAAGAATGGCTGAATCAACGATGATACTATGCAGCTGTAAAACAGATGAGTAAAACCTTTGAACTGATACGGAATGATTTCTAGAAAATACACTTTAGAGAAAAAGGGAAATACAAAGAGCATCCCTAATATGCTAACCATTTATGTAAGAAAGGAAACAACAAAATTACGTGTATCTGCTAATTTGTGCAAAAGAAAACCTGAAAATATAAACCAGAACATAATGAAATTGGTTATCTACAGTACATGACTAGAAACAGGATAGTAGGAATAGAGAGGGAGTGGCACTTATATACTTCTAACTTTTGGAACCATGTTACTGTTTCACAGACTGAAAACATAAGCAATTTTTTTTTTTAATCAAAAAGAACAGGGGAAGAAAAGGCAACTTAAAAACAAAAAAGAACCCAAGTAACTTCTGAATAGAATATATGGGCCATATACCCTTCGGTCCAAAGACAAAGTAAGTGTATATAAATACTGAACTGCAGTTAGGAAGTCTGACCAACACTGCACCAAGGAGTATGATTTAGCAATTCTGAAGTTACTTTGTATATTACTGGAATGAGCAAACAAATAAGTATATTGTTGTCATGGATTGAATTATGTCCCCCCACCTTTACTAAAGTCACATCCCTGATCCAATGTAAAATGAGTTTCCCTGGGGTGTGGCCTGCACCACCTTTCATCTTACAAGAGATAAAAGGAAAGGGAAGCTAGCAGAGTGGGGAAACATCATACCACCAAGAAAGCAGTGCTGCCAGGAGCTGAGGGAGTCCTAGCCCAGGGGAAGACTGACGACAAGGACCTTCCTTCAGAGCCAACAAAGAAAGCTTTCCCCTGGAGTTGATACCCTAAATTTGGACTTCTAGCCTACTTGACTGTGAGAAGATAAATTTATCTCTGTTAAAGCCATCCTCTTGTGGTATTTCTGTTACAGAAGCACTAGATCACTAAGACAATTGTCCACAATGGGAACCAGATTTCTTACTGTCAGACAAAGGAGTTACAAACATGGAAAGAGAGAAGGCTAGATAGAGTGAATTTTGTGGAACTGATCTGAAATTGGAAGTATCAGTACAAAATCATGGTTTCTAACAGACAGAAATACAGGAAAACACATACATGTGTGGATATGTATACATGCGTATCCCCACACAGATCTGCTGCCTAGTTCTGTCCACTAAGAAGGCCTAGACACAGCTAGAAAAAGCTTACACTGGCTAAAGCTGAGGCAAATTTGAAATAAGCGACTAAAAGATCATAACCCATTTAATAAGAGTCCATGAGTACATACGATAAGAAGGGAAGGAAAGGGAGGAAGGGAAGGAAAGGGAAGAAAGGGGAAAAAAGGGGAAAGAAGGGGAAGAAAGGGGAACGGAGGAAGGGAGGAAGGTGAAGGAAAGCTCTTCCTTTCTTATAATACTTACAGTAGAATCTCAACTAACAAATGAAGGAGGAATAATAGAATTAGAAAACCACCATCTGGAAACCATAATCGTAGTTAACTGTTTCAAATAAGACTCATCAACGCATACAAAAACTAGTGGGTAAAAGTTTGATGAGAAACAGGTTATTTACACAGTAAATAAACATTAGTTATAAAGTTAAAAATAGGAGCTTTACAATAAAGAAACACAGCAGATGCTACCTTAATCAGGCGATGGACGATAACATCATGAGTAACGGGACCAACAGACTACTAACATGATGCACTAAGAAGAACAAAACAGGGATCCAGAGCTGGATAGCAGTGTCAGCAGCTGCACACTCCAGTCCTCACCCTCCCAGACACAAAGACACACACACACACACACACACACACACACACACACACACAAACACACACACAAAACAAGTGGAAACTGGCAGAATCAACAAAGTCAGAACTCTGGAAATCAGTCAAAGGGTTACAGCAACTAAGTGAATGCTGAACCAAGAAAAAGACAACATGAAAATAGTAGGAAAACTTTGGTTTCCTACCTGCATGTGCATCACACCTCCATTGCAGCCCCTACAACTTAAAGCAGCAGCCTACACTCCCAGAGAAGGACCATGGTCTTCTGAAAAGGGCAATGGCCCAAGATGTCAGAGCGAGCCTGGTCTCTGGCTGTAGATGGAGCAGAGCAAATTTTATAAGCAAATTACTGCATATGTCTGTTTTAACCTATCTGGTGACTGCCTGAAGAACTGAAGGAAGGTGATCATCTTTATTTGGCCTGTCTTGGAGCTCACTCAGGGTTAACGGTCAGCATGAAGCATTCTAGCGCTAAAACAGTACGTAGCTGCCGGGGACTAAAGAGTGTCATTAAGACATACACTGAAAAAAGAGAGACCAGGGAGAGTTGCTTTCAGAAATTAAGACTTCCAAAAGCATCATGTATACAATGGAATTGAGAAAGCCACATGCATGTTCAGGGCAACACACATGCTCAGAAACTGTCAGAGAAGACCCTATGTATTCATCTCAGGCTGATATCTAGGCTCAGTGTAAGGCAGGATAAGTACGCAAAGAGGACCCTGGCACACAGCCAATTTGCAAAGAATGGGAGAGGGTTTTTTTGTTTTTGTTTTTTTGGGTGGGAGGTTCCCCTGGTATTCAAGGTAATTCCCATCTGAACATTAGCTGAACACAAGCTAAGAAACAAGTCTTCAGTGACCACACATGTCCAGAAAAACAGAAGTCACTAAACAGACAGATGACCACAACCTTCAACAGTTTTTAAAAACAAACAAACAAAAACAGCAAATGCTGGAAAAGGGGAAGAATCTGATTTTCAGAATTATCACATTTTAACATCCAAATGTCCTGATTCAACAACAACAACAAAAAAAAATCACAAGGGATTTAAAAAAAACAGGAAGTGATGCCTCACTGAAAAGAACAAAATAAAATTGACAAAATCTGTCCCTATGAAAGCTTAGATCATGAATTTATTAGATAAAGACTTTAAAATAGTATTAAATATGCTGGTAGTGCAGTGGTTAAGAACTCGGCTGTTAACCAAAAAGTCAGCAATTTGAATCCACTGGCTGCTCCTTGGAAACTCTACGAGGTATTTCTACTCTGTCTTATAGGGTTGCTATGAGTCAGAATTGACTAAACAGCAATGGGTGAAAACAACAGTATTAAATATGCTCAAAGAGTTAAAATAAAACATGGACCAGGAACTAAAGGATATCAGGAAATAAAACAATATTTAAATAAAAATAAAATAAAACAATAATATCAAAAAAAGATAAAAAATTCTAACAACCACACAGAAATAGACGAAATGAAAAGTAATAAACTGAAATAAAAAATTCACTGGAGATATTCAGCAGCAGATCTGAGCTGGCTGAAGAAAGAATTCAGGATCTTGAAGATAGAAATGTTGAAATTATCAAGTCAAAGGAGAAAAAAGAAAAAGGAAATGAAGAAAATTAAACAGAGCCTAAGGGACTTGTGAGACACCATCAAGTAGACCAACATACACATTATGAGAGTCCCAGAAGGAGAAGAGAGAAAGAGGCAGAAATATTTGAAGAAATAATGGCCATAAACTTCCCAAATTTGATGAAAGACATGAATCTATACATCCAAGACACCCAACTAACTCCAAGTAAATAAACCCAACATAATCCACACCAAAATACCTTATAATCAAACTCTGTAAAACCAAAGATAACCTAGAAAGCAGCAAGAGAGAAGTGAATTGTCATATACAAGGTATCCTCAGTAAGATGAAATGCCGATTTCTCCTCAGAAGCCATGGAGACCAGAAGGCAGTATGATGACACACTTAAAGTGCTGAAAGTAAAGAACTGTCAACCAAGAATTCTATATCCAGCAAATGGTCCTTCAAAAATGAATATGAAATTAAGATAATCCCAGATAAACAAAAGCTGAAGGAGCTCATCAGCACAACACCTACCCTACAAGAAATGTTAAAATGGTTCTTCAGGTTGAAAAGAAAGGACACTAAACAATAACCCAAAGCCAAACAAAAAAAAATATTTCAGTAAAGGTAATTTCATGGGTAAATAAAGGGTCAGTTTTATGGTTATTTTCTGTGTTGTAACTCCAGTTGTATTTCCTACATGATTTAAAAGAAAAATGCATAAAAATAATTATAAACTCATGTTACTAAGCACACAATGTATAAAAATGTAATTTGTGACAACATTACCATGATGGGGGAGTGGAACAATATAAGAACAGTTTTTCTACATAATTGAATTTGTTATCAATTTAAAAGAGGTTGATAGAAGCTTAGCACATTAAATACAAACCCCATGGTAACTACAAAAAGAAAAATCTAAAATATATACACACAAAGAAAAACAGAAGGGTATCAAAATAGTTCACTACATAAAGTCAACTATACACAAAAGTAGGGAGTATTGGAAGAAATGAAGAAGAAAAATGTAGAACAAAAAAGGTATAAGACACACAGAAAACAAATAGCAAAATGTCAGAAATAAGTCCTTCCTTACTGGTAATTATCTTGAATTTAAATAGAGTAAACTCTCCAAACAAAAGACAGAGATTGGCAGTTGGATAAGAAAGCATAATCCAACTATATGCTATCTACAAAAGACCCATTTTAGATCCAAAGACACTAGTAAGTTGAAGGTAAAAGAACAAATATATATTTGTTTAATTAATTAATTTATTCATTCATTCCAGGCAAACAGAAGTCAAAAGAGAGGAGAGGTGGCTTTATTAATATAAGACAAATACTTTAACCCTTTTGTTACCAAATTTTTATTTTTAAAACTTTTTTTTTTGGGGGGGGGAAGGGGGTGAAGGGAAAGACAGTACACAATACTGGGAAAGTCAGCACAACTTAACCAAGGCAAAGTCATAGCTTCACAGACACATCCAAACTCCCTGATGGACCAAGTTACTGCACTGAGGGTTGGGGACCGTGGTCTCAGGGGACATCTAGCTCAACTGGCATAATGTAGTTTACAAAGAAAATGTTTTACATCCAACTGTGGTGAGTGGTGTCTGGGGTCTTAAAAAAAAGCTTATGAGCAGCCATCTAAGATGCATCTACTGGTCCCACACCTTCTGGAGTAAAGGAGAATGAAGAAAAATCAAAGATACAAGGGACAGCTTAGTCCAAAGAACTAACCGCAACTACCCCATCCTCCACCAAACTGAGCCTAAAACACCTAAACGGTATCTGGCTACCACCACCGACTGCTCTGACACAGATCACAATTGAGGGTCCTGGACAGAGCAGGAGAAAATACAGACGAAATTTAAATTCACACACACAAAAAAGACCAGACTTAATGGTCTGACAGGGACTGGAGAAACCCTGAGAGTATGGCCCCCAGACACCATTTTGATTCAGTACTGAAGACACTCTTGAAGCTCACCCTTCAGCTAAAGATTAGACAGGTCTATAAAACAAACAAGGAGCCCTGGTGGTTAAGAGCTCAGCTGTGAACCGAAAGGTCAGCAGTTCGAATCTACCAGTCACTCCTTAGAAACCTTATGGGGCAGTTCTACTCTGTCCTATAGGGTCACTATGAGTCAGAATCGACTCGACAGCAACAGGCTTGTTTGGTTTTTTTATATATAAAACAATGACACACGTGAGGAATGTACTTCGTAGCTAAATCATGTATATGAGACTAAATGGATACACCAGCCCAAAAGCAAAGACAAGAAGGCAGTAAAGGACAGGAAAACCGGACGAATGGAAATGGGGAAAGGGGGGGGGGGGGGGGGATGTTGACACATCACAGGGTTGGCAACCAATGTCACAAAACAATCTGTGTATTAATTGTTTAATGAAAAACTAATTTTCTATGTAAACTTTCACCTAAAGCACAACAACAAAAAATTTTTTTTGATGGCATGTGTTTTCAGTATTGGAATGCATGCTTATTAAATGAGCATGTTTAAATTTCTAGTTGGTAATATGGATTTTGAGAAATATGATTTGATAATATAAGTTACAATAAGGTAAGTGGCATTCTGGTGCCAACAATCTGTGGTACGACAATGTAAGAACAAAATAGAGAATTCGTTGCAGGCGCCTCTCCATTAGGTTACATGGGAAACCTCTGGTTTTCTAAACCCGACACAGAAAAAGCAAAACAAACCCATCAATGCTTCTTAACTATCACACAGGAAAGCCATAGTTATGTTTGCAAGACTTATCTCAAAGAAATAAAGGGAAAATAGGCAAAAGTTTATAAAACTAACATATCCAGGAAGCATCACCTAATGAATGCACAACCTACACTATGTTAGGTCACAAAATAAGTTTCAATAAATTTTAAAAGACAGAAAGAATAAGAAGTATCTTCTTCAAGCACAACGGAATGAAACTAGAAATTAATACCAGAAAGGAAACTGGAAAATTAAATAATCTGTGCATATTAAACAATACACTATTAAACTACCAATGTGTCAAAGAAAAAAATTACAAGGGAAATTAGAAGATACTCACCAACTCATTGTCATCAAGTCGATTCCAACTCAGAAGAATTAAAATGAAAGCAACAAAACCTGCTGCTGTCAAGTGGATTCCAACTCATAGTGACCCCTCTATAGGACAGAGTAGAACTGTCCCGTAGGGTTTCCAAGACAGTGTATCAAAATGTATGGGATGCAGTGATGGCAGTGGTAAAAGGGGAATTTATAGCTGTAAATACCTACATTTAAAAAAAAAAGAAAATCAAATCAATAACCTAACTTTAAAACTTGAGGAATTAAGGAGGGGAGAAAAAAAGAACAAACTAAGTCCAAAACTACCTTAAAAAAGGAAACAGTAAAGATTAGAAAACAGATAAATGAAATACAGAAGAGAAAAACAACAGAGGGAATCAACAAAAACAAAAGTTGGTTGTTTAAAAAGATCAATAAAATCAAGAAAACTTTAGATAGACTAGCAAAGAAAAAAGGAAAAAAGGTACAAAAACTAAAATCAGAAAAAAATGTGAGGACATTCAATCTTACAGAGATTAAAAGGATTATAACAATACTATGAACAATTGTACACCAACAAACTAGATAACCTAAATGAAATGGACAAATTCCTATAAACACATAAACTACCCAAACTGACTCAAGAAGAAATAAAAAACCCCAACAGACCTGTAACAAGTAAAGAGATCGAATCAATAATCAAAAAACCTCCCAGCAAAGAAAAGTACAGATTGTTTTGCTGTTGAATTCTACCAAACATTTATAGAATTAACACCAATCCAAAAAACAGAAGTGGGGGGACACTTCCTAACACGTTCTATGAGGCCAGCACTACCCTGACACCAAAATCAGAAAAAGATACCACAAAGGAAGAAAACTACAGATCAATATCCCTTATGAATACTGATGCAAAAATCACCAACAAAATACTAGCAAACTGAATGAAACAGCATATTAAAAGAATTATATACCTCGACCAAGTGGGATTTATCCTAGGAATGCAAGAGTGGTTCAACATAAGAAAATCAATCAAAGTAATACACCATATTAATGAAATTGAAGGAAAAGAACCACGTCATCTCGATGCACAAAAGGCATCTGACAAAATCCAACACACCTTTCATGATTAAAAAACACTCAGCAAATTAAGAACAGAAGAAAAATTCCTCAATATGATAAAGAGCGTTTATGAAAAACCCACAGCTAACATCATATTCAATAGTGAAAGACTGAATGCTTTCCCCCTACGATCAGGAATAAGCCAAGGATGTCTGCTTTCACCACTGCTATTCAACATTGTACTGGAAGTTCTAGCAAGAGCAGTTGGGCAAAAAAAAGAAATAAAAGGCATCCAAGTCAGAAAGGAAGAAATAAAACAATGTTTATTCACAGATGACATGATCCTACATATAAAAAATCTAAAAGAATATACAAGAAAGCTACAAGAGATAATAAACGAATTCAGCGAAGTTACAGGGTACAAGATCAACACAAAAAAAATCAGTTGAGTTTCAACATACTAGCAATGAATGATTTAAAAGGGAAATTAATAAGACAATTCCATTTACAATAGAACCTAAAAGAATAAAATGCGTAGAAATAAATTTAATCAAAGAGGTAAAAGACTTATACACTGAAATCAATAAAACATTACTGAAAGAAATTAAAGGAGACATAAATATGTGGAAAGATATCCTGTGTTCATGGATTAGACTTAATGGTGCTAAGATGCCACTATTACCCAAAAAGATCCACAGATTCAAAGCAATCCCTGGAAAAATTTCAACAGCTTTTTTGGCCGAAATGGAAAAGTTGATCCTCAAATGCATATGGAATTGCAAAAGACCCTAATCAGTCAAAGCAATATTGAAAATGTAAGAACAAAGTATGAGGACTCACACTTTCAAATTTCAAAGTTACTCTAAAGCTATAGTAATCAAAATAATGTGGTACTAGTAATAAGGACAGACATATAACCCAATGGAATAGAACTGAGAGTCCAGAAATAAACCCATACATGTATGGCCAAATGATTTTCAACAAGGTATCAAGTCCATTCAATGGGAAAAGAATAGTGTCTTTACCAATGGTGCTGGGAAAACTGGATCTCCATATACAAAATAATAAAGCTGGTCCATTATGTCACACCATATACAAAAATCAGCCTGAAATGGATCAATAACCTAAATATATGAGCTAAAATGATAAAACTCTTAGAAGAAAACATAGGAGTAAAGCTTCAAGGCCTTGTTTTTGACAACAGATTCTTAGATACAACACCAAAAGCATCAGCAACAAAAGAAAAAATAAGTTGAACTTCATCAAAATTAAAACTTTTTAGAATTGGCGGCAAGCAGAGTCCAAGTTGGCTGAGGCCTGACTACGGCGCTTTGCTGAAAATGGACAGCACAATTCCCTATGATGACTACCTGGTGGTTTTCCTCCTTGCCTATGAGAACCTTCCAGCACAGAATCCTCCTCATGAGAGGGTAGACCATCCAAACTACAATGGGCTGACCCAGCTGCTGCCTCAAATCATCACACAAAAGAAGCTGCATGGAGCTCAGTTGGATTTAAAATCTGAGGAGGAAAGGCTTCCTGACTAGGCATAGTAGCCTCCCAGGTGATTCCAGACTGTGATGCACATCGAGCAGGATTTCAGGAAGGGAACCAAGTCCTACTGTGAATGATGTGGCTTTCCAAGATACTGAGCATGTAAACCCCATTGCGTCTGCGTAGTATGATTAAGAATGTTTCTGATGAAACTTGTATGAACTTCCTGTTTTTAAGTTCCATAAAGGTAACCTTCCCTCTCGCCCTCGCTGAGTACTCTTGGTGGCAGCAGCCCCAAATGTTTCCTTTCCTTGCACAATGAAATAAACGTGCCTTCCTGATCTCCCACCTCAGTCTCTCATTTATTGGCTGAGACGAGTTGCAATGAGCAAAACCTGGGGTTTCCACCTGGCAACATTTCCGGTAAGCCAGCCAGTTGTGATCTGCTCGTTCTAAAGATGGATTGCACAATAGACCAGCCCCAATGTCTGGTGTCACCAGGAGATTTCTCCCAGAGACTGTGGACAAGCCCTGGAAGCTGATCCACCTCGGACCCAACAGTAACTCCGTGGGAGACACAAAACATATCTGGATTATTCGATTTAAGTAGCAGGGTGATTCCTAGATAAGGCCTTAGAAGAGTCCCAAGAAGCAGGAGGAACTGACCATTGAGGGCATTAAAGGCTCTAAGCATCTGGGGTTATTTGGTAAATAGCAGGGTAACTCCTAGTTAAGGCCTTAGAAGAGTCCCAAGAAGCGGGAAGAACTGACTGTTGAGGGCATTAAAGACTCTAGGTATCTTGTTCTTAAGGTGGTATACCAAATTGAGTTGTGTGAGTGTGTGAGATGCGTGTGTCTGGAGAATGGAGAACATTCAAGGGATCCCCGATTGCAGTCCCTTAGGATGCATCCTTAAGAACTGGAAATATTTCAGGCCAAGCCCCATGGGAAAAAAAAAAGATTTTCCTTTGCAGCACTACCTGGCCACAATATAAACTGGCAGATGGAGAGGAAAGGCCAGAGAACCGGTCCCTAAATTATGATACCATCCTTCAGTTAGATGTTTTCTGTAGTTGCGAGGGAAAGTGGCATGAAAAGTATTATGTGGAAGCCTTTATGACTCTGTATCAGGACAAGCGATTGCAGAAGAAATATAAAATTCTAGTCTAGAAGAGGGCTGACAGATCATGACCATCAGTCCTCCCCTCTGACCTCAAGAAAGAATCTTTGTTGCCCCTGCCTTCCACTTCAGCACCTGGACCACCCCCTCCCTATGCCCTGCCTATACCCAACAGAGCTGCCGCATCAGTGACAGCCTCCACTGTTAAGCTCCCCTCAATCTTTGTATCCACCCCTCCCAATCCCCTCCACCCCAGCGCCAGACTCACCGCCCCATATGCGGAGCAAAATGGCTTTTGGGTGCCCCAATTCGGTGACTAGAGAGAACAAAAGTAACATGAAGGCAACTGATTCTCGGGAGAGCCACAGCACAGCCAAGCCCAGAGACATGCACCCCCTCCAACAAGTCCCAGCAGGAGACACCGGCATGATCTGGGTCCACCAACCTTTCTCAATAAGTGATCTCTATAACTGGAAAAACCACTGCCCTGGGTATTGGGAAGACCCTAAGAGAATGCAGGATGTTTTTGCCTTCATCTTCCGCACTCTTAACCCTAACTGGACAGACTGTCAAGTGCTGCCAGATGTGCTCCTGACCACAGATGAAAAGTGCATGGTCCTAGAAAAGGCAAGGGCCAAGGCCGACAGGTGCCACAAAGTGCAAGCAGTAAATAAGCCAGTGGCAGAGACCTTCCCACGGGGGACCCTGGCTGGGATCAGATTACAGTCAAGGGACAGACCCGTCTTGTTTATTATTGTTGTTCTTAGGTGTCATCAAGTCAGTTTCAACTCATAGCAACCCTATAGGACAGAGTAGAAATGCCCCACAGGGGTTCCAATAGGGAGTGCCTTTTAGAAGGGCTGAAGAAAGGGGTGCCTAAACAAAAAAAACCTTAGCAAAATATATGGGATCAAACAAGAACCAATCGAAGATTTCTCTAAGTTTCTGAAGAATTTATGAGGCTTTCAGACAGTTCAGACCCAGACCCTGGGACTCCTGAAAATGCTTGCATGGTGATTATGATTTTCATCAGGCAGAGTGCCCCAGACATACGGAGAAAACTCCAGAAACTAGAGGGAGGTGTGAAGTTCGGGATCTCACAGCGTGTGGAGCTTGCCTACCAGGTATATTCCAGTCAGGACTGGAAACAGGAAAACGGAAAAATCACCAAACAGAAGAGACAGGCCGGATTCCTGGCCACTGCCTTGTGGAGAAGTGACCCATCTCCCAGTGGCACAAGAAGAGGAGGGCCCCTGAAGAGAGAGTTAAGTGAGAAGCCTCGAACCCTGAGACCAGTGCGCCTTGTGCAAGGAGAGAGGACACAGGAAGAGAGAATGCTCTAAATTCCTACCCAGATGTAGAAAGAGCCTGGGTCTGCCCAGTGCCCCATGATGCCAGTGGGGTAAGACTCAGACTGAGGAGGACCGGAGGTGAGTCCCCACCTGAGCCTCTGGTTATAACAAAGGTAGGGGGGGATCTGTATGGTTTCTAGTGGACACCAGAGAAACACACTTTTTCCTGACACAGAAAAAGATGGCCCCAATAAAGCAAACTGTCAGTCGTGGGAGTCTCGGGTAAGAGGAGAACCCTCCCTTCCTCCAACCTCAAACCTGTTCTCAACACATTCTTTTCTCTACATGCCTGACAGTCCCATTCCCTTGCTGTTAAGAGACCTGTGCAAACTGCAAGCTAAAATTTCTTTTGATAAAGGGATCATGCAGATGTAAGTACCACCAGAGAATGGATGGCCGACTGCAGATGGCCCTTACGGCTGAGTCACCCACCAATTATAGCACAGAAGGATCAGTAGGGCCAGATATCAAGGACACAGTGGTCCCATGGGTATGGGCCAATAAGGTGTCAGGATGCACCAAAAACATTCCCCCAGTGGTGATCGAGCTCCTACCTGGCCTAGTACCCCCTTCCCCGACTTAAGCAACACCCCATCCAAGTGGATGCCCAAGAGGCTCCGGGAGAAATCATTATCAGGTATCTTGATCATGGGCTCCTGAGGCCGCGCTAGTCACAGTTCAATACTCCCATCCTGCCTGTAAAGAAGAAGAATGGGGAATATCGATTTGTCCAGGATCTGTGAGCAGCCAATAAGGTAACCGTGACTGTCTATTCAGTGGCCCCCAGCCCTTATACCCTGTTATCAATCTTGTTGCCCAGTTTTTCCAAATTCACTGTACTGGATCTGAAGGATGCATTCTTCTGCATCCGAATGGAAGAAAAAAGCCAGGAAATCTTCACTTTCGAGTGGGAGCACCAAGACAATGGACAAAAGCAACAACTCTGCTAGCATGTACTTCTCCAGGGGTTTAAAAACAGCCCCACTCTTTTCAGGTCTACCCTAGCTAAGGAACTGAGAAAACTGACCCTGACCCTGACCAAAGGTATACTCCTCCAGTATGTGATGATTTACTCTTCGCCAGCTGTAGTGAGTACAACTGCCTCCACAATACCATAGAGGTTTTGAAGTTTCTACGAAATGCAGGGTATCAGGTCTCGGAAGAAAAGCTCAAGACAACCAAAAGGAGGTGATTTATCTGGGTTTTAAAATCAGACAGGAAGAATGAGAACTCCTCCCCGCCTGAAAAGACGCTATCTGCAGATTGGCGGCCCCTACCAACTGGAGACAGCGCCGAGGTTTTTTGGGAATGGCTAGTTTTTGCCGCATCTAGATCCCAAATTTTGGATTTATTGCCAAGCCTTTATGCCAAGCCTTAGAGAGAAAACACACAGACCCCTTAGAATGGGCCGGGAAGGAGCAACAGGCTTTTGATACCATTAAAACAAAGTTGATAGAGGTCCCAGCCTTAGGACTACCCGATATGAATAAACCTTTTGACCTACTTGTATATGAGTCAGCCAGAGTGGCAGCCAGGGTACTGATCCAGACTCTCGGGACTTGGAAGCATACTTCTCAAAGCAGCTAGATGTAGTCAACGGAGAATGGCCAGTGTGCCTTCAGGCAGTAGTGGCAGCCGTATTAATCATCAAGGAAGCTGAGAAACTCACCCTTGGCCAACCTGTCTAGGTGACCATGCCCCACTCGGTTCTGACCAACTTAGAGCAGAGAGGGTCGCACTGGATCTCCCCAGGGCAAATGGCCCAGTACCGAGCAGTGCTGTTAGACGACCCAGCCCTCACCCTACAAGAAATCGTCGGTTTAAACCTGGCCACCCTACTGCCCACCTTGCCAAAGCAAGAAAAGGAAAATGTGTAAAGACCATTGATCTGGTGTATGTCTCACTGACCAGCCACTCCAAAACCCAGACCTTGAACTGTTCACTGATGGAAGCAGTTAAGTACAACAAGGAGAAAGGAAAGCTGGATATGTGGTGGTCACTTCAGAGGAGGCTCTAGAGGCTAGTGTGCTTCCCCCAGGTACCTCTGCCCAAAAGGCCTAGCTCATTAGCACGCTGCAGGCCCTCAGAATTACCAAAGGTAAGCCAGCAACTATTTATACTGATTCCAAGTACATATTTGGAGTATTGCATGCACACAGAGCAATATGGAAGGAAAGAGGGCTCCTAACAGCAGGCGGTAAGGACATTAAATATTCTCAAGAGATCTTACAACTTTTACAAGCCAATCTCTTATCCACACAAGTAGCAGTAGTACACTGTAGAGGGCATCAGAAAAGGGGACACTACGGTGGTCAAGGGTAATTACAAAGCAGATGCAGCAGCAAAGAAAGCTACCATCCAGCAGAAACCTACCTTAGTAACCCAGCTAATTCCCTATTTAAGTTACTGCCACCTGACCTCCACCTGGACTATTCCCAACAAAATAAAGACATTGCCAAGACTGGGGGGCACACTCTAAACAAAGATAGATAGCTGTACAACCCCCATGGAAAGATATTTATTCCATCAAACCTCAGGCACCCTACCCTACAGAGAGCCCACCAGTCCACCCATTATGTACACGATGGACCATATGATTGGGTTAAGAGACATTTAATTGGACCAAAGGTCCACGCCGCTATTTCAGCAGTGGTAAAGAGCTGCCCCACTTGCACGAAAAATAATCCCAAGACCACTGCTGAAGCACCCCCAGTGGTCCAGTGAACTGGGGGAAAATGCCTAAAGACAACTGGCAGGTGGATTTCACTGAGATGCCTCGAGCTCCCAGGAATTACAGGTATTTGCTAGTCTTTATCAACACCTTCACCAACTGGGTTGAAGCTTTTCCTTGCAGGACTGAAAAGGCCACCGAGGTTCTGAAGTACCTCCTGAACGAAATCATCCCTCGATTCGGGCTTCCCATCTCCACTGGCAGCAACAATGGGCCCATTTTGTGGCCTTGGTGGTGCAGTCGGTGGAAAACACCCTGGACATTAATTGGAACTTACACACAGCCTGGAGACCCCAATCCAGTGGTAAACTAAAGCTGGCTAACCAGACTCTGATCAGACACCTAGCAAAGCTGTGCCAAGAGACCAAGTTGGTATGGACAAAGGCACTGTCTACGGCCCTCTTAAGAGTTTAGTCTGCCCCAGGGGCAAACTAAAACTTAGTCCATTTGAGCTATTATATGGGTGCCATTTATTAGGGAACCCCAATATGACCAACGTAGCTTGCCTCAATAATGACCAACCTCCCTCCCTCCACAGGGTTGGAGATGTTCAAGTTACTAAACACTTGCAGTCTCTTTGGGTGACTCTGTCTTCTCTCCAAAGATATGCTCACCTGAGGAGCCCACTTGAGCCAGAGGTGCCCCTCCATCCATTCCAGCCTGGTGACTGGGCCCTTCTCAAGGCATGGAAACCCAACCCCTTTCAGCAGAAGTGGACTGACCCCTTTGAAGTCCTCCTGGATACCCCAACAGCTGTCAAACCCAACGGGCTCAAAGCTTAAGTCCACCGTACTCTAAAGAAAACCACCCCACCAGATGTCAAGGGACAAACTCGTTAGAACTGTTAGAACTGGACTTGTGAGCCAGTCGAGGATCTTAAGTACTTGTTTTCTCAACACTCCCCTACATAGGTAACATCCCCCAAAGACTGTTAACACTGCTAATAACCTTGGTGTTAGTACTCTGTCTCCTATACCTGTATACTCAACTTGAACAGGTTAGATTGCTGTAGACCTTTGAGTGAGCAGAATCAACCATGAACAGGGTGATGTGGTTATTCTTAGAGGAGTCACCCTATGTGTAAATGCTGGATGGGATTTCAATGCTCTTAACAGGTTACACCAGGCAGTTGTAAACCATACAGCATGGGCTAACAACCGCTGGATTTGTTCACACTCCCCTTCGCATGTAGGGCAAGTGTTACTCATAATCCCTGTACCCCTCCATCCAACTTACTGGCTAAAAGAAAAGGGGGCGCAATTAAATAAACAAAAACAAAACCTTAGACAGAGTCCAATATACCACTGTGAGGTCTGACTATCCAGCAGTTTGGAGCATACAGTGGCATGTTCCCCATAATACGTCAACAGTAGGTCAGTGGCCATGGTGCAATACTACCTGGGTCTATGCTAACCAAACATGGACTAAATTCAATACTAACACCTCTTTTGAATGGGACAGCACTAGCACAGTTATGTTAGAAAAATTAGGGCACAATGTAACCAATCAAAGCATTGTAAAAGCAGTCTTCCAATTTCCCCCTACAGCCTACTCATTAAGACATCAAGGACTTTACTGGTTGTGTGGGCATTCAGCCTATAAGACATGGCCAGCTAATCATACTCGTACATGTACGCTGGTCTGGATATGGATAGGAGGCATACATTTATTCCCCCTAAAAAAGATTCTATATTCCACAGGAGCATCCATAGTTTTAAAAAAGAAACTATAGTTATTACTAAGAATGCTTGGGAAAAGGCAGAGGGTGCTACTCCCAATGCTTGGGGTTGGGAAAAAGTATGATGACATTTATATCCTGTACCAGCTCATTAAAAATGTATCTCTGTCACTTGAGACAGTAGCCAGTACCACCAAAAGCTTGACGCAAACTTTGCAGTCTAAAGTAGACTCCACTGAAACCATGATTCTACAAAATCGGGTTGCCTTAGATCTAATGTCAGCTTCTTACAGAGGAGTCTGTGTGTATATATATATATATCAGTGCTAGCTGCTGTTCTTTAGTCAGTGCATCTGACAGACTGAACAGGATCAAGAAAAGTTGAGTTCATTAGTTAGACAACCACAAGATCGTGCGACTGCCGAACAATTAATGATGCCTTCAGGTCCTGATTTTAGCTGGCTGACATCATGGTTACCCAACCCAGTATAGTTAAAATCATTGGTTGCTTTTATAGTATTAATAATGATCACAGGTATACGCTCCTGCTGTTGCGTGCAATGTATCCCTGTCTGCATATCCTGATTAAAAAGGCCAACTGTTCAAGCCTATGTCCAATACCTGCCACACACCCCCAAGAACACGCCAAACTATTCCAAGTCAGGCTATATAGTTCAGAATGGACACTGGTCCTGAATGAGGGACCAATGAGGGAATAAGACAGAGGTCCTCACGCTGTGGAAAACTCCAGTGCCTCAAGCAGCTGGCTTGGAACACCACACCCTGTATGTAGCTTTACATTAACATCCTGGTTCTCTTGCTTGACATACCCCATAGCTTTACATTAACATTCTGGCTCCCCTTTCCTTAAGTAGTGCACGGAAACCAGTTTAGGCGCCATGCTGACATTCTGGAAAAACTTTTAGCTCATAAGTACCTCATACATAGTAACTTCCCTGCCTATGGGTGGAGTTTAACCGCCATTTTCTGAACACGCGATGCATGAAGTTATATGTAAACCCTATTGCTCCTGCGTAGTACGAGTAAGAATGTTGCTGATGTAACTAACTTGTATGAACTTCCAGCTTGTAAACCTCATAAAAGTAACCTTCCTCTCACCCTCGCTGAGCAGTCTTGGCAGCAGCCAAGAAATAAAAGCACCTTTCTGATCTCCTACCTCAGTCTCTCATTTATTGGCTGAGAGGAGTCACGCGGCGCAAAACCTGGTGTTTCCAGCGGGCAACAAGCACAGCAAGGCTGCTGAGATCCTGAAGACATCCTGTGAAATCAGCATGCACATCTGCTTCTTTCCCTACAATTATCATTGCCAAAAAGGGAGGACTGTGCACTAGAGAGTTGCAGTCCACAGCCTTTCAAGCGCAATCTGCCCGGACAAGCTGGCTAGGCCCCAGGGAAGCTACTTGGGAAAACTCTACTCACAGCTTCTTCCTGGAATAGTAGAGTGGGAGGATAGGGAGAGGCCCTCCACTGAGCCAGCTAGTCAGCTGCATTATCCAAACTCTACTATACTTTTAGTTACTTAGTTTTCTAGGTAACTTCACTCCCTGAAAGGAGGAGAAGGATGATGATGTTTAGGTATAACCTAGCATGTAGGGAACCCTGCTAAAAAAGGCAACCAACATTTATTGAATACTATGCGCTAGACACTTACACATACGCCATATCATTTTGATTAGAATATAGAAATTAGTAGAAAAAGAATCCTGGGGGCATTCCATCTAATTTGACGGGCCATCTCATCCCATCCTTGTACTATAAGAGGTCTCATATACTTCAGAGACAATCCAGTAGGAGAGCTTGCTTTTCCCCCTTTTTCTTCCTATCCACTCCCCCCAAAAAATAAATCGCAATGCTGAGGGTTTAAAAAAAAAAAAAAAAATTCGCACATCAAAGGACTTTATCAAGAGAACAAAGATATGACCTACAGAATGGGAGAAAATATTTGGTAACCATATATCTGATAAGGGTTTAATATCCAAAAAATACATAAAGAAGTCCTAGAACTCAACAACAAAAGGGTAGACAATGCAAGTTCAAAATGGGCAAAGGATCTGAAATAGACATTTCTCCAAAAAAGATACACAAATGGCCATTAAGCACGTGAAAAGATGCTCAATGTCATTAGTCATTAGGGAAATGCAAATCAAAACCACAATGAGACACCACTTCACACCCACTAGGATGGCTATTCTTAAAATTAAAAAATTAAAAAAATAGAAAATAACAAGTTATTAGAGAGGATATGAATTGGAACTCTCATATTGCTGGTGAGAATGTAAAATGGTACAGCCACTGTGGAAGACAGTTTGGCAGTTCCTCAAAAAGCTAAACACAGAATTACCATATGAACCAGCAATTCCACTCCTCTGTAAATATCCAAAAGACTTGAACACAGGGACTCAAACAGATACTTGTATGCCAACGTTCACTGCAGCATTATTCACAATAGCCAAAAGGTGCAAATAATCCAAGTGTCCATCAATCTATCAATGAATAAACAGAAGATGGTATACACATACAATGGAATATTATTCAGCCATAAAGAGAAATGAAGTTCTGATACATTTATGACATGGCTAAACCTTGAAAACACTATACTAAGTGTAATAAGTCTGATACAGAAGGACAAATATCCCGTGATCCCACTTACATGAGCTATCTAAATAGGCACATGCAGAGAGACAAAAGTTTAATAGTGGTTATCAGGGGCTACGGGGAGTAGGAAAAGAGGAGTATGGATTACCTTTACCCAAAGGATTTGGTCTTTGTCCTTGGTGCCTGAGACATAACCTTAAAACCCTGGAATTTCCCCAGTGATTTGACAGGGCCTCCAGACCACATCTAAGGGTTTATGCTAATGAGATCACTCAGGTCAGAGCTAGACAGGCCAGAAAGATCTACCTCATGGTATCAGCCCACATCAGGCCCAATAAAGGCTCTGGATATGAAAGCTCCATAGGCTTCCCGGTTGGTGACAGGCATCAATGCTCATGGGAAGGTAACAAGTCCCTTTTTTGGGACATGGAAGTTCCATGTGGGGAGCCCTCCTAGCCCTAGCCATATGTCTCTCTTCATCTGTGTCCTTTTTGCTATAATAAAACTGTAACTGTAAGCATAGCACTTTCCTGAGTTCTGTGAGTCATTCTAGCGAATTACCGAACCCAAGGGAGCAGTGGAAGCTAGCAGATCAGACATCAGGTGAGTCCTGGTCCCAGCTCTAAGCTTTCAGTTGGCATCCTAAAGGGTAGTGGGAAACCCTGAACTTGCAGCCAGAAGGACAGAAGTGAGGGTTTCGTGGGAACTGCCAAGCTCACGGCTGGCACCTGAAGTCTCGGGCAGACTTGACATTCTGGAGGACTGTGTCCATTAACTTGTGAAATCTAGTTTACCTCCAAGTGATTACAGTCAGAGGAAGAAGTGCTCAATATGCAGCTGGTGTCAGGACAGAAGTAGAACAAAGGGGAGCAGAATTGATAATAAGCTGATTTGGACTGATCAACATACATTTAGTGTCAAAGAAGTGGGATTTGATTTTCCACACAAGGAGTTATTGTTTAAGGGATACTGAATTTCTGTTGGGATGATGAACAAAACTTTTGAAATAAATAAGGTTGATATTCACACAATATGCAGAATGCAATCAATATCACTGAAATGGTAAATTCTTTATTACATATATTTTGTCACAATTTAAAATTAAAAAAAAAAAATCATTTTATGGTATTGCTGCCAAAAATGAACATTCTGACTCTAATTATGAGGAAACATTAGGCAAACCCAAATAACTGGCCTATATTGTTCAAAAAGGAGAATGTCATGAAAGACAATGTCTGAGGAACTGTTCCTGGTATATGAGATTAAAGATATATGACAATAAAATACATGACCTAGATCTTCTTTTGCTTATAAAGGATATTACTGGGGCAACTGGAGATACTTCAATAAGGTCTGTATATAAATAATAGTACTGTAGAAATGTTAATCTCTTGAATTTTATAATTACTCTGTGGTTATGTAAGAGAATGCTCTTGTTTTCAGAAAACAAACACTGAATAACTGAAGGATAAATTGGCATCATGCTTAAAAATTGCACTCAAACATTTCTGGAAAAAAAAATGAATGGAAAGAGAGAAAACAGTAAAACAAGTGTGGTACATATTAACATTTGAGAAATCTGGATGAAGGCTATATGGGAATTCCTGGTACTACTTGCCACCTTTAAGTGTGAAATTATGTCAAAATAAGAAGTAACAAGAATCAAATGATTTATATAAGTGAAAGCAATTTTTTAAACTCTAAAAGCCTAATAAGAGCATTATTACTTTCAAATCAGATTAGACAAATCTATATCTATTAAATCAATAAATACTCAAAAAATCTAGTATGGGATAAACAGCAAGTTTCTTCAGGTATCTGCTGTTCTTAAACCACTATTATTGACCCAGTACACCTCCCATATCAAAACATGAAAAAAGAACAAAATCATAGTAACATTAAGGATACCATTTTGTTACCTTAACAATGGATTATCCCTATCTTGCCCTGAAAATAAACACATATAAAAATACAATATCCAGTACACAATTTCTTGGAAGCCAAGGCCATGGCTTCCTTTAATTCAATCTTATTTTCCTGACTCATTCCCTTTTATTTTGGGCCAGATTACTTGTTTCTCTCTGCGATACACAATCTATGAAGAGTGTTTCAATTTCCAGTGAGGACAATCGTAGATATTATTGTGGTCTGCCCTTTGCCACCCAATGTGAACTGGTTTTCAAATTTCTACAGCTCAATTACAAAGACATATATTTTCATTCTTTAATGAAAACACTTTCAACATCTTCTGTGTTTACAACCTGCTTAATTAGGAGTAATGATGAAAGATACTGAAGAATTAGAAGGAAAGCGGAACTGCTAAATAAACTAAGAGGAGGTTCCTTAAAAAGAGAAGATGACTAAAACAAAGCAAGTCTGACTAAGAAAACTAAAACAAAGCACCAACGCACAAAATTAGGAATTAAAAGGAGAACCGTATCACACAGAGGCAACTTTACAAAAATTGTAAGTGAACTATACTATGTATAATTTCATGCCAATAAATCTAGAAAACTAGAATAAAAGAATGATTTTCTAAGAAAACACGTTATCACATTTGTCTCGAGAAGTAGAAAGCTTAAATGGGCCAAAAGCTATAAAAGAACTGAAAAACACTATCAAAGTTTTATCCACAAAAATGGAGCCAAATGCATTTTAAAAATATACCTTTATATTTTCATAAAACTATTCCAAAATCCAGAAAGTGGTAAAAGCCTTCCCAAATCATTTTACAAGGCTAGTAGAACCCTAAAAACAAAACATGACAAAGATAGCATACCTCTCCCCCCAAAAAATCAAGATTTTACACAAAGAATGTACTGAAGAATAAAACGTCAGGAACAAACAAGACTTATTTAAGGAAAGCAAGAATGAATATTGTAATATTTATATAATTTATTACATTTAGGTCAAGGGAGAAAAAAAAAGATCTTCTATATGGAAATTAACTTCTAATCCTAATAAAAACTGCTAATCTAGGATTAGAAAAAAAATCACTCTAGTTTACTAATAAGTGCTGGGGTTTTGGTAAACTAGGAAAGTCATAGTGGACATATAATCTTTAGGAAAGCAGCATATATTGAAGGGCATCAGCATATTAAATGCTTCCAGAAGATGCCCCAGGTTTAAAAACAAATTGGAGGGTAGGGGAAAGGAGACTCCTTCCTATTCAATGGCTAAAAAAAAACTTACATACACAGCAGAAGACTTCTTCCTTACCAATACCTATTAAAAGCTTTTATCCACTTTCCAGTGCTAAATTAAAAGACTAAAGAAAAAATCACTTTCCTTTAAAAGATTTAGGAATTGTTGCAGTCTAAACCAAAAATTTGTTGCCCACGAGTCAATTCCAACTCATAGCGACCCTACAGGACAGAGCAGAACTGCCCCATAGGGTATCCAAAGAGCAGCTGGTGGATTCAAACTGCTGACCTTTTGGGTTAGCAGCCGAACGCCTAACCACAGCACCACCAGGGCTCCACTGCAGTCTAAACAGTACATTAAATTTTAAAATAAGACAAGGAAGAATTATAACAGTTATGATCATTTAACCACTGTTCTGGGGGACCTAGTCAATGCAGTAAGACAAGAAAAAGAAAATAAGGAAAAATACAAACTCTTCTTTCTTGCAACTGATACGACTGCTTATTTAGAAAATCTAAGGCAATCAACTGTAATAACAAGAGTTTAGTAACTGAAATATAAAGGAAATAAAAATTCATAACTTTCTTTAAATATTAGCAGTAAACAGAAATTTTTTATTCCATTCACAAGAGCAACAAAAAAATTACTGAATAAAAATTACAGATAAAACTAAATAAGAAAAGTTTAAGGCCTATATAAATAAAACTATAAAACTTCATATTAAAAAACTTGACTACTTATGCACTGCTGGTGGGAATGCAAAATGGTACAACCATTTTGGAAAAAGATATGGTGCTTCCTTAGAAAGCTGGAAATAGAAATACTGTATGATCCAGCAATCCGACTCCTAGAGAAATAAGAGCCGTCACGCAAATAGACATATGCACACCTATGTTCACTGCAGCATTGTTCCCAATAGCAAAAAGATGGAAACAACCTAGATGCCCATCAACAGATGAATGGATAAACCAACTACGGTACATACACACAATGGAGTACTACACAACGGTAAAGAACAATGATGAATCTGCGAAGCGTCTCACAACATGGATGAATCTGGAGGGTATTATGAAATAAGTCAATCACAAAAGGACATACATTGTATAGACCACTACTATAAAAACTCATGAAAAGGTTTACACACAAAAAGAAACAATCTTTGATGGTTACGAGGGATGGGAGAGGTAGAGACGGAAAAACACTAAATAGACGAGAGAAAAGTGGTACCTTTGGTGAAAGGTAAGATAGTACACAATACTGGGTAAGCTAGCACAACTTGTTCAGGGCAAGGTCATGGAAGCTCCACAGACACATCCAAACTCCCTGAGGGACCGAACTGCTGGGCTGAGGGCTTTGGGGACCATGGTCTCTCGAAACATCTAGCTTAATTGGCATTACATTGTTTAAAAGAAAATGTTCTACATTCTACTTTGGTGAGTAAGCGTCTGGGGTCTTAAAAGCCTGTGAGTGGTCATCTAAGGTACTGCACTGGTCTCACCCCTTTTGGAGTAAGGGAGAATGAGGAAAACTAAAGACACAAGGGAAAGATTAGTCCAAGGGACTAACAGACCACAACTTCCATGGCCTCCACCAGACTGAGTCGAGTGCGGCTGGATGGTGTCCAGCTACCACCAACTGACAGGCATCACAGTGGAGGATCCCGGACAGAGCTGGAGAAAAACGTAGAACAAAATTCTAACTCACAAAAAAAAAAAAAAAAAAAAAAAAAAAACAGACTTACTGGCCTGACAGAGACTGGAGAAATCTCAAGAGTGTGGCCCCTGGACATCCTTTTAGCTCAGTGGTGAGGTTACTCCTGGGGTTCACCCTTTGGCCAAAGATTAGACAGGCCCATGAAATGATGCGAGACTGAATGTGCACACCAGCCCAGGGGCAGGGACTAGAAGGACGGAGGGGACACGAAAGCTGGTGGTAGGGAGTCCGAGGTCAAGAAGAGAGAGTGTTGACATGTCATGGGGCTGTTAACCAACGTCATAAAACAATGTGTACTAACTATTTGATGAGAAGCTAGTCTATTCTGTAAACCTTCATCTAAAGTACAATTAAAAAAAAAAAACTTGACTAAATAAACTACCATGTTTCCAGATAAGAAAACTAGATGTTGTAAATACCATATTTTTTGCAAATAATGGTCCCACATAAATAACACACCCATATATATAATGCACACATAGCACACTTATGAAAATAGCTACGGGAGGCCATGTTGCGTGATTGGGAAAAAATGTGTAACGTGCGTGTTATTTGCATAAAAATACAGTATATACATACTTCTTTAAACTAATTTGCAAATTTTACACAATTTTAAACTAAACCCAAAGTTTGTTTGTTCTATTTTGTTGGGGTTGAGTGTGAGGCATCACAGAATGAGATTTGATATATTTATTCTAAAGTTTATCTAAAAAGAACAAACAGAAGAGATAAAGCAATTAGCTTTTAAAGAAAAAAACAAGAGATAGTCAAAATGTACTATTAGTTCTCATGATTAAGTGTTATATAAGTGTCAAAATGGAGAAATCAATGGAAAATAAGGAATCCAGAAAAAAATCCAATGCCTATCTGGTAATGTAACATATGATTTTAAAAATGGCTTTTGCCCAACAGTGGAAAGAGGATGAATTTTACAAAAATGGTTTGAGACAAATTACTTACCATTTAAAGAAAAACGTAAATTAAATCACTAATTCACACAACATGCTAAAATACTATTCTAAACAGATTTTTAAAATATGTGAAAATAAGTATCAAGAGGAAAACAAAAAACATAGGGCAGGCTGTTTCTTAGCATAACACCAAGGCCACAAATCAACAACTGAAGACCAAAAGCCATCATAAGCAAAGCCAAAAGACAAACTCAAGGTTTTTTGTTTTTTTTTTTTTTTTCCTTTTTTCTCAGTTTGAAATAATGACAGATGGAGGCAGCTTCTAGGATGACCTCCAATGATGTTCACCTCCTGATATTCACACCCTTGTATAATCTCCTAGACCCTCGGAGACTGGGTTATAATAAGGCTGTAGCTTCTGTCTTGGGTGTCTTGGGCTTGCTCTCTCTCTCCTGGATCACTCACTCTGGGGGAAGCCAGCTGTAAGGTTATGAGAAGAGGTCCACATGGCAAGAAACCAAAGCCTGCCAACAACCACATAAGAAAGCTAGGAAGCAAACAGTCGCTTCTAGTCAAGCCTTCAGATGAGGTTGCAGTCCCAGCTCACACCTTGATTGCCATGTGAGAGACCCTGAACTAGGGGTTCCTAGCTAAACTGCAACTGAATTCTTAATCCACAGAAGCAGTAACATAATAAATGGTTGTTTTATGCCATAAAGTTTTTTTGAATAATCTGTTACATAGCAATAGATAACTAATACAATCGTTAACACAGATTGTTAACAAATGAGTAAGGAAAACACACACCCTAACAGGGGCAGAAAGAATTCATGACATAAACAGGCAATATGCAAAAGAAGACATATATATAGTCAAAAGATGTTGCAAATTAAGATATTTTTCACTTATATAATTAAATAACATTAAAATTCTCCTAATATCCAAAGGCTACATGGGAAATGGGCAGTCTCATACAAAAATAATTTGCATTTAAATTCATAAAACCTACTCAGGAGGCAGCTTGTATCAAAATTTAAAATGCTCTCCTACTCCTTGACCTTGAAATTCCACTTTTAGAAATCCATTCCAAGAAAGCACATGTATGTACTGTTTGATTGGGGGAAGGGGGCTCAATGGCTTACAATAGAATAATGACTCAATTTAGGGTATATCCATACTACAGAATATAATACAACCACTTACAGCATGAGGTAAAACCACTACTCTTTCTTTCTTTATGGAGAGAGTGTGGTTGATGCTGTGATAGGTAACGATACCGTGATACAAAAAGAGGCTTGATATTGTGAGAGAAAGGGAGAGAGGTGAGGGGTTTGATACTGTGATGATAACACGTAATAAAGCACTCTGGAGTCGGACTGCCTGGATTCAAATCCTTACCCATCCATCCATTTGCTATCTGTGTGACTCTGGACAAGTTAACTTACAATAACCGCGTGCTTTGGTTTCCTCACCTGAATGATAACAGTACCAATCTCACTGTACTAGTAAGGATTAAATAAAATACTCATGTAAAATGGTAAGGGTTAAATAAAACCGTTCAGGTACAAAGTTTAACAGATTGCTTAGCATGTATTAATGGTTTCATAAGCATTCACCATATCAACTACTAACCCAAACAAACATTGAATGTGTGGGCATCCAGGAGATAATCATATTAAAATGAGTCTTTGTCATGAAAAAAAATGGAATGTCCTAGTTTTTGAATAGTAAGAGGTCAAGAAATTTAGAACAATGTTATGGATTGAATTGTGTTCCCACCAAAATATGTGCTGAAATTCCAATCCCTATACCTATTAAAAAAAAGCACAGCCAGAATGCTCCTTAGAAGCAAGGATGGTGAGACTATGTCTTAAATACTTTGAACATGTTGTCAGGAGGGATCAGTCCCTGGAGAAGGACATCATGCTTGGTAAAACACAGGGTCAGTGAAAAAGAGGAAGACCCTCAATGAGAAGGATTGACACAGTGGCTGCAACAATGGGCTCAAGCATAACGATTGTGAGCATGGCACAGGACTGGACAGTGTTTCGTTCTGTGGTGCACAGGGTCGCTATGACTCAGAACCAATTCGACGGCACCTAACAACAACATACACATGAATATGGCCCTGTTTGGAAATAGGGGCTTTCTTTTGTTATATTAATGGGGTCATACCAGAGTAGGGTGAGTCCTAAACCTAATCACCTGAGTGAGACAGATGCATTTATAAGTCCCAGGAATGGCAAGGACTGCTGGCACCTACTAGAAGCTGGAATAGACAGAAAGGAAGGCCTTCCCCTTAGAACTATGCCCTGAATTCAGACTTCAGACTTCTAACCCCATAAACTGTGAGAAAATAAAATTCCTGTTCTTTAAAGCCTTCCACTGGGATACTTCTATTATGGCAGCACTAGATAACTAGGACAAAGAACAAGATTCTATGTTTTTTTGAAGGGGGAACAGTGGGAAGAGGACCCTCTGGCTAGGAATCATCTGGGAAATTTCATAAAGGAAGAATCTGACCTGAGTCTTTAAATATGCATATGATTTAGACAGCAGGAAAACGGGGTTGCTAGGAGGCAAGCAGAATAAAAGCAGAGAGACCATAAAGACCAACATGTTTCAAAGATAGTGACATAAAGGGTTTGGAAAGCCTAGTATTTGGAGAAAGGCCAGGCTATGGAAGTTCCTGAATGCACAACGGAACTGGGCGGGTTTTATTTTCTAAACTATGAGAACCATAGAAGATTTGTGTGTAAGAAGAACCGCATGACCAAGCAGAACTTTGGGAAGATTACTCTAGTGTTTGTATTCAAAAGGGATTAGAAGAGAGAAGACCAGAGGTAGAGGCCTACTGGTGGTTAGGGCAAACAATGACAAGGGCCTGACTAGAAGAGTAGTGATAAGTATGGAAAGGGCTAGATCAACAAGGTATTCAGGAAAGAAAAATTTAAAAAATTTTTTGCTAATGACTGAATATAAGGGATAAAAGAGAGGAATAGTTTAAATGACAGGGTGACTGATAAAACCATTAGAAAGAAAAGGCAAATCCAAAGGTCTGGAAACCAACAGGAGAAATTCAAGCCTTGCCAATTTGAGGAAACACTAGAACATTCAGTGGGAATTAGGCGACATGAGACTAGTACTTGGGACAGAGGTGAGAACTGGAGACAAAACTACAATTAAAACAATTATAACTTCATAATGCTAGACAGGAACACTAGACTGTGCTACTTCAGGGCAGTGATCACCTCTTATTAATTTTTATATCCTTTAAAGTGTAGCACAGTTCCCAGCATGTGGGAGGCTCTCAAATAAAATGGTGGAAGGATCGGAGGAGTGGAGAAGGGAATAAATGGATGGGACCTTAGAGATAAGAAAATGAAGTAAGCCTAAGTATCGTGTCCAAGACTGCATAGCTTGTTAATGGCAAAGCATGACTAGAGCCCAGGTCTCCTGACTCTCTCCACTACACCACAATAGAGGTGACATCTAAACTTCCATGCACAGGACCTCCTAAGGGGATGATGTAAGAAATGAAAACAAATGACAAGAACTGAACCTCGTGAATTGCTGGTTTTTAGGTGCAGAAGGAAAAGAAACAAAAGAAGGTAGTAAAGAAAGATCACAATTACAGAGAGAAAAAAGCTAAGCGTTAGAAATTCAAAGGAAACTTTTCTAGGAAGGAAGGCACAGTCAACTATATCAAATACTCGTATGCTACGGGCAATGTTTCCCTGGTCTCCTACACCAATGGTGCATAAGGAAGGGAGAGGTCTTTTTTAAAAGTATAAACTAAGAAATTTTAATCTACCTTTCACAGTATTACACACAACATGTCTCTATCGCAAAAGCAGTGGTTTCAAAATAATACTGTAATCTTTACTAAATCTTACCTCTGCAAAATACACTGGATATTTTTATAAAGTCACTATAGTTGTTGAGCTAAACAAAAATTTGCAAAACAGATGAAATGTAAAGCAAAACAAAGCAACTGAAAAGATAATCATTTACATATTAAATATTTAATATTTACATATTAAAACAGCAACAAAATACATAAAATTACGGAGGTCTTACCTTAAATCTTTTGTCCTGCAATACTTTCTTGATGGCAACCAGTTCTCCTGAATCACAAAGTTTAGCCTGATATACCACACCAAACGACCCATTTCCAATCACTTTAGTGTCTGTATAGCTGACTTCCTGTGGCCTGTCCGGACCCTGCCCAGGAGTTGCCACCACTGTGGTCACCTTACTGCCATCCTTGTCTCCTAAAGAAAGGGATTTAAAAAAAAAGAAATGAGAACTGTAAATAATTAAACCAAGAAAACTTCCAAAATATACAAAGTGAACTATATCCTTTATTACAAATTATTTTTAAATACTCATCTTAGTTCATCATATATAACTGTTTCAATTATAAATTATTTAACTGCCATTAATTCAGTCATGCTATAGACCCATTAACAACCTGCATTATGCAGATGACACAATCTTGCTTGCTGAAAGTGAAGAGGATTTGAAGCACTTACTGATGAAGATCAAAGACCACAGCCTTCAGTATGGATTATACCTCAACATAAGGAAACAGAAATCCTCACAACTGGACCAATAAGCCACATCATGATAAACGGAGAAAAGATGGAAGTTGTCAAGAATTTCATTTTACTTGGATCCACAATCAACACCCACGGAAACAGCAGTCAAGAAAGCAAAAGAGGCACTGCACTGGACAAATCTGCTGCAAAAGACCTCTTTTAAGTGTTGAAAACCAAAGATGTCACCTTGAAGACTAAGGTGAACCTGATCCAAGCCATGGTGTTTTCAATTGCCTGGTATGCATGTGAAAGCTGGACGATGAATAAGGAAGACGGAAGAAGAACTGACACCTTTGAATTGTGTTGGCTAAGAATACTGAATAATATCATGGACTGTCAAAAGAATGAACATATCTGTCTTGGAAGAAGTAAAACCACAATGCTCCTTAGAAGCAAGGATGGCAAGACTTGGTCTCACATACTTTGGACATGTTATCAGGAGGGATCCGTCCCTGGAGAAGGACATTATGCTTGGTAAGATGGAGGGGCCAGTGAAAAAGAGGAAGACCCTCAATGAGATGGAGTGACACGGTGGCTGCAACAATGGGCTCAAGTATAACAACGACTGTGAGGATGGCGCAGGACTGGGCAGTGTTTCGTTCTGTTGTCCATGGGGTTGCTATGTCGGGAGTGACTGGACAGCACTTAACATAGACCTATTATCGTGCTTAGTAGTTTATACACACGATTTCATTTAATGAAAACAACCCAATGAAGTAGGTACTACTGTTCCATATTAAAGTTAAAAGCAGCATGCTAAATTTTCCCAAGGTCACATAGAGAATGGTGAACCCACTCAAGTTTGAATCCCTATCTATCCAACTCTAAAAGCTCTAGTTCCTTCCTGAAGGATATTTTATTTTACGTATAAATAAAATATGTGCAACTGGAAACGTCTAAACGTGCCAACTCTATTGAGACCATTCTGCCATTAGGAAGGTAAGGCTTTGAATTTTTCCTTCTCCACATCTTATTTCTTTTTGACAAAATAGTGGAATACCTCTCAGAGAAAGATCAGATGAGGAAGAAGGAACAAGAGAAAGAATATTAATTTGGGGGTAAGGGATGTAAAACTTAAAAGAAAGATCAAATTCATTTTGAATTGAGCCCTGGTCACAAGTAGCTCACTGGCTCTGGGGTCTCGACTCATTCATGGCCCTCTTCTTACCTGTTCTGCCTTCCCACGCCCCCAGTAACAATTCAAAGATTTATACTCTTTTCAATCCAAGCTCAAGAGTCACCTCCCTGACTGGCTAAGCATAGTCCACAATCATCCTCTTTTCTGAATTCTTATTCTAAACTGTACTACACTACCTAGCACCTGATTTAAAGAGCTTTAAATGGTTCTTTCAGTGATCTTAGAATACAGTTTCCAGAGACTACAATCATTCTGAAATAGCAATTATGACTTCTGCTTCTCTTCCCTGACAAATTTAAAACTGTTCGACTCTCAGTATAAGAAGTTCTTAGGCTCAATGACTGAACTGTACTTTTTTCTCTGCCACCCTTCCATTATATCAATTTTATTTTTAAATTGCTATATGAATTCATACTAACCTAATTAAAAAAAAGGGTGGTAGAATAATATACATCACTCCAGATACCAAGTCTAGGAAATATTCATTTGTACCTCACACACAGAAAATAAAAAAGATAATAATCTTATTTTCTGATAGTTTGACTGTTATCTCCTCTACCAAATATAAATTGCTAGATTAATGAATAACTAATATTTCTACTTATTTAAGTTCACAGACGTATTAATATAGATCACAGCCAATAAGCAGTGTCTGAGAGACTGATAAACTCTCTTGCTAGCCTTCATGACAAATACAAAAGCAATGAGTGATTCCTACATAGGACAGCTAGATGAATTACTCATTGCCATCAATTTGACTCACAGTAGACCATATAGAACAGAGTAAAAGTGCCCCACAGGGTTTCCAAGGCTGTAAATCGTTACGGAAGGAGACTGCCACATCTTTCTCCCTTGGAGCAGCTGGTGGGTTCAAACCAACAACCTCTCAGTTAGCAGCCAAGCACTTTAACCACCGTGCCACTAGAACCAGTCTATATTATATCACAGTGCCAGCTACCTTGAACACGTATGTCCTTAGTTCCAAGGTAAAGCAGCCAAACAGACGACTTAATTAGCACAAATCCAGCACCATTTGTAGAAATAACTCAACTCTTGTTGCTGCTGTTGGGTGCCCTTGAGCTGACTCCAACTCATGGCAACCTTATGTATAACAGAACAAAATGTTGCCCAGTCTTGTGCCATCTTCATGAGGGTTGCTATGTTTGAGTTCATTGTTGTACCTATTGTGACAATCCATCTCACTGAGTGCATGCCTCGTTTTGGTTGGCCCTCTGCTTTATAACATGATGTCCTTTTCTAGTGATCGGTCATTCCTGATGACATGTCCAAAATAAGCGAGTCAGTCTCACCATCTTCACTTCTAAGAAACATTCTGGTTGTATTTCTTGTAAGACTGATGTGTTCTTTCTTTTGGCAGCGGTGTTAACACCATCATTTTTATTTACAACAGTATTACACATACAAACCCCAGGACAAGCCAACGTACATACACAGCAGTTTTTAACACTTTCAAACATCACCTTTCACATTTCACCTGCGAGTAAAATAAACCTTAAATACATTTGCTAAAAATCTATATTAATCTAATCTGAGCTCTAAATTATTGCAATCTACCCACAAAAAAATATCCTATATACTTTCATTTCTGCCCATGTTAATCTTAACTAAAACTTTTCAGGTTGATTACAAACCCTGGAGCCCCGGCAGCTTACTGGTTAAGAGCTCGGCTGCTATCCAAAAGGTCAGCAGTTCAAATCCACCAGCCACTCCTTGGAAATCCTATGGGGCAGTTCTACTCTGTCCTATAGGTCACTATGAGTTGGAATCAACTCAAGGGCAGTATGTTTGGTTTTTTGTTTTTATAAACCCGACCATAAGTTATTATCTTCTTCATTTGTAAAATACACCTATCTTTCCCTGTGTCTTAGCTCTCTTAAAGACAGAATTACAGTCTTTGAAACTTTAATTCTAAAGGAAGCGATCCAAAAAGGTTAGATCCAGAAAGATTAAAATCCAACATTGGCCAAAAGAGAATAAACAGCAGAAGTGATTTCAAACAGTTTGTCTCTTCCCTAGACCATTCAAGTCAAACCAATATCACCAAACAAATGATTTAAAAAACTCTGGATTAATAATTCCACTGAACACGATGCCTGCAAAATCTCACAAGTCCAATTCACAAAACAAAGCATTGTTATTTTTTTAATTAGGGTAAATCAAATGATTTTAAGAACTGGCTGCTCTATTCCACAATTTTAATTAGAAACAAAAACTGTCTGGGGTACAACCGAAAATTATGCTTTTCTATTATATGGTCACATTTCAATGAAGAAAATAGGAGACACAACTTTGTACCTGTTCCAATAAGAGAATTAAAGCAATATAACCATTTCTAATGACTTTCCCTACTTGCCACCTCAGATTGCACTTCTTAAAAAAAAAAAGACCTTCACACTTTAAAAAAAAAAGATTTCAGGGATCCAAGAGCCAGCTATGAAAGATATCCATTACAATCCTGAAATTAGCACCTCTTCTCCCAACTACTAAACCTGGGAAAACGGATCTCAGCATCATAGCTTGCAAACTGAAAAAAGCACAAATGAGATAATTCTGTTAAAATATCAAAAAAAAGAATGGAAAGATAAACATGCTGTACCTATGAAAGACACTCTGGAGGCCTCTAAATTTTAAACTGAGATTGGAGGTAGACAAGAACATCCTTTTACCCTCTTGTACATCTAGGAAAAAAATATTTACTATCTTAGCAGAAATTAAAGGATTTGTTCCATTCTCCCTCTGGCAGTAAGAGAAACTGCTTAGAACTATTAGGGGCCATATTCCCTACTAGCATGAAACTTGCAGACATACTAGGAACAATGGCTCTCAAGCCTTCAGCCTCAAGTATTCTTTTATTCAGAAATCATCTAACTCTTCAGAATGCTCTTCATCACAGAGCTGAAAAAGCAGAGCTGTGAAGAATGGCAGAATAATACCAGGAATGACTTGGCATGAGCATCTGGAGCACCATGAGGCACTCAGCAGCTAGTATGCCAAGGAAAAGCACGTCATCATTTGGCATTGCTATCCCCTGACTCAGCAATAAAATAACAGCTGTACAAAATTGTAATTTACAAAGTACTTCCCATTCATTGTTTCATTTTAATTTCCCATTGATTCTAATACTTGCAGTAAATGGAGGAGTATATTATTATTATTTCTACTCTGCAAAGGTAGAGGAAAGGAAGGCTAAAGCTTTAAGTGGCAGAACTCTTCTCCTTGCTTCATGCTGCCTCTACTGTATTTTACAACTTTGCTACTACCGCTGAAGACTAACTTCTTATACTATTTACCCTCCACAAAGCAGATAACATTTCTGACAACGTAATATGAAGAGATCAGCTCCAGAATAATAGGAAATAAGACAACAAATGAACAATCTGTTACAGTTTTTAGGCCTCAACTATTCCACATACTCATAGCAAAAAGCTATTCCCAAATATACTTAGGCAATTAACAGGTTTTGAACTTATCCCAAAGCAAAAACATTTAAAACAAAATTTTTTAATAATTTATTCTGTTATATCCAAACAATTTAATATTTGCTACTAAAAATTAAATAATCTTGGACTGAAGCAATACAGCAGCATATTAAGTACTGCTTCCAAGAGAACAAAATCCCCATGAAAAGCTAGAAATCATAACAAATCTGCCTCATAAAAAAGTTACCACTTTGTCCAACGCTAAATTTCTCAGAATACATGGTACAGCGAGTCTCATACTAATTATACAACATCAGCCATTACAATAAAACTGATCTTCAAAAAGTGCCCATCTCTCTGGGCAGAGCTGGAGTAGGATGTAGAGTATAATTTTAACTCCCAAAAAAAAAAAAAAAAAAAAGAAGACCAGATATACTGGCCTAAAGAATACTAGAGAAACCTCGAGAGTGTGGCCCCCAGACACCCTTTCAGCTCAGAGGGGAAGTTACCTTCAAGGTTCGATGTTAAGCCTGGGAATGGACACCCCAGTAAAACTAAATGGGACTAACGATGTACAGGAGTCCGGTGACAAGGGCCAGAAGGCAGAGGGAGAGTAGGAAACTGATGATAAGGAACACAAATTGAATAAGGACACTGTCGATGTATTGTGAGATTGTTGACCACTGCTATAGGGCAACATTTGTAGTGACTATTAAATGGGAGGCTGTTTTGTCCTGTAAGCCTTCATCTTGGGCGAGAATGGCAGCACAATTGGAAGAGCATAGTCAATATCACTTAAATGTGTAAGTAAAAAGTTTTGAAATGGTGTTTAAATAAAATAAAAATAAATAAATAAATAAATAAATAAATAAATAAACAAACAAATGAGACTAAAGAGGTACAATAGTCCACTGACAAGGTCCAGAAGACAGAAGGGGACAAGGAAGCCCCCTGGTGATAGGGAACACAAGGTGGAGTAAGGATATTCTTGATGTGCTGTGAGATTGTTAACCATTGTCATAGGGCAACATGTGTAGTAACTGTTAAATGAATAACTATTTTTTCTGTAAGCCTTCATCTTAAGTGAGAATAACAGCACAGTTGGAAGAGCGTAGTCAATGTCACTGAACTGTGAATGTAGAAATTTTTGAAACGGTGTATCTTTGGCCATCTGTAATTTTCATCAAAAAAAAAGGTTGAGAATTTAGAGGCTTAATACGTTGTGGGGTTGTTAACCAATGTCAAAAAACAACATGTGTACTACTATTTCATGAGAAACTATTTGCTCTGTAAGCTTTCACCTGAAGTACAATAAAATATATATTAAAAAAAAAAAAAAAAAAAAAAAAGTGCCCATCTCTCACGTGCAAAGCAAAGCAAACCAATAGCAGAGCTGTGGGAACAGCTCGGTTCCAGGCCCCCTCTAGCCAGAGGACTTCCGGGACCCCCTATTACAACTAGAATCCATTCAGGAGATAGGAATTTCCTACTGCAATTATAACACAGAAGTAAATTCTCCACCCTTTACCACAGATAGATAAATCTGAAATACATAAACCACAACAGATTCTTCACAGAGCAACGAAAAGATGATACACCACAGAACAATCACTTTCTACTGAAGGCTGTTAAATATAGAATACTATTTTTACAAAAGCCTTAGCAAGTTTAGGCACATCCCAAAATGATACATGCAGCCCAGTTTTCAATCTCACAAACACAGGTTTGTACCTGTGAGCAACACCTTGGGGGTCACATTTTTGAATTCTACTGAAGTCACTCCTCACCTCCAATCAATCCTGAGATGAACAAATGTAACACTGAGACACGATTCACATCCAAAGTGTAGAGCGAGCAACCCAAAACCTCACTTCAAGCATGTTTAAATATTTAGGGGGTGTCTAACACTGACATTCTAATTTATATGAATGATAAGTCTCAAAGTTCAACATATTTTAGCCATTTAATTTGATATTTTCCTTTTTTTTTTTAATTGTACTTTAGGTGAGGGTTTACAGAGCAAATTACTTTCCCATTCAATAGTTTATACACAAATTGTTCCATGACATTGGTTGCAATCCCCGTAACGTGTCAGTACTCTACATTACCACCCTGAGTTCCCCATTTGCATTTGTCCGGTTTTCCCGCCCCTTCCTACCTTCTCATCTTTGCTTTTGGGCAGATGTTGCCCTCTTGGTGTCATACAGATGACTGTTGTAAGCAGCACTTTCCTCACAGGTGTTACTGTTTATTTTATAGGCTTGCTTATAATTTGGCTGAAAGGTGATCTCAGGGAATGGCTGCAGTTCCAAGTTAGAAGGGTGTCTAAGAGCCATAGTCTTAGGGTTTCTCCACTCTCTCTTGGACCAGTAAATCTGGTCTTTTTTATGAAGTTGAATTTTGTTCTACATTTTTTTCCCCACTCTAACCAGGACTTTCTATTGTGATCCTGCTCAGACTGGTCAGTAGTGGTAGCCAGGCACCACCCAGTTCTTCTGGTTCCAGGCTGCTGGAAGCTAGGGTTCCCACGGTCCATCACCCTTTTAGACTAATGGTTTCCTTGAGTCTTTGGTTTTCTTCACTCTCCTTTGCTCTGGACGGAAAGAGATCAATAGTTGTATCTTAGATGTCTGCTCACAAATTTTTAAGACCTCAGACACTACTCACCAAAGTAGGATGCAGAACATTGTCTTTATTAACTATTTTATGCCAATTGACTTAGATGTCCCCCGAGACTATGGTCCTTAACTTTCAAGCCCAGAAACTCAGCCTCTCGAGGTGTTTGGTTATGTCTAGGATGTTTCCATGACTGTGTCCCCTGTGTGCTCTATTATATATATGAATATACATGCAGCACATACAAATATGTGTACAGAAATACCCACAGCCAAAACTACATATGCACTTTGGTGTACTCCCGTACATCCTTCCATACCTATTCAGCATACATATCTACCTATGTATCCACTCACAGATTATCATTATTACTGTTGTTGCAGGACCGCATATGTTATAGTATTTACTGTTGTACACTTTTCAATCTTGTGGACCTCTCAGTTTCTTCCTTTGCCTTGGTCATGTTGTGTTGACTTTCCCCATGCTGTATACTGCTTTTCCCTTCACCAAAGTTAACATGTGCCTACTCTTCAGTTAGTGATTTTCCTTCCATCTCCCTCCCATCCCTGGTAATCATCAAAAAATGTTTCTTTACGTATGAAAACCTTTTCTTGACTATTTATGATAGTGGTCCCATACAATATTTGTCCTTTTGGGATTGACTTATTTCACTCAGCATAATGTCCTCCAGATTCATCCGTGTTGTGAGATGTTTCACGGATTCATCATTATTCTTTACAGTTGCACAGTATTCCATCGTGTACGTACCACAGTTTGCTTATCCATTTGTCTGTTGATGGAACTTAGGTTGTTTCCATCTTTTTGCTAGTGTGAGTAATGCTGCAACGAACATGGGTGTGCATATGTCTATTCGTGTGTGATGGCTCTTATTTCTCTAGGATATATACCTAGAAGTGGAATTGCTGGATCATATGCTATTTCTATTTCTAGCTTTTTGAGGAAGCATCATACCATTTTCCATAGTGGTTGTACCATTTTACATTCCCACCAGCAGCATATAAGAGTTCCAGTCTCCCCACAACCTCATCAGCATTAGTTGCTTTCTGGGGTTTTTTGTTTGTTTGTTTGTTTGTTTTGATCGGTGCCATTATTGCCAAGGTGAGACAGTTATCTTCACTGTAATTTTGATTTGCATCTGTCTAATGACTAACAATTGCAAGTACCTCTTCAAGTGTTTGTTAGTACCCTGAATGTCTTCTTTGGTGAAGTGTCTGTTCATGTTCTTTGCCCATTTTTTAACTGGGTTGTCTTTTTTGTTGTTGAAGTGTTGACATTTTCTATAAATTTCAGAGATTAGGACTCTGCTGGATGTGTCATAGACAAAAATTATTTCCCAATCTGTAAGTTCTCTTTTTACTCTTTTGGTGAAGTCTCTTGATGAGCGTGTTTAATTTTTAGGAGATCCCAGTTATCTAGTTTACCTTCTGCTGTCTTTACATTTTCAGTTATGTTTGGTATTCTATTTATGCCATATATTAGGGCCCCCAGGGTTCTCCCTATTTTTTCTTCCATGATCTTTACAGTTTTAAGTCTTACATTTAGGTCTTTGATCCATTTTGAGTTAATTTTTGTGTATGGTGTGAGGTACGGCTCTTGTTTCATTTTTCTGCAAATGGATATTCAGTTTTGCCAGCACCATTTGTTAAAGATACTTTTTCTTCCCCATTTAGTGAACTTCAATCTTTTGTTGAAGATCAGCAGTCCATAGGTGGATGGATTTACTTCTGTGTTCTCAATTCTGTTCCATTGGTCTATGTGCCTGTTGTTGTAGCAGTACCAGGCCGTTTTGACTACCATGGCTGTGTAGTAGGTTCTGAGACTGGGGAGTGTGAGGCCTCCTACTTTGTTCTTCTTCTTCAATAATGCTTTGTTTATCCAGGGCCTCCTTTCTTTCCATGTAAAGCTGGTAATTAGTTTTTCCATCTCACTGAAGAATGTTGTTGGAATCTGGATCAAGACTGCATCATATGTGTAGATAGCTTTGGGTAGTATTGACATTTTCACAATATCAAGTCTTCCTACCCATGAGAATTGTATGTTTTTCCATATACGTAGGTCTCTTCTGGTTTCTTGCATACTGTTTCATAGTTCTCTTTGTATAAGTCTTTTATTTCTCTATTTAGATTTATTCCTAAGTATTTTACCTTTTTGAGGGCTATTGTAAATGATATTGTTTTCCTGATTTCCTTTTTGGAGTTCTCTTTGTTGGCGTAGAGGAATCCAACGGATTTTTGTATGTTGATCTTGTACCCTGCCACTTCGCTGAATTCTTTTATTAGTTCCAGTAGCTTTCCTGTGGAGTCTCTGGGTTTTCTATGTATATTATCATATCATCTGCTAACAGCAATAGTTTTACTTCTTACTTACCAACTTCTATGCCCTTTATTTCTCTTTCTTGCCATACTGCTCTACCTAGGACAATAATGAGTAAAAGTGGTGATAAACTGCATCCTTGTCTGGTTCCTGTTCTCAGGGAGAATGCTTTCAGTCTCTCTCCATTGAGAATAATGTTGGCTGTTGGTTTTGTGTATATACCCTTAATTATATTGAGGAATTTCCCTTCTATTCCTATTTTGCTGAGAGTTTTATCAAGAATAGGTGTTGGACTTTACCAAATGTCTTTTCTGCATCGATTGAGATGATCATGTGATTCTTGTTCTTTGCTTTATTTATGTGGTGGATTACGGTGAATGACTTTCTAATGTTGCACCATCCTTGCATACCTCTTGGTCATGATGTATTGTTTTGTTTTGTTTTTGGATATGTTGAATTATATTGGCTTGAATTTTGTTGAGAATTTTTACATCTATATTCATGAGGGATACTGGTCTATAATTTTCTTTTTTAGTGGTATCTTTGCCTGGTTTTGGTATCAGGGTTATGCTGGCTTTATATAATGAATTCGGAAGTATTCCTTCCTTTTCTATGTTCTGGATAATGTTTCTTTTCTTGAGGAGGCCAGTTCTTAAGATTCAGATCTGAGAAAAAAAACAGTAACTGAGACACTTTCACTGAGAAACTTTTAGAGAATGTTAATAAGCCATACTATGGGAATCTCTGAGTGGCAGAAACAGTTAAGTGCTTCACCACTAACTGAAAGCTTGGTAGTTCAAATTCACCCAGAGACACCTCAAAAGAAAGGTGTGGCAATCTTCTGAAAGCTCACAGCCTTGAAAACTCTATGCAGTGCAGTTCTACTCTGCAACACACAGGGTCGGTATGAGTCAGAATTGACTTGATGGCAACTGGTTTGGTTTTTTTATTGATACAAATTGAGCAAAGTCCTCCTATAATTCAAGAACTACTCCAGCAACCTTGCCATGGGAAACTAAGTCAGTAATGACTGCTTCTATAAAATCTTCCTTTAGCTCAAGAATAAAGTTTCCATGTAGAAATAACGGAAAGTTAAAAGTATGCAACAAAAGCCCGAGAGAAACTGGCATACTCATCTATGACTACACTGAGATACAACGCATTTTCAGAAAATTTTCTACTTAACAATTATTTGTAGGAAAAACAGCACTGCCTATCACAAACAGTAATTTTTCAAGGATGTTTAATAAGAAAAAGGCAAATGTTCTATTGGAAAAAAAAAATTACATAAATTACTCGAAAAAAAGAGCACCTTATTTTCAAGCATGATTAAGATTGTCAGAAGAGGAAGCACTGGCCACTGTCAATTGTTCAGGTTTTAAATCAAATTTCAACCAACTCTTTATCCTATGCCAACTGGCTAAGGTAACTTCTATTAATGCAAGATGTTCTCCCAAAATAAACAATACTGCTTAGAAATATGAAAACAATGTAAAAATTAATTAGAAAAAGAAATATAAAGGAACTGATGTCCAAGGAATCTAAATTGGACAAAGAATCTAATTCTAAAATGAACCTACTTCTGCCATGAAATAGCTCTACCCTATGATGAGGAAGCTCTGGCAAGAGAGTGCAACTAACGGCTCACATATCTTGGACCAAATGAAACTATGAAGAAGCAAAGGGAATAGCACCAAAACAGCTGAATCAGTCAAATCAGTTCTAATGATTAACAGCATGAAAAAAAATTTCAGAGAAATTTCTATGTAACCTTGATGGATAAAAATCTAACAGGGCCTTTCCCCCTAGACCCCATTCATCTCCACCTGATACCATCTAAGGGATTGGGAAAAACAAAACAAAAAAGAATTACTAAATCTCCTCTGGGGATAAGAAGAGTACACAAAAGAAGAGGCAAAAAAAAAAAAGAAAGACAAGTCACACAGGCGATCATTTTTTGGAGACGTTTATCTGTGTATCACACTTGTAGAGATGTAAAGGAAAAGATAAGGTGACAGAGGATGGAGAAGACAGACATCTCTGACTCCAGAGTCCTTGTCTGCACAATAACACATTTTCAATCACGTGAAAATAACATGCCAATGGGGTGAACACGCATCAATTTTGAAGAACTATAAAATTCCCTTAAAAAAAAAAAAAAAAAGTCAAGTTTTTATCCTTAGAGAGAGGCAAAACGATACAATGGAAAGAATATGGGATGTGAAGTCATACCAAGGTTTGAATCACATATTCTACCACTTTAAAGAAAAAAAACATTGCTGTCTAGTCGATTCCGACTTATAGCGACCCTATAGGATAGAGTAGAACTGCCCCATAGGGCTTCCAAGGCTGTACATTTTTATGAAGAAGATTGTCACATCCTTCTCCTGCAGAGCAACTGGTGGGTTTGAACAGGAGACCTTCCAGTTAGCAGCCGAGTGCTTAACCACTGCACCATCAGGGCTCCTATTCTACCACTTAATATCTATGAAATAGAAGTAGCTGCTACTTTAGAAGGTTGCCCTGGTGGTGCAGTGGTTAACTGCTTTGGCTGCTAACCAAAAGGCCAGCAGTTTAAACCCACCAGGCGCTCCTTGGAAACTCTATGGGGCAGTTCTACTCTGTGCTATGCGCTGGAATCGACTCAACCACAATGAGTTTGGTGGTTTTGGTTTTAGAGGGCTGCTATGACGGTTAAATACTTTTTTGAGTGCATGCCACAGAGTAAGTGCTCAATACATTATAGTTTCTCTGAAGTTAGAATTATTGGCAACGGGAATAAAAAAGAACATTATCTTCCCTCCCTGCAATACTCTTTTACCACAATATACTCCACTGCTTATTACAGTGTTCTATAATCGTTAAGAATCTGAGCTCCTCACTTGGCTAAGAGTTCTTAGGAAAGCCAGACATCATCTGAATCGTTTATATTTCCCTAGTACTGATCAGCACAGGGCTCAGCACAGGGCTCGGCACAAAGCAGGTGGCTCAGCAAATGTTTGCTGCTGAATTCATATAGGAATCATTCAAGCAGAAGAACTGTTAGGATTTGGGAACTCACTATTCATGAAAAATATAAGCAGTGCTTTTGCTTCTTCCTGTGCTCGCCATAGGTCAGATACAAATCCTTGGTGATCATAAAAAGGCCTTTACAAACAGTAAAGTAGAATGGAAGACTTACTGCAAACATGGAGTCAACAAGCAGCCAAAACAGATGACCTGATTTGCTACATATGTATTTATTTGCGGAGAGAAGAAGTACTCTGTTTCATACCCCTTTTTCCAAATTTGCTGGTTTCTTTGGGGGCATCAACAGGCTATAGGTAAGAACTGGGCAGGAGACATCTCTGAGGTCTGAAGTTCAATCTATAACAATCTATACGCATATATATTCCTTACATTTGAGTACCTTTTCACAGTCTGCAAGCACCACTGATAGCAGGCATAAGAATCATCTGGGGGAGTGTACTAAATGAAGATTCTAGAACTACACCCCCAGAGATGGGCTCAGAAGGTCTGCAGTGGGGCTCAGAAAACTGATTTTTAATAAGCATCCCCAAATGATTCTTACACAGATCCAGCTACTATACTTTCAGAAAGAACAACCTGTGACACAGCAAACGGGAAATTCTAAGACGTTCAAAAAGGTTTGATAATTTGCCTAATGTAATTCTTCAAATAAAGAGTACCCAAAGGATTCAGACCTGTCCATTTACACTAACACCTGTGTCCTATTACATTACTTTGCTTAAGACTGTGCCATAAAGATACCCTACCACCCGTCTACCAGTTTGTCATACTGTGGTAGCTTGCATGTTGCTACGATGCGAGAAGCTATGTTACCGGTATTTCAAAGATCTGCAAGGTCACTCATGGTGGACAAGCTTCAATAGAGCCTCCAAAGTACAAAAGACTAGGGAAAAAAGGCCTGGTGATCAACCTCCAAAAACTAGCCAACGAAAACTCTACTGATCACAACAGAGTACTGTCCCTATAGTGCTGGAAAATGAGCCCTTAATGTTGGAAGACACTCAAAATACACAGTGGCCGCAACAATGAACTCAAGCATACCAACGATTGTGAAGATAACACAGGACCAGGCACCATTTCATTCTGTTGTACATGGGGTCGCCATGAGTCAAAGCCAACTCAGTGGCATTAGCAACTAACAACAACATAAAGAAAACACACAAGTGCTCAGGTCCTAAAATCATCCTCGTGTTTTTGGCAAAACTGAAAACTTCAAATATCTTACAAAAGTTTCTGTTATCTATTAACTACCCAAATTTTTACTTCAAAATATCCAAACTCTTTTTGAACTAATTTTAAATGACTCAATTTTTTTAACTTCTCTTAAAATCCAAATTTTACTTTAAACCAAAAGTCAGAATGAATCATCCTAATTTTCAACACTCTGAACTTGCGTATTATTTTACTTTTTAATCATGAGCTAGAATCAAGCAAATTTTCCTTTTTTCTAATTCCAGTGAACTGGAATAAAATCAAACCAAACGTAAAATGAGTAAATATTTCACTTGGTCTTAAGCTCTCACTTGAAATACTTTCAAAATGTATTACAGAAATAGATTTATGTTCCCATGGAAGTCTAAAAGGCTTGCAACACGTGTGTAAAAAGCTTTGGCTTTTAGGAATTTACACTACAATCTTAAGTCTTACACATGGCTATCCACTAGATATACACAATATCCAATTTAGGGTTTGGGGGAAGTGGCAGTGGACAGCACATCAGAATTTTTAAGGTTGCCATATTATCACATTGCCTTCCGACAACTCATAACCTCCCAAGTTAACAGCTCACTCAATCCTGCTTTCCCCTGAAGTTTACACCAAAGTTACCTTCACTCCTTAATCCAAACTGCTTTTCTCATTATCACAGCATAAAAATGTACATACATTTTAAAGTAGAGGTTATTAAACTAAAAATTGCTGCTAAAATTTCAGACACTGGGGAGAGTCAAGGGACAGGGAGTATCTATTTCCTCCAGAAGACTACTGCTTCCTCTAGGTGGGTCAAATATGCTTTATCAGTGATGACTGAACCACCAATATCCGATCCATGAAGGCAGCAATCATAGTTATTGCACATTTACTGCTATTATTCCATTTTACATCTATGCAAATAGAAGGCTGTAATATATTTGTTCATTCATAAATGAACAAATTCCTACAAGCTTCCACTATATTTTGGAAAATACTTAAAGTCTGAAAGTCACTAAAGAAACTGACTCTAATTCATCTTCCAAGATGGCACAGAACCCTATAATCACCACTCAAAAGGGTTACCTCACCCAAACACTATAAAGAGAACTAATAGACTCACCTCTCTGACAAGTTTCCCTAGGATCAACCCTGATGAACACACATCATCACAAATAACTTTTTTTTCCCCATACAAAAATTTATACATCGTTATGTGACCCTAATTGCTCTCCCCATACTGTGACACCATACTCCTCCTTTTCACCCTTGATTCCCCATGTTCATTCAACCAGCTCCTAACCCTCTCTGCCCTCCCATCTCACCTCCGGACAGAAGCTGCCCCTTTAGCCTCTTGTATCTACTTGAGGTAAGAGGCACACGCCTCACGAGCATTACTTTATGTCCCACAGTCCACTCCAATCCCTGTCTGAAGAGATGGCCTTGAAAATTGTTTTAGTTCTGGGCTTTCTTTGATGAAGTGCCGATTCATATCCTTCACCCATTTTTTAATTGGGTTATTTGTCTTTTTGTTGTTGAGGTTTTGCAGTATCTTGTAGATTTTAGAGATTAGATGCTGATCGGATTTGTCGTGGCCAAACATTTTTTCCCAGTCTGTAGGTTGTCCTTTTACTCTTTTGGTGAAGTCTTTTGATGAGCACAACTGTTTGATTTTTAGGAGCTCCCATTTATCTAGTCTGTCTTCTGGTGCTTCTGCATTGTTACTTACAGTTCGTATTGTGTTTATGCCATGTATTAGGGCTCCTAGCGTTGTCCCTGTTTTTTCTTCCATGATCTTTATCGTTTTCGATTTTATATTTAAGTCTTTGATCCATTCTGAGTTAGCTTTTGTGCATGGTGTGAGGTATGGGTCTTGTTTCAGTTTTTTGCAGATAGATATCGTTATGCCAGCATCATTTGTTAAAGAGACTGTCTTTTCCCCAATTAACAGACTTTGGGCCTTTGTCAAATATCACTTGATCATAGGTGGATGAATATATGTCTGGATTCTCAATTCCATTCCACTGGTCTATGTATGTGTTGTTGTACCAGTACCAGGCTGTTTTGACTCCCGTGGCGGTATAACAGGTTCTAAAATCAGGTAGTGTGAGGCCTCCCACTTTATTCTTCTTCTTCAGTAATGCTTTACTTACTCAGGGCCTCTTCCCTTTCCATATGAAGTTGGTAATTTGTTTCTCCACCTCATTAAAAAATGCCGGTGGAATTTGGATTGGGATTACACTGTATCTGTAGATCGCTTTGGGGAGAACTGACATTTTAACAATGTTGAGTCTACCTATCCATAAGCAAGGTAGGTTCTTCCACTTACGCAGGTCTCTTTTGTTTTTTTGCAGTAGTGTCTTGTAGTTTTCATTGTATCGTTCTTTAACGTCTCTGGTTAGATTTATTCCTAAGTATTTTATTTTCTTGGGGGCTATTGTAAATGGTACTGATTTGGTGATTTCCTTCTCAAGGTTCTCTTCATTGGTGTAAAGGAATCCAACTGATTTTTATATGTTTATCTTGTATCCTGATACTTTGCTGAAATCTTCTATTATTTCCAGTAGTTTTCTTGTGGCTTCTTTGGGGTTTTCTGTGTATAAAATCATATCATCTGCAAATAGAGATACTTTGACTTCTTCCCTACCAATTTGGATGTGCTTTATTTCTTTTTCTAGCATAATTTCTCGGCTACAACCTCCAGCACAAGGGTGAATAAGAGTGGTGATAAAGGGTATCCTTGTCTGGCTCCCGTTCTCAAGGGGAATACTTTCAAAGTCTCTTGATTTAGGATGATGTTGGCTGTTGGCTTTGTATAAATGCCCTTAATTATACCGAGGAATTTCCCTTCTATTCCTAGTTTGTTGAGAGTTTTTATCATGAGGGGGTGTTGCACTTTGTCAAATGCCTTTTCTGCATCGATTGATAAGATCATATGGTTCTAGATTACATTGATTGTTTTTCTAACGTTGAACCATCCCTGCATACCTGGTATAAATCCCACTTGGTCATGGTGAATTTTTTTTTTTTTTTAATATGTTCCTGAATTCTACTGGCTCGAATTTTGTTGAGGATTGTTGTGTCAAATGTTCATGAGGGATACTGGTCTGTAATTTTCTTTGTTTGTGGCGTCTTTACCTGGTTTTGGTATGAGAGTTATGCTGGCTTCAAAGAATGAGTTTGGGAGTATTCCATCCTTTTCTATGCTCTGAAATATCTTTAGTAGCAGTGGTGTTAACTCTTCTCTGAAAGTTTGGTAGAATTCTCCAGTGAAGCCATCCAGGTCAGGGCTTTTTTTTGTTGGGAGATTACCTTTTCAATCTCTTCTTTTGTTATGGGTTTATTTAGTTGTTCTACCTCTGTTTGTGTTAGTTTAGGTAGGTAGTGAGTTTCTAGATATCTGTCCATTTCCTCTAGGTTTTCAGATTTGTTAGAGTACAATTTTTCATAGTATTCTGATATGATTCTTTTAATTTCAGTTGGGTCTGTTGTGATATCACCCATCTCATTTCTTGTATGTGTTTTCTGTTTCCTCTCCTGTTTTTCTTTTGTCAGCTTGGCTAATGGTTTATAAATTTTGTTGATCTTTTCAAAGAACCAGTTTTGGGTCTTGTTAACTCTTCAAATTGTTTTTCTATTTTCTGTTTCACTTAATTCTACTCTAATTCTTATTATTTCCTTTCTTTTGGTGCCTGAGGGCTTCTTTTGCTGCTCTCTTTCTACTTGTTCCAGTTGCAGGGTTAATGTTTTGATAATGGCCCTTTTTTCTTTTTGGATGTGTGCATTCAGTGCTATAAACTGACCTCAGAGCACTGCTTTTGCTATGTTCCAAAGGTTCTGATAGGATGTGTTTTCATTCTCGTTTGATTCTATGATTTCTTGATTCCATCTTTAATTTCTTCTATAACCCAGGAGTTTCTGAGCAAGGTGTTGTTCAGTTTCCATGTGTTCGGTTTCTTTTTTTCCTTGCTTTTTCTGTTGTTGATTTCCAGTTTTATGGCTTTATGGTCAGAAAAGATGCTTTGTAGTATTTCGATGCTTTCGATTTTGTTAAGGCTTGCTTTATAGCCTAATATGTGGTCTATTCTGGAGAATATTTCATGTGCGTTGGAAAAGAAAGTATACTTGGCTGCTGTTGGGTGGAGTGTTCGGTATATATATGGCTATGAGATTAAGTTGTTTGATGGTAGCATTTAGCTCTTCCATGTCTTTATTGAGCTTCTTTCTGGATGCTCTGTCCTTCACTGAAAGTGGTGTGTTGAAGTCTCCTACTACTACTGTGTAGCTATCTCTCTTTCAGTGCTGTTGGAGTTTGTTTTATGTATTTTGGAGCCCTGTTGCTGGGTGCATAAATATTGCTTACAGTTATGTCCTCCTGGCCTACCGACCCTTTAATCATTATATAGTGTCCTTCCTTATACTTTGTGGTGAATTTTACTTAAAGTCTATTTTGTCAGAGATTAATATTGCCACTCCTGCTCTTTTTTGAGTATTGTTTGCTTATTTTGTCCATCCTTTGAGTTTTAATTTGTTTGTGTCTTTAAGTCTAAGGTGTGTCTCTTTTAGGCAGCATATAGACGGATCATGTTTTTTAATCCAATCTGCCATTCTCTGTCTCTTTATTGGTGCATTTATTCCATTTACATTCAGCATAATTATTGATAGGTATGAGTTTAGCGCTGTCATTTTGATGTCTTTTTTTGTGTGTTGCTCACAGTTTCTTTGCTCCACTCAATTTTCTGTGCTGAGTCATTTTTCTTTAAGTATTTTCTTTTCATCTCTTTCATTGTTGTTGATTTTGTGTTTGCTGAGTCTTTATATTTTTCTAGTTTCTTATTTTGACTTATAGGATTGTTAGTTTCCTTTGTGGTTACCTTAGTATTTACCCCTATTTTTCTAAGTTTATACCAGTCTTTTATTTCTTTATATTGCCTTGACTTCCTCTCCATAGGAAAAATCTATGTCTACATTTTTTAAGTCCCTCTTTTTTGTTTTAATGTTGTCAGCTTTTACATATTGACATCTGTTTCCCATTTTCAGTGTTTTAGCTTTGATTTACTTTTGTGACTTCCTATCTGAATTGATATCTGGTTGCTCTATCCTGTGTTCTAGTCTTGGGTTGTTATCTGATGTTTCTGATTTTCTAAACGGAGGAGTCCCTTTAGTATTTCTTGTAATTTTGGTTTGGTTTTTGCAAATTCCCTAAACTTCTGTTTATCTGGAAATGCCCTAATTTCGCCATCATATTTGAGAGACAGTTTTGCTGGATATATAGTTCTTGGATGGCAGGTTTTTTTCCTTCAAGGCTTTATATATGTCATCCCATTGTCTTCTTGCCTGCGTGGTTTCTGCTGAGTAGTCTGAGCTGATTCTTACTGACTCTCCTCTGTAGATGACTTTCGTTTATCCCTAGCCGCTCTTAAAATTCTCTCTTTCTCTTTGGTTTTGTTAAGTTTGATTATGTCTCGGTGACTTTCTTTTGGGATCTACCTTATGTGGGGTTCTACGAGCATCTTGGATGGATATCTTGTCATCTTTCACGATATCAGGGAAGTTTTCTGCCAACAAATCTTCAACAATTCTCTCTGTATTTTCTGTTATCCACCCCCCCGTTCTGGTACTCCAATCACTCGTAGGTTATTTCTCTTGATAGAATCCCACATAATTCTTAGGGTTTCTTCATTTTTTCAAACCCTTTTATCTGATTTTTCTTCATATAAGTTGGTGTCAAGTGCTTATCTTCAATCTCACTAATTCTGACTTCCATTGCCTCAGTTCTGCTCCTATGACTTTCTATTCAGTTGTCTAATTCTGACATTTTATTGTTAATCTTCTGGATTTCTGATTGCTCTCTCTCTATGGATTCTTGCAGCCTGTTAAATTTGTCATTATGCTCTTCTCTAATCTTTTCAATTTCCTCTACTGCGTGTTCTGCGTTTTGCTTAATTTCCTTCCTAATTTCTTGAAGAGTTCTGTATATTAATCTTTTTGTATTCTGCCTCCAGTAATTCCAAGCAATTTCCCTCCTCTGGAAAATTTCTAGATTCTTTATTTTTGGAGCTTGCTGCAGCCATCAGAGATTGCCTCTTTATATGATTTGATATTGACTGTTGTCGCCAAGCCTTCAATAAGTTATTATATTTATCTATTTTACATTTGCTTACTGTGTCCTAGCTTCTTGTTTTGTTTTGATATGCCCAAATAGGCTGCTCGTATGAGCTAGTTTGATTACTGGCACCTTTGAAGCTCTAATGTCCTGTTGTCACCAGATGGTTAGATCTGTTACTGGGTATGTGAGCTCAGGAGTCCACCCACTCCTCCTGTATGGATTCAGCTCAGGTGCCCAGGTTGACAGCCACCAAGTGTGTGGTGCAGGCTCTCACTTACAGTCCCAGACAGGCATGGGTGAATGGTGTAGGCATAGGCATGTGGCTGCAGCAGGCGGATACACTCTGAGCAAGGCAGGGGGCTGACGGCTGCCTCCGAGTGTCCAGGAGGAAGGCATGTCCCTGTTCCCTACAGCGTGTAGGTATGTGGGTTTTGCAGCTGGACTATGAGCACCTAATGCTGTTGGTTGTAAGGATTGGGGGGGTACCTCTTATTCATGGGCCCCTATCACAGATGGCTAGGTGGCATGGGTGGAGTCCCAGTCCTCAGGCCCCTGGTGTGGGTAGGTGAAGACCCTGCTTAACAGGCAGAGCAGTGCCAAATGTCAAGAACCTGCCACTTCACAGCTGAAACAGTTCAAGTTAGACTTCAGGCATATACCCTGCTTTACTGCAGTAATGAGGGCCTACGCTGTTGAGATGGGCCCGCACAAGTCTATGCAGGGGGAAAGGCATTCAAAGTCCATGGATCCGTTATGCCTGTGCCTAGGCAACAGAGCTGTGCATACCCTGAGTTCCTGGCTTAGGGGAGCCAGCAGTTTATTTTTATCCATCTGTTAATTTGTTCACTCTCCAAGGCAGGGAGAATGGCTCTGGGCGTGTGACGGATCCTACTGCCAGCCCAGGGGACTCAGCAATTGCTGAAGCCGGTCCGGGACTCAGTGCAGAGCAGGGAGGTAAATGGAAGAGAGGTTTTTCCCTAAGGGGGGTGTTTTTGATCCGCACAGTAAGCCATACGCAAGTACTTATCTTTCACTGATGAAGGCTGCTTCTCACTGATTTTGGGTGGCCATGTAGACTCTCTCGAACTGGGTCTCTCCCGGTGCAGAAAACATGCCTCCCGAGCACCGCCTCTTGCCTGCCTCACCGCTCACCCACGAAGTGCTCGGGCCTGAAGGGCTCAGGCTCTCGCCAGGTCAGGTCTGGCAACTCCTCACTGCTTCTGAACCATCTCTCCCTCCCCTGCCACTCAGTCCGGTTCCTCAACTCTGCCTTTGATGTTCAGGGCTCCCAGACTGCCATATATAATTGAATCACTTGTTTTTTCGGGTCTTTGTTGTAAGAGGATCCACTGGAAGAGTCTGACTTCTCCACCATCTTGGCCCCACCTGTATCACAAATAACTTTTGTGGGAGCACTTTAAAGTTTACAAAACATGTTTATACCCATTATCTCAATTCATCCAGGCAATAGTCCTGTCAAAGAGGTAGAAACAATACTATATCCAGGAGGAGGGAAGTGAAGCACAAAAGGCAAGTAAAATTGCTCAAGGTTATACAGAAATATTCAAAATTACAACCCAGGTCATCCACTCCCCAGTTAGTACACTTTCCAGTGCCTATAAAAATGGAAGTTAATAGAGCCATTTATATTCCAAAATAAATCCACGAAAATAATACAGTCCACTCTAACAACATATTTAAATAATAGTCTGTATCTATCTTTTAATAGAAACAGCAAAAATCTCTTTTAATATAAAATTGTTTCATTTTGCCTGATAAGGCTACCTGAGAGACAAATAAATCACCTAAAATGAGCAAAAGGAGGGCTGGAGTTCCCCTGAGGAAAAGGAGTTCCCCTAAGGAAAATCAAATCAGTGAACTGATTGCAAACATATAAAGCACTTGAACAGATTTATCAGAATACAAAGTAATAATCCATTGCTTAACAACAGCTGCTACTTTTGCAGGCACAGAAAGAACATTTCATGCTTTTATTTATTTACTGATTTTTAACTAGTTTATTCTAAATAGGAAACATACTGAAGACTGAAAAAGCAGGGAAGCATGATTTTTCTAATCAATAAATAAAAAAGAAGAATATAAAAAAGACTAAATTCTTCTACATCACACAATAATTTTAGAATCCCCTGTTGATATGGCTAACCTACAATATTTTACTGTTCTTAAGTTGAAGGATAATGGAGTATATTTGCCTAATAATAATAATTTAATAAAGAAAAAATACCCCAAATGTACATAAAACTATTCAAATAGTGTGAGTGGTGGTTGCTGTCCCAAGTCTTGAAAAATCAACTCTGAAATACCAATTTAATCACCAATATAAACACTGAAAGTACACTGCTCCCCTTTCCAGTTCTAAACAGTTTCCAAAGCTACCCAGCACCACTTACTGGCCAGCACAGAGAATCCTAACCCAGCACACTTTATCAATATCTTCTCTCTCCCAGGTCAGAAGTCATTCACATTATACCCTTTAAACTTGTATTATTCTATGGTAATTAAAGGAGCCCTAGTGGCGCAGTAGGTAAGTGCTCAGCCGCTAACCCAAAGGTCAGCAGTTCGAACCCACCAGCTCACTCCACAGGAGAAAGATGTGGCAGTCTGCTGTAATGATTTACATCAGCCTTGGAAACCCTATGGGGTAGTTCTACTCTGTCCTATAGGTTCACTATGAGTCGGAATGGACTCCAAAGCAGTGGTTTTTTTATGGCAATTAAATCCACCTCAAGCTATTCTTTTTCAAACACACATCCTCAGTTACTACTTTCCCCTCCCTGTTTTTTCAAATCTTACGCAGTGACCTGAGGAAATTCCCTTTCTCTTCATTTCATTGAGGGCTTTAAAAAAAAGAAAAGAAAAACCTTTACCACAGCCTATAAGCAGAAGAAAAGCACTTCTGTTATCCGTACCAAGAGAAAGTGAAATCATGAGCTGGAAAGTCATTGCTATCAATCTATAAAGTCCCTGGAAGTACCCAGAAAGGCCTGTCAGGCCTCTACTTATCTTCCTCTGATTAAGTCCCAGAGTCAACCAAGTATCAGCATTCAAATGAAACTTACAAAACTAATTCTTAGGGGATTACTAGGTTTTATTTCATTACTATTCCTACAATATTATTATTTTCTAGAATTTGTCACTGCAAATATGTAGGTCTGAGTTAATTACGGGCTTAATTAGGCTTCTGTAGGAGAGCCTGGGAAAATAAACAGTATTTAGAAGACTTTCTGTGGAAAAATATGCTCTAAACTCCAAAACAACTGATGAACTTTTAGAACACAATCTGTTTACAGGCCAAGGCTTTTCTGTACAAACTGGGAAAAAGTATGTCTACAGTATCAGTTTAACTTTTTAACCTACTGAAATGGAGATTTTACCCGTTGCTGTCAAGTCGATTGCAACTCATAGCGACCCTACAGGACAGAGTAGAACTCCCCCATAGGGTTTCCAAGGAGCAGATGGTGGATTCAAATTGCCAGTCTTCTAGTTAGCAGCCCTAGCTCACCGTAGCTCTTAACCACTGTGCCACCAGGGCTCCAAAATGAAGACAGTACACCTCTTTTAACAGCTTTGCAAGTATCTCTTTAAGTTAACTATGGTAAATAAAATAACCAGATTATTAATTAAGAGTTCTGTCAATTCCACATCTCCAAGGGATGTCACACATTTTCAAATACTGATTAATTTTAAATTTGCATTTAAGAACTACATAAGCAATGATGTTACTTTCACAGTTAATCTAACAAGGAACATGCCTAAGAGAAAAATATATTAGATAACATTGTCCAAACTGATTCTAATTAATTAGAATCAAATCCATGGTGGTTTTTATATTTGTCTCTCTTTTCTCCCTCAAAAAACTGGCTTAACATCCTCCAACTCTCTCCCCACAAAAAATGGACTTTAACAAACTCAGTAATGTCATTCTAACAGAGCAAGCCTCAGGCCCATTCCTACACTCACAGAGGAGTATAATAAGGGCTTAACTCCATCTCCACTGCCTAAGAAGTATGGCTGATCCACTGGCTAGTGAGTCCTGGAAGAGAATGCTGGGACACCCCACGCCTGGACAGACTACCTCCTACACTACTGAATCATTACCTGCAGTGTCAGAAGCTGAGAAGGACTTAAACAGAACTTTCATCCTCAGGAAATACCTATGTCCTTAATCTTGCCCTTTTCCCATGGTCTTTATCATCTCCTACTGTGTCTTACCTGACCTAATGATAAACCAGGACAGGATCAGCGTAAGTCTGCCAACAGTGACTGCATCCACTCCTTATTTATCAACATGGTTAAGTTCCAAAGACCAGGTGGTTATGTAAAAATCGGTGTTATGCAAAAATGGAAAATGACCACATCATATCACAAAATGAAGGATGACTATTTTGCATTGCATAACTGACAAATTACATCATTATGTAAGTACTAAACCACTGAGAATCACAGCTCAGGCAAGATGACACATAACCTTAACTATCACAGCCACAGTCATTCTCGCCTCACACCTTGGCGTTCATTATTAGTGCCATACGTACCTCATCAATATGCAAAATAGTTAGTGGATTTTTTACTATTGCCGTAAAGGTGAAATGTCAGATAATGAGATAGTTGGTAAGAGAGGAGTACGTGTACTGGCTAAATTCCTTTTTATACCATGCCTCCACAGGCTGCAGAAGCATTGAAACACATACTCATTTTAAAAAGAAAATCAGTGGAAAAGTGAGTTCCATTTAAAATAAGAGAGAGACAAAGAAAGAGATGCAATCTTATATACACTTTAAGCACTTGTCCTTTATAAATATTAATTCTCATGTATGTTTATGCTTGTACATTCTTTCTATTTTATAAGTATTACCTCATATTGATGGCATACAGTAGGCTGACAGAATTTCAAAAATCTTGAGAATAGAAAAGGAAAGAAGATAAAGCATTCCCAATTAAAATAAATGGTCATGCTTGATTAATCATCACATGCTTAATAAGCACTATCTATGTACCAGAGCCCTGGTGGCACAGTGGTTAAGAGCTTGGCTGCTTACCAAAAGATGGGCAGTTCGAATCCACCAGCTGCTCCTTGGAAACCCTGTAGGGCAGTTCTACTCTGTCCTATATAGGGTCGGAAATCCTGTAGGGCAGTTCTACTCTGTCCTATATAGGGTTGCTATGAGTCGGAATTGACTCGACAGCAACGGGTTTTGGTTTATGTACCAGATACGTACTATGCTAGGAACTGGGGTTACAAAACTGTACAAGACAAGCAAAGCCCCTTCTTTCGTGGAATTTTCTGTCCAAAGAGAATCTACAGATAGAAGCATAAGTCTATTTATTAACAAAATCTGAATCCAGTATTTATTCATCATATACTATAAAACCAGGTACCTTATTACTTTATTTTCATATAACATCTCACTTAATCCTACCAATCCCGTGAAGTGTATAAAACTGTCTCCATTTCATGGATGAAGAAACTGAGACTCTAAGAAGTTCAGAAATTTATTAAAGATCACAAAGCAGTAAGAAAATCAAAAACCAAACCTGCTGTCGAGTCGATTCTGACTCATAGCGATCCTACAGCACAAAGTAGAACTCCTCCATAGGGTTTCCAGGGAGCGGTCGGTGGATTCGAATGGCTGAACTTTTGGTTAGCAGCCGTATCACACCATAGCTGTTAACCACTGTGCCACTGGGGCTCCAAAGCAGTAAGAGCCACAATTAAAAGACAGTTGTTTTGTCTAACTTCAACCCTCACATTCTATTACTAATATATCAATGTTTCTAAGAAAATAACAGATGTCCAGATTCTGAAATTAACTTTTTTCTGGAGAAATAAAATTCCAAAATTCTTAAAAAAAAAATTCTGGTGTAAGCATATGCAAATAACACAACAAGGATTCCACTGAAGATTTTTCCAGTTGAGTTGGTCCAAGGTTCCAACCAATATCAGTCCTCCATTCTTTGTACATTCTTATCTTATACATGAAATACACTGTACTAAAAGTTAGTTATGAGAGAAATGTAGAGCCATCCTATTTTCTCACCAATTTCCATTATAAAAAATGAAACTACATACCCATGCGAAGAGTCATACAGTAGACAGAGTTTAAAGCTCCAAAGACTTAATATGGTAAACAGTCACACTACTAAGAGCCTTATAGTTCAACAAGGTCAAAAGAGAGCAATCTGACCTATTACTATTAAAGCAATACTTAAATTTCAGGATGCCACTTTATATTTCATGATGTCCCTTAAACTTCCATACTTTGGGACCACATCACATACACACCCCATACTCACATACCTTTGCCCTAGGTATCTGCAATATCCAACAAAAAGCAAAGTAAGCATTAAGGGAGAAGAGAACAAACGTATGTAACAGTTCAGTCATGAAAGACAGAGAAGAAATGGTGCTTCTCTGAAGCCAACAGGAGCAACTGACCCTCTCCAGTTTCACTGACATACCCATGAAGGCAGGTAAAGCAGCAGGCTTGTGCAATAAACTGTGTCCCCAGTAGACAGCAGGCCTCATAATTTACAAATGACCCAAGAAAACTGAACAGCTGGATTTCCAAATTAAAAAAAAAATTTTTTTTTCATTTGAATTATCCATAGTTTGTTATGATTCACACAGTTGAATGCCTTTGCGTACTCGATAAAACACAGGTAAACGTTTTTCCAGTATTCTGCGCTTTTGGCCAAGATGCATCTGACATCAGCAGTGATATCCCTTGTTCTATGTCCTCTTCTGAATTCAGCTTAAACTTCTGACAGTTCCCTGTCAATGTATAGCTGCATTCATTTTTTGAATTATCCTCAGTAAAATTTTGCTAGCATGTGTTACCAATGATATTGTTTGATAAATTCTGCATTTCATCTGATTGCCTTTCTTTGGAATGGGCATGAATATGGATCTCTTCCAGTTAGTAGGCCAGCTACTATCTTCCAAATTTCTTGACACAGACAATTAGCACTTCTTTTATTTCCACAGTTTGCTAAACTCCTTTAAGGTCTTTATTTTCCCATGCCTAAAGTAATTAATAGTATCCTGCAAGTCGATCCTACCCTGTCCTCTCCCTCCTCCTTTATACTTATCCAAATTTCAACAGAAAAGTATGACTTCTTTAGGGGAACTCAATCCTGTTTAGATTCTATATCCTCCATCATGGGCTCCACTGCATCCTGCAATCTTCTTTTGTACCTCTTACCATAATTATTATGCCATTTGGCAGTTACTTATATACTGCCTTCTTTTCTCACTAGGCTATAGGTCCATGAAGGCAGGGAATTTGTTATTTATTGTTGTTTTTTCCACTGTCTAGTCTAGGCAGAAATAAATATTTGGATGAATACATTCAGGCGCTCAACCTAGTGTTAGGGAGAGAGTTTTCAGAGAAGGAAGAGGGGTGTGTGGGTGTGTGTGTGTGTGTGTGTGTGTGTGTGTGTGTGTGTGTGTGTGTGTGTGTGTGTGAACTATTAATGAAAGAACACTACTCATAGTTGAAAATGTCAGATGAATAATTAGTGGATAATTAGGCTTTGTGTATGTGGACTGGACAGATACCATAATAACTGTCTATTACCCTCTCCCAGAAATATTATAAATTTGGGAAATTCCTTGTTACAGGAAAACCTAAGGTTGCCAGTGCCAGTTTAATTTTTGGAGTCTATTTATGTCGTGAGCAAGAATATCTGGGATACTTCTGAACATTTCATTACCATATCTGTTAGCAGTCACCCCTCTAAACTCTCCATCTTCACCAGCCCTAGGCAAACAAACACTCATCTACTTTTTGTCTCTATAGATTTGCCTATTCTGGGCATTTCTTATAAGTGGAATTATACTATACGTGATCTTTTGTGATTGGCTTCTTTCACTTAGCGTAACACTTTCATGGTTCAACCACTCTTTTGATTGTCAAATAATATTCCATTGCTCGGGTTACACCACCGTTGCTTATCCATATATCAGCTAACGAACATTTGGATTGCTTCTACTTTTTGGTTATTAAGAATAATGCTGCTGTGAACATTCATGTACAAGTCTGTGTGTGGATATATGTTTTCATTTCTCTTGAATATATATCTATAAATAGCTTAGGCAACTCTATGATTAAATTTTTCTTAACAAAATGCCAGACTATTTTCCAAAGCAGCTGCATTATTTCACATTTCCACCAGTAGTGGATGAGGGTTCCCATTTCTCCAATATCCTTGCCAACACTTATTATTTTTTGATTATGGCCATCCAGTTGTTGGGTATGATTGAGTTAATTTCGACTCACAGCAACCCCATGTGTGACAGCAGAACTGCCCCACAGGGTTTTCTTGGTGTGATCTTTACGGAAGCACATCGACAGGTCTTTCTCCTGCAGAGCTGCTAGGTGGGTTCGCACTGCCAACCTTTCAGGTAGCAGCAGAGCACTTAACTGTTGTGCCATCAGAGCTCCTTATGGCCATCCTACTACGTATGAATAAGTATCTCACTGTGGTTTTGATTTGTATTTCCACAAATGCAAAAATAGCTAATTATGCTGATTTACTCCTATGTTTTCTCCTTAAAGTTTTAGACCTTGCATTTACGTCTTTAATCCATTTTTAGTCAATTTTTGTATGTGGTGTGAGGTAGGAGTCCAACGTCATTCTTCTGTGTGCAGATATACAGTTTTCCAAGCTCCATGTACTGAAATAACTATTTTTTCCCCTTGGTATTCTTGCTGAAAATCAATTGTCCATAAATGTAAGGACTTATTTTTAGATTATCAATTCTATTCCACTGATATATATGTCTATCTTTATGTCAGTACCACACTGTCTTGATTAACGTACTCTGCAGTGAATTCTGAAATCAGGCCACGTGAGTCCTCCAACTGTGTTTTTCTTTTCAGCATTGTCTTGACTACTGGAGGTCCCCTGCATTTCCATATGAATTTTAGGATCAGCTTGTTAATTTCTGCAAAAAGGCAGTTGGAAATTTGATAGGGATTGCATTGAATCTGTAGATCAATTAGGGGTGTACTGACATCTAACCAATTTTTAATATTTCAATCCATGAAGATGGGATGTGTCTTTCCATTTATTTTAGTCTTCTTTAATTTCTTTCAACAATATTTTGTAATTTCCAAAGCATAAAGTTTTATAATTCTTTTGTCAAATTTATTCATATTTTTTGATGCTATTGTAAATGGAATTATTTTCCTTACTTCATTTTCAGTTTGCTCACTGCTGCTGCATAGAAATACACAGTATTTTTATAGATTGATCTTACATCTTAGAATCATGCTGAACTTGTTCATTAGCACTAACAGTTTTTTAGTAGATTTCTTAGGATTTTTTATATACAAGATCACGTTATCTGCAAATATAGTTTTACTTCTTCCCACCAATCTGAGTGTCTTATATTTTGTATTCTTGCCTAATTGTCCTGGCTAGAACTGCCAATGCAATGCTGAATAGAACTGGTAAGAGTGGATATCCTTATCTTGTTCCTGATCTCAGGAAGAAAATATTTAGCCTTTCATGATTAAGTATAATTTAAACTGTGACTTTTTCCTAAATGCCCTTTATCAAGTTGAGGAAGTTTCCTTCTATTTCTAATTGTTGAGTGTTTTTATCGTGAATGGAATGTACTATTAAAATCTGCATTCCACACAATATGTAGCTCAGTGGTGCTCTGTGATGTACTAAATGACTGAAGGTGATATCAGGTACAACTTGCCAAAAAAAAGTGTCTTGGATTTTTTTATATAGCAGAAAAATATGAATACTATCTTACTATGATAATTCAGACAATATCTTCATTAAGAATATTTATTTTGTTAAACTAATTGTAAGCATTAGTTTTGTTGTCGTTTGGTATATGTGGTTGTTGTTGAAGCAACCTCACAGGGGCACTAATTAAATTACCCTAAGGGATGAAGTATCATGACTTACTTAATCTCAAATGATTCTTCGAACAAAAATTTAAAAAAAAAAAAAAATCTATGCAACAAGGCACTTGTAGGAAACGAGCTGATTACACAGATTACCAAAATAACAGTATTTTGCAAAAAAAGGTTTTAGAATCACTGTTGAGACACATGTAAAAGTTCATTACCACAGAAATAAAATTAGCCTAAATATCAAATTTAACAAAGCCCAAACTTTATAATAACTCAGCAGGATAGCAATTTCTATCAGCATGTTAAACAATTACATTCCCATAAATCTTGTTTCCTGATCAAATACACACAAATATTGAATATACAGAAGTACAGAAATACTCATTATTCACTAGCAATTACTGGAAGCAAACAAGGAACTACTTAAATATTTAGCCTTTACTTCGAGCATTACTGTAAAGAACCTTTTGTTTGTCCTTCTGTCCTACCCAATCCTAACTCTAAAACTAGACAAATATTTTTCAATTATATTGTAAATGGTTCCTTCCATCCATTCTCTTGAAGAAAGGACCAAATGGTAAATTAAAGGAACAGTAAGAGCACTAGCAATTAAGAAACATTTGCTTCTCTACCCACGTTGCAGATGTTATCTTAAGAAACTCTTAAGTTATCTCTTGTTGGAGATATAACTCAAACATAACATAAAATAAGAAACCACTCTTAAGTTAATATGTAAGTAAGCAGATAGTACGTCATACATCACATGAAAAAGAAGGAAATACGCTTTCACCATCATGTTATACATATAACCTGTAGTCTTGAATTATTTAATGCTATTATGCTATTTATTGATTTTAGACAAGGAATTCAGCACACAGAACGTAGTAAGCACTTAGTTTTTTACACTTTACACTTTTTAAATGATGGTTATATTAGGTCAGTCATTAAACTTCCTTATGTAAATCTGCTGATGCAAGAAAGGCATCAAAAACAACAGAAACTAATCCAAGTGTATTGTTTACTCTTATTTAGATTAACACCATTATTATTTCCCTCCAATACACTAGGTCTAGAAGACGGAATAACATAACAGGATTTGTGAATTAAAAGTATATAAAACATTTCCGGGGTTAACGGTAATAATCCACCATAACAATAATACGTGAAAGACTTTGTACTAAATGTTTTATATTACATATTATTCACTTAACGTAAGAATACTTTCTATATACAAGCAAATCAAGGCAAAGTTAAGTAACTTGTCCAAGGTCACAGCTAGAAAATGGTAAATTCAGAATCTGAGTAAAAGAAGTGACTTGTTCCAGAGCCCAACCTCTTACTCAGTATGCTACTACCTCCTAAACTGTTTTTCAAAGCATTATATAAAGTCAAAACATTAATGACAATAATCCCAGTTTCTTATTTGATTTTAATAATCATATAATTCATGTTTGAGACAGCCCTACTGAATGAGGACATCAAAAATGCATGGCACTGAATTATACATGTAAAAATGGTTAAAAGGCAAATTTCATGTTATAAATATCTGACCACAATAAAATTCAAAAAATAAAAACACCTCTAAATGGTAGATACTTGTTATTTTTGGTGATGGGAAAAGTAGCACTGAATGTGGATGTAGTGAGCTTGCTCAAAGTAAACAATGTCATTAAGAAGCGCTCAAGAAAAAAGGATGTTTGTACTAAAGAATTTGACATACAGGTAGCCTCCAACTTATGACGTATTCAAGTTACGACAAACCACGCTTAATAACTGTCCTTTTTTTTGTACATCTTATCATTAGGAATCAACTCGATGGCCACAGATTTGGTTTTGGCTTTTTTTTTAAATCATTAGTAATTAGTAACAATTTCTCAGTTAATAATTTGCTGATGTTATCATTCTCATGGCAATCCACAAAAACAAATAAAGATTAGCTTTATAAAGATACTGATAATAAAAGGTAGTAATAATGAAAATGTTTTAAAAATGAGGTACTCGGCTTATGTCAGAACCCACTTAACGACAGAGTTGTTGGAACAAAACCTCGTCATAAATCAGACTGCCTATATATAATCTGGCAACAACACCAATAATGACCAAAAAATGAGCGTATGGTCACATATGTATGTGTAGAGGCATATAGGTATATGGGTAGATACAGGTGTATACATATGTATGCATAGACAGAAGTATCATATGTACATATAAGTAAAGATATGTGTGTGCAGGTACATATAATCACACAAGACACAATTACAGCTACTTCTCAGACATAACCAAACACCTTGCAAGATCAGTTTTCTAGGTTTGAAGGCTTAGGACCTTAGTATCATGGGACAACTCAGGCAACTGGAATAATATAGTACACAAAGTTCATGTTCTGCATCCTGGTGAAGTGAATAGCATCTGGGGTCTTAAAAGCTTATGAGCAGTCATCTAAAATACAACTATTGGTCTCTACTCATCAGGAGCAGAAGAGTAAGAAGCAAACCAAAGTCTGAGAAAAGAAACTAGTCTACAAGGCTAAAAGCCTACATGAACCATGGCCTCGTCTACCCTGAGACCAGAACTAGATGGTGTCCAGCTACCACTAACAACCGTTCTGATCAGGGCTACAATAGTTGGACCCTGATAGAAGGGGGTAAAAATGCAGAACAGAATTCAAATTCTCAAAAAGGTCAGACGTACTGGACAAGTTGAGACCAGAGGACTCCCAGAGACTATCACCCCGAAATAGTCCTTAAACCCTGAACTGAAACTATCCCGAGATCATCTTTTAGCGAAGTTTAAGAGTGACACACAAAATAAAGGATATGACCTGTAAGAACAGTGCTCTACTAAAAAATCATTTATATGAGACCAAAAGGTCAATATTTACTCTAAAGCAAAAACGAGAAGATAAGGGGGCAGAGAAACTACAGTACTGGAAATGTAGCAAGCAGAATGCAATTAAAGAGAATGCTGACACATTGTGAAAAGTGTAACTAATGTCATGGAATAATTTGCATAGAAATTGTCAAATGGGAACTTAATTTACTGTGAAAACTTTCACCAAAAACAAAATAAAATACTTTTTAAAAAAAGTATGTCAGCACAATGGTTCTAAAGCACAAAAGTTTGCATCACGTGGAAAGCTCTGTTCGGTTAGTAAAACTGTGAGGGGAGAGAGTGGTCTGGGATTGTATTTTGTTTTGTTTTTATTATCTTATTACATGTACCTGGGCCTCACCCCAAAACTAATAAAAATAATCTTTAGTAGTGGGACCCCGTAGCATATGTATGCTTATAAAGCTCTCCAGATGACTCTACAGTCAACATGATGCAAAAGAGTCAACAACTTTTGAGTCAAGTAAACCCAGGTTCTATTGCTGCTATGTATTAGGCTAAGCAAATCACATAACTTCTTTGCATGTGCTTCCTCAAACGTAAAATGAGAGATGAAAATCTGACAGATAGGAACATGAACCAGAACACACCCACTCCTCACTTATCAACATGGTTAGGCTCCAAAGACCAGGTTGTTAAGTGAAAATCGGCGTTATGCAAAAATTGAGGATAACCACATCAGATCACAAAATGTAGAATGACTACATCATTACATAACTGCCAAATTACATAGTTACTTAACTGCCAAACCACTGAGAACCACAGCCCAGCCAAGCTGATACATAATCTTGACCATTCCAGTCAGCATTACTCTAGCCTTGCACCTCGGTGTTTATTACTGCCAGATGTACATCATGAATATACAAAATAGACAGTAGACTTCTTCACTATTGTCGTAAAGGCAAATGTCAGATGACGAGACAGTCAATGTCTTAGTTATCTAGTGCTGCTATAACAGAAATACCACAAGTGGATGGCTTTAATAAAGAGGAATTTATTGTCTCACAGTCTAAGAGTCTAGAAGTCCAAATTCAGGGTGTCAGCTCCAGGGGAAGGCTTTCTCTGTCGGCTCTGGAGGAAGGTCCTTGTCATCAATCTTCCAGTCGAGGAACTTCTCGGTGCAGGGATCCCAAGTCCAGAGGATGCGCTAGTCTCCTGGTTCTTGTTTCTTGGTGGTATGAGATCCCCATGTCTTTCTGCTCGCTTCTCTCTTTTATATCTCAAAAGAGATTGGCTTAAAACACATCCTAATCTTGTAGATTGAGTCCTGCCTCATTAACATAATTGTCATTAATCCCACGTCATCAACATCATAGAGGTAGAATTTACAACACATAGGAAAATCAGATGACAAAATGGTAGACAATCACACAATACTGGGAATCACGGACTAGTCAAGATGATACACATTTTTGGAGGACACAATTCAATCCATAAAGGTCAATACGGAAAGAGTAAGTTTAATAAAGTCATTTTGAGCTCAAAATTTCTTTCTTCTCTTTATGAATCTAAGTGTGAACTAAAATGACTTCTAAGCCACATACTCTTTTACTTATCTTAAACCTAATCAAGATAGGAAAACAGATTTTTCATCTTTTTCAACTAAGGTGATACAAAACAACTATAAAACTACTGCTGAATTATCTTACCTGATCAGATAAACCAATGCTTTATCTATGACAATTCGCCCCTTCCACAAGAACAAGAGCATTTAGCCTTTTGCTACTGTTTGAGGTATTCAAAAAGATCAAGAGTAAGAGTGTAAGTTAAGAATTTGAGATAGCTATAAGAAATCAGACACTACCAAGAAGGCAATCCAACAGATAGGCTTCTATTATCTCTCACTGGTAGCAACTTTCCCACATTTCCTAACATTCATGTAACAAAGACCAGCACACACTAAACCTAAGGGCAGCAGTGTTCAATTCCCTTGTCACAAAACTGGTCTAAGTATCGTGCTAAATGTCAAAAAACTGATTCTTGAAAACTAAAATTTATAATCTATCATCAGCACCTAGTACATAAAACAGAGCCTATATACCACAGACTAGAATATGGTACACAGTAGACAATCAAGTATTTTTGATTAATTTATCCAACAAAAAAATAGTTGTTGAGCATTTACTATATGCCAAGTACTATTGCTAAGAAATGGAACAGGATAGTAAACAAAACCAAGTCCTTGTCCTCGTGAAGTTTACATTATAGTAGGGAAGAGAAACAAATATGTATCAAGTGCTAATAAATGTAATTTAGAAAAATAAAACAAGGTAAGGGGTAGGATATCTATCAAATGAGGGGGTCAAAACAGCTTTCTGGAATGATGATGAAAATGTTCTATACTTAGCTTGATCTGAGTGGTAGTATATTCACTGAGCTGTACATTTAAGTTTTATATAATTTACTGTTTATAACTTATAATTTCAAAGTGATTTTTTTAAACTTGCCAAAAGTAACACCTGGAAGATCAACACCACCCAACTCCAGTGATGATTTTCTCTTGATTACCACAATTATTAATATACTTCCAGGTTTAGGGTCTATATAACCCACAGCTAAACAAACTACACCTTACAGAGCCATATACATGATTTTATGTTTCATTATATTTATTTGACTTTCCAACTATGATGTGCTTGCCTCTGTTACTCTGCAATTCTTTGCTTAAGGCCAATAATTTATTAAGCACTTACTGGATATAGACAAAACAAAGCAAAAGAAAACCAAACTCTTGCCGCAACTTCCAGTAAAATATTAAAAATAGAATGGTGCTAAGAAGGAGTTCTACAACCAATCAAGGTAAATATAAAATAGGATACACATGACTTTAAAAAAAAGAAAAAAGCCATCTTTAACCATTTAAACGTCCTCCTTTGACCTCTGGCCCCACAGCCCAATGAGAGTTTTGGCTAGAAGGGAGTGGAAAGAATGCAAGAACCATGCACTCGAAATTGTTCCACGAACCATACAGAGTAGTGACTAAGAGCATGTACTCTGGAACCAAATAGCCTGAGTTGAATTGTGGGTCCATCACTCACTTGCCTGTGCCTCTGGCTCCTCCTGTGTGAAACAGGGATGATAATAATAGGATCTATCTCAAGGGCTTGTTATGGGGATTAAATGAGTTAATTCATGTACCATGCTTAGAATAGTGCTTGGCACAAAGAAAACACCAGACAGGTGTTCCCTATTGCTACTACTATGATACTACTACCACCACCACTACTACTACCGGTACTGAAAATTCTACCAGGATTGGTATTTACATACCACCAACGGACAAATTAACCCAGCAAAGAAACAGTATAGCTAGCTAACAGCTAATGGAACCATTAACACTCCATTTCTGCTACCATCTACACACAGACTAATTCAGTACTTTTAAAATGTCATTTTAATGAAATAACGTATTAACTTAGCACATTCCATCTAAATGTTTCTTATATATGGACTACCTAGAACAGATCATATGATGTGGCTAATTGATGACACATAATATTCAATTTGTCAATTAAATTCCCAAGCAGAGAAGATGAAAAAACAGACACATACATGACAAGCGAGAAAAGTACTTAAGGCAAATCAAGTTCCTTTTTAATGGGTTAAATTAGATAACTTCACTTTGATAAATGTCCCTGTTTACGTGTCAAGAAAGAAAGGAATCTTTGTGCCTCTTCACTTTATCTACATGGGAATTAAAATCAACAGTTTAACCTCTATGTGTCTGCTATGGATCTAACATTTCCCTGGACACAACCAGAGGATGTAAAAGCTGTTCAAGTCACAACGCCGGCCCTGAGAGACCACTTAGGAAGAGACTGACACAAAAGTAACTCATTGAGTCACCAAATACTTACTGAAGGAGTGAGCTTTCAGTGTCTGGCTCTGGGTTTGTCCCTGGCTAGTTTTAAAGTCTACTAAAGAATACTGTTAAATGGATAAGATTGCACACCAATGTGTTAAGTACAACAAAAGTTGTAGACGGTACTGAGAAAGCAAGAAACAGGGGATAATATGGAATGCCAGAAAACTTCCTAGGAATATGGCATCTGTGATAGATTTTGAGAGACAGATAAATTTACCAGGAAAGAAGAGAGACTATTTCAGTTAAAGGTAAAAGCAAACACCAAAGAGAGACCAAGATGCCTTGTGAAAGAGAAAATAAGCCCAGAGAAGTAGGCAGGGAGCTTATGCCATAATACATGTCTTAAACATTATTCAGTAAGGAATTAAATGTCAATAAAAGACTCATTGAGGAGGAGGTATATTGGTCAGACTTCTGAATGTTTACCTGAGGAGACAGAGAAGGGCAGACAAGGCTTGACAGAAAAATCAGTAACGTTGTGTTTCTACACTAATAACGCACACATTCTACATCTGTTTGCGAACCGCGCCCTCCCCCAACAAGGAATTTTCATAAGTGCTATGCTAGTTTCTTCAACAGCCAACATGTAAAATGAAATTGGCATAGCACTGCTTAAGCAAATACTTTGTGAGGGGACGGCACAGTTGGCAAACAAACATAGGAGGCACACTTTATTTGTGTACATATACAGTATTCCAAAGGTAGGCATATCTTTTCTGTAGAGGGCCAGACAGTAAATATTCCAGGCTTTGCAGGCATACTGTCTCTGTCATAACTACAAAATTCTACATTTGTAGCATAAAAGCAGCCACTGGCAATGAATTCGCAAACTAATGAGCAAGGTTATATTGCAAAAAAATTTGATTTAAAAAACGGGAGGTTGGTCGTTTTTGGCCTGGGGACAGTAGTTGGCTAACCCCTGGTCTACGCAAAGAGTAATAAGGTCCTAAACAAAGGCAAGAGAAGAGAACATAAACAGATGCACAAAGGTTACAAAACAAACAACAGAGACATGTAAATAACCTCTGGGCAGAAGATCAATAAGGAAATAGAGGACATAAACAACACTAAAAACCAACTAGACCTAACAAACATCTATAGAACCCTCCATAACAACAACATCAGAATATACATTCTTCCAGTGAACATGGGACATTGCTCACGAAAGACCATATGGTAGGTCACAAGTCTCAATAAATTTAAAAAGATTGAAATCATGCACAGTACTTTCTCCAACCACACTGGAATGAAACTCAAATCAGTAACAGAAGGAAAACCGGAAAAATCACAAATATGTGGATATTGAACAACACCCTATTAAACATCAATGGGTAAAAGAAATCACAGGTGATATTAGAAAATACTTAAGAGATGAATGAAAATGAAAGCACACCATAGCAAAGCTTATGGGATGTAGTGATAGCAGTGCAAAGGGGAAATCTATAGCTGTAACTGGAAATATTAAAATAGAAATATCAAATCAATAACCAAATTTCATACCATGAAGAACTAGAAAAAGAGGAGTAAATTAAGCAATCAGCAGGCCCACTATAGCTGCCTCGCTCCACTGTGCATCTCCTGCCAGTCTCCTGTTTCTGCTGCTGCCATTTCTCTACTGTGTTTGCCACTGCTTTTCACCATCTCATGCGTACTCCAGTGTTACAGCTCTCTATCTCTTGGGTCTAGGAGGTTCTCAACACAGGTACCCCAGGTCCAAAGGACACACTCTGCTCCAGGCTCTTCTTTCTTGATAGCAGTGAGGTCCCCTCTCTGCTTCTGCGATTGGCTCCCTTTAAGCCTGGCAGGATGGCAAAACTGACCAAGCCCCTTGTTAGGATTCCATGCACCTTATTTGCCTTATTAGCAGGCTGTCCAATTTCCCTGGTGGGCCATAAGACCTTATTTGCATAGTGCCATCCAATCATTTTTTGGGAATCACAAGACCATGAATGGCTAGAAGTGCTATATTAAGTAATTCACTGCAACGCAACCACACAATTTGGTGTCAGAGGTAGGTGATCTCAGTTTCCCTGGACTGGTCTGCACAACTGGCACAGCAAGCAGGGTTCATTAGAGAAACCCCTGATAACACACACACAAATTAGCTAAACTGAAAAATCTTAACAGACCTTTAACAAGTGAAAAAGTCAAATCAGTAATCAAAAATCTCCCAAAAAAGAAAGTCTAGGACCAAATGGTTTCACTGGTGAATTCTACAAAACATTTAAAGAAGAAATAACAGCAAACCTTCACAAACTCTTCCAAAAAAATAGAAGACGGAACATATCATAAATCATTCTATCAGGCCACTATTACCCAGGTATCAGAGTCTAATAAAGACACCACAAGAAAAGCAAACTAAAGACCAATATTCCTTATGAATACTGATACAAAAATCCTGAACAAAATACTAGCAAACCCAACACAACAGTGTATTAAAAGGGTTATAACCATGACCAAGTGGAATTTATCCCAAAAATGCAAGGATATTTCAACATAAGAAAATCAATTAATAAAATATACCACATTTTAGAATGAAAAGAATCATATAATCATTTCAGTTGATGCACAAAAGGCATTTGACAAAATCCAACACTCTTTCATGATAAGAACACTCAGCACTTTAGGAATATATGGTAAATTCCTCAACATGATTTATGAAAAAACCCACAGCTAACAACACATGCAATGGTAAAAGACTGAAAGCTTTCCCCCTTAAGATCAGGAACAAGGCAAGGATGCCTGCTTTCACCACTGCTATTCAACTTTGTACCAGAAGTTCTAGCCATTGCGGTTAGGCAAGAAAGAAAGAAAACGCATCCAAATGGGTGAAGAAGTAAAATTATCTCCACACACAGACAACATGATCCTATATTTAGAAAACACAAAGATTTCAGAAGAAAGCAACTACAGCTAATAAATAAATTCAGCAAAGCTGCAGGGTACAAGCTCAACAGTAAAAATCAGTTAAATTTCTATACACCAGCAATGAACAATCTGAAAAGGAAATTAAGAAAACAATTCTATTCACAATAGCATCTGTCAAGGTTTGAATTATGTCTCCCAAAAGATGTGTGTATCAATTTGGCTAGGCCAAGTTTCCTTGTACTATGTGATTTTCCTGTATGTTGTAAACCTGCCTCTATGATGTTAATGAGGGAGGATGGGTGGCAGTTGTGTTAGTAAGGCAGGACCTGATCTACAAGACTGGATTGTGTCCTGAGGCAACCTCTTGAGATATAAAAGACAGAAGTGAGCAGTGAGACAGGGGGACCTCATACCGTCAAGAAAGCAGTGCCGGGAGCAGAGCGCGTCCTTTGGACCAGGATCCCTGTGCCAAGAAGCTCCTAGTCCAGGGGAACACTGATGAGAAGGCCGACAGAGAGAGAAAGACTTCCCCTGGAGCTGATGCCCTGAATTTGGACTTTTAGCCTACTTTGACTGTGAGGAAATAAACTTCTCTTCGTTAAAACCATCCACTTGTGGTATTTCTGTTACGGCAGCACTAGATGACTAAGACAGCATCTAAAAGAATAAAATATGTAGCAATAAATTTGACCAAGGAGGTGAAAGACTTGTACAATGAAAACTATAAAACATTGCTGAAAGAAATTAAAGAAGATCTAAATAAATGGGAAAAGATCCTGTATTCACAGATTGGAAGATTTAATATTAAGACGTCAGTACACCCAAAGCAATCTACAGATCCAATGCAATTCCTATCCAAATTCCAACAACCTTTTTGGTAGAAATAGAAAAATCAATCCTCAAATCCATATGGAATTTCAAGGGACCCGATTAGCCAAACAATCTTGAAAAAGGACTTTTCAGAATAGGAGAGGACTCAACTTCCTGATGTCAACATTTACTATAAAGGCCATGGAGGCTAGATGAACCCTTGAAATTACTGCCCTGAGGTAATCTATAAACCTTAAACCAAAAATATCTCCAGAAGTCTTTTTAAAACCAAACACTAGTGTAGCTTAACTACTGTCATGGATTGAATTATGTACCCTTAAAAATGTGTCTATCAGTTTGGCTGGGCCATGATTCCCAGTATTGTGTGGTTGTCCTCAGTTTTGTGATTGTAATTTTATGTTAAAGAGGATTAGGGTGTGATTGCAACACCCTTACTAAAGTCATATCCCTGATCCAATGTAAAGGGAGTTTCCCTGGGGTGTGGCCTACACCACCTTTTATCTTAGAAGAGATAACAAGACAGGGAAGCAAGCAGAGAGTTGGGGACCTCACACCACCAAGAAAGCACTGCAGGAAGCAGAGTGTGTCCTTTGGACCCAGGATCCCTGTGCAGAGAAGCTCCTAGTCCGGGCGAAGACAGATGAGAAGGTCGACAGAGAGAGAACGCCTTCCTCTAGAGGTGACACCCTGAATTTGGACTTTTAGCCTACTTTACTGTGAGGAAATCAGTTTTTCTTTGTTAAAGCCACCCACTTGTGGTATTTGTTATAGCAGCACTAGGTGACTAAGACAACTAGTAAAAATATGCCTGCCTTGAGCATTATGCTCTTTTAAGAACTATCTATCTGGGATCAAACTGACAACAGCAACTCGCAAGATTTTAGACAGTAACCTTAGAGGGTAGTGGTTTGTGTTAATAAGGCAGGAACAACTCAGAAAAAGAAGGTGAGAATGGCTGTACAACTCGAAGAATGTAATCAATGTCACTGAATTGTACATGTAGAAACTGTTGCATTGATGTATGTTTTGCTGTGTATATTCTCAACAACAAAATAAATAATTTTTTTTAAAAACTTAATATAAAGTTACAGTAATCAAAACTGTGAACTACTGGTATAAGGACAGACACATGGCCCAAAGGAATAAAATTGAGAGTCCAGAAATAAACCCATATATCTATGGCCAACTGATTTTCAACAGGAGTGCTAAAGCCATTCAATGGGAAAGAATATTCTCTTCAACAAATGGTGCTAGGAAAATGGATATCCACCTACAAAGAATGAAGCTGAATTCATACATCACCCCATATAGAAAATTACCTCAAAATGAACCAATGACCTAAAATAAGAGCTAAAACCATAAAGCTCTTAATACTACTTCATCAAAATTAAAAACTTTTGCGCATCAAACCAAGGACTTTACCAAGAAAGTGAAGACACAACCTACAGAATGGAGGTAATACTTCGTAACCAAATATCTGATAAGGGTTTAACAGCCAGAATACATAAGGAATTCCTACAGCACACACACTAAAAAAAAAGACAAGCAATGCAATTTTATAATGAGCAAAGGATGTGAACAGACACTTCTTCAAAGAAAATATACAAATGGCCAATAATCCCATGAAAAGATGCTCAAAAAAAATTGCTGTCAAGTTGATTCCGATGCGTAATGACTCTATAGGACAGAGTAGAAATGCCCCATAGGGTTTTCCAAGGAACGGCTGGTGGATTCGAACTCCCAACCTTTTGGTTAGCAGCCGAGCTCTTAACCACTGCGCCACCAGGGCTCCTCATTAGTCTTAAAAAAACCCACTGCTGTCAAGTTGATTCCGACTCAAAGCAACCCTAAAGGACAGAGTAGAACTGCCCCATAGGGTTTCCAAGGAGCGCCTGGTGGATTTGAACTGCCAACCTTCTGGTTAGCAGCCGTAGCTCTTAACCACCACGCCACCAGGGATTCCTTCATTAGTCTTAGGGAAATGCAAATCAACCACAATGAGACACCACTTCATAGGATGGCTAATGTCCAAAAAATGGGAAATAACAAGTGTTGACAAGGATGTAAAGAAATTGAAATCCTCATGCTTGCTGCTGAGAATGTAAAATGGTACAGCCACTGTGGAAAGTAGTTTGGGGGTTCCTCAAAAAGTTAAACATAGAATTGCCACATGACCCAGCAATTCCACCCCTAGGTATATAACCAAAAGAATTGAAAGCAGAGACTCAAACAGATACATGTACATCAATGTTCACTGCAACAGTACTCACAGTAGTCAACAGGTGGAAACAAGTGTCCATCAACAGATGAATAAACAAAATGTGGTATATATATATACAATGGGGGTATCATTCAACTATAAAGAGAAATGAAGTTCTGATGCATGCCACCACATGCATGAAACCTGAGAACATTGTTAAGTGAAATAAATCAGATTTTTTAAAAAAAACAAATATTGTATGATCCTACTTACATGAAATATCTAGAATAGGTAAAGTGCACAGAGACAGAAAGTAGGTTAGTGGTTACCAGAGGCTAAGGGGAGGAAGGAATCCCCATTACTGCTTAACGGGTACAGAGTTTCTGTTTGGGGTGATGGCTGAGTTTTGGAAATAAACAGGGGTAATGGTTGAACAAAAAAGAAATAAAAAGGACAGCCTACAATAGGTAAAATCCATAGAGAAAGCCTATTAGTGGTTGCCAGGGGCTGGGGCATAGAGAAAATGGGGAGTGACTGCTTAATGGGTACAAGGTTTTCTTTTGGGTTGATGAAATTATTTGGAACTTAACAGTTGTTACACAACAACATGAATGTATTAAATACCACTTAGCTGTATACTTTCAAAAAGTTATAGTTTTGTTATATGAATTTCACCCCAATTTAAAAAAAAAAAAAATCAGTGGACAAGTCAGAGAACAGAACACTGGAAAGCAAAACTAAATAGGCTGTACAAAACCAGATTTTGAAGCCTTCAAAGACAGGCAGAAAAAATTAACCACATTAAAAAAGGCAAGAGAAGACAATTATAGGCATCTATTTCCAGTTTTCTTAACTAGAATTGGACATAGCTCAACTGTTTAATTACGAAACTCAATTTGCATTATGTGGGAAAACCGTAACTGTGTAATAAAAAAGATAAAACTGTTGTATAGTACAACTACTCACCAGAGTGATCTGTACTCTATCACTAACAAAGGTTAAACAAAAATTATATAACTGGATAATTCCACAAAGCACTACACTAGATGTGGGAGAATGACTGCAAAAGTGCTCCTTAATTTTTTATGGCTCCCTGTATCTACACCCTTCGCAATGTGACTTTAGAGTCTTTCCCCACCTCTTGAGTCTGAACTGGCCTGATGACTTGCTATAGCCAACAGAAGACAGTAAAAGTGACCATGTGACAATTCTGAACCTAGGTCTCAAGAACCCTTGCGTGGAAAAGGGGGAAAATGTGGAGTGATTGCTTAATGAGTACAGAGTTGGGGGTGATAAAAAACTTTTGGAAACAGACGGTGGAGATGGTTGGTTACACAACACTGTGAATGTGATTAACAACACTAAAATGTACACTTAAAAATGGTTAAAATGGCAAATTTCATGTTAAACATATTTTACCACAATAAAATTAATAAAAGGAACAAAAAAAGAGAGAAACAGAAAGAGAACCCTTGCACGCTTCCACTCCTCTCTCTGGAAATCTGCTCAGCCACCACTGAACAAGCCCAAGCCAGCCTGCTGGATATCTAGAGACACATGGCCCAGGCACCACAGTACTCCAGCTAAGAGCCAGTCAACTACCAGACATGTGAGTGAGGCCACTCTAGACCAGCCAGCCCCAGCCAATCCACCAGCTCAACCACCAGACACAGGAGCAAGCCCAGGCAAGATCAGCAAAGCATGGCCCAGATCAGCAGACCTAGCCAGCTAATCCAGACTCCTAAGCAGTAATAAATGATGGTTGTCTTAAGCCAAGTTTTGGAGTAGTTACATAGCAATAGCTAACTTTTACACTAGTGACAGTAGTAATAATGGGAAAAAGTCATTAATCTGGCGCAAAAGCTAGATTTATGTCGTCAAACGCTTAGTTGTTCAGTGTGGTTTAAACCAATTGTCGTCAAGGCCATTCCCACTCATGGTGACCCCAGGTGAGTCAGACTAAAACCGTGCCCCACAGGGTTTTCAATGGCTGATTTTTCGGGAGTAGATGGCCAGGACTTTCTTCCCAGGCATCTCTGGATGGACTTGAACTGTCAACCTTTCAGTTAGCAGCCAATCATGTTAATCATCTGCACCACCCAGGGACTCCAGGGTGGTTTAGGTTTTATAAATATATATTTATTCCTTAAAGAATAAAAAAAGCTTTACTATCAATTTCCTACCTGAAAAAAAAACTATTGTGATTAGCTATCTGAAAAGTCATCTACTAAGCCACTGCCCCCCTCACTCTTTTCCTAAAATTAAAGCAACTTAAGACCATAAAATATATAAATGTTAGTTTTCTATAACATGAAGTGTCTTTGGAAAACAATCATCACATTATATCAACAGACTGCCCTTAGAGAGGAGAGAGGAATTTTAGCTCTTTCATGGCTAAAATTGGAGGGTTTTTGGTGGTATTGGTTTTTTTTGTTTTGTTTTGTTTCTTTTGTTGAGGTAAGGGAATTTCCAGGAGTTTCTAAATTTCCTAGGAATCACTATGACTTTTAATTTTTAAAAGCACAATGGCATAAAAGCAAGGCAATCAAATCTTCAACAAATCAAAAATACTAAACCATATTAATTCATCACCTCTCACAAATAATATAGTATTTTCTCAACTGACAGGCATCTAACATATTTCATTAGATTACAAAGATCTCACCTCTTCTTTTTTTTTCCCCCCTTCTCTGGCAAACTAGCCTTACTTTAATGGTCAAGTCATTAACCTATCACTGCCAATGTCAACAAGCTCTCCCTATTGCTGGGAGGGTAATTTTGCATGGAAGGCAAGAACCAAGTCACTCATGAGTATGAGTATTTGGTATGAATGGAGACATGGAGAGACTTGCAAATAGGAAAGAAGTGCTTCATACTTTTTAAAAAGGCAATGAAACCTTTAATACTTTGTTAAATCACTCCTGAATTTAACAGTCTTTTTGCTAAAACAGTTATCAATAAAAGCGAAAACTGTTTTCTAGCATTTAAAACAAGTGAAAATTCCTGTGTGGATTTAGCAACATTAAACTTTAAATAGCAGTAATGCATTCAGAGAAATTCACAGAAGTTAACGACTTAGTTTACTATTTTTAACCATCCAAATGCTCCTCTCCTTTATGAGGGGGGTCTATAGGCGTTGAGACAAGTTCGACGGAGAGGGCTACCTTACAAATACACTCATACGTTCACAAAAATTACGAAACAAGATTTTTCGTCTCTTAATATTTTACTATACGGAAAAGGTACAGATTCTCAACAGGAGTCTAAAACGCTTAACAGCATACTATAATCTATTTGATAGAAGGAAGAAAAGAATGACTATATTGCTAGTTACCATCCTAGATAATTTAGTTTTCTGTCTCTCTTAAGATCACAAGTCTCATATAAACAAGTGAATACAGGTTTTTTCAGACCATGGCACAAACTCTAACTTCCTGCCCTCCAAGTATTGCCCTGGGTTAAATTACAGGCTACCCAGTAGTTCTGATACGAAGCCTGCAATATTCATGAGCCTCACCGGGTTATGTTAATTTCCTGTCCTAAAATAGCTAGTCCACAACAACCCCTACCTTCCCCCACATACGCACACTTAAAGTAAAATATCCCGTGCATTAATTTTAGGTTATCCTTTTACATTCTCTCATTTTTAAATGTTTTTTAGATTCAATTCAAAAAGAAACGAATTATAGGAAAATCTTGAGGGCAGTGTTTCCAAATGCCTCTAAGAAAAATCTTGCCTAAACAGCTATAACAACCAACCAACCTACCTCACAAAATAAATCTCCTTGTTTATATATACCGCAAGTGCTCACTGCCCTCACAAACACATACAATCCACAATATGGCTTTCAATCTCTTCCCTTTTCAAATACAGTAACATGCCTCTAATCAAGGAGACTTCCAGAAATATCAAACTTGGAAAGTCAAAATCCTGGAGTCGAGGTGAAAATAATAAGTAACATTTACTGAATACCTTCCTACTCTGTGCCAAGCCGTTTTGTTCATGCATCATATTATTTAACCTCCATAAAGGCCTTATGAGATATGCCTATTAGCATCACCACTTTAAAGATGGGAAAAGTTTTAAAAGTAAGTCTTTTGTTCAGAGTAAGTGGGGAGATGAGATTCTAAAGTAGCCTAACTATAGAGCTCTACATTCTTGACAAGTGAAACCTCATATAAAAGCATATATATCACAGTCCAAACTTTATGGAACCAACCCCCAGATTCTCCTTACAATCTTCTGATTAGAATTAGTAACGCATTTACAGCACAATTCTAACAATTTGGTAATATGGACTTCCCAGTTCACAGCTACTTAGTGGGAACAGGTGCTACTATTGCTAGGAGCGACCGAACAACCGAACGAACACGCACGCGCAAGCAGAAAAGCTGAAACTATTAAATGGTCCTAAGCTGATGTATTTTAGGATGGAGCTGTTTTTATCCTTCAATCCACCAGTAACCAGTTGCCCTCAAGTCGACTCTGATTCATGGTGACCCCATGGGTGTCAGAGTAGAACTGTGCTCCATATGGTTTTCAATCACTGAATTTTCAGGAGCAGATCACCAGGTCTTTCTTCTGAGGTGTGTCTGTGTGGCTCAAACCTCCAATCTTTTGGTTAGCAGCTGAATGTTCACCATTTGCACCCCCTAGAGCCTTCCATATCTTTCAATAGAATAGCAGCATAATTGATATTCATGACAACTGAAGTTATCATTAAAAATTCTCTACAAAGTTCAAGATGATGCCATTTCCCGCAATCTCTCAGCTCAATCCTGCATTCCCTCCTCTCTCTCTCTTCATCCTAAGAACATAAACATTTTCAGACTCCTATCTTTTGCCCACTTCTAACCTGCACTCCCTGCTTTATAGGCAAACTTCAAAACAAAACAAAAATAGTCAACATTCACTATATTACACTTCCTCTCTTCTATCCTCTTTACTCTGGCTTCTGCACCCAACTTTCCAGTTAAACTGTTTTTGCCAGTCATCACTGCCTCCTTGTTCTTAAATACAATGAACACTTTTTGTTGTTGTTAGATGCTGCCAAGGTGATTCCGACTCATGGCAACCCCCATGTGTGCATAGTAGAACTGCTCCATAGGGTTTACAAGACTTTGACCTTTCAGAAGCAAATTGCCAGGACTGTCTTCTGAGGCACTGCTGGGTGGGTTCAAACTGCCAATCTTTCAGCTAGTAGCTGAGTATTTAACCATTTGTGCCACCCAGGAACACTTTTCACATCTTATTTTATGTGTCCTTTTCAGCAGGGTTTAACATTTCGGATCCCTTTTTCCCCTACCCTCATCCTTCTTTCTTTAAACTCTGGTCAGATGCCTTCTCTATCACCACTCTTCTTTCTTTTCCTGCTATTGTTGTGAATTCGTTTTTCTCTGTCTGGCCCTCAGTGTTGGAGGGTTCCTGGCACTCTCCTCCTCCTCCAGTAAAAATTCTCAAAAGATGATCTTCACTTCCTTTCTACCACTTATGCTACACTGCTAACTCTCTAGCCCACAGAGCTCTCCCGGAAGCTTGCTTTCTACACCACCCTTTCCCTACTACTTTTTGCTGGATTTATTTTCCTCTGCCCATCCCTCCATGTTGGAGGGTCCCTGGCTTCCCTCTCTTCTCCCACTAAAAATTCTCAAAGGATGATCTTCATTTCTTTCCACCACTTACGCTACATGCTAACTCTCTAGCTCACACAGCTCTCCTAGCAGCTCTCCAACGCCTCTTAACCTGTGTATTTCCCAGGTCCCTCAAACTCAAGACGGCCAAAATTCATCTTAGAAGTCATCTTAGAAGACAAGAGAATAAAGCAAAATAACCAAACCCACTGCCATCAAGTCGATTCTGACTCATAGCGATCCTATAGGACAGAGTAGAACTGCCCCATAGGGTTTCCAAGGCTGTAAATCTCTACGGAAGTAGACTGCCACATCTTTCTCCCACAGCATGGCTGGTGGGTTCGAACTGTCGACCTTTCGGTTAGCAGCTGAGCACTTAATGACTGCACCACCAGGACTCCTTGGCAAGAGAATAGAGCCTAGGAAAGTGTAGGAGGTGCAGGGTGTTTTATTTTGTTAGGAGTGGGACATATTCCCTATTTTGGTGAACATCTTTACCCAGTCTTCCAAGTAAAGTAGCTAAAAGAATGTTTCTTGACCCAGACATTCAAATAAATAATCATATACTAAAGGAAGACTAGGTAACTTTAATCTTCTTATATCTACTCCCATTTCTTCACTCCCATTTCTCAACAATAGCCAGCTTAGGGTCTCCCATAATATTCATAATTGCTTGTGGCTCTACTTATCACATAACTTGCATATTTCTCCATTAACCTGCACACTGTCTTCTTCTTTTTATCCAAAGAACACAGGGACACACAAAAAGCAGTCAACAGAAGTCTGGTGAGTGAGAGGTCCCAAGAAGTTAAGAGACACATCAAAAGACATACAATTTATTACAATGGAGTAAAATTTTCTGTACAGTTCAACCAGCTACCATTCTTCAATAGTGAACTAACCTCCATCACAGTATAGTATCAGCAGCACTCTCCTATTCAAAATGACAAAACAATTCTTTTCTTGTTTAAACAGGTAGTCCCCAACTCACAACACATCCAAGTTATGATGAACTACACTTACGACCATACTTTTTTCTTTTTTTGTACATCTTATCATCAGTAGTATGTACTACATGCAATGTTGCAACATGTCATTTGATGTCACCATTATCCATAAGTTTATGTGTAATGTTTCCAACCCCCAAAGACAAAGATCGGATTTATAAAGATACTGATAATAAAAGACAGTAATAATGAAAACTAAAAAAAAAAAAAAAAAAAGAGGTATTTGACTTATGTCAGAACCAACTTAATGATGGAGTCGTAGGAATGGAACCCCGTTGTAAGCCGGGGACTACCTGTACTTCTAAGTACATTTTAAATTTCCTACAATGATCATGCATCACTTTCATAATCAGAAAGGAAATAATATTTTTTAGAGCAAAACGCCACAATCAACATGAACAAAAAATCTTTAAGTTTTTAAGATAATATGTTGGTACACTGGGGTTGGAGTTGGGGAATGTATCAGGAAGATAATAGAATATAAGAAAACACAGATACAATATTAAGCAAAGACTGCTAAGACTACTGCTTTCAATGAAAAGTCAGTTCACCCAGTAACAACCAGAAAAGGTAAGCAGGTTTATAGTCTCATCCTAGTCTGTCAATGATTTACACGGAAAACAAATCCTTCAAGGAAAGATGTTGAGACAACTGGCTAATGATCTGTTGGGGGAAGGGGAGTGGGGAGGAAAAGACGGCATCAGAAATCTTACACTCATTCATTCCAGATTTAAATGCAGCCAGAAAAATACAAGAAGAAAATAGAGGTCAATATTTATATCAGTGTTTCTCAAAGTGTAGTCCAGGGCTCTCCAGAACTCTTTCATTGGTGCCCAAGAGGCCAAAATTATTTTTGTAAAAATAGTAAGATGTCATTTGCCTTTTACAATCTTATTTTCTCATGAGTATATAAACAGAGTTTTCCAGAGACTACATGTTGTGTGATATAGCAACAGACTGAATGCAGAGATAGGAGAATTCAGTTGTTTCCTATGAAGCCTGTCAAAGAGATTTGTAAACAAGCAAAATTTCTCAATAATTTTTTTTGTTTTGGAAAAATACAATTTTTCATTAAAAAATGTTTATGTTAACATGTAAATGATGTAATGTTTTTTAATAAATATTTTTCAAATTTCTAATATGGCTAATACCTACAGATGTAACCCACATAAATGAATGCTCTTTGGGGTCCTCAATAGTTTTTAAGAGTGTAAATGGGTCCTGAGACCAAGAAGTTTGAAAATTGTCAATTTATATAGTTTGAGGTGGGACAGGCTTCTCTAAGCATGACCCCAAAGTGAGAAACCATAAAAGACTAACAGATATGTTAACATAAATCTGTGAAACTTCAATACATCCAAAAATATACATAGGCAAACTTACAGGAAAAGCGACAATCTGGGGAAAAAACAGTTGCAATATATGACAATGGTTCATAGCATTCATACAGGAAGAGTTCTTTCACATTACTAAAGACAAATACCCCTTAAAATGGGGATGAGAAGAATGAAAAACTGAAAAAACAGCATAAAAGGAGCCAATATGCATGCAGAAATGTAATCCTTAAACTTATTAGTAATCAAATAATGTAAATTAGAAGTAGATACAATGTTTAACTGATCAAATCAGCAATGATGTTATAAATAGTATCTAATTCAGTTAAGAATGCAGGGAAAAAGGTGTCTACATAAACTGCTCTTAGTAACATAAATTGGTACAATGTCTTTAGAAGGCAATCCAGCAACATGAATCACAAATCTTAAAAGTGTACATAGTCTTTAGGACAACGCCAGGAGCCCTAATGCATGGCATAAACAGAATACAAACCATAAGTAACAATGCACAAACACCAGAGGAGAAACTAGATAACTGGGAGCTCCTAAAAAATCAAACACTTACACTCATCAAAAGACTTCACCAAAAGAGTTAAAAGACAACCTACAGACTGGGAAAAAAATTTTGGCTATGACAAATCGGATCAGCATCTAATCTCTAAAATCTACAAGATACTGCAAAATCTCAACAACAAAAAGACAAATAACCCAATAAAAAAATGGGCAAAGGTTACAAACAGGCACTTCACCAAAGAAGACATTCAGGCAGCTAACAGACACAAGGAAATGCTCACCATCATTAGCCACTAGGGAAATGCAAATCAAAGCTACAATGAGATACCATCTCATCCCAACAAGGCTAGCATTAATCCAAAAAACACAAAATAATAAATGTTGGGGAGGCTGTGGAGAGACTGGAACACTGATACACTGTTGGTGGGAATGTAAAATGGTACAACCACTTTGGAAATCAATTTGGCACTTCCTTAAAAAGCTAGGAATAGAAGTACCATGATCCAGCACTCCCACCCCTTGGAATACATCCTAGAGAAATAAGAGCTGTCACACCAATAGATATATGCACACCCATGTTCACTGCAGCACTGTTCCTGATAGCAAAAAGATGGAAGCAACCCAGGTGCCCATCAACGGACAAATGGATAAACAAATTATGGTATGGTCACAAAATGGAATACTATTCAACGATAAAAAACAACGTTGAATCCATGAAACATCTCCTAACATGAGTAATCTGGAAGGCATTATGCTGAGTGAATTCAGTCAGTTGCAAAAGGGCAAATATTGTGTTAAGACCACTATTATAACACAAGAAAAAGTTTAAACACAGAAGAAAACATTCTTTGATGGTTATGAGGGTTGGGAGGGAAGGAGAGGGGTACTCACTAACTAGATAGTAGACAATTATCTTAGGTGAAGGGAAGGACAGCATACACTACAGGGGAAGTCAGCACAACTGGACTAAACCAAAGCTAAGAAGTTTCCTGAATACAACCAAACACTTCGAGGGATGGAGAAGCAGGGGCAGGGGTCTGCGGACCCTGGTTTCAGGGGACATCTAGGTCAACTAGCATAACAAAGTTTATTAAGAAAATGTTCTGCATCCCACTTTGGTGAGTGGTGTCTGGGGTCTTAAAAGCTAGCAAGAGGCCATCTAAGATGCATCAATTAGTCCCAACACACCTGGGGCAAAGGAGAATAAATAACATCAAAGACACAAGGAAATTATTAGCCCAAGAGACACAAAGGGCCATATAAACCAGAAACTTCATCAGCCTGAGACCAGAAGAACTAGATGGTGCCCAGCTACCACCAATGACTGCCCTGAGAGGGAACACAACAGAAAGTCCCTGACGGAGCAGGAGAAAAGTGGGGTGCGGAACTCAAATTCTAGTAAAAAGACCAGACTTAATGGTTTGACTGAGACTGGAGGGACCTCGGAAGACATGGCCCCAGACTCTCTGTTAGCCCAAAACTAAAACCATCCCGAAGCCAACTCTTCAGACAAAGATTAGACTGGACTATGGGACAAAAAATGATACTCATGAGGAGTGTACTTCTTAGCTCAAGTAGATACATGAGACTAAATGGGCAGCTCCTATCCAGAGATGCGATGAGAAGGTAGAGAGGGTGAGGAGCTTGTTGAATGGACACAGGAAATCTGGGGAGGAAAGGAAGAGTGTGCTGTCACAGTATAGGGAGAGCAACTAGGGTCACACTAACAACATATGTACAAATTTTTGTATGAGAGAAAAAAAAAGTGTACATACTCTTTAACCAATCATACTCAACCCAACGCATTAAGAACATATGAAAAGTTCTACTACCAGAATATTCATTGAAGCACTATTTATAATTGCAAAAGAGAAAATTAAAAGCAAAGGTCTACCAAGAAGAGTATGGTTAAATATATTACAGCATTCCATTGTGTGGATTAGTTATCATCTGATGATTTAAAATGCTGTATATTTATATGGAAAGATTCTTGATACAGTAGGTTTAAAAAAGGCAGTTATAATTTTTGATGATTCATTTCAGTAAAGATAATGTATCTACGTGCAAAAAACTTGGTATGTGCCGGGAAAGTTTAGGTATGTGCCGGGAAAGTTTAGGTATGTGCCAAGCATTTTACATTCCTTATCATACTGAATCTTCAAAACTCTGTGATGTAGGTTGACCTCTCTAAACCTCAGTTCTCTCATCTGTAAAATCTGAGTAAGTAACTTGCCCCAAAACCTTCAAAACCTGAAATCACAAAACCATTCAATGGTAAAGCCCACACTTGACCCCAGGTCTCACCAACTCTGGACCCTAAACTGTATTATGTTAAATATCACCTGTACACCAAAGGCTGAGCAGATCAATTGGAATATTTCTTTCCACCTCAGGTACCTTTTTCTTTCACTCCGCCCTCCCATCTTGTATTTTTTTGTACTTTTTTTAGTAAGAAAAAAAGAGTATTTTTATTTTTAAACACCCTGGTTCAGAAGCCAAAGATTCAACTTGGGGGAAAAAAATTGCATCACAGCTTTCAAATTCAGTACATCTTGATATTTAGCATTATCTAGAGACAAATAAGTGGCTGTAACAATGGACTCTAACAAGCCAGCAATTGTGAGGATGACACAAGACCAGCAGTGTTTCGTTCCATTGTACATGGGGGTCGCCCTGAGTTGGAATCTACTAGATGGCAGCTAATAACATAATTACATAGAAACAAAGAAAAATATAATAATAATATAAGCTTCTTTTGGGCAATATGCAGTATTATAAAGTTTGTGGACACCGGTATCAAAAAAAAAAACCTGGTTTAAAATTTATAATATACAACTTACATACAAACTCTGTAGCAAAAGTAAGTTGATACTAAAACTATACTCTAATTACACATCTTTAATAGTTTATGGTTCAATCTCATTTCCAATTTAAATTAAACCAAAACCAAAATTATCGAAGAAAATACATTCTCCTGCCTTTTGGGAACCCCAACCCTAGAAATAACATTGTGGAACAAACATTTTTGTCTTCTCTCCACTACAGAATCTCTTCCATTTGACTTTTGTATCCCCGAAAGTCTAGCAGCATGCCTGGCCTGAGTGTTGGATGCATAAATGTGGTGGCGGCCTTGGAACACCTCATACCCTACCTGTCTCTAATAATGAGCCTCATATCACTCAAGTCTAAAAAAAGCCTTCACACAAGGCTGTGGTGCTAACTAACATTCAACAAAAGTTTTGATTTCAAAAAAAGCAATCCTACACTAAGTTTCATCCAATTCACTTCCTCACAATTTACTATTTCCAAAGGAATGTGTTTAAAAACACAAAGTCCCTGGGGTGAATCTTAAAGTCATCGAGAGCACAAGAGAGCTCTTAAACTTCACTCATTTCCCTCTCACAGACTAAAAAGGTTAAACCACTTAGGCCAGAATCTCACAGCAAACGATAGTTTTCCCCCACTCATCACATTAGCCTTTTTGGTATTCCTTCATTCATTTACCAACATTTAATAAGTACCTGCCATGTGCCAGGGGGTGAAGGTCTACAATTCCAACCTGCCTATAAATTCTATTGATAGACCTGCAAGGAAACAGCCACTCTACAAAATAGTCATGGAACCCTAGCCTTCATCTGTAAACACCCCCATCAAACAGAACATTCAATCATTCCACAAATACCCAAGTGCTCACTATTCATTTATTCAGAAAGTGTTTACCGGAATTCCACTATGTGTCAGGCACTGTTATAAACTCTGGAAATAACTAAGCAATGAACTAAAGAGAAAAAAACCACTGTACTCATGGAACTTATAAATCTAATGGGGAGTGAGGAGGGTAGAAGAAACAGCATGCGGGCAATAAACAAAGTAAATGACATATTACAAGATAATAAGCGTTAGGAGGAAATCTAAAGCAGAGAAGGGGAATGGAAAGTGCAGGGTTGGGGGAACAGCTGCAGTTTTTAAAATAAAGGGTAAAAGAATCCTTCGCTGAGAAAAATAACATTTTAACAAGGTTTTAAAGATGAAATCACATAAAACGAGCCCAGGTTTCAGCTCTAGGTCAGACGCATTAGCAGCAATCTGGTGAGCTAATTTTCTCAATTCCTGAAAACAGTTAAGTGCTAAGGCTGAAAGTAAACGACTGAGAAGTTTTGAGAGAAACCAGTTCTTAGGAAGGTAGAACAATATTTACAAGAGTTACTAAGTTCCTACTAGAAAAAAGAAAATAAGTGGGTATCAAACCATAAAATGTATATTTTAAATAACATTTAAAAGATTTTGCCATTGTGCATTGTTTTAGGTACTTAAGATTAACTTTGTACATTTTCGATTTCTGTCATCCAGAAACACCATCAAATTTAGCAGACATCAAAGACTGTATGCTTCATTTTAATCCCTATTTTATGTGTTCACCAAGAGATGCTTATAGATTTAAAATGTTACTAACAGAATCCTATTTTAAAGGTGTTTAGGAAATGTATTGTTTACAAGAATCCTGAAGTAAATCCTTCTGCAAAGTCAAAGAACACTTTCTTTTTTGAAAGGACAATAACATAGTTTTATTCTGGCTGGGAGTATAACAGTATTTGTCATCTCATTCACTCCACTTTCCTTTCTTCCAAAGTTTATATATACAGGTAGTCCCCGATTTATGCAGTATTTGAGTTACGATAAACCACACTTAACAACCATCTTTTTCTTTTCCCACATCTCATCCTTAGTAATATGTACTAAATACAATGTTGCAGTGTGTGATTTGCTGATGTTATCATTCTCAGATGTTCACTTGCAAGTGTAAGATACCAATAATAAAAGACAATAATAATGAAAACTTAAAAGAGAGGTATTTGAATTTCAGTCAGAATCAATTTACGCTACAACAATAAACAAACAAAAAAAAAAAACAGAAGTGTTTGTTACTTAAAAAAAGAATTGATTTAGGACGGAGTTGCCAAACAGCACCCCGTCTTAAGTCAGGGACTACCTGTAATTAATTGAACCCTGGTGGCACAGTGGTTAAGCGCTCAGCTGCTAACCAAAAGGTTGGCAGTTCAAATCCACCAGCCACTCCTTGGAAACTCTATGGGGCAGTTCTACTCTGTCCTATAGGGTCGCTATGAGTCGGAATCAACTCAATTGCAACACGCTTTTGAGTTTTATACATGTATATGTTTCAGTCAAAATATTTCCCTTTTTTTTTTTTTAAATAAGTTGTCCTTGTGTCTGGCAATTGTATTAAACTCTTATTAGTTTCATTAGCAATTTGTTTAACTCCCTATTTCCCTTCCCCCCATCTCCGGCTTACCACTACTTATCTGTCTCAATAGATTTACCTATATATTTCATATGAGTCATACAACGTTTGTCCTTTTGTGTCTGGCTCAATTAACATAAATGTTTTCAAAGCTAGTCCATGTGGTGGCATATATCAGAACTTCACTTCTCTTTGTAAGTGAACAATGCTCCACTGTATGGATACACTACATTTTGCTTACCCATTCATCTGCTGATAGACACTTGGGTTGTTTCCACCTTTTGGCTATTGTGAACAATGCTGCAATGAACACTGGTGTACATGTATCTGTCTGAATTGCTGCTTTCAATTCTTTGGGGTATATTCCTATGCATGGAATTGCTGGATCATATGGTATTGATGTATTTAACTTTTTAAGGAACTCACAACACTGTTTTCCACAGCAGCTGCACCATTTTACATTCCCACTAGCTCAAAGGATGTTTTGTAAAGTAACTTAGATTTCTTGGTAGACAATATATGTTTGCTGTAGAAAAATGAGAAAATAAATATAAGCAAAAAGAAGAAAACTAATATATTTGAATAACAGGATTATAAGTATAACTGATTAAATATCTTGGAAAATATTCTCACAGGTTATTTCCATATTTGGTCGCAATCAATAAAATCATACTACATGTACTGCTTTGCAATGTACTATTTTCATTAATTTCCATGTTAAGTATTCCTCTACAACATCATTTTTAATCCTATTGCATGATTATCATAGGATTGTTGAGTGGAGTAAATGAATTTAATCTTTGGCATGAAGTAAGCTCTTTTAGTAAGTGCTATTATTGTTATTAGTCCTAGTATTAAAATTTTTTATAAGCATTCATGTATATATAAATTTTGGGACACATTCTTAATTTTTTCCTTAAAATAAAGTCCTAGAAGTAGAACTTCTGAAGCTCTGCCAAACTACCATCCATAAAAAATATACAAGCTTACTTTCCTTCAGCAACACATTTCCCTAAACCCTTGCCACTGAGTACTATATTTCTAATCCTTGCCAATTTGATGGGGGTAGGATATCATTTTCTCGTTTTATTTTGGTGTTTAATTATACTGAACTGAATATCTTTCACATGTTGATTACTATTATTTCTCCTTACGTGAGCTGTATATCAAAAACATTTTAAAGTGAATTACTCTAATATTCATAATTAGAATACTAATGTATTAGATTTATTTAAAGTACTACCATCCTACATAAATAGGTTTGCTTCAAGAATCTACAGGGAGTTAGACTATACTCACCATCGTAACCCATGACTTAGTGTCCTTTGCTAATATTTTAAAACAAAACTAAACACTAATGTCAAAGCCTAGAGGAGAAAAAAGGGAATCAAATGAAAGTCTTTAAAACTACCTAATCATATAACATGTATATTATCTCCATCAACGAGGTCACTGGGTAGAGCAAACAGCTTGTGGTCAACTACTAACCTAAAGTTTGGTGATTCAAACCTACCCAGCCACACCACAAAAGAAAGGCCTGGCGATCTACTTCCATAAAGATTACAGCCAAGAAAATCCTATGGAGCAGTTCTACTGTGTAATACATGGGGTCACCATGCATCAGAATTGACTAAATGGCAACGGGTTTGGTTTTCTGGTTTTATCTCCATTAACACATCCATTTAAAAGAGTAAAGTAGGTAACGTAAGCATTAACATGGAATAATGCCGATGATATATTAACAAGTGAAAAAACACAGCTGTACAGTGTAATCCATTTATAATTTATATCGGGGAATATAAAACAAATACAGAGAATAGAATGGAGAAAGAAAAAACAGTTCATAATACACTAACTGTTAACAGCAGTTAGAGGATTATATGGCAGTATTCCAATTCTATTTCAATTCTTTGAAGCAATCATATAGTCTGGGGATGGGGGTGGAGGGAGGATATTTCCAGTAGGGGATCAGTCAGAATATCCAAATGGCATTTGCTTATTAAATAGACCTTTTCTACACAGGCATCTACTATGTGCTAGTTGCTATATGAGGTTCTATGGACCTAGTGATCAACAAGGCAGGCAAGGTTTTACCCTGCTTTTATAACTCTGGTGATCAATAAGCATCCCAACTTTATTTGGATTTACTGTTAATATTAAGCCACATAGTCAAGAAATCAAAAAACATATTGCATTGGGCAAATCTGCTGCAAAAGACCTCTTAAAAGTGTTCAAAAGCAAAGATGTCACTTTAAGGACTAACGTGCGACTGACCCAAGCCACGGTATATTCAATAGCCTCATATGCATGCATAAGCTGGATGATGAGTAAGAAAGACTGTCTTAGTTACCTAGTACTGCTATAACAGAAATATCACAAGTAGATGACTTTAACAAAAAAGAAATTTATTCTCTTAAAGTTTAGGAAGCTAGAGTCCAAATTCAGGATGTCAGCTCCAGGGGAAGGCTTTCTCTCTCTGTCAGCCCTGGGGAAAGGTCCTTGTCATCAATTTTCCCCAGTCGAGAGCTTCTCAGTGCAGGGACCCTGGGTCCAAAGGACACGCTATTCTCCTGGCTCTTGTTTCTTAATGGTATGAGGTGCCCACATCTCTCTGCTGGCTTGTCTCTTTCATATTTCAAAAGAGATTGGCTTAAGACACAACCTAATGTTGTAGATTGAGTCCTGCCTCATTAATATAACCGCCTCTAATCCTGCCTCATAAACATCATAGAGGTAGGATTTACAACACATAGGAAAATCACATCAGATGACAAAACGGTAGACAATCATGCAATACTGAGGATCATGGCCTAGCCAAATTGACAGATATTTCTGGGGAACACAATTTAATCCATGACAAAGACCAAAGAGGAATTGATGCCTTTGAATTATGGTATTGGCGAAGAATAGTGAATACACCCTGGACTGCCAGAAGAACAAACAAATCTGTCTCGGAAGAAGTACAGCCAGAACGCTCCTTAGAAGCAAGGATGGCGAGACTTCTTCTCAGGAGGGACCAGTCCCTGGAGAAGAACACCATGTTTGGTAAAGTAGAGGGTCAGCGAAAAAGAGGAAGACCCTCAACAAGAAAGACTGACACAGTGGCTGCGATAGGCTCAAACACAGCAAACGACTGTGAAGATGGCACAGGACAGGCAGTGTTTCATTCTGTTGTAAGTGTGGTCTCTGTGAGCCATAACTGACTCAATGGCACCTAACAACAACATTAAGCCACAAAAGATTACAACAGTAAGTTTTTTCTCAATTTTTTTCCAAATATGTGTGAGTCAAAGGAGAAAATAAAGAAGAATAAATCTGCACTCATAACTTTCTGGATTTTAGGGCAGTAATTCCAAAAGAGAAAATCTGGAAAATACAGACACACACACACACACACAATACATACCAGGTGTTAATGACAGAAAAGGAAAAAACGTCTCAAATTAATTTTTAAAGAGTTATTTATAATCAGGATTTTTTTTTGCATTATCCAAATTTAAAGCTGAACTGATAACGTTATCTAAAACTATCAAGTTGCAGAATATTCACAATAGGATCCCAATTTTGTTTTAAAAACATTTGCAGTGTATATACATATTGTACAATGCACAAAAAAAAGTCTTGAGCTAACTTACTAGCAGTAATTTCTGAAGACTGGAAGAGTGGAAAAGCAGCCAGATGGGAATTAGAGAAAATATTACACTTTTTATTGTGTAAACGTCTGTATCAACCGAATATTTGTAGTAAATAATATCTTCCTGATTAAAATGAAAATAAGGTTTCAGTGCCAGAAGAACGAGGCAAATGGTACCATCAAAATTTCCCTATGTAAACACCTTCATGTCCATCACTATGAACTGCTTAAATTAAAAAATGGAGTGCTATGCAGATATAAAAAAGAATAAGGATACTCATCTTTATTTAAACAAAAAAAAAGCAAGGTGCAAAACAATAAGTATAAATATGCTATCTTTTATAAGAGGAAAATATGAATAAGTATACATTTGCTTTTTTAAAGAAAATAAACAAAAAATAAAAATGGTTACCTATGGGAGAAAGAGAGATAAGAGTTACACTTTTCTGGTTATTTATTGTATTATAGTGGTGGCTTTGGAACCAGGTAAATATTCTACATAATTATAAACAAAACTTTAAAAAGTTAATCCTTAAATTTGAGAGCAAAATGAAATGAACCAAACTATAAAGTAAGTTGGTGCCTTAACTACCATGAGAGGAATCATTTCAAATCATTTCACTTGATGATACATCCCTAGTGGAATTTATATTAATTGCAAAGAACTCTTACATTTTCAGCAACCATTTTCTATAACAGTTTCAAAATCACAATAGTCACATGTACATGTAAATAATAAAGCAAGTAATTCATTACTCTAAACAGCTCCAAGATTTTCAGCGTAATAGAAAAGACATAAATATAAAGCTTTAAAAATCTTATAGTCAATCCTAAACCCTTAATCTCAAAATTAAATCTGATTTGGAAACACTGATGTAAACTCATAATGTATTTTCTCATTTTAAAAAAGTCATACAATGAATTCAGCAAAGTTGCAGGATCTAAAGATGAATACAGAAAAATCAGTTGTATTTCTAAACACTAGCAATGAACAATCTGAAAAAGAAATTTCATTTACAATAATATCAAAAAGAATAAAATATTTAGCAATAAATTTAACCAAACAGGTACAAGACTTATACGCTGAAAATTACAAAACACAGTTGAAAAAAGTTAAAAGACCTAAATAAATGGAAAGACATCACGTGTTCACGGCATGGAAGACTTAATACTGTTAAGATGGCAATACTGCCCAAAGTGGTCTACAGATTAAGTGCAATCCCTATCAAAATTCAATCAGCCTTTTTGGCAGAAACGGAAAAGCCTATACTCAGATTAACAGGGAACTGCAAGAAACCCTAAAGAGCCAGAACAATCTTGAAAAAGAACAAAGTTGGAGGACTCACACTTCCCGATGTCAAATCTTACTACAAAGCTACCGTAATCAAAACAATATGTACTGGCATAAAGACAGACATACAGATTAATGGACTAGGATTGAGACTCCAGAAATAAACTCATACATCTACAGTCAATTCATTTTAGACAAGGATGCCAAGACCATTCAATGGGCAAAAACTAGTCTCTTCAAAAACTGAGTCTGTACAACTGGATATCACATGCAAAAGAATGAAGCTGGGCCTATACTTCACACCATGTAAAAAAAAAAAAAAAAGATTAACTCAAAATGGACCAAACACCAAAATATAGGAACTAAAACTGTAAGACTCTTAGAAGAAAGCACAGGAGTAAATCTTCACAACTTTGGATTTGGCAATGGCTTCTTACATATGATACCAAAAACATAAGCAAAAGAAAAAAATTGGTACATTCCAGTTAACCAAAATTAAAAACTATTGTGCATCAAAAGACGCTATCATGAAAGTGAAAACACAACTCACAGAATGGGAGAATCTGCAAATCATAAAGTTGATATGGGTCCAATATCCGGAATATACAAAGAACTCTCACAACTCAACAACAAAAGAAAATAATCCAATTTAAAAATGGGCAAATTCTTCACAGAAACAGAAAAATCAATTCTCAACTTTATGGAATGGCAAGAGGCCCCAAATGGCTAAAGCAATGTCGAAAGAGAAGAGCAAAGTACGAAGACTCACGCTTCCTGATTTTAAAACCCACCATAAAACTACAGTAATCAAAACAGCCTGATACTGGTATAAAAATAGACACACAGACCAATGGAATAGAATTGAGAGTCCACAAATATACACACCCATCTATGGTCAACTGATTTTTGACAAGGGTGCTAAGTCCATTCAATGGGGAAAGAAGAGTCTCTTCAATAAATGGTGCTGAGAAACACTGGATTTCCACACCCAGACAAATGAAACAGGATCCATACCTCACACCATACACAAAAACAAATTCAAAATGGATTAAGGACCTAAAAGTGCAAATTAAAACAATAAAATTCTTAAGAAAAAGCAAGGGCAATGCTGTCAGGCCTAACTTTTAACAATGGGTTATCTAACATAATAACAAAAGCACAAACAGCAAAAGACAAATAAATGGACCTCATAAAAATTAAAAACTTTTATTCATCAAAAAACTTTACCAAAAAAGTAAAAAGACAAGCTATTGACTGACAGAATATCTTCCGAAACCATATATCCAGCAAGAATCTAATAACCAAAATATATATAAAACTTCAACAACTTAACAACAAAAAGGCAAATAACCCAATCATAAAATACGCAAAGGACCTGAATAGCCATTTCACCGAAGAGGACATTCAAAGGGCCACCAAATGCATGAAAAGATGCTCAACTTCATTAGCTATGAGAGATACAAATCAAAACCACAATGAAATACCATTTCACTCCCACTAAGATGGCTAACATTTAAAAAACTGAAAATAACAAATGTTGGTGAGGATGTAGGGAAAATGGAACCCTTACCCAATGCTGGTGGGAAGGCAAAATGGTACAGCCATGTGGAAAACAGTATAGTGGTGCCTCAAAAAACTAAAAACAGAACTACCATATGACCCAGCAATTCCACTCTAGGTATATACCCAAAAGACCTAAAAGCAGAGACTCAAACCAAGACTTGTACAACAATGCTCACTGCAGCACTGTTCACAATAGCCAAAAGGTGGAAACCTAAATGCCCATCAAGAGATGAATGGATAAACAAAATGTGGTACATACATACAACAGAATACTACTCAGCCAGTAGAAGAAAAGAAGTCAAAGCAATGAGGCAAATCAATGAAGTGTTTTTAAACCATGCATACCTTTTTTGCTCTTTGAAAATAACTAAACTATAAGATTAGATAGATGGACAGGAATAGTAACAAAAATATAAGCAAATACAAGCACCATCATTCTCAATTTCTGGATAAGATTCTAAATCTGTACTGTCCAAAACAATAATCACTATCCACATATGACTACTGAGCACCCGAAGTATGGCTTTTCTGAATTAGTACGTGCTATAAATGGGGGCAGTGGTAGAATTCCCACCTTACGTGTGGGAGACCCTGGTTCTATTCCTAACCAATGCACCTCATGTGCAGCCACTACCTGTCTGTCAGTTTTCTCAAATACAGTTTTCTCAGCACCATTTATTGAAGAGACTCTTCTTTCCCCATTGAATGGACTTAGCACCCTTGTCAGAAATCAGTTGACCATAGATGTGTGTGTATATTTCTGGACTCTCAATTCTATTCCATTGGTCTGTGTGTCTATTTTTATACCAGTATCAGGCTTGGGTGCTGCTATGACGCTCAACAGGTTTCAGGGGAGCTTCCAGACTAAGACAGACTAGGAAAAAAATGCCTGGTGATCTACTTCTGAAAATCAGCCAGTGAAAACTCTAAAGATCTCAACAGTCCATTGTGTGTGGGGTCATCGTATGTCACGAGCCAACTCAATGGCTACTAACAACAACTAATAATAAGTGTAAAATATCCACCAAGTTTTGAAGATTTAGTATCAAAGAATGAATTTAAAATATCTCATCAATAATTTTTATAATGATTACATATGAAATAATAATATTTTGGATACACTAAACCAAAAAAAGAAAACCAAACCTGTTGCCATTGAGTCAATTCCAACTTATAGCAACCCAACAGAACAGAGTAGAACTGCTCCATAGGGTTTCCAAGGAGCAGCTGGTGGATTCAAACTGCTGACCTTTTGGTTAGCAGTCAAACGCTTAACCACTGTGCCATATACGCTCGGTTAAGTAAAATACATTATTAAAATTAATTTCACATATATCTTTTCACTTTTTTTAAACATGGATCCCATAAAATTTAAAATTATGCATGTGGCCCACATTTGTGGTTTGCGGCATTATACTTATCCTGAATACCTCTGGTCTAAACAACTCCTTAATATTAACACTGTTCATATTTCCATACTTGTTTCATGTTGTTGGCATGGTAATCACTTGATCATAATACAAAGTAACCTCCCAAACATCTATTCCTCAGTGTCTGGATACTAAAAAGGTGAAGCTATCTGCCAAAAGAGTGCATCAGCTTCTTAATTGCCTTTTGGGGGGAAATATGGAAAGAAAGAGTGAACTAACAACTTTTCCAGATACATTTACCAGGCAGTTAATACTCTGGGCACTGCTGACTGATGTCATGAGATTATGCTAGATAAGAACTACTCAGAAATACAAGACATGGGATCCAGGATATAGGAGAGTCAACCATAAAAAGCAATGAAATAAGTCACAGGATGACAGCTGTACAGCAGGCCTGGGAAAAAGCCAGGCTAGACCCCAGCAACAGGACAAGGGATCTAGGAAAAAGGATACTCCAGGAAAAGAAAGGGAAGTGGGGAGGAACCTAAAGGATGCCAAATAAAATGGTACTCTGGGTTCAAAGGGAGAGAAATAGAGATTATGATCACTGCAAACAGTACATGGAAAACAAAATGGCAACAAGAAAGTTGAGAAAAAATAAAAAGCAAAAGGAAATGCGGTTGTCACTTTGGAAAATAATTTGATAGTTCCTTAAAATATTAAACAAAGAGTTAGCATATGACCCAGCAGTTTCACTCCTAGATACATACCCAAGAGAATTGAAAATGTATCACCACATAAAAAATTGTATACAAATGTTCATAGCAGCATTATGCATAATAACCAAAAAGTAGAAACAACCCAAATGTCTATCAAATGATGAACAGATAAACAAATCATGGCATATAGATACTACGGAATGCTATTTGATAATAAAACAGAATGAAATATTGATACATACTAACCTTGAAGACATTATGCTAAGTGAAAGAATCTAGTCCAAAAGGCCACATATTATATAAATCTATTTATATGAAATGTCCAAATAGGCAAATCCATAGACATAAAAATTACATTAGTGGTTGTAGAGGTGTGATGGTTAAGGTTGTGCATCAACTTGGCTGGGCCATGATTCTCAATGGTTTGCCAGTTATGTAATGATGTAGTTATCCTCTGTGATGTAATCTGATGTAATCTGCCAATCACTTGTAAGAGGAGTTTCCTCAGGGGTGTAGCCTGCATCCAATCCAATATATACACATATATATTTATACATACTTCTATACACACAGATACATATTCACATATATATAAACTGTTGATACATACGTGAATATATACAGAGAAAGAAAGAGAGATTCCAGAAAGGCTCACTTGCTTGCTCTGGATCCTACATGCATGTGGCTTGTCATCATCTGACCTCTAGTTCTTGGGACTTAAGGAGCGGCCTGCTGTCTGACTTGCCAATCTTGGGTTCGACAGCCACTGCAGCTACGTAAGCAAGGAGAAGCCTCCAGCCTGACGCCTGACCCCACACGCTTGGGATTTGCCAGAATCTACAACCATGTGAGCCATTTCGTTGAGATAAATCTCTCTTGCACACTCTACACACAGACACACACATATGTGTATACACATATACATATACACACACATGTATACACATACCTTCTCTAGAGAACCCAGCCTAAGACTATGGCTGTGGGGATGGGAGAAATGGGAAATGACTGCTAATGGGTACACAGTCTTCTTTTGGGGTGATCAAATTTTTCTAAAATTAGATTGCGATGATGGTTGGACAACTCTGTGAATACATTAAAAACCACTGAACTGTACACTTTAAATGGGTAAATTTCATGGTGTATGAATTATATCTCAATGAAACTGTTTTTAAAAGGAAACGTAACCATTATATACTACGTCCTTAGTGTCTCTATGTGTTAATAATCTGAATAATTTTAAAAAGGAAATGATTTAACTAAAAATAATGATATAATTATATTAGCATTAGAGCAGAGGGTAAACCCTAAAGGACAGAGTAGAACTGCCCCATAGGGTTTCCAAGGAGCGCCTGGTGGATTCGAACTGCCGACCGTTTTGGTTAGCAGCCAAGCTCTTAACCACTATGACACGAGGATTTCTGTAAATAGGATGACAGAGCAAGCTAAATCCTTATCTATCATAATAGGAAGACAATAAATAATATCCAAAATTAATATTTTAAGAAACAAACAAAAAAGTATACTCATTAGAAATATGACAGAAACTATTAGAGGAAACAGCTGTCATAGTTAAGTCTGTCTCTTAGAAGTAGGGCTGGGGAGCAGGAGACTAGATTCCATCATAAGCCTTTCTGTTCCGTTTGATGCCTTTAAACTATATGAATATGTTGCTTTATAGAATTTTTTTTTTTAATTTACAGTGCTTGGTTTAGGAGCAGAATGAAACCATGCGCTCTTAAAGAGGTAAAAGGCACAGGCTTCATTGATACTGATGTACTCTGCGCCTCTGATCTCTCAAGAGAACAGGTTTACTCAACTAAGATGTTAGAAAAATGGAAAGGTAAAGGAAAAAATAAATTATCATTTATCTTTCTCTTTCCTATAAAATAAACATCAATTTTCAGCAAGAGTACAGATAATATTTACTTGACACTATCATTTCTTAAATACAAGTGGGAAATATTTCAAACATGTTACTAATTAAGTGTTCACTGATTATTAGTGTTTTCCCTCTAACTGCCGAGAGGAGCTCTTTCTCTCATCTTTGCACTTCTTAACTCAAATTCAGAAAAATAAAGATTTAGTAATCTAGTAGCTTGAAAAAAATACCAATTTTCTAGAGTAACTGCTTTAAATCTTAATTCTAACACTCTTACAGTACAGTCTGTGTTAATTTAGGTATGCATACACAAAATGCAATTCCACAGTAGAAACAATTAACCTCTAAGAGATTCAGCCAAGCTCTTTCCATTTCACTATCATTCCAACTTTACCTTTAGTATTAAGCCATTACCCTCACCATTAGTAACCATCTCAATAAAAGCACAAAACCAAAACAAAAAAAAAAAAATTGAACCAGTTAATGTAGAGTCTATCCCAACTCATGGCAATCCCGTGTGTGTTAGAGTAGATCTGTATACCATAGGCTTTTCAATGGCTGATTTTTTTGGAAGATCACCAGGCCTTTCTTCCAAGGTTCCTCTGGGTGGACTTGACCCTCCAATCTCTTCAGTTAGCAGCCTAGCGCATTAACCATCTACACCACCTAGGAACTCCCTATAATAATACAGACTTGCATTAAAACAAAGCAATATATCTCAGCAACCTGTCAACAAGGAAAGGCTCTTAAAAATGGCAACAACACTCCTCTCTTTAGTTAACCTACCTTCCAATAAAAGCATGAGATGCTACACAAAACAATTTGTCAAAAGTTCTCCTGATCTTTACTCCAACTGCTAACATTTCAAAGTTATGAAACTCTGAGGAAAGCTACAGCTTCCACCAGAAACTGGGCTCTTTTCAGCTTTTTTTCATGAGGTAGACATTCATTCACTCAACAAGTATCTATCAGGTGCCTCCTAGGTGCCAGGCTATGTTAAGAATTTAGAAGATGGGACTTCTGGCAACATGGCAAACTAGGCAGGAGCACCACGCCATCCCTTCACAGCAAAGATCTGAAAAACTAAGCCAAACAGAGGAAACAACAATCCTGAAACCCTAAGCATCAAATGAAGAGAGATAAAAGAACTTAGCCAAGTATGAAACAGAATAAGAAACTGACAGAGAACAGAGAGCAAGGAGACATACATGGAGAGGTCACCTATCAGCTAACCCAGCACAGATCTGCCACCTTGGACTTCTATCAGATATCAGCAAATAGGGGGTATGAGAAAGCAGTCTCACGGAGCTTCCAGCAGGAGACAGAACAACCAGTAACTGGCAATATATGCCTTCCCACCCCCAACCCTTCTTCACACCCACTCGGCCTCTTATGGTTCCCCTGGCCACAGTCTCTTGGCCGGGAAGCACCGGCTGCTTGGATTCCAATCACCCACACTGGCCCACTCCCTGAGTTCCATTTGTTGGCTACTGATGTTGCTTTTTTCAACTTCTTTTGATTTCTTCCTTACCTCTCACCACCTCCCCCTGCTTTCACTCAAATACCTGGCTCCATGTGCCATCTTTGCTTCCACCTGAGGGGCTGTGGAGCTCCGTTTGAGTGTGGAACTGCTTCCTGGTCCAAGCTGCCACGCTAGTGGTATCCTGGGGCTTTGTTTTGTTTTGAATTGTATGCTTGTTTTCTTTGTCTTTTCTCGAGTTGGGAGCCCATTCTGGCTGGGCGGTGCTGCGCGGCTTGGGAACTAACCTCTCAGCTTGCGCAGATGTGCAGAGGAATCCCGGAGAGCATTTTTTTCGTGTTTTTTTTTCCTACTTTGTTTTGTTTTCTTTTCCTTCTTTTTCCTTTTTTGTCTTTCTTCATTACTCAGTTTCTCAACTCTCTATACCTTCCCTTTCTTCCTGTCCCATGAACACCTTGCGCTAAATACCGCTATGCCTTCTAGCCAGGCTGTACTTCAACCCTGGGAACAACTTCCCCAGACCTCATAGCCACACCAATGGGATCCCTGGGAGCTTTGCTGTTCTTTCTTCTTTCTAATTTTTACTTATTCATTCTTTTCTTTTGTTTCTTCTCCTTTCCCTTTTTGTTTTTCTCTATTTCATAGTCTCTCACCTCTCCAATCCAACAGCAAGCTCCCCTAGCACTCTTTTTTGTTTTTTGGATGTTTCTGGCTCCTGATCCTCTCTCCTCTCTCCCATACCCATCTTACCTCCACACATCACAATCTCCACCCTCCATCCTGCCCACCTGCACCGTGCGCTGAACATCACACCACCGAGCAGCACAGGCACGGCCTACTGGAACCTGCCCTGCACTGACTACCAACCCACCTTGGTGGCTGTAGTAAGTGCCACAAACAACCCATCCCAGCGACTCCTCTTCAGCTAGACCTACCTTGCTGTACCATATCTGAGTGACTGACCCTGTCAATTGAAGAAGGCAAAAAGCATCATGCCACAGACAAGAAAACAACAAAAAATACACAGCCCGACTCCTCAGACATAGCCAAATTAAAAAAAAAGCAAGGATAAAACAAACAAATCTACAATCAATAAATGAGAAAAATAACTACTGAATGCCCCAAAGACAGCAGACAATATCAAAACATTTACAAAAACAGGATAGGATGGTTCCAGTAGGCATCCTTAACAAAACACCAGATGACTTTCCAGAAGAAGACAAGGCACTAGAACTACCTGATAGGGAATTCAAATCGCTAACACTCAGAATTATCCAAGAGTTGAAGCAAAAAGGAAACAAAAATGAGGAAAAAATACACAAATTCATGGAAACTACAGACAAAAAAATGGAAAAATTCAGGAAAATACTGCAGGAACAAAATGCCAAAATAAATTCACAGCTAGAAATTATACAAAAACAACAATTAGAAATCCAAAAGATAAACACCAAGATTTCGGAAATGGACCATGTCCTAGAAGGGCTGAGGAGCAGATCTGAAACAGTGGAAGACAGGATCAGTGGGACTGAAGACAAATACTTGGATATAACTCTGTTCGAGAAAAACTCAAAGAACAAAGAAAAATGAAGAGACCCTGAGACTTACATGGTATACAATCAAAAGCAAAAATCGGCGAGTGATTGGAGTTCCAGAACGGGGAGAAAACAGAAAACACAGAGAGGATCACTGAAGAACTGCTGACAGAAAACTTCCCCAGTATCATGTAAGATGAAAAGCTGGTCATCCAAGAAGCTCAATGAACCCCATATAGGATAGACCCCGAAAGAAAATCACCAAGGCATATCATAATCACACTTGCCAAAACCAAAGACAAACAAAGAATCCTGAGAGCAGCTCATGAAAAACAACAAGTCACATAGAGAGGAGAAACAATAAGACGAAGCTCAGATTATTCGGCAGAAACCATGCAGGTGATGGGATGACACATATAAAACCTTGAAAGAAAAAAATTGCCAGCCAAGAATAGTACGTCCTACAAAACTCTCATTCAAATGTGATGGTGAAATTAGGACATTTCCAGATAAAAAGAAATTAAGGGAATATGTGAAAACCAAACCAAACCTACAAAAATTATTAAAGGGAGTCCTTCGATCTGAGAACAAACAACTTAAGCTCACAGGCTGAATCTAGGACGCAGGATCGAACCACCCAGATACCAATCTAGGAAATGAACTCCCAAGGACTATCAAAACCAAAAGAAATACAACAGGAAATTGGAGCAGTTAATCTGTAAATGACAACAACATCAGAAAAATAAAAGAGAGAATAAACAGCGTAAGTATAGAACCTTCTAATGGAGAGGAATGCAAGGCGATACCAAGTAACAATAGACTGCTTCAAACTTAGAAAGATAAGGGTAATTTTTACAGTAATCACAAAGGAAGTTAACAAACCTACTCATAAAAATAAAGAGGAAAAATATAAAGACTCAATAAAAACAAACCTACAAAAACAAAAGATATGAAAAACAATCCACAAACAAAAGGAATTCAGCACAGGAGAGGAAGAAGAACAAACAAAATGGCAGCACCACAAAAAAAAGAACTACAAAATGACAGCAATAAACTCACATCTATCAATAATTACACTGAATGTAAATGGACCCAATGCACCCATAAAGAGATGGAGAGTGACAGAATGGATTAAAAAAAAAAAAACAGGATCTATCAATATGCTGTCTACAAGAGACACACCTTACAAACAAACACATCAATTTATTAAAAATCAAAGGTTGGAAAAAAATGTATCAAGCTAACAACTACCAAAAAAAAGCAGGAAGGGCAATACTAATCTCAGATAAAAAAAGACATTAAAATCCACCATAAAAGACAAAGAAGGACACTATATAATGATTAAGGGGACAATCCATCATGAAGACATAACCATAATAAACATCTACGGACCCAATGAAAGGGTTCCAAAATACATAAAAGAAACTCTAACAACACTGAAAAGAGAAATTGACAGTTCCACAATAATAGTAGGAGACTTCAACACACCACTCTCGGTAAAGGACAGAACAACTAATAAGAAACTCAGCAAAGATATATAAGATCTAAAGGGCACAATCAGCCAACTTGACCTCATAGAAATATATAGAACACTGCATCCAACAGCTACAAAGTACACATTCTTTTCCAATGCACATGGAATGTTCTCCAGAATAAACCACATCTTAGGCCACAGAGCAATCATCAACAAGATCCAAAACGTTGAGATAATTCAAAGTATCTTCTCTGACCACAATGCCATCAAGGCAGAAATTAATAACAGAAAGACCAAGGAAAACAATTCAATTACATGGAAACTGAATAACACCCTCCTTAAAAACCACTGGGTAATAAAAGAAATCAGAGATGGCATCAAAAAATTCCTAGAATCAAACGAGATTGAAAACACATCATACCAAAACCTTTGGGACCCAGCAAAGGCAGTCCTCAGAGGACAATTTATAGTAATAGATGCACACATCAAAAAAGAAAAAGGGACAAAATCAAAACATGACCTACACAACTCAAACAAATAGAAAAAGAACAGCAAAAAAAGGCCACAGCTACCAGAAGAAAGGAAACAATAAAGATCAGAGCAGAAATAAATGAAATAGAGAATGGAAAAACAACAGAAAGAATCAACAAAACCAAAAGTTGGTTCTTTGAAAGAATCAACACAGTCAACAAACCACTGGCCAGACTCACAAAAGAAAAACAGGAGAGGATGCAAATAACCAAAATAAGAAATGAAATGGGCGACTTTACAACCAACTCAACTGAAATAAAAAGAATCATAACAGAATATTACGAAAAACTATACTCCAACAAATTTGAAAACCTAGAGGAAATGGATAATTTTCTAGAAACACACTACCGACCCAAACTACAACAGTGATATTGAAACTGTGAACAGACCGATAACAAGAGAAGAGATTGAAAAGGTGATTAAAAAAAAAAACTCCCAACGAAAAAAAACCCTGGCCCAGATGGCTTCACTGGAGAATTCTGCCAAACATTCAGAGAAAAGCTTGTACCAGTACTACTCTAACTATTTCAGAGCATAGAAAAGGAAACAACACTTCCGAATTCATTCTATGAAGCCAGCATAACCCTGATACAAAAACCAGGCAAAGATGCCACAAAAAAAGAAAACTACAGACCAATATCTCTCATGAATATAGATGGAAAAATTCTCAACAAAATTCTAGCCAATAATTTCTGCATCACATCAAAAAAATAATACACCACGACCAAGTAGGATTCATACCAGGTATGCAAGGATGGTTCAACATTAGAAAATCAATCAACGTAATCCACCACATAAATAAAAGGAAAGAAAACAATCACATGATCGTCTCAATTGACGCAGAAAAGGCATTTGGCAAAGTCCAACACCCATTTCTGATACAAACTCTCAATAAAATAGGTATAGAAGTGAAATTTCTATGCCCATGATCAGAGCATCTATGCAAACCCAACAGCCAACATCAATCTTAATGGAGAGAGGCTGAAAACATTCCCCTTGAAAACAGGAACAAGACAAGGATGCCCTTTATCACCACTCCTATTTAACATTGTGCTGGAAGTTCTAGCTAGAGAAATAAGGCAAGAAAAAGAAATAAAGGGCATCCAGATTGGTAATGAAGAAGTTAAACTGTCCCTGTTTGCAGATGATATGATACTATACATAGAAAACCCTAAAGACTCCATGAGAAATCTACTGGAACTAATAGAAAGATTCAGCAGAGTAGCAGGATACAAGATAAACATTCAAAAATCAGTTGGATTCCTATACACCAATAAGGAGAACGATGAAAAGGAAATCAGGAAAACAATACCATTTTCAATAGCCCCTAAAAAGATAAAATACTTAGGAATAAATCTGACCAGGGATGTAAAAGACCTATACAAAGAAAACTACAAAACACTACTGCAAAAAACCCAAAGGGATCTACATAAATGGAAAAACATACCATGCTCATGGATAGGCAGACTCAACATTGTGAAAATGGCAATTCTACCCAAAGCAATTTACAAATACAGCACAATCCCGATCCAAATACCAACAACATTCTTCAAAGAGATGGAAAAACTAATCATTAACTTTATATGGAAAGGGAAGAAGCCCCGAATAAGTAAAGCACTACTGAAGAAGAAGAATAAAGTTGGAGGACTCACACTACCTGACCTCAGAACCTACTATACAGCTACAGTAGTCAAAACATCCTGGTACTGGTACAACGACAGATACATTGACCAATGGAACAGAATTGAGAACCCAGATGTAAATCCATCCACCTACGGTCACCTGATCTTCAACAAGGGCTCAAAGTCCATCAAATGGGGAAAAGACAGTCTTTTTAACAAATGGTGCGGGCAAAACTGGATATCCATCTGCAGAAACATGAAACAGGACCCATACCTCACACCATATACAAAAACTAATTCAAAATGGATCAAGGACCTAAATATAAAGCCTAGAAGTATAAAGTTCATAGAAGAAAAAACAGGACCAATGCTACAGGCCCTAATACAAGGCATTAACAGGATACAAACCATAACTATCAACACACAAACCCCAGAAGATAAGCTAGATAACGGGGATCTTCTAAAAATCAAATACCTATGCTCTTCAAAAGACTTCACCAAAAGAGTAAAAAGAGAACCTACAGACTGGGAAAAATATCTTGGACAGTACAAGTCAGACAAAGGTCTAATCTCCATAATCTACAAGAAAATCCAACACCTCTACACCAAAAAGACAAATAATCCCATTAAAAAATGGGCAAAGGAAATGAACAGACACTTCACCAAAGAAGACATTCAAGCGGCCGACAGACACATGAGGAAATGCCTGCGATCACTAGCCATTAGAGAAATGCAAATTAAAACCACAATGAGATACCATCTCACCCCGGCATTACTGGCATGAATCAAAAACACTGGAAATAACAAATGTTGGAGAGGCTGCGGGGAAATCGGAACTCTTATGCAATGCTGGTAAGAATGCAAAATGATACAATCATTTTGGAAAATGATATGGCGCTTCAGAAATACCATATGATCCAGCAATCCCACTCCTAGGAATATATCCTAGAGAAATAAGAGCTGTCACTCAGATAAACATATGCACACCCATGTTCATGGCAGCATTGTTCACAATAGCAAAAAGATGGAAACAACGTAGATGCCCATCAACAGATGGATAAACAAACTATGGTACATACACACAATGGAGTACTACGTAACGATAAAGAACGATGATGAATCTGTGAAGCATCTCATAACACAGGTGAAACTGGAGGACACTATGCTGAGTAAAATAAGTCAGTCACAAAAGGACAAATATTGTATGAGACCTCTCTTCTAAAAACCCATGAAAAAGTTTACACACAAAAAGTAACAATATTTGTTGGTTACGAGGGATTGGAGGAGTAGAGGGGAATACTAAATAGACAATAGATAAGAGGTATCTTTGATGAAAGGTGAGACAGTACACAATTCTGGAGAAACCAGCACAACTTGGACATGGAAAGGTCATGGAAGCTCCACAGACACATCCAAACTTCCTGAGGGACCGAATTGCTGGGCGGAGGGCTGTGGGGATCATGGTCTTGGGAAACATCTAGCACAACTGGCATAAAACAGTTTATAAAGACAATGTTCTACATTCTACCTTGGTGAGTAGCGTCTGGGGTCTTAAAAGCCTATTAGCAGCCATCTAAGATACTCAACTGGTCTCACCCCTTCGGGAGCAATGGACAATGAAGAGAACAAGATACAAGGAAAAGATCAGTCGAAAGGACTAATGGACCACAGCTACCATGGCCTCCACCAGACTAAGTCCAGTACAGCTAGATGGTACCCGGCTACCACCACTGACTGCTCTGACCAGGATCACAAAAGAGGGTTCTGGACTGAGCTGGAGAAGGACGTAGAACAAAATTCTAACACACACACACAAAAAAAGACCAGATTTACTGGCCTGAAAGAGACTGGAGAAACCCCGAGAGTATGCCCCCAGACACCCTTTTAGCTCAGTGGTGAAGTCACTTCCGAGGTTTACCGTTCAACCAGGGATTGGACAGCCCCATAAAACAAAATGGGACTAATGAGGCACAGCAGTCCAGGGACAAGGACTAGAAGGCAGAAGGGGACAGGAAAGCTGGCAATAGGGAACCCAAGGTTGAGTAAGGACAGTGTTGACATGTAGTGGGGTTGTTAACCATTGTCATAGGGCGACATGTATACTGCTTAATGAGAAACTATTTTGTTCTGTAAACCATCTAAGTTAAGAATAGCAGCACAACTGGAAGAATGTAATCGATGTCACTGAACTGTGCATATAGAAATTTTTGAAATGGTGTATCTTTGGCTATTTATATTTTCACCAAAAAAAAAAGGTCGAGAAGGGAGAGTGTTGACATGTTGTGGGGTTGTTAACCAATGTCATAAAACAATATGTGTACTGACTGTTTAATGAGAAACTATTTGTTCTGTAAAGCTTCACCTAAAGTGCAATAAAAGGAAAAAAAAAAAGGATTTAGAAGACAGCTAGCTAGCTGCTCAACTGACTGGAAGAGATCCATATTTGTATCCATTTAAAAAAAGTGATCACGTGAAATGCGGAAAATACTAAATTCATTAATATCACATGCTAGCAAAATTTTGCTGAAAATAATTCAAAAACAATCGCAGCCCTACATCAGCAGAAAACTGCCAAAAGTTCAAGCCAAATTCAGAAGAGGACGTGGAACAAGGGATATCACTGCTGTTGTCAGATGGATTTTGGTTAAAAGCAGAGAACACCAGAAAGATGTTTATCTGTGTTTTATTGACTAAGCAAAGGCATCCAACTGTGTGGATCATAACAAATTATGTATACCACTGTGAAGAACGGGACTTCCAGAACAGTTATGTAATTATGCTCATGCAGAAGTTGTGTATGGGTCAAGAGGTAGTCATTCAAACAGAACAAGTGGATACTACCATGGCTCAAAATTGGAAAAGGTCTGTGGCAGTGCTGTCAACTTTCACATTACTTATTCAATCTGTATGCTGAACAAATAACCCGAGAAGCTGGACTATATGAAGAACAACGTGGCATCAGGTTTGGAGGAAGACTCATTAACAACCTATGATATGCAGACGATGCAACCTGGCTTGCAAAAAATGAAGACTACTTGATGCACCTACTGTTAAAGGTCAAACTCTGGTCTTCAGGACAGATTATGCCTGAACGTTATGAAAACAAAAATCCTTACAACTGGACCAATAAGCAACATCATGATAAATGGAGGAAAAATGAAGTTGTCAAGGATTTCATTCTACTTAGATTAATAATCAACGTCCACGGAAGCAGCAGTCAAGAAATGAGACAATATATTGCACTGAGAAAATAAGCTGTAAAAGATCTCTTTAAAGTTTTAAAAAGCAGAAATGTCACTTTGATGACTAAAATATGCCTGACCGACCCATATCTTTTCAGTCACCTCGTACGCATGTGAAGCTAGACAATGAAAAAGAAGACAGAAGAATTGATGCATTCAAACTATAGTGCTGGCAAAGAATACTGAATATGCCATGGATAATCAGGAGGATGAAAAAATCAGTCTTAATTCTTAGACGCAAGGATGAAAAGACTTCTGCTCACTTTGGCCACAACATCAGGAAAGACCAATCTCTAGAAGACGACATCATATTTGGTAGAGGAACATCAAAAACAAAGGAAACCTTCAGTGAGATGGACAGATACAATAGCCACAAGAGCTGGCTCAAACACTAACGATTGTGAAGATGGCCCAGGATTGGTCAACGTTTTGTTCTCTTATTCATAAGATCACTATTCAGTTACAACAACATGTGCCAAACACCAACTCTAGGCACTTACGATACATCGATGAATAAAACAAAGATAAAAAACAATGCCCTCTTAAAACTTATATTCTACCTAACTCTTCTTTATCATTTTGAAGTTGTAAATGATTCCATTTTACTTGGATCTGCAATCAACACCCATGGAAGCAGCAGTCAAAAAATTAAACTATGCACTGCACTGGGCAAATCTGCTGCAAAAGACCTCTTTAAAGTGTTAAAAAGCAAAGATGTCACTTTAAGGACTAAGGTGCACCTGACCCAAGCCCTGGTGTTTTCAATCACCTCATATACACGGACAACGAATAAGGAAGACCAAAGAAGAATCAATGCCTTTGAATTATGGTGTTGGTGAAGAATACTGACTAAACCATGGACTGCAAAAAGAACTAACAAATCTTCTTGGAAGACGTACAGCCAGAATGCTCATCAGAAGCAAGGATGGTGAGACTTTGTCTCACATACTTTGGACATGTGATCAGGAGGACCAGTCCCTGGAGAAGGACATCATGCTTGGTAGAGTAGAAGGTCAATGAAAAAGAGGAAGACCCTCAACGAGATGGATTGATACAGTGGCTGCAACAATCGGCTTAAGCATAACAATGACTGTAAGGATGCAGGAGCCGGTAGCGTTTCATTCTATTGTATGCAGGGTCACCATGAGTTGGAATCAACTCGAGGGCACCTGACAACAACAACTTCTTTACCATATGAACACTGATATCGTGAAGGCAGTGGTGGTTTAATGGTAAAATTTTTGTCTTCCATGTGGGAGACCCTGGTTCAATTCCTGGCCAATGTACCTCATTCACAGCCACCACCCATCTGTCAGTGGAGGCTTGCATGTTGCCATGATGCTGAACAGGTTTCAGCAGAGCTTCCAGACTAGACTAGGAAAAAAGGCCTGCCAATCTACAATCTGAAAGTCAGCCAGTGAAAACCCTATAGAGCACAACAGTCCATTGTGCATGGGCTCACCATGAGTTAGGAGCCAAATCAATGACAGCTAACAACAACAAATGATATGGCACATTATCTTCAAAACGAAAAGTCAAAAAAGAAAAAAATTTAAGCCTACCACAACACTTTATCCCTCAGTTGTGAGAAAATGGGTGATATCTTCATACTTTCTTTTTTCCACAGTTAGTATTTTTCTTACTATATGCCGAGTACTATCCTGAGAACCATGGGGAGAATACAGTTCCTACCCTTAAACGTTTGACAAACTAATAATTCTGGTCATATTAAAAATTAGAGCAACCTGAAATTTTCTCTGAAATTCCATCTATTTCATCCTCCTGGACTTAGCAATTACACTTTTGCGAATTTAATCTATAGGATGTGTTGACATGCATAAAATTCCATGTCCGAGGTTACTCATTGCAGCATTCTATCAAAGTAAAAGACTGGAAACAACAAGCAGTTAAACAAATGAGTATGTTCACACAAAAGAATACTATTCAACCAATTTTTTAAAAAAAAAAAGAGAAAAAAGAGTGTTTCATGAATTTATATGGAACAATCTTCAATATACATTAAGTGGGGGGAAAAATCAAAGTGTATAATAATGTGTACATAAAGTATGCCACCAATTTTTTGAAATGGAGAAAAATATATATATTAACTTATTTGCCTATAATACAAAGAATATCATGGAAGGATACACAAAAAACTGGAATGCCAGTCATCTCCAAGAAAGGAAACTGGTAGTTGCAAAGGAGGAGCAGGGAAAAACATCACTGAATATCTTTTCAATTTTGAATCATGTGAGTATATTTTTTTAATTTAAAGGAAAATATGTAAATGAAATAAGCATATAACTGTCCAGCACATAGCATCCAACTAGTATCACTATGGTTATTATTATGTAATATACAGATATAATATACAGGCTTCCCCAGCTATCTGAAAGCTGAGCGTTCCTATGAAATCTTTCGTTAAGTCAAAATGATACAAAGAAGCAACTACCATTCATCTATATGAGAAAAAATTTTGAGCATTCCCAGACCCAAAAAATACCCTACCAAATCATACCAAATAACACATAAAAAGCTTACGAGCTCTTAGGCTTTTTTGATACCTGAGGACACATCTTGCTAACGGATGCACAAAATAAATTCAAGATAAAGCATAGATGCTCACAGACAAAGTTCAAAACTATGGCGGCTTGATGCTGAGATGCTGAGTGTAGCTCCTGGGGAAAGAGCTTGGTGATACCACTCTTGTTGCTTGGGGTACGCGCTGCCTCTTTAACCTCTTGCTGCTAAACAAATGCTGAACGTCTTTTTTCGTAAAAGCGAAAATCCTCTTCATGTTAACGAAAACAGGTATTAATGTAGGTCTTTCGTAAAAATGAAGTGGCATAAAGCAAACTCTCAAAAAGCGGGGAATACCTGTGTATAATTATATATTATTATTGAATCCCTACCAACTCAAATCTTCCTCTTCCTCTTCCAAGTTTAAACAATATATAAAGTGTAAAGGGTCTGGAATTGCATTAAGACAGTAGGTGTGTGTACCTGTAACAGTGTCTGTCGATGCCAGGCGTAACTCTAGCACCTCCAACTTTTCAGGTGCCTCCACAAACTCCAAAGTGTAGTGGTAGCAATTTTCTTTTATTTGACTCAGCTCAATAACCTCGACACAAGTTAATCAGAACTAACCGATTTTATGGAATAAGGGGAAGTAGAGGGTGTCACATTTAGGAAAGACAGATTAGCTTTCCTTGCAAAGAAATCTAAAACATCCAAATATTAGCCAATTAAGCCCATAAGAATTTCTCAGCCCTCCAAAAGAAGAAAAAAATGTTTTGATCTGATTGTCCTTTTTCTTCAGAGCAACTAAGATACCCACCTTTTCAATTCTTATTACATAAACCAAAACAACCAAACCGATGACGCTGAGTCAATTCCAACTCATAGCGACCTTAAAGGACAGAGTACACCGTAAAGGAGCGCCTGGTGGATTCGAACTGCTGACCTTTTGGTTAGCAGCCAAGTTCTTAACCACTGCGCCACCAGGGCTCCTGATCTCATCACATAAGCCGTAAGTATATTTAGTAACATTACTTTAAAAATAACTAATCATAATTCATTAAGAAGGCTTAAATGACCCCATGCAGGTGCCTTCTAAGCATTCCACAAACGAAAGATATGGGCAGGCCTAAATTCAAACAGCAACTTCACATACCAAAACCAAATCAAACCCGTTGCCGTCGACAGTCAATTCCAACTCACAGTGACCCTATGGGACAGAGCAGAACTGCCCCATAGGGTTTCCAATGAGCAGCTGGTAGATTTGAACTACTGACCTTTTTGACCTTTTTGGTTAGCAGTCAAGCTCTTAATCACTGTGCCACCAGGGCTCCACTCCACATATACCACAGAAGAAAAAGTTAAGACGACAAACCTTAAATCAGATGAAACTCTGTTGCTGAGTAATACAAACTGTAGAAGGACAACTGAAGAAAGAGGTGGAAACAATACTCTGGGCTATCATACTAAAGACTTCAGCACCTTTACCCATATCACTGAAATCCAACTAGAGGCTGACCAACCAGACAGAGATGACCCAGTTCTCTTTCACATCACTTTAGTGATAAAAAATTAATAGGATGTTTGATGTAGTAACACGCTATTGCAGAACTCCAGCTCTCCAGAAGGGACTTTTCCTGCCTCCTGCCTCTTCAAAGCAGAGTAAAGCTGATATAATTTAACCTCCTCTAGGTCAACATTTGAACAAACCTCTGGAGCTGTTTGACCTGAAACAAAGTAACCCCAAAATGCTTGCTTTCCTGAATTGTCTGTCTATTCTTTCCAGCAGGTGTAATGCTTAATATTATCAGTGCCCATCTATTCCATTTTAACTTGTGGGACTTGGCAGGGGGTGGCGGGGGGAACAACTGAATACACAAAATGATGTATAAAATAATACACTAGATAAAACCCTAAAGCACCAACCTATAAACAAACTGTATGTTCCATTTGTCTGTTGATTTCAGCTGCTCAAGAGGTTTTTCTGGTTTACTTCCAGATTGTCAACTACCAACCAATTCCAAAAAGGTGAGGTTGAAAATAACCCAATTCCATACTGATGTACAGCTGTTATTCTTTAAAAAAAAAAACCTGAAAGCTCATAGTTCCAGGCATAGTAAATGTCCAATATATACTTAGCTAATTGGTTGTATACATAATCAAAAAAACACTTGAATGAAGTTTGCTATCAAATATTTAAAGGACTAAAACACCTTTCATAGCTTACAAAAAGAAATAATAATCCTTAATAATGGCTGATTTGGAGAGTCACATTGTAATATTACCTGGGTTTAGACAAGCACCAGATTTACTTATGAACAGTCAGTACTATTCAAAAGAAAGCAGTGCTTTGACTGAACATGAAATCAAAAATCCCATACTTACTTTTCTTCTTACGCTGGCATAAGCCTTAATATGGACTTCTTAAGGAGTTTTCCTGGCAATATTAAAAGAATTGAGTATTTTTTCAATATAAGTATAAATGGCTAAATACTGTACTAACAGGCATGCCTGGAGCTAATTTCAAAGGCAGTATTAACAATGAAAGACTCGCACAGTCAAAACCACCACTATCCTAAGCTCTACACTGCTAAACTATCAATGAAAGACTATGCTAAAAGCAAAAGGCACTTCAGCTTATTGCCAAAATCCAAGTGTTAAAGTAACAGCAATCTATTCTCTATAACATATACAATAAACAGCAAGGACTCTGGAATCGGAATGCCTGGGTTTAATCCTAGCAGAGTTGCTTCCTAACCAGGTAATCTTGGATAAGTTGTTTCACTTATCTGAATCTCATTTACCTCATCTATAAAGTGGGCATATTAGTATTAACTATTTCATAGCACAGGTAAGCATCTTTCTGATTTTACTGACTATGCAAAAGAGCCTGGTGGCGCATTGTTTAAGAGCTCGACTGCTAACCAAAAGGTCAGCAGTTCAAATCCACCAGCCGCTCCCTGGAAACCCTATGGGGGAGTTCTTCTCTGTCCTATGGCGTTGCTATGAGTCGGACGGAATCAGACTTGACAGCAACGGGTTTGGTTTTGGCTTTTTTATTGACTATGCAAAGTATTCAACTGTGAGGATCATAACAAATTATGGATAATATTACAAAGAATGGGAATTCCAGAACATTTAATTGTGCTCATGTGGAACCAAACCCAAAGCTGTTGAGTCGATTCCGACTCACAGCGACCCTTTTGGACAGAGGAGAACTGCCTCACAGAGTTTCCAAGGAGTGGCTGGGGGATTCGCACTGTTGACCTTTCGGTTAGCAGCCGAGCTCTTAACCACTGTGCCACCAGGGCTCAGCAGTTCAAATCCACCAGATGCTCCTTGGAAACTCTATGGGGCAGTTCTACTCTGTCCGAAAGGGTCACTATGAGTCAGAATCAACTCGACAGCAATGGGTTTTTCATGTGGAACCTGTACGTAGACCAAGGGGCAGTCGTTCAAACAGAACAAGTGGATACTGTGTGGTTTAAAATCAGAAAAGGTGTGCATCAGGGCTGCATCCTTTCATCACACTTATTCAAACCGCATGCTGAGCAAATAATCTGAGAAGCTGGACTATACGAAGAAGAACGCAGTATCAGGATTGGAGGAAGTAAGCCTTCAGTATGGATTACACCTCAACATAAAAAAAAAAACACAAAAATCCTTACAACTGGAACAATAAGCAACAACATGACAAATGGAGAAAACAATGAAGTTGTCAAGGATTTAATTTTATTTGGATCCACAATCAACGCCCATGGAAGCAGCAGTCAAGAAATCAAATAACATACAGTGCTGGGCAAATCTGCTGCAAAAGACCTCTTTAACAGGTTAAAAAGCACAGATATCACCTTGAGGACTAAGGTGCGCCTGACCCAAGCCATGGTATTTTCAGTCCCCTCATATGCATGCAAAAGCTGGACAATGAATAAGAAAAATCGAAGAAGAAGAAATGCATTTCAATTATGGTGCTGGGGAAGAAAGTTGGAGAAAAAAAAAATTCATTGCCATCTAGTCGATTACCACTTACAGTGACCCTATAGGACAGAGCAGAACTGCTCCATAGGGTTTCCAAGGAGCGCCTGGTGGATTCGAACTGCTGACCTTTTGATTAGTGGCCGTAGCTCTTAACCACCACGCCACCAGAATACTGAATAGACCATGAGCTGCCAGACGAACGTCTGTCTTGGAAGAAGTACAGCCAGAAAGCTCCTTAGAAGCAAGGATAGCAAGACTTCGTCTCACTTACTTTGGACATGTTATCAGGAGGGACTAGTCCCTGGAGAAGAACATCATGCTTGGTAAAGTAGAAGGTCAACAGAAAAGAGGGAGACTCTCAATGAGATGGACTGACACAGTGGCTACAGTAATGGGCTCAAACATAGCAACGATTGTGAGGATGGTGCAGGACTGGGCAGTGTTTCCTTCTATTGCTATGAGTGAGAACCGACTTGACAGCACCTAACAACAACAGCTTCATAGTGGTGTTGTGAATGATTAAAATGAGACATTGCATGTTAAGAATTTGGCAGAGTGATTATTGTTGTTAGACACTATCAAGTCAATTCCAACTCGTGGTGACCCCACGTGTGCAGAGCAGAACTGTGCTCCATGGAGTTTTCAGCTTGTGACCTTTCAGAAGCAGATTGCCAGGCCCATCTTCCGATGTACCTCTGGGTGGGTTCAAATGGCCAATGTTTCAGCTAGTTGCCAAGTGCTTTACTGTTTACGCCACCCAAGGACTTCTGTATTTAGTGTACACCATAAATAAATAAATAAACAAACAAACAAACCCGTTGCCATTGACGAGACTACAACTCATAGCAGCCCTATAGTATGGGGCAGAACTGTCCCATAGGGTTTCCAAGTCTGCAGTCTTTACAGAAGCAGACTGCCACATCTTTCTGCCGTGGAGTGGCTGGTAGGTTCAAACCACCGACCTTTCAGTTAGCAGCCGAGTGCTTAACCACTGCACCACCAGGCTCCTTATTTAGTGTATGAGTTCCTATATTTAGAGGCCTTTCTATGAGAGAGATTCAAGTGCAAAGCATAGACAGTATTATTTACAGCTACTTTCTATTAAAGCAACCTACTTATTTTTAGCTTCCTAACCCAAGGAGTGAGCCATGATACAATTAGTGGTAATGAAAAGACTAAGTTTTCACACTATAAAAACTTAATATTACTACTTTGTAACAAGGTTGTTAATATTTTCACCTGCCTACCACCTTTCTTGCTTTAGTGCATGCCTATTCAATCCTGGGCCTGTGAGTTCATTTAAATCATACAACCATCTAAAAAACAAGTTTCTAGAAAAATAATAAAGAATATTTATGTTGTTCCTACTGCCTCAGAATTATATTTACTTTTATTACTAAGCTGATATAAAAGGACGATCAAAAATTAACATCTTCAAACCATACTTATAAGAAAACACATTAAGGGTTCAGACTTGTGCCACTGTTGGCCATGGTACCCTGGAGACAAAAGGAAAAGTTGGTTTGGCAGAATTAATTTCTAGAAAAACAAAACATCATTGCCTCAATCTGATCAAAGCAAAATGCTAAGAAAACTACTCAATACAAAAATATAAGATTCAACCCTTCACAAAACTGTAACTTGCACAGCCTTTGAAAGCAGACCTTTATCCCCAAAACATAAGCAAAAGTGGGAAGGGGGACTATAAACTAACAGCCAACATCTACACAGCTGTGTCTTTAAATCTTGTACCTCCTCAAGTATATTACAGACACAAGTACATGTTAGAATACTAATTTACTGAATGTCCATTATGTGCTGGTACTAATTTACTTAATAAACACTAGAATAAAAATTCAGAAATGAATAGAATAGTCCTTTATTTAATCAATTTAATGGTAGGAAACTTTTGGGAAAACCATTGTCCTCCTTTACCTCTATTGCCAGTTTTCCCTTCCTGTAATGGATAACATTACAAAATAATCCTTTTGTCATCCCTTCCTGTTCTATTCATGTAGGTTTTTAAATAAACATACATTACTACATCACATTCAACCATTTTCAAGACAATCTGTATAATCAAGGAACCTAATCCAAGATAGAAACAAAGACTACAACCTCTACTTTAAAAACAGTCAACCATAAAAATGTTTTTTATCCTTGAAATGATAGAAAATTCCCCTCTCCATCCAAAAAAAATAATAAAAATCAGCTAGAATACTAAACACTGCAGCAAATTCATTTACTCACAGTGATTATGTTCTCAGTAGAGCAGCATCTGGGGAAGCAGGTTGGTCCTGTTAGTACCAGCATACACTCCTATCACACCCACGTGCTCTGTCCCTCCACTCTCCACCGCAGGGTAGAGCATCCCAAGAGGAACCACAGTCTCACATCCTGCCTATCCCCATCTCTGTCTCACACAACCCCACTGAGTCTTATTAAAAGTATGGAACTGTGGCACCAGGGTCAGCAAATACATGTTTCCCAGCCTTCTCTATGCATAAAGTGCACACAAAAATAGAGCGTCCCCAGTCTCAGAATCTGCTGCTGGCACTTACAAAAACTCTGGCTTCCCTAGCCTTGCTATTTCCCCAAAATAGTACCTCACACCTGCAACTCAAGTCCAGTACAAGGGACAGACAGCACAGGGTGCAAATTCTGATCTTCAACTGGACTATGACAGGGAAATGAGATGTCACCTCATTTACTAAGTGAAGTTCTCAACTGGTCATAAATTGATTTGAGAATCTCTGAGTTCCCTTGAAGTTCTTTCTTAGTGCCTGTGCCTTATGGTCATTTCACAATTAGTATTTTACAGATAAATGCAACAAGAGAGGATGCAATTCTTATACGAATGCCATAGTGTTTTAGTAACTCTGGATAAGTCTGGTTGGAAAAGGAATGAAAATTTGATTAAAATAAGGTTCTGGTATTCAGTCTCACACATGAGCTCTCATCCACAGTAACATGGATAATCAAGAAATCGGCTAAGTTTAATAACCTTTAAGAGTCATTTAGAGATTAAACTTCGCTAGGAAACAGAGGAACTCTAAACTGCTTCTTAGTCTTTGGTTTTAATCACACTACTTAATACTGCAGAATAATATGCAACTATTACTTATTATTCTCTTCATTAAGAAAAAGTTTGATCTAAAAAAATGTTACATGAGCAAACAACTTAAGTGATACTCATCAACTTATTTTCCTCTTTCCAAATCTTAGATTAAACCTAGGCAATAAGCTAAATATTCTCCAACAGTATACCAAAAGGGTTGACTACCAATATTTTAACCTAAACTGCTATAAACACAGTTCCTTACAGTTCTTCATTGTGGGTAAACTATGTGATTCTGAAGAAGGAACTGTAAATATATTAACATTTATTTAATAATACCTGAACCAGGATGTAAATAAAAAAGAAACATTGGTTCCACCACAGTAAGTAAAAAAGAAAAAAGATAAAGTCCTTAACTCAACAACAAAAAAAAAAAAAAGCAAAATACATGTTACAGAATCAACTTATAATTGCTGCTAGAGCTTTTATAAATCAAGTAAAAACTAATATGATTAATATTATAACTATTATTTTAAATGTAAGGTTTACCTAAGAATAATCATTATTTATGAAAAACAAGTTTTAAGCATGTACCAAAGATTAAAGGACAATCAAATATCTAAAAATTTTAAGTCACAGTATAATCCAACAAAACAGCTTCACTGTCTTTGAGTAAATTACCATGAAACTATTACAACTAGGTTTCAAGTATGTAAGTTTTGAATTACTCTATATTTTCCTTTTTAGGATTTCAACAGAAAGCATTTAAATGAAAACTCTTAGTTTACTGCTCCCAAGTATAAATCCAACATTTTTAGGTGCTGACAATTTAGAAACTGCGATTAATAGACTGGAAAGTTAAATATCGCTGCCAGTAACTGCTGTCTGCTAAAGTTCAAGAGAATCTATTGTGTAGTAAATAACAAAAAGTGAACTCATCTACCCTCTCATCTCAGCACTTTCTCAACTTTCCCATTACAATTAACAATATAACTCGGCGTTCAGGTCTTCCAGACCAATAGCATCAGAGTTTATTTTTAACTCCTGACTCCTTCACAAATATCCCCTTTCAATCCATTCCAAAATCCTGCCAGTTCCTCATTCACACTGTCCCTTAAATCTATTTCTTTCATTCCATTTTCACATTTCGTTATTTCCTCATCATTCACATCATACCCTAATAAAATCAAAACCAAACCCAGGAATGCAAAATGATACAACCATTTTGGAAAATGATATGGCGTTTCCTCAGAAAGCTAGAAATAGACATACCATTCGATCCAGCAATCCCACTCCTAGGAATATATCCTAGAGAAATAAGAGTCATCACTCGAATAGACATATGCACACTTATGTTTTGGCAGCATTATTCACAATAGCAAAACGATGGAAACAACCTCGATGTCCATCAACAGATGAATGGATACACAAACTATGGTACATACACACAATGGAGTACTATGCAACGAGAAAAACAACAATGAATCTGTGAACCATCTCATAACATGGATGAAACTGGAGGACATTATGCTGAGTGAAATAAGTCAATCACAAAAGGACAAATATTGTATGAGACCTCTATTGTAAAAACCCATGAAAAAATTCACATGCAAAATGTAACAATCCTTGTTGGTTACCAGGGATGGGAGGGGTGGGGGGAATACTAAATAGGTAATAGGTAAGTGGTAACTTGGGTGAGAGGTGAGATAGTACACAGTACAGGGGAAACTAACACAACCTGCACAAGGAAAGGTCATGGAGGCCCTATAGACACATCCAAACCCCCCGAGGGACTGAGTTGTTGGACAGAGGGCTCTGGGGACCATGATCTCGGGGAACATCTAGCTCAATTGGCATGACACTACTTATAAAGATAATGCTCTACATTCTACCTTGGTGAGTAGTGTCTGGGATCTTAAAAGCCTATGAGCGGCCATCTAAGATACTCCACTGATCTCATCCCTTCGGAAACAAGGGAGAATGAAGAGAACAGGATTCAACGAAAAGATTAGTCCAAACGACTAATTGTCCACAGCTACCAAGGCCTCCCACTGGACTGAGTCCAGTACAGCTGGATGGTGCCCGGCTACCACCAATGATTCCTCTGACCAGGATCACAACAGAGGGTTCTGGGCAGAGCTGGAGAAGGATGTAGAGCATAATTTTAACTCCCAAAAAAAAAAAGACCAGATTTACTGGCCTAAAGAATACTGGAGAAACCTCAAGAGTGTGGCCCCCAGACACCCTTTCAGCTCAGAGGTGAAGTTACCTTCGAGGTTCGATGTTAAGCCTGGGAATGGACAGCCCAGTAAAACTAAATGGGACTAACGAGGTACAGGAGTCCAGTGACAAGGGCCAGAAGGCAGAGGGAGAGTAGGAAACTGATGATAAGGAACACAAATTGAATAAGGACACTGTCGATGTATTGTGAGATTGTTGACCACTGCTATAGGGCAACATTTGTAGTAACTATTAAATGGGAGGCTGTTTTGTCCTGTAAGCCTTCATCTTGGGCGAGAATGGCAGCACAATTGGAAGAGCATAGTCAATATCACTTAAATGTGTAAGTAAAAAGTTTTGAAATGGTGTTTAAATAAAATAAAATAAAATAAAACAAATGAGACTAAAGAGGTACAATAGTCCACTGACAAGGTCCAGAAGACAGAAGGGGACAAGGAAGTCCCCTGGTGATAGGGAACACAAGGTGGAGTAAGGATATTCTTGATGTGCTGTGAGATTGTTAACCATTGTCATAGAGCAACATGTGTAGTAACTGTTAAATGAAAAACTATTTTGTTCTGTAAGCCTTCATCTTAAGTGAGAATAACAGCACAGTTGGAAGAGTGTAGTCAATGTCACTGAACTGTGAATGTAGAAATTCTTGAAACGGTGTATCTTTGGCCATCTGTAATTTTCATCAAAAAAAAAAAAAAGTTGAGAGTTTAGAGGCTTAATACGTTGTGGGGTTGTTAACCAATGTCATAGAATAACATGTGTACTACTATTTCATGAGAAACTATTTGCTCTGTAAGCTTTCACCTGAAGTACAATAAAATATAAAAAAGAAAAAACCAAACCCGTTGCCGTCCAGTTGATTCTGACTCATAGCGGCCCTACAGGACAGAGTAGAACTGCCCCGTAGGGTTTCCAAAGAGCAGCTGGGGGATTCGAACTGCCAACCTTCTGGTTAAGAGCCAAGTTTTTAACCACTGTGCCGCCATGCCCTAATATCTCCCTAAAAGGGCTCTAATGTCTCTCTACTCTAATCCATCAACTCGACTGCCCAAATCATCTTCTAATACCTTGTACAGCAACCTACAGTGACTCTGGATCATCTCCTGAACCTCAACTAAACTCTTACAGGTCCTCTCTGCCTTCCATCACCTAGCCTTCCCATATTTCTCAAATTCCAACCCTTTTTATTTTCCTATTCAGACCCGTTTAACTCAGATTTGCCAACTTTCTTGCTGTGTCCCATACAAAAACCACTCTCTCTGCCTCTGTCCATTCCTTCCACCTAGAATCCCTCACACTTCTCCATCAATTCAAGTTACTGCCGCCTTTAACACCCGTCTTAAAAAGCACTTTCTACAGGATGTCTTCCCTCTCCAACCCATCAGCTTCACCCCTTAACTCTTTGTCCCTCAGAACAAAGGATTTGATTTGTATTTTATCATCTTGCAGTCATCATGCTATTCTTTTCATATTTTGCCCCATTAGCTCTTGAGGCTAAGGACCATAATGTCTTACATATCTCTCTTTTGAACAGAGGTTCCTTAGAACACTAGCACTCAAATAAATGCTTAACTCCTCTTCCTTCTAAAATGTCCTTAAAGTTGTCAAAAACACATAATTAGCATTAAACTCCCAATTTTTAAATGTTTAGTTGATCTATATAACAAAAAGTCAAACACTTTAATCTACAGACTGTATAACAGCTACTCCATCCTCAGTCAACATCACACTACCAAGAATTAAGAAATCATTTTCAAACAAAATCCTGGAAACAAAATGAAAAACCCATAAGTTTAGCATTATAAGCTATTTTATTTTGCTCTCTGAAGTAAATCTAATGAATTAATTACCTAAAATTGATCTCAAGTGGTTTTTAAACTATGTTACCAAGATGTAAAACATACAAACACTCCAGTACCACAAGAGGCTCTTAAGTAGCTATTACAAGATTTGCTTCATCATAGCTGAAAATTATGCCAGAATTTTTAAATATTCCTTTCAAATGACCCCGTGAAATGCTTAGAAAGCTTGACCCTTCCCTGAAAGATGCATAATCAGCTTCCCTCTACAAGCTACTCACTGCATTCTCTATTAGCTAGTCACCAGGGGAAAAAAATTAACTTTCAAAAATAATCTTCCATTTAGCTATTACCTTGGCCTACCGTGGTTTCAGGCAAGTTCCAAAAGCCAACATGATTTGAAATCTTGAATTCAATCAAAAGTGATCATTTTATGTTGCTTAAGGATATAGTCCTTTTCACATACCAGTATATACTTTTAATACATCAGTTCCTTCAGTTCCCTCAGTTCTTCTAAGAAACAAAATAGTTTATCTTTGCCTTCATTGTGCCCCTTTTGTCCAGGAATAAGGAAAACAGTGTCCTTATTTTTATCAAATTCTGGAAATATGTTTAAATAAGTTGTCATCAGACACCATTATCAAAGATACAGTAAACATCTCCACAAACAGCGATACACTGGAATAGTGGATACTTAGTATACCAACCGCCTCAAGAACATAAACTTTTCAGCACAAACCAGGTACAAGAGTGCATACGGTCTGGCAACAAGTCTGAACACAGCCCAAATATTCCTATTATTTCTAGGACCACAGCATTCTGCAAAAGCTATGATGGAAAGGACTAAATCGATATAACTAAATCCATATTATCTAAACGTGACAGGAAACCATTGAAAGAGTATTTTAAATAGCCCTAAAAAGGGACACTCTGGAACAAGCAATGTATGCAATTGCGGGAAATCGAACTTAGATGACAATGAGTCCGTGACAATTAACATTTACCTTAATATTTGGCAATATGGTTTATTACAAACCTCAATCAAAACTTGGACCTACTTCCAAGTTGCCTTTTGATTAAACATAAATCATACAGTGGTAAATCAGGAATGTGTCAAAACGGAAAGATATTAACACATTCAGTCACTTAACCAATTTAACACAATGCATGTAGGGACGCTCCTATCTGTGGGCTCCCCCAGGCCCTTCCAAAGGAGGACTCAAGGCTTGCCTGCAAACGGGACCGCTGGTCACTGAGCAAGTTCAGCCCCCGGGGGGGGAGAACAAATACTCTGTATAGTCACACAGGAGGCTGTGACATTTAGTGTCTCCATTAAGTATGCAAAACTATGATGACCCCTGAGAGCTGCGCTAAGTAACATATGCCAAAAGACATCCACTCTGAAACCGTGCATGATGGTTTACGAAGCAAGTCTTGTCCTTCTCTTTATTTAAAAGAATGAGCAAGTGAACACTTCCATCACTATTTTAACGTGGAAACACTCAAGCACTTGACGAAGCGGGCTACCAACAGCCAAGAAAAGTATAAGCAATGTTTCAAATCAAATGATCCAAGTAAAAATCATATTGTCATTCAAGGTTAATAAGACCGGGGGAGGGGTTTGGGAGGAGAAAACAAGGAGCTACCTCATCCTTGACTGAAGACAGGTTCTGCCCTTTTCCATTACCCAGGTTGTTCTTTCAGCAGGTCTAGTATTTTAAAATCCTGCTCTTTCAAGGTTTCTTATTTTAAGGGCGAGGTGGAGAAAGGGTCGTAAAATAAAATCAATACTCACTGCTAACTTTCATGCTGCCAAAAGCTGAAGGCTGCTGCACTGGCTTGCAGCTCTCCGCAAAGGAGGTGGTTCTGGGCCGCCCTGACATGATCACTGTCTTCCCGAATCACCTTTTCCTTCCTTCCTCGTCTTCCTATTGTTTTATGTTGGGATGTTAGGTTAATGATAAATGCAGCATTAAGTTCTCCCCAAGAAAAAGAAAAAGACTTCGTCCTCTTGGCTTTGCACTCCTTTTGTATAGCTATTTAAAAAAAAAAAAAAAAAACGATGTATTTCTCCTTCAAGACAGATAGCTACCGATATTGAACATATAGATGATCTAGGCTTGGGGCAAAAATGCAATTCTTCTCCCTCCCTTTCAGGAAGGAGGCAGGAAGGAAAAAAGAAGGCTCCTAAAAAATATATATCACGTGAAACGGGGCAAATACTTGATCGAAAATAAGTACTTTGAATATTGTATTTTCCTCCGGGATTTTTTTTCCGAGTCAATGAAGAAGGGAAGCGGCGGAAGGATCACGAGTCTCACGCTTGAAGAGAAGGGGGATGGGAAGGAGGGAGGGAGAGGGAGGGGTGGCTCGGAGATGCGACTGGAAACGCTGCGGCTCCGGTGGATCCGGCGGGCTGATGACGGGGCCCGGCGAAGCACAGGGCGGCGGAGTGGCGAGTCAGTCAGACGCGGGCGGTGGCGGCAGCTCCCCTCCTCATTGCGCCAGGAGCAGCTGCAGGCGACGGCTGGATCCAGCGGCCATGGCGGTGGCGGAGGCAGCTCCCTTCAGACCCCAGGCAGCGGCTCCTCGACTGCTCCCCATACGCTGGGGACATGGGAACCCGGCAACCGCTTCCGTCCCTCGGGGCCCCCTCCCCCGTCCACAGCACCAGCGCGGCCGCCCTCCTGCCCCTCGCCTCTGCTTGGTGCCCGCTCAGGAAGTGTCCGCGCTGTGCCCCCAGCCCGGAGCACTGTCAGCGGCTGCGGGGCCGGCTCCTCCTCGCTTCCTTCCTTCCTTTGTCACTCGGCCCGTGCTGCGGCGGCAGCGGCGGCAGCACTAGCCCGCATTCGCCCGGGTGGAGGGCTGCTCTGTGTGAGGAGAGCCGTCTGCGCAGCCGCCTAGCTCTTCCCCACTCCCCCTCCTTCCTCCTACTCGTCCTCCGCCTCCTTCCTCCCCCACCCAGCCTTACACCGCCCAGCGCCCAGCCGCCCGCGTAACAGGCGTCTGGGAATTGCCCACCGAGCCCCGCGCCCGCCCTCTTCGGCTGGGGAGCCGAAGCCCGAGCGGGGCCAATCACGGACGTCGTTTGTTTGCGGCTCCTCCCGGAAAAAGCCGATCGACCTGAAGAACCAATTGGAGAGTGTCGCTGGAAATCCACGCCCAAGGAGCGGAAAATGCCGAAGATTACCGAATAGGATGAAGGTGGATTGCCTTGTTCTGTGGCTGGCTGGAGGAGAAATTCGACAATGGCAGCAGTAACCAATCAGAGTCGCCGGCTCTCACGGAAAAGCATGAAGAGTTAAGGTCGGTGAAACCCAGAGTTCCTGGAGAAACAGTACTGCCTAGGACAGCCTAGCCAATCAGAACATTTTCCTCGCCGAAGTGGGGAGAAGAAGAAAGCTGAGGCAGGACGTCTATAAAGCGCCTTCTTATTGGCTTGAAGCTTTAGCGCTGAATGGAGCAAAGGAGAAAGGGAGGGAGACCGAAATCCGTTGTGGTAGCCAATCAACACTCACTGCCGTCCTATCGCAAGACCTAGCTGCAGTGTGATTGGCCTCCAACCTCCGGTGGCGGTCCCGGGACCTAGACGCTCGGCTAGGGTCGTGGCGGTCGGTGTCGCCTACTCGCTTGCGGCTGCTCCCAACCCATAGGAAAGTCGCAGATAGGGAGCGCAGGCCTTCCGCGCATCCGCTCCGCGCAGCCTATCCGAAACTTGTGGTCGGCGGGGCTGGGCTCTGCTGGCATTTAAGCGAGCGGAGGGTCGAAGGGCTCTCTCCACTCACACTAGAGGCTTTCGGCAGGGTGCGGCTAGTTCTTCGCGCCCGAGGCACCCTTCAGCCTGAGATCGCGAGTCCCGAGGACTGTTGTCTTCCACAAAAGGGCCAAAGGGGCCTCTCCGTTCGGGTGCGAATTCTCAGACACTAAAGTGGGGACAAAGCTTCCAGAAAAGAGCGCCTCTGGGCAATTGCGCCCCGCCCAGCCGCTGGGGCCATTGATAGCGCGAGGCCGACTACACCTCATGAGCATGGCCCAACTGGGCGTTCTGGAAAGGCCCCTAAGAAATGAGCTCATTCTGGATGCGCGCGCTCCTTGGGCGCGACTGCCCAGTGCAAAACGGGCCAAAAACAGGTGAGGGGAAATGCCGTCAGGCCGGATATCCTGAAGTCTCTAAGGAAACGGAATCAGAATAGCCCTTAGTGGCTTTGGGTCCTCTGGAACAAGGGTCATCTATAAAAGCACTGTTGGAGTAGGTTTTACACATAGTCCGGCGTTCGTTGTTCTACCAGAGAACCAGTTCTTTCTGTCAGAGGCCATGAGGTATGGCTAAGTCAGGATATCAGGGAAAGTAGAATAGACAGTTGTCATGCTGATTATGATCCTCTGATGCCTGTGATTTCCACTTGCAGAGTCATCCCTTTCTGTTAAGATGCTGTTTCCAGAAAGCACGTGTAAAAGTACTCATTTGATCAGATTGCCTAGCTGTTGCTTAGAAAAACTGATGAGGGACTTGGGACAGAACAAAGTAAGCTTTGATGGGAGACAGAAAAAGTCTGGATAGGGTTTGCAGACTTTCTGGGGCCAGACAAGTAAAGCAAATGAGTGAAACTGGCCTGGTGTAAAACAATGGGGAGTGATAGAGAATATGGCAACTTCGAGTGTCCGTGCCATAGCTAAAAGGAGCAGCTGCTCCTCAGCTCTAGCAGATTGTTGCTCTCAGGAATGTGGGTTCAGTGCAGGGCTTGGAACCGGTTAGTTCAGGTTTGAACCCCTGCTTAGAATTTGCATTCCTACCCCAGATATACTGAATTAGAATCTACATTTTAATAAAACCCTCTGGTTATTCTTAATGTATAATTGATTTTGAGAACCAGTGCTCTGCTAGTGGTTCTCAGAATTGGTCCCTAACCAGCAGTATTAGCATTGCCTGGGAACTTGTTAGAGATGCAAATTCTCAGCAGGGGTTTGAACCAGAACAGAACAGTGTTTTGAGAGTCAATGTTGTTTTTGTTTTCCCAAGATAAACCCAAAAGCCGGATTTTTGTGTGAAATCTCTGGATTTTTAAATGTAGACAACCAATATTTAAAAACACTGCGGGCCAAACTGAAAACATCCTGCGGTAGACGTAGCCAACAGGCAGTCAATTTGCAGTATTTAACCAGAGCGTAGATCTTGTAGCCCAAGAGCAGTAGAGGCCCTTGTTCTTTGTCATTAAGAGAGAACATGAGATCACTGGATGTCATGGGGGAGGGTAAAGAACACTAAAAGCAAACTCAGTGCGTGGCAACCTTGTCAGCGGATTGGTGGCTCTCCATGCTGTTAGGAAAAGCCTTTGCCACTGCTCCTGAAAAAGCTGTGAGGCAACACTTTAAATCCTGCCTTCCTCTCACACCAGCAAGAAAGTGAACAAATGTTTCAGTTACACAAATTGGAAACACGGCCATTATTTTGTATATAATATAATACAAAAATAACCTAACTTGAGGTTGTACTTAGTTGCTGCCTTCAAATATTTTAAACTAATTCTGTTAAAAATCTGAAGGGAGAGGGAAATTTTATAGGAAAAAAAGTACATATTTCAGTCTAAGAATTAGAGCTTGAAAGAGAAGTTTATGAGAAAATACAGAACTACTGAAGCATTCAATGATTGTTTCTCTGAACTGTTAAACCCACTGTTACCTTCCCACCTACTTTTAACTGCTTGTCAGTTCATAATAGTAATACTTAATATTTATTGAGTGTTTACAGTGTGTCAAGCATTGTTCTTAAGTACTTTACACATAGTATCTCATTTAAGTTTCATAACAATCCTACTCTGCTTTTCAGGTGAGGAGATGAGGCCCAGGAGCTTTACTGACTTGCTTCAGGTCCACAGAGCTGAAGCAGCAGAACTAGGATTCATATCCCCTGTTCTTAGACTCTACTCCATACTTTCTCTCACAGTCCCCACATTTCTCCATATATCTTGCTTTATTGTCAGTCTAAACCTTATGCCTTCTTACTGTGATCTCTGATTGTGAACACAGCCCTCAGTATGGTATCAGTTTGATTTACTCCAAGGCTCATCAGATGGTCTCATGTAGAGATCAGCTATTCTAAGCCACATTCTATAGGATTACTGAGAGTGTCTACAAGATAATATTTATAAATTAAAGTACACAGTGAACTAGCTTACATGTACTGTAGTAATAAACATTTGCATAGTACTTTGCAGTTTATGAAGCACTTTGACATACATTGTATCATTTGGTTCTCGCAGCAAGCCAATGAGTTGGAAGGGAAGCTATTCTGTTTTTACAAATGAGGAAACTAGGCATTAGATGGTTTGAGTGACTTGCTCAAAATCACTTAGCTGCATTTTAAATTGAAACTAGAAGAAACTGAATGCAGGTTTAATAATGAAGGTAGCAAGTAGAATGAGGTGCAGTTTTTTAGATGAACCCAGAGTCAACCATTCCAAACGTTAAGTCCATGAGCAAACTCTTCCTAGGACCTCGTTTACTTAGCTAACATATATTAAACAACTATAGTGTTATTGGGTGCTAGTCTTCAAAATATAAGATACAGTCTCTGTGCTCCATACAATTGCATTCAGGAAATATAAGATGGAAAGAGTTGTTCAATAATGAAACCTAGGAAAGCCTTCTGTTATGGGTTGAAGTTTATCCGCCCCCCCCCCCACCCCCCACCCCAGCAAAAGTATATTGAAGTCCTAACACTTGGAACCTCAGAATGTGCCCTTAATTAAAACTAGGGTCCTTGCAGATATGATTGATAGTTAAGATGAGGTCATTAGGGTGGATGCTAATGCTTTATGATTAGTAGCTTTATAAGAAGAGGAGAAGAGATACACAGGGAGGAACACCATGTGACAACAAGGCTAGAGTTTGGAATAATGCATCTACAAGACAAGGAATGCCAAGGATTGTGATAAACCGCTGGAAGGTAGAAGGAATGGAACAGACTCTTACAACTGGACCAATAAGCAACATCATGATAAATGGAGAAAAGATTGAAGTTGTCAAGAATTTCATTTTACTTGGATTCACAATCAACACCTATAAAAGCAGCAGTCAAGAAATCAAAAGACTCATTGCATTGGGCAAATCTGCTACAAAAGATCTCTTAAAAGTGTTGAAAAGCAAAGATGTCACCTTGAAGACTAAGGTGTGCCTGACCCAAGCCATGGTGTTTTTAATAGCCTCATATGCATGCAAAAGCTGGATGATGAATAAGGAAGACCAAAGAAGAATGGACACCTTTGAATTGCGTTAGCAAAGAATACTGAATATACCGTGAACTGTCAAAAGAATGAACAAATCTGTTTTGGAAGAAGTACAACCAGAATGCTCCTTAGAAGCAAAGATGGCGAGACTACGTGTCACATACTTTGTACTTGTTATCAGGAAGGACTTCATGCTTGGTAAAGTAGAGGGTCAGCAAAAAAGAGGAAGACCCTCAATGAGATGGATTGACATAGTGGCTACAACAATGGGCTCAAGCATAACAACAATTGTGAGGATGGTGCAGGCCTGGGCAGTGTTTCATTTTGTTGTACATAGGGTCACTATGAGTCAGAACTGACTTGATGGCACATAACAACAACAGAGCCCTCCAGAAGGAACCGATGTTATCCACACCTTGTTTTCAGGTTTTTAGCCTCCAAAACTGTGAGAAAATACATTTCTGTTGTTTTCAGCCACCCAGCTTGTGGTACTTTGTTACGGCAGCCCTAGGAAACTAATACATCCTCTAATATCAAGGTCAAAGTGAAGATTAAGAAGAAGGAAAAATAAATTTATATTTATTGAGTGCCTTTTCAACCCTCCCCAAAACCCCAAGAGATAGGCGTTATTAGCCCTCTTTTTAATAGATGGGGGAGGGGGATGAGTCTCAGGATAAATACGTAATCAAGGTCACACAAACAATAATAAACGGCAAATCTGGGATGGGATTTATACCTGAGTTGTTGAGGCCAGCCTCTTTCTACAAGATCACTCTGCCTTCCAACAAGAAGTAGCACTATGTATCCTATTTATGTAAAATTGTATGCCTGTAGAAATAGTAACTGTATTGTTTTTGTCCTTTCCAGTATCATCTTCATTTTTCACCTTTACAATAAGAAAAAAAAAAAAAAAAGCACTTTAAAAAGTAAAACTGCAGAAGAATAAAAGAAAAGAGGTCACAGTGTAATACTGCTTAATTCCATTAGGAGTTTACTGAAACTTCCTTACAGTGGCACCTTTTGTCAATAATTCTGATATATGTTCCACAGGACAGTAATCTAACAAGAAAGATAAATAGCAGCAGCTAGACAGGCGCTTTAGAGGGATTCAGGGAATCAGTTTCAAAAGTGAAACTGAGGAAAAGCTCTGAAGCAGCAGCAGAAATTTGCCCCTCCTTAAAAAAAAACTCATAGCAACCCTATAGGACAGAGGAGAACTTCCCCATCGGGTTTGCAAGGAGTGACTGGTGGATTTGAACTGCTGAGCTTTTGGTTAGCAGCTAAGCTTTCATACAGTGGAGGAAACCTGTAAACTGATAACACCATAATGTAATCTATGAAGCTAGCACAGAGGACAGAAGTGTCCCAGAGAAGATTATTTTCCAAGGTGTATTTACATACAAGTAGTGGTTAAGAGCTCAGCTGCTAACCAAAAAGTTGGCAGTTCGAATCCACCAGCCCTCCTGGGAAACCCTATGAGGCAGTTCTACTCTGTCCTATGAGTTAGAACTGACTCAACGGCACATAACAACAAGTGGTCCCCAGGACTGGAGGAAGACCCATTAACAATCTGCGTTATACAGATCGTACAACCTTGCTTGAAATTGAAGAAGACTTGAAGCACATACTGATGAAGATCAAAGACTACAGCCTTCAGTATGGATTACAACTCAACATAAAGAAAACAAAAATCCTCACAACCTGACCAATAAGCAACATCATGATAAATGGAGAAAAGATTGAAGTTGTTGAGGATTTCATTTTACTTGGATCCATAATCAACACCCATGGAAGAAGCAGTCAAGAAATCAAACGACGCATTGCATTGAACAAATCTGCTGCAAAAGACCTCTTGAAAGTGTTAAAAACAAAGAAGTCACTTTAAGGACTAAGGTGCACCTGACCCAAGCCATGGTGTTTTCAATCACCTCATATGCATGCAAAAGCTGGTCAATGAATAAAGAAGACCAAAGAAGAATTGACACCTTTGAATTATGGTGTTCGCAAAGAATATTGAATATACCATGGACTGCCAAAAGAATGAACAAATCTGTCTTGGAAGAATTACAGCCAGAATGCTCCTTAGAAGCAAGGATGGCAAGACTGCGTCTCACATACTTTGGACATGTTGTCAGCAGGGATCAGTCCCTAGAGAGAGACACCATGCTTGGTAACATAGAGGGTCAGCGAAAAAAAGGAAGACCCTCAATGAGATGGATTGACACGGTGGCTACAACAAGGAGCTCAAGCATAACAACAATCATGAGGATGACGAAAGACTGGGCAGTGTTTCATTCTGTTGTCACTGTAAGTCAGAACTGATTCGACAGCACCTAACGACAACAACAATAGTGGTCTCCAGAGTAGGTGCATGTACCCAGAGGTTGCACAGGATGATCCTTTGGGGTGTTGGAAATATTAGAACTTACTTTTATCTTAGAATGTAAGAAATTAACTTTTCAGCAGTTACTTTACTGATAGACACTGGTACCCTCCTCAGTCTCAATGTCAAAGGAATAGGTGCTACATGGTCCGCAATATCCTAACAAAAGGGGAAGAATTCCACAAGTGCCTTCCTGTTTTATTGAATTTTCTGTCACATATGGCACTTATGCTTAAGAAAGTGGATTTCCAGATCATATTATTTGGTTTTTAAATTAATTCTTACAAAACAGGTTACTGAAAATAATTCCCGCAAATAAAGTATGGATTACAGATTTTACTAATAGAGGAAGAGTAAGTGAACAAACAATGGCAAAGCTGACATTCTCCTACTCTTAGCAGGAGTTCTTTATCACTCACATCACTAAGTAAAAACAATAAGCTCATCAAATCTGACAAGAAGTAGATCTGGAATTTTTGGAATTCTCAAGAAGAATTTTTGAAATATGAAGTTAGCATCTACTGTTGTCAAAGTCAAAGCTTACCCTAAGTTTAATTGAGATGTAGCTAATGCTAATGTGAAGCCTTCAAAATTACCAAACATTTAAAGACTATGCGTCTAGGATGGTGCTAATAATCTTTCTTTTCGGGGGGCGGGGGAGAACAAATTTCATTAATAATTAAAAACTATTTTTAAAAATATTGGTTAATTCACCTCTCTTAATTTCCATGTGTGTCTTATAATGTACATATTGTATTAATTCAAAAGTATATGTTTTATAAATATGCAGTGTATATTTGAGCATTAAAAATTATTTTACTAGAAGGGTATAAGATCAAAAAAGTTTGTAGACCACAGTTTAAAACAAAGAGTAGTTGTCTGGATGGGCAAGGAAGAGAACAACATTCCAGGCAAAGAGAAGAAATTATGCAGTGGCAGAAATATATGTAACAAAGTGTTCAGAGACCTGGAGGTAGTTTGGCATTATGTAGTACATAAGATCTGGAGCAAGAGAAAAAAAGGAAAACAGTATCTGATGATAGAATAGTACTTAAGTAAATTATGCTATAGTCACTCCATATTATGCAAACCCAGTGCCACTGAGTTGATTCCGACTCATAGACTCCCTACAGGACAGAGTGGAACTGCCCCATAGGGCTTCCAAGGCTGTAAAACTTCACGGAAGCAGACTGTCCTGTCTTTCTCCTGCAGAGCGGCTGGTAGGTTTGAACTGCCACATGCCACACGTCACGTGCTTTTGGTTAGCAGCCACGTGCTTCACCACTGCACCACCAAGGCTCCTCCATAATATGCAGTCAATAAAAAATAATAAATATGAAGACTAATAACAAGTTAGAAATATGTTTATGAAACAATATTAATTGAAAAATATAGAACTTCAAATTGCATATGTACCATATTTACAATTCTGTAAAATATATGTACATTTGGATCAAGATTGAAAAGAAAGTCAGAAATTAGAGTAATTCTGTTAGTATTTTGGCATATTTAATTATAGATAAAATATTCACTTTAAATGTTTTCATTTAATATTTTTATAATAGATTTCTATTTGTTTGATTTTAGAAGGAATTGGCCCCCAAAGTAATACACTTCTTCGCTGTGATTCACATGTTCCTCAGAAGCATCTGATTACATTGAATTCTTAATAAAACTCAAATTTTCTCAGCAAAGCTTTCCAACACTAACATTTTTACCAATAATCCTTTGTCATATAAGGTAAATTAATAAAACTAGCCCATATTTATGAGTACATACTATATGCAAGACATATGCTAGGCATTTAATGTAAAGAATTGTATGACTGGCTCTTACCCTATGGTTGAGGAAACAACTACATGAAAAGTTAAATAACAAATTATTTTAAATAACATTTTGAATCATTAAAAAATATTATGAGGCAAAATATAATTTTCTAATATGATTGTCACTCATAATCCTCAAATGAATTGCTCATGCAGAGATATTTATAATAGGTGAGTGGAGGACACCTTCAATCTAAAGTGGGTCTTACAGTATGAGTAGTAGGATTTGGAGATGAAGAAAAGGGAAGGGAAGTAAATTATCTTCCACCACTTCAATTCCAATGCATGAGACTAATCCCCCCTTAGTAAATCCTCAGGTGGGTGAAAATGTCAGAGCAATTAAGAACAGGGTGTGTCTGTTCATCTGACTTCAGGAAAACCAGTTTGGCTGGAACAGAAAGCTGATGGAGGAGAGGAATGGAAGATAAGGTTTTAAAGATAGTTTGGGGCCAAATTTGACAGAGCTTTGAATGTTACACCAAGAAATCTGGGCTTTGTCCTGCAGGCAGTGGAGAATTATGGGAGGTATTTTAGCATATGGAAGACAGATGTTTACCTGTGTTTTATTGACTATGCAAAGGTATACAACAGTGTGGATCATGACAAATTATGGATAACATTCCAAAGAATGGGAAAAGACCTCTTTAAAGTGTTGAAAAGCAAAGATGTCACTTTGAGGGCTAAGGTGTGCCTGACCCAAGCCACATTTTCAGTCACCTCATATGCATGCTGTCTTAGGCTTGGTTCTCTAGAAAAGCAAAACCAGTAAAGCGTATAAATATATAGAGAGATTTATATCAAGGAAATGGCTCAAGTGGTTGTAGAGGCTGGAACGTCCCAAGTCCATGAGTCAGGCTGGAGGCTTCTTCTGATTCACACAGCCAAAGGGGCTAGTGAACCCAAGATTGGCAGGTCAGAGAGCAGGGCTCTTGCTCACAGGCTTTGAAGACCACTGAATCCCAAGATCGGTAGGCAAGACCACGGGTAAGCTGCTAGCTCAAGTCCCAAGAACTGGAGGTTGAACAAGAGCCAGCCGCAGGATCCAGCATGACCAAAAGCCCACGAGCCTTTCCAGAATGTCCATTTATATTCGATGCATACCACACACCCAAGAAAACTCCCTTTCAACTGATTGGCTACTCACAGCAGATCCCATCATGGAGGTGATCACATTATATCAGATCTCTTCATGGAAGTGATCACAGCATCATACGGCTGCCAAATCACTGAGAATCACGGCCCAGCCAAGTTGACAAACAGCCTTAACCATCACACATGCAAAAGCTGGACAGTGAGTAAGGAAGACTGAAGGAGAATTGACACCTTTGAATTATAGTGTTGGTGAAGAATATTGAATGTACCATTGTCATGGATTGAGTTGTGTGTCCCCAAAATATCTGTCAGCTTGGCTGGGTCATGATTCCCAGTGTTGTATGATTGTATAATCTGATGTGATTTGCTTATGTGTTGTAAACTCTTATCACTATGATGAGATTATATGTGATCTCCTTATGTGTTGTAAGTTCTATCACTGTGACAAGGTTATGCTGATGAGGTTGACGAGATTAGATAGTGTCTTAATGCAATCTCTTTTGAGATATAAAAGAAAGAAGCAAGCAGAGACACATGGGAACCTCACACTACCAAGAAAGCAGTGCCGGGAGCAGAGCGTGTCCCTTGGACCTGAGGTTCCTGCGCTGAGATGCTTCCAGACCAAGGAAAGACTGATGCATCGCAAGGACCTTCCTCCAGAGCTGACAGAGAGAGAAAGCCTTCTCATGGAGTTGATGCCCTGAATTTGGACTTGTAGCCAACTGGACTGTAAGAGAATAAATTTCTCTTTGTTAAAGCCATCCACTTGTGGTACTTCTGTTAGGGTAGCACTAGATGACCACGACAACCATGGACTGCCCAAAACACGAACAAATCTGTCTTGGAAGAATTACAGCCAGAATGCTCATTAGAAGCGAGGATGGCAAGACTTTGTCTCATATACTTTGGACATGTTATCAGGAGGAACCAGTCCTTGGAGAAGGCCATCATCAAAAAAGAGGAAGACCCTCAACAAGATGGATTGACACGGTGGCTGCAATGATAGGCTCAAGCATAACAACAATTATGAGGATGGCGCAGGACCAGGCAGTGTTTTGTTCTGTTGTGCATAGAATCGCTATGAGTTGGAACTGACTCAACAGCACCTAACAACAACAAATGAGTCAGAACCATCTCGATGACACCTAACAACAACAAGACATTATCATGTTTCTGAAGTAACATACACTGTGGTTTTTCCTATTGCTGAAAATGTGGCCAGAGTAACAAGCCACAGCCTACTTGTTCGTGCTTCTTATAATCAATGAGGTGTGTCCAAATGGAAAGTACTGGATATACAGTTTGATGGATCGCTTTTATATAGCCTATTTATATGGACCTGTAACTCCCACCAAATGATTGTGTGGGACTATGCAAATGAGGTGCATGTGGCCCACGAAGGGGATTGGCTATCTTGCTAATAATGCAAATAAGGTGCGTGCACCCTTTTGTGGGCGAGACCATGCAAATAAGGTGTATGGAAACCTAATGAGGGGATTGGTCAGTTTTGCCATCCTGCTAGGCTTAAAATGAGCCATCCTAGAGGTAGACAGGGGGGACCTCACTACCACCAAGAAGAAGAGACAGGAGCAGAGCGTATTCTTTGGACCTGGGATCCCTGCACTGAGAACCTCCTGGACCCAGGAGACAGAGAGAAAGAGAGCTGTAACCCAGGAGATGTAACAGCAAAATCAGAGGCAGAGAAGTGGCAGCAGCAGAACCAGGAGACCAGCATGAGACACTGCAGTGAGCTTCCCAGCCCACAGGGTAAGGTGGTTACAGTGGGGATGGACCAACCCACAGAACTAGATAGCTGAGCACCTTCTGGCAGGAGGCTTTCTGGCGGAGTGGGATGTCTCTGGGCACTTGTCAGTGGAGCTAGGCCTGCCGACCCACGGAGCCAGAGAGTTGAGTGCCTTCAGGCTGAGGCTTGCTGGAAAAGTGGGGTACCCTGGGCATTTATTAGTGGAGCTAAAGAGCTTTGTAACACTTGCCCAAACAAGGCAGAGGCCTGGTCAAGGGGCTGAGGGGCCAAGGAGTCAAGAGGCCAAGGGCCAGACAGAGGCCTGCCTGTGGGCACAGCTAAGAAGAGGCTGTCCTAATTGAAGAACTGTATCCTGAGTCATCCCTGATCCTGAATTATAACCTGTTACTTCCCTAATAAACCCCCAAACTGTGAGTTCTGTGTGGCCATTGCAGTGAATTATCGAACCTGGCAGAGAAGTACAGAGTGCCGTGGGAGGGATGGCTGGTGTCAGAATTGGTAAAAAGTTTGGAGAGAGAGGTATGTCTGACCTCTGCCTCATAAGAATCAGCCTTAGGCTGTTGATGCTGATAATGATTCTCTCTCCTCCCTCTTTGTGAAGTTAGACAAGAAGGTCTGATGCTGCCGCCATGCCATCTTCAGTGCAGGATTGTTGTTGTTGTTAGGTGCTGTTGAGTTGGTTCCAACTCATAGCAACCCTATGTACAATCAAAGGAAACACTTCCTGGTCCTGTGCCATCCTCACAATCGTTGCTATATTTGAGGCCATTGTTGCAGCCACTATGTCAGTTCATCTGACTGAGGGCAGGATGACTACCCAAAAAGAAGACGGTGAACATTTGAAATATAACTACTATTAAGTGGACTCTGATTGTATTAAAAATTTCATGTCAAGCCTTTGACAGACCGTATAAATTAAAAAAAAAAAAAAAACTTGATGAATCCTTTTAGTGTTTTTATGCTTAGCACATTTTTGTTTGTAAGAGGGTATAATCATGTGGTTATGACAGTATTACTGATTAGGTTATTACAAGCTGTTTCAGTTTTATTTATTTTACCCCATTTCCATTCACTTCTTGAAAAGGACTTTTTTGGACAAGAATACAAATATTTTCATACTGAATTGGATAAATGAATTCACATGAATTGAATTGAAAATAATAAGGATGTGTAGATTGAATGCTTTGATTTAAGCATACTTCTTTACAACAAATTCTGGTTAATTCAACTTTGTTTTTTGTGGATTAAAATGTAATAAATTTATTGGGTGCCATTGAGTCATTTCCGACTCATGGTGACCCAATATAACGGAGTAGGACTGCCCCATAGGGTTTCCTAGGCTGTAATCTTTATGGAAGGAGCCCTGTGGCACCATGGTGAAAACTGCTAACTGAAAGGTCAGTGGTTCAAACCCACCAGCAAAGATGGGGCAGTCTGCTTCGGTAAAGATTTGTAGCCTGGGAAACCGTATGGGGCAGTTCTACTCTGTCCTATAGGGTCACTATGAGTCAAAATTGACTTCACTGCAACGAGTTTGGTTTGGTTTTTGGGATCTTATAGGAGCAGATCGACAGATCTTTCTCCCTCAGAGTTCAAACCGGTGGGTTCAAACTGCGAACCTTTGGGTTAGCAGCAGCGCTTAATCACTGTGCCACCAGGGCTCCTTGTAATAAATTTAGGCCTGAGAAATTCTCATTTGGAACAAGTATTTTAGGAACTCAGCAGCCAACAGTAAATTGGAAATGGTCAGATTCTCTTCTCTGCATGGAAATAGGACTCACATCTCTCAGAATAGAACAAAAGTCTTTAGATCTTTAATCTTTATTAAACTGATGGTTGTCTTAGTTATCTAGTGCTGCTATATCAGAAATACCACAAGTGGGTGACTTTAACAAACAGAAATTTATTTTCTCACAGTTTAGGAGGCTGGAATTCTGAATTCAGGGTGCCGGCTCTAGGGGAAAGCTTTTTCTCTCTGTCAGCTCTGGAGGAAAATCCTTGTCTGAGTTTCTAATCCTGGACGACCATCATATGGCTTGGCATCTCTCTTCTCCCATCTTTTTGCATCCGAATGGGATTATAACCACAGGCATAGAGGTTAGGATTTACAACACATGTTTTGGGGGGACAGAAATCAATCCATAACAATGGTGAAGGTGGAAGTTAAAGGAAAACTGGCATCCTTTGTTTCTTTGCTACTGAATATCTTGACTTGGAAAAAAAAAAAAAAGGAAACTTGAAAAATATTAAGAAGTCCTATGGATCTTCCAAGAAGGAATTCCAGAATGCAGAGCATGACTATATCCCTCAGTCAGGCTGGAGTTTCATTTGGATGGTGGCCATCAAGATTCATCATTGCTCCAACTTCATCCCTGTGCCTTGTAGGAAGGAGTTCTGAAAGGAAATGGGAGGGAGTCACGAGACCCTAAGAAATGTATGTTCCTCTGTAACGTCCAGATCAGACAGGAGCAGGAATTACCAGATGTCAGACCAGAAAGGATTCTCTTGGGATAGAGTTTAGAGCTCAGCTTTATAAACTCATTAATGGCTCACCACATCTATTTTTGTTCATTATTTTTATAATTTATATTGTATGTGCACTCGTAGGGTCCAGTACTTGTGGATTGAATTGTGTTCCCCCAAAATATGTGTATCAATTTGGCTAGGCCACAATTCTCAGTATTGTGTCCACCATTTTTGTCATCTGATGTGATTCCCCTATATGTTATAAATCCTGTCTCTATGATGTTGATGAGATGGGATTAGCGGCAGTTATGTTAATGAGGCAGGACTCAATCTATGAGATTGGATTGCGTCTTCAGCCAATCTCTTTTGAGACATGAAAGAAGTGAGCAGAGAGACACGGGTACCTCATTCCACCAAGAAAGCAGCAGCAGGAGCAGAGCACGTCCTTTGGACCCAGGGTCCCTGCACCTGAGAAGCTCCTCAACCAGGGGAAGATTGATGACAAGGACCTTCCTCCAGAGCCGACAGAGAGAGAAAGCCTTCCCCTGGAGCTGATGCCCTGAATTCAGACTTCTAGCCTACTAGACTATGAGAGAATAAGCTTCTGTTTGTTGAAGCCATCAACTTGTGATATTTCTGTTACAGCAGCACTAGATAACCAAGACAGGGCCCTCTTAGAATTGAAAATACATCTCTTACAGAGCCAAGTCAGCTGGAACTCTAAGGAAACTAGTCTACGGACAGTAAGCTTTTAATCTGGCATGAGAGGAGTTAAAGTGAAGTACTTCTGAACACCAGAGAAACCATTAAATGGAAAAACAACAACAACAACAACAACAACAAGAAGGGATTGCCAAAGGAGAATACTCACATGATTTGCCTTTATATCTTGCTTTCTTCTTATGTAAATGGAATTACATCGAGATGTAAAGCATCTCTCTCGATCTCCATTGATGCCATGCACATAGTAGGAACTCAGTAAATGTTGGCAAAACCAGTAATTTAATTGTAGTTGAAAAAATTGAAACCACTAAAATTACAATTTTATAAAATATTTGCATACAGACAGGGACTCAGAAGAAATGTCCAAAAATGAAAACAGTTGTTTTATTAATTTGTTGATTTTCTTAATGTTTTTTCTTATATTTAACGTATTTCCATGATTGCTTCTACAATATAATTTGGGTATCAAATTTTAAAAATTAGATGCCTTCAAATATAACAAGAAGTCACAGCTTGGGACAAAGCTCTGTATACCCATGGGGTTCAAATATGTTTTGGCAAATCTAGCAAACTGGTGAGTTCAGGCTGCCAAGAGGTGATTTACATAAGGGTGTTAGCAGAAAGACTGCTAAGAAGTGTGGGCGCAGAGAGGAGGCAGTTTGGCCAAGCTGCGTTTCAGCCAGTGTGCAGTGCTACAACATACTAACTAGTATTCTGATTGGTCATTGCCACGCCAGCTGTTAACCTATTTTGGATCACCTCTGGATTGAGGGGATTCCCTGTCTATCTTGAAGATTGGTACTGTAGTTCAGCCCTCTTAGAGAGCGCCACAGGCTGAAATAGGACTGCAGTAAAATCTTTATTACGTCATAAAATGTAATTCGAAGATGAGTGATCCAGGCCTTGTCTCCACTTCTGCAGGGAACATGGCATAATTTTGCAGTATTGAGAACTCCAGAAAACACAGAAGCATTTTGATTCCTTGACGGCCACAGTGGAGATCATCAAGGTGTCCAACAGAAGGTGGTCAATGGGCTGGCTCAATGATAAAAGTACCAAAGGTGTTCAAAGACAACAGAAATCTCAGCAGTGGACGTCCATGTGTTTCACATGAACTCAAGACTTGTTTTGAATTCTTGTGAAATACTGCCTAGGGGTTCTTAGAAATTATGGTCAAGGGATTTTGCAAGGGGCTGGAGATCCTGCATTAGCAGGCAAAGGCAGGAGCCAATAAAACGTGAATTATAAAGCTACTGGCGATTAGCTCATAATTAGGTTTTTTAGTTCATAAAGAATAAGAGACGTGAGAAGTAAATCTGCTGTTCCCTCACTCAGTAGTCCCCATTCCTACATGCTTATTTGTGTGAGCATTTCACTGCACTGAGGGTACTGATGGTTTTTAAAAATACAGGGCATGTTTTTCTTACATGACCCATAAACGCAAGTTAAATACAATTCTTCATCCTTGGCTCAACCAAAGAAAAAATGATGTGTTCCAATACTGGAAGAAAAACTGGCTGGGCTGAATTTATTGAGATTTAAGGTCTTTTAAAGGGTAATTTTTGAGTGTATGTGATTTGCACTTAAAATGCTGTTTTTAGAAACTAAACTTTGCCAAAGCGATAACTCCAGGGTATTACCTTTCATGTACTGCTGAAGAGTTTATAATGAATATTATAGTACTGAATGTACACAAGACAGGTAATATTACTCCCATTTTACAGACGAAGAAATGGAGGCACAGAGAACTATAATTACCTTTTTTGACTCAACATTACCACATCGATCAACAAGTATTCATTGAACAGCCTCAGGTACATGCCATTTCACTATGTTCTTGGAGTAATATTAAAGAAAAGACATGAAGGTATGCTCTGAGCAGGCAAAAGAAGTCGCTCATAAAATTAGGGTAGTTTATAAGATGACATCCTTTTTTTTTTTTTTTTTTTTTTGTACTTTCATGGTCCTCTCTTTATCATTGGCCTATTTATTCCCTTTATGTGTTGTAGTGATTAGTATTTAGTAATTGCATAAAATATATGCCTTTGAAGCCAGAACAATGTTCATGGCAGCTGATATATGGAGCAAAGATTTTTAAAAAGGAAAGATGTACATGTAGGCTCCCACCAGGTTTGAAGTATAATTGCAATTGGAATTTAATCAGTGGACACTTACTAAATACCTATCATGTATAAAGTATTATTCTTAATGAGAGTCAACAAAAAGAGAAGAAGACATGGTCACTAACGTTAAGCAATTTTTAATCTGGCTAGGAAGGGATAAGATATAGTCTAGGTATATTGTAGGTACTCAATAAATATTTTTGAATGGATGGATGACTATAAAAGATTGTTACTGATCCAAGGTAGTATAAGATAAATACTGAGAAAATGAGGGAAGGAGTGTTACAAGAGTTCAGGAGATAGCTAAACTGGGGAATGGAATAATGTACTGGCCAGACCCATGTCACACACCTACCCCTATGGATGGAGTATGTCTACGCAAGAAAGAGGAGTTCTAGTACACAAAAAAAATGAAGGGCTAGGACAGCCCAGCACATTGGAAAACCAAAACTATAGCTACCCCAGGCTACCATAGACCAGTTTATTTAAAGATTTCAGTAGGATATTATCTTAGGGTTTTCCAGAGAAACAAAACTAGTGTTTTGGAAATATTTCTCTCAAAAATATTTGTATATATATGAGAGAGACAGAAGGGAATTGACTCACTTGATTCTGGGGGGTGAGAAGTCAAAAATCCTTAGGTCAGGTGACAGGCTGGAGAATCCTGCAGGCTTGTGTTCCAAGCTCCATAGGGAATGCAATGGGAAGAGTAAGGAGAGAGTTCTGCCAAAATATCTTATAGTCTGGAGGCAGAGCACACTTAGGGAAACTTTTTGCTCTCAAGGCCTTCAACTGGTTGATTGGTTACATTGCATTAGATTACACTATGGAAAGTAATTACATTAGATGTAAGTTACATTACATTATGGAAGGTAGTCAGCTTTACTTAAGGCCAACTGATTTAACTGCAGGTGACTGCTCCGTGTTGTTGTTGTTGCTGTGTGCCATCGTGTTGATTCCTACTTATGGCAACCCTATAAGACAGAGCAAAACTACTCATAGGGTTTCCTAGGCTATAAATCTTTATAGGAGTAGATTGTCAGTTCTTTCTTCCATGGAGTTGCTGGTGGGTTTGAACCGCCAACCTTTCAGTTAGCATCCCAGCTCTTAACATTTGCACCCCCAGGGCTCCTTAACTACTCCATAACAAGCAACTAAAGTTATGTTTGACCAGACAACTGGGAACCATAGCCTAGCCAAATTAACACATAAAATTAACCATCGGAAATATTTAGCTGCCATACTCAGAAAGTAGAAGGCCAGTGCCCAGAAGGAAGTCTGTGGCTATGTAGTGAGAACTTATGATCACTGACTCTGTAAGGGTCGATGAAGCCTCTGAGAAACAGCATGGAATTAGAGAACAGAGAGTTGAGATGTTGACTCCCTCACTTTTAAGAATTGTGAGGAAGATATGGAAACAGAAAAGATGGTCAAAAAAGGGTAAGCAGAAGTCCATCCACATTAAATATTTTTAAAAGGCTGCAAAAGGATTTTAGATTTATTATTAGGAAGTCATCAGAGGTCTTTATAACTTGTAGAGTCAGAATTATGAAGGTGAGGTCACGTTGCAGGGAAATTTTAAGTAAATAAAACAACAGTTAAGCTACGGAAATCAGGCATTAAAAGTAGGTAAGAAGATGTGGGGACACTAATGTTTATCTTGGAAGTAAAGCAGTTTTCCTGACTCCTATGTCTTGGAGGAGTAAGTCAGTGTCAGCATGATAGTCATTCTGGAAGTCAGGATTTGACACAGAGCCAGGTATCCTATCTAAGCTAAGATTCATTTTATTACTAATAGGATGGAAAATTGAACAGTAGTTTGGAATCTCCCTAGAGAAACAGTACAAATTAAATTGAGAGAATCCATATTGATATTTTGTACTTTTGCAGGGACAGTGGTAATCTGTAGGATTTTGGCAAAGATAGACTAAGATTTATCTCCAAAGCACATGAGTTAAAATTTGCAAATTTTAGAAACCAGCTACAGCCTCATCAAGCAATCTAATAGATTCACCCCCAACCCCTGGAAAGTGGTCCAAGACCCAGTGAATCTGGGGACAAACTTCAGTGCTTCTGTTAGGTTCCCATTTAGAAGAGTAACTGGACCTTTGCCTTGAACTCTAATATTGAGGCCATCACCTATTGGCATCCAAATGGCAACCTATGAAACAGGCCTCATCATGCTCTCTAAAGAAACAACTTGTTCCCTGCCAAAATTAGGATAACCTTGTTTTAGGAAGAGGATGCATACTATACTGACAGACAAATGAAGATTTGCCAAAAAAAATTCAAACTCCATGATGACCAGCAAAGGAGTCAGGAAACCTGGAAGGGCAGGGTAACCTGTGTTCCACATAGCTATGCAGACTGTTGATGAGGGACTTGCTGAAGGCTGTCCTAAAAGCAAACTAGCAGTAACCGGGCATTGTGCTAATTTAATGACCTGGAAGATTGGCAACCACCTTGGTAAAGGTAAATCCCTGGATGGGAGGTTTAGGCTCTAAGCAGGGATGGATTATCCAATAGGCAAGGTATGCACGGTGGTTACTTTGCTTACCAGCTCATCTGTGATGAACAATTTCACATTTTTTCACCACAGCAAAGATTCTGCTTCTAGGTACAGCTGACATCTGTCTCTCTCCCATCCCCACAGTACCTTCCTACAGAATCAAAGCCTCTTTTCGAATTTACAATCTCTGACAGGGGCAGATGAGCCGGTAAGCAAGGTAAGCATGGGCTTACTTGTGCTTACTTATTAATCTGTAGTGAACAATTTCACTACAAAGATATGGTGAAACCCATGTGAAATTGTTCACTACAGATGATCTGGTAAGCAAGGTAAGCACTGTGCTTACCTTGCCTATTGGATAATCCACCCCAGCTCTAAATGCTAAGACTTAGGACATTCTTCTACTTCAATACCATGGCAGACATAGATAATAGATATCTCAGCCTCAGGGTCCTTTCTGATAAACACAGCAATTTAGGTAGCCACTACCTATCAGTGGGAATTTTCAGGTCATGTTAAACTTTTTTTTTTTTTGCCTTCAGATTGCTCCCATGTAACAGATGCCTGTTCTTTCTTCAGATGAGAGGGTAATGGGCCAGTAAAACACTTGGCTCTGGGAGGTACTTCCATCTCCCAAGAGGTTGGGAAACTGGCCTGAGTCAGTGTACCCTCATGAGGATGTCCAGAAGCCTGGGGGTCCACTGGCCATTCAGCTGGCTGCAGGAGATGGGCTTCCATGTCTCGCCACTCATGGCTTCCTGCCGGGAGGTGTACCTGCTCTGAGTAGCCATCAGCTGAGTAAAGCTTTCCATAAGGAAATGCTAATATGGTCAGGTTGCCTAAGTGTCCATGGTCAGTCGATTCTTGGCCCTGAATTAGCACCGTTTCTGTTATTGGAAAGCTTTTGGTTCTTAAGGGGCTGGAATAAGATAGCATCTGTGAAAATGGTTTGAAAACTTTAAAGCTTCTACTTATGCAGGGAATGTGGGTGAGGATGAGTAATGGGAAATGACGAAAAGTTAAGCCCTCTGTCCGGAATTTTCCCTTAGGCTTACAATTTCTCATTTAATTAGCTATTTTCAATAAGACTGGAGTGGAATGTTTTCCCTTCTGGGAAGAAAAAAATAATGAGGGGCTATTTGCCTTGACTTTGCTGTTACTGTGACATCCCTAAATCCACTCTAGCGCATCCTACACACTCATCAGATAGATCTAACTCTCACATTGCTGTCTTCACCCTGCTGCTCAGGCACCTCAACTGATTCCTCTGCCTGTTGCAGCAAATCTAAGCTCTTCAATCTTGTATTCAAAGTTCTCTTTCCACTACCCACCCCTACCATTCGCCCACCAGTCTCCACCACCTTCCTCTGCACTACCTCCTCCTGCTTCACAGTGTAGAATCATGTGCTCGGAGAGCTGGCAGGCATCAAAGAGATGGTGCTCGTCCAACCCTTGTATTTCATAGGGAAACAGAGGTGGTTTTCCCAAGCCACACACAGCCCTTCCACTGTGGCCAAGACAACATGCTTTCTACTCCCACACAACTTGCTCCTCTGGTCCTAAGCCCTGGGACAGGGTAAGTAGAACTGATACCCAGGGAACAGCATGACGTGGAATAAATGATACGTGAAGCAATATTGAGAATTAAAAACTCCAATGCACTTGCAATGTACTGTGCTTGTAGCAAATAACCTTTATGTAGAATTTGCCAGCCTCTCAATAGGGAATTCACCAAAGCTGGGAATGAGCTGGCAAACTTTTGTTCCACTGCTTTTGGAAGGGAAATTTGTGACAACTGTCTTCTGTCTAAATCGGATGAATGCTTCTGGCCTAGAAATGATTAGTAGGTGTGTCAAAGTTTCCTTGCGGAGTGTCCCATCAGGTTGTTATCGCTTGCCAAATTTTTCCCCCTCAATTGAAGCTAACAAGGTCATATCAAGGGTAACCGTGTTGTGCAGGCTCAGTTCAGTGCTCCTGTTACAACTTGCTCAACTAGAAACTAGGAAACCAGACCTTCTTTAGAGGGTTTATGTGGTAGAAAATGGGAGGTAGTTACTTAAACCTTCCTGATTATCATAAACATCAGGAAGAAGGAAAGAGTGAAGGAATAGCCTTGATTATGAGAATATTATTAAAGAAATTCAAAGGACATTTTGTAAATGTTCAAATACACAATGTAATTCAAAATGAGACTGATCAACTTTCCACATCTGCTTTGATGAGTAGATAAGAATGCTTTTAATTAATGTATTGGGTATTCGGATACAAATTACTGTTTATTAGGTGAGGGTGTTTTTTTTTAAAGTTTTCTTTGGTATTTAAATAGTAACCATGGAACTGAAAAAAATAAAATAAAATCTCTCTCATCATCATTTTACATTATGACTATACATAGAATATAGCACTTACTTAGCTATTACAAATTCCAAATAAATGGAGTCTAAATTAGTGAAGTTTTAATATGCCTACAAATAAATGCATTAGTCTAAGCAACCAGGTTAAGATTTACTTCGTTTCAAACTTTATCACTGAAAAAGTACTCCTATTGCAATAGGACCTACCCATGACAAAGCCCAAAAGCAGCCCAAAGGAAAAGACTTTGTCCTCTACTCCCCAAAATGCGGCTGTGTTTGTTTCAATACAAAAGTACACCCACATTCACAAACACGTAATTGACTCTCCAGGAAGATGTTTGACATCATCCACGACGTCTCGCATTCCCGGCAAGTGGCAGAAGCGCACCAAGACCGAGGGCCAGAGGCAGGGCATACTTGATTTATATTTAGGGAAGACTGTAGAGACCATGTCATCCAATCCGAGTGGGAAAAAGTAGCTGTGCTTTGTGTATGAGAAAGGTCAATAAACGTTTATTAAATTTAATTTGTTGACTATCGAAATGAGAACTCTTTGAAACTGAAAAGCCCTATGTAAACATAACATGAATAGTATAATGATCAATATTAGGCAGTTCCTTGATATTTAATTCTTGCAAGCCCAAGACTCAATAAAAGCAGCAAGGTATACTTTTACCACCCTAGCCTCTCGGGTGGGTTTCAGTTTATTCTAACTTCTTCAGCTGAACACCATTCTCCTTGAGATCAGAGTAACTCTTTTTCCTTTCAATTCTTGGTCACCGTTACACCATTTTCTCCAAGAGCAGGGTGATGAAGGGCTATCCCTTCCCAATTTTTGCTTCTTGCTCCAAACATAGCTTGAAAATCCTTTTAGATTGGCTTTGACATTTTGGGTACATTCCAGGGTTTGATTTCCTGACGTGCCAGAGAGAGGACCGTGCAGTACTCTGTTACTTCTCCTGGGTTAAATACACATCAGACAGGCCTCAGGTGCCCTGCCTTTGTCAAGTCCCCAGCCCTTCACAGATGGAGTCCTGGATAACCTCCACCTGCATGCCCCAGCCTGCCTGAACCTGCCAGTCCTCTCTAAGGCTGGAAGAGTATCAGCAGCCTCAGCCCCAACAGTCTAAAATTAGGCTTACTGCCCACAGTGTGCCAGCAATGAAGTCTTGGGGCCTATAGAGCTTTAAGTCGCAGCACCTCTAATCTGTATTGGCCTCAGCCATGCAAGTGGGAAGCAGCGGAGTGCAGTGGAAAGAGCAGTGGCTATGGAGCCAGGGGGACCTGGAAGGCTAAGTTTAGTCTTTGCATTCTGACTCTTAGCTGTGTGGCCTTGAGGAAATCACTGAACCTCTCTGAGCCATCTTATTTTTATATAAAGAAGACATTGTATCTAATTCCCATCCCCTACAAGTACTCTTGCTCGTAACTGTATTCAGTCTATTATATTCTTTCAAATTTAATACAAGCAGGAGCTTCCCTCTTAATTTTGTATCTCAGATTATCTTTGCCTGATGAGATGATGGAAACTCCCTAATATACAATCAATCATCTGCCTTCCTTTGTGATTTCTGTTAAAGAATTCTCATTGTGGTTTTTCAAGGGCTCGCTTATCCTTAAACCATAAAGCCATTGGAGGGCAAGAATGCCTAATAATAATAATTGCTAATAATTAGTGAGTGCTAATTATGTGGTAGGTACTTGACACTGAACATGAATTATTGCATTTAATCACTGTAACAATCTTACGAAGTAGTTACTATTATTATCACCATTGTATATATGAAGAAGATGTTAAGTAAATTGTCCAGTGTCAAATAGCTATTAAGTAGAAAAGGGCATAGCAGAGATTGACAGAGAAAGTTCTTAATTAAACCAGTAGGTTATTCCTTTTCTCACTTCAAGCAGTGGTATGTTTTGTTCACTCCAGATAATAATGAATAAATTTACTGCTTAGTTTCACAATCATTTAAATATTGTGGTTAAATATCTTCTAGGATTGTACTATGGAAGAATCTTTATGTATTATGGAGGATTATTAAACAAAAAAAAAAGAAGAAGAAGAAGAAGACAGAGACCCTGCTTTCAAGAAAATCAGAAGCTAGTAGGAAAGCAGACTGAGAAACAGCGAACTCCAAATACAAGTAAAATACAGTAAATGCTTTAATTGTGGTACAAGCCAAGTGCAGACTGGGGCAAGAGGGAGGAACAACATAGTTCAGCGGTATATAGGAGGCTTGATTAGAAAGTTCATCACTGAGTTGAGCCTTGATGGACAAGTGGGATTTTGAGAGGCAGAGAAGTGAAGGACAGACATTGCAGGCAAGGCTCATCAGAGTTGGTTCAAATACTCCTTGTAACAGATAAGTTATTACTGGTATTTCCGAAGGCAACTGATTTCATCACTTTCTGAAATTGTATTACTCATTTATTTGTTTATTTGCCTATTATCTGTCTCTCAGACTAGAATGCAAGTTCCACGAGGGTAGGGACTGTCTTGCTATTCTGTATTCTCAGTGTCTGTAACAGTGCCTTGCACAGAGTAGGTATGCCATAAATATTTGTTGAAATTAGTGCATTCCATCTCAGGACAGCTCTGACTTTTATAAAGTTCTTAGGTGATTGCCAAAAGATAGTCCTTTACATGTATGAAAACAGCTGTAATACCTCCCCCTCCCATGTATCTTATCAAAGCTAACTATCTCTAGTTGGTCAGCGATTCCTCACAAGACATAACTGTGGGCTCCTCACTATCCTGATTACTGTCTTGAATAAACTCCATTTTGACTCTATTTCTTTTAATGTGTTTTCACAAGATCAGAATGTAGTACTCCAACTTTGTGACACACTCAAACTAGAGAGGTCCATCACCTCTCTTGCAGTGTGACCTCAAATGACTCTAACCTTGTTGAGGTCTACTTCACAGTGTTATCTCATGCTTCTCTAATTGTCAGCTAACCACCCTTCTTCCCACCCCCACCCCCAGGTTTTACTGCTAGCTCACATCTCTCTTGTCTTGACTTGCACAAGCAGGTTTTGAAAGCCAAGACTTACGTTTAGTAGGCTATTACAATAATTCAGGCCAAAAGACACAAGGGACTGAACTAGTGCAGTGTAGCCAGAAGGGAAGGGACAAAAAAGGAAATATACTTGAGGTATAATTGACAGGACTTGCAATTAGTGACTGCTAGCATGCTAGCAGAGCCCTGGCAGTGGTTAAAAACTTGACTGCTAATTGAAAGGTCGGCAGTTTGAAACCACCATCTGCTCCTTGGAAACCCTATGGGACGGTTCTTCTCTGTACTATAGGGTCACTATGAGTCAGAATTGACACAATGGCAACGGTTTTTACAGAGCATACTAGCACATTTGTTTCTTTTTAGCTTTAATTATTTTATTCTGCATTCAACTCAGTGTTTCTTTTTTAATTTTAATTTTGGTGACGATATACATGGCGGAAATACACCTATTCACCAATTTCTGCATGTGTAATTCAGTAACATTGGTTACATTCTTCACATTGTGTTACCATTCTCCCTATCTGTACTCATATTGTTTAACCACCATTGACTGAGACTCACTAGTCCCTAAACTCTTCTATGCTTTAGAGTTACTATTGATGTTTTGATATCGTATAGATAATTCTTTAAAAGAGCACAATGCTTGTGGTGAACATTATTTACTAATTAGCTAAACAGTTGTTTAGTTTAAAGATGACTTCAGGGATTATTTTGGTTCATGGTTTGAAGATTTTCTCAGAGCGATAGATTTGGGGGTTCTTCTAGTCTCAACAGATCAAGTAAGTCTGAATTCTGTAAAAATTTTAAATTATGTTCACATTTCCTCCCTTTTGGTAAGTATTCATATATTGCTTCCTTGATCAAAACATTCAGTAATGGTAGCCAGGCACCATCCAGCTCTTCTGATCTCATGACTAAGGAGGCTGTAGTTCATGGAGGCAGTTATACCTGTAGTCCAGTTACTTCCCCAATCCCTGGATCTCCTTCTTCCTCTGCTGCTTCAGGCAAATAGAGACCAGTTGTTGATCTTGGATGGCCCCTCTCAGGCTTCTAAGACCCCAGGCACTAACTCACCAAACTAGAGAGTGGAACAGTAACTTGCTGGCAAACTTTCTTAATGGGTTCCTCTCTAAACCAGTTAAGAATTAAGAGTGAATTCCCAGCTTTTCCCTACCTCATTATCTCTGAAGCAAGCTTACAACTCTTCTTAAGTGTTTTTTCCTTCCAGTTACTATATACAGCAATTATATAGAAACATATTGGGAATAGTCAAAGCAGCAAGATTTCTAGCCTGGCTCCCTAGGCTTTAGGTGCACCATTCTCCCAGTCCACCTGAGTGGCAACTCCACCCTTAGAAGCACCAGAGGCCATTGCTCCACCCTTTGAAACCCCTGAGGTCATGGCCATACCTTTTGAGACTGAGGAAGCTCGGTTTCTTCTGTCCTTGTCTCTTCAGCTTCTGCTTCTGTTTCCCGTGGCCTCTTGGCCCTCGGGCCTCGTGCCAGCATCTGCCCTTCTGGGGCAAGTGTTCCAAAGCTCCATAGCTCCACCAGTAAGTACCCGGAGGCACCCCACTCCACCAGGAAGCCTCCTGCACACAGGCACTCAGCTCTCGCTCCTTGGGTCGGCTCTGCTGCTATGGGTTCTCTGCTACTGCTGGTCCTCTGTCACTGCCACACGTCTATCCATTCACACTTTTAAAACTGCTTCCACATTTTAGGTGTTAGTGCAGCACCCACTCTCTCGGTACCAAATTCTGTCTTAGTCATCTAGTGCTGCTATAACAGAAATACCACAAGTGGATGGTTTTAACGAAGAGACGTTTATTTCCTCACAGTTAAAGTAGGCTAAAAGTCCAAATTCAGGGCATCAGCTCCAGGGGAAGGCTTTCTCTCTCTCAGCCTTCTCATCAGTGTTCCCCCGAACTAGGAGCTTCTCTGCACAGGGACCCTGGTCCAAAGGATGCGCTCTGCTCCCGGCACTGCTTTCTTGATGGTGTGAGGTCCCCAGTTCTCTGCTTGCTTCCCTTTCCTTTTATCTCTTGAGAGATAAAAGGTGGTGCAGGCCACATTAGATCAGGGATGTGACCTGGGTAAAGGTGGTGTTACAATCCCACCCTAATCCTCTTTAACATAAAATTATAATCACAAAATGGAGGCCAACCACACAATTCTGGGAATCATGGCCCAGTCAAATTGATTCACACATTTTTTTGGGGGGACATAATTCAAACCATGATACCTTCCCTTTGCGCAAGGTTCCATAGCTATGTGGCAGGCACAGAACACAAAGTAAACTCCGGTCTTCTGAATTGCAGCTCAGAGTCTGTCTTAGGCTAGAGTCTCTAGAGAAACAAAAGCAATAAAGTGTATTAAATATATATAGAGAGATATTTATATCAAGGAAATGACTCACACTGTTGTAGAGGTTGGAATGTCCCAACTCCGTGGGTCAGGCTGGAGCTTCTCCTGATTCACTTACCCACAGGGGCTGGTGAACTCAAGGTCGTCAGGTCAGACAGCAGGCTCTTGCTCACAGGCTGCAAAGACCAACAGATCCCAAGATCAGCAGGCAAGATGGCAGGTACGCTGCTAGCTCAAATCCCAAGAACCAGGGGTCAGACGAACAGGAGCCAGCTGCAGGATCCAGAGTAAGCAAAAGCCCGAGAGCCTTGCCAGGAAGTCCACTTATGTTTGATGCAGGCCACACCCCCAAGGAAATACCTTTCAACAGATTGGCTATTCACAGTAGATCTCATCATGGAGGTGATCACGTAACATCAACTCTCATCATGGAAGTGATCATATCATCATACAACTGCCAAACTAAATCATAACCACCAAACTACTGAGAATTGTGGCCCAGCCAAGTTGACACACAACCTTAACGACTACAGTCCACCCCTTGTCAATTTGGCACCTGTACACATCTCCTTAAACTATACATAATCTCTGAATAAAGACAATTATAAAGTCATGCTTGTGCCTAATATGATACAATGAAAACACATACAACCAAATATGCAGTAGCCTTGTTTACATCTTATATTTTATAAGTGAAGAAAACAAAAATATTTGATGCACACAAACAAGGAAGAAATACTCATAACAATTACAGTCCTTGTTTCTGCAACTCATCACATGGTAATAGCTGGTATTTAGAACTACCTTCTTCCACCACCCATTCCGTATTCCCTTTGCCCTCAGCAAGCACCTCAGCTGTTTGTTGTTCTGTGTCTGGTGGGGTGATCCAAACCTTCATTTCTGAAGGATCTGGGCCATTAGTAGTCATGTCAGAATTGGTTTGCTGTAGTTTTCCATTGACTTTAATCACAGGGCATGGTGGTACTAAGAGATACCCTAAGGGATCTCGTGCATTCCAGACATACTCTTCTTTACCTCATTATATACTATCAATCCAATTTCCTCTTGGTAATTAGGATCAATCACACCAGCCAATATGGTAACTCTCTTCTTTGCCTGTTGATCCAGAGGCACAGGAACTCAAAATGGCCAGGTGGCATTCTTAGCTTCCAGTTCAGTGGAATCAGTGATGTGTCTCCAGGTGGGAGCATTCCTCCCTTTGTAACTAAGACCTCTAGACCAGCAGAGCATAAGGTCACAGGGACAGGAAGCAGAAATCTTGCAAGTGGGTCACTAGGGGTAATACTGAGTGCTGCCACTCCCATTTCCACCCCTTGATTCCTGGACCCATGAATCCTGGCTATGGGAGGAACAGCACCATATATTGGACGCTGGTTTAGAGCATATACAGCCTCCTGGAGAACATTGTCCCAACCTTGCAAGGTATTGCCACCTAGTGGCACTGTAACTGTGTCTTTAGAAGTCCATTCTATCATTCTATCAAGCCAGCTTCTTCAGGATGATGGGGAACACAATAAGACCATTGAATTCTATGAGCATGGGCCCATTGCTGCACTTCATTTTCTGTGAAGTGAGTCCCTTGATCTGAGGCAATGCTGTGTAGGATACCATGACAGTGGATAAAGCATTCTGTAAGTCCATGGATGGTAGTTTTGGCAGAAGCATTGTGTACAGGGAAGGCAAATCCATGTCAAGGGTAAGTATCTTTTCCAGTAAGAACAATATGCTACCCTTTCCATGGTGGAAGCAGTCCAGTGTAATCAACTTGCCACCTGGTTACTGGATGATCACCTCAAGGGATGATGTCATATTGGGAACTCAGTGTTGGTCTCTGCTGCTGGCAGACTGGGCATTCAGCAGTGGCTGTAGCCAAGTCGGCCTTTGTGAGTGGGCATCCAAGTTGCTGAGCCCATGCATAAACTCCATCCCTGACACAATGGCCAATTTGTTCATAAGCCCACTGAGCAATGATGGGAGTGGCTAGGGAAAGAGGATGACTGGTTTCCACAGAATGCATCATCCTATCCCCTTGATTGTTAAAATCCTCCTCTGCTGAGGTCACCACTGTTTGGTGAGCATTCACATGAGATGCAAATATTTTCACTTCTTTGGCCAATTCGGAGAGGTCTATCCACATACCTCTTCCCAATATCCCCTTGTCTCCAATTTCCCAATCATGTTTCTTCCAAGTCCCTGACCATCCAACCAAACCATTGGCCACACCCCATGAATCAGTATATAATCACACATCTGACCATTTCTCCTTCCAAGCAAAGTGAACAGTCAGGTGCACTTCTCAAACTTCTGCCCATTGCAAGGATTTCCCTTCACCACTGTCCTTCAGGGAGGTCCCAGACAGGGACTGTAGCCCTGCCCATTTGAGTGGTGCCTGCATATCACACAGAACCATCTGTAACCAGGCATGAGTTTCTCTTCCTCAGTTAACTGATCACAAGGAACTCCCCACGAGGCCATAGGTGCAGACTAGGAGATGGAAGGTGATGTGACAGGAATGGAGGCCATGGGCCTTTGAGCCACTTCCTCATGCCACTTACTTGTGTCTTCAGGTCCTGCTCCAGCCTGATATCATATATATCACCTCCATTTAATAATGGAGTGCTTCTATGCACGTCCAGCTTTATAGCTGCGTTGCTCAGACAACACCCAGTTCATGATGGGCAGCTCAGGATGCATGGTGACTTGGTGGCCCACGGTTAAGCATTCAGTCTCTACAAAGGCTCAATAATAAGCCAAAAGCTGTTTGTCAAAGGAGTGTAATTATCCGCAGAGGATGGCAGGGCTTCGCTCCAAAATCCTAAGGGTCTGCACTGTGATTGGTGAAATAGGGGCCTTCCAAAAGACTCCAAATAACATCTCTATCTGCCACTGGCACTTCAAGCACCATTTGATCAGCCAGATCATATGGCCCAAGTGGCAGAGCCACTTGCATGGCAGCCTGAACCTGTTGCAGAGCCTTCTCTTATTCAGGCCCCACTCAAAACTAGCAGCTTTTTGAGTCACTTGATAAATAGGCTGGAGTAGCACACGCAAATGAGGAATATGTTGCCTCCAAAATCAAAAGGCGTTGTGCTTCCATTAGAAGGAATATCTCAATATGCCCCATACCACTGGACCCCTAGAAATTTCACTGAGGTGGAAGGTGCCTTAATTTTTATCAGGTTAATTTCCCACCCTCTAGCATGAAAACGTTTTACCAGTAAGTCCAGAGTCATTGACACTTCTTCCTTACTAGGTCCAATCAGCATAGTCATCAGTGTAATGGACCAGTGTAATGTCTTATGGAAGGGAAAGTTGATCAAGGTCTCTGAGGACTAAATTATGACATAGTGCTGGAGAGCTGATGTAGCTTTGAGGTAGGACAGTGAAGGTGTATTGCTGGCCTTGCCAGCTGAAGGCAAACTGCTTCTGGTGGTCCTTCAAAACAGATACGGAGAAAAAGGCGTTAGCCAGATCAATAGCTGCATACCAGGTACCAGGACATGTATTAATTTTGCTCAAGAAATGAAACCATGTCTGGAATACTAACTGCAGTTGAAGTCATCACCTGGCTAAATTTTTGATAATCCACTGTCATTCTCCAAGATCTATCTGTTTTTTGCACAGCCCAAATAGGCAAGTTGATGTGGTGGGAATCACTACCCCTGCATGCTTCAAGTTCTTGATGGTGGCAGTAATCTCTGCAATCCCTCCAGGAATGTGATATTGCTTTTGGTTTACTATTTTCCTAGGTAGGGGTAGTTCTAATGGCTTTAACTTGACTTTTACTACCATAATAGCCCCTACTCTACTTATCAAGTATCTACTTTGGGTGTTCCACGAGTTGCTGAGTGTATCTATCCCAATTATGCATTCTGGAACTGGGGAAGTCACTACAGGATTGGTTTGGGGACCCACTGGTCCTATGAGATGGACATGAGCTAAGATTCCATTAATAACTTGTCCATATGCCCCTACATTGACCAATTGGCCACACTGACGTTTTGGGTCTCCTGGAATTAGTGTCAGTTCAGAGCTAGCTTTCAGTAATCCCTGAAAAGTCTGATCATTTCCTTTTCGCCAATGAACAGTCACTCTAGTAAATGGCCATAGATCCCTTTGGGGAAGGCTGGAGAAAGATTAATAGTATAAGTTTTTGGCAGTGTATTGGAGTCCTTCCTCAAGGGGACCCAGCCTCCCCTTAATTCAAGAGGTTGTGGGTCTATAAACTTGCTCAAGTCTGAGAATTGATTGAGGGGCCATGTCTCTCTATTCTGGTGATTTGAGTTAGACTGCTGTTCACTTGACCTAGAATTCTTCTGCTTGTACAGATCAAGTAAATATTTAGTAGATTTCCTATTTCACTCCTAGGGACACCATGACTAAGCAGCCAGTGCCATAAATCCATACTATTCAGACTATTCTGATTACTGCTTTGATTCAGCTGTCCTTTATGGTGACCACATCCACCTTGTCTTTGCCGATTGAATGCCACCACTTGGCCCCTACTATCACTGGGTCCAATCAGCCCCATTGTAGTTAGGTGTCTTAATTCAGTTAGGGCAGTTCCCACTGTCAAATCTGACTTACATAAAATAGCAATCACAGCAGACTTCAAGGATGCTGGGGCTCCCTTCACAAATTGTTCCTTACCATTTGGTAAAAGGGTGTCCTTGGGGACTCCATGTGTGGTTCTGTGGGTCCAACCTGATAAATTCACTCTAACATGCCAATTTCCCTAAGCCTTTGGATACCTTTTTCTACAGTATACCAAGGCAGGTCTGGCACTTCAACTTGATTTAGAGTAAGCCACCTCATAATCCATGCTTCAGCAACCCAACCAAATAAATTATTGGATCCTTTCCTAACCTTTCGAGCTGAAACACTGAATGAAGAATCTGCTTAGTGGACCCACATCAATAAACTCAGATTGGTCCATCTTTATGTTCCTTGCACCATCATCCCAAATCCTTAACAGCCATTCCCACACTTATTCCCCAGGTTTCAGTTTGTACACATTAGAAAAGTTAGGCAGTTCTTCTGGAGTGTAGTGTACCTCCTTCTGGGTCATACTTTGCACTTCACCTTTTGGAGCTCGCTGGGACTTAAGTCTAGTTATAGATCTAAAAGCCAAAGTGGATGGTGGGGATGTTTTCTGAGAACATTCAGTGATGTTTTTTAAGGCATCTGCCTAATGCGGTGCCCCAGGCAATAACTCAGGCAAGGGGGCTTTAGACACAGCTGGGTTAATCTCATCAGATGGGGGTAAAGGGGCTAATGGTTTTACTGGGGAGGGTGGCTTAGCAGACAAAGATGGAGTAATCTCTTCAGATGGGATTGAGAGTGCTGGTTCTGTTGGCAGAAGTGGTTCAACAGAATTTAAGGGCTCAGTGTCCCCAGCTTTCTGATTATCTGCCCAAATGTCCCCATCCCAAGTTTCAGGATCCCATTTCTTCCCAATCAATGCCCTCACTTTAACTTCAGACACCATTAGAGGTTGAGAAGTGAGTTAGCATTGTAATTCAGCCACTCTTACTATACAACTCTGGGTTTGGTTTTTGGCAATATCAGCTCTGTTACTACAAGAAATAAGGCTTTCTTTCAAGGTGCAAGTGGAAACTTTGAGGTCATTTATGGGACACTTGAGCTAGGTATGTTTTTCCACTTATGCAGGTCTCTTTTGGTTTCTTGCAGTAGTGTCTTGTAAACTTAAATGTTCACAATAAAACACATTTTTATCAAAGAATGATAGCATAATCAATAAAAGAATTCCCAGAATGAAATATACACATATATATTGTTATTCTTTGTAGTTGTTGAGAATATACACAGCAAAACATACACCAATTCAACTGTTTATACATGTACAATTCAATGATATTTATTACATTCTTCGAGTTGTGCAGCCATTCTCACCCTCCTTTTCTGAGTGGTTCCTCCCTCATTAACATAAACTCACTGCCCTCTAAGGTTGCTATCTAATCTTTCGACTTGCTGTTATCACTTTGATCCCATATAGATAGTTCTTAAAAGAACATAATGCTCAAGGCAGACATGTTTTACTAGTTAAGCTAAAGTATTGTTTGGTTTTAAAAGATTTCAGGGGTGATTTTTAGTTTTAAGGTTTAAAGATTATTTCAGGGCAATAGTTTCAGAGGTTCATCCAGCCTCCATGGCTCCAGAAATTCTGGAGTCCATGACAATTTTAAATTCTGTTCTGTATTTTTCCCCTTTTGGTCAGGATTCTTCTATAGAATCTTTGATCAAAATGATCAGTCATGGTAGCTGGGCACCACTCAGTTCTTCTGGTCTCATGGCAAATATCTGTGGAGGAAGTGGAATGGAAATACAAGTTCAAGGAGAAAAAGTAAACCATGTAAAATTTTCACCAAAAATAGAGCTTGCTATAAACTTTTAAAATGGATAAGGTAGATATTAAGACACTATGATATTAAAATATCTTTGGAAAATCTTGAAAGAGTGGTGAAATAGATTTACTTATAATTTTCTGGAAATTATATCCTTCTCAACTCTTTAAACTTATGATGAAAAAATTCAAATGTCAGCATTACAAATGTATTACAAAGAATGTAATTTTGCAGAATTCTTTTAGGGGGTAACCCCTATATTACCCTTGAAAGGTCCAAAGGTACCTCAGAGTCTTACCGTTATTCTGGCCCCTGGCTTAGGGAGGTCTTTCCCTTTTTTAGTTTCCAAAGAGAAGATACAAATGCATGTGCTAACATATACAAACATGTGCTTGAACACACAAGCAACACATCCCCAGGGCTTTGGATCCACTTCCTCTTATCCCACATCCTCTCCTTTTCCTTTGGGGATGTCTCTTTGGCTATAACCTCTGTAAGTTTCTCCTTTACCTTCCTCAGCCCCACCACTCCAAGCCTGCTCATTTCCTTCTGAACTTTTCATTTTTCTTATAACATAGTTATTAGGCCCCTGTTGAGGTTCTTTAGCCATTAGGGGAAGGTTGACTTCTTCTTTCATCTTTTTTTCCAACAGTAGTTCTCAGACTTTAATATGCATCAGCATCACTTGGGGGGCTTGTTAAATCACAGTTTACTGGGCTTCATCTCCACAGTTTCTGATCCACTATGTCTGGAGCAGAGCCCAAGAATCTGCATTTCTAAGAAATTCCCGGGTGATGCCAATGCTGCTGGTCCTGGGAAATCACTTTGAGAACCACTGTTCTAAGCTAATTTCTGGTGTGTTCACCAGAGGTCATGTGGAGTAAATGACAGGTATCATTTCTGGGGCCAAGAGTGGCACAGAATGAGATGTACCAGGTATGAAGGCAGAAGGATCTCAGCTTTCTCAAATACATTTCTCATGCAATCTAAAAATTCTTCAGAATTTGATTGATTTAGAGCACAACTCAGAGCAAAAAGGGTCACAGTTAGCAAAACACTGGCTCAAAGTTTCACAGTATCCACCCAAAAAATAGAGGAATTCACATTCTTGGAGGATCTGCTATATGCCAGATATTCTGATAGGCACATTTTCATGTGCTATCTCACCTAATACTCACAATATCATTGTGAGCTGAGTTTTATTATTCTCCTCTTTACCCTTAAGAAAACTGGAGGTTTGAAGGTGAAGACCATTGAAAATTGCCCTTCAAACTGTTCACTAATTTTAGGTGACCATACAGAAGAATGAAAAAAAATCATCAGTTGATCAATCTGCTGCTATGAGCAAGTAAATACTTCAAAAAAATAATGTGAAATCACATAAAAGGATTAATTTTTTTTTTTTAAATGTCAATTTCCCTAAAGAAAAGCGGCTGGTCCCCTCCAGGTCTTCAATCAATCAACAGAGAACAGAAGAGAATCTGGAATCTCATCCTACCACTATTGTCTATTGATTTTAAAAAGAGGCATTTCATTCTGTCAACCATAACTCAATTTTTTCAGCATTTCTGGAAAAAAGAAATCACCATTAATAATATATGATTTAGAAAGTTGACATATACAAGCCTCAAAAGACCCTAGATTATAGAATATTCTAGTATCTTAGAGAATGGGCTGATGAAGATAATAATTAGAGGACATTTCTTATTTTACTGACATATTGAGTGTGTGTGTGTGTGTCTGTGTGTGTGTGTGTGGTGTCTTTTCATATCACTATTATTTTCATGTAACTATTCACTAGGAAAACCGTGACAGAATATATAAACAGGAAGAGCAAAAAAAGGCATTAGAAATTCAGGCCTATAAACACAAACCAATAGTCAAATATTTACCAAATGCCTGCTGTGTACCCAATGCCTTGAAAGTAATATTGTATCAAACATAATCCCAGACTTCCAATGAAGCTGAAAGAATCTTAACCATGTAAGGTACAAAATTAGGGATGACTATGAAATGACTATCATTTGGGAAGGGGAGGATATATGTATCTTGGATAAATATTAAATATGAATATCATGGATTGAATTATGTCCCCCCAAAAATGTGTGTATCAATTTAGCTGGGCCATGATTCCTAGTATTGTGTGGTTGTCCTCCATTTTGTGATTGTAATATTATGTTAAAGAGGATTAGGATGGGATTGTATAACACCCTTACTAAGGTCACATCCCTGATCCAATGTAAAGGGAGTTTCCCTAGGATGTGGCCTGCACCACCTTTTATCTTACAAGAGATAAAAGGAAGGGGAAGCAAGCAGAGAGTGGGGGACCTCATACCACCAAGAAAGCAGTGCCAGGAGCACAGTGCGTCCTTTGGACCCAGGGTCCTTGCGTGGAGAAGCTCCTAGTACGTGGGAACATTCACGAGAAGGCCGACAGAGAGAAAAAGACTTCTCCTGGAGCTGACACCCTGAATTTGGACTTTTAGCCAACTTACTATGAGGAAATAAATTTCTCTATTAAAACCATCCACTTGTAGTATTTCTGTTATAAAAGCACTAGACCACTAAGACAATGAATAATGATCTAGACAGAACTGGGAAATGCAAAAAACTCTGGCATGAATGTATTCAACTTATTAAAGGATATGCTGTTATTGTTAGCTGCTGTTGAGTTGGCCCCTGGCTCATGGCAACCCTGTACACAACAGAATGAAACATTGCCTGATCCTGCACCATCCTCATGATTGGTTGTGGATCTGACTGTTGTGGCCCATAGGGTTTTCATTGGCTAATTTTAGGAAGTATACTGCCAGTCCTTTCTTCCTAGTCCATCTTAGCCTGGAAGCTCTGCTGAAATCTGTTTAACATCATAGCAACATGTAAGCCTTCACTGACAGATGGGTAGTGACTATGCATGAGGTGCATTGGCCAGGAATTGACTGTGGGTCTCCAGCATGGAAGGCAAGAATTCTACCACTGAACTACCATTGCCCCCAGGGATTCACTACCATCAGTTAAAAAAAAAAATTCCACTTCCATGTGAAACATGGAGTAACAGGGACCAGACTGATTGAACAGCCTGTCTGAAACAACTAAAAAAAATGAACAAAATGCATGAAACAGTGGAGCTCAGCAGACTCCTGAGTTAAGGAGATGGCACTGAAAAGTCCAGGGAGACTAAGGAACTGTGATTTATAGGACAAAGTACCTGAGAGGAAAAAGCACAACAGAAAGAGGGCTCAGGAGATCTGCAGAAGGCCCCCCTCAGGCTGAATACTGATCAGTGTAGTCATATTAGAAAACTACCTGAGGCCAAGGTAAGAACAGTCTGAAAGGATTAGAGGTAAGACTGTCACCACCAGCCATACTAGAAAACCTCGTGATTCATGGGGCATTGGGTAGAATACACAGAACAGTATTGCATCAGTAGAGACGAATAATTAGCCCTAAAATGAGCACTGGTCCTGTCATGTCTAACAAATCTTGTAAGACCTGAAAGGATCAAACTGTTTCTAAGTAACTTAACTTAATCCCAGAACAAAACTCAAAAATACTTCAATACTTTTAGAAATAAAAAATATTCAGCACACACAAGGTAAAAATGTCTATGTCTGGAATCCAATAAAATATTATTAGTCATGCAAAGTAACAGGACCCTATAACCCACTGTGAGGAGATAAATCCATAGATTGAAACCAACTCAGAAGTGACACAGATTTTAGAATTATTGGATAAAGATATTAAAACGGTATTGCATAAGGTTAAAAACTTAAGTAGAAACATGGAAGTTATAAAAAAAAGACTCAGATCAAACTTATAAAGATGAAAAATACACTGTGTAAGATGGAAAGCACAGTGGGTGTTATTAACAGCTGATTAGACATTGCAGAAGAAAAGATTAATGAACTTGAAGACAGCAATAGAAACTATCCAAAATTAAACAAAGAGAGAAAAGAGAATAAGAAAAAAAAAAGAGCATTGGTGAGCTGTGCAAATATTTCATAGGCTAATATACTTGTAATTGGAGTTCCTAAAGGAGAGAAGGGGGGTGGACAGATAAAATTTGAAGAAATAATGGAATAATTTTCCATATTTGATGAAAACTATAAACTCACAGGTCTAAGAAGCTCAGCAAACCTGAAACATGAGAAACGTGAAGAAAACTACATATAGAGGAACAAGGATAAGGATGAGAGGCAATTTCTTGTTAGAAACAATACAAAGGAAAGGACAGTGGAACAACATCTTTGAAGTACTGAAAGAAAGAACAACTGTCAATCTAGAATTCTATACCAGGGAAAATATCTTTCAAAAACAAAGGTGAAATAAAGACTTTTTCAGATATACAAAAGCTGAAAGATGAAATAATTCATCATCAGCACATCCTCACTATAAGAAATAAGGACATTTTAATTTCTGTCTTTCCAATTCAGTTGTCTTTTATTTCTTTTTCTTGCATTATTGAACTGGCTAGAACCACCAGTACGATGCTGAACAGAGAATGGACATCTTATTTTTTTCCTGATCTTAAGGAGAAAAGACATCTTTGTAAATAGTTCTTTTATCAAACTCTCTTTAGTCATCCATTTTAAATGTACCATTTGATTTATATCAGGATTATATCAATTTTTCCCCTAGGTAGAAGGCAAATAAGAATCAGAGAGTAGAAATTATACGATACAGAAGGTAGCTGGACATTAAAAACAAACAAACAAACAAACATTCTAACAGAACCATTAAGAAATGGAAAAGGTTGTATTGGAAGAAAATGCTTTTCTAGAAATTCCAAAGGACCACATACTAAGAATATGTGGTAGTGATTTTCATTCTCAATGGGAGAAGAAACTAGTTGATCCCTCAGTTCCCTTATATGATTGTAATGGTTCTGTAATGATCTGAGGCCATGAGATGTTGTCTACAATGATCTTAAAGAAAGGAAATTATATAAACTGTGCATTTGAATGCTTTATGTAGTCTTACATATAGGAAACAAATATACTCTTTTTTTTTTTAAAGAATTCTATTATGTTCAAATTGTGTTTAAAATACCCACTTGAAATTTTTTTTCAGGGAATCTTTAACATCAAATCCATTGTAAATCCTCAAACTTAACTGCTCAGTAAAGAAGCTCCAGACTAACAGGTACTACATAAAGAAATGTAAATACCTGTTTGGATCAGAGAAGCCTGCTAAGAAAAATTCTGGTTGTTAAAAGAAATCCCTGATTGGATGAGACCATAAGAAAAGATGTTGTGAATACCAGAGTTTTGGGTATGTTTGTTTGTTGGGTTTGGTGGTGTCTCTCTGACCTCTTTAGGTCAATGAAAAGGGAACAAAGACCTCTTCTCTTACACCACCAGGAAGTCACAGGTAGCTGAAATGAAACGCTTCAAGATACAGGAACAGATATATTCCCAGAATAGGAAAAAACAGCTAATTAAGAGCCGAACACTGGAAGAAAGACCAATGTAACAGCCCTGGAAACGAAAGCAGTGAAGTGAACCAGGCCAGCAAAAGATTCAGACTCAGATCTGGGTTGATACTCTAGATAATTTAGCAATAATTAATAATGGCTGAAATTTAAGTAGATTGAAATCCCATTTGTACTTAAATGTTCATATTTTGTTACTTAAGAGGTAATACATGCCAGGGTGTATAATGAAAGTCAATCTACCATTATCCAATCACTGTAATCTTAATCAACCAAGTCTCCTACACAGAGGTAACTATTGTTACTAGATGCTGGTGTAAAGCCTATGAATATACAAGCCTTACAGAAATAGTCTATGGACATACAAGCTAGCATGTAACATAATGGACACATTGTCCTGTATCTCACATTTATCTTTTATTTTATTTTTTTTAATTGTACTTCAGGTGAAGGCTTACAGAATAAATAGTTTCTCATGAAACAGAAGTACACATGTTGTTTTATAACATTGGTTAACAACCCCACAACATATCAACTCTCTAACTTCTCAACCTCTTTTTTTTTTTTTTTTTGGTGAAAATACACATAGCCAGATACACCATTTCAAAAATTTCTACATGCACAGTTCAGTGACATTGACGACGCTCTTCAAATTGTGCTGTTATTCTCACTTAAGATGAAGGCTTACAGAACAAAATAGTTTCTCATTTAACAGTTACTACAAATGTTGCCCTATGACAATGGTTAACAATCTCACAACACATCAACAATATCCTTACTCAACCCTGGGTTCCCTATCATCAGCTCCTTGTCCCCTTCTGCTGTCTGACCCTTGTCACTGGACTCCTGTACCTCATTAGTCTCATTTGGTTTTACGGGGCTGTCCACTCCCAGGCTGAACTGTAAACCTCGGAGGTAACTTCACCACTGAGCTAAAAGGGTGTCTGGGGGCCATACTCTCGGGGTTTCTCCAGTCTCCTTAGGCCAGTAAATCTGGTCTTTTTTGTGTGTGTGAGTTCGAATTATGCTCTACATCCTTCTCCAGCTCTATCCAGAACCCTCTGTTGTGATCCTGGTCAGAACAGTCAGTGGTGGTAGCCGGGCACCGTCTAGCTGTACTGGACTCAGTCTGGTGGACGCCTTGGTAGCTGTGGACAATTAGTCCTTTGGACTAATCTTTTCCTTGTATCCTGTTCTCTTCATTCTCCCTTGCTCCCGAAGGGATGAGACCAGTGGGGTATCTTAGATGGCCACTCACAGGCTTTTAAGACCCCAGACACTACTCACCAAGGTAGAATGTAGAGCATTGTCTTTATAAGCTGTGTCATGCCAATTCAGCTAGATGTTCCCCGAGACCAGGGTCCCCAGAGCCCTCCGCCCAGCAATTCAGTCCCTCAGGGAGTTTGGATGTGGCTATAGGGCTTCCATGACCTTTCCTAGTACAAGTTGTGCTAGTTTCTCTTGTACTGTGTACTGTCTCACCCTGCACCCAAGATACCACTTATCTATTATCTATTTAGTAATCCACCCCCCACCCCCCCATCCCTGGTAACCAACAAAGATTGTTACATTTTGTGTGTGAACTTTTTCATGGGTTTTTACAATAGAGGTCTCATACAATATTTGTCCTTTTGGGATTGACTTATTTCACTCAGCATAATGTCCTCCAGTTTCATCAATGTTATGAGATGCTTCACAGATTCATTGTTGTTCTTTCTCGTTGCATAGTACTCCATTGTGTGTATGTACCATAGTTTGTTTATCCATTCATCTGTTGATGGGCATCTACGTTGTTTCCATCGTTTTGCTATTGTGAACAATGCTGCCATGAACATAGGTGTGCATATGTCTATTGGAGTGACGACTCTTATTTCTCTAGGATATATTCCTTAGGAGTGGGATTGCTGGATCGAATGGTCTGTCTATTTCTAGCTTTCTGAGGAAGCGCCATATCATTTTCCAAAATGGTTGTATCATTTTGCATTCCCACCAGCAGTGCATAAGTGTTCCGATCTCCCCGCAGCTCCTCCAACATTTGTTATTTCCAGTGTTTTTGATTCGTGCCAGTCATGCCGGGGTGAGACGGTATCTCATTGTGGTTTTAATTTGCATTTCTCTAATGGCTAGTGATCGCGAGCATTTCCTCATGTGTCTGTTGGCCATTTGAATGTCTTCTTTGGTGAAGTGTCTGTTCATTTCCTTTGCCCATTTTTTAATAGGATTATTTGTCTTTTTGTTGTAGAGGTGTTGGATTTTCTTGTAGATTATGGAGATTAGACCTTTGTCTGACTTGTACTGTCCAAAATTTTTTTCCCAGTCTGTAGGTTCTCTTTTTACTCTTTTGGTGAAGTCTTTTGAAGAGCATAGGTGTTTGATTTTTAGAAGATCCCAGTTATCTAGCTTATCTCTTGGGTTTTGTGCATTGATGGTTATGGTTTGTATCCTGTTAATGCCATGTATTAAGGCCTGAAGTGTTGGTCCTATTTTTTTTTTTTGAATTTTATAGTTTAAGGCTTTATATTCAGGTCTTTGATCCATTTTGAAGAAGTTTTTGTATGTGGTGTGAGGTATGGGTCCTGTTTCATTTTTCTGCAGGTGGATATCCAGTTTTGCCAGCACCATTTGTTAAAAAGACTGTCTTTTCCCCATTTGATGGACTTTGGGCCCTTGTCGAAGATCAGGTGACTGTAGGTGGATGGATTTACATCTGGGTTCTCAATTCTGTTCCATTGGTCAATGTATCTGTCGTTGTACCAGTACCAGGATGTTTTGACTACTGTAGCTGTATAGTAGGTTCTGAGGTCAGGTAGTGTGAGTCCTCCAACTTTATTCTTCTTCTTCAGTAGTGCTTTACTTATTCAGGCTTTCTTCCCTTTCCATATAAAGTTAATGATTAGTTTTTCCATCTCTTTGAAGAATGTTGTTGGTATTTGGATCGGGATTGCATTGTACTTGTCAATTGCTTTGGGTAGAATTGACATTTTCACAATTTTTAGTCTGCCTATTCATGAGCATGGTAGGTTTTTCCATTTATGTAGATCCCTTTGGGTTTTTTGCAGTGGTGTTTTGTAGTTTTTTTTTTTTTTTTTTTTTTTGTATAGGTCTTTTACATCCCTGGTTAGATTTATTCCTAAGTATTTTATCTTTTTAGGGGCTATTGAAAATGGTATTGTTTTCCTGATTTCCTTCTCATCATTCTCCTTATTGGTGTATAGGAATCCAACTGATTCTTGAATGTTTATCTTGTATCCTGCTACTCTGCTGAATCTTTTTATTAGTTCCAGTAGATTTCTTGTGGACTCTTTAGGGTTTTCTGTGTATAGTATAATATCATCTGCAAACAGGGACAGTTTCACTTCTTCCTTACCAATTTGGATGCCCTTTATGTCTTTTTCTTGCCTTATTGCTCTAGCTAGAACTTCCAGCCAATGTTAAATAGGAGTGGTGATAAAGGGCATCCTTGTCTTGTTCCTGTTTTCAAGGGGAATGTTTTCAGCCTCTCTCCATTAAGAATGATGTTGGCTGTTGGTTTTGCATAGATGCCCTTTATTATGTTGGGGAATTTCTCTTCTATACCTATTTTATTGAGAGTTTTTATCAGGAATGGGTGTTGGACTTTGTCAGATGCCTTTTCTGTGTCAATTGAGATGATCAAGTGATTCTTTTTTTTCCTTTTATTTATGTGGTGGATTATGTTGATTGATTTTCTAATGTTGAACCATCCTTGCAAACCTGGTATGAATCCTACTTGGTCATGGTGTATTATTTTTTTGATGTGATGCTGAATTCTATTGGCTAGAATTTTGTTCAGAATTTTTGCATCTATATTCATGAGAGATATTGGTCTGTAATTTTCTTTTTTTTGTGACATCTTTTCCTGGTTTTGGTATCAGCGTTATGCTGGCTTCACAGAATGAATTTGGAAGTGTTGCTTCCTCTTCTATGCTCTGAAATAGCTTGAGTAGTACTGGTACGAGCTCTTCTGTAAATGTTTTGTAAAATTCTCCAATGAAGCCATCTGGGCCAGGGCTTTTTTTGGTTGGGAGTTTTTTTATTACCTTTTCAATCTCTTCTCTTGTTATGGGTCTGTTCAGATTTTCAACATCACTTTGTTGTAGTTTGGGTAGGCTGTGTGTTTCTAGAAATTTATCCATTTCCTCTAGGTTTTTAAATTTGTTGGAGTATAGTTTTTCATAATATTCTGTTATAATCCTTTTTATTTCAGTTGGGTCTGTTGTAATGTCCCCCATTTCATTTCTTATTTGGGTTATTTGTGTCCTCTCCTGTTTTTCTTTTGTCAGTCTGGCCAGTGGTTTGTCAATTTCGTTGATTCTTTCAAAGAACCAACTTTTGGTTTTGTTGATTCTTTCTATTGTTTTTCTGTTCTCTATTTCTTTATTTCTGCTCTGATCTTTACTATTTCCTTTCTCTCGGTGGTTGTGGACATTTTTTGCTGTTCTCTTTCTATTTGTTTGAGTTCTGTGGTTAATGTTTTGATTTTGTCCCTTTCTTCTTTTTTGATATGTGCATCTATTGCTATAAATTGTCCTCTGAGGACTGCCTTTGCTGTGTCCCAAGGGTTTTGGTATGATGTCTTTTCATTCTCATTTGATTCTAGGAATTTTTTGGTTCCATCTCTGATTTCTTCTATTACCCACTGATGTGTAAGCAGGGTATTATTCAGTTTCCATGTAGTTGATTATTTTTCCTTGCTCTTTCTAGTGTTAATTTCTACCCTGATGGCATTGTGGTCAGAGAAGATACTTTGAATTATCTCAGCGTTTTGGATCTTGTTGAGGATTGCTCTGTGGCCTAAGATGTGGTCTATTCTGGAGAACGTTCCATGTGCATTGGAAAAGAGTGTGTACTTTGCAGTGGTTAGATGGAGTGTTCTATATAAGTCTATGAGGTCAAGTTGGCTGATGTGCCCTTTAGGTCTTCTGTATCTTTGCTGAGTTTCTTCTTAGTTGTTCTGTCCTTTACTGATAGTGGGGTGTTGAAGTTCCTACTATTATTGTGGAACTGTCAGTTTCTCTTTTCAGTGTTGTTAGAGTTTGTTTTATGTATTTTGCAGTCCTGTCATTGGGTGTGTAGCTGTTTATTATGGTTATGTCTTCATGATGGATCGTCCCCTTAATCATTATATAGTGTCTTTCTTTGTCTTTTATGGTAGATTTTGTTTTAAAGTCTATTTTATCTGAGATTAGAATTGCCACTCTTGCTCTTTTTTGGTAGTTGTTAGCTTGATATATTTTTTTCCAACCTTTGACTTTTAATAAATTCACATCTTTGTCTCTAAGGTGTATCTCCTGTAGACAGCATATTGATGGATCCTGTTTTCTTATCCATTCTGTCACTCTCCATCTCTTTATGGGTGCATTGAGTCCATTTACATTCAGTGTAATTATTGATAGATATGGGTTTGTTGTTGTCATTTTGTAGTGTTTTTTTTTTTTGTGGTGCTTACGTTTTCTTTGTTCGTCTTACTCTCTTGTGCTGTGTTAGTTTTGTTTGTGGATTTTTTTTTTCATTTCTTTTGTTTTTGTATGTTTTGTTTTTGCTGAGGTTTTATGTTTTTCCTCTTTTTTTAATGAGTAGCTTGTTAACTTTCTTTGTGCTTACAATAAATTTTACCCTTATCTTTCTAAGTTTGAAGCAGTCTACCATTACTTGGTATCACCTTGCCTTCCTCTCCATTAGAAGGTTCTATACCTATGCTGTTTATTCCCTCTTTTATCATTTTGATGTTGTTGTCATTTACTGATTAACTGCTCTGATTCCCTGTTGTATTTCTTTTGGGTTTTGAAAGTCCTCGAGAGTTCATTTTCTAGATTGGTGTCTGGCTGGTACGATCCTGTGTCCTAGGTTCTGCCTGTGAGCTGAAGCTGTTTGTCCTCAGATTGAAGAACTCACTTCAATAATTCTTGTAAGTTTGGTTTGACTTTTACATATTCCCTTAATTTCTGTTTATCTGGAAATGACCTAATTTCACCATCAAATTTGAACGAGAGTTTTGCAGGATATATTATTCTTGGCTGGCAAATTTTTCTTTCAAGATTTTATATATGTCATCCCATTGCCTTCTTGCCTGCATGGTTTCTGCTGAATAATCTGAGCTTTGTCTTATTGTTTCTCCTCTGTATGTGACTTCTTGTTTTTCACGAGTTGCTCTCAGGATTCTTTGTTTGTCTTTGGTTTTGGCGAGTGTGAATATGATATGCCTTGGTGATTTTCTTTTGGGGTCTCTTCTATATGGGGTTCGTTGAGCTTCTTGGATGGCCAGCTTTTCATCTTTCATGATATTGGGGAATTTTTCTGTCAGCAGTTCCTCAATGATCCTCTCTGTGTTTTCTGTTTTCTCCCCCTGTTCTGGAATTCCAATCACTCCCAGATTTTTGCTTTTGATTGTGTCCCACATAACTCTCAGTGTCTCTTCATTTTTCTTTGTTCATTTTTCTGAGTTTTCCTCAAACAGAGTTGTATCCAAGTGTTTGTTTTCAATTCCACTGATCCTGTCTTCCACCGTTTCAAATCTGCTTCTTAGCCCTTCTATGATGTCGTCCATTTCTGAAATCTTGTTGTTTATCTTTTGGATTTCTAATTGTTGTCTTTGTATAATTTCTAGTTGTGAATTTATTTTGGCATTTTGTTCCTACATTATTTTCCTGAACTCTTCCAATTTTTTGTCTGTATTTTCCATGAATTTGTCTATTTTTTCTGCATGTTTGTCAGCTTTTTGTCTCAGTTCTTGGATAATTCTGAGTATTAGAGATTTGAATTCCCTATCAGGTAGTTCTAGTGCATTTTCTTCCAGAGGAGAGTCATCTGGTGTTTTATTTTGGACGCCTACTGGAACCATCCTGTCCTGTTTTTGTAAATGTTTTGTTATTGTCTGCTGTCTTCGGGGCATTCAGTAGTTATTTTTCTCATTTATTGATTGTAGATTTGTTTGTTTCATCCCTTTTTTAAAAAAAATTTGACTATGTCTGAGCAGGCAGACTGTGTGTTCTTTGTTGTTTGCTTGTCTGTGGGCACAATAGTTTTCACCTCCTTCTTCAACTGGCAGGGTCAGTCACTCAGATATGGTATGGCAGGGCAGGTCTAGCTGAAGAGGAGGTACTGGGATGGGTTGTTTGTGGCACTTACTACAGCCACCAGAGCTGGTCGGTAATCAGTACAGGGCAGGTTCCAGTAGGCCATGCCTGTGCTGCTTGGTGGTGTGATGTCAAGTGCATGGTGCAGGTAGGCAGGATGCAGTGGGGAGATTGTTATGTGTGGAGCTAGGATGGATGTGGGAGAGAGGAGACAGGAACAGGAGCCAAAAACATACAAACAAACAAAAAAGAATGCTAGGGGAGCTTGCTGTTGGAGTGGAGAGACTATGAAATGGAGAAAAACAGAAAGTGGAGGCAGAAGAAAAGAAAAGAATGAATAAATAAGAATCAGAAAGGTTAAAGAACCACAAATTTCCCAGGGATCCCACCGGTGCAGCTATGAGGTCTGGGGAAGTCGCTCTCAGGTGTTGCAGTACAGCCTGGCTATAAGCGTAGAGGTATACAGCAGCAGGTATTCAGGGAACAGAAAGAGAAGGAAGATATATAGAGACGAGAAACTGAGCAATGAAGAAAGACAAAAAGGGAAAAAGAGGAAAAAGAAAACAAAACAAATTAAAAAAAAAAACAACAACAAGAAATGCCCCCAAAGAAACAGGGGGAAAAAAAAAAAAAAAAACCAACGTAAAAAGAAATGTCCTCAGGGATCCCTCTGCACATCTGTGGAATCCGAAGGGGCGTCTCCCTGCCATGCAGCTCCACCTGGCCAGAAAGGGCTCCCAACTCAAGAAAAGGAAAAGAAAACAAACAAACAATTCAAAACAAACAAACGAACAAAACAGCGCGGTAGCCCAAACCGGGAAGCAGCTCCACACTTGAACGGAGCTCTGCAGCCCCTCAGGAAGAAGCAAAGATGGTGCACGGAGCCAGGTACTTGAGTGAAGGGAGGGGGAGGTGGCGAGAGGCAAGTAAGAAGTCAAAAGAAGCAGGAAAAAAAAAGCAACTTTAGCAGCTAACAAATGGCACTCAGAAAGCCAGCTAGTGCAGGCTGGTGTTTCTGGACAAGACACTGTGTCGGTGGGAAGCAGAGGGGGCCGAGTGTGGGTGAAGAAGTGTAGAGAGTGGGAAAGCATATAACACAAATTACCAGAGCTCTGCAGCTCCTCAGGAAGAAGCAAAGATGGTGCACGGAGTGAGGTACTTGAGCTAAAGGAGGGGGAGTTGGGAGAAGCAAGGAAGAAATAAAAAGAAGCGGAAAAAAAGCAGCACAAGCAGCCAACAAATGGCACTCAGACAGCCACCCGTTCGGGTGTGTGGAATCCAAGCAGCCACTATTTCCCGGTCAAGAGATTGTGGCCGCGGGAAGCAGAGGAGGCCGAGTCGGGGTGAAGAAGGGTGGGTGGTGGGAAAGTGTGTATCACCAATTACCGGTTGTTTTGTCTCCCGCTGGCAGCTCCGTGAGGCTGCTTTCTCGTAACCCTTGTTTGCTGGTCTCTGATAGGAGTCCGAGATGGCGGATCCACACTGTGTTAGCTGGTAGGGGACCTCTGCATGAATCTCTCCTCGCCCTCTGTTCTCTGTCAGTTTTCTCACTCCATTTGGTGCTTGGCTGAGTTCTTTATCTCCTTATTTGATGTTTTAGGGTTTCAGGATTGTTGTATTCTCTGTTCGGCTTAGTTTTTCAGATCCTTGCTGTGGAGAGATGGCGTGGTGCTTCTGCCTAGAGCTCTGTTTTGCCGGAACCTCACATTTATCTTTTAATAGTATATCTTTGAAGTATTTTCTATTTATACATAAAGTTGTACTCCATGATTTTTAACAGCCGCATACTTTTTAATTGTTTGGAAGTACAGTTATGTATTTGACCAGTCTGAAAATGGAAAATAATGGATAAGATTATTTCTACTCTTTTGCTAGTATTTTTTTCTGCTTTTTTTTTTTTAAGTATTCACCTTAATGATGCCGTTTAATAAATTTTCTCAAGAAATGAATCAGCTAGGAGAAAACACTTTATACCTATCAAATTAGCTAAAGATAAAAGGACTAAAATCTTTGCTAGAGGGACTGTGGAAAAACAGACACATTGGTCAGTTTATGAAAAAAAAAAAAAATATATATATATAGTATGTCTCATTGCAATTGTTCTCAAACCTAGCTGTTTACCAGAATTTCCTTTGAGGTTTTTTTTTTTCCTCAAGATATAAATGCTTGGGTGACATCATCCCTGAAGATTCTACTATAGAAGGAATGAATTGGGATCATTCAATATATTTGGAAATATTTTATGGGAATATTATACATTTTGAAATATTCCACAGGATTCTGATGTAGAACTGGCCTTGAGAGCCAATCATTTATAGAGAATTGTTAACTAATTTATATCCTTATTGTGATACATGTTTATTTTATGGGAGAAAAATTCATTAGCGTAAATTGCTTTTATACTAAGCTCTCTTTCAGTTCTCTACATATGGGAGCAGGGCTGAAAGAGCTGCTGTACTCACCATAACCCTATGCTCAGATGTGCACATATTGGCAGCTACTCACGCCCCAGACTTAGTGCTTAAAGGAAAGCATGAATTCAGTCCTATTAGGGGATGACATGGGGACCTGGTTAAGAGCTATGGCTGCTAACCAAAAGCTCAGCAGTTCAAACCCACCAGCCGATCCTTGGAAACCCTATGGGGCAGTTTTACTCTGTCGTATAGGGTCACTGTGAGTTGGAATCGACTCCACAGCAATGGGCTTGATTTTTTGGGTTTAAGGGATGACATACATCATTGCCCTTTTTATTACACATTAAAAAAAAAAAAAAACTTTTATGGAAAAAAATCCCAAAAAGTTTACTGTATTAACACAGCTTAACTATTTACATAAATCTCTTGATCCTTACTTATTATTGCAAGAATATATAGTTTTAATGCCTGTGTACACATTAACCAAAAAAACCTGTTGCTATCAAGTTGATTCTGACTCATAGAGACCATATAGGACAAAGTAGAACTGCCCCATAGGGTTTCCAAGGCTGTAATCTTTTCAGAAGCAGACTGCCACGTCTTTCTCCTATGGAGCGGCTGGTGAGTTCAAACCACTGACCTTTCCATTAGCAGCAGAGAGCTTAACCCCTACACCTCCAGGGCTCCTTGTGAACATATTAGTTTGGTTCTTTTTCCACTTAGCTTTATTTCATATGTACATTTTAATATGTAAATATAGATCACAAAGATATCATTTTAATAGTCATACGTTTTATTTTACCCTATATTTTGCAAAACCAGTCCTAAAATCTGGTCATATGGGTTGTGTCCAGATTTGCCCTATTATAAATGGTGCAGATATAAACATCTTTATTCAAACACCTTTCTTTCCCTTACAATTATTTTCTTATACCTTACTAAAAGAAGTTGTAGATAAAAGGGATGAACAATTCTAATACTTCTGCCTGTATAGAATCACTGCTTTATAGAAAGATTCTCCTAAGTTACCGCACTCTGTATAGTGCCTGTTTTTCAATATCCTGTGCAGCAAGTGATTTTAATTCTTTTATTTTAGTTAATCTGATAAATATTATTTTATCTCATAGCTGGCTAATTTATTAAGCATATTTATTAAAAAGCATTATTGTGGGACCTTCATTTGCTGATGCGGCACAACTCAAAATGAAAACGAAATGGCTGCAAACATCCATTAATAACTGGAATGTGGAATGTACAATGTATGAATCTAGGAAAAGTCAAAATCATCAAAAATGAAATATAATGCATAAACATCGATATTCTATGCATTAGTGAGTTGAAATGGATTGGTATTGGCCATTTTGAATCAGACAATCTATTATGCTGGGTATGACAAATTGAAGAGAAATGGTGTTGCATTCATTGTCAAAAAGAACATCTCCAGATCAATCCTGAAGTACAATGCTGTCAGTGATAGGATAATATCCATACACCTACAAGGAAGACCAGTTAATATGACTATTATTCAGATTTACCCACCAACCTCTAATGCCAAAGATGAGGAAATTAAAAATATTTACCAACTTCTGCAGTCTGAAATTGATCAAACATGCAATCAAGATGCATTGATAATTACCGGTGATTGGAATTCGGAAGTTGTAAACAAAGAAGAAGGATTGGTAGTTGGAAAATATGGCCTTAGTGATAGAAATGATGCCAGAGATCACATAATAGAATTTTGCTAGACCAGTGACTTCTTCATTGCAAATACATTTTTTCAACATAAACGGTGACTATACACATGGATCTCACCGGATGGAAAACATAGTAATCAAATCGACTACATCTGTGGAAAGAGATGATGGAAAACTCAATATCATCAGACAGAACAAGGCCAGGGGCCGACTGCAGAATGGACCATCAATTGCTGATATGCAAGTTCAAGTTGAAGCTGAAAAAAATTAAAACAAGTCCATGAGAACAAAAACACGACCTTGAGTATATCCCACCTGAATTTGGAGACCAACTCAAGAATAGATTTGACACATCAAACGCTAATGATGGAAGACCAGGCCAGATGTGGGATGACATCAAGGACATCATACATGAAGAAAGCAAAAGGTGATTAAAAAGATAGGAAAGAAAGAAAAGACCAAAATGGGTGTCAGAAGAGACTCTGAAACTTGCTCTTGAATGTAGAGTAGCTAAAGAGAACAGAAGAATGATGAAGTAAAAGAGCTGAACAGAAGATTTCAAAGTGTGGCTCAAGAAGACAAAGTTAAGTATTACAATGAAATCTGCAAAGACCTGGAGTTAGAAAACCAAAAGGGAAGAACACACATGGTATTTCTCAAGCTGCAAGAAGTGAAGAAAAAATTTAAGCCTCGAGTTGCAATAGTGAAGGATTCTATGGGCAAAATACTATGGCTTGGGTCAAGCACACCTTAGTCCTCAAAGTGACATCTTTGATTTTTAACACTTTAAAGAGATCTTTTGCAACAGATTTGCCTCATGCACTATGTCATTTGATTTCTTGACTGCTGCTTCCATGGGCGTTGATTGTGGATACAAGTAAAATGAAATCCTTGACAACTTCAATCTTTTCTCCATTTATCATGATGTTGTTTATTGGTGCAGTTGTGAGGATTTTTGTTTTCTTTATGTTAAGGTGCAATCCATACTGAAGGCTGTAGTCTTTGATCTTCAGCAGTAAGTGCTTCAAGTCCTCTTCACTTTCAGCAGGCAAGGTTGGGTCTACATAGTGCAGGTTTTTAATGAGTCTTCCTCTGAACCTGATGCTGTGTTCTTCTTCATACAGTCTAGCTTCTCGGATTATTTGCTTAGTATACAGATTGAATAAATATGGTGAAAGGATACAACCCTGATGCACACTTTTCCTGACTTTATACCACACAGTATCCCCTTGTTCTGTTTGAATGACTGCCTCTTGGTCTATGTTCCTCATGAGCTCAGTTAAGCTCTGGAATTCCCACTCTTAGCAATGTTATCCATAATTTGTTATGATCCACACAGTTGAATGCCTTTGCATAGTCAACAAAACACAGGTAAACATCTTTCTGGTATTCTCTGCTTTCAGCCAAAATCCATCTTACAGCAGCAATGATATCCCTTGTTCCACGTCCTCTTCTGAATCTGGCTTGAATTTCTGGCAGTTCCCTGTTGACGTACTGCTGTTACCACTTCTGAATGATCTTCAGCAACCTTTTACTTATGTGTGATATTAATGATATTGTTTGATAATTTCCACTTTCTGTTGGATCACCTTTCTTTGGAATGGGCACAAATATGTGTTCCTTCCAGTAGATTGGCCAGGTAGCTGTCTTTCAAATTTCTTGGCGTAGATGAGTGAGCACCTCTAGCGCTGCATCTGTTTGTTGAAACATCTCAGTTGGTATTCCATCAATACCTGCAGCCTTGTTTTTCGCTATTCCTTTCATCGCACCTTGGACTTCCTCCTTCAGTACCATTGGTTCTTGATCATATGCTACGTCCTGAAATGGTTGAAAGTTAACTAATTCTTTTTGCTCTGACCCAAGCCACAGTATTTTCAATTGCCCCATATGCATGGGAAAACTGGACAATGAATAAGGGTGACCAAAGAAGAACTGATGCCTTTGAATTAGGGTGTTGGCAAAGAATACTGAATATACCATGGACTGCCAGAAGAATGAACAAGTCTGTCTTGGAAGAAGTGCAGCCAGAGTGCTCCTTGGAAGAGAGGATGGCAAGACTCATGTACTTTGGACATGTTATAGGAGGGACCAATCCCTGGAGAAGAACATCATGCTTTGTAAGATAGAGGGTCAGTGAAAAAGAGGAAGATCCTCAGCAAGATGAATTGACACAGTGGCTGCATAATGGGCTCAAACATAGCAACGTGTGTAGGACCAGGCAATATTTCAGTCTGTTGCACATAGGGTTGCTGTGAGTCAGAACCTAGTTCACGGCACCTAACAACAACAACAATATTGTAGTTTAAGTCAAGGACTCTGGCACTAGAATGCCTGGGTTCAAATCCTTTCTCTGACATATGACTTTCAATAAATTACTTTCTTTCTGTGTGCCTCAGTACTTCATGTTTAAAATGGCAACAATAATGGTACCTACCTCAAAGGCATGTTGGGAAGATTAAAAGAGTTAAGTGCTTAGAATTGTTCTTGGCACTTGGTAAGCTCTATATAACTGCAAGCCATTATTGAAAGCCCATAAGTGCCAGGAACCATGCTAGACTCCAGAGATAAAACTGTAAACACAACAGACAAACAGTTTCTACGTTTACAAAGCTCACATTCTAGTCAGGGATATAGGCAATTATAATACTGTATAGTAGGTGTATGAAAAGGGAACATGTGGGAAGACGCCTGGCTCAGATATTTACATTAGAAAAGCTACATAAATATTCTAAATATTGGTTTATGGTCTATATTTCTTCTTATGTGAACAATTTAGTCATAGCCATTGTTCACTTGCCCATGGAGTCTAAGTATTTGTTATACATGTGCATATCGATGTTTTTCTGCTTATAAAAGTGATGCTCATTCAGTTCATTCTATTCCAGCCGCGGTAGCCTCTCTCCTCCTTGAACAATCCAGACATGGTCCTTCCTCAGAGACAATGATTTGCTGTTTCTCTGCCTGGAAAGGCCTTCTCCCAGTATCCATATAGCTTGCTCCTGACCTTTTTCGTAGTCTTTGCTCAAACGTTACTTACTTTCTTTTTTTTTTCAAATTGTACTTTAGATGAAGGTTTACAGAGAAAATTAGTTTCTCATTAAACAGTTAATACACATATTGTTTTGTGACAATGGTTGCCAACCCATGGCATGTCAATACTCTCCCCTCCTCAACCTTGGGTTCCCCATTACCAGCTTTCCTGTCCCCTACTGCCTTCTCATCCTTGTCCCTGAGTTGGTGTGCACACTTAGTCTTCTTTTGTTTTATGGGCCTGTCTAATCTTTGGCTGAAGGGTGAACCTCAGGAATGATTTCAGTAGTGAGTTAAAAGGGTGTCCAGGGGCCATACTCTTAGGGTTTCTCCAGTCTCTGTCAGACCAATAAGTCTGGTCTTTTTTTTGTGAGTTAGAATTTTGTTCTATATTTTTCTTTAGCTCTGTCTGGGACCCTCTATTGTGATCCCTGTCAGAGCAGTTGGTGGTGGTAGCAGGGCACCATCTAGCTGTACTGAATCAAATATTACTTTCTTATGAAGGTCTTCCCTATCACTCTATTTAAAATTGCAACCTTTATCTTCCAGGACTTTCTATTACCTTCCCCGATTAATTTTTCTCCATTGTACATTTGCCTCTATACAATAAAATGTACTTATTTTGTTTATTGTCAGTCCCTGTTATTAGGAGGTAAGCTCCACAAAGACAGGAGTTTCATCTGTTTTATTCTTTGCTGGATCCCAACAATTTAAAATAGTGTCTGGCACTGAGTAGCTGCTCAACAAACATTTGTTGGCTAAATTAACCATCATTTATACAAAAATGATAAAACACATACTATCTCAGAAATTGCTTTTCCATTGAATGATACATCTTAGACATATTTTCAAGTTGGTACATGTAGATCTTCCTCGTTCTTTTTAACAACTGTGTACTTGTTCAAAGTAGGAATGTACTGTAGTTTATTTTGTTTCTCATTAACAGACATTTGGATCATTTCTAATTTGTTGCTATCACAGGCAATGCTGTAATAAACAGCGTATCTATCTTTGTGCAATTGTGGCTTTCTTGTAGGCTTTATTTATTTTGAACATTGTGATTTTGTTCATCTTATTTATTGCAAGCATTTTCTATTGCTTAGGTTTTCATCTTCTGCATGTGGTAGAAACTTCATCCTGAACAATGAAAATAAATCTCTCTCTCCATCCTTCATTTCTCCCTGTTCCTCTTATCATTTCAAACATAGGTAACTGAAGCAAAAGTTTCACATGATGATACTTCTTATTTCAATGTACTTTGATGTTTTATGTTGTTCTATTCATTAAAAAGAAAGTTTGTAGAGACCCTCTAAATTAATCTCAAAATCACTAGCTCATTGAGACTCACAGTTTGAAAAATCACTGCCCTTTTCTCCCTTACCCTGTGTTGAACCAGTCTATAGAAGCAGACACCTACTTGAGTTTCCCTGATGGCAAGCTAATAGCCTATTTGAACTGGAGACCTCCTCTGAATGCCAACCAAATTAAGTAAGTGTGATGGTTCAGATTGTCCGTCAACTTGGCTAGACCATTATTCTCCGTGTTTTAGCAGTTGTATAATGTTGTGATCACCTCCATGATAGAATCTGCTGAGTGGTACTGGCAGAGACGTGGCCTGTGGCAGCTCACCGCCCTCTCAGTTTCCTGTCTCTGCCTTCCGCCGGTTACTTTCTGCCTGCTCGCCTTGCCAAGGTTTTTGGCTTGTTCCAGACTCAGCAGGTGCCTCTTGTTGTCTCACCTCCGGTTCGTGGGACTTCAGCTAGCAGCTTACCTGTTGATCTTGGAATTCGTCGAACTTCCCAGCCTGCAAGCAAGAGTCCTGTTCCCTAATCTGCCGACCTTGGGTTCGCCACCTCCTGCAGCTACGTGAATCAGGAGAAACCTTGTGGTCTTGTCTGCTGATATGGGAATTCGCTGACCTTCACAGCCTGTGAGCAGGAGCCCCTCTCCAACCTGCCAACCTTGGGTTCACCAGCTTCTGCGGCTACATGAACTGGGAGAGGCCTCTACCCTGATCTGTGGACTTGGGACATTTTAGCCTCTACAATTACGTGAGCTATTTCCTTGATATCTCACTCTATATATATTTATACGCTTTGCTGGTTTTGCTTCTCTAGAGAACCCAGCCTAGGACATTTGGTACCGAGAGTGGTTCTAGAGAAACAAAATCGTAAGAATGAGTTTTCTAAATTGGTTCTCAAGTCTGGTGAGTCTTAAAGATGTTGACGACTCTGCTTCCAGCAGTAAAGAGGGCACTGCTAGCCCATGGAGTGAGGTGGCGATACAAATACGTAAAATATCACCACCAGTAGATCAGGTATTGGTGAAAGGCGAGCCTCTGGGTGAACACATGTGTGATATCTTTCTACAGCTTTGTCAGAATGAGAAGTATAGGGAAGCTGGTTGGTTGGTCCTACTTTCGCTAGACAAACTGGTGAAAGAAAGATGTGCTCAGGGCTTCAGAGTCAAAGCTCAAGTGCCGCATAAATGACCTGAAGGCTTCCACTTGTGCTTTGAAGGAAAGCCTTATTTCTTGTAGTAACAGAGCTGAAATTGCTGAAAGCCAAACCCAGGCTCTTATTGTAAGAGTGGCTGAATTACAATGCCAGCTCAACTGCCAGCCTCGAGAGGTGTCTGAAATTAAAGTAAGAGCATTGATTAGGAAGAAATGGGATCCTGAAACTTGGGATGGGGACCTTATACCGTCAAGAAAGCAGTGCCGGGAGAAGAGTGCGTCCTTTGGAGCGGGGTCCCTGCGCAGAGAAGCTCCTAGTCGGGGGAACACTGAAGAGAAGAAGGCCGACAGAGAGAAAAAGACTTCCCCTGGAGCTGATGCCCTGAGTTTGGACTTTTAGCCTACTTTAACTGTGAAGAAATAAATTTCTCTTTGTTAAAGCCATCCACTTGTGGTATTTCTGTTAGAGCAGTATTAGATGACTAAGACAGTAAGGTCTAGCTCTTACCCACAAGAGATTCACAAGAGTAGAGATCTGGTCACCATACCTGCCAAGAATGAACAGATGGTTTCAAACTAAGCCACAGTTACAGATGGCAACCACCTGACTTTGAGTGCCATTGTCTGCTGTCCTGCCTTACCCACCAGACTGATACAAGCCACACACACCCCACCTACCTAAATAAATGGAAAGATCATTTTAAGACTTTTGACTCACTTGCATATTGATACTTAAGGGAGGTCACTCTGTTAGATGGAAGACTGTTTCCAGGCAATGCTAGCACTTAAAGGTGGGTCTGTTCATTTAGATCCCCATCTAGTTTGAGTTTGGAGGTGCAGAGGAATAATAGGAAAGGGCTGATAGGATCCAGGCAAAGAGTTAGGACTCTGGCCAAATGGACCAGAATTCAGGACAGAACTCTGGGCAAGCAGGAGGAGGTCAAGTACAGATAGACAAATACAGTGGATTGGGATATGCAGTAGTGTAGCAGACACTTGGGTTGCCAAGGCTCACCTAAGACCCACAACAAACGGCAAGACTGTTTTTAGGCCACACCAGCTGGTAAGTCTAGATAGCCTGCCTTGGTCAAGATCAGCTCAGGAAAGGCTACCCTAAGCATGTAGATTAGGGGTATGCATGCCTAGAGCTGAGAGTGCCAGGGCTGGCAGGGACTTATAGGAAAACAATCAAGAAGACTTCTTGACTCTTCCATTAAATCCAGCTGAAAGCATAATCCTCCCCTTGGCATGTGGCTCAGGACCTGTGAGGAGATCAAATGGGGTAAACAGTTTAAATGCAAATAGCTGTAGCCAGGATTTGAAGAGCAGATTAGGTCTGATAAGCAGACTTCCCTTAATTAGTAAAGGAAAGGAATACTTTTAAAAAGAAACATGTTGTATTCTTGAATTTTCTGAAGGGTGGGTTTATGAATTCTCTCACTCACCCATTCTTCCATTTGTTATGTGTGACCCACTCGCTAGCGGATGCTCGCTTCCATTCACTCTGGGCTGCCAGTTGTGCACACTCTTTCCTATTTTCTCTGTCTCTTTAGAAGCACAGGTGGGTAGGCATGTTTGAAGTACTTGTACAACTTAAATATATAGATTTTTAAGGCTCTATCATTTGGCTTTAATGTCCTTCTTTGAGTCAGTAGGCCCCTGATGACCAATGAATAATGCCCAGGAGGTCAGTTCTACAGAATAAGTAAGTTCCTTGATTGTGTTCTTTTCTGTTGGAGAGGTGACTACCTCTAATTGGTACAAGCAGAAATGGCACTTTGACTGAATTCTTGAAATGAGATTCAGGGACCAAGCATCTTGACCTGGGTCCAGTGTTGTTTTTGGGTGCCATTGAGTTGCTTCCAACTCATAGTGACCCCATGTATAACAGAACGAAACGTTACTCAGTCCTGTGCCATCCTCATAATAGTGGGTATGTTTGAGCCCGTTGTTGCAGCCACTGTATGGAAAGGAGTAAGCCCCAAACCACACCTGGAACCAATCTGGTGAGGACATTGTTGTTGCTGCCACTAACCCCTGGCCACAACAGCTCACATTGCTGCCACAGCCTTAAATGCCAGATACCACCACTGCTGACATGGAAATTCAATGTTGCTACCTCTTCTGCCTTTACTTGCCACCAAAATGGATACTTGCCTGTTTGTGACGATAGTCCCTGCTTCAAAGTTCAGAGAGTTCACATCTGTCTGACTGAGCTTAGGTCACTTTCCCACATCCAGGGACAAAGGAGCTGGGAAAGTGAGAATATGAAACGTTCATCTTCTATAGTGGAGGCAAGATCTCTCCTACCAAGACTCATAAGGTGGGGAGTTCCAAATCTGGGGTGAGGGGGTGGGGTTCTGAGGCTAGATAACCAAAATGAAATGGAAACTTTTCCTAAACCCAACCGACACAAAATTAAGCCAAAACAAAAGTCTAACATCAAAGTAAGTAGTTCAAGAAAGATCACTAATTTTTTTAAACAGTAAACATAGATGTACACATATTAGGCACATCTACGGGGAAAACACAATTTCTTTGAAGCCATCACCTGCATTTATGTACTTGTATCTCACATTTGCTGGTTTTCTAATGAATAGTTTGATTCGGAATACCTGGCATCTTTCAGTCTCTCTGATGAATTTATTGTCACTAGAAGCTATTTCTTCTGTTGTGCCAACAGGTGCAGTAAATGAGTGTAGTCTGCTGTTTTAAGCAGCTGAACTTCCTACAAGCATGGTTAGGTGAGTAATAAAGAGTGTGTCTCCACTCAGTTACTAATTTTTGTTATCGAATTTTTTAAATTGTTGAGAATAATATGTACTCAATGATACATTTACTAGGATTAACAAAATGAGTCCCGGGGTGGCACAAACAGTTAAGCTCTCTACTACTAACCAAAAGGTTGGCAGTTCATATCCACCAAGAGGCACCTCAGAAGACAGGCCCAGCACTCTGCTTCTTAAAGGTCATAGCCTTGAAAACCCTAGGAAGCAAAGTTCTGCTTGGTCACACATGGTGTCGTCATGAGTCAGAATCGACAGCAACTGGTAGGTAAACGCTAAAAACCAAACCCATTGCCATCAAGTCGTAAATATACTAGTTGTTGTTAGGTGCCGTTGAGTCTGTTCCAACTCATAGCGGCCCTACAGGGCAGAGTAGAACTGCCCCATAGGGTTTTCAAGGAGTGGCTGGTGGATTTGAACTGCCTACCTTTTGGTTAGCAGCCGAGCTATTAACCACTATGCCATCAGGGCTCCAATATACTAGTAATATATTTAAACAAGCAATTTAAAGCAAGAGTCAGAGAAATCCAAAAAACCTGGGTACAATTAAGTGTATCTATCCCTACCTCCTTTGAATTTTATCTCCTACATTTTCTGAATACAAACACCAGGACAATTTTCATTAAAATGCCAGTTTCATCATTTCATTCATGTTCTCAAAATCTTTCAATATCTCTTAGTGCCCTTAGGAAAAATCTAGATTCATTAGGTGGCATTCAGGTTTGTCTTCAATGTGGCAGCAACCTTTCCGGCTGCATCTCCCACTATTTCCCTACGTGAACCTGTAGTTCCAGCCAAATGGTTTACTGAGCAAGCCTCATGCTTTCCTGCCCTTGTGCCTACGTTCATACTGTCTTCTCCACCTAAAAAGCTTTCACCATCTCTTCCTACCCATATAAATTTTACTTTTCTCTAAAAACTGGGTTCAGATCCCATGTTCTGTGTGATGGCTTCTCTCTCAGCCCAGTCAAGTCAATCCAGCTTTCTGATTCTTAGTGATGATGCCAGGTTGTGAGGTGTGTCACAATTAGTTACCACTGATAATTAAAGTGGGAGATTATACATTTTAAAATAATAAATTAATTGAAGCAATTTTAAGACTCTTTCTCTCATTATCACTACTCTCCATCACCTGAGTTCTGATGGGGCTTCTGGGTAAGGAGACACCTCTACAGCACTGGTGATTACACATAACCTTGGATATGCTCAGGGGAGTGTGTCACTGTGTAATTCTAGGTGCGGTACCTCATCATTCAGTTTATCCTTGAGCCCAGTACTCAGGGCTCATGTTTGAACACCAGAGACTTGTAAGACATTGAGAGTCCCTCTGCAGGGATAAAAGGGAGAACTTTCAGGTGACTCTTTAAGTCTATAATGAGCCTGGAGTTTAAGCAGTTGGAAAGACCTCTTACCAAAGGGACAGAGATTTTGGGCAAGTTTGGGTGTAGAGACACTCAGGAGGTACTTCAAGGCTGTCAGAATGGGGACGGTGGGAGAAGCAAGACGGTAAATATCACTGACTGAAAAAGACCGAGTCTGGGAAAACACATGAGACCATCCCCATCCCCACGCCTGCTAGGGATTCCCAGAAATAGTTGGGAGGAATTTGAAAGTGGCCAGAATTCCCAAAATGGAAGGCGACAGCAGAGTCAGAGAAATGTCATTTTTACCATTACTGTGACTATTTTATTTCAGACAGGTATGGCCTGGGCAAACGTGGTTTTGGTTCAGATGTGTTTATTTGTTGTTTTATGGCCCACGGGAATGATAGAGAGATGAAAATATTGTATTTAGGTAAAGGGGTTATGGGTAAATTTTGTGGTAAGTTTAATAACAAATATGTATATATAAATATACAAATATGCAAATGTAAATACATGTATTTATTACCACAAAATTAACAAACAGTATAAATATAAAAATGTTATTAAACTGTTACCACAAAAACTTTATTTATATGTATGTATGCATATATTTTTATATATGTAGTTAAAAGGTACACAATGTTCACATTGGTCCAGGAACAATTTCTGACTAGATACTTCATGGGTGAATGACTGCTGTCACCCTGGGGACTGTTGTTCCCCTTCAAATTCTGCTAGGAAAAGCCAATGTGGTTGGAGACAGGGGAAGAAAGAATTCTCTAAGGACCTGGGTGGGGAGAAGGGAGAGGAGGAGTCACTTTTTGCATAATAAGGAGCTGTTGTGTGCCTAGGAAAAGATACAAGAAGACACAAAATGACACAAACTCTCTAAACATTAGGGTCAGGTTGTGATACGATTGTGTTGTAGACTGAATAGGTCTTCAGTTCCAACCCCATCCCACTTTCATCCCCTTGGACTTTTTCTCCCATTTCTCCTTAGTATCTTTATTAACGTTTATGGATTTTTTTTTTTTTTTTTTTTTTTTTTTTTGCCTCACTTAGTTTTGTTTTGCAGTTTTCTTAGCACAAGAGAGAGTTCATTCTCTGACTCTGTGTTCCTGAGCTCTAGATCTGGCTTTATTGTAAAACTCTAACTGGGGGATCCTGGAGCCCAAATAATGCCTTGCTAAGCTCTCAAGAGATTCCTGCAAATTCAGCTGGACATGAACGTCTGTGGTTGCCTAACCCGCAGGCTTCCACTGGCTGTCTTGCCTCTATGGACATCCATCTACAGGGAAGAGCTTTGGTACAATCCCTGGTAGTCTTTATAACCCCATGAATGGCATGGGCTCCTTTCCCAGGTGGATTCAATTCCTATCATCCCTGAGAACATACTCTGTGCTGACCCATAACTCTTCTTAGGTGAGGCCTAGGAACAGTGTCCTGCTCCAATTACAGGAAGGAGAGTGGGGTTGAGGTCAGACCCAGGCCATCTTCACTGGATCTACTGCCCTAAGGAGGATTTCTGGGGTTTACCATACGTCTTAGGATATATGTATGTGTGTATGTATGTATATATATATATATATGTATATATATATATATATATATATATATATATATACATACATATATCTCATATATATATGAGACAGAGAGACACAGAGAGAAAGATTCATCTCAAGGAAATGACTCATGCAATTGTACAGGCTGGCAAATCCCCAAGTCCATGGGTCAGGTGTTAGGCTGGAGGCTTCACCTAACTCACATAGCTGCAGGGACTGATGAACCCAAGATTGGCAGGACAGATGGCAGGCCGAGGGCTCACAGGCTGTGGAGGGTGACAAATCCAAGACTGGCAGGTAAGACGGCAGATACCTGGCTCATGTCCCAAGAACTGGAGGTCAGATGATGACTAGCTGGATGCAGGATCCAGAACAAGCAGGTAAGCTTTGCCAGAACATCCATGTATATATTGGATGCAGGCCACACCCCAGAGGAAACTCCCCTTACAACTGATCACATCATGGAGGATGACTACATCATTACATAACTGCCAAACTACAGTATTATATAACTGTCAAACCGCAGAGAATCATGGCCCAGCCAACTTGACATCAAACCTTAACCATCACAGTATACTCCTTGTCAACTTGGCACCTGTACACATCTCCTTAAACCATACATAATCTCTAAATGAAGACAACTACAAAGTCATACTTTTGCCTAACATGACACAACTAACATGTGTACAACTGAAAAATGCAGTAGCCCCATTTACATCTTATATTTTATGAGTGGATAAAACAAAAATATTTGATGCACATATACAAGGAAGAAATACTCAATTGTAGTCCTCATTTCTGCAACTGGTCATGTGGTTGTAGCTGGTATTTAGAACTACCTTCTTCCACCACCCATTCCATATTCCCTTTACATTCAGTAAGCACCTCAGCTAGTTGTGGTTCTTTGCCTCATGGAGTGACCAAAACCTTCATTTCTGAAGGGTCTGAGCGATTAATAGTTATGTCAGAATTGGGTTATTGTAAGTTTCCACTGACTTTAATCACAGGACATGGTAGTACTAAGAGATGCCCTAAGGGATCTCCTGTATTCTAGACATACTCTTTTTTACCTCTATTATGCAACATCGATCTGATTTCCCCTTGGTAGTCCAGGTCAATCACATCAGCCAGTATGGTCAATACCTTCTTTACCTGTTGATCCAGAGGCATGAGGAGCACAAAGTGGGCATTCAATGGAATCCATGTTGTATCTTCAGATGGGAGCACTCATCCCTTTGGGACTACGATCTCGAGACCCACAGAGCACAAGGTTACAGGGACAGGAAGCAAAAATTTTGCAAGTGGGTTATTAGGGGTAATAGTGAGTGGTGCCACTCCCATCTCTATCCGTTATTCCTGGAACCATGATCCTGGCTATGGGAGAATCAACATCATATATTGGATACTGGTTTAGAGCACAAACAGCCTCCTGGAGAACATTGCCCCAATCCTGCAAAGTATTGGCACCTAGGTAGCATTTTAATTGTGTCTTTAGAAGGCCATTCCATCGTTCTGTCACCCAGCTGCTTCAGAATGATGAGGAACATGGTAAGACCAGTAAATTCCATGACCTTCGGCCCATTGCCATACTTCATTTGCTGCGAAGTAAGTCACTTGATCTGAGGTGATGCTGTCTGTGTGGGATACCATGACAGTGGATAACGCATTCTATGCTATGAGTCCACAGATGGTAGTTTTGGCAGAGGCGTTGCATGCAGGGAAGGCATGTCAGTATCCAGAGTAAGTGTCTATCACAGTAAGAAGAAAACGCTGCCATTTCCATGGTGACAATGGTCCAATGTAACCAACCTGCCACCAAATTGCTGGCTTATCACTTTGAGGAATAGTGCCGTATCGGGTACCTGGTGTTGGTTTCTGCTGCTGGCAGATTAGGCATTCAGCAGTGGCTGCAGCCAAGTCAGCCTTGGTGAATGGAAGTCCATGTTGTTCAGCCTATGCATAACCTCCGTCCCTGACACCATGGCCACTTTGTTCATGAGCCCATTGGACAATGATGGGAGTGGCTGGAGATAGACGACCAGTTTCCACAGAATGTGTCATCCATTCCACTTGATAGTTAAAATCCTATTCTGTCGAGGTCACCCTTTGGTGAACATTCACATGACACACAAATATCTTCACTTCTTTGGCACATTCAGAGAGGCCTGTCCACATACCTCCTACCATACCTCCTTGTAACCAATTTTCCAATTGTATTCCTTCCAAGTCCCTGACCATCGAGCCAAACCATTGGTCACAACCCATGAATCAGTATACAATTGCACATCTGGCTATTCTGCTTCCAAGCAAAATGAACAACCAGACGCATTGCTTAAAGTTCTGCCCATTGGGAGGATTTTCCTTCATCACTGTCCTTCACGGAGGTCTCAGAGAGGAGATGCAGCATTGCTGCTGTCCAGTTTTGAGTGGTGTCTGCATGTCGTGCAGAACCGTCTGTAAACCAGCAGGAGTTTTCTCTTCCTTAGTCAACTGATCATAAGGAACTCCCCATGAGGCCATAGGCGCAGACTGGGAAAGGGCAGGTAATGTGACATTAGTGGAGACCATGGACATTTGGGCCATTTTCTCATGCAACTTACTTGTGCCTTCTGGTCCTGCTCCAGCCCGATCTCATGTATACCACGTCCATTTAATGGTGGAGTGCTGCTGTGTACATCTGACTTTATGACTCTGAGGGTCAGACAACACCTAGTTCATGATGGGCAGCTCATGTCACATGGTGACTTGGTAGCCCATGGTTAAGTGTTCAGTCTCTACTAAGGCCCAGAAACAAGCCAAAAGCTGTTTCTCAAAAGGAGAGTAGTTATCTGTGGAGGATGGCAGGCTTTCCTCCAAAATCCTAAGGGTCTGCACTGTGATTCAACAATAGCAGCCTGCCAAAGACTTCAAATAGCATCTCTATCTGCCACTGACACTTCAGGCACCATTGGATCAACTGAGTTATACGGCCCAAATAGCAGAGCAGCTTGCATGGCAGCCTCAACCTGTTGCAGAGCCTTCCCTTGTTCTGAGCCCCACTCAAAACTATCAGCTTTTCGTGTCACTTGATAAATAGGCTGGAGTAGCACTCCCAAATGAGGGATGTGTTGCCTCCAGTACCCAAGAGGACCACCAGGTGTTATGACTCCTTTTTTGTTGTAGAAGGGGCCAGATGTAACAACTTATCCTTCATTTTAGAAGGAATTTCTCAGCATGCCTCACACCACTGGACTCCTAGAAATTTCACTGAGGTGGAAGGTGTCTGAATTTTTGTGGGATTAATTTCCCACCCTTTAGCATGCAAATGTTTTACCAATAAGTCCAGAGTCATTGACACTTCTCCCTTATTAGGTCTAATTAGCATAATGTCATCAATGTAATGGACTGGTGTGACATCTTGTCAAAGGGAAAGGCAATCAAGTGAGGACTAAATTATGACATGGAGCTGGAGAGTTGATATACCTCTTTGGTAGGACAGTGAAGGTGTATTGCTGGCCTTGCTAGCTGAAGGCAAATTGCTTCTGGTGGTCCTTCAAAACAGGTGTGGAGAAAAAGGCATTAGCCAGATTAATAGCTGCATACCAGGTATCAGGAGATGTATTAATTTGCTCAAGCAATGAAACCACATATGAAACAGCAGCTGCAATTGAAGTTACCACCTGATTAAGTTTACAATAATCTGCTGCCATTCTCTAAGATCTGTTTTTTGCACAGTCCAAATAGGTGAGTTGAATGGGGATGTGGTGAGAATCACCACCCCCACATCCTTCAAGTCCTTAATGATGGCAGTAATCTCTGCAATCCCTCCAGGAATGCAGTATTGCTTTTGGTTTACTATTTCCCTAGGTAGGGGCAGTTCTAATGGTTTCCAGTTGGTTTTTCCTACCATAATACCCCTTACTCCACTTGTCAGGGATCCAACGTGGGGGTTTTGCCAGTTGCTGAGTTTATCTATTCCAGTTATGCATTCTGGAACTGGGGAAATCACTACTCAGTGGGTTCTGGGACCAACTTGACCCACTGTGAGATGAATCTGAGCTAAGACTCATTAATAACCTGATCTCCATATGCCCCCATTCTGACTGGTGGGCCACAGTGACATTTTGGGTCTCCTAGAATTAGTGTCAGTTCAGAGCCAGTGTCCAGTAATTGCTGAAAAGTCTGATTATTTCCTTTTCCGCAGTGAACAGTCACTCTCATAAAAGGCCATAGATCCTTTTGGGCAGGCTGGGAGAAAGATTAACAGTGTACATTTGTGGCAGTGTAGTGGGGTCCTTCCTCAAGGGGACCCAGCCTCCCTTTCATTCAAGGGGTTGTGGTCTGTAAGCTATGGTCTCAAGCCTGGGAATTGTTTGAGAGCCCGTGACTCCTTATTCTGGTGATTCGAATTATATTGTTGTTCATTTGACCTAGAATTCTTCCACTTATACAGATCAAGTAAATATTTAGTAGATTTCCTATCTATTTCACTCCTAGGGACACTATGACTAAGTAGCCAATGCCATAAGTACATACAAGTCAGACTATTCTGATTACTGCTTTGACTCTGCTCTCCATTATAGTAACTATGCCCATCTTGCCTTTGTAGACTGTGTGCTGCCACTTGGCCCCTACCACCACGGGGTTCAGTCAGCCCCATTGTGATTAGGTGTCTTAATTCAGTTAGGGCTTACATAAAATAGCAATCACAGCATTGCTTTTCAAGGATGCTGGGTCTTCCTTCACAAATTTGTTCCTTACCATTGTGGTAAAAGTTGTGTGCTTTGGGCAAAAACTCCATGTGTGGGTCTGCGGGTCCAACCTAATAAATCCACTCTAACATGCCGATTTCCCTGTGCCTTTGGATACCTTCTCTTCTACAGTATACCAAGGCAGGTCTGGTACTTCAGCTTGATTTATTGTAGGTCACTGTGTAATCCATACTTCAGTGACCCAACCAAATGAACTATTAGATTCTTTCCTAGCCTCTCGAGCTGAAACATTCAATGAAGAATCTGTGCTTAGTGGGTCTATATCAATAAACTCAGACTGATCCCACTTTATGTTCCTTGAACCATTATCCTACACCCTTAATAGCCATTCCACACATACCCCTCAGATTTCTGTTTGTACATATTAGAAAAGTCAAGCAGTTTTTTTTGCAGTGTAGCATACTTCCTTCTGGGTTACACTTTGTACTTCACCTTTTGGGGCTTGATGGGACTTAAGTCTATTTATAGGTCTAGATGCAAAAATGGCTGGTTGAGTGTGTCTTGGGAACATTCAGCAGAGTCTTGTAAGGCATCTACCTCAGGTGATGCCTCAGGCAACCGTCCCAGGCAATATCTCAGACAAAGACTCTTCAAGCACAGCTGGGTTAATCCCATCAGATGAGGGTGGGTGGGATAATGGTTTTATTGGGGAGAGTGGCTTAGCAGACAAAGATGGAGTGAGCTCTTCAGATGGGAGTAAGAGGGCTGGTTCTGTTGGCAGGAGTGATTCAACAGAATTTAGGGGCTCAGTGTTCCCAGCCTCCTGATTATCTGCCCATATGTCCCCATCCCAAGTTTCAGGATCCTATTTCTTCTCAATCAGTGCTTTCACTTTAACTTCAGGCATATTTGAGGTTGGGAATTTACCTGGCATAATTCAGCCACTCTTACCATAAGACTCTGGGTTTGGTTTTCAGCAGTATCAGCTCTGTTAATACATGAAACGAAGCTTTCTTTCAGGGCACAAGTGGTAACTTTCAGGTTTTTTATGCTGCACTTAAGCTGTGACCTGAAGCCCTAAGCTCATCTCTTTCTTTCATCACTTTGCCTAGCAAAAGTAGGACCAACCAACCAGCTTCCCTGGACTTCTCATTCTGAGAAAACTGTAGAAAAGTATAAAACATGTGGTCACCCAGAGCCTCACTTCTCACCAATACTTGCTCTATTGGTGGTGATATTTTCATATTAATATTGCCACTTCATGCCATGGATTAGCAGTGCCCTCTTTACTAATGAAGGCAGAGTCATCAGTGCCTTTAAGACTTGTTAGACTTGAGAACCAATTTAGAAGACCTATCCTTATGATTTTGTTTCTCTAGAACCACTCTCGGTACCAAATGTCTTAGGCTGGGTTTTCTAGAGAAGCAAAACCAGTGAAGCATGTATATATATACAGAGAGAGAGAGAGAGAGAGAGAGAGAGAGAGAGAGAGAGAGAAAGATTTATCCCAAGGAAATGGCTCAAGTAGTTGTAGAGGCTGGCAGGTCCCAAATCCGTGGGTCAAGTGTCAGGCTAGAGGCTTCTCCTGACTCATGTAGCTGCAGGGGTTGATGAACCCAAGGTTGGCAGGTCAGACGGTAGGACTCTGGCCCAAGTCCCAAGAACCAGAAGTCAGATGATGACAAGCCAGATGCAGGATCCAGAGCAAGCAAGCAAACTTTGCCAGAACATCCATATATATTGGATGCAGGCCACACCCCCCAAAAAACTCCCCTTACAACTGACTGGCTGATCACATCAGATCACATCATGGAGGATGATTACGTCATTACATAACTTAAAACTGTATCATTCTATAACTACCAAACTACATCATTATGTAACTGCCAAACCACTGAGAATCATGACCCAGCCAAGTTGACCCACAACCATCATACCATGGTTTAGTCAGGGGACTCTTCAGGCTTCATGAATATGATTCACATAAACTCAAACTGTAGCCCCCACCCCCACCCCACTGTCACATGACTCACCTACCCACCCCCCCCCCAGGTGGCTTGCTAATTCTCAGACTCATCTGATGCAGTTTCTAAGAAAACCCCACCAGGACTAAAGTGGTTCTGCAGAGCCACAAAGAAACCCTTCATTTTCTTTTTATCTGGTCTATACACTACCCTAGATGACCACAGATGTTCGTGGCCTAGTGAGGAATTCTCTGAGAGCCTGACAGAGGCCCTGATCTAGGGGCCAGGTTTCCCCTAACTGGGGCTTTGTGGTTAACTCCCAGTATCTTAAAGAAGCATCAGGATTGCTTCATGTCCCAACATTGACAAATGATGGGCTTCCTGTTGTCTACCTAAAGCATGCAGAATTTTGACTTACCTCTCTCTAAACCTGATTTTCTGGTACCAGACAAAGCTTCTCGCAGCTTACCGAGACACCACACCTACCACAAAATACTGTGGCCTCAAGGTGCCTCTAGATGATTTTCTCACACTTTAACGTGCGCGTGAATCACCTGGGGATCAGGTAAGTATATAGATTCTTATTCAACAGGTCTAGGATGGGGCCTGCGATTCTGCATTTCTAACCAGCTCCCAGGTAATGGTACTACTGCTGGTTCAAGGACCACACTTTGGATAGCAAGGCTCTGAAAGAAGCAGAGCTGATGGGGAACATTCCAGAGCTCAAATTCCTTCCTATAGATATACTTTTCTTGCAGCTAGAAAGGAAGTCACCTTTAGGACAAACTGCAATGGACTTTAACCATTTGGCCTTTCTATTCTTTCCCAGAGAGATGCTTGCTTATTTCTTTGTGAGCAAGCAGAAATAGGGGACCTGATTAGTGCCCAAGAGGAACTCAGACATATGCAGGTATTTCCACCCTTCTGCACATACACCCCCTGAAATTCTCAACTAAATACAGCCCTGTTCCCCAGCCATCCACCCAGCGATGCTAACTGTGATTCAGGTCAGGCCCTAGGATAGGGCAGAACAGATGATGTGAAATTCCTTAGTGATTCTGGACAAGGATTATTCTGGACAGCTGGGATTTTCAGAGAAGGTAACAGGGTCCTTTTCTCTTTAATCTCCATCTGCTGTCTAGGTACTAGTTGGCAGCTCATTGGGCTGGGCACTGTAGGAATCAGAAAGAAAGCCTTATCCCTGCTGTCTAGACACGGTCCAGTGAGGAAGACACTTGTGGGAAATTACAACTGAACAATGTACTAACCTTTTAGTCGTCATATGACAAACATCTGTATTGAACATATTGGTGAGAAGGTGGAAGGTTTGAGAAAGAGCTTTGGAAAGGCCTCACAGAACAGTGGCATGGGAGCTAGAACTTAGAGGAGTAGAAGCAATTTTCCAGGTGGAGAAGAAGGCATGGGAGGGTATTCTAACCAGACTATCCCAACAGGCTTCCTTCAGGTGAAGGCTGGGAAGAAAAAGGAGCCCCAAAGAGGAATACCCGAGCCTAAGGTTTTCCAAAGGACATAATTTAAAGGAACTTGATGGAAAGCTGAGTGAAGGTTCTTGTTAGTACTAGATAAGTGTTTGATTGGATGGAGTTCGTACTGAGCTGTGAGGGGTTTCTTTTGCGCTATGAGGGTTTTCTTTTTCATTTTAATGATTCGCTGAGTGATTTTGTAAGTATTTATAGTAAAGTTAAAAGTAGCTAAAGAGTTGATTGCTCTAATGAAAGGAAGTACTTATGAACTTCTCAAAGATCTTTGCATCAGAAAGAGGTCAAGTCAGTGAGACCACAGTGCTCCAGGGACAGGCCTGTTGCCTAGGGCCAGCTGCAACAGTGGAAAGGGGCACAATTGCCATCTAGTGGTCCAAACCCACAGTGTGAGTGCCATTCTTGGGATGTATAGTCTCTTCAGGTATAGAATCATCAGGGACTAGTCATTTAATACAACCTCTTCTACCCTATGGAGCGGTTCTACTCTGTCCTGTAGGGTCACTATGAGTCGGAATCCACTCAACAGCAATGGGTTTGTTTTGTTTTTTTACCCTTTACCAAGTCCCAGCCTCTTAATTTGGTTACTGCGGAATAGTGATCCAACAATGAAAATGTTGTAAATGGGCAATATTACACAAGAAATTAATTCAAACTAAAGTGTAAGTAATTGCTAAAAAATGTCAGTGACTGAAGTTTCCTCCGTGTCTGTTTTGATAGAATTGATGTAAGAACTGTGGAGAGCAGAAGGAGCAGGGCTGGGGGTGGGGGAGTAGTTTGTCCCTGAGAGAAGAGACAAATACAGGAAGAGGAGTCTGGAGTAGCAGCTGCCTTTGATTTTGCTTGTTTGTTTACCTTCTCCTGGGAAGGGGCAAATAGAAGCTGCTTATGACATTATTTTTGGAGCTATTTTCAACAGTGTGGCTGTGGTGCTGTTTTGCTCTGGGGGCCAGGCTTGTTCTGTTTATGAAGAATGTCTTATTTGTTTAACATAGCTAATTTTGTGATAGAGGGGCTTTGTTCCTAGATGCATCAGCATGCTAAATTAAACATTCTGAAGGAAAAAGTCCCAAAGCAATGGCCCCCAAATAATGAGTGCTGTGGCTCCTCCAGTGCTGGGAAGCAGCCTGGTGTGGCTTCTTCCAGTCCCCACTGGAGTAGTCGGAGTCTGTGTCACTGTTCGCCCCCAGGACTTCGGTTCTCTAAGGTCCCCTATTATTTGCCAAAATTCTTACATTACTCAGAGAGAGCCCAAGGCCTTGTCACAGACTGGGAAGAAGGTCTTTTCAGATGAAGAGGCTGATATGTGTAGCTAGGCAGAACCATTACAGAGCAGGTGAGAGAGAGAATTAGAAGGATGCCAGGATCAATACAATGGGGAAGCAAAATGTGCAGAGACCAGGGATCTTACACTCAGCCAGACCCAGGTTCTGATCCTGGCCTCTTATGAGCTGTGTGGTGATTTACCTAACCTCTCTGAGCCGTTTCCTCCTCTATAAAATGAAAATGAGGACAGTGTTACTGAAAAGATTTAAAGAAGGTGAGCACGTGAGCACAGAGTCTGGCACAATGTAGGTGCTCAGTCATTGCTTTTCAATGCTGACCCCCAAATCTCCTTTCTAATGGTACTGCTTTCTTCACGGGTGCCTCTCCACTTTCTGTTGGAAGGGTACCTCAGTCTCCAGTGTGGATCAAAGATCTCCCCCTCTTCTAGAAGGAAGAGTTCTCATATGGGGCAAGCAAAACCAACATGAGCTGTGTTAAGGATGAAACTTCTGAACTGCTGAGAGTTGTGAAATGCCTGTCCTCTCCTTTCAGAATCCTGGTCCCTGGTTCTCCTTTGTATCACTCCCTCCCTTCCTCCCATGCACCAGTGCTATAAACGGGACCCTGGCCCAAAGTCTAGTGGTGGTGGCTTAGGCTGGTGCTGCTCTGGGTCTGAGTGAGCGATGTTCTCTTTCCTGGGTGCTAGTTCTTTCCAAAGAGGCTCTTCTTACCATCTGAATGTTAAAACCTCAAAGGTCTAGGTTAAGCCTCTAGGCCAGGGCGGGGGTGGGGGAAAGGGCCCTAGACCCTCAACTGCTTTTAGACTGAGCTGGGGCTTCTCATATTTAGGTAACAGACAGGCCTCTTTTAAAGGAAAAATATTACATATTACAGATGTTTATATGTAAACCAAACTCATTGCCTTCGAGTTGATTCCAACTCATAGCGACCCTATAGGACAGAGTAGAACTGCCCCATAGGGTTTCCAAGGCTGTTAAATTTTTATGGAAGCAGACTGCCACATCTTTCTCCCGTGGAGTGGCTGGTGGGTTAGAACCACAAACCAACCTTTCAGTTAGCAGCTGAGCGCTTAACCACTGTGCCACCAGGGCTCCTTGTTAATGTGTGAGATGATATTTTGTTAAAAGAAAACCCCAAAGTTGTTTAATAATAGAAAGACAGCTTCAGTTCTGGTTCTGTATTTAATATGTGTCTGCATTTTTATTTCAATTATTTTAATGCAGAGAATGGTTGTTTGCTTAAGAATGTTAATAGAAAATGTTACTAGTAACATCAAAGTTTGTTTGACAATTCAGAGCAATTACATCACACACTTAACTATAATGCTGCCACCAAGGCCATTTTAACAAGGCGTTACTAGATAATAATGTAAAATGACCTTTTCTTGGAGATAAGATTAGCATTGTGGTGCTATTGAAATCTGAATTAAAGGGGCATCTAATCTAATTCTTGTTAGGACTGGGAACAGAAAAAATCCTTTATTGTGCTGACTACTACACTTGCTGCTCATGAAATGTTGTTACAGGTTGGTATATACAAAGAGAAGCCCCGAGCAATAGAATCTGAATATGAAATCAATTGCTATGGCCAGGTCCTCTTGAGTTCAGCATGCTTAAAAAACTGTTCTGGTTGTCTATTGCTATGAAACAAGCCATCCCAAAACTTAGTGGCTTAAAACAACGACAACATTTATTTTGCTCACAAATCTATGATTTGGGCAGGGCTTGATGGGGACATCTTGTCTCTGCTCCACAGGATGTTAGGTGGGGTGGCTGGAAGGCTGGTGGTCAGTAAACCATTTCTGTTTACACCCAGAAATAACAACGGCCAGATAGTAAATTATTTTTGCCTTTGGGGGCCGTGTGGTCTCTGTCTTAACTACTAAACTCTACTGCTGTAGTGCAAAAGCAGCCATAGACAGACAAATGAGCATGGCTGTGTACCATTAAAACTTTATTCATAAAAACAGGCAGTGGGCAAGAGTTTGCCACACCCTGATCTAAAAGCTGGCTTACTCACATGTCTGGCAGTTGCTGCTGGCTGCTGGTTGAACCTTATCTGGGTCTGCTGGCCAGAACACCTACATGTGGCTTCTCCATGTGGCCAGAGTTTCCTCACAACACAGTAGTTGCATTCCAAGGGCAAATGTTCAGAGAGAAGAGCCAGGTGGAAGCTATATCTTTTTTCACCACCTGGCCTCAGAAGTCCTGCGGCTTCACTTCCACCACGTTCTATTTGTTGAAGCAGTCACAAAGGCCTTGCAGGGGAGGAGAAATAGACTCCACCTCTTGATGGAACTGTGGCAAGATTCTGGGACAGCATGTAGGACCAGTAATATTGCTGAGCCCGTTTTTAGAAAATACAGTCTTCCACATGTACCATCTGCCATGTGATGATTCAATTCTCCCACCACTTTTTTACATCTGTACCATTTCAAAATCTTCATTTATATAGGAGGCCTTGACGTCATTGGAGTTTCACTCATTCTGAAAAACAGTCACAAACACCAACTTAAGCACTGAAATTTTAAGTGTTTTAAGGCAGTCATGCAAACGATTCAGAACAAGCTAATGATTATTTGTATATTATCATTAAAATAAAAAGCCAAACTTTCAAAAATTCTCAGAGAGAGATCTTGCAGATCTCTGAAAGATCTTTCCTGTTTGAGAAATGCTGATAGTCTTAGGCCAGAGGGGCAAACAACCTCCTCCCAGCCCTTACATAGTCCAACCCAACTTCCTGGGATCACAAGAGGGTCCCGGATAGAGTGGGAGAAAAATGTATGACAAAAAATCAAATTCACAAAAAAGACCAGACTTACTGGTCTGACAGAGAATGGAGGAACCCCTGAGACTATGGCCCTAAGACACCCTTCTGACCTAGAAGTGAAGCCATTCCTGGAGACCACCTTCCAGCCAAACAATAGACAAGCCCATGAAATAAACAATAACACCCAAGAAGAATGTGCTTCTTAGAACAATCAACTATAAGAGGTCAAAAGGGCAATACTTGTCCAAAAGCAAAGATGAGAAGGCGGGAAGGGGTAGAAAATCAGGATGAAAGGAAACTGGGAACCCAGAGTGGAAATGGGGAGAGTGCTGACACATTGTGGGGGATGAAACCAAGGCCCTGAAACGCTTTATGTACAAACTATCAAATGGGAATCTAATTTGCTGTAACTTTTCACCTAATGTACAATACAAATTTTAAAAAAAAAGGAATTTTGTCCCTTCATAAAGTTTATGATGGAGTCATACATTTCTATGTAAGCCCCGACATGCTCTGCACCCCCACGCACTTAACACAGTGTGAATAACAGATGGATGACCTGTTATTTCATGCTTCCATGGGAGGTGTTTGTTGTAATGGATGCCTCACCTTTCCATTTGACGCCAGGGCCTTTTACACACATAAAGGTGAAACGAAAGCTTTTCCTTTCACTAACCTGACCAAGGGTATTGTATATTGTTATTGTTGTTGTTGTTGTTAGGTGCTGTCTGGTCAGTTCTGACTCATAGCCACCCTATGTACAACGGAATGAAACACTGTCTGGTCCTGCACCATCCTCATGATCCTTGTTATGCTTGAGCCCATTGTTTTCAGCCACTGTGTCAATCCATCTTGTGGAAGGTCTTTCTGTTTTTTGCTGACCCTCTACCAAGCAAGATGTCCTTCTCCAGGGACTGTTCCCTCCTGATAACGTGTCCAAAGTATGTGAGACAAAGTCTTGCCTTCCTTGCTTCCAGACAACATTCTGGCTGTCCTTCTTCCAAGACAGACTTGTTCGTTCTTCTGGCCGTCCATGGTATATTCAATATTCTTCGCCAACACCACAATCCAAAGGCGTCAGTTCTTTCCTCTTCCTTATTCGCTGCCCAGCTTTTGCATGCATATGAGACAATTGAAAACATTAGGGCTTGGGTCAGGCGCACCTTCGTTCTTAAAGTGACATCTTTGCTTTTTAACATTTTAAAGAGATCTTTTGCAGCAGATATGCCCAACACAGTGTGTTGTTTAATTTCTTGACTGCTGTTTCCATGGGGGTTGATCGTTGTATATTACATTCAAATATAGCACAGAAGTATTACCCATACCTGTTGGTGTCAAGTCTATTCTGACTCATAGAGACCCTATAGAACAGAGTGGAACTGCCGCATAGGATTTCCAAGGAGCAGCTGGTGGATTTGAATTGCCCACCTTTTGGTTAGCAGCTGAGCTCTTAACTGCTGCACCTCCCACACTCATGTTGCTTCTTTCTGCGTTGTTGGGTGCTGAGTTTCTTACAGTTGGTCCAGGGTAGGAGGCCCGGTTAGTGTGGGACTTTGAGAAGCTGGAAGGGAAGCAGCAGAATATTCTGAGGATGGGGAGATAGTGGGTTTAAAGCTATTTTGTTGTTTCTGCTGCATTTAGTAACTGGGAGGCTGAGCTGTGGGCCCTCCTCTTCTCCTGTATGTCCTGGCAAGGGGTCTCTATCTTAAGACGCTTTTCCTCTTGCCTACTGTTCATTCCCCTCCTGAGAGCCAAACCTTCTATGACTCATGTGGTTGCTGTAGAGATAATTCTAATGTCCGAAGCAAAGGCCATTGATTTGAGAGGAGGAGACCAATGGCTACTCAGAAACAAATCTCCTCTCATCATGCAAATACCCCTAATTAAGAAATCCAGAGACAGACTGTGTGTCACGGAAACATGATTTCCTTTGACTCAGAGAGTTCCAGGAATTGCTGTAGGCTATGAACCTTTCTTGGTTTCCTGGCTTAAACGGCATCACCTTTTGCCCTGCATTTTCTTGGATAAAAGTGAATTCAATCTAATATTTAACAGACATCTTACATGTACCAGGCATGGTCCTAGTGACTCAAGAAATAGGAGTGAACAACAACACATTGCTCCTGACCTCAAGGAGCTTACAATTTCATAAAATAATCTTTTAAGTGACAAACCCTGAAAGGTATGTGAATGAGAATGGAAAGGTGAGAACTTTGCCTGCCTACTCAGTGGGCCCCTTCTTCTCTTGTACAAAATGGGGAGAAAAACCTGGATAGGCATAACTTAAATGTTTGTGTAGTTCGCACTAATTTGTGTTTTACTAGAAATCTGGTAAATTGATTCATTCAATTATTCATCTAGTCTCGAACTCCTTACCCTCATTTATTTATTTTATTGCACTTGTCCCTATCTGGGAAATTATTTTATCTTTTGTTTACTTGTTTATTTTTTTCCACTAATTTCGTGATAAACCAAAGAAAATTGTTGCCATCAAGTTGATTCTGACTTATGGCAATCCTATACGTTATAGAGTAGAACTGCTCCTTAGAGTTTTCTTGGCTGTAATCTTTATGGAAGCAGATCATCAGACCTTTCTTTCGTGGAGCCGCTGGGTGGATTTGAACCAGCAAAACAAATCGTTTGTGCCACATAGTGACCTTAGTTTCATGACAGATGTGCAATAAATATTTGTTGAGTAAATGAATTCATCCTTTCTTTCTTCTTTCCCTTTCTCTCCATTCAATATTTAAGCACCTCTTAGGCGAATTGTGTGCACAGTACTGTGCTCACTGTCAGAACATAAAGAGGTACAAGGAATGGTCCTTGACTCTGAGGAGTTTATGATGTCAGGAGGGAAACAAGACATGCCCACGTGAGAAGCTACATTGCACTATAGTGAATGCGTGTGTGACAGGTGCTGGATTATAACCTCCACAGTGCAGGAGGGCACAGCTAGTGCCGGGGTGGGGAGCAAGACTCACAGAGGAGGACAGACCTGTTCCGGAGATGAAAGAAGGGAACAGAGGAGCTTATAGGGGAGCAGGATGTTCCCAATCTGTTGGCCTTCCCTAACACCTGGGGGCTATGTTTAGAGGAGGGATGGGATTGCCTCAGCCCAGGGGTTGGGCAAGGCATGGGGATACAGATGATGGACAGAAACCAGAAACTTCATTCTGGAATCCTAGGAGGTCAGCGCCAAACACCAGGGCTTTTCAACTCTGGCTGCACATGAATATCACCTTGGGAACTTAAAAAATTACCAATGACAAGGCCCCACGTCAACCAACTGAGTTAGAATCTCTGGGTTTGGGCCAAGGCAGGTGTATTTTTCAAAAGTTCCCCAGGTGATTCTCTACTAATATACAGCTGTCTTAGTCATCTAGTGCTGTTCTAACAGGAATACCACGAGTGGATGGCTTTAACAAAGAGAAATTTATTTTCTCACAGTCTAGTAGGCTACAAGTCCAAATTCAGGGTGTCAGCTCCAGGGGAAGGCTTTTTCTCTCCGTCGGCTCTGGAGGAAGGCCCTTCTTGTCGTCAATCTTCCCCTGGACTAGCAACTTCTCTGCACAGGAACCTTGGGTCCAAAGGACGCGCTCTGCTCCCGGCAGTGCTTTCTTGGTGGGATGAGGTCCCCAACTCTCTGCTTGCTTCCCTTTCCTTTTATCTTTTGTAAGATAAAAGGTGGTGCAGGCCTCACCCCAGGGAAACAACTCACTTTACATTGGATCAGGGATCTGACCTGGCTAAGGGTGGTGTTACAATCCTAACCTAATCCTCTTTAACATAAAATTACAATCACAAAATGGAGGCCAACCACACAGTATACTAAGAATCACAGCCCAGCCAAATTGATACACACATTTTTGGAGAGACATAATTCAAGCCATGACAACAGACAAGCTGGGAACCCAAGTTATCCAGCCTAAAGGGTCTGGAAAGAGGGAAGTCAGTGATAAGGTACATAAAGGGGAGGGGATGCTGGGGACAGAGGGATTTCTTACAGTTTCAGGGTGACTTGCTACGTTTAAAAGAAACCTAAACAGAAGAGAAAATGCATTACTTAGAAATTGCTTTCTGGTTGCCTTTTCTCAGGGAACAAAGAATGTCTAAAGCCTTTAAAAAACCAAACCCATTGTCGACTAGTCGGCTCTGACTCATAGCAACCCCATAGGACAGAGTAGGTCTGCCCCACGAGGTTTCCAAGGCTGTAATCTTTACGGAAGCAGACTGCCACAGCTTTATCCTGTGGAGCAGCTGGTGAGTTTAAACCACCGACCTTTCCATTAGCAGCTGAGCACTTAACCACTGCACCACCGGGACTCCTCTACAGCCTTTAGCCAGGTGCAATTTCAGGAGACAGGCAGCCTCAGAAGGTCCAGAGTCTCGATGGGCCAGTGCTAGTTCTCAGTGATGTGCAGAAGCCATAGCGGCCCAGGAAGTGTGCAGTTGATTAAAGGGCTTTGCACATGATTGGGCATACTTTGGGAACTGGTGTCAAGAGGTGCCAGCTAGCTCTAAGGAGAGTCACATCTTAGTTGTATTTGGGGGCTGGAGAAGAACACAGATGGCAGAAGTAAGCATTTAAAAAACAATCTGGACCAAGGTGGTCCATTCTGAGTTCCTTGTCTTCATTTTCCCTATACTCTGCTACTAGAGTGTGCTAAGAATTAGAGGAAGGAAAAAGAAAACCATGCCATCTGAATGGTAGAGACTTTATACTATATTTGTATTATAAACTTTATACAATAAAGGAAAAGGATTGGCCTGAGGTCAGGAGACCTGTGTTCTTTCCTAGCTCAGCCACTTAATTTACTTCCCTTTTTTGGGCCTCAGTTGCCCCAGCTGTCAAACGTAAGGTTGGATGGGATGATACCCAGTTCTTTTTTAGGTCTGACTTTCTATGGGTGAGACAGTGTAGCTCCTGCCTGGGTGCCTCTGGAGACCAGAGACTGCAGATCGGAAGAGGAAGGTAGAATGTCCTGGAAAAAATCCTGTTAGGATGTGGATTGTTCCAGCAGTAGCTTCTGACTGCAAGGCCAGGCCACTCTGGCCCAGGCACAAGACTCCTGCCGCTCCAGAGTGGCGGGTCTAACTGCTGGAAAGAAGACATCTGGCTGCATTCCACTGATCTGGCTTCCTTTTCCTGAGTGTAAAATCACCTGCTTGTGACATCTAAGGAATGCGCTGACATATTTGTATCCCGTTTCCAATTCTTTACTATATTTTATGGTGGCAGCAGTAGCAACAGCAGCAGGATTCACCTGGTCTCCCCCTTTTTGGCCCCTTCAGCCTCCTGTAGGTATTCATGCATAGGAACTATTCAGAAAGGTGTTTGCATTTTGTTTGTTTGTTTTAAAGATGTTTGAGAAGTTGGGTCCAGAGTTGTAGGATCTTACTACTCTGGTGCTGTTAGCTCAGTTTCTTCCAGCAATGTCTATAAGGCCCTATCACAGTGCCTAGTACTTAGAAGGCTCTCAACAAATGTTCATTTCTCTCCTTTCCATTGAGATAGCACAAATACCCTGAAACACTAAACCTCAACCACAGTGTGCTACAGGCGTGCTACCCAGAAGCAAGAAGGAATTTCAACCCGGCAGGGCAAGGAGGCCGGCTGAGGTTTTCTTAGGACACCATCATTGCCTTAGAAAGAGCGAGCTGGTCTGGTTCCGGAAGCCAATTGCAAAACTCCACATCGCTGAGTCATTCATCAGTGTCCGGAAGGCTGGAAGGAAGCTTTCTAAAGCTACCTGGCCACTCCCGCCCCCTTCAGGAAGTTCAAACTCAAATACAGGTGAGACTGAAAACAAGGAAACACCTTGTTTTCGAAGACCACGTTCAGTCCCACAAGCTGAGTTGTTTTTCTAAGGCATTGTGCCCTTTAAGAAGCACAAAAAAGATGGTGCCAGGCAAGGGACCCAGAAGACCCCATGAGGACGAGAAACAGCGCAGACCTCAGATCTGCTGAGACCCAGGAAGGGCCAGAGACCCTTTCTTCAATTAACATTTCTACTTTGCTGGAAAAGCTTCAGTGCACCCCACTTCCTGCAGGAAGAAAACTCACCTTGGTTTGGGGTCCAAAGGTCTCCATAGCAAGGTTCCACCTTACTCATGCTCAGCTCACATAAAACTCTCTTCCTTGCTTCTGCCAAATGGGCTTACTTTCTGTTTCCAGAGAATACCTGGGTCCAACCCAGGCTCTTCACTGTTGCTCACATCAGCTCCCTCTCCTTCACTCTAAGGATGCCGGCCTGAGGTGACCTTGCCTTCTTCTGACCTGTTCCAGCTGTCCTCAGAATGTACTTGGTCATAAATCATACACTCCCAGTGTGCCCACCTGACAGCAACTCTATTGTTGTCTTGGGCTATTAAGCAAATCTTTTACTGTTAGCCTTCTCTCGTTCAGATCTTGCCTCTCCAACCAAATTAGCAGAACCTGGAGGGCAAAAGCCATGTCTCATTCATCACTGCATTTCCACAATACCTTGCACCAGGTGCTTGGCGCCTAGTAGATCTCAATCAACATTTCTAGGTTTATTTTGAAGATGGGCCAACTTTCTCTTTACTCCTTCCTTTTTGTTTGTACCAAGAGTAATGCTGAGCAGAAAAAAAAGAGATTTTGTGGTATTTTTCTCACACTGTAGTTGAGGTTTAGTATTTCAGAGTATTTGTGCTTTCTCAATGGAAAGGAGAGAAATGAACATTTGTTGAGAGCCTGCTAAGTACCAGGCACTGTGATAGGGCCTTATATACATTGCTGGAAGAAACTGAGCTGACAGCACCCAAGTAGTAAGATCCTAAAGCTCTGGACCCAACTTCCCAAACATCCTCAAAACAAACAAACATCCAAACACCCTTCTGAATACTTCCTATACGTGAATACCTACAGGAGGCTGTTGGAGAGTCCAAAAAGGGCCTTGGGATCAAGCCAGTTCTCAGTTCAAACTCTGGCTCTGCCTCTAACCAGTTGTGTGACCTTGGGCAAGTTATCTAACTAACCTCTCCCAGTTACAGTTTTCTCATCCATAAAACAGAAAAAATAACCGCTTTCCAGGGTGGTTATAAATATTAAATGAGGCAAGTAGATACATAGTATATATTCAATAACTTGTTTTCTGTTGCAAAGTGCTTTTACGTACAATCTTTCTACAAAGGAAAATTAGCAGTGTTTCTTGCCCCACACCAAAAAACAAAAAAAACCAAACCAAACCAGATTTCCTGACTTTCCAACTTCACCTTTCCCTCTGGGTCTGCCCTGATATTTGAGTCCAGCACAATATATGCAGCACAGCCAAGAATGGCTACAGGGAGAAAAGTCAAGAGGTAGGTTGAACAAAAGGGTCATCCTCACTTTGCCAGATCTCTTTTGAAGACCCTTCCCTCAGAAATTTTGGCGTAAAGCAGGAAAACATGAAGAGGATTTCTGGATAAAAATCTGTTTTCAAACAACTTTCTAAGACATTTTATTTACTTACTTTTACTTAACAAACATGTATATAATGCTTGGAGCCCTCGTGGCACAGTGGTTAAGAGCTTGGCTGCTAACCAAAAAGTCAGCAGTTCAAATCCAGCAGCCACTCCTTGGAAACCCTATAGGGCAGTTCTACTCTGTCCTATAGGGTTGATATGAGTCAGAATTGACTCAACGGCAATGACAGTTTATGTGTCAGGCACAGTTCAAAGCACTGTACAAATATTAACCCATTTAATCCTCATAACAACTTTACGAGGTAGGTGTTATTATCCCAGTTCACAGCTGGGGAAACTAAGTCACAAAGAGATTAAGCAACTTTCTGAAAGTCACACAGATGTGTGGGTAAGTCTGGGCATTGCAGTGGAGATAGAAAAACTAGGGAAGAAGCCCATCTAAAACGCCTTCTTATTGACAAAGGGTTCAGGTGTCATCTCAGGAATTTAAATTTACGTGACAAACACTGTTGTTCATCTGTCTTAGGCTGGGTTCTCTAGTGGGGCAAAACCAGTGAATTGTATATGTATATAAATATGTATAGAGAGCTTTGTCTCAAGGAAATGGCTTACATGATTGTGGAGGCTGCCAAGTCCCAAATCTGTGGGTGAGGTGTCAGGCTGGAGGCTTTTCCTGACTCATGTGGTTGCAGGGGCTGACAAACCCAAAATCGGCAAGTCAGATGACAGGCTGCTGGCTCACATCTCAAGAACCAGAGGTCAAAGGATGATGAGTTGGATGCAGGATCCAGAGCACACAGACTTTGCCAGAACATCCATATATATTGGATGTAGGCCACACCCCTCAAGGAGACTCCCTTTTCAACTGATTGGCTGCTCACATCAGATCACAAAATAGAGGATGATTACCTCATTACATAACTGCCAAACCACATCATTACATAATTGCCAAACCACTGAGAATCATGGCTCATCAAAGCTGACATACAACCTTAGCCATTATACCATCACATCAAGTGATGAGACATCTGGGATATCTGGAATGAGAATCTGGCCCTGCTTCCCAGGTGACCTTGGCTCTTGTGAGCTGTCTCACTCAGGCTCCCCTTGTGACAGTTCTGGCTAGGCCATTCTTCCTTCCTTATTTATTTCTTTTGATAAACATTTGCTGAGCATCAACCACATGCCAGGCACAGTGCTGGGTATTGGGAATACGAAGATAACAATGACAGGTTCTAGGCCCAAGGAGCTCCCAGCCTAGTAGGGCAAGCAGAGAAATGAACCAACAGTCACTTAAATACTGAAGGTAGGGCTCTACAAGGTTATCTCTGCCTTTCTTCACAGAAGCAAGCCTCACCTCTTACCTTGGAACCGGAGCCAGCACACTCATTTATACAAGAGGCAAATATCACAAAATGTCTGCTGAGAATGCCTTTCATTCTTTGCCTTCCTCTTTCATCACATCTCCCTTTCATCTCTCTCTGTTCTTTTCACTTCTTGTCCTCCTTCCCCTCTGTTCCTTTTTCTCTCAGGTACCTATAGATGTCTTTCCAGGGTATCTCCCAAGCACTTATTTTCCAAGCCTACAAGTCTTGCTTATATATTTCATCATCCAAAGGTAAGTCAAAGAACGGAAAGGCTTGGGAAACAGTGACCTAGATCTTGCCAAGGCTCACAACAGGTTATTCTGCATTGTGACACTGGTATTCCCTGTCTCTTTGTGACCTCAGTAGTGAACTGAAATCCCTAGATGTTCCTTTATTCAAATGTAGTTTGGTTGAGGATGTTGAGTTCAGGAAAACTTCAGGGAGAAAGAGAACAGAGTACATACCAGAGGTGAGGAAGAACAAAGTCTGAGGACAGAGAGGTAACCTCTCCTGCTTTCAGTCTTATAGACACCGCCACTGCCTTAGACCCTCCCTTAATTTAGCAAAGCCCAGACTGTGTGACTGGGAAAAGTGTGGGATCTGGATGGAACAGAGAAACCTGCTTTGTTTGGGACTCCAGGGAACCAGACTTAGGAAGGGATGCTGATAAAGATGAATGGACTGTCCTCCTGCTAATACTGCTTGTTACCCATTTACAAGCCTGTGAAGAAAGCATCTTTAAGGGAAGACCTTTATCAAAATCGGTTTCTTGCTTCTCTGCCATAAACTCCATCTGCCCTATCCTACCTCCCTTCGAGACTTGAAGTACTGTCATTCTCAGAACTCAGTTACTTTTGGGTCTTTTAGTGATGCTAAAGCTGTGCTCTTACTTCAGCTCATTGGATGGCAGTGAAGTCAGAAGGTCTGTCTAGTCCCAGAACAGGTTCTTTGCCTTCTGTGTTAATTTCCTAGTGCTTCCTTCACAAAGTAGGTGGCTTATAAGAACAGAAATTTACTGTCTCACAGTTTTGGAGGTCAGGAGTCTGTAATCAGAGTATCAGCCCTGTTGATTCCTTCTCAGGGCTCTGATGGAAAATCTGTTCCATGCTGCTCTCCTACCTAGCTTCTGATGATGGCCAGCAATCCATGGTGTTCCAATCTCTGCCTCCGTCTTCACATGGCCATCTTCCATGTGTATCTTCTCCTCTTTTATAAGGACATTGCTCATATTGGATTAGGACTCACCTTACTCCAGGATGGCCTAATGTTAACTGATAACATCTTCAAAGACCCAGTTACTTCCAAACAAGATCACATTCACAGGTTAGGACTTCAACATATCTTTTGGGGTACAGAGTTTAATCCATAATACCTTCCTTCCTTTGTTTTCTTGCCTTCTTTTGTTGCATCCATTTATCTGCCTAGAAATTCATCCATCAAACGTTTATTGGGTTAACACTTTCTGCAAGGTACTCTGAAGGCTACTCTTGAGGATACAAGGATAAATAAGACACAGTCAAAGCTTCCAGAAACTTGCAATCTGTGAAAGAGACACATCTAAGTATAACAGAATAAAGACACAAAAGAGATTTTATGGAACTTGCATTAAATTTCTTCTTTACCATTTTTTAAGGGATAAGGGTCTTTAAAAACAGGCCTCCTACAGCTGTTGTTTTTTTCTCCTCTAACAGCTCCAGAACAAGTCAATTCTTTAAGTAAAGCGCATTTGGGCTTGGTCAGGGAACAGGGGAAGACTTCTGGATCAGGACGGACACTGCCAACCCCAGGATTTTTATTCAGCAGAGCAACATGTGGCTGGGGTCAGAAATCAGGCCTGGCTCCATGCCACACCTTAGGACCAACAGAGGCACGCGTAGTCCTGATGGCAGTGGCAGAGGCAATGTTTCCTTCTCTAGGATTCCTTCACACAATTTATTGCCCTTTCCAAAAGTCGTGATACACTTATCCCTTTAATAATTTCATCACTGGATTAGCTGGTCTTGGATGAAAGATCTAGGAAAGGAGCTGGCAAAGAGGAGGGGTGAGGGTGGTGGGCAGAGTAAATGACAGATTTGCAGACAACAGTATTTTTGGGCAGTAGTCCTAGTGTTTGACACACAGTTTTTGAACCAAATGATAAATAAGGAAAATGAGGAGTAGATTCTCCACCTTTTCAACCAGGTATAGCAAGGGTTACAAAGTCGTCGCAGGTAAAATGGATAACTGAACTCTATACAGTTGAGTCCCAAACAAGGGCTCCAAAATATCCTTTCATATTTAACTAAGGATCAGTCAATTTTATTTGGGGGTGGTCAGGAAACACTGAAGGCAGAAAGTACGCTCCACCTGAGTCTTGATGAATGAGTAACTCATAAAGCGCACGAAGGGGGACAAGAAATTCTAGACAGAAGAAGCATGGAGATATAGAACAGTTGTTGGGATGGCTAGAACCAAAGGTATCAGAGCAGAGATACTGAGAAGGCCTGAGGGATGGCCAGGTCCACAGCCTCCATATTCCATATTAATGCAGGCTGCTAGTGGTGGCATACTGGGAGGAAAGGAGCTGAAGTGTGCAGTGCGATGAATCACTTTTATACGGCCTTTTTTGCCACGGTCTTGTGACGTCTACAAAAGGATTGGACAGGACTGTGCAAATTAGGTGCTGTGGCCCACCAAGGGGATTGGACAGCTTGCTGATAATGCAAATAAGGTATATGGAACTCTTACAAGGGGATTGGACAGTTTTGCCATTCTTTTACGCTTAAAAGACAGCCAATCACAGAGCAGGGAGGGGACCTCACTACCACGAAGAAGAGACGGGAGTGGTGCATGTCTTTGGACCTCCAGTACCTGCACTGAGAACCTCCTAGACCCAGGAGACAGAAAGAGAGAGAAGTAACACCAGAGATGGTGCAAGGTAGTGAGAAGCAGTGAGCAGTGGCAGAGAAATGGTGGCAGCAGAACCAAGAGACTGGCATGAGATGGTGTGATAGACTTCCCTGCCCAAGAAGCAAGGTGGCTACAGTGAGCATGTTGGCCCATGGAGCGAGAGAGATGACAGCCTTCAGGCCGGAGGCTTTCTGGTGGAATGGGGCACCTATGGGCACTTACTGGCAGCGCTAAGGCGCTTTGCCTGAGCAGGGCAGAGGCTGGGTCAAGGGGCCAAAGGGCTGAGAGAGAGAGAAAGGCCTGCCTGCAGGCATGGCTGAGAGACTGTCTTGACTGAAGAACTGTATCCTGAGTCACTCCTGATCCTGAATCGTAACCTGTTACCGCCCTGATAAACCCCATAACCATGAGTATGGTCTGTGAGTCGTGTGTGATGTTGCAACAAATTATCAAACCCAGCAGAGTAGAGAGTGTCATGGGAGGGACGGCTGGTGTCAGAATTGGTAAAAAGGTTGGAGGGTGGAGGTATGTCTGACCTCCACCTTATACCATTCGTTCTTGGGCTGTTGATGCTGATAATTATTCTCGCTTCCCCTTGTGAAGTTAAAGGAGGTCAAACGCCCCACCACGCCATTTTTACAAAGAGGGTGAAGCTCAGTCACAGACTTCTGGTGTGTGGGAAGAGGCAAGGGTCTCCAGTGCGGCAGGTATTTCTGGGATAGGGAGCTGCATGGGGACACCACAGAAGAATCTGTCACAAATGGAAGTTTGGTAGAAGATACGTTTGGAACCCAGGGCAACCCAGCAGTAACTCTGATGGCGTCTGTGTTTCTACTTCTTCAGCCCTTCAGTCGTTCAGTTATCTCAAGGCTCCTCCCCCACCAGCCTGAGACTACAATTTCTGAAGAGACTCACCTTGGCAATCATTTCTTTTTCTTTTATTGAGGTCTCACTTGGACAGCATACAAATAGCACAAGCAGAAACTACAAACCCACACAAGAATAAATTATGAAATTCGTATTTAAAAAGTAGATATGAGAAGCTGTGCTATCAGGAAGGCCTCTTGGTCCAGTATCTAGAGATTCACAAAGTGTCAGCAGCCCCTGAGAGTCCATAATAAATCTTCTGTAGATATTTAGAGCCAAATGCCCCCCTCCAAGCATATCTAATGAGGCCCAAGCGCCTTCATGCCAACACATGCACACACACACAGATGCAAAGGGAGTGGGGGTAGGGGGTGGCCTGTAAACAACAGCCAGCTCAGCAACAAGCAAAGTGGATCCAGCTGTGCTCTCCCTGTGGCTTTGGTGGCAGATGCGTGCCTGGCACTCACCCGTCACCAACTCTCTGGCTCCCTTGAGAGATGCAGATGTGCCGCACACACCTCCTCTGGAGCACTAATTGGAGTCCTGCTTCTTTAGTGAGGCCTTGCCCAGGACTGCAGCGTGAGCACATCTCAGCTTTCACAGACTACCCGTGCTTTACTCTCTGGTCTGCCACGTCCCTCCTGCCACTCCCAGAAGAATGAGTGAAGAGATGTGTCCTTGAGGAAATCCACTCAACTTGGAGTCACATGAGCTCTGTGCAAGTCCTGCATCCATCGTTCTCTAGCTGTGTGATGTTGGGGAAATTACCTCACTTCTATAAGCCTCATATCCCTCATCTGTAAAAATGAGAACAGTGTCTACTTCACAGGCTTATCATAAACAATTACTGAAATTTGATATTGCCAAGTCCTGTGCAAGGCTCAAGTTTCAAAAACTGATTTCTTTCCTACCTTCTTCTCTCCCATTATTACTCCATTTCTTCCTTTCTATTTTCCCATTTTCTTTACATATCAGTTGGTGGTCATCTAACCCTAATGACACCCAAAGCACCTCTTGATTCACAGGGTCTCCCTCACCCCAACAGAGACTGCCAATGTTTGCTTCCTCCCAATTCAAAACTTTCAAGTTCATGAACACAGACTCTGCCACTGGGCAGTCAAGGGGATGGGACATAGGACCAAGAGAAGGTCTGGGCTTCAGGAATCATCCGAACCCAGGAAAGAGATGTGGGGAGCCTGAGGGCACGTGGAGGCCCGGATCGGCCCAGGAGCCATTATGTTGGAAAGACATGAATAAGAAGTAGTGGTGTAGAGGTGGCTCTGAGCTGAATCTGGCCAGAAGCTGGACCCTAGGGAAGGTGCCGTGCACAACTTTTAGCAGAAACAAAACTACCCTCTTCTAAGAGTAGGGAGGCCCAAGGATGCAGGAGATTTATCTTCCCAGCAGGTCAACCAAAAGGCCAGTTTGGTGGGTCACAGTTCATAACTCTGGTCTGCAGAAGATTTCCATCCATCTCTCTATCCATCTGTCCATCCAGCCATCCATTTGGTATATACTAAGGGTTTTCTAGAATGCAGGCTGACCAGGATAGAAAACCCTATGTGCTCACTTAGCACCTTTTATCCAAGGAGTCAGTATCTTCTTAGTCACTCAACTGGAGTCTTTCACAGTAATGCTGTGAGGTAGTAATGACAAATACCCCTCTTTTTACAGATCAAGACATGCTCAAGGCAACACAGTGAACACAGGTGTAGCATACTTGGAACATAGAAAGGGCCAAATGGAGGGTACTGGTCTGCTCCCCTAAAGGATGGAACCTGGCTATCCTCCTGAAGACTTGGTAAGGCTCGTGTGGGACCAACCTCTGTGTCCAGACCAACTCTGCTGCTTTTCACACCAATGTGGGTTTCAAGTCATCTTTGAAGTTCACAATAGGCTTTGAGCGGGCCCACAGCTTTTCCCAGGAGGCCAGCCCCCCAGCAGGCTCGGGGTTGGTGTTTGACATGCCACTCTCACTGGAGTCTGAGGAGCTCTGGAAGCAGATTTCACAGTAGGGCCGGTGGCAGTGGCAGAAGAACTCATCTGAGCTGCTGGACTCAGTGTCAAGATAGCTGCATGGAGAAGACAGCGAGAGACAGGCTGGCGACCCAGGAGGCTGCAGGGGCTGCTGCTCAGGCAGGTCTGCTGAGGCTCTGGATAGGAGTGGGGAAGAGGGGCTTTCTGCTGGACCAGAACCAGAAAGCCTGTGAGGAAAGGCGGCACCACTCCTTCCTGCCCTCTGGGGCTCTGTCTGACCTTGGTTGCTGTCCTCCAGGGTACCCGGCCTGCCTCGAGGATCTGGGGGTAGTAGTGAAGACTTCCTGGAAGTGGGCCTTGGTACCCTGGGATGAGCAGCTTGGTGGTTCTGGCTACAGCTTTCCACATTCTGCACACTCAGCCCACTCTGTGCTCCAGAAACAGTCCTGTTTGCCCGATGCCCCACATATGAGGGTACAGAGCATGGGAAGTGTGAGGGCGCCCACTGAGCTGCCTGCCTTCTCCTCACCATATGTGGGCTGAAGCCCAGCTCGTTGGGGAAGGGCATCTTCCGGGGGCTGCGGGCAGCACTGCTCTTCAAGGGCTGCTGGGGACAAGAGGGGGAATAAGGGATGGGAGCCTCAGAGCCCAGGCTCAGATCTTGTAACACCTCCTGAAGCTTCTCCCTGATCACTGAATTGACCCTTGACAGCCGCTCTTGTCGCTTCTCTAAGTTCTCCAGCTGCCTCTGTCTGTGAGGAGCAGAGACGTCACCCCGTAGAGCACTCTGGCTGGGGGCCGCGGGCACCTGGCTCCCTCCTCCAGGACTCCCACTTTGCTCAGCCCTTGGTTTCTGGCTACAGCCTGAGTTTAAATGAGCCATCTTCTCCTTCTGCCCTGGGGAGGGGCTGGGGCCCTTCACAGGCCCCTTGAGGCTTTGTATACTTGAGGAAGGCACTGAGGTACTCTGAGAGTCCTGGACAGCTGGGCTGGTATCATTCGGAGAGTCAGAGAGGCCTTCCAAAGATCCCTGAGCTGTTGCGCCATAGCCAGAGGCTGCAGCCTGGATGCTGGCGCTCTGGGAAGAGGCAGGGGGCACAGCCCACTCTGGGGGATCACAGGAACACTCGGCTGACATCAGCCTCACTAGCTTCTCTTTGGCGTTGTTTACTTGTTCCTGCAGGCTTTCAATCATGGCGTTTTTCTGTAAAAGAAAAGCAAAACCATCAACAAAAGATGCCACTGGGGTTTTTCATGCTGTCTCCCATGGTAGAAACAGTGTAGCATCAGAAGACCTTGGTTTCAATCCTGGTGCCTCCATATGAGCTGGGTGACCTTAGGCTCTGAGGAAGCACCTCAGAGGGTGAAATGAGTTGATGCATGTGAAGTACTTAGCAAAATAACTGGCACATGGTGTTCAACAAAGCTGTAATTTATTGTTATGATTTCCATCTCCCCCTTCCGTCCCCAGACCGTGAGGCACTGGTGATGAGAAGGGAGTTGGGAGAGGCTGCTAGCTTGCACCCTTCCACCTTTCCCCAGCACTGAGGTAGGCAGGTCGGTCTGTGGACATCAGTCTGAATCATGGTGGGGATGGTCCAACTCTGGGTTTATCACAATTTTGTAAAATAAAGATGAATTTGAGGCACAACTCAAGGGGGTGAACGAACGGGGAAACAAGTATTTTGCCTCTTGCTAAATAGCCTAGAAGGTCCCTGGGTGGCAAAATGGTTGGCAGTCATCTACTAACCTAAAAATTGTTGGTTCGAACCCACCCAGTGACACCAGAGAAGAAAGTCCTGGCGATCTACTTCCATAAAGATTACAGTCAATAAAACCCTGTGGAGCAGCTCTACTCTATAACACATGGGGTCGCCATGAGTCAGAATGGACTGTATGGCAATGGATTTTTTAGTTTTTAAACAGCCTAGAAAAGGGGCGGGACAGGGAGAGGGTGGAAATTCCTGGGCCAAAGAGACAAGACTGGAGTCAGGAGGAGCCAATGAGAATCTCAACTTGGAAGTCAGCACAACTTGACCAAGGCAAGGTCATGGAAGCTTCATAGACACATCCAAACTCCCCGAGGGACCAAATTACTGGGCTGAGGGCTGGGGACTATGGTTTTGGGGGACATCTAACTCAATTGGCATACATAGTTTACAGAGAAAATGTTCTACATTCTACTTTGCTGAGTAGCATCTGGGGTCTTAAAAGCCTGTGAGCAACATCTAAGATATTCCACTGGTCTCACGTCATTGGGAGCAAGGGAGAATGAAGAAAACCAAAGACACAAGGGAAAGAGTAGTCCAAAGGACTGATGGACCACAACTGCCACAGCCTCCACCAGACTGAGTCCAGCACAACTAGATGGTGCCTGGCTACCACCACTGACTGCTGTGACAGGGATCACAATAGAGGGTCCTGGACAGAGCTGGAGAAAAATGTAGGACAAAATTCTAACTCACTTACTGGCCTGACAGAGACTGGAGAAACCCCAAGAGTATGGCCCCCAGACACCCTTTTAATTCAGTAATGAAGTCATTCCTAGGTTCACCCTTCAGCCAAAGATTAGACAGGCCCATAAAACAAAACGAGACTAAAGGGACACACAAGCCCAGGGCAAGGACAAGAATGCAGGAGGGGACAGGAAAACTGATAACGGGGAACCCAAGGTCAAGAAGGGGAGAGTATTGACATGTAGTGGGGTTGGCAACAACTGTCACAGAACAATATGTGCATTAATTGTTTAATGAGAAACTAATTTGCTCTGTCAACCCTCATCTAAAGTACAATGAAAAAATATTTTAACCTCCCTAGGCTGGACCTCTGGGGCTGGGAGGCCAAAGCCACCATGTGGCAGTGCCAGATAGATATCTTCTAAAGAAGTCTGGGCATCAGAATTACTGGAGAAGCTTTAAGAAATAAAAATAAATAAAGGGGATTGTTGGGCTTCACCCCCTGAAAGCTTGGTTCAGTAGATCTAGAATGGAGCCCAGAAGGTGGATGAGGCTGAGGCAGGTCTGCTGAGCTGCCCACCTGCTGCATGGGTGTCAGCTAATAAACTGGTCGTGCCTGGGAGGGCTGGCAGGTGAGAACTATAGGGGTGTGGCTGTTTTAACTGCAAGATCAGGGGGCATCAAGTAGGAGTAAGAGTATCGGCAGTGGGTGTACAGGGTAGGACGGCAGCCTGAACGTCTTTCTGTGGTACAGCAGCTGGTTCCATAGCTCAGACAGTATCTCCACCACCTGAGATTTCTGATACTCAAAGGCAGTGGAACAGGATGAGATCATCACGGAACCGGTGGTCTTGGGGCAGATGACATGGGGTCTAAGGTTTGGGGACAGCAATAACACAAGCACTGTGCTCAAAGAAGTGCTTGTCCAAATACCAAAATGCTGCCTCTTGGTTGTCATCCTCTTTAGAAGCTGAGGAATAAGACCATCCATTTACTATGCCTTACAAACAAAAGCGTGTTTCCTTCTGTTAGGATCCCTAATATAAGTCGTTCATGGATGGAGCCGGTGGTTTTTTTTTTTTTCCTTCCAGTTCCCATGGCAGAGTTGCCCAGAAATGATCCTTTGGGGGAGCAGTAGATTAAGGAAAATAGTCCAATAATCTGGCAGCAACTCCACAGGCAGACCCACTGTTCCTTATTCATAAGCAGGAAGGTAATTTTTCTGATTATCAGTACTGCCAATTACATCCCTATTTTGGTTGACTTATTTTATCATCAGGAGGGAGTCCAGGTCGAGTGAGTAACTGGTGAGTAAGGCAGAAGGGACTTTCAGCAGAGCACCTGCCTGCCTGCTCTCCCTCTTCCCCACCCGCCGAGCAGTAAGTAAGGTCTAGCCATTTCCAGGTACTTGCAGATGACTCAAGGACTCGCTGGTACAGAGCGAGTGAATAACAGGAGACATTCAGGCTCTTCATGGTAGCTGGTTTGTGCCAGATATCTCCTTGAGGATCTCATAGGAGTGACGTGATGGCTGCACTTGAGGGACCCCAACCCTCTTCTCCACCAGCCCCTGCCCCCCGTGAAGCCCACCCCGCACATTCTCACGATGGCTCAGGCGGCCTCTACTGTCTCCCAGAGTTAGGAAGACGCCATCAGCTGATAACAACTACCCCAGCTGGTAAAATCTGAGTTCTGCGTTTTTTGTTCCTTATCCTCAAACCTCTTTGAGCATAGGGAAATAGTGTAAACACTGAGGTGGGAAGAATGCTTTTTCTCCAGCAAACCAAACATCTAAGCTGGCTGGTGATAGATTTAGAACTATCAGCCTAAAACAGTAAATGTCCCTCCTTTCAGAAGAGGAAGTGGGACTCTGTTTGCACCATGGCTACCTACAAATGAGAGGTATGGTGTCAGCAATGCTGCTGCGAGATCCAAATCTGACCTACCATGCAGTTGTACTTAAGTGAGCTTATTAATGATTACTTTTGCACATCTGGGGAAGCAAAACATCCTGAGGCGTGTTTCATACAGACCATTAGGAGACAGGCAATCACTCTCCTGGTTCTATGATCCAAGGAAGAAAAGGAGTAAGTGAGTTTCCTCTGCTGCGGAGTGTGGAAGGGAGACTCTTCCACCTGGGGAAGGTCCTATCTGCTGGCCTTCACACAGCCTGGGCAGTCAGTCATGGATGCTGCCCCAGCTCGGCCTCTGGGGTCTCCTGGCCACAGGGGCAAGAAGGCAAGAGCGAGATGATGGACTGCCCAGATCATGGGAAGGAAAGAAGAAGGTGCCGAGGTGGCAGAGGGGGCTGTGTAGGAAGGGGGTGTGTAGGCGGTAGCTGAAAACTGAGAAGCTGGGGTGAGGGTTTGTGCACATACTGAGGCAGTTGTGTATCTAACCAGCAGGGCAGAGCTCGGGATGCAGATACTGGAATCCATTTCCACTTCCTGAGGGGACCTCTCTGGGTCTGCCACAGGGCCCTGGGACTGGCCGCTGGTTCTCAGGCCTGTTTTGGGAAAGATGTTCCAGGTGTAGGTTGTGGTGAGGAAGCCAACTTTTCACTGCCTCTGCATCTGTATCCTATTAGGGCCCTTCCTCCATGGACTCAAGGCATCTTTTTGGACAAAGTGGATTCAGTCACTGCGTGGGAAACAGGCTAGTGGGCAGAAGTACAAAAAGCTCGTCACAAATTACCATAAGGCTAAAGAGTCAGTCCACTTGGCTGTTCCAACTTTAGCTGATTGTGAATGAAAACCACCCTGGCTCTTCTAGCCAAGTTTCTGGCCTTCTGTTTAGCTGAAAATAAATAAATAAATAAATAAATAAAATAAAATAAAAAAATTCTTCTTTGAAGACTTCACAGGGTATCAAAGGCAATGCCACTCCTTTGCCAGGTGGGAAGAACTCTGGCTTTGAAATAATGCCCCGAATGCTTCAAAAATCATAAATAAGCAGAGAGATATTATTCTGATGGATAAAGAAGGTCCAGAACCAAGGGGACAGTGCGGGAGACTAGGGAGACACAGACAGTAGGTGCCTGGGGAGGCTCTAATCCCTTTGTTCTGAGTAGGTCTGTTGTGTTTCTTAGGTCCCCAGCACACCGCCCTCTCACACAGGGACTATTAATACCCCGGTAGCAGTCCCCTTACAAAAAGCACACTTTCTCAATAGCACCTACTCACATATGTTCTGTACTGAAAAAAAAATATGGACTGTAATTTAGTTACTGTCAAAATACTAATTCCCCTGGGCCCTGTGCTTTCCTCCTGAGAAAATGCAGTCCTTAAGCTTTCCATGCACTTTCTTTGAGCTCACGCCATACTGCCTAAGTCTGGGAAAGGTACCAACTCTGGCTCAAGTACAGCAAAAAAAAAAAAAAAAAGAGCTGGGGGCTGCCTGGTCCCTCTTGGTGCTATAGTAACAGTCAGAGGTCCTTGTTCAGTCTCCCTCCCAATCTGTAGACACCTCTTGACTTTCTGGGAAGATAAGATAACTAATATATCAAGTTAGTACCTGGAAGAGACAGCATGGGGCCTCTTAAGATCTTGCAAATAAGGGCACTACTCTATATAAAGAAAGAATGTTATCACACAGAGGTGGCTAGTGTCCACTATGACTCAGGCCCGTTGCAATACTGTTCCCTCTGCTTGGAATACTTTTCCTCATACTCTTTGTCTGTCCAGTTTATACTTAACCTTCAGCTCTCAGCTCAGAGAGTCTTTTCCTGACTGCTGTAAAGTCTAGGTTTCCCTGCCTTCACCATCCATTATACTGTCTCACTACCCTGATTTTTTCTTTCATAATTCTTACCACAATTTATAATTATATGTTTATTTAAGATCTGTTTCCTCCACTACACTGTGACTTCCATGAGTGTTCTGTTCATCAGCATTTAGCACAATGCCTAGCACATACGAATGACTTAATATACACCTGTTCAATGAATGAATGAGGTGGGCGATGGTCAGCAATAGGAGGGTCACTGGGGAAATGCCGAGTTTTTGTTTGCTGCTAAGGGAAGCTGGAGAGCCTAGGAAGTGGGGGAATGAGAAGACAGAAAGTGTCAATGAGAGCATTGAAAGCCACTGGTGCATGAGGGGGCAGATGATTGGGGTTCTTTGTAGAGAATTGGCCAGGCAGGGGTTAGCTTACTTCTGTAAGGAGCCTTTCCATGGAGTTTTTTTCTCCTCTGGAGTGGCAGTTCTGTTCCTCACCACACTGGCTATGGAAGCTTTTGCTGGGAGTACTGAAGTATTTGGCCATGCGTCTGACTGTTTGGTTTTCCTCTTCAAATGCCTTCCATTGCTTCAGCTGTTAAATAAAAGAACACATGTTATTTATTTAATTACACACCCAGAAACACATTCTCTCACTCTTTCTTATAAACACCATGGAATGACAGTGTCACAGATACACACATGCACAAAACATTTTCTTCTCAAAACGCTACCTCACTCTGGAAAGCTCACAGACAACAATGACAGAAGGTATAGGGAATGTTAAGGTTATATAGCTTTACGAGGTGCCAAAGGAAGAGATGAAGTATAACCTTAGGTTGACCCATTTACCTACCCATTGCTAAACTGGGTCAAAGAAAACCAGGGTTAAAGCATACTTCCAGAGCCATATTCTAAAGCCAGAGTTTAGGTGCTATCAGAGGGTTAAGCAATCTAAACACAGGATGTACCAAATGAAACTGTTTCTAGTTGCATGCAGCTGTTCTTAATTATTTCTCATTTGTTGAGTAATGGTGTGCTTACTGCTATTGAAAACCCAGTTCCCCACGGCAGACTTCCAACCCAAATCAATAATCAAAGCTCAGACAGATAAAAAACCACAAATGTCAATAAGAATGATATAACATTAGCCCTGAGATCCGACCATCTTTTTTCTTTGACAGATGAGGAAAGAACTCAGAGAAAAAGTGTGACTAGTTAGCAGCAGAGCCACAGCTGTCCCTGGGTACTCTATCTATCACCTTAGCATGTCCTCATACAGGTGATGAAGAGAGAGATTGTTTACTGCAGGGGTCCTAGAGAAAGTTTTTTCAGGAGAGACTGGTCTTGAGGAACAACCTGTGGAAGCATGGGCTGGTTTAGTGTAACTGGGATGGAATCGAACATAGAACTTTCACAAATAGGGGTATACTCCTGAGCCTTTTTGGAACACTGTCTTTACCTGGTGAATGCTGGTGATGTGAACGGCAAGGGAGGCCACAGTATCTGAGGCTCCCCCTTTTCCCTCTGTAATCTTCAAAACTAAATGTCTCCATGATATACACTGGGGACTGTCTTAGTTTCTTAGTGCTGCTATAACAGAAATACCACAAGTGGGTGGCTTTAACCAACAGAAATTTATCACAGTTTAGGGGGCTAGAAATCCAAATTCAGGGCACTGGCTCTAGGGGAGGGCTTTCTCTGTCCACTCTGGGGGAAAATTCTTGTCTTAGCTTCTCTAGCATTCTTCTTGGTGTTCCTTGGAGATATCCACGTGGCAACTATCTTTCTCCCATTTGTGCCTGCTTGCTTCTGTGCCTGATCTGCTCCTTTTACATTTTAAAAGTGATTGATTTAAGACACACCTTATGCTGATATGGCCTCATTAACATAACAAAAACCCTATTCCCAAATGGGATTACCTCCACATGTATTGTGTTAGAATTTACAACACATTTTTGTGGGGGACACAATTCAATCCATACCAGGGAATCTCTCACCTTAGCTCTAGAAATGATGTGGAGGTCTCCACGGTGGCTTCTCAGTGAATCTGGGTTTTCTTTGCTCACTCATCAAACATTTATTAAGCTCTGACTATAGATTATCTCATGTCAACTTTTTGATGTGGCTGAAATTAACTTTGATGTGTTTAATATGGAGCCCTGGTTGCACAGTGGTTAAAAGCTTGGCTGCTAACCAAAAGGTTGGCAGTTCAAATCCACCAGCTGCTTCTTCGAAACCCTACAGGGAAGTTCTGCTCTGTCCTATAGGGCCGCTATAAGTCCGAATCAAATCGATGGCAACAGGTTTGGTTTTTTTTTTTTTTTTTTTGGTTTGACTATTGAGTGTAACCCAATTTGGTAAATATAAGATTCTAAATTCTACCATCAATTTCAAAACCACATTCTCACCTAAGTCTTCTCGGATTCTCTGATGGCTCAGCATGAGTCCTTCATGGTATCAGGAGTCTGTGACCTGTGCTGGGTCAGGCCAGGAACTGCCCCTCTCAGATTCCCATCTCTAAGGTCCCCTCCTACGAAGGGATGCGGTCAGCTTACCACCCTACTCAGGAGTTACTGGACCCCAACACCACAGGCTCACTATGGTCTTGGGTGGATGGAGCAGACCTCCTAGTGTTATTCTCCTAGCACTGACCCCAGCGGTGTCAGCAGTATCTCTGCTCCCTCTCTGGGCCCCTCATTTTGTTAGCAGTATAGCTTTTCCTTTCCCTCCCCCAGCATCCCCAGTCTGAGCCCTCTGCAGCGCTGTGGAGAAACCTGGTAGGAAGGCACCTCCAGGGCTTTTGTTCTCTCTCTCCCTAAACAGGCCAGGTGAAGCCAAGGTGCCCCTTGGCTAAGCCCTCTCCCTAATTCCCCATCTGTGGAGCTCCTGGTCCCTAAAACTTGACCCTTCAGGGTTCTTAGAATACAACTATAATAACTTGTAGCTCACAATTTCTGGACCGCACTTCCTGTGGACTATGTAGGCATAGGCGTGGTAGTATGAATAATGGCCCCCAACAATTTTCGCTTTCCAAACCCTGGAACCTGTGAATATGTTACCTCACATGGGAAAAAAGATTTTACAGTTGTGATTAAGTTAGGAATCATGAAATGGGGAGATTATCTTGGTAGGCCCAATAAAATCACAAGAGTCCTTATAAAAGGGAGACATCAGGTTCAGGAAGAAAGAGACAGAGAGAGAGAGAGAGAGAGAGATTTGAAGATGCCACACTGCTGGCTCTGAACACAGAGGAACGGGCCGTGAGCCAAGGACTGCAGGTGGCCTTTAGAAGGTGGAAAAGGCAAGGAAGCCAATTTTCCTCTAGAGCTTCCAGGAAGGAATGCTGACCTGCTGACACCTTGATTTTAGACCAATGAGGTAGATTTTGGACTTCTGACCTCCAGAACTGTAAGATAATAAATTTGTTACCATAGCCAGAGAAAAGGAATATGGTGAGATAAATCTCAAGTCCTCAACAGGTTACACCAGGGCCCTCAGAATCTTACCCCATGTGCCTCCCTCACCTCCTGTCATGCTCCCTTGTTTAAATTTGTACTTTAAAAATAGCAAAGACTTGTGGTGCTCCAAACCTACCCTGCTCTCACCCTCTGCTCATGGTGGTCCCCAACTGAAATGCCATCAGCCCTCCTTCCCCCATCTGCTCTTTCTAGATTGAGCCCAAACACCTCATTTTCTGAGAAGACATCACTGAGTCCCCCAGGCAGGCTGTGGCACCCCTTCCTCAGAGCCGTGTTATGTCCCTCACTCAAAGCATTTAACACATGTACTATAATTCCTTTCATGTCTGTCCCCGACTAGACCTAGAAGTGGGGGCCATGTGTTTAACGGCATGTTCCCTTAAGTTAATAAGTGGATGGATGGACACCTGAACGATGAAGGAACTTTTCCTTTAAAAAGCTCACCTGTCTAGTAGGGCGCTGGGATATACGCAGTAACTATAAACCAAGTACAGGTAACTATAAGGCACAGTACAAAGTCCTAAGTACCTTAATGTTGGAGTAGATAAAACACTTTTTGGGGTTTACAGAAGAGAACAATTTCCTACCTCAGGGCCTGCCTGCCTCTGAGAGGGGGTGGAGGTATGAAGGAGATGGGGAAGGGTATGTATGCGTGTGTGCGTGAGCGTGCGTGCATGCGTGTGCATGTGTGTGCGTGTGTGTGGGGGGTGGGTGGGTCACCCCAGGGCATCCTCAGGGTCATGGATGCACTGGCTGGCTGATGGCCGGTGATGACCTCAGGGCCTGGCGTGAACACTTAGGCATTTTCTGAGGGCCTGTGTAGAATGCTGCTGGTCCCACTTGCCTCTTCAGTAGCGTCGTTCATTTCACTTGGCTCTCTAGTGCCGCCTGGCTGCCCGTGGGGTATATGTGCCTTTGCCTTCACAAACCCCTCCCATCACAGTCCAGGCTGAAAGTTCAGTGGCAAGAGGGACCCCTACCTCACTGCCCCCCAAGTAGCTTCCCTCACCCACTTTTCCAAATTCGCTCAGCTGTCCTACTATCCTGGGAATGCACAGTGCAGGTCTACAGGAAGAATCTTACTTCTCCCAAAGGCCACTGACCCACAGGGGAAAAATCAATTTGGGGTCACACAAACAAAAACAACCGACAAACCTCAGTTAATTTCATATTTTGAAAAAGAAATAGAAAAAGTTTAATTCCTAAACCTAAAACACAATAAACCAAGAAATATGGATTTTTCAATTTCACATCATAGTCAGTTCAAGAGGAGAAAAAGCATGAGAGAGAAAACAGAATGAGAAAGGCAGAGTAAGAGAAAGGAAGCTCTAGGAGAGCTAGGAGAAAAGGGGGTGTGCAACAGAGAGAAGGAGAAGATAAAGTCAACACTGTCCATCTGCCCAGTTCCTGCCCCCCTCTCCCCAAAACGATTCTGTTTCCACTCCCATGTCAACAAATAAAGGGCTCATTGCTTAATTCAGACCTGGAAGTTGGATTTCAAGCTGTACTTTGTCCTGCATTTTTATGTCTTTGTGGAAATGGGAGCGTATCTAAATATCACAACTGTCCTAAGTGCTGGGGATTCAAACCCTGGTGGGAGCAGAAGTCGTATGGGTAAGGCTTTGGATGCAAGGGGCACAATGGAGAGAGATGAGGCTGGAGAGAGGCTATAAGAAGGACCTATATCATGGAGGTTGCTGATTTACTCAATTTTCAGATGAAGTCTTTAGACAGGAAGGCTTTCCTCTAATTTCAGCCCCAAATTGTTTTGTTCTTTCTTGTTCTGCTATTACTTCTAAATTGTATCCTCTGATCTGTACTCCGTACTTTGTTATCTAGTCTCTCATTTCTTATCTGTCTCCTTGTTTTCTGTTTCCTCAATTAATTCACTAATGCAATATTCAACTGCAATGTCCAACTGCCTATTCAATGCTTCCACTGGAGTTTTAAACTTAATATTTTTCATCCTTATTCAATATCTCATTATCTAAGATTATGTCCTTTTCCTAATGGTTTGCTTTAGTTGGAAAGAGGCAATATCCTTTGAATCCTCTTGACAACACAACTCAGATCTTCTAAAAACTTCTATTCTACCTCAGAGGGAGACAGCTTCTTCAGATCTTCAGGAACTTGTGGTCCTCTTCTTGTGAACTGCAGAATCTCTTCATATATCCTTTCCTATAATTTACAGTCTTACAGGGGAAGAGCTATACTTTCCTAGTATAGTAAATACATCCTCTGAGCCTTTCCCACATGGTCACAAGATAGCTGCCACAGTTCCAGGCATCACATACATTCAAGGCAGGAAGAAGGTAGAAGGGGTGATGCCAGTCATGCCTATCCCATTTTCAAGAAAGCAAAAGCTTTCTTAGGAGCCTCCCAGAAAGCTTATAGTGGACAAAACTGTCTCATATGGGCACCTCTAGGTAAAAGGGAGGCTGGTAAAATAAATGTTTAGCTCTTTCAGCCTATATAATGGAGGTGGGCAAGGAAGAAAGGAGTTGGGAATGGGTGAGTGGGTTACCAATCAACAGTGTTGGCCACAGGGCCTAAGGGGCGGGCTTTTCAAAGGGCCCCTCCCCACTCCCTTTTTCCTCATCTCTGGGAGAGGAACAACCCTTGCTTTTAAGAGCCCTATTCTGCTACAACCCAGACAAATAAGCTTCAGCTCTCAATGGCTTTTTCAATCCAGTTCTTACAATACTAAGATTCAGAGAAAATTCCTCCAGTTTCTGGCACATAGGCAATATCTATCCTTGGTTTCCAGTGCTTCTGCAGATTTTTCCGTATTTGTTTATTCTGTTAAGTATTTTAATGAGAATTTGTAGGAGAAAGAAGAGTAGAGGGCCTATGCCTGTGTTATACCATCATGCCCCAAAGTGCATGCTTCCTTTTATGAATATGCTGTAATCCTCATCAGCCAACGCTTTAATTATCAGCTAGCTACTTCATGAGGAAGTAGTTCATAGTCAACTGGCAACAGCAGTGGCGTTCAGGATAGGGATGTTGAGGGAGTAGTGGGATGAGGGGAGGCCGTAGGGTGAAGAAAAAGAGAAACAGGAGGGTAAGAGGAAAAGTGCCAAATGCCAAGTTCATTAACTTGGATATATGTGACTCAGTGGCACCCTAGGGCATGACATGTACATTTTAACATAACTTCCCCTCAGAGCCTATGGATTCTTTCTCCTTGTCATCTGACTCCGTTTCTTCTTCTCTGTCTGGATATTTCAGCCTCTATCTCTCTCCCTTGTTGGATTATTTTTTTCTTAATCCCCATAACATACAACACATTTTTATTTCTTCTTACCGTAAAAAGACAAAGAGGATGATGTTTTATATTTTCCTCCAATAAAATGAAACACATTTATTTATTTTTTAGGAAAAGCATTTTAAATTGCATCAAGTTCTCAGTGGATTTTTCCCTCACGAATCTGCAATATTCACAAACCTAAACAGGAAGGAAACAGATTCCTCACTCCCAGACTAGGGAAAGAAATGATGTCATCAAGATGAAGGGGGAGTAGGGGTGGATGAAGCCAACTTGAGGGTGGGTGGAAAATCAGGTCTGTGAGGCCGCCACCAAGGAGCAGGTGCCGGGGACATGAAGGGGTGGATACAGCGGCTCCTGCTACAGCTTGGTCCCTTCTGGCCCACCCTCATTGCTGACCAGGAGAAGAGCTGTCCTCCTGCCGGAAAGCAAAGAGGGAACCACGGAGGGAGCCAGCTCACTAGGAACCCCGCCTTTCTTCTGATTCTTTAATAAGCAGTACTGAAAGGAAACAGCAGAAAGAAAAATGAGAAATTTCTCATACCCAGTGAGGCCTCTGGAGTGACTAGAAGGACAGCCCTGCACAGTTCTCTATAGAGCATACCTGGGGAATGAAGATGAAGCAGTTGACTGTGGTCGTGCAAACAAAGATGCCTCCAGACGTGAGTCCAAAGACCAGGTTGGGCCAGGAATGCAAGTATCTGGTGACCAGAAAAAGCAGCCCAGCAGCCAGCACCACGAGGTTGACCCCCACCATGATGGTTAAGGACTGGTTCACAGGAGGAGAGCTGACATGGTCAGTCAGGCCAGCCAGGTAGGCACCATACAGCAGGAGCAGACCCTGGAGGCAAGAGCAGAACCAGAGGCTCAGGCAAGTGGAAAAACAGGCTCGGGCTCAGACAGCAGTATGACTGGGACCAATTTCCTTGTCTGTAAAATCAGGGTAATAATACCTACATTGAAGGGTTTACTTTAAAGGATTTACTAAGATAGCATAAGGGAAAACCCTTAGGACAGCTCTTATACCTGGTAGGTGCTAATAAATGTTATTGTCCTCTCCTTCTTTACTGAGAAGCAGTGGCGTCACTAGGGGGATGTAGGGGGTGCGGACCACACTGGGTGGCACTGTCAGAGAGGGTGACACCAAAATGACCATCTAGAAAAATATCCCTGTAGTTAGTTATAAAGGAGGCCTCGTGGTGCAACAGTTAAACACTAGGCTGCTAACGGAAAAGTTGGTGGTCTGAACCCACCAGCAGCTCCATGGGAGAAAAGACCTGGCAATCTGCTCCCATAAATATTACAGCCTAGAAAATCCTATGGGGCAGTTCTGCTTTGTCAGAAGGGGTCACTATGAGTTGAAAATTGACTCGATGGCACCTAACAACAAGTTAGTTATAACAAAAACATTTTTCATAAGCCCAGCTTACATGTATCGATATACCTACAAGGCTAAAACTCTATGCTAATTGACTTTTGGGGCCTTCTAATGCGCTCTGGTCAGAGCTGTCATTATTACCCAGTTACAATAACACTTTCAATCACGTAGTTTTATCTGCTTGCGCTACAAACATACACTGTTGTTTTCATTGCTGCTGGTGTTTTTATAGTCACTGATTTTGTCAAATTTTCTGGTGTTTTAGCTACAGTATTGTGGTAATTAGTGTTTGTGAACCTATATCAATAACTGTTTTGAGAACGAAGTAGTAATTAAAGGAAAAGAAGAACTGATATATGGGAATTACGATTTACGAATAACAGTACAAAAAATGTTACTAAGGATTCTGTATGGTCTGGTACAGGAGGAAGTCTGTGAGGGCGGGGAGGGTGACATCACCGCTGAGAGGGAGTCCATCAGGGGTAAGCAAGGCAGCCACCAGGCAGGAGTCTGCTGGGACGAGGCACGGGGCAGGAGCAGGTAGGTAGGCAGGAGTCCCATAGAAAGGGCTGCTGGGCAATAGGAGGGCAGTGGGCACATCACGCTGCTGGTGGTTAGGGCTACTGTCTCCATTGTGCAGCTATGCATTACATGAAGCCAAAATCGACTTGTGGTCTTCCTGTCAAGCCATGCGCTGTTGCGGGGCAATGCCCAGAGAAAGGGGCTCCTTTCTGATTTACCCAAAGGCTCCATCTGCTTGTTAAGACCTGCACTGGCAGAAGTGCATCTGCCTAGCTGGGAGGCTTTTTTCTAACTCACACAGAGGATCTCCCTAGGCTAGTAGTGGCTTGCTGGCAGCAGGTGTTTATGGGAGGTAAAGAGTGGGGGAAGAGGAGAATGAAGGCAAGTAGGACTTAGGCACAGGCAGCAAAGGCTTCACCCTCTTTGTGATATTCTGTCTCCATCCTGAAAATCCAGGGCCCTATTCTTCCCTCTTTCCCATACATATAAACCTGCTCTCAGATTTCTCATTTGTACTAAGGTGAAAATGAGTTGCAGCATCTTAAAGTACTGACTCTCCTAGAAGGAGGTGCATTTAAACAGAAATCAAAGCTTGAAATCAATAATACACAAATTCAGTATACATTCATCCATCTGACTACGTGCAAAGTACCTGCTAGGTGTAGGGCAGGAAACAGTGCTACAAAGAGGGATAAGTCATGGTCCTGGCTTTCAAGGTGCTCCCTCTGGTAGGAGACTTAAGGTAAGCACACAAATGGCCATATTTACAACATAGAACATGAAGATGCCATGGTGGAAGGGAGGGGTCAGGTGGGAACTATGGGAAGAACTAGTGATGTAAGTAAGGTCAGGTATCAGCAGGGCACCCGACAGTGGCCCTGAAATCACACAACCTGACCAGCTTCACCTGCTGGGATGGCTCTAAGGAAACAGCACAGCGGAGATGCCTTCCATTACCCCTAATGCCCAGTATCCCGAATGGGGCCTGAGGAGCAAACATGGCCACCCTGAGATTTTCAATAACTTGAAGACACACAAGTCAGGAGGTGAGGGGAGCCTGACTTTTGGATAACTGACACCACCAGGTGGCATTTGGATCAATTAGTAAATTAAGTCTATGATTTTGAGCTGTTCAAATTTGACTCTATTAAAATGTCTTAATTCCATTAAAATTCTTGCCAAAGGGAAATAGGTATGAATAAAGCCTCTATAAATCCATGACTCATATTTGAGTCACATCCGATACTTGTATGCCATTCGCCTTCACGGCTGGGAAGTGTGGGACAGTAGGGTAGCTGACAGCTTCAGACAGTGGTCCTGCAGGTTAATGTGAAGATTGGGGTGTTTGTCACTGACTAGGGAGCCTGCAGGGTCTGGCTCGTTCAGTTTCCTGATGCTCAGCACTCTTTCCCCCTTTTATTTCTTTGTCCTACAGAAGGGTATTACAGCAAAATAAAAAGGAAATGGGCTTATATAAAAGGCAATGGAGAAAATAAATCAATTTGAGTTGTGAAGTGAATTGCTAAGGGGGAAGTGGTGGGTTTCCGTGCTGGGGAGGACATGCTCTTCTAAAGACTTTCAAGGAACTGGGAGAGGCACTGTGTTTTTCAGAACTGTCCAAGGGGGCAGCAGAAGGTTAATAATAGCTGACATTTTTGAGTTCTTGCTATGGACCAGGAGTGGTTGAAAACTCCTTACATTTGTGAACTCTTTCAATACTCAGACCAGTTCTGAGAGGATGTTATCATCATCCCCATTTTATATACGAGGGAACCGAGGCTCAGAGAGGTTAAACGAGGTGTAGGGTCAGCTAGAAAGGGGCTGATTCAGAACTCAAACCCAATTCTGTCAGATTCTGAAGTCCATTTTCTTTACCATTAGCAAGAAACTAGAGATCAAGAGCTGGTTACTTCGTGTCTTCTTTTAAAAAAAAAATATTTCTATCAAGGTAATAACATATGCACAAAATTAAAAAGCAACATTTCCCTGTCCTAGCCCTTCCCACCTCTAGGCCTGTTCCACAGATGCAGATACTTCTAATACTTTCCTAGTGATGAAGTGAGTAAAGTTTACCTTTAAAGGTCACCTATGTTTACAAGGAGCCCCTGGGTGGCGCAAATGGTTATGCGCTGGCTTACTAACTGAAAGGTTGGTGGTTCAAACCCACCCAGAGAGGCCTTGAAAGTAAGCCTGGTGATCTGCTTCTGAAAGGTCACAGGCTTGAAAACCCTGTGGAGCAGTTCTACTCTGCACACATGGGGTCACCATAAGTTGGAATCAGCTCGACCGCAATTAACGACGACGACAACAACGTTTTTACAAAAACTGCATCCTCTCTGCTAGCAATCGGCCAACCAAGACCTCTGCCCTGGTAGTCAACAGGCAGCCTCCTGCCACCCAGGGTTTGCCCTGTTCATTGAAACAGACTTGTCCTGTATCCCCTCAGAGCCAGATTCTCTGCTCCTCTAAGCTGAAAACCAGCTAACAGGATAATCAGCTCTGATGAAAGTTGCCAGAGGACCTCCAGTAGTGCCCTGTATAGGTACCTCCGGAGATAACACCCCTATTTGATTATCTAACAGAGAAAAATGAGTTTAATGATGAGATACTCAGGGCAGTTGGGAGAGATGGGTGTCGGACTGGTATGGGAGATGCTTTGAGACAGCTGGAGACTCTCACAGGGCACCATGGATGTTACCGTCTGTCCTAGCGTAAGCATTGCTTCCAACCAGAGCGAGGAAGTCAGATGGGTGAAAGGTAGCAGGATAACCTGACCCAAGTCTTGAAGAAAGACACAGGATGGGTAAAAAGGGCACTTAAGAGAACAAATTAAGTTGGGTGGAATGTCTCCACACAATTCCCTTGGCAAAGGAGTTGGGCAGGCAAGTGGTATTGTCAAATCAATTTAAAAACCAGACCAAGAAATGGAAGGAACAGTGAGTGAAGTCCAAATGATTTGGGGGAGGAGTGAATGAGGGAGTTCAATGAGTTAGAAATGTGACCCCAAAAAACAAATAAAAAGTAAAATAATAAAGGTCATGGCTTTGAGATTTATGCATCAACAGAGATCACTTCTAAGTTCAACATTCTTTGCAGACAATACCTCATTAATTCCTGCAATTCCCTCTTCACGTCCATTTTATTGGTGTCAGATATAGACTGTATCCCAAGGGGATGTTGTTACCTACCTTGCATCCCAAAACAAGAGCAATCCAGACATCAGAGTAGAGGGAAGCACAGAAGTGTGAGCTGGTCAGAGAGCAGGACACGTCTCTCCCTGTCACCTATGAGGGACACAGAGTCAGGACTGAGGGCACCCACAATTACCAGAAACACACAGCAAATCTTTGTAACCATCCTGGCTTGGGAACGCCACTGTGGCAAATAATTTCCCCCTTAGTAGGCAGAAACTAGGTGATACAAAAAATTAATGTGCAAAAAAATTAGTTGACCCCATCAGAAACTAAATGAGAGTGACTACGTATGAGCTGGAGGAAAAGACAACAAAGTTGGGCTGACATGTGAATGCTGGGCAGCAGCAGGGTTTACCCCTCAGTTCTGTCCTTTGCTCCTACATTGATTCAAATTAGAGCTTCATCAAAACTACAAGTTATTTCACACCGTGGATCTGATATTCACAAGCAGTTGAAACATTAAACATTAAATCTGTAATGTCAAGATTCCACTGTATTCCTCAGCTCCTTGCTGGAGACATAAAATAACTTCCTATTAATTTAACTCTGTGTACCAGGCACAGTTAAGTCCTTTACTTGCATTGTTTCACTTTATCTTCACCACAACCCTATGAAATAGGTAGTATTATTATCTCCATTTTACCTATGAGGAAATAGAGACTTAGAGAGGTTAAATAACTTTCCCAAGGTCACGTTTCTGGTAAGTGGTAGAGCTGGGATTTGAACTACATTTGACTGACTCCAAAGACCATCTCAAAATGCCATCTCTTAGCAGTTAGGGGAAGACAACTTCCCACAACTGAAAGTTCTCATTATTGAGAATACAGAAGCAGAGTTAACTGCCAGGCAGGTCCCAGTGAGCTGACATCTTGGTGGATGCCCATGAAAAGACACTTGGGGCAGGAGGAGCAGTGGGAGCGGTAGCACACCCTGCAGTCAAGGGTAAGGCATTCACAGCAGTCACAGCTCCTAACTCTCCTTCCTCTTTGGGTCATTTGTCTTCTTGTTGGGCAGATGACCACACAGTGAATGCTGCAGGGAGAATGACCCCTGTGTATCCCCAGAGGCCAGCCCAGTTCAGAAACAAGATTCTCCAGAGATTGAACCCCTCACCGTCATACTGACACCAAGGATCTGAAGGCACTGGATGGGATCAGTCAGCACCCATGTCACAAGCAGGATCACATCAGCAATCACCAGTGCTGCCACCAATCCCAGAAGCTGCAGGTCTTTAATAATCTGCAAAAGAGTCAAGGTCATAATTTCCCTTTGCTTACTGGCTATATGACCCAGGGGCCAGAGTGTCCCACATACTCTGAGCTGCAAGTTCCAGGGTCAGCCCTCCCCAGGAACTTCATATCCAGCTAGCAAAGATGAAAGCAGACACCAAACATTTACAACAACTTCTATGTTGATATCATCATTATCACCATTAAACATTTCCATTTGTTTATCTTTTTAATATTCTACCCTGTTCTACTATTATTTCTAAATATATTTATATGAACACATAGAGAGATGTGAGAGTTTAACATCAAACTGTTAACAACTGTTGCCTCAGAGGGTGGGAGTGAGAGATGCGGGTCAGTGAAGGCGAGATAACTAGCATGTTTTTATACATTTATAAATTATTTGACTTAATACCATGAAAATGTGTTACTTTTATGATTGTAAAAATAAAATTAAGAAAAATATATATGCTGCAACAGAATGGAAGAAATTGAGGGAAATAAATGAGAATAATGATGATGAAGTCCCAGAGAAGACAGTAAGCAAGATTCATGAGATGGGGCAGAAATGGGGATCTGAGCTTTTAACAACTAGTGAAAAGAAGGAATCACAACCAGTTACATAATTCATGTTCTTTGTTAGATAAAAAGAAACCAATTGCTTAACCAGATTTATCAAAACCAGTGATAAAGAAAAAAATCTTAAAAGCAGCCAGAGAAAAAAAGACATATTATATACAGAGAAAGAAAGATAAGAAAGGAAGACACCAGATTTCTCATTAGATACAAGGTCAAGTGAGAAGACAGTGGAGGAACATCTTCAAAGTGCTGAAAAAACGAAACAGAACAAACAAACAAAACTTAGGAATTCTATACCCAGCAAAAATATCTTCCAAAAAAATAAAGGTAAATGAAGAATTTTTCAGACATAACAAAAGCTGAAAAATTTATCACCAGAAGATTCACAGAAGAATGTTAAAGGAGGTCCTTCAGGCAAAAGGAAAATGACAGCAGATGAAAATATGGATCTATACACAAAAATTAAGAGCACTGGAAAGAGTAACTATGGGGAAATATATAATTGATGTTTATTATTTAAATATTTAAAAAAGTAATTGACTATTTAAACAAAAGTAAAACAATGTTGTATGGGGTTTATAACATATGTAAAAGTAAAATGTATGTCAACAATAGCACAAAATCTGGAGGGAGAAAATAGAATGTATTATACTATACATGAAGTGATACAACATCACTTGAGGGTGGATTGTTATACGTTAAAGATTATATGATAAGCCCTAAAACAATCACTAAAATAACAAAAAAGGGAGTTATAGCTAATATAGCTAAGAAGTTATAGCTAATAAAAGGAGATAAAATAAAATCATGATGAATATTCAATTAATCCAAAAAATGGAAGAAAAAGAAAGAATAAAAGAACAAAGAACAGATGGGTCAAAAAGAAAAAGAATCATACGATAGGTTTAAATCTAAACAATCAATAATTGCGTTAAAGGTAAAAGGTTTGAATACTCCAATTAAAAGGCATATCATCTCAGATTGGATAGAAAAACAAGTCCCAACTATATGCTGCTTACAAGAAACATGTTCTAAACATAGGTACAAATATAGTAGAAGTAACAGATATACCACACCAATACTAAACACAAAAAGGATTGTAAGGAAGTATTATGAATGAATATTATGAACAACTTTATGCCAGTATATTTGACAACTTAGATGAAAGGGACAAATTCCTTGAAAGGCATAAACTACTAAAACACTAATACACTAAAGGAAAGCAGGCATGGATATATTAATATTAGACCAAGTATACTTTGGAACAAAAAATATAACTAGGAATAAGGAAGATCATTTCACAATAATAAAAGTACTGATTCAAGAGGACAGAACAATCCTAAATGTTTATATACCTAATACCAGAGCTTCATGAAACCGAAACTGACAAAATGTAAGAAGAAAATATCAACTCTTAATTATAGTCAGAAATTTCAGTGTTGTTATTAGGTGCTATGGAGTCTATTTCCAACTCTTAGCGGCCCTATGTGGCAGAGTAGAACTGCCCCATAGGGTTTTCTTGGCTGTAATCTTCATGGGAGCAGATTGCCAGGTCTTTCTCCCATGGAGCTTCTGGGTGGGTCAGAACTGTCAACCTTTCGACTGGCAGCCAAGTGCTCAACCGCTGAGCCATCAGGGCTCCTTAGAAATTTCAATACCTCTCTCTTAATAATTGATAGAACAAGTAGACAAAAAAGTAGTATGGATATAGAAGATTTGAACAGCACAATCGACCAACTGAACTTCATTGATATTTATAGAACATTCCACCCAACAACAGCAGAATACACATTGTTTTAAAATCTTTTACCAAGATAGATCATATTCTGGGCCATAAAACAAGTCTTAATAAATTTAAAATAATTCAAGTCAAACAAAACATGTTTTCTGACCACACGGAATTAAATCAGAAATCAATAACAGAAAGACGTCTAGAAAATCTCTAAATATTTGGAAATTATATAAGTCATTTCTTAATAACCCAACTTTTTAATGACCTTTTATTTAAAATATGGGTCAAAAAAAGAAGTCAAAATGAAAATTATAAAGCATCTTGATCTGAATGAAAATGAAAATACAAAATTTGAGGGATACCACTAAAATACTGGAAAAGAAAAAGACGGTCTTAAATCATCACTTCAGCTTCCACCTTAAGAAGCTAGAATGAAAGAACAAATCAAAGCTAATGCAAGTAGAATAAAGGAAATAATAAAGATCAGAGGAGAAATCAGTGAAACAGAACACAAAAACAATAGAGAAAAATGAATGAAACTATAAGCTAGTTCTTTAAGAAGATCACTAAAATTGATCACCTTCTAATTAGGCAAAAAAGAGAGAATACACAGTTATCCAAACAAGGAATGGGGGAGGTGACATCAGCGAATATTCTACAGATATTAAAAAGATGGTAAGGAAATATGAACAACTTTATGCCAATACATTTGACAGCTTAGATGACAGGTACAACTTCCTTGAAAGACACAAACACTAAAGTTCACTGAAGGAAAAAATAGATAACCTATATAGCCCTGTATCTATTACAGAAATTGAATCTGTAGTTATAAACCTCTCACAAATAAAACTCAAGGCCCAGATGGCTTCACAGTAAGTTATACCAAATATTTAATAAAGAAAAAAATCCCAATTCTACACAAACTTTAACAAAAATTGAAGAGGAAGGAATACTTCCCTGCTCACTCTATAAGGCCAGCATTACTCTGATAGCCAAACCAGAAAATACAAGAAAACTACAGACCAATACCCCTTAAGAACATAGATGCACAAATTCTAAACAAAATTTTAGGAAAAGAAATACAACAATGAAAGAACAGGATAATATATCATGACTAAGGGGGGTTTAAGGAGCCCTGGTAGTGCAGTGGTTAAGTGCTCAGTTGCTACCCTTAAGATCGGTGGTTCAAACCCACCAGATGCTCCTCAGGATAAAGATGTGACACTCTGCTTCTGTGAAGATTTAAAGCCTTGGAAACCCTATGGAGCAGTTCTACGCTGTCCTATAGGGTTGCTATGAGTCAGGATTGACTCGATGGCAGTGAGTTTGGTTTGGTTAAGGGATTTATCCCGGGAATTCACTGTTAGTTCAACATCCTAAAATTCTTTGATGTAATTCACCATATGAATGAACTAGAAGTGAAAAACCGTATGATCATGTCAATAGGCACAGAAAATGCATTTGACAAAATCCAACATCAATTCTTGATAAAAACTCTCAGCAAATCAGGAATAGAAGGAAACTTCCTCAATCTAATAAATGGCAATAAACAACAGCTACATGTCCAAAGTATCTGAGATGAAGTCTTGCCATCCTTGCTTCTAAGGAGCATTCTGGCTGTACTTTTTCCAAGATAGATTTGTTCATTCTTTTGGCAGTCCATGGTATATTCAATATTCTTTACTAACAACACAATTCAAAGGCATCAATTCTTCTTCGGTCTTCCTTATTCACTGTCCAGCTTTCACATGCATATGAGGCAATTAAAAACACCATAGCTGGGGACATCTTTGTTTAATACTTTAAAGAAGTCTTTTGCAGCAGAAGTCTTTTTGCCCAACACAATGCATCGTTTGATTTCTTGACTGCTGCTTCCATAGGCATTGACTGTGGATCCAATTAAAATGAAATCCTTGACAACTTCAATCTTTTCTCCACTTATCATGATGTTGCTTATTGGTCCAGCTGTGAGGATTTTTGTTTACTTTATGTTGAGGTGTAATCCATACTGAAGGCTGTAATCTTTAATCTTCATCAGTATGTGCTTCAAGTCCTCTTCACTTTTCAGCAAGCAAGGTCGTGTCATTTGCATACTAAAAGTTGTTAATAACTCTTCCTCCAATCCTGACGCCCCGTTCTTCTTCATATAGCACAGCTTCTCAGATTATTTGCTAAGCATACAGATTGAATAAGTATGGTGGAAGGATATAACCCTGACGTGCACCTTTCTTGATTTTAAACCATGCAGTATCCCCTTGTTTTGTTCTAATGACCGTCTCTTGGTCTACATACAAGTTCCTCACGAGCACAATTAAATATTCTGGGATTCCCATTCTTTGTAATGTTATCCATAATTTGTTATGACCCACACAGTCGAATGCTTTTGCAGTCAATGAAACACAGGTAAACATCTTTCTGGTATTTTCTGCTTTCAGCCAGGATCCATTGGACATCAGCAATGATATCCCTTGTTCCACATCCTCTTCTGAATCTGGCTTGAATTTCTGGCGGTTCCCTGTTGTTGTACTGCTGCAACAGCTTTTGAATGATCTTCAGCAAAATTTTACTTGTGTATGATATTAATGATATCATTCTACAATTTCCACATTCTGTTGGATCACCTTTTTTGGAATGAGTACAATTATGGATTTCTTCCAGTCGGTTGGCCAGGTAGCTGTCTTCCAAATTTCTTAGCATAGACAAGTGAGTGCTTCCAGTGCTGCATCCATCTGTCGAAATATCTCAGTTGGTATTCTGTCAATTCCTGGAGCCTTGTTTCTCGTCAAAGTCTTGGACCTCTTCCTTTAGTACCACCGATTCTTGATCGTATGGTACCTCCTGAAATGGTTGAACGTCAACCAGTTCTTTTTGGTACAGTGACTCTGTGTATTCCCTCCATCTTCTTTTGATGCTTCCTGCATTGTGTAATATTTTCCCTGTAGAATCCTTCAATATTGCAACTCGAGGTTTCAATTTTTTCTTCAGTTCTTTCAGCTTGAGAAATGCCAAGTATGTTCTTCCCTTTTGGCTTTCTAACTCCAGGTCTTTGCACATTTCATCATAATACTTTACTTTGTCTTCCTGAGCCACCCTTTGAAATCTTCTGTTCAGCTCTTTTACTTCATCATTTCTTCCTTTCGCTTTAGCTACTCTATGTTCAGGAGTAACATTCTGAGTCTCTTCTGACATCCATTTTTGTCTTTTCTTTCTTTGCTGTCTTTTTAATGACCACTTGCTTTCTTCATGTATGATGTCCTTGATGTCATTCCACAACTCATCTGGTCTTCGGTCATTAGTGTTCAGTGCATCAAATCTATTCTTGAAAAGGTCTCTAAATTCAGATAGGATATGCTCAAGGTTGTACTTTGTCTCTCATGGACTTGTTCTAATTTTCTTCAACTTCACCTTGAACTTGCATATGAGCAATTGATGGTCTGTTCCACAGTCAGCCCCTGGCCTTGTTCTGGCAGATGATACTGACCTTCTCCATCATCTCTTTCCACAGATGTGGTTGATTTGATTCCTGTGTATTCCATCTGGTGAGATCCACATGCATAGTCGCTGTTTACTTGTTGAAAAAGGTATTTGCAAGGAAGAAGTCCTTGGTCTTGTAAAATTCTATCATTCGATCTCTGGTGTCATTTCTATCACCAAGGCCGTATTTTCCAACTACCAATCCTTCTTTGTTTTCAACCTTTGAATTCCAATCACCAGTAATTATCAATGCATCTTGATTGCATGTTTCATCAATTTCAGACTGCAGAAGTTGGTAAAAATCTTCCATTTCTTCATCTTTGGCCTTAGTGGATGGTGTGTAAATTTGAATAATAGTCATATTAGCTGGTCTTCCTTGTAGGCATAGAGATATTATCCTATCACTGCAGCACTGTACTTCCGGATAGATCTTGAAATGTTCTTTTTGATGATGAATGCGACACTGTTCCTCTTCAATTTGTCATTCCCGGCATAGTAGACCATATGATTGTCTGATTCAAAATGGCCAATAGCAGTCCCATTCAGCTCAGTGTTGTTGTTGTTAGGTGCTGTCAAGTCAGTTCCAACTCATAGCGACCTTATGTGCAACAGAACGAAATACTGCCTGGTCCTGTGCCATCCTCACCATCGTTGTTATGCTTGAGCCCATTGTTGCAGCCACTATGTCAATACATCTCCTTGAGAGTCTTCCTCTTTTTTGCTGAACCTCTACTTTACCAAGCATGATATCCTTCTCCAGCGTCTGGTCCCTCCTGATAACATGTATGAAGTATCTAAGACCAAGTCCCACCATCCTCACTTCTAAGGAGAATTCTGGCTGTACTTCTTCCAAGACAGATTTGTTTATTCTTTTGGCAGTCCATGGTATATTCAATACTCTTTGCCAACACCATAATTCAAAGGCGTCAATTCTTCAGTCTTCCTTATTCATCGTCCAGCTTTTGCATGCATATGAAGCCACTGAAAACACCATGGCTTGGGTTGGGCCCACCTTAGTCTTCAAAGTGACGTCTTTGCTTTTTAACATTTTAAAGAAGTCTTTTGCAACAGATTTGCCCAATGCAATGCGTCATTTGATTTCTTGACCGCTGATTCCGTGGGTGTTGATTGTGGATCCAAGTAAAATGAAATCCTTGACAACTTCAATCTTTTCTCCATTTATCATCACGTTGCTTATTGGTCCAGTTGTGAGGACTTTTGTTTTCTTTATGTTAAGGTATAATCCATATTGAGGGATGTAGTCTTTGATCATCATCAGTAAGTGCTTCAAGTCCTCTTCACTTTCAGCAAGCAAGTTTGTGTCTTCTGCATAACGCAGATTGTTAATGAGTCTTCCTCCAATCCTAATGCCCCATTCTTCTTTGTATAGTGCAGCTTCTGGGATTATTTGCTCAGCATACAGATTGAATAAATATGGTGAAAGGATACAACCCTGATGCACACCTTTTCTAAGTTTAAACTATGTAGTATCCCCTTGTTCTGTTCAGCTGTCTCTTGATATATGTACAGGTTCCTCATAAGCACAATTAAGTGTTCTGAAATTCCCATTCTTCACAATGTTATCCATAATTTGTTATGATCCACATAGTTGAATGCCTTTGCACAGTCAATAAAACACAGATAAACATCTTTCTGGTATTCTCTGCTTTCAGCCAGGATTCATCTGACATCAGCAATGATATCCCTGGTTCTATGTCATCCCCTGAATCTGGTTTGAATTTCTGGCAGTTCCCTGTTGATGACCACTGCAGCCGCCTTTGAATGATCTTCAGCAAAATTTTACTTGCATGTGATATTAATTAATGATTTTGTTTGATAATTTCTGCATTCAGTTGGATAACGATTCTTTGGAATAGGCATAAATATGGATCTCTTCCAGTCAGTTGGCCAGGTAGCTGTATTCCAAATTTCTTGGCATACACAAGTGAACACTTCCAGATGTTTGTTGAAACATCTCAGTTGGTATTCTGTCAATTCCTGGAACCTTGTTTTTTGCCAGTGCTTTCAGCGCAGCTTGGACCTCTTCCTTCAGTACCATCAGTTCCTGATCATATGCTACCTCCTGAAATGGATGAATGCTGACCAGTTCTTTTTGGTATAGGGACTCTATGTAGTCCTTCCATCTTCTTTTGATGCTTGCTGTGTCATTTAATAGTTTTCCTGTAGAATCCTTGAATATTGCAACTCGAGGCTTGAATTTTTTCTTCAGTTATTTCAACTTGAGAAATGCCAAGTGTGTTCTTCCCTTTTGGTCTTCTAACTCTATCTCACTAATGCCTAGGACATCAATGTTTATGCATTTTATTTTATTTTAACTTCCAATTTTCCTAGATTCATACTTTGTACATTCCACATTCTGATTATTAATGGGTGTTTGCAGCTGTTTCTTCATATTTTGAGTCATGCCACATCAGCAAATGAAGGTCCCAAAAGCTTGACTCCATCCACATCATTAAGATCAACTCTAGTTTGAGGAGGCAGCTCTTCCCCAGTCATATTTTGACTTCCTTCCAACCTGAGGGGCTCATCTTCCAGCGCCATTTCAGACAATGTTCCGCTATTATTCATAAGGTTTTCACTGGCCAGTTTTTTCAGAAGTAGACTTCCAAGTCCTTCTTCCTAGTCTTTCTTAGTCTGGAAGCTCCACTGAAACCTACCAACCAAGGGTGACTCTGCTGGTATTTGAAATACCGGTGGCAAAGCTTCCAGTATCACATCAACATGCAAGATACCACAGTACAACAAACTAACAGACACGTGGTGGACACAACTATTAGACAGCTAAAAAGACTGACCAAATCAAGCGTTGGCAAGGAGGAAATGGAACACTCATACACTGCTGGTGGGAACATAAAATGGCAAAACCACTTTTGAAAGTAGTTTCTTAAAAAGTTAAACATACACCTACCATAGGATCCATTCATTCCACTCTTAGTTTTTATACTCAAGAGAAATGAAAGGGTATGTCTATAAAAGACTTGTACATGAATGTTCACAGAAGCTTTATCTGTAATAGCTAATTGGAAACAACCCGAATATCTATCAACAGCTAAATGGATACACAAAAACTATAGCCATCAGTGGAACACTATTCAGTAACAGCAAGGAATGAACTACTGATGTACACAACAACATGGATGAATCACAAATTATGCTGAGTAAAAGAAGCTACAAAAAAATAAGACAAAAAAAGTACATACTGTATGATGACATTTATATAAAATTATGGAAAATACAAACTAATCTACCATGACAGAAAGCAAACCAATGGCTTCCTGGGGAACGGAAAGAAATGCAAAGATTGGATAACAGAGAGAGATTAAAAAGGGGCATGAGGAAACTTTTAGGGGTGATAGATATGTTCATTATCTTGATTGTGGTGATAACTTCCTGGGTGTATGCATGTGTCAAAACTTATCAAATCATATACTTTAAATATGTATAGTTCATTGCATGTCAATTTTACCTCAATAAAGCTATTTTCTAAAAAAGGGATCACTGTGCTAGGATAGATGAATTGCTTGTTCTTTAGGCTATCTTTATACACATGGTTACTCTCAGCTGAGGATTTGATAAATATTCAGCATCATTCAGTAACATTTGCTTAAAAAACATCCCATCATTCCACAGAACTAAACTTACAACTGAATGATATATTAGGTCTGTGCAGGGCCTATAGCCAACGAGGTTGATGATTGGGCTTTGAGGTTCAGACAGCCCTATCAGGAAACCTGATAAACTGTGAGAATGTGATTGAGATGACATCTGATATGTCAGGGACATGTAGGTGATCTGGCTGCCACATAACTTCTCGGGTTGATTCTATCTGCTGAATGGGTGTGCTTTTCCTTCCTCACTGCTCCAGACACATCCTTCTAGGTACAGGGAATGGCTTTCTATGTGGAAAAGAATTGGGCCCTGGTGAGAGAAATAGATGGCTTCTCTGTAGTCACTGTCCCTCCCTCCACTTCCAGCTCACACCTGTGCCAAGCTATGGTCCCTCTGGGCATCCTGTTCCCCCTCACAATGGTGCCAGAGTAGTGCTAGGACCTGGGATGCACATGAAGCAGAGCCCATGTTCAAAGACTTACCTCCCAGTAGCACTGAGACACAGCCTTCCAGGCCTGGAGGTTTCTGAAGCCACATAACTCCAAGTTTTGAAGTGAGGAGAAGAAATTTCAAATGCAAAAGGGGCCAGACCCAGTAATCTGGCACAGGCTTCTCTAGCTTTTGATAAATAGTGGAGCTGCTGTCTACAATCAAGCATTGTACACTTGCTGTTTCTACTCACCACTCTCTTGTCCGGGACCCTCTGGGTAAACACCTTATAAAGTCGCCAGCTCTTCCCCAGAATGGGGCCAAATACCAAGGAGGTCCCAATGCACAGCATGGACAGTCTTACCTACAGGTACAAGTGGACAGAAGCAAGAGTCATGTGAGGAATCTTTGTTGGCTTTCCACACATTCTGATCTGCAAAGCCTCAGTCCTACAGAGAGCACAGGGTAGATATGGACCTCAACGTCTAAGCATTCCGGAGAGCTCCTCTGAATGTGCCCACACAGAGGATAAAGGTAACCACCACCCACAGGAGCAGCCGATTTAAAAACTTGTCAAAACTTCAACATTATAATAGGACATGCAAACCAAGATTTTAAAACTTTACCTACCTGAATGAGAGTTTCCATTGAGCTTCCCACTAACACATCTTGATCTTGAATTCCAAAGAGGTAAGCACTACTGTAAGTCAGACAACTGCCCAGTAAGGTCACAATGTTCAGATTGGGACTGGACATCTTCACGATCCTAGACGCAATCAGGAAGACAGACCTTACAGCATGACCCCTTGTTTTGTGTGTGGACAGAACTTCCCCACCCCCAAAATCTCCATCGCAACTTCAGAGAAGGACCACTGGGAAGAAACCACTTTACAGCCCTGGGTTAAAAATTTGTTATGATTTCTTTATATTTACTTTCAAAAAGAACTAAATTCTGGTACTTCTTTCTTATGTAACTCCAAGTCTTTTAAGAGAAGCCTAACTTCTTAAAAACAGGTGGTATCGGAGAAGAGTTAGGCTTTTATCCATGAGGTCTACAGTTGCTAAGGACAAATATATGCAGCTTAGTGAATAAATAACCATCAAGTAGATACCTAGAGAGACAGTTTGGAGCTTTTAGAAGTGAGCTGTAAGGCAAACTACTAGTTGGAAAAAGGTTTGGGGTTTTTTTTCATATACTTTATCATCAACTTTAGTTGATATGCAAATTGTTTTCCTCCCCTACCTGACCGAGAGAAAAAGAGGAAGCAGGGATTGACAGCAGGAAATTTGGGAAAGGTCTTTTCTCCAGTAGTTTTAAATGAGGTTAGAGAGCAGTTTAAAGATCAGAGGGAGACTTAGAAAATCAGGGTGCCAGACAAACCCTGGGCATCAACAGAGGCTCAGGGCAAGGTAGAAATGTGTGAATTGGTTAACCAAAGGGGAAAACTAGGCCTCCGTTGGACAGTGACTGGTAACAATTAAGAAGTAAAAGTAATAATTACAAAGGAATGTAATTGTATTTGAGAGTTACAGTCTAAATATTACATTCTATGAAAATGTAATATTTATACTAATAGTCATTGATAATTACACTTAATTATGCTTTTATTTTAAATAATAACTGAGGAAGAACGTGTTCTTATCTGTGCCTCTTGCTTACCACACCTGCTGGTCTACCTTAAAGGCCAGAGCCAAGGCTAAACCATCCACTTAAACCCACTGACATCGAGTCAATTCCAACTCATAGCAACCCTATAGGACAGAGTAGAACTGCCCCACAGAGTTTCCAAGGAGTGGCTGATGGATTCGAACTGCTGACCTTTTGGTCAGCAGCTGTAGCTCTTAACTACTGCAGCCTATTTTAATGACAAAGTACCAAGGAGGCAATAAACAAATGTCCCTGGCAGGGCTGAATTTGCAAACGTCATAACCACCATGGGCCCAATTTGATTACTTTGCGGCTGACATTGTAATTATGTTCTATACACAGGAACACCAGGACTCATGCCCCAAGTAGGGCCACCACAGAGGTTTACCCTGTCTTGGAGCAAAAACATTGATTTTTTTCCCTTCCTCTAAAAGTGAGAACAACTTTTATGCACTCCCTCGTAAAATAACTAATAATACCCCCCTCAAAGCGTTCTGGAGGTTAAGGGAGGCAATATAGTAAACTGCTTAGCTACTATGGCACCGAGTAGGCATGTCACCAACATTAGCTGCTGATGTTATTATTGCCACCATCTTCCAGACTTTTCCTTCTTCCCTTTATCACCTATACCCAATCAACTGCCAAGTTCTTTCACTTCTTATTTCAAAATCTGTCTACGAGTTTGCTTTCACTTTCCATTCCCGTTACCACGTTTGTTTACCCAGGATACCATCGTGTTACGAGCAATGAGTTTGGAATTGGCTGTGACAGGTCTGAATCCTGGCTCCGCCACTCACAGCTGTGTGCTTTGGGAAGTCATGGAACTCCTCTGGGCCCCTGTTTCCTCATCTGTAAAATGAGGATGATATCATCTTTCCTATCCACCCCACAGGCTACTGTGAGGGTCAAATGAGGTGTGTGCCAAAATTCTTTGCAAAATCTAAGGTGATGCAAAATATTAATTTTTAGATTTCTGGAGTAACCTTTGGCCCTCTGTAGCACCTGTTTCTCCCTGTCCTAGTACTTTCTGCACTTTCAGACTTACTTTCGTAAAGCATCACCTTCATCACATGGCAAAAGAGCTACATATATAAATACCAATTTCTTATTGTTTACCTTATTACATCTCCCATATCCAAATTTAAGACCTAGCCCTAGCCTATCTATCCACTTTTCATTCAGGTTTGCCACGTCTTCAAATTGTGGACTTATGGAGAGTAGTCTTCCCCAGTTTCCTTGTCTTGCCACATAAACAGGGGAATATGTGGTAAATATTAACTACAGAAAAAAGTACAATGCTAACCAGTGGCTTCACAAAGCATTTTTTTAAAAAGAAAAGTAATACCTTAACAAATGTTGAAATGGCAAATGTATTACATATATATATCACAACAATTAAAAAAAAAAAAAGTAATCCACGAGCGAGACCAGTGCTGACATGATGTAGAAAAGCGGGCACCGCTGGCCTGTGACTGGAGGCTCAGTGCAGTCAGAAGCTTGGGCAGTGACCTAGCCACTGTCATTTTGGGTGGGCTCCTGAAAGCCTAGTAAGTGCAGCCAACGTACCCCATGGCACTCACCAGCTCCTTGGCAGAAGCCATGGATATCTGCCAGTGGCCTCCTCACTGAACAAGTGCCCGGGTTTCACGGCCGCACATCTGTGTTGTCTAGATTGCTGATGGGCAGGCCTCCTTCTCAACTCTTCTCTGGGCCCGTTTGATTTGAACAGCCCTGTATATCCAAGTCTCCTTTGAGTATTGCAGATTTAGAATTCCTCCCCCTCCTGACTTAGCTTAGGACGACTCAATTTCATCATTGTATCTGACAAAATGTACATTCCATAGGGTTTGTATCTGAGACACTGATGCGAGTGTGTTTTTCAAATGGACATTTTAGGGACTTGCATATGCATATTTGGGTATTTTTTCTGAACAATTTTACTGAAAACTTACTCCCCCACCCCTAAAAAAAAAGTGAATGGTGGATGTGCTTATTTCGTCTGCCACCTGTGAAGTCGCTGGGGGGTGAATCATCACTGATTCAGCAGGTGAATTATGTATATCTGGGGAGTGTCTTTGCCACTTTGGTAGGAATTCAACCACCAATGTCATTTATATTTTTCTATTGAACTAAAAGATAAAGCTTATGCATTCTGAATACTTTAATCAACCACAAACCCACATACCTTCCACAGAGCAGGTATATTATATACTTAATTATAAACTGCCATGCCATCTAGACTAGTTGTGTTACATTTATGACCAGATAAAAGCCTTGACTGGATTACTGGCAGTAAAAAACAAGGTGAGATTTAAAAAAAAAAAGGAAAAGGCTTATATAGTGATGTCATTATCTTTTCTTTTTCATTTATTGATGGGCAATGTAAGGCTCTCTTGATTTTTCCATTCTCAGGTAACGTTTCAATACATATAAATAAAATATCTGTCTATATCTGCAGAGTCTGTATAAACCTTGATTATCATTTCAATAGTCTGTAATGAATTAAAATGCTTAAGGGACATCCACCAGCTCACAGGTAAGACATTTTAAAAATCTTTGTTGCTCCTTGGAAACTCTATGGGGCAGTTCTACTCTGTCCTACAGTGTCGCTATGAGTCAGAATTGACTCAACAGCAATGGGTTTGGTTTTTGGTTGGGTTGTCAAATGCTGGTTTCTAAACTCAGAGGTTTAATTGTGTTTGGAATTATGGAGGATTGGCTGGCCATCCTGTGGTTTCTTCTCAATGATGGTTAAGGTCTCCCTCTGGTAACGTGGCTTGAGAAGGGGGCAAAGAAGGTAATTCTTGGCTTGTGTGACTATTACAAAACTTTAGTAAGATGTTACAGGGCCATGCTTTCTAGAATGCTACGTGATACACATGGTGTCTTAGTCATCTAGTGCTGCTGTAACAGAAATACCACAAGTGGATGGTTCTAACGAAGAGAAGTTTATTTCTTCACAGTTAAAGTAGGCTAAAAGTCCAAATTCAGGGCATCAGCTCCAGGGGAAGGCTTCTTCTCTCTGTCGGCCTTCTTCTTTTCGGTGTTCCCCCGACTAGGAGCTTCTCCACGCAAGGACCCCGGACCAAAGGACGCGCTCTGCTCCCGGCACTGCTTTTTTGATAGTATGAGGTCCCCCTGTCTCACTGCTAACTTCTGTCTTTTATATCTCAAGAGATGGCCTCAGGACACAATCCAGTCTTGTAAATTGAGTCCTGCCTCACTAAGACAACTGCCACCCATCCTCCCTCATTAGCATCATAGAGGCAGGATTTACAACATACAGGAAAATCATACAATACCAGCAATCATGGCCCAACCAAACGATACACACATTTTTTGGGGGACATAATTCAATCCATGACACATGGTATCACTGAGCTTTAACATTTTTAAAACCGTATATGAATGTCTTTCCAAAAAGCGTTTTAATAAAACAATTAAGATTTACAATGTGAACATTTATTGACTTTCTTTTTCAATCCTGTTTTTGATCCATGCTACAATGGGAGCATAAATTTATCTCATCTGGATAAACTCCAAACAGCTTTATCATAATGTTATCTGGTATGTTTCAGCAAATCTGACTTTTTTTTGCTATCTTGCTTATTTATAATATATTAGGTTCAAAATCTGAACCCAGTGCAAATTCTGCACACATTAAACTAATGTTTGTGTGACCTCTAACTGTTATATTCAAACTCTGTATCATAAGGGCAGGAGCTTTGGTGACGCAATGGTTAAGCTCTTGGTTGCTAATCAGAAGGTTTGAGGTTCAGACCCACCCAGCAGCTCCGTGAGAGAAAGACCTGGCAATCTGCTCCCATAAAGATTACAGCCTAGGAAACCCTATGGGGAAGTTCTACTCTGTCACATGGGGTCACCATGAGTTGAAAATTGACTTAATGGTACTTAACAACAACAATATCATAAGAGTTAGAGCAGGCCACCAAAATCCCATCTTGCTCTGCAATTTCACTACCTTTTCAATCTTCAGAGTTTTAAATTCTTTAATCATAATGACTTCACTTTATTCCACTTCGAACACTCTCCCAAGGGCCACTCCTGGGTCTTATCATTATTCAGAGTTGTTCCACCTCAAATTTTTTTTTTTATTGTACTTTAGGTGAAGGTTTACAGAACAAATAGTTTCTTATTAAACAGTCAGTACACATATTGTTTTATGACATTGGTTAACAACCCCACGACATGTCACCCCTCTCCCTTCTTGACCTTTTTTTTTTTTTGGTGAAAATATACATTGCCAAAGATATACCATTTCAAAAATTTCTACATGCACAGTTCAGTGACATCAATTATGTTCCTCCAGTTGTGCTGCTATTCTCACTTTAGATGAAGGTTTACAGAACAAAATAGTTTCTCATTAAACAGTTAGTACACATGTGGCCCTATGACAATGGTTAACAACTCCACTACATGTCAACACTGTCCTTACTCAACCTTGGGTTCCCTATCACCAGCTTTCCTGTCCTCTTCTGCCTTCTAGTGCTCGTCCCTGGACTGCTGTGCCTCATTAGTCCCATTTTGTTTTATGGGGCTGTCCAATCCCTGGCTGAATGGTGAGCCTTGGATATGACTTCACCACTGAGCTAAAAGGGTGTCTGGGGGCCATACCCTTGGGGTTTCTCCAGTCTCTTCCAGGCCAGTAAATCTGGTCTTTTTTTTTTGTGTTAGAATTTTGTTCTACATCCTTCTTCAGCTCTGTCCAGAACACTCTGTTGTGATCCTGGTCAGTCCACCTCAGAAATTTTAAACACCAACATCTCACTGTCAGACCACAATCTGTCCAAAATTTAGCTCCTAGTCTTCCGCCTCCAACTTGTTCTTCCCAGTCTTCCTCAGTTCAGAAAATGGTAACTCCATCTTGCCAGTTGCTTGGACCAAAAACCTTGGGGTCATCGTTGACTGTTGCTCACCACCCACATCCAATCTGTCATAAAATCCTGTTGGGTCTATCCTCAAAATATATCCAGAATCCAACTGCTCCCCACCTCTGCTGCCACCACCTTGATCAAAATCATCAGAATTTCTCATCTGGATTATTGCAATAACCTCCTAGCTGGTTTCCCTGCTTCTACCCTGAGCCCTCTTAAAGTCTGTTTTCGACATAGCACCCAGAGTGAGCCATTAAAGATAAATCACATCATGGCATGTCTCTGCTTAAAAACCTGCAAAGGTTCTCCGTCTCACTCAGAGGAAAAGCCGGAGTCCTTACCAGGGGTCTACAAGGCTTACACATTTGGTTTCTATTATATCTTCACATATTTCCTACTTCTTCCTGTTGCCCACTCCACTTTAACCTCACAGGCCTCCTTGCTGATCCTTGAAAACATCAGGCACTCTGTCATGGAATGAATTATGTCCCCCCCAAAATGTGTGTATCAGTTTGGCTGGGCCATGATTCCTGATACTGTGTGATTTTCCTATGTATTGTAAATCCTGCCTCTATGACGCTAATGAGGGAGAATGGGCGGCAGTTATGTTAGTGAGGGAGGACTCAATTTACAAGATTGGATTGTGTCCTGAGGCAATCTCTTGAGATATAAAAGACAGAAGAGAGCAGTGAGACAGGGGCACCTCATACTATCAAGAAAGCAGTGCCGGAAGCGCATCCTTTGGACCGGGGTACCTGCGTGGAGAAGCTCCTAGTCTGGAGGAACACTGATGAGAAGGCCAACAAAGAGAAAAAGCCTTCCCCTGAAGCTGATGCCCTGAATTTGGACTTCTAGCCTACTTTACAGTGAAGAAATAAATTTCTCTTTGTTAAAACCATCCACTTGTGGTACTTCTGTTGCAGCAGCACTAGATGACTAAGACACACTCGCACACTTCAGAGCTTTGAAGCAGCTTTTAACCCTCATGTCTGTATAGCTCATTCCCTCTCTCCTTTCAAGTCTTTGCTGAAACGTTATCTTTTCAACATGGCTATGATGACAACCCCGTTTAAAATTACACCCTTTCTGCAGCATTCCAAATCCTTCCTATCCTGCTTTATTCTACAACCTCCCCACAAACACAATAGTACTTATTACCTTCTAACACATTACATAATCTACTTGTTTATTATTATTGTTTATTGTCTTCTCCTCCAGATTAGAATTGTTCATGAGGTACTCCCAGTACTAAAACACTACCTGGAACTTTGAAGGTACTCAGTAAATATTTGACGAATGAATGAATGAATGATCGAGCTTCTTACCCTTCTAGCCCTCTCACACTTAACTCCTAACACGTCTGCTCTGTAATGGTATACAGACTTGGTCCTTTCACTTCCTTGCAGTCTATCAGCCTCCCACTGGCCTCTTTTTTTTTCTACCTAATTACAAACTCGTGGTTGACCATCTGAACTGTTCTCTCAACAACATCCAATTTCTTTCCAAAAAACCTTTTTGCAACTGCCCAAAAATCTCGGATCAATTTTATAACCCATTGTCGGCTTTTATATCCCGGAAGTTGAGAAAATTACACAACCTTGCAGATCGTTGCTACCAAAACTGATGGTCTTCAACGTCAGTCAGCCAAGTCACTGTGCCACTAGTCTATCTTTTCATTTGTTGTATGAGAAACCTCTTAATATGTTCTTCGTGAGTGACTCAGCTCATTGGATTCAAAGAAATAAGAGCACATATCTGTCTGGATGACGCCTGCAGTCTAGGTTCAATGCCCTCCTCTGTGTTCTTATAAAACCCCTGTGTATATGTGTGTCAATAGTTGTCCCATTATATTACCAGCTTTTTATGTTTGTCCCGCTAGACACAGTTTCTATACCTCAAAAACCAGGCTGTTACTTCAGTCCCTAGCACAGTCTTCGGAACACGGTGTTCTGTAACCATTTGTTGGATCAACAAATGAGTGAGTGAATTCATTAATGGATATATATATATAAGGCCTATATTTTCTTCTTTTTTGTCCCCTTCCCCAATCTCATTTTTCCCTGGCAAAGCTCTTCTTTATTAGGTGGAAGGATGAGTGTGAGGCAGGTGTGCCAACTGGCTCTAAAGTGTCCCTGGCCAGAGATCACTGCCAGTTGGGGGAGAGTCAAGAGCTGGTTCAATGCCTTTGTGTTAAGACAAGAGAAATTTTAGATTGCCAGCTTAAACTTTCTGTACTGCCTCAGGAAGTAACATTGGAGGTTTAGAGGACCACAGCCATTCTGGGTAACTGTAGGGGCCCCAGGGATCCCCTTGGTCCCTTCTGGAATGGCTGAGAACTCCCTGGCACTACTGAACACAAAAAGGTCAGAGAGACTTTGCGGGCTCTGAATCCTGTAAACTTCCTTAGATGCTGGGTTGTGACCACTTGGCAAATCTCCATGCCTCAGACCCTCACTGATAAACTCTGTTGTCTGGGTAAGACCCTCCTTTGCTTCCTGTCTCAGCTGGTGCTGAAGAGGGTCTAAAAATAACTGAGAGACAGGATCCTAACAGAACGCTTGTGAAGCTTTTTGCTCTCCCATTCTCTTTGTTTCTAGAAAAGCACAGCATCATGGGGATGGGTGTATTCACAAATGCACACACACATATGTGTTCACTTGTCTCCAATGAAATCAGGCCACTGGAAAGATCCCTTTCCATTGGCTAAATTCCTCCTGGAGAATTCCCCCAGGAAATGCTTTTGTCCAATATGTCTTTTCCATCACATGTTGAGGGCCAGGCAGGTCCAGTGACATGATGACAGCCCTTGTCGAGCAATTGATGGATGAGACCTCATCTTCAGACCACACAGATTACAGACTCCAGCTGCCATCTGCATCAGAGGTTAACATGCATCCTACCCCGTGGTTTCAGAAAACCTGCTGATCTTGGATTGATTTCCTGCTCGCAGCTGGGCTAGGAAGCATGCCTTCTTTCCACATTCTTGCAGTCAGTAAATTATGTTTTGTCCTGAGCCAGAACACTCGGCACTGCCGCTTGTCCTGGGTGGGCCCGGCCTCTAAATCAGCCTGCTTTCCTGTAGCCATGAGTGCTTGCATAGCTTTGTTTTACATGGAGAGAGTGAGCCCCTTTCCCACTATTCTGTCAGTGCAGCCCTGCAGGGGATGAAGCTGGAAAGGAACTGAAAGAACAAAGACATCTGCCTGCGGAATAGTTAAATGGTCAGCAGTGGTTGGAGCTGAAGAAATCTAAGGTCCCTTCTGGCTCTTTCCTTCTCAAGTTATTCCAGAGGCGAGTTTCTTCTTTCCCCTTTCATTGGCTTATTAATAAGTTAGTCACAGTTTGCATTTCTGGCTCTCTGCTTTAACCAGAAACAACAGGCTGACCTGGTTAACAGAGATGCGGTAGAATTACATTCCAACTAATCAATCAAATAAAATATTTAGCTATTAAGTGCAAGTGTAAACTTGCTAAATCTCTTGCCCCAAAATTTCCTTTTAGCAGATGATCTCCATGTCCCCAGTACATTATCTTTTTAATGATCTTCATGTGTCAAACATTAATTCAGCAATTCCTAAAGATCTACTTGTCAAGGTATCAAGAACTGGAGATAGGAAGGCAAATGAGATGTAATCTCTGTCCTCAGCTCATTAGAACGCCACCTCCCTGGTTTCTAACATTTTCACTGCAAAGACGATTTTCTTATTCTTTCTTTTTCTCTTTCAAAACAGAATAAAATTTTAATTTAACATTGGCAGTTGTTTTCTCAGTGTCTATTGGGCCATTTAATAAAATCTATGTATATAAACATGTATATTATAGACATTACATTAAATATGTAAATCTCCACATAAATTTCAGAATTCATAGTTGTTCTGGACTATACACAGGCCTACTGTGGACTGCCAGAAGAATGAACAAACCAGTCTTAGAAGAAATACAAACAAAATGCTCCTTAGAAGCAAGTATGGCAAGACTTTGGCTCACTTACTTTGGATATGTCATCAAGAAAGACCAATCGCTAGAAAAGGACATCATGGTTGGTAAAGTGGAGGGTCAGTGAAGATGAAGGATGCCCTCAGTGAGATGGATTGGCACAGTGGCTAGAACAATGGATTCAAACATAGCAATGATCATGATGCTGGCGCAGGACCAGGCAGTGTTTCATTCTGTTATACATAAGATCACCATAAGTTGGAGGTGACTTGGTGGCAACTAACAACAAGCATCAAAATATGCACTGTTGAAAATATTTTAAAAGCTGAAATATAGAAATTTAGATGTAAGACTGTGATGGTTAAGATCGTGTGTCAACTGGGCTAGGTCACGATCTCAGTGGTTTGGCAGTTATGATGTAGTTTAGCAGCTATGTAATGATATAATCACCTCCCTAATGAGATCTCATATAATGTGATCATTATGTGATAAGATCTGCTATGAGCAGCCAATCAGTTGAAAGGGAGTTTCCTTGGGGGTGTGGCCTGCACCCTATACATGTGGACTTTTTGGCAAAGCTCACTGGTTTTTGCTTGCTCTGGATCCTGTAGCTGGCTCCTCATCTGACCTCTGTCTGGTTCTTGGGACTTAAGCTAGCAGTTTACCTGCCAGTCCTGGGATTTGTCAGCCTCTGCAGCCTGTGAGCCAGAGGCCTGCTGTCTGACCTGCCTATCCTGGGTTCGTCAGCCCCTGCAGCTATGTGAGTCAGGAGAAGCCTCCAGCCTGACCTATGGACTTTGGATATTCCAGCCTTTACAACCATGTGAGACATTTCCTTGATATAAATCCCTCTCTCTCTCTCTCTCTCTCTCTCTCTCTCTATATATATATATATATATATATACACACACGCTTCACTGGCTTTGCTTCTCTAGAGAACCCAGCCTAAGACAAAGACCAAATAACCATTTCCTCATTATAACTGCTCATGTTGAGGAATGGTAGTGAAAAAGCACACTGACAGATTCAAGATTAGCTGGTTATAACAAAAACCAAAAATCTCTAAAGGGCACCCCTACTGGAAAGGAAGCTTGTGTGGCTTCAATTGGGAGCATTATGGCTATACTCTATATTGATTTAAAAAATTAGTTTCCAAATACATTTTTTTCATGTCTCATGCAATTGTAATACATTTTAAATGCCAATGGAAAAAACACTAGAAACACAAAAAATTCTCTCCTCTCATAGAATTTAAGACCCTAGGGAGGTTGTAGGCATGTGTTATAATTTATGAGGCAGTGACGTCAACTTCCTCTTTCCTCTTAGCTGCAGGAGAGGGCCTCGGGGGACTTGTAGTATCTCCAAAAGGGCAGAGCAGATGTCCTGATTTTGTGTAGGGCATAAAGCACAAGCTCATTTGGCCACATGAAACATCCAAGCATAGGGATTCCACTGTTAAACCAGAACATTAGCATCTACCAGGTGAGATGTAACTTGATCTTTTTGAGGCATAAAAGATTTGCCTGCCATACTGGGGAAATTTCCTTTCTCTCTTCCCCTTCTTTCTCATCCTCAGGTTTGAGAAGAGAACTTTGGGTCTTACTGTATCTTGGAATATGAGAAGAACCTTGAACAATTCCAGCTGCTGGAATCAGTCCCCAGTAGGCCAGAATCTGGGAATTCATGATTCTGGGATTAGGTTTTACTCAGCTTTGTGCCCATCAGCACATCCTACAGTGTCCTGAACCAAGTGGAAGCTTATCAAGTGTTTGTTGCACTGGATACATCATTAGAGTTAGAAGGAACTTAGAGACTCAGTGCTTACAGGAGACAAAAGGGAGATAGCTGTAAAGGCAGAACTACTTGCTCCCCACCACTCTGTCCCCATCCAATTGCCCTGGGCAGGATTTGAGTCCTGGGTTTCTGAGGAAAGCAGCTTGAAAAACCAGTGATCTGATCTGACTCCCTCATTTTACAGATGAAGGGGCCTGCATGTGGTTTTACAACCCAATAGGAACCACATTGAGACAACTAATCCAGATATCCTACTTTGGTTCCCTCCAGGGCCCTCTTCACTGCCCCCATAATTTATCCCAGCTGCTTGGGCCCGTGTCCATCCTACTGATCATCAAACCTCTGCTAGGGATCTTCTTGACACTGGTTTCTAACCTCACGCGGTAGTACTGGTAGGGTTAAGGGTTTTCACCTGCCTCCTCAACTGAACATTCTCAAAAGCCCTGTTTAGTCGGCAATATCATCAAGGGGAAGGGGACAGTGGTGGTTCAGTGGTAGAATTCTCCCCCTCCATATGGGAGATTTGGGTTCGATTCCCAGCTAATGCACTTCATGTGCAGCTACTATCTATCTGTCAGTGGAGGCTTGCGTGTTGCTATGATGCTGGACAGGTTTCAGAGGAGTCTTCCAGACTAAGATGGACTAGGGGAAAAGGTCTGGAGATCTACTTCCAAAAAATCAGCCAGTGAACACCCCGTGGATCACAACGGTCCAATCCCATTGCGCATGGAGTTATGCATGAAGTCAAGTTGCGCGCAGACTCAATTGCAGCTAATAACAAAACTCAAGAGAAGACAGGGAGGAAGTCTTGAGTCCCCCGGAGACAACAGCCGTCTCTTGGGCTGCTGGAGTCACAGAGCCTGCACTGTCATCAGCTGGGCTCTCCTGGCCCCTTCAGATTCCAATTGCTGGCTTGGATCTTGGACCTTGGCAGAGTTACCTTTGTGATCCCTGGCTTTACCTACTGGCTGGAATCCCGCACTGAATTCTTGCTGCAATCAGCTTTGGTTTCTTGGTTTCCATCATTGTCTAGTGTGGTGGCCTGGAAGTGTCTGCCCTAGGCTGTGACAAGTTGGATATTCTGTCCTGTAGTCTGATGTAAAAGGAACAACTGATAGATAAGCTGTGTGTCGAGGCAGCTTTCGTAGATTAATACTGAGGTAACATGGTACTGTGAAAAGAGGAAAGGCTTTGAAATCAGACTGGCTAACTTTACCAGCTGTATACAGTGGGTCGTTTGCCCAACTACTATGAGGCAGTTTCTTCATCTGAAAATGAGAAAACAGTATTTACCCTCAATACTTGTGTGTTAATGGTATTTACCGAGTGCTGTAAAGGTTAGAGATTATCTATCTAAAGTGCTAAGCACATAAAAGGGATGCAATATAAAATAACAACTAATTTTAAGTTAAATTACCCAAATTTACACATATAGGGACTAAGTGCTGATATTATGATGAGTCTGAAGTCCTAAAGTACCTTTGAATCATCAGAAAAATCACATTATTTCAGAATCATCTGAGCATATATTTTTTCTACTTCTTTGATAATGGTAATGATACACAGAATAATATTAAAAGAGCAATCAACAATGATTACATATTTAATATGTGCTAGGCAGTTGCTAGGAGTCCCTGTGTGGTACAAACAGTTAAGTGCGTTGCTACTAACCAAAAGGTTGGAGGTTCAAGTCTACCCAGAGGTGCCTCAGAAGAAAGGCCTGGTGATCTGCTTCTGAAAGGTCACAGTCATGGAAACTCTATGGAATGCAGTTCTACTTTGCAACATATGGAGTTGGCATGGGTTGGAATCGACTCAACTGCAATTGGTAGGCTGTTGCTACGTGGTCTACAATATCTAATTTAATCTTCACAGGATTCTGAGATAAGAAGTATCATTATACCTGTTTTTAAATAAGGAAGCAGGGGCTGGGAAAAATAAAGTGATCAAGTCACATGACTAGTAAGTGACAGAGGTAGGATTTGAATTTGGGTTTTGATTCCAGAGCCTGACCTCTCAGGCTATCTAATCTTTCACTGTTCATGCAATTAACCTTCTGTGAATATTGTTAAGGAGAAGACCTTATTCCATTCTCCCCATTATCTTACTTAGGCCGACTGAGGAAAGGTCTTCCTCCCTCTCTCCGCATTTGGGAAACTGCTATGGAGGAAGCTTTCCCCTCTCTCACCACCTCAGTCCTCACTCCTCCCCAAGTGAGCAGGAGCAGCAGTGACTGGAGAGAGGCTAGCAGGCCTGGGCCATGTTTTACTAGATGGTCTCCGAGGAAGGAATCTCCACTTCTTTTTCCTTTTCACCGTCTCCACCGGGCTCTCCTCCATTTCCTGTGCCCCATTTTAGCATTCTATCAAGCAGTGCTTTCTAATTTAGCGTGTACAAGAAACTCTTGTGCTTTCTTTTTCTCAAAAAGTTTTTTATGTTGAAATTATTTAAGACTCACAAGCAGTTGCAAAAACAGTACAGAGAGTTCCTGTGTACCCTCCCAGCTTTCCCCAATGATAACATAACCAGAGTAATTGTCAAAATCAGGAAATTGGCAGTGGTGCAATACTATTAACTAAACCGTAGACCTTATTCAGATTTCACCAGTTTTTACACACACTCTTTGTGTATGTGTGGATGTATAGTTCTATGAAATTTATCACATGTACAGATTCATGTACCCGCCACCACCAGCAGGAGACTGAACTGTTCCAACACAACAAAGAAAGTCTCTTGAGCTCCCCCTTTACAGTCACATTCTTCTCACTCATAATCCCTGGCAACCACTGATCTGTTCTCCATGACTGGAAATTTATCCTGTTGAGCGTGTTATAGAAATGGAACCATACAGTATGTAACCTCTTGAGACTGGCTTTTTTCACTCAGCACAGTGCCCTTGAGAGCCATCCAAGTTGCTGCACATGTCAATAGTTCACTCCTTTTTACTGCTGGGTAGTATTCCATTGTATGGATGCGCCACAGTTTGTGGATCTACTCACATGTTGAAGGACATGTGGGTTTTATCCAGTTTTTTTAATATTACAAACAAAGCTTCTATAAACATATGTATATACGTTTTTGTGTGAATATAAAGTTTCTTTTCTCCAGGGTAAATGCCCAGGAGTGCAACTGCTGAATCACATGGCGAGTGTGTGCTAATTTTATAAGAAACTGCCAAACTGTTTTCTAAACTAGCTGTGTCATTTTACGTTCCCACCAGCAATATATGAGTGCTCCAATTTCTCCACATCCTTGCCAACACTTGGTATTGTCAGCACATGCGCTTTTGGTTTGGTGTTGCACATGTTGTCTGATTATCAGCACTGTGTGTTTGTATGCACTCTATCTGGACCGAGTCCTGGAGGGGGTGGGGAGTATGCTTTCGGCCTTGAATTCTTATCAAGCACCTACTATGTGCCAGACACTATGGCAGATGCTGGACACAAAAATATTGTATTTGACTTTGAGGACTCACAATTTAAAAGAGGAAATTGATAAGTTAATAGGTAAACTTTATGAAGTAATGTAGTATAGTAATAATATAGGCATCTGCAAAGTGCTCTGAGCATTGATAAAGGAACTGTGCCTTAGAACACTGGTTCTCCAATTCCAGCATGCATCAAAATCACCTGGAGGGCTTGTAAAAAACAGACTGCTGGTCCTCACCCCTCTGAGTTTCGGATTCAGTAGAGTCCAGGGTAGGGGCCCAAGAATTTGCATTTCTAACAAGTTCCCAGGTGGTGTTGATGCTGCTGGTCCAGGGCCCACATTCTGATAGATAAGAGTTTGTCTTAAGGGATGGATAGGAGTTTGCCAGGTGAAAAATGAGGTCAGGAAACAAAGAAGAGCATGAACAAAAGGCATGATGATAAAGTCCATGGTACGCTCAAGGAATGCCAGAACACAGTTGATTTTAAAGGGAATAAACTGAAATGGTAGGCTAGGGCCAAGTTACCAAAAAAAAAAAAAACCCACCTTAAATGCCTACCAAAGGAGTTGTATGGGCAGTAGAGGTCTGTATTTGAAAACTAGGTCTGTGTTTAAAAAAAAAAAAACGCTGGCAAGAGGGCAGTAGCTGAACTGGAAGTGGGCAAGACCAGTTACGGGGCTACTGCAATAGTCAAGATGAAAAGCAATTTAAACCTACACTTGGGAAATGGAGATGGATTGGAAAGAGAGTTCAAGCAGTAAGTACCTAGGACTTGGTGACTAACAGGATGTGCAGGGAGAAGAAGGAATCCAGAAGGAGGAACAGATGGATAGTATCCATGAAGAACAAGACTGGTGATAAAATATGAGTTCAGTTTTTGGTCATTGAGTCTGAACTGACTGAAGAAAATCAATGTGGCAATATCAACAGTGAAGTTAGAAAATGGGATTAGAGAAAGGCAGGACAGAAGTCACAGGAGATGTTAAGAGCAGATGAGGATGGTAGTGTAAAAAGTGAATCAAGACTGGAACCCAGAGTGGTATCAACATTAAATGGGTAGGTGGAGTCCTGGAGCTAGTGAAAGAGGTAAAACCAGGACACTGGTGCATGTGTAAGTTAAGGAAAGAGAAGGTTTCAGAAAGGATCAGAGAGATGATATATAGTGCTATACGTCTTAGAGGCTAAACAGGATGGCGTCTAAAAAGGATCCATTGATTTAAGGACCTTGGCAAGGGTAGTTTCACTGGAGTCAGGGATGGGTTAAGAATGAATTGGAAATGAGGAAATGGAGGTAGTTAGTGAAGACTACTCTTTTAAGAGACTTGGTAGTAACAGGAGAGAGAGGGCTGGAGCAGTAGGTTCAGGAAGAGGCATGATCAAGAGAAGGATTTCTTCCTAAGGCCTTTAAAAGTATCAAGAAGACACCACCAGTTTTCCAGTGATTAATCTATACTTATTCTGCTTACCTAACTTGAAATATGTGAAACACAGAATACTCTTTGATCAACTACTACTATTCATAGGAGGCAATTTGGGAGTGGTAATCACTCTGGTATCTTTCTCCATAAATTCAGAGGCACATAATTAATTTAGTCTATGGTCTTTGGCTCCAGAGCACTCCCCATGACCCATTATTAGCAGGAAAGAATCCCACTGTTATTCGAGCTTCTTCCTTTTAATAGATTTAGACAATCCCTTTATCTGTTCTGGAGTCCCCTCAAAAGTGCTTTCTCAAAGCCTTTTTTTTTTTTTTCTGCTTTGTATCTAAACTGCCACACTCTGTGGGCTCCCTGCTCTCCTCTGATGAGCTTTTTGCGCTCTCTGAGAGATGCCCTTTTCTCTCCACAGTAACCACTGTGACTGTCACATTTTTAAGTGATTGAATTTAAAAAAATTCTCAGCTACTCTTTCCCTAGGCTTCTGATAAAGTATTCTAAATAGCCTCTGATCTTCTTATGACTTTAAAAAGCCTACCTTTGAATTTTCTCCTAGCTAATACTCATATTTTGTCATAATTTTATTTTTGAACATTGGATAATTGAGATAAATTTTCTAAGCTTTTCCTATTCTCTCAGATTATGGGATTAAATTGTGTTATAATCACATTTATTGACTCACCCATGATCACCTCCTAAAACAGACTCCCAATACAATAAACCCAAACCAAACACATAAGGAAGTTTCAAACCACCTAGAGGCTAGAGAATATTTCCTGACGGAATATTTCCTGCCTCCTATACACTAGGAAGTATTCTCTAGCTTCTAGGAGGTTTAAAACTTCCTGTTATAGGAAAGGGCCTTCATCTTATAAAAATGTTTATTAAAAAGCTCACCTCTACCTCTTGACCTCATTCTTAAAACCCACTGCAGCTGAGTCAGTTCCAACTCATGGTGACCCCCACGTGTTACCGAGTAGAACTTTCTCCATAGAGTTTTCTTGGCTGTAATCTTTATGGCAGCAGACCACCAAGCCTTTCTTCTGCAGTACTGCTGGTAGATTTGAACCACCAACCTTTAGGTTAGTAGTTGAGTGCAAACCATTTGTGCCACCCAGGGGCCTTCTTGGTTTTGAACTCATTAGGCTTTTTAAAATTCACATTTAGGTCAAGTCCCGTATTTTTAATATCTGGCATAATCTCTAAGTTTCCAAAATCATTTAACATTTCTGCACTGGTATTATCAACTTCATTCTGTAGTCTATAGCACTGGTTCTCAAATACTGAATTCACCTGGAGAATCAAAAACAACAACAATAACAACAAAAACCCTGCTGCCTGGGTCCCAGATATTCTGATTTAACTGGTCTAGGGTGTAGCCTAGGCATTGGGATTATTAAAAGTTCCCCAGGAGATTCCAGTGTGCAAGCAAGTTTAAGAACCATAGGTCTAAGTATACTCCTAAAACAAATATCCAATTTAAAAAATGGTCAAAGAATTTGAATAGACATTTCTCCAAAGAAGATACACAAATGGCCAATAAGCACATGATAAGATGCTCAACATCATTAGCCATCAGAAAACTGCAAGTCAAAATCACAATGAGATACTTCACAACTTCGCACCTACTAGGATGGTTATAAGAACAAGTATTGCGAGGATGTGAAGAAATTGGAATTCTCATACACCGCTAAACCAAAACCAAACCTGTTGCTGTCGAGTCGATCCCAACTCATAGTGACCCTGTAGGACGGAGTAGAATTTCCCCATAGAGTTTCCAAGATAATCTTTATGGAAGCAGACTGCCACATCTTTTTCCCGCAAAGATGTAGTGGGTTCGAACTGCTGACCTTTTGGTTAGCAGCTGAGCACTTAACCACTGTGCCACCAGGGCTCCTCCATACACTGCTAGTGGGAATGTAAAACATTGCAGCTGTTTTAGAAAACAGCCTGGATATTCCTTGAAAAGTTGAGCATAGATTTGATGCATTGAATACTAATGACCAAAGATTAGACGAGTTGTGGGATGACATCAAGGATATCATACATGGAGAAAGCAAAAGGTCATTAAAAAGACAAGAAAGAAAGAAAAGACAAAAATGGATGTCAGAAGAGACTCTGAAACTTGCTCTTAAATGTACAGTAGCTAATGGAAATGGAAAAATGACGAAGCAAAAGAACTGAAGAGATTTCAAAGGGTGGCTCTAAAAGACAAAGTAAAGTATTATAAGGAAACGTGCAAAGACCTGGAGTTAGAAAATCAAAGGGAAGAACACACTTGGCATTTCTCAAGATGAAAGAACTGAAGAAAAAATTCAAGCCTTGGGTTGCAATACTGAAGGATTCTATGGGCAAAATATTTAACAACGCAGGAAGCATCAAAAGAAGATGAAGGACTCTTTTCCTTTGGCACGCAGCAAAGATCTTGGTGTCACCATAGGCCACTGCCCCGCCCCATGTTGGTAGTACTGTAAGAACAAGCCCTACCCAAAGTGCTGCTTCCACCGAGGTGCCCTGATACCAAGAGCTGCATCTTTGACCTGGCTAGAAGAAGGCAAAAGTGGATGAGTTCCCTCTCTGTGGCTGTATGGTGTCTGATGAATATGAGCAGCTCTCCTCAGAAGCCCTGGAGTCTGTCTGTATTTGTACAAACAAGTCCACGGTGAAAAGCTGTGGCAAACATGGCTTTCACATCTGAATGTGGCTCCATCCCTTCCATGCCATTTGAATCAAGAAGACATTGTCCTGTGCCGGGGCTGACAGGCTCCAGACAGGTATGCAAGATGCCTTTGGAAAACCCAAGGTCCAAATAAGTTAAGTCATCTTGTCCATCTGCACCAAGCTTCAAAACCAGGAGCAAGTGATTGAGGCCCTACGCAGGGCCAAGTGCAGCTTCCCTGGGTGCCAGAAGATCCACATCTCCAAGAAGTGGAGTTTTATCAAGTTTAATGCTGATAAGTTTGATAACATAGTGGCTGAAAACTGCCTCCTCCCAGATGGTTGTGGAGTCAAATACATCCCGAATCGGCAGGCCCGGCATTCACGTGGGCTTTGGTAGCACTGTCCCGCCTGACTTGTACACACCAATAAATTGACCTTCCTGTCTCTATGTTGTCCACCAATAAACTGGAGGAAAAAAATAAATAAAAAGAAGGTGGAAGGAATACACAGAGTCACTGTACTAAAAAGAGTTGGTCAATGTTCAACCATTTCAGGAGGCAGCATATGATAAAGAACCGATGGTACTGAAGGAAGAAGTCCAAGCTGCACTGAAGGCATTGGCAAAAAACAAGAGTTACCATATGACCCAGTAATTCTACTCCTAGGTATATACCCAAGAGAAATGAAAACATATGTCTATCTAAAAATTTGTATACAATGTTCATAACAGCATAATAGCCAAAAAGTGGAGACAACTCAAATATCCATAGGTTGATGAATGGATAAACAATACGTGTTATATCCATTCAATGGGATATTATTCAACCATAAAAAGGAATGACATACTGATTCATAATGCCATATGGATGAACTTTGAAAAAATTATGCTAGATTATGCTAAATGAAAGAAGCTAGACACAAAAGGCCACAGGTTATATGATGCCATTTATATGGAATGTTCAGAATAGGCAAATCTATAGAGACAGAAAGTAGCTTAGTGGTTGCCAGGATCTGGGGAGAGAAGGGAATGTGGACAGACTGATAATGGGTATGGGGTTTCTTCTTGGGGTGATGAAAATGTTCTGGAATTATACAGTGGTGACAGTTGCACAACTTTGTGAATATACTAAAAACAAATTCAGAGGCACATAATTAATTTAGTCTATTGTCTCTAGTTCCTGAGCACTCCCCATGACCCATTATTAGCAGCAAAGAATCCTACTGTTATTCTAGATTCTTCCTTTTAATAGATTTAGACAATATCTTTGAAAGTGCTTCTCAAAGCCTTTTTTTTTTTTTCCTACTTTGTACCTAAACTGCCATGATCTCTGGAACTATATGGTGGTGATGGCTGCACAATTTTGTGAATATACGAAAAGCAGCTGACTTGCACACTTTAGAAGGGTGAATTCATGGTATGTGCATTATACCTCAAAAGAAAAAAAAGAGCAAACATATTCCTATTGTTATCTTATGTGTCTGAGGAATTCTTACTCATGGAGATTTGAGAAATACTCCCCTTGCCAATAACATTTCCATTTTACTATTTTTTTGCTATCCTATGCAAAACTAGGCTACCTCTCTCTTTTCTTCTGAGAGTCGAAAGCCAACGGTGAAGTCTCACAGTATGCCAGGATTAAACATCTGACTTTGGCCACTTTTACTCAAGAAGCAAGTGAAACAAAAATTCTAGAGAAGGAAAACTAGAAGAGCAGTGCCTCTACTGAATGAGGACAAACCATTCAAGGTGAAGACCAATGGGATATGAGCAAAACCTATTAAATTACAAAGAGATCTCCAGTACAACAGAATGAAATCCTGGAACCCTTGAAAGAGAGAATACCATTCAAAGGCTCAAATATGTAAATTTTGTTCTTACTGTTGTTGTTAGTTGACATCAAGTAGATTCCTACTCATGGCGACCCCATGAGTGCAGAGTAGAATTGCTCCATAGGATTCTCAAGGCTGTGAACTTTCAGAAGCAGATCACCAAGCCTGTCTTCTGAGGTGCCTCCAGGCAGGTGTGAACCACCAACCTTTCTGCTAGTAGTTGATTGTTTAACTTTCTGTGCCACCCAAACAAAAAAAAAGCCCATCTCCACTGAATTGATTCCGACTCATAGCGACCCTATAGGACAGAGCAGAACTGCCCCATAGGGTTTCCAAGGCTGTAAATCTTTAGGGAAGAAGACTGCCACATCTTTCTCCCACAGAGCAGCTGGTGGGTTCAAACAGCCAACCTTTCGGTTAGCAGCCTAGTGCTTAACCACTGGGCCACCAGGGCTCCACCACTGTGCCACCCTGGGACTCCCAATTTAGGACATAAAAAAAAACTAGATTACAGGTAGTAACTTAAGGATGATTATTATCCCTCAAAAGATGGCAAAGGCAATAACACAGAGTTTCAAGGAAATGGACACACAATGGATTATTTGACCAAAACGAGCTATTAACAGGGGTTTGTGTGTGTGTGTTTTTCTTCTTTTTAGAAATGGTCTAACCACTAAGGGTGATGTCCGGAGGATTAATCTGCCTTCTCACAATAAGGTGCTCAGTGTCACTATCAGAGACAGAAAAAATGTCAGAATTAGGACTGAAATGGTTGTCAAAGAAGTTAGATCAGAAGAGTTTGAATTCAGGAGTCTAGCAGACCCATAAGATAAGCCAGATGCTGGGAACATGGAAGTAAGGACAAGCAGTGGTGACCCAGGGTCTGAACATGCAAAGGATGTCTAAAACCAGGAGATCATTCTGAGGAAGAGAAACACTGGAAGAGGCAACAGAAGAGTAAACTGTGAATAAGACTCAAGTTCATCGAGCAAGGTCAGTGAGTGCAGAACATTGGCAGACATCCTTGTGAGTGGGGGCTGGTACTAGAAAGGCCTAGGCTGGCATAGATGCCTAAGGCCTGGGCCCAGGGCTCTGGACAGGCAATGGGCCAGCGGACAGGCCTAAACAGACTCTGAATGGGCTCTGGTTGCTCCCCTTTAGCCTCTGCCCCAGAGCCATCTAGACAGGCAGGGAGTGGGAGAAATGAAACCAGACCATTATACTGGGTTCAGGGGCTGACTTCCCACATCCAAAGGGGTGTGGCTACTTTGATTTTCATCCAGGCTAGTGTCAGTATGGCCATGGGTTGGATTTTGTGGAGCTGCAGGGAGATCTACACCGTGGGGATGCTTGGGGCTCAGGAAAACTTAGTTGTGTTCCAAGAGTTGTAGTGGGGCCTGCTATAAAATGAATTTAACACTAGGCAAACCTGGACCACTTATTTCCTTGTGCCTAAAGCCAAAAGTCCCTGGGAATGGTGCAAACAGTTTGTGCTCAACTGCTAACCTGAAGGTTGGCAGTTCGAACCCACTCAGTGGTACACAGAAGAAAGGCCTGGCGATTTGCTTCTGTAAAGATTACAGCCAAGAAAATTCTATGGAGCAGATTCATGGGTTGCATGAATCAGAACAGACTCGACAGCAACGGGTTCAGCTTTTTTTGGTTGTTGTTTGTTTGTAGGAGAGGGACTAAACTAACAGTTGGCAGTTAAGGGCGGGGTGGGGGGGCAGTTGCAAAAATAATAAGGGTATAGAGGTTAGAAGACAATCAGTTCTTTGCAATCCGAGGCTGAGCAGCCATGACACTGATCCACTGTGAAATTTCTTAGGATGAGAAATAATCCTTCAGATGTTACATAAGCAACATTACTAGTTCCTTTTCTGTTTTCTTTCTTTTTAAAACAAAGAGTTCAGCATATATAGGTACAGATGTGTAGAAAAAAAAACCCCGCATGTTTCTAGAAAACTATATTCACAGAGAAGCTGCTCCAATTTTCCAGTTCTTCCACGCAGAGGCCAGTTTTCCAGCAAACAAGATGCACTAATAAATCTATCGGGGGCAGAAAGGCAATGGGGGACAGCTGCAGCCGCAGCATCCAGGAGTGACAATGATTAATTCCTACATCTGCTCACTCAGAGAGACACAAAGGTCACTGTGCATAGATTAGCATCCTGATCACCAGCCCCTCCCAGGACACACACAGATAGCATCGTCCACCATTCACAGCGGCAGAATTCAAAACGCCGGAAACGTTTACTACCTAACCAAAAACAAGAAAGAAAAGAAAAAAAGGAAGGAATCAAGCAAGCTATTCAGTGGAATGGAGATGGAAGAAGGCATAGCCCAGGATTAGAAACTGATTAATGTTTGATTACAGTCTAATCTTGTTAGCATCCAAGTTGAGTGAAATTTGGATGCTCTGCTAGATCTACAAAAGCAAAGGGAACAGGAAATTTAAGAACAAATCCTGCTGCAGTAATTTGATCAAAGAAAGAAAGGCTATTATGGTGAGGCAGTTGAACACAAGCGGATGTTTGGTGTTATATAAAAAGGGTATTTGGAAGTAGACTCTTTGTCCTCATGTTCAACAATCCCCCAAAGACGTTGCCACTTCCTATTCATGACTCCTACAGTTGTTGATCCCTGAGAGGTTGACTTTTAAAAATAATAATCATGGGCTAGGAAATGTATTTTTAAATACACAGATTAAAAATGTATATCTCAGGGAATTGTCACAAAGAAAACATCTATGTAAGCATCACTCAAGTCAAGAAAGAGAACATTACAACACCTCAAAGGACCCCTCATAATTACTACCTTGTCCCTTCTCCCTAAAGGTAAACCACTATCTTGACTTTTAACATTTATAGTTATGTCTGGTTTTGAACTTTATATAAAGGGTATTATATAGTACATCTTCTTTTGTGCCTGGTTTCTTTTACTGAACATTATGTTTGTGAGATTCATCCATGTTGCTGGGTTTAGATGTAGCTTGTTCATTTTCACTGCTGTGTAGTATTCCATTGCATGAATACACCACAATTTATTCCTTCTACTGCCGATGGGGAGCCCTAGTGGCACATTGGTTAAGAGCTTGGCTGCTAACCAAGAAGTCAGCAGTTTGAATCCACCAGCCGCTCCTTGGAAACCCTATAGGGCAGTTCTACTCTGTCCTATAGGGTTGCTATGAATCGAAATCAACTCGACGGCAACGGGTTTGATTCTGTTGGTTTTTTACTACTGATGGCCATTCACTGGGAGTACAAATAATGCTGCTATGAATAATCTTTATGTATCTGTCATAAATGTGTGCATATTTCTATTGACTATAGTTTGGAAGTAGACTTGTTAGTTCACAAGGTATACGTGTTTCTAATTTTAGAAGATATGCCAAATTATATTCCAAAGTGGTTGCACCAATTCACACTGTCACCATGAGTAGATTAAAAGTTTCATAGCTTCACCTCTTTGTTAGCATTACGTATTGTCACTCTTTAAAAATTAAAGCCATTAGTATGTATATACTGCTATCTCACTGTAGTTTTAATTAGCATTTCCCTGATGATGTTTAGTACCTTTTCATATGTTTATTGGCCAATTGATTACCCTGTTTTGTGAAAGATCTGTTTAACTTGCTTGCCCATTTTTCTAGAGTTATGGTCTTTTTTCCTTTTTGATTTGTACTTCATATATCCTGAAGCCCTTTGGAGACTATATGCATAGCAAATACCTTCTCCTACTCTGTGGGCTTGCTTTTCATTCTCTTAATGGCGTCTTCTTTCTTTCTGTTTTTGGTGCAAATAAATATAATGATTGTAAAGCATTTTTTGAATATTTACTAAATGCCAGGCACAGTTCTAGGTTCCTAATACATATGCTTGGGTGTGTGTGTTGTGGGGGGGTAGCTTTATTATGATATAATTCACATACCATACAATCATCCTTTTAAAATGTACAATTCAATGGTTTTTAGCATATTCACAGAGTTGCACAATTTTAGGACATTTTCATCACCCCTACAGGAAACCACAAACCCCTTACCCTTTATCTCCCAAACGCCATCACCCCTAGCCCTAGGCAACTACTAATTTACTTTATGTGACTACAGATTTGCCTATTCTGGACCTTAAATATAAGTTGAATCATTTAATAGGTGGTCTTTTTTGACTGACTTCTTTCGCTTAGCATAATGCTTTTAAGGTTCATCCATGATGTAGCATATATCAATACTTCATTCCTTTTTATTGACAAATAATGTTTTATTATATTGATATACCAAATTTTGTTTATCCACTTATCAGTTGAGGGACATTTGGGTTGTTTCCACTCTTCGGTTTTTATGAATAATGCTGTTATGAAAATTTGTGTACAAATTTTCATGTGCACATGTTTTCATTTCTCTTGGATATACACTGAGAAGTGGAATTACTGGGTCACATAATAACTCTCCACCACCTGTCTGTCAGTTTGTTGTACTGTGGTGGCTTGCATGTTGCTATCATGCTGAAAGCTATGCCACTGGTATCTCAAATATCAGTAGGTTCACCCATGGTGGACAGGTTTCAGTGAAGCTTCCAGACTAAGACAGACTAGGAAGAAGGCTTGGCAACCTGTGTCCAAAAATTAGCCAATGAAAACTTTATACATAACCACAGAAGATTGTCTGACATAGCGCTGGAAGATGAGCCCCTTAGTTGGAAGGCACTCAAAATACTACTGGGGAAAAGCTGCCTCCTCAAAGTAGACTTGACATTAATGATGTGCAAGAAGGAAAGCCTCCGGGACTGTTTTAGTCATCTAGTGCTGCTATAACAGAAATACCACAAGTGGATGGCTTTAACAAAGAGAAATTTATTCTCTCACAGTCTAGTAGGCTAGAAGTCCAAATTCAGGGCATCAGCTCCAGGGGAAGGCTTTCTCTCTCTGTTGGCTCTGGAGGAAGGTCCTTATCATCAATCTACCAGTGGTCTAGGAGCTTCTCCACACAGGATCCTCAAGTCCAAAGGATGCGTTCTGCTCCCGGCACTGCTTTCTTGCTGGTATGAGGTCCCCATGACTCTCTGCTTGTTTCTCTCTTTTATATCTCAAAAGAGATTGTCTTAAGACACAGTCTAATCTTGTAGATCTCATCAATATAACTGCTGATAATCCATCTCATTAACATCATAGTGATAGGATTTACAACACACAGGAAAATCACATCAGATGACAAAATGGTGGACAATCACACAGTACTGGGAATCCTGGCCCAGCCAAATTGATACAGGTATTTTTGGGGGACACAATTCAATCCATGGCAGGGATCTTCATTTGCTGCTATGGCATGACTCAAAATGAGAAGGAACAGCTGTAAATATCCATTAATAATCAGAACGTGGAATGTACAAAGTATGAAAAAAGGAAAATTCAGGGTTGTCAAAAATGATATGGAACACTTGAAGATCGATATCCTAGGCATTAGTTAGCTGGAATGGACTGGTATTGGTCATTTTGAATCAGACAATCATATGATCTACTATGTGAGAATGACAATTGAAGAGGAACAGTGTTGCATTCATTTTCAAGAAGAACACTTCAATATCTATCCTGAAGTACAGTGCTATCAGTGATAGGTTAATATCCATATACCTACAAGGAATACCAGTTAATATGACTATTATTCAAATTTACACACCAACCACTAAGGCCAAAGATGAAGAAATTGAAGATTTTTTCAAGCTGCTTATCATGGATTGAACTGTGTCCCCAAAAAATGTGTATCAATTTGCCTTGGCCATGATTCCCAGTATTGTGTGACTGTCCACCATTATGTCATCTGATATGATTTTCCTATGTGTTGTAAATCTTACCTCTACAATGTTAATGAGGCAGGATTAGAGGCAGTTATATTAATGAGGCAGAACTCAATCTACAAGATTAGGCTGTGTCTTAAGTCAATCTCTTTTGAGATATAAAAGAAAGAAGCGAGCAGAGAGATGGGGGACCTCATACCACCAAGAAAGCAGGGCCAGGAGCACAGCACATCCTTTGGACCTGGGTTCCCTGTGCCTGAGAAACCCCTAGATCAGGGGAAGATTGATGACAAGGACCTTCCCCCAGAACCAACAGAGAGAAAAAGCCTTCCTCTGGAGCTGGCACCCTGAATTCAGACTTCTAGCCTCCTAGACTGTGAGACAATAAATTTCTCTTCGTTAAAGCCATTCACTTGTGGTATTTCTGTTATAGCAGCGTTAGACAACTAAGACACTGCTGCAGTCTGAAACTGATGAAATATTCAATCAATATATATTGATAATTACTGTCGATTGGAATACAAAAGTTGGAAACAGAAGGATTGGTAGTTGGAAAATATGGTCTTGGTGATAGGAATGATGCTGGAGAACACATGACATAATTCTTCAGGACTAATGTCTTATTCATTGGACATACGTTTTTCAACAACACAAATGATGACTATAAATATAGACGGACCTCACCAGATGGTTTACATGGTGTGATGGTTAAGACTGTATATCAGCTTGGTTGGGCCATGATTCTCAGTGTTTATATGGGATCACTCCCATGATTGAATCTGCTGTGAGTAGCCAATCAGTTGAAAGGGAGTTTCCTTGGGGGTGTGGCCTGCCTCCAAATATAAGCAGACATTCTGGCTTTTTGCTCACTGTGGATCCTGTGGCTGCCTCCTGTTTCATCTGACCTCTGGTTCTTGGGACTTGTGCTATCAGCTTATCTGCTGATCTTGGGATTCATCTATCTTCACAGCCTGTGAGTGGAGCCCTGCTCTCCAGCCTGCCAATCTTGGGTTCATTAGCCCTCACAGCTACGGGAATCAGCAGAAGCTTTGTGGTCTTGCCTGCCAATCTTGGGATCTGTCGATGTTCACAGCCTGTGAGCAACCTGCTGATCTTGGGTTTGCCAGCCCTTGCGGCTACGTGAATCAGGAGAAGACTCTATCCTGATCCACGGACTTGAGACATTCCAGCCTCCACAATCATGTGAGCTGTTTCTTTGATATAAATCTCCCTCTATATATATCTGTATGCTTTACTGGTTTTGCTTCTCTAGAGGACCCAGCCTAAGACACACAGGAGTCAAATAGTCTACATCTGTGGAAAGAGATAGAGAAGTTCAATATTACCAGTCAAGACAAAGCCAGGGGCTGACTGCAGAACAGACTTTCAATTACTCACATGCAAGTTCAAGCTGACACTGAAGAAAATCAAAGCAAGTCCGAGAGAGACAAAGTACGACACTGAATATATCCTGCCTGAATTTAGAATAGATATAATCAAGAATAGATCTGATGCATTGAATACTAATGACCAAAGACCAGAAGAGTTGTGGGATGACATCAAGGACTTGATACATGAAGAGTCTAACCTCTAAAATATATAGAAAACTTCAACAACTCAACAACAAAATGACAAACAATCTAATTTAAAAAATGGGCAAAGGACATGAACAAACACTTCACCAAAGAGGACGTTCAAGTAGCTAATAAACACATGAAAGATGCTCATGATAATTACCAGTTAGAGAGCTGTGAATCAAAACCACAATGAGATACCATCTCACTCCGGCAAAATGGCACTGATCAAAAAAAACAAATCAAAACAAAACAAAAAACACACGCACACAGAAAACAATAAATGCTAACGAGGTTGTGGGGAATTGGAACCCTTATCCACTGCTAGTGGGATTGTAAAATGATACAACCTCTATGGAAAACAATATGGAACTTCCTCAAAAAGCTAGAAATAGAAACACCTTATGATCCAGCAATCCCACTCCTAAGTACATACCCTAGAGATCTAATAGCACTGACACGAATAGACATATGCACATCTGTGTTCATTGCAGCATTATTCACAATAGCAAAAAGATAAAAACAACCTAAGTGCCCGTTAACAGATGAATGGATAAACAAAATGTGGTATATACATACAATGGAATACTATGCAGCTATAAAGAGTAATGGTAAGTTCTTGAAACATCTTATAATATGGATGAATCTGGGGGACACTATATTGAATAAAATAAGTCAATCGAAAAGGACAAATATTATATGATCCTACTTTTATAAAAAGACAAAAATAGATACACATACAGGAAGCAACATTCTTTGGTGGTTACCAGGGATGGGAGGAGGAGGGAGGGAGAATCACTTTCTAGATAGTATACACTTGTTATTTTTGGTGATGAGAAAGGCAATACCGAATGTGGGTGAAATGTGCACAACTTGACCAAGGTAAACGATGACACTAAAAAGTACACAAAAATAAGGGACATTATTGGTAAATGCTATAACATATACAATTCTGAAACAACAGCAGTAAAAACCAAAAATTATGTGAGTGGTTACACAGGTAGATATGTATGCATATATATGTATAGGAAGATATATATGTGTATATACATGTGCATGTATAGGTGTATCCATAGGCATATGCATGTTTGTGCTACACATATATTCATATATATAATAAAGCACATAGGGGACACAGTCACAGATACTTCCCAGATATAACCAAACACCTTGCAGGACTGGTTTAATAGGTTTGAAGGCTTAGGAACATAGTCTCATGGGACAACTCAGTCAGTTGGCATAACATAGTCCGTAAAGTTTATGTTCCACATCCTAGTTTGGTAAGTAGCATGTGGGGTCTTAAAAGCTTGTGGGGGGCCATCTGAGAGGCACTTATTGGTCTCTACTCATCTGGAAGAAACAAAGAATGAAAGAAATCAAAGGTCCAAAGAAGAAACTAGTCCATAGGACTAAGAGCCCACATGAATGATGGCCTCGTCTCTAACCCAAGACCAGAAGAACTAGATGGTGCCTGGCTACCACTACGGACTGTTCTGACCAGGGACACAATTGATGGTCCTGGATAGAATGGGGGAAAACTGTAGAACAAAATTCAATTTTTTTTTATTATTATACTTTAGATGAAGGTTTACAGAACAAACTAGCTTCTCATGAAACAGTTAGTACATATTTTATGATATTAGTTAACAACACCATGATATGTCAGTACTCTCCCTTCTCGACCCTGGGTTCCCTATTACTAGCTTTCCTGTATCCTCTGCCTTCTAGTTCTTGACCCTGGGCTGGTATGCCCCTTAAGCTCGTTTTGTCCTGTGGGCCTGTCTAATCTTCGGCTAAAAGGAGAACCTCCGAGTGACTTCATTACTGGGCTAAAAGGGTGTCCAGGGGCCATACTCTCGGGGTTTCTCCAGTCTCTGTCAGGCCAGTAAGTCTGGTCTTTTTTTGAGTTAGAATTTTGTTCTACATTTTCCTCCAGCTCCGTCCAGGACCCTCTATTGTGATCCCTGTCAGAGCAGTCAGTGGTGTAGCCGGGCACCATCTAGTTATACTAAACTCAGTCTGGTGGAGGCCGTGGTAGTTGTGGTCTTTTAGTCCTTTGGACTCATCTTTCCATTGTGTCTTTAGTTTTCTTCATTTTCCCTTTCTCCTGAAGGGGTGAGACCAGTGGAGTATCTTAGATGGCCACTCACAGGCTTTTAAGACCCCAACGCTACTCAACAAAGTAGAATGTAGAATATTTTATTTAGGAACTATGTTATGCCAGTTGAGCTAGATATTCCCTGAGACCACGGTCTCCACTGCCCTCAGCCCAGTAATTCAGTCCCTCAGGGAGTTTGGATTCGTCTATGGAGCTTCCATGTCCTTACCCTGAACAAGTCGCACTGGCTTCCCCAGTATTGTGTACCGTCTTACCCTTCACCAAAGTTACCACTTATCTATTGTCTATTTAGTGTTTTTCTACCCCAACCCCTCCCCTCCCCTCCCTCGTAACCATCAAAGACTGCTTCTTTTTGTGTGTAAACCTTTTCATGAGTTTTTATAGTACTGGTCTCATACAATATCTGTCCTTTTGTGATTGACTTGTTTCACTCAGCATAATGCTCTCCAGATTCATCCATGTTGTGAGATGCTTCGCAGATTCATCATTGTTCTTTATTGTTGCGTAGTACTCCATTGTGTGTATGTACCACAGTTTGTTTATCCATTCATCTGTTGATGGGCATCTAGGTTGTTTCCATCTTTTTGCTATAGTGAACAATGCTGCCATGAACATGGGTATGCATTTGTCTATTCAAGTGACGGCTCTTATTTCTCTAGGATATATTCCTAGGAGTGGGATTGCTGGATCATATGGTATTTCTATTTCTAGCTATCTAAGGAAGCACCATATCTTTTTCCAAAATGGTTGTACCATTTTGCATTCCCACCAGCAGTGCGTAAGAGTTCCAACCTCCCCGCAGCCTCTCCAACATTTGTTATTTTCTGTTTTTATTATTCATGCCAGTAATGCCAGGGTGAGATGGTGTCATGGATTGAATTGTGTCCCCCCCAAAATATCTGTCAACTTGGTTGGGTCATGATCCCCAGTATTGTATGATTGGGTACCACTTTGTAATCTGATGTGATTTCCTTATGTGTTGTAAACTCTGTCACTATGATGTAATAAGATGGATTAGCAGCAGTTATACTGATGAGGTCTACAAGATTAGATAGTGTCTTAAGCCAATCTCTTTTGAGATATAAAAGAGAGAAGTGAGCAGAGACACATGGGAACCTCATACCACCAAGAAAGCAGCGCCGGAAGCAGAGCACGCCATTTGGTCCTGAGTTTCCTGCGCTTGAGATGTTCCCAGACCAAGGGAAGACTGAAGACAAGGACCTTCCTCAAGAGCCAACAGAGGGAGAAAGCCTTCCCCTGGAGCTGATGCCCTGAATTTGGACTTGTAACCTACCAGACTGTGAGAGAATAAATTCTCTTTGTTACAGCCATCTCTGTTACAGCAGCACTAGGTGACTAAGACAGATGGTATCTAACTGTGGTTTTGATTTGAATTTCTCTAATGGCTACTGATCGTGAGGATTTCCTCATGTGTCTGTTAGCCGCTTGAATGTTATCTTAGTCACCTAGTGCTGCTATAACAGAGATATCACAAATGGATGGCTTTAACAAAGAGAAATTTATTCTCTCACAGTCTAGTAGGCTACAAGTCCAAATTCAGGGCATCAGCTCCAGGGAAAGGCCTTCTCCCTCTGTCAGCTCCAGAGAAAAGTCCTTGTCTTCAGTCTTCCCTTGGTCTGGGAGCATCTCAGCACAGGAACCTCAGGTCCAAAGGACACTATCTAATCTTGTAGACCTCATCAGTATAACTGCCGCTAATCCATCTTATTACATCATAGTGATAGAGTTTACAACACATAAGGAAATCACATCAGATTACAAAGTGGTACACAATCATACAATACTGGGAATAATGACACAGCCAAGTTGACAGATATTTTTGGGGGACACAGTTCAATCCATGACAAATGTCTTCTCTGGTGAAGTGTCTGCTCATTTCCTTTGCCAATTTTTGAATTGGATTATTTGTCTTTTTGCTGTAGAGGTGTTGGATTTTCCTGTAGATTTTAAAGATTAGACCTTTGTCAGATTTGTAATAGCCAAAATTTTTTTCCCAGTCTGTAGGTTCTCTTTTAACTCCTTTGGTGAAGTCTTTTGATGAGCATAAGTGTTTAATTTTTAGAAGATCCCAGTTGTCTAGCTTTATCTTCCGGAGTTTGTATGTTGTTTGTTATGGTTTGTATCCTGTTAGTGCCATGTATTAGGGTTTCTAGCGTTGATCCTATTTTTTCTTCTATGATCTTTATGGTTTTTGGTTTTACATTTAGGTCTTTGATCCATTTTGAATTAGTTTTTGTGTATGGTGTGAGGTATGGGTCCTGTTTCATTGTTTTGTAGACGGATGTTCAGTTTTGCTGGCACCATTTGTTAAAAAGACTGTCTTTTCCCCATTTGATGGACTTTGGGCTCTTGTCAAAGATCAGGTGACCGTAGGTGGATGGATTTACATCTGGCTTCTCGATTCTGTTCCATTGGTCAATGTATCTGTCATTGTACCAGTACCAGGTTGTTCCAACTACCACATCTGAGGTCAGGTAGTGCGAGTCCTCCTACTTTATTCTTCTTCTTCAATAGTGCTTTACTTATCCAGGACCTCTTCCCTTTCCATATAAAGTTAATGATTGTTTTTTCCATCTCTTTAAAGAATGTTGTTGGTATTTGGATTGGGGTTGCATTGTATTTGTAGATTGCTTTGGGTAGAATTGTTATTTTCACAATGTTGAATCTACCTATCCATGAGCATGGTATGTTTTTCCATTTATGTGGATCTCTTTTGGTTTCTTGCAGTAGTGTTTTGTAGTCTTCTTTGTATAGGTCTTTTACATCCCAGGTTAGATTTATTCCTAAGTATTTTATGTTTTTAGAGGCTATTATAAACGGTATTGTTTTCCTGATTTCCTTTTCATCATTCTCTTTATTGGTATATAGGAATCCACTTGATTTTTTTATGCTTATCTTGTATCCTGCTACTCTGCTGAATCTTTGTTAGTTCCAGTAGTTTTCTCATGGGTTTTCTGTATATAGTACCATATCATCTGCAAGTAGGGACAGTTTTACTTCTTCCTTACCAATTTGGATGTCCTTTATTTCTTTTTCTTGCCTTATTGCTCTAGCTAGGACTTCCAGCACAATGTTAAATGGGAATGGTGATAATGGACATCCTTGTCTTGTTCTTGTTCTCAAGGGGAATGTTTTCAGCCTCTCTCCATTAAGAATGATGTTGGCTGTTGGTTTTGTACAGATGCCCTTTATTATGTTGAGGAATTTCCCTTCTATACCTATTTTATTGAGAGTTTTTTATTGGGAATTGGAATTGGACCTTGTCAAATGCCTTTTCTGTGTCAACTGAAATGATCATGTGATTTTTTTATTTATGTGGTGGATTACGCTGATTGATTTTCTAATGTGGAGCCATCCTTGCATACCTAGTATGAATCCTACTGGATCATGGTGTATTATTTTTTTGATATGATGCTGAATTCTATTGGTTAGAATTTTGTTGAGAATTTTTGCATCTATATTCATATTGGTCTGTTATTATTATTATTATTTTTTGTGGTGTCTTTGCCTGGTTTTGGTACCAGGGTTATGCTGGCTTCATAGAATGAATTTGGAAATATCCCTTCCTTTTCTATGTTCTGAAATCGTTTGAGTAGTACTGGTGTAAGCTCTCCTCTGAATGTTTGGTAGAATTCTTCAGTGAAGCCATCTGGACCAGGGCTATTTTTTTGTTGGGAGTGTTTTTATTACCTTTTCAATGTCTTCTCTTGTTATGGGTCTGTTCAGATTTTCAACATCAATTTGTGATAGTTTGGGTAGGTAGTGTGTTTCTAGAAATTTATCAATTTCCTCTAGATTTTCAAATTGTTGGAGTATAGTTTTTAATAATACTCTGTTGTGATCATTCTTATTTCAGTTGGGTCTGTTGTAATATCCCCCATTTCATTTCTTATTTAGGTTATTTGCATCCTCTCCTGCTTTTCTTTTGTCAGTTTGACTAGTGGTTTGTCGATTTTGTTGGTCCTTTCAAAGAACCAACTTTTAGTTTTGTTGATTCTTTCTATTGTTTTTCTATTCTCTATTTCATTTATTTCTGCTTTGATCTTTATTATTTCCTTTCTTCTGGTGGCTGTGGGCTTCTTTTGCTGTTCTCTTTCTATTTGTTTGAGTTGTGTAGTTAATGTTTTGATTTTTGTCCCTTTCTTCTTTTTTGATGTGTGCATCTATTGCTATAAATTGTCCCCTGAGAACTGCCTTTGCTGTGTCCCAAAGGTTTTGGTATGATATGTTTTCATTCTCATTTGATTCTAGGAATTTTTTAATTCCATCTTTAATTTCTTCTATTACCCAGTGGTTTTGAGGGAGGGTGTTATTCGGTTTCCATGTAATTGACTTTTTTTCCTTGCTCTTCCTGTTGTTAATTTCTACTTTGATGGTGTTATATCAGATAAGATACTTTGTATTATCTCAATGTTTTGGATTTTGCTGAGGGTTGCTTTGCGGCCTAAGATGCAGTCTATTCTGGAGAATGTTCCATGTGTGTTTGAAAAGAATGTGTACTTGGCAGCTGTCGGGTGGAATGCTGTATATATGTCTATGAGGTCAACTTGGCTGATTGTGGCTTTTAGATCTTCTGTGTCTTTCCTGAGTTTCTTTCTTGATGTTCTGTCCTTTACTAAGAGTAGTATGTTGAAGTCTCCTACTATTATAGTGGAACTGTCAATTTCTCTTTTCAGTGTCGTTAAAGTTTGTTTTATGTATTTTGGAGCCCTGTCATTGGATGTGTAGGTATTTATCATGGTTATGTCTTCATGATTGATCATCCCTTTAATCATGATATAGTGCCCTTCTTTGTCTTTTATGATGGATTTTGTTTTAAAGTCTATTTTATCTGAGATTAGTATTGCCACTCTTGCTCTTTTTTGGTGACTGTTTGCTTGATAAGTTTTTTCTCATCCTTTCATTTTTAATAAATTTATGTCTTTGTTTCTAAGGTGTGTCTCTTGTAAACAGCATATTGATGAATCCTATTTTTTTTTTTTATCCATTCTGTCACTCTCTGTCTCTTTATGGGTGCATTTAGACCATTTGCATTCAGTGTAATTATTTATAGGTGTGAGTTTATTGCTGTCATTTAGTAGTGCTTTTTTTTTGCGGTGCTGATGATTTCTTTGTTCCTCTTACTCTCCTGTGCTGAATTCATCTCTTTTGTTTTTGTGTGTTTTTACTGAGACTCTATGTTTTTCTTCTTTATTTTGATAAGTAGGTTTGTTAACTTTCTTTGTGGTTACCTTGAAATTTACCCTTATCTTCCTAGGTTTGAGCCAATCTATTATTACCTGGTATTACCTTGCCTTCCTCTCCATTAGAAAGTTATATACCTACAACGTTTATTCCCTCTTTTATTGTTCTGACATTGTTGTCATTTACAAATTAATGTCTCTGGTTCCCTGTTGTAAATCTTTTGGTTTTGAATAGTCCTTGAGAGTTAATTTCCTAGGTTGGTATCTGGCTGGTGTGATCTTGCATCCTAGATTCAGGCTGTCATCTGATGTTGTTTGTTCTCAAATCGAAGGACTCCCTTTAATAATTCTTGTAAGTTTGGTTTGGTTTTTACATAGTCCCTTAATTTCTGTTTATCTGGAAATGTCTTAATTTCACCATCATATCTCAGCAAGAGTTTTGCAGGATATATTATTCTTGGTTGGCAATTTTTTAAAGTTTTATATATGTCATCCCATTGCCTTGTTGCCTGCACAGTTTCTGCTGAGTAATCAGAGCTTAGTCTTATTGTTTCCCCTCTGTATGTGACTTTTCATTTTTCTCGAGCTGCTCTCAGGATTATTTGTCTTTAGTTTTACTGAATGTGATTATGATATGCCTTGGTGATTTTCTTTTGGGGTCTATCCTATACAGGGTTCGTGGAGCTTCTTGGATGGTCAGCTTTTCATTTTTCAAGATATTAGAGAAGTTTTCTGTCAGCAAATCTTCAATGACCCTCTCTGTGTTTTCTGTTTTCTCCCCTTGTTCTGGAACTCCGATCACTCACAAATTTTTGCTTTTGATTGTATCCCACATAATTCTCAGGGTTTCTTCATTTTTCTTTGTTCTTTTCTCTGATTTTTTTCTCAAAGTTGTATCCAAGTGTTTGTCTTCAATTTTGCTGATCCTGTCTTCCATTGTTTCAAACCTGCTCCTCAGCCCTTCTATGTACATTTCTGAAATCTTGTTGTTTATCTTTTGGATTTCTAATTGTTGTTTTTGTGTAATTTCTAGTTGTGAATTTATTTTGGCATTTTGTTCCTGTATTATTTTCCTGAATTCTTCCATTCTTTTGTCTGTATTTTCCATGAATTTGTCTGCCTTTTCCATGAATTTCTATATTTTTTCCTCATTTTTGTCTGCTTTTTGCTTCAACTCTTGGATAATTCTGAACATTAGAGATTTGAAATCCCTATCATGTAGTTCTAGTGCCTTTTCTTCTACTGGAAAGTCATGTGTTATTTTATTTTGGATGCCTACTGGAACCATCCTGTCCTGTTTTTTATGTTTTGATATTGTCTGTTGTCTTTGGGACATTCAATAGTTATTTTCTTCATTTACTGATTGTAGATTTGTTTGTTTTGTCCTGCTTTTTTGTTTTATTTGGTTATGTCTGTGTAGGCGGGCTGTGCATTCTTTGTTGTTTGCTCATTTGTGGACATGATACTTTTCCCCTCCTTGTCCAATGAGAAGCACCAGTTGCTCAGCTATGGTGCAACAGGGCAGGGCCACCTGAAGGGGGGGGGCTGGGATGGGTTGTTTGTGGCATATACTGGGGCCAACAAGGTGAACCTAGGGTCAGTGCAGGGCAAGTTCTGGTAGGCCATGCCTGTGCTGCTCGGGCATGCAATGTGCAGCATATGGTGCAGAAAGGCAGGAGGGAGAGGGAAGGGGAGGTTGTGATGTGTGGAGCTAGGTTGGGTATGGGAAAGAAGAGACAGGAGAAACAGGAGCCACAAAAAAAAAAAAGAAGGGCTGAGGGAGCCTGCTGTTGGACTGGAAAGATGAGAAACTGACAAATAAAGAAAAACAAAAAGGAAAAAATAAATTTAAAAAATGCCCCCAGGGATCCCACCAGTGCAGCTGTGCAGACCGGAGAAGCGGCTCCCAAGCCACACAGTACAGCCCAGCTAGGAGGGGTGGAGATGATATGCAGCACCAGGTATTCAGGAGACAAGAAAAGAAGTAGAAAAAGAGGAGAAACCGAGAAATGAAGAAAAATAAAAAGGAAAAAAGAAAGAGAAAACAAACAAACAAACAAAAAAAAGCCTCTAGGGATCCCACCAGTGTAGTGGCATGGACTGGGAAAGCAGTTCCCCAGCCGAGTAGCACTTCACAGCCTGTCAAAAAAGAAGCAAAGATGGTACATGAAATCAAGTGTTCTACTAGAAAGGAAGGGGAGGAGGTGAGAGCTAGAGAAGGAACCCAAAGAGGCCGAAAAAAGCAATACCAGCAGCAAAGTAATGGCAGTGAAGAAGCTGTGTGAATCCATGAGGCATGGAACCGGCACCTCCTGTGCTGCAATTGCAGCCCACCAGGAAGCAGCAGATCAGCCCACCAGGAAGCCAGGAATCAGCCTGCCGAGAAGCCACAGATCGGCCAGCCGGGAAACTGTGGATCAGCCAGCTGGCAAGCAGCAAAGGTTGAGTGGGGGAGGCAGGGTAGGGGGTCAGAAAGCGTGTCTTGCTGGCTACCGGTTGCTTTGTCTCCTGCTGGGAGCTCTGTGAATCTGCTTTCCTGTACTCCCCATTTGCTGATCTCTGACAGGAGTCCAAGATGGTGGATCTGTGCTGCTTTAGCTGATAGGGGACGTCCGCTAGTAACTCTCCTTGCTCTCTGTTCTCTGTCAGTTTCTTATTCCATTTGGTGCTTGGTTGAGTTCTTCATCTCTTTGTTTGATGCTTAGGGTTCCAGGACTGACATTTGTCTCTGTTTTACTTAGTTTTTTGGGTCTTTGCTGTGGAAGGACAGCATGGTGCTTCTGTCTATAGCGCCATGTTGGCTCTGCCTCTCAAAATTCAAATTCTCAAGAAAAGTCCAGACTTGTTGGACTGGTAGAGACCAGAGGAATCCCCAAGACTATCACCCTCAGATACCCTTCAAACTTTGAACTGAAACCATTCCTGGAGGTCACCTTTCAGCTAAATAACAGATTAGCCCATAAAATAAACAATATCACCCGTGAGTACTGCGTGCCTTAAAAAAAAAAACCTTTATATGAGACCAAATGGTCAATATTTACGCTGAAGCAAAGATGAGAAGGTCAGGGGGGTGGGGGGCGGTGGCAGGGATGCTAGATTAATGGCAACAGAACAACCAGAATGGATATAATGAGAATATTGACACAATGTGGAAAATGTAACCAATGTCACTGAACTATATTATAGACATTGTTAAATGGGAACCTAATTTGCTGTGTAAAGTTTCATCAAAAATACCATAAAAAATTTATTTTAGAAAAAAGTGTTAAATAAAATTGGTTTTTATATATTTACCTTATAGCTAACAACCCTGCTGAACTCAATTTTTAATACCTTTTTATTATAAAACACAAATACAGAAAACCACACAAAAGAAATGTATAGCTTAGTGAATTATTATGAGGCAAGCAACCTCATTACAAGGATAAGAATTAAAACTTTTCCAGCTAACCCATAAACCTTTTCATGTGCCCCAATTCCATCATGCCCCCTCCCTCCTTCCAGAGGTAATCACTATCCTCATTTTTATTTTTAAATCTTCCTTACACTTCTTTACGGTTTTATCACCTAAGTGTGTATCTCTAGACACTACCATTTAATATTTACCATTTTCAAACTTGATATATTTGCGCATCTCTTTTACTACTCCATCCCATTCTTTTCCTTATAATTTATCTGTCGAAGTACCTGGGCTGTTTGACCTATAGATTTTGCTGACTTCATACTCATGGTACAATTCAGCCTGTTCCTCTGCCCAATGTATTTCCTGAAAATTGACTGCTGGATCCAGAAGCTTGATCAAGGCCCTTTGGTAAGATTACAGGTGGTCATGTGTTACTTCTTTAAGAGATACCTAATGTCTGATTTTTGATCTTCTTTGATACTAGCACTTGTAGATGCTCAATGTCTAGATCTATTAATCCAATGGGGATTGCAAAGTGGTGATATTCTAATTTCATCATTTCTGTTTCATATATTAACTGGAATAATTTTATAAGGAGATGTTTCTTTTCATCTTCTAGTTAGTTGCCCAGTGCTACAGATGATACAGGAGAGGCTTGATTTCTTCTTTTTATTTCCCCAATTTTCAAGATGACGAGTTGGTTGTCTGTCATTTTCAGAAAGTGACCAATTAAGTTATTTTTGTTTTAATTATGAACTCACGGATTTAAACATATTTAATGGGTTTCAATAAATTACGAATTTTATCCTTATTGAAGCTCAAATAATCCCATCTTTGGCTAGTGGAAGCCTCTGCAGTTTGGCTCCAAGTTCTTTTGACATGAATTTAGTGGTCTTTTATAGTGTCCTTGCTATCTGATATGTTAAGTTGTTCCATGCTCATCTGGAATATTTCTTGCCCCAGACTTGGAATCAGCCATTTCTCCAATGACCTTTAGTTTCTTTTAATGGAAAAATGGTATTTCAAGACCACAGTCTAGGCACTAGGGATGTTCACTGGTACTGACTTGGTCATTATTTTTAGGCCTTTACAGTGGACAGAGCTAGGATACACACACACACACCCTTGTGATTTCATACTGATACACTTCAAAGTCATTGTTTACAGGATTTTTACTTAATCCCTTGACCATAACTTGCACCTGCACATCTTTTACACCACATCAAATCCTGGTTCTCAAGGATACAAAGAATAATAGAATATCCCATAATTTACTTGTTGCCTTACACCACATTATGCATACAACTCTCTTAGCATAACAATATTAATAGTACCTCCCCCAATTATGAGTAATTGAAACAGTTTAAAAAGCTTTTTGCATATGCTATCCTCATTCTCTCCCAATTTTTCAATGAATGGACTGTAACTACATTGTCACATCATGTAGTTATTACATAATATACTCTCTTCCTTCTAACCTTCACTTAGTCTTATTTTTACAAATGAGTTTATATATTCATACTCACCACTAGTCGAATTTTGATTCTACTTCTAGCAGTTTCTCCTCTGTATGAGACTTAAAAGACACTACATCATCTGGCCTCTGTTACCCATCTCCTCTTACTCTCTTACTCATTTACTCTGCTCAAGCCACACTGGCCTCCTAGCTTTTCCTGGAATGCTAGGTATGTTCCTCCCTCAAGGGCCTTTGTACTTTCTGTTCCCACTGCTTGGAATGGACTACCCCTCATGACTTGTTTCTTACATCTTTCAAGTCTATACTCAAATGTTACCTTCTCAGTAAGGACCTCCCTGCCTATAAAAATGGCATGGCGGAGGCATCTGACCTCCTCTAACTTCATGAAGAGGAAGGAGAATCAAGAGCAACAGCCCAAGGCTGATTACTATGAGGTGGAGGTCATACATGCCTCCTCTGTCTGCCATCTTTACCAATTCTGACACCATCTGTCCCTTCCACAGCGCTCTCTACTTCTCTGCTGAGTTCAATAATTTGTTGCAATGGCCACATAGAACTCACAGACCATACAATTATGGGGTTTGTTAGGTAAGTAACAGGTTACAATTCAGGTTCAGGAATGCTCAGGATACAGTTCTTCGATCAGAACAGCCTCTTCTCAGTTGTGCTTGCAGGCACGCCTCTCCTTGGCCCTTGGCCACTCAGCCTGGTGTCTGCCCTGCTTGGGCAAGTGTTAAAAAAGCTCTTTTAGCTCTGCCAATAAGTGCACAGAGGCACCTCACTCTGCCAGTAAGCCTCAGCCCAAAGGTGCTTAGCTCTAGCTCTGTGGTCAGCAAACCTAGCTCCACCAAGTGCCTGGAGGCACCCTACTCTGCCAACAAGCCTCCTACCCAAAGGTGCTCAGCTTTCTCACTCTGTGGGCTGGGAATCCCACTGTGCCATCTCCTGCTGGTCTCCTGTAGTTCCCTGAGGTCCCCTGCAATGTCCTGCAGTCTCCTGCTGGTCTCCTGGTTCTGCTGCCACCATTTCTGTGCCGCTGCTTCCTACCGTCTCCAGTGTTACAGCTCTCCCTCTCTGTCTTCTGTGTTACAGCTCTTGGTTCCAGGAGCTTCTCAGTGCAGGGATCCTGTGTCCAAAGGATGCACTCCATTCCTGGCTCTTCTTTATTGGTAGCAGTGAGATCCTCTCTTCTCGCCTCTTGGATGGCTTATTTTAAGCCTAGCGGGATGGCAAAACTGACCAATCCCTTCATTAGGGTTCCATATACCTTATTTGCATAGTCCCACTCAAGAACTGTGTGTGAGTCATAAAGACTATGGTTAGAAGGGCCATATTAAGTAAGTCATTGCACCGCACTGCCCAAACTACAATCTGGACATTCCCCATTCACTTTTCCTATTTCATTTTTCTTTTCACACTAATCACTAACATTCCATATATTTTACAATTTGTCTAATTTATTGCCTGCCCACACCTCTAGGCAAGCAAGGCCCATAAGGGAAGGGATTTCTCCCTGCTTTATTCTTTGATGTAACCCTAACACCTAGAACAGTATCTGATACACAGCTGATCCATTCAATAAATACTTTTTGAAATAATGAGATGGCTTCAACAATAGGCACATTTGTAAGGACCTAACTATGAGAAGGCCTTCTGGAAGTACAGAGGTCTGTAGTAAACAAGGCATCTGGTGCAGACAGGTTTTAATGGCATGACAAGACTGAAAGGATCATTTTAGAACAAAGGGCAATACCAGGAGGGTAGAGGATCTGTGACTCTGTATTGGGCCTCTGGAGGGAGCAATCACCAGAGGGAGAATAATGGGAACCAACTGCTTACATATGCTATAATTTTATGTAGAATTGATACTGTATAAAACAAATTGAAGAATCAGAGTACCTGTCTTCTAAGAATTTATCTTTGTCATCACAGTCTACTATACTCTAGGCCGTTTAATTTGTTTATCCAGGAAACACAGAGTGTAGTCCAGACATGATGGAGATACAAAAATACACAAGGCGTAGTCCTAACCTCAAGAAGCTCATTATCTATTAAGAAAGACAACATCGCTCTCCCCACAAACTAGTAAGTGCCATCAGGTGTGATGGGACAATGGAAGATGTGTTCATCTATAGTACAGGGTTCACAAACCAGGGTGGGACCATTTCATTTAGGAGTGATATTGATTTAGGCCTGACTGCAGGATGGACAAAAGCATCAGAAGACTGTTGTTACAGATTGAATTGTGTCCCCCCAAAAATATATATTGTAAATCCTAACCTCATTGCCTGTGGTTATAATCCAATTAGGGAATGGGTTGTCCTTGTTATGTTAATAAAACAGGATTAGTTAGGGTGTATCTTGAGTCAATCTTTTCTGAGACATAAAAGAGATCAAACAAGCAAGCGAAAAGCAGAGACAGGAGAAGACAGATGCCAAGCCACATGAAGACTGCCCAGGAGCAGAAGCTCAAAGAGACAAGGACCTTCCTCCAGAGCCAAAAGCAAGAGAAAGCCTTCTCCTAGAGCCAGAACCCTGAATTCAGACTTCTAGCCTCCTAAACTGTGGAACAATAAATTTCTGTTTGTTAAATCCACCCACTTGTGGTAATTCTGTTATAGCAGCACTAGATAACTAAAATAACTGCGCAGAAACTACTCCTATGCATTAACCCTGATCCTTCTTCATTAACTTCAGCTTATTCACTCACATTCTACCCTAAAGCCAGGATCCAAGCAGGACCTCATCCCTGAGATCCTCTCACCTCATTCTTGCTTCGCACCACCTTTCCTGCACCATTCCTGCATGTCAGTGCCTCCTGACCTCACGATACACCACCCAGTTTTGGCTCTAAGCTAAATCCTGTGGAACTGATGATCAATATAATTTTTCCAGCTACGAATCTTAGCTTTCTTTTTGGATAAGGCTTTGCAGGATCTGTTTCTTTCCACCCTGTCTCATTTAGTCCTTGGCCTTGCAACATTATCCCCAAGTTGAACTATATATCTGGTACTTATTCTAGGCCTGACTGGCTCCTCTTCTTCCGTCTTGGTCAATAACCATCAAACAAGGGGTTACAGAGAAGATCCCAGAAATCTTTGTAGGGCACAATATTTGTGCAAACTTTCTCTTGACTGACAAGATCAATACTGCTTTCCTCTCTTCCCAGTCACCTTCCCTTCAGCTCCAATTACTGTCACCACAGAAAGGACAGACCAGAAACAATCAATATGAAAGGAGCACAGCTTCGATGGCCGTGGCAAAGCATTATTTTCTGAAAAGCTATTTATAAAAAAACAGAATGTACTTTTTTTTACTTGCTTTTGTTTTCCATCCATGTGATACATTTGAAGTTCCCAGGAACTCTTAAATCACATTTTATACAGTACCCTGAGCACAGCAGGCGTTTAGCTCAGTAAATATTTACTATTGATGTTGACAATATAAGCTTTCAGGAGTAGAAAGAAGAAAGAAATGATGAGTCTAACCCTTCTCAATGAGAAGCCCTGGTGGCACAGTGGTCAAGTGCTGGGCTGCTAACTGAAAGGTCAGCAGTTCGAACTCACCAGCCACTCCACAGGAGAAAGATATGGCAGTCTGCTTCCGTAGATTTACAGCCTTAGAAACCCTATGGGGAAATTCTAATCTGTCCTACAGGGTTGGTACGAGTCAGAATTGACTTACAGCAATGGGTTAACCCTTCTCAAAAGCATGATGATCCTGAAGCCTTTCTAATAATGGAAAATAATGTGAAACCCAGGGAGTCAGAGGGGTTCTCAGAAGGGTACAACAATAACATGCTTGAGAACCAGGTCTCATGCAGTATGTTGGATTCTCTGAAGGCAGAGAAGACAAACAGAGCAGAGTGCATGAAAGAATGTAACTTATCTCTGCTGGGTGCTGCTGAGGGCCTGCACAAGGACCTTACCTAGGAAGGAAGTCATACTGGAGGGAAGAAACCACAAGAATGGACTGAGTCCAGCACAATTCCAACCATTCACTGGGGTTCTGGGTCACTAGCTGCCACTCCAGCCCACAGTGCCGGCAGAGGTGGCAGGTGCCTCTATGTATAGTTCCCAGTGTTGGGAGAGGAAATGTGCCATGGCCCTGAGTGTCCCTGCACATTTTTGCTGGGTGTGCCAAGAAGGCAAGTCTCTGACCACTCTTTATCCAGACCATTTCTCATGGTTGTGTTTGCAGCAAGAAACCTTGAGGAATGAGGAAATGTCTCCTCTAGACAAAGAACAGACTTGTTGCCACTCACTATAAAAGCTGTGAATCCCTCAGACTCAGGGTTTCTCTTATAATCCCCTCCCCTGCCACATGATGGCAGCCCACTGTGTGTGCAAGTCTCCATCATAGGCCCTGCATCATCTCTGTGGGACTCGTGGACATGGGGAACCAGCAAAGACCCAATATGAAGCTCTGGCTACTGCTTTTGCCATTAGTAATGAAGTACTTTGCCTCTGACCCAGGAATCTCATGTCTTTTGCATCCATGAAACTGTAACAGGCTAATTAATCAACCTGCAGGAGGGTGACAGGTCATACCCTACCCAATTCTTGTATTCAAACTTCTTAATTTCCCAGAGCAGTTAAATCCCAGATACTAGGAATTATTGTGGGACTGCCACCTATAATTCTAAGAAATAACAATATATAAGCAAAAATTACCATCTACAATCATGATCACTAGTGATAGTGAGATAAGAAATCAGAATAATAGGTCTTTAAATTTAATAATTTTGGCTTTATGCAGAAGTTACAACATTGCTGTTATTTTATGCATTTCAGAGGAGGCACCAAGACAGCTTCCCATTGGGCCTCAAATACCTGCTTTGCTCTAAGAGTTGAGTTATTATAGCCTGTATTAAATTACATGAGGAATCTAGGAAAGAGAAAACATCTCCCTGTCCCCATATCAGTCTTTAACATCTAGCACAGGTCCTCAGATGGGTTTTATACCTAGCAGGGCCCTTTGGAAAAGGGTATCAGACATGGTGTACTTTTTTCCCCATAAGAACCTTTTTCAGAAAAATACATTGTTTGTGATTACATTTTTTTAACATCTTTGTTGAGGTATAACTGATATACAATAAACAGTACGTATTTAAATTCTATGATTTGATAAGCTTTGATATATATATATATATATATACCTATGACATCACATAATCAAGGTAATGAGCATATCCATCACCCCAAAAAGTTTCCTTGTGTCCTTTTATAATCCCTCCTCCTGCCTCTCTATGCCACCACTCTTCATCACCGTGGGCAAACACTGATCGGTTTTCTGTTATTACATATTAGTTAATGATAAACAGACGGATAGATAGCTAGATAGGAAGGTAGGTAGGTAGCTGTCATTGGGTTGACTCCTACTCAGATACCATGTACAACAGAATGAAATGTTGCCCTGTCCTGCGTCATCCTCACGATCACTGGTATGTTTGAGTCCATTGTTGTGGCTACTTTGCCAATCTATCTCACTAAGGGTCTCCCTTGCCCTTGCTGGTCTTTTGCTTCACTAAACATGATGTCGTCCTCCAGCAACTGATCCTTCCTGATGACATGTCCAAAGCAAACAAGTGGGACAATGCTCTGTTGTGATATGCAATGTTTTCATTGGCTAATTTTTGGAAGTAGATCATCAGTGCATCTTCATCTGGAAGCTCCACTAAAATTTGTCCACTATGGGTGACCCTGCTAGTATTTAAAATACTGGTGGCATAGCTCCAGCATTACAGCAACAAGCAAGCCACCACAGTATGACACACTGACAGACAGGTGGTGGAGTTAACTATGTTGTTGTTTTGTTGCCATTGAGTTGGCTCTGACTCATGGCGACCTTATGTATAACAGAACAAAATGTTGCCCAGTCCTGTGCCATCTTCATGATCATTGCTACGTTTGAGTCCATTGTTTCAGCCACTGTGTCAATCCATCTCACTGAAGGCCTCCCTTACCTTTGCCGACCCTCCACTTTACCAACCATGATGTCCTCGTCTAATGATTGGGCTTTCCTGATAACATGTCCAGAGTAAGCTAGTCAAAGTCTCATCATCCTCACTTCTAAGAAGCATTCTGGTTGTATTTCTTCTAAGACTGACTTGTTTGTTTTTCTGGCAGTACACAGTACACTCATTCTTCACCAACACCATAATTTGAATTCATCAATTCTTCTTCTGTCTTCCTTGTTAATTGTCCAGCTTTTGTATGCATATGAGGTGATTGAAAATATCATCCCTTGGGTTAGGTGAACCTTATTCATCAAAGTGACATCTTTGCTTTTTAAAACTTTAAAGAAGTCTTTACAAAAGATTTGCCCAATACAATATGCCATTTGATTTCTTGACTGCTGCGTCCATGGACGTGATTGTTGATCCAAAACTTCAATTTCTTATACATTTGTCATGATGTTGTATATTGATTCAGTTGTGAGGATTTTCGTTTTCTTCACACTCAGGTGTAACTATGCCTGGTGTTAACTATAACCAGAAAAACCAAACCCAATGCTGTTGAGTCGATTCTGACTCATAGCGACCCTATAGGACAGAGAAGAACTGCCCCGTAGTGTTTGCAAGGAGCGCCTGGTGGATTCAAACTGCCGACCTTTTGTTCAGCAGCTAAACTTTTATTTTGTTTTTGTTTTTAAATTTTTTTTAAATTGTACTTTAGATGAAGGTTTACAGAACAATAGTTTCTCATTAAACAGTCAGCAGCTAAACTTTTAACCACTACACCACCAGGGTTTCCAAGGCATTAACTATAGGTTAGCTTAATTTTCCAGAATTTTATACAATTGGAATTATACAGTATGTAGTCTTTTTTATTTTTTTTGGTCTGGCCTCTTTCACACAGCATAATTATTTTGAGATTTATCTATGTCATCCCATTCATCAATAGTTCATTTCTTCTTAATTGCTGAGTAGTATTCTATTGTATGGATGTACTGCAATTTATTTACGCATTCACCTACTGATTGATTTTGGGGCTATTTCCAGTTTTGGCTAAACTGCTATGAGTATTTGTCTTTGCATAGACATATATTTTCATTTCTCTTGAGTTAAAAATCTAAGAGTGGAATGGTTGAATCATACGATAGGTGTATGTTTAACTTTTTAAGAAACTGTCAGATCATCCTCCTAAGTCCGTGTATCATTTTATACTCCCACCAGCAGTGTATAACAAAACTTGGTGTGGTCAGTGATTTTAATTTTAGCCATTCTAATAGGTATGTAGGGGTATCTCATCGTGGTTTTAATTTGCATTTCCCTAATGACTAATGCTGTTGGATATCTTTTCATGCATTTATTCTGTATTTGTATATCTTATTTGGTGAAACGTCTGTTCAAATCTTTTGACCTTTTTTTTTTTTAAATTAGATTGTTTATTTTCCTATAATTGAGCTTTGAGATTTTTTTATATATCCTAGATGCAAGTTATTTACCAGATACATGATTTGGAAATATTTTCTTATAGTTTGTGGCTTTCTTTTCATTCTCTTAATAGTGTCTTTCAAAGAGAAGATGTTCTAAATTTGAAGAAGTCTAATTTACCAACTTTTTATTTTAAGGATCATGCATTTGGTGTCAGAGTGAGGGTATTTGTGGGGACCCTCAGATTTGCAGAAATAAAGATCACCTTGGGTATACCTGAACTCTGCAGTTGGCATCATAAGTGGGATTCACTAGAATGACCCTGACTCACTGGAACATGTGGTTTGAGAAACAGAAGGATAAAAGGGAACTGGTTGACAAACCTTTGATTCCTGGATGACTACCTAGTCACCCATGGTATGGAACCACAGTTGTGCTGTGATCAGTTACTAGAGGTCAAAGTTACAAATGGTGGATCCAAATTCCAAGGAGTTAGATTACTGGATACATAAAGAAATGAAAAATAATGAACTATCTAAATATACAATACCTTGGTTATTGTTATCTATAATAGCTAAATTGAAAGTAAAAAAGAGTATTGAGGTGGATCCTAAGCTACAGCTGCTAGCCTCAGAGCTTTTACCAAAGGGAAAAAATTATGCTAGGACAACAGATAGAACTTCTATGACTTCTGCTTACCAAGAAGGTAATCCAAGTGAGGGAAGAGTAAAACCATGAAACTAATGAAACCAAAAGGTACAGTGTGAGGGAGTTGTGTCATTTTGTAGATTGGTATCAATAGCTTCCTGAAGAACCTTTACTAAAATTGATTGTGAGAATGACTAAGTTAGGGGCAGTATTTTTGGTTTTAAATGCTGCAGAATGGAAGAGCATGTTTGGGGTGATGCAGGACTCAGCTCATTACTTAACAGTCACACATGACTGTACATGTTTGTCATGGATTGAACTGTGTCCCCCAAAAATATCTGTCAGCTTGGCTGGGTCATGATTCCCAGTATTGTATGATGTGTACCATTTTGTAATCTGATGTGATCTTCTTATGTGTTGTAAACTCTATCACTATGATCTAACAAAATGGATTAGTGGCAATTATACTGATGAGGTCTACAAGATTAGATTAGATAGTGTCTTAAGCCAATCTCTTTCGAGATCTAAAAGAGAGAAGTCAGCAGAGACACAAGGGAACCTCATACCACCAAGAGAGCAGAGCATGTCCTTTGGATCTGAGGTTCCTGCACAGCGAAGCTCCCAGACCAAGGGAAGGTTGACACAGATCTTCCTCCAGAGCTGACAGAGAAAGCTTTTCCTTGGAGCTGAAACCCTGAATTTGGGCTTGTAGCCTACTGGACTGTGACAGAATAAATGTCTCTTTGTTAAAGCCATCCACTTGTGGTATTTCTGTTATAGCAGCACTAGATGACTAATACAATGTTCCAGACAGAAAGCAGGTTATTCCCAATGGGATAGCTAACTGGATAAAAGATAATGTAATTTGTTTACTCTGAAAAGGGGTATTGTCATTCTCCTATAAACACCAAGAAGAAATGATGATATGCTTCATATGCCACCCATATTGGACTGGCTTTATGGTGATTAGTATATTCATCCACTAAATATGTCCCTTACCCAGTTCATAGTAAATATTGGGATTGAGGGGGCCCTTTTTCGTGGAGATCACATGTAAACTTACTGCTATAGAATTGAGCAAAAGCTTGAAAAGCCTTATTAAATTTGTTGTGTTATCTTCTCCTCATGGGTCTTAAAGATGCTAAGAAACTTAGAGTGATTCACAAGAAAATGGGGAAAGACAAAGAGATTCAAGGGAGTCATCCCAACAGGGTGGAAATCTTCCAATAATTAAGAAATGGAATGAATAAAATGGGTGCTTGTGGAGTTGAAACAAAGTTCTTAATGCAGCACTACTGGAGGTTGAGTGGACCAGTGGGAGCCCCTGTTAGTTTCCCTACATTAAAGGCTAAACAAATATGCTCTATTTACCCAAGCTTGAGGGAATTTAAAAGTTGGAAGGCAAAGATGACAATGAGAAACCTGACCACACATCACCTGGAGTGATGGTGTGGCAGATTAATCAAGATGAGCCCAAGGCCACGTGGGGGTAGAATGCACAAGGGGTGGAGAGGTGACTTTTCTAGGACTCCTTGCCATAGGAGCCCAATTCACTGTAATTCTAAAATCTATTGGTGACATCCTAACAGGAGCTTTAGTTACACTGAAGGACATGGGGATGAGTGGTTGATAAGATTAAAGTGAAAGTTTGGATGAAAACTGGAATATCTGAATGGACTTTATGCGAAGCGCTTCTGTCTCCTTTACCCGAATGTATTGTTGGGATGGATATTTATGTCTGACTGGTGAACAATTCCCACTTCCTAGTTTTCTAAAGGAGAAAGCATGTAAGTTCTGCCTTTGGCCAGCTTTGATTAGACATGCTAACTGGGATTGCCTGATCCAACAGTAAAGGATACCTGGTGGGCAAAAATAGATTACTACTTTAATTAATGGTATGTAATTAAAGTAGTAATTTAAGAAGCTGGAGTGCTGGTACCAAAGAATTCTCTGTACAGTAGTTCTGTGTGGCCAATAAAAAAGTGGTGGCTCATGGAGACTAACAGTAGATTATCAAGGCTTGAATAAAGTACTGCTGCTCATAGCATCATCAGTCCATGACAAGGTTTCAACAGTACAAAAAATATATTAGGCTAAAGGAGACTGGTACTCCGTGATTGATCTTGTAAATGCTTTTTATCTGTCCAGATCTCAGAAAAGAACCAACTGAAGTTTGCCTTCACATGGAAATATGCAAACTGACATTTGCTGTATTGCCACAGGGTTATTTGAATTCACCAGTTTACTGTCATAATTTGATTAGAGGGATTTTGACTTGATGCAGGTCCCAAGTGTAAGAATATACTATGTTGATGATATCGTGATAATATCAGAAACTGAAGAGCAAGCTAGGACTGACTTAAATGCAATGGTAATGCACATGACCAACAGGGGCTGGTTGACAAATCCAGCAAAGATCCAAGGTTCCACATAAATGCTGACGTTCTTAGGGATAACCTGGACATGAGTCATCTGTGACATTCTACATGCACCTAAAAATAAACTGCTGTTGTTACCTAACCCTACAATTAGGCAAGAAGTCCAGAGTCTGGTTGTTCTATTTGGATTTTGGAGAATATATAGTCCACATCTGAGAATAGTGCTAGCTCCTATCCACAAAACAACCTGAAAGAAGCCCATATTTGAATTGGGGGCTTGAACAAAGGCAGCCATGTGTGAATTGCAAAAAGTCTTTGGGTTCTATGATCCACAATCAGATGTGATTTTGGAAGTCTCTGCAACACGTACTTTGCAGACTGGAGCACATTGCAAAAGCCTGTGAGCTACTCAGCAGTAACCACTGTGATTTCTGGATCAGAAAATTTCTGGATACTGCAGTATGATATATGCGATTTCAGAGACAATTACTAGCTTGCTGTAAGGCACTGACACTGTCCCTATGACTGAAGAACATAAAATAATCCTGAAACCTGAAATACCCATAATGTCTTGGGTAATGTCAGAGAAACACTCTAATAAGGAAAGCAGGCCCAGAAGAGTTGCATAATAAAATGGAAACAGTTTATACAGGAGCATGTTACTGGGGAATACAAGGAGGTACTCATTTTATTCACAAACAGGCAGTCTCTTGTCCCCTAGGACTGACCTTAAAGCTATCTGAGGAGCCCCAAGATCCTGTTGCTACCTGGACAGCACCCTATGAACAGCTCTCTACGGAACAACAAAGAGGTGTTTGGTTTATGGATGGCAGTTCCAAGGCAGACGGACAGAGTCTTGTTTGAAAGGAAACCACACTAAGACAGAAAGACGGACTGAAAAAGATAATAACAAATGCATGCAATGGGCTAAACTGAATGCTTTTTGCATGCTGTTTTCCTTGCAGCAATAGAAGAATTGAATAATGATAAAAACTTTTATGTTTGGGTTTTTACTGACTCATGTTCAGTGGTCCATAGACTGGCCATATGGTCAGGTAAATGTACAATGGAAAACCGGACTATTAAGGGATGCCCATATGGCGCATGGCCATACAAAAATTACTATGGGAATTTAAGGGACACAATAAAAGTAGGACATGCCAATGTCCATCAGAATAGCCCCATTCTGGGATCAGGTGATAGAAACCAACAAGTGGATAACCTGGTGTGCTTGCTTGAAGTGGCACTTGGGTACGTGAAATGAGTAGATATGGGGGAGCTGTAGCAATGCAGAGATATTGATACATTCCTATATCAATATTCCTATGCAGAGAATCTAGACATGTTCCTCTTGCACTCTCTGAGGAACAAAATGCCAACGAGAAGTGTTTAACAAGAAAGAGACTGTAGATGGCTATGGGGCAGACTCCCTGAGGAGGGAAGGTCCTACACATAGCTGGCAAATCAATTACATCGTTCCCATACTGGTAGCCCTGAAAGGCTATAAATGGGTCCTGACAGAAATAGACACTTACTCTGCCCTGGGCTTTGTATACCCTGGTGTTAAATGCAAATTCTCAAAATATTACAAAAAGACTAGAACAGAAGATACTGTACCATTTTGAACTGCCAAGTTTCATTTCTTCAAACCAAGGAACACACTTTACAGCCAATAGTGTCCAACAATGGGCAAAGAGATTGCATATCGCATGGACATATCATCCTGCACATGATCTTCAGAGTAACCATCTGGTAGAAAGTTGACAGGCAACTGAAATATTTGTTTAACATACAAGGAGATAATGCATGAAGGGCTGGCTTACATGCCTTCACAAGTATGTCCTTACATTCAACACGAAGGGGTGCCAAGGGAGGGCCAAGGGAGATCCGTCTACTTTTCAAGAGGATCTGGGGAGCAGCGGGAGGAGACTGATGGTAGAACTACACAATTCTTCCCCACATAACATTAACTTTCTTTTTTTCTGACTGATGTAGTTGTTTCAGGACCAGGGATACAGTTGTGGGTGAATGAAACAGAGATGATCCCTAAACAAGAAACTGTAACTATACTTTGAATCTTTATGTCAGAATTCTGAAGGACCTGATGGGATGAACTGTGTCTTCAGTCCATCTGGCAAAATTGGGTTTGGCAGTGAATACAGCTATATTGGTTAGTGATCAAGATAGCACACTAGTTCTATACCTATGTAACCATATCCTATATGAGTAGGAGTGGGCTGAAGGGGAAGCACCTGCTAGACTAGTATTGCTTCTGGCAATCTGGATCCTTTTCATGGATAAGAATCAACATAAATCCAATCCCTAAAATGTGAAGATTAATCAAATCCCCACTTTCCCACTTCTTCATCATCTTGGACACCAGCTGCCCATGCAGCACTTTCTCTCTCTGGTAGGGCAGATCTCACAAGTTAAAAGGACACTGTCCTTCAGGCTGTCCAATACGCAGACACCAGCTGCAAGTTTGGAGATTCCACATGATACCCCAAGTTTCTCATCTGCCACAGATTCAGGATTTTCCTATTACCCCTTCAGGATGCCATCCACAAGCCTGGGCCCTCCCCTGGGTTCCCTCACTTCTCACCTACTGGCTTCCCATACTCCTTTGGGTTCAGTAATTCACTGGAACGACTTAAAGAACTCATAGGAAGTACTCTCCTTATGACTGCAGATTTACTATAGCAAAAGGATAAAAATCAGGATCATCATAAGGAATTGATCCATGGACAGGGTCTGGGAGGATTCTCAATGTAAAGCTTCCATGTCTCAAGAAGGACGAATCACCCTCATTTCTCCAACCAGGAAGCTCTCTAAGCCTTTGTGTTTTGGGCTTTTATTGGCCAGTCCTGCATGATAAACTAACTCATGCCTCCAGAGGCTAAGTGAGTCTTTCCTGGTCTGGCCAGCCCCCACTTACCAGCACAAATCCTCAGGTGTGGCCTGGAAATCCCACTTACTTGTACTAACCCAATTACTCCAGGGGTTATTTCTCAGGAACCAAGCATAAAGGCCACCGTACTTTGGGTAAAGCTAAATTCTTAACCCCACCCCCTTCCAAAGGTAGTAAAGTTTGGGTAAAAAGCAACGACGAATAGAAGGAAAAATAGTAGCTAAAGATAAAAGAATATATAATAGTAGGTAAAGATAAAAGAATATATAATGAGGGAAATTCAGTATTACATTGCTGCCTTGAGATAGGTCAGATCAAGAATATAATATTATCTCTTAGCAGAATCATACAAGATTCCTAGATGGGTAAGCTGTGTGTTTGTTAAGACCATCTCTATTTTTGGAACCTGACAAGGTCAAATGGAAACCTACAAACCTGAATGACATTGCTCTGGGAGACATTTTGGTCATATGACATGATGATGAACTGGATTTATTTTTAATGATTGAATGGAATTCTAGTAAAGTGTCAGCATTTTGACTCCTATTTTTCAGGTTACATCTACTACAAAGAATATCATTTGGGAAGAAATTTCTGGCAACCACTCCCTACTGGGTTATCAAACCATGTGGCACACAACTTCTGGGAGACTGATCACTGTGTTAACTATAAATCTTGATTACTAAATACTTACAGAGGTCCCTGGTTATAATGGAAAAATATAGTGGTGGCATGCCTAACATGCCATAGTGTGCTATGCACAAATACACATCACCCTTGTTTTCGTGGATGAGAAACTATTAAACAGAATAGGAAAAAAAAAAATACAATGGGTTTCTTGTGGGATTAAGGATGTAGACATCACATGGTGGTTCCAAATTCCCTTGGAGAACAGCCTCATCCTGAGACAAGGAAAGCTAAGGGAAGCCTTATGGGATACTAAAGCTAAATTACATCTACTTGTAACTATCACTCATCTAACCCTCGTATGAGGGTCCCAGTGTTTCTGGGTTCAAAACATGTATACTCAAGCCATTCGTACACAATGACAGCAACATGCATGACACTGGCCCACAAGACAGAAAAAGGGAGATAGGTGCCAGTCTAGCAATTATAGGACAAGCTAAATTTGCTTTTAATAAGGAGAGCCATTCAAAAGAAAAATATTAACTAGGATAGCAGATTAGAGGAAATTCCCTTTCAGGAGGAAGACAATGGGTGGGAGTTAGCCTTGAAAGATGATGAGGCTTTAATAAAGTGGGTCAGGTAGACTCAACAAATTCTGGATAATGCTAGGACACAGCATTCATTGGGAAAAAACTTGTACTAAGACCCAACTGGGCCTCTTGGCTATTTTAATACAGATGGAGGCAAAAGTAGCTCTGGGGCAATGGCTCTACATCATAGCTGCTGAGGTTCAAGGGGCACATCTATGAGAATGTTATGGACCTCCAAACCTATGGAGGTTTTCTGGGGCATTTGTAGTTTATATCAATGTACTACTATGAGTGTCCTCGCCCAAAGAATAGATCAAAATAAGGCTGTAGCACAGTTAGCCAGGATAGGCACTATTGTGAATACTGCTCTTATCCTCCCCATACGAGGGAGATGAGCTGTGCTATGTAACAGCACACAAAGGAAACCAGTCTCAGTAGTGTGAACTAAGGCAGAGTGACTGGCTTTGTCCCCAACTGACTTGGTACTCAGAAATAATCAAATCATGGCCAACTGTAATGATGCCTGTCTAAAATATAGCTGGTACATGGACATGGATCAATTTTGCTGGGAAAGTATAGCAAACACCTCTGTAATTCCTACTAATTTTTTCTGTAATAAGACTGAATTGTACCATGACCATATTCTGATATGGTGTAACACAGGCATTGTTGCTAAGATTCAACCACCTTATGTAAATAAGCCTTATGATAATGTTGTCATTAGGTGCTGTGGAGTCGCTTCCAACTAATGGCGATATGCACAAGAGAACGAAACACCACCCAGTCCTTTGCCATCCCCACAATTGTTATGCTTGAGCCCACTGTTGCAGCTACTGTGTCAATCCATCTGGTGGAGGGTCTTCCTGTTTTCTGTTGACCCTCTACCAAGATGATGTTCTTCTCCAGAGACTGGTCTATCCCAATAACATGTCCAAAGTACGTGAGATAAAGTCTCACCATCCTTGCTTCTAAGGAGCATTCTGGCTGTTACTTCTTTCAAGACAGATTTGTTCATTCTTCTCGCAGTCCATGGTATATTCAATTCTTTTTCGGTCTTTCTTATTCATTGCCCAGCTTTCTCATGCATATGAGGCAATTGAAAATACCATGGCTTGGGTCAGGCGCACTTTAGTTCTCCAAGTGACATCTTTGCTCTTTAACACTTTAAAGAGGTCTTTTGCAACAGATTTGCCCAATGAAAAGCGTCATTTGACTCCTTGACTGCTGCTTCCATAGGCGTTGATTATGGATCCAAGTAAAATGAAATCCTCGACAACTTCAATCTTTTCTCCGTTTATCATGATGTTACTAATCGGTCCAGTTGTAAGGATCTTTGTTTTCTTTATGTTGAGGTATAATCCATACTGAAGGCTGTAGTCTTTGATCTTCATCAGTAAGTGCTTCAAGTCCTCTTCACTTGCAGCAAGCAAAGTTCTGTCATCTGCATATTGCAGGTTGTTAATGAGTCTTCCTCCAATCCAGATGCCACATTCTTTCATATAGTCCAGGCTGTCCAATTATTTGTACAGCATACAGATTGAATGAGTATGGTGAGAGGATACAACCCTGACGCACACCTTTCCTGATTTTAAACCACGCAATATCCCCTTGTTCTGTTTGAACAACTGCCTCTTTGTCTACGTACGGGTTCCTCATGAGCACAATTAAGTGTTCTGGAATTCCCATTCTTTGCAATGTTATCCATAATTTGTTATGATCCACACAGTTGAATGCCTTTGCATAGTCAATAAAACACAGGTAAACATCTTTCTGGTATTTTCTGTTTTCAGTCAAGATCCATGTGACATCAGCACTGATATTCCTCGTTCCATGTCCTCTTTTGAATCTGGCTTGAATTTCTGGCAGTTCCCTATTGATGTACTGCTGTAACCACGTTTGAATGATTTCCAGCAAAATTTTACTTGTGTGTAATACTAATGATATTGCTCGAGAATTTCTGCATTCTGTTGGATCACCTTTGTTTGGAATGGGTACAAATATGGATCTTTTCCAGTTGACTGTCCAGGTAGCTCTCTTCCAAATTTCTTGGCATAAAAGACTGAGCACCTCCAGCGCTGCATCTGTTTGTTGAAACATCTCAACTGGTATTCTGTCAATTCCTGGAGCCCTGTTTTTCACCAATGCCTTTGGTGCAGCTTGAACTTCTTCCTTCAGTACAATTGGCTCTTGATCACATGCTGCCTCCTGAAATGACTTAATGTCAACCAGTTCTTTTTGGTACAGCGACTCTGTGTATTCCTTCCATCCTCTTTTGATGCCTCCTGCATTATTCAATATTTTCCCCATAGAATTCTTCAATATTGCAACTCGAGGCTTGAATTTTTTCTTCAGTTCTTTCAGCTTTAGAAATGCTGAGCATGTTCTTCCCTTCTGGTTTTCTAGCTCCAGTCTTTGCATGTTTCATTATAATACTTTATCTTCTATAGCTTCCCTTTGAAATCTTCTGTTCAGCTCTTTTACTTCACCATTACTTCCTTTCACTTTAGCTGCTCTACGCTCAAGAGCAAGTTGCAGTCTCTTCTGACATTCATTCTGGTCTTTTCTTTCTTTCCCATCTTTTTAATGACCTTTTGCTTTCTTCATGTATGATGTCCTTGATGTTATCCTACAACTCGTCTGGTCTTAGGTCAGTAGTGTTCACTGCATCACATCTATTCTTGAGATGGTGTATAAATTCAGGTGGGATATACTCAAGGTCATGCTCTGGCTCTCGTGGATGTGTTTTAATTTTCTTCAGCATCAGCTGGAACTTGCATACGAGCAACTGATGGTCTGTTCCGCAGTTGACCCCTGGCCTTGTTCTGATTGATGATAATAAGCTTTTCCATCTTCTCTTTCCACAGATGTAGTCAGTTTGATTCCTATATATTCCATTTGGTGACATCCAAGTGTATAGCTGCTGTTTATGTTTTTGAAAAAACGTATCTGCAATGAAGAAGTCGTAGGTCTTGCAAAATTCTATCATGTGATCTCCGGCGTAGTTTCTATCACCAAGATCATACTTTCCAACTACTGATCCTTCTTCACTGCCAATTTTTGCATTCCAATCGCCAGTAATTATCAATGCATCTTGATTGCATGTTTGATCAATTTCAGACTGCAGAAATTGGTAAAAATCGTCAATTTCTTCTTCTTTGGCCTTAGTGGTTGATGCGTAAATTTGAATAATAGTCATATTAACTAGTCTTCCTTGCAAGCATATGGATACTATCCTATCACAGACAGCATTGTACTTCAGGATACATCCTGAAATGTTCTTTTTGACAATGAATGCAAAGCCATTACTCTTCAATTTGTCATTCCTGGCAGAGTAGACCATATGATTGACCAAGTCAAAATGGCCAATACCAGTCCATCTCAGTTCACTGATGCCTAGGATATCAATCTTTATCCGTTCCATTTCATTTTTGACAACTTCCAATTTTTCTAGATTCATACTTCTTACCTTCCATGTTCCGATTATTAATGGATGTTTGTAGTTGTTTCTTCTCATTTTGAGTCATGCCACATCAGCAAATGAAGGTCCCTAAAGCTTGACTCCATCCACGTCACTAAGGTTGACTCTGCTTTGAGGAGGCAGCTCTTCCCCAGTCGTATTTTGAGTGCCTTTCAACCTGAGGGGCTCATCTTCTGGCACTATATCAGACAATGTTCCACTGCTATTTATAAGGTTTTCACTGACCAATTTTTTCAGAAGTAGACTGCCAGTCCTTCTTCCTAGTGGGTTATGCTAATATTGATATTGATAGCCAAATGTATTGGAAGATTGACTTAAAGTCTCCTCAGAATGTAATACCAATGGAAAATGATTGGCCTAAGGAAGAGCTAGGGACACTTGGTGGTGCAATGGTTAAGCACTTGGTTGCTAACCAAAAAGCTGGCGATTCAAATCCACCTAGCTGCTCCATGGGAGAAAGACTGGCAATCTGCTTCCTTAAAAATTACAGCGTAGAAAACCCTATGTGCCAGTTCTACTCTGTCACATGGGTCACTATGAGTCAAAAATTGACTCAACGGCACCTAACAACAATAACCACAATAAAGAACTAGATTTAGCTAACCACTAGCTAATTTTTATGCTAAACAGTTCTGTACACGTGTATAATAAGGCACAAATAGCGGTAGATCAAGGGGAGAAATGAGTAATCACATTAGTACAAAATACGAAAATATATGTAATGGCTTTATAAGATGGATTAGTTGTTTCTTTAAACCTATCCCTACCCCACACTGGCTCCTCCAAATGTTAGGCTATTCATATTATTGCTATATCTGTTATATAAATGCTATACTAAATGTAGAGCTCAAACAAATATAATCTTTTTGCTGTAAGTGAACCTTGGCCAAAGGCCAGGGGTAACCTGAATTAATCTTATCCACAGAGAGGTCTAGCCTTTGCCCTCAGCTCTTGGGAGGTGATCTCTAAGCCCTTGGAATGTTCCGCCTGATAAGAGTGTCTTTGTTTAATCCAGGGCCTTGGGCCATGCCAAGTGGTCTATGGTGACAGTGTGATTTATGGTGGGTGCTTCTGGCCACAAGGAGTCCTGGTGGTGCAGTGGTTAAAGCAGTCAGCTGCTAACCAAAAGGTCAGCAATTCAAACCTACCAGCAGCTCTGCAGGAGAAAGATGTGGCTTTCTGCTTCTGTAAAGATGTACAGCCTTGGAAACTCTATGGGGCAGTTCTGCTCTGTTCTACAAGGTTGTTATAAGTTGCAATCGACTTGATGGCAGTGGGTTTTTGTTTTTGCTTTTGGCCACTTGGTATCACCTTGACTCTGGGGGGGGATGGAGACTGAGGTCAGCCATGTAGGTGGTCAACCACATCTATGTGACTGAGTCCCAATAAAACTCTGGACAAAGCTTGGATGAGCTTCCTTGGTTGACAATACTCCATGCATACTGTCACACACTGGTACTGGGAGAAGTCAGCACTGTCCATGACTTCACTGGGAGAAGGCAACTGGAAGCTTGCACTTGGCACTCTCCTGCACCCTTCCACATGTGCCTTTTCCCTTTGCTGATTTTAATTTGTATGCTTTCATTATAATAAACCATAACTGTGAGTATAACAACTTTCAGTGAGTTCTGTGAGTCCTTCTGTGAATTATCATGCCTGACCATGGTCCTGGGAACTCCTGAAATTGCAATTGGTGTCAAAAGTGAGGGTGGTGTCAGGAATCCCCCAAATTGCAGTTGGTATCAGAAGTCAGAATGGTCTTGGGAGCTCCCACACTCTGTAGGTGTGAATACCAGATGGTGAGGATCATTGGAGATCATCTTAGGGGCGACTACCATAGTTGTTCATAGTCTTCTCTTATTATCCTTTTAATATCTATAGAATCTTTAATGATGTTACCTCTCCCACTGCATACTTAGGTAATTGTATCTTCTTTTTTTTTTTTCCTGATCAGTTTGGCTAGAAGTTGGCCAATTTTATTGATCCTCACAAAGAATGATTTTCTCTATTGTTTTTCTGCTTTCTATTTTATTGATTTACACTCTGATCTTTACTATTTCCTTTTTCTACTTACTTTGGGACTCATTTACTGTTCTTTTTCTAGTTTTGTAAGGTGGAAGCTGCTGAGGTCCTTGATTTGGGACCTATCTTCTTTTCCAGTAAAGAGTTTGATGCTATAAATTTCCCCCTAAGTACTGCTTTAATGGCATCCAGCAAATTTTGACACTTTCATTCCACTTAAAATACTGTCTAGTTTCTCTTTTGATTTCTTCTTTGACCCATGGGTTATCTAGAAGCGTTTTATTTAGTTTCCAAATATTTCAGGATTTTCCAGTGATCTCTGTTACTGATTTCTAATTTAGTTCTGTGTGGTCAGAGAATATACTTTCTATGACTTAAATCCTTTTAAAGTTATTAAGAAATAGTCTATGGTCCAGAATATGGTCTATCATGGTAACTGCTCCACGTGCACTTTAAAAGATATATATTCTGCTCTTGTCAAGTGGAGGGTTCTATAAATGTCAGGTTGAGTTGGCTGATACTGTTGTTTAAGTTTTCTATATCTGTACTAATTTTCTGTTGTACACCACATTTTTAAAAGGAATTATATCTTTATTAAAAATGTAATATTTATAACCAAACCTAAGCATTACTGTATTTTTCAGTTTAAATTTTATTTTCAATTGATTTTTAAAAATTTTATTGTTGTAAAATATACATAACAAAAAATCAGCCATTTAAACTATTTTTAAGAATAAATTCAGTGATATCAATAAAATTCACCATATGGTGTGACCATTGTCGTGTGTTGCCAAGCTGATTCTAGCTTATAGTGACCCTATATGACACAGTAGAACTGCCTTATAGGGTTCCCTAGACCATAATCTTTACTGTAGCTGGTTGCCAGGTCTTTTCCCCCATGGAGTGGCTGGTGGATTCTAACCACTGACCTTTCAGATAGCAGCCAAGCACTTAACAATTGCTCCACCAGCGCTCCTTGGTGCAACCATTACCACTATCTATTTCCAAAAGTTTTTCATCACCCCAAACAGAAACTCAGTACCCCTTAAGCAATAACTCCCCAATCCCTGGTAACCACTAATAAACTTTTGTCTCTATATATTTGTCTATTCTAGATAGTTCATTTAAGTGGGATCATGAAATATTTGCACTTTTGTGTCTGACTTATTTCATTCGGCATAATGTTTACAAAGTTCATCCATGTTGTAGCATATATCAGAACTTCATTTTACTTTATGGTTGGATAGTATTCCATTGTATGTATGTACCATATTTTGTTTATCCATTCATTTGTTGATGGACGCTTGCTTGTTTCCATGTTTTGAATATTGTATTATTTTCATTTTATTAAAATATTTTTCTTCCTCCGGCTAAAAGTTCAGAGATCCACCACCACCAATATCTCCCTCCCACATGCAGGTGTGCACAGGTGTATACATGCAGGCATGTGCACGCACATATACACACACACAGTCACAAATTTAGAAATCACAGAACTGGAATGAACTGAAGAATCTGATTGTGATGCTGTACCTTTGAACAAATTTTGTTGTTGGATAAAACACTTTTGAAACTGGGTTATTTTATCTTTCCTTGTCTTACTTTGTAAGCTACTTAATTGCAAAATGTGTTTTTATTCACAGTGCCTCTTAATATTTCATTCTTTATGCCAAGTCATTATTCCACTACCAGCAAGACAAGAAGCAATATCTTTAATAGAATGGAAGAAATGCAGGTGTTTCTAGTATAATGCTGTTTACAGGTGTTCCCACTTTGTCAGGATCTATAAACTGAAAAACCTTGCATCCTACAAAATTGTGTATAAAAACAACAAGGATTATGGAAAAAATAGGATAGGGCCATAACACTCAAAATGTATTTAACTTTGTAACAAGAGTGCTGATAAAAATAATAATTATCCCAATTAAAATACTAGCATTCCACTACCATTTGCACCCAGCATCACAGTCGATTTTCGCAGCCTTAAATGTCAAGATGAAGGTTTCTGGGGCATCCACCTCCAATAGAGAGCAGTGTCATTAAAATTTAAAATCTGCTCTGCATCTGTACTTTCTTCAACAATAAATTGTTTTAAGCACAAGGGAAATATCTTCTCTGATCCTTCATCTACTCTTACAGCATCACCACATACCTTTATGTTGTAGGGAGGACACCAGTTCTTGTAGCCATTAAACCAGCCAGTAGTTGCACTAAGGGAAGACACTGCAGTGCATGCTTAGCTTATATCTTAAGGTCTTTATATATAGCTAAGGCTTCCTTCTCTAACTATGAGAAAGCCTGCTCCTGAATGCTTCAAACTATTGATTTGCTCGGATAAAAATGACACCATTTTCTTATCAGGTATTAATTTGCATTACAGAGATGTGTCGTAGCTGAATAGTTCTCTAATCTTGAAATGCATAATTTTCATAGTCATTTTTCTTGGCAGCAATCACAATTGGGATTTAAATCTCCTTCCTCCTAGAATCATTCAACAAATATTTACTGAGCACCTATTATGTTCCAGAGTCCATTCTAAATGCTGGAGACACGGTGGTAAGTACGACAGACAAGGTCCCTATTTCTATGAACCTTACATCCCAGTAGGGGATACAGACAATAAATATGTAAATCAATAAATATCTATTTATGTTGCAGTGAAGAAAATAAAACAAGTTGCTAGGCTATGGAATAAGACAGGGGGCTGGGTGGCTACTGGGCAGAGAAGCTGCTTTAGAAGCTCCCTTTATCGGGGAAACCTTCTCTGAAGAGGTGACATTTGGGCCAAGACCGGTAAGATGAGAAAGAACTAGTCATGAGAGATCTGGGAAGATTTTTCAGGCAGAGGAAACAGTAAGGGAATAGTAACTGCAAAGGCTCTGAGATGGGAGTACACTTGGTGTGTTTGAGGATCAGAATGAAATGTGGCTGGGGCAGCTTCAGTGGTATACTCAGAACAGAGTGCCACACATCACTGTCATGCAGAGGTTGACCCCAAAGACCAAGACACTTTTTCTTAAAATTCAATTTACTCCATACTTCAAATGGCCAGTGGCACTCCAAATACAACTGACCCTTATTTGAGTGCCAAGTCTAGGTAATGGAGCACCACATACTTGATCATCACGAAGTATAAGGCTGGAATGGGGCTGGACAGGTTTGGCCTCTCTGAGGGAGTTGTTGAAATCCAACTGTGGGTCCCAGACAGACATCAGCTTTGGGCAGGGAGAAGGAGCTGGAGAAGGGCTTCTCAGGAAGCAGCCTGGAACAGCTGGGGTAGGATGAGGATACAGATTGGTGGGGCTGGAGAGATGGGGTGGGCCCTGAGGGAAGGATCGAGTAGCTGCTAAGGCAAGATTCTGCAAGTCCCTTCATAAAAAAGTCACCATTTTGCTTTCTTTCTTTCTTTTTTTGCCATTTCTGGGAGCCATAGACACTTACGCTGATGAGCCAGTGACTTTCTAGCCAGAATGTCTAGGTAACAGGGCTTCATGGATTTTGCAGAAACCTTAGCCCCTAGACTGGTTCCACTGTGCTTTCCAAGAGCTTTTATGTTGCTTTGAAAATTTTGTCTACATGCTCTCTGTTTTTAATAAAAATACCTAATATTCTCAGAAGGACTGTATACATCTTCATGGGAGGAGGCTCTTCACTCTCTTCTTTGGATACTCTTGTAGTGATCAGCAAAATATTAGGCTAAATCCTTCTCTTTCTCAAGAGGGAATTATACTGCAAGGCCAGGATGATTTCAGGGGGAACTTCTCATGTGGCATAGTGCCACAGTAGGAGACAAGCTCTGGTGATACTTGCCAGCAGCCTGTGGTGCTAAAATGGTACCAGCACTCCGAGGTTCACAACTCACACCATTGGAGATTAACACTAGGCATGGGCTGCTTACCTGTTCTTTCTGCAGCGAATTGTGAAGGCAAGAAAGAAGAGTATCAGAAGAAGTCCAATGCTGAGAAAAGTCCAAACAATGCCCACAAGGGCTGGAGACACCGGAGAGACGATTTTACTGCTCTCGGAAGAGGTCTGAGAATAGAATAAGGCGAAGCTTTTAGGAAAAGAATAATCTTCTATAGATCAAATATGAACGGCCCATCATCATCAAAGCTGGGAAACACATACCCAGGATGAACAGTACCCCTCTTCTTTCTCCTCACGACTCCTTCTCCCCCAACCCCACCACCATCAACAACCAGTATACCTAAGCACTCTGATACTCCAGAGCTGCTTACTTACAACTGTTGTCCCGCAAAGATCCTGAAAGGGTCTCTGATCCAGCTCCTGGCCAGGAAAACTGTCACAAAATCCAGAGCAGTTTATTTCAGGCTCCATGTCACCACATGCCCCTCTTGGTGTGCAATTATTCACAGTCTTGGTTACCCCCTGGTAAGGACGCAGATCTTCGATTAAACCACAACAGCAACGCAAACCTTTTCTTCAGAGGCCCCATGTTGAAGCGGACTCCTGGCTCAGAATCCAAGATGAACTAACCATTCAGGTGGAAGTGAAGGGTTATTGCACTAGGCTCCTTCATCAGACACCCTCCAAGCTCTCTTGGTCTCCCGCTGCCAATGTGCACCACCTGAGTCAAGAGTAGGCATCTTAGAAATCATTTGGTTACACAAAAGGATGATTCTGGCTTGCCACCAGATGGCAGTCACTGCTCCAAGTACTCTCACGCCGGTCCCTGAAGGAAGGAAAGCAATTAAACCTGTTAACAAATTGATATATGTTTATATATCTATACCTATACATACATGGAGCCCTGGTGGCGCAGTGGTTAAGATCTTAGCTGCTAACCAGCAGGCCAGCAGTTCGAATTCACCAGCCACTCCTTGGAAACCCTATGCGGCAGTTCTTCTCTGCCCTACAGGGTCGCTATGAGTTGGAATCGACTCGACAGCAATGAGTTTGGCTTTTTTAAATACATATACATGTATATACACACAAGTGCACATGTAAATGATTTGTTGTTGTTGGGTGCCACTGAGTCGATTCTGTCTCATAGCAACCCCATATAACAGAGTAGAACTGCCCCATAGGATTTCCTAGGCTATAATCTATATGGGAGCAGATTGCCAGGTCTTTCTCTCACAGAGTCGCTGCGTGGGTTTGAACTCCCAACCTTCAGTTAGCAGCTGAGTGCTTAACCGTTGTGCCACCAGTGTTCCTAATGACTTATTATAGATACTTAAAAATATTTTATATATTTTAATTATGTATAGTTATTATTATATATAGGAGCCCTGGTGGCACAGTGGTTAAGCGCTCAGGCTGCCAACCAAAAGGTCAGCCATTCAAATCCACCAGCCGTTCCTTGGAATCCCTATGGGGCAGTTCTACTCGGAGTTACTGGGTTGCTATGAGTTGGAATCGACTCCAGGGCAAAGGTTTTAGTTTGGATAGTTATATATTTTATATATTGCACAAGCTTAAAATACATATATTTAAATAAATATTCATTTAAACCTCCATAACAAACAATACTTTAAAAACAAAGACAAAGCACATCTAAGAATTTACAGGTATTTACAGCCTCACTTCAGATCCTTTTCTGGTCCAGTACCAAAAGAAATTTAGCTGAGACTTGTGAGGCACATCTTCCTTTTTTCCCTACTGAGAAATCCTCTGCCCTTCCAAGATCCTTCCATGCAACTCCTGGCTTACGCTCTGCCTGATCCTGGGTTTAGGCACCGGGCTCAGGTAACCCATGCTGCCTGTACGCCTGGTCTGTTGGTCTTTCTAGCTCTTTTTCTCTCAGTGAGTGGAAGAACACTGTATGTCTAGCCGGCTGGGGTCACAGAAGGATATTCATTGCCGAGGGATTTTTGTTGGTTTTTTAACTGTTAGGCTGATAGAAACGGGTAGCCTACTCAGGTGATAGGGGCTCCAGAAATTCCCACAGAGTGAGTGGTAAGAGATTGGTGCTATTAGAAGATGCTTGCAATATGAATACTGTGATCTAAAAAGAAGCCCAACTTTACATAACAAAGGTGGAAAACCAGAAAGGCTCAAATAGCACCATTAGAAATGGTAGATATGCCTCCAATTCTATAAAGCAATCCATCCCTTAATAGGAAAAAATAGATTTGAAATTTTATCAATGGGAATTTAAAAGAGGATGCCACTTCCACTTTGTGTTTCTGAAACAGCTTAGCACAGTGTTCTTTGACTGTGGAAGAAAATTGGAAGAGGACAAAAAATATTAATTTCTATTATTTCAGTAGCTACCGAACACACGACCCATGTTTAAGCCAGAACAATAGTGACAGGTGTAGAGGGCCATCTTCAGATTCTGCGTGCTGGGCATGAACAATACAGCCCCAGGTGCTGCCCGTTTCCTGGCCTCTTATATGTTCCTGAATTATTTACCAGATTCATTACAATGAAATCCCAAGAGAACTAAAAGCGACTATCTCCTGTCAAGACATTTAAACTCTTGTGCAGTCTGGTCAGAATAGTGAATGCAAAATTAAGTAGTAAATATAAAAATCTGACTATTTGCAGCCTAATTCAGTTGAAATTTTAATTTCTTAAAAGCCTTTTTTTTTTAGTTACAGATCTCCTATTGTGTCTTTTAGCATAAAGCAATATCACAAACCATGGGGAGGACTGTATTATATGATGGATGGGAAGAAAGTGTATTTTTTCTATATTGCCCTTTTAATCATACCAACTAATAAGTACATTTACATTTGAACCATTATTAAGTCCATGTTTATGTATTCTGACATCATATGGAAGTACATGAGTATGTGTATATATGTGTGTGTATAAAACCTCATTTACTTTTCACTACACGTGCTATTTGAGGTAAACAATACCATTTCTTATTTTTAAATAAGGAAACTAAAGAGAAGTAGAGAGTCTTGCCTCAAATCTACAAAGGTAGGACTTGAATTCAGGAGTTTACATTCCAGGGTCAATGTCTTAAATACATGGGACAGACACATGGACTGACTTCTCCCAAGGAGATAGCAAATGACCTGTTGCATTTCTCCAGGCTTAGTTCTAAGAGCTGCACTACTGGGGGTTCCCTGGAGTACGGCACACCATTAACAAAAACAAACAACAACCCACTGCCATCAAGTCAACTCTGACTCATAGCAACCCTATACTATAGGACAGAGTAGAACCATAGTGCATCTGTATCAGTGGCTCTCAACCTGGGGCAATTTTGCACCAGGGTCGCTATGAGTCAAAATCGACTCAATGGCAACAGGTTAGGGGATATTTGGCAATGTCTGGAGACATTAGTGGTTGAGATAACTGGGAGGAGGATGCTACTGACATCTAGTGGGTAGAGGCCAGAGATGCTGCTAAATATCCTACAATGCACAGAAAAGCCCAAACAACAAAGAATTATCAGACCCCAAATGTTAATAGTGCCATAGTTGCGAAACGCTGGTCTACACTGTGATTCCTAGAAAGGATGACAATCTTAAGCCCAAATCAGCTCTGGGAGACTCTGACCATGATGGGTCATCCATCTGAACCATAAAGTCCTGAAAGATGCAACTTTGACTTGGGATGAATTTCTGAGTACATTCCAAAAAAGTCCCCTTGGTCAGACTGAACTAACTTGTATGGAACTTTGAGTGCTTCGTCCCCTTTAAGTTCATGGATATGCAGGGTAGGAACTTTACATACCAGGGTACTGGGCATTCAACTCCAAAGCTGGCACACATTCTCAGAGATTCATACATGAGGAGTTAGTGAGATGGTGAATAGCTCAATTATTGAGAGAAGAGAGTTGAATAGTTTCATAAAGTGTTGACTGATTGGGAAAGTGGATGAGAAGAAGTGTGTCAGAGAGGTAATGGTGAGGTATTTGATCACAAGATCAATACAGAATTCAAGGCACAAAAATAAAGGTCTACCAAGCCCCGTCAATCCAGCCACCCACCAAGAGCAACCAAATGCCTATCCCTTCTCCCATATCCCACAAAGTCTCTAGGGGTAAATTCTTTAGTAGCAGACCCAAGGCCATGCATGGTAGGGCTTGTCATTTATTTGACAGAGATTATAGAATTCTATCCAGTGATTAGGATAAAGAAAATTGTCACTGTATCAGCTATACTTTTCCCAAGTTTAATATCATCTTTTACTGGTTCCTAACCCTCAACAGCCTGATATCTCTCCATATAATCTCCTGTATTCTTCCACACGTTATTTCTGGCCATTAAAAATCTATCCATACAACAATTATCTATTAAAAAGTTGTTTTGCAGTTAGTAGAGCTTTTGCCTATAAACAATTAATTGCTATGGGAATTGCCTTCCCACTGTAAACAATTAAAAAATCAGACAAAATATAAGAAGCAACTGTTTTCAGACACTGGACAACAAATATCATAGGACTGTGGTTCCTGAGAGATTGAAAGCAAATGAAGTGAACCCTATAATTGACCAGCTAACTGCCTGAAGACAGTTTCTCGGACACAACACAGGAAGGAAAACCCAAACGGAGTCTAGCAATCTCACTGAGGTAAGGAGAATAGATCGGAGTTTGGGGATGCCAACACAGCTAGAATTTGCGAGGCAGAGTAACAGAGAAGAGAAAGATACAAAAAGAAAGAGAATGCTTTGTAAACCTACAGGTCCCTTCTGTTTTTTTCTGAGTACTGATCATGGCATGAGTGAGAAGAAACTACTTGAGATGGGAGAAATAACTACTGGTAGAGAGTAGCTGAAAAATTCCTGGAGCTCCCACAGTGCTAAGAATACTTTATTTTCCCACCAAATAGAGTGGAGAGACCTCATGATATACAGGACACTTTTTAAAGTTCTAAGAAGAGCCATATCTTAGTAGTAGAATTAAATTAACCCTAGGCTAGAATCTGCTCTGGGTCTTCCCTACTAAAGCTTAAAAACAAGCTTCAAAAAAAAATTGAACTGATTTACAAATAACATTACTGCATGCCAGAATACAATCTGATGCTCTTTAAATGAATACAGTAAAATTCAGCACTCAACAACATAAAATTCAAAATGTCTTACATCCAATAAAAAATTATCAGGCATTCCAAGAAGTAGAAAATGTGACCTGTAACTGTAAATGAGAAGAAAATCAATAAAAACAAACACAGAAATAATAGAAATGATAGATCTAGCAAAGACCTTAAAACATCTATTATAAATATGTTCAACAATATAAAGCAAAACATGAACAAAATGAGAGAAATGAAAGATATAAAAAGGCAAATGTAACTTCTAGAAATGAAATGAAATGAAAATTATGCTACATTAGACACTCCAAAAAGAAAAGAGTGGTGAAATTAAAGACATAGCAATAGAAATTATCCAAAATGAAGCAGAGAGAAAAAAGGTGATCAATAAAAATGAGCATAGCCTCAGTGATCTATGGAACAATAACAAGAAGTCTAAAATACATGTAATTGGAGTCCCAAGATAAAAAGGAAGCAAACAGAAAGTAGTTGAAAGAAACAATAAGTGAAGATTTATCACACATGATGAAAAGTATAAACACATAGATTCAAGAAGTTCAATCATCCCTAAGCAAGATAAACATTAAAAAAAAAACCAAGGCATATCATAATGAAATTGCTGAAAGCCAGCAATAAAGGTAAAATCTTAAAAGAAAAGAAGCCATATTAAGTACAGAAGAACAAAAGTAAGACTAGTAACAGATTTCTCATCAGAATTATTTCAGGCAGAAAAAAATGAAATGACATCTGTGATGGTTAATGCTGTGTGTCAACTTGGCTAGGCTATGATTCTCAGTGGTTTGGCAAATACTGTAATCATCTTCCATTTTGTGATCTAATGTGAGCAGCCAATTAGTTGAAAGGCAAGTTTCCTTGAGGGCGTGGCCTGCATCCAGTATATAAATGGATGTTTTGGCAAAGTTCTTTTTCTTTCAATACTGCACGCTTATTGTTGCTGACCTCCAGTTCTTGGGATGCGAGAACTCTTCGGCCTACCACCTAACCTGCAGATTTTGGATTCACCAGCCCCTGCAACCACATGAACCAGAGAAGCCTTCAGCTTGCCACCTGACCCATGAATTTGGGACTTGCCAGACCCCACAATTCCATGAACCATTTCCTTACAAATACGTGAGCCGTTTCCTTGAAGTAAACTTCTCTCTGTATATTTATATACACTTCACTAGAGAACCCAGACTAAGACAACATCTTTAAACTGTTGAAACAAAACCAAACAAAACCCTGTTAACACAGAACACCCAGAGAAAATGTCTTTTAGCAAATGAAGGTAAAGTAAAGACATTTTTCAGAAAAAGAAAATCTGAGAGACCTTCATTATAAGCAATGTTAAAGGAAGTTATTCAGGCAGAAGGAAAATGATACCAGATGGAAATCTAAATCTATATGGAGATGAAAACCAAAAAACCTCATTGCCGTCGAGTCAATTCCAACTCATGGTGACCTGATAGGACAGAATAGAACTGCCCCGAAGGGTTTCCAAGGATGTATTCTTTATGGAAACAGACTGCCACATCTTTCTCCCATGGAGCAACTGGTGAGTCTGAACTGCCTACCTTTCGGTTAGCAGCTGAACGCTTAACCACCACACCATGAGGGCTCCTTCAAAGAGATGAAAGTTGCTGGAAATGACAAAATGTGGGTAAATGGTTTTGTTTTGTTTTGTGGGTAAACTGTTTTTTATTTGTGCTGATAAGCATGTGCCTATTGGAAAACAGGTCTACAATGAATTCCCCTTTATACCCATGTTACCTATATTCTCTTATTTTTTAAACACAACTGCCTTGGTTCATATTCTCAGCACTAGTTGAGTTGGTGCCTGCATTACCAACAATAAAGCTGAATCATGGAGGGGTTCCAGGGTCAGAAATTAAAGGGATGAACTTGTAAGGGGATAATGTATATACACTAATGCAGAACTCCATGCTCACACATTCCCTTTCTTCCCAAAACTCTGTTGCTGTTGATATTCAGTATTTTTTGAACATCAACAATGTGACAGACACTGTTCTAAGCACCTGAGATACACTGGTGAACAAAATAAAGATCTTGACTTTAATATATTTTGCATGCCAATACTCAGTGGAGAAAAATAAATAGTATGTTAGAAAGTGATAAAGACAATGGGAAAAAAGATAGATCATGGAAAAAGCATTTCGGAATGCTAGAGGAGATGCAAAGCAATTTTAAGTGAGGTTAAAAAATCAAAGACTGATTCTATAGTAAGAATTATTTCAGTTTTCCACATTAATTTCTCTCCTATTATTGCAAGAAATGAGAGTAGCATTGAGTGACTCTAACCAAAGTCAACTGACGATTATCAGCTATAACAAACTAAAATTTGGGTGGATTTTCTCCTTCCTGTTTCTTCAGCAATTTCTCACATCTCTAGTGCCTTCATAGAGTATCTAGAGCTCTTTGTTGAGGCCAAGCTCCACTTTCTACAGAAACTTCCCATGCACATTCTCACCCGTGTTTCCCTCTTTGATCTAATTCCACCTGTTCTTCCTATTTCAATAATCCCTGAGAGTTTTATTTTGTTGTTTTGTTGTGCAGGTATGTTTAGAATTATTTTTTAATTCATAGATATTTCTTAAAAGTCAGAAAAGTACAGGGATGAAAATAACAAGCACTAAGATTAACAGCTTGGCATATTTATTCCAGGCCACACCTCACCACCCACCAGCAAACCTCTTCCCAAGAAAATTCACTCTATTGCTTTTGTATAAATGACATATGGTTTTAAAAGAATGAGGAATATCTCAATTTAAAAAATGAGGAAAATATCTATTTATTGCTATGCTTTCCAGGATATATTGCTTAGAAAAAAAGAAAGACAAAAAAAAAAATGTGTATAGAATGCTATCTTTTGTGAAGAGAGGAGAGGGAATACATATGGGTCATTGGCTTATTTTTGAAAAGAAACAGTGGAAAAATGAAAGGGTTACCTATATCGGGAGGAAAAGAACAAGGTGGGGGTAGACAACAGGGAGGCAAAATAGACCTCTCAATGTTTATAGTTTTGACTTTGAAACCATGTAAATATTTTATATAATTAAAAAAAAATTAAATTAAAAATTAAAAAATCAATTCCTAAAAATTAAAACTAAATTGAAACAAATTAACCTAACTACATATCAGATTGATGGCATAACTAGCCACATAAAGGAAAATTATTTCAAGTAACAATAATCTGATATACATCCTAAGGATAAAAAAGACCCACAAAGAAAAATACTGCCTTCAGTGGGGATTGTTTCTGCTTTATATATAGATACATATACATTTACACACACACATATAGGTATCTATTAGAATAAAACCAAATAAGTAATTATGTTCATGTCATTAGGAACCAAGATTTTCAAAGTAGAAAAAACAGATACACATATAAAATAAAATAAGTAAAAGTTTGCAATCTTTAAATTGGAAATATAATTTTGTATTCTGGATTTGTATTTCTTTTTCTAAAAAGTCTATATTTTCTAGCACTGTTCACTGAGGCCTGGAAGTAATAACAATTCAGTAACAGTAAACACTCCAAGTGCCCAAACTGTGGTCTATAAAACTACTTTTCACAAAAATGAATCAGGTTTCTTTATCAAAATGGCTGATTTGAATTACGGAGCAGAAAATGTAGATAAGCCCGGGACATATTATCATACTAAAAATTTAAAAAACATATCAGAGACTACAGGATCATGTCAAAAGGATGCAGGAGTCAACTTAAAGGGCTCCCATTCATTGGCCAAAGACTGGATAAACTGAGCATCAGAATAATAACTGCAATACACTGAAATATGTACAGCACATGGTAAGCACTCAATAAATGTTTACTGAAAGAATGGAATTAGTATTGTATGCATTAAGATGATATTCTTGAGGGTGTGGTCTACAACAGTGACTTAATGGTTCCTACATGAGGACACATGGTATAAATTTCTCTTTCTTTCCCTGCTAGGAAAAACTGGCCTTTTTCTGGTATATTTTCATGTCTCGAATAGTATCATGTGTCACTCTTTTTAGGCCACTGGAAGATCAGAATCAAATGCGTGGTTCACTTCCAGCAACTGTGCAGTCTTAGGTATCTCTAGCTCATTATCCTATCATTATTTTGCTTTGGTTCTGATTTCCTTGCTTATTTATCTTTCATGTTTTATATAAAAAGCAGGAGGAGGGACAATTGGAATAACAGGAAGGTTTCTACCCAGTGTGAGCAAAGAATACATTATTTGAAGTACCTCAGCCTCAGACTACCCACTAAGAAAGATAAGACAAACCTATATGCAAATTAATGCAGAAAAATGTATATATTCAAACTAGCAACAACCACAGCATTGAACTAGATGTTCACTGAGGTTACTTCTGGCAGTGGTATAGTCTGATATATTAGCTCTCTATTAACTATAATAATGCAGGCAGCAGAGGCATGGATAATTATAAACAGCAGGGAAAGTAAAATGCATTTTTAATAGCCTTTGAATGCATTGTGTTAGGTTCTGGTAGCAGATTTGGGTTACTTATATTAATACTAATAGTAAAATTTACTTCTATTCCCTGAGCATGCATTGCTCCTCATGGGGGCAGCAGCCATGTGTAAGCAGGGCTGAGGGATTAAACCTCTTCTGGAGACCACCTGCCACATAGATCCTCAACACAAAAGGTGGCTCGCAACTGTAAATATATTCCAAGAGGGCAGGAGCATGCAATTAGGGTTGGAAAGTGCTGTATATATAGGAAAGAAAGTAGGTGAAGAGTCACAGAATGTTGGAGCTGGAAGGGACCTCAGATATCATAAAGTCCAATCTCTTCACTTCATAGGTGAGGAAACTGAGCCCCACAGAGGTTAAGTGAGAGGCACTGGATCATAGTGAGTGTAGAGACAGAATCTAGGTCTTCCAAGTTCAATGCTCTTTCTATACTACTTTAAAAAATCCTTAAAGGAAGAGCTAGGGAGTCTCTGGGTACTGTAAACAATTAAGCAGCTCAGCTGCTAACCAAAAGGCAGGGGTTCAAGTCTACTCAGAGGCACCTGGGAAGAAAAGCTATAGAAAACCCAGTGGAGCACAGTTCTGTTGTGACACACATGGGGTTGCCATGAGTCGGAATCAACCCAATGGCAACTGGTTTGTTTTTTCAAAGAGCTATGGTTGGCCTTTCCTATATTTGGGAAAGCTGGAGCAAAGGCCTAGACTTAGGGAAGGGACGATGGAGACCGTGTGTGTGTGCGTGTGTGTGTGTGTGTGTGTGTGTGTGTGTGTGTGAGACTGAGGGGGCGGGGTAACTCGGAGGAAGGCAAGTGTGATGATTTGAATACACAAAGTGGGTCCTGGCCCAGTGGAGCGATCAAAGCAGGTGTGGTTGTAGGGATGACAGCTCTAGGGCTGTGGTGAGAAGTCTGTGGAGGAAGTCCATGAGAGAAAAAGGCCACTGTGGAAGAGGAAAGAACATTTTCTTGAGGGAGCATAAGGGTTGGAACTTGTACGTTTTCTCTCCAACAATGTAAAGTGGACTGAATTAATCTGCTTCTCAGAAACTCAGATTTGCTGTATAAAGGGAAGGGATGGTAAAAGTTCCCTTTCCAGCTTCTGAAGTGCCTCCAGTTAAGTTTTCCACAAGCTTTCACGGTTTCTGAATAATTATCCCAATGACCCTGGTGCAGGGCTCACGCAGGGAGTACTGAGTCGCCAGAGGGAAGAGCAGGAGGAGGAGAGATGGCTGCTCCAAACACATCCCTCTAAGGGATTTTACAAGCAAAATGGAATCACTGAGTGTCCCTTGGCAGGGGCTGCGAGGTAGGGTGGGATTGGGGAAAGGGTAGTCACCTGATACACTCCCTTAGTTTAGGGAGTGTGGATCTCAGAGAAAGCAAAGCTTTGGGATCCCTGGGCTTTGTATGAATTCCTGGACTCCTTCCTAATCCCAATGTTTCAAAGCCTCTCCCTTCATACACTTCCCAGCCCACAGTCAGTGATCTTTCCTCAATCTGGAGAACATTTATGCTCAACATTATAGATCCACAATCAACAACCATGGAAACAGCAGTCAAGAAATCAAACGACGCACTGCATTGGGCAATTCTGCTGCAAAAGACCTCTTTAAAGTGTTAAAGAGCAAAGATGTCACCTTGGAGACTAAAGTGAGCCTGATCCGAGCCATGGTGTTTTCAATCACCTCATATGCATGCAAAAGCTAGACAATGAATAAAGAAGAGCAAAGAAGAATTGACGCCTGTGAATTATGGTGTTGGCAAAGAATACTGAATATACCAAGGACTTCCAAAAGAATGAACAAATCTGTCGTGGAAGAAGTACAGTCAGAATGCTCCTTAGAAGCAAGGATGGCAAGACTACGTCTCATATACTTTGGACATGTTATCGGGAGGGGTCAGTCCCTGGAGAAGTACATCATGCTTGGTAAAGCAGAGGGTCAACAAAAAAGAGGAAGACCCTCAATGAGATGGACTGACACAGTGGCTGCAACAATGGGCTCAAGCATAACAATGATCATGAGAGTGGCACAGGACTGGGAGGTGTTTTGTTCTGTTGTACATAGGGTCAAGATGAGTCAGAACTAACTCGATGGCACCTAACAACAACGTCCTCAACCTTTTAGTTTTATATTGCTTGGTAATTTTCTTCCACTAAACCTTGATTTTTCCCTTTGATATATGGGATTTAAACTTTTCTGGCTGGTTGGTAGAGTTATAGTAAACCAGACTGGCTATTGGATTGGGCCCCCCACAGCATCCAGGACAGTGTTGTAAATAGTAGGTTTACCGTAAACAGTAGGTCAACTAAATGGAGGACACACTCTAGGATCTCTCTGGGAAATACACCCCTTCATCCAAGGACCTGGTGTCTGGCTTCACTTCGCATATCCTAGGTGTAACTGATGGCATTGCAAAAGACAAAATCTAGGCTGACTCGAAGTCTCAATTTCATCGTTTTCTACCTATGGAGCTTTAGGTTATAGTCACTTAACTTCTCCAATTCTCAGCTGCCCCTCAATGAAATGGGAGTAATATTATCTACACCTCATAGTGACGATTAAACCATATGATGGATAGGATATACGACAAAGTAACTGATACATACTAGGTCTTCGATAAATACTGGTTTCTTTCACTTCCAAAATATAGAAGCCTTGTCTGTACAGAAGGCTTGGGAGCACGTAACTGAGGTTATCCATCTTGCTTCTCTAAATCTCCTAACAGAATCTCAAGTTTTGAATTTAATGTTTTTTTCTAGAGTGAAGAGCAATAATCTTTACATGGTATTTAGAATCAGATTTTGTAAGAATAATGAATTATAGGTCCCCAAGAGCAGAGACTATGTTCATTAATTAAATAATTACCAACGAATCAACTAATATGTGCTAGTCACTGTACTAAGAGCTAGGGATGTAGCAGGGAACAAACCAACATGGTCTTATTCTAGCACCGATCACAGGGTCTGACCTGGCACATAGATGATCCATGTGGTTGTAGTTGTTGCATGCCGTCAAGTCAATTCTGACTCACAGCGATCTTACAGGACAGGGTAGAACTGGGCCATAAAATTTCCAAGGCTGTGATCTTTATGGAAGCAGACAGCTAGGTCTTTTCTAGCGTGGAGCGGCTGGTGGGTTCGAACTGCCAATTTTTGGTTAGCAGCCGAGCATTTAACCACTGTACCACGAGGGCTTCTTAGGTGCTCCATAGATATTTGTTGAATTTAACACAAAGATGTTTAGAAAACTTTATAGAATACAGTCCTAGATTCCTGGACTATGATCCCACGCGCTGCCGTCAAGTTGATTCTGACTCATAGTGACCCTATAGAATAGAGTAGAACTGCCCCATAGGGTTTCCAAACAGCGGCTGGTGGGTTTGAACTGCTGACCTTTTGGTTAGCAGCCGAGCTCTTAACCACTGCACCACCAGGGCCCTGGACCATGATCAGTACCATCTAAACAGTCCTGTAACTTGGGAGCAATTGGAGGGGGTTGATTGATGAAGGTAGAGGGAGGGCTGAGCATGCCCCCAGGCTACTGTAGGGGGCATCTCCTGCTTTCACAGACCTACCCTGATATGTTTTGGTGACTCTCTCTGTGGCTCTCAGGTGCAAGCTGGCACAACCACACGAACTGGGGTGTGAATCGCTGCTGCCTTGTAGACAGATCCTGGAGACCTGTTAATATTCCTCACTATTGCCAGGGGCTGTGGTTTGGAAATAGAACAGAAAAACCCAGCAACATACAAAGACCCTCACCAACTTTCCAGAGTTTCACTGTTACCTAAAAGCACTTAGGTATTTTTATGCAAATTATATGTGCATGATTTCCATAAAAACCAGTCACAAATGTCTTAGTGTTCATTAATATGCAATAAAATTCTCATTCGAAAACTATTAAGGGCCAAGAATGAATTCCACTTGGCTGCCCTCCTTTAACAAGAGCTGCTGTGAAGTACTCGCTGCTGTTTCTCATCTGTGAAACAGTATGGAGTCATGACAAAGCAAGCTGCAGGCAACAGCAAGACCAGAAAGAGAGAAAGATCACTTGAAGGTTTCAGAGACTGATTTTGGACAGCTCAGGTTTTATGCTGCTGCAGTTGAGACCCTTGAGCTGTCTGGTACTCTGATACTGGCTGAGTGAATTCATCTGTCTACCCTGCGAGCAGAGCTGGGGTGACACCAAGCTCTCCTCCAAAGGCATTAACGATGGTGCCACTCAGCTGGAAGAAGGTAAATAAGGCCTGGTTCCTGAAGTCCAGTCTGTTCAGGAGACTGAATGTTCTGCCCTCGAAGTAGGCTGAGAGCCAAGGCCCATGGAATTACTGGGGCTCATCCCCGAAAAGTCTCCTGGTCAGAATTTTTATGAGTGAACTTATATGCTGTGTTTCTGAATTCCAGTTTTAGCTGGATACTGGATTTCTCTAAACTGTTGTTAGCGTTGCTGTGCAACCCAAGATATTTATGTGGGAACCACTTGGCCTTTTGAGGATTAAGAGAAGGAAAATATAAACTATCAACATTAGACTGTTCATTCTGCAGTCACTTCCTTCACAAACTGTCCTAAACTTGGCCTGGAAGCAAAAAGCACAGAATAGCCTTTTTGAGAAGAGTTAATACATCACCTGGAGAACTCCTTAAAAACACCAATTGCTGGCCCCACCTTCAGAGTTTCTGATTCCCTAAGTTGAGAGAGGGGTCTATGACTGCTTTTCTGACAAGTTCCCAAGTGATGCTGATGCTGTGGATCTGGGGATCACACATGAGCACCCCTCTCTAACTGAAGAGTGAGACATACAGGGCTTTGAGCAGTTTGAGTTACACAAACCTTTGGGTAACCTTTAAATTACTACTCCAAGTTACTGTTATGAGGCTTATGTTGCATATTATTAAGAAATTAAGACTTGTTATATATAAATCAACTAATTTGAACCATTCTCTAGAAATTAATTTCAGAGGCGTACTACTGAGAAAACAGATTCATAAAACAACATTCAATTCTTTCAATCTTGTATCTATAATTCTTAAATTTTTTTTGGTTATGAGATATTGATGAAAGCTATGGACCCTCTCCTAAAAAATACATAAATATGCAGTATTTTACATACGACTTTGAGGAAGGGATCACAGACTACCCACAACGCCCCCTCCAAAGCCCAATTACCCCAAATGAAAAGTCTTAAGGCACAACTCAGTTGAAGTGAGGGATAAAAAAAATTAAATTATTCTTCATATTGTGTGAATATTTCCTTGTTATTACCCACAAATAAAGCATGGTGCACTAAGATGAAGAAAGCTCTGAAAATTGTTGCCAATTAAAACATTTTAATAATTATTTTGGAATATGTTTATTCTATATCTAGTCTGACAATCTTTTTCTTTTAATTGGAGCAGTCTATTTATACCTAAGGTAATTACTGACATAAATTGAGTTAAAAATTTATCATGTTACTATTTGTCTACCTATTCTATGCTCCTTTTCTTGTATTTTTTGTTATTTCTTGTATTTCTTCTTATTTGGTCTTTTACCGTTAAATATGATGTTAGATGCAGGGTTTTTTTTGGATTACGTTTATCATGTTAAGCAAGTTCCCTTCTATTCCTAGTTTGTTGAGACCCTTTTATCAGGAATGAATGCTGGATTTCATTGAATGCTTCTTCTCCTTCTATTGGGTTGATCATATGATTTTTTTTCTTTTTTAGTTTGTTAATATGGTGAACTACATTGATTGATTTTTGAATGTTAAATGAACCATGCATTCCTGAGATAATCATGGTGTATTATCCTTTTTATATACTGTTTGGTTTGATTTGCTAAAATTTTATTTATAACTTTTACATCTATGTTCATGAAGGATATTCCTCTGTAGTTTTCTTGTATTTGTCTAGTTTTGGTATCCACATACATTCTGGCTTCATAAAATGAATTAGGAAGTATTCCCTCCTCTTTAATTTCCTGAAAGAATTTGTGTGTAATTGTCATTCTTTCTTCCACCTGAGCACAGAGTTTTATTTTCCTATCTTTTTTGGGGCGGGGAGGTGGAAGGGTGGAGGGTGTTTTATTTATGGTAAATTTAATTAAAAATAAATTTTTTTATAGATCTGAAATTTCAGGTTTTCTAATACTCCTTGAAAGAGCTTTGATAGTTTGTGTCTTTACAGAATTTGTTCATTTCATCTAAATTGACAAAGTTATTGGAATAAAGTTGTTTATAATTTCCCTTATTATCATTTAATAGGCATAGAATTTGTAGTGATGTCACCTCACTCCCTCCTGAGACTGGTAAATTTCATCTTCTCTCTTTTTTTCCTGGCTAGAGGCTTATCAATTTATTGATATTCTCAATGAATCACCATTTGGTTTCAGTGATTTTCTCTACTGTTTTTTGCTATTTATTTTAATTGATTTATGCTCTGATATTTATTTCCTTTCTTCTGCTTACTGTGGATCTCATTTTCTTTTCTTTTTTGTTCTAATTTCCTAAAATGGATGCTAAGGGTATTGATTTGAGACCTTTCTTATTTTCTGATATAAGTCTTTTCTCTAATGTAAGTCTTCAGTGTTACAAAATTTCCCCTAAGTACTGTTGTTGATATGTGACTTCCATTTTCATTCAGTCCAAAAAATTTTATTTCTCTTTTGATTTTTTATTTGCCACATGGGTTATCTAGAGGTGTTTTATTTTGTTTCCAAATACTGCAGAATTTTCCAGTTCCTGATTTCTTAATTCCATGTGGTCAAAAAGCATACTTTGTAGGACTTGAATTCTTTCAAATCTGAGGGATATTCTGTGGCCCAGGATATGGTCCATCTTGATAAATGTTCTATGTGCACTTGAAAGGAATGTATATTCTGGGCTGTTGTGGGTTGGAGGGTTCTATAAATGTCAGTGAGGGCGAGTTTGTTGATTGTGTTGTTCTTTTCTTCTACGTCCTTAGTGGATTTGTCTATTTCTCTTTGAAGTTCTATCAGTTTCTACGCATTTAGAAGCTCTGTTATTAGGTGTATAAATGTTAGTATTATGTCCTCCTGTTGAACTGAATCCTTTATATAAGGATGTATGTAATGATTTGCTTTATCCCTGGTAATATTCTTTGCTCTGGTCGTCTTTGTAAGCCTATGGATATTATTCCATCACTGACAGCCTTGTACTTCAGCACAGATACTGAAATGTTCTTTTTGACAATGAACATAACACCATTTCTCTTCAATTTGTCTCTTCTATCTGGTCTCTGTTACTCCATCCTGCCCAGAAGTGGAAATCATCTCTATTAATTTTTTAATTATGTAATATTTTACTATTAGTTAATTGTTTATCTAGATATTACAATATACAAGGATCTTAAAACAATTTCACTCCATTTAACCCCCAATTTAGTGTTATGTATTCTAATTCTATATATTTTAAACCTCACAGATCTTTTCAATATTATTTTATATAGCCTAATATTCATTTGTATTTACTCACATATTTATGTTTTTTCATTGCTCTTTATTCTCTTCTGCATAGCCATGATTCTTATTGGGATCATTTTTCTATAGCCTGAAGAATTATTTTTAGTATTTCTTCTAGTATGGGTCTCTTAGTAACAAATTGGCTCAATTTTTGTTTGTTGAGAAAGTGTGTTTATTTTGCCTCCATTTTTTCCAGAATATTTTCACTGGTTATAGAATTTTATATAGGAATGACTGGGTTTTCCTTTCCTCTCCCTACTTTAGAGTTGTCATTTTATTTCCACCTAGCTTCCATGATTTCTGTTGAGAAGTCAACGATCAGCCTTACTGTTATTTGTAAAAGAAAATGTATCTTTTTTTCTCTGATTTCTTTAAAGATCTTCTCTTTGGTTTTCAACAGACTTACTATGATGTACCTAGGTGTTGTTTCTTTGTACTTATCCTCTTTGAAGTCTGCAATATTCTTGAATCTTTAGCTTAATATTTTTCTTCAGTTTTGGAAAATTTCTGGCCATTATTTTTTCAAATATTAATTCTACTCCATTCTCTATCTTCTCTTCCCAACTGCTGAACTTAAGTTACATGTGTTGAACCTTTTCACTCTGTTCTATATGTCTCTTTTCTGTATTTTTCATCCTGTCTTTTCTCCATGTTTTAGTTTTCATATTTTCTATTCACCTATCTTTCAAATAACTAACTTTCTCTTTGGTTGTGTTTAATATGCTACTGTGAAAAAAAAAATAAAAACCATTGCCGTCGAGTCAATTCCAACTCATAGTGACTGTATAATCTGCTACTAGTGTCGACTACTGCATTCTTAATTTCAGTTATTAAAGCTTCCAATAACCAAAAAAAACAAACCCGTTGCCATCAAGTTGATTCTGAATCATAACAACCCTATAGGACAAAGTAGAACTGCTGCATAGCATTTCCAAGGAGCGTCTGGTAGGTTTGAACTGCCAACCTTTTGGATAGCAGGCTGTAGCTCTTAACCACTACACCACCAGGATTTCCAAAGTTTCCAATACATTCTTTTTTAAAAAATAGGTTCCAGTTATCTAGTAATATTATTTATCTTGCCATGTTTTTATTAAACATATTAATTACTGTTACTTTAAAGTCCATGTCTGTGTTTCTATTTCTATTGTATTCTTTCTCTTGATTCTGTATCTTCGTATGTCTGTTTTTGTTTAACTGAATATCAGAAATTGTGTTGTAATATTTCCTAGGGCTGCTGAAAAAAAATACCACAAACTTGTGACTTGTAAGAACCGAAATGTATTGTCTCACTGTTCTGCAGGCTAAAAGTTCAAATCAATGTGTCAGTTAGGCCATGCTCCCTCAGAAGTCTCTAAGGGAGATCCTTTCTTGTCTCTCCCAGCTTCTGGTAGCCCAGGCATTCCTTGGCTTGTAGATGTATCTTCTCATGACTATCTTCCTCTGTCTCTCTGTGTTTATTCTTCTCTTTTATAAGGGCCCACTCAGATTGGATTAGGATCTACCCTACTTTAGCATGACTTCATGTTAACTGATAACATCTTCAAAGACTCTATTTCCAAACAAGGTACCAGGGGTTAGAACTTCAACATACCTTTTTAGGGGACACAATTCAATCCACGTATGTAAAAAATACAGATGTTGTGGATCACGATCTAGTCTCCAAAGATATTCCTTAGCTTCCGCTAGGGTGTTATAATAGTGCAATGCAACTGATTACTCTTGTGTGTGGCCTTTCTAGCCATGGTCTTGTAACTCCCACCCAGGGGATTGGGTGGGACTGTGTGATAGGGTAATTGTGGCCAACCAAGGGGATTGGTCAGTTTTGCCTTAAAAGAGAGCCAATTCCAGAGCAGAGAGGAGTATTCTACTACCAGCAAAGAAGAACAGCCAGGAGCAGAGAGTGTGTCCTTTGGACGCAGCATCCTGGCGCTGAGACGCTCCTGGAAGCAGGGAACCAGGAGAGAGACAGCAAGCTGTAACCTTGAAGACAGTGTGAAGCAGTGGCAGGAGAGACCTGACAGCAGAGACCTGGCACCAGGAGATGGCACGGTGGGCTTCCTGGCCCATGAAGAGAGAAAGCTGATTGCCTTTGGGCAGAGACTGAGGGCTAGGGAAAGGCGAGCTTGCAAGCACGGCTGGGGAGGGGCTATCCTGATGAAGAAACTGTAATCTGAGTGTTCCTGAGCCTGATTTGTAACTGTTACTTCCCTTATAATAAACCCCATAATCGTGAGTATGGTCTCTGAGCTCTGTGTGGCCATTGCAATGAATTACTGAACCCAGCAGAGAAGTCGAGAGTACTGTGTGGGGGATGGTTGGTGTCAGAATTGGTAAAGATGGCAGAGAGAGAAGGCTTGTCTGGCCTTCACCTCATAGGAATCAGCCTTGGGCTGTTAATCTTGATTCTCCTTCCCCCTAGTGGGGTTGGAGGAGGTCAAACACTGCCCCCAAGCTGTTTTTACAAATAGAAACCAATTACTTTAATTCAAGCAGTAACTGAGTTGACTGGGAAGTGGATTTCAATTTTTTATAGACCAGGTCTATTTCTGATTTCCCTTAACTTCTTAGGCATTGTCCTTCAGGGGTCCCATCTAAAAAGCCTGGGGTGTTTTTCAGGCCTTTTCACTCTGATGGGCCCCACACTCCAATTTTTATCTCACCAGCACAGAAAGACTGCAAGTAGCTCTGCTTAGCCTCTCAGCTTTTTAACACCTGCTTCCTGCGTGGCTTTTCACCTCTTGGTCTCTCACCAGCCCTACAGACCACACAACGCTCTGCTCAACTTCTCTGATTCTTAGTGGCTACAGTTTGTGTGGGTTCTCAGTCTCTCCTCTCACGCTACTTGTTGTTGTTGAGTGCCATCGAGTCAATTTTTGATTCATAGCAACCACACGTGACAGAGTAGAAGTGTCCCGTAGGGTTTTCTAGGTTGTAGTCTTTACAGGAGCAGATAGCCTGGCCTTTCTCCCACAGAGCCACTGAGTGGATTCCAACCACCAACCTTTCAGTTGGCAGCCGAATACTTAACTGTTGCATCACCAGGGCTCCGTCCCATGCTACTTAATAAACAACAAATGTCTGAAGGTAAAAAGCAGTCTAGAATGTGGGTCACTCAATGAGTTTCTCTTCTTTCTGAGATCTTAGTTTCTCAAGCCTTGGCTGCTGTGGTAGCTCTTTTATGCCTTCAAATAGATTTTTTAAATTCAGCATTTCTAGTTGTCCTCTGTGGGAGCAATGGTCTACTACCAAATAGTCTATTATAGCCAGAAGCAGATGCTTAATCTCTTGTAACATGTTTAATCTTAAAATCTTTTACTAACAAGACCACACTGTTTAAAGATAATCTTTACAAATGACAGTGAAACAGTATAATATAAAATAAGATATAGCTATCCTTACTATTAGGAGCCCTGGTGGCACAGTGGTTAAAGATTCAGCTGCTAACTGAAAGGTCAGCGGTTTGAACACACCAGCTGCTCCACGGGAGAAAGATGTGGCAGTCGGCTTCTGTAAAGATTTACAGCCTTGTAAACCGTATGGGGCAGTTCTACTCTGACCTATAGGGTTGTTATGAGTCAGAATCAACTCGATGACAGTGGGTTTGGGTTTTTTGGTTTATCCTTACTATTAACTATGAGATCAATTAATATTACATTATAGAATCCCGAAGTTTTGCAAGTCACACCTATTATAAGGACTAGTTTTACTGTCATAATTATTGGTCAGTGCATATTTGAAAATTAAAAGGTTATGTAAAAGTGTGTATAAACGCAAAGGGTAATGCTTACTGTACAAGAATATCCATAGTTCAAACTAAAGTTAAAATTTTCTCCTTAGAAATTAATTGTGATCATCTATTTTTATTTTTTCCATTAGTTTTCAATCAAGACACAGATCAATTTCAAAGCTACTGAGAAAAAATTGTAGCATGTATTATAGAAACCAATAGTAAAATATCTCCCAACAGGAATTCATCATTTCTTTCCCTCTGATTAGCTAGTGTTTGCATTCTGAACATAGGTACACTATTGGGGTTTCCAATATGGATTAGAGATCACAGATTTCCATTAAGTGTCTGCTAGCTCACTGAACCACTGGTCACATGACACTTTTTAGGTGAGGGATTTAAAAATATCATTTACTTCTGCTATTGTGTTACTTCAGGAGCCCTCGTGGCACAGTGGTTAAAGCACCTGGCTGCTAACCAAAAGGTCGGTGGTTCAAACTTACCAGCTACTCCGCAGGAGAAAGATATGTTAGTCTGCTTCCATAAAGATTACAGCCTTGGAAATTCTTCAGCATAATAAAGGGCATCTATACAAAACCAAAAGCCAACATCATTCACAATAAAGAGAGGCTGAAAGCATTTCCCCCCACCCCGAGAACGGAAATAAGACAAGGATGCACTTTATCACCACTCCTATTTAACATTGTGCTGGAAGTCCTAGCTAGAGCAATAAGACAAGAAAAACAAATAAAGTGCGTCCAGATTGGCTAGCAAGAAGTAAAACTACCCCTATTCGCAAATGACATAATCCTATACACAGAGAATCCCTAAGATACACAAGAAAGCTACTGGAGCTAATAGAAAGATTCAGCAAAGTAGCAGGATACAAGATAAACATACAAAAATCAGTTAGATTGCTCCACACCAACAAAGAGAATTTTGAAAAGGAAATCAGGAAAGCAACAACATTTATAATGGCCCCTAAAAAAAAAAAAAATACTTAGGAAGAAATCTAACCAGGGACGTAAAAGACCTACACAAAGAAAACTACAAAACTCTACAGCAAGAAACCAAAAGAGATCTACACAAATGGAAAAACACATCATGCTCATGGATATGTAGACTCAACATTGTGAAAATGTCGATTCTACCCGAAGTGATCTACAGATACAATGCAATCCTGATCCAAAAACCAACAGCATTCTTTAACAAGATGGAAAAACTAATCGTAAACTTTATATGGAAAGGAAAGAGGTCCCAGATAAGTAAATCATTATTGAAAAAAAGAACAATGTAGGAGGTGCCACACTACCTGATCTCAGAACCTACTATACTGCCATGGTAGACAAAACAGCCTGGTACTGGTGCAACGACAGATACATTGACCAATGGAACAGAATCGAGAACCCAGATGTAAATCCATCCACCTACGGTCAGACGATCTTTGATAAAGGGCAAAAGTCCATTAAATGGGGGAAAGACAGTCTTTTTGACAAACAGTGCTGGCAAAACTGGATGTCCATCTGTAAAAAAATGAAACAGGACCCATACCTCACACCATATACAAAAACTAACTCAAAATGGATCAAAGACCTAAATATAAAACCTAAAATGATAAAGTTTGTGGAAGAAAAAATAGTGACAATGCTAGCAGTCCTAATACATGGCATAAATAGAAAACAAACCGTAACTAACAATGCACAAACACCAGAAGATAAACTAGATAACTTGGAGCTCCTAAAAATTAAACACTTAGGCTCCTCAAAAGACTTCACCAAAAGAGTAAAAAGAGAGCCTACTCTTTTTAAAATTAAAATCTGTAAAATACTTCAGCACCTTACAACAAAAGGACAAACAATCCAATTAAAAATTGGCCAAGGGTATTGTTATCATTAAGGTTCTGTGTAAACTTGGCTGGGCCATGATTCTCAGTGGTTTGGCAGTTATGATGTAGTTTGGCAGTTATAGAATGATGTAATCACTTTCATGATGAGATCTGATAAAATGTAATCACTTCCATGATGAGATCAGCTACGAGTAGCCAGTCAGTGTGAAAGGGAGTTTCCTTGGGGATGTGGCTTGGATCCAATATATGTGGACTTTCTGGCAAAATTTGCTGGCTTTTGCTCTGCTCTGGATCCTGCATTTGGTTCATCAGCATCTGACCTCCAGTTCTTGGGACTTGGGCCAGTAGCCTGCCGTCCTACCTTTGGATCATGGGTTCATTAGCCCCTGCAGCTACGTGAGTCAGGAGAAACCTCCAGCCTGACGCCTGACGCCTGACACCTGACCTATGGACTTGGGACTTGCCAGCCTCTACAACCATGTGATCCATTTTCTTGAGATAAATCTCTCTCTCTCTCTCTCTCTCTCTCTCTATATATATATATATACATATCTACTTCACTGGTTTTGCTTCTCTAGAGAACCCAGCCTAAGACAGATATGAACAAAAATTTCACCAAAGAAGACACTCAGGCAGCTAACAGACATGTGAGGAAATGCGCATGATCTTTAGCCATTAGAGAAATCTAAATCAAAACTACAATGAAATACTATCTCACCCCAGCATTACTGGCATGAATCCAAAAAAACAGAAAACAAATGTTGGAGAGGTTGCAGGGAGACAGAAACTCTTATGCACTGCTGATGGGAATGTAAAATGGTACAACCATTGTGTAAAATGATACGGTACCTCCTTAAAAAACTAGAAGTAGAAATGCCATATAATTCAGCAATCCTACTCACAGGAACATATCCTAGAGAAATAAGAGACATCACACAGACATATGCACACCCATGTTTATTGCAGCATTATTCACAATAGCAAAAAGATGGGAGCAACCTAAGTGCCCATTAACAGATGAATAGATAAACTATGATGCACACACACAATGGAATACTACACAATGATAAAGAACAACGATGAATCTGTGAAACATCTCATAACATGGATGAATCTGGAGGGTATTATGCTGAGTGAAATAAGTCAATCACAAAAGAACAAGTATTGTATGAGATCACTATTACAAAAATTGAAGAAAAGGTTTACGCATAGGAAAAAAACAAACAAACAATCTTTGATGGTTACTAGAGAGGTGAGGGTTAGAGACTGGCTGCCAACCAAAAGGCTGGCAGTTCAAATCCACCAGCACCTACTTGGAAACCCTATGAGGCAGTTCTACTCTGTCCTCTAGAGTCACTATGAGTTGGAATCAAAGGTTTGTTTGTTTTTTTGGTTTAGGGAGGGGAGCACTGAGGAGGGGAAATCACTAACTAGATAGTAAACAAGTGTTAACTTTGGTGAAGGTAAAGACAACACACAATATAGGGGAAGTCAGCACAACTCGATGAAGGCAAAGTCATAGAAGCTTCATAGACACATCTAAACACCTTGAAGGACCAAGTTACTGGGGCTGAAAGCTGGGGACCATGGTCTCAGGGGACATCTAGGTCAATTGGCATAACATAGTTCACAAAGAAAATTTTCTACATCCTACTTTGGTGAGTAGCGTCTCAGGTCTTAAAAGCTTGTGAGTGGCCATCTAAGATACATCTATTGGTCCCATCCTATCTGGAACAAAGGAGAATGAAGAAAACCAAAGACATATGGAAAACATTAGTCCAAAGGACTAATGGACCACAATTACCAAAGCCTCCAACAGCCTGAGCCCAGAAGAACCAGATGGTGCCTGACTACCACCACCAATCACTCTGACAGGGATCACAATAGAGGGCCCCAGACAGAGTGGGAGAAAAACGTACAACAAAATTCAAATTCACAAAAAAAAGACCAGACTTACTGATCTGACAGAGACTGGAGGAATCCCCAAGATTATGGCCCCAGGACATCCTACTAACTCAGAACTGAAGTCACTCTCGAAGTCCACCTTTCAGTCAAAGATTGTACATGCCTATAAAACAACCAATAACACAAGGAATGTACTTCTTAGTTCAATCAAGTATATGAAACCAAATGAGCAACACCTGCCTAAAAGCAAAGATGAGAAAGCAGGAAGGGACAGAAAAGCTGGATGAATGGACACGGGGAACCCAGGGTGGAAAGAGGTAGAGTGCTGACACATTCTGCAGCCAGTATCACAAAACAATTTATGCATAAATTTCTGAATGAGAAACTAATTTGCACTGTAAACTTCCACCTGCAGCACAATTAAAAAAAGAAAGATTACAGCCTTAGAAACCCTATGGGGCAGTTCTACTCTGTTCTATAGGGTCACCATGAGTTGGAATCTTCTGGACGGCAGTGGGTTTGGGCATTGTGTTACTTCACTGTGTATAGGTCACTTGTTTGTACTCACCAGCTTCCCTTAATGCTTCTCTGATATTTTCTCCAGCCCTAGTGTGGTGGTGAATCCCATTCCTCTCCAGTTTGGTTGACTGGACTGAAGTTTTCATCCCAGTAGGAGTAAAACTAAAAATAAAAGCCTAGTTGTCTTGGAAAGCTTGCTCCTAATACCAGGTCTATTGAAGCATTTGTTTGAAAAGGTTCGCATCTGTTGCTTGGCACTGATCCTTAAGCTCCAAGACCCCTACCTTCTTAACTAATTATCCTCATGTCAAATAATCAGGCACAGTTGATTGACTACACACTCATAAAACTCCTCAAATCCCAAATCCCTCAAAATGGAGGAAGAAGACTGGGATGGGAATCTAAGAGCTTTTCTCAACCCAGCTATGAAAGAAAAGGCATCAAAACCTACTAGATATGGCGTTGTCAGAATGCACTGTAACTGAGTCTATTCTCTCTGAAAGTTTCCCTCCCCCACTGCTCAAGCTGCTTCTCAGATGCTCCTGCCACAGATGAAGACCATGCATAATTCCACAGCATGGAATAAATGAGCAAGGGGGAATTGTAAACAGGCTGGCCAACCAAAAGCAACACAGACACAGTGCAACCAAGACACCGCAGTGCCCCCTCCCCACAGAGCTGATACAATCCACAGTTGGACCGGATGAGTTCTCCCCACAGGGCTCTCCTTCCTAAGTAGGAGGGCCCTCCTGGAGAAAGGCAGTGGGACAAAGACCTAGAGGGAGGGAAACAACGGCTGTAGAGGAGACCCACAGTGAGAATTAAAATTGTGTGTATTCCCTTTGACCCAGAAACGCCAATTTGGGGAGTCTGTCCTACGGAGATAAAAACCAAAGTGTAAGGATAAATGTAAAATGTTTAATGTGGTGTAATTTGTTTGCAGTGAAGAAAAACTGAAGGGAAAACCTGAGTATCTATCAACAGGGACATAGTGGGAAAAATTACGAAACTTCCTGCAATGAAATATTAGGTAGCTATTAAAGTAACAAATTGGATCAACATGTATTAAACTAGAATAATGTGCATAATATAACAAATAAAATCAAACAACAGAATAGCGGGTATCATATGATCCCATTTTTATACAAAATAGTAAATAACCCTACGTATGTTTGTTTAAACATGGAAGAAGAATGAAGGAGTTCACACTAAGCTTTTAATAGCGGCTTCCCCAGGAAGAAGGATGGCAGAGAAGGTGGAGACTAATAACATTTTCTTTATATACTGCTGTCTTACTAGACTTGTTACAATGAGTGTGTATTACTTTTATAATTTAAAATGCAATAAAGTTAAAATATAAGAAGGATTTGTTGAGAGTTTATAATTACAAGTGATGCCAGACCCCAGAGTTCAGCAGGGATATGTGGTTCTCCGGCATTTTTATGAAAACGATCCTAGTGGGTAGAGACAGAGACCAGAGTGTGTTCCTGGAGAGAAGGTTCACCTCCTGCCACTCAACAGAAGCCAATTAAAGCACAGTATCGGCAGTGCTTCTGGAAAAGGCCAGAGGTTGTGAAATGAAAACTGCATTTACCTCTCCAAAGTCTTGGCTGCAGAGCTTCAAGGGGGCTGCCTGAGCTAGTGAACAGCCAGTAGAACTATGGACAAGAATACTACTCCAACTATTGACAACCTTTGTTGGCTCCTATCCCATCCTTCAGAGATGGCCCAGCCTCTGCGGGAATAAATATTTCACTGTGTGGGAAAGATGCTTTTTCCAGGTTTGAATATTTATGTTAGCACTTGGTGGAAGAATCTTTGAGTCCAGTGGAAGGCAGCTATGGCCCTTCCAACTGTCACCCATGGGATGGCATTAAGGTCTTGGAGGTGTGGCAGTGCCCTACTGCTTGCAATTTGGTTTCATGCTAATAGAAGCTTCCAGATCTTCTGGGGGCAACTGACATATGATATTCAATAATAAAGAAGAAAATACGCAAAAGCTGGCAGAATTGGGAAGAAGTTAACTTTTCTGATGATTCATTCATCTTCCAACACTGTTTTGCCTCCTATATTCCTATTCTCCATCCACATCTCTTCCCCCATCTTCCTACTTAACCTCTTTAACAGATTTTTACTTAATGTTTTCCTGACTATTATAAATCCATGCTTATTATAATAATCATGGGAAACACAGATAAGTTTAAAAAAGAAAAAATAATCATTTATAATCCCACCGCTGATAATATTTTAGAATAGCTCCTTCTTGTTTTTCCACTTACTTTAAGTAGGTCTGTGTTTGTGAAGGAGTCCCTGGGTGGTGCAAAGGGTTAAGCAGTTGACTACTAACTGAAAGGTTGATGGTACAAACCCATGAAGAGAGGCCTCAGAAGAAAGGCCTGGTGATCTTCTGAAAAATCAGCCACTGAAAACCCTACAGAGCATAGTTCTATTCTGACACACATGGGGTCGCCATGAGTCAGAATCAACTCAATGGCAACTGGTTGGTTTGGTGTTTGTGTATCTTTGTCAGTATAGATGGATGTCTCACGTATACATCCGATACTATGAATGAATATGAGAGAATGTGTGGACGTGTGAAAGAAGGGTCTGGAGGAGAATTACAGCTGGGGCAGGCACTGTTGTGTTATGGCGACGGGTTTTAGTTGTCAACCCAATGTTAATATTCTCAGACTGACTGTGATAGCAGCCTTCATGTCTCCTCTCTCCTTGATCCTCACAACTGCCTTGGAAGTCAGCAATGTTTGCATGTAAAGATTCCCATGGTGGGTTATCTGGTCTTCTTTCATCCCAGTTTTTCACTTGCAGATAACTGGGTACCCGATTATCACCCCAGCGGAACCCTGCTGGTACAGTGGTTAAGAGCTCAGCTGTTAACCAAAAGATCAGCAGTTCAAATCCACCAGCCACTCCTTGGAATCCCTATGGGGCAGTTCTGCTATGTCCTACAAGGTCACTATGAGTTGGAATCAACTCCATGGCAATGGGTTTGGTTATTTTTGGTTTATGACCCCAGCAGGTTACTATTCTCTTCCCTTTTCTGTCTCCAGCCATTATCCTTCCTCCTTTACTCTCATCTTCTGGGTTTACTCTAGCAGCATCCAAAAGCAGGGAGATATCACGGTTCAGGCATAATCACAGAATCACTGAAATGTCCATTCATAAAAGGCACTCAAATATACATCCTGTTCACATGTTCAGAAGAAACAAACAAACTAGTTGCCGTTGAGTCAACTCTGACTCATGGCAATCCCAGGTGTGTCAAAGTAGAACTGTGGATTTTCTGGAAGTAGATCATCAGGCCTTTCTTCCAAGGTGCCCCTGGATGGACTTAAACCACCAACCTTGCAGTTAATAGCCAATCTTGCAGTTAGTAGCAGAGCTCTTAACCATCTGCATCACCCACGGATACATTCAGAAGAAACAGATCAATTAAAGTGGCCCTCAAGAGACTCTACCTCACATAGAAAATCTGGAACATTTAGAGCTGAGAAAAGCTTTGTTGGTTTGGAGTCTTGACTGCTAGCCCAGATCATACCTCCGGGCCCCTACCATTTCCCTAGTTAAGACATTTGCTTCCACCTTTCAAAAGGTCAGCAGTTCGAATCCACCAGTCACTCCTTTGAAACCCTGTGGGGCAGTTCTATTCTGTCCTACAGGGTCGCTATGAGTCGGAATTGACTGGATGGCAACAGGTTTGTTTTTTTTCGTTTTCTCTCCAGTTGCCCTTGCAAAATCAGGATGGAGAACTGGCAGAGCCAACACAGGCAGTCAGCAGAAGGGGAAGGCAGGAGCATACTTGCCTGGGTATTCTCAAGGTTACTCTGGAACAGGTACCCGTGATGGCAAGAAAGCATTTACAACCAGCAAGGCCCAGGGAGGACCGTGAACTTTCTCTGTGCAATCCTCCCATGCCCCTTCCTGTCCTCACCCCAAGGGATCCTATCGCCCCATCAGAACTCCAGAGCTTTCCAGCTAACCTATACGTTTCCAAAGCTCCTCACTGCAATACTGAAGACTGACTTCTTCAGAGCCATCTCACTTCCACAATTATCTCTTCCCGATCACCTACATCATTTTCTTCTGAATATTTAGGTGTTTGTGGATAATCTGCTAAAACAATTCACCTTAAGGTATAGATGACTGATAGGTTCACCACACTCCCTATTTTCATTATGGGTTAAAAAATAAACATCCTGGGGCACCTCTGAATAGAAAACCTGCAACCTGAAGGGAGAACATATATGGAAGGCGGAGGGGCAGTCCTGCCTGCTGATTGTCACTCTGTGGTACCTCATACCCCACGCCAGCTTTCTCTCTAGTCACCTCCCAGTAGCCTGGCCATAGCAGAGGGCCATGCAGGAATGTAGGAATGGCCATGTAGGAATGATCTGCCAGCTTCATCACTTAGTCTTCAGTTGCCTGTAGTATGCGTCTGATGTATCTGGACTCAGATTTAGGCCTGGGTCATAAAAGCGTACCTAAAAAATAAATATAATTGCTATGGAGTCGATTCTGACTCACGGCGACCCCATGTGCTACAGAGCAGAATTGCCCCATAGGGTTTTCTTAGCTGTAATCTTTATGGGAACAGATCATCAGGCCTTTTTTCCTCAGTGCTACTGGTTGGGTTCAAACTGCCAACATTTAGGTTAGTAGCTGTTTGCAAACCATCTGTGCCACCCAGATGCCTCAGGCCCCCACCTGAGTCAATGTGCTCATGAAGGAGATGGAAGATGCAGCACACAGGCTATGAATTCAGCTCGACTCAGAGTATTCTGAGTGGATGTGTTTTGGGGGGCAGGAAGAGAGTGGCGAGGCCTGTGCCTAGCCAGTTTCAAGGATGTACTGAATGACTCTGACCTCCTTTTATTTACCCTCCTTAGTGTAGACGGCACAGGGTATCTAGATTGGAACTGGACACAAAAGAATCTTCTGGAAGTGCCTTGGACAGAAACAGACATCGAGGCCTTGCCTGGGCTGGATGCACCTCTCAAGAATTGCTCAAAATATGGCCCAATCTGGTCAAAAGTTACATAGTTCCTACGGCAAACAGACTAAAGTCCACACTCCTGTGCTCTTGACAAGCTGGCCGCTAGCCCTCCTGCTTTATCTCTTACTGTTAACCTGCCCTGACTCTCCCCGTGACCCTCCTCATCTTACTCAAACAACAGCACTGTGGCTCTGGCTTGAATATCTGCTCAAGGTATGTTGCTTGTCTGGAAGTGCCCTTCCATACCTCAGCTGATAGTCAAAGTAGCATACTTCCTTCAGAACCCAACTCAAATGCCACTTCTTCCTTAAAGTTATTCTCTCTACCTTCCACCTGGAAGCCCTGGCTAGAGTCCACTCCTACCCCCAGACTCTCACAGCATGTTGTGATAATGATCACACTCAGCATAGTTGTCTTGTGTAGACCTTGTGCATTTGGAATGAATGCATCCCACCTGAATTAATCCCACCCCACTCTAACAAGCTCTTGTCACTATCCCTTCTGGATTCACACCTTTATGGGAACTATATCAACAGGTCCTTCTTTTCTCAAGCCATTTTCATCAGCATACACAATCCTTCTCCTGATGTACACACTATTAATGCCTATTTTTATACCTATCTCATCTTCCCCCTGCCTAGAGAGCAGAGTGCTCTGCAAGGTGAGGTTCAGTAACACAGGGTATTCGCCAGCCGTATCACCTATCTCTGGCTGAGTATCTCACAATCATGACAAGCATCTCAGAAAAATGCCTGGAGAAGTTGAGATGGAAACCAATGCCCCATGGAAACACATAAATATTTCATTAGGCTCTGAACCAGACTCTTGCTCATAAATACTTAAACTCCTTGGCAGCGTAATGTTCCCTGGCTGATTAGGGTCCAGTTCTATGGGGACGGGGAAGCTGGGAGGGGGGCGGGGAATACACCTGCAGTGGCAGTGCGCATTCTACAGCAGCTCTTTTAAGGATCTAAAACCACTCAAAGGGCACCCAAGGACTCTCACATTCGCAGAGACACTCATTGTCGCAGTGCTTTCCCTCAGAAGTGGGAGGTAGATCAGCTCCCAGTGGCAGCTGTACACACTCCTGGTGTATAGGGAGGGCACTGGCTGGGCTCAGGCAGGCCGTCACGTCAGTCACAGCCCCTGTAATCTTGCCATACTTCTCCCAGCCCTGGCGACACAAGGAAGATTTTCAAATATAGTACATAGGACTCAAAATGAGGCAGACCCTATAAGAATGTTTATATTCTTACAGCAGCTTTATTCATAATAGCTAAACACTGGAAACAACCCAAATGTCTATCAATAAGAGAATGGATAAGCACATGGTGGATATTCAGACAATGGGATACTACTTTGGAATAAAAAAGAAAACAACTACTGATAAACTCAACACATGGATGAATCTCACACACATCAGGTTGAGGGGGAAAAAAAAAAAAAACAGACACAAGGGAGTGCATACTGTGTGAACCCATTTACATGAAGCCCAGGAATCAGGAGAACTTATCTACAATCATAGAAATCATAACAAAGGTTGCTTCTGGGTGGTATAGGTGACTAGAATGGGGCATGAAGAAAAATTCTGGGATTTAAATGTTCTCCATCTTGTGTAGGATGTGGGTTTGTGAAAACAGGCCCAGGTTCCTACACAGGGTTCTGCTCATAATTGCTATGAGGATAAGGCCGCTAGTCTCCAGGATCATCATTTACCCATAAAATGTTGATTGAGCTGAATTATCTAAAAAGACTGCTAGTATTTAGCCAAGGGTTTCACAACCCTTATAGGTATCAATGTCTTGTGTTTGTCATTTAATTATCTAATGAATTCAAGATTTATTTATTAATTGCATGCAATATACCAAACAGGGAAAGCAGCCATAAAAAAAAAAAAAATTCCTCATCCTTATGGAGCTTATAGTCAAGTGGGGGGCATGGACAATGAACAAAGGAACAGATACACTATACAATGTCAGGTGGTGACAACTGCCCCTAAGAAAGATAGAGCAGGGTCAGAGGGTAGGGAGTGGCAAAGGGCTGTTTTAGATCAGGTGGTCAGGGAAGGTCTCACTGAGGAGGTCACATCTGAACACAGACCTGAATGAACTAAGAAAGGATGTGAGGCAGGTACCTGGGGGAAGAGTGTTCCAGGCAGAAAAAGAGCAAGTAGGACAGTAAGCAAGGGGAGAGTGACAGTACATGATGTCACACAGGCCAGATCACAGGGGGCCTTGGTAAGCCCTGGTAGAGAGCTGGAGTTATTTGAGGTGTGGGGGGAAGCCATTGCAGAGTGTTAGGCAGGAAGTGATCTAATCTGATTGATGGTTTAAGGATGAGAAAAGGAGGCAGTTAAGAGATTTGCCTAAGATTCCCATGGAGGAGTCTGAGGACAAGACCAGTATTTTTTTCTCTCAAAACTTTAATATTCTTCACAGATCGATGTCTTCACCACCTTCCAATTCACCTCAACCACCAGGGCCAGATTACATATGCCTGGATTCCAAACTCTGATTTTTTTTTTTTTTGTTATTAACAAGTTTATGTTTCAACACAACTGCACATTTATAAAAGGAGAGGTAGGTAACTTTTCCATAGTTTGAACATTTCTATAATAAAATGTTGGAGAGAAAAAAGGAGAGGCAGGGATTTGTATCCCTTATCAGGCAAAATTCATCAGCAACTAGATACTGAAAGTTGTGGTTCTCAACACATTTCAGCAAAATAAAGGCTCTTATTTCTGACTAAATGGAGAACCTCCCTTTCAACTCTCAAATCCAACTTCTCTGCCCAAGCCAGTCCATGTTCCATTGACTCTGTAGCATGTCAGAGCTCCACCACTTCTTTCCTCTCTCCCACAGCCCCCAGTTACTCTCTGAAAACCACAAGGCAGTGGAATAAAAGGTGAGTTCTGTGGGGAACTTTGCAGAGAAGCCCTTTCCTCCTCGTTATCCTCCACCCTGTCTGGTAAAGCTCGGGAGGTCAAGCCACAGAAAAGGAGGTATTAAAACCCTCAACAGGAAACCGAAACTATTAAGTGCCTGTTCTCCTTCCCTCAAACCCCTTTCCCTCAAGCACTATTCTTCCACTCCTTCATTCCACCACCCCCTGGGGACCCCCTGGGCCACATGTCTGCCTTACTAGTCTCTAGGTTCTCTATCCCCAGGCTACTATAATCCTGCCTCTGACCAGGCCCACTCTAGGCTTTATTGGGGAACAGAGAGAAGCTAAAAGCCGGAGATGGAAGAGAAGGGAAAATACAGAGAGCACTTCAGAGACAGTAGAGGCCCTGAAGTGGAATTAGGCTGGCCATATGGGGGCTGGAGAGTCACTCCCTCACGAGACCTGTAACCCCAGCAAAGCCTGCCTGGGCATTTTATTCTCCCGACTCAGTGTCTTGCATTTTACCCAGGCACTTCCTTAGCCTTTTATCTTTCCGCCCATAGGCTCCACCTGCAGCAATGGAAGAAGCTACTGTTTTCCAAGTCTGGCTGCTACCCAGACTGCAGGGAGGCCTTCTGTGCTGCATCTAGCCATTGGTGGAGAAAAATTAATGTTTTCTTTGTAGGTCTTGCTGCCTAATACAACTATATCAACAATTTTTCCAGCTTTTAGCCCTCATCTGAAAATTTTTCTCTTTTTCTGGGGATGCAATAATTAATGTTATCCTTTACGTCTTGGTTTAGAGGATCACACAGAGAAACACATTTCATTACAGGCTAGGACGTAATTTGCCTATTATTCATGCATGCATGTTCCTAGAAAACCAACCAAGGGAAAAATTAGAGCATGCCATAACTTCTCTCCCCACGGATTTCTATTCTGCAGTGTGTTAACAACAAAACTCCGTTTTAAAGAAAAGGCTCAGGGTTTCTGTTCTGCAGTAGCACATATATGTCTATTAACCATTCAAACACGAGTTCTAACAAGTGGCGTCTAGTGTCTGAGGGCGAACTTAGGGACAGGTGCTTGCCAAGGTACGAGGATGTGGAGCTCTGGGGTAACTCTTGCTGGGCCCAGAGCAAGGCAGTCAGACCGCACTGCAATAAAATCTTCAGGATCTGAAGATCTCCGTGGGGGTGCCTATTCTGGCCGCCACCCTGCACCCTGGGGGTGAACGTGCCCTGCAAGACTGATCTGGGGACAAGCTCGGTAAGGGAGCTCTGGGAAGTCCCCATGCTGTGGAAACCTGTTCTAGGAGCTCCCAATTTCAGCACTAATGAGTCTGTCGCTTAATTCAACAAAACAGAACCACCACAGCCCCCTTCAGACCAAATGCCAGTATTCTCCCGTCTCTTCTCAAATTTCTTATCGTTTCCAAAGAAACTGCCCCGACTCTGGCGAGGAGAGACAGCGCCTCCCCCTTTCCCCACTTTTTATAATTAAACGTTGGAAGTTTTGTGGATATGATAGTGTCCACAGATAGAATAAGTCCTACAAAATCCAAATTTGAGAGCCTCAAGGGCGCGCTGCTCACCTCGCCGGGTCTCCGACTGCCGAGAAGCGACAAGCCCGCGCTGTCGGGTGACGCCCGCGGTGCCCAGGTCTCCCGTGGGTGCGCGGGCCGGCGGCGCCCTGCGGGCCCGGCGCGGCGCCCGGCGCGCTCGGGCCGCCTCTGGCCGCCGGGCCCCGACCGGCCGCGCCTGCCCGCCCCGCCCCTGGCGCCGTCCCGGGACTCCACGCCGGGCCAGAGGCATAGGACTGTGCGGGGACTCGCTGCTCCGTCGCGCCGCATCCAGCAGCGCCGGTCTGTTTCTCCCTCGGCCGCCGGCCCGGGTAGCTCCGCCTCCGGCTGCCGTCCTCCGAGACGCTCCCTGCATACTGGGCGCCTTCCCGGGCTTCGCGCCAGCGCTGCGTGGGGGCCAAACCATGTCTTGGGTGGAGTTATCAATTCTTTGTCTTGTTTTATACTCTCTGGGTTTTCCAAATTCTCTACATTGAATTTGTATTTCATTATCAAAAAAAAAACGAAAAGTTACTTTTTCTATGATTATCAAGAAGAGGCCGCAAACAAGATGGTCACCCTCAGCCCACTGTCCACTCATTACAAATACGTGAGAGACATGAGGCCCCTGGGTGGCCTAAACTGTTCGGGCTCAACGATTAACTTCAAGGTTGGTGGTTCCAACCCACCCAGCGGTGCCAGAAGAAAGGCCTTGCGATCTGCTTCCTTAAGGATTGTTGTTGCAGTGGATTCCAAATCATGGAGGCTCCGTGTGTGCAAAGGAGAACTGCTCCATTCGGTTTTCAAGGCTGTAACCTTTCCGAAGCAGATCGCCAGGCCTGTGTTCAGAGGCATCTCACCACCAACCTTAGGTTTGTAGTCAAGCACAGAGCGGTTAAGCTCAACCTTTTGCACTACTCAGGGACTGCCTTCTCAGAGATTACTGTCAAGAAAACCCTATGAAGCAGATACCGTCGCTATTGAGTCGGAATGGACTCCAAGGCAACGGGTTTGGTAAGGAGAAGTCTTAGAGTGAGAGATCTGGAAAGGGCCCTGGGAGTTCCTGAGACGTTTTGTATTTTCATTTATTTTACTTTAAAACCTTAGACGTATTTATGCTTGTTGAGAAATCTCACGCTTTTCCAACGGCCTTGAGGAAACCCTTGGCTGGACAGGGAGGAAGAGGAAAGGGGTGGGGGAGAGGCCCCTCCTCTGACAGGATGATAGCGACATTCTTAAATGTTTTACACATTATGTTACACAAAAGATTTCTTTTCCCAGAAAGGGCTCTAGGCAAACAGAGGAAGGAAGAGGGACAGCCAAGGATATCTTTCAGGCAGTCAGGGAAAGGCTGGATTTTCCAAGAAGCGTGAACTACATCTGAATTTTTTTAATAAATGACAATACTAAAAATCTAGATGGACTCCCAGGGCCCTTTCCAGGGCTCTCATTCTATACAGCCAGGCCTTTTCATTTGGAACATGCCACAACTGAGGAGTTCCTACTTGATCCTGGTCCCTGGGGACTGCTGACAGCTGATTTCAGACTCTAGAAGCAGATCTTTGATTCTGGATTGAGGACTTGCCCTTCTGATTTCTGTGAAGCTTTTATTTTACCTCAGAATTGCTCCAGGTGCTCAGTCCTCATCACCACCTTTATATTATGCAAGTTATTGACATCTTTCTTCCGATTCGGTCCCCTCCTCCATTTCCAGTCATCTCTTTCTCAGATCGTAGCATCCGCAAACACCTCAGTTGCTGAGGAACAGAAGATTTTCATTTTCCGCTTGTTGTTGTTAGGTGCTGTTGAGTCAGCTTCGACCCATAGCAACCCTGTGTACAACAGAACAAAACACTCTCCAGTCCTGTGCCATCCTCACAATCATTGCTATGTTTGAGCCCATTGTTGTAACCGCTGTGTCAGTCCATCTCATCCAGGGTCTTCCTCTTTTTCGCTGACCCTCTACCGTACTAAGCATGATGTCCTTCTCCAGGGACTGGTCACACCTGGTAATATGTCTAAAGTACATGACACAAAGTCTTGACATCCTCAATCTCAAGGAGCATTCTGGCTTTATTTCTTCCAAGACAGACTTGTTCATTCTTCTGGCAGTCCATGATATATTCAGTATTCTTCACCAACACCATAACTCAAAGTCATCAATTTTTCAGTCTTCCTTATTCATTGTCCAGCTTTCACATGCATATGAGGTGATTGAAAATATCATGGCTTGGGTCAGGTGCACCTTGGTCCTCTAAGTGACATCTTTGCTTTTCAACACTTGAAAGAGATCTTTTGCAGCAGATTAGCCTGATGCAATCCATCCTTTGATTTCTTGACTGCTGCTTCCATGGGTGTTGATTGTGGATCCAAGTAAAATGAAATCCTTGACAACTTCAATCTTTTCTCCATTTATCATGATGTTGCTCATTGGTCCAGTTGTTGAAGTATAATCCATACTAAAGGCTATAGTCATTGATCTTCATTAGTAAGTGCTTCAAGTCCTTTTCACTTTCAGCAAGCCAGGTTGTGTTCATCTGCATATCGCAGGTCATTAATGAGTCTTCCTCCTGTCCTGATGCCGTGTTCTTCTTCATATAGTCCAGTTTCTCAGATTATTTGCTCAGTCTACAGATTAAATAAGTATGGTGAAAGGATATAACCCTGATGCACACCATTCCTGACTTGAAATCACGCAGTATCCCCTTGGTCTGTTCCAACAACTGCCTCTTGGTCTGTGTACAGGTTCCTCACGAGCACAATTAAATGTTCTGGAATTCCCATTCCTTGCAATGTTATCCATAATTTGTTATGATCCACACAGTCGAATGCCTTTGCATAGTCAGTAAAACACAGGTAAACATCCTTCTGGTGTTTTCTGCCTTCAGCCAGGATCCAGTTAACATCAGAAATGTTATCCCTCATTCCACATCCTCTTCTAAATCTGGCTTGAATTTCTGACAATTCCTTGTTGATGTACTCCTGCAACCATTTTTAAATTATCTTTAGCAAAATTTTACTTGCATGTGATATTGTTCAATAATTTCCCCATTCTGTTGGATCATCTTTCTTTGGAATGGGCACAAATATGGATCTTTTCCAGTCAGTTGGCCTGGTAGCTGTCCTCCACGTTTCTCGGCATAGACAAGTGAGCACCTCCAGTGCTACATCCGTTTGTTGAAACATCTCAGTTGGTATTCTCTCAGTTCCTGGAATCTTGTTTTTCTCCAATGCCTTCAGTGCAGCTTGGACTTCTTTCTTCAACACCTTCAATGCCTTCAGTTCTTGATCATATGCTACCTCCTGAAATGGTGGAACATCAACCAATTCTTTTTGGTACAGTGACTCTGTGTATTCCTTCCGTCTTCTTTTGACGCTTCCCTGCATCGTTTGATATTTTACCCATAGAAACCTTCAATATTGCAATTTGAAGCTTGAATTTTTTCTTCAATTCTTTCAGCTTGAGAAATGCTGAGCGTGTTCTTCCCCTTTGGTTTTCTAACTCTAGGTCTTTGCACATTTCATTATAATACTATACTTTGTCTTCTCGAGCTGCCCTTTGAAATCTTCTGTTCAGCTCTTTTACATCATCACTTCTCTTATTTGCTTTAGGTACTCTACGTTCAGGAACAAGTTTCAGAGTCTCTTCTGACATCCGTTTTGGTCTTTTCTTCTTTCCTATATTAAATTCCCAGATATTTTATAATTCAGTTCTGGGTTATATATTCTGCTCCACTCATATATTTGTTCATTCCTATGCCAATATCATTCCTTTTTAATTACAGTGGCTTTTAAATTAATATTTAGTAAGGCAATATACATATTGTTCAGTAACATTGGTTACATTTTTCACAATGTGTCAGCATTCTCATTATTTCCATTCTATTCATTCTGTTTCCATTAATCCAGCTCCCCTGGCACCCTTCCCCCACCTTCTCATCTTTGCTTTAGGGTAAATGTTGACCTTTTGGTCTCATATAGTTCATTTTTTAAGGGAGCACATTACTCAAGGGTGATACTGTTTATTTTATAAGCCAATCTATTATTTGGCTGAAAAGTGACTGGTGGCAGTGGTTTTAGTTACAAGTTTAAAGGGCATCTCAGGGCCATATGCCACTATGCCTTTTTTTTTTTACATTTTGCTGTAAAAAAATTAGCATAGCATGCCGACAATAATACTTCGTGGAGGGAGGGTGTGGTTGGCAAACAAACATAGAAGGCATGCATTATTTGCGTAAAAATATGGTTTTTCTATTTCTAGCTTTTTGAGGAAGCACCACACCATTTTCCATAGTGGTTGTACCATTTTACAATCCCAACAGTAGTATCTAAGAGTTCACTATCTCCCCTTAACCTCTCCAGCATTTTTTGTTTTCAGTTTTATTTCCTTTTTTGATCAGTGACATTTTTGCAGGGGTGAGATGATATTTCATTGTAGGTTTTTTTTTTCTTTTTATATTTTTGCAAAACTATTTTATTTATTTTTTTTTTTAAATTGTACTTCAGGTGAAGGCTTATAGAACAAATAGTTTCTCATGAAACAGAAGTACACGTTATTTTATGAAATTGATTAACAACCCCACAACATATCAACCCTCTAACTTCTCAACCTCTTTTTTTTGTTTTTGGTGAAAATACACATAGCCAAAGATACACCATTTCAAAAATTTCTACATGCACAGTTCAGTGACATTGACTATGCTCTTCAAATTGTGCTGTTATTCTCACTTAAGATGAAGGCTTACAGAACAAAATAGTTACTCATTTAACAGTTACTACAAATGTTGCCCTATGACAACAGCTAACAATCTCACAACACATCAACAATATCCTTACCCAACCTTGGGTTCCCTATCACCGGCTTCCTTGTCCCCTTCTGCTTTCTGGCCCTTGTCACTGGACTCCTGTACCTCTTTAGCCTCATTTGGTTTTACAGGGCTGTCCACTCCCAGGCTGAACAGTGAACCTCGGAGGTAACTTCACCACTGAGCTAACAGGGTGTCTGGGGGCCATACTCTCAGGGTTTCTCAAGTCTCCTTTAGGCCAGTAAATCTGGTCTTTTTTTTTCTGTGAGTTAGAATTATGTTCTACATCCTTCTCCAGCTCTGTCCAGAACCCTCTGTTGTGATCCTGGTCAGAGCAGTCAGTGGTGGTAGCTGGGCACCATCCAGCTGTACTGGACTCATCTGGTGGAGGCCTTGGTAGCTGTGGACAATTAGTCCTTCGGACTAATCTTTTCCTTGTATCCTGTTCTCTTCATTCTTCCTTGTTTCCGAAGGGATGAGACCAGTGGAGTATCTTAGATGGCTGCTCAAAGGCTTTTAAGACCCCAGACACTACTTGCCAAGGTAGAATGCAGAGCATTGTCTTTATAAGCTGTGTCATGCCAATTGAGCTAGATATTCCCCGAGACCATGGTCCCCAGAGCCCTCCGCCCAGCGAGTCAGTCCCTCAGGGAGTTTGATTGTGGCTATGGGGCTTCCATGACCTTTCCTTGTACAAGTTGTTCTAATTTCCCCTGTATTGTGTACTGTCTCACCCTTCACCCAAGATACCACTTAATCTATTATCTATTTAGTATTTCCCCACCCCCACCCCTCCCATCCCTGGTAACCAGCAAAGATTGTTACATTTTGTGTGTGAACTTTTTCATGGGTTTTTACAATAGAGGTCTCATACAATATTTGTCCTTTTGTGATTGACTTATTTCACTCAGTATAATGTCCTCCAGTTTCATCCATGTTATGAGATGCTTCACAGATTCATTGTTGTTCTTTCTCGTTGCATAGTACTCCGTTGTGTGTATGTACCATGGTTTGTTTATCCATTCATCTGTTGATGGGCATCTAGGTTGTTTCCATCATTTTGCTATTGTGAACAATGCTGCAATGAACATTGGTGTGCATACTTCTATTAATGTGACAGCTCTTATTTCTCTAGGATATATTCCTAGGAGTGGGATTGCTGGATCGAATGGTGTGTCTATTTCTAGCTTTCTGAGGAAGCGCCATATCATTTTCCAAAATGGTTGTATCATTTTGCATTCCCACCAGCAGTGCATAAGTGTTCCGATCTCCCCGCAGCCCCTCCAACATTTGTTATTTCCAGTGTTTTTGATTCGTGCCAGTAATGCCGGGGTGAGATGGTATCTCATTGTGGTTTTAATCTGCATTTCTCTAATGGCTAGTGATCGCGAGCATTTCCTCATGTGTCTGCTGGCCATTTGAATGTCTTCTTTGGTGAAGTGTCTGTTCATTTCCTTTGCCCACTTTTTAATAGGATTATTTGTCATTTTGTTGTAGAGGTGTTGGATTTTCTTGTAGATTATGGAGATTAGACCTTTGTCTGACTTGTACTGTCCAAAAATTTTTTCCCAGTCTGTAGGTTCTCTTTTTACTCTTTTGATGAAGTCTTTTGAAGAGCATAGGTGTTTGATTTTTAGAAGATCCCAGTTACGTAGCTTATCTGTTGGGGTTTGTGCGTTGATGGTTATGGTTTGTATCCTGTTAATGCCATGTATTAAAGCCTGAAGTCTTGGTCCTATTTTTTCTTCTATGAACTTTACAGTTTTAGGCTTTATATTCAGGTCTTTGATCCATTTTGAAGTAGTTTTTGTATACGGTGTGAGGTATGGGTCCTGTTTCATTTTTTTGCAAATGGATATCCAGTTTTGCCAGCACCATTTGTTAAAAAGACTGTCTTTTCCCCATTTGATGGACTTTGGGCCCTTGTCGAAGATCAGGTGACCGTAGGTGGATGGATTTACATCTGGGTTCTCAATTCTGTTCCATTGGTCAATGTATCTGTCATTGTACCAGTAGGCTGTTTTGACTACTGTATCTGTATAGTAGGTTCTGAAATTAGGTAGTGTGAGTCCTCCAACTTTATTCTTCTTCAGTACTGCTTTACTTATTTGGGGCTTCTTCCCTTTCCATATAAAGTTAATGATTAGTTTTTCCATCTCCTTGAAGAATGTTGTTGGTATTTGGATCAGGATTGCATTGTGTTTGTAAATTGCTTTGGTTACAATTGTCATTTTCACAACGTTGAGTCTGCCTATCCATGAGCATGGCATGTTTTTCCATTTATGTAGATCCCTTTGGGTTTCTTGCAGTAGTGTTTTGTAGTTTTCTTTGTCTTTTACATCCCGGGTCAGATTTATTCCTGAGTATTTTATCTTTTTAGGGGCTATTGAAAATGGTATTGTTTTCCTGATTTCCTTTCCATCGTTCTCCTTATTGGTGTATAGGAATCCAACTGATTTTTGAAAGTTTATCTTGTATCCTGCTACTCTGCTGAATCTTTCTATTAGTTCCAGTAGATTTCTCATGGAGTCTTTAGGGTTTTCTGTGTATAGTATAGTATCATATCATCTGTAAACAGGGAGAGTTTAACTTCTTCATTACCAATTTGGATGCCCTTTATGTCTTTTTCTTGCCTTATTGCTTTAGCTAGAACTTCCAGAACAATGTTAAATAGGAGTGGTGATAAAGGGCATCCTTGTCTTGTTCCTGTTTTCAAGGGGAATGTTTTCAGCCTCTCTCCATTAAGAAAGATGTTGGCCGTTGGTTTTACATAGATGCCCTTTATTATGCTGAGAAACTTCCCTTCTATACCTATATTATTGAGTTTTTATCAGGAATGGGTGTTAGAATTTGTCAAATGCCTTTTCTGCATCAATTGAGATGATCATGTGATTCTTTTCTTTCCTTTTATTTATGTGGTGGATTATGTTGATTGATTTTCTAATGTTGAATCATCCTTGCATACCTGGTATGAATCCTACTTGGTCGTGGTGTATTATTTTTTTGATATGATGCTGAATTCTATTGGCTAGAATTTTGTTCAGAATTTTTGCATCTATATTCATAGAGATATTGGTCTGTAATTTTCTTTTTTTGTTACATCTTTTCCTGGTTTTGGTATCAGCGTTATGCTGGCTTCATAGAATGAATTTGGAAGTGTTGCTTCTTCTTCTATGCTCTGAAATAGCTTGAGTAGTACTGACCACAATGCCATCAAGGTATAAATTAACAATAGAAAGAGCAAGGAAAAAAAATCAACTGTATGGAAACTGAATAATACCCAGCTCTTCTGTAAATGTTTGGTGGAATTCTCCAGTGAAGCCATCTGGGCCAGGGCTTTTTTTGATTGGGAGTTTTTTTTATTACCTTTTCAATCTCTTCTCTTGTTATGGGTCTGTTCAGATTTTCAACATCACTTTGTTGTAGTTTGGGTAGGCTGTGTGTTTCTAGAAATTTATCCATTTCCTCTAGGTTTTCAAATTTGTTGGAGTATATAGTTTTTCATAATATTCTGTTATAGTCCTTTTTATTTCGGTTGGGTCTGTTGTAATGTCCCCCATTTCATTTCTCATTTGGGTTATTTGTGTCCTCTCTTGTTTTTCTTTTGTCAGTCTGGCCAGTGGTTTGTCGATTTCGTTGATTCTTTCAAAGAACCAACTTTTGTTTTTGTTGATTCTTTCTATTGTTTTTCTGTTCTCTATTTCATTTATTTCTGCTCTGATCTTTACTATTTCCTTTCTTCCGGTGGCTGTGGGCTTTTTTTGCTGTTCTCTTTCTATTTGTTTGAGTTCTGTAGTTAATGTTTTGATTTTGTCCCTTTCTTCTTTTTTGATATGTGCATCTATTGCTATAATTGTCCTCTGAGGACTGCCTTTGCTGTGTCCCAGAGGTTTTGGTATGATGTGTTTTCATTCTCATTTGATTCTAGGAATTTTTTGATTCCATCTCTGATTTCTTCTATTACCCACTGATGTGTAAGCAGGGTATTATTCAGTTTCCATGTAGTTGATTATTTTTCCTTGCTCTTTCTAGTGTTAATTTCTACCCTGATGGCATTGTGGTCAGAGAAGATACTTTGAATTATCTCAACGTTTTGGATCTTGTTGAGGATTGCTCTATGGCGTAAGATGTGGTCTATTCTGGAGAACACTCCATGTGCATTGGAAAAGAATGTGTACTTTGCAGCAGTTGGATGGAGTGTTCTATATATGTCTATGAGGTCAAGTTGGCTGATTGTGCCCTTTAGGTCTTCTGTATCTTTGCTGAGTTTCTTCTTAGCTGTTCTGTCCTTTACTGACAGTGGTGTGTTGAAGTCTCCTACTGTTATTGTGGAACTGTCAGTTTCTCTTTTCCGTGTTGTTAGAGTTTGTTTTATGTATTTTGGAGCTCTGTCATTGGGTGCGTAGATGTTTATTATGGTTATGTCTTCATGATGGATCGTCCCCTTAACCATTATATAGTGTCCTTCTTTGTCTTTTATGGTAGATTTTGTTTTAAAGTCTATTTTATCTGAGATTAGAATTGCCACTCCTGCTCTTTTTTGGTAGTAGTTAGCTTGATATATTTTTTTCCAACCTTTGACTTTTAATAAATTCACATCTTTGTTTCTAAGGTGTGTCTCTTGTAGACAGCATATTGATGGATCCTGTTTTCTTATCCATTCCGTCACTCTCCGTCTCTTTATGGGTGCATTGAGTCCATTTACATTCAGTGTAATTATTGATCGATGTGGGTTTGTTGCTGTCATTTTGTAGTGCTTTTTTTTGTGGTGTTGACGTTTCCTTTGTTCTTCTTACTCTCTTGTGCTGAGTTACTTTTGTTTGTGGATTTTTTTTCATTTCTTTTGTTTTTGTATGTTTTGTTTCTGCTGAGACTTTATATTTTTCTTCTTTTTTTACGAGTATGTTTGTTGACTTTCTTTGTGGTTACCATAAATTTTACCATTATCTTTCTAAGTTTGAAGCAGTCTACCATTACTTGGTATCACCTTGCCTTCCTCTCCATTAGAAGATTCTATACCTATGCTGTTTATTCCCTCTTTTATTGTTCTGATGTTGTTGTCATTTACTGATTAACTGATCTTATGCCCTGTTGTATTTCTTTTGGCTTTGGATAGTCCTGGAGAGTTCATTTCCTAGATTGGTATCTGGCTGGTATGATCCTGTGTCCTAGGTTCTGCCTGTGAGCTGAAGCTGTTTGTCCTCACATCGAAGAACTCCCTTTAATATCTTGTAAGTGTGGTTTGACTTTTACATATTACCTTAATTTCTGTTTATCTAGAAATGACCTAATCTCACCATCAAATTTGAACGAGAGTTTTGCAGGATATATTATTCTTGGCTGACAATTTTTTTCTTTCAAGATTTTAAATATGTCATCCCACTGCGTTCTTGCCTGCATGGTTTCTGCCGAATAATCTGAGCTTAGTCTTATTGTTTCTCCTCTGTATGTGACTTCTTGTTTTTCACAAGCAGCTCTCAGGATTCTTTGTTTGTCTTTGGTTTTGGCCAGAGTGAATACGATATGCCTTGGTGATTTTCTTTTGGGGTCTCTTCTATATGGGGTTCGTTGAGCTTCTTGGATGGCCAGCTTTTCATCTTTCATGATATTGGGGAAGTTTTCTGTCAGCAGTTCCTCAATGATCTTCTCTGTGTTTTCTGTTTTCTCTCCCTGTTCTGGAATTCCAGTCACTCGAAGATTTTTGCTTTTGAATGTGTCCCACATAACTCTCAGGGTCTCTTCATTTTTCTTTGTTCTTTTTTCTGAGTTTTCCTGAAACAGAGTTGTATCCAAGTGTTTGTCTTCAATTCCACTGATCCTGTCTTCCATCGTTTCAAATCTGCTTCCCAGCCCTTCTATGACATTGTGCATTTCTGAAATCTTGGTGTTTATCTTTTGGATTTCTAATTGTTGTCTTTGTATAATTTCTAGTTCTGAATGTATTTTGGCATTTTGTTCCTGCATTATTTTCCTGAATTCTTCCAATTTTTTGTCTGTATTTTCCATGAATTTGTCTATTTTTTCCTCATGTTTGTCAGCTTTTTGCCCCAGTTCCTCTAGAATTCTGAGTATTAGAGATTTGAATTCCCTATCAGGTAGTTCTAGTGCATTTTCTTCCAGAGGAGAGTCATCTGGTGTTTTATTTTGGACACTTACTGGAACCATCCTGTCCTGTTTTTGTAAATGTTTTGTTATTGTCTGCTGTCTTTGGAGCATTCAGTAGTTATTTTTCTCGTTTATTGATTGTAGATTGGTTTGTTTTGTCCTTTTTTTTTTTTTAATTTGGCTATGTCTGAGTAGGCAGGCTGTGTGTTCTTTGTTGTTTGCTTATCTGTGGGCACAATACTTTTTGCCTCCTTCTCCAATTGGCAGGGTCAGTCACTCAGATATGGTACGGCAGGGCAGGTCTAGCTGAAGAGGAGTTACTGGGACGGGTTGTTTGTGGCACTTACTACATCCACCAGGGTGAGTCAGTAATCAGTGCAGGGCAGGTTCCAGTAGGCAGTGCCTGTGCTGCTTGGTGGTGTGATGTTAAGTGCCCGGTGCAAGTAGGCAGGATGTAGCAGGGAGATTGTTATGTGTGGAGCTAAGATGGATATGGGAGAGAGGAGAGAGGAGAGAGGAACAGGAGCCAAAAACATGCAAACATACAAAAAAGAATGCTAGGGGAGCTTGCTGTTGGAGTGGAGTGATGAGAGCCTATGAAATGGAAAAAAACATAAAGGGGAGGAGGAAGAAAAGAAAAGAATGAATAAATAAGAATCAGAAAGTTTAAAGAAACGCAAACTTCCGAGGGATCCCACCAGTGCAGTTATGAGGTCTGGGGAAGTCACTCTGAGGTGTTGCAGTATAGCCTGGCTAGAAGGCGTAGAGGTGTACAAAGCCAGGTATTCAGGGAACAGAAAGAGAAGGAAGATATAGAGAGATGAGAAACTGAGCAATGAAGAAAGACAAAAAGGGGAAAAAGAAAACAAAACACATTAAAAAAAAACACACACAAACAAGAGAGGCCCCCACAGAAACAGAAAAAAAAAAAAAAAACCCAACAAGAAAAGAAATGTCCTCAGGGATCCCTCTGCACTTCTGTGGAAGCCAAAGGGGAGTCTCTCTGCCACTCAGCTCAGCCTGGCCAGAAAGGGCTGCCAACTCAAGAAAAGGAAAAGAAAACAAACAAACAATTCAAAATAAACAAAACGAACAAAAGCCCCGGGATCCCACCAGTGCGGCAGCCCAAACTGGGAAGCAGCTCCACACTTGAATGGAGCTCCGCAGCCCCTCAGGAAGAAGCAAAGATGGCGCACGGAGCCAGGCACTTGAGCGAAAGGAGGGGGAGGCAGCGAGAGGCAAGCAAGAAATCAAAAGAAGCAGAAAAAAAAAGCAACACTAGCAGCCAACAAATGGCACTCAGAGAGCCAGCTAGTGTGGGCTGGTGTTTCTGGACAAGAGACTGTGTCCATGGGAAGCAGAGGGGGCTGAGTGTGGGTGAAGAAGGGTAGAGAGTGGGGATGCGTATATCACAAATTACCAGAGCTCTGCAGCCCCTCAGGAAGAAGCAAAGATGGCACACGGAGCAAGGTACTCAAGCAAAAGGAGGGGGAGGTGGGAGGAGGCAGGGAAGAAACAAAAAGAGGCAGAAAAAAAGCAACACCAGCAGCTAACAAATGGCACTCAGAGAGCCTGCCTGTTTGGGTGTGTGGAATCCAAACAGCAGCTGTCAAGAGACGGTGACTGCGGGCAGCAGAGGAGGCCGAGTCGGGGTAAAGAAGGGTGGGGGGTGGGAAAGCATATATTGCCAATTACCAGTTGTTTTGTTTCCTGCTGGAAGCGCCCTGAGCTTCTTTCTCGTACCCCCTGCTTGCTGGTCTCTGATAGGAGTCTAAGATGGAGGAGCCGCACTGCGTTAGCTGGTAGGGGACCTCTGCATGGATCTCTCCTCGCTCTCCGTTCTCTGTCAGTTTTCTCACTCCATTTGGTGCTTGGCTGAGTTCTTTATCTCTTCATTTGATGTTTTAGGGTTTCAGGATTGTTGTATTCTCTGTTCGGCTTAGTTTTTCAGATCTTTGCTGTGGAGGGATGGCGTGGTGCTTCTGCCTAGAGCACCATTTTGCTGGAACTCTCTCTCATTGTAGTTTTGATCAGCATTGCTCTAATAGCTAATGAGAAGGAGCCCCGTTGGCCCAGTGGTTAAAGCACTGGTCTGCTGACTGAAAGGTTGGTGGTTTGAACCCACCAGCCACTCCACGGGAGAAAGATGCAGAAGTCTGTTTCTGTAAAGATTTATAGCCTTGGAAACCGAATGGGGCAGTTTTACTCTGTCCTATAGGGTGGCTGGAAACCCTGGTGGTGTAGTAGTTAAGAGCTATGACTGCTAACCAAAAGGTTGGCAGTTCAAATCCACCAGGTACTCAGTGGAAACCCTATGGGGCAGTTCCACTCTGTCCTATAGGATCGCTATGAGTCAGAATTGACTTGATGGCAGTGGGTTTGTGTTTGTGTTTGAGTTTGGTTAATTGCTAATTATTGAGAGCACTTTGTCTTTTTTTTTTTAAATAATGAGCTATTCTTTTTTAACTTTTTTTAATTGTACTTTAGATGAAGGTTTATAGAACAAACTAGCTTCTCATTAAACAGTTAGTACACATATTGTTTTATGACACTGGTTAACAACCCCACGACATGTCAGCATTCTCCCTTCTCGACCTTGGGTTCCCTTTTACCAGCTTTCTGGTCTCCTCCTGTCTTCTAGTCCTTGCCCCTGGGCTGGTGTGCCCCTTTAGTCAAGAGCATCTTTTCATGGGTTTATTGGCTGCCTGAATGTCCTCTTTGGTGAAGTGTCTGATCATGTCCTTTGCTCATTTTTTTATTGGATTATTTGTTTTTCTATTTTTGAGTTGTTGAAGTTTTCTATATATTTTATAGATTAGACCCTTATCAGATATGTTGTTCCCTAATATTTTTTTTCCCAGTCTGTAGGTTCTCTTCATACTCTTTTGATAAAGGCTTTTGATGAGCATAAATATTGAATTTTTAGGTGGTCCCAGTTACCTGATTTGTCTTCTGTTGTTCTTGCATTTGTAGTTGTGTTTGATAGTCTATTTCTGAAGAAAATTAGGTCCCATAGTTTTGTCCCTGTGTTATCTTCCAAGTCCCACAGGTTTTTGGATATTCTTATCTCTTTATTCTTCTATATGAAGTTAAATAAAATCCCATCAAAGTCCTGAAATTCTAATTAGAATGGAATTAAATTTATATATTAATTTGGGGAGAATTATCATTTTTATGATTCTTAAGTCTTCTCATCTAAGAACATAATGTGCTTTTCAGCATGATCAGATATTGTTGGAAGTCCTTCAACATGATTTTTAATTTTTTTTATTGTTGTTGTGGGTTCCATACCTTACTAGTTAATTTCTATGAGTAGTGATGTCTTTTATTCCTGATTTTAGTAATTTTAGTTTTCCCTTTTTATTAGTCTAGCTAAAGATTTGTCAACTTATTTGATCTTTTCAAATAACCAAATTTGGTGTCATTGATTTTCTATTATCTGTTTTATTGATTTTTCCTCTAATCATTATTATTTCCTCCTTCTGCTTGATTTTGGTTTAGTTTGCTCTTCTTTTTTCTTAGGTTGAATGGTTAGATATTGATTTGCCATCTTCTTTTTTAATATAGGCCTTTACAAGTATAAATTTCTCTCTAAGCACTGCTTTAGTTGCGTTCTATTAGTTTTGTTAGGTGTGTTCTCACTTTCACTCATCTCAAAGTATTTTCAATTTTCGTTGTGATTTCTTCTTTGACCCATTGGTTATTTAGGAGCATGTTAATTTCTACATATTTGTCTATGTCCCAGATTCCTTTTTTATTTCTAATTTAATTCCATTGTGATGAGAGAAAATACTTTTTATAATTTCATTTTTTTTTAAATTTATTAAGGCTTGTATTATGGTCTAATGTATGTTCTGTCTTGGAGAATGTCCCATGTGCACTTGAGAAAAATGTATATCCTGCTCTGTTGGATGGAGTGTTCTATAGGTGTCTGTTAGGTGTAGTTGGTTTATTGTGTTGTTCAAGTCTTCTATTTCTTTGCTGATCTTCTTCCATTGTTCCATCCATTATTGAAAGTAGAGTATTAAAGTTTCCAACTATTATTGTTGAATTGTCTGTTTCTCCCTTCAATTCTGTCAGTTTTGTCTCATGTATTTTGGAGCTCAGCTGCTAACCAAAAAATTGGCAGTTTGAATCCATGAGCTGCTTCTTGGAAACCCTATAGGGCAGTTCTACTCTGCCCTATAGGGTTGCTATGAGTTAGAATCGACTCAGTGGCAATAGGTTTGGTTTGTTTTTGTTTTTTATTGTTAGGTGCATATGTTTATTATTGCTACATCATCCTGATTGGTTGAAACTTTTATCATTATAAAATGTCCAATTTTGTTTTAAAGTTTATTTTGTCTGATATTAGTGTATTTTCTGTCACTGTTTGCATGGTGTATCTTCTTTCCATTCTTTTCCTTTCAAACTGTTTGTGTTTTTTAATCTACAGTGTGTCTCTTTTTTGGGGGGGTGGGTGGGTTATTGTACTTTACATGAAAGTTTACAGAGCAAATTAGTTTCTCATTAAACAACTAATACACATATCATTTTGTGACATTGGTTGTCAACCCCATAACCTGTCAACACTCTTCCCTTCTTGACCTTGAGTTCCCCATTACCAGCTTTCCTGTCTCCTTCTGCCTTCTCCTCCTTGCCCCTGGGCTGGTGTGCCAATTTAGCCTTGTTTTGTTTTATGGGCCTGTCTAATCTTTGGCTGAAGGGTGAACCTCAGGAGTGATTTCAGCACTGAGTTAAAAGGATGTTCAGAGGTCATACTCTCGGGGTTTCTCCAGTATCTGTCAGACCAGTAAGTCTGATCTTTTTTACAATGTGTCTCTTGTAGACAGCATATACTTGGATCATGTTTTTTTATTCATCCTGCCAAGCTATTTCTCTTAATTGGAGTGTTTAATTCATTTACATTTAATGTAATTAACAATAAGGTAGGATTTACATGTGCCATTTTGCTATTTGTTTTATGTACATCTTACATCTTTTTTGTTTCTCTAGTCCTCGGTCGTTAAGAGCTCAACTGCTAACCAAAAGTTTGAATCCACCAGTGGCTCCTTGGAACCCTATGGAGCAGTTCTACTCTGTCCTATAGGGTCTCTATGAGTTGGAATCCACTCGACGGCAACGGGTTTGGTTTGCTTTTTTTTTGGTTTAGTCTTCCAATACTGCCTTCTTTTGTGTTAAATAGGATATTTTCTAGTATACCCTTTTAATTCCTTTACTGTTTCTATATATATTTATGGTTATTTTCTTAGTGGTTGCCCAGGGTATTACAATTAACGTCTTAATTTAAAATAATCTAGTTTGGATTAATACCGATTTAATTTCAGTAGTATACAAAAACTTTGCTCTAGTATTGTTTCATTCCCTCCCCCTCCTTTGTGCTAGTATTTTAATTCAAACATTATTTATATTGTTTTATACACTATAAGATCATCAACCTGATTTTATAATTAATTGTTGCTTTATGCAGTTGTCTTTCAAATCAAATAGGAGAATAAGATAAGTACAAATAAAAATACATTTATACTACATTTTACTTTTACCTATGTAATTACATTTACCAGTGCTCTTAACTTCTTCATATGGATTTGATTTACTGCTAGCGTCCTTTCATTTCAGCCCGATGAACTCCCCTTAGCATTTGTTGTCGGGCAGATTTGCTAGCAACAAACTTTCTCAGCTTTTGTTCTTTAGGGATGTCTTAATTTTTCTTTAATTTTTGAAGGCTAGTTTTTCCAGATGCAGAATTCTTGGCTGACATTTTTTTTTTTCCTTTCAGCTCTTTGAATGTCATCCCTCTGTCTTCTGGCTTCCATTGTTACTGATTTAAAAGTCGGATGTTAATCTTATTGAAGATCCCTTGTATGTGAAGTCTTTTTTGGGTTTGTTTCTTTATGTTTCTGCTTTCAAGAATCTGTCTTTGGCTTTCTACCAGTAGACTATTACATGAATTGGTGTAGATCGCTTTGTGCTTATTTTACTTGGTTTTTTTTTTCTTTTTCGCTTCTTGGATGTTTAGATTAACATATTTTATCAAATTACTCTGGGCAATGACCTCATATCTCATAACCTGTAATGTCTCATAGCCTGGAATTACTCAGGCAATTGGATAATTTATGAATTGGAAATTACTAGAGGGAACTTGAAGAAGGCTAGAGAACACAACCATGCACATGTTAACAGAAATATTTTGAGGATAAAATGTCTGCCTGAATGGTTTGTTCCATGAATGACTCTGTTTAAGTAAGGTGGGGGGATTCAAAGCAGATAGAAAGAAAGGTAATTTCTGTGTTGGGCTGGCCAGTGTGATGTTCTGGGATAGGTAGAGCCGTTGTTTAGTTGTAGACTTCTCCTATGCCGTTACCTGAGGCCCAGAACACTGAATCAATAGACTGTGAGTGAGCACCTGAACTCAAAGCAGATTGTCCTACAGGTATCCTCCTTCTTGTCACCCATGTTAACCTTCTCATGAAAAAAATAAGTTCTATTTTCCACCGTCTTGGTTTCTCATCTCGACTCCTCCTTTCATTTCATCCCTCTTGAAATGAAAACAAGCCTCCAAGTTTTTTTTACTTTGAAACTGACCTGAAAACCCCTAGATTCCTCAGGCCCCACCCTCTTCAACAAACTAGTGGCATCAGGCAGTAAGATGCTCCCTGCCTGACCACAAATTGACCTCCATAGGCTGGCTCCAAATTGCACTGTACCTCGATTGCTGTGGTTAGTTTTTGAATGATATATTGTGAGAATGTACTATTGTCAGAATGACATTCATTCTTTTGTTAGTATTCTTTGAACAAATATTTATTAATTGTAGGGGATACCAACCTCTGCCTTTCCATGCTTTTCTTAATTTGATTCAAAAAACAGTTTTGATTTCTCAGGAGTGTTAAGGAGAAAGCTTACATTCTTCTTCCTTTCACCTTCCACTTGATGTTTCTTATGGGAAGTAGAGTGGCTTATATGAGTGTTGTTTTGGGAAAAAAAGACCATTGCATTCTCATGGCCAAGCTCCTTCTTGGCTTTCTTTTGGAATAATTCTGTGCACAGGAGACATGCATTCTTCTCTTCTACATATGGTAATTTAGCTGGATTGTTCTCAAGGACCTTACACATTTTACAGAGGACCTTACCTTTTCACAGAGAAAAGTGCACTTGACCTGGCCTAAGAAGATTCAGATTTCATAAGGCAAAGATGGGAGAAGATACTGCAGATAGAGGAAATAGCATTAGCCTGGGCATGGAGGCAGAAATGCTCAAGGCAAGAAGCCCTTCAATGGACCCAAAGGGGTTTTATGGGGAAGTAATGGGATAAAATAGACAGATAGGTTGGAACAAGATCATGTGGTTTCTTTTTCTTTTTTAATTTTTGGTGAAGATCTACATAGCAAAACATCAATTCAATGATTTCTACATGTGCAATTCAATGACATTGGTTACATTCTTCAAGTTGTGCCACTTTTCTTGGTAACCTTTTCCAAATTGTTTCACCATCATTAGCAAAAACTCACTGCCCCCTAAGTTCTCATCTAACCTTTTCCATAGCTGTTGTTGATTTGATCTCATAAAGATAATTTTTTAAAAGAACATAATGCTCAAAGGCAGATATTCTTTTCTAATTAAGCTAAACTATTGTTTGGTTTAAAGATGACTTCAGGGGACAGTTTTGGTTTAAGGTTTAAGGCTTAAAGACATCTTTAGTACAATAGTTTTGGGGGTCATCCAGCCTCAGTGGTTCCAGAAAGTATGGATTCTATGAGAATTTCAAGTTCTGTTCCACATTTTCCCCCTTTTGATCAGGGTTCTTCTATAGACTCTTTAACCAAATCATTCAGTAATAGTAGCCAGGCACCATCCAGTTCTTCTGGTCTCCTGGCAAAGTAGGCAATTGTTCATGGAGGCAATTGGACACATATTCCAGTTTCTCTTCCATATCCTGACTCTTCTTCTTACTCTGATGCTTCAGATGAAGAGACCAGTTGTTGTAGCTTGGATGACTGCTCTCAAAGTTTTAAGACCCCAGGCCCTGATTGTGTGGTTCCTTGACTGCTGGTCTAATCAGAGGCAGTAGAAACTAGTGGGTAAGTGTCAGTGGCCCTAGGTAAGAAAAAAAAAGGAGGGGGGAGGAGGTCCCCATAGAATCTAAACTCCTTGAGAGAAGAAAAATGTTTCCTAGATAAATATTACCCACTCAGCATAAAATCATACAATACCAAAACTGGCAAAGACTTTAGAAGTTTTCTAGCTCAACCTTCTAATTTTACAGATGAAGAAACAAGCTCAGAGAGGTGCAGTGAATATTCATATAAACAGTAAGTGCATACCTAAAAAAACTTAAAGATGATGTCAATCTGAAAAATCCATCCCAAGAAATAAAAGCATCAATAGCATCATCTTTGAACAAGAAAGGAAGATGTCTTCCAGAATTCTAATAACACAGTAGGTGAGAACTCTTTCAGGTGGCAGAAATTAAATAATTTCCTATAAAGCAAGTGGGCAGATTTCTCCGCCTTGCCCATGTGAATACTGGTTCTGTGTGAACCAGAGGGACTGAGTCACTAGTAATTAGCAGATAATTTTTAGGTTGTTATTTTTTCGTGTTAGAGACATGCACTGAAATGACTCAGGTTCACTTTCAACCCCCAGAAATATTTTGTTGGTGCATGCTGGGATGAATGGGAGGCCACTGAAGAGAGTTGTCATTACGAGTCTTAGCAGGGAGGCGTCTCCTAGGCCTTGCTTCTCAGACTGTGTGTTCCATGGGACAAGCAGGAACAAGGAGCAGAGGGGAACACCTATGGGAAACAGAAGTAAACATTATATTAAGACTAATTAATAAAACTGACATTCTTCAACCCACTTGCGTCACCAAACATTTTATGTGCTGAGGCCCCACGCAGCCAGAGGGAGAGTTTCAGCAGCTGGTCAAGAGTACCTGACTCCCCAAAACGAGATATCTAGAACCCAGCAGAGCTGAGGCAAACTGCTAGTCCTTTGAGGCTGGTGACTGTGTCCAGCCCTTCTTGGGGATGGAAGTTGAGTAAGGCTTAGTAGCCTTTTAGTGTCTTTTAAGTAAATGTCTTTTTTGCTTTTAATAAGCTGCCTTTGCCTGTGAGAAGCTGCCTTTCCACAGTGGGAACCCAGGGACTGGGCAAGCCCTGGGCAGAGCTTTTGGGATCATTAGGAATGAAAACTAACTGAAAGTTTACATTTTTTTATCTTACGCATTTATTGTCAAAGTCTCAAAGAATACAGAGGAGCGAAAAATAATGAACTATAAATCAGCTCTAGTCCCACCACCCAGAGATAACCACAGTTAATATTTTGATAAATATTCTTTGAGACTTTTTTATGCATAACATGCATCGTATTTTATGTATTTTTTAATCTTTTTTTTTTTCCTATTAGAAAAGTTATAAATGCTTGTGGTAAAGCTATTGAAACAGTATACCAGAACCAAACCCATTGCTGTTGGGTCCATTCCGACTCATAGCGACCCTATAGGACAGTGTAGAACTGCCCCATAGGGCTTCCAAGGAGCAGCTGGTGGATTTGAAACAGTATAGGAATGTAAAATTTAGAATGTACTACAAAACGTATATTTTCATGACATTTTTCATGTTAGTTCATAGAGATTTATTTCATTCTTTTTAACAGTTGTTTAGTAGCCAGTGTTATGAACGTGCCATTATTTGTTTTGGCATTCTCCAATTGATAAAATCTGTGTAGCTACTGACTTTTCACTGAAATGACACAATCAAGATATTTACACTTGTTTCTTTGTGCTGGTATTTCCTAGAAGAGGAATTTCTGGGCCAAAGGGTATAGAAATACACTATTGTGTAACCTGCTTCTTTTTTTTTTTTTTCCTTAACCTATTAATCTATTATAAGTCCCTTTTCAGGTCATTAAATGTTTAATTTATCTACCTGGTACTATAATCTATGAATGTATTAAAACTTATTTTCCTCATACCGTACTACTAGAAATTGAGTTATTTCCAAATTTTCACTATTATGAACAACTTTGCAAAAAACATCACTGCAGCTAAATCTTTGCACCCATGATTAAAATCATATCCTTAAGATAAATTCCTAGGCATACAAATGCTTGTTTAAGGAGAATGCATGTTACAAAATAAACTTTATTGTTTTTTCTTATTACAGAAACAATACATGGCCATCAGAGATTAGAAAATATAGTTTGACCAAAAAAAAAAAAAAAATTCTATCACTCATAAGCTCACCACCTAGAGGTAACTTTGTCAAAACTTTGTGGAGGTAACTGCATACTTTTTTTTTTTTTTAACATGAATGTGACTATAGAGTACATGCTGCTTTGGACAGCCTATAAACAACTTTTCATTTGTCACCATTATTATTTTTAATATCTGCATTGTGTCATATTTTATAGATGCACCAAAATTTGTTTGCACAATCCTTATTGCTGGACGTTTAGGTTGTCAATGTATATGTTTTAAAAACTTTTGCTAAGTAATGACAAATTTCCCTCCAAAAGAATTTTCCAGTATTCCTTTCCACTCAAGTATGCACAACTGCCAGCAGAAATAGAAGTTTTTCAGGGAGCCAATAGCGAGGACTGAAATGATGGCTTTCAGGAATGTATAGACTGACATCTGAGGGCAGGACAAAGACTCGCTGCATGACTGGACAACTGAATGAGCCCCAGAGAATCCCAGGCAGGTTAAGCCAGGATCTAATGTGCCTGCAACAATGGGCTCAATAGCAACATGTGAGGATGGCGCAGGATGGGCAGTGTTTTGTCCTGGTGTATATAGGGTCACTATGAGTCAGAAACAGCTCGATGGCACCTAACAACCTTTTAGGACATGAGACTGAGTCAGCTCCATTGTCAATCCAGCTGAGAACTCCACTGCTGGAGTGAATCCTAAGCACATATTTTGTGAGTGCCTGACTCTGCTCCACGACCTCAGAAAGCTATGATAAATCCCGTTTTTATTTTCCTTAAGAAATACTCTATCTTGATTTATCTCTCTTGAGTTTCCTGTAAACCCTTTTGACATTTTCTGTTTCCTCTATTTCATTGAGTAATGGATTCTTTCAGTCCATTATCCACTTTGTATACTCTTTGTGTTAAATTTTCCTGCTTCAAGATTTAAATACTTTGACATTTAACAGAGGGTAGGCACTCCCTGTTACCTCATCTGTACATTTTTTGAGATTTCATAAACTCTGATCGTATCTCCTTTCAGTCTTCATTATTGTGGCTTGATCTACTTTTTTAAAAAAATAATAAACTTTTAGACCAGTTCTAGGTTTACAGAAAAATTGTGCAGAAAGTAGAGTTCTCATGTGTCATGGATTGAATTGTGTCTCCCCAAAATATGTGTCAACTTGGTTAGGCCATGATTCCCAGTATTGTGTGGTTGTCCTCCATTTTGTGATTGATGTGATTTTCCTATGTGTTGTAAATCCTAATCTCTGCCTCTGGTTAATGAGGCAAGATTAAATTATGGTAAAGAAGATTAGGATAGGATGTAACATCTTTATTCAGGTCACATCTCTGATCCAATGTAAAGGGAGTTTCCCTGGGGTGTGGCCTACATCACCTTTTATCTTACAAGAAATAAAAGGAAAGAGAAGTGAGCAGAGAGTAGGGGACCTCAAACCACCAAGAAAGCAGTGCCAGGAGCAGAGCGCATCCTTTGGACCCAAGGTTCCTGTGAAGAGAAGCTCCTAGACCAGGGGAAGATTAATGACAAGGACCTTCCTCCAGAGCCGACAGAGAGAGAAAGCCTTCCCCTGGAGCTGATGCCCTGAATTCAGACTTCTAGCCTACTAGACTATGAGAGAATAAGCTTCTGTTTGTTGAAGCCATCAACTTGTGATATTTCTGTTATAGACTAAGACACCATGTAACCCCTCTCTCACTGTATAAACCATTTCTCCTATTAGTAATATCTTGCATTCATGTGATATATTTATTACAATTTATGAAGCTCTATTCTTTTTTAACCCAGAAGGTTTATGATTCTAAAACCTTTTGGTCCTCCTTATGTGGACCTTCCTGAGTTCCATTAAATTATTATTATTTTGAGTACCTACCATGAGGTCCTTAGGTGGTGAAAATGGTTTTGTGCTTGACTGCTAATCTAAAGGTTGGCAGTTTGAGTCCACCCAGCAGTACTATGGAAGAAAATACCTGTTGATCTGCTTCCATTAAGATTGCAGCCAAGAAATCCTATGGAGCAGATGTATTCTGTAATACATGGGGTCATTGTGAGACAGAATCGACTTGATGACAACTAACAACAGATTCTCAAAAACGGACACAAAGTTGAGAAACTTATAGTCCCTATTACAGTATTATTCGCAATAGCCAAAAGGTGGAAACAACACAAGTGTCCATCAACAGATGAATGGATAGATAAAATGCAGTATATACATACAGTGGGATAGTTTTCAGCCATGAAGACAAATGAAGTTCTGATATATGTTATGGCACAGGTGAACCTAGGAAACATTATGCTAAGTTACATAAGTCAAATGCAAAAGGACAAATATTGTATAAGCCCACTTGCATCAAATATCCTGAACAGGCAAATGCATAGGACAAAAGTTTATTAATGGTTGATAGAGGCTGGAAAAGGGGCAGGGGGTGAGGAGTTACAGCTTCAGGGGTCCTGAATTTCTGTTTGGAACGATGAAAAACTTTTGGAAATGGATAGTGGTGTAGGCTGCACAACATGGTGAATGTAATTAACGTCACTGGATTGAACACTTAAAAATGGACAAAATGGCAAATTTTTATTATATATATTTTACTATAATAAAATCATAAACAAAACAAAACTTATGGCCCCTGATGAACCTACTCTTCTCTTCCCCCGGGCTGTAGTTGGAGCCCATCAGGCCAAGTTTCCGAGCATAGATAGGGGAGGACATTTGAGGTGGACAGTCCATTCAATCAGCCACAAGGCTTTTCAGTGATGAGCAGAGATGGAAATTAATTTTCTCAACTTCTCGTGTCACAAAAGCAGACTCTCTGCAAGGCTAGGGACCTGGACCTCACAATCCCAACTTTTGCCTAGATATTCTCCCCTGCCCCCTTGGGGTCTCTCCCTAAGCACCGCAGTATTGGCCTCAACGGGCGCTGGTTTCCCCTCTACCACTCCAGGCCCAGTGTCTACAATAGATTCACTGCCTTCAAGTAGTAGCTGGTCTCAGGTCTGCAGAGGCAAGATGTTACTCTGTTGCTAATTTTGAGAGATCAACTCATCCACATGAAATAGTCCAACGTCTATACAGGAAGTGCCTGCATGACAGCAAAAGACATGGTGCTTCGCTTTTCCAGTTTGGCGTCTCCTTCTTCCTGCTCCTGTAGAAGACAAAGTAAACTGAGAGGTTTGGCTGTGCCGGAAAGTTAGCTCTTCAGAAATGTTGAAGTGAGTTTTAGCAAGGGTTTGGGCAAACAATTATTCTTGTATGCTGTTGATGGCAGTGTACACTGATAACAACCTTTTTGGAGAGTAGTTTGACTGTAGCTAAAGGCATGTAACAAGAAATTGACATGAGTTTTTTCTGTTGTTCCTAAATTGCTTTTAAGTCCCAAAGCTGAATCCATGAGCAACTAGGTTTAAGTATATGCTTTGAAGACAGTCATCAACTGGTCACTTAGAGATGGGGTCAAAAACCTCCCCAGGGCTTCTGAGAGGAAGCAAAACTGGCACCACCACCCCCAGCAACATCCTGAGACAATTTAAGAAAACTGGGGAAAAGACTGGAGCCCTGGTGGCACAGTGGTTGAGCACTCGGCGGCTAACTGAAAAGCCGGCAATTCAAACCCACCAGCCGCTCTGTGGGAGAACGATGTGGCAGTCCGCTTCCGTAAAGATTTACAGCCTCGGAAGTCCTATGGGGCAGTTCTATTCTGTCCTGTTAGGGTCACTATGAGGCGGAATCGAGTTGAAGGCAATGGGTTTGGTTTTTGGTTTGGGGAGAGGAATGGGGTAGTGGTCGGTGTTGACCCTATGAGAGAAGACTACAATAATCCCTGTGAGAGGCTCTTCCTTTCTTTGAAGAGGGGAGGAAGGTTGCTTTCCTTTCCCTAATCCAAGTGAAAGGAGACTCTAAAAGAATCATTAGTAAAAATTAGGGGTGCTGGCAAGAAAGGGAAACAGACATTTCATCCCCTTGTGGAGGTCAGCTTAGATGTAGACAGGTTTATCTTCCCTTGTGCCTACCTGAGCAGGAGGAAAAGATTTGGAGAAAGGGCACAGCAGCCTGCTTTCCACCATCTGGTGTAGCAAGCACACTTGATTTTTCTACCTAAAGAAGGTATCTGGGCTTGAATTATCTTTTCAGTACCCCATCCAAGAGGTTCACCCATTTCGGGAGCAACAGCTGTGGAGTGAACCCCAGTGGTGGTAGCTAAGGTGGGGTGGAAAAGGCTGAAATGAAGCCAGATCGCCCACATCAGAGAACTGTGCGACAGAGAGAGGGGCCTCACAAGACCCTCCAAAGAACTCAAAATCTTGATGCCTGCCACCCAAGGAGCATCAGCCATCTGCCTGTGTTAGCCACGGAAAGCAGCCGCAGACATGTTTAAAGTGAAGAAGTGTTTGCCTTTTCTCCCACCTCCATTCCTTCTCCCTGTCCTCATCACTGGAGGAGCCCCTCCAAGCCTTTCAAGGCAGAGGTCCAGCCCATTCCGAGAGAAGGGGGAGGGCTATGAATCATATATGAGGGTGAAGTTTTAAATGGACTGGGAAGTTAGAGGGCAGTGGTGGTGCGGTGGGAGACTTCTTGCCTTCCTTGCGGGAGACCCGGATTTGATTCCCAGCCAATGCACCTCAGGAGCAGCCACTGCCTGTCTGTCAGTGGAGGCTTGCATGTTGCTATGATGCTGTACAGGTTTTAGCAGAACTTCCAGACTAAGACAGACTAGAAAGAAAGGCCTGACGATCTGCTTCTGAAAAAAATCAGCCAGTGAAAACCCTACGCGTCACAATGGTTCAATTCCATTGCTCATGGGGCCACCATGAGTCAGAGGCAACCTTGACGGCAGCTAACAACAGAAAGTTATGAAATCTGCCCAAGATGCCCTTAAGAGCCCCTAAGGAGGATTCAACATAATACGGTTGAAAACAATGACTGAAAATAAAATAGCTCATGTTTATATTCTACCAAATAGAAAGTCTTCAAAATAAACCAGTTTCATGCACATCCCCTTTGATCCTGCAGTTACACAGTTAGGAGTAGAACAGACATACTGCAGCTAACACATGACAAGATACACATATATATACGTAGTGGCTAAGAACTTGGCTGTTAACCAAAAAGTCAGCAGTTCAAATCCACCAGCTGCTCCTTAGAAACCCTATGAGGTAGTTCTACTCTGTCCTATAGGGTCGCTATGAGTTGGAACCGACTCGACGGCACCTAACAACAACATGAATCTGGATTGACTCAATGGCACACACCAGCAACGTATAACAAGATGTTTATTGCAGTATTATTTGTGATAGCAAAAACAACAGTAACAAGAAGAAAAAAAAAAAATAGCAACAAAAAAACTGGAAGCAACATAATGGTATCAGTAGGATACTGATTGAATCAATTATCTCAATTACACATTTAAAAACAACAAAAAGAACAGTAGCTCTGCATTGACTTCAGGATATTTTATTAAGTGAAAAAAGCAAGGACAACACAATGTGCAGAAATCTTTAAAAATAAAAACTGCTTGTATAAATATAAAAATGTACACATATATTTATTAAAAAAAGAAAAAAAAAACAGTTGCCATCAAGTCAACACCAACTCATTGTGACACCATGTGTCTCAGAGTAGAACTGTGCTCCATAGGGTTTTCAGTGGCTGATTTTTTGGAAATAGATGACCAAGACTTTCTTCTGAGGTGCCTCTGGGTGGATTCAAACAGCCTACCTTTTGGTTAACAGCCGAGTGCTTTAACCATTTGCACTACCCAAAAACAAACAAACCCTTTGCTGTCAAGTCGATTCTGACTCTTGGCAACCCCATGTGATATATAAATTACAAGTATTTCTGGAACTATCCATAAGAAACTTAAGAATGTCTTCCTTTGGGAAGAATGATTGAGATACTATCACTTTTCATTTTGTACCTTTATGTGCTGTTTGAATTTGTTATTAAGGGTGTATGCACTGATATATTTTTTAAAAATACAATGTTAATAAATATATGTAAAATAATTTTAACGAGAGAAATATGAAGAGAATGAGATGCTGCCGGAAGAGAGGTGTCTGAGGTGTGAGAAAGCTATGAGGTGGCACTAAAAAGTTCAGTGCTTTGTCCTGTGACTCTCACTGAAGGCTGGTGTGTGGTTGTTACGGAGGGTGCAGAAAGAAGCCAGGAAATGCACCTATTTCTTGAATATGTTGAGGGGAGGAACCTGGTAACTTTTATTTCCATTCCAGCTGTGATTAGACTCCATACTGTTGTATGAAATTAAAGAGCAGGAGAATTTATTAGGCAGCGTGACCAGTTTTCTGCCTGAGTAACTAAGGGTTTGACTTGCCCCAAATCCTGTGTAAAACCTGGGCTGGATCTCCATCGGATGAGACTCTGTCCTGGACTCCTGGACTCCTGGACTCTCAGAGCTGAAAAGGGTTTGGGTATGCCCTCCTTTTCCTTGAGGACACTGATACCCAGAGAGGGACACGTACTGGCCCAAGGCCACATGGATGGTAAGTGACAGAGAGGATTGTAGCTCAAGCATCCAGGCCCCCAGTCAAGTACTGTTTTCCTACAGATTTGACACCAGCACTTTTCTAGTGATGGCTCAACTATCTTCACTCAATTTCTCTTCCTGTTAAACGCCAACCCACTCCTCAGAATTGAGGATCTGGTGTTTGGCGATTACATTTTTGATACATTGCAGAATTCTAGTTACTAATACTTTATCTAGAATGTTTGCACCTGTATTCTATGCGAGATTAGTCTGTAGTTTCTGTGCTACTATATCTCACTGACTCTGTGATGCATATTTTTTCACTTTTCAGTATCTCTGAAATCAGGATGCAGTTGACAGTTGCTGTCGGCCAGGTCTCAGTCATGACATAGCTGTCACTGCCTATGCTGTACCTGTGTGAACTTGTCTGAAACTTTCCATTGACACCTGCTGGCTGCATCAAAACTTGCCAAGCAAACGTCAGCAGTTAGGAAAAATCCCAGAGACAATAAAGAACCCTTCTTTTAGGAAGGGCAGTATTGCCAATGCTTTTGATGGTACAGAGGGCAATATTGTGTGGAAAAACATAGACATCGGTGCCTTTGATTGAAGTGATTCAGAAGAGCTTGACTCTGAACATGAGGTTTTCCTTTTTAGGAATGCACTAAAGCAATAGACAATAAAATAAATAAATATTAATTTAATTTCAATGAAAATCCTATGTGATAAGAAAGTCACAGTTTAGTTGGTAGCATTTTTATGTTGTTGCTATTGTTGTAGGCCATTGAGTTGATTCTGACTCATAGCGATCCTATAATGGTGCATAAAATAGTGTATTTTACAATCATTGGCATGCTAGAGCAGAAGAAATACTGTAGCTTTGGTATTGAACCATAAAATGAATTAAGGAGACTCTTACTTTTCCTCCTAGGCCTTGGATTTAAAATAACATCAGAATTAGCTAAAGGTCAGTTACACTCAGCTGCGAGCCCATATGGTCCTGCGGTCTTTTCCAAGGCGATATCTTTAAGCCCCATTCCAAGGTTTTCAATGCTCATTGGTCTATTTATATGTTCCTTATGTCAGGGTTCATTTTGATAACATGTATTTTTACTAGAAAATCATCCATTTTCTTTAGGATTCCAGTTATTATCCTAGGTTTGTCTTATTCTTTTCCAATTTTCTTTCTTTGTAGTTTTCTCAACAATTCTTAATCTACATTTACTCTTTCATGTTTTGTTTTCTTAATCAGGCCAGAGCCTTATTAATCTTTTGCAAAGAAGGATTTCATATTTATTTGTACTTTCTATCTCTAATTTCAGCCTTTATCTTTATTAATTTGATTTTCCTAATTTCTTTTGGTTTATTTACTCTTTTTTTTCTAATTTCTTAAGAAATTTGTTAGGAAAAACTAACTTTATTTTCTTTAAGAATGAAAACATCTAAGGAATACATTTTTCCCTGAGTATAGTTTTCACTGTGACATTTTGGATTGTGGCATAAAATGTTCTCTTTTTCATTGCTCTATAGAGATTTTAAAATTTTGCTCTGATTTCCTCTTTGTATGGTTTTGGTCATTTTTATATTATTTATTTTCAATTTTATTGGATTAATATCAAAGAATGTGCCTTTTAGAGTCTGTTACAGTTTTCTTTGTGGCCAAATATTTTTAAAAATACTCATGGTTGCCAAAGAAATGTTTGTTCTGTTGTTGTTATTTATTTGAGGTATGTTAGATTTGATATATAGCTATTACAACAAGTTTATTTATTGGATTATTCTACTCTGGGTCCTCCCATATTTGTATATACTGAACTAGATCCATCCTATTTTAAGATAAACTTGAAAGTCTTCTGCTATAACTGCATTTTACCAAATAATTCTTGGATGTTTTAAAATAGTTTTTGCTTTATGTATTTAACTGTTACGTTGTTTGCTGTATATACTTACACATTCTCAATCTATGATTGCCTGTCTGTATTTTGTCTGTATCTCTCTGTCTTTATACTAATCTACTCACTGCCGTTTTCTCTCGTTTGTCATCTTGCATCTCTGTTATGCTTCATCTGTTGTTTGTCTAGAGTCTCTCACCCTTTTTTTTTTTTTTTTTTTTAAATAAAGCAACATAGAAGCTGTGGTTTGTTTTGTAAGAACAGGGTACTTAGCCAGGCGCTGAGCACTAGGTCCCCCAGGTTATGTCACGTTTAATTCTTAAACATTTTGAAAGTGCTTAAAGAGAAACAGACCTCATGAGGTTTTTTAATTCTTGAAGCACTTTCAAAATGCTCAAGAATAGAAGCTGCCATGGCCTTCTCCTCCTTCTTCTTGCAGTTTATGCCGCTCAGTGTTTCCCTACCTTGTAACCCCAACGGCTTTGGTTCCAGGGTGACCTCCTCAACAGATTTTTGAGGGACAACTCCAGTTACCTATCTCTGGTTCAGACAAAAGTCTCATTTTATAATGCTTCTGTAAAAGAAAAAAAAATGGCACTAACAAGTTCAGCCACTTTTATGAGGTTGGAAGAACGAACAACTACCATTCTTGTGGTGGGGAAACATGATTAAAAGAAAAAAGTGAGAGTTTAAAGATGGATCCTCTCTCTTGGTAGATGAAATAAGAGGGAGCTGAAAGAGTCTGTTTCTTTTTGTATTAATAATAATACCAGATAGCACAAGGCAATTGGACTTTCTAATGAGGAAATTAAAAAGGAATCATGAAACATGCAGTTTTCAAGCCTTTTTGCTGTTGCTTGCTGATTAGACATGTCTGAGTTTTTCTAACGTCCACTCTACTAGCAAATGGTGTCATTTGTCCTTTCTGTTTTGCTTTTTTGTGATCAAATACTTAAATCACATTGTTGAATATTCACATTGAGCTATCTGCCTATGTAGACCTGTTAATACGTTATGGGACTGTCACGGTTTGAATTATGTTCCCCCAAAAAATGTGTGTATCAATTTGGCTAGGCCATGATTCCCCGTACTGTATGATTTTCCTGTATGTTGTAAACCTGCCTCTATGATGTTAATGAGGGAGGATGGGTGGCAGTTGTGTTAGTAAGGCAGGACCTGATCTACAAGACTGGATTGTGTCCTGAGGCAACCTCTTGAGATATAAAAGACAGAAGTGAGCAGTGAGGGGGGGACCTGATACCATCAAGAAAGCAGTGCCGGGAGCAGAGCGCGTCCTTTGGACCGGGGTCCCTGCGCCGAGAAGCTCCTAGTCCAGCGGGAACACTGATGAGAAGGCCGACAGAGAGAGAAAGACTTCCCCTGGAGCTGTTGCCCTGAATTTGGACTTTTAGCCTACTTTGACTGTGAGGAAATAAACTTCTCTTCGTTAAAACCATGCACTTGTGGTATTTCTGTTATGGCAGCACTAGATGACTAAGACAGGGACAAATCAAGAAAGTAACTATACAACTCCTATGGATTTGTGAAATATTAACTAACCATGTTCAAGAAAGCCACTCTAAAATATATAGTTGTTACAAATCAGTTTGGACATATTTCGAATGTTAATATTTTGAACAATGGCAAATGAGTGATTTGAGGGTACATTAAGGTTTCCTAATGAAGGGCTAAGCATTTAACAATCTTTAGAACTATGTGACTGCAGAGAACGGTTCAATGTCCCCAATCTTCCAAACTAGCTATTTAAAATGCCTATGATTTCCTCTTTTACAAAGAGTGGTTTCTGCTTGTTTATTGATATTTGGACCTTATGAACTTAGCCTAGTTAACTAAGTGACCTACTTGATTAATTGGTCCCGGGGGATGATTTGAAAATATTCCCTCCTTTAGTTATTAACTGAACTTAAGCTCTTGCTTTGGTAGAGTTTAAAAAACGTCAAGTCATGTAATCTAAAGTTCGCCAGGTTACCATAAATGTTCTTAGTTGTTTTTATCATTTAAAAAAAACTTTATTGTGCTTTAGATGGAAGTTTACAGCTCAAGTTAATTTCTCATTCAAAAATTTATACACATATTGTTTTGTGACATTGGTTACAATGTGACAGCATGCTCCCCCTTTTCCACCCTGGGTTTCCTGTGTTCATTCATCCAGTTCCTGTCCCTTCCTGCCTTCTCGTCTTGCTTTTTTGGCTGGAGTTGCCCATTTGGTCTCAGATATTTGATTGAACTAAGAAGCACGTTCCTCATGTGTGTTATTGTGTGTTTTATAGGCCTGTCTAATCTTTATCTGAAAAGTGGGCTTCTGGAGTGGTTTCAGTTCTGAGTTAGCAGAGCGTCCAGGGGCCATAGTCTCAGGGATTCCTCCAGTCTCTGTCAGACAAGTAAGTTTGGTCTTTTTGTGTGAATTTGAATTCTGTTCTACATTTTTCTCTTGTTCTGTCCAGGACTCTGTTGTGATCCCCGTCAGGGCAGTTTGTGGTGGTAGCCAGGCATCATCTAGTTCTTCTGGGCTCATGCTGGTAGAGTCTCTGGTTCATGTGATCTTTTAGTCCTTTGGGCTAAAATTTTCCTTGTGTCTTTGGTTTTCTTTACTCTCCTTTGCTTTGGATGGGATGGGACCAATAGATGTATCTTAGATGGCCACTTGCAAGCTTTTAAGATCCCAGACACTACTCACCAAAGCAGGATGTAGAACATTTTCTTTATGAACTATGTTATGCCAATTGACCTAGGTGTCCCCCAAGACTATGGTCCCCAGCCTTCAGCCTTGGCAACTCAGTCCCTCAAAGTGTTTGGATGTGTCTAGGAGGTATCTATGCTTTTGTTCTGGTCCAGTTGTGCTGACTTCCCGTTATCGTGTGTTGTCTTTCCCTTCACCAAAATTGACACTTGTCTACTATCTAGTTAGCGACTTCCCCTCCTCCTCCCTCCCCAACCTTGTAACCATCAAAGAACGTTTTTTTCTGTGAGTAAACCTTTCCTTGAGTTCTTATAATAGAACTTCTTATAATATAATAGTGGTCTCATACAATATTTGTCCTTTTGTGATTGACTTATTTCACTCAGCATAACACCCTCTGGATTCATCCATGTTGTCAGATGTTTTGCAGATTCATCATTGTTCTTTTTGTTGTGTGATATTTCATTGTGTGTATGTACCATAATTTGTTTATCCATTTGTCTGTTGATGTGCATTTAGGTTGTTTCCATCTTTTGCTATTGTGAATACTGTTGCAGTGAACATGGGTGTGCATATGTCTATTTGTGTGACGGCTCTTATTTCTCTAGGGTATGTTCCTAGGAGTGAGATTGCAGGATAGTATGGTATTTCTATTTCTAGCTTTCTAAAAATGTGCCATATTGTTTTCTGAAGTTGTTGTACCATTTGATGTTCCCATCAGCAATGCGTAAGAGTTCCAGTCTCCTCTCAACCTCTCCAACATTTGTTATATTGTGTTTTTTTTAATTAGTGCTGGTATTGTCAGGGTGAGATGATAACTCATCGTAGTTTTGATTTGCATTTCTCTAATGGCTAGTAATCACGAGCTTTTCCTCATGTGTCTGTTGGCCGCCTGAATGTCTTCTTTGGTGAAGTGTCTGTTCATATCCTTTGCCCATTTTTAAATCAGATCGTTTGTCTTTTTGTTATTGAGGCATTTAAGTATTTTGTAGATTTTAGAGATTAGAATCTCTTTTTAAGTATTTTCCTTAGGTGGGAAAACTTGGATGTTAGTCTCTGATTTCTTATATATGTGCAAGTATCTTTCTTTCACCCTGACAATTTAATGATGTCTTGGCTGGTCCCAGAATTCTTGAGTTGAAGTGCTTTCCTCTAAAAAATTTGCAGGTTTTTTTTTCTTTTCTTTTTATTGTACTTTAGATGAAGGTTTACAGAACATATAGTTTCTCATTAAACAGTTAGTACACACATTGTTGTATGACAATGGTTAACAAACCCACAACATGTCAACACTGTCCCTTCTCAACCTTGGGTTTCCTATTATCAGCTTTCCTGTCCCCTCCTGCCTTCTTGTCCTTGTCCCTGGACTGTTGTGCCCAATAAGTCTCATTTTGTTTTAGGGGGCTGTCTAATCTTTGGCTGAATGATGAACCTCAGGAATGACTTCATTACTGAGCTAAAAGGGTGTCTGGGGCCATACTCTTGGGGTTTCTCTAGTCTCTGTCAGGCCAGTAAGTCTGGTCTTTTTTCTGTGAGTTAGAATTTTGTTCTACATTTTGCCCCAGCTCTGTCCAGAACCCTCTGTTGTCCAGGCACCATCTAGTTGTACTGGACTCAGTCTGGTGAAGGCTATGGTAATTGTGATCTATTAGTCCTTTGGACTAATCTTTCCTTTGTGCCTTTAGTTTTCTTCATTCTCCCTTGCTCCCAAAGGGGTGAGACCAGTGGAGTATCTTAGATGGCTGCTCATAGGCTTTTAAGATCCAGATGCTACTCACCAAGGTAGAGAATATAAATTTTCATTATAAACTGTGTTATGCCAATTGAGCTAGTTGTTCCTGGAGACCATGTTCCCCATAGCCCTCCGCCCAGCACTTCAGTCCCTCAGAGAGCTTGGATGTGTTTAGGGAGCTTCCATGACCTTTGGTTGTACAAGTTGTGCTGGCTTCCCCAGTCTTGTGTACTGTCTTACCCTTCACCAAAGTTACCATTTATCTATTGTCTATTTAGTTCCCCACCCCATCCCTTGTAACCAAGAAAGATTGTTTCTTTTTGTGTGTAAACTTTTTCATGAGTTTTTACAGTAGTACTCTCATACAATATTTGTCCTTTTGTGATTGACTTAGTTCACTCAGCATAATGTCCTCCAGTTTCATCCATGTTATGAGATGCTTCACAGATTCATCATTGTTCTTTATTGTTGCATAATACTCCATTGTATGTATGTACCATGGTTTGTTTATCCATTCGTCTGTTGATGGGCATCTAGGTTGTTTCCATCATCTTGCTATTGTGAACAATGCTGCAATGAACATCGGTGTGCATACTTCTATTAATGTGACAGCTCTTATTTCTCTAGGATATATTCCTAGGAGTGGGATTGCTGGATTGTATGGTATTTCTATTTCTAGCTTTCTAAAGAAGTGTCATATCATTTTCCAAAATGTTTGTATCATTTTGCATTCCCACCAGCAATGCATAAGAGTTCCGATCTCCCCACAGCCTCTCCAACATTTGCTATTTCCAGTTTTTTTGATTCGTGCCCATAATGCCAGGGTGAGATGGTATCTCATTGTGGTTTCAATTTGCATTTCTCTAATGGTTAGTGATCAAGAGCATTTCCTCATGTGTCTGTTGGCCACTTGAATGTCTTCTTTGGTGAATTATCTGTTCATTTACTTTACCTATATTTTAATTGGATTATTCGTCTTTTTGTTGTAGAGTGTTGGATTTTCTTGTAGATGTTAGAGATTAGACCTTTGTCTGACTTGTAAAGTCCCCGAATTTTTTCCCAGTCTATAGGTTCTCTTTTCACTCTTTTGGTGAAGTCTTTTGATGAGCATAAGTGTTTAATATTTAGAAGATCCCAGTTATCTAGCTTATCTTCTGGAGTTTGTGTGTGGTTGGTTACGGTTTGTATCCTGTTAACGCCATGTATTAGGGCCTCTAGCATTGATACTATTTTTTCTACTATGAACTTTACAGTTTTAGGCTTTATATTCAGGTCTTTGATCCATTTTGAAGTAGTTTTTGTATATGGTGTGAGGTATGGGTCCTGTTTCATTTTTTTGCAGATGGACATCCAGTTTTGCCAGCACCATTTGTTAAAAAGACTGTCTTTTCCCCGTTTGATGGACTTTGGGACTTTGTCGAAGATCCGGTGACCACAGGTGGATGGATTTACATCTGGGTTCTCAATTCTGTTCCATTGGTTAATGTATCTGTTGTTGGACCAGTACCAGGATGTTCTGACTGCTGTAGCTATATAGTAGGTTCTGAGGTCAGGAAGTGCAAGTCCTCCTACTTTCTTCTTCTTCAGTAGTGCTTTACTTATGCAGGGCTTCTTGCCTTTCCATATAAAGTTAATGATTAGTTTTTCCATCTCTTTAAAGAATGTTGTTGGTATTTGGATCGGGATTGCACTGTATTTGTAAATTGCTTTGGGTAGAATTGTCGTTTTCACAATGTTGAGTCTACCTATCCATGAGCATGGTATGTTTCTCCATTTATGTAGTTCTCTTTTGATTTCTTGCAGTAGTGTTTTGTAGTTTTCTTTGTATAGGTCATTTACATCCCTGGTTAGATTTATTCCTAAGTATGTTATTTTTTAGGGACTATTATAAATGGTATTGTTTTCCTGATTTCCTTTTCATCATTCTCTTTGTGTATAGGAATTCAACTGATTTTTGTATATTTATCTTATATCCTCCTACTCTGCTGAACCTATTAGTTCCAGCAGTTTTCTCGTGGAGTCTTTTGCATTTTCTATGTATATCATATCATCTGCAAATAGGGACAGTTTTATGTCTTCCTTACCAATTTGGATGCCCTTTATTTCTTTTTCTTGCCTTATAGCTCTAGCTAGGAGTTTCAGCACGATGTTAAATAGGGGTGGTGATAAATAATGGCATCTTTGTTTTGTTCTTGTTCTCAAGGGGAATGTTTTCAGCCTCTTTCCATTAAGAATGACGTTGGCTGTTGGTTTTGTATAGATGCCCTTTATCATGTTGAGGAATTTCCCTTCTATACCTATTTTATTGAGAGTTTTTATCAGGAATGGGTGTTGGACTTTGTTGAATGCCTTTTCTGCCTCGATTGAGATGATCATGTGATCCAAGGAATTTTCTTAAATCAGCATGTGTCCAACATGACCTTCACACCTTCCTACCTACCTAATTTCATGTGTGCGCACCCATAGGATTTGTATTTTTGGATATGTGAGAATGATTGAACGATCTTGTCTTGGTGCCCATGGTTGCATAAAGAAAATAGATTAGGGCCTGACCTGGGGGTTAAAAAGCACATACAAGAAAATCACCCTCATCAGGGTAATGGGCCTATTACTGACAAGCAGATGTTAGTAGTGCATGCCCTCCAAACCTTGATTTGGGAAAAGAGGCATCTCCTTCAGGTCAGATCAATTTATTGGCCTTTGCTCAAAAAGATTGGTTTGGCCCTGGATTTCTCAAAGAAGAAAAAAATCCATCCTACCTCATGGTGGGTCCAGCACTGCTCACAGGGCCACTTGGCAGCTCACTCCTTTCTGGGATACGCGGCCAGATTAAAGTGACAGGCACATTCTGCTCTCTGTGCCCAATGACCAAATTTTAATCTCTGGGTGTGCATATGTGTATATGTACACAGGTGTCTCTGTGTGTGTGTGTGAGCAAGTCTTTGGGACTGCATAAGTATTTGGGCTTTTCTGATCAGACATCAGGAAAATTAATGTAAATATTGATTTGACCCAATACAAGTTCCTGTCCTTAATAAAACCTTGAAGAAGTTATATTACCTTGGAGTTCATAAGGATAAAAGCATAAGTGAAAAAGTGAATCTCCTCTATGGGATATGTTTACAACAATAAATATGTACATATAATTATGTGGCAATTTACAGCTCACATCACATACAACTTCACTGTGGTTCAGGTATTAATCAGCAACTTCCCTCACTGGGACATCCATGAAACTCTCAGCCAAGGCAAGAGTGGCTAGGCAACTATCTTGTCCTTCTTTCTTCCCACTGGACACACCAGCTCCTGTATTTACATTAGTTTGGCTGCTGCTTAGTGTCAGGGCTGAAAGCTTCACTGTCAGAAATTCTTCTTTTTCAACTTATCACAGCTTGATGCTCAGTCCTTATATTATCGGATTTATGTCTCGACTGCATAGTGCTGTGGTCCCATTGGTCTCATTTTTCTCTTCCTAATAGGTGTTGCACAAACACAAGGGAGATGTTAGGAGTATGACACCTGTGTGCATTGACTTTACAGTGGTGGAAGGGGTTTTGGATTGGGAGGTCAGAGGACAAAGGGAGCAACAACATTCTGGAGCCAAAGGTACAAAACTAATAGCAAGTAGCACAGGAGTGCACATGCCTGCAAACATGCACACACATTATACACTGTCTTATTGTCATTCTCTCTCTCTGCCGGCATAAATAATTTTTAAGTTGCCCACATATCTCATCTGGAGAGCATAAATCACAAAAACCTTAGGAAACGTTTCCTCCAGGAGATTAAGAATTGCTAAGGATGTAAAATCTTCTCTGAGGTATTTAAAAATAGGATCGGCTCTCGGCCTGACTATAAAAGTGGTGTGATGATGACTTCTGAAGCCCTCGCTGCTAAACCTTTGATTCTATGATTGCTTAGAATTAGAGAGAAATTCCTGTGGCAGGCCTGGTTTAAAAATGTAATTACAATTTATACCACAGCCATGCCAAAGGCATCTAGGAATCATCTGATTCATTCTTATCCATTGGTCAACTACACACATGTCTTTTATGAGACGCTGCCCTCAGCAGAAATAAAGGACTAAGATTATTTGACTCAAAGCTGCCCGTTGACATCTGTCATGCACTACAGCAAACCCTTGAAGTGATATAAAGGCTGGAATTTTAATTGTAGAGTCAAGGGGGAAGCTCTCATTATCCACTAGCTCTGCCCTTGGCTGCATGGGCACTGGTTTAGGAGGGAGATCAAAAGGCCTAAGCAGAGATGACTAAAAAGGGTGTGTTGAGTGATGCAAGTTTACAAATATTTGAGAGCTACAAAAATAGGGATGAGTTTTTGAGTACAGATAATTGTAGACTCTTAAAATTAGAAACAGGCGCCCCAGTGGTGCAAATGGTTAAGCGCTTGGCTGTTAATCAAAAGGTTGGTCGTTCGAACCCACCCAGCAGCACTGTGGAAGAAAGACCTGGTGATCTGCTTTCATACAGGTTACACCCAAGAAAACCCTATGGGGCAGTTCTACTCTGTCACATGGGGTCGCTATGAGTTGGGATAGACTTGACGACACCCAACAACTACAAGATTTGGAAAGAACTTTGGAAGTCATTGTCAGGGTTATAGAGGTTAAACAAAATTTTTAAATTCTAAAATTGTAGAAGCTATAAAATAAGGTTAATTTCCAAGGAGTTAAACTTATTTTACATCTCTTAGTTCAGCTTTTAAAATTCCCAAAGCAACATCTTAAACTCAATCTTTATTTGTAGGAAGGAAATACCCATCATAACATTTTAAGAATATTTTATTTTTCATAGAGTTCCCATGACATCATGAATTTACTCTTTTCTATTTAAACTTTCCATATATTTACATAAGTCTAAAGATGGCATTCTTATTCAGATTTAAGCAGGAAAATAATTATCTAACTTCATAGCTAGATCTAAAAGAAACTAGGGTAGAAATCACACATAGTGCTTCTATCAATATTTACTTGAGTTGAATTGTTCTGTTTCCTATCATGGGAATCTATGTTTATGGACTAACTATAGTGTTTTCTTCTAGGGAGATGTCTACATTTTCTTACCTTTTCTGGTAATGTCATTCATCACTGCTGCTTATGATGTTAGCTCTGTATTCGCCTGAGCTCAGAAGAACCAGTGCATGACGTGAGAAGGTTTTCCTCACACGTGGAAGCACTATCTCTTGGCTTGTGGCTACAACCAACAGGTACGTGAAATACTGACCAAGCCGTCCTTTCCTGATGTTTCTGGTCAACTTGATCTGTTTGCTGCTTTTGTTTTCTATGATTCTGCAGATACTCTGCCTTAGCTGAAGTTGATTTTGGTGTTGCCAGTCCATTTGAATATACCATTTTACACTCTCAAAACACTTTCAGTTCAGAAGAAAGGTGACTGACAGGGAGAAGCAAAGAGCTCTGAATTAGCAATCACTGCCTGGTCCAAAGTAGGCATCAAAAAAAAAAAAAAAATTAAATTCTAGTCCCAGCACTATTTATCTAAGAAAACTTGGATAAGTTACTACGTCACTTTGGGCCCATTTCTTCACTTAAGAAAAGCCCTAGTCACAGACCTCAAGTTCCCGTGAGGGTACTTCCTCTAAAGCACTATCACCCTTGCTGGGCGACTGAGTCAACTAGGAGAACTTCTACAACTATGGATGTCCAGACTCCACCTCTGGAGACCAGGTTTCAATTAGTCTGAGAATGGGGCCTAGGCACTTGTATTTTAAAAGCTCCTCTGATGATTTTAATGTGTAGCCAGAGTGAGGACAGCTGCCCAGAAGAAACTTTTACAGGATCTTTTTTCCCCTCTGTAGAATGAAGACTATCTCCTCAGTAAGTGCCAGTCCGATGACGGTTGGCCCAGGTTTCTCTGCTGGGCAGAATTAAAGGGTTTAACATTTGATCTGTCCTTTTCTTTTAGATCTGCCTGTCCAAAGAGGTGTGGTCTAGTCAGACATGAGGTAGATGCAGCTCCTGAGGGGAACCTGTGGTTTTGAGTGATTACATTCAACTTAGGGAAAAGAATATAAAATAGCACCATTTCAATTTGATAAAGCTGATGTTTAGATCCCTGAGATATATGTCATTTTCTCAGTTGATTTTAAAGTCCAAGGGGCAAGAGTATGACAGACGCATCAACAAACTTCAGCAAATATAGGACTACCTACTTCAGTGTCATGAGGATTAAGGTAGGCTCTCAAATGTGCTTTGAAAACAGTTAAGAACTACCCAGATGTTTACTATCATCTACAGGCACCCACCAGATCTAGAATTCTGAAAATGTATACACTGAACAAACGTATTGCAGCAACACAACTTTGATGCTGGTAGGCCAGCTATAGTGCAGCACCAATACGGTTACTGATTTCCTGTCAGAGTGTTAAATAAAAGAAGGAGCAAACTATAATGGAAACAGCACTCAAGTGTGAATCCAGAGGCTTGGAGTCAAGATTCAGCCTGTGGAGTGCTGGAAAAGTCTTTTTCTCTCTCAAACAAGTGAGTCACATATTCCCTGAAACATCTCACCTTCCTACTTAGTATCTACAAAGAGTCAGACAGGTCATTACAGAAGAAAAATTTCTCCAGACACTAGTTCTAAGGAGAACACCCCCACCGGGTGTATTTCCAAGGAGCCTCTTGATATACTAGCCAGGGAAGTGATGAACTTCCCATCTCAACAAATTAGAACATTATATATTTTACAACGAATGTGTTTTTCCTACCCATCCGTTTATACCAATTCAAAACCACAGTATTCTACAAATTCTGGAATCTAAAATGATGTCAGGTACTCTAAGGTCACTAAAGTAATGGCACCAGAGAACAGTAACGTGAAGTGTTGTAAAATCACTGTGCTCAGTTATAATACTGAGTACTACAATCCTTTGTATTATACGAAGTATAAGGTTAAGATGGTGTTATTTTGGACTAAATGCGAGAAGTAACTAACCATAGCCAGCGAGATGATCTCAGCAATTTCTTTTTAGAGGATGCATCTATAAATTTGTTGAGACTGTGGAAACAGAAGGAACTCTAGTAAACAGAGATATGGTCTACTTCATCTTTTATCCCTTGTGTCTAACAGAGAGTAAATGCTTACTGTATGTATCCATGCATTGAATAAATTTAATAAACAGATGAGCAACGGTACAGCAAGTAACCAGGCAAATACCAACATTACAAGGATTTTTAAAAATTTTTTTAAAGAAAATGCTTGTCAATTAAAATTATAACACTGTTAATTTTTCAGAATAGAGTCAGATTCCAACAAAACACTTTTAATAAAATTAGGCACAGTGTTTGTTAAGGCAAAATTCACACAGAGGGTTACTTAATACAAGACCACATTCTTTTGTATGTTCCAAGGGGAAAAAGGTAATAGAATTGAAGTAGCTTATTCTTTCTGAAGCATTTACTATTACAAGATACTATGTAAATTTGATGCAATAAACTATATCTTGCCCTGAAATAAAATTTAATTGTTGAATAATGTCACTGAATTACATTTATTGTTATCATTAAGTTTTAAATATCTATATATCTATAAATATAGATGTTTCTAATTCACAAGATTTCAAATTCAGAAAACAAAGAAATCAGATCATAAAAAGCCATTTGACCAAAGTAAAAGTAACTATCTTTTCAGTATCCTTTGTTGATACCTTGAAATCCCAAACATTCTAAAAATTAAAAATACTGGTTATTCTAAAAATTTCTCCCACTGTGTTTTCGTTTCCCATGAATACAAAGTAGGTTCAGAAATGCAAACTTCAATTGCAGGCACACAGATCTCTACATGACTGTTGAGGTTAAAAGTCTTTCTCAATACATCAATGTCAACCATTTCAGTCAATGAAAAGGTTCTCTTAAAACATTGGTGTACACAGAAAAAGTAACTAATTTAGTAATTTTTTTCCCCAGTATCAGCAACAGCAATGTCAATCTTTTTCTAGTTTCCTCCCCTAACTGGAATTTAGAATAAAACAGTCTTATCCAATTTACTCACAGTCAAAGAAAGAAAAGTTCTGGTGAATAGAGAGAGTCTCTCCACGCCGGCTTCCTGGTATGACTGTATATAAATTACCTTCGTTATCTACTAGATTGAGTACTGTCCTCTAAAACAGTAATTGAGACTGACCAATGCTAGGTAGAAGTCTAGTAGCACTCAAATTACTATTACCCTGTGAGTATTCAACAATGTGTAATGTTTGACAGTAAACTGTTATTTTCCACATCAATAAAGATGGGCCAAAGGGAGAGAGAAAAAGAATGGGGATATTTACATGCAAAAATATTAAAACATGCCCCATTTCATCATAGCATTACAAAGCAAGCCAAATGAGAAAAATACTGGGCCTCATGGTAATATCTTTAAAAAACCAAAAAAACCAAACCCTTTGCCGTCGAGTTGATTCCGACTCACAGAGACCCTATAAGACAGAGCAGAAGTGCCCCATAGGGTTTCCAAGGAGTGGCTGGTGGATTTGAACTGCCGACCTTTTGGTTAGCAGCTGTATGATATTATAAATATGAAGGTGATTAGGAACTACTGTAATCCTTCAGTGGTATCACATAATTTTTCTTTATAAAACACAAAAGAGAATATACCTTTCCATTGATTTTATTTCAGGGGACACCTAATCCTTGTGGCTGTGACCTTCTGTGACAGTGAGCATGACTAGGGCTCCCTCCCTGGAAGCCCTAGACTCAGAGACATTAGGCCCTATTTTGGGAGAAGGAATCTCTCAGGATCAGTCTTTCTCCCAGAAGTCAAATGGAAAGGGTCTATCATAAACAAATTCTAGTTCCCCAAGTTTAAGGCACAGACATTCTGATCAAAAATGAAGGCACTGCTACCAATGAAGAGATCATGACTATAATGAAAATACAGAAATGGATGCTGTTACATTCATTAATGTTCCATAGGGTGTAGAAGTTAATATAGCAACAATGAAGGCCAAGTACTTCTTTTCTATACAGGGGAAATCAGAACTATGTATTACAGGTCATAGTGCCTAAATATCTATACAACAGTGTTGTATATGGGTGTTTACTGTTACACACCCAGCACAACTTAGAAGATCATTATTTTGGATTGAGGAGTAATACTTATACCAACATAATAAAATCTCTACTTTGAATTAGAGGAAAGAGGGTAAAAATTAGATACTTCTAAATAAATGCAGCATAGATCATTTACATACACATATTGCAACTGATAAAATTTTGTCTGTAAGAGGTCTTACAAAGATTTAGGAATAATACCCTTAGCTTCTTACATGAAGTTACTGCTAAAATGCTTTAAAAGGTCAAACTTTATTTGTCCTAATTATTTGCTTAGTGTTTTTTTTCTTTTTTACACAGTGAAAAAGTAAACATTAACCTAAGGGTACCTGCTGTACCACAAATTCCAGATTAATGAGGTATTACTCTTTCCCTTTGGGAAGATCAAGGTTGGCAACTAAGAAGTTCCCACTACTTGCCGACTTTCCATTATGGAGGGATGTGAACAAACTCCCAACAGAAAATGAACAAATCTGTGATGGAGGCTTTCCGATGGTAGTCAGTAGGCCACTTAAAAACTTTTAAACAATTCACTATTACTTTAGCAGGCCTCCTGGCTCTGGGTTCTCCCTGGGAGTCTGCTCACTCCCCTTCCCTGCCTTCGTGGCCTTTAAAGACTTCCTTCATTTAATACTCCAGCAATTGGCCTCTGCCTTCCCTCCTGTTGTTTAAAACTGACATTCACAATGTCTGGTAGAATTGGTCTGCAGCGTTACCCTGCGCTAGTATGGGCTGCCTTTTAATTTTATTTACATAAACACAAAATTTTCTTTTACTTGAAGTACAGTTTACAATGCATGTCTGTTTAAAGCTAGCAAACAAAGTTCCAAATACTAGGAATTTTAGAACAGGAGACCCCTCTGGCATGCATTTAGAAGTAAAACGTGAATGATCACCCTCAGATCTACCTCCACAGCTCAAACACCAGTAATACTGAGAGTCCTGATGAGCCTGCCCTAAGGTCAGCCAATCCCTGGCACTGTGGAAGCAAAATATTGTATTAGCTCATCTTATTTCCTAAAATCCTAGAACTATTTCACCAACACAGTTTGATGACACTGAGAAATGGATTCTAGGAATAAAGATTTTAAAAATGGGTACTCTACCCATCCCAATTTCAAGTATTAGTACTGAAAAATCCCATTCTACAAATATTAATGCTTTGGTCCACAAAAGTTTTGGTTGCTAAAATCATTCAAGTGGAGCATTATACAAATCTTACTTCATTATGAAAATCAGGCTTTGTGGTTTTGGAAATCACTAAAAAAAAACAGTTAAAGTTTATTAACTGTAGTTTCAACACAAACATGTGACTTAGCAACTAAAGAGATAGGCTATCATTTTAAATATACAGTCTATGGCTTGGGAGCTGATTATTTGGTTTCCATATTATCAGGTCCCTTATATCTTACCTTCTGGTTAATCTCTATGATCACCAGTTAGGAAAACAGGGAAGCTAGGGGGAAAAAAAAAAACAGGGAAAATCTTAGGAATTATTAGCAGCTCTTGAAAAAGGTTAGGTCAAACATTTAAAAAAATAATAAAACTAACACTTAAATGTAGATTTCATAAAAAGTCACCAAAGATGGCTGCACATGGATTGTAGATTTTAAACTATACATATAGAGAACCATACAAACATTTTGTTGAAAAACACTACGGTATAAATCTACATTGTATAAAAACCAAAAATCCCAAACCTGTTGCCATCGAGTCAGTTCTGACTCACAGCAACCCTATAGGGCAGTGTAGAACTGCCCCCATAAGGTTTCCAAGGAACAGGAGGTGGATTTGAACCACCAACCTTTTGGATAGCAGCTGAGTGCTTAACCACTCTGCCATCAGGGCTCCACATTGTATAGCAAAGGCCAGAAACTGTTTCTGCTTGAACCCTTCTATGTCTATGAAAGTTCAATTGTGTACCTTCTTTCAAGGAAGCTGGAAAGGGTTATGTAACCTTAAGTGCTACATTTACATATTCAACCCAAAGACTAACTCTTAGAAGATTACCCAAGATATCACTTAGGTCAAGCTGGCAGCCAACTGGGAAGCAAGCAGAGGCTTTTCAATCAGAAAAACCTGATCACATCAATTTGAGTATTTTACTATGAATACGTTACTTATTTTCTATGAAAATATTTTAGGCATCTTAACTAAGTCATCTACTTACAAAACATTTTGTGCTTGTCATTTAAGCATTGCCTATGTCATCTTTACCTTTCATAACTTCATAGTATGCAGCTTGCTATGGCTCAAATGGGGAAGTAAACAAAGTAGACTTACTATTTATCACTTCCTTTTTATGATGTAATAACGTACTAGCTTTGCTAAGCATTAGAAACATACTGGATTACTTCTACAGACACAGAAAATTTCTGAATCAAAGGAATAAAGAATCTTACTATATTATATAACAAAGTGAAGGGATTCACTCTATAGCAGCGTTTCACAACTGCAGTTCATGAAACTCTTGATGTCTCATGAATTAACAAACTCCAAACTATTCTACTCTATATCTTCTTCTACAATAAAAAATTATATATATATGAAAAATACCTAAGACAGGTATATATCATTATTATACAACAACCTAGCCATATGTGAACTAGACATACAGGCAATATAAATGGTGCGCCCCAGTCATGAATGCTAGCAAGTCAGAAAAGAGGTCACCTGATGTACAAATGCATGTCTGGCCTGCGCATCATGGTATAAGCAACATTTACCAACAAACCATCGTGCTATTATATGCTGATTATCTAATGAGTGCTAGGTTGGGTTGGGTATAATACCAACTTCCATTATTATTCAGTTTTTATTGCATATTCAACGTATTAATATAAATTTGGTCGTTTTTTTTTTTTTGGTCATTTCATATAGCAATCTCTGAAACTATTTTTCTGCTATACTTTAAGGATACAATATTTTAATGAAGTTTTGTTATTTCATCAATATATTATTTTCAATAAGTACTCCATGGTAAAACTAGCTTTGGAAACTCTGTTCTATTGTGTATAAACAAACTGACTCCTGCCCCCAATTTTATCTGGCTAGTTGTATTAGCTTAGTTACAACTAAATGAACAGTTGTATTAGAAAGTTACAGTACATAGGCACAGGTAAAAGAGTCATGGTTGACTGTTAAAAAGTTTTAAATTCATTTTCTCTCTTTTAATACAAGATATATAAGAGCTTTCATAGCTTACATCTTTTCTGTTGAAAACTAGTATCTGTCTGATGATGAACAGACTGATCAAGACTGTGGCGTCCCAAAAGTGTCAAAGTGATTTGCTTGCAGGGGTTCACTTTGTGTTTAAACAGAAAAATGAAGCTAAGGTGCCATGAACTCAGATGTCAGATATAAAGTTGTTGACCTAGTTCTAATACAGCATATTTAAAGTGTTCTGTGTAGTATGTCAGGTTATACGCAGAACTAGCATTATTTCTTGAATAAGGTTCTATACCCTTATTAGGATTAAGGCACTATACTAACAGCCACTGCTGGATTACATCAGGGTAACAGCAACCATGTAGAACAGAGGAGCAGAACTGAAGAGTTTTAACATCCCACACAAAAGTTACATCCCTTACTTTACCAACGTTAGTAGGTCAGGAAAGTGTAGGTCCTATGTAACTATCTCTGAGTTTATCTGCCTAGTGCTGTAATTCAGACATGGGCAATGTCAGAAAGGAGGTCTAATCCTCTTTATGGCAGTGTTCAACCTAAACCCAAGGCCAACTCTGGTAATAATTATAGCTCTGATAGTTTCTTTCTTCATCTCAACTGCCGCCAAGTCCTGGTTTATTACAGTACTGCTCGTCAGAATGTATCATTCTGCTGCGTGATTCATGCAGAACTTGAGTGAAAATTGCCATCAACTGAATTTGAAACTGCCATTCAAGAATCCAAACACGTTGCTGGACTTGTTCCTGCTGAAGGAGTAGATGAAACACAAAATCTTTTACATCACCTATAATACATACATAGACATTTGAGATGGAAACAAGGCGAGGGTCTAGTGAACTTCAAACTCTTCCTTTCTAACCACCTTTGCTCAGTCTTTCAGTGTTTCACACCATGCTGCATTCTTTTCAACCTAGAAGAACTTTCTGCATTCTGTGTGCAGCAACACTAGCTTCATCTTCCGAGTCCGATTCACTCTGGGACGTGGAGCTGTGAGAGGCAGAACTGCAAGGGGAAGAGCATTCTGGGGAACACAAGTAATGCATCAATGGGAGGCGGTACTTCCCACAGAAGTCCACAAATTTAATTTGCCTGACACAGCAGTCAAAGTAGACTCCTGGAGAGAAGAAGGAATACAAATAATCATTACAAACCAAAGAACCAGTTTCCTTCTCAACCCTTCTCCAGCTTCTTGAGAAATGTCATACAAACTCTCCTCTTTTGTGGATCTTAGGCAGAAGCTCTAGTTGCTTCTATAGCTATCAATAGAAATATTATAAAGTTTTAGGGGTGGCAATGTGGCTTCAAACAGGAGACCAAAGGATTTCCCTTAAAAGGATCTGGCATAAAAAACGTATTGTTTACTTAGCTTGTTTTCTCTGGGTAACTTGGGGGGCAGTGGCTGATGGAGTTTCTAGAATGCCTAAAGTGCCGTTCTTCCATCCCCCAAGCCACCCCCGCTTAGTACCACCCTATAGTCAGGGGGTGTAAAAAAAAAAAAAAAACTCCATTAATAATAATCTTAAAAAGAATTAGTTATTAAACTCAAAATTTGCAGAAAGGAGACTGCTTTCAGTCCCCCTGTTCTTACTTGTTGGGAAGCCAAAAATTACAAGAAATAAAATGGCACCTTATATTTGCACAGGCTCCAAATCTATAGGTTCCAAAGCTGTTTCACAAATGGTCTCACCTGACTCTCCCACAATTATATATTAAAACGAATATTCAGCCCTTGATTCCTAATTCCACACTCCTGTACTGTTTGGCCCTTCAGCTCAATATTTCTCCATCTTTCACAGGTCCATGACTCAGGAAATTTGCTCTGATTACCTGGAACTCTTAGGGATGGGAAATAGGAAGTAGGGTGGCACTTGGGATAAATGCCAGTCTGATTTGATCAGGAAACAAACCACCACCCACCCACCCCCAAAGAAAAACAATTTCTAATAGTGAAAGAAATGTCTGTGCAGTGGGAATCTAAGGACCATTTTCCATTTTAATGTGTGAAGTCATCTGCTTTTTTAGGCTGGGATTCCATTCTGCTCTTGATGGCCTCCAGAGCATGGCACAAAGATAGTTAAGAGAGGTGGGAAACATATGAAAACATGCCCAGGGCATATTCAACACACACCAAAGTCTCAGTAAGCACTGACTGATGTATCAGCACATCCATCCACTGAAAGAGACACTTGCACACCTACTACATGAGAACGAGGCCAAGTCAGTACAGCCAGAGCTGAGAGGAAAACGTGTTGCCGTGCCTGTGTTTCAGATGACCCTTAGAGACATACTACTGCACATTCTAACACACACAAGCTGTCACAATGGTTGCGGTATAACTAGAACGTCTAGAACTTTGGGTCCCATCATCCTTCTGGGAGGGCTCTCAACCTTTATACTTACCTACATTTCCTCTGGCACAACTACTCCATGTGTAGCACACAAGGTACCAAAGGAAAAAGATGTGGTGCAAAGGAGAAACAATGTTTGCTTTTTCCTGATACTTCTCAACTAACCTTGTAGTAAATCCTGTGGTAAATAAGCATAACTCATAGTTTGAAAAAGGGAATTCATGGTATGTTGCTTTGAACAATCTGGGAAAGGAGATCAATAAACTGGTCAACCGACAGACTGATAATAAAATCGCAAAAAATGTGTTTGCTTCCTGAAAATAGATGGAAGTAATGAAATAAAGCACTATGAGATCCCATGAGCTAAACTAACACAATACTATTTTGTCATCTGCAAGAGCTCAGACTATATAACAACGAAATCTTCAACAGGATATAAAATTATTTTTGTTTCACTTACAGTTTAGTAAATAATGAGTCTGGGGAGGAAACATTTAATGGTTCATTTTATATATTATCTAAAATTTTAAATTAAAAAGTTTTAAAGCATTTTTATTCCTAAAATAAATACTACATTGCTATCTAAAATATTTTAAAGCATTTTCTGTTCCTAAGATAAACAGCATATCAGTATACTATAGAAGCTGTAAAGAAATCATTTTAGAGAGAAAAGAGAATCCTTGGAGAGGTTCATTCTAGAAAAGCATAGATTCAAAGGAGACACCAGGAGTCCCTGGGTGGCACAAATGGTTAAGCACCTGGCTGCTAACCAAAGGGTTGATGGATTGAGTCCACCTAGAGGGACCTTGGAAGAAAGACCTGATGATGTACTTCCAAAAAATTGGCCACTTAAAACCCTATGGAGCAAAGTTCTCTTCTGACACACAAGTCAGAAATGACTCAGGACAACTCTGTTTTTAAAGAAGATACTAGATTTAGACTATTAAGCATGAAGGTCTGGTGTGAAGTCCCTTGCCACTGTTAAAGCCAACTTAGGAAAGGAGAAGCACAAAGAAAAGCTTAAGCACTCGTAACTTGGTACAGCACAGCAACCTCTGCTTCTGATTCTGCGAGTGGCCACAAATGGCCCCGAGTATTGTCTTTTTAAGCCAATAGTGTCTTATTTGTGTTTTAATACTCTGAGGAATTTAATCATTTTCTCTCTTTTTAACCTTCTAACAGTTTCAAGAAAGGATGAGATTTCCAAGGAAAATATCACCTGGTTCGAATCATCATCATGCAGCATGTCCTCAGCACCTACATTTATCCTACAACAGTGAAAACCCTTCTGAACTCTTACTAAAAGTGGGATTTTTTTTTCTTAGTAGTCCTTCATGAAGGAGCCAAAATAAAATTACCTGACATCAATCTGACCAATTCCCAGCCACATCCCCTGGTACTCCAAGCCCTTCACCACTTGGCCTCAATGTAACCTTTTCAATCTTGTCTCTCACGACTCCCCTAAGTGTACATTATTACTCACCCAACATTCTGCCTCTACTTTGCTCTCTCCATCTGAAAAGTCTCCTAACCTCACTTTCACCCTATCAAAACCCAAGTCATCTTTCAGGGCATACTGTAAGAATCATCTCACCTTTTTTTTTTTTTATTGTTGTAGTTTAAATGAAGTTTACATTTCAAGTTAGTCTCCTATACAAAAATATACACACATTGTTATGTTACCCTAATTGCTCTCCCCATTCTGTGACAGCACATTCCTCCTTTCCATCTGATTCCCCATGTCTATTCAACCAGCTCCTAACCCCGTCTTCCCATCTCACCTCCAGACAGAAGCTGCCCGTTTAGTCTCTTGTATCTACCTGAGCTAAGAGACACTCTGCTCACGAGTATCACTTTATGTCCCACAGTCCAGTCCAATCCCTGTCTGAAGAGTTGGCCTCGGAAACTGTTACAGTTCTGAGCTGATAAAGAATCCAGGGGCCATGCTTTCCAGGGTTCCTCCAATCTCAGTCAGACCATTAAGTCTGGTCTTCTTACTAGAATTTGAGTTCTGCACCCAATCTTTCTCCTGCTCCATCAGGGACTCTCTGTTGTGTTCCTTGTCAGGGAGGTCACTGGTGGTAGCCAGGCACCATCTAGTTCTTCTGCTCTTAGGCTGATAAAGTCTCTGGTTTATGTGGCCCTTTCTGTCTCTTGGGCTAATAGTTTCCTTGTGTCTTTGGTGTTCTTCATTCTCCTTTACTCCAGGTAGTTGGGACCAACTGATCCATCTTAGATGGCCGCTTGCAAGCTTTTAAGACCCTGGATACCACTCACCAAAGTAGGATGCATGAACTTTCTTAATAAGCTTTGTTATGCCAATTGACCTATATGTCCCCTGAAAGCATGGTCCCCAGACCCCTACCCCTGCTACTCTGTCTCTCAAAGTGTTTGATTGTATATAGGAAACTTCTTAGCTTTGGTTTAGTCCAGTTGTGCTGACTTCCCCTGTAGTGTGTGCTATCCTTCCCTTCACCTAAGACAATTCTTATCTACTATCTAGTTAGTAAATAACCCTCCCCTCCTTCCCCACCTTCGTAACCATCAAACAATGTTTTCTTCTGTGTTTAAGCCTTGAGTTCTTGTAACAGTGGTCTTATACTAAATTTACTCAGCATACTGACTTCCAGCTTCCTCCATGTTATGTTTCACTGCTTCACTGTTGTTCTATATCACCGCATACTATTCTCTTGTGTGGATATACTGTAATTTGTTTATACATTTGTCCACTGATGGGCACCTAGGCTGTTTTCATCTTTTTGCTATTGTGAACAGTACTGCAATGAACATGGGTGTGTATGTATCTATTCGTGTGACAGCTCTCATTTCTCTAGGATATATTCGAAGGCGTGGAATAGCTAGATCATATGGTACTTCTATTTCTAGCTTTCTAAGGAAGTGCCAAATAGATTTCCAAAGTCTTGGTACCATTTTACATTCCCACCAACAGTGTGTAAGTGTTCCAGTCTCTCCACAACCTCTCCAGCATTTATTATTTTGTGTTTTTTGGATTAGTGCTAGCCTTGTTAGAGTGAGGTGATATCTCATCGTAGTTTTGATCTGCATTTCTCTGACAGCTAATGATCATGAGCATTGCTTCATGTGTCTGTTAGCTGCCTGACTATCTTCTTTGGTGAAGTGCCTGTTAATATCCTTTGCCCATTTTTGAATTGGGTTGTCTTTTTGTTGTTGAGGTTTTGCAGTATCTTGTAGATTTTAGAGATTAGACGCTAATCGGATTTGTCGTAGCGGAACGTTTTTTCCCAGTGTGCAGGTTGTCTTTTTACTCTTTTGGTGAAGTCTTTTGATGAACGTTAAGTGTTTGATTTTTAGGAGCTCCCATTTATCTAGTCTCTCTTCTGGTGCTTGTGCATTGTTACTTATGGTCTGTATTCTGTTTATGCCGTGTATTAGGGCTCCTAGCGTTGTCCCTATTTTTAATTCCATGATCTTTATCATTATTGATTTTATATTTAAGTCTTTGATCCATTTTGAGTTAGTTTCTGTGCATGGTGTGAGGTATAGGTCTTGTTTCAGTTTTTTGAAGATGGATATCCAGTTATGCCAGCACTATTTGTTAAAGAGACTGTCCTTCCCCCCATTAATGGACTTCAGGCCTTTGTCAAATATCAGCTGCTCACAGGTGGATAAATTTATGTCTGGATTCTCAATTCTGTGCCATTGGTCTATGTATTTGTTGTACCAATACCAGGCTGTTTTGACTACTGTGGCAGTATAATTGGTTCTAAAATCAGGTAGCGTGAGGCCTCTCACTTTGTTCTTCTTCTTGAGTAACGCATTATTTATTTGGTGCCTCTTCTCTTTCCATATGAAGTTGGTGATTTGTTTCTCCATCTCATTAAAAAATGCCATTGGAATCTGGATAGGGATCGCATTGTATCTGTTGATCACTTTGGGTAGAACTGATACTTTCACTATGTTGAGTCTACCTATCCATGAGCAAGATATGTTTTCCCACATGCAGGTCTCTTTTGGTGTCTTGCAGTAGTGTCTTGAAGTTTTCATTGTATAGGTCTTTTACATCTCTAGTTAGATTTATTCCTAAGTATTTTACCTTCTCGGGGGCTACTGTAAACGGTATTGATTTGGTAATTTCCTCTTTGAGGTTCTCTTTGTTGGTGTAAAGGAATCCAGCTGACTTTTGTATGTTTATCTTGTATCCTGAAACTTTACTGAAATCTTCTATTGGTTCCAGTAGTTTTCTTATGGATTGTTCAGGGTTTTCTGTGTATAAGATCGTATCATCTGCAAATAGAGATACTTTGACTTCTTCCCTACATATTTGGATGCCCTTTCTTTCTTCTTCTAGGCTAACTGCTCTGGCTAGGACCTCCAGCACAATGTTGAATACGAGTGGTGACAGAGGGTATCCTTGTCTAGTTCCCGTTCTCAAGGAGAATGCTTTCAAAGTCTCTCCATTTAGGATGATGTTGGCTGTTGGCTTTGTATAAATGTCCTTAATTATATTGAGGAATTTCCCCTCTATTCCTATTTTGTTGAGAGTTTTTATCATGAATGGGTGTTGGACTTTGTCAAATGCCTTTTATGCATCGACCGATAAGATCATGTGGTTCTTGTCTTTTGTTTTATTTATGTGATGGATTACATTGATTGTTTTTCTAATGTTGAACCATCCCTGCATAGCTGGTATAAATTCCACTTGATCATGGTGAATTATTTTTTTGATATGTTGCTGAATTCTACTGGCTAGAATTTTGTTGAGGATTTCTGTATCAATATTCATGAGGGATATTGGTCTGTAATTTTCTTTTTCTGTGGCGTCTCTACCTGGTTTTGGTATCAGGGTTATGCTGGCTTCATAGAAAGAGTTTGGGAGTATTCCATCCTTTTCTACGCTCTGAAATACCTTTAGTAGAAGTGGTGTTAACTCTCCTCTGAAAAGTTTGGTAGAATTCTCCAGTGAAGCCATCCAGGCCAGGGCTTTTTTCGTTGGAGGTTTTATAATTACCTTTTCAATCTCTTCTTTTGTTACGGGTTTATTTAGTTGTTCTACCTCTGTTTGTGTTAGTTTAGGTAGATAATGAGTTTCTAGAAATTTGTCCGTTTCTTCTAAGTTTTCAGATTTGTTAGAGTACAATTTTTCATAGTATTCTGTTATGATTCTTTTAATTTCAGTTGGGTCTGTTGTGGTATCACCCATCTCATTTCTTATACAGGTTATCTGCATCCTCTCCTGGTTTTCATTTGTCAGTACGGCCAATGGTTTATCAATTTTGTTGCTCTTTTCAAAGAGCCAGCTTTTGGTCTTGTTAACTCTTTCAATTGTTTTTCTATTCTATTTCATTTAATTCTGCTCTAATTCTTATTATTTCCCTTCTTCTGGTGCCTGAGGGCTTCTTTTGCTGCTGTCTTTCTACTTGTTCCAGTTGTAGGGTTAATGATTTGATTATGGCCCTTTCTTCTTTTTGGATGTGTGCATTTATTGCTATAAGCTGACCTCTGAGCACTGCTTTCGCTGTGTCCCAAAGGTTCTGGCAGGATGTGTTTTCATTCTCGTTTGATTCTATGAACTTCTTTATTCCATCTTTAATTTCTTCTTTAACCCAATAGTTTTTGAGCAAGGTGTTGTTCAGTTTCCATGCGTTTGATTTTTTTTCCTTGCTTTTTCTGTTGATTTCTACTTTTATGGCTTTATGGTCAGAAACGATGCTTTCTAATATTTCAATGTTTTGGATTTTGTTAAGGCTTGCTTTACGGCCTGATATGTGGTCTATTCTGGAGAATGTTCCATGTGTGTTGGAAAAGAAAGTATACTCAGCTGTTGTTGGGTGCAGTGTTCAGTACATGTCTATGACATCAGGTTGGTTGACTGTAGCATTTAGTTCTTCCGTGTCCTCGTTGAGCTTCTTTCTGGAAGTTCTGTCCTTCACCGAAAGTGGCGTGTTGAAATCTCCTACTACTACTGCGGAGCTCTCTTCTCAGTGCTGTTAGTTTATGTATTTTGGAACCCTGTCATTGGGTGTGTAAATATTTATTATAGTTATGTCCTCCTGGTGTATTGACCTGTAATCATTATATAGTGTCCTTTCTTATCCTTTGTGGTGGATTTTACTTTAAAGTCTATTTTGTCAGAGGTTAATATTGCCACTCCTGCTCTTTTTTGGGTATTGTTTGCTTGATATATTTTTTTCCATCCTTTGAGTTTTAGTTTGTTTGTGTCTTTAAGTCTAAGGTGTATCTCTTGTAGGCAGCATATAGATGGATCGTGTTTTTTTAATCCAATCTGCCTCTGCCACTCTGTCTCTTTATTGGTGCATTTAGTCCATTAACATTCAGCGTAATTATTGATAAGTATGAGTTTACTGCCGTTGTTTTGACATCTTTTTTTTGTGTGCTGTTCACAATTTCTTTTTTACCCTTAATTTTCTGTGCTGAGTCATTTTTCTTTATTTTCATCTTTTTCATTGTTGTTGATTTGTGTTTGCTGAGTCTTTATATTTTCCTAGTTTTTTATTTTGATTTGTAGGACTGTTAGCTCCCTCTGAATCATCTCATTTTTTCCAGATATCATTAGATGTGCCCTTCCCTCCCCCTCTTTGAAATCCTTAAGACACTTACTTTACTGTGCCTTATATTATACAACTTATTTAATTCTCTCTAAACGCTCTGAACTCAAGAACTATTGAAATGGGGATTCAGAAAAATATAAAGTTCCAGTGTACATCCTGAAATTAACACACATTCAGCGTATTTTCATACATCTTGAATCATTCTCTATAAAGGTGCCTGATACAAAGAATGGTGAGTCTAAGAAAATGTCTTTCAAATAAATATGAAAGGTGTCTAAACATTTGAGACCCTTTTTAAAAATAGTTAGGACAGTTTGTGCTTCCTCTCATTTTACCATCTTAGTTGACTATCTCATAGAGTTCCAAGACAGGATGAGACATTCTGCGTATTCTTCCTTGTGTAAGAATGATGAAGTATTATGGAAAGAATTTAAAAAATAAATAAATAAATAACCCACAGAGGGTAAAATGTCTTACTTTATGGTAAGGAGATGGAAAGATGAAGGAAATAGAAACAGAGGCCACCTTCCTTTCTCTGAGAGAAGACTTGGCTAATTAAAGCAACACTTAACTTATCAAGTCTGAAAAAAGAAATAGCTAAGTGAGTGCGAAATATGAACAATCAATTAACTTACCTCCACACTTTGGGTTTGGGCAATTGCTGGCTAAACCTAAGTATCTGACAAGATTGCCAGGGAGATCATAGGGAGTGTAGGAAATGTTTCGGGTTTTAATAGTCCGTGCAGCTAATTCCAGGAGAGTTGGAGGGTCATAGGTTAAATCTCTAACAAAACGAACCACCAGCGGATTTCCTCGCAAACTCAACTCTTCCAGCTGAATAAGGTTGAGGATCTCTCGAGGCAGGTACGTCAGCAAGTTATTGTGAAGACTTAGGGAACGAAGCGAATGCAACCTGGAACAGATGTGGTGCAAAAATCAATAGCAGTAAGCAACGTAATTATCAAGAAGGCTAAGTATTTTTCCTTATAAATCTTCATATATGTATATACGTGTATCCCGAGCCATTACTGTCAAGTCGATTTCGACTCATAGTGACCCTATAGCACAGAGTAGAATTGCCCCATAGAGTTTCCAAAGAGCACCTGGTGGATTCAAACTGCTGACCTTTTCAGTTAGCAGCCACAGCTCTGAACCACTATGCCACGAGGGTTTCCATATATATGTATATATGCGTGTGTCTGTATATATATTTACATACATATGTATATACACACACATATATGTATGTACGTAAAGAGCTTGATTTCCCCGTAAGAACGAGCAATTAAGATTAAGGCCAACAGAAGTAAAATAAGAAGTGGCACAGTGGTTAAGAGCTACAGCTGCTAACCAAAACGTCTACAGTTCAAATCCATCAGCTGCTCCTTGGAAACCCTATGGAGCAGTTCCACTCTGTCCTGTAGGGTTGCTATGAGTAGGAATCAACTCGACGGCAACAGGTTTGGGGTTTTTTTGTAAACTAGATCAGAGCTCAGATTTGTAAATGTCATGGACTTTTGCCCAAGGAATCTTCAAAAAACCAAGCCAAACTCATTGCCATCGAGTCGATTCTGACTCATAGTGATCTTACAGGAGAGAGCAGAACTGCCCCATAGGGTTTCCAAGGCTGTAATCTTTATGGGAGCAGACTGCCACATCTGTTTCCTATGGAGCAGCTGGTGGGTTGAAACCGCCGACCTTCGGTTAGCAAAGGAGCATTTTAACCACTGTGCCACCAGGGCTCCTCCTGGAATCTTAGAGAGCTGAATTTAAGCACTCTGATATGGTACCCCATCGGCGTCAAGGCTGTAATCTTTACGGAAGCAGACTGCCACATCTTTCTCCCACGGAATGGCTGGTGGGTTTGAACTTTTGACCTTTTGGTTAGCAGCTGAGCGCTTAACCATCATGCCACCAGGGTTCTAAATGCTAGATTTAGAGACTTTTTTTTTTGTTTTTTGACATGCTATGTAATTCAGATTATCTAAAAAGAAAAGATTTCAAATACGATATAAATCAAGATCCTTCACAGTACAAAGCCTAATTGGGATAGAATGGTTCGTATCAAATATAAAAGCACTAAAAAAATCACACAAACTACCCAAAACCAAACCTGTTGCCATCGAGTCGATTCCGACTCAGAAACAGATGACAAATTTACGCTCTAATTTTGATTAGCGCCAACAGGCTAAACAGATACTTTGAGGAATAAACCAGAATGTTCAAAAGTAACGTTAAAAATAGCAATCCAACTTCACAGCAAACCTTAGAACTGTAATTTTCATGTGTCACTTACTTTGAGAACACTAATTAATTTTCTACATATAAAACACGTGGGTGAATGCAGGACCTAACACCTAGGTGTGGATTTCTGTGTATACATGAACTGCCTGAAACTACTCACTGTGAAAGCTGAGGAGGCACACTCTGGATCTTGTTGTCACATAATACCAAGTAATTTAGAGAAGGCAGATTTCCTAATTCTGGTGGAATTTCTTTGATGAAATTTCCTCCAAGATATAAACACTCTAAACTGCAAAAAAATAAACAAAAGCAAAAAAACTAAATAAATAAAAGTTGGACAAGATACCTCATTATCTCTATTACAATGGACACATTTCATTTATTCATTCAGCAAATGTTTTACTTAAGATTTGCTATGTGACATACAGGCTCTAGAGAAATAATGCAATCTTCAGGGACCTCATTCTATAGCTAAGCAGAAAAGACACACTAATATTAGCAATATAGTTAAACACAATGCAAGGCCAAAAATTAGCATGACAGGATTAAAACATCAAAACAAGCAGAACAATCCATAAACAATATGAGTCAAAAAAGATGAAAAATAAGACCACAGCAGTTCTGATTGGAAAAGGCTTCCCAAAAGTGTTGTGACTTCAGCTGGGCTTTGAGTTAGGCCCATTTTTTAGATGAGAGGAAAGAGGATACTTCAGATTGCAGGACAGCGTTTTTATGGGACTAGATCACCTTCTAACAGAAAAAAGAATTCAAGTTGAAGAACCCAGGGACAAAACTGGAGAGAGGCTAGATTATAGGACCTTTAATTTCTGTCAGTTTACCGTACTGTGGTGGCTTGCACGTTGCTATGATGATAGAAGCTATGCCACTGGTTTTTAAAATACCAGCAGGATCATTTATGGTGGACAAGTTTCAGTGGAGCTTCTAGACTAAGACAAGGAAAAAAGGCCTGGCAATCTACTTCTGAAAATTAGCCAATGAAAACCCTATGGCTCACACCATATTGTCCAAGACTTCAGCTCACTTACTTTGGACATGTAAGCAGGAGGGACCAATTGCGGGAGAAAGATATCATGTCTGGTAAAGTGGAGGGCCAGCTAAGGTGAGGGAGACTGTCCTCTGTGACATGGAATGACACAATGGCTGCAACAACGGAATCAAACACACCAGCAATCATGAAGAGGTGGTGCAGGACTAGGCAACGTTTGGTTGTGTTAAAGACATGGGGTCGCCATGAGTCAGAGTCAACTTGACAGCAATTAACAACAACATGCTTGGATTTGACGCACTACTAAGCAACTGGAAAACCACCAGCCTTTTTTCTCTAAGTTTGTTCTTTGCTTATATTATAGCAAATGTACTCTCTGGAGGCTATCCAAATAAATTACATAAAACTGACCACCATCGCAAAAGTAAGTTCCAGATGATTATCCTGTTTTCTAACAATAAGTTAGCAACATTTTAGACATAGCATGTATGCATCAAAACGTAACACTACTCAATTGGTGATGACTGTAGAAAGTCTCCCTCCAAATGATTTTTGCGGTAGGGGCTGGCACAATCAGTTCTTGTAATGTATATAAACATAAATAAAATGTATACCTGGGAAAGCCAGATCCCACAGGGCCTTTGGGGCTACAGGAAGGATTTTGAATTTTATCCTAGTTATGATGGGTTTTGAACAAAGGCAAGTTATGTAATTTGACTGAGACTTTAGAAGGATCACTTTGGCTATTGTGTGGAAAATGGATGGAGTGATGGGGTGTCAATGAGCAGGAATGGAAGCAGGAAGACCAGACTGGAGCCCAATGCGGTTCAGATGAGAAGAGATTCGCCTGGTGTATCTTTTTCTACTCCTTCACTTTCAATTTATTGAGATATTTTTATTTTAAGTGTAACTGCTGTAAACAGAGTACAACATGATCATTGATATCTTTGGACTTGTGTTTTCTATTACCATGGTACAGTGCTATGTATTTTTCCTTTCTGTTCTGCTTGTTGTTGTACTCACCAAGTTTCCTTTTGTTCCATTCCCCCCTACAGTTTTGAACTGTATATGCTATTTTTATTTTGCTAGTAGTCACCCCTTTAACTTCCTTTGCTCTTCCTCTTACTCCCAAACACACACCCAAACTCCCTTCTCTTCATATTATCTTCTAGAATTAGTTCTACCTTGATTCAAAAATAAACTTAAATATATTTATTTCCAATCGATAATTATTCAGATTTATCAACATGTTTTGTTGATTTATTTGTTCACCATTATTTTTGGCAGCTTGCTATTTCTTTTAAAGCTCATTTTTCTTGTTGGAGTACATCCCTTTAGAAGTTCTTTCAGCAAGGACACATGGTTGTTAATCTTTTGAGTCCTCTGTCTCTGAGGTATTTATTTTTCCCTCACTCTTAAATAATAGTTTGGCTGGGTATAAAATTCTACAGTGACAGTTATTTTTCCTGAGCACTTGAAAGATACTGCTTCATTATCTTATTAGAACCAGAATTACTATTGTTCCTTTGTAGGTAATTTTTTTTTTTCCTCCTTAGGAGCTTTTAGGATTTTCTATGTAGCATCATTGTTCTGAAGTTTTACTATAACTATCGTTTAACTTTTGTTTATTCCTTCTCAGTATTTAGAGATCTCTCTGCAGTTGTGGGAAATTCTCAGCCACTAATACCATAAACATTGCTTCTCCTACATTCTATTCTCTTTCTAAAATTCCTATTAGATAGCAGTTTGAACTTCTGGATTGATCTTCCATGTCTCTTAACATTTCTTTCATACTTTCTATTTCTTTATCTATGTGCTACATTCCAGAAGAATGCCTGAGTAAGATCTTTCAGCTTACTGATTCACTCTTCAGCTGGCTTAAGTCTACCATTTAGTCCATTTAGTGAGTTCATAATTATCTATTTTCATTTATAAGATTTCTAATTAGGGTTTTCTTAACTGTCAGTTGTTTTTTAACTTCCAATTCTTATTTAATCGGTAAAATTCCTTCCCTTACCTCTCTGAAGCTAAATAATATACTTATTTTAAATTCTTTTCAGATTACCTTATCATATTATATTTTCTCAGGTACAATTTCTTTCATTTGTTGAATTTCTTGTGTGGCTTTCATAATCTCAGCCTCTCCTTCATGTGTGGTGATTTAAAAGGCCAATTTGAATTTGAAGTTTTGTCGTTTTTAAAACAGACTAATGATACTTTTTTTCTATTTCTGATTGTGTAAAGGTTTCAAGATTGCATTTCTCTTTTTAGATTTATAACACTTAGTAAAAGTAGGCAAAACAAAAACAACTTTAATTTTGATGTTATTTGTTCTCTTTAAAAGATTACCTTGTGGCAAAAATCAATTGTCTGGTTACAAGACTAAACTCTCCTACATGTAAGTGCTTATGCACTGGTGTAAAAGGGTTTTTAGGTAGGGTTCTATAGTCCTATTGAGCACAGCATAAGTTCAACAGGATCAATAGCTTAAGTTTGTAATCAGTTACTCAGAAATCCCACTTTTCAATTATGAGTTCCCTGAAGAGAACAGAATATTTTGAGTCTAACATTACGAATCTTCTTGTTGTTGTCAGGTGCCATCAAGTCAGTTCCAACTCATAGAGACCCGATGTACAACAGAAGAAAATATTGCCCAATCCTGTGCCACCCTCACAATTGTTATGCTTGAGTCCACTGCTGCAGCCACTGTGTCAATCCATCTTGTTGAGGGTCTTCCTCTTCCTCTTTTTCTCTGACCAGGGACTGGTCCCTCCTGATAACATGTCCAAAGTAGGTGAGATGAAGTTTCACCATCCTCACTTCTAATGAGCATTCTGGCTATACTTCTTCCAAGACAGATTTTTGGTTCTTTTGGCAGTCCATGATATATTAAATATTCTTCGCCAACACCATAATTCGAAGGCAGCAATTCTTCTTCAGTATTCCTTATTCATTGTCCAGCTTTAGTGTGTGTATGAGGCAACTGAAAATACCACAGCTGAGGTTAGGCACACCTTAGTCTTCAAAGTGACATCTTTGCTTTTTAACATTTTAGAGATGTCTTTTGCAGTAGATTTGCCCAATGAAATATGCTGTTTGATTTCTTGACTGCTGCTTCCATGGGTGTTGATTGTGGATCCAAGTAAAATGAAATCCGTGACAACTTCAATCTTTTCTCCATTTATCATGATGTTGTTTATTGGTCCAGCTGTGAGGATCTTTGTTTTACGTTGAGGTGTAAGCCATGCTGAAGGCTGTAGTCTTTGATCTTCATCAGTAAGTACTTCAAGTCCTCTTCACTTTCAGCAAGCAAGGTTGTGTCATCTGCATACTGCAGGTGGTTAATGAGCCATCCTCCAATCCTGATGCCACACTCTTCTTCACATAGTTATGAGTCTAAATAACAGAAACTACGATGGGAAAGGAACTACAGGTATCCCCTGCTTTTTGAAAGTTCACTTTATGTCACTTTGCTTTTACAAAAGACCTATGTTAGTACCTGTTTTTGCTAAACAAAAGAAATCTGAAGAAGATTTTCACTTAAAAGCAGGAACAGCATTTAAGCGTTTGTTTTGCAGCAAGCCATTAAAGAGGCAGCCACACACCTGGAACAGTGAGAGTTGAGCTCCTTCCCTGGGAACTATACTCAGCATCTACTTCATATAGGCTGTGTATTTATTACATCATTTCTGCTTTTAGCATATGTTAGTGTTATTTTAGGTTTTATGTGTTACTTAGTATGATTTGGTAGGCTATTTTTTGGGTTTGGAAGTGCTCAAAAATTTCCCCCATATATATTAATGGTAATTGATTCTTTGCTTTACACCATTTTCGTCTTAGAAAAGGTTTCACAGGAACAGTCTTCTTTCAGATAGCAGGGGAAACCTATTTTAATGAGAAGACTATCTGGGAAAAAGTTATGCAGTCTAAGAAGTCCTTTTAATAAAGAATTCAATATTTAAATAATAACTTGCTAGTGTCTAGTGGGGGAGACAAAAAGTGAAGAAAGGGAAGAGTGAGTTTTGAGTTTGAGGGCAATTAAAATACTATACTTCCTATCCGCTTAGGTCAGGAACCAAGAGAAACCGGCCTCTGGGGGTCAGATACCAATCAATGTCCTCTTCTGTCAGTGGTTTGAGGGAGAGGGGTGCATGCACAGAAAGGATGCAAAACTTTAGCAGACCCTGTCCTATAGGGTCTTTGACGGAGAAGGATCTGATGTTTTAGGACACAAATGAGCCCACAATTATAAAATTATATAAATTTTCTTTCACAATTGACGGGTATTATTAATCAAATTACACAATCAGCTTATTAAGTATTAAGTTTAAACTTTCAGGGCCTATTTCTTACTTTAGAACTCAAATAATTTCCAAAGTTCTAGAGACTTGAAACCTTTCAAGGATTTGTGGGAATTAAATTTCTAAAACATGCTCTACTGATTCCAAATATGCTGCTCATTAAGGAGAAAGAAAACTATTGCTGAATTTGAAGCAAAGTTGTAATGGTTAAAAGTTCTTGTATTACTGATTACTGAACCTCTGTAATCAGGCTTGAAGCAATTCTATTCTTTCAGTGTTCGACAAATGCCGGAAACACGAAAATCATTCACTGAATTTATGGAAGGAATTTTTCCTTTCCTTTCTATTTAGAGTGTACAGACAAACCTTTAAGTTGTGTCTGGAAAAGTATATCACCTCAGCAATCCTCACAGACACTCAGTATGAGAGCGGTGGAGTGCCTTTTCTCTAGCACAGGCCGACGGCCCACTGAAAATACGCTAAGCCCTCTTAGTGTCAATCAGCTTTAATTGCAGGTATAGAGAGAAAATGTTTTGTTTTTCCACCCAAATAAAAATGACATTAAATGTAACAAAAATATACATTAGTACTATATTATGGTTGCTTAAAGGGAAATGGGATTCAAGTGAGACAGGGATGGACACAAAAAGGCAAAAAAGAGAAAGACAGGAGGACAATACCCTTTGCCATCAAGTTGATTCTGACGGATAGGGACCCTGTAGGACAGAGTAGACCTGCCCTATCGGGTTTTCTAGGATATAATCTTTATGGAAGTAGACTGTCACATCTTTCTCCAGTGGAGCAGCTGGTGGGTTCGAACCACTGACTGAGTACTTAACCACTGTGCCGCCAGGGCTCCTCAAGGAAGATTAGAACCACACATTTGTGGATAAAGAAAGTTGTTTTCTTGAAGCAGCATCCCCATATTGAATCGTATTCAAATACTGTGACTCACCACAGGCTTTTAAAGCGCATCACATGAACATTATATGTTCAAAAGTAGCACAAATGGAGGTACCATCTCTTGGTACCTCCCCCTCCAAAAACATACAACCCAAACTCATTGCCATCAAGTTGATTCTGACTTGTAGTGACCCTATAGGACAGTGCAGAACTGCCCCATAGAGTTTCCAATGCTGTAAATCTTCATGGAAGAAGACTGCCATATCTATCTCCTACAGAGCACCTGGTGGGTTTGAACCACTGACCTTTCAGTTAGCAGCTGAGCACTTCAACCACTACACCACCAGGACTCTTCATCTCTTGGTACTTGCCCCAAAATAAAGTAATAAAACACAGAAGGCAGAAGGAAGAGGTTGAGAGGCAGAGGAAAACTCAGTATGTGGGTCTAAATGGATATGTGTTTTTATTCAAACCTACATACTATTTGGAGACCTGGTCGTGCAATGGTTAACAGCTCAGCTGCTAACCAAACGGTTGGCAGTTCAAATCCACCAACTGCTCCTTGGAAACCCTATAGGGCAGTTCTACCCTGTCCTATAGGGTCACTATGAGTTGGAATCGACTCAACGGCAACGGGTTTGGTTTTGGATATACTATTCATCATCTAGTCAAGTCATCTATCTCTTCCCAAAGACGATAATCTTTGGTACCAAAAAACTGGCACCAATCTTTGGTACCCCAATTTCAAAACATTCTGGGTACTCTTTCTTTTTTTTAATTTTATTGTGCTTTAGGTGAAAGTTTACAGAGTACATTAGCTTCTCATTCAAAAATTTATACACAAATTGTTTTGTGACATTAGTTGTAATCCCTGCAACATGTCAGCACTCTCTCCCTTTCCCTTTACACTCCAGGTTCCCCAAGCCCATTTGTCCAGTTTTCTTGTCCCTTCCTGTCTTCTTGTCTTTGCTTTGGGCAGGAGTTGGCCATTTGGTCCCGTATACTTGATTGAAGCACGTTCCTCATGTGTGTTACTGTTTGTTTTATAGGTCTGTCTAATCTTTGGCTAAAAGGTGGACTTTAGGAGTGGCTTCAGTTCTGAATTAGCAGGGTGTCTGGGGGCCATGGTCTCCGGGGTTCTTCTCGTCTCTGTCAGACCAGCAAGTCTGTTTTTTTTTCTGTGAATTTTCTGGGGCACTAATTTTTAACTTCTACTTTGTCAAGATCCTCATATTTTCATTTTCTAAAACCAAGTCAAGCAGATAGAGGAGTCTTGAACAAAAAGGAAAGCATCAGTTGAGAAGAAAAGATTTTAGGGAGGAGTTCCAATGAAACACACTGTGCTCCAACCTACTCTCCAAAGTAGGATGTCTAGCATCCTGGATGCCGAACGACCCTGAAGCTTTCATTTATGTCTATGAGTGATAGTTATTAAGCTCTTCCTCAATTAACTTATGAGCTAATTGAGAGGAATAAGGGGTAGGCGATCAGAAGAAATAGATCAAAATACAAATTACATCTACTTTTCCAAGATTCTAAAAGTGAGTTCACCCATAAATCAGCCAAACAGTTATTATCCTTACTTGCTGAAGAAAAACCCTAAAAATAAAATTTTCAGCACCTGCTTATTTATGATACTTCAAAGGTATTTTTCGCTTCCCAAGATCAGGATCAACAAGGTACAGAAAACCCGTACATGAAGACACTCTGCTAAATTTGAAGAGGTCAATGACACCAATTAAGTCCAAAGTATGTATTTGTTATTTAGTGACAGCTAAAGTCTCCTTCCTGGAATGCTAAAAGGTGGGAGGAAAGGGGACGTTTTCATGGATTATAAATTCTGCATTTTTAAATTTTATTGTTGTCAAATATACACAACAATAAAAACTGACATTTTAACCAGTTTTAAGTGTACAGTTCAACGACATTAATTATGTTCACCTTGTTGTGCAATCATTACCGTATCTATTTCCAAATGTTTTTCTTCACCCCATACAGAAACTCAGTACTCCGGAAGCAATAACTCCCCACTTTCCCTCCCACCAGCCCGACAACCACTAATAAACTTCTGTCTCTATACAAATGGCAGTTCTAGATATTTGATATACATGGCATCATACAATATTTGTCCATTTGTGTCTGACTTCCTTCACTTAGCATAATGTTTTCAAGGTTCATCCATGAGAAGCATGTACCAGAATTTCATTTCTATTTATGGCCGAGTAACATTCCATTGTATGGATATAACACATTTTGTTTATCCATTCATTTGTTGATGGACACTTGTATTGTTTCCATCTTTTGGCTATTGTGAACAATGCTGTAATGAACACTGGTGTACAAGTATCTGTTTGGGTCCTTCTTTCAAGTCTGTTGGGTATATACCCAGGAAAAGAATCGCTAGGCCATACGGTAATTCTATGTTTAACTTTTTAAGGAACCACCAAACTGTTTTCCATAGTGGCTACAACAATTTCTCCACATCCTCATTTGTTATTTTCTGTATTTCTGATAATATCTATCCTAGTGGGTGTGAAGTAGAATCTCACTGTGGTTTTGATTTGCATTTCCCTAATGTCTGCGTTATTTTTAAAACTGCTCTTAAAAAGGACAAATACCTTCCTAAGGTCCAAAAACACCTGCCTGGTTTAAAAAGCAGCATAGCCATAGCATACAGTATATATCAGGGTTACCAATGAGGTCTAGAGAATCCACGTATATTCTAAGAAAAGACAGTGTTCTTGGGCAGTGTTATAGATTGAATTGTGTCCCTGAAAATGTACGTCAACTTGGCTAGGTCATAATTCCCAGTACTGTGTGGTTGTCTACCATTTTGTGATCTGATGTGATTTTCCTGTGTGTTGTAAATCCTACCTATACGATGCTAATGAAGCAGGATTAGAGGCAGTTATGTTAATGAGGTAGGACTCAATTTACAAGATTAGGTTGTATCTTGAGTCAATCTCTTTTGAGATATAAAAGAGACAAGCTGGCAGAGAGATGGGGGTGGGGGGTGGGCACTGGGGGGACCTCCTACCACCAAGAAAGCAGAGTGTCCTTTGGACCTGGGGTCCCTGGGCTGGAGAAGCTCCTAGACCAGGGGAGATTGATGACAAGGACCTCTGCCCACAGCCGACTGAGAAAGAAACCCTTCCCCTGGAGTTGGCACCCTGAATTCGGGATTCTAGTCTCCTAAACTGTGAGAGAATAAACTTTTGTTTGTTAAAGCCATCCATCTGTGGTATTTCTGTTATAGCAGCACAAGATAACTAACACAGGGTTTAAGTGCCTGAACCTCTACTTGTATATTTTTGAAGCTTTAATGCATTACATTAGTAGGGAGTAATAATCACCTTTGCGGGTTGAACCACATAACTCTCAACTGTCACTATCTCGCCCCAAGCAAGTCATCCACAGTAAATCTATTTCCTCATCTCTCAAAGGAAGAGGATGGATCAGGTCATCGCCAAGACTGAGTCTACCCCTAAGAGTAGATGACCCCTACATGACCCTTTCAGCCTATACTCAACTAGAGTTTACATTTGGAGCATGGCTTAAGCCTCAATCAATGTTGACTGTTACCAGGAGAGAGAAATGGAGCATATAACTGAAAGACGAAAACACTTGACATAAAAGTTCCCATACACTGTTGGAGCCAAAGGCACAATGACCATGGGCAGCACAGATATCAATTAACCCAGAAAATCTGGTCAATTAGGCAAACAGCTCTGAACAATTCTCCTGATCACATATTCAATGTGGCGTAAGTCAGAGGAATTAGGTTGTAGTCCTACTCTGCCATTGTGGAAAATTCATGGGTTTGGACTCAGAGACCCCAGAGGTCAAATCCACTGCTACCAGTTACTGGCTTTGTGATCTTGGGTCTTAATCTCTCTGAGTGTCAGTTTCCTCTGAAAAAAGGGAGTATGTCTTCACCTCACAGTCACTATGAGAATTAAGAGCATATTTAGAGCACTACAACAGGATCTACTACCTTGTAAGTATTCAGTAAGCGGGATTTTTTGGTATACCTTTTTATCCCCATGTGATGGAAGAAATATTTGCCCTGGGTTCTTAGTATATTGAGAAATTCAAATGAGAAGGTTGGAATTATAAAAAATCAAAATCTGAAGGACCAAAGTCTGTTAATTTTACCTTTCAAACTCTCTTCAACCTTCTAATTATCATCATTTCTACTGGCATCATGCTGATATAAACTACCATCATCTCTCATATTGTTACTATGGCCTGCTTCTAACCAACCCCTAAAACCTCCTTTATCTCTCCACGTCAATCCCTCACAATAACAAGACAATTGTAACTGAATAGTGAAATTTGCATTTAGTTGTTTGATGTCTGTTTCCTCTGCTACTATCTTATCTACCTGAGGGCAGGGATTACATTCACCAACATATCCCCAGTACCTAGGACAGCACCAGATGCATGTAGCTACTCAATAAAATATCTGCTGAACAAATAAATGAAGGACAGCCTCATTTTACAGATTAGGAAATTTTGGTGAGGTTATGTTAAGTGAGTAAGAACCCAGAGTTCTTATTCCCAGGCCAATATTCTTTTAACTACACTAAACGCAGCGGTCCCTTCTAGCTCTAACACTCTATTATCTAAGAAAATCCAATAAAGGATATGAAAGCATTTTACAGACAGAAGATACGACTTTTTCCCACTTTGGATAACGAACTTGCTCTCACTCTATTTCTCACTCCCCTGCAGGGCACTTCTAAGGGACTGTCACCATCATGCGCCTCCAGTTCCTCATTCCATTCAAATCAACATATGTTTACTGAATAATCTAGTAGGTGAAGCGAACCTGTAAACTAGGAATTACAATCAATAAGTTAAATGCAATGGCGGGATGAATGAGTACAGAAGTAGTGCGGATTAGGCAATAATTATTGCCAGGGAGCAGTAAAGGAAGGACATACAAAGGTGACCCTTGAGATAGGATGGGCACGAGTTTGCCAGACGCAGGAAACTTTCCAGGCCAAGGGACAGCATGTGGAGAGAAAAGCACTGCATCCATTAAATACATATTTAGTGAGCACCTAGAAGGGCTGGGAAAGTGCATGGCTCACAAAATTCCACAAATACTACTGCTGGCATTGCTACGGAGAAGGGCAGCTGTAAATGTTAGCGGAAAGCTATGCTAAAAGGCAAAGACTCTGATCTACAGGCATGCAAAACCACTGAAGACTTCTGAGCAAGGAAGTGACTACCTCAGATTTACAGTTGTTTGGGTACCTACTCAGTTCAGATTACACCCCTAGACCCAAAAAAGGAGACAGAAATACTGCCTCGAACATCTGCATATGGCAAGCACAATATACCAAACGTTGTCATACACACGATCTTCACCACAACTCGCTGGGACGGCTGGGCAGCACTCACCACCAACCAGTTAGAGACAGCCTGGAAGAATTCGGTTACATGACAAATGAGTGGAGCCAGAGCCAAGCTCGGCACCCCGGGGTTCCCGGCCATCACCCCGGATCTCGCCCGCTCCCTGCCCACCCCCCACCCCCCACCCCCCACTCCCCACAGGGCGTCGCTCACCTCTGCAGGTTCTCGATCTCGGCGGGGATGCTCTGCAGCTGGTTGCCGCCCAGGCTGAGGGTCTGCAGCGCGCGCAGCTCCAGCAGCGAGGCAGGCACCTCGTGGAAGCAGTTGCCGCTGAGGTTGAGCACCTGGAGGCTGCGACAGAGCGGCGACTGGGTCAGGCCCTTAGGCAGCGCGCCGGGCCCGCCGAGCCGGTTGTTCTTGGCCAGCAGCGTGCGCAGGTTGCGCAGCGCAAGCAGCTCCGGCCCGAGCGCCGTCAGCGCGTTGCTGCTCACGTCCAGCAGCTGGAGGTGCGGGAAGCCGCTGCCCAGCGCCCGCGGCAGCGACGCCAGACCGCTGTGAGGCAGCAGCAGCCGCAACAGCGCCTCCCGCGAGCCGCGCCGCTCCTCGGCCCGCGCCTCCAGCTCCGTCTCCAGGGTCTCAGGCGACACACTGAGGCGGGACAGGTTCAGTTCGGCCTCCCCGGCCGCGGCCACCACCACTCCGGCCTCCTCCATCCTGGCCGCCGCCGGGCGCGGGGCCACGGAATCTGAGCAGCGCGGCACGGGGCCACAGTCCGGAGCTCGGCGGCGCCCCGGAACCTGAACCTGGCCTGCGTCGGAAGTGTCGCGTCCCGGCTGAGTCACGCGACGGGAGCCGCGGGGTGCGCGCGCCGCTCCGGGGCCGGGCTCCGCCTCACCGGGCACGGGGCGCGGGGCGTGGGGGGGGGGGGGGGCCAGAGGGCGGCGCGTGGGAGGTGTGTGGGCTGCGCCGGGCGGGGAATGGTCGGCGGCCGCGAAGTCGCCCTCTGATCCTGCCCGCTTTGGGAAGCCGTGCTTCATAGTCCTTGGAGTCTGTTGACCTGTCGCTGGGGTCCAGGGCCGTCTCTGTAAACAGAAACGGCCGGAGGACTGTTTGGTTATTTGGCTTTGAGGGTACACGCGCCATGTTGCACCGCCCACTCGGTTCTCGGTTTAGAAGTGGGGCCCCTAGTCTGAAAGAGTCAATGGGAACACGGGTGGCACAGTGGTTAAGAGCTCGGCTGCTACCCAAAAGGTCTGCAGTTGGAATCCACCAGCTGCTCCTTGGAAACCCTACGAGGCAGTTCTACTCTGTCCTATAGGGTCACTAAGAGTCAGAATTGACTCAGTGGCAACACATTTGGTTTTCAGTTTCACTCCATGACAGCAAGCCCCAGGAATGTGGAGTCCAGGGTTTAACAATCAAAGCCGATCTCCAAGTGTGAAGGCAGCTTGTTGAGCTGGACTAGGGATCAGAGCTTCTGGATCCTACTTCGGGTTCCGATGTTAATAGCTTTGTGTTCTTGGAAAAGGGATTTGATACCAATTTTCTCAGCCATAAAATATAGATAATATCTGCCCTGCTTATCCTACAGGATTGTTGAAAAAAAAAAAAAGCCTGATGAAAAAATAATGTGTCTCAAGTAAGGTCATTTAGTTTAATTATGGAAGCACTTTGCGATTTTTAGTCTAAGTTGTGGCTAGGAGTGACCTTGGGAGGCATGGGAGAGGTTTGTTGAATTGAGATAGCTCAAATTAATTGATCAGTTTAAGAACTCAGAAAGCACTGAAGTTGACAGTAATTGTACTGAAGGTTAAAGCTACAATTTTACTGGGAAAATCCTGACTGGCTTTAATTTAGTACTTCTAATTAACATATATTTTCCTCTTGCCCCAAACTAGGTCTTTTTATTTTATTGTTGTACTTCAAGTGAAAATTTACAATTCAAGTTAGTCTCTCATACAAAAATTTATACATACATTGTTATGTGACCCTAATTGTGACAGCACATTCCTCCTTTCCACCCCTGATTTCCTGTATCCATTCAACCAGGTCCTGACCCTCTCTGCCTTCTCATCTCATCTCCAAACAGGAGCTGCTCATTTAGTCTCATGTATCTACTTGAGCTAAAAAGCACCTCTTCAGGAATATAATTTTATGTCCCATAGTCCAGTCTAATCTTTGACTGGAGAATTGGCCTCAGGAACGGTTTTAGTGCTGGGCTGACAGAGAGTCTGGGGGCCATGCTTTCTGGGGTTCCTCCAGTCTCAGATCATTAAGTCTGGTCTTTTTACTAGAATTTGAGTTCTGCACCCCACTTTTCTCCTGGTCCATCAGGGACTCTGTTGTGTTCCCTGTCAGGGCAGTCATTAGTTGTAGCCAGGCACCATCTAGTTCTTCTGGTCTCAGGCTGATGCAGTCTCTGGTTTATGTGGTCCTTTCTGTCTCTTGGGCTAATGCTTTCCTTGTGATTTTGGTGTTCTTCATTCTCCTTTACTCCAGGTGGGTTGGGACCAGTTGATGCATCCTAGATGGCTGCTCACTAGCTTTTAAGACCCCAGACGCCACTCACCAACGTAGGATGCAGAAAATTTTCTTAATAAACTTCGTTATGCCAATTGACTAGATCATTTCTGATACTACTTTTTATAATATTGAAAAGTCATGGATAGAAATGAGAAAACTACTTTTTTTTTTTTACAAAGCATATGCATAAAAAAGTTAAAAGTTTATTTCTAATCAATGATATTAAATTGCTTTCCCTAGGAACCCCCAAGACTATGGTCCCCAGACACCTTCTAACAAACAACTGAAGCCACTACAAAAGTTCACCTTTCACCCAAAGATTAGACAGACCTGTAAAACAAACAATAACGAGGGTGAGAAACATGCTTCTTAGATCAATCACGTATACAAGACAAAATGGGCAGCATCAGCCCGAAAGCAAAGACAAGAAGACAGGACGGGACTCAGGAAAATTGGACAAATGGAAATGAGGAAACTGGGGTGGAAAGGGGGAGAGCGCTGACACATAGTGGGGATTACAACCAATGTCACGAAACAATTTGTGTATAAATTTTTTGATGAGTTTCTCTGTAAACTTTCACCCAAAGCACACAAAAAAAATTACTTCCCACCTAAAAAAGAGGAGAAGAGTAACTTTTCTTGCCAGTCATTTGTGTGAGAAACTTTATGCCTCTTAGCCCTGACCAAACTTTAATTTGGTGGTTATAATTGTGGGAGGATACACTTTGTCAGTTTAAACTTGGGATGGAACTTTTTAAGGCATATGGAGTATCTTGCAGTCACCTGCTTTGAAAGGGTCTGTTTTAAAATTAGACCTTGTTTTGCATCAAGATCACATTCTGGCAGGAGCACTGTTGTGTGCGGTGGAGTCTATTTGGACTTATAGTGACCCTGTAGGACAGAGTACAACTGCCCTATAGGGTTCCTAGGCTATAATCTTTATGGGAGCAGATTGCCAGGTCTTTTCTCCAGTCCAGTGGCTGGTAGGTTCAAAACCACCAACCTTTCAATTAGCAATGGAGTGCTTAACCATTGCACCACCAGGCTCCTTGATGAGAGCACTAACAAGTGACAATTGCAATTTTAAATAATAGAGTTTATGCTTTAAAAAAAAAAAGATGTACCTGTCTGTGATTAAAAATAAGTGTCAGGAGCATAGTGAAAAACGAGAATGAATAATTTTGAATGTGATTCGAAAGTAGAGTTAAGATTACAGATCAGTGAAATTAAGGAGGTAAAGGATGGAAATAGCCTCAATAATGGAGAATGAAACTACCCGATTGAAGGTTTTGAAGAAATACTGAGATGATAGAAGAAAAGGAAGAAAAGAAGAAAAGGAAGTAGGAAAAAAAAGTGATGTGGGCAAAGAAATTAGTGAACTGACAAATTTCAAAAGCCTGCTTCTGGAAATGGATCGATATCCTAGGCATTAATGAGCTGAAATGGACTGGTATTGGCCATTTTGAATCAGACAATAATATGGTCTACTATGCTGGGAGTGACATATTGAAGAGGAATGGCATCACATTCATAGTCAAAAAGAACATTTCTAGATGTGTCCTGAAGTACAATGCTGTCTGTGGTTGGATAATATCCATAGGCCGACAAGGAAGACTGGTTAATATGATTATTATTCAAATTTATGCACCAACCACTAATGCCAAAGATGAAGAAACTGAAGATTTCTGCCAACTTCTGAAGTCTGAAATTGATCAAATATGAATCAAGATGCATTGATAATTACTGGTGATTGGAATGTGAAAGTTGGAAACAAAGAAGAAGGATCCGTAGTTGGAGATATGGCGTTGGTGACAGAACAGATGCTGGAGATCACATGATAGAATTTTGTGAGACCAATGACTTAAACAGAGACTATACATGCAGACTTCACTAGATGGAAAACATAGGAATCCAATTGACTACATTTGTGGAGATGATGGAAAAGCTCAATATCATCAGTAAGAACAAGACGGGCTGACTGTAGAACAGACCATCAATTGCTCATATGCAAGTTCAAGTTGAAACTGAAGAAAATTTAAACAAGTCCACAAGAGCCAAAATATGACCTTGAATGTATCCCACCAAATTTAGAGACCATCTCAAGAATAGATTTGACACATTGAACACTAATGACAGAAGGCTGGGTAAGATGTGGAATGACAACAAGGGCATAATAATTGAAGAAATTAAAAGTTCGTTAAAAAGATGGGAAAGAAAGACCAAAATGGATGTCAGAAGAGACTGTGAAACACGCTCTTGAACAAAGAGCAACTAAAGCGAATGGAAGAAATGATGAAGTAAAGAACAGGACAGAAGATTTCAAAGACCAGCTCGAAAAAACAAAGTAAAGTATTATAACAAAATGTGCAAAGACATCGAGTTAGAAAGCCAAAAGGGAAGAAAATGCTTGGCATTTCTCAAGGAAAGAACTCAAGAAAAAATTCAAGCCTCAAGTTGCAATTTTGAAGGATTCTATGGGCAAAATATTGAACAATGCAGTAAGTATCAAAAGATGGAAGGATAGACAGATTCACTGTTCCAAAAAGAATTGGTCAACATTCAGCCATTGCAAGAGGTAGCATATGATCAAGAACCAATGGTACTGTAGGAAGAAATCCAAGCTGCACTGAGGGCATTGGTGAAAAACGACTCCAAGAATTGACGGAATACCAACTGAGATGTTTCAGCAAATGGATACAACGCTGGAGGTACTCACTTGTTTATGCCAAGAAATTTGGAAGACAGCTACTTGGTCAACCGACCTGAAGAAATCCATATTTGTGTCCATTTCAAAGAAAGGTGATCCAACAGAATGCAGTAATTATTGAACAATATCATTAATATCATATGCAAGTAAAATTTTGCTGAAAATATTTAAAAATGGTTGCAGCAGTCCATCAACAGACTGGATTCAGAAGAGGACATGGAACGAGGGATATTATTTCCAATGTCAGATGAATCTTGGCTGAAAGCAGAGATTATCAGAAAGACGTTTACCTGTGTTTTATTGACTATTGAAAGGCATTCGACTGTGTGAATCATAACAAATTATAGATAACGTTACAAAGAATGGGAATTCCAGAACACTTATTTGTGTTCATGCAGAACCTGTACACAGACAAAGAGGCAGTTGTTAGAACAGAACAAGGGGATACTACGTGATTTAAAATCAGGAAAGTTGTGCGTCAGAGTTGTATCCTTTCAGCATACTTATTTAATCTGTATACTGAGCAAATAATCCGAGAAGCTGGACTGTATGAAGAAGAAAGTGACATCAGGATTGGAGGAAAACTTATTAAAAACCCTCCAGATGCAGATGACACAACCTTGCTTGCTGAGGGCAAAGAGGACTTGAAGCATTTACTGATGAAGATCAAAGACTACAGCCTTCAGTATGGATTATCCCTCAACATAAAACAAAAATCCTCACAACTGGACTAATAAGCAACATATGATGTTGTTAGGTGCCATTGAGTCGGTTCTGATTCATAGCGACCCTATGTACAACAGAACAAAACACTGCCCAGTCTTGAGCCATCCTCACAATACTTGTTATGCTTGGGCCCATTGTTGCAGCCACTGTGTTAACCCATCTCCTTGAGGGTCTTCCTCTTTTACAGTGACCCTCTACTTTACCAAGCACGATGTCCTTCTCCAGGGACTGATCCCTCCTGATAACAAGCCCAAAGTATGTGAGACATAGTCTTACCATCCTTCCCTCTAAGGAGCATTCTGGTTGTACTTCTTCTAAGACAGATTTCTTCATTTTTTTTTGGCAGTCTGTGGCATATTCAATATTCTTCACCAATACCACAATTCAAAGGCATCAATCCTTCTTTGGTCTTCTGTATTCATCGTCCAGCTTTCACATGCATATGAGGCACTTGAAAACACCATGGCTTGGGTCAGGCACACCTTAGTTTTCAAGGTGACATCTTTGCTTTTCAACACTTTAAAGAGGTCTTTTGCAGCAGATTTATCGAATGCAATGTGTCTGTTGATTTCTTGACTGCTGCTTCCGTGGGTGTTGATTGTGGATCTAAGTAAAATGAAATCCTTGACAACTTCAATCTTGTCTTCATTTATCGTGATGTTACTTATTGGTCCAATTGTGAGGATTTTTATTTTCTTTATAATCCATACTGAAGGTTGTGATCTTTGATCTTCATCAGTAAGTGCTTCAAGCCCTCTTCACTTTCAGCAAGCAAGGTTCTGTCATCTCCATAACGCAGGTTGTTGATGAGTCTTCCTCCAATCCTGATGCCTCGTTCTTCATATAGTCCAGCTTCTTGGATTATTTAGGTACTGTGCAAGGATACAACCCTGACACACACCTTTCCTGACTTTAAACCATGCCTTATCCCCTTGTTCTGTTGGAACGACTGCCTCTTGATCTATGTACAGGTTCCTCATGAGCACAATTAATTAAGTGTTCTGGAATTCCCATTCTTCACAGTGTTATCCATAATTTGTTATGATCCACACAGTCAAATGCCTTTTCATAGTCAATAAAACATAGATAAACATCTTTCTGGTATTCTCTGTTTTCAGCCAGGATCCATCTGACATCAGCAATGCTATCTCCCATGTCCTCTTCTGAATCCAGCTTGAATTTCTGGCAGTTCCCTGTCGATGTACTACCGCAACCGCTTTTGAATGATCTTCAGCAAAGTTTTACTTACATGTGATATTGATGATATTGTTTGATAATTTCCACCTTCTGTTGAATCATCTTTGTTTGGAATGGGCGCAAATATGGATCTCTTCCAGTGGGTTGACCAAGTAGCTGTCTTACACATTTCTTGGTGTAGACAAGTGGGCACTTCCAGCACTGCATCTGTTTGTTGAAACACCTCAGTTGATATTCCGTCAATTCCTGGAGCCTTGTTTTTCACCAATGCCTTCAGTGTAGCTTGGACCTCTTCCTTAAGTGCCATCAGTTCCTAATCATATGCTGCCTCCTGAAATGGTTGAACATTGAGCCATTCTTTTTGGAATGGTGACCTTCTTTTGATACTTCCTGCTTCGTTTAGTGTTTTCCCTGTAGAATCCTTCAGTATTGCACTTCAAGGCTTGAATTTTTTCTTCAGTTCTTTCAGCTTGAGAAATGCCGAGCGTGTTCTTCTCTTTTGGTTTTCTATCTTCAGGTCTTTGTACATTTCGTTATAGTATTTTACTTTGTTTTCTCGAGCTGCCTTTTGAAATCTTCTGTTCAGCCCTTTGACTTTACCATTTCTTCCTTTCACTTTAGCTACTACTCTACATCCAAGAGCAAATTTCAGATTCTCTTCTGACATCCATTTTGGGGCTTTCTTTCTTTCCTGTCTTTTTAATGACCTCTTGCTTTCTTCATGTATGATGTCCTTGGTGTCATTCCACGACTTGTCTGGCCTTTGGTCATTAGTGTTCAATGCATCAAATCTATTCTTGAGATGATCTCTAAATTCAGGTGGTATATACTCAAGGCCGTACTTTGGCTCTCGTGGACTTTTTCTAATTTTCTTCAACTTCAACTTCAACTTGCATATGAGCAACTGATTATCTGTTCCACAGTCAGCCCCTAGCCTTGTTCTTACTGAGGATATTGAGCTTTTCTATCATCTCTTTCCACAGATGTAGTCAATTTGATTCCTTTTTTTTTTAATGATTCAAAGCAATTATAAGATCTTGCAATAGCTCATAGTCAGTATCAAAAATGGCATTGTTAATGTATGATACTTCAAAACATTCTGAGTTTTATAATTGTGGAGGACTTTCTTTAGGCGTTCTGGGTTTTGTGGGCTTTAGACAACAAACTTGGAGTAGGGCACTTAAAGGCACCTGAATCAGACAAAATTCAGAGTAGGCCAGCCCACCTGGCTTTTTAATAGGCCAACTCCTGCCAAGCCTTGTGCCATGCTTGTACCACATGGCCCTGCCTCTGACCATGGCTGATTGATAGATCCGTGGTGGACATTTGATCAAAGCAAGCCCACCAGCAGACTGCCTGGAGACCTATCACTTGTAAAGCACTGCCCAAAGGGAGAGAGGCAGAGATGTCATCTTGTTTTCTCCCTTTCTTTCCCAGGAATTTAATCCAAAGAACCCAGAGGGGAATTGCAGTTGGTAGCTGATAAGAAAGAAGCAGACACATGTGGAATGCTGTTACTTTTTATCAATTGTGGAACATAAGAGCAAAGATTCATAAATACTGCTGCTGAGGTCCAGGGCTGCCTCATATTCAGAGTGGCCCTCCAGGTGCAGGTTCAGTGAGGCCAGCTTTCTTTCTTTTTTGCAGAAGTTTCTTTTTTTCTTCTTCTTTTTAAATTTTATTGTGCTTTAGGTAAAACTTCACAGAGCAAATTAGTTTCTGAATCAAAAATTTATGCACAAATTGTTTTTTGACATTGGTTGCAATTCCTGTAATGTATCAGCACTCTCACCCTTTCCCATTATACCCTGGGTTCCCTGTGTCCATTCATCCAGGTTTCTACCCCTTCCTGCCTTCTTGTCTTCGCTTTGCAGGAGTTGCCCATTTGGTCTTGTTCACTTGCTTGCACTAAGAAGCACGTTCCTCAGGTGCGTTATTGTTTGTTTTATTTAAAAAAAAATCTGTTGCCATCAAGTCTCAGCAAGTAGTTATAATTATTATTAATAGTTGTTGTTTCTGTTAGTGGCTGTCAAGTCCACCCCTGCCCCTCCTCCTGACTCATGTTGACTCCAGGTACAACTGGATCAGAAAGTTGTGATCCATAGGGTTTTTTGTTTTTTTTTGTTTTTTTTTGTTTTTTTTTTGGGTCTGTGAGTTCTGTGTGGCCATTGCAAAGAATTACTGAACCCAGCAGACAAGTGGGGAGTGCTGTGGGAGGGAAGGGGTTTTTATTTATTTATTTATCTATGGCTGATTGTTCAGAAGTGGCTTGCCAGGTCTTTCTTCCTAGTCCATCTTAATCTGAAAGCTCCACTGAAACCTATTCAGCATCATAGCAATATACAAGCTTCCACTGACAGACTCTTTGTGGCTGTGCATGAGATGCACTGGTTGGGAATTGAACCTAGGTCTCCCACATGGAAGACCAGAATTCTACCACTGAATCGCCAATGCATTACTCTTCCTACTAGTATTACTAATAGTAAGAGTAAAAGTAGTTATTACTCTGTCACTGTCTTAGGCTAGGTTCTCTAGAGAAGCAAAACCAGTAAAGCATATAAATATATATAGAGAGAGATTTATATCAAGGAAACGGCTCACACGATTGCAGAGGCTGGAACATCCCAAGTCCGTGGATCAGGACAGAGGCTTCTCTTGATTCACGCAGCTGCAGGGGCTGGTGAACCGAAGATCAGCAGGTAGGAGAGCAGGGCTCCAGTTCATAGGCTGCAAAGATCGATCAATCCCAAGATTGACAGATAAGCTGATAGCTCAAGTCCCAAGAACCGGAGTTCAGATGAACAGGAGGCAGCTGCAGGATCCCAGAGTGAGCAAAAATCCAGAACGTCTGCTTATATTCAGATGTAGGCCACACCCCCAAGGAAACTCCCTTTCAACTTATTGGCTACTCACAACAGATTCCATCATGAGAGAGATCACATATAAACACTGAGAATCATGGCTAGCCAAGTCGTCTTAGTCATCTAGTGCTGCTATAACAGAAACACCACAAGTGGATTGTTTTAACAAAGAGAAGTTTATTTCCTCACAGTTAAAGTAGGCTAAAAGTGCAAATTCAGGGCGTCAGCTCCAGGCGAAGCCTTTTTCTCTCTGTCTTTGTCTCTTGTCTTTGGTGTTCTCCCGGACTAGGAGCTTCTCTGAGCAGGGACCCTGGTCCAAAGGACGCGCTTTGCTCCCGGCACTGCTTTCTTGATGGTATGAGGTCCCCCTGTCTCACTGCCCCCTTCTGTCTTTTATATCTCAAGAGATGGCCTCAGGACACAATCCAGACTTATAGATCCAGTCCTGCCTTACTAACACAACTGCTACCCATCTTCCCTCATTAACATCATAGAGGCAGGTTTACAACATACAGGAAAATCACACAGTACCAGGAGTCATGGCCTAGCCAAATTGGTACACATATTTTTGGGGGGACATAATTCAAACCATGACACAAGTTGACACACAATCTTAACCATCACAGTCACTCATTAGATCATGATTAGGATAAAGAGAAATAAAGTTAAGAACAATCTTTACTCATGATGACACAATTTCCTCAGACATTCTCTGGTCTGGGTCATGCCATGACTTGGGGATTAGGATTTGAATGGTTGGTCTGACCTCTCCTTGTCCTTGGGTCTTGACATCCAAAAGTTAGGCTTATTGTGTTATCTATCTCTAAGTTATATCATGACCTCATGCCTCCTAAACTGGACCCCTACCTCCATACTAACCATCTCTAATCAATCTTCAGATTGATCAACATCGTTAAAAAAAACCTGATGCCATCAAGTCGATTCTGACCCCATAGGACAGAGTAGATCTGCCCCCATAAAGTTTCCTAGGCTGTAATCTTACAGAAGTAGATTGCCACATCTTTCTCCCACAGAGTGGCTGGTGGGTTCAAACTGCCTACCTTTTGATTAGCAGCTGAGTACTTAACTACTGTGCCACCAGGGCTCTTTCATACCCACTAGGATGGCTTTAATCAAAAATACAGATAATAACAAGTGCTGTCGAGGATGTAGAGAAATTGGAACCCTCATACACTGCTAGTGGGGATGTAAAGTGATGCAGCTGCTTTGGAAAAGAATTGGCAGTTCCTGAGCAGGTTTAAAAAAAAAAGAAAATTGCAAAATGAAACAGGATCCATAACTCACACCATACACAAAAACAAATTCCAAATCGATTAAGGACCTAAATTTGAAAACTAAAATCATAAAATTCTTAGAAGAAAATACAGGGGTAAGGCTGGTGGGCCTAGATTTTAACAATGGACTATCTAATATAATAACTAAAGCACTAAACAGTAAAAGACAAAATAAGTAAATGGAACTTCATAAAAATTAAAAATTTTTGTTTATCAAAACACTTTACCAAAAAAGTGAAAAGACAGGCTACCTGGGAGAATGTTTTCAGAAACCATATATCTGATAAGAGTCTAATGTCCAAAATATATATAAAACTTCAACAACTTAACTACAAAAAGGCAAATAACCCAATCAAAAATGGGCAAAGGACTAGAATAGACATTTCTCCAAAGAGGACATTCAAATGGCCACCAAATGTATAAAAAAATACTCAGCGTCATTAGCCATCAGAGAGGTGCAAATCAAAACCACAATGAGATACCATTTCACTCCCCCTCGGATGGCTAAGATAAACAAACAAATGAACAGAAAATAACAAATGGTGAGGATGTGGGGAAATTGGAACCCTTGTCCATTGTTGTTGGGAATGCAAAATGGTACAGCCGTAGTGGAAAACAGTGTGTCGGTTCCTCAACAAAACTTAAAAGTAGAACTACCATATAACCTAGCAATTTTACTGCTAGGAATATACCCAAGGGACTTGAAAGCAGCGACATGAACAGACATATGTGCACCAATGTTCATTGTAGCATTATTCACAATAAACAAAATGTGAAAAAAACCTAAATGCCCATCAATGGTTGAATGGATAAACAAATTGTGGTGCATACGTACGATGGAATACTACTCAGCCCAAAAGAGAAATGAAGTCTTGATACATGCTACAACATGGATGGAGCTTAAAGACATAATGCTGAGTGAAGTAAGTCAATCACAAAAGGACAAACATTGTATGACCTCACTTATATAAAAAGAGAAGAACAGGAAAATGTATAGAGACCAAAGTTTATTAGTGGTTACCAGGGGCAGGAGGGAAGGGGAAAAGGGGAGGTCATTGTTTTTGGAGTACTGAGTTTCAGTTTATGGTGATGGAAAGACTGCATTGATTAAGGGTAGGATTGTACAGCCGATTAATGTAATTGCTGTCAATAAGTTGTATACCTACAAAAAGTTGAATTGGCAAAAGTTGTTTGATAGATATATTTACAACAACAACAAAAGAGCAGTTGCTGAGACTACTGATGTACAACCAAACATCTCATGAGATTTTGTTTCTTTGGAGGTTTAGGGTCATGGTTTCACTGGGACATCCCAGTTAATTGGCCTAATATTGTGTTCACTGCTTCTGTTCTACCTCCTAGTTTGTTGTGTAGTGCATGGGGTTTTAAAAGCTTGCAGGCGTTCATCCAAGGTACAATAATTGATGTCTATTCACCTGGAGCAACATAGGAAGAAGGAAAGTCAGGAAGAGGAAGAGGAAATGGAATGCATGGCTAATTGCCTCCATGAATAATGGCCTCCTTCTCCCTGAGACCAGAAGAACTGGGTGGTGCCCAGCTACCATAACTGAATGTTTTGATTGAAGATTCTATCGAAGAATCCTGATCAAAAGGGGAAAAGTGCAGAACAGAATTTCAAATTCTCATTGAATCCAGATTTTCTGGGAGCCATGGAGGCTGGATAAACCCCTGAAACTATTGCCCTGAGATAATCTTTAAACCTTACACGTTAAACCAAAACTACCCCTTGCAATATACCTTGCAAAGACATTTTGAACCAACAAATACAGCCATAAAACCAACCAATAGTTTAGCTTAACTAGTAAAGAATGTCTGCCTTGAGCATTGTGCTCTTTTAAGATCTATCTTTATGGGATCAAACTGACAACAGTAACTCAAAAGATTAGCTAGGAAACTTGAGGGCCAGTTTATATTAACGGGAGGGGAACAATTAGGAAAAGGAGGGTGAGAATGCTTGCACAACTTAAAGAATGTAATCAATATCACTGAATTACACAGGTAGAAATTGTCGTATTGGTGTATGGTCTGCTATGTATATTCTCAATGACAAAAAATAAAATAAATGAAAAAAAATAGAATTACCATATGACCCAGAAATTCTATTCCTAGGTATACATATACCCAAGAGAGATAAAAACCTATGTCCGTACAAAAACTTACCCACGAATGTTCATAGCCACATTATTCATAATAGCCAATGACGGAAACAACCCAAATCTCCACCAACTGATGAGTAGATAAATAAAATGTAGTATATTCATACAGTATTATTTGGCAATACAAATTAATGAAATATGAACATGTTACAATATGGATGAACCTTGAAAACATTATGCTAAGTGAAAGAAGCCAGACATAAAAGACTACCTACTGTATAATTCCATTTATATGAAATGTCCAAAATAGGGGAATCTATAGAGACAGAAAGGAGCCCTGGGGGCACAGTAGTTAAGTACTCGGCTGCTAACCAAGAGGTCGGCAGTTCAAATCCACCAGCTGCTCTGTGGGAGAAAGGTGTGGCTATGGGGCAGTTGTGCTCGGTTCTATAGGGTCACTATGAGTTGGAATCAACTCGATGGCACACAGCAACAACAGAGATACGGGAAGTAGATTAGTGGTTGTCAGGGGCTGAAGGGAGGGGGAGATGGGGAGTGACTGCTAAAGAATGTAGGATTTTTTGTTGGAGTGATGAAAATGTTCTAAAATTCATTGTGGTAATGATTGCACAACTCTGAGAATATACGAAAAACCATTGACTTGTATGCTTTGAGTGGCTGTGAATTGTATGGTATGTGAAATAAAATTGTTATGTATAAAACCAGAAAAACCAAACCCACTGCTGTTGAGTCAATTCTGAATCATAGTGACCCCATAGAGTTTCCAAGGCATCAATCTCTACGGAAGCAGACTGCCACATCTTTCTCCTGAGGAGTCGCTGGTGGTTTCCAACCATGGAACTTTCAGTTAGCAGTCGATCGCTTTAACCACTGCGCCACCAAAAACATTAACCCAAAGTGAATAAAATACAAAATAGCGTTTGTTAATTGTTATGCAGAAGTATAACGAAATACTATGAAAATTCATAGGAAAGCGACCATTTTAGGCTGCCACAATTAGGAAACTCTTCACGGGATGGTGGGATTTTGGTAGAGATGGGGTGAAGCATACAAAATTGGAGGAAAGGAGAAGAGAGATATTGCTTGAGAAAGAATGTAAAACCAATAAGGAAATTACAGCTTTGTCTGGGAAATGGTTAGGGGTCTGGTTTGGCTGGTGTGCTTAATGCTGGTGGTTACAATGGCCAAGTATTGTCACACTTTGTAGAATAATGAGAGAAAATATTCAAAATAATAACTTTCTCAAAAAGTCTAAGGTGCACTGTTATGATATGATATAAAGGAGGAATAGTAAAGTTTCAAATGATAGATGGCTCTAACCCATGGAGAGATCAGTATGAGTACCAGGTGAGGAGATTATCACTGATTCTTTCCATACTACAAGTTCCAAATTACATTTCCTTATTAATTTATGTCTACATCTCATGAAAAGAGTGCAAGATTTGGCAGAGTCTGTGGAACGTGGCACCTTTGCAAATAGCCTTATGTCTGAGGACAAAGTATTTTTCACAGCTTCTCAATACTGTGGTAGCATCAGGTTATTCCTCCTCTACCTTAGGGTGAAAGTCAAACGTAGGTCAAACCTCAAGCCCTATAGCATGAATTAGAGAATGGATCTAAACTGATAACCATTATTTCACTCCATTATATTCCATTCCGCCATTATTTTATTGAGCCTAACCAGTTGCCATCAAGCAGATTCTGATTCATGGCGACTCCAAGTGTTTCAGAGTAGAACTGTGTCCATAGGGTTTTCAATGGCTGTGACCTTTCAGAAGCAGATCTCCAGATCTTTCTTCCAAGGTGCTTCTGGGTGGATTTGAATCGCCAGTCTTTCAGTTAGTAGCCAAGCAATTAATCATTTTCAGTACCCAGGGACTCCTTTATTAAGCCTACTATGTAAAAAATTCTTATACTAGACTGTGTAAGAGCTAAAAAAAAAAAAAAGGATGTCTAACAGTTCTAGTAGATCTACCTTTAAGTTTATTTTGAAACTGGTTGGAATGGAACTGAACTGAGAATCCAGAAGTAAATTCATCCATTTATGAGCAGCTGATATTTGACAAAGGCCCAAAGTCCGTTAATTGGGGAAAAGACAGTCTTTTTAACAAATGGGGCTGGCATAACTGGATATCCATCTGCAAAAAACTGAAACAAGACCCATACCTCACACCATGCACAAAAACTAACTCAAGATGGATCAAAGACCTAAATATAAAATCTAACACGATAAAGACCATGGAAGAAAAAATAGGGACAATGCTAGGAGCTCTAATACATGGCATAAACTGAATACAAACCATAAGTAACAATGTACAAACACCAGAAGAGAAACTAGATAACTGGGAGCTCCTAAAAATCAAACACTTATGCTCATCAAAAGACTTCACCAAAAGAGTAAAAAGACAACCTACAGACTGGAAAAACTTTTGGCTACGACAAATCCGATCAGCATCTAATCTCTAAAATCTACAAGATACTGCAAAACCTCAACAACAAAAAGACAAACAACCCAATTAAAAAATGGTCAGAGGATATGAACAGGCACTTCACCAAAGAAGACATTCAGGTGGCTAACAGACACATGAGGAAATGCTCACAATCATTAGCCATTAGAGAAATGCAAATCAAAACTACAATGAGATCCCATCTCACCCCAACAAGGCTAGCATTAATCCAAAAAATAATAAATGTTGGAGTGGTTGTGGAGAGACTGGAACGCTTATACACTGTTGGTGGGAATGTAAAATGGTACAACCACTTTGGAAATCAATTTGGCACTTCCTTAAAAAGCTAGAAATAGAAGTACCATGCAATCCAGCTATCCCGCTCCTTGGAATATATCCTAGAGAAATAAGAGCCATCACGAATAGATACATGCACACCCATGTTCATTGCAGCAGTGTTCACAATAGCAAAAAGATGAAAACAACCTAGCTGCCCATCAACAGACGAATGGATAAACAAATTATGGTATATTCACACAATGGAGTACTACCCAATGATAAAGAACAAGAATCGTGAAACATAACATGGAGGAATCTGGAAGGCATTATGCTGAATGAATCTAGTCAGTGGCAAAAGGACAAATATTGTATAAGACCACTATTATAAGAACTCAAGAAAAGGTTTAAACACAGACGAAAACATTCTTTGATGGTTACGAGGGTGGAGAGGGAGGGAGAGGGGTATTCACTAACTATAAAGTAGACAAGAATTATCTTAGGTGAAGGGAAGGACAGCATACACTACAGGGGAAGTCAGCACAACTGGACTAAACCAAAGCTAAGAAATTTCCTGAGTACAACCAAACACTTCGAGGGGCAGAGTAGCAGGGGCAGGGGTATGGGGACCATGCTTTCAGTGGACATCTAGGTCAATTGGCATAACAAAGTTGTTGGTTTTTTTTCTTTTTTCTTTTTATTGTACTTTAGGTGAAGGTTTACAGAACAAATATTTTCTCATTAAACAGTCAGTATACATATTGTTTTATGACATTAGTTAACAACCCCACCACATGTCAACACTCTCCCTTCTCAACCTTGGAGGACTTTTTTTTTTTTTTGGTGAAAATGTACATAGCCAAAGATACACCACTTCAAAAATTTCCACATGTACAATTCAGTGACATCGATTACTTTCTTCCAGTTGTGCTGCTATTCTTACTATCCTTTTCCAAATTATTCCATCACCATTGTCTTCAACTAACTGTCCGCTAGGCTTCCCATCAAACGTTTTGAGTTGCTGTTGTCAATTTGATCTCACATAGATAATTCTTTTTTTTTTTTTTTTTTTTGGTACTTTAGATGAAGGTTTACAGAACAAAATAGTTTCTCATTAAACAATTAGTACACATATTACCCTATAACAATGGTTAACACCCCCACGGCATGTCAACACTGTCCTTACTCAACCTTGGGTTCCCTATCACCAGCTTTCCTGTCCCCTCCTGCCTTCTAGTCCTTGTTCCTGGACTACTGTGGCTCGTTAGTCCTGTTTTGTATTATGGGGCTGTCCAACCTGTAGCTGAACGATGAACCTGGGGAGTGACTTCACCACTGAGCTAAAAGGGTGTCTAGGGGCCATACTGTCAGAGTTTCTCCAGTCTCTGTCAGGCCAGTAAATTTGGTCTTTTTTTGTGTGTTATAATTTTGTTCTACATCCTTCTCCAGCTCTGTCCAGAACCCTCTGTTGTGATCCGGGTCAGAGCATTCAGTGGTAGTAGCTGGGCACCATCTAGCTATACTGGACTCAGTCTGGTGGACGCCTTGGTAGCTGTGGTCCATTAGTCCTTTGGACTAATCTTTCCCTTGTATCTTTAGTTTTCTTCATTTTCTCTTGCTCCCGAAGGGGTGAGACCAGTGCAGTATCTTAGATGGCTGCTCACAGGCTTTTAAGACCCCAGACGCTACTCACAAAGGAATAATGTAGAACATTGTCTTTATAAACTGTGTTATGCCAGTTGAGCTAGATGTTCCCTGAGACCATGGTCCCCATATCCCTCTGCCCAACAATTCAGTCCCTCAGAGAGTTTGGATGCGTCTATGGAGCTTCCATGACCTTTCCTTGTACAAGTTGTGCTGGCTTCCCCAATCTTGTGTACTGTCTTACCCTCACCAAAGTTACCACTTATCTATTGTCTATTTAGTATTTCCCCCTCACCCCTCCCATCCCTCATAACTAACAAATAGTTACTTTTTGTGTGTAAATTTTTTCGTGAGTTTTTACAATATAGGTTTCACACAATATTTGTCCTTTTGTGATTGACTTATTTCACTCAGCATAATGTCCTCCAGTTTCATCCATGTTATGAGATGCTTCACAGTTTCATCATTGTTTTTTACCATCACATAATACTCCATTGTGTGTATGTACAAGTTTGTTTATCCATTCATCTGTTGATGGGCATCTAGGTTGTTTCCACCTTTTTGCTAATGTGAACAATGCTGCAATGAACATGAGTGTGCATATGCCTATTCATGTGATGGCTCTTATTTCTCTAGGATATATTCCTAGGAGTGGGATTGCTAGATCATACGGTATTTCTATTTCTAGCTTTCTAAGGAAGCTCCATATCATTTTCCAGAATGGTTGTATCATTATGCATTCCCACCAGCAGTGTATAAGAGTTCCAATCTCCCCTTAGCCTCTCCAACATTTGTTATTTCCAGTGTTTTCGATTCATGCCAATAATGCTGGTGTGAGATGGTATCTCATCATGGTTTTGATTTGCATTTCTCTAATGGCTAGTGATCGTGAGCATTTCCTCATGTGTCTGTTGGCCACTTGAATGTCTTCTCTGGTGAAGTGTCTGCTCACTTCCTTTGCCCATTTTTTAATTGGATTATTTGTCTTTTTGTTGTAGACGTGTTGGATTGTCTTGTAGATTATAGATATTAGACCTTTGTCTGACTTGTAATGTCCAACATAACAAAGTTTTTTAAGAAAATGTTCTGCATCCCACTTTGGTGAGTGGCATCTGGTGTCTTAAAAGCTAGTGAGCGGCCATCTAAGATGCATCAATTGGTCCCAACCCACCTGGAGAAGAGAAGAATGAAGAACACCATGGACACAAAGAAAGTCTTAGCCCAAGAGACAGAAAGGGCCACATAAACCAGAGACTTCATCAGCCTGAGACCAGAAGAACTAGATGGTGCCGGGCTACCACAGTGACCACCCTGACAGGGAACATAACGGAAAGTCCCTGATAGAGGGGTAGAAAAGTGGTGTGCAGAACGCAAATTCTAGTAAAAAGACCAGACTTAATTTGATTGAGACTGGAGGGACCCTGGAAGACATGGCCCCCAGACTCTCCATTACCCCAGAACTGAAACCATTCCTGAAGCCAACTCTTCAGACAAAGATTAGACTGGACTATCGGACATAAAATAACACTCATGAAGAAAGTGCTTCTTAGCTCAAGTAGATACATGCAACTAAACAGGCAGCTTCTGTCCAGAGGCGAGATGAGAAGGCAGAGAGGGTCAGGAGCTGGTTGAATGGACACGAGAAATCCGGGGTAGAAAGAAACAGTGTGCTGTCGCAGTACGGGGAGAGCAACTAGGGTCACAAAACAATGTATGTATAAATTTTTGTATGAAAGACTAACTTGAATTGTAAACTCTCACTTAAAGCACAACAATTAAAAAAAAAGAAAAGAAACTGGTTGGATATTTTCTTCACTCAGCCACTAACAGTGATCAGAGGAACTGAGAGGTTCTGGAGACCCAAAATAAGGAGCTGCATTCACAGTCAGGTGGGCTGAGGGATGCAGGGCTACAAGGCTTTGTCCTAATGAATCTGTTCACCAAGAGAAGTGTTCCTTCAGACCCTTGTCAACTGTTCACCTGTGCTGGTGTTGAGTGTCAGGACTAAGTCAACCCAGTCCAGACCCTTACAGTAATCCATATGCTGTAGGGGTGAGAAAGAGAAAGGTACCTGTCGTGGATTGAATTATGTCTCGCCAAAAATGTGTGTATCAGTTTGGCTGGGCCTTGATTCAGGGTACTGTGTGATTTTCCTGTGTGTTGTAAATCCTGCCTCTATGATGTTAATGAGGGAGGGTGGGTGGCAGTTGTGTTAGTGAGGCAGGACTCAATTTACATGACTGGATTGTGTCCTGAGGCAATCTCTTGAGATATAAAAGACAGAAGTTAGCAGTGAGACAGGGGGGCCTCATACTATCAAGAAAGCAGTGCCGGGAGCAGAGCGCGTCCTTTGGACCGGGGTCCCTGAGCCGAGAAGCTCCTAGTCCAGCAGGAACACTGATGAGAAGGCCGACAGAGAGAGAAAGACTTCCCCTGGAGCTGTTGCCCTGAATTTGGACTTTTAGCCTACTTTACTGTGAAGAAATAAATTTCTCTTTGTTAAAGCCATCCACTTGTGGTATTTCTGTTGTAGCAGCACTGGACAACTAAGACAGTACCCTAATAAAGTACCAGGCACTATGGAACTTGAATTTAAAGGTTAGCAGAAGAGACTTGGAACAGGAGATGCAAACCATACTTCTCCTGAAGAGGAAGAGAATAAAAAATAAGCCTTGCTTGCTCTCTCCTTCCTGTATCCTCACTCTCTGGACCAAATTCTGTGTGTAAGTCCTGTCTCTCCATTTATTTATTGCTCCAGTTATAAAGTGCTTATTGTAATGTAAGTGTAAAAGGTCACTATAGAAAATAAAGAGAGATGTAATGAAAACAACCAAAATCATCCATAATTTCACCATCCAGAAATAACTGTTGTTAACATTTTGTGCATTTCCTACCTTTTTTATATGCATGCTTTTCCACAAAGTTGAAATCATATATGTGTATACATATATTAAGTTTTGTATTCTTTTTACCAGAAAGAAATTGTATTGTGAGCATTTGCTGTTTTTAAATTATTCTTCAAAAACATGATTTTTAAAAAAATAGGTGCAGAATAATTTCCCAAAATTAGATATTATGAATTACATCTTAGTGCTCCACTCTTCTACCATATGCCTTGCAAACACAGTTTTAACCAACAAATGCAGCCATTGGAAATACAAAGTCTCAGGGAGCGCTTTGCTGAGCCTTTGTTGCAACACTTGGTAATAACAGTATCACCAAGCCTTCTCCCGAGGGTCAGACACATAAGTGTCCTTTCGGAGACATGCTAATTCCACCTCACTTGCTTCTTACCTGGCTCATCAGAGAGACCAGCTATGACACAGGTAAGCTCTTTCAATAAAGGGATTATTTATTTGGAAGATATTTTTGTCCACGATTGAGAACTGGAGAGCCCAATGACTAATAATGGGACTGAAGTGCTTATGACATCTATTCCAGCTGTACCTGGTTCCCTTATGGCTAGATCTCTACAGAGAGCTAGTTCATAGTCTCCTCACAGGTTTTCTGTAAATGAGAGGAGACAAAGGTACACACCCTGGAGGCAATACCTGGGTGCATTGCTGGAATTTTCTGTTTGACTAAAGCTTATGCTTATCTTCCAGATTGTATAAATTTCTTTTTTCTTTTATGTTTCTAGACTTTGTAAGAACCTTACAGCAAGTTTAATTTAATTCAGTTAATTCCATAAACACTTATTGGGTGCCGAGGATATATGGGGTGTAGTCCCTGAGTGGTGCAAACAGTTAACGTGCTTGGCAGTTAACCAAAAGGTTACAGGTGACACTCCACCCAGAGGCAACTTGAGATAAAGGTGGTGCATCTACGTCAGAAAAATCAGCCATTGAAAACCCTATGCAACACAGTCCTACTCTGACACACATGGGGTTGCCATGAGTCAGAATGACTCCATGGTAACTGTTAACTGGTAAGGATACCATGAGGCAACATGTTGGATATATGAAAGGCGAAGAGGACCTAGCTCTGCCCTTAGAGAACTTACAGTCTAGTAGGAGTGATAAGATATGCATACAAATAATTTTAAGACAAAGTAGACCAGGTTATAAGAATATTTAATGATGGAGAATATTTAATGATAGTGTCTTGAGGAAAATTAACCTGAACAAAAAACCATATATATAAAATGAGTTCTTTAAAAAGTACACATATAAAAGATTGAAAGAGAATACTCAAAAATGGTGGTTGTCTAGGTGATGGACTTAAAAATGACTGTAATATTCTTTATTTTTTCAAAAAAAGATTTTACAGTGAACTGTTACTATTAGAATCAGTAAAAATAAACTTTATTAACTGAGTAAGAGTACTGTATAAAAGAGCAAAATGCAGTGGAAGTGCAGAGTAGCAAAGATTGTATCGGACTGGAGGGGGAGAATCAGGAAGGCTTTAGGATTTATGTCTTCCATAATGATGAAAAACTTTCATTATCTTGGAAATAATGAAATTTTATTGAGTTGAAAGGCAACTTTCCCCCCATGACATTTGACTATAGTCTCTGTATATATTAACTATCTATAGCTCTAGTTGAGCCCTGGTGGCCCAGTGGTTAAAGCACTTGGCTGCTAACCAAAAGGTAAGTGGTTCGAACCCACCAGCCACTCCATAGGAGAAAGATGTGGCAGTCTGCTTCCGTTGTAAAGATTTACAGCCTTGGGGAAGTTCTACTCTGTCCTATAGGGTTGCTATGAGTTAGAATCCACGCAATGGGTTTAGTTTGATTTTGGTTATAGCTCTAACCCATTGCCAGTTGACCCAGTAGGACAGAGTAGAACTTCCCCCATAATATTTCTGAGGCTGTGAATCTTTTCAGAAGCAGACTGCTACATCTTTCTCCTCTAGAGCAGCTGGTGGGTTCTAACCGCCAACTTTCAGTTAGCAGCCGAGCACTTAACCACTGTGCTACCAGGTCTCCTTGTTTTAGCGCTGTTAACTTCTATTTGGCATATTACCTTTTTCGTTTTGCAGTTTGAATCCACCAGCCACTCCTTGGAAACCCCATGGGGGCAGTTCTTCTCTGTCCTGTAGGGTCGCTATGAGTCAGAATCGACTCAACAGCAACAGGTTTGGTTTGGTCACAGATAAACATCTTTAAATTTCTTTACTACGTCTATCATGAAGATATATTTTCTATATCAATAGTTAATGTAAATAGCGGAGCCTTCCTGGCTCAGCGGTTAGGAGCTCGGCTCCTAACCAAAAGGTCAGCAGTTCTAACCCATCATCCACTCCTTGGAAACCTTATGGGGTAGTTCTACTCTGTCCTATATGGTTGCTATGAGTTGGAATCAACTTGACAGCAATGGGTTTGGTTTTTGGGTAATGTCAATAGCTAGTCATATTCCTAGTTAGACATGGCAAAGAATTTCTCTGCTTGTCCCACTGACCCCAGAAATGCTTTATATGGTCATTGACTGGTGAGGGCTGCATGAGTGGACCTTTATCTTCCTGTTCTTCTGAAGAGTTCTGAATCTGTTAATATTTAACTCATAGAGCATGTATTCTTCAAGGTCTAGAAGGCCTCTGGGAAAGAGACTTATTGTTTTATTCCACAAGCCATCTGCTTTATCAGCTCCTGTTCTCTTGGTGGACATCATGGGTGACATGTATGGATGAAGTTGCAAAGGTTTGTCGGCGTCGAGTTTGGATGAAATGCACAGGCGTCAGCTAACCTGGGTGAGAGAGTTGGCTCTGTGTAACCCTGGATGGATTATTTACTCTCTCTATGCCTGTTTCTTCACCGATAAAATGAAGATAATAATAGTGCCTACTTTGTAGGCTTATTTTGAAAATTAAATTTGACACTTGTAAGCGTTTAATGTATAGTTGCTATTATTAGGATGTACCATAGACCTGGAGGATTGTGGGTTTTTTTTTCCCATCTTTAATAGATAACAGGAAGAAGAGGAGGCAAGAAAATATCCTGAGAGGATGTGATAATTTTACCTTTCTTTCTTAAAAGTAGTAGGGGACAATGGAACACATAAAGAAATCATTGCCATGCAATGTGTTTCATGCAACAATAAAAGTATGTTCAGGACACAGAGGAGAGAGTGGTTAGCTGGATATGGGGTCAGGGAGGGCTTTGAAAAGAAGTGCTTCTTGGGAAGGGTTTTGAACCATAAGTGAGGAGTGAGGGGCAGATGAGTATGGTAGTGATGGGGGACATTCCAGACAGGGAGGTTTGGACAGCACTGTGACTTTTGGATGGTACTAGTGAAACTTAAAAGTGTGAGGAAGTAGTGAGAAATGAGGCCAGAGAGGGGGGCTGAGTTTCAGCTGGCAAATATTATCCTTCTCTGTGTGTATATGGGTATTTCCTTCACAAAGTGTCTCGGGGGTTATTACTTGAGCTCTCTCATCCCTTTCAGAGCTGTATTAGACTCGCTAACACCACTCCCATTAAAGTGCAGCCCTGATTGGGAAGACTTATTTAGTACTACTGTCTCTTGGCTATCTTCTCTGTTTAGGAAGCACTGCTCCATAACTACTTAGATACACCTGTAGATCTACCAGGTATACCTTTCCACTGCAGACTTTCCATCACCAACATCTAGAGAGGACAGCAAGCATTGCTTGGGAAGCTGTCACTGACCCCTCATATGTCATCTCAGGGCTGACTCTGGATGCAAATGAATTCAAGAAGCACTCACTTAGAAAGACAGTTTGCATTTTATAGAAATAAAGTTCCAGGTTCATTAGCAAATCAAACACATCTTTGCACAATGTCAGCCCAAGTGAGCTCGATTCAGTGGACATCCCATTCCCATAGGGAATGCTGAGGTGCTGCCGGAAGCCCCCATCTGATAACTGTGGTAGGAGGGAGTGGGGGGTCTGGAGATGGTGCCTGTGAGTCCTTTCTTGGACCCAGCAGGGGGCTGTTGGGGTCATGCTGACACACTCTTGTGGCTGAAGCAAATTTTCTGCCTTTCTTTTTGTTCCTTACAGAATGCCTTCCTTTTTGGTGACCATCAACATACTTGTGCTTGTTCACTGTGCAGGTGAGTCACTTCTCAAAATAACTTTGTGGCATTTCAAAATTGAAACTGCTTTGGGGAATAAGGAGGAAAACAGTTGTTTGGAGAATAAATTAAAGCAAACAAGCAAATGACTTAATCTCTCTGAACCTTCGTTGAAAGGAAATAGCAGATACCTGCTGTATTTGTTTCAGAAGAAATGGCAAAGAACAGAGGGAGAAATCTAACAGACGCAAATCATAAACCACCATTGTTTATTCTACTTTCTTTTTTTCTTTTAAAGAGAAAAGCCCTGCCCTTCACCTCTGATTTGGTTTGTCCATTTGAGACCATATCAGGATGACTATACTTATTCGCTGATAGTGTAAACCACCTCAAGCAAAATAAATCTAGACCTTCCCCTTCAAGTGACTCTGACAAGTGCCAAGTTATAGTATAGTACCACAGAATATTTGAAATCAGGTTTGTCTTGAAAAATCTGGATGGGCAGTCTACACAGGGCTTATGTAACTCTTTGTACTAAATTCTTCAAAAAATTTTGGGATAAACATCATATAAATGTTGAAAATAATTATGTAATTCAGCTAACCAAAAGTATATAATCAAAAATTGCAGGGGGAAAAAAAAACATGTATCCCAAACCTGTAATATGATAACTCCTCCACAAAGTGATCAAATGCATTTATGGTCTTCAGGCAGATGCCATCTCTCAGTGACCTTCAGCAGTCCTGCCAGTCTCTGGAAGGCGGCAGCAGCCTGAAGGTATCTTCGGGCTCCAAGGTCACCTCAGGAGTCAGCTCAAGGCCTGGTCACCCAGCTTATGTTTACTAGCTCTTTTCTCTTGACACTTGATTTCTCTCTCTCTGTCTCTCTGGTCTTTCTCTCTCTGTATGTGTGGAGAAGGGACCAGTAGAACATATATGTTCCACACGTAGTCTGGAACAAGCCAACCAAATACATTAAAGGAACAGATGTGTAAGTGGGTGAGAGAGAGAAAATGTGTCTGATAGTTGTAATAATATCTGACATTTTGTAGCAAGATTGAGAACCTAACACTATGTGCTAGTACTATAGCAAGTACTTTAGACATAGTTGCTTTCTACAGTTTTCAAAGTCTTTTTCTACATTATTAGCTTTTTGCCTCAGGCTCCTTTTGGTGATTAGAGCCTGGGAAGCTAAAGACACAATGGTCTACAAATAACACAGATTGAAACAAAGGAGTTATTCAGATTCAAGTAGGACCATCTGCAGACACAACAAGCGGAAGTTGGCTTTTATATTTTCAGTTACATCATCAATAGATCATGTTTCATGATTCATTGGCTAGAGCCTTCGGATTCCTGAGTCTGAGAACTTTTCTCTTGGGGCCAGAAAGGGTGCAACTGTAGCAAGACTTCCTGGGTATAACCCAAGAGGTTAGAATCAAGAACCCCCTCATAGATAAACTACATATTCTTGTAAGTAAGATGGGGCTGAAAGCAGCTTACTAAAGTATTCACCCATCTGGCCCACTCCTGTCTTTCTGGAAAATGACTGAGTCATGTCATTAAAAACAATTCCTAAGATCCCAGGGTATTTCATACCAACCATGGGGCAGGTGTTATTATCCCTAATTATACAGGAGGAAACTCAGAGAAATTCGGTAACTGGCATGATGCCAAATAACTAATAGGGGGGCAGGGGCTGGGACTAGAATAGAACTTGGATTTACAGTCCAGATCAGGAATTTTTAAAACTAGAATATCTTGCTTCTTGATTATAACCACATTAGACAAATAATACAAACTTAGGCAAGAAAGCACTTAGTTTTTTATATGTAAATCCATCCTTCCAAAGGTTATGCAAGTTATTTCTCCCTGCCCCCTTCCTTCCATTCTCGTCTGTCTTCCTTTATACTCATTCATTCAATTAGCCATTGGTTCATTCATCAAACTTTAATAGAGTGCCTACTGTTAGATGAAAGAGCGCTGTTCAGATGAAGGGTTCTGGAGCCAGATTGCCTGGGTTTAAATCATAGCGTCATTACTCACTCACTAGCTGTGTATCCCACAGCAACCCAACCTCAGCATGCCTTGGTTTTTCTCAGTAGTAAATTGAGGATGATAATAGCACCTATCTCAGCATTGGTATGCAGATTAAATGAAAGGAGACAGAGAAGGCTCTTTGAATACGTCTAGCACATTGCAAACACTTGATAAATGTTACCCGTTATTTTTATTCTGTGTCAAGTCCTGTGCCAGGCACTGGTGAAGCAAGGATGGTTTAGCCCTGGTCTTTGCCCTCTGTGGACAGTCCTATGCCTAACTCCGCCCCTAGTCACATGGTTGCCATTTCTGCAAGGAGCAGATTGCATCTATTATTCAGCTGGAACGTCCCTTAGCAGATGTCTCCCTGGCTGCTGTTTGCTGAACTGGTGGCTTGGAAATTCCTTGCCCACTAACCTTCCTCATTAGGATGTGACCTCAGCGCTTCACCTGTTTTTTTCCCTCTATTTCCTCGCACTTCATTATATCAAACAGCATCCTCACCTAGGCTCACACTGACCAACTCTTCCCCTGTTTTGTTGCTTGTTACCTGCAGACTGTCTCTCGGGGGAAAAAAATACCTTCTTATTGGAATCCCCGCTTTCATAATGCCTATCTCATTATTCTGTCATACTCCCACTGGGAGTTCAATTTATCTTTTAGCCTCAAAAGTTTGATAACTATGACCTAAAGGTCCTTTTTAAACTCTGAGAGGTCTTGTTTCTTTCCACAGTTCTGCCACAATCTTACTGGGTAACTTTGAGCAGGTTTGCTTCCCGGGCATCAGTTTTATTTCTTTTAGTAGCAGAGACATTTTACAAAAGAATTATTATTTAGGGGCCAAATGTATAAATAAAGAAGACAGTAATTGCTCTGGTTGAAGTGGGAAGTGAGTAGAGTGCCACTAATTTGGTCTTCACCTATTCTTTGGTGGCAGCTTCTTGGGTGGGCTTTGAACAAAATAGCCTGAAAACATTGAACCAGATGATCTCAAAACTTTCTTCCAACTATGATATATCAGAATTCTGTTTGGTACCATGATTCTACATACCTAGTGCATTCCCCACAGCCCTTTCTGTGTGCCTTTCTGTGTGCCTTCCTGGACTGCTGACGCTGGAGAGCAAAACATTAACAAAACAAAACCGCCATATTTCCCCAAGATTCCATGGCAGCTAGGGCTCTGGGTGTGGCTTTTGGCTCTGCCAATCAGGTGCGCTTGCTCAAGGATTAAACTGGGAACCAACATAGATGAGGAGAGAGTTGATAGCGCATGCGGCATCTTTCTTTTGTCGGTTTGAATCCAGCAGATGCAATTTGGCCCTGGAGCCAATTGCTGCAGTGATGATTTCCTGATTTCCCAGCTTCCTGACGTGACACAGGCGGCAGCTCCACTGGCGCACCAGCTCCGCGCTGTTGTTCTGGGCCCGGCCGACCCGCTCCGCGGTGTTGTTCTGAGCCTAGCATAATTCGGAGAACAGAACACACAGTCCAAGGCTCACCTTCCATGCTCTTTGGTTCATTCCTCCAGCCTTCCAGTGATTTTGTCAATATCTGTTTCCCTGTGCTAAATCCCTCTCTGGTTAAAATAGCTGGAACAATTTCTTCCCACCCCCTCACCCCAAAGGGTGATAATATTTATTTTATAGGTCAATCTATCATTTGGCTGAAAGGTGACCTCTGGGAGTGGTCTGAGTTCCAAATTTGAAGAGTCTCTCAGGGCAATAGTCTTGGGGATCCATCTAGTCTCTACCAGTTCAGTAAATCTGGCCTTTTTTTTTTGTTGTTGTTGTTGTCATAGGAATTTAAGTTTTAGAACAATTTCTTCTATCTGTTATTAAACACTTCCTGATGCCGTGTTCACTGGTCTTTATAGGTACTTTACTAACTTCATTTCTTCTTTGATATTCTCAGTGTCTACAGAAGAGTTACAGGCCCACCCTTTCACTGATGTTACCCTCTCCTGCCATTTCTCCTTTGTGAAAAGCACAGAAAATCTTGAGTTTTCTTGGGTAAGAGAAGACATCAAAGAGGAATATGAGGTAGAGAATGATGAAGAATACTACCGCTTTTTCCAGTACTATGATTCTTTTGACGTTTTTTTCAAAGTTGGTTTAACAGGTTCACAATAACACAGAGCAACTAGAGGACCGAGACTCCTTGTATGAGGGAAGAGTCTCTGTGGATTGGGCTGAAATTTCTGAGGGGACACTATCCCTTTTACTACAAAATGTCTATTTCACAGATGAAGCTATCTACATACGCTCAGCCTTCATGCCAAATGGAAGAGGTGAAAGTAAGAGTAAGTTAATAGTAGAAGGTAAGCAAATTTATTGATAAACTTGGTTTCAAGCTGTGTCTCTGTTCATAAGAAATAAAAGTTTTCTCTTCTGGTGTTTTCATGTTTTTGCTTCTGCTCAAATTGTTATAGGTTCTTTTTATTCCCACCATGAGAGTCAGGTGTTTGGAATGTCAGTTCATCTTAGATGAAAAATACTGCTCTGAACAAAAGGTGCTGTGTCTGCACATGGTTGCATCATTCAAACAAACAAAACATAAACAAAAAATTGATCTTTTTCCTAAATCTCCAAATTGTAAAACTGAAAAACCAGAACGTGACATAGCGTAGTAATCCTACATGAAAACTCTGAGATAGAGGGTATGGTTTAGTGAGAAGAGCCCTGGACTGGGAATCAGGAGGCCCAGGTTCTGATTCTGGATGACTCTGGCAATTCAGTTAGCTTTTCTAGGCTTCACTTTTCTCACTATTAAATGAGGATGGGACTGGAGCAGTGGTTCTCCATAGTGTCCCAGGGGTCCTCACCCTTCACGGAATTACACAGAAGCTGTCCTCTCCCCACCAGAGACCAGATGGGAGCAGGGGAGGCATGGCACAATTCCTCCAGGCAAAGAGTGGGAAAAGATGGCAAGGTGGTGAGGATCATTCGTTATCTTCTGTGATTCTTAGCAAAGTATATGAGGTCAGCAGAGGTATGGAATGAAACCTCCAAGAAGGGGAAGATTCTGGAAATAAAGACAGCAGTGATAGGTTGGCCCAGGAGGGTAGAAGCACACATGTATCTTGTCCTTCTCTCATTATGTTTAAATCAAAATTTTAACTGCAGTGAACCTCAAGATGTGTTGCCCAAACCAAAAACAAATGAACAAACAAAAAAATCAAACCCGTCACCCTCGAGTCGACTCCAACTCATATCAACCCTGTAGGGTAGAGTAGAACTGTCCCATAGAGTTTCCAAGGAGCAGCTGGTGAAATTGAACTGTAGACCTTTTGGTTAGCCACCAGGGCTCCATGTGTTGCCTACACAGGGGTTAATGTAAAAACTCTGGGCAAGATTTCTGCTAGCTTGAGCCTCCTGGGGCTGAAATAAGAAAGGGACTAATTGTTTTGTTATTTTTTTCCAACGAGACTCTGAAATGCCACAAGTGCAGTTTGATAGGATTGATGATGAGGATGTGGCTACGTGCATCTCCAAGGGCTGGTACTCACACCCAGTGGGATCTGGCTGGACCGGGCAGAGAGGGACCTGAGCAACCACAGTACCGTGGAGGTCCTGGAGGAGCAGATGAATGGCTCCTATACGGTCTTCTCCGTCCTGAAGTACCCTGTCAAGTTAAATAAAAAATGTCTGCTGTGTAACAGAGACAGATGTGAACAATCAGCCCTTCAGAATCATCCACAAGTACCCAAGTAAGTCAAAATCTGGAAGCAAGAGTGAGAGTAGGGCACATTTAGCCACAAAGAAGTCATCATTCATTAATATTTACTGAACGCCAAGTGCATCAGGCACTCCTGGGCACTTCGGGGATTTAAAGAAACATCAAGAACATAAGCATGTAGCCTGGGGCAAGAGGAGGTGGTGAGGTAGAGCCTCTCTGAGTATGAAAAAAATACCATGCTTCCAGGACCAACATCTTTCACCCTGCTGGATGTGGCCGTTACTACTGATGAGGCTTTTGTTCCTCTTTATGATGTGACAGGCTGAGTAGTAATCACTCATTTATCAGCCTTTTACCATGTGCCTGGCACTTTACATACATCATTTTAAAATCCTTGCCTCAGCCCTACAAGGTAATTGTTATTACTATCCCCCTTTTATGTGAGGAACCCAAGAAGTTAAATAATTTGACTAAGGACACAGCATATAAGCACAAGAGTCAGGATTCAAATCCTCATCCTTCTGAATCCAAAGTCCACGTACTTTATTTTCCTTATACCACACTGCATTTATGTCGTGAATAAATCTAAGTCATGTAAGTTTGAGAAGGGGAGCACCTATGTAATAAGTAAGGAGATGAGAAATGAAGCTACCTCTCCTTCTCATGAATCCTGGACAGTCTCAGCGTCACCATATCAAAGGTGGTCTAGCTGCGCTCTGTTGAACCCTGTAGTTCCTTGACAGAGTCCTTGAGAGAATGTTTAATGGATAAATTGCTGGGTATCTGCACTTTTACTTCTAAATTCTGTCCTAGCATCCTTCAAGGAAGGATTCAGAGACTTGAAAGACTATACGAAGGGGAACATGTATTTATTCAACACCTACTGTGTGCTAGGGTGAGCCTCAGTACCTTCACATACATAATGTCTTAGTTACCTGGTGCTGCTATAACAGAAATACGACAAGTGGACGGCTTTGACAAACAGAAGTGTATTCTCTCAACTATTTTGTTCTGTAAGCCTTCATCTTAAATGAGAATAACAGCACAATTGGAAGAGCGTAGTCAATGTCACTGAACTGTGGGGATATATGCCATTTAAACATGGCTGCACTATTGACAACTGCAGCCCCCACAGGCCTCTATGCTACACAGCATGTTGAGACTTGTCACGATTTGTTTTCCCAAACCTATTGTCCCTTTACTGATTGGATTCTTTACCTGAATTCCTTCTCCCTTGCCCACACCCAAAGCCCATTGTTTTGTTAATTGCTTTATTGCTTGCTGTATTGACTATAAAATAAACTCCTGGGACTGAAGCGGGGTGGACTCCTCAGAGTGACCCTTCTGGCCCCACTTCTCTGTAAGAGTTGTGCAGTTGGTTACTGTCTTCACCGTCCCAATTACCATCGCCACTGCGACAGAACTGTGCATGTAGAAATTTTTGAAATGGTCTATCTTTGGCTATGTGTATTTTCACCAAAAAAAAAGGTTGAGAAGTTAGAAGGTTGATATGTTGTGGGGTTGTTAACCAATGTCATAAAACAACATGTGTACTACTGTTTCAAGAGAAACTATTTGTTCTGTAAGCCTTCACCTGAAGTACAATTAAAAAAAAAAGAAAACTGCCAAAAAAAAAAAAAAAAAAAAAGAAGTGTATTCTCTCATAGTCTAGTAGCCTAGAAGTCTGAATTCAGGGCGCCAGCCCCAGGGGAAGGCTTTCTCTCTCTGTCGGCTCTGGAGGAACGTACTTGTCACCAATCTTCCCTTGTTCTAGGAGCTTCTCTGCACAGGGACCTCGGGTCCAAATGACACATTCTGCTCCTGGCACTACTTTCTTGGTGGTATGAGGTCCCCCTTGTCTCTCTCTGCTTGCTTCTGTCTTTTATATCTCAAAAGAGATTGACTTAAGACACAACCTAATCATGTAGGCTGAGTCCTGCCTCATTAAGGCCTCTAATCCTGCCTCGTTAACATCATAGAGGTAGGATTTACAACACATAGGAAAATCACATCAGATGACAAAATGGTGGACGATCACACAATACTGGGAATCATGGACTAGCCAAGTTGACACACATTTTTGGGGGGACACAATTCAATCCATAACACATTTAACCCCACAGTGACCTATGAAGTAGATACTAATATTATTCTATTTAGCAATAGAGGAAACAGGCCAAGAGAAGACAAATTATTTACCCAAAGCTACACAGCTGATAAGGAGACCGGGTGGCACAACCGTCAAGCACTCGGCTGCTGACCAAAAGGTTGACTATTTGAACTCACCCAGTGGCTCTGCCAGAAAAAGACCTGGTGATCTGCTTCCATAAAGGTTACAGCTTAGGAAACCCTATGGGATAGTTCTACTCTGTCACCTGGGGTCACTATGATTCAGAATTGACTTGACAGCACCCAACAACAACAACACTACAGCTGATAGAAGTCCCTGGGTAATGCCAATAGTTAACATGCTTGGCTGCTAACTAAAAGGTTGGAGGTTCAAGTCCAACCAGAAGTGCCTCAGAAGAAAGGCCTGACGATCTACTTCTAAAAAATCAGCCATTGAAAACCTTATGGAGCACAACTCTACTCTGACATACATGAGATCACCATGAATCAGAGTTGACTCAGTGGCAACTGGTTTTTGTTTGTTTCTTTACACAGCTGTTAAGTGTTAGAACCCAGGTTTTAAAACCAGGTCTAACTACTAACAAAGGCCTGTGTACTTACCACTGTACCAGGGTTGGCTCAGGGGTCTTAAATTTCTTGGGTGATAGCATCATTAGCCTCCAGCAGAAGCGACTGATTTGTGCTGCCACATGCAACCCCACTTGCCCCTCCATCAAGGTGATGGTGATGAACAAACTTGTATCATAAACTAATTCCTTCTCCTCCTCTGCATCACCGACTTAGATCCTTACCAAGACCTTCTTGGAAGTTTAGAGCAAAAATTTTAGCCATCACAGGGAGGGGAGATAATTGTCCAACATCTTAACAGCCTCTATATAAAAAGTATTAAGGGGATCTGACATTATGCAAGGGCTGGCTGGTCAATTTTCAGGTCAAGTCTATGTGGACCTGGCAATTAATCAAAACATTCAAGACACTATTGCATCCTGGATCTCCCAGGAGCTAGATATGTAACCTTGGGCAAGTTACTTACCTTTTCTGAGTCTCAGTCTCCTACTTTATAAACTGGCAGTGATAACATGATGTATCTGAGAAAGTGGTGAGAATTATATATGTGAATCACATAGAATGTTCTTGATGTGTGGTGGCAAGCAACTACAATTGTTGTGTTCTGTGTTGGCATATATATTTTCAAAAAAAAAGAAGGTTCATAATGGTGAGGTGAGGCAGGAACTCTCCGCAACCTTTCTGAGGAGAAATTTGGCAACATATGTCAAAAGCCTTAGATAGGTTCATACTCTTTAACCAGTAATTCCATTTTGAGGATTCTAATCTACAGAAATAATCAAAGACTGTCAAAGATTCACATAGAAGGATATTCATTGGGGCACTAAAATATAGAAATTCTCAGGAAAAAAATACCTTAAACGTTAATAAGTTTTGTTACAGCCGTTTGGTAGAATATTACAAAACTGTTAAAATTATTTGTTTGAATTTTTAATGACATAAGGAAAGGCTCACAATATAACATTAAATTAAAAAAGCAAGATGCAAACTTCTTTGTGTAGCAGGAGCCCAAGTTGTTTAAATGTATACAGATAAAAAATACAGGGAATATTATTATTATCGTAATTATTGACAGTAATTAATGGTCACCTCTGCATGGCAAGACTATAGGCCATTTTTATTTTCTTCTTTGTACTTTTTTTTTTTTTTTTTACAACATTCTGTAATAAACATATGTTATTTTTATAGTCCAAGAAAAGTTACACTTGAAAAATTTTTTAAACATGTTTATTGAAATATAATTTACATACCATAAAATTCACCCATTTGAAATGTGCAATTCATTTTAGTATACTCACAGAGTTGTGCAACTCTTAACATAATCTAATTCTAGAATATTTTCATCAATTTAAACAGAAACCCTACACCCATTAGCAGTCATTGCCATTCTCCCCACCACATACCAAGTCATACACAACCACTAATCTACTTTCAGCCTCTACAGATATGCCTATTTTGGACCTTTCGTGTAAGTGGAATAATAAATACGCGGTCTTTCGTGACTGGCTTCCTTCACTTAGCATATTGTTTTCTAGGTTCATCCATGTTGTAGCACGTATCAGCACTTCATACCTTTTTATTGCCAAATAATATTCAATTATATATTATACCAAAGGAGCCCTTGTGGCACAGTGCTAACTATAAGATCGGGTTTGAACCCATCAGCAGCTCCTCGGGAGAAACATGTGGCGGTCTACTTCCATAAAGATGTGCAGCCTTGGAAACCCTATGGAGCAGTTCTACTCCATCCTATAGGGTTGTTATGAACCCGTGTTTACTCGACAACAAATGGGTTTTTTGATTTATATGATTATATCACATTTTCTTTATCCATTCATCAGTGGTTAGAGATTTGAGTTTCCACTTTTAAGCTATTATTAAAATTGCTGCTGTGAACTTTCTTTCATGTATAAGTTTTGTGTGGACATATGTTTTCATTTCTTTTGGGTATATTCCTAGGTGTGAAATTGCTGGTAACTCTTTTTTTTTTTTTTAACCTGCTCAGGAACTGCCAGACTTTTTCAAAGCAACCACATTATTTTACATTCCTACCAGCAATATATGAGGGTTCCAATTTCTCAACATGCTCATCAGCACTTGTTATTATCTGTTACTTTGATTAAAGCCATCTAGTGGTGAAGTCAGGATCCATGGTGGCACTGGTTAAGCTCTCTGCTGCTAACAGAAAGGTCACTGGTTCGAACCCACCAGCTGCTCTAAAGAAGAAAAATGTGGCAGTCTGCTTCTGTAAAGATTACAGCCTTAGAACCCTATGGGGCAGCTCTACTCTGTCCTACAGGGTCACTATGAGTTGGAATCGACTCGATGGCAATGGGTGGGTTGTGGTGAAGTGATATCTCACTGTGGTTTTGTTTCACACTTTCCTGATAGCTAATGATGTTAAGCATCTTTTCATGTGCTTATTGGTCATTTATATATTTTATCTGGAGAAATATTTATTTACATCGTTTGTCCATTTCTTAATTGGGTTAACTTTTTTATTATTGAGTTGTAAGAGTTCTGTGTTCTGGATCTCGGTGTCTTGTCAGATATATGATTTGCAAATATTTTCTTTCATTCTGTAGGTTGTTTTTTCACTTTCTTTATGATGTTCTTTGAAGCAGTAAAGTTCCTGATTTTGTTAAAGTCTAATTTATCTACTTTTTTCTTTGGTAGTCTGTGCTTTTGGTGTCATATCTAAGAAATTATTGCCGAATCCCAGGTCACAAAGATTTTCGCCTATGTTTTCATTTAAGAGTTTTATAGTCTTGGCTCCTACAGTTAGGTCTATGATCCATTCTGAGTTAATTTTTGTTTCCGGTATAAAGCAGAGGTTCAACATTGTTCTTATGTATGTGGATGTTCAGTTGTCCCAGTACCAGTTGTCAAAAACACTGTTTTTCCCCCCATTGAATTGCCTGGGCATCCTTGCTGAAAATCATTTTGACCATAAATGTAGGTTTATTTCTGGACTCTCAATTCTATTCCATTGTTCTGTATATCTGTCCTTATGCCAGTGCCACAGTCTTGATTACTGTAGCTTTCTAGTAAGTTTTGAAATTGGGAAGTGTGAGTCTTCCAAATTTGTCCTTCTTTTTCAGGATTGTTTTGGTTATTCTTGTATTGGTATTTCCATACGAATTTTAGCATCATCTTATCCTTTTCTGCAAAAAAGGGAGCTGAGATTTTCATAGGGAACGTGTTGAATCTGTAAACCAATTTTGGGATTGTTGCCATCTTAACAATATTAAGACTTCCAGTCTATGAACACAGGACGTCTTTCCACATATTCAGGTCTTCTTTAATTTCTTTCAATGATGTTTTGTAGTTTTTAGTGTACAAGACTTGCACTTCTTTAATTTATTCCCAAATATTTTATTCTTTTTGGTACTTTGTAAACAGAATTGTTTTCAATTAATTTCAGAATTGTTTCCTTAGTTTCAAATTGAACATTTGCAATGTTCATTGCTACATGAATTGGCATATTGATCTTGTACCCTGAAGCCTTGCTGAATTTATTAGTTCTAATAGTGTTTTTGTGGATTCTTCAGGATTTTCTACATACAAGATCATATCATATGTGAATAGAGACAGTTTTACTTATTCCTTTTCAATCCAAATGACTTATATTTCATTTCCTGCCCTAATTTTTCTGGCTATAACCTCTCATGCACGTTGATTAGGGGAAGCAAGAGTGGACATCCTTGTCTTATTCCTGATCTTAGAGGGAAAGCATTCAGCTTTTCATGAGTTTAAGGATGATGTTAGCTGTGGGTTTTTCATAGATGGTCTTTATTATATTGAGGAAATTCTTGTCTACTGCTGGTTTGTTGGGTGTTTTCATCATGAAAGGGTGTTGGATTTTGCCAAATGTTTTTTCTGCATCTATTAATATGATCATGTGATTTTTGTCCTTTATTCTATTAATACAGTGCATTACACTAACTGATTTTTGTATGTTGAGCCAATCTTACATACTCGGATAAATCCCACTTGGTCATGATATAGAATCTTTTTTGTATGTTACTAGATCCAGTTTGCTAGTATTTTGTTGAGGATTTTTATCTATGTTCACAAGAGATATTGGTCTATAGTTTTCTGGTGATATCTCTGTCTTACTTTGGTATTAGAATAATACCGGCCTCATAGAATGTGTTGAAATATGTTCCCTTCTCTTTAGATTTTTGGAGGAGTTTGTGAAAGATTAGTATTAATTATTCTTTAAACATGCATTAGAATTCACCAGTGACTTCATCTGGATTTGGACTTTTCTTTTGGGGAAGTCTTTAATTGCTAATTCTCTCTCTTTATATATAGGTCTATTTAGCTTTTATATTCATTCTTGAGCCAGTTTTGGTATATTGTATCTCTCAAGGAATTTGTCCATTCCACCTAAGTTGTCTAATTGGTTGGCATGCAAATTAAGATTTCTTTATAATCCTTTTTATTTCTGTAAGATCAGTAGTAATGTTCTCTATTTCATTTTTGATTTTACTAAGTTCAGTCTTTACTCTTTTTTTTCTTGATCAGTCAGCTAAAGGTTTGTCAATTTTGTTGATATTTTCAAGGAACCAACTCATGGTTTTGTTCATTTTCTCTATTCTTTATTTCATTTATTTCCGTTCTAGACTTTAATATTTCCTTCTTTCTGCTTGCTTTGGGTTTAGTTTGAATTTCTTTTTCTAGTTTATTAAGGTGAATGCCTAGGTTTTTGATTTGAGATCTTTGTTACTTTTTAATACAGGCATTTACGGCTGTAATTTTTCCTCTTAGCACTGATTTAGCTACATACCATAAGTTTTGATATGTTTTGCTTTCATTTTCGTTCCTCTCAAAGTGTTTTCTATTTTCTTTTGAGATTTCATCTTTGAAACATTGGTATTTAGGGGTGTGTATTTTGACCTTAAGTATTTAAAGGATTTTTATAAAATAGATACTGATTAGTTGTTCTTGAGATTTGTGGAGGACAGAGTAAAATGGAATAATCCTAAATTAAAACATGAAGATTTCAAGAAATCACTAAAAATAAATGAATCAGAAAAACAGTCAAAAGAATCAACAAAACTAGAAGTTGGTTCTTTGAAAAGATCAATTAAATTGACAAACCATTGGCCAAACTGACAAAAGAAAAGAAGGAGAAGATCCAAATAACCCAAATAAGAAATGAAATAGGTGACATTACAACAGAACCAAATGAAATAAAAAGGATCATAACAGAATATTATGAAAAATTATACTCCAACCAATTTGAAAACCTAGAAGAGATGGATAAATTTCTAGAAACATGCTACCTACCCAAACTAACAAAAACTAAGGTAGAAAATCTGAACAGACCCATGACAAAAGAAGAAATTGAAGAAGTAATTAAAAAAAAAAATTCCCAACCAAAAAAAAAGCTCTGGCCCAGAAGTCTTCACTGGAGAATTCTACTGAACATTCAGAGAAGAGTTGACACCCATACTACTCAAACTATTCCAGAACATAGAAAAGGAAGGAATACTCCCACATTCATTCTATGAAATCAGCATAACCCTGATATCAAAACCTGGCAAAGATACCATTAAAAAAGAGAAATTATAGAGCAATATCCCTCATGAATATAGACACAGATATTCTCGACAAAATTTTAGCCAACAGAATTCAACAGCATATCAAATAAATAACACATCATGAACAAGTGGGATTCATGCCAGGTATGCAATGATGGTTCAGCATTCGAAAATCGCTCAACATAATCCACCACATAAATAAAACAAAGAATAAGAATCACGTCAATCAATGCTGAAAAGGTGTTTGATAAAATCCAATACCTGTTCTTAATTTAAAAAAACTCAACAAAAATAGGAATAGAGGGGAAATTCCTAAACATAATTAAGGGCATATATACAAAACCAACAGCAAGCATTATTCTCAACAGAGAGAGCCTGAAAGCAGTCTCCTTAAGAATGAGAACTAGACAAGGATGCCTTCTCTCGCCAGTCTTATTCAATATTGTACTGGAAGTTCTAGCTAGAGCAATAAGGCAAGAAAAGGAAATAAAGTGCATACAAATTGGTAAGGAAGAAGTAAAACCATCCCTATTGCAGATGACATGATCCTGTACATAGAAAATCACAGAGACGCCACAAGAAAGCTTCTATAACTAAGAGAAGAATTCAGCAAAGTGGCAGGGTAAAGACCACATAACAAAAATCAGTTGGATTCCTCTACACTATCAAAGAGAACTCTGAAAAGGAAATCAGGAAAACAATACCATTTACAATAGCCCTCAAAAAGATAAAATACTAGGAATAAATGTAACTAGAGAATGTAAAAGACTTATACAAAGAAAACTACAAAACACTACTGCAAGAGATCACCAAAAAGGTTTTCAATACTGGAATAGGTGACTGAAGAATGTTGTTGAATGTTTAGACAGGCTTGTATGTGTGTGTTATTATATTTGCATCTGTCAGTTTGTCATACTGTAGTGGCTTGTGTGTTGCTGTGATACTGGAAGCTTTGCCAGCAGTATTTCAAATACCAGCAGGCTCGCCCTTGGTAGACAGGTTTCAGCAGAACTTCCAGACTAAGACAGACTAGGAAGAAGGACTTGACAGTCTACTTCTGAAAAATTGGCCAGTGAAAACCTTATGAATATCAGCGGAACGTTATCTGATATAGCGCCGGAAGATGAGCCCCTCAGGCTGAAAGACATCCAAAATATGACTGGGGAAGAGCTGCCTCCTCAAAGCAGAGTTGACCTTAATAACATGGATGGAGTCAAGTTTTCGGAACCTTCATTTGCTGACGTGGCACAACTCAAAACGAGAAGAAACAGCTGCAAACATCCGTTAATAACCAGAACATGAAATGTACGAAGTATGAATCTAGGAAAATTGGAAGTCATCAAAATGAAATGAATGCATAAAGACTGATATCCCAGGCATTAGTAAACTAGAATGGATGGGTATTGGCCATTTTGAATCATACAGTCATATGGTCTACTAGGCTAAGAATGACAAATTGAAGAGGAATGGTATAGTATTCATCATTAAAAATAACATTTCAAGATCTATCTTGAAGTACAATGCTGTCAGTGATAGGATAGTATCCATACACCTACAAGAAAGACCAGTTAATGCTACTATTATTCAAATTTATGCACCTACCACTAATGCCAAAGATGAGGAAACTGAAGATTCTTACCAACTTCTGCAGTCTGAAATTGATCAACATGCACTCAAGATGCATTGATAATTTCTGGTGATTGGAATGTGAAAGTTGGAAACAAAGAAGGATTGGTAGTTGGGAAATATGGCCTTGGTGATCAAAATGACACCAGAGATGGGATGATAGAACTTTGCAAGACCAATGACTTACTCATTGCAAATACCTTTTTCAACAACAGAAATGGCAACTATACATGTGGACCTCACTAGATGGAAAACACAGGAATCAAATCAACTACATTTATGGAAAGAGACAATGGAAAAGCTCAGTATCATCTGTCAGAACAAGGCCAGGGGCTGACTGTGGAACAGACCATTAATTAATCGCTCAGACGCAAGTTCAAGATGATGCTGAAGAAAATTAAAACAAGTCCATGAGAGCCAAAATACAACCTTGAGTATATCCCACCTGAATTTAGAGACTATCTCAAGAATAGATTTGATGCATTGAACACCACTGACCGAAGTCCAGACGAATTGCGGGAAGACATCAAGGACATCATACATGAAGAAATCAAAAGGTCATTAAAAAGACAGGAAAGAAAGAAAAGCCCAAAATGTATGTCAGAAGAGACTCTGAAACTTGCTCTTGAACATAGAGCAGCTAGAGCAAATGGAAGAAATGATGACTTAAAAGAGCTGAACAGAAGATTTCAAAGGGCAGCTCGGGAAGACAAAGTAAAGTATTATAATGAAATGTGCAAAGACCTGGAGTTAGAAAACCAAAAGGGAAGAACACACTTGCAATTTCTCAAGCTGAAAGAACTGAAGAAAAAATTCAAGCCTCAAGTTGCAATTTTGAAGGATTCTATGGGCAAAATATTGAATGATACAGGAAACATCAAAAGAAGTTAGAAGGAATACACAGAGTCACTGTACCAAAAAGAATTGGTGGATGTGCAGTCATTTCAGGAGGTAGCACATGATTAAGAACTGCTGGTATTGAAGGAAGAAGTGCAAGCTGCACTGGAGCCATTGGCGAAAGACAAAGCTGCAGGAATTGATGGAATACCAATTGAGATGTTTCAACACATGGATGCAGCTCGGGAGGTGCTCACTCATCTATGCCAAGAAATTTGGAAGACAGCTACCTGGCCAACTGACTGGAAGAGATCTATATTTGTGCCCATTCCAAAGAAAGGTGATCCAACAGAATGCAGAAATTATCAAATGATATCGTTAATATCATATGCAAGTAAAATCTGACCAAAGATCATTCAAAAGCGGTTGCAGCAGTACTTTGACAGGGAACTGCCAGAAGTTCAAGCCAGATTCAGAAGAGGATGTGGAACAACGGATATCATTGCTGATGTCAGATGGATCTTGGCTGACAGCATAGAACATCAGAAAGATGTTTACCTGTGTTCTATTGACTATACAAAGGCATTCAACTGTGTGGATCATAACAAATTATGGATAACATTGCAAAGAACAGGAATTCCAGAACACTTAGTTGTGCTCATGTGGGACCTGTGCATAGACCAAGAGGTAGTTGTTCGAACGGAGCAAGGGGATACTGCGTGATTTAAAGTTAGGAAAGGTGTGCATCAGGATGTATCCTTTCACCATACTTGTTCAATATGCTGAGCAAATAATCTGAGAAGCTGGGCTATATGAAGAAGAACTCAGCATCAGGATTGGTGGAAGACTCATTAACAACCTGCAATATGCAGATGACACAACTTTGTTTGCTGAAAGCGAAGAGGAGTTGAAGCACCAATTGATGAAGATCAAACACTACAGCCTTCAGCATGGATTGCAACTCAACATAAAGAAAATAAAAACCTCACAACTGGACCAATAAGCAACATCATGAAAAATGGAGAAAAGGTTGATGTTGTCAAGAATTTCATTTTAGCTGAATTCACAACCAACACCTATGGAAGCAGTGGTCAGGAAATCAAATGACGTATTGCACTGGGCAAATCTGCTGCAAAAGACCTCTTTCAAGTGTTAAAAAGCAAAGATGTCACTTTGAGGACTAAGGTGCACCTGACCCAAGCTATATTTTCAGTCACCTCTTATGCATGCAAAAACTGGACGATGAATAAGGAAGACCAAAGAAGAATTGATGCCTTTGAATTATGGTGTTGGTGAAGAATATCGAATATACCACGGACCACCAGAAGAACCAACAAGTCTGTCTTGGAAGAAATACAGCCAGAGTGCTCCTTGGAAGCAAGGATGGCCAGACTTCATCTCATGTACTTTGGACATGTTATCTGGAGGGACCAGTCCCTGTAGAAGGACATCATGCTTGGTAAAGTACAAGGTCAGAAAAAAGGAGGAAGACCCTCAACGAGATGGATTGACATAATGGCTGCAACAATGGGCTCAAGCATAACAACGATTGTGAGGCTAGTGGAGGACTGGGCAGTATTTCATTCTGTTGTACATAGGGTTGCTATGAGTTGGAACTGACTGGACAGCACCTATCTTAGTTATCTAGGGCTGCTATAATAGAAATACCACAAGTGGATGGCTTTAACAAAGAGAAATTTATTCTCTCACAATTTAGGAGTATAGAAGTCCGAATTCAGGATGCCAGCTCCAGGGGAAGGCTTTCTTTCTCTGTTGGCTCTGGAGGAAGGTCCTTTTCATCAATCTTCTCTTGGACTAGGAGCTTTTCAGCACAGGGATCTCAGGTCCAAAGGACGCGTGACCCTGGCTCTTCTTGCTTGGTAGTAATGGGGTCCCCCTGTGTTCCTGCTCACTTCTCTCTTTTATATCTCAAAAGGGATTGAGTTAAAACACAACCTCATCTTGTAGATTGAGTCCTGCCTCATTAACATAACTGCCTCTAATCCTGCTTCATTAACTTCACAGAGGTAGAATTTAACGACACAATCAGATGACAAAATGGTGGACAATCACAGAATACTGGGAATCATGGCCTATCCAAGTTGACACATATGGTGGACAATCACACAGTACTGGGAATCATAGCCTATCCAAGTTGACACATGTTTTGGGGGGACACAATTCAATCCATAATGGCACCTAACAACAACAACAACATTATTACATTGTATTGTATTATTGGCAATAAATAGAATTCTTGCTAGGTTTCAATCACTCTTCTAAGGCTTTACATATATTTACTCATTTAATCCTCATGGGAAACCTGTTGGGTAAATGATATTATTCTCATATAAATAAGGTTTCCAGATTTAGCAATTAAAAATATAGGCTGTCCAATTAAATTTGAATTCCAGGTAAACAATGAATATTGGGATACATTTATACTAAAAAAATACTGTTTATTTGAAATTCAAGTTTAACTTAATGTCCTAGATTTTATCTGGCAACTTTACATATAAGAGATGAGAAAGCTGAGGCTCAGAGAAGTTGGGGGTAAGCATGTAACCCCTTGGAAGATCAGAAAGAAGAAAATTGAGAACTACCCCCTCTTTCATGGCTTCCATGTTCATCTGTAAAAAAGGGGGCCCTGGACTCATGGTCTACCAAGGCCTCTTCCTCTCCTGTTGTTCTATGTCTTTTGCAAAGCCACTTGGAGTCACTCATTTATCAATTCAACAAATATTGGTAGAACACCTTCTCCTGCCAGATGTTAGCACCGCATTATGAAGATTAAGCTTTAAGACAGATTTTCTGCTCTCAGGGAGCACTCAGCTTTGTGGGAAGATACATATTAAACGATAGAGCACTGCAGAGTGTGGGCAGTTGGGATGGAGAGAAATTGAGTGCAGCAGGAGCATGCAGAGGGCTCCCTTACCTGGCTTGGGAGGCCAGCATTGTGTAGGGCAGTGGTTCTACAGGTGTGATCTCCAATGTGGTTGATTATCGGAAACGCAAATTCTCAGGCCCCAATCCAGACTTACTGAATTAGAAACTCCTGGAGTAGGCCTAGAAATTTGTGTTTTAACAAGACTTCTAGGTGATGCTGACCTACACTCAAGTTTGAGAACCTCTGATGTAGGGCATCTGCCTTCAGGGGTGGTGAAGACACCCAGAACATCTCCGCCCTCTTCCTCTCTGTGGGGATGAGGTGCCATCTCCTCAAAGCCCTGCCCAGTGGGTGAGGAAAGCACAGCTCCAGGCTCTTTGCTCCAGTTCAGTGAAACAAGACTAACTAGAATGACTTGTGGATTTAAATTTCCCATTTTGAGTTGTCCTTTCTGTCAAAGGAAAGAAAAGCAGGGATCACTTATTCCCTAGGCTATTAAGCCTCTCCCACATATTCAATAGTTAGTTAGAGGTATTTGAATATCACATGGACCTCCGCCTCTCTTCTGAGAATACTAGAATAAGTTATTAATGAGCTGACTTCAAGGAAATCCCTGTTTTATGTCCCCTCAAATTTCAACACATAAAGGTCCTGGAAACCCCTAAGAGGTCCCTATATTTTACTTTTCTTCACCTCCTTTTGTGGATTTATTGGTATAAGGTCCTTTGAGAGTTGCCATCTATTTTTCCAGCCTCATAGCTCACTGTTCCTAGCACAAAGCTATTGTTCATTGTTCTGAGCTTGACTCCTGGTTTCTAGATCATGCTTTTTTTTCATACTGCCAACCCTTTGTAAAGACTCTGCCTGTGCCTGGAATGCCTTTCTCTTCTTGGTCTGCTTCCTGGACTCCTGCTCACCCTTTGGGATTTGGCTTAGACTTTAAACCCTCCTTAACTCTTCTACTCCCATTTCCTTTCACTCAATATTCCACTCTTTAATTCATTCACCAGGCATTTACTGGGCTCCTGCTATGTTTTTCAGCCATTGAGGATGTGGCAATGAACAAACCAAATCCCTGCCCTCATGGACCTTATGTACTATAGTGGGAGAAATAGGCAATAAACAAACAGATAATTAGAAAATACAGCGTATCACTGTATGAGTCCATTTATGTGAATTACAAAAACAAGCAAAATTGTTATGCTGTTAGAAGTCAGGATAGTAGTTACCCTTGGGGAGTAGTGAGGGGGTAGTGAGTGGGAGACACCATGAGGAGAACCCTTGGATGTTGCTAATATTGTTTCTTGGTTCAGCTGCTGGTTTTATGGTTGTATTTGGTTTGTTAAAATTAATTGATCTGGACACATATACGCACTTTTCTATATGTATATTATATTTCAATAAAAACGAAACATTTACGTAGTATATCAGATGGTGATTAGTGGCATGCAGAAAATAAAGCATGAAAGGCAGATTGGAAAGAGGAGGATGGGGAAAGGGAGGTTGCAATTTTAACATAGGCTGGCCACGGAAAGCTTCACCGAGAAGGTTAAATTTTAATGAAGATTTGAAGGAGGTGAGGGAGCCAGACCTTGAGGTGGACAAGGGCTGGTGAATTTGAAGAATGCTAAGGAAGCCTGGTGGCACAGTGGTGAGAGCTATGGCTGCTAACCAAAGTCACCAGTTCAAATCCACCAGCTGCACCTTGGAAACCCTATGGGGCAGTTCTACTCTGTCCTATAGGGTCGCTATGAGTGGGAATCAACTCAGTGGCAACGGGTTTGGCTTTTAGATTTTGGCTAAGGAGGCTTATGGCTGGAATGCAGTGAGTGCATGAGAGAGTGGTAGGAGATGAGATCACAATGATACCAGGAGGCTGGATTGTGTGGTGCCATACAGGGCGTCTGTAAGGGTGTTTGCTTTTCCTCTTACAGTGGTTAAGAGATGGAAAGCCATTGGAGGGTTTCGAACAGAAGAGTGAAATGATCTGACGTATTTTAAAAGGATCTCCCTGGCTACTCTTGAGAATAGACCCAAGCTGAGCAAAGGTGGGAACCAGATGACCAGTTGAGAGATTACTATTAATAACCCAGTTAAGAGAAGATGATAGGTTGGTCCAGGGTGGTAGTAATGAGAGTGGTGTAAAGAGATTGGATTGTAGATATATTTTTTAAAACAGAGCAAATAGGATGTGGTAATAGACTGGATGTGTGTTAAAGAGAGGAGTCAATGATGACTAAGGTTTTTACCCTGAGCAACTGGAAGAGTGGAGTTGCTATTTACTCTGATCAGGAAAATATGGAATTTGGGGTGGGACACATTAAGTTAGAGATGCCATGCACATTTGAAACATTTGAGGGGCAATGTTTAGTAGGTGGTTGGATTTGAAATTGGGATTCAGGAAAGAGGTCCAGGCTTGAAATATAAACCTGGGAGTTGTCAGCCTGCAGATGGTATTTCAAATTATGAGACTAGATGGAATCACCAAGAGAATGGGCATACATAGAGAAGAGAAGACGTCCAAGAACTGAGGGTTGGGACCCTACAATGTTTATATATCATGGAGACGAACATGAACCAGCAAAGGAGAATGAGAAGGAGTGGACAGTCAAGTAGAAGGTGTCATGACCTAGAAGCAAATGAAGAAAATATCCTGAGGAGGAAGAAGTGATCAACTGTGTTAAAAGCTGCTGACAGGTCAAGTAAAATGAGGAACGAGAATGGATCGTTTGAGAGAGAGAATATGGACAACTTCAGGAGACTGAGAATAGATCATTGGAGACAGTGAACATAGAGGACAGTTTGCTTTAAAGAGGAGCAGAGAAATGTGTATTAGCTGACAAAGTTAAAACAAAACAAAAAAACAGTTGCCATCAAGTTGATTCCAACTCATGGTAACCCTGTATGTGTCAGAGCAGAACTGTGCTCCATTGGGTTTTCAATAGCTGATTTTTCGGAAGTAGATTACCAAGCCTTTCTTCCAAGGTGCTCTGGGTGAACTCAAACCTCCAAGGCTTCTGGTTAGCAGCCAAGCGTGTTAACCATTTATACTACTTAGGGACTCCATCGGGGCTTGTTTTTCCTTTTTTTTCAAATGGTAGGAATAACAGCAGTTTGTACGTTGATGAGAATGAACAAATATAAAACTGATTGATGCAGGAGAGAGGGGAAGAATTGCTGAATAATGTCTTTCAGGAGGCAGAGGTCGTAGGGCCTAGGGCACAAGTAGAAGAGTTTACCTTAGGTAAACCAGCAACTAAAATCAAAGAATGAGAGCTGAGTGGAGTAGTAGAAGACTGTAACATGAAAGGGTTATTGTTAAGTGCCGTGGAGTTGATTCTGACTCATAGGGACCCCGTGTGACAGAATAGAACTGCCCACAGGGTTTTCTTGGCTGTAATCTTTATGGAAGCAGATTGCCAGTTCTTTTCCCCACAGAGCTGCTGGGTGGGTTTGAACTGTCAACCTTTCAGTTAGCAGCGGAGCACTACTGTTGCGCCACAATGTTAAAGTCTGATGCCATGAGATTTTAAACTGGAATTTTGTAGGTAGAAAGAGGGAGAATGATCTGAAAGCTGTAATGAGAAGCAAAAAATTCACCTATGCCCAGTGTCTTAGTCATCTAGTTCTCCTATAACAGAAATACCATAAGTGGATGGCTTTAACAAAGAGAAATTTATTCTCTCACAGTCCAGTAGACTGGAAGTCCGAATACAGGGCACAGATTCCAGGAAGGCTTTCTCTCTCTGTCAGCTCTCAGTCTTCTCTTAGTCTGGGAGCATCTCAGCACAGGAACGTCAGGTCCAAAGGATGCGCTCTGCTCCCAGCACTGCTTTCTTGGTGGTACAAAGTCCCCCTGTCTCTCTGCTCGCTTCTCTCTTTATATCTCAAAAGAGACTGGCTTAAGACACAATCTAATCTCGTAGACCTTGTCAATGTAACTGCCACTAATCCATCTTATTACATCATAGTGATAGAATATACAATATGTAGGGAAATCACATCAGATTACAAAATGGTAGACAATCGTATAATCCTGGGAATCATGACCTAGCCAAATGGACAGATATTTTTGGAGGACACAGTTCAATCCATGACACCCCGTATATGAAGGATGTTGGGAAGAAAACCACCACCACCTGAAATGACTGTAGGTAAGTGTTTTCTGAGGGGAGCCAGGTTTAAATTAGAGCAGGAAGGTGAGAGGAAATACTAAGAGAAGAGGTTGAGAATAGAAGAGGTTTACTGATGATTGACGGCAAGTATTTTGCTTCCATTCCCTTTCTCTCTTTGAGAGTTGGCAGGAAATATTGCATTCACTTCCCTCTTTTCTCTTCTCTAATTGCTCCCAACAAATATTTGTTGAATTCGTGAATGAACGAGTAAATCAGAATTTCACTTTACACGTGAAGGAGAGCTGTGGAGTAGTGAAATAAAGTAACTACAAGTTATGTGAGGTCTACTGCCCTTAGAGGTGACAAAGAAAATTCATTTTTCACAATTTCCTTTCCTTTGTGACTTAAAAAAATGTATTATAGCTGAACGTAGGCTTTCTCTGTAATACAAAACTCCTGCCTGTCATTTTCTCTCATTCTTTTGTCTTTTCTTACAGGGAGAAAGTATCCCCATACATATGACTACTATTAAGATATCTGAAGGACATCCCTCCATGGATCAAACTGTCTTGCCACTGGAGCCACTGAAACTCCTGGCTTTTTCCTGGGAGAGATATTATTTTTTGTCTTATGCACCTACTTGTCAGAATCAAAGCCAGGAGGTAATAGGTCTAGTGAGTTGGATGTTGAGTAAAACAATAGGAGCCCCTATATTTTGCCTCTCTTAGGTTGGTATGCTGAAGTCTCATGTCTTTATTTCTAATACAGTTTTATTTATAAAATTTACTTTTATTTGGCTTTATGCCTCTCACATGTTAAATTCTCTGAATAAAATTCCAAAATTTTAACTGCAGAAGAGAAGGAGAAGTAAAAGCTTGATGAATGATCTACTTTGTGTGCATTTCATTGGTGTGCTGCTTCAGTGACAGGTGACTTGTTGGAAAGTTCAGGGCAGAGCAGGTTATCCCTAAGCCAGATTTTTTTTTTTTTTTTAAATAATGTTGTTACACGGGAACTTTGTCGACTTAAAGGATAACCTGAGAAAGGAGACATCTTCCAAAAAATGATTATGGATGAGAATTATTATATTTGTAAAATACTTCTCTCGGCGTTACTGGACTAAGTCAATGGAAATCTTCGAAATTCAAAGAGGATGAGACTAACCCTTGAACTTTTCTGATCTGCCCAGTTGACTTCATAGTCTTTATCATTTCTATACCCTACCTTTGAAAGCTATATATCTCTCTTTGCTTTTTTACAGGTTCTCCTCCTTCCATTCCTTTTCTTTTGGTGGTGATCATGGAGGGGTAGAGGGTAGATATGTTTCCTAGTGGATGGGCTCTGTATAAGGAGCTTTGGTTGCATAGTGGTTAAGTACTGGGCTGCTAATCAATAGGTCCTTGGTTGGAACCCACCAGCCACTCTGCAGGAGAAAGATGTGGCAGTTGGCTTCTGTAAAGATTACAGCCTTGGAAACCCTATGGGTCAGTTCTACTCTGTTCTATAGGCTTGCTATGAGTCAGCATACTCATTGGCAATGGATTTTGTTTTTGGGTGGTTGGGCCTCATAGGAATCAAGTTTAGGTTACGGGAGAGAAGAGAAAAAGACGTGGAAAATAAAGGGGAAAGAAAAGACAGAAAACTGCCCAGGAACCAAAGATTTTAATTGGCTCAAAAACCAAATTTTTTGGATCACTGGATTCAGGGGAAGAAATCATTTCGATGGGGATAAGACATATGTCTATTTATAAACCTCCATCTCCCATAAGATGTCACAGGAAGAAAGAGGCACACCAGGAGGATTTGTGCAATCAACCTGATTTGACAACTGCATTCCTAGGGTAAATTTTCACCAGGCCAAGCCTTTGAAGTAAGTGCTGAAGGTGCCAGGAAAAACAAACTATTTGTACGGGAGCCAACATGGTGCTATAGACAGAAGCACCACGCCATTCTTCCATAGCAAAGACCCAAAAAACTAAGTAAAACAGAGACAAACATCAATCCTGGAACCCTAAGAGTCAACTGAAGAGATAGAGAACTCAACCAAGCACTGAATGGCATAAGAAACCGACAGCGAGTGAAGAGAGATATGAGCAGAGGTCCCCTATCAGCTAATGCAGCATGGATTCACCATCATGGACTTCTGTCAGAGATCAGCTGGCAGGGAGTATGGGAAAGCAGCTTCACATAGCTCCCAGCAGGAGACAGAGCACCTAATCAGCGATATACGCTTTCCCACCCTCCACCCTTCCCAGTGGGCTGAGTGACCGTGGCCTGGGAGGTGCTGGCTCCATGCCACTTGGATTCACCTGCCCACACTGGTGGGCTCTTTCAGTGCCATTTGTTGTTGCTGGTGTTGCTTTTTTCAGCTTCTTTTGGTTTCTTCCCTGCCTCTCACCTCCTCCCCCTCCTTTCTCTCCAACACCTGACTCTGTCTGCCATCTTTGCTTCTTCTTGACAGGCTGTGAAGTGCTGCTCGGCTGGGGAACTGCTTCCTCGGTCTGCATTGCCACGCTATTGGGATCCCTTTTGTTTTTTGTTTTGTTTTGTTTGTTTGTTTCCTTTCTCTTTGTGTGGCTTGGGAGCCCCTTCTAGCTGGGCTGTACTGAGAGGCTGGGAAGCCACTTCCTTGATCTGCGCAGCCATGCTGATGGGATCCCTGAGAGCATTTCTTTCTTTCTATTTCTTTTTTATTATTATATTTTTCTATTTCTTTTTTCCTTTTTGTCTTTCTTCATTTCTCAGTATCTCATCTCTCTCTACTTACCTTCTTCTCCTGTCTCCCGAATATCTGGCGCTGTGTGCCATCTCCAGTGCTTCTAGCCAGGATGTACTGTGCAGCTTGGGAGCCACTTCCCCAGTCTGTGCAGCCGTGCCAGTGGGACACCTGGGAGCCTTTCTTTCTTTTCTTTTATTTATTTTTTCATTTCTCAGTTTCTCATCTTTCTCTGCTTTCCTTCTTTACCAGTCTCCTGAATACTTGGCACTGTGTGCTATCTCCACCCCTTCTAGACAGGCTGTGCCTCAATGCCTAGGAGCCACTTTCCAGTTGCTGGTGAGATCCCTGAGGGCATTTCTTTTTTAAAAAATTTTTTTATTTATCTGTTTTCTTCATTTCTCGGTTTCTTGTCTCTCCACTCCAAGGGCAAGCTCCCTCAGCACTTTTTTTTTTTTTTTTGGCTCCTGTTTCTCTCTCCTTTCTCTCTTCTTTCCCATACTCATCATAGCTCCACACATCACAACCACTCCCTCCCTCCTGCCTACCTCCACCATGCAATGAACATCACACCCCTGAGCAGCACAAGCATGACCTACTGGGACCTGCCCTGCACTGAACCCTGGCCCGCCCTGTTGGCCCCAGTATGTGCCAGAAACAACCCATCCAAGCCCTACCCCTTCAGCTAGACCTGCCCTGCTGCACCACAGGTGAGTGACTGGCCCTGCCCATTGGATAAAGAGGTGAAAAGTATCATGCCCACAGACGAGCAAAGAACAAAGAATGCACAGCAAGCCTACTCAGACATAACCAAATAAAACAAAAAAGCAGGTTGAAACAAACAAATCTACAATCAGTTAACGAAGAAAATAACTACTGAATGTACCGAAGACAGCAGACAATATAAAAATATATTAAAAAAAAAAAAAAACAGGACAGCGTGGTTCCAGTCGGCGTCCAAAATAAAATACTAGATAAATTTATGGTAGAAGAAAAGGCACTTGAACTACCTGATAGGGAATTCAAATCTCTAATATTCAGAGCTATCCAAGAATTGAAGCAAAAAACAGAGAAAAATGAGGAAAAAATAGACAAAATCATGGGAAAGGCAGATAAATTCATGGAAAATACAGACAAAAAATGGAAGAATTCATGAAAATAACATAGAAACAAAATGTCAAAATAAATTCACAACTAGAAATCATACAAAAACAACAATTAGATATTCAAAAGATAGACAACAAGATTTAGAAATGGACAGTGTTATAAAGGTCTGAGGAGCAGGGTTGACACAATGGAAGACAGGATCAGGATCATTGAAGACAAACACTCGGATACAGTTTAGTTTGAGGAAAAATCATAAAAAAGAATGAAGAAAAATGAAGTAATCTTGAAAATTATGTGGGATACAGTCAAAAGCAGAAATTTGCAAGTGATTGGAGTTCCAGAACAGGGGGAGAAAACAGAAAACACAGAGAGGATCACTGAAGAATTGTTGACTGAAAACTTCCCTAATATCATGACAGATGAAAAGCTGACCACCCAAGAAACTCAACGAACCCCATATAGGATATATCTCAAAAGAAAATCACCAAGGCATATCATAATCACACTCACTAAAACCAAAAACTAAGAAAGAATCCTGAGAGCAGCTTGAGAAAAACAAAAAGTCACATACAGAGGGGAAACAATAAGACTAAGCTCTGATTACTCAGCAGAAACCATGCAGGCAAGAGGCAGTGGGATGACATACATAAAACCTTGAAAGAAAAAAATTGCCAGCCAAGAATAACATATCCTGCAAAACTCTCATTCAAATATGATGGTGAAATTAGGACATTTCCAGATAAACAGAAAATAAGGGAATATGTAAAAACCAAACCAAACTTACAAGAATTATTAAAAGGAGTCCTTCAGTTTGAGAACAAACAACATTAGGACCACAGCCTGAATTTAGGACACAAGATTGCACCAGCCCAATACCAACCTAGGAAATGAACTTTCAAGGACTATTCAAAACCAAAATATTTACAACAGAAAACCAGAGAGATTAATCAGCAAATGACAACATGTCAAAAAAACTAAAACAGGGAATAAATGGTGTAAGTAGAGAACTTTCTAATGGAGAGGAAGGCATGTCGATACCAAGTAATAATAGACTGGTTCAAATGTAGGAAGATAAGGGTAAATTTCAAGGTAACCACAAAGAAAGTTAACAAACCTACTCATCAAAATAAAGAAGAAAAACATAAAGTCTCCGTACAAACAAAATCCACAAAAACAAAAGAAATGAAAAAAAAATCCACAAACAAAAGGAATTCAGCACAGGAGAGTAAGCGGAACAAAGAAAATGTCTGCATCACACACACACAAAAAAAGGGCTACAAAATGACAGCAATAAACTCACACCTATTAGTAATTACACTGAATGTAAATGGCCTAAATGCACCCATAAAGAGACAGAGAGTGACAGAATGGATAAAAAAAATGGATCCATCAATATGCTGTCTACAAGAGACTCACCTTAAACAAACATGTAAATTTATTAAAAATCAAAGGATGGCAAAAATATATCAAACAAATAGCTACCAAAAAAGAGCAGGAGTGGCAATACTAATCTCAGATAAAATAGATTTTAAAACAAAACACACCCTAAAAGACAAACAAGGGCACTATATAACGATTAAAGGGACAATCCATCATGAAGACATAACCATAATAAATATCTATGCACCCAATGACAGTGCTCCAAAATACATAAAACAAACTCTAACAGCACTGAAAAGAGAAATTGATAGTTCCACAATAATAGTAGGAGACTTCAATATACCACTTTTGGTAAAGGATAGGACATCTAGAAAGAAACTCAGCAAAGATACACAAGACCTAAAAGATGCAATCAGCCATCTTGAACTCATAGACATATATAGGACGCTCCACCTAACAGCTGCAAAGTACACATTCTTTTCCAGTGCACATGGAACGTTCTCCAGAATAGACCACATCTTAGGCCACAGAGCAACCCTCAACAAAATCCAAAACACTGAAATTACAAAGTATCTTCTCTGATCACAATGCCATCAAAGTAGAAATTAACAAACAGGAAGAACAAGGAAAAAAAAAACCCATTACATGGAAACTGCTTAAAAAACCACTGAGTAATACAAGAAATCAGAGATGGAATAAAAAAATTCCTAGACTCAAGTGAGAATGAAAACACATCATGCCAAAACCTTTGGGACACAGTGAAGGCAGTGATCAGAGGTTAATTTATAGCAATAGATGCACACATCAAAAAAGAAAGGGAAAAAAATCAAAACATTAGCTACACAACTTGAACAAACAGAAAGAGAACAGCAAAAGAAGCCCACAGCCACCAGAAGAAAGGAAATAATAAAGATCAGAGCAGAAATAAATGAAATAGAGAATAGAAAAACAATAGAAAGAATCAACAAAACCAAAAGTTGGTTCTTTGAAAGGATCAACAAAATTGACAAACCACTGGCCAAACTGACAAAAGAAACACAGGAGAGCACGCAAATAACCCAAATAAGAAATGAAATAGAGGACATTACAACAGACCCAACTGAAATAAAAAGGATCGCAACAGAGTATTATGGAAAACTATACTCCAACAAATTTGAAAACTTAGAGGAAACAAATAAATTTCTAGAAATGCACTACCTACCCGAAGTAACAGAAAATGATGTTGAAAATCTGAACAAAGCCATAACAAGAGAAGAGATTGAAAAGGTAATAAAAAACACTCCCAACAAAAAATGTCCTGGTCCAGATGGCTTCACTGGAGAATTCTCCCAAACATTTAGAGAAGAGCTTCCACCAGTACTACTCAAACTATTTCAGAACATAAAAAAGGAAGGGATACTTACAAATTCATTCTAGGAAGCCTGGCATAACCCTGATACTAAAACCAGGCAAAGACACCCAAAAAAGAGAAAATTACAGACCAATATCATGAATATAGATGCAAAAATTCTCAACAGAATTCTAACCAGTAGAATTTAGCATCATATCAAAAAATAATATGCCATGACCAAATAGGATTCATACCAGGTATGTAAGGATGGTTCAACATTAGAAAATCAATCATCATAATCCACCACATAAATAAAAGAATCACATGATCATTTCAATGAATGCAGAAAAGGCATTCAAAGAAGTCCAACACCCATTCCTGATCAAAACTCTCAATAAAATTGGTATAGAAGGAAATTTCTCAACATAATAAAGGACATCTATGCAAAACCAACAGCTAACATCATTCTTAATGGAGAGAGGCTGAAAACATTCCCCCTGAGAACAGGAACAAGACAAGGATGCCCTTTATCACCACTCATATTTAACATTGTGCTGGAAGTCCTAGCTAGAGCAGTAAAGCAAGAAAAAGAAATAAATGGCATCCAAATTAGTCATAAAGAAGTCAAACTGTCCCTGTTTGAGGATGATATGATACTGTACATAGAAAACCCAAAAGACTCCACCAGAAAGATTCAGCAGAGTAGCAGGATACAAGATAAACATAAAAACTCAGTTGGATTCTTATACACCAATAAAGAGAATGATGAAAAGGAAATCAGGAAAACAATACCACTTATAATAGCCCCTAAAAAAATAAAATACTTAGGAATAAATCTAACTAGGGATTTAAAAGACCTCTACAAAGGAAACTACAAAACACTACTGCAAGAAACCAAAAGAGACCTACATAAGTGGAAAAACATACCATGCTCATGGATAAAAAGTAGACTCAACATTGTAAAAATGACAATTCTACCCAAAGCAATCTACAAATACAATGCAATTCCGATCCAAATACCAACAACATTCTTTAAAGAGATGGAAAAACTAATCATTAACTTTATATGGAAAGGGAAGAAGCCTCGGATTAGTAAAGCACTATTGAAGAAGAATAAAGTAGGAGGACTTGCACTACCTGACCTCAGAACCTACTGTACAGCTACGGTAGTCAAAACAGCCTGATACTGGTACAATGACAGACACATTGACCAAGAGAAGAGAATTGAGAACCCAGATGTAAATCCATCCACCTACGGCCACCTTATCTTCAACAAGGGTCCGAAGTCCATCAAATAGAGAAAAGACACTGTTTTTTAACAAATGGTGCTGGCAAAACTGGATGTTCACCTGCAAAAAAATGAAACAGGACCCATACCTCACACCATACACAAAAACTAATTCAAAATGGATCAAAGACCTAAATATAAAGCCAAAAACTATAAAGATCATAGAAGAAAAAATAGGATCAACACTAGAGGCCCTAATACATGGCATTAACAGGATACAAACCATAACTAACAACATACAAACTCCAGAAGACAAGCTAGATGACTGGGACCTTTTAAAAATTAAACACTTATGCTCATCAAAAGACTTCACCAAAAGAGTAAAAAGAGAACCTACAGACTGGGAAAAAAATTTTTTTGGCTATTACAAGTCCAACAAACGTCTAATCTCTAAAATCTACTAGAAAGTCAAACACCTCTACAACAAAAAGACAAATAATCCAATGAAAAAATGGGCAAAGGATATGAACAGACACTTCACCAAAGAAGACATTCAAGGAGCTAACAGACACATGAGGAAATGTTTGTAATCCCTAGGCATTATAGAAATGCAAATCCAAACCACAATGAGGATACCATCTCACCCTGGCATTACTGGCATGAATAATAGAAACAGAAAATAATAAATGTTGGAGAGGCTGCGGGGAGATTGGAACTCTTATGCACTGCTGGTGGGAATGCAAAATGATACAACCATTTTGGAAAATGATATGGTGTTTCCTTATAAAGTTAGAAACAGAAATACCATATGATCCAGCAATCCCACTCCTACGACTATATCCTAGAGAAATAGGAGCCGTCACATGAATAGACACATGCACATCCATGTTCACTGCAGCATTGTTCACAATAGCAAAACGATGGAAACAACCAAGATGACCATCAACAGATGAATGGATAAACAAACTATGGTACATAAACACAGTGGAGTACTATGCAATGATAAAGAACAATGATGAAATCTTCAAAGCATCTCACAACATGGGGAATCTGGAGGGTATCATGCTGAGTGAAATAAGTCAGTCACAAAAGGACATATTGTATGAGACCACTACTATAAAAACTCATGAAAAGGTTTACACAAAAAAGAAACAATCTTTGATGGTTACGAGGGAGGGGAGGGGTGGGGATGGAAAAACACTAAATAGACAATAGATAAGTGAGTGGTAACTTTGGTGAAGGATAAGACAGTACGCTACACTGGGGAAGCCAGCACAGCTAGTACAAGGCAAGGTCATGGAAGCTCCATAGACGCATCCAAACTCCCTGAGGGACCAAATTGCTGGGCTGAGGACTGTGGGGACCATGGACTTGGGGATCAGCATCTAGCTCAACTGGCATAACATAGTTTGTAAAGAAAATGTTCTACATTCTGCCTTGGTGAGTAGCATCCAGGGTCTTAAAAGCTTGTGAATGGCCACCTAAGATACTCCACTGGTCTCACCCCTTCAGGAGCAAGGGAAAATGAAGAAAACTAAAGATACAAGGGAAAGATTAGTCCAAAGGACTAATGGACCACAACTACCATGGCCTCCACCAGGCTGAGTCCAGTACAACTAGATGGTGCCTGGTTACTACCACTGACTGCTCTGACATGGATCACAATAGAGGGTCCCAGACAGGGCTGGAGAAAACTGTAGAACAAGATTCTAACCCACAAAAAATGAGAATGTATATTTGTTGTTGTTGTTAGGTGCCGACGAGTCAGTTCTGACTCACAGCGACTTTACGTACAACAGAAGGAAATATTGCCCATTCCTGGCATCATCCTCACAATCTTTGCTATGTTTGTGCCCATTATTGTAGCCACTGTGTCAATTCTTCTTGTCGAGGGTCTTCCTCTTTTTTTTTTTTCCACCTTCTTTTTAAAAATTTTATTGTGTTTTAGGTGAAAGTTTACAGTGCAAATTAGTTTTTCATTAAAAAATTTTATACACAAATTGTTTTATGACATTAATTGCAATCCCCACAATGTGTCAGCACTCTCCCCCTTTACCTTTCCACCTCAGGCCTGCCATGCCAATTCGTCCAGGTTTCCTGTCCCTTCCTGTCTTGTCTTTGTTTTGGGCAGGTATTCTTTTTTTTTTTTTTTTTTTTAAACTGTACTTCAGGTGAAGGCTTACAGAACAAATAGTTTCTCATGAAACAGTAGTACACATATTGTTTTATGACATTGGTTAACAACCCCACAACATGTCAACCCTCTAACTTCTCAACCTTCTTTTTTTTTTTTTTGGGTGAAAATACACATAGCCAAAGATACATTTAAAAAATTTCTACATGCACAGTTTAGTGACATTGACTACACTCTTCCAATTGTGCTGTTATTCTCACTTAAGATGAAGGCTTACAGAACAAAATAGTTTCTCATTTAACAGTTACTACAAATGTTGCCCTATGACAATCATTAACAATCTCACAACACATCAACAATATCCTTACTCAACCTTGGGTTCCCTATCACCAGCTTCCTTGTCCCCTTCTGCCTTCTGGCCCTTGTCACTGGACTCCTGTACCTCATTAGTCTCATTTGGTTTTATGGGGCTGTCCACTCCCAGGCTGAATGGTGAACCTCGGAGATAACTTCACCACTGAGCTAAAAGGGGGTTTGGGGGCCATACTCTCAGGGTTTCTCCAGTCTCCTTTAGGCCAGTAAATCTGGTCTTTTTTTTTCTGTGAGTTAGAATTATGTTCTACATCCTTCTCCAGCTCTGTCCAGAACCCTCTGCTGTGATCCTGGTCAGAGCAGTCAGTGGTGGTAGCTGGGCACCATCCAGCTGTACTGGACTCATCTGGTGGAGGCCTTGGTAGCTGTGGACAATTAGTCCTTCGGACTAATCTTTTCCTTGTATCCTGTTCTCTTCATTCTTCCTTGTTCCTGAAGGGATGAGACCAGTGGAGTATCTTAGATGGCCGCTCACAGGCTTTTAAGACCCCAGACACTACTCACCAAGGTAGAATGTAGAGCACTGTCTTTATAAGCTGTGTCATGCCAGTTGAGCTAGATGTTCCCCGAGACCATGGTCCCCACAACCCTCCACCCAGCAATTCAGTCCCTCAGGGAGTCTGGATGTGTCTATGGAGCTTCCATGACCTTTCCTTGTACAAGCTGTGCTAGTTTCCCCTGTATTGTGTACTGTCTCACCCTTCACCCAAGATACCACTTATCTGTTGCCTATTTAGTATTTCCCCCCCACCCCTCCCATCCCTGCTAACCAACAAAGATAGTTACATTTTGTGTGTGAACTTTTTCAAGGGTTTTTACAATAGAGGTCTCATACAATATTTGTCCTTTTGTGATCGACTTATTTCACTCAGCATAATGTCCTTCAGTTTCATCCATGTTATGAGATGCTTCACAGATTCATTGTTGTTCTTTCTCGTTGCGTAGTACTCCATTGTGTGTATGTACCATAGTTTGTTTATCCATTCATCTGTTGATGGGCATCTAGGTTGTTTCCATCGTTTTGCTATTGTGAACAATGCTGCCATGAACATAGGTGTGCGTATGTCTATTCGAGTGACGACTCTTATTTCTCTAGGTTATATGCCTAGGAGTGGGATTGCTGGATCAAATGGTATGTTTATTTCTAGCTTTCTGAGAAAGCGCCATATCATTTTCCAAAATGGTTGTATCATTTTGCATTCCCACCAGCAGTGCATAAGATTTCCGATCTCCCCGCAGCCCCTCCAACGTTTGTTATTTCCAGTGTTTTTGATTCGTGCCAGTCATGCCAGGGTGAGATGGTATCTCATTGTGGTTTTAATATGCATTTCTCTAATGGCTAGTGATCGCGAGCATTTCCTCATGTGTCTGCTGGTCATTTGAATGTCTTCTTTGGTGAAGTGTCTGTTCATTTCCTTTGCCCATTTTTAAATAGGATTATTTGCCTTTTTGTTGTAGAGGTGTTGGATTTTCTTGTAGATTATGGAGATTAGACCTTTGTCTGACTTGTACTGTCCAAAAATTTTTTCCCAGTCTGTAGGTTCTCTTTTGACTCTTTTGGTGAAGTCTTTTGAAGAGCATAGGTGTTTGATTTTTAGAAGATCCCAGTTATCTAGCTTATCTACTGGGGTTTGTGCACTGATGGTTATGGTTTGTATCCTGCTAATGCCGTGTATTAAGGCCTTAAGTGTTGGTCTTATTTTTTCTTCTATGAACTTTATAGTTTTAGGCTTTATATTCAGGTCTTTGATCCATTTTGAAGTAGTTTTTGTATACGGCATGAGGTATGGGTCCTGTTTCATTTTTTGCAGATGGATATCCAGTTTTGCCAGCACCATTTGTTAAAAAGACTGTCTTTTCCCCATTTGATGGACTTTGGGCTCTTGTCAAAGATCACGTGACCATAGGTGGATGGATTTACATCTGGGTTCTCAATTCTGTTCCATTGGCCAGTGTATCTGTCGTTGTACCAGTACCAGGCTGTTTTGACTACTGTAGCTGTATAGTAGGTTCTGAAGTCAGGAAGTGTGAGTCCTCCAACTTTCTTCTTCTTCTTCAGGGTCTTCCTGTTTTTTGCTGACCCTCTACTTTACCAAGCATGATGTCTCTCTCCAGGGACTGGTCCCTCCTGATAACATGTCCAAAGTACATGAGATGAAGTCTTGCCATCCTCGCTTCAGGGAGCACTCTGTCTATATGTATATTAGGTGAAAATAATTGGTAATAATTATGACACTTGGCACTTACATAGCACTTTATATGTGCCAGAGATTATTTTAAACACTATGCACATTAGCTAATTGAATCCTGAAAAAAAAAAAAAAAAGGAAGAGGTAGGTACAATTATTATACCACTTAAAAGATGAGGAAACTGAGGCACAGAGAAGTTAAAGCCCAGGAAACCTAACTGTTAAACAATACAGTATATTTCCTCTCAAGATAGTATCAATCACAAGAATGATGTGATAATATAGGTCAATTACAAAGATGTAGAAAATGAAATTAAGAATGGCTGACATTTATGAAAGACAAAAGATACGTGAGGATATGAAGATGATTGGCTACCAGTCTTGAATATAAAGTCTGGTGGAAGAATTTTGGAGCAGATTTTGATTCCATTTGTCGCAGCTCCCTAGAAAAACACAAATTCTGCTCACTTGTGTAATTTAAAACTAAGACAAGAACTAGAAGGATCAGGTCTCTTTTCTTTTGTCAGCTTCCCCTTGACACAAATTCCCCTTCAAACATGTTTCATCTACTTGACAACTTTATACAAGTTTCCTAGTTAAATATCTTATTCTTATTTCATAAACAATCCTGTCTTTCTTATTTTTCCTGGCAATTCATTCTTTTTACAGTTAAACCAAGATGTCGGCAGTTCAAACCCTCCAGTCTCTCCACTGGAGAAAGAGGTGGCAGTCACCTTCGGTAAAGATTACAGCCTTGGAAACCTCATGGGACAGTTTCTATCCTGTCCTCTAGGGTCACTATGAGTCAGAATCCACTCAGTGGCAATGGGTTTGGTTTTCTGGTTTTAACATTATCAGGATTTCTGTAAGTTTGTTATCTGACTGCACATCAGGTCAAAAAAGACCTTTGCATCCTGGCAATAATCATCAGGGCACATTTCTTCTTCCTTTCTCCTAAATTCATTTAACCTGTTTTCCAGCAAGCTGTGTTCTTTGGAGCCCCGGTGGTACAGTGGTTAAGAGTTTGGTTGTTAACTGAAAGGTCGGCAGTTCAAATCCACCAGCAGCTCCTTGGAAACCCTATGGGGAAGTTCTACTCTCTCCTGTAGGGTCTCTATGAGTTGGAATCAACTCAATGGCAATGAGTTTGTATTATTTTGGTTTCTGTTACTTCATTCCGTATGTGGATAATGGCTCCTTCTCAGTTTTGACCCTTCAATGGAATCCACAGTATCATTTCCTGTCTGAATTCTCTACACCACATGCTCTCATATACGAATCCAACCCACTGTACTACTTTCTATCTCTACATTTTTTGTTAATGATGTCATGGAGAACTCAGGAGAAACACCCAGAGTTTCTCAAAAGGTTTTTTCCTCTTTTTATGATGGATGCCCCAGATCAACAATTCTTTCTTTTCTCACTTAATACATTCTGCAGGGGCCATCTTGTCCCCACACAGGAATACCATCTCAACACTGTTTATTCCCAGATCTATATTTCCAGCCCAGAGCTCTTCCAGAACCTGTCTGCTCACAAGACATCTCTATTTGGATGCCTCATGGCAGCTCTGATTCACCCTGTGCAAAACTGAATTCATCATCTTCCATTCTTTCCTCACCTCCCCAGCCAAGAGGCTTCTCCTGCTCTCGTCCCCATCTCAGGAAATGGCACCACTATCTACCAAGTTGTCCAAGTTCGAAACCTAGAGTCATGCTTGACTGACACCTCTGCCTTAACTCCCAGAGCCAGTCAATTGCCAACTCCTGTCCATGCTACCTCCTTAACTTTCTGTTCATCCCCACTACTGTTATCGTAATTCAAATCATCATTATCTCTCTCCTCATTCCTGAAATAGCCTCTAACTGATCTCCGACTGCTACATCTTGTCCTTTCTATCCATGCTGCATCTGAGGTAAAGAATTCTTTCTTAAACTGAATTTGGTCATGCCTCTCTCTTGCCTTTAAACCTTTACCAGCTCTCCACTGTCCTCAGGATACAGTTCGTACAAAATCACGTGAATACCATCAATATGAGTCACAATGCTAACAACAACTACTCTTTATTCGGTAGTTACTATATGGCAGGGCTTTACGTGTTTATTCCATTTAATCTACTCAGTAGTGTTATGAACTATTATTATTACTGTCATTTGTAGAAAAGGATAGAAACAACAATGCTGATGATGGCTAACACTTACATAGCGCTTGAACATCCTAGGTGCTTTCTAAACTCTATTTCATTTAATCCTCATAACAACCCTATGAAATACAAATTATTATTATCTCCATTTTGCAATGAAGAAACGTAGGTGCTAAGTAATTTGCCCAAGTTGCACAACAGTAAGTGACAGGGGGATTTAGACCAGGTCTGAATCTAAAGCTCTTACTGACTGTCATGTGGCTGGCTCTCTGCATGTTCTCTTCCTGGTGTATGGAATTTGGCCAAGTTCATTCTTGTTGTTAGTTGCTCTCTGGTCAATTCTGACTCGTGGTGACCCTCTTGGGTGGCACAAATGGTTAAATGCTCAACTACTAGCCAAAAGGTTGGTAGTTCAAACCCACCCAGACGTGGCTCGGAAGACAGGCCTAGTGATTTCTGAAAGGTCACAGCCTTGAAAACCCTATGGAGCAGTTCTACTCTGCACACATGGGGTCCCCATGAGGCTAACTCTACATGTTCAGATTTCAGTTTAGAAAAATATTCCTTGATTCCTGCCCCCCTACCACTGGTCTTCTTGTTCCCATAACAATGTGTGCTTGTCTCTGATCTTTGTTACTGTGTGATCACAAGATCTTACACAGACTGCTGACCTGTCTCCCTGTTCAATTCTAGATGTTCACTTCACCTGTTTGGACTTCCCAGATCTCACTTGTCTACAGAATATTATCCATATTTCTTTCATAGATTCAAATAGCATTAATGTACCTAAAGGTTTTCCACAAAACGAATTATAGTAAAACAAACAAAAATCCCCAGCTTTGCTCACTGTGTATGAGAATCTTGTAGGACCTACCTGTTGGGTAGATAAATATACCAGTGCATAAGGGACGTAATGCCAGGTTGTTATAAAGTTATCAAAGGAGTTTTTGAGAATGATTGGGCACACATGCAGAAATGAGAATCATCTATGGCTTATCCTACATATTTTCATACAGCAACCTATAAAGGTTCCTCATCTCATTAAGAGTAAAAGTCAAAGTCCTTACATAGCCTATAAGGACCTCAAGATGTACCTTCCTCACCCATCAACCCCTTGCCCTGCCCTATCACTTCTTTGTCCTCATATTCCACTACTTTTTCCCTTTTTCAGTTCAGTCCAGCCATACTGATGCTCCTGCAGTAGCTTTCTCTTGTCTGGAATGCTCTTCTTCAGACATCACATCTAATCCCCTTACCTCCTTCAAGCCTTTGTTCAAATGCCTTTCTCAATGAGGTCTATTCTTTTTTTCCTTTTTTAAAACTGTACTTTAGGTGAAGGTTTACAGAACAAATAGTTTCTCATTAAACAGTCAGTACACATATTGTTTTATGACATTGGTTAACAACCCCACATGTCAACACTCTCCCTTCTCGACCTTTTTTTTTTTTGGTGAAAATATACATAGCCAAAGATACACCATTTCAAAAATTTCTACATGCACAATTCAGTGATATTGATTACATGCTTCCAGTTGTGCTGCTATTCTCACTTTGTGAAGGTTTACAGAAGATTCTCATTAAACAGTACACATGTTGCCCTATGACAATGGTTAACAACCTCACTACATGTCAACACGTCCTTACTCAACCTTGGGTTCTCTATCACCAGCTTTCCTGTCCCCTTCTGCCTTCTAGTCCTTGTCCTTGGCCTGTTGTGTCTCATTAGTCCTATTTTGTTTTCTGGGGCTGTCCAATCCGCAGCTGAATGGTGAACCTCAGAAGTGACTTCACCACTGAGCTAGAAGGGTGTCTGGGGGCCATACTCCCGGGGTTTCTCCAGTCTCTTTCAGGCCAGTAAATCTGGTCTTTGTGTGTTAGAATTTTGTTCGACATCCTTCTCCAGCTCTGCCCAGAACCCTCTGTTGTGATCCAGGTCACAGCAGTCAGTGGTGGTAGTTGGGGACCATCTAGCTGTACTGGACTCAATCTGGTGGACGCCTTGGTAGCTGTGGTCCCTTAGACCTTTGGACTAATCTTTTCCTTATATCCTGTTCTCTTCATTCTCCGTTGCTCCCGAATGGGTGAGAGCAGTGGAGTATCTTAGATGGCTGCTCACAGGCTTTTAAGGCCCCAGACGCTACTCACCAAGGTAGAATGTAGAACATTGTCTTTATAAACTGTTTTATGCCAATTGAGTTAGATGTTCCCTGAGACCATGGTCCCCACAGACCTTGATGAGGTCTATCTTGATCATTCTATTGAAAATTGCAAACTGAGATTCCCCCTTTGCCCCATGCTCTCCCAGTCCCCTTACCTTGCTAGACATAGTGCCTATTACACCTTCTAACATACCATAGATCTTACTTATTTATCATGTCTCTTGTTCATTGTATATCTCTCTCAGCCAGAAGTAAACTCAACAAGGGCAGAGACAATTATCTCCTTTGTTCACTGTTGAATCCAACAGCTCAGAACAACGCCTGGAACATACTAGACACACAACAACTATTTGCTGAGTGAACATAAATGGTACTGATCTCAGTTTCCACGTTTCCCTCACAATACAACCGGAAGTAACCCTTAACTGATCATGGAAGAGAATGGATCATAGAATAGTTGTGGTCTTCTTATGCCAACTGGAATACTCTATTCTGGAATACCCTCTTATTACAACCTTATATTTAGCTTATACACTTGATACTGTCAATGACTATGCCACGCCATGCTCTTTCCTCACTGTAAGTGGACATTTTCTGAATTATTTTTGAGGGCCTCAGAGTTCTGCTCTGGTTGTTTTCTGTCTTTATGTTTTGAGAATGGCACAGATTTCAATGTTATTTCATCTAGAAACCATAAAGCAAAAAGATGGCTAAAGAATACCATAAAGTCAAAGAAGAAAAAACAATTAGGCAGAAAATATTTTATTTGCCACAGTCATGACAAAGGACTAATGGCATACACACACACACACACACACACACACAACTATTACAAATCAATAAGAAAAAGGCCATCAACCAATAGAAAAAGAGAAAAGGAAATAAAAGTATAAAAACCAATAATTCACAGAAAGAGGGTCAATCTCACAAAAGCAGTAATAAATTCATTGACCATAAAGCAACAATGAGTTACCTACCACCTTTCTTCTATCAGAGGCCAAGTAATTTGAAGGCAGATGGTGTTTTCAAGAATGTAGGGCAATAGACATGCTCAGTGTATGTACTTTTGTTGGGAATGTAAATTGATGCAACCTCTTTGATGGACAATTGACAATACCAGGCTTATAAATGCACACTCTCTGATAGGATTTTACTCGCTGTATTCTTTTTTTTTGATGTAATTTGGTTTTTTTTTTCAATAAAATAGTGAATTTTAAATAATTAGAAAAATTAACTCCTATTGGCAGGAAGACTTTCCCATTCAGGCAGCATACTTCCTAGGTCACATCATTAAACAGCCTCCAGCAGCAGTAGCTGAGAGTTTACTCTCTTCCTGCCCCCCATCCATAGGAGACCTACTCCTGGGCTCCAAGGGGATCTGCTTAGATCTATCTACTCATTTATACTCATTTTTTCTTTCTCCCTCCTTCATCTTACTTCAGAAATAATTCAAGACAGTTGATGGGAACTTGACATAGACACTCTAAAACTAAAGCTAATCCAAATGATTTATACTAATTTTCAGAATTCATATAAATTTTTATTATAGGAGACTTACCTTCTGAATTATACTTTGTTCAAGCTCTTTTAATTAGTTTTTGCTCCCTGAACACATACTATAATAACAGAAACAGCATTCATTCCTAGAGCATGGTGGAAGGTTGGGAGAAGCCAGCCAGTATTTAAAATTGGCTGCGGTCAAGGTACACTTTAAATTGGGTTTCAAAGTCCCTTCTGGGAACAAATATATGAAGAATCAAACCATGGATGAAAACATAATAAAAAACTGCCTTTTAATATCTGATTAGCATTTGGGTAACACCCCAATCCAATTAAGGTGACCTGGCTATAATCTTAAGGGAAGCAAGACTTCCACACAGATGACTGAAATTAAGGCAGTTTAAACCTTATCAACTGAAATGTGCTCTTTGGAAGATAGATTAGGGGCAGGGAGTACATGATACCTATAAAAATGGAAAGCTGGAAAGCAAGCATTGGTCACATGTCTCCAAGATGGAGTAGAACTGAGAGTCTTGACCAGTCAACATTCAACCCACCTGGAAATGTTTATCCCAATGTGCTATGTGTGTAGCCAGTAAAAGTCATTAAGGTTACCCAACCCACCCGTGACAATGATCCACGATCGCTGGGCCACCTTCTCAGGTTTATCTGCCTTCTCACCCAGGTTTGCCAGCAGCCACCATTGCTGAGTGCCATTCCAGTCTCATAAGACTCATGGGGGCTCTCGGAGTCAATCTCATCCCAATACAGGAATGCTCCATGGCTTTTTATCACCTCCTACCCCAAACCTACCATCCATGACCCTTTAAAAAAAAATTGCTCTACCAGCCCCTAAGTAAACTTTCCCTCCCAGCTACAGCCCCAAGATTTTTCAGGAAACTCTTCAGGACCCCTTTGAAAAAAACAAAAACAAACCAGTTGCTGTCCAGTCAATTCTGACTCATGGAGACCCCATGTGTTCCCGAGTAGAACTGTGCTCCATAGGGTATTCAATGGCCGTCAACTTTTGGACATAGATGGCCAAGCCTTTCTTCCAAGATACCTCTGGGTAGACTTGAACCACAAACCTTTCAGTTAGTAGCTGAGTGCTTAATTGTTTGTGCTACCCAGGCAGTCTCAAGCCTTTAAGGCTCTTGAAACCCAAATATACTCTTATGGGTAAAGGGTTAATGCTCTCACAACACAACTTTATTTGGCCTTAATGACGGTAGGGGGGAAAGGAAAACAGTAAAACTATTATTTTAATTTCTTTATTTATCAATAGCATCCAAAAAAATCAGGAATTACAAAAAAAAGTTAAATGCAGTATAGAAGCCTACTAAATACAAATACATTTCACAAACACATAGGCAACAGAAACCTGTTCAAATTGTTTCTTGAAGTTTGACTATTTTAAAAATAGGTGGAAAGGAGATGTTCAGAGCTTGGACCACATGGGTTTATTAGCAGGTAGAGGGGCCCTGCTTTCCAAAAACAGTGATGGAGTCCAGAGTCATGGTATGTGGAAAGGTTTCCATGGACACTGGATCGTAACAGATATATTCGTAAAACCACAAGAAGACACAGAGAAAAGCCCGAGAAAGCTTGCAATCTAAGCCCTGTGCTTTTTAGAAGGCTGAAGGAACTGAACCCAATTTAATCCTGTTTGTTTGCTCCATGCAAAGTTCTATGCAAGACTCCCCAAACTAGGCTATTCAGCAGCTCTCCATGAATGGCCCTAAGATAATGCCATTCTCCAGCGCAGACAACAGCTGCCCTATTTACACAGAAACAGCACAACTCAGGAGGAATGGAGATTTGCTCTTGAGAATTCAGTGCTGCTGGGTGGGACAGTCTTGGATGGCAACCACAGTCCTAAATGTGATTGGTGGAGACAGCCTGGATTCTGCTTTAAACAAACCAGTACTCCCAACTCTCTCCCCGACAGTGTCCAGGGACCTGCAAATCTTTTGATTAAGATGTGCTGCTGTGAGCTCTCCAAGACACTTGGACAGGGAGGTACATTTCTGATTGTATAAGTGGCGTTTGAAGAGAGCTTTCAAATGGGATGACACGTAAAAGCTCAGGATTCGAAAGAAAGTGGAATGTTGTCCTTTCAAAGGAGAACAAGAAGAAATTCCAATTTGGGCACAAGAGTTTCTCACTGTTGTCTGTGCATTCCAGCCTCCGTTTAAGTGTCCTCTGATGGTCTATAATCTGCTTTCTGTATGTGAGTTTTCAATCCTTGTTATTCCAAACGCTTCTTACACATAGTATTGGAGTATGATTAACCATCACAGAGGCCAGAAGACATAGGGTTGACTGACTTATTGCCACATTAGTTTTAAGATTTTATTTCCTTTTTTTCTCTCTTGAAATTGGAAACCACTTTTTGTCCTCATCTCTAAAGGGAAAGCTATTGCTGTTTCCAAGAGGAGGTTAAACATGAAATGGGAAACTGAAGACAAAATGGGGGTGGTTCTCTTTCCCACTCTCCTCCCAGCCAGGCTTTATCCACAAGGCCTCTGCATCACAGACCAGGTCAAATTCGGTCATCCTGCTTTTGGCTGTCTGACTGTTCTTGTTTTTTCATTTGTCCCAAGGAGGAGGAAAATCACAGGAACCTGTCTCCCTCTGGACCAATGACCAGAACCAGAGAATTTATTCATTTATCAAATCTAAAGGTTAATCCATTTCTACTTGCTGATTGAGGAAACTGAGGCCCAGAAATGGGAAGAGTTGGGGCCAGAGTAACTCTCCTAGTTAGTGGTGGATCAATAACCATATTGATAGACTGGGCTATCTTAAGCCCTGCTTAGCTGCACGTATTTCTCAACTCCACCCTTGGGAATACTGATTTGCACTGACCTTCTCAGAATAAATGAAAACAAATTAGCTTTTTGGACCTTGAAAGCTTGGTATGAAGATGCTTCTTCTTCCCTTGGCATCTGTCTGAGGCATCCCCTGCTCCTCGGACAGACTACTGAACCACTGGAAGCAGAGGAGCAAACTCTGGGCTCCAGCTTGCCTGTGACAAGTGTGGTGGGAGTCTGCATGACAGGGACCCCTACCCAAGGAGCACAACACACAGAAGGACCCAAGCGCCTCCCACCTGACATGGTAGGACTACTGACAAAAAGTTACAAAAGCTTAATTTCTAGTCAAGAAAATATTAAAACAACAACAATAATATAATGATAATAATTGAAAAGTGAAGTCAACTTGCCAAAAAAGAGCAATTTACAGAAAAATAGCACCTTTGGTAAAAAGTATTTTTAGAAATTTGGTTAGGTCTCTAAGGGGCTCAAAGCAGACAAGTATCTGCATCACTCGGGTATGCCCTCTCAGAAACTCCATCCAGATCTGAGGGATGCTGGGAAACCAGCCGGATGGATGTGTAGCTAGAGGCAGCGGTTGGCGTTCTGTCACGCTGACGGCAACGGGAAGTAGCCAGAAGCAGAATGCGTTCTCCATCGAGCGTCTCAAACCCCGCCTCCAGGGACAGCCAGGTGAGATCTCTTTGGCATCGCCTGCCCTCCCTGCAGCATCTTTAGAGCTGCAGTGGACTCGGAAGGGGCTTCGATCTGTGTCCACTCCTCTCCCAACCCTGATGCAGCTTCCTCACTGCCTGCAGCCCCCGAGCACCGTTTACAGTTTCTCTCAAAGTGCTCTGAGAGGTGAAGTCTATGGCCCTTCCCCTCTTAGCCAGCCACCCCATTTCCTTTATTGCAAAACAAATAAACAAAATAAAACTCACTGCTATACAAGCAAATACTGGTGATTTGGCGATTGTAGCAGACACTTGCGTATACTGGACTCAGCGCTGAAGTGGAAGGGAAGGTGCCGGCTCCAGACACCATTCCCAGGTTCCTCCTCGTTAGATGTCTTTGGTGCTTACTTTCTTGTTTTTTTCAGCTGTTTCCTTTAAGAAGTCATAGAAAATGGTCATCATGAGAATTTAAAAAAAAACATCTTTTGTATGTATCTAATCCTCAAGACTGTATACAGCATTGACAGATGCATGCTTATCATGCCAAGTTTTAGTTGTTTATTTGTCTGTCTCTCCATGGACAGTGAGCAACTTGAGGGCAAAGACTGTGTCTTCTCCAATCACTCTCCCATACCCAGCACAGTACTTGGAATATGAGAGCTGCTTTCTGAATTAACATATGACTCCATTTGAACTCATATAAAACTAGCAGATGAGACATTTTAATCCTCATTTTAAGGATGAAGAAAAAGAGACTATGTGGATGTGCTACAAGATGCTCTGAACTCAACTCTAAAGAAGTGTTAACAGCAATGAACTCTGGGGGCAGGCTGTCTGAACTTGAATCACAGCTGTGCTATTTTCTGGGTGACCTTGGGAATATTATGAAGCCTTTCTGTGCCTCAGTGTCCTCAACTATAAAATGAGGATAAAAATAGAACCACTTCTTATAATAGTGTCAGGCATATTTCTCCAAAGAAGATATATAAATGGCCAATAAGCACATGAAAGGTTGCTCAAAATGATGTCACTAGGGAAATGGAAATCGAAACCACAATGAAATACCACTTTACACCCACCAGGATGGCTAAAATAAAAAAAGACAGAGAATAACAAGTCTTGGCAAAGATGTGGAGAAGTTGGAACCCTAATACATTGCTGGTGGAAATGTAAAATAGCATAAATGCTTTGAAAAATAGTCTGGCAGTTCCTCAAAAAAGCAAAACATACAGTTACCATATGACCCAGAAATTACATTCCTAGGTATATACCCCCCCGCCCCCCCCCCAAAAAAAACCCCACTGCTATCAAGTCGATTCTGACTCATAGCAGCCCTATAGGACAGAGCAGAACTGCCCCATAAGTTTTTCAAGGAGTGGCTGGTGGATTTGAACTCCTGACCTTTTGGTTAGCAGGTGTAGCTCTTAATAACTGTGCCACCAGGGCTACAGATAGATACCCAAGAGAACTGAAAATATATGTCCACACAAAAACTTGTACAGGAAATGTTCATACAAGCATTGTTCATAATAGCAGAAATAACCCAGACATCCACCAAATGGTGAATGGATAAATAAAACGTGGTCTATTCATACAATGGAATATTATTCAGCCATAAAAAGAAATGCAGTAGTGATTCATGCAACAAAATGGATGAACTTTGAAAACATTATGTGAAGTGAAAGAAGCCAGACAAAAGGCCACATATTACATGGTTCCGTTTCTATGAAATGTCCAGAATAGACAAATCTATAGAGTCAGAAGATAGATTAGTGGTTGCCAGGGGCTGGGGGAGGAGAGAATGGGAGTGACTGCTAATGGATGCGGGATTTCCTTTGAGGGTAATGAAAGTGTTTTGGATTTTGATTGTGGTAATGGGTACACAACTGGGTGAATACACTAAAACCTACTGAACTGTACTCCTCAGATGGGTGAATTTTATGGTATGTGAATTGTATACCAATAAAAAAAATTAAATAGAAAAAAATCCAACAGTGCCTGGCATCTAGCAGGCACTGTTGGTGCCCCACCCTTGCCCTTAACGTTTCAGTGTAGACTGGCATGGCTTCTTACTGCCAGCACATGCATCTTTGTGCCTGAGGGCTTTCTCTGGCTGCCAGAGCCGCTCTGCCCATACACACTGGCACGCCAGAAATGCCAGGGAAGTAAGGTTTCTTGGTAGAAACCCTCACGGCTGAAGCAAGTTCTTGTATAAATAGCCGGGGTCCTTTCTCCCTCAGGCACAGTCACTCTGTTCCCAGAGCTCCACAAAGGGTCAATTTCCACTGGCCTGCAGCGGTAACCTGCGGAAGCCCACCTTCTTTATTGCTTCTTTTCCTTCCTGGGCTCGTTCCTCAACACCTCTTCTGGTGTTTCCTGGGATTGCCTCCCAAATAAACTATCTGTACCTGAATGGAGTGACACAGTGGCTGCACCAATGGGCTCAAGCATAGCAACGACTATAAGGATGGCACAGGACTGGGCAGCATCTTGTTCCTTTGTACACAGGGTCTCTATGAGTCAGAACCGACTCGACGGCACCTAACAACACCTGAAAACGATGTTAACTATTAAAATTCACTCTCCGCTGTGTACTCTTATACTTTCTCCACCCTAAATGAAAGAAATGCCTATTAAGCTTTTTTTTCTTTTATGGAGTTGTACTCATCAGGAGACTCAAGACTGTTGAAATATGAGAAAACAAAAGATTAAGATTCCTCTTCTGCTTAAAAAACTGACATTCGGTTTCTACAATATCAGTGACAACAGTGACAAAATGCAGATAAAGAATAACCAATAAATATGAGCAATTGTTATTAACAGTTCTTTATACTCATGTCAAATATTTCATCTCAGTAGTTGAGCAGTTCTTGTGACCACTGTATTCCTTATAGACTTGTATGTCAGAGGGAAGTTTTGTATTTCTAGACCTGGTCTACAGACAGGCCATCTAAAGGACAATATTCATTCTTAAAACTACATGGTAAGTTTGGGAAAATGGATCCAAGAACCCAGCATGGCCATGTTTTCTTTAGGTGCTTAGCATAATCTGTCAGTGGATCACTAAGGACCTTGTCCCCAAGGAGGCCTCTGAACTTATTGACACAGAACTCAATAGAATTCTTAGTTATTATCTCTCAAAAATCTCTAGGAAGGAGAACTTCTAAGTTTCCTGTGCTTATCAATCCCAGGCTGTTTCTAGCCAGCATGACTGTTAACTTCAATCCTTTCTGTTGCAGTCCAAATCCACTAATTCTAAGCTCACTGAGTGCCGACTACACCCCAAGGCCTGTGCTAGACGCAGGGTGCAACGGTGAGCAAGTCACGGGGCCTTCCCTCAAGGAGCTCCCAGTCTTCAGGTCTGGGCACTGGTCAGGACAGGGAATAGTAACACTCCTTTAGACTGGGCTCATTTGCAAACCACCACCTGGCTGATTCTACTTAAGTGGCAACTCATCAAGTTGTAACCTACATTTGCTGGTATATGGGCCCTTAGAGGACTCCATCAGGGAACTATCTGTATCATGGTTTGATACAGATAATGCGATAGTATCATTCAAGACCTACTGTGTTGGACAAAGCATGTCTCCTTGGCTTCCCGGGGCACCAGACTGCTTCTGAGTGGTGCAAGACCAGCGTGGAGGTTGCCACTCACCTGGTGCTTCTGGAGCTCCTGGACGTATCTGGTCATCCCTTCCTCTGTGTGGGTCTGGGACCCCCTCTGATTCTTTCCTGCAAAAGAAGCAGGGCTCAGAGCAGTGGTGGCTGTGGGAATCCAGTTGGCAATCTCACCAAGATCTATCTTCTAAGTTCTCCATTAGATTGCCCGGTTAAGCTACAAGAGAGGTGAAGTACCCTCATTTCTCTGAATATGAAGACATGAAGTGTCCAGTGCCACCAACACTTCCAAGGCAACTGACTGTAAACAAAATAATCCTCCCCTGCCCCTGCCACCATCCCCCCTTTCTCTGGCCTCTGTCCCCAGGCCTCCTTTAAGTGCTCCCAGTACATCCAAGCCAGGGGCTGGTCATGCAGAAAAAGTGATGTGAAAACCTGCATCCTGACTCAGGAGATTCCTCTGGGGCAGTGATTCCCAACCGTTTACAGGGCCTCCTAACTTCCTGGAGAATGTTTACAAATACAGTTGCCTAGGTTCTGGCTGCAGAGATACTGATTTCACTGACGTAAGGTGGGGTCTGCACACCAGGATTTTTTTTGTTTTTTCCCCAGTGTCTTGCATAAGATGAAGCCAAGGTAGAAAAAGAAATAAAGGGCATGCAAATAGGTAGGGAAGAAGTCAAAGTATCTCTATTTGCAGATGATATGATCTTATACACAGAAAACCCCAAAGAAGCCACAAGAAAACTACTGGAACTAATAGATTTCAGCAAAGTTTCAGGATACAAGATAAACATACAAAAATCAATTGGATTCCTTTACACCAACAAAGAGAACTTGAAGAAGAAATCACCAAATCAATACCATTTACAACAGCCCCCAAGAAGATAAAATACTCAGGAATAAATCTAACCAGAGACGTAAAAAATCTATACAGAGAAAACTACAAGACACTACTGCAAGAAACTAAGAGAGACCTGCATAAGTGGAAAAATATACCTTGCTCATGGACAGGTAGACTCAACATAGTGAAAATGTCAATTCTACCCAAAGCAATCTACAGATACTATGCAATCCCAATCCAAATTCCACCAGCATTTTTTAATGAGATGGAGAAACAAATCACCAACTTCATATGGAAAGGGAAGAGGCCCTGACTAAATAAAGCATTACTCAAGAAGAAGAACAAAGTGGGAGGCCCTACACTACCTGATTTTAGGACCTATTATACTGCCACGGTAGTCAAGACAGCCTGGCACTGGTACAACAACAGATACATAGACCAGTGGAACAGACTTGAGAATCCAGATATAAGCTCATCCACCTATGAGCAGCTAATATTTGACAAAGGCTCAAAGTCCATTAATTGGGGAAAAGACAGTCTCTTTAACAAATGGTGCTAGCATAACTGGATATCCATCTGCAAAAAAATGAAACAAGACCCATACATACCTCACACCATGCACAAAAACTAACTCAAAATGGATCAAAGACTTAAATATAAAATCAAAAATGATAAAGATCATGGAAGAAACAATAGGGACAATGCTAGGAGCCCTAATACATGGCATAAACACAATATGAGCCATAAGTAACAATGCACAAGCACCAGAAGAGAGACTAGATAAATGGGAGCTCCTAAAAATCAAACACTTATGCTCTTCAAAAGACTTCACCAAAAGAGTAAAAAGACAACCTACAGACTGGGAAAAAATGTTTGGCTACAACAAATCCGATCAGCGTCTAATCTCTAAAATCTACAAGATGCGGCAAAACCTCAACAACAAAAAGACAAATAACCCAATTTAAAAATGGGCAAAGGATATGAACAAGCACTTCACCAAAGAAGATATTCAGGCGGCTAGCAGACACATGAAGAAATCCTCATGATCATTAGCTATTAGAGAAATGCAGATCAAAACTACAATGAGATATCATCTTACCCCAACAAGGCTAGCATTAATCCAAAAAACACAAAATAATAAATGCTGGAGAGGTTGTGGAGAGACTGGAACACTTATACACTGTTGGTGGGAATGTAAAATGGTACAACCACTTTGGAAATCTATTTGGCGCTCCCTTAAAAAGCTAGAAATAGAAGTACCATACAATCCAGCTATTCCGCTCCTTGGAATATATCCTAGAGAAACAAGAGCCGTCACACGAATAGATATATGCACACCCGTGTTCACTGCAGCACTGTTCACAACAGCAAAACGATGGAAACAACCTAGGTGCCCATCAACAGACGAATGGATAAACAAATTATGGTATATCCACACAATGGAATATTATGCAACGATAAAGAACAATGATGAAGCTGTGAAACATCGTATAATGTGGTAGAAGCTGGAATTTACTATGCTGAGTGAATTTAGTCAGTCACAGAAGGACAAATACTGTATAAGACCACTATTATAAGAACTCATGAAAAGGTTTAAACACAGAAGAAAACATTCTTTGATGGTTACGAGGGTGGGGCGGAAGGGTGAGGGTTATTCACTAACTAGATAGTAGATAAGAATCATCTTAGGCGAAGGGAAGGACAGCACACACTACAGGGGAAGTCAGCACAACTGGACTAAACCAAAGCTAAGAAGTTTCCTGAATACAATCAAATACTTTGAGAGACAGAGTAGCAGGGGTATGGGGTCTGGGGACCATGCTTTCAGGGGACATCTAGATCAACTGGCATAACAAAGCTTATTAAGAAAATGTTCTGCATCCTACTTTGGTTGAGTGGCATCCGGGGTCTTAAAAGCTTGCAAGAGGCCATCTAAGATGCATCAATTGGTCCCAACGGCTTGGAATAAAGGAGAACGAAGAACACCAAAGACACAAGGAAAGTATTAGCCCAAGAGACAGAAAGGGCCACATAAACCAGAGACTTCATCAGCCTGAGACCAGAAGAACTAGATGGTACCTGGCTACCACCAATGAATGTCCTAAAAGGGAACACAACAGAGGGTCCCTGATGGAGTGGTAGAACAATGGGGTGCAGAACTCAAATTATAGTAAATAAGACCAGACTTAATGGTCTGACTGAGACTGGAGGTGCCCTAGAAAGCATGGCCCCTGGACTCTCTATCAGCCCAGAACTAAAACAACTTCCGAGGCCAACTCTTCAGACCGGGACTGGACTGGACTGGACTATGGGACATAAAGTGATACTCGTGAAGAGTGTGCCTCTTAGTCAAGTAGATATAAGAGACCAAAGGGGCAGCTTCTGTCCAGAGGGGAGATGGGAAGGCAGAGAGTTAGGAGCTGGTTGAATGATCATGGGGAATCAGGGGCGGAAAGCAGGAGGGTGCTGTCACAGAATGGGGTGAGAAATTAGGGTCTCATAACAATGTATGTATAAAAATTTTGTATGGGAGACTAACTTGAAATGTAAACTTCTTTTAATTACAACAATAAGAAAATAAAATTAAAAAAGATGAAGCCAAGGGTAAGATAAGGCCTACCCAGAAGATTTCCTTTTTTTATTATTATACTTTAGATGAAGGTTTACAGAGCAAACCAGCTTCTCATTAAACAGTTGGTACACATATTGTTTTGTGATGTTAGTTACCAACCCCATGACATGGCAACTCTCCCTTCTCGACCCTGGGTTCCCTATTACCAGTTTTCCTGTCCCCTCCCGCCCTCCAGTCCCTGACCCCGGGCTGGTGTGCTCCTTTAGTCATTTTGTTTTATGGGCCTGTCCGATCCTCAAGGGCACCAGGATTTTTTAAAGGCTCTCTAAGGGATGCTAATGTACAATCAGGGTTGATAACCACTGCATTTCCCAAATGTGTACTGTGATTAAAAAAAAAAAAACAAACAAAACCCCACATGGTAGACATCTTAAAAACACAGGTTCCCAAGCTGCTTTTTTGCAGATTCTGATTCAGTAGGTTTGGGATGGAGCCCAGGAACCTGTATGTTGACCAAGCATAATGTCTATTGCTAGCAAACACTGACAGGACATGTGTCCTGACATCGACATCAATCTGCCCCTCACAAGCAGTTTCCGGTGGCTCTTGCACCATCTGGCTTCACATCTTGATACCCCTTCCTCTTTGCCTCACTTGGGTTTGTGATTTAACACCAGACTGCTAACTTTCCAGTACTGACCTCAAAATCCCTTGGAACAGCACCTCTTAATTTCCTTTTAGATTCATGGCCTGTACACCAAGACCTGCTTGGGTCCCTGAGGCACCACCATCTGGTGTTCTTTATACCCATGTATATAGCTCTGAACCTGGGCCATCTAGGGATGAACAGTCCAGGCCTGTGTGACTGTGGAATAGGTCACTGTCCCATGGGGAGGATTATTTGGCTTTTGTCTGAAGCATGTGATGGGGCTTATTATCCGCATGACCACGATTAAGGTTCTGTAAACCAGCTGCATACCAACTACCTGTGTCTTGGAAATGGAAGGGTACTTTTACAAAGTCAGAACAGGAGCAGTTAGGTGTGGCAAGCTACTGGAAAGAGTTTTGGGAAGTCAGGCACTAGACATTAACATAACAGAAACAGTATAGGATGCTTCCTGGTTGAGGCAGCCTGGGCTACCATTTTGCGATGTTCTCTGATGGCTTCTGTAGCTGCTGTGTGCTTGGTTTGGATACTCCGGCTTGGTCTCGACTTCCAGCAACTTCTAGGAATTTCTAGTGTCTAAATGGCCTCTTTCTGCTCCTTCACGTATCTCTGGAGTTTGGTTGTCTCCTTCCTCCTCACACTGAGAACAGTCATGGTCCTGGGCAGGGGGGGACTGGTGAGCCCCTGGTTAGTATTAGGTTCCATTTATACTGCTGGTGTTTCCTGGCTCCTTGCCTAGAAGAGCCTTTTCCTGGGTTCTGTCTCCCACTTATCAATCGTACCTGACCTTGAACATGACCCTAGGCACCAGTCTTCTCTTTCTTGCTTCAGTTGACTTCTTAAGATATAACTTTGAGTTCACCCCATTTGTGTAAATTTTGGGCCTGATTCCTTCCAAATGACCCGTCTTTGCAAACCCAATGTGACCCTCCATTATGGACCTAGCTTCAACACCTTTCTCTTTCTTGCTTCTGATCTGAATGGTTGCTGGTTCTTTGATGGAGACTTGGCTTTGATTCAAGAGTCCCTCATCATCTTTGGCATCATTGCAGCCCCAAGAGCCTGATGGAACCCCAGAGGCTTCAACATACCCTTCAGCCTCTACACTGGTCCCCGAATTCCCTCTGACACCTCTATCTTCCCAATTCACTCCTGCCCATGTCTTGACTTTCTCTATTTTCAGGATTACCCAATTCTGTTAGTTCAAAGAGCACTTAAGAACATTTTTCCTTTTTCTGCTGGGTATGGCAAGGAGTTGTCACTTTGTCTTCCAGTCACCTAAGTTTTCTACATAAAGTGTGAGTTAACAAGAAAAGTGCTTAGAAGAGTGCCTGCCACAGTTTGCACTAAGTGTTTGCTTTCATCATCATCATTATTCCAATCTCTTATCAATATTTACTCCTGCCCTGGGATGAGGTCTTCTTTCATGCCAAGACTCTGGAGTGATTTTTTACCTTAATGCATCTAGGGTAAGTGCTTTGCCCTCAGAGCTGCCCACTGGGAGCTTTGACGTTACAGGTTTGAGTCTGTCACTTCTCTCGGGTTCCTTGCTCCCAGTCACTGCAGTTTTCTGTATCATCCCCACCCTAACCCCTTCTAATGGTGATTTCATGAAGGGAGCTCTCTCCCTGCTAGTCTTTCCTTCTGCCCAAGGCACAGCTCACCATCACAGGTCATGGCCGTGCAGACCCAGTTTCCGCAGGCACAGACACAGCGGTTACAGTCCACCTCGGTCTCAGCTCCATCTGCATATGTCTCATCCTCCAGGGCACACTCTGTTGGGATCAGGAAAAAAGGGGCAACAGTTTTAGTTGTCAAGGTGCGACAGGGCATCTGTGCTACAGTCTGTACACCTTACCCTTTTCCCAGACAAGTCCTGCCTTTCTCTCAGAGGTGCTATATCTGAGCAAACATCACCGTCAACCCTGTTATGGACCCTAACTTCACTGTGGAGATGAAGGGCTAGTGTCCAGTTTTGAATCGTGGAAGGGGATTTACCCAGCAACTTCTGGAAAATTCTATCAATACTCTCTACTGTGGTCCCAAAATGCCCTACCCCTTATAATCCCTGTATTTCTTAGGTTAAGGTGAGGGAAGCATACTCTTCTCTGGAGGGTTGAAAGACGGGTTGAGGCACTTAAGGAACTCTTGGAAGCTGAGTTTCCAGTCGGCATTTTCATCAGATAGTTCGATGAGAGCATCAACACAGAGTCCTCTGAAATAAAATAGGAGAAATGTGTCAGTAAGACCTCAGCTCCACTCACGAAGCAAAGGAATTAAACAGCAGGATGTACTTGCTATCATGTAGACCTGGGGTCTCTGGAAGAAGTCAAGTTGACTGTTAATCAAAAAGCTTCCTTCCACACTGACCTCCCACAACCATCACCATCTTGACTACTATGAACATCCAACCTTCAGTTTGTTACACTGCATGTCGGATCACTCAAACTGTTCAAATGTTCCTCCCAGGACAATTGTTTCTGAGTGGTTTTTAACACCTTGACTGACAAATGTTTTCACTAGCTGTACACCTTTCATTAGCTACTGCCTTTCCCCATAGTATAAGGGTTAAGTAGGAAAATCAAAACAGAAGAGATATGAACAGATGACATGACAGCAATATGGGATTTGAAGAAATATGCGGTCCAGGCACGCACGAGTCACCATCATCACTGTTCCAGAAGGGGGATGAAGAGGTCTTTCAGAAAAGTTTTATGGAACACGAGCTCCATCACGCCCCTCGGCCTGGGTTTGAGCCTTGGCTCCATCTCTCACTACCCAAATGGTCCTAAGCTAGTCATTCAACCTTACTGAGCCTGTTTCCTCATCTGTAAAATGAAGACAAGAAGCCCTCCCTCACTGGGTTTCTTTGTGAATCAAACATTGCAATGGCAAAAAAATGATCAAGTTCAGTTATTTTAGGTTCTAAAACCATGAAAGATTTACAGATCTGATACTTTAAGGTTGTGGACAATGATTAAGAAAGAATCCTTTGGTGGAATCATCTGAAGAAAGAACAAACATAGCTGCACAACTTGAAAAATGTAACGCAGTGTCACCAAAGCGTACATGTAGAAATTGATTAAATGTTCTGTGTGTTCTTATCTGTATTTCACCCTAATAAAAAAAGAAGTAAGCCTTGTAGAAGGTGGGCTTTGTGCTTTGTACTTCTTTTGAACAAAAGTAGTGCTTTTCCTATTTTTAATTCTTACTCATGTGATGGAACCACACAAGAAGTTTCTTAGGGGTTAATTTTTATTAATATTCACTCTGGATAATACCAGGAAAAGTAGAAAGACATAACAATTAGGAATCTCTCTATGAAGTAGCACTGACTACCTTAAAAATCAGAACTAATGTTATATTAGACCTATAGTTAAAAAATACATTAATGTAATTTCTTCAGAAAAAATTCTAGATCACTCAGGAACTTATTTAACTTCACTCTTTTGTGACTTTGTTGATTTGTTTTAAAATTACATTTTTTCTATTCCTTGCAAGACTTGGCCAACCAAAAACAGTAATTATTTCATCAGATATTGATGTTTAATACATTAGTTCAAATGTAAACAAAAGAGAATAGGACAGAATTCCTATTTTGCTTTTTACTTCACTTAGGCACTGGTAGCTATTCTGTATAGATAGGAAGGGGTTCAGCTCCCCTCTCCCACCCAGCCTTCCCCTCGCTGGCCACTCCCTGACCCCCTAGCCACACTCACCTAAGTAGCTTATTGTTCTCTTGGTCTGCATACGTGGTAATGTTGATGGCGGTTTCATTCTGCTCCACAAATCTCAGGAATTCGCTGGAGTCCAAGCGAGAATCACCATTATCAAAGCTCTAGAAAGGGGTGAAGAAATCTTTCAAGTTCGAAGTTTTGTAGGACCCCAGTTCCATCACTGCCCCCTCAGCCATCTCTGGTTCACCATTTTCTTATGCGGTTCCAAGCCTGCCCTGGCCTGGCCTGAGATAACTACAGCAACAAAGGTTGAGTCTCTGGGGCATCCAGAGAAAGTGTGTGTGCCCCAAGAGACAGTGAAACTGCCTGGCAGAGACAACTGAGGTCCTTTCAAGTCCAGGCCCTGCTCAGGAGGGCAGCCTGTCTAGAGGCCTGAGCTGCTGAGCAGCCTGGCGTACCCAACACTATCCTGCAGACATCCTCGACTCTGCCTTTGGGTTCAGACCAGCCACCACAGCATGTTTTCAAACCCGGATGGTCAAGCAGTACAAGAAAAAAAAACAAAAAAACCCAAACCTGTTGCCATCAAGTAATTCCAACTTATAGTGACCCTATAGGGCAGAGTAGAGCTGCCCCATAGGGTTTCCAATGAGTGGCTGGTGGATTCGAACTGCCGATCTTTTGGCTAGCAGCCGAGCTCTTAACCACTCTGCCACCGGGGCTCTGATCAGGCAATAGCAGAGTCTAAAGCTGTGAATAAGAATCTCTGTGCTGGAGCCCCAAGTGTACATTTCCACAAGCTCCTCAGAAACAAGAATGCAGGTGACTCTCGGAGGTCACTTTGGGAGTCACTGGACCATTTCTACCTTGCTCTCAGGGCTTAAGTTTCACTCTGTGACGTCTAACTGACCACATCATTGAGAAGTCCCAGACAAAGGTCCCAAATCAACAAGCAGCAGGCAGAGGTGGTGCAGAGCCCCACCACTCTGGCCCCTGCTGTGGGCCCACTGCAGATGTGCACACAGCCACCTGATTACTCAGCGCAGGCTGTCCTTAACGACCAAGATGGCATCCCACGAGTATGCGGTGAGGGTGGAGGGAGCTCAGAAACTGTTCCCTCTTTGGCAAGATGCTAAACTGAGACTTCAGCATCTGGGACAATTCCAGATGCCCAGGCCCTATCTGCAGGAGGAGGGTAATTAATTTCAAGGCTCTGATCAAATTCCAGGTTGGATACCGTTACTCTCCCCAACAGTTCCAATGGCTTTTTTTCCCCAAAATTCTTTCCCTATGCTGCCTTGTCCTGCTGCCCTGGGTGATGAGCAGCATCCCTATGTCACATCCACAATGACTCCCCAGATAGTGCAAGGGCTGCTGGGAGAAAAGCTGCCCAGGTTTCTAAGTAGCAGGAAAAGGTGCAGCAACCAGTGCTCCTCTGTGACTGTCATGTCTCACCCGCATTCCACCCCAAGGTGGTAAATCTTTCCATGGCATGTATAATGATGAAAAAACAAAACCCGCTGCCGTCGATTTGATTCCGACTCATAGCGACCCTACAGGACAGATTAGAACTACCTCATGGGGTTTCCAAGGAGCAGCTAGTGGATTCGAACTGCTAACCTTTTGGTTAGTAGTCGAGCTCTTAACCACTGCCCCACCAGGGCTCCAGACAATACCAGATACTTAGAAAATAACTATACAGGCCTTTGTTTGGTCCTATTGATCATTCTTGCCCTAATTCCTAGGAACAAGTCCCAGATGTTCTCTATTCACCTTACATCTACCCTATAGAAACCTCCCTAAGTGTTCACCTTGTGAGGTCTTGATCAACTAATGGAAAGTAAGTTAGTGTGGTCAGGTGCCATTCTTAGGAGCACAAAATCTTAAGTCCAAATGTTCCATGAGCTAGACAGACTGGAGTTACCCTTACAGACCCAGACACGGTCAGGGTCTGATGACAGTGTGTGTGTAGGGAGAGGACAGTCCATCGATGGCCAGAGGGCACCAGTGGCCACCCTGTACCCGATGACTACAGCCCAGGCAGCTCTTAAAGGCAGTGCTGAATGCACACACTCCACATTAAGTGCAGCCAGAATCCAGAAAGGCCTGGGGCTGACAGGGGGTCCCAGCTGTCTGCATTCTCATCTCATTAAGGGCCCAAGTGGGCCTCCCTAGACCAGATCTGTATGTGGGCGCAGAGGTCTGGTGCTTGCCCCCAAAACAGACTGAAATGTTTGGTGGGCCTACCCCTGTGGGGTCATGGTCTTGGACCATAAACCAACCTAATTCATTTGGCCTCTAAACAGCCAATAGTGACAAAGGCATAGTATATGCCTGTATTTCCCATATTTTCTGTATTTAAGGTAACACTTTTCTTCTATGTCATTACAAGGTCGTGGAAAGGCAGAAAGACGTGTTATGAGGCTCATGCTTGGGACTAATCATTGTGTCTTTAAAGACTGTTCACAGGGGATAGGCTGAGCCAGGCTCAGCTCCGCTCACACACAGCAGCTGGGGCAATGCAGGCTGTGATACTGGCTAAGGGAGAAAAGAAAGCTGGATCCAGTTTTAGCCCTAGACACCAGGATTCTGCCACCAGGAGTCACAGAGAGACAGAGAGAGAGAGGGTGTGTGTGATGTGGCCCTGAAAGGCTGGAGTCTTCTCTTCTTTATCCTGTCACACGTTCATCTAAGAAATAGTGACTGAACCACCAAAGTCAGATTCTGGCCATCTCCAAACTCTGATTAAATTTGCTTTTCAACTAATTTTGATATAAGAAACTGACAGCTGGGCTGGACAGCAACTCACTGGCTCAGAAACAGTGTCTGAGGTATACGGTCCATCACCAGTGGGCAGCTGCTGAACACGGTGGGAGGGAGTCTTCCTTTGAAGACAGTGTCACACAGGACTCCGAGAAGCAGCAGAGGAGAAAGTGAAACCCCTATTTTCTCCTGGAAGACACTGTCAGCAAGTCTGGAAGAGCCAGCCTCGAAGAGTGACGTGGTGTTTGTCAGTCATGACAAAGCCTTCTCAGCTGGGTGTGAAATGCCCTAGAGAAAAGCTACTTTCTCAAAGGCCTGCAGTTTTCAGGTGGGAGCCTATTGGAGCAAGTTACTGCCAGAGGAGATGGAGATGTGGGAAAAGGAGAGTGTGGCGAACCAAATCTAATAGCAGGTGTCAGTGATACCTACGGCAGGGTGCCAGCAAAGTGCCACTACGAACAGTTACCAGGTCCCCAGTGCCCCCTCAGAAAAGAGTGGTCTGGCCCCAGGTGCTCCCATGCTGCAATCACTGTGAAAAGTCCCTGCTCACCTCAGACCCTGCAGAGCTGCTCGCTCGGCTTTTGAAAAACCATGTGAAGTTACATTTTGTTCCTGACTCTCCTGGCTCAACAGTATGATGTGTTTTGTTGTGGAAGGGGACTGCCCCCAAACGGCTCTGTAATGCGGCAGTGGTGGAGACAGACAACAGAGAGAAGGGCTCAGTCTGACCCTCCACCCATGTGCTTCCAAACACTTGGACTCCTAAGACGTAATTTCTGCCACAAAGGACAGAAAGCTCTATCTAAAAACAGCACAAGCTAAGTCTGAACTCACCAAATATCCTATTCAACTCAAACCAGTATTTCTCCGTTTGTGGGGTCCATAGCCAATGTCAGTCAGGAAGAGGAGTCCATTGACGAGACTGGTGTTGACCGTATCTGGTGGCCTCAGAGGCCCTCGATGCCCCTCGTGTCAGGCACGGGAAGACTGTGAGGAAGTGTACATCTGGGGATGAGGATCTGATGGCATCTACCTAGAGATTTGTGCCTTAAGTGAAGGAGGCTTTTGTGTTTATGTGGGAATGTATCTCTATATTCCAAACTGGGTGGAAAAGAAGCTGAAGGGGACTGGGTCTGCGTGAGATCTGTGTATCTCTGTGTGGGTGTGGGTGACTCTCTGTGGGTGGGTATGTCTCTGTGTGTTGTATGTGTCTCTCTGTGTGGGTGTGTGTGTCTCTGTATATGGTATGTGTATCACTGTGTGGGTGTGGGTGTCTCTGTGTGATATGTATACTTCTGTGTGGGTGTGTGTGTCTCTGTGTGTGGTATGTGGATTTCTGTGTGCATGTGGGTGTCTCTGTGTGTGGTATGTGGATTTCTGTGTGCATGTGGGTGTCTCTGTGTGTGGTATGTGTATCTCTGTGTGGGGTGTGTGTACCTCCATGTGGGTGTGTATGTCTCTGTGTGTGGTTATGCGTACCTCTGCATGGGTGCGGTATCTCTGTGTGTGGTATGTGTACCTCTGTGTGGGTGTGGGTGTCTGTATGGGTATGTGTACCTGTGTGTGTGATATGTTTATCCCTGTGTATGACATATACATATGTGTGTCTGTATTTTTGTCAACAGGCTGGAGGATCACCCTTAACTGATTTTTCCTATACCAAAAAACCAAACCCGTTGCTGTCAAGTCGATTCTATGAGTTTCTTCCTATAACTGTCTTAAACTCTCTGAAAGATCTCCGTGTCGTGGTGGCCCTACCCATTGCAAAATACTATTTGCTCCTTCATCTTCCTTTTTGAAAGCAGCATTTCTCCTGCCCTCAACTGGAACAATCTATCTCTTCAACAAAATATGATGGAGAGCAGCAATAACCAGGTTCATGAAGAATCTCTAGGCCAGTGAAATACCAGTCCATTGACTACTGCAGGCCATAGATAATCACCTTAACGACTTAGAGAAATGTCAAACTGGGTGGAAAAGAAGCTGAAGGGGACTGGGTCTGGGGGTGATCTGAAGGTATTTTGTATTGGTAGCCGGCCCTATAAAGTGTCATACAGCGTAGGGGGATGGAGCCTAAGCCATACTTCCCACTGACAAGACTTCTGCGGTGTTAATGGTTCAAAGGAAGCAGAACATGTGGGTTAGATCAGAACAGCCTGACTGCTGGCTTCCCACGAATCGAGCTGCTCAGAAGACAACTTTCACAGTTCCATGGGAACGATCTACGACAGGAAACGCGTGGGGGCCACTACGCACGTGTGCATTTCCTCCTGCTCTGGAAGAGGTGATCAGGCAATGGGCCGACGAAGCTGGGGCTGAAAAGTCTTAACCCCAACTCCGGATTACCTTAAAGTACTTGTCTAGGATTTCACTGTAGTTGCTGCCTTTAGAGAACCAGCCGTCTGGGATGATCTCGGCTTCTAGCCACTGGATGATGCGCCGCCGGAGCTCATCGCGGTTAGACTGATAGCAAACAACTGCAGGACACAGAGAAGGAGAGCTGAGCGGTGAGGGAAGGACCCCAATGCCGCTGAGCACCGACCAGCAGGGGCTCTGCGTTCGTCATCTCACTACACTCCAGGGAGACGGGGTCATCACACACACTTGACAGAGGCGTAAACCCAGGGTACGTAACCGCAAAGCGTGTTAACACAGGATTCAAGCTCACATCTCTACATAATTTATAAAGATTGAGAAGGCTGCAACCGGGAGATTATGTTGCTCAGGTGAGAAAGGAGTCGAGCAAAAACGTAAAGGACATTTTCATTAACTTTAGGAAGCTGGGGGGTAGGGGGAGGGAATCAATCAAGAAAACAGCTGTCTTGGCTCAAAGATGAGCTGAAATAATACATGAATACATGAGAGCATTACAATTGTTTATGCTACTGATTGTGAGTCTCTAGAGAAGGCTTTTCCTGCTCCCACTTAAAAGTTTTACAGCATCTGCACCATCCTTTATTACAGACAACAGAAAACTAGGCCAGGAAAGGGCTGTGTTTAAGGCCCGCACTGGACAATGTTGGGAGCCACGTTGGAACGACAGACTGGGCTGAGAGTAGGGTGGATGGAAAAGCAAGGAAAGGAGAGCCTTGGCAGAAGGGAATTTCTAGAAGACAACACACGTTGGGATGTGAAAAGGACACTGGCCCAGGAGAATGAAAATCAGGGTACTCTTCCCTCCTCTGCCACTTCCTAGCTGTGCGATTTGGGGAAATTCACTTAACCTCTCTGAAACTCAATTTCTTCATTGATAAGGTGATTACGGTAAGATGTACCTCCTAAGGTTGTTGTGAAGACCTAAAGAAAAAGTATATGATAAAGAGGACCATTAACTATAAACCATCATGAAATCTCAACTTTTATTAATGGAGACAGAAGCAGTCTTACTGGCATTTCCAAGTATCCCCTTTCCAAAAGAGTTGTACCTTCTTGTTCTGCTAGTTCATGACATTAGTGTGTTTTCCAGAGCAAAGGGCTCAATAGTTTTCCTGTCCTCACAGTTCAATCGCTACTCAACAAAGCTGGAAACCACAGCCAACATTCTGACCCAGCCAGCTACTTGAATTGAAGCACAAAAAAATGCTGTCTTGCAGCTTTTCTGAGCTGTGTGGAGGAGTGACCAGTTTGGGGTCACAAGTTCTGATACCAGTTTGGGGTCACAAGTTCTGGCTGAGCTTGTGGAACGCTTTCATCATGAAAAGAATTTCCTCCTGATGATGCAGGTTATTCCAAAAAAAGGGCACTCACCTGGGCTGGCAGATGGACTTATGTGTTTCTTCTCTGCAAGAAAAAAGGAGAAGGTACATAATAGAAAATGAAGAAAAAGAAAGCTGTGTATTTACTAGAATTAAAACTGCCCCACATTGGATATGTCTATGGAGCTTCCATGACCTAAGGAAAAAAATAAAAATAAAATAAAAAAACTGCCCCACATTAAGTGGGGGGTTTGTAATCTTTTCATCGTTTTGTCTTGAGGTGGTCTCCTCTCCGTCCAAGGCTTCATGGGGATCTTTTATTTCCTGCTTTGCCTGGTGGTGCAGTGGTTATGAGCTCAGCTACTAATCAAAAGGCCAGCAGTTCAAATCCACCAGTTGCTGCTTGGAAACTCTATGGGGTAGTTCTACTTTGTTTCCTATAGGGCTATTATAAGTTGGAATCAACTCAACGACAACGTGTTTTTGGGTTTTTTTGAGTTTCCCTCTTGGTCCCACACCTCCTCCTGCTGGGCTGAGGGGTGGCCACTGAGACTTTGTGAATTCATATACAGAATCATTATGGCGAAGGGAATAGAGAGAGACCAACACCCGGGAGACAGCTTCTTATTTCTCCAAGGAAGTTCAATGCTGAGATGGGCTGGGCAGGGCTGGGGCTTGCCAGGGGCAGTGTCTAATAAGCAACATTAGCTCAGGGGGTGCAGCAATTGTGGGACCGCCTGCCTCTTGGTAGTGTGAGTGCAAAAGAGAGAACAGGTAATACTACCAGTGCCAAGAGGTACCCAAATTTAAAAAAGGATAGGAAAGGTGAAAATTACATGCTTTATAAAATGGTGCAGAATTCACTTAAGGACTTCCATATTACTTTGACTGTTGATGTAGTTGCCTTATCTACTCTCCAGCTGCAGACAGTTCTGGAAGCCCCCTTAGGGGTCTGACCGCTAGAAGCCCTGGGCAGAAACCCAAATCACCCAGGGCTAATCCAGCAGACTCAAGAGAGCAAGAGAAAGCATCTCCAAGCAACCAGGTTGTCTCCGTGGCTTTGGGCAGCTGTGGTCAGGGAGGAATGGACTCCAGGAAGCCAGGCCACGCTGTTCTGCTCCATTGCTCCCCATGGCTGAGTTGGGATGTGGTGGTCGGAGCATACCTCACCTTTGCAGTGTCCATCATAATTGACCTGGATTTTGGATCCAGTGAGGCAGGCGTCTCGATGCAGCTCACAGTGGTTGAGGTAGGTCTTGCCGTTACTGCCACACACAGGCCTCTTGTGAGGTTTGCATTGCTGAAATAGATCCGCCGAAGGGTGTTCGTGTCATGCAGTCATGGATGCTGACACACACATGCATACACACAGAGCCACTTGTGAGGGAACGCCCCACCAGTAGAGATGGAGCCTCTGTTCCCAGCAGGGCACAGAGGGACTCAGCTCTGGCCATCAGTGACCCTACCCACTCATTGCTGGAGTCCCCATGGCCCTCTGTGCTGATCCAGTAGTGTCATCTCTTCTACTCTGTGAAGGAACATACCCTCCTTACCCTATAACATTAGCAGAAAGGGTATTTAATTGGAAGTCGGGAATCTGAATTCTCTGATACTTTGTCACTTTGGAAAAAGTCACTCAATGTCTCTGGATGACCTAAGATCCCTTAAAATTCCAACGTTCTATGACATAAAACAGCCAGAGCTGACAGCTGGGAATGAGGAGAGAGTAAAGGCCGGCAAACACACACACACCCCAATTCTTCTGGGGTCTAACTAGAAGGATCTTTGCTCTCCTGCTTTGTTCAGCATTTGGGGGCCATTTTGCTCTCCTCATCTCACAACTCCTGTTGTGAGGCTGCGGGTGGAGGTGAGGGGGTGCATGAGAGTTTGTGAAATAGTCCACAGAATCACTATGACCAGGGAAATGGAATAAAGTTCGCTTGGCAACTAGGTTCTGCCTTGGCAACTTAAAGTGCCACGGTCACAGGTAAGCTCAGTTCATTTAGACTTTTGTGGTTTGTAAAAGGAAGAAGGGGCAGTAAGCAGCTCAAACCTCATAATAAGGGGCCAAAGCAAAGACAAGCACGTGCGATGGGTGACGAGAAACCCAGAACACTGCACTGGAAGGGCTTCCTAGCCCAATCTCCCCAACTTACAGACGAGAATACTAAAGCCCAGAAAGACAAACTTCATGTAACCAATATTCATTATTGAGTGCCTACTATGCACTGGGTGCTGAGCAAAACCAAACATGGTCTCTGTCCTCACAGCATCCAACTGATTTGTTTAAAATCACACAACTAGCATGTGGCTCAGCTGAGACTACACGTCAGGACTCCAGACAGAGAACCTGCATTTCTCACTCATTAATGTATCATGGACAAGCCTCCAGGTCAGCACGGATAGTTCTAGCTTGAAATCCAGGCTCACGCTACTGCACTGTGTCTGGGCACACTGGGACAAATGGATCCCCAGCAAGATCTGGGGCTCAGGTTTCAGAGTTGGGAGCCTCCCCTTCTGGGGCAATGATCGGGATCCTTAACCTGAGGACTAAGGTGAATGTATTTATTTGCAGAAACACAAATGAATTTCCACACTTTTTACAGAAAGTGAAAACAAATAAAAATAAAAATAAAATAAGGCTCACATCTCTCCTAGGTACTTATGCTGTCCTGAGGAGTGGGAACTTACCGGAATTCTGCCTACAAAAGAGGCAAATAAGGTATTTCTCAAAAGCTCACTTTTTAAGCTTCATTTTAAAAAAACCCTACAAAACCTGCATTCCATTAAAATGTGCAATTCCTTTGACTTAGCAAGTCTACTTGGGGTAATCCACCCTACAAAAACAAAGGGAGCAGCATGCAAGGATATCTGCCCAAGGTTGTTACTGTTTACAGTGTTTAAAAAAAACATGAAACAACCTAAGTGTCCATCTGTAGAAAAATGGTTGAGTAAATCTAGTTCTTTCATGTAACTAAATATGCAGCTGTTAAAAAAATGAGCTAGAACTATATGTACTGTTCATGATATATTAGTGAGTGAAAAATGCAAATTATCGATATCTATCATGACCCCATTTTTGTATGAAATAGGAGGAAATCCTATATGTTTATATTAGCATAAAAAAATACATAGAGCAACAGATATCAAACTGTTAATACTGGTTGCCTCGAACTAAGGGGATTGGAGGATTATTGGGGAAGATTATTAATTTTATCCCTACAAATGTCTGTACTACTTGACTTATATGAAGCATGTGTTAATTTTGCAACTAAAAAAATCTATAAAGCACCTTCATCTAAAGTGAGAATAGCAGCACAACCAGAAGAATGTAATTGATGTCACTGAACTGTGCATGTAGAAATTTTTGAAATGGTGCTATCTTTGGCTAGGTATATTTTCACCAAAAAAAAAAAGGTCAAGAAGGGAGAGGGTTGACGTGTCGTGGGGTTGTTAACCAATGTCATAAAACCACATGTGTACTGACCGCTTAATGAGAAACTATTTGTTCTGTAAACCTTCACCTGAAGTACAATAAAATAAATAAATAAAAAATTATAAAGCAAACATTTTTTTAAAAGAGAAAAAAGAATTTCTGCATTCACATGATTTTTTAACCCCTGGGAGAAATGCCACATCTTTCAGATAGACAAAGGTGTGCATCTATAAAGATGGTGAACCAGCTGGCACTGCTCCGCTGACTGACGGCTCCAGCAAGGTAGCCACATACAGTCATTGCCGTCATCCTCTGGCTCTGGACCTCGTGGCTTACCTCAATGCAGAGGCAGGTGGGCTCTCCCTTCTCGGTGACGGCACACTCCCGGCCAGCTCCACAAAACACATTGGCACAGATCTTGGATTTGCTCCTTAGCTCTTCCTGAGATATAAAACCATAAAGGAAACCATATTACTTGGATGAACCCATCACAGGATGAGTCAATGGGGGCAACCATCTCTTAGGCTTGGGCTTTGGCCTGGAGTCAGAGCTCACGGTGTTGAAGGGTCTTAAACAGTCAGCACCACACTCCCCAGCACTGCTCCAGCCCAGGCCCAGGTAGTTCTGAATCACTACAATTGTTTTTGTAGACTAAGAGTTCCTTTCTTGCCTCCTTTCTTCTCAAAATGCTTATTGAGCACCTTGTATATGCCAACACTACGCTAAGGGCTGGGGCTATCAAGGCATAGCCCCTGCCCTCAGGAAGCAACATGACTCAGAGGAAACTGAAAAGTAAAGAGATATTTAGAAAGCAATATGGACGTGCAACAACAGGAGCACCAGGAGCTGGAGGAGGGGAGGAGAGTGAGAACCAAATCAGACTTTCTGAAGATAAGATGCTTGAATTGATTTTTTAATGGTTGAGCAAGAGTAAGCCGGGCAGAAACGGAAACATGTGAAAGATGGATGGATATCTGAAGGACCAAAACCTCACTGAGTGGTGTTCAAGGCCGTATCATCTCAAAGGGCAACCGGAGGCCGGCTAAACCACTGGAGACATGAACCTGCTATCATTCACTATGGCCCTATTCAGCCATCCGTCGTCCACATTAGCCTCCGGCCTCAAGACTAAGAGAAACAAACCACATGATAAAGAATGAACTATCTTCAAACATGCATTGGACAGGCATTCCTGCTCAGATGTATGCAGGAGAACTGACAAGGGAGGGAATAGCTTCAGTCTACACCATCTGAAAATGTAGGTGTCGGGTAGGCACTAACCTGTCGGTGACATATTCCTTCCCTTACATTAACTGGTGGCAGAGAGCCAGCCCCACCCCATATGCCCATCAGCCCAGCAATCGTGGTGGTTAAACAAAGGAGAACCTGTTTTCTCCAGCCCCTACCCTCACTGGCTGGGCAGGCAGAGTCACTGGACTGGCACTGCCTGTGACAAAAGCAACAAAGATGGCAGGAGCCAAGATGATGTCATAGGACTGGCTGTGATAAAGGCAGGGAGAGAAGCTAAGATTCCACGCTCCAGGCCACATCTACCATGTCAGACAGAAAACTCACACCCACAAAGCTTGTAACTATAAAATTCTTATAAATCAGTAAATTCTGTACACCCAGGAATAAAAACCAAAAATAAAGTAGGTCCTTGAGCACTGAGGGACTGTGCCCAATACAGCTGGTCTGCTGCCACCTGGAGGCTGCTTGGCCAACTCTAGGTTATTGTTGTCTCTAATAAGCCATCTTGCCTGTCATGCTGGGCTCCTATTGGCCTAGAATTCTTTCCAATTTCATTGGTTCACAAGCTGTTGCTAAACCAATTCGTTTTTGGGTGTTGCTAAGGAGAATTCAATAAAGCTGGCAGGCAGGGAAAAAAAGAGGAAGTAATTCCCAGAAGGCTGGGAAACTGGAGAACTGCTGTTTCCTACAACAGGGAGTGAGATAAAATCAACCATGTTCTCCAGGCTCTTGTGGAAATGGAGCCTGGGAATGTAAAGCAACACTGAAAAGGAAGAGAAAAGGCTATCGCTGGCCAGTGTAAAAAATCTCAGGTAAGACTACCATCCCCCTCCCCTCCAGGAAATAACACTCTAATCGAGGGTTACAGACATACAAAATCCGACACTGAAGAAAAAATTCCCCAGAGAAGAGGCCTCTCTGTGCCATTCGGGCGTGTCGCATGAGTCACAGACATACAGACGCGTAACAAAGCCAGCTCGGACATATGCCTACACTCCAAGGCACACCAACACGCTGCTCCACAGACCGTTACCACGGGTGCTAGCTATGTGGCCGAAACTCGTCATTTTACGTCTTTCAGCCTCAGCTTCCTCATCTGTAACATCAAAGTAAATACCTGCCCTGCCCTGTGAAGATAAAATGGGATAGGGGTAATATATTTGGAAGTACATCATAAACTGTAAAGCAAGCTGTCCGTGAGAAGTGTTGCTTATGTGACTGCCTTACAGAGCTTTTTGCAGAAGAGCCTGTGGCATTTATAGAGTCTCCTTTTTTTCTTATGTTGCTGTTTTTAGTGAGTATTAAAAATAAAAGCTTCTTACATAGGGTGAATTCAACCCAAGTTATTTTTTTAAAAAGCCTTCTAAAAAATCCATTTAGAGAAAAAGACCTTATACTTAAAATATAGCAATTAATATTTCAGTAAAAACCTAAATACAAACCCATTGCCATCAAGCCAATTCCGACTCATAGCGACTCTACAAGACAGAGTAGAACTGCCCCGTAGGGTTTCCAAGGAGTGGCTGGTGGATTCCAACTGCCGACCTTTTGCTTAGCAGCTGGGCTATTAACCACTGTGCCACCAAGGCTTCAATATTTTAGTAGAATTATTTTTACATATGGGGTGTGATTTCATCTTACTGTGTGGACAGCCATGCGAGAACATGCATATTATTGTCAGATGAAGAAACTGAAGATCAGAAAGGTTAAGTGACTTGCTCAAGGTCCCCAAACTAAAAATGAGAGGAAGTAGGATTCCAATCCAGGTTTTCGGACATTAGATAACTAAGCTTCCATTTATAAACACCTGACAGCCTGATAAGTGATTTTTATTACACATTATCTTATTTAAGCTCTACAACAACTCCATAAATTAGACATTAATTTTAAGGAGCGCTGGTGGCGGGGTGGTTAAAGCTTGGCTGCTAACCCAAAGGTTGGCCACTCCACAAGAGAAAAGACCAGACTTCTGTAAAGATTACAGCCTTGGAAACCCTATAGGGCAGTTCTATTCTGTCCTATAGGGTCTCTATGAATCAGAATCCACTCAACGGCACACAACAACCCTCATTTTATAAATGAGGAAACTGAGCCTTAAAAAAGTAACTGTTGCTGTCGAGTCGATTCCGACTCATAGCGACCCTATAGGACAGAGTAGAACTGCCCCATAGAGTTTCCAAGGAGCGCCTGGTAGATTTGAACTGCTGACCTTTTGATTAGCAGCCATAGCTCTTAACCACTATGCCACTGAGCCTTAGTGGTTAAATAATTAGAAAGTGGCAGAGCTAGGATTCTACCCATCCTAAGGGAAAAAAGTTTTTCATATTTTTATTTTCATACCCAGATGATTTAAAGTTAAGGAAAGGTTTCAAGTACATTAGCATTCTGACAGGGATGCGATCTGCATAATTAGCAAATGTCAGGAGAAAGCTGTTAAGAGTGGGTCAGAGATTTAGATGTGAATTCCCCATATCCCACCTTCCCTGCCATGGTCGTAGGCAAGGCACTCTCTTTAAACCTCAGTTTCTTCCTCTGTAAAATGGGAATCCTGACCCCTTACAGGGTGAAACCAGTTAACCAGGTGCCCTCATGTCTATTACAACTCAAGGTGACCCCATGTGTGTCAGAATAGAACTGTGCTCCATAGGGTTTCAATGGCTGATTTTTCAGAAGTAGATTGCCAAGCCTGTCTTCTGAGGCACCTCTGGGTGGACTCAAACCTCCAACCTTTTGGTTACCAGCTGAGCGCGTTAACCATTTGCACCGCCCAGGGACTCCTTACAGGAATGTGGTGAGGATCGAGTGAGACGTGCTGCACGCAGCAGAGTGTCGCTGCCACACACCCGACAATCAAAGCAAACCCCACGCCGTCGAGTCGATCCCGACTCGTGGCGACCCTGTAGGACAGATCTGAACTGTTCTATAGGGTTTCCAACACTGTAATCTTTACAGAAACACACCGTCACATCTTTCTCCAGCGGAGCAGCTGATGGGTTAGAGCCACCAACCTTTCAGTTAGCGGCCAAGCGTTTAACCACTGCACCACCAGGGCTCCTTCCACACGCCCAGAGGTGGCTATTACTACGGCGGGCAATTTCTTTTCAATTTTCACACCGAGATGCAGCCATTACACCCTGGGCTGTCATGTCCCCATTTTCTCCTTCCCACCTTACACTGGAATGATAATCCTGAGAGGAGGAGGAGGACCGACTGAACAGGAGAAACTAAAGGTCTACCTACCCCAACGACCCCTGCTGAAGATCGGAGAGAAAAGGGGGAAGTCACCCAAGTTACCCAAGCCTTCTTCTTTGCAGGTGACATGTCTGTCAATAGGTGGCAATCTCTTTTTCTGTCTCAGCAGAGCCGCAATGCAGAAGTGCAGCCTCAGCTCCTGCAGCTCCGCCCTCCAGGGAGAGGGGGCCGCGGGAGGAGTGAGAATAGGGGCCCCACAGGCAGAGAAAGGGGCTGAGAAGTGGAGGACGTGCTCATTGAGGAAGCAATGTCTTCTGTGTGGCCCTGACAGCCCTCCCCAGCTCTTCCCATTCACAGACAGGCTTTAATACTGAAATCAAGGAAGTAAATATTTCCCCAGAGGCGAGGCCTCTTTGTGGCACTGAATGCCCTTCTCCAAACCCCATCTTGTCTGGGGGCAGGAGTGTAAGTCTGCATCCTCCCAGCTCCCAGTAAAGTTCCTTGGGGTGGTAGACAGTTTTAGGGGTATGCTGAGAGACTGGCTGATTCTGTGTGGGGGAGAAAAACATCTCAAGAGGTGGGGTACACGCTCATGGGACAGGGTGACCGTTGGCTGCCTGGGGGAGGCTGGTGGCCAGGAAGAGAGAGGGGTGAGGCTGGGGCCTAGATGGCAGGTGGGGAGGGTCTCGCCAGCTGATCTGAGGGGCTCTTCACAGATCTGGTGGGCAGTGGGGGCCATGGAAGGTTTGGAATCAGGCAGATGACGTGATGAATGTGGTGCTTCGGAATGTTAATGTGCGTCTGGCCCTTCCAACTCTGAAATTCCAACTCAAAGTGCAGAGCAGCCTGGATGGAGAGAGGGTGGAAGCAGGGAAGGCTGCCAGGGCTAAGGCAGCAATCTGGGTGGGGGTGACTAGGGGCTAGGGCCCAGTGCTAATGATATTAAGTATAGCACCTACAACTCAGTGAGGTTCCTCAGGGGCATATCTGTCCTCACACCTCCATGCAGGTCTCTGAACAGATTAGGGGAATCCCTGGGTGATGCAAACGGTTAACACGCTAGGCTGCTAAGTGAAAGGTCAGCTGTTTGAGTCCACTCAAAGGTGCCTTGGAAGAAAGGCCTGGCAATCTACTTCCAAAAAATCACTTATCGAAAACCCTATGGAGCACAGTTCTACTCTGACACACAGGGGGTGGTCACGAGTCAGAATGAACTCGATGGCAAATGGTTTAACAGATTAGGGAGAATGTGAGACTCGAGAAAGCTCTGTGATGTACAAAGGCTACATAACCAGGTAGAGCTGAGTCAGGATTGGAACACAGGTTGGCCTGACTCCGGAGCCTCGATGGTTCTCCTACAGGGGGAGGAGAGAGCTACCAGAGAGAGCACAGCTACAAGCTTGACACTGGGAGGGGTCACAGGGTACAACGCATTCTTACAAATTAACTTGCATTGTTTACTTGACCACCATAAAATTTTTAGGAATTAGGTTCCAAGGCTGTACTTGAATTTCTTCTATGCATAGACAACATATTGCACATGAATATTCTCTACGAGCATGAGATGACAGGCAGGTGCACTATTATAAAAGTATAAACCCATTATACAAGTCTGAATGTACCTCTGAAAGTGACTGGTTGAGTTGGGGAAAGGAGTTGTTTTGGAAGTTGGACATCCTGATATACTGATAAAAATCAACAAGATACCTGTCCCCAAACGGAGCAACATCAGCTTGACCTCTGCACCATCTCCCGGCCTCTTCCACCTTGTTTTCATTTAGTGTCACAAACCAAGCTCTGGGGGTTTGGTCTCATGATTCATTTTTATAATGCAGTTCCCCTCGGTAAAGACTTGACTACAGACATTCCCAAATTTTACCAGGTACAAACATTCTGAGCAACTGGCAGTCACTGTGTGATTATAATGGTATATATACACTTGTACAGCTACTTTATTACTCCGTAACTTTTACTATCACTTTTGATTCTCAAAACTGTTTTACGACAGGCAGGCAGGGGTTACCTGGCAGGCCCTTCTGGATTTAACCTCCAATGATGTTATGAGGAAACTGAGGCTCAGAGCCACATACGACCGGCCCAAGAGCTCACAGCTGCAGAGCTGAGTCCTGGCCTAGCTCTCCCGACTTTAATTCCAGACCTCTCTCCACTAAGCCACTCTGCATCTATACAAACCAAACCAGGAAAGGTGTTGCCTTGGATCCAAGGTGCTGAGAAAACGGATATTAGTTCTGCAATTGAAAAAGATCCTTTGCAAGCACAAGGAAAAGTTATTTGCAAAACCACCAGTAGAGGTGATATTGCATCTGAGACTCTGGGCCCACCAGCATTAGGTCTGAATATAAAATCACTTTGAACGTTATTAAAAAAAGTCTTCTGAAGTAAAACAATTTATGGAAGAACACTGTGCTTTGGCAGGAGAGGAAGCTTATGAGCAAAGCCATACAACTGCCGGCTTAATATATTATCATTTGAACTGGGTAGGCTCTGTCTTCTCCGTTCTTTTCCTTCTTCCCAACTTTCTTTAAAAAAAAAAAAAAGCCCAACTTATGCTAAAGTGGAATTTTGGCTCCATTTGCCACTATTCTGTGACAGAGCAGCTTTGTTGACATGAGAAAGGCTCTCCTTGCTTTGCCAGAATTAGTCATGGAAACTTCACAGGAACGCCAAGGCCCCTCACCATATGGAGATCACCATGGAGCTCGAGACAAAGGAATCCACAGAACTGAAGTGTGCAGGAGGGCGTATAGGGCGGGGTGTTGGCTGCTCTCACGCAGCTAATCTGGAATGGAACCCAGAAGCACAGGCCTGGCAAAGCCAAGGAGAAAGAGCAAAGCCATTTCAGGATCTTGCAATCTACACCTTCATTTCACCTTGGTCATCTCTCGGGTTCTTCTTCTCTGAAAAGAACAGTGTTGATGAGTCCTACAGAGTCTAGGAGAAGAGCAGGAAGGAGAGGTCATTTCCAGCAGTTGCTCGGATGCGCGCTGGGCAGTAGACACTGCCTTTGCAGGGACGATATCCCTCCCCTGTATGTGCTCATAACCAATGCAGCAGGGCCAGGTGCAGGCTCTGTAGGGCCTGAAGCTTAAACAATTTGGCAGGGGGTGCGGGGCGGGGGGAGGCTGCTTAAGGAAAAGAATACACAGTTATGAATGTGAAACTGGCTACAGGGCTTTGGAAGGGGCCTTGTAAGCTAAGGGTCTGAAACAAGCTTAACTAGCTTCACTGTAAATCCAACTGTCTACCCACCCTATTAGTTTCTTCACAAACAAGATCTTTTCAATAACGGCCTTTAGGCCTTTGGTCTATTAGTCAGACCCCTATTTAATATTTTATGCACATATGGCTTCTCTCAAGTAAACTCGAAGCATCTTGTACGTTTCGGTTTCCCATAGACCCACTGCAGTTTCCTGCCTGAGAAAATGCTTAATAAATTTTTTTTTTTTTTTTTTTTACATTAAATGTCATGTGGGATCCATTCAGGAAGCAGTGACCATAGCCAGTGACAAGGGCACTCAGGATGTTTCGGGGAAGGTATGGCTGTGTTCCATAACATCAAAATAAAGATACATCTCCCAAGAGGATTAACTTTAAGATTAAAACAAGAATCTATTATGGACTATCATTCAAGAATTATTTAATCCTCCTTTGTATTAATTTCTATGTTCAGCTTCTAGCACAGTTCATGGAATAACAACTTTCTAACATTTTCTACTCATTATGTGACGATGCATGTATGTGCCTGGAAATTAAACCAGTAAACCAGTTGCTGATTCGTTGTCGATCCTGACTCAGTGTGACCCTATGTGTGTCAGAGTAGAACTGTGCTCCATAGGGATTTCAATGGCTAATTTTTCAGAAGTAGATCACCAGGCCTTTCTTCCAAGGCACCTCTGGGTGGTCTTAAACCTCCAACCTTTCATTTAGTAGCTGAGCGTGTTAACTGTTTGTGCCACCCAGGGACTCCTACTTGGAAATGACTACTTTCAAATTTCAAATAGGACGATATTGTCTACCTTGACCAGATTCTTTATTATTTTACAGATCCTGTCACACTCTCTAAGTGTTTACTTTTCAGACTGAAGGATCTAAATCGGCTTAGACCATTTTCACATGGAAGTCTCACCCTCCCAGCTGCTTATCTGCCTCTCTGGAATGCCTCCGTCCCATAGACTCAGGTCTCCCCTGTGCTGGCCCAGACACAGCAAACCAGATGCTTGGTTTCCACATAATAGTCAGTTCAGGTTTTCCATACTAGTCTCTTCTAGTTATGCTCGAAGTATACAGAGGACCACAAATAATCTCACAAGGATCTATGATGGCAGAGATATCGTGCCTGTTTGCCACGAGGAGACTGTGACTCTCGGAGTAGTGCCAGTGTGAGGAAGATTCAAACCCAGGTGGGTCTGATGCCAGAACCTGAGCAGTGCTGTAGGCTGCCTTTGGGTCATGATCCACAGTAATGAGTTGGGGTGTCTCCCCGTGAAGTGCTACACTGCCTCCCTGCACTGCCAACTCTACTATTAAAGGGGCAAGGTGGGCAAATCCCACCTTTATCACTAACTTTGTGGTTAAGGATCACCACCATAATCCAATTCCCACGTGGAAGCGGCCTCAAGCTTCACTTTCCCACATCTCTGTCATCCTCGTCTCCAGCCACTTCTCATGGTACTCTCTCTGACCCTAACCATCTAGAGTTAGGTCAGAACACAGCCCTGGCTAACCTGAGCCAGATCAAATGACTGTCTATGCAGTCCTTTTCTGAATTAGCCACCCCGAGCTAAGTCAGAGTCTCAATGCTCCTTTGTGGGTTCATTAATTCCCTTGAACAGCTCACAGAATTCACGGAGACTAGTACTTACAGTTACCCATTTATTTTAACCAGAAAGGATACAAGCGAAGAGCCACGTCAGGCGAGGCGTGGGAGCATTCCTGGCAAGAGGCTTCTGTTGTCTCCAGGGATATGCCATCCTCTCCTGTACACGGATGTTCTCACTAACCCAGGAAGCCCCCCAAAGACAGTGCTCCAAGCTCCAGGGTCTCTTATAGTAGTCACTGGGGCCTCAATGCATATGGATGATGGGGCCTTAATGCACACACATTAATCAACAAATACGCATGACTGAATGTATCATGACCTCCTCCCTGCCCGAGGGTAGTTCCAAGGCCTGTGTAGGCCCTACTCATTTGTACCTATTTAAGTATTGCCTGGCTGTTTCAGAAAAACAAAGACATCGTGATCGCTCAAGAAATTCCAAGGGTTACTTTCCAGAAAAGGAGCCCTGGTGGTGCAATGGTTAAGCGCTCAGCTGCGAACCAAAAGGCCGGCCAGAAGTTCAAACCCACCAGCTGCTCTGCAGGAGAAAAGATTTGGTGATCTGTTCCAGTAAAGTTTATAGCCTAGGAAACCTTATGGGGCAGTTCTGCTCTGTCCTATAGGGTAGCTATGACTTGTAATCGACTCGAAGGCACACAACAGCAATTTCTAGAAACCAGAGACAAACGTCAAACTGAGTTCTTTGTCCCACACACTCCCCAACACAGGCCATCTAGTGACTCCACCTTACTGACAGTCGACTGGGCTACCTGACATGAAAGCAGGATTTACCTATCTACAGTCCTCAGTGTGACCCCTGGGAATGCCCAAGATCTCCTGTCAGTCCTGAAGAGTGCTTTTTGTAAAGAAAAAACAAAAAAACACTTCACAATTTTACCCTTCAGTTTCTTCAGATTGCTTGGGTGGAAACCCTCTAATCCAGACACCTATTCACCTTGAATTTCTGTTAAGTTTGAGCATGGTATTCATTTTCTACTCTTTTAGTCTACTTTAAAGGCTAAGACTTGTCTACTTTAAAGGCCAATGTGTGTGTGTGTGTGTGTGTGTGTGTGTGTATAGAGTCTTCCAGTCTTTTTCAGTAAAAGCCAAGGGAAAAAATTTAAACCCATCAGAAAGCATATTTGATGAATGCCGATAACAACAAATGCTCAATAACAGTTTGTGATCAGCATGGTGCAAGCTCTATGGCATAAATCCAAGAGGAGGACAGGATGTGGCTTCTGTCTTCACAGGAGTTGCTCACCTATTTGGGGACATAAAATTAACACGCACAGATACATGCCGCACAATGCTGTCCTGAAGTAAACGGGGCTGTCTCCAGGGGATGCGGCTTCATGGATGAGGTGGGACTTGAGCTGAGCCCTGAAGAACGGTAGGATCTAGATAGAAAACCTGTCAGTTACTCAATAGGAGGGTTTTAGGAACAGTCTGACAATAGTACATGGGAAGCAAAGGGTTAGGAGGAACTGGGGGAACAAGGAAACCAGTTATAAACGGCCTGGGCTGATGAGACTCTCATGCAAGGTGGTGGTGGCCTGGATACAGAGATAGAAAGGAATCCAAGCGACATTTCTTAAGAACGAGATTAGGCAACATACTGGATAGAAGAGAGGAAGGAGGAGAATTGGGAAGCTTCTAAGATCTTGGCTTTGAGGGCCAGGAAGGTTGGTGTTGTCTCTGTCCGAGGTGGAGCCTTAGTAAGGGGGCCCAGCGGAGATGGGGCAGCCAACAATGAGTCAGTTATTGACATGAGTTTAAGGGGACAGTGAAACACCCCACTGACAGTTGGAAATAAAGAACTAGAGATGCCCATGTGGACATCCTCCATGCAGGAGTGAGAAATGGGGCAGGGGCGTAAATGAGCTCGGGAAGAAAGGATGGGAGTAGAGGGCTGAGGAGAGACAGCGAGAGGATGCACACGGGAGGGGCAGGAAGGAGAACACAAGGAGTCTCTGTGCAAGTCTGAAAAGGCACCTTCCCCTCTGGGCAGATGCAGCCCCGGACCATGATGTAGGGCTTGGCAAGCGGATACAGACTGGATTTCAGCCCCCTCATCCCCTTGTGCAGTGAACAGCCTGCACAACCACATGAGGGCTCTGAAGACAAATCATCCAAGAAAGCAGAAAGCTGGGAGGAAAACCAGGAAGTCTAGAGAGTTCCAAGAAATGGATGATGCATGTCATTGTACGAGAAAAGATTTGGCAAACACTGGAATGAAACAGCCACCTGAAAAACCCCCTGCCATCGACTCGATTCCGACTCATAGCCGCCCTATAGGACAGAGAAGAACTGCCCTGTAGGGTTTCCAAGGAGCGCCTGGTGGATTCGAACTGCCGACCTTTTTTGGTTAGCGGCCATAGCTCTCTTAACCACTACATCACCGGGGTTTCTCACACACACACAAACACACACATACAAAAAGTTTTTAAACCTCTGCTGAAACCAGAACCAGTAACAACCCAGAGGGCAGATAAGGCAGAGGCAGTGAGGGGCTGGCTAAGAGGAACCCGAAGGAGACTGAACCATGGACACGTCCCTAACTCACTGTGTGGATTAGGGCAATATGCTTGATCTCTCTGGGCCACGGTTTCCCCATCCATAAAACAAAGGGATCACAGATGATCCTGAAGTCTCTTAAATTGTTGGAATTCTATTAACTAGAAAGCTCTGGAATTTACTTTTTCAGATGTATCTAAAAAATCTCCCAAGTGAGCTAACCTCCCTATCCAAATTAAAGCAACTGGCTGTACACAGAGCCTCTTGAGGGTTTTTGAGGGTTTTTAAGGGTTTTTGCTGGGCTTTGGTGGGGGAAATTAAAGTTGACTCTTGTAGTCAAAGGTTTCTATGAGCAACGCCTTTTTATTCCCTCCTGGATCATGGCAGGGGCAATCAGCGGAGCAGTAATGGGACCTCAACTCTGTGGCCTAGCTTCACTCCTGATTAACTGGTGGGAACCCTCTCCTGCCCTGGAATGCTACTAATAAAGTTTTTATTCTACTTGTGTTTGCCTTGCAAGAAAAAATGGGAAGAAAAGAAGGGAGAGAATGGCTAAAGGAAATTCACATGAGATTCACAATTCTTCATTCCTGCCAAAAACCTATCACTGAAGTATGTCTGGGGCTGCCAGGGTTCACATTTACTCAGCATTCATGCTCTAATTCTTTCCACATGTAGTTCAAGGAAAAAAGCTGATTAAAACTAAAAAAAAAAAAAAAAAAAAAAAAAAAGACACCTAAATCCCAATACCCACAACTCTAAGAAGAGAGACAGCTCCAGGGCCACAGTGGGAGAGTTCCAGGAGAGCAGGTTTTAGACATGCTCCCTACAGTGCCTGCCACATCTGGACCAACATGCCCACATATTCCTGTCACTCCTCCCTCCCGAGCAACCAACCCTCCACCTCTTCAAGCTTCACAAGCCCCAAACCAATTAACATTCACATTCTTTTGGCATTCTGAGTGGAATGTGGGATTTATTCTCCCAATTTGGTGGAAGGCCCATGAGACATGGATATAGCCTAAGAGTTATGGAGTTCTTCTCTTTACCCCTTTGCCCTGGGCTCCATTCAGCTGATGGCTCCTGGGTAGTCTCTGACACCAGATCCTGGTGAAGGAATCCACTGTGCAGACAGAGAACCTGGGTAATTTGGGGACTAGTCTCCCCAACAAATCTGTAGCTTTTTTCCATTACCCCAATTTATACATGGCTCTCCCCAAAACTGAAAGTGAAACCACCGTTCTCCAAAGGTAGGTGGTCACATGACCTGGCACTGCGTTGGATGCCCGTCACTGCCATCTACTGACTCTACTTGGCCACAACTAACACGGTCTTTGGCACATGGCTCAGAGTCTTCTTCCCCTCTCCTGGATGATTTCATTGTTCACGTGGCCTCAAGACTCTGGCTTCCTCACCTCTACTAACCTCCATCTTCCCTCCACTTCTCAGAAGGTGTCCGTGGGTAGACCAGGTAGCCACAGTAGATTTCAGTCACGAGCAGACTAAAATAAAGGGTATATGGCTTCCAGGGTTCTACATTTTCAAGAAAACTCATTACCCTTTGAAAATGTCAGCCCCATGAAGTATTGCTAGATGCTTCTTTAACCTCCAGATGGGCAGAGAATGTCTCACAAGATCAGCTAAAAAAATAATGCCACCATCTGGGGAGTCAGATTTATTGTCTGGCTTGCCCAAATTCTTTCCGTCTTTCAAGGTTTGCTCAAGTTACACCACTCCATTCTCCGTGACCTTTTCCTTTTGATGGGGATGAACCCCTCCTTCCTTCTCTGAATTTGGGTTCCTCATCCTGATCACTTATTTTTATGGTGGTAAATAAATAGATAACAAATCACTTGCTATTTCAACAATCTTCACATGAAATACATTCATCATATTGTTCAACCATCCCCCTTAACAGACGCTCAGTGTCCCCTAAGCATTGTGTCTTCCTTTCCCCCCTCCCATCCACTCTCAGTAACCACTAATAAACTTTGATCTCTCTACGTTTGCCTATTCTAGATATTTCATATAAGTGGTATCATACAATACTTGTCCTTTTGTGACTGACTTATTCCAAGCAGCATACTGTTTTCATGGTTATCCATGTTGTAGCATTCATCAGGACTTCATTTTTCTTTATGGCTAAGTAATATCCCATTGTATGTTAAGTACCACATTTTGTTTATCCATTCAACTGTTGATGGACATTTAAGCTGTTTCCACCTCTTGGCTATTGTGAATAGCGCTGCAGTGAACATCAGTATACAAGTATCTGTTTGCACTCCTGCTTGTAATTCTTTTGGATACACACCTAGGAGTGGAACTGCTGGATCATATGGTAATTCTATGTTTAACTTTACAAGGATCACTTATTTTGTTTGTTTGTGTGAATTCTGTCTTCCCAGGGTAAGGATTACCTTAGAGTTCTTTCATAGGTCCTAGCATACCCTACGTCACTCAGTCAACCTTTGTTGAAAGCATTAAAAGGGCAGACTGAACCACACTGCTTTGGAGACTTGGGTTGGGGCAGAAAGACACAGCCCCTATGCCAGCTCCTTTCCTGGGGCTGTTCCCTTCCAGGACAAGTCTTTTTCTTAAAACAGCTTGAAGACCCCACCCTCCTCCACCAAGCCATTCCACCAGAAACTTCACTAATTAGAGATTATCTTAGACCTGCAGAAAGGTATGTGTATATTTGTAGGTTGGTCAGGCGGAGAGGAGAACAATGTGGAGGCTGGAATGGCTTACAGGCATTTCCTTTGTCCTCAAGGTATAACCTAGCTGAGACATGCTGAGGGGATGAGAATTTGGCGGGGAGCGGGGAGGGAAGATGAGGTAATGTGGAATGTGAGGTACCTCAAGAAAGGCAAACTTGGGTGACACTTCCAAGTACTCGGTGGGACAGTCAAAGAGCAGCCTGGCCCATTGGTGGCCTCTACAAAGGAGAAGCAAAGAGCGGCAAGTGAGAAGAGGCCAAGAGGAATTGTGAAAAGGGTTTACTATCCAAGGCAGCTGTTTTGTGTTCATTCTTCTCCGGAACCCCTGGCCCCTACATTGTCCTATGAGGTAGAAGGGAGGCAGGTTGGGCAGTATCCCTAGACCAGAAAAAGAAGCTTCTTGCCTTCTTCTGCCCTTCCACTTCCACAATGTTCCAGGTGTCTCCAGACACTCTCCTCTGGCTCATCCACTAGGATAAGGCTTGCAGTAGGCTGGAATGCACTGTAAGGGAAGGACAAGGCCTTAGCTGTGTCCAGTGGTGTCTACCCCCTGGGGCTGGGTGCCTTAAAAGGAGCTGTGATGCCCAACCAAGAGTTGAGACTATTCGACAGAATGGCCAGAAGCTGGGGAGGGGGAGGGGGAGGAGAGGATGGAAGTCAGGGTTGACTAGAACAAAATGGAGCTGGGAGAGCCAGCAGAGCAAAGCAGCATGCGTCTCCAACTTTAAAAACAGGGACAGAGCCCTGGGAATCTCTTGGGGCAGTGTTGCTGCAAAGCAGCTCTCAGGTTTCCAGCATCTTCCCCCCTCCCCCAGCCCTCTGCAATTTTTCCCCAGGCCAAGGAATGCAGAAGGGGTTAAAACCCAGCAACAAACTCTTGGCTAAATGAAATCTCCATATGTGTGGCTCCACAGGGTTCTAGTAGAAGTGGGCAGCTGTAATTAGAAGCTCTCAGACACTGTGTTGCCACGGCAACCGCTGGCCCAGAGAAAAGCGGGGGGAAATCTGGAGTCCGAGGAATACAATCTTCCAAGGAAATGCCAGAGGCAGGTGGCATTCATCATTGTCAGGCTTCGCAGTTGCTCCTCCAGCTCTTGAGGACCTTTCCTGTCCAATTCCTCCTTATCCCTGCTCCCCAGACCCCCAAATGTACCCTGGAACTATTCCAAATGCAAATGAAAGGCTCCCTTCAGGATGGCATCCAAAGGAAAGAATTAGGAAGTAGTAGATTCTTGGAGTGGACAGTGGTGGTTCAGTGGTAGAGTTCTCCCATTCCATGAGAGACCTGGGTTTGAGTCCCAGCCAATTCACTTCCTGCGCAGCCACCACCCATCTGTCAGTGTAGGCTTACATGTAGCTATGATGCTGAACAGGTTTCAAGGAAGCTTCCAAACTAAGATGGATAGGAAGAAAGGCCTGGTGATCTACTTCCGAAAAATCAGCAACTGAAAACCCTGTGGAGCACAGTTCTACTCTAACACATGGACTCACCATGAGTTGACTTCGCAACAAAGGCAACTGGTAGATTCTTGGAGGAGGGGGCATGTACAGGTGATACTGTTTTCTGGCCAGTCTCTGGTCCCAGAGACCTTCTGAATCTAAATCTGAGGAACACTGAGGGAGGCTGCAAGCTTAATTTACCTATCACTGTGGAGCCCATGGAGCCCTGGTGGCGCAGTGGTTAAGAGCTCAGCTACTAACCAAAAGGTTGGCAATCTGAATCCACCAGCCACTCCTTGGAAACCCAGTGGGGCAGTTCTACTCTGTCCTATAGGGTCACTATGAATCGGAATCAACTGGGAGGCAGCGGGTTTGGTTTTTGGGTTTTTATGGAGCCCACCTCCTCTCTGAAAAGGTGGTGGGGCTGGGTGGATGTTACAGGACAAGCAGGGATACGTGAGCTTGAGGGGAGAATATCTGCTCTTAACAGAGCAACCATACATTTTATCACCCAAACTGGGACATTTTTTAGAGTCAAAGAGAACCTTCTAAATAGGATATATCTGGACAGCAGGCATAAACTAGGACTCATGGCCACTTTAATTATTAGGCTGCCTAAGAGAATACTTACTGTATCTCACAGAGTGGGGATTCTAACCTGCTATCTATAGACCTCCAGAAGCCTAGCTATAGATTTTGGGACTGGATTTTCAAGGGAGCATGTATGTTTAGATACCCACAAACCCAAACCAACCCAGGGAAGATGTGAAACCAAAGAAATTACTACCCTGGACTGTCTCTTGTCAGCTTAATTTCCCTTGATTCAACAGCTACATGAAGAATTGGTCCATGGGATTTTGCTGCTGGGAAGCCGGGGAATCTGAGCAGATGGGACCACCTTTGCTTCTAAATCTTGGTCATTACGAATCCTTCCTACTACTCCTCCAAAGACAGAATCATTCAGTTCGCCAAAGGATATGGTCCTCTATGAATTGTTTACAGCAATGATGTGGTAAGTTGAGTAGGATCATTCTATGGCAAAACCAAAAACCAAACCCACTGCCGTCGAGTCGGTTCTGACTCACAGCAACCCTGTAGGACAGAGCAGAACTGCCCCATAGAGTTTCCAAGGAGCGCCTGGCAGATGTGAACTGCTGACCCTTTGGTTAGCAGCCGGAGCACTTAACCACTACACAACCAGGGATGCTAATAAATCTCCCTCTGGATAGGCGAGGTTTTCAGGGGTGCAATCTTACACATTCCTTAACAAAACAAAACCAAATCCACTGCCATCAAGTTGAATCCAACTCATAGTGACCCCACAGTGTTTCCAAGGCTGTAACAAGTGAAGCAAAAGTGGTGGCTCAGGAACTCTGTGGTCACGAAACCCAAGTTAAGTCAGCACAAAGGTCAGACTCTCTTAGGGAATCAGCAGAAAGGACTGTATTTTAGGCATAAGATAGCCAGTCTAGAAATTATGTGCAAGTGGTTCAACAACAAGCTCAGTTACAAAACTGTAGGATATTTAAAGGTCAGGGTCACCCCACCCCAGGGTGTAACCTTTAGTACTTTTTCAGAGACTTTGGGACTCAGAAACATCTGGTAAGGGTTCTTGGCAGTTACTTGACAACATGGCTGGTAGTCCTCTCAACCTTGGCTAAGGTTGGGAGCTACTAGAAACAATGTGTCTTATTTACACGCACCAGTACCCAGATGAAGGGAGCCCTGGTGGTACAATAGTCAAGCACTCGGCTTCTAACCAAAAGGTCGGAGGCTCAAACCCATCCAACAGTTCCTTGGAAGAAAAGACCTGGTGATCTGCTCCTATAAAGATTACAGAAGCCTAGGAAACCCTATGGGGCAGGTCTGCTCTGTCATATAGGGTTGCTATGAGTCGGAATTGACTTGATGGCATACATCAACAACAACATACCCAAATGGGAGCAAATCTCCAAGCTAAATGTGGAATTTCTCCAAGATGTTTGGGGTGACACCTTGGGCTCCTTGCAACCTGTAGACATCAGTTAACACCACTGCTCTTTGCTGGACATGTATATCAGGAAGTTCTGGCACCTGCAGGTCTAGTTTAGAGAATGTTAATCTTTCTGGAACAAATTAAAAACTATAAGAAAAATTAGTCCCTTTGAAAAAGCAACCCTCCAAACACAAACTTACCTGCATTTTCTTATCACGTTCCAAGGTGTAATTGCACTAAACCCATTTCCAAGCCGGTGAGCAACATATGGAACAATCAAGCTGCTCCTTAGAAACCATACAGGGCAGTTCTACTCTGTCCTATAGGGTCACTATGAGTCGGAATTGACTTGACGGCAATGGTTTTTTTTGTTTGGTTTTATTTTATTGAAGCCAACATATCCAAAATATTGTCATTTCAGCATGGAATCAAAATTACTAGAGATATTTCACATTCTTTTTTTCATGCTGTCTTTGAAATCTGGTGTGCATTTTGTAATTAAATGGCACATCTTAAATTGGACTAGTCACATTTCAAGTGCTCAGTAGCCCCTGTGGCTAGTGGCTATCTGTGCTGGGCAACACAGCTCTAAACAATGGTTCGGAGTTTAGACATATTACTGAGAACAGACTTGAGGAGAAGAGTTTAGGTAGAAAAAGTAAGGCCGTCTTTAACTGGGAATGTTTTAGAAGTGGTATATATGATTCAATCTAACCGATACTATCTGAACATACGGCCAAGGCAGCATGCTGGGCTGAATCTGGGAGCAGGATACTGAAGAAATGAATACCCATCCGTTGGAGACGGGCAGGTGTTGTGGGCAGTGCAAACACAGCGCAGCCTCATTCTGGCTCTGCTTTGAGTGCCCGTGGACAAGTCACTTCACCCTTCAAGTCTTCTATAAGAAAGACCAAATATTCGCCCCCTCCTGCCTTTAGGACTTTGTATGGCTTAGCTCAGGAAACAATGATAAAAAGGCTAATTGAGCTGTAATTTAAACGGCTAATTAAACTTCTGAGCTTTCTCTTATCTAAATACACCTTTTTCTTGCATAGAAATCTATGGATATATCTTTTTCAAACTTTTTTTTCACTTTCTTGTCTCAACTGCTACAGTGTCTTGCCTCCAGCTTTCAATATTTTATACACACAAACACACAATTTAAGTGCCTTAAGAGTAAAGTTAATGAAAACAGGCACATTCTATTCTTCTTGAGACATTCCTGCCTTGCATTCTTTCCTTGGAGCAGTTGGGAAGTCACAGCTGGGGTGAAGGAGCCGGAAAACCTACTTGTGCTGGCCAATCAGGCCTGAGCTGAGCAGAGGCCCACCAATGAGAGACCGCCAGGTCTTCGGTTCCATTGGAGCAAAACCCCCTACTTTGACAGAGATTAAAATCCCGTGAGACCCTCAAGCAGAGCCAACAATGCACAAAGGCTTCCTTTTCTGTTCATTTTGCTTCTCCCCAAAGACTGCATCAGAAGCCCCACACAAAAACGGGCAGATTATCATTTGCGGTAAAAGCACTCAAGTATTATGTAGCAGTATAGTTCTCAAAGCTCTTTTATCCTTCGTTTTTAACTGACTAAACACTGGAGAAATGCCACACATCTAGCTGCTCTTGGTTACCCTGAAGGACCCCATCTCCGCTGAAGAGTGAGGCAATATGCTGTGGTAGGTGAGGGAACTGGCCTATGGGCCAGATGTAAGCGCTAGTGCAGAGATTAGGCTGCAGAAAGGAAGGGTCTCCTCCCAGGACCCCATTCCATGCTGATGATTGTGCCACTGGTGGGACTTCCCCAGAAAAACATCTTCTCCTCTGAGGTTTTAATGTATAAACCCAGTGGCACTGGCCACCTTTTCTTTTTACTTCTTTTAGTCATACTGAGGACGGACGTCACAGTTGTCATTCAGATGAACCAGGGGAGACAGTGAGCGAAAAGGATGCCAAAAAGCAAAGGCCTCAGCAGAGGTCAGAAGATAAAGTTATCAGTGACTTCGGGGCAAAGAATCACCCATAAGAAAATTTAATGCTTTATTTTATATTCCTTGGGACATTAGCTTCCTCTGGGAACAGTGCCCAGTTATATCAGAATTGATGATAGTGTAAGGAAAGAATGAAAATGTTTAGTATTCAGCCAGTCCCTGGATAAATTCCAACTTCACCTGGAGCTGCGGGAATCAGAATCCAGGCGTCTGATCACTACATGTCCAAGGTCAAGCAAAGTGTTGATGGGCAAGTGCTGTCGGCCCCCTTCCCAGGTGCACAAGATTATTTGCAGAACATGGCACAGAGATGATTAGGATGCCAGATTATAGGCAGGATACTAAGCACCTTCTCATACTGGCCCTTTGGTCAGTGGATTAATTTAACAATTATTTACTGAGCACTTACTATATGCTACTTGGGGCAGGGGTGGTGCAGTGGTAGAATTCTCACCTTCCATGTAGGAGTGCCAGGTTTGATTCCCGATCAACGCACCTCATGAGCAGCTACCACCATCAGTCAGTGGAGGCTTGCTGATTGCAACAGGTTTCAGCAGAGCTTCCAGACTAAGATGGACTAGGAAGCAAGGCCTGGCAATCTACTTCTGAAAATCAACTAATGAAAACCCTGTGGATCACAGCCGTCCAATCTGCAACCAATCATGGTGACGGCACAGGCCCAGACAGTGCTTCATTCACTTACACATGGGGTCACCGTGAGCTGGAGCCAACTCAATGGCAGCTAACAACTACTATATGCTAGGCATAGTTCTAGGTGCTGGGGTTTCACTCGTAAACGAAACAGACAAGGTCTTTGCCCTGAAGGAATACACAGAGCAAATGAACAAAAAGTAACGAGATCACTTCAGATTATGATGAACATCTGGATGAAAATAGAGTTTTTAATGGCAGAGACATCTCAGGGAGAGGGCACCACTTAGATCGAGTGGTTCTGGAAAGCTCTCTTGAGCTGAGACCTCAAGGTTGGGAGGAGAGAAGTACAAAGGCCCTGAAGCAGGATGGAATTCGTTATGTTCCAAAACAGAAAGGAGGCCAGCGTAACTGCAACACAGGGTCCAACTATTCCAGAACAGAGAAACGAGGCCAGTGTGGCTGTGGCAGCAGAGGTTCCAACAAGGAGAGTGGCGTGAAGTAAGCTGGGAAAAGCAGGCAAGGGCTAGACCATGTAGGACCTTGTTAGTGTCAATAAGTTTGTATCTTATTCTTAATGCACTGGGAGCCTCTGGAGGACTTTACACAGCGGAGTGACACGATCATATCTGTGTTTTACAGGATTACTCAGGCTGCTGTGTGGGGAAACAGACAGCAGAGAGGCAAGACAGAAAAGGGGGAGAACAATTAGGACGTTCTGCAGTAATCCAGGCACAAAATGGTAGCTTGGACTGGAATGGTGACGATGGAGACAGACAGTAGGTAGTTCATGGAGAGGCGGCAGAGCCTACAGTGGAGCCACCAGGATTTGCTGGTGATCTGGGTACAGGGATGATGGAAAGTGAAGAATCAAAGAGACTGGGTACTTGAAGGTAGTGCCAAAAAACCCTAGCCAGTTCTACGTAGACTGGACACAGCCATGCCTGTGGTCTAGTCTAGAGTCACTGCCAGAAGGTCATCTTCCCTCAGACTGTCCCATCCCTTCCTGATAAAACTGAATTGGTTTAGGAAGTGAGTTCAGCAAGACCACTAAGCACTGAGGTCAAACATAAACAGACTCTGCGGATGGAAATCGGTCCACGTTTTTAAAGGGCTCCGCGGAACACTAGCCTTTAAATATTTATGGTATTTTTTGAAAAGTTATTCTGTGGAGAAATGTTTGGGAAACACTGCTTACTATACTTTCTTCCTGGAGAGTTGTAAATAATGCACATGCATACATTGTGAGGCTCTGAAAAGTCCTGCAGGTAAAAAACCATTTAACGTAGCATACATATTTACATCACTTAATACACGGTTTGAGACACACAGATCTAGGCTCAGTATGTCTCTGCCTGTAGTTCTGTTATCCCCTGGTATTCAAACAATGTGGGAGAAAGATGTGGCAGTCATTTCTGTAAAGATTTACAGCCTTGGAAACCCTATGCGGCAGTTCTGTGCTGTCCTACATTCAACTCAATGGCAATGGGTTTGGGTTTTGGGTATTCAACCAATTACAATAATATCAGCAGCTACTGTTTACTGAGCACTTACCTTGTGTAAGGCACTTTATGTACCTTATCTCCCTTGGTACACACTAGATACATGTGCTGTTTTAATTTACAGCTTTTACATTATTGCTTGCTTTTTTGAGTTTTGGTTACAGATCATACATTCACTTAGTAAAGAGAGTTACACATCTTTTCTGATCATCTATCATCAGCAGTGTTTGCTCATGGATAAAGACCAGAAATTCTTCCATTTATTACCCCATCTTTGCTTGTCCCACTACAATTAATAGTGAGTTTGCTATTCCCATCACTGCCTCCCCTCCCTTCCCCCAGTCCTCCTCATCACTATTTTCCTTCTTCCTATTTGCTCTGCCATTTCTAGGACAAGAACCATTTTGGGACAGTTCATCACATGGTTTGAACCCCACTGGGCTTAGAATCCCTAACTTTTGTCTCTCCCTCAAAGAGAATGTCATGACTTTCTGAATGTAGCTGTCGTCACAGCTAAGCCCACAAACTGGCCAGTCTAGAGCCCGCAATAGCCATCAGCTATCTGGAAGCAAACACGCTTGCTCACTCTCTCCCTCTCTCACTCACTGTCCACCAACCTAGGCAGAGAGAAGATTTCACCCGGAGTTAAACAACAAATCACTGGGGAACGAGGAGGACTTTACATTTCCACGCCACTGTGAACATGAGTAATTTCAGTCACTAAATAACAATGCCATTTGCACTGCGGGAAATAATGATAGCACTACCTGGAGGAATGGCCCAATCCGCCAACTGAAATATAGCCACTGGGAAGGAACTCAACTTACTCTCTAATCCACACAGCAACTCAAGGAAGCAACTGAAGCAGGAAATGAGAACTTCCTATTTGATCAAACATGCAAGAAGAATTTAGAAGCAAAATGCACTTTCCTAAGTTATAAAATGACCAACACAGTGGAGTTAGTAATCCCCAATAATTGCTTGTCCTTATAGGATTTCACATCACCACCACGGTTTGTTTAAAAAAAAAAAAAAAAAAAAAAAAGAGTACCTAATGTAGGACACTTAATGAACATAAAAGATGCCAACTTCTATAATTTAACATCCATGTTACACTACTTCTTTGCAGAAAATAAAGAAAAACCAAGAATCTTTTCCAGTTGTACCTCTTAGAGATAAAGCTGTTAACGTTTAAACTGTTCTTTAAACAATATGGCCCACAAGGAGCTTAGGAAATTTTATTAAGAAATACGTCTGCAGTGAGTAATGAATTCATTATATCGGACGTTTAGCAAAGACTTGAATGCCTGGCCTCTGCTCCAAACACTTCCCAGTCCCATTCTCCCTTATAATCCCACTCCTCAAAAAAGTGAAAAAGAGAAACCCAACATGAACTCCCACCTGAGTGTGTCTCGAGCTGCAGTTTACCGTGATCATTAGCCAGCCCTTGGTGCCATGCAGAAAATCACTTTTCTGTTGAACATGATGTGGACACCAACTAAAACACAAAGTGAAAGGCTTTCCCCCTAAAATGAATTGCTAAACCAGGAAGCCTGCTTCTCCATATGTGGCTGCAGGCAAGGCCAAAGGCACACAGGATAAGGAAGGCTGACAGAAAATGACAGGATACAAGCGGTAGAAACAAAAACAAATGGGCACATTCCTGTAAAAATGGCGTGCGGTGGCATCTGACCTCCTCTAATTTCACGAGGGGGAGAGAGAATCACTATCAGCATCAAAAGCCCAAGGCTGATTCCTATGAGGCGGAGGTCAGACATACCTCGTCTTTCCGCCGTCTTTACCAACTCTGACACCAGCCGTCCTCCCATGGTACTTTCTACTTCTCTGCTGGGTTCAATAATTCGTTGCAATGGCCACACAGCATTCACAGACCATACTGACAATTATGGGGTTTATTAGAGAAGTTAACAGGTTACAATTCAGGTTCAGGAATGCTCAGGATACAGTTCTTCCATTAGGACAGCCTCTTCCCAGCCGTGCCAATAGGCATGCTTCTCCCTGGCCCTCAGCTCCTTGACCCGCAGCCTCAGAGAAGTGTTACAAAGCTCTTTCAGCCCTGTCAATAAGCGTCTGGAGGCACCTTACTCCACCAGCAAGCCTTGGTCCAAGGGCACTCAGCTCTCTTGGTGGCTGGGAAGCCCAATGCACCGTCTCCTGCGGTCTCTGGTCCTGCAGCCGCCGTTTACTCTGTCAGTGCTTCTCACCGTCTCTGGTGTTACAAACCCTTCCTCTGTGTCCTGGTTCTGCAGCTTCTGTCTTCCTTGTTATAGCTCCTCCTCTCCCTCCCCGCCATGTCTCTGTTTAAGCCTAGTGGATGGCAAAACTGTCCAACCCCCTCGTTAGGATTCCATAAACCTTATTTGTATGGTCCCACCCCCGCCAAGGGAACATTTTATTTACATTATTAGCAAGCTATCTAATCCCTATGGTGGGCCACGAGCACTTTATTTGCATAATCCCACTCAGGCATTTGGTGGGAGTTACAAAGACCACGGCTAAAAGGACCATGTTAATTAGTTCACCGCACCGCAATCCCTGAAAAAGTCTTAGGACACCAAGGAGAAGCAGGTGAATTTCCTGCTCCTGATGTAGGCCTCAGTGGGCCCCAATTAATTATAGCATCAGCTGCCTGCTGAAGACCCAAGGAGGAGATGCCCTTGGAGAAGTGAAGCTGAGCATTCTGAGCTTTTGTGAATGACTGACAAGCATATTATCTGTCTCCATCCCAAAGCAACGTTCATGGGCGGAGCTGGGCCACCCAGAAGCCACACCAGGCCCTCCTGATTGGGATCCTGAAGAGGACTCGGGCATGTCGGAGTCTATGCTTAGTGTGGGTATCTTCATTTCTTCTCCAACAGTTTTCAGCTGCTCTGATAGATAGTCTGTGTGTGTCAATTTCAGACTAATGTTGAGATGAGCCAGGAATTCTGGTGAGTCACCAAGAATTTTGAGTTCCCCATCCATTTTATGGGTGCCACAAACTTGGGTCCCTCTTTATAACCGAAAATATACTTAGTCAGTCTAACCTTTCCAGAAGCTAACAGGATATGCTGACCATGGGTTTTGAGAGGGAAAACATACCACTTATTTTTGGAAAGAGGTAAAAAAATGAATAAATGAATGAATAATGTATTTATTAAGTTAATGCTCATTAACAGGCTAACTGTACAAGCATAAGAACAAGCACTGCTCTATGTGCTCAGAAAGAAATCAGGGCAGCAAAACAGAAGTCAAGTAGTAAACTAAATTAAAACAAAACAGTCAAATTAAGGAAAATGTAATAACATTTTTGCTTCTCTTCACTGGTTCCCACAGGAATTTGTCTTTATGAGGGTAATCTCACTATTTGAGCTATAGGTAGAGGATCATGTTTTCCAAGTGGTAAAATTTAAGTTTGTGTGCAATGTATGCCCTGGTGGCACAATGGTTAAAGCAATCCACTGCTAACCGAAAGGTCAGTGGTTCAAAATCACCAGCAGCTCCAAGGGAGAAAGAATTGACAGTCTGCTTCCATAGAGATTTACAGCCTTGGAAACCATATGGGGTCACTGAGTCAGAATCCACTTGATGGCAGTGGGTTTGGTTTAGTGCAATGCGTGCATGTGTTTGTGTGGGGTGTGTAGAGAAAAGGGAGAGGGATAGAATCAGACTACCCTGGGACACAGAGCCAATTTTAATTCAATCCTGACACTGTGCAAAGCAGCCTTATGAGGAAAGCCACATGCATGTAACATCGGGCTGGTGTCCCATTCAGGACCAACAGGAGGCCCAGTTTAATCACACTGGGATTATCAGGTAGGCTTCGGGAACTGGAATGCAGGCAAGGTACCAGGCTGTACACATGACTGAAACACCCGTGTTGGACTCTGCTTCCTTACTGAGTTCGCCCTGTTAAGTAATTGATTTAACTGCTGAGGTCACAACGGAAGGCTGTACCCACAGGCTGTAGTAAGAGCCTTGAACTGATTCAGAGAGCAGGGCACAGGGACCAGGGTGGGAACTTCATCGGTACCCACTCAGGGGATCCAGGCCATGGGCTGGCAACCACGGTGAGAAGGCAAAGAAGGGTTCCAGAAAATGGAGTTAGGGTTCCTGCATTGTTTTCAGACAACTTTTCTCTAAGGCTTTTGCAATACCGCATCATTTTTAAAAGAAAATGTGAATTTATTTACAAAGATCAGAAGAAAGTCTTTTTGTTTTGTTTTTTTTAATAAGTTCAATAGAAGCTCAAGTTGCACACTTCGAAATTTTGGGTTGTCTTCTTTTTCTTTTAAGATTCCTTGCTCAATCCCAAGGAACTTTTTATCCTGTGTTGCAAGCAGCTGGTTTCTGAAGTGGAAAAAAAGTAATTCCTTTCAGTACACAGCACTGGGGATTCTTCTGCATGAAGACTGTTGAGTTGCCACACACTGTACTGTTTATATTGCGCTCAATGCTCACAGGAGGAGGTAAGGGACACAAAATGTCTCCTGCTTTTATTCATTTCTCTTTTCCCATTCCTGGGCCAGCCTCTCTTTCAAACTGCTCTTCCCTGGGCCACAAATTAAGACCCGAGCTAATGAAATGTCCTAACTCCATTAAGTAGACTATTTTGATAATCCAACCTAATATGTCTGCCTACGGACAGAATTTCAGAGCTGGGTCTTCGAGCTCATCTCTAAGACCCCTATTTTGCAGATGATGGGCCAGGGACTTGTCCAAGTTCACACTACCAGTGGCAGGCAGGCGGCTCAGTGCCTGGGGTGCCTGTCTGTCCCGGGTTATTCGCCCCAGCACATCTCCGTTCGATAAATGCAGGCTTGCTTGAAGCCAGCTCACGTCAGGGGTCTGCGTAAACTCAGCCACAGCTCAGCCACTATGTTCTCAACTCTGAACCTCTCGAGGCAGCGGAGTCCTGACAGTCTCATAAATTCACTCACCTGCTTCTTATGTGTGTGGCTTATGCCAGTCCCCTGAGACAGTTTAAGGCTGACTAAGAAAATGGGGGAAATGAGTGAGGAGCTGCAGAACTGTAAGGATTGTGCTGAAAAGGCAGGGCGCCAAGCAGACACCGTCTAGACTTTAATCGGCCTCTCCCAGCAGAGTGGGAGTGGGGATTTGCAGGGAAGAGGGGGAGCAAGACCAGAAAACCTTCCTGCTTTTTGTTCAGCAAATGCAAACACATGATACAACCTCTCTGCCAGGCTCCAGACTGGGGGTTCACTCTGTCTGAGGCATTTCTTTCCAGAGGCTAGAATTCAGCTGTGGGGCTGAGGGAAGCTCTGCTAATCCAGCCCTCAGATGGAAGCTGGGAATACTTTTCTTAATTCCTGGAGAATCGTGGTTCCCAAACTTGAATGGGTTGGGCAACAGCCAAAAGTAACACACTGCAGATGCAAAAGAACAGATTTTTAAATTTTCCATTTGTATCTTCTTAGTTTATCCACAAAAAAGAAAACTTTCATTGCATGAAGGACATAAAATTATGAAAATTTTGTAAGACTGAATAAAATCTATGCATAAAAGGTACAGATGTAGAAAGGGCCACCACAGTCCAATAAGCATCATAGGAGTCAGAGATAATGTTGGGTTTGGGGGGAGCTTGGCAGAGTTCCGGAAAATGGTGGCCCATCCTCTGGGTGGGCAGACAAGCCCCTTCGCGAGCAGAGTGCACGACGAAATCAGCCCCACTTGCCCCCTTAGCTGGAGACTAACATACTAGGCAACTCAGAGCTGTCTTGCAATTTGGTTTTATTTAATGTCCAACAGTTGTGAATACATCTGAAGGACAAAGAAATTGCCTTAACACACCTCCTGAGTCACTGAACATCATGCTGCGAACACTCTGATGTAACAACTACGCTCCAATGCTGGCCACAGTGTTGGACCCAAATCCAGCTGACACCACGCCCATGTCTATGGGGCCAGAAAGACCAGGCCTCAAGTGTCAACCCAGGCACTTAAGCCATTTAACAACTGATGTAACTTGTAGCTGGAAGAGGTAAATGACCAGGCCTACTGAGTCCATGTTATCAAGCAAAAATGTCTTGGGTTTGTTTTCAAAGTTGCTTTTCTGAGATAAGATACGGTGGGCCTAGAACACTGAGCGTTTGCCTTGGGGTTTTAAGTCTTGAGTTGGCATCCTGGCTTTTCTACTTACTAGGTGGCTGGCTGATTTGGGGTAACTAGCTGAATCCCCTGAGCCACAGCTTCTTCACTGATAAAATGAAAATTACAGTAACTGCATCATCAGGTTGGGAGAATTAAATAAGATAAGGCTCTTTCCCTCTCCTCTTGCCTGGCTAACTACTATTCATTTTTCAGGCTCACTTTGTGGGTCACTTCCTCTTGGAGACCCTCCCAAACCCCCTTGTGCTGGGTTAGGTTCCTAGCCATATCCTCGGACCGATCATATTGCATCACTCTGAGCCTGTGCCCTCGTCTGCCTCCTGCCCTGGACTGCAAGCCCCTTGAGGACACCAACGCTAACTTAGTGCTGACAGACAGCAGATCTGTGATTCCTTTTACTTTCCTCTACTGAGTTTACTTTGAGAACGTCTACTTTGTCCCAGATGGATGAAACAAAATAATGCATCAAGACTCTGTACCGCCTTTTTTGGGGGGCTTCTGGGATTGGTGATAACATCCGTGTAGGGAACAGTGTGGCACATCCCTGGGGACAATGGAAGCCTCACATTGGAACCACTTCTAGACCTTGCCTGATGTGTCTCTTCACTTGTATCCTTTCTGGTTACAATAAATGGGCAACTAATTTTTATAGGCTTTGGACCCAATGAAACAATGCTACTTAATATGGCCATCACCATGAAGATGTGTCTATGTGAAGAAGTGTCTGAAGAACTACTCAGCCCAGTGCCTGGCACACAGTAAAGCTCAATAATTACTAAACAGATGAATATGATCATCACAATCGTCATACCAGACTTGATACGACATCAGCTACCCCACGAATATCTGAAAACCTGTTTATCGCTGCAAAGTACAGATTTGACAGTAAAATATTCGTCAAGGAAAAAAAAGACTGCTCAAGTTATCTTGGCATAAAATGTGAACATGGTGGTTCACGGATGTTTTGGCAATACCTAGCACAGCCCCAGGACTTCAGGATGACCTATTTGTCACGACAGGAGGAGGAAGAGGAGAAAGACAAGAATATATGAGAAGGTACATCTCTTTGTCACAAAGGCATTAACAAAGAGACCTGCTCCAGGGCCCGGGAGACGGTAGTCACACGAGGCTGGAGTCGGAACTGGCTGCCAGACCACAGCCGACAGCGCCTCTCCGGCAAAGAGATTTAGGGTTTGTGTGCAAAACACAAGAAGCAGGTGCCTTGGTTCCCAAAGGGACAAATCCCAGCCTGCTCCAGGAATATTTCCTAGCTTGTCTTTGACAATAGTTGGTACTTATTTTTTAACGATGAAAGCAGAGGGACCTATTTCCTTTGTGTAATCACATTTTCCAAACCCAAAATGTAGAATTCAGGCTGGGCTATCAAGGCTGTGAGTACAGTACAAACATATGAAACTGATCGCCCCAAAAATCTAAGCTACCTAGTGACCAACTCCAATATGCAAGGACAGATACGGCAGAGAGAAAAACTGGCTGTGGAAAAATTCCAGAGGAGTTTTATTACTTCTTTTGCCTTTTATCACTATTCTCCTTCCACTTCTTCCCTTCATTCACTCTATCTTTAGGGAGAACCCACGCTGGCTTGCAATCCCCATTGCCTGTGCACACAGGTGCTCAGTAAGAACTTAATTCTTCTCCTGGAGGAAACACCATCTAGAAGAAGTCTGAAGACGAGATTTGCTTAGTAGAAGCAAGGTTTCTGATACAAATTCTGCGTCCCGAAGGGCCCGCTGACCTTTTTGTAACCACCATATAAATACCTCAGTTTTCTTTTTAAAACAGAAGATAATACTTAAACCTCTGGAGTGGGAAAAAAAGAAGCAAGGGGAGGTGTGCACACCATGAGTGAGCACACATGCATGAGTGCACACACATACACAAACACACACCTCTCCCTCCCGACGGCATTTGGGGCTCTTCCAGGAAATAGCAATGCCACAAGAACGATAACAGCAGTAACACTTAATGGGGCACTATGCGCTAAAACATTCTTATAACTGCTTTACATGCATGAGCTTACTCGATTCTGACAACTAATCTATGTGGTCCTCTGTATTAGGCCCATTTTACAGACGGGGAAACAGGCCCAAAGAGGTTAAGTAACTTCCCAAGATCACATGGCTAGTAAAGGCAGTGCTAGGATTTAAATTCGGGTAACCTAGCTTGAAGACCTGAGCTCTTAACCACTATGCTATACTTCCTCTCAAGGGTAAATCAGTAACTGGAATAAAAACTTGAGCCAGTGTACAGGTTGTACAAATACAGACAATCCCTAGTAGATGTTTATGTGTAAATCGAGAATTCTGTTGTTGAAATCATTCCACTCAAAAACATTCCGTGTCAGTCCCTAGCAGGGACTGGCGAGAGGTACTTCATCTCTTGGGGTCCCTCAAGCTCTTCCGGGTATTTGTTTGCTTCTGGCGTTGACTATATGCCATCAGCAGAGAAACCTTTTCCATTATCTGATAGCTAGGTTCAGACAGACAGTCACCAATTCTGTTTTACAGATGAGGAAAGTAATAAGCTCAGAGAGGTTAAGTAACTTGTCCAAGGACTCACAGGTAGACAACGCCAGTATTCAACCCGGGACACTACCCCAGAGTCCTCGCTCTTAACTGAAGCAGCAAGTCAGAGATATCACAAGACTTTTCAAAGGTTTTATGAGCTAGAAAGGGGCAGTCCAGGACTTCCAAGTACAGATCAAGGACTCTCCTTGTTTTATAAGGTCCTTTTTAATAATGAGAAGGTTCTCTAACAGGGTCCATGTCAAAACACAGACTTGGAGACACCCAAATATGAGAATAAGAAAAGAGAATAAAGAAAGAAACTCTGTGGAAGGCTTGAGTGACATGAAAATGGGGGGAAAGAGAAAAACACCAGCACCCCAGGAACTGATAAAATCTCATGTGATGTTCCAGACAAAAAAGTGGCCACCTAATGGACATACTGATCAGGTGGACAAGCTGGACAGAATGAGAACAGCCCCAGCTGCCCAAGTGGAGCTGCAAAATTCCAAGAAGGCAGCAGCTGTTCATCGCACTGCTGCATTTCAGGGTTTTCTGAAGCAGCGACAAGGTTTTCTAAACAATTACCAGTAACTTCTGGTAAAGCCATCTATTTGGCCCCTAATGCCCAACTCCATTTGAGTCCTTAAGAACAGGGACCTATGAGGTGCTGCTGTTTATTCCCATCCTGTCCTTAACAGTAGCATATGTGCCAAGTGACTAGCACAATGCCGGGCACTTCTGTAGGTGAACACGCACACATACCTGTACACATGCACAAATATCTGTGCCTGCAACATGGCGTGGCTTTTTCCATGTATCTCAGGACTTGCTCTGGCAACAGCTTGGACACCAATAATATCTGGGATTATTCAGGGGACATATTAGGACCATAAATTCAGACTTCATCCTGGGAATAGCTTATTGGTGATGGGTTCCAAATGAGCATATAAAAAGTCTCTGAAGAGATTACAGAGAAATCCTGCAACCACAGCAGAAAATGCAGATTTACAGGGTATATTTTGTACTCCAAACACCCAAAGAGCTTTCTATTAGCAAGTGATTGCCAGATGACTGCTAATGCCAAAGCCGTTATCTATGACCGACAGCAGCAGCTCTTAGAACCTCAGCAAGAGCGACTGTTGACTCCAACATAACAGCCAAGAAAATGCTCATTATCATATTTTTGTTGATGGCCAACATGAGAGGATCTGGCTTTCTTTAAGGTGTCTGGATTCACGTTAAGAATTTAGAAGCTTGGGCCAGAAACTGGTAAGTGCTGGTTTCCTGACATCTTCATCCATTTGCTACCCCAGTTCTATTACCTATTACCCCACATTGTCTTTGTCTTTCACGCATTCCCAAACCCTGCCTTCTAATCACCTTAATTTTGGCTAAAGATATGCCAGTGCTGGCCAAATGGACTGATTTTTCTAGCAGGAATGGTAAATAGCTTTCATCTCACATACATGCTTAACTGATTGCTAATGGCTGCCTATAACATTGCTGAGAAGGATTTTCAATCCTCCTCCAGGCTCAGCAGGAAAGAATTCCATGATTGATTAGCAATGTCTGTCATGGATAAGGGACAGACGTGGTGACACGTATGCCTGGTTTGTGCTATCTCAGCAGGTCATTTATCTCATAGTGTTGGAAGGTACTTACTTTTACTGCCTGCAGAGTCTAGTAGGCACATCTCACACATCTGTTGATCAATTCTGATAGTTCTTTGAAAGGGAAGCAATGGTGGTGGCTAGCTGTACAACTCCACCCCCATCATCCTCTCCTTACACAATGCAAAGGGCACAACGAACCACTGGAAGTTCAGGTCCTTAGACTCTATCCAGTGTTTTCACATGAGGGGAATCATGAGGATTCTTCTGACTCCCTCCCTTTTTCAAAAGAATTTACCCTCCTAATAGACACTATCTTATTTAAAGAAAAAATGAATATTATTGTCTGATAAAAATATGAAAATAAAGTATGCTTATAAAAAGAGAATACTGAAAAAACTACAGCAAAGAACAAAGTTACTCATAATTCCACCACTTAAAGATAATTTCTGACACATTTGGTCTTAGCTGTGTAAACATTTTTATCCAGTTGTGAAGACAAGGTATGGGAGGGGGGAAGGTTCTACTTTTTAAGATTAAATCATAATGATTTCCCAGAGCTTCAAAAACTTTTGTAAAGAGAATTTTTAGTGGCACATATGAGTGTGTCATTATTTACTTAACCCTTCTCCTCTTATTGGATATTTAGTCTGTCTGAAGTTCTTAGCTGTTATAAATAATGTGACTGGCATCTTATGTAGAGTTCCTGTACAAGTAATAATGATAAGGGCAAAGTGGCCAAATAAAATGATTTGAGTTTCTTTCCTTGCTTTAGCTTCTCAGAATATCTATCCACAAAATAGTCAAGTTAGCTCCTCCAAACCTACTGGATAGATTTTTAAAGTATAAAAACAAGAGAAAATTGGGTTCTGAAAAACCCAAGGAAGACATACAATGGACTATTACCCAGCCATAGAGAGAAATGAAGTCCTGAAGCATGCCACAACATGGCTGAATCTTGAAAATATTATGCTGAGTGAAATCAGTTAGTCACGAAAGGACAAATACTGTATGATCTCACTTATATGAAATAAGCAAATATATAGATACCAAAGTGGTTACCTGGGATGAGAAAGAAGGGAAAAGGGAGAGTTTTCACTTAAGGAGTTTATGTAAATGGTGGTAAAATAATTTGGAAAAGCATAGCGTTAATGGTTGCACAGCATGAAAATGGAATCAATGTCACTGAATCATACATGTGGAAATCGCTGAATTGGTTTAAGTGTTTTGTTGTGTGTATTTTCACCACAATAAAATTAAGTAAATAAAAGAAAAAATTCAAGGAAGAAATACTGTGTATCTTGATTGTAAGGCTACAATGGTGAATCCAATGTAAGAATTCATCAAGCAGGATGCTAAAGAATTATGCATTTTACTAATGTAAAAAACAAATTAAGAATCAAGGGAGGCCTTATATTAATGTAAACATAATTACAAAGACACTTGTTTGCCACATAGTTATATACTGCAGGCCTGCCTCTCCAGTACAATGCAAGGACTCTGAGGCGAGAGACCACGTCTTGCCCCTCACATCACTCTGCCTTACGTGCAGGGTTTCCTGAGCCTGCAGAGGCCTCGGGGATGATGGGAAGGTGTGTGCAGGAAAGCCTCACTGTGGAGAAAGCTCCTTGCCAAAGCCCCAGCAGCCAGGAAAGGGCCCCAGAGAGGAAAGCATGCATTTGACCTCCAACGCCATGAATCACCTGGCTCACAAAATAAACCTATCCAGTGTAAGGTTTTACTTACACCCTATAATCCCTGGTGTCATTAAGCTAGTAATATTTGTTTCTACTAAACACTACTGAACTATTTGTATCTATGAAAAACTACCGAAAACAATCTGCTCGGAAGTCCAGTGATTTGAAGAGCAGAAAAAGAAACTATGACATTTTCCATTCTCCTGTGTGACCACTGGTATTCAAAGCTCATCCTTCACTTGCTCTGTTCTCTTGGAAATGTGTGTTCGTTCTGCCTCACTGACTCTGAAGACTTAATTTTCCTCTTCCCTGGGACATTTCCTCCGGGGGTCATTACCTCCACTGTAGCCCACGTCCTCTGCTCTTCTCCACCTCTCAGGGTCTGCCCCACCAGCTCCTGTGAGCCTGGGAACCGACTCCTGCTCCCCATCGCCCAGTCCAGAGACTTCTATGGAAACTGTAACATGCTCACCTTCTAACGATGGTTTCAGGGCCTCAGTTTGCTCGGTGTGCCCATCAGTTCTGGCTATTGAGCAGAGTCCCTGCTATGTTTCAACATCCTAATTTCCAACAATGGTCTTCGGAATCACAGCAAATAGTTTATTTTCCCAAGGATAAACAAACAAGAGATTGTTTTAGGGTAGCTAAAGTACAAACTGGATAGTAAAATCCGCATTTTGGTGCAGCTCCAAGAAGAGTCAGAGGATGTGGGTCAGACTCCAGGCCTACCTGCATCCACCACGAGAGCAATTCTAAAGAATGCAGACAGCCCACAGGAGCCAACAAAACCCCTAGTGGCTGATTCACTGCAATGCTGATAATAGGGTATAAAAGAGCTTAAGAAATGCGGCTTTGGATGGACAATGTCCAATAATTTCATTTCAAGGACTGCATCCCCAGAGCTAAGTGGGGTATGTCTGTCTGTGTTATTGTTCTTGTTGTTATTATCTTAGGTGATACACTCGTAGTTTATGGTTGAAGTGTGAGCCCTTACTGAAATAAGTGTTGTGATTTGTAAATCAGGCCCCTGAACATGTGACTTATAATGATAAACTTCTAGATCTGGAATGCTGGAAATTAGAGTGCCAGCAGAAACAACCACCAAGTGGATGGGAGCGGGCAATGCCTGGGCATTTGCCAAGGCAGTCTTTCTGAGGCAGGCAGCCGAGCCACAGGGTCCCCTCCAGCCAGACATGTTAGAGTCGACTCAGAGATCCACCCATTGAGACCCAAGGAGCACACACACTAATGCCTGCGCTCTCAGCCTTTGCCCAGAATCCACACAATGCCCACCAGCATCAATGCTTCTCAGTGAAACTGGAGACATTCTCAAAGGGACAGAGACGGAAGGGGGAGAGTGGCCAGAGTCACACAGTCCCTCCCAACAGAACCTAGAAATGGGCTAGCTATGTAATTGGTGGAGCCCCTGGCTCGACTACTAACTGAAAGGTTGGAGGTTCAAGTCCACCCAGAGAAGCCTCCAATAAAAGGCCTGGATCTACCTTCGAAAAAATCAGTCACTGAAAACCCTATGGAGACATAAAATGATACTCGTGAAGTGTGCTTCTCAAATCAAGTAGATACATGAGACTAAACGGGCAGCTTCTGTCCAGAGGTGAGATGAGAAGGCAGAGAGGGTCAGGAGCTGGTTGAATGACACAGGAAATCCGGGATGGAAAGGAAGAGTGTGCTGTCACAGTATAGTGAGAGCAACTAGGGTCAAAAACAACGTACGTATATATCTTTGTATGAGAGACTAACTTGAATTGTAAACTTTCACTTAAAGCACAACAATAAAAAAATAAAAATAAAAGATAAAGAAGACCCTATGCAGCACAGTTCTGACAAACATGGGGCCACCATGAGTCAGAATGGACTCAACAGTACCCTGCACTGGTTATGTAGCTGGTAGTTGAAGCACTTCTTCTGCTGCCGTCCCACCCCATGCCCCCATCACTCCTCTCACCCAGATTCTATTATACACCCCTCTAGAAACACGTGCCCCATCCCCATCACTCCTTTAAAGCTGAGATTTGCCGCTCTAAAGAGTTCCTGAGTATGAGCTCAGATGGATGGGGCAGAATTAAGATGGAGGCTGGCTGAAGGAATATGTTGGTGGTACAGTAATGAGAAAATGAGTAGGTAAGAAAGAGAGTAAGAAATCTAAAAAGCAACCCTGAGGGGCCAAATAAGTGGGAGACCATAGAAAACATACAAAACAATGTAACACTTTTCTTAATGAAATGTATTAATAGTTTCTTGAATCTAGTCAAACAGGATTTGCATAGACTGGCAGTGTTGTTAATGATGAAGATCACCTTTTCCCAAGCTTAGGACACCTCTGATTCTGAAGGTCTACTATTCAAAGCCTTTGGTTTCTTTAAATAGCAACATGATTTGTTAGGTAATGACGTTTTTTAAAAATGCTGAATTAATTGAAAATCCATGTTCAAATAAAAACTTATACATGAATGTTTACAACAGCATTATTCATAACAGCCAAAAAGTGGAAGCAATCCAAATGTCCGTTAACTGATGAACAGATAAACAAAATGTGGTACATCCATACAATGGAATATTATTCTTCCATTAAAAAAAATGAAGTAAATGATATAGCGCTTCCTTAGAAAGCTAGAAATAGAAATACCATACGATCCAGCAATCCCACTCCTAGGAATACATCCTAGAGAAATAAGAGCTGTCACTCGAATAGATATACGCACACTCATGTTCATGGCAGCATTGTTCACAATAGCAAAACGATGGAAACAACCTAGATGCCCATCAACAGATGAATCGGTAAACAAACTATGGTACATACACACAATGGAGTACTATGCAACGAGAAAGAACAACAATGAATCTGTGAACCATCTCATAGCATGGATGAAACTGGAGGACATTATGCTGAGTGAAATAAGTCGATCACAAAAGGACAAATATTGTATGAGACCTCTATTGTAAAAACCCATGAAAAAGTTTTCACACAAAAAGTAACAATCTTTTTTGGTTACCAGGGATGGGAGAGATGGGGGACGGAAATACTAAATAGGCAATAGATAAGTGGTATCTTTGGTGAAGGGTGAGACAGTACATAATACTGGGGAAACCAGCACAGCTTGTACAAGGAAAGGTCATGGAAGCGCCACAGATACATCCAAACTCCCCGAGGGACTGAACTGCTGGGTGGAGGGCTGTGGGGACCATGGTCTTGGGGAACGTCTAGCTCAACTGGCATAACACAGTTTATAAAGACAATGTTCTACATTCTACCTTGGTGAGTAGCGTCTGGGGTCCTAAAAGCCTGTGAGCAGCCATCTAAGACACTCCATTGGTCTCATCCTTTCGGGAGCAAGGGAGAATGAAGAGAACAGGATACAGGATAAGATTAGTCCGAAGGACTGATTGTCCACAGCTACCAAGGCCTCCACTGGACTGAGTCCAGTACAGCTAGATGGTGCCTGGCTACCACCATTCACTGCTCTCACCAGGATCACAACAGAGGGTTCTGGACAGAGCTGGAGAAGGATGTAGAACAAAATTCTAACTCACAAAAAAAAAAGACCAGATTTACTGACCTGACAGAGACTGGAGAAACCCCGAGAGTATGGCCCCCAGACACCCTTCTAGCTCAGTGGTGAAGTCACTTCCGAGGTTCACCATTCAGCTGGGGACTGGACCGCCCATATAACAGAACGGGACTAATGAAGCACAGCAGTCCAGGGACAAGGGCTAGAAGGCAGAAGGGGGCAGGAAAGCTGGTGATAGGGAACCCAAGGTTGAGTAAGGACAGTGTTGACATGTAGTGGGGCTGTTAACCATTGTCATAGGGCAACATGTGTACTAACTGTTTAATCAGAAACTATTTTGTTCTGTAAACCTTCATCTAAAGTGAGAATAGCAGTACAACTGGAAGAACATAATCGATGTCATTGAACTGTGCATGTAGAAATTTCTGAAATGGATGGTGTATCTTTGGCTATGTATATTTTCACCAAAAAAGAAAAAAAAAGGTCAAGAAGGGAGAGGGTTGACATGTTGTGGGGTTGTTAACCAATGTCATAAAACAATATGTGTACTGACTGTTTAATGAGAAACTATTTGTTCCGTAAACCTTCACCTGAAGTACAATAAAAAAAAAAAAAAATGAAGTACTGATACATGCTACAACATGTATGAACTCTGAAACCATGCTAAGTGAAAGAAGCCAGACATCAAAGGCCAAATTCTGTATGACTCCATTGATACGAAACGCCCACAATAGATAGATCTAGAGACAGATTACTAATTGCCAGGGGTGTGGGGTAGGGAGAGTCACTCCTTAATGGATATGGGATTTCTTCTTTGTGGTGATGAAAATGTTCTGGAATTAAGATAGTGGTGATGGTTGTACAACATTGTGAATGTACTAAAAGCTACTGAATTGTATTCTTTAAAACGGTTAAATGGTGAATTTTATGACAATAAAATTGCTGAATTAAATCCCTGTGCTTGTATTAAACAAAAAAGCATCAAGAGACTTTGGTTTATTTTCTAAATTTCACTTTTGAAAAATTTAGCAATATCTGTGTAATTGTTTAGCTGATCTAAAGTTTGCTAAAATGCATTCAGGTCAATAAAGAACATAAATATCATTATTTGACTGTGTTTTCTGTATGTTCTTGTAGCTTTCAAGGAAAAAAAAATTCTATCACAAGCACCATTAACTACAAGATAAAATGCTTAAGGTAGTATCTGAATTACAAGTCTCACATGGAGAAGGTTCTTTTCATTAATTACTAAAGGATTATTATCTTTAAAATCTAGATCAAAAACTTGCCAAATGTTACTAGGTTCAGAAACCAAGAGACTGGATTAATTAAAAAATAATTATCACTGGGCAAGGAATCATGAAATGTAACCTAGATCACACCTAGTACTCAATTGACTATAACTGTTTCCACACAACCTGAATGCACAGCTTCCTTTCTGAACCAACTCCCTCAGTTTTCATGCCTCAGCACTTCTCCATGTTGCCTCCTTCCCCATGGATTGTCCCTCGGAATTCTGTGAGAGTAGCTGACTGCTCTTTACTTCAAGCAGGAAATTGCTGTGGGAGGAACTTCCTATGAGAGGTAAGCTTTTCCCTGCAAAGTACTGGTGGGGGGTGGGGGTGGGGGTGGGGGGGGGCAGAGCATAGTGCAGGCTGCCTAAAATAGATCTTGGGCTACACAGCTTTGCAGTGGGTGAACCAACAGCGTCCTCACACCTCATATTTGCATTCCAGTTCATGGAGTGATTTCACACGCTAGCTAGCAATTCTTTAGACTGGTGTCAAACCAAAGGGATTCACCTCATCCATCACTGGACTGCAACTGCCTTTTGAGGGCCACAGCAGGCGATGAAGGCATGTTCCCTTCACCAGCGCTGAATTTAGCCAGTGATGGGAGTCCCTCCCTCAAATTCAAACCCTGGAAAACAAAGTGAATGAGAAGCAGAGCTGGAGTTCAAGATGGATTCCAAAGGTAGAGAGTGCTGGGTTCAGACCTTTCTTCAGTACCCACTAGCTATGTGACCCTGGGCAAGTTACTTAACCTCCCAAAATCTGGTTCCTCCTCTGTAAGACAGGGATAACAATACCTACCTTACAGGGTTGGGAGAGCTTTAAAAAGAAATGATGCATTTAATGCATGTAACCCAATGTCTGGTATAAGTACTTGGGTAAACGTTAAGCCCTTGTGCATGGAAGCCGTAAGGGCTAGCAGTTAAGAGCCTGGGGTCTGGAGCCAAACTGCTTGTGTTCAAATCCCACTTCTACCATCTACTAGCTGGGGATGTGGATAAGGTATATAACTTCTTTGTGACTCAGTTTCCCCATCAGTAAGATGGACTTTCATTATACACACATTAGACGTAATAAACATTAGCTATTTGTATTTCACTCAGAGTAAAAATAGCCTAAGGAGTCTTGGTGGTGGAGTGGTCAAGTGCTCAGCAGCTAACCAAAAGGCTGGAGGTTCAAACCCACCCAGCTACTCCACAGGAGAAATACCTGGCAATCTCCTCCCATAAAAATTACAGAGTTTTCTAACTCTATGGGGGCAGTTCTACTCTGTCACATGGGGTACTAGGAGTCAAAATTGACTCAGAGCCAGCAACAACAAAAAGAACAGCTCGGTTTCCACCTCAACCAACAATGTAGAAGTGGATTACATGAGAAAGAAACCAAAATGAAAAAAACCCACAGCCGTAGAATGGATTCTGACTCACAGTGACCCTGTAGGACAGAGCAGAACTGTCCCATAAGGTTTCCACAGCTGTAAATCTTTACAGCTAGTAGATTCCAACCGCCTACCATTCCTCTAGCAGCCAAGTGCTTTAACCACTGTACCACCAGGGCTCCTGATTACATGAGAGTTCAGTGTAATGCGTACTTCTTGAAAAAACTGTGAAGAGCTTTATGCTTTTATGATTCTTCTGGGCAGAGTCAAGCTGTGATGCTAAGGGTGCGGCTAAACTGTAATACGAAGGGAAAAATTCAAAGGAGACAAAAATTGCCCACCAGGGAGCTATTTCTTTTGTAATGTACATTCCATTTCTTCTTCCTCATGCTTTTTAATTCCTTCCACATTTCCTGCCATAATTATCAAATGTTTGGTTTCTGACCTCACTCTTCTGGAGACTAGAGCCCAGGGAATTCAGAATTGTTTATTTTCTGTCCATAAACCTTTGAGTTAATGGAGGGGCTTTCGAGCCGAGGGTTTGTTGGTTTGTTTGTAATGTCTCAGGAATGTCACTGGAGTTGAAAAGAAAACTTACCAAATTAAAAAAAAAAAAAAAAAAAAAAGGCGCTGAAATACTTTAACTGGAAGCGCAGAGCCCCCAAACAGCAGAGCACCGGATCGCTCACATTTGCACAACACTAACCAGTTTAGGGGAAATTTTAGATTTAATAGGCCGTTGTATGGCCCGGATAATAACATAAAACTCGAAGGCTCTTTAAAAGGAAGAGAACAAATATCAGAGAATCTTACAGTCTCACTTTATAGAATAGAAAAATTTATTTCGCCCCCCAAAAAGTCTGTTGAGATTTCGCTTCTCTCCACTCCACGCTCCCCCCCGCCCCCCGCGAGCAGACAGACTTGGAACAGAAAAGTCTCCAACTCCTCTCAATTTCCTCTTAAGGGAAGGAAAGCACTCAAGGCGCCTTTTTGAACTCGGCTGCTGCTCCGGTCGCCGCCTCCGTCCCAATCGGCCAGCTCGTCCTCTCTCCCCCTCCCCACTCTCCCTCCATATTAGTGAGGTGGGGTTCCCGCTTACGGCCCAAGCTACTTTTCCTCGTCTTGAGATTTAACTTTCCTAAGTAGCATTCCTAAGCCGAGCGCGCCTGATCCCTACTCTACCTCAAGTATGGAAAGTCACAGTCCCGCCCCAGAAGAGCCTCCCCAGGACCCACGCACAGCCCGCCCGACTCGCAGACCCAAGTGGCCCCAGGGCCGGAGTTCGGACCTCCTCTGCCAGTCACCTACCTCGGCGTGGACCCAGGCGACGGCCACCAGCACGAGCGCAAGCCAGCGTTTCCACATCTGCGGAAGAGAGAAGAGAGCGACACTTAAGTCGCCGGGCCCCGCGCCGACTCGGGGAACTTCCTGGGGTCCCGCAGGCTCGCCCCTCCGCCCGATCACCCCGGCTGCCCGGCGGGGTCCGGCGCCCGCGCTCTGCTCCGCCCCGCGCGCCCCGCGCTCACCGTGGTCCCGTCCCGGTCTCCGGAGGGCTCGGGGCGCGGCGGCGGCAGCGAGGTCTAAGGAAGGTGGAAGCTATGCTTCTCGCTTGCCTCCGAAGAAATCCGACCTGGGCTCGCCGCCCCTTAAGACCCCTCTTTTCCCGACTGCCTGCCCCCCAGCTCCTCCCCATTCTCCTCCCCCTTCTGCAGCAGCGGCCCCGGCGACTCCCGGCCCCCTCCTTCTCCGGCGCTCCTCTCCCAGGCGCCCGTGTGCGTCCAGGCGCCGCACGAACCCCTCTCCCCGCCGTCCCCTCACCGAGCACCCCTCCGGCCCCCAGGGCGTTGGAGGGGGAGTAAAGAGGGGGGCGTCCCGGAGGACACTGCGACAAAGGCGAAGAAGGAGAAGGGGAGAGCGGGCCGAAACCCCACCCCGGGGAGGGGCCGCTCGCTTGCGGCATCTTGGGCGGGCAGGCGGCGCGGGCTGCGGCGCTGGCCAGGTGGGCGGTGCCGCCGGGGCCCAGTGACCGCGCTGGGGCGGGAACCTGGAGGAAAAGGCGCCCAGAGGCCTGGGGAGTCGGAGCTGTCCCCTACAGCTGGAAGAGAGGGGGCCAGGGGTGCAGAGAGGACCACACAGCCAGTGATTGAAGCTGCCACTGAAGCCGGGCGCAGGGAGCGCAAGACCGGCCGACATGTGGAAGGCTGCTTTGGGTTCAGCGGTGGGTTTCCTGGAGAGAGGTGGCTGCCGCCCTGTTCGCTAAGAAGATCCTTTCTCCAGAGTTTGCTGGCAGCCTCATCCGGTCCTTCCCTTGGGTCCAGGAACGGTGTCCCCTCCTCTGCACCATCCCCACCACCCACCCCCTCACCTGTGTTCCCACTCCCACCCCCGTCATCCCAGCTATCTTCCGCCTTCATGCTTCCCATCTCCACCGACTTCTTCGCGGCCGCTTTCAGATGTCCGCTGCCTCTTTGATGGCGTTGACTCCCTAAGTGCTCCCCGCTGTGGCTTTTTCCTACCTCGGGTCTGTGTCCCTGGTTCCCAGAAAAAAAATCCGCTTGGCACTTCAGATTTAACGTGCCCAAGATTGTGTCCCACTTTGCACCAGCTCCCCTGGCATGTTCACCAGTCTCTCTCAGAGTGGTGCCCCGTTCGCAGTGGTTAAGACCTTCGGCTGCTAACCAAAATGTCCCAGTTCGAATCCACCAGCTGCTCTTTGGAAACCCTATGGGGTAGTTTTACCCTGTCCTATAGGGTCGCTGTGAGTCGGAATCGACTCAACGGCGACGGATTTGATTTTTGGTTTTGGCCTGGAAAACTTATCTCCAACTCCCAGACCCAGGTAGTCACCATAGCCTGTCAGTTTTTGCTTTGAGAGCTCACACCCATCCCTTCCCCCGCGTTTGCCATTCCATTTCCCTAGACCAGACCCTCATCTTCCCTCACGAGGGAATTCTGGAAACCACTTTCTTGTTGGACTCCCAATCCAGGCTTCCCTCCCCTAGTCTCCAATACAACCCGTTGCCATATTTTCTTAACCAAAAAAAAAAAGGTTGAGAAGTTAGAAGGTTGATATGTTGTGGGGTTGTTAACCGATGTCATAAAACAACATGTGTACTACTGTTTCATGAGAAAGTATTTGTTCTGTAAGCCTTCACCTGAAGTGCAATAAAATATATATTAAAAAAAAAAAAAAAAGACTGCCCCATAGAGTTTCCAAGGAGCACCTGGTAGATTTGAGCTATAGACCTTTTGGTTAACAGCTGTAGCACTTAACCACTAAGCCACCAGGGTTTCCTGTGTTTGTTTACTACCTGATTTAAATACTGTCTTCCTCCTGGTCTTCCTTCCCCTGCTCGGAAACCTTCAGTGCTCTTCTTCCCACATCAAATCCAAACCCTCCACCTTCCTTGTAAGCATCTCATTACTGGGTCTACCCTATCCAGCTAACCTGACTGCAACATAACTCCCTCTGCTCCAATCAGGCCAGTCTTCTCCCTGTACTCTGAACTTGTTATAGTCTTTCTTCTTTCAAGGTTTGTTGAGTGCCTTCTGTTGAGGTTTTAGGGAGCCACAAAATAACACCCATGTTCCCCATGCAAGTTCAGGATTGATTGAGAGAGTCTCAGGAGTCAGACCGACAGAGAGCAAAATGTCAGCCCTGTCCCTGGTAAAAGCTGCAATAGTGGCCATGGCTTTAGTTCTGCAGGGACGGTGGGCTTGCTAGGACTTCCCCCAGAATTGAACATGCCCACTCAGTCACAAGCAGAGTGGAAAAACTGCTTGTGTAAAACTGACTGTGTGGAAAAGCAGGAAACGTAGTGCTTCCTGAAGCAGGCCTGCTCCCTAAAACTAAGGGGCACAGAGCCACATGTCATGGAATGAATTCTGTCACCCCCAAAAATGTGTGTATCAGTTTGGCTGGGCCATGATTCCCAGCATTGTGTGGTTGTCCTCCATTTTGTGATTGTAATTTTATGTTAAAGAAGCTTAGGGTGGGATTGTAACCCCCTTACTAAAATCCCATCCCTGATCCAATGTAAAGGGAGTTGTTTCCCTGGGGTGTGGCCTGCACCACCTTTTATCTTACAAGAGATAAAAGGAAAGGGAAGCAAGCAGAGAGTTGAGGACCTCAAACCACCAAGAAAGCAGTGCTGGGAGCAGAGTGCATCCTTTGGACCCGAGGTTCCTGTGCAGAGAAGCTCCTAGTCCTGGGGAAGATTGTTGACAACAAGGGCCTTCCTCCAGAGCCAATGGAGAGAGAAAGCCTTCCCCTAGAGCTGACGCCCTGAATTTGGACTTGTAGGCTACTAGACTGTGAGAAAATAAATTTCTCTTTGTTAAAGCCATCTGTTGTGGTATTTCTGTTAGAACAGCACTAGATGACTAAGACACCACACTTGCATGGTTCAAATTCCCCAGTCAGACAACTCATTCCTGCTCTTGTGTGGTGGTAACAGGAGGAGGAACCAAGAGGTGTGCCCCACCAGTCCTCTGTTACGGGCACTGTGCTAGCATGGAGAGGAACTACAATGTACAAGAGGTTGTTCCTGTCTTCTAAGAACTCACAGTACTTTGCATCCATTGTACATGCACTGCACCTCCCTCAAAATCACAATCTGGTATTATCTCCTTTCCTCCTTCTGTCTATTCAAATTCTTTTTTAAGGACCCCATTCGAGTTTCATCACTTCTCTAGCATCTATTTTGATAGCAGCTTGGCCTGGCAGAAAGCACATGAGGCTTGAGATCAAACAGACCTGACTTTGTGACCTTCCTTAAGTTACTTAAGCTCTCTGAACCTGGGTTTCTGCAGCTGACAAATGGCAGTATTCAAATCTTGCAAGGGGGTGTGAAATTTAAATACAATAAGTTGTATAAAGTACCTAGCAGGTAGGAACAAAAACCAACTGATAGCGACCCTAGAGGGCAGAGTAGAAGTGCCCCATAGGGTTTCCAAGGCTGTAAATTTTTACTGAAGCAGACTGCAGCATCTTTCTCCCTTGGAGCGGCTGCTGGGTTCAAACCAGCAACCTTTTGGTTAGGAGCTGAGCACTTTAACCAGTGTGCCACCAGGGCTCCTTAGGTAGTAGACCCTCTATAAATGATAACCATTGTTATTTAATTCATCTACTTCACATCTAAATTGCAGTTGGTATCTTACAACTTGGCATTTTATTGCTTACTGATATATAATGTTTAACACTTGTTCACGTGGTTGTTCTTGATTCTTCAGCTAGACTTCAAGTTGCCTAGGGCATAGGCAGGCATAGGCAATGCTTTTCATGTCTTTATTCTCCCGAGAATTTGAGGCACAATTCATGGATTTGACGACATCGAAATTAAAGATTCTTGTTCAATCTAGAGAGCCATAGACCAAACGATAGGTTAGAAGAAGATACTGACCAAAACAAAACAAAACAAAACAAAAAGCCCACACCCATTGCCGTCAAGTCAATTCCGACTCAGAGTAGAACTGCCCCATAGGGTTTCCAAGGAGCATTTGGTGGATTTGAACTGTTGACCTTTTGGTTAACAGCTGTAGCACTTAACCACTATGCCACCAGGGTTTCCAAAGAAGATCCTCCAATATCTACAACTGACATGGAACTCATCACTACAATATAATTACATCCCTGAACATCAATAAGGAAAAGAGAGGAAACTCAACAGAAAAATGGGCAAAGGGAGCAGGCAATTCACAAAAGAGGAACCTCAAATAGCTAGCAAATATAGAAAAGACGCTGAAAGTGTTATCTTTTTTCTTTTTATTTATTTATTTTTGTACTTCAGGTGAAGGTTTACAGAACAAATAGTTTCTCATGAAACAGTAGTACACATATTGTTTTATGACATTGGTTAACAACCCGACAGCATGTCAACCCTCTCCCTTCTCAACATTTTTCTTTTTTTTTGGTGAAAATATACATAGCCAAAGATACACTATTTCAAAATTTCTACATGCACAGTTCAGTGACATCGACTACGCTCTTCCAATTGTGCTGCTATTCTCACTTTAGATGAAGGCTTACAGACCAAAATAGTTTCTCATTAAACAGTTATTACACATGTTGCCCTATGACAATGGTTAACAACCTCACAACACATCAACACTATCCTTACTCAACCTTGGGTTCCCTATCACCAGCTGTCCTGTCCCTTTCTGCCTTCTGGCCCTTGTCCCTAGACTGCTGTGCCTGATTAGCCCCATTTGGTTTTATGGGGCGGTCCACTCCCCGGCTGAACGGTGAACCTCGGAAATGACTTCACCACTGAGCTAAAAGGGTGTCTGGGGGCCATACTCTCTGGGTTTCTCCAGTCTCCTTTAGGCCAGTAAATCTGGTCTTTTTTTTTGCGAGTTAGAATTATGCTCTACATCCTTCTCCAGCTCTGTCCAGAACCCTCTGTTGTGATCCTGGTCAGAGCAGTCAGTGGTGGTAGCCGGGCACCATCTAGCTGTACTGGACTCAGTCCGGTGGAGGCCTTAGTAGCTGTGGACAATCAGTCCTTCGGACTAACCTTTTGCGTGTATCCTCTTCTCTTCATTCTCCCTTGTTCCCGAGGGGGTGAGAGCAGTGGAGTATATCAGATGGCTGCTCACAGGCTTTTAAGACCCCAGATGCTACTCACCAAGGTAGAATGTAGAACATTGTCTTTATAAACTGTGTTATGCCAGTTGAGCTTAGATGTTTCCCAACACCATGGTCCCCACAGCCTTCCACCCAGCAATTCAGTCCCTCAGGGAGTTTGGATGCATCTATGGAGCTTCCATGACCTTTCCTTGTACAAGTCGTGCTGGTTTCCCCTGTATTGTGTACTGTCTCACCCTTCACCCAAGATACCACTTATCTATTGCCTATTTAATACTTCCCCCCTACCCCTCTCATCCCTGGTAACCAACAAAGATTGTGACATTTTGTGTGTGAACTTCTTCATGGGTTTTTACAGTAGAGGTCTCATACAATGTTTGTCCTTTTGTGATTGACTTATTTCACTCAGCATAATGTCCTCCAGTTTCATCCATGTTATGAGATACTTCACAGATTCATCATTGTTCTTTCTCGTTGTATGGTACTCCATTGTGTGTATGTACCATAGTTTGTTTATCCATTCATCTGTTGATGGGCATCTAGGTTGTTTCCATTGTTTTCCTATTGTGAACAATGCTGCCATGAACATAGGTGTGCATATGTCTATTCGAGTGACGACTCTTATTTCTCTAGGATATATTCCTAGGAGTGGGGATTGCTGGATCAAATGGTATGTCTATTTCTAGCTTTCTGAGGAAGCACCATATCATTTTCCAAAATGGTTGTATCATTTTGCATTTCCACCAGCAGTGCGTAAGAGTTCCAATCTCCCTGCAGCCCCTCCAACATTTGTTAATTCCAGTGTTTTTGATTTCTGCCAGTAATCCCGGGGTGAGACGGTATCTCATTGTGGTTTAATTTGCATTTCTCTAATGGCTAGTGATCTGAGCATTTCCTCATGTGTCTGTCGGCCATTTGAATGTCTTCTTTGGTGAAGTGTCTGTTCATTTCCTTTGCCCATTTTTAATAGGATTATTTGTCTTTTTGTTGTAGAGGTGTTGGATTTTCTTGTACATTGTGGAGATTAGACCTTTGTCTGACCTGTACTGTCCAAAATTTTTTCCCAGTCTGTAGGTTCTCTTTTTACTCTTTTGGTGAAGTCTTTTGATAAGCATAAGTGTTTAACATTTAGAAGATCCCGGTTATCTAGCTTATCTTTTGCCGTTTGTGCATTAATGGTTATGGCTTGTATCCTGTTAGTGCCGTGTATTAAGGCCTGAAGTGTTGGTCTTATTTTTTCTTCTATGAACTTTATAGTTTTAGGCTTTATATTCAGGTCTTTGATCCATTTTGAAGTAGTTTTTGTATATGGTGTGAGGTATGGGTCCTGTTTCATTATTTTTGCAGATGGATATCCAGTTTTGCCAGCACCATTTGTTAAAAAGACTGTCTTTTCCCCATTTGATGGACTTTGGGCCCTTGTCAAAGATCAGCTGACCATAGGTGGATGGCTTTACATCTGGGTTCTCAATTCTGTTCCATTGGTCAATGTATCTGTCGTTGTACCAGTACCAGGCTGTTTTGACTACTGTAGCTGTATAGTAGGTTCTGAAGTCAGGTAGTGTGAGTCCTCCAACTTTATTCTTCTTCTTCAGTAGTGCTTTACATATTCGGGGCATCTTCCCTTTCCATATAAAGTTAATGATTAATTTTTCCATCTCTTTGAAGAATGTTGTTGGTATTTGGATTGGGATTGCATTGTATTTGTAAGTTGCTTTGGGTAGAATTGTCATTTTCACAATGTTGAGTCTACCTATCCATGATTATGGTATGTTTTTCCGCTTATGTAGATCCTTTTGGGTTTCTTGCAGTAGTGTTTTGTAGTTTTCTTTGTATATGTCTTTTACATCCCTGGTTAGATTTATTCCTAAGTATTTTACCTTTTTAGGGGCTATTATAAATGTTTTCCTGATTTCCTTTTCATCGTTCTCCTTATTGGTGTATAGGAATCCAACTGATTTTTGAATGTTTATCTTGTATCCTGCTACTCTGCTGAAACTTTCTATTAGTTCCAGTAGATTTCTCATGGAGTCTTTAGGGTTTTCTATGTATAGTATCATATCATCTGCAAACAGGGACTGTTTCACTTCTTCATTACCAATTTGGATGCCCTTCATTTCTTTTTCTTGCCTTATTGCTCTAGCTAGAACTTCCAGCACAATGTTAAATAGGAGTGGTGATAAAGGGCATCCTTGTCTTGTTCCTGTTTTCAAGGGGAGTGTTTTCAGCCTCTCCTCATTAAGAATGATGTTGGCCATTGTTTTTGCATAGATGCCCTTTATTATGTTGTGAAATTTCCCTTCTATACCTATTTGATTGAAAGTTTTTATCAGGAATTGGTGTTGGACTTTGTCAAATGCCTTTTCGGCATCAATTGAAATGATCATGTGATTCTTTTTTTTCCTTTTATATACGTGGTGGATTACGTTGATTGATTTTCTAATGTTGAACCATCCTTGCATACCTGGCATGAATCCTACGTGGTTGTGGTGTATTATTTTTTTGATATGATGCTGAATTCTATTTGCTAGAATTTTGTGAAGAATTTTTGCATCTATATTCATGAGAGATATTGGTCTTTAATTTCCTTTTTTTGTGATTTCTTTGCCTGGTTTTGGTATCAGCGTTATGCTGGCTTCATAGAATGAATTTGGAACTGTTGCTTCCTTTTTTATGCTCTGAAATAGCTTGAGTAGTACTGGTACAAGCTCTTCTGAAAATGTTTTGTAGAATTCTCCAGTGAAGCCATCTGGGCCAGGGGTTGTTTTGGTTGGGAGTTTTCTTTATTACCTTTTCAATCTCTTCTCTTGTTATGGGTCTGTTCAGATTTTCACTATCACTTTGTTTGTAGTTTGGGTAGGTGGTGTGTTTGTAGAAATTTATCCATTTCCTCTAGGTTTTTAAATTTGTTGGAGTATAGTTTTTCATAATATTCTGTTATAATCCTTTTTATTTCGGTTGGGTCTGTTGTAATGTCCCCCATTTCATTTCTTATTTGGGTTATTTGCATGCTCTCCTGTTTTTCTTTTGTCAGTCTGGCCAGTGGTTTGTCGATTTCGTTGATTCTTTCAAAGAACCAACTTTTGGTTTTGTTGATTCTTTCTATTGTTTTTCTGTTCTCTATTTCATTTATTTCTACTCTGATCTTTACTATTTCCTTTCTTCCGGTGGCTGTGGGCTTTTTTTGCTGTTCTGTTTCTATTTGTTTGAGTTCTGTGGTTAATGTTTTGATTTTGTCCCTTTCTTCTTTTTTGATATGTGCATCTGTTGCTATAAATTGTCCTCTGAGGACTGCCTTTGCTGTGTCCCAAAGGTTTTGGTATGATGTGTTTTCATTCTCATTTGAGTCTAGGAATTTTTTGATTCCATCTCTGATTTCTTCTATTACCCACTGATGTGTAAGCAGGGTATTATTCAGTTTCCCTGTAATTGATTTTTTTTCCTTGCTCTCTCTGTTGTTAATTTCTACCTTGATGGCACTGTGGTCAGAGAAGATACTTTGAATTATCTCAACGTTTTGGATCTTGTTGAGGATTGCTCTGTGGCCTAAGATGTGGTCTATTCTGGAGAACGTTCCATGTGCATTGGAAAAGAATGTGTACTTTGCAGTGGTTGGATGGAGTGTTCTATGTACTTCTATGAGGTCAAGTTGGCTGATTGTGCCTTTAGGTCTTCTGTATCTTTGCTAAGTTTCTTCTTAGTTGCTCTGTCCTTTACTGAGAGTGGTGTGTTGAAGTCTCCTACTATTATTGTGGAACTGTCAGTTTCTCTTTTCCGTGTTGTTAGAGTTTGTTTTATGTATTCTGGAGCCCTGTGATTGGGTGTGTAGATGTTTATTATGGTTATGTCTTCATGATGGATCATCCCCTTAATCATTATATAGTGCCCTTCTTTGTCTTTTATGGTAGATTTTGTTTTAAAGTCTATTTTATCTGAGATTAGAATTGCCACTCCTGCTCTTTTTTGGTAGTTGTTAGCTTGATAAATTTTTTTCTAACCTTTGACTTTTAATAAATTCACATCTTTGTCTCTAAGGCGTGTCTCCTGTAGACAGCATATTGATGGATCCTGTTTTCTTATCCATTCTGTCACTCTCTGTCTCTTTATGGGTGCATTGAGTCCATTTACATTCATTGTAATTATTGATAGATGTGAGTTTGTTGCTGTCATTTTGTAGTGCTTTTTTTTGTGGTGCTGACATTTCCTTTGTTCTTCTTACTCTTCTGTGCTGAGTTACTTTTGTTTGTGGATTTTTTTTTCATTTCTTTTGATTTTGTAGGTTTTGTTTTTGCCGAGACTTTATGTTTTTTGTCTTTATTCTTATGAGTATGTTTGTTAACTTTCTTTGTGGTTACCATGAATTTTACCCTTATCTTTCTAAGTTTGAAGCAGTGTATTATTACTTGGTATTGGCTTGCCTTCCTCTCCGTTAGAGGGTTCTGTACCTATGCCGTTTATTCCCTCTTGCATTGTTTTGATGTTGTTGTCATTTACTGATTAACTGCTCTGGTTCCCTGTTGTATTTCTTTTGGTTTTGGATAGTACTTGAGAGTTCATTTCCTAGATTGTTATCTGGCTGGTATGATCCTGCATCCTAGATTCTGCCTGTGAGCTGAAGTTGTTTGTTCTCAGATTGAAGGACTCCCTTTAATAATTCTTGTAAGTTTGGTTTGGCTTTTACCTATTCCCTTAATTTCTGTGTATCAGGAAATGACCTGATTTCACCATCATATTTGAACGAGAGTTTTGCAGGATATATTATTATTGGTTGGCAATTTTTTTCTTTCAAGATTTTATATATGTCATCCCATTGCCTTCTTTCCTGCATGGTTTCTGCCGAATAATCTGAGCTTAGTCTTATTGTTTCTCCTCTGTATGTGACTTCTTGTTTTTCTTGAGCCGCTCTCAGGATTCTTTGTTTGTCTTTGGTTTTGGCGAGTGTGATTATGATATGCCTTGGTGATTTTCTTTTGAGGTCTGTCCTATATGGGGTTTGTTGAGCTTCTTGGATGGGCATATTTTCATCTTTCATGATATTGGGGAAGATATCTGTCAGCAGTTCTTCAATAATCCTCTCTGTGTTTTCTGTTTTCTCCCCCTTTCTGGAACTCCAGTTACTCGAAAATTTTTGCCTTTGATTGTATCCCATATACCTCTCAGGGTCTCTTCATTTTTCTTTGTTCTTTTTTCTGAGTTTTCCTCAAACAGAGGTGTATCCAAGTGTTTGTCTTCAATTCCACTGATCCTGTCTTCCACCGTTTCAAATCTGCTTCCCAGCCCTTCTATGACACTGTCTGTTTCTGAAATCTTGATGTTTATCTTTTGTATTTCTAATAGTTGTTTTTGTATAATTTCTAGTTGTGAATTTATTTTGGCATTTTGTTCCTGCATTATTTTCCTGAATTCTTCCAATTTTTTGTCTGTATTTTCCATGAATTTGTCTAGTTTTTCCTTATTTTTGTCAGCTTTTTGCTTCAGCTCTTGGAGAATTCTAAGTATTAGCAATTTGAATTCCCTATCAGGTAGTTCTAGTGACTTTTCTTCCACTGGAAAGTCATCTGCTGTTCTATTTTGGACGCCTGCTGGAACCATCCTGTCCTGTTTTTGTAAGTGGTTTGATACTGTCTGCTGTCTTTGGGGAATTCAGTAATTATTTTTCTCATTTATTGATTGTAGATTTTTTTGTTTTGTCCCTTTTTTTATTTTTAATTTGGCTATGTCTGATCAGGCAGGCTATGTGTTCTTGGTTGTTTGCTCGTCTGTGGGCACAATACTTTTTGCTGCCTTCTCCAATTGGCAGGGTCAGTCACTCAGATATGGTACGGCAGGGCAGGTCTAGCTGAAGAGGAGTTACTGGGACGGGTTGTTTGTGGCACTTACTACAGACACCAGGGCGGGTCGGTAATCAGTGCAGGGCAGGTTCCAGTAGGCAGTGCATGTGCTGCTTGGTGGTGTGATATTAAGTGCCTGGTGCAAGTAGGCAGGATGTAGCGGAGAGATTGTTATGTGTGGAGCTAAAATGGATATGGGAGAAAGGAGAGAGGAACAGGAGCCCAAAACATACAAACAAACAAAAAAGAATGCTAGGGGAGCTTGCTGTTGGAGTGGAGAGATGAGAGATATGAAATGGAGAAAAGCAAAGACGGGAAGAGGAAGAAAAGAAAAGAATGAATAAATAAATATCAGAAAGGGAAAAGAACAGCAAAGTTCCCACGGATCCCACGGGTGCGGCTATGAGGTCTGGGGAAGTTGTTCTCAGGTGTTGCAGTACAGCCTAATTAGAAGGCATAGAGGTGTACAAAGTCTGGTATTCAGGGAACAGAAAGAGAAGGAAGATATAGAGAGACAAGAAACTGAGTAATGAAGAAAGACAAAAAGATAAAAAGAGGGAAAAGAAACCAAAATAAATTAAAAAAAAAAAGTATAAGAAAAGCCCCCAGAAAAACAGGGGGAAAAAAAAAAACAACGAAAAAAGAAATGCCCTCGGATCCCTCTGCACGTCTGTGCCAGCCGACGGGGAGGTTCCAAGCCATGTAGCACCACCTGGTCAGAATGGGCTCCCAACTCAAGAAAAGGAAAAGCAAACAAACAAGCAATTCAAAACAAATAAACGAAGAAAAGCCCCGGGATCCCACCAGCACGGCAGCCCAGACCAGGAAGCAGCTCCACACTCGAATGGAGCTCCGTAGCCCCTCAGGAAGAAGCAAAGATGGCGCACAGAGCCAGGTATTTGAGCAAAAAGAGGGAGAAGTGGTGAGAGGTAAGGAAGAAATCAAAAGAAGCAGAAAAAAGCAACACCAGCAGCCAACAAATGGCACTCAGAGAGCCGGCCTGTTCGGGTGGGTGGAATCCAAGCAGCTGGTGCTTCCTGGACAAGAGATTGTGGCCACGGGAAGCAGAAGAGGCCGAGTGGGGGTGAAGAAGGGTGCGGGGTGTGAAGGCATATATTACAAATTACTGGTTGTTTTGTCTCCCGCTGGAAGCTCCATGAAGCTGCTTTCTCATACCCCCTGTTTGCTGGTCTCTGATAGGAGTCCAAGATGGTGGATCCATGCTGCGTTAGTTGTTAGGGGACCTCTGCATGAATCTGTCCTCACTCTCCGTTCTCTGTCGGTTTTCTCACTCCATTTGGTACTTGGCTGAGTTCTTAATATCTTCATTTGATGTTTTAGGATTTCAGAATTGTTGTTTTCTCTGTTCAGTTTAGTTTTTTGGATCTTTGCCGTGGAGGGACGGTGTGCTTCTGCCTAGAGCGCCATTTTGCTGGAAGTCTCAAAGTGTTATTTAAACTATACAACAACCCTATAAAATCAGTATTATTATTGCCTTTATTTTACAGATGAAGAACCTGAGACACAAAGGAGTTAAGTAATTTGTCCAAGGTTACACAGTAAGTGGTAAATATCACCTCACACTTGTCATAGTAGCAAAAATTAAATTGTTGGACAAGGCCAGATGTTAGTATGTGAGTAGTGCAGTCTTTCTGGTACAATGTGAGCTTAACAGCATGAGTTCAGGAACCAGATTTCCTTGGTTCAAATTGTCTTTGTAGTTAAGTCTTGGCTTTACTTTACTGTGTAACCTTGGCCAGGCTAGTTAACCTTCTCTCTGTCTCAGGTTTCTCATCTGTAAAATGGGGACAATAATAGTACTAATTTCATCATGCAGATTAAATGTGCTTAGAACAGCGCCTGGTACATTATAAAACAAAAAACCATTGCCTTCCAGTTGATTCCAACTCATAGCGACCCTGTAGGGCAGAGTAGAACTGCCCCATAGGGTTTCCAAGGAGCACCTGGTGGATTCAGACTCCTGACCTTTTGATTAATAGCTAAGCTCTGAACCACTGCACCATCAGGTTTCCACCTGTTACATAGTAAGCATATAATTAATGTGCACTGGGAAGAAAATAATTCAAGAGAGTGACATTGTAGGTACCATTGATAACACAACACCCATACTGGGTCTGTATGTCAGACAGTCAGGAATTACACACCATTTGCTAAGTACCATGTACCAAGTACCATGAGGAGATGCTACAGAGTAAGGTCAACTGAACTCTCTACAATAAGATCTAAAAAATAAAACAAACAAAAAAACAATAACAACAAAGCAAACTGTGTAAGGAAGTTGGCAGTTAAATCAGTGAGAAATTTTTTGGTTGCAGGTGACAGAAAAGCCAGTTCAAATGGCTTAAGCAATTAAAGGAAATTTACAAGACCATATAACTGAGAAGTCCAAGGACCCACCCCTGGAAACACGCAGAAGAAAATCAGGCTACTCTTGGCAGGAGAAGCAGGAAATGAATGCGAGAGGCAACCAACCAATATCCACTACTCCAGTTAATCAACCAACACACGCCATGAAATGAATGCTGTCCATGTGTCTGTCAGTTTGTCTTACTGTGGGGGCTTGTGTGTTGCTGTGATGCTGGATGCTATGCCACCAGTATTCAAATACCAGCATGGTCACCCATGGCAGACAGGTTTCAGCTGAGCTTCCAGACTAAGACAGACTAGGAAGAGAATTAGCCAGTGAAAACCTTAAGAATAGCAGCGGAACACTGTCTGACATAGTGCCGGAAGATGAACCCCTCGGGTTGGAAGGTACTCAAAAGACAACTGGGGAAGAGCTGCCTCCGCAAAGCAGAGTCAACCTTAGTGACGTGGATGGAGTCAAGCTTTTGGGACCTTCATTTGCTGATGTCGCCCAACTCAAAATGAGAAGAAACAGCTGCAAACATTCATTAATAATCAGAACGTAGAAAGTATGAAATATGAATCTAGGAAAACTGGAAATCGTCATAAATGAAATGGAATGCATAAACATCATTATCCTAGGCATTAGTGAACTGAAATGGACTGGTACTGGCCATTTTGAATCAGACAATCATATGGTCTACTATGCTGGGAATGCCATCTGGAAGACACATTGCATTCATCATCAGAAAAAACATTTCAAGATCTATCCTGAAGTTCAATGCTGCCAGTGGTAGGATAATATCCATATGCCTACAAAGAAGACCAGTTAATATGACTATCATTCAGATTTATGCACCAACCACTAAGGCCAAAGATGAAGAAATGGAAGATGTTTACCAACTTCCGCAGTCTGAAATTGATCAAACATGCAATCAGGATGTATTGAAAATTACTGGTGATTGGAATGCAAAAGTTGGAAACAAAGTAGAAGGATTGGTAGCTGGAAAACATGGTCTTGGTGATAGAAACAATGCTGGAGATCACATGATAGAATTTTGCAAGACCAATGACTTCTTCATTGCAAATGCCTTTTTTCAACAACATAAATGGCAACTATCCATGCGAACCTCACCAGATGGGATGCGCAGGAGTCAAATGGACTACATCTGAGGAAAGAGATGATGGTAAAACTCAATATCATCAGTTAGAACAAGGCCAGGGGCCAACTGAGGAACAGACCATCAATTGCTCGTATGCAAGTTCAAGCTGAAACTGAAAGAAATTAGAGCAAGTCCACACAAATATATCCCACCTGAATTTAGAGACTATCTCAAGAATAGATTTGATACGTTAAACACTAATGAGCGAAGACCAGATGAGTTGTGGAATGACATCAAGGACATCATACGTGAAGAAAGCAAAACATCATTAAAAAGACAGGACAAGAAAGAAAAGACCAAAATGGATGAAGGAAGAGACTCTGAAGCTTGCTCTTGAAAGTAGAGTAGCTAAAGCTGACGTAAAACAGCTGAATAGAAGATTTCAAAGAGCAGCTCGAGAAGACAAAGTAAAGTATTAAGATGACATGTGCAAAGTCCCGGAGATAGAAAACCAAAAAGGAAGAACATGCTTGGCATTTCTCAAGCTGAAAGAAGTGAAGAAAAAATTGAAGCCTCGAGTTGCAGTAGTGAAGGATTCTATGGGGAAAATATCACATGACACAGGAATCATCAAAAGAAGATGGAAGGACTACCTAGAGTCACTATATCAAAAAGAACTGGTCAGCGTTCAACCATTTCAGGAGGTAGCATATGATCAGGAACTGATGGTACTGAAGGAAGAAGTCCAAGCTGCACTGAAGGCACTGGTGAAAAACAAGGCTCCAGGAATTGACAGAATACCAGCTGAGATGCTTCAACAAAGGGATGCAGCACTGGAAGAGCGCACTTGTCTATACTAAGAAATTTAGAAGACAGCTACCTGGCCAACAGTTGGAGGAGATCCATATTTATGCCTATTCCCAAGAAAGGTGATCCAACTGAATGCAGAAATTATTGAACAATATCATTAATATCACACATTAGTAAAATTTTGCTGAAAATCATTCAAAAGCAGCTGTAGTAGTAAATCAGCAGGGAACTGGCAAAAATTCAAGCTGGATTCAGAAGAGGATGTGGAACCAGGAATATCATTGCTGATGTCAGATGGATCCTGGCTGAAAGCAGAGAATACCAGAAAGATGTTTACCTGTGTTTTATTGACTATGCTAAGGCATTTGACTGCGTGGATCATAACAAATTATGCATAACGTTGCAAAGAATGGGAATTCCGGAACACTTAATTGTGCTCATGAGGAACCTATACATGGATCAAGAAGTGGTTGTTTAAACAGAACAAGGGGATACTGTGTGTTTTAAAATCAGGAAAATTGTGCGCCAGGGTTGTATCCTTTCACCATACTTATTCAATCTGTATGCTGAGTAAATACTCTGAGAAGCTGGACTATACGAAGAAGCATGGGGCATCAGGATTGGAGGAAGACTCATTAACAACTTGCAATATGCAGATGGCACAACCTTGCTTGCCGAAAGTGAAGAAGACTCAAAGCACTTACTGATGAAGATCAAAGACCGTAGCCTTCAGTATGGATCACACCTCAGCATAAAGAAAACAAAAATCCTCTCAACTGGACCAGTAAGCAACATCATGATAAATGGAGAAAAGATCGAAGTTGTCAAGGATTTCATTTTGCTTGCATACACAGTCAACACCCATGGAAGCAGCAGTCAAGAAATCAAAAGACCCATTGCATTGGGCAAATCTGCTGCAAAAGACCTCTTTAAAGTGTTGAAAAGCAAAGATGTCACCTTGAAGACTAAGGTGCACCTGACCCCAAGCCATGGTGTTTTCAATTGCCTCATATGCATGCGAAAGCTGGATGATGAATAAGGAAGATTGAAGAATTGATTCCTTTGAATTGTGGTTTTCAAGAAGAATATTGAATATACCATAGACTCTCAAAAGAAAGAACAAATCTGTGTTGGAAGAAGTATAACCAGAATGCTCCTTAGAAGCAAAGATGGCAAGACTGCATCTCACTTACTTTGGACATGTTATCAGGAGGGGATCAGTCCCTGGAGGAGGACATCATGAGGGTCAGCGAAAAACAGGAAGACCCTCAAGGAGATGGATTGACACAGAGGCTGCAACAATGGGCTGAAGCATACCAAGGATTGTGAAGATGACACAGGACCAGGCAGTGTTTCATTCCATTGTACATAGGGTCTCTATGAGTAGGAACCGACTTGACAACACCTGACATAACAACAACAACAAAATGGGGTGCATGTTCCCCTGAGGGCATGGAAAAAGTATTCAAACCATTTTTATGGTCTGTATATTAGTCATGAGTTATACACCATTTGGCAAGTACCATGAGGGGTATTCTCCCACACAAAGGGGCTCAGCCACGTTCCCTTTGCTGTACTGTGACATCCAGCAATGTGACAATTTACATAAATTTACATATTATACTATCTCATTTTACCCGAACTAGATTAAAACTAAGGAGCCCTGGTGGCGCGGTGGTTAAGTGTTCACTGCTAACCAAAAGGTTGGTGGTTCAAACTCACGCAGCATCTCCATGGAAGAAAGACATGGGGAACTGCTTCCATAAAGATTATAGCCAAGAAAACCTATGGGGCAGTTCTACTCTGTCACTTGGGGTCACTATGAGTCAAAATGGACTTGATGGCACTTAACAACAACAGATTAGAAATATTTCAGCTAAGAAAACACAGATTGAAGATAAAACTTTTTCCTATTTTTAATAAATAAGAAAAAGGCAGAGCTGACATGTTCTCTACTCTTGAAAGATGCTTGCTGTCTGCCACACTAACAAGGTAAAAACAACGATTTAATCAGATCTGACAAGTCAGTTAACAAATTCTAAAGTAACAATAAGACTGTTTGAAATATGGATTCGCATTCATTATTATTAGTGATGTCATCATTCCAAGTTTATATTGTGCTTTGACATATTGGTTAAAAACACTTGGGATTAGCAAGACTTTTAGAAACCTAGTATTTGGAACATAAAGACAAATCCCTACCATTTGGGGAGGTGATGTTTAAAGACATTCATGCAACACTCAATTCTGTAGTTAAGAAAATTTCACTCAATAGTAAATGTTTAGAGACTGCATTTATGTTTCTTATTTAATGGCAAAAGACACACCTTTGGGGAAACCATTGTCTTCCTGCTCTAGTCAAGATTGGTAGAAACAGCACATGGAAAACAAGCTAAAATGCATTCTTTTGTCGGCATATGTCATTAGGATTGGCAAAAAAAATTTTTTTTTTTTTACTTGCTGAATATTAGCAGAAAAAACAAGTACTAGAGCAAATTACATGTGTAGGAGATCTGCTATATAGTGAATGAAAATATAGATGTTTTAAATATTTCTCAACCAATTGACTAGATTCTGTTTTAATCATGAAATACACAATGAACTACTTTTTTGTGAGCAACTAAGGAAAACTACACTGGAAAAAATACTTTCATAATAATAAATGATTCTTTAATGAAAACAATATTTTCTGGAAAAACTGTGTATGTGTGGTTGCCTTGAAAAGAGGGGAAGAAATATTCCGGGCTAAGGGCTCATAGCTTCCTCACATATGAAATTCCTTCACTGCACCATCCATAGATGAGGCACTGCAGCAAAGACACTGAGGCCAGAGCTGCAAGCATGGTATAGGAAGTCATTGATGTGGTTAATGTTGTAAAAATAAGACCTTTAAAATAGAGCAGAATATTTGTAATACTTAGCAATGATATGGGAAGAGTCTATAAAAATATTTTATACCACATAGAGGCTCACAGATTATTTTGAGACAGAGGATGTAAATGTTTTGAACTTTAAAACACACATCTTTCTTTGACATAAAAAGAACTGTTCCAAATTTGTTGTCTTCTTCTGCAATAAAGAGAATACTACTTATTAAAATCATTATTAAAATTAAATCCACACACAATCTATCACTTCAAGGTAAAATGTGGTGGTAATGATGAATAAGAAAGTAACTGCTTCGTAAAACAATCTTGTGCTATGAAGAGAATATTTTGAAACTAGATATTTGGAAATGTTTCATCATTAGGTGATTCTGTTGCCAAAAGCAATAAAAGTGTGGCATCTATAAAAACTCTCATACCTGCAATTTAAAAAACTTAAGAGTCAAACTTTTCTAAACAGTTTAAAAATCTTCTAACAAAGATTTTTCATGACAGCAGAGGTTTATTTATTCATTTGTTAAAAATATGAAAATGCAACGACTTTCACTTAGTTTGAAGAACAAATGATTTCCCGAGAAGATGGAAATTTACTAGCTGAATTTCAATAAAAACCTTTTCATGATTGGTTTATAGGAGTGAAACGTGAGTGAGTGAGCTAAAGATGCACATCGTCTATCTAGATCGATGTATGTTTGTGAGTTACCTTTTACAGCTTTCACAGCCATAAAACCAAATATCAAGATAAGTTGGACTTAGAGTCAGACCTTCAAATCTCTCTCTCAAAATGTTAAGCAAATATTTTTAAATGAAGTAAAAACGTCACTCTTACTAAATGTATTACTATTTTTTTAATAAGAGCAAAATTTTTTTGATCACTAGTAAGTAGAATAAAGAAGTATTTTTAAAACATTATCTTTAACTCATCATTTTATTCCATTTTTTTAATATATTAAAAACAACAACACTTTTGCAGGAAAGGGTTAACTCAGCAGACTTGGGGTGCTCAAACCCTACAATTGCCAAGAAAAGCTTATTTTTAGGACTGGTCCTTGGCTAGCTCCTGAGAGAGGAGCTCTGAATTGTTGGAGTATTTTATCTGATAAGAGTTATTGTATGCCTTTGGCCTTGGACTATGCATATGAGTTTGATAAGATAGTTTATACTATACTAACAGTGTAATTGATGGTGAGTGCCTGTTTTCCTTTTGGGAGGCTGGAGTCTCAGTAGCTGCGGTCAGTCATGGAGGTGCTCCACGTCTACATGACTGATCTACAATAAAATTCCTGGACACCAAAACTTGAGTGATCTTCCCTGGTTGGCAACACTTCGTGTGTGTTGTCACACATCATTGTTGGAAGAATTGTGTGCATTATGTGACTCCACTAGGGAATGACACTTGTGCCTGGCTTCTCCCCCTGTGCCTTTTCCCTTTGCAAATTTTAATCTGTATTCTTTCACTGTAATGAACTGTAATGGTAAGTATAATAGCTTTTTCTGAGTCCTGTGAGTCCTTCTGGTGAATCGTGGAGCCCGAGAGTAGTCTTGGGGAACCCCAGCAGGAATGTATATAATATATTACATACTTGCGGTACAATGGATCAATTTTATGTGGTCTTTCTCTCCATAGTCTTATAACTCCTACCCAAGTGATTGGGTGGGACTGAGCAAATAAGGTGATTGTGGCCCATCAAGGGGATTGATCAGCTTTGCCATCCCACTAGGAGTAAAAGAGAGCCATTTCCAGAGCAGAGAGAAGATCTCATCACCATCAAGGAAGAAGAGCCAAGAGTGAAGTTTGTCCTTTGGACCTGGGATCCCTGCACTGAGAAGCTCCTGGAACCAGGAGACCTACAGAGAGAGAGAGAGGGAAACAGAGAGAGAGAGAGACTGAAAGAGACCTGCAACACCAGGGACGGCGAGACAGCAAGAAGCAGCGGCAGAGAAATGTTAGCAGCAGAGGCAACAGAACCAGAAGACTGGCAGGAAACCAGCAGGAGATGGTGTGGTAGACTTCCTAGCCCACAGAGCAAGAAAGCTGAGTGCCTTTGAACAGGTGACTTGCTGGCAGAGTGGGGTGCCTCTGGACACTTGGTGGAGCTAGGTTTGCCAACCCACAAAATTAGAGCTGAACGCCTTTGGGCTGAGGCTTGCTGGTGGAGTGGGGTGCCTCTGGGCACTTATCAGCTGAGCTTAAAGAGCTTTGTAACACTTGCCCAAGCAGGGCAGAGGCTGAGGGGCCAGAGAAAGGCATGCCTGCAAGCACGGCTGAGAAGAGGCTATCCTGATGGAAGAACTATATCCTGAGTGTTCCTGAACTTGAGCTGTAACCTGCTACTTCCCTAGTAAATCTCATAATCATGAATATGGTCCATGGGTTCTGTGTGGCCATTGCAGCAAATTATGGAACTCAGCAAAGAAGTAGAGAGTGTCATGGGATGGATGACTGGTGTCAGAATTGATAAAAATGGCGGAGAGAGGAGGCATATTTGACCTCTGTTGCATAGCAATCAGGCTTGGGCTGTTGATCTTGATTCTCCTTCCTCCTTGTGAAGTTAGAGTAGGTCAGATGCCTTGCCCATTTTTACAATACCATACATACCAGTCACCATCAAGTCAATTCCAACTCACGGCAACTCCATGTGTTGTGGAGTAGAACTGCATTCCATAGGGTTTTCATGGCTGTGACCTTTCAGAAGTAGACTACCAGGCCTTTCTTTCAAAGTGTCTCTGGGTGAGTTCAAACTGCCAACCTTTAGATGAGCAGCTGTCATGGAATGAATTGTGTCCCCCCAAAATATCTGTCAACTTGGCTAGGGCATGATTCCTAGTATTATATGCTTGTGTAATCTGATATGATTTCCTTATGTGTTGTAAACTCTTATCACTATGATGAGGTTATATTGTTGACGTCTACAAGATTTGACAGTGTCTTAAGCCAACCTCTTTTGAGATATAAAAGACAGAAGTGAGTAGAGACACATGGGAACCTCACACCACCAAGAGGGCAGTGCTGGGAGCAGAGCGCATCCTTTGGACCCGAGGTTCCTGCGCTGAGATGCTCCCAGACCAAGAGAAGGTTGATGACAAAGACCTTCCTCCAGAGCCGGTGCCTTCCGCTGGAGCTGATGCCCTGAATTTGGACTTTTAGCCTACTGGACTGTGAGAGAATAAACTTCTCTTTGTTAAAGCCATCCATTTGTGGGATTTCTGTTAGAGCAGCACTAGATGACTAAGACACAGTAGCCCAGTGCTTAATCATTTGTACCACTCAGGGACTCCTATATATTGGCACATTTTTACTGAGAGAAATAAGTGACCATAGTTTGAAGACCACTGCTACAGAAAATTAAATCTCACACTTAGGCCAAAAGAACACTTCTAGAGTTGAGTCATAATATTTACTATGGTTAATTAATCATATTCACTGTGACATTTTGTTTAATTATTGAGGGGACCTGTGACAAGATGCTTTCATCAGCAAGCTGGGGAAATAAAGTATTTATTAAGTGTTTATATGCTATTGCCCTACTCAGAGCAGTGTGTAAGTCTGTCTATTCTACCCTGTCTAAAGGTACTAGAGCCACACAACTTCCACCAATGTCTGAAAATTCTGTTTAGTAAATTGGTAGTATAAATTTTTATGTTAAATTTACAAAACTATGATTTATGATAATCTATTCATTACAAACTTGTAAGGCCTATTAAGTTGGATAAATAAAGGGCCTTTATAGAATTTTTAAATGTTATGATAGTCAATAGACATCTATTCCTGTTACACTCATCCTATTTTCACTGTTTCTGGGTGGCGCAGACAGTTTGCACTTGACTGTTAACCTAAAAGTTGGTGGTTCAAATCTACGCAGCAGCACCACAGAAGAAAGGCCGGCCAATCTGATTCTGTAAAGATTATAGCCAAGAAAACCCTGTGGAGCAGTTCCACTCTGTAATGCATGGAGTTGCCATAAGTTAGAATCATTTGATGGCAATGAGTTTTTCTGGGGGGTTACACTTTCACTGTACTTCAGGTACCCATACTCAGTTTCCCTCTAGGATACCATTCTTCCTCCACTCTTGATTCATGTGTTCTGCTCCACTTCGAAGATAAAGTAACGACCTAGGATAAGCCAGTCGGTTAATTTAATCTCCCTTCCCCCCACCACAGTAATTAGTTCAAGAATAGGCATTTGACAGAAGTCAGAACAATAGAGACAATGAGACCCAATTCCAAGACATTTGTTCTACCATCAGGGAAGCCAGTGCAAGGACCGTTAGGTACTAGCCTGGGTACCAGATGATGTGAGCCTAAAGCTGCAAGGGGCCACCTCCTGGGATCTGAGATGGAGCCAACCCTGAGGAAGCAGAGCAGAGATGGAGCCCAACAGCATCATCAGAGCCCCAAGCTGAGCTGTCCATGATCTAGCCCTAGACTTTTTAGGTTGGTTGTTTGCCTGGTTTTGCTCAAACCTCTTAGTGTGGGTTTTTTTCTCACAGTTGAAAAATACCCAACTGACTATCAGGCCTTAAGTATAATTACAGAGTGTTTAAAACAATAAAATAATTAGCATAAACAAATTCAACAGTTCTTAAGCCTAATATTTGGAAGGGTTATGAAACATCAGAGCTGGAAAAGGGAAGTGATTTTCCCAATCGCTAGCAGAGCAGCTGTTCTGTCCTCTATACCGTGCTGCGTCGCCGGCTGCCTGGCACTACTGCAGACATGAGGACATGCATTATTTAAGACTACTTTAATGCAAGTGACTGAACCCAACTCATCCTAGCCTAAGCTACCAACAACCGAACCAAACCCATTGCTGTCGAATCAATTCTGATTCATGGTGACCCCATGCAAATCAGAGTACAGCTATGCTCCATACGATTTTCAATGGCTAATTTTTCAGAAGTAGATTGCCAGGCCTTTCTTCCAAGGCACCTGTGGGTGGACCAGAACCTCCAACCTTTTGCTTAGCAGCTGAGTGCTTAACTGTGCCAACCCAGGAACAACCTGAGTTAAGAGGGAACTTATTGGCTGAGGAAGATACTGGGGTCGCTCATAGGACTGAAGGAAGCACTGCAGGAACTAAAGGGACTTGAATGGGACTTTTGGTAGGCTGAAATATGCCTCCCTCCCGCCTCCCTCCGGCCCTACAAAGATATATTCACTCCCTAATCTCAGAACCTGTAAATATTACCTAATATGGCAAAAATGTGAACGTTATCTTATGGGGCAAAAGATGTGATTAAGTTAAGCTCTTGAGAGGGGGAGCTTATCATGAATTAACTGAGCGGACCCTAAATGCAAATCATATGCTTTCTTATAAGAGAAAGGCAGAGGGAGGTTAGACACAGGCAGAAGAGACACACACAGAAGAGAAGGCAATGTGAATGCTGGCAGACATTGGAGTGATGTGGCCAGAGCCAAGGAACGCCAAGGAATGCCAGGCAGCCCCCAGAAGATGGATAAAGCAAAGATAGACTCTCCCTAAAGCCTCTGTAGGCAGTGTGGCTCTGCCAACACCTCAGTTTTGGACTTCTGGCTCCAGAACTACGAGAGAATAAATGTCTGTTTAAGGGCACCAAGGCTGTGGTAGTTTGTTATGGCGGCCCAAGGCAGCCCTTTGTGTCCTAAAACACCATTCAGAACTGTGATCTCTGTCTCTCTCTATGTCTTCATCAGACTTCCAGCTTGCTCTGCAGTTTTAGTTTCTCCGTATGGCTAGGAAGATAGCTGGTGCAAATCCCAAACTTACATCCTCCCAGCTTTGAAACCATAGTAAAAAGAGTTTATTCTCCCAATGTCAATATATCCAATGCGGGGGAGGATTCTGACTGGCCCCGTGCCCACCTCTTGGACAAAGCATATTGCCGAGGGAAGAGGTCCTGGGGTTGGCCATATTTGGGCCATGATACTATCCCTATAGCAGGCTGAGCACTCTAATTGATAGCTTCATAAACCAAATGCTATGGGAGAGAGGCTTCCTCCAAAGGAAGGGACACTAGGCAGGCTAAAGCCACAAATATCCACTGCAAAGCCATAGGCCTGATTCCTGGGCTTGTCCCCAACTTGAGACACTATGAGGACAGGTAGGACTGGGGACAGAAGAACAATCGACTTGTCCCTGGAACACGGGACTTTGGATGTTCCCTCTTCTAGACCCAGACAGAGGAAGAAACAACTGCCTTTAGAATTTACATAGAGACTGGAAAAGCTACTTGTCTGATCAAAGTTTTGGGCCCACACACCTGTACTTCCAGTCACAGTGGAACTGGTCTAGGCCGGATGAGAGAGTAGCCCCAGCAGCACCATGAAAAGTAACTGGCAGCAAGAGGTTATGGGTAGGGTTCGGCTTTCTTGATAGGACTCCTGGAACAGGTTTTTTCGTGTAAGAGGCTCAAGGCTGCAAAGAGCCTCTGCCTCATTCCCCAGCCTCTTCATTTCCCTCCGATTCACTTTCTAGTCTTCCTCCTCTAGGTCCCTGGGTGGCGCAAACTGTTTGTTCTCAACTACTAACCTAAAGGTTGGTGCTTTGAACCCACCCAGTGGTGCCATAGAATAAAGATCTGGTGATCTGCTTCCACAAAGATTACAGCCAGGAAAAGTCTACGGAGCACCTCTACTCTGTCACATGGGGTCACCACGAGTGAGAATTACCTCCAGTAGACTCCCCCCTTCTTCTTTCCTTCTCTCTTGTTCCCTCCCAACTCCCACCCTTAGGTGGGAGGAGAAGCAGGATGCTAATACGCCAGCCACGGGCTTTGTAGGAAGCAGTTTATTTATTTTTTTTCTTTGTCTGATTTTGGAGGAACACTCTATTATCAGCGTAATCACTGACATTTATTGTAAAACATCCCTGACTGAGATTCTCCCAGGGCCTGGGCTACCCCCTCAGGAGTAAATCAGACACTTCTGAGCAATGGTAGGGCTGCTTTCAGACCCTTATGGATTCTTTTTAATGGACCACGAAAACCTAAAAATGGAAGAAAGTAAACGCAGCTGTTCCAAGGAACCGACCTGCACGCAGAGGTCCTGTAGCAGGAGAGTGTGGCTCATTAAGAATTTGTGAGCACGGCCTTTCACGGTAAATAGAAACACTGCCATTAACCTGCTGAATAACCACTCAGAGAGAGCTTTCCCGAGATGCTGCCAGCAGCCTCCACCAGCTGGGCCTGCCCCCTGCATATCTCCCCTTTGCACTCATTAAAATTTTAGGCATTTATGGCTACTTCCAAAGAACGCTGACTCTTTCAAGTTACTGACTTAAATAGCTGTAATGAATGTTTGAGGGTAGGGCGTGTAATATCTCTGCAAAGGAGAGACTTATGGTTTGTTTGTTTTTTTTTTTTTAATGTGAGGAAATGGTGTTATTCTAATACAAATGAAAATCTATGGACCCAATTAACAGTGTGTGTTGGGGATCCCCGAGACTACCCCCAGGCTTGATGATTTGTTAGGAAAACTCACAGGAATCAGCATATAGTCACGTTCATGGCTGTGATTTATTACAACAAAAGGATACAAAGCAAAATCAGCAAAGGGAATAGGCCTGTGGGGTGAAGTCTGGAGGAAGCTAGGTGTAAGCTTCCAAGAGTCCTTTCCCAGAGGAATTACACAAAATCAAAAATCCACACCAGTTGCCATTGAATAGATTCTGAGACTTGTGTGTCAGAGTAGAGCTGTGCTCCACGGGGTTTTTAATCGCTGTAATCTTTCAGAAGTAGATCACCAGGTCTTTTTTCCAAGTACCTCCGGGTGGATTTGAATCGCCAACCTTTCAGTTAACAGCAGAGTGGTTAACCGTTTGTGCCACCTAGGGACTCCAGAGTCACACAGGACTTACTTAATTCCTCCAGCAACAAACTGTGATAACACAGGTGAGATGTCATTTGCCAGCGAATCTCTCCTGAGCCTCGGAGTCCAGGGTTTTATCAGGGGTCAGTCACTTGGGCTCCCTCTGCCTAGCACGTACCCAAATTCCAGACTCTTAGGAGGAAACCCGGTGGTCAGCATCACTGCATTGTTTGCCCAAACAGCTTAGGCACAGTGGGGCCCTCTTCTCAGTTTTGGGAAGGGTAGGAACCCTCCTGAGATCCACGTTTCCAGATGCTGGCCAGGCAACAACCTTGAAGGCAGGCCTTTCGAAAGATAGCCGCCTCTGGCCTGCTGTGTTAACACTCTTCTGCACACAGTGTCAATGGAAACTTTTCAATTCTTTAATTTCCACAATTTACCAATGGCCATAGCATCTCCTGCATTAAGGAATCGCTGAAGTTATAAAAACAGAACTTACAGATATAAGTTAGGAGATACACTCTGAAGCCTCAAATGTTTGTCACGTCTCCAGCTATCTTCCGAATGGTACTCATATGCCTAGTGCTCATCCTACTGTTTGGGCCATAAATGATTAAACCAGGGATCTTTGCTTGATTCAAAAGCTAAAAGGTATAGGCTGGACATGAATGAGACCACGAGTCACAAAGTCTGACCCATAAGGGGAGCCTCCGTATTTGTTGGTGACAAACTGGTTCAGTCCACTCTCTGTGGAAGTGTAAGAGCTAGGTAGAGAAGGTGAAAGTGGGTGGCTGGAGCTCAGACTGAGTGAGAACGATGCTGAGCAACTGTTCCAGGTCTCTGTGAAGCTATCCTCCCCAGTCTTGGAAGTCTATGGCTAAGATGGCAACCATGCCTCCTGGTCTACACTCCCACACCTCCTTGCAATGAATCTATTTCCTTCATTAATATAAATATGTGTCTTCCAAGCAGCCTGAGCGAGCCTACCTAACCCCACCAGTTGCCACTGACTCAATTCCAACTCACGGTGACCCGATGTGTGTCAAAGTAGAACTGCGCTCCATGGAGTTTTTAGTAGCTGATTTTTTGGAAGTTGATTGTCAGGTCTTTCTTCCAAGGCCCCTCTGGGTGGACTCTAACCTCCAACCTTTTGGTTAGCAACTGAGTGTACTAACCATTGTACCACCCAGGGACTCCTGCACAGGGGGAAATAGTCTCATTGCAAAGAAATTTGGCAACTAAAATATGAAAAGTGGTTTTGGAAGGCATCCAGATAGATGAGAACGAGTCTAGTTTGGGTCAGTAACGGGAAGTGGTATATTTACACTGTAAAAAGGAAATTTTCAGAACTCATTCTACCCCCGCAAAAATAGAAAACATAACTAGGCATAAGAAAAGTTTTAAAAATTATCTGTATGGTCAAATCATTTTGAGTTATTAGGAAAACGCTGAAACTATTGCTCTGAGATAATCTTTAAACCTTAAACAAAAATATCCCCTGAAGTCTTCTTAAAACCAAGTAATAGTTTAGCTTAATTAAAAAATGTCTGCCTTCAGCATTGTACTCTTTTAAGAACTAGCTATATGGGATCAAATTGACAACAGCCACTCAAAAGATTAGATAGGAACCTTAGGGGCCTGTGAATTTATGTTGATGGGGGAGGAACAACTTAGAAAAGAAAAGGAGGGTGAGAATGGTCGCACAATTTGAAGAACATAATCAATGCCACTGAATTGTACATGCAGAAACTATTGAATTGGCATATGTTTTGCTGTGTATATTCTCAACAACAACAAAATAAATATTAAAAAAAAGCTCAATTTGTTGGACTGTTTCCTCTCCTCTAAGGTGGATGTCAGGACATAGTGATGCCCTCCTATGGCATAGCTTTGGGGTCCTTGTCACATACTATCCCAGGCGGGATAAACCCAGAATGGTCTGGAGCAAGGATTCTCAGGCTTCACAATGAGGCTGCCAGCAGGGGTTATGAAGTTGATAATATCCCCTGAGGATTTCAGCTCCAGAAGCCCCAAACTCTATACAAACAATGAGCTGAAGCATCCTGATGGGCTCAGTGAGAGCCCAAAATCTGTCCTCTGAGTTCTTTTACAAGGTTTTGACTTCCACATTGGGCCCTAAGGCAGGAGCATAGCATACACATCAACTTGCCTGTGGATTAATTACATACACCTTAAGAATATACTCTGTGGGACTCCGCAAGGATGAGGGCAATGAACAGTGCTTTCTATGGGTGCTGCTGAGCCCAGGATTTTCTTGTGAAAGGACCCTCAGAACCGCCGTCAGTGTGTGGGAAACACCACCTGCCAACTGACTAAGCACCTACAGAGACACCTGGTGATGGGCTGTTGGCTGAGGTAGGAATGTGATTAGAAAGGATGGCTTCATTCCAGGGCCTTCTTAAGGAAAAGATAAGCTTTCTTTATCTGGCATGTGACCTTTTAGCTGAACTTGGACTGTTTGGGGGCTGTTCAGAGATAATGCTAAATGCATGTGAATATTGACTCTGTGATGATTGTTTCCCAGTGAGCTTTCTGCAGTAAAAGTAAGAACGGTTGTTTGAGACCATCTGGTGTTAGTATTGAGGCCATTTCCATCCATTGTTATTAAAAATGGGCCTAAGTTTTCTTTCTCTATGTACTTGGAAGAAGTACAGCCAGAATGCTCCTTAGAAGCAAGGATGGTGTGACTGCGTCTCACATACTTTGGACATGTTGTCAGAAGGGATCTGTCCCTGGAGAAGGACATCATGCTTGGTAAAGTAGAAGGTCATCGAAAAAGAGGAAGACCCTCAACTAGATGGACTGACATAGTGGTTGCAACAATGGGCTCAAGTATAACAACAATTGTGAGGATGCACAGGACCGGGCAGTGTTTTCATGCTGTAGTACGTAGGGTTGCTATGCGTCGGAACTGACTCGATGGCACCTAACAACAACATATAGCCAAGGAAAAATAAATAACTTCCTTAAGCACTCAGGGCGTGGTTATGCTTTGGAATACAGGGGAGTGGTTGAGACTATAGATTCTGGAGTATTAAAGACTGGCAGCTTACTAGCTGCTTGGATCAGCTACCAAACTGTGGTGGTAACCAGAAATAGCTAACAGTAATTGAGCACTCACTCTGTGCTGGGCACTATGCTAAGTGTTTCATACACTTTATCCAGTTCCATACTCACAACACCCTGTGTAATATTATTATTCATGTTTTACAGAGAAAGAAAGGACCAAACAGGTTAGTGTCTTAGTGGGTTCTCTAGAAAAGCAAAACCAGTAAATCACATGACTACATACGGAGAGAGATTTACTTCAGGAAATGGCTCATGTAGTTGTAGAGGCTGGAAAGTCCCAAGTTCGTGGGTCAGGCTGGAGGCTTCTCTTGACTCATGTAGCTGCAGGGACTGGCGAACCCAAGGTCCAGACTACAGAGGCTGATGAATTCCAAAATTGGGAGGTAAGCTGCTAGCTCAAGTCCCAAGAACCAGAGGTCAGATGAACAGAGGCCAGCTGCAAGATCCAGAGTGAGCAAAAGCCAGGAATCTTGCCAGAATGTCCACCTAGATGCAGGCCACACCTGCAAGGAAACACACTTTCTACTGATTGGCTACTCACAGCAGATCCCACCATGGAGGACATCACATTATATCAGATCTCATCACGGAAGTGATTACATCATTATACGACTGTCAAACTACATCGTAACTGCCAAACCACTGAGAATCATGGCCCAGCCAAGTTGACACACAATCTTAATGATCACAACAAGTATTCATTGTATTATTCTTTCAATTTTTCTTTGGTTTCAAAGTGAAAAAGTTTTTAAAACATCCTTTCAAGAAGATTTTTCAGAAAATCCCCTTGAGTTAGGAATTAAGTCCAGAATCTCTAGTCATCTCTCCTGGACCTTGAACTGAGACAGAGCTTGTTAGTCCTGGGTGGAGGGGCCAGGTGCACAGAGAAGAGAAAGTGAACTTCAAAAGAGAGGAGTGGAACAGAGATGTTGCAGCAGGCAGAGGGCAGAGAGTCTCCATCCCTGGGAACTGCGGAGAGCAGGCTTGATTATTATTCTTCTGGTTTGAGCCCAGAGGCCTGGTTTTCATATGAGGCCTAGCTCTTCTTTCTGCTTCTTAGTTCCACAAGATACCCTGATATCTTTTTTAAAAAATTTATTATTTTTAAAAAAATGTATTCTTTTAAAACAATTTTTACTTAAGATAGCTTGAGTGGTACTGTTCGTTCTGAACAAATGAACTCTGATTAAGATATCTGGCTGCCTATGGTAATGGGTGCACTGAGGCCCTCATAGGACTCTTCCCCTGAGTTGGTGAAGTGTGGGATAAATTACTTAACTAAAGAAGGTACTTTGCAGAGTGCTCCCTGGGCTCTGATTTTCAGAACAGATTCTCGGAGTTCTTCTCTCCACCTTCCTCCTAGGGCTTAGCTTGTGAGGGGATGGGCACAGGGTCCTTTCTCAAGTCATCACTGTGACATTCTTTTCCTTGCCTCTTGTGCAACCCAGGGGTGGGTGTTGGATCCTAAATCACCTGGAATTCTTCCCAATCTACTGCTTATGGCACCTATTCTTTTAAAATTTCATTGTTTATTCTTATTGAAATACCAGAAAAACCAAACCCACTGCCATCAAGTCGAGTCTGACTCACAGTGACCCTATAGGACAGTAGAACTGCTCCATAGGGTTTCCAAGGCTGTAAATCTTTATGAAAGCAGACTGCCACATCTTTCTCTCACGGAGGGGCTGGTGGCTTCCAACCACTGACCTTTAGGTTAGCAGCCGAGTGCTTTAACCACTGCACCATGAGGGCTCCTTTCTTATTAGAATACCTACACAGAAATGCAGCCCTGGTGGCACAGTGGTTAAGAGCTCAGACTGCTAAACAAAAGGTCGGCCATATGAATCCACCAGCTGCTCCTTGGAAACTCTGTGGGGCAGTTCTACTCCATCCTATAGGGTCGCTCTGAGTTGGGATTGACTTGATGGCACAGAACAACAACATAGACAGAAATACAATATTTCGCTGTTTCCTTTAATTACAAAATAAGTAGAACTAACAAAGAGAGATCTTTTTTTAAGCAAATTTGTTCCCCGTTTGATAGTTGGTACATAAAGTGTTCCATGACATTGATTTCATTCCCCACAATGTGTCAGCATTCTCCCCATTTCTGTCCTAGTTTTTCTGTTTCCTTTTAATGGTCTGTCCCTTCCTGCCTTATCTTTGCTTTTGGGCAAATGGTGCTTTTTTGATCTTGTCTAATTGCTTATTCTAAGGAGCACCTTCCTCTCAGGAATGTGTTTTTATTTATTTTATAGGTCTGTTTATGGTTTGGCTGAAAGGTGGTCTCTGGGAATGGCTTCAGTTCCAGTTCTGAAAGGTGTCTTAGGGTCATATTCTCAGGGGTTCCTCCAGTCTCTGTTAGACCAGTAAGTCAGGTCTTTTTTGTGAATTTGACTTTTTTGCTCTACAGTTTTTCTCCTGTTCTATCTGGGACTCTCTGTTGTGATCCCAGTCAGAGTGGTCAGTAGTGGTAGCTGGGCACCATCTAGTTCTTCTGGTCTCATGTAGACTGTGACTCATGTGGACTAATTTCTCCCATGAGTCTTTGGTTTTCTTCACTCTCCTTTGCTCCAGACAGTAAGAGAGCATAGATGTATCTTAGATTGCCACTCACAAGCTTTTAAGACCCCAGACACTATTCACCAAAGTTGGATGCAGAACGTTGTCTTTATGAACTATGTTGTGCCAATTGAGGTAGATCTCCCCTGAGTCCAAAGAGAGACTTTCTGTATTGCCCTTTTAGAAACATGGGATTCATAATTTGATAATATACAGTATGGCGTGATTTTATACCCTGAGTCTTTTTGGGCATTAGCTTTTTGCTCTCAAAACCCCTTTTTCTCATAAAGCCTGTTGTGAAACCCAAAAGCTAAGAGCTGACTTCTTTGTTATCTGCATGTTGTTATAACAAGCCTACCTTCAATTAAGGACTACCTGAGGAGTGTGGTCAAGGGGTACAGAAGTCTCCCCTTAGCCACAAGGGATACATTCCAAGACCTCCCATGGATGCCTGAAACCACAGATAGCACCAAACCCTTTATATGCTATGATTTTTCCTATACATATATAGCTATGATAAAGTTTAGTTTATAAATTAGGCACAGTAAGGGATTAATAATAATTACTAATAATAAAATAGAACAGTTATAACAATATACTGTAATAAAGATTATGTGAATCATAGAGCAGGACGGTGTGAGATTTCATCATGCTACATACTCATTTAACATTTTTGAACCAAGGTTGACTGCAGTAACTGAAACCTCGGAAAGCGAAAGGGCGGATAAGGGGGGACTACTGTATAAGAGGAGCCCCAGTGGCACACTGGTTAAGAGCAGTGTGGGGGTGGGGTAGGAGGGCATGCAGGGGGACAACATAACAGGTTATATTATCCTACTATACATGCCAAGGAGTCTGTGGGTGGTGCAAAGAATTAATGCGCTTAGCTGCTAACCAAAGAGTTGGAAGTTCGAGTCTACCCAGAGGCACCTTGGAAAAAAGGCCTAGTGGCCTACTTTCAAAAAATCAGCCATTGAAAATCCTATGGAGCATAGTTCTACTCTGACACACACGGGGTCGCTCTGAGTCGGAATCAACTTGACAGCAACTGGTTTTTATATACGTCAATGTGATATTCATGAATTGGAGGATTTAAATAGATCCTAGATTTTTCCTTGACAATGTCAAGGTTTTCATCTATGGAAAGATACAAGATTTTTCCCTTGTCAGGATTCTGCTATATGGTAACTTCTCATATACCTGAAACTTGGGTTGGATGAGGCAACCTCACTAGTCCGAACACAGCAGGGGATAGGAGGTAGCAAGCAAAGCCTCTAAGTCACTAACGCAGGTTTCACAGAGGCTATCCACCAAAGAGTTCATTCTTACTGTTTTGTGAGAAACTATTTGTTCTGTAAGTCTTCACCTGAAGTACAATAAGATATGAAGTACAATAAGATACAAAAAACAACAACAACAAAAAAGAGTTCATTCTTAGGAGAGCCCTTAAACCCTCCAAAAAGCCCATTTATTTTCATTTATATATTGCTCAAACACATTCAGTTATCAATTTCCAAACTGGCATGGGGGTGATAAGTAACGGAAGGATCTGGTTATTTATTGCGAACGGTGAGAAAAACCACTGATAGCGTGATGGCGCTGGAGGAGTTGGAAATACAATAAAAATCAAGTACAAACACTTAAAAATGCAGTGCAGGTGAGGGACTGTGGTGTAAATATAATGCATCTTGAATTCTCATTTGTTCCTGTATCCAGTACTGTGATTGATCATAGTGTCTTAGAGTTCAGTGGGAATTTAGAGCAATCTAATCTAATTATGAAACACGGGATTCATAATTTCATAATATACAGTATGACAGGATTTTTTGCTATGAGTTTCTTTGAGCATTAGCTTTTGATACCTAAAAGCCAAGTTTTGAATCTCAAAATTCTTTTTTCTTGCAAAGACTATTTTCAAACCCCAAAGCTAACAACTGGCTTCTTTATTGACCTGCTTCCTGCTGTAAAAAGCCTACCTGAGGCTTTGTAATTTACTGACAGAAAAATCAGGTGATTTTTCCAAGATCTCTAAGGAAGACAAAGTCTGGAACCCAGGGCTCTTCCCACTGGGCATGCAGCTTGGTGTAGCGGAAAGAACTTAAGGCTTTAGGTTCGAATTTAGACCTCACCACTTAGAAGATGGATTGTAGTTGTAAACCCCTTAACTTCTCTGAGCCTCAGTTTGCTCATTTATAAAATGTAGATTTGCTGTGTGAATTATCTAAGATCGAATTCAGGTTACATATGTAAAATACCTAGCACGGGCCTGGCACATAACCGGCAGATAACAAATACAGTTCCATTTCTGCTCTACCATATCATGACCTCAAACTATCAATAAAAAGTTACATTTTGTTTGATAGTCTCTATTAAAGAAGTTGGGAAATTATGTTCTTTTTAAAATAGGTTTTTAACTTTATGTGATGAGATTCAAATGTCTTGGTGGTTAAAGGGATAAGTGTCAGGTATTCAAAATGTAGGAGTTCTTGGGTTTTACAAGTGGTTAACGCACTTGGCTGCTATCCGAAAGGTTGGTGGTTCGAGTCCACACAGAAGTGCCTCAGAAGAAAGGCCTGGTGATCTACTTTCCCAAAATCAGCCATTGAAAATCCTATAGAGCATGGCACACATGGGGTTGCTATGGGTCAGAGTCAACTCCACAGTAACTGATTTCTGGTTTATTCTGAATGCTAGGATTATCCAGAGCTGTTCATTCTCCAAAGACCGTCAATAGTTGAGATTTCAGTGTAAATATATTGCATCCTTTGAACTGTTTTCAATTTCTAGTCTTTTTTAGTTTTCCACTCCAAGGTCCCCAGCTCTCTCATATATGGTCCATGGCTTCTCAGAGGCCCTCACTGTTGTTATTATTTTTTTTATTACATTTTATCATTTTCTGCAGTGCCCCAAATATCCATAATGAATGTATATTACTTTTAAATCAAGAAAAACCCATCATAAAATCTACCAAGAGGTCAGGAAGGATGGTGAATTTGATCATGTGGTCATTGCTGACCTCTGTGGAAGGCGTTTAAGGGCGTGATGGCAATAAAAGCCAGACCGCATGGGTGGAGGAATGAGTAAAAATGAGGCAAGGGAAGATATGTGTGGGTGAGAGCGTGAGAAGGGAGGCCACAGTTGGGGAAGGCTTATTTTATTTAATTTATTTATTATTGTACCTTAGATGAAGGTTTACAGAACATATAGTTTCTCATTAAACAGTTAGTACACATATTGTTTTATGATAATGGTTAACAACCCCCCAACATGTCAAGACTCTCCCTTCTCAACCTTGGGTCCCCTATTACCAGCTTTCCTGTCCCCTCCTGCCTTCTAGTCCTTGTCCCTGGACTGTTGTGCCCCATTAGTCTTGTCTAATCTTTGGCTGAAGGGTGAACCTCAAGACTGACTTCATTACTGAGCTAAAAGGAAGTCCGGGGACCATATTCTCAGGGTTTCTCCAGTCTGTCAGGCCAGCAAATCTGGTCTTTTTTTGTAAGTTAGAATTTTGTTCTACATCCTTTTCCAGCTCTGTCTGGGACCCCCTGTTGTAATCCCTGTCAGAGCAGTCAGTGGTGGTAGTCAGGCACTGTCCAGCTGTACTGGACTCAGTCTGGTGGAGGCCTTGGTAGCTGTGGTCCATTAGTCCTTTGGACTAATCTTTTCCTTGTATCCTGTTCTCTTCATTCTGCCTTGCTTCTGAAGGGGTGAGACCAGTGGAGTATCTTAGATAGCTGCTTACAGGCTTTTAAGACCCCAGATGCTACTCACCAAGGTAGACTGTAGAACTTTCTTTATAAACTGTGCTATGCCAATTGAGCTAGATGTTCCCCAAGACCATGGTCCCCACAGCCCTCTGTCCAGCAATTCGGTCCCTCGGGGAGTTTTGGATATGTCTATGGAGCTGGGGAAGCCTTGTTCTAGAATGAGGGAGACATGGATATATTTATAGATGGAGAAGAAGTAGCTTCTGGGGAAGGTGAGATTAAGCATATAGACAAGAGAGCAAGGCCTGGGAAGAGGCAAGAGGGATGGGTTTGAGGCACCCACATGAGGAGGTTAGCCCGGTATAGGAGAACTGAAAGTCTTCCTCTGGAACAGGCAAGAAGGAGGTAAGTTAGGGCCCTGATAGCTGAGGGTAGAGGAAGAGGGGAGAGTGGGGGAATACACAGCTCCTCATGGCTCTTTGCAAACTTTCATTCTAACCCAGGTGACATCAACGGGGTTGCTTCCCAGCCTCCCTTCATTCTGTACTTCATTTCTCTCCTTCCTTTGAATGACCTGGGTGTGCCTCTGTTCGAGATCCCGTTTTCCCAAATAAGCTTTGGCCAAGTTTCTTGCTGCTAACTGCATCCCTGCCTCCCAGGGGAGAGTGCTTTTCCACACACTCCTTTGTTTCAAAAACCTTCTTCCTGGAAGCTGACAAGCTGTGAGCTGCTTAAAATGTAACAGTTACCTATGAACAGCACGACTAAATATAGTCATGGGATATGCCGTATTTTGCAACAGAAGAACATTGTTTAAACAGATTTTTAATAGTTTCCCCCATGTAGGGATATAGTGAGTGGCCTCAGCAAACCTATAATATATAATCTTTTTTTTAATGGAAATTTTTGTGTTCCTCAAGCTTTCTTTTTAAATTTTTTATTGTGCTTTAAGTGTAAGTTTACAGTTCAAGTTAGTTTCTCATACAAAAATTTACACTCATATTGTTATGTGACCCTAGTTGCTCTCCCCACAACGTGACAGCACACTCCTCCTTTCCACCCTGGATTTCCTGTGTCCATTCAACCAGCTCCTGACCCTTTTTGCCTTCCCAACTCGCCTCTGGACAGAAGCTGCCCATTTAATCCCATGTATCTACCTGAGCTAAGAAGCACACTTCATGAGTATCATTTAATGTCTTATAGTCCAGTCTAATCTTTGTCTGAAGAGTTGGCTTTGGGAATGGTTTCAGTTCTGGGCTAACAGAGAGTCCAGGGGGCCATGTCTTCCAGGGTCTCTCCAGTCTCAGTCAGACCATTAAGTCTGGTCTTTTTACTAGAATTTGAGTTCTGCACCCCACTTTTCTCCTGCTCCATCAGGGACTCTCTGATGTGTTCCCTGTCAGAGCAGTCATTGGTGTTAGCCAGGCACCATCTAGTTCTTCTGCTCTCAGGCTGATGAAGTCTCTGGTTTATGTGGCCCTTTCTGTCTCTTGGGCTAATATTTTCCTTGTGTCTTTGGTGTTCTTCATTCTCCTTTGCTCTAAGTGAGTTGGGACCAATTGATGCATCTTAGATGGCTGTTCGCTGGCTTTCAAGAGTCCAGATGCCACTCACCAAAATGAGGTGCAGAACATTTTCATAATAAACTTTGTTATGCCAATTGACCTAGATGTCCCCTGAAACCATGATCCCCAGAACCCCACCCCTGTTACTCTGTCCCTTGAAGTGTTTTGTTGTATTCAGGAACCTTCTTAGCTTTTGGTTTAGTTCAGTTGTGCTTACTTCCCCTGTATTGTGTGTTGTCCTTCCCTTCACCTAAGATAATTCTCATCTACTATCTAGTTTGTAAATATCCCTCTCCCTCCCTCCCCACCCTCCTAACCATCAAAGAATGTTTTCTTCTGTGTTTAAACCTTTTCTTGAGTTCTTATAATAGCGGTCTCATACAATATTTGTCCTGTTTTGACCGACTAATTTCACTCAGCATAATGCCTTCCGAATTATCCATATTATGAGATGTTTTGCAGATTCATTGTTGTTCTTTATTGTTGCAAAGTATTCCATTGTGTGAATATACCATAATTTGTTTATCCATTTGTCGGTTGATAGGCACCTAGGTTGTTTCCATCTTTTTGCTACTGTGAACAGTGCTGCAATGAACTTGAGTGTGCATGTATCTATCTATTTGTGTGACAGCTCTTATTTCTCTAGGATATATTCCAAGGAGTGGGACTGCTGCATAGTATGGTACTCCTATTTCTAGCTTTTTAAAGAAGTGCCAAATTGATTTCCAAAATGGTTGTACTATTTGACATTCCCACCATCAGTGTAAAAGTGTTCCAGTCTCTCCACAACCTCTCGAATATTTATTATTTTGTGTTTTTTGGATTAATGCTAGCATTTATGGGGTGAGATGGTATCTCCTTGTAGTTTTGATTTACACTTCTCTAGTGGCTAATGATCCTGAGCATTTCCTCATGTATCTGGTAGCTGCCTGAATGTCTTCTTTGGTGAAGAGCCTGTTCATATCCTTTGCCCATTTTTAAACTGGGTTATTTGTCTTTTTGTTGTTGAGGTTTTGCAGTATCTTGTAGATTTTAGAGATTAGACGTCGATTGGATTTGTTGCAGCCAAAATTTTTTTCCCAGTCTGTAGGTTGCCCTTTGTCTCTTTTGGTGAAGTCTTTTGATGAGCATAGTGTTTGATTTTTAGGAGCTCTCAGTCATCTAGTTTCTTTTCTAGTATTTGTACATTGTTACTTATGGTTTGTATTCTGTTTATGCCATGTATTAGGGCTCCTAGCATTGTCCCTATTTTTTCTTCCATAATCTTTATTGTTTTAGATTTTATGTTTAGGTCTTTGATCATCTTTGAGTTAGTTTTTGTGCATGGTGTGAGGTATGGATCTTGTTTCATTTGTTTGCAGATGGATATCCAGTTATGCCAGCACCATTTGTTAAAGAGACTGTCTTTTCCCAATTAATGGACTTTGGGCCTTTGTCAAACATCAGCTGCTTGTAGGTGGATGAATTTATGTCTGGATTCTCAATTCTGTTCCATTGGTCTATGTATCTGTTGTTGTACCACTACCAGGCTACTTTGACTACTGTGGTGGTATAATAGGTTCTAAAATCAGGTAGTGTGAGGCCTCCCACTTTGTTCTTATTCTTCAGGAATGCTTTACTTATCTGGGGCCTCTTCTCTTTCCACACAAAAGTCGGTGATTTGCTTCTCCATCTCATTAAAAAATGCCATTGGAATTTGTATTGGGATTGCTTTGTATCTATAGAACGCTTCGGGTAGAATAGACATTTTCACAATGTTGAGTCTTCCTATCCCTACCAATGTGGATGCCCTTTATTTCTTTTTCTAGCCTAAGTGCTCTGGCTAGAACCTCCAACACATTTTTGAATAAGAGTGGTGATAAAGGGCATCCTTGTCTGGTTCCCGTTCTCAAGAGGAATGCTTTCAGACTCTCTCCATTTAGGATAATGTTGGCTGTTGGCTTTGTATAAATGCCCTTAATTATACTGAGGAATTTCCCTTTAATCCTATTTTGTTGAGAGTTTTTGTGATGAATGGGTGTTGGACTTTGTCAAATGCCTTTTCTGCATTGATTGATAAGATCATGTGGTTCTTGTCTTTTGTTTTATTTGTGTGATGGATTACATTGATTGTTTTCCTAATATTGAACCATCCCTGCATACCTGGTATGAATCCCACTTGGTCATGCAGAATTATTTTTTTGGTAAGTTGTTGAATTCTATTGGCTACAATTTTGTTGAGTATTTTTGCGTCAATGTTCTTGAGGGATATTGGTATGTAATTTTCTTTTTTTGTGGTGTCTTTACCTCGTTTTGGTATCAGGGTTATGCTGGCTTCATAGAATGAGTTTGGGAGTATTCCATCCTTTTCTATGCTGAAATACCTTTACTAGTAGTGGTGTTAACGCTTTTCTGAAAGTTTGGTAGAATTCTCCAATGAAACCATCAGGGCCAGGGCTTTTTTTCTTGCAAGTTTTTAAATTACCTGTTCAATCTCTTATTTTGTTATAGGTTTATTTAGTTGTTCTAACTCTGTGTTAGTTTAGGTAGGTAGCATGTTTCTAGAAATTTTTCCATTTCTTCTAGGTTTTCAAATTCGTTAGAGTACAATTTTTCGCAGTATTCTGTTATGATTCTTTTAATTTCAGTTGGGTCTATTGTCATATCACCCATCTCATTTCTTATTCAGGTTATTTGCTTCCTCTCTTCCTGTTTTTCTTTTGTCAGTTTGGCCAATGGTTTATTAATTTTGTTGATCTTTTCAAAGAACCAGCTTTTGGTCTTGTTAACTCTTTCAGTTGTTTTTCTATTGTCTATTTCATTTACTTCTGCTCTAATTCTTATTATTTCCTTTCTTCTGGTGTTCAAGGGCATCTTTTGCTGCTCTCTTTCTGTTTGTTGGAATTGTAGGGTTAATGTTTTGATTTTGGCCCTTTCTTCTTTTTGGATGTGTGCATTTATTGCTATAAACTGACCTCTGAGCACTGCTTTTGCTGTGTCCCAAAGGTTCTGGTAGGATGTGTTTTCATTCTCATTTGATTCTGTGAATTTCTTTATTCTGTCCTTAATTTCTTCTGTAATCCAGTAGTTTTTGAGGAAGGTGTTGTTCAGTTTCAATGTATTTGATTTTTTTTCTTTGCTTTTTCTGTTATTGATTTCTTCTTTTATGGCTTTATGGTCAGAAAAGATTGTAATATTTTGATGCTTTGGATTCTGTTAAGGCTTGCTTTATGGCCTAATATGTGGTCTATTCTGGAGAATGTCCCATGTGCTTTGGAAAAGAAAGTGTACTTGGCTGCTGTTGCGTTGAGTGTTTGGTATAGGTCTATGAGATCAAGTTGGTTGATTGTAGCATTTAGATCTTCTGTATCTTTACTGAGCTTCTTTCTGGATATTCTGTCCTTCACCAAAAGTGGTGTGTTGAAGTCCCCTACTATTACTGTGGAGCTGTCTATCTCTCTTTTCAATGCTGTTAGAGTTTATGTATTTTGGAGCCCAGTCATTGGGTGTGTAAATATTTATTATGGTTATGTCCTCCTGGTGTATTGACCCTTTAATCATTATATAGTGTTCTGCCTTATTCTTTGTGGTGGATTTTACTTTAAAGTCTATTTTGTCAGAGACTAATTTTGCCAATCCTGCTCTTTTTTGATTGTTGTTTGCTTGATATATATATATTTTTCCACCCTTTGAGTTTTAGTTTGTTTGTGGCTTTAAGTCTAAGGTGTGTCTCTTGTAGGCAACATATAGATGGATCATATTTTTTTTATCCATTCTGTCACTCTCTGTCTCTTTATTGGTACATTTAGTCCATTTACATTCAGTGTAATTATTGATAGGTATGAGTTTAGTGCTGTCATTTTGATGTCTTTTTTTTTGTGTTGTTGACAGTTTCTTTGTTTCACTTAATTTTCTGTGCTGAGTTGTTTTTCTTTATGTATTTTCTTTTCATCTTTTTCATTGCTGTTGATCTAGTATTTTCTGAGTCTTTATGTTTTTCTTCTTTTTTATTTTAATGTGTAGGATTGTTAGTTTCCTTAATATTTACCCCTATTTTTCTAAGTTCAAACCACTCTTTTTTTTCTTTATATCACCTGTCTTCCTCTCCATATGAAAGATCTGTGACCACATTTTTTTAGTCCCTCTTTTTTGTTTTAATGTTGTCCTTTTTTACATACTGACATCTCTGTTTCCCTATTTTCAGCATTTTAGCTTTGATTTATTTTTGTGACTTCCCTATCTGGGTTGATATCTGGTTGCTCTGTCCTGTGTTCTAGTCTTGGGTTGTTATCTGATGTTATTGATTTTCTAACCGGAGGACTCCTTTTAGTATTTCTGATAATTTTGATTTGGTTTTTACAAATTTCCTAAACTTCTGTTTATCTGGAAATGCTCTAATTTCACCATCATATTTGATAGACAGATTTGCTGGATATATAATCTTGGCTGGCAATATTTTTTCCTTCAAGGCTTTGTATGTATCATCCCATGGTCTTCTTGCCTGCATGGTTTCTGCTGAGTAGTCTGAGCTTGATCTTACTGAGTCTTCTTTGTAGATGACTTTCGTTTATCCCTAGCTGCTCTTAAAATTCTCTCTTTATCTTTGGTTTTGGCTAGTTTGATTATAATATGTCTTGGTGACTTTCTTTTGGGATCTTCCTTATGCGGGGTTTGATGAACATCTTGGATAGATATCTTGTCATCTTTCATGATATCAGGAAAGTTTTCTGCCAACAAATCTTCAACAATTCTCTCTGTATTTTCTGTTAGCTCCCCCCCCCCCCCCCGTTCTGGTACTCCAATCACTCGTAGGTTATTCCTCTTGATAGAGTCCCACATAATTCTTAGGGTTTCTTCATTTTTAAAAATTCTTTTATCTGATTTTTCCTCAAATAAGTTGGTGTCAAGCACTTTATCTTTAATTTCACTAAATCTGACTTCCATTGCCTCAATTCTGCTCCTATGACTTTCTATTGAGTTGTCTAATTCCGAAATTTTATTGTTCATCTTCTGGATTTCTGTTTGCTGTCTCTCCTCGGATTCTTGCAGCCTGTTAAGTTTGTCATTGTGCTCTTCTATAATTTTCCTAATTTCCTCTATTGCTTAGTCTCTGTCTTCCTTGGCTTGTGCTCTGTTTTGCCTGATCTCCTTCCTGATATCTTGAAGAGTTCTATATATTAATCTTCTGTATTCTACTTCCAATTGTAATTCCAAGAAATTCTCTTCGTCTAGAAGATTTCTTGATTCTTTGTTTTGGGAGCTTGCTGAAGCCATCGTGATCTGCCTGTTTATGTGATTTGATATTGACAGTTGTGTCTGAGCCATCAATAAGTTATTCTATTTATTTATTTTATGTTTGCTTACTGTGTCCTAGCTTGTTGTTTTGTTTTGTTTTGATATGCCTAGATAGGCTGCTCATGTGAGCTAGTTTGATTATTGACTACCTTGAAGCTCTAATGTCCTGTCACCAGGTGGTTAGAGTTGTTACTACATATGTGAGCCCAGGAGTCTATTTACTTTTCTTATATGGATTCAGCTCAGGTGTCCAGATAGTTGGTTACCAAGTGTGTGGTGCAGGCTCTCACCTAAGGTCCTAGAAGGGCAGGGGTGATTGGAGTATGTGTAAGTATCTTGCTGCAGTTGGACGTCACACTCTGAGCAAGGCAAGGGGCTGAGGGTTGTCCCTGAGTGTTTGGAATGAAAGCATGTCCCTGTTCTCTAGAGTGCGTAGGTGGGTGTAAGGACTGGGAGACGCCACTTATTCTTGGACCCCTGTTGCAGGTGCCTAGGTAGTGTGGGTGGAGCCATCAGTCCTCACGCCCCTGATGTGGGTGGGTAAGAACTCTGCTTAATGGGCAGAGTGGTATCAAGTGTCACAAATCTGCCACTCTGCCATATGGCTGATACAGTTGAAGTTAGGCTTCAGGTATATATCCTGTTGTCCTGTGCTAATGAGGACCTACACTGTTGAAATGGGCCCACCCAGATCTATGCAGGAGTGAAAGGTATTCAAAGTCCATGGATCCCTTATGTCTGTGTCTAGGAAGCTGTGCCTGTCCTTAGTTCCTGGCTTAGTGGAGCTAGCAGATTATTTTTTCCTGTTTATTTGTTCCCTCTCTAAGGCTGGGAGAACAGCTCAAGGAGCATGATGGGTCCTACTTCTGGCCCAGAGCTGGCCCAGGACCTGGTACAGAGCAGGGAGGGAGCAGGTAAAGGGGAGAGAGTTTCTTCCTCAATGAGTTGTTATTTGATCTGTGCAGTAGGTTAGACACATGTACTTATCTTTTGCCGATTGAGTGCTACTTTTCACTGGTTCTGGAGGCTTGAGTAGACTCTCTGCTACTTGGTCTCTCCTGATGTAGAAAATGTGTCCCAAGTGCCATTGCTTACCTCACCACACACACCAGCTGATCTGGCCTACAGGGTGCCAGTTCCTGCCAGGTCAGTTCTGGCAACTCCTTGCTGCTTCTGAACCATCTTTCCCTTCCCCTGCCACTCAATCTGATTCCTCAACTTTGCCCTTGATGTTCAGGGCTCCTAGGTTGTCATATATTATTGATTCACTTGTTTTTATTGATTTTTGTTGTAAGAGGGACCACTGGAAGCATCTGACTACTCTGCCATCTTGGCCCTGTCTCCTGTTCCTCAAACTTTAATGTGACTATGAATCACCAGAGGATCTTGTTAAAATGCAGATTCTGATTTAGGAGGTATGGGGTGGGCCTGAGAATCTGCATTTCTTTCTAGGATTTCTTTTTGGCATCCCAGTAGATGTCAATACTATCTGTCCATCAATCACACTTTGAGTAGGAAAACCTTATAGATTATAGAGCAGAAGTTCTCAATCCTGGCTGCACATTAGAATCATCTGGAGCACTTTTAACAATTACTGATGCCTAGGTCCCACGCCCCGGAAGTTCTGATTTAATTGGTCTTTTGTAGGACTCAGGCTTTGGTGTCTTTTTTAAGAGCATCCCTGAAAACCAAAAAACAAACCCATTACCATTGAGTCATTTCCAGCTCATAACAATCCTATAGGATCGAGTAGAACTGCCCCCACAGAGTTTCCAAGAAGTGGCTGGTGGATTTGAACTGCTGACCGTTTGGTTAACAGCTGTAGCTCTTAACCACTGAGCCACGAGGTTGCCAAAAAAGCATCCCAAGTGATCCTAATTTTGGTCAGGGCTGAGAATCACTGCTCTAGCTCAGTGCTTTTTCAAACTTTAATATGTATACAGATCACCTGGAGACCTTGTTAAATTGCATATTCTGATTCAGTAGGTCTCAGCTGGCACCCGAGTTTCTGCATTTCCAAAAAGGTTCTAGGTCACACCACGCTTTGAATAGGAATGATCTAATTCCTAGTTGTGGGGGGGCTGTCCTATGCATTGTAGGATGTTTAGCCACATCTCTGGCCTCTACCCACTAGATGTCAGTAGCACCTCCCAAGTTTTGACAACCTAAAATGTCTCCATACGTTGCCAAATGTCCCCTGGGAGGCCAAATCGTTCCCAGTTGAGAATCACTGGTCTAGAGTGACAATAATCTATGGAATATTTGGCTCCATAGAGCCAAATGGCAGTTCTTCCGCAATGCCTCATACCCTCAGCTACCCCTCCATCCTCTTTCTCCAATCCAGACACTCACTTTAATGTTGGACTTAGCAATATGAGATCAACAGAAGCCACAATTACATCTATACCACTTCTTTAAAAAAGGGATGTGGGTCATATTCTCAGTCTGGCAAAACTGGGGCTCTTTCCCTGGCCTTCCTCCCAACCAGAAGAATGGCTCCTTCTGAGTGGGAGCCCCTCCCTGAGGTGTTTCACAGCCCCTTTAAACTCTTGGGCCCCTTGACAGGAGCTGAGAAGTCTCATTGAGGGGGGTCCTGTATGGGGGTACGGTGGTTTAGAGGAAGCACTTGAAGCAGGTGCCAAATGAGATATTTCTTCTGAGGCTCCATACATCAACCCTTTCTTTTCACACCTAAAAAATATGTGCGAAATTAACCACACAACAATAGCCTCAGGCAGGCCGAGTGATGTTTCTCTAGATGTATTTAATCATCCGAATGATGCACGTTCAATGATGACATCTTAAAATAAATTCACTCTGTTTTCCAAACTGTAGGAACATGAGAAATAAAGCCACAAAGGGAACAAGGAAGGGGTGAATGTATGTCATCCCTTAACAATGCTGGTAGGATGTTTTGAAATCCACCCTTTGGGGTCCAAGTTGGGATGCAGAATGGGCTGATTTCCCTTCCTATATCCCTTTGTCTGTCTCCCAGAACATCTGCCATGTTGGAAAAATCTTGTTCAGGTTTTTGTAGATGAAAAACAGGTTCATCTAAGAAAATATTGCCCCTCTGTGTTTAGGATCCTATGCATCTTGATTTTCACTATGCCTCATGGTGAAATATTCACTAAACATGACAGGGATCAGAATATGAAAGTGTGAAACATGGAAGGAGCCAGTGGTCTCTGTCAGAAGAGCAGCATAATGATAGTGGGTGAAGGGAGCACTTGACTCTCTCATTGTTCAACATATATGGGGCTTCTACCATGTTCCAGGCTCTGTGTTAGACATAGGACATGTAGGTGGAAAAGATACAGTTTGGGACCACAAGTTGTTGGAGGGGGACAAAAAAGTAACAAGTTGACTGTCAACCAGGGTGATCAGCTTAATGACCAGCAAGGGGCGCTGTGGGTGCACATAAGGGGCTCCTTGAATGAGATGGAGTCAAGGGAAGGATCTCAGAGGAGGGGGCATGTAAGTAGATGGGAATTATCCAGGTGAATGGTATGGTTGGTGGGCTGGGTAGGGAGTGGGAATTCCAGGCAAAGGACAGTTCGGAGGCCCAGAGAGGAGAGAGGCCATGGACTGGAAGCAATTTAGTCTGGCTGGAGTAGAAAATGCTGAGTGGGGGTGTTAAGAAAGAAGACTGGAGACAGATGCATGGAGGAACCCATGTAAGGAATTTGGCTGTTTTCTTTCATCAGGAGCCAGCTTGAGGCCAGGTCTAAAGACACAGATAGCCTTACCATTGGCACCTAGATTGGTCTTAGCAAGAACACCGCTGGGGTCTCCTGCTGACTCTAAACCGAGGGATCAGGATCAGTAAGAAGCTAGCAAACCCAGGGTGGGGTTTTGTGTCTTGTCATGTGTGGAGCTGGAATTCTTGAACTCTGCATGGGTATAGATGTGATTAGTCAAACTGCAGTTTGAGGGCCAGTATCCTTGAGGACTAGTAGGAAGTACTCTGAGAGATAAACATGTGGAGTGGGGCAGTATGGCTCATTTCTGTTAAAAAAAAAAAAAAAAGTTTCTTAAACAGGGGAAGGAAAGCATAAATAATCAATACTAATTACAGATAGGCAATGACCAAGCAGAGTTTCTGTCAGCCACCAGACATGGATAGTGCCATCCTAAAGCTACAGGGTCAAGGTGAATCCTCCTCCATGCCACATGTTAACATCTCTTCTCCAGTATGGGCAAGCCCATGATCACACAGGCCCCCATAACAGATTCTCAGCTCAGTTCTTTGGGCTTCAGACTGCAGCCATCTTCCCTGTAGCACATCTGCTCCCTCACACCTACCACAGTCTACTCTCTACTCCTTGGGATCCTTCCCACCACCCACTAAATGGCACTCCTGTTAGAATTCTATCAAATTTCAGAGCCAGACAGAGTTTGCAGAACTATTATCCAACTTCTTTATTTAACAGCTGAGGAAACATAATTTACAGCTGAGAGCTGTTGGTGGAAGCCATTATCTGCTATGCTGGCTGAGTAACACAGAAAGCCTGACTTCAGCTAGAGGCCATGAGGCAAAGAGAAGCTCAGAAAGGAGCAGAGATGAGAGACGGTGAAAGGGGAGTCCCGATTGCCTGGTTCCATCTGTTCTTGAGATCTGGCTGCATCCTTGCCCTCAGGCTCCATGAGACTCTCCTAAATCTTAATTACAAATTCCCTTTTTTGCTTATGGTAGCTAAAGTCAGTTTCTGTTACTTGTACATCTGTTGCTTTGCAGATGTAATGAATCAGAATTCAGGGATGTAAACTCACTTGTAAGATAAAGGGCGACTCCCAGGCTCAAATTGTAAGTCCTGGTGCATTAGTTTCTTGTGTCTGCTGTAACAAATGGCCATAAATTTGATGGCTTAAAACAACAGAAATTTATTTCCTCACAATTCTGGATGCCAGAAGTCCAAAATCAGTATCACTGGGCTGAAATCAAGGTGTTGGCAGAGTCACACTCATTCCAGGGCCATGCTCCTTCCAGAGGTGCTAGGAGAGAATCTGTTCCTTTCCTCTTCCAGCTTCTGGTGGCTCCAGGTATTCCTTGGTTTGTGGCCACTTCTCTCCCATCTCTGGCTCTGTCTTTGCATCACCTTCTCTTCCGTCTGTGTATCAAATCTCCCTCTCTCTGTAAGGACACTTGTGGTTACATTTAGGGCTTGCTGGATACTCCAGGATAGTCTCCCCATCTCAAAATACTTAACATAATCACATCTGCAAAGACCACTTTTTATGCCACATAAGATAACAGTCATTGGTTTCAGAAATTAAGATGTGGATATATTTTGGGGGTCATTATTCAGCCTACCACCATTGGAATATTAAAAAACAAACAAGAAACAAAGTGCCAATTAAAAAGAGGGTTAGCTGGGGATGAAAGGATAAAGAAAGGTAGAGCCAGTGAATGTTTTCAGCATTGGGTTGAATAAGAGGCATCAAGACCCAAAGAACACAAGTATCTGATCCTGAAGATTGAGACAGGCCCCTGGAGGAGATGGATACATCATGTTATCATGGTTCAGACACTAGTCCTTAGGATCGCTCAGCTAATGGCTTTTGTTCTGATTTCAAGAAACTTTCTGATAATTCGGTTGCTCATGTAGATTAACCTACACTGACACAATGTTGATCTGTACACCAAGTATCTAGTTTGTTGAATCATTATATTTCTCATTGTAAATTTAAAAATCAGAATTCTGGTTTTTGTGAGTATGAGTAGCACACATCAGGCTCTGAGATGAGGGCTGTCTATTCTATAAGTTCAGAAACATAATGTGCTAGCACACCAACAGTGAATTCACCCCCAAAGGGGGCAGTCAAACTGAGTTGTAATCTCTTGGTCCTAATTTCAAATTCCCAAGGAAGGAGTCGAAGTGGCCAAATCTGAATCAATTTCCTGTCTCTGGAACAATAAACTGTGGCTAGAAAATGAGGCCCATTTGAATGTGTTGCTTCTATTTTATATACATCTAGGAGGGATGGGTTATTTTCTGTAAAAGTTGGAGAATGTAGCAAATAAAGTAAAATAGTTGTTCATGTCAGTCTGTGTTGTACATTAATTCTCAAAAGACATTCTATTTCCGAGTGTCACCTGTACCATCTACTAAATCTTCTTGATTGTGTATTTGTGTGTATTTTCAGGATTCATGGTAAAACTACAGTTTCTACTCCTTTTGATGTATTCTTCTCACTTCTATCAAATTAATCTCCATGAGATACCTTTGATTTACAAGCTATGATGACTATTATTCATAGACCATCTCTGTGTTTTTAGCCAAATCTATGTATTTTCTGTATTTTATTACTTAATATTTCCCTTTAAATCAACTCACTCTATAATTAAACACATTCATCTAAAAAATAAACTCTCTCTACCGTAAATGAAAAATGGATATCACTTTCCTTAAATAGAAAGTAACCATATGAATAAATATAGCAGGGACATAAAGTGGGATTCCTTTTCCCAAAGGGTTTTCTTTTTTCTTTTTTTAAATTTTATTGTGCTTTAGGTGGAAGTTTACAGTGCAAATTCGTTTCTCATTCAAACATTTATACCCATTATTAGTTTTGTGTGACATGTTTTCAATCTCTGCATTGAGTCAGCACTCTCCTCCTTTCATTTTCCACTCCAGGTTCCCTGTGTCCATTCTGCCAGATTTCCTGTCCCTTCCTGCCTTCTCCTCTTTGTTTTTGGGCAGGTGTTGCCCATTTGGGCTCGTCTACTTGATTGAACTAAGAAGTACGTTCCTCACGTGTGTTATTGTTTGTTTTATAGGCCTGTCTAATCTTTGGCTGAAAGGTGGACTTCAGGAGTGGCTTCAGTTCTGAGTTAGCAGGGTATCCAGGAGCTATAGTCTCGGGGGTTCCTCCAGTGTCTGTCAGACTACTAAGTCTGGTCTTTTATTTTGTGAATTTAAATTTTGTTCTACTTTTTTTCCTGCTCTGTCCAAGACCCTCTACTGTGATTCCTATCTGGGTGGTCGGCGGTGGTAGCCGCGCACCATCTAGTTCTTCTAGGCTCAGGCTGGTGGAGGCTGTGATTCATGGGGTCCATTAGTCCTTTAGACTAATATTTTCTTGATGTTTTTGTTTTTCTTCATTCTCCTTTGCTCCGGATGGGATGGGACCAATAGATGTATCTTAGATGGCCACTTGCAAGCTTTTAAGATCCCAGACACTATTCACCAAAGTAGGATGTAGAATATTGTCTTTATGACCTATATTATGCCAGTTGAACTAGATGTCCCCTGAGACAATGGCCCCCAGCCTTCAACCCCAGTAACTCGATCCCTCAAGAGGTTTGGATGTGTCTAGGAAGCTTTTATTACTTTGCCTTGGTCAAGCTGTGCTGACTTCGCCTATATTGTGTGTTGTCTTTCCTTTCACCAAAGTTACACTCGTCTACTATCTAGTTAGTGATTTCCCCTTCCCCCTTCCCTCCCTCATAACCATCAGAGATTGTTTTCTTTGTTGTTCGTAAACTTTTTCTTGGGCTTTTATAATAGTGGTCTCATATAATATTTGTCCTTTTGTGATTGATTTATTTCAGTCAGCGTAATGCTCTCCAGATTCATCCACGTTGTGAGATGTTTAGCAGATTCATCATTGTTCTTTATCCTTGTGTAGTATTCCATTGTGTGTATGTACGATAATTTGTTTCTTCATTCATCTGTTGATGGGATTAGTTTGTTTCCATCTTTTTGCTATTGTGAATAAAGCTGCAATGAACATGGGTGTGAATATGTCTATTCTTGTGATGGCTCTTATTTCTCTAGGATATATTCCCAGTAATGGTATTGCTGGAGTGCAAGGTATTTCTATTTCTATGTTTTATAAGGAGGCTCTGTATCATTTTTCATAGTGGTTGTACCATTTTACATTCTCACGAACGGTGCATAAGAGTTCCAATCTTCCCACAACCTCTTCAACATTTGTTATTTTCTGTCCTTTTGTTATTGAGGTGTTGAAGTATTTTATAGATCATAGAGGTTAGACCCTTGTTAGATATGTCATAGCCCAAAAAAAAGGCACAGTGGGAGCTGGTGGGTGGGGGTGGGCAGACCCAGGGTGGTGGCAGGCTGGCGGTACTCTAGCTGAGTGGTGTGGCATGGCCTGGTGGGAAGGGGTAGAGGTGGTGTATGAGGCAGAAGGGTGAGGGGCTGGAAAGGATGTTTCTTTGGTTACTGGGTACTCTGTTTCCTGTTGGGAGCTCCATGAAGTTGCCTTCCTGTACTCCCTGTCCAGGGTCGTTGCTTGCTGTGTTCCAAGATGGCGACACTGGGCTGTGTTAGTTGGCAGGGGACCTCCACTCCATATATCTTCTCATCCTCTGTTTTCCTTCAGTTTCTTCTTCCATTTGGTGTTTGATCTAGTTCTTTATCTTTTCATTTGATGCTTAGGTTTCCAGGATTGATGTTTGTATCTGTTTTACTTAGTTTTTAGGGTCTTTGCTGTAGATGGACTGCATGATGTGTCTGTCTAGGGTGCCATGTTGGCTCTGCCTCCTATTTAGATTTTCTTTTATTTCTTTCATCAGCATTATATATGTTTCAGTGTATAAGTCCTGTACATGTTTTGTTAGATTTACGCCTAATTATTTCATTTTTTGCCGTAAAAAAATGGCATTGTATTTTTTTAAATTTATTTTCGGTGGCAATACACACAACCAGACATACATTCATTCACAATTTCTACATGTGTATTTCAATGACAATGGTTACATACTTCACAGTGTGTTATCATTCTCACTGTCTCTACCCATATAATTATATCACCATTTATTTAGACTCTCTGCCCCTTCAAGCTCTCATCTGTGCTTTAAATTAATTACTGTCAGTTTGAACTGATATAGATAGTTCTTTATGAGACCAAAATGCTCAAGGCAAACATTCTTTATTAATTGAGCTAAACTGTTATTTATTTTATCAATGGCTTCATGAGATAGTTTCAGTTTAAGGTTTAAAGATTATCTCCAGACAATAGATTCAGTAGTCCCCCAGTCTCAATGGATCCAGCTAGTCTGGTTCCTATATGAATTTGAAGTTCTATACCCCGATTTTCCTCCTTTTGACCAGGATCTGTCTATTGGGTCCTTGATCAAAACGTTCAGTAATGGTAGCTGGGCACCATCCATTTTTTCTGGTCTCATGGCAGAGGAAGTGGTAGTTTATGGGGGCAATTAAACCTGCAGTCCATTTCCTTCTCTGATTCCTGGATCTCCTTCTTCTTCTGGTGTTCCGAGCAAATAGAAATCAATTGTTGTATCTCAGGTGGCCTCTAGCAAGCTTTTAAGACCCTGAGCATTACTCACTGAACTGGAAGTGGAATAGAAACTCTAAAAACAACTTTAGGCCAATTTACTGGCTAGATCCATGAAGCCATGACCCTAAACCATCAAATCAAGAAAAGTAATCCCATGAAGCATTTAGTTGTACCTAAGTAGTATCAACAGGCATGGCTTTTTTTTTTTTTTTTTTTGGCTGCTGTTGTAATTGTAAAATTATATAAAACATTTTATTTGCCATTTCACCCTTTTTTTCCAGTGTACAGATCACTGATAACAGCTACATTAGTCAAATTGTATAATTATTATCCTTAGTTGATGTCAATTTTCCCACCAACATCGAAAAACATTAACTACTTCCCAGAGAGTAATTTTCCCTCTCCCTACCCCCTCTTGCCCCTGGTAACCATTTGTAATCATTGGTCTCCATATAATTACCTATTCTTGTTATTTTATATAAAGAAGACCATACAATATTCGTCCTTTTGTGACTGACTTACTTCACACAGTATAATGTCTTTGAGGTTCATTCAATGTAGCATGTATCAGGATGTAATTTTTCTTTAAGCAGAGTAGTATTCCATTGACAACTTTCAATTTTCCTTGATTCATACTTCGTACATTCCACTTTCTGATTACTAATGGGTGTTTGCAGCTCTTCACATTTTGAGTCATGCCACTTCAGAAAATAAAGATTCCGGAAGCTTTACTCCATCCAAGTCATTAAGGTCGACTCTACACTGTCATTATAGGATAATATCCATAGGCCTATAAGGAAGACCAGTTAAAATGACTATTATTCAAAATTACTCATCAACCAGTAATATCAAAGATGAAGAAATAGAAGATTTTACCAACTTCTGCAGTCTGAAATTGATCAAACGTGCAATCAAGATGTATTGATAATTACTGGTGATTGGAATGTGAAAGCTGGAAATGAAGAAAAAGGATCATACTTGGAAAATATGGCCTTGATGATAGAAATGACAACAGAGATCACGTGATAGAATTCTGTAAGATCAATGACCTAGTCATTGGAAATACCTTTTTTCTACAACTTAAATGGCGACTATACACGTGGACCTTGCCAGAGGGAATACACAGGAAACAAATCGACTATATCAGAAGAATTCCAATATCATCAGTCAGAGCAAGGTCAGGGGCCAACTGTGGAACAGACCATCAATTGTTCTTATGCAAGTTCAAGTTGAAGCTGAAGAAAATTGAAACACATCCATGAGAGCCAAAGTACATCCTGGAGTGTATCCCACCTGAATTTAGAGACAATCTCCAGAATAAATTTGATGCGTTGAACACTAACGACCTAAGACCAGATGAGTTGTGGGATGACATCAAGGACATCATACATGAAGAAAACAAACGGACATTAAAAAGACAGGAAAGAAAGAAAAAACCAAAATGGATGTCAGAAGAGACTCTGAAACTTGCTCTTGAAGGTAGGGTAGCTAAAGCAAAAGGAAGAAATGATGAAGTAAAAGGGTGGCTCAAAAAGACAAAGTATTATAACGAAATGTGCAAAGACCTGGAGTTAGAAAACCAAAAGGGAGGAACACACTCAGCGTTTCTCAAGCTGAAAGAACTGAAGAAAAAGTTCGAGCCTTGAGTTGCAATTTTGAAGGATTCTATGGGCAAGATATTGAATGATGCAGGAAGCTCCAAAAGCAAATGGAAGAAATATACAGTCACTGTTCCAAAAAGGGAAACCCTGGGGGTATAGTGATTAAGAGCTACGGCTGCTAACCAAAAGGTCAGCAGTTCGAATCCACCAGGTTCTCCTTGGAAACTCCATGGGGCAGTTCCACTCTGTCCTATATGGTTGCTATGAGTTGTAATTGACTCGATAGCAACAGGTTTGGTTTTTTTTTTTTTGGGGGGGGGGGTACCAAAAAGAATTGGTCGATGTTCAAGCATTTCAGGAGGTAGCATATGATCAAGAAGTGATGGTATCGAAGGAAGAAGTCCAAGCTGCACTGAAGGCATTGGCAAAAAACAAGGGTCCTGGAACTGATGGAATACAACTGAGATGTTTCAACAAACAGATGCAACGCTGGAGGTGTTCACTTGCCTATGCCAAGAACATTAGAAGACAGCTACCTGGCCAACTAACTGGAAGACATCCATATTTGTAACCATTCCAAAAAAAGGTGATCCAACAGAATGCGGAAATTATTGAACAATGTAATTAATATCACACGCAAGTAAAACTTTGCTGGTGATAATTCAAAAACAGTTGCAGCAGTACATCAACAGGGAACTGCAAGAAATTCAAGCTGAATTCAGAAGAGGATGTGGAACAATGGATATCATTACTGATGTCAGATGGATCTTGGCTGAAAGCAGAGAATACCAGAAAGATGCTTACCTGTGTTTTATTGACTACGCAAAGGCATTTGACTGTGTGGATCATAACAAATTATGGATAACATTGTGAAGAATGGTAATTCCAGGACACTTAATTGTGCTCATGGGGAACCTGTACACAGACGAAGAGGCAGTTGTTTGAAAAGAAGGGGATACTGCATGGTTTAAAATCAGGAAAGGTGTGCATCAGGGTTGTAGCCTCTCATCATACTTATTCAATCTGTGTGCTGAGCAAATAATCTGAGAAGTAGGACTATATGAAGAAGAACTCGACATCAGGATTGGAGGAAAACTCATTAACAATGTGTGATACGTAAATGACACAACCTTCCTTGCTGAAAGTGAAGAGAACTTGAAGCACTTACTGATGAAAATCGAAGACTAGCGCATTCAGTGTGGATTACACCTTAACATAAAGAAAACAAAAATCCTCACAGCTGGAGCAATAAGCAACATCATGACAAATGGAGAAAAGCATTTCTTTTCACTTGCATCCACAATCAATGCCCATGGAAGCAGCAGTCAAGATATCAAATGATGTATTGCACTGGGCAAATCTGCTCAAAAGACCTGTTTAAAGTGCTGAAAAGCAAAGATGTCACTTTGAGGACTAAGGTGCGTGTGACCCAAGCCATGGTATTTTCAATCGCCTTATGTGCATTCGAAAGCTCGACAATGAATAAAGACTAAAGAAGAATTGATGCCTTGAATTATGGCATTGACGAAGAATATTGACTATCCCATGCACTTCCAGAAGAATGAACAAATCTATTGTGAAAGAAATACAGCCAGAGTACTCTTTAGAAGCGAGGATAGCGAGATTTCGTCTCACGTACTTTAGACATGTTATTAGAAAGGACTAGTCCTGGAGAAGAACATCACGCTTGGTAGAGGGTGAGTGAAAAAGAGGAAGACCCTCAACAAAATGGATTGACACAGTGGTTACAACAGTGGGCTCAAACATAGCAACGATTGTGAGAATGGCGCAGGACCGGGCAGTGTTTCCTTCTGTTATACATAGTATCGCTATGAGTCAGAACCAACTTGACAGCACCTAACAACAACGATATAGTTATATATATTTAATTAATAATATTTTTTAAATTGTTAGCCAAAAAGTCAGTTGATTTAAATAAAAACTAAGTGAGTAAACTAAATAAAGATATAAATTAAGATGCATATCTATATACTCATGTACATTTAATATAGATATGTACCGGCAGTCCCCAGGTTACGTACATCCGAGTTACAGACAACTTGTACTTTCCCTTTAATGTTATGTAAATTTGCCCTCACTCTGAAACGATTGAACCAACCTACCATGCAACAAATTCTTCGTCTCAGTCACCTTCATTTGCTGCATAAGAAGCTTCTAAACCACTGAAAAGGCTTCAAGCTTTTTCCTGCATTAAAGTAAGGCTAAATAAGAACCGTATGCACCTGTTCCAACTTTCCTACAAATTGGACTTAAAGACACAGGAAAGGATCTTGTTCATAACCTGGGGACTGCCTGTACATGAAAGTTAACAAACTCAAAAATATATACATACAGACACATACTTACTGAAGTTGTAAATAAGTGAACTGTGGGTATCTTCCAGAGACCCTCAGGGTTTCAGGCATTGGGGTTAGAGGCACATAGTTACTCTGGACACAAATCCCAGGGCAGGATTGAGAGCAAAATGCTCCCCAGCCAGTACACAGGCAGAAGATCCAGGGCTCCTGGTCTTCGCTTCCTAATAAACTTATTCTCATCCATCTGTCCCCCAGGAAACATACAACAGGATAGACGGACATAAACACACACACACACACACACACACACACACACAGAGACATACCTGAACCTGGTTAATGGAAAAGTGGCTGAAATGACTTGAATATAGAGAAGATGAGTATATGAATAATTAATTAGCAGAAATGATGTGGGATAAAACCAACATTTGTTGACTAGCCACTATGTTCCAGATATTATACAAACATCATCTTTTTTAATCCTCTCTATCACCCTTAAAAGTTGGTGTTACTAACTCATTTTTTGCAAATAAGTAAACTAAGGCTTAAGGAGGTTAAATAATTTGCCCGCGGTCACATGTAATATCTGGCAGCACTCGTACTTGTACCTCAATTTATCAGATTCAGAAATCTTCTACTTTGCTGTCTGTCTCTTATGGGAGAAGGCAGGGATTGGGGAAGTTAGGAGATAAGATAATAGAGAGAATTGGTGAAGTCTGGGAGGTGGCCACAGAGGAGGGTGTGGCTGGATTTCACTGGCTTCTTCAGTCCCTCCCAACCTCATAATTGTGATGTGCTCTGTTCCAGAGTCTACTTGGGATAAAATTTTATTTCAAGGGAAATGGCTGGGGTGGGTTCTGCTCTCCTTTTGGATCTGAAGGGAGTTGGCCAGGTTTCCTCTTTCTGAGTGTACATGACTAAGAAAGATGGGAGGGGCCCCAGCACAGAGACCCATCGCCAAGAACATCTCAGGGTGGAGAGACTTCTGGAACATTTTTTCCACTCTGCATCAGGCAGAGTAAAATTGATTAGCATTTAATTTGTTTCAGCTGTTCTTAACGTGTTGCCTAAAAACTTCAATGTACTTCACTAAATTCAATATTCCTTGTGGTTAACAGACTGAAAGCCAAAACACTCTTGAAGAAAACACCAGAAATGAGTGCTTTGGATCGTACTGAGTCCTTTGCTATTGTTTACTCATTTGAAATGCTCTGGGAATGCTAAATACTTTGGATGAGATATAAAAAAGAAACAATCTATGTCCAGTAAGACTTTTGGGTGGACCTTTGTTGTTTGTTGTTAGATGCCATCGAGTCAGTTCTGACTCATAGCAACCCTATTTACAACAGAACAAAACACTGCCTGGTCCGGCACCATTATCACAATAGTTGCTATGTTTGAGCCCATTGTTGCTGCCACTGTGTCAGTCCATCTCATTGAGGGTCTTCCTCTTTTTTCACTCACAGTCTACTTTACCAAGCATGATGTCCTTCTCCAGGGACTGGTCCCTTCTGATAACATGTCCAAAGTACAAGAGATGAAGTCTCGCCATCCTTGCTTCTCAGGAGTATTCTGGCTGTACTTCTTCCAAGACAGATTTGTTTGTTCTTCTGCCAGTCCGTGGTATATTCAACATTCTTCGCCAACACATAATTCAAAGACATCAACTCTTCTTCAGTCTTCCTTATTCATCATCCAGCTTTCGCATGCATATAAGGTGATTGAAAACAGCATGGGTTGGGTCAGGCGCACCTTAGTCCTCAAAGTGACATCTTTGCTTTTTGACACTTGAGAGAGGTCTTTTGCAGCAGATTTGCCCAATGCAGTATGTCATTTGGTTTCTTTCCTGCTTTCATGGACGTTTATTATGGATGCAAGTAAAATGAAATCCTTGACAACTTCAATATTTTCTCTGTTTATCATGATGTTGCTTATTGGTCCAATTGTGAGGATTTTTGTTTTCTTTATGTTGAGGTATAATCCATACTGAAGGCTGTACTCTTTGATCTTCATCAGTAAGTGCTTCAAGTCCTCTTGGCTTTCAGCAAGCAGGATTGTGTCATCTGCACGTCGCAGGTTGTTAATGAGTCTTCCTCCAATCCTGATGCCCTGGTCTTTTTCATATAGTCCAGCTTCTGGGATTATTTGCTCAGCGTACAGATCAAGTAAGTATGGTGAAAGGATGCAACACCGATGTATACCTTTTAAACCATGCAGTATCCCCTTGTTCTGTTCGAACAACCGCCTCTTGTTCTATGTACAGGATCTGCATGAACATAATTAAGTGCTGGGTAGATGACTGTCTAGAAATCAAGGTATCTACCCTGTGCTCTAGCTTTCCTTGGGCAGCCATGTGATTTAGAGTTAACACGCTTCACCTCTCTGGACTGCTTTCAGGTTTCTAACCTGGAAAATGAGGAGATCAAGTTCTTTTCTCAAAGATTGCTTCCATCTTTCACATGTTGTAATTGATTTTCATTGTTCTGATGCTTCAGTTCAGTTCTGGAAAAATATAACAGCACAATGCTCTCTCACTAAGAAGTGTGCAGAACAAGCAATGGCAGACTGCCTCTTGGAAACCAATGAGGGAGCAGTATCAAAGGAAATACCCTGGCCAAGGCTAAATAATAAGGCATTTTAGTCTCAAAAGGCCAGAGAACAAATGAGAGGCTGGGGAAATCCCCGGCTGCTTCTCTGTGTGTTCTTGGGTAAGGACACTTCAGTCCCTACCCTACCCACCACCCGCCCATTGCCATCGAGTTGATTCCAACTCACAGTGACCCTACACTACTGTCTCCATCTACGAAATGCAAATAAGGATACCCGTCTGTTATTGCAAACTTCTTTGTTAAGAAGTTTGGTCCAAGGGTGGGGTACAAATAGTGTGTATCAGACACTGAGGGCCACAGATGGGGTGCAGCTTCAGTAACTACTCTTTTTAAATCTTGCCTCCTGCTCTTTCCCACATTCCCTTCAATTGCCTGCTGTCTAACTTACTCTTTTCCTTTATTTCCTCTCCCTTGCTTCTCTCTTGCTGAATCACCTCCACTGGGTCTTCCCTTTACCAGTGTTCATGGATGACCAAGAGAGCAGCTGGAACAAGAAAAAGCCCCAGAGAAGTCCCGCCCTTTGACCCAGATGTTTAGGACGTCTTGAAAGGAAGCCTTCTGATGCCCTGCTTGCCACTTAATTGGCTTTATAGGGTCCCCAACAATTGTTGCTCCCTTACCACCAAAACTCAAGTTAGCATTCACCTGACTCTCTACATGCAGCCCTTCCCCCAGGGTCTGGGGAACTCCTGATCTATCTCAAGCAGCTTCAGAAGCTTCCTCACTTACCCCCAGGGCTGTGAGGTTGAGTGTGCACTTATTTATACTTGAGCTTGGAGAACCATGAAGTACCTACATTGAATGCCTCCCCCATCCTCCAAAGCTAAGGACTCCCCTATGCTCAATGCAACTCAGACTGCTGGACCCAGAGTTGGTGCTATTGCATCCATGGTCCAGGTCCTGTAAGGGTTGAAGAATTTCACAGTGGGGTGCAAGGCCAAAGCTAGCTATGTCACAGTGCTAGAGCCCTGCTGCTAATTGTAACATTGAAGCAGGGCTTTGAAATGATTCTTTCCAGTTTGAACCCCTGCTGAGAATTTGCATTCCATCCCAGATATACTGAATCAGAAACTACAGCTTAACAAGATCCTCAGGTGACTCTTACGTACAATAAATTTTGAGAACCACTGCTCTACTAGCAGTTCTCATATGTGGTCCCTAACTAGTAGTATTAGCATCGCCTGGAAACTTGCTGGAAATGCAAATTCTCAGGGTTCAAACCAAAAAGAATTGGTTTGAAGCCCTGCATTGAAGAGCCTTCGGCTTTGGCTGTGATGGTCCTACAGAGTTCATGCACTTCATAGATGGAGTAGATTTGTTTAATGAGGCACAGAGCTATGATACTGAAGGCAAGACTAGATATTGGAGGGTGCATGCTGATTGTAAACCTTCAGAAGGGGTGTTGTGTCAATATGGAACTCTCTTTCCAGGGTCAAATCATGCACTGGGAATCTAAAGTGTGGGAAACAGTTCAGCTTTGTCATTGACTCACACATTTGAGAATACTAATCTCACTAGGTGACATAATGGATAAGTAGTGTTCGCCTCCTCAGGAAATGTGTGTCCACATGGGAGGAGGAAGAAGGGCTCCAGGTAGTAGGTCTTCCTAATTTCATCTGGTTACACTTTACCATACTCTGAGAAGAATAGCCTGCACACAGTGATTCTGGAAAACAGCACAGCATCCTTTAAGTTTCACTTCTCCATAAATAGTGGAACATTTTATCTCTCTGAACATTCCTAGGGGAGCCAGCCAAAATAGAGCCTACTGAGTGAGCCTTCTAGCACAGCAAAGTACACAGTGCTACAGACGGTTTTGTGCTAACTACTCCTGCAGAATCTGGTTCTCTCTTAATTTTATTTTGAATCCCTTACTGAAGCTTTCCTGGGAACTTGGGAACTACACACTATCTCAGGCATCATTCTTCTTAAGAACTTAAACTCAAGATTGGAAATGTGAGGGAGTCCATGGAACAGAAACGAGAAAAAGATGAACATGCTTCGTAAACTCTGAAGTGTTGGTGTTGTTGTTCTTGTTGTTGGTCTATAAAACCCCATTGACCCCTCCCTCTGTGGTTCCTATTTTCTGTGTGCTGAGTCAAGGAAAAAAGCTCTGTCATCTACTGTCCTAAACATTCGTATTGTCCAAGGAGAAGCCCAATCCCATCTTCTAGCCTGGCCAGCCATGGCAAAAAACCCAGACTCATCTTATTAGATCCTGATTCTACTCTTACCTCCCCATAGTGGTAGTGACACGCTTTCTTACACATTGAACCGAGGCGTTTTCCTTAATTTCTCAACTCTAATTCACCTTGAGTCACAGATGGATGACAGAAGATCACATAAGTTTATTCTTTTTTGATTATACAGAGAGAAAACAAGGGAGCTTTTATTCTTGTGGACACACTGTGCTTGCAAAATGTTGCTCTGGCTCAGGGTGGGAGAGAAGGGTGTGGTTAGAATCAGACCTCAAATCCCCCCAAGCTCCCAACACAGCCTCTGTTTCTCCTCTGGGCTCCTTTCCCAGCTCTTCTGAAGGTTTCTCATTCTTTCTCTGGCATTCCTTTAGTGTGAACTCATGTAAACTATTTAATGAGCCAGGCAGCATTACCCAATTTTCATAAATTGAATGATAGAGGTTTATAAGAAAACCAGCCATGATTGTGAATGGTGCCATGAATATCAAGTTCTGCACTGACGCTTTTAAACTGGTCTTTATTAAAAATGGATTATAATCCTTCTGGGCTCAGGGCTGCTAAAAATGTTAGGAAATAACTTGGAAATTCTATGCTTTCATTATTCCCATTTTCCCCAGTTATTTGTTTTCCACCAGGAAATCTGACATATCTTAAGATATGTTGCTTTTGCCGTAGGCCATAAACTTTAATTTCAGCTGCAGCACTCTGAAAACCCCAGACACTCAGAATATTGTTATTTATATTCAGAAAAGAAGATTTTCTTCTAATCAATCAGGTTTACTTTCCCAGTAATTAGGTCAGCTGGGACAAACATGCTTTTTTTCCACTTTCTTAGTGACGATAAAATTGTGAGAACCATCGTATCTCATAATTACGTATTTAGGTATTGTTCTATCGAAAAACTTCAATAAAGGAAAAAGAATAAAATGAAACAGATAAATAGAAGAAAACTCTTCCTTCTACCCCTTCCCCCCCCTTTTTTTTACTATTTGAGCATCAGCAATTTCACAAATGTCTATGTGAGTTTAAATTCTACTTCTTGTTAGGATGACTATTATGAACTCCTCCCTAACTGAAGATTTTGTGCTCTGAAGTCATTGTGTTCTTAGGCTTTGGTCCAGAGTGATTTCATTTTCTGCCTGCTGGGATTTAAGAGAGACTGTTAATGTAAGGCTAGCATTTTGTGAGCCAAAGATATCTCTCTTTCTGAGTCATGCTGAATTGGACTGAACTGTGCGTTAAGATGCCCATCAAGTGTCTCCAAAATTTCAATTAGTGTTACAGAATTCTACTTGGATCAACCAGGGAGTTAATTAAAACGTACATTATGGATCTGATAAACTTAATGGTGAATTGGCACTGGGAAGGTGTAGATACCCATTGCCACTGAGTCAATTCCGACTCATAGCAACCATATAGGACAGAGTAGAACTGCCCCATACAATTTCCAAGGAGCACCTGGTGGATTCGAGCTGCCCACCTTTTGGTTAGCAGCTGTAGCACTTAGCTACTAAAACTCAGTTCTTGGAGAACAGTTCTCAATCTCACATTAAACACCAAAACCAAAAAAACGTGTTGCCCTCAAATCAATTCTGACTCATAGTGACCGTATAAGACAGAGTAGAATTGCCCCATAGGTTTTCCAAGGAGTGGCTGGTGGATTCAAACTGCAGACCTTTTGATTAGCTGCCAAGCTCTTAACCACCGAATCACCAGAGCTCTATATTAAAACATCAAAGTTAATTTCAGCCATATCAAAGAGTTAACATGAAATAATCTATAAACCTTAAGCTAAAAATATCCCCTGAATTCTTCTTAAAACCAAATAGCTTAGCTTAACTGGTAAAGAATGTCTGTCTTGATCATTATTCTCTTTTAAGATCTATCTATATGGGATCTGGAGCCCTGGTGTGCAGTGGTTAAGAGCTTGGCTGCTAACGAAAAGGTCATCAGTTAGAATCCACGAGCTGCTCCTTGGAAACCCTACGGGACAGTTATACTCTGTCATATAAGGTCACTATGAGTTGTAATGGACTTGAGGGCAATCGGATTTTTTGTTTGTTTATTTTTATGGGATCTATCTATAACAATGCCGCACTGGAGGTGCTCACTCGTCTATGCCAAGAAAATTGGAAGACAGCTACCTGGCCAACCAACTAGAAGAGATCCATACGTGTTCCCATTCCAAAGAAAGGTGATGCAACAGAATGCAGAAATTATCAAACAATATCATTAATATCACACAGAAGTAAAATTTTGCTGAAGATAATTAAAAAATGGTTGCAGCGGTACATCAATAGGGAACTGCCAAAAATTCAAGCCGAATTCAGAAGAGGACATAGAATGAGGAATATCATTGCTGAGGTCAGATGGATCGTGGCTGAAAGCAGAGAATACCAGAAAGTGTTTACCTGTGTTTTATTGACTTTGCAAAGGTATTCAACTGTATGGATCATAACTAATTATGGATAACGTTGGGAAGAATGGGAATTTCAGAACACTTAATAGTATTCATGAGGAATCTGTACATAGACCAAGAGGCAGTCATTCAAACAGAACAAGGGGATACTGTATGATTTAAAATCAGGAAAGGTGTGCATTGGGTTTCACCATATTTATTCAATCTGTATGCTGAGCAAATAGTCCCAGAAGCTGGACTATATGAAGAAGACTGTGGCATGAGGACTGGAGGAAGACTTATTAACAACTTGAAATATGCAAATGACACAACCTTCCTTGCTGAAAGCAAAGAGGACTTAAAGTACTTACCAATGAAGATCAAAGACTACAGCTTTCAGTATGGATTACACCTCGACATAAAGAAAACAAAAATCCTCACAACTGGAGCAATAAAAAACATCATGATAAACAGAGAAAATATTGAAGTTGTCAAGGATTTCATTTTACTTGCATCCACAATCAACACCCATGAAACCAGCAGTCAAGAAATCAAATGACATATTGCACTGGGCAAATCTGCTGCAAAAGAACTCATTGAAGTGTTAAAAAGCAAAGATGTCACTTTGATGACTAAGGTGTGCCTGACCCAAGCCATAATATTTTCCATTGCCTCATATGTAGGAGAAAGCTAGACAATGAATAAGGAAGACTGAAGATAAATTGATGCCTTTCAATTATGGTGTTGGCGAAGAATATTGAATATACCATGGACTGTCAGAAGAACAAACAAATCTGTCTTGCAAGAAATACAGCCAGAATGCTCCTTGGAAGCAAGGATGGAGAGACTTTGTCTCATGTACTTTGGACATATTATCAGGAGGGACCAGTCCCTGGATAAGAACATCACGCTTGGTAAGGTAGAGGGTCAGTGAAAAAGAGGAAGACCCTTTACGAGACAGACTGATACAGTGGCTGCAACAATGGGCTCAAACAAAACAATGATTGTAAGGATGGCACAGGAGCAGGCGGTGTTTTGTTCTGTTGTACATAGGGTCACTGTGGATTGGAACTGACTCAACTGCACCTGACATCAACATGTGGGATCAAATTAACAACAGCACTCAAAAGATTAGATAGAAACCTTAGGGAGCAGTGAGTTTATGTTAATAGGGGAGAAACAATTCAGAAAAAGAGGGTGAGAATGTGCACAACTCGAAGAATGCAATCAATGTTACTGAATTGTACATGTAGAAACTGTTGAACAGGTGTACGTTTTGTTGCGTGTATTCTCAACAACAACAACAACAACAAAATAAAAACGTTGACACGAGGGTTATTCCCAGGGTGTTTTTTATCTTTATTGGTTTGAATGAAACGACAAAAACGATGATAGGGTTTCAAAAAGGAAACGAAGAATTTACTAATTATGAGCCTATCCATTAAGAATGATGCCACCCTGTGGGGACCATGGTCTCCGGGAACATCTAGCTCAATTGGCATAACACAGTTTATAAAGAAAATATTCTACATTCTACCTTGGTAAGTAGCGTCTGGGGTCTTAAAAGCCTGTGAGCAGCCATCTAAGATACTCAAATGGTCTAACTCTTCGGCAGCGAGGAAGAATGAAGAAAACAATATACAAGGAAAAGATTAGTCCAAAGGACTAATGGACCACAACTACCACAGCCTCCACCAGACTGAGTCCAGTACAACTAGATGGTGCCTGGCTACCACCTCTGACTGCTCTGAAAGGGATCACAACAGAGGGCCCTGGAAAGAGCTGGAGAAAACAGTAGAACAAAATTCTAACTCACAGAAAAAAGACCAGGCTTACTGGTCTGACAGAGACTGGAGAAATCCCGAGTGTATGGCCCCCGGACACACTTTTAGCTCAGTAATGAAGTGACTCCTGAGGTTCACCATTCAGGCAAAAATTAGACAGCCCCTTAAAACAAAATGAGAGTAACGGGGCACAACAGTTCAGAGACAAGGACTAGAAGGCAGGAGGGGACGGGAAGGCTGGTAATAGGGAACCCAAGGTTGAGAAGGGACAGTGTTGACATGTCATGGGATTGTTAACCATTGTCATAAAACAATATGTGTACTGACTGTTTAATGAGAAACTATTTGTTCTGTAAACCTTCATCTAAAGTACAATAAAAAAATTTAAAAAATGAAAACAAGAAAGAATGATGCCGCCTTCTTAGTTACTAATATCAAGCTGTCCAGCAATCGGCACCAGTGTGAAACAGAAAATCAACACTTGTGAGAGATCCTGTGCTGGAAGAAAATTGGCACTTAAAAATTATCTCCAAAGTTGGTTACTCCAGCCTTCAGGGGCAAAAAGGTGAGTTTCAGAATTCTATGAGATAATCCACGATGTGCAAAAAGATTCATGTATATGGATGTTTATTGCAACATTATTTATCATAGTGAGAAATTGGAAATAACAAAATATTCAAAAGGTAGAGAATTGTTTAAATAAATTTTGATACATTCATACAATGGAATTCTATACAATCATAAAATAATGTTATTTTGAAGTAATATTAGAGTTCACAAAAGATTTATATGTTCAGTTAATTAATATATTATGCATAATAAGACAAAAAAGCAGTTTACAAAATAGTAGACTCCAACAGTTAATTGTGGCTAACTCTGGGGAAGTGCCCAAAAATCTGAATTTTTTTCTCCCTGCCTGTTTTAATATTTTTTTGTAATCAAAGAAAAGAGTAATAAATGGCATAAAAAGACATTTCATTTGCAAATCTGCTGAGAGGATGGCACATATTTTAATCACTTATTTTTAATTTTTTTTAATGAGAACTCCCAAATTATTTGTCTCTTCAGAGCTGCATCTACTTCTTGTATTTCTCATCAATTTTTAAAATATCTGTCACTTCCTATCATATTTGGAAACCTTGTTGTTTTCCACTTATGCAATGCTTTGGGGAAATTAAATTTGATTGCTCAAAGTCATCAGAAATGGCCTTAATGTGAGAGTTCCGGCAAAATGGCACTCTAGGCAGAAGCACCACACTGTCCCTCCACAGCAAAGATCCGAAAAACTAAGCCGAACAGAGAATACAACAATCTTGAAACCCTAAAACATCAAATGAAGAGATAAAGAACTCAGCCAAGCACCAAATGGAGTGAGAAAACTGACAGAGAACGGAGAGCGAGGAGAGATTTGTGCAGAGGTCCCCTACCAGCTAACACAGCGTGGATCCGCCATCCTGGACTCCTATCAGAGACCAGCAAACGGGGGGTACAAGAAAGCAGCCTCATGGAGCGTCCAGTGGGAGACAAAACAACCAGTAATTTGCGGTGTGTGCTTTCCCACCCCCCACCCCTCTTCGCCCCGGATTGGCCTCCTCTGCTTCCCGCAGCCATGGTCTCTTGACCGGGAAGCGCCGGCTGCTTGGATTCCACACACCCAAGCGGTCGTCTCTCTGGGTGCCATTTGTTGGCTGCTAGTGTTGCTTGTTTTTTTTCTGCTTCTTTTGATTTCTCACTTGCCTCTCGCCACCTCCCCCTCCTTTCACTCGAGTGCCTGGCTCCGTGCGCCACCTTTGCTTCTTCCTGAGAGGCTGCGGAGCTCCATTCAAGTGTGGAGCTGCTTCCCAGTCTGGGCTACCGTGCTGCTGGGATCCCGGGGCTTTTATTCGTTTGTTCGTTCTGAATTGTTTGTCTGTTTTCTTTTCCTTTTCTTGAGTTGGGAGCCCTTTCTGGCCAGGCAGAGCTGCGTGGCTAGGAACTCCCCTTCAGCTTCCAGAGATGTGCGGAGGGATCCCTGAGGGCATTTCCTTTTTCGTTTTTTTTTTTTTTCCCTGTTTTTTTTGGGGACCTTTCTTGTTTTGTTTTTTTTTTTAATTTGTTTTGTTTTCTTTTCCCCCTTTTCCCTTTTTGTCTTTCTTCATTGCTCAGTCTCTCATCTATCTATATCTTCCTTCTCTTTCTGATCCCTGAATAGCAGGTGTTGTATACCTCTACGCCTTCTAGCCAGGCTGTACTGCAACACCTGAGAGCGACTTCCCCAGACCTCATAGCTGCATTGGTGGGATCCCTGGGAACTTGTTGTTCTTTAACCTTTCTGATTTTTATTTATTCATTTTTGCCTTTTCTTCCTCTTCCCCTTTCTGTTTTTCTCCATTTCATAGTCTCTCATCTCTCCATTCCAACGGCAAGCTCCCCTAGCATTCTTTTTTGTTTGTTTGTGTGCTTTTGGCTCCTGTTCCTCTCTCCTCTCTACCACATCCATCTTAGCTCCGCACATAACAATCTCCCCACTACATCCTGCCTACCTGCACCGTGCACTTGACATCACACCACCAAGCAGCACAGGCACGGCCTACTGGAACCTGCCCTGCACTGATTACCGACCTGCCCTGGTGGCTGTAGTAAGTGCCACAAACAACCTGTCCCAGTAACTCCTCTTCAGGTAGACCCGCCCTGCTGTACCATATCTGAGTGACTGACCTTGCCAGTTGGAGAAGGAGGCGAAAAGTATTGAGTGCACAGACGAGCAAACAACAAAGAACACACAGTCCACCTGCTCAGACATAGTCAAAAAAAATTTTTTAAAAAGGGATGAAACAAACAAATCTACAATTAATAAATGAGAAAAATAACTGCTGAATGCCCTGAAAACAGCAGACAATATCAAAACATTTACAAAAACAGGACAGGATGGTTCCAGTAGGCGTCCAAAATAAAACACCAGAAGACTCTCCAGTGGAAGAAAATGCACTAGAACTATCTGATAGGGAATTCAAATCTCTAATACTCGGAATTCTCCAAGAACTGAGGCAAAAAACAGACAAAAATGAGGAAAAAATAGACAAATTCATGGAAAATATGGACCAAAAATTGGAAGAATTCAGGAAAATAATGCAGGAACAAAATGTTAAAATAAATTCACAACTAGAAATTATACAAAAACAACAATTAGAAATCCAAAAGATAAGCAACAAGATTTCAGAAATGGATGATGTCATAGAAGGGCTGAGAAGCAGATTTGAAATGGTGGAAGACAGGATCAGTGGAATTGAAGACAAACACTTGGATACAACTCTGTTTTAGGAAAACTCAGAAAAATGAACAAAGAAAAATGAAGAGACCCTGAGAGTTATGTGGTACACAATTAAAAGCAAAAATTTGTGAGTGATTGGCATTACAGAACAGGGGGAGAAAAGAGAAAACACAGAGAGGATCATTGAGGAACTGCTGACAGAAAACTTCCTCAATATCATGAAAGATGAAAAGCTGGCCATCCAAGAAGCTCAACAAACCCCATATAGAAGAGACCCAAAAGAAAATCACCAAGGCATATCATATTCACGCTATCCAAAACCAAAGACAAACAAAGAATCCTGAGAGCAGTTCAAGAAAAACAAGAAGTCACATACAGAGGAAAAACAATAAGACTAAGTTCAGATTATTTGGCAGAAACCATGCAGGAAAGAAGGCAATGGGATGACATATATAAAATCTTGAAAGAAAAAAAATTGTCAGCCAAGAATAATATATCCTGCAAAACTTTTGTTCAAATTTGATGGTGAAATTAGGTCATTTCTAGATAAACAGAAATTAAGGGAATATGTAAAATTCAAACCAAACTTACAAGAATTAGTAAAGGGAGTTCTTTGATGTGAGGACAAACAGCTTCAGCTCACAGGCAGAACCTAGGATAGAGGATCGTACGAGCCAGATACAAATCTATGAAATGAACTCTCAAGGACTATCCAAAACCAAAAGAAATACAACAGGGAATCAGAGCAGTTAATCAATAAATGACAACAACATCAAAACAGTAAAAGAGGGAATAAACGGCATAGGTATAGAACCTACTAATGGAGAGGAAGGCAAGGCAATACCAAGTAATGGTAGACTGCTTCAAACTTATAAAGATAAGGGTAAAATTCATGGTAACCACAAAGAAAGTTAACAAACATACTCATAAAAATAAAGACAAAAAACATAAAGTCTCGGCAAAAACAAAACCTACAAAAACAAAAGAAATGAAAAAAAAAATCCACTAACAAAAGTAACTCAGCACAAGAGAGTAAGAAGATCAAAGAAAACTTCAGCAACACAAAAAAAAGCACTACAAAATGACAGCAACAAACTCACATCTATCAATAATTACACTGAATGTAAATGGACTCAATGCACCCATAAAGAGACGGAGAGTGGCAGAACGGGTAGGAAAACAGGATCGATCAATATGCTGTCTACAAGAGACACGCCTTAGAAACAAAGACGTGAATTTATTAGAAGTCAAAGGTTGGAAAAAAATATATCAAGCTAACAACTACCAAAAAAGAGCAGGAGTGGCAATTCTAGTCTCAGATAAAATAGACTCTAAAACAAAATCTACCATAAAAGACAAAGAAGGACACTATATAATGATTAAGGGGATGATCCATCATGAAGACATAACCATAATAAACATCTACGCACCCAATCACAGGGCTCCAAAATACATAAAACAAACTCTAACAACACTGAAAAGAGACATTGACAGTTCCACAATAATAGTAGGAGACTTCAACACACCACTGTCAGTAAAGGACAGAACAACTAAGAAGAAACTCAGCAAAGATACAGAAGACCTAAAGGGCACAATCAGCCAACTTGACCTCATAGACATACATAGAACACTCCATCCAACCACTGCAAAGTACACATTCTTTTCCAATGCACTTGGAACGTTCTCCAGAAAAGACCACATCTTAGGCCACAGAGCAATCCTCAACAAGATCCAAAACGTTGAGATAATTCAAAGTATCTTCTCTGACCACAATGCCATCAAGGTAGAAATTAACACTAGAAAGAGCAAGGAAAAAAAAATCAACTACATGGAAACTGAATAATACCCTGCTTACACATCAGTGGGTAATAGAAGAAATCAGAGATGGAATCAAAAAATTCCTAGAATCAAATGAGAATGAAAACACATCATACCAAAACCTCTGGGACACAGCAAAGGCAGTCCTCAGAGGACAATTATAGCAATAGAAGCACATATCAAAAAAGAAGAAAGGGACAAAATCAAAACATTAACCACAGAACTCAAACAAATAGAAAGAGAACAGCAAAAAAAGCCCACAACCACCAGAAGAAAGGAAATAGTAAAGATCAGAGCAGAAATAAATGAAATAGAGAACAGAAAAACAATAGAAAGAATCAAGAAAACCAAAAGTTGGTTCTTTGAAAGAATCAACAAAATCGACAAACCACTGGCCAGACTGACAAAAGAAAAACAGGAGAGGACACAAATAACCCAAATGAGAAATGAAATGGGGCACATTACAACAGACCCAACTGAAATAAAAAGGATTCTAACAGAATATTATGAAAAATTATACTCCAACAAATTTGAAAACCTAGAGGAAATGGATAAATTTCTAGAATCACAAGGCCTACCAAAACTACAACAAAGTGATGTTGAAAATCTGAAGAGACCCATAACAGGAGAAGAGATTGAAAAGGTAATTAAAAAAACTCCCAACCAAAAAAAGCCCTGGCCCAGATGGCTTCACCAGAGAATTCTACAAAACTCTTACAGAAGAGCTTGTACCAGTACTACTCAAGCTATTTCAGAGCATAGAAGAGGAAGCAACACTTCCAAAGTCATTATATGAAGCCAGCATAACGCTGATACCAAAACCAGGCAAGGATGTCACAAAGAAAGAAAATTACAGACCAATATCTCTCATGAATATAGATGCAAAAATTCTGAACAAAATTCTAGCCAATAGAATTCAGCATCATATCCAAAAAAAAATACACCACAACCAAGTAGGATTCATACCAGGTATGCAAGGATGGTTCAATATTAGAAAATCAATCAACGTAATCCACCACATAAATAAAAGGAAAGAAAATAATCACATGATCATCTCAATTGACGCAGAAAAGGCATCTGACAAAGTCCAACACCCATTCCTGATAAAAACTCTCAATAAAATAGGTATAGAAAGGAAATTTCTCAACATAATAAAGGGCATCTATGCAAAACCAACGGCCAACATCATTCTTAATGGAGAGAGGCTGAAAACATTCCCCTTGAAAACAGGAACAAGACAAGGATGCCCTTTATCACCACTCCTATTTAACATTGTCCTGGAAGTTCTAGCTGGAGCAGTAAGGCAAGAAAAAGAAATAAAGGGCATCCAAATTGGTAATGAAGAAGTTAAACTGTCCCTGCTTGCAGATGATATGATACTATACATAGAAAACCCTAAAGACTCCATGAGAAATCTCTGGAACTAATAGAAAGATTCAGCAGAGTAAGAGGATACAAGATAAACATTCAAAAGTCAGTTGGATTCCTATACACCAGTAAGCAGAACGATGAAAAGGAAATCAGGAAAACAATACCATTTTCAATAGCCCCTAAAAAGATAAAATACTTAGGAATAAATCTGACCAGGGATGTAAAAGACCTATACAAAGAAAACTACAAAACACTACTGCATGAAACACAAAGGGATCTACATAAATGGAGAAACATACCATGCTCATGGATAGGCAGACTCAACATTGTGAAAATGTCAATTCTACCCAAAGCAATTTAGAAATACAATGCAATCCCGATCCAAATACCAACAACATTCTTCAAAGAGATGGAAAAACTAATCATTAACTTTATATAGAAAGGGAAGAAGCCCCGAATAAGTAAAGCACTACTGAAGAAGAAGAATAAAGTTGGAGGACTCACACTACCTGACTTCAGAACCTACTATACAGCTACAGTAGTCAAAACTGCCTGGTACTGGTACAATGACAGATACATTGACCAATGGAACAGAATTGAGAACCCAGATGTAAATCCATCCACCTACAGTCACCTGATTTTCAACAAGGGCCCAAAGTCCATCAAATGGGGAAAAGACAGTCTTTTTAACAAATGGTGCTGGCAAAACTGGATATCCATTTGCAAAAAAATGAAACAGGACCCATACCTCACACCGTATACAAAATCTACTTCAAAATGGATCAAAGACCGGAATATAAAGCCTAAAACTATAAAGTTCATAGAAGAAAAAATAGGACCAACACTTCAGGCCTTAATACATGGCAGTAACAGGATACAAACCATAACCATCAACGCACAAACCCCAACAGGTAAGCTAGATAACTAGGATCTTCTAAAAATCAAACACCTACGCTCTTCAAAAGACTTCACCAAAAGAGTCAAAAGAGAACCTACAGACTGGGAAAAATTTTTTGGAAAGTACAAGTCAGACAAAGGTCTAATCTCCATAATCTATAAGAAAATCCAACACCTCTACAACAAAAAGACAATCCTATTAAAAAATGGGCAAAGGAAATGAAGAGACACTTCACCAGAGAAGACATTCAAATGGCCAACAGACACATGAGGAAATGTTCAGATCACTAGCCATTAGAGAAATGCAAATTAAAACCACAATGAGATACCATCTCACCCCAGCATTACTGGCACGAATCAAAAACACTGGAAATAACAAATGTTGGAGGGGCTGTGGGGAGATGGGAACTCTTATGCACTGCTGGTGGGAATGCAAAATGATACAACCAGTTTGGAAAATGATATGGTGCTTCCTCAGAAAGCTCAAAATAGACATACCATTCGATCCAGCAATCCCACTCCTAGGAATATATCCTAGAGAAATAAGAGTCATCACTTGAATAGACATATGCACGCCTATGTTCATGGCAGCATTGTTCACAATAGCAAAACGATGGAAACAACCTAGATGCCCATCAACAGATGAATGGATAAACAAACTATGGTACATACACACAGCGGAGTACTATGTAAAGAGAAAAAACAACAATGAATTTGTGAACCATCTCATAATACGGATAAAACTGGAGGACATTATGCTGAGTGAAATAAGTCAATCACAAAAGGACAAATATTGTATGAGACCTCTATTGTAAAAACCCATTAAAAAGTTTGCACACAAAATGTAACAATCTTTGTTGGTTACCAGGGATGGGAGGGGTTGGGGAGAAATACTAAATAGGCAATAGATAAGTGGTATCTTGGGTGAAGGGTGAGACAGTACACAATACAGGGGAAACTAGCACAACCTGTACAAGGAAAGGTCATGGAAGCCCCATAGACACATCCAAACTCCCTGAGGGACTGAATTGCTGGGAGGAGGGCTGTGGGGACTATGGTCCCAGGGAACATGTAGCTCAATTGGCATGACACAGCTTATAAAGACAATGCTCTACATTCTACCTTGGTGAGTAGTGTCTGGGGTCTTAAAAGCCTGTGAGCGGCCATCTAAGATGCTCCACTGGTCTCATCCCTTTGGGAACAAGGGAGAATGAAGAGAACAGGATACAAGGAAAAGATTAGTCCAAAGGACTAATTGTCCACAGCTACCAAGGCCTCCACCGGACTGAGTCCAGTACAGCTAGATGGTGCCCGGCTACCACCACTGACTGCTCTGACCAGGATCACAACAGAGGGTTCTGGACAGAGCTGGAGAAGGATGTAGAGCATAATTCTAACTCACAAATAAAAGACCAGATTTACTGGCCTAAAGGAGAGTGGAGAAACCTTGAGAGTATGGCCCCCAGACACCCTTTTAGCTCAGTGGTGAAGTTACCTCCGAGGTTCACTGTTCAGCCTGGGAGTGGACAGCCCTGTAAAACCAAATGAGACTAACGAGGTACAGGAGTCCATTGACAAGGGCCAGAAGGCAGAAGGGGACAAGGAAGCTGGTGATAGGGAACCCAAGTTTGAGTAAGGAGATTGTTGATGTGTGGTGAGATTTTTAACCATTGTCATAGGGCAACATTTGTAGTAACTGTTAAATGAGATACTATTTTGTTCTGTAAGCCTTCATCTTAAGTGAGAATAACAGCACAATTGGAAGAGCATACTCAATGTCACTGAACTGTGTATGTAGAAATTTTTGAAACGGTGTATCTTTGGCTATGTGTATTTTCAAGAAAAAAAAAAAGTTGAGAAGTTAGAGGGTTAATAGGTTGTGGGGTTGTTAACCAATGTCATAAAACAACATGTGTACTACTGTTTCATGAGAAACTATTTGTTCTGTAAGCCTTCACCTGAAGTACAATAAAACATAAAAAAGAAAAAAAAAAGAATAAATGAATAAATGTATGTAAAATCTTCAACAGTGCCTGGAAAAAAAAATAAATGGCCTTAATTTGGTTTCTGTAAATCATCTTTAAATGTTAATATGTGATGTTGATAGGCTGTTAAATTGGCCAAGAGGCCATTAGGCCTGCAAGAAAAAAGTTCTTTATTATTGCAAAAAACCCCTGGACAAACTAGACCTTCAAAGCAACATGTAAACCTCAGAAAGTGAAAACGAGACATACATGCTAAGCCAGGGTGCTCCAACATGCATAGCACACATCAGGCTATTTGACTGAAGATGCAGAATTGAGGCTTCAACCAGTAAGACTCTACACTGGGGAAAGATCAGGCTTTAGGTCAGTACATTCTGCATTGTAGGATTCTAATCCAAGGCAATTTCATGGCACAAATGAGAATGTCTCTTGGTTAGATGGGAAATTCCATTAAATTTTATTATACGAGAATGTCAAAAACTAAATTGTTATTGTACTACCTGCTCCTGATTTGAAATGTATTTGTTAATGGAAACCACATGTTAAAAGCTTCAAAATCCCAATGATCTCTCTCTCTCTTTCACACGCACACGCGCGCGCGTGCGTGCATGCATAGGGTAGCAGGCAGAGAGAGATTTTTAGGTTGTGAATCATGGCCATAGCTGGTATTCTCAGTGTTTCTTTCCATCACATCTCTCTGCCTATGAACTGGAGCGTATTCTTTTCTCTCAGGCACTCATATTTCTTACCCCCACCACACAGTTGCATTAAGGATAATGGGGTAGCATTTCTCCATGCCTCCAGTCTTGGGTTGCCCAGGTTGCTTGCTATGGGGAAGGAGGTGGCAGGAACCCTAGGCCGTAGAGGTGTGGATCGCTCGTCTGGGGTGGTGAGGTTCAGGTAAATGCAGTTGCTTGGTGCCCATACCACAGGGATATGGAGACCCAGGTCAGGGGGAAGAGTAAAGAGGGGAAGAGTAGAGGGAGATAGGAGGGAAACAGTTAATAATGTGGGCAATATCAGGGCACCAAGGCATGGCATAGGCAGAGAAGAGAGTGAGGTGGAGTGGTCTGGGAATGGAGAACTGCTGAAGAAGGGTCAGAGTAGGAGGTATGGTTGGTAAAACAAACATTCTTTCAGTGAAGATCTGTGGATTTTATATATATATATATAATCTTAGTTTTGTGATTCTGAAAAGATCTTTTTTCCCCTCTGTCACTTGAATTGTGGTTTAGCTGGATTTAACAGTCAAAATAGAAAAGTTTGTTCTTTCAGCACTTTGAAGACTGCTTTCTCCATTGTTAGTAGCACCTAACGTTGCTGCTGAGAAGTCTGCTGTCAGCCTAGGATTGTTTTGTTTTTGATAATCTGTGTTTTCTCTCTGCTATGCTTAAAATTTCTTTTTTATCTTTTATGTTCTAAGTATCATTACAATGTATCTATATGGGGATTTATTTTTATTTATCCTTTCGGTACCTTGAGATAATACACTTAGCTTTTTTCAGTTCGAGGACTTGTGTCCTTCTGCTCTGAAGAATTCTCAGCCATTAGTTTTTCAAATGTTGCTTCTCTGTCATTCTTTTCATTCTCTTTTTATGGAACTCATTTATATGCATGATGAAGTCTTTTGACCTAAACTTCATGTCACTTGGCCACTTTGTGTATTTAAGGTCTCTGTCTTTCTGTGTTTCATTTGAAGTGAGCTCCTCCGTATGATCTTCCAGGCACCAGTTCTTCCTTCACTGAGTCTAGAGTTCATTCTATTAAGTGCTTTTTAAACTTCAAGGCCTATATTTCCATTTCAAATAATTCTATTTGGTTATTTTGCATACCAATCTGTTCTTGCTTTATTTTTGCTTATTTTTTACAATGGCTAGTTGTTTTTATGACTTATTTTTCCATTCATCTCTTTGAGCTTCTTTGTAACCAATTTGTCACATTGTTCGTTAAAATTAATTTCCTTCTGGAATGAGTTCATGTTCTGATTTCATTTTTTATTGACTGTACTTTCTTAGAATTAGATTTCACAGATTTTGAAATTTTGATTTGCAAGTTTATTTTGAATTGAAGTGTTTTTTTGTTTCTTTTCAGTAGTCTATCTATCTATCTATCTCTTTCTACATCTCCAAGCTCAATGGTTTTGTGGCTGTCTCTTTACCTAGTCCACTGGAATCCTATTTTAGAACCAGATGCTATAAAGGCAACTCAGAGATCTTGGTTACAGTGATGTCAGAGATATCTCAGGTATAGTCATCAACTTGGTTCTTTTCCTGGTTTCAGGGTTGGATATATGTCCTCTTACCATCCTGAGTCCAAGGGCTCCTCTAAGTCATAGCTCAGCGAGCCTTTGACTAAGAGCAATGATCCTGATTTTGGTCACTTATCTTAGGTGGAGTAGACTCTCAGCCACCCAGCCACCACCACTCAATTCTGGACCTGGAGACCAGTAGCTCCACAACTTTAGCCCAACTCACTGTTTTGCATTCTGCTGTCTTTTCTAGTCCATGGAGATAGTAATCTTCTTCTTCTTTTTTTTTTTCTTGAATTTTGGGATGTCATTTTTGTTTTTTTATTTTTATTGTTTATTTATCTTTGATATTTGTTTGGGAAGAATAGCAATGTCAAAGTGTGAACTTCCTGGAACCAATCTTACTTATTACAGCAGCTATTTTTAAAAGTCTACCTTGTCATACTTTCAATTATCTGTGATAGAAAATTGACCATTAGTACCTAGGTCATATCTAAGGACTGAAAGGGAATTTTGTATTTAGTGAAGTGAGGATGACTTGCTGATTATAAAAATAGGGCACAGTGTTCCCTATCAGAGGTCAAACCATTCTCACTGAATTGATGTGAAAATTCTGTGGCCCCTCAAGGCCTGAAATCCAGAAAAAAATCTAAGTATATTCCCTCAAGACTTAAAGAAGAATATGTCATCATAGGATTTTAGAGCTTAAAGGAATATCAAATTATTATTGTCATTATTATGTATTATATAATTATGTATACTATAGCCTCCTCATTTCTGGATCTGAAAAAGGAGACTCAGAGAAATTAAAGGAACTTATCAAGGTTACAAGTACATTAGTAGCAAAGCTGGAGCTTGAAAAAAATGGATTCTTCTAAGTTTGTATTTCTCCAACAAAACTGTTCTGAACACATATCAGAAATGATAAAATTAGGTTGTTTGATATATGATCTCTACTTCAATGCTTAATTATTTGTAACAGTGGAAGCATTTCACAGAACAAATCACATCCAGGTTTTTAAGGTCTCAATTTCAATTTGCTATGTGTTTTTCAAATGTAAATATGTACATACAGCATTTCTTGTTTCACACAGAAAGCTGAATTAGCCTGGATGCTCCTTATTCTGTCTCTCACATGGCCGTGTTCTATTAAGAGTCTGATTTAGATAAGCATAAGAGAATAAAAAGTAAGAGTAGATAAGGAAATAGAAGTATTTTTCAGGGTCCATGGCAACAAGCATCAGAAGCTCACTCTGGCTGATTAAGCAGAAAAATAATTTATTACAAGGATTTTGTGTAGCTCACAAAAGTGTTGGGAAGACTAGGGAACCGGGCCTGAAGGTAAGCTTCCAGAATTAGGTCTCAAAACTTTAGAAGCAGCCTGATGGGAAAACCACTACAGCTGCTGCTGCAAGCGCCAAGCACTCGATGCTCGTGAACTAGATGCTCCAACAGGAGCTTCACTAAAACTACAGTTGCCACCAGCATCAATGCCATTTCTGTGCAGAACACATCAGACTATGAATGGGGCCTTCTGGATCTGTGCGGTGTGTTCGTACTGCTTTAGTCATGGGAGCTCAACTTGCAACCCCTGCTGACCCTGAAAGCCAGTCACCTTTGTCACCACCCCCAGGAGCAAAATAAATTCTGTGTAAAGCTTCCTGCTCAAGGCAGGAATTCCTTGTGCTCGGGTTTGTCTAATTGGTGGACTCTGGCTCACATGCTTGGAAGCTAGCTTCAGATGAAGGGCTGGGGAAGCAAGTTTTCTCTCTTCGCTCTTAGAACAACAGGGCTCATAATGGAGAAACTTCCCCAAACATTGCTGTTCAATTACAAGGCAACTAGAAAGTTTCCCAATGTCTACTACATTTAATAAATTAAAATTGTCAAAACAAATGAAGGCGCTGAAGTGCCCATGGAAGTGCATGTGAGTCAAGACCTTCCACTGTGCTAGATAACTCTCCATTTATTCCCCTGCACCGTGCCCCTGGAGGCTGACCTATATGGACTGTAGCGACTGGCTCCCTTGCCCTCTGACTTCCAGTTGGGTTTGGCCAGTGGGTGGGGCTGGCAGGAGATGAAAAGGTAGCAGAAGGGTGAGGTGTGAGAATTTAGCGACCCAGTTTTCTCCTGGCAGAGTTGAAGGCCTCTGCTGAGTGGCTGTCTCCCACAGCTCTGGGTTCTGGCCACTGCTCCCTCCTCCAGCCCCATTAGGCGTAGTGATTTCCACTTTTGCTAGCCCGGGCTATGTCATCATCCCTTGTGGGTTTCCTTAACCTTCCTGACACCTTGTAAATACTATCTTTTGAAACTCTGTCCATTATCTCATTGCATGTGCTAGCAGTTCTCTGCCGGGATCCTGAATAATACACCTATGCCTACTGTGCCACATGCTCATTATCTTATTTTTTCATTTCACCAAAGTGCTGGAAGATATAGATATAAATATATTTCTTTTTGTTTTCTTCTCAAATCCAAATTACAAATTAATTGAGTTAAATGAGGTTAATATTTTAAAATAAGACAGTAGGAGTAATCTGTCATTAAGGATTCAAAGAATTTATTTCATATAGCTCTAGCCAAGTTCTTTCCTGACCATGCACCATAATCTCTAAAACTCTTAAAAATCAAGAATTTGGGGCTCCATTTCAGACCAGAAGGGAGAAGGGGCATAGTTATTGTTTTTTTAAAAAAAATGGATCAGCTGGTTCTGAGGCAAACCCCAGATAGGCCCTAAGGAAGAAGGAGTCACAGAAACAACACAAAATGAGGAATATTTCTCTCACTTTTCCAGTTATTCCTATGGACTTATTGCTTCTTTCAAGAGTTACCATAACTCTTGGAGGGCTAAAATTAGTACCCCTGATGGACGTATTTTTTTACACGGAGAGAAATTATGTCTGAATTCTCATAAATCTCTGCAAAGGGCTTCCTTGCTTAAATAGCTGTTTTCCTCAGCTGCTCCTGATTGATGGATAATTTCCTCTTACATTCTAACAGATGTCTTAGCCATTTCTGCCACCTGTGACATGAAATCTCTTGCACAGAAAACCTTTACTAATATAATACAGTAACGGATCAATTGAAATTTCTATTGCACCCTGTTTTTAGAAAAAGGAAGAAAATAACTGGAAAACAAGGTCATATCAAGACTACGGTATAAAAAAATCAACTGGCAGTACAGGCTCAACCCTTCTCCTGTATCTCCACTTGGAATCAGTACTTACTGATGGTCAGACCGATGGACCCTGGTCCCAGGCTTAACTAAGGTATAGCAGGCATATGAGTGCGGTAGGTGACGTGTGCCTGGGAGCTGCTTGAGGCAGGGTGCCCATGAGCAGTTTCTATTGGCCATCACATTTTTTTTTAATTGTGCTTCAGGTGAAAGTTTACAGAGCAAATTAGTTTCTCATTAAACAATTAAGACACAAATTGTTCAGTGACATTGGTTGCCAACCTTGAGATGTGCCAACGCTCTCCCCTTTGTCCATCACCGTTTCCATTGCCAGCTGTGAGAGATCATTCAACAGTCTAACACTAATTGCCCTAGGTACTATTTCCCATAGATAGACCCCTGCCTAGAACAGCATTGTTTTCAGTCATAACAACTGTTTCATACGTTCAATATTTACTAAATTTTTTCTGTGTGCCTAGCTTTCCTCCAAGTTTTACGGGGAATGAAAAAATATGATACATGGTGCCTGCCATTGAGGAGGTTAGAATATAATGCGCACAACAGTGAAAATTATTTAAATTATATTACATGCTAAATTGTGTGACATTCAATGTAGAGAAGTACAGCAAAGTTTGGCATGGTCCTAAAAAGAAAAAAACCCGTCGAGTCAGTTCTGACTCATAGTGACCCTATAGGACAGAGTAGAACTGCCCCACAAGGTTTCCAAGGTGCGCCTGGTGGATTTGAACTGCCAACCTTTCTATGAGGAGCTGAGCTCTTAACCACTGCGCCACCAGGGTCCCTGGCATGGTCCTATATAAGACATATTTCAGTGTTTGCTCAGCTGCTCACCGAAAGGCTGGTGGTTGGAACCCACTCATCGGCTCTGCAGGATAAAGATCTGGCAATCTGCTCCAGTAAAAATTACAGCCTAGAAAACCCTATGGGGCAGTTCTGCTCTATTGCATGTGGTCACTATAAGTTGAAGTCAACTCAACAGCGCCTAACAACAACAACTGGTCAACCAACTTGGACACTGAATCTTGAAGGATGACCCAGCTGGCAACTGTGACCACACCTCTCTTCCAAAGCCTTCTCTTAATACAGCTTGCAATTGTATTCCATTTTTAGCATCCACATCATACAACTGCCTTGAAGTCTGTTTGAAAACAATGATTCTGGCATTAGATTTCTTATATTCCACACTTGTGCAATTCATTTTTTGAACCCTAAAAAAAATTTATATTCATCCGTGTTAAATTTGTTCTGCTTGTTTGAGCCCATCTTTCCAATTCATTAAAGTAATTTGAATTCTATCATTCAGTTTGTTAGCCTTCCCTCCCAACTTTGGGTCAACTGAAACTTCAACTTGACTATGTCTTTCTTATAAGGAACTTCGATGGCACTGTGAAATTTTCTAAGCAATATTGCATGTATTATCTCATTTCATCATCACAAAGTCCCAGGGCACTGGTTACCCCCTTTCTTACAGATGGTACTACTAGAGCTCAGAGCAGCGAGGTGACTTACTGGCAAGTATAGAGGCAGGACAAGGATGCATGTCTTCAGACTAATGCCTTGGTGCCTATCATGGATTGAATTATGTCCTCCCAAAAATTTGTGTATCAGTTTGGCTGGGCCATGATTCCCAGTATTGAGTGGCTGTCCTCCATTTTGTGATTGTAATTTTATGTTAAAGAAGATTAGAGTGGGATTGTAACACCCTTACTAAAGTCACATCCCTGATCCAATATACAGAGAGTTTCCCTGGGGTGTGGCCTGGACCACCTTTTATCTTACAAGAGATAAAAGGAGAGGGAAGCAAGCAGAGAGTTGGGGACCTCATCCCACCAAGAAAGCAGTGCTGGGAGCAGAGTGCATCCTTTGGACCCAAGGTTCCTGCGCAGAGAAGCTCCTAGTCCAGGGGAAGATTGATGACGATGAGGACCTTCCTCCAGAGCCAGCGGAGAACGAATGCCTTCCCCTGGAGCTGATGCCCTGAATTTGGACTTGTAGGCTACTAGACTGGAAGAGAATAAATTTTTCTTTGTTAAAGCCATTTACTTGTGGTATTTCTGTTAGAGCAGCACTAGATGACTAAGACAGTGCCCTATCTTTCTTTAAAATATTATATTTTATAAAAGGGGCTCTTTTCATTTATTTTTAATTTTACAGATAATGTGTTAAATACATTAATGTTGCATAAAACAAACAGTATAGATTAAATAAACTTGCCCCTTGATTCTTACTCCAGCCACAACCCCCTCTCCAAAGGTATTCACCCAACTCAGTTTGGAGTGTATTCTTCCAAGATCTTTTTCCCAAGCACTTCTTCACTTCTGGAAATAGTTCATTTCGAAGTATATAATATTGTACTTATTTCTCTCAAGCTTGCCTTTTTCACTTCATAATGTATTCAGAGCTCTTTCCACTTTAGCATTTACATATATTACTCATTCTTTTGCACCGTGTCCCATATAATTTATTTGATTTTACTCCTGTTGATGGCCATTAAGATTGTTTCCAGGTTTTGCTACTAAAAAAATGCTGCAATGAATATCTTGGACATGACTCTTTGGGTATATGTGTGGGAATTTCTCTAGGCTTGATACCCGGAAGTAGATTTGCTGCTTGAAAGGAATGTGCATGTAAAGTCTTGATAACTAATGGCAAATTGTCTCCAAAAAGGCTTTACCAATTTATGTTCCCAGCAATGTATATGGCAGTACCATTTCCCCACACTTTCAATAATATTGGATAATACCAATTTTCCTCAGTTTTTACTAATCTGAATTGCTCCAATTGTTAATGCATTTGAGAATCTTATATTTCCTCTTCTATGAATTGCTTGTTCTTATCCTTTTCATAATATTCTTTCTACTATGTCTTGTATTCAGTCGTCATCTGCACCTCCGGAAAAAAAGTGTTAAATACAACAAGAACATGTATAGAGCTATAAACAGCCTTGGAGAGTTTTTTCTATGATGGACATGAATCCACCAACAAATATTTGAATGCAATTGTTTGGCCAGAAGGGAATTCCCAACTAATCTACAAACTGAGCAACATCTCTCTATCTTGTTCAAATAAATAATATGTACATCTTTGCAAAACATCTTGCTGAAAAAAAAGATTCATCCTGCCTGATAGCTCATATTCTTTTAGTTTTACCAGAAAATAATATGAAGTTATTTTAACCTGTCTTAATGCTTAGCTCAGAAATATTTATCTATTATGCATTCTAGAATATTGCAGAAAGTAATACTAAGCTCACTCTGTAGATTCCACAATTCACTTTTTCTCCTTTTAGAAAATCTGTGTATTTGCCTGGCTTAGTTTTCTGGCATCTGTTCCATTTTCTATTTCTCTGGTATGAGAAGCAGTGGGTCTGAGACCTATAATCCTTTTTTTTTTTTTTTCCAGCCTGTAAAGTCTGTATACTGAAGTCTGTCTTACTCTGTCCTCACTTAGATTATGCTTCAATTTACTCTCAACAATATCTGTTCTTTCCTTCTCAGTTTGAAGATCATGTTCCTTGCTGGAGAAGAAACAAGCAATTGAGTATCTCTGCCTTTTCTCTGTTATCATTTAACAGAATCTTCCCAAGCAACCAGCCTACCCTTTCCTTCACCTTCTTGCTTCAAACTGTGTGTGTTTTCAAAGCCCTTTCTTTGGTCCTCATTTAGCACTCATGAGCTCATTCTGGATTTTTCCCTTCTGTCACTTTCTTCTAGGGTTTATACCACTTTTTAAATTCACCTTGGTGTGCCCTTTCTCTTGTCTTTTGTATAAGTCATTTCAAAATATAGACTCATCAGAGAACTCCATGTTGGGTCATATTGGGTTCTTCAGGTTATCATTAAAAAAAAATTCTTCTTATTGTCTTGGGCCTTGTTTCTATGAACTTTTTGAAGCCTGTTTTCCTAAAGCCTAAATTACTTGACTACTATGAACCAAGGTTCTTTTTTTTTTTTTTTTTCTATTACAGATTTTAGGATGACATGATCCTCTTTCTTTCATCTTCAGGAAGACAAGGACTGCATTTTATCTGACGTATTTGTTGAAATGAAGATTTCTGTCATATAAACATCACCAACAAATCCTTCTTTGCTGATCAGAACTGAGTCTAGAATAGGAGTTCCCTTCATTCCTTCCTCCACGTTTTGAAAGATGAAATTATCGGGAAGGCAAGCTAAGAATGTATTAAATTCTAAGACTGTTGTAGAGATTTCAAACAGATGTCTCAGTAGTTGAAATATACCATCAATATCTTGCCTCTGTGACGTTTTTATCATTTGATTTCAGAAAGCATCCTCCTGCTCTTCCATTTAGCCTGACATTCTTTGAATTCTCCCACAAATAACAGTACTCTCTCCCTCTCATTTAATTCTCTTCCTACTCATATGCTATATACTGTACTTGTGGATTTCATAGCTTTGCAATCTTGACATGCAGTGGTACAATATATACATTTTTATCAGATTGGATATATATTGAATAACATACCATTCCATTGCTTAAACCAGTTCCCAAAGTCTCAGTAACATCTAGGAGATTGCGTTTATCTACGTGGTGGATGCTATGATGCACTGACCAGATTACGCTTCAGAAATAAAGGGATTATTATTCCAGTTGCTGGGAGTGCCACTTAGGATGACCCTCACGTGTTGATCCCTTCCGGGACTGCCTTAGCTCAGGAAAGCTGCCTCATTGCCCAAGGCCATGCCCCTTCCAGGGTGGCCTGTGTCCAATGACTGATTGAAATTCCCTTCACCCTCAGCTGTCACCTTGGCAGATTTTGGTGGTTTGCTTGGTAGTGTGACCCACATCCTCATTCCTGAGGGATAGTTCTGCTCAGGTCAACTTTGATATGCTTGTCCATTTATAGTCATAAGTGGGGAAGGGAGTACTGAGAGATGCTGAAGTGTATCACCTGAGTTCCACACATTTCTCTTCACCCTTATTGTGTAACATCAACCTTACCTTCTCCTACTGATCAGAGTCAGTTACTCTGGCCAAGATGGTGACTCCTTTTCTTGCCTGCTGATCCCTGAACATAAGGAGTTTAAAGTACTCAGGCAACAACCACAGCCTGTAGCTCAAAAGGACCCTTGCTGTGTCACCTGACAGGAGTGGCCTCCCTTTGGGGACCAAGACCTGTAACCCTGAAGAATCCAGAGTTTTAAGGTCAGGAAGCGCAAATTTCACCAGTGGGTTATTAAGAATGTTGGTATGTGGGGCCATTCCTGCTTTACTGCTTGTTTTTTGGCAAGGCTTCAAACCTGTTCTGCCCAGTTCAGTTATGGCCAAGAAAGGACACCGGAATAGACCTGAATTTTTAAACTTTAAGTAAACTGAACAGTAACCAGAAGGGGAAAAATTACAGGTTGAAGCCCTGCTAGAAACTTAATCTCCCTTTTAGAAAACAAGGGCAGCATACACTTTGCATAGCAACCAAATCTCTTGCCCCCTGGGATTTTGCGCAGAGCTGGAAACAGCTGTGCCCTGCTCAGAGATGGCTGCCAACTACGCCACTTTGAATGTGTGTCACTCTCCACTGTCCTGGCAGCAATCCAATCTCACACATCAGGCTGTTGAAAGGACTCACCATGCCTCTTCCAAGTCTCCCATTCTAGGGCTTCAACCTGTAATTTTTCCTGTTCTTGTTACCATTCTAGATGGCCCAAATTTTTAAAATTCGGTCTCTTCTGGTTTTGCATCACTGGCCATGACTGAACCAGTTCAAAGCCCTGGTTTCTGGATTCTATATTCTTCCTATTGTAGATGTAGTATCATATAGAGGTCTCTGATGGAGTGCATATACTGTATACTGGAGGATGGCACCCATCCTCCCAGGGTATTGGCTTCAAGCTGGTACTTCAGCTGTGTCTTCCAAAGTCCATTCCAACATTCTACCAGTCCAGCTGTTTCTGGTTGTTGCAGTATGTGATACGACCCAGTGATCCTATGGCTATGGGCTCACTTCTGCATCTTCACTGTGAAGTAGGTCTCTTGATCAAATATATTATGTCAGAGTCCTTGTGGGAGTCCATTTAGTAAGCCCACAAATGGTGATGCTGGCCAAGGCTGTGTGAGAAGAGGCAAATTCATACCTGGAATAAGTGCCTATTCCTGTGACAGTGAATTCTTGGCCCATAAGTAATCCAATGCAGTCAAGTTGCTAGTAAATAATTACAATAATTGCAACTCTCTGGCTTCTGGCAGTTGAGCATCATCATGTGGCCTCTATTGCTTTAGTGTCCCCTGTGCTGCTCTCACCATGTGTTCCTGAAGGCTGGTGAATGTGGATCCTCTGGGCACTCCCATGGAAGATGATGCCCTGGTGAGTCTTTGGCCTCAACATACTATATTCACTCCAGCATGCCCACTGCCCTAAGCCTTTTAATCCCTCCCTCAACCATCAGCCACAGAAATTAGGCATTTTAACTTTGCTCAGCACAGGCCATTGCTTTCTCCAGTCTCCTATACCATGCGGGGCCTGGCCAGGGTGTTAATTCCTACATCCCAGAGAGGGGCTGGGGCAGGGGGTGGTGGTGGCAAAAACTGTTGCCTACGAGTGGATTCTGAATCATGGTGACACCATGGGTGTCAGAGTAGAACTGGGCTCCACAGAATTTTCAATGGCTAAATTTTTGGAATAGACCTCCAGGCCTAATTGGGTGGACTCAAACCTCCGTCACTTTGGTTAGCAAATGAGCACATTAACTGTTTGCACCACCCAAGGGCAGTCACCAAGGCAGGAGATTCTTGTTTATCCAGTCTTCTGTTCTGGCCACTTGATCAGCACCCTCAGAAATCAGTTCCAAGGACACTGGCCTGGCTTCTGCTGCCACTTGCTAGCTAATTCTTTTAGCTCCATTGATGTCTATTCCCTTTCCGCTTTATCAGGCCCAGCATGCTGGCTGGGTTATGCTGTGAGTTAGCTTTAGTTATCTATTTGGCAGCTAGGAGAGCAGATGTAGGCAAATCCTGTCTTATTTGGGAGAGGACTCTGCAGTGTCTTCCAGCATGGGGATGGTGCTCGCTCTTAGTAGGGAGGAGTGGGCCAACTCTGCAGGCTCTGAGGGTACAGAGTTTGGCGAGCAAAATCTTCAGGAGCATCTAACCAAATATCTCTCTCTATCCATACGTCAGAGTCTCATGTTTACCCAAATAGGCCCTGCCCTTGGCATAACAGACCTGCCTAGGCTGAGCATCCATTGTCTTTGACACTTGATTCTATTATTAGATTCTGAGTTTGGTCTTCAGTTCATTCTGCTCTCCCACAGCTGGAGAGAGAGGCCTCTATGCGAACTACCAAAGAGGACTTCTGGCCTTAGTTTTCAATTGCTTGCTAATTGAAAATTAAGCTTCACTTTATAGGGCCTCAGGGCAATTTAATACCAGCCAGCCCATTCTACTGTCATATATGTATAGTTCTCCACCGTCTTCCTACTTTTCACAGCCTGAATCATTGCACCTATGCGACCCCTGGCAGAAGCATATCTAAGGCATGGCAGGTAGGCGTGTACTCTGGATGCCGCGGGGGTGGCGGTGGAGGGGGAGGGGTGGGGTGGGGGAAAGGGAGTGGAGCACCAATGAGCACTTTCTATTGGCCATCAAAGTTTCCATTGGCAGTTGTGAGAGATCACTCAGCAATTTAAAACTAATTGCCATAGACGCTATTTTCCATAGCTACGCTGCTGCCAGGGTGTTCTCCTCCCTTGTAACATTGTCCCAAGTCACCGTGTGAGTTTTAGCAATTGGGCCACCATCTTGTGTCAGAGACTATCTTTGGCTCACGTATCTCCCAGAATGGGGTTCATTGCCACCTGGGTGGTGAGTAATCTAGGCCCAGCACCTCACCTTATCACATGCTTTCTTGGACCATTCTCTGTATCAAATGTGTTTGTTGAGTCCTCCAGGAAGCAGATGCTGAGACACAGCTAGGAGTATAAAAGGTTTATTGAGGAATGAGGAAGGGGTGACAACGCATGTAGAAGATGAAGAGAAGGAAGCAGGACTGGGTAGGGAAAGCTTTTAGACTATGATGCTGATCTGATATCTGAAGTGGAAAAGGAGGAAGAAAGCAGAATTAGAAAAGGAAAGCATCAGGCTGAAGTGCACACCTGACAGCCAACCCAATGGGAAGCTCAGGATCAAAGATGGCCTATTAGAGGAGTGATGCACTAGGCAGAAATGCCCAGGCCCTGGCTCCCACCATGTGCAGTCCTTGACTGGGAGAAGAGCATGGTCTTGGCACTGCAGCTGCAGGCTGTCAGCTAACTATCTTTGCAGCTGAGCTGTGAGTTCTATCAGGAAGGGAGATCTGAGTGATGCACCTCCATGCTGCCACACCTTGCTCAATGATGCCCACTCAGACTTGATGGCACTGGAAGACCAACTTTCAACCCCTCTAATGACATGGTCACATAACCTGCCTTAACCATGGATTCATGAAAAGACCTATCATCAGGGGGCCTAGAAATCTAGTTTAGGGTAGAGGGAGGAAGACTTTATCTGTAAAGTAAATCAATTCATCCTCTGGGAAACTATTTTTGTAGGATGCCAAGAGAACATGAGTTCCTCAATACCAAAGGAGTGGGGTATACTGCTGCTGCTTCTATGATCTCCTTCCATAGGGAAAGCCCACGGATACTCTGGTTCCACTAAGCAGCTCTTTCCACTTTTCAACCTCTGGAGACTTATTTTGAATCATCTCTACGTGCTTTGAAACTTTTCATTTCTGGTTTCTTTTCTATAATTTCTTTAAGACTATCTGGACAACCTCTCCCTCTCTAATGGTAAATCATAGCACCAGAGATGTTGAAAGGAAATGACAGTCCTGCTACTAACGTGTCAGGGGATATTGTGTTGGATTCTGAGATAACTGAAGCCAGCCACCTGTTCCCCCAAGAAGTGGCAGGATATTAGGCACGGAAGGCTTCACTGAAAGAGTAGGCCTTAGGCAGGCCGGAGGGAGCCCAGCATGTCCTTGGTTAGGCAGCCAGGGGCCTCTTTGTCCATGACTGGAGTGTAGGTTGGATGGGATTAAAGATGTCATTCTCTGAGCAGAGGGACCCAGGAAAGATCTCAATTTAATGCAAGGTCCAAGGAAATGGGAGAGATTTGCAGGCCTGGAGTGCAAGCTGTGCTTGTGATTTAGATTATCTTGACTGGTGGCATTCTCTGTGTTTATTATCCCACTTGTTATTCCCTCAGTCTGTAGTTCAGCCTTATCTGAATAAACCAGCCTCAGAGAGGCTGTGCAAAAGAATCATTTGTCTATGCTTTCATCAGAGCTTTTACAAAAGGAGACATTCAGTATGAAGGCAGAAGGCCCAAGGAAAAGGTGACTCTCACCAGGATGTTCTTTTTGATCAACCTTGAGGATGGCAGCATTTCCTATGGGAGTATTCATCAAACCTTAGCATTCCTTCTGCTAAGAGGTTGACCACCTTGCACAATAAACATTTGGTTATCAACTCAGGCAAAAAGAGGACCAGTACTCACCCTGCATTTTCCTCAGGGAGTATGCTTTCTAGGTCTTAAATCCTCTCTCATAAATAAATAACATTATTAGTGATAGCAGCTAACACTTAAGTAGCAATTACTATCCAGGGACTGTTCTGAGCATTTTATAATTATATATTAGCCCATTCGATCTTCATAATAAACTCTATTGTTAATTTTCCAGATGGTTAACCTGAGGAATAAACAGGTTCAGTAACTTTCCCAAGGTCATAAAACCAATCAAGCAGCAAAGCCAGGGTTTAGATCAAAGCAGCCTGGTCCCAAGTCCACACTGGGAGCCACTAGACTACAAACCAAAAACCAAACTCATTGCCGTCAAGTCAATTCCAACTCATAGTGACTTTATAGGACAGAGTAGAACTGCCCCATAAGGCTTCCAAGGCTGTAATCTTTACGGAAGCAGAATGCCACATCTTTCTCCCACGGAGCAGCTAGTGGGTACAAACTGCTCACCTTTCTGTTAGCAGCCCAGTGCTTAACCGCTGCGCCACCAGGGCTCCTTCCACTAGACTACATTAATCGTTAAGAGAATCATCAAGCCCCTCTATGGTGTCTGTCTTAATTATCTAGTGCTGCTATAACATAAATACCACAAGTGGATGGCTTTAACAACTAAGAGTTTATTTACTCACAGGTAGGAGGCTAGAAGTCTGAATTCAGAGTGCTGGTCCTAGGGGAAGGCTTTCTCTCTCTGTGGGCTCTGGAGGAAGGTCCTTGTCTCTTCAGTTTCTGCTTCCTGGTTCCTTGGATATCTCCATGTGTCTTGGGATCTATCTTTCCCCATCTCTCTTGCTATCTTGCATTTTTTCTCTTTTGTATCTCAAAAGAAATTACACCCTATACTAATCCTGCCTAATTAACCTAACAAAGACAACCCAATCCCAAATGAGATTATAACCACAGATATACAGGTTAGGATTTACAACACACTATTTTTTGGGGACATAATTTAATCCATAACAGTGCTTCAAGAAATCTTATAGGAAGATTCAGGAATAGGTGGTTACTGGATAAAATTAAGCCAAACAAGCTACTCTCAGAGTCCTTTGCTAGGTGCGATCTCCTACTTGTTTCTCTCATTTGGAGCTAATGGAACCATATGCCAGCATCTCACTTCTGTGGCTTCTGAGAAGGCTCTTTAAGTCTGGAGGCTGGTTTCCCCCAAAACTGTTACTTCACTTTCTAAGCAGCCTTGGCCTATTAGCAAAGCAATTAACAGCCCTTCTCAGCAGCATTCTACTGTAATTTATTTCTCTCTTCTTATCTGCTTGCCATGACTATTCAGTGAGCCTCTTGGTCTAGGAACCTGTAAGCAGCCTCTTAAATTTACTTTGGTCTTTTCTAAATTGTTATTTGCTACCCTTAGGAAACAAGCAAAGCAATGATCACTTAATAATAGATTAAGGTGGAAAGTAGACTAATCCATTTTAGAAAGATTTTTCTACCTGAAGGCTTTTCCAGTTAACCTTCTATCTCACATTAACCAGAAAATTAATTTAGCAAGACTATCTGATTCCATGAGCAAACTGATCAATCCATATTTTAATGTAAAACAAAGTTAGTATTTATAATCATTAATCTGATTTTTCTCTAAAGAAACTATTCATTTAAATAATGTTTTTTTCCTGTAACTCTCTCACTTACGTTGTGAATCTCACCAGTCTAGTTTTTCCCTGTTTGAGAATGATTTAGGAATTCTGTCCTGTCTTTAACCTTAAACCAAAAATATCCCCTGAAGTCTTCTTAAAACAAAACAATAGTTTAGCTTAACTAGTAAAAAATGTCTCCCTTAAGCATAATGCTCTTTTAAGAACATCTATATTGTATCAAATTGACAACAGCAACTCAAAAGATTACATAGGAACCTTAGGGGGCAGGGAGTTTATGTTAATGGACAAGGAACAACTCAGAAAAGGAGGGGGAGAATGGTTGCACAACTCGAAGAATGTAATCAGTGCCACTGAATTGTACAAGTAGAAACTGTTGAATTGGTGTATGTTCTGCTCAACAACAACAAAATAAATAAAAGAATTCTGCCCTAAGTGTAAGAAAAATGTTCAACCCTCACCTGAGATTGGTCCATGGGATAAACATTACAGAGGAACTACTCATGGGGCCTTGAAATCCATACCCTTTCTCTCATCACCTAAAGTAGGGTAGTTAGACATCTGTGAGGTTCTGGTTTGTGTTCCAGCACTCCTAAACAATACTGACTGGCCACAATATTGTATGATGCATGTTATCAGCTTTTAGTATTCACTGTGAACACAATGCCATGTCCTTTCATTAAGTCTGTGATTTAGTATTTATATGATTCTTCAAAGCCTGTGGAGCACTTCCTAGTTCCAGCAGAGCTGAGTCCTGTTCCTGAAATCCTGGTCCATGGCCACCTACATAAAGTCACCTTAAGGACAACATTAAAAATGCAAAAGACTAGGCTTCTGGAAGAATTACTAAATGGGAATATTCAGGTGTAGGGCCCAGGCATCTGCATTTTTATGATTCTTAAGTTTGAGAACCACAGGTTAACTGAGATTAATAGTATAAGAATCAGCTGAAGGTCAAATTTTTTGTAGATATCCATAAGCTGATTCTACAATTTATATGGAAAAACAAAGGAATTAGAATAGTCAAAACAATTTTGAAAAAGAAGAATTAGGTTGGAGAATTCACACTACCTAGTTTCAAGACTTATTAAAAAGCTAAAGGAATCAAGATAGTGTGGTATTACTGAGAGGATAGACACATAGATCAGTGAAACAGGACAGAGGATCCAGAAACACCAAACCCATTGCTGTCAAGTCGATTCCAACTCATAACGATACTACAGGACAGAGTGGAACCGCCTTGTAGGATTTCCAAGGCTATAAATCTTTACAGAAGCAGACTGCCACATCTTTCTCCCACAGAGTGGCTGATGGGTTTGAACTGCCAGCCTTTCAGTTAGCAGCTCAGCACTTAACTACTGTGCCACCAGGGTTCCTTGGGAATCCAGAAATAGACCCTCTCAAATGTTGTCAATTCTTTCGTGACAAAAGTGCAAATGCAATTCAGAGAAAGGACAGTCTTTGCAACAAACTGCATAGAAATAACTGGATGTCCATATGCATAAAAGTGAAGGTCAACCTGTACCCCACACCTTATACAAAACTGAACTCAAAATGGATAAAATGTAAAATTATGAAACTTTTAGGAGAAAATCTTTGTGTGCTTGGGTTAGGCAAAGAGTTCTTAGATAACAATAACAAACACATGATCCCTAAAGAAAAAAGTTCATAAATGGGATTTCATCAAAATTTAAAGCTTTTGCCTTGCAAAGACATTGTTAAGAGAATGAATGACAGCTACGGACTGGAGAAAATAATTGCAAATCACATACCTGACAAAGGTCTTTTATCCAGAATGTGTAAAGATTTCTCAAACTCAACAGTAAGAAAACAAATAAACCATTAAAAAATGAGGAAAAGATTTGAATAGACACGTCACTAAAGAAGATAATACACGGATGAAAAATAAGCTATTAGGGAAATGCAAATTAAAACCACCACAAGATATCACAATGCACTATTTAAAATAGATAAAAAATAAAACCTCAAATGAACAAAAACAAAAACACTGATGATTCCAGTGTTAATGAAAATGTGGAGCAACTGGAACTCTCATATATTGCTGATGGGAGTACAAAATGGTACAGCTACCTTATAAGAAACATTAACAGTTCCTTATAAAGTTAACTATACACTTAACCTATGACCCAGTAATCCCACTCTTATGTATTTATCCAATAAAAATGAAGAGTTAAGTTTGCATAAAAACTTGTATATGAATATGTACAGCAGCTTAATTCACAATTGCCAAAAACTGGAAACGACCCAAACGTCCTTCAGCTGGTGAATGGATAAACAAACTTTGATACTTGCATACAATGTAATACTACTCAACAATAAGGAATGAACTATCCATAGGTGCACAAAAATGGATTAATATCAAATGCATTTTTCTAAGTGAAACAAGCCAGATTCAAAGGTTACATATTGCATGATTCCCTTTATATAACTTTCACAAAAAGGCAAAACCACAGGGAGCAAGAACTAACTAGTGGTCATCAGGGGTTAAGGGGAAGGGGAGCTTTTTTTTTTTACTTACAAATGGGTAGCATGCATTAGGGGTTTGGGGGAGTAATGGAACTGTTGTGTGTCCTAATTGTGGGTGGTTACATGACTCTATGCATTTGTCATGACTCAGGACTGTATGCCAAAAAGAATAAATTTTATTTATGCAAATTAAAAACTAAATAATAAAGAATCAGCTGAGGTTTATTTGAGTCACAATTGCCAACAAACCCAAACCAGTATTTACTGAGCACTTCTTATGAGCAGGGCCTGGACTAATGGTGGGAGGGTAACAAAGTCTCACAATAATCTCCTTCCCTCCATAGACTTCAAGCCACTGGAAGAAATAAATAGGTACACATGTAACTACTATGGGACAGTAGGGTATGTGTGATCAACATAGGAAAAAAGAAGGTATAAGTAGAGAACACTGGATTCATACAAGGAGAATGTAAGCTTGGAGAATTGTAAGACTGAGCCATAGCAAAAATAAATCAGATTGTAAACAGGCCAAAAGCAAAATGGAAGAAATTTATGACCGTGGACAAAAGTGGTTATTGATCAGGGAAGCAAAGGTAATAAAAGCAAACTTTACACATAAGGAGATTGAATCAATGAATGTAATGCTATTTTAAAAAGGCAGGTCAAGTAATTCAGTACTGATTCCTCCCAAGGAAGAGAAATGAGTAGATAAAGGGGATGAAGTTGCATTGTCATTAGATTCCATGAGCGATTTCCTTACCCCTTTTCTGCCCCTAAGAAAAGTAGTTCCCTCCTCTGAGAACTACTGTTGTAAGAAAATGCAAGTCTTCCGTAAGTGGAATAGGAGTATTATTATCAGGAGAGACCTCTGTCCTTCCTGGGTGTAGGCAATCATCTGGTAGTTAAACGTTAAAGAGGAGTTTGGTAAAAAAAGAGATATAAAATCAAAACTCCCCCACTTACAGCATCATATGCCTAGTATATATATATATATATAGTGGTTCCTAAAGCATTTGGGAACTTATTAGAAATGCAGATTCTCAGGCTTTACCCCAAACCTACCACGATGTTAATGTTATATTGTCGCAGCGGCGACGGTTGTTGGGGCGGCGGAGACAATAACCAATTCCACAACTCTTACAGAGGAGTGGGGCCAGGAGGGTCACTCTGAGGAGTCGACCCTCGGCTTCAGTCCCAGGAGTTTATTTTATAGTCAATACAGCAAGCAGTGAAGCAAATAACAGAACAATGGGCTTTGGGTGAATAACAATAAGTCTCAGGCAAGGGAGGAGGCATTCAGGTAAACAAGCCAATCAGTAACGGGTTTGGAAAAACAAGTCGTGACAAGTCTCAACATGTTAGGAACAAGTCTCAACATGTTGTGCAGCATAGAGGTCTTTATACATCCATATTTTAATGGCACATATCCCCACATTATGTCCCAGCTTGGCTAGTCTATGATTCTCAGTGGTTTAGCAGACACTATGTAATCATCTTCCATTTTGTGATCTGATATGAGCAGCCAGTCAGTTGAAATGGGAGTTTCCTTGGGGATGGGGCCTGTCTGCAGTATATAAATGGATGTTCTAGCAAAACTCATTTTCTCTCTTGACCCTGCACTCTTCTCATCACCTGCCCCTCTGTTCTTGGGATGTCAGCCTACAAAAGTCTCTGGCCTGCCACCTGACCTGTAGGTTTTGGATTCACTGAGCCCCAAAACCCCATGAGCCAGCAGAGGCCCCCAGTCTGCTGCCTGACCTGCAGATTTTGGATTCGTCAGCTCCTGCAACCACGTGAGCCAGCTGAAGTTTTCAGCCTATCACCTGACCCATGGATTGGGAACTTGCCAGTCCCCACAACTGTGGGAACCAGTTCCTCATGATTGCATGAGCCATCTCCCTGGAGTAAATTTCTCTCTCTATATATTTATATATGCATCACTGGTTTTGCTACTCTACAGAACCCAGACTAAGACATCTACTAAATCAGAAACTTTGGCTATGGGCTCAGCAATCTGTGTTTTCACGAGTCCTCCAACTGATTCTGATGAACATTTGAAAAGTTTGAGAGTTGAAAATGTCAAAACCGAATGCTACGGATAACTGTTGTAACCAGCTGAAGCTGACAAAGGAATATCAACTTTCAGTGACCCCCATCACCCAGATCCTTACTGGACCTAACTGAAGACTCTTTCCTGACAAACGAATAGTGGGACTTCTTAAAATGAATCATGTACAGACCTATGAAGTGAGTCTGTCCTATCCAGGGCACTAGTTTTCAATGCTTAATGAACGTAATCACCAGGAATCCCTCCCCAATTCTAAAGCACTTACAAAATTTTGACTTTTCTCCCTCAGCAAACTAGTCAGTGAATTTCTCTTTTACTGGTGAGTGTTCTCTGGTCTGGCAAATAAGTAAGCTGTGAACTCTGCTTTCTTTTATAATGTTAAAGCTTAGTGGTCTGGGTTTATTCCTTTTCAGAAAGTTAGTCTTGAATGTCAATTTACTATCTTCACTTTTTCTTCTCTGGATGGACATTTTAGAATATTCAGAGGATCTATATTCTAATCCTCGTTTGAACCCAGATTGTGGGAGGTCTTGGGTAACCTACTTAACATCTCTGAGAGTCAGTTTTCTTATCTATAAAAAGGAAAGAGGTAATTATCCCTACTTACCTCAATTGACATAATGGCTGTGAAGGTGCTTAGTAAAATGGAATGTGGATATACATGTAAGCATCATTATCATTTTGTGAGCGTTTCTCAATACTGTGCTTAATAACTTCTGTTTTTTCCCCCTTGTTGTCAAAGAATGCCAGCCAAAGCTTGCAGCCTGGGCATGGTCCAGACTCCTCTGGAGGCCTAAACAGCTATTTCAGAAGTACACCAGGTGAATGGAATAGCAGAAAATATTCTAGTTTGGGGGATCACGGATAAAACATTAGATGCTTATAGGAATGTATTATAGACTTTCTATTAGAACTTGGAAATGACATTGTGAATTGGTGTGAGGTTTCACAATAAAGAATCCTTGGAATGAGCAATTGGCTTATAGTGAATCTTCTGAACTTCCCCAAATGGCAATCCAATGGAGGTGGTCTGCGTGCCCAGCATCTCATTACCTGACACAGACAGACAGGGTACAGATGATGTCAGTGTCTAGAGGTCCTAGGAAATAAACTGCTACTTCCAGTAAATAGATGGTAATTTATGCTGACTTATTTGCTAAGGGTCAAATTAGTCCCTGCAGTGTGTGCAGCATTTCTGAAGGAAAAAAAAGTCTTCCTGATTAAATAAAATCTTGACCCTAAGACAATTATTACCGCAACATATCTGACACAGGAATGATCCTAACACTTTCCCAGGGCTGTAGGAATAAGAGGGTTCTTCTAAAGCAGGCTAACATTGTAAAAGAAGGTAGATATCTAGGCTTGTAGTTAAAAGAGTCAAGCAAAGAATAAGTTTTATGGAGAAGGGAAGGGGATTTATCTAACATCTACTGTCTGCCAGGCACTGAGCTAAATGCTACACATATTCTTTTCATACAAGTTCTTTGAGGTAGGTAGTATTCCCCTCATTTTAGCAGGATAGGGCACTGTGACTCAGAGCTTTAAGAGGCTTCCTCCAACTCACACAGCCCACAGTTTATGGAAGAGCTGGAATTCAAATTCAGGTCATGGTCTCTCGCCTTGTTGTTAGATGTCATTGAGTCAATTTTTGACTCACAGTAACCCCATGTGACAGAGTCAAACAGCCCCATAGGGTTTTCTTGACTGTAATCTTTACAGAAGCAGATCACAAGGTCTTTCTCCCACAGAGCTGCCAGGTGGGTTTGAACCGCCAACCTTTTGATTTGTAGCTGAGCACTTAACTGTTGTGCCATCAGGGCCCCCTTGGCCTCTCGCCTAGACAGTTACAATAGCTCCTTTGCTACATGGCTTCCTTTTGCCCTTCCAGATCACTCTCTGCCCTTCCCTAACCTACTCTGTGCCCAGGGAGGCTGGCCCAACTTGTGCTCTGGTTTCCAGGTGTGTTTGGCCAGTGGGGAGTATTGGCAGGAGATGAGGAGGGAGGAGAGTGAGGCCAGGGTATTTATGCCCCCTCACCCCAGCTCCTTCCTGCTCCCTCTACCACAGGTCTTAGAGTCTGTCATTCCTCTCTACACAGCATGCTTCCTCTTTGTTTTGGTAACCATTCCTTCCTCTGAAGGCCCCTACACCTTGTCCATACCAAATCCAGACCTATTGCCGTGGAGTTGATGACCCCATCTGTTACAAGTAGAACTGCTCTATAGGGTTTTCTTGGTTGTAATGTTTATGGAAGAAGATCACCAGGCCTTTCTTCCTTGGAGCCACTGTGTAGGTTCAAACTGCCAACCTTTAGGTTACTAGTCAAGCACAAACCGTTTGTGCCACCTGGGGGGCCTTACACCCTGTCCACATCTCTTCAAATCGTCCCAGTTTCGGTGTGCCACAGTTATGGTAAAATTTAGATTGGCCAGCTTATAAAACATCAAGGCTTGGAAACTACTGCCCCTCCATATTGTTGTTGTTGTTGTCAGTTCTGATCCAAATGGAGTTGTTGAACCATAAACACTTGCTGCTTATCCTACGCTGGGGAGTGTGGACGGTGTTCTAGCTGGATAGCTCTTGTGGCAATGAAACAAACATTAGGGTTTTTATGAGCAAAAGCATCTCACTGAGCCATATTTGGTTTTTGAATGATGACATTCAGAGTTGGGTGAAAATAACAGAATCTGATATTTGTATGGAATTTTAGAGCTTCACATTCAGTACTTCTATTTTAGGAGACATTAGAAGCTAGATATATGTCCAGATCATACTTCTGGCAGATAAAGGCTGAATCCCTCTCTAGACGCATAAATACTGATAAAGGCCTTGCCCCTGAACTATTTCATCAAGCTAGTGAAATCATTTGTTTTGTCAGTGCTAGCCAACTCCTGCCTTCTGAGTGAATCCATTGCCCATGATTTTAGAAGAATGAAGAGGAAATAGAAGCAGATATCAAACAAGACAGAATCAATGAGTATTTTTACACATGTTAATGCTTGTCTTAGGCTGGTTTCTCTAGCCAAGCAAAACCAGTGAAGTGGATATATATATACAGAGAGAGATAGTTTTATATCAAGGAAATGTCTCATGCAGTTGTAGAGGTTGGAAGTCCCAAGTCCATGGGTCAGGCTTCTCCTGAATCACATAGCTGCAGGAGCTGGCAAACCCAAGATTGGTAGGTCAGACAGCAGGCATCTGGCTCACAGGCTGCAGGGGCTGATGAATCCCAAGATTGGCAGGTAAGCTGCCAGCTTAAGTCCCAAGAACCGGAGGTCAGATGAATAGGAGCCAGCTGCAGGATCCAGAGCAAGCAAAAGCCAGCAAGCTTTGTCAGAATGTTCACCTATATTGGATGCAGGCCACACCCCCAAGGAAAGTCCCTTTCAACTGATTGGCTGTTCATAACAGATCTCATCATGGAGGTGATTACCTTATTACATAGCTGCCAAATTACATAATAACTGCCAAACCACAGAGAATCATGGCCCAGCCAAGTTGACATACAACCTTAACCATCACAATGCTATCGGTACAAAACCTTTGGCAATCAGCAAATGTAACATTTTCAAAGGTCTTAAAAGTCTAATGTCATGCATGGATGGGATATATATATATATATATATATATATATATATATATATATATATATATATATATATTTAAATTGGTTTCATAATGTTTTTGCACTTCAAATGACAAGGCATTTTGGAATCAACTTCTTACCTGAAGATAGCAAAGTTATTCTATTATTAGATAATTGTAGCACTTAACACAAGAAAGGGAGGAAAAATGGGTGATATTTTTCACATATCTTTCTGACATTATGAAATGTTCCTTTTAATCTCTAACAATACTTCTTAACTTAATGTCCTCTTTGTGTGATATTAATATAACCACAGCAGATTTGTTTTAATTAGTGTTTTATGGTATATCTTTTCCCATCATTTTATTTCCAACCATTCTGTATCTTTTCATTTAATGTGTAACTCTGATAAATAGCAGATATTGGTTTTTTTTTTTTTAATCCAGTTTGACAATCTTTGTCTTTTAATTGGTTTGTAGCTGATTTTGTTGTTGCTGTTTTAGATGCCTTTGAGTTGGCTCCAACTCATGGCAACCTTATGTATAACAGAAAGAAACATTGCCTGGTCCTGTACCATCCTCACAACCTTTGGTATGTTTGAATCTATTGTTGCAGCCACCGTGTCAATCCATCTCGTGGAGGTTTGACTTGTTTTAGCTGAACTTCTACTTTCATTATTTCACATTCTACTTTACCAAACACAATGTCCTTTTCTAGTCATTGGTCTTTCCTGACAATGTGTCCAAAGTAAGCGAGACGAAGTCTTGCCATCTTGCTTTTAACATGCATTCTGGCTGTACTTCCTCCAAGCTGAATTCGTTCATTCTTCTGGCAGTCCACGATATAGTCAATATTCTTCTCCAACACCGCAATTCAGATGCATCAATTCTCCTTTGACCTTCCTTTTTCATTGTCCAGCTTTCACATGAGTATGAGGTGGTTGAAAAGACGATGGCTTGGGTCAGGTACACCTTAGTCATCAAAGTGACATATTTGCTTTTTATCACTTTAAAGAGGTCTTTTGCAGCAGATTTTCCCAATGCAGTACGTTGTTTGATTTCTTGACTGCGGCTTCCATGGGCGTTGATTGTTGATCCAAGTAGAATGCAAACCTTGACAACTTTAATTGCTCATATGCAAATTCAAGTTGAAGCTGAAGAAAATCAAAACAAGTCCATGAGAGCCAAAATACGACCTTGAATACATCTTGCCTAAATTTGCAAACGTCTCAAAAATAGATTTGACTCACTGAACACTAATGACTGAAGACCAGACAAGTTGTGGGATGACATCAAGGACATCATACATGAGGAAAGTAAGAGGCCATTAAAAAGACAGGAAAGAAAAGACCAAAATGGATGCCAGAAGAGACTCTGAAACTTGCTCTTAAGTGCAGAGTAGCTAAAGCAAACAGAAGAAACAATGAAGTAAAAGAGCCGAGCAGAAGATTTCTGAGCAGCCACGTAAGATACATCTACTGGTCCCATGCTGGCTGGAGCAAAGGAGAATGAAGAAGACCAAAGACAGAAAGAAAAGATTTGTCCAAAGGACTAATGGACCACAACTAACACAACCTCCACCAGACTGAGTCCAGAACAACTAGATGGTGCCTGGTTACCACCAATGACAGCTCTGGCAGGGATCACAATAGAGGGTCCTGTACAGAGCGGGATAAAAATGTAGAACAAAATTCAAATTCATACAAAAAAACCAAAAAAAACCAGGCTTGTGAGTCTGACAGAGACTGGAGAAACCCCAAGAGTATGGCCCCCTGACACCCTTTTAACTCAGTACTGAAGTCACTCCTGAGGTTCACCTTTCAGCCAAAGATTAGACAGGTCTATAGGGCCAACAATAACACACATGAGGGACGTGCTTCATAGTTCAATCATGTATATGAGACTAAATGGGTACACCAGCCCAAAAGCAAAGATGAGAAGGTAGGTAGGGACAGGAAAACTGGACAAATGGAAACAGGGAACCTGGGGTGGAGAAGAGGAGAGTGTTGACACATTGTGGGGAAATTTAGACAACAACAACAAAAAAACCTGGCAAACTGACTTTCAAAGTGGCTGTATGATTTTGCATTCCTACTTACAATGTATGAGGCTCTCAGTTGCTTGCATTTACCAAAGCTTAATGTTGTCAGTCTGTTTAATTTTAGCCATCCTAGTGGGTAAATTGAAGTCCCCGGGTGGCAAAACCATTTACTACTTTGTAACACATGGAATCACCATGAGTCAGAATAGATTAGAAGGCAATGGGTTTAGCAGGTAAATTGTAGTTTTAATTTGCATTTCCCTAATGACTAATGACTTGGGGTATCTTTTCATGTACCAGTGGGCTACCAATATATCTTCTTTGGTTAAGTGTCTGTTCAAATCTTTTAACCAATTTGTCTTTGTTAAGTCTTGAGAGTTCCTTATATATTCTGAATACAAGTCCTTTGTCAAGATAAATGCTCTGTTTTGCAAGTATTTTCTGTCTGTGACTTGCATTTTCATTTTCTTAATGTCTTATTTTGATGAGCAAAAGTTTTAAATTTTGATGAAGTAGAATTTATCAATTTTTGTTAAGATTCATGCTGTTTTGACCTATCTAAGAAATCTTTACCTAATCTAAGATCATAAAGATTTTCTCCTATGTTTTCTTCTAGAAGTTATATGGCTTTAGTCTTATTTTTAGGATTCTCTGGGTGGCTCAAATAGGTGCTTGACTACTAGCTAAACATTCAGCGGTTTGAACCCACCCAGAGGCACCTCAGAAGACAGGCCTAGTGATCTGCTTCCAAAAGGTCACAGCTTTGAAAACCCAATGGAGCGTTTCTACTCAGCACACATGGGGTCACCATGAGTCGAAATCGACTCAATGGCAGGCAACTAACAACAACAGTCTTATTTTTAGGTCTATAATACATTTTAATTAATTTTGGTATTCTATGTAAGAGACAAGTCAAGGTTCAATTTATTCTATACAGATATCTAATTGTTTTCAAACCATTTATTGAGAAGAATATCCTTTTTCCCCATTGAATTATCTTGGCACACTGGAAGAAAATCCATGTAAGTGTGGGTCTATTTCTAGATTGTGGGTTCTATTTCATTGATATATATGTCTAACTTTATGCCAATACCATACTGTCTGGATTACTATAGTTTACAGTAAGTACTGAAATAAGTTATCATAAGTCCTCCAGCATTATTCTTTTAAAGGCTGTTTTTGACCATTTTAGGTTCATTGTATTTATATTTAAATTTTAGAATCTGCTTGTTAATTCGTATAAAAAATGCAACGGGTTTTGATTGGGGTTGGGTAGACTCTGTAGATCAATTTGAGAGAATTGTCATTTTAACAAAAATTGTCATTTTAACAATGTCAACTTTGTACAGCACAGCCTTGGCTATACTCACTTCACTGCTCTAGGACTTTTTTTTTTTTTAATAGATTCTTTGAGGTTTTTTTTACATAGACATTCATGTTGACTACAGATAGAGACAGTTTTATTTCTTCTCTTCTTGCCTTTTTGCACTGGCTTGGACTTCCAGTATGATGTTGAATAGGAATGGTGAGTGGACACCCTTGGCTTATTCCCAATCTTAGAGGCAAAAAAATTAGACTTTCACTGTTAAATATGATAATACCTGTAGTTTTTTTGTACATGCCCTTTATTTTGTTGAGGAAGTTCTCTTCTAAACCTAATTTTCTGAGTTTTTTTTTTAAATCATGAATGGATATTGAATTTTGTCAAATGCCTTTTCTGTGTCAGCTCATATGATCATGGGAATTTTCTCCTTTAAACTGTTAAGATAGTGGATTACGTGGATTGATTTCAAATATTAAACCAGCATTGCATTATCAGGATAAACCCCATTGATTGTAGTGTGTTATTATTTTTATGTAATGCTGGGGTCAATTTGTTAATATGTTGTTGGGATTTTTTGTGTTTATGAGTGATGTTGGTCTATAATTTCTTTTCTAGTACTATTTTTGTCTGGTTTTGGTATTAGGATAATACTGGTCTCATAAAGTAACTTAGGAAGTGTTCCCTCCTCTTCTATTTTCTGGGAGAAATTGTGTAGGAAGAAATTTCTTTTTTAAACGTTTGGCGAATTTGCCAGTTAAATCATCTGGACTTGGAGATTCTGTTTTCAGCAGATTTTTTAACTATAAATTCAATCTATTTAATAGCTATAGCAATATGCAGGTTATCTATTTAATCTTGGATGAGTTTTCATAGTTTGTAATTTTTGAGGAATTGGTTCATTTCATTTAAGTTGTTAAATTATGTGTATAGAGTTGTTTTTAGTATTCCCTTATTATCCTTTTAATGTCTGCAGGGTCTGTAGTCATATCACCTCTATCACCTCTCTCATTTCTTATAGTGATAATTTGTGTGTGTCTTTGTTTTTTCCCCCTTTGTCAGTATTACTAGAGAATTATTAGTTTTATTAAGTTTTTTTATTTCATTGACTTTTTTCCTATTGGTTTTCTGTTTTCAGTTTCATTGATTTTTTCACTTATCTTCATTTTTTTGCTTCTTTTTGCTTGCTTTAGGTTTACTTTGCCAATCTTTTTTTAGTTTCTCAAGATAGGAGCTTAGATTACTGATTGAGAGCTTTTTTCTTTGCTAATATAAGCATTTAATGCCATAAATTTCTTTTTAAGCACTGCTTTAATTGCATCCTACAAATTTCAAAATGTTGTGTTTTTATTTTGGTTCAGTTTTAGATATTTTCTAATTTTTGCTTTCAGTACTCAAACATACGTTAAAGAACTCAAGAGGAGTTCTGTATATTTGCCATTTTTGTTACTCTCTCCTCATTCCTGGTGTTCCAAGTTACCTTCTGGTATCATTTTCTTCTTGTCTGAAGAACTTCCGTTAGCAATTATTTTTGAGAAGATCTGCTGGCTATGAATTCTCTTAGTGTTCCTTCATCTGAGAATGTCTTTATTTTGCCTTCCTTCATGAAGGATATTTTTTCTGGATATAATATTCTAGTTTGACAGAATTTTTCCTGCATTTTAAAAATGTTGTTCCACTTTCTTCTGTCCCCCATAGCTTCTGATGAGAAATCCACAGTCATTTTAATCATTGTTTGCCTATAAATGACGTGTCATTTCCCTCTTGTCACTTTCAATTTTTTTTCTTTGTCTTTAGTTTTTAGCAGTTTCATTATGATGTGTCTGGGCATGGATTTCTTTGGGTTTACCCTGCTGAGGTTAACTGAGCTTCTTGATTCCGTAGATTTATGTGTATCACCAAATACAGACAGTTTTTAGCCATCATTTCTTCAAATACTTTTTCTGCACTGCACTCTTTACCCTTTCCTTCTGGAACTCTAATGACATCAATTTTTTTCCCAGAGGTTCCTGGACTTTATTCATTTTTGAAAATTTTTCTTCTGCTGTTCACTTTGAGTAAATCTTATCGATCTGTCTTCAAATTTACTGTCACTCTCCTCTGTCATCTCCATTCTGCTCTTGAGCTCTTTCAGTGATTTTTTTTCAGTTAAATTTCTATTTGTTTTGACTTTATGTCTTTAATTTCTGTGCTGAGGCTATATATATCTTTTTATTTACTTCAAGAGGGCTTACTCTTATTTCTTGAAGCATTTTTATAATAGTTGCTTAAAAATCTCTGTGAAAGAATTCTTACATTTATGTCATCTGAGCACTCGCACCTGTTGATTGTCTTTTCCCATGTGAGATTGAGATTTTCCTGCTTCTTCACATGCTGATTAATTTTGGATTGTATTATAGACATTTTGAATGTCATTTGATAGGATTCTGAGTCCTGTTTAAATCCTGTGGAGAATGTTGATTGTTTTAAAAGACTATCGAACAGTTTATAAAGACAATGTTCTACATTCTACCTTGGTGAGTAGCGTCTGGGCGCTTAAAAGCCTGTGAGCGGCCATCTAAGATACTCCACTGGTCTCATCCCTTCGGGAGCAAGGGAGAATGAAGAGAACAGGATACAAGGAAAAGATTAGTCCAAAGGACTAATGCACCACAGCTACCAAGGCCTCCACCAGACTAAGTCCAGCATAGCTAGACGGTGCCCAGCTACCACCACTGACTGCTCTGACCAGGATCACAACAGAGGGTTCTGGACAGAGCTGGAGAAGGATGTAGAACAAAATTCTAACACACACACACAAAAGACCAGATTTACTGGCCTAAAGGAGACTGGAGAAACCCTGAGAGTATGGCCCCCATACACCCTTTTAGCTCAGTGGTGAAGTCACTTCTAAGGTTCACCATTCAGCCGGGGATTGGACTGCCCCATAAAACCAAATGGGACTAATGAGGCACAGCAGTCCAGGGACGAGGGCTAGAAGGCAGAAGGGGACAGGAAAGCTGGTGATAGGGAACCCAAGGCTGAGTAAGGACAGTGTTGATGTGTTGTGAAGTTGTTAACCACTGTCATAGGGCAACGTGTACTAACTGTTTAAAGAGAAGTTATTTTGTTCTGTAAACCATCGAAAGTGAGAATAGCAGCACAACTGGAAGAGTGTAGTCGACGTCACTGAAGTCTGCATGTAGAAATTTTTGAAATGGTGTCTTAGTTATCTAGTGCTGCTATAACAGAAACACCACAAATGGATGGTTTTAACCAAGAGAAGTTTATTTCCTTACAGTGAAGTAGGCTAAAAGTCCAAATTCAGGGCGTCAGCTCCAGGCGAAGGCTTTTTCTCTCTGTCGGCCTTCTTCTCTTCAGTGTTCCCCCAGACTAGGAGCTTCTCTGCGCAGGGACCCTGGTCCAAAGGACGCGCTCTGCTCCTGGCACTGCTTTCTTGATGGTATGAGGTCCCCAATTCTCTGCTTGCTTCCCTTTCCTTTTATCTCTTACAAGAGATAAAAGTTGGTGCAGGCCACACCCCAGGGAAACTCCCTTTACATTGGATCAGGGATGTGGCCTGAGTAAGGGTGGTGTTACAGTTCCACTCTAATCCTCTTTAACATAAAATTACAATCACAAAATGGAGGCCAACCACACAATTCTGGGAATCATGGCCCAGCCAAATGGATACACACATTTTTTGGGGGACATAATTCAATCCATGACAAATGGTATATCTTGGCTATGTATATCTTCACCAAAAAGAAAATAAGGTTGAGAAGGGAGAGGGTTGACATGCTGTGGGGTTGTTAACCAATGTCATAAAACAATATATGTACTACTGTTTAATGAGAAATTATTTGTTCTGTAAACCTTCACCTGAAGTACAATTGAAAAAAAAAAGTAAAAAAAAAAAGACAATTGACCCCGTTGGGTTCAGGCACAAATTCCACCCAGCCTTCTGTGGTTTCAATGTTATTTCTGTTTTCAAAGCCTTCTCACTGCTATTCTGATCTGTCTTGCATGTGCACCACCTAGTGGTTAGTTTGAGACCTTGGCAGTGGTTTATACTGTAGTTCCGTTCTTCAAGTCTATGGTGTGCTGTTTCAGATTAGAGCCACGCATGTACCACTTGCGAGTGAGCCCAGGAGTTCATAAAGAACTTAGAGGACTTCTTTCCTGATCTTCTCCCTGACCAATCTCCTCAATATTTTCCAGTTAACTGGGGCTTCCTTTCTGGTTCTCCAATCAGGAAGTTTCAGCTATAGTTACTCCATTCTGTTGCACTTTTTTTTTTTTTTTTTTGCATCTGCACAATGGCCAGGACCAAGTGGCAGGAGGACAGAGAGAAGAAAAAGCCATGAGAGTTCACCCTGCCTCTTGGGATCATAGCTCCTGTCACCAGAGAGGGAATTTTCCCCTCCCTCAGGATTTGAGGCTCCAGCAGGCCCTGTTGTCACCACTGGTTCTGACACTTCCACTGCTCCCACAGTATTGCTGAGGGGTTGGAGTGTGAGATGAGGGATAAAGGGAAAAAATGGGGGTTCTCCCAACTCTCTTGAGCATTAGGGGACCCCTTTCCTGCTCTTTGAGTCAGAACTAGAGGGCTTCTCCTGACGTTTTCTTTGTGCAGGCGCCCACTTTCAGGTTTGGGACTTCTTACGTTCAGCCTGGGAGATATCAGAAAAAATAAACTCACCACCAGTTTGGTAAACTTTGAATTCTGGTCTTCTTCCCCAGTCACCTGCTACTATTTAGTTTTCTCATATAGCTGCTCCGTACATTCATCCCATGTTTTTTAGCTACATTCAATGTGGAGTATGTTTACTCCATCATACCTGGAATTAGAAACTTCTATCACATTTGAGCCACTGAATTATTGTTGAGTCTTTTGTTACAGTAGCTAAGCCTATCCTAACATATGAGGCAGTTTCCTCATCACTTTGTTCTTACACTGCACCTGCTTTGAAGTTCTGTAACCCTGGATCAATCCTAAAATCCACCTTCCTGCCCTCAGGATGATGAACTGGGCTAAAAACAAATTGGCTGGTGGTCTTTCATTTGTTATACATCTCTGCACAGCTCCTCTCCCACTATTCACAGAAGATTCTGTTAATGCTTGTCTCACTCCTTAAGAGCCTTATTTCCTTCTCACTCTCTCAGCAGATGTCCTTACCTCCTACTTCTTAGAGAAAATGTAGGTAGTAGGTAGCTTCTTACTGCTTACCTACAGGTGTAGCTGTCTATATGTCTTCCCTTCTGTTTAAAATAAAGAGGCATCCCTCCCCTATTTCAGTCAAAAGTTAATACTTCCTTAAATTTCTTAGATCTCTGAGGCCTAACACCATAAACAATTAATTTTTTACTCATGCAAAGTTAAATATAGTTGTTTTTAGTTGGGTGGTTCTTCTGGGCACCTCTTCTCTGATTTCCTGATCCAGGTTCCTTCCATTTTGTGACAAAATCATCTTCAGTATGAGGCCTCCAGGGTTGCCATGGAAGGGGGAAGACAGCCTGGGGTAGGTTCCCTGGACATGTAATCACCTTGGCCAACAAGTGACTGACCCACTTTCACTCACATTCCTTTAGCCAGAACTATTCACATGACTCTATGTGGAGAAATCTGGGAAATGTCCCCCTTTGAGCAAATGTTTCCCATTATCAAGTCTACCATACAGAAAGGGAGCATGAATCTTCAGTGGTCAGCCATCTATTTCAGCTACACCCGTTTGCCTCTCCATCTAGTTTACTCTTCACATGGTATCCATAGTGATCTCTCCTAACACAGATATGATCATGTCACTTTCTCATTTAGTACTTATCAATTACTCCTGACCACCTAATGAATGAAGTCCAAACTCTTTATCAAGACATTCAAGACCATTTAAGATCTAGCCCTTGAATCCTCTCCAGCACCATCTCTTACAAGATCTTGTCTTAGATGCCAGTCCCTCCAAACTGATTCCAGTTCCCAGAAGTTGCTTGTCTCTGTACTTTAGCATATGCTCTTCCATCTTTACAAAAGGTTCTTCTTTGCTGTGTCTAGGGGGCAGTCTCTACTTTTCCTTCAAAACCTAGTACAAGCATCTCTTCTTCGGTGAAGACTTCTGTGCCATCCTCCTTATTTTTTTTGTGATACCATTGAGCTTTTGGGAAACCTTCCTAGTAGTACTGATTACGCTGAGTTGCAGTTGTATTTTTACAACTTTCCCCTTTTGAACTCCTTGAGAGCTCCCTGAGAACTGGGACCATTGCTTGTTACCTTAGTATCCCCAATCTCTAATATATTATCTGCCACATGGTGAGTGCTCAATAAATGTCCATGCAATGAATAAATAAATGAATGAATAAATGAGGTACAATTTAAAGCATTTCTTATACTTAAATTTCAGTTTACTGTTCGTTCAATATTTAAAAATTCTTGGAGAAAATAATGAGCCTGTGCTATTTTTATTGTATCTTCTAATGAGGAAAAATGAAAGGCATTAAATTAAACCCTTACAGAAATACACTGATGTAAATTCTTGATTTGGTGAGGGAAGCATATTCACACTCAATCAACAATCTTAATGGAAGTGATACAAGAGTGGGATGATGCTACAAGGAGGTTAAAGCGACAGAAATTCTTACTGATGCAGAAATCATGGTGAAAGTTTAACTCTGGGAAGTCAAAGAGCACAGAGAACACTGATAAGGACTGAGGACTTGGGTGATGGAGAGTACAGGCTTGAAGAAATGTTATTTCAGTCTTTAATATAATAATGAAATGTGCAGAGAGGCAGCCACGCTTCCCTGAATGCTTCCCTTCTGAACCATCGAAAAACAGCTAAACTATATTTAGTATAGGGTTTGAATTAATGTCTTTCATTTATACTTCTTTGAAAATTATTATCCATCTATGTTATATATGGTACAATGGTTAATGTTATGTGTCAACTTGATTAGATGATTCTCAGTGGTTTGGCAGTTATGTAAGGATATAGTCTGACAGTTATGTAATGATGTAATTTGGTAGTTATGTAATGATGTAATCATCCTCCATTCTGTGATCTAATGTAGTCATCCCCATTTTGTGATCTGATGTGAGCAGCCAATCAGTCGAAAAGAGAGTCTCCTTGGGGGTGTGACATGCTTCCAATATATACAGATGTTCTGGCAAAGCTCACTCACTTGTTCTGGATCCTGCATCCAGCTCATCATCATCTGACCTCTGGTTCTTGGGACTTGAGCCAGCAGCCTGCCGTATTGTCTGCCAATCTTGGGCTTCATCAGCCTCCACAACCTGTGAGCCAGCAGTCTGTGGTTGGACCTGTCAATCTGGGGTTTGTTTTGTAAGTCAGGAGAAGCCGCCAGACTGACACCTGATCCACAAACTTGGGACTTGCCAGAATCTACAAACACATGAGCCATTTCCTTGAGATAAATCTCTCTCTCTCTCTCTCTCTCTCTCTCTCTATATATATATATATATATAAACATGTAATACACACACACACACATATGCTTCACTCATTTTGCTTCTCTAGAGAACCCTATTGAAGACATATGGTAACTCTTAATTAACTATTCAGTGAATCAGTTCAACATCCCATCTCCAACCATCCCATCTCCTTCTCTATAAGTAGAAGTTGTTATATATTCAACACAACAAACAAACAAAAAACAAATACCCTGATGCCTGTATTATCTCCTCAGAACCATAAATAGTTACTATCATATGTTGTATGGGCTCCATCTTGATCTATGCTGGGACTTTGCCACCCAGGGTGGATGGGAGCTAGTGGGGAGCTGGACTGAGGCAGAAATCTGCTTTATCAAGTGGAGATAAGAATCAGGAAAACTGTCCCAGCCATAGAGGCTGGTACAGAGTAGAAAAGGAGTCTGACCATCTCAGGCCACATTGCTGACATCAGTGTTGGCAGGCTATGCAAACAACAGCTGGAAGCCTCCTACCCTGTGAATTTGGAGATGGCGGACATAAGATGAACTAGTAAAATTTATACATAATGGATGTGATTAGCCACCTGTTGGAGTAAACCAAGAGACTGTCTGAAACGTGTGGACCTTGCAAACTCCAATCAGGGTAGGTGATTTGAGTGTAATCGGAGGAAGGCAGGTCCATATAATGTTCTAACTGTAAAATAAAGGAGAAGTCCTGGTAAAAGAGGAGTAATTCGTAATAAAATAATATGTCTTAGAGTATGGTAAAGCTTGTGGATGAATAACTAGATGACATAAAAAGTAAGTTGCTTCAGAATCAGAGTGACTGTGACAGATACAAACGCAGACTGAGACAGATATGCTGGCTACTCAAATTCTAAGAGTGCTGTTGCTGTCAGTGAAGTAATTCTCTGAAATTGTGGCTACTGTTGGTAAAAGTCTGAACCAAACAAAGTATAATATTCTCTTATTTTGAAGACGCTTAGAGGGCATTTAGGGAAAATTCAGTTATATTAAAACTATGCAAAAGTTACTTGTATTTCCAAGTAAAATGGGATTGAGTTCCAGGCCCGGATAATTATAAACAAGTGTTTTTTTCACACAAATGTTCAGTGTGAATTTTGAAGGTTACACAGGACACATTTCTTGGTTGTGGTGGCTGTGCTAGGCATGACCAGACAGCTAGAATCCTTGGTTCCCTCTCACTAAATACAGCACCACTCTCAATAATTGTGATAACCAAAAAGTGCCCCCAAGTTTCCAATACGTCCCCTAGCGGGTGGTTCCACTCCTGTTGAGAAACACTGAATTAAGTGAACAAAACTCCAGTGAGGGTCAAATAAGGTAGACCTTGTCATACACACAATCATTGTATGGCCTGGCATTGCAGCAAAAACCAGGCTAGCAAGAATGGACAAGAGTTGGATCAAGTATCTAGGTCTAGAGGGAGAAGCAGAGCTCCAGGCAGGACAATAAGTCAGAACTTAAGAGGGGAAACCAGGGGCAGCCCGCCTCTGGGACTTGGGCCAATATGCAGGGAGGGCAGAAGAGAACTGTGGCTTTGGGGCTACTTGGGTAACTAAGTTCGTTCTTGGTGCCCAGAATCCAGATTTGGCTGAAAGGGAAGAAGAATTTGGGGAGCAACACAAGAGCCTGGAAGCCTTGACTTGGTCCCTAGAACCTGGCTCTGGGAATGAAGCTTCTTTCTAAACACCTTATCCCCAGCTCCAGAGCCCTGGTGGTGCAGTGGTTAAGAGCTTGGCTGCTAACCAAAAGGTCGGCAGTTCAAATCCACCAGCCACTCCTTGGAAACCCTATGGGACAGTTCTATTCTGTCCTATAGGGTCACTATGAGTCAGAATCAACTCAACGGCTACGGGTTTGGGTTTTTTTTTTTTTTTTTCTTCTTCTTTTTATATGCCCAGCTCCAGTCGGAAATGGCTCAATGCCTGGCACAGACTTAAGTCTTCTCAAGTAGTAGCAGCTGAGGAGAAAGCAGAGGCAGGAGAGACCAACAGCCTCAGTTTATAATGCCAAGTATGTGTTCTAAGAGGACATGCCTATACAACAACATTTGATTTTCTTACATTAGAGTAGTTTCTGCCCTCGATTTAAGGCAAACAAATCCACTCATTCTTCGAACAAAAATATATATTTAAGACAACAAGATTTGGGCATAGCAACCATTCCTCACCCCTCCTCCACATCAATTTTCTGTTGATTTCCTGGTGGGTGGACATAAAACAGCTGCTTGAAATTCAGATTTGGAGTTCATTTCCAAAAGTGAGGTCATGAAGGCGTGGCCATAAATTGAGGCAATGCTTACAGTGAACTGAATACTACCATTTACAAGGGTAAGTACGTAATTTTGCTCGCAGCCCGGACTGAGGCCAGCCTCATAATCCATGCTTTGTGACTCAGGAGCTGAACAACTCTCTCAGAAACCTGATATTCCCTGAAGACCATCTGAACAGGAGAATGCCTCAAATCCTGTGACTTGTCTCAAAGTCCCATCCAAGACAATTACCTAATTTCTGCTCAGGGTTCAAATTACTTGATGTTTTTACTTCATTGGGTTGAGCAGGCTCCTTTGTGCATACAGTTCCTGGGAGAGAGGTGGGATGATGCTCTTATTACAAAGGACCAAACTTTCAGAGGTCCCATGACTTCATCTGTCCCATATTCAATATAATGGGATGGTCATGAGAACAAGTTCAGCTTTGCAATCCTTGATGAGCAAAATTGAGTCTTAAAAAAGAGAAAGAAATGAAAGAATTATTTGCACAAGAAAAAGCTTTTCCATTTTAGCATGCAAAAAGAGGGAATAAGCTCAAGTAGAAATGATCTGCTACTACAGAATAATCGAGATAGCTGACAGTATTTTTTCTTCTTCTTCCAGAAATTTTGACTTAATTATACTTAAAAATTTGCTAAATTACATACCCAGGGTCTGGAGTCATTTGCTGACATCTCACCTACTCTTTGATATTTTCTTGTCCCTCTACTCTTCCTTGCTCTCTCCCAATGTCTCCTATCCCTATGTACAGCATCTGTTATGGATTGAATGGTGTCCCCCAAAAATGTGTGTCAACTTGGCTAGGCCATGATTCCCAGTATTGTGTGGTTGTCTGCCATTTTGTGATCTGATGTAATTTTCCTATGTGTTATAAATCCTAAACTCTACGAAGTTAATGAGGCAGGATTAGAGGCAGTTATGTTAATGAGGCAGGACACAACCTACATGATTAGGCTGTATCTTGAGTCAATCTCTGTTGAGATATAAAAGAGAGAAGAGAGCAGAGAGGATAGGGGCCTCATACCACCAAGAAAGAAGTTCATCCTTTGGACCCGGGGTTCCTATGCTGAAAAGCTCCCAGACCAGGGGATGATTGATGACAAGGACCTTCCCCCAGAACCAGCAGAGAGAAAAAGCCTTCCCCTGAAGCTGGTGCCCTCAATTCAGACTTCTAGCCTCCTAAACTGTGAGAGAATAAACCTCTGTTTATTAAAGCCTTCCATTTGTGGTATTTCTGTTTCAGCAGCACTAGATAACTAAGATAGCATCCTCCAAGGCTGCCTCTGCCCGCCTCCCCAACCTTTTGAGCATGTACCTGCATAGATTTGAGGGTTGCTCCCTCACTACTACAGACCAGCATTTGATCCCATGGTAGTCTAAGATCTGAGAGGCTGCTAGAAGTAGCTCTGGACAAGCCGGTCTATGCCAATAAGGGGATCTATGTGTACGTGATAATATATTTCTCTGTGATTTTTTTCTACTTAATGTGTCCTTTGGATTCTCTTCCTATGTGTATCTCAATTTAAAATCTAAATCTAGATCTACTTCCCTAATCAGAACCATTAATGGCTCCCTACTGCTCATAAAATCAAGTCCTGGTTTCCTACCTTAGTACTCAGGATCCTCTATGCTTTGTCCTCAACATGCCTTTCCAATAAATCAACTCCTCTAGCCCAAATAAGGAACCCTGGTGATGAGACTGCTAACTGAAAGATCAGTTGTTCAAACCCACCAGCGGAACTGTGGGAGAAAGATGTGTTGGTCTGCTTCTGTAAAGATTACAGTCTTGGAAACCCTATGGGGCAGTTCTACTCTGTCCTATAGGGTCAATATGAGTCAGGTTTGGGTGTCTTTATTAGCCCAAATGAGAGAAGCAGAGTAAAGCAGTGGCTGGTTGTGCACCTCTGTGCTGAAATTTCAGCTCAGTCACTTATTAGTTGCATCCTCAGGCAAGTTATTTAAACTTCTCTATGCCTCAGTTTCCTCAACTGTAAAAATGGGCTAATAATAGTAATAATTTGAGTTGTGTAAGAATTAAGAAAATTAATAAATGTTGAGTACTTAGAACAGCACCTGATACATGATAAGCATCATCTACTAATATGGTTATTATTATTCACTGCCCTCAACATGAGCTCCGGTGGCGCAGTGGTTAAGCAGCTCGGCTGCTAACAGAAAGGTTGGCAGTTCCAATCCACCAGCCTCTCTGTGGGAGAAAAGACATGGTAATCTGCTTCCACAAAGATTAAAAAAACCAAAAACCTGTTGCCGTGAAGTTGAGGCTGCCTCCTAGCAACCCTATAGGACAGAGTAGAACTGCTCCATAGGATTTCCAAGGCTGTAATCTTTACAGAAGCAGACCAACACATCTTTCTCCCGAGGAGCCGCTGGTGGGTTCAAACCACTGGCCTTTGGGTTAGCAGCTGAGTGCTTAATCACTGCGCTAGCAGGGTTCCTCTTCCATAAAGATGACGGCCTTGGAAATCCTATGGGGCAGTTCTCCTCTATCCTGTAGAGTTGCTTTGAGTTGGAATCAACTCGATGGCAATGGGTTTGGGTTTTTTTGTTTTGTTTTTGGCCCTCAACACACTTGCATTTTTCTATCTTTGCACCTTTTCTTACGGTTACCAATTTCTGGAATTCTCTTCCCTTTTCTCCTTCCCTCTAAAGTCTTTGTATTCTTTAAATTCCTGGTCAAATCCTTCCTTTTCCACAAACTTCTCTGGAATTTCTATTGTGCAGTGTTCCGTGTACTAATAGTTCTTACTGTCTATTCCAATAATTTCACAGTAGTCACTTGTTGCTTCATGATACTCCTTCTACTGCCACTTCGTCAAATCAAATATCATATTAAAATGCAATTTTGCCTGATCTCCCCCAATCAGCCCGTGAGTTCTTGGCTCTGGGGGAAGGTCCTTGTTATCAATCTTCCCCTGATCTAGGAGCTTCTCAGTTCAGTAACCCCGGGTCCAAAGGACACGCTCTGCTCCCTGCACTGCTTTTTTGGTGGTATGAGGTCCCCATGTCTCTCTGCTTGCTTCTCTCTTTTGTATCTCAAAAGAGATTGGCTTAAGACACGTCCTAATCTTGTAGATTGAATCCTGCCTCATTAACGTAACTACCACTAATCCTACCTCATTAATATTATAGAGGTAGGATTTATAACACTTAGGAAAATCACATCAGATGACAAAATGGTGGACAATCATACAATACTGGGAATTATGGCCTGGCCGAGTTGACACACGTTTTGGGGGGATACAATTCACTCCATAACACAAATCTTCCTTCCTTGGCTGCTCAGATTTGCCCCTGAATGAAAACCTTTGGCATCTAAAAGAGCCAGGATCAGGCAAGATAGAAAAGTTAGTGCAGTATTAGGTCAAGACTTCTGGGTTCTAGTCCAGACTCTTTCACTAACTTCCTGGGTGACCTTGGATGCTTATGTCATTGCCCTAATCTTCAGTTCCTTCATCTATCAATGAGTGTGTTGAGTCAACAGGTAATCTCTAGGGTCCCTGCTGTCTCTAACAATCTATCATTCTCAGATTCCTCTCAGAGTGGAGTCTCTGGTATCTACAAGTGGGAAGACAGAGACTTCCTTGGGCTGGAATTCAGATTCTTGTTCTTGCTAGTGGAGCAAAACTGAGCCAGTCCCTAGAGTGTGGAATGGTCCCATTTATTGGGAGTGGCCCTGTGGAATCCTTATCCTTATCCACCAAATCTGGGAAAGTAAGGGCTTGGGATATAGGATAATAGACAGAAAGCAGGGTAATAATGCTGCAAAAGATTTAAATTGAGCCCCTGGTGGTGCAGTGGTTAAGCGTTCAGCTACTAACTAAAAGGCTGGCGGTTTGAATCCACCAGCCACTCCTTAGAAACTCTATGGGGCAGTTCTACTCAGTCCTGTAGGGTCACTATGAGTCGGAATTGACTTGACGACAATGAGTTTGGTTTGGTTGGTTTCTGTTTACCTAGTTAACAGTCCTTGCCTCTAGATTACCACTGAGTGTCCTCTCCACGAGTCCCTGATGAAACAGCTGAAGTCACAGATGCTAATGAGGGCAGAGGTCCAAGGAGATGAAGCAAGACTGCACTGAGGCTTGGTGCCAAGTGTGCACAAGTTGTCAGAGAACCCACGCAGGCTCTGCCTTATTGGTGCGCTCCCCAGGCTCGCCCACGCCTCCCACTGCTAGAAGGTGCTCTCTCTTGCTGGCCACCCGGATATCCTCAACTCCTGGAGTAGTAGATCTGAGAGGCCACGGCCTCATGTCTTCATGCTTACAAGCTCATCTTGTGTCTGAGAATCATGCTAAGGAGAAGGGTGCCGCCGCCGCTGCCGCTGCCGTGGGAAATTGCTGCATCTAGGATTTGGGGAGTCGTGTGGCAGGGAGATGACCCTCTAGGGCAAGCATGAACAAAGATACCAGTTCTCATAGGATAAGTGGTCAAACACAGAAATGGATATTTGTTACGCTTATTTCATGCGGTATTTCACAGTCCAACTTTGCTTTCCATCTTCCTGGCAATGCCATGTGCTTGTTTCTGTGATACTGCTTGGAGGGTGAGGGGAGGAGGTAGAAAACACAGGGCCTGAACCTCCAAGAAGCTTGCATTCTGGTCAGAGAAGCAAAGACTACACATATTTGCAAGAGTTCCTAAAGACTGGGAAGGGGGAGGCTTTCCCTGGGGTGCATGTTGAGCTTAAGGCTCATAAAAAAAAAAAAATCCCAGTCCCCCGCCCCCACACCCAGAAAAATTAACAACCGACCTCAGGTTAGAAGACCTGGGCTGGCGTCTTGGATTTCCATTTGCTGTCTGTATTGTTACTGCAATAAGGTAGATTGGAACCACCTGCCACAATAGCCTATTCTGAGACAGGGGTGAGGTGAGCAGCAAGAGTTTTACTATATATTGATATATAGGAGACAGAGGGGAACAGATTCTTTCAAAAACCCGTCTCCCCAACTGGAGACTCACTGAAGGCTTTACAGGGACAGGATTATGGGTCTTAGAAGTTTGTTAATTCCCCCTTGAGGTGGTCACATCCCAGATAAGCTAATCTTTTACTGATATTCTTGGGGGGTTATCTGGCGACATCCTGGTTTTCTTGTCACAGGACGGGTGCTTTGTTAGGTTTTCCATTCCTAGATCATTATCACTTGTTTTCCACCCTTCAAGGAGGAACATTGGTTAATCTTAAACTTTTTACAGAGACTGGAACGTGAGAGAAAGAAAAGAGCACGAGACAAAGCAGGGGTTTAGCAATGGGGAGTAATAATAGTAAGCCAGACCTATGCAGCCTGTCTCACGCAGCCCCTTTCAGTATGATTTCAGGCAAATTGCTTAACCTCAATGAGTCTCAGTTTCTTAACCCTTTGATGAGCCAATTATTTTCTCCTTTGAATTTTTTGTTGACACCGTGTGTTTTCACTAATGGAAGGCACGTTGATTAAAGAGCCAATTCAGAATTTTTGTTCTGATTTATGGATTTTGAAACCCATTATCTGGAATTGCATATGTTTCAGGGATGCTGGATGTAGTAAATCCTACCAATACGAGCCAATGATAAAGTTGTTTAAAAAGATTTTTTTTTAATTTTGTTTCTTGAAAATTTGCAAAACATGCCGTAAAACCTGAAGGCACGTGGCAGTGACTGCACGTGCATTTTCTTCTAGTCTCCTTCTTCTTAGCCTTTTATTATTTTTTACGAAACTTTTCAAAACATGGTACAAGGCATTCTTCCTTACTGCAAAAGTAGTACTACAGTCCAAATTAATAAAGCCAAAGGGGCTTTTATCTCAGGAAAATTACCACTACAATGCACTCTTCATTACTGCAAAAGCAGTACTTACAGCCCAAATAAATAAAACTGAAGGAATTTGAATCTCGAAAAAATTATCCTACTATGTATTCTTCATTATAGCAAAAGCAGTACTAACAACTAAGAAGCAGAAACAGCTGCCCTGGACTATTGCAGGCCAGCTTACAGTGGTGCATTCCACCTGCTACACATGGAAGCAATGATTGGGCCCTAAGATCGAATGTGGGGTAAAGATAACTTAGAAGAGTTCGACCCTCTTGAAAAGTAACATTGCAATGCATTATTCCTTAATTGCAAAGACATTACTTACTGTTCAGAAGCTAGAAAAGCCTTCCTAAAAGATCACAGAGCAAAAACTCAAAGCAAAGCAGGGAGCAAGTGACACCTGGAAACAGTGAATGGCAGCAGGGAGAAAATGGACACTATGAATGAAAACTAGGAATAGCTTTTTCTCACAATAAGTACATTCTTACGAGAACATAGCAACTGGGAAACATAGTGAGGAGGCTTATCAAACAGAAATAAAGGCAAATCTGTCAAATGTTTACAAAATTCACACACCCAGGAGACATCACTTAACACAGTGTTCGTTCTACACAATAATGAGACTCCACCCCAGGGTTCTTGAGTTTTGCATTTCAAAAGACTCACACCTTGAGGCTAAATGCATTAATATTGGACTACTGCCTTCGCAAAGAACTCCAGAGGCCTAAAAAAGTGGTTGTTGTTGTTAAGTGCCGTCAAGTTGGATCCAACTCATAGCGACCCTATGTACAACAGAACAAAACACTGCCCAATCCTGTGTCATCCCCACAATCGTTGTTTTGCTCAAGCCCATTGTTGCAGTTGCAGCCACTATGTCAATCCATCTCGTTGAGGCTCTTCCTCTTTTTTCGATGACCCCCTACTTTACCAAGCATGACGTCCTTCTCCAAGAATTGGTCCCTTCTGATAACATGTCAAAAGTGTGTGAGACAAAGTCTCGCCATTGCTACTTCCAATGAGCATTCTGGCTGTACTTCTTCCAAGACAGATTTGTTTATTCTTTTGGCAGTTCATGGTATATTCAATATTCTTTGCCAACACCATAATTCAAAAGCATCAATTCTTCTTCAGTCTTCCTTATTCATTGTCCAGCTTTCACATGCATATGAGGCAATTGAAAACATCATGGCTTGCGTCAGATGTACCTCAGTCCTTTAAGTGAGATCTTTGCTTTTGAATACTTGAAAGAAGTCTTTCGTAAGATTTGCCCAATGCAACGTGTCATTTAATTTCTTGTCTGCTGCTTCCATGAGCATTGACTGTAGACCCAAGTAAAATAAAATCCTTGACAACTTCAGTCTTTTCTCCATTTATCATAATATTGCTTATTGGTCCAATTGTGAGGATTTTTGTTTTCTTTATGTAATCCATACTGAAGGCTGTGGTCTTTGATCTTCATTAGTAAGTGCTTCAAGTCCTTTTCACTTTCAGTAAACACGGTTGTGTCATCTGCATATCGAACGTGTTAATGAGCCTTCCTCCATTCCTGATGCCCCGTTCTTCTTCATATAGCCCAGCTTCAAGGATTATTTGCTCAGCATATAGATTGAATAAGTATGGTGAAAGGATACAACCCTCATGCACACCTTTCCTGATTTTAAACCACGCAGTATCCTCTTGTTGTTCCGTTCGAACGACTTCCTCTTGGACTATGTACAGGTTCTGCATGGGCACAATCAAGTGTTCTGGAATGCCCATTCTTCACAATGTTATCCATGATTTGCTATGATCCACACAGTCGAATGCCTTTGCATAGTCAGTAAAACACAGGTAAACATCTTTCTGGTATTCTCTGCTTTCAGCCAAGATCCATCTGACATAGCAATGGCATCCCTTGTTCCATGTCCTCTTCTGAATCTGGCTTGAATTTCTGGCAGTTCCCTGTCGATGTACGGCTGCAACCATTTTTGAATGATCTTTAGCAAAATTTTATTTACTTGTGATATTAATGATATTGTTTGATAATTTCCCCGTTCTGTTGGATCATCTTTCTTTGGAATGGGTACAAATATGGATCTCTTCCAGTTGATTGGCCAGTGAGCTGTCTTCCAAATTTCTTGGCATAGACGAGTGAGCGCTTCCAGCGTTCCACTGGTTGTTGAGCCATCCCAACTGGTATTCTGTCAATTCCTGGAGCCTTGTTTTTCACCAGTGCAAAAAAGTGGTTGGGATACCACAAGTCCCACGAGCCACCAAAGGGTTTTATCTCTAAAATGGGGGGACTAATTTCTGTCCTGCTTATCTCAGGGTGGTTGTGAAAATGAGGTATACGAAAGTGCTTTATAGACCATAAGGCACCATACAGGTAAAAGGTATCATGGATATTTAAAACTAAAACACAAGATCATGCAGAATGATATTAGTTTTACATATCCATGGTATAGAGCTTATAGGAATCACAGAGATTGTCTACTCCAATATTTTCCTCTTACAGTGAAACTGAGACCCAGAGAGGATAGGTGGCTCAGGGACAGACAGCTAATTTGAAGCAGAGCCAAGACGAGAGAAAAGCCTCCTCCGAGCTTTGCCCTGGAGCTGCAGAACAGATAGACACGGCATTCCATGCTGCTCTCTCCCTCTGTCTACTCTGCTCCAGCCACCTTTCAATTCCTTACCACCCAGCCACCCCCTATGAAAATGGTTTCCAAAGAGATATGGTTTCAAGTTACATCACCATCCGATAATCGAAGCCCTTGTGGAAAAGACCCAGAGGTGAACTGAACAGCTTGTACAGAAAAGGGAGAGGTCTAGCGGCCAGTCCAAATGCTGCAGGTCAATCCAAATATTGCAGAAAATCTTTGTGAGCCAGGGCTTTCTAAAGAATCATTTGCCAAAATGGCTCACCTCTTTGCAAGGCGAACATCTAGGCACAAGCTCGTGAAACCAATGATGCCTAGGCAGCTTGATGGGAGGGGCCCTGGCAAACTGGTGGGAGCTGGGAAAATGAGGGCTGTGAGTTTTCCATCTGCCCATGCCTCTCCAGCTGCTGCTACTAAGGCTTTGAATGTTATGAGTCTAAAGGAGAACTTGGGGAGCTACCTTAGCCAAATCACACCTCCGTCTCTATGCTGGATGTAACCTGCCGCGTTTCAGAACATGAAGGCTCTGTTCTTTCAGTGAATTCCGTCTGAGGAGAGGACGCAGCCATTCTCTGTGACCCATTTTAAGTGTCTAACCATTGTCAAGTCTGGAAAAGTGGGCCCCATGTTGGCCTTTAGTCACCACCTTGACAGTTTATGTTTATTTCCTCTGCCTCCTAATTAGAGGTGAGGAGCAGCCGCTTACTGAGGTTTCCACTTAAAATTATGCCTTTAAGTACTTGACCATAATGGGCCCCCTTAACCTACACTTATCCAGACCTAATGATTTTAAAACATTTAATACACTTGGTTATTGATGACAATCTTCTAAAGCTGTTCTCTAATCTCTGCTACTGGGCCCCCGGTGTTCCGTCCCCCAAAACTCCCCCATCGAGCTCCCGCAGCTCTCCCCTGCAACGCTCTCCTCCCCTTTCTCGGCACCCACCTCTCCTCCCTGCTTAAGTAACCTTTCCATCTTCAATTCACCGCCATTTGAACAGCTGTACAAGCACAAAATGTTTAATCTGGGAACAGTGTCTGTGGGAAGGAGTGCTTTGTTAGTTTCCAAAGTCATGCAAAGCTTAATTTAGAAAGAAATGACACAATTCTTTTGGTTCTGGAAGTCATAGACATCCCGCGTTGCACGGCAGATGCAGCCTGCCAGATGATGTCGGCGCTTTGCAACACTGGGTATTTTCTGCAGTAGTTTCATTTTGATTCCCACTCAGAGACACAGTGGGTCAGTCCAACAGAAGCATTTGCTCCCTGGGGACAGGGCCGTTGTCTTCATCAGCCTCTCTGTACAGCCAGAGCCTGTCAAAGACAAGCCAAGTGGTGAGTTTTTTAAATGTTGAATTGCGTTGCATTTCCTGTCAGCCCCCTGCTCCCTACCTTGGCCTTCTTGATGTAAAATTTGGTCCAATCTTGTTCTGGGACATAAGAACAGGTACCAAGTATTGAGCAGGGCAGCGACAGGTATGATCTGATCACACTGACTCTACCTTCCTTGGCTCAAGGAGGCTTAAAGAAAGTTAAGGCACCAAGATTGAAGAGTATCATAACCTACCAGATCAAATGTTAGAATGTTTGTCTCAGGGACACACATGAGTAGGAACTAAAAAATAATGGGAACATGAATTGAACAGAATAGATTTGGAGGTGGTTGTTATTAGGTCCCAGTGAGTCGATTCCAACTCATAGTGACCCCATGTGACAGAGTAGAACTGCCCCATAGGGTTTTCTTGGTAGGGACTATGAAATGGACAAATTAGGAAGATAAATCACCACCACCACCAGCACCATAGTAGCAGTATTTGGAGCCTGGAAACAAGATAAGCTCCTGTTGAGCTGCCCGGCCCCAGAGCTCTTCCATGGGCTGGAGGCAAAGAAGCTTTCTGTCAGATGCTTCGGATGCTCCAAGGCTGTCATGGAATGTTCTGGCACCTTACAACACATGCTCAGCCACACTTCTTGATTCTCCAGGGCCCAAACTCCCAGAAAAAGAATTTAAACCCTGTCCCCATGTGGGTTCATATATATACCAACTTGTGTGATGAGCTAAAAAAAAAAAGAAACCAAACTAGTGGCCACTGAGTTGATTCTGACTCATGGCAACACGTGTGTGTCATGGTAGAACTGTGCTCCCTAGGGTTTTCAGTGACTGATTTTTCATAAGTAGCTCACCATGTCTTTCTTCCTAGATGCCTTTGGGTGGACTCGAACTGCCAACCTTTCAGTTAACAGTTGAGTGCTTACTCATTTGCATCACCCAGAGACTCCATGTGCAGTGAGCTAGGGGTTCCCAAATGTCAATTTGAAGAGAGAGAGACAATATGATTCTCAAGAGAAAATCAGAATGAGTAAAGTCACTTTGGCAGAGAGGACAAGATGGACCCAGAGCACATGAGTCCATCCATTTTTCTCCTGAAGCACCTCAATCCCTCATCCCACAAGTTCTAGTGTGTCTGAGAATAAGGGGACAGTTTTCCTTGAAAAACAAAAACCAAACAACTGTGTCACCACAGGGCCAACCGTTCTGGTGTGGGTATCCTTTCTAAAAGACCTGGAAAGGGTTGCCCTGAGGGTCAGGGAGAGAGCTGGCCACTGGAGGTGGATGGTTTGGAGAAGGCGGGCAGCAGGCTGGCAGCAACCAACAGGCAGTGGAGAGAGAGAGCTCGCAGGTTGGTGACAGCAGCAGACCCGGAGGACGGAGGAGCGGAGAATATACATGGAAGACGTGACTGCACAGCTAAGTGGTGGCAGAATTCGCCACTTTTGCTGTACGGCATATTTTTAAATTTTAGTCGAAGTGTTATTTTGCCAGATTTTGATTTCGTTCAGAGCTCAGCATGTGGGTGTGTTTATCTCCATATATATTTCATTAACTTTTACTAGTAGGCCTAGGATGTAATAGAGAGGCTAAAAGAATGAAGCACAGACAGAAGCACAGATGCAGAGAAAACCAGAATGACAAAAAGAGACACACAGAGATACTGAGAGAGCTTGAAAAACGGATTTTAGATGCAATTTGGTGGAGAGACGGTCGGGAAAGCCTATTAAGACAGTGTTCTGCAAGACGCTAGCTGGGTCCCTAGGAGAGAGATCAGGCTTCCCTGGATTAAGAATCCAAGAGAAATCACAACGGTTCGTTGTTTTGTTTGTCCATTGGTTTGGCTCCTGGCAATCTGGGCGCTGGGGTTCTGACACACTGCCTGAGCTCTCCCTGCTGGCCGCTCTGCAGAATTTCACCATCTGGGCCCAAAGTCGAATTGGATTACGTAACTCGAGCTTTGCCCACCTGGTTTTGTTTTGTTTTTTTTTATCTCCCAAAGTTCCTGGCTCCTCCGAAGCCTTCTGACTCCAGGGCTTGAATGCTTTGACTGATAGCCACGGTCCTAATGCCCACTGAGTATAGCCCTGAGAAGCCCTTCCAAACAACAGCGCACTCAGGAAGCTGGCTGAAGAAACATTTACCAAGTGCGCTGAGAGCCAAGCACGGAAAGGGCTGTGCAAGAAGGCCTGAAGAAACCGCGTTTGGCTTTTAGTGTTCGTGCCTCAAAAGTGACGCTAGAATTAAACTGGCCATCAGCACAGAAGCCTCACTAGAGGGGTGTGGGGGGTGCGGACTCCGCCGGGTGACACTGTCAGGGGGTGACACCCAAATTTCTAAAATTTTGGTGTACTGTTTCAGCAGAAATTTATTTTTTTATAAAAATATCCCTGTAGTTAGTTATAACAACAAACACAATTTTTTGTAAGCCCAGCTTCCATGTATCAATATACCTACAAGGCTACAACTCTATGCTAATTTACGTTTTGAACTTTCTCGTGTGCTTCGGAGCCCGGGTGGTGCAGTGGTTAAGGGCTCAGCTGCTAATCAAAAGGTCGTCAGTTCGAATCCACCAGCCACTCCTTGGAAACCTTATGGGGCAGTTCTACCCTGTCCTGTAGAGTTGCTATGAGTCGTAATCAACAGCAACGGGTTTGGTTTGGTTTGGGTTTAATGCACTCTGGTCAGAGCTGTTATTATTACCCAGTTACAATGACACCTGCGATCCCGTGGTTTCGTGTGCGCGCACTAAAGACAGAGCTGTTGTCTTCATTGCTGCAGACGGTTTTACGGCCACTGACTTTAGTCAAATTTTCTGGTGTTTTAGCTACAATATTGTGAGAATTCGTTTTTGTGAACTTACGTCAATAATGTTTTTGAAAATGAAGTAGTAATTAAAGGAAAAGAAGGAGTGTGACCCTAGTACTTCGCAACATGTTTTCTCCCTTTCAGTATGGGTGATTGACAGCTTGACAACATTGATGCCATGATGAACCTGTGAGTCTTTTTCTGCCTGTCTTCTCCTTCCCACATACTTTTGTTAATGGCTTTGTTTTGTTCTGTCTGGCCACCCATGACTTAAGAGCCTCCACATAAAGACCCCCCATGTAAATCTTTAGCCTGAAAAGGAGATGTCCCGCATGTACCTCTTTAGTCTGATAAGAGTCTCTTGTAATTATCCTGTAATGAATAATTCATCGGGCCACGCCATCTGTGGGCTACATGCCTAAAACGCACCATGTCCCCTTTATGACAACGATATACAAACTCTAATTTAAAACCACCTTTCAGGACTCCATAAAGACAGCCTGCGTTGCTGCCGGACTCGCCGTTGGTGTCACCTCCTAAATAAACTTTCTCTCTCTTTCTGACTTGGAGTACATTTCATTGGCTCGACTGCTCCAGGGCACGGACCCTAATCAGGTAACACGAGGATAATCGGGAATTACGATTTATGAGTAACATTAGTACAAAAAACATTGCTAAGGATTCTGTATGGTCTGGTACCAGAGGAGGCCCATGGGGGCGGTGGTAACACCATGAGTTACCGCACTGGGCAACACCAATCCTAGTGGCGTCACTGCATCAGGGGTTGGGGGTGAGGGCACTCCCTCATCCAGTTCTGACCAACCTGACCAGCTTTCCAAAATAAGTCCTGAGAAGAGCCTGTCTGGGCAAGAGCGGTGGAGTCCTCCCTCTGTCTTTTCCTTCTCTTTCTCCCCTTTGTCTTCCTCTCCTTCCTCTGTTTGCAGGAAGAGGAGGAACTGTAATGTTCCAAGAGCCTGGGGCTGGAGGGAGAGAGACACAAGTCCTCCCAAATACCAAGCCATAGTCACTACTAAGAACAGCCTTTATTTCTGGGAGGAGAGGCAGGAGGCCTGTTTCTCTCTCTCTCTGTCAGCTGAAGGTTGACTATAAAGGGGGCAGGCCCATCACGGGGAAGACTGGGAGCCTGTCTTTTCTAAAGTGATGGAGTTCTGAGTCACAAAGGCTAGGAAGGGGCCTGTGGGAGGAGAGATGATGCGTTCCTACGACCAGGGAAGGAGGTGAGGGAGGAGGAAAGAGAGAAATGGGGGGCTGGCGGGGGAACAGGATGCAGGAGTCTTCGTTGCACCCAAACCCTGGCTCTGCAGCCCTGTGCTGACTGACAGGAGGGGTGGCACACACTCTTGGGGAGTGGCCCCTGGGGCTTGACAGTGGGGTGCAGCTGAGGCTCTAGGGAGTGGGCCCCACTCTGGCTGGACACCAGAATCACCTTGGGAGGGGGACAAATATCCAGATGTCAGGCTGGGACGGTTGCTCACAATAAGTACCTCCCCCCAGCTACTCAGAAGTTAGAAACCCAGAGCCTCTTTTGAAAGATTAAGAAGTCTTTCTTCCGTAAAAGTGCTGCATTTCTTTCAGGGCAGACAGTAGAAATGTGCCTAAAACATTAGGGCAGAGGACTATGGTTATTTTCAAGGAATCTGGGTGAAAACATCAGAAAGCATCTCCTTTCCTTTGTTAGCTAAAAATCAAAAAGATTTTACAGTTAACCGCACTGCAGAAAACAGGAACGGCCTTAGTCTCCTGTGGTTAAGAGATTGGCTGCTAACCAAAAGAGTGGCAGTTTGAATCCACCAGCTGCTCCTTGGAAACCCTACGGGGCAGTTCTGCTCTGTCCTATACAGTCGCTATAAGCTGGAATTGGCTTGACAACAATGGGTTTGGTTTTGGTTTTATTCTTGCCCAGCCCTTGCCCAGTGTTTCTTTCTTTCTCTTATCTGCCTTCCCTCCCTCACCTTCTCTTTTTTCGTCCTAACACTTGTTAAGCCCTTTGCTCACACCGTCTCAAGGTGCCCCTCAGACTCAAGCTTTCTGCTCCACTCCCCTTTCACACGCCTCCTGGCTTCGCTCCCGGTCGTCGGTGGTCGGAGTACTGACACGGAAGGAGAGGGAAGAAAGTGTTGCCATTTCTGACTGGGGTTCCAAAATGTCTGATGCTCTTAAGAGTGTGCTGACAGGGCAAACATATATCCCACAGAGCCAGGGGAGAAGCAGGCTCTGGGTCTCTCGTCACTCAACACTCCGTCTGCAAACCACCTCTGGAAAATGACTAGAGAGCTGAGAGCCTGTACGTTTTATTATCTACTATCTCAAATAGCCCCTGTCTGCTTCTACCATAGAAAAGTATTTAGTGACGCATCGGTCGATAGGAGCAGAGGGGCCTTCGCAAGCACTGCATAAATACAAATCATGGTTATTTATCACGAATGAAAATGCCTCATAAATAACTGAAGCTGGCCCACCCAGGTCTGCTTCTGTTAAATAAAAGGAAAAAACCCACAAACACCACAAAATAAAATAACCATAATAAAATAGGACTACTCTGCAGAAGATGTTATTTCTCTGTATTGCTATAGCTGGATAAAATGCGGCAATTTCCAAAAGGCTCCTGGAGAAGAGATCATTTTGGAAGAAATCTGCTCAGCTGCCCCGGTGTGGTGGGTCTGGACTGTCCGTGACCAGCAGAGGGCAGACTTGAGTTATAAACGGAGGCCTGCAGAGCAGAAGGTGGGGACGTGGCAGTTCAAGATTCCAGGGTTGTCAATTGCTTATTCCGTGCGGTAAATACCCACTTTGGGCCAACACACTCCCTAGAGATCATAGTCCAAGATTCTTGACAGGTTACAAGGGACTAGATTTTAAAGAACCAGTTCTAAACAGGAAATGACACGACTGTAAATATTTTTTGTTCAGACTAAAACCCGAGCAGAAGAGGCTGGTTCTGCATACGTCCCTCTGGGTACTGCAAGCTGCTATTTAATGTACAATCACCTCCCTGAGTCGTCCCCATTCAGGGCCTGCCATGGTCACCTGAGACCACATGTTGTTCCGAGCGGAGATGTTTGGGCTTCGTCTCTGACTTGGAGAAGAAGATGCTGCGTCCCAGACTTGGTGAAGAAGTCCCTGCTGTTGGTCTTTCTCTTTTGTTTAGTGAATATAGAGACAGCTATTCTCTGGGAACCCTGGTGGCATAACGGTTAACAGTTTGGCTGTTAACCAAAAGGTCGGGAGTTCAAATCCACCAGGTGCTCCTTGGAAACCCTATGGGGCAGTTCTACTCTGTCCTATAGGGTCACTATGAGTCAGAATTGACTCAACTTGGCAACGGGTTATTTTTTTTTTTTTTGGTTATTCTCTGGGAAACAGAGACATAAGAGTGAAAACTGCTAGAAATATTTCCTTAAGATTTGGGCCAGCCTAGGAATTCCACTCCTAGTTAAATACCCAAGAGAAATGAAAACGTATACCCACACAAAAGCCTGCTCACAAATGTTCATAGCAGTGTTACTCGTAATACACAAAAAAGTGGAAACAACCCAATGTCCACCAACTGATAAACAAAATGTGGTATATCCATACAATGGCATATTTGTTTAGTGAATGAAGTACTGAGACTACCACAGGGAAACTGTCTGCAAAGTGGAAGAAGCCAAAAGCAAAAGGTGAGCTATTTATGATGTCGTTGATATAAAATGTCCAGAAGAGGCAAATCCAAGGAAACAGAAAATAGAATAGTTGTGGCCAGGGGCTGGGAGTAGGGGTGAATGGGGACTGACTGCTAATGGGTATGGGATTCTTTTTTGGGGGAGCGATGAAAACGTTCTCAAATAGAGATGATGGTTGCACAAGTCTGTGGATATACTAATAACCACCGAATGTAAGCCTTAAGAGGGTAAATTTATGGTGTGTGAATTATATCTCAATAAAACCGTTATTAAAAAAAAAAAAAAAAAAAAAAGATTTGGGCCAGGGCAGATATAGAGGGAAACTCAAAGCAGGAAGCAAAGAGACTATAAAGAGATTATTTGACTTCTGGGAGAGCTCCCCACCAACAACCAAAAGGAAACAATTGGATGAGAACATAGTTGAATTAGTGCAGGCTGGAGGCAGAGATACCCAGACTCAGTGCAGGAAGCAAGGGGAATTATCGTAAAACCTGCAAAAGCTGGAACCTCTGTAAGGTGGAAACCGGTCAAAGAAACAAAAACAAAAACAAAAAAACAAAAAAACCGTGGCGTCGAGTCAATGCCAACTCATAACAACCCTCTAGGACCCAGTAGAACTGCCCCATAGGGTGTCCAAGGAGAGCCTGGTGGATTCAAACTGCCGACTTCTTGGTTAGCAGCCGTAGCTCTTAACCACTGTGGCACCAAGGTTTCCAGAACTGTGCTCCATAGGGCTATCAATGGCTGCGATCTCTCAGAAGTAGATTGCCAGAGCTTTCTTCTGAGATGCCTCTGGGTGGATTCGAACCACCAACCTTTTGGTTAGTAGCCAAGCATTAAACCATCTAAGCCACCCAGGGATGATTTTCCACTAAAACGAGTCATCAAAAAGTGGGAAGACTGCACCCTGTCAAACGCAGAAAACTTGCAAGACCCAGAAAAACAAGGCAGTTCGAGTTCCGGCTCTCACAGCGTTTCACTGTCTCTGCAAAGCTGAACTGACCCTGCATCGTCTCCAACTGGCCCGCTGGTGAAGCGTGGGCACCTCGTTGATAGTGCTATTTCACTCAAGGCACAGGGCCCGCACCTGTATTGATGTCCTCTTGACCCCCTGTGCAGAGGGAAGTGAGGGAGCATCACACTCCTCAGGCCACAGTAACGCGAAAGAGCTTCCCCCATCTCAGGAAGTGGGGAGGAAGGACGGTGATAATGGTGATAATAGTTAAGTCGCCAGCTCAGCTGCTGGAGGCCTCACCATCACACCCGCGTTTCGGGTATATCATCAATTGTGCAGAGTCCGGAAGTTTGTCCTCTGTTCCTCCTGTAGCCCCCATAGCACCATGCAGTGCTGAGCCCGTGATAGCCCTCAGTAAGCACCTGGGAAAAATGCAGGAAGGAGGAAATGGATGAGCACACAGCTGAAAAGGTCTGGTGACGTTTCCTGGGATGGCCAGAGCCAAGGTCAGGTACAGCCTTGGTCAGCACATCAGAGAGGAAGTACCCTGACAGAGAAGGACACTGAGAAATTATTTTGTTTGTTCTTTATGAGAACCTCCTTCCATGGATCACTGGGTCAGCCCTGTGGAGTCCAAAAGCCGTAGGCAGGGAGAGGCCCCAGGCATACCTGGGCACAGCCTTCTGCAGCATGCCTGACATATCTCCCATTTCTTACCTCTGTCCACTTCCTAGGCAGAAACTCTAATATGGTAATACCATCGTGCGCTGTATGAAGAAACTCTACGAAAGAGTAAGCCTTTTAAATTTTGTGTTTACTGATTAAAAAAAAAAAAAAGACCTTCCTGTTCTATAATTGCTTACGGTGACTAGGGAGAGCAACGGTACTAGAGTATGATCAGATATTTTCCAGTCCTGTGTTTGTCTCGAAGTCTGGTCCTCTGGGTGAATGCTACACATTTTAGGGAACTATGTCTTACAAAACCTGCTTAATTATAGTTTCAGCCAAGAGATAGGAAGTCAGTAACTAATTCTGTAACTAGAGCTTTGAGTAGGGCGTTGGAGCAAGAGCCCATAACACTTTCAGTTATGCAATAAATAAGGGGTTAAAAACCACCACCAAATATTATTTTTAATAAATTCTGTGAGTTTTGGCAATCTACTTCCAAAGTCAGCCAGTGAAAAGCGCGGATCACAACAGTCTGATCTACAGCTGATTGGCAGACCTTTTGTCCTAGTCCATCTTAGTCCGGAAGCTCTGCTGAAACCTGTTCAGCGTCATAGCAACACGCAAGTTTCCACGGACAGACAGATGGGGCTGCACATGAGGTTCATTGGCCAGAAATCAAACCTGGTCTCCCTGGAACCTACTAAGTGCCAGGCCCTGGAGATACAGCAGTGAGCAAAACAGGCAAAAATTCCTGCACTCCTCGGCTTACTTTCTGGTGGGGGTAACACAAGAATGCATAGATAATATACGAAATCTGGAAAATACAGATAAAGAGAAAGGAAGGAAGTGAGGAAAAGGAGGAGGCAGGGGAGAAGAAAAGCAGGGGACTCATAATCATGCCACCCAGGAAAAGCCCTGCCTTTTATCTTCGCCATTTTGAGGACTTCAGGGTGATAGGGTGTCACAAAAATGTACAGGATGGATACTGACTAAAATCCAGTCCTCTGAAGCACGGAAAGAGAACCTTTGCTTTTCTCGCTGTCGACTTCCCTTTTCCCTCTGCCTTTCAGCCCGTGCTGTCTCTGTGTTGCTGCTTCTCTCTCTTCTGGAGGAATTCAACCACCAGGTGCTCAGCCTTAGAGACACATCCTCCTTGTACTTATGAATTAGGCAGAGTGCCGGCTGAGCCAGCTCACTGGAAGTTCTTTGTCAGGGTTCTGTTGAACACTGACTCTTAATGACTTTAACGATTTAGGTTTAAAAAATGAATTGAAGAAAGGCTGTGAGTTGCCCAAGGTCTCACAGCAGGAGGGACAGCAAGAGCCTGAAGTGATTTTCATTTCTCAGTTTAAGAGTTTGGGTTTGGCCATCTCCATCGTCTACATTATGTTTCAGATTCCTTTCCTATTGTGCCAATATTTTTTTGTGTTGTTGTAGTTTAAGTGAAGTTTACATTTAAAATTAGTCTCCCATACAAAAATTTATACATATATTGTTAAGTGACCCTAATTGCTCTCCCCATACTGTGACAGCACACTCCTCCTTTCCACCCCTGATTCTCCATGTCCATTCAAACAGCTCCTAAGCCTCTCTGCCTTCCCATCTCACCTCCAGACAGAAGCTGCCTGTTTAGTCTCTTGCATCTACTTGAGCTAAGAGGCACGCTCCTCACGAGTACCACTTTATGTCCCACTGTCCAGTCCAATCCCTGTCTGAAGAGTTGGCCTTGGAAATTGTTTTAGTTCTGGACTGAAGCGAATCCAGCGGCCATGCTTTCAGGGGTTCCTCCAGTCTCAGTCAGACCATTAAGTCTGGCCTTCTTACTAGAAATTGAGATCTGCACCCCACCTTTCTCCTACTCCATCTGGGGCTCTCTGTTGTGTTCCCTGTCAGGGCAGTCATTGGTGGTAGCCGGGCACCATCTAGTTCTTCTGGTCTCAGGCTGATGAAGTCTCTGGTTTATGTGGCTCTTTCTGTCTCTTGGGCTAATATTTTCCTTGTGTCTTTGGTGTTCTTCATTCTCCTTTACTCCAGATGGTTGGGACCAATTGAGACATCTTAGATGGCCGCTTGCAAGCTTTTAAGACCCCAGACGCCACTCACCAAAGTAAGATGCAGAACACTTTCTTAATAAGCTTTGTTATGCCAATTGACCTAGATGTCCCCTAAAAACATGGTCCCCAGACCCCTACCCCTGCTACTCTGTCCCTCAAAGTGTTTGATTGTATTCAGAAAACTTCTTAGCTTTGGTTTAGTCCAGTTGTGCTGTCCTTCTCTTCACCTAAGATAATTCTTACCTACTATCTAGTTAGTAAATAACCCTCCCCCTCCCTCCCCACCCTCGTAACCATCAAAGAATGTTTTCTTCTGTGTTTAAACCTTTTCTTGAGTTCTTATAATAGTGGTCTTATATAATATTTGTCCTTCTGTGACTGACTAAATTCACTCAGCATAAGGACCTCCAGCTTCCTCCATGTTATATTTCACAGCTTCATCGTTGTTCTTTATCATTGTGTAGTATTCCATTGTGTGGATATACCATAATTTGTTTATCCATTGGGCACCTAGGTTGTTTCCATCTTTTTGCTATTGTAAACAGTGCTGCAATGAACATAGGTGTACATATATCTATTCATGTGACTGCTCTTATTTCTCTAGGATATATTCCAAGGAGCAGGACAGCTGGATCGTATTGTACTTCCATTTCTAGCTTTTTCAGGAAGCGCCAAATTGATTTCCAAAGCGGTTGTACCATTTTACATTCCCACGACAGTGTGTAAGTGCTCCAGTCTCTCCACAACCTCTCCAGCATTTATTATTTTGTGTTTTTTGGATTAATGCTAGCCTTGTTGGGGTGAGATGATATCTCATGGTAGTTTTGATCTGCATTTCTCTAATGGCTAATGATCGTGAGCATTTCTTCATGTGTCTGTTAGCCACCTGAATATCTTCTTTGGTGAAGTGCCTGTTCATATCCTTTGCCCATTTTTTAATTGGGTTATTTGTCTTTTTGTTGTTGGGGTTTTGCAGTATCTTGTAGATTTTAGAGATTAGATGCTGATCGGATTTGTCGTAGCCAAACATTTTTTCCCAGTCTGTAGGTTGTCTTTTTACTCTTTTGGTAAAGTCTTTGGATGAGCATAAGTGTTTGATTTTTAGGAGCTTCCCGTTATCTAGTCTCTCTTCTGGTGCTTGTGCATTGTTACTTATGGTTTGTATTCTGTTTATGCCATGTATTAGGGCTCCTAGCATTGTCCCTATTTTTTCTTCCACGGTCTTTATCGTTTTCAATTTTATATTTAAGTCTTTGATCCATTTTGAGTTTGTTTTTCTGCATGGTATGAGGTATGGGTCTTGTTTTAGTTTCTTGTAGATGGATATCCAGTTATGCCAGCACCATTTGTTAAAGAGACTGTCTTTTACCCAGTTAATGGACTTTGGGCCTTTGTCAAATATCAGCTGCTCACAGGTGGAGGAGTTTATGTCTGGATTCTCAATTCTGTTCCATTGGTCTATGTATCTGTTGCTGTACCAGTACCAGGCTGTTTTGACTACCGTGGCCGTATAATAGGTTCTAAAATCAGGCCTCCCACTTTGTTCTTCTTCTTGAGTAATGCTTTACTTATTTGGGGCCTCCTCCCTTTCCATATGAAGTTGGTGATTTGCTTCTCCATCTCATTAAAAAATGCCATTGGGATTTGGATTGGGATTGCATTGTATCTGTAGATTGTTTCAGGTAGAATTGACATTTTCACAATGTTGAGTCTTCTATCCATGAGCAAGGTATGTTTGTGCACTTATGCAGGTCTCTTTTGGTTTCTTGCAGTAGTGTCTTGTAGTTTTCATCGTATAGGTCTTTTACGTCTCTGGGTAGATTTATTCCTACGTATTTTATCTTCTTGGGGGCTATTGTAAATGGTATTGATTTGGTGATTTCCTCTTTGAGGTTCTCTTTGTTGATGTCAAGGAGTCCAACTGAGTTTTGTATGTTTATCTTGGATCCTGAAACTACTGAAATCTTGTATTAGTTCCAGTAGGTTTCTTGTGGATTCTTTGGGGTTTTCTGTGTATAAGATCATATCATCTGCAAGGAGAGATACTTTGACTTCTTCCCTACCAATCTGGATGCTCTTTATTTCTTTTTCTAGCCTAATTTCTCTGGCTAGGACCTCCAGCACGATGTTGAATATGAGTGGTGATAAAAGGCATCCTTGTCTGGCTCCCGTTCTCAGGGGGAATGCTTTCAAAGTCTTTCCATTTAGGATGAGGTTGGCTGTTGGCTTTGTATAAATGCCCTTAATTATACTGAGGAATTTCCCTTCTGTTCCTATTTTGTTGAGAGTTTTTATCATGAATAGGTGTTGGCCTTTGTCAAATGCCTTTTCTGCATTGATTTGTGGTTCTTGTCTTTTGTTTTATGTGATGGATTACATTGATTGTTTTTCTAGTGTTGAACCATCCCTGTGTACCTGGTATAAATTCCACTTGATCATGGTGAATTATCTTTTTATAGGTTGCTGAATTCTGTTGGCTGGAATTTTGTTGAGGATTTTTGCATTAATATTCATGAGGGATATTCGTCTGTAATTTTCTTTTTTTGTGGTGTCTTTACCTAATTTTGGTATCAGGGTTCTGCTGGCTTCATAGAATGAGTTTGGGAGTATTCCATCCTTTTCTATGCTCTGAAATACCTTTAGTAGTAATGGTATTAACTCTTCTCTGAAAGTTTGGTAGTATTCTCTAGTGAAGCCATCGGGGCCAGGGTGTGCCAATATTAAAAAAAAAAAATTGTTTTAAGATACTAAGTTGTTGCAGTTGCTGTTTTGTTTTTTAAGAGGTACAAACTGGTTACACTTACCCTGGCTTAAGACTATTAATTTAGCAAATCTCCTTAGATGTTTTTAACTGCCATGCTAAAAGCCTTAAAAATATATTTAATAAGCGGCTGCCCTTGGGTCCAGCAGACAAGCAGATAGAATTGGATCTTTCTAAAGCCAGTGTTTACACTCAGATACCTCTGGTTTTCTCGTTTACATTAACAAGCTTATTTCACAAGGTAACTATCTCTAAAGGCTTTTTGTTTTTTTAAAGGAGAGACGGTTTTCAAGAGAGAGGAAGGAATTTAAAATCAAGAGGTTGGGGTTAGTCCCAATGCTGCTGAATGACTTTAGACTCATTGCTTCCCTTCTCCAAGCCTGAAGTTTCTAATCTATACAATGTGTGGGATGGACTAGACCAGAGGTTTTCAAACTGCGGTCAGTGGGGCCCTGCGATTTCCAAGCCATATTTCTGGACCATCCTTGGGGCTCAGGCTGGGGCTCCATGCCTTCCTCTGGCCTTCTCCTCACCCCCACTCAGAAAACCACCTGTCAGCCTCGGCTCATAGCAACTCCATGTGCGTCAGAGTAGAACCGTGCTCAGAAGGGTTTTCAATGGTTGATTTTTCAAAGTAGATTGCCAGGCCTTTCTTCTGAGTGAATCTGGGGGGACACAAACCTCCAACCTTTTGGTTAGCTACTGAGCACGTTAACTGTTTGCACCACCCGGGGACTCTCCTCCACTCAGAATAGCTTCCCTTTTAGTTGTTTTACAGGAGTATATTCTCCATAAAGTTTTATTTGAAAGAAAGGTGCTGCTATTTTTAAGCATTGACTAATCATCAGAACAGCCAGAGGATCTGAAAGGTCCTGTCTAGTGCTAACATTCTCTGATGTCTGAGTCCAAAGATTGGCTCCTGATTTTTCTTTATAGAAGTCTCTTTGCTCTCATGGACTTACTCAGGGATCACCCCTAAATTATAAATACTCTCTCTGCAGACCCCAGCTGCCTGCTAACTATGTATTATGCTGGCTCGAAAGATCCTGGGAATGAGCTTGTCTGGTAATCCTGTCCTAATCGCCTTTCGACCGGCAGGGAAGGACGTTTGCAGCAGTGTTTATTTGCTGACCAGGGATTTGATTTTTTTTTTTTTTTTTTTTAACTTGCAGGTGTTCGTTCCAACCACTTTGGACAAACAGTTCCAGAATAGTCCCCAGCATCCTCATTTGCATGCTGCTGCTTTGTCTAGCAAAAGACATTCTGCAGGGCCATTCCTCTCTGCTCCCCACTGCTGGAGCAGCTATTCAGATAGGATCCCACATCCTCTTCTGCACATTTTTTTTTCTGGCTGGCTGTCTGGCCACGTGTTCCTGAGTCGCCTTTGAAAGCGAGCGATCTTTGACTGCCACCGTGGTCGGGGCCGAGCCAGGCCATGCCAGCCTAGCCCTGCCTAGAGCCACTGCTCTTTCTGGTACTGATTGATTTCACACAACGTGGCCGCTTGTCCCAGGGTGCGGCAAGAACAATATTCCTATACAAAGAACGGATCTGGGCCTTCATCTAAAATTCACTAGTGCTAAAAGCAGACAAAGAGAAACCAGGATTTTCTACTCACTGCAAGTCAATGCTGCAGATGCATGAACTCAGGATATAGGACTGGGAAAAGGGACACTGATGAAGGGCCTACTTGGTGTCACAAAAGGAGCCCCGGCAGGGCAGTGGTTAAGTGCTCGCTGCTAACAGAAAGGTCTGCAGTTCGAACTCACCAATGGCTCTGTAGGAGAAAAGACCTGGTGATCTGCTCCCATGAAGATTACAGCCTAGGAAGCCCTATAGTGCAGTTTGACTGTGTCCTATAGGGTCTCTATGAGTCGGCATCAACTTGACTGCAACGGGTTTGATTTTTTTGGTATGTGTTGCACTGAGTGTTCTTCATCTGATTTAATCCTTGTAATAACCCTCCTGCGCAGGTACTCCTACCTTCATTTGTTTGAGGGAGAAGCTGAGGCTCATAGAGGGAGAATAACTTGTCTAGACACACAGCTAGCAAGTGGCAGACGTAGGAATTGAACTTGTTCTTTCTGGCACCCAATGCTATATTCTTTCCACCCCCATGCTGCCTTCTTGATGAACATGCTGACTCACTAGGGAAGTTATATAAGCTTATAAATCACATTGAGATCCCCAGATAATATAACTGCATAAAGGAGAACAAAGTATTGCCACAAGCTGCTTTGGTGCAACGGCAGAAGCACAACATTAGACATGACACCGTCGGAGCCCTCAGCAAAGGTGCTGAACAAGGTAGAGGGCTGGAAGGTGGAATCCAAACCAGGGCAAGCATTTGTCTGTCTCTTCCCCTCCTAAACCTTTTATGCAAATAGGCAGGGTTTTAATTGGAATATATGATGAATAAAGCTATCTAGCTATTTAATTCCCAAGTAGTTACTAAAAGTCCAGTCCAAACTTTGGTGACCTGGAGCTATGCCAGATGTGCCCAGGGTCATGGTTCAGTACCATCAAGGTAGTCACTCCATCAGAGAAACCAAGCAAGTCTTTAGCATCATCCATATACCCTTTTTAGTGACTAGGGGAGTGCCATGATCAGATTTCCACTTTGGAAAGTTCTCTTTGGCCCCTGTGTGCTGAGAGACAGAGAAGCCAGACAACGTAGTAGGTGCTGTTGGTGTTCTGCCCACGTCCCCTTTGTACTCACCGCTACACACCAAAAGCCTGTGACCCTGTGCTCTGGCTTGGCAGTACAGACAGCCTATACACAGGGCAGGCCAGAAGACTGGGGAGGTAATGTCCCCAAGAGCAGCCCCAACCATTGACCAGTGGGGAAATGGCAGATAAATAGCCCAGCTTCTTTGCCTCTTGGTTGGGATACTCTTTTTTTTTTTTTTTTTTTACTTTAAATGAAGGTTTACAGAGCAAATTAGTTTCTCATTAAACAATTAATACACATATTGATTTGTGATATTGGTTGCCAACCCCACGACATGTCAACACTCTCCCTTCTCAATGTTGGGTTCTCCATTACCAGCTTTCCTGTCTCCTCCTGCCTTCTTGTCCTTGCCCCTGGGCTGGTATGCCCATTTGGTCTTGTTTTGTTTTATGGGCCTGTCTAATCTTTGGCTGAAGTGTGAACCTCAGGAGTGATTCTGCACTGAGTTAAAAGGGTGTACGGGGGCCATACTGTCAGGGTTTCTCCAGCCTCTGTCAGACCAGTAAGTCTGGTCTTTTTTTGCGAGTTAGAATTTTGTTCTATATTTTTCTCCAGCTCTGTCCAGGACCCTCTGTTGTGATCCCTGTCAGGGCAGTTAGTGGTGGCAGCCGGGCACCATCTAGTTGTGCTGAACTTAGTCTGGTTGAGGCTATGGTAGTTGTGATCCATTAGTCCTTTGGACAAATCTTTCCCTTGTGTCTTTGGTTTTCTTCATTTTCCCTTGCGCCTGAAGGGTGAGACCAGTGGAGTATACTACATGGCCACTCACAAGCTTTTAAGACCCCAGACGCTACTCACCAAAGTAGGGATGTAGAAAATTTCCTCTATAAACTATATTATGCCAATTGAGCTAGATGTCCCCCGAGACCATGGTCTTGGTTGGCATAACTCTAAGGTGAGTTCCATACTGTCTCCAGAGTTCCCCAGTGGGACTGAAAGCCAGTGGCCCACAGTGCTTGATAACACACCCTTTACTGACTTCTTCTCTTCCCTGCCTCCTTTTCCCACTCCTCAGATGAACTGTTTATATTCAAATCCTGTCTCAGGCTGTTTCTGGGAGAACCCAAATAAAGAGCGTTCACTACATCAGATAGATAATGGGGACCATGACAAAAGTAGTAGAAGTGGGAACGGAAATGAGGGGTTGGATATGTAGTAATATTCATCCTGAGATTTAGGATTTGGAAACTAGTTAGATGGCACAGTGAGAGAGAGGGCAAGGAGACAAAAGACTCTACAATAACCCTGGGTCTCTGGATTGAGCTACTGGCTGGATGCTAATGCCTTGAGCCAAGGTAGGGAATAACTTTGGGAGGCGGGGATAAGAAAGTAAATCCAATTTAGACTATATAGGAGAAAGTGGCATCTGGCTCTATGGTGTCATTTGTGAGAGGGAGATTATGCTCTTTGCCAAAAGCACCTTCCCAAACCACTTACCATAGTGCTTGAAATTCCTATATCACTCATTTCTCTGGCTTGCTTTTTCCAGAATCCTATTTTTAAAATGCTCTTGAAATTATTGATAATTTTGTTACTGCGATACTAGCATTGCAGTTATGTTAAAAAAAAAAAATCTGTAACTGTTACAAATAGATGCCCAAGGACTTATGGATAAAATGAAGCAGTGTCAAGGATTGCTTTAAAATAATCTAGGAAAAAGCATCTATATGTGGGGGGATCGACAAAACAACACTGTAAAAGATATTTAAAATTGTGAACTCTGGGGATGGGTATGTGGGGGTTCAATGTATCATTTCCTCTAGTTCTGTTCTCTTCTACTTTATTTGAAAATTTCCATAAGAATAAACATGCACACACACACACACACACAACAGTTACCCTGATTTAAAAATGCTCCTGGGAAGATCTCTTATCCAGCTGTCTTTAACACCTGTGAAAAAACAACCACAGAAATGGGTTTGGAAATTTTGTTTGGGTTTTATATTTTTAGAGTGTTTGGAAGAAAAGGGGGCTGGTCCTTTTAGGAAACAGACTTGTTAGGAACTGTATTTTAAAAAAGAGAAGAGCCAAGATTGGGACAGTTTGATCCTTTCCACCATTCTGCAGAGAGTGAGAAGCGTCTACAGACTGATGGCTGCCCTATTGCGATAGTCCTCTCTCAGGTTCTGCATCAGATACTTTGTATGCATGATGTCATTTTATCCCCAAAACTCTGTCTTGGGTTCCATTTCATAGATGAGGAAATTGAGGCTAGAGAGGTCAGGTCATCTGCTTAAAGACCATAGGGCAGTAAATTGTTGGGAGAGTGACCAGGTTTGAAGCGCCATTTAACTGGCTCCAAAGTCTGGTATGTTCCATAGCTTCCAGACTAGCACACTGTCTTGGGCCCTAGGTCAGCTCACCAGTCAGAGATGGGGTCACTCTACAAACTGGCTCCTGCTGAATTGCTTTTCTGGGAGTTGCTCAGAGCAAGCCCAAACCAGAAGAAGTTAACAGCATGTTCCCTTGGACACAGATGAGAGGGTGATAAGAGCTCACAGGCCAAGATAGGAGTTTTAAGGAAGCATGGAGCCTATTTACCTCAGATCCTCATGGGATTGACAGGATTGGCAGGAAGGCTGGCGGTGGGCACAGCACCTAGAAACCTAGAAGAGCCGGCAGGGTGAGAAGAGAAACTGAATATATAAAAGCAAATAACTCTGGGAGAAAACGTAAAATGTCTAGAGAAATCAATGTTTATTTAAGTACCTATTTATACTTTTTTTAAAAAATCAACTTTAATGTTGAGTAACAAAGATAATTAAGTAAATTATAATTATTTTCTCTTGCTAGAATATTATATATCCCTAATAAAGACTACAGAGAAAGGCTTATTTCAAAAGCTTAAGTGAAAGAAGCAGGATGCAGTATATATAGCATGATTACAACTTGCCAAAAACACCCTGCGCATGAAAAAAAAAAAAGACTCGAAGGGGAAAAAAAAAGCCAAGCTCTTCTGTGATTGTCCTTTGGTAGTGGAAATATGGATTTCATTCTAATTTTTTGTTCTATTGTTTATTTTCCCATAATGAACATGTAGTACTTTTGGAATGGAAAAAATAATAAATGTTTAAAAAAAAAGACAAATTCATTTTACTTTTCATTCTGATTTTAATCCAGGGTCATGAAGATGCTTCTAGGAATGAAAGAAGTTAAAGCTATTTTATGGTCTCGTGTTAAGAAGATAAGTACAATTTGGTATGAAATCTGAGCAAACCCAAACCAAACCAGATCCATTGCTGTTGAGTCAATTCTGACTTCAAAGCCACCCTATAGGACAGATGGACACAGTAGAACTGCCCCATAGGGTTTCCAAGGAGCAGCTCGTGGATTGAATCTGCCAACCTTTTGGTTAGCAGCCGAGCTTTTAACCACTGCACCACCAGGGCTCCTGAAATCTGAACAAGTGGTAGTAAATTGTACCTTAGCTACCCTCAGTTAGCCATATACACATGAAGTAAACCTCACTCCTGGGCCTCTACCACCTTTGCTTGATGTTATGGATTAAATCGTGTCCCCATAAAATATGTATTGGAATCCTAACCCCTCAACCTGTGGATGTAATCCTGTTCGGAAATAGGGCTGTCTTTGTTATGTTAATTAGAAAATACCAGAGTAGGCTGGGTTCTAAATCTAATAATTTTTAAGTTCCAAAAAGAGCAGGTTAATTGTACATGTAGAAATTTTTGAAATGGTCTGTATTTGGCTATGTATATTTTCACCAAAAAAGAAATAAAAAGGTCCTCCAAGGTTGAGAAGGGACAGTGTTGACATGTTGTGGGGTTTTTAACCCATGTCATAAAACAATATGTGTAATGACTGCTTAATGAGAAGCTATTCTGTAAACCTTCATTTAAAGTACAATACAAAAATTAAAAACAAATAAACAAAAAGAGCAGATTACCCACAGAGACACACACAAGGGAAAGACAGACACCTGTGAAGATCAGCTACAAGCCAAGGAACCAAGGAATGTCCAGGACTGCCCATAAGAAAGGAACCAACGTGGCCAAGACCCTGATTTGGACTTTGAGCCTCCAGAAGGGTGAGAAAATAAATGTTTGTTCTTTAAAGCCTCCAATTTGTGACATTTCTGTTACAGCAGCACTAGGAAACGAAGACACTAGATCAAGGTGACTATGCACCAGTGAGGAGATGTGCTCACCTGAAGATCTCACTAATGATCACAGTACAGACTGCTGGCAGGAGGGCTCTCTGAACCTCAGGAGATTGAAGTCATACGCCAGTGTTTTAAATTAGCCAACTCCTTAGTACGTTTAACAGACTGTAAGAGTTAGACTCTATAAATGATACCCTTTAGGGGGCCAGACAGTAGAAAGCCAAAGTCAACCCAACCAAAAACTTCAGCCTTATCTTCTACCTGGAAAGACAACTTCTTTCCAAAACTGATGAACCAAACGCTGTGCTACAACTACCCAAAATATCTACAGAAGTTCCTTGGCAGATGGGAGTGATATCTGCTAGCTGACCCTAAAATTGAAATTTTGGATAGCTGTCATTTAGAAACCTGAAATCCGGTAGCTTTCTTGAAGAGGCTTTTTACCAAAACTCAAGAACAGAAATGCAAAAAGTTTCATTATAGTTCACCCAGCACTACAGCCTGCCAGGTGCAGGGTCCTGTACCAGACTCTTCAGGGGACACATGGAGAGCTTGCCCTCAAAGGAAAAGGAGAGACAAACAAGCACAACTATGCCAGGATACCATGAAGAAGAAAAGCAGTAATGTGCATATTCAGGGAAGAGAAAAACCACCTCTACCTGAGAGCTTTACAGAAAGTCACGTAGAAGGATGTGGCATTTGAAGTGGGCATTGATGGACATTCAGTCCTTGATGGATTTCAATAGGTCACAAACAGCAGGGAGGGTGCAGGATGATAATGATAGAGGCAAGAATATTATCAAGCAAAGGACAAGATGGACAACCCTTTCTGTTTCAAATTTTAAAAAAGTACTAGTGGCCGAATGAATTGAGACCCCTTGGAGCCCTGGTGGAAACCCTGGTGGTGCAGTGGTTAAGAGCCATGGCTGCTAACCAAGAGGTCGGCAGTTCAAATCCACCAGGTGCTCCTTGGAAACCCTAAGGGGCAGTTCTACTCTGTCCTATAGGGTCGCTATGAGTCAGAATCAACTCAATGGCAATGGGTTTGTTTGTTTTTGGTTTAGGAGTAGCAGCTTGGCCTATGGATGAGCTTTGTCTTGCTGAGGACCTTGAGAGGGAAGGAGGAGGAGTGGCCAGCTTGGCTGGAGGTGATCCCAGACCTGACTTGGGGCAAAAGAGGAGGGATGAGACAGTAACTACTGTTGTTGAAACAGGGAGTTCGGGAGAAAGCAAAGAAGCTAAAAGGATATTGCTTACAACTGGCTGCCGCGCTGGAAGTCACTGGTTTCCATTATACCTGGAGTTTTTGTATTCTCCCGTGATAATTAATTTACCAAGGTTACAACGTGTACATGTGAAAGCATGCGACATTTATTAGCATATAGGTGACAGTTGACCATGAGGGAATAAATACGAGTTGATTTGTATGAGAAAAAAAAAGTCATTCCTAGGACATTTTGCTTTGTGATATACTACCCCCTTCACTGCAGTCACACAAAATCTTTGGTAGAAATCTACATGACCAGACAACGCTTTGGGACTTGAGTTTTGAATTTGTGTATATGGGAGTGAGTGGGCAGGCATGGGAGTAGAGTATGTGAGCATGAAATGAAAACAGGCAGCAGGAGTGTAGGCTCGTTTGGTTAATATGAATACTTTAAAGTGAAGAAAGGCAACTGGTCATTCATTCACTCTATAGCTATGATGTTCCAGCCATGGTGCTAGGATTGGGATCCAGGGTGAGCCAAGCCTGATGTGGCCCTGGTTTTCAAAGAGCTCACAGTCCAGCAGGAGGGGCAGGTACTAATCAAATAACTAGAAAATGTAAAATTAGGATTCTAATTGTGTTATGAAGGCGAGGTCTATAATGCCATGAAAGCTCACAGGAGGATTTGACCTTGTAGGTGAGTTACTAGGCTGTAGAACTGAGGGCGTGCTGAAGGAAGAATAGGAGTAATAGAGAGAGTGATGCTTAAGGCAGAGTGAAGAGTAAGTGCAAAGGCCCTGTGGAAGGAAGGAACTGAAAAGAGGCCAGTGTGGCTGGAGCACAGACAGCAAAGAGAAACATAGAGCCAAGTAAGGCAGAAGAGGCTGGGAGTGGAGCACACTGTGTCTTTTAAGTCACAGAAGAATTTAATTATGGGTGGCAGGATTGCATATATTTAAAAAAGTCACGCTGGCTTCCTGATGGAAAAGAAATGGGAATGGGGCAAGAGTGGATGTATGTAAGAAGACCTAGTAGGAGGCTATTGCTCTCCCCAAACAAGAGATGGTGATAGGGCAGGACTTTATCCCAAAGAAGAAAGCATAACACAGCCTTAGCTAAGAGGAATAACCTTTGATGTTAAATTGACAACTTGCAAGAAAATGTTACCTTGCACTTCGCTGGAAATGTATTGTTCCTTCCCAGTACGAATAGGTGCTTATGTAAGTGACTTTAGTAATGAGAACGAATATACGCTAACACCAGGATGAGAAGTCTGTCTCTGAAGAAGAGAAATACAAAAGGTAATATTCATAAGCTTTTGGATATGTCTGCATGACAGATATGCTTCTAAGTGTACTGTATATTTTAGGCAGTAATCTTTTTTTTTTCCTGGTTGGTTTATATACAGCACACTAAATAGAAGGAGCGAGCAAGCCATTATGTATGAGTTGCTTCGTCTTCACGATAAAAACAGTTCACAGATGTGTGCACATCCCCTTCAATTCACCCTGTGTACTCCAGTCTTGCTCAAGGGGAAATTTACAAACCACAATGGCATTGAGAGATTGTAATACCTCTCTACATTGGAAATAAATCAAGTACACAAAAATGAATAAACATATGAGAACCCAAATCTCACAGTTAACAAGCTTGACCTTACCTTGCACCCAATGAATACAAATTGTACATTCTTTTTAAACTCACATGGAACAATTATATAAAAATTGGCTACGTTTGATGCCAAAGGTGTGTTCACTTTGTGTTAACTCATTGAATGGCATGTCTGACCTGTGCATTTTTCTAAATGTATGTTAAATTTCAATAAAGTGATAGGTTAAAAAAAAAACAAACCAAACTAAACCAAATAAAACAAAAACTAACCACATATAAAGTCACAAAGAGAGTTTCAGTAAATTTCAAAGGGCTGATATCATATAGACAAAGTTCTCTGACCATGTTGTTGTTGTTAGGTGCCATTGAGTTGGTTCTGACTCTTAGTGACCCTATTTACAACAGAATGAAACACTGCCTGGTCCTGGGCCATCCTCACAATCGTTGTTATGTTGGAATGCTTTGTTGCAGCCACTGTGTCAATCCGTTTTGTTGAGGGTCTTCCTCTTTTTTGCTGACCATCTACCTTACCAAGCATGATGTCCTTCTGCAGGGACTGGTCACTCCTGATAACATGTCCAAAGTGTTTGAGACAAAGTCTTGCCATCCTTACTTCTAAGGAGCAGTCTGGCTGTACTTCTTCCAACACAGATTTGTTTGTTCTTCTGGCAGTCCATGGTATATTCAATATTCTTCACCAACACCAAATTCAAATGCATCAATTCTTCTTCAGTCTTCTTTATTCATTGTCCAGCTTTTGCATGCATATGAGGTGACTGAAATTACCATGGCTTGGGTCAGGCACCTCTTAGTTCTCAAGATAACATCTTTGCTCTTTAACACTTAAAAGAAGTCTTTTGTAGCAGATTTTGCCCAATGCACTACATCGTTTGATTTCTTGACTACCGCTTCCATGGGCATTGATTATGGATTTAAATAAAATGAAATCCTTGACAACTTCAGTCTTTTCACCTTATATCATGATGTTGCTTATTAGTCCAGTTGTGAGGATTTCTGTTTTCTTTCTGTTGAGGTATAATCCATACTGAATACTGTAGTCTCTGATCTTTATCAGTAAGTGCTTCAAGTCCTCTTCACTTTGAGCAAGCAAGGTTGTGTTATCTGCATATCGCAGGTTGTTGATGAGTCTTCCTGCATTCCTGATGCCCTGTTCTTCTCCATATAGTCCAGCTTCTCAGATCATTTGCTCAGCATACAGACTGAATAAGTATGGTGAAAGGACACAATGCTGGCGTGCATCTTTTCTGATTGTAAACAATGCAGTATCCCCTTGTTCTGTTTGAACAAGTTGCAACTTGGTCTATATACAGGTTCATTATAAGCACCATGAAGTGTTCTGGAATTCCCATTCTTTGAAATGTTATCCATAATTTGTTATGACCCACACAGTCAAATGCCTTTGCATAGCTGATAAAACACAGGTAAACATCTTTCTGGTATTCTCTGCTTTCAGCCAAGATCCATCTGACATCAGCAATGATATCCCTTGTACCACGTCGTCTTCTGAATCCAGCTTGAATTTCTGGCAGTTCCCTGTCCATGTGCTGCTGCAATCACTTTTGAATGATCTTCAGCAAAATTTTACTTGTGTATGATGTTAAGTATATTGTCCGACAATTTCTGCATTCTGTTAGATCACCTTTCTTTGGAATGGGAACAAATACAGATCTCTTCCAGCCGGCTGGCCAGGTATCTGTCTTCCAAATTTCTTGGCATAGATGAATGAGTACTTTCAGTGCTGCATCTGTGTGTTGAAACATCTCAGTTGGTATTCCGTCAATTCCTGGAGCCTTGCTTTTTGCCAATGCTTTCAAGTGCAGCTTGGACTGCTTCCCTCAGCACCCTCGTTTCTTGATCATATACAACCTCCTAAAATGGTTAAACGGTGACCAATTTTTTTTGGCACAGTAATACTGAGTATTTCTTCCAACTTCTTTTAATGCTCCCTCCGTCGTTCAATATTTTGCCCATAGAATCCTTCAGTATTGCAATTCGAGGCTTGAATTTTTCTTCACCTGTTTCAATTTGAGAAATGCTAAGCGTGTTCTTCCCTTTTGGTTTTCTAACTCCAGAAGGGAAGAAATAATTCCATTTCTCTGACCAGTTAAATTAGAAGTAAAAGATATTTAACACAAAACAAAGCTTCTTTTGGAAAGTGAAAAATGTAAATAATTTACAGGAGCCCTGGTGGCGCAATGGTAAAGCCCTCAGCTGCTAATCAAAAGGTTGGTGGTTTGAATCCACCAGCCAGTCTGAAGGAGAAAGATCTGGCTATCTGCTTCCATAAAGATTACAGCCAAGAAAACCCTATGGGGCAGTTCTAATCCGTCACATGCGTTGGCTATGAGTCGGAATTGACTCAATGGCATACAACAATAACTCGTAGGTAAAGACAAAAACATGACAGAAATTAAATACTCAGAACTACACGACAATGAAAATACTAACCTGAACTCGCGTAGATATAGAGATGCAGCTAAATGAAATGTATAGAATAACATGCATGTATTACAACATAAAATAAAAATGAATGCGATAAGAGTTCAGCTTAAGAAGCTTGAAAAAAACATTAGAATAAACAAAAAAAGTAGAAAAAAGTACAAGGAAAAATAATTAATTAGAGATGATCAACAAAGTGAAAAATGGGTTTCTGAAAAAACAAAATAGACAAACCTTTAGAAGGACAGCTGAAGAAATAAAAAGAAGCAATAAATAAATAGTATTAGAAGCAAAAAGCAGACCATAATTATAAAGACAGTATTGTTATTGGTAGTTGCTGTCAAGTTGATTCCAACTCGTGATGACCCCCTGTGTGCAGAGTAGAACCGCTCCATAGGGTTTTCAAGGCTGTGATCTTTCAGAAGCAGAAAGCCAGGCCTGTCTTCCAAGGTGACTCTGCATGGGTTCGAATTGCCAACCTTTGAGCTAGTAGTCAAGAGCTTAACTGTTTGCACCATCCAGGGATTTCGATAAAGACAGTAGAAGTCAAAAAAATCATAGACTAGAAATTCTGTGGCAAGAAGTTTAAAACAAGATGCTTGAGAAATTATGACTAAAACTGATTCAAAAAGAAATAGAAAGCCTGAACAGACCAATAATCATTACAGAAATTTAATTGGTAGTAAAATGTCTTCCCTGAATAAAGACAAAAGACCCGGACAGTCTTACAATTTTACCAAGTCTTCAAGCAATAGGTACCAGAATCAGTTACCACTGAGTCAATTCCTACTCATGACGACCCCATGTGTGTCAGAATAGAACTTCGCTCGGTAGGGTTTTCATTGGCTGAATTTTTGGCTTAAGATCACCAGGACTTTCTTCTTCTCCTTCTTTTTTACTGTGCTTTAGGGGAAGGTTTACAGAGCAAATTAGTTTCTCGTTAAAAAATTAATACACATACTGTTTTGTGACATTGGTTGCCAACCCCACGATGTGTCAACACTCTCCCCTTCGTGACCTTGGGTTCCTCATTTTCATTCATCCAGCTTTCCTGTCCTCTCCTGCCTTCTCTTCCTTACCCCTGGGCTGGTGTGCTCATTTAGTCTCCTATACATGGTTGAGCTATGTGTATTATTGCTTGTTTTATGGGCCTGTCTAATCTTTGGCTGAAAGGTGAACCTTAGGAGTGACTACAGTACTGAGTTAAAAGGGTGTCTGGGGGACATACTCTCAGGATTTCTTCAGTCTTCATAAGAACAGTAAGTCTGATCTTTTTTTGTGAATTTGAATTTTGTTCTACATTTTTCTCCAGCTCTGTCCAAGACCCTCTATTGTGATCCCTGTCAGAGCAGTCGGTGGTGGTAGCCGGGCACTGGATTCAGTCGGGTGGAGGCTGTGGTAGTTGTGGTCCATTAGCCCTTTGTACTAATGCTTCACTTGTGTCTTTGGTTTTCTTCATTCTCCCATGCTCCAGATGGGGTGGGACCTGTGGACATATCTGAAATGGCCACTTACAAGTTTTTAAGACCCCAGGTGCTATCACCAAAGTAGGATAGAGAATATTTTCCTTATAAACTATGCTATGCCATTTGAGCTAGATGTCCTCCACCCAGCCTTTCTTCTGAGGAACCTCTGGGTGGACTTGAACCTCAAGTCTTTTGGTTAGCTGCCAAGCAAGTGAATTGTTTGCACCACCCAGGAGCTCTGAAGGAATAGACAGTACCTGACTTATACAAACTGCTTTGGAGAATTAAAAAAAAAAAAAAAAAGGAGACTATCCAACTATTTCATGTAAATATAATACCAAAACTAGACAAAACAAAATAAGAAAAAGAAAATTATCAAGCCAACTCACCTATGAACATAAATGCTAAAATCCTAAATAAAATGCTAATCAATTCATCAGTATACTAAAAAAAATACATCATGATCATTAAAAAAAAAACAAAAAAAAAAAACCAGTTGCTGTCAAGGCCAACTCATGGTGACCCCATGTGTGTGAGAGTAGAACTGTGCTCCATAGGATTTTCAATGGCTGATTATTTAGAAGCAGATTGCTAGAGTTTTCTTCCAAGGCACCACTGCAGGGACTTGAAGCTCTGATCCTCCAGTGCAACCAAGCATGTTAACTATTTGCAGCACCAAGCGATTTCTCTCGTGGCCATGAAGACAGGTTAATCGAAGGCATGCAAAATGTCTCCACTCGAGAACAGCCTATCAAGGTACTCTGCCTTTTCAACAGACCAACGGAGTAAAACTAACCCAATGGAGCCACAGCTGGATACAATAAAAGCCAACTTACCATGTGGTGCTTTAGGGCAGCGTAGATTGGATAGTGTTAAGCTGACCCAATAAAATCCTCTTTGAGGGGAAGAGTAAATGATAGGTAACAAAGAGAAGATTATTCAAGGTTACATGAGCTCATGGGGAGCCCTGGTGGTGCTGTGGTTAAGAGCTTGGCTACTAATCAAAAGGTTGGCAGTGCGAATCCACCAGCTGCTCCTTGGAAACTCTATGGGGCAGTTCTTCTCTGTCCTATAGGATTGCTATAAGACAGAATCTACTGGACAGCAACAGGTTGAGGTCATGGGAACCTGAAAACTCTGGAATATTGTTCTTATGCTCCCTGAGAACTGCTGTCATTCCAATTCTGGAAGCAAAGAGACCCAGGGTGGGACTTTCCTTGCTAACTCATGCTCCTGGATCTTCTTGCAATTAAATTAATTCACGTAGCACTCAGTGTCTCTTCCTTGCAGCCTTAACAAGACTGACAAGCAGGTCGAGGTTTTATGGGACTTGAAGCTTATATAATTTGGGGGGCAGGGATCTTCTTTAAGAAAAAAAGTACATACAAAATTACAAATACAATTAGGTATTAATGAACAAAGAATTCAAAATAAATTACAAAAATTAAAAACACAAAATCACAAAATCTAGAGAAATAATAAAATACCTGTACTTGTATTCAGTCCCTGATACATCTCTGTTTTTTTTCCCTATATATTTTGGCTGCATGCACTTTGCTCACCTTTTCAGATGACAATGATTTTGTAATATTGTTTTCTTTACAGGGAAAAGAAAGATAATTCAATCTTTCCACTAGCATGATTATTTGTTTTTATTAGTATGCTTTATTATTATTGATAGATATATACACATATATATGTGTTATTTGTTTGAAGCATTGCTACAAGTTTGTGTTCTACAAATATAGGAATTCTGATAAATTCTATTTTTGTATGATTGTCATCAAGAAACAAAACAAATATTGAGTTCATAATTATATATACTATATATTATCAAGTATACTACTGACAAGAAAGACCTTCTGTTTTGACTAGGCATCTTGAGAAACGAATACTTGGCTTACAACTTTATACCAGTGATGGTTGGAAGAATTTTCCACGTTAGCTTCTCATTCTGTATATCTCAAACCTTGTTTCCCCTCCTCACCCACATATTGGAGCCCTCGTGGTGCAGTGGTTAAGAGCTCAGCTGCTAACCAAAAGGTTGGCAATTCAAATTCACCAGCTGCTCCTTGGAAACCCTATGGGGCAGTTCTACTCTGTCCTATAAGGTCGCTATGAGTCAGAATCGACTCCATTAATATTACGATACAAACTCTAATCTTGCACCTTTGTGGTACTCCAGGTGGTAGGGATATTCCTGGAAGCCATTCCTACAGCTGAATTGACTGTGAATCAAATAAACATATCCCACTAAACTCAAAATTTCTTTTGCCAGATCCTCAACATGCCTAAGGCCACTGCAATGCCACCCAGCAGAAGGGAAAATGTGACAGAAGGGAAGTCAGAGAGAAATGACACAGTAGTCTTAGCCAATCGTGGTCAAAATATTTTACTTATTCTAATTTTACAAAAATAGAATGACCATACGGACCCATTTCTAGAGTTTTTGGAGGGGGGCTACATAAAGAAGAGTCCTTCATTAGCTTCACGGTATACCCTATGCTGACATTTTTAATGTTAGGACAAGATTTTTAAAATATATAATAACAGAAGATGTCAAATGCTGTTAATCACTGATCAATAAATCTCTGAGCATTGGGTTTATTCTCAATTCAAAGTTAAGGGTTTATTCACAAACTGTCCTCTGTTCCTACCCAATTAAGAGAAGGAAGTCTTTTCATGTTGTTGCAAGCTGGAATCACAGTCTCACCAACTTTTCTGACTGCAGTTAAGAGAGGTTATCATCTGCTTCTTATAATTTCTTACCCACCTGTCAATTTTCCATTCCCTAAAACCCTGCCCCACTCATATAGTTTGAGCACACTTGCATATTTGCACTTTCTTCTTCTTCACTTCACCACTTCATCCCCCCCCTTCCAGCCAAACAAAGGGACATATACTTACCATCTTAGTTGTCTAGTAACTAAGCTTAGTTAACTTAGCTGCTATAACAGAAATACCACAAGTAGATGGTGTTAACAAAGAGAAATTTATTCTCTCACAGCCTCGGAGGCCAGAAGTCCAAATTCTGCATGCTAACTCCAGGTGAAGGCTTTCTTGCTCTGTCAGCTCTGGGGAAAAGTCCTTGTTATCAAAAAAAGCACTACAAAATGGCAGTAATAAACTCACACCTACCAATAATTACACTGAAGGTAAATGGCCTAAATGCACCCATAAAGAGACAGAGAGTGACACAATGGATAAAAAAATAGGATCCATCAATATGCTGTCTACAAGAGACACAACTTAGAAACAAAGACATAAATTTATTAAAAATCAAAAGATGGAAAAAATATAACAAGCAAACAGCTACTAAAAAAGAGCAGGAGTGACAACACTAATCTCAGATAAAATAGACTTTGAAACAAAATCCACCATAAAAGACAAGAAGGACAATATATAATGATTAAGGGGATGATCCATCATGAAGACATAACCATAACAAACATTTATGCACCCAATGACAGGACTCCAAAATACATAAAACAAACTCTAACAGCACTGAAAAGAGGAATTGACAGTTCCACAATAATAGTAGGAAACTTCAACACACTACTCTCGGTAAAGGAAAGAACATCTAGAAAGAAACTCAACAAAGATACAGAAGACCTAAAGGGTACAATCAGCCAAGTTGACCTCATAGATATATATACAACACTACATCCAACAGCTGCAAAATACACATTCTTTTCCAATGCCAATGGAACGTTCTCCAGAATAGACCACATCTTAGGCCACAGAGCAATCCTCAACAAGATCCAAAATGCTGAGACAACACAAAGTATCTTCTCTAACCACAAAGCCATCAAGGTAGAAATTAACAACAGGAAGAGCAGGGAAAAAAAATCAATTATATGTAAACTGAATAACACCCTGCTTACAAACCACCGGGTAATAGAAGAAAGCAGAGATGGAATAAAAAAATTCCTACACTCAAATGACAGTGAAAACACATCATAACAAAACCTTTGGGACACAGCAAAGGCAGTCCTTAGAGAATAATTTATAGCAATAGATCCACAAATCAAAAAAGGACTCCCATATCTCCCATATCCAGCTTAGCTTCACACATAACCATCTCCCCGCTGCATCCTGCCTACCTGCACTGTGCACTTGACATCACACCACCAAGCTGTGCAGGCACGCCCTATTGGAACCTGCCCAGCACTGACTACCGACCGTCCTGGTGGCTGCAGTGAGTGCCACAAACAACCCATCCCAGTGGCTCCTCTTCAGCTAGATCTGCCCAGCTGTACCACAAGGACGAAACAAAAAAAAAAAAAACTACAATCAATAAACGAGAGAAATATCTACTGAATGCCCTGAAAACAGCAAACAATATCCAAACATTTACAAAAACAAGACAAGATGGCTCCAATAGGTGTCCAAATTAAAACACCAGATGACTCTCCTGTGGAATAAAATGCACTAGAGGTACCTGATAGGGAACTCAAATCACTAATACTCGGAATTTTCCAAGAACTGAGGCAAAAAGCTGACAAACATGAGGAAAAAATAGACAAATTTATGGAAAATACAGACAAAAAATTGGAAGAATTCAGGAAGATGATGCAGGAACAAAATGCCAAAATAAATTCACAACTCGAAATTATACAAAAACAACAATTAGAAATCCAAAAGATAAACAACAAGATTTTAGAAATGGACGGTGTCATAGAAGGGCTGAGAAGTAGATTTGAAACCGTGGAAGACAGGATCAGTGGAACTCAAGACAAACACTTGGATACAACTCTGTTTCAGGAAAACTCAGAAAAAAGAACAAAGAAAAATGAAGAGACCCCAAGAGTTATGTGGGACACAATTAAAAGCAAAAACTTATGAGTGATTGGCATCCCAGAACAGGGGGAGAAAACAGAAAACACAGAGAGGATCATTGAGGAACTGCTGACAGAAAACTTTCCCAATATCATGAAAGATGAAAAGATGGCCATCCAAGAAGCTCAACGAACCCCATATAGAAGAGACCCCAAAAGAAAATCACCAAGACATATCATATTCACACTCGCCAAAACTAAAGACAAACAAAGAATCCTGAGAGCAGCTCGTGAAAAACAAGAAGTCACATACAGAGGAGAAACAATAAGACTAAGCTCAGATTATTCGGCAGAAACCATGCAGGCAAGAAGGCAATGGGATGACATATATAAAATCTTGAAAGAAAAAAATTGTCAGCCAAGAATAATATATCCTGCAAAACTCTCGTTCAAATTTGATGGTGAAATTAGGTCATTTCCAGATAAACAGAAACTAAGGGAATATGCAAAAGTGAAACCAAACTTACAAGAATTATTAAACGGAGTTCTTCGATCTGAGGACAAACAGCTTCAGCCCTCAGGCAGGACCTAGGACCTAGGACGCAGGTTCATACGAACCAGATACCATTCTAGGAAATGAACTACTGAGGACTATCCAAAAACAAAAGAAATACAACAGGGAATCAGAGCAATCAATCAAAGAATGACAACAACATCAAAACAATGAAAGAGGGAACAAACGGCATAGGTATAGAACCTTCTAAAGGAGAGGAAGGCAAGGCGATACCAAGTAAGGGTAGACTGCTTCAAACTTATAAAGCTAAGGGTAAAATTCATGGTAACCACAAAGAAAGTTAACAAACCAACTCATAAAAATAAAGACGAAAAACATAAAGTCTCAGCAAAAACAAAAGAAATGAACACAAAATCCACAAACAAAAGTAACTCAGCACAAGAGAGTAAGAAGAACAAAGAAAACTTCAGCACCACAAAAAAAAGCACTACAAAATGACAGCAACAAACTTCCATCTATCAATAATTACACTGAATGTAAATGGACTTAATGCACCCAAAAAGAGACGGAGAGTGGCAGAATGGATAAGAAAACAGGATCCATTGATATGCTGTCTACAAGAGACACACCTTAGAAACAAAGATGTGAATTTGTTAAAAATCAAAGGTTGGAAAAAAATATATCAAGCTAACAACTACCAAAAAAGAGCAGGAGTGGCAATTCTAATCTCAGATAAAATAGACTTTAAAAAAAAACTACCATAAAAGACAAAGAAGGACACTATATAATGATTAAGGGGACGATGCATCATGAAGACATAACCATAATAAATATCTATGCACCCAATGACAGGGCTCCAAAATACATAAAAAAAACTCTAACAGCACTGAAAAGAGAAATTGACAGTTCCACAATAATAGTAGGAGACTTCAACACACCACTCTCAGTAAAGGACAGAACAACTAAAAAGAAACTCAGCAAAGATACAGAAGACCTAAAGGACACAATTAGCCAACTGGACCTTACAGACATATATAGAACAATCCATCCAACCACTGCAAAGTACACATTCTTTTCCAATGCACATGGAATGTTCTCCAGAATAGACCACATCTTAGGCCACAGAGCAAGCCTCAACAAGATCCAAAACGCTGAGATAATTCACCGTATCTTCTCTGACCACAATGCCATCAAGGTAGAAATTAACACTAGAAAGAGCAAGGGAAAAAAAAATCAAACACATGGAAACTGAATAATACTCTGCTTACACATCAATGGATAATAGAAGAAATCAGAGATGGAATTAAAAAATTCCTAGAATCAAATTAAAATGAAAACACATCATACCAAAACCTTTGGGACACAGCAAAGGCAGTCCTCAGAGGACAATTTATAGCAATAGATGCACATATCAAAAAAGAAGAAAGGGAAAAAATCAAAACATTAACTACAGAACTGAAACAAATAGAAAGAGAACAGCAAAAAAAGCCTACAACCACCGGAAGAAAGGACATAGTAAAGATCAGAGCAGAAATAAATGAAATAGAGAACAGAAAAACAATAGAAAGAATCAACAAAACCAAAAGTTGGTTCTTTGAAAGAATCAACAAAATCGACAAACCACTGCCCAGACTGACAAAAGAAAAACATCAGAGGGCACAAATAACCTAAATAAGAAATGAAATGGGGGACATTACACCAGACCCAACCGAAATAAAAAGAATTATAACAGAATATTATGAAAAACTATATTCCAACAAATTTGAAAACCTAGAGGAAATGGATAAATTTCTAGAAACACATGGCCTACCAAAACTACAACAAAGTGATATTGAAAATCTGAAGAGACCCATAACAGGAGAAGAGATTGAAAAGGTAATTAAAAAAACTCCCAACCAAAAAAAGCCCTGGCCCAGATGGCTTCACTGGAGAATTCTACAAAACATTTACAGAAAAGCTTGTACTAGTTCTACTCAAGCTATTTCAGAGCATAGAAGAGGAAGCAACACTTCCAAATTCATTCTGTGAAGCCAGCATAACGCTGATACCAAAACCAGGCAAAGACATCACAAAAAAAGAAAATTACAGACCAATATCTCTCATGAATATAGATGCAAAAATTCTGAACAAAATTCTAGCCGATAGAATTCAGAATCATATCAAAAAAATAATACACCACGACCAAGCAGGATTCATACCAGGTATGCAAGGATGGTTCAACATTAGAAAATCAATCAACGTAATCCACCACATAAGTAAAAGGAAAGAAAAAAATCACATGATCATCTCAATTGATGCAGAAAAGGCATTTGACAAAGTCCAACACCCATTCCTGATAAAAGCTCTCAATAAAATAGGTATAGAAGGGAAATTTCTCAACATAATAAAGGGCATCTATGCAAAACCAACAGCCAACATCATTCTTAATGGAGAGAGGCTGAAAACATTCCCCTTGAAAACAGGAACAAGACAAGGATGCCCTTTATCACCACTCCTATTTAACACTGTGCTGGAAGTTCTAGCTAGAGCAATAAGGCAAGAGAAAGAAATAAAGGGCATCCAAATTGGTAATGAAAAAGTTAAACTCTCCCTGTTTGCAGATGATATGATACTATACATTGAAAACCCTAAAGACTCCACGAGAAATCTACTGGAACTAATAGAAAGATTCAGCAGAGTAGCAGGATACAAGATAAACATTCAAAAATCAGTTGGATTCCTATATACCAGTAAAGAGAACGATGAAAAGGAGATCAGGAAATCAATACCATTTTCAATAGCCCCTGAAAAGATAAAATACTTAGGAATAAATCTGACCAGGAATGTAAAAGACCTATACAAAGAAAACTACAAAACACTGCTGCATGAAACCCCAAGGGATCTACATAAATGGAAAAACATACCATGCTCATGGATAGGCAGACTCAACATTGTGAAAATGGCAATTCTACCTAAAGCAATTTACAAATACAATGCAATCCCGATCCAAATACCAACAACATTCTTCAAAGAGATGGAAAAACTAACTATTAACTTTATATGGAAAGGGAAAAAGCCCCGAATAAGTAAAGCACTACTGAAGAAGAAGAATAAAGTTGGAGGACTCACACTACCTGACTTCAGAACCTACTATACAGCTACAGTAGTCAAAACAGCCTGGTACTGGTACAACAACAGATACATTGACCAATGGAACAGAATTGAGAACCCAGATGTAAATCCATCCACCTACAGTCACCTGATTTTCAACAAGGGCCCAAAGTCCATCGAATGGGGAAAAGACAGTCTTTTTAATAAATGGTGCTGGCAAAACTGGATATCCATTTGCAGAAAAATGAAACAGGACCCATACCTCACACCATATACAAAAACTACTTCAAAATGGATCAAAGACCTGAATATAAAGCCTAAAACTATAAAGTTCATAGAAGAAAAAATAGGACCAACACTTCAGGCCTTAATACAAGGCATTAACAGGATACAAACCATAAACATCAACACACAAAACCCAACAGATAAACTAGATAACTGGGATCTTCTAAAAATCAAACACTTATGCTCTTCAAAAGACTTCACCAGAAGAGTCATAAGAGAACCTACAGACTGGGAAAAAAATTTTGGACAGTACAAGTCAGACAAAGGTCTAATCTCCATAATCTACAAGAAAATCCAACACCTCTACAACAAAAAGACAAACAATCCTATCAAAAAATGGGCAAAGGAAATGAACAGACACTTCACCAAAGAAGACATTCAAATGGCCAACAGACACATGAGGAAATGCTCGCGTTCACTAGTCATTAAAGAAATGCAAATTAAAACCACAATGAGATACCATCTCACCCTGGCATTACTGGCATGAATCAAAAATACTGGAAATAACAAATGTTGGAGGGGCTGCGGGGAGATGGGAACTCTTATACACTGCTGGTGGGAATGCAAAATGATACAATCATTTTGGAAAATGATATGGCGTTTCCTCAGAAAGCTAGAAATAGACATACCATTCAATTCAGCAATCCCACTCCTAGGAATATATCCTAGAGAAATAAGAGTCGTCACTCGAATAGACATATGCACACCTCTGTTCATGGCAGCATTGTTCACAATAGCAAAACGATGGAAACAACGTAGGTGCCCATCAACAGATGAATGGATAAACAAACTATGGTACATACACACAGTGGAGTACTATGCAACGAGAAAGAACAACAATGAATCTGTGAAGCATCTCATAACATGGATGAAACTGGAGGACATTATGCTGAGTGAAATAAGTCAATAACAAAAGGACAAATATTGTATGAGACCTCTATTGTAAAATCCCATGAAAAAATTCACATGCAAAATGTAACAATCATTGTTGGTTACCAGGGATGGGGGGTGGGGAATACTAAATAGGCAATAGATAAGTGGTATCTTGGGTGAGAGGTGAGACAGTACACAGTACAAGGGAAACTAACACAACGTGCACAAGGAAAGGTCATGGAGGCCCCATAGACACATCCAAACTCCCCGAGGGACTGAGTTGTTGGACGGAGGGCTCTGGGGACCATGGTCTCTGGGAACATCTAGCTCAATTGGCATGACACTACTTATAAAGATAATGCTCTACATTCTACCTTGGTGAATAATGTCTGGGATCTTAAAAGCCTGTGAGCGGCCATCTAAGATACTACACTGGTCTCATCCCTTCGGGAGCAACGGAGAATGAAGAGAACAGGATACAACGAAAAGATTAGTCCAAAGGACTAATTGACCACAGCTACCAAGACCTCCACCGGACTGAGTCCAGTACAGCTAGATGGTGCCCGGCTACCACCGCTGACTGCTCTGACCAGGATCACAACAGAGGGTTCTGGACAGAGCTGGAAAAGGATGTACAGCATAATTCTAACTCCCCCCCCCAAAAAAAAAAGACCAGATTTACTGGCCTAAAGGAGACTGGAGAAACCTCATGAGTGTGGCCCCCAGAGGTGAAGTTACCTTCGAGGTACACTGTTCAGCCTGAGAGTGGACAGCCCAGTAAAACTAAATGAGACTAATGAGGTACAGGAGTCCAGTGACAAGGGCCAGAAGGCAGAGGGGGAGTAGGAAGCTGATGATAACGAACACAAGTTGAGTAAGGATACTGTTGATGTGTTGTGAGATTGTTAACCACTGTTATAGGGCAACATTTGTAGTAACTGTTAAATGGGAGGCTATTTTGTCCTGTAAGCATTCATCTTGGGCGAGAATGGCAGCACAATTGGAAGAGCATAGTCAATGTCACTTAAATGAGTAAGTAAAAAGTTTTGAAATGGTGTATCTTTGGCTATGTGTATTTTCACCAAAAAAAAAAAAAAAAAAAAAAAAGCTGAGAATTCAGAGGGTTAAAATGTTGTGGGGTTGTTAACCAAAGTCATAAAACAGCATGTGTACTACTGTTACATGAGAAACTGTTTGTTTTGTAAGCCTTCACCTGAAGTACAATAAAATATTTAATTAAAAAGAAAAAGAAAAAGAAAAATAGGAGAGGACGCAAATAACCCAAATAAGAAATGAAATGGGGGACATTACAACAGACCCAACTGAAATAAAAAGGATTATAACAGAGTATTATGAAAAACTATACTCCAACAAATTTGAAAACCTAGAGGAAATGGATAAATTTCTAGAAACACACTACCTACCCAAACTAACACAAAATGATGTTGAAAATCTGAACAGACCCATAACAAGAGAAGAGATTGAAAAAGTAACAAGAAAACTCCCCACAAAAAAAAGGCCTGGCCCAGATGGCTTCACTGGAGAATTCTACCAAACATTCAGAGAAGAGCTTATACCAGTACTACTTAAACTATTTCAGAACATAGAAAAGGGAATGACACTCCCGAATTCATTCTATGAAGACAGCATAACCCTGATACCAAAACCAGGCAAGGATGCCACAAAAAAAGAAAATTACAGACCAACATATCTTGTGAATATAGATGCAAAAATTCTGAACAAAATTCTAGCCCGTAGAATTCAGCATCATATCAAAAAAATAATACACCACGACCAAGTGGGATTTGTACCAGGTATGCAAGGATGGTTCAGCATTAGAAAATCAATCAATGTAATCCACCACATAAATAAAAGGAAAGAAAAGAATCACATGATCATCTCAATTGACACAGAAAAGGCATTCAACAAAATCCAACACCCATTCCTGATAAAAACTCTCAATAAACTAGGTATAGAAGGGAAATTTCTCAACATAATAAAGGGCATCTATGCAAAACCAACAGACAACATCATTCTTAATGGAGAGAGGCTAAAAAAAATCCCCCGTGAGAACAGGGACAAAACAAGGATGTCCTTTATCATCACTCCTATTTAACACTGTGCTGGAAGTCCTAGCTAGAGCAATAAGGCAAGAAAAAGAAATAAAGGGCTTCCAAACTGGTAATGAAGAAGTTAAACTGCCCCTGTTTGCGGGTGATATGATACTATACATAGAAAACCCTAAAGACTCCACAAGAAAACTACTGGAACTAATAGAAAGATTCAGCAGAGTAGCAGGATACAAGATAAACATACAAAAATCAGTTGGATTCCTATACACCAATAAAGAGAACGATAAAAAGGAAATCAGGAAAACAATATCATTTATAATAGCCCCTAAAAAAATAAAATACTTAGGAATAAATCTAACCAGGGATGTAAAAGACCTATACAAAGAAAACTACAAAACACTACTGCAGGAAACCCAAAGGGATCTACATAAATGGAAAAACATACCATGCTTATGGATAGGTAGACTCAACATTGTGAAAATGACATTTCTACCCAAAGCAATTTACAAATACAATGCAATCCTGATCCAAATACCAGCAACATTCTTTAAAGGGATGGAAAAACTAATCATTAACCTTATATGGAAAGGGAAGAAGCCCCGAATAAGTAAAGCACCATTGAAGAAGAATAAAGTAGGACTCACACTACCTGACCTCAGAACCTGCTATACTGCTATGGTAGTCAAAACAGCTCAGTACTAGTACAATGACAGATACACCTACCAATGGAACAGAATTGAGAACCCAGATGTAAATCCATTCACCTAGGGTCACCTTATCTTTGCAAGGGCCCAAAGTCCATCCAATAGGGAAAAGACAGTCTTTTTAATAAATGATGCTGGCAAAACTGGATGTCCATCTGCAAAAATATGAAACAGGACCCATACCTCACATTATATACAAAAACTAATTCAAAATGGATAAAAGACCTAAATATAAAGCCAAAAATGATAAAGTTCATAGAAGAAAAAATAGGATCAACACTAGAGGCCCTAATACACAGCATTAACAGGATACAAACCATAACCAACAACACACAAACTTCACAAGATAAGCTAGATAACTAGGATATTCTAAAAATTAAACACTTATGCTCATCAAAAGACTTCACCAAAAGAATCAAAAGAGAACCTACAGACTGAATAAATTTTTGGACATTACAAGTCAGACAAAGGTCTAATCTCTAAAATCTACAAGAAAATCCAACACCTCTACAACAAAAAATCAAATTATCCTATTAAAAAATGGGCAAAAGAAATGAACAGACCCTTCACCAAAGAAGACATTCAAGCGGCCAACAGATACAGAAGGAAATGCTCGTGATGACTAGCCATTAGAGAAATGCAAATTAAAACCACAGTGAGATACCATCTCACCCCAGCATTACTGGCACGAATCAAAAAAACTGGAAATAACAAATATTGGAGAGGCTGCAGGAAGATCAGAACTCTTATGCACTACTGGTGGGAATGCAAAATGGTACAACCATTTTGGAAAATGATATGGCACTTCCTTAGAAAGCAAGAAATAGAAATACCATACGATCCAGCAATCCCACTCCTAGGAATATATCCTAGAGAAATAAGAGCCATTACACAAATAGACATATGCACACCCATGTTCACTGCAGCATTGTTCACAATAGCAAAAAGATGGAAACAACCTAGATGCCCATCAACAGATGAATGGATAAAGACACTATGGTACATACACAGAATGGAGTATTATGCAATAATAAAGAACAATGATGAATCTGTGAAGCATCTTATAACATGGAAGAAACTGGAGGACATTATGCTGAGTAAAATAAGTCAATCATGAAATGACAAATATTCTATGAGACCACTATTGCAAAAATTCATGAAAAAGAAACTTCCGGGCAACATGGTGCTACAGTCAGAAGCACCACACCACCCCTCCGCAGCAAAGATCAGAAAAACTAAGTCAGAGTCACACGTCAATCCTAAGCTACAAACCCTAAGCAACAAATGAAGAGATAAAGAACTCAGCCAAGCACCAAATGGAATAAGAAACTGACCGAGAACAGAGCACAAGGAGAGATACATGCAGAGGTCTCCGATCACCTACCACAGCACGGATCCGCCATCTTGAACTCCTGTTGGAGATCAGCCAACAGGGGGTGTGAGAAAGCAGCTTCACAGAGGTTCCAGCAGGAGATAGAACAACCAGTAACCCGCGACATATGCTTCTTCACCCCCACTTAGCCTCCTCTGCTTCCTGCAGCCACAGTCTACTGGCCGGGAAGCACAAGGTTCCCCCAGCGCCACTTGGATTCCACCCACCCGCACTGGCCAGCTCCCTGAGTGCCATTTGTTGGCTGCTGGTGTTGCTTTTTTCCGCTTCTTTAGATTTCTTCCTTACCTCTCACCACCTCCCCCTCCTTTCTCTCAAATACCTGGCTCCATGCGCCATCTTTGCTTCTCCCTGAAAGGCTGCAAAACACCGCTTGACTGTGAAAATGGTTCCCAGCCCGTGCTGCCATGCTGGTGGGATCCCCGAGGCTTTCTTGTGTGCTTGTTTGTTTGCTCTGATTTGTTCTGTTTTGATTTGTTTTCTTTTTCTTTTCTCGGCTTGGGAGCCCCTTCTAACCAGGCAGTACTGTGTGGCTTGGAAGACAGTCCCTCACTGTCTTCCCTGGGGGCATTTCTTTTTTCTTCTTCTTTTTTTTGTTTGTTTCTCATTTCTTTGTTTAGTTTTCTTCTCTCTCTTATTCCCTTTTTGTCTTTCTTCATTTCCAGTTTCTCGATTTATTCATTTTTTTCTTTTACCATTTTTCTTTTTTTTCATTTTTGCTTTTCCCCATTTCTCAGTCTCTCATCTCTCCACTCCAGTAGCAAGCTTGCTTAGCACTCTTTTTCATTTGTGCATATTTATTTGGCTCCTATTCCTCTCTCCTCTCTCTCATCTTTCCCATACCCATCTTAGCTCCACACATCACAATCTACCCCCTCCTTCCTACCTACCTGCACTGTGCACTAAACATCACACTCCCAAGCAGCACAGGCACAGCCTACTGGAACCTGCCCTCCACTGATTCCTCGTCCGCACTCTCAGCCCTGGTAAGTGCCACAAAAAACCTATCCCAGAGACTCCCCTTCAGCTGGACCTGCCCTGCTGTGCCATACCTGAGTGACTGACTCTGCCCACTGGAGAAGGAGGTGAAAATCATCATGCCCACAGACGAGCAAACAACAAAGAACGCACAGCCCGCCTGCTCAGACATAACCAAATAAAACAAAAAAACAAGACGAAACAAACAAATCTACAATCAATAAACGAGGACAGTAACCACTGAATGCCACGAAGACAGCAGACAATATCAAAACATTTACAAAAACAGGACAGGATGGTTCCAGTAGGTGTCCAAAATAAAACAACAGATGACCTTCCAGTAGAAGAAAAGGCACTAGACCTGACTGATAGGGAATTCAAGTTTCTAATATTCAGAATTATCCAAGAGTTGAAGCAAAAAAACACAAAAATGAGGAAAAAATAGACAAATACGTGGAAAAGGCAGACAAATTCATGGAAAATACAGACCAAAAAAATGGAAGAATTCAGGAAAATAATACAGGAATGAAAAGCCCAAATAAATTCACAACTAGAAATCATAAAAAACAACAATTAGAAATCCAAAAGATAAACAACAAGATTTCAGAAATGGACAGTGTCATAGAAGGGCTAAGGAGCAGGTTTGAAACGATGGAAGATAGGACCAGCAAAATTGAAGACAAAAACTTGGATACAATTCTGTTTGAGGAAAAATCAGAAAAAAGAACAAAGAAAAATTAAGAAACCCTGAGAATTATGTGGGATACAATCAAAAGCAAAAATATGTGAGTGATCGGAGTTCCAGAACAGGGGGAGAAAACAGAAAACACAGAGAGGATCATTGAAGAATCGCTGACAGAAAACTTCCCCAATATCATGAAAGATGAAAAGCTGACCATCCAAGAAACTCAACAAACCCCATATAGGATAGACCCCAAAAGAAAATCACCAAGGCATATCATTATCATACTCGATAAAACCAAAGACAAAGAATCCTGAGAGCAGTTCGAGAAAAACAAAAAGTCACATACAGAGGAGAAACAATAAGACTAATCTCGGATTATTCGGCAGAAACCACGCAGGCAAGAAGGCAATGGGATGGCATATATAAAACCTTGAAAGAAAAAGATTGCCAGCCAAGAACAATATATCCTGCAAAACTCTCGTTCAAATATGATGATGAAATTAGGTCATTTCCACACAAACAGAAATTAAGGGACCATGTAAAAACAAAACCCAACTTACAAAATTTATTAAAGGAAGTCCTTTGATCTGAGAACAAACAATATCAGACCACAGGGTGAATATAGGACACAGGATTGCACTAGCCAGATACCAACCTAGGAAATGAACTCTTAAAGACTATGCAAAACCAAAAGAATTATAACAGTGAACTAGAGAGGTTAATCTGTAAATGACAACAGCATCAGAACAGTAAAAGAGGGAATAAAGGTATAGGTATAGAGCCTCCTAATGGAGAGAAAGTCAACTGATACCAAGTAATAATAGACTTGTTCAAATCTAGGAAGATAAGGGTAAATTTCAAGGTAACCAGAAAGAAAGTTAACAAACATACTCATCAAAATAAAGAAGAAAACCATAAAGTCTCACTAAAAACAAAACCTACAAAAACAAAAGTAATTAAAAAAAAAAAATCCACAAAGAAAAGGAACTCAGAACAGGAGAGTAATAGGAACAAAGAAAACGTCAACACCACAAAAAAAGCACTACAAAATGCAATCCCACTCCTAGGAATATATCCTAGAGAAATAAGAGCCGTCACACAAATAGACATATGCACGCCCATATTTACTGCAGCATTGTTCCCAATAGCAAAAAGATGGAAACAACCTAGATGCCCAACAACAGATGAATGGATAAACCAACTATGGTACATACACACAATGGCGTACTACACAACGATAAAGAACAATGATGAATCTGTGAAGCATCTCATAACATGGATGAAACTGGAGGACATTATGTTGAGTGAAATAAGTCAATCACAAAAGGACAAATATTGTATGAGACCTCTACTGTATAACTCATGTAAAAGTTTACACACAAAAAGAAACAATCTTTGTTGGTTACGAGGGATGCAAGGGGTGAGGGGGGAATACTAAGTAGATAATAGGTAAGTGGTAACTTTGGTGAAGGATAAGACAGTACTCAATACTGGGGAAGCCAGCACAACTTGTACAAGGAAAGGTCATGGAAGCTCCATAGACACATCCAAACTCCCTGAGGGACTGAATTGCTGGGTGGAGGGCTGTGGGGATCATGGTCTTGGGGAACATCTAGCTCAACTGGCATAACACAGTTTATAAAGACAGTGTTCTACATTCTACCTTGGTGAGTAGCATCTGGGGTCTTAAAAGCCTGTGAGCAGCCATCTAATATACTCCACTTCTCTCACCCCCTCGGGAACAAGGGAGAATGAAGAGAAGAGAATACAAGCAAAAGATTAGTCCAAAGGACTAACAGACCACAGCTACCAAGGCCTCCACTGGACTGAGTCCAGTACAACTAGATGGTGCCCAGCTACAACCACTGACTGCTCTGACAGAGATCACAACAGAGGGTCCCAGACACAGCTGGAGAAAAATGTAGAACAAAATTCTAACTCACAAAAAAAGACCAGACTTCTTGGTCTGACAGAGACGGGAGAAACCCCAAGGGTATGGCCCCTGGACACCCTTTCAGCTCAGTAATGAAGTCACTCCAGAGGTTCACCGTTCAGCCAAAGATCAGACAGCCCCATAAAACAAAATGAGACTAATGAGGCACAACAGTCCAGGGACAAGGACTAGAAGGCAGGAGGAGACAGGAAAGCTAGTAATAGTGAACCCAAGGTTGGGAAGGGACAGTGTTGACATGTCGTGGGGTTGTTAACCATTGTCATAAAACAATATGTGTAATAACTATTTAATGAGAATCTATTTGTTCTGTAAACCTTCATCTAAAGTACTACATTAAAAAAAAGTCCTTTTTATCTATCTTCCCCTGGTTTAGGAACTTCTCAGCGCATGGACCCCCGGATCCAAAAGACATACTCTTGGCTCTTCTTGCTTGGTGGTAATGAGGTCCTTCTCTCTCTGCTGGATTCTCTCTTTTACATTCAAAAGAGATTGACTCAAGATATAACCTAATCTGGTAGACTGAGTTCTGCCGCATTAACCTAACTGCCTCTACTCCTGCCTCATTAACATCATAGAGGTAGGATTTACACCACACAGAAAAATCACATCAGACGAAAAAATGGTGGACAATCACACAGTACTGGGAATCATGGCCTAGCCAAGTTGACACACATTTTTGGAGGGCACAATTCAATCTATAACACCTACCTACCTTGTTGTAATCCACGTCCCAACAAATCCTAGTAGGAGATTTCTTAGAGAAGTGAGTCTTCAAAACATGAGACATTAGCTGATGAAACTTTCACTTGTGAAATTGCTCCCCACTGAAATCATCCACTCTGCTAACCTGAGGGCCTACACCTACCCCTATCAAAGTCTTGGTCATTTAGTTTCTCAATATAGCCCTCAAATACAATAGAAGCCTGTCGCAATGTAAAACTACAAGTCTTACAAAAGATGTAGAATTTCATGAAATTGACAGTGGTGTGGGTGTACCGGATCCACACCAAGGTCACTAATAGAGGAGGATCTCCAGAATTGAACCAGATAACAAGTGAAAAAGAGAGAATAGGTAAGAACGATGATGAGATCAACATACCAAAAAGAAAGAATTTTACTTAAAAGGATTAAAAGAGGCCCTTGGGGAAATTGGAAAAAGCCGCCCAATACTTTTGCAACATGACCCTGCTGTAAAAATGCAGCAAATGCTAAGTAAAGGATAATGAGCCGTATCAGAAAAATTATGCCCCCTCCCACGAACACTTGATTTATCAGAATTAGCACACAGTTGCAATCATAACCTAAAATGTGTTAAATATAAGAGAAGTTCATTTGCATAATTTCTGGGTGCTTTTTTTGCAAGATAAATTTCAATCAAGTCTTTTTCTTCCGCTGTGGAATCCAGGTCTCCATCTTAAATAAATTTAGTCTCAGAGGGCCCTTTCTGGTACCAATTATCTTGGGAAAAGGAGGAACTCCTTTTTAAAAAAAAAAGTTTTATTTATTTTTGGTGGCAACATACTCAACCAAACATACATCCAATCATAATTTCTACATGAACAGTTCATCACCGTTGCTTACCTACTTTACACCGTGTCGCTATTCTATCTGTACTCCGCCGCCGAAAGTTCTCGTATGTGCTTTCGATTAACTGACGCCAGTTTCTCTCATCTGGATAATTTTTGTATGCTAGAGGCAAACGTTCTTTTTTTAATTGGGCTAAATTGTTGTTTAGTTTAACAATGGCTTCACAGGATACTTTCAGTTCACGGTTTAAAATATTATTCCTGGGTTCTCGATAACAACAAAATAAAATAAATTATATTAGAAAAATTAGAAGTCACTTCCAGAAGACTCCTCTAGTTGGAAATAAAAGTTGACTTTGAAGAAACCATAAAAAAAAAAAAAAAAAGGTTACTTCCGGGCATTAGATTTGGGGGTTCCCCCAGTCTTAATGGAGCCAGTAAGTCTGGTTTCCACATGTGTTTGAAGTTCTGTTCCATGCTTTTCCTTTTTGATTAGGATCCATCTTTTGGGTCTTTGGAGGAGCCATGGTGGTGCAATGGTTAAGGACTTGGCTGCTAACTGAAAGGTTGGCCATTCAAACTCACCAGCTGCTCCATGGGACAAAAAACCTGGTGCTCTGCTCCTATAAAGAGTCCAGAAAAAAAAAAAAAAAACAACCAAATCTGTTGCTGTCGAGTCGACTTATAGCAACCCTACAGGACAGAGTAGAGCTGTCCCATACGGTTTCCAAGGAGCAGCTGGTGGATTCAAACTGCAGACCTCTTAGTTAGCGGCCGTAGCTCTTACCCACTGTGCCACCCCTAAAGATTACAGCCTAGAAAACCCTATGGGGCAGTTCTACTCTGTGCTACAGGGTCACCATGGGTTGGAATCGACTCGACTGCACACAACAACAACCACCTCGGGTCCTTGATCACTAATGATACACAGGCACAATCTATTTTTTCTGGTCTCATGGTAATGAAGGTAGTAGTTTATGGAGGCAATTAAATCTACAGTCCATTTACTTCTCTGATTCCTGGGTCTGCTTCTTCCTCTGCTGTTCCAGGCAAATAGAGACCAATTGTATCTTGGGTGGTCACTTGCAAGTGTCTAAGACCCCAGGGGGTACTGAACTAGGAAGTAGAACAGAAACTCTAAGAACAACTTTAGGCCAATTGACTGGATAGACCAACAAAGCCATGACCCTAAACCTTCGAACCAAGAAAACTAATCCCATGAAGTTTTTAGTAAAATTATGTAAGACATGTTATTTGCCATTTAACTTTTTTTTTTTGGTGTATAGCTTAGTGATAACAGCTACGTCAGTCAAGATGTGTAACCATTATCCTTGTTGTTGTTAGGTGCCATCAAGTCAGTTCCGATTCATAACGACCCTACGTACAACAGAAGGAAATTGCCCAGTCCTGTACCATCCTCACAATCGTTGCTATGTTTGAACCCATTGTTGCAGCCACTGTGTTAATCCATCTCACTGAGGGTCTTCCTCTTTTTTGCTAGCCCTCTACCAAGCATGATGTCCTTCTCCAGGGACTGGTCCCTCCTGACAACATGTCCAAAGTATGCAAGGCAAGGAAAAAAAAAAAAGTACATGAGATGAAGTCTCACCATCTTTGCTTCTAAGGAGCATTCTGGCTGTACTTGTTCCAAGACCATTACCCTTAGTCTTCCCATCACGGTAGACAAAAATTCACTACTTCCCTGAGAGTGATTTCCCTTCTCCCTTTGTAAAAATGGTGTGAGGGCGGAGTCTGACTTCGTCTCTCTCTTTACAAGGACGAAGGAGAACCAAGATCAACAGCCCAAGGCTGATTCCTATGAGGCAGATGTCAGAAAAGCCTCCTCTCTTGGCCATCTTTACCAATTCTGACACCAACTGCCCCTCCCACGACACTCTCTACTTCTCTTCTGAGTTTGATAACTCATTGCCATGGCCACACAGAACTCACAGACTGTACTCACGATTATGGGGTTTATTAGGGAAGTAACAGGTTACAATTCAGGCTCAGGACTGAGGATACAGTTCTTCCATCAGGACAGCCTCTTTTCAGCTGTGATTGCAGGTGGTGGTGGTGGGATCCTCTCCTTCCCGCCTCCGGGATGGCTCATTTCAAGCCCAGCAGAGGATGGCAAAACTGACCAATCCCGTTGGTGGGTCACAGTTACCCTATTTACACAGTCCCACCCAAACGCTTGGGTAGGAGTTAGGAGACCATGGTGAGAAAGGCCACACAAAAGCAATTCCATTGCACTGCACCCTCCCCCCTCCTGCCCCTGGTTACCTATTAATAACCGTTGAGCTCTACATAATTACCTATTCTTGTCATTTCATGTAAGTGAGAACATACCGTATTTGTCCTTTTGTGATTCATTTCGCTCTGCATAATCTCTTTGAAGTTCATCCATGTTGTAACATGGGGAAAAGGAAGAACTCTTGTACTCATCTCTATGTTTCCCAAACGTGCAATATTATAAGAATCTTCCAGGCAATTGGAAAAAATACAGATCTCTGGGTTTTCTTGACAGTTTTTTATCCATCTGTCAGTTTTCTGTTCCCTGAAGCCCTGCCCCACTTACAGAGCAAGCAAAAGGTTTCTGAAACTCTATCCATGCAGACTTTAAAATTTTACAACCTGCTCCTCCTTTTTCTACTGTTTTATTTTCTTAATAATTTTAAACAGTTCTGAATAAATCAGAATTTCCATTTTTGCTTCTTTAAAACTGAACATGAGTGATTTTTCTCAAATTTCTTTTTTCTATATTCTGTCAGCCTTCATTCTCATGAGCCCATTTTGCTCTATATCCATTGGGACGTTAAACTGCTTTGCAAATATTATCATGTTCTTTTTGTACTACCTGGCAGCTCCTCGAAGACAAACACCATGTCCTCCATCTTTTTCACTTCCCCACTGAGCCTAGAAGATTAACTGACTAGTGTTCAGTATGCTTCATGTGGTGAGTGCTTAATAGATATTTAAAATCAGTATTAAAATGTTGAATAAATTTGACAGTAGTGCTGTTCTGCATCACTTAGAGTGCCAACACTTTCTAGGTGGCTTCTCTGCCTAGCAACCATTTCCCAACATACCTACACATCCCCAGACATTTCAAGAAAGCTGAAACTCCCTTTTGATCCAGCTTTCCTGCCTAAATTAGAGAAATACTGTTTACATTTTTCTTTCCCTTGAAGATCACCTTACTGCTACTCAAAGGTCCTGAAGTATAAGCTGAACTTCCTTCTTCCCTTGGGGGTGGGGGCCTTTAGGAGGGGGATGGTAGAGATGGAGGTTTCATTTTGGAATCTCTTCCTTTTCTCCCCAAATCAGCTTTTCAGAAAGCTACAATGGCCCTATGATCATTTTCATATCTCTAAGGATGTTTAAGGGCAATGGGTTAACAAGTTAAGGATGTTTTCACCTGCAGAGCGCTAAAAGCTCTAAGGGTGCTAAGAGCGTAAGAGGTTTTAGTATTTCAACTAAGCTTTATTCAATACACCTTTTTTTTTTCTGACCTGCAACAATCGGTCAGACAATGCTTCTCCTATAACACCATTCTCCTGTTAAACGTTATTCCGCGCCTTTGAAAAATAAACGTATCCTTATATTGTCTGTATCTAATTAACGTACATGAAGTCTTACACTTTTCTTCCTTGGATAGGGGCTTACGTTTTGCAAAGCACTTTGGTAACTATTCATTATCTTATTTAATTCTCACAACAAACTTGTTAGGTGGACAAAATAGGGATCATTATCTCCAGGATATATAAAAGGAAACTCAGAGATGGTAAGTGACTTGCTCGAGGTCACACAGCTTGGCTGGACCCACACTGAAAGCCAGGACTTCTGACTCCAGTCCCGTTTCCCAGTCTTCGCCAGTATCACACAGCTCAACTTCACATGATAAACTCTATGTCAGTAAAGATAAAGCTGCTGGGAAGAAACAGCAAGAGGCTATAGACGCGTAAGGGTGGAAAAGGAAAAGAACATTGCGCGTGCGCAGATCACTATCGGGGGCCACAACGGTGAGCAAGGTTAGGGAAAAGCGTGAGACTGTGTTTCTTCCCACACGCCATCCATGGCCTCTAGCTACCGCGCAGGCGCACTTCCTCAGGCTGAAGGTCAAACTAAACAGGGAGGTACTTAGAGCTGCGCAGGCGCAATTGCGCGCCCGGTCGCCAAGATGTCGTTTCCGAAGTATAACCCGTCGCGCCTGGCCACACTACCCGCTACCCTCGACCAAGCCGAATACGACGTACCTCCAGAGACCCGGCGGGCTCAAGCCGAGCGGCTGGCTATAAGATCCCGGCTTAAACGGGAGTATCTGCTTCAGTACAACGACCCCAACCGCCAAGGGATCATCGTGAGTAGGGGGCCCGCTGGGCGGGGATCAAGGCGCCAGAGTCCGGGCGGGCTCGTGGGTGGGCAGCCTGGATGGTCCTGGGCAGCCTGGATGGTCCTGACCAGCCGAGGGCCTCAGGAAGGGGGTCAGCCTCTTCCAGGCCCAGACGGTAGACCAACTCACCAGCCCTTTGACCTTGGGTAGGGAGCTTGCTGGTCAGGAGTGTGGCTTCTGGAGTCAGTCGTGGCTGGGTTTGAGTCCTGGCTGGATCACTCCCCTCCTGGGTGATCTTGAGAAAGCTATTTAGCTCCACTAAGCCTCAGTTTCCCTGTATGAGAAACGGGGATAAGATAGTATTTCTTATCTTATGAGGCTGTTACGAGGATTAGATAAGATAAAGCACGTGATGGGCCTAGCACAGTGCTTGCTTTGTAATGAGTTCCGAAAATTGTTGTATGTGTATAACTTTAAAAATTGTTTTCCACTTTTCAGTTCCCAGCTCATAGCGAAAGTACCTCCTACTGATGGGAATATGGTGATTCTTTAACCATATCATTTAAAGATCCTGCAGCTTGTTAAAGCTTTGGGTTTTGGAGTTCTGACCCCAGGGCACTATATACTGGCAAACTGTTTGACCCTAGGCAACTTACCTAACCTCTCTGAAACCTCATCTTTAGGTGGGAATGGAAGTATATTATTCATAGAATTGTTGTGAGGTTAAATGGGAGAGTCTGTGTAACGGGCGTGGCACATCATAGGTATTTAGTAAGCTGATAGCTATTATCATTTAACAGATGTGCTTTTAGATAATTTTATGTACCAAAAATCGACCCTGTAGGACAAGTAGAACTGCCCCATAGGGTTTCCAAGGAGCGGCTGATGGATTCGAACTGCCGACCTTTTGGTTAGCCGTAGCTCTTAACCACTGCGCCACCAGGGCTCCAATTTTATGTACAGAGCTGTTTAAATAGTTGTCAAATATGTTGTTAAAAAAAAGACTTACCAACAGATACACAGGATTTTTTGGAGGTTTTGAGGATAGAAGGAAGATTACAGTGTGCACTATGCTAAACCCTTCCCGAGTATTATTTTATTCAAGTGTCACAGCTATTCAGAGAGTTAAGCCCTATTACCATTCCCGTTTTACAGATGAGAAGACTGTATGGAAAGGACAAGTAGCTCCTGCAGAGATAACCCGGTTAGCAAGTGAAAGAGCAAAGTTTGAATCTTGATCTATGGAAACCCTGGTGGCGTAGTGGTTAAGTGCTGCGGCTGCTAACCAAAAGGTCAGCAGTTCGAATCCACAGATGCTCCTTGGAAACTCTGTGGGGCAGTTTTTCTCTGTCCTCTGGGGTCACTATGAGTCAGAATCGGCTCAGACAGATGGGTTTCTGTGTACCCCAAAGCTTTTACTTTAACCAGTTGTCTCTACTGTCGTCAGCCAGGACCTTGTTTACTTGAAAAGAAGGTGTAAGAGAGACGTGAACTATATACATACTCATATGATTGGGTTTGATAATAGTGGAAAAGAATAAGGGCTTGGAGTCAGACAGCCCTAAGGTTCAAACGTCAGATCTTTTGTTTTCCAGCTCTGTGACCAAGGGCAATTTCTCATATGTAAAATAGAGGTAGTAATACCTGCTTCATTTTTTGTTCTGATAATGAAGTTAGTGCATGGCACTTCATCATTTATTCACCAATAAATGTGAATTCCATTGCCCGATGTTGAAGAATAATTGATTCAATCAGTCAATAAATAATTGCTCAGGACCTGTTACGAGCCAGGTCCTATTTTGGATGCTGAGGTGACGATGGAGAACCAAACAGGCAAAAATCCCTGTCCTCATAGAGTTTTCTTTCCAGTGGGGGAGACAAGTAATGAACAAGTTTGAAAACTAAATTATTTAGCATATTAGAGAGTGTTAAGTGACAAGAAGAAAAATAGAGCAGGGAAGAGGATTAGGAGTTGTGTGTGTGTGTGGGAAGTGGGAGCAGCTGCAATTTAAGATAGGGTAACTAGGGAAGGCTTCTCTTGGAGGTGATATTTGAGTAAAGACCTGAAAGACTCGAGGTGAGGGAGCTAGCCACACAGCCGGAGAGTAAGCTGAGGGTCCTTATTCAGGAATGTTCCTCGTTAATTAAAAAATACTGAAGAGGCCATTGTGGCTAAAGCAGAGGGAAGTAAGGGCAGAAGAGAGGAGATCAGAGAGATACCTGGGGCTAGACCTCACTGTGCCTTGTAGGTCATTGTAAGGACTTACTACTGAGTAGGGGATCATGGCTGATAACCATTGCCATTGAGTCGATTTGGACTCATAGCAACCTCGTGTGTGTCAGAGAAGAACTGTGTGCATAGGGTTTTCTTTCTTTTTTTATTGTTGTGCTTTAAGTGAAAGTTTACAATTCAAGTTAGACTCTCATACAAAAATTTATATATACATTGTTATGAGACCTTAATCGCTCTCCTTATACTGTGACAGCACACTCCTCCTTTCTATCCCAGATTTCCCATGTCCATTGAACCAGCCCCTGACCCTCTCTGCCTTCTCATCTCGCCTCTGGACAGGAGCTGCCCATTTGGTCTCATGTATCTACTTGAGCTAAGAAGCACACTCTTCATGAATATCATTTTATGTCCCATAGTCCAGTTTAATCTGAAGAGTTGGCCTCGGGAATGGTTTTAGTTTTGGGCTAACAGAGAGTCTGAGGGCCATGTCTTCCGGGTTCCCTCCAATCCCCATCAAACCATTAAGTCTGGTCTTTTTACCAGAATTTGGGTTCTGCACCTCACTTTTCTCCTGCTCCTTCAGGGACTCTGTTGTGTTCCCTGTCAGAGTGGTCATTGGTGGTAGCTGGGCACCATCTAGTTCTTCTGGTCTCAGGCTGTTGAAGTCTCTGGTTTATGTGGCCCTTTCTGTCTCTTGGGCTGATACTTCCCTTGTGTCTTTGGTGTTCTTCATTCTCCTTTGCTCCCGGTGGGTTGGGACGAATTGATGCGTCTTAGATGGTTGCTCGCTACCTTTTAAGACCCCAGATGCCACTCACCAAAATGAGATGCAGAACATTTTCTTAATAAACTTTGTTAGTGCATAGGGTTTTCAGTGGCTGGTTTTTCAGAAGTAGCTCTCCAGGCCTTTCTCTTGAGGCACCTCTAGGTGTACTTGAACCGCCAACCTTAGGTTTGCAGCTGACACATAAACCATTTGCACCACTCAGGGAGTCCCGTCATCTGGATTTAAACAAGATCTCTCCCTGCTTAGTTGAGAATAGACAGTGGGGAAGCAAGGAAGGAACAGGGAGACTAGTTAGGAACTTGTACAGTAATCCAGCTAAGAGATGATGGTCACCGCCAGGGGGTAATAGTTGGGGTGGCGAGAAGTAGATTCTGCATATATATTGAAAGAGAGCCCACAGATTTGCTGGCAAATTGGATATGGCCTGGGGGGGGGGGTCAGGGATGACCCTAAGGTTTTTGCCCTAAGGAATTGTGAAAGTGAAGTAGCCTTTTACTGAGATGGGGAAAGAATGTGAGAGGAGCAGGTATGGGGGGAGTAGAATATTAGGAACTTAGTTTGGATGTTTGTTATATTTGAGATAATTGTTGGACAAAGTGTAAATGTTAAGCAGGTTATTGGATATTAAGTCTGGAGTTCAGGGGAGAGATCTAGGTCTGGAGATATAATTTTGGGAGTCATTAGCCTATAGATGGATACTTACTTAAAGCCATCTGACTGAACAAGATCATCAAGGGAGTGAGTGTAGGTAGGAAAAACCAGCAACCGAGATCCTTGAGCTGAGGCTCTCCAGTTTAGGAGATTGGGGAGACAAAGAGCAAAAGAGACTGAGACTCAGGAGGAGATCAGTCAGGTTTGTGCCCTGAAAGCCATGTGAAGAAATGGTTTCAAGAAGGTCTATTCACCGCGTCAAATGCTGCCAGTAGTCCACTGGACGTGGAGTGGTGTCAAAGAAAGAAAACTGTCTCCCGTAGTGTGTCTCTTGAAACCTCTCAACAAAATTACCAGGCTCAGTGAACCACAGTCATGAGGCTACTGGTATTTCTGTGAAATGAAATGTCTGTTTCTGGAAGACAGAACTGGCAGATACTAAAGTGTAGAAAAGTGACTGATAGATTTTTGAAAATTCTGTCAGATAGTCATTCAAATACATTTATAGCAGAAGGGATAGATGTAAAAAGAGTTGCGTTTGTCCTCTCAGGTATGGTGATCAAACATCCCCTTGAACATATCCTCTGTGTGTCTTCACTGTCTTTTCTGTTTCTATTTGGCATATAGATATAATAAGCAATACCACAGAACACCCTCCTGCAAATTATTTCTGGCCTGGAAAGACCCATGTGGGGTATCATTAGAAAAGGTTCTGGAAACAAAATCCAGAGCGTGATACAGCATATGAAACCAGTTTGTCTTCGTTGGGAATACTGTATAGTTCTGATGGTCACACTTCAAAAAAGACAATGAAGTGAAACCAGAAAAGAGTAGATAAAAATGAAGGAGAAAAAGTGGCCTCTCGGACAGTTTAAAAAGATGAGGGTTCTTAAATAAAGAGAAAGTTGGAAGGTGATACAAGAGTCTTTAAAATTCAGAAGGATTTGAACAGGATGATCAGAGAATTATTCAACAAATACTAGAAATGAAAGACCTTCCCTGAAGCAACTTGAGAATATTCAGGTATACCTTAACTCCTGTAGAAAGTAAAAGGCATCTCTCTTAAGCTCTTCCACAAAAGTCCTTATGAAATTCTTTCTCGTATGGCACTTGTTAAGATCTTAGAAGTTTTTGTTTTTATTAATTTTAGGAAGATCCTGCCTTGACTCGTTGGACCTATGCGAGATCAGCAAATGTCTACCCCAATTTCAGGCCCACTCCCAAGACTTCACTCTTAGGAGCTTTTTTTGGCATTGGGCCCCTGTTCGTCTGGTTTTATGTTTTTAAAACTGACAGGGTAAGTATTAGTATTTGTGGGATAGGTCCCTCAGTGCCACCGCAGCTCTTTCTCTTTGGTGATTACCGCCATTGCCTCTCCTGTCTCAGGCCCCGTACTCTTCCTTCAGTTCTCGCTCCTTTTACCTTTATCCCTATTCAGCAAGAGTTAAAAAGAGTTTCAATTGTATGTTTGATTTTCTTGCTTTATTGTTTCAGTTCATAGGAATTTTTTTTTTTTTTTTAAATCATGATAGCCACTGGGTTTTTCAAATTAAATTTAATGGCTTCTCTAGAGTTCAGAATAATAAAATGATCAATTTAAATTCCTAAGACCCGAACTTAGCTCATGACAGAATTTTCCTGGTGTGTTTTAGATGTTGTAAGGAAATTGTATCAAGCAAGGGAGTACAGAAATAACTTTTCAAGAAGTTCATTTCTTTTTTCTCAGTAGGAGATGTGCAGAAATTAAATTGTTCTATTCTGACTCTCCTTAGATTATCTTTGCAAGTTTTTGTATTTTTTGAGTTCATTTGTTTATAAAAAGATAGTATTTATTGGGTCAGTTTATTATGGAAATACATAAATCATTTAGTGTGTTCCCTATCTGCATGATGGTCACACTTTGTGAATAAATGTTAAAACTTGTTAATACCCTAACAACAGAGGAGCAGAAGCTGCCTGTGCTGAAAACCAGGCCCTCAGAGGCCTGGGTATGTGACTGCAGAGTTGCCCAGGTTTGCCTTCGGCTCTAGACTGCTCCTCTTCCAGACCCCGGGCTTGGTGTTGCCATCTAGGCCGGCGCCTGCCCATCTGGCTCTACCGTAAACCAGCCAATCCACTGTCCCGCTAGAGCACATGCATTTTAATTACTTATTAAATCATCTGCTTAATAGAATGGTAGCCCACACTTTCCCAGATGTTTGCATTTTGCTTTCACTCTGTGTTTTTAGTGGGGTAGTGTGTTTCTCATTGCTAAAATGCAGGAAAGATGTTTTTGAATAAGAGAGTTTTCTCATTGTGCCTTTGTTTCTCCAGCCTCCGGCCTCCTCCCTCAGACTCCCCGGGTTTAGAAGGTGGAGGATTGGAATTAAGTTTAGAATTTTTCATTTCTGTTTTTCAGAGTTATACTGTGGGTCATGCCAGGATACACTGATTTTTAAAAATGTACTCTTTTTTTTTTTTTTTTTTTTTGTCTGTACAGGATAGGAAAGAAAAACTTATCCAGGAAGGAAAATTGGATCGAACATTTAACGTCTCATATTGAGTTTGGCAATTTTGACGGTGTATTCTTGCTTAAATAAATCTATTAATCATTAAATAGTTTCTCTTTCTTAATAGTACCTTGATTCAACAAACATTTTTTGGATGTTGTAGAATCCCTGCTTCTGAGAGCTCACAATTTAATGAAGAATCAGATTGGTGGTCATTCATTCAATCAGTTACTCAACAAATGAGTGCTTACAGTGTGCCGGATACTGTGCCATATGCATAGAGTACAGCAGTCAGTAAGACAGACTTAGTTCCTGAGCTTAAGGAGTACATGTTCTGACAACGGTTTACTCAACAATTACTATTTACAAGCTTATTACAAGCCTGGTACTGTTTAATATCGCAGTCCTTCTCTGGCCCCAGCCCCAGTGGTAGAGGCAGGAGAACAGTAACAGCAGTGTGGTACAGAACACAATACCAGTTGCCGTGGAGTCGATTCCTGCTAGTACTGGAGGTCAGATGTGGGCTAGGATCCTAGCTTTGGAGTTTAGCAGTTGTAATAGCAGACCAGAGAGAGTGATGCTTACTACCTTCCAGGGCGAGGAAGATTCAAATGAAATAACGAGGGTTGCTCGATTAATTAAAGCTACCTCCTTTGTAGTGCGGTCTTGAAGCAGTAGGTGACAGTCTGCTCCAGAGTGAAGTCACGTGCTGTAGAGGAACAGCCTGCTCTGTAAGGCTGATGGGCATTTGTATGTTGGTTTTAACTTTGAAAGCATGTTCACAACTCTTCTCTCATTTGATTCCTTGCGGACGGGGTTACCCCCAAAAGCACAGCCTGGGAGAAAGGTTTGTGTGCAGGTTGTGTTAGAAAGTGATCTGAAAGAATAGCTGGGTGATGGGAAGATTGAACCGGGGCAGGAGGGAAAGCCAACCAAGCGTGTGCTGTTGATCTGGTCGCCTCAGAGTAATGGGCTCAATTCCACCAGGTGCGTTCTAAGGAGCCCTGTAGAAGGACAAGAGAATTGTCCCTCCATCTGCTGCCTCCTCGCCCTGTTGGTCAAAAATTGTCCCATGCGATTGCCTTGCACTTCAGGTATGGGCATGCCTCAGAATGGCTGACCGGGTTCCTACAGGCATCCCACATGGAGTTGGAAGGAAGCTTAGGGCAGATAATAGCAAGGGATGTGCTGTGCAGCTGAGGTGAAGTGCTGTCAGATTACACCTGCATCAGCTCATGGCCACAGCAACAACTGGAGTAAAGAAGGTGGGCCAAGAGGCTGTGAGGCAGGGCACAAGAGGGATTCTCAGTTCCTCATCCACCCCTTGCGCCACTTAGAGCTGCTTGTGCACACATTAAGTCAATCTCTTACATGACCTTCATGGTGGTGGCCAGCCACAATGTCTACACCAGACTCAGTGTAGGAGGGTTAGTGGAACAAGCTTTCGTCCACACTTGGCGACTGGTCGTCATCTCCATTACGTTTTCTAGATTTGTGTCACTTCAGCAGATCGAGATCGCTTGTCAGGGGAGTCGTCACGCCTTCACTTCCAAAGGCCAGAATTGCAGACTCGCGCCTTCAGGCCTTTGCTGCCACAGTCGCCTGTTTGCAGTTATTACCAGACGTGGAAGCACCAGGATGCTCCAGTGAATCCCCTGGGTTCCAGACACACTCTTTACCCCCACTGTGTGGGAGCAACCGTAGCTTCTTATCATCAGGGTCAGTTACTGCTGCCAACGTGGGAACATTTTTGTCTGCTGTTCCCCAGGCACCAGAACCGCAAAATGACCAGGAGGTAGCCATAGCTTCAAGTGGAATCTTTACTGTGTTTCTTTGTGAAGTGTTTTCCCCACCCCCCATCATGGGAATCGGCTTGCTTCTAGTTCAGCAGAGCCGAAATTTGTAAAGAAGGGAAGCACCACAAGCGAGTCACTGGGATGGTGAACGGGGCCAATCCTACCTCCTCTTGGTTTTCAGACTAATGAATTCTAGGTACTGGGGCATAGTAGATATGACCATTGGTTCATTGCATATACCACACAGTCAACCTGTGCCTCAGCCCTTCAAGATGTCTTAAACCCCTATCTTAGTATAGAACACTAGGAGTAACGTCAGAACCTGTCTAAATTCACGAGAGGGAGGAGAGAGAATCAGCATCAAGATCAGCCCAAAGCTGATTCCTGTGAGATGGAGGTCAGCCATATTACCACCCTCCAACTTTTTAAATTATTCTGACACAAGTCCAGTGGCGACACTCTTTACTCTGCTGGGTTTGATAATTTGTTGCAGTAGAACAGAACTCACAGACCATACTCAGGATTGTGGGGTTTATTAGGGAAGTATCAGGTTACAAATCAGGATCAGGATCAACTTGGAAGTAACAGGAACAACGAATGTGTTCTTAAAAGGAAACAATTTCAGAAGATTTTTATTAGTGGCACAGGAACCAATTCTAGGTAGTTCGTAGAGTTGTGGGGAGGATTGGTAATCTAGTTTGGGGCTTGCATCCAGGAGCAGTGCCCCAAATCACACTCCAGAAGTGGCCTGGTTAGGACACCATTGCTGCCTCCTCTGAGAACTAAATGCTGCCATCTGTCTAGGTGATGCCACTAGTCCTGGGCACTGGGCACAGGAGCCCACACTACCTTGCTCAGCCTAAGTACTCAAGCTTTTTGCAACCACTGCCATCATAAAGAGTTCCTCAAGGTCTCCATAGCTTCCTATCACTTGCTCCTGAGTCCACATGCATAGGATTGGCTGAGCCTAGATCATGTGCCTGAGTTCTAGTTGCAATGGAGGCTAGAAAAGCAAACATGTGGCATGTTCAGATCTACAGAGAGAGGCAAGTAAGGACTCCCCAAAGATAGGAAAGGGGTCCAAATGCTGAGCATCCCAAAAAATGGCAAGTGTGCAACAAGGTAATACAAACAGTTCAGCAAAACCAGATCATAGAGGGTAAGGAGAATGGAATAGATGTGAATGTCAGGAGGAGCAGAATAAAGGTGACCAGGGACCAGGTTATAAGGGCCTTATCAGCCACAGTTAAGGAGGTTAGAGTTCATGCTGATGGCAATGGGGAGCCATAAAAGGTATGTATTAAGCAGAAGTAACCTGATTGGATTTGTCTTCTTGGAAGGTCACTCTGATTCCTGGGTGGAGGATGATCACGGGACAGAAGAGGCTGCAGACTAAAGTACCAGGCTTGTTGCAGAACTTCAGGCCAGAAATGATTTCAATTTTTGAGACAGCCCTCCATGCAGAACGAAGCAGCCTCTGCCAATCCCAGGATGACTCATTTGGTCGTGAACTTGTTGAAAGCTTTATGAAAGTTTAAATATATTCTCTCTATTAGTTCCTCTTTATGCACACGCATGAGGAGCCAATCTTCTTAATAATCTCTTATCCTTGCATGATATCCTTGCCCCTTCTCTGGAACTATATTGCTTCCTAGCAGGCTGCTGTGTTTAAGTACTATGTCTTTTTACCCTTTATTATGGAGCCTACCTGGAGAGAAAAAAATTACATTCTGGCTCTGAATGAAATCCCATTGGGTTCAGTCCCTGATTTACTTTCCTTTTTATGTTTTCTCTTTCCTGGTGGCACCTGACACAGTATTCTCATAACTTTGGGGAAGATACAAAATATTATCTGTCTCTACATTCTTTATGATCATTATTGGGCTATCTGAAGAATCTGAAGAGTTTAGAGTTTAGTACAAAAAGCTGTCTCTATGAAATCTGCACGATTACAAAATACGGACAGTATTTTCAAATGACTAAAAATATAATTCTATAAATACATTCAAAACGTTTAGATTTTCAAAGCTTCCACTGCCACTTTCTACCTTTGAGTAAACAAATAGAATTTTATTGTGTTTTTATTTTCTCTTGTGTTTTCTTGAGGACACATTTGTACCGATAACTAATACTTCCCATAATCATCCCTTGGGATGCCTTGTTTACTGCCATTGGGCTGGCTGAGATAGACGCCATTCTGCTGGTACTCACTGTGGCCTGGAGAAACTCCGAGCTGTGTCATCCACCTGGAGACCCTTCATCCTGAGTTACCAAGAAAGTGCAGTGTTCATTGATCTCATTGCCAAACTTCAGAATTTAACCCTTTCATGACCCAGTTATTTTCTGCTTTGAATTTTTTGTTGATCCCATGTACTTTCATGAATGGAAGCATGCTAAATCACTGAGTGTGTCTGAATTTTTGGTAGGTAGTATGGATATTTTTTCTTGTGCCCTCCCACAAGCCTATCCTAAGTATTTAGTGATAACGTATAAAGTACCACTAATTATATCCCAGAGTCCCCACTGAGATCTATTGGTACGTATGTGTAACAAATAAAACATTTCAAAATTTCTATTTTTCCTACCAAAACTTCAAACACCTCATTCAATACCCTGTGGAAATAGTAATTTGCAGCACCCATCTGTTTCTTCAGTTTCAAACAGTCATAAAAGCCCTTGTCTTGTGGCAGTACGCACTGTCAGTGGTACAGCAGCTCCCCAATAAACCCCAGAGGCTAAAAAAGTTCATGGTCGCTATACGTACTGCTGGGCATGAAAGAAAGCTCAATGTCTGACATCCAACCTTCGAGTGTCCCTGGGGATGGATGGTTGGAGGAACAGCTGAGATTTCTGGAGCAAACCTGGCACTTCTAATTAAGAGTTCAAGTTCACTTTTCCCTATAATCACAAGGAGTATCACCTTAAACATTTTGAGCAAATTCTTTACTTTTATCACCAATTACATTCAAATCATTCATCTCTTATTGGTGATTAAGGTCTGGGAAAGTCTTGGGGGTGAGCGGAGGAGGAAACTGGCTGAGGTTGCACTAGAAATCTACATGGGAGGACTTAGGGGCTGTAAGTTGGTAGGAAAAGGCCGGGGGTTGGGGGAGAAGGTTGGTAGGGGACTTCTCCTGAAACTACCTTTGCACGGTTATGCACATTTTTAAAACTTACATTATATGTTTCATATCAACTAAAAACACAGCGTTTCTAAAGAGAATTTTATTCACACTTTATAAAGATGGAGAAAGCAGCGAAGAGTGTTATTGTGATTTCATATAGGGTGGTTTGGGTGGGGCTAGGTGGAGATGGTGTGGTTAGTTACCCTGAAGTCATCTATCAGAAACTGAGAAGCCAGCTTCCCCTCCAAAATCATGCTCGCAGAAGGGGTGGCCCAGAAGTGATCTGGTCTTTTCAGGGCATTTGGGAGGAGGTACCAGTGCAGGCTGCACAGTGTATGGGCAGTTGTTGATATGCAGATACTGGGGATAGTTAGTTTCCTGGAGCCACTGGAGCAGAGGAATCTGTGGGCTGTTGAATTCTTGTGGGACATTGGCCTGTGAGTCTCCTTGCCATTGATCAAACACTTATTGAAGCCCTGTTATTTGCCAGGATATAAATATGAAGAAGATACAGCTCCTTCTTGGAGGAACTCATAGGAGAGAAAGAAAACTATAGTGGCCAACACTTATTGAGCACTTACAGTGTTCCAGGCGCTAAGGGATTTACACACTCCCAACAACCCTTTCAGGTAGATCCTCATATGCTCATTATGCAGATGAGATTTGTTGTTGTATGACGTAGAGTTGATTTCAACTCACGGCAACCCTATAGGACAAAGAAAAGCTGCCCCATAGGGTTTCTAAGGCTGTAATCTTTATGGGAGCAGATCACCAGGTCTTTTCTTCCAAGGAATTGCTGGTGAGTTCGAACCCCCAGCCTTTCAGTTAGCAGCTGAGCGCTTTTAACCACTGCACCACCAGGGCTCCCAGGTGAGATTTAAATGATTTGCCCAAGTACATAGAACTAACAAGGACTGAGGTAGGACTTAAACATGAGCAGACTGATTCCAGAGGTCATGTCTTTAACTAGTCTTTGAAAGGGATAAGAACTGATGTTGTGGGGAGTCAGGTACTGAGAAAGGACACCTAATCCAGGCTGGTGGGTTTAAAAGATGGCGCCTTAGAGGGCAGGGACTCCCACTTGCATTTTCAGATTTTCCAGCACATTCACAGACGTGTAGAATTTTAGAGCTGGAAGGATCTTTAAAGATCAGCTAGTCCCACAGCCTAATTCTATAAGTAAGTTTTGGACGGAAGCCATGACTTGTCCAATTCTTCAAGAAACTCTACTAATTCAAGGATTAGGACTCTAGGTTTTAATTACAAACTACTCTCTGATTGTCCATGCCACCTTCTCATGATTAGAAGTGATATTGTCAGTTGCTAAAGACAATTGTCAGACAATCTTCTTAACTCGTACCAAGAGAAGACTTGGAAAACCATTTCAATAGAGGCAGGTTGAGGAGAGAAATCAAGCAGATGTTTGAAGCATTTTCTGTATAAGACAAGTATTATCAGACTGGTCTCTTCTGGGGGCTGTGAGAGTGGAGATATTATATTTAAACCCATATTATTCTTGCTGAAATATCACAAGAAGTTCTCCATGCCAGGTACTCATTATTTCCTGCAAGTATCTACTCCCCCTTTTCTTTCCCTCTGATACAAAACCTAAAACCAAACCCATCGCCATAGAGTCGATTCCAACTCATAGAGACCCTATAGGACAGAGTAGAACTGTCCTATATGGTTTCCAAGAAGCAGCTGGTGGTTTTGAACTGCTGACCTTTTGGTTAGCAGCCATAGCTCTTAACCACTTTGAACCAAAATTTGTTTCAAAGACTGGTGGAGACCCTTTATCTCAGGGAGGATATCCATGGCCCTAGCCCCAGGAAATAAATCAGGGATTGCTGAGAATTGCTAGATTTCAAGGGTAGGAATGGTGCAAGGTAAACTGGGGAGGTGGTCTGGAACCCATCTGTGGAGGACGTGGCATGCCATGTTGTAAACTTTCAGCTTTAAACCATACCTCTTCTCTGTGTTGATTCCTCCCCAGTGCACCCCACTTCCTGGCTTCCTCTTCACACCTAAGTTTTTCCCAGACACCAGATGGTGTCTCTAGTTCTCAGCACACCCAAGGCCCACCTTGACTTGTCAAAAAAAAAAAAAAAAGAGTGGACATGTAACCCAATTCCACACATGAGACATAGTGAGCCATCTGCTGGGGAGGACTTTGCTTCCTGAATAAGAAGGTAACACTTCCCAAGGAGAATGCCTTTGGTCTCTTCTTTTTGCTTTCTCCCTGCCTCTGACCTAGAACATGAATGTGAGACCTAGAAGTGGAATGAAGGTAATAAAACCATATGCCAAGAACGGCAGAGCAGAAAATCAGAAAGAACCTGGGTCCTGGATGAGTTCGCATTACCATTGTCCCTGCCCCACACTGCCAACCTCAGACTTACTTCTCTGTGAGATAAAGCCCTCATTGTTTAAGCTAATGTTAGATTTTTAGTTACTTGCAGTTGAATGCACTCTTAACTGACACTATATCCTTTTATTAAGAGAAGTGGTATCATACCTGTCTTTCAGATTTTAGTTTTATTCATAGATCCAAAATGAAGGCAGTAAATTCTCCTGAATAAGCAAAACTGCTGCATTTCTCTTCCAGGGACTGTATAGTATTGCATATACTTGGCTTTTACAAGGTTTCAATGTTAATAGTGTTACAGTGGGTTTGTTGAAGATTCTGACATAATCTTTGACTAAAAAAACCTAGATTAGGCTAATTAGAGTCCCAAGAAGCCATATAATTTGGCAGGATTTCTCCAGGAAAAACTCTGTAGACAGTCTTATGTGAATTACTTGTATCAAAGCTACCTTATTGTCTGAACTGTCACTTTAATCTAGCTATTAATAGGCATTGTTAAGCCATGATGCAAACAGGCACATGTACACCAATGTTCATTGCAGTACTATTAAAAAAAGTGCCAAAAAATAGAAACAACGGAAATGTCCATTAGCTGATGAATGGATAAACAAGACGTAGTATATACGTACGTTAGACTATTACTGTTATAAAGAGGAAGGAAGTACTGATGCATACCACGGCATGGATAAACTTAGAGGACATTATGCTGAGTGAAATAAATCAGACACAAAAAATATAACATCACTTACGTGAAATAAGCATTATTTAGAAACCACAAGTAATTAGTGGTTACCAGGGGCAGGAGGAAGGGGGACAGTCGGGGTGTTTGCTTAGAATGCATTGAATATATGTTAAAGGTGGTGAGATAATTCGGAAAAAGATGCAAACCCAGAACGTTGCACTCTTCCTAGGAAGGCTCTGCCACTAGGCTGATACTGGAGTGAACCAAAATGGGGGAGCCCCTAGGTACATGCGTAAGAAAAAAAAATTGCTACAGAATGGATACCAATTCATAGTAATCCCACATGTCAGAGTAGAACTGTGCTCCATGGGGTTTTCAATGGCTGATTTTTTTTTTTTAATATTTTATTGTACTTCAGGTGAAAGCTTACAGAACAAATAGTTTCTCATGAAACAGTAGTACACATGTTGTTTTATGACATTGGTTAACAACCCCACAACATGTTAACCCTCTAAATTCTCAACCTTTTTTTTTTTTTGGTGAAAATACACATAGCCAAAGATACACCGTTTCAAAAATTTCTACATACACAGTTCAGTGACATTGACTACGCTCTTCCAATTGTGCTGTTATTCTCACTTAAGATGAAGGCTTACAGAACAAAGTAGTTTCTCATTTAACAGTTACTACAAATGTTGCCCTGTGACAATGGTTAACAATCTCATAACACAGCAACAATATCCTTACTCAATCTTGTGTTCCCTATCACCAGCTTCCTTGTCCCCTTCTGCCTTCTGGCCCTTGTCAATGGACTCCTGCACCTCATTAGTCTCATTTGGTTTTACGGGGCTGTCCACTCCCAGGCTGAATGGTGAACCTCGGAGATAACTTTACCACTGAGCTAAAAGGGTGTCTGGGGGCCATACTCTCGGGGTTTCTCCAGTCTCCTTTAGGCCAGTAAATCTGGTCTTTTTTTTTTTTGTGAGTTAGAATTATGCTCCACATCCTTCTCCAGCTCTGTCCAGAACCCTCTGTTGTGGTCCTGGTCAAAGCAGTCAGTGGTGGTAGCTGGGCACCATCTAGCTGTACTGGACTCAGTCTGGTGGAGGCCTTGGTAGCTGTGGACAATTAGTCCTTTGGACTAATCTTTTCCTTGTATCCTATTCTCTTCATTCTCCCTTGTTCCCGAAGGGATGAGACCAGTGGAGTATCTTAGATGGCCGCTCAGAGGCTTTTAAGACCCCAGACACTACTCACCAAGGGAGAATGTAGAGCATTGTCTTTATAAGCTGTGCTATGCCAACTGAGCTAGATGTTCCTCCAGACCATCATCCCCACAGCCCTCCTCCCAGCAATTCAGTCCCTCAGGGAGTCTGGATGTGTCTATGGGGTTTCCATGACCTTTCCTTGTACAGGTTGTGCTAGTTTCCCTTGTATTGTGTACTGTCTCACCCTTCACCCAAGATACCACTTATCTATTGCCTATTTAGTATTTCCCCCCCCACCCCTCCCATTCCTGGTAACCAACAAGGATTGTTATATTTTGCATGTGAACTTTTTCATGTTTTTACAATCGAGGTCTCATACAATATTTGTCCTTTTGTGATTGACTTATTTCACTCAGCATAATGTCCTTCAGTTTCATCTATCTTATGAGATGGCTCACAGATTCATTGTTGTTCTTTCTCGTTGTGTAATACTCCATTGTGTGTACGTACCATAGTTTGTTTATCCATTCATCTGTTGATGGGCATCTAGGTTGTTTCCATCGTTTTGCTATTGTGAACAATGCTGCCATGAACATAGGTGTGCATATGTCTATTCGAGTGATGACTCTTATTTCTCTAGGATATATTCCTAGGAGTGGGATTGCTGGATTGAATGGTATGTCTATTTCTAGCTTTCTGAGGAAGCACCATATCATTTTCCAAAATGGTTGTATCATTTTGCATTCCCACCAGCAGTGCATAAGAGTTCCCATCTCCCCGCAGCCCCTCCAAGATTTGTTATTTCCAGTATTTTTGATTCGTGCCAGTAATGCTGGGGTGAGATGGTATCTCACTGTGGTTTTAATTTGCATTTCTCTAATGGCTAGTGATCGCGAGCATTTCCTCATGTGTCTGTTGGCCATTTGAATGTCTTCTTTGGTGAAGTGTCTGTTCATTTTCAATGGCTGATTTTTAAGAAGTAGATCTCAGGCCCTTCTTTTCAGGAGCCCCTGGGTGGACTTGAACTTCCAGTCTTTCAGTTAGCAACCAAACATGTTAACCATTGCATTACTCAGGGTCGGAATAAAATTACGGTGACAATAAGCCCATAAAGGAAAGGCTGGGGATTGTAGAGGAAAATGCTTTAGTGATCGTCTTAGTTTGGGTTTAAGAAAAGAGCCCAAGAGGTACCATCGGAGAGTGGGGAAGGGAAGGAAGCTAACAATGTGTACATTCTATCTCCGAGGATTGCAGGGAACCGGGGTGGAACACAAGCGTCAGAGATATGGGGTGAGAGCTGGAGTATTAATCCACTAATTTCCATACACCATTTGTTGAGGGCTGTTTCCAGGGCCATTAATTCCTCAGTGTGTCTAGTGTGGTTTTGATTTCAGCCTCTGGCAAAGAGCTGTTGATGCTGACCTTTGGAAGCAGCCAGTCAGCATGATTGTTAATGGGACATGGGTGGGCGGTTATTAACTCTTTTGGCGAACTTGGGTGGTGCAAACTCCTTCAGGACTCTTTTAGGTCTGGCTGAATGTCACAGGAGCACTGGTGGCACAATAGTTAAGCACTCAGCTGCTAACCGAAAGGTCAGTGGTTCAAACCCACCAGCAGCTCTGTGGGATAAAAGATCCAGCGGTCTGCTCCCGTAAAGACTACAGCCTAGGCAACCCTACGGGGCAGTTCTACTCTGTCACACGGGGTCGCTATGAGTCCGAACAGCCTCGGTGGCACACAGCAACAACAAGAAATGCCACTTTTATACTGAAGCTCTCCCTCTCTAAAGGAGGACCTCCCTTAGCTGTCCTACCTTTTATCCTCACCTCAGTCCCTGTTTGTTTTCCTCTTAGCATGTTTCAGTTTTGTTCATTTATTTTGACTGTCTCCCTCTCTAGAATGTAACCTCTATAAGGACAAGAACCATGTCGATCACCTTGAACACTGTATCTCTAGCAGAGTTGCCAGATTTAGCAAATAAAAATACAGGCTGCCCAGTTACATTTGAATTTCAGATAAACCACAAATAATTTTTAGTATAACTATGCCTAAATATTGAATACCAAAAAAATCCATTGCCATCGAGTCAATTCCGACTCCTAGTGACCCTATAGGACAGAGTAGAGCTGCCCGCACAGGGTTTCCAAGGAGTGGCTGGTGGATTTGGATGGCCGACCTTTTGGCATAGAACACATTTGATACTAAAAATTATTTGCAACTTGTCTGAAATTCAGATTTAACTGGGTGTCGTGTGTTTGATCTGGCAACCCTAATCTCTAAGGCTCTGACACATAGCTAACGCTCCCTATGTATTCTTGAATGAAAGCCACTTGGTAGTAGTACGTCACAATTCTTACTACAGTAACAACGTGGGGGAAATGTGCTAAAATTACAACACTGAAGTAGCAGTAAATATCCCTTCCTATTATGCTTCTATTCTGATTTGCCTACCTTCTCACTCTGGGAGAACCTAGTCAATGTACACCCAGTCTTGGGCAGCCCAGTTCTCTGGGAAGGATGTGGATCAGAGTACAGGAGCTATAACCTGTTGCCACAGAGTCAACTCTGATTCATGGCAATCCCATGTGTTACAAAGTAGAACCTCATATGCAGCCACCATCCGCCAGTGGAGGCTTGCATGTTGCTGTGATGCTGAACAGGTTTCAGTGGAGCTTCCAGACTAAGACGGCTTGGGAAGACAGGCCTGGTGATATACTTCTGAAAATCAGTCAATGAAAGCCCTATGGATCACAATGTTCTGATTGGTCTGATTGGCACCAGTCATGGAGATGGTGTAGGACTGGGCAGCATTTTGCTCTGTTGGACATGGGGTTGCCATGAGTTGGGGCTGACCTGATGGCAGCACACAACAAGAAAAACCACAGAAAATGAGCGAGCATTTATTGAGTAATTAACCTGATGGCCACAGAACTTTCCAAACATGTTTTTACAAATGTTCTGGTTACTTGACTGGGAAAAAGTGAGTTCTCATTTTAGCCAGCCCTCTCCTCCAATACTGCTAGAGGGCACAAGATTCTAGAGGAAAACACATTTCAGTCTCAGTTAGGTCCTGTTGGGTTCCTGGAATTGGGGGTGAAGTGACTCTTGAGAGGCTCCCAGCATTTGTAGTAGTTCTCATCCAAACAATTGGAGGTCTTGAGCCCCCACTTGGTGACAGCCATACTTAAGGAAGACTCAAACATAAATGTCTGTAGGAAATGAAAATGGGTTAGAAAAGAACAGGTGAGACGGGTCATATAACACATTTGATTAGATGTCAAGAGATAAGTGGGCAGGCAAAATCTTTGGGTAATAAACTGTGTGTGCTAGCATGGCGAGGTGAACAGGCTCAAGCCCTCGGTACTATCCCTGGTCCTATCACTTACAAACTGGTGAGAACTCGTGCAAGACCGTTAACTTCTCAGAACCTCAAGTTTCCTTTTGTAAAATGGAATTGGGAACTTCAGCTTCACATGGTCCTCACAGCATCATGGAGCTAAATTTGCTAGATCTAAGAGCAGAGGTGGGAGAGTCCTGGGAATACAGTTGTCCCTTGGTATGAACAGTGTTTGGCTTTGAAGTGGAATAGCAATGGTCAGGCCCTTGTGGTACAGTGGTTAAGTGCTGGGCTGCTAATTGAAAGGTCGGCAGTTCAAACCCACCAGCTGCTCTTTGGGAGAAAGATGGGGCAGTCTGCTTCTGTAAGACTTATAGCCTTGGAAACTCCATGGAGCAGTTCTACTCTGTCCTATAGGGTTGCTATGAGTCAGAATTGAGGGCAATGGGTTTAAGATAAAGGTAGCAAGAAGTAGATAAAACGTGGAAACAACCCAAGTGTCCATCAACAGACAAATGGATAAACAAAAATGTGGCAGGTCCATACGATGAAATATTATTCAGTCATAAAAAGGAATGAACTTCTAGGATATGCTACAACATGGATGAACCTTGAAAACATGATGAGGGAAATCAGCCAGACACAAAAGGACAAATATTGTATGATCTCACTTATAGGAAGTACGTGGAATAGGCAAATTCATAGAGGCAAAGGGTAGATTAGAGGTTACCAGGGACTGTAGGGAGGGGACTGCCCATTTCTCCAAGACATAGGCTGGGAAAACTTGAAGGATAAAGGAGAGTGAGGAGGAGGAGGCACTTTCAAAAGTCCTATCCCAGATGCTCCTGGCTGGGGGCTGTTCCGCTCTGGAAGGTCATTGTCTGCAGCAGAAGGAACACGCAAGTGCCCTGTGCATCTTAGGCATTCCAGCCTCACCAAGTGCTGATTCTCCTATCCACTCTGCCTTAAAAAAAAAAAAAAAAAAACAGAAACCAAACAAAGCCCTACAGTTCTTACATATTCACATTGTTGGCAATTTAAAAACTAGAGATGGGCAAAGGGAAGATAATAAAATTCTCTTGTGTCACAACCCAGGTGCCCACATTAATGTTTGGTGTCTAGCAGACATTCATTTCTTTTTGCCTAAGACAATGGAAATGATTTTCCCTGCCTGACTTCCTGTGACAGGCTCGATGTCAGGATCAGATGAGCTCATATGAAAGTGCTATACGAATTCTAAAGCGCTATGCAGATATAAGGGTCATTACTGTGGCCATTATTATTGTCTCTTTGCTGACTGCTTCTTAGGAGCCTGTCTGTCTGGAGTAACAAAATCTCCATCTCAGCTGAGCAAGGGAGACAGTATTGTATCAAGTTAATTGCTCCAAAATGGAATAAGGATAAGGCATATAGATGGACATGGGTCTAAATTATGTAATTCGAAATGATGAGGGAGACCCAAAGTTCAGTCAGGGTAAAATGTTGGACCCTCCCCCTCCAAGTAGTTCATGCTCCTTAGCTATCCAGGGCCTCCCGTCCCTCCATTCCCTTCTCCCTACATGAGAGAGCTCTTGCTCACAAGCATTCCAGGCTCTAGATGCTACCCAAAGTCTCGCTCCTCATAGAAACAGCCCTGTCCTGTACCTCACTGTCGCCGAACACTGCTCTCTGCTAACACTGACTATCCAAAGCCACTTTGGGGCACCAAAGGCTATTGAGGGGCTCCTCTGGGGTAGGCTGTGCACCTCCAGGAGGCTTCCAGAGGCAATAACTTAACCAAGATGATCAAACAGCGTCTCACAGAGACATAAAGGTTCTACAGAAATTCCACAGAGGCCCCTGCCAGGGAAGGTAGAGCTGAGGTCACGAAGATGGGCTCTGTGCACCCTCCCCCTCCACAGCATCTCCACTAACTCTGACCCCGGGGATGGCACTGAAAGCAGCCTGCCGTGGACAGATGGACAGATGGACAGATAACGCTCACTGATTGGGTTGTTTGAAAACTGGGTGCGAAGTCAGGCAGGTAGGTCTTTGCTACAGGTTTTGAAGTCAGGTAGCACTGAAGACATTTGATTGAAAATGTAAAGCAAATCTGCATATGATTTAGCATAAAATTACTCCTTGTGGTCCATAGCTCTACCTGCAGGAATGCAGAAATAAAATAAAATCAAGTACCGCAGCCAGCTGCAATTGTGTTCAGCCTCAGTGTTTACAGCCTGACACAGGAGGAATACAAAACAGGTTTTAAATCCCATCAGTTTCATCCCATGTCAAAGCAAAGCAAAGGAAAACGAGAAAACAGCTGACAACTGCTGTTCACAAGCCCTGACTGTAGTGAGGCAAAGGCTTCCTGACTCTCCTCGGCTTGAGAAATCAACGGAAGTGACATTCTGCCTCCCCGGCCACTGTGGTCCTAGAGGACTGCTTCAAAATGCAGACGACTCTGAGACATAACTTATGACAGAGCTGCATACAGATAAGGGAAGACCTTTCACATAGTATTAATAATATCTCCTTACATTTGCACAGCGTTGAACGGTCTGTAAGGTCCTTAACTCACAGCCATGTGCTGGGTTGGATATAAAACCCGTTCTTCAGATGGGGGAAACGAAGCACAGAGAAGTTAAGCGACTTGTTCAAGGACATATAGGAACTAAGAGCTAGGATTTGAATCCAGATCTGACTCTAAGCTCAAAGCTCTTTCTACCATACCACACCAGCAGTCTAGTACACACAGAGGCGTGTATGCATACATACATGTGAACACACACACCCAGACACACAACTCTCCTGATTCCTCCTCTGTGACTTCGAAGAAATAAAAAAATAGCCACTCCTATCTCAAGGAGAAGGAGCCCAGAGGCCACCCAGAACTTGGCATTGAACTTGCTTACCATGGTGCCATCAGCAACCCTCTCAGGTACCAGCTTGGCCTTGCTGGCCTTCTCAAAGCAGTCAGCGTCGGGCCCATGGGGGGTCATCGTGCTGTGCAGGCTGCCTCCGCCCGGCAGGAAGCCACCTTGCTTTGCCTCATAGTGACCTTTGATGAGTCCCATGAATTCACTCATGCAGTTCCCTGGGAAGGGTAAAATAATATTTTTATAATCCAAGGCAAGACCAGCAAAACACCAAAATGCCCTCAAACATTATTTTGACAGAATGTCAAGAGGACAGGAGAGTCTGATAAATTTTACAGGATTAATAAAGAATAACTAGTAAACGTGTTGCTGTCAAGTCGACTCTGACTTATAGACACTCCATGTGTTTCAGAGTGTTTTCAAACTGTGCTCCACAGTATTGTCAATGACTTGTTTTTCTAAAGTAGCTCTCCAGGCCTTTCTTCTGAGGCACCTCTGGGTGAACTTCTAACCTTTTGGCTAGCAGCTGCATGAGTGAACTGCTTGCCACTCAGGGACTCTGAATAAAGGATACAGATCAACAGAAAAACAACCACAAAACAGTCATCAGTATGAAATTCTTGGTAGGCAGAGCTCTGCCCAGGGACTGTGTGGATTATCAGAGGTTTTAGTTCCAGTGTCTGAAAGAAACTAGGCTAAAGAAAACCAGCGCCCAGACAAGAATTTTAATAACAATGAAAATACAAATTATAGTGAAGAGTGGATGTACACCATCATCTAAGCTTACAATCCCCATATCAAAGTTGTCTTCTCTCCCAGGTCAAATCCCTTTTTCCAATAGCCCCATTCTGCTGGCATCACCAAGGTCTCTAGGTGGCACAAAACATTTGTGCTCAACTACAAACCTGAAAGTTGATGGTCTGAATCCACCCAGAGTTACTGCAGAAGAAAGGCCTGCTGATCTGCTTCCATTAAGATTGCAGCCAAGCAAACACTATGGAGCAGCTCTGCTCTATAACACATGGGGTTGCCAGGAGTTGGAATTGACTCGATGGTAATAGGTTTGGTTTTAGTTTAGTGGCATCACCATATTTCTGGTTCCCAGTCTAAAAAGCTGAAGTGGCGTGTGTGTGTGTCAATGGAGGAATTATGTAATGGAAAGAATCCTAGATTTGGAGTCCATTATCAAATGATAATCTGTGTGAAAGAATCTCGGTATTCGTAAAATGTGGTCTGTAAATGTTATCCCATTGCATTCGAGTCCATTCCGACTCATAGCAACCCTGCAGGACAGAGTAGAACTGCCCCATAGTGTTTCCAAGGCTATAATCTTGACAGAAGCCGAGTGCCACGTCTTTCCCCCACAGAGCGGCTCTAGGTTCAAACTGCCGACCTTTTGATTAGCAGCAGAGTAATGCCATCAGGGTTCCTGGTTGTTAGGTGCCATCGAATCAGCACTGACTCATAGTGACTCTGTGTACAACAGAACGAAACACTGCCTGATCCCGTACTATCCTCACAATTGTTGCTATGTTTGAGCCCACTGTTGCAGCCACTGTGTCAATCCATCTTGTCAAGGGTCTTCCTCTTTTTCACTGACCCTCTCCCTTACCAAGCATGATGTCCTTCTCCAGCAACTGGTCCCTCCTGATAACATGTCCAAAGTATATGAAACAAAGTCTAGCCATCCCTGCTTCCAAGGAGCATTTTGCGTGTATGTCTTCCAAGACAGACTTGTTCACCCTTCTGGCAGTCCATGGTATATTCAGTATTCCTTGTCAGCGCCACAGTTCAAAGGCATCAATTCTTTTTTGGTCTTATTCATTGTCCAGTTGTTGCGTTGCATATGAGGCAAATAAAAATACCATGGCGTGGGTCAGGCACACCTTAGTCCTCAAAGTGACATCTTTGCTTTTCAACACTTTAAAGAGGTCATTTGTGCAAATTTTCCCAGTGCAATAGGTTATTTAATTCTTTGACTGCTGCTTCCATGGGAGTTGACTGTAGCTCCAAGTAAACTGAAATCTTTGACAATTTCAGTATTTTCTCTTTTTATCATGATGTTGCTTACTGGTCCAGTTGTGAGGATTTTTAAAAAAAAAATTTTTTTTTGGTTGTACTTTAGATGAAGATTTACAGAGCAACCAGTTTCTCATTAAACAGTCAGTACACGTATTGTTTTATAATATTGGTTAACAACCCCATTTCATGTCAATACTCTCCCTTCGGAACCTTGGAGGACCTTTTTTTTGGTGAAAATATACATAGCCAAAGTTACACCATTTCAAAAATTTCTACATGTGCAATTCAGTGGCATCGATTACATTCTTCCAGTTGTGCTGCTATTCTAACTATCCTTTTCCAAATTATTCCATCACTGTTATCTTCCACTCACTGCCCCCTAGGCTTCCCATCAAACCTTCTGAGTTGCTATTGTCAATTTTCTCTCACATAGATAATTCTTTTTTTTTTTTTTTGTGCCTTAGATGAAGGTTTGCAGAACAAATATTTTCTCATTAAACAGTTAGTACACATATTGCCCTATGACAATGGTTAACAACTTCATGACATGTCAACATTGTCCCTTCTCAACCTTGGGTTCCCTATCACCAGCTTTCCTGTCCCCTCGTGCCTTCTAGTCCTTGTCCCTGGACTGCTGTGCCTTATTAGTCCCATTTTGTTTTATGAGGCTGTCCACTCCCTGGCTGAACGGTGAACTTCGGGAGTGACTTCACCACCAAGCTAAAAGGGTGTCTGGGGGCCGCACTCGCGGGGTTTCTCCAGTCTGTCAGGCCAGTAAATCTGGTCTTTTTTTTGTGAATTAGAATTTTGTTCTACATCCTTTTCCAGCTCTGTCCAGGACTCTCTGTTGTGATCCTGGTCAGAGCAGTCAGTGGTGGTAGCCAAGCACCATCTAGCTGTACTGGACTCAGTCTGGTGGAGGCTGTGGTAGCTGTGGTCCATTATTCCTTTGGACTAATCTTTTCCTTGTACCCTGTTCTCTTCATTCTCCCTTGCTCCCAAAGGGATGAGACCAGTGGAGTATCTTAGATGGCTGCTCACAGGCTTTTAAGACCCCAGACGCTACTCACCAAAGTGGAATATAGAACATTGTTTTTATAAACTGTGTTATGCCAATTGAGCTAGATGTTCCCTGAGACCATGGTCCCCACAGCCAGCAATTCAGTCCCTCAGGGAGTTTGGAAGTGTCTATGGAGCTTCCATGACCTTTCCTTGTACAAGTTGGGCTGGATTCCCCAGTATTGTGTACTGTCTTACGCTTCACCAAAGTTACCACTTATCTATTGTCTATTTAGTTCCCTTCCACCGCTCCCATCCCTCATAACCAACAAAGATTGTTTCTTTTTATGTGTAAACTTTTACATGAGTTTTTACAGTAGAGGTCTCATACAATATTTGGTCTTTTGTGATTAACTTGTTTCACTCAGCATAACGTCCTCCAGTTTCATCCATGTAATGAGATGCTTCACAGATTCATCATTATTCTTTATCTTTGCATAATACTCCATTGTGTGTATGTACCATAGTTTGTTTACCCATTCATCTGTTAATGGGCATCATTTTGCTATTGTGAACAGCGCTGCAATGAATATGGGTGTGCATATGTCTATTTGTGTGATGGCTCTTATTTCTTTAGGATATATTCCTAGGAGTGGGATTGCATTTTGTAATGCTTTTTTTTTTTTTTGTGGTGCTGACATTTTCTTTGTTCCTCTTACTCTCCTGTGCTGAGTTCCTTTTGTTTGTGGATTTTTTTTTTCATTTCTTTTGTTTTTGTAGGTTTTGTTTTTACTGAGACTTTATGTTTTTCTTCTTTATTTTGATGAGCAGGTTTGTTAACTTTCTTTGTGGTTACCTTGAAATTTACCCTTATCTTCCTAGATTTGAACCAGTCTGTTATTACTTGGTATCACCTTGCCTTCATCTCCATTAGAAGGTTCTATACCTACACCATTTATTCCCTCTCTTATTGTTCTGATGTTGTTGTCATTTACAGATTAACCGCTCTGGTTCCCTGTTGTAATCATTTTGGTTTTGCATAGTCCTTGATAGTTCATTTTCTAGGTTGCTATCTGGATAGTACAGTCCTGTTTCCTATCGTCAGCCTGTGGTCTGATGTTGTTTGTTCTCAGATTGAAGGACTCCCTTTAATAATTCTTGTAAGTTTTGTATGGTTTTTACATAGTACCTTAATTTCTGTTTATCTGGAAATGACGTAATTTCACCATCATATTTGAATGAGAGTTTTACAGGATATATTATTCTTGGCTGGCAACTTTTTTCTTTCAAAATTTTATATATGTCATCCCATTGCCTTCTTGCCCGTGTGGTTTCTGCCAAATAATCCGAGATTAGTCTTATTGTTTCTCCTCTGTATGTGACTTTTTGTTTTTCTTGAGATGTTCTCAGGATTCTTTGTTTGTCTTTGGTTTTATCGAGTGTGATTATGATATGCCTTGGTGATATGCTTTTGGGGTCTATCCTGTATGGGGTTCATTGAACTTCTTGGAAATGAAGAAAGACCAAAAGGGAGTAAGAGAGTGAAGAAAACAAAACAAAGAAACCAAAAACAAACAAACGAAAAAACCAAACCAAAAAACAAGAAAAAAGAAATGTCCCCAGGGATGTCCCTGTTCATCTGTGCAGAGTAAGGGAGTAGCTTCCAAGCTGCATGGTACTGCCCAGCTAGAAAGGCTCCCAATTGGAGAAAACAAAAAGAAAACAAACAAACAAATCAAAACAGAATGAATCAGAGCAAACAAACAAACAAGCAAAACAGCCCTGGGCATCCCACCAGTGTGGCGGCATGGGCCAGGAAGCAGTTTCACAGTCAAGCAGTGTTTTGCAGCCTTTCAGGAAGAAGCAAAGATGGCACATGGAGCCTGATATTTGAGAGAAAGGAGGGAGAGGTGGTGAGAGGTTAGGAAGAAATCTAAAGAAGCAGAAAAAAGCAACACCAGTGGCCAACAAAAGGCACTCAGGGAGCTCGCCAGGGCGGGTGGGTGGAATCCAAGTGACACAGAGGTGAAGCTGTTGCTTCCTGCCCAAGACACTGTGGTTGCAGGAAGGAGAGGAGGCTAAGCGGGGGTGAAGAAGGGTGCGGGGTGGGAAAGCATATATTGCTGGTTACCAGTTGTTCTGTCTCCTGCTGGAAGCTCCGTGAAGCTGCTTTCTCATACCCCCTGTTCGCTGATCTCCGATAGGAGTCCAAGATGGCAGATCCGTGCTGCAGTAGCTGATAGGGGACCTCTGCACGTATCTCTCCTCAATCTCTGTTCTTGGTCAGTTTCTTATTCCATTCAGTTCTTGGCTGAGTTCTTTATCTCTTCATTTGATGCTTAGGGTTTCAGGACGGACATGTGACTCTGTCTGACTTTGTTTTTCTGATCTTTGCTGTGGAGGGACGGCATGGTGCTTCTGACTATAGTGCCATGTTGCCCAGAAGTCCCAGTTGTGAGGATTTTTGTTTTCTTTATGTTGGGGTGCAGTCCATACTGAAGGCTGTAGTCTTTGTTTTATTTTCTTTTTTGTTTTTATTATGCTTTCAGTGAAGATTTACAGAGAAAATTAGTTTCTCAATAAACAAACAATGAATACACATATTTTTTTGTGACATTGGTTGCTGTCATGGAATGAATTATGTCCCCCAAAAATATATGTATCAATTTGGCTAGGCCATGATTCCCAGTATTGTGTGATTGTCCACCATTTTGGGATCTGATGTGATTTTCCTACGTGTTGTAAAACCTATCTCTATGATGTTGATGGGCTAGGATTAGCAGCAGTTATGTTAACGAGGCGGGACTCAATCTACAAGATTAGATTGTGTGTTGAGCCAATCTCTTTTGAGGTATAAAAGAGAGAAGCAAGCAGAGAGACAGGGGGAATCTCGTACCACCAAGAAAGCAGTGCTGGGAGTGTAGTGCATCCTTTGGACCTGGGGTCCCTGCACTGAGAAACTCCTCGACCAGGTGATGACTGATGACAAGGACCTTCCCCCAGAGCCAACAGAGAGAGAAAGACTTGCCCTGGAGCTGGCACCCTGAATTTGGACTAGACTACTAGATGGTGAGAGAAAAAACTTCTGTTTCTTAAAGCCATGCACTTATGGTATTTCTGTTATAGCAGCACTAGATAACTGAGACAGTTTCCAAGTCTGTGACATGTCAACACTCTCCCCTTCTCGACCTTGGGTTCCCTATTTCCATTTGTCCAGATTTCCTGTCCCCTCCTGCCTTCTCATCCTTGCCCCTGAGCTGGTGTGCCCATTTAGTCTCGTATACATGGTTCAGCTAAGCGTATTGTTTGTTTTATAGGCCTGTCTAATGTTTGGCTGAAGGGTGAACCTCAGGAGTGACTTCAGTACTGAGTTAAAAGAGTGTCTGTGGGCCATATTCTCAGGTTTCTCCAGTCTCCGTCACACTAGTAAGTTGGGTCTTTTATTGTGAGTTTGAATTTTGTTCTACATTTTTCTCCAGCTCTGTCCAGGACCTCTATTGTGATCCCTGTCAGAGCAGCCAGTAGTGGTAGCTGGGCACCATCTAGCTATACTGGACTCAGTCTGGTGGAGGCTGTGGTAGTTGTGGTCCATTAGTCCTTTGGACTAATCTTTCCCTTGTGTTTGGTTTTTTTAATTCTTCCTTGCTCCAGACGGGGTGGGACCAGTAGACGTATCCTAGATGGCCACTCACAAGCTTTTAAGACCCCAGACGCTACTCACCAAAGTAGAATGTAGAACATTTTCTTCATAAACTATGTTATGCCAATTGAGATAGATGTCGCCCGAGACCATGGTCCCCAGAAGGCTGTAGTCTTTGATCTTCATCAGCAGGTGCTTGAAGTCCTCTTCGCTTTCAGGAAGCGAGGTTTTATCATCTGCATATCGCAGGTTGTTAAGAGTCTTCCACCAATCCTGATGCCATGTTCTTTTTCACGTAGTTCAGCTTCTAGGATTATTTGCTCAGTATACAAATTGAGTAAGTATGGTGAAAGGATACAACCCTGATGCATACCTTTTCTGATTTTAAACCATGAAGTATCCCCTTGTTCTATTTCAATGACTGCCTCTTGTTTTATGTACAGGTTCTTTATGAGCACAATTAAGTGTTCTGGGATTCCCATTCTTTGCAATGTTATCCATAAATTTGTTACGATCCACACAGTCGAATGCCTTTGCATAGTCCATAAAACACAGGTAAACGTCTTTCTGGTATTCTCTGCTTTCAGCCAAGATCCATCTGACATCAGCAATGATATCCCTTGTTCCATGTCCTCTTCAGAATCAGGCCTGAACTCCTGGCAGTTCCCTGTCGATGTACTGCTGCAACTGTTTTTGAACTATCTTCAGCAAAATTTTACTTGAGTGTGATATTAATGATGTTGTTTGATAATTTCTGCATTCCATTGGATTACCTTTCTTTGGAATAGGCACAGATATGAATCTCTTCCAGTCGGTTGGCCAAGTAGCTGTCTTCAAAACCAGAGCTTCTTATAAATGCTATATATTATAAAAATAGTATCTTCCATATCTAAATCTGATATCATCTTACTCTTTCATTCTTAAAAATATCCTCTTAGATTCACTCTTTTTTTTGTTTCTGTTGACACTGTCTTCACAGAATCCTGTAACTTAAAATTGGAAGGAATCGCTACTTCTACTCAATACAGAAGAATTTTCTACATTATCCTGACAGATTACCTCCTATGCTCATCTGCATGCCTCCTGTGAATGGAAGCTCTCTACTCTACAAAAGAACCTATCATATTATTGAACAGCTCTGGGTCTTTCTTATATTAAACGGACATTTGTTTTCACATAAGTTAAATATATTTGTCTTGGTTGTGTTTTCTGGAGTCATACAAATTTCTTCTTTTTCTGTGAGATTTCTTTTTTTGTTTTTTAATTGTGCTTTAGGTGACAGTTTACAGCTCAAGTTAGTTTCTCATACAAAAATTTATACACATTGTTATGTTACCCTAGTTGCTACCCCTATAATGTGACAGCACACTCCCCCTTTCCACCTCGGATTTCCCGTGTCCATTCAACCAGCTCCTATCCCTTTCTGCCTACTCATCTCGCCTCCGGACAGGAGCTGCCCATTTAGTCTCGTGTATCTACTTGAACTAAGAAGCACACTCTTCCCAAGTATTATTTTATGTTTTATAGTCTAGTCTAATCTTTGAAGAGTTGGCTTCGGGAGTGGTTTCAGTTCTGGTTTAACAGAGAGTCCAGGGGCCATGTCTTCCAGGGTCCCTCCAGTCTCATTCAGACCATTAAGTGTGGTCTTTTTACATGAATTTGAGTTCTGCACCCCACTTTTCTCCTGCTCTGTCAGGGACTCTCTGTTGTGTTCCCTGTCAGGGCAGTCACTGGTGTAGCTGGGCACCATCTAGTTCTTCTGGTCTCAGGCTGATGGTAGTCTCTGGTTTATGTGGCCCCTTCTGTCTCTTGGGCTAATAGTTTCCTTCATTCTCCTTTGCTCCAGGTGGGTTGGGACCAATTGATGTATCTTAGATGGCTGCTCACTAGCTTTTAAGACCCCAGACGCCACTCACAAAAGTGGGATGCAGAACATTTCCTTAATAAACTTTGTTACGCCAATTGACCTAGATGTTCCCTGAAACTATGGTCCCCAGATCCCTTCCCCTGCTACTCTGTCCATTGAAGCGTTTGATTGTATTCAGGAAACTTCTTAGCTTTTGGTCTAGTCCAGTTGTGCTGACTTTCCCTGTAGTGTGTGCTGTCCTTTCCTTCACCTAAAATAATTCTTGTCTACTATCTAGTTAGTGAATACCCCTGTCCCTCCCTCCTCGCCCTCATAACCATCAAAGAATGATTTCTTCTGTGTTTAAACCTTTTCTTGAGTTCTTATAATAGTGGTCTCATATAATATTTGTCCTTTTGTGACTGACTAATTTTGCTCAGCATAATGCCTTCCAGATTCATCTATGTTGTGAGATGTTTCACAGATTCAACATTGTTCTTTATCGTTACATAGTATTCCACTGTGTGAATATATCATAATTTGTTTATCCATTCATCCATTGATGGGCACCTAGGTTGTTTACATCTTTTTGCTATTGTGAACAATGCTGCAGTGAACGTAGGTGTGCATGTATCTATTTGTGGAGTGACACAAAATTTGAGAATAATCTCCATGGTCCCACTGCCCCAATCTTATATTTCTATTGAAATAAAACTCTTTATTAGAGTAACAACACATTTAGAGCAAGATCTAAAGAAATATAACATCTGAGTAAATTTAGGTGCCTTGCTATCCATCTACCCATCCATCCATCTGTCCATCTATCCATTCATTCCCCATCCCATCCATCAGCCCATCCATCTATCCATATAACTAGACATTGTGTTAAGTACTGCAATACAGAGATAAATAAGAAATAACCCTTGCTCTAAAGCTATTCATAGTCTGTCTCATCAGAGTGCTGAGAGTGCAAACAATGGACAGGTAGGGAGATATGGCAGTGGCATCTCTGCAAAGGCAAACATTTGACATGATAAATGCTTGCCCTTCTTCCTTGTAGGTGAAGTATAACTAAGTGCCAAAGTACTTCTGTAACTGACTAAACAACCACACCCACCCTGCTCAGAAGACAAAATGCTGCTGCAGGCCCCTATGAAGACAACGGAGTGTGACGGCTCTTGCAGAAATGGCAAAAACCAGATCACAGCTCTACTTGTTTCTTCACAAAGAGGAAATAGAGGAAAAGAAATAAATTTAAGCATAAAATATGTATATTTTAAAAGCAGTTCTGCTCATGACTTAAATATCCTGTCCTGCTCCTCATACTAGTACATATCCTCAGGGTCACCTTCACAGCTTAATTTTAAGAAGACAGCAAGAAGAATTCAACTCTGATCTGAATATGAATTTAGGTGGCAAGGAGTTTGATGATGACATTTATATATCATTTTCTGTATTTCAAAGGACCTTGCCTTTCTGATTAAGGCTGAATCCAGTTGACTAAGGTGTATTAAGATAACTGGAGGCAATATTTTACAGAAATGATTTCCCACTTCTATAGAGCCACATCAAAGTAGCAGAGATTTTTTATTATTGCTAAAGCAGTATTTTTTAACTTCTCTGGTAAAACTAATTTCAAACTTGGTGTTCTGTGGTTTTTCCAACTAACTCAGGGCAGTAATACTTTTCTGAGATCTATCCTGGAGGCAAATTTACTTGAGAGTCATTAAAAAAATTATAGGAGGCATTTTATAAGACTGTTTGTTTCAGGCAGTCAGAACTACAAATCAAATTTGAGGATTAGTTCGAGAGCCTTTATTTAGCACAGTAGCAAACTTGTCCAAATCAGCCGCTATTTAAAAATTATGGAAAACAACAGCTACACATCCATGAAATGCTGGATAGTCATGTTGAAACAAGGACCTCATTCAAGAGTAACTAGACTTTCATGTAAAAGGACAAATACTGTATGAGACCACTATTATAAGAACTCAAGAAATGGTTTAAACACAGAAGAAAACATTCTTTGATGGTTACAAGGGTGGGGAGGGAGGGAGGGGGGAATTCACTAACTAGATAGTAAATAAGAATTATCTTAGGTGTAGAGAAGGACAATACACAATAAAGGGGAAGTCAGCACAACTGGACTAAACCAAAAGCTAAGAAGGTTCCTGAATACAACCAAACCCTTTGAGGGACAGAGTAGCAGGGGCAGGGATCTGGGGACCATAGTTTCAGGGGACATCTAGGTCAACTGGCATAACAAAGTTTATTAAGAAAATGTTCTGCATCCCACTTTTGTGAATGGCATCTGGGGTCTTAAAAGCTAGCGAGCAGCCATCTAAGATGCATCAATTGGTCCCAACGTACCTGGAACAAAGGTGAATGAAGAACACCAAAGACACAAGGAAACTATTAGCCCAAGAGACAGAAAGGGCCACATAAACCAGAGACTCCATCAGCCTGAGACCAGAAGAACTAGATAGCGCCTGGCTACCACCAATGACTGCCATGACAGGGAACACAACAGAGAGTCCCTGACAGAGCAGGAGAAAAGTGGGGTGCAGAACTCAAATTCATGTAAAAAGACCACACTTAATGGTCTGACTGAGACTGTAGGGACCCTGGAAGACATGGCCCCTGGACTCTCTGTTAAACCAGAACTGAAACCACTCCCGAAGCCAACTCTTCAAAGATTAGACTAGACTATAAAACATAAAATAATACTTGGGAAGAGTGTGCTTCTTAGTTCAAGTAGATACACGAGACTAAATGGGCAGCTCCTGTCCAGAGGCGAGATGAGTAGGCAGAAAGGGATAGGAGCTGGTTGAATGGACACGGGAAATCCGAGGTGGAAAGAAGGAGAGTTCTGCCACTTTATAGGGAGAGCAGCTAGGGTCACATAGCAACGTGTGTATAAATTTTTGTATGAGAAATTGACTTGAACTGTAAACTTTCACTTAAAGCACAATAAAAAAAAGAATAACTAGCCCTTCAGCTGATGAAGGTGAAAGATGAACTACCTCCACCTTGGAATTCTTTACTCACTCCAACAGCATATGTGGCTAGTGTTCTTCCCCCTCCCTCCCAGAGGCACCCAACTGAAGTGTCAAATGTTTACTGAGTCCCTGCTGTGTGCCTAACACTGTGTGAGGTAGTATGGGGGGAAAACAGTACCTACATGGGCTCTACCCTTATCCCTCTACCTAAATAGAGAGTCAAGCCCTAGGCCAGTGTTTCTCAACAAACTGTGCATCAGAATCCCTAGGTTGTGAGCTCAAAATGCAGATTCTTAGGTTCCACTCCCAAACCACCTAATTAAACTCTCTGAGGGTGGGCCCTGGGAATAAGCTTTTAAAAAGAAAATATTTTAGATGATTTTTTTATCACCTAATGTTCTCAAAATATGGTCTCCAGAACAGTAGCATCAAGATCTCTTGAGAATTTGTTTAAAAATGCAGATTCTCAGTCTGCACCCTAGCCCTACTGAAGCAGAAATTCTGAGGGTGGCACCTAGTAATCTGTGTTTTAACAAGGCCTCCAAGAGACTCTGATGCGTGCTAAAATTTGAGAAGCACTATCTCAAACACACAGGTAGCCTCAATATAAGAACAATGTAAAATAGTAAATTATCAAGCACTAGCATCTGAGGTACAGGCTATAAGCCACAGTGATTCTCTCCTTGTGACAACAGGCCCTTGAGGAGAATAACTTCCAGGATAAGAGCAGTCAGGGCCCCTGATGGGCCTGACACTCTTTAGAAAGGATACAGCTCAACATGACTATATTCACAAAGCATCTGATGTCTTTGTAATGGTAACTGTTTTCTTCACCATAGTGATGTCACCCAGAAAAAGGTGATGTTGGCATTTGACCATGAAGTGGCCTTCCTGCATGAGGGCCTTAGCTCCCTATCCTCTACAAAAACAACAACTCTTGCTCAGTGCACTATTGTATACTATTGAGCCCTGACACCTGGGAGCTGGTACATATAGAGAGGAGCCTCATGTAAACGGACGGCCCTGCAATTAACTAAGGAAAGGAGTTTGTTTTCTAGAATGTTCCAGGCGAAATGAACCTCAGAATCTTCCCAGAGCTCTATGTACAAGAAATATCTCCATGAAGTAGAATTATACACTGACCTTTAGGTTTTCATCTAGCCACTGCTCCATTAAAAATGTCAATCTCATTAAGTACAGCCATGAAGTACCTCATTCATTCCTGGTGATGCATTCACTTATTAAATAAATGTATATTAGATGCATGTTGTGTACCAAACACTATGGTGGGCACATCAGTTAGTGACCACAAATGTCAGCTCTAGCATCAGACCACCTGCAATTAAATCCTGGCTCTACCACTTAACTGGAGTTCCTGGGAGGCGCAAACAGTTAAGCACTTGGCTACTAGCTGAAAGGTTGGAGGTTCAAATCCACCCAGAGGCACCTCAGAAGAAAGGCTATTGAAAACTGTATGGAGCACAATTCTGCTCTGAAAACATAAGGTTGCCATGAATCGGAATTGTCTCAACAGTAGCTGGTAACTACCACTTAATTAGCTCGGAGGCTATGGGAAATCTACTTAATCCGTCTTGTCTCACTCTTCATCTCTGAAAATAAAGGAGGATAAGTGGAGTAATGATAACACTACTTATCTATCTCAATTACTATGAAGATTAAAGAACATAATACACTGTAATTATAAAATGATCAATAATTGTTAACTGCTAGTAATATTAATAACAAAGTAATAGCTTTGATAGGTCCTGCTCCAGGCAATAAATGCCCTGCAGAAACTCCTTTCTGAATAGTCCATCCCCTGCAGTCTGCTTGAAAAAAAAAAAAACAGAAATCAAACCCGTTGCCGATTTTGACTCATAGTGACCCCACAGGACGGAGCAGAACAGCCTCATAGAGTTACCAAGGAGCGGCTGGTGGATTCGAACTGCCGACCTTTTGGTTAGCAGCTGTAGCTCTTAACCCCACCAAAATAATTGGAGAAGGCATATTTCATTAGCTCTTGAACCAGATTTAGATAATGAACATTCTAAAAACAACAAAGTAGTTAACTAACAACATCTCCACCATCTCTACTCCCTCCTCCAAAAGAAACAGATTTAAAATGTAAAGAAACTTCTTGTGTCACACTTTATAGCCTTTCTGCCTCTCTTCGGGGCCAGAGGAACCAGGATCGAGACATTATAAATTGTTTCCTTCTCAGAGCCAACACACTGCTGCCCTCATATAGAAGTTGTGATTTTTAAGCAGCTAAATGTCTGAGCTGCAGCACTAGCACTGGGGAGGTGAGATCCTACACTCAAGCCAGGAACACCTCAGGCAGTATTTCCCCGTGGGTAGTGCTCATCGCTCTGCTCTTGCTTTGGTTTCCAGAGGTGGCTTGGTAAAAGAGAGACTTACTGTGGTAATAAGGGGGCCTGAAGGTCTTATCAGCAACCCCCCACCGAGGTGGGAAGATGACAAAATCAGCAACGGCTACTCCAGGGCGGAGGGACTTAGCTGTCAACACCGTGAAAATGGATGGGTCCTGTGAAAGCACAAGGAGAGACGGAACATGCTATGCAAGGGAGGGGACTGGACAATGACATGCATGTCACCCACCCATGAAGATGTTTCCAAGTGATGGCCTAATTTCTGATCAAACCACACAGGCCAGGCTAAGAAGTCTGGACTTGTCACTGTGATGCAGTAATCGCTCATCTGACTTTCCTCTCTTGCTGGGCTTGAAGCAAAATGAATTAACACTTGCTAAGAGGATTCTGGGCTACTTTTCACCCCGCTAAGCCCATATCTTACGCAGTACAACCCCAGGGGTCTGACAGTCAGTGGCACCTGCCTCCCAATCTTAGGTCAGGGTGACCAGAGCAGGGAAGCACAGCAGAGAGCTCCAGGCACAAAGGAAGTTTATAGTAAGGTGGGAATAGAAATAAGATAATATTCAAGTTTTGATGTAGATGTAGAATGAGCCTCTCTTTGCGGAATCACAGAGATTCCAGATGGTATCTATCGTTGGGCTGGAAGGTCTGAGAATGGTTTCATTGCTTTCTTACCCTTGTTTGACTCAAAAATCTAAAATACATCAGTAATTTTGGTGGTGGTAGTGTAGATGGGAATAGGTTGGAGGATGATATTATGATTTTTAAAGAACTTTAGAATACTTAAGTAGAAAAATGGAGATTCAGTTTAACTGAAATCAGCAATCATGTTAGCTTTCAGATGCCAACTTAGGGTCTGGAGATTAAAAAATAATTGAGATCTACTCTCTGTCTCTTTAGCATTAATGGTGGTGGAGGGTGAGGGTAAAGGAGTTTGAAGGAGTGATAAAACAGTTTCAAGAACAACCAGTCACAACAAGGTGCTGGAGCAAGCCAGCTTTACAAAAAGAGATCTAAGGGCGTACAGAAGGAGTGTCTATCCCTACCTGAAAGGATCTGGAGAGGCTTCAGAAGAGGTGTCATTTGGGGTAGGTCCTGAAAAATAAACAGGAGGAAAGAAAGGGAAGGGAAGGACAAGAAAGGAAAGGAAGCAAGAGAGGGAGAGGGAGGGAGGAAGAGAAAGAAGGAGGGAAGGAAGAAAGGGAGGGAAGGAAGGAGGGCAGGAAGGAAGAAAGAAATTGTAAGCCCAGAAAACAGCAAAGACATCAAAGTACACAGATATTTCATTAAGAGAAGAGACAGCTAAAGCCCAGGGTGCATTGGTGGAACAGAGAGGCATAAGAGGTGGTACTGGAAAGTGAGTCCAGGGCCAGAAGTTGAAGCGCATCAAACACCACGCTCCAAAGCTCAGACTTAATCCTCAACCATGGGGAGCCTGCAAAGATTTTCTAATGCAGCAATGGAATGATCAGATCTGTGTTTTGGAAAAATAACTACAGTAGCAATGCAGAGAAGATAGAACTTGTGTAAATTCAAATCCATAAACCAACCCTCATTGCTGCAAAAGCTAACACTTCATCTGTCATGGAGAATGATACAAAACTATTAAAGGTAGTGAGGCTAAATAAAGCTTTATCGGTGTCTCAGGAAGCTTTTTCATGCTGTTTTGGGCTTGGTGTCTCACTGTCCTTTTTCCTTTTGGTTTTATTAAGAGTTGCTGCTCTTCAGAAAGGTATTTTTGTTCCCCCAGAGATAAGCTGAACTGATTCAGAGTAATCTTTCTGTCTCTGGTTCTCTGGCTTCTGCTCTAATTATCCCTCCAGCTTGTGAGTCAAGTTAACATATTATGAACTAGGCTGCACAATGCACTTTCACCCAGGATCTCAGAACTAGCACTTTATCAAGAATGTGGGGCCTTGAGGGCCTGCGCTGTAGACCAGGGACCCATTTGTGGCCCCCTAATTGAGTGAAAAATTTGACCAAGTTTGTACTCTATAATTTCTTTGGCTTAAATGTAGGTGCTGAACACTATGAACAACTTTAGAAGACTGCTCCATCATGCTAAAGACAGCCAGGAGTGGAAGCACCAGAGTAAGCATTCAGAACAAGTCAAGTGGCCTCTTGATATTTGTGAGAAGTCAGGTCAGAGACCTTTCCAAATTCCTACATCTTCCTTCCTCTTCACTCCATCACTAACATTAGCAGTTGGTTTTCTTTTTAGGGGTACATTTTCCACAAAGAAACTAAGCTTTTCCCCATCTATGAGAGTTACTGCGAATATCCTGTGTAGAGAACTAAGCAGAGTTCAAGGTGAATGTTGAGTGTTTGACTTGGCTCCCACATCAAAGCCTTGCTGCAGATGATTCATGTTCCTGTCAGCACAATGACAAGTGACTGTATCTAGGGCTTCCAAGGGAGACACTGGAAATATTAAGTCTGTGAATATCAAGGGTCTACTGTGGATCCCTCCCGCCCAAGGGTTGCCTCACCCCCAGGACTTCTAAAGGGTGCAAACTCACAGCATGGTCGAAGGCCACTGAGTTGATGACCATGAAGTTCTCCAGGTTGTACTTGTAGGGCGTATAGTTCCCGTGCCAGGCCACCACATTGAACGGAGAGACATCCTGATGACAAAAAGCAGGAAAGGATGATCCAGTACCTAATGCTTTTGTAGCTGTGATCCTTCGGTTTGTACTTGGCATCACTCTTTCTTTTTATGATTTGATTTTTTTCTCATAACTTGATTATTTCATCCCTGGGGAGAAGTATAACACTGAACCGTTCTATGGTTGCTTCACACCCCCTCTGTCCTGCCCTTGCTTAGCCACTAACCCCTGAGGTGTAGGGAGGGTAATGATCATTCAGGGGCAATCTCTAAGTTTCCACCTCCCTCACTGACAGGTGGTGGTGGGGGGAGCGGGGGCGATTCGCCTTGTCTGGCACCCCCCTTGGACTTGTGCCCAGGGACAAATGCCATCCTCTAAGCTCCCCTCACTATGCCTCTAACTAACCCTGTTTTTCCAGTTCATAAGCTGCAGCTGCCTCCTGTCACATATGCAGCAGCAGCACAGCACATTCTCCAAGTAGGGCCTTTTTAACACAATTGTGAGAATCTGTGGATGCCAGCAGTTCTCAAACAATCTGGGCCACCTTCTGGGGTTTCTGGTGCAGAGGGCATTGGCTGTGACTCTTCTTCCGGTAACTGCAACCCAGAGGAGATTACAGTAGACATAGTGTCTGGGTTGGTGAGTGCAGGAGAGGGGAGAAGGTCTGTAAGACTTCCAACCCCAAGGACTTAAGATTTCAGAGGAATCCTAAGGTGAAGTTTCTTAGGCCTGCTCTAGGGGAGGAGAGGACTGGTGTTCTGCTATAGGAAGGCAGTCTCCAGTGCAGCTATGGGTCTGCTCAGGAGAAGAATCCAACTCAGAATGTTCTAAAGACTTTAATAAAGGAACTACTCAAGAGGTATGGTTAGGGTTAAGTGAACTGACTGGAGATGTTGAGGTTCTGAGCTTAGCAATAGTGGGAACACATTACCATTCCTAGGCCTGAGGGATAAAGGAAGGAAATATTGTCATAGGATTCTAGTAGAGCTAGAGCCATGGAGAAAGAGGCTGCCCAGTGGTGTGCTGGTATTTAATAACTAGCTCTAAAACAAACAAACAAACAAAAAACCCAAACCCATTGCCGTTGAGTTGATTCTGACTCACAGCGACCCTGTAGGACAGAGTAGAATGGTCCCATAGGGTTTCCAAGGAGTGACTGGTAGATTTGAACTGCTGACCTTTTGGTTAGCAGCCAAGCTCTTAACCACTGCACCACCAGGGCTCCACCTACCTCTTAGGGGGGAAAAAAAAAAAATCAAAAGCCCCTGATTTGTAGCTTTGCTAATTTCTGGGTGTAAATACTCTCACCATGGTTGATTTCAAGTTACCAATGGGACATCACTGAACATGGAGTTGGGAAGAGACGTGCATATGAGCTCTTGAGAGCTCCAGCACACCACAGGGGCCACCTAACAGGAGCTGAGTCATGCAGCCACTTCCAGAAATACAGTCCCACAGAGGGAGGAATCAGGGGAAGAAATGCACCATCTTAATCTTTCCTCCCACCCTCCAATTTCCTGTGGGTACCTCCCCTTGGTTGAACCCAACTAGAAGCCATTTGGCTAGGAAGCCTGGTGATATACTCCATATAGGTCAACGTCCCAGGGCACAGAGCAGGACAGAGAAGGGAAAATGGATCAACGGGGGCTCAGACACAGAATAAGCATCACAGGGTCCACTTGGAAAGTGGAAACCCATGGAGCTGCTGGTTGCCTCTTGGATGGTGGTTGCTGTTTTGTGCCCTTGAGTCAATTCTGATTTATAGTGACCCCATAGGACAGAGTACAACTGCCCCATAGGGTTTCCTAAGCAGAAATCTTTACAGGAGCAGATCACCATGTCTTTTCTCCTGTGGAGCTGCTGGTGGGTTTGAACCTCCGACCTTCCAGTTAGCAGCCAAGCGCTTAACCATTGCGCTACAAAGGCTCCTTTCTAAGATGGTGGTTCTCCGTCAAGTGTTATGTACAAAATAATCTGGGAAAAATGCTTAAAATGAATGTAGATTTCCACATCCCATCCCTAGAGGTTATCATTGCTGCCAAGCTGGAGTAGTATCTAAGAATGTGCATTTTAAACCAAACTTTCTGAGGATTTCTGATGCAAGTGGTCCTAAATTCTGACGAACATTGACCCAGAAAATATGGGGTGACAGTTTAAGTGTGTGTGTAACTCAGGGGTTAATTTTAAGTGCCAAACTAGTCGACTTCTGCTGGTTGGCATCCCTTCTAAATGCTGCCCCAGGAAGATAACATGCCTTGGCAAAGTGTAAGCAATAAGTCAAACAGACAAAACTAGAATGACAAAATAATGGTAAAGTTAAACAGAAGATACTTTGTTTAGCTTATTTTTTGTTATTTTATTCTAGTATATTATATATCAATATATATTAACTTGTCTACAATATAGAAAACAGTATATTAAGTAATACTACAGTATAAATACTATACTTGATAGTATAAATCAAGCAAGGCTAAATTAACTAAGTTCTACTTGTTTTGTATCAACCATTGCTTATATTTGAACTGTGATGGTTGGTCATTGGAAAATATAAATCTTGGCTGGTCTGACTGTTAAGTTCTTTCCCTTTTCAGAACATTATATGATATGTTTTCCACACCATTATAGAGAGTTACATTTACCAGGATTTTCATTGCTTGGTGAGTAAAAAGACCAGGAGCTTTGAAGTCAGACAGATAATAGGTTTGAGTACTGGCTCTGCCACTTATTGTGACATTGGGTAAATTATTTATCACCACCTGGCTATGAACAAGGCAAAGAGTACCTTACTTGTAGTACCTTAGTGGTGTAGTGAAGATGAAAGCATAGAATATATGTAAAGTACCAAACACTGTCCTTGGCAAACTGCAGGTGCTCAATAACTATTCATTCCTTCCCCTGCCTACTGACCCTCTTACTTTACCTGTTTGGCAGCAAACAGCTTGCCCTGGTATTTATTGACGACAGTGTAACCACCTGGCACTTGGCGATCTTCAAACCAGGCAACAGGTATCAGGAAATCACGAGGATTTGCCAAGCCATTGGCTCCTAGAACAGAATGACCCAAAAGCCTTTTAGACACTTTGAAATCACATAGAAAGATGCCCATGGTCACACAGAGAGAAAAGGCATTCTTTCTTGTCAAGAGCCACTCCACCAATTGTTTTCATTGCTCAAAGACTCCTTGGAGTCCCAGTTTTAGGGAGGCAAGGAATTTAATGCAGTTAGAGACCTCAGGAAAAAAAAAATCACAATCATCGTCATCACCAGCATCACCTCTTACAGCTGCATTTCACATGCATTATCTCATCACTATAGGGGAGGAGAGGAAAAGACTAGGAAAGAGGGAAAAAGAAGAGCTGATAGAATACTAGACATTTTTTTTCTTTCCAAGGAAACACTGATGACTCTAGAAATCATCACCAGTCTTTGATCTTGGGAAGGAAGGGTTATACACTGCTGCCCAGGTGTGCCTCTGCTCCGCATACAGAACTTGGAACCCAAGTCTGTAAAGCTGCTCTCCAGCCTGACAAACCTGTCTGCCACTCGGAGAGAAAGGATGCAGGACTTTTGTGCTTACCTTCACTTAGGAGCAAGTGTTCCCTCCAGAGAAAGAAAATAAATCAAAAGACCAAAAATGAAAAGCATAAGTGCAAAAACATAATTTAACTCCAAGAGGAGAGACCTGGGGAGTGTTTTATTATTTCCAGCTCCTGGGGTTAAAAAAAATAAGCCCCCAGCTGGTTAGTAAATTATATATATTTTCCAGAGGGTACATGTGCCATGGAACCTGGAAGCTACACTGACTGTAAAGCAGCAGGAAGCCAGACCAAAGCGGGAAGAGTGGGTGGTGAGCAGGATGACAGAAGGCCCACCACGGCTCCAGCTGCCTCTCTGCTGCCTCCCACCTTCCTCTGACTATTCAGATCCCTCCAGGGGAGTGACCAGAAGGCACATCCTGGCCTGTCCCTGTTTCGCTCTAAAAAGCTGTTGACAAGGAAGGGAAGAACTGGGAGGTGTGGCCACCACCTTCAGCAAACATGCCAAAGATGAAACCAAGGGCCAATTTTTCCAGCCACTCCCTTCACTCCAAGAGACGTTTTGAGAGCAGCCCTTCCTATCCCCTTCACTTCTGCCCTACATCTCCTGCCTCTAGCTTGCCAGGAGAATGGGAAAGGACCTTGGTTCACTTTGAAAGCTTTGATCTGCCTCGTGGGGGCTGTGGCTTCTAGCTCCTTCATAGCACTGAGTGATCCACCTTTGTTGATTGTTGAGCGTGTGGATTTTGTGGAGTGTGCTCAGTAGGATTATGATGTTCATGGACTATGCCACTCAGCTTGTCCTCCATCTCCATAGGAATATAGCCCCTGACATCTTTCAAGCTTTCCCCATTTTATTGTCTACACACCACCCATTAACTTAGGAAAATGATCTCCTTCCTGTTCACAAAGTGCGTTTACACTTGCATGCTTTGGCTTAAGCTGTTCGTTTCCTCTTTACTTCTCCTGTGTTTCATCAAGAATTAGACACATGTCATTTTGTCTGTGATGCTGTTCCTGCTGACTCTGACACACCATAACCCAAACTCCTACATCCCTTGCAGTATACACTGCAAAACCAGAAATCCACTGCATACTGTCTTGCCCTCCCATCATCTATACACTTACTCTAGAGAGAAAATTGTAATGGGTTGATGTGGGTTGTTTCCCATTATGCATATATTTTATGAGAAGAGGCTTGTGTTACTCTTGAGGACGTGACTGTCATTACCTTCAGCACAACATGGGGGCCAAGACTAGCTGATGGATTGATACACAGATGGGTTAATTAATGAAGATTTTATTTCATCAGTGGATCAGATACAATGCATGCTGCCCCTAAAATTAGAGATCTGAAAAGAAAGTCTGAGATTGCTCAGAGAGTTCCAGTAGGTTTCTGAAATTGCAAACTACATTTGGTCTAGAGAAGAAGTTTCCTAGAGAGGAAAGCAGAAATTTGAGTTAGATAGTGAGTGGAGAAGGATATTTAATTTTCATGCTATTATCTGTGTCCTATATCTCAAGCAAGGCTTAGAGGCTTGTAGTAAAGATTTACCAATGGGTCCCAAGTCAGGCAACTCAAAGTGGACACTGTAGACCTCCAGGATGTAACCCCTGGTCTCCTCGAAGACATCTATGCTGAAGTGCATTCCTCTCTGGAAAGGGAAGCAAACGCTGGTGTGTCCTCCCAAAACCATACCTGTAGTTATAAAGAAGCTGCCCCAGAGCCACGTCCAGCCCCACATGCAAAAGTAAAGCTCTGCTTGCCTCCACAGGCGACCAGCTCAAAGATGAGCTAGAAAGAAAAACTCAACTCTTAATTACATCTATGACCCAAGCCAATTCTAGTCTAATCTCTCATTCGGTCCCTGGAAGAAATTCACCTTCACTGCCTTACTCGTCCCCTCTGCATGGAAACAGAGCCTAATCTAGAGTGTATAAATCTTTGAGGAAGTGAACTGACAGTGCTCTGTGCTTTGCAAGTGTTTGCTATTTTAAAACAAAGCCAGCAGCCAAGCCTGCTTACCCTTCTCCACGCGGAGCCTTCTGTATAACTCAAACTCCCTCCCCATTGCCCAGGCATGACAGAAAAATTTTAGAGTTGAAATAGTAGCAGCTGCAACATCTGATTGCTTCAGTTTCACTTAAGCCAAATTAGGACGAGGCAGGGAGGAGAAGGGGACACATCACCAACCTGAATGACGCAGATCTCATTGGGCTGCACAAGCATCTTGCCAAACTCGGTGTAAATGAGAAGCTTCCCTTTCTGTGGAACTGACACAACAGACATGGCAGTGGTGAGGAAAGCTTTTTGTGTGAGGACCATTTTATGAAGAGTAAAACGCTTAAGGGCCGTATTTGCTTTTACATTCCAAATGAAAAGAGCTTTATTGAGTCTCATGGGAAAATTTATATTGTATATTCTGACAATTTAGGTTAACTATCTAGAATAGCATGAGTAAAAGAAATTGGCTCCACTCTTTTGGTTGCCAAGTAAGGAGCTTGTATAGACACTGTTCTGTGGATTGACCAAAAAGGGAAACAGAAATAGGATGGAAAATCACCCATTTCTGATGGTTCCCGTGGGAGGCTGGCATTCACATGTCTGAAGTCTGCACCAAAATGTTGATTCCAAAATATCAATATTAAAACCATGAAACAGAATGGGCAGACAAGAGCCATCTCTAATAGATATTGCACTGTAGATGGTTTTAAAAAATTGTATTTAAATTGCAGGTATCAATGACAGAGTGGTTTTTTCTTGGGTGATTTTGAAGACAAATGGAATTATCTTACTAAGTTAATTGCATCTTAGTATTACTCTTCATTTCTTTTCAGCTGCCCATATCTCCCATATCAGAAAGGCCCAGCAGAGATGGGGAAAGACAGAGAGACCAGGAAATAGAGTTGTGGTTTTGGGGTACACTAGAAATCTTTTCTGGACCACCTATGGTCTCTAGACCTCAGTCTGTAGATTGTACTAAATGAAATGAGACAGATTGGAGGCTGAAGGAAGAATATGTATGAAATTAAAAAGCAGCTTGTGACTAGGGATCAATTAACCGTGAAAATCTGAAATCTCCAGAACTCACCAATTAAGAAGTCCCCATCTGAATTGTAAAAGCACCTGAAAGATAAAAGTAGAGAGCAATTCCTGAGATTTTCTGTTTTAACACTACCTAGACAAATTAATTCATTGCACAAATTACTGTTTAGTGCTTACAGTGCTGGGTATAAAATGGAGAACAAAATAGACTCTGCCCTAATGGAGCTTAGAGTAAGTGGGGAGTCAGACAGCAATCAAATAATTAAAAAACTATTCTGGCAAACTGTTACAGCACTATGAAAGACAAGTTCAGAGGACTGAAAGAATAGGGGACCTGATGTAATCCAGAGAGGCAGCAAAAGCTTCCCTGAAGAAGTGACATATGACCTGAGACGTGAAGAAATTAACTACAGTTGAGGGAGGGGGATCATTCGAGGCAGGAGGAACAGCATGTGTCAATGCTCCAAGGCAGGAGGCCACATGGCAGGTTGAAAGAACTGATGAAGGCCAGTGTGTCTCAAGTGGAGAAAGGGACCAGTGGCTGAAGAAAGGTTGGGCCCAAAGAGAGGTCTCCAGTGCCTTGTCATAGGGCTGTGATCTTAGCCCTGATTCATTCCACATTTTTAGCAAAGTTTGGAAGAAGGCAAGGGGGCCTATTTATCAAATCTCTAATTTCCAGAGTTTGAGAGGCTTCTCAGAGTCTCCTCTGGTTCCTTGAATCTCAGTTTTTAAAATCTCTGCCTTAAATCAGTGAGGGAAGAACTGAGTAGCTTCCTTAAAATCAATTCGCGATCACCAATAGAGGCTGAAGAGTGAGAGAAGGGAGAGTCCCGCCAACATTCTCATTAAAACAGACAAACAAATACAAAATAAAAAATGGAGAAAAAGAATGTGGATATGGAATAGGGACAGTGTTTAAAAGAACTCGTATGGTTTGGATAGGAAGAGTAATAACAACAACAAAGCACCACAGAGACTTGGAGAACACGGACCCTCTGGGTGAAGTGATAATAAGTAACATTTGTCGAGCACTTGCCCTGGGCCAGGCTCTGAGCTGTGTACACTTCACAGTGCGTGTGGCTCAGGGACATTAAACACCTTCCCCAAGGTGTTTCAGCCAGAAAGAGTGGAGTTGGGCTTTGGATATGAACAGTCTGGCTCCAGAGGTAGTATGCAAAGCTAATATGATATTCTGCTATCCAAAGAAAAGGCATAAGTGCCATTTATATGGCTTTTTGATTTAAAAAAATAAAAGCCAGCATATAAGCTCCTCTCTGTAGGAATTTTGAGTTTATACAAAGCTATTAGCCAAAGCCAATCTGTCGGCTTGACGTGCCACCAACGGGTGGCCCTAGTGGCTGCTCCTGCAGTGTGACTCTGGACTCAAGAACAGCCCTGGAGAACCTTAGAATTAAGGATATTCTGATCCAAATCTAGTTAAAGTCAAAATGCCTCTTGGACTACTCCCGCATTCCAGGGCCCTATCCTCTCATTACTGTTTGCATTGTTATGTGACATTCTTGTTTACCTCACGAGAATTGGTTAAGATAGAAATGCTCCTTTATCATCATTATAAATATATATCAACATTACTCTGAGGTGGGGGGACATCAATAAAAACAATGTATATGTATGTGTGACTTTACAAGAGCAAGACCTGGCCTTCACCCTCTGGTCAACAGCCCTTGGGGAATGGGACTGCCCCGCCCCAGCACTGGAACCCTTACCTGTCCGCCATCGAGGTGTTGCAGAGATAAATGTGGATGGCAAGCCCGTTGTTAGACCTCATGTCTCCAGCTCCACACAAGGTGTGCAGACCCTGGGAGAGACCACATATGAGAGGGAGGCATGAATGTGAGTACTGCTACAGAGGCCAGCCGTCCCTCTGGGCCCTGAGAGACAGGGTTCCACCAGGGTCTTCCCTTTGGGACATTTGGGATCCAGGCTGCCTCTGGGGAACCTGGAATTTACTGACTTAAATTTGGCAGGTGGTGGCTCAGGCTAGTTGCCAGCCATGGCCCTAAATCTCGATTGTCTCAATGGCTACACCAGATGACCCTGTAGTGCATTAACTCATACTTGGCATTTTTTCAGTTTGATGCTTAAGATCAACCCAAAGGAGAGGTTCTGATGGAGGTGAGATCAGGCAGCCTGGTGGCATAATAGCTAAGAGCTCGACTGCTAACCAAAAAAAGGTTGGCAGTTCAAATCTACCAGTCACTCCTTGGAAACCCTATGGGGCAGTTCTACCCTGTGCTATAGGGTTGCTATGAGTCAGAATTGACTCGGCAGCAATGGGTTTCGTTTGGTTTTAGGAGGTTTGGAGAGGAATTTTGTAACATCAGGGGTCAGTTAATGCCCCTCAAATACACCCCATATGTAGATACCTCTGCTTATGAATAAGGTTAGTTCTAACCTCTCCAGGGCAGAGAAAAGCACTGACTATAATTATCCCTGCTGTATGATCAGATTATCCACATCTAAGAACTTTAACACACGGGCCTTCTCAAAACAGCCATCAGCCCCAAACCTGTAGATGGAGAGCCCAAAGGGAGGGGCTTCTGTTCCTCCAGATACTCATAATTCACACAGGGTGGGGATCTTTTTATTTAAGTGAGTCTACACAGCACTAAATGCTGATAAGAACTTAAAGATGATCCAAACAATTGGGCCCATGGCTGGGCACCTGGACCGTCTCTAAGTAAGCCATGAGCTAGGGTTGGTCTGCAGAATCTTCCACTGGCCTCTTTGAGTCCCACATCCTTGAAGCTCCCTTCTGCCCTCCCCCACATACTCCTTGCTCTGGAAACAGGTATTCTAACACCCCCAACACCTATAACTTCCAAGAAGAGCTTCTAATTAGTTGTGCTAACTAGAGTGGCCACCCTGAGTTGATGCTATTATATTCTAGCCCAGAGGTCCATTCCAGAGGTTCCATGAACTTGGATGGGAAAAAAATTGTATATATAGTTTTCACTAATCTCTGATTGAAATTTTTCATTTCCTTCAATGACAGTAGTCAATTAGCAGTGCCTATAACCTTGTATGGAGCCCTGGTGGTGCAGTGGTTAAGAACTTGGCTACTAACCAAAGATCAGGAGTTCAAATCTACCAGCTGCTCCCTGGAAACTTTATGGTGCAGTTCCACTCTGTCTATAGGGTTACTGTGAGTCAGAATCCACTGGACAGCAATGGGTTTTTGTAACCTTGTAACTGATAGCAATCACAGATATTTTTGCATCACAGAAACTGTTGCAGATGTCTCCAAATATCATTCATGCTCATAGCTATTCGATCTGTTTATAAACCAAAGGGGGTGCGGGAAAACACGTTGCCGTCGAGTTGATTGCAACACATAGTGACCCTGTGGGAGAGAGTAGAACTGCCCCATAGGATTTCCTGGGCTGTCCTCTTTACAGAAGTTGACTGCCACATCTTTCTCCCACAAAGCAGTTAGTAGGTTCGAACTGCCAACCTTTTGATTAGTCGCTGAGTGCTTAACCACTGCACCATCAGGGCTCCTATACTATAAACCAAACCAAACATTTTTTTTTTTAATATTTTGATAATCATATTTCAATACAGTTCGCTTCTTTGTAATTTTACATAACTTATGCCTTTAAAAACACTGGCTTCACCAGAATATCAAAGTGTCCACGGAGTGAGAAAGGTTAAGAGCCCTGGTCCTAGCCAAAAGCAAAGGAACTTGAGGTAGGTGAATGTCTCATGTCCACTGGCTTTGCTGAGATGTTGTAAATAGCTCCTGAGTGCCCCTTGGTATCAGGGGCCATGTGGTGCCTGTAAGTAAGACATCACTCGGCTAGCCACCAAAGCGTAGGCAGGTGGTTTTGTCTCCGTGCCTCGCTCTGAGGCTGGTGCTGCTTGGCACTCAACCTGCAGATGGTTGGATCCCTCACCGCAGAAGAGAGGAGGGCAGCGGGAGGGTGTGAATAGCATTGACTTACATTCACAAAGTCCACTTTCTTCTGAGATGCTTTTGGAATCTCGAATGGTTTCCATCTAAGCTGGAAAAAAAGCATCACACATACAGAGAAGTTATTTCACGGGGGAGACCATAGACCTTCTCAATAAAGAGCATCAATTACACGGAGGAAGAAGGACAGTTGCTACCTCCGTGAGGCTCTGTTTGTGATTTTGTTATTTTGAAAGTGATAATTATCCATCATTTCCATAAAGGGCTTTGTCAGCTTGTGTGTGTGTATGAGTTTAAACCTGTATGTATATAAACCATTTTTGTTCCTTAGCACTTTAAATTATAAATTTCTTTTTTTTTTAAATCATCCTTCTATTCATTGCTTCCTTGTTTAGAAGCTGTTTGTTTCTTTTAACATTTTGCCCAGAAGATCCGTGAGTTTTGACTGAGGCCGCTTTTCACGCTATTTATAATCTGCTCCCTTTCCTGCCATGCCAGCCTCTCTGTGTGGGCTCCTGACACTGGAGGGGAAGCTTCTGCTTCTACTTCCAGCCCTTGGAGTTTTGAATTATTTCCTTAAGAGAAACAAAAAGCCCCCAGCAGAGACTGGATTTGGGAAATGCTGTACTGGGTGCAGTTGCTTAACCAAACTCCGAGTTTGTCGCCAGGCTGCCTGTAGTTTCAGTTTAAATCACAACAATCTTTAATTTAAATATGAAATGATCTAAAGAAGTGGGCAGGAAAATCAGCTGGCTCAGGTCCTACTAGAAGTATCAGCCCAGAACTTATTAATCAACTAGGCAGCAGGCCTGACTGAGCCGGCTGGCAGCTGATAAGCCTAGCAGCCTCAGGACGCATCTCCCAGAGTGACCTGTACCCCACGTGTGGCTGTGGCTCCACTGGCTGCAGCACCTGGTCAAGGCAGGCTGGGCAGGGCCTCCACCAGGTGATGGGGCTCAGCTCATTCTGGATTTCAGGGAGGAAGCCAGGAGGGAAAGGCAGCAGCAGGTGGAACAGGTGCCTCTAGGATTATTCTGCCTCTCTGACACAGATAGGTGACAGCCTTTATTTCTTAAAAGCAAAGCAGGATATCACGTTCTAGGACTACTTAGAAAGGATGTAAAACGTTGATTTGAAAAACATTGTTAAAATCATGCATCAGAAGGAACAAAAAGCTTTAGGATTAATTCCATTAAGGAAGAGGTTTCCTGGGGAAGGTGGGGGAAGCTGAGAGCAAGGACTTTGTTGTTAGTTGCCGTCCATTCTGACTCATGGTGACCCCATGTGTGCAGAGCTGAACTGTTCCATAGGGTTTTCAAGGCTGTGACCTTACAGAAGCAAATGGCCAGGCTTATCTTCCGAGGCACCTCTGGGTGGGTTGGAACTGCCCACATTTTGGCTAGTAGTTGAATGCTTGACTATTTGCACCACCCAGGGACTCTGAGCAAAGATCTCGGAAGGGGTTTCTTGTCCTAAGCACTGTTGACATTTTGTGCCAGATAATTCTTTGCTGTAGGGGCTTTCCTGTACATTGTAGGATGTTTAGCAGCATCCCTAAAGTCTACCCACTAAATACCAGTAGCACCTCCCAAATTATAACCGAAAATGTTTCCAAACATTGCCAAATGTCACTTGGGAGGCAAATTTCCCCTGGTTGAGGCCCACTGACCTAGAAGGATATTTCCCTGATGTCAGGAAAGGCCACAGGTAAGCACTCCTGGCTCTTTGAGGGGAGGCTCTAGTCTACTACTAACCATTACTTGCTGCTTCCCTCTTTAAGAGCGGTACAGAGTTTGTACATCCCAGGAAGATTGTCTGAAGATGCTATTACTTAGGATCTTAGTTCCACGAAGAGTCATCATTACAGATTTCCCAATGGAAGGGAAGAGATTATCAGATCAGTGATTGGCTAGGAAACCTTTTAACTCTATCCAGAAATTCTGGAGAGTCTTTGAGACTCAAGGCCAAATTAAGTCAGAATCTGTGACTGTGGGGCCGAGGCATAAAAGCTCTCCTGGTGATTCTAATGTGCAACTAGTGTTTGAGAATCAGCACATTCAAGAGAGAGAGAGTCTGTGATTTTTGTATTGCTAAACCTAGAATCATGTTCAGAAAAGTCTATCCAATCAACCAACCAACCAACCAATCAATTAATCAACTAAATTGTGGCATTTCGGGCCAGATGTAGCAGTGGCAATGCCATAACTAATAGCAAGGATATTTAAATAATATAAGTCTAAGTATTTACAAATATAAGGAAAGAGAGAGAGAGAGACAGAAGAAAAGAAGGAAGGAAAAAGGAGAAAAAGAAAGAGAGAAAAATACCCAAGTAGCAGGGATAGCACTGTCTGGTCTGTTGCACTGAGGACAACACCTTTGTGCACATTCCTGGAGTTAAAATACCTGTTGTGGGCAGAAATAAAGTCCTCGCCCCCAGAGAAGAAGTACATCTTCTGTAGGTGGGAAAGACTGAACTAGGGAGTCTGATAGCTTAACCAGGTTTGCTCGTTGGTTTTCCAAGGTCTGTAGAACATTAGACCTCAAGTCATGAGGACAGAGCCTGGGGTGGTGGGTAAAAGGGCATCCACCTAATGATATAGGGTGTACACCTTCAATTGGACCCACATCCTGAATGAGGCAATGGCTTTGAAGAACCTTCTCTAATGCTATATATATATTATACATGTACAAAAAATATATATTTATTCCCTTCAAAAGGCAGAGATGGTTTAGGAAGAGGAGTAATTTAACTGTTGGGGCTGATGGCAGCCGATTACAGGTTTATCATAGAGGACAGGTATATATAGATTCAGAGTATCATGGAGGACAATAAAGACTCCAGAGTGGTTGTCATAAACCAAGTACCCAATGAGAGGAAGCTAGTTTTTGATCCTCAGGCAAGAGACTTTGGTCAGGAGCTCTGGTGTGATTGTCTTAGTGAATGTGAGGAGGGAGATTTGGGAAGAGGATAAACAGGAAGAGTCCATGGAGTGAAGGGTAGGAAAATCTCCTGCTAAGGCTAGATGCTCAGCTTAATTGCAAGCTGTGGAGCAGTAACTCTCAGATCCAAGGCCTGACCAAAGGGGCAGTGCACTGGGCTGAGCCAGGAGACCTGAGTTCTGGTCCTGCCTCTGTTCCCATTTCCTCTGTGACCTCAGGCAAGTCATGTTCTCTCTCTGGATTGTGTTTTTTTCCTCACATGTGACAATGGGGTGCTGGTGAGAATTATAATTCCATAGTTCTCTTCAGAGAAGAATTTCTGAGAGTAGTAAAAGATGTTTGTTAAGTCACTTAGTCCTATAATTTTCATAGTTTTTAAATTTGTACTCTATATTATTACTAAATAACTCCTCCATATAAAATTGAATTATTAAACATTTCAAAAAGAATGAAATCAATTGTAGTTCCAATGCAATTTCTTCACTATATTAGATATTAATTAATATTTGTGTAATGATTGAATGAATGAATATATATAAGGCACTGAGAACATTGCTAATATTTCAAAGAATAAGACTAAAGGAAATCTGTGAGATTTTTGGAAGTCAAAATGACCTTTTCAGACAATAGTAAGTTGACAAGTGTTTCTAAAGTCCAAAGATTATTTATAAAAATGTAAGCATATTCTTCATGTGCGAAACCTTCCATTCTTCTATATTGTTGCTGATTTTCTAAGTTGTTCTATCAATTGTCGAGAGAAGGGTGTTGAAGTCTCCAACTATAATTGTAGATTTGTCTTTTTCTCCTTTCTTTCTATCAGTTTTTGCTTCACACATTTTAAAGCTGTATTCTGAAAACTATACTGGAAAATAAGCCTTTACTTACTAGAAATGGGGTGGTCAAAAATAATTTGAAAAGCATCTTCAAATGAGTCCAAAATTAGAATTAAAAATTCTTTAAAATTACCAAAGGAGGAAGACAGAGAATCAGGGGCAAAATTTAGTGATCAAGATGAAAAAACGCATGCTCAGAGATGAAAAGGAAACATCATAGAACTGGCTTCGGTATTTCCAAAGTCAGAAGACAGTGAGATGGGCTGGATGGTCCGAGTATTCCTTTAACACTGAGATTTTTTGATTTACTGAGATTGCTGCCAAAATTGCCTCGGATTCAGCTAGATTTGGATGAATTGGATGGTCTCAACAACATTGACTGGCTAGAGGGAGGCATATCACTAGAAGTCAATATCATCTATACAAGAATTTTGAGGTAATTTGTAGGTGAAATAGTGATCGCAATGGATGAACAATTGTTAGTAGAAGCTACGACTAGGAGAGGCCCAGGGTAATCCAAAGTGGTGAGTTTCAATCCAGACTAGGGAAAGTAGGGGTGGATAAACTAATACAGAGGCTCATTGAATTCTTCAGCAAATCTAACAATTTGAAGAAAAAGGCAACATGGTTTATGTGAAGAAAAATCAGGCTTTGAGTGACCATCTGTAGTTCTTTGAAGTAATAGGCAAGAGTATAGACAAGGAGAATCCAAATCACTGTAATTTATTTAGACTTTCAGAAGTCTTCCATGAGGCTACAAAATTACAGTCATGGGACTAGGGTGACATTTTATCATGGATGGAAACCTGGATTCCCATTTGACCTTGCCTTGAACTCAGCTGGCTGACACTTACTGGGTGCCATACTATTTGCTAACGGCTTTACATACATTGGAAACCCTGGTGGCAGAGTGGTTAATAGCTACAGCTGCTAACCAAACGGTCAGCAGTTCGAATCCACCAGGTGCTCCCTGGAAACCCTCTGGGGCAGTTCTACTCTGTACTATAGGGTCGCTATGAGTTGGAATCGACTCAACAGCAACAGGTTACATACATTACTAAACACCTAGCACAGGGCCTGGCACACATAGTCACTCAGTAAACATTTGTTGGATGATAATTAATTCTCACAAGTCTCTGAGGCTCCTATGATTATTATCATCTTTAATTTAGAAGTAAGAACTGATGGATTAAAGAAGTTAAATTTTCTCTGCTAAGAACTGAGGCCAACTTTCTACCAGACCTTTGGCCTCATTCTATCTTTATCTGCTTCCCAAACTATTCCTGATCTCCTTGGCTACTGAACCCAGGCTTTGCTCCTTTTAATGACCTTGCACTTGCCCTTCCAATCTGACCCTTGTTTACTGCTCCTCCAGTGCTGACTTGCTCTGGCCCAGTCTGAATCCTGGGACCCGAACCCTGCTAAGGTCCTTCAGGGTCAGCATTCCTGTCCAATCTTTTTAAACTAATTTATTCAAACAATATTTATTGAACCTCTGTCCAAGGTTTTATGCTAGGTGATGGAGGTTAACATGGCATAGTGTTCAGAAGATACTATAAGTGTGGACACTTCCTGATAGGAAAGCGAAGAAAGGGATATATGGAAATGACTTTGGAAGAGAAATGTAAACAGGGATACTCCCCAGGTATAAATCCTGGCATAAGGCCTATTTAATATTTTATACAGGAAAAAAAAGATACACACACACAAGGAAATAATTAGGTTTTCACACAGTGACAACATCTTTCCAAGGAGTGAAATGTAAGTTGATGGAGACATACAAGAAAAGCCAACCAGCTGTCCAAAAGGGTTGAACAGAGCAGTGTGCACTGCTGTGTTGGCAAAGTCCAATTAATGCATTCAGGGAAATGCAATCTAGTCTATTTATAGGATGATGGGATTCAAGCTATCAGAGAGTCAACTCAACAAGTACTTAGGATTCTACAATTTGGAAAAAAGCATGGTGCTGGGCACTATAGGTTAAATGGAGATGATGGAGACATGGCTCTTACTCTCAAACACCCTGAGAAATATTTAAAGGGTTAATGAAGAAAGTGATATTTATGAGGAGTCTTAAATTATGGATGAGTAGATATTTGTGAGGGAAGAAGAGAAAACTCCAGGTAGATGAAAGAGCATAAAGCATCAAGCATGGAGAACTTAGGATATTGCCCCGGAATGATGAAGGTTCCATTTTGGGCTGCAAGTAGGGGCCACGGAAATGAGCAGAGGATTTGAAAGGCAATCAGTAGCAACAGTAAACTAGGGCTCTTGATCTCCTGTCTCAGGAGCCTGCACTTGATTGGCTGGGAAATGAGGGATGATAGTGGGTGTTATGGATTGAATTGTGTCCCCCAAAAACGTGTGTCAACTTGGGTAGGCCATGATTCCCAGTATTGTGTGATTATTCACCATTTTGTCATCTGATGTGATTTCCTATGTGTTGTAAATTCTATCTGTATGCTGTTGATGAACTGGGATTAGCGGCAGTTATGTTAATGAGGCAGGACTCAACCTACAAGATTAGGTTGCATTTTAAGTCAATCTCTTTTGAGATATAAAAGAGAGAAGTGAGTAGAGAGACATGGGGGACCTAATACCACCAAGAAACAAAAGGCAGGAGAATAGCATGTCCTTTGGACCTGGGGTTCCTGCACTGAGAAGCTCCTTGACCAGGGAAGATTGATGACAAAGACATTCCTCCAGGGCCAGCAGAGGAAGAAAGCCTTCCCCTGGAGCTGGCATCCTGAATTTGGACTTCTAGCTTCCTAGACTGTAAGAGAATAAATGTCTGTTTGTTAAAGCCATCCACTTGTATTTGTTACAGCAGCACTAGATAACTAAGACAGTGGGATTTAAAAATTTTTCAATCTGATGTTGCAGCAGGACATGAGATATCAAAAAAAATAAAAAACAAAAAACTCATTGCCACTCGAGTTGATTTTGACTCATAGTGACCCTGCAGGACAGAGTAGAACTGCCCCATAGGGTTTCCAAGGAGCGGCTAGTGGATTCGAACTGCCAACCTTTTGGTCGGCAGCCAAATGCTTAACCACTGTGCCACCAGGGCCCCAGATATGAGATAGAGGGGGTAAAATACATGGATCAGTTAGGAGGCCATTATAATAGTCCAGGTGAGAGAAAATGAGGCCTGAGCCAGACAGGAATGAGAACAGGAAGGAGAGAACAGATATCAAAGACATCTTGGAAGCAAACTCTACAGTAGTATTTCTTAAAATATGGTCCAGGGCTAACCTGCACGAATCACCTGGAGAGACTCCTGGGTATCACCTCATATCTACTTAATTAGAGTCTCCAGCGGTGAGGCTGGAGAATCTGCATTTTCAAAAGTCCCCCCTGGAAACTCCTATGCACATGAAAACTTGGAAGTCACTGTTCAGTGGACTTGGCACCTAATTCAATTCTCCCCTTTAGGGAGAAGGGCAGGAAGGTCTCGAAGATGACTCAGAGAACTCAAACCTGGGTGTATGAAAGAAAGAATGGTGTGTCACTAACAGAGCTAGGAAAGTCAGGAGAAAATAGTTTGGATGGGATTATGATGGCTTCAGTAAGAACACATGGTAATATCCAACGTGAGTTTTGAATTTGGGGGAGAGATTTGTAAATCATTTTGCAGCAAGGTCATAGTCAAAGTCATGGGAATGAATGATATTTATTAAATTTAAAAAAGTAAAATCTGGGAGATGGGGAAGATGGTGAGAGGGAGATAAAGTGGGTGATAGAGTGTGTATGAGGTTTCCTCAATGAAGGCAGCCCCAGAATGGCTTCCAAACCTCAGTGCAGTGGAACTGCCTTCCTGTAATGCAGTCCACCAGGTCATGCCAAGCTTTGGGCTGAAGTTATGTTGGGTGAAGTTAGATCTACACAGCAAGCGTCATTTCCTAGAGGCAGAAGATAAGGGGATGAAGAAGTAAGCCATGAACCAGTGGTGACAAGGCCTGGGGAGCTTTGGGAAGGGTGGAGGTGAGGTGAGAAAAAACTCTAGGATTGAGAGGGTTGGAGTCTAGGATAAATTGGGGAAAGAGGATTTAAAAAGAAAAGTTGCTGTAGGTCATATATTGGACACTCTAAGGTTTTCAGAAGTTAAGTAGAGATTGGAGTCATTTTCAGTTACTTTTGATGGATGGGTCCTCAGGACATTTATTTACATCTGTGTACAAAGAAAAAGACTGGAAGGAAAGAAACCAAAACATTAGAAATGGTTAACTATGCATTGGTGAGATTATTGGGCATTGATACTTTTGTCTAAGTTTTGAAGAAAAAAGTACGAATTTTCTCGGATATACACTATTATTGTTTAATAATAGGGTATAAATATTTCCAATAGAGTGATCCGGGCAGGCAGAATTGCAAAGGTTGAGGATTAAATAGGGGTGACACAGTGGGTTTAGATTACTTTCTCAAGAAGTTTGGCTGTGGCTAGGAGAGACTTGGGCAGGTGCTGAAAAAGGTAAGAAAGCCAAGACTTAGGATAGCAAGAGCTGAACAGTTTGACAAATTAGGCAGCAAATGTCCTGGAAGTGTGTAATGTTTTGAAACATTTTGGAAAACTGAATGTTCTGGAGGCAGAAGGAATATTAAGATACAATCTTTAATTAGCCTTGAAGTGTTTCTCACCTGATCCAAATTATATCGGTGGAGAAGTAAGAGGTAATTTCCTCAGCTGAGATCTGACTGAGCTGGGAATCAGATTCTCCAGTAATCAAGAGGTTAGGGATGTGGTAATAAGAGAAATAAATTTTAAAGGACTCTCACCTCTAAAGAGGAATGCTGATTCAGGAATGCTAATAAAATCATGGTTAAAATTGGACGTGCATTTCCTCATTAAATTGTGGGATTCCAGAAGTTAGAGGAAGCTACATGATGAACAGCATTAAATATGCTTCTTACGTGTGATTTTAATGGCTAGAACTTGTTATATCCATAGGCTGAATTTAAATACACTCAAAAAGAGTTTGAACTAATGCTTGGATACACTGAAGAAAATGAAGGTTTTGGGGTGGATAGTCCCTGCAATGGTTAATTATACATCACCTTGGCTAGGCTATAGTGCCCAGCTGTTTGGTCAAACACTAGTCTAGATGTTGCTTTCAAGGTGTTTTTATTTATTTCTTATTTATCTTGAAGAATATAAAATTTTTTTTATTGTATTTTAGATGAAGGTTTACAAACTAGTTTCTCATTAAACAATTAACACACATTGTTTTGTAACATTGGTTGCCAACCCCATGATATGTCAACACTCTCCCCTTCTCGACCCCGAATTCCCCATTACCAGCTTTCCTGTCCCTCCTGTCTTCTCGTCCTTGCCCCTGGGCTGGTGTGCCCATTTAGTCTCATTTTGTTTTATGGTCCTGTCTAGTCTTTGGCTGAAGGCTGAACCTCAGGAGTCACCTCATTACTAAGCTATAAGGGTGTCCAGGGGCCATATTTTCAAGGTTTCTCCTGTCTCTGTCAGACCACTTAAGTCTGGTTTTTTTTGTTTGTTTGTTTGTTTGTTTGTGATTTAGAATTTTGTTCTACATTTTTCTCCAGCTCTGTCCAGGACCCTCTATTGTGAGCCCTGTCAGAGCAGTCAGTGGTGGTAGCTAGGCACCATCTAGTTGTGCTGGACTCATTTTGGTGGAGACTGTGGTATCTGTGGTCCATTAGTCCTTTGGACTAATCTTTCCCTTGCATCTTTGGTTTTCTTCATTCTCCCCTGCTCCAGATGGGGTGAGACCAGTGGAGTATCTTAGATGCTGCTCACTAGCTTTTAAGACCCCAGACACTACTCACCAAAGTAGAATGTAGAACATTTTCTTTATAAACTATGTTATGCCAGTTGAGCTAGATATTCCCCAAGAACATGGTCCCCACAGCCCCCAGCCCGGTAATTTGGTCCCTCAGGGAGTCTGAACGTGTCTATGAAGCTTCTATGATCTTGCCTTGAACAAGTTGTGCTAGCTTCCCCAGTATTGTGCATTGTCTTACCCTTCACCAAAGTTACCATTTATCTATTGTCTATTTAGTGTTTTTCCCTCCCACCCCTCTCCTCCCTCATAACCATCAAAGATTGTTTCTTTTTGTGTGTAAACCTTTCCGTGAGTTTTTATAGTAATGGTCTCATACAATATTTGCCCTTTTATGATTGACTTATTTCACTCAGCATGATGCCCTCCAGATTCATTGATGTTGTGAGATGCTTTGCAGATTCATCGTTTTTTATTGTTGCCTAGTATTCCATTGTGTGTACGTACCATAGTTTATTTATCCATTCATCTGTTGATGGGCACCTAGGTTATTTCCATCTTTTTGTTATTGTGAACAATGCTGCAATGAACATGGATGTCCATATGTCTATTCGTGTGACGGCTCTTATTTCTCTAGGATATAGTCCTAGGAGTGGGATTGCTGGATCATATGGTATTTCTATTTTTAGCTTTTTAAGGATGCGCCATATCATTTTACAAAATGGTTGTAACATTTTGCATTCCTACCAGCAGTGCAAACGAATATTTCCCCACAGCCTCCCCAACGTTTGTTATTTTCTGTTTTTTTGATTCATGCCAGTAATGTCAAGGTGAGATGGTTTCACATTGTAGTTTTGATTTGCATTTCTCTAATGGCTAGTGATCTGGAGCATTTCCTCTGTGTCTGTTAGCCACCTGAATGTCTGTTGGTGAAGTGTCTGTTCATATCCTTTGCCCATTTTTTAATTGGATTATTTGTCTTTTTGTTGTAAAGGTGTTGGATTTTCCTGTAGATTTTAGAGATTAGACTTTGTAGGATTTGTCAGAGCCAAAAATTTTTTCAGAGTCTGTAGATGCTCTTTTTACTCTTTGGTGAAGTCTTTTGATGAGCATGTCTTTAATTTTTAGAAGATTCCAGTTATCTAGCTTATCTTCTGATGTTTGTGCATTGTTAGTTATGGCCTGTATCCTGTTAATGCTGTGTATTAGGGACTCTAGTGTTGACCCTATTTTTTCTTCTATGATCTTTGTAGTTTTTGGTTTTATATTTAGGTCTTTGATCCATTTTGAATTAGTTTTTGTGTATGGTGTGAGGTATAGGTCCTGTTTAATTTTTTGCAGATGGATATCCACTTTTGCCAGCACCGTTTGTTAAAAAGACCATCTTTCCCCCCATTTGATGTGCTTTGAGCCTTTGTTGAAGATCAGGTGACCCTAGGTGAATAGATTTACATCTGGGTTCTCAATTCTGTTCCATTGGTCAATGTATCTATTATTGTACCGGTACCAGGCTGTTTTGACTACTGTAGCTGTATAGTAGGTTTTGAGGTCAGGTAGTGGGAGTCCTCCTACCTTATTCTTCTTCTTCAACAGTGCTTTACTTATCCGGGGCCTCTTCCCTTTCCATATAAAGTTAATGATTAGTTTTTCCATCTCTTTAAAGAATGCTGTTGGTATTTGGAGCAGGATTGCAATGTGTTTGTAGATTGCTTTGGGTAGAATTGACATCTTCACAATGTTAAGTCTACCTAACCATGAGCATGGTACGGTTTTCCATTCATGTACGTCTTTTTTGGTTTCTTGCAGTAGTGTTTTGTATTTTTCTTTGTATAGGACTTTTACATCCCTGGTTAGATTTATTCTTAAGTATTTTATTTTCTTAGGGGCTATTGTAAATGGTATTGTTTTCCTGATTTCCTTTTCATAGTTCTCTCTATTGGTGTATAGGAATCCAACGGATTTTTGTATGTTTATTTTGTATCCTGCTACTCTGCTGAATCTTTCTATTAGTTCCAGTAGTTTTCTTGTGAAGTCTTTATGGTTTTCTATATATAGTATCATATCATCCACAAATAGGGACAGTTTTACTTCTTCCTTACCAATTTAGATGCCTTTTGTTTCTTTTTCTTGCCTTATTGCTCTAGCTAGGATTTCCAGCACAATATTAAATAGGAGTGGTAATAAAGGGCATTCTTGTCTTGTTTTTGTTCTTAAGGGGAATGTTTTCAGCCTCTCTCCTTTAAGAATGACATTGGCTGTTGGTTTTGTATAGATGCCCTTTATTATGTTGAGGTATTTCCCTTCTATACCTATTTTACTGAGAGTTTTTATCAGGAATGTTAAATGCTTTTTCTGGGTCGATTGAGATGACCATGTGATTCTTTTCTTTCCTTTTATTTATGTGGTGGATTACTTTGATTGATTTTCTAATGTTGAACCATCCTTGCATACCTGGTATGAATCTTACTTGGTTGTGGTGTATTATTATTATTATTTTTTTGATATGATGCTGAATTCTATTGGCTAGAATTTTGTTGAGGATTTTTGCATTTATATTCATGAGATATACTGGTCTGTAATTTTCTTTTTTTGTGGTGTCTTTGCCTGGTTTTGGTATCAGGATTATGCTAGCTTCATAGAATGAATTCAGGAGTGTTGCTTCCTTTTCTGTGTTCTGAAATAGTTTAAGTAGTACTGGTATAAGCTCTTCTCCGGATGTTTGGTAGAATTCTCCAGTGAAGCTATCTGGGCCAGGGCTTTTTTTTGTTGGGAGTTTTCTTATTACTTTTTCAATCTCTTCTCTAGTTATGGGTCTGTTCAGATTTTTGACATCATTTTGTGTTAGTTTGGGTAGGCAATGTGTTTCTGGAAATCTATCTCCTCCAGGTTTTCAAATTTGTTGAAGAACAGTTTTTCATAGTACTCTGTTATGATCCTTTTTACTTCAGTTGGGTCTGTTGTAATGTACCCCATTTCATTTCTTATTTGGGTTATTTGTGTCCTCTCCTGTTTTTCTTTTGTTAGCTTGGCCAATGGTTTCTTGATTTTGTTGATCCTTTCAAAGAACCAACTTTTGGTTTTGTTGATTCTTGCTATTGTTTTTCTATTCTCTATTTCATTTATTTCTGCTCTGATCTTTCTTCTGGCGGCTATAGGCTTCTTTTGCTGTTCTCTTTCTATTTGTTTGAGTTGTGTAGCTAATGTTTTGATTTTGTGTCTTTCTTCTTTTCTGCTGTGTGCATCTATTGGTATAAATTGACCTCTGAACACTGTCTTTGCTGTGTATGAAAGGTTTTGGTATGATATGTTTTCATTCTCATTTGATTCTAGGAATTTTTTCATTACATCTTTGATTTCTTCCATTACCCAGTGGTTTTTAAGCAGGACGTAATTCAATTTCCATGTATTTGATTTTTTTTCCCTTGGTCTTCCTGTTATTAACTACTACTTTGATGGCATTGTGATCAGAGAAGATACTTTGTATTATCTCAATGTTTTGGATTTTGTTGAGGGTTGCTTTGTGGTCAAAGATGTGGTCTATTCTGGAGAATGTTCTATGTGTGTTGGAAAAGAACTTGTACTTTGCTGCTGTTGGGTGGAGTGTCCTATATATGTCTATGAGCTCAGGTTGGTTGATTGTGACCTTTAGATCTTCGTGTCTTTGTTGAGTTTCTTTCTAGATGTTCTGTCCTTTACCGACGGTGGTGTGTTGAAGTTTCCTACTATTATTGTGGAACTATCAATTTCTCTTTTCAGTGCTGTTAGAGTTTGTTTTATGTATTTTGGAGCACTGTCATTGGGTGTGCAGATATTTATTCTGGTTATGTCTTCATGGTGGATTGTCCCTTTTATCATTATATAATGCCCTTCTTTGTCTTTTATGGTGGATTTTGTTTTAAAGTCTATTTTATCTGAGATTAGTACTGCCACGCCTGCTCTTTTTTGGTAGCTGTTTGCTTGATATATTTTTTCCATCCTTTGATTTTTAATAAATTTATGTATTTGTTTCTAAGGTGTGTCTCTTGTAGACAGTGTATGGATGGGTCCTGTTTTTTTTAATCCATTCTGTCACTCTCTCTCTCTATGGGTGCATTTAAGCCACTTACTTTCAGTGTGATTACTGAAAGGTGTGAGTTTATTGCTGTCATTTTGTAAGTGCTTTTTTTTTGTGGTACTGATGTTTTCTTTGTTCCTCTTACTCTTCTGTGCTGAATTCCTTTTGCTTGTGTATTTTTTTTGTTTGTTTGTTTCTTTCATTTTTATAGATTTTGTGTTTACTGAGACTTTGTTTTTCTTCCTTATTTTCATGATTGGTTTGTTAACTTTCTTTGTGATTACCTTGAAATTTACCCCATCTTCCTAAGTTTAAACCAGTCTTTTATTACTTGATAATGCCTTGATTTCCTCTCATTTGATAGTTCTGTACCTACACCGTTTATTCCCTCTTTTATTGTTCTGATGTTGTTGTCATTTACAGATTGACATCTTTGGTTCCCTGTTGTAAATTTTTTAGTTTTGTTTTATCCTTGAGAGTTCATTATCTAGGTTGGTATCTCGTTGATGCTGTCTTATGTGCTGGATTCAGGTTGTTGTCTGATGTTTTGGTTCTCACCGAAGGTTTGATTTTTGATTTTGTTTTTATGTATTCCCTTCTGGTATGGGCCCTCCACTCCATAGCTCTCCTTGTTCTCCGTTCTCTGTCAGTTTCCTATTCCATTCGGTGTTTGATTGAGTTCTTTACTCTTTCATTTGGTACTTAGGGTTCCAGGACTGACGTTTGTATCTGTTTTACTTAGTTTTTTGGGTCTTTACTGCAGAGGGATGGCATGGTGCTTCTGTCTATAGTGCCATGTAGGCTCTGCCTTGAAGGTGTTTGTTTAGATGTGATTAACATTTAAATCAGTTGACTTTACATAAAGGAGAACACTCTTGGTAATGTGGGGGCTGGGGGCCTCATTCAATCAGTTGAAGGCATTAAGAGCAACAACTGAGGTTTTCCTGAAGAGGAAGGAATTTTGTCTCAAGACTATAACATAGAAATCCTGCCTGAATTTCTACCTGCCAGCCTGCCCTACATATGTTAAACTCAAAACTTCAATATCAACTCTTGCTTGAGTTTCCAGCCTGCTTCTCTGTCCTACAGATTTTGAACTTGCCAGCCTCCATAATTACATGAGCCAATTACTTAAAATAAATCTCTTTATATTATGTATGTGTGTATGTATGTATATATATTTGTGTGTATATATGTGTACATATGTGTATATGTGTGTGTATATATGTGTACATATGTGTATATGTGTGTGTATATATGTATGAATATGTGTATGTATATACATACATACACACACACATATATACACACATATACATATATTATCCTATTGGTTCTGTTTCTCTGGAGACTCTTGATTGATATAGTCTGCAATTTTCCTGGAAGGGCATTAAGGATGATGGTGATGATAGCATATCCCATGATGCCTTCTTGGAAACTGAATGCAAGACTGGAGGAAACAATAGATAATTCTCAGATCTTCAAATTCCCAAAGACAATTAATGTGGGTAGTCGGTAAAGCTGATGAAGTATTGGGCTTGGTCTGTGACATGTGAAGACATACCTCTTCAGGCTTCAGCTAGGAAGGACTGTCAGATAGGTACCTAAATATAATTTTCTCAGACTTGCTTGGTGAGATTCTAGAGTACATATATTGGAAGAGATTATGAAGAGGGAAAAGTGGTGAATACAGATTGCTGTAGTTAATTACTGAAGCATAAAATTGAAAAGAGGTATTAACTTGTCAAGAAGGTGTAAATGAAAAGACAGAAAGATAGATTTCACAAGAACAGCCTGGGTGTGTGTATCAGGGAGCCAGGATGGCAGGTGAGACAGGTCACAGGAGAATGATAAAACCGCCACCTTCATGGAACTGGCATTCACAGAGGCATGACTGAGTACAGAGCCACATCTGTCCAATGCACGTGAGCACAAGGTCACAAAGGAGCAGGCGAAATATTAGAGAAGAAATCCATATGGTGGCCACCATATAAAAAGCGTTCAAGGATTTCAAAACAGGAGAAATGTACAGTGTTCACAGAGAAATGTAAAGCAAGGTCAGAATGGTAATCATGGAGAAGAGTGGAGGAAACAAATATTAGGGAGCAAGCAGCAACTTTTGATGCAGCTATTTTGATGAAATGAAGCATGTGGTCATAGGCTGTATCTCACCCCAATCCTCTTCCCCTTTGACTGGGAAGGCCTTTTGTGTGGGTACAATTGGATAAACAACCTGGTGACCCTGTCTTCACCTCACCCTTCAGTCTCATCTGGGCTCTAGACCTCATCCCACTTTATCACTTTCTCTCCCCTATTCTGGGGTTAGGAAGGAGGGATGGATGGGACTGGTTAGGCAGCATATGGCTGACCATCTATCTTTAACCCTTTACCTCACTAACTCATCTCATAAAGGGCCATAAATCATTTAAGCCCAAGTCTCTGCTCATTCTCTTAGAATCTGGTTGACTCCTAACCAAGTTATATCTCAGACTTTCTAATTTATCTCTCTTAAAGTTATGATCACACTCATTTGTTTTTGATTAATGAATTATGTGACTATTTAATAACAGGATTTCTTCTTCCATTAGAAAATATAAAGGATGGATACTTGTGCTTTTTGTAGGATTCCTGGTCAGGCTAAATGCCAATGAAGCATTTAATACACACTAGGTGTGGGAGGTGGAGAGGGTATTTGGACTACAATAAGGTTCCTAATTTGTTCTTCAGGTGGCACAGGGAATCCTCACCTAAGTTTCTGACAATTTTCTCAAGTAAAGCCAAATCTCATATTATACAAAGGAACAGAGTGGTTGTAAAACCAGCAAGTAAGATGAAATTAAGTACAAAAATATCTCTGAAAATCTCTTAAATCACCCGTAAAGTGTAGTATACCTATATGGTAATTCTTATGTATACTAAATCTGAGAACTACTGAGCAAGATTAAAGGAAAGATTACAGGAAAAGTCCCATAGTCTTTGGTCTGTCTCATTGCTACAAGCCCAGCATGAAAAGCATATAAATAATACTGATGCCCAGAGGAAAAGCCCACTCATCACTAGCCCAAGAGAAGGAAACTCCTAGGCAAAGAATAGAGTTCCTAGGTCTGAAGAGAATGTGAGAGCAATCTATCACCACAATCAGACTTAAAGAATCCAGCTCTGAAAACGAGCCTTTTGTCACTATACCAGAGGCCTCTTTCCAGATGTGTCAGTATTGAATGTCTTTTCTATATTCTGCAGTTAGTTTAGGTTTAAAAAACCCATGGACCTGGAGATATTTTCATGAGCCTATGTAATTTCCATTAGCCCAACTCACCTGGACACTCCTACTAAGTCTGAATCACCTCTGTGCCTTCCTAGGTAACATTGGCCTAGAAAGACAAGCTTACATGTGTGCATACACAATCAATTCCAAAATTCCCATCCAAAAGAACAGATACACTCTAGCATTTATTTTAAAAAGTTGTCTAATTTCTCTAAGACCCAGGCCTGATTTAAATATTTATATGCAAGGCTTTGGATATATGGTATGCTCTAATGCACAGGACCAGGTTACCTGGTTAGGATTAGGATCAACTTCATCCCAGTTGTGAGTGACATGGCCTTGGTCAATAGATTCAAAGGGCTTGTGAGAAACTGAGGGCAGGATCCTATACAGCCAGCTGTGGGAAAACAAGGACACATAAGCATTAGAATGATGTTGTAAGTGATGCACAGACTGGCTCAGGAAGGACCATCAGGAAGACGCTCAAGTCAACAACTACCTGAGGGCTCTAAAGTGAGAAGCAACGACACAAGCATCACCTCTTAATGACCATGGCTGCCTATAGCCCTGGACTCTTCCCACCTTTCCACTCCACCCATCACCCTTCAAACAGGAGCTCTGGCTCTTGGTTATTCACCTGCTGACAAAAAATGAACAATTGTCTTTTCCACCAACAACTTTAAAGGAAGGGGAAATACCTCGGGGGGGAATACCTGTGTCAGGAAGACCATAGAAACACATTAGCTTACAGATCAGAGGATGGTACTCCTTGATCTGAAGGTGAGGACAATGAATTCTACGTAGATTAAAATAATTCTGGTTTTTTTTTGTTGTTGTTGTTAGTTCTAAAATATAAATTAAGTTTCCTTTTTTAAATTATAAAAGTAAGCATGACAGTGGTAAATAATTCAAGTAATTAAAAAGTCCTGAAGATAAACATCTCCTCTCCTCCAATGTCCTCAGAGTTATTCCTTGGAGGCATTAGAGTTTAAGAGTTTCCTTGTAAATCCTCTTAGATATCTCCAATGCGTATAAAAGCAAAACTGCCAAATCATTGTAAACAGTTTATCTCCCACCAGCAATGTGTGAGAGTGCCTGATCACCCACACTTCACAAATATCCACCACCACCAGTTGTCCTTGAGTCAACTCAGTCTGATGGTGACCCCACATATGTCAGAATAGAACTGTACTCCATAGAGTTTTCAAGCGCTGATTTTTCAGGAGTAGACTGCTAGGCCTTTCTTCAGAGGCACCTTTGGGTAGACTTAAACCTCTAACCTTTGGGTTAGCAGTCAAATGCATTAACTGTTTGCACCATCCTGAGAATCCTAAAAAATAATATATCTCATTTTTATTTTCTATTTCTTTTATTATGAGTAAGGTTGAGAATCTTTTCATTTGTTTATTGGCCCTTTGCAATTTTTCTATGAATTACTTGTATGAGTTTCTTTCCCTTTTCCTATTGGGTTGTCTTTTTGTTATTAATTTGTAAGAGGTTTAGAAAATTAACACTTCTGTACTCCAAAATTATAAGCGCATGTGCCCATATTTTCTTATAGCACATTTATGATTTTTTAAAAAAAATTGCTATCTGTACTTGTCATGGCCTGAGTCAAAGGTCCTTGCCAGGACCCCAATCCCAGGTTTCAGGAAGGAAAAAACTCAAGGAGGAAGCCTCCAATGAAGGACCTGCAAGATACAAGGGGGAGAAACCTCCAGATGTCCAGAGGGATACTGAGACTCACTAAGTGGGACCCAAGTCCTTCCAGAAGCCATTACCCTGACAGGGTCCAGAAGGAAGAAGGACACTGCTTCTGTCAATGGGAGACGAGACCTGGTTTAACAGGCTTTTGGGCTTTGACCAGTTAAGCCCAAGGACAGTCCATCTCAGAGGGTGGAGTTGACCTGGCCCAATACTGAGTCAATTGAACGTGTCAGAGAGTTAGATTTGTTCAGCTTCCATTTGATTCCTCCAGCTCTCGATGATGTGACCTCAAATCTCTGACTTTAGGCCAAGAATAAATGAAGTCTCTCCAGCTTCCTGTAGTATATGGGGTTGAGAGGATGTATACGTACCATAGAACCAGTTGTGCGAACCTGGGTAAGTTAATAAACATTCTTGATTCTTGATCCATGCGTTCCTTGTCCCTTTCTCCTAGAATTGTTTGAGGACTCAGAGAGTTTACGCAGCAGGGGCTCATGCATTAGATGCTAGTGGAATTGTCTGTCCCCTCCTAATCATTTGAGTTTTTGTCATGGTCTAGACTTTCCACCTGACTCTCTGACCTGACTCTCACCCTTGCAAGCTCCAAGGGATCAAGCCAACTAATTATGATAAAAATTAATCCCTGATAGAAGACAGTTTTGTGGCGGCCTTTACCTCTGAGCAGTAGCTAACTGCAAGAATTTCAGGCTGGCCTACCTATGGACAGGTGTGGTCCCATTTTCCCACTGGGGATTTTGAGCATTTTAACAAAATTCTTGTGGACACTTTTAGAGAGTTCTAAACAGATGGGTGAGCCATGCCTAGTGTCCCTTGTTTTTTAGCTGAGTCTATAAATCTCCCCAGGCAATACTACATTGCCCTGGACAGAGATTTAATTCTGATTCAGGGAACAGTGCCAGTTTTTTAATGAAATGCCAACAGCTCCTTTTCAGCCTCCTGGAACAGAGCTCAGCTCCTGCTGGCTGAAGATATTGCTGAATAATGGCGGCAGGCAGCAGAATTCAGAGTCCAGGTGTCCCGTTAGTGAATGGGCCATAAAGTCAAGAGCATAGTCATGGAACCCAGGTTATCATAAATTAGAATGGACAGGAGTTGTCTTATCTGTGTGCTTACCTTACCTTGACTATTTAGACTTGCAGAATTAACCCCTGATTTTTGATATGTATGGGACGCTATCTCTTTCTCCCTCCCTCCATGCACGTGTCTATTGGGAGAGAAGAAATACTGGTATTGACATTATAACACAGCTCTTGCCATATGTTACTCAGCTCTCAGATAGCTTCCTAGGGTTACCCTAGCATTGAGGCAGAACTTTGGCTAGGATGGCAACAATGATGATGATTATAATAACAACTCACAGTATGGAATACTCACCATGTGCCAGGCAGTGTGCTGAGAACTCTGTATACGTTCTTCTTTTTTTTATTGTTGTTGAAAGTGTACACAGCAAAGAATACACCAATTCAACAATTTCTACATGTACAATTCAGCGACAATGGTTACATTAATCAGATTGTGCAAACTTTCTCACTCTCCTTTTCTGAATAGTTCTTCCCCCATTAACATGAACTCATTGTCCCCTAAGCTTCCTATCTAACCTTTTGACTTGCTATTGTCAATTCGATCCCATAAAGATAGTTCTTCAAACAACACAATATTCAATCAGACATTCTTTACTAAATAAGCAAATCTATTGTTTGGTTTAAAGAAGACTTCAGGGGATATTTTTGGTTTAAGGTTTAAAGATTATCTCAGGGCCACAGTTTTAGGGGTTCATTCAGCCTCAGTGGCACCTCTATTCTTTCTTTTAATCCTCACCACATCCATGAAGTAGGTACTATTATTGTCTCTATTTTACAAATGAGAACCAGAGGCCCTGAGAGTGTAGATGAGCTGCCCAAGGTCACACAGAAAGAGAAGGAGCCAAGATTTAAATCCAAGGAGCCTGACACTGAAGTGTGCATGATTAACCACTAAAGGAAAGAATCTTTTTCATTTGTGGTCCATCCTGCTGTTGTACTCACTATCTCAAGGAGATAAACCCAGACCCACCTACTCAGCAGCACAAGACCACTGCCCCTCCTCCCCAAGTCCCTGGTGGCAGCAGCCCTCTTCACAGATGGCCTAGCCTGAAATTTATACAATCAGACACTATTTGTTTAAATCACAACACCTACTGCATCCAACCTGCCCCACAGGAGCTAATCAAGGGAGCAAGTTCACTGGCCTGGCTTGTAGGGTTACAGCAAACATGGAACATGACAAACCGTCCTAATGAATGTGCTGGTTTTCCAGCAAAGGCACATTCCAGGGAGGAAAAACCTTACTAATTCAAACCACAAGGGGTCTTAATACCTGACCTTTCAACTACCCAAGCTTGGATTATCCAATATTTGCATGCAAAGCACATGATGCCTCCAGTCAGCTGAAGAAGATATTGCTATGAATCTTCTATAATTTGAGTTAATCATTATAAAAAAAAAACGAGTAAATGAAAAGCCAACAGTCAACTGGAAAATCCTTAGAGCAGGGACAGACTATTAGAAACATTTTTTCCTGTGTATAGGTGGGAATTTGTGAATGGAACTGAACATACACATTTTCCAGGCCATGTGAAGCTGTTTCCTCAACTTTCTTCTGCCAGTCACTTGATTTTAGCTGGGGACGAGGGCCACAGAGGTGCCTTTCACTCCGTTTTCCCCGATTCCCCTGACTATGGCCCCAGAACAGAGCGTATGAGAAGCAGGATCTCGGGCAGCCCTGGGAGACTACAGCCCAGCTGCGGGAGGCAGGCACTAAGTCCTGGTCATCGCTCCACAGTCTGCAGGTGAGAATTAATCTAATCGTTGTACCTTCTCTTGTTGGAGCTCCGTGGACAAGTGAAAGCCGATCCTGAGAGCTGCTCAGCATACAAGTTGTAGGGGCAGACCTGAGGACTATTCTAAAACAAAGGAGGCGATAAAGAACGTCACTCCCAACAGAACACCATCCACATCTCCACAAAGCATCTCAGTGGGGGAATCTGCCTTGGATGGGGATGCTCTGGGTCACTGTAGCCATGATGCCCCATGCATTGGTGTTGGGGCACTGCAACAAGGGGCCATGTCAAGAGCCCCTTGAAGTGAGAGGCCCCACACAAGAAAGAAGTCAGCTGCTCATCCTCTGGATGCAAGTATCCCCAGCCCATATATACTACTTTTTTTTTTTTTTAAATGATAGTTCATTGAGTTTTTGGTGAAAGTTTACACAGCAAGTTAAGTTCCCATTTGATACTTTCCACACAAGTTGTTCAATGACATTAGTAACATTTATCACAATGTGTCCACATTCTCTTTAACTGTGTTCTGTTTGTTCCATTTCCAGTACTCTAGTTTCCCTGCCCCCTTATCTCTTCATCTTTGCTTTTGGGTAATTGTTGACCTTTTGGTCTCAAACTGATGGTTTTTAAATAGAGCATTGATCTTACGGATAATATCCTTTATTTTGTGTGCCACTCTGCTACTTCACTAAAAGGTGATCTCAGGGGTTAGGCATGATTCTAGGTTTAAAGAATGTCTCAGAGTGATAGTCTCAGGGAGTCCTCTGTTTTCTACTCTTCTAGTTTGTCTGGATTTTTTTTTTTATTATTAGAATTTGAGTTCTGCTCCATATTTTTCTCCCATTCTATCTGGGACCAACTATTGTGAGACCCTGGTCAAAACAGTCAGTGGTGGTAGCCAGTCACCATCTAGTTCTCTGGTCTCAGGTTAGATGAGGTTGTGGCTCATGTAGACTTGTTTCATCTCTGAGCTTTTGGTTGCCTTCTTACTACTTTCTCCTGGCGAGTAGATACCTATGGTTATGTCTAAAATGGCTGCTCACAAGCTTTTAAGACCCCAGATGCTACTTACTTCACTAGGATGCAGATCATGATTTTTTTGTGAACTATGCTATGCCAGTTGACATGAGACTATGGTCCTAAGCTTTCAAACCCAGAAAACCAATCTTGGAAGGTGTTTGGTTATGTCTGAGGAGTATCTGTATTTGTGTCTTCAATGAATATATGTGCCCACACACACATTTGTATTTACACACAACTGTAGATAGACACTTCAGGAAACCCTGGTGGCAGAATGGTTAAGAACTACAGCTGCTAACCAAAAGGTCAGCAGTTCGAATCCACCAGGTGCTCCTTGAAAACCCTATGGGGCAGTTCTACTCTAACCTATAGGGTCGCTATGAGTCAAAATCGGCTCAACGGCAACAAGTTTTGTAGATACTTCTGGAGCCCTGCAGTAGTTAAGAGCTCAGCTGCTAACCAAATGGTCGGCAGTTCGAATCCACCAGCTGCTCCCTGGAAGCATTATGTGTCAGTTCTGCTCTGTCCTGTAGTGTTGCTATGAGTCAGAATCGATTCAATGGCAACAGGTTTTTTTTTCATACATATGTATTATTTTTTAAAGAACAATAGTCTCAGGGGTTCCCCTAGTCTGCATTGGTCCAGTAGATCTGGCTTTTTTTAGGAATTTGGGTTTTGTTCTACAGTTTTCTCCCATACTGGATAGAATGTGACCCTGGTCAGAAGGGTCAGTAGTGGTAGCCAGTCACTATCTAGTTCTTCTGGTCTCAGGGTAGATGAGGCTGTGGCTTGTGTAGACTTGTTTCTTCTCTGAGCTTTTGGTTACTGTCATGGATTGAATTGTGTTCCCCAAAAATATCTGTCAGCTTGGCTAGGTCATGATTCCCCACATTGTATGATTGTCTACCATTTTATCATCTGATATGATTTCCCTATGTGTTGTAAATGCTATCACTATGATGTAATAAGATGGATTAGCGGCAGTTATATTGATGAGGTCTATAAGATTAGATAGTGTCTTAAGTCAATCTCTTTTGAGATATAAAAGAGAGAAGGGGGCAGAGAGACATGGGAACCTCGTACCACCAAGAAAGCAGCACTGGGAGCAGAACATGTCCTTTGGACCTGAGTTTCCTATGCTGAGATGCTCCCAGACTGAGGGAAGACTGATGACAAGGACCTTCCTCTGGAGCCAATAGAGAGAGAACGACTTCCCCTGGAGCTGGCGCCCTGAATTTGGGCTTGTAGCCTACTAGGCTGTGAGAGAATAAATTTCTCTTTGTTAAAGCCATCCACTTGTGGTATTTCTGTTATAGCAGCACTAGCTGAATAAGACAGTTACCTTTTTACTGTTTTGCTCCAAAAGAGCAGAGACCCATAGTTGTGTCTTAGACGGCCACTCACAAGCTTTTAAGACTCCAGGTGCTACTCACTTCATTCGGATGCAGATCATGATTTTTGTGAACTGTATTATACCAATTGACTGAGTTGTCCCATGAGACTATGGTCCTAAGCCTTTAAACCCAGAAAAGCAATCTTGGAAGTTGTTTAGTTATGTTTTAAGGAGTATCTGTATGATAAACACTTCTTGTAATAACTTTTTAAGTGACTATTTTCTTTGATTATGAAAGTGATACTTGCTTATTATAGAAAATTTGCAGAATATGTATGTATTTCATCACCCACAAACAATCCAATGCTAACATGTTGGTGTATTTCCTTTCACTCTTATTCCACCCCAGCCCCCAAATGGGGATCCTATGATAACATATAGTTCTGTAATTAGGCCTTTTTGTTTTGTTTTGTTTTGTTTAAGGAAACACTATATCATGTACATTTTTTCATGCCTCGAATTATTCTTCAAAAAATGTTGAAAAAACTTTGCTATATTTTTGCTGTTGTAACCAACACTAGTATGAACATGTTTGTGCATACATTTTTTAAGAATCTGATGATTTTCTTATCACTGTTGTATCTTACGCTGTTAAAGAGAATTACAAGGAAGCCCCCTTAGCCCTGGACCTTGGGAATTCTCTAGGAAGTCCTATAGCTATTTTGGGTTTAGTGTTTTAGCCACAAGTAATCACCAATCCATCTTTAATCTTTGTATTGTCATTGGCCTGTATCCCAGTTGTCTTAATGGCTTGCTTAAACTCCTAGACAGTTCACAGGCTAAATTATAAGAGCCATGGTGGGTGGAGGTGCTTTGGCCTGATGGTTAGTCATCCAGGCCTATGATTCAGAGCTCTATAAACTAGCATTCTATTACTCATACCTGTCCTTCTGGCAGGGCACCGGGGCAGCGAGGGTCCTCCGAGGCACACTCATTTCCGAATCCTGAAATGTACTGCATGTGACAAAAACACAAATGTCACCCCATTAATGAGATTTAAGGAATGTTTCACAACTCTGGTAGTCTATGAAGGCAAGAATTTCTATATGAACATGTGTTTGTGTATGATGTCCCATACACAATATCTGTGCCATGTCTTGGCATATGAACCATCTAGGAAAGACAACATGCTCTGTGGGAATTTAAAACATTGCCAGTTAATCAGGAGAAGAGTGTTGGATATTGCACAGACTTCTTCATCCTTAGCTGTACTTGGTCGATCTATGGGCTTTTTCTTAATTACCCACCCCAAGAACAGGTTCTTTAATTCTGGTTGCATTGGAGTGCCTGGGATTGGGGGGAGGCTCAGGAACCACCTCAAGTCCAAATTAGTAGAATCTTCCTGGGCCTAAGTTGCAACCTCCCTGAGCTTGAGACTCCACTCTCCCTCCGTATTCTGAAACAAGCAACTATGAAGAGGCTTATGGATCCAACCTGGCAGAAAAACCCTTGAGAGAAAGCTCTCCAAACTTGCCCGGCTGCAGGCAGAAGCCTATCTTATCTGGCTCATCTGTGGAGTGCTTGTATATATACTAGCATTTGTATGGATACATGAAAACAAAGGTGTCTGAAGATATGAGTGGCTTTCCAAGGAAGTGTCAGCCTAGAATCTATACACATGGCACAATGGAGTCTACTCTGATTGCCATTTCTTTACTCTACACCCAGAGAAAAACAAGTAAGGGGGTTGCTCAACAAGGTAAATTATGAGGATCCTCTGAAACTCATCCTTGCACAATTAACACACCTTAACAGTGAGTTCTTGTTCTCTCTCTGGCTTCTCTAGGGGCCTATAATCTCCATGAAGACTGGGACCATTGCAATCTTGTTTCCCACTATGTGCCCTGTACCTGACCCATAGAAGGTACTCAGTAGATATGCTAATTGATTTAGAGCCAATTCCAATATGAGTGTATGTAAGCTGCTGTAAGTGGGGCTAGAATCCCATTTTCTTGAGCTTATGTAATTATCTCTCTCTTCTTCTCTCACATAAAACTCACAATCATTTTCTCCTTATTTAAATTAAAAAAAAAAGAAAAGAAAAAAACCCAGCCACCAAGTTGACTCTGATTCATGGCAACCCCATGTGTGTCAGAGCAGAACTGTGTTCCAAATGGTTTCCAGTGACCAATTTTTTGGAAGTAGATCACTAAGTTGTTCTTCCAAGGTGCCTCTGAGTGGATGTGAACCACCAACCTTTCAGTTAGTAGCCGAAGGCTTAACCATTTGCACCACCCAGGGACTTGTTATCTCACTACAGTTGTTCCTAACACTGTTTGAGGTACTATTCAAACGGAAACACAGCGCAGAATGATGGGAATACAGCCTCCTTCAGTGAGTGACATGCCACCATCTGAACACATCTTTAAGAGATGAAAGAAGGATGAAAATGGGTGGAGGGTCGGTGCTCCGGGCTTTTCAGCAGCATGGAGAAGGATGAGCTTGATGTACATGCCTGGATGCAGGAGTGACGGTCAGGCAAATAGCTGTCTATGTTTGGAAGGAATATCAAATGTGAGGTGTTCTGACCTAGAAAACAATGGAAGAGAAATGATTCTTTTTGCCTTCAGACACAATTTCCTATATATCTGAAAATCTATCAGCACAAAACCCATGGAGTTATATTACATACAGATTGGTTAACAGCAGCAGCATGCAGTTTCGGATGATTTCTTTGGGGAAATAGCAGAGAACATCCAGCATTCTGACCTTCCATTGAACACAATTTTCTTCTCTCAAAATGAACCTCATCCTCGCCATCAACAGGATTGAATTTGAGCTGCTGAGAAATGGTAATGACCCAAAATTATATTAAGTTCTGTGAAATGGAATTTTAGGCCAGTCCACGACAGGAGCCACTGCGGATTTACCGTGCCTTCACTTTGTTCATCTGCCGTGTCGTTTCCTTCTGCAAGAGAGGAAGGAAGGTTTGAGTGCTGCTGAATAAGGCTGAGCTTTCTGACGGGTCTGGGTGAGTTGATTCATTAACCTTCCCTGTTCTTTGAGATGGCTGGCCTCAGAACAAAGTCCAGGGCTAGATGTGTGTTTGGAACAAGGAAAAGAGACTTCATCTGTATGGCTCTGAAGCATGTGACTCAGACTGTGCTTTAAAAAATAGAAAAGAAAGTAGAAAAAACAACTGGTGTTTTGGAAGGGAGCCACCCAGCACCGGGAGAAGTGTGAGTTTCGAATCGGTTTCTTGATCTTAGCTGCAGTGCATTGGCTGAAGAGGAGGGCGGAAACTGCTGAGTCACTATCAACTCAGTTGATTTTCCTAATCTCCTGAGATAAAAATTACAGATGAGTTTGTTAGAGTTTTAGAATGCCGTGGCCCTCACAGATGAAGGTATCTGAACTGAGGAAGCAGTATTCTGCAACTGACTTTGTGAGGCTTTGAGCTCTAGAACCTTCAACTCTAGTTCAGTGACTGTGTAAAAATATACTCATACAAAAAGATAGGTAAAAAAGTAACATTAAGCAAGTGTGTTTGTATATTTTCTTCAGAGCAGATTTCTGAATAATTTGATCCAACATAAAAGCATGATTTCATTTCCTTCCAAGAGAGGATTATATGCACACTTTCTAAATGAAGGAAAGACTGAGCTGCATGTGACTTCAGAACCATCAGTTCTTCAGCAACTCATTAGTATTTCATTCTCACTTGGTCCCCAGGATAGGGTTTATCTGTCAGAGTGGTTTTCTGAGGTGATTTCTCCTGTCTCTGATTCTAGACAACACCCTGATGGGATGAGCAGATGGTGTACCTCACTTCGTCTTTTTATTTTATTGAGTTTTTGGTGAAAGTTCACAGAGCAAGTTAGGATCCCATTTGATAATTTCCACATAAATTATTCAGTGACATTAGTAACATTTATCACAATGTGTCCACATTCTCTTTAATTGTGTTCTGTTTGTTTCATTTCCAGTACTCTAGTTTCCCTGCCCCCTTATCTTCTCGTCTTTGCTTTTGAGTAATTGTTGACTTGTTGGTCTCATACTGATGGTTTTTAAGTACAGCACCCACCTTACAGGTAATATCCTTAATTTTGTGTGCCACTCTGCTAATGGGTGATCTCAGGGTACCCGCTCAGTTCTAGGTTTAAAGAGTGTCTTAGGGCAATAGTCTCAGGGAGTCCTCTGTTCTCTACTGTTCCAGTTTGTCTGGCTTATTTTTTTTTTAAAGAATTTGAGTTCTGCTCCATATTTTTCTCCCATTCCATCCAGGACCATCTATTGCGACCTGGTCAGAATGGTCAGTGGTGGTAGCCAGTCACCATCTAGTTCTTCTGGTCTCAGAGTAGATGAGGTTGTATGGCTCATATAGACTTGTTTCTTCTCTGAACTTTTGATTACCTTCTTACTGTTTTGCTCCTGGTGAGTAGAGACCCGTAGTTGTGTCTTAGATGGCTTTTAAGACCCCAGATGCTACTCACTTCACTAGGATGCAGAACATGATTTTTGTGAACTCTGTTATACTAACTGACTGAGCTGTCTCATGAGGCTGTGGTCCTAAGCTTTCAAATACAGAAAACCAATCTTGGAAGGTGTTTGGTTATGTCTGTGGAGTACCCCTATTTGTGTCTTCAATGAACATATGTGCCTACATCCACATATTTGTATACGTATTAAGAGTTTGGCTGTAGCCCTAGTGGCGTAGTGGTTAAGAGCTGGTCTACTAGTCAAAGGTCAGCAGTTCGACTCCACCAGCCGCTCCTTGGAAGCCTAGAGGGCCGTTCTACTCTATTCTATAGGGTCGCTGAGTCAGAATCGACCCGACAGCAATGGGTTTGGTTTTGGTAAAAGCTCAGCTGGGCCCTGGTGGCTCAGTGATTAAGCATTTGGCTGATAACCAAAAGGTTGGCAGTTTGAATCCACCAGCCATTCTTTGGAAACCCTATGGTGCAGTTCTACTCAGTCCTGTAGGGTTGCTATGAGTTGGAATCCACTCGACAGCAATGGTTGTTTTTTTTTTTTGGGGGGGGGGCGGGGATATAGATACTTCTGTTCTCACCTATGTACACACCTGTACCTACCTATATACCAATATGCCTATATCCATCCGTATGTGCTCAAACACTCGTTTTTACTTTGGTTTGCTGTGCTCACTACATCCATATTTTGGTGCTACTTTTTCCATAACCAAAAAAAATAGGAAGACTCTAAAGTGTACTTTCCACTCTCCCCTTCCTCTCCTTGGTAACCACCAGTGAACATTGGTTTCTCTATATGTACCTATTCTTATCTTCTTGTAAAAGAGGGATCATAGAATATTTGTCCTTACACGCTTGACTTATTTCACTTAGCATTATACCCTCCACATCCATCTATGTTATGTTTCATGGTGTCTTAGTTTTCCAATGCTGCTATAACAGAAATACCACAAGTGGCTGACTTTAACAAACAGAAGATCATTCTCTCACACTCTAGTAGGCTAGAAATCCAGATTCAGTGTGTCAGCTCCAGGGGAAGGCTTTCTCTCTGTTAGCTCTGGAGAAAGGTACTTGCCATCAATCTTCCCCCTGGACTAGGAGCTTCTCAACGAGGGAACCTCGGGTCCAAAGGACGTGCTCTTCTGCCAGTGCTGCTTTCTTGGTAGTATGAGGTCCCCATGTCTCTCTGCCCGCTTCACTCCTTTATATCTCAAAAGAGATTAGCTTAAGACACAATCTAATCTTGTAGATCTCATCAACATAACTGCCGCCAATCTATCTCATTAACATCACAGTGACAGGATTTACAACACATAGGGAAATCACATCAAATGACAGACAAAATGGTGGAAAATCATACAATACTGGGAATCATGACCTAGCCAAGTTGACAAATATTTTGGGGGGACACAGTTCAGCCCATGACACACGGACTCATCATTGTTCTTTATGGTTGCATAGTATTCCATTGTATGTATGTACCACAGTTTGCTTATCCATTCATCCGTTTATGGGCACTTTAATTGTTTCCATTTATTTGCTATTGTGAACAAAGCAGCAAGGAACATAGGTGTGCATATGTCTGTTTGTGTCATTAGTTTTAGGTCTCTAGGGTATGTACCTAGGAGTGGGATTGCTGGATCACAGTGTTGTTCTATTTCTAGTTTTTTGAGAAAGCACCATACTGTTTTCCATAGTGGTTGTACCATTTTAAGTCCCACCATCAATGGATAAGAATTTCAGTCTCCCCACATCCTTGCCAACATTTGTTGTTATCTGTTTTGTTTTGTTTTTAATCAGTAAGCTGGGGTAAGATGATATCTCATAGTAGTTTTGATTTGCATCTCTCTAATGATCATGAACATCTTTTCATATGTTTGTTGGTTGCTTTCATGTCCTCTTTGGTGAAGTTTCTGTTTACGTCCTTTGCTCATTTTGTGATTATGTTGTTTGTCTTTTTGTTGTTGAGTTGTTGCAGTTTTCTGTAGATTTTAGATATTAGACCCTTATTGGATAAGTTGTTTCTGAAGACTTTTTCCCCAGTCTGTAGGTTGTCTATTTACTCTTTTAATGATGGCTTTTGATGAGCATAAGTTTTTAATTTTTATGAGATCCCATTTATCTATTTTGTCTTCTATTCATACATTTTTTGTTGTTATGCTATTTTTACAAAAGATGAGGTCCCATAGTTTTCTCCCAGGAATTTTATGGTTTTAGGTTTAACATTTAGGTCTTTGATCCATTTTTAGTTAATTTTTGTGTATGGTATGAGGTATGGGTCTTGTCTCATTTTTCTGCAGGTGGATAGCCAGTTTTGCCGGCACCATTTATTAAAGATACTCTTTATGCCCCGCTGAATGGACTTTGACCCCTTGTCAAAAATCAGTTGTCCATAGATGGTTAGGTTTAATTATAACTTCTCAGTTCTATTCCACTGGTCTATGTGTCTATCGTTGAACCAGTACCAGGCTGTTTTGATTACAGTGGCTGTATAGTATGTTTTGATATAGGGGAGCATGAGGCCTCTTGCTTTGTTCTTTTTCTTCAATATTACTTTGGCTATTTGGGGTTTCTTTCCTTTCCATATGAAGTTGGTCATTACTTTTTCCATTTCAGTAAAGAATGTTGTTGGGATCTGTATTGGGATTGCATTGTATCTGTAGACGGCTTTAGGTAGAATTGACATTTTCACTATATTAAGTCCTCCATTCCATGAGCACGGGATGCCTTTCCATTTTTGTAGGTCTCTTTTAGTCTTTTGTATTAGTGTTTTATCAGTTTCATTGTATAAGTCTTTTATGTTCCTGGTTAGGTTAATTGCTAGGTATTTTATTGATCTGGGGGCTATTGTAAATGGTATTGTTTTCTTGATTTCTTTTTCAGAGTAGTCTTTTTTAGTGTAGAGGAACCCAACTGATTTTTGTGTGTTGATCTTGCACCCTGCAACATTGCTAAATTCTGCTATTAGTTCCAGTAGTTTCCTTGCAGAATCTTTATGGTCTTCTATGTATAGGATCATGTCATCTGCATATATAGTTCTACTTCTTCCTTTCTGATATGGATACCTTTTATTTCTCTTTCTTGTCTTATTGCTCTGGCTAGGACTTCTGGTACAACATTGAATAAGAGTGGTGATAATGGGCATCCTCGTCTCATTCCCACTCTTAAAGGGAAAGCTCTCAGCCTTTCTCCATTGAGTATAATGTTGGCTGTTGGTTTTGTATATATGTCCTCAATTATGTTGAGAAATTTCCCTTCTATTCCTATTTTGCTGAGAGTTTGTATCAGGAAAGGGCATTGAATTTTATCGAATGACTTTTCTGAATCAAATGATATGATCATATGGTTCTTTTCCTTTGTTTTATTTATGTGGTGGATGACATTGATTGATTTTCTAATGTTGAACTACCCTCGTAATCCTAGTATGAATACCACTTGATCATGGTGTATGGTTTTTTTTATATGTTGCTGAACTCTGTTGGCTAGAATTTTGTTGAAAAATTTTGCATCTATGTTCCTAAGGGATATTGGTCTGTAATTTTCTTTTTTTGTGATGCCATTGCCTGGTTTAGGTATCAGGGTTATGCTGGCTTCATAGAAATAGTTTGGTAGTATTTCTTCTTCTCTATGTTTTTGAAGAGATTGAGTAGGATTGGTGTCAACTCTTCTCTGAATGTTTGGTAGAATTCTCCAATGTAGCCATCTGGTCCTGGGCTTTTTTTTTTTTTCCCCCATAAGCTTTTTATTGAGGTGTACTGTCCATATGGAAAAGTGAAGAAACATGGATGTACAGCGGGGTGGATTTTCAAAAAGTGCACACATCATGTAGCCAGCACTCAGATAAAAACAAAACAAACAAACAAAAAAAAATCACCAGCCCTGAAGCCCCCTTCCAACCATCATCTGCCCCAAGATGGTTGTAACACTTTGGGCTAGTTTTGCCAACACCTGAACTCTAAGTGGAATCATATAATGTTTATTATTATTTTTTTTTATTGTGCTTTAGGTGAAAGTTTACAGAGCAAATTAGTTTCTCTTTCAACAATTAATATATAAATCATTTCGTGACATTGGCTGCAAACCCTGCAATGTGTCAATACTCTCTTGTTCTCCATCCTGGGTTCCCTGTTTCCATTTGTCCAGTTTCCTGTCCCTTCTTGCCTTCTTGTCTTTGGTTTTGGGCAGGTGTGCCCATTTGGTCCATATGCATGATTGAACTACGAAGCACGTTCCTCACATGTGTTATTGTTTGTGTTATAGACCTAACCTTTGGCTGAAGGGTGAACTTCAGGAGTGACTTCAGTCCTGAGTTAAAGGATGTCTAGGGGCCATATTCTTGGGGTTCCCTGAGAATATTCTTTTGTTGGCAGTTTTTTGATGACATCTTCAATCTCTTTTGTAATGGGTCTGTTTAAATTTTCTACCTCTGTGTTAGTTTGGGTAGGTAGCATGTTTCTAGGAATTTGTCCATTCCATGTAGGTTTTCAAATTTGTTGGAGTACAGTAATCATAGTAATCTGTTATGATATTCTTCATCTATGTTGGATTGGTTGTAATGTAACTAATTTCATTCCTTAATTTGATTATTTGTCTCTTCTGGATTTTTTTTCTTTTTTCAATCTAGCCAGTAGTTTGTCTATTTTTTTCGATCCTTTCAAAGAACCAACTTCTGGTTTTGTTGATTCTTTCTATTGTTTTTCTATTTCATTTATTTCTGCCCTGATCTTTATTATTTCCTTTTTTTTTTTTTTTGGTAGCGTTTGGCTTCTTTTCCTCTTACTTTTCTATTTGATCAAGTTGTTGGTTTAAGTTAGTATTTTGGATCATCCTTCTTTTTTAATTTTAGGTATCTTTTGCCATGAATTTCCCAGTGAGTACTACTTTTGCTGTGTCCCAAAGGTTTTGATATATTGTGTTTTTATTTTCATTTGATACTAGGAATTTTTAAATTTCACTTTTAATTTCTTCTATGACTAAAAGATTTCTCCTTTTAGTATTGTACTATTTAGTTTCCATGTATTTTTTCCTTATTTTCCCTGTTGTTGATTTCTAACTTCATACTGTTATAGTCAGAGAAGATGCTTTGCATGATTTCAATCTTCTTAAATTTGTCAAGACTTGTTTTGTGTCCTAGAATATGGTCTATTCTGGAAAATGATCCATGTGCGTTGAAGAAGAATGTATGCTGTTCTGATGCTAGGTGCAGTGTTCTATATAAGTCCGTTAGGTCCCATTGGCTTATGGTTTTATTTAAGTTCTCAATGTCCTTAGTGATCTTCTTTTTAGATGTTCTGTCTGTAATTGAAAGTGGTGTGTTGAAGTCCTCTACCATTATTGTGGTGTTGTCTATTTCTCCTTTTCTATTAGTCAGTATTTGTTTCATGTATTTTGGTGCATTGCTGTTAGGTGCATATATATTTATAATTGTTACATCTTCTTGCTGGATTGACTTTTATTATTATGTAATGTCTTTCTTTATCTCTTGTAATAGATCTTGATTTAAAGCCTGTTTTATCTGATATCAGTATGGCCACCCCTGCTCTTTTTTGTTTACTGATTGCATGGAATATTTTTCTCCATCCTTTTAGTTTCAGTCTGTTTGTGTCCTTATGTCTAAGGTGTGTTTCTTGTAGACAGGAAAAGAATGGATCATGTTTTTTTCATCCATTCTGCCACTCTCTGCCTTTTGCATGGGGCGTTTAGACCATTTACATTTAAAGTTATTACTGAAAACAAAGTGTCTACCTCACTCATTTTGCTATTTGTTTTTTGACTGTTGTGTATCTTTTTTTTTTCAATTCTGATTTTTCTGTTTTTGTTTGTATTTGGCTGCTTTCTTGTGATGAACTTTTTTGCTTTTTTCCTTCTTCTGAATGTTTTTTCTTGGTGATTTCTTAGTGGTTAACACATATATTACATTACACAACTTACAACTGCAACAAATTTTTTTTCAATTCTGATTTTTCTGTTTTTGTTTGTATTTGGCTGCTTTCTTGTGATGAACTTTTTTGCTTTTTTCCTTCTTCTGAATGTTTTTTCTTGGTGATTTCTTAGTGGTTAACACATATATTACATTACACAACTTACAACTGCAACAAATTTTTAACATATGAACAATAGTTAACATACAATCTTAACATAATAAATCTATTCCTTATATGCTTTTTCCTCCCTCATTTCTGTTGGTGTGTCTCCATTAACATCAATATACAACCTATATTTGATAAGTCTACTTTGTGCTTATTTCTTACAAACTTGACATTGTACTGTTTGAGGGATTTATTTGAGTTTATACTTTGAACATATCATTTACTTGGTCCTTATGATTGCCTGTGTTGTTGCATTTTTTGGAGCTCTCTCTGTCTCTCTTATTATTTATTCATTTTCCCCGTGTACAGATATGAATATTTATTTAATGCTCTTGCCATTCCATTTGGAGTACTCCCTTGAGTAATACTTGCAAAACTGGTCTAGTAGTGGCAAATTCCCAGAGCTTCTGTTTGTTTGGGAGTGTCTTGATTTCCCTCTTGTTTTTGATGACAACTTTGCTGGGTAAAGAAATCTTGGTTTGAAATTATTTTTGTTCAATATTTTATATATGTCAGTCCATTGTCTTCTGGCTTCTAGAGTTTCTAGGGAGAAATTCATGCAGATTCTTATGAAAGACCCTTGGAATGTTATATTGTGTTTTTCTCTTGCTGCTTTCAGAATTTTCTCCTTGTCTTTGGTTTTCAAGAATTTTATTAAGATATGGCATGGAGTTGATCTTTTTGCATCTCTTCTGATTGGGGTACGTGTAGCTTCCTATATTTGCAGGCTTGGTTTTCTGTTCCAGTCTGGGAAATTCTGATTATCTCTTGTAAAACTGTTCCTGTGCCTTTATTGTTGTTATGGTGCTCTGGGAGTCCAATAATTCTAACGTTAGATTTCTTAATTGAATTCCGTATTTCCTTTTGGGTTTGTTTTTGTTCTTTTTTCCTTTCTCTTGATACTTGATAAGTTCAGTTATTTTGTCTTCTAGTTCATTTATTCTATCTTCTGTCTGTTTGACTCTACTGTTGAGTGTTTCTCTTGCTTTTTCTAATTCAGTTGCTTTATTCATTTCCGGTAGTTCTCCTTGTTTTTTCTTCAGTTTCCTTGTGGAGTCTCTCATTTTGTTCCTCCATTTGTTTCCTGATCTTCACTAGTTTGTTTTCTCTATGATTTTTCTTTCTTTAAACATACTTAACACCATAGTCTGAAAATTATCAATTTTTTGGATTAGTCTGGCTCTGTAGGAGAAATTTCCTCTTTATATTTTGCTTTAGATTTGTCCTTTTTCTCTTGTGATTTTGTGTGTTTTACTATTTTTTAATGAACTCAGGTCATCTTGTTATATATGTTTTTACTTTAAATTTCGTATGCTGGTTTTTGTGGGAAAATTTTCTGATTGAGTGGCCTCGTGGTGCAGCAACCAAGTGCCTGGCTGCCAACTGAAAGGCTTTGTGTTGACATATTCATTAAGATGAAGAAATAAAAGGTGAGAAACATTTTTAAAATTATACAATGTTTATTGATTTGAATAAGTATGATGCAATATGGCTTACTTGGTTTAGACTTCTGACCTCTAGAGCTAAACTTTCCTTGTGGAGATTAGGCAGCAGGCTTGGAAGAATGCCTTTGAAATTGAGAACAAAGACCTGCATGCAATTACATAGGTGTGCTACTGCTGTGCATAATAAGTTATTTAAAAATTACAGCAGGATAGGATTTTAGATATAATTTATTTATAAATGGTAAGGATGTTTCCAACCCCTGCTGAACTTCCCCATATGATATTCACCAGGAAAGTTTTTATGTATGCTCCCTGTTCCAGGACTTCAACTATCACCATTGATATGATGATCCTGACATCTATGCCCCTAACCTTGCCCACTCCCCTAAGATCCACATGCATATGTCCAACTACCTTCTGGGTAACTCCACTTGGCTGTCCCCCCAGCTACTCAAATTTGGCTGAAACACTCTTGGATTCCAGAGCATGCAGGGCTATCTGCATATGCTTTGCCCTTGCTATTTCCTCTGGCTCCCATTCTTCTTCATTTAGCTAATTCCCATTTCTCTCTTAAGACTCCGCTAAGGAAAAGCTCCTTCAGGAAGTTTCTCTTGACCCCACCTAACCCAGATTTAGTTCCCCTCCTATATTAATCTGTGGCATCAGGTGCCTAGCATGTAACACTTGCTGAATGAATGAATGAGAGTTAACACTCAGGCATAAAGACAAAGAAACAGACTCTTTCACTCCAGTGTTGAGTATTTTCAGGACCCCCTTTAATTAGGGAGATTTTGATTCTTCAAACTCAGCATTACTTGAAGAGCATTAACGAAGTGCCCAAACCCTACATCTGGGAAGAAGTCTGGGGTCTGGCCTACCTCGCTTGAGCCAAGGGTCTGGGCATTTTATTCAGTTCCTCATGCATGTGTTGGGCACTGATGCAAACCTGGACTTAAAGCACTGGGAACACATTTCTTTTCCTTGCCCTTAAGCTAGTCAGTCTAAGTAGATGCCATTAAGGCCCTTTTAGAGCCTTGGCTTTAGAGTCAGACAAACCCAGGTTCTAATCCAATCTCCATCACCTACCAGCAGTGACCTTGGGCAAGTCACTTAATCTGAGTTTAACTTTCTTTACTGGTTAAATATGAACAATAGCACCTACATCCCAGACTTATTCTGAGGATCACAATAGAAATTAATGCATAGTTAAATTGCCTAGCCCCTACTGGCACATAACCCACACATACTTTCCAATTACACATTAAATAAAAAGGAATTATTTTCTAGATGAGGTACTAGGGCTCGTACTGGCCAAGAGCTGATTCTGAGCTTTATGACTGAATAGATTAAGCAGATCTGACTGGTCAGTGGGAAGCAGCCCAGCATGCTGCAGCAGAGTAGGGGTGGGAAACAGACACAGTGAGGATGTGAGTGTCCATGGTGGAGTGGAGCCCTTGTGATGCCTCACATTCCAAGACAATATTTGAAATGAACAAAGGCAAGAGATGCATAATAAGAGTTTTATCTCTGCCCTTTATCACTTCTCCTTCACCCCCAGCCCCAGCCATATCACGGACACTACCTGTGAAGCCTCTGAAAACAGAGGTTTGGACCAGGGAATCTCCAAGTCCTTTCCAACTCTGACACAGTGGAGTTCCTAGAAGCTTCCATAGGTTCTTTCTGAAGAAGCTGCAGTGAACCTGTCAGATAATTCCTTACCTTCAACTCGGCCATTCTCCTCCTGCTGCAGTTGAGATGACTTCAGAAAACCCAGCTCCAGAGAGGATGAGTCTAAAATGCTTCTGTTTCTCCCTCAAACCTGTCTCGGGATGTTCTTGTTCCCACGACTTGGCTGTGCCTCACTGGGCATCAGGTCACTCAAACTAGCCAGAATTGCTTAACTGCCTATTAGGGAGAAAGTACAGCAAGCTTATTTCTTAACTGTTTAAACAATTGTCTTTGTTATTGATTAATCACAGGTCATTTCTGGAAGAGTTTGTAGAGGCCTGGCTCTTCTTTACTTGAGGTAAAGATTGGCCAATCATGTGTTCCAGTTAAAAGAAGGAGGATTGTTACCAAAGGTGGAGGACTTCAAGCTAGCTATCTGGGAAAGGAACTGTGGTAGTCAGTGCTGCTGTGTGTGGTGGAGGATTCACCACTCAGCCCCGACTCAGGTGGGGAAGGAACAGGGAAGTGAGCTCACTCTCTCTGGGGAGCAGTGAGGAAATGAATTGCACTGACACTGGTACACTGGTGTTTACACAGAGCTGCCCGAAGACAGGAGCCAGGACTAGAGAGCTCGCCAGGTTTTTCCACAGACATAAACCAAAACCAAACCCATGGCCATGGAGTTGATTCCAACTCATAGTGACTGCCTTAGATATCCAGTGCAGCTACAACAGAAATACTACAAGTGGATGGCTTTAACAAAGAGAAATTTATTCTCTCACAGTCTAGGAGGCCAGAAGTCCAAATTCAGAAATGTCAGCGCCGGGGGAAGGCTTTCTCTCTCTGTCAGCTCTGGGAAGGTCCTTTTCATCAATCTTCTCCTGGTCTAGCAGCTTCTCAGCGCAAGGACCCTAGGTTCAAAGGCATGCTCCCTTCTTGGTTTTTCATTCTTGGCGGTAGGAGGTCCCCCATCCCTCTGCTTGCTTCTCTCTTTTATATCTCAAAAGAGACTGACTCAAGATACAACCTAATCTTGGAGATGGAGTCTGCCTCATTAACATAACTGCCTCTAATCTTGCCTCATTAACATCGTAGAGATAGGATTTATAACATACAGGAAAATTACAAAAGATGACCAAGTGGTGGACAATCACACAATACTGGGAAACACGGCCTAGCCAAGTTGACACACATTTTTGGGGGACTCAATTCAATCCATAACAGCGACCCTATAGGACAGAGTAAAACTGTCCCATAGGGTTTCCAAGGCAGTAATCTTTGTGGAAGCAGACTGCCACATCTTTCTCCTACAGAGCAGCTGGTGTGTTCGAACCGCCAACCAATTGGTTAGCAGCTGAGCACTTAACCACTGCACCACCAGGGCTCCTTTCCAGACATTATTTAATTTCACAAAGAACAATCTGTAAACTAGGCTTTACTAACACGAATTCAAATGCAACAGTCCTCTTTCCAAATTAAATACCAAAAATCACACAGCAATCTATCGCTAAACTTTATTTTCCATGATCTATCAGTCAACAACTCAATTACGTTCTCTTTTAATTTCGTGGAAAGCAAATAATTGGAAACCTGATTTGCAAAAGGATTCATTATCCAGCTGTTGGAATTACTCACTCTAATAAATGTTACCTTTCACTTAGAGGTGCTCTGTCTAACTCCTTTATGCAGAAAGGGGTGGGAAAATAAAAATGTTAATTTTATACACCTTTGCCAGTATAATTATTTTTGATACCAATGTTATTTTGCTATTTTGATAGACCAAACAAGAAGCCCTGCCATGAAAAAAAGTGCCACAGCCCTCAAAATTTCTTCCCAAAGCTCTCTTTGCTTTGTTCTCAGGGACTCTTCCTTATGAGCTCTGCATTTTTTAGAGGATGGAGGACTGACTCTCAGATTTCTCTGAGAAAAAGTGGAACTGACAGATTAATCGTGGGGGCAAACAGTGGCGCAAGGAGGGGCTTTGTGTAAGATGGTGAGGCACTGATCAGATACACCTAGAGGGAACAAAGTGAGGCTGATAAAAACTGTAGGAATATATCAAACGGTCCTGTTATAGCAACACGGTGTGCCAGTCACCTCATGCTTGCCTTGGCCTCTGCAGCCTTGAGAGGGGAGTGCTTGATTTATTTAGGTGTGATCACGTAGAGGGCCAGATGAACTTTGATGAACTCTGCTGTATTGGGGCTCATAAAATACAGAGTCCACAATCCCAGTATTCTCTACTTTTTGATATGAGTTTATCAGTCATTCTCGAAGTGTGAACACCCTAGACAACCTGTATCCGAATTAGCTGATCTGCCTGTTGAAAATGCTAAATTCTGGCCCTATCCCTTATACTTCGATTCAGAATCTAGGGGACGAAGAGGTTGGTGGTGGTGGTGGGGTGTGAGGAGAGGGTGATGGAAATCCTAGTATCTGCATTTTAACAAGCACTTCAGGGGCTTTTTATGCACTCTAGAGTTTCAAACTCATTGATTTAAGCCCTTAAATGGAGGTGCAGATTAATTGTAACTGGAAGTCTTGATGGAGCAGCCCTGGCAGGCTCCAGCTCCAGATATTTTCCATCAGGCAAAAACTGTGGATTATTTGCAGCTCAGGGTTCTAGACATCCTGAAACCTGTCCTCTCCTACCACAGTGATCTGGCTCTCAGCCTTGGGAGAATGGAGAAATGCATTTTTTAAAATTTCCTTTTCCTCCTTCTCCAAGTTCCCTCCTTTGAAGTTTAACAGGTTTTAAATCAACGCAGACATCCTGTTACACCTTCAAACTTTAAAAAGGATGCTACCTATGCTTTAAAAATTTAATGAACGCAACATCTATTAAACACCCATACAAGGCCCTCCCTAAATTGGGCGCTACAGCACACAGTATTCAAGTGAAGACTCAAAAGCTCTGATTATGGCAGCGATTAGGAGCTCTTCGTCTTCCCACACAATCCACTTCCAGAATGAAGAGAAAAATAGCAGTGTCGGGGTACATGGCTATATCATGGATGCCCTGAGTTCAGGGACTTCTGAGAACCCAAGCTAAAGCTGACGTAGAAAGGATCGGTCCCTTTGGGAACAGCTCTTCTCAGAGTAATGAGGTGGACATCAGCTCAAACACTGGATCCCAAGGGCCTGCCCACCCAAGGGGCAGATGAGTGGCCATCTGCCTTCACATCTGCTCACTTCCACGATGCATGAGAAGAGTGGTTAGAGCTCAAGATCACAACAGAAAGAAATCTCTCTAATTGCTAGCAACATGCCCCATCGAGAAAGTAAGAAAATTAAAGATTTAATAAACAGGGGGGACTGTTTTGGTATTTACACTTGTTATTATCTAAAACAAATTTTACGCATAGTTCTCAGGAAGTCGTAGTAAAACTTGTTTTAAAAACTTTCTTTTTGAAGAACTCTGGCCAATAACTTTCATTCTGGCAAACGGTTTTATTGTGCTTCTACTCAGACTTGCCAGGAATTAACCTTAGATTATCGAAAATTTTTTTTTCTTAGAAAACTACAATTCAGGGAGTAAAGCTGGTAGCAGGAAGGAATGGAGTTGAGGAATACTGTTGATTTTTTGAGGTTGGAGTCATACGTGATGGCTACTTTTATTTTTTTAATAAGGGAGAAATACAGAAATTGGAATGGATTTTTTAATTAAAGGAAAGAAACAGAAGGAGGGGGGAGAGAAGAGATTTTTTTTTTTTTTTTTTTTTAAAGAGGAACACAAAGAGCTTTAAGTGGCTTAAGTCTGGTGCATGCATTTGGACTCCTGCTTCCCAACTGCACGGTCTCTGCCACGACACACTTGTGCCAGATTCCACGTACAGATCAGATTTGCACAGCTCTCCTTTGTGTCAAAAAAGAAATTAGGGCTTAGTCTTGTGAGGGTGGAGGTGAAGAATATTCTAGCTGGTGAAAAGAGCTTTAAAAATCCTTTTCCAAACTCTCAAGACTGCCTTCCTAAAAGCACTCTCTAACATTCTTATTTTAATATCTTCTTTTCAGTGTACTTTGATTTCCAAAGTACTTCAGAAATTTAATAAAAATGGAATAGAAAGTGAATTTAGTGTTTTCCCCTAGTTTTAAAATGAGAAACTGAAACTGTGTATTTATTATTTTTTAATATGGAGCAAAATTGGGAGAGCAGAGAGCTGTAGCGGAGCCAGAAAGAGAATATGAGTGATAAGATATTGCTGAATAAGGCAGCAAATTAGAGGTTTAGGAAACCAGGTTTAAATATTAAGGAAGAACTGGGGCAGAGAGAATTAAACAGGCAATAAAAGATGGGTAAAAAAAGTAACAATAAACAATATGGATACGCACACACACCGCCTCCAAAAAACTCAACCTCCCGAAGGAAAACCCACCCAAAACATACAAACAAACCAACAGGATGTTAAATAAATTACTGGAGTGATTACAAAATCCAAGAATCCAAGTCCATAATTCATGGAAATGTATTGGCTGTGTGAACTTATTTTTACTTCTCTCCATAAATACAATGTTCACACAAAGAATAATAATCTTAGTTTACTATTTCAGGACTTGACTTTTCCTTCAGAAAAATAAAAATGAAGAGGCTGTAAATCTCTTTTACTGTCCTTGTGCCGGTCTGAGATTTCCAAACAGAACAGTAAGAGAGTGTAGACAGCTGTATCCTAAAGGGTGAAGGATTTAGTGAGCTGTCAATTTCTCACAGAATTCTTTTCTGGTACTGCTGTTTTCTATGTATTATTAATCTGTATTTATATTTTAACTCCAGCTATTAGTCCACCTCCTCCAGCCTCTGAGCCCTTTGCAAAGGAGAGGAGAGGCAGACAAGGGCTGCTATTATTAGGCATCCCTGTGTTTGATGAGGGTGGAGACAATTAAATAACACCATTTTGCTTCTTTGAAAATGACAAAGAGATTGTTTGGGGTGGACAACTCAGAGCTAGTTGACATAACCTTTCCCCTCAAGAAGGTAAAACAATAGAGATGCATTTCTGAAGTACTTAAGTCTCCAGCAGTGAGTGTGGGAAAATTACAGACCCATAAAACCCTTCCAGTTCCAGGCAAGAGTAAATTTTCTCTGCAGCACTCTGTCACCGATCATCTACTGCATCATTCTGACAACATCTCGTATTTCCACAAGGCTTTTACATAATCTATAAATAGGGGCAGAAGAGTGAGGAACAGAGAGAATGGGGACAAAATCTGGACCTCCCACACTGTCGCTTCCTTTCATTTTCTATTTAGTGCGAGGCTGAAGGGTGACATTTTAAGACGATTTCGTTAAAAGGCTGAGACGTTACTAATTGACACAGCAAGAGGAAAGCTGTGGAAACCTGCCACTCTTGCTTACTCTTCCAGAGGATGAGTATAATTCAGTCGTAATGAAGGCTCTTGAACGTTCCTCCCCCAAACCTTTTTCGATCAGGAAAGCCTGGAATCTGTAGGTAAGAAAGACAACACATGAAGTCTCCAGCAGGAAGAGTTCAAAGGCCGACAGCTGTTTCCATCTTTTTCCTCATTTTCTGTTCTGGTCTGTCTGCTTGCTGTGGCTTAAAGAACCAGCTTTCTGAGGTTTTACTCAGAAAACCACTGAAGCTTTTAAATAATGAAAAGAAATTCTATCAAGACAGAAAAGATGTGCTAACAACTTGGTAACAAGAATAATATTCACCTACTGGAGTTTTCTATGAATTATTTGCATTGTGGTACCCTTTGAAGTTTTAAGCAAATGATTTTCTTCTATTATTTTCTAATGTAACCTTATCCCTGGCTGCTTCTTGTTTCTTAGACTCTTATTTTCCCTTCTTCCTGATTTCCTCCTTTTGTATTTAACAAGATATAAGAAAATCAGTGGCTTATGCCTACAAACAAGGAGCCTTGGTGGCACAACAGTTAAGGGTTCGGCTGCTAACTGAAGGGCTGGCAGTTTGAACCCACCCAGCAGCTCCTCAGGAGAAAGACCTGACGATCTGGATCTGCTGCTGTAAAGATTAACCCGTTGCCATTGTTAGGTGCTGTCAAGTCTATTCCGATTCACAGCAAGGTTTCCAAGGCTGTAAATCTTTACAGAAGCAGACTGCAACATCTTTTTCCCACAGAGTGGCTGGTGGTTTCAAAACACTGACCTTTTGGTTAGCAGCTGAGCACTTAACCCCTGGCACCACCAAAACCCTATGGGGCAGTTCTGCTCTGTCACATGGGGTAGCTATGAGTCGGAATTGACTCAGTGGCACCTAACAACAACAATAACAGGCGCAGAAAGGGCTTCCTCCCACTTTTTAAACCATTTTGGAAATCATCCCTCTCCAAATTTAAGGCTGTTTTACCAGGAAAAGACAGATACTAACCTGATTACCTTCTCTTAAGAAGTATCTCTTCTCTATGACCTGTGAGAAACAGAGAAAGAATGTAAGGGCTCGGTAGACGTCCCTGGAAAAAGTGGTGTCATGGCCACTAATGAAACTAACAGGTTTATATTTAAATCAATAGTCTCTTGAATAGCTCTAGATGTTCACTTATACAGCGAATTAATGAGATCAGGAGTGTGGGAGTGTTCTATAAAGGACTGCCTCATTCCAAAAAAAATAAATGACAGATCAAAAAATAAATGAACAAACAAAAACCACCAAATACTCGAAGAATGAAGTGAAGACACCAACGACATAAGACCCCAAGCAATTCCTGGTGCATGGCAGCAAGTTGGGCTGAGTTTCCCAGCAGTCAGCCTCAAAGGGAAATACCACCAGCTTCCACAAAGAACCCATAAGATAAAAGCAAAGCACTGGGCTCCGACAACAGCAGCTATGCTTTAAAAAGGAGACCATGTCAGGTAGTGAACTGCCACATTCCTACGGTGAACACAGTGATAAATTGTGTACGTACTCAATGCAGACAGACGGCACAAAACCAAAAGTAGTCAATTAGCTTTTCTGTGGACTTAAACTGCACCCTTAATTCAGCAGTTTCCGGACTGTCTGTATTTGGTCAGTAGGAGAAATGAGTTAAAGCAGTACAACCCCATCTACTACCACTGAAAAAAGCCCTGAAACTATATATACGAACATAATGAGTTTAAGAGCATCATGTTTTCAGATGACGAAAACATCTGAAAAACAACACATTAATTCGTTCCAATGTTGAGAAACTACAATGGCTGCGGAGGCAGTATTATTTTCCTTACACAGAGCTGCTGTAATGAGCAGTTAATCAGATAAGGATACAGATTAGCTGGAGATTAACACTTACAACATTCACATTTAGAGTTATAAAGCTAAGAACTGCTCTGACTGAGAGCAGTGTCTTCTTCCAGCGCACTGTGACTGGCCTGAGGGCCAAATCACCTGGATTCTTTCTATCTTGGAGACTATGGCCGGGCTACTTTGAGCCACAAGAGACTCAGGGCAAAGCTTCATTCAGTAGCTTCAGAGTAGAAAAGCTGGCTCATTAGTACAGATCTCAAAATACTCTTCCTTCTAAAACGCAAGAAGGGGCTGACCCCCTTTCTTGTCATGAAAATGACAAGACAACAAGAAGAGGAAATCCTCTCATTCTAGAGACGGGAGGAATTACTACTAGCCAGGGGAGTTGGGAGAAGGAGTCAAGACTCCCTCTTGGAGAAGGAACCTTTAAAATCCACTAAACTCTGGAAGATGGGAGGTATAGAAAACTGGGAAGAATTCTAGAGTTAGTTGCCAGGTGCCTGGGTTTCAGGCAACCCCACCTCGGTCACATTCTTGTGTTGTGACTGAAGCAACAAAGAGAAAAGTTACCCTTTTGTCTTCCCACCTCCAACTTGTAACGCCTTTACCAAATCTTGCTCCCTCATTAAAATCAACCAATTTCCTCCTCATTTTTTTTTTAAATGAAGTCTCGCCTGACAACTGGAGTCATACTGGCCTACAGCCTGTTCTGTCTCTAGTCCACAATTTATTACATCTTATTTTTTTAACCATGAAATTAATGTCTTATTAAAAAATTAAACAATAATAATGTGGGATCTCTGCATGTCAGACATAGGTTTATAAGTCATTGCTGTGAAAGGAGAGAATGTCGTATCACATGGGGGCCATGGAAGTTCCTACATTTTAACTCCGAAAACAATGTGGACAGATGATCTGCTCCTGGCAGTGCTTCCTGACATTTTTCATGTCACGGTACATTTAGAAAATGCTAATATTTGTACAGCACATGGGGGCAAATGGAAGAGGCTGCCAATCGCCCAGTCTGGGGGCTCTGGCTGCTCTGAAAACTGAGGGGTCAGTATCTCAGCACCCCTGTAACCTACATGCTGCACACTGGCTGTGAAGTTCTGCAGTGAAGCAAAATTCTCCCAATGGTGTAATATTAAACACTGAAAGGAGTAGGGCTTATCTTATGTTGACATATTGGACAAAAGGGCCAAATATTAGAAGAAAAGTGATTCATAAAGAAGAAATTTGAGGAGGGAAATGTTTTTCTTAGGAGGTTATACTTAAAAGGAAACACAGTAGAAATTAATCTTTTCCAGTATTACATACAGAATTCATCCTATTTTTCTTCACCATGCAATGCCAACACCGGGCAAACAGCTTGAACTTGGTCAGTACGACGTGCTATGCAGCCATAGGGCCTTGTGATGGGAAGACCAACAGTGATGGAATTTACAGTATGCTGAGTCATTCTACATTTTCACCCCAGTTCAGGACACTGCAATGACACTAGCAAGGAGTAACTGGGGGACCAAGGAGATGACAGTATAACCTTACAAAGTAAAAGTAACATTTAGGTGGAGAATAGTGATTGCTGGGAGAGCAAAAAGAACTCAGGGCTTTAACTAAACATAATTTCCTCAGTTCAGTGCGTTTTGGGGGTGAAGAAATACGAAAAGCAGCTAGAAAATGGGGAAACATAAATTGTTTTAAGCAGAGGAATTGTTTATCTTTCTTTAAAAAACCACTTAAATCTGGTAGCTTTACCCTTTGCTGAAAGAACACGGGTGATGAAATCAATGCGTCAGCAGGCCTTGAGCAATTTACACTAACAGATAAGAGAGATCAAAACAAGTATTCAGGCTGTGGAGTTCAGGAGGAAGGAATAAAGGGACATAGCATTCTACAAATAATTTAAACTCTCATTGTATGTAAATTAAGTTTTAAAATAACTTAATTGAAGTCATTACCTTATCAAAAAACCTACTGAGTTTGACAGCATTGGAAGAACCTGCAGCTAAGTACCGTGGATTCGTGCAATCCTAGAAGACAGAACGTAAGATCGTAAGATCGGCACTGAAAAGTTAGGAAACATAAGCTCTTTGTTAGTCATTACTGTTCCTGTTGCACATTTCTGCAGTAAAGTATTAGGCATAATAGTCTCATAAAATATTGAGATAATTTTCAAATTATTGTGCAAGAGGCAGAGAAAAGTGCTAAAGGAAGATAAGACCACTTACTTTTTGTCATTTAAGCAGTTTTAGAGGCTACTGAATCAAGGGATTCATCACCAACTAATTCCCAAAGAAAGATAAGATTGCTAATAGTTTGCTAGCGACAAAACCAAAGTACTAATCAGACCTACATACATTTATTCTGGAAATCAGAATATAGCCATTAAAAACAGTAAATACTTTGCTTTTTAGTACTAGTTAATTCACAAGTGCTCAACTAATTAAGTAGTACTATGCAGTTCATAGGAATAGTAGGAAGCCTGAAAGCAAGGATTTAGAGGAGCAAAGCGTAAACAGAATAGTGGGCAGGGATTTCTCACTCACAGAATGCAAAGTACTGCATCTCTTGGTAGGCCACAAAGATATACTGTTTTTGATAATAATAAACAAAACACGTATTACTCTTATTTAATAGAACTTTTAAAAATAGGAAAAAAAATGGGACCCAGAAGAGACAAAACAGTCTGGCACGTTATATATTAAAATGAGCAGCAAAGCAAAGACTTCAGGCTTACTACCCCTTCTCCTGGAATTCCAGTGTTTCACTGCCTTTGTTCGTCACCACTGACATGCCACATCAAGAGACAGAGTATTGTGATTTTACCTCAAATGCCACCTAAGACCAGACTATGAGAATATCATGCAGGCTCCTTTGCAAGGGAGATGCTTGTCTTTCAGTTGGTCACCCTTTGTGTCCCTTGGGAAATTACTGAAATTACGTCACATTTACTCTGTTTTGTAACCTCTAGGCCCATATGATACCTTTCCAGTGAATTTAGTAACAGTCACCTTTTTTTAATCCACATATAATATCACAAGGTTCGCATTTTTAATTTTGGCCAGGAACTAGAATACATTCTCAGAAATTACAACAAACGAGACTGTAACAAATTATTCAAAGATCACAAAGTACTAGAAAAATCGGGGTCTGAATACAAATGTCAGTCCCACTTTTCTAGCTGTGGATCACTGGTTATGCTACTAAACCTTCTAAAGTTGAGTTTATTCATTTATGAAATGGGGATGAAAGCACCTATCCCATAGGATTTCTGTGAAAATTCAATGAGATAATGCATGCCTGGGCACACAGCAGGTACTGTAATACTAGTTCTCTTCTCTCTTCATACCAAGAGAATGCTATCAGGTTGAATTTCCAGGCCCCAAAGCACCTAATATAATAAAGATAATTCCATATATGGATTAAACAGACTGAAACATCATCGTACAAACTGTTGTATTTGAAACAATGTTTGAACATATCTCTAAAGCAGTAGAGGCAGATGAGAAACAGACCTTAGACAGATCTGTGTCAGCTAAGTTTTGTAAAATGGATACCGACTACATAGTCATCACAATCTCAGAAGATTTCAGATATGATTCCAAATAGAGCTAAATAAGGGCACAAAATACAAAAGATAAAACACATAGCAAATGAACAAACAAAACTCCTCCAAAAACTTAGTTTCGGGGTTCTGTAATTTCAGGTTGACTAGGCTAAAGAATCCCAATGATATTAAGATGAGTATTTTAGAGCTGAAAGAGCCATCTGCCATTGATCATGGCTGAGGGCAAAGCCTGAAAATTAGTAGCTCTAATAGCTTGTCTAAGCTTGAGAAAAGAATACTAACTAGGGAAGTTGCTTGAATATGATCACTTTGAAGCAAACGTAACAAAGAAAAATTCGCACTAGACACAATAAGCCTAACAGGAGTTTAAAAAAAAAAAAAAGTACTCTTCCCCCTACGTATAACTGAAACAATTTGCATTTATTCAGGTAGAACATGAAAGCTTGGATTTCACCTTTGATTTATCCTTTCATGTTATTCTTACTTTTCTATACTTTTAAGTAAATTCATACAGTAACTGATGATGCTAACAGGAATAGTGTTACATCTGTTTCTTATTTGAGGCTTTATACTTACTTGTTGAGTCTGTGGACCGCTATCTCTTTTGGAAACTTCTCTTACCCAATTTTCCTCCTCACATTTTCTTCCTTGCATCCTCAAAACCCTCTCCTATTGTTGCTTCTGCTGTGCTCTTGGGGCTGTACACTGATGAAAGGCTAAAAGTATGTCATATGTGAACTCTCTGGAGACCGTGGGTGCTAAGGTCTCACCACTTGAGTACCTTTATAGTCTTGTAAACAATGGAAAGACTGCCCTGCCTGCGCAACGGAAGTAGGAATACCACATATTTAGATTATTCTCATGAAATCCACAGGGCACTAGAAACAGATACATTCTGAAATACATGAAAAGTATGCACTGGAACAAATTAAGTGTATTCAGTGGTAAATTTTCCTTTGGAAATAATGTTAAAACAAAGTAATTTCAGTACCTCTCCAACGAGGATGTTATATAGTCTACATATCAGAAATCCTCTAGAGTATCGTGGTACAGGGCCGACTACCTGCAACATTTACATTGAATATTCATTCCATGGTGGCAGCAGAGAAAAATAAGGCAACTCCATCACAAAGCAGAATGTAAAAAACAATGGAATGGAACAGAAGGTGGCTCAGTTATTGGGGTAGGGTAGGTGTAAGGTTGAACTAAGCACTGTTTACAAATGTTGATTCACAAATTAGATGCCATCAGAAACACTTGAATCATCTGTTAAAATTACAGGGTCTTAGTCCTAACACCAGACCCTAAGAATAAAAAGTCTAGTGGCGGGGAAGTTATTTCAAATTTTTCACAAGTAGTACTGGTAATATGAAACACCCAGTCAGGTTTGGGGAACTGTTGGTGTACGTGATTTCTAAGAGTTCTTTCAGCCCCCAAATTCTAATTTTGTTGCAGGATAATTAACAGGAAAATAGGCTTCTTTGTAGAGTACTGAGACTTTGGAGTTAGAGTGCTTGGTTTGATGTGTGTAACTTTGACCTGATTATCTGACCCCTCTCTGCTTCTAGTCTGATGATGCATGTGGGATAATGCACATAATTCACATATTAAGTGCTAAATAAATGTTAGTACTGCTATATTACCACCACCATCACCAGTCTGGAAAGTCAGTGCACTGACTATGTTGCATAAATCCTACTTGTGAATGGGACATATAAACCATGACTGAAGCTGCTGGCCAGAATCCTTCCCTGGGTAATGCTAACTGGCTATTATGAGAACTGTACCTCAGCATTTTCAGCACCAAGCTCTAGCTGAGCTTGCTGTCTCGGGAAGGAACTCAATCCTGAGTATACACAGGAATTTATATAAACTTGTGTTTATGAAGCACTCCTACTTAACAGCTTATAACTTTCTCATTTATCTGTCTGGTTGTTCTTGAAGGTAAGTTTTGTAGTGTAAGAAGCTCAGAGGCTTTCCTAAAGCATGAATAATCAAGGTACAGTATCAGTGACTCGTTTGTCACCTTAATTATTTTGATCTTGGTGTGATTAAAAAAAAATCTTCTTCTGAACAGCCAGTGACTGACATTGCTCCTTGAATAGGCAGTTTCAGGGTCACTGTGGCATCTGCAGTTTCCAGTAGATCAGCACCCAAGGAGGCCGAAGGGGACTGTGCCCACCTGGCAGTCTAGATATGCTGACTCCAATCTTGGCTATATTTTGAACTAGATCCCAAGCTGCCTGACTTCAAGTGTAAACTTCTTTCACTAGACTACCGTGAAACCTGTGAGAGCAGGAACTGGACAGGACTGCCTTGTTTTTCCAGGTCTCGCACGTTTTCTGCCTTTGACAAGGTGCAGTCTTACCACTTTTTTTATCACTCTCTATTACGGAAAATATTTGAGTTTTCCTTCTCTGATGGGTTTCTGCCTTACACAGGTTCCGGCTTTCACAGGTTTTACTGTATATAACTTGTGAAGTTTTCGGTTTGCCTTTACCTGTTAATATAAATATACATTAGTGAAAATACGTACCAAATTAATCTCTTCTGCATTGAAATCCTCAGCTAGGAAAGCAATCCTGGTTAAAACTTCATGGCGCTTGGTTTCATGAATCTGGTCCAGTTTAGTCCCTATTACCAACAGTGGGATTTGGTTATCAGCAAACTGTTCCCGATCATAATCCCTGTGATAAATAATAATGAAGAGGTGAACAGAATTTACCTTTCCAATGTAGATGTGTAATACTGAAATGGAACTAGCTTAAATTATTTCACTTATAATTTACTGATTCTTCACCTACAAACCTATTTTTCTCCCAATTTCTTCCATCTACTTGTTCATTTATCAGTCTATCCTCATCACCTATTGAGTTCCAACTATTCATGTAACTGCTTGAAATTTGTTCCCACGTGTCTTTATAGACTACTTGAACACCTGACTGCCCACCAGGTATACCAAAGTAGGCTGACTTGACTCCTCCCAAAGCTCTGTCTTCTTAGAGAAGAGCTCAAGAATTTTTCGGTGTAGATGCAGAGAATTGATTCACACCTCAATGTACAGAAAACCCAGGGACCTAACATGGCACTCAAGCCTTGTGCCAGAAGGGAAAATGGCAAGCTTCTGGGTACCTTCTGGGAGATGCACAGGCTCTATATCTACCATATACATTTCTGCCTATGAATAATAAAGAAAAATAGATCATTTCAAAAAAATAAATAGGGATGCTTAGGGCGAGAATAAATTGAATATAGATGAGACTATGGCCTTGGGAAAGATGGATTCAACAAAGGCAAGGTAACAGCTGAAATACAAAATGAATATTAAAAGGAAAGAATTTACTAATAATTGTTTGTCCTGACACGAGAGCCGTGGGAGACAGGCAGAAAGAACCGTTTAGGCTTAGTAGCCCTGGGTTGTTAGCTATCGAATCATTTTTGTTTTCCTGTATTCACCCAAAGGACAGAGTGGTGATATAAACGATGCTTCTCATTACTGAAAGGAAGACAGAGCCCGACATGTTTGAATTAATTTAAATTCTATTCACATATGAGAAATAAAATAGATTTCGATTTCTGACATGTCATAAGCTCCATTTACAACAGTCTGCAAAATCTGGTTGCAAACAACTTCTGACAGCAAATCAATATTATGCAATGCAATCAATACAACACAGTTGAGCACAGCTTTTCTTCTTCCTTTGACGTTACTTTTTTTCTCTTTGAGTATCTAAATTGGCGGGGGGAGGTTACTGAATCTTTATGGCCTTTACGATAATCTTAAACGGCCTCAGCTACTGTTCAGCCTTGCAACACAATTGTTTTGAACTATTTTAACCTCGTTCTTATAAAGATATTAACATTCTATTTATTGCAACAAAGCCAATAATAGCTTGAGTTGAAGACCTTTCTACCAAGACCTTCTTAGCAACATCAATCTTGCTTCAAAATAATCCAGATGAGAGTGGCAGAAGGTGGAGAATGGGTAGACGTGGATGAAACAAAATTGGCCATTGTTGGAAGTGGGTGGCAGGCATACAGAGGTTTACTACACTATTCTCTATGCTTATGTATGTTTGACACTTCCTGTAATATAAAGTTAAAAAACCTTTTACACGGTTCAAAACTTAAATTGACATAAAAGATTTATGCTAAGCAGTTTTGTTCCTACTCCTGTCTCTCTCTATCCGTTTCCCCTGGTCACCTATAGGTAACTATTTTTTATTAGTTTCTTCTTCATCCTTTCACTGTTTCTTCATATAAATATAAATACATATTGTTATTCCTTCCCTTTCTACATAATAGGAGGCATACCATATATACTCTCTGTACCTTTAATTTTTAACCTAACAATATATCCTGGAGATCTTTCCATTTGACTATATAGATCTTCCTGGTTATTTTTTTTAAATAGGTGAATAGTACTCCAGTGTGTGGATATACTATTATTTACTCAACCAGTCTGCTGTTGCTGGACACTAGGGTTGTTGGCAATATTTTGCTATTATAAATAAGGCACCAGTGAAGAACAATGTATTAATGTTTTATACATTTGCAGGTTCATCTATAGCATCAAAATTAGGTTGTAGGGTCAAAATGCAAATCTGTAATTTTTACTGACACTTTGAACTCCTTGACACTAATGCAGATTTCTTTCAGATCTGAATATACTCTCTCTTAATCCTAAATTTAAAAAAATTTCTTGAGTAATTATAATTTTAGTAGAAAATAAAATAGCTAGGTTGATGAAGACATCAATGATGAAAGGAACTGAGATAGGAAGCAGAAAACATCAACCAGACTTTGAAGTATGGATTTGAAATTAGTTGTATTTATTCCTTAGTAGATCTTCCATGAATCCACACTAATGCACACAAACTGATCCTACACTGGGTTTTCACGTAACAATTAGATCTCCATACAGAAAACAGTCTTCAAAAGCCATTCTTCAATTAAAAATGGAAAACAGGTTCTGTTCTGAGTGGGATGGAGTAAGCAAATCCACCCTATCTCACCCACTGAATGCAGCTATAAAACCTGTATAGGAGGCATCAAGCAGCTATTTGAGGACTCTGAAAAGTTAATAGTATGGGCAGATGGAGGCAGACAACCAGAATTCAAAGTACCACTAAACCAGCAGTGAGTTAACGGATTTCTTCTCCCTCCCATATCCCTGTCTCAGTGCAAATGAGAACGAAACCTCAAAGTGGACATTGGTGTGGACAGTGAGAACTCCAGAAGTCCTACAGTTCTGGCACAAGGAAGAGGAAAGAGGTCTCCTAATGCTCAGACACAGTGTTTTTTTCCATTTCTCTGTTCACTACACCTGCCAGCCCCCACCCCCACCACCTCCAGCAATTCCATGGTGGTTGTGACAAAGGCCTTACTTAACACAATGAGAGGGCTCAAGAATCAAAACCCTGAGAGAGAGAATTTTTTCTCTTCAAAAATAACGGACGCCAGAAGACAGTGGCACCACCTTTAATGTGCTGAAAAAAATGAACCATCTACCCAGAATATTACAGCCAGTGAAAACCTCCTTCAATGATAAAGGTAAAATAAAGACATTGTCAAACGAAGGAAAACTAAGAGAATTCATTGTCAGCAAACCTGCTCTGAAAGAATTGCTAAAGGGAGTTCTTCAGACAGAAGGGAAATATATCAGAAGAAAACTCGGAACATCAGAATTGAAGAAGGAGCAAAGAAATGGTAAATAACTAGGTACATATAATAGATTAGGTAGGTTCAATGTACATAGATGTAATATGTAAGACAATTGTATATGTATGTAAATTCAGTGTACAATTTATATAAGAGAAGTATAATACTAAGGGGGGAGGCTAAAGCGACATGTATGTTGGTAAGGTTTCTACCTTCCACTAGAAGTGGTAAAATAACATTTCTAAGTAGATTGTGGAAAGTAAGTACATGTATTGCAATCCCTACAGCAACTACTAAAAAATATATATATATAAAGAGATATAGTAAAAAACACAACAGATAAATTAAAACATAATTAAAAACATGCACATAATTCAAAAGAAGGTAGGAAAGGGAAAACAGAATGAAAAAAAGAGGGAATAAATAAAAAGCAATCAAATGGTAGACTTAAGTCCAAACATATGAATAATTACATTAAAGGTAAAGTGGTCTAAACATACCGATTAAAAAATAAGACTATTAGAATGGATTAAAAAAACTATGAGCCAACTATATGTTGTCCATGAGAAACTCACTTATAACACAGATAGGTGAAAAGGATGCGAAGAAGATATTCCATGCAAGCACTAATCAAAAGAAAGCTGGAGTGGCTACATTCATATCAGAAAAAGTAGATTTCATAACAAAGAAAATTAAAAAGAATGAAGAGTGACATTACATAATGATAAAAGGGCCAATTAACCAAAAGAGAGAATTTACCAAAATGTATATGCACTTAACAACAGATCTTCAAAATATATGAAATAAAAATTGACAGACTAAATGGAGAAATAAACACACAATTATAATTAGAGACTTCAATACTCCTCTCTCAGTAATCAATATAACTCAAAGACAGAAAGTCTGCAAGGATATAGAAGAACTGAACACCACCATCAGCTAGATCTAACTTTACAGAGCACTCCATCTGACAACAGTATATAATACACATTCTTTTTAAATGCACACGTAGCAGTCACCAAGATAGACCATACCCTGGTCATGAACAAACTTGAACAAATGTAAAAAAAAAAACTGAAATCATACAAACTATGTCCTTAGACCATAATAAAATTAAATTAGAAATCAGTAACAGAAAGATAACAGGAAAATTTCTAAATATTAAACAACACATTTCTAAATAATCCATGAAGAAGTCTCAAAAGGGATACTCAAAAATATTTTTAAATGAATGAAAATAAAAATAAAACATATCTAAATTCGTGTGAAGTAGCTAAAGCAAAGTTTAGAGGGAAATTTATACCATTAAATGCTTTTATTAGATAAGAAGAAAGGTCTCAAATAAAAAAAATCTAAACCACATGAACCAAAGACTCCACCAGCTGAGTCCACAAGAACAAGAAGGTGCCTGCCTACCACCAATGACTGCTCTGAAAGGGATCACAACAGAGAGTGACAGACAGAGCAGGAGAAAAATGTAGAACAGAATTCAGATTCACGAAAAAAGACCAGACTTACTGGTCTGACAGAGACTGCAGGAACCCCCGAGAACACGGCCCCTGGATACTCTGCTAACCCAAACTGAAACCACTCCTGAAGCCTACTTTCCAGACAAAGATTAGACAGGCCTATAAAAAATAAATAAATAAAACACGTGCGAAGAACATGCTTCTTAGTTCAATCAAATATACGAGACCAAATGGGCATCTCCTGTCCAAATGCAGGACAAGAAAGCAGGAAGGGACAGGAACTGGATGAATCGTCATAGGGAACCCGGGGTGGAAAGGAGTGTGCTGACACATTGTGGGGACTGCAACCAATGATACAAAACAATATGCATATAAATTACTGAATGAGAAATTAACTTGAGCTGTAAACTTTCAACTAAAGTACCAAAAAAAAAAAAAAAAAAAAAATTAGGTTCCACCTTAAGAAACTGTAAAGAGACAGCAACATAAACATAAAAGCAAGCCAAAGGAAGGAAACAATAAAAAACAGAAATCAATAACATTGTATACACAAAAACAATAGAGAAAAGAGATGAAACCAAAAGATGGTTCTTTGAAAAGATCAATAAAATTGATAAACCTCTAGCAAGACTGACCAAGATACATACAGAAGATACATATTCATATCAGCAATGAAACAGGGGATATTACCATAGAATCTGCAGATATGAAAAAGGATAATAATACTGTAAACAACTCTATGCACATATATTCAACAACTTAAATGCAATAGATCAGTTCCTCAAAAACCACAAACTACCGAAACTCACCTAACATGAAATAGATAACTTGAATAGTCTTAAATTATTAAAGAAGTTAAATTTATAGTTAAAACTTTTGAAAAAGAATTCTTCAGGCCCTGATGGTCTTACTGGTGAGTTCTACCAAACATTTAAAGAAGAAATAGCACCAACTACACACAATCTTTTCCAGAAAACAGAAAAGGAAGAAACATTTCCAACTCATTCTATGAGGCCAGCATTATCCTCATACCAAAACAAGTCAAAGATAATACAAGAACAAAAACCAAATCCCTCATAAGCATGGACAAAAACCATTAAGAAAATATTAACAAATCAAGTCCTGCAATATATAAAATGAGTAATACACCATGATCAAAGAATGTAAGATTAGTTCAATATTTGAAAATCAATGTAATCCACCAATGTAATCAATATTAACAGTCTAAAGAAGAAATCCACTTGACCATATCATTTGATACAGAAAAAAGCTTTTGACAAAATTCAACGTCTATTCATGACAAAATCTCAGCAAATTAGGAATAAAAGAAAACATTCTCAATCTGATAAACAGTATCTACAAAAAACCTACAGCTAACATCATATGTTCTAGTGAAAAGATTGGAACAAGATCAGGATCACTTCTATTTAGCATCAGACTGGAAGTCATAGCCAGGGTAATAAGGTAAGAAAAAAGAAATAAAAGGAATATAGATTAGAAAAGAGGAAATTAAAACTTTCTATGTAGAAAATCCCAAGGATTCTAACAAAAAAATCCTAGAGCTAATAAATGAAAGGTCACATGTCAATACTCAAAATCAACTGTATTTCTCTCTATCTTAGCAATGTACAATTTGAAACTGAAATTTAAAGAATACATATTAAATACTTAGGTATAAGTCTAATAAAGCATGCACAGAATCTGTATGCTGAAAACTACAAAATGCTGATTAAAAAAAAAAATCAAAGAAGACCTAAATAAATGGAGAGATAGACTGTGTTTGTGGACTGAAAGACTCAACAAAGTAAATCGCCAATCCTCTCCGATTTGATCTATAGGTTTAATATAATTCCAATCAAAATTCAAGCAGAACTTCTTGTCGACCAAGACAAGCTGATTCTCAAATTTATATGGAAAGGCAACTAAACAGAATGCTAAACAATTCTGAAAAGAATAAAGCTGGATGAAATAACACTGCCTAATTTTAATACTTACTGTAATACTACAGAAATCAAGACGGTGTAGTATTGGGAAAAGATAGTCACATAGATCAATGGAATAGAATAGAACCCAGAAATGACCCATATAAATACGGTCAATTGCTTTTTTGGCAAAAGAGCAAAAGTAATTCAATGAAGAAAAGATAGCCTTTTCAACAAATAGTGTTAGAACAATTACACATCCGCATGCAAAAGTCAACCTCAACCTAAACCTTTTATCTTACACAAAAACTAACTCAAAACAGATCATAGACCCTAAAACTTCTAAAAGAAACATAGGAGAAAACCTTCCTGATTTGGGGTAAGGCAAAGAGTTCTTAGACATAACACCAAAAAGCACAATCCAAAAAGAAACAAATCGAGAAATTAGACTTTTACCAAAACGAAAAACTTCGTGAAAGACACTGCTTTGTGAAAGAGAAAGAAAAGACAATCTATATCACATGAATGCAAGATGCTAATAATAGGAGACACAGTGTGCAGGGGGGAGAGGAAGTATATGCAAACTCTGTACTTTTTGCACAATTTTTCTGTAAAACTAAAATGGCTCTAAAAAAAATAAAGTCTATTAAAACAACACACATTTTAATGGCTTTTGAACTATTTAGCAGACTGCATTCCAACAGCATTATACTAATTCACAGTGACCACCAGCAATGCATAAAAATACAAGTTCTTCTGTAATTTCCACCGTACTGATTATTGTCAATAAAAAAGAAAAATTTTGTTTTGAAAAAAAAAAAGACATCTACAGACCGGGAGAAAATATTTGCAAATCAAACATCTTACAAAGTATTATTCTGGAGGGTAAACCAAAACTAAAGCCCACTGCCATAGAATTGATTGCGACACACAGCAACCCTAGAGGACAGAGAATAACTGCCCCATAGGGTTTCCAAGGCTGTAATCTTTATGGAAGCAAACTGCCACATCTTTCTCCTACAGAGCAGTTGGTGGGTTTGAACTGCCGACCTTCCAGTTAGCAGTCAAGTGCTTTAACCCGGGCTCCTTTTTGGAGAGTACATTCCTACAAAATGCTATAATATTTCAAACCAAGTGTGAAGTAATTTGGGCTTACCCATTTGTTACCAAGACTCCGGTTGGTACCAAATCCCTGTTGAGAGCTTCCAATGACCAACGATACAAGTTTTGGGATGATTTCTTATTTGTTAAGTCATGTACTAAAATAATACCTAAAATAATCAGAGAATATAATATCATTACTGTAATAATTCCTCTTCATTTTACAATCGGTAAAGCAGAGTTTGGAAATATAAGCACTAGGCTGTTTAAGGAATCTAGTGTTCTATTATGACTAACAAACTTAAAGACATAATTATTTTAAAATTTCCTCTACATATTCTTACAAATAACTACAAAACTTTCTTTGTTGGTTATATAACTTATTATTATTCTATAAAGGCTTACAAAATGTCATTAAAACTTTTAGAATGTCCTTTCTTTTTTCTTCATTCGGCAAATCCTGAATGCCTATTCCGTGTCTGGTCCTAGCTGTAGAACCACCTCATTATAATAAAGAGAATCAAAACAACTTCAAGTACATAAATGACAGTCATTCAAAAGTAATGTTGTTTCTGCACTGCAAATAGTACCATAGTACTGTCAGAGACATCAGTATATACACATTACTAATATTCACTAAAAAGAATATTACATAATAAAAACTTATTAAAATGGTATTGATTTAATTTGCTTCAATTGCTATTCTTTAGCTGACAAAATGTCTTGTACATCTCTCGGGCCTAATCTACTCAAAGTCTAATTTTCTAGTTCTTGGAATTTATGTTTAGCTCTGTAAGTTTGCTATCTATGAGAAACTTAGTTAATAGAGTAAAAGAAATATGCCACTAGAAGGGGTAGGAAGAGAGAGTCAAAAAATATGAATAGTAGAAAAAAGATGAACCATGGAGAGACTGAGAATCATAAAATGTGTTAAAACACAAATACAATAAAATAGAATTAGTTAAGATCCTAGACAGAAAGGCAGAACTGGTAATTATTATAATAAGATATAGATAAGAGAAAAATCTTTAATGCCTAGTGGAATTTAGGATATCATCTTGTGGACAAACACGCTAACCCTTTCCTATATCACCCATAGTCTACTGTGGAAAGAGGACGTGAAACTGATGATTCCTCCATCCTCAAGATGTGGGATTCATCAGTTTGAAAAAGAAAGGCAGAAGAAGTAGAATAATTTGACTCCTTTAGTTTTTACAGCCATCTGTGCAACTAAGGTGCTTGTGTAAGCTACAGGTGGCTTGTTCCAACAGCTCAGATAAACCTGTATTTCTCCTGGTGTCTGGAACAGAAGTCTGCCTCTTGCTTTCATATCCAATTGCACTCATTTGACCTTCCTTAATGAGGGGATCTATTAGGTATCAAGGACACATAATAGAGAATTCATTAAGATAAGGAATAACAAGCTTCTGCCAAGAGAAACGTTCCAGAGCTAAGGTAAAAGAAGACAGAAGTAGGTTTTTCAAAAAACAACTTAATAGGGAATTTTTTTTTTAACTTTAAGAAACAGAATATATTTCAGCCTTATCTGTAATACCTACATAGGACATAAGTTCATGATAACATTCAAGGAGGAGACAAATCTCTAATGAATACTAGGTATAGAAAAGATAATCAAATAAATAGGAATTTAGACAGATTTCTTTTTCAGCACTTACAAGTTTGCAATTCAGAATTCTATGAAGTTTCTAGGACTTGAGTTGTTTGATCTTATTATTTATAATTTTTTTTACCCTACCTCTTTCCCAAGAAGATCTAAATGGCAAGAGGTATTATATGTCCAAGCTTCCCTTGGCTAGGTCAGATTGATATTAACTTTGACAAGTCATTTGACTGATATAATCCATGTTTATTGCTTGATTCTTAAACTAGGGTTCATTTTCTTCATTCCTTTTCTCTAAGAAGTCATTTCTAACACTCCACCAATTATAAATTATCTTAATGTTTTTCTCATTTATACATACTGCATTAATATATGCCATTATTATATACTTTTCTTCATGATGATGACATATTAATGTCATTATCTTGTAAGCATGTTTTGTTTAAGAACATTTCGTTTCTTAAACTGTGACACTTTCTGATGGATTTCTGACTAGATGGGACATGGGACTAAACTCATACAACTCATCTCGTACTCTGAAGTACGTATCCCATGACAAGAACCTTCTTGACTGCTTTTTGTGGTACCCACAACACCCTATGATGTGGGAAGACAGTGAAAGAGGAATATAAGGAATAAAGAAGGTACTCAATAAATGCAATGCTTACCTAACATTGAAGAAGATCTAAACACAGTGTAAATGAGATCCTATTAATAGCTACACATTTACCAGGAGAGGAGGGGTAAGGTGCCAAATCTTTGATATTTCAATCAAAGGCAAATTAAAATTATATTTCACAGTAAAAGATGTTTTAAAAAAGGAAAAATAAAAAGATAATGAAACATATCCTATAGGCATCAATGGTTCAGTCCCGACACATAACACAGTAGGCATTCTATGAATTACAATTATGTCTTCTATTACACACCTCCATCTGGAAGTCTGCTCCACGTATTTGAATATCTGTAACTGGATGAAATTTCTGCACCCCTAAAAACACTCTCAGGCAGCTCTTTATAACTGCATAAGCCTCCTTCTAAGGAGCAGATGGAAGAGATCCCTGTATGTCCTGTGACATCTGGCTTAGAACAGAACTGCTAATGGTTCTCCTGTATTTACTCAACCGACTGGAGAACGGCACTCCCAGGGGACAGTGTTTTGAAAGTGCCATGTTTTATGTCTTATCCCAAATATAATTTTTGCAATATTTAGTTTATGACAATAATACAACTAGAAACACTTAGACGAACCAGATATTTAATGCTCTGAATTGCCTGGTTAAAATCTAGAAACACAACTGGAATGTGATGTAAAGGTTTAAATCTAGAGTTGTGAATACATTAGATTTTTCTCAAATTAAGATGAGCACGACATTCCCCAGCATTTTATGTTAGATGATCTCTATTCCTAGACCATTAATATATGATAGAAATACAAAACGCTTTACCATTTACAGAATTGTAGAATACTGCTCTTGTGCTTTTCACACTGTTGGCACTGCCCACAGAGCCTCCAACATCCCATAATTCTATATAGTAAGTCTTCTCTTCTGGGGTTCCTTCTCTGTAGTCATGAACCTAACAAATCAATAGATTAAAATTATTACAACAATTGAAACAACTAGTAAGCACTTTCTTTCCAGTTTAAAGCACTGGACATTCCATATCAGCCATTAGCTGGTTATTGTAACTTGTAAGTCACAGTCTCTTTGGGTTTACATTCCTTATCTATAAAATGGAAAGTACTGGTGTTAATATCTAAGATCTGTTCCAACTCTAATATTCTGTGGTTTGCCCTGGAAGGGTGGTGTAACAGTAGAAAGTGGTTTTTTATCTTCTTGACAAAGGTGTACACTTTACTAAAATGCCAGTTGGCCTCCAAGTCCATTTTTTCTTCTTTGCTCAACGGCTTTTACTGAGTACCTCTCAAATTATAAGGCAGAGTCAATTCCAATTAGGCAAAGTACTACCATTCCCATCTTTCTAATCAAATTGCTTTCTTAAAGATGCCAATCGCTTTCTTGCCAAATCTGAACGCCTCTACTATCTTCAGCCCCTTTCTGACTCCTTGCTGAAAATGTTCTCTTACTGCGCACTATCCTGATTCATCTCACTCTCTGTTCACTTGTTTTTCTATCCCTTTTACTGGGTTCTCTTTCTATCATAAACTTGTGACTAGTCTCTAAACCTCAGTGTTTAACCTCTGTCCTTTCCCCCACAACATTTTCCTGTGTTTCAGACACCTTTGGTTTGCTAAGCCAACAACTATTCCCAGTTCCCTTTTTCCATGCCCTCTCTTACTAGACAGGCTGGAAAGCCAGGTGCCACTTTGCTTCTCTGGCAGTTAGGGATGGTCCCATGACCTAGGTTTGCCCCGTGAGACTTAAGGGGAAGTCTGCTGAGGGCTTCTGGGAAAACTTTTGCTTTCCTGACAAAAGGAACAAATGTTGATGCTGTGCCTTCTCCCTTTTTCCTGCCTTGAACAAAGACACAATGCTTAGAACTACAGAGCCATTCTGCAATCCTGAAGTGACAAACATAACTGCTAAGGATGACTGTGCACAAAGAGCCAGAGTCTTTGATGGCATCACTAAGCCACTGCACCAAACCTGGAACTAACTACCTCCAGACTTCCTGTTACATGATATAATCAAATATGTTTATTTCTTAAATCAGGAATCATCAAACTGCAGCCCATGGATCAAATCTGGCCTACCACCTGTTTTTATAAATGACATTTTATTTGAACATAGCCAGGCCCATTCATTTACATTTATCTGTGGCTGCTTTCTTAGAAGTGCAAAGTTAAGTAAGTTGTGACAAAGATCCACAAAGCTTAAAATATTTACTATCTGGCCCTTTTCATAAAAAGTTAGCTGATCCCTGGCTATTCTGTAACTTGCAATGAAAAGCAATCCTAATTAATATAGACAATTCATTCACTTTCAGGGCTTAAATTATTATTTCTCTGTGAATCTCCAGATCTAAATTCAGATTACTATTTACACTTCTGCATTTACAATTACAAACTCACTTCACTATAGACTACTGATTCTTCTTTGGATTTGTGCATGCCTCTCCATCCCTGGTGGTACAGTGGTTAAGAGCTCTGCACCAAGAGGTCGGCAGTTCGAACCCACCAGCCACTCCCTGAAAACCCTATGGGGTAGTTCTACTCTGTTCTACAGGGACTGACTCAACGGCGACAAGTTGGGTTTGATTTTGTTTTCTCCATTTCTGCAACCATTTCTCATTTTAGCCCATACAGTCTCACATTTAAACTATTCCAGCAGTCTCCCAGCATGCTTTTCTATTTTAATGTCTCATCTCTCACTCCTCCCTGACTCCTGAAATCTTCCATCATGCCTTCTGGAACTCAAAGATGAGTCATCAGCAAAATCCCCCTCATCTTCAACTTCTTTTCTGAGAACTTCTTATTCTAACTGACACACTGCATTCCCCTGAGAACAATGCCTCACCTGTGGCCCTCTTGGCTGGTAGCTATTATCTCTCCCACCCCTTGTACCACTGGGCCTGATGGCATAGCAGTTATTCTTTTTGCTAGCTTTGAATTTTAAGTCATTGGATTACCACCCCCCCCCCAAAAAAAAAAAAAAAAAAACAAAGCAAAAAAACAAACTAATTGCCGTTGAGTCGATTAATGCTTCTTGGTAATCATTCACAAACCACGGGGCTATTTTCCCTCATTCCTTCAAGATTTCAGATCCTAACTCACTGTTCCTCCACCACTACTTGTGTCATAATTCTTTTTTTTTTTTCTGGGTCAAAACAGACATGCTTTTATTTTGTTTTGTTCACAAAAGGAGACAGGAAGTTGAAAATAAAGCAGTAGATAAAGATATTGCAGGGAGGAGATTTCCACTTTTTTAAATTTCACTGATTTTGTTGTTGGTGGTTGTTGAGAATATACACAGCAAAACATACACCAATTCAACAGTTTCTACATGTACCATTTAGTGACACTGATTAAATTCTTTGAGTTGTGCAACCCTTCTCATCCTCCTTTTCTGAGTTGTTCCTCCCCACTAACATAAATTCACTGCCCCCTAAAGTTCCTATCCAATCTTTTGAGCTGGTGTTGTCAGTTTGGTCCCATACAGTTCTTAAGAGTATAATGCTCAAAGCAGATATATTTTACTAGTAAGCTAAACTACTATTTGGTTTTAAGAAGACTTCAGGGAATATTTTTGGTTTAAGGTTTAAAGATTATCTCAGGGCAATAGTTTCAGGGGTGCATCCAAACTTCATGGCTCCAGGAAGTCTGGAGTCCACAAGAATTTGAAATTCTGTTTTTCATTTTTTCCTTTTTGATGAGGATTCTTTTAGAGAATCTTTAATCAAAATGTTCACTAATGGCAGCTGGGTACCATCCAGTTTTTCTGGTCTCATGGCAAAGGAGGCAGTTGTTCATGGAGTCAATTAACCACATATTCCATATCCTCCTCCTATTCCTGACTCTCCTTCATCTGTTGCTCCAGGTGAATAGAGTCCTGTCATAATTCTTGGTGATTTCAATACTTATACAGATAACCTTTTCAATATGCTGGCCTCTCAGTTCCTTGCCCTTCTCTCTTCCAATGATCTGGTTCTCTACTCTATTTCAGTTACTCGTTCCCATGGTCATACCTGAGTCCTTGTAAGCACCAACAACTGTAACCCCAGTGTCATGGATTGAACCGTATCCCCCCAAAGTATCTCTCAACTTGGCTGGGTCATGATTCCCAGTATTGTATAACTGTGTACCATTTTGTCATCTGATGTGATTTCCCTATGTGTTGTAAATTCTATCACTATAATGTAATAAGATGGATTAGTGGCAGTTACATTGATGAGGTCTACAAGATTAGTGTCTTAGGCCAATCTCTTTAGAGATATAAAAGAGAGAAGTGAGCAGAGAGACATGGGTGCCTCATACCACCAAGAAAGCAGTGCAAGGAGCAGAGCGAGTCCTTTGGACCTGAGGTTCCGTGTGCTTAGATGCTCCCAGACCAAGGGAAGACTGATGACAAGGAGCTTCCTCCAGAGCCAACCAACAGAGAAAGCCTTCCCCTGGAGCTGATGCCCTGAATTTGGACTTGTCGCCTACTAGACTGAGAGAGAATAAATTTCTCTTGTTAAAGCCATCCACTTGTGGTATTTCTGTTATAGCAGCACTAGATGACTAAGACACCCTCCATAATCTCAATTTTGAACATCTCCCTCTTTGATCACCTCCTGTCTTCTAAGCTTACTCCTAATACTCCAACACTAATAATCTCTGATCCCACAGGGCCCTACAGTTAATTAATCCTAATACCTTTCACAGCCCTCCTCCCACTTCCAAGTCCTCAGGTTCTTTCTAACTAAGCATAAATTCCATAATCTGTTATTATAATCACCCTCTGCCCCCTCTCACATTTTTTTATTCATCTGACAAAATTCCAACCCTGGTTAAATCCACCTCTCCTCCTACTCCACACATGCAACCCAGCTAGCTAACTCTGGAGCTCAGAAAAATACACATTCCAGCTGACTGAGTTCACTTTAAATTCAAGTGTGCCTTTACAGCTGTCCTTTAATCAGTTACATACTCCATTTACTCTTTTTCTCTACTAGATAATTATTTCATACGCTATTCTTTCCCCAAACTTCCAATATCTCTTCCCCATCCTCAACCACAGCTGATAACTTTGCTTCCTAAGACAGAAGCAATCAGAAGAGAACTATAGTCTGCTCTTCCTACATCTATCCACCACCCTGCATCTGTACCCATATACTCTGCCTTCCCTTCTGCTATTATAGATGGACTGTCTGTGCTCCTAAGGCCAACTTCTCCTTTTGTGCATAAAATCTTATCCCCTCTTGCTTACTCAGAGATGTAACTTCCCCAATTCTCCCCCTCTCCCTTATGTGAATAATCTTTCCTTCTCTGCTGAATAATTCCTCCCAGCATACAAACATGCCACAGTTTTCCCCATCTTACAAGCAAAAAACCTCTTGACTTCATGTTCTCCAGCTACCATGCCACTTCTCTGTTCCTTTTTATAGCAAAGCCCCTCCAAAGAGTATCTATTCTCAACTATAATCCTTTTTCTCATTTTTTCTTTGGAACTCATTCTTACCAAACTTTTGTCTCCATCACCACACTGAACTATTCCTTGTTAAAGTCACCAATGATCTCCTCATTGCTAAATCAAATAGTCAATGATCAGTTTTCACCTTACTCCATTTGACACAATTGATCATTTCTTCTATCATGCAATGCTTTCTTCACTTAGCTTCCAGGATATAACCTCACTGGCTAATCCTCAGTGTCCATTTTTCTGATCTCTAACTGCTGGAATATCCTAAGGTTTAGTTCTTGGATCTCTTTTCTTCTCTACCAACACTTGCTCTCTTGGCATTTTCATCTATTCTCATGACTATAAATGTTACCTTCATGCTGATGAATTCCAAACTTATATCTATCCTGGAACATCCCTTCAAATCAGACTAGCATACCCACCAGACTACAATTTGAAAGTCTAATAGGCACCTCAAACTTTAACATGTCCAAAAATAATTTCCTGATATTCCTTTCAAAACTATTCTCTCAGTTTTCTGTCTTAAAGGAAATTCCATCCTTCCAGTTAACTTGGACTAAAAACTTAAAAGTGATCCTTGACTCTTCTCTTTTATATTGTACATCTGATTTGTCAGCAGAACCTGTTGCTTTTACTTTATGAATATATCCAAAAACATATCACCACCTCCACTATTACCCCTTGATCAAAGCCTCTATCCATTTCTTTGCCTGGATTAATGTAATGGTCTCTCAACTGGTCTCTCTACTTGAGCCTTGCTAACCCCTCCCTCATTTATTTTCCACACAGAAGCTACAGTGATCATTTTAAAATGCAAGTTAGGTCATACTGCCTTTCTGCTCAAAACCCTCCAATGACTTTGTCACTCAGAGTAAACGCCACAGTTTCTCCTTTTCTCATGGTCTAGATTCTTTAAGCACTTATTGTCTGTACTATATAACTGCTTCAGAAACAAATTCCAATATATGGCAACCTTACCTACATAGTTAACAGCCATAGTATAGCATGGTGGTTCTTAAAAGGGGCATGGATTAGAATCTTCCAAGACTTTTTTCTTTGAGAAATATACATGTCAGACCTCATTCCAGACCTTTGAAGTTCAGTCCTAGGCATGGATATTTTGAACAATTCTCCAAATGCTTCTGACGTAACTCCTATTTACGGACTAGTGATTTTATTGAATTGCACTATTTGGGTATCAAGAGGTCTAGATTATAGTCCTTGATTGCTACTGGTTATCCCTGATAGCCAGTTTCTTTGCCTATAAAAGGAAAGAGTTGTCTCAGGTGATTTCTAAAGTATTTACTATCTTTGAAATAATAATTTTAAAAAAGATAGCTCAGTAGTTAACACAGACGTCATAAAATGCACTAAAGCTCACCTACTATATGCAACAAAATGCTTCACACTTTTACTTACTTGCAATTTTTTTTGTCTAAATGCTTTTGACCAAGGAAAGGGTTAAATAAATAAGGTACTCTATAGAAGTTCCACTGACATAAAGAGAAGACAATTACGAGACTGATAACAAAGAGTGTAGGACAGAAAAATGAGAATAATAAAGCCATTGCAGTCTGGGACCACTTTGGATAATGGAAATTAATCCTCTATACTGTGATAAAAGGTATCATTATTTTGCTACGTGGCATAAATAACTGATAACAAACGATCATTATCAATAAAGTCATCAATAAAGAGGCTTAACTACATGAGTTCTGTTTAAGAAGGCAGATGCATATATATTTTTGCAAGGTTTTTAAATCAAAACAATTGAAACAAACAATACTGTTACAAGGGATAAATTATCAGTTATTAAAAAGCTCATCCGCTTCAATGAAGCTTTCCTGGTCCTGCCCTCCTCCCCTGCCCCAAACAACCAGGGCGGGTTAGATGCCCCTCCTCTTTGCTCCCACAACACCCCATACTCTTGTCTATCATTTCACTAACCACCCTGTCATATTTCCCTGCCTACATCTTTTCTATTAGACTCTGAGCTTAATTTAAGAAGAGGGACCCTGTATTCTTCATCTTTGTAGCTCCAGAAAACAGCATTAATATTAGCACATAGTAGATACCTGGATGTTTGTTAAATCGATGAATAGATTTAGGATAACTCATCCTCTAAGATTTAATAATATTCAGTATATTATTATTTTACTGAATTCCAAACCAACCAAACTACCAAATCCATTGCTGCTGAGTCGATTCCAACTCACAGTGACCCCACTGGGTTTCCAAGGCTGTAAATCTCTACGGAAGCTGACTGCCAGATCTTTCTCCCATGGAGCCGGCAGTGGTTCAAACTGCCAACCTTCTGGTTAGCAGTCGATCGCTTTACCCACTTCGCCACCAGGGCTCCTTATGGAATTACAGTAATTCTCAAGTACTGTTCTGAGAATGAACTAAATCAGAATAGGAAATCTGTTAAAAATACAGATTCCTAGACCACCCCTGAAGCTTCTGGTGTAGGGCTCAAAAATCTATAATTTAAAAAAAAAGTCTCCCTAAGGGATCTTAGGGATCCTGATGGCGCTGTGTCTGGCTGCTAACCAAAAGGTCAGCCATTCAAAAATACCAGCTGCTCCCCGGAAACCCTATGGGGCAGTTCTACTCTGTCCTATAGGGTCGCTATGATTGGAATTGACTGGACGGCAATGGGTTTGGGTTTTTTAAGGGATCCTGATACATAGTTACATTTGGCAACCATTGCAGTACACCACTTTTTGCTCTGAAGTTATTCCAAATGTCTGATGTCACCTCTCCTAAAAGACTATAACTCCTCTGAGAATAGTCATCATGTTATATAATCCCAGGGTAGTCTGCCCGCTTAGCCTTGCAATGTTATCAAGTCTGTTAGCCAACACTCTCTGGCTACATACACACCTAACCCAGTTTGACCCCATTCATTTTTCCTCTTCTCCACCATAAAATACCTTCTTTAATCAACTCTTCTCATCCTTCCAGAATTAGAAGAGAAGGTACTCTCTTTCCAACTTGCTCAATCAAATCTGGCTAAATTTAACTTAATTCAAATGGAATGAGCCTCAAAAACTTTAAACCTGTGGCTTGTAACTTATAGCTATGGCATTACATGTTTTACATAAATGAGTGATCTCCAAGGGAGAGCTTGACATTATAACAAGTATTGCTCTTGACACAAGTGGTGCCTTGACGGTGGGGGGTAATGCTAAACTATAAGAAATGTGTTTTATATCTAAATCAGGTCATCAAGGACCTGATACTTAAAAGTCATTACAGACCTCACAGTTATACAAGGAAAGATTTTCTCAACAGGAAGCAACAGTGTGGACCTTCTCATTTACTCACCTCTTTACTTTTTATCAGAAACCAAACCAAGACTAAGAACAAAAGGTTTTTGGCTCAGATGAAGAGTTAACTTTTGTTTATAACTTTTAAAAAGCAGAAACCAATTTTAGTAAAGAAAACGACACACACTAAAAAAGAAAACTGAATGTTGTAGATGCTTCTCAGTAAGTTTGGTTTAATATTCCTGCCTGCAGAATTACACTTAAAAAGAGGCAGGAGAGTAGGAGGTCTTGGATAGAGTTGGGGGAAGAGAGAGGGTAGAAAAGAGCAACCGGGAGCGTGACCCTGGGAAGCAGAAACTGAATTCGTCTCATTGGCTGCTGTACCTCCAGCTCCTTGCATGGGGTCTGGTCCCCAGAAGGTATGTGATCTATGTACTGAATGAACAGATGAATGAATGAATGAATAATATGAAGATTACTGCTAATTGCCTATTCCTTTTTAGTGACTCCTCTTTTGCTTTCAGTCAAGTTCATTTCCTCTATTTTGAAAAACCTTTACTTTTTCCTTCTATTCTGTACCTATTCTGTCCACTATTTAACTTCTAAACTTGATGAAAGACTGATTTAAATCTGTCTCTATTTCCTCTCTGTCTGCTCACATCATTTGGTTTCTGCCACCTATATTCCGTTGTATTTTCCAAGGTCAGTACTGACTTTGTCACCACCAAATCCAACGTGTGTGTTTTTTTCTTCTTTTTTCTCATTTCTTATATCTTTGCATAATAACTTTTCATATTAAAAATCAATCCCTCCTTCTAATCCTTTTTTGCTCCTATGGTATTTCACCATCTTGGCTATCCTACTACCTGTTTGATCAACCCTTCCCTGACCCCTCTTTAACCTTCGACTCTCCATACAAGGTCCCCAAGGTTCTCTCTCTGCTCTTTCTTTCTAAATTTTCTTTTTAAAAAACCTCATCAACTCTCATGGTTTAGCATTATCTCTACACAGATGATTCCAACTCAGAATTCTCTCCTGAGTTTCTGTACCTCACTTCCAATTGCTTTCCGTATAGTTGCAGTTGGATAGCTACCAGATACCTCCCTTTACCATGTCAGAACTGAACTCATCATTCCCTTCTCTTCCATCTGTAATATATCCCCCTTCTTGGGGACTAGTCCATCCACCCAACTGTCCAAGCCAACCATTCAATAATTAACACCCAGTATAATTTTCCATTTTTCTCAAGCACCTCATTTTCTCTGTTGATCTGCTATAACTTATTTTCTATACTAGCAGTGTCCAATAGAACTTTCTGTGATAATGGCAACCCCCAATATAGTATCCATTAGCCACATATGACTATCAACTACTTGCAACGTGGCTAGTTCAACTCAGCAACTAAATTTTAAATTAATTTAAATAGCCACATGAGGCTAGTGGCTACCATATTGAACAGTATTAGATACTTTTCTCACCATTCTGGAACATTTTGGAACAAGAGGCAGTACAGCATAGTGGTTAAGAGCACAGGATCTTGAACCAGACTTCCTGGGTTTGATCCCCAAATCCATCACTTAGTAGCGATGTGACCTTAGACAAGTCATTTAACACCTCTGGGCCTCAACTGCGTTGTGGGAATTAAATGAGTGATATGTAAAATGGGTGCCCAGCACAAAGTAAGCACTATAACATGTTAGCTGTCATTATTATTGCTATTTTAGGTCTGTCTGTCTATCTGTCTAGTACATACATACATCACATTGAACAATGAACATATATACAAACACATACATGTATATATATAATTTATATAAACCAGGAGGAATCCTGGTGGCACAATGGTTGAACACTCAGCTGCTAACTGAAAGGGTGGTGGTTTGAACCCACCCAGTGGCACTGCAGGAGAAATACCTGATGATCTGCTCCCATAAAGATGACAGCCTAGAAAACCGTATGGGCGTAGTTCTACTCTGTCACATGGGGTCGCTATGAGTTGAAAATCAACTTAACAGCACCTAACAACACCACCACCAACATACATAAACCTAGTCCCACTCACCAGATCCCATCTTATATTCTTCGTTAGCATGAAGACCATGCATTTTGATTGTAGGCTTGTACATTGTTATGCTGCCCAAAGAGGAATTCAATAAATATTGATTGTATGCAATGTGTAAATTAGAGTTAAAATCCCATTACAGTGAACTCAAAATGACAAAATCAATTTTCTTATAATTTGTGAAAAGATTAAATTTTCAAATCTTGTTTTCATAATTAAGAGTAGCCATGCAGCCGTATTAGTCCCATTACCCTTAGCCAGCAAAATTAGAAGAATGAAGAATACCACAAAATAAAACTTTTCTCCCCTTCCCCTTCAGTTCAGTTAGGAACAACCTCTGCACTCAATACTAAATTCAAAATGTTAATAGTTACCAAGTACATACATTAAACTCATTAGCTTCACCTGGTACTTGAAATTAAATAATTGCATTGCCATCTTTACCACTCTATTTTTCATTGGCTCTGAACAGATTTGAAATGAGCTAAATGAGGAAACTGTTCCTAAGAGAGTTTTGAAGAGTGTATATTCATGGATCTACAGCAATTCTGAAGACCCCCCCTCAGAGGTTTCAAAAACACAGAAGCTGTAACTGCAATATAAACGCTGCTATGGAAGACAGTGTTCTTTCAAGCTATTTCAGTAAAAGCTTTATAAAATTTAATCATTCTTTCTGAAGAGAAGAACTGTTCACTTTATTATAACAATAGTCAAAATGATTTACATGTCTATGACAGCTTTTCTTGAGATTATGGTTTAAAAATGCCTTTTACTTATGGTGTCTCCCAAGAAAAGTATTCTTCCCAAAGATGGAAGGCAGAGATCAACCAGTCTAGGACACAATGAACAGTAATAAAAGCAAGGTCATTTTCCGCACCACACGTCCCATTCTTCCACAATGATGCAATTCAGGTCACGCTGGCTTTAAAGGAGTCATATTAGTACCACATTCATTCCAGTAAAATCAGTCACATCATTACATGGCATTTGTCTTCAACTACTGTAGCTTTTATTCCAGCTTCCTTCTGGGCAGCTTTATGCCCTCCCCAGTGTTCCTTGTAAGTCCAGAGGGAATTTAAACATCTGCACACAGTCTAGTATAAGCTGACTCAAGGAAACTCTAACTTCTGTTTCTCTAAAAGTGGAGGTTTCCAAAGGGAATTGCTGCTGTTACTTCTAAAACTTGGTTAAGAATCTCAAGAATTTACTAATCTCATGTTGTCTTATTCACTGAGACGTGCACAGTACTCCTTGCAGACACAACCAAATCTCCACCCTCGTACACAGGGGATTGCCAGGACAAAGTTTCTTTTGGAAATTCTGCCACCAGCTACCCCAAGACACTTTATATCCCAGTTATCTTTGGTTACCATACATTTGGGCCGTTAATTAGTCTCTCATATTTTTACCCACAAACTGTTTTCTGCTTCCTCTGCCCATCTATCATTCAACCCCCAATTGCTCCCTTTCTCCAGATTTTTCTACTTTCTTCCTGGAGCACTACTCCATGGTTCCAAAATTCCATTACATCGTATCCCTAACCTCACTGTATTAACTGACATCTGCCCCTACCCTGAAGATACAACTTCTCCTATTGCCGTCTCAGACGGATGCTGTTCATTCTTCTACATTCTTAGTAGCTTGGAGTTGAGAAACAGGAATTGCCTTGCTTATTCTCTAAAGCTATTTCTAGTACATTATCAAAGGATTATAAGAAAACCTGTGCTTTTCTGAGGCTTTGGAGCATCTAGCTATCCTCCCTTCCCCTTTGTCTTATTGTTGGTATCTACTAGCCTCCCATCAGCATCTGGTTCACAGTCTTGTCCCTCTGTTGTAAGTCTTGCATTAACCACTTCTATGTCCGCCTGGGAAACTCATTCCACACCCTACCCAGTGTTCCTCAAAGTGCTGTTCACCTACACCAGAATCATCTTAGGTGCTCATTAAAATGTGGATTCCTGGGCAACATGCATACCTCTGAACCAGAATATCCGGTTTTGCGCAAGCCCAAAAATCAAACTAAAGACTAAGATTGGTAGACTGATTACGAATTAAAAAAGTCTAACTGTATTCTATTTACAAGAGACACATCTTAAATATAAGGACACAGAAAGCATGAAAGTTAATAGAAACAAAATACATCACTCAAACACTAACCAAAAATAACCTGTTATAACTATTTTAATATCAGACAAAATAGACTTCAAGATAAGATATATCACCAGATATACAGAGAAACGTATCACAGTGATGAAACATTAAATCCTTCAGAAATTTAAACATTTTAAAATTAATACACACCTAATAACATAATCTCAAACTATATACATGAAAAACTGACAGAACTAAAATGAGAAATAGACAAGTCCACACTTATAATTGAAGACTATAACACTCATTTCTTAGCAACTGGTGAAACAAGCAGTCAAAAAAATTAGTAAAGATTTAAACAAAATAATGAACAAACTTGACCTATTTAATACACTGCATCCAACAATTACAGAATACAAACTCTTTTCAACTGCACATGGAATATATACTCAAGTCGACGACATAATGGGACAGAACACAAATTTCAAAGGATACAACCATACAGTGTATGTTCTCCGAGCACAAGGAAATTAAGCTAGAAATCAATAGTTAAAAGAAAACAAACATTCTTGGAAATGAAGCAGTAGACTTCGAAATAACCCATGAGTCAAAGAAGAAATTACAATGGAAATCAGACAATATTTTGAGCTAACTAATAATAACCAAAATGTCAGGGATGCAGCAGTGGTCATACAGAAATTTAGACCTTAAGCTCTATAAGAAAGCCTGAGAAAATAAATGAAACAATTACCCATTTTAAGAAGTTAGAAAGAAGACAGCATATTAAACCCGAAGAAAGTATGCACACAGTAAAGATAAAAACAGAAATTAATGCAATAGAAAATAAACATATAAAAAAAAGCAGCAAAGCCAAAAGCTGGTTCTTGACAGGATCTGGCAAGATTGATCAAGAAAATCAGATAAAACCTACAAATTACTCATACCAAGAATGAAAAGGTAATATTATTATAGATCCTACAGATATTAAAAGACAATAAGATATAAAAACAAATTTATTGACAATAAATTTGACAATTTACATGAAACAAGCAGATTATTTCAAAAACAAAAGTTACCAAAACTGACACAAGAAGAAATATAGAAATATTTTCCAACTATTAATGATATTAAATGCTTATTTAAAAACTTCCCACTAGGAAAGCTTAGGCACAGATGGTTTCTCCTGTGAATTCTTTCAACTATCTAAGGAAGAAATAAAATCAATCTCACACAAACTCTTCCAGAGAACAGACAGAGGGATAATACTTTCCTACTCATTTTATGAGGGTAGCATACCCCTGATACCCAAAACCTACAAGAAGATTATAAGAAAGGAAAATGATGAGCCAATCTTTCTCATGAATTTACATGTAAATATCTGGAAAAAAAAAGTTAGCAAACTGAATCTATTGATATATGAAAAGACTCATACATCAAGACTAAGTTGGGTTTATTCCAGGAATGCAAGATTGGCTTAACATTTAGAAATCAATCAACATAATTTACCATAGTAACAGAACAAAGCAGGAAAATCATGATTATTATTAAAAAGCAACTGCACCTCTATTTCCTAAATGTGAGATGGAACAGATGACCTAGACGTGAGGCTCCAAAAGCCTTTGCCTTGACACTGTATTTCCAGGCATAGCTTAAATGAGCTCTAGATACATATCACAGTAATTAAAACTCACAGTAACTAAAATTGATGCCTCTGGAAACAGACTGAGTTCAAACCTTGGCTCTGCTTCTTATGAGCTGAGTGAATCTGGTCAAGTCCCTTTACTTCTCTACGCCTTAAGTTTCTGCACTATATCTCACAGTTTAAAAAAGATTAAATAAACAGACATGTAAAGGATTTAACACAGGGCCTGGTACAGAGCAGCTGATTAATAAGGTGGGACAGTGGTTAAGAGCTCAGGCTGCTAACCAAAAGGTTAGCAGTTCGAATCCACCAGCTGCTCCTTGGAAATCCTATGGGGCAGTTCTACTCTGTCCTGTGGGGTCACTATTAGTTGGAATCGACTTGATGGCAACAGGGTTTGGTTTAATATTATTACTTAGTCTTGTCTACAGTACTACAATTTGATCATGTATTAGAAGGTGCTATCGCCATCTTTAATATAACTATTGAAAAACTAAAATGTAAAAGGCACGTACTCTGACATCCACTGAGCAGCCCACAGTCCATGATGGATTTCCCAGCACTTGATTTTGGCATAAGAGATGAACTAGTGAAGATTTCCCAACACCTGTAAAAGATATAACACCCTATTCATGTAAGCATAAGAGGCAAGATTGAAATCTACTCTGGTATGAGTAAGGTGGAAAATATGCAATAACGATATGCAAAGCATGGTTGTTAAAAGGGTATTCAAACTGTACCAACAATACAATGAACTGTATTGAATATGGTGAAAAAGATGGTCGAGGAGAATGGTTTTCAAATTTAGCGTGCATCAGAATCACCTGGAGGGCTTGTTGAAACACACCAATTGCTGGTTCCCATCCCCAGTTTCTGATTCCGCAGGTGTGTGGTAAGGACCAAGATTCTGTACTTCTAACACGTTCCCAGGTGATGCTGACGCTACGCGTTCAGAGGGCTCATTGTGAAAACCAACAGTCTAGGGAAATTTCACGTAAACTAAATCCTTTCCTTTTGAATGATTTCACCTATTTAGCCTATTTTAGAATTGTAACATCTTAATGGATTTTAGAGGTAATTTCCATCCTGCATACCAATTTCACAGCTGCCTGTTAGATGGTCTTATAGATTGTTCCTGAGCACTGTCAATGACAGGGATTCACCATTTTATAATTTCGTACTTAGACGCTCCAGTTTTCTCATATGGTGATTTAAAAACGTCAGCCAACCACTTGGCCTAGACCTCCATTTGGAAAAAGGGAGCAATTCTACTCCCTCCTTCACATTCTGATCCTTTACCTTCTTTTAGATCTCCTGGGCTCAGAGAAGTCTACTTACTAATGCTAACAGCAGCATTCCGACATCTGTTTGAAGAGAAAAGGGAATGAACTCTATTCTCACACCTGTGTGTGGAGTCACTCATTCACTTAACAGTATCTTGGGAATGCCACATGCCAAGCACAGCTGGTGAATCTTTACGCATCACTACTTGTATCAAAGATTTAGATCATCTCTTGGTGTGCATTATCAAGTATCAACCTTTCGCTTAGGTTTATTTTTATAAAAAGCTGTATTTACAAAAAAATCTAGAAGACATTTATGTCTTCTAGAAGACAAAATCACTTGAAGACCACTACTATGTAGGCTTATCTAATTCCACAAGCAGGGTTTTTCTATAAACATGTTGTTATTGTGGTCATATCTACACTGTGTACTTAAAAACAACAGCATAGCATGAACGTAATTAATGTCACCAAACTGTACGTGAAGATTGTTGAAATGTCAAATATTTTGTTATATATATACTTACCACAATAATAAAAAAAACAACACAAGCCTTTGTTTACACAGCTTGTTCTGTCTGGAATATCCTACTCCCTGTTTCCATTGGCCTTGTGAATTAATCTTTCAAGACTCTATTACTGTAGTTGTGAAGTCTTTCCTGACTCCACACAGGTAGAACTAAGCACAACATCCTCTGGGTCTCTATGTACATTTTCCTATAGAGCACTTAAAACACATCGTTACACTTGTTTGTTTATAGGTTTTATTCACGCTGTTTAATTTTAAGCTCTTTGGGGTTTGTGGCTGTTTTACTCATCTTTTTATCTCCTGGGCTCAGAACAGGGTCTTAATTAATAATTACTTAGTGACTAAATTTTTCCATGTTATTACAGAATCTTTATAAAAATTTTTAATGTCTCCATAGTATTTCAGAGAGTAGATATAATAATTTACTTAATTATTCCCTTGTTATTAAGATACTTAGGGTTTTTTGAACTTTTCACTATCACTGCTTAAACTTTTGTTTAAAATTAGATTTCCGTGGTATAGTTCCCCAGAGGTGAAATTAACAAGTAAAAGGAAATGAACATTCAAAGTTCTTGAGGTATCTGGACAAACACCTTTCACCTGGTCACACTGCCACTAGCCACGTGGCTTCCTGTCTTGTTGCAGCTCAACAGTATCATGTTCCTCTTTTTCATCTTCATCAATTTGATCAGCGAAAATAGAAGTGACATCTTGTTTTAGTCTGCATTTTACTTTCTGGTAAAGATGTATTTTGTTCATCTTTGCTCATCAGTTGTTTCTCTTCTTTAATGAATTACCTGCTGATGTGTTCTGCCCATTTATCTACTAGGTTTTAGTCTTCTTACCAATTTATGTGATCTCTTTATATATTAGAGACATTAACTCTCATGGAAATGAGTCAAACATTTTCCCAGGTTTCTTTTTATCCTTTTTATTTATTTTTTTACATACAGACATTTAAGATTTATGAGTACTCAAACCTAGCTTTGCCTTTGTATTTACTGCATTACATCTGATATTTGTAAACTTTACAGGGTATATTGTGGATTTTTGTGTTTGGGTGTAGGTTTGTTTATATTGGAGGCACATATCTGGGCATTTAGCTATCAGCTCGATAAAAGGCTTGAGCTTCTAGTTTTAATTGTGTCAGGGTAAATATTTCTCTGCAGTACTACTGTATAGCTCTCCATGAATTAACTGCTTTAGTGGGTAAGTCTTAGCTAATGCTGGATGAAACTCTAAACAGTAAGAACAGTTGAAGTGCTAGGAATGGTAGCCAACTATTTATTTCTTTTAAACATTTGGAGGGTTCTGATTTGAACTAAATTAGATGCAAAAAATGCACTAAACTTGCTGGGGTAAGAAAAAGAGCCAAAATAATTCAATAGATGCCAACTCCAGATATAGTCGTAATGTATTAAAATCATTCCAATCTCTGAAAGAACAAACGGATAACAGTATGTATGTGTTGGTGAGATTTTCAAGATACTTTACTGATTTTTCAAATATCTCTATAGGGTACAAAGCAAGTGTCTAAATCCCAAGTTATCCCTTTATATAGTCGTGAAATCCTCAAAATTCCATCGGGGGAATAAGCCTTTATTCAAAAATAAACTTTGAGGTTTGAATACAAAGGCAGAAAAAGTGTAAAAAGTATATTCTAACCTGTCAGATAGGAAATCGCTGTTAAAAGGGAACCGATAAAGGCAATAACTGACTCTGCACGGGTAGTCTAACATCAGTTAACGTGTGACAAGATCAATCACTTTCCTGGTGGGCAAGGCTGTGTCTTCTGTTTTTCAGCTAAACTACGGCAGGGAAAAAAAGCATACTAATTGCCTGATTACTTTTCCATATTTTATGCAGCATATAATTCTACCCCTATATGTATTTCATTGATTTCACAGTTAAAACTCTAGCACCTAATACAGTGCCTGGTATATAGTAGGCACTTAAGTATTAAAAAATAATCAATCAACCTACTAGTTTCAACAGTATTTAACATGAAGGATTTGTTATATGCAATAGAAGAGGGAAATATAAACTAGAGAGAGGACGCCCTTCTTTACACGTCATGAAGAACTGTTACCAATAGCTCTGTATTCCAGTCTTAACTCCAATTTGGTGATACTCTTGCCAAGTCCCTTCATGCCACTACTTTCTTCATCTGTAAAAATGAAACCACTCTATTAAATTAACTTCAGTACTACTTCAAAGTTTCCTGAAGAACTGGAGTTGACATAAATTGGATTATTCTCATAGAATTTCATACGCAACTTTCTTAGGGGAGTATTAAATGCTCCTTGTAAAATATTTTCCTACCTCCAATTTTATATAGAGTTTCTGTAAGACTAGTTTTCAAGCTCTTTGAGGCATGTCCTCACTACCTCTAAGCATCTGGCAGTGTCTTTTCTCACGGCACATATGCAAAAGATCAGTTCCAGAAAAGTACATCTGGGAAATGTAAGGTTAGCATTTTTTCCAAGTTCTTAAGGAGTATGGTCCTAGGAGTTATGGTGAAGAAAAGGTGAGGTGGGGGGAGAGGGGGAAAGGCAGACTTCAATTCTAGTTTTCAAATGTCCAAGGGATCAAAATAATTTTAATATTAAGATTAAATTGGGCTCGCCATTAAGCCCTAGCTGCTTCAGAATATGGCCTTCATCTTAATTTCTCTATTATTTACAACCTAGCACACAGGAGGGATCAGTCCCTGGAGAAGGACATCATGCTTGGTAGAAAACCAAAACCAAACCCGTTGCCGTCAAGTCGGTTTCCACTCATAGTGACCCTACAGGACAGAGTAGAACTCTCCCATAGAGTTTCCAAGGAACGCGTGGTGGATTTGACCTGCTGACCTTTTGGTTAGCAGCCGTGACACTTAAACACTAGAGGGTCAGCGAAAAAGAGTAAGATCCTCAATGAGATGGATTGACACGGTGGCTGCAACAATGAGTTCAAGCTTAACAACTATTGTGAGGATGGCACAGGACCAGGCAGTGTTTCTTTCTGTTGTGCACAGAGTCGCTGAGTCGGAACCGACTCCACATCACCTAACAACAACGGCCCCACAATAGGTGTTCAATTAAGAAAAAATGAGAACCAAGAATCAAGAAGCCTAGTTGAGAATAAAACAGGAGGACAATCCGGTATTTCATTTCCTAATGTAGCCTGGCGTTTAAGAGCGTTGACTCTGGGGTTCAAACCAGTTCTGCTGTTTACATCTCTCTGCTTTATTTTCCTCATCTGTAAAATGGGATAATAGGGCTGTTCTCAGGATTAAATCAGTTCATATATGCAAAGCGCTTGGAACAGCGTTCTTAGTACCTTGAAGGCACAATCGTACTAATTTCTGTACAATACTCAAAACAAAGGAATCGATAATACTCTCTAAGCTGGGGTAGCCCAGGAGACAGGCGTGGAAAACTGTGAAGGCTGAGAAGGGTCAAGACTCCCCCACCTAGTCAAACGGAGCAAAGTCCTCTGGGAAATGTAGTCTTTCGGCTCTGGGAGCTACTTCACCCACGGGCCGAAAAGTCAGGAAGTTGGGGGGTAGGTTGTGAAGGGGGAGGGTTATCAGATAACTCAAAAGTGTCGGGAGCCCATAGATGGGTCTGAGCCACTCACCTGAGTCACCCAACACCAGCACCTTGACCCGATCCAGGGAAGCCATCTTACCACTGCCTTCCGTGGGTTAACGCCTTTTCCGGGACTCTGGGCCAATCAGAGCTGTGCATAGAGGGCAGAGCCTTCAATTTCATTGGCCAGTCAGAGCGTGACTGTCCTGATTGGAGGCTTCACTGTGCTGATTGGCCGGCCTGGGTAAATGTAGCGTGTGAACGCCAAAGCTGGTCGCAGGAATAAGGCGTATTCGTTGTCGCACAGGTGGCGTGCTCGTTTAAGCCGGTAGTTAAGGCGCTGAGGGAAGCTGTAGTAGGGGTGTTCGAGGATTCTCTTCGGTAAAACTTATTCCCAGTTCCCTGGCCCGACGTGGCATTTCAGGCTTTCTCCTCCTTTTCACTCCTCCCATCTTAACTATCCTGTTTTCCTTAGCTTCCCTCCTGATTTGGTCCTCCAAAGAACCGTTGACCCTGGAGCGGCCTGTGTGCGACCTCGGGTATGGCTGTGCCGGGTATGTCCACTGGACTCAACTGGGAGTTTGGGGTCTCGGCATCTCACAGTGGGGAAGAGCAAGCGTTGCTGAACGGGTCACGAGGAGGGCAGCTGGGTCCGGAGGTTTCGCTGCAAAATGCCTCTTTATAGATGGAGGCGTGGAGAGTGCTGTGAAATATGGCAACAGAGAAAATCGCAATTAGATGTATAGAATCTCAGTTCTTCTAGAACTGGAATGAATGGTAGTATACTGAAATAATCTAACAGGACTCCCGCATTCTCTTTTTCCTTTTCTTCACCCTTTTAGTCAGCATAATGTTTTAAAATCGCGAACTTGATCCTGTCACTCTGCTTAAAACCGTTTTAAGCTTAACAAGAGGGTGCATGGTAGCCTTTTCTTTTCCGTTCTGGAAACAGAACTGGGGAAAGTGAATTGGGAAGCTGGCGGGGTGGGCATGTTGGAAGAAGATGTGCCTAGGAGATCTACTGAAAGTTTTATGGAAGTACTTGACTAGCTGTGCTGGGTGTTGGGAATTCAGTGATAAACAAGACAGTGCCTGCTCTCAGTTTACTGTTTTGGAGGTCGGGAGAGATAGACATAGAGGAAGTACAAGACTGCTGAGTGCAACTAAGAAGGGGACAGAGTTATGGGGATGTGTGAAAGGGGATCATTCTAACCTACCATGGGGAATTTGGGAAGGCCTCTCTGAGGAAATGTTGGGATTTGAAGGATAATTAAGAGAAAGAGGTTTGGACTTAGCTTTGGGGGTGGAGGGAACTGCTTGTGAAAAGGCCCTAAAGTGGAGAAAGCATGCGTGGCTCATGAAATTCAGAAAATGTCAGTTTGGCTGGAGATGAGGCTGACAAGGACAGACAGAGTGCATTTCTTTCAACTTTGTTTCTCCAGCTCTGTGCCTGGTACACAGTAGACTTCAACTATTTGTATGATTGGAATAAACAAACAAACAAACAAACAAAAACAACCAGTTACCATTGAGTTGATTCCAACTCATGGTGACCCCATGTATGTCAGAGTAGAACTGTGCTTCATAGGGTTTTCGATGCTTGATTTTTTTTTTTTTTATCGCCGGGCCTTTCTTCTTAGGTGCCTCTGGGTGGACTTGAGCCTCCAATCTTTCAGGTAGCAACTGAGTGCATTAGTGTTTGCACCACCCAGGAACTCTGTGATTAGAATGCTATTGGTTGGTGCCATCGAGTCGATTTCAACTCATAGTGACCCCATGTGACAGAGTAAAACTGCCCTTTTAGGGTTTCCGAGGCTGCAGTCTTTATGGGAGCAGATTGCCAGAGGTCTTTCTCTCATGGACCCTGAGTGGGTTTAAACTGCCAACCTTTCAGAATTTGAGCGCTTAACCTTTGTGCCACCAGAAATACATGGAATACAGAAAACAAAACCAAATTGCCTTTGGGTGTCTAGGGTAGTTAGGGAGACAGGTGAGGTTGGAAGTTCCTGATGGGCTCTGAGGATGAAAAGAAAAAGCAAGCTGACACTCAGAGGTCACACACTCAAAAGTCTCTACAGGCCAGCCAAGTTCCTTCCCTGTCTGAAAGTATCAATTGCTATTTAGCTGGTCGCTATGAGTCGGAATCAATTTGACGGCAATGGATTTGGTTTTTTGGTTTTGTCTCCATGTGGTAATGTAGTCTCCTTTTTTTCCCTCAGGTATTTTAAAGAGGAGCTGAAAGTAAAAACGTATGTGAAATCTCATAATTGTTAAATGTTGATAACCTACTGTAATTCAGTTTTTTTCAAAATATTCGTTGGGTCAAACAGTGTATGTGGGCTGCCAGTTTGAGATCTTTGATCTAACCTGTTGCTATTGAGTTGATTCCAACTCATAGTGACCCTCTAAGACAGAGTAGAACTGCCCCATAGGGTTTCCAAGGAGCGCCTGGTATATTTGAACTGCCGACCTTTTGGTTAGCAGCCAGAGATAGTAGGAGATTCAGCAGGAGTGGGCAAGTGAAGTGGTGGAGGAGAGAAGGCAGTGGTTAGGAAGGATTTCAAAATGCAGAGATTTTGAATATAGTGGCCCAACCTGGCTTCTTTCCTGAGCTCCAGTTTCCTTTGTTCAGCTAACTGCTGGACATCTTCACAGGAATATCAGGTGGTATTTCCTCAAAGACAGCATGTAAAAATGAATGCTTCATCTCTTCCAAACCTGCTCCTCTTCAAATGTTACTGTATCTCATAGTAGTATTTCTCTCTTCCTGTTTACACTGGCTCAAAACAACTATTTTTAATTTTTCTAGTCTCCCGTTTCCAATATATTGTTAGGTCCTTTTGATTTTATTTCTCTAATAGACTTCGTTTATCCTGTCCTTTTCTTGTAGTTGTTTGTTCTTCCTCTGTTCAGGTTTGATTACTCCAGCTCCTAATTCTGCCAGAGTGCTTCCACCGTTGCTCACTTCAGTCAGTTCCTTACGTTGCTTTAAGAGCCACTTTTCTAAATAGGGGGTCTTATTAACGAATGCTGGAGTCCATGGGTTGTGCAGATGGTTAACACACTCAGCTGCTAATTGAAAGGTTGGACGTTCAGGTCCACCCAGAGGCACCTTGGAAGAAAGGCTTGGCAGTCTGCTGCCAAAAAATCAGCCATCGAAAACCCTATGGAGCACAGTTCTTCGCTGACACATATTGGGTTACCATGAGTCAGAATCAACTGGATGACAGTTGGTGTTTTATGATGCCAATACTTAATCCAGCTCTTTATATGCCAGCCCTGAAAGCAGAGCACTTTGTATGAATTATCTAATTTAATCTGATATATCACCCCTATGAGGAAGGCACTGTTAACCACTTTTTTATGTTTGAAGATGCTGAAGCTGAAAATTTTCTGTGGTGGCGGGGGGAGGGGCATTTCAGGCAAAAGGAAACAGGCTGAGTAATAAGAGAGTGACAAGTGCAGATGTGCATTGGCAGGCTGTGTAATAGCCAGGTGCCCAGTTTGTCTGGAGCAGTGGTCCATGACTTGCTGCACATTAGAGTCCCCTAAAGAGCTTTAAAAATTAGTGTGATGCCTAATCTGGCCCTCCCGGACCAGCTGAAACAGAATCGCTGGGAATGGGGCCCAAGGTCATTATTCTTAAGATGTTCCCCAGATGCCTCTGCTTTACAGCCAGGTTAAGAACCACTGGTTTGGAATATGGGGAGTCAGGGTGTACGGGGGATACAACAGTAAGAAACTGAAAAGGTAGGTTAGAGAAGATCACAGACTATCCTAAGACGTTTATTCTGCAGGTAACACGAGAGCCACTGAGGTGTCTGCAGGTATGTGTTCTGTAAGAAAAATGCTCAGATCTGTGTTTTAGGAAACTGACAGCGGCGGGAAAGAAATGGCTGGAGGAGGCCAGAGGCATGTAATAGAAATGATCAGGTTTAGGATAGGGGTAATGGAAAAGAAAGGAGCAAATGGAGAGGCATCTGGGTTTTAGCAGATTACTTTGGGACAGTAAGGGAAAGATAACCAAAAGATTTGAGAGTACTGTGTATGGAGAAAAACTGTTTACTTACATGTAGAATGACCTTACATCCAGTTTAACTGAAACAATCCCAGTTTATGCCTGTCGTAGGTTGATTTCCTCCTGTTAATTATTTTTAGCATCCCCTTTCATTCTCAGAATGTCCCAGAATGGACAATAAGTTTTAAATACTTAGCTTACTTAAATGGATTCTCAAGTTGAAAATGTCAGCTGTTGTTTCTTTAGCAAAAGCCTTTAGAGACATATTGGAGACAGTCAGCTTTTGATTACACATGCTAATATGTAATGGTACATTGGATAGTTCCATACAGTAATCTAAAAGTTATGCTGTCCCTTCCAGCTATGACAGTTACCAGACCAGGAGAGCACAAAGAAGGAGAAATGGTTTTAACCGAAGCTATGGGACTGGAAAGACAAAACATTAGGAAGCTAGTGGAAATGGTTTCTGCAGGGAAATCCTGGGTTATTTCTTCAGAAGGTTACATTTATTTGCATATTTCCTGTGCAAGAAGGTCTCTATTATATAAATTAATGTTAAACAGTGTTGAAATTTTAGCTGAGTCAGTCAGCACTTGCTTAGTCACACTGAATCCGTCCCAGGATTGAAAATGATAACAGTGATGATTTGTTTGTCTGTTTGCCTCTCTAAAGAAGAATCAGCTTTCCTTGCTGTGAACTTACATAGTTTTTCTTTAATTTTATACGTTTGGATTCCTTAGCCTGGCAATAAAGGCTTTCTACTCTGATTCCAGTCTTTCTTTTTTCTTTAAATCATCTAACCTTCTGCTTCATGATCTTCCTATTCCAACAATTCTCAGAAATATCCTGGCTTTTTGTTTTTGTTTCCTTTATTCTTGCTATTCTGTTTCTTCTACCTGGAAGACCTTATTCTACCCATAGATGCTCATCCCCTGACTTTTCTCTGCTTATTGACCTCCTCTTTATCATTTAGGACACAATTCAAATATTGCCTTCTCCATGAATCTTTATTTGACTAGTTTTTTTTCTTCCTTTGCACATCTGAGTACTTTGTGTCTTCATTATAGTTCTATGAGTGTTTTTTGTTTTTTTTTTTTTACTTGCCTTAATAGACTAAAGACATCCATTGCCATCAAGTTGATTCCGATTCATAACGACCCTATAGGACAGAGTAGAACTGCCCTGTAGGGTTTCCAGGGAGTGGCTGGTGGATTTGAACTGTCGACTTTTCGGTTAACAAGCAGGCTCTTAACCAGTACGCTGTCAGGGCTCCAACAGGGATTGTATATTTGTCTTTTTGTCTTGTACTACAGCCTACACATGGGGTATTTAGTAACTGTTCATTAATACTTTAGTTCATTTTTGAGACAGGAGTAGAGGAAATGATCTGCTTTTAAAGGAGCAGTTTGAGTTCATGATGATTATTATTTGACATTTTTCTGCCATTCTTTGGTCTATTGGATATTTCCGAAGCGCGTATGTTGGGTTCTGCCAACTGTTGAGCGTGTAGAACAAAACAAAACTAGGTTCAAGTACAGTGTATAGACCAAATTGGAGAGAAGAACAAAATGTGCCCTACTGGGCTATGATACTACTTTAGTGTTGAATCTCAGCACTTGCCTGTCATGCTTAAACCTTGGGTTGACAGAAAGGTTCTAGGACCATAGGTTTGGATCAGGGGAACTAAACTGCTGCTAAAGTTTTGTATTTATTTGGTCTGAGAGTAGATATATAGGGTGTTCCACAAGCTCTAAATAATAATTTGGTTGCTGTTTCTGTAAATATCCATGAGCACCTGCATAACCATCCTCCAGAAGAAAGGTAAGAGTCTACCTTTTTCTTACACACAAGTGTAGGTAAGAGAAAAATTGGAAGACTGCTTAGTGGATGGGAAGAAAATGAATTTATAGGTGAGTGAAAAGGGAAGTTGTCAGTGAAGTATACACAGAATCTAAGTCTGTTAGGAAAAAACAAAACATCATTTCATATGCATTTAGACCAGACTTTCAAGGGGGGCATTTTGGAAGTTGTGGGAGCATGTTTTGGTTGTCACAGTGTTTGGGAGTCTGCTGGTGGTATTCAGTGGGTGGGGACTAGCAGTTTCTAGGTGTCTTGCAAAGAACAGGATATTTCCATACAGTAAAGAATAGGCTAACGTAATGATCAGATGTCCTGCTGGATATTCATGTAGGAGAATGACTTATTTAAGCCTAGAACACAATTCCTGCTTTACAGAGAAACACAAAGTGTTTTTTTTGTTGCTTTAATATATAATGGATATGTTAGTTCTTATTCAAGTGTCCACTTAAACTTCTGCTCTTTATGTTTCCTATACTTTTAGTATGACTGGCTTCTGATCTTTGCACTTTTCTAAAATTGTTCACTTTATATATTTATATATATAAATGAAATTTATATATGGAATTATATATGTATGTGCATGCATGCATCTTGCTGCTTTACTATCTTCTTATGTATAGTCATGCCTAAGTATTTATAATCTGCAGCATATATTTTATTCTAAATGATTCTTTTTTATTTTTTCCTTTATTACAAATGGAAACCCTGGTGGTGTAGTGGTTAAGTGCTGTGGCTACTAACCAAAAGGTCTGCAGTTTGCATCCACCAGGCACTTCCTGGAAATTCTATGGGGCAGTTCTACCCTGTCCTGTAGGGTCGCTATGAGTCAGAATCAGCTCGACAGCAATGGGTTTTAGTTTTGCGGGTTTTTATTACAAATAGGGCATTATATTTTCCCCAAAAAATAAGTGTATAGGTTGGCCACTTAGGAATTTCTTTTAAGTACAGTAGTATGGATATAAAATATTTCTTATAAAAATGGGTATTGAATCTCAGGGTTGATAACCACTATTTCGTATAAAAGTTTCAATAGAAACTAATATTAATAACAGAATATAATTCCCCATTGAGATAACTCAGAAGGATGTCTGTTAAAAATTTCCCTATGGAGTAGGGAAATTTTACTTAATGTAGTCTGTGTGGATTGCCTGACCATTTTTAGTTTGGAACATATTAAATCGATAGGGAAGCTATCCTTGTCAACAAGTGCTTTCTAAACACTTCATTCACATACGCATTTATTCTTCACAGCAACCCCATTGAGGCAGATTGTGTTATCCTTATTTCTCAGAGAATAAAGGGTAGCTTGAAGTTGTTTAAAGGATTTGCTCTGGATCACACATTTACCAAAACACAGGCTTTTTAACAACCACATGGAAGTCTAGCTCATGCCAGTTTGGGCTTTCAGAAGACAGCTTTCTGGATTATGATGTGGAAATTGAGTACACTTAGCTTCTGCTTTGTCCTACAAAGGATCTGGTATTTAAAGATATCCTGGACTATTTTTCCCCCTTTCTTTTTTTTAAGGACTGTACAGTATTTCCTTAGTTGATTATCAGATTTAAGTTTGCAAGGTTGGTAAGGTTGCCTGGAACTGAAGGTGTTAATTTCTTTTCTGTTTTACAACAGTTAATGATTTTGCCAACACCCCAACTGGTGATGACCTGTGCATTTATTGGTTTGCTGTGGTTTTATTGTGAGATCATGACTATGTAAAACATCCTAGAATCTATCTTGGCAGAAAAATTTACTTAAGAAATAAAGACACTTTACGAATCTGTGACTGCTAGGATTCTCAAGGGATTTCTAGCACTCCTGAAGATCTCTATCATTAAGAATAGTGAACACTTCAATTTAGCTTTTTTTGTGTTTTTTCTTTCTGAGGTAAAGTGGACTTGATATATCATTGTTTTAACTAATAAATTACTGTTAGGAATCAAGCACGCAGTAGCTCGTGGAAGTAGTCATAAGAAATGTGTCAAGCTTTATAGGTGTAATCTTTTGTGCACTCTAGAGGAGTGTCTTGCTCTGCTGTGTTAAATGTCTAGGCATTGCAAGTCTTTTAAAACAGTGTTTGAGTATCTTTGTGGCACTTCAAGAGTAGTGGTAGCCATCAGCTACTGGTAATGAGTTGCTTATTCTAGATTTAAAATGATTACCATATCCTTATGCCTAGCTAATCTTGCCCACTTTTTTTCTCAGTTCAGTAATTTTGAAGTTGAAGTTTGCTGATAAAGATGGCAGACCCAGATGTCCTCACCGAGGTTCCTGCAGCATTGAAGAGGTTAGCCAAGTATGTGATCCGGGGGTTTTACGGCATTGAGCATGCCTTGGCCTTGGACATTTTGATTCGGAACCCCTGTGTGAAAGAGGAGGATATGCTGGAGCTGCTCAAGTTTGATCGGAAGCAACTTCGATCGGTCTTGAATAATTTAAAGGGAGACAAATTCATCAAATGCAGAATGAGAGTAGAGACTGCTGCAGATGGGAAAACCACTCGCCATAACTACTACTTTATCAATTATCGTACTCTCGTTAATGTGGTAAAATATAAGTTGGACCACATGAGAAGGAGGATTGAAACTGATGAGAGAGATTCCACCAACCGGGCTTCCTTCAAGTGTCCTGTCTGTAAAAGTACTTTTACAGACTTAGAAGCTAATCAGCTTTTTGATCCCATGACAGGTGAGGTTTATCTAGTTTATGAATCTTTTAAGTAACTTTTAAAGAAGAATCGTGTACCCTTTTACTTAAATTGACTCATCTAATTTTTAAGCCAGTCGTGTACATCATTATAAAAGTGAATGGATCAGTGTGAGTCAGCGTCAAGTCATTCGTAGTCTTACTTCCCTGTTTGACTGTCACGCTTCTTTGAGAAGCTTTGGCTAGCCTTTCTTGTTCACAGGGGAGTGTACCCATCCATGACTGTTCTCTCACCCATGGCCCTCATTGACCACTGCAGCCTAATTTAAAGGTTGACTTCTCTGCTACTTTTGAGGCTATTCTGATGACTTTACTTTTGACTTCTTCATTCAGCAAATATTTGAGCACCTACTTGTACAAGTTGCTGCCAAAGAGTTACAATTCAGCATACTTAACTGCTTTTGTTAGTGGAAGTACAAAGTGCTATAGGGTACATTGCTAGGGTATGTAATATGGTCTCAGGATTTGAGGAAGTCCTCTAGAAGAAGTAACAGCTGAGACCTTACAAATAAGTCAGAGTTAGCCAGATGAAATAAGTTAACAAGTAGATAGATACTTAGTGTCTCTTAGCAAGGCATTAATGGAAGGGAATTACAAACAAAAGATAAATAATTTGTCTCATTTAATGAAATACTTTTGTTTTAAGTATTTTCCTTATCAACTCAGACTTTAACAAAACTTGCGTTTTTACAATATGTATGTCTAGCGTTAAAATGAGAAACTTCACAAAGTGTTGGGTTATATAGTTATTTTGTCGTGATGTTATTTGAAAACTGGAAAAGAGACTGTAGCTTTGCTGATTATTGGATCAATGTTCTATTATTTTATAGATGTAAAATCTGTAGGAAGAGCCAGTGCGGTTAAGTTAGATTGTCCCTTTGTTATGGCTGAATTCAGGAATATAGGTTACTTTTAACTCACAGTTCTTTTTAAAACTTTATTGGAAATTTTTAATTTAAACTTTCACACACGAAATATTTTGTTATAAAGACATTACAGGTTTGCACGTGTTTAATTTTCTAATTTTTGCATATGTATGTATGTATTGTGCGTTTTAAATAATTTGTAATTATGTTTTTAAAAATGGGGGGGAACCCAATATCAGTTAAGATTATTGACAAAAAGAGCTGGAGATAGCGTATGACTTTTTTTTCCCCCTTATTTATTGTAATACAGTCATTTTGGAAAAAAGTCCTTTAAAAAATTGACAATCGTATTAAGTGTTTAATTTGTCCAAACCTAACTATTTACCTTGAAATGGACTTAACTAGGATAGATCTTGGTTATAAAACAAACCTTAACCATCCTGGGTATGAGAATTGTTTGAGTGAGTGATAGACGAAGGTTTTAGAATATATCTGGAGCTCTTTCTAAATAGAAAAGTCTCTCGTGATTTTTGCCATTCACTGTATCAGCTTTCCTAAAGGAGCTCTGGGTTTTGGTTTTGTGATTCTCTGCAGATGTTGGTGTTTCAGTGGTCCAGTCTCCATCACCGCGGTGGAAGGTGTCATCCAGCCCCTCAGAGAGGGTAATCTAAAGTAACGCGCTTCTACTACATTCACTCATCATTTAGTTCTTATTTAATTTCATGAAACTTTCTAAAAGAAGGCTATTCTACTGCTTATAGATCAGTATTTAGGTGATTGTTCCATGATGCTCTTTGCATTTCATCTAGGGTTATTCTCTGAATGGAACTAGCTGCAAACCATAGATGGCCCATGGAAGAGATGGTCTAAAATTCTAGAGAAACACAAAAATATAGTCCAGATTATTTGAATCAGGGAGTTGAGATAGGGAACAAGAGAACATTTTGTAAAAGAAAGCTAAGCCGAAACAATTATACTGTGGCCAGTCTGAATGAAGGGGTACAGGAGAGCAAGAATAAGTCACTTAACCTTACTATCATTTAGGTGAACATGCCCTAATCCGCCAACACTAATATTTGCCTTAATTGACAGTTACATCCCTACCAAACCAAAACCAAACCAATTGCCAGAGTCAATTCAGACTCAGCGCCCCTATAGGATAGAGTAGACCTGCCCCGTAGGGTTTCCAAGGAGCAGCTGATAGATTTGAACTGCTGACCGTTTTGTTAGTAACCAAGCTCTTAACCACTGTGCCACCAGGACTCCTATATTCCTACAGTGAAGCCTGAATTTGTAATGACTGGGAACCTTTGTTCTGAGAACGTATTTGCCTTTTGATTATAATTTGGCTTCTCATTTGAACTTTTTCCTTTAAGGAGAAAATGGGCTGATTAGGTGGTATTAGGGCCTAGTCGGCTTGTCAGTTCTGTTTTTTTTTTGTTGTTGTTTTGTTTTGTTTCAGTTTTTCACTATCTATTAATATCTTGACATCCTTTCTTGGTCCATATATTCCCTTTAGAAATCTTTGTGGTTTTCCTTTTGTTCCCTTCTTGTTTTGCTCAGTAGTCGTGCTCCATTATGAAGAAGACGGGGAATAAACATTTGGTGTATATAGTGGGGAGGAGGGCACTATCTTTTTCTGCTGTAGTATTTATGTTTTGTTTAAATAGATGGAGTTTTCATTCAGAGCTCAGTCCTATACTCTCAGCTATCCTGTCTCCTGGTTGTTAATCCTTAAAATTGACTGTATTTCTGATTAATTGATGGGAGTATCTGATGGGCTTCCAGCTCCATTTCCTTATCAACAGCTTTTAGGTTGAACGGTGGATTATGTTAGCAAGTAGAGGGTATTCAAGGAGTTGGTAAAAAGTTCTTAACTCGAGAACTTTCTATGGGCATCTTGCCACTCAAGCTGGATGAGCTCCTGAGGAACATCTGAGATGCTGGGCTCAGAAAAGTGAACCCAGCCAGGATTGTGTTACTGGTATTCATTCACACACAAGCTAAGTATTTTCCCATTTCAGTTCACAGCTTTTTTTCCCAACTCCATCTCTCTTTTTCCTAAAGATTTAGATTCTCTGTACTTCCCATTCAGACTTTGTCTTTGGTGCTTCCGGTTGAGCTCCCTCCAGATGTGTGGTGCTTGGTGTGATTCTTTATTTCATTAAATGAAAAAACCTAGCTTTTGCCCATTGGTCCCTCGTTTCAGAAATTCAATCAAGCAAAACCAGATGTTTTAGTCCCTGAAATATGGGGATTCTATGGAATCAAAACAAAGACAACCTGATATGACATCCCTCAGATCAGTAAAATAGCATCTTGTGGTTCATAAATACATGTTTTAGATTTAGAAAGCTTTCTGACCAGGTACACACACTTAATATTTCTGTTTTAGCAATTTCAACTGTGAATGATTTAGTTAATGGTACTTCTCAGTCAGGTTCAGCAACATGCTTCCCAAAAGTGGGGGATGGGGTGAGATTGTATTCTTCTTTTAGGTGTTTAGGCTAGAAGATATAGAAATAGCTTTATATTTTCCATTTTTAATTTAAGGATTATATAACTGTAATACCAGAGAAAATTTGGAAGAGAAAAATGTCACTCACAAATCCACCAGCCTTTTGCATATAACTTTCTAGTTTTGGATTATATGAGCATGTGTTTTTATATAGTTGCAATCATAGCCTAGGGTAGTTTACAATCTCTTGGTTCTTTATACACCAAACTATCTTGTTTCTATCTAGTGTTCCAAATATGTTTTAATAGGTCCGATTTTCCTGCCTTCCATTCCACCCCTTTTGGGTACTTTGACTTTATCTGTTTTTTTGCTAGTATAGATAAGATGCTTTGAATACCTTTGTATATATAGCATTTTATTCCTTTTAAGTTTTTCCTTAAGAATTCCCAGTAATTGGAATATTGAGCCAAAGGGTATAATTTTATGGTTTCTCTAAAGGCATATATGCATTGTTTTATTGTGGGTGGGGTAAAAATTGTTAAGTGTTTGAACTAGAAATAGTTTGGGAGCCTCTATTACTGAATTCCCCCATGCGTCTATCAGTTTGTCCTACTGTGGAGTCTTGCATGTTGCCGTGATGCTGGAAGCTATGCCACCAGTATTCAAATACCAGCAGGGTCACCCATGGTGGACAGGTTTCAGCTGAGCTTCCAGATTAAGACAGACTAGGAAGAAGGACCTGGAAGTCTACTTCTGAAAAGAATTAACTAGTGAAAACCTTTTGAATAGCAGCGGAACATTATCTGATATAGTGCCAGAAGATGAGCCCCTCAGGTTGGAAGGCACTCAAAGTACGACTGGGGAAGAGCTGCCTCCTCAAAGTAGAGTCAACCTTAATGATGTGGATGGAGTCAAGCTTTCAGGACCTTCAGTCTCTGATGTGACATGACTCAAAATGAGAAGAAACAGATGCAAACATCCGTTAATAATAGGAACATGGAACGTACGAACTATGAATCTAGGAAAACTGTCAGAAATTAAATGTAACACATAAACATCGATATCCTAGGTGTTAGTGAGCTTAAATGGACTGGTATTGGCCATTTTGAATCAGATAAGCATGTGATCTGCTATGCTGGGAAAGACAGCCTGAAGAGAAATGGTGTCACGTTTGTCAAAAAGAACATTTCAGGGTCTACGCTGAAGTACGACGCTGTCATTGATAGGATAATATCCATACGCCTACAAGGAAGACCAGTTAATACGACTATTACTCAAATTTGCACATGAACCACCAAGGCCAAAGATGAAGAAATCAAAGATTTTTATCAACTTTTGCAGTCTGAAATTGATCAAACATGCAATCAAGATGCATTGATAATTATTGGTGATTGGAGTGCAAAAGTTGGAAATGCAGAAGGATCAGTAGTTGGAAAATATGGCCTTGTGATAGAAACGATGCCAAAGATCACATGATAGGATTTTGCAAGACCAACGACTTCTTCATTGCAAATACATTTTTTCACAAACATAAATGGCGACTATACACGTCGACTTCGCCAGATGGAATACACAGGAATCAAATCAACTACATCTGTGGAAGGAGACAATGGAAAAGTTCAATATCATTAGTCAGAACAAGGCCAGGGGCCGACTGCAGAACAGACCATCAGATGCTCATATTCAAGTTCAAGTTGAAACTGAAGAAAATTAAAGCAAGTCAATGAGAGCCAAAGTACCACCTTGAGTATATCCCACCTGAATTTAGAGACCATCTCAAGAATAGATTTGATGTGTTGAACACTAATGACCGAAGACCAGATGAGTTGTGGGATGACATCAAGGCCATCATACCATGAAGAAAGCAAGAGGTCATTAAAGAGACAGGAAAAAAAGAAAAGGCCAAAATGGATGTCGGAAGAGACTCTGAAACTTGCTCTTGAATGTCAAGTAGCTAAAGCAAAAGGAAGAAATGATGAAATAAAAGAGCTGAACAATGATCTCAAAGGGCAGCTCAAGAAGACAAAGTAAAGTATTATAAGGAAATGTGCAAAGACCTGGAGATAGAAAACCAAAAGGGAAGAACATGCTCTGCATTTCTCAAGCTGAAAGAACTGAAGAAAAAGTTCAGGCTTTGAGTTGCAATATTGAAGGATTCTGTGGGGGAAAATACTGAACCACACAGGAAGCATCAAAAGAAGATGGAAGGAATACACAGAGTCGCTATACCAAAAAGGGTTGGTTGTTGTTCAGCCATTTCAGGAGGTAGCATACGATCAGGAACCGATGGTGCTGAAGGAAGAAGTCTAAGCTGCACTGAAGGAATTGGGGAAAAACAAGACTCCAGGAATTGACACAATACCAGTGGAGATGTTTCACCAAACAGATGCAGTGCTGGAAGTGCTCACTTGTCTGTGCCAACAAATCTGGCCAACCGACTGGAGGAGATCCATATTTATGCCTCTTCCCAAGAAAGGTGATCCTACCGAATGTGAAAATTAATGAACAATATCATTAATATCACATGCAAGTAACATTTGCTGAAGATAATTCAAAAGCGGCTGCAGCAGGGAACTGCCAGAAACTTAAGCCGGATTCAGAAGATCACGTGGAACCAAGGATATCATTGCTGATGTCACATGGATCCTGGCTGAAAGCGGAGAATACCAGAAAGTGTTTACCTGTGTTTTACTGACTATGCAAAGGCATTTGACTGTGTGGATCATAACAAATTATAGATAACATTTCGAAAAATGGGAATTCCAGAACACTTGATTGTGCTCTCGAGGAACCAGTACATAGATCAAGAGACAGTTGTTCTAACAGAACAAGGGATACTGCGTGGTTTAAAGTCAAGAAAGGTGTGCATCAGGGTTGTATCCTTTCACCATACCTAATTCAGTCTGTATGCTAAGCAGATAATCTGAGAAGCTGGTGTATATGAAGAAGAACGGGGCATCAGGATTGGCGGAAAACTCATTAACAACCTGCGTTATGCAGATGACACAGTCTTCCTTGCTGAAAGTGAAGAGGACTTGAAGCACTTACTGATGAAGACCGAAGACTAGAGCCTCCAGTGCAGATTACACCTTAACATAAAGAAAACGAAAATCCTCACAACTGGAATAATAAGCAGCATTATGATAAACAGAGAAAAGATTGGAGTGTCAATGATTTCATTTTACTTGGATCCACAATCAACACCCATGGAAGCAGCAGTCAAGAAGGCAAAAGACTCATTTGCATTGGGCAGATTTGCTGCAAAAGACCTCTTTAAAGTGTTGAAAAGCAAAGCTGTGACCTTGAAGACTAAGGTGCGCCTGAACCAAGCCATGGTGTTTTCAGTCGCCTCATATACGTGCAAAAGCTGGATGATGAATAAGGAAGACTGAAGAACTGATACCTTTGAATTGTGGTGTTGGCAAAGAATATTGAATATACCATGGACCGCCAAAAGAACAAACAAATCTGTCTTGGAAGAAGTTCAACCAGAATGCTCCTTAGGAGCGAGGATGGCGAGACGTCGTCTCACATACTTTGGACATGTTATCGGGAGGGAATAGTCCCTGGAGAAACACATCATGCTGGGTAAAGTAGAGGGTCAGCGAAAAAGAGGAAGACCCTCAACGAGATGGATTGACACAGTGGCTGCAACAATGGGCTGAAGCAAAACAATGATTGTGAGGATGGTGCAGGACCAGGCAGCATTTCTTTCTGTTGCACATGGAGACGCTATGTCGGAAACAACTTTATGGCACCTAACAACAACAACAATTACTGAATTCACCTAGAGACCTAGAGATAATTCAAAACTTTAAAAAAGGAATCTTGTGTTTGTATTTAATAAAACCTTAGAAATAGGAATTTAGAGATTACCTAGTCCAACTCATCAGATGATGTGTGTACATGTGTGCATACGTTCACTTGCCTATATTGTACTGCTGGTTTGGAGTATCTTACAAAATAATAAAAGTAAATAAATCTAAGGGTATATTGATTGCTAGAATGTTTTTGATTCGATCTTAGGGAAGAATATAACAGCTCTCATGGAGATTCAGCTTGTTTTGTGTGACTCCACGGAAAAGATTTAGGGACAGGTAGATTTTAGGATTACCACGAAGAAATCTTGAGTAACTCTAAGATGCATTATTTTATAAAATGGCTTATTATTTTACAGTAAGCCTCTGATAACTCTTAAAAATACTAACAACAGGAATAGACCTCCTCCAGTGGTGAGTTCTGAGTCACTGGGAATATTCAGGTAGACTTGGTATCTACTTGGGATATTCATATATTCTGTTCCATATGAAGGAGCCCTTGTGGCATGGTGGTTAAGAGTTTGGCTGCTAACCAAAATGTCGGCAGTTCAAATCTACCAGCCTCTCCTTGGAAACCCTATGGGGCAGTTCTACTCTGTCCTATAGGGTCACTATGAGTTAGAATCGACCTGATGGCAATGAGTTTATTTGGAGTGAAATTTATAAAAATACTGCTGGTCTTAAGTTGTTTTCCATAATACCAAGGAATCCAAGCAGAAAAATAAGAATTTCTGCATTTGGCTTTCAGTAGCCTGATTCTTATTTATAATTGTGTTTTTGTGGTAAACACAGGACCCAGAGATTCAGGCTAGCTTTTCCTCTTGTCATTTTAAAAGATTTGGGCTCCTTAAGCTCGAGATTTGTCTCCTGTAGCACAACCCATTGTGTGTGCAAGTGTCAGCTGGCCCTCTTTGTGTCACCTTCTGGGAATTGGGGCTCAGGGAGCCAGCACAAATGCTAACACTGGCTATTGCTATTGCCATGAGTAATAAAGTCCTTTGTCTCTGACCCAGGGTTCTTGTGTCTTCTGCTAGCATTGCAAGTAGGGTAAACTCTTAGACCCTTCACAGTTCCTGATGGTAATATAAAAGCTACTCTTCTAAGAACTGCAAAACAGTCCCCCTATCAGTAATTCTTGTTATATATTAATCTAAATTAAGCCATAGATCTCTGGACAGTTACCTGGATGAGGCTAGAATTCAGTCCTTATAACTATATACTGTGTTCTCTTTTTCCTTCTTTTTTTTTTTGTCACAAAACTAAGTTTATTCAAGTTAAAGTACTGTCATTCTGAGATTGTCCTCTTTATGAAATGATGGTGTCTTAGGCTGGGTTCTCTAGAGAAGCAAAACCAGTAAAGCATATATATATATTTATATAGAGAGATTTATATAAAAGAAATGGCTAGTGTGGTTGTAGAGGCTGGACCGTCCCAAATCCATGGGTCAGGCTGGAGGCTTCTCCTGAGTCACATAGCCACAGGGGCTGGTGAACCCAGGATCAGCAGGTCAGACAGCAGGGCTCTTGCTCACAGACTGCAAAGACCAATGAATCCCAAGATCAGCAGGCAAGACGGCAGGTAAGCTGATAGCTCAAGTTCCAAGAACCGGAGGTCAGATGAATAGGAGCTAGCTGCGACATCCAGAGAGAGCAAAAGGTTCCCATTTGACAATTTCTATACCAGTTGTTCAATGACATTAGTTACATTTTTCACAATGTGTTAACATTCCCTTTAATTTTGTTCTGGTTGTTCCGTTTCCAGTACTCTGTAGTTTCCCTGCCCCCTTATCTTCTCATCTTTGCTTTAGAGTAAATGTTGACCTTTTAGTCTCTTATAAATTTTTAGCAGAGCACTGTACTTACAGATAATATCTTTTATATTGTGTGCCACTGTGTTATTTCGCTAAAAGATGATCTTGAGATAGTGTCAGTTCAAGGTTTAAAGAGTATCTCAGGGCAATAGTCTCAGGGAGTCCTCTGGCTTCTGCTGGTCCACTAAGTCTGAACTTCTTAAGGATTTGAGTTCTGTTCTGCATTTTCCTTTCTTTCTATCAGGGTCCATCTGTTGTGGCCCTGATCAGAACACTAGTGATAGCCAGGCACCATCTAGTTCTTCTGGTTTCAGGGTAGATGAGGCCATGGCTCATGTAGGCTGTTAGCTTTGTAGACTAGTTTCTTCTCTGAGGCTTTGGTTTCCTTCTTACTCTTTTGCTCTGAACAAGTAGAGACCAATAGTTGTATCTTAGATGGCTGCTTGCAAGCTTTTAAGTCCCCAGACACTATGCAGAACATAAACTTTGTGAACAATATTATGCCAATTCACTGAGTTGTCCCATGACACTGAGGTCCTAAGCCTTCAAATAAAGGTTTAATTTTTAACTATCACATGGATTATATTCTTTATATTTCTGTTGAACAGACTGAGGCAGCCTGGAACTGTTAGAAAATAATCTAAGATAGCATACCAACTAAAACCTCTTTTGCCAGGGTCACTAATTATCCTTTGTTACTAAACATAAAAGCTAGTTTTCAATTCTTGACCTTGAAATATTAGCACCATCTTATTCCCTCTGCACCAGTTCTGTCTCTCAAGGACCCCTCTTTTCTTGGGTTTATACCTTGACTGTCTGTTCTTCTCACTCTCCTTAATCTCTTTGGATACTCTTATCTACTGTATGACTTCAGTTACCACCCATATGTTGTTGATTTCTCATATCTAAATTTCTAGTCTGAACCTTTCTCTTGAGCTCCAAGCAGTTGCAGTATTGGCTTCTAATATATCCATTTGGATGGCCCAAGGGCAGTCTGGATTCATAATATCTAAAGCCACTTCATATCTTTTCCTCACTAAAAAGGAAAAGAAATTGTTCTTTTTCTCTTTATTTTGGTAAATAGTATTCTTGTCCAGTTGGTTGAGCCAGAATCTTTATATAGATGCCCATTAGTCAAAGACCGCCAGGTACACACATGTAGTTAACAAAGTTGGGTATGTTGATGCTTTCTGCAATAAGGAAGCCACACATGATAGGGAATCATGGAGTGTCTCAGTAAGAAGGTGTTGGATGGACTTCAAGAATCTGGGCCTCTGTTAGGTAATTTTGTGAGGATTCAGGGAAGTGATGGAAATTTCCTCTGAATTGGGTGCTGTCAAGAAGTGGGGTTACTTTTTCATTCAGTATCTTAAATCTTAGCTGGGAAGTGAGATGAAAGGGTGAGACTAAAACTGATAAAGAAGCACCGGCACTCATGTTCACTGGAATTTTTTTGTGGTTTGCAGAGATCTTGTTTTTTCCGTGCTCACATGTGATTCCATAGTGGCTTGATTTTGCATCACACTGTGGTCACAGAAGACCTTATCTGATTTTGGTGATCTGTGAGATTTTTTATGTTCAACAGAAAAACATCGCAGCCTAACTCTGTGTTGGGCTACCTCCTCACTATGAGGAGCTGCTTTTCTCTTACCTATTTGGGATACACATAGAAAACTAGGTAGCATTTGGACAGCAGGAAGATGGATGAAGAGTGTTTTAGACAGGATGTATGAACAAAGAATTTACATGGCAATGACTTTCTATGTGAGGGGCAATGAAGAAACTTATTGTGTTTGGATTGTAGCAGTAGGATCTGGTGTTAATGTTGAGGCAGAGATACCTTATTTATTCCTCACTCGGGGAAGGAGGCATGGTGATTAGGTTATGTATCAATCACATATGGGGCCTTTTAAAGCTAAGTAATGCTTAAGCGTGTGAGTTTAAGCACAATAGTTTGGGTTTGAATCCTTCCTCCTTCTACCTCTAGTATGGTAGTTGTATGATTTTGAGGGGGAGTTACATTTTTGAACCTCTGTATTCTACAGATTAAAAAACTAGCAATAATAATGCCAACCTTAGAAGATTAGTAATGCCTGGCAGTTAGCAGGCACTCAATATACAATAGCTGCTGTTACCACTTTTCTTCCTTTTAGTGGCTATGTGTCTTTGGACAAATCACGAAACTCCTCAGAGCCTCAGTTCTACATCTACTTTACAGGATTCGTGTAAGGATCACAAAGTGTACATGGGAGCATTTTAGAAACAGAAAGCACTACACATAGAAAATAAATGTCTAGTACATACGCTGTCAGGGAGCCTGGGTGGCATAAGCGGTTTGTGATCGGCTGCTAACCAAAAGGTGACAGATTGAACCCACCCTGTGGCTCAACAGAAGAAAGTCTTGGTGATCTATTTCCATAGAGATTATAGCCAAGAAAACCCTATGGAACAGTTCTACTCTGTAACACGTGGGGTTGCCATGAGGCTGATTTAATGGCAGCTAACAACCACAGCGATATAGTCTCTCAAATGTTTGAATTTACTTGACAAGTAAGAACTGTGCTTGGGTTAGGATGTCATTGGGCCACATTATGCAAGGTCTTAAATGTTAGATTTTATGCCATGGACTTTAGAAACTCAGTTACCAGATAGACTTTAGAGCAGAGGGATGAGATGATAAAAACAGTGGCTTACTTCAGAAGCTTGGCGTGGGAGAGGGAGAACCTCAGGTTTCAAAGGCTCTAGGAAACTGTTTCAGGCCAAGTGATGATGTCTAGGTTAGTGATATGACAGGAGGTGTGAGGAATATAGAAATAAGAAAAATTAAGTTTTCTTGAACTTTAATTGTGAACATGGATTAGTTAAATTTGTTTAGACACAGATGATTAGTAAGTTTGAGGAAATAGCCTTGTGACAATGCACAGTATCACCTGTTTTAGGTATTTCTTTGGCTTTTTCCATCATGTGGACCGAACTGTGTACTGTGCCAAAGGAAAGCCGTTGGGAGAGGAAAGGGTACAGGTTTGGGTGGTAAGTTGTAAAGCAATTGCTTTAACCTTAAAATAAGCACAAATATGCTAGAAATGTGATTAAAAACTGTTTTGCTGTAGTTACTTTGAAATGCATCAAAAAAACAGTAGCTGGATAGGTGTGATAATAATAGATGTGATAAATAGAGCAAAATGTAAATTGTAGAATCTAGATGAACACGTGGGTGTTCACTCAAATTCTTTCCAACTTTTCTCTATACTTGAGGGTTTTATAATACATTTGGAGACGGTGGTGCTGTAAACTGTTGGCTAAAGACTTGTGTTGAGAACTTCACTTCCTTGACCGGAGACTTTTGTCTTCTCTGTAGGAACTTTCCGCTGTACTTTTTGTCAGACAGAGGTAGAAGAGGATGAATCAGCAATGCCCAAAAAAGATGCGCGTACACTTTTGGCAAGGTTTAATGAACAAATTGAGCCTATTTATGCACTGCTTCGGGAGACAGAGGATGTGAACTTGGCCTATGAAATACTTGAACCAGAACCCACAGAAATCCCAGCCCTGAAACAGAGGTGAGTATAGGCTCTGTGGTCTTACTAAGAGCTCTTTAACTTCACTTTTGTTCTAACTACCTGTACTTTGGAGAGCAGGTGCCAGTAAATAATTTACCAGGTGACTAAAGCCTATACTGTTAACATAGGTTGTAAGCTCTACAATACTTGTCTTATTAACTTGTGCCTGTGATGAAGTTCGTTTGTACTGAATGCAGAACAGTATGAGCCTTAGGAAAATCTTTAAATAGTCAGGTTGGACTTCACGTACTCACTTTTCTTGGGTCTGCTGCAACTCAGCCAATTGTTAGCTAATCCTAAATTGGTTAATGCCTCTTGGGGGTAGTTGAGTTTTTCTAGCCAACTTCTGAAGGCTGAAGTTCTTTAAGGAATACTGTTTTCTTCATTCTATTTTTTGTTTCTGGAGTATTTTAACCAGTCATTTCTTGCCTTTCTTAGTTGTAAATGCAACTTCCTTAAAATTGAAGTACATTAGTTGTTACCAATGGGTTAATACTTCTAGCTATGGCTCCCTGTTTTCACCTGTGTACCCTAATTTTGAACTGCAGAGGCAGCCTTAGTTTTGCTGTGCCTTGAGAAGTGGTTTATATTCCTTTTTGAAAGCATAAATGAGAATTGGGGTCAGGGATTTCTTTCCTGTGCTACCATTTTTTTTTTTTTTCCCTCTTCCCCAAGGTCAAGCTGAGGGCTTAGAGTTTATGGCCACCTACTCCCTTCCATAGAGCCCAAAGGCTACTTCAGGCTGTGCTTATATAGTTTTTAGGAGCACTCTTGGTATTTTATTTTCTCTGGTACTGATGCTGGAGCCCTGGTGGCACCAGTGGTAAGCGTTCGACTGCTAACCAAAAGTCGGCAGTTCGAATCCACCAGCCACTCCTTGAAAACCCAGTGGGGCAGTTCTGCTCTCTCCTGTAGGGTCGCTGTGAGTTGGAATTGACTCGATGACAATGAGTTTGGTTTCGGTTTGGTACTGATGCAACAGAATGGCCAGTTCTGGGCAGTCTGAGCACATTTTCTTTTGGGTGGTTAAACAGTCCAGTTGTACAGCAGATTTTGTATCTGTACAAGCTATGAATTTTCTGGCCTGGCACCATGTATTAGTTGTGTTGTTTTTTGCTGTGCATAACAGAGAAATCAGCTAGAGCCAGATTGAACAGTAAGAAAAACTTACTGTGGGCGGCCAGAAGTCCTGAGAAGCGCCGTTCAGAATTGGTTAATTTCACAGCTCAATTATATTCTCAAGGATCTAGTTTTATTCATCTTTATTCTCTCCTGAATGTGTCCTCTTGGGACCATGAGGGGAGCTCTCCTGAGATGGCCATGTTTTTATAGGCATGTCATGCAGATGATAATGTCCAAATACAGAAAAAGAGACCATGCTTACGTCCTATTTTAACTGAATGAAGCTTTCCCAGAGGCCCTCCTTCATCCCACTCTTCTAACATCTCACTGGCCAAAAGTGCTTTATATGCTTATTTCTAAAGCAGCCTCTGGCACAGGAAATGGCGTCACATGATTAGTGCTTAGGCTAGTTAAGAGTCATTTCCTAGGGCTGGGGAATGATCTAGAGTCCTTTGGAGCAAATAGCCATCAGTATCCAAACAAAATTAGTCAGCAGAGAAGGGGAGGAGCCACAGCTGGTGGGCAACCAGTATCAGCCACATCACTGGAAGTCTTAAATTTCATAACTGGAAGTCTTTTAAGTTTTTCTTACTGGTCATTTGGTCTTTTATCAATTTTTAAAAATCTTTTTATGTCCATATAAGTTATATTATAGCTCCAATACAAAATCCAGTGAGGGAAATAGATTTCATAAAAAATATTCTAAGGGTCGCCATGAGTCAGAATCAACTTGGTAGAAACTGGTTTTATTTTTATTTTTGGTTTATGGTTTGATCATTTCATATTGAAATATGAGTATATTCTATCTCTCTCATTGCTTTCTACACAGTGTAGTACTGTGTATGAATTATTCTTGTGTTTCCCCTTCTAACTTTAGTATTTGTCTTGTTTATTAAGATACTTCCCCACTACAGTAACATTCATTCACCACCTACCACAGTCCCCTCTCCATTCCAAGATCTTTCTTTAGATATCTCTTACTCCATGCTTAAGAGAAGTCTTAGTGGTACAGTGACACCACAGGCCCAACAGCAGCTTACTGTATCAAGTCACCTGCTTCTCATCAGGAATGATGGTGACTCCAGCAATTAGGAAGAATCAGGAGATAGAGGAAATAAACTCATCAGGAAAGAGGATTCCCAGCAGTCTGGTGACTAAGGAAGAAAGGGGGAAATAGAGGCAGGAAAGAGAGACAGAATGGAGTACCTAGAGTTGTAATACAGAACAGTTAGACTTGTTTCCACCTGATCGGGGGAAAGACCATTGGAGCTAGGTTAGAAGATGTTACCCTGACTGAGATGGCTCCACAAAACATTGGACAAGCTCTACTGCCTGGATATAACATCCTAGAAGTGGTGTTGATTTAGACTTTCTGTACTATAGGATCTGTTTCAGACTATAAAAATTGTATAACAGCCATTTGCACCTGAGGTACAAGAATGAATCATCAGTAGTGAGATATGGGAACTCAGGGATGATAGTATTCATCGATTTTTTTTTTTTTTTTTTAAATAAGTAACATCGGTGTTAGTTTGGTTAGGGGATGTGTAACCAATTAAATTCTAGCTTGTCCTAGATCAGGAACCAGAAAGTGCCTCTACAGAGCTTGTCAGTTGGCTTAACCCCAGAGTGGAAGGATAGTTCATCCTGTCATCACAGCAGCTCACTGGTGTTATCAGTGGTGTCACTAGGGAGATGCAGACCACACCAGGTGACACTGTCAGAAGGGATGACACCAGAATGACTGTTTGTAAAATTTTTGTGCAGTGTTTCAGCATAAATTTATTATTTTTTATAAAAATATCTCTATAGTTAGTTATAACAACAAGAAATTTTTTGTAAACAAGCTTACATATATCAATATACTTTCAAGGCTAAAACTCTACGCTAATTTACTTTTTGAACCTTCTGGTCAGAGCTGTCAGTATTACCCAGTTACAGTGATGCTTCAAATCACATGGTTTTGTCTGCACATGCTACAGACGTACGCTGTTGTTTTTGTTGCTGCCAGTGTTTTTATAGTTGCTGATTTTGTCAAATTTTCTGGTGCTTTAGGTGCAGTATTGTGGTAATTAGTATTTGTGAGCCTATCAATAACTTTTTTGAGACTGAAGTAGTAATTTAAGGAAAAAGAGAAAAATCAAAAAAGTCTTCCCCTCATTTGCTAATAATGTTGTAACTAATAATGTTGTAATTCATTGTAGGAAGATTTAGCAAAACAGTTTTGTTGTTAGTATTCACATAATCTAAGAAATACTACATTTAAGCAATTTACAGCTATGATTATCACATATTCTATGATTAAAATTGATAATAAGCTTACATGTGTAACATTTATTAATTATATAACTCTGATAACTAAATAGAGAAAGTGACAGTTTAAAACATGAAGTGGGGGAAATGCGTTTCTTGATACATGTTTAGAAATATAACTTAATCTTAAATTCAGTTTTGTTTAAATTTTAGTCTTTTAAAAATTTTCTTTAAAATCTTCGCTGTCTTACAAATATGTATTTTCAGGGTTTAAGGTTAAATCACGGTTTAAAAGAATAGTGACACATTAAAAAGTTAGTTGGCAAAAGGCATTGAAGGCCAGGAAAGAAAAGTTCTGATTTAGTTGAGGTGTTCACTAAGTGCAGAAATGCTTGTATATTTGTTCCTGATATTATTGTTTTTATGGTATTATTTCATTTATGAATATATTTCCGTATGTATTTGTCTACAACTTCTGCATTATTTGGGCCTTTACTGATAATGCAAACCTAATCCATTAATGTATCGCATGTGATGAAAATGAACATAATTTTGATGTAGCTTTTAAACGTTTTACTTCGAATTTTATTGTTTTCTTACCGAATTTTCACTTTAACCACGTGAAACTATGTAAATGTAAATATGTTTAGGCCGTGCATATGATTTTGTAATTTAAAGGTGTCATTTTGGTTTTGCTTGTTGTTTGTGTCGCTGCTATTGCCATTACATTCAGTGATATACAGGAATTATGATTTACGAGTAAACGTTACTACAAAAACATTCCTAAGGTTCTTTATGATCTGGTATGGGGGAGGGGGAGTGACACCATGAGTTACCGCACTGGCGGACACCAACCCTGGTGACACCACTGGGTAATATTTAAGGTCTTTCCATATTGCCTAAATAGAATTCCTTGCCGGTAACCTCTGCTTTTCATCATCTCTTATGTAACAACTTACCTCAAAGACATTTAAGAATTTAGTTTTGAAATTGTCCTCCTTCCTTACCCCTGAGTAAGAGTTACATCTTTCAAAACTTAACAGTTCTGAAATGTCTTAAATAATGTGGAAAGATTCAGACCTGAATTGTCAGTTTTGTCATCTTCAAGTGAAATGTGTACATTCTCTTCATGGAAGAAAATTTAAATTTGTAGGCGTGAACCTAGGTGTCTTTCATCTAGATTTTCTCCAGTGCCACATTTGCTGGTGATTTGGATTTGTCTGTGTCTGTGGTGAAGGTAGAAATCAAATCTGTGCAGTCAATGCTCAGTGGTTAAAAATATCTTTTTTAAAAGTTCTTCCAAATTTTACAAAATTTGATTTATGGTCAAATTTCTCCTGCCTCAAACTAGAATAAAACCAATCTTGAGTTTCTGAAGGGAATACTAAAAACAGAAGACTTTTAAAATGTTGTCTCTTGCTAACATTTTAATTTCCCTGTTCTCTTTCTCTAATCTTTTTGTTGTTCTTCTCTACTCAAGTACTGAATACTTGCTAAACTTCAGAAGATAGTCATCAGAGTCAACTCTAAAGATAGAACATAGATGAAAACCGTGTTGAGGATTATGTAGTGAGAAACAGAGTAACCTCAGAAAGAGTGAATGAAACATTTAAGAGTCTGGATGAAGGACAGACAGATGAAGACAAGAATTTAGTTGGCCATATCAGAGCTAGAGAAACACTGCGTTGGTGGAAAGAGACAGAAAAGGCATATGGCTAGCTCCGGAAGTCACACTGAGGGGTAGACAGGCATATAGAGCAGACTCAGGATGACAAGAAAAAAACATTGGCTGAGGATATAAGAGGCATTTAAAAGGTGTCAGGGAGACACAAATTGATGAGAGAGGAAAAACTCAGATTATAGAGCACAGCAAACACATAAGCACTGATCAGGCCAGGAGAGAAGAGAAAGAAAGGTGAATGCTGAGGGAGACCTAAATTCAAAAAGCCAACCTACACCAGGATAAGCAGTCAGATTACAGTGAAGGCAGCGACACAGTCTTTTAGAAGGCAGCATGGAACAGGTAGCAGATAGCAATGACTAGGGACAGATATGGATTAAATTGAGAGAAACGTAAGTGGTGCAAAAAGGAACATCAGGTGAATGCATGAAGAAATAGAAGATAGAGAGAGAGCAGGTATTTGCATTTGTAGCATCAGACTTTAAAGTATAGGAAGACAAATAGATTGGTTACAGAGAGAGATGCCTCATAGTTCTCAACTCAGAGTGGGAGAGCAGATAACTAGTACAGAGTGAGAGCAATGAGACAAATATGGAGGAGGCAAAAGAAGTGATTGAGATATGGAACAAATAGAACAGGCACCAGGAAGAAGTGGGAGAGAGTGGTTTACATAGAAATACAAAGTGGCACTGGGTATAGCTAGAGCAACAAAAGAATGCAGAAGCAGTAACTGGCAGGCATGGCTTAAATGACCAAATTAGCCTGGCTTGAACAACGTTGTGATAGCAAAAGTGGCAAGGGGCCTGTAGATATCCAGAGGCAGGACAGGAAGGATGTGGATAAGCCCAGGGTTACCTTCAGAGGGTGATCAAAAACAGGGAGAGATGTAGTAGGCTGATCATATACGTGGACAGATATACATCAGAGAAACCTCAAGTAAGCAGTGAGACAGAATGCCCAAGTAGGTGATATGAAGTGGGCCCAGAAAGCAATGAAGAGTGATGGTATAAGCAGAAATGAAGTAGGGCCAGAGAGAAGCAAAAGCAGTGAATGGCTTGTGAGAGAGAGAAGTGGTATATATGGCATAAACACAAGTGAAGAGACGTTGATTAGGTTCAAAACGAGACAGGGCTCCACAAAGGAGACCATCCAGCATCTGTGGAAAAGGTTTAGAGAAGAATGGAAGAGAAGAAAGGAGAAACATGAGGCCAAAAGAGTCAGTCAGTGGACACTGAAAGGAACACAGCAAGAGGTATGAGAAAGATACAGAGCAGGCACAGAGTGAGTGGGTAACTCAAGAAGTATGAAAATAGGTTATGGAATGGAACAAAGCTGTCCAAGCAGAGGAGTGGGGAGAGCCATGCATAGAAGTGGATGGAGAAAGCATCAGTAGTAGGCAGAGAAAAACAAGGCGTGAGCTCAGACACACAGTGGATCAGTTGATTGAGAATCAAGCAAGCAGATAAACACAGGGAGCAGCAGAAAGACTGACAACTTGGCTTAACTCACTGAGATGGGGAAATGTAAGTGATGAGAAAGACAAGGAATGATCAGACCTGGAACAGACTAACAGGCAAAGAAGAGGTAAAAAGAAAAATCAAAATAGGCTGAGAAACAGATTATGGAGAGAATGGTTGCAGATGGATACAGAGACTATCCACAGTGGCCGAGATGGTAAGACAGAAAAGAGGCCAGGGGTTACTGCAGAGAGATGTGCCTTACTAGATGAGTGGCAGGAGAAGAACATTAACTCTAAGTTGAGAGCTGGCTTTGTGGAATACTTTTCTAGCCTCTTCCTTGGTCAGCCTTATAAAAGAAAGGAAAGAGCACACAAAGCCACTTTGAATTATTCTGGATCAAGCTGAGAGAATGTTATTAAAAACATAATGTGTTTTTGTTGTGATTAATCACAGAATCACCATATGACCCAATAATTTTAAAAACATTTGTCCACACAGAAACTTGCACACAAATGTTTATAGCAGCTTATTTACTCACAATAGCCAAAAGGTAGAAATAGCCCAAATGTCCATGAACTGAGGAATGGATGAACAAAATATGGTATATCCATTCACTGGAATATTATTTGGCCATAAAGAGGAATGGATACTGATGCATGCTACAATACGGATGAACCTTGAAAACATTATGCTAAGTGAAAGAATCTAGTCACTAAAGACCAGATATTATCTGATTCCATTTATATAATATATCCAGAGTAGGTAAATCTATATATAAAGAAGATTATGTAGTGGTTACTTAGGACTGGGGGAAATAGGGGGATATTGAGGTGATAGCTAAAGGATACAGGTTTCTTTTGGAGTTGATGAAATTATTCTAAAGTTTGACTATGGTGAAGGTTGAGCAACTCTGTGAATACACAAAGAATCATTGAGCTGTATATTTTACATGGGTTAATTGTATGGTGTGTGAATTATATCTCAGTAAAGCTAATATAAAAAGTCCTTTATGGTCCCGTCTCAAAATCAAATACACACACACACACACACACACACACACACACACACACACACAGATATATAACATGTTTTAAATTTTTTTTAAAGCAAAATACTCAGGACAGATGTTACTGAGAGAGGTTTTTGCCAGACTAGTGTCTTTATATGGATTACACACCATATCATTCCCCCTCCTTTAAGTAGATTTATTGAAGTATCTGAATCCATAAAACCTCAGTCATCAACTTTCACCCTGAGGTATAAGAGAGGTTTGTCAGAATTGTTAAAGTATGTGTACACGATTGCTGGGTAGCATTTATTTGTAATAGTTCAGTAACCGCTTCACCAACTGCCCTTCTTTTCCAGTACCAAGACTTTAATTTTTGCTGTTCCTGCCCTCCTCTGATCTTTTTATATAGCAAGGACCGTGCAGCAACTACTGCTGGAGCTGCCGGCCTGGCAGGTGGGCACCACCGGGAGGCATGGGCCACCAAAGGCCCCTCCTATGAGGACTTATACACTCAGAATGTTGTCATTAACATGGATGACCAAGAAGATCTTCATCGAGCCTCACTGGAGGGGAAATTTGCCAAAGAGAGACCCATTTGGTTGAGAGAGAGCACTGTCCAAGGGGCGTATAATTCTGAAGATATGAAAGAAGGTAAGAGTAGAAGTCAGTAAAATGGATATATCTGGGGTTCAGTAGAAAATGAATTTGACTTAGAGGGAAATTACCTGGGCACTTCTTAAATAGTTTTATTGATAATTCACTACATTGCTTTATAAAACATTTGCATTATAACAGGAAGTAAGAAATTAAACAGTAAGCATTAAAACCCCAACTGGTATACTTACACTGTCCTTCAACTTAGTTGAAATAACAAATAGACAGCTTTTTAAATCTCAATTTTAGATTTGAGGAATTGACATCTCTTTTTCTTAATTTCTTAGAAAAGTGCTATTATGTTCAAGGTGGCCAAATTCACCTCTCCTGTAATATTATGTGGCCCTAACTTATATGCATTTGTATTTTTCTGCACTGGGAGCCATAACTATGCACTAGTACACGTTTTTTGATGTTACCTCATAGAAATACCAAAGAGTTTCTGCTACCTGAAATATGTAAAAAGATACCACAATGATTAACATACCTGACGTTTTCTCAGTTTAAGAAGACTGGCAGAACTTTATTCTAGAAAATTTTAGAAATCTCTCTGAGCGATAAAGGGTTAAGAATTGCATAATAATCTTCAGAAATTTGAAAACTGCAAGATTTTACTTCTTTTAATCTGAGTTACTGGATTCAGAGGCTGTGAATGGTGATGGTTTCAAGGTGTAGAAAATGGGAGGCTAAGACTGGACAAAGACGACTCAGAAACTGGAAGGCAGAGGTGAGAGGGGGTCTCTATACCTCTTGTTAGATTTCATCAGTGCAAGGATCTATGTGTCTTCATTCCCACGTGATGTGTCATTACTAACGTGTCATCTGAGTATGGTTCTTTAATGCTAAAGAATTATCAATAACTGAAAACCAGTTCAGTTTTTTGCCGTTTCTCCTAACTTCTTTTCCCTTCCTAATTACCATGTCTTTACAGGGTATACTAGGCATTGTAAAAGTAGGGTGGAGTTGGGGAGTGAAAATAAAAGCAGGTGATAACTCTAATGTGATTTTCTTTGATGTTTTAATTCCTATCAGCAAAAAAATTTTCTTTGGCAATCATACTTCACTCTCCCTCCTGCCCACTGATTAGCCCTGGTGGTGCAGTGGTTAAGTGCTCAGCTGCTGAGAGGTTGGCGGTTTGAACCCACCAGCTGCTCCACTACAGAAAGATGTGGCAATCTGCTTCCATAAAGATTACAGCCTTGGAAACCATATGGGCAGTTCTACTCTGTCCTTTAGGGTTGCTATGAGTCGGAATCGACTCGAAGGCAACAGGTTTGGTTTTTTTAATAATGTTTAGTTATTTTGATGGATTCAAGTTGTTTTAGATTATACAGTAGTTAGTTTGTACAACTATTTAACAGGTTTGTTGTCCCCATCTTGGCTTCTTGCCTGTTTTTGAAGCAACGAAACTTTCTGTTCTTTGACCATAGATACAAAATTGAATAAAACAAAACTATTGTTAACTAATATTATATACAGTTAGGCTATAAGTTTAACATTCAATGTTTATAATTTCTAAAATAATAGAATTTGAATCATAAGGGTCTTAAATAAGTCTTCTAGTCTACTCAATTAAGTTTTGTGAATATTTCTTTCTATATACAGTAGGATAGTATGCTGTCATGTTTAAATTTGTCTTCATTAAGGTAGAACAACCTCTATCCAGTGAATGTGTGAAGTGAGTCATATTTGTCCTAAACTTAATTTTCCTCAAACTTCAGTCATGTTAATATCTTTAAAAATTTTATAGACTTCATGTTTCCTCTACCCATAATTTTTGTTTTGTCTTTTTCTGGAATATCTCTGATTGTAATATACTTTACTTGAGACCAGGAGCCCTGGTGGTGCAGTGGTTAAGAGCTCAGCTGCTAACCAAAAGACTGGCAATTCGAACCTACCAGCCGCTCCCTGGAAACCCTGTGGGGCAGTTCTACTCTGTCTTATAGGGTTGCTGTGAGTTGGAATTGACTTGATGGCAGTGGGTTTGGTTTGGTTTGGGTTAGAATATGCCTGACATTTACAATAGTGTCATCTACCATCACCATCAAGAGAAGGCTCAGAAATGTCCGGTTCTGGATAAGGTGAAAACACCTTCTCTTTAGTACATTAAAATGGATTAGCTGTAACCCTGGACATTTTGGAAAATACAGAACTCCTGAGATGAGATATTAGCCTTTTTGGTTTTACTTGAGACCCTAAGCACTTCACAAATATTCACTTAACTACAGTAACACAGTGTGGTAGATACTATTATTTTTTTTTCCCTTTTTGCACTTGAGAAAACTGAAGCAAGAGAAATGAAGTAACTTGGTCAAAACCACATAGCTAGTAAGTGTTAAAGTCAGGGTTTGAATCAGGGAGTCAGGTTCCAAACAACACTTTTAATCCTTTTATATATTTTAAAATGGTAGTATGTTTGATATTATTATCAGAATACAAAATACAAATGTTTCTTCTATAATATATCAGATGTTTACACAGCATGAAAGGAGATGTGTGGTGAGAGCTTTATTCCTGATGTTAGATTCCTTTTTATAAAGAGTTCAGAGTCTATGTAGTTTACCTCAGGAAAATAAAACTGCCATTCCTTTACTCATTCAGAAAAATACTTATTTAGTGCCTAACAAGTGACAGGCACTATTCTAGGTGCATGTAATATATCAAAGAGTGAAAAAGACAAATACCTATCACAGTAGAACCTACTCCTGGGAAAAGGGAAGATAGAGACAGAAGACGTACACTACTTATGGTAGAAAGTAAATGCTCTGGAAAACATCGAGGTGGGCAGTGATGACTGGGAAGGTGGGAGTAGGGATGAGTTAAAAGACAGTGACATTTGAGCAAATACATGAAAGATAGGAGGGAGTTAGCCATGGATGCCTAGAGGAAAGATATGCCAGGCAGAAGGGATAGGCAGTGGAAAGGCCTTGAAGTAGAAATGTGTCTAGTGTGTACAAGAGCACCACGTAGGCCACTGGCTGGAGCAGAATGAACAAGGAGGAAGGAGACAAGGTAAGTGGCAGGGCAGGAGGGAGGGATTTCAATTGATGTGGAACCTTGTAGGCCATTGTAAGGCTTTTGGCTTTTACCCTGCTCAAGATGAGGAGCTGTGTTTTGATTTCCTACTTCACCAGCTACTATACTTCGTCCATTATAGACATTATTCAATATGTTGTTATCCAGAGCCCTAAAAAGGTAAATGCTTTTATCTTTCCGTTTTATGGAAAGAGGTACTGCAGTTTAGAGACTATAAATAACTTACAAGAGTGGTACAGTTTGCAGGTGGAAGAACCCAGATTCAAATCTAGGTTGTATTACTGTGAAAATCCATGTGTTTAACCTTTAGGCTACTTAAGCTCCAGTACGTAAGAAACATTTTGAAGATCTTATGGACAGTAGCCCAAAAAACAGAACCAGTGGACATCTGTGTTAATTTTATCCCACAGTTACAGGAATGCCCTTTATATTTGAAGATATTAACTTTCTGGATTTTCCCCCCAGGTGGCATAGATATAGACGCATATCAGGAGCACGAGGATGGCCGTGCAGGGCCGGATGATAATGAGGAGGTCATGCGAGCACTGCTCATTCATGAGAAGAAGACTTCCTCTGCCACGGCTGGCTCAGTGGGAGCAGCTGCGCCTGTGACCGCTGCCAACGGAAGTGACTCAGAGAGTGAGACCAGTGAGTCAGAAGATGACTCTCCACCCCATTCGGCAGCTGTGTCTGTGCACCATCGGGAAGAGGATGAGGAGGATGATGAGTTTGAAGAGGTGGCAGATGACCCTGTTGTCATGGTGGCTGGCCGTCCATTCTCCTACAGTGAAGTGAGCCAGCGGCCAGAGCTGGTGGCCCAAATGACACCAGAGGAGAAGGAAGCATACATAGCAATGGGACAACGTATGTTTGAGGACCTCTTTGAGTGAGCTTTTCCTCGTTTCTCTAATGCTTGTTTCAAAAAGAAATTCCCCACCTTGAAGAAAAGTGTTTAAGTGGTTTTCTACCCTTCTTGATGTAAAGCAGTTGTTAATCTTGTGCAAAAAATAAAGGGAGAGAAAGTTTGATTTTTATGCCAGAAGTTCCCCAGCAAGGCAGGTTGACTCTAAGCACTCACTTCCCTGCATTTCCTACAGTATTGGACTATTTTACTGTATTTACGTATCTAATTGTTTTCCTTTTTAAGACACATTTTTCTCTCTTGTGAAATGAATAGAGGGAAGTCTGTAAGGTGAGTTCTTCCTGTCCACAGAAGCCTATTACAGTAGGTTACAATTAATTCACTGATCACATCTTTTTTATCTGTTCTGACCAAGTGTTCCAAACAATTCCTTGTATTGCTGCCTACCAAAGCAGCTTGCCGATGGGCAAATCATTGATGAGGGGGAAAAAGTCCTAAAACTTCACATTTCTTCACAATTGGCAGTGCAGTCAGTATGTCAGAGGTGGGGGGTTGGGGTGGGAGTATGTGCAAAGGAGAGATGGATATGCCTGAATCTCATGATTAATATCAATCCAAAATTGTGTCTTTAGAACTGACCATACTGGTCGATTCTGTTGTTTTCCTTAATGCCTTTGGTTTGGTGTTGGGTAATAGAAAACAGAAAGTGCGCTTGGTGAAGCCTTATGAAGAAATTAGAAACAAACATGGATTTACAACGAGGAGTCCATGTAAAGTGGTAAAGAGTGGAGAGCATTGGGGGCAGTACCTTTTGAATGGCCTGAGTGGGTGAGGATTTGGAAATCATTTATGTAAAGCTGAGATTGCCCACCCCCCGTCTCCTGCATCTCTTGACACTGCTACACATTGTTTAATGAGGCTGTTCTAGAAATTGGCGTAGAATAATTGATTACTCCCCTTCCTCTCTTTCTCCAAGCATCATCGAAGGCCTTTTCTGTCTCTCCTTAGCTTCTCATCAGACATGGTATTTTAGAGCATATCCAGTGTATTGTTAAGCATTGTAACCTCGAGGAACGTAGTTTGTTTTTGGTTCTGATAAGTAGTATGGTATTATTCCCTAAGGTAGAATTTCAAAAATAAAAAAACCTTTCATACAGGGGTCTATAACAATTGTATTTTTTGTAATATTTTCCCTTGAATTGTAATTTTTAAGTATTTATCATTTTGTAGTACGTGTGTGAAGTTAAGATCATACTTTACAATATCTGAGCCTTGTGTAAAGTGATGTTTCATTTACCTGGGTTGTATTAATGACTGAATATTGACAATAAATCTATTTTGTACTGATTGAAATTTGTTAATTTCTAGCTCTGTAACATCTTGGAGCATAATTAAAATGAATTCTCTTCCCATTTAAAAAAATGTTTCAGACCTTTTTTCTCTTAATAATTTTATTTAAGATAATAGAGGCAATTTTATGTGGTCTGAACTTTTTCTGCCATAAGTTGCCTTAATAATCTTTATCTAACTTGTACCGTGAGACCATTCAACTTTTAAGCCCTATTTTTTAAACTTTCATAGTTATAGGAAGAAGTTTTATTTAAATAAAATGGTTATCAAATGTTAATTTTTAAAATGTAATTATAGGTGAACTGTCAGAGCTCTTTATTTCAATGAATAAATGTTTCTCACTATTTTTTCTTGAATCTAATTCTGTATATTCTACTTCCCGAAGCTACTGTTCCATTTTTCTTTCCCATTGCTTACCAGCTTCTTTAAAAATCATGTGTATTAGTTGAGTATTTCTTTCGTCTCCCCCTTGAAATCTGTTTTTTGCCCTATTATCACACTTAAAGAGCTTTCTGTAGTCCTAACTGTTCAACCTAACAGCGCTTTATTCCTCTTACTCTTTGGCCTCTCTTCAGTATTTGATGCTATCAACCCATCCTTTCTCCTGGAAACTTTTTTATTTAGTATCCTAGTCATTACACTGGCCTGGTCCTCTACCTCAGTGGCTCTTCCTGCTTATCCTTCTTCAGACTTTATTTTCCTGTGCTGTATGTGTGGACGTACTTTAAGGCCTAGGTTTTTCTTTGTTCTTTTTTTTCACCCTGTGGAATTTATGTTACGGATAATTGTCACAAGTGAAGACAAGAGTATGAATAAGGATATGCATTGCAGCAGTGTTTGAAATAGAATAAAATAGATCGATACCTAGTTGCACTACATGTGCATTAATCAGGGATTAGTTAAATTATTTTCCCATGAAACCACATAGCCAAAGGGAACATATTGACAGAAAAAGATATCTGTAATATGGTAAGTATAGAAGGATTCAGTTTTTCTACCTTTGTGGGTATTTGTGTAGGTGTGTGTGTAAGTAAAGAAAATAAGTAGCTAACAGTGCTTATTATGTGCCAGACTCTAATTTAATTTCTTTACATGTGTTGACTCATTAAATCCTTTATAATAAAGCTGTGAAGTAGGTAAATGTGTATAAAGATACATATTCTGTTAATAATTGGGGATGAAAATTACAGTGGTCTTAATATGTTATAATGGAAATATAATCCCATTTTGCAGAAAGACTTAAATGGATGTTTAATGAATTTCATGTAAAAATTACCTGATAAAATTAAAAGCATAGAAATAGAGTGACAGAAGCAAACTTTTTTTTTATGTTAATGCTAGGGCTTTTAGATGTAGTTTTTTTTTTTTTTTTTTTTTAATCCTGGGTCCATCATTTCCTTGGACAAACATCTCTGACCTTATTCTCAAAATCAATAAGAAAATATAATTGAATACATAAAATTTTGGACATTTTTTAATAACTTATCTAATAAAGCAATATCAAGCTCTACTGAGTCTTACCAGACAGGTTTGCCTCTGGAGCAGCACAGAATTCTAGAGAGGAAAGCCAGTCGGTGACAGAGAACCAAAATGAGCCCTTGAGCCCTGCCAGCTATCAGCCTCACTCATAGAAACCAGATTCCTGGCTAGCCCTTATTATAGGCTGTGGTGACAACTCCAGCTGTCCTGTGACCACGGTATCTCCCAGCCTTGGGTATAAGCCTGCCCTGTGACAATAGAACTTTTTGATCCTAACATGATGGAGTACTTCTTCAGCATCTTTTCTTTGGGGGATGGAGGGTTTTATATCTCTGGCTCTAGCTCTCTGCTTCCCTGCTTTTCCATCTATCTTCTGTACCACCTGTACTGACTTCCCACAATACCACCAACATGTCCATGTAGAAGACCTTCAAGCTAAAGTTTCTAGGGCAATGGGCAAGGGCAGGGGGAGTCAGTGAGAGAGGTTTCTGTCTCAGCACTGCATAGTCAGGGAGTAAGATTGGATAGTATACGTCCCTGCTCTTAAAGAGGCTCTTAACTGTTCTCACAGGTTATCATCCCAAGTATAATCCTGCCTCCAAATCTTGCTAAAATTTCAGCTTCCTTTTCTCTATTATCACCCCTTTATCTCCAAAGACCTTGGAAGGTTCTAAATGTATTAGGGAAAATAGTTCTTGGTTTTATTATTCCTTCCAAAAAGGTCTTGAAAGCGCCTATCATATCACAAGTGGCCTATCAAGCTGTTTCCCTAAACAAAGAATCATCTCTCCACCTCTAGGAGTCAGCATGGGAAGCTAACTGTGGCTTTAAAGGCTTTTTTCTCTCCCCACTGCACTAAAAAATACCACTCATCATACTTCACCAAAAGTAAGGCAATAGGTGATCCTCAACCTTGTGTCTGCTAGAAAACTGCTTTTCAAAATTCTATGCTTTCATCCTGTCTGCTCTTGAATTTGAAGACTTTTTCTTATTTTGAAACTCCCTTTTCCCAAAAACACCTCAAGTAGTATTCAGTTTAACTGATCAAAAGAAAATACTCAGTTTGACATGATCTGCAAGTCAGGAGGCTAGGTTCTAGTCGCCACTATAGCTGGCTTGACACTGTGACACTGTTACCTGTAGAACCTTTCTAGGCCAGTTTCTCCACTCTCAGTAATGAGAGAATTGTGCTAGGATCACTTAGATTCCCCTCCAGCTCTAATATTTTGTGGAGGTAATGGTAGCTAGTACATTTAAAACTGAGGCCAAATAATAATAACCAAAAAAACAGAACAAAAAAGTCTTCTAATGTGCGATAGCAATTCAAACCAGGTGAAGGATATTTTAATTGAGGGACTAGTGTGGGTGGCAGGTTTAGGAATGAGGGTGTATCAAGCCACAGCATAAACAGTAACTAATTAGGTTTCTCTTTCCCCATCTTGTCAAGGTGCTTCATTTCTAGTCTTCTGAATGACTGGGGGAGAAATAATTGAATATTTTATAATTCTTTTTGGTATTGTTTGAGAGAATTGGACACTGAATTGGAATAAGAGAGAGAAGAGCAATTCCCAGCCAGAACTACAATAGATTTACATATGTCCTTTCTTGTTCTCTTTAGTCCTGAGTTTAAAAAAAGTAACAGAAATGACAATTATAAAACAAATATGAGAATCTTTAGAATTTAGAAATTGGTACAATTCCACCTTCTCTTTTATTTAGCATTTTCTCCCACCAAAGTGATTTCACATGTGTCATTTCTAGTGGCGCTGTGCTACTATCATTTTTTTTTTTTTTAATCTAAAAATCGCTTGGTGATACGTGGAAGATTTTCAGAAAGGAACTGGCACTATGATAAATTTACTGTCTGTTCTGTTGGCTCTTTATATTTTAAAACAAACACACTGAACAAGGTAAGTATAGATACTCTTAAAACATGTAAAGCCAGAATGAGTTAGGAAGAGGAAGGAGTCATGAAATTTTACTTCTTTTGAAGTCTTTTTTAAAATAATAAATGTTTTTGGTGAAATTTTACATAATAAATTTGGTTCCCATTTAACAATTTCTACACAAATTGTTCACTGACATTGGTTACATTTTCCACAATGTGTGAACATTCTTGTTATTTTCATTCTGGTTGTTCCATTTTCAGTAATCTGGTTTCCCTGCCAGTTATGGATTGAATTATGTCCCCCAAAAATATGTGTTATAAACCATAACCCCTATACTTGTGGTTATAATCCCATTTGGGAATGGGTTTTCTTTGTTAATGAGGCAGTATTAGTGTGGGGTGTGTCTTAAGTCAGTCTCTTTTCAGATATAAAAGAGCAGATTGAGCAAGCAAGCAAGCACAGATGGGGGAAGGTAGATGACACATCACATGAAATCTCCAAAGAACCAAGAAACAGAAGCTAAAAAGAGACAAGGTCCTTTCCCCAAAGCCAACTGAGAGAAAACCTTCCCCTAGAGCTGGTGCCCTGAATTGGGATTTGTAGCCTCCTAAACAGTGAGAAAATAAATTTGTTTGTTAAAGCCACTTGCTTGTGGTATTTCTTTTATAGCAGCACTAGATAACTAAGACAGCTCCGTTCTCATCTTTACTTTAGAGTAATTGTTGACCGTTTGGTCTCATGTAGATGATTTTTTAAAGGAACACAGTACCAAGGGGTGATATTCTTTATTTTATGAGCCAATCAGTTCAAGGTTTAAAGACTACCTCAGGGTCACAGTCTCGGGGAGTCCTCTAGTCTCGACTGGTCCAGTAAGTCTGGACTTTTTAAGAATTTGAGTTTTGTTGTACATTTTTCTCCTATTCTGTCAGGACCCATCTATTGTGACCTTGATCAGAAGAATCGGTAGTGATAGTCAGGCACCATCTAGTTCTTCTGGTCTCAGGGTGGTTGAGGCCCTGGTTCGAGTAGACTGTTAGTCTTGTAGACTAGTTTCTTCTCTGAGTCTTTGGTTTCCTTCTTACTCTTCTGTTCCAGATGAGTATATTCCAATGGTTGTGTCTTATATGAACGCTCACAAGCTTTTAAGACCCCAGATGCTACTCACTAAACTAGGATGGAGTACGTAAACTTTATGAACTATATTATGCCAGTTGACCGAATTGTCCGACAAGACTATCGTCCTAAGCCTTCAAACCCAGAAAACCAATCCTGCGAGTTGTTTGGTTATGTCTAAGCAGTATCCGTAACTGTGCCCTCTATGTGCTTTATTATGTATCTGAAAATATATATCCATATACCGAAAACCAAACCCGTTGCCATCAAGTTGATTCTGACTCACAGTGACCCTATGGGTCAGAGGAGAACTGCCCCATAGGGTATCCAAGGCTGTAATCTTTATGGAAGTAGACTGCCACATCTTTCTCCAGTGAAGCGGCTGGTAATTAGTCTCTTGTAGTAGTGTTTTATAGTTTTCATTGTTAAGTCTTTTATGTCCCTGGTTAGGTTTATTCCTAGGTATTTCATCATTTTAGGGGCTATTGTAAATGTATAGTTTTCTTGATTTCCTTTTCAGGATTTTCCTTGCTAGAGTAAAGGAGCCCAACTGATTTTTGTGTGTTGATCTTGTACCCTGTAACATTGCTGAATGCTCCTATTAGATCTAGTAGCTTTCCTGTGGAATCATTGGGGTTTTCTACGTAAGGACCATGTCATCTACAAATAGAGATAACCTTACTTCTTCTTCCTTTGAAGATTCTGGTATACCCCTAGCTTCTCTTTCCAAAGAACCTCATGGCCTTCTGAATACCAAAGCTGCCTTTCCTATTCCAGTCACAAAACCTAGTACATGACCTGGTTTCAACAATCAGCTCACATTTCCCATCACACAAAAGTACATTATTGCCTACCTAATGTAAATAAATCTGAGAAATTAGTCTGGAAAGAAGGCTGGTGTCAGGTCATAAAGTGCCTTGAAACTTGGTAAGACATACAAGATCGTTTTAAGGCATACAAGTTTTTTTTGTTTTGTTTTTATATAAATGTATTAATTATTTAAAAATTTTTTCCAACAAGAAATACACGTAGTAAAAAAATGAGAATCCCCAGTTTCACTACCCCAAGGTAATCATTGTTGATTATTTAATGTGTATCATCCTAGAACTTTTCTAGGCTTCTAGAAACACATACCCTCAGGTGTACCCTTTTTTTTTTTTTTTTTTTTCATAAATGCAGTCATATACATTGCCATTTGCTGTTGATTTATCTTGGAGGTCTTCCCATGTCTGTATATTTAGATCTACTTCATTTTTTAAAATAAGGACTAGATAGAATTTTGTAGTATAGCTGTATGATGGTTTAGGTGAAAATTCTGTTATTGACTGGCATTTAGATAGTTTCTAGTTTTCCACTGTTACAGCAATGTAATGAATTACCCATATATTTTCATTCTCTTGTTTCAGTATTTCTATAGGTTAGCTCTTAAAAGATAAATTGCCAATCAAAGTAGATGCCCATTTTCAACTTTGATACATACTGCCAACTTGTCCTTTGAAAAGATTGTTGGAGAATTTTAAGCAGGGGAACAATTTGTAACATTGATGTTGGATTGGTGAAATTTAAACCTGAAGGGAGATAAAGAAACCAGTTTTATTAGTCTTGGTAAGTAATTTGTTCTAAAGACCTGTTCAAGTCAGTGGGTATGGAAACGAGGGGACAGATAGGAAAAACTTTGAGGAGGTAGACTTAATGGGATTTGTTGACTGTTTGGATAGGGCAGTGCCTTTAATGAAACCAGGTTTCTGGTTGGATAGTATTCACCAAGACTGGAAATGTAGGGTGAAGGGCACGTTTTGCTCCTGTTCCAGGCTCGCCATCTCAGTCAAATGGCCCCACTATTTCTTCGGTATTCTCAAGCCAAAAGTATAATAGTTGGCCATTCTTAATCCTTTTCTTTTTCTCATCCCACATCCAAGTTATCAGCAAGTCCTGTCAGACTCAAAATATAATCTAATTTTGAAGGTAGAGGTAACAGACTTGCTGAAGAATTGAAAATATATTCTAAATCTGAACTCATCACTTCTACCACCCCTACCCTACTCCAAGCCACATCAACTCTCACCTTGAGTACTGCACCAGCCTTCCAACTGGTCTCCCCACTTCTACTCTCACCATCCCTACCCCCCCCCCCGCCCCACAGAGGCTTTAGCCATTCCACACACAAACACAGAGAGATTTTTTAAAAAGTATAAATCAGATGATGTCACTCCCCTGCTTAAACCCTTCATTGGGTTCTCTTAGAATAACATCTGAACTCCTTACTATTTTCTATAGGCCCTGTGAGGTCTCCTTCCTGGGTGATTTTATGACCACATCTCCTACTATCATTCTCATTGTTAACTGTTCTGTAACCACATTGACATTCTTTCTGTTTCTCAAATATACCCAGCTTTTTCCTGCTTTAGGTCTTTGCCCTAGTTGAAACACTCTTGCATAAAACACTCTTCCCTACTCTTCTCCCTGTTACTTCTTTAACTTCAATGCCATCTTCTCAGAGCATACTTCTCTGTCTGCCCCGTCTAAAGTAACCTCACTCATTCACTATCCTAGTTCCTTGTTTTATTTTCTTCATAGCAAAAGCACTATTTGAAATGAACTTGTTCATTTCTTATTTATTTATGCCTGTTGACCCCTCCCGCCAGATACTGTAATCTCCCTAAGGGCGGGATAGCAGCATAGAGAATTCATTCCGGCATGTAATAGGCTTTTAATAAATGTTGGAAGGATGGATGGATGACTCATTTGGAATGATTGACAGTAGGGGAATGTAGACTTTTCTCTGTCGGGGCTGGTCGTTTTATTCCTGCCTGGACTGCTCACTTGTGACTCATAGGACCTAGGGCTGTGTCTAGCACTCGGGGGTGGCAGGATATAGCTTCTAGGGCACCGCCAGTGAGACCAGCTTCTATGCTGGGGAGCTATTAGCTTTAAGGTTCATAGAAAAAGGAGTCTAGTGAGTATTTTGTCAAGGGCTGTACTGTCCAGCAAGTTAGCTGCTAGTGAACGAGTGAGGTCACTTTAGACGGGGCAGACAGAGAAGTGTCCTCTGAGAAGATGGCATTGAAGTTAAAAAAAGAAGTAACAGGGAGAAGAGTAGGGAAGAGCGTTTTATGCAAGAGTGTTTCAACTAGGGCAACGACCTAAAGCAGGAAAAAGCTGGGCATATTTGAGAAACAGAAAGAATGTCAATGTGGTTACAGAACAGTTAACAGTATGACTGTTTAGCACTTGAAATGTGTCTAGCCTGATTCAAATGTGCTATAAGTACCATACACACCGAATTTCAAACACTTGATATGGGAGTAAATGTAAAGAAACTTACTGAATTTTTTTATATTGATTCTGTACTGAAAAAATAATAGTCTAGATATGTGGGGATAAAGAACATATACTGTTAAAATTAATTTCATCTATTTCCTTTTGCTTTTTTAATGTAGTTATTCAAAGATTGCAAATTGCATATATGGTTCATATTTTGTGGCTTGTTCTATATTCTTATTGGACGGACTAGTTTAGGGCATTTTGTTCAGATGCTAGCTGGAGTTATGTGTATAACCTTGTATATTGTGCTTAGTGATTGTTTGCAGGATTTCCTCACATCCAAGCTTTTGACCTGAATGCTGTGCCCGTCCTCCTCACCTCCCCTGTCCTGTATCAGACAGGTAGGCTTCATTTTGTTTGTAGGCTCTTTGTTTGGGGGGGCAGTAATGGATTTTGCTTCTTGTGAGTTTTTTCCCTTTTTGGGGGGAGTGGGGATAGGTAGTTGGGGGGTTGTTTCCTGAGGGAGGATGAAATGGGGAGAAAAGGGCAGCAGTGGTGATAAGGCCCTGAGAAGTTTTTAACTCCTGAGACCCATGGTGCGATGTGAAAGAGCTGCTGACTTCTGGGTAACTGAAGAAGCTGAGCACCTGTGACGCCATGCCAGAGATGGGGGAGCTAAGAGCCAGTCTTAGGCCAGAGAAGAGTTAGAACCTCCAGGTGTTTATTTATATGCATTATATTAATATCTTATGTATTAAATTGCTTCTGTGTTTATTGTCTATCTCTTCTTCACTAGAATGTAAGCTCCATGAGGGCAGAGACATTATCTTTCTTGCTCATTGTACTGTTCTTGCTCAATCCCTGGCTCAATGCCTGGCACACGGTTGGTAGTCATTAGTACATGTTCATATTTGTTGAATGAATAAGTGTAATTGTGTGGCAGTTTTATCAGGCCAGTAATAAACAATGGCTCTCATATAAAAGGCTGCTATTTTCAGTTTTTGTCATATGTAAGGACCCTGATGGTGCAGTGGTTAAGCACTCAGCTGCTAACTGAAAGGTTGACAGTTTGAACCCACCAGCTGCTCCGTGGGAGAAAGATGTGGTAGTCTTCTTCCGTAAAGATTTACAGCCTTGGAAACCCCGTGGGGGCAGTTCTGCTGTGTTCTCTAGGGTTGCTGTCAGAATCATCTTGATGGCAACAGATTTGTTTTTTGTTTTATTTATTGTTATATGTATACCTAATGTTTGTGATGCTATTTTGTATTAATCGTCTCTCCGGAAGTTCATGTTTAGAATGTTTACAAATGGTGAGGACTGATCTATGTAGGAAAGGGCATCTTCCCAGCAGCTGGGAAACTACCTAACCAAAAGTACATCTAACAAATACATCTAACCCAAGGGGGTTACACATGGATTTGTCCACTTAGTCTATGTGAAAATTATTCTTTAAAGAAGAAATTTGTAAAGAACAAAGATTAGGCTGCGTTTTTTAAAAAATTAATACCTCTCCCTCAGCTGTGTGCAGTAATCTCTGTCGTCAGTGGGGAGTAGACAGGGCCTTGTAACCAAGGTGTCTGTTTTGGTTGTCAGAGACCACTGAGAATTCCAGAACTCTAGGGTTTGTGACCAGAGAGAGCTTTCCTGGCAACAAAATACAGAGCACAGAGTTGTAGGAGGCATGCATATGAGGTAAGAATTCTGCAGTCCTGATTTTGTTGTTGTTTTTTTTTCCTGAAGGGATTAGTAGGTTCTCTGAGTTGCCCTTTAGTGTTCAGACTAAGTCACAACAGGGACTCATCCTGACCTTTCAGAGCCCTAACCTGGAACTGATCTCTATGCTTCATTCTCTGTCTCACTATCAAGCCTTTAAGTCCAGGGTCAGAAGCGGGCTAATGTCTTCATTTGGTTAAGAGTGAGGTGAAGCCCTTTCCTTCTGCTTGAACATATTTGGAACTGTAACAATATCTGGGTGGTGGTGATGGCAATTCTTAACACCCAGAGGATGGATCCAGAACTGAATTGCCTCTCACAAGTGTTTGCTCAGTATGAAGTCAGCTTTAATCGGCTCTATTCCACTGGCTTCAAAAATGGGAGGCTGGCAGCTTTTCATTTCAGGGTAGTGACCTACCTGAGAGGTCTGAAGAGTGATTCTGACAATGTTCCAAGAGACTCCTCCCCTGCTGTTATGTGCCTGTGTGCAGGTGTAATGCATGTGTGGGAAGGTGGAGAAAAGGCAAGACAGAGTGGGCCTTTATGTTCAGTGGGTGGGTGGAGAGGGCCTACAGTGCTGTGTATGTCAGTCACGTCACATCTCTTTGACAGGATGTATCTTCTAGTAAATTTAGTGATAATTTCTTTGCTACTTTTTTCCCACAGAGACTCATTAAGCTATAAAATTATTACAGCGTTATGGGCATCTACATCCATGTCTCCTGCATCACGTCTGACTTCTTCAAGACTGATACAGCCTCTTTCTTTCCCCTCCCTGCCCACCAACAGTGAGGAACAAAAACACCTACCAAGCAGAGAACTAACTGAAAGTATGTGACGGTGGCTGCTTTTCCCCCCGCCTGTTTCACTGAGCGCATTGGGCCACTTGGAGGGCTCCTAGACAGGCCCTTGCTGTGTTTGGACTCACAGATCTCAGCGTTTCGGCACCTGTGTCCTCACGCCACCTCCCATTCCTCAGAGTCCATTGCTAGTCCCTTTTGAAACTTGCCTTTCTCCGTAAGTGTTACTTTCCTTCTGCCTCAAATCCTCTCTTGGTTTTCTTCCTTCCTCAGTCCTGTGTCCTTTTCTCCACAAACACTGCTTCTGGAACAAGCCTCCTAAACTGTGCTGGATATGGCTTGTTTTCATTTGCTTCCCCACAGATTTGCTTTCCTCCCCTGTTTTCCATCCATGTGATTGAGCTACAATTGACTCCAGACATAGTGATAGATTCAGAGAGGAGCATTTGACCCAGGCCAGACATTGAGAGTTACCTCAGGATTTTTGTTGAAACGGGGTGGGGAGGGGGAAGATGCTCTTTTTCTACTAGTGTTACGAAGCTGATGGAACAAACTGCTGGGGGAATCTTTGTCACGATTTGAGGACAGTCTGCCTGAAAATGAAACCAACACAAAGGAAGGCAGAGACTGGAGATAGAGAGATTCCCAAACCAAAAAGCTTGAGCACCTGAATCCTGCCACACTTGAGGCCATTTTTTCTCTTGGATTATTTCTATTATGTAAGCGAATAGATTTTATTTTATTCCGAGGTCTATTTGAGTTGGGTTTCTATCCCTTGCAGTTAAAAGTCTTGATTAAGACAATGCTTATCAGCCCACTCCTGCCTCCATTTCCATCTTCTCCACTCTCTCTTTCCCTCTGGGCCCCATTCAGTTAGAGATAGCACCTCACTTATATCCTAAGCTTAGTTCTCAACTCCTTCCACTGTCCCACATCGGTATTATAATCCCATACCTACACTTATCTAGGGCTTTGTAGTCTATAAACATGGATATAGATGCCCAGAATGCATCTAATAAGAGGAAAGCTTTCCTGTCTCATTTGGTCTTCACATAAAGCTCTGAGGAAGGCAGAGGAGGCATTATCATCCCATCTCTTCAGCTGAGGAAACAAATGGAAACAAGAATATGATGATTTCCCCACATCAAGCTACTTACAATCATTGCTGGGACTCAAACCCAAGTTTCCTGACTCCAGATCTAGAGTATCTTTTTTTTTATATTGTGCTGCCTCCCCTGGGTAGAAACCTGGTTCTAATGTAAGCTGCCTCTGCCTTCTCCCATGGGGACTTCCTTTCTCTAACACCTGTAAGCCCAGTGGGACAGAAAGCCTCATTTTTGTTTCCAGTATCTTTGTCAGATTGGCAATCGTCCCTCCATTTTACTTCATTTGGATTCCATTTAATCTGTCTGTACCACCAGAGCCTTTGTTACTGTTATAGGTTACTTCTCAAGGACTTATCCTAGTCTAAGAATATGACTTTTGTTCTGCGGGATATAATGACTCTGACCCTCCTGCCCATTTGAGAACTCCTTGACTTCTTCAAGTCTCCAACTTCTCCTATGACCCAATACCTCCCACACAGCCCTGCGAATCATCCGTCATCCCTAAATATCTTCCTGATCTTCTTCTTATGCTCCCACTCCTGGACTGGGGAATACAGCAACAAAGATACTAACTCATCGACTACCTGTAGCTCGTTTTCATCTGGGCCCTTCTTGCTGTGCAGTAGATCTCTCAGTGGCTGCATTGCTGCAGTGGTTGTTTCTGTTCTCATCCTTGACATTCTCCAGTCTGTACACGGTCTTTCTTTCTCCCTTTCTTTGATGTCTGAGATACAACTTCTATACTAAACATTATTGGTTGCCTACTCGGCATCCATTTGTACCTTCCAAATAGTACCTTGATTTTGGTAAGGGAGCCTCCTTCCCCAGGAAGTACATGTACTTCAGGAGAAGCTAACTCTACAGTCATCTCCATGGTTGGGCCTGATTGATTCAAGGATAATTGTAGTAGTAATTGAGGCTATTCACAAATATTCTAGATCTTTCCTTTCTAGATACACAGTAGGATTGTATTCCCCAGCTTGTTGAAGTTTGGTGGCCGTGTGATTTGCTTTGGTCAATAAAACGTGAGTAGAAGTGATACATGTCACTTCTAGGCAGAAGCCTTTAAGATCCAATGTATGATTCACCAGGCCCTCTTCTCCCTGCTGCAGTGAGTGCCAAAGTACACGTCAAGATGAAGCCTCCATCAGCCTGGGTCCCAGAGTGACTTCAATGGCAGAGCTCCCCCTGCTGACCTACTCTGGGCAAGTAATGAGAGAGAGAAATTTCTGTTTTGTTAAGCCATTGAGATTTGGGGGTTGGCTGTTACTGCAGTGTAAACTAGCTCTTCCTAGCTGACACAGTGATCTCATCCTCTTCCCAGTGCTGAGTCAGGAACCTAGCCTATGCCAGGCAGCCCAGGGCATTCTCTGGCCAAGGAATTAGTTGAAAAGAGGGCTGGTGACTCAGTTTGGTACATGAGAGGAGAAGAGAAGGTTGCTCGGGCTTTGAGGAAAGAAGTTTCCTCACTTTTAGAAACACCACCAGACGAGATGGACTCTCTTCCTCTGGATGTTGTGTATAAAGGTGAGGCCTGGAATTATAGCCATCTTGCTACCAGCCTGAGGATATACCCAGCACGCAGAGGAGAGTAGTACCAAAAGACTCACAAGAAGGGAAGCCAGAACGCTGACTGGATCATAACCAGTCATTACTCTACTTCTGGAATTTTTCAGTTTTGAGAACCAATGAATCCCTTTAACTGTTTAAGCCATTTGAGTTGGGTTTTCTGTTACCAGCCTTCAGAAGCATTGTAACAGTTGTAACTTCTTTTCTCATTTCTTGTCTCTGTCTTCCCACCCTTCCATCCAGTCACAGAAGAATAATAATTAACAATAGCGGCCATTTGTAAAAGACTTACTATGTCTCTGGCCCGATGCTAAGTGCTTTCAGAAAGAGATTTGATTTTGGAGTAGCAAATACTATATGAGTAACTCCTTGAGATCCAATCTCTTTTCTTGTTTGTATTTGTTTCTCCCACAATGGTGATGTGGTACAAAGTAGATGCTCAACAAATATTGATTAACTAAAATATAAACCGAACTTGACCCTTAAGGAACTTATAGTATTGTGGAATATACAAGTCTTACAAATCTGAACTATAAGAGGCCAAAACAAGACAGGATATGCTGTTAGGTACTAAACTGAAGATCCAAAGGGCATGGTACATTAAAAGCTATAAATGAAAGAGACCGTTATTGCCTGAAGGATGGGAGGGAAAGCTTTTTGGAAAAGGTCAGATTTGATCTAGAAAAAGGATCAGATTCGGGCAAGCATAGCAGAGCGGGAGAGCAGGTGCCACTCAAGGTTAGGACCGTAACAGAAGCAACAGCATGGTGCTGAGAAGGAACATGGTGCATTTACGGGTCTTCAGTACATTCAGTGTAGGAACTCAGTAAATGTTAGACCTTTTATTTCATCTTTCTCACCACAGTAGATAATAGAGTGCCATTTTTCCTTAAACTGCTTGATGTAAGCTTGATATAGAAGAGGTGTTGTGACCACTACCCTACTGAGTGGCTTACTTGCTCAAACCCCTTGCAGAGTCAAACATGTTTGTAGAATTGCAAAGACATCCATTCATGCACTATTTCTCCCCAGAGAAAGTAGAAGGCACGGCGCCTTGCCTACCAAACATGCTACTTCTTTTCTGGCTCTCTTAACTCAATGTTGGGCACACTCTTGGCACACTTAACTAGGCCCTTAGTTAAGTACTTATTGAATTGACTCAAATTATCTGCTTTGGGAAGAAGTTATTTGCCTAGTGAGCCTGGTTTCTCAGCACATCAACATTTCATCAAACCTCTGTCAGATCAGATTCTCAATAGGGTATCTTAAGTACATGTTATTAACATACTTAAATAGAAGTTCCATCTGTTTGAATAGACTGAGCCTGATGAATCAGCCAGCGAGGTGGAAGGCTGATCCAGCCAGACATGAACTGATCGAGTGGGGAACAGGCAGCTCTCTCTCCCTTTACCACCCCAGAGAACTCACACCAGAACGTGCAGATGTACAAAGAGAAAACCGGATCAACCAGTTGGCAAAACTGGAGGACTGAAGCAAGCCCCAGGGCAGTGTCTGTGGGCTAGTCTACCGAGGTCTGGCTGGGGATCTGGCTGAAGTCTGTCAGAGCAGGAGAAAGAGAAGACGTGGGACTATGCTGTTGTCGTAATTCCTTTGGAATCTAGATTTTATTTTCATGCAATTGTAAAAAGCACTAAATAAAAAAAAAAAAAAAAAGGATTTATTTTGGGAACTACCAGTGGTGAAGACGCCAAAGACTTAGACCTAAGGTGAGATAGGATGTCGGAAAAGGATTGAAGGAGCTGCATCCTCTTTTATTTCCCCAAGCAGGACTGTGCACCAGCATCCGTCCCTGATGAGAGTTCATCCAGTCTCATATTTCCAAGTGGTTTTAGCTGCCAGAGTCATAATCACAGTTAGCTTCTCAGCTGCCACGATCTCCCCTTTCCTACCTCCCCTTAAGTACTGTGGTTGTGGATTGTACTCTTTGATTTTGCCACTGAAAAACGAAAAAGATTTCTGGGTCACTCTTCACCAAACCAAAATATGTGTTTGAAAATGCTGTCTCCTAAGTGCTGCTCCTCTTGGTAGCACTTAACACATGAGACCTTGTACATAATAGATGCTCAATAAATCATCTATTCAGTTGAATCAAATCACTCCTAAATTCTCTTAGGGAAAAAAAAACCTGGTATGCTTTTTTATTACCACCAATGGTCTGCTGTCAACTTGTGGCCTCCATACCTGTGTCCTTAAACCTGTCCCCCATACATACATGCAAACACAGTCTCATTCTTTGTCCCATTCACATGTTTATTATTCCTTCAGGGTTTCGTTGAAAGTATTTTCGTTATTAAATGAGAGGGGAAGTGTCGGTGATCAGGCTAGCTCACACCAGCAGCCTATTTGGGCATATCAAAATGAGAGGGGAAGAGAGAAGGATAGTGTGTCAGAGTTAAAAGACCTGGATTCTGCTCCTAACTCTATCATTTATTGACTTTGGATCTTAGCTAAGTGACTGTGCTCAGATTCATCATCTCTGAAATAAGAAAAATAGTAAATAACATGTGCCCAACTTACCTCCCAGGATTGTTGCAAGTGTCAAATGAGCTAAAATATTTGAAAGTCCTTTGAGAACAGTAAAAGCTTCATGAAGGACTGCTCTTATTATAATATGACTCTTCCTTCTCCCAATTCATACACTCAGTAACATGTAGCATCAAGAATGAGTTCTATAGTGTATTTCTCTGGGAAATGGGCTCCTTCTCACCTCCATTCCCCAGGAGAGGCCAATTGGCTGGCTTCCTGGGGCCTAAAGGGCCACATTTAGTCTGATGAATTCACTGGGATCCAGGGTCAAGCCCTCAGCTTTATAGAATCAGAAACTCGATCTTGGCAGAGCTTCTGAGTTGATCAAACTGAGGGATGCTGACTCATGCTAACCCACAAGAGACTGATATATAACCAGAATGCCAGTTTATTAATTTACAATGGGAAACGTTGGCCTGATCAGCCCCTTCTCCCTATCGACCAGTCACCTGGGAAGAGAGATCATCACAAGGTCTCAGTGAGCAAGAAACCTTGACAAGGGGAGTTGGAGGATTCAAATGTTTAATAAAATCAGGCTCTGCTCATCTAGGGCCTCCATCTCAACAGGAGTCTACCCTCCAGATGGTCTAGATGTTTCAGACACCTTGGCAGGGTACCCAATTCCTGGACCATGCTGGGATGAGCCAGAGTGTGCCAAGTGTGCCCTTTGCCCACATTCCCTTTGCTGATCAAGCCTCTTCTGACCAACATATTGCTCTTTATATATGTTAATCCCTTTCAGACCCCTTGTAGTGGAACTACAGATTCCCACAGCCAATCTGTTGACCAGGGCAGGGCCGGTTGCCTTAAAAGCACTTGGAGAACTTACAGAGATACAGGCTTTTTTGGCTCTGCTGAAAATTCTAATTTATTAGATCTGTGAAGGAGTCTAGGAATCTGAATGTTTACAGGAATCCCAAGTGACTGATCATTGGCCAGGTTGGGGAGCACTGATATAAAGTCATCTTTGACTACAAATCCATACTGTCGCTTTAAGATGACTTTGTACATGTCTGATCTGATCCATTATGAATTGATCATATAGATTAACTCTCAGAACAAAATGTTAATTCCTAGTTCTCAAGGGCCAGTCACTGTGCATCCTTGAACCTATCTTTTCCTTCCTTTGCTCATACTGTCCCTCCCTTCCTTCTTTGCTTCCTTCCTCCCTCCATTCCATAAATATTTAAAATACCTAATGCATCAGGAAACTTACCAAGAGAAGATTGTGGCAGTGGACACTCCAAGTGCCAAAAGTAAAAGCTGCTTTTAGGTGATAATAGACCTTGAGGATTAGAGTATATAAGTCTGGTACAAAGACAGCTCTAAGGCCAGCCAGTAAAACCAAGGCCTGAACTGAACAATCTAGAGACAATTTCCTTTTGGTAAGTAACCCTGGGCTTTGGCATTCTTACTGAGCTGATGTCCTCCAAGAAACAACCTTATGCTCACAAGGAGTCTTGAGGGAAACCCCAAGTACCATGTCCCATCCCATTCATGACAAAACTGAAAGCTGTCTTTCCTCTCAAACATGGTTCCCATCTCACTATCACCTGGCCATGCCTTGCTTCCTGCAGAGCACCAAAACCAGAAGAATCAACTGATAATCATCCAAAGAGGATGCCAACATGTGATGTGCATCTCTTAATATACCAGGCATTGTGACCTCGTACTTTCTATGCCTTACTGCATTACAAAACCCAAGGAAATTATTTTTGACATTCTCATTTTCCAGATGAAGAAACTGAGGCACAAAGGAGTTACATAACTTGCTAAAGGTCTTGCAAGCAGTAAGTGGTGGAATTGAGATTTGAATTCAAGCCCACCAGTTCTGCGTTGTATGTCCTTTCCACCATCCCATGCTGCTTGGTAAACATAGGGTTTTGAAGTTGTAGTTTTGAGCATAAGATTCATTATGCTATGCATATGTATTTATAGATAATTCTTATGATTACTGTTATAGAATCATACATAGATCAAGTATTTTCACAATGATACCTGTCACATTTCTACATATAAAATATAAAAACCTGAAAAGCCAAACCCATTGCTGTCAAGTCGATTCCAACTCATGGTGACCCTGTAGGACAGAGTAGAACTGCCCCATAGGGTTTCCAAAGCTGTAATCTTTATAAAAGCAGACTGTCACATCTTTCTCCTGCAGAGCAGCTGGTGGGTTCGAACCCCCGACCTTTCGGTTTGCAGCTAAGTGCTTAACCACTGCACCACCAAGGCTTCTTAGATATAGTATATACTAGCATCTAAATCTGCATTTGGTTCTACAGCTAATTCTGATTACTTTTGGGGGGGGAAAAGAAAAGAGGTTATAATTGGGGACAGGATTGGGAGTCAGGAGATCTGGTTTATAGTTTTGGCTCTGTCATTGGCTCATTGTGTACCTTGGGAAACTTCATTCTCCTCCCCGGACCTCAATTTCCCAGTTTCCTCATCAAAGGAAGGATTGGGTCGGATCTCTAACATGCTGGGATTCAAAGAACCAAACAATTGTTACCATGTTTCTTAATTGTTCTATATCAAAGCATAGAAACTGAATACTAGAAAAAGAAAGCTGAACACATTTAGAAGGCTATTTAGTAACAAATATTTATGAAGTGCTTACTATATGCAAGGGACTGAATTCACTATTTTAAATAACTTGTTTAGATTAGTTCTGATCACATCAACTTTATTTTTATTTATCCATATTGGAGGAACAGAGAGGTAAGAAATTTGCCCAGGATCTCATGGCTGGTAAATAGAGAAGCCAATACTGAAATCCAGGCCTGACTCCAGGGCCAACTCCTAACTATGGTCCTATGCTCTACGCTCTTGCTTTATGGGCCCCACTGATGACTATAAGACTCGCTATAAGTCCTTAACATTTCTTAAAGTTCCTGTCATGATTGAATTGTGTCCTCTGAAAACGTGTCAACTTGGCTGGGCCATGATTCCCAGTATGGTGTGATTGTCCACCATTTTGTCATCTGATGTGATTTTCCTATGTGTTGTAAATCCTACCTCTATGATGTTAATGAGGCAAGACTCAATCTACAAGATTAGGTTGTGTTTTAATCAAGCTCTTTTGAGATATAAAAGAGGGAAGTGAGCAGAGAGACGTGGGGAACTACCTCACACCACCAAGAAAGCAGTGCCAGGAGCAGAGCACGTCCTTTGGACCCGGGGTTCCTGCATGGAGAAGCTCCTAGACCAAGGGAAGATTGATGATAAAGACCTTGCTCCAGAAATGACAGAGAGAGAAAGCCTTCCCCTGGTGTCCTGAATTCAGACTTCTAGCATACTAGACTGTGAGAGAATAAACCTCTGTTTGTTAAAGCCATCCACTTGTGATATTTCTGTTATGGCAGCACTAGATAACTAAGACAGTTCTTTAAGTTCCATTTCAGATTATTTTACCCGGACTGATAGGAGGAAAAAGGAGAGCACATGTCAGTCCATGTAAGGGAATTTCCTAGGGAATATTGTTATGATTAGCTTCCTCTGGAAGGGGAGCTGTAAAAATCATCCTGAATATGCTTAGGTTCAGATAGTATGTTTTCATTTCAACTGTATCAGAGAAAACATTATGCTGGTCAGCAGGACCTGGCCATAAAACTGTTTCAATTCCTTAATATTATTAGTAAGTTATTTTCCTTACTTCGACCTAATAAAAGTTAAGCCCCTGTTCCTCTGACTGGGTCTGTATAGGAGGAAATACATCAATCTGATCCTGCAGAGGTGAAGCAAAGAAGAAGGCAGGCATGGTTGCTGGCCGGGGATAGAGAATTATTAAAGGTCTGAGTCTTGTATGGACTGTGGCTGCTGCATTTGATATCCATTCTGTTCAAAGATGCTTTAATATCAACCTGTACTTTGATCTCCCTGGAGAGAAAAGTTGGGTGGTTAGGCTGAGCCATTGTCTAGGAGTTATAAACACACCATTAGCCACATCCATCCTGAAGGAAGAGTACCTGGACCAGGTCACAAAGGTATCTGAGCATGACACCAAAGGCAGGGGAATAGGGAGACAGGTACAGATAGTGTCATTACTTTTTATTTTCTTCCTGGGCCACTACTGCCGTTAAATAGGCCTCTTTTTCTTCTTTATGTGCCTTGTATTACGTATCTTGCAGGTGGGTTGGAGAGAATTAGAAAAAGCTGTCTACAAATTGCTCTGGCTAAGTTAGAAGTCATTCTGCATTGTGTACCCAAGCCCACACTTTTAGTAATGTCAGAAAAGTTTGCTTTGCTTTTGCAATGCATCAACAGGTGAAATGGCATTTTTACTAAACCTACAGGTGACACAAAGCTGGAAAATATAGCTGCAGAACCAAATCAGAATTCGAAACTCTCCAGACAGTCTGGAGTGTCTTGTCTAATTCAATAAGATGAAATATATCAGAAATAATTGCAAAATCCTATGTTTAGGTTAAAAAGAAAACCAACTGTGTAAGTACAGGATGGAGGAGATTACCTGGACGGTATTTGTTCACAGGAAAAAACGGGACTTTAACCACAAGTTGAATATTTGCCAGCAGTACAATGTGTCTGCTGAAAAAGAAAATCAATCTTTACATGAAAGGAAGTGAGGTGGAGATCACAGGCAGCCCTGGTCCTACTACAGTGGGCTGTGGTCAGACCACATAGAAGCACTGGGCTCTGTGGTAGGTACCACAATTCTTGGGGGATATTGACCAACTAGAGAAAGGCTAATAGGATGGGAGGGTCAGCAAATCAGGAATAGGTGATAGAAATAATCGCATTTAGCCTGAAGAAGAAAGAAAGTCAACAAAAGGAACATCAGATCATTGTCTGCAAATATTTCAAAGGCTCTTGTATGTCAGGCAGAATAAATTTGTTCTACCCTCAAGATGCAGAGCTAGACCAAGGAGTAGAAATTAAAGGAAGGCAGATTTCAGTTCAGTATAAGAAAGAGCTGTTCAACAGCTGAACCATTATTTTAGAGATGGAGCCCCCAGTATCTAGAAGCACTATGGCTAAGGCCACCGTGGAGGAGAGGAGACCTTTACATTGGGCAGAGGTGAGCTGAGAAGAGAGGCAGCATTTTTTGTTTAATTTATTACCTGGATGAAAGCATTGTCTCTGTTTTCCTCCGGTTGGATTCATTGCCCTGATTTCACCTGACATCTCATGTGTATTTTTGGGCCTGAGCTGGGAGCCACCAACATTGGCTGAAAAACCAGGCCTGAAGATGCAAGACCGATGACCTTCAGAGCAGTGGCCATGTTATGGATTGAATAGACCCCCCTACCTCCTCCCCTAAAAATGTGTTGAAATCCTAATTCCCTTACCTGTAAATATGACCCAATTTGTAATGAAGTTTTTTTCTTTTCTTATGTTAGTGAGGTCATACCAGTGTAGCATGGATCCTAAACCTAATTACTTCAGAGTTATAAAAGAGCAGAATAGACACCGAGACACACAGGGGGGAAGAGGAAGACAGATGATGGAGACCAATGCATCCATCAGCCCAGGAGCACCAAGGACTGCTGGCAGCTGCTAGAAGTTGAAAGAGCCTGAGGAGGACCTCCTCCTAGAACATGCCCCGAATTTGGATTGTAACCTCTTGAACTGAGAGAAAATAAAATGTCTGTTCTTTAAAGCCACTCACTTGTGGTGTTTCTGTTGGGCAGCACTGTGTTCACTAAGACCACTGCTTTGAAAAACCTGAGCCTGTAATCTGGCCCCTTAGGAGCACTCCCCAGAATGAAACTCAGGCTCCTGTGCTCATTTGTTTGCCTAATAACAGAAGGACTCACTTTGCTTTTTGAGCATTCGTTAGGCGATTACTGTTTCTGCTTCAGAAATATTTGTATTTCATCTATTGTACTTTTATTTCTTCCAGTTGCATTTGCTAATTTTTAGGTACTTTTTTCTCTACTGTTAAAAATGATGAACAGATGTTTGATAATATGATGCTTTTAACTGTAATTGAAATTATTACATTTGAAAAAAATGATGAACAGGACTCTGAGGGTCAAAGTCCTGAGGCTTGGCTGTGTTATTAACAAGGATAGCCAGAGACTTCTCCCTGCAAGGCATATCCATTTATCCCTGAAAGAGATCCATCAGCATGGCTGGCCCCCATCATCCCTGACCCTACAGCTATCCCACTAAGAAAGGCTGTAGTCTCATTCTTAAAATCATTGATCCAGGATTTTAGGAGAATTACAGCCTAAATTTCCTTTAGGCTTATTAATATTTATTATAATTAAAGAAAATATGGAAATACTGAAAGTAAAAAGAAGGAAAAAATCACCCATAGTTCCACCGTCTGAGCCAAGTTTTGACTATTTTTACTTTGCCTTTAATATAGGTGAAAGAGAAAGTAATGTTTTATTGTTGTTTATACTTCTGAGGGGGTTCCTGGAAGCTAGAATGCCCTTTGTTTGCTGGATCATGGTGGATGATGGGGATATAATTTGGAGGTAGAAGCTGGTGTGTGTATGTGCACGCACACGTGAGTATGCACTGAATTGCTCTGAATAATAAAGGAACAAGGTAAATGAAATTCTCTAGGTGAGAAATGGTATAATCTCGGGATTAGACCTTCTGAGTAATCCCTATTAAAGACAGAGAAAGAAGCCATTGAGGGCTCTGAGTCTTAGAACTGCCCCTGTTAGAATGGACTATCTTTGTGATATCTTTTAACCAGTTCCCAATTTGTTGAGAGTAAAGATGAGTCTCTGAGAGCGGGGCCTGAGACACTCGTGCCAAGTGCTGTTAATCTAGCCCTCCGTCTCCTCCAAATCACTCTTCTCTGGCCCATCCCTCCAGGGGCAGCCATGATGGTCTCTTCTGTGTTTTCCTATCTCAAGACAGGCTCTTATGAAACTGGGAGAGGCACACATGATCCAACTTAAATCACCTTAGTCAATAGTCCCAGGAATGCCTTATTAGCAGGGAACCTGAAGCAGGAAGATTGCTTCCCTGCGAGCTTGGCCTAAGGACAGCCACCAGAATCAAAGGATAAAATACTTGACCAAACCAATTTATAATCACAAGCTAATGTGGCTGAGTAATAGCCTAGGGAGGAATTTTACTTACTACAGAAATTAAGGCATCAAAGTTATTATATCAAAATTTACTCTCCTTTGCTTATTTCTATCCACAATTTGGGTATTTTAGATTGGGTTGAAAGCTATTACTTATCTGTTAAGTAAATCTGAACCCTCAAGATTGCAGATCTTGATTCCTGCAGATTCTGTATTGCTAGAATCATAAGTTGATGAGAAGATCAAGAGGTAAAAAGAATAAAGTGGAATAAGGGCCTCTCTGTTTCTGTGGCTAATCTTTGGGGGAAAAAAAATCATAGCACCAGAAACATTTTAATTAGCCACCTATGGATAGATTTGAGGCTGGGTCTAATCAGCCATGATTACTCCTTGTTGGAACTATGGGGAATGAGTCACTCAGTTTGACAGAGGTTGTTAGAAAGGGAGAGCGTAAATCCGGAAAATGTAGATAAAAATCATCTTGAGCAGATCTCAGAGGACGTTCTACAAAAAAGCATTATTAAATGTAAACCTTCCGTTAAGCATTTGGCCAGGATGAACCCTAGCAAGTACATTAACTAAATTGGGGCAGAGTGGAGTTTAGAAGCAGCAACAGATTCCCAGGCAAAGCCAGGGCTTCCAGAGAACGCAGCTGGAAATGGGCAAGGGTGAGAGAAAGAAGGCCCAGTCCTGGGAGTCCAGAGAGACAAGTTCAAAGAGTGCCATGGGCTGAGGTTCCGGCCTTGCCAAGGCTCCAATCTCTGGGGTGCATGGAGAGGACAGAGAAGCCCCAAGTATCCAAGAGATCCAGACTCAAAGGAACCACTCAAAGGCATCCAAAGAGGGAAAGCACTCCAGGGTTGTTGGCTCCTGTATCCCTTAGTAATTTTTAGTTTCAAGTGAAAAAAAAAAAAAAATCTGATAAAAATGTGGCTTTAACAAAATGGATACATACTTTTCTCTCAAATAACTTGAGAGTCGGGAAATTGGTAGTCCAGAGCTGGTGTAGCAGTTCCCCAATGTCATTGATGTACGAGCATTAATCTTTCAGATTCCAACATCCTTAGCATGAAATTGTTATCTTCAAGATTGCCTCATGGGCACAGTTGCTTTCTGCAGCTCTAGCTATCAAGTTCATCATACAAGTTGGAGGAAGTGAGCAGGGCCTGGGGGTGTGGGAAGCAAACATACATGTATAAGCTGAGTCTGTCAGTCCCCTTTAACGAGCGTTCTTAGATATGCACCACCTTGTGATTTCTGCTTCCATCTTTTCTCCAAGTCTGTTTCACATCACCAATCCTAACTACAAGAGAAACCACTGCCGTCAAGTTGATTCCAACTCTTAGAGACCCCATAGGGTTTCCAAGGCTTTAAATCTCTAAGGAAGCAGACTACCACATCTTTTCTTCCATGGAGCCACTGGTGATTTCGAACCGCTGACCTTCTGGTTAGCATTTGGTTGCTTTAACCACTGTGCCACGAGAGGCTGGGGAAATATAGTTTTTAAGCTTGACAATGAGTTGCCTTAAATAAAATGGAGGTTTTCTTAGTAAAGAAAAGGGGAACTATGATATGAAATAGGCAATTAGCAGTCTCTGCCACAACCTCCAACCACAGAATAGCATAAAAAATGATTCCCAGCTCCCATTTATGTGTTGAGTGGGACTCTGGATACGTTGATATTCTGGCAGTATTTTCATTAATTCCAAGAAGAGTCAGACAGCTTACAGACAGCTTATTCCAACACTGGGTTTGAGCTAAGCTAGGATGAACGTGGATAACAATGATATTGAAATGGGAAGCCTCTGAAGAGAGCCTGGAGGAAGTGCACCACAATGATTACAGTGGTGGGTAAGGTGGTGGGATCGTGACTTTTCACTTTTCTAGTTTCCTGTTATGCATTTGTATTATTTTAATTTTTCTATTAAGTTCCTTTTCCCTATTTCAAAATTACTTGTAGAGGGAAGGCATTTGGGCCAGTTACTTAAAGTGAGACAAGGGCAAAATGTGCAAACTAGGCCAAAAGGCCTATGTGCTGTTTAGGGAACACACAAGGGCGTGTGAGATTGCCCTTGTAGAGCCAAATTGTGTGTGTGATACTGGTCTCTAGATCACAGAGGAGCCACAGTGAGCTGGCAAAGCCCCCCAGGACAGTAAATTAGATGATGAGGGAGCACCCCAAGAAAGTTGTTGAAGAACAGGCAGGTGTGATCTCTACCTTCCATTGTGCTACCTGTTCTTCTATAACTTCCACAGGGGGTCTGGGTTCTAGGCCTTTAACCAGTCCTGTCTTTAACTAGCTGCATGATCCTGGGGAAATTAACCTATTTTGGTCTTTATTTTCTTATCTATAAAATGGAGGAATAGGAGAAGATGATCATTAACTTCTTTTGCAGTCCTAGATAGTTTTATTTTATGTAATTGGTTGAACCAAGAGAGAAAACTGTGAAACATTTTGGGAGATGAGCATGAGCGAGAACGCAAGCAGAGAGTGGCCTAACATATGAAGAGGTTTAGCCAAGCATTGAAAGACTTGGAAGGGGAACCTGAAAGCAAGGAAACCATTTGGAGGTAATTTTAGGTGTGTGGTAGCTATATGGAACCCCCTTGGACTGGGAGATTTACCACACCTCATTGATGAGAAGAACATGCTGATTGCAATTTTTGCACCAGGAAGGGATTCCCACATGCATCTGGTTGCAGCCACACAATTAAAATTCTTGAAACAAGGAATTACTTTCACAATCACCTAAGTCAATGAAATGAACTCATTCTCATTAGAAAGATTTAATGTACTTATTCTAAAACAGCGTTAATTACATAAATCTCTTAATCTTGCCCTCTAGCTTCCCCCAATGTCTGTTCCTCCAAAATCCAAGTCCTTTTCCCTTTAAACCTTCACAGGTCTTTTCCTTTTTAAATTTAGAGGCATCCAGTGACCAGTTAATTTTACTTTCTGACTGCTTTTTGATTGAAAAAGCACGTACGTATGTGTGGAAGTGCATGCGTGTATTTGTGTGTGTGTGTATGCACACGAACGTGTAACAGATTGCTAGGATTCTTCTGAGATAGTTTCCTGGAAAATATAACCTAATGTACTGCTCCTATGAGATTGTTTTTCAAATGCAAATAAGGCCTTGGATTCTTCAGAAGAAATGGAACTTTTCTCCCTCATTATCACACTAATTACAATTATTTGTTATTTGTTATGATAGCTCTTCCTTAAGCAAAGCTTTGCTCATTCTTCCTGGCACCAGTAACTTGAGGATAAGGAGACAGTCTGTTTCTGGGTTGGTGGGGAAGTCAATGAGCAGAATGGTAAGGAAGAGAAAGCAGACCAGTACAGGTTCAGGCTCTTCACCTTCAATGTGGCTTCAAAGCAGTGTCTACTCCTTGGTCTCCCTTAGCCCGAGCCTTCGGGTTTGGTTACATAAACTTTAATTCTAAAGCTTCTAGTCCAAGTCCCTGTGTTATTTTCAGCAAATGGCACTAGCATTATTCCACATGGGTCTCCTCTTTCAAAATCCCCCTTCACTGGGACACGTAGAAAACCTTTCCCATCCTTGTTCCCTCATCTCACCCTCCAGAGAAAGAGCTGCCTCTCCTGCCTGGAGGTAATTTCTGTACTTTACACCCCTCCAGAGTTCTCAGCCACCATGTCTTTCTGTGAACCTGAATATGCTGGGCTATCTAGCTCTTACTTCAAGGCCAGACTGGGCACATTACTGGAAACTAAAAAAACTCCAAGGCAGAAAATTCTAAAAAGCAATTAGATTTTTACTGAAACTTTCTTTGGGAAATGGAGAATGGATGTGCAAAACTTCCTTAAAATTATTTGTAAACTCCCCCTTCCAGATCCTATTTCCTCCTTACCTGTACCACGCTCAGCTTCCCACTACCAGGTCTTTCCCTCATTCCCTCTAGGAGCCAGCTTCATCTTCTGAAGCCATTTGGCATCTATCAGCATTTCCAGTGGCCTTCTCCCCTCCTCACCACATGACAAATCTAAAAAAAAAAACAAAAACACCAAACTGGTTGCCGTCGAGTTGATTCCAACTCATAGTGACCCTATAGGACAGAGTAGAACCGCCCCATAGGGTTCCCAAGGAGCACCTAGTGGATTCAAACTGCCGACCTTTTGGTTAGGAGCAAACTCTTAACCAGGTTTTCCATGACAAATCTAAGACACAAAAATTAGCTGCTAAAGAGGGTTGTCTTTCTCTTTAGAGGTCAAGGGAATGGGTGATACTCATTATTTAACATTATAAGATGGAGATAAGAATCCTGTTTCACAGTGAGAATTAGGTGACACAACAGATGTAAAGTTCTTGCAGTAGTAACTGGTACAAAGAAAGTACTCAGTACATTTCAGTTCCTGTTACTATTAGCTATTTTCTCCTGTGAACTCGCACTTATTTTTCCTTTCCTAGCAGTTTTTGTTTCCCATGTGCTCCTATTCTTAAACAGTCTATGTTGTTGGACTGCTTCTATTTCTTCTTTTTTTGTAATGTTAAGCTTCTTGAAAAGATAAGCTACCCATTATATATCCATTTTCTAAGTGCCTATTACCTCCTGATGGCACAGTGGTTAAGAGCTCGGCTGCTAACCAAAAGGTTGACAGTTTGAATCCACCACCTGCTCCTTGGAAATCCTATGGGGCAGTTCTATTCTTTCCTATAGGGTTATTATGAGTTGGAATCGATTCGATGGCAATTTTTTTTTTTTAATTACCTCCTGAAGTCCCTGATTTCTAGCAGTTCAAAAGAGGTGAAAATAACATGAGCAGTGCATGTCATACATGTACAACACAATACACTTACAGAACTCTGTTAGCACCAAGAGGATGCTGGAACAAGGGGAGTGTCTGGCAAGGCAGACGTGGGCAGGAAGACTTCAGAGGAATTTGGGGAGACGAAGACAATTTTTGGCAGAGAGTGGCAAAGGACACTCAGGTGGGCAAGAACTGTGGTATGGAGCAGAAATGTTGTGTTCAGAGAACAGAAAGATTTTCTATACTGAAGCAGAATATCTGAATCAGAGCAATGAAATATGAGGCTATTGAACAGTAGTTTTTGACAAAGATTACGGGGGAGGTAATTGGTAGGGAGCTTAAAGCAAATGCAAAAGAGTCTAGATTTAATGCAGGGAGCAAGGGTAAGATTATATAATTCAGGCTTATAATTATTAATAGTGTCGATGATCATTCTCATTTTCTGGAGGGCTTACTATGTGTCAGATATTGTGCAAGAACTCCTAAATAGTCTCCTTGTATTTCCTCTTGTTCTTCTGTGAATTCTTTCCTCAACATAGCAACCACAGTAATTTTAAAAAAATGCAAATCTAATCATGTTACTGACTCCCCCTGCCCCAACCCCACCCCAACTTTAAAATTCTTCACCTGCTCCCTTGGCTTTTACCATGGACTATAAGGTTGCTATGAGTTGGAATCGACTCGATGACAATGGGTTGGTTTTTTTTTTTTTTTTTTTTTTACTGGGTCCTGCCGGGTCAGGTTCAAGGCTCTTTAGCTTCAAGATTTGTTCTCTGTTGGTCCTGTAACACAGCCCTGCCCTCCCCTGGCTCAGGGCTTCACACCTGCTCTTTCTTATCCTGGATGGCTTCTGCCTACACTGCTTAGTCTGGTTAACACTCCCTTGTCCTCCACATCTCAGCTCAGATGACATGTTCTCTGGGAAGCCTAGGTCAGCTTAGGCCTCACCATCTCTTATAGTTCAGTACTTTTTCTTCATAGCGTGTGGCAACCACAGAGGTTCACTGAGTGGTTCTGCCTTCAAGAAAGAACTTGCTGTTCAGTGGCAAGGAGTGCAGTTGACTAACTGCCTCCGGCTGTTAGTGCCTTCAGGAGCCATCTCAGCTGTCTACCCAAGACCACACTCTTCAGGGAAGTCCAAAGCTAATGACTAGACATAGCGAGGGTCCTAGGGCCTGGCCACTGTGTCCTCTAATGGGCAGTCATTGTTCCTGAGTCCTTACTGAATTGACTGAGATTTTGACAGATCTGCTTTGCAATCTGAGGCTCACCCTGCCCAATCCTGCCTCATCTCCCCTTAACTTTCCTTAGGCATTGATCTCCAATATCTCTCTTACGTTTGTAATTCTGACTCAGCATGTTTCCTGGAGGACCCAACTGACACATAGCACTTATCACTATTTAAGCTTATATATTTATTTGTGGAATGTGGAAATTATTCAACAATATCATCAATATCACACACTAGTAAAATTTTGCTGAAGATCATTCAAAAGCAGTTGCAGCAGTACAACAACAGGGAACTACCAGAAATTCAAGCCAGATACAGAAGAGGACATGGAACGAGGGATATCATTGCTGATGTCAGATGGATCTTGGTTGAAAGCAGAGAATACCAGAAAGATGTTTACCTGTGTTTTATTGACTATGCAAAGGCATCAACTGTATAGATCATAACAAACTATGGATAACATTGCGAAGAATGGGAATCCCAGAACACTTAATTGTGCTCATGAGGAACCTGTGCATAGATCAAGAGGCAGTCATTCGAACATAACAAGGGGATACTGCCTGGTTTAAAATCAGGAAAGGTATGTGTCACGGTTGTATCCTTTCACCATACTTATTGAATCTGTATGTTGAACAAATAATCCGAGAAGCTGAAACTATATGAAGAAGAACGTGGCATCAGGATTAGAGGAAGACTCATTAACAACTTTGATGTGTAGATGACACAACCTTGCTTGCTGAAAGCAAAGAAGACTTGAAGAACTTATTGATGAAGATCAAAGACTACAGCCTTCAGTACACCTTAACATAGAGTAAACAAAAATCCTCACAACTGGACCAATGAACAGCATCATAATAAAAGGAGAAAAGATTAAAGTTGTCAAGGATTTTCATTTTACTTGGATCCACAATCAATGCGCAGGGAAGCAACAGTCAAGAAATCAAATGATGCGTTGCATCAGGCAAATCTGCCGCATGAGAACTCTTTAAAGGGTTAAAAAGCAACGATGTCATTTTAAGGACTAAGGTGCACCTGACCCAAGCCATGGTATTTTCAATCTCCTCATATGCGTGCTAAAGCTGGACAATGAATAAGGAAGACCAAAGAAGAATTGATGCCTTTGAATTATGGCGTTGGCAAAGGATACTGAATATACCATGGACTGCCAGAAGAATGAACATATCTGTCTTGGAAGAAGTACAGCCAGAATGCTCCTTAACAGCAAGGATGGCAAGACTTCCTCTCATGTACTTTGGACATGTTATCAGGAGGGATCAGTTCCTGGAGAAGGACAACATGCTTGGTAAAATAGAGGGTCAGCGAAAAAGAGGGAGACCCTCAAGGAGATGGACTGACATAATGCCTGCAACAATGGGCTCAAGCATAACAACAATTGTGAGGATGGTGCAGGACCAGGCTCTGTTTTGTTCTGTTGTATATAGGATTGCTATGAGTCGGAATTGACTCGACGGCACCTAACAACAACATTTAATGTTCATCCCACACTGCAAAATCCACAAGGATGAAAGCCACATCTGCACTCAAAATTGTATCCCTAGATATCTTCCAAAATACTTGGCACATGGAAGTCCACAAAAAAATATTTATGGAAAGAAAATGAAGAGCTTTCACATGCATTGTCTCGCTAACCCTTTGACAGAGGTACTATTTTAAAAACGGGGAAACTGAGTGAAAGAGATTAATTTGCCAAATTTGAACCCAGGTGTACCTGACTTCAAAGATCTTCTGAACCTCTACTGAATTCCCTTCCTGAGCAGGTTAAAAAGAGGATCAGAATGACTTCAGCTAGGACCCTTGGGTTTTTACCTGGCTGGGATACTTGCTCCTACCAGGTATTACGGACTCAATTTGAAAAGGTATCTCACCAAATTCATTTTTGTATTTCTCATAGTACCTGGTACATGGAAGTGCTTGCTCCATGTGTTGTGAACTGGATGGAGAGTGGAGGGCAAGGACAGTGTAGACACCAGGAGAGGACAGTGAGTCAGCTCTCCTGTCCCCTAAGAGGAATCAATGCCCAGAACTCTGGAGCACAGCTTTCTCTGAGCATGGCCCCCTTTCACCTGTTTCTAAGGCTGTACAGCAGTATCCTCTGTAAAGAATGTCCATTTGTGCTGCAAAGAGAAATCAGTGGGCCTGTGAGCCAATCATTTTCCTCTTGCCTTCAGAGTTGTGATGGACTCGATGCAGCTAGGCATGAATTATTGCAGCACAGCCAGGAAGGAGCCTTAGAGAAAGATTTAGGCTCTTTATTTTGTAGGGGGAAGAAATTGAGGCCCAGGGAGGTGAGGCAACTTGTCCTAGTAGCTGAGGCAGGATAGGAGCCAGATCTCATGCCTTGCCCGTTCTTGACCTCCAGCTTGCAGAAGAAATTAAGAATCTTTATCTTGATTCCTAGCAGTAAGGAATCTTTGCCTCAGAGGGATTCACATGACCATCTTTTGCTGGGATGTGGCAAGGGGGGAGAGGGGTGGGCCATAAGAATGAATAGGAGGCTGTATAACAGCAGTACTGTGCAAGAACCAGCATTTCCTAGATAAGATACACTCACTGGGAAGAGAAGTATAATTGTTTGACTGCAGAGTTACCTAATCTAGTTTGGATTTTACTGTTGAAAAGTCTGATCAAATTTGAGTTTTCCTCCTGCACTGGTTCTCAAACCCTGAATGATACTAGCCTAAAGCAATCACTGCTTTCTCCCAAGGAGCTCTTCCCACCGCTCTGACATTGAACGTCTCTCTCTCTGTGAATATTTGTGTTTTCCCGGTGTTATTTTCATCTTATAAATAAAAAGAGGAGACAAAAATAGACATATGTCCCACGGAAGGTCACACCAGCTCAATATAAGGACCAGTCTGTCCTCATTGACAAAGGTCCAAGGGATTCTCAGACTGAGAGAGATGGCCCAGCAGCCCAGGTTCTCTCCCGGTCCCTGGTCCACCCTGGTGCCTGTCAGCTTGCCAAGAGCCTATGCCGCAACTCTCTCTCACTGCCCATCATTAGCCCGGCTGGCTAGGAGGCCTGCTGGGTTTGAAGAGGGTCAGGGTGCAGGCCCAGTTAAGAAGAGAGGCCACAGAGAAGAAGTGAAGAAAAAATAATCCTGAGGAAACGCATCAAAACAGCGCTGAGTGCAAAACTCCTGCTACCGACCAAGGATTGGCAGGAAAGTGAAATAGCTCTGCTCAAGGTCACAGCAGCGCAGACATTCTCAAGTTGGAAACTGAAATCAATTCTTCTTTTCTTTCAGCCTGGCAGTTGCATCTGGTGGGTGCCTAGGAAGCTGGAACACAAAGAGACAGCCCTGGCAGCAGCACAAGTCGGAAGCAAAAGAGCCACAGATACAGGACAAGGGTCAGGAAGGGGCACATTCTTTGGCCCTTGTCCTGGGCCACTTGCCAACAAAGGTAGAGCTGCTCTGTGGCCAATGAAGGGCATCATGGGAGTATCTATTCTTGTGGGCCCCCATTTTCACCGTGATTAGTTTTTCATTTTTAATGTAAAAATCACACGTCCTTTGTAGCTAAGGCCTTGTTTTGATAAGAGTCTGGGTAAAAAGAGATCCTTCCTGTATTATGAGGCTTAAAATTCAGGGCACGGAAGATGCTGTACTTCTTACCAGAATCTGCTCTTGCCAAGACAGGTCCAAGACAGGATTGATGGAGCACAGAGAGGGGGCGGGGGGACTGTAAGGAAATAAAGTTCCTTTTCCCTCTCTTCTGCTTCACTGCTTGGTGGAGTGCATAAATGTGAGTATAATTTAGGGATGGAGAATAGAGCACGGGAGACAGTGTCCAGAGAAGGGAAGGATCATGAATGAGAGCCTTTAGAGAGGGAGGAAAACTCGTATCTTGAAAATTTCAATGTGGAAGACACATTTTCACACACATCTATGAAGATCTGTAAATAAGCAAATGAATTGAAAAGGGAAAGGTGCGGGAGGTGGGAGGCAAATACAATGGCCAGAACAAGTATGGAAGTGTGTGAAGGCAGATCTTCTGACAGCCTGTATAATGCGGAAGGAAGACAATAGATGCGGTGGAGACTAATAGTCTACCCCTTCACATTTCAATTCAACCAACATTTATGGAGTACCTCCTGTGTGCCAGGCATTGTGCTGGGTACTTGGCGTTCAGAAACTAACAAGATAAAGTTATGCAATTAAGAACTTCACATTTTAGTGGAGGAGATAGACATGTTCACAGACAACCTCAAAAGTGACAGATGTAATAGAAGTACAAGCTGCATGCTACAGGAGGCAGAGGAGGCTGAGATTAATTCCATATGGCAGATCAAGGAAGCCCTCAGGAGGAAGTGGCATTTAATCTGGAATGTGAAGTTACTTTTATTTTCCTTTGCTCTGTGCATTGCGTTTTTTATTTATTTGAGTAGGTAAGTGCGCTAGCTTAAGAGAACTAAATCTGCCATTTTACACTAAACAACGACAGCAGCAACTGTGATGACTCCCTGGCGATATTGTCATTATCTGTCAGAGCATGTGCAACTGCTCTGCTAGCCATGCAGAGTCCAGAGGAAATAAGGGGATGCAGAGTTCAGAGAGACCCTAGCAAGCTCCAGTAAGAAACAGAAACTCCTCAAGGGTAAATGACAGCTCATCATTTAAGGAAAGCAATATTGCCCCCTCCACAATAATATACAGCTATTGCAACTTTGTAATTACCGCTCAGGTCATATTTATAATCCACCATTATTTTTATCTGTGAAATTGCTTAAGAACATAGCAAATATTAAATGATGTCTAACTAAATCAAATTTCTCAAAGCCAGAGAAAGGACATCCCACCTCTTTTAACCAGCGGTCAGCAAACTCTTCTGTAAAGGCCCAAATAGCACATATTTTCAGTTTTGCAGGCCATGTGGTCTTTCTCTGCAAACTACTCAACTCCTGCATGGTAGCGTGAAAGCAGCCATGGTTGTTGAGTGCTGTGGAATCAGTTCCAATAGACAATACATAAATGAATGAGTGTGGCTATGTTTTAATAAAACTTTATTTACAAAAACAGACAGGGAGCTGGATTTGGTCCTAGGGCCGTAGCTTGCTAACTGCTTCTAATCATCAGTTTAACATGACTCTCCCTGTCCCTGCCACCCTCCTGCTTCTGCAACCTAAAGGGCAATGGAAGTTTCCATTAAGAGCATAGCCTTCCTTTCTATTCATGTTTCCAAATCAATAGTTAATTTCATTTTTATATTTAAAAATCAAAACATTCCATCCCTACTTTCTAACCTAAATTTCTACTCCTTTTTTTCTACTTCTAGCTAGGCATATTTCAATACTCATACGGATTAATCTTCTCTTAACCTTAGCAACAACTGTGACTGAGCTGCTCTGGAAACACAATTTCCAGAGCTCTATCCTGAAACGTGGGATAAATTGCCAGTTGTTTACCTCGATATCTATTATTTTCTTTCCTTCGTTACTTCAATATTTAACTAGGTACATAGCCACCCAGAATATACACAGTATGATCAGGCATACAGACAGTAGGGTTAAGTAATTAAGTTATAGCTAATGTGACGTAAGCAGGAATATCGTGCAGCACCTTCCAGAAAACCACTTTTAAAGGCAGCTGGTGAGTTCCTTCTCCCCTTCTTTTTCTCTTTCCCCATCATGCTACCTGGAAAATTGATGATGGACCATGACACAAGGACTTCATCATAAGAATGACAAAACAGAGAGCTGGAAGGAGAATTAATACCAGAACATTCTGGATTCCCGTATTCATACCAGCCCTGGGTCACCTAACTTTTGCCTGGGAGAGAAATGAATTTCTATCATGTTTAAGTCACTGTTACTGGTAGCTGTACCTAATCCTAATGAATACATTCAGTATGCTTTAAAATTTCAAATAAGGAAATAGATTTTTTTCTGAAACAAAGACGGAGATGAGCTTCATTATAGTTCTTAAAGCAATCACTATTTTTTTTAAAAACAATGATCATTTTAAATGTTACCTCATTGACTATTTGTGATTGTTAAATGTGGCAGAAGAGAGCACAGATGTTGTGTGTTTGAATTCATTGGAAGTTTGTATTATAGCTTGTAAACTTTCATTGCTTCTTATGAATTCAGATAATAGGGACAACTGCAAAACGTTTGCTATTATCTTAAGTAATCCTGCAGTCTGGAGCTGGCCTGGTTCTCTCAGCAATAATTGTGAAACAACAGGGCAAAGGTTATGTTACATGACCAGGTTAAATTGACACAGCTGCATGCTCAGCAGAGCAGTATCTCTCAGAAGAGCTGAGGGTGGGCAGGCAACAAATAACCTCTTAGAGAGTTCACCGTTGCCTACCTGTGCTCCAGGCTTGCAGTCTGCAGCAGTGTTCCCCTACCCCTCACCCAAAGCTTGCACTCTAAGGCCAGCTTCTTGTGGGTGGTAGGATATATGATAAACAAAAAAACAAACCCATTGCCATAGAGTCAACTTCAACTCATAGCAACTCTATACACTCTATACTCATAGCAAACCTATAGGACAGAGTAGAACTGCCCCATAGGGTTTCCAAGGAACAACTGGTGGATTTGAACTGCCAACCTTTTGGTTAGCAGCCAAGCTCTTAACCACTGTGCTACCAGGTCTCCAGGTATATGATAGGATCAGGGAATCCCATAGGCATCAGCTTTCACTATGGAGTCTTCAGAGCGGAGTATGTTTTTTGATCCCCAGTCACACTGCCTGAATTCTCACCTAGCTGTTGGGGTTCCCTATGAGGGGAGGTCCTACTGAGCTGCCCACTTCTGGTTGCTACTCTAACACTGGGCAGCATAATTTGTCTTTTCCTTCTTTGCACTTGGTATGGGAGTTCCCTGCCATGTTGATTTGTCAGACCCAGGACAGAGGCAAAAAGTGTTTCCTACAAGGTTACACAATGGCCCCGTGTTTCTTTATATGCCTCCTGTTGGGTAAGCTGAAAACAAAGATTGCCCCTTTCCTGCTGCACTTTACTTAAGGAAATAAAAAGTGAGAAGTCACTATACTTTCCTTCCTCAGAAATGCTGTCAGGCAGGGCTCACAAAGTTTCTGAAAGGCTTGTCTTCCAGGGGCCCAAGATATCCCAGCCCATGGATTATCTTTGCAGCCTTACCTCCTCAAACCCTACGGGGAGATGCTACCACCTTTCTCCTTGCTAACAGGCCAGAACCAGTGCCATATCTTTCTTTGGACCTATTACTTGAGGCCTTATTCCTGGCAGCGATTTCAGGTTTAACTAAGCTCTTTTGGTCGCAAGGAACAGACAAATGCGGGGGCAGGGGTGACTATTCTAAGGATATCCTTGGGCTGTTAACTGAGCCGAGGAAAGTGGTGGGAGCTTAAGTGGTTGCAGTGACTGGCTGCTTTCTCCAAGTCTCTCAGAGACATGTGGTTTCTCTAAATAATGTTTTCTCTGCTACTTGCCTTTTGCTCTCTCAATTGGCTTTCGCTTCATTCACTCACTTAATCTCTCAATCATTAATTCACAAAATATTTATTGATCACTTACCACCTGCCAGGTATTGCTCCAGGCACCAAGGATGCAGCAGTGAAGAAAACAGACAAAGTCATGGAGTTCACATTTTAATGGAAAGAGAAAGGCAATAAACAAATTATACATGTATAATGTCAAGTAGCAACAAATGCTATGAAGAAAAATAAAGCAGGATAAGAAGCTAGGTGCTATTTTAGATAGGATGGTCAGAGAAATTCTCTCTGAAGAGGTAAAATTTGAGTGCAGATCTGAATGAATTAAGAAAAGGAATCATGGGGTGGGTGAGTGTTGTGGGCAGAGGAAACAGCAAGTGCAAAGCCCCGAAGGATCGTCATGTTAGAAGATCAACACAGAAGTTAGTTGTGGGAAAGTGGGAGAAATTCACAAATAGTAGGATCAGAGAGGTATCCGAGAGCCAGATTACGCAGGCCCTGTAGGCCATGGAGAGGTCCCTGGGAGAGGTTTGTGATCGATTACTAACCTAAAGGTTGGTGCCTTGAACCCACTCAGCACTTCTGTGGAAGAAAGGCCTGGTGATCTGCTTCTGTAAAGATTACAATCAAGAAAACGTTATGGAGCAGTTCTACTCTGTAACACTTGGGATTGCCATGAGTTGGAATTGACCTAATGGTAACAGGTTTGGTTTTGGTTTGGTAGGTGATGGTAGAATAGTCATGACCTGATTTGCCATTTTAAAGCACCATTCTGGCTGCTACGTGGAGACTAGCCTGTAGGGGAACAGGAATGAAAGCAGGGAAGTCAGTTTGAGGCCAACACGGTAATCCAAAAGGGAGATGATGGTAGAATTGGACTAGCATGGACTGGTGGGGAGGTAGGAAGTGGTTGGATTGGAATATATCTTGAAGAATTTGCTTGTGCATTGGATGTGGAATATGAGGTGATAAAAGAATTCCAAGAAGACTTAAAAATTTTTGGCCTGAGAAATTGGATAGTATTATTTTCTGAGAAGGAGAACACTGGGGGAAGAGCAGGTTTAAATCAGGAGATATCAAGAATTTGCTTTTGAGTATGTTTAACATCTGAAACCATCTGTTAATTCCCAATGGACATTTCTCTATCATTTAAAGATGGTAGCTTGATTTTGAGCATTTCCATTGAGATATTTGTGGCATGGCGGCAATTTCAATTAGCAGTTAGAATAGTCCTAGTTTTCATGATCCTTAGCAAGAGTGATTTAAAAAGTAGTAAAATAATCACAACAGTGAACATTTAAATACCACTTATTATGTGACAGACACTGTTCAAATCTCTTTACGTATATTAACTTAATCCGCAAGACAACTAGGAGGAAACTCAAGCATGGAAAGATTTCTAACTTGCCCTAGATACCAGAGCTAGTGGTGGAGCTAGCATAGAAACCTTCGTAGCTGACCCCACAGCCTGTGCTCTCAGCCATTATGCTTTACTTCCTCTTGAGTGTCGTGGGTGGTACTACGGCAGAAACTCATCAGATGCTCGTATCACTTCTGGCAAGTGGTCATTCAGGACATATTGGCAAAAATCCGTATATATAGGCTGCTCTTTCCATTGAAAGCTAATGTCTCCATTTATTCTATCACATTCCCTCCTGTCTTCCAAGGATCTTACTCCTTTGAGTATTTTTTTTTCTCTGTCTTCAGTCTTCACTATTCTTTTGAGTACTTATTCCCATTATTTTTTTCAACATAAACTGGCTTCTCTCCATCAGCATTTAAATTCCAGCCTGTCAAATCCCTGCCTGTTCTGAAACAAAACAAAACAAATAGTGACCCTCTCCTCCCCTTCACAGCCATGTGTCTGGAGTTACCTCCACTGCCTTCCCTTCCTCACTGTTACACCCTCATTGATCCAGCGAACCTGCTCGCCCCAAAGTCACCCATAACCTTTCTACTAAGTCCCCCATACATGTAGTCTTTATTTTAGCTTGCCTCTAGGAAGCCTGTGACTTGGCTGGCCACTGTGTCCATGCACCCTCTTTTACCTTGGCTTCTCTGCATCCTCTATCCTGGTTTTCCTTCTTACCTCTCTGGCCCCTCCTTTTCAGTCTTCTTTACTGGTTTCTAGTTTACCGTCAGCCTCAGGGATTGGCTGCCTTCTCACTCTGCATAGTCACTCTAGGTTTTGTCATCCACTACAGTGCCTCCTATTTCTCTATATGTAGACAGTTTGCAAACCTCCAGCCCAGAACCCTCTAGAGCTTTTACCCACTGCCTTCGAGCTGATTCTAACTCATAGCGATCCTATAGGATAGAGCAGGTCTGCCGCTAGGGTTTCCAAGGCCATAAATCTTTATGGAAGCAGACTGCCACATCTGTCTCCTGTGGAGCAGCTGGTGGGTTTGAAATGCTGATATTTTGGTTGACAGCCAAGCGCTTAACCACTGTGCCATCAGGGCACCTCCCTGAGCCTTAGACCTATATTTTTAGGTGCTATTGTTTATCTGGAGCCCTGATGAAGTGATTAAGAGCTATGGCTGCTAACCAAAAAGTTGGCAGTTTGAATCCACCAGCCACTCCTTGGAAACCATATGGGGCCGTTCTACCCTGTCCTATATGGCCACTATGAGTTGGAATTGACTTGATGACGATCGGTTTTCATTTTATTGTTTATCTAAGGAGCCCTGGTGGCGCAGTTGTTAAGCGCTCAGCTGCTAGCCCAAAGGTTGACAGTTGAACTCACCAGCTGCTACAAGGGAGAAAGATGTGGCAGTCTGCTTCTGTAAAGATTTACACAGCCTTGGAAACCCTATGGGGCAGTTCTACTCTGTCCTATAGGGTCACTATAAGTCAGAATCGACTTGAGGGCAGTGGGTTTTTTTGTTTGTTTTGGTTTACTGTTGATCTCACTTGGGTAGCTTGCAAGCCACCTCAACATATACCAATATAAACTGAGTCCTCCCCTTCTACCCTTACACACACACACAACACACTCCACTTCTGCTCCTCGGTTCCCTCTGTCAGGGGATAACTCACTGTCTATCCAGCTGCTCAAAGTAGAAACCTGGTGTCAATTGAATTTTTTTAATAACAATCTTATTGATATATAATTCACGTACCATAAAATTCACCTTTTAAAAGTGTACAGTCCAGTGATTTTTAGTATATTGACAGAGTTGTGCAACCATTACCACTTTCTAATTTCAGAACATTTTCATCACCACAAGAAGAAACCCCATACCAATGAGCATATTGTCTGTGGCTACGTTTGTGCTCCAACAGCAGCATTGAATAGTTGTGACCAAGGCTGTACGGCCCCCAAAGCTCCAAATGTTTACTATCTGGCCCTTTGTAGAAAAGTTTGCCAACCTTGATACAGAACATTGAGAGACATGAAAATATTCAATAATGGTTAGCTATAACTTTTATTAGACAGATCGTAGTTACTGCTCAGTCTCTGCTGCTGTTTAAAGGCATATTTTACATAGTCCACACTGGCCTCAGCTCTGTCTCATTAGATGGCATTGAACTCACCATAGCCTCCCTTCTCAGCGTGGTCTGGCTCCTCTCTCCCTCTCTGATCTCATCTTTCCTCCTTACTCTGCTCTAGCTCTCCTGGCCATCTGTCAGTTCTGGGAGTGTGCCAAGCAATTTCCTTCCTCAGGGTTTTTGCGTTTGCTTTCTTTCTGTTTGGAACTTTCTTCCCCTAACCCTTCACAAAGCCGGATCTCTATCATTCTTCAGGTCTCGGCTTAAAAAATATCACACCTCAAAGAGGCCTTCCCAGGCCATCTTATCTAGAGTTGGTCTCTCCCCTGTGCTATTCCTTATCCAAATACTCTGTTTACTTCCTTCAAGACAATAATAATAACCTGTCATTACATAATTTATTTATTGTTTACTGTTTTTTTGTCTGCTTCCCCACTAGAACGTTAGCTCCTTGAAGACAAGGACTTTGTGTTTCTTACTCTTCATTATAATGTAGTCATCGTTTTCAGTTGCTGTCAAGTTGATTCCTATGCACAGCAGCTCCCTGTGTTACAGAGCAGAGCAGCTCCATGGGATTTTCTTGGCTATAGTCTTAATGGGGAGCCCTGTGGAGCAGTGGTTAAAAGAGCTCAGCTGCTAACCAAAAGATTGGCAGTTCAAATCCACCAGCTGCTCTTTGGAAACCCTATGGGGCAGCTCTACTCCGTCCTGTAGGGTTGCTATGAGTTGGAATCTACTAGATGGCAACAGGTTTGGTAATCTTAATGCAAGCAGATTGCCAGGTCTTTTCTCCCATGGTACTGTCTGGTGAGTTTGAACCACCAAACTTTAGGTTAGCAGGCCAGTGCAAATCGTTTGTGCCACCTAGGAACCTTACTACTGGTATGTAATTGTGTTTAAAAAAAAAAAAAAAAAGCTCATGTAACATTTGTAATCTGGAAGTGCTTTGGAAAATTTAGACTGATATAAGAATTTTGGCTTTAAAACAGCTTTATGTTTTCTCCTGGTATTACCACCGTGCCATGCCCCTAATAAATATTTATTGAATGAATGAATGATATTTTAACTTCAACCGCCATTGCTAAGTATACTAATTCTTTTGTTTATTTACTTTTTTTTTGGTCTCATATTCCCATGCTAAGGACCTGCTTGCTCTTAAATTTTTCTCAAGGTCAGTCATAGTTTTCTGTCTGGCTGTTGTTTAACTGACCTCGGTCATATATCTTTCCTTGGTCTAATCAACTACAGTCAGGAATCGGGGGTGAGGTGGAGTCACAAGGGATAAAACGCTGCAGCCTGTGGGTGGCCTTTCAGCTGCAGCTGTGAGCAGGTAGGAAAAACGTGCTACTAGGCAGGTGCAATCTGAAAACTACTGTTTACTTTGCCTTCACTGCCTGAATTCTGTAGTTACATCTCTCTCTGCTCCCGAATGAAATCTTGCGCAGACCTCATTGCTTATATGCTCATCATTAGATAATATATCGTTGTCTTCTCTGGCCATTTGATTTCCTAAAAAAAGTCTTAGTTTTAGAAATGCATTTAGTCCAGTGTAATAGTCAAATCTCTGAACTTTATTCAGAGCTAAATCTCCTCTGCCCTCACCTGGACCTGCTTCAACTGGAATCTTGCTGTGTGGGTGGGTGTGGGTGAAGAGTGTGGGGTCGCTTCCTTTTCTCCTGCTCCACTCACTAGGCTCCCTAGATCCTCTGATATTGAAGCACAGAAAGGTAGGCAAGGTATGGGACAGATCTTCCTTGTAATCTGGCCTCACTGTAATCTGGCCTTCATTTCCTCTGGCTACGGCAGAGATGACAGCAAACTCTCTAGTGGTGCTTTTGTGGGTTCCTCAGAGATTCCCCTGGTGGGTCACTCAACTGTACTCCCTTCCGTGGCTTCTTACCTATGCACCTCCCCCCAACTTCTGTACCCATTGATACTCATTGATACTCTTTCTGTTGAAGATTTCCTTGTCACTCCCCGAAAACACTCATGGGCAGTATCCTAATCAGCTCAGGTCAGCAGCCTCTCTCCTGCATTGCCCACAACTGATTAATGGAGAACAAGCATCTTAGCCCTGTTGTCTGCAGGGATGTGGTCACCTCCCGGCTGCAATGCTCTGTTCTGCTATCGCAGGTTACTTCAGGCAGCTTCTATCCAGTTGACCGGGAGACACATTCCAAACTCTCCAAGTACTTTCCTTGACACATCTCTCATGGGGCTTGGGGCATACTGCAGAGCCATATGTTGGTACAAGGTGGCCATGAGGGGGAAGGAAAATGCCACCCACTTCCACGATTCACTCTACAAGAAAAGCTTTTTTGTTTGTTTTTTTTTAATCTCCAAAAACTCTCAGCCTCTCCAACCTTATTTTTATAGGCAGGGAGATGGAAGATCAGCTAATGGTCATAACAACCGGTCCTGCTTAGGGGATCCTAGCGCTTCCCTTTGGAACGTAGACGTAGTTGGCTTCCATTATCTTGGGAGCATCAGCCAAAAAGAGAGAGAGTCCCATTTTAACATGCTGTCACACACATCTGGTACCCTCTGAAGCATTACATGTCTCATACATGAAAAGCTCACTTTAACTTGTGTGTGTGTGTTTGTGTATGTGTGCATGCATGTGTGACAGTTTTTATTCTCAAGATTGCGTCACACACTTTCTAATTTGTTCTGGAGGGTTTGCAAAAGCCTATGGCCAGAAAGTTTTAGCCTCACTTGTAAACCAACTTAGACTATTGGGTCTGTATTGAAAACATCATGAACAAAAATTTGAATATTTTTAAAACAGTTTCAGGTGTGCTGGGTGGGGTGGTACCGTTTTCCTGCTTGGTAAATTCTACGTGTGTCCCTTGAGGCATCAGTTTTGTAACGCAGCTTATAAAGGGAGCAGAAGGTAGCTCTGCGTTTATTACTTGTGTGTTGGTGGAGTGAGAAAGAACAATTTCTAATTTCTGCCAGTAAAGTTCTTTTCTGTTCCTGTCTGTTGAGCTTGTTCTGGCAGTAATCATGTTCTCTCTCCTCCTTTCTCCGCCTAGCCTTACAAAGATACATTTGTGCTCATGCTGGATTGATGTAGGAAAAGTCGAAAAGCTCTTCTTTTTTTGGAACCATTAATTTCTTCTTGAATTCAGAAATTAGGATTGAGTAGCCTACATTTCTAATTGTCTTCTCTGCTATAAAAGTGGAGAGAGCTTATGAAGACAGATGAAGAGCTAAATGCTTTGTGACATTTTATTAACAGCCTGTATCTCTTTAGCCTTTACTAACTCCTTTCTCTCCACTGACCTATCTATTCATTGACTCATTCTTTTCTAGACTGTTCTTTTTTTTCGCATGTGGGTGACCTTGTGCCTGGGTTGTTGTTGTTAGGTGCCGTCGAGTCAGTTCTGACTCATGGAGACCCTGTGTACAGCAGAACAAAACACTGCCCAGTCCTGCGCCATCCTCACAATCGTTGCTATGCTTGAGCCCATGATTGTAGCCACTGTGTCAGTCCATCTCATAGAGGGTCTTCCTGTCTTTTGCTGATCCTCTACTTTACCGAGCATGATGCGTTTCTCCAGCAACTGTTCCCTCTTGATAACATGCCAAAGCATGCGAGACGATGTCTCGCCATCCTCGCTTCTGAGGAGCACTCTGACTGTACTTCTTCCAAGATAGATTTGTTCGTTCTTCTGACAGTCTATGGTATAGTCAATATTCTTTGCCAATACCATAATCCAAGGGCATCAATTCTTCTTTAGTTTTCCTTATTCATTGACCAGCTTTCGCATGCATATGAGGTGATTGAAAATACCATGGCTTGGGTCTGGTGTACCTTAGTCCTTAAAGTGACATCTTTGCTTTTCAACACTTTAAAGAGGTCTTTTGCAGCAGATTTGCCCAATGCAATATGTTGTTTAATTGCTTGACTGCTGCTTCCATGGGCATTGATTGTGAACCCAAGTAAAATAAAATCCTTGACAATTTCAATATTTTCTCTGTTTATCGTGATGTTGCTTATAGGTCCAGCTGTGAGGATGTTTGTTTTCTTTATGTTGAGGTGTAATCCATAGTGAAGGCTGTGGTCTTTGATCTTCATTAGTGTAGGCGCTCAATGTACGTTAACAGATGGATGAATGATTTTCTAGCAGTATCTGCCTGTATGGATTTCCATGAGTACTATGATACTTACAGGTCCTTTTATGGGAGGGCCGCTTAACTACAGAGCTATCTGGATATATAGCTCCAAGGTCAAACAGCCATGAAGCTGGAGGGACACCATAAAGTAGAGGTTCTTATTTCAGCTGATACTAACGCCCCAAAGACTTAACTCATGCAAGAATATTTTTGTCTGTGCTTTGTTCTCCCAAGGCTGATCTTAACTGGATAGGAGAAGGGGGAGTGTAGGCTCTTACATACTCTGGCTTTACCAAAGAAGTTAGATCCATCAGTCATATTTTATGTCACTCTCAACTGATGTCTAAATGATCAATTACTACGGTTCTCAGGACTTCAACCCAGCAACGAAGCTGTTAATTTTCAGTTTTCCTCTATAGTTGGTAAGGAGAAGTTTATAGAAGGTGATCTTTGGGAGTCCTCAGGCACCCTCACACCAAGACTTGACTCCCTTATCACAAAGACCACACTATCCAGTCAGGAAGGGGGCTACTATAATTCACTCCACTTGCCTCTCTCCTCTGAAAGCTCTTTCTCTGCCTTATCCTTTTAAGCTCTGGATTCTTAATGATAGTAAAAGCTGCCATTTGTTAAGCTCCTACTTATCTTACGTTATCTTACATTACCACACTTAATTCTCCAAAGTTCCGTCCTGAAATCCTGGATTATGCTCTCTCTGTCTGTCTATTCACTGAGAAGCTCATCTGTTCCAAGGACTTCAATTATCACCATCATACCTGGTCTCCAAATCTGGGTATGTTGACATCATCAGGTTCACATCACCAAAATCTCAATTAATGTTTCCCCTTGGATGACTTGTCATTACCACCCTCTAACTCAACATCTCACAAACCCTTCCCACTCTCCCTTCCCACCTTCTATTTCTGTGTGTTACATCATCATCTTTTCCATTACTCAGGTTTAAAACTTGCAGTCATCTTTGACTCATTCTTCTCCCCCTTTCCTCATGTCTGTATATGTATATATATATATATATATGTATAGTCACCGATCCTACTGATTTTTCTTCCCTTCTGTTTCCTCTACCACAATGCTACTTTTGGCCTCTTTGCCTCACACAGCTACTATTGCAACTAATTTCGGGGAGGAGGGTACTTCTTGATTCCAGGCACTTTAGTCTCTGATACATTTTTACGCACTCTTTTCTCATGTCACTCTTGTTACTAGTGGCCCGCTGAGCTGAGCCCATATCATCATCTTGGTCTTACTTAACTAACTCTGTCCATGCATCCTCTTTTTTTTCTCTCTTCTCCCAGTATATAGTCTCTTCCCTAGTCAAGCCCAGGGTCTCTTGTCACCTGTACCTCCAGTTCTCTGTTTCCTTTGCCCAGAATATTCTCCCTTCCAAGACTTTGAGAAATTGAAAGATTTTCATAAGGTCATACTGTGAGTGGGTGAGCTGGACTGAAACCTATTCATCTGATCCCCAAGCCTGTGTTTTCTTCCCTTAGTCATGACTGCTTGTTTCAGGATCAGATTAATATGGGGTGGCATTCGTAGATGGAAACTTAAATTGATTTGTGAAGTAACTACCTGGCAATTTATTTTAATACTATATCAATATTAAATACTACCAGCCCAAGACATCACTAACCCCTAAAGACTGTCTCCCTTGTACTGAACCCCAGCCTTGCACATGAAGACATTCTAACAGTTCCAGTCAAATTAATCTGTAAAATGTAGCCATGAATAAATCAGTTTTTAATAGCTTTTCCATCTGTGGTCTCTTCTAGAAAACTTAAAATTCAAAGACAATGTTAGTGGGATGCCCACAGTCAGTTCCAAAACCATTGGAATTCTCCATTAAACTTCAAATTCAATCATAGTGACATTCCTAGTTGTCCTAGGCTTATACTTTAAGCTGCATCCAAAGTTCCAGTGCTGGTTTTATGTGATTCTAAAAAAGGATCAGATAGCATATGTTCAAGCTGAGCAAGCTACTAGGATGCCAATAGTATGTTTCTGTAAACTTTTGATTGTGGATTTCCTATGCAAACGGGACTTTTCAGAGTCCTGGCTAGTGTTGCCTTTAAATGAACACATGACCTTTAGTTCAAACAGATATCAAAGATTACTAGACTCTCATCTACAGTCTTTCTGAGTCATTGTTTAAGTACAAAGATGTGTATTTGTGATTTGACTGCCAACTTGCTGAATAACCAACACTTGCCTTTTGTCATCTCCATTTCCTTCTCTAATGAAGGAAGGTAACACCTGTCTTCTTCCATTCGTCCCTGGGTATCAAAGGATTAAGGATGTTGATGAATATTATTGAAACTGGGGTTACATTTTATTACATAAAGAGCTCACATATATAATCACTTCATGGCAATAGCCAGGTTTTATTTCGGGAACATGCAATGGGCAGTTTTTGTGTCTCATTTAGTCAGTCTCATTGTTTGTCATTGCCACACTGGCTTCAGTCTGAAAAGCCAGATTCTCAAAAACATAAACATCGCATTTGATTCAAGGTAGCAACACTCATGCCCTGCCAGATCTTTAAGGAGAATTAGAAACTAGACAGTTGTCAAAACCTGCCTCTCAAATCTACTCCTTTCTCAAATTTTAGGGTTTTGGCTCCAGAGGTTGGTTGCTAATGGTAGCAGTAGATATGTCAACCTCCTTCCAGACTCTCCAAGCCATGATGAAAAGCTAATCATCTTCTGTGGTGAACACAGCAACTACTTTTCCTCTGCCTTCCCAGAAAACCACAAACCAGATGCCATTGATCCATCACTCACTCTTTTATTAATTTGGCACCTGCTGTGTGCAAACCATTCTTTGCAATTGTGGAGAGTGGGAAGGAAGATTCAAAGATGAATAAGACATAAACTCTGCCCTTAAGGAACTCATAATCCAACATAATTTTTTTGCACTATCGGTACGATAATTTGTAACTCATACCTATAGACTCAATTATTATTATTTTTTAACCTCTCTTTTTATACATGAAATGGTATAAAAAATCTCAGATGAGTGGTTCATAGATGGGTTTTAGGGTTAACTCTGCCATTGACCAGCTTGATTGAACTTGACAAGTCATTTTACTTCTCTGGGCTCCAAGCACCAAAGTTCTATTAATTCCTCCAACACTCATCAACTATTGCTAGAGCACCTACTATGTGCCAGGCACTGGTCAGGTAGTTGGGATAAATTAGTGACATAAACAGACGCATTCTTGCCCTCTTCCTTCCTTACATTCTACAGGGCAGGAAGACAAACAATGAAAAATAAACATAATAAATAAACAATACAGTATATTAGAAAGATAGTCCCCTATGGAATAAAGAGCATAATGTAAGTGGGGATGAAGAGTGTGGGGAGGGGAGGGCTTTCAATTTTATATAGAGTGGTCAGGTGGGACTGGGAAGGTGCCATTTAAGCAAAGGCTCAGCAATGTCCTGTTCAATATCTTCTCAAAGTATTGTTTTCCCCATGGTAGGAGGGAAAAGAATCAGAGAAACGCTGGAGCAAACACCACAGAGATAGCTCAACCTTTACTTGTTTAGCTCTTCCCTTTTCTTGCAGCTGAAGTCGGATGTATGACCTAGAACTTCTCGGTCCAATATGCTAACCATATGTGGCTACTGAGCTCTTGAAATGTGGCTAGTCCAAATTGGGATATTTCATAAGTATAAAATACAATCTGGATTTCAAAGACTTAGTATGAAAAAGAATGTAAAATATCTCATTTTTTTTACATTGATTGCATGTTGAGATGAAAATATTATGCATATGTTGGGTTAAATAAAAAATATTTAAAAATACATTTTACTTGTTTTTTTTTTTTTTTTTTAGTTTTTAAAAAGTGGCTACTAGAAAATTTTGGAGTCCCTGGGTGGTGCAAATTATTAGCACCCTCAGCTGCTAACTGAAAAGTTGGAGGTTTGAATCCACCCCTAGTGCCTCAAAAGAAAGTCCTACAACCACCTTCCAAAAAATCAGCCATTGAAGATCCTGTGGAGCACAACTTTGCTCTGATGCATGTGGGGTCACCACGAGTCACAGTCAACCCAATGGCAACTGGAACTAGAAAATTTTAAATTACACACGTGGTTCACATTGTATTTCTATTGGGCAGCACATGTCTAGAACTTAAAATGGGGTTTGAAAGTGAATTTTACAGATGGTGTAAATGTCAGTCTTGCCTTGCGAGTTGCCAGGTAAGTCATTGCTCATTTTGCTGAATGTCTCTCCTCTGGCTTCCTCAAAATTCTTCCCGCTGTGGTCTCTGGGCTGAGAGATGCAACCACAGGTTCACATTTCTGGAATTCAGGATACTTCAGGGCTATAATTAGGACACTAATTTCGGGGAGGTAGGGAAGGAAAAGGAATTTAGGTTCCAGAATAGGTTCACAATGGCATGCTTTAAAAACTGTAAGACAGATCATTTTAATTTGGTTGTTTTGCTGATCAGAGTGAATTATTTCTATCTTTAATCTTCATTCTGAACTTAATGACTGAAAATGTTAGCTGCTGTAAGTGGTGAATGAATGAGGGTAATGCTAGTATAAGATAGAAACGATTTCCCCCAACCACAGCTAGTCATGTGGCCTGGTGGCACAGTGGTCCACAGAGGTCACTAAACTTTGAAAGTCAAACTTAAAATTAGGAAAAAGGCCTGTATAAAATACAAATACCTCTTGTTTTATAGAAAGTCAAGGAGTAGAGATTCAATCTAACAGAATAAATAAAGCATGGGACCAATTCACATATAGCTTTAAACACGCACTTTAGAATCCTGAGTTTCTCGGAATCGTATTTTTGAAAGTCCTCTAGAGCAGGATCTAGAAGATCCTGAAAGATTGTTCTGCTTCCTTCCTTTAAGCACGCAAAGAACTAGATCCTCCAGCTCAAGCATTTTCTGTTCTCTTTCTGATGATTCTCCCAGGAGAGCAGTAAATACTTACTGAATGACTAGAATTTCCACAATCTCCCTTAGGAGCCTATTTCAGTGCTTCATCCCTGTGATAGTAAATAAAACCTTGCTGATGTAGAACCCAAAATAATGTTTTTTGTTTGAAGCCAGTTTTCTCTTCTTTGGTCCATGGAGAATGATTAATGAGTGCTTGTCTCCTAAACATTTTCAAGTGCCTAAGAAGTTTGAATGCAATTTATGTCCATGTTCTTTTCTCCTTTCCCCAAATCATTGTATCAGCTGCACAATTCTATACAGTTGCACAGTATTATATTGTTCCCTATGTTTTTGTGCCTCTGTCTGTACATCAACTACCTTGAATTTTCTTTATCACATTTCACCCTGTTTTCCTGTTTTCTCATTTACAAGGTCACTCTTAAATTTTTTTCTTCTAATTCATCTTAATAAGTACATGTATTCCTACAGTATCAGAACGTCATAAACCATGACACTACTGAAATATACGTTCCAACAGGGCACCAAGAGAAGCCAGGTTCCAAAGAAGAACATTGAGGGAAAGAACAAAGGATGTGGGATTATGAGGAAATCAATAACTGAAAACCAGATAGACGCCACTCACCACAGAACACCAGGGAAGAGAAAAAGACAGAATTTCTCAAAATGATATCAGAGTTAAATTACATAATCTGGATCGTTTCACCTCCTAGACTATTTAGAAGTCCCTTGCCCATCCAGTTTAGAACAATTCAGTTTGAGTTCTTTTATTCAGAGCACTTTTCTTTGAGACCAATGGAAAGTAAATCTTGCTTGGGTCCCAAAGACTTTTCTAGTCTTTCTTTGTAGATCAGCGTGCCTGTTGGTGAGTTACTGAATTTAATTGCTGTTGTCTTGCTGGACAACAGATAGAACTCTAACTGCAGTGACTATGTTCCCCCCGCCCACCCCCCACCGGTCTAAAGAATCATTGCTTCAGTAAAATGTAAAATACTCATGACTCAATTGCCTACTGATGGACCAATCATCTTGGGTAAGAGGGGATGGGATTACACTGCCTTTTGTAACTATGTGGCTGGGGAGAGGGCAATTTCTAGAAAAATAGGTGACAATTCCAGGTGTCTGCTATAATTGCAACTATCTAGTTTCTTCTCTGTCTCCATCACTGGATAGTGCTTCTTGAGGGTACTGACTGTGTCCCTGGGTGGTAGCTGATTTATTCATTTTTGGATCTCCAGGCTTCACTTCACGGCTCAGAACGAATTAGGCATTCAATAAACAGTTTATCAGTGAATGAATTTATCTGTGGATTAATGACTCAAGCAATACACTTATTCACAAGGAAAAATAAGTGTGAAGCTGATATTTCAAAGCAAAATTATTCATTTATTCAAAAAGCATTAATAATAATCTAGTTTATGCATAATCCTCCTCTGTCCCAATGAAACATAAAAGCAGTAAGGCCCCTTTATTTTATATAAATTAGTTTGGAAGATTATATAAACCAAATGAGAACCAGTTGCTACTGAGTCGATTCTGACTCATGGCAGTCCCACGTGTTGCAGAGGAGAACTGTGCTCCATAGTGTTTTCATGGCTGTGACCTTTCGGATTGCCAGGCCTTTCTTTGAGGTGCCTCTGGGTGGGTTCGAACCACCAACCTTTTGGTTAGTAACTGAGTGCTTAACCATTTGCGCCACCCAGGAATTATATATATACATATATGTGTGTACATATAAACATATATATGTATATGTATGTGTGTGTGTGGCTCCTGGGAAAATGACCTGGCAATCTGCTCCCATAAAGATGACAGCCTAGAAAACCCTACCAGGCAGTTCTACTCTGTCACATAGGGTCACTATGAGTCAGAATTGACTCAACGGCACCCAACAACAACAAATATATATGTGTGTGTATATATATATATATATATATATATATATATATATATATATATATATATGTGCGTATACACACACACACACACACACACACACACTATTATATGGAAGTGAAAATGAAGGTGATCATCAGTGTGGCCTGGGTTTAATCAAGAAAAGAGCAAGTGAATCTTGCTATTTTAATTGAGATGCTTAAATCTTGTTAATTTTAATTGAATGATGGCCAGAAATTGATGGGAAGATGCTGAGTGCCCCCCAGGCAAAGGGAAATACCATTTTAAAAATGAACAGAAAAGGGAATATTCAAGAGTTGAGAGAGAAGTGGTAAGGATACCAATTTTACTTACATCATGCAAAGACTACCAAGAAATTGGGATGTGTTAATACGCACACATCTATCTATCCGTCTGTCTATCTTTGAGCCAGTAGGCAATCGGAAGGAATTTGGTTCTTAAGCAAGAGAATGAGATAATAAAAAGGTTTTTTTTTTTTTTTTGACAGCCAGGAAGAACTGGAGACCAGATGAAGAAAGTCCAGCTAGGAAGACATTGTGATATGAAGGGGAGGTGAGCAAAATGATGACCATGGTATTATACAGGAAAAGGGAGATAGGAAAGACATTCAGTGAAACAAACCACAGAACTTTGTACCAGAATGTATACATGAAACAAAGAAAAATAGTAGAAACTGTAACTCCGAGATTGTGAGTAAGCCGGAAAGTGAAGATACATGTATCACTAATGAAAATGGAGACTTTAGGAAGGTATAATGTTTTGAAGGAGCCCTTAGTGGTGCAGTGGTTAAGAGCTTGGCTACTAACCAAAAAGGTTGGTAGTTCAAATCCACAAGCCGCTCCTTGGAAACCCTATGGGACAGTTCTACTCTGTCCTATAGGGTCACTACAAGGTTGCTGTGAGTCAGAATCAACTCAATGACAATGAGTTCTTTCTTATATATTTATTTTTTAAAATATTTTGAAGGTGATGGTTTGTGACCTATTAAGTTTTAGTGTTATTAAAATACCTACCTCTGGAAGTTACTGGAGATTTGGGACTCAAGAAGAGAAGTCAGGGTCAGGGCTAATTTTGAATCTTCCTTCCTCAGCCTGGTTGAAATTTTCTGTTTCTTTTTTTTAAGGTTTTGGATCAAATTGGAGACTGATGCTTGTTTTTATAGAAAGCCTGTATAAGCCTCTGAGCCAAGGTAATTCTTTTATTTCTTCATTTATCAAGTAATATTAACTGAGTACCTTTGCTGTGTCAGGAACAGTGCTGAGTGCTACAGATACAAAGATGAAAATATGACCACTTAGTAACAGTTCAAACAAATAATTACAATAAATATAATTACCAGTGTATCCCAGGTCACTTAGTCATCCCTGCTTGAGGGTTAAAGTCAGGGTACAAAACTAATCATAAAACTCTGGTGTTTCTAGCTCTGTCCCTACCCACTCAGCTGAAAAGCCAGCCCCTTTCCAAATTCTCCAAAATAGTTTGGGAATCCTTAGAAAGTGTTACGGAGTTTTCTCTAGGCTACCACGTGGCCTCTCTTTTACACACTTGGTGTTGTTAGGTGCCATCAAGTTGGTTTCAGCTCACAGCGACCCTATAGTACATGAAAAGTTCTGGACCTAAACCTACTTCAGTACTGTTACAGTGTAAATGTATGCAGGGAAGCCTAGTGGGAGATGAGGCTAGACAGGGAAGGAGAAGTCATATACCCAAACTGAACCCCTCTGACTTCTGCAATATTTCCTCATAATTTGCTTTGATAAAATGGTACCTAGTCTTCATAGGAATATTCCACAGGGCTGATGTTTGTTCAGAGGAGCAAAGAAAGGCAAACAGATGCCTTTGTACCACATACTTGGAAATCTTTTGATGTGCGTTGGGCTGGCTTCCTCTGATGGGATGCCACAGTTTGCTTCTCTTGGAGCTTCCATCTGTTTCTCTTCGTTTTGTCTTGTAACAAAGCCTTTAACTAATTTAATCCCTGGTTCTTCATTGCTAGGTAGTCTTCTCCCAGGCATCTACCTCTAGGTCTAAACACCGTCCTTGGGGATTTCTCCTGAGAGGTACTAGTGCTGGCCTGCCCATTTGTAGTAGTAGTTGTTGTTTTTTAACTGTTGCTTTACTGGTCAAGGAAAGAAATCTGTCCTTTCACCAAGAGGTGTCATCCTGCTTCCTGTACTACAGCTGGCTCTCTACCCTTGGATTTGCCTGAGTCTAGCTCTGGTTCCAACTGCAATTCATCTTCTGCCTCCAGTTCCAAAGATTAGCCCCTTCTTTCTGTCCTCTCTTGAGATGGTCTGTAATCTTCTTTTGGATTCTCCAGAGATGAATCACTTTAATGTGATAAGAATCACTTGGGGAGCTTGTTAAAATGCAGATTTTAATTTAATAGGTCTGGGTGGGGCCAAGGAGCCCTGGTGGCACAATGTTTAAGTTCTCAGCTGCTAACTGAAAGGTCAACAGTTCGAACCCAATAGCCACTCCTTGAGAAATAGATGTGGCAGTCTACATCTGTAAAGATTACAGCTTTGGAAACCCTATGGGGGCAGTTCTACTCTGTCCTATAGGGCTACTATTAGTCAGAATCAACTCAACAGCAGTGGGTTCGGTTTTGGTGGGTATGGGTGGGGTCTGAGATTCTGAATTTCTGATGTCATCTATCAGGTGAAGCTAATGATGCTGGTCTGTGGGGTCAGACTTTAAGAAGCAAGGTCCTAAAAGACCTGAAGAGACTCTTTTTGAAGTCTACACTAGTCCAAGTCTAAGTAAGCCACATCATTAAGATTTGGTGGCCACCACAGCTTCTGCCTGGCCCAAATATGTTTCCTTTCACCCTCCTTCCTAGATTCCAGAGCTTTCAGCTGGGCCCCCAGTGGACTCCACATGAGTCCTGGTAAACTCAACCTCATGTCTGGTCATCCAATGTCAGAGAACCTCTTACAGGCCCCTCTACTGCTCAGCCCTCCAAGTTTTTAGAGTATCTCCCTGTATTCTCCTGCTTTTCCTTCCTTCTGTAGCTATTGCCGTCCTCAGGAATCTTTTTCCCCCAACTTGGATGCACAGTGATACCCAGACTCCCTAGCACCGCAGTTCTCACAGCCTCCTGAAGGCAAGCCCCTAGGCCTTGTTGGTTTTAAGGGTTTTCCTTCTAATGGTTTTAGCAAAAGAATTTGTATTATGTTTATAGTGTATAATAAAAAATTATAAACATAATGAAGTTACAAAGATTAAAGTTCTTAAAATCCTGGTCCCTGTTTCGCAACTGCAGCTATCGTCCTCTGAGAAGTAAAATGGAAGCCTCAAATCCCTTCCCTCTGTTATCAAAGCCCTACTTTCTTCTGGATGCCTCCTGTCTGTTATCTTTTGGTTTCTCCCTGCTTTTCTGGCTTTGGGCTCTCCCTCCTTGGTTGCTGTCCAATATCTGACCCACTTCCTGCATGAACCTCTCACTCTTTGCATATTCTCACTCCGACTTCCTACTTCTGGTACCCTGCCCACTCCAATCTGCCCAAACCATCATTTTTTCAGGAACCAGGAAACCCTGTTGGTTTGACAGCCATCCTTGAGGTGTTTTAGAATGCTAATCCTGCAGATATTACTTGACTCTATTCCCCTTGACCTCAGTTCTGGCTCCCAACTAGCACTTTAGACCTTGTCTATGTTAGCGCTATGATGTTGTCAGCTGCCTGGGTATGCCATTAAACTGATTGTTTTCTGCCGCTTAATTTGGACTCCTTGTCCCTATCTCTATTTCCAGTTCTAATATACAGACTTGAAGCCAAACAACAAGTATTGGGCAGAGAGCAGTTAAGGTCATCTCTCATATTTGTACAAGATTCACTCTAAACAAACTGACTGTCCCTGCTGCCTTTTAAAAGAGTTGAAAAATCCCAACCATTTATTATATATTCAAAATAAATTGAGAGGGAATACGTATTTTTTTTTTAAAGTTGGCCTATTGTTCTCCAATTGCACTGGCTCCTTTGCATACGCTCTCCCCCACAACACCCCCTTCCCCTGCTTTTTACATGGCTAGTTCCTCCCCATCATTCATGGTTCAGGTTTACCATTGCCCTCCAGAGACCCTGTCTTAGTTATCCAGTGCTCCTATAACAGAAATACCGCAAGTGTGTGGCTTTAACAAACAGAAATTTATTTTCTCAAAGTTTAGGAGGCTAGAAGTACAAATTCAGGGTGCTAGCTCTAGGGGAAGGCTTTCTCTCTCTGTTGGCTCTGGAGGAAGGTACTTACCTCTTTGAGCTTCTGCTTGTGGGTGACCTTTATGTGGCTTGGCATCTCTTTTCCCCTATCTCTGCTGCTTGCTTGCTTGTTTAATCTCTTTTATATCTCAAAAGAGATTGATTCAAGACACACCCTACACTAATCCTACCTCATCAACACAACAAAGACAACCCATTCCCAAATGGGATTATAACCACAGGCATAGAGGTTAGGATTTACAACACATTTTGGGGGGACACGATTCAATCCATAACAGAGCCTGACCCCCTATCTAAGAAGTTTTCACCTTCTTGTTCCATTATGCTCAGATACTTTATTCTATTTATTTTCTTCCTAGTCTAATCACAATTTGTGCTTATGTATTTATTCATCTCTTTACTTATTTATTGTTCATCTATTTCACTAGGCTATAAGTTTCAAAAGGACACAGGAACCATGTTTGGTTAGTTCAATATTAAATCAACAGCATGCTAACTTAAATAAACATTTCAGTCAGTATGCTATATTGTAGATGATCAATAATTATTTGGTAAATGGATTCTTGAATTGAATTTAACTTTGATTAAAAAAAAACAAGTGTCTTCATTAATTCAACAAAACTGTTGTGATGAAGAGTAGCTCAAGGTTCTTTAATGATGGTGAAGGCCCAAAACTGTTGGTTTAAACTAGACTAAATGAAAAGCCTGTAGAAATATATATATATATATATATATATATACACCCTCTTCTCATTTATTAACATGGTTAGGTTCCAAAGACCAGGTCATTATGTGAAATCAGTGTTGTGTGAAGATAGAGAATGACCATATCAGATCATAAAATGGAGAATGATTACATCATTACACAACCGCTTAGTTACGTCATTACACAACTGCTTAGTTACATCATTACATAACTGCTAAGTTACATCATTGCATAATTGCCAAATTACATCATTATATAATTGCCAAGTTACATCATTACATACCTGCCAAGTTACATCATTACCATTGAAAATCATGGCCCAGCCAACCTGACATATAACCTTAACCATGAAAGCCAGTGTTATTCTCACCTCGTACCTTGGCATTCATTACTGCCAGGTGTATGTCATTAATTTGAAAAATAGTCAGATAGTAGATTTTTTACTATTGTTGTAAATGCAAAATGTCGGATAACAAGATAGGCAATAAGTGAGGAGAAAGCGTATACGTTGTTGTTAGGTGCCATCAAGTCAGTTCTAATTCATAGTGACCCTACGTACAACAGAATGAAAAGCTGCCCGGTCCAGTGCCATCCTCACAATTGTTGCTATGTTTGAGCCCATTGTTGCAGCCACTGTGACAATCCATGTTGTTGAGGGTCTTCCCCTTTTTTGCTGATCCTTAACTTTACCAAGCATGATGTCCTTCTCCAGGGACTGGTCCTCCTGATAGCATGTCCAAAGTACATGAGATGAAATCTCACCATCCTTGCTTCTAAGGAATATTCTGGCTGTACTTCTTCCGAGACAGATTTGTTCATTCTTCTGGCAGTCCATGGTATATTCAAAATTCTTCACCAAAACTATGATTCAAATGCATCAATTTTTCTTCAGTCTTCCTTGTTCGTTGTCCAGACTTCACATGCACATGAGGCAATTGGAAATACCATGGCTTGGGTCAGATGCACCTTAGTCCTCAAAGTGATATCTTTGCTTTTTAACACTTTAAAGAGGTCTTTGGCAGCAGATTTGCCCAGTGCAATAGGTCATTTGATTTCTTGACTGCTGCTTCCATGGGCTTTGATTGTGGATCCAAGTAAAACGAAATCCTTGACAATTTCAATATTTTCTCTGTTTATCATGACCTTGCTTATTGGTCCAGTTGTGAGGATTTTTTCTTTATACTGAGGTGTAATCCATACTGAAGGATGTAGTCTTAGATCTTCATCGGTAAGTACTTCAAGTCCTCTTTGTTTTCAGCAAACAAGGTTGTATCATCTGCATGTCATACATTGTCAACGAGTCTTCTTCCAGTCCTGATACCACATCCTTCTTCATTTAGTTCAGCTTCTCAGAATATTTGCTTAGCATACAGATTGCATAAGTATGGTGAAAGGATACTGCACTGACACATACTTTTCCTGACTTTAAACTACACAGTATACCCTTATTCTGTTCAAATGGCTGCCTCTTAGTCTGTGTACAGGTTCCTCATAAGCACAATTAAGTGTTACGGAATTTCCATTCTTCACAATGTTATCCATAATTTGTTATGATCCACATATTCAAATGCCTTTGCATAGTCAATAAAACACCGGTAAACATCTTTCTAGTATTCTCTGTTTTCAGCCAGGATCCATCTGACATTATCAATGATATCTCTTGTTCCACGTCCTCTTCTGAATTCAGCTTGAATTTCTGGCAGTTCCCTGTTGATGTACTGCTGCAACCGCTTTTGAATGATCTTCAGCAAAATTTTACTCGCATGTGATATTAACGACATTGTTCGATAACTTCTGCATTCTGTTGAATCACGTTTATTTGGAATCTATCTATCTATTTATCTATTAATGACAACAATTGGGGGTGAAAGTGCAACTCCAATTGAAATCAAGGCACTGAGGGAATAATGGAGATCTGTATTGTGTTCTATAATTCCAGAACCCTCAGAGAGGTTTCAAGGTTAATAAGCAATCAAGCATGGTTGGACCCTTGACCGACTTTTTAATGAAACTCCTTCTGAGACTGCCAAACCTGATTAATCATCCGATTAGCAGACAGATGATTAATTGCATCTCCTGGTTCAGACTGTTGGCAAAACTGAGGTAAGGCATTAATATCCTTTTAGTGTGTCCCTTGGAAAATTATTATTTTTCTATACCCTTATATTATTTGTAGTAGCTCCTAGATATGACTGAAATGATTACCACCTGTTGATTTGTTTTTTTCTTTCAGTACAGTTAAAAAAAAATAGATGTAATACTTCTAGGCCAAGTGTGAGGCGCCCGGGGAGAAGTACAGCACGGTATGATCAGGGAATGGAACTCTATATGATCTTGGAATGTTAAACATATGGCGAAAGCTCTCTGAAAACGGCTTTAAATATAATTAAAATCATCTTCTGTCAAGATTGTGCAAAGGGAAAACAGGAGTATAGTGAAGGCTTTACACAATATTCTAGTCTCTGTTCTGAGAAGAAGGTTTCATTAGGCTTAGACTATTTAGCTTTATTAAACCTAGGAAGCAAATGAGGTTTATGTCAAGAATTATACATATATGAATGTGAGTAAATGAAACTATGAGAGGAGGAAGAGGAAAGTCATTGTGTATGTGCACAGCAACAGCGAGATTCTTTCCTTGGAGTGTGAAACCATTAGAACTCCTCCTATATCTGTCTTTGATGTTCTCACACTATACAAAGAAATAAATGTGCGTGGCAGAGCTAAAGCCAAATATATTCATACCATATGACTTGACAATTCCATTCCTAGGTATATACCCAATAGAAATGTGTACATATATTCACAGACACAAAAAATCATACACTAGAATGTATATATAGAAGCACTGTCTTAGGCTGGGTTCGCTAGAGGAGCAACCAGTGAAGTGTATGTATGTATGTATGTATGTATGTATGTATGTATCTATATATATATATTCGGACTCATAGTGACCCTATACGACAGAGTAGAACCAGCCCATAGGGTTTCCAAGGAGTGGCTGATGGATTTGAACTGCTGACCTTTCATTTAGCAGCCTGAGCTCTTAACTACTGAGTCACCAGAGTTCCAGTATGTATATATGTATACATACATATATATATATATAGAGAGAGAGAGAGAGAGAGAGAGAGATTTCAAGGAAATGTCCCACACAGTTGTAAAGACTGGCAAGTTCAAAATCCTAGATATGACTGAAATGATTACCACCTGTTGATTTGTTTTTTTCTTTCAGCACAGTTAAAAAAAACAGATATGAGATCTCCAGGCCAAATGTGAGTTGCCTGGGGACAGAAGTCAGGCTGGAGGCTTCTCCTGACTCATATCATTGCAGGGGCTGATGAACCGAAAATTGACAGGTCAGGTGGCAGGCTGCTGGCTCACATCCCAAGAACTAGAAGTCAGAGGATGATGAGTCAAATGCAGAATCCAGAGGGGGGAAGCTTTGCCAGAAATCTACATACATTGGTTGCAGGCCACACCCCCAAGGAAACTCCCCTTTCAACTGATTTGCTGCTTACATCAGATCACAAAATAGAGGATGATTACATAATATCTGCGAAACCGCTGAGAATCATGGCTTAGCCAAGTTGACACGTAACCTTAGCCATCACAGTATACCCCTTATCAACTTGGCATCTGTACATATCTCACTAAACCATACATAATCTCTAAATAAAGATAATTATAAAGTCATACTTGCACCTAGCATGACAAAACTAACATGTGTACAACTGAAAATGCACTAGCCCTGTTAACATCTTGTATTTTGTAATAAGTAATGGAATAAGGGAAGGAAGAAAACAAAGATACTACCAGCTATATATATATGTACACATGTATAGGTATACATATATAGATATATATATATATATATACACACACACACACACACAAACACTCATACATGTATAACAAAACTAGGGAGAAATACTAAAAACAATTACACTCCTTGTTTCTGCAACTGGTCTCGTGGTTGCAGCTGGTATTTAGAACTACCTTCTTCCACCACCCATTTCATATTCCCTTTGCCCTCAGCAATCTCCTCAGTTGAGCATGGTTATTTAACTGGTAGGGTGACCTAAACCTTCATTTCTGAAGGATCTGGGCCATTAGTAGTCATGTCGGAATTGGGTTGCTGTAGTTTTCCATTGACTTTAATCACAGGGCATGGTAGTACTAAGAGACGTCCTAAAGGATCTCCTGTATTCCAGACATACTCTTCCTTACCTCTATTATGTAATATCAGTCTGATTTCCCCTTGTTAATCAGGATCAATCACACCAGCCAATATGGTAACTCCCATCTTATCTGTTGATCCAGAGGCATGAGTAGCACGAAGTGACCGGGTAGCATTCTTAACTTCCAGTTCAATAGAATCAGTGTTTTGTCTCCTGCTGGGAGCATTCCTCCCTTTGGAACTAACACTTCTACATCTGCAGAACATAGGGTCACAGAAATAGGGAGCAAAACTTTTGCAAGTGGATCACTAGGGGTAATAAGTGAATGGTGCCACTCCCATTTCCACCCCTTGATTCCTGGACCCATGGATCCTGGCTATGGGAGAAATAGCACCATATATTTTATGCTGGTTTAGAGAATATACAGCCTTCTGGAGAACATTGCCACAACCCTGCAAGGTATTGCCACCAAGCTGGCACTGTAGTTGTGTCTTCAGAAAGCCATTCCATTGTTCTATTAAGCCAGCTGCTTCAGGATGATGGGGAAAATGGTAACCAAAAAAAAACCCATTGCCGTTGAGTCGATTTCGACTCATAGTGACCCTATAGGACAGAGTTTCCAAGGAGCACCTCAAGTGAGAGTAGTTGGATTCCTCTTAAATAGATTTTATTATAATAATAAAATTCAAAAAGTAAAAAAATGCTTTAAAAAAAAAATCAAGTGATTATAACCCACACTCTATCAACGCTCTCAACTCATGATTAGATATAAAAGATTTTAAGTCTTTCCTCTGATTTCCAAACGCAGTCAAAGAATTCTGTAAGGGGTATTTTCTGTTTTCTCCTTTTATTGTAATCTCACTGTTCATACTGCACCATGATGAGAGGAGCATTATATGTAAAATCATTATGAATTATCGTTGGTAGGAAGCAGAAGAGTCAGAATAAGTGATTAAAAAGAGAAAGAGGGAAGACCCTGATGGGGATAGGGTGCGGTGCTGCAGCTGCTACCTCAGCATGAGAACAGAGCCCTGTTATGTGCGTAGGGGGGAACACATGGTCCACTTCATCCTTGCAGTCCCTGTTTCCGCTGAGTCCTCTGCCGACTCTAGTTCTCAGTCCAGAAGGAACTGGCACAGTGTTTACTACCTGGAGAGATCAGAAATAGGGACCAAAACTCCCATGGTGCCTTTGAACAAGTAAGCTCAGAAAGCCACAGAAGGGTAGGCAGATTGCTAGTAGCAAAGGGAGGAGGATATGCCTTCTTTAGTATGGTCCTAAGGGAATGTGGGTTATGGGCAACCAGGAGGAGGAAGAGCAAGATCTCTGCCAGAAAAAAAATCTCACTGCCTGGGTAGGGACTGGACAGAGATGCTGGCCCTGTGTTTATATACTATTAGGAAGACTGCTAGGAAGAGTAAGCCCACCAAGGCCACCATTACCCCACTGGAAAGAGAGAGTTGCTGTAGGCTGCAAAGCAATTGCCAGGCCACTTGGCAACTTCTTTCCCTTGGCACGGTGAGTTCTTCATTTTTCACATAAACTCGTTGGCACCTGGACACAAGTTCCTTGGAAATTCCCCAGGGTACACTTTCTGGGACATGCCAAGTTCATAGGAGTCACTTGGGACCACAGAATGCTGGAATATAGAAACCAGAAGGGGCCTTAGAGGTCATCTAGTCAGCTGTGTGTGCCCAACAGACACTGAGTGAATCATGAGTTTTCATCAAGCTTGGCATCTGCCTGTGAATTTACATGATGTCACTTCAATGCTGACAAATGAGCAGCCTGGGTAGAGCCAACACTTGTGTGGGCTGCTTTATCCACAGGCGTTAGCTGGTTAACTTGATGATAAATCAGTTTTTCCTGACTCAGTGGGCTGCAGCATCACTACTTTTGCCTGGTCTGGGCTTCGTTTTCCTGTCACTGTCACCGTGACTGCTGGGTCTCTGGCTTCCTCCCGTCTCCACTCTGCTGCTGTCATTCTGGTGGGCTAGATAACTGGCTCACTCTTCTCTCCCTGCCCAGCCCCCTTTGTCCTCTGCCTTCTCATTCTCTCGCCTCAAGTCAGGGACCAGGAAGGGTAGAGATCAGGCCTCTTAGGATGAGAGTTGATTGTCCATCTTCTCTCAACCTTCTGGGACCAGGAGATCTCTCTTCCTACTCCATCCCCTCACTCAACAGCACTTTGGGAGGAGTAGGCAATGGAAAAGCCTGCATTGCTCTTGCTTTCAGCCTATGGGTCTGGGCCTGGGACCAGGACAGGACATGAAAAGGGAACTATAGGTATTTAGTTCTAAAGAATACCCTTAAGTGGGGTGAAGACTCAGGAGTCTTCATCCTTAAACTAAAGAGACCTCTTAGTTAAGGGAAGCAATGAACCAGAGATGGGCCAGGGCTTCAGGCCTTTCTCTGAAACCCACTTGGCCAAAACCTGTCTCCTAACCCGAGGTCTGAGAGAAAGATACACACACATCAGAGCCAAAGAGAAGAACATTGAGAGAAACCAGTAAGGCTCCAAGGCAAAGATAAACCAAAACAATGAGTTGTTGTTGAGTAGATTCCAACTCATGGTGACCCCACATGTGCGAGAGTAGAACTGTGCTCCATTGAGTTTTCAATGGCTGATTTTTCAGAAGCAGATCACCAGGCTTTTCTTTCGAGGTGCCTCTGGATGGCCTCAAACCACCAACATTTCAGTTAGCAGCCGAGCCCCTTTAACCATTTGCACCACCCAGGGACTCTCAAACCAAAACAAGAAGAGACTAATTTCACTTTGAAGATGAATAAAATCAGTGCTTATCCATTCCATTTCTGGACCAACAGAGAGCAGCCTGAGAGTTATGATAGTTTAACTATATTAAGGAGAAAAAAAGCCACATAAATTCTGGTGCAGTAATTTTCAACCTTGGATTAATGTTGGAATCATGTGGAGGAGCTTTTAAAAATACTTCTCTGAGTCCTACCCTCATAAATTCTAATTTAGTTGGTCTGGGGTGCTGCCTGGGCATTGGGAGCTTTAAATTCTGCCCAGGTGATTTTAATGTGTCAAGGTGGAGAACCATTGTCCTGAAAGGAAATGATCGTATGTAGCAGGGTGCTTTTCTAGAGATTGTTTCTTTTCTTTTCTCTACAGAGACAGGTACCATAAAAGCACCTTGGATTCACTTTGGGAGTCTCCTTTAGAAGAGAAATTATCTTGGAGCCTGAAGGTGGTTTGTCTTAGACAGGCAGGTGTATAGGACACCCAGGAGTCTGAACTCAACGGTCGCTGTCTAAAGAAGAGGGGATAAAATTAGATGCTTGTTGTTTTGAAAGTTCAAAAGAAAAGGCTGCTCAATCCTTATTTGTATATCCTCAGATGGGGAGAAGGGATAGTGGTTCTGGGTCAGCTGATATCCTGGCAAGTGGCTGGCTGTAACGCTTAACCTTAGCTTTTGCTGCTCTGTGCCTGAAATTCCCTTCTCCCTCTTATCAAGTTCCAGCTCAGATATCAGCTCTCCTCCCTGCAGTTTTCCCTGACCACTTCAGGTAAAATGAATCTATCTCGCATTCCTAGAGTACTGCATACATATTTCAATTCCCTCACTTGTCACATTGTATTACAGTTATTTGTTTACGTGTCCTCTTTCCCAGGTAGACTATGAATGTCCTAAAATCAGTCTTCACTTCTCATATTTATGTAATAAATGTAGAGAGTGACTGACATACTGTAGGAGCTTAACAAATATTTATGGAGCTAATCACAAACAATAGGTTAGTCCAAAATCCTCTTTATCTTACTATGTAATTGAAATATATCTATACTAGTAATTAATGGTAGAGAGCAATAGTGTGGAATCATACCTACATTTAAAGTACTATGAAATTGGTTTAAACACACAGAATAAATAAGAATATAAAATGCATAATGCAGAAATTTCCCAACATGCTATCAGCCCGTGGTCCAGGGGCTTGGAACCTCGTGTGCATGGGGGAGGGGAGTAGCTGGAGGTGAGGCTGGGAGGAGGGGCTGGAGCTTATTGTGAACAGCTGTGTAGGCTAGGAGAGGCATTTGCACTTTACCCTAGGACGTTGTGGAGCTAGAGGAGTCCTTTCAGCAGGACTTGTCATTTAGAAATCAGATTTGTTGTTTTGAAAAGGATTAGTTGGCTTAGAAAAGGGTCAACCTAGTGGCTTTCTGGCAGATTTATGACAGTGCAGCAAAGTGGGGAGGCCAGGTAGGAGGCTGCTGTCCAGGCGAGAGGTGGAAAAACATATTTTGTGTTTCTAGTTCCAAATAATAGACTTACCAATAAACTCTTAGGGCACAATCCATTGGTCAATTGTATGCTGCTCTTACGTATTATTTTTTACAACCTGAAGCCCTAGGGCTTGGTGTAGTTTTGGGGCCAGGGAAGAGGCATTTTAACATAAGTTTTTGGCCAAACCTTAAAATAAAGATATCCGAGAAATGCTCCATAGAAACCTAAGGTTTTAACAAGCAATACGGAGCTTTAAAAAAATGTTGGATAAAGATAATTTGTCATCCATTTTAGATTTCTCTTTTAGATTTCCCTGAATGAATATATTAGGAATTGAAGTTTGTCACTTTCTGCCTACTCGCACTCAACCCCAAACATGCACTCACATCCACTTAAACATACACCTTAGTGAGAGGATCTGTAGTACCTAGTACCTTCCTGATGGCTCTGTTGATAGCAAGTAACCCTACTCCACCTTGACTGACTACAGTGACTATCAGTTGAGTTGACTCTGACTCATGGCAACCCCATGTGTGTGCTCCATAGGGCTTTCAATGGCTGATTTTTCAGAATTAGATCACCTGGCCTTTCTTCTGAGGTGCCTCTGGGTGGACTTGAGCATCCAAACTTTCAGTTAGCAGCTGAGCAAATTTACCATTTTTCCTACTCAGGGACACCATAGTCACCACAGAGATGGTCACCTGACTCAAGAGAACCAATCTATAGACTGGGCTGGCCAATCAGACCCTCTCTCTCATTTGAACCATGAAACCTAGAAATTGAGGGCGTTGGTAGCAGAATCATGCTCATGGTACAACCCTAGATTGAAAACTGAGACTGACTATTGCTGAAGTCCCTGATTTGGTTGGTTCTTCTGAACCTCTTGATTTGTATGAGATATGTATCATTATAATCAGCCCCACAGCCCTCTTTACTTGAGCTATTTTAAGTAGATATTTCTTCCTTACAACCAAATATGCCCTAATACAAAAGACAAAATGAAGTATAAGGCTGAGATTAAGCTTTAGATACTAAAACCATGAATAATCACTGATACACCCCAAAATGTATATCCTTTTCTTCTTTAGAGCAGAGGGCAAATTCTGTACCATAATGAGGGACAGAGTAGAGAAATGAAGACGAAAGTGGCAAAGCAGCTGCTTCCATGATTCATATAAACTTTATTTTGAATCTTCTCAAAATAATATTTTCATGTATGTATGAGTAAATCCATACGTATGAATATATGTGCATGCCAAATATACCAGAAAAATGGAAAGAGTCTTAATAAGGAAGAGAAAAAAGGCAGAGGATATGGAATTGAAGGATGAAGTTCCATGATATTCATGGAAAACAATTTAAAATTTACCCCATAATACTAATTATATACAGATGAAGCATGAAAATTACTTTTTTTGGGTGGGATATTCTAAATAGATGCCTAAATCTTCCATTTTCTTCAGCTATTTTAAGTATTATGAATAACCAATTGAAAGCCCTTATCTAAACCCATGTATTATTTCAAATAAGGAAAAATTTAGAAGCTTTCTTAAATTGCAGTTGAATTCCTATATGTAAGCACTTAAGCATTCTTGGTTCTTGGAAAATACTTGGTGAGGTGATTTTGGAGTGTGATTCATTTTCTTCTCTCTGACTCAGGTTTGCCACGTGGGCGTTGCCATAGATTCAGGTTAATGACCTCACGCCCTGCTTGTTACAGGAAGCTGTGTAAGGTTTGAGGAGGCTTTCTGGATTCAGTGGAACTTCATTTCCAGGCAAGATTCTGCATTCAAGATTAGGATCTGAAGATGGGCATTCCAAGCCGGGGGAGTGTGGGCCTCTGAGGGAGGATCCTGGAGGCTTCTCCCTCACTGACCTAGAACTGATTGCCCCACAGGATGGCCCTCTAGTTGGCTCTCATTAGGAGAAACAGGAGAGGGGGCTCTGGCCTTCCGCTCTTAGCATCTGTGAAAGAGAAAATAGTTGGAAATCAAAGACGGAGCGATCAGTCCAGGATCGGAAACATGGAGGCCAGGCTGGCTCAGAGGGCAGAGGAAGCAAAGCAATAAGGTGAGGCTGCTAACCAAAAGGTTGGAGGTTTGAACCCAGCCAGCTGCTCTGCAGGACAAAGACCTGGTGATCTGCATCCATAAAGATTACAGCCAAGAAAACCCTACGGGGCAGATCTACTCTGTCACATGGGGTCACTATGAGTTGGAATTGACTCTACAGCACCCAAAAACAACATCACCACTAACCACGTAAGGACAAGACAGAAAGGTCTAGTGGTTTAGTGTACAGGTGCTGAAGTCAGACTACTCCAGGCTCCTTTATGTTTGCTGAGTTTCTTGGCCTTTCTATGCCCTAATTTCCTTGTATGAACAGACACAGGGTAATAATAGTACCTACTTCATGATGTTGCTTTGGGGATTAAACGTGATAATACATGCAAAATGATTTGCATTCTATCTTGCATGTGACAAATACTTTATATTATTTACATAAAGTCCGCCAACCTAGAGGCGAGATGGGCAGAAAGGAGTCAGGGCCAAGGGGCATGGAGTGGAGATAGGGTAGGTATAGTTTGCATCTCGTTCCACCTCCTTCTCCCCCTGCACCTGTCACAGGTAACCGTGCACTTCTGCTTGGGCGGCTGCAGCAACATGTAAAAGGAGATTTGGAGAACTCCTCAGAAAGCAAAGGACACTCGTGCATTTCTCCTCTGTTCAGCTTATTTTTATTCCCCGTGAAGGTCACTCTAGCTACTGAGATTAAAAACAACCCCCCTCCCAAAAAAGAAACAAAAAAAACCATCTCTCCGGTGAACCAAGAGATTTAGTAGCAGCTCCAGTGACAGAATATCTGGCTGTCTGGCTCCTGTGTGCTGGCGCCTCTCCATCCCGGCCCAACCCCATGTAGTTTTGGTTTCCCTAGTCAGACTCCGCTGCATAGCAAGAGGGTGTGCTCAGCAGCTCTGCCCAATGACTGACTGACCTGCAGCAGCCCCCGCGGAGGAGGCCAGGCTGTGATTCAGACTTCAGAGCACATTTGGAGGGTATTGCTTTTGCCAGTAACAGCACTGTATTTTGTTAGCTGATGGGCACTCTGTGGTCACTTTACTAATAAATCAGTTCTCTTGACTACCTGTCTTCCCAAATGCCCTGTTTTTTTACCCCTTATTCATCTCCCTATTTATCCTTGTGAATAACTGCAATATTTCAATGTATTTGGGTATAAATTCCTGTCTCTAATCCTACATATGCATGAAATTTAATTGTGAATCCCTTTGGTAGGGTCCTACCTAATAACACATGAGGTTACTCAAAGGAAGCCCCCTAGCCTACATGTCCAAAACCTGTTCAGAGAGAAAGAGGGCCCTTTGCCTGTCTATACGTCCCACAGAGATTTCATTCAGCCTTCAGCTTCCCAGACTCAGGGGACCTCAGTGAGCTCATGTGTGTAATCAGACTATCCTTTCTGCAGCCCGGGACCCCGAATCCTCAGGGATAGGTCTGGTGGATAGGTCACATTGCCTATGGTAAGTCCAGGTTATTTTATGTGCATGCATATTGTATTTTTTTTTCCAAAATGTGATTTGGAAAGCCCACAGAGATGTTGTCGATTGTGACCGAGATATTTATAACATAAAGACTCGACCGGATCACGAGGGTTCCACATAAGTGCCCCAGAGATCGCTATGGTGAAAATGAGTGTGGAGAGAGGTGAGCTGGCAAGTCCTGAGCCCTCACCTCAGTTCAATAAGAGAATCTGTGCTTTATGAGTTTTGTATATTTGGTTTTGTGCTGGATATTCTCTGTATGCCTGTTCAAATCCACTCTCCACCCTTCTGCATCCTGCTCTGTGCCACCAGGAGGCTGACTTCTGTGGAGCCCATCAGCTGGGCTTCCTTGCCCTCTAGCTTTCATTGGGTCCAGCCAATGGGAGGAGCAGCAGGAGGCTGGAGGGCATCAGGAGAGAAAAGCAGAGGTATTTACTCCCCTGACTCCTCTTCTAGGCTGTGGTTTGGCAATGGCTGCCTTCCTCTACCAAAGTCCACAGTAGTATCGTTTGGTCCTCTCCTATAGTTACAGTTCTCACTGGGTTCTGGTAACCACTCTGCCTCCTCCCTCATCATTTCAGGCCTAGGGGTGCAATGACACTCCACTATGACTAGTCTTGAGGTACTTTCACCTTCCCTTACTGGTTTCTCCTTTTCCACCCAGACCTATATGAATAATCCCTTTATTAAACCCTCTTCACTGCATCTTTTTTGACTTTTCCAGCTGTTTCTCATGCTAGGACTGTGACTGATTCAGTCTTCTATTGTAAGCTTTGTTCAGTAAAGGACTCTGCTGCTAAATTAAATTTGGAAAGCCACAACACTGGACCGATCAGAAGCATTGTGAGAACAAATATCAAATTATTTGTAAGTGTAAATTACCAAAGATGGCTGAAGCAGTGGCTTCAAAACCAACAAACAACATTAAATTAGACGATCTTTACCATACATTTCTTTAAAGCTTCTATGGGGTAATACACGGATGGAATTCAGTACTAAATTTTGTTACTAAATAGAGGCTAAAGGACTCTGGAATTAGACGGACTTGAGTCCTGACTCTGACACTTATTTGCTGTATGGTTTTTAGTAATTTATTTAATTTCTCTAATCCTCAGTTTTCTCATATGTAAAATAGGAGTGATAACATTCCCTACCTCATGGAATTGTATGAGAGTGAAATGAGATTAGGTATATAGAGTGCTTACCACTGAGCTTGATGCTTCGTAAGTACCCAATGACTTTTAACCTTTGCTGTTATTACTTATAATAATAAAATACAGAATACATAAAACCAGCAAATATCAGCAGTTTAAGAAATAGTAGTTTGAAAATCTAAAGATCTGGAGGGGAAGCAACAGGTGCTTTACTTAGACACAGACGATCTCATTCTACCTGGCGCTTGCAAATATTTAAATCAACCTCCCTGTCCAAAGAACCATGGTGAGCCAACATGTATTCTGTCCCAGCACAAATTCATCGATGCCCTCAGTAAATTCTTTCCCAGCTAGACTGTGAATGTGCTAAAATCAAGCAAACGAAAGGCAGAGAAGATGTAAGTGACCTGAACCAGTTCCCAGTGTTGGAGATCCTCCTTCAAATATTGGCTCAAATGTCATGTTCTCAGTGAGCCCTGCCCTTGACTTATTTAAAACTGCAACTCGCTCTCAATCCCCAAAACTCTCGATTGCCCACACCTGCTCCATTTGTTTGCTTAATTTCATTGCACCTATCTTCTTTAACATACCGTACAATGTGCTTATTTGTTTACTAATTACATTTCTTACTTACTGCCTGCCCCCTCTAGCTAGAATTTAAGCTTCTTAAGGGCAGGAATTAAAAAAAAAAAAATTTTTTTTTTTTTAATTGTACTTTAGGTGAAGGTTTACAGAACAGATAGTGTCTCATTACACAGTCAGTACGCATATTGTTTTATGACATCGGTTAACAACCCCACGACATGTCAACACTCTCCCTTCTCGACCTTGGAGGACCTTTTTTCTTTTCTGGTGAAAATATGCATAGCCAAAGATACACCATTTCAAAAAATTCTACATGTACAATACAGTGACATCGATTACATTCTTCCAGTTGTGCTGCTATTCTCACTATCCTTTTCCAAATTATTCCATCACCATTATCTTCAACTCACTGTCCCCTAGGCTTCCCACCAAACCTTTTGAGCTGCTGTTGTCAATTTGATCTCACCTAGATAATTCTTTTTTCTTTTTGTACTTTAGATGAAGGTTTACAGAACAGAATAGTTTCTCATTAAACAGTTAGTACACATATTGCCCTATGACAATGGTTAACAACCCCATGACATGTCAACACTGTCCCCTCTCAACCTTGAGTTCCCTATCACCAGCTTTTCTGTTCCCTCCTAAGGGCAGGAATTTTTGTCTAGTCATTGATGTTTCCCAAATCGGTACTCAATAGATGTTTGTTGAATGTTGTTGAGTCATCTCTGCATAACCTTGTGCATGAGATTTGACTACTCTAGTATGCCAAAAGGGAGCCCTGGTGGCGCAGTGGTTAAAGCACTGGGCTGCTAACCGAAAGGTCAGCAGTTGGAACCCACCAGCTGCTACGTGGGAAAAAGATGTGGCAGTCTGCTTCCATAAAGATTTGCAGCCTTGGAAACCCTATGGAGCAGCTCTGCTCTGTCCTACAGGGTCACCATGGGTTGGAATTGACTCAACAGCAGTGGGTTGGGTTTGGTTAGTACGCCAAATGATAACTGCTGGGCAATTATTTAATTGTATTTAATATATGTTTACGTCAGTTTAACAGGTGAGTTGCTTTTTATGTTTAGCTTTCCATTCCAATCGTGTCTGCGTTAATAGTCTGGCACAAAGTAGGCACTTACAGGTGTTAGGCCCTCTGTGTGTATAACTGTGTGTTGGATATAGATATTTTAAAAAAGCAATCTTTGTGTACACGTATCTCTGTGGGTAGGTATACCGCAAGGCACATCTGTGCTTGAGAGCAGAGTTAAAAGCCCAACTATCTATTTACAGCTTATCAGAGAGAAGACATTAATTGCTTCTTTAGTGTTCCCTTCTCACTTTGAGTGTTCCCCCTTATTTTCTCCCCCACCCCCAAGAGTGACACATTTGGTTTTCTAAGCTTTAACCATTTAGTTTGTTTTCCGCATTGAATGCTTGAAAGAACAGGAAGAAGCAAACTTGCAACAAAATCTTTCTTAGTTGATGTGGGTTCTGTTTAACTGGTTTTTTTTTTTTTTCCTATTGGAAAACCTCCCATGATATCTGTCCACCTTATCTTCCAAGGTAAGCAGGAGCTCCTTCACTTATTTTTCTCTGATCAAAGGTGGGATTGGAAATCGACTTGACAGTCCATAGCATTAAGTCCAAGAGCATAGTCCAAAAAGCTGGAACAAAGTCCAAAACAAAGAATTTTCAATGGAGGACACATGAAATTGGGTGGAAGCGTTTTAGAAAGGAAAACGAGAATTAATGAGAGGAGAGCTTTTATAGGACACCTGTAATATGAACTGTTAGTGGTTCTCAGCTGTTCTGGATGGCTATTACCAATTTTCTAAAGACCTATGGAGATAAAATGTCCTAACAAGGAATAGCACTTGGGCTACTGTGTTTGGTTGTGGTAGTATTGCCTGGACCAGTGAATCTCAGAGTGTGGTCTCAGAATCATCTGGAAACTTCTTAGAAATACAAATTCTCAGGCTTTATCCTAGACCAACTGCATCAGAAACTCTGGGGGGGTGATCTCCGCTTTATCAAGTCCTCCAGGTGATTCTGATGCACTTCAAGTTTGAGAACAACTGGTGTAGAGCACTGTGTTGAGAAGGATTTGAATCTGGGTTCTGTAGAGTAGACAAATGAGGTAACCCATTCCTGATGTTTACCATGAGCATGGGAGGGATGGGGTAGCAGGAAGTATGCCATGTTTTTGTGATCTCACATCTAGACAGGGTTAATAATTGTGATGTAAACAAATGATCTAAACAAGGTAGCAGCTAACCCGAAGTTCTAAAGAACTGAAAGAATAATTGACCAAAGTAAAATAACAAATGCCAGATGGAATGGCTCCAGTGGTCTGATGGAGAGCCACATGACTCCCCATCTTTTAACAATGCTCTGGAGGAGACTCTAGGAAATATGAGTTTCACTCTAAATTTGGCAATATGTGATGGTAGTAAACATAATATTTATTGTGACTGGAAAAAAAACAACTCACAAGAATCCAAACTTCTTTTCTCTTGATCCACAGGAGAAATGTGAATCTTTTTTGTACAGAATTGGTGTTTAAGAGGTGAAGATCAGAACTGAAGGATACTCAGACAGGTTGTCTTACTCTACAGGGGAAAGGAAAGAAAGTTATTGGAAAGATAAAATAATGGATCCCAAAGGTGAAAAGGCTGGGAGATAAGAGCCAGAGTGTGCTGGTTTGGATAGGAGATTTATTTTGAGTTTTGAGGGTGGTTTGGAGAGAGAATTGAGGGAGGTGAAAGATACATAGAGACAGATGGAGAAAGAGAATTTTAAGAACTTTCACTGTGCAGTATCGTGAAATTCACATTTGGTATTTTTGAGAGAATTTTGTAAAGTCGAATTGCTTTTTAATTATCATCATGATTACTATTTTCGCTATTGAACTGGTATTTCTTTGAGAGCAATGCCATACTAAAACTGAACTTATTTAGGCTAAATATTTGTATATTTATCTGTTTGTCCTCTGTCTTACTCTAAAAATGCTTTATTTAAATGGTTCACAGACAACAGTAATGCTAATAACTTGTTTTTTTTTAAACTTTATAATTATAAAACTATTTTAATACAATCATCTTTTCTGCAGAACATTATGGTGAGATATTATTCCCATTCTCCTGATGAGAATACTGAAGCTCAGTGAAGTTATATAGCCTGCTCTGAGTCAAACAACTAGTAAGTGATAGATCTGAGAATCAGACTTGGGCCTCCTAACCCCAAATTCAACATTTGTTTCCATGCCTCAGATGGTAATAAAGAGTAGTGTAAAGGAACAAGTCTCCTGTTCCTGAGGGTAATTTATTTTAAAACTTAAACTTACGTGTCTTATCAGATATGGTTATACTTATAGCCACACCTTGGTATGTAAGGAATGGGGGTCCCATTTGAAAAGTGAGATTATTTCAGATGTCAAATATTGGGGAAAGAGGATTGTTTTTCAGACTGGAAAATGGAATGATGAAAGATTAAAAGCAGAAGGCACCTGGGGCTAGCTTTGTCTAGCTACAGAGGATGAAAAGGAACTCTTGGTGGGGTTATTAAGAGAGAGTGGTGGGGCTAATATACGTATTCAGACAGCAGGTGAAGGGGAATAGGACAGAGAGGAAGCTTGCCACAAGAATGTCAGAAATGTGTACTTTGTAAATTGGATTTTTTAATGCTTTTGTATTATGTGTTTATTTCTCATTTTTCTCCTTCTTTCTTATTTGAATTGTGTCGAAAGTTCTGTCCTGCCTAAACCATGCCAAAGGGAGCCAAGGAAAGCGGTTTTTTTCATGTGTGGGTTGGATCTTTACCTATAAGCCCCTGAGTATTCAAAATGGTGGTGTCAATGGAAAGGTAAGCCTCTAGGAGACAGAGCTGGGATTGTGTGGTCAGTTGCCTCTTCCTGCCTTGATACCCCTTGTTAGGGACTGAATTGTACCTTGCAAAAATATGTGTTAGAATCCTAACCTCTATACCTGTGGATGTGACCTCGTTTGGGAATAGGAGTTTCTCTGTTAGGTTGATGAGGCCATATCAGTGTAGGGTGTGTCCTAAAACTAATCACTCCTGAATTAGAAAAAGAGCAGCAGAGATACACACTCCTGAATTATAAAAAGAGCAGAGAGATACAGAGAAAAAAGCAAGCACAAACAGGTAATATAGATGCCATGCCACATGAAGATCTATAAGGAACTGAGGAATGCTGGAAGAGATGAGGATTGTCCCCCAGTGCTGACAGAGAGACAGCCTTTTCCTAGAGCCCGCGTTCTGAATTCTGACTTCTAACCAAACCAAACCCAACGCCGTCAAGGCCATCCCAACTCATAGCAACCCTATAGGACAGATTAGAACTGCCCCATAGGGTTTCCAAGGCTGTAAATCTTTATGGAAGCAGTCTGCCACATCATTCTCTCATGGAGCGGCTGGTAGATTCGAACTGCGGACCTTTCGGTTAGCAGCCGAGCACTGAACAACTCACTGCGCTATAAACTGTGAGATAATAAATGTCTGATCTTTAAAGCCACCTACTTGTGGTATTTCTGTTATAGCAACACGAGGAAACTAGGACACTCCCCTTCCTTGGATGAAATGTTGGAAGAAGGCAGTCTTTTCGTTTTTTGTTTCCTCCTTAAGATAGAGTATATTTCTGAGAAGAAGATTGACGAGAAAGATCACATGCTTTGTGGGAGAATTGAGGCAAGGTGAAGAAGTAATTGGGAGTGAGGAAAAAATAAAAAATAATTATTTTCTAGATGCAGAATTTAAAATACAGATCGGTAGGTAGATAGATACAGATAAGAAAAATTTTTTAAAAAAATAAATAAAATGTTTGGAATGAGGTTTTTCTCTATCGACGCCTGTCTTCGCACTTTCCAAATTTAAAAGGAATACTTTTAAGTAAAACTCTGCATAGTGTCAGGTAACAAGGAACACAGTATAGCTTTAAAAAGCAAAAAGAAAATAAATTACAGGATATACTTCCATTTTTCCAAGGTGAGGAGAATAAAAATTAAGGGCCTTATTTGCTCGTAATTTAAAAGTTGGGGAATTTTCCTATTCTGCTGACTAGGTCTTGTGAAGCCTGGGGGTAAGCAGTGGTTGTGACAAACATCTACCCCATAGAGACTGGAATCAAAAAGCTTATTGCTCTAACTCCTCAAACACCAGAAAGAGAGAAAGTAAGAGAGAGAGAAATAGGGAGAATGAGAGAAACGGAGAGAAAGAGAAGGGAGAGAAGAAAGAGAATAAATAAATCTAAAAATAGGATAATTAGAATACAGCCTTTCCTGGTTAAATAACCTTGAAATCCACAAAGGAGTTTTAAAAGATTATTATTGACAGGTAACAGTTCAAATATATATGAATAAGAATATCAGGCTATATTTTAACATGAGCCTATTTTCTTAGCCTATATAAATTCTCATTGAAGTTTTACTCATCTGGTGTTACTGCATAATCACCTGCTCGACCTTGGCAGTGAAGTGGAGCCTGTAGGACTAGAAATTTATTTACATTTAACTCTGTGGGGACCCATCCCTATATTGATACGTGCTGTAGGTTGGCGTTTGTACGCAAACTAGCCAATTATCTATATTTTTCTTTGTTTCCCCTACAGCAGAATGGTGAATCCAAGTTCTTGCATGTGTAATTTGAAGAGGAATGTAAATCTAGGAGGAAAAAAGGATTCACAAATACTATCCAATAAATCGTACAATTCCAATTCTACCCGGATGACCAGGCACATTTTTATATGTAAGAAATGTATTGCAGTTTGTTTTTTAAAGGACTGCTTCATGGATATAAGAGAGAAGGAATCACAAAAAAGAAAGACAAGTTGCTTTTCCCACTATTCTCTCGCCAGATATTTTCCTCTTGCCACGTCTCCAAAGACAAGTACCCAATTAACTTCCCTGAGTAACTAAATACCCAAAGCAATTCAATACACAAAAACCTTTCAGCAACCTTCATTTGTAGGCAAGGTAACCACAGACAATCAATAGACAAATTGAGCAAGCAACTGTATGAGGAATGTATTTGTCACAGGGCTGTGTCACTCACTGATAGTGCACCTGACTGGCTTCCTGTCCTTGAGTTCCCCTAACGCAGGAAGATGCTCCTTCACAGACCCACCTGGAGGCTCTGTCTCCTCCCAGAGTATTGGAATAAGTCTTTATTCAACTCACTGATTTAAGTCACATTTGTTGCTGGCCACTCTCTAAATCTGGTGTTCCAGCTGCTCCAGATTGGGGTTATTTCCTATCTCCTAATTATGCCATTGGAGCCCTGGTAGCACAGTGGTTAAGAGCTATGACTGCTAACCAAAGGGTCCGTAGTTTGAATCCACCAGCAGCTCCCTGGAAACCCTATGGGGCAGTTCTACTGTGCCCTACAGGGTCACTATGAGTCAGAAAAGACTCGACGGCAATGAGTTTGGGGTCTTTTTTTTTTTTTTTTGGAATTATGCCATTGACTGAGCTTCCTGCCAATTTCTCCGCATCTTATCTTCTTCTCCAAAGCTTATTAACTCTTGTCCTGATTTCCAAATGCTGTCCCGCTTGATTTCTGCCAGTGATATGCATCTGACTCACCTGTGATTGCTTATTCTGCCAATTCTTTGACAGACATCTTGGATTTGATTTGAACCTCACCTGACTGTACTGATCTTCCTCTCTCCCCTTAGGACTCAATATACTAGTTCTATAGCTACTCTGGAGCCCTGGTGGTGCAGTGGTTAAGTGTTTGGCTGCTAACCAAAAGGTCAACAGTTCGAATCCACCAGCTGCTCCTTCGAGACTGTATGGGGCAGTTCTATTCTGTCCTATGGGGTCACTATGAGTCGGAATTGACTCAATGGCAATGGGTTTGGTTTTTAGTTTTATAGCTACCTTGGGGTTCATGTTTTGTTGTACCTAATTTTATGGGTAGATAGAATAACGGCCTCCCAAAGATGTCTAAATCTTGATCTCTAGAACTTGTAAATACGTTAAACTGCATGGTGTTATGGGTTGATTTGTGTCCCCAGAAAGATATGTTCAAGTCCTAACCTCCAGTACCTGTGAATATGACCTTACTTGGAAATAGAGTCTTTGAAGATGTGATTAGTTAACATGAGGTCATACTGGGTAGGGTAGGCCCTAATCCAATATCACTGGTGTCCTTATAATTAGAGGACACGAGACACAAGAAAAAGACACACCATGGAGACAGAAACTGGAGTGATGCATCTATAAGCCAAGGAACACCAAGGATTATTGGCTGTCACCAGAAGCTAGGAGAGCAACATGGAACAAATTCTCCCTCAGAGCCCTCAGAAGGAACCAACATGTCTCACACCCTGATTTTGGACACGTAGCCTCAAGTCTGTTGTTTTAAGGCACCCCATTTGTAGCACTTTGTTATAGCAGCCTGGGAAACTAATACCCATGGCAAAAGAGCATTAAGTTGTGAATGGAATTAAGTTTGCTAATCAGTTGTCCTTAAAATAGGACGAGTATCCTGGATGATCCAGGTGGGTCTAATGTAATCACAGATTTTTAAAAGTGGAAGAAGGGGGTGGGAGAATAAAATAGAGAAATGTGATGATTGGAAGTCAGGTTAAAGAGATGCTACACTACTGGCTTTGAAGATAGAGGTATGGAGCCACAAGCCAAGGAATGTGGGTAATCTCTAAAACTGGAAAAGACGAGGAAACAGATTCTCTCCTAGAGTCCCCAGAAAGGAACACAGAACTGCTGACACCTTGATTTCAGCCCAGTGAAACCCATGTCAGATTTCTGAACTACAGAACTATAAGACAATGAATTTGTATTGGTTTAAGCCACTAAATTTGTCATCGTTTGTTATGGCAGTAATAGACAACTAATATGCTCTAGAATCAGAAACTCCTGGATATGCCCTCATGTTTAGACCCCAGCCTTTGAATGACCCTAAAAGCTCTCCTATTTCCCTTGTCTTAGGCATACCACAATTGATCTATTCTGCTGTTACTCTGAACATTAGAATGAACATACATTAGATGCAGCATGTTGTGTTAGAGTTTTCATGGACATTGGAGCCAGACTTGACTGCAAATTCTGGTTTTGCCACTCTCTAGCTATGTGACTTTAAATAAATCACTTAACCTTTCTGAGCTTCAGTGACCTTTCCCTTATGTACAAAATGAAAATAAGACATACCTCTTACTGTGAAGATTAATGATAATATCTATAAATGCACCTAACATAATGCACTCATTGTACATGTTAGGTGTTCAATATTATTAGGGTATTTTAAGTTCTTTTTTTTTTTTTTAAGTTTTTGGCTGATTTTCTTATTAATTTCTTTTATTCTATGGTGTTCTACACTAAATAGACAATAGGTAAGTGGTAACTTTGGTGAAGGGTAAGAAAATACACAACACTGGGGAAGTCAGCACAACTTGTCCAAGGCAATGTTGTGGAAGCTCCATGGACACATCCAAACTTCCCGAGGGACCAAGTTACTGGGCTGAGGGCTGTGGGGACCATGGTCTCGGGGAACATCTAGCTCAAATGGCATAACATAGTTTATAAAGAAAATGTTCTACATTCTACTTTGGTAAGTAGCATCTGGGACCTTAAAAGCTTTTGAGTGGCCATCTAAGATACTCCATTGGTCTCACCCCATTTGGAGCAAGGGAAAGTGAAGAAAACCAAAGACACAAGGGAAAGATTGGTCCAAAGGACTAAAGGACCACAACCTCCACCAGACTGAGTCCAGCACAGCTAGATGGTGCCTGGCTACCACCACTGACTGCTCTGACAGGGATCACAATAGAGGGTGCCGGACAGAGCTGGAGATAAATGTAGAACAAAATTCTAACTGACAAAAAAAAAAAAAAAAAAAGACCAGACTTACTGATCTGATGGAGACTGGAGAAACCCCAAGAGTATGGCCCCAGACACCCTTTTAGTTCAGTAATGAAGTCACTCTTGAGGGTCACCCTTCAGCCAAAGATTAGACAGGGCCATAAAACAAAACGAGAGTAACTGGGCACACCAGGCCAAGGGCAAGGACGAGAAGGCAGGAGGGGACAGGAAAGCTGGTAATAGGGAACCCAAGGTCAAGAAAGGAAGAGTGTTGACATGTTGTGGGCTTGGCAAGCAATGTCACAAAACAATATGTGTACTAATTGTTTAATGAGAAGCTAGTTCGTTCTGTAAACTTTCCTCTAAAGTACAAAAAAAAATTTTTAATTGTGTTTTAGGTGAAAGTTTAAAGTGCAAATTAGTTTCTCATTCAAAAATTTATACATAAATTGTTTTGTGACATTAGTTGCAATCCCCACAATGTGTCAGCACTCTCCCCCTTTGCCTTTACACGCTGGGTTCCCCGTGCCCATTTGTCCAGTTTTCCTTTCTCTTCCTGCCTTCTCGTTTTGCTTCTGGGCAAGTGTTGACCGTGTGGTCTCGTGTACTTAATGGAAGTAAGAAGCACATTCCTCACCTGTGTTGTAGTTTGTTTTACAGGCCTATCTATAGGTTTAGTTTTTAGGAGCTTCCAGTTATCTAGTTTATCTTCTGGTGTTTGGACATTGTTACTTACGGTTTGTATTCTATTTATGCCATGTATTAGGGCCCCTGGCATTGTCCCTATTTTTTCTTCCATGATCTTTATCATTTTAGGTTCTATATTTAGCTCTTTGATCCATTTTGAATTAGTTTTTGTGTATGGTGTGAAGTATGAGTCGTTTCATTTTTTTACAGATGGACATCCAGGTTTGCCAGCACCATTTATTAAGAAAACTGTCTTTTCCGCATTTAATGGACTTTGGTCCTTTGTCAACGACCAGCTGACCATATGTGGATGGATTTACAACTGGATTCTTGATTCTATTCCATTGGTTTTTGTGTCTGGGTATTTTAAATTCTTAAGACCACCATTTCATTTTCTCAGCATATATTATTTTTAAGCAATAAAAATACCAAATTACTGAGTATAAGCAGGTAACAGAATGTTGAAAGAAAGAATAAATAAGACATTTTGTCTTCTAATACTTACTGATGAATGGATAAACATTCAGGAATAAGAAATCGCAAAATTCTCAAAAACATGTCCAATTTTTTTTTTTTTTGGAGAGACTCAGCAACAAGAGAAGATAGCATCCAGTAGACTGAGTTAATTGTGAAGTATCTGCTACCCAGCAGCAGACAGGGAATGGAAAGATATTTGCCCTGTTGAATAATAATATAAGCAACTTGAGAGCAATTTGGAAGATCACAAGCATGTATTCTTTTTCCTTCAAAGGACTCTACGTCCCAAAGGTGTAGTCCCAAAAGGCTCTAAATCTGCTTCATCATGTCATCATGAAATTGAAAGCCACCAAAAGATCTTTAGAAAAATGGAAGTTATAAAGCACCTAAAAACTACTCATAATAAAGATATGATCTTTTAAAAAAGAAGCAAGCTGAGAAAAGAATGCGTGAGTGACACTAAAACGTAGTAGTAAAAGTTGATAGAGCGAGATGGTAATTTCCTTTGAATTTAAAAAATATTCTTTAAGAAACAGCAATAGTTGTGGATATTAATGTTCTCAGAAAAACAGGGACAAACCAGCTAAGGCAGTACCTTCTGAGTTTAGCAAAGAACGGCAAACTCGGGAATATTCTAAAACCATAGTATTTGGCAATTATTGCATCTGAATCAGATAGTGCAATTTTGTCAGGTATTTGTCAACTAGGGATAAAATCAACTCAAAATATATTTTGAGTGTTAAAATGTATTTCAAATGATAAGAACCAAAGAACATAAGTAAAAGACTTATTAAGAAACAGGAGAATTGTCATTAGTCAATTCCTGTTACTGCAGAGTTCTTAAATCCCAAATTCAAAAAAGAGAAATACTAGGAGCTAGTGCTATGATCACATTTACAGGAGTAAAAAAAAAAAAAAACAAGTGATATCACAGCTGGAGGAACAGATGGGGATCATGGATCATTCCAGTTGCAGAGAGCAACCGTGGTGGCCAGGGGTGAGAGAAGGACAACAGCTGTGAGGTAGCCGCTCTCCTGAGGGCGGGGGAAGCTCCAGGGTGGGAAGGAAGTGGAACACCAGGAAGAAATACATACCTCCCTCCTGGGGAGGAGCCAGGTGCCAGTTGCAGACAGGTTAAAGCCCAGTGTGGCACATGTGGTGGACAAGGAAGTGGGCTTATGAGGAAGTAAGAAGGTGCTGGGTGTGTCTAGACTAGGAAGCCAGGAAAAACATGATGCCACTCAGAATCACTGATCAGGAGCAGAGTAAGGGGACACACCATGGGGCCTCAGAATTCAGCAGGCATTTACCTCTAATGATAAGTTAGCTTGTGGGCATGGCCTAATTTCCGCAATGTCAGCTAGATCTTTCTGTCCACTGTTCTCAGTCCTTAAAGTGGTCAGGCCTGGCCAGGTGCACAACAGCATGAGTCTTGGCAAGCAGCATCCTTATGATTTGATACTACAAAAACAGAGTGTCTTCAGATGGTCGGTCCCAGAATGCAGTCTGGGATTCTGCCAAACAAATATGTCCTGAAATATGCTGGAAAGGCCTTTACACAGCAAGGCTATTGGTGCCTCTTGCTTCTTGTCTGACTAAGATGTCCGCAGCTTTTTCAGCCAGTGACAAAATTAAACACTCACTTTGAACAAAGATTTAACCTGACTTGTGATAGAGCAGAGAAACTTGTTTCAATCTGGGCAATTTTGTAATTTTTAGAAGCCTGTGAAATGGGAAAAAAGAAATATCAGATGCCCAAAGGCAATGCTCTATTAGGTCAGCTGGAAACTTCCAAATTCATTGCAGCTATTGATTTTACAATTTATGGCAAATGGCCTTGGACCAGGAGTCCAAGTCCCAAACTACATTTGTAATTCCAAATGGAATATATTGGTGTGATGTCTTGCTCTTTGGATTAGGAAAATCCTAACCTCATTCCAGGGGCAATGGCGGTTCAGGGGTAGAATTTTCACCTTTCATGAAGGAGTCCTAGGTTCGATTCCTGGTCAATGTACCTCATGCATCGCTACCACTCATCTGTCAGTGGAGGCTTGAGTGTTGCTGTGATGCTGAACTGGCTTCAGCGGAGCTTCCAGACTAAGACAGCCTAGGATGAAAGGACTGGTGACCTACTTTTGAAAATTAACAAATGAAAAACCGTTGGGATCACAATGGTCCAATCCCCAGCCGGTCGTGATGATGGTGCAGGAGCTGGCAGTATTTTGCTCTGTTGTACATGGGGTCTGTATGAGTTGGGGGCTGACTTCATGGCAGCTAACAACAACCTCATGCTATAGATTGATAAGTGGGTTGTTATACGAACTAGGAGTGTTTGCCCTAGCTTACCTAGATGAAAAGTAAGTATACCTAACTAAAATACAGAAGAACATCTAAACATTGCAGGTCAATACTACATACAAACCACATCTAATCAGAAACCATAATATTTCAATTCTGCCTCCTAACTATCACTCATATCAATCTTTCCCCCCGCCACCCCGGGCTTGCTGTGACTTTACCCTGGCTCAGGGCACCATCACCTAGATTATTCGAAGTGCTTCATAATTGGCCTCCAGTCTTGTCCTCTCTCGTTTCTCCCAATTTCATGAGCTGCTCGTCACTTGCCTCACCAATTTGAATTTTATATTCCACATCTGAAGTCTACATTCTAATCCCACTGAACAACTCTCAGCTCCAGTGTGCCATGTTTTCTCACCTCTTTATGTTCCCTCTGTCTATAACATTCTTTGTTACCTCTCTCCCAGCCTCTCCCCTTTCAAATTTCACAGCTTATTTCTACTCACCCTTCAGGTTTGGGCAGGCATTACTTGTGCTCACCAGTATCCATGTTTCCCTCCTCATCCTTGGCAGACGGCTACACTGTGTTTTCCAGCCTCCCTTGCAATTTGGCGTGACCCTGTGACTAAATAAAATTTGAGTGGAAGTGATGTGCCACTTTCAGGCTTGGCCCATAGAAAACCTGCAAGCAAACCTTGTTCTATTTCTCCATCCACCATCTGACTGGGAAGGACTCAGAGGACTTTGAGGGAGGCAGAGCCCTAAGTTGGAAGTGCCTGCGACCTCTTTTTGACTGTAACATGAGCAAGAAATAAGTTGCTAATGTGCTAAGCTGCTGAGAAATTGGGGTTTGTTTGTTCCAGCTGCTGGCGTTGCTTTCCTTTAGCAATGCAAGGTCTTAGCTTAGTTATAAATTTCTCTGGGAAACCTTCTTTGACTGACAAGCTCTGTCTTTTCCACGCTAGCGTAAGCTCAGTGAGGACAGGAACCATTATCTTAGTCACCAATGTACCTTCAGTTCTTATTACAGTGTCTGTACACGTTGCATAAGGAGCCCTGGGGGTGCAACATCAAAGTGCTCGGCTGCTAACCAAAACATTGGTGGTTCAAACCCCTCAGTGGCTCTACAGGAGAAAGACCTGGTGATCTGCTCCCATAAAAATTATAGCCTAGAGAATGCTTTGGGGCAGTTCTACTCTGTCACCTGGGGTCACTGTTAGTTGGAGTCAACTCAATGGCACCTAACAACAACACACAATGCATGGTAAAGAAAAAAAAGTTGAATGTTAAATTAATGGGCCTTGTAGTTAACCTTGTAAAATTCAAATCTGAGTTTTCAGGGGCCAGTCATACAGGATTAAATTTGGTAAAATACATTTATTTATAGGACAGAGTGGAAATTATGAAAAACTGAAAGGTGTTACATTTAAGCAAGCAAACAAACAACTTAAAAGATGAAATTAGCATTTTGGGGACAGAAAGTTAATACAGAGTGAGGTTTATCCCTCACTTTGGCACTCTAGCTGGTCTGCTCTTTGACTTTTCTCAGAAAAGAAAACCATGATAAGAATATCTGTCACATAGAGTGTCAAGAAGTTTTTGAAATGCTGAAATAGGCTCTGATTTTCTAATCAGATTTTAGAGCTCCAAGAATTTAAAACCTGATCAAAGAGGCAGTTGACATGTCTGATAATGGTTGGAACACTTTGTTACTAGCCCACAACAGGTAATAGTTGTCAACTTACGAGAAAAATGTTGCCAAAAAAAAAGTCGGAGAGAGAGAGAAACTTGTCCTCTCTATAGCATTAATATAAGGCATTTTGTACTTCTTAGAAAAACTGTGGATCTCTTTCTTTGATCAAGACTTTTGAGTGTGAAATGGTCATCAACTCTCCCTTAATTAGGATGTGCTGGACTTAACAGTGACCTACAGAAATGGTTCTAGATATGGCAGAATAAATAAATTTTTAGAGCGAGAACCCCTGGTTTTGAGGTCAGAGAGAGAGGCAAGATCACACAGCAGAATATTTCCTATGTGAATAGAGACCTAAGGTTTTCATATTTCATGGACCTCCCTTTACTAGAAGTTAGACTGTTGATTTTCACTAAAATTAATTATGCCATGGAGAGGAGAGGGCAGGGAGAAGGTAGTATTCATAATCTATTATGGTTCTATATTTCTTTTATTTATAAAAAATGACTAGATCTCTACTTCCCCTGTTTGCTAAAGGAATGCAGAAAACAGGGTATCAGAATGGATATTTAAGGCAAACACCATTAATTGTCTGCCCAAAATCCATTCCTTATTTCTCCCTTGTTAACAGAAGCCTGATTTTGTTTATGTCCAGCCCAGATGATGAAGCTTGCTTGGTAAGCCGATTCTCACAACTTTTCTTTCCTTTCCTGGTATCTCTGGCAGCTCAGGGTGGTCATCTGACCCAGTTCTAGCCAGTGAGACCTAAAATGAAATCTGCTGATGATGTTTCTGGTGAAAACATTTTTACTGATAAAAACGGGTGTGTGCTGCTAGCACAGTTCTCCGCCTCCCTCCATTCTTCCTACTTTGAATGCAGATGCAGACCCTAAAGCTTCAGAAGCCATTTTGCTGCCATGACACAAGAAGCATGAGGATAAAATCCAACACACTTTGGGTGATACGAGCAGAAAAATAGAAAGAGCCTCGGTCCTTGGCATTGTTGAGTAGATGATCTCTTATCAGCATAGATAAACACATACCCTTAGGCTACCTATAATACAAGAAAAATAAACTCCTATTTGTTTAAACCTTTGTTTAGTCAGATTTTCAAAAACTTTCAAAAACTTGACCAATACATAGAGAAAAAGAGAAGAGTAGAAAATATATTGAAACGTATTTAAAACCCACACCAATTCCAATGCATAACTTCCTTCCATAGGTTGGCCAAAATAGAGTCTGAAATACAAGAATTATGTGCATTTGAGTGTTCAGTTTAATGGTAGAACTGTGAAGATGGGAACAATGAGTGACTGAGTACAAACCATTTAATTAGGAAATGCTGTTGCCAATTACTTAGGAAAATGCCTGTGTGAGTTTTAAAAAATGTCTTAAAATGTCTTATGGGCAAAAGTACAGTTATAAGAATGTAAGTACTGTATCAGATGGGACTACAGTCGGGCAGATAACAATAGAATGCTAAGATACTGTTCTTACATGTGAATTTGGTTGTTTTTTTAAATTACACGTGAACAAGGACAGAATTGGCATCAAGTCTGGGGCATGGCCAGATCAATAGCCCAAGACAGGTGAATTCAGCTGTGGGATTAGAGAAGGCAAGATATTGGCAGATAATTGTCCAGAAAGGATTTTGATAAAATCATGGCTATATATCCTCATCAACCTATCATGGAAATTGGAGATGTTTGATGGTTAATTCTTAAATTTTTAAGATAGAGTTTGGACTACCTGATCACTGAGCTGACCCAGAACATATTAAGAAAGAGCAAATGTTTGGAATCAGAAAACCTGGGTTTGAGGTCAGTGCTCTGTATCTTAATCGCTATTAACTTTGGGAAAAACTCTCTGATCCTCACTTTTCTCAACTGTACCGTGGATATCACAATACTTTCTCTCTGTTCTGGTGGCGTAGTAGTTAAGAGTTATGGCTGCTAACCAAAAGGTCAACAGTTCGAATCCACCAGGCACTCTGTGGAAACCCTATGGGGTAGTTCTCCTATGAGTCGGAATTGACTGGACGGCAGCGGATTTGGTTTGGTGTTACGGTTTCTGTTCCTTCCAGGGTTGTTGTGAGACTGAGATAAGATAACGTATATGTTATCTTTTGTACACTGTTAAATGCTATGTGAATGTTAAATTACCATCATCATCATGTTATAATGATGGCAATGATGATAGTGACAGCAATTCATATGCCCAGTGTCGTGCCTGTTTATGACTCAGCAATTATTAATCCCTGTTAATTACTTCCTTCTAGAAATCACAGCAGAATCCCGAAAAGTAGGGTCCAGTTGCTGGAATCACGGATGTGCTATCATCTAGCACACTTCTGGTAACCCCTCCATGTTCCTGCCAAACTGGGGGGCGCTTTTCAGCTCACAGACTCCTGTAATCTTCCCTCAAAGCTGGGAGATTTTTAGTGTGGGAAAAAAAGTCTAAGAGCCTTTTTCCTTCTTGGTGTTGAAAAGAAAAAAATATGATTGTTTGGCAGAAAAACTGTTTATAGGTCTGACAAAGGCTTAATACTGATTTTTTTAAAATGTACTTATTATGAAATATTTCAGATATATAAAAAATTATAACAAATCATGTAATGAACATTCATATACCTACCACCCATCTTAAGAAATAAAACACCAGCAATACAATTAAAGCTTAGGGTCCACCTCTGAAATCGCATCCCAGGTAACCAGTATCTTGAATGTTGTTGTTTATTATATGATATGTTTCTCTATATTTTTGCTAGTAACCAACATTGATTCTTTATAAGAGCAAATCTTACTAGATTCATCAAAGTTCTATATCCCAGTATTCCTTCATCTCCTATTTTAAATGTTAAAACACTTCTTTTTAAAATTGTAAGCTTCTTACTATCATATGTGTTTTTTGACGTCTCAAGAACTCATATATATACAATATACGTATATGTTTTTTTTTGGTAAAAAAGGAAAGCGCTAATACTCATTACCCTTATACATTGCAGAATGTCGCCCCTGCTCCTCCCCTCTTCCTAAACCTCTTCCTCCTTTATTTGCACTAGCATGTAGACTTCTTGTTCCCACCAAATGAATCAGTCGAGATAGACTGTCAATGTCTCCTGAAAAAAAAAAAGATGCCATACTGTCTTATAATGCCACAAAAAGCGTCAGTTTGAGCCAACACTGAAACAAAATTGAGAGAGCTAACATGAAATTCTGGATTTCTGGCTTCTTTTAAAAATTGAAAATTCTGATAACACAGTGCCCACACTCCCACATGGCAATAATCCACTTGAACCAGGTAAGAGCTGCCTCTTTTTAGATGGCACTCTCCATTTGACCACATTCCTACCACTCCCTTTTTCTCCCTAGAATTGAGACTAATGCCCATTGCCATTTATTATCACACTTGGACTCCTAATCTTCTTTCTAGTATGGAAAAGTTTTTTTTTTTCTTCAACCATATTAATACTACCAAAAGTAGTGAAACAAAAAATCAATCGAAGGGGCCACACCCTGCCTGCTCACTCATTTACATTATGTACCTAGGCCAAGAAACATGTATGTTTTTGATCTCTGGTAAAGGATTTAGTCTTGCCAACTGTGTGGCTTAAAAGATCCTTAGTTCTACAAATGGGACTAAGAGCAAAATGGGCTAATTTACTTTTTGGTGGCAATGCCAAGGGGTGACTTACGGGGACTTTAACCCATTTCCACAAACCTTCATCATCCCCCGGCTCTGAGGCCACCCTGAAATAAACAAAGCCCAGAAAAACTGTGCTCACTTCACAATCACAGCTTGCTCCATTGGATTGCTGCCTTCCAAGGCTCTTCTCTACAGAGATTTACTCTGCTTTCCCTGCCACCCCTCACCCTCCCAGTTGCCAGCCTCTTCCCCATCTAGGGCAATGCTGGTAGCGTAGTGGTTAAGCGCTATAGCTGTGAACCAAAACGTTGGCGGTTTGAATCCGTCAGGCACTCCTTGGAAACCCTATGGGGCAGTTTTACTTTGTCCTATAGGGTTGCTATAAGTTGGAATTGGCTCGACGGCAGTGGTTTAGTTTCATATGTATTTTAACCTATGAGTGTGGAAAATGAGACAAGAGAATGTAGAAATAGAATAAATGTCAAAAGACGCCCAATGTAATCTATAGCTTTAAATTTAAGGGTGAGGGGCAGGAATTGACACTCAATGGATGGGATTAACCATTTGCAAAACAATTTCACAGAGAAAATCCACTTTATGATTTATAAAGTGCTGGCTGGTGAGATTAAGGCGTCTGCTTTCTTAACATCTCATCAGGAGGCCAATCTAAAAGGTGATGATGAGGGATACGATCTAACCTTGGAGATTATAATGAGAGGTCAGGCTGTAATGACAGAAGCACTTGGTAGACTAGTAGGGAATATTAAAAAAGAAGAGCGGGAGAGTAAAGACACTGTGAGTCTTTAGCTAGAAGCATCCAAGGAAAAAAGTCACTGGATGTCTGACAAATAGACACAAGAATTCCACTCACTAGCAAGGTGTTCTCCGTATAGGAGCAGGTATAAATCTTCCTGCTTTTGTATAAATTATTCAAATATCTCTCTGGCTTCATGTCTAACAAGCATCTTATAATTATTATTTGGGGAAGAGTATATCCTAGGTAGTAGACATGAGGACACGTACTCCCAGCTGTATGAACATACGATCTACAAACAACTGGTACCTTTGGAGTATTTTGTCAATATTACTTGCAATCCTAAACCATAAACCACTATTCCTAGATGTGATACCCTTGCTATTTGTTCTCCTGTTGCAGATCACATGATAAGTGAGGTACAGAGGTAGGAAATAAAAAGTTATTGGTTTCTAGAAGTGTCAACAGTAGCCTTGGTGACTGTTTCTAGAGCTTCAGACTCCCTATTTTCTCCTGGCTTCTTTCCTAGTCCCCTCTGACATCGCTGTAGCTGGAGGGACAGTGTCAAGGGACAGCTGCTGACACAAGGATAAACGTATTTTTTGGTGTCTTTATGTAGAATTCAGAGTGTCGTGTCCTATATAAGTAATATTTTAAACTGTGGTTAAACGTAGCTGAAATAGTCCTGTCAGCACCATACTCAAGCATGTTTCATGATAGATCAAAACAGCTTGATTCCAAGTACAAATGGAAGGCGTATTCCACACTTTAAAGAAAAAAAATCTGTGTACAAATGAAATTTTAGAAACAACCTATTTCTGAATTTTGGAACTGTTTTTGCTCTATCACTATTGTAAACTATTGCCTGTCATTAATGTATAGTCACCGCTGGCTTCATTATCTTTTGCTTTGATTTGGGGTACAAAGACTTAATGCTCAGTTAAAACTGACAGCCTTAAATTGCAATGCTGATATTCATCCTTTCACTAATACTTCTTGAGCATTTACCATGTATCAGGCACTGTTCTAGGTTTTGGGATACAGAATGGTTAAAACAGACGAGGGCCCTGACATCACGAAACTTGAAGTCTAGTGGGGAAGAGAAATACTAAACAGGTGTCCACACCCATAATTAATCACAAATTTGTCAAGTTCTATAAAGGCAAAATGAAATCTGCTAAATAAGAGTTTAATAGGGAGGCCAGACCTAGCCTGGGAATTAGAGAAGACTAAAGAAGGCTCAAAAATACAAACAATTGTGGGGATGGTGCAGGACCAGTAAATATTTCGTTCTGCTATATGTAAGGTTGCCATGAGTCGGACCTAATCAATGGAAATGAATAAAAACACGAAGAAAGGCTAGGAGTCCCTGGGTGATGCAAACGGTTACACACTCGACTGTTAACCAAAAGGCTGAAGGTTGAAGTCCACCCAGAGGCACCTTGGAAGAAAGGCCTGGCCATCTACTTTAAAAAAACAAATCAATGATTGAAACCCCTACGGAGCACAGTTCTACTCTAACACACATGGAGTTGCCATGAGTCGAAACTGACTCGACAGCAGCTGGTTAAGGAAGGATAATTTTAGGCCTAAAGAGTTAGCCACTTAAGTGGGAATGAGTATCCCAGTTAAAGGTGTAAATAGCTGTAAAGATGCTGAAGTGAGAATGGAAGACCTGAAAAGGGACCAGTGAGGCTAGACTATATTAGTGTGAGCTAGTAGACAAATACCGGATCAGGCAGGATGCTGTAGGCCAAGATCAATGGGCAATTACTGGGGTATTTTTATCAGGAGAATAACATTAGATTTAGGTTTAGATCCATTCTTTGGTCTGTAGTGGTCCCACAAAGGCATAGCTCTACCCCTAAATAGTCGGAAGCAAATAGCTGGCTCTATCCACTATACTGAAACCAGCAACATTCTATATAATGCATTTCTAAGTCCATTCTTGGAATAAGCCCTTAAAACAGAGGATCATTGTGTCCTACACTGTCTCCTAGAAAAATTGACTTCAGCTACTCTGCCTAAGGAATGAATACAGTGACTAATATTTTCTTCATTTCATCTTCAATCTTTTAAAATCTAAATAATTTATCAGTTTTTCTAGCCTCTAAGCTCCTTTCTAGAAGCTGGACAGGAGTTCAGAATCTATGTCAACTCTTTGAAGCCACTAGGAGTTCATTTAGGCAACTAAAGTGAGACTTTATTAGCCAACTGGCATAGAAGACCATTTTCTTGTCTTTTTATTTGTTTCTGCATTTGGACTGTTCTGCAAAGTGGTGGTTACTCATGACCTGAGAGAATAAATGCAGCTTCCAGATTGCTTAATGTGTGTCCGATGAGAGATTGCATTGGGAGAATTTGATTCACTATAAAATGCTTTGTATTATGAGCCTATCGTTGGCATCCGTCTCCTTTAAAAAATGAAATGAATAAAAGTAACTAAATACAATTCAAACCCACCACAGATATGTGCTGTGGTCATTTTCTCACATGTGCAGCGCTGTCTTTGATTTTCCAGAAAATTCAGCCTGCAGAAGCAGCATATGTGGGGGCAGGGTGGAAAGAACGAGACTTTGGCCCTCCATTGCAAACTGCTGCCTTTTCAAATAAGGCACACATGCTTGGTCCATCTGTCCTCAAAGACTCAGCAGAGTAGTCAGTAAAACTTCCTATTCAGTGTTTGAAGCTGCATTGCCAAATATTAATAACTCATTTTATTTATAATCTATTCTCCAAAGCAGGAAAAACAGGTGGTACTCATGAAGAACTCAGTTGTAGCCAAATTTCAAAGGTCAGCTGCTGAAAGAGTGGAATGAGAGAGAGCATTTTGTGTTCTTACTCTTTATTGTAAAAATGTTTGCTTGTGGCTCCTTTCCCAAACCCTAATACGGGTACTTAAGGCTTATCTCCCAGCCAAATCATCATTCTCCAGGAAGTTCCCCATGCTGCAGCCTTTTAAAAATATCCTTATGGTCCTTTGTGTCCTACCCACAGGGTCTTGCTCTCATAATCTTTGACCTGTCTGATCTCACAAATTGTTTTAGTGACGATTGTTTGGTGCAAAGTCCCTCCTGGAGATAATGCCTTAACCCAAACAATAGCTATAGTGGTCAAACATTTTAGCTCTGTGGCATGTCAGCAAGATAATTATGGGCAGGCAGGAGCTTTCTCCTGTAAGTCTCCTGCTCTATGATCATGAGAAGATCAACAAACTTCTGAGGGATCAAGAAAAATAGAAGAGATGCCAGGACATAGCTTAATGAAGTCCAAATTTTCAAAAAGAGAAGGAATGTTGATTTTTTTTGTCTGGTCATTTTTCCTTCTTTTCTTAACACTCTGATTTTTCTTTTGGGAAATTATCTCTTTCCCCATTGGGGTGGGATATTAGTTAGGGTTCTATGATGTCCCTACCCAAGAGGTGGGTATGTGAGTCAATAGAGTCAATCAATTCCCACCCATGGATAAGCACCAGAAAGGTGGACTTTGTGTGGAGTTCATTCACCCCAATAGAGGCATCCTGGAGAGCTCATCCATGTATTCTTGCTACTGACACACCCAGAACTGCTCTGGTTCTTGATCTTTCTGAACCTGGTTATTTAATCATCCGTCCAATGAATTACTTTTTATTACTTAAGTTAGCTGAAGTACAATTCTGTTGTTTGCAATCAAAGAACACCAACTGACACAATGTTAGTTTTAAACCAATGAACTGTGATATCCGCCGTGTAAACCGTTAGGTGTATGGGTAGTTTTTAGTATCATCCACCAAATATTTCCAATTCCTCTGCCACTTCTGTGGTAGGACTGGTCTTCCTAGTCTTCTATGAAGTTAGGTATAGTCGTATGACTTTCTTTGGCCAATGAAATATGAATGGAAGTGATATGTAGCATTTCTAGGTGAAAACTTTAAAAGCCAGTGAGTAATCTGCCATAGTTCTGGTGATCAGGGAAGCTTGTAACAATGAAGTCTCTGTTAATGTGGGTATCCGAGTGACTATGATGAACAGAGACTCTCTGCTGCTCTAGGTTAGACATGTATTATGAGGTAGATATAAACTTGTGTTACATTAGGCTATTGAGAGTTTGGATTTGTTGTTGTTACTGCTGCATAACTGAGCCTATCCTGACTACTATAAGGGTAACTTTAGAGGATGTAGAAAAATAGTTGGTTATTTCTGGTTGCTAGCTCACAGTCATAAAGGACAAGATGTGTTGGATATTTTATTCTTTCACTTTTTTAAAAAATTGTGGTAAAAATACGTATAACAAAACATTTGCCATTTCAACATTTTTTCACTTTTTTAAAATCAGAGTTGTTAGACTAGAAATATAACAGAAATGGAAAAGACTGGTGTTTCTCAGACTTGAGCAATATATAAATCTTATTAAGAGGAAGGAGGATGGAGTCTATCTAAATTATTTTTTAATGGTAATTTAATATAAATAAAACTATAAACTGAGATAATTCAGTAAGAATGTTTATAAAATTACAAAGCCAATATTATTTAAATTCATCCCATTAATTTAATGTGACAGTTTATAACATTTAGCTGAAATAAAATCACTGCTTAGCAATATAAGCATGGTACTGACGTCCATGGCTCTTATGGGTTTGGTCTTCCAATTCTTCTGTGTGCCATATGATGATTTAGGTCACCCACGTCTTTTTTTTATTTGAAACACTGCAGAATCATCATTTATAGAGGATACAATTACGCCATTGGGCCTACTTTTGTTGTAAATACAGCATTTAAGTATTAAGTCACCCTCTTTTTTTGTTGTTGTTTTTTTCCATTAACTAATAACAATTGAAGTAATACTTCTTGGTACCAAAGTGATGTAAATGCAGACCCAATTATAAAGAGTCATCTAAATTATATTGAATATATTTGTATTGATTTTTAAAACACTATACTCAGAATGAAAGTACAACATCAGAATAACTCTCATATGAAACTTGGGGACCCCTGAGAATATGCTTGTAGACCACCAGGGGCTGCATGTACTAGTCCGAGAAACATTGCACTTGATATAAAATACCAACATTTCAGCAAAGCATGGCATGTTTCACAACAGTGAACATCCTTGTAGACAGACAGGATAACACAATTATTAAACCATAACATAATTAGTTATATGTTTGCTAATGGTGTCAGTCTCAACCTAGACAGAGGTTTGTAGTGGCCTGGTTCAGATCTGTATCCTCAAACTTGTTTTGTTCTATAACTTCATCCAAGTCACAAATCAAACTTATCAAATATACCAATGATAAGCTGGGGATGAAAACAAGTATGTTGTATTCAATAATGTGCAAAACACCCTTTAAGCCATTTCTACTCCAAAATTTGATTCTTATGTCATCAAATGTCTGTTCTACCTACTATGCCTCCTATTTGCAGCCATGTACTGACCCTCTGAAGATGACTCCTCCTAATTTCTGTCACTCTCTGCAACAGTACAGCTGTCTTGATTCTTGGTGATTTCTTTATACACACAGATGATCCTTCTAGTTGCCTGACTTTTCAGTTTCTTGACCCCCTCTCTTCCAATGACCTTGTCTTCCACCTTACCTCAGCCACTCTATAGGTCATATCTTAAACCTTGTGATTACCAATAACTGAAACTCCTACATAATCTCTATTTCAAGCTTTTCACTCTGACTATGGGAGGGACCAGTCTCTGGAGAAGGACATCACGCTTGGTAAAGTAGATGGTCAGTGAAAAAGAGGAAGACCCTCAATGAGATGGATTGACACAGTGGCCGCAACAATGGGCTCAAGCATTAGAACAATTGTGAGAGCGGCACAGGACCAGGCAGTGTTTCGTTCTGTTGCACACAGGGTTACTATGAGCTGGGACTGACTTGATGGCACCTAACAACAACAACCAACTCCTTTACCCTTTCCAGCTCATTTCTTCAAGTATCTCAATTCCAACAATCCCTTGAACCCACCAGCACGAATAAAGTATCATATTTTATTACCTTTTCACTATCTCTCATCCCTTATGCTTTCACTTCGTGCTTCACTTCAGTTTCCTTTATTAGCTTGCATTCTGTATTAATCATACCAATCCCTTACCTATACCCTCAGCCTGTTGCGCCTCTCTCACTGTATTGTTCTCATTTTTCTCAGTTCAGGTTAAATTCAATTTTCTGCCTATTACATGCCTGTACTTGTTTAGTTGACGTGACTACAGAAAATCACACAACCATACTGACCAGTCTCACTTTGTATTCATGATCACTAATTTTAAATAGGCCCTTAATACTGCCTAGCAATTATTATACTCACACTCATTTAGATTTAGACTATTACTTTATTCCTTCTCTTTTTTCCTTAAGCCTCCAACACTTCCTCCCTTATCCTCACTTTTAGCTGATGACTTTGCTTCCTCTTTTCCTGAGAAAATAGAATCAATACTTAAAGAATTTTCAAAAGAAACCCCCACCTCTTCTATACACCCTAAAACATCTGTGGCCTTATATGTTGCCTTCTCCCCTGTTGCTACTGATGAACTTTAGTACTTCTAAATGAGGCCAGGCCCTCAAGTTGTGCACTAGATCTTTTCCCTTCTCTCTCACTCAAGGATATCCTTCAACTATTCTCCTTACTTCTCATGCATCATTGATTTCCCCTTCTCTATTGGATTGTTCCTAATAGGAAACAAACATGCTGTTTTTTCCTCTTATCTAAAAAAAAATTTTTTTTTTTTTTAAATGACCCTTTTTTAAAATTTTGCTTTAGGTGAAAGTTTACAGCTCAGGTTAATTTCTCATACAAAAATTTATTTACACATACTGTTTTGTGACATTAGTTGCAATCCCTACAATGTGACAGCACACTCCGCTTTTCCACCCTGGGTTCCCTGTGTCCATTCAACCAGTTCCTGTCCCTTCCTACCTTCTCATCCTGGCTCCAGACAGGAGCTGCCCATTTGGTTTCATGTATCTGACTGAACTAAGAAGCACACTCCTCATGTGTGTTGTTCTTTGTTTTATAGTCCTGTCTAATCTTTGTCTGAAGAGTGGGCTTCAGGAATGGTGTCAGGTCTGGGTTAACAGGGCTTCCGGGGCCATAGTTTTGGGGGGTTCCTCCAGTCTCTGTCAGACCATTGAGTCTGGTCTTTTTACGTGAAGTTGAGTTCTGCTCCACACTTTTCTCCTGCTCCATCCAGGACACTCTGTTATGTTCCTTGTCAGGGCGGTCATTGGTGGTAGCCGGATACCATCTAGTTCTTCTGGTCTCAGGCTGGTGGAGTCTCTGGTTTATGTGGTCCTTTAGTCTCTTGGGTTAATATTTGCCTTGGGTCTTTGGTGTTCTTCATTCTCCTTTGCTCCAGGTGGGATGGGACCAATTGATGCATCTTAGATGGCCGCTCACAAGCTTTTAAGACCCTAGACACCACTCACCAAACTGGGATGCAGAACACTTTCTTAATAAACTTTGTAATGTCAATTGACCTAGATGTCCCCCACAACAGTCACCCTTTTCTTGACCTCAGTTCCTTTCCAGCTTACATGCCATTTCTCTTCTTCCTTTTACAGCAAAACACACAAAAAAAAGGTATTTATATACTTGATCTCCAACACCTCTCTTTCCATTCTTCCTCGAATCAACTTTAAACAGGCTTTAGTCCTTGTCACCCCACCACAACCACTCCTGTGAATATCATCCATGGCCTCAAGTCTTCATCTTACTAGACTTTCAGAAACATTTGATACAATTGAGCACTCTCTCCTCCTTGAAATCCTTTCTTCATATCGCATGCAGGACACCCTCTATTGGTTTTTCAGGTACATCATTGGCTGCTTTCTTTCACTCTCTTTTGCTAGTTATTACCTATGCTTCTGTCTTTGGATCTCTTCTCTTTTGTATCTATATCCATTCCCTTGGCAGTCTCATCCAATATCGTGCCTTTAAATACCATCCAAATACTGGTGACTCACAAATTTGTATCTTTCTAATATAAATAGCTTAGACCTCTCCTCTGAAGTCCTGACTTATAAATATGTAACTACCAACTAACCGGAAACAAACAAACAAACCAAACCCATTGCTGTTGAGTTGATTCCAACAGAGTAGAACTGCCCCATAGGGTTTCCAAGGAGCAGCTGGTGGATTTGAACTGCCAACCTTTTGGTTAGCAGCCATAGCTCTTAACTACTGTGCCACCAGGGCTCCTACCAACTGACAGGCACCAAAAAATTAGGATGTCCAAAACTAAGTCCTCATCTGCCCTTCCTCTAAAATTTTCTCCTTCCTAAGTCTTCTGCTGATCAGTTAATGGCAACTCCATCCTTTTTACTGCTCACACCTGAGACTATAAAGTTCCAATAGAAGTGTACTGGCATGCACTTTGCTCTTCATTTTAATAACTTTTTCAATTATTGATCAACTACTTATCTGAATCTTGCAGGTAAGAGGGCTTCTATTTTATGGTATTTGGATGGTATCTAGGTAATTTCCACATGGTGTACATTTCTGGGAACGATGATCCAAGACAGTTTCAGGCATCTGGAAGTTCTTAAGAAGAATGTGACCAAGTTACTTAGGAAAAGTAAAGTCAGTTTTATGAGGAATAGTTGAAGAAATTGAAGATATATTTAATCTAGAGAAGAAAGAAATTGAAGGAGAAGTGATATCTGTTATATATTTCTAGAGTCCTTCATGGGGAAGGGTGATTACCACACTGGACTATTCATACTGTTTCAGCTAGGCCATTAGAAATACAGCAGTACTTTCTTCTGGGAATAGATGGTCTTGATAATCAGCCACTAAGAGAACATGGACCTGCAAGGCTTAGGCCATTACCAAGGGATAATGTTTACGTGTAACAAAAAAGGAAGGGAACAATATTTGGAGACGTACAGTCTTAGTATCTTGCTGTATGTCCTGAGTGTTTCTGTATGATTGTTACTTTGCAATGTCACTACTAGAGTATAGAGGAAACCTATTGTCCAGTGTCTGAAAGAAAAAGTTTACTTGGATGTCATCATATATAACATGAAAAAGAGATCTGCAGGTATCTTAAGGGTAGAGAAGCAGTGATTGGATCATATCCAAAGAGCCAGAGCCAGATTCTAGGTGAACTCTCTTCTGCTCAGATGTATAAAGTTTAAGGAGAGGGAGCTTTCCCCCAGAGGCTGAACACAAATAGGAGTTATATGTGATGCCTGTCACTTATAGTCCTGAACCTTTCACTCAAGCATTATAAAAATAACCTATCATTTAATTTTTGGCCTGGCAAGGAGAAGGTAGTCTTCCTCTGAGCTTTGGCTGAGAATTCCCCAGAAAACTTTTAGGACCAATAGATCAAAGTTGCAGAGTGACAGATTTTGGCTTCCTACTAAAACAACTTTATCACTGTCAGGATGTGTTGCCTCGGGAGCAGTGGTTCTCAACTTTGGGTGCATTTGGAGTTCCTGGGAAGTGTTAAACAATGCTGATTTCTGGGTCCCATTTCCAGAGATTCAGATTTTTTAAATCTGGGCTGTAGCCTCACCATGGAGGTTTTTAAAAGTTCCCACGGAGGTTCCATTGTGCAGCCAAGGTTGAGAACCATTTCTCCAGAAGTATTTTATTCCTTTTCTCCATTGCTGGGGATAGGTGGGGGTAAGGGAGTCTTTCAGATTCAGGCTAGATGACCACTTGGAGCAAATGTTGCAGGTATAGTTTAAACATTAAATAGTTGATTGGAGTAGATGGCCTTTTACATCTTTCCAAAGCTTGAGATTCTGTGATTTTATGTCTACCCATCATAATGCACATATATGTAATCAAAGATACGTATACAAGGACACAAATTCCACTGAGCTATATAAATCAAGATGAGTTTGCTAGTATAACTGGATTCCTAGTTGCTGCCTCTTTGGGTGGGTGAACTACTCTTTTATTCTGACTACTTTCAGTGCACATGACACAGTTTTATTAGATTACATTATGCACAGCATCATTGAGTCAAAGTGATGCTATTAGTCTGCTAGAAGAAGCTTCATAACCAGCTGCGGGGTTCGTTAAAATACATTACAATGTTAATAGTGCATGTGAGTGTATGTGAGTAGGAGGTGGGGGACAGAAATTTAAACTAAATTAAAATACATACAGTCTTCAGCACAAGGGAAATAAATGCTCACTGCCACTAGTCTCAATTATTTTTCGTTATTCTCAAGGTCAAACTGGCAATTTTTCACAATTCCTACCCACAAATGCCCTTCCCAGTGGATTGATTCTTACACAGCTAGAAGCTCTCCTCACCCTAGGAGGCAAGACTTCTTTTTTACTGTATTAAAAATCTAAATGCCAAATTGAAAAGACTACTGGACTTCTGTTTATTTTTATCTGATAATCAAAATACCATGCAAACTTTAAAGCATCTAATTTAATATTAATCCAGGATTTTTTAAAAAGTCTAAATGATTTAAAAAAATAATATACTCAGGGAATTACTATAATTAAGCTTTATTATAACCCTGATAGGAAGGAATCCATCTAATTCTTCCTCCCCATTTGATAAAGCATGCTGTCTGGTGTAGCAAAAGAAAGAAAATCTTTCCTTCACTATGCCTTCACCATTCCTACTGTAGGACAACAAATAGGTGCCATCAAGTTGATTCTGACTCATAACGACCCTATGTACAACAGAACGAAAAACTGCCCTGTCCTGCCCCATCCTCATAATTGTTGCTATGTTTGAACCCATTGTTGCAGCCTCTGTGTCAATCCATTTTGTTGAGAGTCTTCCTCTTTTTCACTGACCCTCTACTTTACCATGATGTCCTTCTCCAGGGACTGGTACCTCCTGATAACATGTCCAAAGTATGTGAATTGAAGTCTCGCCATACTCACTTCTAAGGAGCATTCTGGCTGTACTTATTCCAAGACAGAGTTGTTTGTTCTTCTGGCAGTCCAAGTATATTCAATATTCTTCGCCAACACCGTAATTCCAATGTATCAATTCTTCTTTGGTCTTCCTTATTCATGGTCCAGCTTTTGCATGCATGTGAAGCGATTGAAAACACCATGGCTTGGGTCAGGCACACCTTACTCCTTAGAGCGACATCTTTGCTTTTTAACACTTTAAAGAGGTCTTTTGCAGCAGATTTGCCCAATGCAACGTGTCATCTGATTTCTTGACTGCTGCTTCCATGGGCGTTAATTGTGGATCGAAGTAAAATGAAATCCTTGACAACTTCAATTTTTTCTCTGTTTATCATGATGTTGCTTATCAGTCCAGTTGTGAGGATTTTTGTTTTCTTTATGTTGAAGTGTACTCCAGACTGAAGGCTGTAGTCTTTGATCTTCATCAGTAAGTGCTTCAAGTCCTCTTTACTTTCAGCAAGCAAGGTTGTGTTATCTGCATAATGCAGGTTGTTAATGTGTTTTTCTCCAATCCTACTGTCCCATTCTTCTTCATATAGTCCAGATTCTCAGATTATTTGTTGAGTTTACAGATTGAATAAGTATGGTGAGAGGATACAACCCTGATACACACCTGTCCTGCCTTTACACCACGCAATATCCCCTTGTTCTGTACAAATGACTGCCACTTGATCTATGTCCAGGTTCCTCATGGGCACAATTAAGTGCTCTGGAATTCCCATTCTTCACAATGTTATCCATAATTTATGATCCACACAGTCAAATGCCTTTGCACAATCATTAAAACATAGGTAAACATCTTTCTGGTATTCTTTACTTTCAGCCACGATTCATCTGACATCAGCAATGATATTCCTCGTTCTCCGTCCTCTTGTGAATCCAGCTTGAATTTCTGGCAGTTTCCAGTCGACGGACTACTGCAATTGCTTTTGAATGATATTCAGCAAAATTTTACTGGTGTGTGATATTAATGATATTGTTCAATAATTTCCTCATTCTGTTGCATCACTTTGCTCACTTAAAACTATGTAGGACTTTCCCCCATGATTTTTGTACTAAAATTAAATCATAGCTTGGAAAATCAGGGCAAATGAACATTTCAGCTAAGGATTCTTAATTGTCATACTGTAACTGAATTCCTCGGGTTCTTGCACTGTCCTGTTAGCTGATGGAAGTAAGACAGACACTAGCTGAAAGGGAAACAAAGTGGCAATTTATTATCTGCGCAGACAACGAGCTGCGTAGGGCCTAGCGGGGAGAGACCACTACCTCCACCCCGCAGCAGATCGGGGACCTTTTATGTCCTTGAGTCCCCAGGGGGCAGGGATTGGCGCCTGAAACCCTACACCCTAGCCCTCCCATGCCCAAATTTGGAGATCCAAGTGCTGAGTCATGCTGAGTCACTCTTCACAGGAAGCCTGCCTCCGGGGACTTCTTGCAAACCGGGCACCGGTGGAGCTATGTGCTGGAGAATATCCTTCCCTCCACTGATGCTCAGGTCCAGGGTCGGGTAAGGAGACGATTCTCCAGATTTGCACGTGCGTCAAGATTCTGGCCGGCGCTTGGGCAAAGATCTGGCGCCAAATACAAACCGGTTAGAGGCTGCGGTTTGCAAGGGTGCTGGGAGCAAACCGAGTTCGGAAGCCCCAGTTTGCAAGAATGGCGAGCGAAGAGAGGAGTAGGGAAAGCCTCGGTGGAGGGGGGTTTCAAAACTGTGCACTGATAACCAGATAACAAGAAACACATGTATCAAGTTTGAGAGAGGTGGGAGAGTGTGGTTCAATGGAAAAACGTGGGCACAAGCGGGGAGGTAGGGGCTGTTAGTAGAATAAGAAGATAACATTTCTAAAGTCATCATTTAGTTCTAAATATTATACAATGTGTCAGCCTCCTTTCTTGGGACCAGTCTAAAACTATGCCCTTTTTGCCTGGTGCTCGACTACTAGCTAAAAGGTTGGCAATTCGAACCCACCCAGAGGTGCCTCAAAAGACAGGCCTGGCAGTCTGCTTCCAAAAAGGTCCTGGCCTTGAAAGCCCTATGGAGCAGTTCTACTCTGTAACATGGGGTCGCCAGGAATGAGAACCAACTCGACGGCAACTAACAACAACAATATATGTGATACTGAGAGCAAATGTGCTCATTTCCTCCAGTGTCCAAGTATATCTAAGGTGCACTATAGAGGTAGAACTGATAGAACACAAAAATTGATCATGGATTGGCTGTCAACAGATCATAGAAAAGAAAGAGTCAAGGATAACCGCTGGGTCTCTAGTATTAGCAACTTAGTTGAAGTATTACTCACTGAAATGGAGAATAGGATGAGTTCAGTTTAGGGCATGTTTTTTGAGATTTCTGCATGGAGCTATCAAGAAGAAACTGAACTTTATGGATCTGAAGGTCAGAAAAAAGATCTGGGGTACCGTTGCTGTTGAGTCGATTCTGACTCATAGCAACCCTATAGGACAGAGTAGAACTGCCCCATAGGGTTTCCAGGGAGAGGTTGGTGGATTGAAACTGCTGACGTTTTGGTTAGCAGCTGAGTTCTTAAGACATATCAATTTGTAAATCGTTGTCATATAGATGGTACTTAATGTTCTGGGACTGGATACAGCATAACATTTAGGAGGTGCGATACGGAGTGAGAAGAAAGAAGACCTAGAATAATGCCTTGAGGTAGTCCGACTCCTTTTTGTGTTCATAAGGAGGAAACAGAAAGAAGTGGCCAGAGAAGCAGGATAAACAGGAGAATGGGCCATTGAAGCCGAGAGAGAGTGCTTACAAAAGAGGGAGGGTCAACTGTGCTGAATACCTTTGAGAAATCAAATATGAAGAAGACTGAAAAGTGTCCACTGGACTTAGCAACCTGTTGGACTTTGGTAACCTTAGCAAGAGCAGTTTCAGTGTACCGGCCAGAACAGACACTAGATTGGTGTGCATTGAATGTTGGAAGGGAAATGTGGAAGTTTAAACAACTTTGAGGCACTTGGCTGTAAAGAGTGGCTATTGGAGGGAAATATGGGATTCAAGACAGGTTTTTGTTGTTTGTTTTAACATTTTTTATTGTGGTAAAATATAAAATTTTCCATTTTAATCATTTTTGAGTATACAATTCAATGACATTAATTACATTTACAATGTTGTGTAACCATCACCACTATTTATTTCTAAAACTTTTTCATCACTTCAAAGAGAAACTCAGTATCTATTAAGTAATATCTTACCATTTCTCCCTCCCCGTAGCCCCTAGTAACCTCTTATCTACTTTTTGTCTCTAAGAACTTGCCTAGTCTGATATTTCATGTAAGTAGAATCATACGATATTTGTCCTTTTGTGTCTGACTTATTTCACTTAGCATAATGTTTTTAAGGTTCATCCATGTTGTATCATGTATCAGAAGTTTACTCCTTTTTATGGCTGAACAATATTCATTGTAAGTATTTGGGTTCCTACTTTCAATTATTGTGGATGTATACCTAGGGGTGGAATTGCTGGGTCATATGGTAATTCTGTGTGTTTTTATTTGTTTATTTTTTTGGAGGAACCACCACACCGTTTTCCACAGTGGCTGCACTATTTTACATTTCTATGTGGAATGCGGGAGGGCTCTAATTTCTCCACGTCTTCATCAACATTTTGTGTGTGTGTGTGTGTGTGTGTGTGTGTGTGTGTGTGTGTGATAATAGCCATCCTATTAGCAAGAAGTGTTATTTCATTGTAGTTTTGATTTGCATTTCCATAGTGACTTGTATGTTGAGCATCTTTTCATGTGCTTATTGGCCTTTGTACATCTTCTTAGGAGAAATATCTATTTTAATCTTTTGCCCATTTTTTAATTTTCTTTTTGTTGTCAAGTTGTAGGATGTCTTTATATATTCTAGATATTAAAACCTTATCAGATATATGATTTCCAAATATTTTCTCCCATTCTGTAAGTTGTCTTTTCACTTTCTTGATAATGTCCTTTGATGCACAAAGGTTTTGCATTTTTATGATATGCAATCTATCTATTTTTTTTCTTTTGTTGTTTGCTATGGATTGAACTGTGTTCCTCCAAACTACGTGTTGGAATCCTAACCCCTATACATGTGGATGTAATCCTATTTGGGAATAGTGCTTTCTTTGTTATTTTAATGAAGCTATATCAGTGTAGGGTGTGTCTTGGACCAGTCACTTTTGAGATACATAAAAGGAGAAGATTAGGCACAGAAGCAAGCACAGATGGGGAAGAAAGATACCATGACACATGAAGATTGCCAAGAAACTGAGGAACAAGAAATGGAAAAGAGACAAGGACCTTCTCCCAGAGCTGACAGAGAAAGAAAGTCTTCCCCTAGAGTAAGTGCCCTGAATTTGGACTTCTAGCCTTCTAAACTGTGAGAAAATACATTTCTGCTTGTTAAAGCCATCCACTTGTGGTATTTCTGTTATAGCAGCACTAGATAATGGAGGCATTACTCATGTCAGGTTTTTGATTACTGAGTCAATCTCTTTATTCCTCTAGCCATTATTTCTTCACATCGTCTTTCTGCCCCTCTCTCTTGTCCTTCTGGGACTCCCATAATGTGTATAGTGGTCCACTTGATAGTAGCCCACAGATCCCTTAGGCTCTGTTCAACTTTCTTCATTCGGCCTTTGAACCCCTCTAGTGAGTTTTCTATTTCAGTGATTGTACTTTTCAGCTCCAGGATATCTTCTTGGTTCCTTTTTATAATTTCTATGTCTTTTTTGATATTCTTTTTTTCTTTTCATTGTGAGACAAAGAACTTGGTTTGGACTTTATCTCTGGTTTCCTAAAAATAACTCTTAGAATTTTCCAGCAATAGAGGTGCCTTTATTTGCAAATGTAGTGGGCGCCCCAAAGACCACACCTAGGATCAACTTCATGAAGAGAAGGGGGCATGATGCAATCAATCATGCATATTCATTAATTTGATCCATCATACATATGCAATGAGGCCCTAATCGTTGACTGTGCATGAGCCAGCAAAGGCCATGGATGTGGAAATTCCTTAAAGCTTCTGGATTGATGATGCATGTGGGAGGACTGTGTTTCTCTGGGGACATGGACTCTTTGAGCAGAGACCCCTTCCCGACCTCTCCTGTGCAGCTTTTCAAATATGTCCTTTTTGGGTTTGTATCCTTTCTCTGCTAAATTAAGGATAGCCCTTTTCCAGGAGTTGATGAGTCAATACAAGTAATTATTGGACCTAAGGAAGTAACGGGGCTGGCTGGTCTAAAGTGGAGGGAGTCATATGAACTCCCTACCTTGTGGCTGGTCTAAAGTATGGGGAGTCATATGAGTTCCCAGGCTGGCATCTGCTGACCTAGGCCCGGGTGAAAGAAAGGGCTGTTTGGAGTGGCTTGGGTCTGGATTGACCAGGGAAGGGAAGCTGAGATTTCCCTGGACTGGTTTGAAACCACAAATTGATGGCAGTAAAAGTGGGATTCAATGCAATGACTCCCAACTCAGGGAAGCATAGAATTTGGGAGGAGAAAAGATAAATGGGTGAGGAATTCTGGATGGTTGCTTTGGTCTTTGATTTCTGGATAGTTGTTTTGGTCAATTATCTATAAATAAAAGTTAGCTGTGTTCTGTAAACAATAAATAGCTTTCATTTGCCCACACTTTGTGTTTCATGTATGCAGCTCAATCAGACTAGATGGACATAGCAGCCATAGAAGGGTTGATGCTACTGGTTGGGGTCTTCATCCTAGTAGTCTCGTAGTTGCTTGGGATTTTGGAACCGCCTCTGAGACACCCTGCATTTGTCACACATTCATACATTGTTTTCCTAATTTCTTTTCATTCTTTGTCTATGTTTTCCTTCAGCTTTGGAGCATATATATATTTTTTTCTATTGTGCTTTAAGTGAAAGTTTACAGTTCAAGTTAGTTTCTCATACAAAAATTTATACACACATTATTATGTGACCCTAGTTGCTCTCCCGATAATGTGACAGCACACTTGGGAGCATATTTAAGATAGTTGTTTTAAAGTTTTTGTCTAGTAAGTCCAAGTCTGGGCCTCATCAATTTATTTTGTTCCTATGAATGGACCATTCTTCCCTGTTTCTTGGAATAACTTTTTATTTATTTATTTAATTTTTGAAAACTGGATATTATATATATATTATAATGTGGTAACTCTGGAATTCACATTATCCCTCTTCTCAAGGGTTTGCAGTATTTTTAATTGTTGAAGGTGCTAGTATTTTAATTTTTTGTTAAGACCGTATTCCTTGTCATATGTGTGGTCACTGAAGTCTCTGTTCCTTAGCTTGTGTTCAGCTAGTATTTTGACAGAGATTTCCTGAATGCCAGGAGCTAAAAGAGAACAAAAAGAAATACACAAAGAAAAAATACCTTTCCCAGACTGCAGATTAGCTCTGTGCTGGGGCTGTCCTTCAACACTTAAGCAGGCTTGCACTGAGCCTAGGGATCGGCCCAAGATGAAAACTTAGAGTCTTTGCAGGTCTTTTCTAAGCTATGTATTTTGCCCTGGGCATATGTATGGCATTCTAAATTCTCCCATATACACAGATGCTTTTTTTTTTTTAATTGTACTTAAGGTGAAGGCTTACAGAACAAATAGTTTCTCATGAAACAGAAGTACACATGTTGTTTTATGACATTGGTTAACAACCCCACAACGTATCAACCCTCTAACTTCTCAACCTTTTTTTTTTTTTTTTGGTGAAAATACACATAGCCAAAGATACACCATTTCAAAAATGTCTACATGCACAGTTCAGTGACATTGACTACGCTCTTCGAATTGTGCTGTTATTCTCACTTAAGATGAAGGCTTACAGGACAAAATAGTTTCTCATTTAACATTTACTACAAATGTTGCCCTATGACAATGGTTAACGATCTCACAACACATCAGCAATACCCTTACTCAACCTTGTGTATCCTATCACCAGCTTCCTTGTCCCCTTCTGCTTTCTGGCCCTTGTCACTGGACTCCTGTACCTCATTAGTCTCATTTGGTTTTACGGGGCTGTCCACTCCCAGGCTGAACAGTGAACCTCGGAGGTAACTTCACCACTGAGCTAAAAGGGTGTCTGGGGGCCATACTCTCGGGGTTTCTCCAGTCTCCTTTAGGCCAGTAAATCTGGTCTTTTTTTTGTGGGTTAGAATTATGCTCTACATCCTTCTCCAGCTCTGTCCAGAACCCTCTGTTGTGATCCTGGTCAGAGCAGTCAGTGGTGGTAGCTGGGCACCATCTAGCTGTACTGGACTCAGTCCGGTGGAGGCCTTGGTAGCTGTGGACAATTAGTCCTTCGGACTAATCTTTTCCTTGTATCCTGTTCTCTTCATTCTCCCTTGCTCCCGAAGGGATGAGACCAGTGGAGTATCTTAGATGGCTGCTCACAGGCTTTTAAGACCCCAGACACTACTCACCGAGGTAGAATGTAGAGCATTGTCTTTATAAGCTGTGTCATGCCAATTGAGCTAGATGTTCCCCGAGCCCATGGTCCCCAGAGTCCTCCGCCCAGCAACTCAGTCCCTCAGGGAGTTTGGATGTGTCTATTGGGCTTCCATGACCTTTCCTAGTACAAGTTGTGCTAGTTTCTCCTGTATTGTGTACTGTCTCACCCTTCACCCAAGATACCGCTTATCTATTGTCTATTTAATATTCCCCCCCCCCACCCCTTCCATCCCTGGTAACCAACAAAGATTGTTACATTTTGTGTAACAAACTTTTTCATGGGTTTTTACAATAGAGGTCTAATACAATATTTGTCCTTTTGTGATTGACTTATTTCCCTCAGCGTAATGTCCTCCAGTTTCATCCATGTTATGAGATGGTTCACCACAGATGCTTTTGAATGCCCTACTGAAAGAAAGTCTCTCCCCTGCTTTTCCTCCCAGGCCTTAAGCAGTCTATTGTAAGTCTCAACCATAATCTTTTATCCCAGGCATCTGTGAGTTGTTCTTCCAACTTACACTGTTTTTGAGCAATGTCTGACACTTTTCTGATCTAGGTGAGCTCTTAGGTGAAACAAAGATGAGAACCTTGTGTTAATCCTTCAAGCACCCCACAGACAGGTTAGAACAGACATACATAATAATTTGCAAATAAGGTCTGCTCTGCTTCCTCCAGAACCAGGGATCAGAATTCCATCAGAATCCACAGCCCATGGCTGAGGATAGGAGGAGAGATTGTCAAAGGAGTGGGTGGGAGTGAATGATTTGGAAAGGCAAGTGCTGTCTTAAAAATTTAATGGTAGAAGAATGAGGGCATTCCCACTGAATGACTTCCATTTTCTCTTTATGGGGCAGTCATTAGCTGGGGTACAGTAGGAGAGGAGAAATTGGAAGGTTAGGAAAAGTAGGGAGGTTATGAAATAGTTGTTGCAGACTATGAACTAGTTTGGTTATCATATTTTACTTTTGAATATTCAGTAGTTTGTTCTCTAGTTCTTCCTCGTTGCTAAAATATTTTATAAGATTTCTCTTTGACTCCTAGCTTCTCTGGTCATTCTTTTTTTTTTGCGTCCTCCCTTTCTTTTACTGCCAAATTTATTGAAAGAGTAATTTATAAATAAATGACCCATTTTATCCAATTTGTGGTTTAATTACATCTTTAAATTCAGGCCTGAAATTCTAGCATGAAGCATGAACATCATGAACTAGTAGTATTTATTGTTGGGAAAACAAGATGGCAGTGTATCAGTCAGCTTTCTGATCCTCACCTGGGCCACCTCATCAGAAGCCTTGGGTCCAGAACATTCCTTGATAATGGAGGCTGAGAACTGAACCCCTTTCTCGTAGTTTCTTCTCATTATCAGGGAAACTCCCTTCCTGTTCTGGGTACACAGAAAATTTTTCTCTATGCTCTGCGTATGCATGCATGTCAGGTGGCACCTGGCCAACACAATTTCTATATCTGTTCTCAGTGGGGAAAGGAATGGTGTCCTTCAACTGCAACACAAGAGGGGTGTGTGCAGACTACCAGCTCTTTGCTGGCTGCAGGGAGTGACTTGCTAACCATGGGGGACCAGCACTCGCTACTAAAGCTGACCTTGCTGTCTCTTCTCTGTGAGTAAAGTGTTGTTCCATCCAATGCCTGTGTATAAGGCATGCTTTTGTTGGTGACTCCGGACCTTGGCTCAACAGTTTGGCACAGCAAGCAGGGTGGAAAGTTTGGTGCAGCAAGCAGTGTTGATATTCATTCATTCAGCAAATATTTATTGAATACCTACTGTGTTCTAGGCACAATTGTAACAGCTGGGGATATAACTGTAAACAAAATGGACAAAATTTATTTTCTGTATGACATTTTATAAAGTTGACACTTAAATCTATTCTTGGTGTTTTTTCTTTCTCATCCGATAATATCAAAGGCTGAGGCCTCCATTAAGCTTGGTATGCAAATGGGAATAAGGCTCTTCAATGGATTGAATTGTGTCTCCCTAAAATACGTGTTGTAAATCCTAACCTCTCTGCTTGCGATTATGATCCCATCTGGGAATGGGTTATCTTTGTTATGTTAGTGAGACAGTATCAGTTTAGAGTGTTTAGAGTGTGTTTTAAGATCTCTTTTAAAAATCTTTTAAAAATTTAAAAATTAGGGCACATATTCTTATAAGCAAGGAAGAAGCATAGATGGGGGAAGATAGATGTCAAGCCATATGGAGATCTCCAAGGAACCAGGAAACAGAAGCAGAAGAGACAAGGACCTTACCCGAGAGCTGACAGAGAAGGAACACCTTCCTCTAGAGCCAGCACCCTGAATTTGGACTTCTAGCCTGCTAAACTGTGAGAAAATAAATTTCTGTTTGTTAAAGCCACACATTTGTGGTATTTCTGTTATAGCAGCATTAGATAACTAAGACAGGCTCCTTCATCATCTCCTTCTTCTTACACTAAGTGAAACACATGGTTTTGTATCTACTACCTTTGATTCCTTTGGCTTTGGAAAATCTCTCTAAGAGGTGATGAATTATAAATGTGGTGACCATTTTTTTAATTTAAAATTCAGGGCACATATTGTTACAAAAGCTTTATTTTTTCCTATTTGTGAAATTATTTGCATAAAAAGACAGTGGTATAAAATTTAAATCACATTTAATTATACAAATAATGAATAACCTTCATTTTAAAAAGAATACAGTTACGTGAAGAGAAACAAAAAATTCATCCAACGTATAAATTTGTTAGTACAATATTTGCATTGTCATTTTCATCATCTGCTGTTGAAATGATGGCGTATTGTTCCTCTCATTCTTGTTTGAAGAATTCAGCGTGCTTAATAATTATTTATTCTTTCCAGTTTTTTTCCAGCATTTTGGGGCAAGTCTCCAAGTACTTCATGTGGATCATTGGGAAAGATTTTACAGTTACAATGGTTGTCAATGGTTATTCCAATCTCTTTAAAGTTACTGATAAGAAAAAAGCTCAAGAATAAGCAAGCAAGCAAACAACAACAACAAAACTCTCCTCAATCTTGGAGTTTGGAGAGAGAGAGGTTGAGTTTACACATTTTATTTCTGTTTGGAAGAATAACGCTTTCATGTTGAAAATCTTCAAACATATTCAATCATCTTTGATCTACAGATGCATTTCCCTTTGTCCCAGTTTTCTAGTTCTTGTTAATACATGATTTAAGGACACAGTGTTCATCAAACAAATAATATGACTGGATTAATTGTCTGTTTCCCTAGATTTACCATTTTGGGGTGGTTAAGAGCTATGGTGAGCTATGGCTGCTAACCAAAAGGTGGGCAGTCCGAATCCACCAGCTGCTCCTTGGAAATTGTATGGAGCAGTTCTCCTCTGTCCTATAGGGTCGCTATGAGTCAGAATCAACTTGGCCACAATGGTTTTTTAAAATTGAGCACAGCTAAACTTACAGTTTCTAAGAAGATTTTCTTTCTAAAGGTCTAGGTAATTACTAACCTAAAAATACTCAGCTATCTACTTACTACCCAAGGTCCAAATAATAACAAACAGCATTTGAGTAGTTTTTATGTAAAGTTCTTTTACTTTGGGTGATAAAAACAATTTTTCCCTTACAATTCTTTTACAATCACCAATATTCATACAAGGCTTTTGGCCATGAAAAATAATGGAGGGCTTTATGGAGGGCTTCCTATGTGTTAGGCAGTGTGTTGAGTGCCAGCATGAATTCTCTTATTTCATCTTCACAACAATCCTATGAAGTTGGTAATATCATCTTCCTTTTATAGATAAGAAAATTCAAGCACAAAGAAATTAAATAACATGTTGAAGGTCACAAGCTTAATAAGTGGCATGCTCAGGCCTGTCTGAAACCAAAGTCTTTGCTCTTAAAGACACATTATTGTGTATCCCCTTCCCATAGTTTTGCCACTCAGATTTTAAAACAGCATCCTGAAAAACAGTTGTGTTTGTTGAGGAACTGGATGGTTTTTGAGATGGTTTTGATGGCTTAATGGAACAATGGTGCAGAATGTTTTAAATAGGGACTGCCCCAGAAAATTCAAGATAGTCGATCACTATAACTAAAGCACATTAGACACAGACACACTTGAAAAACTACACAAAACAAAGTAGCATTAAATAAAGAAAGATTATCGCTAAAGACAATAGAGAATAGGAATACTGGGGAGGAAGGAATGAGGCAGAGAAATAAAATTTGTTTTTCTGACTGAGGAGAGCTAGGGAGAAAAACCCATAAATCACTCTGGCTGTTACTGAAATATTAAGTTCCTCAGCTTGACAAAGGTTAAGAAGAACTACAATGTTTTGTCAGCCCAAGCTAGCCAAAGAGAGCTGAATGAAACAGAAAATTTATCCTGCATGGCCAGAGAGGATCCACTAAAACGGTTTTCATGTCTTAGAGTCTGCAGTTGGGTATGCAAGAAATCACTCACCCTTCTCCTACCCTTATGACTTCATTTTGGAAAGTTTTGTTTATGGGAAAGCAAAGTCATGCTGGCTCCCTGGCTTATCCTCTAAAACTCTAGCAGAGCTAATGATTAAAATTGTCATTTACATAATTTTCATATCTTAACTCTTTGTTAGCCATTATAAACATTAATTCAGAAATAGCATTACTATATTTGTTATTTCCATAAGTAAAACAAATTCAGATGTCCACTTATATTGGTGCAATCTTCATGAGTCATGGTGAATCAAAGCTTCAGGAAACAAAAGAGGCTAGGTCTAAAGGGGACTGTTTCCCCTTGTTCCCATACTCCAAATTCAAGAAAAGTTGTCAACTTTTTGTAGTTTTTATTGTTTAGATCAGGGCTAGAGAATCTATGGTCTGTGGCCTGAATCTTGCTCCCAACTTTAATTTGAATAACAAAAGTTAAAGGTTCACATCTCTATTTACTTTATCTGTAGTTGCAAAGGAGCCCTAGTGGTACACTGGTTAAGAGCTCAGCTGCTAACCAAAAGGTTGGTGGTTTGAATCCACTAGCCGCTCCTTGGAAACGCTATGGGGGCAGTTCTACTCTGTCTGATAGGGTTGCTATGAGTTGGAATCAACTCAGTGGCAATAGGTTTTTTTTATATAGTTGCAAAAACCCAACCTGGTTCTAAAAGTCTTTAACATCAATATTCATTTTAAGATTTGGTAGGTCTTTTATATTTCTATCTTCTGTAGGTCTGTCTATATTTCTTTCTCTACCTTTCTGCTCTCCCTTGTTCTTATTTTCTCATTCCACCCTCATTAAATAACTGTAATATACAACTAAATTATAATTTTTATTTGTTGATATAATTGAAAGGACATTTGTGTTACTGAGTTTTAAATTTAGAAGTGAAACATGGATTACTAAATTTCTTTCTAATCTTAAAGTTCTATGAAAACTTTGATATTTTCCCCTCCAAACTCAAATTATAGTCTGTCACATTTTATTTACCTTGTTATATTCTTCTTCTCTGTTCAGTTGATTCTGCTTACCAGTTCTCATAATTTTGAACACTCTGTCTCTGAGTTTTGTCAACACTTGAAATAAGTCAATATAGGATGGTACAGGGTTTCACTTTACAAAGGTTCACTGTAACATGAGTTCTCCATGGGTACTGTCTTCATTTCCTAAGTCGGCACAACAATGTACCACAAAGTGGGTGGCCTTAAAGAAGAAGAATTTATTATCTCATGGTTCTGGAGGTTAGAAGTCCAAATCAGAGCATTAGCCATGCTGACTCCTCTGAGGGCTTTGAGAGAGGAACTGTTCCATGCCTCTCTACTAAGCTACTAGGGGCTGCTGGCAATCCTTGGCATTCCTTTGCTGCTTGTAGATGTATCTTCACGTGGTGTCTTCCTCCTGTGTGCTGGTCTGTTACCATGTCTATTTTCCTTTTCAATAAAACACCATTCAGAAGGGATTAGGACTAGGACCCACTCTATTCTGGCATAATTTAACTGATAATATCTTCAAAGAAAGACCCAATTTTCCCAAACAAGATCACATTCACAGGCACAGGGGTTAGGACTTCAGCTTATCTTTTTGGGGTACACAATTCAAACCATAACTGGAGGCTAAGCTCTTAATAACGGTTTAAATTGGTGCAATCTTTTAAAAATAAAATTTAGAATGAAGTATGAACTATTTTGACATAGTAACATTCCCTTAAAAAAAATGAAACTTTGCCAAAGATTTAGTATGAAAGTGTTCTCTCCATTATTATTTAAAATAGTGTAAAATTATAAATAAATAAAATATTGACGAATACAGAAGTTATTAAATTGTGGAATATCCATGACTGAATGTAATATTGACACTCAAAATGGTGTTTTTGCAGAATATTTAATGAAATGGGGAATGCTCACAACAAAATTTTTAGTTAAAAAAACAGGAATCAAAACTATGTATATTGGACAATTTTAATTTGTTTCGAAATGTACTGAAAAGGAGTAGAAATAAATATTATAATTTAGATTTTCTGAAATGTCTGTAATGAGCTCACATTACTTTTATAAACAGATATGCATGCATACACATATAAATAGAAATATTAATAAAAATGTTGTCTCCAGGAATCTCTAACTGGTAGAAGGATACTTTTGTGGGTTCCTGTATTCTTTGCCTACTGTAGGCTGTATTCATCTCTGTTGGCCAATACCTCCATGGGTACCCTATTAACTACCTTTCCGATGAGGCATTGTAGGGTCTAGGAAGAGTTCAGTGAACCTTGACCAAACAAATCATGTAAAGACAAATTTTGGATTGGAAAGAAACTTCAAGGTCATCTAGTCCAAACTCTCCTCTTATTCTTCAATTTTAGCTATAGTCAATCCACAGGTGCAGGGAATTTTTATATTAATAATAACGGGAAAATAAAATGAACTCTAAAGTCAATTTGTATAAACTATTTCTCTAAAGTATATAGATACTGAAAATAATGATACATTTGTATAGTGGTTTACATTCTACAAATCATTTTTATACATAATCTCATTCGTTCCTTATAAGAAAACCTCTATTTGCTCCTATACAGAGGTCCATGGGCGGCACAAATAGTTTGCACTCAACTAGTAACCTAAAGATTGGTGGTTGAACCCACGCAGTGGCACTACAGAAGACCTGGTGATCTATTTCCATAAAGATTACAGTCAAGAAAACCCTATAGTGCAGTTCTACTCTGTAACACATGGGGTCACCATGAGTCAGAAAAAACTTGACGGCAGTGGGTTTGGTTTTTTTTTTTTTTTTTTCTGTTGTTCCCATATGAAAGGGAAAACAGGCTTAAAGCCTGAAAGGGCTTGTTAGAACCATGGCTAGTAAACCCAGGCCTGTCCAGTGCTAAATATCTGTCTCTTTCCACCACATCACAGTGTGATGGATGGATATGTGAAAACCTATTTTAGAAGATGCACAAAGCTGATTTTAATTACCTGTTTCAGAGCAAATATTTGAGTTTTGCTCTAAGAGGCATGAGTTCTGTTTGCAATTCTGTCATTGATTGTGTGTTGAGCCATACTTTGTATGTTTTCAGTCTCTCCTAACGACATGTGCCTATCTGAAACTCATGAAAGCTGTGCCATTATTTAATTAACCCTGTGGTTTCTCCCTTTGTGGGCTTGGACTGGGCTGGATAAGGAAGTTTCACACTGGTTGCTAGTTTCTGCCGTATGATAGAAAGGTGACTATTATCAACCAGTACCCCTTCTGAAGGATATAAACTAGGGTCAGAAAAAAGTCAGATGAAGATTTAAGAAGAAATGATAATTCCTTATCCTCTTGAAAAATTTTCCAGAGAGGACATGGGGGAAACCTGTTTTTCAACTATGGTCTCTTAATGAAATTCTAACTCCTAGACTGATAAGTAATAAAGGATGGTGCCATAACTTGATTGAGGAGTTAGAAGTGGGTGACGAATTAGGTTACTTAGTCCAGGACCCAGTACCTCACAGCAAGAAGACTGGAAATCGTCACACTTGATAATGTAAATAATTGCCAGCCTGGTCTTATGGTAATCACTACTCCCTCCACTCAAATTCTCTTTATACCAGTTCTGATACTCACTGAGAGTATACCCTCTCTAAGCAAATTAGTACTGCTTTTTTTTTTTTTTTTCATTTAATTAGTTCTTGAATAACTAGTTTTCTTCTATTTTTGTGGGGTACTCTCCTGAGACTCTTAATATATTTCAAACTCTACTGCAATTTCTTGTGAGGATAAGAACTTCCCATCAGCTTGCTGTCCCCAAAGTCTTCTTCTAGTACTCACTGCTCCCCAACTCCCAAATGTTCTCTTTAGTTCCAGTATTTATACTCCACACCAGATATTTGCCTTTCCTTTCTGTTCTGTTTTGTCATAATTTCTTTTTTTAATATCAAATACATTGTATCTATAATGTGATTTCTTTGGTTTCTCAAAAGAAGCTAACAGCATGAGGAAAGAGCTTTGGGATCAGATTTATGTGACTCCAAATTTCTGTATCACTTCCTACTAGATTTATGATATTGGGGATATTTCTAACCTTTCTTTGCCTTGGTTTTGTCGACTGTTAAATGGAATTATCCATAGCTACCACACATGGTTGTTGGTAGTATTAAATAACAAGATAAATATAAAATAGTTTACACAGTTCTAGTTCATAGTAGATGTTGTCTTCAAAGAATGTTTGATGATCATATAGTCACTATTTCAGAAGAACTGATCCCGTACCTTGTTCCTATTTAATCCTCTAATTAGTAATACGTAGTGATTAAGAGTACGATCTTAGAGGTTAGACAGCCTTGGATCTGAAGACCAGGTTATCCACCAAAGTAACCTTGGGTAGACTTCTTAAATGTTTCTCAGCATCAAGTTTCGCCATCTGTAAAATAGGTACAATAATACCTGTCATATGGACTTATGATGAGGATCAAATTAAAAGTCCTTTAAAAGTGTTTAGTACAGTGTCTGGAATATAGATGTTAAATAACTGCTAAAACTTTACATAAAATGGACCATTTACATGTGTTTGGTCAATTTGGCTTAGTTTTTTTTCCCCACTATTGTTAGTTTAGCAATCCTCCTTCTTTGTGTAAAGTGCCACACGTGTATACTTTTTACAATGATTGGATTAATTCTGGGGTGTGGAAAGGTAGCTCTGAAACTGACTTAGCTTCAATAGTTTCAGTGTTCTCTGGAATCCAAGATGGCAAGCTCTTAAAGTGAGTTGTAATATATTTTCAACATTTATCCTAAAAATTTTTCCAATGTATTAGATTTCTATAAACGATTTGATGGTTTTGCTCCAAGGATCAAGTTCAGACTATTCTTCTTTCTTGCAGTTCTTCATACTTCTCATTTTAGGAAGAAATCATGGCTTATTTAGAAACTCTAGTTCAGTAATTCCTCTCCATGAAGTATTCTTCCAGTTTGCAGTAGGATAATTGAAGCTCCCATTATTATTATCTGACCAAGCTCTGAAGTTTTGTTTTACTGTACATAGGGTCACTGTGAGTCGGAACTGACTTTGTGGCACCTTATAATAATAATAACTCTGAAGTTCCTCAGGTTATTTATAAGGTATATTTTATGGTCCATTCTTATTACCTTCCCCAGGGGAATAAAAACTCCCTTTGTAGAATAACAATTTATTCATTTTTAATTAATTCAGGATAGTATTTGTTTTATAGATATTTCATTGTGCTTCTCCCATCTAGTAAGATTTTTAGGCTCTAATTGTTTATGACGCCCCCTCACATAATGCACTTCACTTCTTGCTCATTTCTATCCTTCACTCACAGTGTCTGAATTGGCATCACAAAATCTTCTGTAAACAGGGTCTCTGTCTCTATCTCTGAGGTCACAATTATGCTAAGATTGTTAGTTGGTGTCATTTATTCAAATCAATACTTATTGGACACTTTCTCGCTCTCTCTCTCTATATATATGACACTGTACTGTCCTCTGTGGAAGAACAAAGATATTTAAAATAGTATCAAAGAGTACATAATCTAAGCATTCTAGTGATCATATAGATATATTAGTCTTCCAGTATCTATTTGGAAACATTTATATTTTCTTTCTTGACTTTTCTTCTACTTTCCATATCTATTTGTTGTCTCATCTGAAAGGGTATCTACTCTGTCATCTTTTTTTTAACTCAAGTAGGCCATTGAATGTCTTAGAGTCCTCAAGCAGAGCTTTTGTCAATTTGTTTTGCATGCTTTTTCATTATCAGCTCTCTCCCAATTTTTAAAATAAAAAACTGCTCCGGGCAACATGGTGCTATAGACAGAAGCACCATGCCATCCCTCCACAGCAAAGATCCAAAAAACTAAGTCAAATAGAGATGAACATCAATCCCAAAACCCTAAGCATCAAATGAAGAGATAAAGAACTCAGCCAAGCACCAAATGGAATGAGAAACTGACAGAAAACAGAGAGCAAGGAGAGATACATGCAGAGGTCCCCTATCAGCTAAGGCAGCATGGATCCGCCAACTTGAACTTCTTTCGGAGATCAGTGAACAGGTGGTACGAGAAAGCAGCTTCACAGGGCTTCCGGCAGGAGACAGAACAACCATTAACCAGCAATATATGCTTTCCCACCCCAGCCCTTCTTCACCCCTACTTGGCCTCCTCTGCTTCCTGTGGCCACAGTCTCTTGGTGGGAAGCACTGGCTTCACTCTGGTGCAGCTTGAATTCTACCCACTTGCACTGGCCGGCTCCCTTAGTGCCATTTGTTGGCTGCTGGTGTTGCTTTTTTTCTGCTTCTTTTGATTTCTTCCTTACCTCTTACCACCTCCCCCTCCTTTCTTTGAAATACCTGGCTCTGTGTGCCATCTTTGCTTCTTCCTGAAAGCCTGTGAAACACTGCTCGACTGTGGAACTGCTTCCTGGCCCATGCCGCCACGCTGGTGGGATCCCCACGGCTTTTTTTGTTTGTTTGTTCTAATTTATTCTGTTTTGATTTGTTTGTTTTCTTTTCTCAGCTTGGGAGCCCCTTCTAGCCGGGCAATACTGCACAGCTTGGGAGCTACTTCCTTACTCTGTGCAGACGCTCAGTGGGATCCATGGGGACATTTCTTTTTTCTTGTTTTTTGTTTTTATGGGGTTTTTTTTTTTTGTTTGTTTGTTTTCCTTCTCTTTTTCCCTTTTTGTTTTTCTTCATTTTTCAGTTTTTTGTATCTCTATACTTACCTTCTCTTCCTGTCTCCTGAATACCTGGTGCTGTGTGACACCTGTACCCATTCTAGCCAGGCTGTACTTCACGGCCTGGGAGCAACTTCCGCAGTCCTTGCAGCCACACCGGTGGGATCCCTGGTGGCTCTTCTTTCTTTTTTTTAGATTATTTTTATTTATTTATTTTTCTTTTACCCTTTTTTCTCTTTTTCCTTTTCGTTTTTCTCCATTTCTCAGTCTCTCATCTCCACTCCAACGGCAAGCTCCCTTAGCACTCATTTGTTTGTTTGCATGTTTTTGGATCCTGTTCCTCTCTCCTCTCTCTCCTCTTTCCCATACCCATCTTAGCGCCACACATCACAATCTCTCCCTTCCTGCCTACCTGCACCCTGCGCTGAACATCACACCTCCAAGCAGCACAGGCATGACCTACTGGAACCTGACCTGCACTGATCCCTGACCTGCCCTGTCGTCCCTAGTACGGGCCACAAACAACCCATCCCAGCAACTGCCCTAAAGCTGAACCTGCCCTGCTGTACCATACGTGAGCAACTGACCCTGCCCATTGGAGAAGGAGGTGAAAAGTATCGTGTCTACAGATGAGCAAACAACAAAAAACGTACAGCCTGCCTGCTCAGGCAGAACTAAATAAAACAAAAAAGTAGGAAGAAACAAATCTACAGTCAATAAATGAGGAAAATAACTACTGACTGTCCTGAAGACAACAGACAATATCAAAACATTTACAAAAACAGGACAGGATGGTTCCAGTAGGTGTCCAAAATAAAACACCAGATGATTTTCCAGTAGAAGAAAAGGCATTAGAACTACCTGATAGGGAATTCAAATCTCTAATATTCAGAGCTATCCAAGAGTTGAAGCAAAAAGCAGACAAAAATGAGGAAAAAATTAAAAAATTCATGGAAAAGGCAGATAAATTCATGGAAAATACAGACAAAAAAAAAACAGAAGAATTCAGGAAAATAATAAAGGAACAAAATGCTAAAATAAATTAACAACTAGAAATCATACAAAAACAACAATTAGAAATCCAAAAGATAAACAACAAGATTTCAGAAATGGACAGTATCATAGAAGGGCTGAGCAGCAGGTTTGAAACGATGGAAGACAGGATCAGTGAAATTGAAGACAAACTTGGATACAACTCTGAGGAAAAATCAGAAAAAAGAATGAAGAAAAATGAAGAAACCCTGAAAATTATATGGAATACAATCAAAAGCAAAAAGTTGCAAGTGATCGGAGTTCCAGAACAGAGGGGAAAACAGAAAACACAGAGAGGATCATTGAAGAACTGCTGACAGAAAACTACCCCAATATCACGAAAGATGAAAAGGTGACCATCCAAGAAGCTCAATGAACCCCATATAGGATAGACCCCAGAAGAAAATCACCAAGGCATATAATCACACTCAATAAAACCAAAGACAAAGAATCCTAAGAGCAGCTCGAGAAAAAGAAGAAGTCATATACAGAGAAGAAACAATAAGACTAAGCTAGGATTATTTGGCAGAAACCACGCAGGCAAGAAGGCAATGGGATGACATATATAAAACCTTGAAAGAAAAAAAAATGCCAGCCAAGAGTAATATAGTCTGCAAAACTCTCATTCAAATATGATGATGAAATTAGGACATTTCCAGATAAACAGAAGTTAAAGGACTATGTAAAAACCAAACCAAACTTACAAGAATTATTAAAGGGAGTCCTCGGATCTGAGACCAAACAACATCAGACCACAGGCTGAATCTAGGATGTAGGATTATACCAGCCAGATACCAACCTAGGAAATGAACTCCCAGGGACTACCCAAAATCAAAAGAATTACAACAGGGAACCACAGAGGTTAATCTGTAAATGACAACAACATCAGAACAATAAAAGAGAGAATAAATGGTGTAGGTATAGAACCTTCTAATGGAGAGGAAGGCAAGGTTATACCAAGTAATAATAGACTGCTTCAAACTTAGATAAGGGTAAATTTCAAGGTAACCACAAAGAAAGTTATCAAACTTACTCATCAAAATAAAGAAGAAAAACATAAAGTTTCAGTAAAAGCAAAACCTACAAAGCAAAAAATAAAAAAAATCCACAAACAAAAGGAATTCAGTACAGGAGAGTAAGAGGAACAAAGAAAAGGTCAGCACCACAAAAAACATTACAAAATGACAGCAATAAACTCACACCTATCAATAATTACACTGAATGTAAATGGCCTAAATGCACCCATAAAGAGATGGAGAGTGACACAATGGATAAAACAACAGGACCCATCAACATGCTGTCTACAAGAGACACATCTTAGAAACAACGATGTAAATTTATTAAAAATCAAAGGATGGAAAAAAATATATCAAGCAAACAGCTACCGAAAAAGAGCAGGAATGGCAGATAAAATTGACTTTAAAACAAAATCCACCATAAAAGACAAAGAAGGACACTATATAATGATTAAGGGGATGAGCCATCATGAAGACATAACCATAACAAACATCTACGCACCCAATGACAGGGCTCCCAAATACATAAACTCTAACAGCACAAAAAGAGAAAATGACAGTTCCACAGTAATAGTAGGAGACTTCAACACACCACTCTCGGTAAAGGACAGAACATCTAGAAAGAAACTCAACAAAGATACAGAAGACCTAAAGGGCACAATCAGCCAACTTGACCTCATAGACATATATAGAATACTACTCCCAACAGCTGCAAAGTACACATTCTTTTCCAATGCACATGGAACACTTACCAGAAGAGACCACATCTTAGGCCACAGAGCAATCCTCAATAAGATCCAAACTGTTGAGAGAATACAAAGTAGCTTTTCTGACCACAGTGCCATCAAGGTAGAAATTAACAACAGGAAGAGCAAGGAAAAAAAATCAATTACATGGAAACCGAATAACAACACCCTGCTTACAAACCACTGGGTAATAGAAGAAATCAGAGATGGAATAAAATAAAAACCACCACTTTGTTTGCTAAGATAGTAGGATGTTAGTGATCAGTGGTTTAAGGGGTTTTGCTTGCCAAAGTCATACCTCATTTTGCTGAATTGGAATATCTTCTTTCTTCACTCTTATCAAAAGACCAAATCACCACTTGGTATAGGTGTGTTTGGTCCACTTAATTGACAATTAAGGAATTGCAGATAGACTTTCTGATGAAGGGAAGGAGGGCATCTAAAGCTATTATTCTAGACAACAATGCCTAGTCCTTAGAGAGTTAGAGCAAAACATTTTTTTGTTGTTGTTGTTAAGTAAAGCCAGAAACACAAAGAAGAAAGCAATATCTTTAGCCTTAATAGGTACTCATGATTGGAGGTGAGCAATGGGCCAGGAAGAAAAGAAGAACATAGGAAAAGAGAGACTAAAGACAAAGACACATATTGTTAGGAATCCATATAGAATTTGGAATCCTACCAAGATGAAGTTTATATCAGAGAAGACATTTGTTTCCACACCTACTTTCTGTCCCTTCCCCTACATGATACAGTTGGGTGGTGGTTGTTACATGCTGTTGAGTCAGTTTTAACTCATGGTGACCTTACGTATAACAGAACAAAACACTGCCTGGTCCTGCACCATCCTTGTGATCATTGTTAAACTTGAGATCATTGTTGCAGCCACTGTGTCAGTCTGTCTTGTTGAGGGTCTTCCTCTTTTTCATTGGCCCTCTACTTTACCAAGCATGATGTCCTTCTCCAGGGACGGACTGATCCCTCCTGATAACATGTCCAAAGTATGTGAGATGAAGTCTCCCATCCTTGCTTCCAAGGAGCATTCTGGCTGTACTTCTTCCAAGACTGATCTGTTCGTTCTTTTTGAAGTCCGTGGTATATTCAATATTCTTCGTCAACACCATAATTCAAAGGCGTCAATTTTTCTTTTGTCTTCCTTATTCATTGACCAGCTTTCAGATACATATGAGGGATCGAAAACACCATGACTTGGGTCAGGCACACCTTAGTTCTTAAAGTGACATCTTCATCTTTGCTTTTTAAAACTTTAAAAAGGTCTTTTTGCAGCAGGTTTGCCCGATGCAACATGTCATCTGATTTCTCGACTGCTGCTTCCATGGGTGTTAATTGTGGATCCAAGTAAAATGAAATCCTTGACAACTTCAATCTTTTCTCCGTTTATCATGATGTTGCTTATTGGTCCAGTTATGAGGATTTTTGTTTTATGTTGAGGTATAATACATACTGAAGGCTGTGGTCTTTGATCTTCATCAGTAACTACTTCAAGTCCTCTTTACTTTCAGCAAGTAAGGTTGTGTCATCTGCATATGGCATGTTGTTAATGAGTCTTCTCCAGTCCTGATGCCCTGTTCTTCTTCATATAGTCCAGCTTCTCAGATTATTTGCTCAGCATACAGATTGAATAAGTGTGGTGAAGGTATACAATCCTGACACACAACTTTCCTGACTTTAAACCACATAGTATTCCCTTGTTCTGTTCGAACGACTGCCTCTTGATCTATGTACAGGTTCCTCATGAGCACAGTTAAGTGTTCTGGGATTCCCATTCTTCGCAATGTTATCCACATTTTGTTATGATCCACACAGTCGAATGCCTTTGCAAAGTCAATAAAACACAGGTAAACATCTTTCTGGTATTCTCTGCTTTCAGCCAGGATCCATCTGACATCAGCAATGATATCCCTGGTTCCACGTCCTCTTCTGAATCTGACTTGAATTTCTGGCAGTTTCCTGTTGATGGACTGCTGCAACTGCTTTTGAATGATCTCCAGCAAAATTTTACTTGTGTGTGGTATTAATAATATTGTTCAATGACTTCTGAATTCGGTTGGATCACCCTTCTTTTGAATAGGCATAAGTATGGATCTCTTCCAGTCGGTTGGCCAGGTAGCTATCTTCCAAATTTCTTGGCATAGATGAGTATTTCTAGTGCTGCATCCATTTGTTGAAACATCTCAATTGGTATTCTGTCAATTCCTAGAGCCTTGTTTTTTGCCAATGTCGTCAGTGCAGCTTGGACTTCTTCCTTCAGTACCATCGGTTCTTGATTATATGCTACCTCCTGAAATGACTGAACGTAGACCAATTATTTTGGTACAGTGACTGTGTGTATTCCTTTCATCTTCTTTTGATGCTGCCTGGGTCATTCTGTATTTTGCCCGTAGAATCCTTTAAAATTGCAACTCGATGCTTGAATTTTTTTCTCCAGTTCTTTCACCTTGAGAAATACCAAGCATGTTCTTCCTTTTCGGTTTTCTAACTCCAAGTCTGCATATGTGATTAAATACAATTGGGTACCATCTCATAAATCTCTAACTAATAACAGTTAATACACCAGCTGTTCAAAACCCTTTAAGTGCCTATTATATGCGAAACATTGTGCCAAGTGCTAAGCAAGATATGAGAAATATATAATTCCATGCCTGCCTTCAGGAGGATTCTGTCTACCTATGGCAATGAGAGAATACCAGGCAGTACAGGAGGTCATGAAAGGAGTAGACTTTAAATTAAACCCGCTGCTGTCTAGTCGATTGCTATAGGACAGAGTAGAACTGCCCCATAGGATTTCCAAGGCAGTAATCTTTATGGAAGCAGACTGCCACATCTTTCTCCTGCGGAGCAGTTGGTGGATTTGAACAATCGAACTTTTGGTTAGCAGCCAAGTGCTTAACTACTAAACCACCAGGGCTCCTTAAGGAGAAGGTGAGCATTGAGCTGAGGATCAGAAAAATTGGGCTCTATCTCATCTCTCCAATTTCCTGGCTATATGACTTTGGGTAAGCCATTGATCTTTCAAGTCTCCCCTCATTGTCCATCCCACACCCATCCCTGCCCCACTTCTCCCCCCCCTCCCAAAAAAAAAAGAAAAAAGAAGAGATCATCCTAGAGGACCTCTAAGATATAAGTCAACATTTGGGATCATTATTAATGAGCTCAGTTGTGTTACCCAGATTGAAGTCTACAGCTAACCTGAACTCCCTTCATTTTCACAGATGAAGAAATCTGTGTCCAGATTTTCCCCAATTCAGTGACAAGTGAGGGCTCAAAACCAATTTTTCCATCCAGATGCTGTATTTTTTTTTAACTGCACCCAACGGTGCATCTTTCAGAAGTGATTGTTACTCATAAAAAGCTTAAATTATATTCTTAACACAGCTTACCGAGAGAAATGTTTCTTAAAAAATTATCTTTGTATATGTGAAGATGGGGTGGGAAAAAGGGATAATTCTACTAATGAGAGGGAACACGATGAGCAATCAGTTCCTTAGGATCTGGAAGGGTACAGATTCCAAATCTCTGTGAAATACAATTCCCTCCAGCCGAGGTAACCCGTCAAGCCATTATTAGGTAACAGTTCAGTAGGGGTTAATCACAGACGTTGAGTGCAGGTAGGAGGGCAGTGCGGGAATCCCAACTGATGCAACTGGAGAGTGAGAAGAGGCTCACAGTGGTGATAAGCTGCAAGACTTCCCTGATTGACAGTATGGTCCAGAGCCAGTCCTAAGGTAACCCTTCCGGCAGCTTCGGACTCCAGGCGCCCAAGTTCGCACGCTTCTAGGCATTCCACACTGGCGTCCTTCAACAGGTAGCGCCAATTACAGCCCCCAAGGCACGGCCCTCCAGATTACAGGCCAATGGCACTGTCGATCAAATACATCACCTACCTTTCTAAATTATTCCCGCCCCCTTCCATTGGCTTTTCCTTCGACCTATCCCCAAGTTGCTTCCGCACCTCGCGACCACGGTTCTTCGTCCTGTCGAGCCTGTGATTGGAACCGCGGCTCCTCGCCCTCTGATGTCTCAGCTCTCTCCTCCCCTTTTGCTGGCCCCGTGCGGCCTAGGGAGGAGGTAGAGGGGGCGGGGCGAGCGAGGGGGCGGTCCGGGGCGGGGCTTGCCTCCCACAGCGTGAGGGTGGAGCCTGCCTGCTCGGTTAGGACCTCGGAGAGCGCCGGACGCCGCGACCAGAGGGACAGGAGAAGCGGCCAGGCGGGGCGGATAGTAGCCTGCGAGCCGGTTCCCTCTGCGCCCTCGGTTTATCCAGCTGGCAGGTGCCTAAGTCCGGGGTCAGATAGTCATCCATCTGGGGCTCCGGGGCTGCTGTCCAGCCGCGGTTCCCTCACACCTGTGTGTGTGTGTGTGTGTGTGTGTGTGTGTGTGTATGTGTGTGTGTGTGAGCGCGATCGCCCGCGAACGAATGTCTGGGTGAGGTGTTTGTGTGTTCCGGCTGGGCGCGCGAAGGTGTGCGTGAGGGTGTTCGTGGGTTCGCGCTGCCGCGGGCGACATTCCCGCTTCTGGGCGCTCGGCCGGGGAGGAACCGCGGGAGCGGCGGCTCGGTGCGCCCAGCCGGCTGAGGTGGGACCCAGGGCCGCAGCGGTCGCCGCCACCGCCGCCCGTCCCCAGAGTGCGGCCGCTGTGCTGCGGGGAGAGCTGGCGGGGGGGGGGGGGCGGGAGTGCGCGGCCGCGGCGGGGGTCGGGAGGGGCGGAGGCAGCGGGCGCCACCGCGCGCCCCTCGGTCGGCTGCTGCTGTGGGGCACTCGCAGATGTTTGGGGGTCAGGGCCGGTGGGAGCGGGGAATGGAAAAAGGCGTCTTTGCCCCCCATTTCCTTGAGAAAAAGGGAGCATTGAAGATGATGGAGGGAGAGTCCGGAAGGTAGTGGCAGAGCAAATAAGGCTTCCCCTCAACATCGTTTTCTGAAAATAAAATATCTTGGCTGAACCTTTAGAAGACAAGCCTGCCCTGAAGAGAGAGAGAGTCCTGGTCTGTTCGACTCTGGTTTTGATTGTATAATAATGATGATATAATGCTAATGACGATGATGACACTGCCTTTTATTTTTACCCCAGTGCTGAGAAAGCGTAGCGACAGCTGGGGAGAAGCCCTTGAAAATCTAATGTGCGAGGAGGAAATATTGTTGCTTTTAGAGTTGTGTTTTATTTTATTTTATTTTTGAAGGGTACGCTTTTTAGAATTAAAATTTGAGAAAATAAAGCCTCACTCCCCCCTACCCCCCATCAGTTATAGCCAATGCTCATAAAATAGGGACTGGCTACTGCCTTGATTAAGGAAAATATAAAAAGATTTTTACCCAGATATAATCTTTGTATTAAGTCACTCTTTTACCCCTTTCCATTGAATTTCTCAACAGTTTTTTAAAATGAAGAAGTTTAATTTCCGAAAAGTTTTGGATGGCTTAACTGCCTCCTCCCCTGGCAGTGGCGGTAACAGTGGTGGTGGGGCTGGAAGCGGTCCCGGGCACCCTGCAGGGACAGCGGGGGTTCTCAGAGAGGAGATTCAGGAAACCCTGACTTCAGACTACTTCCAGATTTGCAAGGTAAGTTTTGAATTGGCATAAAGCCTTTTATTTCCTGATTTTGCTGTTGGGAGGAAACGAGAAAAACAGACACTGGAAATTGTTGAGATGTCAACATCAAAGAGTCTGGTGCAGAGAACACTGTGGATAGGGTCTATTTAAATTAATAAAGATATTTCAGGCATCAACTTCGGCATCAATTTAAAAAGCAATGGTAGTTTAATGTGGAAATCAGCAAACATAAAAACTATAATTTGTAAGATAATGTTAAGGACCAATAGGGGACAAAATTATTAATGTAATATTTGTATATATGTAGTAAACTGAAGGAGAAACTATTCTGATTGAATCTGGAGTTGGCATTCAGAAAAACTAATTGTTATTTTATTTCACTGTTCAGTATAAAATGATTAATGCTATTAAGATGTTAAAATTAAGTAGATAACAACTAGATGACTATCTATTTTTAAAGGTCTAACGGCATTATTTAAAAATTCTGATAAAAAAACCTCTATATTCTTAAATTCTTCATAAATAAATAAACAAAGAATACACAAATAATGCCAGGACTTAATACTTGTAAGAACTCAAAGATAGCCAGTGTTCTGCTTTAGTAAGGGAACATTTTAGGTAATTATACTTTGATGTTGAACTTTTAATGAATAAACAAAAGAAAGAATTTCTGATGAGGAGAGAAAATGAAAATTTACAAAACAAGCATTATGTTAATGTATACAACTATTGTTATATTTTCTGAAATAAAGTGATTTATAATTTTTATCACCCTTTTTTGGGAAATAATATAGGAATGTGCTTTTGACCTGCTATTTGCAATAAAAAAGCAACAGTCATTCACATGATATACATTTTATAATTTTATAACTGTGTCTGAATACATAAGAAATAGTTAACTTTTGAAATCACAGAAATGAAGTACCAAGTTTTTTGGTACTGCAACAAAAGAAAATTTTATTTTTTTGAAAATTATTAAAATTATTTTTTGTAGTAAACAAATGCTGTATAGTGATGCTTCCATTGTTGCCTTAGTCTCCATTCCCAGTTGAGTCATTATAAAAAACATTAAATCAGTAATTATGAAAATATCATAAATTACTTAAAAGCAAGTTTATTTAGAATTAGGTTAGAAAAACAGATTTAATTTTAACCTACCCTGTGAAATTTGTATGTAGTAGTCATTTTGTCCTCAATATGAAATAATATTCTGTTACGTCAGGGAAGAGTTTAGTAGTAGTTATGAGACAAACATGTAAAAGGGTCCTGGAGGCCAAATTGGAACTGCTAGACAGGGGAATTACCCCGATTCTCTAATCTTTGACATATTGCTATTTTCATCCCCAGATTCTGAAAAGAATTTTCCAAATTCTCTCAATTCATAGATATGGTAGTGATGCAGGAGAGTTAAAATTGGTAAGAAAAGATAGACTTCTGAAGCAGAATGACATTGAGCTGTTGAGGTTGTAAAGCTGGTAGAGAAGGTTCTAAATAACAATTCAAAAAAACAGGAGAATGGGTGAATGTGAGAAAAATGGGATATGTAGTCATCTTCCTATTTATTCAGAGAAGAGGTGTTTATGAGAAGTGGCAAAAGTAAAATAGAGTACTATTTCAAAAATATATGGCAAGGTAGGGAGAGTACTGGCCTAGGAATCAGAAAAGTTTGTATTTTACTTAAAGCTTTGCTACTTTCCAGCCATATAATCTTGGACAAGCCATTTATCTTCCTTGAGCCTTGAATTCCTCATCTGAGGTATGGGAGTAAGTATTTTTGATCTCCTTTTGAGAGATCAGACAAGACAGTTAAGTGAAGGCAATGTATAAACTGGAAAGGGTGATAAAATATATATTTCATTACGGTTATAGTTTTTTAAAATCACCTTATTCTTGGGGAATGAGCATAACCAGTGGATTACGATAATATTAGGCAACACTTTTCAAAGAAATTATAAGGATAAATAGTTACATAAGGTAAAATACTGAGATTTTACCAAATGGAGAAAATACTATGGTATCTTTAGATAGGAATCTCATACTTAATTTTTAGAAGTGGTTATTTGGCTGCATTATGTATTACCTAAACTAGAATAAAATGTATAAAAATGGATTAGGGAAATTCTAAAATTAGAATGGTTATTAAAATGGGACTTCATTTAGACTTCACTTATTAAATGTGCAAAGAGCATTCTATTCTGAGTACTAAAGAGTTGGCACCTTCTGGGTATGTCTATTTTTTCAACATGGCCAAAATTAAAGTATAAATCTATACTGTGCTCTTAACCACCTTCCGCTCCATGGTCTATCTGATTAACCATCAAATCCTATACTATTTCTTTTGTACATATTTCTGAAATTTATTCCTTTTTTCAACCGCTAGTCCTTGTTCATTCTTTCATATTTTCTTGCTTGGTCTCTTGAAATCACTTCCTAACTAATTCCTCACCTCTTGTTTTACCCTAGTCTAATTCATTTTATTATAATAGTGGTTATTTTTGAAATACAGTGTTAATTATGTCATTCCCCAGTATATATATTGGTTTCCCTAAAGCAGTGATGCTCTGCAAACAAAAAATTGTGTGAAACCCCCATAAATAGCATCTATTAAAACAAGTAAATGTAATTTATTGCTATACATATGTTTTATAAATTATGATAAATTATATAGCCAGTCAATAAAAAATTGTTTTTTTATATTTGGTTTTAGTTATATAATATTATCCATAGACAGGTAGCAGGGCATTTTCTAGCATTAAAAAAATACAAATGTAAAGCTACAACGTTTGCAATCAGGGACACATCTATAAGAGATTAAAAAACACAGAAATGGCAGACGCAGTTTTGGTTCAAGGTCAGCAAAAAACAAGTTAATGCATTGAGTTATTGTAATCTGTTTAAATTCAGTATGTATGCGTTTGACTGCTCATGTTTTTCAGATATTTGTGAACTATATAAACTGGCTTTCCTGAACCTGAATTTTATGAAACGCTATTTGAAACCACTGCTCTATACAGAAAACTTCAAACTGCTTAACTTGATTGGTATCTAGTTCCCTTCAGAAGGGATTCTTATTTACCTTTCCTCATTTCCTTGATTCCTTAGGCATACTGCCTACCCTGAAAGCACTGTATTTTCTCATCTTTCGATGCCTTTTCATGTGGTAGGACATCTCTTCCAGCTTTAATCTGATTGGAGAACTCCCAGGTGCCTTTTTCCTCACAGTTCAGACACCACCTCCTTCAAGAGATCAGCTCTGACCACAGTGCCTTCCTCACTTACCCCTCAGGCAGAGCTAGTTTTTTTCGTCTTCTCTGCTTTCCTGTAGCATCTGGCATATTTCTATGGTGTAAAGTTAGTGCCTTCTTGTGATTAAAACAATTTTTTTATCTGTGACTGTAATTATACTGTGAGCTCTTTGAGAAGCAAGTATGTCTTTGTTTGTTTCCTTATCATTATTAATGAGTGCCCACTATCCAGCAGGCCAGTCATTCTCAACTCTGCCTGTCTAAACGAGAGATTTTCAGGCTTATCTCAGTCTTGCTGAGTTGATTCCAACTCATTGCGACCTCATGTGTGCAAAGTAGGACTGCACCATAGGTTTTCAAGGCTGTGACCTTTTGGAAGCAGATCACCAAGCCTGTCTTCCAAGGCGCCTCTGGATGGCTTTGAACCACTAACCTTTCAGCTAGTAGTGGAGAGCTTAACTATTTGTGCCACCCAGGGACTTCTTATCTCAGTCTTAGAGAATCAAAATCTAGGGATGCGGACAAGGCGCTTGCATTTTTTAAAAAGGTCCACTAGGAGATTCTGATCACAGTCAGTATTGGAAACCATTATAGTAGGCACTTGATATTTACTTTTGAAATGAACGAAGCAGCTTATACATGGTTGGCTGATTAATTGAAAAGAGATTAATTGAAGAAGAAAGTTATTAAGAATGATGCATGCTTAAGCAATTTATTTTAACTGAAACCATATAAATATACATCAATTTACAAATCACTTGATATATGACCAACATTTTTTTTGTAGAGTATTGGCCCTCTGATTGGAGTTCTGTGTGAACTTCTCTTCCACACATCAACCCAACCCATTACTGTCAAGTCAATTCTGACTCATAGTGACCCTATAGGAGTAGAACTGCCCCATAGGGTTTCCAAGGCTGTAAATCTTTATGGAAGCAGAGTGCCACATCTTTCTCCTGCAGAGCAGTTGATGGGTTTGAACCACTGACCTTTCTGTTAGCAGCCAAGAGCTTGACTGTTGCACCACTAGGGGTCTCCCAAATCATTCCAAATGTGTGTGTATACATACATATGTATTTATATATATATATATACACACACGCACGCACACACACATATTTATGTTTAACTGACCCATACCTAATTACAGTGGGGATCAGGAGAGTGTTGACTTTCTAGCTAGCTAGAGAGTATTTTTTTATAGCTTCAAGCATTTAATGTACCATAAGTATCAGTCTGTATGTTTTGCAAAGGTAATGGTGTTTTTGTTAATCTAGCAAGTCAGTTAAGATTAGCTGAACTGATCTGTAAACTATCTCATCTGACCATCCTAACAGTCCTGTAAGGAAGGCAGGGAAAGTAATATTATTTTACTGATAAGACATTTGAGGCTAGAAAATTTCAGTAGTATCTTTAGATTTCCAAATTGGTAAGAGGCATAACTAAGTGTAGCACCCTGTTCATCAATTCTCAAATCCGATACTCTTTCTGCTTTATCCTTTCTAGAAAAGGTAATAGTGACCAAACTTTACTTTCAACTGTTCTTTTCCCTACTTACTCTGCACCATCTACATTGGCCTTCTTGTTCCTCAGACTTGATTTCTGCCTCAAGGCTTTTTCCTTTGCTTGGAATGCTTTCCTCTCAAATAATTGCATTACTTATTCCTTTACATCATTCAATTCTTAGTTCAACTGTTACCCTCTCAGAAAGGTCTTCATTGACCACCACACACCCCCATTACTCTCCAACCTTTTCCTCATTTCTTTTTTTGATAACACTCAAAACTACTTATTATTAAATTATAACTATTTGTTTGTTGTTCACTTGTCTCATTAGAATGTAAGCTCCATGAGGGTGGGGCTTTGTTCTGTTCACATCTGTATCACCAGTGCGTAGAACAGTGCCTGTCACATAGATGATAGTCAAATACTTGTTGAATGAATGGATCAGAGCAAAGAGGCTGATAGACAGTGGTGTGCTAAAAGCAAACCAGATGTTATTTTGAACACCCTCTTTAAAGAGTTTTATTGAAGAAATTTTATATTACATAAAGAGAAGGAAGCCATCTGGTGAAAGAGTGGCACCACTTTAAGAACATGGTATATAATTTTCAAAAAGATATGGAAAAGAAGATTGTAGAAAGTAGATTCAATTAAATTTATTTATTTTTATTGAGGACAATATGAGGAACATTCTTCTTCCAAATAATCTTTTTAGGCAAACAGTTCAGAAGTATTAGGTTGACAGTGAGAAACATGGATATTCTAAACCTAATTAACAAAAAAGATGAAAATAAATACATCACCAAAACCATATGGCATAATCCCTGAAGTTCTGAATAAACTCTTAAATTAGCCAGCTCACTATTCATGAACATTTAGAAGCTGTTTTGTAAATGGTGATGGGTTAGAGCCAGCATTTAGCTAACTAGTATAACCTCTGCAGGGAAATGGATTTGTATTCCTGGTGCTCATACCAGATATAATATCACATCTTCCCAAGTAAACAGATATAAAATCAGAAACATAGGTCTGGACTGTGGCAATATGGGCTTTCTAGGACCCTAAAAAGCTGAAAGTAGACTAAGTGCTCAGATATCCTTGAATACTCTTTTCCTTAAGCTTTCCATTGTCCTCACATATCCTCTGACGTTGCATCATTTTACTTGAGTGGTTCTGTAACTGAGATTGGCACAAGACCATGATCACAGTTCCACCTTTCTGCTATTTTCATCCATAAAAAGAACTGTAGAAGGTTCCCTGAGATGTGTAGAATTGTCTCTTTTCTGCATTTGTAAGCTGGTAGAATAATAGGTAATATAATTGACACTGTAGGATAACTTATGGATAAAGCATCTGTCTTAGTTATCTAGTGCTGCTCTAACAGAAATACCACAAGTGGATGATTTTAGCAAACAGAAATTTATTCTGTCACAGTTTAGGAGGCTAGAAGTTCTAAATCAGGGTGATGGCTCTAGGGGAAGGCTTTCTCTCTCTGTTGGCTCTGGGGGAAGATCCTTATCTCCTTTCAATATCTGTGCGCCCTGTGTTCCTTGGAGATCTCCATGGGTCTTGGCATCAGTCTTCCCCTGAGTCTAGAAGGTTCTCATGTTCTTGTCACCAAAAAGGACAGTAGAGGATGGGCATCTTTAAGAATGGTAATGCAGGCAAACCAGGAAGAATTAAGCTACCCTTGTCAGGACTGACATGCTAACAATCTTGAGAACCGAAAACAATTAAAAGGGAAATTTTTAATTTTTGCTTAGAATCAGAAACCAAAGCCAGGTTATTCAGTACTCTGGGCTCTCTGTCTTGCTTATCTTGACAGCATGAAGGCGCAGGGGCAGACTAGAGTAAGGGGTTGTAGAAATATAGCAAGTATGTTTATAAATTTTTAAAGTTACCCTAGAGAACAGTCATATTTTCTCACAAAAGTTCCTTTGGTGCTAGTATATTGTCAGCAAGTTGATCGGGCTATTGGTCTCATTTAGTATGGCATTTCTTATGTTCTTAAAAACAAACAGTACTGTCATTCTCCCTGTATGTCTCAATATAGAACTAATTAAAAATCTTACATAATTTCTAGGTTTGTTTACCTGTAGGATTGTTACTAGTGATTAAACCAAATTCCTATTTCTTGATGTTTGGTGCATTTCTGTAGACCTTCTTCTGCCTTCGCTTGAAGATGTGCCTGTGAGAAATCCTAGGATTAAGTTCCAACGTTTCCTTTTAATAATAGCTTGATTGTATTGATTTCCCACATTACAGTTCTGTAAAACCATTTACATATTGCTTTAACAGCAATAAGTTTGACTCTATTATTAAAAGTTTCAAGTAGAAGCCGTTTTAAGCTTTTAAATTGAATTTTTTTCCATAAGAGAAAACTGAGCTTTTTATTCCTACTTAAGTATCAAAATAATGATCTTTATAAAAGCTTTTGGTTTTAGTGACAGCTCCTTTCTTTCTTATTTTCAAAAACAAGGTAATATTTTAAAATTCAATTTGATATTTGAAAGGCTAATTTTCTAAAGTGTGTAATAGACTAGGGTTTTTATTTAAAATACATACTAAGTACACTGGGGAGTCATTTCTAGTTTTCTAGGTAATGCAAAGGAGCCCTGATGGCACAGTGGTTAAGTGCTCAGCTGCTAACTGAGAGGTCAGTGGCTTGAACCCACCAGCCGCTCCATGGTAGAAAGATGTGGCAGTCTGCTTCTGTAAAGATTTACAGCCTTGGAATCCCTATGGGGCAGTTCTACCATCTCCTATAGGGTCGCTATGAGTTGGAATAGACTTGACAGCAACGGGTTTGTTTTTTTTTTGTTTTTCGGTAGATAATTTTTTATAAGGACCCCTAGTGAATCAGTGATTAAGATCAGTGATTAAAATCAATGATTTTAATGTCAAAAATTTTAATTTTAATATCAATATCAGAAATCGATATCATATTTAAAGAATTTAGAGAAGGTAAAGTGTAAAGGAGTCCTTGGGTGGTACAAAGCGTTAAGCCCTTGACTGCTAACTGAAAGGTTTGCAGTTCAAGTCTACGCAGAAGCACCTTGAAGGAAAGGCCTGGTGACCTACTGCTGAAAAAGCAGCCATTCAAAACCCTGTAGGGCACAGTTCTACTGTGACATACATGGGGTTGCCATGAATTGGAGTCGACTCAATGGTAGCTAGCAACAAAAGTGTAAAGGATAGACTGTAAGACTTCCAAAAAGTACACAAATAAGCCCACCATGATACTTACGAAGAGGTTTGGTTAACTGAAGCATTCACAGTCTCTGAAAGAACGCAGCAAGAAGATATTTTGACAAGTTTATTGTTCAAAAGATATTTTATTTATTGTATAACTTTAAAAATAATTAGAACATTATTCTCAGCCAGCTGACTACCATAAGAGGAAATAATACTTTTTGATTATTTTACAAGGAAAATCACCTTTGATAATTTCTGGATTTATGTAAAATATTAGAAAGAGGAGTACGATTTTAGCTTTATTGGAGGCCCAAAATTATCAGTTGATATTGATGGTGTATAGAATGATTTTGAATGTGTGATATAGTATTTAATATTTTAATTTCATTTGTTTTATAATTGGAGGCTATAAACCTAATAAATACCTCTTAAATTCATAATAGCATGAAATAAACATCATATTAGGATATATGCATTTCATTATAATGACTTTTTTAATGGTAATGTTAGATGTAGATTTAATACCTGGGTTTAGAAGATAAAGATGGTAGACTAAAGAAAATTGTTTTATTTCTTCTGTTTTTCTGCTCTGTTAATGTAGAAATTTCTAATGAGCTATAACCTATAAATTTCAGTGATGTTATCTAAAATTTTACCTAAGTGAACCAAATAAAATCAGGTAGACTGTCAAGAAAATTGATTGGGTTGCTTAAGGTTCAGTCTAATTTGTTCATTATAAACTGACTAAAAACCTGTCTATATATCTTCAAATTGAAAAAGTTTGAAAATTATTAGTGGTACAGTAAATTGAGGAGTTAGATTGAATCTGGCCTTACAGTTTGTAAACAGATAGATGGAAAAAGTAAAGGTAGCAAAGGAGACATAGGAGAACAGGGCAGAAAGATATGAGGAAGACTCAAGTGTAGAGGCAGATTACTTGAAGATTTCTTTAGAAAGAATGCTAAGAAAGAGAAATTCATGAATGTCTCAACATGACAGAAAGGTCAAAGGTGGCAAAAATGAAACAAACAGGTTCAAAACAACAAACAACTAACACAGAACTGCTAAGAGGCACCTGAATTAGATCAAGAGGAAATTGATGGTTTTGGTAACAATATTTTCAGTAAGATGATGGATAGAATTAAATTGGTAGAATCAGTACTTTTGAGAGTCGATGTGTAAATATTTGATTTTATAAGAGAAAAGTGGTGGGAAAGTAGCAGAGATGGTGGATTCCGATATCATTTTGGTATATTGTGACATTGGTGATGCAACTGAGCCACAGTGGAAAAACTGAGATTACCAGAAAGGAAGAAGGGTGGGCAATAATGGTTGAGATTTGCTTTTTAAAGTAGAAGAGTATCTGATTTGGAAAATTTTTCTTTACTTGATGAAAATACGTATTTCATTTGAATTCTCAATAAAATCTGAGATTTAGCTCCTTTCAGTTTAAATAAAAATATGTGATTCTGCTGGAAGATTGTATTAGTTTCTTATTGCTGCTGTAACAAATTGCCAAAACTTAGTGTCTTAAAACAACACAAATTTATTATTTTACAGTTCTGGAGGTCAGAAGTCTGAAGTGAGCTCACTGAGCTAAAATCAAGGTGTTGAAAGGACTGTGTTCCTTTCTGGAGGCTCTAGGAGAGAATCTGTTTTCTTGCCTTTTCCAGCTTCTAGAGACTACTCTCACGCCTTGGCTGGTAGTCCCTTTTCATCTTCAAAGCCAGTGGTAGCTGGTTGAATCTTTCTCACATCACATCACTCTGATATTAACTTCCCTGCCTTCTTCTTTTGTATTTAAGGACCTTATGATTACATTAGCTCCATCCAGATAATCAGGGTTATATCTCAAAGTCAGTTGATTAGCAACCTTAATTACATCAGCAACCTTAATTCCCCTTTGCCATATAGTCTAATATATTCACAGGTTCTTTGCGGGGGACATTATTCTACTTACCACAAGGATGCTGATCACTCCCACCTGGTTTTTTATATTATTATTATTTTACAGAACATTTTAAACACAAAAGAACAGAGAGAATAGTATAATGAACCCCCGGCTTCAACAATTATATATATATTATATAAATCTTGTTCATTTATATCCTTCTATTTACCACTCTCCCACTTCATTATTTTAAAGAAAGTCTTAGACATTATACCATTTCATCTGTAAAAACTTCAGAGATCAGATAAGGGATACCCCTTTCTTTTTAAAACAACCCCCAAACCACTATCATATAAAAAATAATGATAATTTCTTTATATAACATTCAGTTAATGTTTAAATATTTTCAGTTGGCTCATATTATATTTTTGAAGGTGATTTTTTTGGATTGTGATCCAAACAAGGTCCATGTTGTATTTTCATCTAGCTTGAAGTTATCTTTAATTCAATTTGTATAAAGTTATAGGGGATATATATATAAAACTCTGTCCGATTCCTTTCTGAACTGGAAGACTGTATGTGAGGAAGAGAGTAGGTTGTTCAGTGTATTACAAGAAGGCAAGTAGAGGACTTTTAAAAGTTGTCTTCCAGAGATGGTCATATCCTTTAAGGAATTGGACAAAAGACATTTTAGGTCATCCTGAACTATTTCTGCTTTGTGATGCTGTTGTAGGGTAGGTTTCCTTGTGTATGTTGGAAAACAGGGAAGTATCATGAAAGACACAGACTATGTCAAGGTGAAGAAAAGTGGATTGGATTCTTTAGGTTGCATTTTTATTTATGAGATTAAGTTATGAGAGGGATAAGATGGTATCCAGTTTCACATATCTCTTAAATGAGTATTTAGAAAACAGGTGAAAGTATAAAACATTTGAAAAGGACTTACTCTACAGTACTTAGAAAAGAATTATATTAAATGTATCTGAAAGTGAATTAGGCCAGTGTCTATTTTATCTATAAATTAGATTTCTTTTAAGCTACAGGGTGTCAGAGACGCAGGTTAATAGGCTAACTGAATTAGAGGGCAGTAAGAGGAGGATCAGAATATTGATGAGGAATATACTTTGATTTATTAAGAGTTGTACTTATAAATAATCTGCGTAGTATGGTTATTGATTACTTATGTGATTCAGGAGATTCCTTATTCTGATTCTTGGACATTTCTATGGTAGGATATTGATGGATCCTTTGCTTTTTTAAGTTCCATTTTAACCAAAATTCCTTTGCTATTTGAAGTAATATTCAATACCCTTATATTTTGCCACAGTTACTCAAGTAGTTATTAGTGTATTTACTTGTTCTGTAAACATTTGTTGAAGGCACATTATCTATATAGCCTTTATCCTAGGTACTTTTTAACTGGGCCATCACTTTTTAGGAGTGAGTTTTGAAGGCAAGCACGCACTATATGAGCCATTTGTATTTTTGAGTGATTTGTATGATTTACATCAAATGTGTACTTTAATTCATTCTTTGTAAAATATTCTACAAAATTTCCTCTTCTATCCTTTTTTTTTAAAAATGGCTCAATTTCTTTGCTCCTTGCCCCTTCCTACCTTATATTTCTACTATTTTTTAATCCTTTTATAATGTATTTGCTAACTTTCTCCTTGTCCTTTTCTTACTTTAATGTCCATTTATATACTCTTGGCTAAAAGCTCCTTTATTCTAAAATGAATGAAAGTGCCTGGAAAATGATTAAAACATACAGTTTCATTTACTAATTTTATTTCCCTAACAAATCTAATTCTGTTATTGGGACTATTCCAAAATAATTCTTTAAGTCACACCTTCTCTTTTATTCACCAATTTCTTCTTTAAATGATCAAAGAGTGTTTAATCTCAATGTAATCATCAAAGAATTATCCCCAAACAATCCTCCTTTGTTCCCTGATAAGTAACACTCTAATTTCTGTCTTCATACAAAGCAGGATTATATACTTACTATAATTTTAACTTTTTTCACAGCATCCATATATTTTATTCTGAGGAGAGCTATAAAACCAAACCTGTGGCCGTCGAGTCGATTGCGACTTACAAGGACCTTATAGGACACAGTAGAACTTCCCCAACAGGGTTTCCAAGGAGTGGCTGGTGGATTCTAACTGCTGACCTTTTGGTTAACAGCCGAGCCCTTAACCAGGGTGCCACCAGGGCTCTGAGGAGAGCTATGGATTTAAAAATTTGGGGGCAAAAGGAAAATATTGGGAAGATGGGATGCTAAGACATTGATACCTGAAAGCAAAACAGAAAAGGGCAGGGAGTGAAGTATTTGAAGTATTATTTACACACAATAATATCAGCAGATTTTTAGTACTCTGTTCAGTGAGTTTTGACAGTTGTTTTCATCTGTGTAACCATCAGCCAAAACAAGATGTCAAATATTTCTATCATCTTTTAAAGTTTCTTCCTGCCCCTTTCCCATCAGTTTTCCATCCCTACCCCTTTCCAGAGGCAACTAATTTCTGACTTAGTTTAGACTGTTCTTGAATTTCATATAAACATTACCCTACAGTATGTATTGTATTTCTCTCTCTGTGTGTATGTGTGTGTGTGTGTTTGTGTGTGTGTGTGTGTGTGTGTGTGTGTGGTGTCTTTCACTCAACATAATGTTTTCGAGATTTATCTATGTTGTTGAGTATATCTGTCATTCGTTCCTTTTTATTGCTGAGTAGTAATTCAAATATTTTTATTGAAAAATTAAGTTTTCATTATAAATATGGATATGCTTAATAAAGAAACAACACAGCAGGTAGAGAGGAGAGAAAAAAAAAACACTTCTAAATTATCCATACTTTGAGCACTCGGAGACAGATAGCAATTATTAATTTTTGGGTGAATTTCATTTCTGTATTTTTTTGTCATCTGAAAATAAACAAAGAGCACCCAAATGAACACTCCCAGAGACTAATTATTGAGACTTTGCTATAGTAAAGGACTCAGCCATCATCACTTGCATTGGCAGAGACTCAAAGGCAGGCAGGGGAGTGGGAAGTTTTATAGTTAAAAAAAAAGAGAAGGCTTCAGATATGCTGATTGGAGGCTGTTGACATGGGGAAGCTGGAGGCACCATAACTAGAAGCAGGGCATTATACATGATTGGCTTGGGGAGCACATTTGGGGTCTGGAGTTGGAAACAAGGACGAAAGATAGCGAAGCTGGCAGTCATCGAATAAGTCCTGACAATTCTGGGCCACTTGCTGGAGAGGTTGTGGTTTGGCTTCCTGGACTGGTTGCTGCAGAGGTTGTGGGTTCCAGTTCTTTTGTCATATATGGTCTGGCCATTGCCATTTTGAATATTCAGTCTCTCAGTTAAATTCTTGTATATGTTACAAATCTTGTACAGAATTTTGCATCCTAATTTTTTTCACTTAACATTATAAACATTTTTCTATCTTGTTATGAAATTTGTATTTACATGAATTTAATGGCTCTATTTATATAATCCATCTAGTACATATACTGTTAGTTTATTATTGGAAATTCGGGTTGTTTCAATTTTTTTCCATTTTTAAAATAATGCTGTTATGAACATGTTAGCATTAAACCTTCAGCATATTTAGTATTATTTCCTCAGACTAGACTCCTAGATGTAAAATAGTTAGGTTCTAGGTTCTTTTTATATCTTGCCAAATTACTTTCCAAAAGGATTCACCAATCTTAACTCTCTCTAGTAATATATAACTGCTGGTTTAATGGTATAGTCACCAGCTTTAGATATTTAAGAATATTTTTTCCAATTCAGTAGGTGAAAAATAAAATTTCACAGTTGTTCTAACTTATGTATTTTGATTGTTATTGATCTTGTTTATTTTTCTATTTACTTATTAACTAGTTGGGTTTCTTATTTTATTAATTGTCTTTTCATATCCTTTACTGTCTTATCTATTAGTCCTTAGTAATTTTCGTTTAGTTTGTATAATATCTTTGCATATTAAATATATTAACTTTTGTCTATTATGGTTTTGTGAAAATATTCTCCAGTTCATTATTTGTATCTTAGTCGTGATTTTCATAATATACACAAATTTATATAATTTTCGTGTAGTCAAATCTATTGATCTCTTTCTTAGTGAATTCTTTTATCTCTTAAGCAAGGAAATTCCTCTATAATCTTGAGTTTGATTAAATATTTATTTGTGTTTTCTTCTATTTTTTGATGCTTTAATCAGTAGAATTTGTTTTGATGTGTAGTGTGACTCTGAAATTATTTTTCTCCAGTCAGCCAGGCAGTTGTGCCATACCATTTATTAACTGGTTCTTTCCTTTGCCACTGATTTGTGATACTCCTTTGGCATATATTAACTTTTGACGTGTACTAGGATTTGTATTGTGGATAGCTATGTTCTTCCACATTTCTGTCTGCTCTTCTGCCAATAGCATACTGATTTAATTTTCAGTCTAAAGACTGACCCAAAAGAATTTGTAGACTGGGTTGTGGCATCGCTTCTTGGTCTTTTGGCTAAGATCAAGTAGAGACTGGGTTGTGGAATATTTAAAAGGAAATGTAGTGTCCATGCCCTTCAGCCAAAGACTGCATACCTGTAGTCAAACAAAGTTGGGATTCTTTCAGGGGAGACTGCTTATCATGGGGAGCCATGAGACATCTAAGTAGGAGGGTGATAGGAGGGGCTTGTTACAGGAGTTGGGCTTGTGTTTGGTTGTTTTGGGGAAGGTTCAAAGAAGTACGAAGTGAGTGTATCAGAAAGTAAGGACAATTCTATCATTTGGTATCCTAAGAATTTTTATCTAAGAAGTGGGAGGAATGGTGTGGAGCTAAAGCTATAATTGGTAAAGAAGCAGCAGTCACTTACGTTAGCCAGATGAGGGGAACTTTTTTTTTTTTTTTTTTTAATGATACTTCAGGTGAAGGCTTACAGAACAAATAGTTTCTCATGAAACAGTAGTACACATGTTGTTTTATGACATTGGTTAACAACCCCACAACATATTAAGCCTCTAAATTCTCAACCTTTTTTTTTTTTTTGATGAAAATACAGATAGCCAAAAATACACCGTTTCAAAAATTTCTACATACACAGTTCAGTGACATTGACTACGCTCTTCCAACTGTGCTGTTATTCTCACTTAAGATGAAGGCTTACAGAACAAAATAGTTTCTCATTTAACAGTTACTACACATGTTGCCCTATGACAATGGTTAACAATCTCACAACACATCAAGAATATCCTTACTCCACCTTGTGTTCCCTATCACCAGGGGACTTCCTTGTCTCCTTCTGTCTTCTGGCCCTTGTCACTGGACTACTGTACCTCATTAGTCTCATTTGGTTTTTTTTTTTTTTTAACACCATTTCAAAACTTTTTACTTACACATTTAAGTGATATTGACTATGCTCTTCCAATTGTGCTGCCATTCTCGCCCAAGATGAAGGCTTACAGGACAAAACAGCCTCCCATTTAATAGTTACTACAAATGTTGCCCTATAACAGTGGTCAACAATCTCACAACACATCGACAGTGTCCTTACTCAACTTGTGTTCCTTATCATCAGTTTTCTACTCCCCCTCTGCCTTCTGGCCTTTGTCACCGGACTCCTGTACCTCGTTAGTCCCGTTTATTTTTACTGGGCTGTCTACTCCCAGGCTTAACATCGAACCTCGAAGGTAACTTCACCTCTGAGCTGAAAGGGTGTCTGGGGGCCACACTCTTAAGGTTTCTCCAGTATTCTTTAGGCCAGTAAATCTGGTCTTTTTTTTTTTTTTTTTGGGAGTTAAAATTATGCTCTACATCCTTCTCCAGCTCTGTCCAGAACCCTCTGTTGTGATCCTTGTCAGAGCAGTCAGTGGTGGTAGCCGGGCACTGTCTAGCTGTACTGGACTCGGTCCGGTGGAGGCCTTGGTAGCTGTGGACAATTAGTCCTTTGGACTAATCTTTTCGTTGTATCCTGTTCTCTTCATTCTCCCTTGCTCCCGAAGGGATGAGACCAGTTGAGTATCTTAGATGGCCGCTCATAGGCTTTTAAGACCCCAGACACTACTCACCAAGGTAGAATGTAGAGCATTATCTTTATAAGTAGTGTCATGCCAATTGAGCTAGATGTTTGAGGGGAACTTTTGATCACTTTTGTGGTTTGCATAGAGTTTTTATTTTTATCAGCACTCAGTCATGATTCCAGAGCAGTCTTCTTTTTGTCTTGCTTCATCACAGTAACAGAGTGGCCTGTTTGATGTTAGTTTTCTGTGAAATTGTTTATGTTCAACAGGAGAACACCATGGCTTAGCTGTAAGTGCCAGCTGACAAATGTTAGGGGCAGTTTTTTTATTTCTTAGCAATTTATTAGTTTTAAAGTAACTTTTGTAGCTATGGTTGCTACAATATGTTGCTAAGCAGGCCAGTTTAAGTAAGTAGATTAGAAAAATTTTCTTATTATTGACAGCCAGCAACCCATATTGGTTGTTTTGTATTTGTTATATAATTGTTGGACAACAACTGTTGTTTAGTATAATTACATACTTGAAATCATGTACTTGAAAACAACGCTTCTAAATAAATATAAAAATTTCATGTATTCTGGAGGCGGGGCCAACATGGTAGAGTAGTCAGATGCTTATGGTGGACCCTCTTACAACAAAGACCCGAAAAAACAAGTGATTCGATTATATATGGCAGTCTTGGAGCCCTGAACATCAAAGGCAGAAATGAGGAACCAGACTGAGTGGCAGGGGGAGGGAGAGATGGTTCAGAAGCAGCGAGGAGTTGCCAGACCTGACCCAGCGGGAGCCTGAGCCCTTCAGGCCTGATCAGCTCGTGGGTGAGCAGTGAGGCAGGCAAGCAGCTGTGCTCAGGAAGTGTGTTTTCTGCACTGGGAGAGACCCACCCACTGAGAGTCTACATGGCCACCCAGAAGCAGTGAGAAGCAGCCCTCATTGGTGAAAGATAAGTACTTGCGTACGGCTTACAGAGTGGATCAGAAACACCCCCCTTAGGGAAAAACCTCTCTCCCATTTACCTCCCCACTCCCTGCTCTGCACTGGGTCCCAGACCGGCTTCAGCAATTGCCAAGTCCCCTGGGCCGGAAGTAAGATCCATCACATGCCTGAAGCCCTTCTTCCTGCCTTGGAGAATGAACAAATTAACAAACATAGGAAAAAACAAACTGCTGGCTCCACTATGCCAGGAACCCAGCACACCTCCTTTGCCTAGGCACAGGCATAAGGGATCCATGGACTCTGAGTGCCTTTCCCCCTGCATAGACTTGTGTGGGCCCATCTCAACAGCGTAGGCCCTCATTACCACAGTACAACAGGGTATATACCAGAAGTCTAACTTCAACTATTTCAGCTGTGAAGTGGCAGGTTCTTGACATTTGACACTGCTCTGCCCATTAAGCAGGGTCTTCACCTACTCACATCAGGGTCCTGAGGACTGGTGGCTCCACCCACGCCACCTAGCCACCTGCAATAGGGGCCCATGAATAAGAGGTGCCCCCCAGTCCTTACAGCCAACAGCATTAGGTGCTCATAGTCCGGCTGCAAAACCCACCCATGTGCTCTAGGGAGCAGGGATACACCTTCCTTCTGGACACTTGGGGACAGCCGTCAGCCCCCTGCCTTGCTCAGAGTGTGTCCCCCTGCTACAGCCAGATGCCTGTGCCTACACCAATCACCCATGCCTGTCTAGGACTGTAAGTGAGAGCCTACAGCACACACTTGGTGTCTATCTAGCTGGGCACCTGAGCTGAATCCATACAGGAGGAGTGGGCGGACTCCTGAGCTCACATACCTAGTAACAGATCTAACCACCTGGTGACAGGACATTAGAGCTCCAAAGGTGCCAATTATCAAACTAGCTCACATGAGCAGCCTATTTGGGCATATCAAAACAAAACAAGAAGCTAGGACACAATAAGCAAGCATAAAATAAATAAATATAATAACTTATTGATGGCTGGGAGACAACAGTCAATATCAAATCACATAAAGAGGCAATCCATGATGGCTTTAGCAAGCTCCCAAAATAAAGAATCTAGAAATTTTCCCGAGGAGGAAAATTTCTTGGAATTACCTGAGGCAGAATACAAAAGATTAATATACAGAACTCTTTAAGAAATTAGGAAGGAAATTAAGCAAAATGCAGAACACGCAATAGAGGAAATTAAAAAGATTAGAGAAGAGTATAATGACAAATTTAACAGGCTGCAAAAATCCATAGAGAGATAGCAATCAGAAATCCAGAAGATTAATAATAAAATTTCAGAATTAGACAACTCAATAGAAAGTCATAGGAGCAGAATTGAGGCAATGGAAGTCAGAATTAGTGAGATTGAAGATAAAGCACTTGACACCAATTTATTTGAGGAAAAATCAGATAAAAGGATTTAAAAAAATGAAGAAACCCTAAGAATTATGTGGGAGTCTATCAAGAGGAATAACCGACGAGTGACTGGAGTACCAGAACGGGGAGGATAACAGAAAATGCAGAGAGAATTGATGAAGATTTCTTGCCAGAAAACTTCCCTGATATCGTGAAAATGATAAGATATCTATCCAAGATGCTCATCGAACCCCCACATACAATAGATCCCCAGAGAAAGTCACCACGACATATTACAATCAAACTTTCCAAAACAAAAGATAAAGAGACAATTTTAAGAGTGGCTAGGGATAAACGAAAAGTCATCTACAAAGGAGAGTCAATAAGAATAAGTTAGGACTACTCAGCAGAAACCATGCAGGCAAGAAGGCAACGGGATGACATATATAAAGCCATGAAGGAAAAAAACTGCCAGTCAAGAATTATATATCCAGCAAAACTGTCTCTCAAATATGATGGCGAAATTAGGGCATTTCCAGATAAACAAAAGTTTAGGGAATTTTCACAAACCAAACCAAAATTACAAGATATACTAAAGGGAGTCCTCCAGTTAGAAAATCAGTAACATCAGATAACAACCAAGACTAGAACACAGGACAGAGCAACCAGATATCAACCCAGATAGGGAAGACACAAAAGTAAATCAAAACTAAAACACTGAAAATAGGGAAACAGATGTCAATATGTAAAAGATGACAACATTAAAACAAAAAAGAGGGACTTAAAAATGGTAGACATAGATTTTTCCTATGGTGAGGAAGTCAAGGCAATATAAAGAAGTAAAAGACTGGTATAAACTTAGAAAAATAGGAGTAAATATTAAGGTAACTACAAAGGAAACTAATAATCCTACAAGTCAGAATAAAAAACTAGAGAAATATAAAGACTCAGCAAACAGAAAATCAACAACAATGAAAAAGATGAAAAGAAAGTACATAAAAATGACTCAGCGCAGAAAATTAAGTGGAACAAAGAAACTGTGAACAACACACAAAAAAAGACGTCAAAATGATAGCACTAAACTCATACCTATCCATAATTATGCTGAATGTAAATGGACTAAATGCACCAATAAAGAGACAGAGAATGGCAGATTGGATAAAAAAACACGATCCATCTATACGCTGCCCACAAGAGACACACCTTAGACTTAAAGACACAAACAAACTAAAACTCAAAGGATAGAAAAAAAAAATATCAAGCAAACAACACTCAAAAAAGATCAGGAGTGGCAATATTAATGTCTGACAAAATAGACTTTAAAGTAAAATCTACCACAAAGGATAAGGAAGGACACTATATAGTGATTAAAATGTCAATACATCAGGAAGCCAACCATAATAAACATTTACGCACCCAATGACAGGGCTCCAAAATACATAAAACAAACTGTAACAGCGCTGAAAAGAGAGAGAGACAGCTCCGCGGTAATAGCAGGAGACTTCAACACACCACTTTCGGTGAAGGACAGAACATCCAGAAGGAAGCTCAACAGAGACACTGAAGAGCTAAATGCTACAATCAACCAACTTGATCTCATATACCGAACACTCCACCCAACAGCAGCCAAGCTTACTTTCTTTTCCAACGCACATGGAACATTCTCCAGAATAGACCACATATTAGGCCATAAAGCAAGCCTTAACAAAATCCAAAGCATCAAATTTTACAAAGCATCTTTTCTGAACATAAAGCCATAAAACTAGAAGTCAACAACAGAAAAAGCTAGGAAAAAAATCAAACACATGGAAACTGAACAACACCTTGCTCAAAAACTGCTGGGTTATAGAAGAGATTAAGGATGGAATAAAGAAATTCATATAATCAAACGAGAATGAAAACACATCCTACCACACCCTTTGGGACACAGTGAAAGCAGTGCTCAGAGGTCAGTTTATGGCAATAAATGCACACATCCAAAAAGAAGAAAGGGCCACGATCAAACCATTAACCCTACAACTGGAACAAGTAGAAAGAGAACAGCAAAAGAAGCCCTCAGGTGCTAGAAGAAAGGAAATAATAAGAATTAGAGCAGAATTAAATGAAATAGAGAATAGAAAAACAATTGAAAGAGTTAACAAGTCCAAAAGCTGGTTCTTTGAAAAGATCAACAAAATTGATAAACCATTGGCCAGAGTGACAAAAGAAAAACAGGAGAGCAAGCAGATAACCCATATAAGAAATGAGATTGGTGATATCATAAAAGACCCAACTGAAATTAAAAGAATCATAACAGAATACTGTGAAAAATTGTACTCTAACAAATTTGAAAACCTAGAAGAAATGGACAAATTTCTGGAAACTCACTACCTACCTAAACTAACACAAACAGAGGTAGAACAACTAAATTAGCCCATAACAAAAGAAAAGGTTGAAAAGGTAATTAAAAAACTCCCAACAACAACAAAAAAAGCCCTGGCGCGATGGCTTCACTGGAGAATTCTACCAATCTTTCAGAGAAGAGTTAACACCACTACTACTACAGGTATTTCAGAGCATAGACAGGATGGCATACTCCCAAACTCATTCAATGAATCCAGCATAAACCTGATACCAAAACCAGGTAAAGATACCACAAAAAAAGAAAATTACAGACCAATATCCCTCACGAACATTGATGCAAAAATCCTCAACAAACTTCTAGCCAATAGAATTCAGCAGCATATCAAAAAACTAATTCATCATGATCAAGTGGGATATATAGTAGGTATGCAGGGATGGTTCAACATTAGAAAAACAATCAGTGTAATCCATCACATAAATAAAACAAAAGACAAGAGCCACATCATCTTATCAATCAATGCAGAAAAGGCATTTGACAAAGTCCAACACCCATTAGTGATAAAAACTCTCAACAAAATAGGAATAGAAGGGAAATTCCTCAGTATAATTAAGGGCATTTATACAAAGGTAACAGCCAACATCCTCCTAAATGGAGAGACTTTGAAATCATTCACCTTGAGAACGGGAACTAGACAAGGATGCCCTTTATCACCACTCTTATTCAACAGAGATCCTAGCCGGAGTAATTAGGCTAGAAGAAGAAGTAGCGGGCATCCATACTGGTAGGGAAGAAGTCAAAGTATCTCTATTTGCAGATGATATGGTCTTATACACAGAAAACCCCAAAGAATCCACAAGAAAACTACTGGAACGAATAGAAGATTTCAGCAAAGTTTCAGGATACAGGATAAACATACAAAAAATCAGTTGGATTCCTTTACACCAACAAAGAGAACCTTGAAGAGGAAATCACCAAATCAGTACCATTTACAGTAGCCCCCAAGAAGATAAAATACTTAGGAATAAATCTAACCAGAGACATAAAAGATCTATACAATGAAAAATACAAGACACTACTGCAGGAAACCGAAAGAGACCTGCCTAAGTGGAAAAACATACCTTGTTCATGGATAGGTAGACTCAACATAGTGAAAATGTCAGTTCTACCCAAAGTGATCTACAGATGCAGTGCAATCCTGTTCCACACTCCACCGGCATTTTTTTAATGAGATGGAGAAACTAATCACCAACTTCATATGGAAAGGGAAGAGGCCCCAAATAAGTAAAACATTACTGAAGAAGAGCAAAGTGGGAGGCCTCACACTACCTGATTTTAGGACCTGTCATACTGCCACAGTAGTCAAAACAGCCTGGTATTGGTACAACAACAGATACATAGGTCAATGGAACAAAATTGAGAATCCAGACATAAATTAATCCACTTATGAGCAGCTGATATTTGCCAAAGGCCCAAAGTTCATTAATTGGAGAAAAGACAATCTCTTTAACAAATGGTGCTGGCATAACTGGGTATCCACCTGCAAAAAACTGAAACAAGACCCATACCTCACACCATGCACAAAAACAAACTCAAAATGGATCAAAGACTTAAATATAAAATCAAAAACGGTAAAGATCATGGAAGAAAAAATAGGGACAATGCTAGGAGCCCTAATACATGGCATAAACACAGTACAAACCATAAGTAACAATGCACAAGCACCAGAGGAGAGACTAGATAAATCGGAGCTCCTAAAAATCAAACACTAATCTCATCAAAAGACTTCACCAAAAGAGTAAAAAGACAACCTACAGACTGGGAAAAAAATTTTGGCTATGACAAATCCGATCAGCGTCTAATCTCTAAAATCTACAAGATACTGCAAAACCTCAACAACAAAAAGACAAATAATCCAATTAAAAAATGGGCAAAGGACATGAACAGGCACTTCGCTAAAGAAGATATTCAGGCGGCTAACAGACACATGAAGAAATGCTCACCATCATTAGCCATTAGAGAAATGCAGATCAAAATTACAATGAGATACCATCTCACCCCAACAAGGCTAGCATTAATCCAAAAAGCACAAAATAATAAATGCTGGAGAGGTTGTGGAGAGACTGGAACACTTATGCACTGTTGGTGGGAATGTAAAATGGTACAACCACTTTGCAAATCGATTTGGCGCTTCCTTAAAAAGCTAGAAATAGAAGTACCATACGGTCCAGCTGTCCTGCTCCTTGGAATATATCCTAGAGAAGTAAGAGCCGTCACATGGATAGATGTATGCACACCCATGTTCATTGCAGCACTGTTCACAATAGCAAAAAGATCAAAACAACCTAGGTGCCCATCAACGGACGAATGGTTAAACAAATTATGGTATATCCATAAAATGGATAAAGAAGCCATGAAACATGTTATAACATGGAGGAAGCTGGAGGTCATTATGCTGAGTGAATTTAGTCAGTCACAGAAGGACAAATATTGTATAAGACCACTATTATAAGAACTGAAGAAAAGTTTTAAACACAAAAGAAAACATTCTTTGATGGTTACGGGGGTGAGGGTTATTTACTAACTAGATAGTAGATAAGAATTATCTTAGGTGAAGGGAAGGACAGCACACACTGCAGGGGAAGTCAGCACAACTGGACTAAACCAAACCTAAGAAGTTTCCTGAATACAATCAAACACTTTGAGGGGAGTAGCAGGGGTAGGGGTCTGGGGACCATGTTTTCAGGGGACATCTAGGTCAATTGGCATAACAAAGCTTATTAAGAAAATGTTCTGCATCCTACTTTGGTGAGTGGCATCTGGGGTCTTAAAAGCTTTCAAGCAGCCGTTTAAGATGCATCAATTGATCCCAACCACCTGGAGTAAAGGAGAATGAAGAACACCAAAGACACAAGGAAAGTATTAGCCCAAGAGACAGAAAGGGCTACGTAAACCAGACTTCATCAGCCTGAGACCAGAAGAATTAGATGGTGCCTGGCTACCACCAATGACCGCCCTGACAGGGAACACAACAGAGAGTCCTGGATGGAGCAGCAGAAAGGTGGGGTGCAGAACTCAAATTCTAGTAAGAAGACCAGATTTAATGGTCTGACTGAGACTGGAGGAACCCTAGAAAGCATGGCCCCTGGATTCTCTACCAGCCCAGAACTAAAACAATTTCAGAGGCCAACTCTTCAGATGGGGATTGGTCTGGATTGTGGGACATAAAGTGATACTTGTGAGGAGTGTGCCTCTTAGCTCAAGTAGATACAAGAAACTAAACAGCGGCTTCTCTCCGGAGGTGAGATGAGAAGGCAGGGAGGGTTAGGAGCTGGTTGAGTGGACTTGAGGAATCGGGTGGAAAGGAGGAGTGTGCCATCACAGTATGGGGAGAACAATTAGAGTCACATAACAATGTATGTATACATTTTTGTATGGGAAGAAAAATTTCATGTATTCTTTTTATTTGTACTATTTCCCTATTCACGTTTTCTTTTCCTCTCCATTTTGAGAAAATAATGCAGATTTTATTTCCTCCATATATTACTTCCTAGCAGGCAGCTATTTTTAACTCTACAGGTAGAGGATTTGAAGTAACTGTTTTTCTGAGTGTCAGTCAACTCTATGAATTTAGTACTTTTGTGTAGCAAGTGAATTCTGGAAATTCTGCTTACTGTAGAAATAAAGCTATTTTTCAGAAATCCTACGGGAGGCTCTGTTGTGTATGTGATAGCTTGAATTAGGTAAGCTGCTCATAGTCATCTGATTTTTCACATGAGCTATGTGACATCAGCTAAACCAGTTATTTTAACTAGGTGCCAAAGAGCAATTATTCTTTGGCCTGCATGACTGAAAACATTTTACCCCACTGGAGCAGTCTTAATTCCATGTTTTAACCTTTCCTTCTTAGCCACTCTGCTATAATGGCAAGCAAATTATTTGATAAAGCAAATTCTGTGAGGTAAAATAATATTCTTAGCAAATACATGTTTTGAGAAGTGCACTGTATTTGGTAGCAGGATGGGAGACTGTGTGAGTGATTCATACTCAGCACCTTATACTTACTGGGTCTGGTGGAAATTCAGGCAAGGAGGCACATAGGGCATAGTCCCAGTAGACAGTTGGTTTAAAGATGGTATTTAATTGTTTTAGTTTGAGCAGGTAATAGGCAGAAATTAAGATTTAATATCAAAGCCCCAGTCCCTGAAAGAGTAAAGAGTGATGCAGGAGGAACTGTAATACTGGACAAGAATCCAAATACTCAGGTTGATCTTGAGGAACCAGGCTTAAAGGTCATTGGGTACCAGCAGCAAAGCTGACTCAAACCAAGTCTACTGACCTTATCCAGTGAAAGGATTAATTTTAAAGGAATAGTAATAGTTTCCTGAAGTCACCGAACTATTTTCTTCTCACAACTTCACACTACAAGAAGTTTGGGTTTTTCTATCCCTTTTATTCTTTCTGCCTGGATTAGCTATAATAAGCTGCTCTTCTTCATTTTTTCATGATTCATTTCTTTCCCTAGTTTTCTCTCTCTCTCTCTCTTTTTTTTTATCATTGTTGTTGGTCAGCCTTTCTTTTTGCTGTCTCAGTTGTTTTTGCCAAGTCATATTCTGCCTCTGTCCCCAGATTAAGTGTAATTTCTGGTGGTAAATTGTCTTGAAACACTTTAAAACTTCTTTTCAGTATTCTTTAAAAATAAGCTTAAAACCTTGAAGTCCACATTGGAATTAATTTATATAATTTAGTCAAGAGTTTCAGCATTGTAATAATAATGATTTATAATTTAATAATTTATAGTTTACTGAGTTATTTCATAGAATCAAATCTGACTTTGAAATATATTAACAAGAGTATAAGTTTGACTTTTTCAATTACATTGAGGTTTACCGTGAGTTATTTTAAATTCAAGAGTGTATCCAGCACTTTATTTTTTCATTCTTTATTTTTGTTTCACAAATAATGTATATTCCTTGTAGAAAAATGAGAAAATAATAGGTAATCAAAAAGAAAAAAGTTCACCCATTATTTACCCAGATATTACCACCATTAATATTTTGAAGTATGTATTTCCAGATATTTTTCTATGCTTATGAGTACATGTAAAAAGTTTTTATATAAAAATGAGATGTATATATTCTTCTTTGAAACTTTTTCCTATTTAATATGTTATAAGTATCTTCCTTGTCCATTTATTTATGTATTTTTACATATTGTCTTAGTTTCCTGGTACCGCTGTAACAGAAAAACCACAAGTGGGTGATTTTAAAGAACAGAGATTTATTTTCTCACAGTTCGAGAGGCTAGAAGTTCACATTCAGTGTGTGGCTGCAGGAGACAGTCTTTCTTTGACTGTTTCAGCTTCTGGTAGCCGGCAATCCTTGGTTCCTTGGCAGTCTTCACGTGGCATCTATCTTCTCCTGCTTACGCTTCCTTCTGTTTCTAATCTGCCTCTTATAACTAGAAGTGATTAGGTTTAGGGCACAATTTACACTGTTATGGCTTCATTAACATAACAAACAAAAGCCTATTTCCAAACAGGATTAGTTCCACTGGTATAAGGGTTGGATTCCAGTATATATTTTTGGGGGACACAATTAAATCCATAACATTTATGGTTGAGTGGTTGCCTAGAGTTCTATTATAATTGTTCATCCTGACTTATTTATATCAATCCTCAATTTTTAATATTTTATTTTCATAAAAATACTACAATAAATATCTTTGAATGTGCATCCTTACATACTCAGAATTTTTTCTTAGGAAAAATTCCTAGGAGAACAGTTGCTCAGCTAAAGCATAATCATACTTTTGTAAACATTTTTGATATGTATAATCAAATTTGTCCCACTGAAAAGATGTGTAAGTTATATTTCTAATAGAAGCTTTTACAAGTACTTATTTCCTTACAATTTTGAGAACCCTGGAAATTACCATTGTTTTTTAAATCCCTGATCACATCATTGGCAAGAGATAGTTACTCAAGGTTATTTTAATTTGTATTTCATTAATTAGTAGTGACTTTTGCACATTAAAAAATATTTATTGCCCATTTGTATTTCTTCTGCAATGAATTGTTAGTGGCCCTTGAATATTTCATTTCGGTCTATTTGACTTTTTCTTATTATTTATAAGATCTTTTCACATAGCAAAGATATTAATACTATCTATCATGTATAAAAAGCTCTTATAACACTTTGTCTATTATGTTATGTAAAAAAGGCTTTAAGAATTTCTTACTGTTATAAGAATACTTGCCAAAAACAATTTGTCGTATTTTATGAGTTTTGTTTTGTTTTACATTTGTAGTAATTCATTTTAATCCATCTTGAATTTTATTGCCATATGGTGTGAGACAGGGATGTAATTTTGTCAAATCATCACCCAGTTGTCTCAGTACCACATATGGAATATCCCTTATTTTCTCATATATTCAATTATTTATCCACATGCCCTATTTCTGAGCATTTAATTTTATTCTATTACTTAATCTCTTCCTACGTCAGTACCACATTTTAAAATAATTAGTTTTATAATTTGTTTCAATATTTAATAACTCTCCCTTCCCTTCTATTTCCCTTTTCATTATTTTTTGGTTAGTCTCAAGTTTATATTTCTAGATAAACTTGAGTCCTCTTTTTGTCATGCTTCATACAAAAATCCAGTTGGAATTTTAATGTTAATTTGGAGGAAGCTTACTATCTTTTTAATATTGAGTCTTGCATCTGGTTTTATAGTAAACCTCTCTAGTTATTCATATTTTTTTTTTACATTGACTAGGAATATTTTCTAAGTATTTTTTTCTTTAAATAGGTGACATATTTTTTGCTAGGTTGTGCCCTAGATATTTTATTTGTTTTGTTTGCCATTTTCAACAGGAATTTTTCTTACAATATATTTTCTGTTTATTACTAATCTAGAAGAAAGCTAATATTTTGGCATATTTATTTTATAAGTTTTTTTTTTATAACCTTACTGAAGTTAGGTCAGGATAGAGAGACCTCTAGGTTTATTAGAGATATATTTAAGGGATTGTACCAATTTGTATTTTAGGAATAAACTCTACTTAATTTTTAATACCTTTAAAAAGGATACTACTAGAATTGCTTTTCAGATATTTTACTTTGGACTTACTGTGTTTTTAAGAAAAATTGATCTGTAATTTTCTTTTGTGTTTGTGTATGTATGTGTGTATAGTGTGCTTTTGTGTAGAGTATGTGTGTAGTATGTGTGTGAACATACAAAGTATGTGTGTGGTGTGTGTATGTAGTCTATGTCAGGTTTCTGATAAGAGTTGTCTTGTAAAATGACTGAGAAGCTTTCTATCTTTTTCTATCTGAAATAAAGCACATTTGTTCCTTAAAGCTTTGAAAATCTTCTTTTGTCTGGAATCAGTATGTTCGAGGATTTTTTTTTAAACAAAATTTTATGGTAATTGGTCAATTTAGATGATTGCCTTCCCTTTAATGAAATTTACTAACAAAAATTTTCATAGGAAATCACTAATTTCATCCAGTGTTTCACATTTCTTAGTATAGAATTGTATATTCTTTTTAAATAATAAAATACTCCTTTGTAATGATAGTTATATTTCTCCATGTTAACATTATATGTTTGTAGTTTTTCTATCTCTTTCTCTTTGTTAGCTTTTCCAGAGACTTGTTTATTTTATTGGGCTTTTGAAAGAACTGGTTCATGGATCTGATATTTAAAAAAAGAAAACCCACTACCACCGAGTCAGTTGACTCATAAAAACCAAAAAAACCAAACCCGTTGCCATCAAGTCGATTCTGACTCATAGCGACCCTATATATAAGAAAGAGTAGAACTGCCCCATAGGGTTTCCAAGGAGTGGCTGGTGGATTCGAACTGTTGGTCTTTTGGTTAGCAGCCAATCTCTTAACCACTGTACTACCAGGGCTCCATATGTTTAACCATTTTAAATTTTGACCCTATATTTAACCATTTTAATTTTTGCCTTTCACTAATGAAGCCTCTTTAAATTCTACTTTTGGAATTTGTGAATTTTTTTCTGACTCTGCATGTAATGTATCATTACACATGTTTTAATAACATTGGAAGGGAGAAAAATTCCCAAAACCAAACTTGTTGCCGTGGAGTGGATTCCAATTCATTGTGACCCTATATGAGAGAGTAGAACTACCATATAGGGTTTCCAAAGAGCAGTTGATGCATTTGAACTGTTGACCTTTTGGTTAGCAGCCAAGCTGTTAACCACTATGCCACCAAGGCTCCTTGGAAGGAGGACTGCAAAGTATTTCCTATTTGTGGAGTGCAAAGTTCATTATTTATCTGTAAATCTTACTAATTATATATATACTGCCTATATATCTTTGTTTTTGGCTTTCTTAATCTGCCAATGACCAAAGATATATTATTCCACACAACTGTTCCTGTCCATTTTCTTTTTTCATGATTTATCTTTTGTATTTTTATACAGTGATATTCGTATCTGAAGTATTATGGCGTATCTCCACTATGAAGTATATCCTTTAGCTACATAAAATACTTGTTGTCTCGTTTAATGTTTTCTACCTTGAGTTCTGATATTAATAGTGTTTGCATTACTGTTGCAACAGCATGTGCTGCAAACTTTGGTTTGCAATACTGTTACCTAATATTTTTCCTATGCATTTACTAGAGTTTTGCAGTTTGTTTGAGATGTTTATCTTGTGAAAAGATTATAATTAGATTTTGTCTTTTAACCCAAATTGAATGCATTTCTCTTGTTAAATAAAAATAAAGCAATATATGTTTAGATAAAATGTCTAACAATTCCTCTTCCAAGAAGCAACCAGTGTTATCAGTCTCTTGTGTATTCTTCCGAGATAGGTTTTGCATATACATATAAATATTATTTTATTCTTTTACAGAAATTATAGCAGAACTTGGTATTATATACCATTGGACATATAATAATTTCCAATGTAATTTGGATGATTTTGAGTTGTTATTTTCCTAAACCTACAATTGCTGCCCAAAACTGACCAGTGTTACCTCAGTTTTTAGCTTTTGTTGGCAATGAATAGAAAAAATCTCTAAAAGCAAAATACCCTATTAAACTGTAAGACTTTGCTATAATAGCATTGTGAAAAAGCCATGTCTACTCCTTCCTACCCTGTCCCACATTGCTTTCAAATGCATAGCAGGGTTAAAACATTCCTGCCATGGGGCTACTTATTAGAACAATATCCTTCTTACTCCTGTTTATTTAAAAGTATGATGTATATTGGATGTTTTCCGTATAGAAACTAATACTAGTAAGCTACACCCTGAATTTCCCAGTGATTAAGTGTTTGGCTGCTAATGAAAAGGTCAGCAGTTCGTATCTACTAGCCGCTCTTTGGAAACCCTATGGGGCAGTTCTACTCTGTCCTATAGGGTCACTATGAGTTGGAATTGACTTGATGGCGATGGGATTGTTTTTTTTTTTCCTGGATAACCGCATCGGACAACTATTTTTAATGAGGTTTTTGAAGTTTCTTTGAATTCATAAAATTATTTCAATTTTATTTCTGATTCTGCTAAAAGACAGTACTAATATGATTGGTGGAATATTCCATTTTAGTGGGCTCCTGAGATAAAGGAATCACCCATTTGCAACAAGTATTACATTTTGCTGTTCTTGTTTCATGTGTTCTTTCCCCATCTCCTCAAATACACACATTTTTTTAATTGGGGTATTTTATTTTATTATGTTATTTTTGAACTTTTATTTTGATATAAGTTCAGACTTACAAGTTCAGACTTACAAAAGGTTACAAATTGTCTTAGCCATCTAGTGCTGCTATAAAAGAAATACCACAAGTGGATGGTTTTAATTAAGAGAATTTTATTTCCTCATAGTCAAAGTAGGCTAAAAGTCCAAATTCAAGGTGTCAGCTCCAGGGGAAGGCTTTCTCTCTCCCAGCCTTCTCATCAGTGTTCACCCGGACTAGGAGCTTCTTGGCGCAGGGACCCCAGTCCAAAGGACGCGCTCTGCTCCCAGCACTGCTTTCTTGATGGTTTAAGGTCCCCCTGTCTCACTGCTTACTTCTTTTATATCTCAAGAGATTGCCTCAGGACACAATCCAGTCTTGCAGATGAGGTCCTGCCTTACTAACACAACTGCCACCCATCTTCCCTCATTAACATCATAGAGGCAGGTTTACAACATACAGGAAAATCACACAGTACCAGGAATCATGGCCCAGCCAAACTGATATACACATTTTTTGGGGGGACATAATTCAAACCATGACACAAATGTAGTTCAAAGGATTTGATATACCTTTCATCCATATTCCACAAACATTAACATTTTACCACATTTGTGTTATCGTTTTTTCTCATTTTCTGAACTAGTTCACAGTAAGTTGCAGATGAGATACCCCTTTACTCCTAAACACTTAAGTGTATATTTCTTAGGATTAAGGGCATTGAAAAAACACAATATAGTTAGCAAAATTAGGAAAGTTGCATTGATATACTAATATTATCTAATCTACAAACTCGGTATCCAAATTTTGCTAGTTATCTTGCTAATGTCCTTTAAGGCAAAATAAAAATAAACATTTTTTTTTTCTGAGTTAGGATCCAATCTAGAATCATATGTTATATTTAGCTGTCTTGCCTCTTTAGTCTACTTTGAGATGGCTTAATTACTCAGTCTTTCTTTGAGTTTTATCATCTTGACATTTTTGAAGAGTATAGGCCAGTTTTTTTACAAACTGCTGCAGTCTGAAATTGATCAGACATGCAGTCAAGATGCATTGATAATTACTGGTGACTGGAATGCAAAAGTTGGAAACAAATAAGAAACAACAGTAGTTGGAAAATATAGCCTTGTGATAGGAATTATGCCAGAGACTGCATGATAGAATTCTGCAAGGCCAAAGACTTATTCATCGGAAATACTTTTTGTTGTTGTTGTTGTTGTACTTCAGGTGAAGGCTTACAGAACAAATAGTTTCTCTTGAGACAGTAGTACACATATTGTTTTATGACATTGGTTAACAACCCCACAACATGTCAACCCTCTCCCTTCTTGACCTTTTTTTTTTGGTGAGAATATACATAGCCAAAGATACACCATTTCAAAAATTTCTACATGCACAGTTCAGTGACGTCGACTACTCTCTTCCAGTTGTGCTGCTATTCTCACTTTAGATGAAGGCTTACAGAACAAAGTAGTTTCTCATTTAACAGTTACTACAAATGTTGCCCTATGACAATGGTTAACAATCTCACATCAACAATATCCTTACTCAGATATTCTTGATGTGCTGTGAGATTGTTAACCATTGTCATAGGGCAACATGTGTAGTAACTGTTAAATGAATAACTATTTTTTCTGTAAGCCTTCATCTTAAGTGAGAATAACAGCACAGTTGGAAGAGCGTAGTCAATGTCACTGAACTGTGAATGTAGAAATTTTTGAAACGGTGTATCTTTGGCCATCTGTAATTTTCATCAAAAAAAAAGGTTGAGAATTTAGAGGCTTAATACATTGTGGGGTTGTTAACCAATGTCAAAAAACAACATGTGTACTACTATTTCATGAGAAACTATTTGCTCTGTAAGCTTTCACCTGAAGTACAATAAAATATATATTAAAAAAAAAAAAAAAAAAAAAAAAAAACAATATCCTTACTCAACGTTGTGTTCCCTATCACCAGCTTCCTTGTCCCCTTCTGCCTTCTGGCCCTTGTCCCTGGACTGCTGTGCCTCATTAGTCCCATTTGGTTTTATGGGGCTGTCCACTCCCCAGCTGAACGGTGAACCTCGTAGATGACTTCACCACTGAGCTAAAAGGGTGTCTGGGGGCCATACTCTCAGGGTTTCTCCAGTCTCCTTTAGGCCAGTAAATCAGGTCTTTTTTTTTGTGAGTTAGAATTTTGTTCTACATCCTTCTCCAGCTCTGTCCAGAACCCTCTGTTGTGATCCTGGTCAGAGCAGTCAGTGGTGGTAGCCGGGCACAGTCTAGCTGTACTGGACTCAGTCTGGTGGAGACCTTGGTAGCTATGGTCCATTAGTCCTTTGGACTAATCTTTTCCTTATATCCTGTTCTCTTCATTCTCCCTTGCTCCCGAAGGGATGAGACCAGTGGAGTATCTTAGATGGCTGCTCACAGGCTTTTAAGACCCCAGACACTACTCACCAAGGTACAGAAATACTTTTTTTGAACAATGCAAAGGATGACTATACACGTGAACCTCACTGGATGGATTACACAGGAATCAAATTGACTACATCTGTGGAAACAGACAATGGAGAAGCTCAATATTATCAGTCAAGACAAAGCTGTGACTGATTGCAGAACAGACCATCAATTGCTGATATGCAAGTTCAAGTTGAAGATGAAGAAAATGAAAGCCAGTCCACAAGAGACAAAGTATGACCTTTAATATATTCCAGCCGAGTTTAGAAACCATCTCAAGAATATATTTGATGCACTAAATACTAATGACCAGAGACCAGAAGAGCTGTGGGATGGCCTCAAGGACATGAAGAAAGTAAAAGGCCATTAAAAAGACATGAAAGACAAAAATGAATGTCAGAAGAGACTCTGAAACTTTCTATTAAGTGCAGAGTAGCAAAAAGAAACAGAAGAAATGATGAAGTTAAAGAGATGAGCAAAAGCTTTCAAAGGGCTTCTCGAGAAGGTAAGGTAAAGTATAACAATGAAATGTGCTAAGACCTGGAGTTAGAAAACTAAAAGGAAAGAACACAATCGACATTTCTCAAGCTGAATGAACTGAAGAGAAAAATTCAAGCCTTGAGTTGCAATACTGAAGGATTCTATGGGCAAAATATGGAATGACACACAAAGCATCAAAAGATCCAAGTAGAATGATCAATGTAATTGATATCAAGAAATTATACACCTGAAAAATATTGAATTGGTGGAAGTTGTATTTTATATATTTTTTACAACAATTTAAAAAAAAGATGACAAGAATACACAGAATCACTCTACCAAAAACAATTGGTCAGTGTTCAGCCATTTCAGGAGGTAGCATATGATAAAGAACCATTGGTGCTGAAGAAGATATTCAAGCTACACTCAAGGCATTGGTGAAAACACAAGGCTCCAGGAATTGAGTTGCTTAAATAAACGGATGCACCACTGGAAGCACTTACTCACCTGCGTCAAGAAATTTGGAAGACAGCTACCTGGTTAACTGACTGGAAGAGATCCATATTTGTGCCCATTTGAAAGAAAGGCATTCAAGTGAAGTGTGGAATTTATCAAACAATATTATTAATACTACCTGCTAGCAAAATTTTACTGAAGATAATTAAAAAATGGTGCAGCCGTACATTCACAAGAAACTACCAGAAGTTCAAGCCACATTCAGAAGAAGACATAGGACAAGGGATATCATTACTGATGTCAGATGGATAATGGCCAAAAGCAGAGAATACCAAGAAGATGTTTACTTGTGTTTTAATTACTACACGAAGGCATTTGACTGAGTGGATCCTAACAAATTATGGATAACATTGTGAAGAATTGGAATTCCAGAACGCTTAGTTGTGTTTATGCTGAACCTGTACATGGATCAAGAGGCAAGAGGCAGTCCTTCAAATAGAACAAAGGGATATTGCTTTGTTTAAATTTGGAAAAGGTGTACAGCAAGGTTGTATCTTTCACCTCACTTATTCAATGTATATGCTGAGCAAATAGTCTGAGAAGCCAGACTATATGAAGACTCATTAACGACCTGCAATATGCAGATGACAGAACCTTGCTTGCAGATAGTGAAGACTACTTGGAGAACTTACTAATGAAGGTCAAAGATTACAGCCTTCAATGTGGATTACACTTGAACATAAAGAAAGCAAAAATCCTCACAACCGATCTGATAAACATCATGATAAATGGCAAAAAATTTGAATTTGCCAAAGATTTCACTCTACTTGGGTCAACAATCAATTTCCATGGAAGTAACAGTCAAGAAATCAAAGGAGGCATTGCATTGGGAAAATATTCTGCAAAAGACCTCTTGAAAGTTTTAAAAAGCAAAGATGTCAAGTGTAGAGCTGTGATTTAAACTCAGGTCTGTTTAACTTGAGAGTTTAAGCTCTAAATCAGATCAAATTTGCTAATTGTGTCACTTGTTTTTACTGCCAAGTCATTTATCACTAGAAGTTCTGATTCTTCTGCCTATTTACCTGAAGATAACCCTCAACCATTTAAACAACTGATTCTTTTAGACTGTCATGGAACTTTTCAGACAGCCTGCCTAGTAACAAAAATAGGCAAGTCTATCTATAAAATCCTAAATTACTCCCAAATCAAAGGTTTTCTTTTCTGTAGCTTTCTGCTGCTACTGCCCAAGAAGTCAGCGTTATACATCTTTAAATATTGTCTTTGGGACTAGTGTTCTCCAGCATAAAAAATACCTCCCCTCATAGCTTCTCTTTCAGTAGGTGAGGTTGGTCTTCAGCTTTCAGCCTTCTCTTTCTTTACCTTTTCTCTACCATTATATTGACCCCCCTCTCGTCATCCAGGAGTGAAAGCACTGATAATCCTTAGGATAGTCTCATTGTGAAAAGACATGTTGAAAATGTATTATTCTTTAACTGTCTCTGCCAGGTGTTGTCTCTCCTAGGAATTTAAGTTTTTGTTGCTGCAGTGTAAAAACATTTGCTGTCATTTGAGAATTGGGCAACAGATGAAAATAAGGACAATTTTGGTGGGTATATGGGGCCAAAATATTTGCATTCTCCTGAAATTCTGATTTTTCACATCCTGCCACATTGGTGAGTAGGATTCTCATAGTCAGAAGAAATAGCTCACAATTTTTTTCCTTTAAATATCCATCTGTTTCTCAGTTGTTACCCTATGATATGTGGTGGCCATAGTTGTTAGAGGCCTGTTACTAGCAGCAACATGAGGTAGACCTGTTCTCCCATTCTTAATCATAAGTTTCTGAGATCTTGTGTCTGTTTTTACTGTACTGTGGACCACCCATACTTTTGTCATTGCCCCTGCTCTTGGCTTTTCCTGCTCTATGTTTGCAAAATAAACTGTCTTTACGATTTCAGGAAAATTAGTAAACTAACATTTTAAATTTGTACAAGTACCTTGAATTATAAAGTCAGAAGAACTGTGAAGGATCACACAGGTCATCTTAACATGACATCCCTTATTCCAGAATGGGAATAAAAGCATTTTGCTGGGAAGTAGGAGGTAAAAAGCATTTTACTGGTCTCTAATTCCCTTTCTTCCCTCGCTATCCCCCAAAGATCAGAGAGGAACACTGTTCCTCCTTTCTTGATATAGTCTCACTATTTTCTTGATTGAAGCATAAGGCATGGGGATTACTTGATTTTATTTACATTCTTTAGTGAATTTAGGAGCAGAAATGTTTGCTTATTCTCATTGCGGTTGCTTTAACTCCATGACTGATCTCGACCCTAACCCAAATTGAAGTTGATATTTCTTACAATCCATTTCAAAGCCATTTCTAGCTCTGGTCTTTAATTTGCATAGTACAAATCAGGAAGTTACTTTCTTGCACGCTGAGATAGTATTAGAGGACTCAAAGGCTATAGAGCTCTAACTTCCAAAGCTATCAATTAAATTGTATATTTACTGTACAATTGTACAATTTGTACAATTGTACAAATTGATTAACCTTTTTAAGCCTCAATTTCTTCATATGAAATGATACCACCTGTCTCATGGGGCTATAGAAATGAATGAAAATTTAATGAGATAATCCATGTCAAGGATTTTTCCCTGTGCCTGGTACATAGTAAACAAATGGGGGAGACAGCAGCCTCTGGGGCACTGATTTTATGCATATAGTCTTCATTGTTTATTTCTAATATAGCAAGAGAAAAGCAGTCATTTTTAAGAATTTTATTGTGATTTAGGTGAAAATTTACAGCACAAAGTAGTTTTTCATTAAAAAATGTAACGTGTCAGCATTCTCCCCATTTCCACCCCAGGTTGCCCGTGTCCATTCATCCAGTTTTTCTGTCCCTTCCTGCCTTCTCGTCTTTGCTTTTGGGCAGGTGTTGCCCATTTGGTCTCCTATACTTGATTGAACTAAGAAGCATACTCCTCAAGTATATTATTGTTGGTTTTATAGACCTGTCTAATCTTTGGCTGAAAGGTGGACATGGGGAGTGGATTCAGTTCTGAGTTAGTAGGGTGTCTGGGGGCCATAGTCTCGGGGGTTTCTCCACTCTCTGTTGGACCAGTAAGTCTGGTCTTTGTTTGTGAATTTGAATTTTGCTCTACATTTTGCTCCTGCTGTGTCCCAGACTCTCTATTGTAATCCCTGTTAGAGCGGTTGGTGGTGGTAGCCAGGTACCATCTAGTTCTTCTGGTCTCAGGCTCATGGGGGCTGTGGATCATGTGGTCTGTTAGTCCTTTGGACTAATATTTTCCTTGTGTGTTTGGTTTTCTGTGTTCTCCTTTACTCAGGATGGGATGGGACCAACAGATGTATCTTATTTCTTGTAAGTTTGGTTTTTACATATTCCCTTAATTTCTGTTCATCTGGAAATGTCCTAATTTTGCCATTGTATTGAGAGAGTTTTGCAGGATATATTATTCTTGGTTGGCAATTTTTTTTCTTTCCAAGTTTTACATATGTCATCCCATTGCCTGCTTGCCTGCATTGTTTCTGCTGAATAATCAGAGCTTAGCCTTATTCTTTCCTCTCTGTAAGTGACTTTTCATTTTTCTCAAGCTGGTCTCAGGATTCTTTCTTTGTTTTTGGTTTTGGCAAGTGTGGTTATGATATGTCTTGGTGACTTTCTTTTGGGGTCTGTCCTTTATGGGGTTCGTTCAGCTTCTTGGATGGCCAGCTTCTCGTCTTTCGTGATATTTGGGAAGTTTTCTGCCAGCAAATCTTCAACAATCTTCTCAGTGTTTTCTATTTTCTCCCCCTTTTCTGGAACTCTGATCACATGCAAATTTTTGCTCTTGATTGTGTCCCTCATAGTTCTTAGGTTTTCTTCATTTTTTTCTTTGAGTTTTCCTCAGAGTGGCGTGCATGGATTTGTCTTCGGTCTTGATTATTCTGTCTTCTGATGTTTAAAATTTGCTCCTAAAACTTATTGAATTGTCCATTTCTGACACTTTGTTGTTTATCTTTTGGGTTGCTAGTTGCTGTTTTTATATGATTTCTGATTATTTATTTTGACATTTTGTTCTTGTATTATTTTCCTTAATTCTTCTGTTGTTTATCTGTGTTTTTCTTGATTTTGGCTATGTTTTTGTTGGTTTTGTCTGTGTTTTCCATGATGTTGTCTGTTTTTTCCTTGGTTTTGTTTGTGTTTTCCTTGATCTCTTTCCTAATCTCTTAGAGAGCCCTAAATATTAGTCTTTTGAATTCCACATCAGGTAGTTCCATTGCCTTTTCTTCTGCCTGAAGGTTATCTGATTCTTTTTTTTTTTCCGATCTCTTTCTGTAGTCATCTTGTCCTGCTTTTTTACATGTTTTGATATTGTCTGCTGTCCCTGAAACATTAAGTATTATTATTTTTTTTTTATTGATTGTATGTTTGTTTCATCTGCTTTTTTGTTTTGTTTTGATATATCAGAGTGGGTGGGATGGATATGCTTTGCTGCTTGCTCATCTGGGGCATACTAGCTTTTACCACCTTATCCAGGTGGGCAGGGCAGCAGGAGGCTTGGCAAGCCTGCTTCAGTGTACACTGGTTTGGCGAGATGGCTGGAAGTGGACTGGGTGGGTGCTGTCTGCCTCCTGATGTTAGTTTAGTGGTGTGTGAGCATTCACAGACCCCAGACAGATAGGTGAGGTGTTGGTTGGGGAGTGATGCAGGCTCACTTCCCACTGTTCAGCATCTGTTTGAGTGGCAGGAGGGGAAGTTCAATGCGAGTCCAATGTGGTGGTGGGCCTGAGAGCAAAGGGTACTTTTGCTGTGGTGGCGTGGCTGGGGCTGGTGGTAAGGGAGGGAGGTGGTGTATGGGGTAGGTGGGAGGGATAAACAGGAAAAAAAGGGGTAGCATGGTGGGAGCTGGTGCATGGGGGTGGGGTGGACCCAGGGGCCAGCGGGAAGGGGGGAGGTGCTGTGTATGGCTAGGTGGGAGGGAGAAAGAAAAGAAAGAAAGAAAAAGAAGAAAATGGTGACGTGGTGAGGACTCGCAGGTGAGGGCAGGGCGGACCCGGGGCAGTGGCTAGCTGGTGCACTAGTGTACTCTATCCATGGTGGTGCAGTGGGTGCCAGCTGGAAGGGGGGTGGCATATAGGGCAAGATGAGAGGAAGAAAGAAAAATAAGAAAGGAAGAAAGAAAAAGAAAAGGGAAAAATGACAGCATAGTGGGGGCCAGTGAGTAGGGGGAGGGTGGACTGGGGGGCTAATGGGAAGGGAGAGGAGGTGGCTTACAGGGCTAGGTGGGAGGGAGAATGAAAAGAAAGAAAGTCAAGGAAAAAAATGGCAGTGTGGTGGGAGCCAGTGGATAGGGGCACGGGTGGGCTGCAGGTGAGTGGGCCAGTGCACCAGTGACTCTCTAGCCAAGGTAGGATGGCAGGGACCAGCGGGAAGGGCAGGAGGTGGTGTACAGGGCTAGGTGAAGGGAGAAAGAAAAGGAAGAAAGAGAGAACAAATGGCAGTGTGGTGAGGGCCATTGAGTGGGGGCATGGCAAACCTGGGGGCCTGTGGGAAGGGCGGGGAGGTGGCTTATGGGGCTAGGTGAGAGGGAGAAGGAAAAGAAATAAAAGAGAAAGAAATGGCAACATGGCAGGATCTGGCATATGGGGGTGAGGTGGACCCAGGGTGGTGCGCTGCTGTGTGGTGGCTCTCCAGCCATGGTGGCACGGTGGGGCTGGCAGGATGGGGTTGTAGGTGGCTTACAGGACTATGTGGGAGGGGAAGAAAAGTAAGAAAGAGGAACAAAATGGTGGCACAGTGGGTGCTGACAAGTGAGAGTGGGGCAGACTTGGGGGCCAGTGGGAAGGGAGGGGAGGTAGCTGACAGGGATATGTGGGAAGAAGAAATAGAAGACAGAAAAAAAAGGGGGGCAGCGCAGTGGGATCTAGTAGGTGGTGGAGATCCAGTGCACAGGTGGCTCTCTAACCATGGTGACGCAGTGGGGTTTGGCAGGAAGAGGAGGAGAGTTGGCATATGGGGTTAGGTGGGAGAGAGAAAGAAAAGCAAGAAAGAGGGGAAAGAAAAAGAAAAAAATATGGCGGCGTGATGGAGGCTGGCAAGTGGAGGTGAGGTGGACCCAGGGCCCAGTGGTAAGGGAGGGGAGGTGTCTTATGGGGCTAGGTGGGAGGGAGAGGGAAAAGAAGAAAAGAAAAAAAAATGGTGGCATGGAGGGAGCCAGCAGGTGGGGGCTGGCAGACCTGGGGTCAGTGGGAAAGGAGGGTATGTGGCTTACAGAGCTAAGTAGGAGGGAGAAAGAAAAGAAAGAAAAAAAAAGGTGGCATGGAACAGCTGGCAGGTGAGGGTGGGGCAGGCCTGGGGCGGGGTAGGCCTTTGCTGTCATTGCTCACTAGCCCTAGCAGCGCAGTGGTGGTCTGTGGGAAGGTGGAGGAGGTGGTGTATGGGGCTAGATGGTAGGCAGGAAGAAACGGAAGAGAGAGAGAAAAACATGGCATGGTGGGGGCTGGTGAGTGGGGGTTGGGCAGATGCAGGGGCTGGTGGTAAGGGAGGGGAGGTGGTGTATGGGGCTAGGTGGGAGGAAGAAAGAAAAAAGGCACACAGTGGGAGGGGGTGGGGCAGGCCTGGGGGGGCTCTTATTGTGGACCCCAGCAGTGGGGCCTGCCAGGCTGGGGGGTGTTCCTGCTGCTACTTACCAGAAGGGTAAGGGGTGGGAAAGTGTGTTTCTCTGGTTGCCAGGGACTCTATCTCCTGTTAGGAGCTCCGTGCAGTTGCCTTTTGGCACTCCCTGTCCAGGGTCTTTGCTGGCTGCGATTCAAGATAGCCACGCTGTGCTGTTAGTTGGCAGGAGGACTCCACTCCCTATCTCTCCTTGTTCTCTGTTTTCTATCAGTTTCTTCTTCCCTTTGGTGTTTGATCAATTTCTTTATCCCTTCATTTGATGCTCAGGCTCCAGGACTGATGCTTGTATCTGTTTTACTTAGTTTTTTGGGTCTTTTCTGCAGAGGGACGGTGTGGTGTGTCTGTCTAGGGCACCATGTTGGCTCTGCCTCCTCAAAAAGCAGTCATTTTTAAGTTCCTTGCAACTGGAAGTAAATAGGCTGAGAAAGACATCAGTTCTGCATTTACTTTTTTTTTGTAGTAGGCAATAATCCTATTTCTGCAAGTAAATTGTGAATTTAGATTTTATTTTATTTGTAATGGAGGCTCAAACTATTTTTTCCTCCTGTCTATTACTGGAGATTTAAGAAGGTGCCATTTGAGGAAGAGAGGTAATCATCAAATATTAAAGGCTATTTATATGCATAGAAATAACAGTTCCAGATATCTCAGTGGACTGTTTGAAATGCAAGTATGTAGCTCATGAGGGAGTCAGACTAAATAAACAGCAAGTCATCTTTAATAGGCTAACACCATCACCAGTTGGATAATTGGTTCTTTTGAATCAGGGACTGAGACGCTAAATATAAGCCTATTGTATGTATGTATCTTTTAGGAATATGTTCTTTGTGAGAAATACAGAAATACCTGTCACTCATGTGTCTCTAACTCTACCATGGTTTCTAGAGCAAATATTTGAATTTCAGTACAGTATAGAATTGGAAGCAGCCTTAAAATGACTTAATACAGATGAAGAAATTGTAATGTATCCAAATTAGATTGTCACTGACAGAGCTGAATCTTGAACAAGGTTTCCTGACTCCTAGCACTATATTCCTCCACATATTTTGCCTTTATAATTTTGCTTCACAAGATTTTCACTTTCTTTTAAAAGTGATTTTTATTTTACCCCAGGGCCAAATTAATTTCCTATGACTACTAATTTCCATTTTTATTATATACCAATGAGAAAAGAGTCATACGTTCATGGAAATTTGTTTGATAGCTATATAAACACATAAAATAGATTCAATAAAAAGTTTTTATTACTTTCAAGCATGATACAGAACTAAGTTGCAAAGTGATAAGATGTTAAATAGGTTGAAGAGAGGGGTTAGAGTAACCAGGAATAAAATAAAAGTTTCAGTCAAGTAGGAGGGTTTAAGTGGAAGTACTAAGGTAGGAAGAAAGAGTGTGAGGGATGACAGGAAAAAATATTCTGAATAAAGAGATAGTATGCCAGATTTGAGTTCTTGAAAGGAGACTAGAAGTGTATGATGAGACTTTGTTCCTTTGAGGCTGATATTAATTGGTAATGGTCAGTTGAGTTCAAAGAGAGGGAAGAATGATGTAGTCAAGGTATAGATTGAAGCAAGGATATTGAAGACATTAAGTTTAATAGGGCCCAGACTAGAGAGAAATTACATGAATCACATGATAGAATCACCTAAAAAGATGAAAATGAGTCTTAGGAGTAGAGAACAAAAAACAAAACAAACAACCAGTGGAAAAACTATGAGAGAACAATCAGATCATGTTACAGACTTTTCTACTTTCAGTTTTCTGTTCTTTATTGCATAATACAATGGTAGAATTGGATAACTTTTGGGATATATCCATGATTAGTTCATGCTATCGGTGTGCTAGTATTCATATTACTTCTGTGAATACATATTAGTATGTGTATCTCTGTACTTTTCAATAGCAAGAATTGGAACTGTTAATGAATAATTTGGTATGTTTTAACATACATCTATATGATATTATGGAAACCCTGGTGGTGTAGTGGTTAAGAGCTACGGCTGTCAACCAAGAGGGTGGCAGTTCGAATCCACCAAGCACCCCTTGGAAACCGTATGGGGCAAGTCTACTGTATCCTATAGGGTCGCTATGAGTTGGAATTGACTCAACGGCAATGGGTTGGGTTTTTCCGGTTATGTGATATTATGAGAAAAGGTGATAGTATGAGAGAATATTAGAGAAGGTAAATGGATTTAATATGAACTTGATTCCCTCATATTATGGAAGGACACTTTTCTCTTATGTATTAAAAGAAAACCAAACGCGTTGCTGTCCAGTCGATTCTGACTCATAGCAACCCTATGGGACAGAGTAGAACTGCCCCATAGTGTTTTCCAAGGAGCGGCTGCCGGATTCAAACTGGCTACCTTTTGGTTAGCAGTTCTTATCACAGGTTGTTAATGAGTCTTACTCCAATCCTGTTGCCCCATTCTTCTTCATATAGTTCAGTTTCTCAGATTATTTGCTCAGCATATAGATTGAATAAGAATGATGAAAGGATACAACCCTGACGCATACTTTTCCAGACTTTAAACCACACAATATCCCCTTGTCCTGTTCAAACAACTGCCTCTTGGTTTATGTACAGGTTCCTCATGAGCAGAATTAAGTGTTCTGGAATTCCCATTCTTTGCAATGTAGTCCATAATTTGTTATGATCCACACAGTCGAATGCCTTTGCATAATCAATAAAACACAGGTAAACATCTTTCTGGTATTATTTACCTTTAGCCACGATCCATCTGACGTCAGCAGTGATATCCCTTGTTTTACATCCTATTCTGAATCCGGCTTGAATTTCTGGCAGTTCCCTGTTGATGTACTGCTGCAACTTCTTTTGAATGGTCTTCAGCAAAATTTTACTTGTGTGTGATATTAATGATATTGTTAGATAACTTCAGCATTCTATTGGATCACCTTTCTTTGGAATGGATACAAATATGGATCTCTTCCAGGGGGTTGACCAGGTAGCTGTCCTCCAAATTTCTTAACATAGATGAATGAGTGCTCCCAGAGCTGCATCCATTTGTTGAAACATCTCAATTGGTATTCCGTCAATTCCTGGAGACTTGTTTTTCGCTAATGCCTTCAGTGCAGGTTGGATCTCTTCCTTCAGTACCGTCGGTTCTTGATCATATGTTACTTCCTGAAATGGCTGCAAGTCAACCAGTTCTTTTTGGTACAGTGACTCTGTGTGTTCCTTCCATCATCTTTTGATGCTTCCTGCGTCGTTTAATATTTTTGCCATAGAATCCTCCAGTATCGCAACTTGAGGCTTGAATTTTTTCTTCAGTTCTTTCAGTTTGAGAAATGCCGAGCATGTTCTTCCTTTTTTGGTTTTCTATCTCCAGGTTGTTGCACATTTCATTATAATACTTTGCCTTCTTGAGGTGCCCTTTGAAATCTTCTGTTCAGCTCTTTTGCTTCATCATTTCTTCTTTTGCTTTAGCTACTTTGTGTATAAGAGCAAGTTTCAGAGTCTCTTCTGACATCCATTTTGGTCTTTTCTTTCTCTCCTGTCTTTTTAATGAACTCTTGCTTTTTTTATGTATGCTGTCCTTGATGTCATTCCACAACTGGTCTGGTCTTTAGTCATTAGTGTTCAATACATCAAATCTATTCTTGAGATGGTCTCTAAATTCAGGTGGGATATACTCAAGTTCATACTTTGGCCCTCGTGGACTTGTCCTAAAACTTCAACTTCATCCTGAATTTGTATATGAGCAATTGATGGTCTGTTCCACAGTCTGCCCCTGGCCTTGTTCTGACTGATGATATTGTGCTTTTCCATCATCTCTTTCCACAGATGTAGTTGATTTGATTGCTGTGTATTCCATCTGGCGAGGATTCACGGGTATAGTCGCTGTTTATGTTGTTGAAGAAAGGTATTTGCCATGAAGAATTCTTGCAAAATTCTGTCATGGGATCTCCAGTGTCGTTTCTATCACCAAGGCCATATTTTCCAACTACCAATCCTTCTTCTTTGTTTCCAACTTTCGCATTCCAACCGCCAGTAATTATCAATGCATCTTGATTGCATGTTTGATCAATTTCAGCCTGCAGAACTTGGTAAAAATCTCAGTTTCTTCATCTTTGGCCTTAGTGGTTGGTGTGTAAATTTGAATAATAGTCATGTTAATTGGTCTTCCTTGTAGGTGTATGGATATTATTGTATCACTGATAGCATTGTACTTCAGGATAGATCTTGAAATGTTCTTTTTGAAGATGAATGTGACACCATTGCTCTTCAATTTGTCATTCCTGGCATAGTAGACCATATGATTGTCTGATTCAAAATGGCCAATACCAGTCCATTTCAGCTCACTAATGCCTAGGATGTCAATGTTTATGTGTTCCATTTCATTTTTGATGACTTCTAGTTTTTCTCAATTCAAACTTCATTCCACGTTATGATTATTAATGAATGTTTGCATCCGTTTCTTCTTATTTTGAGTCATGTCACATCAGCAAATGAAGGTCCCGAAAGCTTGACTGCATCCATGTCATTAAGGTTGACTCTACTTTGAGGTGGCAACTGTTCCCCAGTTGGATTTTTAGTGCCTTTATATCTGGGGGGCTCATCTTCCAGCACTATATCAGACAATGTTCTGCTGTTATTCATAAGGTTTTCACTGGCCAGTTTTTTCAGAAGTAGACTGCCAGGTCCTTCTTAGTCTGCTTTAGTCGGAAGCTCAGCTGAAACCTGTCCAGAAAATATGACCCTGTTGGTATTTGAAATACCAGTAGCAAAGCTTCCAGTATCACAGCAATACACAGCCACCACAGGATGACAAGCTGACAGACGTGTGGTGGTCCGCTTTTTGCGTAGACCGGAAAAACCCAAACTCATTGTCATCGAGTCAATTGCAACTCATCGTGACCCTGTAGGACAGAGTAGAACTACTCCACAGGGTTTCCAAGGAGTGGCTGGTGGATTAGAACTGCCGACCTTTTGGATAGCAGCTGAGCCCTTAACTACTGCACCACCAGGGCTATAAACTTATATTTACATAGTATGCTTAATTTACAAAGCACATTTCCATGCATTATCTCAATTACAAGTCTTAGGGTTTTTTTTCCCTCAAAATTAATAGTGCAAACTGTAGAATCAAAGTTACTCACTATATGTGTTGAACTGCTATGCTAAAGCCAGCAGTTTTTTGAATGCTTTATGTCTCTTGAGCTTGCAACAACAGAATATCTAACTGCAAGTAGTTTATAATCTAATATGATAGGGAAGAAAAACATTTAGGTAGTAAAGAATAACCCACTTTTATACTAGATTTAATGATACATTAGTATCTATAACACACTCTTAATTATATAATGGCATATATTAAAAAATTTTCCAAATGTGGATGCTTGTTCTGTTCTAATAGCCTAGCATTATGTAGTTCATTGCATATGGTGACAATAATCACAAAGGTTCTCAGAGGAAAATGGAGAAATGATAGCTATTGAATTATTATTATTTTTTATTTGGATGTGTTTTCATTACTGTGAAAAATAGAGAAAATGACTCCAAATACAGACATAATAATATATTGATTTTAAAATCATTCTAAAGGCTTTATTTCAACATTTACAAAATACTTGATTATAATTATTCATCTTTCTTAAAATATAAGGATAGTTTTTGAAGGGAATACTAGTTATATGCACAAATCATATTAAGAAACTTAGAAAACCCAGCTATTTAATCATAGCACTGGGTTCAGTAATAGAGGTAAATTAAAAGCATGGTCCCTGTTTACAAAGGACTTATTTGAAAAGAACAAGTGCCATAAGCATTCTTTAATAGTTTTTCATACATGCTAAACTGTGGCGTTGACTTAGAATTTTGGTAAATAGTTCATGTAAGGAATGAAGACTTGACCTGGGATTTGAGGGATAAGTAGGTGAATTTTCTTTTTGAAATAAGCTATCATTTAGGACTTCATTTGTTCATCACTATATATATAAACAATTTTTCCACTTTTAGGTTTTTATAGAAGCTTTGAAAAGAGATGCTTTGAGCAGTTTGAATCACAGAACAATAATAAAAAAGTTTTTGAGACATATAAACAAATAATTCCTTCCTGAATACTAATTCCAATGGGATTTTGTTGTCACAGCTACAACAGAAACTACTGACATCAGCTATTTCTAATTGAATTCTAACAGTTGTGTTGTACTTCTGTAGTATTAAATACACATTGAGAAATTTGAATGTAATCCTGTTATTAATCAAGATTATGAAAACAGATTAAGTGCTAGTAGTGAAAAATATTTTGTCTCTCTAACCACTTTATATACAAAAAAATATATTATTCAATTTTACTGAATAAAGCACTTGTTTTGAGACTTTTAACACATTCAGCAGACAACAAATCTACAACTAAAAATATAATGGGGATCTACCCCCAATTCTATTGGTAGTTGGCTATTGCTAGTATAAAGTTACTGATTTTTGTTTATTTACTTTGTATCTAGACAACTTACCACATCCTTTTATTTATAAAAAAATTATCAATCTTATTTTCCTGTAGTTATATATATTATTTCAATTTGGTAGTAAGGTTTTTTTTTTTTTTTTTTTTAATTTTAGTTATTCTGGTGGTTGTTAAGTGGTATTTTGTGATTTTAATGTATATTTCCCTGATGACTATTTATACTATTTGCTCTCTTTCAGACAGTTCGGCATGGTTTTCCTTATCAGCCTACAGCATTAGCCTTTGATCCAGTTCAGAAAATCTTGGCTATTGGGACAAGAACAGGTGCTATACGAATGTATCCTTAAATTTTTGGTTCATTATTATCTATGTTACTACCAGTTATGTTTCCTAAAACGTTCAGGTAAGTGAAATATTTATGACCAAATAAAGTGTGTTGTTTCTTCAGAAATGAGTAAGTATTATGAAAACTCATGTTGTCTGATTTACTGGCATACTTTTGATATCTGTAAAATGGTAATTTGTGTCTTCTCTTTATTCAAATCAGTCTGGCTAGATGTTTATCAATTGTATTTATTTGCACAAAGATTTGGTTTCTTATCTGTAATGTGGTCCTATTTTCTTTTTGTTGATTTCTGCTTTGATCTTTTTTATTTCCTTTCTTGTGCTTACTTTGGGTTTGATTTGCTCTTTTTCTTATTTCTTAAGGTGGAAGCTAAGGTCATTGATTTGAGACTGTTAGTCTTTATACAGCAAGCAGTCCCTCTGTTGAGGTGTACCTCGAGGACCAGATGCTTGTGCATGTTCATTTTCCTGCAGAGGCCTGTAGACATACCTCACCCCTGACAGAAATGGAGTACTAACTTGTACTGCCTCATAGATCAGTGGAGTGGAAGTTCAGCTTCCCACTGGGCCCTGCTGACATCAGGAGACACTACCTCTCCTTGCACCAGCTTGTTCTACCTTGGTGTTGTGGGTGTGAGTAGAGGCTCAGCTCCTTCTAGGCCTTGCTAACATGATAGAGCCAAGGGAGACAGGAGTGATAACTAGCCCTGCTTTGCACTGCCTTGTTCAGTCTTGCTGCTGGGTGGGGGTGAAGGCTTAGTTTACCACTAGACCCGACTGATACTACCTTGTTGAGGGGAATTAAAGCAGTACTTTCTTCTGTTAAGTGGAGATGGAAATTCTGCATATCACAAGTTCCTTCAATTCTGATGCTGGTTCTTTCTCATATAGTCCAGCTTCATGGATTATTTGTTCAGCATACAGACTGAATAAGTAAGTTGAAAGAATACAACCCTGCTGCACACCTTTTCCAATTCTGAACCAGTTCTGCTGGGCTAGAGGTGAGACATCAGCTCTCTGCTTGGTCTGTTGAAACTACCCAGCAGGAACAGAGTGCTGCCTACTTCCTCCAGGCAGGGAATGGAAGATTATTAGCTCCAGGGTTATCCCTTTCAGCACCACCTGGTGGGTAATTTGTGTGGCTATCTTTAGAGGTGAGGATGGCAAGACTTTGTTTCACTTACTTTGAATACGTATCAGGAGGGACCAATCAGCTGGAGAAGGACATCATACTTGGTAAAGTAGAGGGTCAGTGAAAAAGAGGGACACCTTCAACAAGATGGATTCACACAGTGGTTGCAACAATGGACTCAAACACAGCAATGATTGTGAGGATGTCGCAGGCTTGGGCAGTGTTTCATTCTGTTATACATAAAGCTGCTATGAGTAGGAGCTGTCAAGGCAGCACTAAAGACAACAACAATCATCTGCCCAGTGAGGGTGGGGTGAATAGAAGATTAATTCCTCATCAGCCCTGCTGAAACACATAGGGATAGGATTGGAGGGGAGAGAGGGAAGGGATGTGGATTTGTTGTTGTTGTTTGGCTGGAATAAACCTTGATCTTGCCAAAATTTGTTGTTAGGCCACCCTTTTCCTAATTCTCTGGCAGTGCCCTGTCAGGGATTTTATGAGAAGAAATAAGGAAACCTAAGGAACTTAATGCCATGTTGTTTCTCAAGTTCTGAGGTACCTAGACTGTCCTGCTCCTTTTCACCTCTCAGAATTTTCCTGTGTTTGTTTGTTGTGTTATGTCCAGGATTTTTCAGTTGTAAGAGGGAGGACCTGGGAGTAATGGGGCATCTCCAGCTTGGCAGAATTGAGTCTCCATCCCCAAATTTTGAAATGTTATGTTTCCGTTTTCATTCTGTTCAAAATATTTTCTAATTTATGTGATATATTTTCTTGAACTGTGGGTTATTCATGTGTTGCTTACTTTCAAATACTAAATATTTTTTCCAGAGACATTTCTTTTATTGTTTTTTAATTTAATTTCATTGTGGTCAGAAAGCATACTTCGTATAGCCTGAATTATTTTAAATTAGTTGAAGCTTATTTTATGGGCCTGTCCGTGGTTTATTTTGATAAATATTAAATGTGCATTTGAAGTGAATGCATGTTCTGCTCTTGTTGTATGGATTGTTCTGTAAATGTCAATTAGATCAAATTGATAGTGTTGCTAAAATCTTTATCTGTATTGCTTTTTTGACCTACTTGTTCTATCTATTATTGAGACAGTGGTATTAAAATCTCCTACTATAATTGTAGATTGATCTATTTATTGTAGTTTTATTAGTTTTTGTTTCATGTATTTTGAAGCTCTGTTATTATTTGTATAAACATTTAGGAGTGTTATTTTCCATTGATGAATTGACTCCTTTAACTTTATGACATGACCTTCTTTATCTCTGGTAATATTCTTTGCTCTGAAATGTACTTCTTCTGATATGGATGTAGTCACTGAAGCTTTCTTTTGATTAGTGTTAGCATGGTATATCTTTCCCATCTCTTTTAACCTATTAGTATATTCGTACTTGAAGTGTGTTTCTTGTAGGCAGTGTATAGTTAGATCTTGCTTTTTTATCCAAGCTGGCAATCTCTGACCTTTAAAATTATCATTTTGATTATTTATTTTCATATTATGAGCAAATTCATTTTTTAACATAATACTTATTTTTAAGAGATGTAGCTTTCATTGTTGTAGAACACAAAAAATCAGTTTTTAATTTCGGTTTTTAAAGATTATCTTATAGTAAAATTGACTTTTTTATTCTGATGTATGGTTCTATGAATTTAAATACAGGTATAGCATTTTTTATGCATTTCTCTTTTTATAAATGGATTCTACGCAAGTCTTTTGGATAGTAACTATTAAATAGGACTAGGAAACTATGCTTTGTACATTATTTAAAAATGTGCATCTATAAAATACTATCTTCTATCTAGGTAGTAAATGGAGGGTAATGGAGAGTTTTCTTTAGAAACTCCTCTAGACAAAAATAGAAAGAAACATGTTATGCTCCTAAATTATTGTTAGGTGACAGTGCCATAAAGTAAAAATACCTCCCATATTTCACCAACCCCCAATTGCCTCCTTGAAAAATAAGGCCTACAGTTTTTACTATTATCCTTGAATAGTTACTCTCTTCCCTATAGCTGAGCATTTACCAGTTAGGGAGATTGAGTAATTCCCTAATCCCCCCCAAAATAAATTGGTGGATCTTGTGCTGACAGTATTAAGGATTCCCTAGTGTTTGTGGATAGCACAAACTTTTTTTCAATAGTAAATTTAATTATGCAAGTGTAAGGCAACTGCGGCATTATGCAGATGACACAGCCTTGCTTGCTGAAAGTGAAGAGGACTTGAAGCACTTACTGGTGAAGATCAAAGATCACAGCCTTCAGTATGGATTACACCTCAACATAAAGAAAACAAAAAAAATCTTGCCAAATGGACCAATAAGCAACATCATGATATATGGAGAAAAGATTGATTGAAATTGTCAAGGATTTCATTTTACTTGGATCCACAATCAGTGCCCATGGAAGCAGCAGTCAAGAAATCAAAAGACGCATTGCATTGGGCAAATGTGCTGCAAAAGACCTCCTTAAAGTGTTAAAAAGCAAAGATGTCACCTTAAAGACTAAGATGCACCTGACCCAAGCCATAGTGTCTTCAGTCACCTCATATGCATTCGAAAGCTGAACAATGAATAAGGAAGACCAAAGAAGAATGGACGCCTTTGAGTTATGGTGTTGGGGAAGAATATTGAATATACCATGGACTGCCCAAAGAATAAACAAATCTGTCTTAGAATAAGTACAGCCAGAATGCTTCTTAGAAACAAGGATGGTGAGACTTTGTCTCACATACTTTGGATATGTTATCAAGGAGGAACCAGTCCTTGGAGAAGGACATCACACTTGATAAAGTAGAGGGTCAGTGAAAAAGAGGAAGACCCTCAACGAGATGGATTGACACAGGGGCTGCAACTATGGGCTCAAGCCTAACGATTCTGAGTATGGTGCAGGACTGGGCAGTGTTTTGTTCTGTTGTGCATAGGGTTGCTATGAGTCAGGACCGACTCTGTGGCACCTAAGAACAACAACAATAGCAGCGGTTGCCTGCAGAGCCCAATGGACCCCACCCAAAATTTGGTCAAGACTAATTATACCACATCATGAAAAGATTTATTATTTACATAAATTAGGTCTTTGGGGAGAGCAGGGCAGGCCTTTCAGGCAGATCCAAAATGGCTTGAGAGAGCAAGGAAAAGAGACTGGTCTGGGTTTTATCGTGACTAGAAGATGTGGCCTGAGTGACAAATGTAATTGTACTTTAGATGAAGGTTTACAGAACAAATTAGTTTCTCATTAAACTATTAATACACATATTGTTTGGTAACATTGGTTGCCAACCCTACGGTGTGTCAACACTCTCCCCTTCTTGACCTTAGGTTCCCTGTTATCAGCTTTACCGTCCCCTCTTGCCTTCTCAACTCTGCCCCTGGGTTGGTGTGCCCGTTTAGTATTGTTTTTTTTTTAAATGGGCCTGTCTAATCTTTGGCTGAAGGGTGAACCTCAGGAGTGACTTCAGTACTGAGTTAAAAGTGTGTCTGGGGGCTATACTCTAGAGGTTTCTCTAGTTTCTGTCAGACCAGTGAGTCTGGTCTTTTTTTGTGAGTTAGAATTTTGTTCTACATTTATCTCCAGCTCTCTCTGGGACCCTTTATAGTGATCCCTGTCAGAGTAGTCGGTGGCGTTAGCTTGGCACCATCTACTTGTGCTGGACTCAGTCTGGTGGAGGCTGTGGTAGTTGTGGTCCATTAGTCCTTTAGACCAATCTTTCCCTTGTATCTTTGGTTTTCTTCATTCCCCCTTGCTCCAGACGGGGTGAGACCAGTGGAGTATCTTAGATGGCTGCTGACAAGCTTTTAAGACCCCAGACGCTACTCACCAAAGTAGAATGTAGAACATTTTTTTATTAACTGTATTATGCTAGTTGAGCTAGACATCCTCGAGACTATGGTCCCCGGCCCTCAGCTCAGTAATTCGGTCCCTCAGGAGTTTGGATATGTCTGTGAAGCTTCCATGACATTGCCTTGAACATGTTGTGCTGGCCTCCCAGTGTTGTGTACTGTCTTACCCTTTGCCAAAGTTACCACTTGTCTATTGTCTATTTGATGTTTTTTCCTCCCCACCCTTCCCTTCCCTTCCCTCATAATCATCAAAGATTGTTTCTTTTTGTATGTAAACCTTTTCACGAGTTTTTATAATAGTGGTCTCATACAATATTTATCCTTTTGTGATTGATTTATTTCACTGAGCGTAATGCCCTCCAGATTCATCCATGTTGTGCGATTTTTCGCGGATTCATCATTGTTTTTTATTGTTACATAGTATTCCATTGTGTGTATGTACCATAATTTGTTTATCCATTCATCTGTTGATGGGCACTTAGGTTGTTTCCATCTTTTTGCTGTTGTGAATAATGCTGCAATGAACATGGGTGTGCATATGTCTATTCGTGTGGCAGATCTTATTTCTCTAGGATACATTCCTAGGAGTGGGATTGCTGGATCATATGGTATTTCTATTTCTAGCTTTCTAAGGAAGCACCATATCGTTTTCCAAAATGGTTGTACCGTTTTGTATTCTCACCTTTTTATTGTCTTTTTAATGTCTGAAAGTTTTGTAGTAATAGCTCCTCTTTTAATCCTTGTATAGGATATTTGGATCTTCTCTCTTATTTTGTCTTGATCAGTCTGGCTGTTGGTTTATCAGTTTTATTGACTTTTTCAGTCCAGATTTTGGTTTCATGGATATTATTTATTGCTGTTCTGTATTCTATTTCATTGATTTCTCTGTTCATCAACGTTATTGTTCTCCTTTTGCTGGCTTTAGTATCAATTTTCTCTTCTTTTTCTAGTTTCTTAAGATAAAAGCTTAGATCATTGATTTGAGACCTTTTTTATTTTTTAAAATACGTATTATAAGCTCTGAATTTCCCTCAAAACACTGCTTTAACTACACTCATAACTTTTGATGTTATAGTTTTATTTTGTTAAAAATATGTTCTAATTTTTCTTGTGCTTTCTGTTTTTCACCAGTGCTTACTTGGTAGTTTGTAACATAATAGCCAAACATTTGATGTTTTTCTACTTATTTGTTATTAATTTTTAATTTAATTCCACTGTGGTTAGAGAGTGTACTGTGTATGATTTCAGTACTTTAAAATGTTTTGAGACTTCTTTTATAGTCCTGAATATTTTCTGTATTAGTAAATGTTCCTTTACACTTGAAAAGTAATATATTCTGCTGTTGGGTGGAGTGCTCTATAAATGCCAGTTAAGTCAAGTTGATTGATAGTGTTTTATATAAGTCTTCTATATCCTTACCAGTTATCTATCATCTTTTATCAGTTATTGAGAGAGGGGTGTTGAAATCTCCAGCTATAACTGTGGATACGTCTATTTCTCCTTATGATTCTATCAGTTTTTGTATCATGTATTTTGAAGCTCTGTTACTAGATGCATAAATGTTTAGGATTTCTGTGTCATTTTTATGAATTGAAAGGGCCATCTTTAACCCTGGTAATATTCTGTGTTCTGAAATCTACTTTGTCTTGTATTAACATATTGTTCCATCTATCTTTGGATTAGTGTAAGCATGGTATATCTTTTCCCGTATTTCTTTAACTTTTTACTTGTTTGTGTATATTTAAAGGGGTTTATGTAGGCAGCATATAGTTGGGTCTTGCTTTTTCATCTGATCTGACAATTACTTTCTTTTAATTGGGATATTTACACTATTTACATTTTTTTTTTTAAAGTAAAAAGAAAGTTTTATTTGGCATATATTCAAACGACAAAAGTGGGAAGTGGACAAGCATGCTGCCAGAGCTAGAATGTCTGCCCGAATCCAGAGAATATTACAGAATAAGCAAGAATGGGAAAACGGACAAGCATGCTGCCACAACCATGTCTGTCCAAGTCCAAAGACTATTAGAGAATAGGCAAGAATGGGAAAACGGACAAGCATGCCACCACAGCCATGTCTGTCCAAGTCCAAAGAATATTAGAGAATAGGCAAGAATGGGAAAATGGACAAGCATGCTGCCACAGCCATGTCTGTCCAAGTTCAAGGAAGGTTACAGAATCATTAGTATATATCAGCATCACAAAATGGGTAGAATCATTGAAAGCATCACTTTTTCACTGATTGGCTAGAAAATGTAATCTTACATTTTGAATCATCTTTCTTAACAATCATTGATACAGGTTTCAGTTATGAAAGTCAGGAGGGTCTTCACTGGTCCAACAAATTCCTATTCACTAAATGTTAATAGAAGAAGACAAAAGGTGAGAAGTCCTTTGGGTTAGGTTTTATTGCCCTTTTGTGAAAACTTCCTTAAGATAATTTCTGAGATTGTCCCATCTGTTGTCTTATCTCAGGGCCCAGTTGATGTGTCTTTGTGAGTCTGTGAGGGCTCAGCCCCAGCTGGGTCACAATTCTCTATGCTCAAGGAGAGAGAATAATAACTCCAATATTATTTCCTAAATCAGTCCCTCCTTTTGATCAGAGATTGGAAATAACACGTCAATGATCAATACCTGGACTTAGCTGAGCTCCTAGATGGCAGCCATTGCAGGCTCTTTAAACTCACGGTGCTGGTTTTCCACCAGATACCATCTGGTTCTTCACCAGGGTATTAAGTAAGAGCGATGTTGCCATCAATGGCATTGCTGGAGTGAGCAGACTTAATGTACATCAACATTTTAGCCCGAGGCCTTCTTTTGCCCTTTAGGTGTGTAAGACAATAGAGGATAAATTTTATTATGCCTAATACTGTCAGGATGTAGACTAAGAATATTATTATTCCTTGCAATAGTGATCTAGTCCACGTACTTATTCTTGATGGTAACCAACCAAACAAATCTGGTGTTTGTAAGGGTGTTACAATGTGTAATCAAGTAGCTTGCTGTCTAATTCTATGTATATCTTGTCTACAGCACAGACTACACTTTCTTGGACTAATAAAAAAATCTAAGGTTATTTTGTTATCTCATGTCACCTTGGCTTATGAGATCAGAGATCACTGTTGTGCTTCTGTCTCATCTGTTATTTGTCCCATAGCGACTAACAGATTTTATTAAAGATTTCTACAACTCAGATATACCATAAGTAGGAATTAAAGCTACCAACCATATCCTGAATGTTGGATCAATGAGTTTTATTCTGACTTTCATTTTACAATGTGTAACAAATTAACATTACCTTTCCAATATTTACTAACGTCATTACTGTGAATAACTAAAGGTAATCCTAAAGTTCTCAAAGTGCGTTGTCCACGCATTTGTCAGGAATCTAAACAAGAGATTGCCTGCACAATTCACTATCAGTTGGAAAGGAATCATCTAAATTAGAAACATATCTACAGAGAAGCATATATCCATAAGAAGCACACAAAGTTTGTCTAGAAGAAACAGATGGTATAGAAAAATTTACATGTGACAAGTTTTCATTACAGAACTAATGATTAGCAAGATAGTACAGGATGAACCTTTCCTGTGGGAGGTCTTCAGTTAGTCTGTTTAAAACATACTAAGTGTTCTTCCCAAGGGCAAGCTGACCCTCCTTGGTTTACCTATTAACGGTCATGAGTCGCTTTCTCAGAAGCAGAAATGGAACCAAAGATAAAATGGAGTCTGAGCCATGAGGTCAATCTCCTCTGAGAATCTGGTTTCTTTAAGATACATAATTTGCTGCATCGTAAGAGGGTGACAGTTTGATTACAAACATTAGACAGGTATTTCATATGACATTGTCTTAAAGACTGCTTAAACTAGTTACTAATTTACCCTAAACATAACTCTGTCTGATCTTTGAAGTTAGTTTCCTAAAACAGACTGAATTCTTAAAAAAAAGTAAGCTCAATACCCAGAGCAAAATGGTCTTACTAGTTTATCTGGACCATTGTCTGGCTCAAAGTATCTTCAGGAACCAGTTTTTTTCTCAAAGCTCAGGGTTCAAGAGGACACCCAAAGGCAAATATCCCATGTGGGTTGCCTCAACCTCTCTGAAAGCCAGAAATCTGGATTCCGGGAGAATTATATACAACTGTCTCATCTTTCTTTCCTTTGGATCGTGATCTTGTTATAGAATCTTTTATCAGAAATGCTCAATAAATGGTAATTGGACATCATCTGGTTTTTAAGATCCCAGGCACCATACAGCAAACTAGGAAATAAAACAGAAATACTAACAATTATATTAGGCCAATTGTGTGAAATAACCAATGAAACCATGACCCTAAGGTCTTTGAACCAAGGAAACAAATCTCATGAGGTGTTTGTCTGTACATAAGCAGCATCAGTAACTGCTTTTCATGTGCCTCAACAGCAACTACATTCTGCAAAACCTCAGACTGAGTATTAATATAAATACAGCAATATTTATTGAGGCACAAACTGTTTCTTGAGAGACTAACAGGAAATGTAATGCTGTTCTATTTTGTAAAATCATAGCTCAAATTTCAAATACTTCTCTGGTTATGATACTTGACAACTTTGCCAGGTTTACCAACAGGAACTTCTAATTCAAGAGTTACAATATCTAAACCCATTAGTTAGATAATTTAGGAGAAAGGAGAATGATTTCTCATATCCAGAAATTTGGACCTTAAAATATCAGCAATATTAAAAAAACCATAGTTTCCTATAGTTTACGCAGTCTTGCGTAGTTAATTTCTGTTCCTTGTGGTTCTGGATCAGCCGCAGTCTGTGAACTCGTCAACTTCTGCATAGGAGCTCTGGAAATTTTATTCGGTCTAGTCACAGTCTTTTTAGCAAGTCCAATATAGTCCATCTTTTTGTTGAGATATTTTTGTCAAACTTTTTCAGCAGATTAGCAAAGTAAAAACTTATCTGCAGATGACAAAACTTAATATGGCCATGATTAATTGATAATCATAATAGCTTAATAGTGAAAGAACTGATAGAAATTAATTATAAACATAATGTAAAGGCCAAATAAAATCAGTTAAAAACTTTAGATAAAAATATTTCTAAATATAGCCATTAACCATATTCAAAGAGCTTCAGATATAATACATAATAATTTTGCGACAAAATACCATATAGTCAGGATATACCAAAAATAAAACACCAAGATTATCAAATCTCTAAATACCTGAATAGTAATAAAAAAAAACTTTATAGGTAAATGATACCATTGGCTTTGATAATGCTAGATTTAAAAAGATAAAGTTGCGACCAAATTAGCAATAAAGAGATAATAATATAGGTCACTGTGAAACAATACTTAAGTTATTTAACCAAAGATCTTAAAAAAAACCCTTAGCTTTCTTTTCTAAAAGCCATGAGGCTTAGTATTTAGACTCAGGAATCTTATTCTAATGAGAGGTCAGACCTTTGTCTTCCAGGCAGATTACACAAAGAATAAATTAACCCTTTAACTCAGAAATTAAAGAAAATTTTGCTATTTTAACTGCGAGAAACCCAATTCTTTGTTTTATATGTTACTTAACATTAAAACTCCTAAAAATCTCATAAATTAAACCATCAAACTTTAGTCAGACAGATGAAACTTGACCATATCAAATAAATTTCTTTTTCAATAAACCACTTAAAGGTTGCCTTTGTTGTATATCTCTTACAGTGTATCCCTTTAAATGGGAAAAATGAAGACACTCATTAGCAGACTTAAATATATATATAGCTATATATCCTCTTGTGGCATAAAAAGATAAAGTATATGAACTTAAATTATGACAAGTATCTATTAACTTAGTAACATCAATAAGTTACCCAAAATGTCAAAATCATTTTAAGCCTATACATCATAAAATGTAACTGTTATTGAAAGAAAAGTCTATTTAAACATTCTAAGATTTCATTCAGCTTTTACTATTTCTCATATTTTTCCCAATCTAATTTTAGCCCTTAAAGATTTTTGGAAATCACAAAGTCTCTGCTCACTTGACCAATTCATTGATATGGATGTAACCTAAGTGTTTGGCTACTGCTGGAAACATTCTTCCAGGCCACTTTAGGTGTGTCTCATTGTGATTTCTATTTTTTTACTTCTTAAAGTTCCCCTATAATAGAGAACTTGTTTACAGTTCTATGATTAGGATCTACCCAATTTCTGATAACTATAGCAAAGCAGCAATTTTTCTTATCTTTTGTCTTAAAGAGTCTCCACCTAGCTGGAAAGGGGTCTTTCAAATCTCCCTGGAGCTACAGGACCTTGGAAGACTGGGAGGTGGGGAGGCCTGAATGACTCTCTTGACTCATGGGATGCATTTACATATGTTTAAATTGATGGAGGCATTTTGAAAGACAAAAGATAGCTAATTTCTTTCTTTTTACTGTTCTGGAACTGCTACTTAAGACAAAACTATCCTTTTTCCTTAAATAAAACACATTTCGTATAATATCTAGCTTAAGTTACTTAAAAAGGTTTCGCTTTTAAGATTGACATAGTGTAAAACATAAGTTTCTCCAAGTAGCTATTAAAAATCTAAATCACAAGACAGAAGATGCAGTTTTTTCTGGATGAAGAAGGAACTGAGGTTCTATGGCTAGCCTTACAAAAAACAGCAATTCTTAGCCATAGCCACCAATCTAATACAAGACAAACTTAGACACAATGCTCTAGACCAGAAGCAAGCTCTTATAACAAAAGGAGACAGAAAGATCACATAAACTCACCAGATAATACCACACGAAACAAGGATATGGGGATCCTAGCTTCTAAAAGTGTATATAGCAATTTTTGGTAAGATCGACTCAATTCAATGGAAAAAACAGGTACAGAACTACCACTTGTCCCTTAAATATCAAAACACAGGTCAGGAGCTGCCATGTCCCCCTGAGAATTTGGCAAAACAGGCAAGAGCTGCCACCTCTCCCTGCGAATTTGGCAAAACAGAGCACTATTTTCCAGGTTTTCTCTGAGCCACAAAAAGGTCCGAATTTTGCAGCTTATAGTGACTCACAGCTCTTTGAAAATAGAATTAGCTCTTCAAATGCCCGAATCCAGGCCTAAACTGCAGTTCACTTAAAGAGTTACTAAATGTCTCTCTTAAACAAACGATCAAGTGAAAATCTAAGAAAGATTCTCCTTAATCAAACACCAGTTTTTCAAACAAATATGCCAAACAAAACTTAAGAAAACATGAGAAAGAGAACAACAAAGAATAAGCAAAGGTTTGTTTTCTGAGAGCACTCACTCTGTCAATGTCGAAGGGACATGGAGTGGGAACATGTGGGTCCAGAAGATAGGACCTTTCTTTGCTGGCTTCTGCTCCACAGTCCAGGTCTCTTAGAAGCTGACTGGATTCGTAGCTTCAGATCCTGCTCACAGCGCCATTAACTGTTGTAGGGGAAAAATATCACAAAGTTTAGTAAAGTAAAAAGAAAGTTTTATTTGGCATATATTCAAAAGGACAAAAGTGGGAAGCGGACAAGCATGCTGCCAGAGCTAGAATGTCTGCCCGAATCCAAAGAATATTACAGAATAAGCAAGAATGGGAAAATGGACAAGCATGCTGCCACAGCCATGTCTGCCTGAGTCCAAAGAATATTACAGAATAGGCAAGAATGGGAAAACGAACAAGCATGCTGCCACAGCCATGTCTGTCCGAGTCCCTACACTATTTACATTTTGTGTGACTATTAATATGGTTGAGTTTAAATCTATCATCTTGCTATTTTTTTCTTTTATTACTTGTCAATTTTTCCCCCTTTTCTGCCTTCTTTTGGGTTGACTGATTTTTATGATTCAATTTTATCTTCTTTGTTGGCTTATGAGCTAAAATGCTTTTTTATAGTTCTTGTTTTATGGTTTATAGTATATTTAAATATACTTATATTTATAGTATATTTAACTTATCACAGTTTACTTTCAATTAATATTATACCACTTCATGTATAGTATAAGAAACTTACAATAGTACTTCTCCATTTCCTCTCCTCCTGGCCTTTGTGCTATTGTTGACAAATATTTTACTTTTATATATGTTACAAACCACACAATACATTGTTATTATTTTTGTTTTAAACAGCTATCATTTTAAAACAGTTTTAAATTTATTGTGGTAAAATATATAAACAAAAATTTTGCTACTTTAACCATTTCTAAGTGTGCAATTCAATAGCATTGACCATGTTGTACAGCCGTCAGCACCATCTATTTCTAATAGTTTGCATCACTCCACACAGAAAGTTAGTATTGTTTAAACAATAGCTTCCTGCTATCCCCTACTCCCAGACCCAGGTAACCACTCATTAACTTTTATATACATGCATTTGCTTAGTCTAGATATTTTATATAGTGGGATCATTCAATATTTGTTTTTTTGTGTGTGTTTCTGACATTTCACTTAGCGTAATGTTTTCAAGGTTCATCTATGTTGTAACATATATAAAAACTTCATTTCTCTTAAATGGCTGAATAATATTTCAGTTTATGTGTATACCGTATTTTGTTTAGCCATTCATCTGCTGATGGACACTTGGGTTGTTTCCACCTTTTGGCGATAGTGGATAATGTTGCAGTGCTGTACAAATACCTGTTTGAGTCCCTGCTTTCATATCTTTTGGGTATATACCTAGGAGTGGTATTGTTGGGTTATATGGTAATTCTATGTTTATACTTTTGAGGAACTGTTTCACACATGGCTACACTGTTTTACATTCCTACTAGCAGTGCACCAGGGCTCCAATTTCTCCACATCCTTGCCAACACTTATTATTTTTTGTTGATTTAAAAAAATTTTTTTTTTTTGTAATAACCATCTGTCTTAGTCATCTAGTGCTGTTATAACAGAAATACACAAGTGGATGGCTTTAACAAAAAGAATTTATTCTCTCACAGTCTAGTAGGCTAGAAGTCCAAATTCAGGGTGTCAGCTCCAGGGGAAGGCTATCTCTCTCTGTTGGCTCTGGAGGAAGGTCCTTCTCATTAATCTTCCCCTGGACTCAGAGCTTCTCTGCACAGGAACCCTGGGTCCAAAGGACACACTCTGTTCCTGGCACTGCTTTCTTGGTGGTATGAGGTCCCCAACTCTTTGCTTGCTTCCCTTTCCTTTTATCTCTTCTAAGACAAAAGGTGGTGCAGGCCTCACCCCAGGGAAACTCCCTTTATATTGGATCAGGGATGTGACCTTAGTAAGGGTGTTACACTCCCACCCTAATCCTCTTTAACATAATATTACAATCACAAAATGGAGGACAACAAAACAATACTGGGAATCATGGTCCAGCCAAATTGATACACATATTTTTTGGGGGACATAATTCAATCCATGACATTCCACTCTTTGGCCCCCAAAAAATCACATCCTTGCAACATGCAAAACATATTCATCCCCTTATATCATAGCAAAAGTCTTAACTCGAAGTTCAAAATCCAAAAATTCCTCTTCATCTGTGAAATCTAGAATACAAGTTACCTGCTTCCAAAGGCACAATGGCAGAACAGGCACAAGCTAGATATTTCCATTACAAATAGGAGAAACTGGAGGGAAAGAAGGGATAACAGGCACCAAGCAAGTCAGCAGAACGTATTACATTAGCCCTCAAGGCTTTGAAAATAAACCTCTATTCTCTGAGACAATTTACAGAATGGCCCTGCCCTCCAGACTCTAGGTATTGGCCACACTCTCCAGATTCTGAGTGGAAGCCCCTCGGCCCTGGGCTTCAGCTCCACCTTCCAGGCCCACTGGGACAGCAGTTCTGCTCCCTCGGCTGGCAACTCTGCTCCCTCAGCTTTAGGCGCACCATTCTCCTAGTCCATCTGAGTGGTGACGCCACCCTTAGAGACACCAGAGTCCATGGCTCCACCCTTTGAAAACCCAGAGGTTATGGCTGTACCTTTTGAGACAGGCGGCTTAGCTTCTTATGCTCCTTGTCTCTTCAGCTTCTGCTTCCTGTGGCCTCTCGGCCCTCAGGCCTCATGTCCACATATGCTTTGCTGGGGCAAGTGTTCCAAAGCTCTGCAGCCCCACCAATAAGTGCCTCAAGGCATCCCAACCCGGCAGGAACCCTCCTGTGCACAGGCGCTTAGCTCCCTCACTCCATGGGTCGGCAAGCCTAGCTCTACCGATAAGTGCCTGGGGACACCCCACTCTGTCAGGAAGCCTCCTGCGCACAGGCACTCAGCTCTCTCTCTCTCTGTAGGTTGGCTCCAGTGCAGTCTTGTGCTGGTCTCCTTGTTCTGCTGCTGCTGGTTCTCTGTCACTGCTGCTTCTCTGCTGCTGCTAGTCCTCTGCTGCTTCCACTCCTCTGTCTATTCACAGTTTCAAAACTGCTTCCACATTTTAGGTATCTGTTAGAGCAGCACCCCACTTTCTCAGTACCAAATTCTGTCTTAGTCATCTAGTGCTGTTATAACAGAAATACCGCAAGTGGATGGCTTTAACAAAGAGAAATTTATTTTCTTACAGTCTAGTAGGCTAGAAGTCCAAATTCAGGGTGTCAGCTCCAGGGGAAGGCTTTCTCTCTCTGTAGGTTTTGGAGGAAAGTCCTTCTCGTCAATCTTCCCCTGGACTTGGAGCTTCTCTGTGCAGGAACCCTGGGTGCAAAGGATGCACTTTGCTCCCAGCACTGCTTTCTTGATGATATGAGGTCCCCACTCTCTGCTTGCTTCCCTTTCCTTTTATCTCTTCTAAGGTAAAAGGTGATGCAGGGCACACCCCAGGGAACTCCCTTTACATTGGATCAGGGATATGACCTTAGTAAGGGTGTTACAATCCCACCCTAATCCTCTTTAACATAAAATTACAATCACAAAATGGAGTACAACCACATGATACAGGGAATCATGGTCCAACCAAATTGATACACATTTTTGGGGGGACATAATTCAATTCATGACAGCATCCTAATGGGTGTGAAATTATATCTCATTGTGGTTTTGATTTGTGTTTCCCTAATGACTAATGGGAGACGCTGGTAGCGTAGTATTAAGAGTTTGACAGCTAACCAAAAGGTTGGCAGTTCAAATCTACCAGCCACTCCTTGGAAAACCTATGGGGCAGTTATACTCTGACCTGTAGAGTTGCTATGTGTCAGAATCGACTCAACGGCAACAGGTTTGGTGTTTTTTTTTTTTTTTGGTTTAATAACTAATGATGTCTTGGTGTCATCTTTTCATGTGCTTATTGGCCCTTTGTATATCTACTTTTGGAAAAATGTCTATTCAAGCCCTTTGATACTTTTAATTTGGTTGTCTTTTTGTTTTGAGTTGTAGGAGTTTTTTTTTTATATATTCTGAATGTTAAACCCTTATCAGATATATAATTACCAAATATTTACTCCCATTCCATAGGTTGTCTCTTCACTTTCTTGATAAAGTCCCTTGGTGAGCAAAAGTTTGCAATTTTGATTAAGTCCAATTTATTTTTCTTTTGTTGCTTGTGCTTTTGGGGTCATATCTGAGAATCCATTGTCAAAAACAATGCTTAAAGCTACCCATATGTTTTCTTGTAAGAGTTTTATGGTTTTAGTAATTATATTTAGGTCATTGATTCATATTGAGTTAATTTTCATATGTAGTGTGTGGTATGTGTCTAACTTCATTCTTTTGAATGTGGAGATCCAGTTGTCCCAGGACCATTTATTGAAGGCACTATTCTTTCCTCATTGAATGGACTTGGCACTCTTGTCAAAAATTAATTGGCCATAGATGTATGGGTTTATTTTTGGACTTCCAATTTTATTTTATTGGTCTATATTTCTGCCCATATACATGTGTCACGTTGTTTTGATTACTGTAGATTTATAGTATGGTTTGCAATTGGGAAGTGTGAGTCCTTCTACTTTGTTCTCCTTTTTCAAGACTGTTTTAGCTATTCAGGAACCCCTGGGAATTTCATATGAATTTGAATGATTGGCTTTTTCATTTCTGCTTAACAGGCTGTTTTGATACAGATTGTATTGAGGCTGAAGATCAATTTGGGTATTACTGACATCTTAACAATATTAAAGCTTCCAATCCATGAACACAGGATGTGTTTCCATTTATTTAGGTCTTCAAAAATTTCATCAATGTTTTACAGTTTTCAGTGTACAAGCCTTTCATCTGCTTAGTTAGATTTATTCCTATGTATTTTATTATTTAGATGCTTTTGTAAGTGGATTGTTATCTTAATTTGCTTTTCAAATTTTTATTTTTGGAGTATACAAACTCAACTGATTTTTGCTTGTATATCTTATAACCTGTGACTTTGCTGAATTTATTTGTTAGCTATTGTTACTTTCTTGTGAATTTTTTGGGACGTTCTACATATAAGATCATGTCATGTGTGAATAGAGATAGTTTTACTTCTTCCTTTTTGATTTGGATGCTTTTCATTTCTTTTTTTGCCTAGTTCCTTGGCTACAACTTCCAGTACAATGTTGAATAGCAGTGGTAAAAGTAGGCATCCTTGTCTTGTTCTTGATCTTAGAGAGAAAACTTACAGTTTTTCACCATTTAGTATGATATTTGCTCTTCTTTTTTTGTTTCTTGAAGTGTAAAGTTAGGTTATTGATCTGAGGTTTTTTTTTCAACATAGGTAGTTACAGTTATAAATTTCCCTCTGAGCACTACCTTTGCTGCACCCCACAAGTTTTGACATGTTATGCTTTTTTTTTTTAGTCATATCTAAGTGTTCTTTAATTTCCCTTTTGATTTATTCAATGCCCATTTGGTTTTTAAAAGCATTTTCTTTAATTTCCACATTGTTATGAACTTCTAGTTTTCCTTGTGTTATTGATACCTAGTTTCATTCCATTGTGGTCAAAGATACTTTGCATGATTTCAATCTCTTTAAATTTATTGAGACTAGTCTTGTGATCTAACGTGTGTCTATCATGGAGAATTATCCATGTGCACTGGAGAAAAACGTGTATTCTGCTGTTGTTGGGTGAAGTGTTCTAAATATGTCTGTTAGGTCCAGTTGGTTTATAGTGCTGCATAAGCTCTTTATTTCTTTATTGGTCTTCTGTCTTTTATTGAAAGCAGTGTATTGAAATATTCAACTAGTAGTGTAGAACTGGCTCTTTCTTCCCTTAATTCTGTGAATGTTTGCTTCATATATTTTGAGGCTCTGTGATTAAGTGCATATGTATTTGCCATTGTTGTATCTTCTTGATGAATTGACCCTTTTATCATTATATAATATTCTTCTTTGTCTCATAACAATTTTTTACTTAAATTCTATTTTGTCTGATAGTAATATAGCCACTTCAGCTCTCATTTGGTAACTATTTACTTGGAGTATTTTTTCCTATCCTTTCACTTTCAACTTGTTTGTTTCTTTGAATCTAAAGGGGGTCTCTTGTAGACAGTGTATAGTGGGTTCATGGTTTTTTTAATCCATTCTACTGATCTCTTCCTTTTTTTCTCCTTTTCTTATAATTCATTTTATTTTTGTTGTTGAGAATATACACAGCAGAACACACACCAATTCAACAATTTTCTACAAGTACACTTCAGTGACATTGATTATATTCTTCAAGTTGTACAGTCATTCTCACCCTCCTTTTCTGAGTTATTCCTCTTCCATTAACATAAACTCACTGCTTCCTAAGTTTTCTGTCTAATCTTTCAAATTTCTTTTGTCAATTTGATCACATATTGATAGATCTTAAAATAGCACAGTGCTTAAGGCAGACAATCTTTACAAGTTAATCTAAACTATTGTTTGGTTTTAAGAAGACTTCCAGGGATATTTTTGGTTTAAGGTTTAAAGATTATCTCAGGGCAATAGTTTCAGGGGTTCATCTGGCCTCCATGGTTCCAGAAAGTCTGGATTCCATGAGAATTTGAAATTTTGTTCTGCATTTCTTCTCTTTTGATCAGGATTCTTCTATAGAATCTTTGATCAAAATGTTCAGTATTGGTAGCTGGGCACTATCCAGCTCTTCTAGTCTAATGGCAAAGGGGGCAGTTGTTCATGGAAGCAATTAGCCACACGTTTTACATTTAAAGTAATTACAATAAGAAAGGACTTAATTCTGCCATTTTGCAATGTTTTCTGTGTGTCTTATACCTTTTTGTCCCTCATTTCCTCTAATGCTGCCTACTTTGTGTTTATTTGATTTTTTTTTTGGTAGTGTGTTTATTTGATTTTTTTTTTTTTTTTTGTAGTGAATTATTTCGTTCCCTTCTCATTTGCTTTTGTTTATGGTTTTTTAGATATTTTCTTTGTGGTTACCACAGGGATTACATTTAACAACTGAATTTAACACCCTGAATTTGTAACACTCTTCTTAAAATTGGTATCAGCTTCAATAACGTGCAAAAACTTGCTGTTTGCCTCTGTACCCCTCCTTTATGTTGTTCTTTTATATGTTACAACTTCATACATTGTGTGCCCAATAATATACATTTATAATTATTTTTTATGCATTTGTATTTTAAATCATGTAGAACATAACAGAGTTACAAACTATAAATACCATAAAACTGGCCTTTACTACAAATTACCTTTACTGGAAATCTATTTCTACATACAACTTCTAGTTACTGTTTAGTGTCCTTTCATTTCAACCTAAAGGATTTCCTCCGGCATTTCTTGTAGGGCAGGTCTTTTGGTAACATACTCTTAACAGCTTTTACCTGGAAATGTATTAATTTCACCATCATTTTTGAAGGATATTTTTTCCCAGATATAAAATTCTTGGTTGATAATTCTTCTCTTTTAGCATTTAAAGTATTTCATCCCACTTCCTTCTAGTCTCCATGGTTTCTGAGGAGAAACTGGCACTTAATCATATTGAAGATCACTTATATGTGATGATTCACTTCTGTTGCTGCTTTCAAGAATCTCTTATTACTTTTAGTTTTCAAGAGTTTGATTATGTATCAGTATGAATCTCTTTGGATATATCATACTTGAAGTTTTTTGAGATTCTTGTGTACGTAGATTTATATCTTTCATCAAATTTGGAAAGTTTTTGGCCATTATTTCTTCAGTATTTTTTTTCTGCCCCTTTCTCTCTCTCTCTTCTCCTTCTAGGACTCTAATAATGTGTTTTTGGTTCACTTGATGATCTCCCGCAGTCTCTTAGGCGCTGCTCAAATCTGCTGTTGAACCCCTCAAGTGAATTTTTCATCTCAATTATACTTTTTAGTCCGGTATTTTGTTTTGTTAAATAATTTCTATTGCTTTATTGATATTCTTATTTACTTCATGTATCATTTTCCTAACTTACTTTAGCTTTTGACTGTGTTACCCTTGTGCTCTTTTTCTTCAAATATTTTCTGTTTCCCCTCTTTTCTCACCTCCATGGCTCCAGTTAAAATATTCTAGATCACTTGACATTGTCCTACAGCTCACTGATGTGTTGTTACTTTATTTTATTTTTAGTATTTTTTTTCCTCTCTGTAGTACCTTTTAGATGGTTTCCATTGCTATATGCTGAATCTCACTAATCTTTTCTTCTTCAGCTTGTAATCTTCTGTTGATCCTGTCCAGTGTATTTTTTGTCTCAGACAACTTATTTTTTATCTCTAGAAATTCTTTTTTATATAAATAGATATACAGACATGATGTAGATCATATGTAGATAGGTAGATAGATAGGGCTGCTGTTGAGTCAGTGCTGACTCATGGCAACCTTATGTACAACAGAACAAGGTGTTACCCAGTTATTTGTCATCCTTGTGATTGATTGGTGGCATGTTTGAGTCCATCATTATGGTTGTTGTGCCAGTCTGTCTCACTGAGGGTTTCCCGTGCCCTTGCTGGCTCCACAAAATATGATGTCTTCCTCCAGCGAATGACGACATGTCCAGAGTGACTCAGACAATTTCTGTTGTGATCCATAAGGTTTTCATTGGCCAGTTTTTCAAAAGTAGATCATCAGGCCTTGCTTCAGTTTGTCTTAGACTGGAAGCTCCACTGAAACCTATCCACTATGGATGTCCTTGCTGGTATTTAAAATATTTACGGCATAGCTTCCAGCATAACAGCAACATCCCAGCCACCACAGTATGACAAACTGACAGATGAGTGGTAGAGGTAGACAGATTGATAGATAGGTATGTCTTCCATGTCTCTACATAATCTGCTCAATCTTTTCTCTATCTTCTTGAACGTATGCAATATAGTTACAATAAATGTTTTAATAATCCTTCTACTCTTTCTCTCATCTGTACCATTTCTGGGTCTGTTACTATTGATTGATTTTTCTACTCATTCTGGGACATAATTGTGTTTCTTTGAATGATAACAGGGAACCCTGAATGTGATAGCTTTTGAATTTTACCTTATTAGGTGCTAGATACTGTATTTCTATAATTATCCTTGGACTTTGTTCTGTGATGCAGTTAAATTATGTGGAAATAGTTTGATCTTGTTGAAATATGTTTCTAAGTATTGGTAGGCAGGATGAGAGCAGCCTTTATTCTAGTGATGAATTTTCCCCACTACTGAGGCAATACCCTTCTTCTACTTTTTTTTTTTTTCACTTTATTTATGTTTTCTTTTTTTTGTACTTTAGATGAAGGTTTACAGAACAAACTAGTTTCTCATTAAACAATTAGTACACATATTGTTTTATGACATTGGTTAACAACTCCATGGCAGTTCAACACTCTCCCTTCTTGACCTTGGGTTCCCTGTTATCAGCTTTCCTGTCCCCTCTTGCCTTCTAGTCCTTGCCCCTGGGCTGTTGTGCCCCTTTAGCCTCATTTTGTTTTATGGGCCTGTCTAATCTTTGGCTGAAGGATGAACCTCAGGAATGACTTCATTACTGAGCTGAAAGAGTTTCGAGGGGCCATACTCTTGGGGTCTCTCCAGTCTCTGTCAGTGTAGTAAGTCTGGTCTTTTCTTCTAAATTTGAATTTTGTTCGACTTTTTCTCCAGCTCTGTCTGAGACCCTCTATTGTGATACCTGTCAGCGCAGTCAGTAGTGGTAGCCAGACACCATCTAGTTGTACTGGACTCAGCCTGGTGGAGGCCATGGTAGATGTGGTCCATTACTCCTTTGGACTAATCTTTCCCTTGTATATTTAGTTTTCTTCATTCTTCCTTGCTCCTGAAGGGGTGAGACCAGTGGAATATCTTAGGTGGCTGCTCACGTTTTTTTTTTTTTTTTAAATTGTACTTAAGATGAAGGTTTACAGAACATACTTTCTCATTAAACAGTTAGTACACATATTGTTTTATGACAATGGTTAACAACCCCATGACATGTAAACACTGTCCCTTCTCGACCTGGATTCCCCACCACCAGCTTTCCTGTCCCCTCCTGCTTTCTAGTACTTGTCCCTGGACTGTTGTGCCCCATTAGCCTCATTTTGTTTTATGGTGCTGTCTAATCTTTGGCTGAAGGGTGTACCTCGGGAGTAACATAATTACTGAGCTAGAAGGGCGTCTGGGGCCATACTCCTGGGGTTTCTCTAGTCTCTGTCAGGCCAGTAAGTCTGGTCTTTTTTTGTGAGTTAGAATTTTGTTCTACATTTTTCTCCAGCTCTGTCTGGGACCATCTGTTGTGATCCCTGTTAGAGCAGTCAGTGATGGTAGCCGGGCACCATCTAGTTGTACTGGACTCAGTCTGGTGGAGGTCGTGTTAGCTGTGGTCCATTAGTTCTGTGGACAGATCTTTTCCTCGTATCTTGTTTTCTTCATTCTCGTTAACTCCCAAGGGTGTGAGACCAGTGAAGTATCTTAGATGGCTGCTCACAGGCTTTTAAGACCCCAGATGCTACTCACCAAGGTAGAATGTAGAACATTTTCTTTATAAACTGTTATGCTAATTGAGCTAGATGTTCCCCAAGACATGGCCCCCAGAGCCCTCCATCCAGCGATTTGGTCTCTCAAGGAGTTTGGATATTTCTGTGGAGCTTCCATGACCTTGCCTTGGAAAAGTTGTGCTGGCTTCCACAGTATTGTGTGCTGTCTTACCCTTCACCAAAGTTACCACTTATCTATTGTCTATTTAGTATTTTTCCTTTTTTTTTTTTTTTAATATTTTATTGTACTTCAGGTGAAAGCTTACAGAGCAAATAGTTTCTCATGAAATAGTAGTACACATGTTGTTCTATGACATTGGTTAACAACCCCACAACGTATTAAGCCTCTAAATTCTCAACCTTTTTTTTTTTTTTTGGATGAAAATTACAGATGGCCAAAGATACACCGTTTCAAAAATTTCTACATTCACAGTTCAGTGACATTGACTATGCTCTTCCAATTGTGCTGCCATTCTCGCCCAAGATGAAGGCTTACAGGACAAAACAGCCTCCCATTTAATAGTTACTACAAATGTTGCCCTATAGCAGTGGTCAACAATCTCACAATACATCGACGGTATCCTTATTCAATTTGTGTTCCTTATCATCAGTTTCCTACTCCCCCTCTGCCTTCTGGCCCTTGTCACCGGACTTCTGTACCCCGTTAGTCCCATTAAGTTTTACTGGGCTGTCCATTCCCAGGCTTAACATCGAACCTCGAAGGTAACTTCACCTCTGAGCTGAAAGGGTGTCTGGGGGCCACACTCTTGAGGTTTCTCTAGTATTCTTTAGGCCAGTAAATCTGGTCTTTTTTTTTTTTTTTTTTTTTTGGGAGTTAAAATTATGCTCTACATCCTTCTCCAGCTCTGTCCAGAACCCTCTGTTGTGATCCTTGTCAGAGCAGTCAGTGGTGGTAGCCAGGCACCATCTAGCTGTACTGGACTCAGTCCGGTGGAGGCCTTGGTAGCTGTGGACAATTAGTCCTTTGGACTAATCTTTTCGTTGAATCCTGTTCTCTTCATTCTCCCTTGCTCCCGAAGGGATGAGACCAGTGGAGTATCTTAGATGGCCACTCATAGGCTTTTAAGACCCCAGACACTACTCACCAAGGTAGAATGTAGAGCATTATCTTTATAAGTAGTGTCATGCCAATTGAGTTAGATGTTCCCCGAGACCATGGTCCCCAGAGCCCTCCGTCCAACAACTCAGTCCCTCAGGGGGTTTGGATGTGTCTGTAGGGCCTCCATGACCTTTCCTTGTGCAGGTTGTGTTAGTGTCCCCTGTACTGTGTACTATCTCACCTCTTACCCAAGTTACCACTTATCTATTACCTATTTAGTATTTCCCCCCCCTTCCCTCCCATCCCTGGTAACCAGCAGGGATTGTTACATTTTGCATGTGAAGTTTTTCATGGGTTTTTACAATAGAGGTCTCATAACAATATTTGTCCTTTTGTGATTGACTTATTTCACTCAGCATAATGTTCTCCAGTTTCATCCATGTTATGAGATGGTTCACAGATTCATTGTTGTTCTTTCTCGTTGCATAGTACTCCATTGTGTGTATGTACCATAGTTTGTGTATCCATTCATCTGTTGATGGACATCGAGGTTGTTTCCATCGTTTTGCTATTCTGAACAATGCTGCCATGAACATAGGTGTGCATATGTCTATTCGAGTGATGACTCTTATTTCTCTAGGATATATTCCTAGGAGTGGGATTGCTGGATCGAATGGTATGTCTATTTCTAGCTTTCTGAGGAACCGCCATATCATTTTCCAAAATGGTTGTATCATTTTGCATTCCCACCAGCAGTGTATAAGAGTTCCCATCTCCCCGCAGCCGCTCCAACATTTGTTATTTCCAGTATTTTTGATTCGTGCCAGTAATGCCGGGGTGAGATGGTATCTCGTTGTGGTTTTAATTTGCATTTCTCTAATGGCTAGTGATCGTAAGCATTTCCTCATGTGTCTGCTGGCCCTTTGAATGTCTTCCTTGGTGAAGTGTCTGTTCATTTCCTTTGCCCACTTTTTGATAGGATTGGTTGTCTTTTTGTTGTAGAGGTGTTGGATTTTCTTGTAGATTATGGAGATTAGACCTTTGTCTGACTTGTACTGTCCAAAAATTTTTTCCCAGTCTGTAGGTTCTCTTTTGACTCTTTTGGTGAAGTCTTTTGAAGAGCATAGATGTTTGATTTTTAGAAGATCCCAGTTATCTAGTTTATCTGTTGGGTTTTTTGTGTTGATGTTTATGGTTTGTATCCTGTTAATGCCATGTATTAAGGCCTGAAGTGTTGGTCCTATTTTTTCTTCTATGAATTTTATAGTTTGAGGCTTTATATTCAGGTCTTTGATCCATTTTGAAGTAGTTTTTGTATATGGTGTGAGGTATGGGTCCTGTTTCATTTTTCTACAAATGGATATCCAGTTTTGCCAGCACCATTTGTTAAAAAGACTGTCTTTTCCCCATTTGATGTATTTTGGGCCCTTGTCAAAGATCAGGTGACTGTAGGTGGATGGATTTACATCTGGGTTCTCAATTATGTTCCATTGGTCAATGTCTCTGTTGTTGTACCAGTACCAGGTTGTTTTGAGTACTGGAGCTGTATAGTAGGTTCTGAAGTCAGGTAGTGTGAGTCCTCCAACTTTATTCTTCTTCTTCAGTAGTGCTTTACTTATTCGGGGTTTCTTCCCTTTCCATATAAAGTTAATAATTAGGTTTTCCATCTCTTTGAAGAATGTTGTTGGTATTTGTATTGGGATTGCATTGTATTTGTAGAATGTTTTAGGTAGAATTGCCATTTTCACAATGTTGAGTCTGCCTATCCATGAGCATGGTATGTTTTTCCATTTATGTAGATCCCTTTGGGTTTCATGCAGCAGTGTTTTGTAGTTTTCTTTGTATAGGTCTTTTACATTCCTGGTCAGATTTATTCCTAAGTATTTTATCTTTTTAGGGGCTATTGAAAATGGTAATGATTTCCTGATCTCCTTTTCATCGTTCTCTTTACTGGTGTATAGGAATCCAACTGATTTTTGTATGTTTATCTTGTATCCTGCTACTCTGCTGAATCTTTCTATTAGTTCCAGTAGATTTCTCATGGAGTCTTTCAGGTTTTCTATGTATGGTATCCTATCATCTGCAAACAGGGAGAGTTTAACTTCTTCATTACCAATTTGGATGCCCTTTATTTCTTTCTCTTGCCTTACTGCTCTAGCTAGAACTTCCAGCACAGTGTTAAATAGGAGTGGTGATAAAGGGCATCCTTGTCTTGTTCCTGTTTTCAAGGGGAATGTTTTCAGCCTCTCTCCATTAAGAATGATGTTGGCTGTTGGTTTGCATAGATGCCCTTTATTATGTTGAGAAATTTCCCTTCTATACCTATTTTATTGAGAGCTTTTATCAGGAATGGGTGTTGGACTTTGTCAAATGCCTTTTCTGCATCAATTGAGATGATCATGTGATTTTTTCTTTCCTTTTATTTATGTGGTGGATTACATTGATGGATTTTCTAATGTTAAACCATCCTTGCATACCTGGTATGAATCCTACTTGGTCGTGGTGTATTATTTTTTTGATATGATACTGAATTCTATTGGCTAGAATTTTGTTCAGAATTTTTGCATCTATATTCATAAGAGATATTGGTCTGTAATTTTCTTTTTTTGTGATGTCTTTGCCTGGTTTTGGTATCAGCGTTATGCTGGCTTCATAGAATGAATTTGGAAGTGTTGCTTCCTCTTCTATGCTCTGAAATAGCTTGAGTAGAACTGGTACAAGCTCTTCTGTAAATGTTTTGTAGAATTCTCCAGTGAAGCCATGTGGGCCAGGGCTTTTTTTGGTTGGGAGTTTTTTTATTACCTTTTCAATCTCTTCTCTTGTTATGGGTCTGTTCAGATTTTCAATATCACTTTGTTGTAGTTTGGGTAGGCCGTATGTTTCTAGAAATTTATCCAATTCCTCTAGGTTTTCAAATTTGTTGGAATATAGTTTTTCATAATATTCTGTTATAATCCTTTTTATTTCGGTTGGGTCTGTTGTAATGTCCCCCATTTCATTTCTTATTTGGGATATTTGTGCCCTCTGCTGTTTTTCTTTTGTCAGTCTGGCCAGTGGTTTGTCGATTTTGTTGATCCTTTCAAAGAACCAACTTTTCGTGTTGTTGATACTTTCTATTGTTTTTCTGTTCTCTATTTCATTTATTTCTGCTCTGATCTTTACTATTTCCTTTCTTCTGGTGGTTGTAGGCTTTTTTTGTTGTTGTCTTTCTATTTGTTTGAGTTCTGTAGTTAATGTTTTGATTTTGTCCCTTTCTTCTTTTTTGATATGTGCATCTATTGCTATAAATTGTTCTCTGAGGACTGCCTTTGCTGTGTCCCAAAGGTTTTGGTATGATGTGTTTTCATTTTCATTTGATTCTAGGAATTTTTTAAATTCCATCTCTGATTTCTTCTATTCCCCATTGATGTGTAAGCAGATTATTATTCAGTTTCCATGTGTTTGATTTTTTTTCCTTGCTCTTTCTAGTGTTAATTTCTACCTTGATGGCATTGTGGTCAGAGAAGATACTGTGAATTATCTCAGCATTTTGGATCTTGTTGAGGATTGCTCTGTGGCCTAAGATGTGGTCTATTCTGGAGAACGTTCCATGTGCATTGGAAAAGAATGTGTACTTTGCAGCGGTTGGATGGATTGTTCTATATATGTCTATGAGGTCCAGTTGGCTGATTGTGTCCTTTAGGTCTTCTGTATCTTTGCTGAGTTTCTTTTTAGTTGTTCTGTCCTTTACTGAGAGTGGTGTGTTGAAGTCTCCTACTATTATTGTGGAACTGTCAATTTCTCTTTTCAGTGCTGTTAGAGTTCTTTTATGTATTTTGGAGCCCTGTCATTGGGTGCATAGATATTTATTATGGTTATGTCTTCATGATGGATCATCCCCTTAATCATTATATAGTGTCCTTCTTTGTCTTTTATGGTGTAGTTTGTTTTAAAGTCTATTTTATCTGAGATTAGAATTGCCACTCCTGCTCTTTTTTGATAGTTGTTAGCTTGAAATATTTTTTTACAACCTTTGATTTTTAATAAATTCACATCTTTGTTTCTAAGGTGTGTCTCTTGTAGACAGCAAATTGATGGATCCTGTTTTCTTATCCATTCTGCCACTCTCCGTCTCTTTATGGGTGCATTGATTCCATTTACGTTCAGTGTAATTATTGATAGATGGAAGTTTGTTGCTGTCATTTTGTAGTGTTTTTTTTTGTGGTGGTGAAGTTTTCTTTGTTCTTCTTACTCTCTTGTGCTGAGTTACTTTCGTTTGTGGATTTTGTGTTCATTTCTTTTGTTTTTGCTGAGACTTTATGTTTTTCGTCTTTATTTTTATGAGTTGGTTTGTTAACTTTCTTTGTGGTTACCATGAATTTTACCCTTAGCTTTATAAGTTTGAAGCAGTCTACCCTTACTTGGTATCGCCTTGCCTTCCTCTCCTTTAGAAGGTTCTATACCTATGCCGTTTGTTCCCTCTTTCATTGTTTTGATGTTGTTGTCATCCTTTGATTGATTGCTCTGATTCTCTGTTGTATTTCTTTTGTTTTTGGATAGTCCTCAGTAGTTCATTTCCTAGAATGGTATCTGGTTCGTATGAACCTGCGTCCTAGGTCCTAGGTCCTGCCTGAGGGCTTGAGCTGTTTGTCCTCAGATCGAAGAACTCCCTTTAATAATTCTTGTAAGTTTGGTTTGACTTTTGCATATTCCTTTAGTTTCTGTTTATCTGGAAATGACCTAATTTCACCATCAAATTTGAATGAGAGTTTTGGAGGATATATTATTCTTGGCTGACAATTTTTTTCTTTCAAGATTTTATATATGTCATCCCATTGCCTTCTTGCCTTCATGGTTTCTGCTGAATAATCTGAGCTTAGTCTTATTGTTTCTCCTCTGTATGTGACTTCTTGTTTTTCACGAGCTGCTCTCCGGAGTCTTTGTTTGTCTTTAGTTTTAGCGAGTGTGAATATGATATGTCTTGGTGATTTTCTTTTGGGGTCTCTTCTATATGGGGTTCGTTGAGCTTCGTGGATGGCCAGCTTTTCATTTTTCATGATATTGGGAAAGTTTTCTGTCAGTAGTTCGTCAATGATCCTCTCTGTGTTTTCTGTTTTCTCCCCCTGTTCTGGTATGCCAATCACTCATAAGTTTTTGCTTTTAATTGTGTCCCACATAACTCTCAGGGTCTCTTCATTTTTCTTTGTTCTTTTTTCTGAGTTTTCCTGAAACAGAGTTGTATCCAAGTGTTTGTCTTCAGTTTCACTGATCCTGTCTTCCGTGGTTTCAAATCTACTTCTGAGCCCTTCTATGACACCGTCCATTTCTGAAATCTTGTTGTTTATCTTTTGGATTTCTAATTGTTTTTGTATAATTTCGAGTTGTGAATTTATTTTGGCATTTTGTTCCTGCATCATCTTCCTGAATTCTTCCAATTTTTTGTCTGTATTTTCCATAATCTTGTCTATTTTTCACTCGTGTTTGTCAGCTTTTTGCCTCAGTTCTTTGAAAATTCTGAGTATTAGTGATTTGAGTTCCGTATCAGGTACTTCTAGTGCATTTTCTTCCACAGGAGAGTTATCTGGTGTTTTAATTTGGACGCCTATTGGAGCCATCTTGTCTTGTTTTTGTAAATGTTTTGATATTGTTTGCTGTTTTCGGGGCATTCAGTAGATATTTCTCTCGTTTATTGATTGTAGATTTTTTTTCGTCCTTGTGGTACAGCTGGGCAGATCTAGCTGAGGTGGAGCCACTGGGACGGGTTGCTTGTGGCACTCACCGCAGCCACCAGGACGGTCGGTAGTCAGTGCTGGGCAGGTTCCAAGAGGGCGTGCCTGCACAGCTTGCTGGTGTGATGTCTAGTGCACGGAGCAGGTAGGTAGGGTGCAGCGGGAAGATGGTTATGTGTGAAGCTAAGCTGGATATGGGAGAGAGGAGAGAGGAGGAGGAGCAAAAAGCATACAAACATAAAAGAATGCTAGGGGAGCTTGTCATTGGAATGTACAGATGAGAGACTATGGGATGGAGGAAACCAGAAGGGGGAAGAGAAAGAAAAGGAAAGAATGAACAAATAAAAATCAGAAAAGTTAAAGAACTGCAAAGTTCCCAGGGATCCTGCCGATGCAGCTATTAGGTCTGGGGGAGTCGGTCTCAGTTTTCACAGCACAGCCTGGCCAGAAGGTACAGAGGCATACATCGCCTGGTATTCAGGGATCAGAAAGAGAAGGAAGAGATAGAGAGACGAGAAATTAAGCAATGAAGAAAGACAAAAGGGAAAAAGAGGGAAAAGATGAAAAAACTAATCAAAAAAAGAAGAAAAATAAAATTAAAAACAAAAGCAACACCAGCAGTCAGTGCCAACAAATGGGACCCAGAGAGCCCCCACTCAGGGGCATGAATTCCAAGAAGCCGGCCATCTTGGGGTTAAGAGACCGTGGCCACGGGAAGCAGAGGGGCAAACGAACAAAGGCCCCGGGATCTCACCAGCGCAGCACCCCAGACCTGGAAACAGCCACACGCCCGAATGCAGCCCTACAGCCCCGCAAGAGAGAGCAAAGACGGCTCTCGGAACCAGGCACCCAGGCAAAAGGAGGGGGAGGTGGCAGAAAAAGCCCCACCAATGGCCAGCAAACGGCTGTCAGAAAGCCGCATGCTCGGGCGCGCGGAATCCAAGCACCGGCGTCCAGCCCAGGGACCCCGGCTACGGAAAGCAGTGGGGCGAACGAACAAAGGCCCCGGGATCTCACCAGCGCGGCAGCCCAGACCCAGTAGCAGCCATATGCCCGAACGCAGCCCCACAGCTCCGCAGAAGAGAGCAAAGACGGCACTCGGAACCAGGCACCCAGGCAAAAGGAGGGGGAGGCGGCAGAAAAAGTTTCGTCAGCGACCAGCAAACGGCTCTCAGAAAGCTGCCAGCCTGGGCGCGCGGAATCCAGGCACCGGCGCCCCCCAGTCCAGGGACCCTGGCCACGGAAAGCAGGGGATCCCCAGCTGAGGCGGAGAGGGGTGGGGGTGGGAGAGCACGTACTGCAGTTTACCAGTTGTTCTGTCTCCCACTGGATGCTCTGCAAGGCTGCTCTCCCGTTCGCTGGTCTCCGATGGGAATCCAAGATGGTGGATCCGCACTGCGTTAGCTGGTAAGGATTCTCTGCATGAGTCTCTCCTCGCTCTCCGTTCTCTTTTAGTATTCTCACTCCGTTTGGTGTTTGGCTGAGTTCTTTATCTCTTCATTTGGTGTTCTAGGGTTTCAGGATTGTTGATTCTCTGTTAGGCTTAGTTTTTCGGATCTTTGCTGTTGAGGGACGGCGTGGTGCTTCTGCCTAGAGCGCCATCTTGCCCCGCCGCTGTATGTAAACCTTTTCATGAATTTTTACAGTAGTTGTCTTATACAATATTTGTCTTATATAATATTTCTTTCGTGATTGACTTATTTCACTCGGAATAATGCCCTCCAGATTCAACCATGTTATGAGATGCTTCGCCAATTCATCATTGTTCTTTATTGTTGCATAATACTCCATTGTATGTATGTACCATAGTTTTTTTATCCATTCATCTGTTGATGGGCATCTAGGTTGTTTCCATCTTACTATTGTGAACAATGCTGCAGTGAACATGGGTGTGCATATGTCTATTTGTGTGACAGCTCTTATTTCTCTAGGATATATTCTTAGGAGTGGGATTGCTGGGTCGTATGGTATTTCTATTTCTAGCTTTCTAAGGAAGCACCATATCATTTTCCAAAATGGTTGTATCATTTTGCATTCCCACCAGTGGTGCATAAGAGTTCCCTTCTCCCCGCAACCTCTCCAGCATTTGCTATTTCCAGTTTTTTGATTCATTCCAGTAATGCTGGGTTGAGATGGTATCTCATTGTGGTTTTGGTTTGAATTTCTCTCATGGCTAGTGATCATGAGCATTTCTTCATGTGTCTGTTGGCTGCTTAAATGTCTTCTCTGGTGAAGTGTCTGTTCATTTCCTTTGCCAGTTTTTTAAAAGGATTATTTGTCTTTTTGTTGTAGAGGTGTTGGATTTTCCTATAGATTTTAGAGGTTAGACCTTTGTCGGATTTGTAATAGCCAATTTTTTTCCCCCAGTTTGTAGGTTCTCTTTTTACTCTTTTGATGAAGTCTTTAGAAGTTCCCAGTTATCTAGGTTATCTTCTGAAGTCTGTGTGTTGTTGGTTATGGTTTGTATCCTGATAATGCCATGTATTAGGACGTCTAGTGTGGATCCTATTTTTTCCTCTACGAACTTTATAGTTTTTGGCTTTATATTTAGGTCCTTGATACATTTTGAGTTAGTTTTTGTGTATGGTATGAGGTATGGGTCCTGTTTCATTTTTTTGAAGATGGACGTCCAGTTTTGCCAGCACCATTTGTTAAAAAGACTGTCGTTTCCCCATTTGATGGACTTTGGGCCCTTGTTGAAGATCAGGTGACCATAGGTGGATGGATTTACATCTGGGTTCTCAATTCTATTCCATTGGTCAGTGCATCTGTCGTTGTACCAGTACCAGGCTGTTTTGACTACTGTAGCTGTATAGTAGGTTCTGACGTAAGGTAGTGTGAGTACTCCTACTTTATTCTTCTTCAATAATGCTTGACTTATCCGGGGTTTCTTCCCTTTCCATATAAAGTTAATTATTAACTTTTTCATCTTTTTAAATAATGTTGTTGGTAATTGGATTGGGATTGCATTGTATTTATAAATTTCTTTGGGTAGAATTGTCATTTTCACAATGTTGATTCTACCTATCCATGAGCATGGTATGTTTTCCCATTTATGTAGATTTTTTTTGTTTCTTGCAGTAGTGTTTTGTAGTTTTCTTTGTATAGGTCTTTTACATCCCTGGTTAGATATATTCCTAAGTATTTTATTTTTTTAGGGGCTGTTATGAATGGTATTGTTTTGCTGATTTTCTTTTCATCGTTCTCTTTATTGGTGTATAGGAATCCAACTGATTTTTGCATTTTCATCTTGTCTCTTGCTACTCTGCTGAGTGTTAGTTCCAGTAGTTTTTGTGTGGAGTCCTTTGAGTTTTCTATGTATAGTATCATATCATCTGCAAACAGGGACTGTTTAACTTCTTCATTACGTATTTGGAAGCCCTTTATTTCTTTTTCTTGCCTTATTGCTCTAGCTAGGACTTCCAGCACAGTGTTAAGCAGGAGTAATGATAAAGGGCATCCTTGTCTTGTTCCTGTTCTCAAGGGGAGTGTTTTCAGCCTCTCTCCATTAAGAATGATATTGGCTGTTTGTTTTGCATAGATTCCCTTTATTATGTTGAGCAGTTTCCCTTCTGTACCTATTTTATTGAGAGTTATTGTCAGGAATGGTTGTTGGACTTTGTCGAATGCCTTTGCTGTGTTGACTGAGATGATCACATGATTCTTTTCTTTTTATTTATGTCGTGGAATATGTTGATTGATTTTCTAATGTTGAACCATTCTTTGCATACCTGGTATGAATCGTACGTGGTCATGGTGTATTATGTTTTTGATAAAATGATGAATTCTATTGGCTAGAATTTTGTTGAGAATTTTTGCATCTATATTCCTGAGAGATATTTTTCTGTAATTTTCTCTTTTTTTGGTGTCTTTGCCTGGTTTTGATACCAGGGTTATGCTGGCTTCATAGAATGAATTCAGAATTATCACTTCCTTTTCTATGTTCTGAAATAATTTGAGTAGTACTAGCATAAGCTCTTCTCTTAACGTTTTGTCGAATTCTCCGGTGAAGCCATCTGGTTCAGGGCTTTTTTTTGTTGGGAGTTTTTTTTATTACCTTTTCAATCTCTTCTTATGGTTCTGTTCATATCCTCAACATCATTTTGTGTTAGCTGGGTAGGTAGTGTGTTTCTAGAAATTTTTCAATTTCCTCTATGTTTTCAAATTTATTGGTGTACGGTTTTTCATAATACTCTGTTATGATCCTTTTTATTTCAGTTGGGTCTGTTGTAATGTCCCCCATTTCATTTCTTATTTGGGTTACTTGTGTTCTCTCCTGTTTTTTTTTCTCTCAATTTTGCCAGTGGTTTCTTGATTTTGTTGATCCTTTCAAAGAACCAACTTTTGGTTTTGTTGATTCTTTCTATTGTTTTTCTATTCTCTATTTCATTTATTGCTGCTCTGATCTTTATTATTTCGTTTCTTCTGGCGGCTGTGGGCTTCTTTTGCTGTTCTCTTTCTGTGTGTTCAAGTTGTGTAGCTAATGTTTTGATTTTTTTCCCTTTCTTTTTTGATGTGTGCATTGCTATAAATTGATCTCTGAGTACTGCCGTTGCTGTGTCCCAAAAGTTTTTTTTCCTTTCTTTAAAAATTGTTGTAATTAAATGAAGTTTACATTTCAAGTTAGTCTCCCATAGAAATTTTTTTTTTGCATACATTGTTATGAGACCCTAATTGCTCACCCCATTCTGAGACAGCACACTCCTCCTTTCTGCCCCTGCTTCCCCATGACCATTCAACCAGCTCCTAACTCTGTCTGCCTTCCCATCTCACCTCTGGATAGAAGCTGCCCCTTTGGTCTCTTGTATCTACTTGACTAAGAGGCACACTCTTCATGAGTATCACTTTATGTCCCACGGTCCAGTCCAATCCCTGTCTGAAGAGTTGGCCTCGGAAATTATTTTAGTTCTAGGCTGATAGAGAGGCCAGGGGCCATGCTTTCTGGGGCACCTCCAGTCTCAGTCACACAATTAAGTCTGTTCTTCTTACTAGAATTTGAGTTCTGTACCCCATCCTTCTACTGCTCCATCAGGGACCCTCTGTTGTGTTCACTGTCAGGATGTTCATTGGTGGTAGCCAGGCACCATCTAGTTTTTCTGGTCTCAGGCTGATGAAGTCTCTGGTTTATGTGGCCCATTCCATCTCTTGGGCTAATACTTTCCTTGTGTCTTTTGTGCTTTTTGTTCTCATTTACTCTAAGTGGTTGGGACCAATTGATGCATCTTAGATGGCTGCTTGCAAGCTTTTAAGACCCCAGACGCCACTTACCAAAGTAGGATGCAGAACGTTTTCTTAATAAGTTTTGTTATGCCAATTGACCAGATGTCCCCTGAAAGCATGGTCCCCGGGCCCCCTATCCCTGTAACTCTGTCTCTCAAAGTATTTCATTGTATTCAGGAAACTTCTTAGGTTTGGTTTAGTCCAGTTGTGCTGACTTCCCCTGTAGTGTGTGCTGTCCTTCCCTTCACCTAAGATGATTCTTATCCACTATCTAGTTAGTGAATAACCCTCAACCTTCCTTCCCATGCCCGTAACCATCAAAGAATGTTTTCTTCTGTGTTTAAACCTTTTCTTGAGTTCTTATAATAGTGGTCTTATACAGTATTTGTCTTTCTGTGACAGACTAAATTCATACAGCATAATAAGATCCAGCTTCCACCATGTTATACGATGTTTCGTAGCTTCATCGTTGTTCTTTGTCATTGCATAATATTCCATTGTGTGGATATACTGTAATTTGTTTATCCATTCATCCGTTGACAGGCACCTAGGTTGCTTTAATCTTTTTGCTATTGTGAACAGTGCTGCAGTGAACATGGGTGTGCATATATCTATTCGTGTGATGGCTCTTGTTTCTCTAGGATATATTCCAGGGAGCAGGATAGCTGGATCGTATGGTACTTCTATTTCTAGCTTTTTAAGGAAGTGCCAAATCTTTATCCAAAGTGGTTGTACCATTTTACATTCCCACCAATGGTGTATAAGTGTTCCAGTCTCTCTACAACCTCTCCAGCATTATTATTTTGTGTTTTATGGATTAATGCTAGCCTTGTTGGGGTAAAATGATGTTTCAGTGTAGGTTTGATCTGCATTTCTCTAATGGCTGATGATCGTGAGCATTTCTTCATATGTCTGTTAGCCGTCTGAATATCTTCTTTGGTGAAGTGCCTGTTCATAACCTTTGCCCATTTTTTAACTGGGTTATTTGCCTTTTTGTCGTTGAGGTTTTGCAGTATCTTGTCGATTTTAGAGATTAGACGCTGATTGGATTTGTCATAGCCAAAAATTTTTTCCCAGACCGTAGGTTGTCTTTTTACTCTTTCATTGAAGTCTTTTGATGAGCATAAGTGTTTGATTTTTAGGAGCTCCCATTTATTTAGTCTCTCTTCTGGTGCTTGTGCGTTGTTACTTATGGTTCGTATTGTGTTTATGCCGTGTATTAGGGCTCCTTACATTGTGCCTATTTTTTCTTCCATGATCTTTACGTTTTCGAATTTATATTTCAGTCTTTGATCCATTTTGAGTTAGTTTTTGTGCATGGGGTGAGGTGTGGTTCTTGTTTCAGTTTTTTGCAAATGGATATCCAGTTATGCCAGCACCATCTGTTAAAGAGACTGTCTTCCCCAATTAACAGACTTTGGGCCTTTGTCAAATATCAGCTGCTCATAGGTGGATGAGCTTATATCTGGATTCTCAACTTTGTTCCATTGGTCTATGTATCTGTTGTTGTACCAGTACCAGGCTGTTTTGACTACCATGGCAAAATAATAGGTCCTAAAATCAGGTGGTGTAAGGCCTCCCACTTTGTTCTTCTTCTTGAGTATTGCTTTATTTATTCAGGGCCTCTTCGCTTTCCATATGAAGTTGGTGATTTGTTTCTCCAGGTCATTAAAAAATGCTGGTGGAATTTGGATTGGGATTTCGTTGTATCTGTAGATTGCTTTTGGTAGAATTGACATTTTCACTATGTTGAGTCTACCTATCCATGAGCAAGGTATATTTTTCTACTTATGCAGGTCTCTTTTAGTTTCTTGCAGTAGTGTCTTGTAGTTTTCATTGTATAGATCTTTTATGTCTCTGGTTAGATTTATTCCTAAGTATTTTATCTTCTTGGGGCTATTGTAAATGATGTTGATTTGGTGATTTCCTCTTCAAGGTTCTCTGTTGGTGTAAAGGAATCCAATTGATTTTTGTATGTTTATCTTGTATCCTGAAACTTTGCTGAAATCTTCTGTTAGTTCCAGTAGTTTTCTTGTGGATTCTTTGGGGTTTTCTGTGTATAAGATCATATCGTCTGCAAATAGAAATACTTTGACTTCTTCCCTACCAATTTGGATTCCCGTTATTTCTTTTTCTAGCCTAATTGCTCTGCTAGGACCTCCAGCACAATGTTGAATAATAGTGGTGATAGAGGGCATCCTTGTCTGGTTCCCGTTCTCAAGGGGAATGCTTTCAAAGTCTCTCCATTTAGGAAGATGTTGGTTGTTGGCTGTTGTATAAAGGCCCTTAATTATATTGAGGAATTTCCCTTCTGTTCCTATTTTATTAAGAGTTTTTTTTATCACTAATGGGTGTTGGACTTTGCCAAATGCCTTTTCTATATCAATTAGATAAGATGATGTGGCTCTTGTCTTTTGTCTTCTTTATGTGATGGATTACATTGATTGTTTTTCTAATGTTGAACCATCCCTGCATACCTGGTATAAATCCCACTTGGTCAGGTGAATTATTTTTTTGATATATTGCTGAATTCTGTTGGCTAGAAGTATGTTGAGGATTTTTGAGTCAATGTTCATGAGGGATATTGGTTTGAAATTTTTTTTTTTTTTTTTGGTGTATTTACCTGATTTTGGCATCAGGGTTATGCTGGCTTCATAGAATGAGCTTGGACATATTATATCCTTTTCTATGCTCTGAAATACCTTTAGTAGAAGTGGTGTTATCACTTCTCTGAAAGTTTGGTAGAATTCTCCAGTGAAGCTGTCCGGTCGAGGGTTTTTTTTTTTTGGGAGATTTTTAATAACCTTTTCAATCTCTTCTTTTGTTATGGGTTTATTTAGTTGTTCTACCTCTGTTTCTGTTAATTTAGGTAGGTAGTGAGTTTCTAGAAATTTATCCATTTCCTGTAGTTTTCAAATTTGTTAGAGTACAATTTTTCATAGTAATCCGTTATGATTCTTTTAATTTCAGTTGTGTCTGTTGTGATATCACCCATCTCACTTGTTATACAGGTTAGCTGTTTCCCCTGCTGTTTTTCTTTTGTCAGTTTGGCCAATGGTTTATCAATTTTGTTGATCTTTTCAAAGAACCGGCTTTTGGACTTGTTAACTCTTTCAATTGGTTTTACATTCTCTATTGCACTTAATTCTGCTCTAATTCATATTATTTCCTTCCTTCTGGCGCCTTTGGGCTTCTTTTGCTGCTGTTTCTACTTGTTCCAGTTGTAGGGTTAATGCTTTGATTATGACCCTTTCTTCTTTTTGGATGTGTGCATTTATTGCTATAAACTGACCTCTGAGCACTGCTTTTGCTGTGTCCCATAAATTCTGGTAGGATGTGTTTTCATTTTCATTTGATTCTATGAATTTCTTTATTCTATCCTTATTCTATAACCCAGTAGTTTTTGAGCAAGGTGTTGTTCTGTTTCCATGTGTTTGATGTTTTTTTCTTGCTTTTTGAGTTGTTGATTTCCACTTTTATGGCTTTAAGTTCAGAAAAGATGCTTTGTAATATTTTGATGTTTTGGATTTTGTTAAGGCTTGCTTTATAGCCTAATATGTGGTCTATTCTGGAGAATGTTCCATATGCATTGGAAAAGAAAGTATGCTTGGCTGCTGTTGGGTGCAGTGTTCGGTATGTGTCTATGAGATCAAGTTGGTTGATTGTAACATTTTGCTCTTCTATGTCTTTGTTGAGCTTCTTTTTGGATGTTCTGTCCTTCACTGAATGTGGTGTGCTGACGTCTCCTACTAATATTGTGGAGCTGTCCATCTTTTCAGAGCTGTTAGAGTTTATGTATTTTGGAGCCCTGTTGTTGGGTACGTAAATATTTCTTATAGTTATGTCCTTCTGGTGTATTGACCCTTTAATCTTTATATAGTGCCCTTCCTTATCCTTTGTGGTGGATTTTATGTTAACATCTATTTTGTCAGAGATTAATATTGCCACTCCTGCTCTTTTTTGAGTGTTGTTTGCGTGATATATTTTTTTGCATCTTTTGAGTTTTAGCCTGTTTTTGTCTTTAAGTCTAAGTTGCATCTCTTGTAGGCAGCATATAGATGGATCATGCTTTTTTATCCAATCTGCCACTCTCTGTCTCTTTATTGGTGTGTTGCGTTCATTTACATCAGCATAATTATTGATAGGTATGATCTTATTGCTGTCATCCTGATGTTTCTTTTTGTGTGTTGTTCACAGTTTCTTTGTTCCCCTCAGTTTTCTGTGCTGAGCTGTTTTTCTTTATGTATTTTTTTTTTCATCTTTTTCATTGTTGTTGATTTTGTGTTTGCTGGGTCTTTATGTTTTTCTGCTTTTTTATTTTGATTTGTAGGATTGTCAGATTCCTTTGTGGTTACCTTAATATTTAGACCCATTTGTCTAAGTTTATACCAGTCTTTTCTTACTTTATATCACCTTAACTTCCCCTCCATATGAAAAATCAGTGTCTGCATTTTTTAAGTCCCTCTTTTTTTTTAAAATGTTGTCCTTTTTTACAAATTGATATCTGTTTCCCTATTTTGAACGTTTTAGCTTTGATGTATTTTCGATTTGCTTATCTGAGTCAATATCTGGTTGCTGTGTCCTATGTTCTAGTCTTACGTTGTTATCTAGTGTTATTGATTATCTAACCGTGAGACTCCCTTTAGTATTTCTTGTAATTTTGGTTTGGTTTTTGAAAATTCCCTGAACTTCTATTAATCTGCAAATGCCCTAATTCCACCATCATATTTGAGAGACAGTTTTGCTGGGTATATAATTCTTGGCTGGCAGTTGTTTTCCTTCAAGGCTTTATATATGTTGTACCATTGCCTTCTAGCCTGCATGATTTCTGCTGAGTAGTCCTAGCTTATTCTAACTGACTCTCCTTTGTAGATGATTTTTCTTTTATCTCTAGCCTCTCCTAAAATTCTGTCTTTATCTTTGGTTTTCATAAGTTTGGTTATAATATGTCTTGGTGACTTTCTTTTGGGATCTACATTTTGTGGGGTTCGATGAGCATCTTGGATAGATATCTTTTCATCTTTCATGATATCAGTGAAGTTTTCTGTCGACAAATCTTCAACAATTTTCTCTGTATTTTGTGTTATGCCCACCTGTTCTAGTACTCCAGTCACTCATAAGTTATTTCTCTTGATAGAGTCCTGCATGACTCTTAGAGTTACTTCATTCTTTTTAATTCTTTTATCTGATTTTTCATAAAGTAAGTTGGCATCAAGAGCTTTATCTTCTAACTTTTACTGCCTCAATTCTGCTTCTATGACTTTCTTTTGAGTTGTATAATTCTGAAATTTTATTGTTAACCTTCAGGATTTCTGGTTGCTGTCTCTCTATGGATTCTTGCAGCCTATTAAATTTGTCATTATGTTCTTGAATAACTTTTTTAATTTCCGCTACTACATTGTATGTTCCCTCGCAGTTTCTGCATTTTGACAAATGTCCTTCCTAATTTCTAGAAGAGTTCTGTATATTAATCTTTTGTATTCTGCCTCTGGTAATTCCAAGAAGTTCTCTTCCTTCAGAGAATTTATCGGTTCTTTATTTTGGGAGCTTGCTGAAGCCATCATGGACCACCTCTTTATGTAATTCGGTATTGACTCTTGTCTCCGAGCCATGAATAAGTTATTAGAATTTTATTTTAAGTTTGTTTAGTGAGTCCTAGCTTCTTGTTTTGTTTTGTTTTCATATGCCCCAATAGATTGTTCATGTGCACTAGTTTGATTATTGACCCCTTTGAAGCTCTAACATCCTGTCACCAGGTAGTTAGTTCTATATCTAAATATGTGTACACAGGAGACCATTAAATTTTCGTAGATGGGTTCAGCTCAGGTGTCCAGGCCGTCAGTCACCAAGTGTGTGGTTCAGGCTGTCACCTACAGTCCTAGAGAGTCATGGGTCATTGGTGTAGGCACTGGACTCTGGCTGTGGTAGGGAATCACGCACTGAGTCAAGCAGGGGGTTGACTGCTGCCCCTGAGAGTCTGAAAGGAAAGTGTGTCCCTATTTTCTAGGGTGAGTAGGTAGGTGAGTTTTGTAGCCAGAGTATGAGCACCCCACTTTGTTGGCTGTAGAGACTTGAGAGCACCACTTTTTCTTGGACTCCTGTGGCAGGTAACTAGGAGGTTTAGGTGATGCCACCAGTCCTCAAGCCCCTGTTGTGGATCGATAAAAGTGCCTACTTAAGGGGCAGGGCTGTTTCGAGGGTCCCAAATCTGCCACTTCACAGCTGAAACTTCAGATAAACTTCAGATGTTTGCCCTGTTGTACTGTAGTAGTGAGGGATAACACTGCTGAGATGGGTCCCCACAAGTTTCTACAGGGGTGTAAGGCACTCAGAGTCTGCGGACCCCTTATGCCTTTGCCTAGTGAAGGAGCTGTGCTGACCCTGTGTCCCTGGCTTAGGGGAGCCAGTAACTTATTTGTTCTTTCTCCAAGGCCAGGAGAATGGGTCAGAGCGCCTTTTGGGATCTACTTCCGGCTCAGCAGACTCCTGGTGCAGAGCATGGAGGGAGGAGGTAAAAGGGAGAGAGGTTTTTCCCAAATGGGCTTTTTTTTTTTTTTTTAAATTCCCCACAAAGGATCACATGCATGTATGTATCTTTAGCCAATTGGGAGCTGCTTTTCACTGGTTTGGAGTGTCCAAGTAGAATCTGTGCTGCTGGGTCTCTCTCAATGTGGAAACTGCTTCCTGAGTGCACGCACAGCACAGCTGTTTGCCTGCTTCACTGTGAACCGGGCGTTGCTGAAGATCTGCAGTCTTGCTGCTGCCACTGCTCTGGCACTCTTAGCTCCTTCCAAACTGTCTCCCTTTCCACCCGCCACGCAGTCCAATTCCTCAACTTTGTCTTGTTCAGGGCTCCTAGATATTCATATACAATCAACTCACTTGTTTTTCCAGGTCTTTGTTGTAAGAGGGATATAGGAAGCGTCAGGCTACACCGCCATCTTGGCCCCGCCCCCCCCAGAACTTTTGGTATGATATGTTTTCATTCTCATTTGATTCTAGGAATTTTTTGATTCCATCTCTGATTTCTTCTATTACCCGGTGGTTTTTAAGCAGGGCATTATTCAGTTTCCATATAATTGATTTTTTTCCTTGCTCTTCCTGTTGTTAATTTCTACCTTGATGATGTTGTGGTCAGAGAAGATACTTTGTATTATCTCAGTGTTTTGGATTTTGTTGAGGGTTGCTCTGCGACCTAAGATGTGATCTCTTCTAGACAGCATTCCTTGTGCATTGGAAAAGAATGTATACTTTTCAGCTGTTGGATAGAGTGATGTATATATGTCTATGAGGTCAAGTTGGATGACTGTGCCCTTTAACTCTTTTGTATCTTTGCTGAGTTTCTTTCTAGATGTTCTGTCCTTTACTGAAAGTAGTGTGTTGAAGTCTCCTAATATTATTGTGGAACTGTCAATTTCTCTTTTCAGTGTTGTTACAGTTTGTTTTATTTATTTTGGAGCCCTGTCATTGGTTGCATAGATGTTTTCCATGGTTACGTCTTCATGATGGATCATCCCTTTAATCATTATATGGTGCCTTTCTTTGTCTTTTATTGTGGATTTTGTTTTAAAGTATATTTTATCTGAGAATAGTATTGCCACTCCTGCTCTTTTTTGGTAGCTGTTGCTTGATATAGTTTTTCCATCATTTGATTTTTAACAAATGTACATCTTTGTTTCTAAAATGTGTCTCTTGTAGACAGCATATTGATGGATCCTGTTTTTTTTTAAATCTATTCTGTCACTCTCTGTCTCTTTCTGGGTGAATTTAAGCCATTTACAGCCAGTGTGATCATTAATAGGTGTGAGTTTACTGTTGTCATTTTGTAGTGCTGACATTTTCTTTGTTCCCCTTTCTCTCCTGTGCTAAATTCCTTTCATTTGTGGATTTTTTTCATTTGTTTTGTTTTTGTTTTTACTGAGACTTTATGTTTTTCTTCTTTATTTTGATGAGTAGGTTTGTTAACTTTCTTTGTGGTTACCTTGAGATTTACCCTTAACTTCCTAGTTTGAACCAGTCTGTTATTACTTGGTTGCACCTTGCTTTCCTCTGCATTAGAATGTCCTATCTGTACACTGTTTATTCCCTCTTTTATTGTTCTGATGTTTTTGTCATTTACAGATTAATCTCTGTGGTTCCACATTGTAATTCTTTTGGTTTTGGATAGTCCTTGAGAGTTCATTTCCTAGGTTGGTATCTGGCTGGTATGATCTTGTGTCCTAGATTCAGGCTGTGGTCTGATATTGTTTGTTCTCAAACTGAAGGACTCCCTTTAATAATTTTTGTAAATTTGGTTTGGTGTTTACATATTCCCTTAATTTCTGTTTATTTGGAAATCTTAATTTCACTGTCATATTTGAACTAGTTTTGCAGGATATATTATTCTTGGTTGGCAGTTTTTTTCTTTCAAGGTTTTATTTATGTCATCCCATTGCTTTCTTGCCTGCATGGTTTCTGCTGAATAATCAGAGCTTAGTCTTATTTTTTCCCCTTTGTATGTGACTTTTCATTTTTTTTCAGCTGCTCTGGGGATTCTTTCTTTGTCTTTGGTTTTAGCGAGTGTGATTATGATATGCCTTGGTGATTTTCTTTTGGAGCCTGTCTTGTATGGGGTTCGTTGAGCTTCTTGGATGGTCAGCTTTTCATCTTTTGTGATATTTGGGAAGTTTTGTATCAGCAGTTCTTCAGTGATCCTCTCTGTGTTTTCTGTTTTCTCCGTCTGTTCTGGAACTCTGATACTCGTAAATTTTTGATTTTGATTGTATACTACATAATTCTCAGGGTTTCTTCATTATTTTTTTTAATTTTTCCTCAAACAAAGTTGTATCCAAGTGTTTGTCTTCAGTTTCACTGATCCTGTGTTCCATTGTTTCAAACCTGCTCCTCAGCCTTTCTATGACACTGTCCATTTCTGAAATCTTGTTTAACTTTTGGATTTCTAATTGTTGTTTTTTATGATTTCTAGTTGTGAATTTGTTTTGGCTTTTTGTTCCTGTATTGTTTTCCTGAATCCTTCCATTTTTTGGTCTGTATTTTCCATGACTTTATCTGGTTTTTCCATGAGTTTTTCTATTTTTTCCTCATTTTTGTCTGCTTTTTCCTTCAACTCTTGGATAGCTCTGAATGTTAGAAATTTGAACTCCCTGTCAGGTTGTTCTAATGTCTTCTACTGGAAAATCATCTGGTGTTTTATTTTGGACACCTACTGGAACCATCCTGTTCTGTTTTTTAATATGTTTTGATATTGTCTGCTGTCTTTGGAACATTCAGTAGTTATTTTCTTCATTTATTGATTGTAGATTTGTTTGTTTCATCCTGCTTTTTTGTTTTATTTGGTTATGTCTGAGTAGGCGGGTTGTGTGTTCTTTGTTGTTTGCTCGTTTCGGAGCATGATATTTTTCACCTCTTTGTCCAGTGGGCAGGGCCAGTCACTCAGCTATGGAGTAGCAGGGCAGGTCCAGCAGAAGTGTAGGGACTGGGATGCGTTGTCTGTGCCATGTACTAGATCCAACAGGGTGGGCCGGGAATCAGTGCAGGGCACATTCCGGTAGGCCTTGGCTGTGCTGTTTGGGGGTGTGATGTTCAGCGTGTGGTGCAGGTAGGCAGGAAGGAGGGGGGAGGTTTTGATGTGTGGCACTAACATGGGTATAGGAAAGAAGAGAGACAGAAGGTAGAAACAGGAGCCAAAAATAAACAAAAAAGCAACAAAACACACACATACATAAACGAGTGCTAGGAGAGCTTGCCATTGGAGTGGAGAAATAATAGACGAAGAAATGGAGCAAAACAAAAAGAAAAAGAGAAAAATAAAAATTAGAAAGAAAAGCCCCCAGCGATCCCTCTGGTGCAGCTGTGAAAACCAGGAAGTGGCTCCCAGGCCGTGAAGTATGGCCTGGTAGAAGGAGCAGCAGAGAGAGGTGTCACACAGTGCCAGATATTCAGGAGACGGGAAAAGAAGGTAAGTATAGAGAGATAGGAAACTGAGAAATGAAGAAAAACAAAAAGGAAAAAAGAGAGGAGAGAAAAGAAATGCCTCCAGTGATCTCAGTGGTGCATCTGCACAGACCAAGGAAGTAGCTCCCAAGCTGGGCAGTACAGCCTGGCTAGAAGGGGCTCCCAAGCCATGAAAAGAAAAAGAAAACAAAGAAACAAGACAAAAAAGAACAAAGCAAACAAAAAAGAAAAAAAAGCCCCAGAGATCCCACCAGCATGGCAGCGTGGACTGGGGATGCAGTTTCCTAGCCAAGAAGTGCTTCACAGCCTTTCAAGAAGAAGCAAAGCTGGCACATGGAGGCAAGTGTTGGAGAGAAAGGAGGGGGTGGTGGTGAGAGGTAGGGAAGAGACCAAAAAAATCGGAAAAAAGCAACACCAGCAACAAAAAAATGGCACTGACAGAGCCAGCCAGTGTGGACAAGGTGAATCCAAGTGACATGGAGCTGGAGCTCGTGTCTCCCAGCCAAGAGACTGTGGCCAGTGGGAAGCAGCAGAGGCCAAGTTTGGGGGAAGAAGGGTGAGGGGGTGGGAAAGCATATACTGCTGGGTACAGGGTGCTCTGTCTTCAGCTGGGAGCTCTGTGAAGCTGCTTACCTGTACTCCCTGTCTGCGGATCTCTGATGTGGGTGTGGTGAATCCAAGCGGCACAAACTATGCACTTCCTGGCTGTCTGAGCGACCGCAGCCAGCTAGGAAGTGGCAGAGGCTGAGGGGTGAGGGAGTTGTGGGGAGAAGGGTCTTTGCTGTGGAGGGATGGCGTGGTGCTTCCTTACAGTGCCATGTTTGCTCCACCCAAGCAATACTCTGAATACTCTGCACAAAGCCCCTGAATTCTGAGGTTTTCCTTTCTGGCTGGTGGAAACATGAAAATTATTTCAACCTCTGTAAGCACTGAAGATTGCTACCTCTTCTATTGGGTTATTCTTTCCCCCATCTCAGATACTTTTCTCAAACCCATTCCCTGATCAGTACTTAGCTATAGATTCAAGGGGAGCACTCTGCAGGTCTCTGGATATATTTATGTGTCACTCTTTTTATTTAATACTCTGCCATTTGAACTCTGTGTGTCCTTAGCCTCCCCAGACTCTTAGCTCTATCTGTTAAACTTAGTAAGACTGCTAGATTTCATACGGATCCCCCCCGCCATTGCCCGCCCCATGCTCTCTCTAGGCAGTGAACTGGGGGCAATCACAGGGCTCACCTCATAGTTTTTTCTTCTCTTAGGGTTCACAGTCATTCCCTACCTGATATTAAATGGCTGAAAACTGTTGTTAATTAAATTTAGGGCAGATTTTTAATTGTTTCAGGTGGAATGGTAAAGCTGGCCTTTGTTCCTTCATTATGGCTGGAAGTAAAACTCTCATATAATGTATATATTTGTGGAAGGGAAGAAATGATAAATAAGTATATAAAAATATATCTTATCAATTCGTATAGAATATATGCAAGTGAATTTTGTTCTACAAGTTTTCCTTCTCTGCCTCCCCTTCCTTCTTTCCTCACTCTGTTCTTCCTGCTTTTCTTTCTTTCTTCCTTATATGTTATTTAGCTCTCTTCATGTAATATAGGCAATGACTCTTCTAATAATATGTTACCGTTTAGTTTCTAGTATCTCTTTGTCTTTTATTGTATTTATGCCATTTTTTCCATGTGGAAATTTGAGTTTTCAGGTAGGCAAGTATTTCAATCTATTTATTTGTGATCTCTGGATTTTTAGTTATACTTAGAAGGTTTTTGTATACCAAGATTATCAACATATGTACATAAATGTATATTTCTTACTGATCTTATTTCATTTCTTACAGTAAAATCCTTGATCTAAGGAGCAGCTGGTAGATTCAAACTGCCAACCTTTTGGTTAGGAGCCAAGCTCTTAACCACTGTGCCACCAGGGCCCTAAAATCTTTGAATCATTTGAATTTACTTTAATGAAGGAAGTGTTTAATCAGTTAAACAAATCTTAAATGGAATGAGGTGTGTCTGGATTTTCGATGCCTGTTTTACTTCATGCGAAGGAAGCTGCTTCCTTTCAAATTACTTAACTATCATTCTTATTTCATACTGCTGGAGTATTAGACACTATTATATATAGTTTATTTTGAATCAACTAAGACTTAAAGTTTCAACTCTTTCGTTACAAAAGTAAAGATAACTGAAAAGCAAAACATCAGTTGATAAAGAAGTGAGTGTTTTCTTTACTCAGTAATATTGATGCTTTTTAAAATGCTAGTATCCTTGACTTTAATTCTTTTAGACTTGGGAGACCTGGTGTTGACTGTTATTGCCAACATGAAAGTGGTGCGGCTGTCCTGCAGCTCCAATTCTTGATCAATGAGGTAAGGGATTTCTTTCTTTCTTTCTTTTTTTTAACTATTTAACACACACACACACACATTGCCTTAGTTGATGTAACATGTTTTATGTCATGATTCTAAATGCTTAAAGATATAAATGTTTGCGGTATTATTCATGGTCAGATTTTTATGAAAGAGTGTTCTTCTATCTATCAGTTCCTTAAAGTTTAATGGAAAAGTTTTGTATGTGGCAGAATATCCTGTTATTATGACTATGTAGCATAATTCATAGATTAATTATTTAAATGGTTTTAAAAAAAACTAAAGTCTTTCGATTGGTTCACCGACCATTAAGCGTTTCTTCTGTCCCCTCTTCCTACTAGCTTAAATTTTTTGATCCAGATCACTTCATGTTTTGTCATTATTTCCCATGAAATAATCTTTTCATTTATTTACTTGTGGACTCTTTTGTCTGTATATATCTCCATATTTATTTGTAGTTATAGCTTTTATTACGATTGGTAGTCTACGTTTTCACTATATTTATGGAACTATGGTGAGGAGGAACTGCCTACAAGAAAAATATGTATTTATCAAACTCAGAAAGGTCACAGAGCTATCATTAGTTGAGGGTTACTTAAGACTCTCTTGACTCAGATTTTTACAGTGGATCCTGGAGTCTTTTAGAGTTCTTTTATGTTAAGTGACCCAGTGAATGCAAAAAAGCTTTAAGCGTTTGTGCCGCACAAAATTCAGGCTCTTAGCCAATTGAGCTCAGTGCCTTGGGAAAAAAGAGGTACCACTAGTTGTTTTCTTATGGCATTAATGACGATCTTTTATTCAATGTCTCCATTTATTTGTGTGTATATCTCTTTCTAAGAATTACAATAGTAAATGTGGGTAAAATGGTTCAAAGAAGTTCAATCAGAGATACTGGGGCAAGAAGAACTTGTGACATTTAGCAAATGTCCACTTTCCACCTCTCATGACTCAAAAATCTTTCTTAGAAGCCTGTGAGATCCTCCTTATTGACAAACCTAGCAAATTTCACCTTGTAGGCATACTTGTTATGAGGTACCAAAAAGAGAGAGTGAGAAAAGGAAGAAAAGGGAAAAATAAACAAAACGAAACACTTTTATTGTAATAACTAGTCATTGGTATCTAAAATGTCAGCTTTTTTGAGGTCTCAGTGCTATTGTGTAGTTCCCAGTTGAGGATCTCAGACTTTTGTCTTCCGCATTGATATGTACTGGCAGGCATAAGTTGTTTCCGTGAAATTTACTCTGGGATTGATCCACTGACAATTGTCTTTAAGGCTCTAAGATTGCTACTATGCTACATAACTAAGAATAAATAAAAAACAAGCCTTCAACCTCCTTGCATTGTTTACATTATATGTCCTGAACTACTCACCCTGATCCACCGCACATTCAACTTAGAAACTTCCGAGTTTCTCACCCTAGGGCCAATGTTTCTAGTCACAGTTTTAAATTTTCACAGATCTTCACAAGCAGTGCTTCTGGTAAATTCACTTTGCTTTTGTAAAGGAACCCTAGACACTCTAGTGATGTGCTTGCTTTCAGGTGTTTGGTGTATCTGGTGACTCTCAGTGGTCCTGTTCCCTTGCCTCCAATGATAACTTACCTCCCAGTTTTGTCATATAGATAGAATTAATAACACTGAGTTCCTCTCTAGATTTATTCAGCTATAACACTAAGATTTTATTGAGTATATGCTGCTTTATTTTAATTCAATTGCCTTTAGCATGTTATATCTTTTGTATGGCACATAGCTATCCAGTATGGTGTTGTTGACAGATTTGTTTGTTCTTCTGGCAATCCTTGGTATATTCGGTATTCTTCACTAAGACGGTAATTCAAAGGTGTCAATTCTTCTTTGGTATTCTTATTCATTGTGTAGCTTTCACGTGCATATGAGGAAATTGAAAATACCATGGCTTGGATCAGGCACACCTTAGTCCTAAAAGTGACATCTTTTCTTTTTAACACTTTAAAGAGGTCTTTTGCAGCAGATTTGCCCAATGTAATACGTCATCTGATTTCTTGACTGCTGCTTCCATGGGTGTTGGTTGTGGATCCAGTAAAATGAAATCCTTGACAACTTCAATCTTTTCTACTTTTGTCTGTCAAGGAACTGTCTAGTGTAAGAATGTTTTATTAATTTCATATATCAAATCCTATCCTCATCGTTGCCTTAGTGAACTTCTACCTTCCTGAGAAATGAGATCAGTATCCTATATCTCAAAAAATCAGTTGTAGTCATCAGTGACTTTCAAGCAATCCTAATGATTTTCCAGTTTGTATCTATGAAGCATTTGGGAACAATTTACTAATAAAACAAGCAAACACATACAAAACCCCACAAGGCATATATAAGGTACATTTTATCTCATGTTATCAAAGTGTCTATGAGTTTATTTTAAAATGTGTATATCTATGTATACCTCTTTGAACATGTATATTTATATATAAGTCTGCAAATTATATAAATTTTTAAGCATTATTTTATGGATATACTCTGATTATGATTGATTTTTCAAGCTATTCTCTGAGATGAAAATCACACGTACATATTCTAAAAAAAACCATCATAGGATACATGATGACTTTTTGAGAAATTATTATGGGAGGGCATGTAGATTCCTATCTTCTCTCCTATAATTCCTAAAGAAGAAAAAAAATTCTAGTAATTCCTAGAAAGCTCTTCCTAGTATCTAAAATGAAAATCAGTTTGATATCTATGATTGATGTTGTAAACTATGAAAGATTACTTGTAACACAGTACTTTAGAAAATATGAAAAATATTTTAGTTATCTTAGGACCAACATGGTTCTGTGAGATCACTTTTACAGAACACATTCAGTACTCTAGAGTAGCATCAGCATCTGTCATAGGGCAAACATCTACATTTTAAGCTGGGAAACTGTCCTTATGGTAAAAGTTCTGCCATAGTTTAAGGTGATCTTACTTAATTCCGTGAAATAAATAAATTAAGCTAATATATAAAGTCATACGTGGCAGCTAGTTATCTGCTCATGTTTTCTGCCATATTTAGAGGTAGGAAACATCCTATTGTATTTGAAATAAGATTTATTTGTACTTGATGGTGCTCTATAAAAAGAATCTTAGAATTATTTTTGAAGTTATATTAAATTCTAGTGGGAGAAATGTTTACTTTTATGATAGATTTTTGAAAATAACATAGGAAGCTACTTGGACTATAAAAAGTACACCAAGACTAGATTTTTAAGGAAGAATATTTACTTTCCAACTATACAGAAAATTCTTGCAAATAGAGATTTTTAATACAACCTGATTGCAGTTTATAAAACTAGGTTGGATTTTTACTTCTATGTAAAACTGTGTTGTATATTGTGTGAATAGTAGCAACAGCAAAGTAAATTTTATTTTTCCTGAAGAAAATACAAAAAGAATCCTTAAGAGTAACAATAATGCTAGCATAATTATGCTTCTGTAGTGGTAAATACGTATTCCTTTAGCAAGTAATCTTGACCATCCATAGGCTGTTTTTCACTTGCTTTTTCCACTCTCAGCATTATTAGTCTTCCTGACTGAAGTATGCACAACTGTCCTTCCTTATATTTCTAGGTTATATGGCCACAAAATAACTGTTCGAACAGTGAAAAATTCAGTAAATTGCTTACTCACTGTCTTATTGTTCCAGGGTGCTTTGGTCAGTGCAAGTTCAGATGATACTCTTCATTTGTGGAATCTTAGACAAAAAAGACCAGCTATTCTTCATTCTCTTAAATTTAACCGAGAACGGTAAGACTATTATGAGTTATTTGAACAATTTTTTAATGTAAAACAAAATTCTTTCCTGAGCAGCTTTCAGGTTAACTTTTAGAAGACATTTTTTATAACCTTAATAGCTAGAAATAATTTACCATTTATGTTTGCTTTTGTAATGGTTTCTTTTCATATAAAATGCATTTTTGGTGTAGTTTCAGTCATCTACTAATGCGGAAAGGCGGCTAACCTTTTTGTTCTCCTAGCTATAAACTAGGACTTCAGCAATGACGTGTTCTTTTTCCTGGGCAAGGGTGATAAAAATCCAAACCTAAAATTTAAAAGTCAAGCAAATACTAAATGTATTTCTGTATACCTTTTGATCATGGCAGTTACCTCCTATACTCTAACCCTTATGCTTGAATATTTTTTTATGTTAAAAAAAATGCTGAGACAAAATTTTAGATTTCCAAATGTGTTGACACTAATTGCTGAGCAACACAAAACATCCAAGATTAAGTTTTCAAATTCATGTTTAGAATCTGCCATTTTAGAATGAAATGTTAATGATCACAAAGAGAAAATTATATCACTGCATATGGGAAAAGTTATTATATTTTATTTGTAATAAATTGTACCAAATTGTAATGTTTCTAATGGTGGATTCAACTAGACCTAGAACATAACCTACATCCACTTAACTGACAATTTACCTAGAGATGAAGTAAAACTTGATTTTATTATCTGTCTATTTAACTATGAAATAATCTAATATTTCGTTATTATTGGGAAAAAAACTCTTTGCAGTGAATGGGAAACACCATCACAGGAAAACTGTATGTTAATACAGAAATAGAAAGCTCTGTGAAGTAAACTAACACTGTTTAGCAAGTACCATTCAAACTGAGGAAAGTGAAGAATGGAGGCATTCACTCATTGACTGAGGGCACAGAATAGTGCTTGCTTTATTTTATTGAATGGTAATGGTTTAGAAAGAATCGTCACTAACGGGTCAAAAGCTTAAGAAGGTAAACCTGTTTTTATAGGTGTGGTGAGAAAGAAGGATGGCATCTACACAGACGTTCTTCCTTGTTCTATACTTAGCTTTTTCTTCTTATATACGTACCATACTGTCTAAATCATTAAACCTTCAATATTCTAAGTAATATTCATGATTGTCACATCTACAGTATTTTAGGATTCAACATCAATAAAAATTTTATTTATATCTAGTATTTTTGAGAGGGGAAGAAAGGAGAGGAATTTATGTTTTAGATATTTGTTAGAAATAGATCAGACTTCTTTGTATTAGACCTAAGTTTGGTTATTTTATTTTAAATTTAGAATAAGTATTGTAACAGAAATTTCAGGAGATTGAAAGATTTAAAGGTAAACCAAGAGTTATTATACTATTCGTTTTTCTTTACCCTCCAGAATGTTACCTATTCAGATATTACTTTATTGATTGTATTCCTCTCTTTCCCCTCACAGCTGGAATGTTGAAGGGAATGTTCTGGCCCCTTTTATGACTTTTTTTTCAGGCGGAATTGATTGGTGGTGATAATTTCCAATCATAATTTTATTATCTCAGTTGTGAATTTAATAGATGCACATAAAAAAGCAAGCTGGCAGATTTTGAACAAGTTTAAATTAATGGGAATTTTGCAAGCATTGCCTTTTCTAATTCTTACAAACATGATATTTATCTCTTTTTGAGAAATAAGCATAGATACTGTCATGTGACTTGAGAATAATCACTCTTACAGTTTTATTTATTTATTTTTCTCCAAGAGAGGAAAAAAAAATAGAACTGTATGGTGAATCTCAGGAAGATTCATGTCTATAATGGGGAGTTTAACCAAGCATCTTTTGGAACAGCCTCCAAACCCTCTTAAAATTCTTCGGTTAGCCATTTAACTACGTAAAATTTCTATATATCCTTATGCTTATGCTACATATATTTTAGTTTGTATAGTTTATGCTGTACATTTTAGTGCAGTTTATTGGAGCCTTTAGTCTTAACACTCTTTGAAGCAGCCACTAGCCCAAGATTGTTTAGAAATAGGCTTGGATATTCCAACTGCTTCTGGTGCATGATCTTTGAATTCCTTTCAGTCTGATTCTAAACCTAAATATTGAAGAGAAACTATCTTGGTTTCTGTGATGCACAATATGAATAATGAATAAAAACAAACATTCACATTTAAGTATATTTACACACATTGATATAAATTTGTGTGATGTTGGGGGATTCATAGAGTTGTTTCATATGGCTTTCAAGTGAAAGTCAGTAATATGTAGGCTATGATACACAGATCGTTAAATTATCTGTATTTATTATCTCAGAAGTTTTTTTGTTTTTTTTTCCTATCTGTGGTGTTCTCCTAATTATTACCATAATAGTACTTCTAAGGAATATTAGCTAAACTAAAGAGGGGAACTATTAAGAACACTATAGCTTATGAAATCTCTAGCAAACTTGATCCATCAGAGTTGGCTTTTGGGGAAGATTATAACCCAAATTTAAAATATTTTATTGCTTTATGAATGTAATTTGAGTTGTTTTTCCTTTAAAATTTTCTTGAGTAATTATTATCTTTGCCTGGTTTGTCATACAGTGAAGGATCTTCCTTCCAACCCTGTCCCGTGAACACTTAGTCCCCCTAAGCAGGGGCAAACAGCATTAATATTTCTTGTGTCTTCCTAGAGATTCATTATGTACATATATAAGCAAGTATATAGAAGATTTTTTCCTTTTTATGTATATATAGGCAAATATAAAGATATGTATTATATATTTTTCTTTTGTTACATGCATTTAGTACCTTGCTTTTTTCCCTTTATGATATATTCTAAAGATCATTCCTTATCAGTACATCAAAAGTTTCCTTATTCTTTTTTTTTCTTTTCTTGTTTTTATTTGGTGTAAATTTTATTGAATCATCAAGAAACTGCATAAATATTAGTGTACACTATGAATAATTTTACATCCATGTAACAAACACCCAGACCAAGAAACATATAATGACTAAAACCACAGAAACCCTTTCAGTCACTACCTACCTCCCAGACGTAATACTATACTGATTTCATACACTATAGATTAGTTTTACCTGTTAATGACTATTATAGAAATGTTGTTACTGTATGCCATTGAGTCTATTCCAACTCATAGCAACCCTATATGATAGAGTAGAACTGCCCCATATAGTTTCCTAGGCTGTAATCTTTACAGGAGAAGATTGTCATGTCTTTTCTTCTGCAAAGCAGCTGTTGGGTTCATTCAACCCACCAACCTTTCGGTTAGCAGCAAAGCACTTAAACCGTTGTGCCACCAAGGCTCCTTGACTATAGAAATAGAATCATACATATGTATTCACTTGTATCTGATTTCTTGTGCTCAATATTATATTTGTGAGTTTCATCCATGCTGCATGTAGGTATAATTCATGCATTTTCACGGTAGCATTCAGTTTAATGAGTATACCATAATTTGATTAACTACTCTACATCAATTCCCTTTCCTATACCTGAAACTTTGTATTTCAGTTTTAGAAATAGCTTGTCAAATTCAGTAAAAACACTAGATGAGATTTTGATCAGAAATACTTTGAATCTGTAAATCGGTTTCAGGAGAACTTACATCTTTACAGTACTGATGCATTCAATCTGTTTACATGATATATATGACTTATCATATATATGTGAATAATATATACCAATCTAGTTTATAGAATCAATTCACGAACATTATACATACACATACACAATATACATATCGATCGTGTGTGTGTGTGTGTGTGTGTGTATGTGGTATATCCCTCCATTTACTAAGGTTTTCTTTGATTTTTCTAAATAACATTTTATAGATTTGTCTTTACAAATCTTCCACATTTTTGTTAGGTTTGGTCTTAAGTATTTGATTTTTTTTTTGTTTTTGCTGTGGTAAATAATATCTTTTTAAAATATTCTCTATATAGTTTTTATTTTTTATGTTGGGTTCACATTTAGTGACTTTGCTTAAATTCAATTAATAATTTGAATAATTTATCTAGTATAGATTTTCTTAGGTACACAATCATATCATCTTCAAATAATGACAATCTTATTTTCTTCTTTGCAATTATATATATTTATTTTTTTATTACCTTACTGTACTATTAGAATCTTGTATTACTTATTGATTGTTATGTAACAATTTTACCACAAACTTAGTGGCTTAAAACAACACGTATTTATTATCTCATAGTTTCTGTGGGTCAGGAGACTGGGCGTGGCTTAGCTGGGTTTTGTCCTTCAGGGTCTCGTAAACTGCAATTAAGGTATCTGGCTAGGGTTGTGGTCTCATTTGAGGCTGGATTGGGGAAGGATCCACTTTCAAGCTTAAGTGGTTGTTGGCAACATCCAGTTCCTTGCAGGTTGTTGGACTGAGGGCCTCAGTTTTTTGCTGCCTGTTGGCCAGAGGCCATCCTTAGTAGCTTTTCATATGGCCCTCTCCATAGGCCAGCATACAACATGGCAGCTTGCTTCTTCAAAGCAGGAAAGGGAGAGAGTTTCCTCACAAGATGGAGGTTACGATCATATGTTATTTAATCACAGAAGTGACATCCCATGACCCTTGCCATAGTCTAGTGTTTAAAAGCAAGTCGCAGGTCCTACGCACACTCAACAGCAATGAATTATACAAGGGCATGAATGCTAGGAGGCAGGGATCACTGGGATTACCTTAGAACCTGTCCACCACAAACCTCCAGTACAATTTTGCATAAAAAGGACAAAGACAGTGCTTTCTTTATCTCATTAGTCATCTTAGAAGAAATATTTTTTATTATTTCACCCTTAAGTGTGATGTTTACCGTAGGATTTTTTGTAGATATTCTTTGTCAGATTAAGAAGTTTTCCTTTGCTTCTGATTTGCTGTATGTATATGTGTATATTTAAATGATGAATGGGTGTTGAATTTTATCGCTTAGTTCTTATGCATCTATTGAGACAATCATATGATTTTTTCCATTTTTATCTGTTAATGTGGTAAGTTACATTAATTGATCTTTGAATATTAAATGACCCTTGCATTCCCAGAGTAAATAAAACTTTTGTGATATATGAATACTTTTATATATGATACTATTATGTATGTTGGATTTGCTAATATTTTGCTTTTAAATTGAGATTTTTATACCTACACCGAGCAGTCTTTTGTTCTGTTGTACATAGGGTCGCTATGAGGCAGACCGGGCTCAATGGCACCTAACAACAACAACAATGCTCATAAGAGTTTAGTGTGTAAATTTCCTTCCTTTTGATTTTTTGTCAGTTTTTAGGGTCAAAGATACGCTGACCTTTTAAACTGAATGGAGGAAGGTTTCTTCTTTTTCTGTATTCTGCAAGTATTTGTGAGTGATTGGTGGTGTTTTTTCCTCAAAATTTGGAAAAAATCACCAGTAAAGCCATTGGGCCTAAGTTTTCCTTTGTGGGGAGATTTTAAATAACAGATTCAATGTTCTTAATAGGTTTAAGAATATTAAATAATGATTCAATTTCCTTAATAGGTGTAGGAATATGCGGGTATTCTGTGTCTTCTTGAGTCAGTTTTAGTAAGTTGTGTTTTTTAAGAAATTTGTCCTCTTCATCTAAATTTTTATTATCCTAAATGGTAGGTCTGTAGTAATGTCCTTTGCTTAAAATAAATTAATTCAAATAGTTTATGTATTGTAGATTTTTTGATGTTAAAAATCATGTCATATTCAAATAATGACAGTCTTATTTTCCTCTTTGTAATTAACACACTGCTTTCTGTTGGTGATTTGTGAGATCTTTCTTTTTCTGTAATCAACACTGCAGAGGATTTATCATTTTTATCAGTCTTTTCAAAGAACTAATAGATTTCTTGATTTCCTAAATAGTACATATGTGTTCTAGTTTGCTGATTTCTACTCTTTGTTGCTACTTTTTTGGGGTTTGACTTGGTGTCTTTTAACTAGATTCTTGAGATGACAACTTAGAAAGTTGATTTCAGTATTCTTTTCTAATATACTAATTAAAGGCTATATTTTTAATCTAATACTGCATTATTGGCATCTCACAGATTTTAGATACGTTTTATCTTCATTAACATGAAAGGAGCTGTGGTGGTACATTGGTTAAGGACACAGCTACTAACTGAAAGGTTGGTGGTTCAAATTCACCAGCTGTGCCACAGGAGAAATATGTGCCAGTCTGCTTCTGTACAGATTACAGCCTTAGAAACCCTATGGGGAAGTTCTGCTCTGTCCTATAGGGTCATTACGAGCTGGAATTGACTTGATGGCAAACAAAAACAATAAATGTGGAGTTAAATTTTTTTATAATCTTTCTTGTGATTTCTTCTTTGATCTTTGTGTTATTTAGAAGTAAATTAATTTCTAAGCGGTTGGGTATGTCCTATTTATCTTTTTTTATTGTTAGAAAACAATAAAATTCCTCAGTGGATAAATCATAGTCTATATGATTTCTCTTTTTTGCCATTTGTGGGGATATGTCTTGTGAACTTTATATGGACAATTTTGGTAAATGTTTGTGAATAAAATCATTTATTCAACTGTTGTTGGGTTCAGTGTTCTGCATATGTAAATTAGACCAAGTTTGTTAATTGTGTTGTGCAGATCTGAAAATTCTTTTTTTTTTCTATTGTATTTCAGATGAAGGTTTACAGAGCAAGTTAGTTTCTCATTAAACGATTAATACAGATATTGTTTTGTGACATTGATTACCACCCCCACAACATGCCAACATTCTCCCCTTCTCAACCTTGGGTTCCCTGTTACCAGCTTTCCTGTCCCCTCCTGCCTTCTCATCCTTGCCCCTAAGCTGGTGTGCCCATTTAGTATTGTCTTGTTTTATGGGCCTGTCTAATCTTTGACTGAAGGGTGAACCTCAGGAGTGACTTCAGTATTGAGTTAAAAGGGTGTCCAGGGGCCATACTCTCAGAGTTTCTCCACTGTCTGTCAGGCCAGTAAGTCTGGTCCTTTTTTTTTTTTTTTTGTGTGTGTGTGTGTGTGTGAGTTAGAATTTTGTTCTACATTTATTTCCAGTTCTGTCCATATTGTGATCCCTGTCAGAGCAGTTGGTGATGGTAGCTGGGCACCATCTAGTTGTGCTGGACTCCGTCTGGTGGAGACGGTGGTAGTTGTCCGTTAGTCCTTTAATCTTTCCCTTGTGTCTTTGACTTTCTTCATTCTCCTTTGCTGCAGATGGGGTGAGATCAGTGGAGTACCTTAGATGGCCACTTGAAAGCTTTTAAGACCCCAGATGCTACTAACCAAAGTAGGATGTAGAACATTTTCTTTATAAACTATGTTATGCCAGTTGAGCTGCATGTTCCCCAAGACCACGGTCCCCACAGCCCTCAGCCCAGTAATTCAGTCCCTCAGGTTGTTTGGATGTGGCTATGAAGCTTCCATGAACTTGCCTTGGTCACATTGTGCTGGCTTCCCCTGTATTGCGTACTGTCTTACCCTTCAACAAAGTTACAACTTATCTATTGTCTATTTAGTATTTTTCCCTCCCCACCCCTCCTTTCCCTTGTAACCATTAAAGATTGTTTCTTTTTGTGTGTAAACTTTTTCATGAGTTTTTATAATAGTGGTCTCATACGATATTTAGCCTTTTGTGATTGACTTATTTAATTCAGCATAAAGCCCTCCGGATTCATCCATGTTGTGAGATGTTTTGCAGATTTATCATTGTCCTTTATCATTGCCTGGTATTCCATTGTGTGTATGTACCATAGTTTGTTTATCCATTCATCTGTTGATGGGCACTTAGGTTATTTCTATCTTTTTGCCCTTGTGAATAGTGCTGCAGTGAACATGGGTGTGCGTATGTCTATTTTTGTGAAAGATCTTATTTCTCTGGGATATATTCCTAGGAGTGGGATTGCTGGATCATATGGTATTTCTATTTCTAGCTTTTAAAGGAAGCACCATATTGTTTTCCAAAATAGTTGTTCCATTTTGCATTCCCACCAGCAGTGCATAAGAGTTCCAGTCTCCCTGCAACCTCTCCAAAATTTGTTATTTTCTGTTTTTTTTTATTCGTGCCACTAATGTCGGGTTGAGATGGTATCTCATTGTGGTTTTGATTTGGATTTCTCTAATAGCTAGTAATCAGGAGCATTAACTCATGCATCTGTGATTCACCTGAATGTCTTAGGTGAAGTGTCTGTTCATATCCTTTGTCCATTTTTAAATTGGATTATTTCTCTTTTTGTTGTAGAGGGTGTTGGGTTTTCCTATAGATTTTAGAGATTAGACCTTATTAGATTTGTCATAGTCAAAATTTTTTTCCCCAGTCTGTTGTTTCTCTTTTTACTCTTTTAGTGAAATCTTTTAATGAACATAAGTGTTTAATTTTTAGAAGATCCCAGTTATCTAGCTTATCATCTGGTATTTGTGTATTGTTAGTTATTGTTTGTATCCTATTTATGACGCATACTAGGGCTTCTAGCTTTGGCTCTATTTTTTATTTTATGATCTTTATAGTTTTTGCTTTTATGTTGAGGTCTGATCCATTCTGAATTAATTTTTGTGTATGGTGTGAGGTATGGGTCCTGTTTCATTTTTTTTTGCAGATGGACATCCAATTTTGCCAGCACCATTTGTTAAAAAGACTTATCTTTCCCCATTTGATGGACTTTGGACCTTTATTGAAGATCAGGTGACCATAGGTGGATGGATTTACATCTGGGTTCTCAGTTCTGTACTATTGGTCAATGCGTCATTGTACCAGTACCAGGCTGTTTTGGCTACTGTAGTTGTATATAGTAGGTTCAGAGGTCAGGTAGTGCAAGTCGTCCTACTTTCTTCTTCTTCAGTATTGCTTTATTTATCCGGGGCTTCTTCCCTTTCCATATAAAGTTCATAATTAGTTTTTCCATTTCTTTAAAGAATGCCATTGGTATCTGGATCAGGATTGCATTGTATTTTTCCATTTACATAGGTCTCTTTTGGTTTCCTGCAGTAGTGCTTTGTAGTTTTCTTTGTGTAGGTCTTTTACATCCCTGGTTAGATGTATTCCTATGTATTTTATTTTTAACACTGGTGGTGTAGTGGTTAAGAGTTTGGCTGCTAACCAATAGGTCAGCAGTGTGAATCTACCAGGTGCTCCTTGGAAACCCTACGGGGCAGTTCTACTCTGTCCTTTAGGGTTGCTGTGAGTCGGAATCAACTCAACGGCAACAGGTTTGGGTTTTTTATTTTTTGTTGTTGTTATTATAAATGGCACTGTTTTCCTGATTTCCTTTTCATAGTTCTCTTTATTGGTACATAAGAATCCAAATGATTCTTGTAAGTTTATCTTGTATCCTGCTACTCTGCTGAATCTTTCTATTAGTTCCAATAGTTTTCTCATGGAGTCTTTTGGGTTTTCTTTGTATAGTATCATATCATTCACAAATAGGGACAGTTTTACTTCTTCCTTACCAATTTGGATGCCCTTTATTTCTTTTTCTTGCCTTATTGCTGTAGGTAGGACTTCCAACACAGTGTTAAATAGGTGTGGTGATAAAGGGCAACATTGTCTTGTTCCTGTTCTCAAGAGGAAAGTTTTCAGCCACTCTCCATTAAGAATGATGTTGGCTGTTGGTTTTGTATACATGCCCTTTATTATGTTGACTAATATCCATTCTATGTTTTATTTTATTGAGAATTTTTATCAGAAATGGGTGTTGGACTTGTCAAATGCCTTTCCTGTATCAATTAAGGTGATCATGTGATTCTTTTCTTTCATTTTATTTACGTGGTGGAATATGTTTATTGATTTTTTAATGTTGAACCATCCTCGCATACCTGGCATGAATCCCACTTGGTCGTGGTGTCTTATTTTTTTGATATGATGCTGAATTCTATTGACTAGAATTTTGTTGAGAAATTTTGCATCTATATTCATGAGAGACATTGGTCTATAATTTTCTTTTTCTATGGTGTCTTTGCCTGGTTTTGCTATCATCATTATGCTAGCTTCATAGAATGAATTCAGAAGTATCCCTTCCTTTTCTATGTTCTGAAATAGTTTGAGTAGTACTAGTGTAAATTCTCTGAATGTTTGGTAGAATTCTCTGGTGAAGCCTTTTAGATCAGTGTATTTTGTTGTTGGGAGTTTTTTTTTTTTTTTTTTATTACCCTTTCAATCTCTTTTCTTGTTATGGGTCTGTTCAGATTTTCGACTTCAGTTTTATTGGTTTGGGTAGGTAGTTTGTCCATTTCCTCTAGGTTTTCAATTTTGTTGGAGTATAGTTTTTCATAGTACTCTGTTATGATCCTTTTTATTTCAGTTGGGTCTGTTGTAATGTCCCCCATTTCATTTCTTATTTGGGTTACTTGCGTCCTCTCCTGTTTTTCTTTTGTCAGTTTGGCCAGTGGTTTGTTGATTTTGTTGATCCTTTCAAAGAATCAACTTTTGGTTTTGTTGATTCTTTCTATTGTTTTTCTATTCTCTATTTCATTTATTTCTGCTCTGATCTTCATTATTTCTTTTCTTCTGGTGGCTGTGGGCATCTTTTGCTCTTCTGTTTCTATTTGTTTGTGTAGCTAATGTTTTGATTTTGTGCCCTATTTTTGGATGTGTGCATCTATTGCTATAAATTGATCTCTGAGCACTGCCTTTGCTGTGTCCCAAAGGTTTTGGCATGATATGTTTTCATTCTCATTTGATTCTAGGAGTTTTTTGATTCCATCTTTGATTTCTTCTGTTACCCAGTGGTTTTTAAGCAGGGTGTTATTCAGTTTCCATGTATTTGATTTTTTCCCGTGCTCTTCCTGTTATTAATTTCTACTCTGATGGCGTTGCAATCGGAGAAGATACTTTGTATTATCTCAGTGTTTTGGATTTTGTTGAGGGTTGCTTTGTGGCCTAAGATGTGTTCTATTCTGGAAAACATTCCAAGTGCGTTGGAAAAGAATGTGTACTTTGTTGCTGTTGGGTGAAGTGTTCTATATATGTCTGTGAGGTCAGTTTGGCTGATTGTGGCCTTTAGGTTCTGCATCTTTGTTGAGTTTCTTTCTAGATGTTCTGTCCTTTATGGAAAGTGGTGTGTTGAAGTCTCCTACTATTATTGTGAAACTGTCAATTTCTCTTTTCAGTGCTGTTTGAATTTGTTTCTATATATTTAGGAGCCCTGTCACTAGGTCCACAGATATTTATTAGGGTTATGTCTTCATGGTGGATTCTCCCTTTAATCATTATAAAATGCCCTTCTTTGCATTTATGGTGGATTTTATTTTAAAGACTATTTTATATGAGATTAGTAACACCACTCCTGCTCTTTTTTGGTAGCTGTTTGCTTGATATATATGTTTTCATCCTTTGATTTTTAATATATGTCCTTGTTTTTAAGGTGTGTCTCTTGTAGACAGCATATTGATAGATCTTGTTTTTTATCCATTCTGTCACTCTCTGTCTCTTTATGGGTGCATTTAAGCCATTTATGTTCAGTGTGTATTTTGATAGGTGTGAGTTTATTGCTGTCATTTTGTAATGCTTTTTTTGGGGAGTGTCTATGTTTTCTTTGTTCCTGTTACTTTCCTGTGCTGAATATCTTTTATTTGTGGAATTTTTTTTTTCATTGCTTTCATTTTTGTAGATTTTGTGTTACTGAGACTTTATGTTTTTCTTCTTTATTTTGATGAGTAGGTTTGTTGACCTTCTTTGTGGTACCTTGAAATTTATCCCTGTCTTCCTAAGCTTGAACCAGTCTTTATTGCTTGATATCACCACGACTTCCTCTCCATTTGAAAGTTCTACACCTACACCATTTATTCCATCTTTTATTGTTTTTTTTTTCTCTAATGACTCCCTTTAACAGTTCTTGTATGTTTGGTTTGGTTTTTCCATAGTCCCTTAAATTCTGTTTATCTGGAATGTCCTAATTTCACCATCATATTTGAATGAGAATTTTGCAGGGTTTATTATTCTTGGTTGACAGTTTTTTTTCCTTCAAGGTTTTATGTACACCATCCCATTGCCTTCCTGCCTGCATGTTTTCTGCTGAGTAATCAGACCTTAGTCTTATTGTTTCCCCTCTGTATGTGACATTTTGTTTTTCTGGAACTACTGTCAAGATTCTTTCTTTGTCTTTGGTTTTAGCAAGTGTGATTATGATATGCCTTGGTGATTTTCTTTTGGTGTCTATCCTACATGGGTTTCACTGAGGTTCTCGGATTGTCACCTTTTTGTCTTTCATGATATTAGGAAGTTTTCTGTCAACAAATCTTCAGTGACCCTCTCTGCGTTTTCAATTTTTTCCCTCTGTTCTGGAACTCCAATCACTGAAAAATTTTTGCTTTTGATTGTATCCCACATAATTCTCAGGATTTCTTCATTTTTCTTTGTTATTTTCTCTCATCTTTCTCAGAGTGATAGCCAATGATTTGTCTTCAATTTCACTAATCTTGTCTTCCATTTTTTCAAAGTTGCTCCAAAAACCTATGGTACTGTCCATTTCTGAAATCTTGTTTTTTATCTTTTGGATTTCTAATTGTTCTTTTTGTTTGATTTCTAGTGTTTGTTTATTTTGAGATTTCATTCCTGTATTATTTTCTTGAAATCTTCCATTGTTTTGTCTGTATTTTTATGATTTCGTCTATTTTGTCCTTATTTTTGTCTGTATTTTCCTTCATCTCTTGGAGAGCCTGAATATTAGAGTTTTGAATTCCCTATCAGATAGTTCCAGTACCTTTTCTTCTACCAGGTCATCTGGTATTTTATTTTGGACACTTTCTGGACCCATACTATCCTGTTTTTTTTTAAAAATATGTTTTGAGATTGTCTGCTGTCTTCAGGACATTTTGGAATTATTTTCTTTGTTGATTGTAGATTCGTTTGTTTCATCCTGCTTTTTTGTTTCATTTTGTTATGTCTGGGCAGGTGGGCTGGGCGTTCTTTGTTGTTTTCTTGTCTATGGGCGTGATACTTCTTACCACCCTGTCCAGAAGGGCATGGCTGGTCACTCAGCTATTGTGAAGCAGGGCAGGTCCAGTGTAGGGGGAGGGATGGGGATGGGTCATTGGTGGCACGTACTGAGGCTGACAGGGCAGGGACGAGGGGCAGTACAGGGCAAGATCTGGTGGTTTGCACCTTTGTCACTTGTGGGTGTGGTGCTCAGTGCGTGGTGCAGTTAGGCAGGAGGGAAGGGGGAGGATGTGATGTGTGGAGCTAAGTTGGTGTGGGAAATAAGAGAGCAAAACGGAGGCCAAAAACAAACAAACAAAAATGGTGCTGAGGGAGCCTCTCAATGGAGTGGCTGGACCCAGGGAAGCCATGTGTCTGTGGCTTTCTAGCTGTGCAGTGTGGCACAGCCTGTCACGAAGGGACAGAGATGGCAATGCAGCTAGTTGGGTAGGAAAAAGGAAAAGAAGGAAGGTATAGAGAGACAAGAAACTGATAAAAAAAAAATGGAGCCCACTGGAATGGCAGCATGGACCAGGGAAGTCATGTGCTGGCTGTTCCCCAGCAAGGTGGTGTGTCACACCCCATCCAAAAGTGGCAGAGATAGCACACCAGGCCAGGTAGTCAGGAGAAATGAAAGGAAAGAAGGTAGAGACAAGAAACCAAGGGGAAGAAAAAGAAAAAAGTGCCGACGGAGCCCACTGGTGTGGTGGCGCAGAAAGGGGATGCTTTGTGCCAGTGGCTCCCCAGCTGAGTGGTGTGGCATGGCCCATCAAAAAGCAGCATAGATAGCACTCGTGGCCAGGTGGTCAGGAGAAAGGAAAGGACGGATGGTAGAGAGAGACAAAAAACCAAGAAGAGGGAAAAAAAAAAGAAAAAGAAAAATGCACTGAGAGAGCTCACCAGAATGGTGGTGCGGACTGGGGAAGCTGTGTGCTGGTTGCTCTCCAGCCAAGTGGTGTGGCACAGCCTGTCAAAAAGTGGTGGAAATGGCACATGCAGTCAGGTGGTTGGGAGAAATGATAGGAAGGAAAGTAGAGAGAGACAAGAAACCGAGAAAAATGAAAAAAAAAATTTCAAGTGTGTCCACTGGTGTGGCAGCACAGACTGGGGAAGGCATGTGCTAGTGGTTCCCCAGATGAGTGGTGTGGCACAGCCCATCAGAAAGCAGTGGAGGTGGCACCTGGAGAAAGGAAAGGAAGAAAATTAGAGAGCTTCAAGAAACTGAAAAAAGAAAAAGAAAAAAAATGCCAAGGTAGTCCACTGGCATGGCAGCACAGACTGGGGAAGCAGCTCCCCAGCCAAGTGACATGGCGCAGCTCGTCAAGAAGGAGCAGAGATGCCACATGGCATCAGCTTGTTGGGTGAAAGGAAAGAAGAAGGTGAGAGAGAGAGAGAAGAAAAAAAAAAGAAGGCAAAAACAACAGCAGCAAAAAAAATGGCACTGAAGGAACCTGCTGGTGGCGGTGGGGTGAATCCAAGAGGCAAGGAGCCAGCATCTCTCTAGCTGAGTGATTGTGGCCTGCCGGAATGTGGGTGAGGCAGTGCAGAGGGAAGAAGGGTGGGGCGCAGGAAAGCGTGTATTACTGGTTACTGGGTGCTTTGTCTCCTGCTGGGAACTCCATGAAGTTGCCTTCCTGTACTCCATGCCTGCTGTTCTTGGTGGCTGAGGGGTACAAAATGGCAAGTCCATGCTACATTTGCTGATATGGAACCTCTACTCCATAGCTCTCCTCGTTCCTCTGTTTTGTTAGTTTCTTATTCTATTCAGTGCTTTGTTGAGTTCTTTACCTCTTCATTTGACACTTAGGGTTCCAGTATTGATGACTGTATCTGTTTTACTTAATTTTTTGGGTCTTTGCAGTAGAGGAACAGCCTGGTGCTTCTGTCTATAGCAACATGTTGGCTCTGCCTCCAGATCTATAAATTCTTACAGATTTCTTTTTGTAATTGTTTTATCTGGTTTTCAGATAGGATTATTATGATCTCCCACTATGATTATAGATTTGACAGTTTTTCCTTTTAGTACTGCTGATTTATATGTTTGAAGCTAATTTGTTGGATGCATATTGATTTGGAATTGTCCTATCTTCCATATACATTTATTCATTTATCATTATGAAATACTCATTTGTCTTTAGTAATACTTATTCCCTTAAAATATTGATATTTGAATTGCTATACTAGCTTTCTTTGGTTAGCATATGCATGGTATTTATATCTTTCATTATTTTACTGTCAACTACTTTGTGTTTTTTTAAGCATTGTTGTTGTGTTAGGTGCCGTTGAGTCAGTTCCAACTCATAGCAACCCTATGTACAACAGAACGAAACACTGCCTGGTCCTGCACTAGCCTCACAATCGTTGTTATGCTTGAGCCCATTGTTGCAGCCACTGTGTCAATCCATCTCATTGAGGGTCTTCATCTTTTTCACTGACCCTCTAGTTTACCAAACATGATGTCCTTCTCCAGGGACTGATCCCTCCTGAAAACATGTCCAAACTATGTGAGACATAGTCTGACCATCCTTGCTTCTAAGGTGTATTCTGGCTGTATTTCATCCAAGACAGATTCGTTCATTATTTTGGCAGTCCATAGTATATTTGATATTCTTTGCCAATACCACAATTCAAAGTCATTGATGCTTCTTCAGTCTTCCTTGTTCATAGTCTAGCTTTCACATGCTTATGAGGCAGTTGAAAACACCATGGCTTGTGTCAGGTGCACCTTAGTCGTCAATGTGACATCTTTGCTTTTTAACATTTTAAGGAGATCTTTTGCAGCAGATTTGCCCAATGCAATGTGTTGTTTGATTTCTTTTTTTATTTTATTTTATTGTACTTCAGGTGAAGGCTTACAGAACAAATAGTTTCTCAGGAAACAGAAGTACACATGTTGTTTTATAACATTGGTTAACAACACCACAACATATCAACCCTCTAACTTCTCAACCTCTTTTTTTTTTTTTTGGTGAAAATACACATAGCCAAAGATACACCATTTCAAAAATTTCTACATGCACAGTTCAGTGACATTGATGACGCTCTTCGAATTGTGCTGTTATTCTCACTTAAGATGAAGGCTTACAGAACAAAATAGTTTCTCATTTAACAGTTACTACAAATGTTGCCCTATGACAATGGTTAACAATCTCACAACACATCAACAATATCCTTACTCAACCTTGTGTTCCCTATCACCAGCTTCCTTGTCCCCTTCTGCTTTCTGGTCCTTGTCACTGGACTCCTGTACCTCATTAGTCTCATTTGGTTTTACGGGGCTGTCCACTCCCAGGCGGAACAGTGAACCTTGGAGGTAACTTCACCACTGAGCTAAAAGGGTGTCTGGGGGCCATACTCTCGAGGTTTCTCCAGTCTCCTTTAGGCCAGTAAATCTGGTCTTTTTTTTTTGTGGGTTAGAATTATGCTCTACATCCTTCTCCAGCTCTGTCCAGAACCCTCTGTTGTGATCCTGGTCAGAGCAGTCAGTGGTGGTAGCCGGGCACCATCTAGCTGTACTGGACTCAGTCCAGTGGAGGCCTTGGTAGCTGTGGACAATTAGACCTTTGGACTAATCTTTTCCTTGTATCCTGTTCTCTTCATTCTCCCTTGCTCCCGAAGGGATGAGACCAGTGGAGTATCTTAGATGGCCGCTCAGAGGCTTTTAAGACCCCAGATACTACTCACCAAGGTAGAATGTAGAGCATTGTCTTTATAAGCTGTGTCATGCCAATTGAGCTAGATGTTCCCCGAGCCCATGGTCCCCAGAGTCCTCCGCCCAGCAATTCAGTCCCTTAGGGAGTTTGGATGTGTCTATTGGGCTTCCATGACCTTTCCTAGTACAAGCTGTGCTACTTTCTCCTGTATTGTGTACTGTCTCACCCTTCACCCAAGATACCACTTATCTATTGCCTATTTAGTATTCCCCCCCCCCCCACCCCTCCCATCCCTGGTAACCAACAAAGATTGTCACATTTTGGGTGTGAACTTTTTCATGGGTTTTTACAATAGAGGTCTCATACAATATTTGTCTTTTTGTGATTGACGTATTTCACTCAGCATAATGTCTTCCAGTTTCATCCATGTTATGAGATGGTTCACAGATTCATTGTTGTTCTTTCTCATTGCGTAGTAGTCCAGTGTGTGTATGTACCATAGTTTGTTTATCCGTTCATCTGTTGATGGGCATCTAGGTTGTTTCCATTGTTTTGCTATTATGAACAATGCTGCCATGAACATAGGTGTGCATAAGTCTGTTCGAGTGATGACTCTTATTTCTCTAGGATATATTCCTAGGAGTGGGATTGCTGGATCGAATGGTATTTTCTATTTCTAGCTTTCTGAGGAGGCACCGTATCATTTTCCCAAATGGATGTATCATTTTGCATTCCCACCAGCAGTGCATAAGAGTTCCGATCTCCCTGCGGCCCCTCCAACATTTGTTATTTCCAGTGATTTTGATTCGTGCCAGTAGTGCCGGGGTGAGATGGTATCTCATTGTGGTTTTAATTTGCATTTCTCTAATGGCTAGTGATCGCGAGCATTTCCTCATGTGTCTATTGGCCATTTGAATGTCTTCTTTGGTGAAGTGTCTGTTCATTTCCTTTGCCAGTTTTTTAATAGGATTATTTGTCTTTTTGTTGTAGAGGTGTTGGATTTTCTTGTAGATTATGTAAATTAGACCTTTGTCTGACTTGTACTGACCAAAAATTTTTTCCCAGTCTGTAGGTTCTCTTTTTACTCTTTTGGTGAAGTCTTTTGAAGAGCATAGGTGTTTGATTTTTAGAAGATCCCAGCTATCTAGCTTACCTGTTGGGTTTTGTGCGTTGATGGTTATGGTTTGTATCCTGTTAATGCCATGTATTAAGGCCTGTAGTGTTGGTCCTATTTTTTCTTCTATGAACTTTATAGTTTTAGGCTTTATATTCAGGTCTTTGATCCATTTTGAAGTAGTTTTTGTATACGGTGTGAGGTATGGGTCCTGTTTCATTTTTTTGCAAATGGATATCCAGTTCTGCCAGCACCATTTGTTAAGAAGACTGTCTTTTCCCCATTTGATGGACTTTAGGCCCTTGTCAAAGATCAGGTGACTGTAGGTGGATGGATTTACATCTGGGTTCTCAATTCTGTTCCATTGGTCAATGTATCTGTCGTTGTACCAGTACCAGGCTGTTTTGACTACTGTAGCTGTATAGTAGGTTCTGAAGTCAGGTAGTATGAGTCTTCCAACGTTCTTCTTCTTCAGTAGTGCTTTACTTATTCGGGGCTTCTTCCCTTTCCATATAAAGTTCATGATTAGTTTTTCCATCTCTTTGAAGAATGTTGTTGGTATTTGGATCAGGATTGCGTTGTATTTGTAAATTTCTTTGGGTAGAATTGTCATTTTCACAATGTTGAGTCTGCCTATCCATGAGCATGGTATGTTTTTTCATTTATGTAGATCCCTTTGGGTTTCATGCAGTAGTGTTTTATAGTTTTATTTGTATAGGTCTTTTACATCCCTGGTCAGATTTATTCCTAAGTAATTTATCTTTTTAGGGGCTATTGAAAATGGTATTGTTTTCCGGATTTCCTTTTCATCATTCTCCTTACTGGTGTATAGGAATCCAACTGATTTTTGAGTGTTTATCTTGTATCCTGCTACTCTGCTGAATCTTTCTATTAGTTCCAGTAGATTTCTTGTGTAGGGTTTTCTATGTATAGTATCATATCATCTGCAAACAGGGACAGTTTAACTTCTTCATTACCAATTTGGATGCCCTTTATTTCTTTTTCTTGCCTTATTGCTCTGGCTAGAACTTCCAGCACAATGTTAAATAGGAGTGGTGATAAAGGGCATCCTTGTCTTGTTCCTGTTTTCATGGGGAATGTTTTCAGCCTCTCTCCATTAAGAATGATGTAGGCCGTTGGTTTTGCATAGATGCCCTTTATTATGTTGAGAAATTTCTCTTCTATACCTATTTGATTGAGAGTTTTTATCAGGAATGGGTGTTGGACTTTGTCAGATGCCTTTTCTGTGTCAATTGAGATGATCATGTGATTCTTTTCTTTCCTTTTATTTATGTGGTGGATTACATTGATTGATTTTCTAATGTTGAACCATCCCTGCATACCTGGTATGAATCCTACTTGGTCATGGTGTATTATTTTTTTGATATGATGCTGAATTGTACTGGCTAGAATTTTGTTCAGAATTTTTGCATCTATATTCATGAGAGATATTGGTCTATAATTTTCTTTTTTTGTGATGTCTTTGCCTGGTTTTGGTATCAGCGTTATGCTGGCTTCATAGAATGAATTTGGAAGTGTTGCTTCCTCTTCTATGCTGTGAAATAGCTTGAGTAATACTGGTACAAACTCTTCTGTAAATGTTTTGTAGAATTCTCCAGTGAAGCCATGTGGGCCAGGGCTTTTTTTGGTTGGGAGTTTTTTTATTACCTTTTCAATCTCTTCTCTTGTTGGGGGTCTGTTCAGATTTTCAATGTCAGTTTGTTGTAATTTGGGTAGGCCATGTGTTTCTAGAAATTTATCCATTTCATCTAGGTTTTCAAATTTGTTGGAGTATAGTTTTTCATAATATTCTGTTATAATCCTTTTTATTTCAGTTGAGTCTATTGTAATGTCCCCCATTTCATTTCTTATTTTGGTTTTTGTGCCCTCCCCTGTTTTTCTTTTGTCAGTCTGGCCAGTGGTTTGTCCATTTTGTTGATTCTTTCAAAGAACCAACTTCTGGTTTTGTTGATTCTTTCTATTGTTTTTCTGTTCACTATTTCATTTATTTCTGCTCTGATCTTTACTATTTCCTTTCTTCCGGTGGTTGTGGGCTTTTCTTGCTATTCTCTTTCTATTTGTTTGAGTTCTGTAGTTAATGTTTTGATTTTGTCCCTTTCTTCTTTTTTGATATGTGCATCTATTGCTATAAATTGTCCTCTGAAGACTGTCTTTTCTGTGTCCCAAAGGTTTTGGTATGATATGTTTTCATTCTCATTTGATTCTAGGAATTTTTTGTTTCCATCTCTGATTTCTTCTATTACCCAGTGATGTGTAAGCAGGGTAGTATTCAGTTTCCATGTAGTTGATTTTTTTTCCTTGCTCTTTCTGTTGTTAATTTCTACGTTGATGGCATTGTGGTCAGAGAAGATACTTGGAATTACCTCAATGTTTTGGATCTTGTTGAGGATTGCTCTGTGGCCTAAGATTTGGTCTATTCTGAAGAATGTTCCATGTGCATTGGAAAAGAATGTGTACTTTGCAGCGGTTGGATGGAGTGTTCTGTATGTGTCTGTGAGGTTAAGTTGGCTGATTGTGACCTTTAGGTCTTCTGTATCTTTGCTGAGTTTCTTCTTAGTTGTTCTGTCCTTTACTGAGAGTGGTGTGTTGAAGTCTCCTACTATTATTGTGGAACTGTCAATCTCTCTCTTTAGTGTTGTTAGAGTTTGTTTTATGTATTTTGGAGCCCTGTGATTGGGTGCATAGATGTTTATTATGGTTATGACTTCATGATTGATCCTCCCCTTAATCATTATATAGTGTCCTTCTTTGTCTTTTATGGTAGATTTTGTTTTAAAGTCTATTTTATCTGAGATTAGAATTGCCACTCCTGCTCTTTTTTGGTAGTTGTTAGCTTGATATGTTTTTTTCCAACCTTTGACTTTTAATAAATTCACATCTTTGTTTCTAAGGTGTGTCTCTTGTAGACAGCAAATTGATGGATCCTGTTTTCTTATCCATTCTGCCACTCTCCGTCTCTTTATGGGTGCATTGAGTCCATTTACATTCAGTGTAATTATTGATAGATGTGAGTTTGTTGCTTTCATTTCGTAGTGTGTTTTTTGAGGTGCTGAAGTTTTCTTTGTGCTTCTTACTCTTCTGTGCTGAGTTACTTTTGTTTGTGGATTTTTTTTTTCATTTCTTTTGTTTTTGTAGGTTTTGTTTTTGCCAAGGCTTTCTGTTTTTCGTCTATTTTTATGAGTTGGTTTGTTAACTTTCTTTGTGGTTACCATGAATTTTACCCTTGTCTTTCTAAGTTTGAAGCAGTCTACCATTACTTGGGATCGCCTTGCCTTCCTCTCCATTAGAAGGTTCTATACCTATTCCGTTTATTCCCTCTTGCATTGTTTTGATGTTGTTGTCATCCATCGATTAACTGCTCTGATTCCCTGTTGTATTTCTTTTGGTTTTGGATAGTCCTCGAGAGTTCATTTCCTAGATTGGTATCTGGCTTGTACAATCCTGCGTCCTAGATTCTGCCTGTGAGCTGAAGCTGTTTGTCCACAGATCGAGGAACTCCCTTTAATAATTCTTGTAAGTTTGGTTTGACTTTTACATATTCCCTTAATTTCTGTTTATCTGGAAATGACCTAATTTCACCATCAAATTTGAACGAGATTTTTGCAGGATATATTATTCTTGGCTGGAAATTTTTTTCTTTCAAGATTTTAAATATGTCATCCCATTGCCTTCTTGCCTGCATGGTTTCTTCCGAATAATCTGAGCTTAATCTTATTGTTTCTCCTATGTATGTGAGTTCTTGTTTTTTACGAGCTGCTCTCAGGATTCTTTGTTTGTCTTTGGTTTTGGTGAGTGTGAATATGATATGCCTTGGTGATTTTCTTTTGGGGTCTCTTCTATATGGGGTTTGTTGAGCTTCTTGGATGGGCAGCTTTTCATCTTTCATGATATTGGGAAAGTTTTCTGTCAGAAGTTCCTCAATGATCCTCTCTGTGTTTTCTGTTTTCTCCCCCTGTTCTGGAATGCCAATCACTCGTAAATTTTTTGCTTTTAATTGTGTCCCACATAACTCTCAGGGTCTCTTCATTTTTCTTTGTTCTTTTTTCTGAGTTTTTCCTGAAACAGAGTTGTATCCAAATGTTTGTCTTCAGTTCCACTGATCCTGTCTTCCTCAGTTTCAAATCTGCTTCTCAGCTCTTCTATGATGTCATCCGTTTCTGAAGTCTTGTTGTTTATCTTTTGGATTTCTGATTGTTGTTTTTGTAGAATTTCTAGTTGTGAATTTATTTTGGCACTTTTTCCTGCATCATCGTCCTGAATTCTTCCAATTTTTTGTCCGTATTTTCTATGAATTTTTCTGTTTTTTCCTCATGTTTGTCAGGTTTTTGCCTCAGTTCTTGAAAAATTCCGAGTATTAGAGATTTGACTTCCCTATCAGGTACTTCTAGTGCATTTTCTTCCACAGGAGAGTCATCTGTGTTTTAATTTGGATGCCTACTCGAACCATCCTGTCCTGTTTTTGTAAATGTTTTGATATTGTCTGCTGTTTTGGGGGCATTCAGTAGTTATTTTTTCATTTATTGATTGTAGATTTGTTTGTTTCATCCCGTTTTTAAAAAAAAAGATTTGACTATGTCTGAGCAGGCGGACTGTGTGTTCTTTGTTGTTTGCTTGTCTGTGTGCTCAATACTTTTTGCCCTCCTTCTCCAACTGGCAGGGTCAGTCACTCAGATATGGTACAGCAGGGCAGGTCTAGCTGAAGGAGGAGTTACTGGTATGGGTTGTTTGTGACACTTACGACAGCCACCAGGGCGGGTCGGTAATCAGTGCTGGGCAGGTTCCAATAGGCCATGCCTGTACTGCTTGATAGTGTGATTTCAAGCGCACAGTGCAGGTAGGCAGGATGCAGTGGGGAGATTGTTATGTGTGGAGCTAAGATGGATATGGGAGAGAGGAGAGAGGAACAGGAGCCAAAAAACATACAAACAAACAAAAAAGAATGCTAGGGGAGCTTGCTGTTGGAATGGAGAGATGAGAGACTATGAAATAGGGAAAAACAGAAAGGGGAAGAGGAAGAAATGAAAAGAATGAAGAAATAAAAACCAGAAACGTTAAAGAACCGCAAAGTTCCCAGGGATCCCACCGATGCAGCTATGAGGTCTGGGGAAGTCGTTCTCAGGTGTCACAGTACAGCCTGGCTAGAAAGCGTGGAGGTATACAATGCCTGGTATTCAGGGATCAGATAGAGAAGGAATATATAGAGAGATGAGAGACTGAGTAATGAAGAAAGACAAAAAGGGAAAATGGGAAAAGAAAGCAAAACAAATTAAGAAAAAAAATAAGAACAAGAATGGCCCCCCAAAAAAACAGAAAAAAAAATACCAATGAAAAAAAGAAATGTCCTCAGGGATCCCTCTGTACGTCTGTGTAAGCTGATGGGGTGTTCCTTGCCACGCAGCTCTGCCTGGCCAGAAAGGGGTCCCAACTCAAGAAAAGGACAAGAAAACAAACAAACAATTCAAAACGAAATAATGAACAAAAGCCCCTGGATCCCACCAGCGCGGTAGCCCAGACCAGGAAGCAGGTCCACACTCGAATGGAGCTCTGCAGCCCCTCAGGAAAAAGCAAAGATGGCGCATGGAGTTAGGCACTCGAGCAAAAGGAGCGGGAGGCGGCAAGAGGTAAGCAAGAAATCCAAAGAAGCAGAAAAAAGAAAAAAATAAAATAAAAAAGCAACACCAGCAGCCAACAAATGGCATTCAGAGAGCCAGCTAGTGTGGGCTGGTGTTTTTGGACAAGAGACTGTCCGCGGGAAGCAGAGGAGGCCGAGTGTGGGTGAAGAAGGGTAGAGAGTGGGAAAGCGTATATCACAAATTCCTGGCGCTCTGGAGCCCCTTAGGAAGAGGCAAAGATGGCGCACGAAGCCAGGCACTTGAGTGAAAGGAGGGGGAGGTGGCGAGAGGCAAGTGAGAAATCAAAAGAAGCAGAAAAAAAAAGCAACACTAGCAGCCAACAAGTGGCACCGAGAGAGCCGCCCGCTTGGGTGTGTGGAATCCAAGGAGCCAGCGCCTCCCGGTCAAGAGACTGTGGCCGCAGGAAGCAGAGGAACAAACGAAGAAAAGCCCCGGGATCCCACCAGCATGGCAGCCCAGACCGTGAACCAGCTGCACACTCGAATGGAGCCCCGCAGCCCCTCAGGAAGAAGCAAAGATGGCACACGGAGCCAGGCACTCGAGCGAAAGGAGGGGGAGGCGGCGAGAGGCAAGCAAGAAATCCAAAGAAGCAGAAAAAAGAGAAGAAAAAAAAACAACTCCAGCAGCCAACAAATGGCACTCAGAGAGCCAGCTAGTGTGGGCTGGTGTTTCTGGACAAGAGACTGTGTCCACGGGAAGCAGAGGAGGCCGAGCTGGAGCGAAGAGGGGTGCGGGGTGGGAAAGCACACACCGCAAATTACCGGTTGTTTTGTCTCCCACTGGATGCTCTGTGAGGCTCCTTTCTTGTACCCCCGTTTGCTGGTCTCCAATAGGAGTCCAAGATGGTGGATCCGTGCTGCGTTAGCTGGTAGGGGACCTCTGCATGAATCTCCCCTCGCTCTCCATTCTCTGTCAGTTTTCTCACTCCATTTGGTGCCTACCTGAGTTCTTTATCTCTTCATTTGATGTTTTAAGGTTTCAGGATTGTTGTATTCTCTGTTTGGCTTAGTTTTTCGGATCTTTGCTGTGGAGGGACGGTGTGGTGCTTCTGCCTAGAGCGCCATTTTGCCAGAACGCTGTAATCTTAGTTATTTTAAAATCCATAATCTGTATCATATCTGAGCCAGTTTCTGACACTTGCTTTATCCTTTCATGCTGTTTTTCTTGCCTTTTAGCTTACCTTGTAATTTTTTATTGAAATCTAAACATGATGTATGGGGTAATAGGAATTGAAGTAAATAGCCCTTGAGTGTGAGAGTGTATGTTAATCTGGCTAAAAGTTAGCTGTATTTGATGTCTCCTGTAGCGGCCGGTGCCAGAGGCTCTAAATTCTCCTAGTGTTGTTGATTTTGTTTCCACAGTTGCTTTTGATTTTCTCAGTGAATTCTTGCTTAAATTGAGTCTTAGCCTTGGAGTTTTTCTAGCTGTAACCCACCCTTATTATATGGCAACTCTGACGATATGGTGGTGAGGAGTGTGTGAAGGGAAGCGTTCTATAATCCTATGATTAAGTCTCAGTCCTTTAGTGGGCCTGTGTGCATGGACTGTGACCTTCTAAGTGTTTCTAAGCTCTTTAAGAACTCCTTTTCCCCTTAGATGAGATGGGAAAACTAGAGGGGGTTGGAGTTGGGTAATTGCTGTTCTGCCTATTTGGTATAAAGTTCTAGTAAGGTAGTTTTTGGGGCCCTGGTGGCACAGTGGTTAAGAGCTCAGGCTGATAACCAAAAAATTGGCAGTTCGAATCCACAAGCCACTCCTTGGAAGCCCTATGGGGCAGTTCTCCTCTGTCCTATAGTGTTGCTATCAGTCGGAATTGACTCAGTGGCAACAAGTAGGTAGGTAAGGTCTTTTTCACTGGATAGTAGGCCTTTGTTATAGAGCACACACCATACATTTTTCAAAATGGCTACTTTTACCCTCATTTTGCCAAGTACTTTAGGTGATTTTTCTAGGCTTTTTACTGTGAGAATTTGTTGAGGTTACTGGTAGTAAAACCCATGAGAGTGTTGTGGCTTCTCTAGGACTGTGGCCCTCAAGAGTTCATCACTATTAGGGTAGTCCATGCCACACTCAGCCTCTAGCAAGTTGTCAAAATTACCACACAAGTGCTTCTACAAGTTTTTGGCTCCAGTTGCTTTGGCTTCATGTAAGCTGATCTCAGCTGTGATTGTTTATATTTTCTTGTATCCCTAGATTTCAGGTGGCAGTTTTCCCTGTGACCTTAATTCTCTGAGAAATCCAAGAAAAGTAATTTCTTTTCAATTTGTTCAGCCTTTTTCTTGCTGTATGTTTGTTTTTCACTGTTGTGTTTTGAGGATTTTTTTCTTTGTCAGTCTTGCTACAGATTTTTCAATTTTATTGAACTTTCAGAGAATCTGCTGTTTGTTTCATTGACTTTTCTCTGTTGTTTTTCTGTCTCAATTTCATTGATTTCTGTTCTTACCTTTATTATTTCTTTTAACTTTCTTGCTTTGGATTTATTTTGCTATTTTTCTAGGTTCTGGAGGTAGCATTGATTATTGATTTGAAACTTTTCCTTTTTTCTAATGTAAGCATTTAGTCATATAAATTTCCCTTTTGGAACTGCTTTAGTTATATCCCACACATTTTGATATGTTTTCATTTTCATTCAGTTCAATGTATTTTTTTATTTCTCTTGAGACTTCTTCTTAGACCCATAAATTATTTATAAATATGTTCCTTAATTTCAAGTATTTGGCAATTTTCCTGTTGTCTTTCTTTTATTAATTTCTAATTTGACTCTATTGTGTTCAGAGAACACACTTTATATTATTTGCGTTATTTTGTTTGTTTTGTGGCCCAGGATGTGGTATATCTTGATGTGTAGTCTGTGGATGCTAGAAAAGAATGCGTATTTACTGTTGTTTGGCAGCATGTTCTATGGATGTGTATTAGATCCTGTTAGTTGATAGTGTTATTGAGGTTTTCCGTATCTTTGCTGGTTTTCATTTGAGTTGTTTTATCAATTGCTGAGAAAGGAGTGTTGAAGTCTCTAATATAATTGTGGATTCCTGTATTTGTCCTTTTAATTTTATCAATTTTTGCTTCATATATTTTGCAGCCCTGTTATTTGGCATGTACACAGTTATTATTGCTATGTTTTCTTAGTGGATTGACATAAAGATAGGTGTAAATCCAATTAAACCATCAGACATCTTGGTGTTTTTTCGAGATGAGAAAATCATCAAATATCTTGCTGTCTTTTCTGGATAATGAGAAAATTAATTGGTGGGGATTGGTTTTGTCTGATGGCACTTTTCAGGGCTTGAGACCATTGCAAGTCCTTAATGGACCAAGCAAATACAGCTTAGTTTTTTCTCTCTGAAAAGTTCTCCTTTCAATCATGTTTCTTAGTAGAAGTTGATGAGATTAACAGTTGTTAAGTATGGATAAGAAAGTATAAGGAGTGTAAAGCTTAGTAAGTGTGGCATAAGATGCTTGCCTTACAAAAGACCTCTACAGTTGGTTGAGGCAGAAGTTAGAGAATATTAGGTGATTGGGTTATTGTTTTGAGAAGAGATAAAGCAAATAAAATAACAGTGTTGAGGACAAAGCTCCTAATCTTTTGCTATTCAAGTTTTAATGAGGAAATAAGTTTGAGTATTTATTGCAGGAAGTGTGTTTCTGACTTTATTTTCCATAAGTGAACTAAAATAATAATAAATTTTCATCACTCATTTCTGCCAAATGATTTTTTAGTTCTGAATTCCAAAAGGGTTTGGACTGTGTTTCATAAGTTTGTATTTCTAGCATCCAGGTGCTGATACATAGTCCTATAAAATGTTTATTAAACAAATGATTGAATTTTCTGTACTTGGATCATTAATTTTAGTATATTATTTGACAATGTGAATTAAGAATCCATGACCCCTTATGGAGTCTTTTGACCATGTGTATTTCTGGCTTGCTCTAACCAATTTTAAAATAGCTATTTTAAAAACTATAAAAATTATATAAGCTTTACTTGTATGACAGAAATAAATATTATGCTGAAAAAGAGTCAAGATAAAGTCACTGTTCTGTGATTCCAAAGAATGAAGTACAATATTTCAAAAAAGATTTCTTGAGATGTTTAGCTAATAAATTTTTCATGATACCACATATTCGAATAAAAAATTTAGATTCGGAGTCAGCAAACTATGTCCTGTAGGCAAGATGTGGCCCACTGCCTGTTTTTGTAAATGAAAAATTTTTTGGAACACAGCTATACTCATTCATTTACATATTGTCTATTGGCTGCTTTTATGCTACAATAGCAGAATTGAGTAGTTGTAAAGAGATCATATGGCCTTCAAAGCCTAAAATATTTACTATATTTTAGCCTTTTACAGAAAAAGTTTGCTGTCTCCTGACTTAGATTATTGTTAAGTCATTTCAGTAATTGTAGGGATCTGACTTACTTTTAGAATTTGACTTTAGACTATTTTCCAACTAATGCCAGACAAAATTAAGTGAGATTTTCAGTTGATTAACAGTCCATTAAGAAAATGAATGAATTTCATCTAAATTTTTGCTTACCTATTCAATTTTGTCTCTTATAATTCCAGCCCTCAAAGATGAGATTTCTTATTAAATTTCCTACAGTGTAATGTCTGTAATTTTAAACCATTTACTTTGTTAAAATGTTTTTGGAATGTGTCTTATGATAATGTTTCTGAAACTGGGGTCTATGGGTATAGTATTTGTATGTGAATTTTTCTATATAATTTCTGATTGTAATATTTTCATTCTTATATTAGACTTAATGAACATTCTGAATCATTTGAATAAACCATTTTATGCAAAAATATAATCACACAGGTTCAATATGTGAAGTTAAATTTATATTTCTGATGGCATTGGCACCAAGCAGTACTATTTTAATTAGTATGGATCAATAAAATAATAACAGAGGTGGACTGTGCAGAGAGATTATGTAGTCATGCCAAATGATTGTGAAATTAAGTGACAGTGTACTATGGAACAAAGGGTTTAAAGCAGATGAAAGTGGTGAGAGAAAAGCACAGAGTAAGTAGTGGCACACCAAACTCAAAATAACCTGTGCAGTCAGAACCCTATTCATATTGTGAGGTTATTTCTGTAAAACATTTCATCTGACACATAGTATTATTAATTTGAATTCTGGTTGTAGTTTTATTTGTATTTAAATTGTAATTTTTGATTTAAGTGTTACATAAAATCCATAACTGAAGAATTTATATCTAATTTTTATAGAGTTTTAAAAGTAAGTCAAAAGTGAGGATCAGCAAAAATTTTTCAAAGATCTGTACATTATTCAGCTTGAGAAACCTATGTTTGTGTTTTGATCTTTAATGGCTCAATTCAAATACAACTTTCTACATTAATCTTCCTTGATTTCCTTTACTGGAATTAATTCCTCCCTCCTCTGAACTCTATATAACAATTAACACATTTTACTTTTATTCTTATTATTGTCTACTTGTCTTATCTCTCCTATTAAATAGTATGCTTTCTGAGGGAGAGAGATGGTATGATATGATCTAGGACAGTGCTTTTTATAGTTATTCAGGGAAGGTTGAATGAATGGATGAACGAGTGGATGGCTAAGAATATCTTAGATGATTTACTATAGAAGAATTATAGTGAATATGGCTGTAGGAACAAGATTATTTTTCCAAGTCTCACATACGACAGAAAAAAATCCTTCATCTAGCAGGTGGTGTGGTAGAAGTAAGTTACAAATGAAAGGGTAACTATTAAATACAGTAAATTAAGTTATATAAGGATATTGATTAGTCACTTGTTAGTGGTATCAAACACACAGCACAAGTACAGTCACATCCACTCCCTCACTTATGTCAATCATACCAATTAAATCACATTACTCTTTTTAACTGAATTCATATTAAGTCTGGGAGTCTTTCTTAACCAGTTGTTGCAGCAACTACACATCAACCGGATGTATGTAAGTGAAACCTTTTTGTCATCAAGGCTTAAGTTTCTTCTCAATATGGATTTAAAAAAAAACAACCGAACAAAAAAAAGTATTGATTCAAGGAATAGTTCTAGTTCTGTTAGGATCTTCTTCATAAATCCCAAATTATTCATGTACTGTAAATCTGTCTTATATTGAGGTTCTACTTCTTGCTTCAGTTCTCATTACTGAAACCTGCTAATTCTTAGACTTTTCTTGTTAATCCTGGAGATAGCTATGTAACATTGAAGTTTGCTCCTTTTCTACCTGAATACTTATATTTGTGTCTTCTTTTATGGGATTAGTGTTTTCTCTACTTTCCCTGTGATACAGAAAAGGTCATCTTATAGTGTTTTAAAAATGAGTTTCCTCTTCCTACTTAGACCAAACTAAAAACTGATCTTTCGTTGCCTAGAAACTTGACCATTTAGTTATGTCCTGTGAAACATTATTAAATATCCCTTGGCAACAGCAATTCTAGAATTTGGGTTTTAATCAAAATTGTCCAATATCATATAGTTTACACATTAATTAGGTTGTCAATTAATTATGTTAATTCTTATGTAATAACAGGGTTTCTAGTTTCTTGGATACAGCAGTATACTTGTGAACAGATAAAATTTAATTCAGAGAGATAGACAAATAAATACAACAAACTAGACTGAGAATATAAATTGGACAACCCAGATGTTCACTCTTACATAAAGAGGTAGAAGATGTAATCTTGTTGAAATTTACCATTCATGTCCTTTTTTTTTCCATATTGGTCTGTTTCTCTGGTGTCAAAATTCTGTTCATCTCTGCTAACAATTTACCAGCTTCTCTTTTGCCCAAATTCTATGAAATATGATATTTTCATATGATATATAAAATATAATATGAAATACCAGTAACAAGTTTTGGCAAGGGATAACTTACCTTCAATTATCTTGTAAGAAACATTTTGTTGTGTTTAGGTGAAAGTTTACACAGCACATTACATTCCCATTTAACAATTTTTATACTAATTGTTCCCTGACATTGGTTACAATTTTTCCATTCTGTTTGTTCTGTTTCCATCTATGTAGTTTCCCTTCTCCTCCTTACCTTCTTATCTTTGCTTTGGAGTACATGTTGACTGGTCTCATACAGTTGATTGTTTAAAGGAACACATTACTCATGGGTGATATTGTTTATTTTATAAGCCAATCCATTATTTGGCTGAAAGGTGAAGTCAAGAAATAGTTTCAGTTCCAAGTTCTATAGTTATCTTAGGACAACAGTCTCTGGGGTTCCTCTATTCTCTATGGGTCCGGTAAAACCAAAAACCAAACCTGTTGCCATCGAGTCAATTCTGACTCATAGCAACTCTATAGGACAAAGTAGAACTGCCCCATGGAGTTTCCAAGGAGTAGCTGGTAGATTCGAACTGCTGAACTTTTGGTTAGCAGCTAAACACTTAACCACTGTGCCACCAGAGCTCCTATGGGTACAGTAGGTCTGGCCTTTTAAAGGAATTTGAATTTTGTTCTACATTTTTCTCCCATTCTATCTGGGACCTTTTATTGTGTCCCTGATCAAAACAGTTGGTAGTGGTAGCTGGGCACCATCTTGTTATTCTGGTCTCAGGTCAGAAGAGGCAGTGGTTCATGTGGGCTATTAGTCCTGTGGACTTCTTTGAGTCTTTGCTTTCCTTCATTCTCTTTTGCTCCAGATGAGTAAAGACCAATAGTTGTATCTTAGATGGCTGTTTAGAAGCTTTTAAGACCCAAGATGCTACTCACCAAACTAGGATGTAGAACATTATATTTATCAACTATGTTATGCCAGTTGGCTGAGTTGTGTCACAAGACTATGGTCATAAGCCTTTTAACCCAGTAAGCCAATGCAGTGAGTTGTTTGGATATGTCTAGGAAGTCTTTGTAACTGTGGCCCCTATGTGCTTTATTATATATATGAATATGTATGCAGCACACACAAACGTGTATACACATGCCTACAGATACACCTATGAATGCATGTGCGTTTATTCACATATGCCTTCGTATACACGTATATGCAAACATATCTACCCAAGTAACCAAATGCATATTTTTTAGTTGTTACAAAATTGTATATGTTATATCATTTACTGAAATTGTCCCTTTTTCTCGTGTACTTCTTAGTGTTTTCATTCACCTTAGTCAAGTTGTGCAGACTTCACCCATGTTTGGTGTTCCCTTTCCCATCACCAAAAATAGCATGTGTCTACTATCTAGAAAGTGATTTCCCCTCCTTCCCCTTCCCAACTCTGGAAACCATCAAATAAGTTGTTTTCTGTGTATATATGTATTTTTGACTTTTTAAAATAGTAGGACCATACGATATTTGCCCTTCTGTGATTGACTTTTTCACTCAGCATAGTGTCCTCCAGATTCATCCATGTTATAAAATATTTCGCAGACTCCTTATTGTTCTTTATAGCTGCTTAGTATTCCATTGTATGCATGTACCACAATTTGTTTATCCATTCATCTGTTGATGGACACTTAGTTTGTTTCCATCTTTTTGCTGTTGACAATAACGCTGCAATGAACATAGGTGTGCATATATCTATTCGTGTCACTGCTCCTATAACTCTTGGATATATATCTAGGAGTGGGATTGCTGAATCATAAAGTATTTCTATTTCTGTATTTTTGAGGAAGTGCCATATCATTTTCCATAGTGGCTGTACCATTTTACAATCCCACCAGCAGTGTATAAGAGTTCCAACCTCCTCACAACCTTGTTAGCATTTGTTGTTTTGTTTTTCTGATCATTGCCATTTTTGCAGGAGTGAGATGATATCTCATTGTAGTTTTGATTTGCATCTCTTAAGAGTCTGGCTGATAACCAAAAAGTTGGCAGTTGGAATCCACCAGATACCTCTTGGAAACCCTGTGGGGGAGTTCTACTGTGTCCTGTAGGGTTGCTGTGAGTCGGATTCTACTCGACGGCAATGGGTTTTTTTGTTTGTTTGTTAATGGCTAATGATTGTGAGCGTCTTTTCATGTATTTATTGGCTGCCTGAATGTCCTCTTTGGTGAAGTGTCTGCTCATGTCCTTTTCCCATTTTTTGATTGGATTGTTTGTCTTTTTGCTGTTGAGTTGTTGAAGTTTTCTATATATTTTAGAGATTAGACCCTTGTCGTATATGTCATTGCCAGAGACTTTTTTCCCAGTCTGTAGGTTCTTGTTTTACTCTTTTGGTAAAGTCTTTCGATGAGCGTAAGTATTTAACTTTTAGGAGGTCCCATTTATCTAATTTATCTTCTGTTGTTCATGCATTTTCAGTTGTGTTTGATAGACTATTTATGCTGAAAATTAGGTCCCCTAGTTTTGTCCCTATGTTATCTTCCAGGAACTTTATAGTTTTAGCTTTAACATTTAAGTCTTTGATCCATTTTGAGCTAGTTTTTATGCATGTTGTGAGGTATGGATCTTGTTTTGTTTTTAAGATATACAGTTTTGCCAGCACCATTTGTTAAAGAGACTATTTCTCCTCCCATCAAATGGACTTCAACTTTTTGTCGAAGATCAGCTGCCCATAGATGGATGGATTTACTTCTGGGTTCTCAATTCTATTCTGTTGGTCTTTGTGTCTGTCATTAAATCAGTACAATGCAGTTTTGGTTACTATGGCTGTACAGTAAGTTTTGAGATCAGGAAATGTGAGGCCTCCTACTTTTGTTGTTCTTCTTCAATATTGCTTTAGCTATTTGGGGCCTCTTTCCTTTCCACGTGAGGTTGGAGATTAGCTTTTCCATTTTATTAAAGAATGTTGTTGGGATTTAGATCGTGATTGCATTATATCTATAGATCACTTTGGCTAGTATTGATATTTTCACAATGTTAAGTTTTCTAATCCATGAGCAGAGAATATTTTTCCATTTATGTAGGTCTCTTATGGCTTCTTGCAGTAGTGTTTTATAGTTTTCCTTCTATAAGTCTTTTACGTTCCTGGCTAGCTTTAGCCCTAGGTATTTTATCCTTTCGGGGGCTATTGTAAATGGTAGTGTTTTGTTGATTTCCTGTTTTTGGAGTTCTCTTTGTCAGCATAGAGGAAACTAACTGATTTTTGTGTGTTGATCTTGTACCCTGCCATTTTACTGAATCCTTCTATTAGTTTTAGTAACTTTCTGTGGAGTCTCTGAGATTTTCTATGTATAAGATCATGCCATCTGCAAATAAAGATAGTTTTACTTCTTCCTTTCCAACTTAAAGCAAACAAACAAAAAAAACCAAACTTAAAGCAAACAAACAAAAAAAACCAAACCCGTTGCCATCGAGTGAATTCCAACTCATAGCGACCGTATAGGACAGAGTAGAACTGCCCCATAGAGTTTCCAAGGAGCGCCTGGTAGATTTGAACTGCTGACCTTTTGGTTAGCAGCCATAGCACTTAACCACTACACCACCAGGGTTTCCTCCTTTCCAACTTAGATACCCTTTATTTGCCTTTCTTGCCTTACTGCTCCAGGATTTCCAGTACAGTACTGAATAAGAGCAGTAATAATGGGCATCCTTGTCTCATTCCTGTTTTCAAGGGGAATGAATACTCTCAACCTTTCTCTGTTGAGAATAATGTTGGCTGTTGGTTTTTCATATAGCCTTTAATTATGTTGACGAATTTCCCTTTTATTCTTATTTTGCTGGGAGTTATCAGGAAAGGGTGTTGGATTTTATCAAATGCCTTTTCTGCATCGATTGAGATGATCACGTGACTCTTTTCCTTTGTTTTACTTACGTGGTGAAGTACGTTGATTGATTTTCTAATGTTGAACCATCCTTGCATGCTTAGATGAATCCCATTTGATCGTAATGTATTTTTTTTTTTGATATGCTGTTGAATCCTCTTAGCTAGAATTTTGTTGAGAATTTTTGTGTCTATATTCATGAAGGATATTGGTTTGTAATTTTTTTGTTGTCTGCCTGCCTGGCTTTGGTATCAGGGTTGTGCTGGCTTCATAGAATGAATTAGGGAGTGTTTCTTACTTTTCCATGTTCTGGAATAGTTGGAGTACATTGGGGTCAGCTCTTCCTGAATGTTTGCTAGAATTCTCCAGTGAAGCCATGGGCTGGGACATTTATATTGGGAGTTTTTTTTTTTTTTTTTTAATGACATCTTCAATTTTTTCTTTTATTATGGGTCTGTTCAGATTTTCAACATCTATTTGTTAGTTTTGGTAGGTAGTGTGTTTCTAGAAATTCGTCCATTTCTTCTAGAATTTCAAATTTGTTGGAGTACAGTTTTTCATAATATTCTATTATGATCCTCTTTATCTCAGTTGGTTCTGTTGTAATGTCACTCATTTTCTTTCTTTCTTATTTTGGTTATTTGCATCTTCTCATTTTTTTTCCTTTGTCAGTTTGGCCAGTGGCTTGTCAATTTTATCAAAACCAACTTCTAGTCTTGTTGATTATTTCTATTTTTTTTCTGATTTCTATTTCATTTTTTTATGCTCTGATTTTTATTATTTCCTTTCTTCTGGTAATGTGGTCTTCTCTTGCTGTTCCTCTTCTATTTGTTCAAGTTGTCAGGTTAACTTATTGATTTTGGTCCTGTCTTGTTTTTTCATCTGTGCATTTATTGCTATAAATTTTCCTTTGAGCACTGCTTTTGCTGTGTCCCAAAGGTTTTAATATGTTGTATTTTCATTCTCATTTGATTCTGAAAATTTTTTTAAGTTTTGTTTTTAATTTCTTCTTTTACCCAATGTTTTTAAGTAAGGTGTTACTCACTTTCCATATATTTAATTTTTTTTCCTTGTTCTTTTTGTTATTGATTTCTAGTCTTATAGTGCTATGGTAAGGGAAGATATTTTGTATTATTTCAATGTTTTTGAATTTATTGAGGCTTGATTTGTGGCCTAAAATATGATCTATTCTGAGAATGATTCATGTGCATCAGAGAAGAATGCATACTCTGCTGCTTTTGGATGGTGTGTTAGCTGTATAAGTCTATGAGGTCAAGATGGTTGATGGTGTTACTTAGCTCTTCTGTATCTTTTTTGAGTTTCTTTCTAGTTGTTTTGTCTGTCCATCATCAAAAGTGGTGTGTTGAAGTCTTCTACTACTAATGTAGAATTTTCTATTTCTCTTTTCAATTCTATTAGAGTTTGTTTTGTGTATTTTGGAGCTGTGTCATTGGATGCATAAATATTTATTATTATCACGTTTTCTTGGTGAATTGATCCTTTAATCATTATATAATGCCCTCCTTTGTCTCTTATAAAGAATTTTGACTTTAAGTCTATTTTATCAGAGATTATTATTTCCATTCCTGCTCTCTTTTTGTTACTGTTTGCTTGATATATTTTTCCCTGTCTTCTGATTTTTAACCGATTTATGTCTTTGTGTCTAAGATGTGTCTCTTGTAGGCAACATATTGATGGGTCATTTTTTTTTTTAATCCATTCTGCCACTGTTTGTCTCTTGACAGGTGCATTTAGTCCATTTATATTTAGTGTGATTTTTGATAGCTATGAATTCACTGCTGCCAGTTTGTTATGCTTTTTTATTGTGGTGTTAATGGTTTCTTTGTCCCATTTAATTTTCTGTGCTGGGTTCTTTTTGTAGATGGATTTTCTTTTCGCATCCTTTATTATTGTTGTTTTTGTATTAACTGAGTTTTTAAAAATTTTCTTTATTTTGGTGAGTAGATTTATTAGTTTTCTTTGTGGTTACTCTGAAATTTACCTTTATCTTCCTAAGTTTAAAACAGTCTGTTATATCTTACTGTCGCCTTGACTTCCTCTTTACATGGAACTTTTATAAGTAAACCATTTATTCCACATTTTTGTTTTGAAGTTGTCATTTACAGCTTAACATCTCTGGTTCCCTGTTATCAGTTTTGCAGCTTTATTTGTTTTGAAGAGTCCTTCTGTTTGCTTTTCAGGATTCCAAGATTGTCATCTGTATCTGTTTCACTTGGATTCTCGAGTCTTTGCTGTAGAGGGACAGCCTGGTGTGTTTGACTAAGACATTTTGGGGCCTGGATACCCTTCATTATCTTTTTAAGCATGATTAAGGAAGCATGATTAGACCTAACTAGAGAGAGTGACAATGCTTGGAATAGAAGACCCTGGTAAATTCCCAGATTTCATAGATAGGGGTCTTGGTTGCTCTGGATATGGTACAGATTCCCAGAGCTGGTTAGAAGGCCCATTGTGGAGATGAAGGCAGAAGAGAATAGTAGATCGCTAACCTTTTAAGTTTTCTTTGTGCTACTTGCATGAAAAGTGAAATAATATCTCATATAGACATAGCTACAACCTCTCTGTGAACTCTGAAATTTATGTTTATATGTAGCTATGTAGCTAAGAGCTTGGCTGCTAATCAAAAGGTTGGCAGTTCAAATCCACCAGCTGCTCCTTGGATACCGTATGGGGCATTTCTACTCTGTCATATAGGGTTGCTATGAGCCAGAATAGACTTGATGGCAATGGATTTGTTTTGGTGTTTTTGGAAGTTTTATTTAAAGTGAGTATTTTCTAAAAGATAAACAGTGTAGCTTGGAAAGATGGTAGTTTTGCAACCAAACAGGACTGAATTTGAATCCCAGTTTTGCCACTTATTAGCTGTCAGTCCTGAGCAAGTTAAAAAAAAAAAATTGCAACCTCAATTTCCTCCTTGTAAAACAGAAATAAATATCTGTCCTGCAGTATTGTTTTCAGAAACAGAAATATATATGTATGTATATATATATAAATATATATATAAATATATATATAAATATATATATAAATATATATATAAATATATATATAAATATATATATATGTATATGAAGGGTATAGCATCATATTGCCTGACCCATATGAGGCACTTGTTTAACAGTGGTTATTGTTATCATTACTGTTTTTAATGACATACTATTATTAATTTTATATTTTCTACTATTATGAAATGCTAATTGAATATCTAGTAAATTTTATTATTTGTATAGCTATCATTGCATAATGAGTGTAAGAAAAATATAATTATTATCGAATGTAAAATTTAGATATTTTAATTGTAATTTTCTTTTTTTCAGAATTACTTACTGTCATCTACCTTTCCAGAGTAAATGGCTCTATGTTGGAACAGAAAGAGGAAATACACATATTGTAAATGTTGAATCTTTCATTCTTTCTGGATATGTTATCATGTGGAACAAAGCAATTGAACTGTAAGTTTGAACTTCAGTATCACTTTATTTGACTTAAATATTTCATATTGTTATGTAACGTATTTATTGAATTACAGTTATTTGAAACACCTGTAGCTAATGTATGATTAATTTAAGTGAAAATTAACTTAAAATTTAAAACCATAAGACTTTTATAAAATAGATATTTTAGTATTAACATATGCTAATTTTAGCCTTTTCAAACACTGTAAATAATTAAGACTTATGTAAAGAAAATTTGATGATAAAATAGTAAAGCTCGTTCTACAACTTATACATGGAAATCATCTCATTACTTTGTAGTTAACTTTAGTATAGCCACTTCCAGTGGGAATGGCAAGTGGATTGTGACCACATTTAGTTTTATGTAAAAATAGCCATGATCAGTGCACCTCTTTTGTAATGCTGGTATCTTATTCTTCTTTTCCTCATTAAAATGTTTTTCTGGACTCAAACGAGAAACAATTTATTAATGCCTTTCATGCTGTGATATATACAGCTATTTGGGTATGTTGATAATGGCAGTAACAACTTCGACTTTGGCACTGATATTTATGTTTTCTGCACATATAAAACGTAGAATCCTCTAAATGTGAAACTTTATGGAATACTAAGCTAATTATTTGTAGTATATACATAAATAATTCTCCTGGTCTTTTAATCAGAAATCAATTTTTCTTTAATAAATTTTAATGCTCTGAACATACTAGATCCTTAATTAGATATATTTGATTTGAGGCTGGCTCATTCTCTCATATGTATTCTAAGTTTACATCATTATTGTTATCCAAAATTCTGATTAAAGCATCCTGTTTTCATGAAGTTTGACTCTGGTCTTATAATAAACCTGCTATTCACTACTTCCAATGTTTCAATGTGTATGTATATTACTTGATAAGGATAGTTGTTACTAGTTATGTTCTTGACACAGTATTTTTTTTGTACTGTGTCCTAATGTGTTTTATTAATGATAATTCTTCCTCTCTCATTAGATTAAGAACTGTTCCAGGCCAGAATCTTTGTTGATTGTGTTTTTCGTTTCTTTCTTTCCCATACTTGGCTTATTTGGGTTCTTTCTGCACCAAACCAAAAAACCAAACCTGTTGCCATCTATTCAATTCTGACTCATAGCACAGCGACCCTATAGGACAGAGTAGAACTGCCCCATAGGGTTTCCAAGGAGCGGCTGGTGGATTTATATTGCTGACCTTTTGATCAGCAGCCTGACCTCATAACCACTGTGCCACCAGGGCTCTTTCTGTACAATGGCTACTAAATGACTTTACTGAAGCACTAGTAATATAAAGTTTCATGCTGCTATTGACTTACTTACAACTTTCATTTATATTTTCAAGATAATTGGTATGAGCTATTTTGTTATTGAGTCAATTCCGACTCATTTGCTATTATTGGTTTTAATGTTCTGTATGCATATTTTTAAAAGCAATTATGCTATAGACAATTATGTTTCCCAAAATAAGTTATTTGTCTTTTTAGCAATTTGGGAAGGGACTTTCACCCTATAATCTTAGTCCTATAAAAGCAATAAGTAGTACTGAAATTATTGCTTTTTTCATAATATTCTTTTAGAATGTTGATAAAAACATGTAAAGATAAACTTGAGAAGATTGAATTATGGAAGTTTTAAACAAATGGAATATTAGTATAAATAATAATAGATGTATCATTTATATTGAGTTGAATGCTGCTAAAGTAATTTAGAAGTTTATTATCTTAAATAGATCATACATTTTACCATTCTTGCAATGTTGTTTCTATTAATTTACTTAACAAATCCTTTTCGTAAAATAAATTAATACTATCCGAACTATTGACTTACATGCATATATAGTCTATACTTTATGATTTCAGGACTAAGGAAATCATAGTTAAAAATGTATATTATAAAGGAGGGTAAAATTAGGAAAAATTAAGGAAGTAAAATAAGACACTTTTATTTTTCATAGTGTGATCTTATACGTTTGATTCAGCATCAGACTAGCATGTACCATTTCTGTATAAATCCTGTGCTTTCTAGAGTTGTACATACCTTTGAAAATGTCCTTGAAATATCCTCATGAAATTATTAGTAGGCAGCGTATCATCACTCCATGCCTATTTGTTTCTTTAGACCAGATTTCTAAAAAAAAACTGTTCCATGGAACTCTAGTTATATTGTGATAGATATAATTTAAATGCCAACTTCCAGTCTTCCACAATTGTCTTTTAATTGGTTTCTACATCTTGAGATGCACAAGAATAGATGCATGCCACTTATTGTTAATATGTTTCAAATGTATGGGACAATGAAAAAATATACATTTAATAAAAAGAGTCATTTCATAAGAATTTCATACAATAAATTTTAACAATACATTTTTCTGAGTATAGCAAATGCAAGAATTGTCTCTAAGAAATACGTGGAAGTATTTTTATTTTAAATCCTTATTTGAACTACTATTCATTCAGTGTTTTCTATTTTTCAGCTTTTTTCTATTTTTAATGAATTCTCCTAATTTGAATTATAGGCAGTTCCTAAAATTACCAATAGTCTATGTTTCCAAAATGTATGCATTCATTATTTGAAGCCTGGAACACAGTTTCCATAGAAACAGTGATGTTTGCAGAATACATCATGAAGTATGAGACTAAACTGCTTTTAAAAAATATTTTTATGGAAAATTATATTCCAGGTTATGCTGTTTCTGTAGGGCAGCCCTGGCATTTAAAAAAAAAGTAATCTTTTCTTTCCTACATATGATTAAAATTTGAACACGAAATTTAGAATTAAATCATAAATTCTAATCTTAGATTTATCTAGCAGTGATTCAAACATGGTGGCGCAGTGGTTAAGTGTTCAGCTGCTAACCAAAAGGTGAGCAGTTCAAATCCACCAGCTGCTCCTTGAAGACCCTATGGGGCAGTTCTACTCTGTCCTATAGGGTTGCTATGAGTCAGAATCGGCTCGATGACAGTGGGTTTGGTTTGTTTGTTTTATTATTATATGCTAGTACTGGAAACAACTATGAACTGTAAAGACAGAGCTTCTGTCCTCTCAGGGCCTCCAGTTTACTGAAGGTGAGAGTAAATGAAAACCAATTACAATATAGTGGAAATATAATATAGCAATTTCATAAAAAGAACCCCTAATCTAGTCTTCAGGTCTCAGAGAAATACCTGTGAAGAAAGGTACATCTACTCTTGTATCTGAAAGATGAGTTTCAGTTAGATGAGTGAAGAGTAGGGGAAAGGGAGTAAGAGTGTCTAGGCAGAGGGAACAGAATATGTAAAAGCTAGATGTGAGAGAATGTTTTGTTCCATGCACAGAAATTTTAAGTAGTTTAGTTGGTTGGCATGGCTAGGGGGTGAGAAAGCAAGGGATAAAGCTGGGGAGTTAATCAGGGTATATAATATGAAAGGCCTTGTAAGCCAGTTTGAGAATTTTGGACTTTATCTAACACCAGTAGGGAACTACCAGAGTTTGAAAGGTTTTAAGCAGAGAATCAACTTAATCAGATTTGCATTTTAGGAAGACACTATGATTGGAGAGAGAAAAGACTGTATTATTGGTAAAAGTTAGGGTGGTGGTTATAGGGTTGGAGATAAGCTGGCGTATTAAAAAGATATTTAGATGATAGAAGAGATAAGACTTGGATATTTTGGGAGGAGGTAAAAAAATAAGGAAGAATTAAGGGTGATCCCCAGGGGTTTGACTTGAGCAGCTGTGTAGATAATGGTGCCATTGAGTGAAAGAGTGCAGGAGATTGAGTAGGTTAAGAGTAAAATACTGAGTTCAGTTTTAGATAGGTTGAGTTGTATGTTTATGAAGCGTTCAAATTGAGTTGTATGGGAGATGGTATAAAGTGGGATATATGGATCTGAAGGTAATGGGAGAGATCAAAATGTACATGGTTGTTGAAACCATGAGAATAAATTATATTCTGCATGGAGTGTATAGACAAGAAGTAGCAAACTGTAGCCAGTGGATCAATTTTAACCCACAGATATGTTTTGTTTGACCATCAGAGTATTTAAATATATCCTGAATTATTAGTTTTCAATATTTAAAAATTGATAGCGTAAACGCAAAAATGTGCATTTCCAGCTTTTCATAAAAGAAATTCATGATGTGGCAATTCTAGGCCAGCATTTCTCCACAGCAGTAATCAACTAGAGCTGAGTAGCAACTTTCCTTTTAAAGTGGATCATGTGCTATCCAGTTAGGTACAGGCACAGTACCTATTCAACCTATTTTACTCATTTACAATACCTATCTGGCTCCTGTGGTCTCTGGAATTTGTGACTTCACATAATGTATGGAAGCAGAGGATAGTCTAGGACATAATACCAAGGAATACCAATATTTAAGACATGGGAAGAGTAAAAATAAGTCTACAAAGGAAACTATCAAGAAATCATTGTGATGAATGGGAGAAAGAAAAATAAATAGTGATATTTAGAAGAATTATTGAGCATTGTTTAGGTGGATATTACATAAATTTAGGTTTATTGATAATTCTATCTGAAATAATTTTTTGCAGAATTTAAAAAATATAAAGTCCACAGACACTTTTTTACTTTTTATATCAAGTTCTTATTTTGATAAGTTTGATAAGGAGTGCTTTGTAGTCTTTGGAAGTTTAATGTCAGGGAAAAAGTTGGTAGAAATATACCCAAATGTTAATAGTAATTATCTCTGGGCAGTGAAATTATGTGAGAGATTTTTCTTCTTCTTAACTTTTGTGTCTTCTACATTTTTTTAAATAATAAATAGTATTTTTCTTCTGTAGCCTCAGAAAGTCACTGCAAATTACCACAGTTTAACGCTAGATTATTTTCTATAAATGAGCTTTTTATAAAGTCTGAGAATCCAAATGGAAGATCTTGCATCTGGTCTAATTAATATTTCCCAAATTATATTCTAGTGATTTCCTTAATGTGGTCAATGGAAAAGGAGTCTATGGACCAATGGCTTTGGAAAATATTGAAGATTCAAAATGTTTATTTGCATATTACAGGCTTTAAGATATTCCGTAGCAAAAAAAAAAAAAAAAAAATTAATTTTTTTAATTCAAGTTTCTCCAAACTTATTTGATGTGGACGACTCTTTATGTGAAATATCTTGTATCTCTACTAGTTTATCATGGAGTGTACTTTGGTAAATGTTAGTCCAATCAAACCCAAGAGGCAGATAGTGGGTTTGTGGTTTGTTGGTGATTACTAGTTCCCAGAGGATAATTGAAGGATATTGTTCCTTATCAAAGGCATTTCTATCTCTATAAAGCACTGCACTCGTGTATAAATGATATATTACATGTAAGGGTGGGAAAAATTGCAAAAAGTTCTGTAAATGTTTTATAAAGCCCTTTCTAGTTTCTTTTCTCCCTGCATATATTCTAAAATGCAGTAATAACTCTGATTTCTAATTATCACATCAATCATAATTCATACAACTTATTGAAACTTACTGTGTTTTGGGCATCATGTTAGGTGCTGTATCAACCACTACTCATCTGTCAGTGGACGCTTGCATGTTGCTATGATGCTGATCAGGTTTCAGCAGAGCTTCCAGACTAAGACAGACTAGAAAGAAAGACCTAGGGATCTACTCCCAAAAATCAGCCAGTAAAAACCCTAAGGATCATAGTAGTTTGATTCCATTATGCATGGAGTCATCACGAGTCAGGGGCAACTTTATGGCAGCTAACAACAATATGCACCTCACAGCTATTCAGTGGGGTTGGTACTACTATCCCCGTTTTTAGATGAGAAAATTTAGAATGAATTCATTAACAAAGTTTATAAATATATAATCTATATTTATTCCTCTGCGTTACTCTGGGGAATCAGTAATAGGAAATCTGGAGCTACTTAATTTGTCACTTTTCTCTGACTCCAAATTATTCCTCGAATTTAAATCTTCATTGTTTTGTGCAGCCCCTTTAATGGTTTTTATGTATGATCAAGAAATAAACTAAAACTATGGCAATATAATTATAATAGAATTACTCCGGCACAATTAAGCCATGAAGAAAGACTGTGGAAAATTGAACAATAATAAATTTCTGGTCATATTGTATTTAACCATGACATAATCATATTGAGCAATGTAAACTAGGAATTATAAAAGAAATATGACAAATATCAGAATAGATGAAATTTAAAGTCAAATTGGCAAGCACAGATCCCTTTAACAATATGCTGTTAGAATCATAATTATTTTTTATTGATTAACTAATCTAATAAATACAACATAACTAGAGAAATAGGTTTCTGAGTTTGTCAGTTTACTAGAAATGGCTATCACTAGAGAGAATTTCTTCATAAATCAGAGGGGCACTGCACTTTTCTTTTGGGGAAAAGTCAGAGGAGATTTCATGTTAAAGGAAATCATAAATCAGAGATGACTTTGCAGTTTGGTTAAAACAGATTTACAACAAAAGCATTGTGGCTATAGAATTATTTTATCTGTATAAATAAAAGTTAAATTTCAAATTCTCAGAGGCTCAGATCTGGCAACAAACATTTCAGATAATGAAGAATCCATTGTTATGTGGATCTATGTTCTTAAATCTGATTTTTAAAAAATCACTCTTACTTTAATAGACTTAGATATCAGTAAAGAAAACAAAAAGTTCAAGTGACTCTGAACTAAAACCCTGAATACTGGAAGCTTATTCCAGTAAAAGGTCTGGGTGGTGCAAACAGTTTGCACTTGACTACTAACCTAAATTTTAGTAGCTCGAACCCACCCAGTGACACCATGGAAGAATGGCCTGGTGATCTGCTTCTGTAAAGATTTCAGCCAAGAAAACCCTATGAAGCAGTTCTATTCTGACACACATGGGGTCGCCATGAGTCAGAATTGACTCTACGGCAATGAGTATTCCAATAATTTCTTAATTTCTTTGTTCCAGTCTCTAACTGTAAGGTCTTTTGATGTTTATTTTTTAATTACTGTTTTGAATTGATTTAACAGATCCACAAAGACTCATCCAGGTCCAGTTGTACATTTAAGTGATAGCCCAAGAGATGAAGGGAAAGTGAGTATTGTGATATTATTCTTGCATTTGTTTACCTCATTCCTGAATAAAGATGTTTCTTTCAAATATTTTATACCTAACATCTAGCACAGTTTATAGTATTCATTGTAATCTAAAATTAAAATTTGTTGAATGAATGAATGAGCAAATGAATGAATGTATGAACTATTCATGCTAATAATGATCCCAAATTAAGTCTTTAGTTTCACCTAGAGTTAAGCTGATATTTAATTCTAGAATTTTGAGGAAGGCGTGTAATATGTAGAACAATGTTAATTTTCAAATATTCTATGCATGAACTTAACAATATGATTAATCAGTATCATTAATCATTAACCCCTGTTATTCAGTTTTGATAGTGATAAATGACAATATTAAATAATATAAATTAGCCAATCTTGATATTATAAATAGATAATAATATAGAAAATATTATCAGATTAAAGAAATACTCTTTATTCATCTTTTTATTTTATAATTTTCATTTGGTGATGAAAACAAAGTCTATAACTTGAAAAGATTGTGGCATTATTATTATAAATAACATTTTTTATGTCTCTTAAGTATAATTTTTGCTAAATACTATAGAAAACACATGAATAAATTATTTAGTATAGGTTTGATCCTTTGTTTAGTTTTGAAGGATAGACTGAATTAACCAAACGAATATTGAACATGAAAATCAAGTCTGCCTGATGGTAATATAAAGAACATTATAGTCTTTCAAATTAATCTATAAATACAATGTAATTCCAATCAGGCCCCATCAGACTTTATTTATTTTTAAATAATTGTTAAGCTGATCCTAAAATCCACCAGAAAAAGAAAATACTTTGGGCAAGACATTTTTGAAAAAGAAATACTGTGTGATGTTGGTACAGGGGTATACAAATAGAACAATGTATATTCTAGATATTATGGGAACTTTATATTTTTAAAGCAGATATTTCAGAACACAATAAACTGTTAAATAAATGGTGTTGGACGATTGGCTACTCATTTAGGGAAAAAAACAGTAAGACCTCTATGTCAGTTCACAGAAATAAATTACAGGTGAAGAAAATGCATATAAATATGTCTTGTCTAAGGGCGTCCCTACTCCACAGTAATAACCCATTTCCTATAGTTTCTTCTAATACTTTCAAGTATTTAACCTTGGTTAAATCACTTGAATTCTTGTGGCTCAGTTTTTTTTTATTGATAATCTTTTGTCACATAGAAGTTTTTTTATTTTGATGTATTCAGTTTTATCAGTCTTTTCTTTTGATTCCTGCTTTTTGTTTCTTATTCAGTAAATTTTTCCCCTCAAGAGGGAAAATATACTTCTATTTTTTATATCAGTTTTAAGGATTTGTATTTCACATTTAGATTTTAATCTATATATAATTTATTTTACGTTGGTTTGAGATAAGGGTATTGTTTTACTTTTACATATAAATAATTCATTTATTGAATAGTCATGTTCAGTTTGTTGAATATGAATAATCAAGTTATTGAATTATTTATTGAATAATTCATTTATTGAATACAAATCCACTGACTTATATGGCCACCTCAGTCATGTATCAAGCTTCCACATATAAGTGGATCTTCTTCTGGGCTTTCTCTTCTGTTGTATTGTTATGTTGTTTTTAGTTACCGTCAAGATAACTCCAACTCATGGTGACCTTATATATAACAGAAAGAAACATTGCCCAGTCCTGCATCATTTCTCATAATCTTCGGTATATTTGATCCCATTGTTGCAGCCACTGTGTCAATCCAACACATGGAGGGTTTCCCTTATTTTTGCTGACCCTCTACCTTACCAAACATGATGTCCTTTTCTGGCGTTTGGTATTTCCTGATGACATGTCTAAAGTAAGCAAGATAAAGTCTCACCATCGTGCTTCTAAGGAGCGTTCTGGCTGTTCTTCCGAGACGGATTTGTTCATTCTTCTGGCAGTCCATGATATATTCAGTATTCTTTGCCAACACCATAATTTAAATGTGTCAATTTTCCTTTGATGTTCCTTCTTCACTGTCCAGCTTTACATGCATATGAGGCCGTTGAAAAGACCATGGCTTGGGTCGGGCGCGCCTTAGTCCTCAAAGTGACATCTTTGCTTTTTAACACTTTAAAGAAGCGTTTTGAAGCATATTTGCCGATGCAGTAGGTCCTTTGATTTCTTGACTACTGCTTCCATGGGTGTTGATTGTTGATCCAAGTAGAATAAAATCCTTGACAACTTCTGTCTTCTCCATTTATCATGGTGTTCTTTATTGGTCCAGTTGTAATGATTATTGTTTTCTTTATGTTCAGGTGTAATCCATATTGAATGCTGTAGCCTTTGACTTTCATCAGTAAGTGCATCAAGTCATCTTCACTTTCTGTAAGCAAGGTTGTGTCATCTGCATATCACAGGTTGTTTATGACTCTTCCTCCAATTGTAATGCTATGTTCTTCTTCTCAGGTTATAGTCCAGCTTCTCAGACTATTTGCTCAGCATACAGGTTGAATAAGTAAGGTGAAAGGATACAACTCTGATGCACACCTTTTCCAAATTTAAACCATGCAGTATCCCCTTATTCTGTTCAAATGACTGACTCTTGATCCATGTACAGGTTCTGCATGAGTACAGCTAAGTGTTTTGAAATTCCCTTTCTTCATAATGTTATCCATAATTTATTATGACCCACGCAGTCATAAACCTTTGCGTACTCAATAAATACAGGTAAACATCTTTTTTGCTGTTCTCTGCATTGAGCTAAGATCCATCTAACATCTGGCAATATTCTCTTGTTCCACGTCCTCTTCTGAATCTGGCTTGAGCTTCTGTCAATCCCCATCCGTGTATGGCTTCAGCCAGTTTATAATTATCTTCAGCAAAATTTTGCTACACAAATACAGATCTCTTGCAGTCAGTTGGCCAGGTAGCTGTCTTCAAAATCTCTGAATAGATGAGTAAGTGCTTCCAGCATTGCATCTGTTTGTTGAAGTATCTCAATTAGTATTCCACTGATTCCTGGAGGTTTACTTTTCGCCAGTGCCTTCAATGCAGCTTGAACTTCTTCCTTTAGTACAAGCAGTTCTTGATCATGTGCTACCTCCTGAAATGGTTAAATATCGACCAATTCTTTTTGGTACAGCAACTCTGTGTATTCCTCCCATCTTCTTTTGATGCTTTCTGCATCATTCAGTATTTTGCCCATAGAATCCTTCAGTATTGCAACTCTAGGCTTGAATTTTCTCTTCAGTTCTTTCAGCTTGAGAAACACAGAGCGTGTTTTTCTCATTTAGTTTTCTAATGCCACGTCTTTGCACATTTCACTATAATACTTAACTTTGTCTTCTTGAACTGCTCTTTGGAATCTTCTGTTCAGCTATTTTACTTCATAATCTCTTTTGTTCACTTTAGCTTCTGAAGCTTAAGAGCAAGTGTCAGATTCTCGTCTGACATCCATTTTTGTCTTTTCCTTTTTTCTTGTCTTTTCAATAACCTCTTACTTTCTTCATTTATGATGTCCTTGATGTCATCCCACAACTCTTCTGGTCTTTGGGCATTAGCATTCAGTTTGTCACATCTATTCTTGAGATGGTCTGTAAATTCGGGTGGGATGTATTCAGGGTCATACTTTGGCTTTCATGGGCTTTCTTTGATTTTCTTCAGTTTCGACTTGAACTTACATATGAATGATTGATGGTTTGTTCTCCAGTTGGCCCCTGGCTTTGTCTTGACAGATAATACTGAGCATATCCATTGTCTCTTTCCAGAAATGTAGTTGATTTGATTCCTGTGTAATCCATTTGGTGAGGTCCACATATATAGTTGTCATTTGTTTTGTTGACAAAAAATATTATGATGAATAAGTCATTGGTCTTTCAGAATTCTATCATGCCATCTCCAGCACCATTCCTTTCACAAAGGCCGTATTTACCAACTACTGTTCCTTCTTCGTTTCTACATTTCACATTCCAATCACTAGTAGTTATCGATACATCTTGATTGCACATCTGATCAATTCCAGACTGTAGCATTTCATAAATATCTTCAATTTCTTTACCTTTGGCATTTATGCTTGGTTTGTAAATTTGAATAATAATTGTATTAACTAGTCTTCCTTGTGGTGTGTGGATATTAACCCATCACTGACAGCATTGTACTTCAGGATGGATCTTGAAATGTTCTTTTTGATGATGAATGCAGCACAGTTCATCTTCAGTTTGTTGAGTCTGGCATAGAACTCGTTGCTGTCCAGTCGATTCCGATTCATAGCAACCCTATAGGACAGAGTAGAACTGCCCCAAAGGGTTTCCAAGGAGTGGCTGGTGGATTTGAACTTCTGACCTTTTGGTTAGCAGCTGAACAGTTAACCACTGCGCCACCAGAGCATATAATTGTCAGATTCAGAATGGCCAATACCAGTCCATTTCAGGTTACCAATGCCTGGAATACCAGTCTTGAAGTGTGCTGTTACATTTTTGGTAACTTCCAATTTTCCTCGGTTCATACTTTGTACATTTCACATTCTAATTACTAATAAATGTTTGTAGCTGTTACTTCTCATTCTGAGTCATGGCACATCAGCAGATGAAGGTCCTTAAGGCTTTACTCCATACAGCTCATTAAAGTTGACTCTACTTTGAGGAAGAAGTTCTTCCCTAGTCATGTTTTGAATGTCTTCCAATCTGAGAGACTCATCTTTCAGCACTGTTTGGGCAGTATTCTATTACTATCCATAATTTTATTGGCTTTTTGTTGGTTTTTATTGGCTAACTTTCAGATCACCAGGCCTTCCTTCCTAGTCTGTCTTATTCTGGAAGTTCTGCTGAAACCTGTCCACCATGGGTAACCCTGCCGGTATTTGAAATACCATTGGGATAGCTTTGAGCATCGTAGCAACACACAGGCAACACAGTATAGCAGACTGAAAGACAAGTATTGTTATATTTATCTATCATTGTACTAATAGCAAATTTTACTAATTACAATAACTTTACAGAAGTCTTGATATCTGGCAAGTTATTCCTCTTCCTCTTCCTTTTTCTCCTCCTCCTTCTCTCCTATTTCTGATCTGTTTGTTCTTCTATGTGAATTTTAGGATCAGCCCATCAAACTCTATAAAACTCTGTTGGGATTTTTGTTTGAAAATTGAATTTATAGATTATTTTACAGAAAAATTACATCTTTAGGATATGGATGTTGTGTCTAAGAACATATCTATTTATTTTTGCTTTCTTTTACATTTTTCTATACAACTTTATAACTTTTTCTCAAAAGCTTTACATAACTTGTTAGCTTAATTCTAAGTACCTTATAGATTTCATTGCTACTTTGAATTAATCTTGTTAAAATCAGTTTCATATGGATTATTGTTAGTGTATAAAATATTACTGATTTTTTAACATTTCATATTCAGCTACATCACTGTATGTTTCATTTTTAATAGCTGTCTGTAGAGTCTTTCGAATATTCTATATATAAAGACATAGCAAATTTAGACAAATTTTATTTCTTCCTTTCCAATATTTATATATATATATTTCTCTTATCTTGTTTTGTTGGGTAAGTCCCCAGTACAATACTGAATACAAATAGTTGTAGTGGGCACTTTCTTTTGTTTCCAGCTTCAAGAGAATTGTCTCCAAGATTTCAACATTAAGTAAGATGTTTGCTGCAGGTCTTTGATTGAATGCTTTTTTGAAGTTAAAAAGTTTCCACCTATTTCCAGTACCTAAGAGTTTTAAATTATGAATGGTGTTGAATTTTATTGAAATATTTTTACAAGTATCTAGGTGATAGTTTAATTTGTTAATTTTTTTAAATGTATTATTAGATTCTATAATTTCAGACATTTTTGCATTTCTGGGATAAACTCAACTTGGAAGCGAATGCTTCCCTTGGAGGTTTGTTGGTGCAGTGAAAGAGGGAACAAACTACTGAAGGTGAGGCTCCTACAGAAATAAGATAACATCATAGAATCAGAAGATAGACCACTCTTCCCTCAAGACATCAGTTACTAAAGAAACTTTACATTAGTCTATCAAATAGAAGAGGGTGCTCTTAAAACTAAAGGATGCCTGCACTGGACACATTGTGTGCACCTCCTCAGATTCTTTCAGCCTTGTTTGTCTCTTGAACCCTTGGCTGCTTGCTTCACCTCTGGTTTGGCAGAGTTAACCAACTTCATGCAACACTGCTTTCTGAAGTTGACTGGCTATGCCGAATCCTTGGTTCCTGCTTTTAATTCTAGATTCAGAAGATATGCCACACTATAACATATGAGATCTAGTTTCCCTAACAGATGCCAAAGGGCTCAGATGACTCAACTCTGAAGTGAGGGAATGGAGATGTTAACTTCCTGTGGAGAAAAATTTGACCAATAGCAGGCAAGAGACAAGAAATAAATTCTCTCTTCCTTCCTCCCTATGGTTGGGCTATTTCTGAGTTGTGGTTTCTCCACATGGAGTGTTAGAGACATCCTGCAAAGCCAAGGAGATATACTGGCTAAGTGACTGGCTGTATCTCTTCTGTTTCTCCTCATTAAATAGTGGTTAGTGTGGTAATGAATCATCTTGCATTTACTTCTTTGCTTCACATCACTTTTGCTTCATTCTTGCCATTATGAGTTTTTACTTTTTCCTGAAACATTAGCACGTAAGCATGTCTTCAGGCTGTTTTTATAGAACCTTAGTTTAGACAATAGTTATTAGAATTGTTCTAGATCAATAATCAATAAAAGAACTAGAGAGTTCTGGCTTGGAGAGAGTAGCAGTTGGATTGTTCTTTTGGAGGCAGGAGCTGTTGAAGCGTTCTTGAGGCTCCCAGGGAGCTAATGGGAAGAGGTGGAGCCAACATGGCACTATAGACAGAAACACCATGCCATCCCTCTGTAGCAAGACCCAAAAAACTAAGTAAAACAGATATAAACATAAATCCTGGAACCCTATGTACCAAATGAAGGAATAAAAAACTTGATCAAGCACCAAATGGAATAAGAAACTGATAGAGATCAGAGAACGAGGAGAGCTACAGAGTGGAGGTCCCGTACCAGCTAACGTGGCCAGATTCGCCATATTGGGCTACAGCCATCAAAGAATTCAGACAGGGAGTACGGGAAGGCAACTTCATGGAGCTCCTAACAGGAGACAGAGCACCAGGTTACCAGGAATACACACTTTCCCACCCCACTCCCTTTTTCCCTGTACCAAAGCCTCCGCTGCTTGCCAGCAGGCCACGGTCACTCAGCTGGAGAGATACCAGTTCACTGCCATCCAGATTCTCCATCTTGGACCTCAGCCACCAAGGACTGCGGACAGTGAGTATGGGAAGGCCGGAGCTCCCAGCAGGAGACAGAGCACCCGGTAACCAGGGATACATGCTTTCCTGCCCCCGCCATCCTTCTCCCCTCTATGAGGCCTCTGCTGCTTGCTAACAGACCATGGTTGCTCAGCCAGAGAGACACTAGCTCACTGCTGTACCATAGCTGAGTGACTGGCCCTGCCCACCTGGACAATGTGATGAGAAGTATCATGCCCACAGGTGAGCAAGCAACAAAATACACCCAGCCCACCTGCTCAAGCATAACCAAATAAAACAAAAAAGCAGAATGAAACAATCAAATCTACAACCAATAAATGAAGAAAATAATTCCTGAATGTCCCGGAGACAGCAGACAATATCAAAACATACAAAAGAAACAGGAGAGGATGGCTCCAGAAAGCGACCAAAATAAAACACCAGATGACCTTCTGCCAGAAAAAAAGGCACTGGAACTACCTGATAGGGACTTCAGAAATCTAATATTCAAGGTTTTCTAACAGATGAAGGAAAATGCAGGCAAAAACAAGGAAAAAATAGACAAAATCATGGAAAAGACAGACAAAACAATGGAAGAAATCAGGAAAATAATACAGGAACAAAATATCAAAATGAGCAGCTAGAAGTCATACAAAAACAGTAACTAGAAATCCAAAAGATAAACAACAAGATTTCAGAAATGGACAGTGCCATAGAAGGTTTTAAGAGCAAATTTGAAACAATGGAAGACAGGATCAGTGAAATTGAAGACAAATCTTTGGATACCACTTCGAGGAAAAATCAGACAAAAGAGCAAAGAAAAATGAAGAAACCCTGGGAACAATGTGGGATACAATCAAAATACAATACATTGTGAAGATGTCAGTTCCACCCAAAGCAATCTAAAAATACAATGCAATCTTGATCCAAATACCAACAGCATTCTTTTAAGAGATGGAAAAACTAATCATTAACTTTATATGGAAAGGAAATAGGCCCTGGATAAGTGAAGCACTATTGAAGAAGAATAAAGTAGGAGGACTTGTACTACCTGACCTCAGAACCTACTACACAGCTGTGGTAGTCAAAACAGTGTGGTACTGGTACAACAACAGACACATTGACCAATGGAACAGAATCGAGGACCCAGATGTAAATCTATCCACCTACAGACACCTGATCTTCAACAAAGTCCAAAATCCATTAAATGGGGAAAAGACAGCCTTTTTAACAAACGGAGCTGGAAAAACTGGATGTCCATCTGCAAAAAAAATGAAACAGTACCCATACCTCACACTGTACATAAAAACTAATTCAAAATGGATCAAAGACCTAAATATAAAACCAAAAACCATAAAGATCATAGAAGGAAAAATAGGATCAACGCTAGGGGCCCTAATACATGGTATTAACAGGATACAAACCATAACTAACAACACATAAACTCCAGAAGATAAACTAGATAACTGGAATCTTCTAAAAAATTAAACCCTTACACTCATCAAAAAACTTCGCCAAAAAGGTTGAGAATTTAGAGGCTTAATACGTTGTGGGGTTGTTAACCAATGTCAAAAAAAACAACATGTGTACTACTATTTCATGAGAAACTATTTGCTCTGTAAGCTTTCACCTGAAGTACAATAAAATATATATATATATAAAAAAAAAAAAAAAAAAAAAAAAAAACTTCGCCAAAAGAATAAGAGGAGAACCTACAAACTGGGGAAAAAAATTTGGCTATGACAAATCTGACAAAAGTCTAATCTTTAAAATCTGCAGGAAAATCCAACACATCTACAACAAAAAGACAAATAATGCAATTAAAAAATGGGCAAAGGATATGAATAGACAATTCACCAAAGAAGACATTCAAGCGGCCAGCAGATACATGAGGAAATGCTCTCGATTACTAGCCATTACAGAAATGCAAATCAAAACCACAATGAGATACCATCTCACCCTGACATTACTGGCACGAATCAAAAAAACAGAAAATAAAAATGTTGGAGAGCCTGCGGGGAGATTGGAACTCTTAGGCGCTGCTAGTGAGAATGTAAAATGGTACAACCATTTTGGAAAACAAAATGGTGCTTCCTTAAAATGCTAGAAATAGAAATACCATATGATCCAGCAATCTCACTCCTAGGAATATATCCTAGAGAAATAAGAGCCCTCACATGACTAGACATATGCACACCCATTTTCACTGCAGCATTGTTAACAATAGCAAAAAAATGGAAACAACCTAGTTGCCTATCAGTGGATAAATGGATAAACTATGGTACATACACACAATGGAATACTATGCAACAATAAAGAACAATGATAAATCTGCAAAGCATCTCACAACATGGATGAATATGGAGGGCATTATGCTGAGTGAAATAAGTCAATCACAAAAGGACAAATATTGTATGAGACCACTAACTGTAAAAACTCATGAAAAGGTTTACACACAAAGGAAACAATCTTTGATGGTTACGAGGGAGGGGAAGTGTGGGAGGGAAAGACACTAAATAGACAATAGATAAGTGGTAACTTTGGTGAAGGGTAAGACAGTACACAATACTGGAAAGCCAGCACAGCTTTTCCAAGGCAAGGTCATGGAAGCTCCATAGACACACCCAGACTCCCTGAGGGAATAATTACTGGGCTGAGGGCTGAGAGGACCATGATCTTTGGGGATCTAGCTCAACTGGCATAACATAGTTTATAAAGAAAACGTCCTACGTTCTACTTTGGTGAGTAGTGTCTGGGGTCTTGGGGGCTCACGAGCAGCCATCTAAGATACTCCACTGGTCTTATGCCATCAGGAGTAAAGGAGCATGAGGAAAACCAAAGACAGAAGGGAGAGATTAGTTCAAACAACTAATGGACTGCAACTACCACAGCCTCCATCAGACTGAGTCCAGCACAACTAGATGGTGCCCGGCCACTACCACTGACTGCTCTGACAGGGCTCACAATAGAAAGTCCTGGACAGAGCTGGAGAAAAATGTAAAACAAAATTCTAATTCACAAAAAAAAGATACCAGACTTACTGGCCTGACAGAGACTGGCAATACCCCAAGAGTATGACCCCTGGACACCCTTATAGCTCAGTAATGAAGTCACTCCTTAGGTTCATCCTTCAGCCAAAGATTAGACAGGCTCATAAAACAAGACTAAATGGGCACACCAGCTCAGGGGCAAGGCCTTGAAGGCAGGAGGGGACAGGAAAGCTGGTAACGGGGAACCCAAGGTCGAGAAGGGGGAGTGTTGACATGTCATAGTGTTGGCAACCAATGTCACAAAACAATATGTGTATTAATTGTTTAATGAGAAACTAGTTTGCTCTGTAAACCTTCTAAAGTACAATAAAAAAAAGAATTGGAAACTATAGCCCATGGGCCAAATCAGGCCTGCTGCTTGTTTTTGTAAAATGTTTTATTGACATGCTCGCTAACATGTTTTCTATGGCTGCTTTCTCAGTACAAGAGCAAAACTGAGTAGTTGAGACAGAAACCATATGGCTTGCAAAGATTAAAAATTTGCTATCTGGACTTCACATAAAAAGTTTGCTTCTTCATCTTATAGATAGTAGACCCTCAGGATGGGATTGTGCAGTGGATTGTCTTCTGTCTCAGATCAAAGAACTCATTGCAAGTGCCAGGTGGCATTAAACCTTTCCTTGCAGTGACATCACAATTACTTGAATTTTTTCCTATGATTAATTGAGGTGAGGAGCTGATGGAAGCATAAGACAATGAGATATCAAGTACCTATCGTGCTTAATTGATATGGGGCATTGTATAATTATAATGATGATGGAGTAGAATAGCTTCCTTTGATGAAACTTGTATTAGTTTTCTGTTGCTGCCATGACAAATTATCACAAACTTAATAGCTAAAAACAACACAAATTTATTATCTTACAGTTCTCTAGGCCAAAAATCTGACACAGGTCTTACTGGGCTAAAACCAAGGTGTTGACAGGGTTGTGTTCCTTTCTAGCACTGCTAGAGGATAATATTTATTTCCAGCTTCTAAAGGCTGCACACATTCCTTGGCTTGTGGCCTCCTTCCTCTATGTTCAAAACCAACAATGTAGCATCTCTCTGATGATTCTTATGTCGCCATATCTCTTTCTGATCAGAGCCAGGAAAGGTTCTCTGCTGTTAAGGAATCAAGTGATTAGATATGGCCCAGCCGGATACTCCAGGATAATCTCCTCATCTCAACCTCCATACTCGTAATTACATCTGAAAAGTCACAGGTTTTGGGGGTTAGGACGTGGACAAATTGTGGAGATCATTATTCTGCCTACTTCAGTACTGGAGACTGAAAATAAAATAATCAGCTCAGAGCAGTTAATTACCGACTTAAGGCATGCCAGTGGCCCTCTAAGGCAGCTTTCTTTAAAACAACTCTTAGCTCCTGCATCTTTAGGTCAGACTGCTAAATAAAGGCCAAGAATCTGTTTACAAGGAGACTAAATATGTATCTTCGATAGGTATCGTTTGTTTAATTCAGAGCCCTGATCAGGAAAGAGTGTGACCCTGACACCTGGGATGGAGAAATCTGTGTGGATAAGCTTGAGAGTATTGTACTCCCCATAATTTCCCTGAATCCTCTTGGACAGCAGAAGTTCCTCTTTCCCCCTTGCCAGGGAGAATGTTATCCCTTTTCTTTCTCACCTAAGGTAGGTTCCTTGCATGTTGATACTTGTCCTCACAAGACCAACCTACAGCTTTATTACCTCCAGGCAAATAATCAGAATTGGATCTCAGATCTCAGAACAGACTAACAGGAATTATAAGCCCTACTGCAGAAGAAATAGACTATACACCAAAGAAATAGAATACCCACCAAAAGAATTTCAGGACCTGGCTAATACATACTGTCAGGCACCAAGGGTATACGTGTGAGACTTTTTTTTTTTTTTAAAGTCCTTGAACTTGGGAGACTGCCTAGAGGAGAATTTATTTACATGGGGGACTTCACCCATGATTTGGGATTTAATGCTTTGGCAAGGACACCTGGAACTGGTTCTAATCATTCACTGGCATGGCTCATTGATGCCTGGACTCAACAAAGTTATAGAAAAAATGCAAGAGAGATGCTGGAGCTTTTTTTCATTAGAAAGGGGGTCAGAAGACTCAGGGAGATGACAATGTTAAAATGGATATATTGTGTTTGTTATGGCAGCTCACCTCTTGACCTTGTTCCCCAGGAGACTCCTAAGGTAACTCCTTTCAATTAACCTAACAAAGTATGCTCCAGAAAGGCAGCTATCAGCATATTTGAGAAGCTTGGTACTGGCTGTCTTTTTTAGGCCTGAGTTGAAAGTAGATGATAGCATACAACCAGCCTTCATAATATCAATGGAGATTAAATGTCATGGATTAGTAGAGACCAGGTGGCTATATTTAACCATCTGACAGTTCTAACATTAATTACCATAACAAGCAGCAAGGCTGGAGTGGCAATGTAGGAGTCTATGGCTAATAGGTAATAGATCATGGTGTTTCTGGGGGCAAAATTAGGTGTGTAGCTGACTGGGATTGTACTTTATTTGCATAATGAGGAAAAATATCGAGCAATTTAGCTCTGACGTCTACCACCAAATGAAAAATGATAGTACCTCATTAGGTTTCCAGATATAAGTCAGTTCACAGAACCAGAACTTGTTGATTAAAAGGATAAGACCAGATGCCCCTGAGGGAAAGACCCTGAAATGTCCCCATGCAGTAATTATAAAAGCACCTCTGGTCATTTGCAGGAGTAACTGTTTACTTTTTGAGGACTGTTAGCTATAGGGTCACAGCAGACATTGGAACCAGGAGATCCAAAAAGCCATTATGGTCCTTCAGTTAGAGCTGAGGCTTATAGAACGAGGTAATAAATGGAGTTTTGACCCAAGTCTATCTCACAGTATGTCCATTGGGTATACAGACACCCTATGGTTATTTTCCCCAAATGTATGGTTTGGAAATATATGGTCAGCAGCTGGCATAATCCTCATATTGGTTTCCTGACCTTGGAATTAGAGCAATTAGAGTAGGAAGGGAAAAATGGAACCCCTGAAACTGTCTCCTTCTGCCAAGATTGTAATCAGAAGCAATACTGCATTCCTGGAGGAGTTGCAGAGATTAGCACAAGTAGCCTTGAATGAGGTAATGGTAGCGGTCACTGTTACATTCTTGTTGAATTCCATTGTCTGGCCTCTGTAAAAAATGAGATAGATTGAGATTATTGAGAGTGTAGATACATGTAAAATTAACCAGGTGGTAGTCCATTCACAGCTGCCTTGCTGTTAATTTACAGTGCAATAGTTATTAATTTAGTGAATTCTTTTTCTCAATATTTATTAGCAGAGAGGTTCAAAAGAAGTTTGCTTCTACAAGGAAGAGATAGGAATTATCACTTGACAATCTTCCCCAAGTGTGTGCTTTTTTTTTTCCTGCTCTCTGTCATAAACATAATCCTCAGCAATCTTGATTGTCTTGATATCTTTTAGAAAGTGTGCTAGTCCACTTTATACTGATTTACATCACCCTAATAGGATCTGGTGAGCAGAAACAGCAAGTACCTATATCACTGATAAGACTCACATGCCAAAAGAGTGGGAAGAAAACCCATAAAGATCCAGGAGCATGCCCCACAAGTGATACTTTTGAGGTCTAGTGGTCTGGGACAGGCAGGGACATCTCTTCTAAAGTAAAACATAAACTGTTGTACTTCTCCACACTAAGAGAGTTATCACATCATTTGGTGGGCCTTTTTGGATTTGGATGATAGTGTATAATTCCCTTGAAATTACTACTCCAAATCATTTTTTAGGTTACCCAAAAGTCTGCTAGTGTTGAGTGGGGCCTAGGGAAAAAGAGGGCTCTTCACCAAGTCCAAGCTTCTTTACAAGCTATATAACCACTTGGGATCTGTGATCTAGTAGATCTGATGTAGCTTAATGTATCAGGTAGATAAGAATGCTCTATTAAAAAGCCCAATAAGAGAGTCACAACAGCTACTGTGAAAATGGCATGCTACTGGGGTCTTGTAGAGACTAAACATCTAACCATAGGACACCAAATTACTATGTAATCTGAGCTGTCTATCATGAGTTAGATGTTGTCATATCCAACAAGTCATAAGATTGGGTGGGGGAAATGACAATCCATGTTGCAATGGAAGTGGTATACTCAGGAGATCAGTCTTCAGCCATTCAGCAGGCATGAGTAAATTAGAGAATAGGGGCCCAGAATCTCATGTCACCTACGTCTGTTGCAACAATGCCTTTCTCTCAACCCACATCTGTGCTCCATGGAATGGAGAGGGGAGTATCTAAAACCAACTGACGGAAGAGGAAAGAGAATTCAGGGCTGGTTCACACAGGTCAGATAATTACTTGGCACTAGCTGGACATAGATTGCTGCTCAATTACATTTCCACTGAGGGGTGACCATGAATGACAGTGGTGAAAAAAATCCTCACATTTGGTAGAGCCACAACAATACACTTGATAGTGCATTTCACATGGAGAGTGAGATACAATAATAAAAAAAATCCAAAAATGGAAATTCTCTTCCACTTGGAAATTTTAAAACTCTTTATTAAACAACTATTAGGTCAAATAGAAAATACAAATTAAAGTTGAAGAATTTACAAAAATTAGCAATAATAAAATATTTTATCTCGACTCGACGGCAATGGTTGTTTTAATATATAATCTATTGTGTATAATGAAAGCAGTGAACATAAAATAATTCATAGCCTTTAACACTTATATCAATAAAAACTAAATGTTAAAATAAATGAATTCCAACTCAAAAAGATGGGAAAGGAATGACAAAATGAAGCAAAAGGAAGCAGCAGGAGAGACATATAAAGTTATAAACAGAACTTTAAGGAGTTCTCTTGATTTTAAGCTATAGTATAAATTAATCAAAATGCTGCTTCTTTGAAAAGAAAATAAACAAAATATACAAACTACTGTTTAACCTAATCAAGAAAAATAGAGCGAAAACAAAGTTATACAAAATAATACACAAAACAAAGGGGAAACACAATAAAACTAAGGTAATTAAATTATTTTGCACAACTACAGGCAGATAGATTTGAAATTCTAGATAAAATGGATAATTTCCTAGGGAAATAAGTTTGTCAAACTTGACACCAGTGGGGACCGAGAGTTTAAAGAAGAAAATGGGAATGCTATCAAATTAATACTTCCACCAAAAAGTTCCAGGCCCAGATGGGTTAACAGGGAAATTTTAATAAATTTTCAAAGACTAGATAATCCCAAATGCTATATAAAATGTTCAAAGCAGAGATTGACAAACTATGACCAGTGGTCTGCCTCCTATTTATGTAAATATAGTTTTAATGGCGCACAACCATACTCATTCATTTACATATTGTCTGTGGCTGCTTTTGCACTACAACAACAGAATTGAGTGCAACAGAGACTGTAGGGCCAAGGAAGCCTAAAATATTTGTTATCTGGCTCTTTACAGAAAAAACTTACTAATTTCTGTTCTAAGTATAGTTAAAATTATTTTTTTCAAATTGTTTTTATGAACCAATTATAAGAATGATGACTATACCTGATAAATATTGCACAGAAAGAATACCATGGATTTATTGGACTTATTAATACTAATGGAAAAGTTTTACATAAAATATTAGTAGACAAAATCCAATAGCACGTTAAACACACACACACCCACCCACCCCCACACACACATTGTGACAAGTGGTATTTTATTCCAGAGATATGAGGATAGATATTATTAGAAAATCCATTAATATAATTTATCTTGCTAAGATCTCAGGAAAATTATGATAACCTCCATTGACGCTGAAAAGGTCTTTGAATAAAAATTAACACCTCTGATATTTCCACTTTTGATAATCACACAGTACCTTGTGTCAGATCAGCCCTCCCACTGGGAGAACTAGCATATCTACACAAAATATTTTAAAAATCTGTCTGAAGGCACCAGAGAGTGACTAAGGCAATGAAGATTTGTGGGTTCTAAATCCCAGGGAGAGAAGAAGACTAGAGAGCTAAACCAAACATTTGGCATCATGTTTCCCCTCTAGGCATTCATCTCTTTGGAAACAGTGGATGAGAGACTTAGTTACTAAATAGAAAGTGACTGAGAGGCTAAGCAGTCTTTCTGCAGTTGTATGGGGCAGGAAGGTAGCGGGGATAAAAATGGAGTTCAGGCTAGCCAAAAATAAGGGGCTCTGGTAATCACTCCAAGCTTTGAGTTGTGACTCTAAAGGGATATAACCCATGAGTAAGGTTGAACTGAAAACATACCAGCCCTCTAAGTGACTGAAATTCTGGTTAACACTATCTTAATCCTTTTGTGGTTTAAATTAATCTGCCTTAGACTGTCTATCAAAAACAAAGGTAAATCTTTTCTGGAAGCAGAAGACACCATCCTGAGCCTCTAATTATCCCTACATTTTCCCCATACATAGCCTCCATACTCAAATTAAATATAACATGGTGTACACAAAAATAAGAATAGACCAGGGACTAATAGAACCAACAGAAAGTAGACACCAACAGGAGGTTAAAATAGCAGTTATCAGACATGAACTTTAAAATAACTGTGACTAAAATGTTTATGGAGAATAGAATCAAAATTCCAGAATGGAAAAAAATAAATGATTATAAATAACTAAAGAGAGAATTAGTGACCTGGAATACATATCAGAAGAAAATATCTAGGCTAAGACATGGAGACAAAAAGATAAAAAGCATTTGAGACATAGTGAAAAGGTGTTAATATATGTGTAATTAGAGTTCCAGAAGGAGAGGATAGAGAATGGTAGAGCAGCAATATTTGAAAAACCAGTGGATGTTAATCTTCCAGAACAGATTAAAGATGTCATAAATCCAAGATACACTACAGACTCCAAACAGAAATAATAAAAATTAAACTTCAACTAGGCAAATCAAAATCAGATAGAAAAATCTTAAATGCAGTCAAAGTATAGAAAGCAAAAATCATAAGACTAATAACTTACATCTCAACAGAAAAATGAGGAAAATAGAGTGATGTCAGAGTGCTAGGAAAAAATAAGCAACTGCCTACACAGAATTCCATACCCTACAAAAATATCCTTCAAAAATGTCATCAAGTTAAAGTATTATCAGCAAACAAAGCCTTCACTTAGGAAAAAAACTGAAAAACCTCTTTAAGAAAATGAATGTAATCCATAGTAAAAGAACAGAGATAATAAAGGCATTAATGAAGAGCAGCAAACATGAATAAATCCAAGGGAATATTTTATATTAAAAAAAATAACTTCTGGGGCATAATATCTCAAGAATTAAAATACAAGGAAAAAAATTCAGAAGTCAGGATGAGGTCTGTTGAATTAAAGTTCCAAGTTCCAGGAAATAGCAAATGTGCAAAGTACATCAGACTTTGATAAATCATTGAAACACTTTGGAGGTTAACACTAAAAGAATAATAAATGTCTATATAGTGGATAAATTAATAGAGGAGGAAACTGGGATAATAAAAAAGGACTATTTTGTTCTGTTGTAAGTAGGGTTGTTATGAGTCAGAACTGATTCCACAGCACTTAACAACAGCAACAACAATTCAGAAGAAAATGAAAAACAGAGAGAGAAGGGAACATTAAGCAGATGGGACAAATATAAAACTAATAGGTAGATTTGTTCCAAAATATATCAGCAGTTATATTAGATATAAACAGATTAAATAGGCTAATTAAGGGACAATAATTTGCAGACTGTATAAAAACAACAATATGCTTTTATGAGAGACACACTTTAAGCCTAAGGATTTAGAAAAGTCGAATATAAAAGGATGGAAAAGATATAGCATGCAAACCCTAACCAAAGAAAACTGATATAGCTATATCAATATCAGAGAAGTAGACTTTAAGGGTAGAATTATTTCTAAGGAGGAAGAGGAAGATTTTGTAATGGAAATAGAGTCAATTCAGTAGATGTAACAGTCAAATTTGTATGCACATAATAACATAGCTTTATAGTATACTGGCTGTGATCGCTTTGCTCGATACTGTGCTAACTGAAACTTGCACATATCAGAACCATGTTTTCTTTGATGTGTTTCTGTGTATAATTTGACAGGACTAAAGTATATAAAGGAAATTTGACCAAACTAAAAGGAAAAATGGTCAAATTCACAATTATCATAGGATGTTTTTACATACTTCTCTTTACTCACTGAGAGAACGAGCAAAGAAATAGTGAGGATAACGAAAATTTGAACATGATTAACTAATTGAAAATTAACATACATAGTACGTTACTTCAGATACCTGCAGACTACACATTATTTTCAAGTGCATATTGAGTATTTACCAAAATTGTCCATCTACTGAACCAAAAACATGTCTCAATAAATTCCAGAGGATTAAAATAATACATGATATATTCTCTAACCATAGGAGAGCTTAACAAGCATCAATAAGAAAAAGATAAATAGGAAGTCCCCCAACTGCTTAGTAATTAGCACTGCACTTCTGAATAACTTATATATGTCAAAGAAGAAATCAGTATAGAAATTAAAATATATTTTAAACTAAATTACAGTGGAAATATAGCATATCAGTACTCATGGAATATAGCTAAAGATGTGCTTAGAGGGAAATTTATAGCTTTCATTGCATTTATTAGAAGGTTTATTAAAGCTGAAAATCAATTATATTAGTGTCCAACTCAGCAAAATATAAAAATACTGAATTAAACCAAAAGAAAGTAGAATAAAGTTAATAAAAAGAACAGAAGTTAAAAGATATAGGAAACAAAAATATAGTGCATTAGCCAAAACAAAAGTTAATTCTTTGAAAATACTAATAAAATCAGCATATTTCTGGCAAGTGTGATCAAGAATAAATGGGAAGGCACAAAGAATCCCAATAAATTTGAGTTCATCCCAGGAATGCAAAGTTGGTTTAACTTTTTAAAATCAATCAATATATTAGCATATTAACATAATAAAGGAGAAAATATGAACATAAAAGTAGATACATAAGAAGCATTTAATAAAATGTTGCTCCTGTTCCTGATAAATAAAAATATCTTGGTACAGTAAGTAAGGAAAGGAACTTCATTAGTATGAACTTCATTAATTCACAGAAAACTATGAAAATACTTAATGGTGAATTAATGAAAGTTTTACTTTTCTAATAAGAGACAAAGATGCCTACTACAGACTATTAAAGTTAAACATACTCATACTCCATGGATCAGTATATAACTGACAGAAGTACATACATGTGTTCACCAAAAGACATGTACAGGTTTGTTCATAGCAGTGTTAGTAAATCTCCTGCAGAATGAATAATAAATTGTGGTAATGTCATAACCAAACAATGGAATAATATTACAGTAATGTAAGTGAATTAACTACTGATACAAATTCTTGGAAATAGAAGCCAGAGAGAATATATATATATATATATGTATATATGTATAAAATACATAATTCCATTGATATAAAATTAAAAAAAACAGTAGCAGTAACCTAGAGTATTAGAAGTCAGTATAATGGTTATAGTTAAAGAAGAGAATGAGGGTATTGACTGCGTAAGGGTATAAAATAGGCTTCTGAGTTGCTTGTATTGTTCTGTTTTTTGACCTGCATAGTGTTTTTTTGGGATATGTTCACTTCATCATAATTCATTGACTACACATATGTAATTTGTGTACTTTTTCTATGTATGCTAAACTTTAATGTTTACTGGAAAAACACTTATTCCTGATAAAAGAAATTTATACAATATTAATCAGTTTACACTTATTTAACATGATTTAAATATACATAACTCTCCAGAAACTAGGATCTTTCTTAATGTTATTGTCACTAAAGTCAGGAAGAAGGCAAAGATGTTCACCCTCTGCACTATTTTTAACACTATAGGATGTTTTAGCCAATGCAATTAGACAAACATAGTTAGAGGCATAAAAATTGGAACAGAAGAAGTAAAACCGTCTCTGTTTTAGATTATACGATAAGATACTTGGAATGCCTAAGAAAATCAAAGCGAATACAAATAGTAAAAAAATTTAGATGGTAACATACTAAAATCCAAGTATAGAAACAATACCTTTTTAGAAAAGATAATGAAGAGAAGATCCCGTATAAATAGCAACAAAAAAGTCAAAATAATTAGCTATAAAATTAACAAGAAAACCTCTATGGGGAAAACTTTCAAACTTCCTGAAAGATACACAAGCATATTTAAATAAATGAAAAGGGATCTTTTGGACTTAGATAAAATGACTCATTTTATTTTATTTTTCTTCTATTTCCTGAGGTTTATCTTTTTCTGACCTTTTAAAGTCAAATGCTTAGATCATCAAGTAATTTTTAAGTTTTTCTTCTATTCATATGTATTTATAAAACTGTAAATTTCCCCCTTGATGAAGATTCACCTGTATCCCACAAGTTTCAGTATGAGGCATTTTTGTTTGGTTCTGTTTTATACATTTCATTATGATTCCTTCTTTGACTGTTAATTATTTAGAGTTATGTTTTATAGTTTCTAAAATATTTTCATAATATATTTCTAATTTCATTGCACTGTTATTAGAAGACATACTATCTATGATTTTGCTTCTTTCATATTTAATAATCAATGTTTATCAAATACTTATTTTGTACAGACACTTTTCCAGGGGTAGGGGATATAGTAGTGAACATGTATCACTTCTTTGCCTTCATGGCACTTACATTCTATTTTGAGAGACAGATTTTTAAAAACAGTATATATATGTGTATATATATATATATATATATATATATATATATATATATATAAAATATAAATAATATAATGATAAATACTGTTAAGAAACATAAAGAAGATTAAGGGGATATAAAATGACAGGATTAGAGAAGGTGGTCAGTGAAAGATTGATATGTGAGTTTATCTTTGAGTGAATATCTGAAACAAGTGAGGGACTAAGCCTTGGAAATATCAAGTGTGATTCTAATGCATTTTCATATTTCCTGTGTCATAATAATATGTAATTATCTCAATAATTTATGACATTTTGAGGTTTAGTATTTTATATTTTGTGATTTACTGGGGCTATTGGCTAGAAATGTTATAGAACACATTAACTTATTTTTCAGAGGGTGGCTTTGAAAAAATATAGTAATGTTTTAAAATATAATTTTATTACATCTTGGGGCTCAAAATTTGAAAGGATGTATTATTCATATTTTTGCTTTCATTAAATTTTCAAAACTTTAAATTTACAAATCTCTTTCTCATAGTCTCACAGATTTCGTAGGAGTTGGTTTTATTGTTTCATCATTTTCTCTAGTTTGTAAAAAGAATTGATTTGCAGTTAAAACAGATATATTACTACAGTGTTTATGGCTTTATGAAAATTAATTTTAAAGATGTTAATTAAATGTATATTTAATTTTGACATTTAGCAAGTCATGTACGCCATTTACTTTGTTTGAAATTAGTATGAAAGAGGCTGAAATTTTTTTTGTGAAATCATTTTTAAAGTATGTTTGGTTTAATTACCAAACATTTAAATATATGTGATAGCTTTATGACCTGATATTTGAAATTCTATGTATTTTCTGTTAAAACTGCTGGCTGGTTTATTTTTATTATTTTTTGTGCCCTGTTATAAAATGATGAGGAAAGTAATAAGGTCTCAGGATGCTATATAGAGATAAGTTATAATAACCACCATATTTTCTGTTTTTAACCTGTTTTGAGGGGATTACTGAAAACATCTTTATGTACTATATAAAAACTTTCATCAGAGAACTACTACTAATGGATTTCAAGAAAATCATCTTCAGACAAATCCATAGGAAATATTATCGTTATTTTGATATTGGCCTATTTTTATCCTTCTTCCTTTGAACTAATTATAGATGAAATTTAATAAAATACAGCTATAAATAATAACTCAAGATCATATAATAGTATAAGTCATCAGTATGGCCTGCAGTGTTTAGCTGAATGACTGAGTCTTGAATACAGTCATCTTATAAGTGCTATCTGTTGTCAAATTGTTCTACTTTAAAAAGAATATTTTTTTGTTATTTATTAATTTAAAAAATAGAGTAGAAAATTAGTATCAACTATTTTTAATAATATGAATCTCTAGAATATCTTTGTGAACTTCTGAGAGTTCATAAACAAACAGTTTGAAATTCTGAATTAAGTCAAAGAGGAAATAGGATTTGACATATAGAAATTTGAAGCCAAATTTGTGGCCACATTTTTCAAGTGCATAGGACTTAATGTCATATACATTGTGCAGTATACTTATCCCATTTCATCTGACTATTTTCTATACTATTTTTCTTTTGCTCTGATTTTCTTGCTTATTTTTATACCGTACCATATATATTTACATGCTTCCTCAGATTCTCTTTGGAATCAGGCAGAGACTATTGGTAAATGTTTATATTGAAGCAGAATTTATTTGTCAATTTTTTAAATTTAGCAAACCTATACTTAGGTTCTAGAAAAATTGGTATTCTAAATAGAGCTGTATTATGTAGTATGATTTTATTTGTTTTAACATTAACATTTATTTGAAGTGAATTAAGATTAATGCTCAAATTAAGAAAATTATTGTTCTAATGTTTTCCAGCTGCTAATCGGTTATGAAAACGGTACTGTAGTATTCTGGGACTTGAAATGTAAAAGGGCAGAACTGCGAGTTTATTATGATGAGGTAAGTGATTTCTGTTGAAATATTTGGAAAGGATATTGTGGCTTTTTGCCTGTTTTTCACCTTTAAGCTTTGTAATTTACCAGTATTTTGTTATTGGATAACTGCCTAGTTGTGATCCAGTGTCTTACACTTCCTTTCAGTATTTGCACAAGTTCCAAGTCTGGCTTATTCTCCTTGAGTGGGAATTCTGCCTCGATTGACTATTTCTGGGCCCTGCTTAACATTTTATATACTTTGGTGTCTTTTATCTATACTGCATCACTAAGTTTACCTCAATTCCTTTTTCTTCCTGTAGGCTCTATGCTTATGTCTTGTCTTACTGGTCTTAAGGTCTCTAAAGACACTATTCAGAGCTTCCTTAGAAAATTCATTTCCTGTGGTAGAAAGGTTTAAGTGATCAGTTTAAAAGGCCTTATCCTCTAATACTTGCCTTCTTAGAATAGAGAGAGATTTTGTAAATAGTAGTACCTAATAATAAGTGTCAGATCTTGAAGTAAGTTTTATTGTACATAATTGAGACCTGATTATGTTTTCATTTAGGGGAAAAAATGAGATCTCATCTGTGAAGGAATAGTCTCTGAGATGACAATTCAGTTGTTCAGAGATTAATTCCGGGCCATTAGTTACCTCCCTCTTCAGAAGAGGCTAATGTGAACACAGTGAAGCTGGAGGCAAAAGGAGAGAAAGGGGAATTACCTCTTGTAGCTGTGAAAATAAACACAATCATTTATGCTCTCAATTAAGTTTAAAAAAATCGTAAGACTGGGGAAAGATAGGAGGAAAATACAGTTTAAAAATCTCTGTTTAGTAACACTCCTGCTTATGGGAAGAGTGCCAAAGCATTTAAGGCAGCACTGGTATAAATAGAAAAGAAAAAAAAAGCATTTCTGTTAGAACACTTCCTCATGCAGTCGAATGGAAAATGCCACCAAATGAACTCCTAGTTACTCTGGGATACTTTGTGTACCCCTTTCCATCCCTTCACAGTAGTTAAATTTTTTAAAGTTTAGTGTTTAGATATAAGCCTTCAGATACCTCATAAACTGCATGATTCATTTCTTAGTGGTTCTGGCAAACTAAAATTTTCCCGTATATGCAGGATAGTTATCATAACGGTAAAGAGTTCAAAAATAAAGATAGAGTAGCTGGATAATTTAATCATAGTTGGTGAAAAATAATCTGGCAAGTGATGTCATATGATTGTGCTCTTTATGATGAACTTCAAGGGCATCTTGAATCATAAAGAAAGAATGTACTAGGGAAGTAGCCAGTATTCTGTCTTTGTTAAATATGCAATGTCTAGAGATGGAGAATGGAGATTTCTCCCTCTCTCAAGACCAGAAGCTAGATAAGAGTTCTAATATAATGGATTTAGCCAGATGAACTGAGAGTTGTTGTTGTGTACTGTTAAGTCGATCCCGACTAATAGCGATCCTATAGGACAGAGTGGAACTGCCCCATAGGGTTTCCAAGGCTGTAATCTTTACAGAAACAGACTGCCACATCTTTCTCTCATGGAGCCACTTGTGGGTTCAAACTGCTGACCTTTAGGTTAACAACTGAGCACTTAACCACTGAGCACACATTTTTGAATTGAGAATACCAAAAAAAAAAAAGAAAAACAGACCCTTTGCTCTTGAGTTGATTCCTACTCATAGTGACACTGTAGGACAGAGTGGAACTGCCCCATAGAGTTTCTGAGAAGTGCCTGGTGGATTTGAGCTGCCGATCTTTTGGTTAGCAGCCTAGCACTCAACCACTACACCACTAGGGATTCCTGAACTGAGAATAGACCAGCTAAAAAGAAAATCCATAGGGACATGATGAATCAGCAAGTTTTCCTGTAGCCTTAAAAAGTCTGGAAGACCTCGAACCTTAGAAAGTGAGTAGAAATAATTTTGCAATGAAATGTTTAAAAAAGGATTAGCAATGGTTTAAGTTAGTCATTGGAGCCCTAGTGGTGCAGTGGTTAAGAGCTTGGCTGCTAACCAAAAGGTCAGCAGTTCAAATCGACGAGCCGCTTCTTGGAAACCCTATGGGGCAGTTCCACTCTGTCCTTTAGGGTCGCTATGAGTCGGAATCAACTCAACAGCAACAGGTTTGTTTTTAAGTTAAAGTACCTCATTATACCTACTTTATACCTAGAAATAATTTTAAATACTGATTTATATGATAATATGTATATGTGTATACATATGTCATCTGCTTAATGAATAATTATATGTCCTGTCAATTTAATAGAATATTAGTAAACTTTTCAAACTTTCCTCAGCACTTCTCATATCTAGAAATCATCCCATTTACTTGTCTGAGATAGTTTCTCATAAGTCACCAATGATCTCTTCATTACTGTACATAGTGATCCCTATTTTGTCTTAAAGTTCCTCACTACCCCGGTGGCTTTACTTTTAGTCCCTCCCTCTTAAAATGCTTTCTTCCCTCATCTGTCTCTTTTGACTTCGTTGTTCATTCCATCTTTCTCAATCACTGACTGTTTCTTTAGCTCTTCTTATAATTATACTCTTCAGGGATTTATATCTTCAGTCTCTTTTCTTACATCCTCCAATTTACATTTATGTTGTTATCCTTGCCCATAATTTCAAATATTACCTTTATGCTAATAAATTTAAAACCCATATATCTCTAGTCCCTACCTCTCTCCTGAGCTCTAGATCCAAATATCTAGCAATCTGTTAGATAAGTTCAAATAAAGATCCCAGTTGGCACTGAATTTGTATTTAAAAGACCTGAACCTTTTTGTTCTCTTTTTCAGTTTTAAAATTTTGATCAGCTAATCCAGTTTAGGATCCCCAGAGTCATATTTGACTCTTCTTCTTCATATATCAAATGCAAACAGTCTTGCAATCTTGGTCTGTTTTTATATTGTCTCTCATTGATTGCTTCTTTTTTTATGCCCTCTTCCAGTGTCCTGGTTTAGGTTGTTATCATTGGCCTGGGCACTTCAAAGAGCCTCTTAACTAGTCACCTTTCCTCTGATCTCTTACCATTTTATTATATCCTTCACTACCAAGATTATAATTTTAATACATAGTTAAATCATGTAATTCTCTATCTCAGAACCTTTGAATGGCTCCCAAGTGCCAATAATGTAAAGCCTCCATTTTTTGACATGAGATTTAAGGCCCTAGTGCTATCTTTTCCCTTTAGTTTAATTTACTGCAGTCTTCTACAAATTCCTCATTCTTCAGACATAGTACTCACTACGTAGAATGGAAACCTCAAATCAAATAAATAAAAATGTGAAAATCAATTGAATCCCCACTTTTTACCTCCCTGATCAGTTCTGACACCAGCTGGCCATGTGGCACTTCTTTCTCTGTCCCTAGCCACCTGGAGAAGAAGCCTTAGTGGTGCAGTGGTTAAGTGCTTGACTACTAACTGAAAGGTTGGTGGTTCGAACCCACCAGCCACTCCACGGGAGAAAGATGTGGCAGTCTGCTTCTGTAAAGATTACAGCCTTGGAAACCCTATGGGGAAGTTCTACTCAGCTCTCACAAGTTAAAAGGACACCTTCCTTCAGAGTACTAAATAGGCAGATGCCAGCCACAAGTTTGGGAGTCCACCCTACACCCTCACTTTTAGCCTGCTGGCATAGATTTGGGATTTTCTCACTACTCCTTAAGAATGCCAGCTGTAAACTCAGGAGTCCCTCTGGACTCCTTCATTTCTGATCTGCTGGCTCCCACTACTCCTTTGGGTTTGATAATTTACTATAATGACTCACAGAACTCATGGAAAGTACTGTACTTACCATCACAGATTTGTTATAATGAAAAGGATAGAGGTGAGGATCACCACAAAGAAGAGATGCACAGGGCAAAGTTCGGAAGGATTCCTAACGTAAAGCTTCCATGTAGAAATGGCACACTATTTTGTCATTGGATAGCTGCCTGGTTCTGACTTAATGTCTCATTTGCGTTAGTATCTTTCCCCAGCCAGGTAACCCATGGAGCTTCCATGTCCAGAGCTTTTATTGGGACCTTATTGCATAGTCATGATTGAGGCCTCATTACATAGTCATGATTAGGGCCTTATTGCATAGGCATGATTGATTAAATCACGCTCCCCTCCCTCCCTGAGGTTAGCTGATATCAGGCTACAAGGTGGTCTCTCTGGCCTGGCGAGTCCCCCACTCATTTGTACAGATCATCAGGTGTTGTTTAGATAACAGAGGTACCTTAATTATTCAAGAAATTCCAAGGGCTTAGAGTTAGCTCTCAGGAAATAAAGACAAAGACCACAAGGTAAATTCTTTAACTCACACTCACTATCTCCTGTACCAAAATCAAACCCGTTGCCGTCAAGTTGATTCTGACTCATAGCGACCCTATAGGACAGAGTAGAACTGCCGGTAGGGTTTCCAAGGAGTGGCTGGTGGATTTGAACTGCCAACTTTTTGGTTAGCAGGCAGCTGAGCTCTTAACCACTGCGCCACCAGGGCTCCACTATCTCCTATACATACCGTTTCCCACCTCTAAGCCTTTGTTCTTGCTAATTCCGCATCATGAGCTTTCTTTTTTCCTCTTTTGTATATCAAAATCCTATTAATTTTTTAGCCACTATAAAGCTACTTAGATTATTTAACTAGCCTCTTGATGGATAGCCATTGATAAACTGAGAGTTTTGTTTTATAAATCAAATATTATTTTCAGAAATAACTATATGAGTTTTACTTCCATATTAGCTGTGAAACTTTTGTTCATTACATCAATACTCATTAAATAATCTTTCACAGCTAAATCCCTGGGAGTTTGGCCTGAGGAAAACCTTTTAGTTTCTTGAGGAACTGCTATATTTCCTTTTTTTTCAGATTGTTACTCAGCTTTTTTGGGTTTCCTTTTTCGTTTGTTTCCAGGAAACTCAGTGAAACCCTGAGTTGACTAAACTGGATAGCGTTTATGTTTATCTTCCAAATTCAGCTTTCTATCTTTAAATTTTTTTTTTCCTGTATTAGTTGTGTTGTATTTTTTTTTCTTCAGTAAACCTGTTCTTTTTTAGGAGAAAGAAGTAAGGTACATTAAAAAAATAAAATTGAATGTTTATTCATCAAGTCAATTCAAATGGCAGGTCACTATTTGACATCCTTTTCTCTAACAACAAACTGCTTTTACATGCACATGCCTATTGTTCTATATAGTAATTATATGTCTTTTATATTACTCACTTATTTTGGCTTTGTATTATAGCTATTATTTATATCTCTGTCTTCTTCAGTAGGTTGAAATTCAGTAGGATAGGGAGAAAGGTTAGGGATGCTTTCTCTGCCTTCGCCATTGGTGGCGAAGCAGTCTGAGAAAACTTTAAATTGAGTGAAATTCATCAAAGTTCACATGTATGAGAAGAAATAAGAAATGAAACTTCCTGTGAACCAGCTACAGAAAGGGGAAGAAATAAGTGGAAGAGGAGACAAAGAAGAACCTGTGTGTCTTCTCAAACTACCTCTGCTGGACCCTGGCAAAAAAGAAGTCTCTGACTAGTAATGGAGGCCAGGATGAGAGAAAACAAGGTTCCAGAGTTTCATGTTACTTTTTCCATTTGATCAAATCTTACGTATCTTTTTGAGTCACAGCTCATATTGTATTTCCTTTATATGTTTAATGATTACTCTAGCCATGAATTATCTATAACTGTAATAATACTTATGTTGTTGGTAGGTGCTGCTGAGTTGGTTCCGAGTCATAGTGACCCTGTAGGACAGAGTAGAACTGCCCGCAGGGTTTCCAAGGAGTGCTGGTGTATTTGAACTGCTGATCTTTTGGTTAGCAGCCGAGCTCTTAACTGCTACACCACCAGGACTCCATAATATTTATATATCTAATTATGTTTTATTTATACCCGTTTTCCCTCTCTCATTGTTTGTAGTTAGATACAGCTTAGTTTTGAAGGTGTGACCTGTGTTTCTCAGTCTCTCTAGGTCCATTTTATCTTGTGTATACTGGAAAAATAATACTTATAGGATTAAATGAGATACGTGCTTACCATGAGGTCTGGCACAAAGTAAGCCCTCAGATGGTAGGTCTTACTTAAATCATTTTTAAAAATAGGCTACTTTAAATGAAAATAGGCCTCTACTATAAATTGTCTTCTGATCACCTTGACTCTCTTTCTATGTGAATAATTTTTTAAAAAAGGTTATAAGATACAGAAAGGACACGGGATATCAATAAAAAGCTCCGAATTCTAATTCCTCTCTGTAATTGGCAGGATGTGTGATAGGAAATTTATCTCTTCTTTATCTAAGGAGATGAGTTTTTGTAGCCTTTTATAAGTCTGTAGAGGGTTGAAGCCTCATGTAGACTGAGCTGTATCTGAAAAACATCACCTTACATGTTTAAGTGTTATTACTATAATAAATTTGTGTCCGAATATTTTTCTTTTGGAATGTTAGAATGATGTATCTACTTTTTTTTCTCTTCTTATTTTTGTTATTTTATTAGGCCATTCATTCAATTGATTGGCACCATGAGGGCAAGCAGTTCATGTGCAGCCATTCAGATGGCAGCTTGACTTTATGGAACCTGAAAAGTCCAAGTCGCCCTTTCCAGACCACAATTCCACATGGTAAGATGTATGTTTTCAAAAGTAATAAATACTGGACATACAGTGCCTTGACTTGAAGTAGGAGAGGTGATAGTATGTTTGGTAGGAAGAGGTGCTAAGACATGGCTTATACCTCTTTCAGATCCCAACATTATACCCCAAACTTTCTATTCTTCCCTTTTCCATGTTCATCCACTTTCCCACTTTATAAGCTGTGCTTATTACATAAAGGCCTTCTCAAACAAAAAATGAATGGTTAATGTACTTGAAGCAGAGGATATAATATAGGAAATCTGACCAGTTTTAAGAGTTGAGGAGTGAGTGAGAGAATGGCACTATATAGACCTCACTTTCAAACCCAATTCATATACTGTTTTCTAGATTCTCCCATTTATTTCCATTTCTACCATTCACTTCCACTAAATTATGAGGACTGTGATTTTTCTTTTCCTTTCTTTTTTTTGTAGGTTGTATTTGTCTCATTACTATTTGCATTGAAAAGGGGTAATTAGGATTCATGCTGGATCTGTCTACATAACTGAGCAGAATAAAACATTCAAATGTATGAATACCTATAATTCATGACCAAATTATTTTAGAGAATATTGGTGATTGTCTAAGTTCCATATTTAGCTTACACTGTAGATTGTTTATAAAAATAGGTAAAAAACCTAACAGTTAATCAAACACATTATGTTTTTTAGTTTCTGAGCATTTGTTATATAGTGTCACATTTAGAAAATAGTGGTGTATTTTCTAAAATAGGTGTTCTGGTCACGCAGTGGTTAAGCACTCAGCTGCTAACCAAAAGGTCGGCAATTTGAATCCGCCAGCCACTCCTTGGAAACCCTATGGGACAGTTCTTCTCTGTCCCGTAGGGTTGCTATGAGTCAGAATCGACTCAATGGCAATGGGTTTGGTTTTATAGATCACAAAGTTTCTCAAAATCATTCCATCTTGTGCTGACCTTCCATTTCTTTTACCACAATTGCATACTCTATCTGTAAATTATTAAATTATTGCAACATTTTAATCTAGATGCTTTGTGTAGAGGTTTACACTTAGATGCTTACTTAGAAATACTTTACTTAGAGATTGCCATTGTGGAAACCTAGAACAGATGTTTGTTATACATGTAAGTCAGTATTAACTATTTGCTTTTGTGGTTGCTTTGTTTTCCTCAAAAAATACCCTGTGTCTGTGCCTTTTATGATATGATTTATTCATAAATTTTCTGTTTATTTCCTTCTATTCTTCTCAACAATCAACTTCTATCGACATTCTTTTTGGTTTGATTGGACATCTGAGACTTATGTGTTTTACTGTATCCGTAGTATAGCCACATCAGCATCTGTGTCTCTCAAAATGTATTAATTAGATTAAACTACTGCTGCCTCATCATGACATGGTTAAGCAAGTACCAGTGACTTTGAGAATAGAGGCATCCATTGTCACATCTATCTGTTTATATTCTTTGGGTTTATTTTGTTCCCTGTCTTACTTCTTAAGTTGGAATTCATTACTTTTCAGCCATTTTTATTTTCTAAAATAATTTTCTCTAGGTACCACTTTAGCTGTATCCTATAAAAGCAAAACCAAACCCACTGCCATCAAGCCAATCCCAAATCATAGCGACCCTGTAAGACAGAGTAGAACTGCCCCATAGGGTTTGCTAGGCTGTAATCTTTACAGAAGCAGACTGCCACATCTTTCTCCTGTGGAGCGTCTGGTGGGTTTGAACCGCCGATCTTTCGATTAACAGCTGAGCGCTTAACCAGGGCTCCTTGCCGTATCCTCTAACTTTTGATATTTAGTTTTTATTAATATTCAGTTTGTGTCATTTTTAATTCCTATTATGATTTCTCCTTTGACCCATTAATTATTTAGACACGTTTTCTAATTTCCAAACCTTTTTTTATTATGAATTTCCAAATTAATTGTCAGAAAATGTGGCTTGTTACTAGTTCTACAAAATTTACTGAGATTTTCTTTATAAGTAGTGTAAAGTCAGTCACCATAAAGTTCCAAGTATGTTTGAGAAGAATGTAAATTTCCTGTTGCATAAAAGTGAAATAAGATTGTGCTTTTCATTGTGCTGTTCAATTCTTCACTAAGTTTTGTTGTTTCATTTTTCAATTCTGAGAGAGCTAAGTTAAACTCTGCATTATATGGATTTTTCCTTGTAATTCTGTTTGTTTTTGCTTTATACACAGGCAGTCCCTGGGTTACGTACATCCAACTTATGGACAACTCCTACTTGCCTGTTAATGTTATGTAAATTTGCCCTCACTTTGTAATGACTGAACCAATCCCTACTTGCAACAAATTCTTCATCACAGTCACCTTCACTTGCTGCATGTACAGCTTTTAAATCATTTAAAAGGCTTCCAACCTTTTCTTGCAGTAAAGTTTAAATAAGAGCTGAATGCACCTGTGCGGACTTACCTACAAATTCCATTTATGACTTAAAGACAGAGGAAGCAACAAATCTCATTCGTACACTGGGGACTGCCTGTACTTTAAAAATCAAATAAATCAAAGTGATTGATAATGTTAATTATATCCTCTTTGATTTTACTGATATTTGTCTAACCCAAACCCAAACCCATTGCCGTCGGATTGATTCCAGTGATATTTGTCTAGTGCTCATCAGTTGCTGAGAGTGGGTTAAAATTTCCTATCATGATTTTGGAATTACCTATTTCTCATTTTAATTTTGTCTATTATTGCTTTGCAGTGGTTAAGAGCTATGCCTGCTAGCCAAAAGGTTGGCAGTTCAAATCCACCAGCTGCTCCTTGGAAACCCTATGGGGCATTTCTACTCTGTCCTATAGGGTCTCTGTGAGTTGGAATCGACTCGATGGCAATGAGCTTGGTTTTTGAGGGGGTTTATTATTAGGTAGGAGCCGTTGTGGTGCAGTGGTTAAGAGCTCAGGCTGCTAACCAAAAAGTTGGCAGATCGAATCCACCAGCGACTCCTTGGAAATCCTATGGGGGCAGTTCTGCTCTGTTCTATAGGGTTGCTATGGGTTGGACTCGACTTGTAAGCAATGGGTTTGGTTTTTGTTTTTATTATTAGGTTGGAGTCCTGGTGGCATAGTAGTTAAGAGCTCAGGCTGCTAATCAAAAGTTTGACAGTTCAAATCCACCAGCTAATCCTTGGAAACTCAATGGGCAGTTCTACTACAGGGTCGCTATGAGTCGGAATCAACTGGACAGCACTGATTTTTTTTTTTAATTAGGTATCCACACCATTGTGATTGTTACTCTTCCTGATGTACTGACCCCTTGATCATTATGAAATCTTCCTCTTTATCTTTAGTAATACTCCTGTCTTTCAGTACGTTTTATCTGATACTAATATTTCCACTCTGGCCTTCCTTTGCTTATTGTTTTCATTGGTATAGCCTTTTATACCCATTTACTTTCAACCTATCTGTGTCTTTGTATTTAATGTAAGTCCCTTGTAGGATGCATGTAGTTGGGTCTTCCTTTTTTATCCAGTCTTATAAAAGACCTGGTGATGTACTTCTGAAAAATCAGCCATTGAAAACTTTTATGGAGCACAGTTCTACTCTGATACATGTGGGATTCCATGAGTTGGAATTGACACAATGACAACTGGTTTAGATTTGTTTTTATATCTGCCTTTTAGATGGAGTGTTTACTCCATTAATATTAAATGTAGTTATTGATCATCTCCCAGTTGAATTAGGTCTACAACGTTATTATTTGTTTTCTGTTGGTCACATCACTTTTTGTCCCTTTTTTCTTCCTTTTCTTCATTATTTTGGATTATTTTAATATTTTTTAGACTATTTTTATTCATGTAATTTTTAATCGGTTGTTCTAGGGATTACAGTATACTTCCTTAACTTTTTACAGTCATTAGTCTATTAGAGCTGATATAAAATTCCCCATAAAATGTAGAAATCTTACAAGCATATAAGTTCGTTTATCTTTTCCCACTGTCTTTTATGCTGTAGTTCTCATATGTATTACATCTACATCCATTGTAAACCCCACAAGACAGTGTTATAATGGTTGCTTTAATTTAATAGTTGTATTTTAATTAAGAGAAAAAATAGTCTTTTGTTTTGTCTCTGATATTTATCATTTTTAGTGCTCTTCATTTTTTACTAAAAATACAAGAACATCATTTAGCATTTCATACTATGCCATTCTGGTGGAAATGAATTCTCTGTATATTACTTTTTTATTTTAATTCTTGAAGAAAATTTTTACTGGTTGTAGAATCTGGGTTGACAGGTCTTTTTTTTTTTTGTAAGCAATGAACATTTTAAAGATGTTATTACCTGATCTTCCAATCTCCATAATTTCTGAATACAAAATCTATGGACGTTCAAATTGTGCTTCCTCTGTATATAATATGCCACTTTTGGGCTACCTTCAAAATTTTATCTGTATCTTTGACTTTCATCAATGTGACTATGATGTGCCTAGACTTACTTTCTTTAAATTTATTCTGTTTAGGGTTTTGAGCTTCTTAAATCTATACATTTATATACTTCATAAAATTTGGGAAGTCTTCAGCCATTGTTTCTTTAAATATTCTTCTTCGATTCATCTCTCTCTTTCCTCTCTTTCTGGGACACAGCTACCTGCCTGTCAAAATTGTTGGTATTTCAGATTGGTTAATTTCTATTGATTTATCATCAATTTCACTGCTCTTTTCCTCTATCATTACCATTCTACTATTAAGCCCATAACTTTTTTTTCCAGATATTTTTTAATATTTCTGTTTCTCTACTGAGATTTCCTCTTTTCATTCATTGTGAGTGCATTTCCCTTTACCTCACTGAGATTAGTTATAACAGCTAATTTAACTCTTTGTCTCATAATACCAACATCTGGTTCACCTCAGAGTTGGCCTCTCTTCATAACAATGACTCACATTTTCCTTTATCTTGGAATGTATATTGAATATTGTCAATGTAAGGTTGTATCTACTCTAAAATATAGTTTTGTTGTCTCCCTCCCTCCCCCTGCCACTGTGTCTCCTAAACTGGGAAATCCTATTTAGAAATACTTCATTATTTTTCTACATTTCAAAATTTTCTATACTGCAAAGATAGGTTTGATCTAAAGCTCAGATTCTTAAATAATGGTGGGATAAGAGGGAGGTGGCCACAGCTAATGAGGCAGGATCAGCACCTGTTTCACTTGAGCTATGCCCTCTGATGGTATTACCCTTGTAGCTGGTTTCTGCTGGTGCTGCGCACAGTGATCTTCTTCTCAGTGTAAATTGTGATGGATTCAAATACATATTCTTCAGTCACAATGCCCTCAGCTGAACATACACCGCATATCTACTTACATGATCTTAAACCAAATCTATCAAAATACTTAATAGCAAAATTGTTGCTTTCTATTATGCAGAAATGGGACAGGGATATCCACAATCATCACTCTTTTTTGACACTTTTCTGGAAATATGAATGAATGTATTTAGACTTGAAAAATAAATATGATATATAAAGATACAGAAATAGAATTCAGAATTAGTTATTTTTAGATAATGTAATTGCACATCTAATAAACAAAAACTACTTAGAAACACTATTAATAATAATAATAGAATTCTATATACAAAGCAAAATATAATGGATGAGTAGAATAACAGCACCCACAAAAATAACTGGCAGTAAACCTTAAAATAAATATGAAGTGTTATTTCTTCCCAGGGACATAAAGGAGACTTGAATAAATTAAAAACCTACCTTATTGCTGCATAGGTATATTCAATATAGTAAAGATGTTAATTCCCCACATGCTAATCTATAAATTCAATTTGTTCCCAAAGAAACTAACAGATTTTTTAAAATTATATAAGCTGAATATAGCAAAATAAATAGGAAAAGTATTTAAACTAAGAGTAATAAACATCAGTTACAGGAATTTTAGAAGATTGGATGCCCTGAATAATTCTTCCTGAAATAAACAAAATGGTTTTGTTTTCTTTTTAACCTTTTTAACGTCATTGAGCTGGCAAGCAAAATAGTAAGGAATCTAAAGAGACCAAAAGTGGATGTTAAACTAGAAACACTGAGAGATAAAGAAATGGTAAATATGAACTTTATTCTGAGGGTTTCTGATAAACTTTGGAGAACTTGAACATTTTTTTTTTAAACAGCTTTATTGTGATATAATTCACCTACCATACAATTTACTCATTTATAGTATGCAGTTCTGTGGATTTTAGCATATTCACACTTGTGCAACCGTTGGCACAATTTAATGTTAGAACACCCTTATTACCCCAAACAGAAATCCCATACTCATTAACAATCATTCCTCATCCCAACTCCTCCAGTCCTAGACAATTACTAATCTTCCTTCTGTCTCTGTATATGCCTATTCTGGACATTTCATATAAATGGACTCATATAGTATGTGGTTTTTGGAACTTGCTTCTTCCACTTGTTGTTAGTTGCTGTTGAGTCGATTCTGATTCATGGCGACCCATGTGTGCAGAGTAGAACTCTGGATTTTCAAGGTGGTGATCTTTCAGAAGCAGATCACCAGGCCTGTCTTCTGAGGCATATTTTGATAGGTTTGAACCACCAACCTTTCGGCTAGTAGTTGAGCACTTAACTGTTTACACCACCCAGGGACATCCTTCTTTCACTTAGTATAATGTTTTCAAGGTTCATCCATGTTGTAGCATGTATCAGTACTTCATTCCTTTTTATTTCTGAACAACATTCCATTGTATAGATATGCTACATTTTATTTATCCATTCATCAGTTGATGGCCATTTTTGTTGTTTCCATATTTGGCTATTATGAATAATGCTGCTGTGAACATTTGTGCACAAGTTTTGGTGAGAACACATTTCTTTTGGGTATATACCTAGAAGTGAAATTGCTAGGTCATATGGTAACTTTATGTGTAACATTTTAAGGAACAGCCAAACTGTGTTCCACAGTGGTGGCACAATTTTATATTTCTACCAGTAATGTATTACGTCCTCAGTTTCTCCACATCCTTGTCAACACTTGTTTTTAATCTGTCTTTTTGACTGTAACTATCCTAGTGGGTGCGCAGTGATATCTCACCAGGGTTTTGGTATGAACTTGGACTAGTTAGTAGTATTGTATCAATGTTAAATTTTTCAGTTGTGACAAATGATCTGTGACTATATATATGAATATTTTTGTCCTTAGTAAATACGCACTGAATTATTTAAGAGTAAAAGAACACAATGTCAGATGGTTCAGAAGAAAAATAATGTTAGAGTGTGTGTGACAAAGCCAATGTGGAAATAAACAATTAGTAAATCTGGATAAAGAGTATAAAGGAGTTATTAGTACTAACATGGCAACTTTTCCTTAAGTTTATATCAAAAGGTTACCAAAAAAAATGGAGGGGCCTGAAAATATGCCAGTCCAGAAGTGGCAGTCTTAGGAGGGAACCATTTCTAAAATAAAGGAAGATGCAGCCATTGGAGGCTTGGTGGTGTAGGGTCTGGAAAAAAACAAAAAATAATCACAAAATCTGAAGACAAAATAACACCTCAACACCCACCCCCCCAGAAAAGTATCATCAATTAATGAATTGTACGTTACTCAACCAACAGAAGAAGGTGTTCTAAGACTCAGATATGTATTAAGTCACATAAACCCCTTACTGCTACCTGTTATTTGTGGTCTATAAAGAATTAACTATTTCAAGATTAACATCAGTTAGCACCCATACATACAAAGCTATTATAAGAGAAAGACATAAGTAGAGAATAAAGACATTTTAGCTGCTAAAAATTCTATCAAATTATCAACCAGAAGCAGTTCCAGTTTTACCTCAGAGATATAGAAAGCAGGAAATAACATCATTTCCACCCTTACAACAATAAGAAGCTGGACAAACTGAAAACTAACAACTTTTCTTGAACTCATCAGAGTACTCGCACATGAGCTTTTGCTTACCTAGGGTAGACACCACTGAATGCCATAAAACCTAGTAGAAAGATTTAGCAAAAACATTTATTCATGAATTCCTAAAGGGTAATTGTGGGTTAATGTGAAAGTATAAACCCCCTTGGGACTGCAGACATAAGATTTTTGCACCATCTTGCAAGGTTTTTTTCCATGAACCCTACTAGGCAACCACAGGGAAGACGAGAGAACACTTAAGAAAGCTTCCCACATCATTCTGGCTGAACAAGGGAAAGAGCAGCTGAGGCCAAATCTCCACCAAGGCCTGTCTCCCCTATCTTTCCTACTGACAAAAGTCTTAATCTATAGGGAAATAGCAACAAAAACTGTTACCTGAGAGCACTGGTGGAGACTTATTGCAGCTGGGAGAAATGAAGAGGAAAAAATAAACTGTACCCCTAGAGGAGGGGCAGGAATATATACTAGACCCAGTCAACTGCTAGAGGAGGGGCAGGAACACTTTTGAAGGTCCCACCGTCAAAATCTAGGTTCACAGAGCCTGCCTAAGACTAATGGTTAAGCAAAACATCAGAAAATGCCCCTCACCATTGTTGGTCCCACCAGTATGACAAAAATTAAATAATTTAACAAGTTAACAGGTAAAAATAACAATGGAATACAGCTGGGGAAAATGTAAGAGAGAGATTCTGGGGAGTAAATATTGAGAAAAACTCTCTGACAATCTAACCCACACCCTAAACACAAGATGTAACTAGAGAAATTTGAAGCCATTCATGCATTGAGGGTAGCCATAGTAACAACAAACTTCAACTCTAGATAGATAAACCCTAGACAGATTAACACTAATCCTTCCTCCTCCCACCCTCCACTAAAGGCCTGGGAGAAGAGAGATAATCACATCTCTAAGCATGAAAAACTTTTACGTCAGTGTCTGTTGTCCTGTACATCATGTCCAGCTTTCAGCAAAAATTTAAGAGAACTATGAAAAGGCAAGAATAAAGTCCAGTCCAGAAAGGCAAAGCAAATCATACTATTATACGTCCTTACACTACACATGAAGTAGCACATTATTATTTAATGGTATGCTCAGATTATTTTTAAAATTTATATTTTAAACCTTAGGGAAACAACTAAAACTTTTTTTTTTTTTAATTTTTTTTTTAATATATATTTTATTGTACTTCAGGTGAAAGTTTACAGAGCAAATAGTTTCTCATGAAATAGTAGTACACATGTTGTTTTTTTTGACATTGGTTAACAACCCCACAACGTATTAAGCCTCTAAATTCTCAACCTTTTTTTTTGATGAAAATTACAGATGGCCAAAGATACACCGTTTCAAAATTTTCTACATTCACAGTTCAGTGACATTGACTACGCTCTTCCAACTGTGCTGTTATTCTCACTTAAGATGAAGGCTTACAGAACAAAATAGTTTTTCATTTAACAGTTACTACACATGTTGCCCTATGACAATGGTTAACAATCTCACAGCACATCAAGAATATCCTTACTCTACCTTGTGTTCCCTATCACCAGGGGGCTTCCTTGTCCCCTTCTGTCTTCTGGACCTTGTCAGTGGACTATTGTACCTCTTTAGTCTCATTTGTTTATTTATTTATTTTTATTTTATTTAAACACCATTTCAAAACTTTTTACTTACACATTTAAGTGATATTGACTATGCTCTTCCAATTGTGCTGCCATTCTCGCCCAAGATGAAGGCTTACAGGACAAAACAGCCTCCCATTTAATAGTTACTACAAATGTTGCCCTATAGCAGTGGTCAACAATCTCACAATACATCGACAGTGTCCTTATTCAATTTGTGTTCCTTATCATCAGTTTCCTACTCTCCCTCTGCCTTCCGGCCCTTGTCACCGGACTCCTGTACATCGTTAGTCCCATTTAGTTTTGCTGGGGTGTCCATTCCCAGGCTTAACATCGAACCTTGAAGGTAACTTCCCCTCTGAGCTGAAAGGGTGTCTGGGGGCCACACTCTCGAGGTTTCTCTAGTATTCTTTAGGCCAGTATATCTGGTCTTCTTTTTTTTTTTTTTTTTTGGGAGTTAAAATTATGCTCTACATCCTACTCCAGCTCTGCCCAGAACCCTCTGTTGTGATCCTGGTCAGAGGAGTCATTGGTGGTAGCCCGGCACCATCCAGCTGTACTGGGCTCAGTCCCGTGGAGGCCTTGGTAGCTGTGGACCATTAGTCCTTCGGACTAATCTTTTCCTTGTATCCTGTTCTCTTCGTTCTCCCTTGTTCCCGAAGGGATGAGATCAGTGGAGTTTCTTAGATGGCCTCTCATAGGCTTTTAAGACCCCAGACACTACTCACCAAGGTAGAATGTAGAGCATTATCTTTATAAGTAGTGTCATGCCAATTGAGCTAGATGTTCCCCGAGATCATGGTCCCCAGAGCCCTCCGTCCAACAACTCAGTCCCTCGGGGGGTTTGGATGTGTCTATAGGGCCTCCATGACCTTTCCTTGTGCAGGTTGTGTTAGTTTCCCCTGTACTATGTACTATCTCATCTCTCACCCAAGTTACCACTTACCTATTACCTATTTAGTATCCCCCCCCCCCATCCCTGGTAACCAACAAGGATTGTTACATTTTGCATGTGAATTTTTTCATGGGTTTTTACAATAGAGGTCTCATACAATATTTGTCCTTTTGTGATTGACTTATTTCACTCAGCATGATGTCCTCCAGTTTCATCCATGTTATGAGATGGTTCACCGATTCATTGTTCTTTCTCGTTGCATAGTACTCCATTGTGTGTATGTACCATAGTTTGTGTATCCATTCGTCTGTTGATGGACATCGAGGTTGTTTCCATCGTTTTGCTATTGTGAATAATGCTGCCATGAACATAGGTGTGCATATGTCTATTCGAGTGATGACTCTTATTTCTCTAGGATATATTCCTAGGAGTGGGATTGCTGGATCGAATGGTACGTCTATTTCTAGCTTTCTGAGGAAACGCTATATCATTTTCCAAAATGGCTGTATCATTTTGCATTCCCACCAGCAGTGTATAAGAGTTCCCGTCTCCCCGCAGCCCCTCCAACATTTGTTATTTCCAGTGTTTTTGATTCGTGCCAGTAATGCCGGGGTGAGATGGTATCTCATTGTGGTTTTAATTTGCATTTCTCTAATGGCTAGTGATCGCGAGCATTTCCTCATGTGTCTGTTGGCCATTTGAATGTCTTCCTTGGTGAAGTGTCTGTTCATTTCCTTTGCCCATTTTTTGATAGGATTGGTTGTCTTTTTGTTGTAGAGGTGTTGGATTTTCTTGTAGATTATGGAGATTAGACCTTTGTCTGACTTGTACTGTCCAAAAATTTTTTCCCAGTCTGTAGGTTCTCTTTTGACTCTTTTGGTGAAATCTTTTGAAGAGCATAGATGTTTGATTTTTAGAAGATCCCAATTATCTAGTTTATCTGTTGGGTTTTTTGTGTTGATGTTTATGGTTTGTATCCTGTTAATGCCATGTATTAAGGTCTGAAGTGTTGGTCCTATTTTTTCTTCTATGAATTTTATAGTTTGAGGCTTTATATTCAGGTCTTTGATCCATTTTGAAGTAGTTTTTGTATATGGTGTGAGGTATGGGTCCTGTTTCATTTTTCTACAAATGGATATCCAGTTTTGCCAGCACCATTTGTTAAAAAGACTGTCTTTTCCCCATTTGATGTATTTTGGGCCCTTGTCAAAAATCAGGTGACCGTAGGTGGATGGATTTACATCTGAGTTCTCAATTCTGTTCCATTGGTCAATGTCTCTGAACAACTAAAACATTTTAAAAATATATAAATAGTAAGTCAATACAGGAGTTAAAGTGGAATCACTTTTTTAGTGATTTTTTTTATGCTCAAAACCAAAGAATGTAGAAAAGGAGGAAAAGGAAACAACATATAGAAAACATCTAGCACTATGGTAGATTTTAATCCAACCATATCAATAATCACTTTAAATGTTAATGGTATAAACAATCCAGTTAAAAGAGATTCTCAGATTGAATGAAGAAACAAGACTGATCTATATGCTGTCTATAAGAAACATTTTTTAAATAAAGACATAAATAAGTTACCAGAAACAGATGGAGAAAGATACAGCATGCAAATATCAACCCAAAGAAATATCGAGAAGCTACATTAATTTCAGACCAAGGAGACATCAAAGGATATTATCAGGGATAAAGAGGGACATAACCTAAAAATAAATGAGTCAATTCTCCAAAAAGACATAACAATTTTAAATTACTATGTACCTAAAACAGAACTTCAAAATACATGAGGCAAAAGCTTATAGATCTGCAAATAGAACTAGACACATCCACAATTATATTTGGAAACTTCAAAACTCATCTCTCAATAATCGATGGAATAAGTAGGCAAGATGTAGGTAGCCTGAACACTATCAACAAACTTGACCTAATTGACATTTATAGAACAATTCACCCTACAGTAGCAGAATACACATTCTTTTCAAGCAGATATGGAACAGTCACCAAATTAGACCCTATTATGGGCCATAAAATGAACTTTAACAAATAAAAAATAGAAATAACGCAAAATACATTCATGGACCATAACAGATTAAACTAGAAATCAATTGCAGAAAGATGTCTAGACAATCCCAAAATATTTAGAAATTAAACAACCCACTTCTGAATAACCAATGGGACAAAGAAGTCTTAAAGGAAGTTAAAATGAATTAAAAATTATGATTTAACATATCAAAGGTTGTGGCATGCAACTAAAGTAGAAATTAGTTGGAAATTTAGAGCAGTAAATTATATTGCAAAAAACAAAATTTAGAATCAGTAAGCCAATCTTCCATCTTAAGAAGCAAGAGTAAGAAGAGGAAATTAAACCCAAAGCAAGCATAATGAAAGAAATTATAAAGATTAAAGCAGATATCAATGCAATTGAAAATAGGTAATCAACAGAGATAATCAATCAAACCAAAAGAATGTTCTTGGAAAACATCAATAAAATTGATAAACCTCTACCCAAACTGACCAGAAAAAGAGAGAGAGAGAGGGAGAGATGACACAAATAATCAATGGCAGCAATGAACAATTGATTAAAAGGATAATAAGGGCATACTATGAACAACTCTGTCCCCATTAATTTAACCATTTATATGAAATGGACCAACTAAAGACATAAAACTTCCACCAGAAGAAATACATAACATGAATACTCCTCTATTTTTTTTTTAAAGAAGTTGAATTTGTACTTTAAAAATTTCCCCAAAAACTCATTGTATGAGGACAGCATTATTTTAGTGCCAGAACCAAACAAAAACATTTTAAAAGAAAAATAAAGACAATATCTTCATGAACATATATGTAAACATCTGCAACAAAATATTAGCAGTATATCAAAAGGATATCATGACCATACGGGTTTCATTTCAGGAACAGAAGATTGGTTCAACGTTCAAAAATTAGTGTAATTCACCATATTAACAGATTGAATGAGAAGAACCATTTGATCATTTCAATAGATGCAGATAAAGATTTTGACAAAATTCAACATTCATTTATAATTAAAACTCTCAGCAAGCAAGGAATAGAAAGGAACTTCCTTAACCTAATGAAGAGTATCATTAAAAAGCTAACATTAATATTATACTCGATACTGAAAGACTGAGTGCTTTCTCCCCTAGGTTTGGGAACAAGGCAAGAATGTCCTCTCTTACCACTCTCATTCATCACTGTGCTGAAAGTTCTAGTTAGTGCAGTAAGTCAAGAAAAAGAAATAAAAGTCATACAGATTGGAAATAAATAAAGCTGACTCTATTAATAGATGCCATGTTTGCCTATGGAGAAAATATAAAAGAATTACAAAAAAGCTCCTAGAACTATTAAGTGAGTTTAGCAAAGTTGTGTGATAGAAGGCCAGTATAAAAACATCAATCATATTCCAGTATGACTTCGATGAAAAATTGAAATTTGAAATTAAATAGAAAATACCATTTAAAGTAGCACAAAATAAGAAACTGTATGGTGTAAATTAAGCAAAAATTTATATTTTTGGATCTATGTGCCAAAAGCTATAATAAACAGATAAAAAAAAAATCAAAGATCTAAATAAATAAGAGATAAACTGTGTTCAGGAATTGAAAGACTCAAATTACTTAAGATGTTAATTCTCTTTCATTTGACCTATAAATTCAATGCAATTCCAATAAAAATTTTGCAAACTTTTTGTAGCTGATTCTAAAATGTGTATGGAAAGGTAAAAGAGCTAGAATAGCCAAAACAATTCTAAAGAAAAGAACAAAGTTTGGAGGAATCACATTACCCAATTTCAAGTTTTACTATAAAAGTATATATCAAGAAACAATGGCATTAGCAAAATAATAAACAATGGACCATAATTGAGAGCCCAGAAATAGACCCACACATAGTCAACTGATATTTGACAAAGGTGTAAATTTAATTCAATGGAAAGAGGATAGACTTTTCAACAAACACTACAGGAACAATTGGACATGATATGTTAAAAAAAAAAAAAAATGCCAACATATACCTCAAACCTTATTTAAAAAATTTGAGTTAAAAAGATCATAGACCTAAACATAAATCATAGAAGTATAAAACTTCTAGAAGTAAACATAAGAAAACTTCTGTGTGAACTTGAGTTCAGCAATGAATTTTTATATTTAACAACAAAAGTAAGATCCATAAGAGAAAAAATGAAAATTGGACTTTATCAAAATAAAAACTTTTGCTCTGCAAAAGACACTGTTAAGAGAATGAAAGGACAAGCCACATACTGGGAGAAAATATTCAAAAATTGCATTTCTGATAAAGTAATTATATTCAGAATATATATAAAAAACTCTTAAAAGTCAACTATAAGAGGTGATCAATTTCTGACATGACAGTGTGAGGAGTTCTGTTGACCTGATCCCAGTAAATCTGGTGTGAACTATTTTTAAAGTCCCACAATCATTGAAAGCCTCTGGAAATGGTCCTAAGGGCTAACAACAAATGAAGAAACATCTATTCAAGAGAAATCTATGAAAATTTGATAACAAAAGCAAAAGTCTGTCTTACTTGAACCAAAATTGCTCCCTCTCTCCCCACACCCAGCTCAGTGAAGTGGAGACTCCACTCCATTCTTCTGCAGCCAAGAACACAGGGCTCCCTCTCCCATCAGCTCCCAGTCAGAGGTTTCTTCCTGGGAGGAGCAGGATGTATGCATTTCTCATCCTGTTGCTAAGACTAAGTCCCAGGTTAGTGTGGTTGAGATGTGGGGTCTCACTTTTGCTGCCCAGAGGTGGGGTCTCACTTCTGCTGCCTAGCCCTCAGTCATGGAATGGAGGCTCTACCTTGGGCACTGCCTGCTGAAGAGATTGGGGCCCTGGTCACTGTTGCCATAGCTCATGAGGTGGTGGTTCTATGCAAGATGAGAGGACCTCAGGCTGCTACTCCCTCTCCACTACCCTCTCAGGTCCTAGAGAGGAAGTGTCATTTAGAGAGGTTTCCATTCCTTATTCCCACCACCAGCTTCAGGGCACTTGCTCAGAGATTTTGCCTGGGGTAGGGTGTAGTGAAACAAAAAAAACCAAACCCATTGCCGTTGAGTCGATTCCGACTCATAGCGACCGACCGTATAGGAAAGAGTAGAACTGTCCTGTATGGTTTCCAAGGAGAGGCTGGTGGATTCAAACTGTTAACCTTTTGGTTAGCAGCCCAGCTCTTAACCACTGTGCCACCAGGGCTTCAACATTGGCTCCTAATCTCTTCCCAAAGTAACTGACTTCTTTGCAAAATAATGCAGAAATTGAAGCCTAAGTGGAGCTTTTGGTGAAAGGCTATAGGAAGGAGATTCAAGATCCAGGCTAAACTGTAGTCATCTAGTTTTCAGGAGAGAACCAGAGAATAAGGCACCTGGGAGGAGCGCTCCTGGATTGGAAACAAATACAAAATACTAACCTCAAAAAATATTTCTTCAAAAGCACCACAATATGAATGGATTCTTTGGTAGAGCAATTTATGCCATAGAACATTGTTGAAAACAATTGAGAAATTAGCTGGTGGAGTTTAACAGTTGAGTGTCGTCAGGGAAAGAGAAGAAGAGAGCCCTACCCAGCTCAGTATCATCCTAGGGTAAGTGTGGGCATACCCAAAGCTGCTACATCCTGAGTAGTAGCAGAAAGGGCTTAAGACTGTGAGAGGGGAAATTGACTTCACTGAAATAATTCAATTAGTAACTAAACAAATAAACAAGCAAATAACAATAATAAGCCCTGCAGGATGGGGGATCAGTACTCAGAGATGCTGTAATATATTATCTAAAATGTGCAGTTTGCAACAAAACTTATGAGGCATAGGAAGAAATAGGAAAGTATGACCCAAACATCAGAAAAGGGTAGGCAACAGAAAATGCCTTTGAGAGTGACCAGATGTTGGATCCATCAGAAAAAGTCTTCAAAGTAGCCATTATAAACATGTTCATAGAATTAAAGAAAACTATGATGGAAGAAGTACAGTAAAGTATAAAGACAGTGTTGCATCAAATAGAGAATATTAATAAAGAGATCAAAATGAACCAAATTCTGAAGTTAAAAGAACAGTAACTGAAATAAAAAATTCCCTAGAAGGGCCCATGAGTAGATTTCAACTGGCAGAAGAAAGAATAACTGAACTTGAAGATAGACTGATAGAGATTATTCAAGCTGAAGAACAGAGAATGAAAAATAATGAAGAGCGCCTCAGCAAAATGTGGGACACCATTAAGCAAGCCAGCATATGCATAATGAGTGTAGTGGAAGGAGAGGAGAGAAAGGGGTAGAAAAAATATTTGAGGAAAGTATGTATGAAAACTTCAAATTTATAAACTCCCACTTATACACATTCAGGAAACTCAACAAACTCCAAGTAAGATAAATGCAAAGAGATCCACACTAAGACACATCATAGTAAAAATGCTGAATGGCAAAGAAAATGAGAAAATCTTGAAAGCAGCAAGCAAAAAATGACTCAATAATTACAAGGGAACACCAATGATATGTATAGCTGACTTCTCAGCAGAAACAATGAAGGCTGATGAAAGCAGTGGGATAACATATACAAAGAGCTCAAGGAAAAACTGTCAACCAATAATCCCATATCCAGCAAAGCTATCTTTCAAAAATGAAGGCAAAATAAAATTTTCCCAGATAAACCAAAGCTAACAGAATTTGTTGCTAGCAGACCTGCCTTGTAAGAAATACTAAAGGAAGCTCTTCAGACTGAAGGCAAATGACCCAGATAGTAATTCAAATACATATTAAAAAAAGAAAAAAAAAAAGACCAAAAACCAAAACAAACAAACAAAATAACAGAACCAGTAAAGGTAATTACGTAATTATAAAAGAAAGTTTAAATGCATATTTTTCTTCTTTCTTCTCTTAACTGATTTAAAAAGTAAGTGTATAAAAGAATGTATGTAATGCCTTGTTGGACTTATAACATACAGAAATATAACACGTGTGTATTATATTTGCCAGATAACAATGTAAAGGGTGGCAGCAAAGATGTATTGGCCTAAGGAAATAAATTAGGTAAAGTAATAATTATAGCAATATACTAACCACATATGGTAAAGTAATAATTCTAATGATAAAATGGTCAATCCATCAGGAAGATATAACAGTTATAAACATATATGCATGTAATAACAGAGCACAAATATACGTGAAGAAAAAACTGACTGATGTGAAGGGAGAAATAGACAATTCTGCCTGAAGCAGATAGAAAAAGAAGAGCAAAGTAAGCCTAAATAATTAGGAGGAAAGAAATTATGGAGATAAGAGCAGGACTGATGAAATTGGAAAGTGGCAAGCAATACAGAAAATTGACATAGCCAAAAATTGTTTGTTTTTTTTTAAATAGCAACAGAATTGATAAAGCTCTAGTTAGACTGATCATGAAAGAGGGAACAGAAATTTCCAACAGCAGGAATGAAAGAGGAGAGGAGACATACTATAGTCCTAAAAATATTAAAGGAATAAGTCAATAGTATCAACAATTTCATGACAATATATTTGATACCTTAGATGGTACAGATATATTCTTTATAAACTACAATTTACTAAATCCAGTTTTTACCGTCCTTCAGTTCAAAATCTTAATTTACATTCTGGGCATCTCTACCATAAGGCCTAGTCAATACCTTGAAATAAACATGTCCAAAACTGAATTAATATTTTTGCCCAAACTAGCTGTCTTAATTTTTTAGTGCTCCTGTAACAAATACCACAAGCCGGTGGTTATAACAAACAGAAATTTATTTTCTCACAATTTAGGAGGCTAGAAGTCTGAATTCAGGGTGCCGGCTCTAGGAGAAGTCTTTCTGTCTCTGTGGTTTTTAGGGAAAGGTTCTTGTCTCTTTTCAGCTTCTGTTTTTCAAATCCTTGGTAATCTTTATTTGGTGTGGCATCTATCTTTCCCCATCTCTGTTTCCTTGCTGCTTGCTTATTCTACTCTTTTATATCTCAGAAGAGACTGATTTAAAACACGTTCTACACTAATACTCTCATTAACAAAACAAAGAAAACCCATTCCCAAATGGTATTATAACTATGGGTATAGGGGTTAGGATTTCTAACACATATTTTTGGGGAACACAATTTAATCCATAACACTAACTCACTCTCTAAGTTTCTGTATTCCAGGCAATAGTATCTTCTTTCTGTAAACCCTTCATGATCAATTCTCAATCTGGTTTGTTAATTTCCACTATCTCTTCCACCCATCCTTTCCTCTGAGTTTTATCCTCTAATGTTTCTTAGGCCTTCACATCACTTTTCCTGCACTGTTGTAATAATCTACTTGGTCTTCTAGCTTAAGTCTTTTATACTCTCAAAATTGTCTGTTAAGTTAAGCCATGTTAATATTTTTGCACACATCACTCCCCAACTTGAAAACTTTGAATGACTCTTTATTGTCTGTACTGTGAATCAATTTCTTAGGTTGCTATGGTCTGGCTCCTTTGTACCTGATCAACATTATTTTCACTATTACCTTACGTGAATTTTTTTTTAATTTTGCCAAATTGGCCTATTATTCCTTTGACACTGTAAGCACTTTTTGCCTTCCCTTTTCTTATGCCCTCCTACCCAAAATCTGTTTTAGCGCTCAACCTAGCTTCTAGGAAGGCTTCTGTAAAAACCTAGGAAGTCTTCTATCATAAAAGGGAATAATAGTTTTATTCTCCACTCCTATGATACTCGATGTCTATTATTTATTTGTTTATAGTACCTTATGTTGCCCTTTTTATATTTGTTTTGTATAATCTACTAAATTTTAAGTCTCTTGGTGGTGAGATATTGTTATACCCTATTACTTAGTACAGTACTCTGAATATAAGGAGTAGCAATAAATGCAATTGTTGATAATTTTACACAATATAAAATTTAAGCATGTTTCATTTACTAACAGATGGGATCTAATCAACATAGAAAACATTCACCTAAACAATAAATTATTGGAGTTTACTAATTCTGCTATAGAAATTATTGCATGATGGCACTAATATGAATTGATTTAAAGATAGTCTCTGATTCTATATACACAAGCAACTGCGCATATGCTGTTTGGGTCAGCTACTGGTTTGGCAATTATAGGAGAAGCACTGGATGAAGAAGATAGACAGATGAAAGTGTCTATCAACGGAGGGGAAAGGGTCTCTTTCTCTCTCTTGCCTGTGCCCCAGCCTTCAGTTCTTTCTATCCCCATTTCATTACCATAACCAGTAATCTCCACCCATCTGTTCCTTATCCCAAACACCTCTGTCCAGAATGAGTTCCTGAGCCAAACTTGCCTCTTTATAAGGCATCATGTTCTACATATCGTATGGTACAGACACTTGTTTATCTTTCTTTTTCAAAATGTAAATGATTATGGCCAGTATTGTATTATTGTTTGCTTCTTTAGTTGACATAGGCTAAGAGAAAGAAAAGGCAATTTCAGAAAACATGCCATGGGGCAGATATTAGCAAGCTGTGTGTTGATTCCCTGATGGATTGACACAGTAGCCATAAGATGGGCTCAAACATATCAATGATCATGAAGATGACACAGGACTGGGTAACATTTTGTTCTGTAATACGTAAGGTTGCCATGAGTTAGAGCCAACTCACAGCAGCTAACAACATCAACATTCTGAAGCTATCCTGAAAACTTAAACATATGTGAATGTAAGTGTCTCTTTATATAGTATGTACGTGTGTCTGTAAACAACTGTGTTTATAGAATAAATAAGATACTTATTAAAAATAAAACAAAAAATAAGCAAACAAAAAAATGCCAGTTTAGTTAAAATGAGACGTAGAATTATAACCAAAAACATAACTAGAGACTTAAGTATATTATATGCAGAAGTAGTTCTACCTACAATCCCTTCTCTTTTTTTAATCCTTTATTCTAAGTCTTACGAAGTCTAAACAGTATAAACCTTACCCTGTAAGAAACTATTATTTTTGGTTTGTGCAAATAGAGTACGTCATTAAAATTATTTTTAAATATGAAATGTGCCATCTTTGTTTATTGTCTGATAGACTTTTCTTTAAATAAAGTTGAAAATGGAGTGATTTTGATAGTTTGCTTTGGGCTTTCTGCATATGGAAGGGATCTGTTTGTACTATACATAAAAATTTGAGTCTAGTGTAGATGTTCACAGTAATATATTTCATTATGCAGAAAAGTATATGTGTGCTGTGTGTCTTCAGTTCTAAAGTTGCTGATTTTATCTTCAAATTTAAATAGTTAAAATGATAACTTAATGTGATATTAGATTCATATATGGAAAATGTAAAACAATAAAAATTGGATAATTTTATAAGTAACTTAATTGATTATTTAGCAATCAATTGTTAGAACTCTAACAATGGTTTACAAATTCAACAAAAATGTTAGATGCGTAGAAGTGTGTTTATCCAATTATGACAAGTACATAATTACATTATTATTACTTTTTATTTATATTCCTTTAGTCAATTTTTTTTTCATTCTCATGGATGAATAGAATTTAAATCAGATTTAATAGAATCTTTTTCTTTCCTTAGGAAAAAGTTCAAGAGAAGGAAGAAAATCTGAATCTTGTAAACCAATTCTTAAAGTAGAATACAAGACGTGTAGAAACAGGTATGCATTTTTACTTTGGGAGATATGGGAATATATGTAAGAAAAAAGGTAAGAAGGACAGATAGCTGATAATGTTTATTATTGTTTAAAGTTTTACATAGTTAAAAATATATTAACTAACTGAATCCTCTACATTAAAAATAACTGATTTCCTATCGTTTAATGGGCCTTTCTATAATGATCATTATTTGAATATTGCAAACAACAGCTTTTAATTATTTTAAAATTTCTAAGAGAATTCAGATGAGTATTATATACATTAATTTTAACAATAGAGGACTTTGGCCATGCACATTAGAAGTAGCAATCACTTAAAACCAAACCAAACCCGTTGCTGTCGAGTCAGTTCTGACTCAGCAGCCTTACAGAACAGAGTAGAACTACCCCATAGGGTTTCCAAGGAGTGGCTGGTGGATTTGAACTGCTGACGTTTTGGTTAGCAGCCCAGCTGTAGCTCTTAACCACTGCACCGCCAGGGCTCCAGCAATCATTTAGCAGTTATTTATTAGGCAAAAACTATATGTCTACTGGTATTGCACATGAAAGAATTAAATGCATAACCAAGTCTCTGTACCTTAGGATCTTACATTTTAAAGTTGGAAAGGTTGCAGTTCGTTGGAGAGATAAACAGTTATGTATATTTTCATAGTAAAAGAGTACTAAATTTTATGGTACAAAAATTTAAATATTTTATCTTGTATATAGCAACCATATTCTAAACATTGACAATGTTCCTTTTACTTGCAATAATTATTAGCAACATTCTGATCCAAAATTACATAACAAACCTTGCCTAAATCTTAACTTTATTTCAACTTTAAATTAGATAATCTTATTTTATATTAATTATATACTTACAGTAGAATAATTTCCTGGAGGAATAGGTACATGTAATGTTATTTCACACTTGTTCTTCTAGACTTTTAATAGTTTAATAAAATTATGGTCATTTTTAACCAGTTTATATATAACAACACTTCTTTAGCCCAATCTAGTGTTAAACTGTACATAAACTGGTAAAAGTGATGACAGTTTTATAATACTTTAGTATAATTAAAGTGTTAGAACTTTCTTTCTTAAAACAGTATTTATAATTTAAACTTTGCTTGAGACTCCAGATTCGTCATTATTTACATCAGTTATACAGTGATGTACTCCAAGGACTAGTGATATGCGGAGCCACTGTATTAACAATTCCTACCAACTTATGGTGTTCTTTGTTTTTTCTTTTTACTGGTATGTTTGTTTATAAAATTTTTTCTGTCTCTTCACTTTTGGGCCATCAATATTTCTTACTGTGTTATATGCTAGTATCCAGTATTTTGTTTTCTGTAGACTAAGAACATTGAAAGACAAACTTTTTAAAAAAAAAAAAAAGCAAATAGGTTCAGGTAAAGCCCTGAGAGGCTTTTCCATGATAAAGTACATGATCTATGGATTTTATGACATCTATTTTGTTGCTTAGAGACTTTTTTGAACTTGTATTTCTATGAGTCCTTAACAATATTCAATTTAATTTAGTTAAAACAGTATTTATTAAGTTATTACTACAAATCGGGCGCTGTACAATTCGCTAGGTATACTAAACTGGAAGAGATTAGCACTTGCCTTTGAATTGATTATGGTCTAGTAGCAGAAGAAAGGCTTATAAACTAGTGGTTTCCATATATGTCAGGTGCTTTGATATAGATATGCTATGGGAGCATAGAAAAGGGCACAGACCCCAACCTTGAAGGTGTGGGAGGAGATCAGTGGAGAGAGAGATTGGTGAATTCTTCTTGGGAAAGGAGGGTAAGTGGGACTTAAAGGACAATAGGATGGTGACAGACAAAGAAAGAAAAGGGCAAAGGTAAAGAGAAGGTATTTTAGGAATCAGAAATCAAGGCAGTATAAAATAATGATTAAGATAATTGTCTCTTGAGTAAGACAGCTGTGTGACCTTGAAAATTTTAATTAGCTTTTTTTGAACTTGTTTCCTCATCAGCAAATAAGAGTTAATACCTATCTCATGAGGATGCTTGTGAGGATTAAATGGGCGTAATGCATGTAGTCATAAGTTTGGTGAGTGGCACATACTAGATTTCTTAATAAATAGAAGTTACTACGATTATTGTTGTCATCATCAGATCCATGGTGTTCCACATTGTTAAAATTATTCAGCTACTCCTAATGGGTTGGTCTAGTAATTGGTAATCCACCTTTTTTGTGGAAGTAAATCTTCAGATTTGTATTGTAAAATAATCATATAATGTTGATCGTAATTACTGTCATCCCATTTACTTGTGTTCTTTAGTACACTGTATTTATTAGTTGTTACTACTACTATGTTAGAAAAGTCACCTCTGGGAGCAGCAGTTTCATAGCTCAGAACACAAGGAAACTAAAAAGCAAAGAAAGGTGAAGTGAATGAGGGCCTTGAGGTAAACAGTACTGAAAGGTATTGCCACAGCAAACAGGCTACTGTCTGGAAGTGGAAATAAGTATCTGTATTTCCACTCCATCTATTACAGAGCAGAAACTTGGTGAAGAAAAAAATTAGGATGTCTGTGAAAGAAGCAGGAACCAAAGAAAGTGCTTTTCCATATATACCATAGCAATAGGGCCTCTTAATGGAGAGCATAGGTAACAGATGTGAGGGGTATGTTTTCTGCTTGGCTTTATATCAGACCAGTCATCCACAGACTTGCTTTACAGTTCCAGGATTAACAACCATTCTGCTTAGGAATCATTGAGCCCTCATCGTCTCTTTGCCTACTAGCACTCAAGCCAAGATGACCTCAAGGCTTAATGTGTTTATCCTCTTCAGAATGGAATATTTATTTCTTTACCTACTATTAGTTGCACAATCAAGTTCCCTGTAGTAACTGAAAGTCACTTTCTGTTAGTCTTTTAATCCCTTCCTATCATGGCAACCAAGAGCCCTGATGGCACAGTGGTTAAAAATGCTCAGCTGTTAACCAAAAGGTTGGCGGTTCAAACCCACCAGCCACTCCACAGGAGAAAGATATGTCAGTCTACTTCTGCAAAGATTACAGCCTTGGAAACTCTATGGGTCAGTTCTAGTCTGTCCTATAGGGTCACTATGAGTAAGAATCAACTCGACAGCAATGGGTGGTGGTGGTGGATCATGGCAACCTGCATGTGTAGATTTCTGTAACCGCCATCACAGTCAGAATATAGAACAGTTCCATCAACTCAGAACCTCCTTCTTGCTATCTCTTTATAGTGACACCTTCCCTCTACTTCTAGCCCTTGGCAACCACTGATCTGTTTTGCATCACTGTAGTTTTGTCTTTTGAGAATGTCATATAAATGTAGTATGTAACCTTTTGAGACTAGCTTCTTTCACTTAGCATAATGCCTTTGAGATTCATCCCGGTTGTTGTGTGTTGATAATTTATTCCTTTTTTATTAATGTTTTCTTTAGGTGTGAGGACATTGTCAATGATACGGTTATTTCATCTATAAGAATCCATCTGACAAGTTTCTCTTAATAGATTGTTTGTATTTCATAAAGGAGACAGCTTAGTGTGTGGTACAGCATTTACCAAATTATGTTTCTTTAATCACTAATGGTATTCATGAGGGGGAAAATGATCTGTAGTCAAATAAATTTGAAAAATTTGATGAATTCTGGATTTAAAAAGGTAAACTAGTTTCTTTACTGGAGGATTTCTCAGAATCTATGATATATGATATAAATTGTAAAATTCGAAAGGGAGATATGGTTTGCAAATGCTTGTGAAGTTATTAAATTTTTTAAAAACCTTTTTTTATATATTTTTAGTTTTTTTTTTATTGTACTTTAGGTGAAGGTTTACAGAACAAATATTTTCTCATTAAACAGTCAGTACACATATTGTTTTATGACATTGGTTAACAACCCCACGACATGTCAGCATGCTTCCTTCTTGGCTTTGGAGGACCTTTTTTTTTTGGTGAAAATATACATAGCCAAAGATACACCATTTCAAAAATTTCTACATGTACAATTCAGTGACATCAATTATGTTCTTCCAGTTGTGCTGCTATTCTCACTTTAGATGAAGGTTTATAGAACAAAATAGTTTCTCAGTAAACAGTACACATATTGCCCTATGACAATGGTTAAGAACCCCACTACATGTCAACACTGTCGTTACTCAACCTTGGGTTCCCTATCACCAGATTTCCTGTCCCCTTCTACCTTCTAGTCCTTGTCCCTGGACTGCCGTGCCTTCTTAGTCCCGTTTTGAAAAACCCTTATTTTGCAGAAAAAAATTATATTCCACAGTTTGGAAAACATTGTTGTTCTTAGGTGTCTTCGAGTCAGTTCTGACTCATAGCGACCCTAGGTACAACAGAAGGAAACACTGCCCGGCCCTGTGCCATCCTCACACTCATTGTTATGCTTCAGCCCATTGTTGCAGCCACTGTGTGAATCCATCTCATTGAGGATCTTCCTCTTTTTCGCTGATGCTCTACTTTACCAAGTGTGATGTCCTTCTCCAGGGACTCATCCCTCCTGATAACGTGTCCTAAGTATGTGAGACGTAGTCTCGCCATCCCTGCTTCCAAGGAACACTCTGGCTGTACTTCTTCCAAGACAAGTTTGTTCATTCTTTTGGCAGTCCATGGTATATTCAATATTCTTCTCCAACACCACAGTTCAAAGATGTCAATTCTTTTCGGTCTTCCTTATTCATCAGACTAGAAATAAAAAATATGGACTTTATAAACTGAACAATAGTTTAGCTTAACTAGTAATAAAGGTCTGCCTTGAGCATTATGCTCTTTTAAGAACTATTTTGTTTTTAAGAGGGTTAGGTAACTTGACCAGTAAGTAACTGAGCTGGGATTAAAAACAGGTAGTCTGACTTTAGAGCCCAAACTTTTACATTACATTATACTGCATGCATTAAAAAGTCCTATCTGAATGGTAATGATAGCCTAGAGTGCCAAAGAAGTTTGTCATGGCAAGAAATTACTTTCTCAGATCTGGAACAGCCCTAACTACTGTTCACAGCCACCCTTCCTTTGACTGGAAGCAAGTCAGTATTATTCTATGATGGAAAGCCTGGTAGCATAGTGGTTAAAAGCTACGGCTGCTAACCAAAAGGTCGGCAGTTCAAATCCATCAGGTGCTCCTTGGAAACCCTATGGGGCAGTTCTACTCTGTCTCATAGGGTTGCTGTGAGTCGGAATTGATTTGACAGCAATGGGTTGGGTTGGTGGTGTTATCTATATTGACAACAGCAACTCAAAACATCAGATAGGAACCTTAGGGGGCAATGAGTTTATGTTAATGAGGGAGGAGCAATTCAGAAAAGGAGAGTAAGAATGGTTGCACAAGTTGAAGAATGTAATCAGTCACTAAAGTGTACATGTAGAAATTGTTGAGTTGGTGTATGTTTTACTGTGTGTATTCTCAATAACAACAACAAATACATAAAATTTAGAAAAAAAATATGGGCTTTGGAGCCTGGGTTTGAATCCATGTCTTGCTACTCACTAGCTGCTTGACCCTGAACAAGTTACTTAATCTGCATGAATCCTCATCTGCAAAATGGGGCTAATAGTACTTTCCTCATCAGGGTTGCTTTGAGGATTACATAAAATTTACTTTATGTATACACATAGCACAGTATCTGCCACTTGGTAAGAATTTGATGAATTGTAGCTATTTATTATTAGAGGAAGGAGTCCTGATGGCACACCAATTGAGCACTCAGCTGTTAACTGAAAGTTTGACGTTTTGAACCCACCAGCTGCTCCATGGGAGAAAGACCAGGCAATCTGCTCCCGTAAAGATTACAGCCTAGAAAACCCTATGAGGCAGTTCTACTCTGTCACATGGGATCACTATGAGTCAACAGTCAAGTCAACATCATCTAACAACAACAGCAACACTATTAGAGACAATAAAGACTAGTGTTTAGAAGCATAGACTTTGGTGTCTGATAGATCTTAATTTTCTTTTGGATTTTGCCATTTCATTATTACTTAACTTCATTAATAAAATGAGAATAATACTTAATGAGAATTTAATGTGGTAATAAACATTTAGAATACAATGCCTACAGGCTTAGTTGTGTCACTTTATGTCGTTCTAAAGGATTTTTTGGTCTGATTGACTTTTTTTCCTATGTAGTGAGCCATTCATAGTATTTTCTGGTGGACTGTCTTATGACAAAGCTTGCAGAAGACCAAGTTTAACCATCATGCATGGAAAAGCAATTACAGTACTTGAAATGGATCATCCCATTGTTGAATTTCTAACTTTATGTGAAACACCCTATCCAAATGGTAAGAAGCTAAAATGAAACTATTCATGTTGAAAAATCATTCTTGAAATGTTACATGACAAATTCCTAACAAAATTAAGCTTAAATATTTTCAGTTTTGGCAGCTGACAACCACCGTGGTACAACAGTGTGAGCTACAGGTGCTGAAGCAGGTTCTGCAACTGTACCTACTTGACAAACTGGAAGTAAGACAGATGTAGTTGCAGCACTGCTGGAGTTTCAGGGTTCTAACACCAGGTAAGTGCTTTAAACTTTGATAAGGATGGTGGAAGCTGAGCTGGGAGGGTCTGATAGGGGTCCGGGGTGAAATCACTTGGGGAAACTGGGGTCCCCTAATAGCCTCTCGTAGTCCAGCTCCACCCATCCCATTCCAAAGCCAATCAAAGTTAAAGCACTTACCTGATATCAGTGATCTGGAACTCTGGTGGTGCTGCAGTCACATCTGTTTCACATCTGGCTTTGCATCAGATGCGACTGCAGCACCTCTAATTACTCTAGGATTGCTGATGTGTGGTTAGTGATATATTTCAATTTTGAGAATAATTAGTAATAAGGGCTTTTGGGAGGAGAGATGCTGATATATTTTTATTGCCCTGGATATAAATTAAGACTCTTAGTAAACATAAGAACTAGTCTAAACTTACATGTGAGCTGTAAGCTTTTAATGATAAAATCTAAAAATTGAGAAGGATGAGAACATAAAAAGGGAAATATGAATTTATGATCAAAACAACACAATGTGTATATACACCACTAAATTGTCAAGAGGGAACATAAGATACAGGGAAAGAGCACTGGCCTTGGAAACAGAATATCTGGTTTTATGATTTCGCTCTGCCGCTTACTAGCTATGTGACACTGGGCAAGTCAAGCTACATTTATGAGTTTGATTTATCTTTTATAGAAAGAAGATAATAATATTGACCCCGTATGATTATTGGAAGGCCATATTGAACACACTTTATAAACTATGAAGATACATAAGTTGTTTTGCATTGAATATATTAATTTGTTTTAAATTCTTCAGTTTCATATTAAAAAGATAGGATAAATCTATATGAAATAACAATCAATGTAGCACTTTATTTACAGAGTTTCTAGGGACAGGCAAATTACCTGTGTTGTTGATTAATCAAAAAAAAATTTGTTGGGTGTTTCTATGGCCAATGCTAAAACGACTTGTTGAGAATACAGATGAAGTAGGAAACTGATCTCTGATGTCAAATTGCAAAAGAAAAATCTGGTCAAGCAAGGGCAATAACTATAACTTATCAAACTTAAATAATGTAAGACCTTAATTCAGTGCTGAATTATATGGTTCCAACTGTAAATACTGTACTAATATTACAGGCTAGTTAGATAGTTGATGACTGGAGTATTCATGCAAAGCTTCATAGAGAAAGTAGGGTTTAGGTAGGCCTTGAAGAGTGACCCAAGTCTTGAAAAAGGATATTGAATAAAGATTTTAAAACTATGAGGTTTGCCAGAATGAAGTCAAATTATAAAGAAACTTAAAAGCCTTTGGAGGTATTTGGAAGGGAGCTACAGAGAAAGTCTGGGAAAATATTAGGATGAAAGAAAGCAATGTTTTAGGAATATTTGCCCGAAAGGAGTATGTAGGTTTGAAGAGAGAGGCATTAAGATTTGAAATTCCACATTCCAGCTGGGACAATTGTAATGATGTACATTTAAAATGGTCAAGACCTGAAACAAGGTGTTGCTTGTAGGAGTGAAAAGAGAAATACCCACTGAATGTTTTGAACAACTGGATTAAGGGAGTGATACAACTGATGAGAATGAGCTCTGGTGCTAACCAAAAGGTCAGAGGTTCAAATCCAGCAGCTGCTCTGTGGGAGAAAGATGTGGCAGTCTGCTTCTGTAAAGATTACAGCTTTGGAAACCCTATGAGGCAGTTCTGCTCTGTCCTATAGGGTCGCTATGAGTCAATCAACTTGACGGCAGTGGGTTTGGTTTTTTTTTTTTCTTTTTTAGTAGCAGTTTCTGGAAAGAGGGAAAGATAAGTCTGATTGTGAACCCACAGAATTGTTTAGAAACCAGAAAAAGAGAGGAAAAAAGGCTTACAATGTTTTTTTATAAATCATCAGAACATGGATATTTTCTGAAGTTATAAGGATGAATGATGAAGTAATATAGGAAGAACAGAGGACCAGAAGTTAAGCTTAGGTAAATGCCTCCTATTAAGAGTCTAGAGGAAGAAAATGGGCTGCAAAAGATACTAAGAATGTGTAGCTGCAAAGATCAAACACCGTATATGTGTGTGTGTGTAATTTCTGCACATCAGTGGGGATATTAGGACAATTTCTAAAAACATTCAATAAATTATACATGTACTGTAACCACATCTGTTTACTTCTAAGCCATATATGTAAATTTTTCTTTTTCAGAGAGGCAGTAATAAGGGTGGAAACTTTCATTTGCCAGCGTTAAAGGCAGAAGTTTAAATTTACTCAGTAAAATATAAATGTATTTTATTATGTAATTCTAATTAAAACAGCAATAAACAAAAATTGCAGAAAAGAAATCCTACAGTGCAAAACAGTATATGATTAAAAGTTTCTCTGTCCCTATCCAGAGACAACCACTGTTACTAAGTTTCTTATGTATGCTCCCCAAAATAATCTATGCATAGATGCATGTAATCATTTATGTGTGTATACATTATCTCCTGTTTTTATACAAATGATTACATATTCTATGTACTATTCTGTATCATACTTTTTTGCATCATAGTCTATGTTGATTATGATTCCATATTAGAAAATATGGAACTTTAGTCTTTACAGCTGTGTAGTGGTAAATGTTATACATATATTAAATAAATTCATTAAGATGATAATATTTTTGAATCATTTGTGACATGTAACAGTTCAGTCCAATTCTAAAAGAATACAAGTGCTTTAATATAGATTCTGTACTGAGATTTGTCAGCTTACACCTAGATTTAACTATATCTAGTCCTTTCCAAGCCCCATAAATAACACTTTTGTCTTCAGAGAGGTAATAATTATACTAGAGCTTTTCGCCTTGTTGGGGTCTATGGTTTGAAGACTAAGCCTACTGAGGAATACATCAAAATAGTAAGGAAAGTAATACAGTTGGCATCTGTTGAGGACCTACTATGCTAGGCTTTGCATTAGACATCTTTACATATGTTATTTCATCTAACTTCATAAAAGAATAAGGTAGTTATTCTTTTCCCACCTTTGTGCATGGAGAAATTGAAGTTCAGAGGAATCAATTAATTTTTCAAGATCAAACTCTTATTAAACAATTGAGACAAGATTGACTCTAACACTGTCTGACTTCTCAGGAAAACTTTTTAATAAATAGTCCCCACAATGCATAAGATATTTCTACAAAGGTGAAACTTCCGTTGCCAGTTTGAATTATTTGTAAAAGAATAGCAATAATCTAAAACGGATGTAACTACCTAAAATGATAATTTATCTATTTATGACTTTTGTTCATTCATGCAAATATCTCAGTTATTTTTCTTCTTTTTTTTTATTGTGCTTCAAGTGAAAGTTTACAGTTCAAGTCAGTTTCTCATACAAAAATTTATACACACATTGCTAGTTTCCCTATGATAGCACACTCCTCCTTTCCGCCTCGGATTTTCCGTGCCCATTCAATCAGCTCCTGACCCTTTTTGCCTTCTTATCTTGCCTCCAGACAGAAGCTGCTCATTTAGTCTCATGTATGTACTTGAGCTAAGAAGGACTGTCTTCATGAGTATCATTTTATGTCCCATAGTCCAGTCTAATCTTTGAAGAGTTGGCTTTGGGAATGGTTTCAATTCTGGGCTAACAGAGAATCTGGGGGCCATGTCTTCCAGGATTCCTCCAGTCTCAGTCAGACCATTAAGTCTGGTGTTTTTACTAGAATTTGGGTTCTGCATCCCACTTTTCTCCTGCTCCGTCAGGGACTCTGTTATGTTCCCTTTCAGGGCGGTCATTGGTGGGAGCTGGGCACCATCTAGTTCTTCTGGGCTCAGATTGATGGAGTCTCTGGTTTATGTGACCCTTTCTGTCTCTTAGGCTAATATTATCCTTGTGTCTTTGGTGTTCTTCATTCTCCTTTGCTCCAGGTGGGTTGAGACCAATTGATTTATCTTAGATGGCTGCTCACTAGCTTTTAAGACCCCAGACGCCACCCACCACAGTGGGATGCAGAACATTTTCTTAATAAACTTTGTTATGCCAATTGACCTAAATGTCCCCTGCCCCCAGACCCTGCCCCTGCTACTCTGTCCCTTGAAGTGTTTGGTTGTATTCAGGAAACTACTTAGCTTTTGGTTTAGTCCAGTTGTGCTGACTTCCCCTTTAGTGTGTTGTGCTTCCCTTCACCTAAGATAATTCTTATCTACTGTCTAGTTAGTGAATACCTCTCTTCCTCCGTCCTCACCCTCGTAACCATTAAAGAATTTTTTTTCTGTGTTTAAACCATTTCTTGAGCTCTTATAATAGTGGTCTCATACAATATTTGTCCTTTCCTGACTAATTTCACTCAGCATAATGCCTTCCAGATTCATCCAGGTTATGAGGTGTTTCACAGATTCTTCATTGTTCTTTATCATTGCATAGTATTCCATTGTGTGAATGTACCATAATTTGTTCATCCATTTGTCTGTTGGGCGCCTAGGTTGTTTCCATCTTTTTACTATTGTGCACAGTGCTGCAATGAACATGGGTGTGCATATATCTATTCCTGTCATGGCTCTTATTTCTCTAAGATATATTCCAAGGAGTGGGATTGCTAGATCTTATGGTACTTTTATTTCTAGCTTTTTAAGGAAGCGCCAAATCGATTTCCAAAGTGATTGTACCATTTTACATTCCCACCAGCAGTGTATCAGTGTTGCAGTCTCTCCACAACCTCTGCAACATTTATTATTTTGTGTTTTTTGGATTAACGCTAGCCTTGTCAGGGTGAGATGGTATCTCATTGTAGTTTTGATTTGCATTTCTCTAATGGCTAATGATCATGAGCATTTAGTCTGTCTGGTAGCCGCCTGAATGTCTTTGGTGAAAAGCCTGTTCATATCCTTTGCTCATTTTTTTAATTGAGTTATTTGTCTTTGTTGTTGAGGTTTTGCAGTATCTTGTAGATTTCAGAGATTAGATGCTGATTGGATTTGTCACAGCCAAAAATTTTTTCCCATTCTGTAGGTTGTCTTTTTACTCTTCTGGTGAAGTCTTTTGATGAGCATAAGTGTTTGATTTTTAGGAGTTCCCAGTTGTTTAGTTTCTCTTCGGGTATTTGTGCATTGTTAGTAATGTTTTATATTCTGTTTATGCCGTGTGTTAGGGATCCTAGCATTGTCCTTGTTTTTTCTTCCATGATCTTTATCGTTTTCAATTTTATGTTTAGGTCTTTGATTCATTTCGAGTTACTTTTTGTGCGTGGTGTGAGGTATGGGTCTTGTTACATTTTTTTGCAGATGGATATCTGGTTATGCCCACACCATTTGTTAAAGAGACTGTCTTTTCCCCAATTAACAGACTTTGGGTCTTTGTCAAATATCAGCTGCTCATAGGTGGATGAATTTACATCTGGATTCTCAATTCTGTTCCATTGGTCTATGTATCTGTTGTTGGACCAGTACCAGACTGTTTTGACTACCGTGGCAGTATAATAGATTCTAAAATAAGGTAGTGTGAGGCCTCCCACTTTGTTCTTCTTCTTCAGTAAGGCTTTACTTATCTGGGGCCTCTTCTCTTTCATATGAAGTTGGTGATTTGTTTCTCCATCTCATTAAAAAATGCTGTTGGAATTTGGATTGGGATTGCATTGTATCTGTAGATTGCTTTGGGTAGAAGAGACATTTTCACGATGTTGAGTCTTCCTATCCATGAGCAAGGTATGTTCTTCCACTTGTGTAGGTCTCTTTTGGTTTCATGCAGTAGTGTCTTATAGTTTTCATTGTATATATCTTTTACATCTCTGATTAGATTTATTTATTAGTGTTTTATTTTCTTGGGGGCTATTGTAAATGATATGGATTTGGTGACTTCCTTTTGGAAGTTCTCTTTGTTGGTGTAAAGGAATCCAACTGATTTTTTTATGTTTATATTGTATCCTGCTACTTTGCTGAAATCTTCTATTAGTTCCAGTAGTTTTCTTGTGGATTCTTTGGGGTTTTCTGTGTATAAGATCATATCATCTGCAAATAGAGATACTTGACTTCTTCATTACCAATTTGGATGCCCATTATTTCTTTTTCTAACCTAATTGCTCTGGCTGGGACTTCCAGCACAATGTTGAATAGGAGTGGTGATAAACGGCATCCTTGTCTGATTCCCGTTCTCAGGGGGAATGCTTCCAGACTCTCTCCATTTAAGATGATGTTGGCTGTTGGCTTTATATAAATGCCCTTTATTATGTTGAGGAATTTCCCTTCTATTCCTGTTTTACTGAGAGTTTTTATCATGAATGGGTGTTGGACTTTGTCAAATGCCTTTTTTGCATCAATCAATAAGATCATGTGGTTCTCATCTTTTGTTTTATTTATGTAATGGATTACATTGATTATTTTTCTAATGTTGAACCATCCCTGCACACCTGGTATGAATCCCACTTGGTCATGGCAAATTACTTTTTGATATGTTGTTGAATTCTGTTGGCTAGAATTTCGTTGAGGATTTTTGTGTCAATGTTCATGAGGGGTATTGGTGTGTAATTTTCTTTTTTTGTGGTGTCTTTACCTGGTTTTGGTATCAGGGTTATGCTGGCTTCATAGAATGAGTTTGGGACTCTTCCATCTTTTTCTATGCTCTGAAATACCTTTGGTAGTAGTGGTGTTAACTCTTCTCTGAAAGATTGGTAGAATTCTCCAGTGAAACCGAGAGGGACAGGGCTTTTGCTGTTGGGAGTTTTTTAATTACCTTTTCAATCTCTTCTTTTGTTATAGGTTTATTTAGTTTTTCTACCTCTGTTTGTGTTAGTTTAGGTAGGTAGTATGTTTCTAGAATTTGTCCACTTCATCTAGGTTTTCAAATTTGTTAGAGTACAATTTTTCATAGTATGCTGTTATGATTCTTTTAATTTCAGTTGGGTCTGTTGTGATATCGCCCATCTCGTTTCTTATTCAGGTTATTTGCTTCCTCTCCTGTTTTCCTTTGTCAGTTTGGCCAATGGTTTATCGATTTTGTTGATCTTTTCAAAGAACCAGCTTTTGGACTTGTTAACTCTTCCAATTGTTTTTCTGTTTTCTATTTCATTTAATTCTGCTCTAATTTTTATTATTTGCTTTCTTCTGGTGGTCAAGGGCTTCTTTTGCTGCTCTCTTTCTGTTTGTTCAAGTTTTAGGGTTAATATTTTGATTTTGGCCCTTTCTTCTTTGTGGATGTGTGCATTTATTGCTGTAAACTGACCTCTGAGCACTGCTTGTGCTGTGTCCCAAAGGTTCTGGTGGGATATGTTTTCATTCTCATTTGATTTTGTGAATTTCTTTATACCATCTGTCTTAGTCATCCAGTGCTGCTCCAACAGAAATATCACAAGTGGATGGCTTTAACAAAGAGAAGTTCGTTTTCTGACAGTCCAGTAGGCTACAAGTCCAAATTCAGGGCATCAGCTCCAGGAAAAGGCTCTCTCTCTCTCTCTCTGTCAGCTCTGGAGGAAGGTCCTTGTCATCAGACTTTCCTTGGTCTGGGAACATCTCAGCACAGGAACCTTAGGTCCAAAGGACGCGCTCTGTTCCCGGCACTGCTTTCTTGGTGGTATGATGTTCCCATGTGTCTCTGCTCGCTTCTCTCTTTTATATCTCAAAAGAGATTGCATTAAGACACTATGTAATCTTGTCAACCTCATCAGTATAGCCAAATCACAGTGACAGAATTTACAACACATAAGGAGATCACATATAATCTCATCATAGTGGTAGAGTTTATAACACATAAGGAAATCACATCAGATTACACAATCATACAACACTGGGACTCATGACCCAGCCAAGCTGACAGATATTTTTGGGGGACACAACTCAATCTGTTACACCATCCATAATTTCTTCTGTAACCCAGTAGTTTTTGAGTAAAGTGTTATTCAGTTTCCATGTGTTTGATTTTTTTCCCTTGCTTTTTCTGTTATTGATTTCCACTTTTATGGCTTTATGGTCAGAGAAGATGCTTTGTAATATTTAGATGCTTTGGATTCTGTTGAGGCTTGTTTTATGGCTTAATATGTGGTCTGTTCTAGAGAATGTTCCATGTGCTTTGGAAAAGAAAGTATACTTGGCTGCTGTTGGGTGGACTGTTCTGTATACGTCTATGAGATCAAGTTAGTTGATTAGGCATTTACATCTTCAGTGTCTTTATTGAACTCCTTTCTGGATGTTCTGTCCTTCACCAAAAGTGGTGTGTTGAAGTCCCCTACTATTATTGTGGAGCTGTCTATCTCTCTTTTCAATACTGTTAGAGTTTATTTTATGTATTTTGGAGCCCTGTCATTGGGTGCATAAATATTTATTACAGTTATGTCTCCTGGTGTATTGACCCTTTAATCATTATATAGTGTCCTTCCTTATCCTTTGTGGTGGGTTTTACTTTAAAGTCTATTTTGTCTGAGATTAATATTGCCACCCCTGCTCTTTTTTGATTGTTGTTTGCTTGATATATTTTTTCCCATCCTTTGAATTTTAGTTTGTGTCTTTAAGTCTAAGGTGTGTCTCCTGTAGGCAGTATATAGACGGATCGTGTTTTTTGATCCATTCTGCCACTCTCTGTCTCTTTATTGGTACATTTAGTCCATTTACATTCAGTGTAATTATTGATAGGTATGCATTTAGTGGTCATTTTGATGTCTTTTTTTGTGTGTTGTTGACAGTTTCTTTGTTCCACTTAATTTTCTGTGCCGAGTTGTTTTTCTTTATGTATTTTCTTTTCATCTTTTTCATTGTTGTTGATTTTGTATTTGCTGAGTCTTTATTTTTATTTATTTTTTTGATGTATAAGAATGTTGGTTTCCTTTGTAGTTACCATAATATTTACTCCTATTTTTCTAAGTTTAAACCAATCTTTTATTTCTTTATATCGCCTTGACTTCCTGTCCATCTGAAAGATCTATGACTACATTTTTTTAGCCCCTCTTTTATGTTTTAATGTTGTTGTCTTTTACATATTGACACCTCTGTTTCCCTACTTTAAGCATTTTAGCTTTGATTTATTTTTGTGGCTTCTCTATATTGGTTGATATCTGGTTGCTCTGTCCTGTGTTCTAGTCTTGGGTTGTTATCTGATGTTATTGATTGTCTAACCAGAGGACTCCCTTTAGTGTTTCTTGTAATTTTAATTTGGTTTTTGCAAATTCCCTAAACTTCTGCTTATCTGGAAATGCTCTAATTTCACCATCATATTTGAGAGACAGTTTCGCTGGATATATAATTCTTGGCTGGCAATTTTTTCCCTTCAAGGCTTTGTATATGTCATCCGATTGCCTTCTTGCCTGCATGGTTTCTGCTGAGTAGTCTGAGCTTAGTCTTAGTGACTCTGTTTTGTAGATGACTTTTTGTTTATCCCTAGCTGCTCTTAAAATTCCCTCTTTATCTTTGGTTCTGGCAAGTTTGATTATAATATGTCTTGGTGACTTTCTTTTGGGATCTACATTGTGTGGGATTTGATGAGCATCTTGGATAGATATCTTCTAATCTTTCACGATATCAGGGAAGTTTTCTGTCAACAAATCTTCAACAATGCTCTCTGTATTTTCTGTTATCCCCCCTGTTCTGGTACTTCAATCACTTGTAAGTTATTCCTCTTGATAGAGTCCCACATAATTCTTAGAATTACTTCATTTTTTAAATTCCTATATCTGATTTTTCCTCACGTAAGTTGGGGTCAAGTGCTTTATCTTCAGTGTTGCTAATTCTGACTTCCATTGCCTCAATTCTGCTCCTATGACTTTCTACTGAGTTGTCTAATTCTGACATTTTATTGTTAATCTTCTGGATTTCTGTTTGCTCTCTCTCTATGGAGTCTTGCAGCCTGTTAAATTTGTCACTGTGCTCTTTTCTAATCTTCTTAAGTTCCTCTATTGCTTTGCCTGTGTGTACCTTGGCTTGTTCTGTATTTTGCTGATCTCCTTCCTGATTTCTTGAAGAGTTCTGTATGTTAATCTTTTGCATTCTACCTCCAGTAATTCTAAGAAGTTCTCTTCCTCTGGAAGATGTCTTGATTCTTTGTTTTGGGAGCTTGGTGATGCCATCATGGTCTGTCTCTATGTGATTTGATATTGACTGTTGTCTCCGAGCCATAAATAAGTTATTATATTTATTTATTTTATGTTTTCTTACTGTGTCCTAGCTTCTTGTTTTGTTTTCTTTTGATATGCCCAAATAGGCTACTCATATGAGCTAGTTTGATTATTGGCACCTTTGAAGCTCTAACATCCTGTCACCAGGTGGTTAGATCGGTTACTAGGTATGTGACCCCAGGAGTCTGTTTACTTTTCTTGTATGGATTCAGCTCAGGTGTCCACATAGTTGATCACCAAGTGTGTGGTTCAGGCTCTCACCTACAGTCCTAGATGGGCATGGGTGATTAGAGTAGGCACAGGTATCTGGCTGCATTAGGGGGTCATGCACTGAGCAAGGCAGGGGGCTGATGGCTGCCCTTGTGTGTCTGGGAGAAAGCATGTCCCTGTTGCCTAGAGTGCGTAGGTCGGTGGGGTTTGCAGCCAGACTATGGGCACCCAGTTCTGTTGGCTGTAATGACTGGAAGTCATCATTTATTCTTGGACCCCTGTCATGGGTGGCTAGGTGGTGTGGGTGGAGCCACCAGTCCTCAGGCCCCTGATGTTGATAGGTGAGGACCCTGCTTAATGGGCAGTGTTGTGTCAAATGTCACGAACCTGCCACTCCACCATATAGCTGATACAGTGAAGTTAGGCTTCAGGTGTATACCCTTTTGTACTGTGGTAAATGGGGCCTATGCTGTTGAAATGGGCCTGCACAGAACTATGTAGTGGTGAAAGGCATTCAGAGTCCATGGACCCCTTATACCTGTGCCTAGGCAAAGAGGCTGTGCCTGCCCTGAGCTCCTGGCTTAGAGGAGCTGGCAGATTAATTTTTTCTGTTGGTCAGTTTGTTCCCTCTCCAAGGCTGGGAGAATGGCACAGGGGACATGAGGGGTCCTACTTCCAGCCCAGGGGAAGTGGCAATGGCTGAAGCTGGCCCTGGGACCCAGTGCATAGCGGGGAGGGAGCAGGTAAATGGGAGAGAGGTTCTTCCCAAACCGGGTGTTTTTTGATCTGCGGGGTATGTTAAATGTAGTTACTTACCTTTTTACGATTGAGCACTGCTTTTTACTGGTTCTGGAGGCCTTAGCAGAGTCTCTGCTGCTGGGTCTCTCCCGAAATGGAAAACGTGTCCTGAACACCACTGCCCACCTCACCACACATTCCAGCTGATCCAGCTGCGGGGTGCTGGCTCCTGCCGGTCAAGTCTGGCAACTCCTTGCTGCTTCTGTACTATCTCTCCTTCACCTTGCCACTCAGTCCCATTCCTCAACTTTGCCTTTGATGTTCAGGCCTCCTAGATTGTCATATATAATCGATTCACTTGTTTTTCGAGTCTTTGTTGTAAGAGGGACCACCAGAAGCTTCTGACTATTCCACCATCTTGGCCCCGCCTCTTCAGTTATTTTATTTTCTTAGCAATGGTTTCCCAACCAGTGATTTTCTTAAGGAGGAGAGAAGACAAAGAGGAAATAACTAGTAATATGGAACCCTAGTGTTCTCTAAACTGAAAAACAAACCAAACAAAACCCGGAAGTATTGAAACAATGTTGAGAAACTTAAAACAGCTCTACTACATAAGGGAGAAGGGGGAGATCCTCAGTTTGAGAATAATAGCAAACAGTATGTAGACTGCATACTGTCACGTAGATATGCACCCAAACAAGTGCATACACTTTCTCAGTTTTCTTTTATACTCATGTGACTCATAAAACATGCATAGACTCTATAGCCACTCAAGACTGGAAGGACCGTGATGGTCATCTATACCAGTTTCCCATCCAAGACTTGAATCTTCTAATCAAAATTCCTGTCAAGTGATTTTTGAGCTTATGATTACATATTATATCTCTCAAAACTAGCCAGTACAGACTCCTGGTATACTGAAAACAAGAAGGAATTTAGAAGCAGATGACCTAGATTAAAGTTTCACCTCTATCTTTTACTAGCTGTGTAACCTTGTATCAATCTCTAAACTCATTGGGCCTCAATTTTCTCTGTAAAATGGGAAAATAGTAATACCCGCTCTAGCCACTGATAATTAAATATGATGTATATAAAATGTTCTTGTAAATACTTTTTCCTTAAATTGAGAAAAACTGTTCCCCTGTGGCTTTCACTTATTATTCCTTTATCATAGATGAAAGCCAAGACTTCCCTCTTACTCTAACTAAATTAGCACCTCCGCAGTAGCAAGTCATTTCCTATACCAGTAATTACTCTTTTCATTTTTTTCATAGCTCATATTACTTTCTGAATTGATCTTGTTTATTTAGTTGTTCATGGGTGGTATAAATCCCTAGAATGTTAACTCCATCAGTAGAAAGACCTTGTCAGTCTTATTCTCCTCTATCTCCTTTGTTGTTAAAATAGTGCCTGATACATATAGAAAGAAAGAAGGAAGGAAGGAAATAATATTTGATCAGGAGATAAAGGAACTGTAATTTTGTGGTTTTATAAAATATACAGTATGAAAAATATTCAGTTTTTCTTCTTTATTTTTTAGAATTTCAAGAACCCTATGCTGTCATAGTACTTCTGGAGAAAGATCTCATTGTAGTTGATCTGACACAAAGCAAGTAAGTTATCCATATACAGATTAATGTTAACTATTTTTAAACTCTATTAATTACAATTAAAATACAGGAAGACATTTTATATAACTGGCATTAGTATTCTTTAGATGGTTAAGATTCTTTATGTGAATATTGTTTTGCTGGAATTACAGAAATGTAATTTGGTTCAATAATTAAAACTAAACCAGCATAATTTGGGCAGCACTGAGAAAACTCAGAGTATGAAGGTAACCCCTAATGTTTTGATACAAGCATTTGAAGACTCAGGACACATAAAATGGATCACATTTCTGCTGTTTCCTTAAGCAAAAACCATTGTTACAGAAATTGTATAATGTAATATCTGGCCATCTGCTAGTTTACTGACTAAGGAAAATTACACGTGATAGGAGTATTGTTGGACTACAACTACAGACACTACAGAAGAGCAGGATCTCGGGGGCAGAGAAGATGGGGACCATCCTTTACTTTCTTTTTCTTTCCACTATATTGTGGCAATTCAAATAAAAAGTACTGCTGTTACGGTGGTCCTCTTCACTCCTTTACATTGACAGTTAAGTAGGTTTGAAAATGATGGATGGACACTGTCTTCCTACTACACATTTTCCTTATAAATGATGATTGGCACAAAACTGATTTTCTCTCATCCTTTCTCTCTCCTTTACATGAAATAACCTTATCTTCTTTTTTCTCCTTATTTTAATATTTTGTCTGTCAGAATCTCAACTCAGTTATCACTTCCTCTTAACAAAAACTTTCATTAGTATATAATTTGGTCAGATATGCTATTACTGAGGGAGAAAGATGTGGCAGTCTGTTCCCATAAGGATTTACCTTAGAAACTCTATGGGACAGTTTTACTCCGTTGTAAAGGGTCACTATGAGTCAGAATCAACTCAACGGCAACAGGTTTGGTATCCTATTATTGCCTCTCATAGGCCCTACATTCCCCTCCTTCGTAACTTTTGACACTGATGCAGTTTTGCATGTGTCGTTTAAAGATTCTCTCCATACTAGATTATAGGCCCGATGAAGGAGGGGCTGTGTCTCTAAACAGAGTAAGTTCTCAATAAGTTTTTGTCTAATGAAATACAGTCTGAATTTTACTTCCCATCTAATTTGTAAAGGTAAGAGCCAAGATTCTTCTTTATGCTAATTTGAAATATAAACTATTTCAGAATTTTGAAGGAGGTGTAGGATTTGGGCCATGTTGTTTTTGTTGCTGTTAGGTGTTGTTAAAGGCAGTTATGTTAACGAGGCAGGACTCAGTCTACAAGATTAGGTTGTGTTTTAAGTCAATCTCTTAAGAGGTATAAAAAAGAGAAGTGAGCAGGGAGACAGGGGAACCTCATTACCACCAAGCAAGAAGAGCCAGGAGTACATGTCCTTTGGACCTGAGATCCGTGGGCTGAAAACTCCTAGACAAGGGGAAGATTGACGACAAGGACCTTCCTCCAGAGCCAACAGAGAGAGAAAGGCTTCCTCTGGAGCTAGCACCCTGCGTTCAGACTTCTAGCCTCCTAAACTGTGAGAGAATAAATTTCTCTTTGTTAAGGCCATCTGCTTGTGGTATTTCTGTTATAGCAGCCCTAGATAACTAAGACAAGTACCATCGAGTCAGTTCCAACTCATAGTGACCCTATGTACAACAGAACGAAATGCTGCCCAGTCCTGCGCCATCCTCACAATCATTGTTATGCTTCAGCCCATTGTTACAGCCTCTGTGTCAATCCATCTCATTGAGGGTCTTCCTCTTTTTTTGCTGACCCTCTACTTAACCAAGCATGATGTCCTTCTCCAGGGACTGATCCTGTCTGATAACATGTCCAAATTATGTGAGACATAGTCTCACCATCCTTGCTTCTAAAGAGCATTCTTGCTGTACTTCTTCCAAGACAGATTTGTTCGTTCTTTTGACAGTTCATGGTATATTCAATATTCTTTGCCAACACCACAATTCAGAGGTGTCAGTTCTTCTTTGGTCTTCCTTGTTCATTATCCAGCTTTCGCATGCATATGAGGCGATTGAAAACACCATGGCTTGGGTCAGGTGCATCTTAGTCTTCAAAGTGACATCTTTGCTTTTTAACACTTAAAAGAGATCTTTTGCAGCAGATTTGCCCAATGCAATGCATCGTTTGATTTCTTGACTGCTACTTCCATGGATGTTGACTGTGGCTCCAAGTAAAATGAAATCCTTGAGAACTTCAATATTTTCTCCATTTATCATGATGTTGCTTATTGGTCCAGTTGAGAGAATTTTTGTTTTCTTTATGTTGAGATTTAATCCATACTAAAAGCTATGGTCTTTGATCTTCATCAGTAAATGCTTCAAATCCTCTTCACTTTCAGCAAGCAAGGTTGTATCATCTGCATATCAGAGGTTGTTATAAACGAGTCTTCCTCCAATCCTGATGCCCCATTCTTCTTTGTATACTCCAGCTTCTTGGATTATTTGCTCAGCGTACAGATTGAATAGGTATGATGAAAGGATACAACTCTGATGCGCACCTTTCCTGACTTTAAACCACACAGTACCCCCTTGTTCTGTTCCAACGACTGCCTCTTGATCTATGTACAAGTTCCTCATGAGCACAATTAAGTGTTCTGGAATTCCCATTCTTAGCAACGTTATCCATAATTTGTTATTATGATCCACACCATCGAATGCCTTTGCATAATCAATAAAACACAAGTAAACATCTTTCCAGTATTCTCTGCTTTCAGCCAGGATCCATCTGACTTCAGCTATGATATCCCTGGTTCTGCGTCCTCCTCTGAATCTGGCTTGAATTTCTGGCAGTTTGCTGTTGATATACTGCTGCTAATTTGAAACACAGAATATTTCAGTGTTTTGAAGTGTCTGTAGGATTTGGGCCATAAGATTATCGTAATTGTGAATTCTGCCTAACTACTTTTATCAAAATTAAACTTGATTAAATTTTGTTTACATATTAGATGTTATACCTCTTTCTTTAAGAATTTCTAATATTGGTTTCATTCAAATGTATTTTTCTGGTCTCATTGGTACTCAACTGTTCTTTGTCTTATTTGTTAGTTCTTCATGCCTTATCTTATTATCTAACATCCTCCAAGGCCCACTAGACTTTACTTTTTATACTCACTTTATGCAGTATACGTTTATACTTAGGTTTTATTACCCTATATAAGTATGTGAATTGACATTTTGTTTGCAACTCTTTATCTAACATTTCACTTTCTTCTGTGCCATGTTTCCAAATCTACATGACATTCCCATTTCATTGTCTATTACATGAAATTAAACACATTCGGTACTGAATATATTCTTTTTCCCTCCAAATAGTCTCGTTTCAGCCAAATTTAATATTATACATGTTGCAGGTTTGGAGTCCTGTTCAATTTCTTTCTTTTCTTTTCCTTTGATCTTCTACATGAAGGAAAGCATTAGGACAGATAAATTTCCCATTTCTTGGATTCTTGGATTCATATTTTCATTTCCATATCTACAGCAACCAGTTTACACTTTTACTTCTGAATTCCTATAGCAAAATTTTATTTTTCCCCTGTAACATCTTTTTTCCTACTCTTTGTCAATAAACTAGAATAATTTTCCACAAACATATTAAAGGTATTGTTCACCATGTCAGGAGCCTATCATTGTTACCTCTTGCATTTATGAAATCCCAAATTGTAGATCTGGTCTTTAAGGTGATCTGTTTATTTCACTTTTAACTCTTCTACCTCAGGAATGTTAATAATTTCTACTGTGAAACAGGGAATCTATGAATCCATCTGGTTTAATCTGCTTGCCATTTGCTAAATGCAAACAGCTTCTTTCCACATGTCTTTGAATATACTGTTATTATTATCTTTAATACCATCTGCAGCATTTCAGATTGGTAGGAAGAAACCCCTACATGCACACACACATACACACACATACACACATACACACACCATACACTCTGGAAATTGAATTAAGTTCCTAATGAAGTTTCTAGTAATTTAGGGGGATTAGTTTTATTAGCCCCCCCAAAAATTATATCGGAAGCAAGGTGATCTTATAGAGTAGGAACAGATGCATCATAGAATGATCTGACTTCCTTCCAGTCCAAGGAAGGTGGCTGTCAATGGTAGTTAGATCTGTTCTAGTTCTGAGAAAGTAGTTTCTTGCCACAACAAACTTCTTGGCACTCTAGTCTATTGTTAACCATTCAGACAGGACTTTTATAATGTATGCAGTATAATGTAATGCAAAAGTTTGGGCTCTAAAGTCAAACACCTGTTTTCAATCCCAGCTCAGTTACTTACTGGTCAAGTTACCTAACCTTTCTAAATGCTTAAGTTAACTATCTATAAAATGGACATATTAATATGTACCTCCTTCAGACGGTTATGTGAAGATTAAACGAGTTAGTGCGTGTGAGGAGCTTAAAACAATGTCTTGCCCAGAGTTAACACTCAATGTTAATTAATAGGGAATATTTACAAATATTCAGAGACCTTCTGGTTCTAGAGCCAATCTTAATCTGGGGCAGGATTTAGGGGTGAGGAGAGGGTAAAATTCAATCAATACCCAGAATTCTAAGAAGTGTTCCTGCCATTTCCTTTTAAGTAACATGGAAATCTCATTTTCCCAATCCTCTTACTCTTACTTCTATTATTTCCATTTTATTTCCTTGTTCTAATTCAAAAAACCCTGCTTAAAATTTAACTTTTCTGTGAAACTTTTCCAGGTTAACCCTGTCTTCTTTCTTGTGACTTTCAAAGCTAGGTTTGTTTTCTGTTCTTGAGTGCCACAACAGTATGTTTTTCTCATTGCACTCTTTCAAATTTTGACAAGTGTTCATCTCCAACCCCCATCTCACAAATCTTCTGCTATTTATACTAAATATTCCTAGTAGCAAGATAACATTATTTATGGAGATATTACTTAGGCTGCCAACTTTTTAAGAAGCAATTGTGGCTTCTAGAAACATTTTTCAAATATACAGGGGATATCTTAGTTACTTTGAAAATACAGAAATAGGAATCTGTATTTTGAAAATCTAATGTTCATAATGGCAAAGAATATGGCATAAATATATATAGTATGTATGTTTCAAAGAAATAAAAATAAAACCTGCTAAGAATAAATGGGACTATTTTATTCAGTTAACAACTTAAAGTTACTTTGTTAGATAATGTTGCAACAGTTCAAACTGAATAAAATCAATATATACTATAGACTGAATAACTACAGTAATCAGACATGAGAAAGAGTAATATAAATAGAATCCCAATTTTATGTACTTCTAGAACATAAAAATTGTTATATGGTGTTAAAATAACATTAAATGGAAGAGAAACTTGATAATGTTTATGATATAATTGTATTTATAAGTATAAACATATTCTTTGGGAAATGTTTTATGAGTGTATTGTGGTATGGAATGTGAGAATTCTGGGATAAACAGAGACAAGTTCTGTAGTGCATAAATTTTGCTGTATATGTATATATTTATGTTTTGTTATAACTATATTTTAGTTTAATATATTATTCTCAATAAAAATCCATCATGTCAGTACAACATGTTGTATTAGTACTAAGATGTATTTTAATATGTTGGTAGGGGAAAATAAAGGTTATTGCCTACATAAATGGTAGGACTTTTACATGCATATTAGTGGTTACAATGGAATTCCTATTCCTAGACTTTATTAGAGAGTCACTCAGGATAGAATGTTAGTCTAAATGTGAGTAAAAGAAGAAATGGATGGATAAAGAAAGGAAAGTTTGAGAAAGAGAGAGAGAATACTTCCAACCAAGTGTGGGAGTCTCAGAGGGTGAAAGAGGAAGGAACCAGTGGAAACAATGAAAGTTCATATCTAGAGATAAATTAATCTGTAATGTGAGCTTCTGGAGGTCAAACTAAAGATTTTTGGAAGGCTTTATTTGAAGGTTAAATGTAGTAATGCACTAAAAAAGCTAAGAACAATGCCTGGTACCTAAAAAGTGCTCTATATTGTGGCTACTGGAGTTCTTAATTTGTACTGATGTCCTTTTTTAAAATAATAATAGGTTTGAGGATATGTAATTTATTGCATCCATAAATCTGCATTCCAAATGTTCTCTAGTTTATATAGCAGATGATCTTTAAAACGTACACAGTCACACACACACAGTCTTTCAATTATTCCTACAAAACACAAACAAAAAAAACTACGCCAAAATTTACTAAAATACTTTATTTATAAGCATATTATATAAATATCTAAAATTGTACACAAAGTACCTAGTTTATAACATGTTTAATAAATTGATAAGTCAATTTGTTATATATTATTTTCAGTTTAATAGAATTCATATTAACAAAGCTATGTTTCTGTGGAATGTTGGAATTACGGGGAATAAAATGAATTTATTCAAGCATTATTCTACCAGTATTCATATGATATCTTATAGATAACTATGAAAAGAGCATTCTTGCTTGTATAATTCTTGCTTTATGGTGCTTAAAAAAACAATTATGTGAAATCAGTAGTTTAAAACATTTTTAGGGTTTACTTTATAAAAAATATTTATGATATTAATACATTGTCTTTATCTATTAGTTTTCCAATCTTTGAAAATCCGTATCCCATGGACATTCATGAATCACCAGTTACGTGTACTGCATACTTTGCTGATTGCCCTCCGGATTTGATTCTAGTTCTCTATTCTATAGGAGTCAAGCATAAAAAACAAGGGTACAGTAATAAGGTAAAAGTAACAATTATAAATAACTTTTCCTGTATTTATGTTCATATCATATAATCATACTTTTTCATGTTATTTTATTTTCTTAATTTCCATAGAAGAGGACTTGAACTAATTCTTTTAAAGTCATAAACTGGCATCTATAAAAAAAAACTTCTGAAATTCAAATTTCCTAAATGTTACATAGCTATAAGCCTAAAAGAATATAAATTCCTTATACATTAAGTATATAATTGATGAAGCCCTGGTGGCTCAGTGGTTAAAGAGCTCAGCTGCTAACCAAAAAGTTGACAGTTTGAACCCACCAGCCGTGCTCTGAGGGAGAAAGATGTGGCAGTCTGTTTCTGTAAAGATTTATAACCTTGGAAGCTCTATGCGGCGGTTTTACTCTGTAACAGAAGGTCACTGTGAGTCAGAATCGACTACAATGGGATTTTGAGGAAGTATATGATTAGATACTAACATATACATATACATACCTGTGGAGCCCTGGTGGTGCAGTGGTTAAGAGCTCTGCTGCTAACCAAAAGGTCAGCAGTTCAAACCCACCAGCTGCTCCTTGGAAACCCTATGGGACAGATCTTCTCTGTCCTGTAAGGTCGCTATGAGTCAGAATTACTTGACGGCAATGAGTTTGGGTTTGTTGTTTTTTTTTTTAAATATACATACATATAAATTTAAATACTAAGTATATACTTAAACATATATTTGAAATGCAAGATATAACCTTTGATTATTTTAATTCTTTTGCAAGAAATTCAAAAGAGTGAATTCGTTCTAGTTAATCAGTTATTAATCAGCCAATGGCTAACAAGACATAATTAACAAAAATTATTTGTTAAATAACATTCTAGAATTTTATTTTGTTACATTTAACTATAAGATTAAAATACTTGCCACTATAACAGACCACCTATTATGAATTCTATTTTTTTTGCTCAGGGCTGTTGAGATGGACAACTCCATGGGGCACTATTTACATTATATTCTGTGTTAAATGACATCACCAGTGTTTGACAGCATAAAGATATGTAGCACATGTAACAACAGTGTATTTGTAAAATTAAAAAATTTTATTCTTGTATATGAATAGTAATATTGATTAAAATCCATATTTGTAAAGGGAACGGAATTGTGCATTTTGAGGTGTTTGCTCAATTAAATAATTAAAAGTCCCAACTTGCCTTTGATTATATTATAGATATTTATTTTTAAGGTAGCCTTTTATTATTATTTTTAAATATTTTTGTTCTAAATTTCTAAGTCATTCAATTAAAAAAACAAAACTTACATATTCTTCCTGGTTACTCTCTTTAGGAGTGGCCAATCAGTGGAGGAGCTTGGAACCTAGGAACACAAACATATCCAGAAATTATTATTACTGGGTAAGTGGGATGTGATTTATTAGGTTATCGATTCATCAACAAAAAGGCATTTATTGAGTTTCACTTTTCCCATTGTGTTCTGTGCAGTCTAAAAGTTTAAGAAACAGTAAATATGTAAGACATAGCTTCCAACAAGAGATTATAATATTATAAAAGATAAAGTCGAAGCACTGGAAACATAGAATTATAACAAAAATAATTAAGGATAGATTGTAAGAGCAGGAGAAAATCAAAAGGGGAAATCATGAGAGATTAGTCAGGGAAAAATTCATGTAGAAATCATAGACTGTTAGCTGTAGAAAGGCCCTTATCAACATCTCTTGTCTCCCGCCAAGTCTAGGAATCACTGCTCTATATTTCTGACCAGAAAAAAACCAAACCCATTGCCGTCAAGTCAATTCTGACTCATAGTGAACCTATAGGACAGAGTAGAACTGCCCCACAGGGTTTCCAAGGAGTAGCTGGTGGATTTGAACTGCTGACCTTTTGGTTAGTGGCCAAACTCCTAACCATCATGCCACCAAGGCTCTATATCTCTGACAGGTGGTTATTTAAAGTATGCTTCAAAACTTACAGTGTCAGAAATGTCACTGCTTTGTCTAGTAGCCCACTTCATGTTCTAATATTAGAAATATATATATAGAGAGAACTATAGTAGAGATGAGACGAAAAAGATAATAAGGAGTCCTGCTTCCAGAAAGATGGAGATAGACTTTTCTTTACCTTCCCTGTTCTTAAGTACAACTACAAACCCTTGACATTATATATAAAACACATGTAAGATGACTCTGAAAGGTAGAGAGAAGTCCACTAGGACCGTCAAAATCAAGGAATGACATGGAGGTGAGTTCCCTGATTTTTTTTTTTTTTTTAGCCTTACATATCTCAGAATTGGAGATGAAGAAGCCAGCAACACAGAAATGTCATGGGCACAGACCCAAAAAAAAAAAAAAAAAAAAGTCAGCTCTCTCCAGCCAAGGGAATTGAACTGTTTAGCAAAACAGGAAACTTTTAGACAATAATCACTCTAGTTTAGTCAAGCACCACAGGAAAAAACAAAACAAAACTGTGGCCTCACCTCCACCCATGCCAGCAAATGCTGAGTGGGTAGCCTACATTTTTCCCTCTTCAGATCGTAATGAGGTGCCCCACTTCCCTGCAGGGTGATATCAAAGAAGGCTAAGTAGGCATCTGTGACTTTCATCTCCACTGAGTAGAAATGTAGCCCCTCCCCTGTGGTGTCAGTGGAGACCATGTGGGGAACTGAAATTCCTACTCCCCACCACTCCAGTAGTGAGGAGTAATGAGAAGCTTCACCACTTGAATGTCAACAAAAGTGGGGAAGGAGAAGAGAAAGAGGACAGGACTGAAAAATACTTCAGAAAATAATGGCTGAAAACTTTGCAACTTTGGCAAAAAACATGAATCTACATATTCCAGAAGCTGAGTAAATCCAGACAAGATAAACCCAAGGAAATCCACACCGAGACATACTGTCATCAAACTTCTAAAACTAAACACAAAGAAGAAATCTTGAAAGCAATAAGAGAGAAACAATATCTTACCTTTAGGGCAAAACCAGTATGAACGACAGTAGATTTCTCATCAGAAACCATGGAAAGCAGAAAAGAACAAACAGACAAACTGGTTGCTGTGGAGTTGATTCCAGCTCAAAGCTACCCTATAGGACAAACTGGAACTGCCCCATAGGGTTTCCAAGGAGCAGCTGGTGGATTCGAACTGCCAACCTTTTGGTTTGCAGGCAAGAAGGAAACCTGAATATTTTTCAAATACTGGAAGAAAAAAACTGTCAAACCAGAATCCTATACCCAGTGAAAGTATCCTTCAATAATGAAGGGGAAATCAAGACATTCTCAGATGGAAGAAACTAAGAGAATTTGTCAACAGAAAACTTACCCTAAAAGAATGGCTAAAGGAAGTTTCCTAAACAGAAATAAAATGATAAAAGAAGGAAACTTGGAATACCAGGAAAGAAGAAAGAAGATAGTGAGCAAAAAAAAAAAAAAACTGAGTAAATACAATAGACTTTCCTTCTCTCTTGAGTTTTCTAAATTATGCTTGATGGTTGAAGCAAAGATTATAATAACATAGTCTGCTGTTGTTCTAAATGTTTATAGAGGAAATATTTAAGACAATAATAAACAGAAGAGGATAAATAGATGTAAAGGAAGGTAAAGTTTCTATACTTCACTTGAATTGGGTAAAATGACACCAGTGTACTGTGATAAGTTATGTACATATAATGTACCTACAATAATCACTATAAAAAGTATACATCAAAATGGAATTCTGAAAAAAAATTCATCTAATCCACAGGAAGACAGAAAAAAGAAAACAAAGTTAAAAAACAGGAAAGAAAAAAAACAAGAAAAAATAAAATGGCAGACTTCAGCCATAACATAGCAATAATTACATTAAATGTAAATGACCTAAATACATCAGTTAAAATACACTGATTGGCAGAATGGATTAAAAAACATGACCCAATTGTATGCTGTCTACAAGAAACCCACTTTAAATATAACTATATAGGTGGATTGGAGTAAAAATATGGAAAAAGATGTAAACATTAATCAAAAGAAAGTAGGAATGGCTGTATTAATATCAAATAAAGTTGACTTCAGAGCAAAGAAAATGACCAGAGACAGAGAAGGACATTAGATAAGGATAAAAGAATCAGCTTACCAAGAAGAAATAACAATCCTAAATATGTATACACACACACACACACACACAAAAAAAGAGCTACAAAACATGTAAAGCAATAAAAATAATAGAACTGAAAAGAGAAGTAGACAAAGTCACAATTATCTTTGAAATCTTCAACACTCCACCTTCACCAGTTGGTAGAACAAGTAAACAGGAAATCAGCAACAATGTAAAAAACTCAACACCATCAGCCAATAAGATCTAACTGATATTTATAGAACATTACACTCAACAATAATAGTATAAACTTTCTTTTCAAGTGCCCACAGAATATATACTAAGATAGACCATATCCTGGGCTATAAAACAAATCTCAAAAACTATAAATGAACTCAAATCATACACAGTGTGTTCTCCAACCACAGTGGAATCAAACTAGAAATCAAAAACATAACAGAAAAGTCTACAAACACTTAGAAACTAACCACCACACTCCTAATATCATAACAAACCCTGAAGACATCAAGGACACAACACATGAATAAAACAAACAACTCTACACACATATATTTGACAACTTAGACAAAATGGACCAGTTCTTCAAAAAACACAACCACAACTCACTCAAAGTGATATAGATACACTGAATAGCCCTATAACTATAAAGGAAATGTAATTCATAATTTAAAAACTTCCAAAAGAGAAATCTTTATGTTCAGGTAGTTCCCCTAGAGAATTCTAGCAAATGTTTAAAGAAGAATTAACAACACCAATTCTACCTAATCTTTTCCAGAAAATATAAGAGGAAAGAACACTTCTCATATGGTTTTATGAGCTAGTATTACCCTGATACCAAAACCTGACAAAGTGCCAAAACACAAAAAAATAAAAATTAAACTGCAGACCAGCAACCCTAATGACTATAGATGCAAAAATCCTTAATAAAGTATTAGCAAATAAATTCAGCAATACATAAAAAGAAAAATATGCCATAACTAAGTGGAGTTTACTTGAGGGATGCAAGGTGGTTAAATTATTTGAAAATTAGTCTATGTAATTTATCATATTAACAGACTAAAGAAGAAAATCATGCTCATATCAATTGATGTAGAAAAATCATTTGACAAAATTCAATACCTTTTCATGATAAAATAAATAAATGAAAAGCTCTCAGAAAATCAGCACTTAGAAATTTCCTCAATTTGATAAAGAGTATCTATAAAAAAAAATCCTACAGCTGACATAAAGACTGAATGTTTTCCCCCTAAGGTCAGGCCAGGCAAGGATGTCTACTCTAACCACTCTGATTCACCATATTTCTGGAAGTTCTAGCCAGTTCAGTAAGGTTCTGGAGGGATCCTTGAGACAAGGAAAATTCAACAAGGTGACTTGAACATTTCGCACAGCTTTTCCCCTTGAGTTATTTAAGAGGATGAGAAGTTGAGCAGAAAGTGGTTATTAGGAGACTGGAAGACTGGGAAGCTGCATTGAGCTGTCAGCAGTTTCATGATGCTAATATAAAAACTGAAGTTCAGAGGCCATGGGATGCCTGAAGGTCTAGATGCTATATAGACTAGTCTACAAAAAGTCTTACATCCTAAACTGGAATAAGGGGATATGTCTCTATTTCAATTGCCTGCCAAAAGCAAAATTAAATTTTCTCTGAAGTAAGATAATATCAATCCTATCTTTAAGTTACCTCTTCAATTTTCATTTTGCTATGTCCTGTATTTACTGAAAACTTACCAAATACATCAGGAGGCAAGATCATGTGACCTAAAACCAAGTGTAAATATGGGCTACAGATTCAATCATGAATGATCTAGATATTGCTGATATTAAACACTGACATTAATGTATACAGGAAAATAGATGGAAACATGGAGGATTTCAATATAGAACATATAGAAATGAATCAAGAGGATCAGTGAAAATTATAGAATTGAAAGCTATAATACCTGAAATTAAGAACTAAATAGCTTGGTTTACCAGAATATTAGTCATAGCTGAAGAGAAGATTAGTAAACTGGAAGATATGAGTAAAAAAAAATCCAGATTTAAGCATAGGAAAAAAAAGAAAAAATGCATAAGAGGTATATGACACATGCTGAAGAAGTTTGGACATATATGTAATTGGAAATGCAGATGGAAAGGAGAGAGATAATAAAGCAGAGGAAATTGTTAAAATGATAATGGTGATGTTTTTTTTCTGAGACACAAATTTAAAAATGCTATAAACCAAAATCTGAATAAATACAAAGAAAACCACCTACACAGATTATAGTAAAAATTATGAAAACAAAGGGCAAAGAGAAAAATTCTTGAAAACAGCTAGACCTAAAGACACTTTATCTTAAAAGGTGTGCAACAATAAGATTGAGAGCTAAACTTTTAACAGAAATTCTGAAACTAGAAGATAATGGAATATCTCTATGGTGCTCAAAAAAACTGTTGATCTAGAAAAAAGCAGTTCTTAAAATATTAAAGCAAAATATTTCAAGACAAATAAAAATTCAGAGAATTTTTTTGCCAGCAGGCCTACACTAATAAAAAATACTAAAGGGAGTTTTTCATATACAAGAATAACAATCCTAGTTTGAATCAGAGAAATTCATAAATGAATTAAGAATAATGGAAAAACTACTTACGTTGACCTGACAGTTCAAGAAAAGGAGAAATACTTTAACTTGTCTTGCTGGTTTTGTCATATTCAGCATTATCCAGGCATCAGGCAACATTTGCCCCCCACCCCCCAAAAAAACAAACTTGTTGCCATCAAGTCGATTCCAACTCATAGCGACCCTGTAGGACAGAGTAGAACTGCCCCATAGGGTTTCCAAGGAGTGGCTGGTGGATTCAAACTGCAGACCTTTGGTTAGCAGCCGAATTCTTAACCACTACACCACCAGGGTTTCCAACATCTGCATAATGTTGCCTTTATCAAGGACAGACTGTATACCAATTCTCATGAGAAACTGCCCATGCTGTACAGAAGAGTGATTAAAAACATTTTATTAATGCACCACAACTACCATGGCCTCCACCAGGCTGAGTCCAGTACAACTAGATGGTGCCCAGCTACCACCACTGACTGCTCTGACAGGAATCGCAACAGAGGATCCCAGACAGAGGTGGAGAAAAATGTAGAACAAAATTCTAACTCACAAAAAAAGACCAAACTCACTGGTCTGACAGAGACTGGAGAAACCCTGAGAAAATGGCCCCCGGACACCATTTTAGTTCAGTAATGAAGTCACTCCCAAGGTTCACCCTTCAGCCAAAAATTAGATAGCCCCATAAGAAAATGAGACTAATGTGGCACAACAGTCCAGGGACAAGGGCTAGAAGGCAGAAGGGGACAGGAAAGCTGGTAATAGGAAACCCAAGGTTGAGGAGGAACAGTGTTGACATGTTGTGGGGTTGTTAATCATTGTGATAAAACAATATGTGTACAACTGTTTAATGAGAAGCTATTTGTTCTGTAAACCTTCATCTAAAGTACAATAAAAAAAATTTTTCTCATCAAAAAAAAAAATTTCAAATGGAAATTGTATTCTGGACCACCAAACCAAATCAAACCCATTGCTGTCGAGCTGATTGCGACTCATAGCAACTCTGTAGGACAGAATAGAACTGCCCCATGAGGTTTCCAAGGCTGTAATCTTTAAGGAAGCAGACTGGCACATCTTTCTCTTGTGGAGTGGCTGGTGGATTCGAACTGCTGACCTTTCGATTAGCAGCCAAGAGCTTTAACCACTGCACCAACTGGGCTCCGTAAACTGGTCTGCACTCATTCTTTATTTGTTGGTGTAGACGCTAAATTTTTTAAAGTGTAACTTTGTGTCTGAATGTTTTATTTGTTCTTTAGTTGAAATTTTGCAATTTTTTAATGTAAAGATTCAACTACTGTAAAAAAAAAAACAAAAACTTGAGTCGAGATCAGGTTATAAATTACCTTGTTTTATAGATGAAATTAAAATAAATAAAAGTTGTGAATCAGTAACTTAAAGAAAAAAATAGTCATTTCAGTGGTTGACATATTTAGCTATTTATTGATCTCTGTTTCAAATTTTAAAATTCATTTTCCCCCAATGGTTATGTAACTAGTTTGTTTATTAAGATCTATAATAAATTGTGCCAAGAATACAGACAGGGAAGTGAGGTAGATTTGTTTTCAAATATTTATGTGAGCTAGTAAATATGGTTGGGAAAAAAAAAGAATAATGGAAAAAAGTAAATGTAGGGATTAATCTAAATAAATATTGACTTTTTAAAAAGTTATATGAGTTTTGGTGTGTACTATTAAAATGTCTAATAATCATTTCTAATAATAATATTGTGAAGTAGAATTGAAACACATGACAATGATAGCACAAAAGGTGGGAGAGAGGAAGATGGAGATAAAATATGTAACATTCTTTGTCTGGGAAGAGGTAAAAGTACTAGTTTATGTTAGACTTTTAAGTTAAGGATCAATTTTCTAATATATGTGTTAATTGCTAAAAGAATAGCACAAGAATATAGTATCAATAAACTGATAAAATGGAATAATATTTTTAAATGTGATTAATCATTGAAAGGACAGAAATGAGAGAAAATGATATAGACTAGATGAGACAAATAGAAGACAACCGTGCGATTGGTATATTTAAATCTAAATATATCAGCAGTTACATTTAATATAATTTGACTGAATTCTCCAGTTATAAAATAAAGACTGTCAGTCTGAGGGGGAAAAAAAAGCCAGCTCTAAGGTGCTTCTAAGAGACACATTAAATATAAGTATACAGTGGATTTAAAAGTAAATGGATTAAAAAAATATATTACATAAACAATAAAATAATTGGGCAAAGCTCTGCTAATATCAGATTAAGTGGATATATTGATTTTCTATTGCTACATAACAAATTACCACAAATTTAGCAGCTTAAAGCAACACGTATTTATTAGATCACAATATTGTAGGCTGTAAGTTTGGCACTGCATGACTGGGATCTCTGCTCGGTGTATCACAAGGCTGGAATCAAGGTGTTGTCCAGGCTAGGTTCTCATTTTGAAGCTCTGAGGGAAAAATATGCTTTCAAGTTCATTCATGTTGTTGGCAGAATTCTTTGTGTTTGTAGGACTGAGCTCCCCATTTCCTACTGGTTGTCAGTGGGATCCACTCTTAGTTCTTAGAGATTGGTTGCATTCCTTACCACATTGGCCTCCCTCCATTTTCAAGCCAGTAACTGCACATGTAGCATTTTTTATTCATCAGATCTATGACTTCTTCCATCTTTCACCTCCTGTGATTAGGTCAGGATAACTTCCTTTCTTAACATAAATTTAACCTAACCTTATCGCAGGAGTGATATCTTATCAGGTTCATAGTCCTGGCGATTATACAGTATATAAGGGGGTGGGAATTTTGGGGAACACCTTAGAATTCTGCAAACACAGTAGATTTTAAAGCAAGAAGCAGTAACGGGTAAAAAGGGTTATTTCAAAATAATAAAATGGTCAATCTACTAGGGTTTTGAGGACAGAGCCTCAAAATATATAAACCAAAAATTGACAAAACTAAAAGAAGTAGACAAATCTGCAATAAATGACAGAAATTATTACAACTCTCTCTCTGCAACTGATTGAAAATTCAGTGAAAAAATCCATAGCAATATAAAATTTTTGAAGTATATAATTAATAAATCTGACCTAACTGACATCTTTTAGAACATTAAACTCTACAGCTTAAGAATGTACATTATTTTCAAGTGCACAATACAAAAATTGACCATATACTGGACCATGATATAAATGTAACCAAATGTCAAAGGATTGTAATCACTTGTAAAATGTCCTCTGACCACATTGGAATTGAACTGGAAATTAATGCAAAAAAATATCAAGAAAATTAAAAAATTTTGGAAATTAAGCAATTTACTCCCAACTAACTTAGGGGTTAATGAAGAAATCACAACAGATATTTTTAAAATATTTCGAGCTGAAAAAACAATATGTTACTACATATGTTGTTATTGTTAGGTGCTGTCGAGTCAGTTCTGACTCATAGCGACCCTATGTGCAACAGAACGAAACACTGCCCAGTCCTATGCCATCCTCACAATTGTTATGCTTCAGCCCATTGTTGAAGCCACTGTGTCAATCCATCTGGTTGAGTGTCTTCCTCTTTTTGCTGACCCTCTACTTTACCAAGCATGATGTCCTTCTCCAGGGACTGATCCCCCCTGATAACATGTCCAAAGCATGTGAGATGAAGTCTCACCATCCTCGCTTCTAAGGAGCATTCACAGATTTGTTCGTTCTTTTGGCAGTCCATCGTATATTCAATATTCTTTGCCAACACCATAATTCAGAGGTGTCACTTCTTCTTCAGGCTTCCTTATTCATTGTCCAGCTTTTACATGTGTGTGAGATGATTGAAAATACCATGCGTTGTGTCAGGTGCACCTTAGTCCTCAAAGTGACATCTTTGCCTTTTAACTTTAAAGAGGTCTTTTGCAGCAGATTTGCCCAATGCAACATGTCATTTGATTTCTTAACTGCTGCTTCCATGGGTGTTGATTGTGGATCCAAGTAAAATGAAATCCTTGACAACTTCAATCTTTTCTTTGTTTATCATGGTGATGCTTATCGGTCCAGTTGTGAGGATTTTTGTTTTCTTTATGTTGAGGTGTAATCCATACTGAAGGCTGTGGTCTTTGATCTTCATCAGTAAGTGCTTCAAGTCCTCTTCACTTTCAGCAAGCAAGGTTGTGTCATCTGCATAACAAGGTTGTTACTGAGTCTTTCTCCAGTCCTTATTATGTTACTACATATTGATGAATTCTAAATCCATATTTCAAGGTTTTTACCCATAAATACTTACGTTAATAAAAAGAAAGGCTAAAATTCAATTATATAAGTATCTAAAGAAGTTAGGGAAAAAATGGCAAAGTAATCCCAAAAAAGTAGAAAAAAGAAAATAATGTTAGAAGCATAAATTAATCTAATAGGAAGCAAATATACAATAGCAAGGATTGACAAAGTTAAAGTTAATTATTAGATATAAATAATAAAGCTGAAAACATTTGTAGGACTGATCAAGAAAATAGAGAAAGTACAAACTATTAATATTAGAAATGAAAAAGAGGATGTCACTAAACTAAAAAATCATCAATTAAAAGATAATGAGACTATATTTATGACCAGTGTTATACTAGTAAAATTGAAGAGATAGGGAAAAAAATAAAATCTACCAAAACTGACACTGAAAGAAATAGAGAATGTGAGTAGTCATAAACCTATTAAAGGAATTGAACCCATAAGTTAAAACTTTCCACAAAGAAAATTCCAGGCACAGATATCTTCACTGGGCAATTTGTCTGAACATATAAGAAAAAAATAACACCTATCTTTAAAAAAAAAAATCTTCCAGAGGATAGACAACGAGGGAATATTTCCCAACTCTTTTTATGAGGCCAGCATATCTTTGATACTGAACTCTGTCAAGCACATCACAAGAAAGGAAGTATATAGACCAATCTCTTTCATGAATATACAGGCAAAAAATCCTACATATAATGTTAGAAAACAGAATTCAGTGTTATAAAAAAAAGATTATATCTCAGAACCAAGTTGTGTTTATTCCGGAAATGCAATATTCAAAAAAAGCAATCAATGGAATTCAGCACATTAAGTAAATGAAGTTTTAAAATCTGCGATAATGTGATTAAATGGGCATTTGATAAAATTCAACATTTATTCATGATAAAATGTCCTACCAAGGAATGAATAGAAGGGAAATTCATTAGTCTGAAAAAGGGTTTCTAGAAAAAACAAAACAAAATGACAACTCTACAGCAAACATCATACTTATTGGTAACATATATTTGAAGTTTTTTCCATATAAGGAATGAGACAATGATGCCTGCTCTCAACGTCAAATTTGTGGTTTTGGCCAGTTAAGTAGGTCAAGAAATGGAAATAACATAAAGATTGGAAAGGAAGATAAAAAACTGTTATTACTCAGAGGCAACATTATTGTATACGTGGAAAGTCCAAAAGAATCTACAAATAAATTATTTTAATAAATTCGAAAATTTAGAAAGGTCACTGGATACAACATCAATATACAAAATTTAATTGTATTTATATATGCTAGCAAGAAGATGTAGCAGTCTACTTCTGTAAAGATTTACCGCCTTGGAAACCCCATGGGGGCAGTTCTACTCTGTCCTATAAGATCACTATGAGTCAGAATCGACTTGATGGCAATGGGTTTAGCAATAACAATTATAAATTAAATTTTTTTCAATTTTTTAAAATGATACTAAACATATATAATTTTTTAAATCTATTGCTTCACAGGATAACATGAATAAATCTGACATATTATTGACCAAAAGAATACAGAACCAAAATAATTCATACTGTATGGTTCCATTTATATACATTTCAAAAGCAGGTTAAACTAATTTAGGGTGTTGAAAGTCCAGATAGTGGCTGCCACTGGGAAAGAGATGGGGGTTGTGATTAGGAAAGGAATGAAAGGGACTTTGGTGGTAATTTTCTATTTCTTGACATGAGTGGTGGTTATACAAGCATGGTCATTTTGTGACACTTCATCATATTGTAACTGTATTTGTGCATTTTTCTTCATGTATGTTATAATTCAATAAAAAGTTTACAAAAAAATATCTGAGACTAACATTACTGAAGGTCAGCAGTTCAAATCCACCAGCCACTCCTTGGAAACCCTATGGAGCAGTTCTACTCTGTCCTATAGGGTCGCTATGAGTCAGAATTGACTTGATGGCACACAACAACAACAACAACATTACTGAAAATGGAGTAGGAAACTCCAAAACTTTGTCACTCCACTAATGCTGATAAATTTTGGTAAGAGAGCACTTTGCCATTTTAACTTACTTGCTTACCATCACCCATTTCCCAGATTGGTGGCCACCATGAAGATGGCTGCCCACATACCCACATACATTCCAGCTTTCTGGAACCATAGAAAGCAATATGTACCTTATTCTGAAAAAATTGTGGTTGTGTGTTTTGATGTCTGGTGGCTTCCTGAAGGATTGGCCCAAGGATTGCCTTTGTTTCCTACGCCTTAGAGATTTCCTAAGGTTGAACCAGCTTCCTGGATGATATTTGTCAAAAGGACTTAAAGGCAAATGGGGAAAGCCACCTGGGGAAAAGGATAACAGGTGGAGCAAGCAATAGACAGACCCAAGAGCCTGGAAAGGAAGAGGCTAAAGAAGGAGATATATGGGGGAAATAAGGGCTTTGAAAAGCTCCTGGGTACGATGAAGAATCAAAAAGACTTCAAACATGTGCAGGGCTGGACACATGCTCAGAAAAAAGACCTAGGAAGATCCTAAGTTTTGACTTCTGGCTCACTTTTGGGCTTTGCACAAGCAGAAAATAAACGCTAAGACTGAGATATAAATAAACAAGCTAAGCATTCATTGAAAGAGGGTCCTATCATAGTCAATCTTCAAAGACTGAGGGTTTTTTTTCTTTTTTTTTTTTTGACTCTTGATGCTTAATAAAATTTTCATTAAATCACTAACTGGCCACTAAGCTAATGGAACAGATACTTCAGTGGACACACATGAGAAAGAATACAGACTCTACAAAATAGTTTAGAAAAGTAACTAAACATACAGACAACAACAATCCACACCAGGAGTAACAGCAAACCATGGGTAGGCAATAAATCTGATTTTCAGAGTTGCCACATTATAATATTAAAAATATCCAGTTTTTTCAAAAAAAATTATGAAAACCCTAAAGAAACAAGAACATAGCCCAGTCACAGGAATAACAAAAATGAATAAAAATGGTCCTTGAGGAAGCACAAACATTGAACTTACTAGATATAGTTTAAATCAACTGTCTTAAATATGCTCAAAGAGAGAGGGAACCATGGCGGGAGGGGAAACTAAAGGAAACGGAGAATATCAAGAAACAGAAATTACAGTCATCCGTTGGTATCCATGGGGGATTGGTTTTAGGACCCTCCCTGGATACCAAAATCTGCAGATACTCTAGTCCCTTATATAAAATGGTGTAGTATTTTCATCTAACCTAAACAATCCTCCTGTATACTTTAGATCATCTCTAGATTACTTATGTTTCGGTCCGTGGTTGGTTGAATCTTTGTATGCAGAACCCATGGATATGAAGGGCTGACTGTATAAAAACGTAACAAATAGAAATTCTAAAATTGAAAAGTGCAATAACTGAAATGAAAAATTTTGTAGAGGAGTTCAACAGTAGATTTGATATGGTAGAAGACAGTATTAGTGAACTTGAAGCTAGGTCAATTGAGATGATCCATTCTAAAAGCAGAAAGAAAAAAAAATGAACAGAGCTTGAAATCTGTCAGACACTATCAAGAACACCAATATACAGTTTCAACAACAAATAGTGCTGGGATAATTGGATCTTCATGTGTGAAAGAATGAAATTGTACCCATATCTCACACCATTAACAAAGTAAGCTCAAAATGGATCAATGACCTAAATGTAAGAACTAAAACTATAAAGCAAATCAAAGAAAATGTAGGGGTAAAGCTTGAAGACCGTGTTTTTGACAATGGATTCTTAGATATGCCACCAAAAGCATTAGCAACAAAAGAAAAAATAAATTGGACTTCATCAAAACTAAAAACTTTTGTTCATCAAGAACTTTATTAAGAGAGTGAAGAGATGACCCACAGAATGGAAGAAAATATTTTTAACCATACCTCTAATAAGGGTTTTAATATCCAGAATATTGAAGTTGTCAAGGATTTCATTTTACTTGGATCCACAGTCAACACCTGTGGAAGCAGCAGTCAAGAAATCAAATGACGTATTGCATTGGGCAAATCTGCTGCAAAAGACCTCTTTAAAGTGCTACAAAGCAAAGATGTCACTTTGAGGGTAAGGGTGCGCCTGACCCAAGCCATAGTATTTTCAACCACCTCATATGCATGCAAAAGCTGGACAATGAATAAGGAAGACTGAAGAATTGATGCCTTTGAATTATGGTGTTGGCAAAGAATATTGAATATACCATAGACTGCTAGAAGAACGAACAAATCTGTCTTAGGAGAAGTACAGCCAGAATGCTCCTTAGAAGGGAAGATGGCAAGATTTCATCTCACTTACTTTGGACATGTTATTAGGAGGGACCAGTCCCTGGAGATGGACATCATGCTTGGTAAAGTAGAGGGTCAACTCTTCCTCTTTTGGAAGTCCAGTGAGATGGATTGGCACAGTGGCTGCAACGAAGGCCTCAAGCATAGCAATGATTGTGAGGATGGCACAGGACCAGGCAGTGTTTTGTTCTGCTGTACATGGGGTCACTATGAGTCAGAAATGACTCGATGGTACCTAACAACAACAATATCCAGGATATATGAAGAACTTCTACAACTCAACAACAAAAGACAACTCAATTTGACAATGGGCAAAGGACTTGAATAAACACTTCTCCAAAGAAGATATACAGATGTCAAATAAACACGTGAAAAGATGCTTAATGGCATTAATCATTAGGGGAATGTAAATCAAAACCAAAATGAGATACCACTTCAGCCTGTTAGGATGGTTATTGTCAGAAAAATAAAAATAGCAAATGTTGACAAGTATGTAGAGAAATTGGAACCCTTATGCATTGCTGGTGGGAATGTAGAATGGTGCAGCCACTGTGGAAAAGTTTGGCAATTCTTCAGAAAGATACATTTAATGATCATATGGCCAAGCAATTCCATTCCTGATTTATACTCAAAAGAACTGAGAGCAAGGATTCAGATAGATACTTGTAGAACAATGTTCATTGCAGCATTATTCACAATAGCCAAAATGTGGAAACAACTCAAGTGTCTATCAACAGATGAATGGATAAACAAAATGAGGTATATACAGACAATTGAATATTATTCAACCATAAGGAGAAATGAAGTTCTGATACAAGCTACTATGTGGATGAACCTTGAAGACATAATGCTAAGTGAAATAAGTCAGACACAAAAGGATAAATATTTTATGATCCCACTTATATGAAATATTTATAATAGGCAAATGCATAGGGACCAAAGTTTATTAGTGGTTACCAGAGATTGGTGGGAGGGGAAAAATTGCTTAAAAGGTACAGAGCTTTTGTTTTGGTGACGGAAAACTTTTGGAAATAGTTGTTATGATTGCCTAATTTTAGTTAATATCACTGAATTGTACACTTAAAATGATTAAAATAGCAATTTTTGTTGCATATATTTACCATAATAAATATAAAAAAGACTTAAGGAAAATAAAAGAATACCAATATTTGCATAATAGCAATCCTAATAGGAGAGGAGAGAGAGAAAGGGGAAGAAAGAATATTTGAAGAAATAATGACCAAAAACATCCAAAATTTGATGGAAAACATTAATCTGCTGATAGGATCCTATACATAGAAAACCCTAAAGACTCCACGAGAAATTTACTGGAACTAATAGAAAGATTCAGCAGAGTAGCAGGATACAAGATAAACATTCAAAAATCAGTTGGATTCCTATACACCAGTAAAGAGAACGATGAAAAGGAGATCAGGAAATCAATACCATTTTCAATAGCCCCTAAAAAGATAAAATACTTAGGAATAAATCTGACCAGGAATATAAAAGACCTATACAAAGAAAACTACAAAACACTGCTGCATGAAATCCAAAGGGATCTACATAAATGGAAAAACATACCGTGCTCATGGATAGGCAGACTCAACATTGTGAAAATGGCAATTCTACCTAAAGTAATCTACAAATACAATGCAATCCTGATACAAATACCAACAACATTCTTCAAAGAGATGGAAAAACTAATCATTAACTTTATATGGAAAGGGAAGAAACCCCAAATAAGTAAAGCACTACTGAAGAAGAAGAATAAAGTTTGAGGACTCACACTACCTGACTTGAGAACCTACTATACAGCTACAGTACTCAAAACAGCCTGGTACTGGTACAACAACAGAGACATTGACCAATGGAACAGAATTGAGAACTCAGATGTAAATCCATCCATCTACGCTCACCTGATTTTTGACAAGGGCCCAAAATACATCAAATGGGGAAAAGACAGTCTTTTCAACAAATGGTGCTGGCAAAACTGGATATCCATTTGTAGAAAAATGAAACAGGACCCATACCTCACACCATATACAAAAACTACTTCAAAATGGATCAAAGACCTGAATATAAAGCCTCAAACTATAAAATTCATTGAAGAAAAAATAGGACCAACACTTCAGGCCTTAATACATGACATTAACAGGATACAAACCATAAACATCAACACAAAAAACCCAACAGATAAACTAGATAATTGGGATCTTCTAAAAATCAAACATCTATGCTCTTCAAAAGACTTCACCAGAAGAGTTAAAAGAGAACCTACAGACTGGGAAAAAATTTTTGGACAGTACAAGTCAGACAAAGGTCTAATCTCCATAATCTACAAGAAAATCCAACACCTCTACAAAAAGACAACCAATCCTATCAAAAAATGGGCAAAGGAAATGAACAGACACTTCACCAAGGAAGACATTCAAATGGCCAACAGACACATGAGGAAATGCTCGCGATCACTAGCCATTAGAGAAATGCAAATTAAAACCACAATGAGATACCATCTCACCCTGGCATTACTGGCACAAATCAAAAATACTGGAAATAACAAATGTTGGAGGGGCTGCGGGGAGACGGGAACTCTTATACACTGCTGGTGGGAATGCAAAATGATACAACCATTTTGGAAAATGATATGGCATTTCCTCAGAAAGCTAGAAATAGACATACCATTCGATCCAGCAATCCCACTCCTAGGAATATATCCTAGAGAAATAAGAGTCATCACTCGAATAGACATACGCACACCTATGTTCATGTCAGCATTATTCACAATAGCAAAACGATGGAAACAACCTCGATGTCCATCAACAGATGAATGGATACACAAACTATGGTACATACACACAATGGAGTACTATGCAATGAGAAAGAACAACAATGAATCTGTGAACCATCTCATAACATGGATGAAACTGGAGGACATTATGCTGAGTGAAATAAGTCAATCACAAAAGGACAAATATTGTATGAGACCTCTACTATAAAAACCCATGAAAAAGTTCACATGCAAAATGTAACAATCCTTGTTGGTTACCAGGGATGGGAGGGGGGGGGAAATGCTAAATAGGTAATAGGTAAGTGGTAACTTGGGTGAGAGGTGAGATAGTACATAGTACAGGGCAAACTAACACAACCTGCACAAGGAAAGGTCGTGGAGGCCCTATAGACACATCCAAACCCCCCGAGGGACTGAGTTGTTGGACGGAGGGCTCTGGGGACCATGATCTCGGGGAACATCTAGCTCAATTGGCATGACACTACTTATAAAGATAATGCTCTACATTCTACCTTGGTGAGTAGTGTCTGGGGTCTTAAAAGCCTATGAGCGGCCATCTAAGATACTCCACTGATCTCATCCCTTCGGGAACAAGGGAGAATGAAGAGAACAGGATTCAATGAAAAGATTAGTCCAAATGACTAATTGTCCACAGCTACCAAGGCCTCCACCGGACTGAGTCCAGTACAGCTGGATGGTGCCCGGCTACCACCAATGACTCCTCTGACCAGGATCACAACAGAGGGTTCTGGGCAGAGCTGGAGAAGGATGTAGAGCATAATTTTAACTCCAAAAAAAAAAAAAAAAAGAAGACCAGATTTACTGGCCTAAAGAATACTGGAGAAACCTCGAGAGTGTGGCCCCCAGACACCCTTTCAGCTCAGAGGTGAAGTTACCTTCGAGTTTCGATGTTAAGCCTGGGAATGGACAGCCCAGTAAAACTAAATGGGACTAACGAGGTACAGGAGTCCGGTGACAAGGGCCAGAAGGCAGAGGGAGAGTAGGAAATTGATGATAAGGAACACAAGTTGAATAAGGACACTGTCGATGTATTGTGAGATTGTTGACCACTGCTATAGGGCAACATTTGTAGTAACTATTAAATGGGAGGCTGTTTTGTCCTGTAAGCCTTCATCTTGGGCGAGAATGGCAGCACAATTGGAAGAGCATAGTCAATATCACTTAAATGTGTAAGTAAAAAGTTTTGAAATGGTGTTTAAATAAAATAAAAAATAAAAAAAAAAAAAATGAGACTAAAGAGGTACAATAGTCCACTGACAAGGTCCAGAGGACAGAAGGGGACAAGGAAGTCCCCTGGTGATAGGGAACACAAGGTGGAGTAAGGATATTCTTGATGTGCTGTGAGATTGTTAACCATTGTCATAGGGCAACATGTGTAGTAACTGTTAAATGAAAAACTATTTTGTTCTGTATGCCTTCATCTTAAGTGAGAATAACAGCACAGTTGGAAGAGCGTAGTCAATGTCACTGAACTGTGAATGTAGAAATTCTTGAAACGGTGTATCTTTGGCCATCTGTAATTTTCATCAAAAAAAAAGGTTGAGAATTTAGAGGCTTAATACGTTGTGGGGTTGTTAACCAATGTCATAGAACAACATGTGTACTATTTCATGAGAAACTATTTGCTCTGTAAGCTTTCACCTGAAGTACAATAAAATAAAAAAATTAAAAAAAAAAAAAAATAAAAAATAAAAAAAAAAAAAAAAATTAATCTGCTCATCCAAGAAACTCGACTAACTAAATATAATCTCAGATCCACACCAAGACACATTATAATCAAGTTGTTGAAAGACAAAGACAAACACTTTGAAACAGCAAAAGAGAAGTGACTCTTCATGTACAAGTTATCATCAACAGAATTAAAAGCCAATTTCAAATCAGAAACTATAGAGTTCGGAAGGCAGTGGGATGACATTTAAAAGTGGTAAAGGAAAAACAAAACAAACAAACAAAAAAACTGTCAACCAAGAATTCTACATCCGGCAATGCTATCCTTCAAAAATGAAGGAAAAATAAAAATATTTTTAGATAAGCAAAAGCTGAGGGAGTTCATTACTAGATCTGCCCTACATGTCCCTGGCTAAGACATACAATTAAGCACTCAGCTACTAACTGAAAGGTTAGTGGTTTGAGACCACCCAGAGGTGCCTCAGAAGAAAGACCTGGTGATTTTCTTCTGAAAGTCAGCAACTGAAAATTCTATGGAGCACAGCTCTCTCTGACACATGTGGGGTCACCATGAGTCAACATCGACTTTATGGCAACTAGTTTTAGACCTCCGTGCAAGAGGTACTAATAGGATTCCTTCAGGTTAAAATAAAAGGACACTTAACAGTTACTTGAAGCCACAGTTACTTGAAGCCACATGAAGAAATGAAGAACACTGATAAAAGTAACTACATAGGTTAATAGGTTGTTGTTGTTAGATGCCATCAATTCAGTTAATACTCATAGCAATCCTATGTATAACAGACTGAAATGTTGCTCAGTCCTGTGCCACCCTCAGAATAGTAGGTATGCTTGAGCCCATTGTTGCAGCCACTGTATCAATCCATTTCATGGAGGGTCTTCCTCTTTTTCATTGACCCTCTACTTTATTAAGCATAATATTGTTCTCCAGGGATTGGTCCCTCCTGATAACATAGAAGTGAGATGAAGTATCGCCATCCTTGTTTTTAAGGAGCATTCTGGCTGTGCTTCTTCCAAGACAGATTTGTTTGTTCTTCTGGTGGTCAATGGTATATTCAGTATTCTTTGCCAACACCATAATTCAAATACATCAATTCTTTCATCTTACTTTTTCATTGTCTAGCTTTCACATGCATATGAGGCAATTGAAAAGACTATGGCTTAGGTCAGGTGCACCTTAGTAATCAAAGTGACATCTTTGCTTTTTAAGATTTTAAAGAGATCTTTTGTAGATTTGCCCAATGCAATACGCCATTTATTTCTTGACTGCTGCTTCCATGGGCATTGATTATTGATCCAAGTAAAATGAAATGCTTGACAACTTCAGTATTTTCTCTGTTTATCATGATGTTATTGGTCCATTTGTGAGGATTTTTGTTTTCTTTATATTGATGTGTAATCTGTACTGAAGGTTATAGTCTTTAATCTTCCACCACCTGTCTGTCAGTCTGTCGTACAATGCTGGCTTATGTGTTGCTGTGATGCAGGAAGCTATGCCACTAGTATTTCAAGTATCAGTAGGGTCACCCATGGTGGACGTGTTTCAGCAGAGTTTCTAGATTAAGACAGAGTAGGAAGAAAGAACTGGTGATCTACTTAAAAAAAAAATTAGCCAATGAAATCATTATGGATAGCATCAGATCATTGTCTGCTATAGTGCTGGAAGATGAGCCCTTCAGGTTGGAAGGCACTCAAATTGTAACTGGGGAGGAGCTGCTTCCTCGAAAGTAGAGCTGACCTTAATGACATGGACAGAGTAAAGCTTTTGAGACCTTCATTTCCTTATGTGCCACAACTCAAAATGAGAAAAAAACAGCTGGAAACATCCATTAGTAATTGGAATGTGGAATGTATGAAGTATGAATCAAGAAGAATTGGAAGTCATAAAAAATGAAGTGGAAGATTGATATCCTAGACATTAATGAGCTGAAATGGACTGGTATTAGCCATTTTGAATCAGACAACTATATGGTCTGTTATGCTGGGAATGGCAAATTGAAGAGGAACAGCATTGCATTCATTGTCAAAAAGAACATTTCAGGATCCTGTCCGGAAGTACGATGCTGTCAGTGATAGGGTAATACCCATACACCTACAAGGAAGACCAGTTCATACGACTGTTACTCAAATTTATGCACCAACCACTAAGGCCAAAGATGAAGAAATTGAAGACTCTTACCAACTTCTGCAGTCTGAAATTGATCAAACATGCAATCAAGATGCATTGATAATTACTGGTGATTGGAATACAAAAGTTGGAAACAAAGAAGAAGGATCAGTAGTTGGAAAATATACCCTTGGTTATAGAAATGACTCTGGAGATAGCATGATACAATTCTGCAAGACCGATGAATTATTCATCGGAAATACCTGTTTTTAACAATATAAATGGCAGCTATACATGTGGACCTTGCTAGATGGAATACACAAGAATCAAATCAACTACATCTGTGGAAAGAGACAATAGGGAAGCTCGATTCTTCAGTCACAACAAGCCCAATAAAAAGACCAGAAAAGCTGTGGGATTACATCAAGGACATCATACATGAAGAAAGGTCATTAAAAAGGCAGGAAAGAAAGAAAAGACCAAAATGGATGTCAGGAGAGACTCTGAAAGTTGCTATTGAATGTAGAGTAGCTAAAGCAAATGGAAGAAATGATGAAGTAAAAGAGCTGAACAGAAGATTTCAAAGGGCAGCTCGAGAATACAAAGTAAAGTGACATAATAAAATGTGCGATGACCTAGAGTTAGAAAATCAAAATGCAGGACATGCTCAGCATTTCTCAAGCTGAAAGAACTGAAGAAAAAATTCAAACCTTGAGTTGCAATATGGAAGGATTCGGTAGGCAAAACAATTGAATGATGCAGAAAACATCAAAAGAAGATGGAAGGAATACACAGAATCACTGTACCAAAAAGCATTGATTGATAATCAACCAATTCAGGAGGTAGCATATGATCAAGAACCGATGGTACTAAAAGAAGTCATCCAAGCGCCACTGAAGGCATTGACAAAAAACAAGGCTGCAGAAAAGATGGAATACTAATTGAGATGCTTCAACAAATGGATGCAACACTGGAAGCACTCACTAGTCTGCCAAGAAATTTGAAAGACAGCTACCTGGCTAACCAACTGGAAGAGTGCCCATTCTAAAGAAACATGATCCAACAGAATAGAAAATTGTCAAACAACCCTTCAGCCAAAGATTAGGCTTGCCCATAAAACAAAATGAGACTAAATGGGCACACCAGCCCAGGGGCAAGGATAAGAAGCCAGGAAGGGACAGGAAAGCTAGTAATGGGGAACCCAAGGTCGAGAAGGGGAAAGTGTTGACATGTCGTGGGGTTGGTAACCAATGCCACAAAACAATATGTGTATTAATTGTTTGGTGAGAAACTCATTTGCTTTGTAAACCATCTGAAGTACAATTTAAAAAATTGTCTAACAATATCGTTAATATCACATGTAAGCAAAACTTTGCTGAAGAGAATTCAAAAATGACTGAATTAGCTGTACATTGACAGGGAACTTCAAGAAATTCAAGCTGGATTCAGAAAAGGACATGGAACAAGGCATATCATTGCTGATGTTTGGTGGCTCTTGGCTGAAAGCAGAGAATACCAAAAAGATGTTTACCTGTGTTTTATTGGCTACATTAAGGCATTTGACCATGTGGATCATAACAAATTATGGATAACATTGTGAAGAATGGGAATTCCAGAACACTTAATTGTGCTCATGAAGAACCTGTACATAGACTAAGAGGCAGTTGTTCAAACAGAACAAGGGAATACTACAAGGTTGAAAATTGTAAAAGGTGTGCACCAGGGTTGTATCCTTTCACCTTACTTATTCAATCTGTATGCTAAGCAAATGATCAGAGAAGCTGGACTATATGAGGAAGAACAAGGCGTCAGGACTGGGGAAAGACTCATAAACTGCGATAAGCAGATAACACAACCTTGCTTGCTGAAAGTGAAGAGGACTTGAAGCACTTACTGATGATGATTAAAGACTACAGACTTCAGTATAGGTAAATATACAAGCCATTATTATCATATTTTTCATTTGTGTCTCTTTTCTTCCTATATGATATTTAAAATTGCATTAACAAGATTATTAATCTATTTTAATAGGCATATAGTATATAAATATCTAATTTATAAGCAAAAAAAGCATGAGGGGAGAGAACTGTATAGGAACAGATATTTGTATGTTATTGTAGTTAAGTTGTTACTAATTCAAACTAGAGTATTATAACTTTAAGATGCTAATTGTATTCTGCAGAGGAACAACCAAGAAAATAGCTAAAAATATACAGAAAAGGAAATGAGAAAGAAGTCAGAATGGTACACTAGAAGAAACAAAAACAAAATAAGGCAGGAATAGAGGAATTGAGAAACAAAAAGGATATCATTCACAGAAAACAAATAGCAAAATGGCAGAGCTAAGTCCTTTCATACCAACAATGACTTTAAATGTAAATGAAATAAACTCTTCAGTTAGAAGGCAGAGATTGGCAGAATTGATTTAAAAAAAAAAAAAATCTCCAGCTTTATACTGTCAGTAAGAGACTCACTTTAGATCCAAAGACATAAATAGGTTGAAAGTGAAAGGATGGTAAAAGATACTCCATGCAAATAGTAACCTGAAGATATTTGGGTTGGCTAGGGAGCCCTGGTGGCACAGTGGTTAAGAGCTTGGTTGCTAAACAAAAGGTTGGCAGTTTGAATCCACCACCTGTTCCTTGGAAACCATGTGGGGGCAGTTCTACTCTGTTCTGTAGGGTTGCTATGAGTCAGAATTGACTCGATGGCAGTGGGTTTGATTTCAGATTTATATTCAGCCCTAAGGGACAAAATACTGATATATGCAACAACAGGAATGAACCTCAAAAACATTATGGTAAGTGACAAATGCAGATACAAAAGATCTAATATTGTATGGATTCCACTTAAATGAAAATTCTAAGAGAAAAAGACAAGTTTATGGAAACAGAAAGGAGAGCAGTGATTCTCTGTGCCTGGGAGTGGAAAAGAGGATTACATGTTGGCATGAGAAAACTTTTTGGGGTGATGGAAATGTTCTAAAGCTGAATTATGGTGTTGGTTAGACAACTGTATAAATTTACTAAAAATTATCAAACTGTACATTTAAAATGGGTGAGTTTTATTGTATGTAAATTATACCTCAATCAAAGAGTTAAAAACATTAAAGCAAGCCACTCAGTCAGCGTTAAACCCCCTCTCCCTAGAAAAAAATCAATTGATCATGTATATATGTGGTTTGTTTTCTGGACTCTCTGCTATATTCCACTGATATGTGTCTTTTTTTTTCCCCACCAGTATCACAGTCTTGATTACTGTAGATTTAGAATAAGACTTTGTTTTACTTTTTTAAAATTTCTATGGCTGTACTTGATTTTTCCATTTAAATTTTAGAATCGGTTTGTTGTTTTCTACCAAAAAATTGGCATATTTCAATTGAGACTGCATTGAATCTATAGATTGTTGGGGAGAACTTACATCTTAGTAAGTCTTCCAATTCAAGAATATAGTATATCTCTCCATTTATTTGCATCTTCTTTGATTTCTTTCATCAGTGTCTTGTAGTTTCAGCATACAGGTCTAGCACACATTTTGTTAAGTTTATACTTAATTGTTTCATGCTTTGGTGCTATTATAAATGGTATTGCTTTTTAATTTCAATTTCCACATGTTCATTGCTAATATATAAAAATAAAATTGATTCTTGTACCTTGACCTTATATCTTACAACTGAGCTAAACTCACTTATAAGTTATAGTATTCTTTTCGTAGATTCCTTGGGATTTCTTACATAGCCAATCATGGGATCTGAAAATACAGGCAATTTTATTTCTTCCTTTTCAGTTTGTACGCCTTTTCTTTTTCTTCCCTTATTGCAATTGATAGGACCTCTAATATGATGCTGAATAAGAATGGTGAGAGTGAATATTTTTGCCTTGTTCATGGTCTTAGAGGAAAAAAGCTTTCAGTCTTTCAACTTTATATATAATGTTAGCTGTAGGTTGTTCTTAGATGCCCTTTATCAGATTTAGGAAATTTCCTTCTATTCCTAGTTTGGTGTGAATGTTATTCATTAATGGATGGTGAATTTTTCTTTCTCTATTAAGATGATCGTATGGCTTATCTTTTTTAATTTGTCAATATGGTGAATTGCATTGATTTTTTTTTTTTTTTTTAATATTTAACTCACCTTCCATTCCTGGAAAAAAACCCACTTAACCATGATGTATTAACTTTTCTATATATTGCTTGATTTGATTTGCTAGTATTTTGTTAAGGATTTTTACATCTATGCTCATGATAGTTGTTGGTTTGTAATTTTCTTTTCATGTAATATCCTTTTCTGGTTTTAGTGTCAGGGTAATGATGACCTCATAAAATGTGCTGGGAAGTATTCCATCCTCTTCTATTTTCTTAATGAATTTTTGTGGAAGTGGCCATTAGGTTATTTATTACCAAATATTGATACAACTCTCAATAGGTTTAAGGGATGTGCTTTTTATATTTTGAAGCTCAACTTTCATTTAACTCTGATATTCACTTTAAATTTATTTTAATATAATAAAATTAATTCAGATATCTTTTTCATTGAGTGTAAATTATCTTACAGAAAAACATATTGTTCATTTTTCATAGGTCAGTTTTCATTGCTCTCTATTACATGCAAAGTCTTCTTATAGTAAAATCCAAGGAATTCTTGTTCTTTTTCTAAACATAGATTTTAGTGATTTGTTTAAAAAAAAGGAACCATTGTTTTGAGCTTACAGGTGGTTTATCATACATTAGTATTAATTGGAATGGTATTGTTAAGCAAAATTTTAACAGTAGTAACTCATTTTTTTGTACTCTTAGAGTGATTATGATTTTTTATATACTGTGCTTTTTTGGTATGCTTTAATTAATGCTGATTTATTTCTCATCTAGTCATGCAGATGGATCAATAAAATTCTGGGATGCTTCTGCAAGTAAGTTTTAAGTTTCTCTTTGTATAACAGAGAACACTTTGTTAATATCACTCATAACCATCCACTGCTTTTTAGTTTTGGCAGTTAACATGTCAGGCAAAATTTTAGCATACATATACAGTTGTGTTGCAAAAAATCTATTTTCTATATTTTTAGATTGTACAATCTCGCTGTACTTTTATTCTATAATATAAAACAAACAGGACTAAGTCAATATCAGCAACCCATTGTATCTACAAGAGGCATGGTGCGTGGGCAAGTACCAAACTTCGTCAGATTAACTGTATTCAGGGAACTACCTTCACCTCCTACTTGTGCAGTATTGTTATTTTATTCCGATAGTCTTCACTTTTCTTCCCTGCTTGTCTCCCAAGTTTTGTGAGGCTCAAAAGAAATGATTGATAATTGTAAAACTCTTGAGAATTTTGTAATTTAAGGAATAAAAGTATTCTCCTCAGTATTGAAAGACATACAAAGATATTTAAGACCTGATTATACCTGTATCCTTCAGAAAACTCACTGTCACTAGACAAGATAAAGGAATGCACATATATAGGTATAGGGCAAATAATATAGGAACTGTAAATGTAGTACAACCCAGATATTATTTGTGATCAAAGATGGAAGAGATTCCTTTGAATCAGATAGACCCAGGAAAGGAGTTTTCGTGGAGTGACATTTAATTTGAGTTTTGGAAGTCAGTTAAGGTTTTGCAAGTTAGGGATTACAGGAGAAGAACAAGTGAGAAATCTCTTCCGAGTATGAGAAAGCAGGAAGATGTGGGTAACTCTTTTGGAGATAAGAAATACAAGAGAGGTCTGGAGGTTTGAATTTTGTGGTGACACCAGGAAATGCAAGTGAAAGTATTATGCAGGTAGGGAAAACAGTCAGAAACGGAAACTAATGAAGAAGCACCATAAAAGTGATATTTGAATCTCTAGGAGTGAATAATTTCAAAAGATGACTGTGATAAACAGAAAAGTAGAAGAAAAAAAGTTGAATATTGATGATATTCTTAGCCCACAAGCTAGAGTCCCTCAAAAACTGAGCACAGTATCAGTGAGGCAAAAAGATTAAAAGAATTAAAGCCATGGATTCTGAGGTCACTTTCTGACCTCACACGGTAAAGAACAAGTGCTTTAGGGGAAATTCCAAAGGGCAACAGATTTTCTTTTGATGATTGTTTTCATGCAAATCTGAGTCTATTCCTGAAACTAAATTCATTGCAGAATGCCATTGCTCCTTTCCCACCACTTCAAAGTCATCCCTTAGCTTCTAAAACATGACAGGACACATTAGCACTCTAATTACTAGCGTGCACACCACCCTTAAGCGTATATGATATGTATTTTAAGAAATTGGTTTTTTAATAAAATATTATTTAAATCAGAACATAAACTGCAGCATGTTTAGTTTTTACAGTAATCAACTATCGGGGCATACCTCCAACTTAATGTATGTCATTGAAGAAATATCACTTAGTTTGCTAGTTTTGTTTTCATTTTTCAGGAACATCATCTAATGCAGAAAGTGAGGTTATACTGAATTTGAATAAATGGAGTTTATGTTATTATGTGTGCTTGCTTTCTACTGCTACCACAACTTAGCAGCTTGAAACAACACCCATTTACTTTCTTAAAGTTTCTGTGGGTCAGGAATCTGGGCACTATTTAGCTGGGTGCTTTGCTCGAGGTCTCACAAGACTGCGATCCAAGGTGTCGACTGGGACTGCAGTTTTATCTGAGGCTCAGTGTCCTCTTCCAAGCTCACATGATTATTGGCTGAATTCATTTTCTTGCAGCTTTAGGACTAATGGTGGCTTGCTTCTTCAAGGATAGCAAGAGACTGTCTCTCTAATTTCAGGGGGAGCCCCGGTCTTCCTTTTAAAGGAATTACCTGATTAGGTCGAGCTCATTCAGAATAATCCCTTTACTGATTAACTCAGTCAACTAATTAGGGACATTAATTATGCCTGCAAATCCTTTTACTTTTGCCATATATAATATATGTAATATAATTATGGGAGTGATATCCCATCTGACTTCAGAACCCGGCCACAGCTGCAAATACAATGCTTTGTCCACTTTAAGAACTATTTTAGTTAGACATGTTTTCAAGTTTACAGAAAAGTCGCAAAAATAGTACTGTGAAGTCCTGTATATTCTTCACCCAGATCCCCCAAATGTTAACATATTACTACGTTTGTTTTATCCTTCTGTCTCTCGCTCTTGCCCCACTCCTTCTCTTTCCCTGCCAATGTAGTCACAAAAACACAAGTATATACATACATATACGTTTATATATGTATGTGTGTATGTATGTATTTTTTATATATATGTGTGTGACGAGTTTTTTTTAATATGTGTGTGAATATATAAATATGTATGTAGACAGATGGATAGACAGACACATAGCTTTCTTTTTTGGAATCATTTGCTATTAAATTGCAGACATGGTGCTGCTCTAACACTACATAAGCCTAAATACTTCAGTGTGTTTTACCTACAAACAAGGATATTCTCTTACATAACCAAAGTACCAAACTAAAACAAACTCGTTGCCGTACAGCCAATTCCAACTCATAGCAACCCTATAGGGCAGAGTAGAGCCGCCCCATAGAGTTTCCAGGCTGAAATCTTTACAGAAGCAGACTGCCACATCTTTCTTCTGTGGAACAACTGGTAGATTTGAAGCACCAACCTTTCAGTTAGCAGCTGAGAACTTAACCACTGCACCACCATGGCTTCTTAAACCAAAGTACAGTTATTAAAATAAGGAGATTAATATTTATACAATACTGTCATTTAATCTGGAGTCCCTGCGTGGCACCAACAGTTAAGTGCTTGCCTACTAGCCAGAAGGTTGGTGGTTTAAGCTCACCCAGAGATGCCTCAGAAGACAGGCCTGGCGATCTGCTTCTGAAAGGTCACACTATGGAGCGTAGTTTACTCTGCTATACATGGAGTCACCATGAATCAGAGTCAACTTGACAGCAACAAACAACAATTATTGTCTTACTAATAATGTATTTTATGATAAAAGAAAATTCAGGATCATTTATTACATTGAATTGTCATATCTTTTGAGTTTTTAAAAAATCTGAAACAGTTTCTGAGTCTGTTTCATGACATTAACATTTTTTGAGAAGCTTAGACCAGTTATTTTGTAGAGCCCCCTTCAGTTTAGGTTTATCTGATGTTTCTCATTATTAGATTCAGATTATACATTTGTGGAAGCAATACCATAAATATAGTGTTTTTCTCAGTTGCCTGTCCATTTTTAGCAATTAGTAAATTTTCATTGAATTGAATTGACCTGATACATTGGTCATAAAGCAAAAAGAAACCGTAAAAAGCATGTTTCTTTGATATTTGTGAGAATGTACTTTGAGGTTCATCTTTACCTCTGAACAAATATTTTGCTATACTAGTCCCAAATGTTTCTCTGTGTGCAGACGCTAAAGCTACTAATGATTGAGAGTCAGTTCTGCAGCAAATATGAAACTTGTTAATCTAGAAATTCTGCTGTGGTCCAGTAGAGAGCTAATCACCGGGGTATAGCTGCTGTATTTAAACTTCTGTGTAATCTCTAACATATTTTATATGTTAATGCAGTTTTAGCCCCAGAAATGTCCTAAGTTTGTTAGAATTTTGGGAACCATGAGCTAATTATGACAGAAGTAATAGTTGTTGTTGTTGTGAGGTACCGTCAAGTTGGTTCCGACTCATAGCGACCCTGTGTATAACAGAATGAAACACTGCCCAGTCATTTAAAATTCCACTTTCATTGTTACATTTATTAAAGAAAGCAATTACCATAAATTTTAGTTAGTATTTGTTATGATTTTAATATTGCAATATTTTGTACATGCCCAATAATCCCGTTTGTAGAGATTAACTCAATATAAAATATTAAGAAGTAACTTAGCCTAAAATGACAAAAACATTTCTTAATCAGATTTTGATGTTTTTAAATAGGCACTATTCTAGCTCCAGAACTACCGGATATTTTTTAACTTTTTCAGGGATCCTTTGTAGAATCAGAGCTTTTTAATAAGAGAGTTTTTCAGGCTCTTAAATGGAAAAATATTTCCCTGAATAAATCAATATTCCTGCAAACAACTCGCAAACCTAAAGTTTTATGAGATTGTAACTGATCGTTCCTGACACAGACCCACTCAGAGAAGATCCTTTCTAAAATAATTACAGATTCTTGGGCTCCCAGTGTTGCTAGCTAGTAAATGACAAGTGTTTCTTACCTGAAGGAATGTCTAAAAATTTGTTAAGGGGGCAAATGCTCTAGGGATAGTATCAACCTCTTATCTAACTATCAAAGGTGAAAATTCTGAAAAAGGATGGAGAATAAGGAGAAAATAAAGCTGACATTTTCAGTGTAAATTTTCTGAACCTCAATGTTTTCATCAATAAGTGAGGGTGAAAATATCCACTTTATGGCACTTTCCTGAGGATCACATAAGATAATGCATACAAAGCATCTACATATTCCTTGGTATATAGTGTATGTTCAGTAAATATTTCTTCCCTGTACACTACCTTCAGCCAAAATACATGTATATGAAAACATGACATAGAATACTTATTAGTTAAAACATAATTTTGTCTGCTTTATAGTTTAACAAATATATTTAAAAAGCTTTAACAACATTAAGAATTTAATTCAAATTAGAAGATAACTATGCATCAATATCTTATAGTAACTCTGCAGATGCTGTACAAGCTAAAAACTTCAAAAGTATTTGAAAAACAGAAGGTAGGAGAAGGAAGACAAACATGTGAAATTGTAGAGGAAGATCCATATGCCATTCAGATGATTTACTGGTGTCCAGAGAGCAGAATATTCTGTGTATCAGGAGTCTCTGCATATGTCATCATTTATAAATTCAGCAGACATGAAATTACAACAGAAATAGTGGTAAGTCATTTAAAATTGAACTTTCACACTTACAGTTATTAGAAAAAAACAATTATCATAGATTTTGGCTAGTACTTGGTTTTAAGCCATTTAAACTGCAATACATAACCAGTAATCCAGTTCATAGGATTTTTAATTATTGCTGTTATTCAGTATAATATATTAAAAAATAATTTGGCGTAAAATGACAAAAACAATTCTCTATGAAAACTTGATACTATTAAATAAGATAATTTATGTTTTATTTTATGCATAGATGTCAAATTAATGTAGGCTTAGTTCTATACCTTTATTAAATTTTAAAAAGTTTATCTGATTTGTCTTTTCTTGTCAACTAATTGCCACAAATGATTATTACTCAATTAGGATAAGATTACTTTTAGTCATTTTCTATATATATATTGGTATTATTATATTATGGTAAAAACAATTATGGGGCTGCCTTACCAATCTTAACTTTAAAAATAATGAAATAACTTGATTATCAAAATAATGATGCTTGCTTAAGATAAAATTAATCTAAATTAAGGCACCTGTAGATGATTGGCCTTCCTGCTCAAACCATTTTTACCATTTTACCAAAAGATAAAGATTTTCTATTACATGCTTGTATATGACTGTTTTTACCTCAACAGCTAAAATTAAGTATTGCCCTTTTATAGTATATTAGTTAAAAATCCAGGCTTTGGATTTAGATAAACCTGAATTTTAATTCTGACTTTATGATTGAATAACTGTATCACTCTGAGCAAGTCATAAGAGTGGTTAGTCAATCGTAGAGTCTCATCACCTATATAATTTCTGTGGAAATAAAATGGAAAATAATAATAAAATGGAAGTAATAATACCAATTTCATAGGATTCTTGTGAGGATTATATAAAGTCATTACAATAGTGTCTAAACTTAGTAAGCACTCAACAATTGGTAATTGTTGTCACTAGCATTTTTCTGTAGTTTAAAGATGATTATGACAATCATTTGATCTTACTTTATTCACCACTTCATAGTGATGTTTCTTCATAAGCAGTTTTCAACCTCAAAATTCTCATTTTGACATTGTAAAGCATATATTTATACTATAAAATTTGTCTTAATTGGAATATTTAATGCAGTCATAAAGTACTTAATTTTAAAACATTTTGTTAAAAAAAGTTTTTGGATTGCCTTTGAATTCCTATAAAATTACCATATGCTTTTCATTAACCATCTGACAAAGCTAATGAGATTAAACAAGTAATTGCTAAGCTAAGCTAAACAGAAAAAATTGTTTTAGAAAATATTTGCTGAATTAATCCAGTCAAAGTCAAAATGGTATGAAAGTGTTTTTAAACAATAAAACCTGTTGCCATGGAGTTGATTCCAACTCATGGTGACCCAATATGTTACAGAGAAGAACTGAGCTCCATAGAGTTTTCTTGGCTGTAGTCTTTACAGAAGCAGATGGCCAGGACTTTTTTCTATGGTACTGCTAGGTGGGTTCAAACCTCCAACCTTTTGGTTAGTAGTCAAGCACAAACCGCTTGTATCACCCAGGGATCTGTTGTGAACAATAAAGCCCTTTACAGATAATAATTTGGGTTTTTTAAATATATATACATATGTATGCACACATATATATTTATTAGAGTGTGTGTATGTATGTATATAAACCAATCAACCAACCAGCTGCCATCAAGTTGATTTAGATTCATATATATTCACCCACAAACTTCACACAAACACACACATACACACACACACATAAATGCAGTTTAATTTCTTTCATTGGAATAACCATAACTAATTCTTTAGTCTAAATTTATCATATACTGAATTGTAATTTATACTTTATTTTAAAGAATATTAATTATATAGAAAATTTATCTCCATTTATATTTTTACTATAATTTTGAAAAATTTTAAAAAATATTTTACTTTTTTATAATTGTCATTTGAATATTTCATATATTCCATATAATTCACTATTTAATTCAGTTTGCACTAGTTCTCAACTTTGTTATACATTGACTTTATTAATCTGAAAAAATCTTATTACTAGTTCCTGCAAAATTTATCAGATATTTTAATGTAATGATTTATTATTATGACTTAGATTAAATTAAAATTTGATTTTTTTCCAGTCATTAGAGGTACGACTTCAGTATGATGTTGAAGATATTATTACCCCCGAACCAGAAGCAAGTCCTCCATTTCCAGATCTCTCATCCCAGCTTCCTTCAAAGAGTCTTTCTGGGAGCACTAACACTGTGGCTAGTGAAGGAGTAACAAAGGACAGTATTCCATGCCTCAAGTAAGAGTCACTATCAAACTTCAAAATACTTATACATGTAAATGATATAATTCTATGAAACTGAGCCAAATAAAATCACTTTTCTCTTTTATTAAGTTGTTGTCTGTCGCAGCCTCTCACACAGGGCACCATCTGTCGCAGTGGTGGCGAATGTCTGGACGGCGGAGACAGTAACCAAACACAACTCTTACAGAGGAGTGGGGCCAGGAGGGTCACTCTGAGGAGTCGAACCTCGGCTTCAGTCCCAGGAGTTTATTTATAGTCAGTACAGCAAGCAGTGAAGCAAATAACAGAACAATGGGCTTTGGGTGTGGGCAAGGGAGAAGGAATTCAGGTAAACAAGCCAATCAGTAAAGGGACAATAGGTTTGGGAAAAACAAGTCGTGACAAGTCTCAACGTGTTGGGGACAAGTCTCAACATGCTGTGCAGCATAGTGGCCTGTGGGGGCTGCAGTTGTCAATAGTGCAGCCATGTTTAAATGGCATATATCCCCACAGTTGTCAACTTATCTGTAATCCTCCAAGAAGTACCCTAGGTCCTTTAAAGATCCATGAAGAGTACAAGGCTTACTTAATCATATACAGTAAAACCTGTGAAAGCCAGAACATGTGTGTCTTAGGCATCTAGTGCTGCTCTAACAGAAATACCACAAGTGGATGGCTTCAACAAAAAGAAGTTTATTCTCTCTCAGTCCAGTAGGCTACAAGTCGAAATTCAGGGCGTCAGCTCCAAGGGGACGCTTTCTCTGTTGGCTCTGGAGAAAGGTCTGTGTCATCAATCTCAGCGCAGGAACCTCAGGTCCAAAGGACACGCTCTGCTTCCGGTACTGCTTTCTTGGTGGTATGAGGTTCCCATGTGTCTCCGCTCGCTTCTGTCTTTTATATCTCAAAAGAGACTGGCTTAAGACACTATCTAATCTTGTAGACCTCATCAGTATAACTGCCGCTAATCCATCTTATTACATCATAGTGATAGAGTTTACAACACATGAGGAAATCACATCAGATTACAAAATGGTATACAGTCATACAATACTGAGAATCATGACCCAGCCAAGTTGACAGATATTTTCAGGGGACACAATTCAATCCATGACAATGTATAAGGTGAAACTTGTCAAAGAAAAAAAACTCAAATATTTTCCACTGAAATGAGTGATAGAAAACTGGTAAGACTACACCCTGTCAAAGGCAGAAAACTTGCAAGACCCAGAAAACCAAGGCAGTTCCATCGAGTTCTGGCTCTCACAGGTTTCACTATATTTCCTTCCCAGAAAGACCCTAAAGAAAATATGACTTTAATAGACTGGGGGAAGTTTGGCAGGTCAAAAACTTGACCATTTGCTTAGTATTTTCCAGTTGACAAAGTATACATAGGGAATTACTTCAGCCCTCTCAGAATAAAAAAGAAAACCAAACATACTGACTTCTACAAAAGCACTATGTTAGAAAAAGGATTTCTGTCATGATTGCTAGGATATTGCATAGTATTTCTTTCTCTGTTTTTTTAACTGATGCTATTTGGTAATAAACTATGGTCCTTTAATATATCTAGACAAAATTTAGTATCACAATCAAATCAAACTTAAACAAACCCACTGAATGTTTGTCCTAATTGTTTAGATGCTGTTTGGTGCTTACCATTCTCTTAAATTACTACTTACTTCTGTTACACGGTTAAACCAAATGTTTCTAGTCTTAGCTGGCAGGAGAACTGAGCCTAAGCAGGGAATTTCTCTGATCTTTATATGAAAATTTATGAATCGACTACTTCAGGAACTTTGGACAGATTGTTTCTTCATTTGTTATGAAAAACACTAATGGAAAATTTAGATATAAGATTTCAGGAGCCAAAACCAGTTTACCATACAATCAGCAGTTACTATGCTTGTGTAATCATATGCCCACTACCCTACCTGAAACTTTTCCTGTGAACTAAAAAGAGGAAATATAAGCAGGTATTGCTGAGATGAAATCTACAAAGATGAAACATCATTATAAAATTTTTGCTAATGGAAAACATTTGCTTATTTAAACTGTATATTCTAAAATATGTTGTAATTTTACATACTTAATTTTCTCTTCATTATCACTTTGTTTCGTTTAATTGATTTCTATTAATTGTGAAAACCAGAAAAAGAATACAGTTCAACAAAGCTCAAGAAAGCACTGTAGATTGATTTGTTTTATTTACTAAGAAGGCCCATTATTAAAGTCTAAGTCATCTAATGAACTAAATATTTATCTATAAAATTTTTAAAATTTTAAAGGTAGGGATTTTGAAGATAGGGATGAGAGAGACAAACCAGCGAAATCAACAGAGATCAGGTAGTGGAGATGAAGTAAGCAGTAACAAGTGTTAACATGTAATAGAAGCATTTATTGTTGACTTGAAAAGTAGTGGAAATAATCTTAAAGATAATCAAGAGGGCCAAAAGAAAAAAATGAATGTAATCCTATTTTAGGTATATAAATTCATAGGGACCTAGCAGCAGAATTGATCCAAGTATATTATTCTGTGAATTACATTCTATTACAAGTGGTTCTTGAATTGCACATAATCCATGCTTTGCTAAATTATGTTTATATACATCCCTAAACCACCTTTCCTTTGCTGAATTTATACTCCCATAATTGGCTAATGAATAAACATTTCAACTAGCCAACTGTTCATTTTGGCAATATTACAATTTTTATTAATATGCACATTTGTGCAATTATTTGATTAATTTACTTTGTGATTCCTAGTGTATAAAATGAATGATCATCATAGGCCTCTTTAAGAAAGTGAGATTTTTTAAATTACAAAAGTGAAGGAAGTGAGAACATTAACCAAATGACTATCCAGTGAAAGTGATTTCCAAAGAGAAAACCAGCTAGAACAAAGGTCAGTGTAGATAGAAAAAGGCAGCAGAGTAGGGGGGTGAAGGGTAGTAGCAGATGAAGTCAGATAAATAATAGAGGGCCCCATCATATAGGACCTTGTAGGGTATTGTAAGGACCTTGTCTTAGGCTGGGTTCTCTAGAGACGCAAAACCAGCAAAGCATATAAACATATATATATATAGAAAGATTTATATCAAGGAAAAGGCCCATGAGGTTGCAGAGGCAGGAACGTCCCAAGTCCATGGATCAGGACAGAGGCCTCCCCCGATCCACACAGCCGCAGGGACTGGGAACCCAAGACTGGCAGGTCCGAGAGCAGGGCTCTTGCTTACAGGCGGTGAAGATCAACGAATCCCAAGATCAGCAAGAAAGACCACAGGCAAGCTGCCAGCAGGCAAGACCACAAGGCAAGCTGCCAGATGAACAGGAGCCAGCTGCAGGACCCAAAGCAGGCAAAAGCCAGAACATCTGTTATATTTGAATGCAGACCACACACCCAAGGAAACTCCCTTTCAACTGATTGGCTACTCAAGCAGATCCCATCATGGGGGTGATCACATATGAAATCTCAACAGGGAAGCGATCACAACATTTTATGAAAACAGTGAGAATCATGGCCCAGCCACGGTGACACACAATCTCAACCATCATAGACCTTAACTTTCATTAGAATTACATGGGAAGTTATTGTGGGGTTTTAAGCAGAGATGTGACACAATCAAACAAATTTTAAAAGAAATGCTTTGGTGGCAGTACAGAAGGGATTTTGGTATGGAAGTGAAGGGTGGAAGCTGGGAGGGTATTGCAGTAAACAAATTTGAGATGATGTTAGCGCTGCCAGATTTAGCAAATGAAAATACAGGATGCCCAGTTAAATTTGAATTTCAGATAAAACAACTGACATTTTTTAGTATAAGCATTCTCGAATACTGCATGGGACTTACACTCAAAAATTGTTGTTTATTTGAAATTCAAATTTAACTGGGCATCCTATATTTTTATTTGGCAACTATAACTAGGGTAGCAGCAGTAGAGAAGTAAAAAGTGGTTATATTCTGGGTATACATTTTAAAGTAGCATCGACAGCATTTGATAACGGATTGGATTTAAGGTATGAGATAAAGATATTAGTCAAGGATGAGTTTAAGGTGTTTTTTTTTTTTTAACTGAATAACTGGAAGGATGGGCATACTGTCAACTGGAACAATGAAAGCTTCAATGGAGCAGGTTGGGAGGGAAACAGTAGGGATTCAGGTTTTGGATATATGAAATCTTACGTTGGATGATATGTCATTTTTTAGTGTTATGTTTACAATTTATATATATATGTAAGAAACATTACTTAAGAAAATAATTACATAACAAGAATATATTTATTTTAAATAAAAACAAAATATGAAATAAATTGTAAATAAAATTTAAAAAAGAAGTGCTCAAGGCCAGTTGAAGCTGTGAATCTGAATGACTGAAAAGCTACTTAAAGAAATAACTAAGTAATCACAAGTGGCTCAGTGTATTTTTAGAAAGCTAGAAGATATTGTTCACCGATGTGCTGCCCCCAGCAACTGGTGGTGTGTATTTCTATAGGAAGATTCTATATAAATTCTCGAGATAAGCATGAGCATGCTTATTTAAATGGTATGCTCTAAAAGCAGTAATGTAAATATTTTTTCTCTTTCTTCTAGTGTTAAGACGCGTCCAGTGCGGATGCCTCCAGGATATCAAGCAGAACTTGTTATTCAGTTGGTGTGGGTGGATGGTGAACCTCCCCAACAGATCACTAGTCTTTCTGTAAGCTCAGCCTATGGAATGTAAGTAACTAAACATTCTTTCTAGTTTATATTATTTAGTTAATATGATTGATATATTTAGATGTTTCTTTTAATATATTTAAGTGCAATCCTAAAAATGGAAGGAAGTCCTTACCAGTATTTTTATTACATTAGACTTGGTATAAGAAAAATAATAATTTAAATATAAACTGTGGTTATTTGTCCTTTCTTGATGTCAAGCTTGTGATAGTGTTCCCACCTTTGATATTATTAGGAGATTGTTATGATGTAGTAATGTAATAAAATGTAATAATTTTTACATTTATGCTAGACCTTTTCATTATATCATATGGCTTTTATGTTTTGTTTGTTTGTTTTCATATTTTCTATCTGTTGCTTCCTTATGCCTCATTTTGGATATTTTCTTCTGACTTGTCTTTTAGCATTCACTAATCCCTCTTCAACTACGTCTAATCTGCTGGTAGATCTACCCATGAAATTCAATTTCAATAATTTTATTTTTCAGTTCTAGACCTTCCATTTGGTTCTTTTTATAGATTCTTATTTTCTTCCTGCATTTTTAGTCCCTTATTTTTTATTTCCTTGAACATGTTGAATATAGTCATTTTAAATGTGTGTTTGATAACCTCATATTTGGTATCTACTAAATAAATAATATCTAATATTTATTGTTATCTCTTGGTGTTTGATCACACTATGTTTTATTCATGTATGCTTGCCTCATTTTATGTTTTTGTATTTATATTTATTGAGATATGCGCATTATGTAAATAACATTGTAGAGATAATTTGAGGTTCTGGATGATGTTGTCTTTCTCCAGAAAATATTTACATTTCTTCTGGAAAGCTAGGCTAAGAGGAAATAGAAAACCCAGATCAACATAATCCAGTCATATGTCATATCTTTGAGAGTTGAGTTTTTTTTGTGTGTGGTAAAATACATGTAACAAAAAATGCCATTTTAACCGTTTTTAAGTATATAATTCAGTAACATTAATTAACGTCACAATGTTGTACAACCATCACCCCTATTTATTTCAAGTTTTCCATCACCCCAAACAGAAACTCTGTACCCATTATGCAATAACTTTCCATGCCTCCCTACCCCCAAACCCTGGTAACCACTAATAAACTTTTGCCTCCATGCATTTGCCTATTCTAGATATTTCATATAAGGATCATAAATAATTGTCCTTTTATGTCTGACTTATTTCACTTAGCACGTTGTCAGGGTTCATCCATATCATAGTATGTGTCCAAACTTCATTTCTCTTTATAGCTAAATAATATTTCATTGTATGTATACACCACATTTTGTTTATCCATTTATCCATTGATGTATATTTGGATTGTTTCCATCTTTTGATTATTGTGAATAACGTGCAGTGAACTTTGGTGTACAAGTATCTGTTTCAGTCCCTGCTTTTGGTTCTTTTGGGTGTATATCTAGGAGTGCTGGGTCATATGATAATTCTATGTTTAACTTTTGGAGAAACTGCCACTGTTTTCCACAGTGGCTGTATCATTTCACATCCCCACTAACAATGCAGAGACATTACAGTTTCTCTATATCCTTGCTAACACTTGATAGTTTTCGTTTTTCTGATAATAGCCATCCTGATGGGTATGAAGTACTATGTCATTGTGGCTTCAATTTGTATTTCCCTAATGATTAATGACTTTGAGCATCTTTTTGTGTTCTTATTGTACATTTGTACATCTCCTTTGGAGAAATGTCTGTTCAAGTCTGTTGCCCATTTTTTAATTGTTGAGTTGTAGGAGTTCATTATATATTCTGGTTATTAAACACTTATCATAAATATGGTTCCCAAATATTTTCTCCATTCTGTAGGTTGCCTCTTCACTTTCTTGATAAGGCCCTTTGATGCACAAAAGTTTTTAATTTTGATGAAGTCTGATTTATTAATTTTTTATTTTGTTGCTCATGCTTTTGTGTCATTACAAGTTTGGTTTTAATCCCTTTAAAGGCTAATTTAATTCCAATTAATCTTTATTTCTGGATTATAATCTTCCATATAGATTGTACCAAATTTACTCCCACCAGCAATGCTTGAGAATGCCTAATTCCTAATCACCTTTCTAACTACAACAGTATATAACCAAACTTTTTGATCCCTGTCAATTTATTAGGTAAAAAATAGTATGTTATTATAATATTAATAGATATTTCTCTTACCATCTGTGAAATTGAACATCTTTACATTTTCTGCAACTTTCTGTTTCTGTTTGTCCATTTTCTGCAGAATGTTGGTCTTTCTCTTACAGATTTGTGAAAGCTCTTTGCATATTAGGGAAGTTAGATCTTTTCTTTGATGTAACTTGCAAATATTTTCTTTTCATTGCTTTATGACTTTGTTTAGAGTTTTCTTTTTTACCATAAATAACTTCTTAAAAATTATGTAATTCTGTTTTTTATATTCTTTTTTTATGGCTCTGGATTTGTGTCAAAGTTAGAGAGATCTTCCTCACACCAAGATAATAAACAAGTATTTCCTCTCCTAATATATTTTTTATATGTTTAAATCTTTGATCTGTGTAGAATTTATTGAAGTATAATGTGTGAAATAGGAATTAAAACTATATCTCTTTCCTGAGGACCAAGTTGTGCTAACACTGTTTACTGAATGTTTCGTCTTTTCCCTACTAACTTAGAGTCAACTGTTATCAAATAATATATTTCTTTGTTTACTTAGCTTTATTTCTGTATTTCCCACTCCACACGTACACTAATCTGGTAAGCTTCCAGAGGACTCCTTAAAGACTTTAGAAGGGGGTAAGGGTACCAGAATAAAGCAGGGCTTTCAACCATTTCGAACCAGGTCAGTCAGGGCCAACAAAGTGAAACGGGAACAGACCCAAATTTTCAAAATTTGGATGAAGTGGAATGATAACTGCAATGGGAAGAATTACAGGTCAAAGCCCAGGAATGGGAAACTCAGAAAAGACATTGTGAGCCCTTTCAGGAGCCTGATACAAGAGATCAGATTATTGGCAGGACTGTGGAGATTGGTGCAGGCAGCTGCCATCTTTGAGCAGGGCACTGCTATTTTCTTCTCTGCACAAAATCCAACAGGCAAGAGATTTGTTTGCTCAGCAATGCATACACTGCTCTTGTTTTCTAAGAGGGAGATTAAGTTTCTAGCAGGGCTTCAACCCGTAATTTTTCCCATTCTAGTTATTGTTCTGCTTCACCCAAATTTAAAAAATTCAGGTCTGTTCCAGTTTCACTCCATTGGCCTGACTGAGTCGGGCAGAACTGGTTTGAAGTCGTGCAATAAAGAAAAATATATCTTATCTCTTGTTCCAGAAGTTTGTGAAGAGGAGAGGTAGAGGATGTATGTGAACATAGATGTTAGGTGCTTGCTTCTTGACAAGAAACTACCTCAGTAGGGAAGCTGGCAAGAACAGACCATGGATAAAGGAAAGGGAGGAAGGCAGTGTGGGAGAGCCTATAGTCCCGTTATTTGATATGGCAAGAATATGTGATTGTACTCTAGCCCAAGTAGTTACCATGGAAAGTAGCTGAGCTCAAGCCATATCAGTGTTCCCTACTCAAGGGATTGATCTTCAAAATTAAGAGAACCCCAGTATAAAGAGGCTATGAAGGTGTGTCACCAGGAGCATGAGCAGAGGGATGTTAGAATAGGTCAGTTAGAGTCAGGGCTTTGAACTGGGTCACTCATGGTCAATGAAATGAAACCAGAACAAACTCGAATTTTTAAAATTTGGGTAAAGTGGAGCAGTAACCAGAAGAGGAAAAATTACTAGTTGAAGCCTTACTAAAAACTTAATCTCTGGCAGAGCCAACATGGTGCTGTATACAGAAGCACCACTCTGTCCCTCCACAGCAAAGACCCAAAAAACTAAATAAAACAGAGACAAACGTCAATCCTGGAACTCTAAGCATCAAATGAAGAGATAAAGAACTCAACCTAAGCACCAAATGGAAGAAGAAACTGACACAGAACAAGGACTGGGAGAGATACGAACGGAGGTCCCCTATCAGCTAATGCAGCATGGATTTGCCATCTTGGATTCCTGTCGGAGATCAGTGGGCAGGGAGTACAGGAAAGCAGCTTCACGGAGCTCCCAGCAGGAGACAGAGCACCTGGTAACCAATAATACCACGCCCCACCCTTCTCCACCTGCTCAGCCTTCACTGCTTCCCAGCAGGCCGAGTGACCACAGCCCAGGAAGTGCCAGCTCCGTACTGCTTGGATTTGCCTCGCTGACACTGGCTGCCTGCTTCAGTGCCATTTTATTGTTGCTGGTGTTGCTTTTTTTGGCTTCTTTTGGTTTCTTCCCTGCCTTTCTCCTCCTCCCCCTCCTTTCTCTTGAATACCCGGCTGTGTTTGCCATCTTTGCTTCTTCTTGACAGGCTGTAAAGCACCACTTGGCTGGGGAACTGCTTCCCTGGTCTACGCTGCCAACTGGTAGGATCCTTGGGGCCTTTTGGTTTTGTTTTGTTTGTTTGTTTCCTTTTTTTTTCCTTCAAGGCTTGCGAACCACTTCCCAGGTCTGCACAGCCTCACTGGTGGGATCCCTGGGAGCTTTTCCTTTTTTTTTTTAATTTTTCCTTTTTATCTTTCTTCATTTCTCAGTTTCTCATCTCTCTTTACTTACCTTCTTTCCTCTCTCCTGAATACATGGCACTGTGTCCCGTCTCTGCTCCTTCCAGCCAGGCTGTACTGCGCAGCTCGGGAGCCACTTTCCCGGTCTGCACAGCTGTGCCAGTGGGATCACTGGGGGCTTTTTTTTTTCCTTTTTGTCTTTCTTCATTTCTCAGTTTCTCATCGCTCTCTATGTACTTTCTTTTCCTGTCTCCTGAATACCTGGTGCTGTGTGCCATCTCTGCCCCTTATACCCAGGCTGTACTGTGCAGCTTGGGAGCCACTTCCCTGGTTTTGCTTCATTGGCCATGACTGAATCAAGCAGAACTGGATTGAAGCTCCGCAATAAAGAAAAATAAATCTTATCACGGCTTGGAATAAGATTTATCCCCAGTCTGCACAGCCACAGCAGTGGGATCACTGGGGGCCTTTTTTTTCTTTCATCTTTTCCTTTCTGTTTTTCTTCATTTCTCAGTTTCTCATCTCTCTCTGCTTTCATTCTTTTCCTGTCTCCTGAATACCTGGCACTGTGTGCCATCTCTGCCTCTTCTAGACAAGCTTTGCCCTGAGGCCTGGGAGCCACTTGCCTGGTCGCTGGTGGAATCCTTGAGAGCATTTCTTTTTCTTTTTTAAAAATTTTTATCTATTTTTTTCTCTTTTTCTTCTTTCCTTTTTGCTTTTCTTCATTTCTAGAATTCTTGTCTCTCCACTCAATGGCAAGCTCCTTAAGCACTTTTTGTTTGTTTGGATCCTGTTTCTCATTTCTCTCTTCTTTCCTATACCTAGCTTACCTCTACACATCACAACACCCTGCTTCCCTCCTGCCTACCTGCACCATGCCCTGAACATCACATCACCGAGCAGCATAGGCACAGGCTACTGGATCCTGCCCTGGACTGACCCCAGGCCCACCCTATAAGATCCAGTACCTGCTACAAACAAACGATCCCAGCCCCTCCCCTTCAGCTGGACCTGCCCTGCTGCACCATAGCTGAGTGACTAGCACTGCCCATTGGACAAGGAGGTGAAAATTATCATGCCCACAGAAGAGCAAACAACAAAGACCGCACAGCCCACCTGCTCAGACAGAACCAAATAAAACAAAAAAGCATGATGAAGCAAACAAATCTACAATCAATAAACAAAGAAAATAACTACTGAATGTCCCAAAGACAGCAGACAATATCAAAACATATTAAAAAACAGGACAGGATGTTTCCAGTAGGCATCCAAAATAAAACACCAGATGACCTTCCAGTAGAAGAAAAGGCACTAGAACTACCTGATGGGGAATTCAAATCTCTAATATTCAGAGCTATCCAAGAGTTGAAGCAAAAAAGCAGACAAAACTGTGAAAAAAAAGACAAATTCATGGAAAATACCTACAAAAAATTGTAAGAATTCAGGAAAATAATACAGGAACCAAATGTCAAAATAAATTCATAACTAGAAATCATAAAAACAATAACAATTAGAAATCCAAAAGATAAACAAAATCTCAGAAATGGAGAATGTCATAGAAGGTCTGAGGAGCAGATTTGAAACAATGGAAGACAGGATCATTGAAGTTGAAGACAAATCCTTGGCTACAACTTTGAAGAAAAAATAACAAAAAATGAGGAAACCATGAGAATTATGTGGGATACAATCAAAAGCAAAAATTTGTGAGTGATCAGGGTTCCAGAACAGGTGAAGAAAATGGAAAACACAGAGCAGTATCATTGAAGAATTGCTGACAGAAAACTTCCCAAATATCAATGAAAAATGAAAAGCTGACCATCCAAGAAGCTCAATGAATCCCGTATAAGATAGACTCCAAAAGAAAATCACCAAGGCATATCATAGTCACACTCACTAAAACCAAAAGCAAAGAAAGAATCCTGAGAGCAGCTCAAGAAAAATGAAAAGTCACATACAGAGGGCAAACAATAAGACTAAGCTCTGATTACTTGGCAGAAACTATGCAGGCAAGAATGAGATGACATACATAAAACCTTGAAATAAAAGAATTGCCAACCAAGAATAATATATCTTGCAAAACTCCCATTCAAATATGATGGTGAAATTAGGACATTTCAAGATAAACAGAAATTAAGGGACTATGTAAAAACCAAACCAAATTTACAAGAATTATTAAATGCAGTCCTTTAGTTTGAAGACAAATAACATCAGACCACATCCTGAATCTAGGACGCAGGATTGCACCAGCCAGTTACCAACCTAGGAAATGAACTCTTAAGGACTATGCAAAACCAAAATATTTACAACAGGGAACCAGAGAGATTAATTTGTAAATGGCAACGCCAGAACAATAAAAGATCAAATAAATGGTGTAGGTATAGAACTTTCTAATGGAGAGGAAGGCAAGGGGACTAAGTATTAATATACTGGTTCAAACCTAGGAAGATAAGGGTAAATTTCAAGGTACCACAGAGAAAGTTAACAAACCTACTCATCAAAATAAAGAAGAAAAACAATCTCAGTAAAAACAAAATTTACAAAAACAAAAGAAATGAAAAAAATCCATAGATAAAAGGAATTCAGCACAGGAGAGTAACAGCAACAAAGAAAATGTCTGCACTGCAAAAAAAAAAAAAAAAAAAAAAAGCACTGTAAAAGGACAGCAATAGACTCATGCCTATCAATAATTACACTGAACGTAAATGGCCTAAATGCACTCATAAAGAGACAGAGAGCTTTTAAGACCCCAGACACCACTCACCAAAGGAGGATGCAGAACATTTTCTTAATAAGCTTTGTTATGCCAACTGACCTAAGTGTCCCCTGAAAGCATGGTCCCCAGACCCCTACCCCTGCTATTCTGTCCCTCAAAGTGTTTGATTTTATTCAGGAAACTTCTTAGCTAAGAAAAGCAATTTCTTGAAACACCAACATATTTAAAGAGAATAAGTAGAAATATATTTTTAAATATTTGAGTTTCGCTTATTTTATATTTATATCAGTACTTATACATTAACATTGTTTATATATGCTGAATAGAAAAGGAGCTCCTGGCTTGTTCCTTTTCATTGCTGAGTAGTATTCCATTCTACATACATACAAAAAAAAGGTGTTTATCCATTCATTTGATGAAAATTTGGGTTGTTTCCAACTTTTGGCTATTATGAATACATCTCCTATGACCATTCAAGTACAAATCCTTGTGCAACAGTTCTTCGTATTCTCTTCGGTAAATATCTGAAAGTGGAGTTACTGAGATCCCTGGCGGCACAATGGTTAAGTGCAGAGCTGCTAATCGAAAGGTTGGCAGTTGAGCCCACTCAGTGGCTCCACTGGGAAAGACCTTGTGATCTACGCCGATAAAAATTAAAGCCTAGAAAACCCTATGAGGAAGTTATACTCTGTCACATGGGGTCACTATAAGTTGAAATTGACTCCATGGCATCTAACAACCACATTGTAAGTGTACGTTTAACTGTATAAGACAGATACAAACTATTATCTAAAGAGGCTGCATCTTTTTGCATTTCCACTAGTAATGTATAAAGGTTTCCACTGCTCTATTTCCTTGTCAGCACTTGGCATTGTAAGTCTTTTTAATTTTAGCCATTCTGCTGGGTTCAGGGTATTTAATTATAGTTTTAATTTTATATTCCTAGTGACTAATGATGTTCAGCATTTTTTCAGATGCTTATTTGTGCATCTTCTTTGGTGAAATATCTGTTCAAATCTTTTGCCATTTTTTAAAAAAAGGATTCTTTCCTTATTTCTGGGTGTTCTTTTTATATTCTGAGTACAAGATATGTACTATGCAAACATTTCTCTCGGTCTGTGCTTTGCCTTTTCATTTTATTAACAGTATCTTCTAGGTGCAAAGTGATTTAATATTTATATCATGCAGCTTGTCAACTTTTTTTTAATTTTTTTTAATTATTGTTGTAGTTAAATGAAGTTTACATTTCAAGTTAGTCTCCCATACAGAATTTTATACATACATTGTTATGTGGCCCAAATTGCTCACCCCATTCTGCGACATCACACTCCTCCTTTCTGCCCCTAATTCCCTATGTCCATTCCGCCAGCTCCTAACTCTCTGCTTTCCCATCTTACCTCTGGACAGAAGCTTCCCCTTTGATCTCTTGTATCTACTTGACTAAGAGGCACACTCTTCACGAGTATCACTTTATGTCCCACAGTCCAGTCCAATCCCTGTTTGAAGAGTTAGCCTGAGAAATTGTTTTAGTTCTAGGCTGATAGAGAGTCGAGGGGCCATGCTTTCCAGGGTACCTCCAGTCTCAGTCAGACCATCAAGTCTGGTCTTCTTACTAGAATTTGAGTTCTGCACTCCATCTTTCTCCTGCTCCATCAGGGACTCTCTGTTGTGTTCCCTGTCAGGGCAGTCATTGGTGGTAGCCGGGCACCATCTAGTTCTCCTGGTCTCAGGCTGATGAAGTCTCTGGTTTATGTGGCTCTTTCTGTCTCTTGGGCTAACACTTTCCTTGTGTCTTCGGTGTTATTCATTCTCCTTTACTCGAGGTGGTTGGGACCAATTGATGCATCTTAGATGGCTGCTTGCGAGCTTTTAAGACCCCAGATGCCACTCACCAAAGTAGGATGCAGAACATTTTCTTAATAAGCTTTGTTATGCCAACTGACCTAGATGTCCCCTGAAAGCATGGTTCCCAGACCCCTACCCCTGCTACTGTGTCCCTCAAAGTGTTTGATTGTATTCAGGAAACTTCTTAGCTTTGGTTTAGTCCAGTTTTGCTGACTTCCCCTGTAGTGTGTGCTGTCCTTCCCTCTGCTTAAGATGATTCTTATCTACTATCTAGTTAGTGAATAACCCTCACCCTCCCTCCCCACACCCTTCTTTGTTTAAACCTTTTCTTGAGTTCTTATAATAGTATAATATACAGTATTTGTCTTTCTGTGACTGACTAAATTCACTCAGCATAATGAGTTCCAGCTTCCACCATGTTATACGATGTTTCACAGCTTCATCGTTGTTCTTTATCATTGCATAATATTCCATTGTGTGGATATACCATAATTTGTTTATCCATTCGTCTGTTGATGGACACCTATGTTGGTTCCATCTTTTTGCTATTGTGAACAGTGCTGCAGTGAACATGGGTGTGCATATATCTATTCGTGTGACGGCTCTCATTTCTCTAGGATATATTCCAAGGAGCAGGATACCTGGATCATATGGTACTTCTATTTCTAGCTTTTTAAGGAAGCGCCAAATCGATTTGCAAAGTGGTTGTACCATTTTACATTCCCACCAACAGTGTATAAGTGTTCCAGTCTCTCCACAACCTCTCCAGCATTTATTATTTTGTGTTTTTGGATTAAGGCTAGCCTTTTTTGGGGTGAGATGATATCTCATTATAGTTTTGATCTGCATTTCTCTAATGGCTAACGATCGTGAGCATGTCTTCATTTGTCTATTAGACACCTGAATACTTTCTTTGGTGAAGTGCCTGTTCATATCCTTTGCCCATTTTTTAATTGGGTTATTTGTCTTTTTGTTGTTGAGGTTTTGCAGTATCTTGTAGATTTTAGAGATTAGACACTGATCGGATTTGTCATAGCCAAAATTTTTTCTCAGTCTGTAGGTTGTCTTTTTACTCTTTCAGTGAAGTCTTTTGATGAACATAAGTGTTTGAGTTTTAGAGCTCCCATTTATCTAGTGTCTCTTCTGGTGCTTGCGCATTGTTACTTATGGTTCGTATTGTGTTTATGCCATGTATTAGGGCTCCTAGTGTTGTCCCTATTTTTTCTTCCATGATCTTTATCGTTCTTGATTTTATATTTAGGTTTTTGATCCATTTTTAGTTAGTTTTTGTGCATGGTGTGAGGTATGGGTCTTGTTTCAGTTTTTTGCAGATGGATATCCAGTTATGCCAGTACCATTTGTTAAAGAGACTGTCTTTTCCCCAATTAATGGACTTTGGGCCTTTGTCAAATATTAGCTGCTCATAGGTGGATGAGCTTATATCTGGATTCTCTACTCTGTTCCATTGGTCTATGTATCTGTTGTTATACCAGTCCCAGGCTGTTTTGACTACTGTGGCAGTATAATAGGTCCTAAAATCAGGCAGTGTAAGGCCTCCCACTTTGTTCTTCTTTTGAGTAATGCTTTATTTATTTGGGACCTCTTCTCTTTCATATGAAGTTGGTGATTTGTTTCTCCATCTCATTAAAAAATGCTAGTGGAATTTGGATTGGGATTTCATTGTATCTGTAGATTGCTTTGGGTAGAATTGACGTTTTCACTATGTTGAGTCTACCCACCCATGAGCAAGGTATATTTTTCCACTTACGCAGGTCTCTTTTATTTTCTTGCTGTAGTGTCTTGTAGTTTTCTCTGTATAGATCTTATACGTCTCTGGTTAGATTTGTTCCTAAGAATTTTAACTTATTGGGGGCTATTGTAAATGTATTGATTTGGTAATTTCCTCTTCAAAGTTCCCTTTGTTGGTGTAAGGGAATCCAACTGATTTTTGTATGTTTATCTTGTGTCCTGAAACTTTGCTGAAATCTTCTATTAGTTCCAGTAGTTTTCTTGAGGATTCTTTGGGGTTTTCTGTGTATAAGATCATATCATCTGCAAATAGAGATACTTTGACTTTTTACCTACAAATTTGGATGCCTGTTATTTCTTTTTCTAGCCTAATTGATCTGGCTAGGACTTCCAGCACAGTGTTGAATAGGAGTGGTGGTAAACGGCATCCTTTTCTGATTCCCGTTCTCAGAGGGAATGCTTTCAGACTCTCTCCATTTAGGATGATGTTGGCTGTTGGCTTTGTATAAATGCCCTTTATTATGTTGAGGAATTTCCCTTCTATTCCTCTTTTACTAAGAGTTTTTATCATGAATGGGTGTTGGACTTTGTCAAATGCCTTTTCTGCATCAATCAATAAGATCATGTGGTTCTTGTCTTTTGTTTTATTTATGTGATGGATTACATTGATTGTTTTTCTAATATTGAACCATCCCTACATTCCTGGTATAAATCCCACTTGGTCATGGTGAATTATTTCTTTGATATGTTGCTGAATTCTATTGGCTAGAAGTTTGTTGAGGATTTTTGTGTCAATGTTCATGAGGGATATTGGTCTGTACTTTTTTTGTGGTGTCTTTACCTGGTTTTGGTATCATGGTTATGCTGGCTTCATAGAATGAGTTTGGGAGTGTTCTTTCCTTTTCTGTGCTCTGAAATACCTTTGGTAGTAGTGGTGTTATCTCTTCTCTGATAGTTTGGTAGAATTCTCCAGTGAAGCTATTCAGGCCAGGCCATTTTTTTGTTGGGAGTTTTTTAATAACCTTTTCAATCTCTTCTTTTGTTATGGGTTTCTTTAGTTGTTCTACCTCTGTTTGTGTTAATTTAGGTCAGTAGTGAGTTTCTAGAAATTTGTCCATTTCCTCTAGGTTTTCAAATTTGTTAGAGTACAATTTTTCATAGTAATCTGTTATGATTCTTTTAATTTCAGTTGGGTCTGTTGTGATATCACCCATCTCATTTCTTATATGGGTTGTCTGCTTCCTCTCCTGTTTTTCTTTTGTCAGTTTGGCCAATGGTTTATCAATTTTGTTGATTTTTTCAAAGAACCAGCTTTTGGACTTGTTAACTCTTTCAATTGTTTTTCTATTCTCTATTTCATTTAATTCTGCTCTAATTCTTATTATTTCCTTCCTTGTGGCACCTGTGGGCTTCTTTTGCTGCTCTCTTTCTACTTGTTCCAGTTGTAGGGTTAATGTTTTGATTGTGGCCCTTTCTTCTTTTTGGATGTGTGCATTTATTGCTATAAACTGACCTCTGGGCACTGCTTTTGCTGTGTCCCAAAGATTCTGGTAGGATGTGTTTTCATTGTTGTTTGATTCTGTGAATTTCTTTATTCCATCCTTAATTTCTTCTGTTTCCCAGTAGTTTTTGAGCAAGGTGTCGTTCAGTTTCCACTTTTATGGCTTTATGGTCAGAAAAGATGCTTTGTAATATTTTGATGTTTTGGATCCTGTTAAGGCTTGCTTTATGGCCTAATATGTGGTCTATTCTGGAGAATGTTCCATGTACTTTGGAAAAGAAAGTGTACTTGGCTGCTGTTGGGTGGAGTGTTCTGTATGTGTCTATGAGATCAAGTTGGCAGATTGTGGCCTTTACATGTTCCTGAGCTGCTTTCTGGATGTTCTGTCCTTCACCAAAAGTGGCGTGTTGAAGTCGCCTGCTATTATTGTGGAGCTGTCTATCTCTCTTTTCAGTGCTGTTAGAGTTTGTTTTATGTATTTTGGAGCCCTGTCATTGGGTTTGTAAATATTTATTATAGTTTTGTCCTACTGGTGTATTGACCCTTTAGTCATTATATAGTGCCCTTCCTTATCCTTTGTGGTGGATTTTACCTTAAAGTCTATTTTGTCAGAGATTAATATTGCCACTCCCTCTCATTTTTTATTGTTGTTTGCTTGATATATTTTTTTCCTATCCTTTGAGTTTTAGCCTGTTTGTGTCTTTAAGTCTAAGGTGTGTCTCTTATAGGCAGCATATAGACGGATCATGCTTTTTTATCCAATCTGCCACTCTGTGTCTCTTTATTGGTGCGTGATGTCCATTTACATTCAGCATAATTATTGATAGGATGAGTTTAGTGCTGTCATCCTGATGTCTCTTTTTGTGTATTGTTCACAGTTTCTTTGTTCCCCTTAATTTTCTGTGTTCAGTCATTTTTCTTTATGTATTTTTTTCTCATCTTTTTCATTGTTGTAGATTTTGCATTTGCTGGGTCTTTATATTTTTCTACTTTTTTATTTTGACTTGTAGGATTGTTAGTTTCCTTTGTGGTTACCTTAATGTTTACCCCTATTTTTCTAAGTTTATATAAGTCTTTTATTTATTTATATCGCCTTGACTTCTCCTCCATATGAAAAATCTATGTCTGCATTTTTTAAGTCCCTCTTTTTTGTTTTAATGCTGTCCTTTTTTACATATTGATATCTCTGTTTCCCTATTTTAAATGTTTTAGCTTTGATGTATTTTCGACTTCCCTATTTGAGTCAATATCTGGTTGCTCTGTGCTGTGTTCTAGTCTTGCATTGTTATCTGCTGCTATTGATTATCTAACCATAGGACTCCCTTTAGTGTTTCTTGTAATTTTGGTTTGGTTTTTGCAAATTCCCTGAACTTCTGTTTATCTGGAAATGTCCTAATTTTGCCATCATATTTGAGAGACAGTTTTGCTGGATATATAATTCTTGGCTGGCAGTTGTTTTCCTTCAAAACTTTATATATGTTGTCCAATTGCCTTCTTGCCTGCATGGTTTCTGCTGAGTAGTCCGAGCTTATTCTAATGGACTCTCCTTTGTAGATGACTTTTCTTTTATCCCTAGCCACTCTTAAAATTCTCTTTATCTTTGGTTTTGGTAGGTTTGATTATGATATGCCTTGGTGACTTTCTTTTGGGATCTGCCTTTTGTGGGGTTCAATGAGCATCTTGGATAGATATCTTCTCATCTTTCATGATATCAGTGAAGTTTTCTGTCAACAAATCTTCAACAATTTTCTCTATTTTCTGTTATCCCCACCTGTTCTGATACTCAAATCACTTGTAGGTTATTTCTCTTGATAGATTCCCATGTAACTCTTAGAGTTTCTTCATTCTTTTTAATTCTTTTATCTGATTTTTCCTCAAATAATTTGGCGTCAAGTGCTTTATTTTCAATGTCACTAATTCTAACTTCTACTGCCTCAATTCTGCCCCTCTGACTATCTATTGAGTTGTCTAATTCTGAAATTTTATTGTTAATCTTCTGGATTTCTGATTGCTGTCTCTCTATGGATTCTTGCAGCCTATTAAATTTGTCATTATGTTCTTTAATAACTTTTTTATGTTACACTACTACTTTGTGTGTTCATTCGCAGTTCTGCATTTTGACGAATTTCTAGAAGAGTTCTGTATATTAATCTTTTGTATTCTGCCTCTGGTAATTCCAAGAAAGTCTCTTCCTCCAGAAACCTTATTGATTCTATATTTTGGGACCTTTCTGAAGCCATCATGGACTGCCTCTTTATGTGATTTGATATTGACTGTTGTCTCTGAGCCATTAATAAGTTATTATAATTTTATTTTATATTTGTTTAGTGAGTCCTAGCTTCTTGTTTTGTTTTGATATGCCCCAATAGGTTGCTCGTGTGTGCTAGTTTGCTTATTGGCGCCTTTGAAGCTCTAAAGTCCTGTCACCAGGTAGTTAGTTCTGTAACTAAGTATATGCATACAGGAGTCCATTAAATTTTACTATATGGGTTCGGCTCAGGTGTCCAGGCAGTTGGTCACCAAGTGTGTGGTGCAGGCTATCACCTACAGTCTTAGAGAGGCAAGGGTGATTTGTGTAGGCACAGGTATCTGGATGCAGTGGGGGGTCATTCGCTGAGCCAGGCAGAGGGATGACAGCTGCTCCTAAGAGTCTGAAAGGAAAGTGTGTCCCTATTCCCTAGGGCAAGTAGGTAAGCGAGTTTTGCAGCTGTACTATGAGCATCCCACTCTTTTGGCTGTAAAGACTCGAGGGCACCACTTATTCTTGGATAGTTGTAGCAGGCGTCTAGGTGGCATAGGTGAAACCACCAGTCCTGAAGCCCCCGGTGTGAATTGGTAAAGGTGCCTGCTTAAAGGGCAGGGCTGTGTCGAGGGTCACAGATATACCACTTTACAGCTGAAACAGTTGAAGTTAGACTTAAGATGTTTACCCTGTTGTACTGTAGTAGTGAGGTCTAATGCTGTTGAGATGGGTCCCCACAAGTCTGGGGTGTAAGGCACTCTACGTCTGCAGACCCCTTATGCCTGTGCCTGGCAAAGGAGCTGTGCAGACCCTGAGTTCCTGGCTTAGGGAAGCCAGTAGCTTATTTGTTCCCTCTCCAAGGCCAGGAGAATGGGTCAGGGCACCTTTTGGGATCTACTTCCAGCCCAGGGGAGTCAGACTTCAGAAGGCTGGACCAGTGCAGAGTGGGGAGGGAGGAGGTAAAAGGGAGAGACGTTTTTCCTAAACGGGCTTTTTTTTTTTTAAATCCCCGCAAAAGGCCACATACATGTACTTATCTTTAGCCACTTAGGAGCTGCTTTTCACTGGTTCGGAGTGTCCAAGCAGAATCTCTGATGCCGGATCTCTCTTGATGTGGAAACTTCTTCCCGAGCGCACACACACAGCTGTTTGTCTGCTTCACTGCATACCTCGGAGCCAATCAGGGCTGAACAGCTGGAGCTGAATCCGATCTGGGACTTCTCACTTCTTCAGAACCATCTCCCTCTCCCCACACCACTCAGTCCGATTCCTCAACTTTGCCTTCTTCAGGGTGCCTAGATATTCATATACAATCAAATAACTTGTTTTTCCAGGTCTTTGTTGTAAGAGGGATATAGGAAGCCATCTGACTATTCCACCATCTTGGCCCTGCCTCCTCAACTTTTTATTTTATACTTCATAGGTTTTTTTTTTTTTTCAGCATAGGCTTTCTTTTTTTTTATTCAACTTTAGATGAAGGTTTACAGAACAAGCTAGCTTCTCATTAAACAGTACATATATTGTTTTATTACATTGGTTAACAAACCCATGACATGTCAATACACTCAATTCTCGACCTTGGGTTCCTTATTACCAGCTTTCCTGACCCCTGCTGCCTTCTTCTCCTTGCGCCTGTGCTGGTGTGCCCCTTTCGTCAGTTTTGTCCTACGGGTCTGTCTAATCTTTGGCTAAAAGTGAACCTCTGGAGTGAATTCATTTCTGGCCTACAAGGATGTCTGGGGGCCATATTCTCGGGGTTTCTCCAGTCTGTCAGGCCAGTAAGTCTGGACTTTTTCTGAATTAGAATTTTGTTCTAAATTTTTCACCAGCTCTGTCCAAGACCCTCTGTTGTGATCCATGTCAGAGCAGTCAGTGGTGGTAGCTGGGCACTCTCTAGTACTGGACTCAGTCTGGTGGAGGCCATCGTAGTTGTGGTCGATTAGTCCTTTGGACTAATCTTTCCCTTTTTTCTGTAGTTTTCTTCATTTTCTCTTGCTCCTGAAGGGGTGAGACCAGTGGAATATTTTAGATGGCTGCTTACAGGCTTTTAAGACCCCAGACAATACTCACCAAAGTAAAATGTAGAACATTTTCCTTATAAACTATGTCACGCCAATTGAGCTAGATGTTCCCTGAGACCATGGTCCCCACAGCCCTTTGCCCAGCAATTCGGTCCCTAAGTGAGTTTGGATTTGTCCATGGAGCTTCCATGACCTTACCATGAAGGAACTTTGCTGGCTTCCCCAGTACTGTGTACTGTCTTACCTTTCAACAAAGTTCCACTTATCTATTGTCTATTTAGTGTTTTTCCACCCCCACCCCCGTAACCATCAAAGATTGTTTCTTTTAGTGTGTAAAACTTTTCATGAGTTTTTATGGTATTGGTCTCATACAATATTTGCCCTTTTGTGATTGACTTATTTCACTCAGCATAATGCCCTCCAGATTCATCCATGTTGTGAGATACTTCACAGATTAATCATTGTTCTTTATCATTGCATAGTACTGCATTGTGTGTACGTATGTTTGTTTATCCATTAATCTGTTGATGGGCATCTAGTTTGTTTCCACCTTTTTGCTATGGTGAACAATGCTGCAGTGAACATGGGTGTGCATATGTCTATTCGTGTGACGGCTCTTATTTCTCTAGGATATATTCCTAGGAGGGGGATTGCTCGATCGAATGGTATGTCTATTTCTACCTTTCTAAGGAAGTGCCATATTGTTTTCCAAAATGGTTGTATCATTTTGCATTCCCACCAGCAGTGCATAAGAATTCCAATCTCCCTGCAGCCTTCCCAACATTTGTTATTTCCAGTGTTCTTGATTCGTTCTGGTAATGCCAGGGTGAGATGGTATCTCGTTGTGGTTTTGATTTGCATTTCTTTAATGGCTAGTAGTCCGAGCATTTCCTCATGTGTCTGTTAGCCGCTTGAATGTCTTCATTGGTGAAGTGTCTTTTGCCTGTTTTTTAATTGGATTATTTGTCTTTTTGTTGTAGAGGTGTTGGATTTTCCTGTAGATTTTAGAGATTAGACTTTTGTCGGATTCGTCACAGCCAAAAAATTTTTCCCAGTTTGTAGTTTCTCTTTTTACTCTTTTGTTGAAGTCTTTTGATGAGCATAAGTGTTTAATTCTTAGAACATCCCAGTTATCTAGCTTATCTTTTGGAATTTATACGTTGTTAGTTATGGTTTGCATCCTGCTAATGCCATGTATTGGGGTCTCTTGCATTGATCCTATTTTTTCTTCTATGAACTTTATAGTTTTTGATTTTATATTTAGATCTTTGATCCATTTTGAATTAGTTTTTGTATATGGTGTGACGTATGGATCCTGTTTCATTATTTTGCTGATGGGCATCCAGTTTTGCCAGCACCATTTGTTAAAAAGAATATCTTTTCCCCATTTGATGGATTTTGGGCCCTTGTTGAAGATCAGGTGACTGTAGGTGAATGGATTTACATCTGGGTTCTCAATTCTGTTCCATTGGTCAATGTATCTGTCTTTGTAACAGTACCAGGCTGTTTAGACTACTGTAGTTGTATAGTAGGTTCTGAGATCAGGTAGTGCGAGCCTTCCTACCTAATTCTTCGGTAGTGCAAGTCTTCCTACTTAATTCTTCAGTAGTGCTTTACTTATCCAAGACCTTTTCCCTCTCCATATAAAGTTTATTAGTTTTTCCATCTCTTTAAAGAATGTTGTTGGTATTTGGATTGGGATTGCATTGTATTAGTAAATTTACTTGGGTAGAATTGTCATTTTCACAATGTTGAGTCTACCTATCCATAAGCATGGTATGTTTTTCCATTTATGTAGATCTCTTTTGTTTTCTTGCAGTAGTGTTTTGTAGTTTTCTTTGTACAGGTCTTTTATATCCCTGGTTAGATTTATTCCCAAGTATTTTATTTTTTTAGGGGCTCTTATAAATGGTATTGTTTTGCTGATTTCCTTTTCGTCATTCTCTTTATTGGTGTATAGGAATCCAACTGATTTTTGTATGTTTATCTTGTATCCTGCTACTCTGCTGAATCTTTCTATTAGTTCCAGTAGATTTCTCGTGGAGTCTTTAGGGTATTCTATGTATAGTATCATATTATTCACAAATAGGGACTGTTTTGTTTCCTCATTACCAGTTTGGATATCATTTATTTCTTTTTCTTGCCTTATTGCTTTAGCTAGAACTTCCAGCACAGTGTTAAACAGGAATGATGATAAAGGGTATCCTTGTGTTGTTCCAGTTCTCAAGGGGAATGTTTTCAGCCTCTCTCCATTAAGAATGATGTTGGCTGTTGGTTTTGTATAGACGCCCTTTATTATGTTGAGGAATTTCCCTTCTATACTTACTTCATTGAGAGTTTTGTGTTTTTTTTTTTTTAATTAGGAATGGGTGTTGGACTTTTTCAAATGCCTTTTCTGCATCAACTGAGATGATCATGTAATTCTTTTGTTTATGCAGTGGATTACATTGATTGATTTTGTAATGTTGAACCATCCTTGCATACCTGGTATGAATCCTACTTGGTCATTATCTTAGGCATCCAGTGCTGCTATAACAGAAATACTGAATGTGGATGGCTTTAACAAAGAGAAAGTTATTCTTTCACAGTGTAGTAAGTTACAAGTCCAAATTTAGAGTTTCAGCTCCAGGGGAAAGCTTTCTCTGTCAGCTCTGGAAGAAAGTCCTTGTCAGTTTTCCTTTCTTCTGGGAGCATCTTAGTGCAGGAAACTCAGGTCCGAAGGACACACTCTGGTCCTGGCACTGCTTTCTTGGTGATATGAGGTCCCCATGTCTCTCTGCTCGATTTTCTCTTTTATATCTCAAAAGAGATTTGTTTGAAATGAAACGGGGGACATTACAAACAGACCCAACTGAAATAAGAAGGAGTGTAACGGAATATTATGAAAAACTACACTCTAACAAATTTGAAAACCTAGAGGAAATGGATAAATTTCTAGAAGCACACTACCTACACAAACTACAGCAAAGTGATGTTGAAAATCAGAACAGACCCATAACAAGAGTAGAGATTGAAAAGGTAATAAAAAAACCTCCCAACCAAAAAAATCCCTGGCCCAGATGGCTTCACTGGAGAATTCTACAAAACATTTACAGAAGATCTTGCACCAGTACTACTCAAGCTATTTCACAGCATAGAAGAGGAAGCAACACTTCCAAATTCATTCTATGAAGCCAGCATAGCGCTGATACCAAAACCAGGCAAAGACGTCACAAAAAAAGAAAATTACAGACCAATATCTCTCATGAATGTAGATGCAAAAATTCTGAACAAAATTCTAACCAATAGAATTCAGCATTGTATCAAAAAAATAATACACCACGACCAAGTAGGATTCATACCAGGTATGCAGGGATGGTTCAACATTAAAAAATCAATCAACGTAATCCACCACATAAACAAAAGGAAATAAAAGAATCACATGATCATCTCAATTGACACAGAAAAGGCATTTGACAAAGTCCAACTCCCATTCCTGATATAAACTCTTGATAAAATAGGTGTAGAAGGGAAATTTCTTGACATAATAAAGAGCATCTTTGCAAAACCAATGGCCACCATCATTCTTAATGGAGAGAGGCTGAAAACATTCCCCTTGAGAACTGAAACAAGATAAGGATGCCCTTTATCACCACTCCTATTTAACATTGTGCTGGAAGTTCTAGTTAGAGCAATAAGGCAAGAAAAGGGCATCCAAATTGGTAATGAAGAAGTTAAACTATCCCTGTTTGCAGATGATATGATACTATACATAGAATACCCTAAAGACTCCACGAGAAATCTACTGGAACTAATAGAAAGATTCAGGAGAGTAGCAGGTTACAAGATAAACATACAAAAATCAGTTGGATTCCTATACACCAATAAGGAGAATGATGAAAAGGGAATCAGCAAAACAATACCATTTGTAATAGCCCCTAAAAAGATAAAATACTTGGGAATAAATCTAACCAGGGATATAAAAGACCTGTACAAAGAAAACTACAAAACACTACTGCAAGAAACTTAAAGGGATCCACATAAATGGAAAAACATACCATGTTCATGGATAGGTAGACTCAACATTGTGAAAATGACAATTCTACCCAAATAAATTTACTAATAGAATGCAATCCCAATCCAAATACCAACAACATTCTTCAAAGAGATGGAAAAACTAATCATTAACTTTTTATGGAAAGGGAAGAAGCCCCGAATAAGTAAAGCACTACTGAAGAAGAAGACTAAAGTTGGAGGACTCACACTACCTGACTTCAGAACCTACTATACAGCTACAGTAGTCAAAACAGCCTGGTACTGGTACAAAAACAGATACATTGACCAATGGAACAGAATTGAGAACCCAGATGTAAATCCATCCACCTACGGTCACTTGATCTTCGACAAGGGCTCGAAGTCCATCAAATGGGGAAAAGATAGTCTTCTTAACAAACGGTGCTGGCAAAACTGGATATCCATCTGCAAAAAAAAATGAAACAGGACCCATACCTCACACTGTATACAAAAACTACTTCAAAATGGATCAAAGACCTGAATATAAAGGCTAAAACTATAAAGTTCATAGAAGAAAAATAGGACCAACACTACAGGCCTTAATACATGGCATTAACAGGATAAAACCATAACCATCAATGCACAAACCCCAAAAGATAAGCTAGATAACTGGGATCTTCTAAAAATCAAACACCTATGCTCTTCAAAAGGCTTCATGAAAACAGTAAAAAGAGAACCTACAGGCTGAAAAAAATTTTTGGACAGTGCAAGTCAAACAAAGGTCTAATCTCCATAATCTACAAGAAAACCCAACACCTCTACAACAAAAAGACAAATAATCCTATTACAAAATGGGTAAAGGAAATGAACAGACACTTCACAAAGAAGACATTCAAATGGCCAACAGACACATGAGGACATGCTCGTGATCACTAGCCATTAGAGAAATGCAAAATTACAAGCACAGTGAGATACCATGTCACCCCGGCATTACTGGCACAAATCAAAAACACTGGAAATAAGAAATGTTGGAGGGGCTGCGGGGAGATCGGAACTCTTATGCACTGCTGGTGGGAATGCGAAATGATACAACTATTTTGGAAAATGATATGGTGCTTCTTCAGAAAGCTAGAAATAGACATACCATTCGATCGATCAATCCCCCTCCTAGGAATATATCCTAGAGAAATAAGAGTCGTCACTCGAATAGACATATGCACACCTATGTTCATGGCAGCATTGTTCACAATAGCAAAACGATGGAAACAACCTAGATGCCCATCAACAGATGAATGGATAAATAAACCATGGTACATACTCACAATGGAGTTGCAACGAGAAAGAACAACAATGAATCTGTGAAGCATCTCATAACATGGATGAAACTGGAAGACATTATGCTGAGTGAAATACGTCAATCACAAAAGGACAAATATTGTATGAGACCTCTATTGTAAAAACCTATGAAAAAGTTCACACAGAAAATGTAACAATCTTTGTTGGTTACCAGGGATGGGAGTGGTAGGGGGGAAATACTAAATAGGCAATAGATAAGTGGTATCTTGGGTGAAGGGTGAGACAGTACACAATACAGGGGAAACCAGCACAACTTGTAGAAGGAAAGGTGATGGAAGCTCCATAGACGCATCCAAACTCCCTGAGGGACTGAATTGCTGGGCCTAGGGCTGTGGGGACCATGGTCTCAGGGAACATCTAGCTCAATTGGCATAACACAGTTTATAAAGACAATGTTCTACATTCTACCTTGGTGAATAGCGTCTAGGGTCTTAAAAGCCTGTGAGCAGCCATCTAAGATACTCCACTGGTCTCATCCCTTTGGGAGCAAGGGGGAATGAAAAGAACAGGATACAAGGAAAAGATTAGTCTGAAGGACTAATGGTCCACAGCTACCAAGGCCTCCATGAGACTGAGTCTGGTATAGCTAGATGGTGCCTGGCTACCACCACTGACTGCTTTGATCAGGATCACAACAGAGGGTTCTGGACAGAGCTGGAGAAGGATGTAGAACAAAATTCTAACTCACACACACAAAAAAGACCAGATTTACTGGCCTATAGGATACTGGAGAAACCCCGAGAATATGGCACGCAGACACCCTTATAGTTCAGTGGTGAAGTCAGTTCCAAGGTTCACCCTTCAGCTGGGGAATGGACAGCCCCATAAAACCAAATGGGACTAATAAGGCACAGCAGTCCAGGGACAAGGACTAGAAGGCAAAAGGGGACGGGAAGTCTGGTGATAGGGAACCCAAGGTTGAGTAAGGATAGTGTTGATGTGTTGTGAGGTTGTTAACCATTGTCATAGGGCAACATGTGTACTAACTGTTAAATGAGAAACTATTTTGTTTTGTAAGCCTTCATCCAATGTGAGAATAGCAGCACAATCGGACGAGCGTAGTCGATGTCACTGAACTGTGCATGTAGAAATTTTTGAAATGGTGTATCTTTGCCTATGTATATTTTCACCAAAAAAAAAAAAAAAAGTTCGAGAAGGGAGAGGGTTGACATGTTGTGGGGTTGTTAACCAATGTTATAAAACAATATGTGTACTACCGTTTCATGAGAAACTATTTCTTTTGTAAGCCTTCACCTGAAGTACAATTTTAAAAAAAAAAGAGAGATTGGTTCAAGTCACTAATATTGTAGACCTCATCAATATACTGCCACTAATCCATCTTATTACATTCTAGTGATAGCATTTACAACACAAAGGAAAATAACATCAGATGATAAAATGGTAGACAATCCTACAATACTGGGAATCATAACCTAGTCAAGCTGACAGATATTTTTGGGGAACAAAATTTAATCCATGATAGTCATGTTGTAATATTTTTTTGATATGATGCTGAATACTATTGGCTAGAATTTTGCTGAGAATTTTTGCATCTGTATTCATGAGAGATATTGGTCTGTAATTTTCTTTTTTTTGGTTGTCTTTGCCTTGTTTTGCTATCAGGGTTATGCTGGCTTCATAGAATGCATTTGGAAGTATCCCTTCCTTTTCTAAATTCTGAAATAATTTGAGTAATACTGGTGTAAGCTCTTTTCTGAATGTTTGGTAGAATTCTCCAGTGAAACCATCTGGGCCCGGGCTTTTTTGGGGGGGGGAGTTTTTTTATTATTTTTTCAATCTCTTTCCTTGTTATGGGTCTCTTCAGATTTTCAACATCAATTTGTGACAGTTTCAGTAGCTAGTGTGTTTCTAGAAATTTGTCCATTTCCTCTAGGTTTTCAAATTTGTTATAGTTTTTTGTAATACTCTGTTATGATCTTTTTTGTTCCAGTTGGGTCTGTTGTAATATTCCCCATTTCATTTCTTATTTGAGTTATTTGCGTCCTCTCCTGTTTTTCTTTTGTCAGTTTGGTTGGTGGTTTGTAAATGTTGTTGATCCTTTCAGAGAACCAACTTTTGGTTTTGTTTATTCTTTCTATTGTTTTTCTATTCTCTATTTCATTTATTTCTGCTCTGCTCTTTATTATTTCTTTTCTTCTGGTGGCTGTATGCTTCTTTTGCTGTTCTCTATTTGTTGGAGTTATGTAGCTAATGTTTTGATTTTGTCCTTTTCTTCTTTTGTATTGTGTGCATCTATTGGTGTAAATTGATCTCTGATCACTGCCTTTGCTGTGTCCCAAAGATTTTGGTATAATGTATTGTCTTCCTCGTTTGATTCCATCTTTGATTTCTTCTATTACTCAGTGGTTTTTAAGCAGGGTGTTATTTAGTTTCTGTGTAATTAATTTTTTTCCCTTGCTCTTCCTATTATTAATGACTACTTTGATGGCATTGTGATCAGAGAAAATATTTTATATTATCTCAGTGGTTTGGATTTTGTTGAGGTTTGCTTTGTGGCCTAATATGTGGTCTTTTCTGGAGAATGTTCCATGTGCATTGGAAAAGAATGTGTACTTTGCAGCTTTTGGCTGGAGTGTTTTATATATGTCTGTGAATTCGTGTTGGCTGATTATGGCCTTTAGATCTTCTGTATCTTTGTTGAGTTTCTTTCTAGATGTTCTGTCCTTTGCCAAGAGTGGTGTATTGATGTCTCCTACTATTATAGTGAAACTGTCAGTTTCTCTTTTCAGTGCTGTTAAAGTTTGTTTTATGCATTTTGGGAGCCCTGTCATTGGCTGCGTAAATAGTTATTATTGTTATGTCTTCATGATGGATTGTCCCTTTAATCATGATATAGTGCCCTTCTTTGTCTTTTATGGTGGATTTTCTTTTAAAGTCTATTTTATCTGAGATTAGTATTGCCACTCTGCTCTTATTAGTAGCTGTTTGCTTTATATATATTTTTTCCATCCTTTGATTTTTAATAAATTTATGCTTTTTTTCCTAAGGTGTGTCTCTTATAGACAGTATATTGATAGATCTCATTTTTTTTATCCATTCTGTCAGTCTCTGTCTCATTATCGGTGCATTTAAGCCATTTAAATTCAGTGTAAATATTGATAGGTATGAGTTATTTTTGTCATTTCGTAGTGCTTTTTTGTAATCCTGGCGATTTCTTTGTTCCTCTTACTCTCCTGTGCTGAATTCCTTATGTTTGTGGACTTTTTTTCATTTACTTTGTTTTTGTAGATTTTGTTTTTACTGGGACTTCATGTTTTTCTTTATTCTGATGAGTAGGTTTGTTAACTTTCTTTGTGGTTACCTTGAAATTTACCGTTATCTTCCTAATTTTGAACCAGTCTATTATTAATTGGTATTACCTTGCCTTCCTCTTCATTAGAAAGTTCTATACCTGCACCATTTATTCCCTCTTTTATTGTTCTGACATTGTTATTATGTGCAGATTAACCTCTCTGATTCCCTGTTGTAAATCTTTTGGTTTTGAATAGTCCTTAAGAGTTCATTTCCTAGGTTGGTATCTGGCTGGTGCAATCTTGTGTTCTAGATTCAGGGTGTTGTCTGATGTTGTTTGTTCTCAAAACGAAGGACTCCCTTTAATAATTCTTGTAATTTTGGTTTGGTTTTTACATATTCCCTTAATTTCTGTTTATCTGGAAATGTCCTAATTTCATTATCATATTTGAATGAGAGTTTTGCAGGATATATTATTCTTTGTTGGCAGTTTTTTGTCTTTCAAGGTTTTATATATGTCATTCCATTGCCTTCTTCCCTGCATGGTTTCTGCCAAGTAGTCAGAGATTAGTCTTATAGTTTCCCTTCTGTATGTGACTTTTTGTTTTTCTCGAGCTGCTCTCAGGATCCTTTCTTTGTCTTTGGTTTTAGTGAGTGTGAATATATGTCTTGGTGATTTTCTTTTGGGGTCTATCCTATGTGGGGTTCATTGAGCTTCTTGGATGGTCAACTTTTCATCTTTCATGATATTAGAGAAGTTTTCTGTCAGCAATTCTTCAATGATCCTCTATGTGTTTTCTGTTTTCTCCCCCTGTTCTGGAACTCCGATCACTCGTGAATTTTTGCTTCTGAGTGTATCCCCCATAATTCTCATGATTTCTTCATTTTTCTTTGTTCTTTTTTCTGATTTTTTCTCAAACAATGTTGTTTCCAAGTGTTTGTCTTCAATTTCGCTAATCCTGTCTTCCATTGTTTCTAACCTGTTCCTCAGCTGTTCTATGACACTGTCCATCTCTGAAATCTTGTTGTTTATCTTTTGGATTTCTAATTGCTGTTTTTGTATGATTTCTAGTTGTGAAATTTTTTTGGCATTTTGTTCCTGTATTATTTTCCTTAATTCTTCCATTTTTTGTCTGTAATTTCCATGAATCTTTCTGCCTTTGCCATGAATTTGTCAATTATTTCCTCATTTTTGTCTACTTTTTGCTTCAACTCTTGGATAGCTCTGAATATTAGAGATTTAAATTCCCTATCAGGTAGTTCTAGTGCCTTTTCTTCTTCTGGAAAGTCATCTGGTGTTTATTTTGGATGCCTACTGGAACCATCCTGTCCTGATTTTTTATATGTTTTGATATTGTCTACTGCCTTTGGGACACTCAGTAGTTATTTTCTTTGTTTATGGATCGTAGATTTGTTTTCTTCCTGCTTTTTTGTTTTACTTGGTTATTTCTGAGCAGGCAGGCTGTGCATTCTTTGTTGTTTGCTCATCTGTGGACACGATACTTTTCACCTCCTTGTCCAATGGGCATGCCCAGTCGCTCAACTATGGTGCAGAAGGGCAGATCCAGCTGAAGGGGAGGGGCTAGGATGGGTTCTTTGTGGCACATGCTTGGACTGGCAAGATGAACCAGTGGTTTGTGCAGGGCAGGTTCCAGTAGGTCATGCCTGTGCTGCTCGGGAGTGCAGTGTTCATCTCACGGTGCACGTAGGCAGGAGGAAGGGAGAGGGGGAGATTGTGATGTGTGAACCTAGGCTGGGTATGGAAAAGAAGAGATACAGGAGAGAAAACAGGAGGAAAAGAAAAAAAAGTGCTGAGGGAGCTCGCCACTGGAGTGGAGAGACAAGAAACTGAGAAATGGAGAAAAATTAAAAGGAAATAAATAAATAATAAAAATGTTTTAAAAAATAAATATTAAAGTAAAAATGCCCTCAGGGATCCCACCAGCGTGGCTGTGCAGACAGGGGCAGCAGCTCCCAAGCCACGCAGTATAGCCTGGCTAGAATGGGTGAAGATGATACACAGTGCCAGATATTCAGGAGACAGTAAAAGAAGGTAAGTAGAAAGAGATGAGAAACCGAGAAATGAAGAAAAATAAAAAGGAAAAAAGTAAGAAAAAAACAAAGAACAAGAAAAAAAAGAAGAAAGTACCCCAGGGTTCCCACCAGCATGGCCGCATGGACCAGAGAAGCAGACAGGGGAAGCAGTTCCCCAGCTGAGCAGTGCTTCTTAGCCTGTCAAGAAGAAGCAGAGATGGCACATGGAGTCAGGTGTTCTACAGAAAAGAGGGGGAGGAGGTGAGAGGCAGGGAAGAAACCAAAAGAGGCCCAAAAAAGCACTACCAGGGAGAAATGGCACTGAAGAAGCCAGCCGGTGTGGGTGGGGCAAATCTGCGCAGCAAGGAACCAGCGCCTCCCATGCTGTGGTCACGGCTCACTGGGAAATGCTAGATTGGCCCACAGGGAAGCAGCAAATCAGCCTTCCGGGAAGCCAAGAATCGACCCACCGGGAAGCCAAGGATCGGCCAGCCGAGAAGCGGTGAAGGTCAAGCAGGGAGAGGTAGGGTGGGAGGTGGGAAAGTGTGTCTTGCTGGTTACTGGGTGCTCTGTCTCCTGCTGGGAACTCCACCAATCTGCTTTCCCATACTCCCTGTCTGCTGACCGTGTCTGGTGGATCCGTGCTGCATTAGCTGATGGGGGACCTCCACTCGTGAATCTCTTCACTCTCTGTTTTCTGTCACTTTCTTATTCCATTCGGTGCTTTGCTTGAGTTCTTTATCTCTTCATTTGACTCTTAGGGTTCCAGGACTGATGTGTGTCTCTGTTTTATGTAGTTTTTTGAGTCTTTGCTGTGGAGGGATGGTGTGGTGCTTCTGTCTATAGTGCCATGTTGCCTCCACCTCCTAGTTTGTAGTTTTTTGTCTTACTTAACTAATTGTTGCCTGACTCAAGATTAATATGATTTGCTCCTGTGATCCATTTTGAGTTAATTTTTGTATAGTAAGGTTCAGTATTTTTTCTTTTTTTTACTTATAAATATCCAATTGTTTTACCATCATTTGTTGAAAAGATTATCTTTTTCTCTTTGAATTGCCTGGGTACCTGTGTCAAATATCAATTGATTATACATGTATAAGTTTGTTTCTGGACATTCTAACTTCCACTGCATTGATATCTATGTCTATCTTTATGTCAATATCATTCTGTCTGGATTCCTGTAGCATTATTGTATATCTTGAAATTATGCTAAGTACTCAAATTTTCTTCTTAATTTTCAAAACTGTTTGGGCAATCTATATCTGTTACATTTCCATATATATTTTTTAGAGTCACCTTGTACATTTCTTAAACAAAAAGAAGTCTGCTGAGATTTTTCACTGTGATTGCTTTGGACTTGTAGATCAATTTGGGGAAAATTGGTATCTTTACAATATTGAGTCTTCTGACCATTTAGTAAGGTACATCTCTCCATTTATTTAGGTCTTTTTTAACGTCTCTCAGCACCATTTTATAATTTCTAATTTATATATCTTCCACATATTTTGTTAAATTTATCACTAAGTATTTCATAATTTTGATGCTATTATGAATGTTGAGTGGAGAGTTCTATAAATCTCAACAAAGTCAAGGTGGTTGATAATGTTCAAAACTTCTATACCCTTACTGATTTTTTGTTTAATCTATCAATTATTGAAAGAGGAGTGTTGACATCTTCAATTTTAATTGTGGATTTTTCTATTTACTTCAAATTCTATAAATTTTTCCTTCATGCATTTTGAAGGGCTATCATTAGATTAACTTAGGAGTGCTATGTCTTCTTGATGAATGACCCCTTTTTAATGACCTCTTTATAATTCTCCCTATTTATCCTTCAAAAATTTTCTTATTATGAAATGTACTTTGTCTCATATTAATATAGCTACTTCAGCATTTTTTTATTAGTGTTTTCATGGAATATGTTTTCCATCATTTCACTTTATATTTAAAATGGATTTGCTGTACGTGGCATATAATTGGGTCTCACTTTTCATCCATTCAGGCCTTTCTTTGGAGTATTTAGACCGTTTACAGTAATGTGATTATCTATCTCCAAAACCAAACCCACTGCTGTAAAATCGATTCTGACTCTTAGCAACCCTGTAGGACAGAGTAGAACTGCCCCATACGGTTTCCAAGGTTATAAATCTTTATGGAAGCAGACTGCCACATCTTTCTCCCACAGAGCAGTTGGCAGGTTTGAGCTGCCAACCTTTTGGTTAGCAGCTGAATGCCCAACCACTGTGCCAACAAAGTTCCTTGATTATCTAAATCAAAAAAAAAAAAAAAATTTCCATCGAGTCGATTCTGACTCATAGTGATCCTATAGGACAGAGTTGAACTGCCCCATAAAGTTTCCATGGAGGCTGGTGGGTTCAAATGGCCGACCTTTTTTGGTTAGCAGCCAAGGTTGTAACCACTGCTCCTCCAGGGCTCCAATTATCTATATGAAAACCCATTACCATTCTTATACACTGCTGGTAAGAATGCAAAATGATACAACCATTTTGGAAAGTGATATGGCACTTCCTTAGAAGGCTAGAAATAGAAATACCATACGATCCAGCAATCCCACTCCTAGGAGTATATCCTAGAGAAATAAGAGCCATCACACAAATAGACATATGCACAGCCACGTTCATGGCAGCCTTGTTCACAATAGCAAAAAGATAGAAACAACCTAGATGCCCATCAACAGATGAATGGATAAACAAACTATGGTACATACACACAATGGAGTACTACACAATGATAAAGAACAAAGATGAATCTGTGAAGCATCTCATAACATGGATGTAACTGGAGGACATTATGCTGAGTGAAATAAGTCAATCACAAAAGGACAAATATAGTATGAGACCTCTATTGTAAAAACTCATGAAAAAGTTTACACACAAAAAGTAACAATCTTTGTTGGTTACGAGTGATGGGAGGGGTGGGGGGGAATACTAAATAGAAGTAGATGAAGGGTGAGACAGTACACAATACAGGGGAAGCCAGCACAACTTGTGCAAGGAAAGGTCATGGAAGCTCCATAGACACATCCAAACTCCTGAGGAACTGAAGTGCTGGGCAGAGGGCTGTGGGGACCATGGTTTTGGGGAACATCTAGCTCAATTGGCATAACACACTTTATAAAGACAACGTTCTACATTCTACCTTGGGGAGTAGCGTCTGGGGTCGTAAACGCCTGTGAGCAGCCATCTAAGATACTCCACTGGTCTCACCCCTTCGGGAACAAGGGAGAATGAAGAGAACAGGATACAAGCAAAAGATTAGTCTGAAGGACTAATGGACCACAGCTACCAAGGCCTCCACCAGACTGAGTCCAGTACAGCTAGGTGGTGCCCAGCTACCACCACTGACTGCTCTGACCAGGATCACAACAGAGGGTTCTGGACAGAGCTGGAGAAGGATGTAGAACAAAATTCTAACACACAACAAAAAGACCAGATTTACTGGCCTGAAAGAGACTGGAGAAACCCTGAGAGTATGGCCCCCAGACACCGTTTTAGCTCAGTGGTGAAGGCACTTCTGAGGTTCACTGTTCAGCTGGGGATTGGACAGCCCCATAAAAGAAAACGGGACTAATGAGGCACAGCAGTCCAGGGACAAGGACTAGAAGGCAGAAGGGGACAGGAAAGCTGGTGATGGGGAACCCAAGGTTGAGTAACGACAGTGTTGACCTGTAGTGGGGTTGTTAACCATTGTCATAGGGCAACATGTGTACTGACTGTTTAATGAGATACTTCTGTTCTGTAAACCATCTAAAGTGAGAATAACAGCACAACTGGAAGAACGTAATCGATGTCACTGAATTGTGCATGTAGAAATTTTGAAACTGTGTGTCTTTGGTTATGTATATTTTCACCAAAAAAAAAAAAAAAGGTAGAGAAGGGAGAGGGTTGACATGTCATGGGGTTGTTAACCAAAGTCGTAAAACAATATGTGTACTGACTGTTTAATGAGAAACTATTTGTTCTGTAAACCTTCACCTAAAACACAATTAAGAAAAAACAATGTAGTCTTTACCTTCTTTGAATTTATAATCTATATTATGTGAAGTTTATGTGAAGGCTATAGAAGAATACAAACAATAAAATAAATAAGTATTTTTATATCAAAGATGATGAGGGGGAAAAAAAAAAACCATTACCATCGAGTTGATTCTGACTCATAGTTGGGTTTAATTCCAACATGTTTCTATTTTTTCCCTTTGTTTTGTTTTTGTAGCATCTGTTCTTTTTCCTTTTTTTAGAATTGCATATCTTTTAATGATTCTATTTGATCTCATTTTTTGGCTATTATACCTCTCTAATTTCTTTTTTTTTTTACTATATGTTCTAGGTTTTACTATATACACTTTAAGCAGTTTTAATATTCTAGTATGCTAATTCCATCATCTATTTCATTTCTACATATGCTTTTATTAGTTTATTTTTTCCTCTTATAGTGTGTCATGTTTTTCTGATTTTTTATATGCCTGCTACTTTTTGTATACTGTATATTGTAGATTTTACATAGTTTGTTGGATTCCTTTAAATAGTGTTGGATTTTTTTTTTCCTGGAAGGCAGTTAAGTTCCCTGGAATGGTAATCTTTAAGCTTTTTAAGCGTGGGTCCCAAACAGCCTTTGGTGTATGGCTAATTAGCTCCCACTACTGAAGTTATGGTGGCACAGTAGTCAAGAGTTTGGCTGCTAACCAGAAGGCCAGTAATTCAAATCGACCAGCCACTCCTGAAGTTGTAACCTTCTGAGGCTTCTACCTGCTATTCCATGTATTAGGAGAACTCTACAGTCTGGCTGGTGGGAACATGAAATATTCTTAGCCTCTGTAAGCTCTAGGAATTGTTCTGTCTATTCTTTTTTGGTAGTTCTTTTCAAGCCTCAGTTTCTTCACATGAATGTGTAGATTAGTATACAGCCAAAATCTCAAGGGGACCATTCTGCAAATATCTATCTGGTGTACCCTCTTGATAAAGCTCACTCTTCTCTAGTATTTTAGCTGTTTTTGCAGCCTTGGACTCTGATCTCTGTTTCCTCAACTTAACGTGACTACTAATCTCTCTTTGGTTTTTACTTTCCTATGCTTTGGCCTGGGAAATCTCTCCTATCAGTAAGCTAGAATATTTGTAGGGCTTACTTTGTTTATCATCCTTTTCTCAGGGATCCCATCCTATGCTGCCTTTTGACCAATGTCTGAAAACTGTTGTTTAATAAATTTTGTCCAGTTTTTCAGTCGTTTAAGGTAGGAGATTAAATCCAGATACCTTTCTGACTTTACAACAACCATTCCCTGACTTCTCCAACCCTAAGGCATAACTTTCCAGTAATATTATTTTTAATTCAAAGAAAAAAAGTATTATTTATGATTGCTGTAATACATTCTAGTTGTATTTAGCAACTTCATCATGCTTGTAAGTAGAAGTAATTAACTATATTTTAACATAAAATATGTAAGGATATTAACTTGCTATGATATATCATATGTATAATATTGCGTTCACTTATAATATTCTTTTTGTATAGAAAAATTTCAAAGGACTTTCCTGTTTTGTGATTTGATGCTCATAAAAGCCTGGTGAACTAGATAAGTCTGGTATTGTTCTCATTACTTAAGTAGAGAAACTAAGACCTATCAGGATTTATTAATTTTTCTCAAAGGTTATGGGTCACATAACCTATAAATAATAAGGATGGCAATAGAACCTAGATCTTCTGACTTTTATAACAATGCTTTTTCCATTTCCCAAGGTCTGTTTTATTGGAATGGATACAACTCTATGTGAAATAGCAAAATATCTGGTATGGTAGAGTTTTTTTTTAACTTGTGTGGAAGACAGTGTGGTGAAATGGAAAGAACTGCATTGAGAGTAAGCAGGTAATTTGTCAGGCAGATTAATCCAAGTAATAAAACAGTGTGGAATTTATATTAAAAAAACAAAGAAACAAACAGTTGCTGTCAAGTCTATTCCAATTCCTAGTGACGCTATAGGACAGTATAGAACTGCCTCCCATGGTTTCCAAGGCTGTAAATCTTTTCAGAGCAGACTGCCACATCTTCCTCCCACAGAGCGGCTGGTGAGTTCGAACCATCGACGTTTTGTTTACCAACCAAGCGTTTAACCACTGCACCACCAGAGCTCCTCTGGAACTTAAATAAAATGAGCAAAATAAAGTTTTGCTTAAGAGTCTTACGATGTTTAGCTTTGGAAGCAAAATCCACAGACTTAAACAATTGTTTAGCTAAAGGACATGTTATAAATGGAGAAAAAAAGAGTTAGTGTATGCCTAATGGGTAAGGGAACCAAAATGCCTGCTTAGGAGAGCTCTCTGCTTTAATTTCTCAGGAGATTTAGGTAAGGTATTAATTAAAAGGTATTTGTCTTTTAACAAATAAGATAAAATGAAGAGAAAAAAGATTGAGAAAAACTAAATTTTTCATAAAAGTTGTATTTCTGCTTATATATACTACAGTGTTAAATATACTACAGTGTTAAAAACTTGGATATATGAAATTAATTTTTATCAAGAAATTTCATGTTAAATATATACCCTGTACCTGAGAAGGATTTAGAATTAATTTGGAGTCTAATAATTATAGTTTTTGTGAAAAAGGCATCTACTTACATACCTAAGCATTTTTGTCTATTAAAGAGTGACATATCTTGACCTGTCTCCTCCTTGCATAACAAAAAGATTTTGTGTGATTCACCTGTAAAAAATTAAGTTAAAGAGCAGATTGGATAATCACTGCTTACTGATAAAATGTGATTGCAGGTTATCCCTGTTTGCAGTCACGGCTTTATACAAGGTCAAGGCATCCTCCCTGACTTTACAACCATTGCCTGACCTCTGCAACACTAAGGCATTCCTTTCCAATGTTCTTATTTTTATTTCAAAGATGAAAAAATCATGGTTGCTGTGATACATTCTAATTGCATATTTTTTTCTCTCTCAGAGTTGCATTTGGGAACTGCAGTGGGTTGGCTGTGGTGGATTTTATTCAGAAAACAGTACTGTTAAGCATGGGAACCATTGACCTGTACAGATCAAGTGACCTATACCAACGACAACCACGATCTCCTAGAAAAAATAAGCAGTTCATTGCAGGTAGGAGATACGAGATGGTTATGATGAGCTTGATTAGTTCATCTATTTTCTTACCTTTGGATTTCTCATCTTTCTTTTCTCTGATGCTATTAAAATGCATGGCAATCTATAAGTCAACATAATTTACAATACTGTGCAAGTAAAATGAATTAGGTGGGAACAGTGAAAAGACAAGCCAGCTGTTTAAACTTCAATCTGTTGTTGAAGTTAGGAAGCATCTCAAGTTTCTTAAAAGTCAGTTCCTAAGAAGTGACAAAAATAAGAAATTATTGCTATGAAAAAATGATATTTTTCTTGGCAGGACCAATAAGTTGACTCATTTAGCTGTAAAAGAATGAAAGACTTTCTATATAACCCCAAACTTATGCAAAATGATTTACAGTTTTACTGAAGTTTCAGTAAATATCCAAAATCTGGTTTAGTAAACACTGCCAAAATTTTGTATATGTTCTGTCAACTGATAGATTCTAACTGGTAAAAAATTTAGTTGAGCTGAAAGATATGCAGGTGAAAATACACATTATGTGCAGTTGTAGACAGTTCTTTTTAAATTTTCAGTTTATTTATTTAAAACAATCAGTTGAATACTGAAGCCTTTATTAAATGTACCTATGCAAAACATATTTTAAAATAAAAAGAGTACATGATGGTAGGTGTTATTTTCCAATAGCAGGTGTGCCAAATTTAACATTTGAATATAATAACAAATGAGGTTCCCTCTTGGACTAATGAAAAATTACTTGTTATACTTTCTCTTTTTTTGTTAACCTTCCTCAAACCTTTCTGAGTTGCTAGTTTAGACTTTTCAGTGGCATAAAAACTCTCCTTCAGAACCTAGTATTTCTTTGTTTTTTGTTAGAAATTTCAATTATCAAAAAAAGTGATACTTTTAACAACATTTTAGGAGTACTGGAAATTTCAAATTCTATAGTTTTGACCTCTACCACTACTGACTTTTGAAGTCAGAATAAAATAATTTTTATATGCCATGTACCACAAGGTTTCCTCATGATTGGGGAAGAGAAGGTTGATTTTTGAAAATTCATGGACTCTAGGGTAAGAAGATATAACGGGTTACTAGGCAGTGTTTGCATGCTGAAAGCAGCAATTTAATCAGAAAAGCTTTTGATCTTGTGACAACATCTGAGTTGCTTGCTGGATATACCCAGTGGGTGACAAAGTGTGCATTCTGACAAAGGCAATACAACTGTTACTTAATTTAATTTAAACTTTTGGAGCCTCTACAATTATGGCTAGAACTTAGAATTTTGATGAATTTAAAATCAGAAAAAACTGTGATGACATTGTGAATGTTTCAGTTTGTATTTAGTGCATAGGAGGACTACAATGAATACTCTCTTTACATACCGTATGGCCTACTTTAGCCTTGTAAAGGCTAAAGTCTCTAAGCTTTCTTTTTAATTGCTGAACGATAAAGGACAATCACTTCGATATTATTAATGAGGTAATTTATATACATTATTTACAAGCCAGATAAGTTTATGACATAAAGCATATACTGAGAAATATGCAATGTATTTTATAAGACATTTGATTAAATAAAATTACTACAACTTCTCATCATTCATCTATCACCTCCTATTTTCTAATTGATTTATTTTCTTAATATCTCCTCTTTAATCTGATTACCAAAATTTGCTCCAATTTCTTCATCTTGGCTGTTCTAGATTCTGGTATGATATCACTTCCTTTCACTTTAGACTATTTTTCTCTCTTTCCTCTGCCTGCTGCTGATGCTGATGTTCTGGCATGTTCCAAAGACAACTTTTGCATGCGTGGCCTGTCTAACTTTTATCCTGATTTAACGAAACGGATCCGTACTTCCTATCAGAGTAAGTTCTATAAAGGTTAGGCAAATAGCTTTTTTTAAATCATAATGCTTGTGTGAAGTCCATACATCTGTGCTCAGTAATGTGTTTTTTTAAAACACATTCACCATGCATGCAATTTTTTGTTTTGTTATGGAAATGCAAACTGATAATTTTAATAAAAATTATTATACAAATACTTCAAATTATTAGTCATGTACCAAATTACTCATATTCTTTGTTTCAGTATTTATTTCAGACCATGCATACCATGTTTTATTAGTCCAAGAGTCAATGTCTTTTGTTATGAGGAGGAAAAGCCATGGTATCCTTGTAAATAATACATGCAATATACCAGGAGCAATAATAACTGAATGTTTTTTTGGAAGTGTTGTATCTTTGGCCATTTTATAAACTTATTCTAGCCAGGGCCACAATGTTTGCTTCTCTCAAGGAATTGGTTTTCTTGGAGGTAATTAAGTATTCCTAGCTTCTGATGCTTTTCATTAAAATTGAATACGCATACATTTCCAAAGTGATTTTAGGTACCAAACACTGTGAAGTGGGTGAATTAAGATCGCAAATAAAAGAGTGGATAACATTAACATTTACCACGTAGTAAATAAAAATCTGAAGATGACGGCTGAAGTCAGCAATCCTAAAAACTGGTGCAGAAAGTGTGGGGCGTGAAGGTGTGACTGGAAGTGCAGATGATACTAGTGATGTTATGGGTGAATATTTATTGTCAGGAAAGATATTTACAGTATGTTTATCAATATGTTATATAAAGAAAGCAGGTTGCTGAACAATATATACAAGATGGCCTCATATTTGTATAACCTACACACATATATACTTGTATGTTGTTTGTAACCTTAATTCTTCAAAAATCATCAGCTTGTAGGTACATGGAATCACATCAGTTATAAAAACCTAAAACTTTCCTGGTATGTCCCCTTAGCTACAGGAAATCAGTCCTTGAAAAATCCTTAAAAAATTTTAGGAGTACCCAGAGGATGACTTATTTGTGCTCATAAATATTCTCTAGTTTTCTACTCTAGCAGAGTACCCCATTTTGGGGTGCTTCCCACTGCTTCTGCTCCTGGTGCCTTGTGTGAGAACATTGATATCCATGCTGCCCCTAAAACAGCAGCTTATTGGGTACTATAATAATATTTTATGACATGTGGAAATTATACAAAATTCAAATTTTATTTTCTGTAAGAAGTTTTATTGGGACACAGCCATACTTATTCATTTACATATCATCTATGGCTGCTTTCACACTGTAATGGCAGAGTTGAGTGGTTGCAACAGAAACTGTATGGCCCACAAAGCCTAAAATATTTACTATCTGACTCTACAGAAGAAGTTTACTGGTCCTTGCCTTATACCATTCTTTCACACCCACCCCCTGTATCACATAGCATTTCAGGAAATAAAGGATTTTATATAAATAGTCTCCAAGTGGTTTAATACACATACTCAAGTTTAGCTTTTTCAGGGCAAAATCTCCTACATTGTGTGTGTGTGTGTGTGTGTGTGCACATGTGTGTGTGTTTCTGTGTGTGTCTGTGCGTATCCCTCTATACATACAGAAAAACATTCTGGAATATGGGACTGTGTATTTTTTACAATTTTTTTTCTTTTAGCCTTAATATGTTTTCTGATTTTTCTATAATAAACATATAATGCTTTTATAATAAGAAGCGAGAAATTGAGAAAGTGAGGACTGAAGATGAGGAGCAGAAGCAGGCTCTTAGTTCATCAGAATTCTATGGTACCAACCATGACGTAAAGGTTGAAGAATTCTAAGAAACGTTAATACCTCTGATGCTTCAGTAATCTTACATTGCCTTTTGAATATAAAAAATAAAGTTTTTAAACTTCAGGGGTCTCTAAAGTATAATGCCTATCTATATCTTCAAATGAATTTTCTACTACTCTCCTATACAAACACTCCCCTTAAGCCAAATGTATACACCTTACTACCTTTATGATTTACTCATTCCATCCCTCTCTGTAGGAAATTTTTTTCTACTGCCATCAGACCCCTTTATTTAAATGGCTGCAGTGCCTACAGTTTATAGGTTTGTAAATAGTAGTATCTGAACCATTTAATTGGCACTTAGCCTAGATTCTTTTGTAAGGTTACTTATTTTTATGCATATTCTCTACCTTCCCAAATGCATGACAAGAATCTCAAGGCCATATCTGAAATTCTTTATATTCTCTACACTCACTACAAGCCATGAGCTCAGTAAATAAATGATGATGGTAGTTGGTTAGAGCATGTTAGTAGGCTCTTTTCTTTCAAGTGAATAGCCAAAGGACTTTTCAAATATGACAAATAAGAGCAGAACCAGCTCTGTAGTTACTAGTTCACTGGAATTTTCTAAACAAAAACCTAACGTGTCAATACAGAAGTAAAATTAAGTTCTTAGAAGAATTTAAAAAGATCCTCCACGTCTCTACCAGTGGGCTCCAAGGGAAATCAGGCAAGCCCTGGAATTTGAAATCAGATTTTCTAAGGTCTTTTTCCGATGATCAAGATCATACATTATGAAAAAGGGCTGGTTATTTAATGACTCCAAGGAATATCCCAGAATTTGCCTTTTAAAATAAATTTTATGCAAATTTGGCTTGGGATTTAACTCTTGAATAATATAACCTGGTTACATTTCTATTATTTTATTATAATAGAGACTGTGCAATTCTTTTATGAATTATTTCTCAGCATTCAGAAAAGCATATTTTCATTGCTCCTGTTTGGGGAAACTGAACTCACTTCCACTGAGTGCTCTATTCTGGGATTGTGCTAGGCAATTTGACTCAGTTTTCACATTATATTATTTAATATAAGTTAAGAAAGAACCAGCTAAAGTTTTGGGCTCCCATTTCTGACTAAGAGTAAAATGGACCAGATTATCTAACCCTTTGAGGAGCCCCTGGATGGTACAAATGGTTAAGTGCTGAACTGTTGACCAAAAGTTTGTTGGTTCATACCCACCCAGAGGCACCTCAGAAGTAAGGCCTGGTGATCTGCTTCCAAAAAGTCCAGCCTTGAAAACCCTATGGAATAGAGTTCTACTCTGCAAACATGGGGTCACCGTGAAACAGAGTGTGGGGAATAATAGCAGACCCTGGAAAGACAGATGAGAAGAATAAAGAAGGAATGAAAGAAAGGGGAAGGTAAGAATCTGAGAGAAGTAACAAAAAGAGAGAAATAAATAAATACGTAATAAAATGACTGGAGAAAGTCAAAAATCGAAGAAGATTAAGAAAAGGAAGGAATAAGACAGAAGGGAAGTCTCAAAAGGAAAAAAACAGCAAACTTTTTAATAAACAATAAAAGAGAATAAAATTAATTCATTCAAAAAGTATTTTTGTAGGCACTAGGTATACAGAGCCCTGGTGGCTCAGTGGTTAAGCATTTGGCTGCTAACCAAAAGGTCGGCAGTTCGAATCCACCAACCACTCCTTGGAAACCTTGTGGGGCAGTTCTACTCTGTCCTGTAGGGTTGCTGTGAGTTGGAATCGACCCAATGGCAATGGGTTTTAGGTATACACAGATGAGTGAAACAATTATGGTTTCCCCCCTTAATTTATAACAGATAATATACAGCTAAAGAAATCCACACATATGCTATTATAATTGAAAAAAAAAGGTAGCAATGTTATGGTAGACAAATCAAGATGAGGTGGAGAAGGTGTACCTATTTTTGTACCTGTTTTTGATAGTATTGTCAAGGAAGGGCCTATCTGAGGAGGAAACATTTAAGTGAAACTTTAAGATAAGAAAGAACAAGATAAAGCTTTGGACTCCCATTCCTGACTGAGAGTAAAAGGGACCAATTTAACCTCCTGCCTGAAAAAAAAAAATCAGACAAAATAAATACAACATGGTTTTTAAGATACTGGACATCAGGCAATGAAAAACAGTGACCCTTGACAAATGGGAAACGAAAGAAATGAACCCTACAATTGCACCTGTTTACTGCCTTAGAGTTTCTAGACTACAGCAAAGAGAAGACAAACTCAGGCAGAAACTCTGAGTTAAGGAGATGGAGCTGAAAGATCAGGGAAACGAGGGCAGCTAGAGTTCTCAGGACAGGTTACTGGAGAAGAGAGCTGCAGATAGAGAGAATCTCAGAGATCTACTCCTCGAGCAGGGTACTTATCAGCACATACCCATGACAAAACTACCCATGGACAGGTAGCCAACTGAAAAGGTTAAAGGGAACAATCCCCAACATTCAAAGTGAATAGTGCCTATTCCCAACAGCCAGATTGGAAAAAAACTGTGATTTACATTCACTTCTATTCAACATTGTACTGGAGATTATAGCCAATGCAATCAGGCAAAAAAATGAAATAAAAGCCATCTAGGTTGGAGCCCTGGTGGCACAGTGGTTAAGTGCTCAGCTGCTAACCAAAAGGTCAACAGTTCAAATCCTCCAGCTTCTCCACAGGAGGAAGATGTGGCAGTCTGCTTCCATAAAGATTACAGCCTTGGAAACTCTATGAGACTATTCTACCCTGTCCTATAGGGTCACTGTGAGTCAAAGTCGACTTGACGGCACACAACAACAATAACAAGTTGGAAAGGAAGAAGTAAAATAGTCTTTTTTCATAGAAATCATAATCATGAAGAAAATCTGATGGAATCCACAAAAAAGATAGTACAACTGGTAAGAGAGTTTAGCAAAGTACATGATAGGTCAATATACAAAAATCAATGTATTTCTCTATAACCACAACAAAAAATATGAAATTGAAATGAAAAATACCATTTACAATAGAAGTAAAAATATGATACACCTAGCCATAAAAGAGACAAAAGATGTGAAAGATCTGCACATTGAAAATGAGAAAACATTGCTCAGAAAAATTAAAGAAGATCTAAGTAAATTAATAGTAACACTATGTTAATGAGTCAGGAGACTCAATATTATTAAGACGTTAATTCTCTCCAAATTGATTTATAGTTTCAGTGCAATCCCAACAAAAATCTCAGCAGCCTTTTTTTGTAGAAATTGACAAAATGATTCTGAAGTTCATGTAGAACTACAGAACATTTAGAGTGCCAAAACAGCTTTGAAAAAGAGAACTACACTTGAGGACTAACCCTATCTAATTTCAAGACTTATTAGAAAGCTGTAGTTATCAAAACAGTTTTGTACTGGCCCAAACGTAGACAAATAGCTCAATGAAACTACCCCAGATCTTAAAAGCCTGTGAGCGGCCATCTAAGATACTCCACTGGTCTCATCCCTTCAGGAGCAACGGAGAATGAAGAGAACAGGATACAAGGAAAAGACTAGTCCAAAGGACTAATTGTCCACAGCTACCAAGGCCTCCACCGGACTGAGTCCAGTACAGCTAGATGGTGCCTGGATACCACCACTGACTGCTCTGACCGGGATCACAGCAGAGGGTTCTGGACAGAGCTGGACAAGGATGTAGAGCATAATTCTAACCCCCAAAAAAAGACCAGATTTACTGGCCTAAAGGAGACTGGAGAAACCCTGAGAGTGTGGCCCCCAGACACCCTTTTAGCTCAGTGGTGAAGTTACCTCCAAGGTTCACTGTTCAGCCTGGGAGTGGACAGCCCCATAAAACCAAATGGGATTAACGAGGTACAGGAGTCCAGTGACAAGGACCAGAAAGCAGAAGGGGACAAGGAAGCTGGTGATAGGGAACCCAAGGTTGAGTAAGGATATTGTTGATGAGTTGTGAGATTGTTAACCATTGTCACAGGGCAACATTTGTAGTAACTGTTAAATGAGAAACTATTTTGTTCTGTAAGCCTTCATCTTAAGTGAGAATAACAGCACAATTCGAAGAGCGTAGTCAGTGTCACTGAGCTGTGCATGTAGAAATTTTTGAAATGGTGTATCTTTGGCTATGCATATTTTCACCAAAAAAGAAAAAGGTTGAGAAGTTAGAGGGTTGATATGTTCTGGGGTTGTTAACCAATGTCATAAAACAACATGTGTACTTCTGTTTCATGAGAAACTATTTGTTCTATAAGCCTTCACCTGAAGTACAATAAATAAATAAATAGAGACCCCAGAAACAGACCCACACATATATGGACAACTGATTTTTGACAACAGTTAAAAGGCAATTCAGTGGAAAAAGAATAGTGTTTTCTACAAATAGTGCTTGAACAATTAGATATCCTTGTGTAAAAAAAAAAAAGAACTTTGATCCAGACTTTGCACCAGATACAAAAAAAACAAAACAATTAACTCACTATTAGATCATGAGCCTAAATTTAAAACCTAAAACTATAAATCTAGAAGAAAACAAGAGAAACTCTGTTATCTTGGGTTAGAAAAAGATTTCTTAGGTAAGACACCAAAAACATGCTCCATTAAAAAAAATGGATAAATGGACTTCTTCAAAAGTGGAAACTTCTGATTTTCAGAAGACACTGTAATTAGAATGAAAAGTTAAAGCGCAAAGTAGGAGAAAATATTTGTAAAGCTTTTATCTGATAAAGGACTTGTATCTAGAATACATAAAAAATTCTCAAAATGCAATAAGAAGAAAACAACCCAATAAAAATTGGGCAAAGAATTTGAATTGATCATTAGAACAAAAGAATATATACAGGTGACAAATGTATAAAAAGATAATATTTAGTATGAAGGAAATACAAATTAAAACTACAGTGAGCTCTCACTACACATCTATTAGAATGGCTAAAATTAAACAGATTGATCCTACCAAGTGTTGGCAAGGATGTGGAGGAAATAGAACTCCCCTACACTACTGGTATACAATGTACAATGGTATAATCATTTGGCAAGTTCCTAGAGTTAAACATACACTTACCATATGATCCAGCCATTTCACTCCTAGTTATTTATCATAGACAAATGAAAGCACATATCCACACAAAGACATTCACAGCTGGTCTATTTGTAATAGTCAAAATTGGAAACAACCCAAATGTCCATCATACATATATATATAAGTAAAAAAATTCTGGTATTTCCACACTGGTATATTCCTCAGCAATGAAAAGGAATGTTCTATTAATAAAGGAGCCCTGGTGGCACTCTGCTGCTAACTGAAAGGTCGGTGGTTTGAACCCAGCAGCCGCTCAATGGGAGAGGTGTGACAGTCTGCTTCCGTAAAGATTTACAGCCTTAGAAACCCTATGGGGCAGTTCTACTCTGTCCTACAGGGTTGCTATGAGTCTGATTCAACTCAACAGCAGTGGGTTTGATTTGGTTTGGTTTTTGTTATTGATATAAGGTACCAAAAAAAAAAAAAAATCCATTGCCATCAAGTCAATTCTGACTCATAGCAACCCTCTAGGACAAAATAGAATTGCCCCATAGGGTTTCCAAGGAATAGGTGGTGGATTCGAACTGTCAGTGTCTTGGCTAGCAGCCCAGCACCACAAATCTCAAAATAATTATACTGAGTAAAAGAAACCAGACAAAAAAGGGTATATACTATGATTCCATTTATTTAAAATACTAGGAAATGAAAACTAACATATAGTGACTGAGAGCAGATTACTTGTTGCCTGGGAATATGAAGTGGTATGTATGGGAAAAGGCAGGAGAACACAAGGCAACTCTTGGGTGTGATGGATATGTTTATATCTTGATTGTGGCGATATCAACGTTGTTGTGTGCTGTTGAGTCAATTCCAACTTACAGCAAACCACCAACCTTTTGGTTAGCAGCCGAGCACTTAACCATCGTGCCACCAGGGCTACATGTACACTTCATAAATATGTGCAGTTTATTTTATGTCAATTAAGCCTCAATAAAACTCTTTTAAACAATAGTCACAGAAAGAGTAGGAATCAGTGCATTTCAAGAAGAGTAAACAGCTTATCAAGTTCTAAAGAAGTAAAGTACTTAACTATCTTCTAAAAACAGGAAAATGGCTAAGGAGGCTGGAATGTAGTGAGTGAGAGGGAAAGTGAGTTAAGATTTAGTTGTATAGATGAGCAGCAAGATCATACAAACTTCTGTAGGAATTATAAGAAATTCAGTTTGTTAGTTTTTTTAAGCAGGGGACTTGTTATGCTTTGATTTATGTCCTTAAAATATCATCCACGTTGCTGTGTGAAGAAAATATTGCCCTGATAACAAAAATTTAAAAAAATGAGAGAGAAAGAAAATAAAAGGAAAGTAAGCCAGTATACCTACCAATTAGAAGGCCAGTATTGAACTAGAGGCAAGAAATGAAGATATCTTTGACTAGAGTGATAACAATGCTGTTGGAGAGAAGTGGCTGGATTCAAGAATCATTAGCACTTACAGAGTTATTATTTAATTCAATGTGGGAAATCAAAGAGTGGAATCAAAGATTATTCCCTTAATCAAAGATTATTCCCATAATCAAAGCCACTGATATTATTTATAAAGATAAAGAATCTTGAGTGGAGGGGAGTGGTGGGAAATAAAGAGTTTAGTTTTAGACATGTTAAATTTTGGTATGACTGTCTTATAGTAGAAATGTCAAGTGGACCAATAAACAAGTCTGAATATCAGAACAGAGCTCTAGGGTTGTAATCTGAGAGTCTTTAATATATTGATGCTTTGTAACAGCATGAAATTACTTACAGGGGTGGGAGGGACATGGAAGACGGGGGATGATTACTGGGAGAGGGAATTGAAGGGGGTAGAGTCATCATAACTTGGGTGTCATGGTTTGAATTATGTCCCCCCAAAAACGTGTATATCAGTTTGGCTAGGCCATGATTCCTGGTACTGTGTGATTTTCCTGTATGTTGTAAACCTGCCTCTATGATGTTAATGAGGGAGGATGGGTGACAGTTGTGTTAGTAAGGCAGCACTGGATCTACAAGACTGGATTGTGTCCTGAGGCAATCTCTTGAGATATAAAAGACAGAAGTGAGCAGTGAGACAGGGGGACCTCATACCGTCAAGAAAGCAGTGCTGGCAGCAGAGCGCATCCTTTGGACCGGGGTCCCTGCGCCGAGAAGCTCCTAGTCCAGGGAACACTGATGAGAAGGCCGACAGAGAAAGACTTCCCCTGGAGCTGACACCCTGAATTTGGACTTTTAGCCTACTGTGACTGTGAGGAAATAAACTTCTCTTCATTAAAACCATCCACTTGTGGTATTTCTGTTACGGCAGCACTAGATAACTAAGACAGAATTTGGTACCGAGAGTGGGGTGCTGCTCTAACAGATACCTAAAATGTGGAAGCGGTTTTAAAACTGTGAATGGATAGACGTGCGGCAGTGACAGAGGACCAGCAGCAGCAGAGAACCTACGGCAGCAGAGAAATGGCAGTGGCAGAGAGCCAACAGCAGCAGGAGACCAGTGCAAGATGGCGCTGGAGCTGAACCATGGAGTGAGAAAGCTGAGTGTCTGTGTGCACGAGGCTTTCTGGTGGAGTGGGATGCCTCCGGGCCCTTATACTCATGGAGCTACAGAGGTTTGGAACACTTGCCCCAGCAGGGCAGATGCAGGCATGAGGCCCGAGGGCTGAGAGGCCACAGGAGGCAGAAGCTGAAGAGACAAGGGACTCAAGAAGCTGAGCTGCCTTGGTCTCAAAAGGTATGGCCATGACCTCAGGGGTTTCAAAGGGTGGAGCCATGGCCTCTGGTGTTTCTAAGGGTGGAGTTATCACTCCAATGGACTAGGAGAATGGTGTGCCTAAAGCCAAGGGAGCAGAGTCGCTGTCCCAGTGGGCCTGGAAGGTGGAGCTGAAGCCCAGGGCCAAGGGGCCTCCACTCAAAATCCAGAGACTGTGGCCAATACCTAGAGTCTGGAGGGCAGGGCCATTGTGTAAACTGTCTCAGAGAACAGAGGATTATTTTCAAAGCCTTGAGGGCTAATGTAATATTTTCTGCTAGCTTGCTTGGTGCCTGTTATGCCTTCTTTCCCTGCAATTTCTCCCATTTGTAAAGGAAATGTCTAGCTTGTGTCTGTTCTGCCATTGTACCTTTGGAAGCAGATAACTTGTATTCTAGATTTCACAGATGAAGAGGAATTTTTTGGATTTTGGACTTGGAGTTAAGACTTTTGCTATGATATGATGGGGTGACTATGTTTTCCGTGTTGCAAGGATGTGATTTTTTGGGGGCCAAAAGGTAGAATGTCATGGCTTGAATTATGTCCCCCAAAAAATGTGTGTATCAGTTTGGCTGGGCCAGGGAGGATGGGTGGCAGTTGTGTTAGTAAGGCAGGACTGGATCTACAAGACTGGATTGTGTCCTGAGGCAATCTCTTGAGATATAAAAGACAGAAGTGAGCAGTGAGACAGGGGGACCTCATACCATCAAGAAAGCAGTGCTGGCAGCAGAGCGCATCCTTTGGACCGGGGTCCCTGCGCCGAGAAGCTCCTAGTCCAGGGGAACGCTGATGAAAAGGCCAACAGAGAAAGGAAGACTTCCCCTGGAGCTGACGCCCTGAATTTGGACTTTTAGCCTACTGTGACTATGAGGAAATAAACTTCTCTTCATTAAAACCATCCACTTGTGGTATTTCTGTTATGGCAGCACTAGATAACTAAGACATTGCCGCAGGGAGGAATTCAACTGGCATCTAGTGGTTAGAAATCAGGGGTGCTTCTAAACATCCTACAATGTACCCCCACAACATAAAAATTATCTGGCCAAAATGTGAATAGTACTAAGTTTTAAAAAAAACCTGATGTAGGGCAATATTAATGTAAATACGGCATCTAGAATATGGAGGTTATAGTCCTTTTGACTCTGATTTGAACTGAACAAACGAATAATACAGAGGCAGCAAACTTTAAAGGGGAAATAATCAAATTGAAAAATATTCAGAATAGAGCAATCTGTATGATAAATCATAATTTGGTTTAAAAAATCTCAAGAAAATGTATGACAGACCATTTATATGTATGTAGACATGTATTAAATAGTCTAGGGAATGCTGATATTCTATAACATTTTAAAACATTCATAAGTTGCTGTTTGAAATATTAATAATATTCATATTAAATATTACAGTTATATATTCTTACAAAGTTTATTATAAAAGTTGGTATAAATCACTGCAGCTAGGGAGGTAATACGTTCTGATATTCAGTTGTTTCCTTACTGCAAAATTTTTGTATGTGTTATCATCCAGAATTTATTATATATTTCATGATAAATCACTGTATAAACCTTATATGTTTAATTAGCCAATTTGATTTATTTTATTCATGTATCAGACATAGCTTTATCCACATAATCTTGGAGAAGTCTTACCATATAGTGCTCAGTATATTACCAGGAAAAACATTAGCCCTTTCTATGATACTTTTTTTTTTAATTAATTTTTTAGTGATGTCATGTTTTTTCACCAATGGAATGGATGCTGAATCATTGTTTGTTGGTAGTTTTTTATTATTTGAAAAAATGAGATGCCAGTTGCCAGCGGGACATGTCAGTCCCATGTTCCATGAAGCAGATCACACATGCAGGACGTATCGGTGCCGTGATGCATCACACTTCCTGGTTACACTTGAGTCATAAAGTATCTTACTCAACTTTCCAAAAATACACATGGAATACTAAATAAACATTGAACTTGCTGCACATAATTGTTATCAGTTTGATTTAGAGTAGGCCATATCGGTACCATGTTCCATGAAACACACCACACATGCAGGACATATTGGTCCCATGTCCCAGGAAGTTCATCACAAACTGTTTTCTCCCCCAGAATAACTCGTTTACTTGAATATTTCCAAATGCTAGTTACCATACCTTCCCAATAACACAAAGGAAATAGTAAGCATACTTGCAAGTCTTTTCTCGCTATACAGAAGCCAAAAGACACAAAAGTGTCACACAATCACTCCTCCAGGAAGCATGTCCCTCATACGAATGCCTCTCAACATTCAAGTTTAGCACAGACCAACTTCCTTGTTTTTTAGGCAGCTCCACCAGTATCCACCACAACACCAGAACGTACATGGCTCAAATGCCTGCCAGTAAACCTCCAGGGGTGGAAAATGTAACATGGGCATATATACCCCATGGTCTGTGAAAGGTTAACTTGGCAAGTCTCTGCCGTCTAACCCCTACCACTCCCAGAATTTTGCTGAGAAGGTGACAGTGCAAGTGGGCCTGCAAAACAGAGAATTTATGGAGTCTCAAAGGGCTTGCATTTTGGGGTTATTAAGAGCGTACTCCAAAGGAAGATTAAAACTGAAGCTGCATCCCAACCCCCTCCCAGCACAAATACTGAGATCAAGAATTAGTTCGTTAGCAAAGAGGATATGGAATTTTGAGAGTTGGATTGAGGGGCAAAGAGAGACTTTCTTGGTCCTATTTGAAACCAGAGAGAAACTCAATCTAGTTAAAACTGCAGCCCATCCCATCTCAACTCAGTACTTTGTAGAATATGAATGATTAGCACTTCACTTGAGCTGCCTGACAGAGGAAAGAAAAAAACAAGAAACAAACAAACCATATATATATATATGTATCTACAATATATGTAGTTATATATACTGATGGCCTGAAAAATTATATATATATATAATATAAATATTATATTCTAAATAAAATACTTCAGTATGTGAAGTATTTTATTTTTTATGTGAAATAAAAAGTTCATGGGATTGGTTTAGCAGAAGAAATAATCAGTAATTCTGAATACAGGTCAATAGAAATTATCCAAACAGAAGCACAGAGGGGAGGGAAAAAAGTTGACAAAAGCTAAATAAGCATTATTTGTATGTTCTTATAAAATTTATTGTAAAAGTTGATATAAGTCACTGCAGCCAATGGGGTTATACGTTCTGATACTCAATTGTTTCCTTACCATAAATCAGTAAATTATAGCTGAAATTTTTCCAAATTTGATTTAAAAAAAAAAAATCAACTAAACCATCCAAGAAGCTCAGATAACACTAAGAAGAAAAACTACAAAGACAAACGCTTAAGATATCGTAGTGAAACTTCTGAAATCAACATCAAAGAGAAAAGTTTAAAAGCAGCAGGGAAATACACACACATGTACACACACAGGAACAATACCGTGAGTAACAAGTGATTTCTTATCAGAAATAATTGAAGCCAAAGACAATGGAATGGTATCTTCTAAGTGCTGGGGGAAAATAATTGTCCATCTAGAATTCTATAGCTAGCAAAAAGATCTTTCAAAAATGAAACTAAGTGAATCTGTCACCAGTAGCCCTACACTACAATAAATGCTAAAGGCAGTTTTTTCAAGGTGAAAGAAAATGAAACCAGATGGGAATTTAGATATACAAAAATAATAAAGAGCACTGGAAATAATAAATATGTTGGTAAAATATTAGAAAGCATTTTTTTCTTTAAATTTTTAAAAAATTAATTGACTCTTTAAATATAAAAATAGCAATGTGGGATATACAGCATATGTAGTAGCAAAATATATGACAACAAAAAAGATAAGAGGGAGGTAAACAGAATTATACTATTGTAAGTTTCTTTCATTATAGAGAAGTGATATAATATGAACTAAAGATAGACTATGATGAATTATAGATGCATATTATAATCTCTAGAACAACTACCAAAAAAATAAAACATAGAGGTACAGTTAAGAAACCAAAGAGAAGATACAATGGATACTAAAATATATTTTATAATCTCAAAAGACAGAAAAGAGGAATGGTTCAGGAGGTGGTGCAGAGAGGACAGATCGAAAACAACTAGGAAGATTGTAGAAATAAATATAACCACATCAATGATTATATTAAATGTAAATGAAGTAAACCTTCCAATTAAAAGATGGAGATTGTGAGACAGGGTGAAAAAATAAATACCTAAATGTATGCTGTTTATAAGAGATGCACTTTAATTATACAAACACAAAGATATTGGAAGTAAAGGGAAAAAAACCGTCCATGAAAATGCTAACCCTAATAAAGCAGATTCGGTTATAGTAATATGAGATGAAGTTCACATCAATGCAAGGAGATAGAGAGGGACAGTTTGGTCAATTCATTAGGAATATATATACACACCACACTGAAAATACACATATTTTTCAAATAGACACGGAACATTCACTAAGATAGCCTGGGTCATAAAACAAGTTGTAATGAATTACAAGGGACTGATATGAAACAGAGTATGTTCTCTGACCACAAAAAAAATTAAACTAGAAATCAATAACAGAAATATATCTAGAAATTCACAAATATTTGGAATATAGCAACACATTTATGAATAACTTGTAGTTGAAATAAACACCTTGGAAATTTAAAAATATTTAGAACAGTGAAAATATAAACACAACATACCGAAATTTGTGTGATCCTACTAAAGCTCTGCTTAGGAGAAAATGTAGAACATTAAATGCTTCTATCAGAAGAAAAAAGAAAAATCTCAAATCAATAATCTGAACTTTTTCCTTAAGACACTAAAAAAAGAAGAGCAATGAAACTAAAAGTAAACAGATGGAAAGAAGTAATAAAGAACAGAAACCAATGAAATATAATGCAAACAATAAATTTGCAAAGCCACAAGATGGATTTTTGAAAAAATTAATAAAATCCTTGCAAAAATTATCAAGAAAAAAAAAGCACAGATAACATCAGAAATGAAAGAGAGGGCATCACTATGGATTTTACAGACATTAAAAGAATAAGATAGGAACATTATGAACAGCTATATGCTTGTAAGTTGATGATGTAGATGAAATTAACAGATTTCTTGAAATATAAAACAAACCAAGCCTGTTGCAATTGAGTCAACTCCTTCTCATGGCAACCCTGTATGTTAAAAAGTAGAATTACTCCATGGTTTTTTTGTTTTGTTTGTTTTTGTTTTTGGCTATAATCATTATGGAAGCAAATCACCAGGCCTTTCTTCCATGGTGACACTGGGTGGGTTCAACCCAGGTAGGTTAGGTTAGGTGTTTGCACCACCCAGGGACCTTAAAATATGCAATTTACCAAAACTGGCACTAAAAGTACTTGGAAATATAAATAACCTCCAGGCTATTTTGAAAATTGAATTCAAAAGTAAATACATACAACAAAGGAAACTACAGGCCCCACATGGCTTCACTGGTAAATTCTATCAAACATTTACGGATGAAATAGCACCAATTGTACACAAATACTTCCAGAGAGTAAATCCTTTCCAACTGATATCTGAGGTCAGACTAATTTGTTCTTTATGAAAACTTGACAAAAACAATATAATAAAGGAAAAGTACAGTTCAGTCTCATTCATGAGCACAAATGCAAAAATTATAAATAAAATATTGACAAATGGAAGACAGACATATATAAGAAAGAAAAAAAAATCATACTCAAGGTGAATTTACCCCAGGAATGCAAGTTTAATGTGTGAAAAACAATCAAATGTAATTTTCCTGATTAACAGAATAAAGGAGGAAATTATATGATCATCTCAATATATGCAGAAAAACATTTGACAGAATTTGACATTCACTTATAATAAACATTTTTAGCAAACCCGAAATAAAAGAATATTTCCTCAAGTGCATAAAGACTATCTATGAAAAACCTGTAGGTAACATCATACTTCTTTGTGAAATATTGAATGCTTTCCCTGTAAGATCAATAACAAGGGAATGGTGTCCACTCTCATCACTTTTATTTGGCATTATACTTGATGACCTAACGAGTTAAGGAAGCAAGATAAAGAAATAATATACCTAAAGATTAGAAAGAAAATATTAAAACTGCATTTAGTTGCCAGTGATATGATGGCATATGTAGAAAATCCAAAGGACTGTACAAAAACAAGTGAATTAATAAGTTTGATGATTAAGAGATTAGTATACAAATGCCAACTAAATTTCTATATGATAGCAAATAATTGAGAAATGAACTCTTAAAAAAATACTATATATAGGGTAGACTTTCAGATAGTAGCATGAGGAGCTACCTAGATGCATTCTCCGGTGAAAACTATGTTTAAAACAACCATTTAAATTCTCTAGAAATTGTCTTAAGGGCATACAGCAAACAGAAGAAACGTTCGTTCAAGAAAATCTACTGAAGATTGGTAAGAATAGTTGAGTCCATGGCACTTGAACTACAATTCACTCAATCCCTCTCCCTCCCCCAGGTCAATTTGACATAAGTAGCATTTCAGGCAAGTGTGGCCAAGATGATAGGACTACCTCTCCCCTCAGCTCCATTTCAAGAGACACAGTATCTCACGGGGAGGTGGAGCTCACCAGCATTTCTAATCCCATCCACCTCCAAGTTGAAGAGGCTAAATAAAGTTTTGGTGAGTGTGGCTGAGAGGTCAGAGGCTCCCTTCCTCCACCTATGTCCATTCATGAGATGGAAACTCTACTCCAGATAAGCCAAGCCAGGAATACTGGGGCCCTGATCACCCTTGCCCCAGCTTGCTAGTCAGACAGATTTTCCATGCTGGGAGAGGCAATCTGAGAAGACTAGAGGTTACCTCTCCTACCCAATGGGCATATATGTGGCTCAGAGATTTTGCCAAGGGGAAAAGGAAGACCATAACAACAGAGAGTGCTGAAGCTCTCCCCAAAGAAACTGACTTTATTTGAAACAGAGTGTGGGGAAGCTGAAGCCTAAGGGCACTCTCAAAAACAATGGATATTTTGGTGGTAAGCAATTAAGAGGAGGCTGGTAGCTTCTCTTAATTAAGACAACAAACTAAATCATAGGCTAGATAATTCACCAGAGAGGACCAGGGATAGAGACAGCTAAGAAGAGCCTTCCTGGGATCAGAATAAACTATACCTGCTTGATTTAATTGGATCAGACTGTGCAGCAATTTATGCCCCAGGGCATTGTTAAAAACAATAGAACAATCACCTGTCAATTAGTGGAGCCTAACAGCTGGGTGTGGTGCCAACAGAGGTAAACACCTTAATAGAGAGATTAGGGAAAGAGACAGGCAAAGAGAACCCAGCTAAAATGGATGGCAGAACATTGCCATCCCAGGGTGACTACAACCTAGAGGAGCAACACCAGAAGCTTCAAACTATGGGGGAAATACACTTCACTAATATACTCTAGCCTATCCACTAAACAAATAAGCATGCAAACAACAGCACCAAAAACAAACCCAGGAGAGGGGGGAGAAGAATCAGTCAGAATTGCTACCATATATTACCTAAAATGTCCCAGATATTAACAAAATGCTACAAAACATGCAAAGAAACAGAAAAATGTGACCCCACCCCCCACCCCCAGCCCGACCCTTCACAGGAGGAAAGTGAGGCAACAGAAACTGCCCGAGAGAGGACCCAGATGTTAGATTTAACAAAGACTTTAGAGCACCCATTATAAATATGTTTAAAGAACTATAAAACACCATGGTTAAAGAAGCAATTATGACAGTCTCATCAAATAGAGAATATCAATAAAGGGAAATTATTTAAAATTTAAAAAAGACCAAAGAGATATTCTGGAATTGAAGAGTACAATAGGCAGAAAGTAAAATTCACTAGAGGGGCTCAACAGTAGATTTGAACGGTTAGAAATAAGAGTCAGAGAACATGAAGATAGATTAATAGAGACTATGCATTCTGAAAGAGAGAAAAAAACGAATAAAAATTAACACACCCTCAGAGAAATGTGGAAAACCATTAAATGCACTAATATATGGGTAATGGGACTACCAGGAGGACAGAAATAAAGGAGCAGGAAAAAAAAAAGTATTTGAATAAATAATGGCTGAAAAATTGCCAAATTTGATAAGATGTGTATGATAACCCTGGAACAATCACTAAGAAAATAACTAAAAAACATAGTGGAAAATTCACTGAAGAAATTAAAATGTTATACTAGAAACTATTCACTTGTTGCCCCCCCCCAAAAAGAAATGAAGAAGGAATACCCCCAAAAATCAAACCTACTGCAATCAAGTCAATTCCAACTCATAGTGACCATATAGGACAGAGTAGAACTGCCCCACAGGGTTTCCAAGGCTGTAAATCTTTGTGGAAACAGACTGCCACATCTTTCTTTTGCAGAGCAACTGGTGGGTTCAAATAGCTGACCTTTTGGTTAGCAGCCAAGTGCTTTAACTACTGTGTCAGTAGGGCTCCCTAAAGAAGGAATGGAGGGTCAAAAAAGATATTAGACATATAGATGGCAAAAATAGCAGATGTAATACAACTATCAATAATATTAAATGTGAATGGATTAAGCAATCTAATCAAAGGCAGAAATTTTCAGACTAGATTAAAAAAAATGATCCAACTATATGCTCTCTAAGGGAGATGCAGTTTAGATTCAAAGATACAAATAGGTTGAAACTAAAAGGATACAAAAATATATCATGCAAACAGCAACAATGAGAAGGCTAGAGTGGCTATAATGATATCAGATAAAATACATCTTTAAAACAAAATGTTACTAGAGATAAAGACTGACATTTTGTATGATAAGGTGTCAATCCATCAAAAAGATATAACAATTATAAACATATATGTACCTAATACTAAATCTTCAAAATACATGAAGAAAAACCTCACAGAATTGAAGGGAAAAGTAGAAAATTCAACCATAATTTTGGAAATTTGAATACCCCACTTTCAATAATGGATACAAGAACAAGGCAGAAGATCAAGAACAAAACAGAAAACTTGAAAAAGACCATGTACAAGACCTCTATACAGAAATCGACAAAATATTACAGAATCATATAAATGGGAGGGAATACCATGTTTATGAGTTGGAAGACTCAATATTTTTAATATGTTAGTTCTATCCAAATTTATCTATAGATTTATCACAATCCCGATAAAAATCTAGGCTATCCTTTTGTAGGAATTGACAAGCTGATTATAAAATTTATATGGAAATTAAAAAATATTTAGAATAACTAAAACACTCTTAGAAAAGAAGAACAGTTGGAGGATTAACTACCTGATTTCAAGACTTCCTATAAACCTACATTAGTTAAGATAATGTGGTATTAGAAAAAATAAAACTCAATAGTGTGCAATAGAGAGTCCAGGAGTAGACCCACACATATAAAGTCAGTTTATTTTTGCCAAAGGCACCAATAAAAATCAATGAGGAAAGGGAAGTCTTTTTAACAAATAATGGTGGAACAAGTGGATTAATTTATAGAAAAAAAAATGGCATCAATCTGTACCTTGCACCATAGCCAAAAATTTACTTGCAATGAAATAAATCTAAATATGAAAGCTAAAATTTAAAAGCTTCTAGAAGAATACTACAGCCTTTAGTATGGATTAAAGAAAACAAAAATCCTCACAACTGGACCAATAAACAACATAATGATAAATGGAGAATATATTGAATTTGTCAAGGATTTCATTTTACTTGGATCAATAGTCAATACCCATGAAAGCAGCAGTCAAAAAATCAAATGATGGATTGTCACTTACTTTGGACATATTTTCAGGAGGGACCAATCCTTGGAGAAGGACATCATGCTTGGTAAAGTAGAGGATCAGCAAAAAAGACGAAGACTGTCAACAAGATGGATTGACAAAGTGGCTGCAACAGTGAACTCAAACATACCTACACAGTGAGAATGCTGCAGGACCAAGCAACATTTTGTTCTGTTATACATGGGATTGCTATGAGTCGGAGCCGACTTGAAAGCACCTAACAACAACAATAGAAGAAAGCAAAGACTATCTTCATGACTGTGGGTTGACAATGGTTTCTTAAACAGGAATTAAAAACCAATTGCAATAAAATTTTAAAAAATTGATAAATTGTTCTTCAATTAACTTAAACCTTTGCTTATCAAAAGACATCATTAAGAAAATGAAAAGATAAGCTACATACTGTACAAAAATATTCACAGTACATACTCTGTCAAAAGACTCCTACAACTAAATAATAAAAAGATAAACGACCCAATAGAAAAATTGGCCGAAGTCTTGAATAGGAATTTCACATAGAAAGTCATCTCGTTAGCACATAAGCACATGAAATGTTTCCAAAACCTCAGTAGTCATTAGGGAAATATAAATGAAAAACATAATGAGATACCACCATAACTAGAAGGGTTAAGATTTAAAAGAACTGATAATATTAAGTGTTGGTGAGGATATGGAACAACTCTTCCCCATAAATTGCTGAGGTAAATGCAAAATGTAAAGCCTCTTGGAAAACAGTTTGGCTGATATGACCCAGAAATTGCACTCCTGTTGTTTACTCAAGAAGAATGAAAACACATGCACACACAAACTGTATAAGAATCATCATGGTAGCTTTTTTCATAATAGTCAAAAATTGGAAACCACCAAATGTCTACCAACAGGAGAATGGATAAAGTGTGGTATATTCATAAAATGGAACATGACTTATCAGTAAAAGAGTATGAACTACTGATTCACTCCAGAACTTAGCTGGATCTCAAAAACATATTGAACAAAAGAAACCAGACACAAAAGTACATATTGTATGATTCTATTTGCATCAAGTCAAGAACAGGCAAAAATATGAGAATAGAAATCAAAAGAGTTTTTGCCTCTTGGATAGGAGTGATTAAATGCAAAGAGACCGCATGAAATTTCTTTGGTAATAGAAATGTTCCAGTACAATTTGTTGAAAAGACTTTTTTTTCCCCATTTAATTTCATTGGCATCTTGATTGAAAAGCAATTTACTGTATATGTGTGGGTCTATTTCTGGAATCTAATCTCTTCCATTGATCTATTTGTCAATCTTGGTTTGAATGTTAACTACACAGGTGTATACAATTTTAAAAACTAGTCGAACCGTACACTTAAGTAAATTTTATTGTATGTAAATTATACCTCAATTTAAAAAGTAATGAAATGATGGAAGGATCAAATGATTAATCATACACATATTTAATATCTAGGTAGATAATTGTGCCAATTATCATGCTAGTCACTTTTATATTACCTATCTACCCTACCTACCACTTTTATATTACCTCACAACATCCTGTGAGGCAAAATTAACACCTTCATTTTTCAGGTGAAGATACTGAAATTCGGAGCAATTAACTTGGAGCCCTGGTGGCAGTGGTTAAGAGCTAGACTGTTAATCAAAAGATCAGCAGTTCGAAATCCACCGGTTGCTCCTTGGAAACCTTCTGGGGCAGTCATACCCTGTTCTATTAGGGTTGCTGTGAGTCAGAATTGACTAGATAACGATGGATGTGGCTCTTTTTTTTTTTTTTTTTTAAATATAGATAGTAAGAGATGGAGCTTTAAGCAAGTGCAAGATTTCTGCCTCAAATTTATTAACTCATATCATAGCTACATAATGATTTACAGGTTACATAGAGTTTCATAAATAGCTCTTTAATTTTCATGATATCCTTGTGAGAGATACTGATAAACCTATTTAATATAAGAGGACTCGGGCTCAGAGTTTAAATGACTTTCTCAAGACTATGTATTTTGCTCAATATGACTTATTTCTCTAGTCAATAAGTGAAAGGGAAGACTTATATTTCCTGATTCTAGTTCCAGTGGTTTTTCTATTATACAATTCTGCTTTTGCAAAACACGGGTTAAATTGTGTTATTTCACTCATCAAAAACTTGCACTGTCTCTCCACTGTCTCTACAAACAAATCCATACTCCTCAGATAGGAAACTTCTCCATTATCTGTCCCCAAATATCTTTTCAGCCTCATTTTAATATCTCTCCATGCCTGTACCTTTCCCTTTGGTTTGGGATCTTAATTGATCCTCTTTTCTGTTAGTAGGACTAAACTGGTTACTAAGGCAATGACTAATAGGACTTAAGCTTCTTCAACCAGTACACCGTCACCACACTAATTCACTCAAGTATAGACTTATCAAACTATTAAAGTAACTTCTTAATATTTCTTCCTAATTACAGTCTCAAGTAAATGTAGCCCTCATATTTCCACTGTATTGCATTTCTAAAACTACTATTTGTCTAATTCTTCCTTTATCCAGAAATTTCAAGAGATATATGTAGTGATCTGTTATATGTTAAAGAGAGGAGAGTGGTTGAAGGACTTAGCAAGCAAAAATGCTTTTTGGAGAACTAACTGGGGAAAATAGAATCCAGTGGGGACATAAAGTGACTGTCTTGCTGGCATAAGCAAAATATATAGAGAAAAAAAGCTAACCTGCAAAAATAATTCAATTTCTTTTCTTTGGACAGTATCAGAGAGGTTGTTATTAGTAATAACACCCAGTACTTTCCATTTCATAACACTCACACTGTGCTCTCATTGCTTATTTTCTTACTGCCATTAGAGAAGGAACTGTTACCGCTTTGCTAACCACCATATCTGTACTATTGCCAGGGGTGAATTATCCAACAGGCAAGGTGAGCACGGTGATTACCTTGCTTACCAGATCATCTGTAGTGAACAATTCCACATTTTTTCACCACATCGAAGACTCTGATTTTAAGTATGGCTGGTATCTGTCTCCCAACCCCACAGCACCTTCATACAGAATCAAAGCCTTTTTTCAAATTTACAGTCCCTGGCAGGGGCAGATGACCCAGTAAGCCAGGTAAGCACGGGCTTACTTGTGCTTACTTCTGTTTGGAACAATTTCACATGGGTTCACTGCAGATTAGTAAGCAAGCACAAGTAAGTCTGTGCTTACCTTGCTTACTAGGTCATCCGTCCCTGACTATTGCTGTGCAACAAATCATCCCAAACTCAGTGACGTCAAACAATATTTATTTTATTACGCTCAAGGATTCTGTGGGTCAAGGCACAGCAAGCATGGCTAGGAAGACTCAAACAGCTAGGAGTGACTTAAATGACTGGTGTCTGTATTCATCTGGAGGCTTCTTCATTTGTGTCTGGCCCCAGGACTGGAAGGACTTGAACCCTGGACTCAGTGTGTCGACTGAGCACCTACACGTTTCCTCCATGTGTCTTGGTCTTCTAACAGCATGGCCGCTTGCTTCTAAAATGGAGTATACAGAGAGAGAGAGTCTCCCAAGAACAAGCATTTGAAGATATCTAGGCAAAAGCTGTATCATCTTTTATGACCTGGTTTCAGAAGTCACATAGCATCATTTTCTCTGTACTCTATATGACAAAGCAGGAGACATAGACTCCATTCCTCAATGGAAGGAGTGTCAAAGAATTTGAGGGCTATGTTTTAAGACTCACAATATCCCATGCCTCATACAGAGCTTGGCACATAGTAATTATTCAATAATTACAAATATTATTACAAATATAATTACAAATATTATTCAATAGTATTTCAACTCAATAATATTTGTTGAATATTTGTTGAAGCAAGAAAAGAATGGGGAAGTTTGGGTTATCATCTTGAAGAACTGAATATATAGGGGAAATGTTGGAAATGTCTTTTAGATACCAAACCAAAACCTGTTGCCGTTAAGTTGTTTCCGACTCATAGCGACCCTATAGGACAGAGCAGAACCTCCCCTGCCCATAGGGTTTCCAAGGAGCAACTGGTGGATTCGAACTGCCAGCCTTCTGGTTAGCAGCCAAGCTCTTAACCACTGTGCCACCAGAGATCTGTCTTTTAGATGTATAAGCAGAATTCAACTAATATTGTTGTACTGTATTTTCTAAAATTTTCAGTTAAGTGTTGTGATCATGTAGCTTTCAGAAAGACTGAGTCCATAACTAAAAGCTGTCTGCCATGAGTGAGACATTTCAAGTCTGATGTATTATTTTAAAAATTCATGTAAGTCCTGATCTAGTTGCTGGTTACATTTGTGTGTTAACTTTGTGAAAATTCATCAAGTTATGTACTTAGAATTTGTGTACATTTCTGTATGTATCTAATAATTCAATAAAATTTACAATAAAATTCAGCAAATATTTCATGTTTATTTTGATATTAAATATTTTCAAAAATCTTTATTAAAATAGATGCTCTGGAGTTATGTACAGCATGTGTATCTACCTTCTCTAAAGTATTCATATTTTGGTTAAAAAAAGCATGGAATTAAATTAAAACTGAGATTAGATAGCATGCATTTATGGTAGATCTAACCTTTGAGTTCTGTGACCTCCTCCATCAATATTTTAGTAGAAAAAGCTTAATTGAGAGTTTACCCAGTTTCGTTTTGTTTTTAAAATGATTAGTAAGTGGGTAAAAAATAAGCTGTTTCAATATCCTATCAAGAGTTTGGTTAAAATGACTGACCCACTACGTGAGATGCCATGATATAGTGGAAAGACTATTGAACTCTTTTGCACGGGAAGAAAAAAAAGACTTTTGCACATAAATATTTATTACAGCGTCATTTCACAAAGTAAAGACTGGAAAAGCCTAAATGTTTAACAAAAGAGCAGTTAAGTAAAAGGAGGTCCCTGGGTGGTGCAAACAGTTTGGACTGATCTACTAACTTAAATGTTGCTGGTCCAAATTCACCTAGTGATGCCACAGAAGAAAGGCCTGGTGTTCTGTTTCTGTAAAGATTATAGCCAAGAAAACCCTATAGAACAGTTCCACCCTGTAACACATGTGGTAGCCATGAGCTGGCATCTTGTTCCTGTATTATTTTCTTAAGTTCTTCCATTTTTTGGTCTGTATGTTCCATGAGTTTGTCTGCCTTTTCCATGAATTTGTCTATTTTTTTCCCTCATTTTTATCTGCTTTTGCTTCAACTCTTGGATAATTCTGAATATTAGAGATTTGAATTCCCACTTGGGTAGGTCTCATGCCTTTTCTTCTACTGGCAAGTCTTCTGCTGTTTTATTTTGGATGCCTACTGGAACCATCCTGTCCTGTTTTTGTATATATTTTGATATTGTCTGCTGTCTTCAGAGCATTCAGTAGTTATTTTCCTTGTTTATTGATTGTAGATTTGTTTGTTTCATCCTGCTTTTTTGTTTTATTTGGTTATGTCTGAGCAGGCAGGCTGTGCATTCTTTGTTGTTTGCTCATCTGTAGGCACGATACTTTTCACTTCCTTCTCCAATGGGCAGGGTCAGTCACTCAGGTATGGTACAGCAGGGCAGGTCCAGCTGAATGGGAGTTGCTGGGATAGGTTGTTGCACGTACTACAGCCACCAGGGCAGGTCGGTAATCAGTGCAGGGCAGGTTCCAGTGGGCCACGCCTGTGCTGCTTGGTAGTGTGATGTTCAGCGCATGGTGCAGGTAGGCAAGAAGGAGGGAGAGATTGTGATGTGTGGAGCTAAAATGGTATGGGAAAGAGGAGAGAGAAGAGAGGGGAACAGGAGCCAAAAACATACACAGAAACAAGCAAATAAAAAAAAAGTGCTAAGGGAGCTTGCTATTGGAGTGGAATACCTGGTGCTGTGTGGCACCTCTACCCCTTCTAGCCAGGCTGTACTTCACAGCTTGGGAGCAGCTTCCCCAGTCCTAGCAGCCACACTGGTGGGATCCCTGGGAGCTTTTCTTTCTTTCTTTTTTCCTCTAATTTTTATTTATTCTTTTTTTTTTCCTTTTTGTTTTCCTTGCAACTCATGTTTTTTTGTTGCTGTTGTTTGTTTCTGTCAGATAACAAAGTCTGTTTAAATCAGAAGACTCAAGGAGAGCCTGGAATAGTGCTGTAGCTCCTCTGCAGAGTAACATTTATTGCTTCTTTAGTCCTGGCCTTTTTCCTATGCACTTAGAATTTCTGTAGTTAAGACTGTGTTCAAGATAGTTTAGGTTGATGAATATCTACTTCCAGATAAATAATAATACTTACATCAGTAAATATTGTAAGTATATTATGAATGTAAATAAATAGATATTTAAAGATTGGATGAGCATGAAGTTAAATGTCTTTAAAAAATTCAGTGAAGTAAGAATTAGAGAAAAATAAGCTTGAAGTTGGCACTTAAAACTATTTGAGAAGTTGAAATAAATATTAGTACAGAATAATATGGTATGAAAAAATCTGTACTATGAGTTCTGGGTTCTATTCAAACTCTTGTGACTGACTTAGTTCTATGCCCTTGAATAAGTAGTTTCAATACCTTGAACTTACAACTTCTCACTTACAAAATGAAAGCATTGGGCTGTGTTAACTCATAGAAACTCAGAATATTTATTTACAAAGAAAAAGTATATGAGACTCTCCAGATGGATAGGAAAACCATAATGAAGGACGTTTTACAAATGGTATAGAAATGCAGACTAGCAGATAGTAAGAATTACAAATGTTTATTAATCTGTTGTGCCTATCTTTGTATTTTTCAGGAAAGTGACAGAATAGAAAATAAGAAATACTAGAAATAAGAGAAAAATATACTACTTTCTATAGGAAGGAACTTAATGCCACTGAACAAATCACTTAGTATGTTCTACACAATACTCTATTTTTATAAATAAATATAAATTTAAAATTTGTACCATCTCTTTCCTTAAAGATCTTTTAAAAGCCACTTCTTCTGAAGGTAGAGGATTTGATTTTGATTAGCTCCTTTTTAGGAGCCATGGTGGCACAATGGTTAAGCACTTGGCCGCTAACAGAAAGATTGTCAGTTTGAACTCACCGAGCAGCTCCGCATGCAAAAGCCCTGCTTTCATAAAGATTACAGCCTAGGAAACCTTATGGGGCATTTCTACTCTGTCACATGGGATCACTATGAGTTGCAATCAACTTGATGACACCCAACAAGGTCCTTTTTAAAATTCCATCTATTTCTTGTTATTCTTGCTCTGTTTTTAGATGAAACTAGATCACCTATTTAATATTAAGTATTCTCAAAGTAGCTGTTTCATATGAAAATAATAACAAATTTTCTCTTTCCACCTGCTATGTTCAGTTACTCTTTGTATGTCAACCAGTTATTGCCCCTTAATCTTTTCTTGTATAACTTGTTAAAACAAATTTTCAGAATAAATGTCATAACATGGGCGTAGGAAAATAGTTTTCACTGGGGGAAAAATAACCCTTTTTAAGCTTGTAGGAATTGAGAAATCAGAATTACCTAGGAAACACTAGCAAGATTTATCTCATTTTTTAATATCTTATTTTCAGGTTTAACCGAGCTGAATGACAGTCCAGTTCCCCTGGAACTTGAGCGATGCAAGTCTCCTACTGCAGGTAAACATACTTTGTATTTTTCAGGTTTCTGGTAATTCACTGCAGAAATCTACTGCTTTATTTTCGTAATTCTTATAATGTAAAATTAATAATCTTACTAATTGATATGGTTCAGTCTATGAAATTTCACCATAAGAAAATTTGATTCCAAAATCAAATAAAAATGAATGTCTTTAAAAATATTTTAGGCTAAAAATAAAATTACGACCAGAGGTGTGAATGTAATAGTTTTAAGACGTTTTAAACGAAGATTATTTCTCAGTTACATAAATAATACTCAGTAAGTATCAAAATGAAAACTGGTAAATTTACAGGAATTCTTCTCTTATGGCTAGAGCTGATTTTAAGTGGGAAATATATACTACAGGTGCAGGAGTAAATGATACCATCCCTCTAGACCAAAGTCTGTAAACGTATATTAAAGGTTTTGAAAATGTGCATATCTTCTAAGAATTTATTGAAAGGAAATAATTGTAAAAAAATCTGAAAATATTGTTATTATGGCTTCCTTAATAATATGGAAAAACTAGAACAAAGCTAAAAGCCTTGCAACAGACATTATATGCTGAAGTATTATGCCAACATAAAAAATAATGAGGAAGTATATTCATTGAAAAAGAAAGAAAAATGATACTACAATATGATGTGAAGTAAATATCAGGATAAAATATGATCCCGTTAAAATATATAAAGTGTGTGAGTTTTAAGATTTCTTTGAATAAGTCTTTAAACTATATTTTTAAAAAAACATTAACAGTAGAAATCTCTTGGTGGTAGGACTATGAGTGGTTTCCTAATTTTTAATTTTTTATTTGTCTGGTTTTTCTGATTTTTCTAAAATGAACACAGTAACTTTGTAAAATTTTTTCACTACCATCATCTCACTTTATTTTTTATTGTGACAAATATATATATTTGTTTATTTAACATTATGTTTAATATAATTAATGTAACTGTTGCCATTTCAACATTTTTTACATGTATAATTCCGGTATATCTTTGACACTGACCTATAGCTCTATTTTCTAGAGGATCAAAAATTTATAATTTATTTCTATTTAAATTATTTATATTTTATTTTAACCTCATACAAGTTTATAAAAATGTATTAATGTCTTTATAAAGCAATGAATTTGAGTTCTTAGAAATTTATTTAGAATTACATTTCTTCAATTTACCCCATCCCCTCAAGAGTTGTTAGTTCTTTATCCTTGTTCTTCAGGAATCTAAGCTAAATGGAATCTGTTGTATCCTGTATAAATGTTTGTTTTAATCATATCCTTTAGATCTTTATTTTACTGCTTAAAAAAAAAAACTCATACATTTTTATTTTCTTTTGCATTCCCACTGACATCATTCTAGTATAGGTATTTATTATCTCATACCTAGAGTATCACAAAAAGTGTTCTAGCAGGTGTCTCTTCCCATCTCTGTCTCTTACAATTCACTTTGCATGTCATGATGCAAAATTAGTCTCATTAAAATATTACTTTGTTCATAATTTTCCAGTCAGAAATCTTCAATATAAAACATTAATCAGTATCCTCTATCAAATTTAAATAACCTATTTCTCATCCATAATCTGAATTTGAACAACAATACATTTATATGATTCAAACATTGAAACAAAATGGAGAGAAAACTCTCCCTACCATACTGTTCCCATACATTGTATCCATCCTCCTGAGAGATAACAATTATTATTAATTTCTGTTTTTGTTATCAGTTTCTTGTTTATCCTTCCAGACAATTTATGTTTATAAACAAACCAAAAAGCCATCTATTCTTTTTTCTTTCTGCTTTATTGCAGAGTAGTGTATCATATGCATTTTACTATACCTTGCTTGTTTCACTTTAAAGTGTACCTTCTCTTTCCATTTTATTACAGAAAGCACTTCCTCATTCCTTTTTTCAGTGGTATGATATTCGATTGCATTCATGTAGTATAATTTATGTCCCCTGTTAAAGGACATTTAGTTTGCTACCAATCTTCTGCTATTACAAACAATGCTACAGTCACTAAACTTGGTACATATCTCATTTTAAATGTGTGCTGGTATATCTATGAGATAAATTCTTAAAACTGGAATCAAAGAGTATATGCCTGTCTAATTTTTATAGTTATCCCTAAACTGCTGCCAATGGGGTTTACAACAATTTTCTCTCCTTCCAGCAATAACATGCAAACAGTGGTTATCAATTTTTTCTATTTTTGCTAGTCTAATAGGTAAAAAAGATACTTCAATGTAGTTACAATTTAACTTTTACATAAGTGATGTTGAATACCCTTTTGTATGTTTAAGAGCTCTTTAATCTTTTGTTAATCTATTCATATATTTTGCCCATTTTCTATTGGATTGTTGGCCATTTTCATATCAATTTGTAGGATCTCTTTATAAGTTAAGAAAATTATCCCTTTGTAACATGAGATCCAAGCGTCTTTCTCAATATAACCTTTAACTTTGATTATGGTGTCTCTTGCTTTAGAGCAGTGTTTGTAGTCAGACATCAATCTTTATTCCCAACACAAATACAATTCTTTATTTGCAACAGTTTAAATATTATTAGAATTATCTGCTTTTTAGAGTTTTGGTAGAATTTCCCTGTCAAATCATTTACCCTTTATAATTTCTTATTTTGTATATTTGTAATTCTCTTAAAAGGAAAACATTATCATTATGGAAATCTTCCAAGTGTATGCAAAAGGCTTGTTTTCTTTAATGAGGCTAACAAGCAGTTGATATGTTATGTTGTTTGTGTAACCCAAACATCCAGCTTCAGGTCTATTTAAAAGCTTTACTGGCTTTTTGTTTAACTTATTAATTACTACTTTTATCTTTTTTCGTTTCTTCCTCTCCTTTCTTTTGGTTTATTCTATTTTCCCTTTTTAAATTTTTGTGGTAGATTCTTGAATTATTTATATTTGTTATTTTCTACATATCAATATAAATATTAAAGGCAAACTTTCACTTTGAATTCAGCTTTAGAAGTATCACATAGCTTTTGATAAATTGTGATTTAAGTAACATTATGTCTATATAGTAGGCAGTTTGCTTATATTTCTTTGACCCAAGAGTTATTTAAGGTAAATTTGTAATGTTATATAGCAATAAATATTACCTTATTAATTATGTTACCTAATCCTTAATGTTCTTGATTACTTGATCTGTTAAAGTGGGGAGAGGTGTAATACAATATTTTACAATAATGTGTTTCCTTCTACTTTTCCTTATATTTTGAGAATATTTATACTATTTTATTTTATGCTTACATATTCTGAAAGTAGATCCACATTTTGAAGTACATCCTTTAGCATAAATCACTATTGCTTGTTTCATATTGTTTTCTTCACCTGAATCCCACCTTGTTTACTATTAATACCGCAAGTCCTGCTTTTGTTATTTGGAATTTGTTGACATACCTTTGCTCTGTCTTTTTTTTGACAAACTTTTTTTAAATTGAGGTATTAACGTACAAACCCATAGTGCATAAATCTTAAGAGTTCAGCTAAATTCATTTTTATAAATTAATGCACCCACACAAACAATACCTAGATCTATATAGAGAATGTTACTAGAATCCCAGAAGCCTCCCCCAGGCCCCTACGAGCCATTAACCCCCACAAAGGTAGCTGCTATTCTGACATGTCACCATACATTAGTTTGCAGATTTTGTAACAGCACACGAATGCAATCATAAAGTATTTACTCTTCTGTTTCTTGCTTATTTTGTTCAACATTATGTATATATTTATCTGTTTTGTTGCATGATTTTTACCATTGCATAGTATTGCATTATATGAATACATCTCAATTTATTTATACTGTTTATTGTTGCTGAACGTTTAAGTGGTTTCAGTTTAGGGCTATTATAAGTAAAGCTGATGTGGTCGATCTTGTATGTATTTTTAATACAAATAAAATTTCTGTTAAATATATATCTGGAGGTGGAATATTTGAGTCATAGGGTATATGGATATTCAGCTTTAGTAAACACTACCAACAACTTTTCTAAAGTGGTTGTACCAATTTTACTTCCGCTAATAGGTTATGAGAGTTTTACATACTTGTCAATATTTGAAATTGTCTCTCTCTCTTTTTTTTTTCAACTTTAGTAATTCTGGGGTTAAGGTAGTGACATCTCATTGTGGAATTAAATTGAATTTTATATCCCTGATGTCTAATGATTTTGGTCAGTTTTTTTTCATATTTGTTGACTATTTTCAACATCTTCTTTTATAAGAGGTTCAGGTATCTTTCCCATTGTTATTGGGTTGCCAGCTTTTCTTACTGATTTATAGGAATCCTGAATATCTGCTGGATAGAGTCTTTTATTCAATATATGTAGTACAAAATATCTTCTGCCACTCTGTGGCTTGCCTTTCACTTTCTTAAAGGTGGTCTTTTGATGAACAGAAGTCTTTAATGCTAATGTAATCCAATTTATCAATCTTTTTTATTGTTAATACTTTATATATCTACAAAAATTTTTTATTGTTTATTGAAAATTTTTATTGTTTACAAAATTTGCCTACCCCAAAATCATGAAGGTATTTTTCTATATTATCTTCTAGACACCTCATTGTCTTACCTTTCACATTTAAATTGAAATTCCATTTAGAATTTCTTTCTTTTTTTATTGTGCTTTAGGTGAAAGTTTACAGAGCAACTTAGTTTCTCATTACACAATTAATACACAAATTGTTTTGTGACCAATGGTTGCCAAACCCACGATGTGTCAACACTGTCCCCTTCTTCATCCCGGGTTCCCTGTTTCCATTCGTCCAGTTTTCCTGTCCCTTCCTCCTTCGTTATCTTTGCTTTTGGGCTGGTGTGCCCATTGAGTCTCATATACGTGATTGAACTATGAAGCACGTTTCTTACGTGTGTTATTGTTTGCCCTGTAGACCTGTCTAATCTTTGACTGAAGGGTGAACCTTGGGAGTGACTTCAATACTGAGTTAAAAGGGTATCTGAGGCAGAATTTATTTCTGTATATAATGTGAGGTAGGACTCAAGGTTCATTTATTCAACTTGGTAATCTAGTTGATAAGCACCATTTATGAGAAAACTATCATTTCTCTAACTACAATGAAGTGGTACTTTTGCTACAAATTAGTGAACTTTACTGTGTGCACGTACACACGTGTATGCGTGTGTGTGTGTTTCTAGACTTTGTATTCTATTCCATTAGTGTTTTTATCATTGAGCCAGTACCATATTGTGTTAATTGCTGTGGCTTTATAGTATTGCTATCTGATAGTGTAGATCCTCCAGTTTTGTTTTCTTTTCCAAGATTATCATAGCTATTCTAGTTCTTTTATATTTCCTTATAACTTTTAGAAAGATTGTCAATTTCCATATTAACAAACATTCTTGAATATTGAATGCAATTGCATCGAATCTGTAGATAAATTGCCATAATTAACATATTCAGCAATATTGAATTTTTCAATTGGTGTCTCTGTTTATGTGTATCTTCTTTACTGTCAGTAATATTTTTCTAGTTTTCTTTGTAGAGGGCTTGCACACCTTTTATTAGATTTATTTCTTTGTAGTTGATATTTTTATGCTATTTCAAATGTTATTTTTATTTCTTTTTCTAAATATTTGTAGCTAGAATATAAAAATGCAATTAGTTTTTTTTTTTTTTATGTTGACCTTGTATCTCAGACCACCACCATTATCACTCAATCACACTTTTTTTTTTTTTTTTAACAAAGCAGACTCAGGATTTTACATGCAATCAAGTAGTTTGCTTCAAAGCAGGAAGGTTTTGACTACTTTTGTATTATGCTCCTTGGGGAAGAAATGATTGACTGTGATCAGATTATTTATCACTCCAATATCTCATCTGAGACTGATTTACTAGGCAGGCCCCACTCTTCTTTAAGAGCAACTTTAAATTAAAATATAAACATAATAGTGAGATGAGGATTTTTTTCTTATAAGTGCTTTGTAAGCATTAAATGTTCTATTTGTTAAAATATGTGAAATTTATCTCTCTGGGAACAGTACCAACAGAGCTTAATGTATCTTACTTAAGGATATTGGACAAAATCAATATTTCTGATTCTATTTATTTCCCATGAAAGAGAAAATAATTAATTGTATTGTGTTAGGGGATATTTTTAAGCTCATAAAGAAGAATTTGCCCATTACTAGAATACCATAGCAACACATGTACCTAAAACTGCCATCTGTAATCTCTTGCTATTGTTGGAACTGATACATCCATTTTAGGCCATCAGGCAAGGTATAGTTTGGATAAATGCAAACTTTTTATCTCAATCTTGTAATACTAAGTGTAACCATGAAAAAAAGCAAATTTAAGACTTTAAGCATTAGAGTTTATAAAACTCATGAAACTTATTGTCTGTAGAGGTAGAAAAGAATGAAAATACAAACAATTTAAAAGTTTAGATAACTTAAGGAATGACCGAATCAATATGTATAATTGAGGGAAACTAGAATATTTGTAATATTTTCTAACTTTTAAGGAATTAAGAAAACAACTATGCCCTCTGAATAACAATCCCTTTGATTCATAATCTCAGAAACAGTTCATTAGATCTGATTTAATGACAATTGTTATGTTTGTATCTGGTTTATCTCTCTTTTCTTTGTGCATACAGCATTTAAGAACTGATACTATTCCTGCTTTCTCTCTATTTTTTCCCTTATTTTTTGTATAGCAGTTCTCAAACTTTAGCCTGCATCAGAGTCATGTAAATAGTTTATCAAAACTCAGGTTGCTGAGCCCCAGATTTCTGACTCAGTAGGTCTGGAAAAAAAACAAACCAAACCCACTGCTGTCAAGTCAGATTTCTAGCATATTCCCAAGTGATGCTAATCCTTCTGGTCACTGGACCACACTGTGAGAACAACCACCATTTGAAACATTCTTTTTTAACGTTTCTTTTTTCAGTAGTTTTCTCACCTCTCACATCTACTGTAGTATTTCAGACCATCACCTTTTTAAAATTTGCTAAAACCAGTTAAAACATTGATGTAAGTATCTCTGAATAGGAGAAATTGGGAATTAAAGAAGCCAGGGGACCAGTAATCATTTTATAACTCTGATTTTCAGCATGTATCTCAAACTCATTTATATCCTATTGAACTACAGGAGAATTAGAGTGAGAGCTCGGACTATTAAATATTTTACTTGAGATAATGAAAGGGAACAGGGTAGGAATTGGTAGCTGAAAGAATCCCAAGCCTACCTGAATGCTGATGTTCTCAGCATCCAAGATACTATAATGCTTTCATATTATTTATTCATTCTTTCAGCTATCCATCAAATATTTTTCAGCATCTACTATGAGACAGAAGGAGCCCTAGTGGCTCAGTGGTTAACCGGTCAGCTACTAACCAAAAAAGCTGAATGATTCAAACCCACCAGGTGCTCCACAGGAGAAAGATGTGGCAGTCTGCTTTTGTAAAGATTATAGCCTTGGAAACCCTATAGGGTAGTTCTACTCTGTCCTATAAGGTCACTATGAGTCAGAATTGACTAGATAGTAATAGGTTTGGGTTTTTTTTGTTTGTTTGTTTTGGTATTGTGAGACAGACATTATACTATCCACTAAGAAAAAATAATGAACAAAATAAACATATTCCATGCACAATGAAACTCACAATCCGTCGTAGTTACCTCATACTGCTGTAACACAAATACCACAAGTGGCTGTATTTAAAGAACAGAAGTTTATTTTCTCACAGTACTGGAGGCTAAAAGTCCAAATCAGGGTCTCAGCCTTATTGATTACTTTCTTGTCTGTAGCCCTGGGCATTCCTTTGCTTATAGACAGCCTCTGGCTTCACATGGTATCTGTCTTGCTCTATATGTGTGTCTGTGTGTCTAGTCTGGTCTTTTTGTAACTTGGAAGTGATTAGATTTAGGATTCACCTTACACTGGTATGACCCCATTAACATAAAAGAAAAATTCTATTTCCAAACAGAATCAAGGACCAGAAATTCAATGTATATTTTGGGCAGGCACAAATAAAGATATAACACAGTTTATCTGTGGGGGAAAAAGATTATTAATTATAAAAATTGTTGATTATTTTCTCTTAAAGCTGTATAATCTTTTTTCACTCACCAAGTGAGGTAGTGCAATTTGTGTACTGCACAAATGCGCCTCCCATGCGAGGGCGTAGGAGCCACCACTCAGCCCTAGCTCCACTTACTTGGCATAGAACTGCAATCCCTAAACAAAGCAGCCCCTTTTTGTTTGAACAGAGTTGAAAACTTACCAAGCCTTCAGCTATAGGGTTGTGTCTACCCAGAAGGTGTGCATTTCTTTGTTTTTTTAAATTAGACTTTAGGTAAAAGTTTACTGCTCAAGTTAATTTCTCATTCAAAAATTTATACACTTATTGTTTTGTGACATTGATTGAATCCACACAATGTGACAGCACCCTCCCCCTTTCCACCCCAGGTTCCCTGTGTCCATTCGTCCAGTTCCTGTCCCTTCCTGCCTTCTTGTCCTGCTTTTGGACAGGAGCTGCCCATTTGGTCTCGTATATTTGACTGAACTAAGAAGCACGTCCCTTACATATGTTATTTTTTGTTTCATGGGCCTGTCTAATCTTTGTCTGAAAAGTGGGCTTCAGGAATGGTTTCAGTTTTGGGTTAGCATTTCTAATTTGACTTCCTAGAAGGTGTGTATTTTTCCTAATCATCTTCTCAGATGAACATCTTTTTCTAGGCTAGCATCCTGATAACTGCTGCTACCTCTATAGCCATCCACCCTCATGATTTTCACTGTCCACAATCTACAATAGTCTTATGCTACCAAGTTTAAGGATAGAATGATAGAAATCTTTATCTTAATAAGTTAATAAAAGTTTATATATTAAAATATCTCTAATTAAATATCTTTATTAAAATATCATAGAGGATAGTGTCACAAAACACTAACAAAACTGTTACAAAATACTAACAAAGGGGTACCCAGCTCTTTTGTTCTCAACCCTGTGTTAGAGCTGGGTCTCATAGCCTCCTTTGAATGCACCTCTGGTGTGATTCTATGTGCCTAACACCCCACTAAGGAGTCTGGTGGCACAAATGGCTAAGCTAAGTGTTCTGGTTCAGTAAAGATCACAGCCTAGAAAACTCTATGAGGCAGTTCTACTCTGTCATATGAGATCACTGAGTCAAAATTGACTTGTCAGCACTTAACAACAACAAAACCCCACTACATCCTCCAAATCAGAAGGCTTCATCCCTCCAAACAGTACTCTGCTGAGGCATTTCTTATCTTTATTTGGACCCAAAATAGAGATCTTTTCAAATACTTATTATGAAATTCATCTTTAACATAAAAAATTTTGATCCACATGAGCTAAGAAATCACATGGCAATAGTTTTGTATTCCCTTCCTTTAGGACTTGGTACCAGAACTCCTGAGACAGCACCAGGCTTTTATAGGAATGAAATACCAGCTGTGAGACAGAGGAATCAAGTACATCACTTGCCAGGTGAAGGTGAAAATCTCTTCAATGAACATACAAGTTATTCATTTCCTTGTAGTTTTCCTAGACTTAGCAAGTTATCTCAAAGGCTTTATTCTCATTTGCTTTGCTGAAAACACAGGTCCCTCACAGTGAAAGAAGACAGATTTCCCTAAAGGAATTAGAGAATTTCTAAGGCTATTGAGAAAAGTTTTGAAATGTTCCATAAATTTTGATAGTGTTGTTTTTCTACTTAAGAGCCAAAAAAATAGCAAGGTTTTATAAAAATTGTCCATAATTCTTCATAGTACAATAAAATATTATCTATGATCAGAAATAACCCTGATGATCATGGAAACTCTGCCAAAGAATTGCCTCAGAGGGACAATGTTGTCGCTCATAAATATCAGTGAGCAGAAAGGGAGGTCTTATAATCTAAATCTCACCCAGAGTCACTGAATAGTTGATGTTGCTCTTAGGGTCTAAAACAGAATCAAACACAGGTTGAATAGCCTCCTTAAATTAGGCATGCATTGCCAAATGTCTATGGCCAGATTTGCAACTTTAAGACGTGTGAATTATCATATAAACCAGAAGCCGAGGAAGGTAAAGATAGTTGTTTGTTACTCACAATTTTCCAGGCAGCAGTTTCTTTTTTTTTCATGTGTAATACAATGCCCTTGGGATAGACCCTTTTCAGATGAGAAAACTAAAGCTCAGAGTATTTAAGTAATTGGCCTAGAATCACTTAGCTATTAAGTTGTAGAACTGGAATTACAACTTAGTTTCATTTGATTGTAAATTCTGTGCTTTTTCCCTGGTGTTTATTAATAAAATAGGAAAAAGAGATATGACAATGACAAAAAAAAAAAAAAACCACAATTATATGCCATCCAAGGAGTCAGAGCATCAGAGTGATAAAAAGACTATTTTAACAAAGCACTATTAAAAAGAACTCAAGAAATTCACTTTGCCAGCAATATCAGGCAAAATAGCAAATTACCATTTAAGTTCTAAGAAAAAAATGTTTTGAAAATAATTTTAGTTTTTATAGTTCATAAAATCAACAATGCATAAATAAACTGTGGTATTACACACAATGGAATACTATGCAACTTTAAAGAATAGCAGTGAATCCGGAAAACATCTCACAACATGGGTGAACCTGGAGTAAAATAAGTCAATCACAAAAATATTGTATAAGACTACTATTATAAAAAGTCAAGAAAAGGTTTACACATAGAAAGAAATATTCTTAGATGGTTACCAGAGATGGGAGGGGAGGGAGGGGAAATCATAACTAGACAGTAGACAGATATTAACTTCGGTGAAAGGAAAGACAATACACAATATGGAGGAAGTCAGCACAACATGACCAAGGCAAAGGAAGACACTGAGAGGTATGCAAGAGTAAAAGGCAGCAATGGTAAATACTATTACATGCACAATACTGCAATAACAGTAATAACAAACAATAATTTATGAGTGGATACGTAGGTAGATATGTAAGCTGAACAGGTGTGGGATGACATATGGGAGTACACCCAGGAGCATATATAGGTTTGGTGGAGGATATTTCTACATACGCATTTGTATGTGCTGCAAATAAATATATGTATATAGTAGAGCACACCGGGCACAGTTATAAAAACTTCTTAGCCACAACCAAACACCTTGACAGATTGAGTCACTGGGCTTGAGGGCTTAGGACCATAGTCTCAGGGAACATCTAAGTTAATTGCATAGCATAGTTCATAAAGACTATATTCTACATCCTATTTTGGTGAGTAGTGACTGGGGTCTTAAAAGCTTGCAAGTGGCCATCTCAGATACAAATATATATTGGTTTCTTCCATCCGGAGCAAAGAAGAGTGAAGAAAGTCAGAGTCTCAACGAAACTACTAGTCCAAAGAACTAATGTACCACATGAACCACAGCCTCCACTAGCCTGAGACCAGAACTGGATGGTGCCCAGCTATTTCTACTGACTACTCTGATCGGGATCACAATAGAAGATCCTGGACAGAGTGGGAGAAAAATGTAGCACAAAATTCAGATTCATAAAAAAAAACCAGACTTGTACATGTAGAAACTTTTGTAATGGTGTAACTTTGGCTATGTATATTTTCACCAAAAAAAAAAAGTCCTCAAGGTCGAGAAGGGAGAGTGTTGACACATCATGGGGTTCTTAACCAAAGTCATAAAACAATATGTGTACTGACTGTTTAATGAGAAACTATTTGTTCTGTAAACTTTCATCTAAAGGACAATAAAAAAATTAAAAAAAAAAAAGAGGGAATCGCTAGAGAGGTATGAGGACAACCAAGAGAATGTGGTTCATTTGCTTATTCTTGAGGCACTGTGTGGGGCACGGGGACACAGACAAAGCAGACGCAGTCCTTGCCTCAGCACTCAAGAATTAGCAGGGAGACAGGCAGGGAAAAAAAAAAAAAAGACCAGACTTAACTGGTCTGATAGAGACTGGTGGAAGGCTGAGACTATGGTCCTTAGACACCCTTCAAACCTGGAACTGAACCCACTCCCAGAGATCACCTTTCAACCAAACAAGAGACAGGCCAAGAAAGTGAACAACAACATAGATGAAGAATGTGCTTCTCAAAACATTCAACCATACAAGACTAAAAGGGAAGCATTTACCCCAAAACAAAGTTCAGAAGGCAGGAAGAGGCAGGAAAGGTTAGAGAATGGAAATGGGGAACTCAGGGAGGAAGTGGATAGAGTGCTGTCACATTGAGGGGATTACAACTAATGTCATGGAATGAAATGTGTGTAAATTGTTGAATAGGAAACTAACTTACTCTGTATACTTTCACCCAAACCACAACAAAATGTTAAAAAAAATCAACAACATAAATACCACATTTTGAAAGTATTAAGGCCTATTTGTTTGTTCCACCACTTGTCTGTCAGTTTGTCGTACTGTGGTGGTTTGTTGCTATGTTGCTGTGATGCTGGAAGCTATGCCACTGGTATTTCAGATACCAGCAGGGTCACCCATGGTAGACAGGTTTCTGCTGAGCTTTCAGAATAAGACAGACTAGGAAGAAAGACCTGGTGATCTATTTAATTAGTAATTAATAATCAAAACATGGACTATAAGAAGTGTGAATCTAGGAAAATTGGAAGTTGTCAAAAATGAAATGGAACACTTCAAGATAGATATCCTAGGCATTAGCGAGCTGAAATGGACTGGTATTGGCCATTTTGCATCAGACAATCTTATGGTCTGGTGTGCCAGGAATGACAAATTGAAGAGGAACGGCATCACATTTCTATCTGTCCTGAAGATCCTTCAAGATCTATCCTGAAATAAAACACTGTCAGTGATAGGATAATATCCATACACCTATAAGGAAGGCCAGATAATATGACCATTATTCAAATTTATGCACCAACCACTAATGCTAAAGGTGAAGAAATTGAAGATTTTTACCAACCTCTACAGTCTGAAACTGATCAAACATGCAATCAAAATTCATTGATAATTACATGATTGGAAAGTGAAAGTTGGAAACAAAGAAGGGTCTGTAGTTGGAAAATATGGCCTTAGTGACAGAAACGATGCTGGAGATCACTTAATAGAATTTTGCAAGACCAACAATTTATTCATTGGAAGTACCTTTTTTTAACAGCATAAATGGTGACTATACACATAGACCTCGCTACATAAAATACACAGGAATCAAATTGACTACATTTATGGAAAGAGACGATGGAAAAGCTCAGTATCATCAGTCAGAACAAGGCTGACTATGGAACAGACCATCAATTGCTCATATGCAAGTTCAAGTTGAAGCTGCGAAAATTAAAACAAGTCCACAAGACCCAAAATATAACCTTGAGTATACCCTACCTGAATTTAGAGACCATCTCAAGAATAGATTCAAAGCATTGAACTCCAGTGACCAAAGATCAGACGAGTTGTGGCATGACATAAAGGATATCATACATGAAGACAGGAAAGAAAGAAAAGACCAGTTTGGATGTTAGATGAGACTCTGAAACTTGATCTTTAATGCAGAGTAGCTAAAGTGAATGGTAGAAATGATGAAGTAAAAGAGCTAAAAGAAGATTTCAAAGGGCAGCTGAAGAACACAAAGTATTATAATGAAATGTGCAAAGACCTGGAGTTAGAAAACCAAAAGGGAAGGACACACTCAACATTTCTCAAACTGAAAGAACTAAAGAAAAAATTAAAGCCTTGAGTTGCAGTATGAAGAATTCTATGGGCAAAATATTGAACAATGCAGGAAGCATCAAAAGAAGATGGAAGGAATACAGAGTCACTGTACCAAAAAGAATTGGTCGATGTTCAACCATATCAAGAGGTAGCATATAATCAAAAACCGATGGTACTGAAGGAAGAAGTCCAAGCTGCACTGAAGGCATTGACAAGAAACAAGGCTCCAGGAACTGATGGAATACCAATTGAGATGTTTCAGCAAATGCAAAATGCAGTGCTGGAAGCGCTCACTCATCTATGCCAAAAAATTCAGAAGACAGCTACCTGGCCAACTGAACGGAAGAGATCCGTATATGTGCCCATTCTAAACAAAGGTGACCCAACAGAATGCAGAAATTATTGAATAATATCATTAATATCACACGCAAGCAAAATTTTGCTGAAGATCATTCAAAAACTATTGCAGCACTACATCACAGGGAACTGCCAGAAGTTCAAGCTGGATTCAGAAGAGCACATGGAATGAGGGATGTCATTGCTGATGTCAGATGAATCTTGGCTGAAAGCAGAGAATACCAGGTAGATGTTTACCTGTGTTTTATTGACTGTGCAAAGGCGTTTGACTGTGTGGGTCATAACAAATTATGGATAACATTGCAAAGAATGGGAATTCCAGAACACTTAATTGTGCTCATGAGGAACCTATACTTAGACCAAGAGGCAGTTGTTCAAACAGAGTAACAAGGGTTAACTGCGTGGTTTAAAGTCAGGAAAGGTGTGTGTCAGGGTTGTATCCTTTCACCATACCTATTCAATCTGTATGCTGAGCAAATAATCCAAGAAGCTGGACTATATGAAGAAGAATGCGGCATCAGGATTGGAGGAAGACTCATTAACAACCTGCAATATACAGATGACACAACCTTGCTTGCTGAAAGTGAAGAGGACTTGAAGCACTTACTGATGAAGCTCAAAGACTACAGCCTTCAGTATGGATTACACCTCAACATAAAACAAAAATCCTCACAACTGGACCAATAAGCTACATCACGATAAATGGAGAAAATATTGAAGTTGTCAAGGATTTCACACTACTTGGATCCACAGTCAATACCCATGGAAGCAGCAGTCAAGAAATCAAACGATGTATTGCATTGGGCAAATCTGCTGCAAAAGACCTCTTTAAAGTGTTAAAAAGCAAAGATGTCATTTTGATGGCTAAAGTGCGCCTGACCCAAGCAGTGATATTTTCAGTTGCCTTATATGCATGACATTGAATAAGGAAGACCAAAGAAGAATTGATACCTTTGAATTATGGTGTTGGCGAAGAATATTTATTATACCATGGGCTGCCAGAAGAATGAACAACTCTGTCTTGGAAGAATGCTCCTTAGAAGCGAGGATAGCGAGACGTCGTCTTGCTTACTTTGGACACATCATCAGGAGGGACCGGTCCCTGGAGAAGGACATCATACTTGGTAAAGTAGAGGGTGAGCAAAAAATAGGAAGACCTTCAATGAGATAGACTGACACAGTGGCTGCAACAATAGGCTCAAACACGGCAATGATTGTGAGGATGGTGTAGGATCAGGCAGTGTTTTGTTCTGTTATACGTAGGGTCACTATGAGTTAGAACAGACTCGACAGCACATAAGAACAACAAAAATCTGTTTGCTAAAAATCATAATCAACATCTGTGTAGTAGTTTAAAGCTAACAAGGCATGTTTCATGTGTATTCTCATTTAATCCAAACAACAACCCAGTGAAGTTGGATTTCACAAGCTGGATTGCTCTTGTTTTACATGGATGGAGAAATTACCGAAAAGAAAAAAACATTCTATTACTTGCTCTAGGTTATCCTACTAGTAAATGGCTGCATCTGAACCAACAGATGTTTGGATTCAAGATCCTCTGAGCCCACATTCCATGATCTTTATACCAAATTATTTGGCTTCCTGTGTTGAAGAACCCAGTTCTCTCTGGGAGTTTACAGTTCAAGATAGACAGCACTGACCTGAACTTTCACAGTCATTGAACAAGTATATGACATTAATATATGTCACTGATTTTTGAACATTTAAAATATTAAATAGGAATTTTTTAAGGTATTAAGAAAATTAGAGTCATGAAATTAAGCATTTTTATGCTGGACAAATTCTAACAACAACAAAATCCTCTTTGCCTAGCTATTTCTTGGCCAATTCTTCTAAAAAATGAGAAAAAGGCTATAAAATCAGAGGAATATAGGCCTTTCAGAGCTTCTCCATGGCATAGTAACCCGCCACCCCCAAATGCTTTTTTCTTTTTAAACTTTGCCTATATACATACCAAGTGTTTTTGTCCTGTCTTATTTTCTGTCTTGGAGAAGAGAGAAATTAATTACTGTATTCCAACCTGTCAATTAATTATTCAGGAGATAAATGTAGATAAATAAACTGTATGAATGTTTTAAAGTAGACAATTTTTATTTTAATGCTAGACTTATCTAGTTTGCAGACAAGATATCTAGGCCACACAAGTGATATCTTCTTTATCAGGAAGTTCATGTTGCTTAGTAGAAAGGGCATAGCTTTTGAGTCACAGAAATTTGATTCTACCCTGCCAAATTCTAGCACTAAAACTTTAACCAAATTTCTTAAGCTTACCTATGTGCTGGTGTCTGGCACATAGATGCTCAGTAGTATGTAGTAGTGGTTATAAAAGCAGTGGTGAACATCCAGGACCTAAGAGTCTGAATTTAGTCCCCTTGGCCATTCTGTATTGGCAAATATTAATTGTAGTTTAGCCATAGAAAAGTCAGAACTCCTTCACTAGAAATAAAAAATCAATCCAGCTGTTTCTAATGAAGAAACATCTAATCAGAAACTTTGAATTAGAAACTTTTAACCATGCTCGTATACTATTTCCCATTAAAGTAGTAGCATATTCAGGCTCTAATTCAGGATTCAACCTGTTCCTAAAGTTTTGATTCACATGTAGAACCAAGGATTTGATTGGGATTCATCATCAGTATGGTGAACCAGGCTGCAACATCCATTGACTTTGTATTGAATATGGAGTTAGGAAAAAGGCATAAGAATATTCATGTGGTTGGAGGAATGATACAGTCAAGACATATGAAGCTCCCCTAGGGAAACCCTGTTGTAATACCTGAAGTTCTGTTCCTATTTAGGTCTGAGCATATGACCTCATTCTGGCATGAGTTACGTTAAGCCACCAAACTACCCTGCCTCACTGCAATGATTGAACCTGAATTTGGGAGTCATGATCTAGGAGTAGAGATGAATATATACTTGCAAAGGTTTATAATCTGGTGCTATTGGGCCTTGACCATCACCTGATCTTTAGGCCTGAATTTATAGCTAAATATTAATATGAGTTTTGCCATTAGCCAGTCCTTTCACTTGTTTGCATCATCTTTGGTCTCTCATACCATCCTGCTTAACAATTTCTAGGCAAGTCAGAAGGTGATAGATGTGATTAGGTAAATGATTAACCCTTTGTGGTTACTTCCCTTTTTTTTTTTTTTTTTTTTGGTCAGAGTTGTTTGGTATAATTTACATAGACTAAGTCACTCTTTTTCATGTAGAGTTCTGTGGATTTTCTTTCCTTTGTTTTAAATTTGGTTTTTATTTAAAGAAGAAAAAAGTATGCTGCAGCAGAAGTCCAACAATTTGCCCAGAATCTAACAGAACTAAGTTCATAAGAAATCAAAATATTGTTAGTCTGACACTCCTTCAAGCAATGTTCCCTGCCCCCCAGCTGTATTATCTTTGGTACCATTTGCCATGTTATTTTCTGTGAGACAAGACACAGTTTTTTAAGGTGTGAAGGGACAATACTGTGTGAGGCTGTACAATGTGACTTATAGAGATTTTTATAGAGAATAAGCCCATTATGAATCACCTGTGTGATGTCACTCTTCAAAGAGCAGTGGAATCTTAGGAAGTGCTATTGTGCAGAACAAAGAACTAATAATACTATATATTACTAGGAGGCTAAATCAAGTGTGCTGTGTTTAATCCTACGCACTAGATTTTAAATAGCACATGTTGCTCAGATGAGTCATTCCTCATTAGAAAATGGAAGATCAAAGATGGATATGATGAAAAAAATTCTAATTACTCAAAAAAGAGGAATCAGAAAAAAAAATCTGATCATAATCACCTCAGAAAGTCCAGCAGATATATCTATCTGTATCTATAGAGAAAAATAATCCTTACATTATAAAGTACATGAGAAGTGCTCCTTATAGAAGAGTCTTGGGTAAAAGTCCTGATAGGTTGTTTAATGTTCATAAAACCTGGAAGCATTGTTTCTTAAAATGTGATCTACCAACATAATATCTTGTCATCAGTATCACTTGCAATGCTCCTTAAAATACAATTTCCTGCTGACCTAATTGGAGTACCTGGAGGTGGCCTATGAATCTCTTCAAATTATTTAAGATCTGGCATGTGAGAGCAAGAATCAATAACTCTTTATTGCTCCTGGGGTTAGAACTACGAGTAATTGGTAAATGGTACAGGAAAGTACTTTGAGCTCTAACAAAGGAAATTTTTAGCAATTATAGCAAACCAAAATTTTGCTATACCTTTGAAAGTTTCTATCAGGGAACTCTTCAAACAGGTAGAGTGTCAAGAATGTAGGAGAAGTACTTACATTGAGTAGGATGTTGCACTAGATGACCTCTAAGATTCCTTTGGGCCAGGATTCTTCAGCTCTCTTCCCTGTGCTATGTGCTAAGACAGTGAGTAGTGAGAAGTTTCTACTTCCATTTTTTCCTTTAGCTAATAATATGAAATGAGTGTTGCATATGCTTTAGCTTAAATAACAGGAAAAATGAAGAAATTTGGAGAGCTACATTCTCATGGGCACATTACAAAGGTTAATAAACATTGTTTTCATTCTGTACATTTCCAAGGCTACTTGCCTCTTACTCCTGTTAATCTTCCAACCCAAATTCCTCAAATGTTATTATGTAACATGTGCCCTAACACTTGAACATACTTTCTCAGTCTGCTCAGCTGTCTTCAGAGTAGCTGTCCACTTCTACCTCCCAACTTTTTTGTTCAGCAGTCATTCAGCAAACACTTATTGTACATGTACTTTTTGCTAATACTTTACTAGGTGTTTGGAATGTGATCCCAATCCTTAGAGAACCAAGTTTCAGGATGTAAGACGGGGTAGTAGACAGAGTGGAAAAAAAATTAAAATATGTTAAGTGTTATAAAGGAGATGTACACAAGATGCTAAGTAAGTTAAAAGACGGGTACCAGATACAGCCTTAGGTTCAGGGATGCCTTCAGAAAGGTGATCTTTTAGTGGTCTTGAAGGATTAGTTGTACTAGTACTAGTCAGACAGGTGAGATGGAGGATCATTCTGTGCCTAAATAACAGATGTCTGTTATTAAAATTGTTATTAAGGAACCACGTCCTTGAACTTCCCCAGACAAGCATATAAAATCACAATTTCTAAAACTAGAACCACATTCTTCACACCCCAAACTTCACATTAGATCAAAGGCAGAAGCTTAAGAAGGACCATTATTTAGGGGACGAGAAGAGAGGAATGAATGAAGAAGACAGAGAGAAGTACATGAGAGAGGGAGAAGAAAGCAGACAGTACAGAGTTAGAGAAACCAAGAGAAGATGAAATTTCCAGGAGAAAGTGCTTGGATGTGTCACATATTACTAAGACCTGGGCTTATTTGGCTGTTGGAGCTATTTGATGAACTTTGAGCCATCAAACAAAATTTATCTTCAGGGTTATTCTCTTCTTGGTTACTTTCCTTCCTAGGTAGCTAGTGCTTTCTTGCTGCCTTCTGGCTGGCCTGGAATCTTAAAAGCTGAATATTCCATGATCTCAACTTTCCACATTAAAATTAGTTGACTTGTATCCTTATTCCTCTTTTTTGCTAGGGTGGTAATAGGTTAACTGGATAAGATAATGTGCTTGGTAGGATTATTCTTTTGGAAGAAACATATGCTTTAACTGAGGTAAAATGCATAGGTCCCCAGGGAGCCTCAAGAGCTATTCCAAAAAGAATAGCTCAGATGTGTCAGATGTGTGACAGACTTGTGTGACAGAGACTTTTGGTCAGGTACATCTATTCGTCCCCTCCAAGAAGGGAGTCCAGGTAGGTAGGTAGTTGCTGACTCTGCACAAACTAAGGTCCAAACACAGCATAATTTTTTTTATTAATTAAATAAGTAGCTTTTCTTCTAACTTATTTAATTGTCTAAATTAAATCAGTTAATAACAAATAATGAAGGGAGGAAGATGCTTTTAATACAATTTATCTTTATGTCGTTGAGAAAAGATATAAAAAATAATACATCAGAAAAAAGGGTATAGCAGTTTAAATTATTTATCATTTGTCACTTTTATATCAAAATATCACAGAGATACAGTGTGTAGGAGTGATGTTGGTAATATGACAATGCTATGTCATATTCCAGCAGGAACATCAGAGATCATATCAACAATGTTATTTGACAGATAAGAAAATTAAGCTGCAAATTGATAAAGGAATTTTTCCAAAATTATAAAACTGAGATTGTATTGTTAATAAATGGTAAAGCGTTAAAATTTTAATCTAGGTCTTAGAACATGGTACTTACAGTTTATGGAGCATATTAGCATGCTTCATCTCATTGTATCTGAATTAAATATTAGAACAAAAAGGTAGTTTCTAACATTTAAAACATAATTAGATCTAATATATACCAAACCCATTGCTGTCGAGTCAATCCCGACTCATAGCAACCCTATAGGACAGAGTAGAACTGCCCCATAGGGTTTCTAAGGCTTTAAATCTTTACATAAACAGAGTGCCACGTATTTCTCTCACAGAGCAGCTAGTGGGTTCAAACCGCCAACATTCCACTTAGCAGCAGAGTTCTTTAACCACTGGGCCACCACAACTCAGAAATTTGTAAGACTTGCTTTCTCATTTTCAATCAAGTATTTTTTCTGCTATATCATCCTATATATTTATTTTAAAATAAGTTTTTTAGTTGTAAAGAAAATCACTCATTAGAAGTTATAAATTAATTGGTAGTGTCAATTTGAGTCCTAATAAAATATTAACTGACAGAAAAGATTTCTAACATAATTTCCTCTAATGCATTTCTTTCTATGATAATGGGTATTCCAGTTAAATATTTTATGATATGCCCAGCGTAAAATTTTTATTAACAAATAAATAACGGGAAAAGTTTTCAGTAAATTATAGTTTTATTGGTTTATGCAAACATTTCCTAGATAATTTGATTTATTACAATACAGTTGAGTTCATTTTCAAATGATTTACATTTTAAAGATTTTCTTAGGTATTTAATTCAAATATGTGATATTCAATATTGATGTCATCATTTCATCTACAATAGGCACAGTACACTTTCCTTGACTACATCATATATATCTATACTAGAATTTTTTTTCTATTTCAAAAAATCATTGACAGGGTTGATCATATTTTACATTTTTCATTGTTATTTGTGATACAGCTTATACATTTGTTGCAATATCTCTTTACCTATTAGAGTTATCTGAAATTGATTTTTTTTCTTTCCCAATTAAGTAAGAAATCACTTCTCACTCCACATGTGAAAGAAACTATGCAAAGATATATGCTCAACTATTTACTCTAAGAACAATTGCTTTTCTTGTGTTTCTGTTTGCATATTAAATATTTGCTACCGAATGGCAACAAACTAAATTTGCTCCTGAATTGGAACAATATTTCTGCTGCCAAATATGCTCACTAAATGTAGTGTTCATCAGGATTTTAATAATTATACTGTTAAGACATCCTATCCTCCCACATTCCTCTTACTTTTGGTATAATTAACAACTGCCTTTTTCCTTTTTCTGTTGTTTCAGTTAAAGGATCAAGAAAGTTAAGTCTGCCAACAGATCTTAAGGCTGATCTTGGTACGGTAGGCAAAAGCCAACGATTTTAAGTTTCTTACGTTCATTTGGCTGAACATTTTTTATCAACCAATCCACGAGTAACACAAGGTTCCTAGATAGCAGTGTTTGATGGTTTTCCAAAAAGGCTTTCTTAAAAATCACCATACAGTTCTGTTGGCAGCATCCAACATTTTGTTTGTTAACAATCATTTTCTAAAATTATGTTTTATAAATCATTACACACCAAGGTATGTAATGTTATTTTTGTTTTCTTTTTATCATGAAAATGTTTTTAAACATTGAGAAGTCACACATATGGGCCCTTTGTAACTGTAATCATGTAAATGAACATGGTTTTCTCTGGAGTTATTTTCCCTGCTTTGTATATTAGCATCATTTAGAATTAATGCCCTTAAAAAAAAAAAAAAAAAGTTTGATTTGTAAGGGAGTGGAGGTCTGGCCACTTTTTAATTTTAGGGAAGTTATAGAAAATTTGATTTACTCATGGTTAAAATAACAAAACCATAATAATTAGTCATTGTACTATTCTTTAGAGTTTATAAAGCTGTTAAATATACATTATCCTATTTGATTTCTTAGCAACTCTTTGAGGTTGTTGTCATTGTTCCCAATCATTTTTTTTTTCCAGAGTAGAAACTGAGGTTATATTGTTAATAAAATGGTAGAGTTAGACTTAAGATTGAAATCTAAGTCTTAGAGCATGGTGCCCAGAGTTTATGGTGCATATTCACATGTCTCATCTCATTGTATCTGAATTAAATTATCGTTATAACAAATGTAGTTTCTAACATTTAAATACAATTAGAAGTAATCATATAAATTTGATTAAATGAGATAATTACATTGCAGTGTTTTTTAATGCAAAGCACTAACATATTAGGTATTACCACTGGTTCAGTATTAATATTTTAAAAATTGCTATAAAGTTAATAGGTATTTTACTAGTATAATGTCAAAGAACCAGCACTGTAGTTCCATTTATTGACCACTTACTATGTGTCAGACACTATGCTAGATGATTTATATATATTATTTGAGGTAAGTGGTATTATTCCCATTTTACAGATGAATAAGTTAAGATTATGAAAAATTCAAATTTAGCAAGCATCACACAACTAGTAGCAAAACTGGATTTTAAATCAGGTCTATATGATTGCAAAGGTTATAATTTTATAATTATATGTCATTTTGTGTACTGTGACAAATGTCAAATAAAGGCTATTTTAAAAATAACACTTTTCTCTAGAGAAATACACATTCACAATATTCACATAATTTCTATACACCACAATTTTTTCTTAGAATGTTGAAAAGGAAAAAAAGAAAGGTGATTCCCAGTGCACTCCTATATTTACTAGAAGTAGTAAAGAGAGCTCTCAGTTATAATTCTAATCTGTAGGTCAGCTGAGCTTTTTCTACATATCTATAAATGTCAGTCTCTCAAAGTCTCCAACTCACTCCTCCCAGTTGCTTTATTCTCACTATTCTCACATATAATTTATACAAAGATTAATTATGAAAGTTTAAATAACTATAAAAGGTAAAATAGGAAAGTGCTTGTCACGTTGCTGGAGGATTATTTGCACTTAAAAGGATTCACAATGGGATCTCATTAAATCTCTATTTCTAAGTAAGTTATCAATGTAATTTAACTTTTAAAAATTATTTTCCACAAAGTTCCAGAAAAAAAATCATATGACTTTTGGAAGAGTATAAATGTCTGTGTACAAATAAAATTTTCCAGCATAAAGCCTTGGCATAAAATCTACCCTGGGTTGCTTATAATATCCTTTGTTGTTGTTAGTTGCCATCAAGTCAGCTCCAACTCACGGCGATCTTATGTATGACAGAATGACCATTGCCTGATCCTGCACCATCTTCATGACTGTTGTTATGCTTGAGTCCTTTGTTGTGGTTATTGTGTCAATCCATCTTATTGAGGGTTTCCCTAATTTTCATTGGCCCTCTTCTTTACCAAACATGATGACCTTTTCTAGCGATTGATCTATCCTGATGATGTGTACCAAGTAAATGAGTGGAAGTCTGGCCATCATCGCTTCTAAGGAACATTCTGGTTGTATCTCTTCTAAGACTGATTTATTCTTTTGACAGTCCATGATGTATTCAGTGTTCTTCACCAACACCACAGTTCTAACACATCAATTCTCTTCTGTCTTCCTCTTTTGTTACTCAACTTTTACATACAGTAACACGCTTTAGGAAGATTATTTCCCAATAATGTATAATCCAGTGGTGAAGGAGGAAGAAATTTAGGAAGCTGTTGCAGTAGATCAAATAGGTCCTGAAGGAAGATAATAACAATGAAAGTGAAAAGGAAGACATGAGTTTCCTAGGAGACTCTACAACTGAAGGGATTAGTAGCAACGAGAGAACAGGGCTGGAAAGTCATAAGATAGGAGTCATCAAGGATAACTACAGTGTTGAGAATAGCACTCATGGAGAATACCTGCCTGGAGATGGAAGGAAAACAAGTTTGAGTTGCTATAGGCACATCCATGTTGAACATTAAGTGAGCAATTAGAAATACAGGGCTGAAGTGGTCTCAAGCCCAAATTAATAAATTAAATAAAGGTGTTCGTGACCTATGTATATTAGCTGTTTACTTTAGTGGTAGTATTCTCACCTACCATGTGGGAGACCTGAGTTTGATTCCCAGCTAATGTACCTAAAGTGCAGCCACCACTCATCTGTCAACGGGGGCTTGCGTATTTCTCTAATGCTTAACAGGTTTCAGCAGAACTTCCAGACTAATACTAATCTGGAAGTCAGTTACGCATTTTCTACATATCTATAAATGTCAGTCTCTCAAAGTCTCCAAATCACTCCTCCCAATTGCTTTATTCTCACTATTTTCACGTATACGTTAAGCAAAGATTAATTATGAAAGGTCTTTCGAAAAGCAGCCAATGAAAATACTAATGATCATAATGATCCTACCCCATTGTACATGGGATCACCGTGAGTCGGGGGCTGACTCAACTTGACAACAGCTAACAACAACAACTGAACACAAAAGCAAAATGCCAACATGTTGGACAGCTTTGGATACTAATGTAACTTCTTTGTTACAACAATCCTTAACAGGAGTAGAAAAAATAACAGTAAAAACCTCATATATTTGATACTTAAGCATCTGGAAGCCTTAAGTAGGTAGCATGTTATGAACTAATTGGCATGCTCATGGGAAATTGCTTTATAACTACCATTTTCACATATTAATGAAAAATACAGTAATTCTGAAAATACAGGATTTTGTATTAAAAACCTAAAAAATGAACTAATTTAATGAAATTAAAGCCTTGCATTACATAATCTAGGTGCTGTTACATAACATTATAAATATATTATGTCAAGTACATAATAATCCACTGCCATTGAGTCGATTCCAACTCCTAGCGACCCTATAGGATAGAGTAGAACTGCCTCATAGGTTTTCCAGGGAGCAGGTGGTGGATTCAAACTGCCGACCTCTTGGTTAGCACCTGAGCTCTTAACCACTGTGCCACCAGAGCTCCAAGTGCATAATAGAATACTATAAATGAAATATAGGCCCCATAAGCTCTTCAAAAATTTTGCTATAGGATGAACTCTAACCAACAAAAAGATGCATGGAGAGGCCATAGTAAAAGAACAGCTAGTGATTATTTAATGCAATTAGTTGTAGAACTAAAGTTAAACAGCAGTGGTAAATATAAAGTAGAATGTAAACTTCAAATCCATGGCAATGTAGAAATAATAGTATAATTTTTAAATTGAGAGCTAGAAGGTAGAAAGGAAGTAACAGTAGCCAAAAAAAAAAAAAGGTTAATAATTCTATAACTAAATTAGATGATTAATTGGTGTGAATCGAGAGGAAAAGGAAATAGGAAGAAAAAGGGTTATACTAAGTCCACCTTTCATAAGTGGAAATCAGTTGATCTTGTGTATAGATGATTAATTCAAGAAGTAAATAATTAAAAATATATCTTCAAAGTAACCACTAGAAAACATAAAGACTCCTAAAACTTAAAAAATGATCTGACGGATAATACATACACAAAAGAAAATACAGACCATGTAGTGAAAGTGGCCACAGAAAGCATTTTTAAAAAGAAAAAGAAGATATAACTTACTGCAAAAATGACAGACCTGGCCAGAACCTTTTCATATCAACTGACCAGCGTCCACAAATTCTCTGCTCCAAACCAATCCAGACTGCCCCAATCCCAGCTTTCTACCCTTTGAAAACAAATGTCCTTGCATCATTTTTTACTAAGCCAGTTACCTGTCACGTCTAGAACAGGGATCAAACCCAGATTTCCCTTAGCCCCAGTAATCACAAAGCCCACATCTATAAGAAAGATGGGAGCCAGTGGGTGAAAGCTCATGAACTCCAGGAGTACCATGGACACATCACAAGAGTTGACTGGGTTCCCAAGAGCGACTGCATTGCCATTTACAGGCATACCGCAATGCCTATTTCTGGAGTCAGAAAGATGGTGTCTGGAAACCAGTCCTAGTACTTAATTGTGTAGCCACTTTTGTGAAGTCCCACTAGAGAACAGATTTGCATGGCTAGAAGAGCACAACTCATTTCTTTCTGCTTCTTACTTTGAGTCTGAAAATGAGTGATGGGTAAGCAAGCTCATCAAAAAAACAGTTTGTTCCATGGTCCTCCATTTGGGTTGCCATCCCAACAACATTTTGCTGGCAGCAGGATCATGTGATTTCAGATGCAGAATGTTTCTGCTTACAGTAAAGAAGTGGATGAAAAGCTAGCCAGTATGTCATGCAGCAGCAGAATGTCTTTTGGTCAGCTGATGTCAGAGTTTGGTGATAGTGGCACTGGTGCCTGGGTCCCCAGAGTTAACTTCTCTGCCAATGGGAGCCACCTGTCTTAGGTCAGCCACAACAGCACTGTGTCCATTGCTGATGCCTCAAAAAATGTACAAGTTTCAACTCTGAAAGCAGAGATCCTGTCACTCCTGAGTGTATCATTTGTCTTGGAGAATAGCATTTTGTAGACGCTGGCCATGACTACTGCCCAGTGCTCCTTAACTATGATGACCACACCTGATTTACCTTCATCTCCAAACTAGACATTCCAAAATGGAGCATCTAGCACAACGTGTCAACCATGAAACACTTCTACAACATGGGTAAGAAGGCCACAACCAAGGACCATAATACAGCCTTGAAGACACTGAACCACAACAGCATCACTCAAGTTCCTACTGATGATGTGGACAAGTAAAATTATTGCAAATTTTGCACTACTGGCATCAGTAGAGCCAAGGCAATTTGGAATTTCAAGACCTTAGAGCTTTCTATCAAGGACTTTTGAATAACGTCAAGCTGAACAAACCTCTGTGATTTAACATAACAAACTGCAAATGATTGCAGCTATTCCACTTTGTATGCTGATGAGGAAAGCCAGCCACAAGGAAGCACTGAATACTCAATCCTCATTATTCATGAATTTTATATTTGTAAATTTGCCTACTCACTATAATTTATTTGTAACTCCAAAATCAGTATTCGTAGTGCTTTCACATGACATGCGCAGAGCAGCAAAAAATTTGAGTCACCTGATACACACATTCCCAGCTGAAATCTAACAAGGCTACACTCCACCTTCTTGTTTCACCTCTCCTACTGTAGATGAGTGTCCTTTTCTAGATCTATTTAGTGCCACATTTTTCTCATTTTTGTGCCTTTTTTTTTGTGTGTGTGATTTCACTATTTAAATGGCCCCCAAGCATGGTTTTAATGTGCTATCTAGTGTTCCTAAGCACAAGAAGCCTATAATGTGCCTTCCAGAGAAAATATGTGTTAAATATACTTCGTTAAGGTATGAGTCATAGTGCTGTTGGCTGTGAGTTTAATGATAATGAATCAACAATATATATTAAATAAGATGTCTTTAAACAGATACACATAAAACAAAGTTATGTATTGATTGGTTGACGAAAAGTTGTGACCAGGGGCTGGCAAGAACCTAACCCTACAAGCACCAAAATGAGACTCAGGTATGGCAAGGCTCTTGGAATAATCAGATTGAGAATTTAAACTAATTATGTTTTATACAGTTTCTATATGAATCATAAAACCCATTGCCATTAAGTCAATTCTGATCAATGACCCTGTAGGACAGAGTGGAACTGCCCCATAGGGTTTCCAAGGCTGTGATCTTTACAGAAGTAGATTACCACATCTTCCTCTCACAGAGCAGCTAATGGGTTCAAACTCCCAACCTTTTGGTTAGCAGCTGAGTGCTTTACCACTGCACCCCCAGGGTTCCTTTTACATGAATCATCTACAAATAAAACCAAATCCATTGCCATTGAGTCATTTCCACGCATAGCAACCCTATAGGACAGAATAGAACTGCTTCATAGGGTTTCCAAGGCTGTAATCTTTACGGAAGCAGACTCACCACCAGGGCTCCTATGTGAATCATAGTTTACTGTCAGCAATTCTTCAATCATCCTCTCTGTGTTTTCCATTTTCTCCCTCTATTCTGGAACTCTGATCACTTGTGAATTTTTGCTTTTGATTGTATCCCACATCATTCTCAGGATTTCTTCATTCGTTTTTCTGATTTTTCCTAAAGTGGTATCTAAGGATTTATCTTCAATTTTGCTGATCCTGTCTTCCAGTATTTAAAACCTGCTCCTTAGACCTTCTATGACACTGTCCATTTCTGAAATATTGTTGTTTATCTTTTGGATTTCTAATTGCTATTTCTGTATGATTTCTAGTTGTAAATTTATTTTGACGTTTTGTTCCTGTATTATTTTCCTGAATTCTTCCATTGTTTTGTCTATCTTTTCCATGATGTCGTCTATTTTTTCCTTTTTTTGTCTGCTTTTTCCTTCAACTCTTGGATAGCTTGGAATATTAGAGATTTGAATTCCCTATCAGGTAGTTCCAGTGCCTTTTCTTCTACTGGAAAGTCATCTGGTTATTTTATTTTGAATGCCTACTGGAACAATCCTATCCTGTTTTTTTATGTTTTGATATTGTCTGCTGTCTTTGGGACATTCAGTAGTTATTTTCTTCATTTATTGATTGTAGATTTGTGTGTTTCATCCTGCTTTTTTGTTTTATTTGGTTATATCTGAGGAGGCTGGCTGTGCATTCCTTTTTGTTTGCTCTTCTGTGGGCACGATACTTCTCACTACCTTGTCCAATGGGCAGGGCCAGTCACTCAGCTGTGGTGCAGCAAGGCAGGTCCTTGTGAAGGGGAGTGTCTGGGATGGGTTGATTGTGGCATGTACTAGGGCTGACAAGGCAGGGCCTGGGGGTCAGTACCAGGCAGGTTCCAGTAGACTGTGTCTGTGCTGCTCGGGATGAGATGTTCAGCTCACAGTGCAGATAGGCAGGGGCGGGGGAGGTTGTGATGTATGGAGCGAAGTGGGTATGGGAAGGAAGAGAAAGAGGAGAGAGAAACAGGAGCAAAAAAAAAGTGCTAAGGGAGCCTTCCATTGGAGTGGCACAGACCCAAGGAAGACATATGCCAGTGGCTTTCTAGCCAGGCAGTGAGGCACAGCCTGTCAAGAAGAGACAGATACAGCATATGCAGCTAGATGCGTGGGAGAAAGGAAAGGAAGGAAAGGAGAGAGAGATAAGAGACTAGATTTTTTTTAAAAAGGAGAGAGAAAGACACACACAGCTAGGTGGTTGGGGACAGGAATGGAAGGAATGTAGGGAGAGACAAGAAACTGAGAGAAAAAAAAAAAAGATGCCAGGTGGTTGGGAGGAAGGGAAGAAAGGGAGGTAGAGAGAGACAAGAAACTGAGGGGAAAAAAAGAGGAAAGAAAAAATGCCCCAAGGGATCCCAACAGAAGCGGTTCCCCAGCTGAGCAGCATTGCACAGCCCCTCCAGAAGGAGCAGAGATGGCACACAACACGAGGTGTTCAGGAGAAGGGTGAGGAAGGAAGGTAGAGAGAGACAAGAAAACTGAGAAAAAAAAGAAAGACAGAAAAGAAAAATGCCCCTAGGGAGCCCACTGTAAGCAGATCCCCAGCTGAACAGTGTTTTACTTAGCTTTTTGGGTCTTTTCTATGGAGGAACAGCATGGTGCTTCTGTCTATAGTACCATGTTGACACCGCCCAATCATAGTTAGTTTAAATTTCCAGTCTGATTAACTATGGTTAATATAGGTCCCTGGGTGGTGAAAATGGTTTGTGCTTGACTACTGACCTAAAAGTTGGCAATTCAAATCCACCCAGCAGTGCTGCAGAAGAAAATCCTCGCTTTGGTAAAGATTACAGCCAAGAAACCTCTATGGATCAGTTCTACTCTGCAACACATGGGGTTGTCATGAGTCAGAATCAACTCGATGGCAATGGCTTTGGGATTTTTTTTTTTTTTTTTTGGTTTATGATGAATATGCTGAGGGCTCTAATGAAAAAAGTGGACCAACATGTAAGAATGGATGATAATGTAAGCAGAGAAATGGAAACTCTAAGAAAGAATCAAAGGAAATGCTAGAAATCAGAAACATAGTAACATAAATGAAGATGCCTTTGATGTGCTCATTAATAGACTGGACATGACTGAGGAAAGAATCAGTGTATTCAAGTATTCAAGAATACTTGAAGATAAATCAACAGAAACTTCCTAAACTGAAAAGCAAAGTTAAAAAATAATAGTAAGAAAAAAAAAATACCCCAGAACAGAATATCCAAGAACTGTGAGACAATTACAAAAGGTGTAGAAGGAGAATAAAGAGAGAAAGGAACAGAAAAATATACTTGAAGTAATAATGGCTGAGGATTTTCCAAAGTTATGACAGACACCAATCCACAGATCCAGGAATCTCAGAGAACACCAAGCAGGATGAAGACCAAAAAACCTACCAAACTAAAATTCTGTACTCAGTGTAGTTATCCTTCAAAAGTGAAGGAGAAATAAAGACTTTCTCAGACAAACAAAATTAAGAGAACTTGTCACAATTAGACCTGCCTTGCAAGAAATGTTAAAAGAAGTTCTTCAGAGAGAAGGAAAATGATATAGGTCAGAAACTTCGATCTGCATGAAGAAAGGAAAGCATTAGAGAAGGAATAAGTGAAGGTAAATAAAGCATTTTATTTTTCCTATTCTTAATTGATCTAACAGATAACAGTTTGTTTAAAATCAACTTGATGACAGTGAGTTTGGTTTTGGTTACAGCTTATAGATAAGTGAAATGTATGACAGAAATTTATAAGGGATGGGAGGGAGGAATTGTGAATACTCTATTATAAGGCACCTACACTACCCATGAAGTGAAACACTGTTCTTTGAAATTCTTTTGACAAATGTGCCATGGTGATCAAAATGTAAATAATAGGGGGGAATGGCAGGGGGGTGTTATGGAAAATTTCTGTATTATCTTGGCAACTTTTCTGTAGATCTAAAATTATTCCAAAATAAAACATTTATTTAAAATAAATGAGCACAAAACTTGAACAGACTCTTTACCAAAGATGATATACAGATGACAAGAACAGGAAAAGATGTTCAACATCATTAGTAATTAGCCAGAATGGGCATTAAAACAACAGAATACTACTGCTTACCTATTAGAATAGCTAAAATAAAAAATACTGGCAATAGTAGGTGATGGTGAGGAGGCTACAGATCAACCGGAATTCTCACATTTTGGTGGTGGGAATGCAAAGTGGTACAGCCACTCTGGAAAACATATTGGCATTTTCTTATAAAGTTAAACATATACCTAACAATTCCAATCCTGGGTATTTATCCTACAGAAATGAACTTACCTTCACACAAAAATCTGTACAAGGGTGTTCATAGCAGCTTTATTTGTAATAGCCAAAAACTAGAGACAACCCAGATGTTCTTCACCATTTCAATGGTTAAACAAGATGTGGTACATCATGACATGAAATACTACTCAGCAGTAAAAAGGAACGAATTTTTGATACGTATGACCACTTGGGTGGATATCAAGGGAACTGAGCTGAGTGAAAAAAATCCAAGCTTGAAAGGCTACATACTGTATTATTCCATTTATATAGCAATATAAAATAATAAAATTATAGAAATGGAGAATCAATTAGCAACTGCCCAGAGTTAAGGATGGGGGAGGGAAGGGTTAATGTGGCTATAAAGGCTAGCACAGGAGTGTCTTGTGGTGATAGAACAGTTCTCAATCCTGATAGTGGTGGTGGTTACACAGATCTACATATGTTATACAATTGCCTGTAGCTATACATGCACTTACACAAATGAATGCCTGTAAAGCTGATGAAATCTGAGTAAGCCCTGTGAATTGTACCAATGCCAATTTCTTAACTTTAATATTTAACTATAGTTATGCAAGATAATACTAGTGGGGAAACTAGGTGAAGAGTACATAGAACCTACCTGCAAACCTTTTTTTTGCAATTTGTTGTGGATCTATAATTATTTTTTAAAAATATTGTTTCTAAAAAACATTATTGTGCCCCCCCAAAAAGGCTGAAGAATACTTAAAGAAATAGACAACAAATTAACACATAATAATATAAAATTCACAATGTCTGGGACCCAAGCAAAGATACCATGTAAAGCAGGAAAATAAACTCATCATGAAGAGAAAAATCAATCAATAAGAATTGACCCAGAAATTATACATATGATAGAATTAGTAGACAAGGACATTAACACAGCTATTATAAATATACTCTGTATATTCAAGGAAGTAGAGAAAAGCACAAACATGTTAAGAAGAGACATGGAAGATATGAAGAATACCCAAATGAAACTTTTAGAGAAAAAAAGTACACCAGTTGGAATTAACAGCAGAATTGACACTATGAAAGGAAAGATTACTGAACTAAAAGATGTTCTATCCAAAATGAAACAAAGAGAAAAAAGACAGAAGAGTAAACAGAAAATGAGTGACCTATTGGACAACTTCAAGCTGCCTAATACACATGCAATAAGAGTTGCTGAAGAAGAGAACAGAAAGGATGCAGCAGAAAATTAAAAGTTTGAGTAAGTAATTGCCAAAAGTTTTCCTAATCTGATGAACACAATAAATCCACAGATATAAGAAGCTCAAGAACTCCAAGCACAAGAATCATGAAGAAAATTACACCAAAGCACATCATAATCAAATTTCTTAAAAGCAATGATAAAGAAAATCTTAAAAACAGCCAGAGGAAAAAGGATATATTACATAGAGGAAGAAATATAAGAATAATAGCAAACTTCTCCTCAGAAATAATCCAAACTAGAAGATGGTGAAAGAACATTTCACTTATGGTTGTAAACTTGTGTGACACAGGAGATTGATTTTACCTTTAAACTTGTGAGGAATACATGTCACATATTAGGTGTTCAAAATTTATAATCATTTATTGAGTAAAACAATGCATTTAATTAATACTTAATAATTCATTATGACCTCACTGATCTGGCTCTAACCAGTATAAAACAATTGTCCATATTTCCACTGTATAGAGAGCAGATGCAAATAGCTAAAATCAAGAAATGAAAATGAGGGACTTTACAACCCATCCTGCAGAAATATGATCATTAAGGTTGTGTGTCAACTTGGCTGGGCCATGATTCTCAGTAGTTTGGCAGTTATGATGTAGTTTGGCAGTCATATGATGATATGATCACTTCCATGATGAGATTTGATATAATGTGAACACCTCCGTGATGCAATCTGCTGTGAGTAGCCAATCAGTTGAAAAGGCATTTCCTTGGGGCTGTGGCCTGCATCAAATAGAAGTGGACTCTCTGGCAAGGTTCAGGGGCTTTTGCTTGCTCTGGATCCTGCAGCTGGTTCCTGTTCTTCTGACCTCTGGCTCTTGAGACTTGAGCTAGCAGCTTACCTGCAATCTTGTCTGCTGATCTTGGCTGCCAATCTTGGAATTTGTTGGTCTTCGCAGCCTGTGAGCAAGAGCCTTGCTGTCTGACCTGCTGACCTTGGGTTCGCCAGTCCCTGACTATGTAAATCAGCAGAAGCCACTAGCCTGACCTACAGATTTGGGATGTTCCAGCCTCCAAAACCACATAAGCCATTTCCTTGATATAAATCTCTTTATATAGATATTTGTATGCTTTACTGGTTTTGCTTCTCTAGAGAACCTAGCCTAAGACAAGAAATGAAAATAATCATAAGAGAATAATGTGAACAATTATACACCAACAAATTAGATAACTTAGAATAAATGGACAAATTCCTAGAAGCACATAAACTACTACATCGACTCAAGAAGAAATAGAAAATCTCAACAGACACATAATAAGTTAAGAGATTGAATTGGTCATCAAAAACCCCTCAGTGGAAAAAAGTCCTGAACCAGATGGCTTCACTGGAAAATTTTACTAAACATTTAAAGAATTTATACCAATTCTTCTTAAACTCTTCAAAAAAATAGAAGAGGAGGGAACACTCCCTAACTCATTCTATGAGGCTAGCATTACCCGATATGAAAGCCAGACAAAAAATCACAAGAAAATTACTGACCAATATTTCATATGATGTAGATGCAAAAATACTAGCAAACCAAATCCAACCATATTAAAAGAATTATATACTATGACGAACTGGGATTTATTCCAGAAGTACAAATATGGGTCAACATTAAAAAATTATTCAATGGAATAGACAACATTAATAGAACAAAGGAAAAGAACCACATTATCATCTCAATTGATGAAAAAGAGGCATTTGACAAAATCCAACACCCTTTCGTGACAAAAATACTCAACAAATTGGAATAGAAGGGAAATTCCTCAATATGATAAAGGGCATTTATGAAAAACTCACAGCTAACATCATATTCAGTGGAGAAAGACTGAGAGCATTACCCTTTGGATTAGGAACAAGACAAGGATGCCCTCTCTCACCACTGATATTCCATATTTTACTGGAAGTCCTAGCCAGAGTGACTACACAAGAAAAAGAAATATGAGCATCCAAAGCACTAAAGAAGAAATAAAACTATCCCTATTCACAGCTAATATGGTGTTATATAGAGAAAATCCCAAAGAATCCATGAGAAAGCTACTAGCACTAATAAATGAATTCAGCAAAGTGGCAAGACACAAGGTCAGCACACAAAAATCAGTTGAGTTTCTATGAACCAACAATGAATAAGCTGAAGAGAAAATTAAGAAGATTATTCCATTTACAATAGCATCTAAAATAATAAAATACCTAGGAATAATGGCTCAACAGTTAAGTGCTTGGCTGCTAACCAAAAGGTCAGTGGTTCAAACCAACTCAGCAGCTCCGCAGAAGAAAATACTTGGAGATCTGCTCCTGTAAAGATTTCAGCTTAGGAAACCCTGTGGGGCAGTTTACTTTGTCACATAGGTTCTCTGTGGGTCAGAAGAGACTCAACAGCACACACCAACAACAAATGTAAGAACTAAAACCATGACATTCTTAGAACAAAAGATTGAGTAATGCTAGTTTTTTACAATGGATTCTTAGATTTGACAGTAAAAGCATAAGCAACAAAAAAAAAATAGATAAATTGGACTTCATCAAACTTAAAAACTTTGTGCATTAAAGGGACTTTATTAAGAAAGTGAAGAGACAACCTACAAAATGGGAGAAAATATATGGGAATCAAAGAACTATAACTCAACAACAAAAAGACAAACAGTCCAACTTAAAAAATGGGCAAAGAACTTGAATAGCCATTTCTCTAAAGAAGATATACAATGTCCAATAAGCACATGAATAGATGCTCAACATTATTAGACATTGAACAAAAAGCCATTGCCATCGAGTCAGTTCCTACTCATAGCAACCCTACAGGACAGAGTAGAACTGCCCCACAGGATTTCCAAGCAGCAGGTGGATTCAAACTGCTGACCTTTTGGTTAGCAGCCGAGCTCTTAACCACTGCGCCACCAGGGCTCCCATTATCATTAGGGAAATGCGGATCAAAACCATGATAGCATGCCACTTCACTCACACTGGGATGACTACTACCAGAAAAAAATAAAAAATAACAAGTGTTGTCAAAAACGTGGACAAATTGGAATCCTCATCCATTGCTGATGAGATTATAAAATGACGCAGTCACTGTAGAAAACTGCATGGCAGTTTCTCTAAAAGTTAAACATAAAATTACCATATGACCCAATAATTGGTATATACCCAAAAGAACTGAAAGCAGGGACTCAAACAGATACACTACTGTTCAGGTACACTAATGTTTAAGTCAAGAAATCAAACGACCCATTGCATTGGGCAAATCTGCTGCAAAAGACTTCTTTCAAGTGTCAAAAAGCAAAGATGTCACTTTACGGACTAAGGTGCACCTGATCTAAGCCATGGTGTTTTCAGTTGCCTCGTATGCATGAAAAAGGTGGGCAATGAATAAGGAAGACCAAAGAAGAATTGATGCCTTTGAATTATGGTGTTGGTGAAGATTCTAAATATGCTACTGACTGCCAAAAGAATGAACAAATCTTTCTTGGAAGAAGTACAGCCAGAAGCTCCTTAGAAGCAGGACGGCAAGACTTTGTTTCATATGCTTTGGACATGTTATCAGGAGAGATCAGTCACTGGAAAAGGACATCATACTTGGTAAAGGTGAGGTCAGCAAAAAAGAGGAAGACCTTTGTCTTGTACTGAATTGTGTCCGCCAAAAATATGTGTATCAATTTGGCTAGGCCATGATTCCCAGTATTGTATGATTGTCCACCATTTTGTCATCTGATGTGATTTCCTATGTGTTATAAATCCTATCTCTATGATGTTGATGAGATGGGATTAGTAGCAGTTATGTTAATGAGGCAGGACTCAATCTACAAGATTAGTTTATGTCTTAAGTCAATATCTTTTGAGAGATAAAAGAGAGAAGCAAGCAGAGAGACATGGGGACTTCATACTACCAAGAAAGCAGTGACAGGAGCAGAGTGCGTCCTCTGGACCAGAAGTTCCTGCACAAAGAAGCTCCTAGATCACAGGAAGATTGATGACAAGGACCTTCCTCCAGAGTCAACAGAGAGAGAAAGACTTCCCCCGGAGTTGGTGCCCTGAATTTGGACTTCTAGTCTACTAGACTGTGAGAGAATAAACATCTGTTTGTTAAAGTCATCCACTTGTGGTATTTCTGTTATAGCGGCACTAGATACCTAAGACAACCCGCAGCAAGATGGACTGGCACAGTGGCTGCAGCAATGGGCTCAAGCATAACAATTATCATGAGGATGGCACCAAATCGGGTAGTGTTTCATTCTGTTGTATGTACGGTTGCTATGAGTTGGAAGCGACTCAACAGCACCTAACAACAACGTTCATTGCAGCATTATTCACAGCAGTGAAAAGGTGGAAACCCAAGTATCAAACAAGAGATGAATTGATAAACAAAATATGGTGTATACATACAATGGACTATTATTCAGCCATAAAGAGAAATGAAGATCTAATAAATGCTACAAAATGGATGAATCTTGGAGATATGCTGAATGAACTAAGTCAAATACAACAGGACAAATATTGTATGATCTCACTTATATGACTATCTAGAATAGGCAAATGCATAGAGATCAAAGTTTATTAGTGGTTACCAGGGGTGGGATGGAAAGGACAATGGGAAGGTATTGCTTAAGGGTGATGAAAAAAATTGGAAACAGATAGTGGTGATGGTTTTATAACATGGTGAACATAATTAATGTCACTGAATTGTATGCATAAAAAATGGTTGAATCGGAAAATGTTTTGTTATATATATTCCACCACAATAAAAGTTAAAAATACTAAAACTTCCTTATAATAACATTTTGTTAAAACTTCTTTTAAAAACCATGTGTATAATCAAAGCTATTGATTAATGGGGTCCCTGGTGGCACAGTGGTTAAGCATTTGGCTGCCAATCAAAACGTCACCAGTTCAAATCCACCAGCTGCTCCTTGGAAACCCTATGGGGCAGTTCTGCTCTGTCCTATAGGGTCACTATGAGTTGGAATCGACTTGATAGTAACTGGATTTATTATTATTGATTAATGTATCTATGCCAGTGTAAAATAAGGATAGATGGGTTACATGTTTTCATCATTGAAAAGAACATTTTGGAAAATTTTTTAAAAAGAAGGAATAGGCATATTTTTAGTGCAATTACTTCCAAGCTTTTAAGTTATATCAAAACAAGGCTTGACTCACAAGCTCTGAATAAACAGTACCATTGCTTTAGACATGACCAGGTTTAATACCCTGGAACAGAAGTGATAATAATAATTAGTATTTGTGCAGACTTACTGGAAGTCCTCTATGTACTTGCCATGTATTATCACAATAAATTTCATGAGGTAGGTAATAATAATCCTATTTTACATGAGAGGATACTAAGGCATGAAGACTTCCAGTAACTTTGTACAACTAAGTGGCAGAACTGGGTTTTGAGCCCAGGCAGTGTGGCTCCAGAGCCAGTAGTCTTAACTACCATTCTCAACTGCATAGCAAGATGCTTCCAGTCTATATTTTTAACTCCAAGCACTTGAAGTACTTCCAAAACTTATATTAGTTGGCATGTATTTAAAATATGTAAAAGAAAATTTAATACTTCAGCCTATTCCCTATTGCCATTAAATGGTAGAATATAAAAGGGGGTATAGAGTAAAATTTAAATTATGTTAAGGAGACATATTATAAAAATAAATATAGTTAATAAGTACCTTATAAAGAATTTGACTAACTACGAAATCATAAAATAACAAGGACTTAGCCATCTTCATATGTTTTTTTTTTTTAAAGTTTGCTCTTTTTCATTTATTAAACTACACACTTGGATTTCCTTATATTAAGATTTAATTATGATATTCATGTTGCCTTCCTCCTTTTGTTACAGACCATGTAAATGGACACTGCACAAGTCCAACCTCTCAGAGTTGCGGTTCTGGAAAACGTCTTTCTAGTGCTGATGTTACAAAAATAAATCGCTGGGGTGGAAGACCACCATTTCGAAAGGCACAATCAGCTGCTTGCATGGAAATTTCTTTACCAGTTACAGCAGAAGGTATATTAAACATATCAATTTTTGTGGTACAGTTAAAATTTGATTTATCATGGTAATGAAAACTGGGGGACAAAGGATGGAGGTCACATATAGCAGATGTTAAAAACTACACCAACTCTAACCAAAAACCAGTTGCCATCGCATCAGTTCTTACTCATGAAGACCCTGTACGTTAGAGTAGAAATGTGCTCTATAGGGTTTTCAATGGCTGCTTTTCAGATGTAGATCACCAGGTCTTTCTTCTGAGATGTCTCTGGCTGGACTCACACTTCCAACCTTTTCATCGTTTTCATCATCCAGGGACTCCACAGTCAACTCTAGGTAGTGAATAACTGAGAGCCTGGTGGAGTTACACCATGGCTCTAAATCCATTCCTCGCTACAATTCCTTTCTCATCTCCAATACTAGAATGGCTCTGCTTATGATTAAACTCCCTTCCTTCTGTGCAATGAGAAATCTGTGCCTTACTCTTTTCTCTATCCTCCCAGTAATAATTGAGTTAACTTTTAATCTCAATGGTAAAGACTTAGTGTCTCTTTCTAGCTATATGTAGATAGATATTTAATGTCTTGCAACCTTAATTTCCTCAACTGTCAAATGAATGTGACCAGGATAAAACACAAGATATTAAATTCTAAAGTTTGTTGTCTTCATTTTCATATGTTCTAAAAAGGAAGGATTATTTGCTAATTTACAGAATGAGCATGGGGACAAGAGGAAAGTCAGGAGCCAGAGGACAGAAATTTTGAGGGAGAAAGAAAAGAGAATCTTGTAACTTTGCTGCTACTTTCTTGTTGACAATGAACTTTGGAGAGACAGGAAAAATTAATTTTATGAAGATTTGCTATGGTTTGCTATCCCTCAAAAATTTTGTGATAAAGAATTATGTTGTTCTTTAAAATTTTAAAATAAAATTTAACTCTTTCTATTTGTTTCTTTCATATTGTGCCATACTAAATCTTGTCCTAATGCAACTTAGTTTATTGGAATCACATGCAGATAATGATGTTCTCTATCTCATAGGTGTCTGTATCAAACATGAACGTATATGGAAAAATTCTGGAGACATATATTAACTAGAAATGCTATAAAAGAAGCAACATGTAAGGGTTACCAAAGTAGTACAACTAATCACTGGATTAAGAGTTGGAAATTTTTAGTTTTAGATAGTTCTGCCTCAAATTTGTGCTGGATTCTGGGAAAATCTCCAAATATGTAAAATATATACATGATCTACATGCTCCCACCCGTCTCTAAATCCTATGACAGTTATTTTTGTAAATTTGATGAGAGGTAGAAGGGGAGAATAAGGAATAATGTATTTTGTTTGAGGAACTATATATAGTCTGGAGAACATATATTTAGTCCCCTTTTATGAAAATAATTATGAGACACATGTACCTAATAAGAGGGAAAGGGTAGTGAAGGAAGTAGGAAGAAGACCATGAGGAATTTGTAGCCTGGAGTGCTTATGAGAACCGTGAAACCTGTTGCCATCGAGTCGATTCTGACTCATAGCAACCCTATTGGACAGCGAAGAACTGCTCCATAAGGTTTCCAAGGAGTGTCTGGTGGATTCGAACTGCCCATCTTTTGGTTAGCAGTCGAGCTCTTAACCACTGTGCCACCAGTGCCCCATTATTAGAATAGTACAACCTTAATGATACCATTTAACCGAAGTGGTGAGTTTATAGTGGTTGGGATGTGACCATGTGCAAGTATTGATAAGCAGAAGAACGTGAAACCATCCTGTTTTCTATAATTGGACTGAGGCCCTCTCAGAAAGATTACTACTGTCAACAGGATGGCATCATCCACAGCTCCTTATCTGACCCTGGGCAAAATTAGGTCTGAATTTGGATTTATGATAGGCAGCTTGAAACTAGTTGCCACCATTTGTTGTTTGGCCTTGATGAATAGTTCAATTTTTATAACGGTAATTACCCTACATGTGGCAAAACCAAAAATTGTGAAAGTTAGGAGAATGTGTTAGATACAGAAAATTTGTTTTCTACACAGTTCCCTTCAGGTCAGTAGCCACAATGTTGTCAATAAGTAGGAATTGCCAATAAATCATTAGGAATACACCTAGCAATTAAGAGATAGGAGGAAAACATAATTGAAACGGTACCAGAAATTCTTGTAAACTTAACTATTTAGACCAAATGTGTTCCCCACCCCCCACCCCCAGATTAGAGAATTTCAACAAACTTGTGAAGTAATGTAGGGAAAAAAAAAAAATGAACTGGAACTCAGGATACTCAAGTTCTAGTCCCAGCTCTGCCAAAGTTAGTGATTTACACTTCTGGACTTCAGTCTCTCCAACTTCAGAATAAGCTAGTGAACTGGATAAGCTGCCTTTCAGATCAGTTAACAAAGAATGAAATTCTACTTCCCCTTCATAATTGTGGTTTTCATGTATTTAATCTAACTTACTTGTCCTGGAAATACACTAACACTTAATTTTTATTTTTTAAATTTCCATAGAAATCCGAGAAAATTCTTATAATCGTTCTAGAAGCTCTAGCATCTCCAGTATTGATAAAGATTCTAAAGAAGCAATTACAGCCCTATACTTCATGGAGTCTTTTGCACGGAAGAATGACTCTACCATCTCCCCTTGTCTGTTTGTTGGAACTAGTCTGGGAATGGTGTTAATCATCTCCCTAAACCTCCCTTCAACAGATGAACAAAGATTTACAGAGCCAGTCATGGTATTACCAAGTGGTAAGAGTTTTTATTCATCCTCTCATTGCTACTTTTTCAAATTTAGATACAAGATATTGTAAAACATTAATGTATACTGATTCGGGGCAAATATTGAGTATAAAGTATTCTATGTAATTGAAACTACTAAGAATTTTATAAATCATATACTAACCCAACATTGGTTACATTGCAACTTAACTTTCCTTCAGAGTAAAATAGTACAACCCTTTCTATGGCTATAAACTGTGGAACTGCCAACTGAAACAATGCCTTGCAAAATAAGTTCCTGAAAAACACCAAGGAGAACCTTAATGCAAAAACTAAAAGTTGATTTTTAATACATTGAGGCATTTCTCCAAAGCTCCATGCCAGATCAGAGCCTATGAGTGCTTTTACATCATCCCTGAAGAACTCAGAATGATTAAGGTAGTAGCTGTCTGACTTAAGGTGGCTTTCTAAAAGTCTTTTAGAATATTCCCATTTTGTTTCAAAGGCATGCCACATGATTTCTTTTTTATCCTAGTGCCTAGAGAATTTGATGTCAGTTATGACTATTGTTGACAAACATGTGTTATATTCTCTTCCTACTTGATTTATGTTCTTTTTTCTTTTGACGATGGGATGAGTGTTATTCTTCCTACCATTCCTTTGAATATTTTTAAATTCGTTATCTCTAACTTTTATTCTCACTCTCTTTCCTACATATGATAAGAAATATTTTTCAGATAGCTTTGAATGAAAAAGATTTCATTAATATATAGGGTAAGGGCTTATTTTTAAAGAATACATATGGTATGACAGGTTAGATAGAGTTGCGTTTTCTTTGTTAACTGGAGGTGCTAAATTTATACAGATTGATTGTTACTCGTTGTCTTAGTCATCTAGTGCTGCTATAACAGAAATACCACAAGTGGATGGTTTTAATGAAGAGAAGTTTATTTTCTCATAGTCAAAGTAGGCTAAAAGTCCAAATTCAGGGTGTCAGCTCCAGGGGAAGTCTTTCTCTCTCTGTCTGCCTTCTTCTCTTCGGTGTTCCCCTGGACTAGGAGCTTCTCTGCGCAGGGACCCCAGTCCAAAGGACGCACTCTGCTCCTGGCACTGCTTTCTTGATGGTATGAGGTCCCCCTGTCTTACTGCTCACTTCTGTCTTTTATATCTCAAGACATTGCCTCAGGATACAGTCCAATCCTGTAGACTGAGTCCTGCCTTACTAACACAACTGCTGCCCATCCTCCCTCATTAACATCATAGAGGCAGGATTTACAATTTATAGGAAAACCACAGAATATCAGGACTCATGGCCCGGCCAAATTGATACACACATTTTTTGGGGGACATAAGTCAATCCATGACACTCGTTGTGGGTAGAATATCTAGCTCTCTACTATTGTGGCAAATCCAGATAAATGCATTTGTTTTAAAAGTTAATCTATTAAGATCACTTTATTTTAATTATAAACATATATTTTACAATGAGAAATACTTTTCCTATAGTCTGAATTTTAAGGAAATATGCATAATTCTTGTATCTTGGTTGAGTTAATTAGAGCCAGGTCAGATCAGTGAGGTTATAATGCATTATTAAGTATTAATTAAATTCATTGTTTTCTCAATAAATGGTTATAAATTTTGAACACCTATGTGACAGGCATCCCTCCCAAGTTTAAAGGTAGAATCAACCTCCTGTATCACACAAGGTTACAACCATCAGTGACAGACAATTTTCTAATAAGGGATATTCTAGCAAATATGATTTCTTGTGTCTCAAATATAGAAATAAACAATCCCTGGAACTACTATAACAGATCTCTCAATATTATGGGAAAGCTCCTTACCCTACTTACCAAGTCTACTTATAAACCAACTTACCTACTGACCAAAATTGATGGCAAAGTACAAAATAAGTATAGATTTAACTTAATGTTTTGGCATCTGGTTTATAGATATTTGCAAACTGTTTCCTTATTTATTTAATGAGATGAAATGAGGAGCTGACAATCCTCTCCAAGTTTCTGTGATGACATTCTTGCCATTCTTTCAAGATTTTTTATTAAGCTGCCACTCGGGACCTGTAATTTCTGACTTCAGTTATAATTTCAAGTGGAGGCTAAATTAAAGAACACAACACGTAATTTTCTGTTTTCATACTACCCAATAAGCTTGAAGAGTTCCACAAAGATCCACTAGTGTAAAAATAGTTTTTCTCATCCAAAACCAAACCCTTTGCCACTGAGCTTATTCTGATGCATAGCTACCCTATAGGACAGAGTGGAACCATAGGATTTCCAAGGAGCAGCTGGTGGATTCGAACTTGTCGACCTTTGATTAGTAGCCAGCCTCTTAACTACTGTGCCATGGGACTTCTTATCACCTATAGTGCTCTCTTTATATCCTATCTGATCTGAAAAGCCCTCGTTTAAATTAAAAAGTTTTTTTTTCATAAAGTCACTACAAAACATTTATTCTGAAGCTTCGAGAGAGCTGATTATTAGAAAACAATACCCCAGATCCATTCTTGCTAAGGCATGTTTGTTAAATAAAGTTATTCCCATAAGCTAGAAAATAACTAAGATCTTCTAAAAAGTAAACACTTATGCTCATCAAAAGTCTTCACCAAAAGAGTAAAAACAGAATCTACAGACTGGGAAAAAAAATTTGGCTATGACAAATCCGACAAAGGTCTAATCTCTAAAATCTGCAGGAAAATCCAACACCTCTACAACAAAAAGACAAACAATCCAATTGAAAAATCAGCAAAGGATATTAACAGACACTTCACCAGAGAAGACATTCAGCTGGCTAACAGACACATGAGGAAATGCTCCAGATCACTAGCCATTAGAGAAATGCAAATCAAAACTGCAGTGAGATACCATCTCATCCCAACATTACTGGCACGACTAAAAAAACAAAACAGAAAATAGTAAATGTTGGAGAGGCTGTGAGGAAATTGGAACTCTTATGCAGTGCTGGTGGGAATGCAAAACGGTACAACCATTTTGGAAAATGATGTGGTGCTTCCTTAAAAAGCTACAAATAGTATACAAATACTACATGATCCATCAATCCCACTCCTAGCAATATATCCTGTCACACGAATGGACATATACACACCCACGTTCATTGCAGCATTATTCACAATAGCAAAAAGATAGAAACAACCTAATTACCCATCAGCAGATGAATGGATAGACTGGTACATACACACAATGGAATACTGTGCAATGATAATGAACAATGATGAATCTATAAAACATCTCACAACATGGATGAATCTGGAGGGCATTATGCTGAGTGAAATATGCCAATCACAAAAGGACAAATACTATATGAGACCACTGTTAGAAAAACTAATGAAAAAGTTTTAAAAATAAAAAAATTAACTTATTCTTCCCAGAGGAAATAATTAACAGATGTCTAGTTGAATAAAATGATTTCTAAACAAATCTACTGTTTTAATATAAGAGCTATCTTGGAAACCCTGGTGGTGTAGTGGTTAAGAGCTACAGCTGCTAACTAAAAGGTCGACAGTTTGAATCCACCAGGTGCTCCTTGGAAACTCTTTGAGGCAGTTCTACTCTGTCCTACAGGGTTGCTATGAGTTGGAATCAACTCGACAGCAATGGGTTTTTTTGTTTGTTTTTAATCTGCATCTTACCTTTTCTGCCTTCATCTAGCCTACATGCAATATTGATTCAAGATACTTTTAATTGCTATTTCTCCTCTGTAGAATTAGCTTTAGAATAGCTTCATTCTCTGCTATTCAGATTCATAAAGAACTACACATGATTTAACCTAGCTGGTTAAGGGTATTAATTTTGGTTCTTGATTCTTGATATTCCAAAACAGGTTCTCTAATATTTAGGCTTTAAATTTCAATCTCCCTATCAATACTGAAATTATCTAAATCTGTAAGTAGTCACTGAGCTTCGTAGTTTGCTTAGTACCATGCTGGGTACACTGAAGCAGTAATGTTCCTTCCTCTCAAGGAACATTAGGACAATAGTTCATGACAGTATGTGTATGAATGTCAAAATGTATGACATAGTCATTCAAATGGGAATTATAAAGGAATCAAAGGGAATTTTATGAACTTAACCCAAGCCAAGCAGAGTTGTTAATTGCTATCAAGTCGATTCCAACTCATGGTGACCTATGTACAACAGAACAAAATGTTGTCCAGTCCTACATCATCCTCACAATCTCCAGCATGTTCAAGTCCAATCATTGTGGCTTTTGTGCCAATCTGTCTCACCAAAGGTCTCCTGTGCCTTATTGGCCCTTTGCTTCACCAAACATAATGTCCTCCTCTAGAGTGATCCCTTCTGATGACATGTCCAAAGCAAGCAAGTCAGACAGTGTTCTGTTGTGATACATAAGGTCTTCACTGGCTAATTTTCAGAAGTAGATCACCATGCCTTTCTTCCTAGTCTGTCTTAGCCTGGAAGCTCCAATGAAACCTGTCCACCATGGGTGACCTTCCTAGCATAACTTCTAGCATCACAGAAACATGCAAGCCAACACAGTATGACAAACTGACAGGTGAATGATGACCAAGTAGGATAGGGTGGTATTAATATTTGGATAAATAGATATGAGTGGGGGAAAGCATTCTGGGCCAAGGAACTAAAGCCAAGAATGGGGGCAAGAATGAACATAAATGATTGGGAGGAAGCAAGGAGAGAAAAGGGACGTGAGGAGATAATATTGGCTAGACCAGGGAGCTGGTGCTGGGAAGTAGGATTACAGAGGAGAGTGGGCTAGGCTTGTAGAGATAATTAGTTCTAAGACATAGATTGCTTCTATGGGTAAGTGGAAGATATAAAGGAATACTGTGCATGAAAATTAGGCTAGGAAAACAATACTGGAGTAAGACAAGTCTGGTAGCAAGTGAGTAAAATGGATCAGAAAAGAAGAAACTGAAGTCATAGAGGCCGCTTGGGTCGTATTGTGGCACTATAAATAGAAATGGAGAGTGTGACAAGAAGAACCAGTTTGGGGGGAAAAAGAATGAATTTATTCTGGAGAATTTTGAGTTTAAATATTGACTTTGATCATGAGTTATTAAAATACTTTTTTTCAAAGCAGTGCTAGGCACTTCTTATGGCAAAACTGATCATTGCAGAGTAATTTATAGCTGACAGCATGAAGAGTTGAGTGGAAATGAAATACAATTAAAAGTAAGTCTCACCAGGCGGAGCCAACATGGTGCTAGAGACAGAAGCACCATGCTGTCCTTCCATATCAAAGACTGAAAAAACTAAGTAAAATAGATACAAACGTCAATCCTGGAACCCTAAGTGTCAAATGAAGGGATAAAGAACTCAACCAAGCACCAAATGGAATAAGAAACTGACAGAGAATAGAAAATGAGGAGAACTACAGAGTGGAGGTCCCCTATCAGCTAACATAGCACAGATTCGCCATCTTGGACCCCTCAGCCACCAAGAAGAGTGGACAGGAATTATGGGAAGCCAGCTTCATGGAGCTCTCAGCAGGAAACAGAGCACCTGGTAACCAGGGATACACGCTTTCCCATCCCCCACCCTTCATCCCTCTGTGAGGCCTCCGCAGCTTGCTTATGGTCTCTCAGCCTAGGAGATGCTGGATCTTTGCTGCTTGGATTCACTCTGCCCCCACAGGCCAGCTCTTTCAGTGCCATTTTTTTGTTGCTGTTGTTGTTTTGCCTTCTTTTGGTTTCTTCTCTCTCTCTCATTTCCTTTTCTTTCTCCTGAACACCTGACGCTGTGTGCCATCTCTGCTCCTTCCTGAAGGGGTGTGCAGTGCCGCTAGGCTGGGAAGCCCCTTCCACGGTTGGCTCTGCCATGCAGTAGGCTCCCTTGGGGCAGTTTTTTTATTTCTTTTCTCAGTTTCTTGACTCTCTCTACCTTCCTTCCTTTCCTTTCTCCCGAACACCTGGTGCTGTGTGCCATCTCTGCTCCTTCTTAATAGCCTGTGCAGCACCACTCAACTAGGGAGATGCTTCCCCAGTTGGTGCTGCCATGCCAGTGGGCTCCCTCGGGGCGTTTTCCCCCCACCTTGGTTTCTTGTCTCTCTCTACCTTCCTTCCTTTCCTTTTTCCCAACCACCTGGAGCTGTGCAGCACTGCTCTGCTAGAGAGCCCCTTCCCTGGTCTGTACAGCCATGCCACTGGGCTCCCTTAGGGCACTTTTTTTCTTATCTTGGTTTCTTATCTCTCTCTACCTTCCTTCCTTACCCTCTGCTGAACAACTAGCACCATGTGCCATCTCTGCTCCTTCTTGACAGGCTATGCAGCACCACTCATCTAAAAAGCCACCAGCACAAGGTTTTGCCAGGTCTGCACCACTCCAATGGCAGGCTTCCTCAGCATCTTTTTTTGGCTTCTGTTTTTCTTTCTTCTTTCTCTTCTTTCCCACACCAACTTGGATCCATACATCACATCCTCCACCTTCCCACCTGTCTATATGTACTGTGTGCTGAGCAGCACAGGCACAGACCACCAGACCCCACCCTGCACTTCCCCCCATGCCCACCCTTCTGGCCTCAGTATGTGCCACAAACCACCCATGCCAGACCCTCCCCCTCCGCTGGACCTACCTTGCTGCACCATAGGTGAGAAATTGGCCCTGCCTGCCTGGACAAGGTGGTGAGAAGTATCATGTCCACAGACGAGCAAACAACAAAGAATGCCCAGGCTGCCTGCCCAGACATAGCCAAATAAAACAAAAAAGCAGGACAAAACAACCAAACATACAATTAATAAATGAAGAAAATAATTCCTGAATGTACTGAAGACAGCAGGCAGTATCAAAACATATAACAAATAGGACAGGATGGTTCCAGTAAGCATCAAAAATAAAACACCAGATGACCTTCCTGTAGAAGAAAAGGCACTGGAGCTACCTGATAGACAACTCAGAACTCTAATATTAAGATAAAGTAAAATGTAGACAAAAATAAGGAAAAAATAGACAAAATCACGGAAACTACAGGCAAAATCATGGAAAAGACAGACAAAACAATGGAATAATTCAGGAAAATAATCCAGGAACAAAATTTCAAAATAAACATAAAACTAGAAATCATACAAAAACAGAAATTAGCAATACAAAAGATAAACAACAAGATTTCAGAAATGGACAGTGCCATAGAAGGTTTGAGGAGCAAGGTTGAAACAATGAAAGACAGGATCAGCGAAATTGAAGACAAATCCTTGGACACCACTTTGTTTGAGGAAAAATAAAAGAATAAAGAAAAATGAAGAAACCCTGGGAACAATGGGGGATACAGTCAAAGGAAAAAATTTGTGAGTGATCAGAGTTCTAGGACAGGGAGAGAAAACAGAAAACACAGAATCACTGAAGAATTGCAGATGGAAAACTTCCCTAATATTGTGAAAGATAAAAAGCTGACCATTCAAGAAGTTCAATGAACCCTATATAGGATAGACTCCAAAAGAAATTCACCAAGGCATATCATAATCTTACTCACTAAAACCAAAGACAAAGAAAGAATCCTGAGAGCAGCTCAAAAAAAAACAAAAATATGCAAAGTGGAAACAGTAAGACTAAGCTCTGTTTAGTCAGCAGAAACCACACAGGCAAGAAGGCAATGGAATGACATATATAAAATCTTGAAAGAAAAAAATTGCTGACCAAGAATAATATATCCTTCAAAACTCTCACTCATATATGATGGCAAAATTAGGACATTTCCAGATGAACAGGAATTAAGGGAATATATAAAAACCAAACCAAACTTATAAGAATTATTAAAGGGGGTCCTTCGGTTAGCAAGCCAACAACATCAGACAACAGCCTGAATCTAGGATGCAAGACCACATCAGCCAGATACCAACCTAGGTAATGAACTCTCAAGGATAAGACAAAACTAAAAGATTTACAACAGGGAACCAGAGAGGATAATCTATAAATGACAACAACATCAAAATAAAAGAGGGAATAAGCAGTGTAGATATAGAACTTCCAAGTGGAGAGAAAATCAAAGCAATACTAAGTAATAAAAGACTTGTTCAAACTTAGGAAGATAGGATTAAGTTTCAAGTTAACCACAAACAAAGTTAACAAACCTACTCATCAAAGAAGAAAAATATAAAGTCTCAGTAAACACAAAATCTACAAAAACAAAAGAAACAAGAAAAAATCCACAAACAAAAGGAATTCAGCACAGGAGAGTAAGAGGAACAAAGAAAACGTTAGCAGTACAACAAAAAACACTACAAAGTAACAGCAATAAACTCACACCTATCAGTAATCACACTGAACGTAAATGCACCCATAAAGAGACAGAGAGTGACAAACTGCAAAAAAACAGGACCCATCAATATGCTGTCTACAAGAGACACACTTTAAAAATAAAGATGTTGTTGTTTTTAGGTGCTGTTGAGTCGGTTCCGACTCATAGCGATTCTTGTACAACAGAATGAAACACTGCCTGGTCTTGCACCATCCTCACAATTGTTGTTATCTTTGAGCCCATTGTTGTAGCCACTGTATCAATCCAGTGAAACAAAGACATAAATTTATTGAAAATCAAAAGATAGAAAAAAATATATCAAGCAGACAGCTACCAAAAATGAGCAGGAGTGGCAATACTAATCCAGATAAAATAGACTTTAAAACAGACTCCACCATAAAAGACAAAGAAGGGCATTATATAATGATTATACAGACAATTCATCATGAAGACATACCCATAAGAAATATCTATACACCAAATGACAGGGCTCCAAAATACATAAAACAAACTCTAACAGCACAGAAAAGAGAAACTGACAGTCCACCAATAATAGGAGACTTCAACACACCACTCTCAGTAAAGGATAGAACATCTAGAAAGAAACTCAACAAAGATAGAGAAGACCTAAAGGCCAATTTAACAAACTTGACTCATGCACATATATAGACCACTCCACCCAACAGCAGGAAACTACACATTATTTTCCAACTCACATGGAACGTTCTCCAGAATAGACCGCATCTTAGGCCACAAAGAAACTTTAAACAAAATCCAAAACATTGAGAATATATAAAGTATCTTCTCTGATCACAGTCCCATCAAAGTAGAAATTAATAACAGAAGAGCAAGGAAAAAATATCAAATGCATGGGAACCTAATAACATCCTGCTTAAAAATCACTGGGTAATAGAAGAAATCGAAGATGGAATCAAAAAATTCCTAGACTCAAACAAGAATGAAACACTTCATACCAAAACCTTTGGAACACAGCAAAGGCAGTGCCTAGAGGTTAATTTATAGCAATAGATGCACACATCAAAAAAAAGAAAAAAAAAGAAAGGGACAAAATCAAAACGTTAGCTATACAACTAAAACAAATAGAGAACAGCAAAGTAGCCCATAGGCACTAGAAGAAAGGAAATAATAAAGATCAGAGCAGAAATAAATGAAAGAGAATAGAAAAACAATAAAAAAAAGTCAACAAAACCAAAAGTTGGTTCTTTGAAAGAATCAACAAAAGCTACAAACCATGGGCCAAACTGACAAAAGAAAAACAGGAGAGGATGCAAATAACCCAAATAAGAAATGAAATGGAGGACATTACAAAAGACCCAACTAAAATAAAAAGGATCATAACAGAGTACTATGAAAAACTATCCTCCAACAAATTAAAAAAATAGAGGAATTGGGTAAATTTCTAGAAACACACTACCTACCCAAACTAACACAAACTGAAGTTGAAAATCTGAACAGACCCATAACAAGAGATTGAAAATGTAATTAAAAAAAAAAAAAACTCCACCCTCCCCCCAAAAAGAGCACTGGTCCAGATGGCTTCACTGGAGAATTCTACAGAACATTCACAGAAGAGCTTAAACCAGTACTACTCAAATTATTTCAGAACATAGAAAAAGAAGGCATACTTCCGAATTCATTCTATGAAGTCAGCATAACCCTGATAACAGGCAAAGACACCACAAAAAAAGAAAATTACCATTACCTCTTATGAATATAGATGCAAAAATTCTCAACATAATTCTAGCCAATAAAATTCACCACTGTATCAAAAAAATAATACACCACAACCAAGTGCGATTCATACTAGGTATGCAAAGATGGTTCAACATTAGAAAATCAATCAACGTAATCTACCACATAAATAAAAGAAAAGAAAAGAATCACTGATCATCACAGTCGACGCAGAAAAGGCATTTGACAAAGTCCAACGCCCATTCCTGATAAAAACCCTCAATAAAATAGGTATAGAAGGAAAATTCCTCAGCATAAGGGCATCTACACAAAATGGCCAACATCATTTTAATGGAGAGAAGCTGAAAACATTACCCTTGAGAACAGGAACAAGCCAAGGATGCCCTTTATTACTACTCCTATTTAACATTGTGCTGGAAGTCCTAGCTAGAGCAACAAGGCAAGAAAAATAAATAAAGGGCATCCAAATTGGTAACAAAGAAGTAAAACTGTCTCTATTCGTGGATGATATGGTACTATATATAGAAAACCCAAAAGACTCCACAAGAAAACTACTGGAACTAATAGAAAGATTCAGCAGAGTAGTAGGATACAAGATAAACATACAAAAATCAGTTGGATTCCTATACACCAATAAAGAGAACTATGAAAAGGAAAGAAAACAATACCATTTAATAGCACCTAAAAAATAAAATACTTAGGAATAAATCTAACCAGGGAAGTAAAAACCGATACAAAGAAAACTACAAAACACTACTGCAAGAAACCGAAAGAGATATATATAAATGGAAAAACATACCATGCTCATGGATGGGTAGACTTAACATTGTGAAAATGTCAATTCTACCCAAAGCAATCTACAAATACAATGCAATCCTGATCCAAATACCAATAACATTCTTTAAAGAGACGTAACAGCTAATCATTAACTTTATATGGAAAGGGAAGAGGCCCAGAAAAGTAAAGTACTATTGAAGAAGAAGAAGAAAGTAGGAAGATTTTCACTACCTCACCTCAGAACCTACTATACAGCTACAGTAGTCAAAACATCCTGGTACTGGTACACAGACAGACACATTGACCAATGGAACAGAATTGAGAACTCATATGTAAATCCATTCACCTACAGTCATCTGATCTTCAACAAAGGCCCAAAGTCCATCAAATGTGGTAAAGACAGTCTTTTTTAAAAAATGGTGCTGGAAAAACTGGATGTCCATCTGCAAAAAATGAAATAGGACCCATACTGCACACCATTACACAAAAACTAATTCAAAATGGATCAAACACCTAAATATAAAACCAAAAACTATAAACATCATAGAAGAAAAAATAGGATCAATGCTAGAGGCCTTAATACACGGCATAAATAGCATACAAAGCATAACTAAACATACACAAACACCAGATCAGCTAGATAACTGGGGTTTTCTAAAAATTAAACACTAATGCTCCTCAAAAGGCTTCACCAAAAGAGTAAAAAGAAAACCTACAGACTGGGAAAAAAATTTTTTCTATGACAAATGCAGCAAAGGTCTAATCTCTAAAATCTACAGGAAAATCCAACACCTCTACAACAAAAAGACAAACAATCCAATTGAAAAATCAGCAAAGGATATGAACAAACACCCCACCAAAGAAGACAAACATCTAACAGACACATGAGGAAATGCTCATGATCACTAGCCATCAGAGAACTGCAAATCAAAACCACAATGAGATACCATCTCACTCTGAAATTACTGGCATGAATAAAAAAAAAATGTTCGAGAGGCTGCAGGGAGATTACAACTCATATGCACTACTGGTGGGAATGCAAAATGCTACAATCATTTTGGAAAACAATATGGTGCTTCCTTAAAAGGCTAGAAATAGAAATATCATATGATCCAGCAATCCCATTCCTAGGAATATATCCTAGAGAAATAAGAGCCATCACACAAATAGACATATGCACACCCATGTTCATTGCAGCACTGTTCACAATAGCAAAAAGATGGAAAAACCTAAGTGCCCATCAACAGATGAATGGATAAGCAAACTATGGTACATACAAACAATGGAATACTACACAACAATAAAGAACAATGATGAATCTGCAAAGCATCTCACAACATGGATAAATCTGGAGGGCATTATGCTGAGTGAAGTAAGTCAATCACAAAAGGACAAATATTGTATGAGACAACTACTATAAAACTCATGAAGGAGGTGAGACCAAGATGTCAGGGTAGTCAGACGCTTTCTGTGGTCCCTCTTACAACAAAGACCCGAAAAAACAAGTGAATTGATATATATGACAATCTAGGAGCCCTGAACATCAAAGGCAAAGTTGAGGAATCAAACTGAGCGGCAGGGAGAGGGAGGGAGATGGTTCAGAAGCAGCGATGAGTTGCCAGACCAGACCTAACAGAAACTGGCAACCTGCAGGCAGATCAGCTGGCATGCGTGGTGAGGCAAACAGTGGAGCTTGGGACACGTTTTCCACATACAGAGAGACCGACTGGCAGAGATTCTACTCAAGCCTCCAGAGCCAGTGAAAAGCTTCGATAAATCAGCAAAAGATAAGTACCCGTGTCTAACCTACCGTGCAGATCAAAAAACACCCTGTTTGGGAAGAACCACTCTCTGACTTACCTGCCCTCTCCCTACGCTGCACTTGGTCCTGGGCCAGATTCAGCAATTGTCACGTCCCCTGGGCCAGAAGTAGGACTTGTCAAGCACCCTGAGCCACTCTCCTGGCCTTGGAGAGGGAAAAATTAACAACCAGGAAAAATAATCTGCCAGCTCCCCTAAGCCAGGAACTCAGGGCAGGCACAGATCCTTTGCCTAGGCACAGGCACTAAGGGGTCCATGGACTTTGAATGCCTTTCACCCCTGCATAGACCCGTGTGAGTCCATTTCAATCATTAGCACAGTACAACGGGATATATACCTGAAGCCTGACTTCAACTGTATCAGCTGTGTAGTGGAGTGGCAGGTTTGTGACATTGGACACCACTCTGCCCATTAAGCAGGATCCTCACCTACCCACATCAGGGGCCTGAGGACTGGTGGCTCCACCCATGCCACCTAGCAACCCGTGACAGGGGTCCAAGAATAAGTGGTGCCTCCCAGTCATTAGAGCCAACAACACTGGCTGCCCATAGTCTGCCTGAAAAACCCACCCACCTACACCCTCTAGGGAACAGGGACACACTTTCCTCCCAGACACTCAGGGGATGCCATCAGGCCTCTGCCTTGCTCAGCACATGAACGCTTATTACAGTCAGATACGTGTGCCTACTCCAGTCACCTGTGCCCATCTAGGACTGTAGTGAGAGCCTACACCACACACTTGATGACCGACTACTTGGACACCTGTGCTGAATCAATAAAAGGAAAGTAAATGGACTCCTGGTCCCATATACCTAGTAATAAATCTAACAACTGGTGACAGAAGGTTAGAGCTTCAAAGATGCCAATACTCAAACTAGCTCACGTGAATAGCCTATTTGGGCATATCAAAACAAGAAGTTAGGACACAATAAGCAATCGTAAAATAAATAAATATAACAACTTATTGGTGGCTCAGAGACAACAGTCAATATCAAATCACATAAACAGGCAGACTATAATGGGCTCAGCAAGCTCCCAAAACAAAGAATCAAGAAATCTTCTGGAGGAAGAGAACTTCTTGGAATTTACTGGAGGTAGAATACAAAAGATTAATATACAGAACTCTTCAAGATATCAGGAAGGAGATCATACAAAATGCAGAACAAGCAAAGGAACACACAGACGAAGCAATAGAGGAACTTAACAAGTTTATAGAAGAGCACAATGACAAATTTAACAGGCTGCAAGAATCCATAGAGAGACAGCAAACAAAAATCCAGAAGATTAACAAAAAAATTTCAGAATTAGACAAACTCAAAAGAAAGTCATAGGAGCAGAATTAAGACAATGGACATCAGAATTAGTGAGATTGAGGATAAAGCACTTGACACCAGCTTATTTGAGGAAAAATCAGATAAAATAATTTTAAAAAATGAAGAAACCCTAAGAATTATGTGGGACTCTATCAAGAGGAATAAGCTATAAGTGATTGAAGTACCATAACAGGGGGGATAACAGAAAATACAGAGAGAATTGTTCAAGATTTGTTGACAAAAAACTTCCAAGATATCATGAAGGATGAGAAGATATCTATCCAAGATGCTTATCGAACCCCACACAAGGTAGATCTGAAAAGAAAGCTACCAAGACATATTATAATCAAACTTGCCAAAACCAAAGATGAAGAATTTTAAGAGTGGCTAGGGATAAACAAAAAGTCATCTACAAAGGAGAGTCAATAAGACTAAGCCAACACTACTCAGCAGAAACCGTGCAGGCAAGAAGGCAATGGGATGACTTATATAAAGCCTTGAAGGGAAAAAAGTGCCAACCAAGAATTATATATCCAGCAAAACTCTCAAATATGATGGTGAAATTAAGACATTTCCAGATAAAAGTTTAGGGAATTTGCAAAAACCAAACCAAAATTACAAGAAATACTAAAGGGTGTCCTCAGGTTAGAAAATCAATAACAATACATAACAACCTAAGACTAGAATACAGAACAGAGCAACCAGATATCACCCCAGATAAGGAAGTCACAAAAATAAATAAAAGCTAAAACACTGAAAAAGGGAAACACAGACTTCAGTAGGTAAAAGATGACAACATTAAAACAAAAAAGAGGGACTAAAAAATGTAGTCACAGATCTTTCATATGGAGAGGAAGTCAAGGCGATATAAAGAAATAAAAGACGGTTTAAACTTAGAAAAATAGGGGTAAATACTAGGGCAACAACAAAGGAACCTAACAATCCACACAACAAAATAAAAAACAAGAAAAACATAAAGACTCACCAAATACAAAATGAACAACAAGGAAAAAGACTAAAAATACATAAAGAAAAACGACTCAGCACAGAAAATTAAGCAGAACAAAGAAACTGTCAACAACACGCAAAAAAAGACATCAAAATGACAGCACTAAACTCATACCTATCAATAATTACACTGAATGTAAATGGGCTAAATGCACCAATAAAGAGACAGAGAGTGGCAGAATGGACAAAACACAATCCATCTATATGCTGCCTACAAGAGACACACATTAGACTTAAAGACACAAACAAACTAAAACTCAAAGGATGGAAAAATATATATGAAGCAAACAACAATCAAAAAAGAGAAGGAGTGGCAATATTAATCTCTGACAAAATAGACTTTAAAGTAAAATTTACCAGAAAGGATAAGGAGGGGTACTATATAATGATTAAAGGGTCAATACACCAGGAGGACATAACCATAATAAATATTTACACACCCAGTGACAGGGATCAAAATACATAAAACGAACTCTAACAGCATTGAAAAGAGAGATAGACAGCTCCACAATAATAGTAGGAGACTTCAACACCTCAGTTTCAGTGAAGGCAGAACATCCAGAAAGAAGCTCAATAAAGACGTGGAAGATCTAAATCCTACAATCAACCAACCTGATCTCATGGACAAATACCGAACCCTCCACCCAACAGCAGCCCCGTATACTTTCTTTTCCAATGCACATGGAACATTCTTCAGAATAGACCACATATTAGGCCATAAAGCAAGCCTCAACAGAATCCAAAGCATCAAAATATTACAAAGCATCTTTTCTGACCATAAAGCCATTAAAGTAGAAATCAATCAGAAAAAGCAAGGAAAAAAAGTCAAACACATGGAAACTGAACAACACCTTGCTCAAAAACTACTGGGTTATAGAAGAAATTAAGGACAAAATGAAGAAATTCAGAAAATCAAATGAGAATGAAATCACATCCTACCAGAACCTTTGGGACAAAGCAAAAACAGTGCCCAGAGGTCAATTTATAGCAATAAATGCACATATCCAAAAAGAAGAATGGGCCAAAATCAAAACATTAACCCTTCAACTCAAGCAAATAGAGAGCAGCAAAAGAGGCTCTCAGGCACCAGAAGAAAGCAAAAAAAAAAAAAAAAAAAAAATTAGAGCAGACTTAAATGAAATAGAAAAACAATCGAAAGAGTTAACAGGACCAAAAGCTGGTTCTTTGAAAAGATGAACAAAATTGATAAACCACTAACCGAAGTAACAAAGGAAAAACATGAGAGGAAGCAAATAACCCAAATAATAAATGAGTTGGATGACGTCACAACAAACCCAACTGAAATTATTAAAGGAATCATAACAAAATAGTGTGAAAAATTGTACTGTAATGAATTTGAAAACCTAGAGGAAATGGACAAATTTCTAGAAAAACACTACCTACCTAAACTAACACAAACAGAGGTAGAACAACTAAATAAACCTATAACAAAAGAAAAGAATGAAAAGATAATTTAAAAACTCCCAACAACAACAAAAAATCCCTGGACCTGATGATTTCACTGGAGACTTCTACCAAACTTTCAGAGAAGAGTTAACAGAACTACTACTAAAGGTATTTCAGAACATAGAAAAGGATGGAATACTCTCAAACTCATTCTATGAAGCCAGCATAACACTGATATCAAAACCAGGTCAAGACACCACAAAAAAAGAAAATTACAGACCAACATCCCTCATGAACATAGACACAAGTATCCTCAACAAAATTCTAGCCAATAGAATGCAGCAACATGTCAAAAAAAAAAGTCACCATGACCAAGTGGGATTCACACCAGGTATGCAGGGATGGTTAATCATTACAAAAATAATCAATGTAATCCATCACATAAATAAAACAAAAGACAAGAACCACTTGATCTTATCGATTGATGCAGAAAAGGCATTTGACAAAGTCCAATACCATTCATGATAAAAACTTTCAGCAAAATAAGAATAAAAGGGAAATTCCTCAACATAATAAAGGGCATTTATACAAAGCCAATGCCGACATCATCCTAAATGGAGAGTTTGAAAGTTTTCCCCTTGAGAACAAGAACCAGACAAGGATGCTGTTTGTCACCACTCTTATTGAACATTGTGCTGGAGGTCCTAGTCAGAGCAGTTAGGCTAGAGAAAGAAACAAAGGGCATCCAAATTGGTAAGGAAGAAGTCAAAGTATCTCTATTTGCAGATGATATGATCTTATACACAGAATCTCCCAAAGAATCCACAAGAGAAGTACTGGAACTAATAGAAGATTTCAGCAAATTATCAGGATACAAGATAAACATACAAAAATCAGTTGGATTCCTCTACACCAACAAAGAGAACTTCGAAGAGGAAATCACCAAATCAATACCATTTACAATAGATTTACAATAAATCTAACCAGAGATGTAATTGTAAATAGATTTACAATAAATCTAACCAGAGATGTAAAAGACCTATACAATGAAAACTACAAGACACTACCGCAAGAACCCAAAAGAGACCTACATAAGTGGAAAAACATACCTTGCTTCTGCATAGGAAGACCAACACTGTGAAAATGTCAATCCTACCCAAAGTGATCTACAGATATAATGCAATCCCAATCCAAATGCCAATGACTTTTTTTAATGAGATGGAGAAACAAATCACCAACTTCATATGAAAAGGGAAGAGGCCCTGGATAAGTAAAGCATTACTGAAGAAGAACAAAGTTGGAGGCATCACACTACCTGATTTTAGAACCTATTATACTGCCGTGGTAGTTAAAACAGCCTGGTACTGGTACAAGAACATATACATAGACGATTGGAACAGAATTGAGAATCCAGACATAAATTCATCTGCCTATGAGCAGCTGATATTTGACAAAGTCCCAAAGTCTGTTAATTGTGGAAGACAGTCTTTTTAACAAACGGTGCTGGCATAACTGGACAGCCATCAGCAAAAAAATGAAACATGATGCATACCTCACACCATGCACAAAAACTAATTAAAATGCATCAAAAACCTAAATATAAAATCTAAAATGATAAAGACCATGGAAGAAAAAATAAGGCCAATGCTAGGAGCCCTAATACATGGCATAAACAGAATACAAACCATAAGAAACAATGCAGAAACACCAGAAGAGAAACTAGATAACTGGGAGCTCCTAAAAATCAAACACTTATTCTCATCAAAAGACATCACCAAAAGAGTCAAAAGACAACCTACAGACTGAGAAATAATTTTGGCTATGACAAATCTGATCAAGGTCTAATCTCTAAAATCTACAAGATACTGCAAAACCTCAACAACAAAAAGACAAATAACCCAATTAAAAAATGGGCAAAGTATATGAACAGGCACTTCACCAAAGAAGACATTCAGGCAGCTAACAGATACATGAAGAAATGCTCACGATCATTAACCATTAGAGAAATGTAAATCAAAACTATAATGAGATGCCATCTCACCCCAAAAAACACAAAATAATAAATGTTGGAGTGGTTGTGAAGAGACTGGAACACTTATACACTGCTGGTGGAAATGTAAAATGGTACAGCCACTTTGGAAATTGATTTGGCGCTTCCTTAAAAAGCTAGAAATAGAAGTACCATACAATCCAGCAATCCCACTCCATGGAATATATCCTAGAGAAATAAGAGCCATCACTTGAATAGATACATGTACACCCATGTTCATTTCAGCACTATTTACAATAGCAAAAAATGGAAACAGCCAAGGCGCCCATCAACTGACAAATGTATAAACAAGTTATGGTATTGTCTTAGGCTGGGTTCTCTAGAGAAGCGAAACCAGTAACGCATATAAATACATATATATAGAGAGATTTAGATCAAGGGTTTATATCAACCATTGTAGAGCCTAGAACGTCCAAAGTCCGTGGATCAGGGTGGAGGCCTCTCACAAGTCACGCAGTCATAGAAGCCGGCGAGCCCAAGATTGGCAGGTCGGAGAGCAGGGCTCCTGCTCACAGGCTGTGAAGGTTGAAGAATTCCACGATCAGCAGGCAAGACCAAAATGTTTCTCCTGATTTACGCAGCTGCAGGGGCTGGTGAACCCAAGATTGGCAGGTCAGAGAGCAGGGCTCCGCCTACAGGCTGTGAAGATTGATGAATCCCAAGTTCGGCAGATAAGCTGACAGCTCAATTCCCAAGAACCGGAGATGAGACAACAGGAGGCAGCTGCAGGATCCAGAGTGAGCAAAAAGCCAGAACGTCTGCTTATATTCAGATGCAGGCCACACCTCCAAGGAGACTCCCTTTCATCTGATTGGCTACTCACAGTATATTCAGTCATGGGATTGATCACGTTAAAACACTGAGAATCATGGCCCAGCCAAGTTGACACATAATCTTAACCATCACAGTCCACCCTTTGTCAACTTGACACATGTACACATCTCCTTAAACCATACATAATCTCTGAATAAAGACAATTAGAAAGTCATACTTGCACCTAACATGATACAACTAACACGCGTACAATCGAAAACGCACTAGCCCCGTTTACATCTTATATTTTATAAGTGAAGAAAACAAATATTTGATGCACACATACAAAGCAGAAATACTCATAACAATTACAGTACCTGTTTCTGTAACTGGTCACGTGGCCGTAACTGGTAGTTAGAACTACCTTCTTCCACCACCCATTCCGTATTCCCTTTGCCCTCAGCAAGCACCTCAGCTGGTGGTGGTTCTTTGCCTGGTGGGGTGACCCAAACCTTCATTCCTGAAGGGTCTGAGTCGTTAGTAGCCATGTCAGAATTAGGTTGCTGTAGTTTTCCATTGACTTTAATCACAGGGCATGGTAGTACTAGGAGACTCCCTGAGGAATCTCTTGCATTCCAGACATACTCTTCTTTACCTCCATTATGTAATATCAATCCAATTTCCTCTTGGTAATCAGGATGAGTCACACCAGCCAGTATGGTAATTCCCTTCTTAGCCTGTTGATCCAGAGGCATAAGGAGCCCAAAGTGGCCAGGTGGCATCCTTAACTTCCAGTTCAATGGAATCAGTGATGTGTCTCCAGGTGGGAGCATTCCTCCCTTTGGAACTAAGACCTCTAGGCCTGCAGAGCATAAGGTCGAGGGGACAGGAAGCAAAAATCTTGCAAGGGGGTCATTAGGGGTAATATGAGTGGTGCCACTGCCATTTCCACCCCTTGATTCCTGGACCCATGAATCCTGGCTTTGAGAGAAACAGCACCATATATTGGATGCTGGTTTAGAGCGTATACAACCTCCAGGAGAACAATGCCCCAGCCCTGCAAGGTATTGCCACCTAGCTGGTGCTGTAATTATGTCTTTAGAAGGCCATTCCATCATTCTCTCAAGCCAGCTCCTTCAGGATGATGGGGAACATGATAAGACCAGTGAATTCCATGAGCATGCGCCCACTGCTGCACTTCATTTGCTGTGAAGTGAGTCCCTTGATCTGAGGCAATGCTGTGTGGGATACCATGATGGTGGATAAGGCATTCTATAAGTCCACAGATGGTAGTTTTGGCAGAAGCATTGCGTGCAGGGAAGGCAAATCCATATCCAGAGTAAGTGTCTATTCCATTAGGGACAAAACGCTGCCTTTTCCATGATGGAAGTGGTCCAATGTAATCAACTTGCCACCAGGTTGCTGGCTGATCACCTTGAGGAATGGTGCCATATCGAGGACTCAGTGTCAGTCTCTGCTGTTGGCAGATTTGGCACTCAGCAGTGGCCGTAGCCAAGTCAGCCTTGGTGAGTGGAAGTTCATGTTGCTGGGCCCATGCATAAACTCCATCCCTGCCACCATGGCCACTTTGTTCATGAGCCCATTGAGCAATGACAGGAGTAGTTGGGGAAAGAGGATGACTGGTTTCCACAGAATGTGTCATCTTATCTTCTTGACTGTTAAAATCATCCTCTGCTGAGGTCACCCTTTGGTGAGCATTCACATGAGACACAAATATCTTCACTTCTTTGGCCCATTCAGAGAGGTCTATCCAAGTACCTCTTCCCCATAAATCCTTGTCTCCAATTTTCCAATTATGTTCCTTCCAAGTCCCTGACCATCAAGCCAAACCATTGGCCACAGCCCATGAATCAGCATATAATCGCATGTCTGGCCATTTCTCCTTCCAAGCAAAGTGAACAACCAGGTGCACTACTCGAAGTTCTGCCCATTGAGAGGATTTCCCTTCACCACTGTCCTTCAGGAGGTCCCAGAAAGGGGCTGTAGTGCTGCCGCAGTCCACTTTTGAGTGGTGCCTGCATATCGTGCAGAACCATCTGTAACCCGGGCGTGAGTTTTCTCTTCTTCAGTCGACTGATCATAAGGAACTCTCCACAAGACCGTAGGTGCAGACTGGGAAATGGAAGGTAATGTGACAGGAGTGGAGACCGTGGGCATTTGGGCCACTTCCTCATGCAACTTACTTGTGCCTTCGGGTCCTGCTTGGGCCCGATCTCGAATATACCATTTCCATTTACTAATGGAGTGCTGCTGTGCACATCATGCTTTATGAATCTGTGGATCAGACAACACCCAGTTCATGATGGGCAGCTCAGGCCACATGGTGACTTGGTATCCCATGGTTAAGTGTTCAGTCTCTACTAAGGACCAGTAACAAGCCAAAAGTTGTTTCTCAAAAGGAGAGTAGTTATCTGCAGAGGAGGGCAGAGCTTTGCTCAAAAATCCTAAGGGTCTGTGCTGCGATTCACCAATAGGGGCCTGCCAAAGACTCCAAACAGCATGTCTATCTGCCACTGACACTTCAAGCACCATTGGATCAGCTGGATCATATGGTCCAAGTGGCATAGTGGCTCGCACAGCAGCCTGAACCTGTTGCAGAGCCTTCTCTTGTCCTGGTCCCCACTCAAAACTAGCAGCTTTTTGAGTCACTTGATAAATAGGCCAGAGTAGCACACCCAATAAGGAATATGTTGCCTCCAAAATCCAAAGAGGCCCACTAGGCATTGTGCCTCCTTTTTAGTTGTGGGAGCAGCGAGATGCAATAACTTATCCTTCACTTTAGAAGGAATGTCTTGACATGCCCCACACCACTGGACCCCTAAAAATTTCACTGAAGTGGAAGGTGCTTGAATTTTTGTGGGATTAATTTCCCACACTCTAGCACACAAATGTTTTACTAAGAAGTACAGAGTCATTGACATTTCTTCCTTACTAGGTCCAATCAGCATAATGTCATAATGGACCAGTGTGACATCTTATTGAAGGGAAAGGCAATCAAGGTCCCTGCGGACTAAATTATGACATAGTGCTGGAGAGTTGATGTAGCCGTGAGGCAGGCAAGTGAAGGTGTATTGCTGGCCTTGCCAGCTGAAGGCAAACTGCTTCTGGTGGTCCTTTGAAACAGATATGGAGAAAAAGGCATTAGCCAGATCAATAGCTGCATACCTGGTACCAGGAGATGTATTATTTGCTCATGCAGTGAAACTACATCTGGAATAGCAGCTGCAGTTGGAGTCACCACCTGGTTAAGTTTTCAATAATCTACTGTCATTCTCCAAGATCCGTCTGTTTTTTGCACAGGCCAGATAGGTGAGTTGAATGGGGATGTGGTGGGAATCACCACCCCTGGATCCTTCAAGTCCTTGATGGTGGCTGTAATCTCTGCAACCTCCAGGAATGTGGTATTGCTTTTGGTTACTATTTCCATAGGTAGGGCAGTTCTAATGGCTTCCACTTGGCTTTTCCTACCATAGTAGCCCTTACTTTATTTGTCAGGGATCCAATGTGGGTGTTCTGCCAGTTGCTGAGTATATCTATTCCAATTATGCATTCTGGAACTGCAGAAATCACTACAGGATGGGTTCGGGGACCACTGGACCTACTGTGATGGACATGAATGAAGACTCCATTAATAACCTGACCTCCATATGCCCCCACTCTGACTGTTGGGCCACAATGACATTTTGGGTCTCCTGGAATTAGTGTCAGTTCAGAACCAGTATCTAGTAATCCCCGAAAAGTCTGATTATTTCCTTTCCCCAGTGTACATTCATTCTTGTAAAAGGCCATAGATCCCTTTGGGGAAGGCTGGGAGAAAGATTAACAGTAAAAATTTTTGGCAGTCTATTGGAGTCCTTCCTCAAGGGGACCCAGCCTCCCCTTCATTCAAGGAGTTGTGGATCTTTAAGCTCGCTCAAATCTGGGAATTGATTGAGGGACCATGACTCTCTATTCTGGTGATTTGAGTTAGACTGCTGTTCACCTGAACTAGTATTCATCCATTTGTATAGATCAAGTAAATATTTAGTAGATTTCCTATCTATTTCACTCCTAGGGACACCATAACTAAGTAGCCAGCACTGTAAGTCCATAAGAGTCATACTATTCTAATTACTGCTTTGACTTCTCTGTCCATTAGTGTAACCACGCCTACCTTGTCTTTGTCGATTGAGTGCAGCCACTTGGCCCCTACTACCACGGGGTCCAGTCAGCCCCATTGTAGTTAGATGTCTTAATTCAGTTAGGGCAGTTCCCACTGTCAAATCTGACTTACATAAAACGGCAATCAAAGCAGTCTTCAAGGATACTGGAGCTCCTTTCACAAATTTGTTCCTCACAGTTGTGGTAAAAGGTGTGTCCTCTGGGCACTCCATGTTTTGGTCTATGGCTCTAACTTGATAAATCCACTCTAGCATGCCAATTTCTCTTAAGCCTTTGGATACCTTCTTCTACAGTACACCAAGGCAGGTCTGGTACTTCAACTTGATTTAGTATAGGCCACCTTGTTATCCATGCTTCAGCAACCCAACCAAATAAACTGTTAGATCCTTTCCTAACTTCTCTAGCTGAAACATTGAATAAACAATCTGTGCTTAGTGGACCCATATCAATAAACTCAGACTGATCCATCTTTATGTTCCTTGTACCATTAACCCACACCCTTAATAGCCATTCCCACACATATTCCCCAGGTTTCTGTTTGTACATATTAGAAAAGTCAAGCAGTTCTTTTGGAGTGTAGCATATCTCCTCCTGGGTCATACTTTGTACTTCGCCTTTTGGGGCTCGCTGGGAATTAAGCCTAGTTAAAGGTCTAGAAGCCAGAATCGGTAGTGTGGAATTGTTTTGAGAACATTTGGCATTGTCTTATAAAGCAGGCAGGGGCTCTATAGGGGCAGCTGGGCTAGGGCTTATCTCATTAGATGTGAGTGGAGGGTTAATGGTTTTTCTGGGCAGGGTGGTTTAGCAGACAAACGTGAAGTACTCTCTTCAGATGGAACTGGTTCTTCTGGCAGGAGGGATTCAATGGAATTTATGGGCTCAGTGTCCCCAGCTTCCTAATTATCTGCCCATATGTCCCCATCCCAAGTTTCAGGATCCCATTTCTTCCCAGTCAATGGCCTTACTTTAACTCCAGACACCTCTCAAGGTTGGCAATTGAGCTGGTGTTGTAATTCAGCCACTCTTACAGTAAGACTCTGGGTTTGGTTTTTGGCAATTTCTGTTCTCTTTTACTACAAGAAATAAGGCTTTCTTTCAAAGCACAAGTGGAAGCCTTGAGGTCATGTATGCGGCACTTGAGCTTTGACTCTGAAGCCCTGAGTGCATCACTTTCTTTCACCAGTTTGTCTAGTGAAAGTAGGACAAACCAACCAGCTTCCTTATACTTCTCATTCTGGCAAAGCTGTAGAAAAATATCACGTATGTGTTTGCCCTGAGCCTTGCCTTTCACCAATACCTGAGCTACTAGTGGTGATATTTTATGTATTTGTATCGCCACCTCACTCCATGGACTAGCAGTGGCCTCTGTACTGCTGGAAGCAGAGTCATCAACATCTTTAAGACTAACCAGACTTGAGAACCAATTTAGAAAACTCATACTTAAAATTTTCTCTAGAACCACCCTCAGTACCAAATGTCTTAGGCTGGGTTCTCTAGAGAAGCAAAACCAGTAAAGCATATAAATATCTATATAGAGAGAGATTTATATCAAGGAAACAGCTCACACGATTGTAGAGGTTAGAACGTCCCAAGTCCGTGGATTAGGGTAGTGGCCTTTCCTAGGTCATGCAGCCAAAGAAGCTGGCGAGCCCAAAACCGGCAGGTCGGAGAGCAGGGCTCCCACTCACAGGCTGTCAAGCTTGACGAATTCCAAGATTGGCAGGCAAGACCACAAGGGTTCTCCTGATTCATGTAGCTGCAGGGGCTGGTGAACCCAAGATCAGCAGATCAGAGAGCAGGGCTCCAGTCACAGGCTGTGAAGATCGACAGATCCCATGTTTGGCAGATAAACTGATAGCTCAAGTCCCAAGAACCGGAGATGAGATGATAGGAGGCAGCTGCAGGATCCAGAGTGACCAAAAAAGCCAGAACAACTGCTTATATTCAGATGCAGGCTACACCCCCAAGGAGACTCCCTTTCATCTGATTGGCTACTCACAGTATATTCAATCATGGGAGTGATCACATTAAAACATTGAGAATCATGGCCCAGCCAAGTTGACACACAAATCTTAACCATTACAGGTATATTCACACAATGGAATACTACGCAACGATAAAGAACAGTGATGAGTCTGTGAAACATCTCATAACATGGAGGAATCTGGAAGGCATTATGCTGTGTGAAATTAGTCGCAAAAGGACAAATATTATATAAGACTACTAATATAAGAACTCAAGAAAGGTTTAAACACAGAAGAAAATGTTCTTTGATGGTTACGTGGGTGGGGAGGGAGATAGTAGACAAGAATTATCTTAGGTGAAGGGAAGGACAACACACACTACAGGGAAGTCAACACAACTGGATTAAACCAAAAGCTAAGTAGTTTCCTGAATACAACCAAAAACTTTGAGGGACAGAGTGGCAGGGGCAGGAGTCTGGGGACCATGCTTTCAGGGGGCATCTAGGTCAATTGCAATAACAAAGTTCATTAAGAAAATGTTCTGCATCCCACTTTGGTGAGTGGCGTCTGGGGTCTTAAAAGCTAGTGAGCGGCCATCTAAGATGCATCAATTCGTCCCAACCCACCTGGAGAAAAGGAGAATGAAGAAAACCAAAGACACAAGGAAAATATTAGCCCAAGAGACAGAAAGGACCACATAAACCAGAGACACCATCAGCCTGAGACCAAAAGAACTGGATGCCCGGCTACCACCAATGACCACCCTGACAGGGAACACAACAGAGAGTCCCTGACGGAGCAGGAGAAAAGTAGGGTGCAGAACTCAAATTCTAGTAAAAACACCAGACTTAATGGTCTGACTGAGACTGGAGGGACCCCAGAAGCCATGGCCCACAGAGTCTCTGATAGCCCAAAACTAAAACCATTCCCCAACCCAACTCTTCTGACAAAGATTAGACTGGAGTATAAGACATAAAATGATACTCATGAGGAGTGTGCTTCTTAGCTCAAGTAGATAAATGAGACTAAATGGGCAACTGCTGCCCAGAGATGAGATGAGAAGGGATAAAGGAACAGGAGCTGGTTGAATGGACATGGGAAATCCGGGGTGGAAGGGAGGAGTGTGCTATCACATTGTAAGGAGAGCAACTAGGGTCACATAACAATGTGTGTATAAATTTTTGTATGAGAAACTGACTTGAAATGTAAACTTTCACTTAAAGTGCAATAAAAAAAAACACTCATGAATAAGTTTACACATAAAAAGAAACAATCTTTGACACTTAAGAGGGAGGGCAGGGATGGGGATGGAAAAACACTAAATAGACAATAGATAAGTGGTAACTTTGGTCAACTGTAAGACAGTACACAATACTGGGGAAGCCAGCACAACTTGTACAAGGAAAGGTCATGGAAGCTCCATAGACACATCCAGACTCCCTGAGGGACCAAATTATTGGGCTGAAGACTGTGGGGACCATGGTCTTGGGGAACAACTAGCTCAATTGACATAACATTGTCTTTAAAGAAAAGGTTCTACATCCTACTTCAGTAGACATGGAGAAAACATGTAGAATAAAATTCTGACTCACAAAAAAAATAGACTGGTCTGACAGTCTGGAGAAACCCCAAGAGTATGGCCCCTGGACACCCTTATAGCTCGGTAATGAAGTCATCTCTGAGGTTCACCATTCAGCCAAAGATTAGACAGCCCCATAAAACAAAATGAGAATACAGGGGCACACCAGCCTAGGGGCAAGGACGAGAAGGCAGGAGGTGACAGGAAAGCTGGTAATGGGGAACCCAAGGTCGAGAAGGGGAGAGTGTTGACTTGTCATGGGGTTGGCAACCAGTATCACAAAACAGTATGTGTATTACTTGTGTAATGAGAAGCTAGTTTCCTCTGTAAACCTGCATCTAAAGCACAATAAAAAAAATACATAAATAAAATTTATTAAAAAAAAAAAACCTTGTTAAAAAAACACACAAAAAAAATCCCCCAAAAAAAACCTCACCAAATTTCTCAGTTACTGATGGAGAGTAAAATTGCTAGGAATGAATGAGTATGTGGGAGGGGGAAAGTTTACTGGTGACAGAATTTTCGTTATTTTCCTCAGTATTTTGATTTTTTTTTTTTTACAGTTAAAATTTAAAAAAATTAAGAACCAGCTCTTGATCAATATATATATATATATATATATATATATATATACTTTGAATGATAAGTTTTATACTGATAAAATATCCACTGATATAGGAAATTCTTTTCCAACTTCTTAAGATGGTGAAAAAACCAAAACCAAACCCGTGGCCATAGAGTTGATTCTGACTCATAGCAACCTTATAGGACAGAGTAGAACCGCCCTATAGAGTTTCCACAGAGCAGCTGATGGATTTGAACTGCCGACCTTTTGGTTAGCAGCCAACCTCTTAACCACTACACCACTAGGGCTCCAACATGGCTGATGAAGCCCCCTATAATCTGCCCCTGCCCACTTTTCCAGTCTCATCTAGCACCAGTCTTCCTTGAGGCTTCACCTGTGTTCTCTTAACCTCTAGGTTTTCACTCATTCTGTTCTGAGTTACTCTTTAACATTAGTATTTTGCACATTTCCCTCCCAAATCTGTCCAACTCCCACTTTGAATATTAGCTTTGTTAGGGATCTCTTTCCCACCTCCTCTAGTCCCCCTCCATGCTGCCACAGTACTCTTTACTTCCTTTGTTATAATTTCCTGTTTAATTTTATTCTTCTCTACAAATCTCTGAGAATGGGGACTACTGTGTGTCCTGATCATCATTGTATCCCCAGTGCTTAATTCAGTAGTATGGGCTTGGTAAATATTTATTGAATAAATGGATGAGAAATTTCAAAATGGATTATTTTTAAGTTCAAGGAAATTGCTTGATTTAAATGCATTTTTCTAGGCCAACTGATAAAAGGTTATTTAACAACCTTTCTACAGGAATAATGCATTCAGGGCCTGAGAACAGGTCACCTTTTTTCAGCACTAATAGTGGAAGAGGGAAAGGCCTCCAATTCCAAGCCTCTTGTATGGTTTCCAGAACCTGGAGCAGAGACTTTCTGGTATTCTCTGCTTTCAGCCAAGATCCATCTGACATCAGCAATGATATCCCTCATTCTACATCCTCTTCTGAATCCAGCCTGAATTTTTGGCCGTTCCCCGTTGATGTATGCCTGCAACCATTTTTAAATTACCTTCAGCAAAATTTTACTTGCATGTGATGTTAGTGATATTGTTTGATAATTTCTGCATTCCGTTGGATCACCTTTCTTTGGAATGGGCATGAATATGAATCTCTTCCAGTTGGTTGGCAAGGTAGCTGTCTTCCGAATTTCTTGGCATAGATGAATGAATGCTTCCAGCATTGCATCTGTTTGTTGAAGCATCTAAATTGGTATTCTGTCAATTCCTGGAGCCTGGTTAAAAAGCAAAGATGTCACTTTGAGGACTAAGGTGCGTCTGACCCTTGCCATGGTATTTTCAATCACCTCATATGCATGCAAAAGCTGAACAATGAATAAGGAAGACTGAAGAATTGATGCCTTTGAATTATGATGTTGGCAAAGAATATTGAATATACTATGGACTGCCAGGAGAATGAACAAATCTGTCTTGGAAGAAGTATAGCCAGAATGTTCCTTAGAAGTGAGGATGGTGAGACTTTGTGTCACTTACTTTGGACATGTTATCAGGAGGGGTCAATCCCTGGAGAAGGACATCATGTTTGGTAGAGGGTCAGCAAAAAAGAGGAAAACTCTGAACAAAATGGATTGACACAGTGGCTGTAACAATGGGCTCAAACAGCAATGACTGTGAAAATGGTACAGGACCAGGCAATGTTTTGTTCTGTTGTGCATGGAATCACTATGAGTTGGAGTCACTATGAGTTGGAGCCAACTGGAGGACACCCAGCAACAACAACAGAGCAGAGAGTAGTGAAGCTGGGATGTGGGAGGGGAGTAGATATTAGAAAGAAGGTGAATAGTGGGTCAGCTATTATGAGAGCCAAGAAGTGAACTGTGAAGGACAGGGCAAGGACAAAGTTTTCTATTTCAAATTTGAACTGGTTTTCTGTCATTTCTAATTTTTTCTTTTTACTGTTATAAATTACGGCTTCCAAATAAGCTTTATCTCTTTCCATGGTTAATTGTAGAACAAATCTAAACCTAACCCCTTAAACTTTCTCCTTTATAGGGTACCTCATTTTTTACCTACTTAAAAAAACCAAAACCAAACCCATTGTTGTCGAGTCAATTCTGACTCATAGTGACCTGTAGGACAGAGTAGACCTGCCCCATAGGGTTTCCAAGGAGTGGATGGTGGATTTGAACTGCCAGCCTTTTGGTGAGCAGCTGAACCCTTAACCACTGTGCCACCAGGACTCCTTTACCTACTTTGGCACTAAGAATTTGAATTACCAACTTAAAGAACTAAGATTTTCCTATATTTCTGAGGAAAACTTATACAGTTGCTGAAGCATTTTATTACAGAAACAGGATGGGATCTCTGAGGTAAGAAAGGATATTGACTGGGAATACCACTTCTATATCCAGAGTGACAGTGTAAAGGGTGGGGAAAGGGGGCTTCCGAGGGACTTAAAGAGGAAGGCAAAGACAAAGAGATAGAGTTCCAAAAGGAACCATCTTGGAGAAAGAGCTCTGTAATCATTTACATTCTTTGGCCGTTCCAGGATGGCTCTTTGGACGTAACAGTATGTAACTTAAGCACTATTTGTAAATTTTATAACCAGACCTTTATCACTTTCAAACCTTGTCTTACATCCAAAGTATTTTATTTTGGTGATTTCTAAGCATCAGGCTTTGATATAGGTCCATGCCAAAGTTTTCCTCAGTTTATAGTAAACTAAGAAAAATAAGGGCGATTTAGTGAGTTTTAAATCCCACTTAAGTTATTAACTGAAAAGACTTCTTTTTTTTTATTCTGAGATTATGTCCTTCCTATATATTTTGGTAATAAAATTGCCTTCAGTGAGATGATGATAATAACTTTTTGTTTGTTTTTAAATTTCCTGAGTTTGAAAAATTAAAAGCTGACAAACCTATGTTGAACTCTCAGTTCATAAAAAATGATTGTTCCTTGAAATCTAAAAGATTGTCTCCCACTGCACTTCTCAAGGAAGGGTACTGGGTATCCTATCTTTTCATTTCCACATCTCTAGTCAGGAGTGGATCCAGATTCTGTGATACGTGACGCTTATAAAATTTGGGGTGGGGAACATCTTTTAAAAAAGAATACAATCTGGGGTCTTAAAAGCCTGTGAGCAGCCATCTACTCCACTGGCCTCACCCCTTCGGGAGCAAGGGAGAATGAAGAAAACTAAAGACACAAAGGAAAGATTAGTCCAAAGGACTAATGGACCACAACTACCATGGCCTCCACCAGACTGAGTCCAGCACAACTAGATGATGCCTGGCTACCGCCACCAACTGCTCTGACAGGGATCACAATAGAGGGCCCCAGACAGAGCTGGAGAAAAATGTAGAACAAAATTCTAATTCACTAAAAAAGACCAGACTTACTGGCCTGACAGAGACTGGAGAAACCCCAAGAGTATGGCCCTGGACACCCTTTTAGCTCACTAATGAAGTTACTCCTGAGGCTGACCCTTCAGCCAAAGATTAGATAGGCCCATAAAACAAAATGAGACTAAAGGGGCACACCAGCCCAGGGGCAAGGACTAGATGGCAGGAGGGGGGAGGAAAGCTGGCAATGGGGAACCTAAGGTCAAGAAGGGAGAGTGTTGACAGGTCGTGGGTTGGTAACCAATGTCATAAAACAATATGTGTACTAACTGTTTAATGAGAAACTAGTTTGTTCTGTAAACCTTTATCTAAAGTGCAATATCAAATTTTTAAAAGCTGACAAATAACACAAACATCACAAAATTTAGTGAAATAATGTGATATTTTTATTAGTTGTCTGGCACATTGTTATAATACATTTTCCTACATTTATGGCTGCACATTCTTTGATTGCCTCTTCATATGACAATGCTTTAAAATATCATTCTCTATCTATAGAGCAGTTCCCTGTCCATGTACTGCTGCAGCCGCTTTTGAATGATCTTCAGCAAAATTTTACTTGCCTGTGATATTAATGATATTGTTTGATAATTTCCACATTAGATTGGATTATCTTTCTTGGGAATAGGCATAAATATGGATCTCTTCCAGTCCGTTGGCTAGGTAGCTGTCTTCCAAATTTCTTGGCATAGACGAGTGAGCACTTCCAGTACTGCATCCGTTTGTTGAAACATCTCAGTTGATATTCCGTCAATTCCTGGAGGCTTGTTTTTTGCCAATGCCTTCAGTGCAGCTTAGACCTCTTCCTTTGGTACCATCAGTTCCTGATCGTATGCTACTTCCTGAAATGGTTGAACAGTTTTTTCAATCACCTCATATGCATGTGAAAGCTGGACAATGAATAAGGAAGACTGAAGAAGAATTGACGCCTTTGAATTGTGGTATTGGAGAAGAATACTGAATATACACTATAGACTGCCAAAAGAACGAACAAATCTGTCTTGAAAGAAGTACAACCAGAATGCTTCTTAGAAGCTAGGATGACAAGACTACGTCTCACATACTTTGGACATGCTATCAGGAGGGATCAATCCCTGGAGAAGGACATCAGGCTTGGTAGAGGGTCAGTGAAAAAGCGGAAGAAGACCCTTGATGAAATGGACTGACACAGTGACTGCAGCAATGGGCTCAATCATAGTAACGATTGTGAGGATGGCATAGGACCAGGCAGTATTTCATTCTGTTGTACATAGGGTCGCTATGAGTTGGAACAAACTCAGGGGCACCTATCAACAACAACATATCTATAGAGAAATTAGAATGATAATTCAGTCTTCCTGTAGCATGGTTGATGGACATTTGGGTTTTTATTATTGATAGTTTAGGAAAGTTTCTTCAGCCTCACAACTCATCACAGGTAAATGTATGTGAATTTTTAGGTTTGTTGTCAAATTGAGGAAAAACTCTATTAAGTTTCTTTTATGTTTGAGCTGTAAGATTTAGAAAAATTTTCTACAGATTAGGTTTTGGTTCCATATATTTCAAATCATGTTTGTTTTCCATTTTCTACATACTTGTAATATTTGAAATATGACTTCTAGCCCTTTTGGGGGAAATGTAACTAATTAATACTAAATTTTCTGCTAACCTGGAAAACCTCTCCACAAAGATATAAGAAAAAGAAAACAGTTTTATTATTGAATTAGCTTTAAACCAGAATGAGATTTGCATCACAGACAGTCTCCTAAAGAGATTGCAAAGACAGAGAGAAAGGTGACCTTTTTATATAGCCAAGCAGTTGCAACACATTTTATACATGTTCTCAAGATAAACAATTAATCCGCAAGTAAGAGGACTTGTCTGCACCATTTGTCACACATAGTTCATCCTAAATTCACTTGATAATTGGGGTTTCTAATTGCTTTTATCCAAAGTAAAAATAAATTTTTCATATGTTTGTAACAGAAGGTAGTTTTGTAATTTGGAGTTAGATGCCTGAAGAAGTTAGACTCTTACCCACCCACAGAAACTGCGAGATAGGGGTGCATTTGATGATTACATTTCAAAGAGATGGCTCCTAGGTCCTTGAGAAAAACAGATCTGAGTTGTAAAAGTGGCAAAAGGCTTATAACAGCTTTTTAAAAAATTGCCTGCATCTCAGAGGGACAGAGAAAGAGTTTACACTTACAACTTTTCTTTTATAAAATGGTCTAAAATAAAATTAAAATTAAAAAATGGCTCAAGAAAAGGGAGAGGGGCATCTCTTTTCCTTTATGCACCAGGGAAAATTAATTTTTTTTTTTCTCAATTTGTATTTACCCTTATACTCTGCACTTTCATGTTGAAATGATGCTGAGTTGCATCAGGACAGTGGGTAGTAGAAGTTTTCCTGGAAGCCATTCCTATACCTAAAAGGCTGGTAATAACCATAATAACCTATACAGACTGTGAACCATCTAAATCAATCTCATTAAACCCAAACTAAATGCACCCCATCTCAACTTCCCATTCTTCAGAAGATCCCCAAAATGCCTGTGTCCACCTCAGTGCCACCTGACTGGAGAAAAATTAGAGTGGAAAGAGAAAGCAGTCTTAACTGATTGTGGTTAAAATATTTTAGGTTCACAAACTTTATAAAAATGCATAATCATGTGAACACATTGCTAGGGTCCCTTTCTAGGCCTTGGAGCCCATGCTGGTGAAGGGCTGTATTAGCTGGTGAAGGGCTGTATTAGCCTCACAATAAATCTCCCTCTTCCCCCAGCGCAGTGTCTCGCACACCTTAAATGACCGAGTGTAAAATAGAAAGAGGGCAAGCACAGATTGACAAATCTCCCAAAGTCAACATTATAAACACTGTCCAGACAGGTTACTCTAGTAAAACCCTGGAAAATAAACAGGAACTTAAAAGCTGTTATCACTAAATTAACTCCATTAAATATGAATGCTATCAACCATTAACACGTCAGCAAGGCACCATCTTTCTAACTGCAGGTAAAGAGCAAGTACAATTATTCATAAGGATTGATTAGCCCAAGTCTGTCCAGGTTGAGGCTCATGTTTTGGGGTGTTGGAGACAGGGGTGGCATGTGTGAAACCTGACTTAACAAAAGGTTGATAAGGGAGAAAGAAGGTAAAACAGATAAAGATTCATGTAAATAAATTTACCTCATATTTTCTCTATAGAATTTGCTGTCTTAGTATATTAAAAATATTATTTTAATTTACTAATTCAGTTTTTGATAATACATATTATGTAAGCTTGGGTATATTTTTGTGTTTTTATGTTTGTTCTCAACATTAAGTCTATATAAAATTACACCAGAGATGATCCTCTCCCCTTTTTTGTACTATTCCTTTTCTTTCAGTATTTTTGTGTTGTCCTTTGGCTGCTGAGAAAAAATACCACCTGGACCTACCCTCTAGGAGCCCTGGTGGTGCAGTGGTTAAGCACTCAGCTCCTGAGAGGTTTGAACCCAACAGCTGCTCCAGGGAAGAAAGATGTGGCAGTCTGCTTCCGTAAAGATTTACAGCCTTGGAAATCCTAAGGGCAGTTCTGCTCAGTCCTCTAGGGTTGCTATGAGTCAGAATTGACTCAACAGCAGTGGAGGTTTTTTGGTGGACCTACCCTCTACTGTAGACTTTTCTCAGCCCCCTCACTATATCAAACTTATTTGCCAGCATTCAATTCTTTTAAGGTTCAGCGCTCTGATAAAGAACTAGTAAATTAATTTGTACAAATGTGAAAATAAATTAATGTGCTGTCTCACAGAAATAACACGAAACTAGTTAAGAGGATTTATCTGGAAATAAGTATTTAATTGAAATGAGAATAGGGTTTTTAATCTTAAGTCTGTAAACCTTGATGAGAAATTTTATTATTAAAATACTGTTTAGTTAAGATCCTTCAGTATAAGATACATGCATTTCAAATGTATTTGTGAAATTCATGCATTGTATCTCTTACAAATTGCAATAAAAACTGACACAGTAAGAACAGAGTTCAATCAAACATAATCCAGTGAATATACTTAACTGAACAAGTATAATCCTGGCCTAATGCATAGTAATAAACATATGCATTCCCCATTTATTGATTTTAACAATGGCAGACTGTTACGTGTTTGCAAGTGTTATTAATAGTAGTACTGTGTCTTTTATGGAAAACTATATTTTCTCCAATGTTACATGAGACTGCTGGGTATAAATATGGAATCTGTCCAAACCCTTAATAAGGGGACTAGCACATATCAGAAGTTATTAAGATTTTTAGATATTTTTTAATTCATTAAAGGGGAAAAAAATAAACGAAATTCTCTCTAGGTACTATCAAAAACAAATGGAAATTCATTTATTCTTTTATCATGTGTTACTGGCATGAATTTAAACTGTTGCCAAAATGGGGCCCCATCTTAGATGGAAAGATGAAAAGAGTGTACCATCATTATTTGTTAAAGTCAAACGAGATACATAGTTTACTGATTTCCTACTTAATGGGAACAGTAAGAGAAGCTTAAGACATGGTTGCTTCTTGTGACAAGATTAATACGTTTAATTACAGCATAATATAGTCTATATTTAAATATTCAGATACCTGCAGGGTGGGCTTCATGGGCGTGTAACCTGTGCAGTTACACAGGGCTCCATTCTCAACAGGGCCCTTAGCTTGGTTTCATGCTCTGTGTTGCAGTCTTGAAATTTCAATAATTTTATCTTTGAACTTATGTTTTATAAGTGATGTTCAGTGGGACAATGGAGCATGTGCTGGGGCTTGGAACTTCAGTTCGTGTGCGGTCCCACCATCTGCCACCTCCCCATGACAGATTCTGTGTTGCTTCCTGGATCCGTGGGTCAGGGTTAGGTGCATGCCCCATGACATCTTGGGGTGCAGCATGGTGGCAGCCATCCTTGTCCCAGGTTGACAGCATTTGGTACCTTCAGCAGGTTGCCAGCCAGAGGTCATGTCTTGGTTGAATGAGCCTCTCAACCACCCTGATCCAAGTACCTAGCACTTCCTGGCACAGATGTTTAAAGATCCTTGGGGGACGTCGCCCATCCATCACGGTTTCAGGCGGCAGACCTGTGGGAAGGGGAGATGCCTGGCTGGAGTTCCCCAGAGCCTGTGTCTGGTTGGGGTGGGGTCTTACAGCTGTTAAAAGGTGGAACCTGGCAGTCGTCAGACTCAAGCATGCATAAGTACCCAAAGTTCCATGGGGGGACTCCAAGATGAGTGTGAGGGTCCACATTCACCCTGAAAGTATTCCCATGCCCAGGAAGTATCACCATGCCCAAAGAAATGTTCCCTCAGGTCAGATCCAGGTTGGAGCACCCTCTTTTCCTCCTTCCAACTTTCATGAGTCTGGCTTGTCTCTTCTGACTTGCTGAACAAACTAAGAAATACGAACTGTGTAATTTCAGTGATTCCAAATAGAAGGTAAGCATTCATATATTATAAAGAACATTATAAAGATGATTGATTAAAAATTCATGTTAATAATTTAAATTTTTAATTTTTCTTTACTTCCCCCCAAAAAAACCAAACTTGTTGCCATCGAGTTTAGCCCAACTCATAGCTACCCTACAGGACAGAGGAGAACTACCCCACAGGGTTTCCGAGGAGCCACTGATGGATTCGAACTGCCGACATTTTGGTTAGCAGCCAAGCTCTTAAGCGCTGCACCACCAGGGCTCCATAGATAACATTAAATAGCAAATTGAAAACACCCAACAAGTCCAGAGAGAGACCACGAAAGAACGGAAAAGCTTTATAGTTTAGTGCTTTAATGGTATCTTTTCCCCTGTGTTTTGAACAAGGAGCCCTCATTGCTATTTTGTACTTGGCCCCTACCATTATGTAGCTGGCCTGAGTATATAATATAAACCAGGATTTTTTAAAATCTAAAAATTAAATGTGAATTGGACTAGTCAGGATATCAACAAATATTTATGGAGCACATGCCATGTCCAGATATTATAGAAGGCACTGAAGATAATGAATGAACAAGTCATATAAATTTCTGCCCTCAAAGAGCTTACACTCTAGGTGGGAACTGAGAAAGTCCATGAATGCTAAGGGAAAAGTAAAATTTGAATACTGTATGTAAGGGGGGAAAAAAGACCAGTAGCTGTAGAGTCGACTCCAACTCACGACCACCCCTGTGTGTCAGAGTAGAACTATTCTCCATATGGTTTCCAGTGACTGATTTTCTGGAAGCACATTGCCAAGCCTTTCTTCCAAGGCATCTCTCAGTACACTCAAATGACTAACCTTTTAGTTAGTAGCCACATTAACCTTTTGCACCACCCAGGGACTACATATAAGGAAAATGAAAAGTAAATGCCTTAGCTTAATCTCCTTAAGACCCCAACTTTAACATTTCTTCAACCCTACTGGAACCTCAATCCATTGATGTTACAGGATTTTAATTGTCCCTCACCCCTTCACATCCTCACTTCTGTCCTTAAATTTTGTGGCCAAGCACTATAATACTTGCCTTCAATGTACTGTCGATTCTGTTGCTCCTCTTTTGCTTTGTCCGCTTTGTCATGCTTATTCAGCTTAATCACAGTCCTGGTTAAATTCGCCTCTACCTACTCTATTTTTATGCTTGGGTAGCTAATGTGGCTGGAGGAAAAAAAAAAACCACCATCTCACTGAACTGTCTGATTTGAAATAAATTATCACTAGCCTCAAGTGTTCTGTTGTTATTAATAAGGAGAAAAAATTGACATTGTCAATGATTTCATTCTACTTGGATCAGCAATCAATGTTCATGGACGCAGCAGTCAAGAAAGCAAACGATGTATTGCACTGGGCAAATCTGCTGCTCTTTAAAGTTTTAAAAAGCAAAGATGTCACTTTGATGACTGAGGCGCACCTGACCCAAGCCATGGTCTTTTCAATAGCCTCATATGCATGCAAAAGCTGGACAGTGTAAAAGAAGGACAAAGAATTGATGCATTCAAATTGTGATGTTGATGAAGAATATTGAATATACCATGGACTGCCAAAAGAATGAACAAATCAGTCTTAGAAAAAATACAACCAGAATGCTCCTTAGACTTAGATGGCAAGACTTTGGCTCACTTACTTTGGACATATCATCAGGAAAGACCAATTGCTAGAAAAAGACATCCTATTTGGTAAAGTAGAGGATGAGCAAAAACAAGGGAAACTCTCAATGAGATGGATTGACACAATAGCCACAACAATAGACTCAAACATACCAACGATCATTATGATGGTCTAGGCTCAGGCAATGTTCCGTTCTGTTATACATAAGGTCACACTGAGTTGAAGCTGACTCGATGGTAACTAACAACAAGTATCAAGTGGGACCCATGTACTACTGGGCACCTTGAAAGAAAGTCCTGGCAATCTACTTCTGAAAGGTCACAGCCATTGAAAACTCTGTGGAGCACAGTTCTACTCCAAAACACATGGAGTGGTCATGGGTCATAATCAACTTGATGGCAACTGGTTTTTCCTCTTAAAGGAGATCTTACTAGCTAGGAGTGTACCTTACTCCAGCTTTCCAAATTACCAACTTCTCTATTATGACCTTCATTCATTCAATCAACAAATATTTATTAAGGGCTTACTAGGCTCTATTTTAGGTACAATGAATATAATAGTGAATAAAACAGACAAAAATCCTTGCCTTCACAGAGTTTACTTTCTATGAGAGAGACAGACAACATATGATAAATAAGTAAATATATGGAATATTAGACAGTAATAAGTATGAGGAAAACAAAGCAGGCAAGGGGATAGGATCTGTTGGAAAAAGGTGTGGTTAAATTTTCAACAGAGTAGACAGCAAGGTTCCTTCATATTACCCAGTGGGAATTGGAACTTGAGAAACCAACAAAAATGCTGGTACTCAGACTGCTGTGATTGCTGTGAGTAATAAATTGTCCTTCATCTCTGACCCATGAGTCTCATGTCTTTTATCAGCATTCATGAAAATGGCAACTTATTATCTTGCAAGTAAAGTAAAATCTCAGACTCTTTACTAAGATCTTAACTTTCTAATGTAGTAAGGGCCACACTTATAGGAGATGAGATCAGAGAGAGAATGTGGAGCCAGATCACATAGGTTCTTATAGGACACAATAAAGGCTTAGACTTTTACTTGAAGTGAGATATCAGGATTTTAAGAAGATTAGTGACACAACTAACTTTCATTTAACAGGATCATTAGTCCTGCTGGGCAAATACTAAAGGGAGTAAGGGCTCAAGGCAGGGAGACATTCAGGGGTTAGTACAATAACTTAGGTGGGCAGTGGATGGTTAAGAGTAGAAGTGGTGAGAAATGATCAGAATCTGAGTATATTGTGAAGGTCAAGACAACAGGATTTGTTAATAAATTGGATTTAGGATGTGAAAGAAAGACAGAGGTCAAGAATGATTCCAAGGCTTCTAACCTCAGAAACTGGTGAGATGGAATTGGCATTAATAGATATGGGAAAGACTGTGGGGAAGAGTTTGGAGGGGAATCTCAGGAGCTCAGTTTTGGACATGTTAACTTTGAGATGCTTATTAGACACCCAAGTGGGTGTCAAATATCTGATATCTGTGTCAGAAATTTGGGGATAAGTTCAGACTATAGATACAACTATATGGCCCATCAGCTTATAAATGGCATTTAAAGCTATGAGGTTGGTTAATTTCATCTACGGCTCAAATATAAATAGAAAAGAGAAAAGGTGCAAGAAGTCAATTTTGGGACATTCTGATGTTTTAAACTCAGAGCAGAAAGGAGACTGAGAAGGAATGGCAAAATGGTAGGGAGAAAACCTGATAAATACAATGTTTTGTAATCCAAATGAAGTGCTTTAAGGTAAAGAGAATCATGACTGTGCAATATGTTGCTGGTATTTCAGTAAGATGTGGCCTGAGAATTGACAATTGGTGAACAGTATGAAGGTAGTGTGGTTGAATGGTGCGAGAGAAAGCCAGATTGGGATGAGCTCAGAGAGGATGGGAGTATAACATTGGAAACAATGAATATAAGACAATGATGTTAAAGAATTTTCTAAGAAAAAGAAGTGAAATGGGGTAGAAGAGAGTTTTTCTTTTTTAATGAGAGAAATAATAGCATATTTTTATCTAGTAGAAAGAAATATTTATTATAAAGAAAACAGAAAACAATTGCTGGGATAGAATCTAGTGCACAAGTGAATAAATAGGTCTAAGTTAGACACATAGAAAGTTTATTCATAGTAACGGGAGAAGGTAGAGTCCATGGAGATATAGGCAGGAAGGTTGGTAGATGGAGGCAGCTCACTGTAGTTCTCATCTGATTGCTTCAATTTTTCTCAGGGAAATAGGACACATAGTCATTAGCTGAGATTGAAAACACGGGATGGAGGAGTATTAGAGGTTTGAAGAAAGTGAAGAAAGCTTTCACTTATTTTGTGCTGACAGCTTGCAAGCATTAGGTATAAGTAAAATGGCTTCTAATACATGAGTTTCTTGCCTATCTGACCTACTTTAGACTGTCTCCAAATCCAGTACACTAATATGTTTATACCTAGAAAAGTCAGCCCTTGGCAGGTAGTTATGGAAATGTGATTTTACAGAAGGATCAATCGTAGATGAATTCTAATTAAATCATTCTCCATAGCTTTCAGCATTATTTGTTCTTCATGGAGGTTACTACCTTAACCCTCAGACTGGAGCACCTAAACTCCTCCTCCCCTGCCCTTCTAGGACACTTACAGGTTTCTTAGTTCTAACGTGGATTTAAAAATACAGCTGAAATGCTAGATCATTCAAATATGTTATTTTGAATTAGATAAATTTTAAGTACTTTAAATTATATACTATATAGAGTGCTTCTTAAATGAAATGGTTTTGTTTTTATTTATCTCTCTTCCCTTTTCAAGTCTCTGTCACATGTACACTCTTGAGGCAGATCTGTCTGAGTTCATGTGCTTAATCTCTCTACAAAGATGTCAATACAGGGTACTTCTTAGGGGAGAGAGGAGCCCTGGTGGCCCAGTGGTTAAACACTCAGCTGCTAACCGAAAGGTAATGAAGTTCGAATCCTCCAGTCACTCTATGGAAGAAAGATGTGCACCCTGTTCCGTAAAGATTTAAAACCTTCGAAATCCTATGGGGCAGTTCTCCTCTGTCCTAGAGGATTGCTATGAGTCAGAATCAACTCGATGGCAATGGGATGGGCTTAGGGGAGAGTCTGGAAATTTTCAAAGGTCCTAAGCTTTATAGTATCCTCTCCTCCAAGAATGGTAAAAAGCACCAATAGGTAATGGTCTGGCATGGATATTCAACCTTGGAGAATCCAGGTGAGTAAACCCCTTTTTTTTGTATAAAGACACATAAGCGTGCTTAAGAGCTGACTGTAGAAAGATTTTCTTGTTTTGTTTTTTTTAATAAAATTAAAATTGGCAACATGTTATGGAAATAGATAATGGTGATGGTCGCACAACATGATGAATATAATTAACATCGCTGACTTGTACACTTAAAATGGTTAAAGTAACAAACTTTTTGGTATATATATTTTACCACAATCAATTTTTTAAATGCTAGTGTAAATTTTAGACATTGAAATTTCATGAAATTTATCCTGATGTTCAATTTCAGAAGTAAAAAAGCATTTTCTAGCAAATGAGCCTGTGAAATAAGAAAATAGAATCAGATGGCATAATTTTTTTCAGTTGAAGTTATTTCATTAAATTAAAGCTATAAATTTTTTTTTTATATTTGCTTTTTAAAAATGATTTTAAGGGAGATTATTTAGTGTATTGAAAGAATACTAGGTTAAGAGTCAGGTAACCTGAGTTCTAGTCCTGGCTCAGCCACTAATTTGCTGTGTAACCTGGCCCAACCCCCATTATCTTTCTGGGTTTTGGTTTTCTCACTAATATGAGAGGATTTGACAAGCTGATGTTTTAGGGTTCTTCCAGACCTAAAATTCTATGATTCCAAATTTTTTCAACTGATGAACTAAAAAGCTACTGATTAATATATATTATTGTAATATTATGACACTCTAGATAAAAATTATCATAATGTAGAACATTCATTGCCCATAGGTGAATAATAGATGTCTTAGAAAGAATTTCACGTGCCAGTGATATGAAATTGTTTTTATAGGTACGTTCCTCTCATTGAAAGGAGCTGTACTAACATTCTCCTGCATGGACCGAACTGGCGGATTAATGCAACCGCCATATGAAGTTTGGAGGGATCCAAACAACATAGATGAAAATGAAAAATATTGGAGAAGAAAACTGGTCATGAACGCGTCCTTTCCATCCCAAGAAATAGGAGATCATCAGTATACAATAATCTGCTCAGAAAAACAGGCCAAAGTCTTCTCACTGCCTTCTCAGACTTGCCTTTATGTTCATAACATCACCGAGACGTCTTTTATACTGCAAGCAGATGTGGTGGTCCTGTGTAACAGTGCCTGCTTGGCATGTTTTTGTGCCAATGGGCATATCATGATAATGAGGTACTTGCCTTCTTTATAAATATCTGGTCATCACAACAGTGCCAGCAAGGTAGAATTCTGAAAAGCATATGTGTAACGTGCATGATGTTATCAAGCAGCAACCTAGGATCATTGTTTTATTCTATTTGTGAATGGGGTGGGGTAGGGCAGGGGCTGGCTAAAAGTACTTGGCATTGTGAATGAAATATATATTTTAATTGGCATCAAGGAATCTAAGGAAAGCAATTTTCCAGTCACCTATACATTCATTCAACAAACATTTACTGAGCACATATTATCTTCCAGATGTTAGGCTAGGCACTGGGAATATAAAGGTGAATAAGCTACAAGGAAAAGAAATGAACCGTTACTGTGTTTCATAGTTCACACAAGAAGTTTACATACAGAATTTCATTTGATCTTTATAGCTTGTCTAAGACATAGGAAAAGAAATATTACTTATATCCTCGATTTTACATGTCAATAAATTAATTTGCCTGCAGTCAAAAGTCTGTGAAAAAGTGAAGTCAATACTCTACAGGATACTAAAATCAAGTTAGATACTTTAATAATAAGGTATTAGTTGAGAGAATTAGTTGAGGTATTAGTGAAATGAAATAAAATTAGTGAGACATTAAAATAATTAGTGATTTTATGAATTCAGCATTTAATAAATATACACTATGTAGAAGTCACTGTCATTCTTTTTAAAACCTCATGTAGTTCCAAACTGATTGAGACAGTTAAGCACTGTACCAAGCCTGTAAAGGGTATAAAAATTAGTTAAGATGTGGTCCTAGCCCTCAAGAAGCGTACTGTGTAATTGGGAGATAAGACAGGCACACAAGTAATTATAACACAAAGAAAATGTAAATTCCAACAGAGGAAATAATGAAATTGAATTGAAAGCCTTGGAATAGTTGAACATATGTTATTATAAAGGGAAGTTGTGAGGAGGAAAGTAAACTAGAGAGGTAGATTGGGGCAAATTATTGAGGCTCTTGCACGGAAGGTCAATGAGTTTGACATTAATTGATTAATTAATTAATAGGGAATGGGATTTTTAATGGGATTTTTTTAAAGCAGGTAATGAACCTGCTCTAAGCTATGTACAGGTTTCTCCCGCTATCCAAAAGTAGAGCATTCCTATGAAACTTTCCGTAAGCCAAAATGGCATAAAGCGAAGAAGCAATTACCGTTAATTTATATGGGACGTGTTTTGAGGGTTCTGAGACCCAAAAAGTAACCTACGTACAGTTTTACACTAAGCGTATAATACCTTTACAAGCTCCCTCAGGCTTTTCTGATACCTTAGGACGCATCTTGCTAACGAATGCACAGAATCAATCCAGATAAAGCACAGATGCTCACAGACACACTTCTAAGCTTCCGCGGCTTGATGCTGACCTACTAAGTGTATGTAGTCCGAGGAGGGAGCTTGGCTACGCTGCTCTTGCTCCTCAGGGTGCCTGCTGCCTCTAACGGCTTGCTGCAAAACAAACACTGAATGCTATTTCCGTTTTTCACCTTTTTTTGGTAAAAGCGAAAACCTCGTCAGATTTCCTTCGTTTAGCAAAAACAGGTACTAGGTAGGTCTTTCATGAAAGTGAAATGACATAAAGCGAACTTTCAGAAAGCGGGGGGAAACCTGTATTAGGAAATATGCATGGAGAGAGAGCTCGAGGTGGGCTTTCAAACTGAAGAGACAGCTATACAGAGGCAAGAAGGGAACAGGTATGAGGTATAATGGAGGGAAACTTGCTGAATGTAACAGTGATTTGTTGTGAAAGGTAATAAAGGTAATTAAATCTCAGATGAGAACTTAAAGGTAAAAATAAAATCTTTTTTTAACTTGGATAACAGTGATACCTTTCACAGTACGAGAACCTGACGGATTTGGAAAGACTAATAATGAGAAGTTTGAGAATAAATACTTGGAATTTAAGGTGCTTATAAGCCATCCAGAGTCCCTGGGTGGTGCAAACAGTTAATACACTCAGCTGCTAACTGAAAGCTGTCAGTTCCAATACATCCAGGGGAAACTAGGAAGGAAGGCCTGGCAGTCTACTTCAAAAAAATCAGCCCCTGAAAACCTGTAGAGCAGTTCTACTCTGACACATGTGGGGTTGTTATGAGTCAGAATCAACTCAACAGTAACTGGTTTTTAATAAGCCATCCATCAGAGGTTTAGCAAACAATCTAAGGTCTGGACTCTTAGAAAAACATGGGCAGAAGATCCAGTTTTGAAAGTGGTCTATATAAATGCATTGGTGAAAGTTATGGCAGTAAATGAAGTCATCAAAGAAGATAGTATAAAAAGAGAGGAGTTAGACTGAGCTGAAGCTGGAAACTTTGGGTATCTCTACATTTATACAGTGGAAGAAAGAAGAGAATCCAGCAAAGAAGATTGAGAAGAAGTCATCAAAGAGCAAAAGGACCAGAATGGTATATCTTTGGGAAGTAAAAAGGAGACCAACCACTTGCCATTGACTCAACACCAACTCATGGTGACCCTATGTGTGTAAGAGTAGAACTATGCTTCATAGGGTTTGCAATCTCTTAATTTTTCAGAAATAGTCAAGCCTTTCTTCCAAGCTGCCTCTGGATTCAAACTTCCAACCTTTGAGTTAGCAACTGAGCACATTAACTGCACCACCCACGGACTCCAAAAAGGAAACAAGAGTATCAAAAAAACAGAGGATGGAGGTGATCAAGAAGTAGTCAAATATAACAGAGATCAAAGAATTAGAGCACAGGAAAAACACTAGATCTGGCAGCTAATAGGGTATTGGTGATCTTAGAGAAAGCAAATTTTAGGAGCATGTTGGAGGCAAATGCTGAATTTTCAAGGGGACAAAAATAGAGGCAGTTGTATAGATCAGAGGTCATCGCACTACACCTCGCAGTCCAAATCTAGCTCCCTCATTTCCAACCCCCACTCCCATCTGCAAGCTCAGAATAGTTTTTGCATTCTAAATGGTTGAAAAAACAAAGAAGAATATTTAAAGATATGTGAAAATTACACGAAATTCACATATCAGTGATCATGAATAAAGTCTTTTTGAAGCAGGGTCCCCATGGTCCCCATTTGGTTAAGCATTGTTGATGGCTGCTTTGCACTATGATGGCACAGTTGAGTTGTTGCAGCAGAAACCATGAGACCTACAGAGCCTAAGATACTGTAAAACCAAAACACATTGCCACTGAGTCGATTCTGACTCATAGTGACCCTACCGGACAGAGGAGAACTGCCCCACAGGGTTCCCAAGGAGCAGCTGGTGGACTTGAACTGCCGACCTTTTGGTTAGCAGCCAAACGCTTAACCACTGTGCCACCAGGGCTTCAAGATATTTACTGTCTGGCTCTTTAAAAAAGAGTTTGTGGACCCCTCGTATAGATTATTCTTTCTACAAATTTTGTGGTAAAAAGAGAGATGAAAGACAGAAAAGTTCAAAAATGAAACTAGGTTTTGAGTGTATTTTTCATTTTTGTGTTTTTTAAATTTTTAATAGGGTAGAGACATGAACAGATCTGTAAGCCAAGGGAAAGTAGTTAGTGAAAGAGAAAGTTCTAAAAGAAGAAAAACATTCATTTTATGGTCTGCTCATTGGCTTATATATTTTTGGTTCTTTCTCTCTCTCTTTCTCTCTACCTAGTTTTCCCTTTCTCAAACCATTTTTAGAGATTGCTGATGAAGGCCATTCCAGCCTTGTTTGAAAATGATGACATTGATGACAAATGATGACATTAACTCCTAGACAGTTTTGAAGAAAAAAGTGTGTGTTGTGTGTATCTCTCCACACACACATTCTACCCTCCTCCAAGCTAGCATTTAGTCACTCAAAATTTGTCTTACATTAAACTATTACTCTGTCACAACTGGAAGTTTAGCTTCATAGTGATTACTTACCCTTTCCTTTGCCAAATTTTAATTTCTTTTTTTCTCAAATGGTATTATGTATATCTCAAAATTAATTTCTATTTAAATGAATATATACTAACATCTACATTTATGAAGAAGGGGATTTCTTGAGAAATGAAAAATAATGCCACAGGAGTCATTGATAAAATATCTCAAGTCTTCCTTTGCCCTTTGTAAAAGCTACTTTACATGAAAATGGCTACTTTTATAATATGTCTTAGTGGAAACTCTTTATGTGTTCATGAGGATTATCAAAAAATTTTTTGAAAAGGGAACGATTTCTACATGGTTTTAGTAATATATAGTGACTAGGAAATAGTGATATGTATTCTGCTGTGTGGCTTGAGGAACTGAATCCAACAAACTGACATGCTCCTGACCTTGATCATCTTCCCATGTTGAGAATATTTCCAGGACCTTTCCAGACTTCTTCTGAATTTAACTGTCCTGAGGCCAGTCTCTCCAAGTCCTATTTTCTGATAGATGGCCAGTAGCTAATGATTGCTTATGTGCTAATGTACCCAGACCTAGAAAAGCAACCTTGAGAGTAGGAAGAGATTTTAAAAAAAAAGTTGCCAGTGGAGTCAATTCCGACTCATGGCGACCTCATATGTGTCAGAGTAGAACTGTACTCTATAGGGTTTTCTTGGCTGTAATCTCACGGAAGCAGATCACCAGGCTTTTCTTCTGTGGCACTGCTGGATAGATTCAAGCCCCCAATCTTTAGATTTGTAGTGGAGTGCAAACTGTTTGCCCAAGAGGCTTATCTATATATAAGTTCTCCAACTGGACTGAAAGAGCCATTTTTAGTGAGAGTCACCATTAGTTACCCAGCACGATTTCTGTGTAAAAGCGTCCCTGCACGTGGAGTTTTTAAATCTTTTTTTTTTTTCCCAATGTTAAGAACAGTTGTTCCCAGTTGTTGTTGTTGGGTGCCATCAAGTCGATTCTGACTCCTAGTGACCCCATATGACAGAGTAGAACTGTCCCATAGGGTTTTCTTGACTGTAACCGTTATGGAAGCAGATCGCCAGGTCTTTTTCCTAAAGAGCCGTTGGGTGGGTTGGAACTGCCAAACTTCCTAGCCCTTAGCATTGTTTCTTTCCTTTTCTATCTGAAGTTCCTTTTTTGTTGTTGTTTTCTTTTCTTGGCTTACATTTATTATGCTAGATAGATGAAGCCCATCAAGAAAGTCAGCTGGAACATCCCCACTATCCTGACCCATTAATCTGACTGAACCGATCACGGAAGTGTGTTTAACTGGGTTTGTTTTGAACCCGTATCTTAAGGAACTTGGTATCTGAAGTGCTACAACAGGACTATCCAATAAAAATGTAAAGCGAACCACAGTGTGGGTCACATATGTAATTTTATACTTTCTAGTAAGTCGCCACATTTTTAAAAATCACCAAATTTAAGAAAAGAAACAGGTAAAATTAATTTTGTGATTATATTTTGTTTAAATATATCTGAAATATTTCAACATGTCATCAATAAAAAAATTATTGAGCTATTTTATTCTTTTTTTCATACTAAGTCTTTGAACTGTGATGTGTAATTTTTTTTTCTTTTTTATTGTTGTAGTTTAAATGAAGTTTACATTTCAAGTTAGTCTCCCATACAAAAATTTATACATATGTTGTTATGTGACCTTAATTGCTCTCCCCATACTGTGACAGCACACTTCTTCTTTCCACCCCTGATTCCCCATGTCCATTCAACGAGCTCCTAACCCTCTCTGCCTTCCCATCTCACCTCCGGACAGAAGCTTACCGTTTAGTCTCTTCTATCTACTTGAACTAAGAGGCACACTTCTCACGAGAATCACTTTATGTCCCAAAGTCCAGTCCAATCCCTGTCTGAAGAGTTGGCCTCAGAAATTTTTTGGTTCTGGGCTGATAGAGAATCTTTGGGCCATGCTTTACGGGGTTCCTCCAGTCTCAGTCAGACCATTAAGTCTGGTCTTCTTACTAGAATTTGAGTTCTGCTGCTCCATCTGATATGTAGTTTATACTTACACCACATCTCAAGTTGAACTAATTACATTTCAACTGCTCGATAGTCACAGGTGCCTAAACCAAAAACCTGTTGCTGTCGAGTTGATTCCAACTCATAGTGACCTTATAGGACAGAGCAGAACTGCCTCATAGAGTTTCCAAGGAGCTGCTGGTAGATTCGAACTGCAGACATTTTGGTTAGTAGCCAAATGCTTAATGACAGTACAGTGCTATTGGAACCTCATAAAATCCTATTTCAATGGCACAGATTTCAGGTCCAATTTTATAAAGTGAGGTTTAGGGCTCAAAGTGTATTTACAGACTACTTTCATAAGAGAGGAAACCTGGTGGCGTAGTGGTTAAGAACTATGGCTGCTAACCAAAGGTCAGCAGTTCAAATCCACCTGGTGCTCCTTGGAAACCCTATAGGGCAGTTCTACTCTGTGCTGTAGGGTCACTATGAGTCAGAATTGACTCAACAGCAACGGGTTGGTTGGTTTGTCTTTTTCCATAAAAGAAACAAGTACTTTTTTCCCAAAGATCAAACAGTTGCCGATTTATAATCTGGGGTCATTTAAAATTATTGTGCACACTTAGAATTAGTAGGATATTTTCAAAACTTGAGATTTAACTGTAGTTTTTTTTTTTTTCCTTTTTCTTTTTGGCATTAGAGGTATGATTAAGAAACATGCAGTGGTTTATAAAACTGGCTCTAATGACAGTATCCAAAGGGACATCCTGGTGACTAGTTAAGCAAAATTATTCACTACATTAGGGTAAGCATATAGCCACTAGGTAAGACACTTCAGAAGTGTGTTATTCATTTGGATGTGCAAATTCTGATCTATTATTTATAACTTATTCTCATTCCCTTACAGCCTCCATTATATTTATTAATCATGCCTTCAGTGCAGGTGTGCTAAGCTGTAGGTAATTTTCATTTCCTGTGGATAGAGGTAGCAAAGGTACCAGGGGCAAAGCCACTCCGTTCCCAGACACAGTGAACTGGACCCACTGCACACTCTCTCAATGCATAACCTCCTCAGGCTCAAGAGTTTCGCCTTCAAAAGGGACAGTAGAGCAAATATGCAGCCAGCCTCTTTCTACTTGTGGTGATTTTGCGGTAACCAAAGGCTATAACCAAATTGTAGGAACCTGTGAAATGCTGCAGAAAGCATCCCTGAGATTGCTGGCCACCGCATGTAATCCTTCAAAGGCATTTGCTAAACATCCTAGTGGATTAAGAGAAAAGAATTGTATCCATGACTTTTTTGTGTATATGATTTTTTGAGAAACTCTAGCTTATTACCACTGAGTCTTCAAAGAGATAAAAAGAAATAGTCATAAAATAGTGGTAAAAAAAAAAATTACTGTTTGGGTAAGGATCTGAAAATTCTATACAGAGGAATTAAAACCTTCTAATGACTTGAGTCTGAAATATGGATTTTCTTTTTCCATTCAGCCTACCTAGTCTTCGCCCAATGTTGGATGTTAATTATTTACCACTGACAGACATGAGGATAGCACGGACGTTTTGTTTTACCAATGAAGGACAGGCGTTATACCTTGTCTCCCCTACTGAAATTCAGCGGTTAACATACAGCCAAGAAATGTGTGATAATCTACAGGTAGGTCAGGTACATGTATGAAAAAACATCACATCTGGTTGTAAAAAGAGACAGAATGGGAGATATGTCTAAAAGCTAAAATATTCTTGGGTCAGACAATAAATATGCCTTTCCTGGAACATGTTTTGAATATATATTCTTCAGTGTGACCTTACCAAATTTCTAGTGTGGTACTAGGTACGCAGAGAAAAAACAAAAAAGAAAGAAGGAGAGAATGTGAAGATCATTCATATTAATAGTTAATCTTTATTTTATTGTTTGTTTTTTTGCCCATAAGGAATCTTATAAAAGTTATAAACTCTTACAAAAATTTTCATACAGTTCAGGGAGTTCGTGGATTTTTTTTTTTTTTTTTAAGAAATCCTAATTTTGCTTAAGGGGCCTGCAAAATAAATACATATCCAGTGGGTTTCAGTTTGACTTTTGTCTTTGATTACAGCAGTAAGCACAGCCTAGAGTCAGGACAGGTATAAAAGCCTAGTAATCTTGGGAAAGTAGGAATGGTCATAATATTTTGAAAGAGCATCTTAGAGATTTATCTGGTTCAATCCCCTTAGTTTCCAAATAAGAAAACTAAAACCCATTCATTATAATACAGAGGTTAAAAGTGTAAGTCCTGAACTATTGGAGTCATATTTTGGCACCCTCTATCAATGTGACTCTGAGTGTTTTACTTAACCTGCCTGTATGCTCTATCTCGGAGCACTGTTGTGAGAGTTAAATAAGAATTCATATAAAGCACTGAGCACAGTACCTGGAACATACCAGGTTTTTTTTTTTTTTGGTAAATAAATAATAATGTCATTATTATTTATTATTGTTACTCAACAAGTATTTATTGAGTGTTTTCCTATATGTCTGGTACCTGGCTAAGCTCTAAGAATACGATAGTAAGATACAAATCCCTACCTGCCAGTGTGGAGGGAGAGACAAGTAAACAGACAACCACATGACATATGGAAAATGATCTTTGTGGCATATCAGTGCTGCAGAGACAAATAAGGGGACATTCGGGTAATGGAGCAGAAGAGAGGATAATTAGAGAAGAATTGTAGGTGAAGGTGACTTCTGAAGGGCAAGTAGGAGTTATTCAACTGTTTGGATGGCTGAAGATGGAAAAAGTAAAGATATACTAGACTGAAGCAGTTGCTGGTGTTGTTAGGTGCTGTCCAGTGGATTCCGACTCATAAAGACCCTATAGGACAAAGTAGAAATGCCCCATAGGGTTTCCAAGGAGCACCTGGTAGATTCGAACTGCTGACTTTTTCTCTGGCAGCCAAGCTTTGAGGCACATGGCAACCCTGGGGTTCAAGAAAGTACAGGGTTGGTCAAGTGAAAAGAGTGGAGGTGTGGTGCTGGAGAATTAGTCAAGAAAGACCTTGAAGCACCTTGAAGATCCTTAAGGAATCTCGCATTTATCCTAAGGGCAATAAGAAGTCATCGGAAAGTTTTAGTGGGTTTGTTTATTGAAACAAATCCCCTGGCTGCAGTATGGCATTTGGTTTTGAGAAAGCAAGACTGAAGGTAGGGCGAATAATTAAAAAAAAGAAAAATCCAAACCCGTTGCTGTGGAGTTGATTCCGACTCATAGTGACCCTAAAGGACAGAGTAGAGCTGTCTCATAGGGTTTCCAAGGAGTGGCTGGTGGATTTGAACTGCCAACCTTTTGGTTAGCAGCAGTTGCTCTTAACCAGTATGCCACCAAAGTTTCTGGGAGAATAATTAGGATAATTTTTTTTTAATTTTAAATAATTAAGGTGAAAAATAACAGTGGTTTGAAATAGGGGAGCCAGCAGTGAGGATGGAGAAAAGTTAGCAGATTCAATAGCTGGAAGTGCAATCATTTGAGTTTGAGGGCTATTGGATGTAGAAGTGAGGGAAGGGAAAGAATTGATCATTATTCCTCGGTTTCTGGCTTGGAGAAGCATTTCCAAAGATAAGGAATTCAGGAGGAGGAGCACAGGTCTGGTGAACAGAGATGAGGGGAGAGGATGAAGTTAAGGTCATACTGCAAGTTCATAAACAAGCTGATAGGTCACACATCTCCTGATTCTTCTTTTGTAAAAATTTCTTTTATTGTACTTTACTTGAAGGCTTACAGAACAAATAGTTTCTTATTAAACAGTCAGTACACATATTGTTTTATGACGTTGGTTAATAAACCCACGACATGTCAACACTCTCTCTTCTTGACCTTGGAGGACCTTTTTTTTGGTGAAAATATACATAGCCAAAGTTACACCATTTCAAAAGCTTCTATATGTACAATTCAGTGACATCGATTACATTCTTCTAGTTGTGCTGCTATTCTCACTGTCCTTTTCCAAATTATTCCATCACCATTATTCAATTTACTGCCCCTTAGGCTTCCCATCAAACCTTTTGAGTTGCTGTTGTCAATTTGATCTCACATAGATAATTCTTTTTTTTTTTTCTATACCTTAGATGAAGGTTTACAGAACAAATAGTTACTCGTTAAACAGTTAGTACACATATTGCCCATGACAATGGTTAACAACCCCACGACATGTCAACACTGTCCCTGCTCAACCTTGGGTTCCCTATCACCAGCTTTCCTGTCCCCTCCTGCCTTCTAGTCCTTGTCTCTAGACTTCTGTGCCTCATTAGTCCCATTTTGTTTTATGAGGCTGTCCAGTCCCCAGCTGAATGGTGAACATCGGGAGTGACTTCACCACTGAGCTAAAAGGGTTTCCGGGGGCCATACTCTTGGGATTTCTCCAATCTGCCAGGCCAGTAAATCTGGTCTTTTTTTGTGTTAGAATTTTGTTCTACCTCCTTTTCCACCTCTGTCCAAGACCCTGTATTGTGATCCCGGTCAGAGCAGTCAGTGGTGGTAGCTGGGTACCATTTAGCTGTACTGGACTCAGTCTAGTGGAGGCCATGGTAGCCGTGGTCCCTTAGTCTTTGGACTAATCTTTTCCTTGTGTCTTGTTCTCTTAATTCTCCCTTGCTCCCGAAGGGGTGAGACCAGTGAAGTATCTTAGATGGCTGCTCATAGGCTTTTAAGATCCCAGACACTACTCACCAAGGTAGAATGTAGGACATTGTCCTTATAAACTGTGTTATGCCAGTTGAGCTAGATGTTCCCCGAGACCATGGTCCCCACAGGCCTCTGACCAGAAATTCAGTTCCTCGGGGAGTTTGGAAGTGTCTATGGAGCTTCCATGAACTTTTCTTGTACAAGTTGTGCTGGCTTCCCCAGTATTGTGTACTGTCTTACCCTTCACCAAAGTTACCACTTATCTATTGTCTATTTAGTTCCCCCTCACCCCTCCCATCCCTCATAACCAACAAATATTGTTACTTTTTGTGTGTAAACTTTTACATGAGTTTTTACAGTAGAAGTCTCATACCACATTTGTCCTTTTGTGATTGACTTATTTCACTCAACATAATGTCCTCCAGTTTCATCCATGTTAGGAGATGCTTCACAGACTCATCATTGTTCTTTATCTTTGCATAATACTCCATTGTGTGTATGTACCATAGTTTGTTTATCCATTCGTCTGTTGATGGGCATCTAGGTTGTTTCCATCTTTTTGCTATTGTGAACAGTGCTGCAATGAATATGGGTGTGCATATGTCTGTTAGTGTGATGGCTCTTATTTCTTTAGGATATATTCCTAGGAGTGGTATTGCATTTTGTAGTGCTTTTGTTTTGTGGTGCTGACGTTTTCTTTGTTCCTCTTACTCTCCTGTGCTGAGTTCCTTTTGTTTGTGGAATTTTTTTTTCATTTCTTTTGTTTTTGTAGGTTTTGTTTTTACTGAGACTTTATGTCTTTCTTCTTTATTTTGATGAGGTTTGTTAACTTTCTTTGTGGTTACCTTGAAATTTACCCTTATCTTCCTAGGTTTGAACCAGTCTATTATTACTCGGTATCACCTTGCCTTCCTCTCCATTAGAAGGTTCTATACCTACAATGTTTATTCCCTCTTTTATTGTTCTGATGCTGTTGTCATTTACAGATTAACCTCTGGTTCCCTGTTGTAATTCTTTTGGTTTTGCATAGTCCTTAAGAGTTCATTTCCTAGGTTGGTATCTGGCTAGTATAATCCTGTGTCCTAGATTCAGCCTGTGGCCTAATAGTTTGTTCTCAGATTGAAGGACTCCCTTTAAAAAGTCTTGTAAGTCTGGTTTGGTTTTTACATAGTCCTTTAATTTCTGTTTATCTGGAAATGACCTAATTTCACCATCATATTTGAACAAGAGTTTTGCAGGATATATTATTCTTGGCTGGCAATTTTTTTCTTTCAAGGTTTTATGTATGTCATCCCATTGCCTTCTTGCCTGCATGGTTTCTGCCAGATAATCCGAGTTTAGTCTTATTGTTTCTCCTCTGTATGTGACTTTTTGTCTTTCTCAAGCTGCTCTCAGGATTCTTTGTCTTTGGTTTTAGCGAGTGTGATTATGATATGCCTTGAGGATTTTCTTTTGGGGTCTATCCTATATGGGATTTGTTGAGCTTCTTGGATGGTCAGCTTTTCATCTTTCATGATATTGGGGAAATTTTCTGTCAGCAATTCTTCAATGATCCTTTCTGTGTTTTATGTTTTCTCCCCCTGTTCTGGAACTCCAATCACTCGCAGGTTTTTGCTTTTGATTGTATCCCACATAATTCTCAGGGTTTCTTCATTTTCCATTGTTCTTTTGATTTTTCCTCAAACAGAGTTGTATCCAAGTGTTTGTCTTCAACTTCACTGATCCTGTCTTCCATTGTTTCAAACCTGCTCCTCAGCCCTTCTATGACACTGTCCATTTCTGAAATCTTGTTGTTTATCTTTTGGATTTCTAATTGTTGTTTTTGTATGATTTCTGGTTGTGAATTTATTTTAGCATTTTGTACCTGTATTATTTTCTTGAATTCTTCCATTTTTTTGGTCTGTATTTTCCATGAATTTGTCTATTTTTTCCTCATTTTTGTCTGCTTTTTGCTTCAACTCTTGGATAATTCTGAATATTAGAGATTTGAATTCCCTATCAGTTAGGTCTAGTGCCTTTTCTTCTACTGGAAAGTCATCTGGTGTTTTACTTTGGATGCCTACTGGAACCATCTTGTCCTGTTTTTGTCAATGTTTTGATATTTTCTGCTGTATTCGGGACATTCAGTGGTATTTTCCTTGTTTATTGATTGTAGATTTGTTTGTTTCGTCCTGCTTTTTTGTTTTATTTGGTTATGTCTGAGCAGGCAGGCTGTGCATTCTTTGTTGTTTGCTCATCTGTGGGCACGATACTTTTCACCTCCTTCTCCAATGGGCAGGGTCAGTCACTCAGGTATGGTACTCCAGGGCAGGTCTAGCTGAAGGGGAGTTGCTGGGATGGGTTTTTTGTGGCACGTACCAGGGCTGACAGTGCAGACTGGGAATCGGTGCAGGGAAGATTCCAGTAGGCCATGCCTATGCTGCTTGGGAGTGTGGTGTTCAGCTCATGGTGCAGGTAGGCAGGAAGGAGGGGGTAGATTGTGATGTGTGGAGCTAAGATTGGTATGGGAAAGATAAGCAAGACAAGAGAGGAACAGGAGCCAAAAACATAGACACAAACAAAAAAGAGTGCTGAGGGAGCTTGCTATTGAAGTGGAGAGATGAGAGACTGAGAAATGGGGAACAACAAAAATGAAAAAAAAAAAAAGAGAAAGGGTAAAAGAAAAAAATGAATAAATTGAGAGACTGGAAATGAAGAAAGACAAAAAGGGAACGAGAGAGAAGAAAACAAAGAAACAAACAAAAAAAGAAAAAGAAAAGAAAAAAGAAATGCCCCCAGGGATGTCCCTGTGCATCTACACAGAGTAAGGGAGTAACTTCCAAGCCATGCAGTACTGCCTGGCTAGAAGGGGCTCCCAAGCCAAGAAAACAAACAAACAAATCAAAACAGAACAAATCAGAGCAAACAAACAAACAAAAAAGCCCCAGGGGTACCACCAGCATGGCAGCATGGGCCAGGAAGCAGTTTCACAGTGGAGTGCTGTTTCGCAGCCTTTCAGGAAGAAGGAAAGATGGTACACAGAGCCAGGTATTTGAGAGAAAGGAAGGGGAGGTGGTGAGAGGTAAGAAAGAAATCTAAGGAAGCAGAAAAAAGCAACACCAGCAGCCAACAAAAGGCAGTCAGGGAGCTGGCTAGTGTGTGCAAGTGGAATCCAAGCAACACCGGGGTGAAGCTGGTGCTTCCTGGCCAAGAGACTGTGGCTGCAGGAAGCAGAGGAGGTTAAGTGGGGGTGAAGAAGGGTGGGGGGTGGGAAAGCCTATATTGCTGGTTACCAGTTGTTCTGTCTCCTGCTGGAAGCTCCGTGAAGCTGCTTTCTCATACCCCCTGTTGGGTGATCTCCAATAGGAGTCCAAGATGGCGGATCTGTGATGCTGTAGCTGATAGGGGACCTCTGTATGTATTTCTCCTCTCTCTCTGTTCTTGGTCAGTTACTTATTCCATTCGGTGCTTGGCTGAGTTCTTTATCTCTTCATTTGTTGCCTAGGGTTTCAGGATTGACGTGTGACTTTGTTTGACTTAGTTTTTCTGATCTTTGCTACAGAGGGATGGTGTGGTCCTTCTGACTATAGAGCCATGTTGCCCAGAAGTCATCTGCTGATTCTTGATCAAAGTTCTCTCTCCCATGCCTTCTCTCATTCCAGTGGTTCTCATACCTTAGTCTGCTTTAGAAAGAGCTGGAAACCAAGATAAAAATACAGGTAACCAGAGCACACCTGTGTAACCAGAGCACACCTGTGTAGATCTGATTTAGTGTGTGTGGGATGCAACTTGGGCATCTGCACTTCTAACAGGATCCTCCAGTCATTCTAAGGCACACCGAATATTGAGAACAATGGCACTCCACCATGCAGTATCTGCCCATTCCGAATCATGTAGATTATCTTAAGCTGTTTCACAATTTTCTACCTGATAGGAAAATAGAACCAACCTTCTTCTACATACCATAAAGGGCTTTCTGTTTCATAGTTAGTGCCTGCTTGCTTCAGGGAAGGGAACCAGATAGGAAAGAGGCTATGGTAATGAAAAAGGATCAGAAGTCTAGATTGGTAATCACTGAACATAGATGGAAATTAATGCTAGGGTAAACATATTAGCTTCCCATGTTTCCGAATTGTAGAGGGGAGAAAAGGGCAGAAAGTGAAAATTCTAGGATGTTAGTTACTCAAGAAGGGAATTAAAAGGAGATGGGGAAAGAACTGCCAGAGACAGAATTGGGAGCAAAGTGAAAATCCCCAGGAGAGTATATGGAAACCAAAGTGTCCTTCCATGATGTGCTCTGACATGCTGCAGTGTTACCTTTCTATTTATTTATAATTTTGTTTTGCTTTAAATTTGGTACAGGACATGCTAGGAGATTTGTTTACTCCGATAGAAACACCAGAAGCTCAAAACAGAGGCTTTCTCAAGGGATTGTTTGGTGGAAGTGGACAAACATTTGACAGAGAAGAACTCTGTGAGTAAACTCCTGGTTATAAAAGTGTATCACAAAACAGAAGACCTGTTTCTCTCTCTCTCTGTCTCTCTCTGTGTAACTTAATGTAATATGTCATCTCAAATTCTACACTAGGTTCTTTTTGCTTTTATCTTAAAGTTTGATCAGCTGTCTTCTTTTACACCATGAAAATCATTCCTGATTACCAAATGTGAATAAAATTCGTTGCTTCAAAGTAGGAAATAGTTTAGCAAAAATGGTACATGTAACTAATACAAATAATGTGCAAACTAATAAATGTGTCACTTGCCCATAGATCATACCTCAGGGAAGGGTGATGATGTTCACTTATAAAAGCCTGAAAAACAAAATTTGAATCTGCTTGCCTTTAACCATTGCTAAAAAACAGATTCTTTACTCAGAGTGCAAACACTACAAAATAAATTACTGTAAAGTTCTACCAGTGAGACTCTCGTAAACGATAATGGAAAAGCAGTAGTAAGATACTAGGGAACATTTTCAGAGAGAAGACGAGACTATGTTTTCCAGGATCTTCCACCACCATTTAGTCTTGAAGATCAAAGCTCCTTTTCTCTTGAACTTTTAACTGTGTGAAAGATCTAGGTGCCTCCATACAATGGGGTATTATTTGGCCATACAAAGAAAAGACGTTGATACAAGCTACAACATGGCTGAACCTTAAAAACATCATGCTAAGTGAAAGAATCCAGGCACAAAAGGCTATATACTGTATGATTCTACTTATGAAATATCTAGAATAGGAAAATCCATAGAGATAGGAAGTACATTAGTGGTTTCCAGGAGCTGGAGGAAGTGGGGAATGGGAGTGACTGCTAATAGATCCAGGCTTTCTTCTTGGGATGATGAAAATGTTCTAAAATTAGATAGTGGTGATGGTTCCACAACTCTCAGTTCAGTAAAAACCATTAAAATGTATACTTTAAAAGGGTGAATTGTATGGTATGTGAATTATATCTCAGTAAAACTATTATTGGAAAAAATACAGGTTCCATCCTTGATGTTACATCCTTGTGACTGCTCGCTAAATTTCTGCCAAAACAACTTTTTTACAATAAAATTTTTTTACTTCATTAAAAATGAAACTGAACTTTATTTAAGTGGATAGATTTTTAGTCTTTTATAAAATACAGAATTTTAACATATGTATATTAACATAAAGAGACTTGGTGGTGCAGTGATTAAAGCAATCAACTGCTAACTGAAAGGTCAGCAGTTCGAAACCACCACCAGCTCTGCAGGAGAAGGATGTGGCAGTCTGCTTCCGTGGAGATTTACAGCCTTGGGAACCCTGTGGGGTCGCTATAAGTCAAAATTGATTCCATGGCAGTGAGTTTGGTTTTTGGTTTGGTATATTAACATCCATCATGCATATACCCCATTTTCTAGTATTTACACACACATACAAAGAAAGAGAGAGTAGAAATTTTTCAAAAAAGAAAAAAAAGGAAGAAAAACTGAGACCTACAAAGACCAATACTGAGATGAGCAGAGAAAGGTTGTAATGAAGATCTGGGCAGAAACTTAAGCAAAAGATCAGGACTGAGATTGGAATAGACACTAACAAAGCTTATGTATGAGGCCACATGGGAGTCCTGGATGGCGCAAACGGTGAAGTATTGAACTACTAACCAAAAAATTGGTTGTCAAACTCACCCAGAGGCCCCTTGGAATAAATTCCTGGCTATTTGCTTCTGAAAGTTCACAGCCTTGAAAACCCTATAGAGCGCAGTTCTACTCTGCAGCACACACTGTCACCAGGAGTCAGGATAGACTTGATGGCTATGAGTTTGGTTTGGTTTTTGGTTTGGATGAGGTCCTGTATAATGTACAATTATACCATATTATATAGAACCCATAAAAAACCCCAAAAAGTCATATAGTCATATCATATAGATAACGTCTCTTATGGTCTCTTATACATTTTTCTTAGGTAAGTGCTAACATCTCCAAACACATGTATATGACAGGACCAAATATGTCTCTTTTAATGAGAGTTATGACAGAAGAATTTAATATAAATACTTTGTTTTGGTGACATACTTGAATGATTGTATGAATTTCTGACAAAATGTTTTAAATTGCTATGGCTTGAATTCTCAGTTGGGGAAGCTTCCGCAGGAAGAGCATCCCGAAGCCTTGCCCAGCACATCCCTGGACCAGGTGGTATAGAAGGAATGAAAGGTGCCGCTGGAGGGGTGATTGGAGAGCTGACCCGTGCACGGATCGCGCTTGATGAAAGAGGACAGAGGTTAGGGGAGCTGGAAGAGAAAACCGCAGGCATGATGACCAGCGCAGAAGCATTTTCCAAACATGCACATGAGGTATGTTACCTAAGGCACCTCCATATGGTAGTAACTTTACTTAAACATTTATATTACGTTTTTAAATACTCTAATATATTGATGGAGCCCTGGTGGCGCAGTGGTTAAGAGCTACAGCTGCTAACCAAAAGGTCGCAGTTCGAATCCACCAGCTGCTCCTTGGAAACTCTGGGGCAGTTCTGCTCTGTCCTGTAGGGTTGCTATGATGTTCCTTCTTTATCTTAGAGGATAATTTAAATGAAAATTATCTAGTGGTTCTGATACATTGGACCTATATTGTGTATCAGCTGCTTAAAAAATAGGTAGGTAGATTATGTGATCTACCCAAGAAGGTGTGAGGGGCAGTGTAGGTTGGGATACACACTCCATTTTGTCTCAATCATTAAAAGTCATTTCCTTTCAATCTTTACTGCTTAGCTGTTTTTTTAATCTTTCTCATATGCACTTTATCCCACAGAATAAAGGAAGCCACACAATTTTATAAGTTTTGAAATTTGCTAGATATGTATGATTAGCTCAGTGTAGGCTTGCTTTGATTAACAATTTTAAGGATTATTTAAACACTTTATGATGACTTTTTTTTTTCTTTGCAGTTAATGCTCAAATATAAGGATAAGAAATGGTACCAGTTCTAAACTTCTAAAGAAGCTGTGACTGCTTTGAGAAACCATTATTCAGGGAAACCAAATTTATTCCCAGCATCACTATTCAACTGCTAGAAGCCAATTTCTTCTACAAAATGTTTCATTACCATCCATCTGAAGTTATCATAAGGGAGACTTATCAGAGACGCTGTACAACCCAAAGGCTGGAACCCTGGTTTAAATCCTGAGACATGGCTGAATTTGCCTTTTTTCCCACGTGGAATGGAGCTATCATCTTGGCATGTAGTTAGCTAAGGATTTACATTTAGGAACTATGAGGAGTCCTGGTTTGAAAAAAATCCTGTAGAAACAAAAGCATTAATGCACTTGATGAAAAAAAAATCTTTGCATGATAAACTAACATCTTAAGAGGAAAAGAAAAAAGCATGTTGTGACAGAAGAAAAAAAGATTCATGGTCAACTATTTTTATTAATTGGGCTACACCCTACAGTTTAAAAATCTGCATTAGAAGATATCAGTGCATTTCAAGTATATTTGCCACACCCAAGTGAAAAGGAAAACCAACCAAACAAAGCCCAGAGTTTTCTTCTCATCTGTCACTCTCCTTATACAGAAGAGTAAGCCATTATTGACCTTATGACAGGAGTCTGATTAACGTTCTTCTCTCTCCATGATATTTTACATCATTCATGGTTCTCGGTCGTAAGCAAGTATTGCCAGTACAGTAAATTATTCCCAACACAATTATTTTCATTTTATCACCTTCAAAATGAATTGCTATTTTTAGTCACAAACCATGCAGGTTTGGGTCACCTCACAGCATTTTTTTCAGCCTGACTTGTACTCTACAGGGGAGTCGATAATAGGTTTGAGGAAACTATAGGAACAATGAGTTAGTTTTGAGAACTGATTTCACAAAAAGTGAAATCTCACACACCCTAGTTTCGATTTCAAAAGTGATATGTTCTTAAAACTCCATTTGTATCCTTGTCTGCCAATTACACACTATATTACCGTTCAGACCCAGTGGAGTCTTCAGTCCAGAGGTGCTCCTAGCAGCCTGACATTCACAGACCAAACCAGTCATTCTCTTTAGAATGATTCAGTAAAGCCTCGGTTAATGTTTTGGGAAAGGGATTCTGACTTATTATTACATTTCTGATTAACAAGGGCTTTCATTAGGAAATACTCTTCAGTTCAGTACTTGGTATTGAAAATCTTTATAAAATGTAGTGACATTTTTAGCTGTCGTGGCTTTGGTCATCATGATGTATAACAGAAATAGATGGGAAATTTAATAACACAAAATCAATTATTTTATCACTCATTAGGCTAAATAATAAAAGCCACAGTATTATGGCAACAGATGCCAAATGCCTATTCCTTATTAAAAACTCTTTTTAAAATGGAATGAAAGAACATGTACTTAACATGATAAGAATATCTGTCATAAATCAAAGGGAAGCACTAAAGGTAAAACAAAGTGCAGACACAGGTTGTTGTTAGTGACCATGACTGTGGAAGTCAAGTCACAGAGTGAGTATATGCAAGACTCATCCTGCAGTATGCTGTTCCTTCAATATGAATTTTGTTTTTAATTAAGGGTTTTTGCTTTTTGAATTTTGGTTAATCAAGGTATTACTGGATTTATATTTATGTTTCTTAAGAATTCACCATTTTTCTGAAGTCCAGATTATCTTAATAGTATTTTTGTTTGTTTCTTTAGATGGTGGATTTTTTTTTTTTTAAATGGTGCATCCTTTACAATGTTCTGTGTAATTTTGAGAAGAGTAAAGATGATTGAAGGAGCCAGGAAATGTTATGCCAGGATAGCATTTCTCAGAGTCCTTGAATTCTCCTGATTTCTTAGAAGAGTCTCTCCAGGAATCTCCCTATAGACTCCCATGAACAGCCTTAGGGTAAGAGCCTGGAAACACAGACATGACACATCAAATTAGATGGTAAAAATATTCAGGAGACTTGAAACCAAGATTTAGAGAACATCAGCAGCTGAATGGCACTATTTGTACCGAAGGACCCAGTTTTCTGACTTTCTGAACAAATGTGTTATCATTTGTATATTTAAAAAAAACTAAGAGTGAAATATTAGCTGATTTTAGAAATAACAAAATTCCATCTAAAGTGGCATCAAATTCAATGAATATCTCTAAAGCCCCCATGTAAGAGTTGCTTTAACTTGTTTGACATCAGGGTTTCTCAACAGCGGCATTATTGACAGATAACTCCTTGTTGTGAGGACTGTCCTGTGCATTGTAGGATATTTAGCAACATCCTTGGCCTCTGCCCACTAAATGCCAGCAGTACCCCCTAGTAGTGACAATCAAAAATGTCTCCAGTGTTGGCAAAATTGTGCCGCTGAGAGATACTGTTCTACATCATGTAGGAGGCACAGATTGTGTGAATATGTAATATATATGCCTTGTTGTATAAAAGTACACATCATACATATCAAGATAAATAGTTACACCCAAAAATTACATGCGTGGTTCATATGCAATAAAATACAATTTTGGAGAAAGCCTATATGAATCAGTGATAAATAACAATGACAGAATATTTTAAAGCATACAGAGGAAAGATCAAAAAGGGCAACATAGTATTTCATAGTAGAAGTGCTTACAGTTCTGGCTTCAATGAATTGATCAAGTGTTTATAATTAGCACATCAGCTGAAAGTAAACAGGTGCTTCTGACATGCTTGAAAAGAATAGATCCTTTTAAGTAGTTTAAATACGTATTTCAAAATTGTTTTTATAAACCCCCTTTCTTAATGTAAGGATAACTTCATCCTGTAAACTCCTGATTAATGGAATCCAAATTAATGAGGTTTTACTGTATCAAAATTATTTTTATAATTCAAAGCGCTAGCAATAACAAAACTGTAATGTGGATGTGCTTTTTCTCTTTGAACATTTCCATTCTATTGCACTGACCTTAGCATGCACACGTAAACACAACACACACACCCCATCACCGTCATCATCACCACCATCACCACCATCATCATCATCTTTGGAAAATGAGTACTATTAATCCATGTAATTCTTTGCATCTTTCTTCATCTTTACTATTTAAATGTCTTCCCCCTATCTTCAAATATAAGAAAAATACTCCTAGTAACCTGAACAGTGAGAAAGAAAATTACTCTGAGCCTTTGTTTTCATCAAAATTACTTTAAATCTCCTAAGGTATCATGAGAAGGTAAGGCCTGCAAACCACAGTGTCAACTCAACCAAAAATCTTTGCCATCTAGTTGATTCCAACTCATAGCGACCCTACAGGACAGAGCAGAACTGCCCCACAGGGTTTCCAAGGAATGGCAGGTGGATTTGAACTGCCAACCTTTTAGTTAGCAGCCAAGTTCTTGGCCACTATGCCACGAGGGCTCCACAGTGTCAACAAGTGGACCTTGTCTCCCTATGACTCCCTCAAGACATAAGCCCCTCTTACTGTCCCAATAGCATATGGACCTTTTCATTCCATTCATCAATGAGAAGCTAGAAGTATTTGTATTCCTGGTTCTAATCATATGAGCAATAATCCCTACCATGAGACCATCCATTAATCTTGGGAGGGGGGTGATGTCTGGTTTATCATTTGTCATTTAATTCCCTACAAAAGCAGTGATACAGACTTTGCTTCACACAGGTCATTGAGCCTAGAACTTACTGCCCCAGTCACCATCCTGGTTGTTGTCTGACTGCAACTTCAGGGGGACAGTGACAGAACTGAGATGTTTTCCAGTAATTCAGTCATAAAGACTATTTTTCAAATCTCTTAGTCTTTGAGTGATTCTCAAGTTAATAAATCAAAATCCAAGTCTCCATCTCTCAAATTTTTAAGGGATTTTTGAGAAAAGTTTACTGTTGGAGTCCCTTTTTATGTGACCCATATGTCCAGTTTCAAAGATACCAGCTATCTGTTATCTACATTAAGGAATCACCATGGCTTTGAGAGAGAAAAAAATAAGATTATACTTAAGGGTGTTGAAGAAGATTAAAATAGGTTCCTTGAGATACTTGGTTATAATTTGAGCAGAAGGGAAAAATAAAGCGGGTCTGGAAAAGTAGGCTAAAAACTTGGCTTAGGATCACTGGGACAACCCAGGAATATGTCTGTGATTACAGCCTGCCCTTGTGGGAACAACGGCTGGTTCAGAGAGGGCACATTGGATTAGAGAGGGCAATGCCAAATGGAGCTGAGGCATTTATATCAGATCTTGCTCTTTGTGTTGGGAGAAACGTGGTAGCCTTCACAGCTTCTTCACCCCTGTCCTCTTAGCCCAACCACATTTTGGGTTAGGTACTATTACACATACACACTGCCCCAAGGCCAGAAATACTTGCCAGTAAGTCAGGTACTTGAGTTGAGCGTTATCTCCAGTATATACCGTTACAGGGAGTGTGATTGTTGGCATAGCAAGTTTAGTGTGTAGATTTGCAGAGAACATAGCCCTGGAAGGATGAGACGCAAAAGAGGTAAGATCTGACTTGGGAAAGGAGAAATAAGTGTCAATTTGGTGCATGAGGTTTATGCTGAGGAGGGACATGGGAGCCAGAGTGAAGTGGAAGAGACATTGATGAGGAACCAGAAGCACAGCTGGTTACCTTTATTTGTGTTTTATCTAGGGGAGTGATTCTCAACCTTGGCCATACTCACCCAAGGAGCTTTTAAAATTCCCAATTATATCAAAATCCCTCTTGGTGAAAACCAGATGTCAGTATTTTTTTAAGTCCCCAATGTGGTTCTAGTCCAGCCCAGGTTGATAACCACTCTTTATGGCCAACTAAAAAAGACTCTTGTCTACCTTGGCTAGTGACCCAGCCCCACCTCTCAGAGGTCAGGGAAGGCAAGATGTAGGAGACAGGCTTGACTGCACTAATGTTTGCTCTGTGTCTCACATAGAGCAAAAGTGTGTGCAAATTTCTGACCAGGCAATGATACATTAACTCTTAATAACTCTGTCTTTGCACTATTCTCCTATGTCACTTGCTTATTCCAATTCAAACATCTAGGTTTTTGATTGTTTTATACATGTGATATCCCAAGATATCAGAAATATCTCAATAAGCTCAACAACATGTAAAGCTAAGTGGGAGTCTCAATAGTTGGACAGCTGTAATTCTCAAAACAAGCATTTATTAAATCAGGTCCAAATTCATTATTCATTCTTCTTTTGGAGGAGACATGGGTACCAGGTACCTCTTCTGATATAGGAATATTTTATTGGACTTGTTCTTAGCAAGAAGGGAGAACAACTCTTCATGTTTGATTGTTGTCTTAGCTCTCAAGGCCACTTGGATTTATTTTCTTAGTTACTGGACATGTGTTTAAAGGGAAAAGAATGCCTGTAACTCATTATCTGACTGCCAGTGTCCTGAAAGAGTGCTTACTCCACCAAGAGGGGAAGTGCAGCCTATCGACAGCTATAATACACAGTGAGAAAAAAATTCAGAGAGTTACCTCCTCTCATACTGCTTCCCTTCTGGTAATGGCCCATCTTTCTCAACGACAAAACCAGAAAATAAACTAGTTGGTGGTTTTGGACAATTGTACACAGGATCAAAATCTCTAATAACTTATAATTTTTAGTACTTAATTATGTGATGTTTTATTCTAGGAAATAAGATACAGATGACATCATTGATGTATCTTTCTTTCATCTTCAGAATTTTTGCATCTTTTCAGAAAATGACAAATTACTATTTTTCTGTTGCACTCAGCGGTTGTGACTATACTTAACAAAATTCTTGTAGTCTGTAGAAATATCAATAAAATTGTATATGTTTGTACATAGATGCTCTCTTATGTCATGATGTCATACATTACTGATGATTTTTGTCAACATTAAATATAGATAGAGGTAAGACCCTCATTTACAGCACTGAGAAGTATAATTTTTCAAAGTGTAATTGTTTTTAAAAGGTGGGGTGTGGGGTAGGGTAGCAATGTACAGAGTATTGATTTGAACTAAAAAAATGAAGAAAAAAAACCCTAAACACAAGTTTCCCAAAACTCATAGATTTTACTGTTGTTGTTGAGTGCCACTGAGTCAATTCTGACTCATAGTGACCCATAGGGTTTCCTAGGCTGTAATCTTTATGGGAGCCGATCACCAGGTCTTTTCTCCTGTGGAGCTGGGATGTGTTCCAACCATCGACCTTTCATTTAGCAGCTGAGCACTTAACCATTGCACTACCAGAAGTCCTTTAGATTTTACTAGATTGTGTTAACCTAAAACGCTAGAAATACTGAGCCATTCAAAGTTTCCATCAAGTTGGGGATGCAGACAACTTTTTATTGGAAAACTTTGAAGACAACTTTTAAGGACGTTGACTGATTTTCACCTTTGGTGAAAAACAAAAATACACTTGGTGAGAGTTTTTCTTAAGAAGTTGAGGTTAAATAAGACGTTCCTACAAATTTTTAACATACAGATTTCACTTCCCCATATCTTTTCAGGTCAAGCCTTAATCTCCATCCAGGCAGGATTAGCCTATGATGGGTTTATACCACAACCTAGTGGTTGTGATGAACATTCACTAACCCAAAACCAAAACTGAAAACCAAACCGATTGCCATCCAGTCAAGAGTCAATTCCAACTCATAGCAACCCTAGGACAGAGTAGAGCTGCCCCATGGGGTTTCCAAGGCTGTAATCTTTAAGGAGGAGCCCTGGTGGCACAGTGGTTAAGAGCTATGGCTGTGAACCAAAACGTGGGCAGTTGGAAAACCTAAGGGGCAGTTCTACTCTGTCCTATAGGGTCGCTGTGAGTCTGAATCAACTCGACGGCAAACGAGGATCTTTATGGAAGCAGACTGCCACATCTTTCTCCCAAAGAGTGGCTGGTGGGTTCAAACTTCCAACCTTTGGATGAGCAGCCAAACTCTTAGCTACTGTACCACCAGGGCTCCTTCACTAACCCAACATCTCCAAAAATCCTATAGAAAGAATGTGCTCTCCAGCTCCGCTGGCTTTTCGTCAGCATAGTTAATTTCTCTCCAGTCTCTTTATGTTTAGCTACTCTATAGCCTTAACCAATTAACGTTATTCTTCCAAATCCCACATAATTATCTCAGGAAAAATCCACCCCTCACCACCATAATTTCCCTCCTAGTTTTGGTTTCATATAAAAATTAAAACAACAACAACAATCAACCAACCCTAAGTAACAAAATGTTTTGCAATTAAAAGTGCAAATATAAAGACCAAAAACCCAAACCCACTGTTGTCAAGTCAATTCAGAGTCATAGTGACCCCATAGTGTTTCCAAGACTGTCGATCTCTACAGAAGCAGACTGCCACATCTTTCTCCCGCGGAGCCACTGGTGGTTTAGAACTGCCGATCTCTTAGTTAACAGTCACTCGTGTCCACTGTGCCACCAGTGCCCCTTAAATATAAAGACAGACCCTTTAAATTCCAAATGCCCTTTCTTCCCTTCAGAATTTCCTCCCTCCCCTTCTTTCTTCTCTCCCTTCTTTCCATTCTGTCCAAAAGTCATTGGCAAACCTGAGCAGGTTGATAATGGCAGCTCCACACAAAGACTGCCTTGGAGCAGGTGAGAGGGACAGGCCATAGGTGGATGGAGTTGGAGTAGGGTGGCAAGGCAGCCTTTTGGTGGTCAGTAATGGTAGTCTGTGTGAGGTAGGCATTGGAGCAGGGCAGAAGGTTGAAGTGGAATGGAGGAACAGGACATTTATATAGTCTAAGTATCTTCGCAAAAACTAATTATTAATAATAAAGAAAAAATATAATTTTACACTAGAGTAACCTGGCAGACACCATCTTAATCAAGTGATTAACACACCACCAGTAATAGGACAAATTAATGTTATGTGTCCCCTGACAGGATGTAATGATAACACAGAAATTTCTTCTATGATATTCCTGCGAAAAATGCTTAATCTGGGTTTAACATGAGGAAAAAAATCAGACAATTTGGACAAAACCAAATTGAGAGATATTCTATAAAATGACGGCCCTGTATTCTTCAAAATTTTCAAGGTCATGAAAATCAAGGAAAGATGGATTTTCCAGATTTGACAAGACTATGGAGAAATGCTACTAGGTTCAATACGTGATCTGGGATTGGAGTCTTCTGCTATAAATGACATAACAGGAGCACCTAGCAACACTTGAGTGTGGTTTCCGACTTAAGTGGGATTCTTTGTACTATTATTGAAACTTTTAAAAATTTTATTTTGTTTTTGTTGTTGAGAATATACACAGCAAAACATACACCAATTCAACAGTTTCTACATGTAAAATTGAGTGACATTGATTACATTCTTCAAGCTGTGCAACCATTCTCACCTTCCTTTTCTGACTTGTTCCTCCCTCATTAACAAAAACTCACTGCCCCCTAAGTTTCCTATCTGATCTTCTGAGTTGCCGTTGTCAATTTGATCCCATACTGATAGATCTTGAAAGAGCACAAGGCTCAAAGCAGACATTCTTAACTAGTTAATCTAAACAATTATTTGATTTTAAGAAGACTTCAGGGTATATTTTTGGTTTAAGGTTTAAAGGTTACCTCAGGGCAATAGTTTCAGGGGGTCATTCAGTTTCCATGGCTCCAGAAAGTCTGGAGTCCATGAGAATTTCAAATTCTGTTCTGCATTTTACCCCTTTTGATCAGGATTCTTCTATAGAATCTTTGATCAAAATGTTCAGTAGTGGTAGCTGGGCACCATCAATTTCTTCTGGTCTCATGGCAAAGGATTGTTGAAACTTTTAAGTTTGAAATTGCTTCAAAATAAAATTATAAAACTATAAGATATTGTTTCAATTTTGTTGAATAACTTGTATTTCAATGACACTATCTTCCAACATAGCAATGGTCAGCTTCTTTATGAGTTAAACAATGTTTTTGTGAGCTGGTTTGGGAATCTAACCATTATTTAAAACATTTGCTTTTTACAAGTTTGTTTTAATTACAAAAATAATACATGAATGCATATTTGTAATCAAACCAAATAATAAAAGATTTAGACAAAATAAAGTGAAAGTTTCCCTTGGTCACCTCCTACCATTATCTGTAGTCAGTTATTGGTTTGATGTGTTTCCTTCCAAACATTATTCTTGTTGCAACTTGCTTAGTCATTCACTGATACGTCTTAGAGATCTTTCTCTGTCAGTACTTATAAGTAATTCTTTTTAGTTCATTTGTACAATTCCATGGTGTCAATAAAGATAAGCTATTTAAACCATTCTCCTACTGGTAAGCATTTAGATACTTTCCAATCTCTTGATAGTACAAACAAAGACTGCAATGAACCTTGTTGCACCTGCCTTTTGCGTATATATGTACCAGTGTTTCTCTGGGAAAGATATTAAGTGGAATGGATGAGCCAAAGCTTTTAAATAAATGCTATTTAGTCATTCAAACCTTTCAAATAGATGCTATTTAAATAGTCAATTAAACTGACTATCCTTCCATTGGAGCCCTGGTGGCGTAGTGGTTAAGAGTTTGGCTGCTAATCAAAAGGTCAGCAGTTCTAATCCACCAGTCACTCTTTGGAAACCCTATGGGGCAGTTCTATCCTGTCCTATAGGGTCACTATGAGTCAGAGTCGACTCAATGGCAATGAGTTTTTTGGGTTTATTCTTCTATGAGTGTAGAATTACTGTTTCCCTATACCCTTGCCTATTCTCAGTATGATATCTTATGATTTTAACTGGAATTTCCCCAATTACTAGTGAAATTGAGCATCTTTTTATATATTAAATTAGACATTCACAGTTCCTCTTCTGTGACTTGTTTATAATTTTTGGCTATTTTTCTGAATAGCCATGTTATATGGCACCTTGTAGAAGCAGGCTGGGCCCCCATCCGACACTTCCTTCAGATGTTGAGACTGAGGACACCACACACAACACGAAGAGAGTATGAAAAGGTTTATTACTCATATAATGAGGCTCTCTGGGGAGACCAGGGTGGCTCCCAAGCTGGTCTGAAAATGGCTTGAGAGAGAAGGAAAAGAGACTGGCCTGGGATTTTTATTGTGGTTAGGGGTTGGAGATGGGGGTGAAGGTTCCCTCATGTGGCAAGGGGCTTGCATGGTTTGAACCTCCTGCCAATATCAAAGGAGGGGACACAGGCTTTCTTATCAGCATGTCCAGATGTGAGATAGAAGAAGAGGAAGGGATTTGGCTTTAAAGTTGTCAACAGTCAAACATCAAAAAATGGAGTCTGAATCTTTATTACAAGTTATTTATCTAAGAGCTACGGCTGCTAACCAAAAGGTCGGCAGTTCAAATCCACCAACTGCTCCTTGGAAACCCTATGGGGCAGGTTTACTCTGTCCTATAGGATCGATCTGAATCAGAATCAACTCGATGGCCATGGGTTTGGTTTTGGTTTCTGGAAATTAATGTAGCTCATTTATTTTCTATAATTTATTTGTCCTTGCTTTTGAATCCTCTTCCTAAAGGTCATTCAGATATTCTCTCCCTCTTCCTCCCTGAAAGATGGCTTCTGGGCATAGAGGAAGTCTTATATGACCTCATGGCAAAGGGAGAGGGGGTCTTGTGCTGCCTTGGGGTCCTCTATAATAGCAGCTGGTCTGTTCTGACCCTTGAGCACCCTTCACTGATCGATGCTGAAGTACAATGGGTGAGAGTGTTGTTTTCTCTCTTATTTTGGACAGGCCCCTGTGGTCTTCACTTGCTAACTCACCTAACCTTGGCTGTGAATCCCTTTTGGCTTCTCTGTCTTACCCTGGCCCCTAGTTAGACTGTTCATTCTGCAGCTTCTATAGTACCATCTAGTCCCCCCCCCCCACCCCAGCTGCTGCTTAGCCTCAGTGGCCCTATGGTAAACCCACTGGCTCTTATCTTAATTACTTACTACATCTACATTTCCTATGGGGCTGGGGGAGCTTCTGGATACATATCTTCCACGCCACTTCTTGTTGTTAGGTGTCTTGGAGTCGGTTCTGACTCATAGTGACTTTATGTACAACAGAATGAAACACTGCCCAGTCCTGGACCATCCTCACAATCGTTCCTATGTTTGAGCCCATTGTTGCAGCCACTGTGTTGATTCATCTTATTAAAGGTCTTCCTCTTTTTTGCTGACCCTCCTCTTTACTAAGCACAGTGTCCTTCTCCAAGGGCTGATCCCTCCTGATAACATGTCCAAGGTAAGTGAGACGAAGTCTTGCCATCCTCACTTCTAAGGAGCATTCTGGCTGTACTACTTCTGAGACAGATTTGTTCGTTCTTCTGGCAGTCCATAGTATATTCAATATTCTTCACCAACACCATAATTCAAATGCATCAATTCTTCTTCATTCTTCCTTATTCATTGTCCAGCTTTCACATGCATATGAGGCGACTGAAAATACCATGTATTGGGTCAGGTGCACCATAGTCCTCAAGGTGACGTCTTTGCTTTTTAATACTTTAAAGAGGTCTTTTGCAGCAGATTTGCCCAATGCAATACATCAGTTGATTTCTTGACTGCTGCTTCCATGGGTGCTGCTTCCATGGGTGTTGACTGTGAGTCCAAGTAAAATGAAATCCTTGACAACTTCAATATTTTCTCCGTTTATCATGATGTTGCTTATTGGTCCAGTTGTGAGGATTTTTGTGTTCTTTATGTTGAGGTGTAATCCATACTGAAAGCTGTGGTCTTTGATCTTCATCAGCAAGTGCTTCCATGCCACACAGGAGCTGAGACTGACTCAGGAGAATAACCTGGTACTCTCTCTGCCAAACCTCTATTTTCATTCTTCAGCCAGCATTCTTCCCACAGTTCCAGATAGAGAGGAGGACTACTTTGCCTTCCTCAAACTAACATTCACCATCACCCTCTGGTATCAACCCAGAGGGAAGAAATCCAGGAAAAATATGTCTCACTGCTCTCTCTTTTCCTGGATCCAAGGATTTCCTTTTATTTCCCCTTCCTGTCTGCCAGAGATTTCACACATACCACATCTTTCTCCCTTCCTAACTTGCATTTGTGTCTCCCTCTTTCCTGAGCCACAGTGGCTAAATGGCTAAAGGGGAAAATGATTGGAGGGGGTGGGGGGAGGGTAAATAGGATAAAACATATCATTCTAATATTTTCAAAAAATCAGTACCGTTACATATTGCAATGTTTTTGCTCAATGTCCTTCACGTTTTAGCTTTATTGATAATATCACTTATTCATATGAGGTTTTTTTCTTTTAATGTAGTCAGATTTTAAAATCCTTTACTTTTAGGACTTCTCAACTTGATTTTAAAGAAGACTTTTAATTCTATAAAGTCATAAAATACTCTCATATCTTTTTTATTTTCATAGTTACATTTTTATATTTAGGCTTTTAATCCATTTGGAGTTTTCTGTAAACATTTGAGATAGGACTCCAACTTGATATTTTTACAAATGGATAACCTATCACTATACCCCAATTTTTGAATGACTCATCCCTTCCTCACTAATTTGAAACGATATTTTAATCATTTCCCATATAAGCACAGGTTTATGAAATTCTTTAGTCTTCTCTAGTAATCTATTTACCTATTTCTATGCCCTTATCAAACTTTTAAATTACTATAGCTTTCTAAGATGCCTACCATCTGATAGTGATCTTTGTTCTTTTTTAAGTTTGATAGTGTCTTAGCTTCCTAGTGCTGCCGTAACAACACACCACACAGTGGGGGCTCTGAAGAATAGAAACTTACTGTCTCACATTCTGGGGGCCAGAAGTCCAAACTCAGGGTGTCAGCAGGACCCTGCTCTCTCTGTCTGCTCCAGGGGAAAATCCTTCCTTGTCTCCTCCAGTTTCTGGTAGCCCCAGGTGTTCCTTGGTGCTCCTTGGCCTGTAGATGCATCTTTATATGGCAGCTCTCTTGCCCCATTTGTGACCTGATTCCATGTCTGTCCTCCTCTTTTATAAAACACCAGAAAGGATTAGGACACGCCCTACTCCAGTATGACCCAACTGATAATATCTGCAAAGAAAAACTCTATTTCCCCAAACAAGTTCACATTCACAGGCACAGGGGTTAGGATTTCAACATCTTTCGGGAGACACAATTCAATCCATAGCGTTGTTGGTAATTTAGTGGTAGAATTGTTTTTGTTTTTTTTTTAAGTTTTAATTCTCTGTCCACTTGGGAACAGAGCACATGTTCTTTTTTATTGTGCTTTAGATGAAATTAGTTTCTCATTAAATGAGTAATACACATGTTGTTTTGTGACGTTGGTTGCCAACCCCACAATGTGTCAACCCTCTCCCCTTCTTGACCTTGGGTTCCCCATTACCAACTTTCCTGCCCCTCCTGCCTTCTAGTCCTTGCGCCGGGTTGGTGTGCCCGTTTAGTCTTATTTTGCTTTATGGGCCTGTCTAATCTTTGGCTGAAGGGTGAACCTCAGCAGTGACTTGCGTACTGAGTTAAAAGGGTGTCCAGGGGTCATATTCTCAGGGTTTCTCCAGTCTCTTGTCAAACCAGTAAGTCTGGTCTTTTTTGTGAGTTAGAATGTTGTTCTACATTTTTCTCCAGCTCTGTCCGGGACCCTCTATTGTGATCCTTTCCAGAGCAATCGGTGGTGGTGGCTGGGCACCATTTAGTTGTACTGGACTCAGCAGTGGAGGCTGTTGTGCTTGTGGTCCGTTAGTCCTTTGGACTGATCTATTCCTTGTGTCTTTGGTTTTCTTCATTCTCCCTTGCTCCAGACGTGTTGGGACCAGTCTCACAAGCTTTTAAGAACCTAGATGGCTGCTCACAAGCTTTTAAGAACCTAGTTGCTACTCGCCAAAGTAGGATGTAGAACATTTTCTTTATGAACTATGCTATGCTAATTGAGCAAGATGTTCCTGAGATCATGGTCCCCAGCTGTCAGCCCAGTAATTTGGTTCCTCAGGAAGTTTGGATGTAATTATGAAGCTTCCGTGACCTTGCCTTGGTGAAGTTGTGCTGGCTTCCTCAGTATTGTGTCTTACCCTTCACCAAAGTTACCACTTATCTATTGTCTATTTAGTGTTTTTCCCTACCCACCCCTCCCCTCCTTCGTAACCATCAAAAATTGTTTCTTTCTGTGTGTAAACCTTTTCATGAGTTTTTATAATAGTGGTCTAATACAGTATTTGTCCTTTCGTGATTGTCTCATCTCACTCAGCATAATGCTCTCCAGATTCATCCATGCTGTGAGATGTTTCACAGATTCATCATTGTTCTTTATCGTTGCATAGTATTCCGTTTTGTGTCTTCTCTCGTAATCTATTTACCTACTTCTATGCTCTTATCAAACTTTTAAATTACTATAGCCTTATAAGATGCCTAATATCTGAGAGTGATCTTTGTTTATCCATTCATTTGTTGATGGCACTTAGGTTGTTTCCATTTTCTGCTATTGTGAATAATGCTACAATGAACATGGATGTGCATATGTCTGTTCCTGTGAAGGCTCTTATTTCTCTAGGCTATATTCCTAGGAGTGAGGTTGCTGGATTGTATGGTATTTCTATTTCTAGCTTTTTAAGGAAGCATCATATCATTTTCCAAAATGGTTGTACCATTTTGCATTCCCACTAGCAGTGCATAAGAGTTCCAATCTTCCCACAGCCTCTCCAACATTTGTTATTTTCTGGTTTTTTTGATTCGTGCCAGTAATATCAGGGTGAGATGGTATCTCATTGTAGTCTGATCTGCATTTCTCTAATGGCTAGTGCTCCCACAGGTCTGTCACTTTGTCATACGTACTGAGGGGGCTTGTGCATTGTTGTGATGCTGGAAGCTTTGCCACCAGTATTCAAATACCAGCAGGGTCACCCATGGTGGACAGGTTTCAGCTGAGCTGAAATTCAGCTGAAGAAGTAGCCGGCAGTCTACTTCAGCTGAGCTTCCACACAGCTTTAAGACAGACTAGGAATAAGTACTCAAAAGATGACTAGGGAAGAGCTGGCTCCTCAAAGAAAAGTCGACCTTAATGACATGGATGGAGTCAAGCTTTCGGGACTTCATTTGCTGATATGGCATGACTCAAAATAAGAAGAAACAGCTGCAAACATACATTAATAATCAGAATATGGAATGCACAAAGTATGAATCTACGAAAATTAGAAATTGTCAAAAATAAGATGGACTGCATAATGACATCCTAGGCATTAGTGAGCTGAAATGGACTGGTATTGGCCATTTTGAACTGGACAATCATATGGTCTACTATGCCGGGAATGACAAATTGAAGAGGAATAGCATTGCATTCATTATCAAAAAGAACATTTCAAGATCTATCCTGAAGTACAAAGCTGTCAGTGATAGGATAATATCCACACACCTACAAGGAAGACCAGTTAATACAACTATTATTCAAATTTACGCACCAACTACTAAGACCAAAGATGAAGAAACTGAATATTTTTGCCAACTTCTGCAGTCTGAAATTGATCAAACATGCAATCAGGATGCACTGATAATTACTGGTGATTGGAATGTGAAACTTGGAGACAAAGTAGAAGGATTGGTAGTTTGAAAATACAGTCTTGGTGATAGAAACAATGCTGGAGATCGCATGATAGAATTTTGCAAGACCAATGACTCCTTCATTGCAAATACCTTTTTTCACCAACATAAACAGTGACTATACATGTGGACCTTGCCAGATGCAATACACAAGAATCAAATTGACTACATCTGTGGAAGGAGACAATGGAAAACCTCAATATCATCAGTCAGAACAAGGCCAGGAGAACAGATCAATTGCTTATATGCAAGTTCAAGTTGAAACTGAAGAAAATTAGAACAAGTCCACGAGAGCCAAAGTACAATCTTGAGCATATCCCACTTGAGTTTAGAGACCATCTCAAGAATAGATTTGACGTTTTGAACGCTAATGACCAAAGACCAGACGGGCTGTGGAATGACATCAAGGAAGTCACACATGAAGAAAGCAAGAGGTCATTAAAAAGACAGGAAAGAAAGACAAGACCAAAATGGATGTCAAAAGAGACTCTGAAACTTGCTCTTGAACGTGGAGTAGCTAAAGTGAAAGGAAGAAATTATGAAGTAAAAAAGCTGAACAGATTTCAAAGGGTGGCTCGAGAAGACAAAGTAAAGTATTATAATAACATGTACAATACAAAGTCGTGGAGGTAGAAAACCAAAAGGGAAGAACACGCTCGGTATTTCTGAAGATGAAAGAACTGAAGAAAAAATTCAAGCCTCGAGTTGCAATATTGAAAAATTCTATGGGGAAAATATTAAACGACGCAGAAAAGCATCAAAAGAAGATGGAAGGAATACACAGTCACTACACCGAACAGAATTGGTTGACAGTCAACATTTCAGGAGGCAGCATATGATAAGGAACCGATAGTACTGAAGGAAGAAGTCCAAGTTGCACTGAAGGCATTGGCAGAAAACAAGGCTACAGGAATTGACCGAGTACCAACTGAGATATTTCAACAAACGGATGTAGCACTGGAAGTGCTCACTCCTTTATGCCAGGAAATTTGGAAGACATGTATCTGGCCAACTGACTAGAAGAGATCCATATTTATGCCTATTCCCAAGAAAGGTGACCCAACAGAATGTGGAAATTATCAAACAATATCATTAATATCACACGCAAGTAAAGTTTTGCTGAAGATCATTCAAAAGCAGCTGCAGCAGTATATTGACAGGGAACTGCCAGAAATTCAAGCCTTATTCAGAAGAGGATGTAGAACCAGGAATATCATTGCTGATGTCAGGTGGATCCTGGCTGAAAGCAGAGAATACCAGAAAGATGTTTACCTGTGTTTTATTGACTATGCAAAGGCATTTGACTGTGTTGCTCATAATAAATTATAGATAACATTGCAAAGAATGGGAATTCCAGAACACTTAATTGTGCTCATGCAGAACCTGTACATAGACCAAGAGGCAGCTGTTTGTACAGAACAAGGGGATACTGCGTGGTTTAAAGTCAGGAAATGTGTGTGTCAGGCTTGTATCCTTTCACCATACCTATTCAATCTGTGTGCTGAGCAAATAATCTGAGGAGCTGGACTATATGAAGAAGAACGTGACATCAGGATTGGAGAAAAACTCATTAACAATCTGCATTATGCAGATGACACAACCTTGCCTGCTGAAAGTGAAGAGGACTTGAAGCACTTACTGATGAAGAACCAAGACACAGCCTTCAGTATGGATTACACACTAACATAAAGAACACAAAAATCCTCACAACTGTACCAATAAGCAATACCATGATGAACGGAGAAAAGATTAAAGTTGTCAAGGATTTCATTTTACTTGGATCCACAATCAACATCCATGGAAGCAGCAGTCAAGAAATCAAAAGATGCATTGCATTGGGCAAATCGGCTGCAAAAGACTTCTTTAAAGTGTTGAAAAGTAAAGATGTCACCTTGAAGACTAAGGTGCACCTAATCCAAGCCATGGTGTTTTCAATCACCTCATATGCATGTGAAAGCTTAATGATGAATAAGGAAGATTGAAGAAGAATTCACTCCTTTGAATTGTGGTGTTGGCGAAGAATAACAAATCTGTCTAGGAAGAAGTACAACCAGAACGCTCCTTAGAAGCAAGGATGGCGAGACTACGTCTCACATACTTTGGACATGTTATCAGGAGGGACCAGTCCCTGGAAAAGGACATCGTGCTTGGTAAAGTAGAGGGCCAGCAAAAAAGAGGAAGACCCTCAACAAGATGGACTGCCAGAGTGGCTGCAACAATGGGCTCAAGCATAACAACAACTGTGAGGATGGCGCAGGACTAAGTAGCATTTCATTCTGTTGTACACCGGGTCACTATGACTTGGAACTAACTCAATGGCACCTAACAACAACAACAACGGCTAGTGATCGCGAGCATTTCCTCATGTGCCTGAACATCTTCTTCGGTGAAGTGTCTGTTCATAACCTTTGCTCATGTTTTAATTGGATTATTTGTCTTTTTTGTTATAGAAATGGTGGATTTTCATATAGATTTTAGAGATTAGAACTTTGTCAGATTTTTCACAGCCAAAAATTTTTTCCCACTCTGAAAACTCTTTTGGTGAAGTCTTTTGATGAGCATAAGTGTTTAATTTTTAGAAGATCCCAGTTATCTAGCTTATCTTCTGGTGTTTGTGTATAGTTAGTTATGGTTTGTATGCAACTTATGCCATGTATGAGGGCCTCTAGCGTTGGCCATGTTTTTTCTTCCATGATGTTTATAGGTTTGGCTTTTATATTTAGGTCTTTGATCCATTTTAAATTAGTTTTTTTGTATGGTGTGAGGTATGGGTCCTGTTTCATTTTTTTGCAGATGGGCATCCAGTTTTGCCAGGACTATTTGTTAAAAAGATTGTCTTTTCCCCATACAGTGGACTTCGGGCCTTTGTTGAAGATCAGGTGACTGCAGGTGGATAGATTTACATCTGGGTTCTCAGTTCTGTTCCATTGGTCAATGTGTCTGTTGTCATACCAGTACCAGGTTGTTTTGACTACCCTAGCTGTACAGTAGGTTCTGAGGTCAAGTAGTGCAAGTCCTCCTACTTTATTCTTCTTCAGTATTGCTTGACTTATCCAGGGCCTCTTTCCTTTCCATATAAAGTTAATGATTAGTCTTTCCATCTCCTTAAAGAATGCTGTTGGTATTTGGATCGGGATTACATTGGATATGTAGATTGCTTTAGGTAGAATTGACATTTTCACAATGTTGAGTCTACCTGTCCATGAGCATGGTATGTTTTTCCATTTATGTAGGTCTTGTTTGGTTTCTTGCAATAGTGTTTTGTAGCTTTCTTTGTATAGGTTTTTCTGTCCCTGATTAGATTTATTCCTAAGTAATTTATTTTTTTAGGGGCTACTATAAATGGTATTGTTTTTCTGATTTCCTTTTCATAGTTCTCTTTATTGATGTACATGAATTCAACTGATTTTTGTATGTTTACCTTGTATCCTGCTACTCTGCTGAATCTATTAGTTCCAGAAGTTTTCTTGTGGAGTCTTTTGGGTTCTCTATTTATAGTATCATATCAGCCACAAATAGGGACAGTTTTACTTCTTCCTTACCAATTTGGATGCCTTTTATTTCTTTTTCATGTCTTACTGATCTAGCTAGGACTTCCAGCACAATGTTAAATAGAAGTCATGTAAAGGGCATTCTTGTCTTATTCCTGTTCTCAGGGGGAATGTTTTCAGCTTCTCTCCTTTAGGCTGTTGGTTTTGTATAGATGCCTTTTAATGAGGAATTTCCCTTCTATACATAATTTATTGAGATTTTATATCAGGAGTGGGTGTTGGACTTTATCAAATACTTTTTCTGCATCAATTGAGATGATTATGTGATTCTTTTATTTATGTGGTGGAATACGTTGACTGATTTTCTAATGTTGAACCATCCTTGCATACCTGATATGAATCCTGCTTGGTCAGTGTGGTTTTTTTTTTTTTTTTATGATGCTGATTTTTATTGGTGAGAATTTTTGCATCTGTATTCATGAGAGATATTGGTCTGTAATTTTCTTTTTTTGTGGTGTCTTTGCCTGGTTTTGGTATCAGGGTTATGCTGGCTTCATAGAATGAATCTGGAAGTATCCATTTCTGTTCTATGTTCTGAAATAGTTTGAGTAGTACTGGTGCAAGCTCTTCTCTGAATGTTTAGTAGAATTCTCCAGTGAAGCCATCTGGGCCAGGGCGTTTTTTGTTGGGAATTTTTTTTACCTTTTCAATCTCTTCTCTTGTCATGGGTCTGCTCAGATTTTCAACTTCAGTTTGTGTTAGTTTAAGTAAGTAGTGTGTTTCTAGAAATTTGTCCATTTCCCCTAGGTTTTCAAATTTGTTGGAGTATAATTTTTCATAGTACTCTGCTATGATCCTTTTTATTTCAGCTGGGGCTGTTGTAATGTCCCCCATTTCATTTCTTATTTGGGTTATTTGTGTCTGCTCCTGTTTTTGTCAATTTGGCCAATGGTATGTCAATTTTGTTGATCCTTTCAAAGACCCAACTTTTGGTTTTGTTGATTCCTTCTATTGTTTTTCTATTCTCTATTTCATTTACTTCTGCTCTGATCTTTATTACTTCCTTTCTTCTGGTGGCTGTGGGCTTCTTTTGCTGTTCTTTTTCCATTTGTTTGAGTTGTATGGATAATGTTTTGATTTTTTCCCTTTCTTTTTTTTTTTGATGTGTGCATCTATTGCTATAAATTGTCCTCTGAGCACTGCCTTTGCTGTGTGCCAAAGGTTTTGGTATGATGTGTTTTCATTCTTATTTGATTCTAGGGATTTTTTGTGTCCATCTTTGATTTTTTCTATTACCTAGTGGTTTTTAAGCAATGTGTTATTCAATTTCCATGTATTTGATTTTTTTCCCTTGCTCTCCCATTATTAATTTCTACTTTGATGTTGTGATCAGCGAAGATACTTTGTATTATCTCAGTGTTTTGGGTTTTGGTGAGGGTTGCTTTGTGGCCTAAGATGTGGTCTATTTTGGGGAATGTTCCATGTGCACTGGAAAATACTATGTACTTTGCTGTTATTGGGTGGAGTGTTCTATATATTTCTATGAGGTCCAGTTGGGTGATTGTGGCCTTTAGATCTTATATATCTTTGTTTAGTTTCTTTCCAGATGTTCTGTTCTTTACTGAGAGTGGTGTGTTGAAATTTCCTCTTATTATTGTGGAAGTGTCAATTTCTCTTTTCAGTGCCGTTAGAGTTTATGTATTTTGGAGCCCTGTCATTGGGTTGGTGGATATTTATTATGGTTATGTCCTCATGGTGGATTGCCCCTTTAATCATTATATAATGTCCTTCCTTGTCTTTTATGGTGAATTTTGTGTTAAAGTCTATTTTATCTGAGATTAGTATTGCCACTCCTGCTCTTTTTTGGTTGCTGTTTGCTTGACATATTTTTTCCATCCTTCGATTTTTAATATATTTATGCCTTTGTTTCTAAGGTGTGTCTCTTGTAGACAGCATATTGATGGGTTGTTTTTTTAATCCATTCTGTCACTCCCTGTCTATTTATGGGTGCATTTAAGCCATTTACGTTCAGTGTGATTATTGATAGGTGTGAATTTATTGCTGTAATTTTGTAGTGCTTTTCTTTTTGTGGTGCTGACATTTTCTCTGTTTCTCTTACTCTCCTATGCTGAATTCCTTTTGTTTGTGGGGTTTTTTTCCCCTTGTTTCTTTTGTTTTTGTAGATTTTGTGTTGGTGAGACTTAATGTTTTTCTTCTTTATTTTGATGAGTAGGTTTGTTAACTTCCTTTGTAGTTACCTTGACATTTACCCTTATCTTCCTAAATTTAAACCAGTCTTTTATTACTTGACATCACCTTGACTTCATCTACATTTCAAAGTTCTATACCTACATCATTTATTCTCTTTTATTGTTCTGGTGGTGTTGTTATTTATAGACTGACATCTCTGGTTCCCTACTGTAAATCTTTCAGATTTGTTTTTTCCTTGTGAACTTATTACCTAGGTTGGTATCTAGCTGATGGTGTCTCGTGTCCTAGATTCAGGTTGTTGTCTGATGTTGTTGGTTCTCTAACTGAAGGACTCCCTTTAATAATTCTTGTAAGTTTGTTTTGGTTTTTACATATTCCCTAATTTCTGTTTATCTGGAAATGTCCTAATTTTGCCATCATATTTGAGTTAAGAGTTTTGCAGGATATGTTAGTCTTGCTTGACAATACTTTTCTTTCAAGGTTTTTATATATGTCATCCCATTACCTTCTTGCCTGCATGATTTCTGCCAAGTAATCATAGCTTAGTCTTATTGTTTCCCCTTTGTAAATGACTTTTTTTCTCAAGCTGCTCTCAGAATTCTTTCTTTGTCTTTGGTTTTAGTGAGTGTGATTATGATATGTCTTGGTGTTTTTCTTTTGGGGTCTATCCTATATGGGGTTTGTTGAGCTTCATAGATGGTCAGCTTTTCAACTTTCATGATATTAATATGGGAAGTTTTCTGCCAGCAAATTTTCAAACATCCTCTCTGTTTGACATTTTCTCTCCCTGTTCTAGAACTCTGATGATGCACAAATTTTTGCTTTTGATTGTATCCCACATCGTTTTCAGGGTTTCTTCATTCTTTTCTCTGATTTTTCCTCAAACAAAATGGTATCCAAGGATTTGTCTTCAATTTTGCTGATCCTGTCTTCCATTGTTTCAAATTTGCTCCTGAAACCTTCTTTTGCACTGTCCATTTCTGACATCTTGTTTATCTTTTGGATTTGTAATTGCTGTTTTTGTATGATTTCTAGTTGTTTATTTTGACATTTTGTTCCTGTGGCTGCAACAATGGGTTCAAGCATAACAATGATTGTGAGGTTGGCACAGGACGGACAGTGTTTTGTTCTTTTGTACATAGGGTCGCTATGAGTTGGAACTGAATAAACAGCACCTAACTTTATTTTCCTGAATTCTTCCACTGCTTTCTCTCTTTTCCCTGATTTTATCCCTTTTTTCCTTATTTTTTGTCTGCATTTTCCTTCATCTCTTGGAGAGCCCTGAATGGAGTTTTGAATTCCCTGTCAGGTAGTTATACTGCCTTTTCTTCTACCAGTAAGTCATCTGGCGTTTTATTTTTGTTGCATTCTGAAGCCATCCTGTCCTGTTTTTTTAATATGTTTTGATATTGACCGCTGTGTTTGGGACATTCAGGAATTACTTTCTTCATTTATTGATTGTAGATTTGTTTGTTTTGTCCTGCTTTTTTAATTTTGTTATGTCTGAGCCAGTAGGCTGGGCATGCTTTGTTCTTGTTCGTCTGTGGGCATAATACTTCCCACCACCTTGTCCAGGTGGGCAGGGCCAGTTGCTCAGCTATGGTGCAGCAGGGAAGGTCTAGCAGGGGGGAGGGGTGGGGATGGGTCATTTGCAGCACTTACTTGGGCCGATGGGGCGGGGCTGGGGGGCATCAAAGGGTGGGGTCTGGTAGTCTGTGCTGATACTGCTCAGGGAAATGGCGCTCAGTGCACGGTGCACTTGCAGGAGGAAAGGGAGAGGATGTGATGTGTGGAACTAAGTGGGTGAGAGAAAGAAGACAGAGAAACAGAAGGAAAAAAGAAAAAAGTAAATAAAATGGTGGCGCAGTGGGATTTGGTGGGTGGGGGTGGGGCAGAACCAGTAAGGCCGTGTGCCAGTGGCTCTCTAGCCAAGCAGTGTGACTCAGCCTGTCAAGAAGGGGTGCATGTGGCACACAAGGCTAGCCAGGCAGAAGAAAGGAAAGAAGTCAAAAAGGGATAAGAAACAACAACAACAACAATCTAAAAGAAATAATTATGGTGCTGGGGGAGCTGGCCATTGGAGGTGGGGTGGAATTGGGGTGGCAGTGAACTGATGTCTCTCTTGCCAGACAGCATGGTATGGTCTGTCAGGAAGAGGCAGAGGCAGCACAGGGCCTAGATGGGAGGGAGAAGGAAAAAGGAGAAGGGGGAAGATAAAGAAAAATTAAAAATGTGGTGCAAGGGAGCCGGCCTGTAGGGACAGCACAGACTCGGGAAATCATGTGCCAGAGGCTCTCTAGCCAAGCAGTACAGCACAGTCATTGAGGGTGGGGCAGCACATGGGGCTAGGTGGGTGGGAAAAAGGAAAAGAAGGGAGAGAGAAGAAACAACAACAACAAAAAAGCAATAACAAACGAACAACAAAAAAATGTAGCTGAGGGAGCCTGCTGGTGAGGGCAGCGCGGACCCGGGGAGGCCATGTGCCAGTGGCTCTCTAGCCAAGTGGTGTGGCTCAGCCTGTCAAGAAGGAGCGGGGATAGCACACAAGGCTAGGTTGGTGGGAGAAGGGAAAGAGAGAGAAGAAACCAAAAAATAAAATGACACTGAAGGAGCCTGCCAGTGGGGGAAGCATGGACCTGTGGAGGCTGTGTGCAGGTGGCTGTTTAGCCAAGTGGTGTGGGACAGCCCGTGAAGAAAGGGCGGGGATGGCACACATGGCTAGGTGGGCAGGAGAAAGGAAAGGAAGGGAGAGAGGAGAAACCGGAAAAAAAAGAAAAAGGTGCTAAGGGAGCCTGTCGGTGGGGTAGTGTGGACCCAGGAAGACCGTGTGCCAGTGGCTTTCTAGCCAAGTAGTGTGGCATAGCCCGTCAAGAAGAGGCGGGGACGGCACATGGGGCTAGGTGGGTGGGAGAAAGGAAAAGAAGGAAGGGAGAGAAGAGATGAAACCAAAAAAACACAAAATGGCGCTGAAGGAGCCTGTCGGTGGGGATGGAGCAGACCCAGGGAGGCCATGTGCCAGTGTCTCTCTAGCCGAGTGGTGTGGCACAGCCCATCAAGAAGGGGTGGGAATGGCACACGGGGCTAGGTGGGAGAAAGGAAAGGAAGAAAGGGAGACAGAAGAAACAAAAAAAAGTGCCCCCCCCCCCAAAAATGGCACTGAAGGAGCCAGCCAGTGGGGGCAGGGCAGACCCATAGTGCTCCTTGCTCTCTGTCATTTTCATTTTCTTATTCCTTTGAGTGCTTGATCTAGATCTTTATCCCTTCATTTGACACTTAGGGTTCCAAGATTGATATTTGTATCTGTTTTATTTAGTTTTTCAGGTCTTTGCTGTAGAGGGACAGCATGGTGCTTGTCTATAGCGCCATGTTGGCTCCACCTCTCAGTGGTAGAATTCTTGCCTTATATGTGGGTTTAATTCCCAAGGGATGCACCTCATGTGCAGCCATCACCGGTATGTCAGTGCAAAGTTGCATGCTGCCATGATGCTGAACAGGTTTCAGGGGAACTTCTAGACTAAGGCAAACTAGGAAGAAAGGCCTGGCAATCTACTTCCAAAAAACAGCCAATGATAACCCTAAAGATCACAGTGGTCTGATCCACAACTGACCATGGGGATGTCACAGGACTGGGCAGTGTTTCGTTCCATTATGCACAGGGTCTCCTGAGCCAGGGGCCAATCTGATAGCGGCTAATAACAATTCAATCCATAGCATGTATGGATAATTGTTGTTGTTGTTAAGTGCTGTTGAGTTGGTTCTGACTCATAATGACCCAATGTACAACAGAACAAAACACTGCCTAGTCCTGCACCATCCTCACAATCATTTGTTTGTGCCCATTGTTGCAACCACTATGTCACTCCATCTCATTGAGGGTCTTCCTCTTTTTCACTGACCCTCCTCTACCTTATCAAGCATGATGGCCTTCTCCAGGGACTAGTCTCTCCTGATAACATGTCCAAAGTACGTGAGATCAAGTCTCGCCATCCTTGCTTCCGAGGAGCATGCTGGCTGTACTTCTTCCATGACAGACAAGGAAGACTGAAGAAGAATTGATGCATTTGAATTACAGCGTTGGTGAAGAATGTCAGATATACCATTGACTGCCAGAAGAATGAACAAATCTGCATTGGAAGAAATTTGCACTGTATAGATAATAGGTATGGATATTTTTTTCTCCAGGTGAATTTTAAGATGACATCTAGCTTTAAAAAAAACATCCAATTGGGACTTTGATTGGAATGCCAGTAAATTTATAGATTGATAATACAGTAAAATTACAGATAATATATAATAGATTGAGAACTTTTTGCTGGAATCACTTCCCCTGGAACATGTCCATTCTTTTCATCATGACCATTTTTCTCATTTGTGTTAATTTTGTCTTCACTAAGTTTTTCAGGCTGCATATACAGAACATACCAAACAACAGCAGTGCCAACATTCCCATGGTCAGCTATTTTTTCTAGAAATCTATTTCTGTTCAGAAGTCCAAAATTTCTTACCAGGCTCAAGTCAAGGTGTTGGTAGGGCTGTGTTTCTTCTGGAGGTTCTAGGGGAGAATCCATTTCCTTGCCTCTTCCAGCTTCTAGAGGCTGTCTGCATTCCTTGGCTCATGTCCCCTTCCATCATCAAAGCCAAGGGTGTAGCATCTTTGAATCTCTCTCTGACTCTGTTTCTGACCCTCCTGCCTCCCTCTTACAAGGACCTTTGTGATTACATTGGAACCCCAGAGAATCTGGTATAATCTTTGCATTTCACATCTGCAAAGTAGTTGATCCAACAACTGGGCACCATAGCCTAGCCAAGTTGACACACAAAAATTAACTATCACACATGGTAACTGAAATCTGAATTGTGTTGTTGGGGGACTACTGGTATTTAACTAAACTGGGGTAACTGGAATTTGTGCACATCTGAACCATGGAAAGTGAAGATTGCTTGTTTTAATTCCAGCTGATGGGTCAAAAAGGATGAGAAAATGCACGTGGCTACACACGCAGGGCCACAGCTGCAGAAAATGAGGTGGAAATGGCCTGTATGTTGGCCTCAGGTTTGGAGAACACTCACAGGAAAATATATTCAGCTTTCTCTTGTGCTGGATGTCAAGCCCCCAGAATAATGACAGCACTACGGCTTTTCTCTCTGAGAAGCACGAGAAAAGTGACTATGGTGAAAACTCAAGAGATGATGATATAACTTCTCTCTGACCTCTGTCATCTTCTGCCCACGAAAAAAACCAAAAAACCAGAAACAAAACAAAAACCTATGCACTGAGTCTTTGCACTAATACTCAGCTATTGATAGTGTCTTACACTTTATTTATATAGCAAATCTCTTCTTTATTCTGATTAATGAACAAAGAGTTCTTCTTATAACTGATTGTGAAATAATAGGCACTTTCTATGTGGTCAGATATTTTTGAGCAATATGCAGAATAAGTAAACAGGGGGCTTAGGTTTCTGATACTCTTAGATCAAACACAATTAAAATAAAGAAAAAAACTGAACTGTTGATGTAAAGTTTCTCAGAAATTCATTTTATTTCAACAGAAAAAGGTCAGTTCACCTCTGACCGGGATTACAAAGTACAATCTTTTCAGCGTGGGTATCCTCATCAGGCCACAAACATCAAAAGGGGCCCTAAGGACCGCTAAGGGGTGCTTTCCTTCTCTGGCAGCATTACATTAAACTGCAATAAAAACACCTGATCTCACAGAACAGGGTATCTCTTGAAGAGGTGTAGCTTATTTTATAATACATAAATATTCCAAATACACTCAGCTTACAAACTGGGGAGGGAATGTAAGAAGAAACAACAGCATTTCATGAGCATTCATTCTCAGCCTCCATCCACACCAAATCTTACTATCTCATAGAATTCATAATTTATCAGCCAATGCTATTTAAAAATGGTACTTCTGTAGTCTTCAACTGACATGGAGAAAAATCACACTAGCCTGGCCCTAGTGGTGTTAGTGAAGCCAAACCCTTCCTGCCTATGGCTCCTGTTAGAGTCTACACCCTGGGCATCGGAATCCTGGTCAAGAGGTAGATAAGGGCCTGAAAATACCCCTGGGCCAGCAGCTCCTTTTCCCTCATGCTCAACACAGACAGGTGAGGACCCAAAATGCTAAGTGCATATTTCGAGCTTGTGTTCTGAACCTGTGTAAAAGCCACAGTAAACTATAAAGGGCAACTGCACAGATACTCTTTCAGAGTGAGTATAATCACTAAACTTGGTATTTCACCTCCAAAATAAAATTTTTTTACACTACAGAGAGTGGAACCTGATACATATTTTGAAATTATGACTTTAAGATTAACATCCTAAATCCATCAAGCCTCAGTGGTTTGTTTTCACAAACTACATTAAAGTGCAATGTCGATTTTTGCCATGTGACTGTACCTTCGGGGCACGATCACACATCAAAGTCCTTCAGCTCTCCCCAGCTGGCACCTATTTTCACTTTAACTTTCAGTTTCACAGAAAGCTTTATGGCACTTTCCATTTCGGTCTTGACAATCTGAGTTACCTACAAAATAATAATAACAAGGTTAACAAACTCTCTGTCCAATCAAAGAAGAATGCTCCCTACCCCACCCACTGAGAAGGTGAGAAACCAGATTGGAGCCCTTACCTAATGGTGCTTAAAGCCAGAAAACAGCCAGACATCCCAAACTCTGGCCTTTATTGATGGGCAGGAATTTCTTACAGTTTTAGCAAGAATGCTCAGAGATCTGAAACTCTTAGGTCAAGATTCCAAATTCTCATCTGATTTCTCCCAGGCAAAAGCATCTCTGGCATCAGGGATTTCTTGTTTAAGAAGGAGCATGGAACTGAGCTCTCTTAGCTCCTCATCAACTGTAAGGACTCAACATTCATATGGTCATCCTAGGGTGAGGGTAGGGTTTTAGAAGCCTCACACATAGGGTAAAAAGCTGTTTACCTGGCTTACGGTGTCTTAGTTTCCTATGTAATGCACACACACACTGCAGAAATACCTGAACAACATCCTCTTCTGCCACTTCGTATAAGAGTTCGTCATGGAGCTGAAGGATGAAGAAGCCTCCTCGGATTGGGCAGAACATCCCTGGCAGTCGTCTCTTTGGTAACAATCCTGCCCCACAGAAAAATCAGCAAAACTCATCAGCATGCCACTGTGCCACAGAAGTTTTCAGAATTTCTGAGAAACTCTGGGAAATTTTAATTAAGAGATTAAAATGCATAATAACAATAATACACAAAATAACTACTTACTGGCTGCTACCTTGTCTACCCATCAGGTAAACTCAAATCCCCGTCAACTGCCTCCCTGAAAGGAGTCAGTAAATGGAGTGTAAAAAATTCTGCTCCAAACTCCAACCTAACTTATTTCTCACAAACAATCAACATCTCATCTTCTCTTACTATGTAGTCCCCCTGCCTCTGTATCTAAATAATAGCACCCGGGTAGTGTGGAGCCTGATTCCAAGTCCAGGAAAGTGAACTGGTATTGTCATTAAGCATATTTTATAAGGGGGACACTTGCTGTTGTTTTATGGCCTGAAGTGTCACTTTGGTAGAATTGATGCTTCCCCAATTGGACCATCCACTCTAGGCAAGCAATTCTAAACCTAGGGTCCAAAATGTAGACGCCAGAGAGTGAAACCCTTGAAGTTATATGTAAGTCTATGTGTGTACATTTCCTGTGAGATGATCCATGCCTTTCAGTAGATTCTCAACAGAACCACATAATGTATTTAATTTCCATTTCCTAACTGGCTGGGCCTCGCAGGACAGATCATACCCCTCCTACCACTAAGATAAAGTTTCACACAAATGCCTTTTGAGTGGCTGCCTTTACCTGTCTGCCCCTATCTCACAGCGGTTCTTCCTTTCTGCCATCCAGTCTTCCTACTTACCCTTCAGGCCCAGCTTCCCAGGCCTAGAGCTTCCCTCAGAGAGAATTCCTTCCACTGTCACTGAATGAAGCCCAAGTTTGCTCAGAGGTGTCTCTGTCTCACAAGGTAAGAGAACAAAGACAGCTGAGGCTAGGGCAAGCTGTGTTCATACAGGGCTGCAAAGGCTGTACGTCCATTTCCCAGTTTGGCTGAAATCTGCCCTATTGGGTCCCACTTAGTTCACCTCGCTGACTGTCTGGATGCTGTAGCTTTTATGCCTTCTGATTATCACACCTTTGGCCTCTTGATTCCCTTGGAGACCTAGCTTCTGGCCCAGAATGCCTTGACAATCCTGTTCCTTGTGTGGTCTGCTTCCTCAGACTCACCTCCCTTTAGTCCCACTGACCTGCTGCTACCTTTAATCCAGCATGACACCATGAAGTCATCCTCAAAGACCTATCCACATTGCCTTCAACTCACTCTTAAGGTTGTTACTGTCTGTATCTTCATTTTGACACTCCATCACTCTGCTGTGAGGATGTATGTAAATATTTCACAGTCAGGTATCATATTTTCCCTTCTTTTCCTTAGTAGATTTTAAATTTAAACATTGGTGGATAGTTTTTACTTCTAAATTGCCCAAAGTACACAGCAGAGTGTTACTCCCTAAATAAGTTTGATCATACATACTCTCTCTCTAAATATATAAGTATATATGTGAATAAACATACACCCACATATAACCCTACATACAAAATGTTTAACAAGCAGCCTCTAATATATTTTTTTCAGGATTGAAGACAATATAATTAACAATCCTTATTTAATGGGCAAATAGGCTTTTGTATCTATGCATTTTTGCGTATGAGTGGGCATCTTTATGTAATTAGCTGTATTATTCTCTAACCTATATGTATATCTCTTCTGGAAATAGCAAACACCATACCCAACAGCTGATCTCTGCCTTTTCTGCCCCATCTCCAGCACATTATTCTTCCCCTTTATGCCTCAAACCTTCTTAGCTCTTCCCTGGAAAATTTAAAATACAGCTGCAGTCAGGGTTTGACAACAATCTCGGTGACAGTGAAACAGTATTCAAAGAGGGAGTTTGGGCATTTGATGGACAAGGAAGGAGGGAAATGTCTGTGTACTTGTTAGGACAGGAAATGATCTAGTCAAGCAATAAGGAGAGAACTTAGGAAAAAAACTTTGGAAAGAACAGAAAAAAGATGGACAATATCGGCAAAGGAATGTATGTGACAAGGAGGTCACCTCAGAGAATATTCCCTGACGTCAGAGAACACCATGGGTCATGAATAGAAAAATCGACATGTTTCTTAAAGTGTAGTCTGAGGACCATAGAGGACCCCTGAGACTCTTTCATTTGCAAGGTCAAAACTCGTCTCATAATAACACTAAGAGCTTATTTTCCTGTTTTACTTTCATTCTCTTCTAAGTGTACATCAGGGTGACCAACAGTCTCTGATTTAACACTAAAATTCCCACATCCTGAGAAACTCCTCAGTCCCCAGCAAATGGGACAGTTATCACCCTAGATTGTATGAATGGTTTTCCAGAAGCTATAGGGCATGTAATATCATAAGTGATGGAACGAAGAAACATATAAAAGAATTTGGCTGTCTCCTCTTAAACCAGATGATAAAGAAATTTGCAAAAATGAAAAACAAAGCCATTCTTACCACTAATTTTCTTTCGTTTTGGAAAATGTAATTATTTTCATAAAAATATGTTATTTATGTTAACGTATAATAGATTTATTATATTTAAAATGTTAATAAATATTGTTAAGTTCTCTCAGTTTCAATTTCTAATATGATAAGTATTAGTAGATATAACTCACATGAACAGAAGCTCTTTTATAGAGTGTAAAGACATCATGAGACCAGAACTTTTGAGAACTGCCATGCCAGAGAAATAAAATATAAAATACTTCCTCTTTTCTTTTTTGATACAAGTATTTTCACCATGTTAACAGTACGGGCCTCGTTTATGAACAAACCTCTTCTGTCACTTTGGAGGATTCCCTCCCGATGACCATGGGATTTGAAGGTTGAGTGAAAGGTCTCCAGTTGCTTCTGAATGTTAACTGTGGCTATTTTGACAATATCAGCTGCTGATCCTTGGACTGTTGTGTTGATAGCCTGACGCTCAGCCTATGAAAAACAATAGCAGGTATTCCATGAGGGACACCAGTATGGTCTCATACCTGCTCTCAGTGGCCACAGAGCAGAGCTCACACCTGCAGCCAGAATGGACATCTGGACTGAGATGTGCCCCCCGACTCCTACAATTATGTTGTACCCTAAGAATAACAACTATAATGATCTGGGGTCTAGACTCTGGGCTCTCCACATGAAGACAGACCAAATATAAGAAGGTCAGATTACTTCAGTTTAGAAATCTTAAACATTCAGTTAGAATTGAAAACCATACTGCACTTAGAATGTATTTAGTAGCCCCAAATTTTGCTATAAACATCTATCATCAGTATTCCCACTATTTTGAACTTCACTGTAATGGATCTATTCCTCAAAATACAAATCCTATTAATCCTAAACAGATATAGGCAGAGAATCATTCTTTGTGATATGGGCTGGGAAGTTCCAAGCATATCCCCCATACCAATGGCCTCTTGGTACTGTTCAGCATTTGGCCCCAGCAGGCCTGGAGCCCTCTCTTATACATCAGAGCTTTTCCTGGACTGCTGGGCCTAATTATTAGCTAGTAGTTAAAATACTGATCCTGGATCCTGGGTATTAAGTTAGAACTTTCCTGAAATCACTGCTGCCATGAGTTTCTTGGCAGGCAACCATGGCTGCTAAAAGTAATCATCCTAGGCGTACAGGTGTGGGGGTCTGGGTTAATATACAAGGTGTGACCTACCTACGAATATCACCCCTAGTGCCCAAAAATGCCTCAGAAAATGGAAAGGATCTACTCCAGGGAAGGTTCTATACAACTTGAGGGGTGTTCTTGAGTTCCCTGCCACCTGGGCTACACCCAACCTCTGGTACATTAAATACCTGATAAAGAGATAGTCTTTTATTAACTGCTGTTTTGTCAAATGTTGATGAATCCATTCCAAACTCACTAAGTTGTCATACAGTGACTAAATTTCAGAGTTCTGCTCACTGTATTCCTTTGTGTGTAGATTGGATTATTGTTCTGATTACTTGCTGCCTTTCTCTGGGGAATCACACAGCCCTATCCATTGCCACTGATTTGAAATGCTGTTCCTTATAAAAGGATGGCTTTGACTCGCTTTGGCCAATGAAATGTGAGTAACATTGACATATAGTTCATCTAAGAAGTTTTAAGAGCTATCCAACACTGCCACAAAAAAAGGTATATTCCAGACAGGGGCTTTTCCTTCATTCTGAAATCCATAATGAAGACAATATGTACGAGAGCCACAGTCAACCCAGAGCCAAACTGTAACACGAGCAAGAAATAAAGCTTCTTATCATATGCCACTGAAATTTGAGGGCTGTTTTGACTGTGACATAAGCAAGCAAAAATATGACTAAGAAACTTCACTCTCATGATATTGGACCTCTTGATTTTCTTCCAAATTAAGAAATCTTGGGCAGTCTTTGTTTGTGTCCCAGTCTTTGCTTTGTGTTCCGCAATGCAAAACCCGTTCGTCATCAGGATTTTTCATCTATATAAAGAGACTATATTGGCTTCTGGTAACGGACGATTAGGCCATTGGGACCAGCCCTCCCACTGACAACAAGTGGAAAAGCTGGACAGTATATAAAAATATCTCTTTGAATGAATCAGACAGCTTAAAAGGAAGTGAAGAATTATAGGACCCAGAGATCTAGGAGAAGTAGGAGAGGAGAAAAAGGAGAACAAGGGTGGCGATCCTGGCACTGAGGCTGCCATTTCTCTCAAGGAATCAACAGATTCCTGAAGAGGCAGCTGAGAGGCTGAGAAGCTGAACAGAGTCTCTGATAGTCTTGAGAGGCTTGGGGAACAAACATTTGGGTTCAGGGCCAAACAAAAAGTGGAGGGAGGCCTATCAAACCATCAGATTGTGATCCAAAAACCAATACCCTAGGAAAAAAGATAAAACGGGACATAGACTGGTCCTAACGGCCTTGCTTCAGATCATCTCTATTCCTGAAGTTGGATCAAAGTGATCCTATTTGTTGGTCATTCTAGTCTCTTGCCAAAAGCATTTAAATGTAAATCCTCTCTGAATAAAAGTAACATCATCATACAGGCTTCAGATCATTTCTACAGTCTTTCATATTCAATGTTTGGCACTTAGTAAAAAATAACTAGGACGACAAGGAGTTGAGACAATATAACCATTTTTATAGAAAACTAAGAAAAACAAAAGTCAATAAGAACAAATTACAGGAATACAAGATATGATATTTATCAGACTATAGGCTATTATCAATCTTATTAGACTATAAAATAATTATGCTTAACATAGTCAAGAAAATAAAAAGACAAAATTGAGTATTTCAGCAGAGAACCAAATACCATAAAATAACAAAATGGAAACTCTAGAACTGAAAAATAAAAAATAGCAGAATTTAAAAGCCTAATGGTTAGTTTCAACAGCAAAGTAGAGTTAATCAGTAAATGCAAAGAAACAAGAATAGTCAAATATTCTTGAAAAAAAAAGGTAAGAAAATTTACTCTACCAAGTATCAAGAATTCTTACAAAGCTTCATAAATTAAGACAGTGTGATACTGTCTCAAGGATGAGCAAATACAACAGACCCAAATCAAGTGTCTGGAAACAGATATATTTGGAAACTTGATTTGTGGCAAAGGTAGTACTACAGAGCAGCGGGGGTTAGATCAGTCTTCTCAGTAAATAGTTTGAGGCAACTGTGTATCCAGTTGAGTAAAAAGATAAAAAAAGAAGAAAAAAACACTTGACCCCAATCTCACATAACATAAAAATCAATTCTTGGCTGACTGTAGATATAAATGTAAAAGGCAAAACCAAAAAACTTCTAGAGAATATCTTCTTGATGTTGGGATACAGAAGACTTTCTTAAACAGATCAAGGAAAGCAATGGATGACAGAAAACATTGATAAATTCATGTAAACAAAGGGCTCGATCAGGAATATATAAAGAACTTCCATAAATCAGTAAGAAAAAGGCAGATAACTCAATTTAAAAAAAAAAAAAAATAGAAGACTTAAACAGGCCTTCACAAAAGACAACCAAATGGTCAATAAACACATGTAAGAGGAGCTCAGTCAGCATCACTAGTCAGCAGGGAAATGCAACCTACCTACCGGAACGGCTAAAATTAAAACGACCAATGATATCAAGTAATGGCAAAGATACAGGGTCATACGCATAGCTGGTGGGAATGTAAACTAAGATAACCACTTTGTAAAACTGTTAGGCAGTATGTACTCAAGGTAAAATACACTTATTCTATGGCTCAGCAATTCCGCTCTTAAGTAGAGAAAATGGGCTCATATGTTCACCAAAATACATATAAAATAATGCTCATTGCAGCTTTATCAATAATAGCCCAAAACTGGAAATAACCAAAATGCCTGTCAACTGTAGAATGGCTCAGTAAACGGTAGTATGTTCCAACAATGGAAAATTATTCAGCTAAATGAAGAACCAACTATAGCTACACACAATATTGATGAATCTCACAGAACTAATCTTGAATGGAAAAGCTTGACACAAGAGTCCATATGGCATGACTGCAGTAAATTAAAGTTCATACAAAGCTAACCTATAGTTTTCTGTGTGTGTGTGTAGATGGAATAGCATTGACCTAGAGTGAGCATAAAGAAGTCTTCTGGGGTGCTGGAGAAGTTCTATATCACGATTTTGACGGTTATATTGGTATATTAAAAAATAAACTAAAAAAAAAAAACCAAACCCTTTGCTGTCGAGGCAATTCCAACACTACCTGATAGGACAGAGTAGAACTTCCCTATAAGGTTTCCGAGGAGTGGCTGGTGGATTTGAACTGCCTAACTTTTGGTTAGCAGCCTGCGTTCTTAACCACTGCACCACTAGGGCTCAATATGTAAAAACTCTAGCTTTACACTTAAGATTTGTGCCCTTTACTGCAAGTATCTATTTCTCAAAAGAAAAATGTTAAGAATAAGCAAAGTTAATAACCTCTCCTCATCTGAAGTTACTAATAAAAGAATGAAAAGTGAAGACATAGTGTGGGAGAGAATATTTTCCACACATGTAACCAATAACAGGCTCCTACAAATCAATAATAAGAAAGCAGATGTGATGCTTAAGATTGTGTGTCAACTTGGCTAGGCCAAATTCTCAGTGGTTTGGCAGCTGTATGATGTTGTGATCACTTCCATGTTGAGATCTGATGTAATGTGATCACCCCATGATGCGATCTGCTGTGAGTAGCCAATCAGTTGAAAGGAAGTTTCCTTGGGTGTGTGGCCTGCATCAAATATAAGCTGACATTCTGGCAAGGCTCGTGGGCTTTTACTCGCTCTGGATCCTGCAGCTGGCTTCTGTTTCTCTGACCTCTGGTTCCTGGGACTTGAGCTAGCAGCTTAGCTGCCATCTTGCCTGCTGATCTTGGGATTTGCTGGTCTTCACAGCCTGTGAGCAAGAGCCCTGCTCTCTGACCTGCTGTTCTTGGATTCAGCCCCTGTGGCTATATAAATCAGGGGAAGCCTCCAGCCTGACCCACGGACTTGGGACGTTCCAGTCTCTACAACCACATGAGCCATTTCCTTGATATAAATTTCTCTCTATATATATATTTATATGCTTTACTGGTTTTGCTTCTCTAGAGAACCCAGCCTAAAACAGGAGACAACCTAATAGAAAACTAAACAATAAAACTTGCAAAGGTACTTTACCAAGGAAAAAAAATGGCTAATAACCATTTGTAAAGTTGCTCTATCTCATTAGTATTTAAGAAATGCAAATTAAAACTTCAAAATACTTCTTTAATCCCACCAAAATAGCTAAAATTATATTGACTGACAATAGCAAGTATTGGCAAGGATACAGAGCAATGAGAACTTACCTACACTTCTGATGGGAAGACAAATTGCTTTAGCCACCATGAAAAACAATTTGGCTGAAGACAAGCATATCCTACATCCCAGCAATTCTACGACAAGGTCTTTATCAAACATAAATGCATGCACATGTACACCAAGAACCTTGGATGAAAATATTCATATCAACATATCCACAATCTCTCCAAATGATAAAACTAAATGCCATCAACAAAAAAATAGATAAATTGTGGTATATTTATATAATAGACCATACAGCAAGAAAATGAACACCCTATATCTATGTGAAACAACACAAAGGACTCTTGCCTACATAATTTTGAGTGAAAGAAGCTAGACAAAAGAACACATAATGCGTGATTTATATAGCACTCAAAAGTACACAGTACAGAGCTATAGGGTTCAAAGTTATGATAGTAATTTCTAGGAATGTGGTGAGTGGTGAGTAGGAGAGGCATGAGGGAGGCTTCTGGGAGCTGACAATATTCTATTCTCGACTTGGTGGTGGTTACACAGGTATAGTTCTGATAATTCACTGAAATGTACATTTGTTTTCTATACTTTCTCTCTTGGTGTTTTTCAGTAACACATAAGTTCAAACAAAAAGTCAAACCAATCAAAACAAAACTGAAAAACAAATCTGGCCACGTTTACTCTATTCCTAATTCAGAGGGCTAGGAATTTTATTTCTCAGCAACAACACAATAAATTAGGTAGAACTTTGATTCTTAAGGATTTTGCACGAAAAAAGTACTACTCTCACATCTTTAGGTATAAAAATATTAGTTTTCACAAAATTGTATGGTGTATTAGCATTAGTAACTCTATACTCCATTTTTCATCATGTAAATCCCAAGAAACAAATCAACTCCTGTTAGATTAAGTCCTAATTCCTCAGACTGCATTAAAAGCCTTCCACTAGCTGGCTCCATCTGGCTGATAGAAAACTATCCACCACTAAGGGTCATCTCCAACTCTCCATTCCTACCAGGTGGGCTTCTAACCACTCCTCACTCAAACTGTTACCCACTTGTCATTGTCTTTTTCTCATTCCCAACAATCTAAACTTTAAATTGCCTTCAAGAATCTCTTCAAGTCCTATCTCCTCCCTGAAGCCTAAATAATTGACTATATAAATCCATTGCCATCAAGTCGACTCTGACTCATAGCGATCCTATAGGACAGAGTAGAACTGCCCCACAAAGTTTCCAAGTCTGTAATGCTTACAGAACAGACTGCCACATCTTTGTCCTATGGAGAAGCTGGTAGGTTCGAACCACTGACCTTTCAGTTAGCAGCCAGGTGCCTAACCACTGCACCACCAGGGCTCATTAATGAGTATACATACAATGCTATTTTTTATATATTTTTATAAATATTCTGAAGACTTATTTTTCCTAGTGCATTGACTACAATGGCTAGTTCTCTTAGAGATCTAGTAAAGCCTGATACACATCTGCACGTGAGCACATGGGAGGCTAGAGAGTGAAGAAATAATAAAAAGCCAACTAATCCTCCATGGTACCTAAGAACATCAATGCTGAAAGCTTCTTGTTTCCAGGCAGAAGTTTAAGGTGTTGGGGCTGGGTATTTCCATTATGTACCATGTGTAACAAGCACTGACATGCAGAATTATGGGGGAAAGGGAGAGAATACAACCAGTTAAAACAGGAATATCTGAACTATAACAGAAGCTTGACTGTTCAGATACATAAAATACTTGTATGAATCTCAATGATTTCAGAAATAATTTTAATCATAATTTTAAGTAAATATCATCAAGAAATCTTTAAAATGATCTTAAAAATAGCCCTATTTAATATTTTGTGTATCCTAATAACCTTTGATGAGATATTGCTTTTAAAATAAAAATAAAAGTAGAATGAAACAAAAATATCACAATATAATGATTTACTAATCTCCGAGGAACATTAGCAATCTGTTATGATATGGCAAATGAGTACCTGGTATCTGAAACAAAGAAAAATTAGCAAAAGCAAGAATTAAATTATTCACAACTTACAACAAAGCTAATAAATAACTGTTTACTGAAACAGAACTTCTTTAACTAAAGTATTATTAAATAAACCTATGTTAGAACGTGTGGCTAATTGCCTTCATGAACAACTGCCTCCTCTGCCATGAGACCAGAAGAACTGGATGGTACCTGGCTACCATTACTGAACATTTTGATCCAAGATTCCATAGAAGAATCCTGATCAAAAAGGGAAAAACACAGAACAGAATTTCAATTTTCATGGACTCCAGACTTTCTGGAGCCACGGAGGCTAGATAAACTCCTGAAACTACTGCCCTGAGATAACCTGTAAATCTTAAACCAAAAATATCCCTGAAGTCATTTTAAAACCAAACAATAGTTTAGCTTAACTACTAAAAAAAGGTCTGCCTTGAGCATTATGCTCTTTTAAGAACTATCTATATGGGATCAAAGTGACAACAGCAACTCAAGAGACTGGATAGGAACCTTAGGGGGCAGTAAGTTTATGTTAATGAGGGAGGAACAACTCCAAAAAGGAGGATGAGAATGGTTATACAACTAGAAGACTATAATCAATGTCATTAAATGGTACAGGTAGAAACTTTTGAATTGGTGTATGTTTTGCTGTCTATATTCTCAACAACAAAATGACATTCAGAAAAATAAATAAATAACCCATGTTTAGATTAGTCTCCCAAAGGCTGTGTTCTGCAACCACCGCATGTGCGATCACTTCAGAAGTCCTTAATGAAGACAGCGGTGGGCCTTGTATAAGCAGAAGGTCCAACTGATATGTTCATGGTCCCTGAAGGGGACACCAGCAGTGCTTAGTCTTTGTTGAAAAAGTACACGTCATTAAAATGTTAAATCAAAAATTTAGAGAAATTTCAACATACATGAGCTTTATGGTAAGGGTTGTTGTCTTTGATTCCTGGCAAATATCTACGCCTTCCCAAAATGGTCTGAACAAATCCATCTCTTCTACAATTCTTCACTGTCTCTTTCATGAAATGATTAACCCCTGCAAAGAAAATACAGAAACACTTATTTATAACCAAAGTCCATCCTTAATCTCATTCACTGGTTTCAATGAAGTGAAATATACCAAAACCCCACCATCATTACTTAATACTAATATCACATCAACAATAATTATGCACACAAAATTTCATTCCTTTTTTGTAGACTCAGAAAATTAGAAACAAAAAGAACTTTAGAAATGATATAATATAACCCTATCTTTTTTTTAAAAGAAACAAGCAAAAAAAGGAAGAAAAAAAATGAAACAAAATTCCCAGAACAGAACAGATACTAAAATCTACTTGTTTTTACTCCATGATCTTAAGACTATTCCAAGCTACTTTTGAGAGGTTTTTTCCCCCCTTTGGTGTATTATTCTTTGATCTTATCATTTCCATGCTTAAAAGATTGCAATGGCTCCTTGTTATCATCTATGTTATGATCCAAATAGGATCTTACTGAAACTAACGCATGAATTATAACACATTTCATTAGGAACATATTTGACTCACTTCTTAAAATTCAAAAAGATAATGTATAGTGTATTATTCAAACACATTCATGCTCCCTAGACCAGAATTCATCCTTTGCAATCTAGGTACATTATTATGTCTTATGGCTCTCCATGATGAATTTTCTACTCCAGGTGAACCAGTCTCTCCACTGCTCATTCCTGTCTCTGAGCTCAAGAGGTTCTTCTCTTCTGGAACATTCTTCCTGTATACTCTTTAAAACACAATCAGGTGGAGAGTCTGTGCTGATCTGTCTTTACTCATACGCTCAATCTCTGCTTTCTCATAGCTCTGCTCATCCTACCCAATAAACGTTATGTTTCCCAACTGGGCCCCTCATTTGAGGCTGGCTGTTGTGTGGGTGGCACAGGAGTGACACTTGGGGAGATGGTGATATCTGACCACTGCCCAGTGAAGCTGCTGGTGATATCTGATCACTAGCACAAGCATTTCAGAAAGCAGTCAGGGTTTCATCTTTTTCCCTTTAAGGATTACTGTGATATTATTGGGTGAAGAACAACCAAAAAGATGAGACTTAAGAGACTGCACCTCTACCTGACTCCTGTAGGAGACCTTCAAACATTCAGAGATTGCAAACACTGCTTTAAAAAAATTAATTCTGACATGTAATTTACATACAATAAAAGGCATCTAGTTCCAGCGAACAGTGTGATGCATTTTAACAAATGGATACACCTCTACCACTACAAGATATGAAACATGGCCATCGCTTGCAAAAGTTCCCTTGTGCCACTTTAGAGTTACCCCCCATTATCAGCCTCAGACACTCACTGGTCTGCTTTATGACACTATAGTTTTCATTTCTTGAATTTCATTAAAATTCAACTATACTATATATATGTTTCTTCCTACTTTTCTAAGAAAAAACATTTTCAATAATCATCAATACTGTAGTGAGTATCAGTATGTAATTCCTTTCCTTGGTCAGTAGCACAGGTAGTCCCTGACTTACAACATATTCGATACGATGAACTGTACTTACGACCATCCTTTTTTTTTTTTTTTTTTTTTTTTACATCTTATTGTTAGTGATTTTGCAGTGAAAGGATTAGCTGGAGTTTTTTCTAAACTAAATCATGGGCTTTGGTTGCTTGAAAACATGAACCCAAATGCTGATTGTTTTGCTAAAGTTGATAGGCAAATTAGGAAAGCAGTGAGATGTTACCATGAAATATACGAAGAAAAAAAGAAAAGGACCATACAGACAACTCTCACTAGTTTTCTGACCAGAAACGCCACCCTCATTCCCAGGGATAATCCAGATGATCTAGAACCTTCCACAAGTGGAGTTATCACTGCAACTAACAAAATGCCAACATTACCCAACTCTTCATTGTCAGGCTAAATTTTCATGATTTCTGTATTTTTTCATGTATGAATGTATGTATTAAAATATATCTGTAAGTTTATATGTAATGTTTCCAACCCCCAAAGACAAATAAAGATGGGGTTTATAAAGATACTGATAATAAAAGGCACAATGAAAACTAAAAAAAAAATAATTAGGGATTCGACATACATTAGAGCTGACTTAGGATGGAATCGTCAGAATGGAACTCCGTCATAAGTCGAGGTCTGCCTGTATTCCACTGCAGACATATACCAAAGTTTGTTTATCCTTTCTTCGCTGATGGACATTTGGACGGTTCCCAATATTGGGCTGTTACAAATAAAACTGCTGTAACGTTCATGTATAAGTCTTTCTTTGAACATATATTCTTATTTTTCTTGGGTGAATGCCTGATAGCAGAATTGCAAGGTCATATGGTTAAGTGTATGTTTACTTTTTACAAAAGAGCCATTCTATTTTCCAAAGTGGTTGTATTATTTTAAAATTCCACCAGCAATGTAAAAGAAGTTAACAATCTTTAATTGTAGCCATTCCAGTGTGTCTGTAGTGGCATCTCTTTGGGGTTTTAATTTGCTTTTCCTTGATGACTACTGATGACAACATTTAAAGTGGTCATTCATATATCTCCTTTTGTGAACTGTCCTTCAAATCTTTTCAACTTTATTTATTGGATTGTTTGCCTTCTTAGTACACCTATTCCTCACTTATCAACTGTCTCGTTATCCAATATTTTGCATTTATGACAATAGTAAAAAATCTATTATTTTGCACATTAATGCGTACATCTGTCTGACAGTAACAAACGTGGAGGTACAAGGCGAGAGTAATGCTGGCTGTGATGGTTAAGGTTATGTGTCATCTTGGCTAGGCCATGATTCTCAGTGGTTTGGCAGTTATGTAATGTAATTTTGCAGTTATGTAACGATGTAGTCATCCTCCATTTTGTAATCTGATGTGGTCATCCTCTATTTTTGCATGATGCCAACTTCCCATGACAACCTGGTCTTTGGAACCTAACCAGGTCAATAAGTGAGGAGCAGGTGTACTGAGTTGTAACAGTTTTTTATACATTCTGGATGTAAGTCCTTTGTTATATAATAGGTACAGCAAATATTTTCTCCCAGTCTATGGCTTGTGTTTAATATTTTCTTAATGGTGTCCTCTATCAATGTTTTTCTTTTATGACTAATTCAGTGTTCTATGTCCTAAGAAGTCTTCAATTTCACAAAGCTTCTCTTCCTTGTTTTATTCTGGAACATTTATAGTTTTAGCTATTACTTTTAAGGCTATGCTCCATATCAAGTTAGTTTTTGTTCTAGTGCTCCCATAACAAATTACCACAAAGTATGTGACTTAAGGAGTCTCTGGATGGTGCATATGGTTAACACTCTCAGCTGCTAACCAAAAGGTTGGCAGTTCAAACCTATCTACAGGTGCCTCGAAAGACCTGACAATCTGCTTCCAAAGGTCACAGCCTGGAAAACCTTATGGAGCACAATTCTACTCTGACACATCTGGGGTCACCACGGGTGGAGTCTATGTGACAGAAACTGGTTATGTGGCTTAAAACAACAGAAATTTACTATCTCACAATTCTAGAGGCTAGAAGTCTGAATTTAGAATGTTGCCAGGGCCATCTCTCTCCAAAGACTCTAGAAGATTCTTTCTTGTCTCCCAGTTTCCGGTAGCCCCAGGCATTCTTTGTTTTAAGGCAACATAACTCCGATCTCTGCCTCTGTCTTCACCTGGCATTCTCCTCTCTATGTCTGTCTGTCTCTTCTCCTCTTTTTATAAGGACACCAATCATATTGGATTAAGGGCCCACATTACTTTAGTATGATCTCATGTGAACGTAACTAATTGTATCTGCAAAAAAATAATACACAAATAAGGTCACATTCACAGGTACTAGAGGTTAGGACTTGAACATATGTTTTTGGGAGACATAATTTAACCATAACATATGGTGTGAGGTAAGAGTTGAGGATTTTTTTTTTTCCATAGCAACATCAAGTTGTTTTAGTACCATTTGTTGAAAACACTATCTTCTGTCCATTGAATTGCCATGGCAACTTTGTTCAAAATCAATTCATCATATATGTGTTGGTCTATTTCTGGACCATCTATTGTGTTATATTGTTCTCTATGTCTGCTCTTCCACCTATCTTGAGTTCTGTAGTTGTATAATAAGTCTTGAAATCTGGAAGTATAAGTCCTTAATATTATACTTCTTATACAAAAATTATTTTAGCTATTCTAGGACTTTTGAATCTCCATATAAATTTAGAATCAATTTTCTATGTATGAGATTATGTCATGTGGGAATAAAGACAGATTTCTTCTTCCTTTCAAATGTACATACTTTTTTTTCTCTTGTAGTATTGCATTGGTTACTCCAGTACCAATGGGGATTGGTGAGAGGACCAACTATAAAGGGGCATGAAAGAACTTTTTGGGGTGATGGAATAGCTCGATATCTAGATTGTACTATAGATTATATGACTATATACATTTGTCAAAATTCATAGAACTGTACACCTAAAAAGAATGAATTTTGTAGTATATAAATTATATCTCAATAAACTGCCAAAAGCAGTGATAATTTAAGACTGCTCTATAACAGCAATTGTTCTCTCAGTGTTCCCAGTACAGAAATCAATGGTTAATTTTTTCAAACTAAAGCTAGCTAAGCTCAAAGCACAGGGACAATTCCAGATTTTACAGGAAAATCTCATTGACACAGTAGCATATACATCAACTACATTTTGCTATTCCAACTCCATCCCTACTTTTACAGAAAAAGTATATCTCAGTAAATAATCACAATGAGTAGGATTAATGTTATTTGCCTTTAACAATGCCTGATGACATTTTTTAAAAGAAATGTTAATAGAAAATTCTATAACAAAATTTAAAAAAAAATTAATTTGGAAAGATGGTTGAAAAGAATGGTATCTAGAAGATAACTAGCCCTTAAGGCTTTTTTTACCTGTGTATCTGGATTTGAAGGAGTCAATATAACAAGCAGCATCATTTTCTTTAATGCCCATCTGCTCTCCTAGAGATTTTGCTCCCATTCCATAAATAATTCCATAGCAAATCTGTGAAAAGGAGTCATCACACTCAGTAAGTAAATTAAAGGTCATAACTACATAAAATGCAGATATTAAAGAGTTAATCAGGATTGAAATTTTTGGTAAACTGTTTATTTCATAGTGAGTCAAAGGAATGATCAGATCTGCTTTTTTGATGGGTTAGATCCATGGAGGTTGATATCCAGCGAATACTTTTTCTGCCTTTTAGCACTAATTTCTGAGGGGCGAGGGGGACAGAGAATGAATAAATATGAATGTTTATGTATGTTTTAAGAAGATAACCCTAGTGATCGCAAAGGGAAGATTTATTTATGACTCTGTCATTTATCCAGCAGTCTTCAGAGCTCTTCAGAGTAGCTTTCTGCTCCTCAAAATATCTCTTTAACTTCAACTTAAAGAAGTGCCTAGAAGTCAGGGCAGGGAAGCATTACAAACATTCCTCTACTCTCACATTTGGGGGTTGGAGTGGGGGAGTTGGATACAGTCATGAAAGAGCAGATCTGTTCTTGAAGAACCCAAGGCAGCCCCAGGACTTGGGAATTCAGCTACAATGAAGGGCTAAATCTGGGCCTCATAGGAAAAGTTTAATTCAAAACCCTTTTTCCAGAATGGTTAATCCCCTCTATACTCCTTCTCACCCCTCAAGCAGAACTCTCATCAGCCAGTATCTACTCTTTAGAACAAATGTAGGGTTTTTTCCTTAAAGAGTAATATATTCCACAGGTGTTTAAAGATCACCAGATGACAGCTGGCTGTCTGCCTAATCATGCCAAAGCAAACTCTCCCATGGCAGGTGGCAATCCCAGTACAAATACACAGTGATCCCAAACAGCTTTCTGTGTGTCTCATTCTTAAATATTAATGGGCAATCAAGGATCACCAGACATGAAAGAGGACTATTTTAAAATATCTCAAAAAAAAAAAGAGAATATAAGAACCAAAACAAACTTAAAATAATCCTCTAATCAGGTGACTCATTAGTGACTCATTCATTTATTCAGTAAATACTCATTGAGCATCCAAGTGGTCTCCTCTAGGTGGTAAGGATATAGCAGTGAAGAAAACAAACAAATTTCACGCACTCATGGACTGGATTCAAGAAGAAAATGCAGCCCTAAAACTAAAATAGGTTGCTGTAAAATAGGAATAATCAGGAAAAAAAAGGCATAGAACATCACTCCTGGAGATGCAATACCTGATAAACAAAAGTTATGTCCAAAAAAGAGAGAATAAAGAAATTATCAAAGAAATAAGAAAAATTCTGAGAGCTGAGGATGCAAATCTTCAAAGATTGAAAGAGCCCACTTTATATGTAGCCAAACTAAAAGAAAATCCACATCATGGCAATCACAGTGAAATTTCAAAACACTTAAGGATAAAGAAATTATCTTAAAAGCTTCCACAGAGAAAGAGCAGGACTAGCTACAAAGAAAAAATAATCACACAGGCATAAGCCCTCTCATGAGCAATCTTGGATGACAGATAATATTGTAACAATGCTCCCCTTCAAGGTTTTCAGGGAAAATAATTTCTAAATATGAAGGTAGAGAGACTAGACTATAGTTCAAAAATATTTGCATTTCCCCTTGCCCCCAGACCACAACCATTGAGAGGAGTAGCCTTTCTTGCCCCTTGACTCTGGATTCATTCCTGTGACTTGCTTTTGGTCAATGGGATATTAGCATTTTCTAAGTGGTAGAATAAAAAATGATTGTGCAACTTGGCTTACCTTCTTGCACTTCTCCCTTCACTGTAAGGAGAACATTCTCTGGTGGGCCTACTGGTTAAAAAAGAACGAGAGATCTGCAGAGCAAACCTGGATCCTACCTACAGCTTGGAGCCATGCCCAGCTGAGCTAGATGAGAAGAGCTGCGCAGCTAAGCCATTTGTATTTAAGAAATAAATGATTATCATTTTATCTCACTGAAAGTCTTTTTAGTTATTTCCCATGCAGCATCCTGGAGTAGGAACTATATGGTCCCAATGCAACGGTCCAAGGGCAGCATCATGTTTCATAGTTGGATTAGCTAACCAAAGGCCTCAAAAAGCTACCAATTATTAATTATAATCCACAGCTCAGGAATATCTATTTTTTAACAAATATTTAGAGACGATCCTCTATACAAAGTATCATGGCTCAGTGCTGTGGGAAAAGATAAAGATAAAAATATGGACCCTTACCTTAGAGCGCTTATAGACTAGAAAAAGAGATTTAAAAAATATACACATAAATAACCACCACCACCACCACCACTTATCTACCACCTTTAAATAAGCATATACTGTGTACCAGGCACTGTAATTAGACGTATTATGGTTTTAAATGTATATGGCTTGCTGAGACTAAGTGGACTCAGACCTCTGTCTGGTTCTTTCTACTGCTTCCGTGAAGGAAAGTATAATGAGTACCATTAGAAAGGCTCAGACGAATGTGGCTGGAAAGATTCAAAGAAGGAGTAATCATTCCTCAACTGCAAGTAGTCAGGACAATTTTTAAAGTTTTTCAAATCATTAAAATTCTTCTTCACAAAGATCACCTGCTTTGCTTGTTGCCTCAGCTCTTCCCCAACAGACTCTGGCTCAATCATTTTCCATTCTGCTGCAATGCTTCTGAAAACATCTGCTCCAGTGTTTAATACTTGAATGAGACGGTGATCATGAGATAAATGAGCCAAGATCCTCAGTTCAAGTTGAGAATAATCAGCAGCCAATATTACACCACCTGAAGCAGAAATCATTTCAGAAAAGCTGGTACCAAGATATATTCTAGTCCTATGTAAGAAATTAAGCAGGACAGCAGAAATTTAGTTCTAAAATAAAACTTTGAGATCATGTATTCAAAAGTTAAAACCTTGCTCTTAATTATGTGCAATTCACTCTGTAACTTCTATTTTTTTCCATTGAGCTTTCAAGCATGTGTAACATGTATAAGGCTACCCGTGACATCTGCCCCTCACCCACTGTGGTAGCGCCTTCCTCAGTGTTCCCTCAGCACCTGGTTCATACTCTAAAGTGAGTATTTAATGTCTCTCCCACCTACCACTGAGTCTTTTAGGAATGGGAGACTGAATTTTCCTTTGCACCTACAGAAAACCTTGCACAGCTCCTGGTATATGATAGACCCTTAATAAATGGTTGTTGATGAATAAGTAGGTTAATTAATGAATGAGAAACTGGATTCTAATGTGTATACATTTTAAGTGGGCCAGAGAGATAAGTATGCTCTTCTTTGACAATAACAAAGACATCCAATGAAAATGTCACATGGTCAATAGTGAAGCATTATTAAGAGGAGTAGGATATTTTACCTGTGGATTAGAAAAAACTGGATTATATGTGCATGGCAAAAACAAAAGTTGGCTTAAAAAAAAAGTAGGAAAATATTTGTAACTGACATCACAAAGGACTCACACCATATTATAAAAAAGAGCTGCAACATGAGTCAAAATTGACTCGATGTCAATGGGTTTTTTTTTTTTTTTGGTACAAATCAAGAACAAAACAAAATATAAACAAATAATTCACAGAAACGTAAAAACAAAACAACCTTAAATGGACCAAAGAATGCTCAGCTTCATTCATTATAAGAGAAATGAAAATTAAAACTATAACAAGAAACAATGTTTCCCAACTTACACTGCAAAAATCCAAAAGTTGGGCAACACAGTGTGTGACAAAGCTGCAGAGAAAGAAACACTCTCAAATACTGCTAATGGGATTGTGAAATGGTGAACCCCATTAGATAGCAATTTGGCAATCTCTATCAAAATTAAAAAGCTTTTGACACCACTGTTACAGGAACTCAAGAAAAGGTTTATATACAGAAAAAAAGTATTCCTTGATGGTTACGAGGGTGGGGAGGGAGTGGAAGGAGAAATCACTAACTAGACAGTAGACAAGTATAACTTTGGTGGAGGGGAAGTCAGCACGACTTGACCAAAGCAAAGGTACACAAGTTTCCTAGACAAATCCAAACAACTTGAGGGACCGAGTTGCTGGGGCTAGGGGCTGGAGAACATAGTTTCAGGGCACATCTAGGTCAACCGGCATAACCTAGTTCACAGAGAAAATGTTCTATATCCTACTTTGGTGAGTAGCACCCGGGGGTCTTAAAAGCTTGTGCACAGCCATCTAATGATACATCTATTGGTTCCATCCCATCCAGAGCAAAGGAGAACAAAGAAAACCAAAAACACAAGGAAAATATTAGCCCAAAGGATTAAAGGACCACATGAACCAGAGCCTCCAACAACCTGAGCCCAAAAGAACTAGATGGTGTCCAGTTACCACCACCAACCACTCTGACACGGAACACAACAGAGAGTCCTGGACAGAGCAGGAGAAAAATGTAGAACTAAATTTAAATTCACAAAAAAAGACCAGATTTACTGGTCTAACAGAGACTGGAGGAAGTCACAAGACTACGGCCCTCAGACACTCTGCTAACTCAGAACTGAAACCACTCCTAGAGCCCACTTTTCAGACAAAGATTAGATAGGCTATAAAACAAACAATAACATGCGTGAGAAAATGCTTCTTATCCAATCAAATATATGAAACCAAATGGGCAAGTCCCACCCAAAAGCAAGACAAGAAGGCAGGAAGGGACAGGAACTAGATGAATGGACATAGGGAACCCAGGGTGGATAGGGGGATAGTGCTGTCACATTGTGGGGATTGCAACCAATGTCACAAAACAATATGTGTATAAATTTTTGAACAAGAAACTAACTTGAGCTGTAAACTTTCACCTAAAGCACAATAAAAATTTTTTTTTTAAATTAAAAAGGTTTTCATTCTGTGATTCAGCAAACAAACCCACAAATTACCCAAACACAGATTAAACTATCTTGAGTTCAAATTTCTCTACTAATAGGCAGAAGTCTCCAGAATAAGCACATTAAGTGAAGAAAGCAAGGTACACAACAGTTTATATAGAATGTGGATTTTTGTATAAGAACAGGAAGAGTACACATTCACATTTGCTTATATCCGCATAAAGAAGTACTGGCAGGATATATAAGAAACTCATATATGTAGCTATCTATAAGAGTTGAAGGTAATGGGGTAGATAGGGCAGGGAAGAAAGCAAAGCTTCTAATTATATACCTTTTGGGTCACCAGGAGTCAGAATCGACTCGACATCAACTGGTATATCCTTCAGATTTCTGAACCTTGTGAATGTAATGTATTCAAAATATATAAATACTAATTTAAAATAAAAGACTGCTAATTTAAAATAAATGACCATCACTTTTATGGCCCTTCTGTCATAAAAAAAATGATAAAACTGGGCAAAATATATGAAACAGCTGTTTCAGATGTTGGACAACAGGCAATGCAAGACTGTAATCACTGAGTGAAGGGGGTGAAATGAGTTGATCCATACAATTGCCTCAGGTTTCTGAATGGAGACACTTTCCAGAATGCAATGCAGAGAAGGAAAGCTGAAACAAAGCCTTATGTTCTTTCTGAACTGAGAAAACAGACTAGAGGTTGGGCCTACGGAGACAGCTAGAATATGTGAGAACGTGGAAAGAAAGGAGCTGTGCATAAAAGGAGCATCAGAAATATGCACAGGGATCCTTTTGGATTCATGCCAAATACTAAGCTGTGCATGTGCATGGAGAAAGTTCAGGGCACCCAGCAAAGAACAAACACTCAAGAAATAACCATCTCCAAAGAAAGACAACCATTGCATAGCTGTCAGCTGAACAAATACTTGACCTTTCACAGTGATGAGAAATGTTCAGGCTCTGAGCAGACTGAGTGGAGAGACTTGCTGAACAATTTGAGCATCAAGTAGAGACTCCAGAAAGGCCACACTTTACAAACAAGGTTAATGGAAGCCCTAGAGTAAAGGCTACTCTAGACATATCCTAACAAAGCTTAAAAGAAGCCTCAAATGATCAAGCTGATGTGTGAGCAAATTAACTGTCTGCCAGAAAAAAAAACTCTACGCTCTATTAATAAAGGCAACAAAATCCAAAGAGTCAACATAGTAGCAACCATAATGTTTATCATACAGTAAAAATTACTAGATACATGAAGAGCCAGGAAAATGTAACTTTGACCAGGAGAAAATACAGTCAATAGAAAAACAACCCAGAAATCACAGAGATGGTGGAATTCAAAACAGTGATCATAAATAATGTGTGAGGATTTAAAGAAAAGATGAACATAATGATGAAGCAAATAGTAAATTGCAAAAAAGGAATGAAAAATACACAAAAGAACCAAATGAAAATTCCAAAACTGAAAAATATAATGTAAACTTAATTAGATGATAATGACAGCAACTAGACACTATAGAAGATCCAAAACCAAACCAAGCCTATTGCCGTCAAGTTGATTCTGACTCATAGTGACCCTACAGGACAGAGTAGAACTGCTCCATAGGGTTTCCAAGGAGTGGCTGGTAGACCTGAACTGCTGACCTTTTGGTGAAAAATCCAGTGAACATTAAAATAGGAAATGGAAACTATCCACTGAAGCACAGAACCAAAAAAAGGGGGGAGGGGAGGGTAATAAATAAAAAAAGGAAAATGCCTCAGTAGTCTATAGGACAATACCAAATGTGTATTTGCAGTAACAGGAAAAGAAAAGAGAGACAGGGACAAAAAAAATATTTTTAAAAATAATGGCTGAATATGTTCCAAATTTAATGAAAAATATAAACACATAGATTAAAAAAAAGTAAACAATCTCAAGAAATCCAGCAAATTAAAAAATCCAAGAAGCTCAGCATGAAAAATTACATGGAGAAATACACACAAATCAAATTGCTAAAAATAAATAACAAAGAGAAAATCGAAAAAGCATCCAGGGAAAAGACACATTACACTTGGAGAAACAGCAACAAAAATAATGGTGTACTTATTGTTTTGGTAAGAATAAACTGCATTTTAAGTGTTGCATCACATAACTTATCAGTGTTGCATTACAGTGCAGGCATGGGGCACACACTTTGTATCTAGTATTACCCATAAAAACATCACCAGTCTAATTTTTGTCAATGGACTGATTCAATCTGAATTTGTTTTTTCTGTACACCAGCCCTGGTGGTGCAGTGGTTAAGAGCTCAGCTTCTAACCACAAGATTGGCAGTTTGAATCCACCAGCCGCTCCTTGAAAACCCTATGGGGCAGTTCTACTTTGTCCTATAGGATCACTATGAGTCGGAATCAACTCGATGGCGATGGGGTTTTTGGGTTATGTAATACAGCAATGTCAGTATTGAATAGTTTATGCTGACAGCAGGAGTCACAGTGATACCTCTGCAAATTTTAATTAGTAATAAAACTGAAATGCTGCTGTTGTTGTTAGGTGCCATCAAATCGGTTCTGACTCATAATGACCCTATATACAACAGAACAAAACACTTCCCAGTCCTGTACTATCCTCAAAAAATTGAAATACTTATTATTTTAATTATAATATAATTAAATTATTTTCTATTAAAAATAAGTATGAACTAATTTTAAAATTTAAAACAAAGGTATATGAATGATGCAGAATCAAGTGCAGATCCAGAAGCTAATCCTATGATGGAAAGAGTAAAGAAAAAAAAAGAGACTGGAAGAAGCAATGTCACAAACTTCACAAAAGAAGGCAATTGCAGTTTGTTGCAGAGCAAACTAAAAAACCTGTTTGCTTCTCTAGAAAAAAAAAGTTTTAACGGTAATACAGTGGGCAATATTAGGAGACACTGTCAGCAAGTATATAGTAAATCTGATAAGGCAAAAATGGCAATGTGATTTACATTTTCTGACCAATATCACACAGCATGTATTTAAAGCTCCAAAAGAGAAAAAACAAGTATCTGTGACCTAGCCAGACAGAATATAAGAATTTATTTAGAAACTGAAACTTTTCATAATACAAATCAATAGTGATTTATACATTTTCAAATAAAATCAACATGCAATAGAATTTAATCAACAGTATTATGTAAACTATTTAGTATTAAGCTGCAAAATCAAGAAAAACTTAAAGGTTGCTTTAATATTGATGTACTTAGAATTGCTTTGCAATTTAAGTAATACTACTTTGAATTCAATGTAATAATAATTTAATAATAACAAACTGACATAAGAGTTAGTGAATTTACTTAACTTGGACAGAGGTAGTTTTGAAATGCATATGTTTTTGCTTTAAAATCAAATCAATACTTCTAAAAAAAGATGAACCAGTTTCCTCACATGGATGCAAAAAATAAAATGGTTTTTTGGTACCCAATTCAATTAACGTAAAATTTTAATATTTTAAACAACTTGGGCATGTAAATCTACTCTTATGACTGTCAATTTTATGAACTCTAAATACAGATCAAGTATTTCCAATGAAAATTTAGTGCCTAAACTGAGGTGTACTGTAAAATAGACACCGGATTTAGAAGACAAAGTGTAAAAAAATGTAAGATATATCATTAACCATTTTTATATTGATTATATGTTTAACTGATAATATTTTATAGATTGGGTTAAATAAAAAATAGTATTACAATTAATTTAAACTTTTTCTCCTATTTTAATGTGTGTGGAAGATAGAACTGACTTACCACTGGACTGGAAAAACTTTTTATCTCCATCTCTAAGGACATCTGGACGTCTAGCTTTTGACTCTTAGCCAAAATAAGGGCAGTGGGGTTTATGATAATTGTTTGAGATCTGAAACTCCCCTGCTGATCCCCAGGTTCAGTTTCTTTACTACTGGTCTGCAGCTGGCCTAACTGATTAAGTCAGCCTGGCTTGATTATATGGCCAGAGAAGCATAAAAGGCCTGCTGGGAACTTCTGCCTTGAGCTCTCCTTAAGCCTAGATTTCTTTCTCAAGCCAGAAAGAAACTGAATAAAGATCGTTGTGAGCATGCGCATGGGATGTCTTAGACCTAAAATGCTGGCCTGTACTTTCTTTTGCCACACTATCTTCTTTCTCTGTAAATAAAAGCCTTATATGAGTATTTTTTGTGGAATCTGGTAAGACCTTTCAAATACTCAAACCGGGAAATATTCACAATGTTGCTACCAGAAAATTTAAATTTATAAATGTACCTCATACTATATTTCTATGGAAAAGCATTGCTTTATATCTAGCCATATTCCTTCCCATATACATAAAAGGAGAAATCAGGACTTCCGGCAAAATGGCACTCTAGGCAGAAGCACCATGCTGTCCCTCCACAGCAAAGATCTGAAAAACTAAGCCAAACAGAGAAAACAGCAATCCTAAAACCCTAAAACATCAAATGAAGAGATAAAGAACTCAGCCAAGCACCAAATGGACTGAGAAAACTGACAGAGAATGGAGAGCGAGGAGAGATTCATGCAGAGGTCCCCTATCAGCTAACTCAGCGTGGATCCGCCATCTTGGACTCCTATCGGAGACCAGCAAACAGGGGGTACGAGAAAGCAGCTTCACAGAGCTTCCAGCGAGAGACAAAACAACCGGTAATTTATGATATACACTTTCCCACCCCCCACCCTTCTTCACCCCCACTGGGCCTCCTCTGCTTCATGCGGCCACAGTCTCCTGTCCAGGAAGCACCGGCTGCTTGGATTCCACCCGCCCGCACTAGCCAGCTCTCTGAGTGCCATTTGTTGGCTGCTGGTGTTGCTTTTTTTCTGCTTCTTTTGATTTCTTCCTTACCTCTCACCACCTCCCCCTCCTTTTGCTCAAATACCTGGCTCCATGTGCCATCTTTGCTTCTTCCTGAGGGGCTGCGGAGCTCCGGTAATTTGCAATATATGCTTTCCCACCCCCCACCCTTCTTCATCCCCACTCGGCCTCCTCTGCTTCCCACGGCCACAGTCTCTTGTCTGGGAAGCACCGGCTGCTTGGATTCTACCCCCCCACACTGGCTGGCTCTCTGAGTACCATTTGTTGGCTGCTGGTATTGCTTTTTTTCCGCTTTTTTTGATTTCTTCCTTACCTCTCACCACCTCCCCCTCCTTTTGCTCAAATACCTGGCTCCGAACGCCATCTTTGCTTCTTCCTGAGGGGCTGCGGAGCTCCGTTTGAGCATGGAACTGCTTCCCAGTCTGGGATGCCACACGGGTGGGATCCCAGGGCTTTTGTTTTGAATTGTTTGTTTGTTTTCTTTTCTTTTTCTTGAGTTGGGAGCCTGTTCTGGCCAGGCGGTGCTGTGTGGCTTGGAACCTACCCCCTCGGCTTATGAAGATGCACAGAGGGATCCCTGAGGGCATTTCTTTTTTCATGGTTTTTTTTTCCTTCTGTTTTTTGGGGGGCTTTTCTTGTTCTTTTTTTTTTTTATTTGTTTTGTTTTCTTTTCCCTCTTTTTCCCTTTTTATCTTTCTTCATTACTCAGTTTCTCGTCTCTCTATACCTTCCTTCTCTTTCTGTTCCCTGAATACCTGGCGCTGAATACTTCTATGCCTTCTAGACAGGCTGTACTGCAATATCTGAGAACAACTTCCCCAGACCTCATAGCCGCACCAGTGGGATCCCTGGGAGCTTTGTTATTCTTTTTCCTTTCTGATTTTTATTTATTCATTCTTTTCTTTTCATTTCTTTTTTTCTTCTTCTTCCCCTTCTTGTTTTTCTCCATTTTATAGTCTCTCATCTCTCCACTCCAATGGAAAGCTCCCCTAGCATTCTTTTTTGTTTGTTTGTATATTTTTGGCTCCTGTTCCTCTCTCCTCTCTCCCATATCCATCGTAGCTCCACACATAACAATCTCCACCCTACATCCTGCCTACCTGCACTGTGCGCTTAACATCACACCACCAAGCAGCACAGGCACAGCCTACTGGAACCTGTCCTGCACTGATTACCGACTCACCCTGGTGGCTATAGTAAGTACCACAAAAAACCCGTCCCAGTAACTCCTCTTCAGCTAGACCTGCCCTACTGTACCATATCTGAGCAACTGACCCTGCCAGTTGGAGAAGGAGGCGAAAAGTATCGTGCCCACAGGTGAGCAAACGACAAAGAACACACAGCCTGCCTGCTCAGACACAGCCAAATAAAAAAAAAGGACAAAACAAACAAATCTACAATCAATAAACGAGAAAAGTAACTACTGAATGCCCCGAAGACAGCAAACAATATCAAAACATTTACAAAAACAGGACAGGATGGTTCCAGTAGGCGTCCAAAATAAAACACCAGATGACTTTCCACTGGAAGAAAAGGCACTAGAAATCTCTAATACTCAGAATTAACCAAGAGTTGAAGCAAAAAGCAGACAAAAATGAGGAAAAAATAGACAAATTTATGGAAAATACAGACAAAAAAATGGAAGAATTCAGGAAAATAATGCAGGAACAAAATGCCAAAATAAACTCACAACTAGAAATTATATAAAAACAACAATTAGAAATCCAAAAGATAAACAACAAGATTTCAGAAATGGATGGTGTCACTGAAGGGCTGAAGAGCAGATCTGAAACGGTGGAAGACAGGATCAGTGGAATTGAAGACAAACACTTGGATACAACTCTGTTTGAAGAAAACTCAGAAAAAAGAACAAAGAAAAATGAAGAGACCCTGAGAGTTATGTGGGATACAATCAAAAGCAAAAATTTTCAAGTGATTGGAGTTCCAGAACAGGGGGAGAAAAAAGAAAACACAGACAGGATCATTGAAGAACTGCTGACAGAAAACTTCCCCAATATCATGAAAGATGAAAAGCTGGCCATCCAAGAAGCCCAACAAACCCCATATAGGATAGACCCCGAAAGAAACTCACCAAGGCATATCTTAATCACACTCGCCAAAACCAAAGACAAAGAATCCTGAGAGCAGCTCGTGAAAAACAAGAAGTCACATACAGAGGAGAAACAATAAGACCCAGCTCAGATTATTCAGCAGAAACAATGCAGGCAAGAAGGCAGTGGAATGACATATATAAAACCTTGAAAGAAAAAAATTGCCAGCCAAGAATAATATATACTGCAAAACTCTCATTCAGATATGATGGTGAAATTAGGACATTTCCAGATAAACAGAAATTAAGGGAATATGTAAAAACCAAACCAAACTTACAAGAATTATTAAGGGGAGTTCTTTGATCTGAGAACAAACAACTTCAGCTCACAGGAAGAATCCAGGAGGCAGGATCATACCAGCCAGATACCAATCTAGGAAATGAACTCTCAAGGACTATCCAAAACCAAAAGAAATACAACAGGGAATCAGAGCAGTTAATCTGTAAATGACAACAACATCAGAACAATAAAAGAGGGAATAAATGGTGTAGGTATAGAACCTTCTAATGGAGAGGAAGGCAAGGTGATACCAAGTAATGGTAGACTGCTTCAAACTTAGAAGATAAGGGTAAATTTCATGGTAACCACAAAGAAAGTTAACAAACATACTCATAAAAATAAAGAGGAAAAACATAAAGTCTCAGCAAAAACAAAGCCTACAAAAACAAAACAAATGAAAAAAAAATCCACAAACAAAAGTAATTCAGCACAGGAGAGTAAGAAGAACAAAGAAAATGTCAGCACCACAAAAAAAAAAAGCACTACAAAATGACAGCAACAAACTCACATATATCAATAATTACAGTGAATGTAAATGGCCTTAATGCACCCATAAAGAGACGGAGAGTGACAGAATGGATAAGAAAACAGGATCCATCAATATGCTGCCTACAAGAGACACAGCTTAGAAACAAAGATGTGCATTTATTAAAAGTCAAAGGTTGGAAAAAAATATATCAAGCTAACAACTACCAAAAAAGAGCAGGAATGGCAATACTAATCTCAGATAAAATAGACTTTAAAACAAAATCCACCATAAAAGACAAAGAAGAACACTATATAATGATTAAGGGGACGATCCTTCATGAAGACATAACCATAATAAATATCCACGCACCCAATGACAGGGCTCCAAAATACATAAAACAAACTCTAACAACACTGAAAAGAGAAATTGACAGTTCCACAATGACAGTAGAAGACTTCAACACACCACTCTCAGTAAAGGACAGAACAACTAAAAAGAAACTCAGCAAAGATAAAGAAGACCTAAAGGGCATAATCAGCCAACTGGACCTCATAGACATATATAGAACACTCCATCCAACCGCTGCAAAGTACACATTCTTTTCCAATACACATGGAATGTTCTCCAGAATAGACCACATCTTAGGCCACAGAGCAATCCTCAACAAGATCCAAAACACTGAGATAATTCAAAGTATCTTCTCTGACCACAATGCCATCAAAGTAGAAATTAACAATAGAAAGAGCAAGGAAAAAAAAATCAATTACATGGAAACTGAACAATACCCTGCTTACACATCACTGGGTAATAGAAGAAATCAGAGATGGAAACAAAAAATTCCTAGAATCAAATGAGAATGAAAACACATCATACCAAAACCTTTGGGACACAGCAAAGGCAGTCCTCAGAGGACAATTTATAGCAATAGATGCATATATCAAAAAAGAAGAAAGGGACAAAATCAAAACATTAACTACAGAACTCAAACAAATAGAAAGAGAACAGCAAAAAAAGCACACAGCCACCAGAAGAAAGGAAATAATAAATATCAGAGCAGAAATAAATGAAATAGAGAACAGAAAAACAATAGAAAGAATCACAAAACCAAAAGTTGGTTCTTGGAAAGAATCAACAAAATCAACAAACCACTGGCCAGACTGACAAAAGAAAAACAGGAGAGAAAGCAAATAACCCAAATAAGAAATGAAATGGGGGACATTACAACAGACCCAACTGAAATAAAAAGGATCATAACAGAATATTATGAAAAACTATACTCCAACAAATTTGAAAACCTAGAGGAAATGGATAAATTTCTAGAAACATAAAAGGAGAAATCTAGGACTGCATAACCTGTTAGGAAATTATCCATATACTGAACAGGCCTTCTAGAGATTCCCTTGGATAACTCTGATTGGATTTTATTTTGCTGATAGTTCATTCTTAAAAAGCAAAACTGACAATTGTCCAACAGGTTCTGCCATCATAGACCTGAATTCACCCTTGGACTGTAAATCTCTCACAGAATTTAAATCAATTCAGATGGTGAACTGCACTCACTTGGACCTGCCAGCTGGCAGAAGATGAAAGACAAATACGTAGAGATGATTTGCAGGTTAGATGAAGATATCAAAATATTTTGAGGACCAGAAGGCTTATAACAATACTGAGGTGCTATTAGGCAGAATGAAGATAGTTTTGGGGTCATCCCATTCAATACGAAGCTGCACTGAGGAGATAGGGAGAAGAAACAGAAGGGATCAAAGCAGAGTCATTAAAAGAGACAAAGATAAGAAAAGCAGGCTAATATTGTGCCTTCAGAAGTCAAGAGAAGAGAGAATAAGGAAGGAGTGACAAATGCTGCAGAACAGTCAGAGGACAAGGACTAAGACAGTGTCACCAGATTTCGTGAAAAGGTTTACACTGACCTTGGAAAACCTGATTTCAGCAGACTGCTGCTGATGAGCATATACTACAGAGGTTTCATACTGAGCAGATCATGAAGACAATGTTGACTGACTGCTATAAACTTGGCAACACAGAGGACCAATGCACGCTTCTGAGTCTAACTCATCATCCAGGCCTTATCAGTGCTTTGAAAATCATTCCCGCTGCAATGAAATCATCCACCTTACCTGGGAAAGGCACAAAGGCATGCCGCATGCTAACAGAAAATGGCATCCCTCTGTCAGAGGCTCTCTCTTCCAGCTGTGCCTGGTGCCCAGGGTTCAGGTTATAACCCCTTTTATTTCCTCCTCTGTGGTACAAACAACATTGTCAGCTGGACACGACTCAAGTACATAAAAAAGGCCTGATTTTCAGTAAAATCAATATTTCCATTTAAGAAACTTAGAAACAACCTTATTATCTGAGGCTCACTTTAAAGCTTAACAGTGATACTAGACCTATTTTAGCAAATGTTCAATTAAACATTCAGTAAGATACGTCTGTAATAACCTTTCTCACAAACTAGTTCTGAGGAAATTCACTGACATTTAACTTCACTCAACAAACCTCTTTGACTCTATCAACTATAAATTATCTCTGTGCTTATTGTGTGTGTGGCTGGAGAAGCTCTTCCCTTTAGAGTATCACTTAAATATGCATACAGTACTGGCTGATATAATTAGTGGCCAAAATTTTCAGCCTTTCACCATCAACTACTAGCTTCTTTATAGAGACTCAGAATCTGAAATGTGTAGCGCCTAGAAGAGAAAATTAAACCAATTTCATTATTTTGTCCAATAGGTTATTTTTGAGCCATTCATACTGGCAAAAGTATATTAAAACATATGGCAAAAGTCTATCAAAACAAATACAGAGAAGTAGAGCCTACCTGCCCATAGGAAGCACTCCTTTGCCTAGGGCTTGGGAAGGTGGGCTTTCCCCTACTAGTGTTAGCATTTTGATCTCGAAATCTTTTGGTACATTCTGAATATTTGGGTCTGTGAAGGTTATTCGTCCTAAAATCAAGCAGAATAAAGAACACATTAAAATTAGAAAACAAAAAGTTGGACTTTTATTTTAATAGTAATTGCATTTCTGAATTATCTTAAAAATGCATATTCTATCATTGCTTGTTGTTGTTAGTCACTATTGAGTCAGTGCTGACTTATGGCAACTCCATGTGTACAGAGTAGAACTGCTCCATAGGGCTTTCAAAGGTGCGACCTTTCAGGAGCAGGTCACTAAGCCTGTCTTCCAAGATGTCTCTAGGTGGGTTCAAAGCGCCAACCTTTCAGCTAGTACTCGAGCACTTAACTCTTTGCAACACCCAGGGACTCCTCTATCATTGCTAAACTAAAAAAAGAAAAATTTGATATTTAAATGAAATATTTTTATCATGTTCATGCATCTAAAGATGATAAAATAAGTACAAGACCAATCCTAATATAAATAAGCATGAATCAGCTACAATACCATGTTTTACATTAACCTAGCTCTCTAGAAAACAATCTTATGATAAGAATTTGATATACTGAACTATTCCTAAGATACAGCTGTGAGTACCAGATGTCAGCACTACGAACAGTGTTAGTGGTTGTATTAATTACAACTACAAATACAAGGCAAATTAAACAGATCCTAGGAAAAATGACTATTGAAGACTCTAAAAGCCAAGAATACACAAGATAGAACAGGATCTGGAGAAGAACAACAACTGGGACCAGAGAATTAGCTAATGCAGGAGACAGAATTGCAGTGAGACGTGGTGACTGAAATATCATTTTCAAGACACCACCTGGACTGTTTTTTTCATTATCATTATCGCTCCTCATGAGAATCGATGGTAACACTGACATGGTTGGAAACTAGAATTGGTAGGTTAATGAATTTTCCAGTAAACAATGATTTGTTGTAACATTGATAGCTTTTGTTTTTCCTCCCTTTTTTTTTTTTTTTTACATTTCACCGGTTTACTTATTGGTTGAATTTTTCTAAAACACAATAAGTATTGTTCAAAAATATGTTTGTGTTATTAATTTTGTTACTGCAGTTTTTATGACACACATATAGTGACACTAAAACCTTGTTTTATGATAAATTCTTTATTATAGCAGTCTCTCTAATAAGTATATCATTTCATCTTTTGATGAATCAGATATTTTAAGTGGTTAGACATTGTTTTTGTGAATAAATCCCTGATATTCTGTCCTTGTCATTTAGCTTTTAGCACAAAGTAAGTGCTCAATTAATGACAGCTATTATTACAATGGGGCCATGTTGGCACAGTGGTTAAGCATTTGGCTGCTAACCAAGAGACTGGCAGTTCAAATTCACCAACCACTCATTGGAAACTCCACAAGGCAGTTCTACTCTGTCCTATAAGGTCACTATAAGTCATAATCGACTCAATGGCAATGAGTTTGGGTTTTTTGTTTTGTTTTTATTAGTATAATTATTATCATTACAACTATTTAGCCTGTTCAATGAAAAAGCTAACCAAAAGCAGAGGAAGGTGTCCAATGTTTTTACTACCTCAGCACACTGTCTCTTTTTTTCTATAACTATTCAGTATAATGCCCTGGACAGTAAAAAAAACAATTACAAAGCACAAGTGTAGTTTCATGGAAATGAATTCTAATAATGAAATGACATTACTATGTACTTCTAAAATATTCTTTAAATGTCGGCATAGTATGATGAAAACTAATCAGAAAAAAAGAATTATCTTCTACTTTATAAGCAACAAATAAATGTGTAACACTTTTAAAAACTCTAAGTTGATTTTGTTTTTCCATCACCTAGGATTTTATTTTACACAAGTTTACAGCATTAGTATATGTTTCAAAAGGAAATATAAATAGCAACAGCGTAAGAAACTCTCGGCTAAGATGGACCAAGAGTTTAAGGAACTAGGGGAAATGGAAGAGTTGGAAGTTGTTCAGATCAGGGAATAAGAAAGCAGAGAGACAGGCAGCTCCTCGTGGCGCCTCCTCCCCTAACAGCAATAACTGATAATGAGCACTTTCCATGCGCACCCACTACCCTAAACACCTTACATGTATTAATCTACTTAATCTTCAGAATGACCTGGTGAAGTAGGGCTATTATCACCTTGTTTCATACACAAGGAAATTTAGGCACTGAGAAGTTAAGTATCTTGCCTAAAGATTCGGAATACCAGGATCCAAATCTTGTAAAAGTCTGATTTCAAAGTCCACATTCTATACCAAGAATCTAAACTGCCTCTCTTATGATGGAGTAACACAACCCTTTCTTCCACTGCACGTTTTGTCTGGCAAGTATTTTGAGTTTGGACTGCCTAGCAAAGTATATAAGGAGCTCTGGTGACACAGTGGTTAAGTGCTTGGCTGCTAACCAAAAGGTCAGGGTTCGAACCTACCAGCACCTCCACAGAAGAAAAGACCTGGTGATCTGCTCCCATAAAGATTACAACCTAGAAAATTCTATGCGCGGTTCTACTCTGTCGCATAGGGTCTCTATGAGTCGGAATAAACTTGACAGCACCCAACAACGACAGGGAAAGAATGTTTTTTCTCTCACCAGAATACCTTATACCTAACCCAACAGGGCTATGTGACACCCAAAGCACTCTGAAGCTTGAGTAAAATACGATGCTCACTTATTATACAGATGTCCCAGAAGTCCACTTAGATTTAACTTGGGGGAGAATCTTAAAAGGCTCAGGAGAGGGCTGGGATCAAAATTAGGTAAGATTACTGACTCAAATAAATGCAAGGTTAAGTCAAAAAGTATTGCTACTGGAGTTCCAGTTCACACACGCATGGGTTTATTCCAAACAAAACGTGTTTAAACAGTCTCTGCAATCAGTGGATGGCTGCAGACAAGTTCTCTCAGCAATACACTTATCTTAGTCTCATTAGGGTGCCTTCAAAAAAAAAAAATAATTTTTGTGCCATGGAAAAAAACAATTTTGAGGTCAGGGTTAATATCGAATTTTAAACAAAACTCAAGTGGACATCTTCCCAAATCACAGAAGCTTTGCAACAAGTTTATGGGAATGCTGCCCCACATAAAACAACAGTTTTTAGATGAATCAAGCATTTTAAGGAAGGTCGGGAGGACCTCCAAGATGAGCCAAGAGAGGGAAGACGTCTCAGCAGGTTATGGCGACTTCTTTGGGATTCCCAAGGGTGATCTTGATAGATTTTCTCAAAGGACACAGGACGATCATGGGGGCTTAGTACGAAGAAGTTTTAAGAAAACTGAAAACTGCATTGGTGAGAAAAAGGCCAGAAAAGTTGCAATGAGGAATTTTTTTCCATCACAACACTGCACCTGCTCATTCTTTGAAGGTAGCAAAGGGTGTCCTACGAGAATTTCATTAGGAAACCTTACCCCATCCACCCTACAGCTCTGATCTTGCCCCTTCAGACTTCTTTTTGTTCCCCAAACTCAAGGAACATTTGAAAGGAACACAATTTGGGTCTCTCCAGCATGCCAAAACTGCTGTTTTGATGTGGTGTAAATCAAAGAGCATAGAACTCTCTGGTGAAGGGATAGAGATGGAAACATCGCCTTCAGAAGTGTATAGACCTAGATGGAGGATATGTCAAGAAACAATAGCTTCACATTTCGATATTTTTGTTTAATAAAGGTTTCTATGATTTTGTAGCAATATTTTTTGACTTACCCTCAGATTTAATTCCTGTATATTCTCTCATCCAAAGCACTGTCTCAGATATTTCAGTTACTCTATGTAATACTTGAAAGAAGGAACTGTATCTTACTAAAATTCATCTCTGACTCTGGGTAGCATCTATGACTTGCTTGTAATATGTGTTTCAGAAATGTCTGTGGAGCTTCATCAATCCCAGTGATGAACACTTGAATTCCTTACTCATCATAAGCAAATATAAAAAAAATTTTCTTTCAAAATTGGATATTATTCTTATTTTCTCATCACCTGTAGCAGTGTGTGATTGTGATACTGGATAGATTCTTTCCATTCCAAGAAAAGGATTCAGACGCAGTTCCCGCTGCAAGGGAAAGACCACTTTGGTAATAGCATTACTGATTCTTCTCCACTCTAATATCAAGCCTGGTAAAGGGTGTAGTGCCTTTAATTTATTTAGAACATCCTGCCAAAGCAATAAAACAAGGTAAGATTGTATTCTCGCCCCAATTCCATAGCAAACTAGAATCTCTTTTAGCTAGATAACTTAAGATTTGATAAATCCTGCATCTACAACTCAAAATCACTGTTTGGGGTTTGTTGGAAGTCACCATAATGATAAAACTATGACAACTATAGTTTATAAAATGTAAACATGTTAATTCTGAGTAACAGTAATTTAGATCTACCTTTATAAAAATATCAATAACATGTCAGCTTAGCAAAGTTATTGTCTCCCCACTCTTCACCCAAGAGCTTTCTCTATGCACTTTCCTTCTCCACTCCTCACGTATTTGGAAGCTTCCCAGATTTTTTCCTTCTTGCCCTGACACTTTCATGGTTTCCGCACCAAGGAAATCAGAAGAGATTTATTTCTGAACACTTTGAATTTTCCATGCATAAACATTCAATGAACCATTAAGGAATAGAAATGTGTGAGGTAAAAGCTCCAGTGAGATCAAATAAATGGATGTTCTACAGCATGGAGATGTGGAAACTCCAAAGGACAGGCAAGTCACAGCTAGTGGTACTAGGGTCAAAACTCTACACACTAGCACAGCCCTCCAGGACTGTGGTGGCTGTCCATTCTACCCTTATTGTTTCATTAAAACTTCATTCAGTAAAAATATGAAAATAAGCCCTTCTTCTCTTCTCTCCCACTACTGCATACACTTTCTATGGACTGTGACTAGCCATTTGACTTTGAAATTAGCAGATCAGATTCTTAAAGCTATAAAAGGCTTACTGGTTAGGTTCTGGAACAGAAAAAAAAAATGTTTTACTTGTATTGGCTATTGTTTTCATTTCCATTTTAAATTCTTCCATATCTTTGCTCATGTTCATATAACTTCATACAAACTGTATTGTACTAGAAGCCCCAAGAATAGTGAATGGCAAAAATTAAATAATGTCTACAGGTCTGAATTTAAAAATCTTTATACTGTTATAATGATAGGAGGGACCCAATTACTAACTCATAAACTCGTTGCTGTCGAGTCGATTCCGACTCCTAATGACCCTATAGGACAGAGCAGAACTGCCTCATGGGGTTCCCAAGGAGCAGCTGGTGGATTCGAACTGCTGACCTTTTGGTTAGCAGCTGTAGCTCTTAACCACTGCACCACCAGGGCTCCACTAACTCATAGTATGGGCCACATTTTCCATGTTGGAATGTCTCCACAGTTTTTGTGGACTACTGAACTAAAAATCGATTTGTTTTTATCTGGAAAAGTTCAAATGGTGAGAGACTGGCTACGTGGGATCTTGATTTTATCAACATTCTTGCAAATCAAAATACTAAAAGCAGCTCAGATTCTGCCCTGCAACAGCACCTTACTAGTGCTGAGCTGTTTGCCCAGCCTTAGGTTGCGCCCACTGTCATGCCCTCTTCTGGTAGAGCCCAAAGTTTTCTTGCTGCCTTGGTTTTTCATCTCTCCATTTGGTGGCAACTTCAATTCCAAAAATAAAACCTGTAAGAAATTAATGCTTCTTTAGTCAATAATCAAATCACAGGTACCGTCATTAAGAAAATATTTTAAAAGTTATTTGAGACAGCAATCTCTACAGTTCAACATGGGCTAGAAAAATGTTTCTTTTGGACAATTTGGAATTATCACATTTAATAAATGATGGCAGTGAGAATTTATATACTATGTAGACTGCCCATAACCTAATTTAGGCACTATCAGATTAATACTAACACCAGGCTTTTAAACAGTCAAGAGCACAGGAATGTATATTCCATGATGAGTAACTGGTGAATAAGCTACTGACAATTAGACTCTGGTGGCTCTGAGGATTGTAAGCTCTACTAAATAACCCTTGAATTGGTAACCAACGTGGCTACTCAATTATCTAAGCCCCACAAAAGGTCAACATCATGAACACTATGGGAGCCTACATGGCTATCGTGTGAGCACAGAATCAGAGAACGCTAAAGTTAAAAGGTGTTCAAAAAGTCACCTAGTCCTACCACCATAAGGATAAACTCTGAGAGTGCCTGGGAACAAGAAGTTAGAAGGCCACAGGCCCCGTGGGGCAACACGGGACCTATACAGGGCAGGGATTCAGACTCTGGGGAAGAGGATGACCCAATATAAACCTAAAACTCACTAGTTCAAATTACAGGGGTTATAACTCAGGAAATTCAGGACACTATCTGCTATATCTACTCACTCATGTATATACTAAGTAAACTTCAGTGAACCCTGAGTTACTTTCTCAGTAATAATTCTAAAAACTGAAACTATTTGCATAAACGCAAGAATTTTTTCAACATGTTGGGCTGTGGGTGAAGAAAAGGATATGCCTGTGCTTCCCTAGACCAGTACTGACCAGGGCTTTGAACTGGTTCAAACCAGTTCAGTCATGGCTAATGAAGCGAAATTGGAACAGACCCAGATTTTCACAATTTAGCCGATCGGCATGGTAACCGGAATAGGAAAAATTATGGGTTGAAGCTAGATAGTAAATAGAGTCTAGATAGTACCACGAGCCTTTTCAGGAGCCTGATGTGTGAGATTGGATTTTTCCAGGACTGCAGAGAGCAACACACATTCAAAGCAGCATGGCTGGCTGCCATCTTTGAGCAGGACACCACTGTTTCTGCCTCTTTGCAAAATCAGACACATGGAAAATTTGTTGCTAGGCAACACATATGCTGCCCTTGTTTTCTAAGAGGGAGACTAAGTTTCCAACACAGCATCAACCCATAATTTGTCCCATTCCAGTTACTGTTCCAGTTCACCCAAATTCTGAAAATTTAGATCTGTTCCAGTTTCACTGCCTCAGCTATGAATGAACCAGGCTGATTCAGTTTGAGCCCTGGCAGTGACAAAGACAGGATTTCAGCTTCAAGTAGTGTGAATAACTGGAGTCTTAGGAATGAAAGATATTGAGGCCTACTGTGGATGTTAATAATTTTTTTTACCAAAGAATTATGTGATATAGACATGAACATATGCATATATAGGGATTAGGGTTGCCACATTTAGCAAATAAAATTTCAAGATGAATTGCATGGATATACTAAAATATTCTTTGTTTATCTGAAATTCTAATCTAATTCAGCATCCTGTATTTTATCAGGCAACACTAATATGGATATCAAAGGATATATGAGTGGCAAGTTAGGAGACAGAAGGAAAGAACTGGATAGGAAAAATGAAACATTATTAAAGTAATAATAAATCAACAATTCTAGGAAGGGAGGCTTATCATGACTAAAACAACACAAAGGCCTCAAGTTAAATACTTAAAACCTTTTTAATCTTAAGTGTGTATTTTTGGTGAAGCCTTCAAAATTGCTTTTGAAAACTTTACATATTATTTAACCTCCTAGGTCTCAATTAGGGTTTCACAGTAGTTAAAGCACTCCATAAAATGTTCGAACCCACCAGCCACTTCGCGGGAGAAAGATGTGGCTGTCTGCTTTCATAAAGATGTACAGACCTTTCATAAAGACTCACCCTATGGGGCAGTTCTATTCTGTCCTGTAGGGTCACTATGCATCAGAATCAACACAACGGCAGTGGGTACTGTAGTTCAATTAACACATCAGTGAAATGAGCAGGCTGAGCTAGATGGGGGTAAGAGGCACTAATATTTATTGAGCAATTAATATGTGCCAGTAATTATGATAGGTGTTTTAACCTGTGTTATCACATGTAAACTTTATAACAACTCTATGACAAATCTGAAAGTTTAGATAGGATTAGAGAGTTAAGAAACGTGCTCAAAGTTGCTTGGCCAGAAAGTAGTGGAATAAGAATTAGAGCCGAAAGCTTTTTAAGTTTAAAATCCTTTTTCTTTACACTAACCCATGTAGTCCTCTAGACCACAGGTTGGCAAACATTTTCTGTAAAGGGCTAAATAGTAAATATTTTCAACTTTGCAGGTTTTACTATCTCTGTTAACTACTCAACTCTGCTGTGATAGAACAAAAGCAGCCATAAACAATACATAAACAGGCACGGCTGTGTTTCAATAAAATTTTATTTACGAAAACAGGCAGAGGAATGGATCTGGCCTGCAGTCCATAGTTTGCTAACCCCTGTTTTAGACCACTTCTCTCCAACAGAACCATCTGCAACAATGGAAGTGTACTATATTTACAGTATCCAATATGGCAGCCACTAGCCACGTGTGGCTACTGAGCACTTGAAATGTGGCCAGCACAACTAAGGAACTGAATTTATAAATTCTATTTAATTTTAACTAATTAAAAATAAAATAGTCACAAATGGCTAATGACTCCTGTATTGGACAGTGTAGCTCTAGACAATTAGTAATAGTGTGCCCAGTTCAAAGATTCAAATTAAAATCACAAAGGATCAAATAGTAAATGTGTAAAACTGTTAAATCACCTTAAATATCACTTCTACTTTAGAATGAAGACTTAAGAAACAAACCAGTAACATTAAAGGCCTTTTACTCTAGTCCAGAGTTTGGTCTAGGCCAATGGTTCACATGCCTTAGTACCCATCTGAATCAAAAAGGCACCAATTTCTGCCTTTGCCCCAGACCTACCTGTGCTGACACCTAGAGATTCTGTATTTTTGATAAGTTCCCTAGGTAATTTTATGTGTAATCAGCTAGATTACTGGGGACTGCTGGGCTAAAGAATTCATAATAAAACACAGAAAAATACAAAACAAACAAACAAAAAAAAAAAACCTACTCAATTCCATACAAATGTACCACGTAATTAAGAGAAACATAATTCCTCCTTTTCTCTAAAACATGTAACTCTGTAGCTTAAAAAGACACCTATATAAGAACATATAACATTTACCGGATACTCACTATGTATGGGGCACTATTCTAAGTGTTTTACATTTACTTTATCATTTACTCCTCACAACAACCCTATGACATAATTCTCTTACCCCATTTTACAGATGAAGAAATTGATACATGAAGAGTTGATGCACTGGTTAGGGTTAGGGTTAGGGTTAGGGTTAGGGTTAGGGTTAGGGTTAGGGTCAGGGAGCTAGATAGTAAGTAGAGGACGTGGGATTCAAACCCAAGCAGTCTGGCTCTAAAGCTGCTGATCTTTACTAAGACCCTATATTACTGAATAACATCTAGGAGACACAGGAGCTTCAATGTCATCTAGTGTTAGCATCCACCCCCATGTCTGCAGCAACTCTACGACAACCCAACCATCCTTTGAAGGGAAGAAGTGTGGGAAGAGGAGAGGACAAAACACCAAACTTTGATAATAAAACAAGACTAAGCTGTCAAAATTTATGTAAGGTGGTAAAAATCTTAATTAAATTTACAAAAGAAAACTCACAAAAATCTTTCTTTCATCTACATCTGAGAAAAATATCTAATTTTCTATTCTTCAGAAAGTGGGGAAAAGGTGAGGGTTCATAAACTAATTACTTTCATGGATAAACAGCTACACTGTTAACAGCTACCACTGAAGATCCCTCATTCAGCAAATGTTCCTGAGTGCCTCCTTCGTTCTAGGCAACTCTCCTCATGGAGTTCACGCTCTAAGGGACTTCTTTTTTTTTCTTTTAACTACTTTCCATTTTCATAAATATAGACGTAACTATAAATTAGATGCTAGAATATCCTATTCCCAAAGAATTCTGGTTAACTAACAGTTTATTTTAATAATCTTTGGTGTTTAGGTATACGCATCTTAGGAAACATACATACACACAAATCATTTCTAACTCTTAAAAATTACTTTTCTAAATTCCCTATTCCCACGATACAACCTCAGCAATGTCATCTGAACTGGTGAAGGAAAAACTGTGGCCGGCTAGTTGATAGGCCTGAGTCTCAATTGCATCCAGCTTGGCTTGCATTATGTGTTTCTGATTCTCACATTCTGCAGTACTGAAGCCGATTCCATTTAGTTCTAGCAAGGCTAAACAGTACTGAGAAGGCATTTCCACTTTACGGAAAACATCTGAAAGAAAAAAAGACAATTAAGATATTAATTCATCAATTAAGTGACTAGATCAGCAGTATTACCTAAACATAAGTATAATTTGTCTAGAAAAATCCAGAGATGCAACCCTGAGCAGCATCCCCAAAACCACAATGAAAGGGGAAAAGCACAGGCCACTTCAGCACTAACGACTATTCTTGTCTATGCAGAGAATGGAAGAGCTGGCAATTTTGTGTGCAGACTAATTTACAAGTAACCACATTTATCCCAAGACAATGCTTCTGCTTCTACTCAGCAGGAGCAGGGTCACCAACCTTGTTTGCTGTGCCGGTTTCAAAGAGTTAGTTCTCTAAAATCATTTCCAAGATTCCTGTCTCCAGGGTACATGCATGCTTGCACAAAGAACTAAATACAGAGGTTTCATAATTTTCAGTTCTCTTCTCGAATAGTAAATTATAATATTCCTGAAGTAAGAATCAGTATCTTTCTATCTACTGACATCTCTCAGGAGAGTACACATTCTATTTCAGTTTTACCACAATGTTCATTACAATATTCATCACAAAGATACTCTATGAAAAGGGTGGAGTTGAGAACCACTGTGCATACTATGTGTTTCTCCATTCTGTACTTCTCTCTTGGAGACTCCAATTGCCTGTTAATAGAGGAAAGGTTTTGAAAAAACCTAAAGCAAAGAAGACTTCTTCATTTTGTTTTAACTGAAAATCTCAAACTTATTTGACTTATTTGAACTAAGGGGGAGGCATGTGCTGGACTACAGTACAGTGGCTGGACCTAATGTCCATTAAAGGTTTTGCTATGCTGATACCTCAAGAGGCTCAGAGCAAGGGAATAATATTCTCTCAGTTAAATTTATCAGAGGCCAGAAAGGGTAAAGCCGGGACAGTCTTTTGGAGAACCGAACCAGATCAGACAGATAACTGCAGCAGACTTGAATGGCTGGTACCTGAGTGACCTCACCCTGAGGAATATCTGCCCTACTGAAGGACTAATTGTTAATGACTGACTTGGACTGCTAAAATGTACAGGAAGGGGGAAGTAACTCTCCAAATATTAAGTATGTGTAAGAAACCATGGCCAAAAAAGCCCAAGGGGTGGTCTGCAGTGCAATGAGTTTCTCTATATATGGCCTTTCTGGCCTTAGGTTTATAATTCTGCCAAAAATGATTGGCTGGGCTGCAGTCTGCCCTGTGATGGGTCTATGTCACATGCCTTGCAGGGGTTGGTCAATTCGCTATGCAAATATTGATGTGTAAAACCACCTAATAGGACGAGAGATTTGCAGGGATTGGTCAGTTTGTGGTCCTGCTGGACAGGGCCATGTCTTGAAATTGACAAGGAATTTGCTTACATAAGCAGTGAACCCCCACAGAGGTTTTCAGAGGCAAGAAAGAGAGAAAGGAAGAGGGAACCTCCTAAAACAGCTGTAATACAGGTCAAGAGCTGTAACACTGAAGATGACATGAGACAGCACAAGCCCACAGAAAGAAAGAGAAAGCCAGCGGATGTCTCCAAGTAGGAGGCTTGCTAGCAGAGCTAAAGAGCTGTAACACTTGCCCAAGCAGGGCAGAGGCCTAAAGGGGCCTGGCAGCAGAGGTCTAAAGGGGCCTGGCGGCAGAGGTCTAAAGGGGCCTGGCGGCAGAGGCCTAGAGGGGCCTGGCGGCAGAGCCGATGGTGACAGCAGAAAGCTGCTGGTAGGAAGGTAGCAGCCAAGCAGGCTGCTACTCTGGCCATGTATTGGGCCAGTTAGCAGCAGAGAGGCCAACAACGAGGAGGCCGAAGGCAGAGGAGGGTGTGTGCATAGCCGACAGAAAGGCCTGCCTGCGGGCACAGCTGAAAGGAGTTGTTGGTTAGCACAGCCGACTGAGAGCTGACAGCTGTCTAGGTTAGACGCTGTCCTGACTGATGAAGCTGATCTTGTCTCCCGAGTTGTATCCTATTACTTCCAAGTTGATCTTGACCCCAAGTTGTAGCCTGTTACTTCCACATAAGCCACATAACTGTGAGTATGGTTTGTGAGTTTTGTGTGGCCACTGCAACAAATTATCTAACCCACTAAAGAAGCAGACAGTGCCATGGGAGGAACAACTGGCCGGGAATGGTGAAGAAGTGGGAAGTGGAGGTATGTCTGACCTCCATTTCGTAGGAACCAGCTTTGCACTGATCCTAATTCTTATCCCTCAGGGATTTAGGTGAGTTCAGATACTACAATACAACTATAAAATCCTTTATTTAATATAATATCTATTAACATCCTGGAAAGTAAGCATTCATAGAACGCACCATGGGAAATGCTGTCCTAAATCATTAAGAAAAAAAAATCACACCAACGACTTCAGCTTCCAGGACAATGGGTCACTAGGACTCTAAGCAATGCCAGCCTACTCTCCCCAACCCCCAGCACACATTCTTTGAAGCATTGCTGGTCTCAAACAGCAGGAGAGATCTCCAGGAACCCACATAACCACAGCCAAAAACAAACAAATGAGAGCTAGCCACCTCTAACATCTAGGAGCAGGTACTGGGCAGTTAGGAGCCTGGCTTTGGAGGCCTGGAGCCAGAGGAGAAATTCATGAGGTACAACGAACTAGGGCCAGGACAAGAGCAGAGCAGTACAAAGTCAGAGTGGCAGGGAGCCAGCTTGGAGTAAAGAGATTGAAGGGATAAAGATCCTTAAAATAGCAACAGGAGGAAAAGCCGAGTCTCAGACTTCTGTTCTGAGTCAAACCTTTCAAGAAAGGCTAACATGGTCCTTGGATGCAGTAGCCAGCAGAGGCAGGAGCAAAACTTTACTAAAGGAAGGCTTCCCCCTGCTGGGCTCCATAGATTAAATCCATATGAAGACATAAAGAGTATGAAAAACTACAAGATAGCAAAGAAGTAGGAATGAGACTCCGCAGAAACAACAAACAACACAGATTTAGACCCCCAAGAATTGCAGATATGGAATTATTAGACTCATAATAATAGGACGTATTCACAAAATTAAAGGATTTCATTACAGAGTCCAGAGTAAGATAGCAGTATGAGCAGCTGCACAGTGCCACCCTCCCACCCCACAAAATGCCAAAAAAAAAAAAACCAAGCAGAGACTGGCAGAACCAACTTTGTCAGAACTCTGGAAACCAGTCCAAGTGTTACAACAAAGGGTTAAGCAGATGCTGAATCAATAAAAAGGTAACATCTAAGCAGTAAGAAAGCTTTGGTTTTCTAGTTGCCTGCTCCTCACCCCTTCCTTGACTTGGCATGGCAATCTTAAAGCTGCGGCAACTTACAAGCCCCTCTTCTTACAGATGAAATTGCCGTCTTTAATTACTGGAACAGTCCCCTCACAAACAGATTGAAAGTATGTAATTCTGAAGACAGTCACGCTCATTTATGTTTGTATTGTCTGTGGCTGCTTTGGGGCTACAGTGGCAGAGCTGAGTATTTGTGATAGAGACCATCTCATCTGGAAAGCCACAAATATTTACTATCTGGCCCTTTAAATAAAAAAGTTTGTCAACCCTGGCACTAGACAATCCAAAGGTAGGGTCTGCATAAAATGTGTAATTTACCCATTTGTGACAAATAGTGTTTAAGTATATAACCATCCTCAGTCTGTAGCATCATAAAAATGCCAGATACTTTGTTTTACCTTGAAGATTTTCCTTCTGCAACAAAGAATTGAGTTGATTCATAGAGTTGAAGACGAGAATGGACTCTACAGACGCTCTGTATCGCCCGGAGCACTCAGTGCTAACATTCAGCCCCAGGCTCTGAATTCCTTGGCCGGTCTCCATTCCTTCCAGGAGTGGAAGTGCGTGAGGAAAAAAGCTGGTAACTATGCTGTGAAGAGTCGGCTCCTTAGAATCTGGATCTAATAACCAGCATGCCACCTGAATTGGATTGTAATATGAATACTGTATCCTTACATTAAATGGGATAAAAAGAAGCTCATTTTTCTATTTTCACTTAACACTTATTCAGTGGTCTTCCCAGGAGAAGAGACAGAAAGGATAATTATGATAGGATTCATTTTTTTTTTGTATCAGTTAGAGCAGTGGTCTTCAAAGAAGGACAGTTACCACTTTTCCATTACTGCAATGCTTCTGCTGAACCAAGTGCCTCTCAGCTAACTAAAACCATGTGTCTGAAAATCCATACGTATTCTTCTCCACTAAGGCTGATTTAACTAAGCTACTACGATAAAGTGGAGCCTATATAGTTTAAGGTTTGTGTAGTTCTCTCAACATCAGAAGCAATGAAGCATAAATGTTTTACCACAAAAAGTTCATAACCAGAGTTTTAAAAAACCTCTAGACTTTTCCCTCAGGATGAGGGCCTGTCACCAGGACCATCCAACTGGTCATTTGATTGCTTTTTTTAGCTTCCTGGTGAGACTAGAAGATGTGAGTTTTAATACTATATCTAGGAGATAATGAACTGAATTTAGAATAAGAAAATCTAAGCTTTGTTCATAATTCTGACAATTACTATATGACTCAGTTATTTCTTTTGTAAGTTAAGAATGACGTTTTGTAATGGGGTACTGGATAAGATGATCTGATACAAAAGTTGGCAAATGTTGCTTATAAAGGCAAGATTTCATAAATCAATAGTTTATCATCTTAATATCAAAAATGTTATGATTAACAAAACTAAGTATGAAATATTTCAAGTAGTTTAAGACAAAGGTGTTACATAAATCTGAGATGTTACTGTAGTTTTAATGAGAGGCTCATATTACTCATACTCTCGTTTCAGACTCCTGAGCATCCAAATTAAGTGACAACCTTTTATATCCAGGAAAATATCAGTTCAGAAACTATATGGAATTTATCTGACGCTGTCTTCGAAAATCTTTGCAAAAAAATTTAAAAAAGGTAAAGAAACTAAAAATTATCCCATTATTATTGACAATATTGATAACAACTACCAACTAGTTACATTTCCCAACTCTAAATTAATATTCCATATCTCACGCATCCAGTATCAACAGGGAAAAAAGTGACATTTTTATCTCTTTGAGGACTATGATATTAAAAATAAATGTTACAAAAATGTATTATACTATTAAGTGTATATTATTGTTGTGTGTCATTGAGTCAATTGCCACTCATAGCGACCCTATATGACAGAGTAGAACTGCCCCATAGGGTTTTCTAGGCTGTAATCGTTATGGGTGCAGATCACCAGGTCTTTTCTCCCACAGAGCTGCCGGATGGGTTCGAACCACCAACCTTTCGTTTATCAGCTGGACGTTTAATCACTGTGCCATCAGAGCTCCTTATTAATGTTTGCTACTAAAATATAGGAACATTCTCAGGGGCTATTAAGGTGATTTGTCCCTATGACAAATGGTCCCTAACTACTACCCCTTTTGACTTATATCCACCTACTTTTCCTATTTTCTGCCTCCACTTTCACAAATATTTGAAACATGCTGCTATCATATAACTAAATCTAACAGTTCTCCTCTCACTTCTAATTTACCATGGGCCAGGAAGCTTAGAATTTATGACCAGAATAAAAAATTTTTAAACCTCTGAGGATGAAGAACTAGATGGTGCCTGCCTACCACAACTGAACAATCTGATCAGGAACACAATAAACAAATTCTGATAAAAAGAGATAAAAATGTGGAACAGAACTTCAAAAATTTAAAGAATACAGACTTACTGGACCTATTAAGGCTGGAGGAGTCCCTGAGACTATGGCCTTGAGTTGCTCTTCAAACCTGGAATTGAAACTATCCCCTAAGACACATTTAAACTAAGAAACAGTTTAGTCCAAAGAGCAAAGATTGTCAAGCTTGAGTATTACATTTCTTTAAAAAAAACAAAAATTATCTATATAAGACCAAAGGGTCAACAGCTATTTTAAAGCATGCTAAGGCTGGAGAGGGGGGCAGGGAGATTAAATAAACAGAAGTGAAACAACTAAACAGAAATAAAAAGAATGTTGACACGATGTGAAGACAGTAAGCAATGTCACTGATCAGTATGTCTAGAAACTGTGGGATGGAGTGGGTTTTGCCATGTATATTTTCATCAAAAATAAAATAAAATTTAAAAAACCCCGAGGAAAGGTATGAACTTTCGGGCTCGGAATTTATGACACTTCTTTTATCTATACAGAAGCATTTGTGCATGCTTTTCTGTTCTGGAGGGTAAGATTTCTAGATAAAGGAATGACTACTCTAAAAGACTTAATTGCATTATTGGAGCTAAATGAACACCAAGTCATTTGAGAATTAGCCTTCAACACTAATAACGTTTTTGTTTTTGTTTAAAGTATGTAAAAATTAAATAAGATATGGAACCTTTGGATCTTCGTAACTTTGCTCCAGGGAAATGCCACAAGACAGAAGAAGAATTTTATAGCTCTGGATGAAGTCATAGACGATAACAGAACGTTCTTTATCAGAATCCTTTTGCAAGCAGGATTGAAGGTGCCACATCCTGTCTTTCACAGTCAGGCCTGGATCCAGAGAAGGTGGTGCCAAACTAGCACTGATTTCTAAAAAATAAGTTTTAAGGCAAAGTGATACGCATTCATTTCAAGCAGCAACCTTTAGTGGAAAGACTGAAAAAGATTCAGAAGCCTTAGGTTCTGGTTCCATGTGACCACTAATTCAACATGACCTTACTCAGGTCCTATCAGCTATCTAGATAGAAGTACCTCATAATCCAAAAATTATTGTTCGGGCCAGATGATTTATAATGCTGTACTTAATTGTTGTTGTGTGCCATCAAGTTGGTTCTGACTCACAGCAACTCTAAATGACAGAGTAGAGCTGCCCTATAGGTTTGTAAGCTGAAATCTTTACAGGAGCAGATCGCTAGGTCTTTTCTTCCATGGAGCGGCTGGTGTGTTTGAACCGTAAACCTTTCGGTTAGCAGCTAAGTACTTAACCATTGTGCCACCAGGGTAGGAGAAAAATCTAAATATCAAGACTTCTAAAAAAATTATGTTTCCTGTTAAAGACAGGAAAGGTATTTTGAAATGAATTTTTAAGGAACTCCTTTTAAAGGGGCAATTAGTATGAACACTTAATGTTACATCTAAAATAAAAGAGGTACAAGTAATTACTCACCCTAGCATATTTTCCTGCAAAACAACTAAAAATATTTCATGCTTACTCAGCAACAGACACTACATAGCATCCTTTAAAATGTTCCTTTATTAAATTTTTGTATGAGAGACTAACTTGAATTGTAAACTTTCACTTAAAGCACAATAAAAATAAAAAATAAAATGTTCCTTTTTAATTTTGCTCCTGCTGAAAAACAATCAATCATCTGGATAACCAACAACCATCATCATATCACAAGGTATTTCCGGAGCATATCTTTTCAATTGCAAAGACTTCTCCCAGGCTGTGTGATTCAACTAATGTGTGCTCCAGGTCATCACTGCTTCTAGATTAGTTCCAAATCCAGCCAATGAGAGAAAAAGACTAAAAAGAAACCGCTACAACCCAGTCTTCAAAATCAAATTCTAGGGTGGCCAGGGAGCCCCTGAGGCTCCACTGCCCCCTCAGAAAAGAAAACAGTATTAGCAACCCTGCGTGACAGGCAGCAGAGAGTGACGGTGGTGCTTTTTAAAACACGTTACAGATAAACTCTAGGTAAATATCAGGAAATTATTCTCAAAAAGCAAGATCACTATCCTACCAGAGATTACATTAAAATTACACGGTGACTTGGCCAAATAGTGATCGCTCACCAGGATGCTTTTGTTCCTTCTGTAATGATAAATAATAGGCATCGCTTCCACCCCAGCATACTGCCAGTCCAACCACCAAGACATCATCAGAGTCTTTAACAGGAAATCCATCACCTCTCAGAGGAGTTTCTTGAAGTGAACTAACTAAGTAAATTAAAAAGTGAAATAGTCAAATCTCTAAAAATAAAACCATTAAACGGATCGTTAAAACAATGATAATAAAAAGAAACTGTATTTGAAAAATACTCAAAACTTTATCAACAAATTCATTCATAAACACAGAAATTTAAGAAATCTGATCAAACCTCTGATTTCTACAACAGGTTGTCAGACTGACTACAGCTATTCCCCATGGTCCAGAATCCAGAGCTCATGATAATACAGGAATATACATGGCATCATTTGACCAAAAGGCTCAACTATCTGAAAACTTGGAAGAGCTCTGTGAGGCTTGGGGATTAACATTTCAGTATAGAATTCATGACTATCACTGGAGGTCCAAGCTCTACTTGAGGTAAGTCTTAGAAAATGTGACTAACGCACATGCCAAACAATATATTGCCTGTTTGCTGTGTATTTTTGTAATGAGTGAACAAGGATATCACAATTTAAGAGGAGATAATATATGGACACTGATGATTAATAAATATCATTATGTCACACCATAAGGATATCATAAAATAAATATATATTATCTTAATTTTTATAAACTTACTATATTCCAACTAATAGAATACACATTACATGCACCCTTTATACCAGAAGGTAACTATTATTAATCTAACCATGCTGAATCTAATAAGCCTGTTCTACACATGAACAATTGAGAAACATTACATAAGAAACTTATTAACTGCTGAATAAACTTATTGTATTTAATATTCAGTACAGAAAAGTCTAAATCTCATCTTATTCCACTGACTGGATTATAGAGAAGTGTGAAAAAGTAAAAATTAAAAAAAAAAAAAACTTACCTTGCTTAAATCTACCACCAATAGTAGCAGTTTTAGAAGACGTCAAACTACTGATTTTTTCGCAAGCCAGTGAGACAGAAAATCGCTTTTTACACTGCCACTCCTTAATAAATGTTTGAAAGAGAGCTCGGTCGCTGGCTACATCAATTATGGTCAAACTCTCTGAACTGCATGAGGCTGGAGTTAAGTACGATTCGTCCTGGGATAGCTGCAGTGAAAAACTTGTGCCTCTAATAGGACTGTCTTCTTTGAAATCATCCCTATTCTCTGGATTTAAATCATGATTTTCAATCTCTGAGGGTGAACCACATGAATAACTTACACCAGGTTGTGAAACACTGCAGGTTTTCTGAGGTTTTACAGAAGATGGTCCAAGAATTCCTGGAAATGCCAGCTTAGAAGCAGATGCTGGAGTGGGTGTTGGAGGAATGAGACCATTATCATCAGCTGCACAGCTTTCTTTACTGGACAAGAGGGGTGGAGCTTCACCATGAACGGCATTGTTCGCTAGTGCCTCAATCTTGCTTTTTATTTCAATATTAGGGGAAAATGAAATTCCCTGCATTTGTTTTGTCTCCAAATTTGAAATCACTTCTTGTTTGTCATTTAACTCTGCACTTTTTCCTTTCAAACTAGATAGGTTTATAGTCCTTAATTTTAGATTTTCATTTTTTAGAGGACTGGACACTTTATCTAAAACCATTTGCAGTCCTGGACTTAAATCAAATGATGTCCCTGACCATATGAATGAATTATTTTGCACCGTCTCAGTTAATCTGGATTTTTGATCCTTTTCATCTTGATCTCCTCCAATTGCTTCTGTACCAGGGTGACCATTACCTAAAATCCCTGGATCACTTAGTTCTAACGCTTCAAGAGATACTGCAGTATTATGTTTCTCTTGAACAGGAAATATATCTACATTGTCCAAGGCTTCAACCATCTGAACAGAATCCATTTCTGAAAATGTAAGAGACTCATCACTGAAACAGATCAGTTGCTGCTGAACATCTTGATTCTCATTCATATTTGATTTTTTAATTGGACCCTCTGGTTGCAGACACAGAGAATTAATGAGATGGTTCACCATTACTTCAGAAGGAAGAGGTTCTTTCACTTGTACATCAGGTTGCTGTTTTACTGGGGAGTCTTCATCGAAACTGTCAAATAGTAAAGCATCACTTGTATTTAAACTTGTTTCAGAAACTGGCAGACCTACTTCAGTATCAGTGGGAGTGCTCTGCTGAGGAACCAGGGGAATGACTGGCGTCACAATTTCTTGTGTTCGATAACCTTGAAGAAAACTATTTAACTGGGAGTCAGTAACAGAAAGTTCATTCCCTTTAAAACAAAGCCCATTTTCCCCCAGCAGTATTGGAGAATGAAAATGTGGACTTTGTGGAGTTGGTATATCGATCCCATGTGAACCAGTGCTTTGTTTCATAGTATCTACAGTCTTAAGTTCCAAATGATCTGCACTGGTCACTCCTACAGAATGCCATTCACCAGGAAAAGTCATGTGAATCTCGTTCTGAAAAGAGCTAGTTAAGCTACGTTTGTCTAAGCTCTTTGGCATCATCCCTGCTGCCAGGGTGGTGTTCTTCGCTCCTTCTTGTTTGGCATTTTCAGCTGCCATCTGTTGTATTATCTTCTCTGACTGAGTATCCAGGTATAAACTATCTTCAAAATCACAGAGGGCTAAGCCTAAGTCAGGAATATGATTATTTTTAGTTTTGTTTGCTGCATAAGTATCTGTTTTCTCTTGTTTTTGAGAGGTATTTAGAAAATTCTCATGCTGGCCTCCTGCTTTACCAAATGTTCCAGATGATAGAAGTATTCCACTCTGTATCTCAATGCTGCTTATATTACCTCCTAATGCCTGAAGATTACTTGGTTTCTTTTCCTCCGTATTTAACTTTACATTTTCACATTTGATATTAGCAACATTTGAGTCTCCACACATATGATTGCTGACTGCCTCATGAGGCATTTGTCCCTCTGTTATTTTTCTCTGTTTTGTGTAAGTGTTTGTCTGATTATCAGGCTGCTTTTCAGAGCACTGGTTAACTGGATGGCTATGTTGGTGCTTCACATAAACACTCTGCTTTTTCAAATCATTTTGTATCAGCACATTGTTTATTTTTTCTGTATCAACAACAGCTAATCCTCTTCCATTTTCACTAACCACACTAGTAGCTTGACAAGTCACTTTTTTACTCTGAGACCCTGTGATAAAATGTTCCACAAGAGCATCACTAGTTACTGTTCTGTTCCTTGAACAACGTTGCTCTGTTTGTGATGGGAATGATGTTTTGTTGTATTTTTCCTCAGCACAGAGAGATACATTTTTAGCAAATGACCCTGGACTTCTCAGTTCCCTATTCTTCTCATCTAAGATTAAGGGATCTTCACAACAAATAGGATCAGACACAGTGTGTCCTTGTAACTCAGTTCTATGCATCCCAGAGTCTTTCAAAGGGCTCCTGTCTCCTGATTGTTTTAGACGCTTACTTGGTTTCCGAGATTGGAAGGTTGTGCTCAACTTTTCTGAACTGAAATTCAAAGCTTCTTTTTTTGTCTTTTCAGATGAAAAAGTCTGAACAACTTTCTTAGTGCTTGTTTTTTCCTCCTTGAGAGAGCTGCCTACCTGCTCTCTACTAACGTTCAAAGAAGGCCGTTTTCTTGCTCTGGAAACAGAACGTACATGACGTTCTTGATTACCATTCTGGAGCTTGTAAGAGGAACTTGTATGCTCTCTACTTTTATTGAAATCTTGTACTGTATTTGGTGAATGGTTAACACAAGAATCGCTAATTGTTGCTGTGTTACTTTTTTTCTTTGATGTTGTTAATCTTTTACAAGAACTCTTAGTTTGGGTAATAAATGCGTGTTCCTCTCTGTCTGACTCACTGCTGGTCAATGAATGTGTATCGGAATTTAAAAGGGAATTTGGATTCCACTGCACTCCCATGTCGACTAAGTCCTGCTGCAGAATCATTCTGGCTTCTTCCACTATAAGGACTGCTGCTTCCCTTTCTGTTAAGCCTTTTCTGCCAGCCACCCAAACAGTTCGCCTATTCCGACGTTCTTCAACTGCGTCCTCTTCCTCATCCACTGCCTTTCGGGCACTATACAGGGAGATACGAGAATAAAGGGAATTAATGCATTCATTCCCTCATTCCTACAACAAAATGTTTATGAAGCATTCAATCTTAGATGTTTTAAGAATTGAAGAAATAGCACTGAACGAGACAGAAATACATCTGCTCTCACGGAGCTTACATTCTAGTTGGGGAAATTAGAAAATGAACAAATGTTTAAAATGCACTATATGTCAATCAGTGACAGGAGCTGCGTGTAAAAATGAAGCAGGAGAGGGAAAGATAGCACCATGAATGGTGGGTGTTGCCACAATTTTTAAATCACATAAGGGAAGGCCTCTTAAAACAGGCTATTTAAGCTGACACATAAGGAAAGTGAGGGGCATAAAACTTTAATAAAAAACTGATCCTCCTGTACAGTGTTAACTCTGAACAAATCATCTGAAGGGGCTGGAGAGTGAGCAGAAGAAAGCAGACACTGGAGGGGAGTGAGACTGAGAAGGAAGAAGTGGCAATGGGTGAACTTTCACGCTTATCACCTGAAGGCAGGCCCAGTCAGCACCAGGGAGGGTGTGTTATGCATTGAAATATGTCCCCCCAAAAGATATGTTGAAGTCCTAACCTGTGAACAGGAACTTGGTTAGAAATAGGGTCTTTGCAGATGCCATCAGCTAAGTTAACCTGAGGTTTCACTGGAGTAGAGTGGGTCCTAATCCAATGAGTGGCATCCTTACAAGAAAGCAGAGACAAGAGAAAGAAGGAGGCATGTGAGGATGTGACAATAGAGTTAGCTGTAGCTGCAAGCTAAGGCAGGCCTGGGGCTACCAGAAGCTGAGAAAGACAAGAAAGGATGTTTCCCTAGAGCCTCTGGAGACGGCATGGCCCTGCTGACACCTAAATTCAGATTTCTAGCCTCCAGAAGTGTGAGACAATAAATTTTTGTCATTTGAAGCCACTCACTTGTGATGCTTTGTTACAGCATCCCTAGAAAACTAATACAGGGTGGCCAAAAGCTTAGGTACAAACCTGGAGTCTGTTAACAGAGTGATTAACAAAGTTCAGGGTGACTAACAGAATTCATGACAGAGCTCAAGGTGTCATTGGGAGTTAGAAGTAGAAGAGGGAAAGTCCAGAAATAAGAGCCCAAGAAGTAGGGCCCCAAATTCTTCATATAAACTCTGCCCAAATCACTGGCTGACCTCTAAACTATGCAAATATAGGCAGACTCCAAGCAGCCAGACAAATCCAAACAACCAACTGGAGATTTGAGCTACTACCCACCACAGGAAGACAAAGTTTGGAGTTTGAGTTCAGCCAAGCTAATTCCTGGTAAAACAAAATATCAATATCTTCAGGATAACATGACAGAGTCTAGACTCTAAAATGTCAAATATATACATAACTGAAGTACCAGGAGAAGAGAGATGGCATGGGTCATAAAATTTATCTGAAGATTAGTGGCCAAGATACTTCTGCTTCCAACCAAGACGTAGTAATACTGGCTGATTTATCCTCTCACTTTAAATAACTAAAAGCTGAGACTAGTTCATAAAAGACATTGCAGCTTCCACTTTGCTGTCTTTTGAATCATGAGGACCCACAAGCACCTACAGAGAGGTCTGCGTGGCACAAAGCACCACTTGTCAGCCTTTGAGCGAGTCATCTTAGAAGCAGATCCAAGTCAAGCCTTCAGAAGACTACAGCCTAATGAGACCCCAAACCAGAACCACTAAGCTAAGTTGCTCCCAAATCCATGACTCACAGGAACTGTGAGATCATATATATTGTTATTTCTAAGCAACTAATTTTTAAAGTAATTTGTTATGCATCTATAGATAATTAATATGAATAGTGAAACTATTAAACTTTAAAGATATGGGAAAAAATCTCAAGGCCTCCACGAGAAAAGATCAAATAACTTAAAAGGAAAAAAAAAAATTCAGTGTTTAAGTTGGGACCAAGGATTTTATATTCAGTCAAGCTGTGTGCTTTAAATATCCAAGTTACAGAAAAACAGTTTTAAACACACAAGAACTGGGGGGAATTCTGTACTATAAGCCCTTCTTGAGGAATCTACTAGTTTCATCTAACCAAAAGATGACTAGGAATTCTGCAGCAATAAGACTGATGGTAACAATTTTAATTAATAAACCTGTAGATTGTATGTTTCCAACCCCAACCCCCACTAAGGTGGGGATGAGGGTGGAAAATTAATGTACAAATGTTATATACTGAGACAAAGTAAAAATAATGTACTTTAAAAATGAGTGGAAAAGGGAAAGGGAAAAAGAAAAGTAAAATAAGCTCATTGATCATTATTCAAGCAATAGGTAAGAGTTAAATACCATCAAAATCCTGACAAACCAGATAGTGAAAAGTACAAACATACCCACTAGGACAAAATTACACACTTTCCTAAAGATAAAAATAAAACAATAAATACCCAACAGGTCGAGAAAGAAACATAACAAAATACCACATAACACATATAATTACAAAATAATTTAAGAGAGCTGAGGCCAAAAACATCATTTATATCAATAAATGTAAATTGGATTGAATCATCTATCAAAAGAAGAAAAAGATTTTCCATTTGGCTCAGAAAGCAAAAGTTAAATACATGTAAAGGTTGTACACCGCCCCCCCACAAGCATATCTAAAACAAAAGGTTAAAAATTAAAGGATAGACAAAGCAATTCCCAAACAAAGGGTAACAAGAAGCAAACAGTGAAAGATATTCTGATAGCAGATAAAATAGAATTCAAGCCAAAAGTATTAAACATGACAAAGAATTGTATAATTAAAGCTAAGAACCACAATCATAATAAAGACAACTATGACTATCTACACACCAAATAATAAGCAAATACTTTTATGAAGCAAATACTATAGGAGATACAAGGAGACAAAGGGAGAAGCAAACTAATAATAGTAGACTTTAACATATCATCCTCATTAATGAAGTGGGTGGAGGTGGAATAAATAAGAATTAAGACAACCTAATGAACACAATCAATACACTAGACTTTACAAATATATTTCAAATGTCACACCTGTATAGTAGAGAATACATCTAGTCTCTATTGATCATATTATAGGTCACAAAGAAACAAAATCCTTGATTTTCTTTTTAATATATATGAAATAGACAAACCACTAGCTAATTTGATCAAGAAAAAAACAGGGAGAAAACACAAATTTACAAAATAAGAAAAGACAAAGGGAATAACCATTGAAATAGAAGAAATATTTAAAATTCGTAAGAGACTAGTTTATAGACCTCTCAAATAGATAATTTCCTAAGGAAATATAGATAACCAAAATTGACTCAATTAGAGATAGAAAGCTTAAAGAGATTAATTTCAGAAAAAATAGAGAAAGTTATCAAGGAACTAACAGGAGACTAAGATGGTATCTTAGGGTAATCATAACAAACCTTCAACTAGACAGTCCCAAGACTCCATAAATTGTTGCAGAGCATTGAAAATGAAGAAAAACTTCCTAATTGTTTTTTATGAGGTAAGTCAAACATTGATGCCAATACTTGAATAAAGATAATGCAAAAAAAGGAAAAGACCAGAAAACTACAGACCAATATTATTAATGAAAATCAATGCAAAAATACACTAAATTAAATATTAGCAAAGAGAATCCAACCTCACGCTAAAAACTTATACCATAATCAAGTGAGATTTATTCCAGGAATGCAAGAGTGATTGAATATTAGGAAAACTATATTAAGCGATCTGCTGCCAACCAAAGTCAGCAGTTTGAGCCCACCAGCCACTCCGTGGAAGAAAGATGTAGCAGTCTGCTTCTGTAAAGATTACAGCCTTGGAAACCCTATGTGGCAGTTCTACTCTGTCCTATAGGGTTGCTATGAGTTGGAATAAACTCAATGGCAAGGGATTTTAGTTTATTAATGTATTACACTGTGCTTGTAGATGTAAGGGAAAATAATACTATGATTATCTCTATAGATGCTGAAAAAGCCCTTGACAAAATTCAATGCCTACTCCTGATTTTTATAAAAAGCATTCAAGAAAATTGTAATAAATGAACATTTTCTTAAACTGATAAAATATATATACCATAGTCCTGAAGCCAGTAACTTACTGGGGTAACACCAGAGGCATGTCCACTAGGGTAACAAACAAAGCAAAAATGCCTGCTATCTCTACTACTGTTCAATATTGTATAAGCAGTATTAGCTAATACAATTAGACAAAATAAGTTAGAGACATAAGAATTGATAAGGAAGAACAAATGTAACTCTATTTGCAGATTACCTTGCAATCTCTGTTTCATGCAGGGGAAGGCTTTCTATGATGCAAAATTAAGAGGCAAAAAAAGAAAAGACTGATAAAAATAAATAGAAAAATAATAAAAAATCTATACGGCAAAAACACAACAAAAAAAGTCAAACGCATTGATAAATTATGAGAAAATATTTGCAATGTACACAGCAAATAAAGAGCAAATAACCTTAATCTATTTTTAAAAATAATAATAACTTGTTAAAAAGAACCAGAAAGGACCAAACAAAAACAGGGAAAAAACATAACCAGATAATTCCCAAAGAAAGATATAAAAATGACCCTGAAATATATGAAAAGATGTTCAACATCACTCATAATCAGAGAAATGTAAGTTAAAACCATACTGAGATAAAAATTTTCCCCTATCACACTGACAAAAATGAAAATCCACTACAACAGATTCTGTTGGCCAGGCTGTGGGTACAGAATATTCTCGTAAATTGCTGGTGAGAACTCAAATTCGTCTACGGGGCAATTTGAAATATCTAATAAAACTACACATGCACTTACTTTTCAATCAAAAATCCCAGGTTTAGGAATTTACCCTGAAGAAACATCTCCAACAATATGAAAATACATATTTACAAGATAATTCACAGCGGATTTTTGGTAATTGAAAAATACTGGAGACACTCTGAGTGCCAGATGAGTTTTCTAGCTCTTGTGTACTAAGCACTAAAAGGAAAAGGTGGCCACCAGACATATCAGTTTTGATTCAGGAAATTAACATTAACACAATAACACTATCTAATAGTCATGGACTGAATTATGTCCCACAAAAAATGTGTGTATCAATTTGGCTAGGCCATGATTCCCAGTATTGTGTGGTTGTCCTCCATTTTGTGATTGTAATTTTGTTAAAGAGGATCAAAGTGGGATTGGAACACCCTTACTAAGGTCACTTCCCTGATCCAATGAAAAGGGAGTTTTCCTGGGGTGTGGCCTGTACCGCCTTTTATCTTACAAGAGATAAAAGGGAAGCAAGCAGAGAGTGGGGGACCTCATACCACCAAGAAAGTAGTGCCAGGAGCAGAGTGCATCCTTTGGACCCAGGATCCCTGCAGGGAGAAGCTCCTAGTCTGGAGGAAGATTGATGAGAAGGCTGACAGAGAGGGAAAGCCTTCCCCTGGAGCTGACACCCTGAATTTGGACTTCTAGCCTACTTTAGTGTGAGGAAATAAACTTCTCTTTGTTAAAGCCATCCACTTGTGGTATTTCTGTTACAGCAGCACTAGATGACTAACACACTAATCGACAGACATTCAGATTTCACCAACTATACCACTTGTATCCTTTTTCTGTTCAGGATCCAATCTATAATCAACCTTTGCATTTAGTTGTCATGACTCTTTAGTCTCCTTTGATGAAAAACAGTTTCTCAGTCTTGCTTTTTTATGACCTTGACACTTTTAAAGGATACTGTGATGGTTAAAGAAGTCCTGGTGGCACAGTGGTTAAAGCAATTGACTGCTAACCGAAAGGTCCATAGTTCAAAACCACCAGCCACTCTGTGGGAGAAAGATGTGGCAGTGCTTCCATAGAGATTTACAGCCTTGGACACCCTATGGGGTTGCTGTGAGTCAGAATCAACTCCAAGGCAGTAGGTTTTATTTGCATTTTTTGGTGATGGTTAAGATTGTGCTCCACTTGGCTAGGCCATGATTCTCAGTGGTTTTGCAGTTATGTAATGATGTAATTTGACACGTATGTGATAACGTAATCTGGCAGTTATGAAATGAAGTAATCATCCTCCATTTTGTGATCAGAAGTAGTTATCCCCCTTTTTGTGATCTGATGTGAGCAGCCAATCAGTTGAAAGGGGAGTTTCCTGGGGGGGGTGGCCTGCATCCAACATACATGGCAAAGCTCACACACTCTGGATTCTGCATCCGACTTGTCATCCTTTGACCTCCAGTTCTTGGAACTTGAGCCAGCAGCTCTGCTTGACCTGCAGATCTTGGGATTTGCCAGCTCCCCCAATCCTGTGAGCCAGCAGTCTTCTACCTTACCTCCCGATTTTGGGTTCGTCAGCCTCTGCAACCATGTGAGTCAGGAGAAACCTTCAGTCTGATGCCTGACCCACAGGTTTGGGACTTGCTGGTCTCCACAACTGCATGAGCCATTTCCTTGAGATAAAATTCTCTCTCTCTCTTTCTCTCTGTGTATACATATATGCTGTATATTATACACTTCACTGGTTTTGCTCCTCTAGAGAACCCAGCCTAAGACATTTGGTACCAAGGGTCATTCTAGAGAAACAAAATATTAAGAATGAGTTTTCTGAATTGGTTCTCAAATCTGGCTAGACTAAAATACACTGATGACTCTAATTTCAGAAGGAAGAGGGTACAGCTAAGCCATGGCATAAGGAGAAATCCATAAAATATCACCACCATTGGATCAAATATTTGTGAGAAACAAGGCTCTGGGTAACTGTGTGTTTAACATCTTTCAGCATTTCTGCCAAACTGAGAAATATAGGGAGGCTGGTTGGTTGGCCCTGCTTTCACTAGACAAGGTGGTAAAAGAAAGAGATGAGCTCAGTCCCTCAGAGTCACCGCTCGAGCACTGCATTAACAACCTCAAAGTTGCCACTCTGTGCCCTGAAAGACTTATTTCCTGTAGAAACAGAGCTGATATTGCCGAAAACCAAACCCAGAGTCTTATCATAAGAGTAGGTGAATTTCAATGCCAACTGAATTCACGACCTGGAATTGTGTCAAGTTAAAGTGAGGGTATTGATTGGGAAGAAATGGGATCCTTTAAACTTGGGATGGGGACATATGGACAGATAATCAAGATGCTGGGGACACCAAGCCCCTAAATTCCATTGAATCACTCCTACCAAAAGAACCAGCCCACCTACTCCCATCTGAAGAGATTACTCTATCTTTGTCTGCTAAGCCACCCTCCCCAGTAAAACCATTATCCCTTCCACGTCTATCTGATGAGATTAACCCAGCTGTGTCTGAAGAGCTTTTGTCTGAGATACCATCTGGGGCGTTGCCTGGGACACCACCTGAGGCAAATGCCTTACAAGACATTGCTGAATATCCCCAGGACCTACCACCAACACTCATTTTTGTTTTCAGACCTATAATTATACTTAAGTCCCAGTGAGCTCCAAGAGGTGAAGTATAAAATGTGACCCATGAGGAAGTATGCTACAGTCAAAAGAACTGCTTGATTTTTCTTATATATAAAAAGAGAAACCTGGGGAATATGTGTGGGAATGACTATTAAGGGTCTGTGATAATGATGCAAGGAATATAAAGTTGGATAAGTCTGAGTTTATCGATATGGGCCCACTAAGCACAGATTCTTCATTCCATGTTTTGGCTCAAGAAGTTAGAAAAGAATCTAATAGTTTATTCGGTTGGTTCTCTGAAGTATGAATTACAAAGTGGCCTACACTAAATCAAGTTGAAATTCCAGACCTGCCTTGGTATACTGTAGAAGAAGGTATCCAAAGGCTTAGGGAAGTTGGCATGTTAGAGTGGATTTATCAGGTTGGACCCACAGACCCACCCATGAAGTGCCCAGAGGACACATCTTTCACCACAACAGTGAGGAACAAATTTGTGTAGGGAGGCCCAGCATCCTTGAAGGCTGCTGTGATTACTATTTTATATAAGTCAGATTGACCGTGCAAACTTTCCTAACTGAATTAAGACACTTAACTACAACTGGGCTGATTGGACCCAGTGGTGGTAGGGGCCATGTGGCAGCACTTAATTGCCAAAGACAAGGTGGGCATGGTTACCATAAAGGACAGCAGAGTCAAAGCAGTAATCAGAATAGCCTGACTCATATGGGCTTATGGCATTGGCTACTTAGTCATGGTGTCCCTAGAAGTGAAATAGATGGGAAATCTACTAAATATTTACTTGATCTGTTCAAGCAGAAGAATTCCAGGTCAAGTGAATGGCAGTCTGACTCAAATTGCCAGAACAGAATCAATCAGTTCCCAGACTTGAGCTAGTTTACAGAACCACAACCCCTTAAATGAAGGGGAGGTCGGGTCCCTGTGAGGAAGGACCCCACTACATTGCCAAAAATTTATACTGTTAATCTTTCTCCCAGCCTTCCCTAAAGGGATCTATGGCCTTTTACAAGAGAGACTGTTCATAGAGGAAAAGGAAATAATCAGACTTTTTGAGGATTACTGGGCACTGGCTCTGAAACGGACACTAATTCCAGGATACCCAAAATGTCACTGTGGCCCACCAGAGTGGGGGATGTATGGAGGTCAGATTATTCATGGAGTCTTAGCTCAGGTCCATCTCACAGCGGATCCAGTGGATCCCTAAACCCATCCTGTAGTGATTTCCCCATTTCCAGAATGCATAATTGGAAGAGACATCCTCAGCAACTGGCAGAACCTCCGCATTAGATCCCTAACACGTGGAGTAAGGGCTATTATGGTAAGAAAGGCCAAGTAAAAGCCATTAAAACTGCCTCTGCCTAGGAAAATAGTAAACCAAAAGCAGTACCACATTCTTGGAGGGACTGTAGAGATTACTGCCATCATCAAGACCCTGAAGGATGCAGAGGTGGTAATTCCTACCACATCCCATTCAACTCACCTATATGGCCTGTGTAAAAATGGACAGATCTTGGAGAATGACAAGGGATTATTATAAACTTAACCAGGTGGTGACTCCAATTGCAGCTGCTGTTGAAGATGTGGATTCACTGCTTGAGCAAATTAATACATCTCCTCTTGGTACCTGGTATGTAGCTATTGATCTGGCTAATGCCTTTTTCTCCATACTTGTATCGAAGAACCACAGAAGTAGTTCACCTTCAGCTGCCAAGGCGAGCAATATATCTTCAGTGTCCTACGTTAAGGGTATATCAACTCTCCAGCCCTATGTCCTAATTTAGTCCACAGGGACCTTGATCACCTTTCCCTTACGCAAAACATCACACTGATCCATTACAGTGATGCCATTACACTGATTGGACCTAGTAAGGAAGAAGTATCAATGACTTTGGACTTATTGGTAAGACATTTGGGTGCTAGAGGGTGGGAATTTTTTTTTTTTTCAATGTGCAGTTTACTGGACAAGACCTGGGATGTTGTCCTCGATTCTTTTTTAATAGTAAATTGTGTCATTTTTTTAAATTGTACTTTAGATAAAGGTTTACAGAACAAACTAGTTTCTCATTAAACAGTTAGTACACATATTGTTTTATGACATTGGTTAACAACCCCATAACATGTCAACACTCTCCCGTCTTGACCTTGGGTTCCCTATTACCAGCTTCTACAAGGCGGGAAATTAACCCGAGAAAAATTTAGGCGTCTTCCACCTCAGTGAAATTTCTAAGGGTCCAGCAGCGTGAGGCATGTCAAGACATTCCTTCAAAACTGAAGGATAAGTTGTCACATCTGGCTTCTCCTACAACTACAAAGGAGGCACAACACCTAGTGGGCCTCTTTGGATTTTGGAGGCAACATATCCCTCATTTGGGTGTGCTACTCTGGCCTATTTATTAGGTGACTCAAAAAGCTGCTAGTCTTGAGAGGGGTCCAGACCAAGAGAAGGCTCCACAACAGGCCCAGACAGCCATGCAAGCCACTCTGCTACTTGGGCCATATGATCTGGCTGATCCAATGGTGCTTGAAGTGCCAGCGGCAGACAGAGATGCTGTTTAGAGTCTTTGGCGGGAACTACTGGTGAGTCAAAGCACGGATCCTTGGGATTTTGGACAAAAGCTCTGTCATCTTCTGCAGGTAACTACTCTTCTTTGGAGAAACAGCTTTTGGCTTGTTATTGGGCCTTAGTAGAGACTGAATTCTTAACCATGGACCACTAAGTCACCATAAGGCCTGAGCTGTCCATCATGAACTGGGTGTTGTCTGACCCACACAGTAATTAAGTCGGACATACACAGCAGCTCTCCATCCTTAAATGGAAGTGGTATATATGAGATCAAGCTCGAGCAGGACCTGAAGTCACAAGTAAGTTACATGAAGATGTGGCCCAAATGCCCATGGTCTCCACTCTTGTCACATTACCTTCCCTCTCCCAGTCTGCACCTTATGATCAGTTGACTGAGGAAGAGAAAACTAGTGCCTGGTTTACAGGTAGTCTGATCATTAAGGTTGTCTGTCAACTTGGCTGGGCCATGATTCTCAGTGGTTTAGCAGTTATGATGTAGTTTGGCAGTCATATAATGATGTAATCATTTCCATGATGAGATCTGATATAATGTGATCACCTCCATGGTGGGATATGCTGTGAGTAGCCAATCAGTTGAAAGGGAATTTCCTTGGGGGTGTAGCCTGCATCCAACAAGGCTTGCAGGCTTTTGCTCACTCTGAATCCTGCAGCTGGCTCCTGTTCATCTGCCCTCCGGTTCCTGGGGCTTGAACTAGCAGCTTATCTGCCGATCTTGGGATGTGTCGGCCTCCACAGCCTGTGAGCCAGAGGCCTGTTGTCTGACCTGTCAATCTTGGGTTTGCCAGCCCCTGCAGCTACATGAGTTAGGAAAAGCCTCCAGCCTGACCCACAGACTTGGGACTTTCCAACCTCTACAACCGCGTGAGCCATTTCCTTGATATAAATCTCTCTCTCTTTCTCTCTCTCTCTATATATACACTTCACTGGTTTTTATTCTCTAGAGAAGCCATCCTAAGACAGATGGTTATGCACAATATGCAGGCACAACTCAAAAGTAGACAGTGGCAGCACTGCAGCCCCTTTCTGGGACCTCCCTAAAGGACAGTAGTGAAGGGAAATCCTCCCAATGGGCAGAACTTCAAGCAATGCATCTGGCTGTTCACTTTGCTTGTGAGGAGAAATGGCCAGATATGCAACTGTATAGTGATTTATGGGCTGTGGCCAATGGTTTGGCCGGATGGTCAGGGATTTGGAAGAAACATGAATGGAAAATTGATGACAAGGAGGTATGGGGAAGAGGTATGTGGATAGAGCTCTCTGAACAGGCCAAAGAAGTGAAGATATTGGTGTCTCATGTGAATGCTCACCAAAGGGTGGCCTCAGCAGAGGACGATTTTAACCATCAAGTGGATAGGATGACACGCTCTGTGGAAACCAGCCATCCTCTTTCCCCAGACACTCCCATCATTACCCAATGGGCTCATGAACAAAGCAGCCATGGTGGCAAGGATGAAGGTTATGCATGGCCAGCAACATGGACTTCCACTCACTAAGGCTGACTTGGTTACAGCCACTGCTGAGTGCCAAATGTGGCAACAACACAGATCAACACTGATTCCCCGATATGGTACCATTCCTTAGGGCAGTTAGCCAGCAACCTGGTGGCAGGCTGATTACACTGGCTGCTTCCATCATGGAAAGGGCAATATTTTGTCCTCGCTGGGATAGACACTTAATGTAAATATGGATTTGCCTTCACTGCACACAATACTTCTGCCAGAAATACCATCCATGAACTTACAGAATGCCTCATCCACCGTCATAGTACCCCACACGGCATTTTCTCAAAGGGACTCACTTCACAACAAACGAAGTGTGGCAATGGGCCCAGCCCATACTCATGTAATTCACTGGTCTTAGCATGTTCCCCAATATCCTGAAGCAGCTGGCATGACATAATGATGTAATGGCCTTCTAAAAACATAATTATGGCACCGGCTAGGTGACAATACCTTGCAGGGCCGGGGCAACATTCTCCAGGAGGCTGTATATGCTCTAAATCAGCATCCAATATATGGTGTTGTTTCTCCCATAGCCAAGATTCATGGGTCTAGGAATCAAGAATGGGATTGGCACCACTCACTATTACCCCTAGTGACCCGCTTACAAAATTTTTGCTCCTATCCCCATGACCCTATGCTCTGCAGGTCTAGAGGTCTTAGTTCCAAAAGGAGGAATGCTCCCACCAGGAGACACAACACTGACTCCAAAAACTGGAAGTTAAGAATGCCACCTGGCCACCTTGGGCTCCTCATGCCTCTGGATCAACAGGCAAAGAAGGGAGTTATTGTATTGGCTGGTGTTATTGATTCTGATTACCAAGGGAAAATTGGATTGCTGTCACATAATGGAGGTAAAGAAGAGCGCAGGTGTCCCCCGCTTTTCAAAAGTTCACTTTACGCCACTTCGCTTTTACAAAAGATCTACGTTAGTACCTGTTTTCACTAACCAAAAGATCTCCAAAGAGAATTTTTGCTTTTACAAAAAAAGTCCAAAAACAGAAATAGTGTTCAGTGTTTGTTTTGCAGCAAGCTGTTAAAGAGGCAGTGCACACGCTGAGCAGAGAGAGTGGCATTGCCAAGCTCCTTCCCCAGGAACTGCATTAACTATCTCAGCATCAAGCTACCGTATCTTTGAACTTTGTCTGTGAAACTATATGTACATACATTATTTCTACTTTATATAGGCTATGTATTTATCATATCATTCCTGAATTTATTATATGTTGGAGCCCGTGACACAGTGGTTAAGAGCTTGGCTGCTAACGAAAAAGTTTGGCAGTTCAAATCCACCAGGCACTCTGTGGAAACCCTATGGGGGCAGTTCTACTCTGTCCTAGAGGGTTACTATGAGTCGGAATCAATTTGAGAGCAATAGGTTTGGTTTTTTTCAGGGTTGTTTAAATTATATGTTAGTGTTGTTTTAGGTTTTATGTGTTATTTGGTATGATTTAGTAGGTTATTTTTTGGGTCTGGGAACACTCAAAAAATCTTCCCATATAAATTAATGGTAATTCTTTCTTTGCTTTATGCCATTTCAGCTTACAAAAGGTTTCATAGGAACGCCATACTTTCAGTTAGTGGGGGAAACCTGTATGTTTGGATTACAGGAGATCCCTTAGGACATCTCTTAGTACTACCATGCCCTGTGATTAAAGTCAATGGAAAATTATAGCAACCCAATTCTGACATGACTACCAATGCTCTAGTCTCTTTCAGGAATGAAGGTTTGGGTCACCACACCAGGCAAAGAATCATGACCAGCTGAAGTTCTTGCTGAGGGCAAAGGGAATACAAAATGGGTAGTGAAAGAAGGTAGTTCTAAATACCAGCTGTGAACACATGACCAGTGGCAGAAACGAGGACTGTAATTGTTTTTAGTATTTCTTCCTTTTTTGGTAATACATATGTGTGTGTGTATCAAAAATATCTTTGTTTTCTTCCCTCTCTTATCCCATTACTTATTATAAAATATAAGATGTAAATAGGGCTAGTGCGTTTTTGGTCATACGCATGTTAGTTGCTATTATGTCAGACACAAGTATTACTTTGGAATTGTCTTTATTTAGAGATTGTGTATGATTTAAGGAGATGTGTACAGAGGCCAGGTTGACAAGGGGTGGATTGTGACGGTTAAGGTTGTGTGTCATCTTGGTTAGGCCATGATTCTCAGTGGTTTGGTAGTTATGTAATGATGTAGTTTGGCAGTTATGCTATGATGTAATTTGGCAGTTATGTGATGAGGTAATCATCCTCCATTTTGTCATCTGATATAGTCATGCCCCATCTTATAATCTGTTGTGAGCAGCCAATCAGTTGAAAAGGGAGTTTTCTTGGGGGTGTGGCCTGCATCCAATGCATACAGATGTTCTGGCAAAACCTACATGCTCTGGATCCTACATCCGACTTATCATCCTCTGACCTCCGGTTCTTGGGACGTGAGCCAGCAGCCTTCCACCTGACCTGCAGATCTTGGTATTCACCAACTCCTATAACCTCGTGAGCCAGTAGCCTTCCACCTGACCTGTTGATTTTGGGTTCGTCAGCCCCTGCAATCACATGAGTCAGCAGAAGCCTCCAGCATGATGCCTCACCCATGGACTTGGGACTTGCCAGCCTCCACAACTGCATGTGCCATTTCCTTGAAAATTTATATATACACACATATATATATACACACACATATATATGCACACATATGCTTCACTGGCTTTGTTTCTCTAGAGAACCCAGCCTAAGACAAGTACTGACCAATTATTTTGTAGAGTGTTGATAAGAATACCCAAGAAGTGATGTAGCACATGATGAAGTACATGATGTCAATTTCTCCTATTACTGGTATCACTAATTTTGATCAATAGAGGTTCTGGGCTTTCAGAAGAGGCATACCCCTAGCAGTAACAGCCTTAGCATAATACCAGAAGTAATCCCAAAATGTGTTTACAAAACAAACAACTTTTTTCCAACTAAATTTTTAAAAATGTGTACTACCTTCAGATGACTCCCTGAAAGAGTTCAGGATGATTTGTGGTACATATAAAGATACTTCCAGATTTTTTCACCTCATAAAATCTCAGTACATATTTCTGGATACATATGTTTATATCTCAAGATTTTCTTGAGAATCAGATGCTCCAGTAGAGATCTACATCTTTAGAAATAGAGTTTAAATCGTATTCTAGGTAGACTTCAACCAGAGGCACACCCCAAAGTGACAAAGCTACTAATTCTAAAGCAGAGGCCTAATTTTCAAACAAACTGGGGTGAACTTGGAAACCCTGGTGGCAGAGTGGTTAAGAGCTATGGCACTAACCAAAGGTCAGCAGTTCGAATCCACCAGGTGCTCCTTGGAAACCCTATGGGGCAGTTCTACTCTGTCCTACAGAGTCGGAACGAGTCAGAATCGACTCAACGGTAATGGGTTTTTTGTTTTTTTTTTCCTGAAAAGCTGAAGACATTTAATCTACAATGTTTCCCCTAGCCTTTGAGTCCTACCTAAAGAACTGGAGTGCATTGCTAAAATTGAAGCAGTGAGAAATAATCGCTAAAAGCTTAACACTAGGGAAAAATGACAGAAAGCCAGTCACAAATCATAGAGCACAGAGCAATCTGGAGCAGATTGAAACAGTCTACACATTTCAATCGCTCCTATAAGTATCACTACTATGCAATATAGTAACTAATATTTAGAATAACACAAAGCCATCAATAAGAGGTTAAAACACATTGTTTTAAAAAGAGAGTGTAAAATACTTTTAACTAGATTTCCATCAAAGCTGTTAAAATTGTTTTTAAATTAAAGTGTAACCCAAAATTACTTAAAATACACATAAATGTATATTGCCCTGTTGAAGTCAAATAAGTGAGCTATAAGAATATCTGCTATAATACCATACACATTTCTAAAGAAGAAAAAAATATATATATACCTCATGTACTGCAAAATCACACACTAAAACTGTGGACTTGTGAGAAAAATAGTTGAGACAGACCATTCAAAATCTATGGAGCTTTATAACCAGAGCATTGATAAACACAATAATAATGTGGAAAATACTAGCACTGTTAAGCTCAGTATGTCCCCCTATTATCAACCCTGAAATGTCTTCTTTCTTTGAGATGTAGGTCCTATTAGAGAGCATTCACTTCCAAAAGAGACTATGTTCATCAAAACTAAAAATCTGATCTTCATTATACTATCGTATGTAGCCTTCCTTATATCATTGTTTTCGATACAGGAAGAAGGGTTCCATGGGTGGCGGGTAGTAGGAAATTGTGTTCCCCAAAATATGCACAAAAATGGCCCTTGAGAAAAAGAGCCAGCCTTTGGACATATGCCAGCATTCAATATCTAACAGATATAAATACCATTAACAAAGAAGCGTTTTCCCCCTTTACCTCTCAGCCCTTTTCCCACCTTAAACCTTAAGATTACGAAAGAGGGAAAGTAAACAGGGGAGGAAATATGCAAGAGCCAAGAAGATAGTAACACTTTGCCCTTTCCCTCCCTAAACATTTAACAGGTTTCAGAGCCTGGGTTAGGCCAAAACTGGGCAGAAGGGAAGAAGCTTGAACTGGAAATGAGATTGATGCTTGGATTTAGAACAAAATTTTAACATCTGAAAATAAAACTACTTGTTAATACCTAAAAGTGACTAAATAGCTATAGGATCTGCCTAAGATTCCACATAGGAGTGAGTCCAAAGAACAGCGATAGAGAAAATAATTAAGCTATTCCTTTACTGGAAACCCTGGGTGGTGCAAAAAATCAACGCGCTTAGCTGCCAACCAGAAGACTGGCAGTTCGAATCTACCCAGAGGCACCTCACAATCTACTTCTGAAAAATCAGACACTGAAAACCCTCTGGAACACAGTTCTACTCTGACGCACACGTGGAGGCCAAGAGTCAGAGTCAACTCCACAGCAACTGGTTGGGTTTTTTTTTTTTTTGTTGTTCCTTGATTATATGTTGAGTCCAGCCCAGTCAATGAATTGGTTGTACATGTACACATACACACAGACTCATACAAGATGGTCAAGAAATTCTCTTGACTAGCTTTTGAGGGACTAGTATTCCAAAGAACATCTGAGAGAAGCACACGTTAAGGTGCTCTTCCATAAAGAATGTTCTAAGATGAGCCTGGACACATACTGAAAATCAAATCCACCAAAGCAGAAAGCATAAGTACCTGCACTTTCACTCAATCCTTCTAGGAGAGAATTACAAATTTTAAAAAACCTCTTTTAAGTTGAGCAATATTTAACGAATAATCCTCAAGGAAGGAAAAGCAGACACATTTTATTTCCACTTCAGTGTGTCATGAGATCATCTAAGAGAAAGATATTTTAATACATTATCTATCATTTACAAATTGACATGACTGTTCATTTAATAATCCTATGCAGACAGAGGGACTTTCTTACCTTTTGAAAGGGACAGCATTTTTCAGAACTGCCTCCACCTCAGCAGTATTTGCTCTGGCAAGATCTGCCACAGTGAGAAAGCCAGCAGCATAGAGGAACCTGGCTCGCTGTGCGTTAAGTAAGGACACTCGGATCAGGTCACACAGCTCCCTCTGGACGCCAAATGTGAGACGCTTCTGAAATTGCGAAAGTAGTAGTTCCATGTTGTGCCAGCCCAGGCGATTGGAAAATACTGTAATCATCCCTAGAATATTCATAGAATATTTGTTGAATCAAAAATTCTTTATAGGCTTCAGTTTTCATTTCTTTAGATGGACTTTTTAAAAAATTTTCCTATGGGTTGAATTGTGTGTCCCCAAAATATGTGTTGGAATCCTAACCCCTATACATGTAGATGTGATCTCTTTTGGGAATATAGTTTTCTTTTTTATGTTAAGGAAGCCATACGGGTGTGGGGTAGGTCCTAAGCCAATCACTTTTGGGATATAAAAGGGGCAGATTAGGCACAGAAGGAAGCACAAATGGAAAAAGATTGATGCCATGTGAAGCTCACCAAGGGACCGAGGAAGAGAAGCTGAAAGAGACAAGGATTTTCCCCCAGAACACAGACAGAGCCTTCCCCTAGAGCCAGTGCCCTGAATTAGGGCTTCTAGTCTCCTAAACTGTGAGAAAAGAAATTTCTGTTCATTAAGGCCACCCACTTGTGAAATACTTTCTGTTATAACAGCAGTAAGAAACTAAGACAATTTTGTTTTTCTGCTACAGAACTGTAAGTTTTAACAGGCCTATTAATTAGTAATTTGATGAGAAAAGAGAGACCACTGCGTGCTCCCTTCGGCAGCACACATACTAAAATTGAAACAATACAGAGAAGATTAGCACAGCCCCTGCGCAGGGATGACACGCAAATTCATGAAGCGTTCCATATTAAAAGAGAGAGAGAGAGAGACCATTGAGAACTTTGTTTCTTCTTGCAACAGGCAACAGAAAAGGAAAAAGAAAACAGAAAGGAAAGGGATGGTCAGCAGGTTATTAAGAAACGGAAGGGGGACAAGGGTCAAACATTCAGCTGGCTTCCGGTACTCTCTAGCAGGGCAACTGAACCCGGAACCATAATTTTAAGTTTTCTGATGATGACAGGGACTACTCAAAATTATGGCTTTAATGTAGGGTCCTACATTAAAATGAAATTTGGAAAAAAAAAAAATCTTAAACTTGACCTCAAACCACAGTCTTAAATAAATGTGGAAAACTTTGTTTAACTGACCTGCATAAACAGCAGCTGATTGTTGCAAAGACTGAATTTGTCCACGGTTGCATCCATATTTCTGATTAATTTCCTTTAAGGGAACTTCACTGATTAAATCTAATAACACAAGACTGGTGAAAAATCTGAAAAGTGAATCACCAAAAGTACAGTAAAAGTTCACTTATGTCTACTATGAAAGTGCAATGTTTGTTTCAAAACAATTAAGAACCAAAAAGGCAATAGAGGGTTTACATACCCCGGGAAGATTCTTAATGGGAAAAAGTGAATGGAAAAAGACTGAGATCAATGTTTGCAAAGCAAGTTCTGACATAAAACTTTTTAATAGCAAAGAACTAGTATCTGTATAACAAAAATATCTTCCACATATTTCAATACTGCTAACTAATTTTAAGAAATAAGGCTTGGCTCAAGAAACATGAAAGCACAAAAATTTTAAAGACTACTTGATATTTAGCTATATGCTTATTTAAGCATAATTTCAATAAAATGGCACAATTGGAACATCAAATCCAGTTTAGATTAACTTAGGAAATGAAGGGCAACGGTGGCATAAAAAATCGAAGTATATAAATCCTTATAAAATTTACCCTTGACTCTGTTGTGAATGATACATAGGATCACCATAAGTTGGAATCAACTTGACAGCAACTGGAACTGGAAATATTTTAAGAAAAGTAATTTTATTAAATTTCAAAAAAGCTAAAAGCCTATCCAATTCCACCATCTGAATTTTTTAATTGGCACTTTCCTACTAATAATGAGTAACTTCTCAAGATAAAAAGCATAACCCCAAAGGAAGCTACACTAAGTTGGCAGTTGTTCTGATTCACATCTTCTTTAAGAAAGGGAAGTAATACAATGTTCTGATTTAAAATATCTTTTTATATAATGTTGTCTGCTAAACTATAAGCCATATGTAGAAAGTAAAATAACAACAAATTCAGTAAATACAGGAAATTTTAAAAGTGTACTATAGTCAGCCAAAATTTTTATTTGACTGATGAAAATGACTACAATAAACTAGACATCTACTGTAAACCAGAGACTGTATCAAATACTGGAGAGTCCAGGCTCCTTGATGGTTACCTTTTATGGATGGCCATTTGCCGGTGCTGTCTCTCAGTTCTGGCTACTACTTTCCCTTTCACACAGCGAGCCAAGAACCCTTCTTCAACCCCGACTAGCTCTGCTACCCGTTTCATAGAAGTAGGCAACTTCTCCCACAAACAAAAAAATCGGTACCAATCAATAGTAGTCCAATCCTCAAACATTGGTGTAACCTAAAAGGAAAATGTGTCATTCATTAGGTAAAACTACGACATTACAAAGGGAGCAAAATTGCAAATGTAAAACTTCATATTAAAAACAAAGGTCTCAGTACTTGAAAAAGTGATAATATTTCATTTCTGAGCAAACTTCATTTATCCACAGAACAACTTACAGCCAGGACAAAAGGAAAAGAGGCCACTAAGCATACAAACTAGATTTTATAGAACCCAAGTACTTTAATCACCCCATTGCTGGCCAGTCGATTCCAACTCATAGTTGACCCTATAAGGCAGAGTAAAACTGCCTCATAGGGTTTCCAAGAAGTGCCTGGTAGATTTGAACTGCTGACCTTTTGGTTAGCAGCCGTAGCTCTTAACCACTACGCCACCAGGGTTTCCACTTTAATCACAGAAGCTTTTAATCTCAATACCTGATGTTAGGTACAATCTTAGGTATTTTATATGATTTCCAAGAAAGAATCAGTAAAATGGAAGGGGGAGCTTCTGGAAATAGAAAGAATTAGGCAGTCTGGAAGATGACATATATACTGGAGAATTTACTAGAAATAAAGATATGTATTAAATATTTACTAAGATGTCAAACACTCACCAAAGACTGTCAGCCCTGAGGTGAGTAGTAGTATTATGTTTAATTTAACAAATGAGGAAGTGGATTCTTAAAAGAGGTTAAGTACTTTACCAAGGTCATACAATTACTAAGTGATGAGAATGGAGTTGAACTAAGGCAGTCTGACCCCAGAGTCCCTAATCTCAGCCACTGTATAACAAATGAGACTTATTCTTAAGGCTATGGTGGATGACCTGCTTTGACATTATTCCTAGCCATATTGTAGGACACAGAACTTTTGAGCCCAGTGTTGTCACTCATGTATTACATGTTTGCAAGAAAAAACAAAAGGCCCTGTCCACACACTTCTCCTCTGCTCACCTCTGTATAGTGTTTTTTACTGAAACACATTTCCTGATAAGCCTTCTTAACTGAGGATTTCAATTTTATCCCCACTCATTACTTATCAAAATGCATGCATCTGCTCTTAATTGACAAAATAAATTATTTCTGATCAGGTTCTTGCCAGGGAATATGACCTCAAACACAATTTTATCCAATTCTTATCAAAGTCTTTGCTATAAGGGATAACATTCATAGAGGTCTATCTAATGTAAACAAACTTGAAAAATTCCTAATTACATTTATTGTAGATACCTTATCAAGGATATAAGTCACAAAATATCTTCTTAAGACTAAATTTCTCTTAGGCAGTGAGATGCATTCCTTTTTCTACATACTTGTTTTGCTTTTTACCTTATGAATATTGAAACTAATCAAGCTCCTCTCTTTGCTTTAGTAGCTAGAAAGCGCAGAAGCAGAGCTGGCAATAGTAATTGTACATTATTTAATGGCAAGCATGGTTATGTACTGTGATCATTAAGGTTGTGTGTCAACTTGGCTGGGCCATAATTCTCAATGGTTTGGCAGTTATGATGTAGTCTGGCAGTTGTGTAATGATGTGATCACCTCCATGATGAGATCTGATATGTGATCACCTCCATGATGGGATCTGCTGTGGGTAGCCAATCAGTTGAAAGGGAGTTTGCATGGGGTGTGGCCTGTATCCAATACAGGTGGACTTTCTGGCAAGGCTCCTGGACTTTTGCTTGCTCTGGATCCTGCAGCTGGCTCCTGTTTGTCTGACCTTCGGTTCTTGGGACTTGAGCTAGTAGCTTACCTGCCATCTTGCCTGCTGATCTTGGAATTCGTCAATCTCTGCAGCCTGTGAGTCAGAGTCCTGCTGTCTGACCTGCCAGTGTTGAGTATGCCAGCCTCCTGCAGCTACTTGAGTCAAGAGAAGCCTGACCCAGAGACTTGAGACTTTCCAGCCTCTACAACCATGTGAGGCATTTCCTTGATATAAATCTCTCTATATAGGTATTTATACGCTTTACTGGTTTTGCTTCTCTAAAGCACACAGCCTAAAACACGTACCAACCTTTGTTTGAGTTTTACATTATGATCTTATTTTTAACTTCTTGGCATCCCATCGTCCTTTGCTGCTTTCTTATATACTATAAAATACATATATTTTTTGTAAAGCACCCCAAATTATTTTTGAAAGGAGGTTGAAGATAGGTGGGTAGGTAAGCAAATAGATTAAAAAGTCACTAGAACATTTAGCTTCTTACTTTAAAACAACTTTCTTCTTCTATATCCTCACCACTACTAACTTAGTCAAGGAAAACAAATAAGATGTTCCATTAGGATATCTTTGATCCTCAGAATTCTATCTACGTATTTTCTTCCTATTTTTCACAAATATAATAGTGAAGAAAACAGAACTTACCAGATAGACAATATGCAGGTCATTCTCCAAAACAAAGCTCTTCATTGCTCTTTGTAGGTCAGCAAAGATATCTAAAGTATCCATTGGAGAAAGTGAAGAAGAAAGAGTAGCCAAACCAAGATGTGTTGGATGATATACTTTTCCTAGTTTGGGCATGAGAAAGTGGGGGTGAAAGAGTAGGGAAGCATATGTTTACAAAATTAAATAAAGTAAAATTAATTAATTAAATAAAATACGTAAAATGAATAAATAAAATAAAATTTAATAGATATAAGTGAACAAACAAAAAACTAAATTAAAATAAAAATATAATTAAAGTAAAATAAATACATTACATGAAATAAATAAAATAATTAAAATGATAACTATAATAATTAAATGGGTAAAATACATTAAAAGTATAAAATAATTAGATAACATATTTAAAATAAATAAAATTAATAGGATTAATTAAATAAATTAGTTACATAAAATATTATAAATAAGATAAATTAATTAAATATATTAAATTCATTAAATACTACAAATAAAAGAAAATGAATTAAGAAATAGAATTAAATAAAGTATACTAAATACAATATAATACATTAAAATTAATTAATTAAAATAAATACATAAGTACATGAATGAATGAATAAAAATAAATAAAACACTGTCTGTACATTCTATAATAAACCTCCAGGGTCTGATAAATTTAACAAACAGAATCTTGTCCAGTGCATAGATATATATGAGCAGGCACTGTGCTAATAGTCTGAACACAACAATGACTAAAAATGAGTTGATAACACTGCTTGAAAAATTAATTTTTTTTTACTGAGTAAAATCTTATGCACTATGTCACTAAAGATGAAAAAGTAAGTAAGGTGCAACTGAGAATCCATATTTACCTTCTGTTCCATCACCGACTTCTGAAATTTGGATGAATTCATTCTCTAGCAGCCACCTCACACATGCCTCAATTGCTCCAAGTTGAACAGAATCTTGATTTCTCTGAATTCCCTGCTTCCCTTCTTTCATACTTGCAGCCAAAAATGTGCAAGAAGCGTAAGTTTGCATATCTTGTGATGTACTTGCCACTCCACCAACTATTATCTGATAGAAAAGGTTTCAAAATTTCTGTAACTTTTTATAAGACATGCAGGCAGTCATTATTTTATTAAAGAAATAAAGTGATTTTGTCATCTTAAAATCGTCTCAGAATCTTAGAGACTCTTTATTAACTCTTCCATCACCACTCACTGAAAATGTGGATAACATCTACTCATAACATGAAAAGTTTTCTTTAAAAGTAGATACAACATAATCTCATAAACTAACATTACCTGTCTGAAATTTCAGAACTAACATATTTAAAGGAAGTATTGATGGAAACTGGCTAAAAAGTAAATCAATTATTTTCATCCTTCCTTCAGAAATATGTAGGCATGTAGGAATGCTAGTATTGAATACTTTTCTGTCTACCCAGAAGGGGGGCGGTGGGAATAGGTTCAGAAAAAGATGAGGTCATCTGTGCCTTGTGGGTATCATTTTCTCACAACTATTCTATTATATATACTAGTTTGCCCTTGTTTATTTCAGTTAATATATATTGGAAACATACCAAATTGTCATAAACAGAGTTATGTCATTGGTTTTATTGATCACAATATATAGTTTTACCATAATTTTTTAGTATTAATGGTATTTTGATTGTTTCTGGTTTTTTCTTATTATTAATAGTGCTATAATACATTCTTATATAATTAATTTGATGTAGTATCACAAATACGTCCCTAGGTAAAATTCCTAGATGTGAAATTGCTAGAAAAAAGGGCATGTGCATTTTTACAGATATGGTCAAGTTGAGTTGACCTGCAAACAGTTTCAGCAATTATGAAAGTGCCTACTGTCCATATCCTTACCAACACCCTATGTTATCAAAGATGATCTTTTTTTTTCCAAACTGATAAAGGGGAAAAAAGAGTATGGGCACGGGTATCAGTACCACCAGTAACGAAGGCAATACCAATACAGGCTGGTATATGCATAGACAAACTTTATTGGACAGATACATGAAATACTTAACGGGATAACTGAAAACTCTGAACAGAAAGAGGGTTTACTTTTCATGTTAGATCTTTCTGTATTGTTGGGCATTTCTAACCATGTGCATTTCTAACTTACTTTATTTTAATGTCAACAGGCATTATCTGGATGGAGGAATTAGCGTCTGTCATGGACTGAATTGTATCCCCCAAAAATGTGTGTAGCAACTTGGCTAGGTCATGATTCCCAGTATTGTATGATTGTGATATCTGATGTGATCTCCTTATGTGTTGTAAATTCTACCACTGTGATGAGGTTATACTGATGAGGTTGACAAGATTAGATAGTGTCTTAATGCAATCTCTTTTGAGATATAAAAGAGAGAAGCGAGAAGAGACACATGGGAACCTCACACCACCAAGAAAGCAGTGCTGGGAGCAGAGCCTGTCTTTTGGACCTGAGGTTCCGGCGCTGAGATGCTCCCAGACCAAGGGAAGATTGATGACGCGGACCTTCCTCCAGAGCTGACAGAGAGAAGTGTTCCCTTGGAGCTGACATCCTGAATTTGGACTTGTAGCTTACTGGACTGTGAGAGAATAAATTTCTCCTTGTTAAAGCCATCCACTTGTGGTATTTCTGTTAGAGCAGCACTAGATGACTAAGACAGTGTCCATTTTGTCACTTTTTTTTTTTTAATTTGGAAAATAATAAAGATATTTTAAAAATAAAAAAGAACCAACTGGCATTTGGGTTTTAATCCACTGTTCTGAAGTGGACTGATGTAGCACTAGCTATTTTAAATTCCAGGGACTAACTATAGAAAATGGAGGAGATTCAGATTTAGAAAAGGCTAAAAATATAATAATCTTATAAAGAAGCACACGGCTAAGATTTTCACATGCTAAGCTTCTACCATTTTAATGTAGGAGCAAAAAAGCAAATGGTAATTTAGTAAACTCTCTCTTACCTCCAGAATAGCTCTTATCATGCTGGCAGTCACTTCCTCTCCTTCTCGTCTTCGTAAACAGCTGCGAACAGGTTTTAGAGATCCCTGAAGTAGAGCTATGCCTTTTGACTTCTCAGAGTCCTTACAAACTAAGATACTCTCACCTATAATAGAAAAAGTACACATTTGGACTTCCAGCAAAATGGCGCTCTAGGCAGAAGCACCATGCCATCCCTCCACAGCAAAGATCCGAAGAACTAAGCTGAGCACAAAAAACAACAATCCTGAAACCCTAAAACATCAAATGAAGAGATAAAGAACTCAGCCAAGTACCAAATGGAGTGAGAAAAAGTACACATTTGCCAAATCCCAACTCATTTCCATAAGATATCCACTAGAAAGAATTTAAGTTGTCTTATTTGTTTAAAACAAGATAAAAGATGATAGTGGTTGTTTGGTCATAGAACTATGGCTAATGTGTCTATTTTCTGAACTTTGGTTTAACCATTACTATTGAATAATTAAATAATTAATAAAAATACTTTGAAAAGTATAAAGAAAAATTATTACTAATTATACATGATGATAATATAAATTCAAAAATATTTATAGATGCCTACAATTTTCATTATAACATTTACTAATCTGAATGCTTTAGGTTACTGTTACAAATGAACAAAAATATGTGAAATCACTTGTAAATGAAAAACATATGCAAATATATTGCTTATGGAGTACCGAATTTCAGTTTACAATGATAAAAAATCGCATAGATGAAGGGCAGGGTTGCATAGCTGATTAATTCTAACAGTAGGGGAAAGAAAGCAGGTAAATAAGATGTTCAAAAAACAAAATGAATGGCAACTGCATTAGAGAAAAAGAAAAATAAGAGTGACCTTGTAGTAGAGTACACGAAACACTCCAGGCAGAGAGAAGATACAGATTCCTAACACGGACTGTCAAACTGACTGCGAATCAAGATATGATAAAGAGAAGGGGCTATAAACTTGGTATCCACTGGTTATCGTCATATGGCTAACATGTTAAAAAGTCAACTTGATTAACATAATAATGAATCATTTCACTAAATACATAGACTAGTTAATACAAAAGAAAATCTTAATTCTACTTGTAGTTAATACGAGTAGAAAATCAATGGTTGATGATATCAGAAAATTATAACTTATACCCATTATACATATTGAGTGGATCCAAAAAGACATGAGAGCACTGGATAATAAAGAAATATAAGAGGAGAAATGGTTGCCAGGCACTAGCCAAATTTCAAGTAGACTGACACTGTCCTTTGGCAATGCTATTACAATCAAATTCAAACTTACTTACCTACCGTGTCTACTCCTTTCCTCCCCGCACGACCAACCATCTGCTTGTAAGTAAGAATATCTAGAGATCGACCACTGAAAATAGGAGTCCTAATAATTACACGACGTGCAGGTAAATTCACCCCAGATGAAAGAGTAGACGTTGCTGCCAAGACTCGAATGAGGCCTTGACGGAAGGCTCCTTCAATGATATCCCTCTCTTCAAAAGTAAGACCTAAAAAAAAAAAAAGGAGGTTCCAGTAACGTATATTTATTTGCAAAAATATTTTACTTGATCACTAACAAACAGATCTGAGAGCTTGCCACAAGTAACTAAAGATTTTTTTTAAAACTATTATGACTGTAAAGAAAGAAGTCATCACAGTCTTATCTGTTTAAGAGTATAATCTGCCACCCTAGTACACTTCCATCTCATCTTTCAGACCAGAGGCCAGCAAGCTTTTTCTGTAAAAGGCCAGTTAAATCCTATAGGCTTTGTGGGCCAGATGGTCTCTGTTCCAACTTCTCAACTCTGCCTTTGTGACCTGAAAGTGTTCGGAGAACAAATGGGTATGACTGCATTCCAATAAAACTTTACTTACAAAAGTATATAGGGGACTGGATCTGACCAGCAGGCTGTAGTTTGTTGACCCCTGTTCTAAGTAATGAACTCCTTGAGGGTAGGGACATGCCTTATTCATCACTGTATCTTTAGGGTCTATCCAACACAGTGGTCAGGCACATTTTTCTCTTTTCAGTGCTGTTAGAGTCTGTTTTATGTATTTTGGAGCCCTGTCGCTGGGTGCATAAATACTTTAGTTATGTCCTCCTGGTGTATTGACTCTTTAATCACTATATAGTGCCCTTCCTTTCCTCTGTGGTGGATTTTACTTTAAAGACTATTTTGTCAGAGATTAGTAATGCCACTCCTGCTGTTTTTTGAGTGTTGTTTGCTTGGTATACTTTTTTCCATCCTTTGAGTTTTAGTTTGTTTGTGTCTTTAAGTCTAAAGTGCGTCTCTTGTAGGCAGCATATAGATGGATCGTGTTTTTTTTATCCCATCTGCCACTCTCTGTCTCTTTATTGGTGCATTTAGTCCATTTACATTCAGTGTAATTATTGATAGGTATGAGTCTAGTGTTGTCATTTTGATGTCTTTTTTTGTGTGTTGTTCACAGTTTCTTTGTTCCACTTAATTTTCTGTGCCGACTCATTTTTATGTATTTTCTTTTCATCTTTTTCATTGTTGTTGATTTTGTGTTCGCTGAGTCTTTATATTTTTCTAGTTTTTTATTTTGACTTGTAGGATTGTTAGTTTCCTTTGTGGTTACCTTAATATTTACCCCTATGTTTCTAAGTTGATACCAGTCTCTTATTTCTTTATATTACCTTGACTTCCTCTCCATATGACAAATCTGTGTCTACATTTTTTAAGTCCCTCTTTTTTGTTTTAATCTTGTCATCTTTTACATATTGATATCTGTTTCCCTATTTTCATTGTTTTAGCTTTGATTTACTTTTGTGACTTCCCTATCTGGGTTGATATCTGGCTGCTCTGTCCTGTGTTCTAGTCTTGGGTTGTTATCTGATGTTACTGATTTCCTAACTAGAAGACTCCCTTTAGTATTTCTTGTAATTTTGGTTTGGTTTTCACAAATTCTCTAAACTTCTGTTTATCTGAAAATGTCCTAATTTCACCATCATATTTGAGAGAGTTTTGCTGGATATATAATTCTTGGCTGCCAGTTTTTTATTCCTTCAAGGTTTTATATATATGTCATCCCATTGCCTTCTTGCCTGCAACGTTTCTGCTGAGTAGTCTGAGCTTATTCTTATTGCCTCTCCTTTGTAGATGACTTTTCGTTTATCCCTAGCCGCTCTTAAAATTCTCTTTATCTTCAGTTTTGGCAAGTTTGATTATAATATGTCTTGATGACTTTCTTTTGGGATCTACCCTATGTGGGGTTCGATGAGCATCTTGGATTGTTATCTCGTCATCTTTCACTATATCAGGGAAGTTTTCTGCCAACAAATCTTAAACAATTCTCTGCATTTTCTGTTATCCTCCCCATTCTGGTAGTCCAATCACTCGTAGGTTATTCCTCTTGATAGAGTTCCACATAATTCTTAGGGTTTCTTCCTTTTTTTTAAAATCCTTTCATCTGATTTTTCCTCAAATAAGTTGGTGTCAAGTGCTTTATCTTCAATCTCACTAATTCTGACTTTATTGTCTCAGTTCTGCTCTATGACTTTCTATTGAGTTGTCTAATTCTGAAATTTTACTGTTGATCTTCTGGATTTCTGATTGCTATCTCTCTATGGATTCTTGCAGCCTGTTAAATTTGTCATTATGCTCTTCTCTAATCTTTTTAATTTCCTCTATTGCGTGTTCTGTGTTTTGCTTAATTTCCTTCCTAATTTCTTGAAGACTTCTGTATATTAGTCTTTTGTATTCTGCCTCCAGTAATTCCAAGAAATTTTCCCCCTCTTGAAAATTTCTAGACTCTTTATTTTGGGAGCTTGCTGAAGCCTTCATGGATTGCCTCTTTATGTGATTTGATATTGACTATTATCTCTGAGCCATCAATAAGGTATTATATTTATTTATTTTATGTTTGCTTACTGTGTCCTAGCTTCTTGTTTTGTTTTGATATGCCCAAATAGGCTGCTTGTATGAGCTAGTTTGATTATTGGCACCTTTGAAGCTCTAAGGTCCTGTCACCAGGTGGTTAGATCTGTTACTAGGCATGTGAGCTCAGGAGTCCACCCACTCCTCCTGTATGGATTCAGTTCAGGTGCCCAGGTAGATAGCCACCAACTGTGTGCTGTAGGCTCTCACTTACAGTCCTAGGCAGGCATGGGTGATTGGTGTAGGCACAGGCTTCTGGCTGCAGCAGTGGGACACACTCTGAGCAATGCAGGGGGCTGATGGCTGCCCCAGTGAGTCCAGGAGGAAGGCATGTCCCTGTTCCCTAGAGCATGTAGGGGGGTGGGCTTTGCACCCAGACTGTGAGCACTTAATGCTGTTGGCCGCAAGGACTGGGGAGCACCTCTTATTCATGGGCCCCTATCGCAGGTGGCTAGGTGGCGTGGGTGCAGTCACCAGTCCTCAGGCCCCTGATGTGGGTAGCTGAAGACCCTGCTTTATGGGCAGAGCAGTATCAAATGTCAAGAACCTGCCATTTCACAGCTGAAACAGTTGAAGTTATAGTTCCGGTATATACCCTGTTGTACTGCAGTAATGAAGGCCTATGCTGTTGAGATAGGCCCACACAAGTCTATGCAGGGGGAAAGGCACTCAAAGTCTGTGGATCCCTTAGGCCTGTGCCTAGGCAAAGGAGCTGTGCCTACCCCGGGTTCCTGGCTTAGGGGAGCCGGCAGTTTATTTTTTCCCCAGATTGATAATTTGTTCACTCTCCAAGGCAGAGAGAGTGGTTCCAGACGTGTGACGGATCCTACTTCCGGCCCAGGGGACTCAGTCATTGCTGAAGCCAGTCCGGGACCCAATGCAGAGCAGGAAGCAAGGAGGTAAATGGGAGAGAGGTTTTTCCCTAAGGGGGGTGTTTTTGATCCATGCGGTAGGCTGTAAGCAAGTACTTACCTTTCGCCGATGAGGGCTGCTTCTCACCGGTTCTGGGTGGCCATGTAGACTCTCTGGCACTGGGTCTCTCCCAGTGTGGAAAATGTGCCTCCCAAGCACCGCCGCTTGCCTGCCTCACCGCTCACCCCCGAGCTGATCGGGCCCGAAGGGCTCAGGCTCCCGCCAGGACAGGACTGATAACTTCTCGCTGCTTCTGAACCATCTCTCCTTCCCCCTGCCACTCAGTCCGGTTCTTCAACTCTGCCTTTGATGTTCAGGCCTCCCAGACTGCCATATATAATTGATTCACTTGTTTTTCCGGGTCTTTGTGGTAAGAGGGTCCACCAGAAGCATCTGAGTACTCTGCCATCTTGGCCCCACCCCCACATTTTTTACATAAATGTGTGCTGAATAAACACATGAGTAAATGAAAAATAGCACGTAGAATATGTACTCACCTGGCTCGTTTTTAATTTCATTAAAAAATCAAAAGGACTCGCCTCCAGTTTGTAAATTAAGTGGTAGATCCGCTGGTATTCATTTTATTAGTATGCATCATTAATTAGGCATACAATGTAAATATTCTTTTGTACGTGTCTTAGTTATCTAGTGCTGCTACAAAGGAAATACCACAAGTGGATGGGTTTTACAAACAGAAATTTATCTTCTCACAGTTTAGGAAGTTAGCTGTCCAAATTCAGGGTGCCAGCACTAGGGTAAGGCTTTCTCTCTCTGTCATCTCTGGAGGAAGGTCCTTATCTCTTCTCAGTTTCTGCTCCTTGGTGACCTTCATGTGGCTTGGCATCTCTCTTCCCCCATCTCTGCTCTGCTTGCTTATTTAATCCCTTTTATATCTCAAAACAGATTGACTCAAGATATCCCCTATACTAATCCTGCCTCATTAACATAACAAAGACAACCCATTCCCAAATGGAATTATAACCACAGGCTTAGAGGTTAGAATTTACAGTACATATTTTGGGGGAAAATAATTCAACCCATAACAGTATGTATAACCCATACCATTGCCATTGAGTCAATTCTGACTCATAGCCTCCCTATAGGACAGAGTAGAACTGCCCCATAGGGTTTCCAAGGAGCATCTGGTGGATTCGAACTGCCAACTTTTTGGTTAGCAGCCATAGCTCTAAACCACTGAGCCACCAAGTTTTCCAACAGTATGTATATACATTAAAAAATTTTAAATAAATTGACAGGGTTAAATTCCACATCTTAGAAACTATATATCTTTAATCATATCCTTAGCAGATATGCTCATGGACTGACCACTACGTGCAGGAAGTTCTTTCATTCAGTGACTATCAAATTCCTTGAAATTTTGATAATCTATCTGTGATGGTTACGGTTATGTGCCAACTTGGCTAGACCATGATTCTCAGTGGTTTGACAGATATTATGTAATCATCCTCCATTTTTTGATCTGATGTGAGCAGCCAATCAGTTTCCTTGGGGTGTGGCCTACATCCAATATATATGGATGTTCTGGCAAAGCGCTCTCTGGATCCTGCATCTGACTCGTCAACCTCTGACCTCCAATTCTTGGGACATGAGCCAGCAGCCTTCCACCTGACCTGCCAGTTTTGAGTTCATTAGCCCCTGCAACCACATGGTCAGGAGAAGCCTGTACCCTGAAGTCTGACCCATGGATTTGGGATTTGCCAGCCTCTACAAATGCATGAGCCATTTCCATGAGATAAATCTCTCTTTTTATATATATATTTATGTATATATTTATGCTTCGTTGATTTTGTTCCTCTAGAGAATCCAGTCTAAGACATTATCGATTATATTTTTAAAAATTTATAGCCCTCTCAAAATGCAATTTCTAAAATTTCATTTTTTATATGCTTATGAGAATATTTCAATACCTCTTAGAATAAAAGGAGATGCTTAGTGTTGCATAAAATTCAGGGCAGCAAGTACCACCCTAATTTTAGGGAAAAAAGTATAGAACAGTAGCAATATCAGAATTCAATTCCCTAATTGTCCAAAAAAGCTTATATCTAGTACTTATATACTATCTGTAGACAAGTATAGTTAAACATGTTTGTTTTACTCTTGTTTAGTCTTAACTAGTTTCTTAAAATGAAATCTAAGGGTATTCATTAACAAGAAATCAAATGCACACAAATATAAAAAAGAGGAAATTGGTCTCGGGGAACATCTAGCTCAATTGGCATGACACTACTTATAAAGATAATGCTCTACATTCTACCTTGGTGAGTAGTGTCTGGGGTCTTAACAGCCTATGAGCGGCCATCTAAGATACTCCACTGGTCTCATCCCTTCGGGAGCAAGGGAGAATGAAGACAACAGGATACAAGGAAAAGATAAGTCCAAAGGACGAATTGTCCACAGCTACCAAGGCCTCCACCGGACTGAGTCCAGTACAGCTAGATGGTGCCCGGCTACCACCACTGACTGCTCTGACCAGGATCACAACAGAGGGTTCTGGACAGAGCTGGAGAAGGAGGTAGAGCATAATTTTAACTCCCAAAAAAAAAAAGACCAGATTTACTGGCCTAAAGAATACTGGAGAAACCTCAAGAGTGTGGCCCCCAGACACCCTTTCAGCTCAGAGGTGAAGTTACCTTCGAGGTTCGATGTTAAGCCTGGGAATGGACAGCCCAGTAAAACTAAATGGGACTAACGAGGTACAGGAGTCCGGTGACAAGGGCCAGAAGGCAGAGGGAGAGTAGGAAACTGATGATAAGGAACACAAATTGAATAAGGACACTGTCGATGTATTGTGAGATTGTTGACCACTGCTATAGGGCAACATTTGTAGTAACTATTAAATGGGAGGCTGTTTTGTCCTGTAAGCCTTCATCTTGGGCGAGAATGGCAGCACAATTGGAAGAGCATAGTCAATATCACTTAAATGTGTAAGTAAAAAGTTTTGAAATGGTGTTAAAAAAAAAAAAACAAAAAAGACAAATGAGACTAATGAGGTACAGTAGTCCAGTGACAAGGGCCAGAAGACAGAAGGGGACAAGGAAGTCCCCTGGTGATAGGGAACACAAGGTGGAGTAAGGATATTCTTGATGTGTTGTGAGATTGTTAACCATTGTCATAGGGCAACATGTGTAGTAACTGTTAAATGAGAAACTATTTTGTTCAGTAAGCCTTCATCTTAAGTGAGAATAACAGCACAGTTGGAAGAGCGTAGTCAATGTCACTGAACTGTGTATGTAGAAATTTTTGAAACGGTATATCTTTGGCTATCTGTATTTTCATCAAAAAAAAAAAAAGGTTGAGAATTTAGAGGCTTAATATGTTGTGGGGTTGTTAACCAATATCATAAAACAACATGTGTACTACTGTTTCATGAGAAACTATTTGTTCTGTAAGCCTTCACCTGAAGTACAATAAAATATTTAAAAAAAGAGGAAATTATGAGGTTTTCTTGGAAAGGGCTTTTTAATAACACAGTGTAAACATGGAATACCTGCATGATGAAATGCTACTCCCCATGGTACAGTTTTCTGTAATACAGAGTCCAGTCCCGAAGGCAAACGATGTAACTGATCCATCACTTCCAGGAGGCCCTTTTGGTTCAGATTCACTGGTGGATGTTCAGATGGTTTTACCACTCCTGTCACAAAAAAAATCATCAACAGTTTTCACCCCTGGTTGGATCCCTTTAAGTGCTATGTGCCTAAGTCATGATACAGCTAAGTACTAGGGCAATGGTTCAGAAACTACTGCATATTATAGTCACCTGGTTACCATAAATAGGAATTGACTCAATGGCAACAGGTTTGGTGTTTTTGGTTTTGCAGATCTTTAAAAAATACTGATGGCTGACTCTTACTCCAGACATTCTCATGTAATTAGTAGGGAGAATGACCCAGCATCAGGAATGCTAAAGCTCCCCAGGTGAATCTAATGTGCAGCAAAGCTTGGGAAACCCTAGACCAAACCCACAGGAGGGACTGAAGGAACCGGCTGTAGAAAGGAGAGGGCCACAAGTACTGATTACCACTCAAAGCCTAACTATCAAGTAGACCCTCGCTCAGACTATGTCCCACCAACCAGCAGCATCAGCATCACCTAGGAACCTGTTAGAAATGCACAATCTCAAGCCCCACCCCAGACCTACTAGATCAGAAATTTTTTTTCTGATTCATAGACACCTTAAAGTTTGAGGGAAACTGACACAGACTACGACCTCCTTGTGGGCAAGGATAGTATTATATTTCTTGATGTATACCACAGTATTTAACCCAATGCCTTCTAATACATAACCAATATATTTATTCAGTTATAATTATATATACAGTAAAATCTGCGAAAGCAAGAACCTGTGTAAGACAGAAACCTGTCAGAGAAGGAAAACTCAAATTATTTTCCACTAAAACAAGCAACAGAAAAGTGGTAAGACTGCACCCTGTCAAAGGCAGAAAACTTGCAAGACCCAGACTCAGAAAAAAAAGGTAGTCCCATCGAGTTCCAGTTCTCACAGGTTTCACTTTGTGTGTGTGTGCATGTTTTATTTGATTTGGTTGCTGTAAGGGGTGGGGGTGGGGGGAATCCCTCAGTCTTTCATTAATCATCATAAAGAAAACCTTCCCAATACACGTTAGAAATGTCTGAGTGTGGTCTCTCTTTGTCAGCAAGTAGCTAAGCTGCATGTGTTAATAAGAGATTCTTGGGAAAGGTGGCAGGAGAAACTGTGGGTGACCCCAGCAAACTGTGTGTGCTGACTGCCTGCTCAAACAAAGTATGAAGTAGAAAAATAGACATGCTGTTCACACAGGTCTTCAAGTCAAAGGACAGCTAAAGAAACAGAGCTGTGATGTCTCAGTACTAGAGGCTGGGTCCAACTAGTTGTTTGAAGTCAAGGGAGCTAGGTAAGGGGTCCAGCTCAGCCTAAGCCAGCAGTAGGAACTGACAAACTTAAAACAAATAAACAAAAACAACCTGCTCTTTTGGGTGGCCAGGAAGTTCAGCCTGGATTCAAGGTAAAACTAGAAGGCTAGAAAAAGTGGGCCCCGGTCCATACTTAGTTACAATATATCTAGAACCAAAGAATTTCTAAGCATGACTTCACAGTTTAAAGCACGTACACCTCACGTATAGGATAAATGTTCACACTCCTTAGCTGAGTAGCAAAGCCTTCCAAAAGCTGACTCCTCGTTTTCCATTTTTCCCCAAAATCTTTAACCAGGATGACTTCCTCACTATTTTCAAACCTATCTTATTCATTCCCTTCTCCTGACCTTTGCCCTTGAGTACCATTGACCCGAATGCCCTCATCTTACCAATCCAGAACCCTTTCACAAAACCTAGTTCTCTGTGGCAATTATCTTAGCCCAGGGTTAGCCTGTCCTCCTGGCACCAATCTGGTTAACATTGCCTTCTGCTTTTTGCCTCTCTGTGCAACCTTCCTCCAAAGTAAGATCTTAACGTTCTTGGAGACAGGAATCATGTTTTTTTTTTTTTAAAAGAGTTTCCCAGACTTTTGGATTTCTGAACTACTAAAACTTTTCTTAAAATATATTTTTTAGTTTTGTAGGTAAATGTTCCTTAAATTTTTGAAGACCCACATAAGGTTGTCAATGTTTAACTTTTCTAAATAAGGACAATAAAAAAAAAAACCATATCCCAATATCTTCATTTCAAAAGAAATATCATTTTAACATCAAAAAATTAGGAGGGACAATTTCAGAATTTAAACTTCAGTTTTATGAAAAAATGGCTGACTTGTCTTTATTTTTCTGGTGAAAACTTCATCCTAGACCAGCTCTATCCAATGACTAGCATTTGGGAACGACTACTATAAATCAAGATAATAGGATTGCAAAAAAAGACAAATAATAATGATTCTGGTTATTAAGGAATGTAAGTTATCGCAGTACATCATATAGATGTTGTCATGGTACAGAAACCATCAATTGAGAGGGAACAGGAAAAGAGATTATAATGTTGGAACAGGGCCTAGCCTGTATAAACTTCAGGCAAAGTTTACTTGTTAGAGCTAGGCTTGTGTATCCATCACCAGCCCTCATGATGCCACTGGGTGTAACAAAGTAATAAAAATATCCTAATATTCTGTGGTTAGAACTGGTCTCTGTCTTCCCTAAATTTATCTTGGGCCTCAAGGGACCATAAGCTAATAAAAGTGGTAAGGAAACAGTGTCTATCCTAGAATCAGTAAAAACATACACTAATATTATAGCTATACAATGGATCACTACTCAGCAATAGGAACAAATTACTGATAAACATTAACAACATAGATGAATCTCAAATTATTATACTGAGTGAAAGAAACCAAACACAAAAGAGTACATGACGTATTACTTAATTTATATGAAATTCTTAGAAAGGGCACAACTAATCTAGAGTGACAGACAGAAGATCAGTGGTTGCCTGAACTCGGAATGGAGGGAGGAGACTGATGGACAAAGAGCAGAAGATAACATTGTGGGGTGATGGAAATGCTCTACATCTCGATTATAGTGGTCATTAAACAGGTGTATACGTTTGTTGAAACTCAGTAAATTATATACTTAAAATGGATGCATTTTACTGTATATAAATTATACCTCAAGAAAGATGATTTTAAAATACATACGTGTGCATAGGTATATATGTGTGTGTGTGCATATGTATGTACATGCATGTGTATGTGTATATGTATGTATGATTCTTTTTATAAAACTCACACATTTCTTTGGAAATATGAAAAAGCTATAATCCCTTCCTCCAGAAAAATAAGTATACATGAACTTTTGCATACAGTTCAAGGGCTTTGAAGCCCATCGATCCCAGATGAAAAACTTTAGTATATCATTGTATAAATCCAGTATTCTAAAAACATGAAAAGCATTAGACAATGTACACATTGTCTGTAACAAGGACAAGGAGATTAGAGTCACAAAAGCAATGTTTGTAAAGGAGTGCCCAGTGGGCAGGTGGTGGCAGTGACAAAAGCCATGATTTGCTAAGATGCTCACTAATATTACCTTCAAGCAAAGGTACCAAGTATGGATGCTTTCATTTCCATCTATAACTTACCCTTAGCTTGACGGCGTAGATTATAAAATTCTCGGGCAATGGTATCTGCCAGCTTCTCACACCATTTCTTTGATGGGCAAAAAAGTAATACTGAATGGCTATCAAGAACAGTCTCATAGCATAAACTAACAACATGGTCCTCGTCTCCCTAAAAAAAGAAAGAGAAATAGTAGCTCTAGTGGAACCTTTAAAATATTTCACATCAGTTTAAAGTCACTCCTTCTGTTTCACGGGGAAGGTTTTTTCTACCCAAGGCATAATAAAAATCAGTTACAAAGTCAATAACAAGAAAAAAACAAAAGAAGAAGAAATGTCTTATTATAACGCAAGGTGAGAAGGAAATATTTTCTATTCATTCAACTAATAGTTATTGAGCTCCAAACCTAGGAAATGGGGTTACAATGGTGAGCAAAGTCAAGGACCTATCTTCAAGGGGTCTATAGTCTCACTGGGGAGATACATTAAAGTACTAAATAAATAAGTGTAAAATACAACCATAAGATATACCGTGAAGAGTTTTATGGTGTTTTAAGGCCTCATATGAGGTAAAATCAACAGAAAGATCTGAAAAGGTTTCCCTGAGAAAATAGTGATTTAGCTGGAGATGTAAATGAGGGGAGGCATTGTCTCAGTGAAGGGTAACTGATAGAGGAACCATTTGAGGCACAACAAACAGCATGTATGCAGGCCCTGTGGTGGCCCAGTTCAAGAAACTGAAAGGCCAGTGTGTGTAACTGGATTGATTCATTGATTCATCTATCCATTCGTCAATTAAAGAAATATTTACTATGTGCTAGATATTGTTCTAGGCACTGGGGATACAGCAGTGAACAAAGCAGAAAAGAAATAAAACAAACAAAAAGCTGCCCTCCTAGCGTTTGTCCTCCAGTAGGTGGAGACAGGTAATAAAAAAACAAGATAAATAAAACACTTAGTATGCTAGATTTTGAAAAGTACAAAGGAGAAAAATAAAGAAGGGAAAGGAAATGGGACCAGGAGTGGAAGGGCACTGTAATTTAGATAAGGTGGCCAGGTAAGGTCTGAGAAAGTGACATCTGAATAAAGGTCTGAAGGTGAGAGAGTGAACCTGGGGGACTCACTGATGCTGGGGGATTAACTAGGGGAAAAGCAATCCAAACAAAGAGAACCTTAGGTGGGAGATTCTTGGCATGTTAAAGGAACAGCAAAAAGGTCGGTGTGGAGGGACTGAGAGGGAGTAGTAGTAAGGGAAAGAAGCCCTGGTGGTGTAGCAGTTAAGCACTTGGCTGCTAACCAAATGGTACCCACCAGTGGCTCCATGGGAGAAAGATGTGGCAGTCTGCTTCCATAAAGATTACAGTCTTGGAAACCCTATGGGGCTGTTCTACTCTGTCCTATAGGGTCGCTATGAGTCAGAATTGACTTGAGGGCACACAACAACAGTAGGAGGGGAAGTAATTTCATGTAGTAGATGAGATTAAGGAGCACCTGGGTGCTTCCAAAAGGTCACAGCCTTGGAAATCCCATGGAGCAATTCTACTCTGCACATATGTATGGCTTTCTGGGCCATTATAAAGACGTTGGCTTTTATTCTAAATGAAACAGAAAGCCATTGCTAGTTTTTTAGCAGAAGTATGACATGGCCTGTTGTCCATTTTAAGTAGATCACTGGCTCCTGATTTAAGTAAAGACTGAAGGGGACAAGGTCAGAAACAGAGAGATCAATTAGGTAGCTATTTCAATAATCCAGGTAAGAGCTGAAAGTGGCTTCAAACAGCATGGAGGTGTAGATATGGTAATAAAAGAAAAGGATAAACAAAAGAGTAAACAAATGAGTTTACATATGTGTTAATCAAAGCATAGCCAATTAAAGTTAGGGACAGAGGATCGTCCTCTTTTCCCATTATAATATGAACATTTCCTGGTACATCTGATTAAAGTACATTCACATATACACTCTCTCCTCACTTATTGACACGGTTAGGTTCCAAGGACCAGGTCATTATATGAAATTAGCATTATGCAAAAATGGAGGATGACCACATCAGATCACAAAATGGAGGATGACTACATCATTATATAACTGCCAAACCACTGAGAATCATGGCCCAGCCAAGCTGACACATAAACTTAATCCTCACAGCCAGCATTACTCTCGCCTCACACTTCAGCATTCGTTACTGCCAGATGTACATTGTTAATGATCAAAATAGTCAGATGGTAGATTTTTTACTATTGTCGTAAATGCAATAATGTTGGATAACTAGATATTTGATAAGTGAGGAGGTGTATATCTATCTATCTATCTATATATATACAGACATAGACAGATGTATATAACTACATAAAAATATGTAATGTAAAATGAATATATATTTTATATATATATATATATATATATATATATTTTTTTTTTTTTCCTCTTGCTGATAGGCACTGAGTATAAAAGAGCTCAGAAGGGCTTCTGAGAACACCAGCTTTCTTCAGGAACATGAATGGGTCAACCTTAGCTACCTTTTGCAAATAACTGTTGTTACAAGAGAACAAAAATTTAGAACGTAGGTTTAATATGCAAAAATTAAGAACATACATAGGATGGACCAGTTAGAATGTGGTTTCTATACTGAATACTTGAGAAAAAAGTGAGGCATAAAAAAACATGTCTATCTGTCACTAGCATGCTCATGCCTTCCCAATTTCAGACTCTACATTTATTGTTGGGCATGATACAAGATAAGGCTGGTACGCTGGAAGGTAGGTTGTGGTCAGACGAGGCAATTTTCTAGGCTGTGCTAAAAATGTTGATATTTATCCTAGAGTAACAAGAAGCAACTGAAGATTTTAAGCAGGAAACGTGATCAGATTTGCTTTTTTAAAGAAGACCACTCAAGTTTGTTATGTGGAGAATGGATGGGGTAGGAGGAGAAAGAGGAGATGTCATTTAGGAGGCAACTATTGTGATCCAGGTAAGAGATGAGGACAGCCTAGATTAGGATAGCAGCAGTAGAGGTGGAGGAAAATGGACAAATTCAAGAGCTATTTAGGAGGTAAAATTGATACAGCTTGGTGATAAATTAGATGTAGGGGGAGGGAAAGTGGAGGTAGCAAAAATGATGTTTAGATTTCTGTTTTGTGGCAACTGTAAGAATTATATATGCCATTAGCAAAAGGAAAATGTGGTAGAACAACAAATTTGAGAGTTAGGACAATGAATTTAATTCTGGACATAAAGAGTTTGATGTTTTTAAAACACCTAAGATATGTCAGGCAATTGGGCATATAGGGAGAGATTTGGGGCAGTGTGGAGGTAGAATCTAAAGAGAACGTTACTAAAGCATAAGAGAAAACAAGAAAGGTTGATTGTTAACCTCTACTATAACAATGAGTGCAGTGGAATGTGGTGAGTAGCTGTAGCAGATGGTAAGACTATCTCAGAAATTTTTTTTTTTTTAATTCCTTCTGACGAATCTAGGTTATTCCATCCCACCACCATTACTTCATTATTGACTCTCAGCCAATATATAAACAATCAAACTTCTTAAAAACACAGAAGAATTTACTGTATCTTAAAACGCAATTATAGCCACTTAACTTGTTACGGTTAGTTTCCTGATGTATTGCGTATTAAACACATGCTTCTTCTTCCTCTTTCCAAAGAGCTGACACACCCTTCACTCAGGAGAATCTTTCATCTAAAGTTAATAGTATTGGACTATCCAGTATTGGATACAGAAAGTTGGAAAGAGTGCCACTGTCATCTTTACAACAACACAGAAAAGCTGGAGAATCTGCAAATTCACAACTTTTCTTGAACCCATCAGAGAACTGAGGTTGTGGTACAACTAACTAACCCAAAATCTAAGGAAAGACAGAGGCCTCTAAAGAGAAACAGGACACGCCCATTCACAGGCTCTTCTCCAAAGACCTCACTGGGTGCTCAAGAGAAAGACTGAGGGCAGTACTTAGGAATAAATCTAATCAGCGACGTAAAGGACCTACACAAAGAAAACTACAAGACACTACTGCAAGAAACCAAAAGAGACCTATATAAGTGGAAAAACATGCCTTGCTCATGGATAGGAAGACTCAACACTGTGAAAATGTCCTTCTACCCAAAGCGATCTTCAGATGCAAGAAAGACTGAGGGCAGACCTGAAAAAGCCTCCCTTGTGGCGTAGGCTTTGGGGAAGAGGAATAGCAGCCACTGCCTGAAAGACACAAAGCCGCACATCCTCTGCCCTATTCCTCTATAGAACAAAAAGCTTTAAGCTTTAAGGGCAGCAAATCCTGTCCTCCTCAGGCCAGAGTTAAAGACCCATTGCAGCTGAGGGGACAGAACAGGAAAAAGCCCCTCTACCCCTGAGGGAGAAACAGGGAAAGTCCTGGACCCAGATCATTAGAGACCCCTGCCGCTGGGCAGCAAGCCAAAAGACAATGGAAGGGCATCTTTAAAGTGGTAAAAGAAAAAAACAAAACTCTCAACTCAGAATTCGGTACCAGGAAAAATGAATTCTATGCCCTTTAAAAAAGATGAAGAAATAAAGATGTCTCAGACAAACAAAAACAGAGAAATCATTACCAGACCTGCACTACAAGAAATGTTAATTAAAATTCTTCAGGCAGAAAGAGTATGATGCCAAATAGAAAGATGGATCTACAAAAGAAATGAAGAGGGCTGGAAATGGCATAAATGAAGGTAAATATAAATTTCTTTCTTATTTTTAATAGTTTTAAACCAGAGATTGGCAAACTGTGGCCTGCAAGCGAAATTTAGTCCACCACTTTTCCCATGTCGCCTGTGAGCGAAGAATGGTTTTTACATTTTTAAATGACTGGGGGAAAAAACAAATCAAAGGAATAATAATATTTTGTGACACATGAAAATCATATGAAATTCAAATTTCAATAAAGTTTTGTTGGAATACAGCCATGCTCATTCATTTGTGTATTCTCTATGGCTACTTTCACACTACAGCCACAAAGGTGATTAATGGCAATAGAGACCGTATGGTCAGAAAGCTTACAGTATTTACTGTCTGGTCCTTTACAGAAAAAGTTTGTGGACCCTGCTCCAAAAGAGAAATGACTGTCTAAAGAAAAACAGTATGCATGTATTGTGTATTCATAGCATATGCAGAAGTAAAACGTACAAGGGCAGCACAAACGATGAGAGAGGAATTGCTTTATCCTTCTTACAGCACATGTGATGTACATTATTTGAAAGTAGACTGAATTAAAGATGTATCTTATAAATCCTAGGGAAATCTCAAAAAATTTTTAAATAAGTATAAATAATTAGCCAGTAGTAGAATATTAAAGAGTGGAATCATAAAAAAATACTCATTTGATCTAAAATCAATTGTCTTCCCAGCCATCAGAGAACACAAAATTCTAAAATAAATCTCAAAGCAACTCAATAAGATTCCATACCAAGTATGCAGAATCTACGAATGCATACCTATGAGGTACTGAGAATTTAGTCCTCTTCCCAACCCCAAACTTATAATTAGTTGTTTCAGTTTTCAGAAGGGCAAATCTGCATAAAAATAGGAGATGTCTCATTCCACAGATACACATGAATCAGTTCTTTAACCTAGGTGCTGAAGAAATCAGGCTTAGAAAAATAAATTAACATCAACTAGAACTTTTAAAGTGTATTTAGGGGTATGGGAAGGAACTATTACATGTATAACCTTCTAGGTGCTAGACAATTTTTAAAAAATCACATTGCATTTTTACAACAATCCTACAAGTATCATAGCCCACTTAGTAGATGAAGAAACTAGGTTCAGAGAGGTTTTGTGATTCAGCTAATACCACAGTCATGTTAAGTATCTTGATTAAGCATCAGAGATAGGTCTGACTCCAAAAAGTATGTTCTTTCCACTCTACTACATATTACACATGTTGTTCAACAAAAGGTTTTATCTTGCACATTAGTATTTAATGTAAACTAAACCATAAGAAAATCTTTTCACAGTTAAATGAAAATTCTATAAAATTCTCATTATTATTAGTTTACAAGATTAATCAGGAAATGATAATCATATAAATTGAAGGCACGACTATACTTCCTCTCTCACCAACACTACCAAGTCTGCAAGATGAAATCGATTAGCTTAATGTTACTATTCCCTCTAATCGATATATAATGCATATAACTACTTTTCAGTTCCTAATTTAACATAATTCAAAAATTAACAACTTGCTAGTAAATGAATCAAACAAAAGATACTCGTAGTAGTGACATAAAAATATTACTTTACCTTCACTTGTAGCATGGGTTGAAATTCTCTCACAAGCTTCATTGAAGAGTCATATATGGAATTTCCAATTTTTACTGATTCCAAAAGTGGCACAGGGCGAAAATCGGTGTGATAGAGCTCAGCATTCAACCAGGAAGCCACCAGCTCCAAATTAGGAAGAGTAGCACTCATGCCAACAATCTGCACAGCATTAGACTGAAGACTGGCTAAATCTGCCTGGCTGTGAAAAGCAAATAAAATAACGTTAAAAGATACAGTATTAATTACAAATAGTGCTGTTAACAATTTTCTTGGTCACGTCCTTCAGTACACACGGACATGCTTTTCTTTTTGGGTATATACCTAGGAATAAAATTATTGGATCATAGATTATAATTATCTTCAATTTTAGTAGATAATGCCAAACTGTTTACCAAAGACTCTGTACCAAAATAACACCCTACAATCTGTGTGTTCTATTGCTCCGCATCCTTGTCAACATTTGGTATTGTCAATCTTTTTAATGTTAGACATTATGTGTGCGGTAATACTAAGGAGCCCTTTTGGTGCAGTGGTAGGCAGTTCGAACCCATTAGCTGCTCTGTGGTAGAAAGATGTGGCAGTCTGCTTCTGTAAAGATTTACAGCCTTGGAAACCTTATAGGGTGGCTATGAGTCAGAATTGACTTGACAGCAGTGGGTTTGATTTTAATAATGGAAACTAGAAGACAATGAAGTAATGCCTTGACCACTCTAACAGAAAGTACTTCCAATCTTGACTTCTATACCTAGACAATAGATGAATTAAATGTAAGACATTTTCAGACATACAAGGCCTCAAAAAATTTATATCCACATGCCTTTTCTCTGGAAGTTCCTGGAGGATATCCCTACAAAAATGAGAAGGTAAACCAGGAAAAAGACAGATGATCAAAAAAAGGGGGCTCTGACTCAAGCAAAAGGCAATGTGAATGAGTGATGATGATAAAGGTGGCTGCTATCCGGCACATATGTAGATTAACCTGTCTAGATGGGAGCAACTCAAAAGGCTATAGGAGAAACTTCTTTAGTAAGATGAAATTGGTAGAATAGCTGAAATATACTGGGTGGAGATTTACACATCTAGGGAACAGGCTGGGGACAAATTAGTGAGAAGTCCATAGAAAACCAAGCCATCAAACAAAAAAAGACATTTATTAACTTCAGAGGAAACAAAGTTATTTAGAAAAGTAAAAGCAATCATAGCATACTACGTGGCTCAGTTGACAATGGCATTTATATAGTCATGATAGTGTAACAGGAGTCCCTGGGTGGTACAAACAGTTAACATTCTCAGCTGCTAACCAAACGGTTGGTGGTTCGAGTCCACCCAAAAGGTGCTTTAGAAGAAATGTCTGGTGATCTACTTCTGAAAATCAACCATTGAAAACCCTATGGTGCACAGTTCTACTCTGACACAAATGGGGTCACCATCAGTTGGAATCGATGGCAACCGAATACTGATCTAAGCAAAATTATGACAATTATATTTGGACAATGGAAAGATGATGAGAGGATAAGAGAGTGGATGTAGGGCCCACTTTGCAGGAGGAGCGTGGGTAGGGGTGCATAAAGAATATAAAAAATGCTAGATCTTTATCTTCCGTAGTAAGAAGTCAACTGAAAACATGTAAAACTAAAAACTCAAGTAGCTGCATTTAAAGATAAAGCTGTAAATAAAAAAATTAAAAAGAAAAAAAAAAGCTTAGAGTTGAAAGCAGTCGCCTCTGGTAAGCTGGAGCGAAAGAAATGCTGTTTTTCAAAATTAGCCTTGACTACTTGAATTATATGCATGTACAATTAATGCATGTTAACTACATGACAAATATAAAAACTAGATTTTAAAAAATCTAGCATAAAAGTGTACTCACTGAGATCAAGCAGAGTGAGCAGCCAGAAATTTAAGAATGTTTACAAAGTAATCTAAAATCAATCTCAGTCTGAAGTACTTCTTTTGGAACATATAAGAAAAGCACTACTCTCCTGCTTTAATTTATTTAACTACTACTTATTATGCACTTATGTGACACTTTCTCAACATTGTTTGGAATCTCAAAAATGCAAAGTTATTTCAAGTACTCACCAAGATGCTGATTTCTGAGTAATATAGCAAACCTTGGTCAGCAAAAGTTCCAGCAGATATCCTCGGTGAGCGTCTCCCAGCATATGCAGTTCATCTACAACCACCATTCCTAAAAGGATTTTCCAGACACTAGGTTTTACAGAATTTCAAAGTTCTGAGAAGACTTTTAAAAGACTCCATGTTTTATTTTATAAAATAGCTGTCATCATAATATATTGCAGGTTGGTGGACATTTCTAACCATAAAACAAAAATCAGATTCCACACAACGGACAACTCTTCTCCAAGATGTTTCAGATGCGATGGGTGGCACTCCTACAATATATCCTGAATCTAAAAATCAATTATTTGCTTACTTGGGGCTAACCAAGCTTGTTACTCTGTCACTTCTAAATCGGCAATCTTGTAGAAATGAATGTACAATGAGAGAGCAAAGGCATCTATGTCAGTTATTCAGTGTATTGACTTTTCTGTGGGGAAACAATCATGGCAACCATTCTCATGTTAGCAAGTTGCTTGGAAACAGAATTAGATCAAGGAGAAATAAATGATTTTAATGGATTTTTTTGTGTGATTATGGCAGGCTAGTGAGTCACCCTACTCCAAAGCATAAGTATGAATAATGCCCTTCTCCACTACTTGGAGAATTGGTCCAGTCTATGCAGTTGGAAAAATGCTCAATAATTAATGAAAATTTAGTATCAACCAATGCCTTCTTTAGTTAAACATTATCATTGCCAAGTACACTGGTGTCTCCTCCATAAATCCCCACCTGCAAAATCAAGATCTTTCAGACTATCTCCTTTTGACACATGACACTCCTTTTCCTCATCAGTAAGCTATCTCTAAGTCATGATGAGTTATTTCAACATTTATTCATTTATCCAAAAAATATGAGCTCTACCTAGTATGCTAGACACTGTCCTAGGTGCACTGGATTTAACACTTGAGATTCAGTCTCAATCCTCAAGATAAAGTCCAAGGGGAGACACAATAAGAGAATTCTGAAACAAATTGGTGCATGTGATTTCTCTCTACATGCTTTTAGAGAGTTTTTAATAAGAGTCTGTGTATTATCAAACTTCGATTCCTAACCCCCTCCTTAACTTTGCCGTGGTATTTTAAGTTCAGCAGCTAACTGATAACTGTTGCTGCTGTTACAACCATTCTATTCCTGTTGCTACTTCTACATAGTGGGCCCTCTATAGTGGTTAAAAATAATCAAAAATAATCTGGAAAACCTTCCTGGAGTCCCAAGCTCAAATACAGTGTCAGTTTCTATAGCTCTCCACCACTTCCCTGCTAAATGGGTAGCCTCTGGGTCCAGACCTAATCAGGATGTGTAGCACCAGAGTATGATAATAAATATACAAATACACTGATTATAGAAACATTAAACCAAGCCCCCACATGCTTCCTTTTATTCTTGGTAAAGTTTAGCCAGGACAGAAGCAATGCATCATTCAAGGGCTCAAGGATAACCTCTACGTTTCGTAAAGGACAAAAAAGCAAGGAAGTATAGGCAATAACAACCGTAGGACACAAAACTTACACTTTATTTTACTGAGTCCTAACATTACAGATGCCAATTCTGGCCTCCAGAAGTAGAGGACAAACAAGAGAAAAACAACACGGGATGCACAGAAATCACAACAGCTCCACGGCATTCCGTCAAAAATAGTAATAAAAAGTATTTACTTATTTTCTTATTTGGCTTACCTACGAGATCCATCTTATTTTCCCCTATGAGGCGATTGATCAGACCATTGGCTCTCTCAATTGTGCAGATAGCAATATCCAAGGAAGAGAAATGCCCTGTTGGAGAGGTACTGCCCATATACCCGTCTACTTTTATTCCTACTTCCTGAAACAGGCTCTAAATTGAGTAAAAAGGAACAACACATGTAAAAATAATTTGAAATGTATGAAGTATAGGTCAAAGCACAAATTGGGTCTAACCCGGAACACAGACTTAAGTATCTACGAACATTTGTATCAGTTTACTCCTGGCCTGAACCTATTGGTTCTTTTTTATATATTTTTACACTAAAAATATGAAGTTTAGAATTAACAAAACTCAGTAGAGACTTTCTGTTAAGACAGAATCAAAAAATGAAGTATGCCATTTTAATGGCAGCACTTAAAAATCAAAGCAGTTCTAAGAGCTATTTATAGAAATTTATAGAAAGTGGGTAAAAATTAACTTAGGCATTAACATTTTTGATCTAATAAATAAGCAAGAAACTATTTCTACAATGCCAATGCAACACACTTTAAGAAACAAATTTATACTTCATGAGGAAGATATTCTCATTATCCCAGTAAAGACCAATTCTCTATGTAATGGAAGAAAAGTTTTAAAAAGTCAAACGCGGTGGGACTGTAATGTTAACTTTTTTTAGTTTAACTTTTAACTAACATACCTTCTCAATAAGAAGGATCCTTTCATCATTTTGTTATGTTACTTTGGCTCTAAGTTGAGAGGATGTAACCATGTAGAACCAGCTTTGTTGGCTATTTGGCCTCTGAAATAACTGTTAAAAAGATTTACAGAACCATAGAACTTTAGAGCTGTCCATTCAGTAAAATTTTTCTGAGTGTTTATTGAGTTAACCCACTGTGCTAGGTTTAACATCCTCATTTTACAAATAAAAAGACAGGCCCAGAAAGTTATGTGCCTGGCCTGAAGATACAGTGGCAAAACTGGGACTAGAACCCAGATTTCTCGAACACCCAGTACAACGATCTTTCCACTCCAACAGCAGCTTTTTCCACTACAGAAATCACAGTAGTAAATTTCTATTTAATGAAACACTGTATTTGGGAAAATGCCTTAGAAACCAATGAGTACAATTTAAATGTAAATTGTTATTATTACTCATTTTTGCAGGAGAACATAGGAACAGATCACAGGCCTAGAGCTTTACCTGTGCACCAATGGGTCCTGTTCTTCATCCCCTAAATGTTCCCAAAAGGTCCTCAGTTGAGATGGGATGTGCTTCCTTAAGTACTCTTTCCTCTCCATGCTTCAGTCTAGCACTATTATTCAGTTAAAATGCTGATTCATAATTTGCACATTTATATGCTAATTGAAGTATTCTGTTTACTTCCTAAGGAAAAGTTTACAAGTTTTTACACAAATTTTATCAACTACTCTTAATTTTATGGCCCTTTCTCCTATAACCCTGTTAAAAAACCCATTGCCATTGAGTCGATTCCAACTCAAAGGCACCCTATAGGACAGAGTAGAACTGCCCCATAAGGTTTCCAAGCAGTGGCTGGTGGCCCACCTTTTGGTTAGCAGTCAAGCTCTAGAGTTTCCCTCCATAAATGGTCAACTTTTAAAGCAATGTTGGGATGCAATAAAAGAAATTTTTATTTTTCACTGTTTTTACAATTCTATTCAAATGAGGAAAGCCAAAGTTCCAATAATAGGCCCTTCACTATTTCAGACTTAGTACAAGAATGTTACCTGGAGATAGTATTTCTTCTCCTTAGCCACAGAGACAAAGGGCAGAATAAACAAAGCTTTCTTCCGTGTTTCTAAAACCCGTTTCAAAATAAGTAATTCAGCAACAAGAGTCTTCCCAGCACTTGTAGGAGCTAAAAAATGATTATTTCAAAAGGTTATCAAAAAAGAAGGAATATTTGGCAGGCTGCATTAATAAATATTTTAAGCCACTGTTAAGTAGCTCCAAAACCTAACGCTAACCTATCATTAATGCCCCAACTAGCATTTGAAACATTTATATCAGCTTCCTAAATAGTCTCACACTGAAAACAGATAATTATTAAATGAATCTTTATATTAATAAACAATTAATACTATTGAGTGCCTAGCTTATACCTAAAGATCCTTTCCTTTAAGTACCAAATGGTTAAAATCCCTGCCTTACAAAGGTTTACAGACTATTGAGGAAGGAGATGAAAATTTTTAATATATTGTGATAGAAGCTATGACAGAGGATGAGGAAGTTGTAAGGAAGCTTACGGAAAGGGGACAGAACTCAGTATTGAGAAGGGAGGGAAGAAGAAAATGAATGCCAACCAGAAGAATCAGCATGTCCTAAGGCTGGAGGAAAGTCTGACATGTTCAGATAACTGGAAGTCATTCAGTAAACCTGGAGCATAAAGCACAAGTAGGGAAGTGAGACAAGAGCTATGAAAGGGCCAGATGAAGGGTTTTATAGTCTCATCATGTAAGGAGTTTAGCCCTCATCCTGAGAGCAATGCAGAGTGACTGATGAGTTTTATGAAGGGGAGTGACAATGTCATATTTGTACTTTATAAAAATCACTTTGGCTGTAGGAGCAGGGAAAGACCATAAGAAAAAGATAAACTAGTTGCAAGGCTATTACATAATCTAGAAGATGAAAGTGGGCTGAACCGAAGTAATGGACCTGAAAACAAAGGAAGTCAGAATCAAAATGTTAAATACAGTTACCATGCAACCCAGCAATTCCACTCCTAGGTACACAACCAGGAGAAATGAAAACAAACGTCTCCCAAACATTTGTATACAAATGTTCACAGCAGCATTATTCTTTATAGCCAAAAAGTGAAAACAACCCAAATATCCGTCAACTAATGAACTGACAAATAAAAGGTAGTATATTCCTATGTTGTTGTTGTTGCTAGGTGCCATCGAGTCAGTTCCAGCTCATAGCAACCCTGTGTACAACAGAACGAAACACTGCCCAGTCCTGCACCATCCTCACAATCGTTGTTATGCTTGAGCCCATTGTTGCAGCCACTGTGTCAATCCATCTCATTGAGGGTCTTTCTCTTTTTCACTGACCTTCTACTTTACCAAGCATGATGTCCTCCAGGGACTGGTCCCTCCTGATAACCTGTCCAAAGTATGTGAGATGAAGTCTCACCATCCTCACTTCCAAGGAGCACTCTGGATGTACTTCTTCCAAAATGGGTTTGTTCGTTCTTCTGACAGTTGATGGTATATTCAATATTCTTCACCAACACCATAATTCAAAGGCATCAATTCTTCGGTTTTCCTTATTCATTGTGCAGCTATCACATACATATGAGGCTACTGAAAATACCATGGCTTGGTTCAGGTGCACCTTAGTCCTCAGAGTGACATCTTTGCTTTTTAACACTTTAGAGAGGTCTTTTGCAGTAAATTTGCCCAATGCAATACGTCATTTGATTTCCTGACTGCTGCTTCCATGGGCGTTGATTTCAAGTAAAATGAAATCCTTGACAACTTCAATATTTTCTTCATCTATCATGATGTTGCTTATTGATCTAGTGAGGATTTTTGTTTTCTTTATGTTGAGATGTAATCCATACTGAAGGCTGTGGTCTTTGCTCTTCATCAGTAAGTGCTTCAAGTTCTCTTCGCTTTCAGCAAGCAAAAGTGTATCACCTGCATATGGCAGGTTGTTAATGAGTCTTCCTCCAATCCTGATGCCACATTCTTCTTCATATAGTCCAGCTTCTCGGATTATTTGCTCAGCATATAGATTGAATAAGTATGGTGAAAGGATACAACCCTGACGCACGCCTTTCCTGATTTTAAACCACGCAGTATCCCCTTGCTCTGTTCAAACAACTGCCTCTTGGTCTATGTACAGGTCCTGCAAGAGCACAATTAAGCGTTCTGGAAATCCCATTCTTCATTTAGTCAAAAAAACACAGATAAACATCTTTCTGGTATTCTCTGCTTTCAACCAAGATCCATCTGATATTAGCAATGATATCCTTCATTCCACGTTCTCTTCTGAAGCTGGCTTGAATTTCTGGCAGTTACCTGTCGATGTACTGCTGCAACCATTTTTGAATGATCTTCAGCATGATTTTACTTGTGTGTGCCATTAATCATATTGTTCAGTATCCACATAATGGTATATTATATGGCCATAAAAAGAAAAGAAGCACTCACAAATGCTACAACATGGATTAACCTTGAAAACATTACACTAAGTAAAAGAAGCCAGACACAAAAGGCCACATATTATATGGTTTCACTTATTCATATAACTTCATAATTCCTAGAATAGGAATATCTATACAAAAGTGCATCTTACCCAATGGTTAGATTCTAAAGTCAGCATAGGAAGCACGGGTTAAAATTGTGTATGTCAAAGTTTCCCTTGAAAACCCATATAAATCTTCTATAAAGTATACTATGTATGGTTTTGTATATACAATCCTGTACAAGCAGGTCACTTTATAACATATAATGTATAATGTTCACACCCTGAAAAGTAACTGAGGTCACCTGGGAAAAGAGCAGAGTTATATCTGTCATCACACAATTCCTCTGTGCTATGGATTGAGCTGTGTCCCCCCAAAATATGTTTGCAAACCCTAACCCCTATACCTGCGGTGATAATCTCATTTGGGAATGGATTTTCTTTGTAATGTTAACGAGGCATTATTAGTGTAGGGTGTATCTTAAGTAAATCTCTTTTGAGATATAAAAGCAGATTAAGTAGCAGAGATAGGGGAAGATAGATGCCAAGCCACACGGAGATCTCCAAGGATCCAGTAAACAAAAGCTGAAAAGAGACAAGGACCTTCCCCCAGAGCCAAAAGAAAGAGAAATCTTCCCCTAGAGCTGGCACCCAAATTCATTCACTGAATTCAAACTTCTAGCCTCCTAAACTGTGAGAAAATAAATTTCTGTTCATTAAAACCACCAACTTGTGGAATTTCTGTTACAGCAGCACTAGATAACTAAGACATATATTTTCTGAGAGGAATGCCAGGCAGAATTGTCCACTCTTCAATTGTAATTTTTCTTGCTTTTCTCCCCAGTCATATAATGGAATTTGCATAACTCAAATATGCATGAGACTCCACTTTTCATATATATTTTAAAACTTTTGTAAAGGACTCTCTCATGCACCTTTAAAAAATTTCTAAGTCCCTAGCAGAGTATCTTATATTCGTAATGTCTTAAATAGTAATGAAATTAAATTGCACAAATCTGAATACCTGAATAGACCAAATTCTTTCCTTCCAGGACCTGTCCAAGCAAAAGGCACTCTGCCTGCCACTCAAATATCTTTTTTACACCAAAACTGTGGTATTTCTCCAGCACCACTTGAGGAAGTCCCCAATTTGCCAATAGTAGCTTGTCTATTTGGTCCTCAGGAACTGTCTGCTTGCATGTCCCTTTCAGGAAAAAAGAAAAAAGTAATTAATAGTTGAATATAGTTCTAACATATGACTTTAGTAGTTAGCCCTCCACTATGTGTTGGAATTCCTTTGTGTTGGAATGAGGCTATTTAAAGCTCATCCTGAATTTGAGTAGCTTATGAGAAATTAACCATGTATAGAAAAATAATAGTAAACAGTTGTTTAATTGTTCTTGTTGTTGTTAGGTGCCCTCAAGTTGGCTCCGATTCATGGTGACCCCATGTACAACACAATGAAGCGTTGGGTGGTTCTTCACCATTGTTGAAGCAAATGTGTATTTATTTGAGTACCTTCCAAAGTAGGGGGCTCAACTGCCAGCACAGTATAGGACAATAATCTAAATAATTGTTTAATTAGATATAATAAAAGCAGTTCCTTAAAGGCCCCAAACAAAAAAATTGTAGGTGTGTTGGAATAATAATGGGCAAAAAAGCAACGGATTGCAAACACCGCAGAGTTAAGTTAGGGAAGTTTCTATAGAAGTTTCAACACTATGCTGATACACAACCCAATGGTAAAGAATTGGGTCAACATTCACTGGACACCCAGCCAATCTAAGAAAACATTACAAATCCCTTCCAGCCTTCCCCTGGACTCCAAACAGCCTGTGCCATACTCCAGACCCGAAAATCCGGGATAAGGATCTATCTGTGCGAAGCACTGGGCACTATTAGGAGGGAACCTTTCACAAGTGATACGATTTGCCGAACTAGAAGTTGTTTCTGGAAAGGTTAAAAGACCCAGAAACCATTTTAACGGCCCTACCGGCGGTCATTGAAAATGGGTGGACAGCACGTCCATGTCCGAACAGAAAGTGATCTGCTGCTCCAGACGTGAGTTACAAAGAAGGAGAGTAGAAGCCGAATCGACTCTGCAAACAAATTCCGCGCGGTGAGAAGCCCCTGGACACCTCCCATCAAACGGCCCCGTGGAGCTGTCCACCTCACCCCGCTGCCCGCACGGTCCCTGGGAGTACCTGCAGCAGCGGCCAACAGGCGGTCGTGATCCTTCAAATTGCGCCCCAGGCCCAGGGGCGGGCTCAGCACGGAACCCAAGGGGAGCTGGCGGCTGTCACTGCCGTTACCGCCGCTTCCCGAGGAGTCTGAGCCTGATGCTGAACGCCGCCGTTTCCCATTTCGGGGAGGAAGATTCATCGCGAACCCTCCTCGGCAGTTTAGGGCAAACCACAATCCCAGAGCCCTCCCGCTCGGGAGGAGTCGGATCTGGTGACAGCTGCAGCCGCCATCTTCCCGCCACGGTTTTCAAGCTCAGGACTCCCAGCCCGCCCCGGTACCATAGAGTAGAGTGGAGAGAGCAACCTGAAAACTATAGAGTCGTGGGAAAGAGAGGCTCTCGCTGGTTAGTGTAGAGGTTAGGGTAGCTGAGCTGACCTGCGGCTAGGTTAAGCGAGAACCCAGGATCTGCATTTGTAATCCGCTGCATTTGTAATCAGACTGTCCTGAAAAGATTTCCTTCTCTGATTTGAATAGCAAGGTTATTACAAACTTCGGAAAATGAGCAGGGTAGTTTTCTCTCTTTGCGTATTCTGTGGAACTTTGTGTCTTAAATTTGAAGATTTGGTTAGAACTCTCTTGGTAAAATACTCTGATACTGGTTAGTTTTTTTTTTTTTTTTTTTTTAATGAATAAATTTTAACTATCGGTTTCATTTATTTAGTGGTTATAGGCCCAGTCAGTTCTTCTATTTATCCTTGGATCAGTTTGTGTAATTTATATACCCCAGAAAATTGTCCATTTACCTTCTTTCTTTCTCTTTCCCTTTCCTGCTTTGTTCCTTCCTTTATTCCTTTATTTTCTGTATACAGTTCATTATTATAGTTTCTTATGGTTTAGTCAATAACTATTTTGTCTATAATTATGTTACCCTGTTCATTCCTTTCATTTTTGAGCTTGCTGTCACTCGTTTGTTTTTAATTAATCTTGCCAGTGGTTTGCTATTATATTGATCTTCTCAAAGAACTAGCTTTTATTTTCCTTGAGCCTCTCCATTGTTTCTATTTCATTCATTTCTGCTCCAATATTTATAATTTCCTTCTAATTTGGGGGGAGGGGAATAGTTGCCTGTTATGTTTCTAATTTACTAACCTGCATTTAGTTCATGAACTTACAATTTCTTTAATTGTGTTGTTCAACTTGTCTAGAAATTTATGAATTTTTCTGGTCATTTGCATCTAGAAATCATTAAGACAACTATGTTACAATATTTCACAGTGCTTGTAGATTTGTCAATTTCTTCTTGAAATTCTAGCAGTTAAGTACATTAGACACTAAAGAAAAAAGAGGTGGTAGAATTAGGGATACAGAAAAGTGAGGTGGGACACAGAAGTGGAGATATCTGGGCTGGATTAAAACAGAGGCAATTCCCTTTTTATATTGGCCTAAGGGTTTTCATACGAAGCCCTGATGGTGCAATAGTTAAGTGCGTAGTTGCTAACTTAAAGGTCAGCAGTTCAAACCCACCAGCCACGCAGCTCCAGTGGAGGAAAGACCTGGAGAGCTGCTTCTGTAAAGATTTCAGCCTAGGAAACCCTGTGGGAGAGTTCTACTCTGCCCTATAGGGTTGATAAGAGTTGGAATTGACTCAACAGCACACAACAAGGGTTTTCATGAAATTCTTCCTGGAGAGTGATTATATATGAATATATCACCCCACTGTGTACTGTTCATTGTTGTTTTATATAATTAAACTTACATTAACTGTATTGAAAACGATATATATTTCTTCCCAATATTATTATAGGTGAAATCAACATCTGAGAGAGCCTAATATCTATTTCAGTCAAAATATGGTGCCCATAATAGGTAGATCAGAGAAGTAGCTCTTAATATACTGGTATTTCAAGAAGAATTATTCCAGATTGTGTATGTAAAACACTTATCTTAGTTATCTAGTGCTGCGATAACAGACATCCACAAGTGGTTGGCTTTAACAAACAGAAATTTATTTTCTCACGGTTTAGGAGGCTGGAAGTCCAAATTCAGGGCACTGGCTGTAGGGAAGGCTTTCTGTCTCTGTCGGCTCTGGGGGAAGGTGCTTGTCTCTTCTTCACCTTCTATTCCTTGGCTCCTTGGTGATCTGCATGTGGCATGGGGTCTCTCATCTCCCATCTCTTCTTCCTCGCTTGCTTGTTTAATCTTTATACTTCAAAAGAGATTGACTCAAGACACACCCTATACTAGTCCTGCCTCATTAGTATAGCAAAGACAACCCATTCCCAAATGGGATTATAACCAAACGCATAGAGATTAGGAATTACAATACATATTTTTGGGGGACACAATTCAATCCATAACAACATTATACAGGTAAAATCCACAATTACTAATGGAGCATAGCTCACCCCTATCAGTGTATGAAGATAGGTCAAGGTCTATTTCTGGGCACAGTTTCTATTTTAGCAATATGCACTGTGAGGACTATGTGATGGGAAGTTGGGGGTTGCTGGCATACAGACCCCTTAGATAGCTATATGAACACTTCATGGAAGGGACTCTAAATGTGCCTCTAAATGCCCTGAATGATCACTCTGAGCCAAAAGCTCATTAATGGATCTGTTCTCCACCTTTTGGCAAGGTAGAAACAAACGAGTTCTGGACATAAAGTGGTGCCTACTAATTACTTAGTTGTACAATTAATTTCACCAAGCAAACCTAACAGGTAAGAGGCCTTCCCTGAAGAGGCTGTGCTATTCTATAGCATCCAAAATTTCAAAAGGGTCAGTCCAATAAAAAAGGCTCATACAAGTCTGAGAAATAACTGCCTTATAAAGAAAATGGAGTCCCCAGGTGGTGAAAAAGGTCCCTGGGTGGCACAGACAATTTGTGCTCAACTACTAAACAAAAGGTTGGTGGTTCAAATCCACCCAGAAGCCCCATGCAAGAAAAGCCTGGTGGAGAAAGGCCTGTCAGAAGAAAGGACTGGTGATCCACTCCCATAAGATTAAACCAAAAACAAACCCATTGCATCGATTCTGACTCCTAGAGACCCTATAGGACATAGTAGAACTGCACCATGGGGTTTTCAAGGCTGTAACCTTTACAGAAGCAGATTGCCACATCTTTCTCCCACAGAGCGGCTGGCGGGCTCAAACTGGCTGACCTTTTGCTTAGCAACCGAGCGCTTAGCCACTGCCCCAGCAGTGATCCTTTCCATAAAAGTACAGTCATTGAAAATCCTATGGAGCGCAGGTCTATTCTGACACACATGGGGTGGCCCTGAGTCCAATTTTTCCAACAAATGGTGTAGTTAATGCTCTTGGCTGCTAACTGAAAGGTTGGAGGTTTGAGTCCACCCAGGGGCACCTCAGAAGAAAGGTCTACTTCCAAAAAATAAGCCACTGAAAACCCTATGGAGCACGGTTCTACTCTGACACACATGAGGTCGCCATGAGCCTGAGTCCACTTAAAGGCAACCGATTATAATGAAAACGTGATTTAAATAACAATATTCTCAAATTCCACAAGATGGAGACATTACTCCATGAAGGAAACATTTTCCTTTGTTAACTTCTATGCATTCATTCACTTAACTGCTCATTGACCATCTATTTTATGCGAAAACAAAAAAACCAAACCCACTGCCACGGAGTCCATTCCAGCTCACAGTGACCCTACAGGACAGAGTAGAACTGCCCCCTAGGGTTTCCAGGGAGCACCTGGTGGATGTGGATTCAAACTGCTGACCTTTTGGTTAGCAGCTGTAGCTCTTAACCACCATGTCATGAGGGTTTCCATTTTGTGCAAGGCACTGGGTATATGGCAGTGAAGAAAACCGAAATGTTCCTGCCCTCAAAGAGCAGGTTTAGAGAAGGAGATACACGTTCCACAAATATATAAATAAACTAATAATTTTAAACTGAAAAATGTTCCGGCAGAAATAAGCACGTACATGCTATCAGAGAAATAAAGGAGGATCCTAACTTAAGTTGTAGAGATTGGAAGATTGGATTCTTAGACTGGAAGAGCTTTTTGAGATGCAGGATAGTACAGTGGTTAGAGTACAGCTCTAAAGCCAGTCAGCCTACGTTTGAAGACGTTGTGATCCTGGGCAACTCCTCATAACAGCCTATTTAGTTATTATGAGGGCAAAATAAGTCAATGTGTGTCAAGGGCTTAGAATAGTTCCTGGCACACAATAAGTATTATTCAGAGAAAGTGATATTTAAATGTTCTAATATTGCTCCCCAATATAAATTCAGCATTCTGGTGAGAAAAGAACAAAGCAATCTCTCACAAAGTTATTCTATTTTTAACAGTTGAACTATTCTCAAATGAGGAAACTAATTAGGAAGAATCGAAAAGAAATGGTTTATGTTAGCCTAGAGAATATTTTTAAATTTATAATTTGTTTCAAATAATCAACATCCATTTCTAAACTTTTCAATGTTAGAAAATTGAGAAGGGTCCTTCTCATAATTATTGAAGAATATTTTTATGCTAACAGTTGTCATAACAATTAATAGTAAATCACCAGAAGCATTTCCCATTTGTCTTTTCATTGTGTCTGGGCTTACGTTTCTTGGAAATTTACATTTGGTAATTCTTCAAGGTGGGGGTTAAAACCCTTCATAGAAAACTTGCATATGCTCTGCCAGTTGTGTGGTAGACATACCAATTCTGGACTGCTTTAAACTTAATCACTGGGTTAGTATTTTTTAGGATAGGGACCTAGTAGAATTACATCAGACACCCAGAACCAAGTGTATATAAGCCTGCATCCTCACTGTCTCAGTCTGCAGGACGGATATTTCTCTGCTTTACTTACTAAGAGTGCTGCCTGTCTGGGATTTTGCTTCATGCAGGAGGTCTTAGATCTGATCTTTTACCCTACTAGGACCTCAGTCTTCTTTTCCCCAGAGCCCATGATTCATTACAACCCTACAGATTACCAGGGGTCAGCAGTCATCTCTAAGGAAAATGTCGGTTCCAGTGCTCCACTTAGTGCTCTGGCTTGTGGTGGCTGATGTTTCTGTCCTAACAGTAGTTCCCTGCTTTTACCAGCTTAGTCATGAATTTTAAAAGCCATGTTTTTTTTAATATAACATAAAACATTTTAAGGCGTGCTGTACTAGGCGTGGTTTCTTTTTCAGCATAACCTGGCTGAAAAAGAAAAGAAATGCAGGTAAGAACAACTGATGCATACTCAAACAAGTCATCTGACAATTTTAGTAAGCTTACACAGATCATAATGAGAGGCTTCTCCATTGAAATTTCAGAGGCTATGTGGAAAAGGAAAATTTACACAAACTCCATTGGCAGACCGACTGAAACACAGTCATCTACCCAGACTGCATGGACTCTGTGCTTCTCACGTGGGTGGAAGTGATCTGCAAAGGGGGAAAAATAAAAAGAGCTGGAGAATACACAGGATAAGAAATATGGGATGAGAGTGGTGTTTGTTGGGTCTTATGTGCTTTGAATAGTTACGGGGATTTTATGTTTGAAGTCCAGCTGTTCTCAACCCTGGCTGCACATTAGAATCCACTGGAGCTTTCGAACGTACTATTCTACTCCTAGATTCTCACTTAAATTGATCTGGGATGGAGTCCAGGCTTTGGTATGTCTTAAAAGCTACCCAGGTGATCCCAATATACTGCTGGAGTTGAAAACCACTGGTATAATCCAAAGAATGCAGTCAGCTTGAATTCAAGTGGCTTCAGTGAGAACAGTTTTAGTAAGAGGCGTAAATTCAACAGCGAGCCATGAAAAAGACCTGCTTCTCCACAATGACCCAAAGAACTAATAGGAATAGTTCAGCTTGTGGGTAGGGATGGACGTAAAGTTGAAATAACTTGAAAGGTCTGGGTTAAAACATTGCAAAGCCAAACTGAAGGTGGAAAAACTCAGCAGTGGATGCCTGAAACAGACCAGATTAATTGCGTATGTAAGAACACAAACCTGTAACTTCCAAATTCATATATGGGCTGTTCTCCCAGTTCCTCTCACATCTAACACAGCTAGCTGCTTGTGCAGTAAACACTATAGCAGGCACTATGAGGAGGAGAAAGCAGTAAGTCTGAGAATCTTCTTTAAGGGTGTGGTTTTGAGAGAGAAATAGCCTTTGATGGGGAGAGGGATGAGTACTTTGCCAGAGAGAAGCTATCAAAAAGCAGTGGTGGAGCCTAAACAGGAAGCTTCCTGCTTCTTTTGAAGAAGAGGGATGGGTAGGAGGTCAATGCACACCTAAGTAAGCACTCAGGGACCTGGGGGGCCATAACAAAAGATCTAACATATGTGTCATCGGAGTCCCAGAAGCAGAAGAGAAAGAAGGTGACGCTGAAAATATTTAAAGAAACTATGACTGAAATTTTCCAAAACTTGGCAAAAATCACTAGCCCACATATTTAAGAAGCTGAGCAAATCTAAATCAGGATAAACCCAAAGAAATGCATACCAAGATACATCATAGTCAAACTTCTGAAAACTAAAGACAAAAAAAAAAGAAAATCTTTACAGCAACCAGAGAGAAACAACACATTATGGACAGAGGACAAACAATCCAAATGATAGCATATTTCTCATTCGAAACCATCACAGCCAGAACAAAGTTGCGAAACATTTTTCAAGTTCTAAAAGAAAAAGACTGTCAACCAAGAATTCTATAATCAGCAAAAACATCTTTCAGGAATAAAGAGGAATTCAAGACATTCTCAAATGAAGAAAAACTCAGAGCAGGGACGGATTATCCACCAAGCAAGTTAAGAACATGCTTAGGACATCAACAAAACAGGGGCACAAGTTGTCCAAAGCAAAGACCCATAGATGCCAAGCAGACAGGATACAAGGAAAAGGAAGCACTGCAGTGGAAGGGAAATGGCAGGGCACTAAATGAAATTAATATCATTTTATAAATTTTGTGTACAATAATAATTATATTTTCTTTCCATTTCGAACCCATCGGCTATAACCTCACATTCAGTTCTCTCTCCTGGACCACATAAAAACATGCCCAATGGCCCCCAGACACCCTTTTAGCTCAGTGGTGACGTTACCTCCGAGGTTCACTGTTCAGCCTGGGAGTGGACAGCCCCGTAAAACCAAATGAGACTAACAAGGTACAGGAGTCCAGTGACAAGGGCCAGAAAGCAGAAGGGGACAAGGAAGCTGGTGATAGGGAACCCAAGGTTGAGTAAGGATATTGTTGACGTGTTGTGAGATTGTTAACCATTGTCATAGGGCAACACTTGTCGTAACTGTTAAATGAGAAACTATTTTGTTCTGTAAGCCTTCATCTTAAGTGAGAATAACAGCACAGTTGGAAGAGTGTAGTCAATGTCACTGAACTGTGCATGTAGAAATTTTTGAAATGGTGTATCTTCGGCTACGTGTATTTTCACCAAAAAAAAAAAAAAAAAGGTTGAGAAGTTAGAGGGTTGATATGTTGTGGGGTTGTTAACCAATGTCATAAAACAACATGTGTACTTCCGTTTCATGAGAAACTATTTGTTCTGTAAGCCTTCACCTGAAGTACGATAAAAAAATAAATAAATAAAGAACTTGCCCAAACCCATTGCCATTGAGTTGATTCCAACTCATAGAGACCTTATAAGACAGAGTAGAATTGCCGCGTAGGATTTCCAAAGATGGGTTAGTGGATTCAAACTGCTGACCTTTTGGTTAGCAGTTGACCTTTTAACCACTGTGCTATCAGGGCTCCAAGAACTCACCAGTGGCACTATAATCATTTGACTTGTGACATATCTGGTCCTATGCAAAATGAACCAAAAAGCATCTTCATATTGAGCATACCCTTGTATTTCGATCATGCTCTTTGTGACCAATCTCACCCCTGTAGGGTATCAGCAGTAGTCCAATGAACTATGAAGATGCAGCATCAAAGGATAGGAAGTGAGTGTGCAAGTTTTAAGTATTATTTCAAGACAAAAAACACACTCATGAAGATTTGGAGAGGGCCGGTCAGCAAACATCATATGACAAACGAATGAAATTATTTCTGACTGCCTTGTAAGTACGATTTCTTTTGACTATCTCAGAACTGAAGAAAAAAATTACATGCTCCAAATCGTTGTTTTTACTTACTAATTTTCAAATATAAATTTTTATGTTAATGTCCAAATTCGAATATAAATTTTATAAATTTTACTTGTTTTATAAATTTTATTTATTTTCAATTATTCAAATTTATTTGCTATGGTAGAACCAAATTTAAAAAGTGACACAATTTTATATATGGTTTTGGCTTAACTCATGAACTGGAAACACAAATTAATGAAGAAAGTCAGTATTGGAAAGCTGTTTTGCAACGTGTTGTTGCTGTTATTACAACAATCACTGAACATGGACGATCTTTTCAAGGAAGAATTGAAATGTTTGGGTCCCCCACAAAATGGAAATTTTTGTGGTTTACTTGAACTTGTTGCTCAGTTTGATCCATTTTTAGCAGGTCACATCTCAAAATACAGTAACACAATACAATAACACAGGAAAGGGCAACCCATCGTATATGTCTAAAACTATGTGTGAAGAATTAATAAACTTAATAAGTGATAAAAGACAGAAAAGAAAGAAATGACCAAAATGGATATCAGAAGAGACTCTGAAACTTGCTCTTGAATGATGAGTAGCTAAAACAAATGGAAGAAATGATGAAGTAAAAGAGCTGAACAGAATGTTTCAAAGGGTGGCTTAAGGAGACAAAGTAAAATATTATAATGATGTGCAAAGACCTGGAGTTAGAAAATCAAAAAGGAAGAACACGCTCAGCATTTCTCAGGCTGAAAGAACTGAGGAAAACTTCAAGCCTCGAGTTGCAATATTGAAGGATTCTATGGGGAAAATATTAAAAAATGCAGAAAGCATCAAAAAAAGATGGAAGGAATACAGAGTCATTATACCAAAAAGAATTGGTCCGTGTTCATCTATTTCAGGAGGTAGCACATGATCAGGAACCGATGGTACTGAAGGAAGAGGTCCAAGCCACACTGAAGACATAGGCGAAAAATAAGACTCCAGGAACTGACAGAATACCAATAGAGATGTTTCAACAAACAGATACAGCGCTGGAAGTGCTCACTAGTCTCTGCCAAGAAATTTGGAAAACAGCTACCTGGCCAGCTGACTGGAAGAGATCCATATTTATGCCTATTCCCAAGAAAGGTGGTCCAACCAAACACAGAAATTATACAATATCGTTAGCATCACATGCAAGTAAAATTTTGCTAAAGACCATTCAGAAGTGGCCGCAGCAGTACATCAACAAGGAACTGCCAGAAATTCAAGCTGGATTCAGAAGAGGACGTGGAACAAGCGATATCATTGCTGATGTCAGATGGCTCTTGGCTGAAAGCAGAGAATACCAGAAAGATGTTTACCTGTGTTTTACTGACTATGCAAAGGCATTCGACTGTGTGGATCATAACAAATTATGGATAACAGTATGAAGAATGGAAATTCCAGAACACTTAATTGTGCTCATGAGGAACCTGTACAGATCAAGGGGCAGTCGTTCGAACAGAACAAGGGGATACTGTGTCATTCAAAGTCAGGAAAGGTGTGCATCAAGTTTGTATCTTTTCACCATACTTACTCAATCTATATGCTGAGCAAATAATCCAAGAGGACTATATGAAGGAAGATCGGGGCATCAGGATTGGAGGAAGACTCATTAACAACCTGTGATATGCAGATGACACAAACTTCCTTGCTGAAAGTGAAGAGGACTTGAAACACTTACTGATGAAGATCTAAGACTGCAGCCTTCAAATATGGATTACACCTCAACATAAAGAAAACAAAAATCCTCACAACTGAACCAATAAGCAACGTCATGATAAAAGGAGAAAAGTTCGAAGTTGTCAAGGATTTCATTTCATTTGGATCCACAATCAACACACATGGAAGCAGCAGTCAAGAAATCAAAAGATGCATTGCATTGGGCAAATCTGCTGAAAAGACCTTTTTAAAGTGTTGAAAAGCAAAGATGTCACCTTGAAGACTAAGGTACGCCTAACCCAAGCCATGGTGTTTTCAGTCGCCTCATATGTATGTGAAAGCTGGACAATGAATAAGGAAGACTGAAGAAGAATTGATGCTTTGAATTATGGTGTTGGTGAAGAATATTGAATATACCATGGACTGCCAAAAGAATGAACATATCTGTCCAGAAGAAATACAGACAGAATGTTCCTTAGAACAACGACAGTGAGACTACCTCTCACATACTTTGGACGTGTTATCAGGAGCGATCAGTCCCTGGAGAAGGATATCATGCTTGGTAAAGTAGAGGGTCAGAAAGGAGAGGAAGACCCTCAAAGAGATGGACTGACACAGTGCCTGCAACAATGGACTCAAGCATAACAATTGTAAGGATGGTGCAGGACCAGTCAGTGTTTCGTTCTGTTGTACATATGGTCACTTTGAGTCAGAACTAATGTGACAGCACCTAACAACAATAAGTGATAAAGTTTGATCAGTTATTTTCAGTGAAATAAAAATAGCTTAACATTCAGTTTATCTGTAGATTCCACTTCTGATCTTTCTAATACAGATCAGCTAAGTATTGTTTTAAGATATGTATCTCTAACAGATGGAAAACCTGTTGAGTGATTTATCACATTTACTAGTTGAAAAAGCCATACAGGTGTAGAAATTGCAAATCAAGTACTTCACTGTTTATGTGAAGTCTGGAACATTGATTTTTGTAAGCGCAGAAGCCAGTCCTATGACAAGGCCACCAATATGTCAGGGCGTTATAAAGGCATACAACAGAAAATTTTAGAACGTAATGATTATGCCTTTTCATATCATGTGCTGCTCATTCACTTAATCTTGTAGGACATATCGCAGTAGATTGTTCTCCAGAAGCAGTTGATTTATTTTCTACTGTTCAGTTACTCTACACGTTTTTTTGCTGCCTCTTCACCCCGACAGGCAGTTCTTAAAGCGTATTTAGACAATGATGGATATTAAAACGTCTTTCTAATACATGTTGGGAAACACATGCTGAAGCAATGAGTGCAGTCCTGGAACCACACACTCAGAGCCTAGATTCCTTAGAAAACACTGTTGAAGACAAGACACACAAACGATACACCAACAAAGAAACTGAAAACATTGCCAACAAAACACCAACATTGGAGGATGTATCTTTGTTGGTTATGTGGAATAATATATTGCAGCATTTTCATCGGATGAGTTGAGCTCTCCAAGATTCAGAAGTAAATTTAAAGACATGCACAGATCTCAACCAGTCATTAACAGGGTATTTACATAATTCAAGAGATGATTTTGAAAAATTGGAAGCCACAACAAAACAAATACTGCGAAATACTGACTATCAAGTAGCTCACCGTCACAGAAGCATCAGAAAGAAACAAAAAATGATAAAAAGTTTTCCAAAAATATCATTGAGTGCCAGAGATCAATTTTGTGTAACCACATACTACACCTTCACGGACACACTTGAATCTTGCATGAAAAGAGGGGCGAAAGTATATGAAGTTTTTTCAAATAGATTTTCCTTTTAAAAAATGGGTATATACCTGATGAAGAATGCATGAACGCATACAAGAAATCAGTGCAGACTTATCCCAATGACTTAAATACAAACCTTTTTGGAGAAGTACAACAATTTCATTCTTACATGAGAACTACGTTTACAGATTCAGGAAAGGCAAGTTTTACTCATGTAGGCATGTATGATCCATAATAGAAGATAAAATACAATGCATATTTCCCTATGTTAAATTGCTTTATGCATATTCTTGAATTTAATGATCACAAACTGCACAACAGAAAGCTCATTTTCATCCCTCAAGAGACTCAAAAACCCTCAGCATACAATGATTCAAGAAAGACTCAATTCATTATCCTCATTATGTATGGAAGTAGATATTTTTTGGCAGCTTAGTTGTGATGAAATCATTGAAGAATTTTAAGAGCAAAGAATATTAAAAAATGTTTTTAATTATAATATGTTAGAGATGAAAGATTTATATAAAGATAAACATAGTAACTTGTAATATTTGTTTTCTTATTAAATTTTCTTTCATGACATCTTTACATTTGTTCATTTATTATTATAGCATTTATTATGAAACAAGCATCAAAATTGAAGTATGAGTCATTTAAAGCAAAATTGATGAAAGTCAATTTTTCATTGTGGGAGACCAAACAACTGAGTTCGCTTACTCATTTTCTTTGTTGTAGAATATGTGAAATATTCTTTTTGTAGACAATGTGGTGTATAGTACTTTGCATCCACTAAAAATTTTATAATCCAGTTCATCTCATTCCACTAAAATAGCATATGTCACTTTTGCATTTAATCGCTAATATTATAATCACATTTAAAAAGGAGTTACATCATGGATAGCTAAGACACACACACGTATATATATACAAGTATATATATACAAGTATATGTATAACTCACATATCTCATTCAAATGTGTGAGTAAACAGAGGAGGGGGCACCACAGATTATCAGTGTATAGGGCCCTCAATGCCTTAATCAGGCCCTGACTCAGAGACCCTAAAAGAATGGTTAAAGGATGCTCTCTGAACAGAAAAGAAATAATTTTTTTTAAAAAGAAACTTGAGATATCAGGGAAAACAAACATAAAAACAGCAAAAATGTGGGTAAATACAAATAGCCTTACCTTTTCCTCTTGAGTTTCTAAATTATATTTGATGGTTGAAGCAAAAATTTTAACGCTCTCCAGTATGGTTCTCAATGAACATAGAGGAAATACTTAAGACAATTATAAATGAAGGAGTCCTGATGACGATAAGGAGAAATTGACAAATTAGGAAACAAAGGAACAGTGAATATCAGCTAATCACAAAATAAGGAAGTAGATCACCAAGCTTTTTTCCAAGGTGCTTCTGGGTGGATTCGAACTGCCAACTTTTCAGTTAATCGCCAAGCAGTGAACAGTTTTCACCACTCAGGGACTCCTATGACGCATAGTACACACAAAAAATATTTGTGAAAAACCACTGTATAGCACACAGTTTGCTGGGCTCTGGAATACAGTGGTAAACGAAGGACACAGTCTATTCTTTTGTGGATCTTAATTTCAACCATGCATCCCACTTCTCTGAAATTTTTCTGTTTTGGTATTTGATTTGGAAAACAGAGGTCCTAGCATGAGGACAACTTTATTGAGATTGCTATGTTCTCTGAGATGTAGATATATGCTCATACCAGGGACAAGAACTGTGGGCATTTGGGAAGGATTCCTGAACTCTGAATCGTTGTTATGCTTGAGCCCACTGTTGCAGCCACTGTTTCAATCCATCTCATTGAGAGTCTTCCTCTTTTTAGCTGATCCTCTACTTTACCTTCTCCAGGGACTGGTCACTCCTGATAAGATGCCAAAGTACACAAGATGAAGTCTCACCATCCTCTCTTTTAAGGAGGATTCTGGCTGTACTTCTTCCAAGACAGAGTTGTTTGTTCTTCCGGCAGTCCATGGTATATTCGGTATTCTTCACCAACACCATAATTCGAAGGCATCAGTTCTTCTTTGGTCTTCCTTATTCATTATCCAGCTTTCCCATGTATATGAGGCAATAGAAAATACCATGTCTTGGGTAAGGTTCACCTTAGTCCACAAAGTGACATCTTTGCTTTTTAACACTTTAAATCAGTCTTTTGCAGCAGGTTTGCCCAATGCAGTGCATCAGTTTATTTCTTGACTGCTGCTTCCATGGACGTTGATTGTAGATTCAAGTAAAATAAAATCCTTGACAACTTCAATCTTTTCTCCATTTATCATGATGTTGCTTATTGGTCCAGTTGTGAGGATTTTTATTTTCTTTATGCTGAAATGTAATCCACACTGAAGGCTGTAGTCTTTGATCTTCATCAGTAAGTGCTTCAAGTCATCTTCACTTTCAGCAAGCAAGGTTCTGTCATCTGCATATGGCAGGTTGTTCATGAGTCTTCCTCCAATCCTGATGCCACATTCTTCTTCATATAGCCCAGCTCTTGGATTATTTGCTCAGCATACATATTGAATACATATGGTGGAAGGATACAACCCTGACACACGCCTTTCCTGATTTTAAACCATGCAGTATCCCCTTGCTCTGTGTGAACGACTTCCTCTTGGTCTAAGTACAGGTTCCTCACGAACACAACTAAGTATTCTGGAATTCCCATTCTTGGCAATATTATCCAGAATTTGTTATGACCCACACAGTTGAATGCCTTTCCACAGTCAAAAAACACAAGATCTGTCAGACATCAGCAATGATATCCCTTATTCCATGTCCTTTTCTGAATCTGGCATGAATTTCTGGCAGTTCCTTGTTGATGTACTGCTACAACCATTTTTTAATTATCTTCAGCATGATTTTACTTGCATGTGATATTAAAGATATTGTTCAATAATTTCCACATTCCATTAGATCACCGTTCTTTGTTATGGGCACAAATATGGATCTCTTCCAGTCAGTTGGCCAAATTTCTTGGCATAGACGAGTGAACACTTCCAGTGTTGCATATGTTTGCTGAAATATTTCAGTCGGTATCCTGTCAATTCCTGAAGCCTTGTTTTTCACCAATGTCTTCAGTGCAGCTTGGACTTCTTCCTTCAGTATCCTTGGTTCTTGATAATACGCTATCTCCTGAAACGGCTGAACGTCGACCAATGTTTTTGGCACAGTGACTCTGTGTATACCTTCCATCGTTTTTTTTTGATGCTTCCTGCGTTGTTCAAATTTTTGCCCATAGCATTCTTCAGTATTGCAACTTGAAGCTTGAATTTTTTCTTTGGTTCTTTCAGCTTGAGAAATGCTGAGCATGTTTTTCCCTTTTGGTTTTCTACCTCCGGGTCTTTGCACATGTTGTTATAATAGTTCACTTTGCCTTCGTGAGCCACCCTTTGAAATATTCTGTTTATCTCTTTGACTTCATCATTTCTTCCTTTTGCTTTAGCTACTTTAAGATGAACAGCAAGTTTCAGAGTTTCTTCTGACATCCATTCTGGGTTGGTTTGTTTGGTTTTCTGTCTTTTTAATGACATTTTGCTTACTTCATGTATGATGTCCTTGATGTCATTCCACAACTCATCTGGTCTTTGGTCAGTGTTCAAAGCGTCCAATCTACTAATGAGATGGGCTTCTAAATACAGGCGGGATATACTCAAGGTTGTACATTGGCTCTCATGAACTTGTTTTAATTTTCTTCAGCTTCATCTTGAACTTGCATATGAGCAATTGTTGGTCTGTTCCACAGTCAGCCCTTGGCCTTGTTCTTACTGATAATATTGAGCTTCTCTACCGTCTCTTTCCACAGATATAGTTGACTGATTTCTGTGTATTCCACATACTGAGGTCCACATGTATAGTTACCATTTTTGTTATTGAAAAAGGGTATTTGCAATGAATAAGCCATTGTTCTTTCAAAATTCTATTATGTGGTCTCTTGCGTCATTTCTATCACCAAGGCCATATTTTCCAACTACTGATCCTTCTTTGTTTCCAATTTTCACATTCCAATCACCAGTAATTATCAATACATCTTGATTGCATATTTGATCAATTTCAGACTACTGAAATTGGTAAAAATCTTTAATTTCTTCATCTTTGGCATTAGTGATTGGTGCCTAAATTTAAATAATAATCATATTAACAGGCCTTCCTTTTTATCTATTTATTTATTTTTGTTGTACTTTAGATGAAGGTTTACAGAACAAATAGTTTTTCATTAAACAATCAGTACACATATTGTTTTATGACATTGGTTAACAACCCCACGACATGTCAACACTCTCCCTTCTCGACCTTGGAAGACCTTTTTTTTTTTTCCTGGTGAAACTATACATAGCCAAAGTTACACCATTTCAAAAGTTTCTACATGTGCAATTCAGTGACATCAATTACATTCTTCCAGTTGTGCTGCTATTCTCACTATCCTTTTCCAAATTATTCCATCACCATTACCTTCAACTCACTGCCCCCTAGGCTTCCCATCAAACCTTTTGAGTTGCTGTTGTCAATTTGATCTCACATAGATAATTCTTTTTTTTTTTTTGTACGTTAGATGAAGGTTTACAGAACAAATAGTTTCTCATTAAACAATTGGTACACGTATTGCCCTATGACAATGGTTAACAACACCATGACATGTCAACACTGTCCCTTCTCAACCTTGAGTTCCCTGTCACCAGCTTTCTTGCCCCCTCCTGTCTTCTAGTCCTTGTCCCTGGACTGCTGTGCCTCATTAGTCCCGGTTTGTTTTATGGGTCTGTCCAATCCCCGGCTGAATGATGAACCTCAGGAGTGACTTCACCACTGAGCTAAAAGGGTGTCCGGGGGTCATACTCTCAGGTTTCTCCAGTCTGTCAGGCCAGTAAATCTGGTCTTTTTGTGTGTCCTAGAATTTTGTTCTGCATCCTTCTCCAGCTCTGTCCAGGACCCTCTCTTGTGATCCCTGTCAGAGCAGTCAGTGGTGGTAGACAGGCACCATCTAGCTGTACTGGACTCAGTCTGGTGGAGGCCATGGCAGCTGTGCTGTGGTCCGTTAGTCCTTTGGACTAATATTTTCCTGGTATCCTTTTCTCTTCATTCTCCCTTGCTCCCGAAGGAGTGAGACCAGTGGAGTATCTTTGATGGCTGCTCACAGGCTTTTAAGACCCCAGATGCTACTCTACTCACCAAGGTAGAATGTAAAACATTGTCTTTATAAACTGTGCTATGCCAGTTGAGCTAGATGTTCCCTGAGACTATGGTTCCCACAGCCCTCTGCCCAGCAATTCAGTCCCTCAGGGAGTCTGGATGTGTCTATGGAGCTTCCATGACCTTTCCATGTACACATTGTGCTGGCTTCCCCAGTATTGTGAAATGTCTTACCCTTCACCAAAGTTACCACTTATTTATTGTCTATTTAGTTTCCCCTTCCCCACCCCTCCCATCCCTCGTAACCAACAAGATTGTTTCTTTTTGTGTGTAAACTTTTACATGAGTTTTTACAGTAGAGGTCTCATACAGTATTTGTCCTTTTGTGATTGACTTATTTCGCTCAGCATAATGTCCTCAATTAACTGGTCTTTCTTATAGGCATATGGATGTAATCTTTTCATTGACAGCATTGTATTTCAGTATAGATCTTGAAATGTTCCTTTTGGTGACGAATGCAACGTAGTTCCTCTTCAGTTTGTCATTCCCGACATAGTAGACCATATGATTGCCTGGTTCAAAATGGCCAGTACCAGTCTAGTTCAGTTCACTAATGCCTAGGATATTTATCTTCAAGCATTCCATTTCGTTTTTGACAACTTCCAATTTTCCTTAATTCATACTTCGTGCAGTCCATGTTCTGATTATTAATGGATATTTACAGCCGTTTCTACTTGTTTTGAGTCATGCTGCATCAGAAAATGAAGGCCTCAAAAGCTTTACTCCATCTGTGTCATTAAGGTCAACTCTACTTTGAGGAGGCAGATCTTTCCCAGCCATGTTTTGGGTGCCTTCCAACCTGAGGGGCTTATCATCCAACACTATATCAGATGATGTTCCACTGCTATCCATAAGGTTTTCACTGGACAATTTTTTCAGAAGTAGATCACCAGGTCCTTCTCCCCAGTCTGTGTTAGTTAGGAAGCTCCGCTGAAACTTGTTCACCATGGGTGACACTACTGGTATTTGAAATACTGGTGGCATAGCCACTACAGTACGGCAAACTGACAGACAAGAGGTGGTTGAATCTCCTGGACTTTGATATTTGGGCCCTAATCTCCTCAGTCTGATTCCTCCTTTTTCCTCTCCCTAGGATAAAGGACAGAATGGCTATGAGACCTTGAAGGAAGAGGTTTTTACTTTTCAACAGAGAATGAGGCAAAAGTCAGGAATTACTTTCCTGACAGAAGAGCTAGCAAAGGCTGAAAAGAAAAGCAAAGATGAAAGAAGACCACCTGGGAAAAAAACAGATGGTGGAAGAAAATATCAGGAGATGAAACTGGGCCTTCACTCAAAGGTCTTCTCTTGCACAGTATCCCAGTGATGCCCTGGGGCTTCAGGGAGTCCACAGCTTTCTGGACTCATCCTCTGATGCTCAAGACTGTGCTCTGTCACCTTTGAAGTCAACTGATTAGACAACTGGCTGGACAGGTGTGAGGAGAGATGCGGGTCTTTCAGGAGTCACTGAATTTACACTTGCTCTGTTCATGTGCACAGAACCTGTCCCTGCCCCAGACACTTGGTGAGGACCCAGAATATCTCACCCCACCCACCACGTTTGCAGAAAACATTAGAATATTATATCGGACTCTAGTTATGTACTTTTGGAGGGAATGGACTGAGAAGGTAGGAGAAGGGCGAAGGTTGCCTCTGATGTTCATCTTTTTCCTTTCCTTTATCTTTTTGAGGAGTCCTGGTGGTGCAGTGGTTAAGCACACAGCTGCTAACCAAAAGGTCAACAGTTTGAACCTAGGGAGAAAGATATGGCAGTCTACTTCCGTAAAGATTTACAGCCTTGGAAACCCTATGGGGCAATTCTAGTCTGTCCTATAGGGTCGCTAAGAATCCGAATTGACTCAACGTCAGCATGTTTGGTTTTTGGGTTATCTTTACGAAACTTCGCATTGTCTTTGCTCTCTAAACCCCCATCTCATTCAGTGACTTTTTTTTTTTTCTCTTTGCATCTTATCTCCTGGTCTTTCTCTCCATCTCTGTTAGCTCTTTGTCTTTCTGCCTCTGTCTTTTTTTCTAGCAAATTTTTAAAATCTCTTTCCTTGCCTGTCTCTGTCTTCAAGAAGATCATTTCTTTCTCTTCCTCAGTCATGGTTCAGGCTGTGTGTACTGTCTCCTCTTCCTTTTCTATTCTCCTTCTCTGCTTCTGATTTTCTGTGTATACATCTCTGAATCCTATTTTATTCTTTTTCTCTTCAATACTTCTGATTCCTAGACTCATCTCTAAATATTAGGGGTTTAAAGCCTGGTCTTTAAAGACAAGAAGAATTTGAATTAGAACTTAACTCTGCTACTTCTTGGGTGTAATGATGGGCAAATCATGGTACCCATATAAGCCCCAATTTTCCTTACTGATAAAACAAGGATAATATCATAACGTATCTCAGAAGTGTGTCATGAAAGTTAAATACAAATGAATTGCATAATCTAGTACCTGGCACACAAGAAGAAAGCGCACACCTTTCCCAATCAATCACTAAACAAATAAAAGAATTGATGCCTTTGAGTTTCAGTGTTAGTGGAGAATATTGAATATACCATGGACTGCCAAAAGAACAAACAAATCTGTCTTGGAAGAAGTACAGCCAGAATGTTTCTTAGAAGTGAGGCTGGTGAGAATTCATCTTAATATACTTTGGACATGTTATCAGGAGGGATGAGTCCCTGGATAAGGACATCATGCTTGGTAAAGTACAGGGTCAGCGAAAAAGATGAGATGGATTCATGCAGTGGCTGCAACAATGGGCTCAAGCATAACCATCATGAGGATGGCCAGGAGGAGGCAGTGTTTCGTTCTGTTGTGCGTAGGGGTCACTATGAGACTCTGATTTGGAACCAGCTCTCCAGCACCTAATAACAATAACGTCATTGTTCTGTGTATGACTCCCTCCAGGCTAATCTTCTTCCTGGGTTACAGATTGCTTACTATGAGGTAGCCACTATTATAAATGCTTTGGTGGTATTAACTCCTTTAAGCTCACAGCAACCCTGAGAGGTTAAATAACTTGCTCAAGGCCACACATCTAGTAAATGCTAGAGCCTAGACACAAAGAGTTTGACTCCAGAGTCCATTCTCTCCCTTGGCTACTTTTTCTCACTCTTTTCCTTCTTTTTCTGCCTTCCCTCTCCCTCACTTTGTGGGTAATTTTAATGCCTGGGGAACTGCCAAAATTTTTTTCATATCTTTGCCTTCTCGTACTAGTTCTCCATGCTGAACAAGAGCACCACCAGGAGTTGGAGAGGAGTCTTAGTCTTCCACCCAGTCCAGGAGAAGAGAAAGCTGGAGAACCTATCTGGGAGTAAGGAGGAGGAATGAAGACAATAGGACCTTCAGAAACAGGACCACATGCTGGGATAAGAATTGTGTCCCTGGGGCACAAGCCCACCTAGAATGAATAAACGGATTAACTGGAATGAAGACATAAAATCCCCAGCCACCATAGTCTATGCCACCTAACTTGCAAGGATCATTCCCCAAAGTCAGAGTGGAAAACAAACCTGGGCTGCCCCCACTGCTCCTTTCAGACCGTCTCCCTCCCTCTCAACACATGCCCTGTGCTCCCACCCTGCTGACAGTTTTCTCCTTCCTCACTTCTGAAGCTGGGACATTTGCCATCTTCCAGGGAGTCCTCACCCAGCACACTGTCTTCCCTTCAGTGATACAGGGAATCCCTGCAGCCTTGCCTCTACACAGATTGGATTTCCCACCCAGCCGAGAAAGCAGACAGCTAAAAGGAAGGTGGGGCTGCCTGAGGGAAGAGCCTGGATGGACTTTGCTCTGAGTCACTCAAGGCAAAACTCAGTTCAGAATCAAGGCAACTGGAAAGTGGGGAGAGATGAAAAAAGGGCTCAATAAATCTGATTTTTTTTTAACTTCTCATTTCTTCCCAATTCTTGTAAAAAAAAAAAAAAAGTAAATATAACAGATACAGATAATGGAGAAAGTAATGTTCAGTGGAATTCCAATCCCTTCAGATAACCCTTACTAACAGTTTGCTTCTTTCTGTCTCTTTTTTTTTTCTTTATGGTCTTTTTACTTACAATTATACTACATTTTCATGTTTAAAAAAAAAGTTCCTGTGGAATCTTCCCATGTCAGTACCTATTATCTCATCCACCTGTCATCCATCCATATATCCACTCATGAAGCAACTTTCTAAACTTTGTTCCAGACCCAGGGCTTGGGTCTGGGAATATAGCAGTAAACAAATACCACATACAAGATTTCTGACATTAATGGGCTTCTATGATCTTGAAGAAGATACCAAAACAAGAAAACGTATTGCTGTTGAGTCGGTTCTGACTCATAGTGACCATATAAGACACTAGAACTACCCCATAGGGTTTCCAAGGAGCAGCTGGTGGATTCCAACTGCTGACCTTTTGGTTAGCAGCCGAGCTCTTTAACCACCGTGTCACCAGGGCCCCTGAAGAAGATAAGGAAACATAAATATATTTATTATATTCTAAAGTAGATTTTCCAATTTCATTTTTATTGCTATAAGGTAATTCATATAACAAATGTGTCGTAATTTATTTACCTATTCTACTGATAGGCATTTAAATAAACACTATAAAAATAAATTCTATAAAGAATAGTTATCACATACAAAAATCAGTTGGATTCCTCTACACTAACAAAGGGAACTTCCAAGAGGAAATCACCAAATCAATACAATTTACAATAGCCCCCAAGAAGATAAAATACTTAGGAATAAATCTTACCAGAGACATAAAAGACCTATACAATGAAAACTACAAGACACTACTGCAAGAAACCCAAAGAGACCTGCAAAAGTGGAAAAACATACCTTGCTCATGGATAGGAAGACTCAACATTGTGAAAATGTCAATTCTACCCAAAGTGATCTACTGATACAATGCAATCCCGATCCAAATTCCGACAGCATTTTTTAATGAGACAGAGAAACAAATCACCAACTTCTTGTGGAAAGGGAGAGGCCCCAGACAAGTAAAGCATTATTAAAGAAGAAGAACAAAGTGAGAGGCCTCACACTACCTGATTTTAAGAACTATTATACCACCACGGTAGTCAAAACAGCTTGGTACTGGAACAACAAATACATAGACCAACGGAAGAGAATCGAGAACCCAGACATAAATTCATCCACCTATGAGCAGCTGATATTTGACAAAGGCCTAAAGTCCATTAATTGGGGAAAAGACACTTTCTTTAACAAATGGATATCCATCTGCAAAAAACTGAAACAAGACCCATACCTCACAACATGCACAAAACTAACTCAAATGGATCAAAGACCTAAATACAAAACCTAAAACGATAAAGATCATGGAAGAAAAAATAGGGACAACGCTAGGAGCCATAACGCATGGCATAAACAGATTAAAAAGCGTAAGTAACTGCACAAACACCAGAAGAGAGACTAGGTAACTGGGAGCTCCTAAAAATCAAACACTTACGCTCATCAAAAGACTTAACCAAAAGAGTAAAAAGACAACCTACAAACTGGGAAAAAAATTCTGGCTACTACAAATCCGATTAGTGTCTAATCCCCAGAACCTACAAGATACTGTAAAATCTCAACAACAAAAAGACAAATAACCCAACTGAAAAATGGGCAAAGGATACGAACAGACACTTCGCCAAAGAAGACATACAGGCAGCTAACAGATACATGAGGAAATGCTCACGATCATCAACCATTAGAGAAATGCAAATCAAAACTACAATGAGTTACCATCTTGCCCCAACAAGGCTAGCATTAATCCAAAAAACACAAAATAATAAGTGTTGGAGAGGTTGTGGAGAGACTGGAACACTTATACACTGTTGGTGGGAACATAAAATGGTACAACCACTTTGGAAATCGATTTGGCCCTTCCTTAAAAAGCTAGAAATAGAAATACCATACAATCCAGCAATCCCATTCCTTGAAACATATCCTAGAGAAATAAGAGCCATCACATGAATACATATATGCACACCCATGTTCATTGCAGCACTGTTCACGGTAGCAAAAAGATGGAAGCAACCTAGGTGCCCATCAATGGACCAATGGATAAACAAATTGAGGTATATTCATGCAATGGAATACTATGCAATAATACAGAACAACGATGAACCCGTGAAACATCTTATAACATGGAGGAATCTGAAAGGCATTATGCTGAATGAATTTAGTTAGTCGCAAAAGGACAAATATTGCATAAGACCACTATTATAAGAACTCAAAAAAAGGTTTAAACACAGAAGGAAACATTCTTTGATGGTTACGAGGGTGGGGAGGAAGAGAGAGGGGTATTCACTAACTAGATAGGAGACAAGAATTATCTTAGGTGACGGGAAGGACAACACACACTACAGGGCAAGTCAGCACAACTAGACTAAACCAAAGCTAAGAAATTTCCTGAATACAACCAAACAGTTCAAGGGACAGAGTAGCAGGGGCAGGGGTCTGGGGACCATGGTTTCAGGGGACATCTAGGTCAACTGGCATAACAAAGCTTATCAAGAAAATGTTCTGCATCCCACTTTGGTGAGTGGCATCTGGGGTCTTAAAAGCTAGCAGGCGGCCATCTAAGATGTATCAATTGGTCCCAACCTACCTGGAGCAAAGGACAATGAAGAACACCAAAGATACAAGGAAAGTATTAGCCAAAGAGACAGAAAGGGCCACATAAACCAGAGACTTCATCAGCCTGAGACCAGAAGAACTAGATGGTGCCTGGCTACCACCAATGACCAGCCTGACAGGAAACACAACAGAGAGTCCCTGACGGAGCAGGAGAAAAGTGGGGTGCAGAACTCAAATTCTAGTAAAAAGATCAGACTGAATGGTTTGACTGAGACTGGAGGGACCCTGGAAGACATGGCCCTGGACTCTGTTAGCCCAAAACTAAAAGCATTTCCGAGGCCAACTCTTCAGACAAAGATTAGACTGGACTATGGGACATAAAATGATACTCGTGAAGAGAGTGTGCTTCTTAGCTCAAGTAGATATACGAGACTATATGGGCAGCTCCTGTCTGGAGGCAAGATGAGAAGGCAGAGAGCATCAGGAGCTGGTTGAATGGACACAGGAAATCCAGGGTAGAAAGAAGGAGTGTGCTGTCACAGTATAGGGAGAGTAACGAGGGTCACAAAACAATGTATGCATAAATTTTTATATGAAAGACTGACTTGAATTGTAAACTTTCACTTAAAGCACAATAATAAAAAAAAAGTTATCTTTCATAATTATCTTTTCACAGCATATTTTATATCTTTTTACCAAATCTTCATAGAATAAATTTCTATATACAAATAATAGGTCAAAAATATAGATGAACTTTTAAAATTTAAAAATTTTAATGATTGTCACCTAAAATTGTTTCCAAAAGAATCGATCGAGAAAATTAACCCTCACCTCAAGTGAATGAGTGCCAGTGCTTACCCCTGCACGATCAACCTTAGGTTTTATTCATATTTTAAACAAAAAGAGAAAAAAGGAAAAGGAAAGTTGATTTAATTCCTGGATTAAATGACATTTCCTTTTAATGCACTTACTGGCTGTCATGGATTAAATAGTGTCCCCCAAAAAAATATGTGTAGCACCATGGCTAGGTCATGATTCCCAGTACTGTATGATTGTGTTATCTGATGTGATTTCCTTATGTGTTGTAAACTCTACCACTATGATGAGATTATATGTGATCTCCTCATGTGTTGTAAATTCTATCACTGTGATGAGGTTATACTGATGAGGTTGACAAGATCAGTGTCTTAATGCAATCTCTTTTGAGATATACAAGAGAGAAGCGAGCAGAGATACATGGGAACCTCGTACCACCAAGAAAGCAGTGCTGGGAGCAGACCACGTCCTTTGGACCTGAGGTTCCTGCGCAGAGAAGCTCCCAGACCAAAGGAAGACTGATGACATGGACTTTCCTCCAGGGCTGATGGAGAAAGTGTTCCCCTGGAGCTGATGCCCTGAATTTGGACTTATAGCCTACTGGACTGTGAGAGAATAAACTTCTCTTTGTAAAGCCATCCACTTGTGGTATTCCTGTTAGAGCAGCACTAGATGACTGAGACACTGGCCAAGCAAATTGCTAGATTACAAGTTCCTTGTAGCCAGAGACCTTGTCATCCTTGTTGCCATTGCGTCCCCAACACTCAGCACACACCACACAACACAGGGCATGCTCAGCTGAATTTTTAGATACTGAGGAGACTCGTTACTGGGAGGCTAGACTCAAGTGAACCAAGCTTGAGAGACTGAGGTATAAATGGAAGTCAATTTATTCATTTCATCAAGTAATGCTTGTCATGCCCAGGCCCTCTGGCAGCTCTGGGGCAATGGAGTGCTTGTGTGTTTGGAGGCTGGACAGTGGGCAGGCCAGGGAACAGTCAAGAAATAGATACAGAGAGATCAGTGAGGAAACTGTTATAGTCCCCAAGAAAGAGATGATGATTTGAATCAGGGCGGGTGAAATGAGGATCAAAAGAAGTTGACAAATTCAGCTTATCTTTTAAAGATGAGATTATATAGGATTTACTCCTAAGTTGGATGGGGGGGAGCGGTAAAACAAGGAAAGGAGTTAAGGACGACCTGTAGGATTTTTTTTTTTGTTATTGTAATAAATATATATGTAACAAGACCTATAGTTTTTATCTTCAGCAACAGGGAGGATGCTGGTTCTATTGTAAACACTTGAAATTATATAACTACTTCTCTGTATATTTTCTGTCTCTCCCATTAGACTGTTAATTCCATGAGGAAATGGGCCGTTTTAATTGTTCCCCAACATTCAGCACTGGGCCTAGGACTTAGCAGGAGCTCTGGGAAAAGATGGGTGAAAGAAGAGAGAGAAGGTTGTGTCCTGGCAGGGTAGATATTTCAGACAGGCCTAAGAAGGGATGGTGAACATGGACGTGACTGAATTGAAGATTTATCCAAATAGATGGCCTTGATACAGAAGAAATATTGAGAAAAACCGAGGCTGTGATTTACAGCACCAGGCAAATGGCAGATGAGCCCTTGGGCCAAACCCCACCCAGGCCACTGCCTGGTATTGTAATTAAAGTTTCACTGGAACACTCCTTTGTTTGCTTACTGTCTATAGCTGCTTTGAGAGGCCCTGGTCATGCAACAGTTAAAGCGCTTGGCGCTAACCTAAAGGTCTGCCATTTGAACCCACCAGCCTCTCTTCAGGAGAAAGATGTGGCAGACTGCTTCCATAACAGTTCACAGCCTTGGGAACCCTATGTTGTTGTTATTGTTAGGTGCTGTTGAGTCAGTTCCGACTCATAGTGACCCTATGCACAACAGAAGGAAACACTGCCCAGTCCTGTGCCATCCTCACAATTGTTGCCATGCTTGAGCCCATCTTTGCAGCCACTGTGTCAATCCATCTCGTTGAGGGTCTTCCTCCTTTTCGCTGACCCACTATTTTAGCAAGCATGATTTCCTTCTCCAGGGACTGATCCCTCCTGATAACATGTCCAAAGTATGTGAGACATAGTCTCATTATCCTTGCTTTTAAGGAGCATTCTGGCTGTACTTCTTCCAAGACAGATATATTCGTTCTTTTGGCAGTCCACGGTATATTCAATATTCTTTGCCAATATCACAATTCAGAGGTGTCAATTCTTCTTCGTCTTCCTTATTCATTGTCCAGCTTTCACATACATATGAGGTGATTGAAAACACCATGGCTTGGGTCAGGTGCACCTTATTCCTCAAGGTGACATCTTTGCTTTTCAACACTTTAAAGATGTCTTTTGCAGCCTATTTGCCCAATGCAATGCATCTTTTGATTTTTTGACTGCTGCTTCCATGGTGTTGATCATGGATCCAAGTAAAATGAAATCCTGGACAACTTCAATATTTTCTCCATTTATCATGACATTGCTTATTGGTCCAGTTGTGAGGATTTTTGTTTTCTTTATGTTGATGTGTAATCCACACTGAAGGTTGTGGTCTTTGATCTTCATCAGTAAGTGCTTCAAGCCATCTTCACTTTCAGCAAGCAAGGTTATATCATCTGCAAAACGCAGGTTGTTAATGAGTCTTCCTCCAATCCTGATGCCCTGTTCTTCTTCATATAGTCCAGGATTATTTGCTCAGCATACAGATTGAACAGGTATGGTGAAAGGATACAACCCCGACGCACACTTTTCCTGACTTTAAACTATGCAGTATCCCTTGTTCTGTCCGAACTACTGCCTCTTGATCCATGTAGATTCCTCATGAGCACAATTAAGTGTTCCGGAATTCCCATTCTCCGCTGTGTTATCCATAATTTGTTACGATCCACACAGTCGAATGCCTTAACATAGTCAATAAAACATAGGTAAACATATTTCTGGTATTCTCTGCTTTCAGCCAGAATCCATCTAACATCAGCAATGATATCCCTGATATCCACGTCCTCTTCTAAATCCGGCTTGAATTTCTGGCAGTTCCCTGTTGATATACTGCTGCAGCTGCTTTTGACTGATCTTCAGCAAAATTTTGCTTGCATGTAATATAGTACCAGAAGATGATCCCCTCAGGTTGGAAGGCACTCAAAATACCAGGGGGGAAGAGCCGCCTCCTCAAAGTAGAGTCGACCTTAATGGTGTGGAAACTCTATAGGGCAGGCCTACTCTGTCCTATATGAGTCAGAATCGACTTGATGGCAATGGGTTTTGTTTTGTTTTGTTTGGATGGCTGCTTTTGTGCTACAATGGTAGAGTTAAGTAGTTGTGACAGAGACCATATGGCCAACGAAGACAAAACGGTTTACTATCTGGCCCTTTACAGAAAAAAGTCCACTGACCCCTGGCATAGACCCCTGGCACAAACCATAATCCGTGCTATAAGATCTTTGCAGTATCACAACGAGAGAGCTCAATCATGCATTTCCCTTCCAGCTCTTCCCTTTAAAATACTGGTCAATGACTTTGAAACTTGAGGCAGACAACAGTAGAGCATAATAGTCAAAAAGTAGAAAATGTATTTCAGTCTTAGTTCGACCATATTGTAAGTGTGGGTACTGGCAACTTATGTCTCCCCTTGTAAAGCAGGTATTATAATGATGCCAGTCTTCTAAGATTACTGTGTGTTTTGTGAAAATAATGTCTGTAAAGAGACATTGCATAAAGACCGGCACATAGTAACTGCTTAATAAATGTTAAACAGTTACCATGAGTAGATAAATTTAGTAGGCGAGTTGATAACTGCCATACATGAATTTCTCTTCCACTTGCTGCATACGTTATCCTCATTAGTAAATGGTAATAATAATAATAATTGTCTTAGTTTGCATTTTCCTGATTACTAGTAAGGTTTGCATACTTTTGTGTTATTAGTGCTACTTTTATTTTGGAATGTGAATTGCCTGTCACAGGCTTTCTCTAATTTTCTACTGGCTGGCTTGCTTTTTTGGTTTGTTTCGTTGTTTGTGTTTTGGGATATATTTATACTATCTGGATAGTAATCATTTGCCTTTTTTCAAACAGATTCTACCAGTCTGTTGTTTGCTTTTAACTTTGGTTATGGTGTCTTCTGTACTACAGAAGCTTAGATTCTGAGATACTATATTAAATATATCAACACTTACCTTCATGCTTTTTAAACTTTTTATATGTTTTGTGAAAGGAGGAGAGAAACAACGAGAACTTGAGTAAGAATTTGAGGAAGATATTTTGAAAAAAGTTTCAGAGGGTAACTACAAAATATTGAGGGACTAACAAAATTGAGATATTGAAAGAAGTACCAAATGATATAGAAACACCAAGAAAAAGAGAGAGCATATATAAGACAGAGAAAGGAAATAGGCTAGTCAGAATGAGACAGAGAGATTAAGAAAGACTGACAGAGATGAACAAATATTGAGGTTGATTCTGAGACAAATAGTAACAGAAATAGATATCTGAGAGACTGAGACATTGTCTGAGATTGAGAGAGAATCCATGAGAGAAATTGAGAAAATATTGAGTCAGCATGACTGAGCGAAACTGAGTTTTGAAAAAGATTCAGAGGGAGAGCGGAGCAATAGGGGAGGGGCAGGAGTGGGAGGGAGGAGGAGAGGGATAGGAAGAGAAGTGTGTAAGAGATTAACAGGAATGACAGGAATTGATAGACATAGATAACTGAGAGACATTAAGAGAGCAAGTGAGATACTGAGAAAGAATAAGTGAGATTTTGAGAGAGGTGTTGAAATAAATTGTGAGATTTTCTGCACTGTATTCTCCCTTTCTGGAGAGCTTGTCAATCATTATTCCATTTCCTGGGTTGATCCTTTAATGCCTAAATCTTTTCTTTCCTGTTGTTTATCGCTTTACATTGGGCACATTTTTATTCTTACCATGTGGTGAATTTGTCTTCTTTCTTTGGTAAGATGCAGACCTGAGCTCTAGTCTTTAGTTTCTAGACCCTATGGCTTTAGTCTAAGACATGTGCCCTCAGTGCTTGGTGGCCAGGGCCAGAGCTCCCTCCCCAGTCCAGAGAGATGAGTCAAGCAGGCTGATGGTGTTGCCATTTATTTGAAGCCCGAATGGAGTCTATATAATTATAATTTAACTCCCTAACCCTGCAGTGCCAGAATAGTGCTTGTCAACAGAAGACCCTCGATAAATATGTGATGAATTAATGAATGAATGAACATATAGATGAATGAGTAAGACTTCAGTCAGCTTGAGGATGGTAGTGTCAGGGTGGGTGGGCAAAACACCACAAAGAAACCAAAATTAAAGGTCGACAAAAAGCATCAGCCAGAGTGATTTTTTTAAAAATCATGTCTATATCTATATATCAGAATTCTGGCATTATGACTAAACTAGCTACAGAAAATTAAAGAGATGACAGCAGTCGAGAAATATGAAGAATAGAATGAAGAGGTCTATACGAATCTAATAGAAATTCCAAAAGGTGCTATTAGAGAAAATGAAAGACAATTTTCAAAGAGATAATGGCTCCAAAATGTCCAGAACTGAAGGAATTTAAGAGTGTTTAGCTGGAAGACATATGGAGAGACATGTACAAGATAAATAAAAATAAATTTTACCTAGACACTTTGAGGTAAAAATATAGACTATGAACAAAGCACAAATCTTTTAAAAGCAACTAGAGAGTAGAGAAGGATTACTTACAAAAGAATAAAAGTTTGACTATCAGCAGACTTCTCAAACAAATGAGTTTTATACTCACCTAAACTATTATGCAGGAGTGACACTGTAATAAAGATGTTTTTAGGCAAAGAGAGTTTGGAAATGTTCACAATTAACAGACCATCGCTGAAAGAACTGCTAATGGTCCTCCTTCAGAAAGAATGAAGCCTGGAAGGGGAAAAGGAGGATGAAAGAAGCAATGATGAGCAAAGAACTTGATAAACATGGTTAAATCTAAATAAATATTCATGACCAAAAAATAGTAATGCCTACTTTAAGACGCAAAAGCAAGTTTGATCTAAAATAGTAGGCAAGAATAACACAGAAGACTGAAGGCAGGGAATTCATTGACAAACCCAAAGAAATTTTTATTGTTTGGGAGAAGTACAAAGAAAACTGATCAATTTTTAAACTGTTTAAATCAAGTACATATGTTACAATATTAATGGTGATCTTAAATCTTGCATATAATTTACACACCATTGTGAGAGAGAGGGAATGAAGTGCAACCATTCCAACAGAAGGCAGGAGAAGTGAAAAACAAAACAAACAAAAAAACCATGCAAACACAGTCCAAAACAAAAAGGTAGAAATAAGTCCAAATATATGACTACTCATTATCCTATCAAACATAAATGGATTAAATCCATATGTTAAAATTCTCAGATCCAATTGCTATTTTCAAGAGACACACCCAAAACTTGAAACAACACAAAGTGTACAAGTAAAAAGTGGTCATGTCAAAAGAACCAGGAGTCAACTTGAAGAACTGATCAAAGGTGGGAAGTTTGAGTGTAAAAAGAACAAAGAATAATGATTCTATTCCCAGCAACAGTTAACAATAGGCGCTAAGCATACTTTTATGGAATGAGTGAATGGATGAAAACTTCAACTGGATTTAATTTATCAAGGTGTGTCTGGGTGGTGCAGGAGTCTGATTGTATTAAAAATTACATTTAAATGCATGATCTTTTCACCCCGTCAGGACTCACTGAAGAAACTGCATTTCCAGAGAGCGTCAAGCTGGATCAAAAAGAAGCACTTTAAAGGAATTCATGACAGGTAAGCAGGAGGAGGGAGACGGGGGAAAGTAAGAACTGAGTCCAGAATGTGGAGCTTGAAACCCGTTGAAAAACCACACCCGCTGCAGTCAAGTTGATTCCAACTCATAGCAACTCTGTAAGTAGAACTGCCCCATAGGGGTTTCCAAGGCTGTGGTTACGGGTTCGGCAGTTAACTAAAAGGCTAACAGTTCGAATCCACCAGCCATTCCTTGGAAACCCTATGGGGCAGTTCTACTCTGTTCTATAGGGTTGCTATGAGTAGGAGTCGACTCCTTAGCAACAGGTAATCTTTACCGAGGTGGACTACCACTTCTTTCTCCGGAAAAGCATCTGGCGGGTTCGACCGCAGCCGAGCGCTTTAACTGCAGCACCACCAGGGCTCCATGTGGGGTCTAACCAAAAAACCAAACCCATTGCCATCAAGTCAATTCCTACTTAGAGACCCTATAGGACAGAGTAGAACTGCTCGATAGAGTTTCCAAGGAGCGGCTGGTGGATTTGAACTGCAGACCTTTAGGTTAGCAGCCATAGCTCTTAACCACTGCACCACCAGGGCTCCGTGTGGGGTCTAGGGGGTCAAAAAATCAAAGGATCAAGATTAAAGGATACAAATCACTCGGCTACTATTCACATTGAAGGGAGATGATAGAGAGAGGGTTGTACGTTGAAGACAGGACAGATCTGAAGATCCGACGGCCTCAAGAAAGTCAGGAGGCTTATGTGAGACTCCTGTTACTGAGGTTGGTGGCGGCTCTGCCAGGCTCCCACATTTTCGCAACCTGTGCTGGCTTGATCTTCGCAAATCCTCATCAGAATATAAGTTCCACTCTGCAGCAATTTTTGTGTGTTTTATTCACTGCAGACCTATACAGCAGTAAAACCAGTTGCCATGGAGTCAGTTGTGACTCATGGAGACTCCATGTGTGTCAGAGGAGAGTTGTACTCTATAGGGTTTTTAATCACTGGTTTTTCAGAAGTAGATCGCCAGGCCCTTTTTCTCAGGCGCCTCTGGGTGGACTCTAACCTCCAACATTTCAGCTAGCAACCCAGAGCGTTAACAATTTGCATCTCCAAGGGACTCTGACAACCTACATAAGTGCCCACATTAGGGAGGCAGGCAATAAATACTGGCTGAGTAGACGCAGTGCCCCGGTGGCAATTGTGTCCTGTGCTCTCCATAGCCCTGAGCAGGGAAAAACTGGAGTCCAGTTGAATTGTTTGCTTGTTTGTTTAATATGCTAGACTGTCAATGCCCACTTTCTCAAGAAGGGCATTGAGAGTCTACCATATTAAAAAAAAAAAAAAAAAAAGCAAACAATTCAACTGGACTTAATTAATTCAACTGGCTTAGATTGTGTATTTAGGACCTAGTGAGACCTGATTCATTTCCAGTTATATTACTCTCTAGCTGCCCAAACTTAGGACCTTACTTCTCTTCATCTATAAGAGGTTGATAACAATTGTACTTTAGCCCATGTGTTTGTTGAGATGATCAAATGAATCATATATGAAGCACTTAAATGTCTAACACCTGGAATGGATTTCCAAAGGCTAGTTTATATATTATTATTATATTACACAATATTCGAACATTGTATGTTTTACTGCATCATTTTATTACATTTACTGGGAGGGTTCTATTGAAAAGCAGATGCTTAGCTAAGTTTAATTTCTCTTCAGTTAAATGCCAGGCCCTGGCCCATCCCCTGTTGTTGCTTCTCAAATTTCTGATCTCAGAACTTCTTTATATTCTTAACAATTATTGAAGACCCCAAAGAACTTTGGTTTATGTGGGTTATATCTATAGATAATTACCTCATTAGAAATTAAAAAATAAATGTATCAATTCATTTAAAAGTAAAATGATAAACCCATTACATGTTAACTATATTTTTCCAAAAAATTAGTGAGAAAAAATGGCATTATTTTATATTATACTAAGTTTGTCTGGAAGTTACTATAGAAGACAGCAGAATTCTCATCTGCTTCTGCAGTCACTCTTTTGTGATACATTGTTTTTGTTAATATTCTTTGAAATTATAACACAAACTCAACAAGTGGTAATTTCTTAAAGATTTGTTGTGATGTGCTATTTCAAATTATATCAATGAACTTCTCCTTTTCTGTTGCATTAAAATCTATTTTTTCTACATTGCACTTCTAGTGGGTCTTTTACCCACTTGTAACATCATGCACTGGTTGTTTGTAAAATATTGGTTTATTGAGTTATGAAGATCTTCTAAGTGTATTCCACTGTACACTCGTGATAGACGGACGGTGAAAAAGTAAAATAACATCTTAGTATTATTATGAAAATAACTTTGACCTCAGGTAACCCTGAAAGGACCTCAGGCACCCCTAAGGGCCTCAGAGCACACTGTGCTACTCAAAGTCTTGTTCGAAGACCAGCAATACTAGCATGCAGGATCTAGAAACGCCCAACCCCAGACATGCTGAATCAGAATCTGTATTTTTAACCAGATCCCTAGGTGATTTGTGTACTTCTTAAAGTTTGAAAGGCACTGAACTAAATGAAGGGACTCAAGACAAGGGCCACGTTTGCCCAGGTCTAAGGGCAGTCCCGTCCCAATGCCGTGGAGTCAATTCCGACTGACAGTGACTCTAGAGAGTAGAACTGCCCCATATTGTTTTCAAGTATATAAATCTTTATGGAAGCAGACTGACACATCTTTCTTCCGCAGAGCAGCTGGTGGGTTCGAACCACCAACCTTTTTGTCAGCAGCTGAGTGCTTAACCACTGTACCACCTGGGCTTCTCCTAAGGGCAGTACTGCCTATTATTGTAAGCTCCCTAGGCCAGACTCAGCAAGAATTTGAGATCTATTCCATCCTACACTGAGGAGTCATGGAAGGGTTCTGAGTGGTACAGTTACATGGGTTGGATGTCTTTTCTAAATAACAGCAGATTCCATCCCTTGAGCACTATATTCCATCAGACTTTGTGGTTTATAGACAGGCTCTCAGTGAATCCTTACTACAGCCTTCTGAGGTGGGGATTATAACCATTATCTTTCAGCTGATATAACTGAGGCTTGTTGTTGTTGTTAGATGCCGGTTGAGTCAGTTCCGACTCATAGCGACTCTATGTACAACAGAACAAAACACTGCCTGGTCTTGCGCCAGTCTCACAATCGTTGGTATGTTTGAGCCCATTTGTTGCAGCTACTGTGTCAGTCCATTTCTTTGAGGGTCTTCCTATTTTTCGACGACCCTGTACTTTAATAAGCGTGATGTCCTTCTCCAGGGACTGTTCCCTCCCGATAAGTTGTCCAAAGTATGTGAGATGAAGTGTCACCAACCTCACTTCTAAGGAGCATTGTGGCTGTACTTCTTCCAGATAGATTTGTTTGTTCTTCTGGAAGTTCATGGTATAGTCAATATTCTTCACCAACACCACAATTCAAAGGCATCAATTCTTCTTCAGTCTTCCTTATTCATTGCCCTGCTTTCCCATGCATATAAGGCGATTGAAAACACCATGGCTTGGGTCAGATGCACCTTAGCCCTCAGAGTGACATCTTTGCTTTTTATTACTTTAAAGAGGTCTCTTTTGCAGCAGATGTGCCCAATGCAATATAGCATTTGATTTCTTGACTGCTGTTTCCATGGGCGTTGACTGTGGATCCAAGTAAAATGAAATCCTTGACAACTTCAAACTTTACTCCTTTTATCATGATGTTGCTTATTGGTCCAGTTGTGAGGATTTTTGTTTTCTTTATGTTGAGGTGTAATCCATACTGAAGGCTGTAGTCTTTGCTCTTCATCAGTAAGTGCTTCAAGTCGTCTTCACTTTTAGCAAGCAAGGTTGTGTCATCTGCATATTGCAAGTTGTTCATGAGTCTTCCTCCAATCCTGATGCCCTATTCTTCATATTGTCCAGTTTCTTGGATTATTTGCTAGGCATACAGATTGAATTAATATAGTGAAAGGATACAACCCTGACACATACCTTTCCTGACTTTAAACCATGCAGTATCCCCTTGTTCTGTTCAAACAACTGCCTCTTAGTCTATGTACAGGTTCTGCATGAGCACAATTAAGTGTTCCGAAATTCCCATTCTTCACAATGTTATGCATAATTTGTTATGATCCACACAGTTGAATGCGTTTGCATAATCAATAAAACACAGGTATACGTCTTTCTGGTATTCTCTGCTTTCAGCCAGGATCCATCTGACATCAGCTATGATATCCCTGATTCCACATCCTCTTCTGAATCTGGCCTGAATTTCTGGCAGTTCCCTGCCGATGTACCGCTGCAACTGGTTCTCAATGCTTTTCAGCAAAATTTTCCTTGTGTATGATATTAATGATATTGTTTGGTAACTGAGGCTGAGGGGGTAAAAAGGGCTGCCTGGGTGGTACAAAGGGTTTGCGCAGGACTTCTAACTTAAAAGTTGGCGGTTTGAACCTGGCCAGTGGCACTGCAGAGGAAAGGCCTGTTGATCTGCTTCTGTGAAGATCACAGCTAAGAGAACCCTATGGAGCAGTTCTACTCTGTAATGCATGGGGTCACCATGAGTCCAGATCAACTAGAAAGCAAGGGTTTTTTTTCTTTTTGTTTACAGGGAAAGGGTAAATTCGCTCTTCCGTTTTGTTTTGCTTTGTTTTTTAATTCAGAGATACTATGTGAGTGAGCTGAGATTTGAATCCAGTGGCCTTGAATACAGTGCTTCCCAATGAATGAAAGACTTCATCACTATTCACCCACCCTATCCTGTTCCACAAATCTACTAATGCAGCCTTCTGGTGTCCGGATGAGCAGAGGAGCCCCTTGGTATCCCCATCCCTACTCTTTTATTCACATGGGTAATTCCAGCATGAACATGATACCACAAGACCAAGTTGTTCACAGTGAGTACAATACTCTGTGCCTTCCCTCCAGCCTGACCCCCATCTCCTAGGGGCACCCCGCCCTCCTCCTCTAAGAGGGGAGGGTACAGTGCTCGAATAAACGGCAAATGCCTCTGGCTAAGGTTGAATCCCACTTTCCGGGATGGACTAACTGATACACAAAAACTAAAGTGTGTTAGTCCTGGTCCTCCAAGAAGCTGATGTCAAGATGGGATTAAACCTGCAAGGATTTTTATTAGGGAAAATGCCTGGAGGAGAAAATTGGAGGCAGTCAAGGGAGGCAGTGGGAGCTATCAGGTCACAAAACAAGCGTGACCACTAGTGATGGCTAAGGGGAGTGAAGTTTGGGTAGAAGCATCCTAGACCACCATGCAGTCTAAGTTATGCAAGGCCATTGGCAAAATCTGAATAAACTGTGTGGATTGTACCACTGTCATTTTCCAGGTTTTGATAGTGGATACTTATGCAAGATGTTACCATTGGGGAAAGCTGGGTGAAGGTGTGCATAGGACCTCTCTGTACATTTTTTTTTTTTTTGCAACATTCTGTGAATCTAATTATTTCAAAATTATAAGTAAAAACAAAACGCCACTAGGCAATGTGATAATTTTTGCTTTCAATATTCATATATATTTTAAATAACCTAAGAAGAGAACATTAGTCTATCATATTAAACAGGTATTTGCTGTTTTCTGTGGCTCTTCCTTCATTCCTAAAGTTGCCATTTTCCCTCTTGTATCATTTCCCTTTCCCTTTAGCCTAAATAACTTCCTTTAGCAGTTCTAGAGAACAAGACTGCTCACCATGGAGTCGCGTAGTTCTCCTTTATCTGAGATTGTCTTCCTTCCACCTTCATTCTTCAAGGATATTTTCCCCGGGTATAGAATTCTAGGTTGACACTTCTTTTCTTTTAGCACCTTAAAGATTTGTGTTCCACTGTCTGTCCTCATACGTTTCTGATGAGAAATCCGTGGCCATCTGATCTAGTCTAATTGTCTTAAGTTTCCATCTTTCCATGTACAAACTGTGCTTCAACAATCTCCTCAAAGAGACATTTCCCTACTCTTCAGTTACAAAGATATTCACTCATAATTTCTTTTAATATATCCAAAGTTTCATTTTTGACAAATACATCTGGAGTATTTCTCTGCCAGAAAATATGGCTCATTATCTAGCTGAGGTAGAGACTCAGGGAGTTAACCTCACTTTCCTGAGGTTGCATGGCAAACCAAGAATCCTTGAAACATTCCTTTCCAGTCAATGAATGACTCAACAGTGTCCTCTCTCACACACAGACCTTTCATCCCAAATTTCAGAACTGCTGATGAACAGAATGGCCCCGGAAAATCCCAAGCCATACCCTTTTGTCAACATGGATGATCCTAGCATGAACTTGATACCACAGAATCCAGCTGATCCCAGTGAGTATAACTCTCCTTGGCCCTCCCCTCCTACTATTGCCGCTTCTCATGGGATCCTATAGTTGCATTTTGTATTTAAGCAACTCTTGATCATTGTCTCTTCTATTCAAAAATCTATTGTAAAAATCCTCTACATCATAAAATGGAAGTTACAAATTTCAAATCAAGGTCAAGTGCCTCTGGCCCATGGTTCATCCTAATTATGATAGATAGGCTGAGAACACAAAATACAGAGCGAGTGAGGATGTTTTCCTAGGAGAGGTCAACTGAAGCGCAACCAAAAAAAAAAAAAAAAAACCAAAACCAAACCTGTTGCTGTTGAGTCAATTCCGACCCATAGCAACTTTATACGACAGAGTAGAACTGCCCCATTGGGTTTCCAAGGAGCAGCTGGTGGATTCAAACTGCTGACCTTTTGGTTAACAGCTGAAATCTTAACCACTGCACCACCAGGGCTCCCAAATGAAGCATGGGAAAATAGAAATAAAGAAGCTCCTTTTCCAAGGCAGAAATATGGTGGCCCAGAGTAAATGGGAAAAAAGAGCCCATTAAAATTATTTTCAGTTCTTAAAATTATAAATGCATGTTGCTTAACAATACACAAATAATATGTAACATCTCGTTAAGACAGCAACTCTTAATTCCTCCTCCCTCCCCACTTCTAGGAATGAGCACTTGAAACTTTCCATGTTTTTCTAGCTATATTAGCAAGTCTATAAATGTATATAGAGTAATTGTGTATAAATGTACACAGAGATGTATTTACATAAGTTGAATTTTACTGAATTGGTCTGTAATATGTATTTTTTTCATTTAACGCTATATCTGTATATCTATACACATATTTTTCTGTGTTTATACATAAATGTCTACCTTTTAGAAAATATATGACCCTTCCAAGCTGTGGATGTATGAAAGATTATTTCACCAGTCTCCTATTGATAAATCCAAAAACCAAATCCATTGCCATCCAGTCAATTCTGACTCATAGTGACCCTATGAGTCTGAATTTCCTGTTGATGAATGTTTTAAATTCCTTGTAGTAAATATCCTGGGTTAAATGGTATGAAGTATATTAAAAATGAAAGATATCATCAAATTCCTCTCAAATCTTGCACCAGCTTACATTCCCACTAATAACAGATGATGGTATATGTTCCCCCACATTAAAAATAGGACTTGATTTATTAAAAACTTTTGCCAGTGTTTTGGGAGAAAAATTAGCTCATTATTGAATTAATTTACTTATTATGGATTATTGGTTGAGCATTTTTTGCTATGGTTTTTGAGTCATTTTTACTTTCCTTTTTAGACATTACTTTTCATACATTTGACCCAATTTTATGATGAAAGTTGTTTTTCTTGTTGGTTTTATATAAATTCTTTGTAAAATAGAGATATGAATCTTTCCTTTTTCACGTGTGTTCCAATAGTTACTCTGACGCAAATTATCTGTTTGAGTTTTTTTCCTCTATTATTTCAATATAGACTTGAAAAAAAATCAGCTGTTGAATCCATCTGTAATTGCTTTTAAACGTTGTGAGTTAATTTGTTCTAAATTAATGTGCACTTGTTTTGTTCCTACTGACTGGAAATTTCATCTTTCCATCTATGATAGTGTCTTTTTTAATTTTCTATTTTACTCCAGTGCTAAATTAACTTTTTCTGACCCCAATACAACAGCATTTCATATGTTACCTATTTAGAGTATGTTTTGTTAGATGGTAGGACTAGCCCATTCTGTTTCTCTAAAAGGAAAGAAAGAAGGGAGGGAGGGAAGAAGGAAAGAAGGAAGAAATTTCCCAGCTTGGGAACTGGATTGTCAAACTTCATAAAAATTTCTGTTGATACTGATTAGGATTAAATTATACATTCATTTGGGGAAAAAACAGATTTTTGTAGTATTTAGTCATTTATTTCAATAATGTACTATGTTTTCCACTTATTCAGATCATTTATGCTCTTTAATACAGTTTTATAGTTCATTTCAGATAGGTCTTGCATACTTCATTTAGGTATATTCCTAAGCATTCTGTATATTTTGAGGTTATCGGACATATGATCTTTTAAAATGTAATGTTAACATTAAATTGCATATTTATTTTAAAGCAGCTATTGATTGTTGCATCTTAAATTTATATTCTTCCAATGTGTTAAACTGTTTTATACAATTTTACAATATTTTTGAATGGATTTTTCAGAGATATGTATATATATATATACATATTTGCAAATAATAACACTTTTGCTCCCTTATTATACTACCTAGTTTTTACTCATATTTTGTTGCATTTGCTAGATACACTAGTACCTGTGATAGAGAATATTTTTACCTTTCATTTACTTTAATAGCAATGCTTTTAATGTTTCTTCACTATTTATTCTTTTTGAATCAGACCTTTTTTTTGGTTAAGAAAATGCCATCTATTCATACTTTGCTTAAATTTCTATCAGAAATGAGTGTTGAGTTTTAAGCATTTTCTATATGATCATAAAGATTTTCTCCTACAACTATCAATATAGTTGATTGTCTTAATAAAATTTTATTTCTAAAAATACAGAAGAGAACAATGAATGTTATAACAAATACCCATTAATTTCACCACCAAAGAAAAAAAACCTGTTAGCATATAAACATATTTTTTTCCAGCCATTCCTTCCAACTTTATACTGTAAGTAATTCACAGAAGAAATATATAACTTAGTCTCATTTATTGAAAAATTAAATTACAGAGATAAAGCTAGAGTACTTTATGATCACGCTTATCAATTCCATTCCACACCCGTCTTCTCTGAGGGAGTGACTAAAATTGGTTTAATATAGTTTTTGTAGCCTACCCTTTATATATTATACATACGTAAACTATAGTTTTATGAGTTTGAAAGAAAATTTTGTTTCCTATATGAGATAATATAGCAAAATAATAATTAGTAATATGGGTTTTAAAATTTTTGTTTTCTACAAAACCGTTTAAATGTTTTATTGATAACATTTTCCTAACTTGCAGTTGATATGCTGAGAAAATTACTACAAGATTAGTAGGGTCATAGACAGTGGGTTATTCATCAGAAATTTGAGCCCTAGTGGCACAAGAGCTCAGCTGTTAATCACAAGGTCGGCAGTTTGAATCCACCAGCTGCTCCTTAAAAACCCTATGGGGCAGTTTTACTCTGCCCTATAGGTCCACTATGAGTTGGAATTGACTCAATGGCAACAGGTTTGGTTTTGGGTTATGTTAAATACAACTTATTAGCTTAAGTAGACAGATAGATACACTTTTCAGTGATAAATATTCTAAAATAATAAAATTAATAAAAGAAAACATTTATGTGGTGCGTACTATGTGTCGCTCTTTGTTTTTATTAAAATATTTTATTGTGCTTTTGGTGAAAGTTTACACAGCAAATTAGGCTCTCGTTTAACAATTTCTACACAATGTGTTCAGCTTTCTCATTACTTCCACCCTGGTTGTTCTGTTTCCAGTAATCTAGTAGTACCACTCATTATTGTGGCATTTTGTGTGCAAGATTGCATTAAATTAATATATTCATGTAATATGTTTACAAACCCTATTATGAAGTAGATACTCTCAGCATTCCCTTTTTATGCATGATGAAATTGCAGTTGAGCGTTTAAGCGATTTGTTCAAGATCACACTCCTAGAAAAGTCCGAAATTTATAAGCAACTTTATAAGTGAAATTTCTACTATTAGGTATATATGTTTCAAAGATTACTAGTTAAAACATTTCCCTAGTTGCAACTTGTCTATCATAGACTCAATGAGCATATTTCCTGAACATTTAACAGAAAATAGGTTAAGGTTTACAAGAGACACGGCACGTATACATCTACATTTCAGGAAGAAATGTATGCTACACGGATGTGAACTTTTCTAGGATGTAATTGGTAGTTGTCTATATCAGTGTCCTGGTGCTGCTGGTAACTGAAATACCACAACTGGGGGGGCTTTCAAGAACAGAAATTTATTTTCTCACAGTTCTGAAGGCTAAAAGTTCAAATCAGGATTTCGGCTATGTCAATTCCCTCCTTGTCAGTAGCCCCAGAGACTTCCTTGGTTCTTTGGTGATCCTCACATGCCATCTGTCTTCGCAAATATGTGCTCTCATCTGTGTCTAACCTTTTCTTTTTTTATAACTCAGAAGTGATTAGGTTTAGGACACACCCTACATTGGTATAGCCTCATTAATATAACAAAGAAAACCCTATTTCCAAACAGTAATACATGTACAGGAATAAGAATTAGGATTCCAACGCATATTTTGGGAGAATGAAATTCAATCCATAACAGGCCATAAGTGGCATTGGCCTGTACTTTTGTTTTACAGTGTTTGTTATTCTTGCCTGATTTTAGCCTCAGGATCCTTGACTTCAATAGGTAAGACCAAAGAGACCTCCCTCCTTTTAGTGACATAGGGTACATAACAGGAGGATTAGCACTACATTTCCTTGAATTCTGAAACTTACCTGTGTTTTTGTGTGGTTATCAGTCTACTCAGGGTCCGTTGAGTCTTTTTATTTATTTATTTTAGCTAATTTTGGTCATTGTACTTTCTTAGACAAAAATTCCTTTTCCTTTCCACTGCCATTTAAAAATATATTCTATAATTTTTCAAGCTTCTCCATATATTTAGTTATGTCTCATTTCTTATGACCCTTTTCCAGGAGGAGCAGACAGAGGCCCAGAGAGCATGGAGGACAGAGTCATTTTCCAGATGGGATGGGCTGGGTTCTTGAATACATAGGTAAAGAGAGGAAACCCATTTTGAAGAGTATTATACTCAGGTGCAGATATATGGGGTTTCTTCACTATTTCCAGAAGAAATAAAGTGTGAAAAAGGAGACAAGAAAAAGGAAGCTACTGCCAACTTTCCTGAATGGCAGAGAAAAGGGGTCTCGTGTTTTCAGTGCAGGGAAAACTGAAACTCAGGAGAGCCAGTTTCCAGAGTAAACAGACTGGGTACAGAGAAAATTGAAGGGCTAACTCATTTCCTGGCAGGGACAGAGTCTCAGAAAACTGATGACAGAGCGCTGTCACATAGGGCTCAGTCATGCAGAGTCAAAACCTGGGACCCATGTCTCTGGATCCCAAGCCTGGAAAGGGGGAACCATGGGAGATTCACAGCTGTGGTCTTTTGGGAGCGGCTAGTGTATGTGTAACCATCACCGATCCATCTCTCCCCTACAGCAATCTGGAGGAAGCATCAAGAACGTACTTTATTCACCCACAAACAGCATGAAGAGTTGGAGGCTCTGTTTAGCCAGACCATGTTCCCCGATAAAAATCTCTGCATGGAACTGGCTTTGAAGTTCAACCTACAGGAGTCAAAAGTGAAGGTCTGATCCTCTGGAGTGTGGTTGGTATCCCATCCCAACCATATTCTTCTATTCTGCCTGGACAGTCACTCCCTGCCCCAATAATAATGACGTTTCATTTACTGAGTACCTAGTGTGTGCTATTAGTGAACCAACCAGACACGCTGAATATTTTGCCCTTACTATCATCCAGTTTAAAAGATGAGGAAAATGAGGTCCAGAGGCAAAGTGACTAGTAGAGGGTCACAAAGATAAGTCACATAACTAGAATTAGGACTCTAGAGGTCTTGTTCTTAACCCTCGGACTGTAGAGCTCAAACATCAGGAGGGCTCTCATGCAGATACACTTCTCATGTAGAGTATTCTCAAGCAAAACCCTGCAGTTTGTTTAGTCACAACGCTACCAACAGACAAATAACTGTCCCTGAACTCTGAGTCAGCTAAGATCCATGACGCTTTTGTTGGAGTGTTCCTTATAGTAGAGACCTTCTAAAAGAATCCTTGAAAATTCTTCAGTTCAAATTTCCCACCTCTACCTCCCCCCAACCCCCGCCCGATCTCTAAACCAGTTTCTCTTCCCCAGAGTTCAGAAACCTTCCCCTGACCTGCCTGCACAACCTCTGAAACAAACCTCCTTTCTTTGCTTCTTCCTCCTATGGGGTCTCAGTCCTGCTCCTCACTGTCGCTCTTATTGATCCCCTCATGTTTACCTCTGCTCTCTCAGAACCCAGTGTTATGGTGACTTGGAGAGGACATAAAGGTTATATATAATCTGGTTGTTTTCACCCAGGGAAACTCCTTCCCAATTCCTAGACCACAATCTCTCCTTTCCCCCACACCTCCAGGTTTGGTTCAGGAATCAGCGTTTTAAAACGAGGAAGCAGCAGCAGCAACATCAGCAATCACTAAAGAAACCAAGGCAGATTACTCCAGCCAAGAAGAATGTGTCCACTTCACCGAGGGCATCCACCAATCCTTATTCTTTTTTTCCTATGGTTTCAGATTGCTATAGCTCCCTTCCACCCCAGCCCTTAGGTGCTTCCAATTGGGCACAGGACTCTGTCTTTACCTGGAATCCCACAAGTGATGTCCAAATGCAGGAGCCACAGTTAGAGAGGCTGGTAGCTTCAGTTCCTGCTTTATACTCTGATGCCTATGACATAGCCCAAATCATGGAACTGTATAGTTTTCCTGACGAGGATGTGACATCCATCTGTTCCTTCAGCTGTCTGTATCAGTATCTCTCACCCACAAGGCCCCAGCTGGAAAGACGGGGTCCTGCTCTCAGCATCTTTGCTGATCCAGCTGTAGGTCTATCTCCTGGGGAGACCTGATCCAGTATGACAAACAGAGGCTTTGTAGCTGACAGTCTAAGAGACAGTCTGGAATTCCAGAACCCCTCTAGTATGGTAGATTCTAGATTTCAATGATCAGAGTACTAATAAATACCAGACTGTATAGAAGAGGGGCTTCCTGCTGCTTGCACATGACTCTCTTCTTTCCTTTGCCTGCTTCTTTACCCAGATATCTGGATCAGTGTCACTTCTGTTTCCATGGAAATGCTGTAAAAACCAAAGTTCTATCTAAGTACAACTCAGCACCACTCAATTAGCCCCCACAACTCTTCCTGGGTAGAAGCCTTCCTGGTCACTCAGGTGGCCAATTGTTGTATGCCGTCAAGTTGATTCCAAGTCATAGCGACTCTATATGACAGAGTAGAACTGCCCTATAGGGTTTTGTTGGCTGTAGTCTTTACAGAAACAGATCTCCAGGTCTTTTTCCCATGGAGCCCCTGAGTGTGTCGAACTGCCAACTTTTCGGGTAGCCGTCAAGCACTTAACTGTTTGCAGGACCAGGACTCCTTGGTGGCCAGTGAGACTACAAAGTTTGCTCTTTCCAAAACTGTTCTATACTTTTAAAAATATTTTTGAAAGAGGGGCATTTAGAGGTCATCCACTTTTAACAGGAGAGGATTATGATTTACATTTTATTTCCTATCTTTAGGTTTTGGGTTTTCTAAAAAGACTTTCTAGTCAAAATTTAAAGGAAAATCACTATCACTATTAGTTTTAATATAGTACAAGAGTGTTATTGGTGAAGAATAGTATCATGGACTGCCAGAAGAATAAACAAATCAGCCTTGGAGAAAGCACAGCCAGAATGCTCCTTAGAAGCTAAGGTGAAGAGACTTCGTTCCACCTGCTTTGGACATGTCATTAAGAGGGACCAACTGCTGGAAAAGGAGACCTTCAATGAGATGGATTGACACAGCAGCTACAACAATGGATTCAAAGAGCAATGACTGAGAGGATGGCTCAAGACCAGGCAGTGTTTCATTCTGTTATACATAAAGTCGCTGTGAGCTGGAGCTGACTAACAACAACAAGAAATAGTAAGAGATGTAAGGACTGAAATCAGAAGAGATAAAACTGATTTTTGAGATGAAATTATCATCTAGGAAACCTAACAAAATCAACAAACTTTTAGAATGACCGTTCAGCAGGTTTTTAGACACATGACGAACCTATAAAATCAGACATTCCTCTTCCATCAGTAGATGAATGGATAAACAAAATGTGCTACAGACATACAATGAAATATTGTCATCCTTGTTAGCTGCCGTTGAGTCGGCCTCTGATTCATGGCGACCTTGTGAACAACAGAAAAAAACCCTGCCCAGTCCTGGACCATCCTCATGACTGGTTGTGGATCAGACCATTGTGATCCCTAGGATTTTCACTGGCTGATTTTTGGAAGTAGATCATCAGGTCTTTCTTCTTAGTCCGCCTCAATCTGGAAGCTCCACTGAAACTTGTTCTGCATCATAGCAACAAGCTAGCCTCCACTGACAGACGGTTGGTGGCTGCGCATGATATGCATTGGCTGGAAAATCAAACCCGGCTCTCCCACTAGTGAGAATTCTACCACTGAATCACCAATGGTCCCATTGGAATGTTACTCCCCAAAAGAGAAATGAAGTCCTCACGCATGCTGTAACAGTATGAATCTTGAAAACATTATGCTGAGTGAAATAAGTCAGTCACAAAGGACAAATATTACATAGTCCCACTTATGTGATATATCTAGAATGGGCAAGTGTATAGAGACCAAAGTTTATTAATGGTTTCAGGGGTGGAGGGAGAGGGAAAGGGGAAATCCTCGTCTATGGGACACTGAGTTTCTGTTAAGGGTGATGGAAGAATTTGGAAATGGATAGTGGTGGTGATTGCATAACATGATGAACATGAATAATATCACTGGATTGTACACGTAAAAAATGTCAAAATGGAAAACATTTTGTTACGTATATTTGTGCCCATTAATAGATGAATGGGTAAATAAAATGTGGTATAGATGTACAATGGAGTATTATTCAGCTATAAAGACAATTGAAGTTCCGACACGTGCCATCACATAGATGAACCTTGAAAACCTTATGTTAAGTGAAATAAGCCAGGCACAAAAGGTCAAATATTGTATGAGTCCACTTTGATGAAATATCTGGAATAGGCAAACTCGTCGAGACAAAAGATTAATGGTTGCCAAGGACGGGGGGAAAGGACAGTGGAGAGTAAAAAACAAACAAAAAATACCCTATTAGTTGGAGCTCAAGTAAAATGTGCCAACGGTAAGTACTTGACTACTAACCAAAACGTTGGCAGGTGCCTTGGAAGAAGGGCCTGTTGATCTGCTTCCGAAAGGTCACAGCCTTGAAAATCCTATCGAGCACAGTTCTATTCTGCAACATATGGGGTCGCCATGAGTAGTAATCGAATTGACAGCAACTGATTTGCTTTCGGTTTTAAAGTATCCTCAAGGTTTTGGGTCCCATCCATGTTCTATTTTAACATTCCTGCAAGAATCGTATCATTGGCAGATAAGAAATGCATCGAAAACACCTACATCAATATCTCTTAAAATTACCCTGTCAATATTGGTTTATTATTGTGGCCAGTCTATCGCTGCCATCATTAAGTATTTGTCATGGATTGAATAGTGTCCCCCCAAAATATATGGCAAATCGGTTAGGCCATGACTCCCAGTACTGTGTGGTTGTTCTCCATTTCATGATTGATGTATTTTTCCTATGTATTATAAACCCTAATCTCTGCCTGTGGTTAATGAGGCAAGATTGGGTTATGTCAAAGAGGATTAGAGTGGGATGTAACACCCTTACTCAGGTCACATCCCTGATCCAATGTAAAAGGAGTTTCCCTGGGGTGTGGCCTGTACCACCTGTTATCTTACAAGAGCTAAAAGAGACAAGCAAGCAGAGACACATGCGGACCTCGTACCACCAAGAAACAAGAGCCAGGAGAATAGCATGTCATTTGGACCTGGGGTCCCTGTGCTGAGAAGCTCCTTAACCAGGCAAGATTGATGACAAGCACCTTCCCCCAGAGCCAACAGAGAGAGAAAGCCTTCCCCTGGAGGTGGCACCCTGAATTCCGACTTCTAGCCTACTAGACTGTGAAAGCATAAACTTCTGTTTGTTAAAGCCGTTCAGTTGTGGTATTTCTGTTATCGCAGCACTAGATGACTAAGACGGTATTTTTGCTAAACTTTATTTTTATTAACGCTGTCTTCTTAGGTAATGGCAAAGCATCTCAAAATTTTAATCTGCCATTTATTGTATAGGTCTTCCAAAGTCATAAAATATCTTTGTTTCTAAAGCATTTCAAAGCCATAGATTAAGCTAAAATCATATATCAATATAGATATTTGTCTTTTATCAGTTGCTAAGTCTGGATGAGGGCAATTAATTCAACCATCTGAACTGATTTAATTTCTGTGAGAAGCCTGTAATTTAAGGGTTAATTTAAGCCTGTGGTAGTATAACAAGCTTGGTGATAACATTTTTTTCTTTTTCTTTTTTTTTAATGTGGACCATTAATGAACACAATTAAATCAGATTTATACAAGGGAGTCTCTAGAATGTCTATGGGTAGTTCTCTAACAGATATTAAGTAATCATGGAGTTCCCCTTTTTCGGGTGTAAGAAGGGTGGTGGTTAGATTACAGAATTGCAGCGGCAGAAAGTACTGTGTAAAGGGAAGAGCAAGATTTCATAGAATTTAGGTGACCAGATGAAAAGTGGTGAGTGTTTTTTGTCAATAGAAGAGTTTGTATGGCCTGGGCACCATTGTGTTTAGTGGACGTCCTCGAACTAAATTCATTGACGTTTTTACATGTTTTGCTGTTGCTCTTACAGCTCTTAGACAAGGTGGATATATCTTGGCTACTGGATCTAACTAAAGGCTGAAATAAGCAATAAGCCTCTGATGATTCCCATGTAACTGAGTCACTCCTTCAGTCTATTCAGACTCTTCAAGAACAAAATGGAAAAAAAAAAAAAAAAGGGTTTGTGATCTAGAATCCTGTAAAAAAAATCTTTTGGTAGAATTATTGTATCAGTCTTAATGCTTCAACATGAGTTTTTTTGTTTTTGTTTTTTAACTGGGATGTTTCAATCATTAAAAGCAGTTCTGTTAGTATATTTTAACCAATCAGTTGTTGTCAAGTCGATTGTGACTCATGGAGACCCCATGTGTGTCAGAGTAGAACTGTGCTCCACAGGGTTTTCAATGGATGATTTTTCAGAAGTAGATTACCAGGTCTGTTTTCCAAGGTGCCTGTGAGTGGACTCCAACCTCCAACCTTTCAGTTAGCAGCCGTGTGCATTAACCATTTTCACTAGCCAGGAACTCATGGTATATTTTACTTATGTGCAATTAATCTATCAATAAAACCCTTTTTTTGTTTTTTTTTTTTTACTAAGTTTAATAGACAAAATCTTACAGAACAGTATTGACTTAATTGAAACTTGGAGAACTGTAGAAAAACCTAACTATTCTTATTCTTTCTTTTATAGGGTAAGGAGCAAATCTTTGTGTTACTTAATTACCATTTTCAGAAACTCAAAGAAAGATAGTTTAGGCATAAAAGGCATCTTAATAGTTTTATTATGCTGAATTATATATTTTTTCCTCAGGAGATAGTTGAATGACTTTCTCTGAATACAGAGAGATACAGAAGAGCACTGGACAGGGAGTTAGAGGAACTCGGTCTTTCCTCTGGCTCTTCCACTAGCCAGCTGTGTGACCTTGGACAGACCATCTACATGAATTTTGGAAAGACAAAATGGAGAATAGTTATTAGAGAAGACAAAGTATTAATTAAAAGTATCCAAAGACAAGAGATATTGACAGTCAACATTGTAAAAACAAAACAAAAACCAGAAACAGAAGTGATTATTAGGAACTTAATGTTTTTTAAGTCTTTTCAAAGATAATTTAAGAGTATGTCAAAAAACACTGAGGGGATGGAAGAATCCAGGGGAAAGGGAATCAGGGGTTGTTAATTATAGCAGATTTAACACACCTGTTTTTACTCCATAACTCAAATGACAGCATTGAGTGCTTGGTATGTGCTAGACATTTTGGTAGTGCTCAACACACATTAACGTGTTAACATAGTAACACAGATGGTCATACTAAGTATTATGCCTATTTCACAATCGGGAAAACTGAGGTAGAGAGTGGTTAAGTAACGTGGTTTATCCCACATATCTGGTAAGTAGCAAAGCCAGGATTACCTATTATCTTTCCTCAAAAGATAGCCGAATGACACTCTTTGAAGACAGTAAAATATAGAAGAGCACTGGACATGGAGTTAGAAGAACTGGGTCTTTTTTCTGGCTCTTCTACTAGCCAGCTGTGTGACCTTGGACAAACCATTTCCCTTCTCTGGACCTCTGCCTCCTCATCTGTAAAAAGAGGGAGTTGGACTAGCATATTTTTTAGCAAATAGTACTTGTGTTATACACTTTTTTGTCAACTGTATAAGCCCCCTCCTGCATTATTTTCGTAAGCGTGCTATGCCAATTTTTTTTAACATGTTGCTGACTTCAACTGACACTAAGAAGACATAGTTAAACTATGAAATAAACAGACCTAACATCACCTAATGGCTTCACTTAAGACAATCTGATAATGTTTTCGTATTCAACTGTTGAGCTAATGTGCTATAATTATCAACTTAAATTAATAGAAACAAACATACAGTTTGCTTCTATTACTGGGGGACTGCTAAACTCGATCCATGACTTCTTGACCATGGCTTATGCCTTTATTATACAATTATGATCAAAAGTAACACTTTTGGGCTATTTTTACACACATAAGCAGGAGATTAAAGAAAATGAACAGAATGGTATGATTTACCTGTAATAGGGGAGGATGGGTGAATGAGGCTGAAATTCACTTCTGGAAATGTCACAAGACATGCATGGTGTATGCACGGGCATGCTATGCCAGAACAATTTTACTTAATTTCATCATTTCCAGGTGTTATATGGGTGGGTGCATTATTTACATGGGCACGTTATCTGTGAAAAATACAGTAAGTGTAGCTAAGACTCCTACTAGCTCTAATTCTCTTGCATTGAAATTGTCCTATGCCTGATTTCTGAATTACAAACTCTCGTTTTCCCAACCCTCTGGGAAAGGAAAGGGCCGGGGGAGGACATGATAAGAAACAGGAGAAACAGAACCAGGACAGCATATCACTTGCACAAGTGCTTGCTTGTTTAGGTGAACAGCCAGGTTATAATTAGAGCAGCAGCCCCTCCTGAGTGCCCCCTCTCTCAGCTACGGTGATCGCGGCGGGACCTGCCCACCGCACAGGCTGAGACACTGCTCTGGCCTGGAAAATGATCTTCATTAAAGGGATTTTCCTCCTTCCTCAAGGGAAAGAAAACCCATTGATATAAAACCCCTCTTTCCATCTGGCATCCCTGCTGAATGCCACTCTAATAGAGACTGGGTGTTCATAAATACAGGGGAAGGAAAAAGTCGTAAGCTGAGCCTGGTCACATTGTCCCTTGTGATATAGTTTTATTTTTAACTCCGAATCACTTGAACTATTCCTGTTGAAGTTTTATCTCCTTCCCCTGCCTTCCCGACAGAACCCTGTCCTCTGCTGCAGCTGAGGCACCCGAGCCACCTCCCTGCGGTCTGCTTGCTCACAACCAAGGGACGCAGGGGCGGCAGATGCTGACTCAGCTGTTGCCGTTAAGGTAAGCTTTGCATATGCGAGCAGGTGCACAGGGGGCATTTGGAATGGTGAACACACAGACAGGGGCTGAGCTGCAGATCACCTTTGTGCTCAGAGAAGGGGGTTGTTAACTTAGTTACACGTGGGTGAGAAAAGGTTGGCGCTGAGAATGAGACTCAGCCATGTGTAAACCTTGTTTGGAATCTAAAATCTTAGAGCAGGAAGAGATTGCCTCCTTTCTGACAGTTAAGGTTCTTTTCCCTACAACTGACAGATTAGGACATGTTTAAAATTACACAGTGGTGTTGGAGTAGAGAAAAGGGGAAGAAAATAGGGGGAGGACCCAGAACCAGGATTTCTATTTCCTGAAGCCCCAGTGCTGTGATCTTTTTAGGGATCAACACTTGCTATGTTGATTGCAAGTCATTCTCATGTAGTTTAAATTCCATCCTCTGTAGCCCGCCACTGGCTAATGTATTTACTTCCTGCAGAGTTTAAAACCTGCTTTTCTCTAGTAATATTCCCTAAGTGTGGCTGTGTCCTCCCCAGCTCTCTTAAATCCAAACGCATCCCTGGAATATAGGTGGAAGTATTTTATAAGTCAAAAAACTTACACCTACTTATGCACCAAAACCAAAAGCCATTACGAACTTGAAACTTGCACATCCAGAGGGAGCAAAACTAAAATGATTAATGATACTTGAGAGAGCAAAAGCTTTAACATGTGAATGGATTGTTTCTAGCTTTTTGAGTAACTGCATAGTGCTGCGTGGACAAAGTGATTGGCAGGGGTAAGGGAGCAGTGTTGATTTCCCTGTTTTTCTCTGGGCCTGGCTTTAGTGTTATATAGCTCAAAGTTCAGCTAAGGACATCCTGGGAAGTAGCCTATGCAGCAAAAGGGACTCAGTACACTCTGAACTTTGAAGTAGACAGGCTAAATAAAACAGCCAAGGCCCAGTGAAAAGAGACCCACAGCAACTACCCAGATCCCCTAACTCCTGCTTCCTTCCTGCCTGTTTTTGTACTCTCCAGACACCCCCATGACTCTGCTGTAGATGTCTGGTTATAATTATGCCTGTGCTAGGCACAATCAAATTCACTATGAATAATTGTCTAACTTCATTAAATTTTGCCAGAGTTTTCCATGGCACTGAGGGCTCCACGGTCTACGCTAGGGTGCTGGCTTGGGAGTAACCAAGCAGACAGGCTGACTCACAGCTACCCCTACATGATCCAGCTAGTTAAGCACTTTCTTGGCCAATACAAAATAGTACAGTAATTTAAAAGACTGATAATAATAATATAAGCACCAGATGTGAGAATAAATTAGCTAATTAAATAACTAAAAAGTTTGAAGGTGGAGCGATTTCTAGCACATGCAAAAAACACTGCAGATGGTGAGGTTGAATAGATTTGGGGAAGGTGTTTGTGTTTTTAGGGTACTGTGAAGGTGCTGGCATCATAGCCCAGGAAGTCCAGAATTACAAATGAGATGTTGAAAGTTTAAGAGGCAGAGAGATTGCTTTAATGTCTAACTTTATATATCTTCTTTCTCTAGAACTATCTCCATAACAGGGAAACAGGTTAACAGTGTATAATCAAAGTAACAAATTAATTCGCTGGTTAGTAGGTTAAAAGTTAAAAAATATCAGTTAATTGGCCTAATAATGTGTTTAGTGCTTCTGTTCTACCTCCTAGTTCACTGTGCAGTGCCTGGTGTCTTAAAAGCTTACAAGCCGCCTTCCAAGTCACATTAATTGGTCTCTATTTACCTGGAGCAACAGAGGAAATAGGAAAGTCAGGAATAGGAGGAGGATATGGAATGTGTGGCTAACTGCCTCATTTGTCATAAGACCAGAAGAATGGGATAGTGCATGGCTACCATATTGAACATTGCGGTTTTTTTTTTTTAATTTTTTATTTTTTATTGTACTTCAGGTGAAGGCTTACAGAACAAATAGTTTCTCATGAAACAGAAGTACACATGTTGTTTTATGACATTGGTTAACAACCCCACAACATACCAACCCTCTAACTTCTCAAACTCTTTTTTTTTTTTTTTGGTGAAAATACACATAGCCAAAGATACACCATTTCAAAAATGTCTACATGCACAGTTCAGTGACATTGACTACGCTCTTCGAATTGTGCTGTTATTCTCACTTAAGATGATGGCTTACAGAACAAAATAGTTTCTCATTTAACAGTTACTACAAATCTTGCCCTATGACAATGGTTAACAATCTCACAACACATCAGCAATATCCTTACTCTACGTTGGGTTCCCTATCACCAGCTTCCTTGTCCCCTTCTGCCTTCTGGCCCTTGTCACTGGACTCCTGTACCTCGTTAGTCTCATTTGGTTTTCCGGGGCTGTCCACTCCCAGGCTGAACAGTGAACCTCGGAGGTAACTTCACCACTGAGCTAAAAGGGTGTCTGGGGGCCATACTCTTGAGGTTTCTCCAGTCTCCTTTAGGCCAGTAAATCTGGTCTTTTATTTTTTGTGTGAGTTAGAATTATGCTCTACATCCTTCTCCAGCTCTGTCCAGAACCCTCTGTTGTGACTGTCAGAGCAGTCAGTGGTGGTAGCCGGGCACCATCTAGCTGTACTAGACTCAGTCCGGTGGAGGTCTTGGTAGCTGTGGACCATTAGTCCATTAGTCCTTCGGACTAATCTTTTCTTTGTATCCTGTTCTCTTCATTCTCCCTTGCTCCCGAAGGGATGAGACCAGTGGAGTATCTTAGATGGCCGCTCACAGGCTTTTAAGACCCCAGACACTACTCACCAAGGTGGAATGTAGAGCATTGTCTTTATAAGCTGTGTCATGCCAATTGAGCTAGATGTTCCCTGAGACCATGGTCCCCACAGCCCTCCGCCCAGCAATGCAGTTCCTCAGGGAGTTTGGATGTGTCTGTGGGGCTTCCATGACCTTTCCTTGTACAAGTTGTGCTAGTTTCTCCTGTATGCGTACTGTCTCACCCTTCACCCAAGATACCACTTGTCTATTGTCTATTTAGTATTTCCCCCCCACCCCTCCCATCCCTGGTAACCAACAAAAACTGTTACACATATTGAACATTTTGATCAAGGATTCCATGAAGAATCCTGATCAAAATGTGGCAAATGCAGGACAAAATTTCAAATTGTTATGGACTCTAGACTTTCTAGAGCCATGGAGGGTGGATGAACTCCTGAAATGATTGCCCTGAGATCATCTTTAAACGTTAAACCAAAAATATCCCCTAAAGTCATCTCAAAACCAAATAATAGTTCAGCTTAACTAGTCAAAAAGTCCTGCCTAGAGCTTTATACTCTTTTAAGATCTATCGTATGGGATCAATTGACAACAGCAATTCAAAAGATTAGATAGGAACCTGAGAGGGCAGTGAGTTTTTGTTAATGATGGAGGAACAACTCAGAGAAGGAGGGGGAGAATGGTTGCACAACTCGAAGAATGTAATCAGTGTCACTAAATTGTACATGTAGAAACTGTTGAATTAGTATCATTTTGCTGTGTATACTCTCAACAACAACAAAATAAATAGAATTTAGAAAAAAAAGTTAAAGAATATCTTTGACCTGTAACTTTTAACCTTGTCACTTTGACTTCATGTTAAATAATTATCACCAGGGCTGACCACATGAAAGAACAAAATAGTTCGTTGCTGACATCAGGTGAGGCGTGCTGAGAGGGCCTCTTGCCTAAAAATATCTCGCTGACATAAGCCCTGCCTGTCTACTGACTTTAAAATTACAGTGAAGAATGTTAAAACTATTATCTGTTAATCCCATTCTCCTTTGCTTGAGTCAGTGATTTAAATACATCTGTTTTATGCATTATCATGACCTTGTTGACCAGTGAAACTTGGTCACCACCTCCTCCCATTCTTCCAGGCTCTGTCCTACTCTGCCCTTGGTGCCATCTAAGCTGCCAACATGACCTTGGTCACCTCCATGCAGGTGGCTCTGTGTGGCACCGTGGTTTTCTATAGAGCTCTGAAAAAAATATTAAGTTGCAGTACAGGAAAAGCATGTGATTAAGAGCCATAGATCCGAGTTATCAACTTGAGACTAACTCTGGGAGTGTGAGCAAGACACTTTACTTCTCTCAGCCTCGGTTTCTTTGTTAAGAAACGACGGGGTTAAACGAGAGCCTTACCTTTCAAAGTGTAATCCCAGGCCCAACAACATTGCCTGGAGCTTACTGAACATGCAGACTCTCAGGCCCCATCCCAGTCGTAATGAATCAGAACCTACATTTTAAAAAGATTGCCCAGGTGATTCATATATATATTGATGTTTGAGAAGCATAGGAATAGAGGATTTATGGTTATCTGCTGGATTCAGATTCCTGGTTCTAGGACTATAAGAGTTTAGAACACTTACTGTAACCCCCTGAAAACAATCTGGGCACCATTCAGATGCTTGCTAGACCTCGAGCCCTCTGAAGTCTTTTCCATTCAATTAAGGCTACACTAACCTAATTAAGTTGTAAAGATGTATTTTTCGTCCTTAAAAAACAAAGTCTGAAGTTATCATACATCTGACGTCACTAAACTTTCCTCCTAAATTTGTTTCAGGTTTTTCAAAATGATGTCTTCTTTGGGGTTCTATTCTATTTAATTCAATCCACATTGAGTGCTGGGAACACTATTGGCTGTCCTGACTCCCCCAGTCTCTCAGTTGCCTTTCACTACACTCCCTGGGAGGCATTCTTTCTCTATGTTAATGTTCCAGTCAGAGCCCCTTTCACTGTCTGAACAGACCCCATTAGTCAGACCACTCCTATTCCATTTATGTACTTCACCGAATATCTCTCGCCCCTCACACCATCGAGGCTCTCCCTTCAGCTTGTACTGGCCCTGCACCCACTTGCCAGGGAGAGGTAGGTATGACCATCTTTGGCTACCGGGAATAGTGCTACCGTGAACATCGGTGGATGAGTATTTGTTTGAATACTTGCTCTCAACTGACACTTTCCTTTTTTTTCCTAATAAACAGAATAATGTTGAAAATAAAAATTACAAATGTGGGCCTAGGAAACAAAGATGTGGGCCCTCAAGTTGTCTTTGTCACATCTGAAAAGTCCCAGGCAGGCCTGATGCAGTACTATTTGAATTCCTAAATGCTCAAGAAATGTTTTGTGCTGGTTAAAGGGGATCACGGAGGAAAAAGTTAAGGGGATTTGCATTCTTTTTCTTTGTTAAAATAATTTGTTTTATGTTTGTTGTTGAGATATATACACAGCAAAAATATACACCAATTCAAGTTTCTACATGTACAATTCAGTAACATTGATTACATTCTTTAAGCTGTGCAACCATTCTCGCCCTCCTTTTTTGAGTTGTTCCTCCCTCATTAACCTAAACTCACTGCCCCCTAAGGTTCTTATCTAGTCTTCTGAGTTGCTGCTGTCAATTTGGTCCCATATAGACATATCTTAAAAAAGCCTAATGCTCAAGGCAGACATTCTTTACTAGTTAAGCTAAACTATTGTTTGGTTTTAAGATGACTTCAGGGGATGTTTTTGGTTGAAGGTTTAAAGATCATCATAGGGCAATAGTTTCCATTCATCCAGCCTCCATGGCTCCAGAAAGGCGTGTTCCCCCTTTTGATTAGGATTCCTCTATAGAATCTTTGGTCAAAATGTTCAGTAATGGTAGCCAGGCACCATCCAGTTCTGGTTTCATGGAAAAGGAGGCAGTTGTTCATGGAAGGGGGAATTTGCATTCTTAAAAGAGTGCGGTAAGATTTTTTTTAGACGAAGTTTGAAGACTGTGAATCGGGCAGTGGCATCTAAAATGTATTGGAGTGAGGGAGAACTGAACATTGGAAGGCCAGCCAGGGGCTGCAGGAGTGATTCAATGGGAAGTAATAAAGGCCTGGACAAGGGCTGACCATGAGAATGACCTTCCTGGAGGAAGAGCTAACATTGAATGACTCGTGTATTAGACACTTCACTACTTTCTCATTTGACGCTCACACAATCCAGTGGGTTATTATGAACCCCATTTTATGAATGAATAGATTAGCTTCAGGGAGATTAAATAACTTGTCAAAAATTACTCAGCTAATACCTGAGAGTGTTTATTAACTTACTTTATTTTGGGGTGTCAGGTAAGATCCCTTTGCGGAGTTAATGTAAGCTGTAATCTAAATAGCAAGAAGGGGCCTATAACGCAAATAAGGGAAAAGGGAACCCTTTTCCTGGCATAACGAGCAAGTACAAAGGTCCTCCGCAGGAATAAGCTGACACCTCAAGGGTTTCTAGATGTCTAGGTGCCACATGTGCCTTCTGATCGCTGCTAACAAGTGAATGACTTTGACTTCACAGGTCTGGTGGTTAGTTAGGTTTTTCCAGGTGTCAAAAATAGGCCTTCAATTAATTAATTAATTAATTAATTAATGACTTGTGATTTTCCTATTATATAAAAATTTTGTTGAAGTAACACTATAGCAAGAATAAAGGGCAACTATCGTAACTACCCTTACTACAGAAAACCTGGTGGCCCAGTGGTTAAGAGCTATGGCTGCTAACCAAAAGGTTGGCAGCTCGAATCCACCAGATGTTCCTTGGAAACTGTGGGGCAGTTCTATTCTGTCCTATAGGGTCACTATGAGTTGGAATTGACTTGACGGCAACAGGTACCATAACTACTATGAGCCTGGGTGGTGCAGTGGTTAAGTGCTCAACTGCTAAGCAGAAGGTCAGTGGTTCAAAGATACCAGCTGAGGAAGATATGGCAGTCTGCTTCTGTAAAGATTACAGCCTTGGAAAGCCTATGAGGCGGCTCTACTCTGTCCTACAGGGTTGCTATGAGTCAAAATCAACTCAGTGGCAGTGGGTTTGGTTTTGGTTTATGGTAATTACTATAGCATAGACAATCCTTCAACAATAGTATTAACAAACAATAATTTATGAAAGGATACATAGGTAGATAGATATGCCAAGAGGTGTGGGAGGGTGTAAGGGAGGACACCCACCAGCTGATACAGGTTTGGTGGTGGATATTTCTACATATATGACTGTAGGTGTCCCTCATATATTAATATAGACAATACAGCAGACAAGGGGCACAGTCAGGGAAACTTCTTAGATGTAATCAAACACTCCACGAGATGAAGTTTCTAGGCTTGAAGGCAAAGGACCATAGACTTGGGGGACATCTATGTCAATTGGCACCACATAGTTCATAAAGACAATGTTCTGCATCCTACTTTGGTGAGTAGCATCTAGGGTCTTAAAAGCTTGCAAGCGGCCATCTATGATATAACTCTTGGTCTCTTCCCATCCGGAGCAAAGGAAAGTGAAGAAAACCAAAGACTCAAGGGAGCAATTAGTCTAAAGGACTAATGGACCTCACGAACCATAGCCTATACGACCCTGTGACCAGAAGAACTAGATGGTACTCAGCTACAACTATTGACTACTCTGACTGGGATCACAACAGAGGGTCCTGGACAGAGTGGCAGAAAAATGTAGAACAAGAAATCAAATTCACAAAAAATACCAGACTTACTGGTCTGACAGAGACTGGAAGAACCCCCAAGACTATGGCCCTAAGACACCCTTCTGAACTAGAATTGAAGCCATTCCTGGAGACCACCTTCCAGACAAACAATAAACAAGCCCATAAAATAATCAATAACACCTGAGAGGAACGTGCTCCTTAAAACAATCTATTATATGAGATCAAAAGGGCAATATTTGCCCAAAGCAAAAATGAGAAGGTAAGAACAGGTAGAAGATTAGGACAAAAGGAGACGGAACCCAGGGCAGAAATGAGGAGAGTGCTGACACTTTGTAGGGAATGAAACCAAGGCCATGAAACACTTAACGTATGCGGTGTGAAGGATCACTTTTGTGTGGCATTTCTAGCCATGAGCTTGTAACTCCTACTCAAGTGATTGGGTGTGACTGTACAGATATGGTAATTGTGGCCCACCAAAGGGATTGGTGAATTTTGTCATCCTGCTGGGCTTGTGGTGAGCCCAGAGGCAGGAAAGAGAAGAGCCCACCACCACCTAGGAAGGTGAGACCTGCAGGAGAGACCCACAGGAGATGGCGTGGTGGGCTTCCCGGCCCACGGAGAGAGAAAGCTAAGTGCCTTTCAGCAGAGGCCTAGGGCCAGGGAGGGGTGTGCCTGCCAGCACGGCTGGGAAGAGGCTATCCTGATGGAAGGACTGTGCGTTCCTGAGCCGGAATTGTAACTGTTACTTCCCTAATAAACCCCATAACTGTGAGTATTATCTATGAGTTCTGTGTGGCCATTGCAGTGAATCACCAAACCCAGCAGAGAAGTAGAGAGTGTCGTGGGAGGGATGGTTGGTGTCAGAATTTGTAAAGATCATGGAGAGAGGAGGTATGTCTGACTGTTGCCTCATAGAAGTCAGCCTTGGGCTGTTGATCTTGATTCTCCTTTCCCCTCTTGAAGTTAGAGAAGGTCAGACACTGCCCCTACACCGTTTTTACCTACAAACTGTCAAATGGAAATCTAATTTGCTCTGTAAACTTTCACCTAGTGTACAATAAAATAAAATAAACACTATAAACTATTTTCTAATAGAAGATAAGATGCACAAGAAAAATAATGAGAAATCTCAGGAAGATTTGAAGAAATACCAAGAGCAAATCACAGATTGGTATTTTGTCATTAAAACTAATGGATGTCATTCTTTAATCCTTGCTTTTGCTTTCTATTTTAAGAAAGTCCTTTGACTTGTTCTCACTTACTTCTGACCGCTTACGCTTGCTTCAGCGCCACAAACAATTACCACTGTAATGGTATGAAACACACTCTCAGCTCTGACCATTGGCTCTCCTGGGGCCAATCCACAAGAAACTAACTTCCTAAAATATGCCACAGCTTCTCAATGGCAATTTGCAGCTCTACACATTTCTTCCCACAAACATTGCTACTTTGATGTGACTTTCTGTGATCACTTGCCAACTAGAAAATTTTACACAGAGTAGAAAATAGAGATTTAACAATAAACTCTAGTGAAGATGTTTTCTGATGTCTGAAAATCTGAGAAAGGGAGAGAGAGAATGTATGATGAGAGGGGTCAGACAGGGATTAACAGTTCTCGAGAGGAAAGGGATGGGTGACAGGAATACTAACAATACCTGCTATTTTGCTGCTTTCAACCTTTTAAAGTCCTTTTATTTCTGTTATTTCATGTGACTTTTCACAAAAGAACCATATGAGAAAGATTAGGAATATATTCCCCAGCTTGAAGGATAAGGAAACTGAGACAGACCTATCCAAGACCACAAAGCTGGTTGGTTACAGAACTAGGTCTAGAACCCAGTTTTCTGACTCAAATCCCAGTGTTTTCTCCTACCTTTGCCCCTCTACTGTAGGGATAAGAGTTGATTGAACAGGTCAAAAGCAGGAGGTTTCTGAGAAAAACAAGAGATGGAATACATTTATTGTATGTATTATATGACAGACATTATGCTTTGTGCTTTAACTGTAGAAAGCAGATAATAATATTTAGATCTAGTCTCACCAATTTATAGTGAGCTTAAACCCATGGATATAAGTTATCATTAAATGATCTCATTACTTAAGCTATCTTGATAGGCATAAACCCATTAACCATGCTCATAGATGGCTGTGAATCTTGGTTTCTCTCCCAGGTGAGATGACTCATTCCTTTCAGAGCTTTCTGGACTGGAGTCAGTCCCTCCTTGCTGCCCAAACCTCAGAGTGTTGAAGGAGCAACTGCAGTCTCCTAAGCTTTACCTTACATGTAAATGCCAGAAAAATGTTCATCTGTGTTTTATTGACTATGCAAAGACATTCAACTGTGTGGATCATAACAAATTATGGATAACATTGTGAAGAATCGTGTTATGAATTGAATCGTATCCCCCTAAAATGTCTGTCAACTTGGCTAGGCCATGAGTCCCAGTATTGTGTGTTTGTCCACCATTTTATGATCTTATCTGATTATCTTACGTGTTGTAAATCCTAACCTCTGGTGTTAATGAGGCAGGATTACAGGCAGTTATGTTAATGGGGCAGAACACAATCTACAGGATTAGGTTGTATCTTGAGTCAATCTCTTTTGAGATATAAAAGAGAGAAGTGAGCAGAGAGGAGAGGGACCTCATTACCACCAAGCAAGAAGATCCAGGAGTGTAGCACATCATTTGGACCCAGGGTCCCTGCACTGAGAAGCTCCTAGACCAGGGGAATATTGATGATAAGGACCTTCCCTCAGAGCCGACAGAGAAGGAAAGCCTTCTCTGGGAGCTGGCACCCTGAATTTGGACTTCTAGCCTCCTAGACTGTGAGAGAATAAACTTTTGCTTGTTAAAGCCATACACTTGTAGTATTTCTGTTACAGCAGCGCTAGATAACTAAGACAAGTTGGAATTCCAGAATACTTAATTGTGCTTATGTGGAACCTGTACATATACCAAGAGGCAGTCGTTGGAACAGAACAAGGGGATACTGCGTGGCTTAAAGTTAGGAAACTGTTGTATTCTTTCACCATATTTATTAAATCTGTATTCTGAGCAAATAATCCAAGAAACTGGACTAGGAATTATGGGACATCAGGCTTGGAGGAAGACTCATTAACAACCTGCGTTATGCAGATGACACAACCTTGCTTGCTGAAAGTGAAGAGGACTTGAAGCACTTACTGATGAAGATCAAAGACTACAGCCTTCAGTATGGATTACACATCAACATAAAGAAAACAATGGACCAATAAGCAACATTGTGATAAATGGAGAAAAGATTGAAGTTTTCAAGTATTTCATTTTACTTGGAACCACAGGCAACACCATGGAAGCAGAAGTCAAGAAATCAGATGACGTATTCATTGGGCAAATCTGCTGCAAAAGACCTCTTTAAAGTGTTAAAAGCAAAGATGTCACTTTAAGTACTCAAGTGTGCCTGACTCAAGCCATGGTGTTTTCGACGACCTCGTATGATTGTGAAAGCTGGACAATGAATAAGGAAGACTGAAGAAGAATTGACGCCTTTGAGTTATGGTGTGGGTGAAGAATGTAGACTATACCATGGACTGCCAGAAGAATGAACAAATCTGTCTTGGAAGAAGTACAACCAGAATGCTCCTTAGAAGTGAGGATGGCAAGACTTCGTCTTCACGTACTTTGGACATGTTATCAGGAGGGACCAGTCCCTGGAGAAAGACATCATGCTTGGTAAAGTAGAGGGTCAGTAAAAACGAGGAAGACCCCCAAGGAGATGGATTGACACAGTGGCTGCAACAATGGGCTCAAGCATAACAATGATTGTGAGGATGGCGCAGAACCGGGCAGTGTTTCATTCTGTTGTACGTTGTGTTGCTACGAGTCGGAACCAACTTGATGGCATCTAACAACAGCAATCCTTGCTTTGAATTTTCCCATCACCTTTTCAGCTCTTTTGTGACTGAGTCACAATTCCAAACTTCTTCCACCTCAGTGGTTCTTTAAACTTGAGTTTATATCAAAATCACCTGCACTCACTAGGTCTGATTCAGTAGTTCTGGGGTAAACCAAAACCAAAAACCCCTTGCTGTTGAATCAATTCAGACTCTAGCGACCCTATAGGATGAAGTGAAATTGCACCACAGGTTTTCCAAGGCTGTAATCTTTATGGAAGCCGAGTGCCGTATCTTTCTCCCACGAGAGATCTAGGGTAGGGCCCAATAATTTGCATTTCTACCCAGTTGCCAGGTGATGATACTGCTGCTGGTCTGGGACCACTCTTTAAGAACCACTATTGTAACCAGCTTGCCTTTGCTTATTAATTTACACATTTCTGAGTGGGCCATATTAGCACCTGCATTAAATCGTCACCTCTCCCTTCCCGGGTTCTAAAATCTCCCTTATTTCTTTAAAGAAATGGTCATCACTCAAACTCCCACATCTGGTTCTTCCATCTATTCACATTCCATTTAAACTATGTCCAGTGCATCCAGTAAAATCTAGTTCTGTGTAGATCTTTGAATTACTGAAATCTAAATTTATACTGTTTGACCGCTATCCCCTCTAGACTGGAGATGTCTAAACTCATATTTTGGAAAGAGGGCTTTGGCCACAGACTTGGGTGAAATTCGTTTTTAAGTTGATGGAATGTATTTCCTTTTCAGACAAGAAGCAAGAATTAAAAGATGAACACAGGGGCATAGAAATTAAAGTGAAAAATTGTACCTGAATAACCATAAACCGTTTCAGGCATAGAATTTTTTCACCTATTTTTCACAGGGAAGAGTTTCTGTTTGTCTAATCCTTATGCTTTGATTTAGTCCTGCTTGATCTTTTAAAAAATGCGGGTGTTTTAATCTTAAGTCTCAGAGTCCCCATTTTGGTGTAGATTTAACTCCCTAAAACTTCTCTTTCATATTTATATTCCCTGAAATGCAAAGCCATGAGATCTTGATGCTCTTCTTGCTTCCTCTACCCAGACAGGACACAGTATGGGATGTGGTCCAGAGAAAGACAACAAAAAAGCATTATAGTGATGGAGGGGCTTTCTAACGAAGAATATCTGGCACCTCTACAAGCTGGAATGATCATAAATGTGGACACCATTCTGTCCACAAATGGGGAAAGAGAGACTCTCCCCTGGAAAACTCTAGGCATGGGTTTGCATTCTCCCAGATCATGGGATAGACCACATGTGCCTCTGTGGGTCTCTGAGGGACACATTACAACGCAGCAAGGAGTACAGAGTTTGAAGCCCTCTTTGTGCCTCAGTGTCCTTATCTGTAAACTGGAAATGGTAATACTCACATCACATGGTTGTTGTGAGGATTAAATAAGATACTATGACACCCCAAATGCAGAGAAATCTCTCAGTCTGGAAAGTTAAGACAAACCCATGGAGGAAAAGGATCCTGTCCCTATACACTGGAACTGAGAAGACTAGGAGAATGGGACATCTTATATCACAAGACAACCAATGATATTATCTAATTTGACCATGTGGGGACAAGACCAATTGGCTCCAACCTGAGGTGACCAAGTATCCCAGTTTCCTTGGGATTAAAGAGTTTCCCAGGGCATGGGATGTTTTGTGCTAAACCCAGGAAAGTCCCAGGCAAATTGGGATGATTGGTCACCCTACTTACTCAGCAATAATTATACTATCAGGAATTTGGATTGTCCCATATCTCAGTGGGAACAATTTCCCCCAGATATACAACAGAAATTCAGATGTGATTTTTTTTTTTTTTATGTCCTTGGGCTATACTTATCTTCTCCTTCCCTTCACTGCCGAACTTTTCCAAAGAGTGGTCCCCACTCACCATGCTTTCTGCTCAACACCTCTCTCAAAGCCACTCATCTGGTATAGCTCCAGAGCCTGGCAGAAGACTCTTTAAATAGCAGCATAAAAATAAGGGCATCTTTGTTGCCTGTCTGTATTGTTTTTCTTTTCTCTTAAAAGGATATTTTCAAATAACTTCAACAGAGATGGAGGGCCTGAAGGTTCCACTGCAGATGTTTCTATAAAAGAATCTCACTCTAGAAGGGTAAAGGATAAGAAATGATTGGGCTTAGAGTTCATCACCACTGTCCCTCCAGCCAGGACATCCCTGCTGCTGGAACAGAGTTCTCACTACAGACACAGCGCATGTGGAACTAGTCAGTCCATGCTATCCCTTCCCAGGAACTGGGCTCAACTTTGTGACAGAACCAGACTGGCCACTATGAAGTTGGGCACTTGTGGTGCTGAAAGCTTTTGTCACATAGCTTTATTCCATTTGTGATTTGCCCTTTGTTTCTCACCTAGAAACCAGCAGGGAACTCTGAACCATCCAGACTCCATCCTAATTGAAGAATTCGTCTTCTGAATAAGCAGGTGGTCACATTCTCCCTGCCAGGACTCAGGCCCTGCCAACATTGGAGTACGTGCTTAATAGCTTTCTCCTCCTCTCCAAACAAGCACCATATTTTGGATGGCCAGTGGTTCCACTTCACAGCTCAAATGCCACAGTTGCCCTGGCAAGAGCTCTTTGGGGACCTCCTGTAAGCAGAGGCATTGTCATCATTGTTCTTAACCTTGAGACAGCACTGGGGGCTATCACTCACCCTCTCCTTTATATCTGTGACAACACAGTCCTGACTCTCTTAGCTCTCTGGTCTCTGCTTCTTCTTAACGTCCTTCCAAAGTGGTCATACTTGGCTATGTACTTCATGGCTGAGACTTCTATGTTCTCACTTCCCCAGTTACAGCTACATCTCTAACTTTTCAGTGGATTATTCTCAAATCTGTATCTATCCATTCCAACTCCTCATCTTCCCATCCATATGATCTGTCATCACCTTAAGCAACTTGTATAGAACTTACTAGAACCAGCTTTCCTCCCTCAACATTTCCCTCTTCAGATTTCCCTATTTTTCTCAGAATTATAGTCAACATTCTCTCTCCCTGGTTCAGTCTTGGCATCAACTTTGACTCTTCTCTCCCAATCTCAAGTCAGAAACAAAAGTGTTGATTCTCCCTTTGTAATGTCTCCTGTCTCATCTTGCCTATTTCTAGTCATCAGTCTCACCTACACAGCAGTTTCTAAGTCTAGGTCTTCCCACTCCATCCATCCCTTCACTCCTACTAGTTAACACCCCAATCATAATGTAAAATACCTTCTTACTGTATACCAAATAATTGCAAATGCCTTAGCCTAATATTTAAGAATTCCCAGCCCACAGTGAGTTTCCCCCACTCCCCCAGGAGTGATATGGAATATGCAGGAGTCTACCTACACACTACATTGCACGTCAAAAGATCCAGCAGCTGGATTCATGTGCTCCTTGCCTGACCCTATTCTGCTACATCTTAGTTTAGCTTTCCCACTTTGTTTAGCTCCTTCTCTGACTTTAACAACTTAGCTTATCTTTCACTGGGCCCTGAGACCTTTGGATATCCTGGCTCACAATTTCTCCTCTGGCTCCTGATTCAGGTACTATTAGGGGTATAGAGCTCTCTGGCCTGGTCCCTTTTCACACCCAATAGTCTCAGTGGGATTTGGAACAGGGGTTTTGATTTATTATTGTGCATAAGAATCAGATGGGGAGAGTGTTAAGAATATAAATTCCAAGACACACCCTTCACTCAGGTCAGGGGTATGGCCAGCATCTATAACAGTGCTGTCCAATAGAATTTTCTATGAAGATGGAAATGTTCTATTCTGTGTAGCTACTAACCATACGTGACTATTGAGCACTTGAAATGTGGTTAATGTGACTGAAGAAGTGAATTCTTAATTTTATTTCACTTTGCTTAATTCAGATTTAAACAGCCATATGTAAGTAAACAAACAAACAAACAAAAAAACCATTGCCGTTGAGTCAGTTCTGACTCATAGGGACCCTATAGGACAGAATAGAACTGCCCCATAGGGTTTGCAAGGAGTGGCTGGTGGGTTTGAACTGCTGACCTTTTGGTTAGCAAATCTCTTAAATCTCTCTTTTGGTTGCCCATCTCTTAAACATGTGACTACTGGCTACCATACTGGACAATGCAAATCTATAGGTTTAACAAGCAACCCAGCTGATTCTAACGAGCAATAGTGTTTAACACCACTTTAAGAAGCATTCCAGGCGACCCTTAATGCTCACTTACTGACACATGGTAAGTAATCAACAAATGAATAAATTAATTAACGAGGGTAAATTCTCCTTGAAATTTAAGGCTGTCACTTCTGGAAAAAAAAGAAAAAAGCTGGGGGCTGGGGAGGTGCTGTTGTAGATTAAGAGAAGCTGAAAAAATATAAAAATCAAGTGCAATAAGTTGACCTTAAAAGGATCCTGATTCCAAAAGAAAAAAATTATTAAAAAAAAAAAAAAACTACAGAAGACATTTTTGGGACAATTGGGAAATTTGGATATGGACAGCATGCTATGTTTTTAGTTTTCTTAGGTGAGATAACGTTATTGTAGTTACAAAGGAAAATGTCCTTATTCTGAGGAAACACAAGCTGAAGTACCTAGGGATGAAAAGTCACAATATCAGCAACTTATTTTCCAGTGGTTCAGCCAAAACTTGTGTGTGTGTGTGTGTGTGTGTGGAAAGAGAGCGAGTGCACAAAAGTGGCAAAATCTTAACTATTGTTGAATTTAGGTGGAGCATATTTGGGTGTTTCTTGTATATTTTCCTTTACCTTTTCTGTATATTTGAAAATTTTCAAAGGAAAAAAGAAGTTGAGGGAAGATTCACCCACATTAAGTTGGCCAAACCTAAAGTAAAATTTTAAAATACCGCATCTCCTGACTTTCGGGTGCTAACTTCCCCACCCCACCCAGACAAACACAGTGCTGAAATTACGCTAGAGTCTCTAGATCAGGTATTGCAAGTGGCTACCTACAGATCCTATCTAGACTGTATACAGGTTTTTCTTGGCCCAAATAGAGTTTTGTTTTGTTTTAAAATTAAATTAGCTGATAAAAATCAGGGGATTTTTATCTTGATATGTAATTAGATATTTTGTGCTATAATGGAATATAAAATAATTATTTTGTAATAGCGAATAAGTATAAATCACTTCCTATGAGACAATCACTGCTGTAAGTATATTAACTAATTTAATCCCACAACACCCCTATGAGATAGGTACTAGCATTATGCTCCCTTGGCAGGTGGGGAAGCTGATGCACAAAGAGGTTAACTAACTTTCCCCTAAGTCTCACAACTACTGACTTGTCGTGTTAGGGTTGAAAACTGCAGCCTGACTCCTAACCACTACACTGTATTCTGCCGCTCACAAAAATCTGCACTCCCAGTTTCAATGGAAAAATCAGAAGAGGTGGCAACACATTTCACATGGAACTAATTGACGAGCGCCAAGTAGCTGCACTCCTCTGAAAGCAGAGCATCCTCTCCTCACTTGCGGAAGACCCTGCTTAGCCTGCTGCTGAAGCCTTTGGAGTTTTGACCCCTGCTCCAGCTACAGCACCGCGGAATGCACGAGTGTGAATGGCACATTGTGGGTACTTCAGACACGGCCCCAGATCAAGATAGGTATCAGGCTGGCCTCTGAGTGAACGGGGAGCCCCAGTAGGAGAGAAGGAGAACAGGGTAACTTGGGCCAGATGTGGGACAGTTTTGAATGTCAGGACAATTGTCAGTAGACAATGGAGAAAGGAAACAGGGAACAGAAGTTACATACCTCATGGTCAGTAATATGCCCCATCAGAGGGCAGTGTGAATCCATGTAAAGAGCATGGGCCAGCATGGCCTGGGTTGGAAACCTGTCTCCAGCACTTAGCAGCGGTGTGACCTTGAACAAGTAACTTAACTTCTCCAAGCTTCACTACACTACCCTGAACTGTAAAATGGGGCAATGACTTTCACCTCAGGGAGGTGGAAGGAATTGACTGAAAGAGTATGTGAAGTCTCTTTGGCTCCTGTTAATATAGATAACCACAATACTTTTCTTACTAACCATTCATATTCATCTTTTCTCCTACAGTTAAGAAACAAAAAGAAATTGAGAAGCTATGGTAAGTAGCAAGCGCTTTTTGGACCTTCCCATTTCAGAGCTGTAGGCCTGGCTTCATTTAGCCAGCGGCCCCAGTAGCTGGCAGACCTGTCCTTACGGTCTGATGATACTTACCGGAACAGAACCTGGAAGAAATTGAAACACAGTAGGTGGAAACCATAGAACTGAGAAAGATTTATAAGATTTTTAGTAAAACATTTTTTTAAAGTAGCAAAAAAGCCAACAATAATCTAAACGCCCAGCAACTCCTCCACTCAGCTAACATTACTGAGTACCTACCATGGTCCAGGCCCCACGCCAGGTACTGGGGATGCAGCTGTGAGCAAAACCAGACATGGCCTCTCTCCTGCCAGCACGTCCCCCCGGTGGTGGTTGATTGAATGAAGAAGAGCACACCCATGTTCTGGAATGTTACACTGCCATTATGAAGAAGGTTTGTCAAGAGTAATTAATAAAAAGCAGTCTAGTCTCAGGTTATAATAGCAAGTTAAAAAGTGGGATGCAAAAGTGTATTCATAGCATTAGCTATGTAGTATAAATCACCCATAATCCACAACTCAGATATAACATTGTCAACACAGTAGTCCATTACATACAGCTCCCCCTCCTACCCCATTCTAAGTACATTTAGGAGCCCTGGTGGCACAGTGGGTAAGAGCTTGTCTGCTACCCAAAAGGTTGGTAGTTCGAATCCACCATAAACCCTAGGGGGCAGTTCTCCTCTGTCCTATAGGGTCGCTGTGAATTGGAATTGACTTGACGGAAAGGGTTTGGTTTTGGTTTTAAGTACATTTACTACATACATATAATAAACAACTGGAGAGTAAAGAGTTGATAGTTGTTTCTGGGTTGTGGAATTATGAGTAAATTTTGCTTTCTTCTCTATGATTTTTTATATTTTCCAAGCTTGTGTAAACAGGAAATAAGTCAATGGAAATGCAGTCACAGACACACGTAAATCTCCTCTTCCAGTGCTCATTTGTTTTCTCTCTTTCCTTTTCCCTTGGTGTCTCCAGGGCAGGGCACGCCAGCCTCTACCTGGGCAGCACAGGCATTGTGAGGGATGCTTCAATCGCCACTGCCACTTTCCTGTGGAGCCCAACGTCTCCTGCATGATGATAAACTGCCACCTGCTCTGTGGGGCCACCTTCCACATGTGCAAAGAGGCAGAACATGAGCTCCTTTGCCCTCTAGAGCAGGTTCCATGCCTCAACTCTGAATATGGCTGCCCACTTTCCATGTCCCGCCACAAGCTGGCCAAACACCTGCAGGTGTGTCCCGCCAGTGTGGTCTGCTGCTCTATGGAGTGGAACCGCTGGCCCAATGTGGACTCTGAAACAACCCTTCATGAGAACATCATGAAAGAGATCCCCAGTGAGGAGTGTTTGGACACAGCCCTGGCCCTCCAGGACCAGAAGGTCCTTTTTAGATCCTTGAAAATGGTGGAACTTTTCCCGGAAACTAGAGATGCCACCGAGGAGAGACCGACTATGAATGGTGAAGCCACTTGGGAAGAAATGGAAGGAGCGGTGGGTGGAGTGGATGCCTGTTTGGCACCGCACGGTTCTCTGTCAGCAACTAACGGAGAGATGCCAGAGTTGAGTCAAGAAGAACGAGAGGCATTAGCCAAAACCAAAGAAGGGATGGACCTGGCCAAGTATGGCAAGTGGGAAAATATGTTCAGCAAAGAGAATGCAGCCTCTGCTTTAACAAATTCACTCGCCAGCTGTGAGAGCAAGAGCAGGAATGGCTCAGGGAAAGAACAGATTTCCACAGACAGTAACACGGTAGAAGGAGAGGGCACAGCCAAAGGGAGAGAACCACAGGAAAACCAGAAGCAGCAGGACTTTCCTGCAGCTGTGGAAACGATGGGGCTTGCCCCTTGGCAGGATGGTGTCCTGGAAAGACTAAAAACAGCTGTGGATGCAAAGGACTATAACATGTATCTCGTGCACAATGGGCGGATGCTTATTCACTTTGGTCAGATGGCTGCTTGTACACCTAAGGAGAAAGATTTTGTTTATGGCAACCTTGAGGCTCAGGAAGTCAAGACTGTTTACACCTTCAAAGTTCCTGTGAGCTACTGTGGAAAGCGGGCTCGACTTGGAGATGCCATGTTGAGTTGTAGGCCAAATCAACACAAGGCAGTAGACACCTCAGATTTGGGGATCACTGCAGAGGAACTGCCAAAGTCAGATCTCATCAAGGCCACCCTTCAGTGTGCTTTGGAAAGAGAACTCAAAGGTCACGTTATCTCCGAATCCAGGAGTATTGATGGGCTGTTCATGGATTTTGCCACACAGACCTATAACTTTGAGCCAGAAAAGTTTTCCTCTGGGATGGTGCTAGCTGACCTCCTAACCGCTGCCAGCCCTGGGGGGCTCTATGTGGAGCTCCATAGTGAGTGTGTGACCAGGCGACACAACAAGAGCAGCTCCGCCTTCACTTTCACTTGCAACAAGTTCTTCAGGAGGGATGAATTCCCCTTACACTTCAAGAATATCCACACAGACATTCAATCAAGTCTCAATGGCTGGTTCCAGCATCGATGCCCCCTAGCCTATTTGGGATGTACATTTATTCAGAACCATTTCCGTCCTCCAGGGCAAAAGGCAAAAGTAATCTATAGTCAGGAGCTCAAGACCTTTGCCATCAAGCCAGAGGTTGCTTCAGAGCTGAGTGAGGGAACGAAGAACAACCATCCTTCAGGCCATGGAAGAAAAAGCCAGAATTCTCTAACCAGCCTGCCCCTGGAGGTTTTGCAGTACATCGCTGGGTTCTTGGACAGCATCAGCCTGTCCCAGCTCTCCCAGGTGTCTGTGCTGATGAGGAATATCTGTGCCACTTTGTTACAAGAGAGAGGGATGGTCCTCCTGCAATGGAAGAAGAAGAAGTATTCCCATGGAGGCACCTCCTGGAGAGTCCACCAACAGGCAAGTAAACATTCATTTATTCACTTGTTCAGCAAATGTTTATGAAGAGCCATCTATGTGCCAGGCACTGTACTAGGCACTGGGAAAGTTTCTGGGAATTAACATGGTCCCAGCTCTCAAGGAGTTCTGGTAGGGAAGATAGGCTTTAAACATATGACACTGTGACTTGCGTGGCTATCAGATGGCTCTCTCTCCACAGAGCTACTCTCTCTGGGTTCCCGTAACCCTCCCTTCTTCCTTTTCAAGCCTAAAGCAGTAACATTTCTGATTGTTACTAACCCTGGGTACTGTACTATATCTTGCGGTTTCCTACCTACATGTTTGTAAATCATTGCTTTTGTTGTTGTTGTTTTAAATTGTCTTCAAATTACCCAATTTGAAAGTGCGGTCTGTTCCTTTGTTAAAGGCATTTTGAAAATCTAAATGATTGGTTCACTGATTTCCCCTGGTTCAAATGTTTATTTAATTTTTTTTTTTTAAACTCTTCTGTATAAATCAAAGAATCTTTCCCTTCAGAGAAATCTTGCTCCTTATCCCCAATAGGGCCATACTGCTTACCTATATTACAGTTCCTATCAGCTTGTACTATACAGAAGTGAGATTTTTAATTCATAGTGTCCAAGGTGCCCTCAGCATCCCTTCTAATGGTAGATACACTGGTAATGCGAACCATGAACTTATGATGCCCATTGAGGCCAATGATTCCATAATCTCATTTTTTAGTTGCTTTCCAATATGTGGGCGTTTACAAACTGGCCTTGGAGAGTTAGGTTGTTTGTATCTATTTTCTTTGATTATATCTACAATATCTTGTATATTTTCCATTATTTATTCCCTGAGCAGTCTTCTTCAAAAAATAGTTATGGGAGTCTCCCTCACATATTCATGACTGCATCCATGTGTAAAATAAACACTGAGTGCCAACCAACCATGAGTTAGGGATAAAAATGAATGAGACTAAGACCCTGCCTTCAGGAACCTTACAGTCTAGAACTGCCTAATATCTTTCTCTATAAAATCAGAAGCAAATAATTAATGTCCTAGAAACCCCATTATTTCTTTTGCTCAAGTTTGTCCCCAATTCAAAAATTGCTAACCATTCTTGGATATCATTTGGGGCAAACCAATCTCCTTGCAGAAAGGAAGAAAGACAATTTAGTCAGGCCTAGAGGATGCTCATATTAAAATGGTTTTTAAAGTAAAAAGAGAAATAGTTCTAATATCCCAGGCAAGACCTTTCTTCCTGATAACAGGAAAAAGAAAAGTATTTCTTACACTGTTCAAATAAATCCAGTCAGAGGGTATTACCCCAATGTTCACTTTCGAGCTTTCTTCTTTCCCAACAGATCTGGCAGTTCAGCAGCCTCTTCTCCAAAATCAAGAGCTGGGAGTTTAATGAAGTCACCTCCATGTCTGAGCACCTGAAGGCTTGTCCTTTCAACATCGTAGAACATAAAACTGACCCCATTCTTTTGACCAGCATGTGTGAGCCCCAGGAGCCAGCCCAAGAAAGCTTAGTCTCCACCTTTAGAAATGGATCACGAGGAAGAAACACTTTCTAAAGATTCAGACACCACCATTCTTGGATTCCTCCTTGGAGTCCCTGAAAGTAGGACAGAGTGTGGTTTTGAGGACTCCCCTCTGTAAACAGCATATGTGCATCTCTGGGTGGACTGGAACATGCAATGTCCTCCAAAACCTGAGTGGTTGCACAAAGTCTGAGAATTTCCTAAGCCATGGCTTGTAGAGCTGCTGTAGGGCCATATTCATCACTTATTTCCCTTTCATTTGTTTTTGAAAATACATCAGTCTGAGGAGAAAATAGGTAACTCTGAGGCCACTCAAACGACAAGGGAGCAATGAAGTTCCTCAACCAGCACAGGCCTGTGGTTTTACATAGAGCTTTTTTGTTTGCAAAGCACTTTCAAATCCATGGGGCAGGCAATGCAGGGATGACGTCTTCGGTACAGAGAGTTGACTTGCGGGGCACCCAGGGTGAAGGGCACAGTTTGAAGGTGTCGGATCTGGGTCTGCTTAATAGCTAGGTCCAGGGCGTCTTTTACTTGCCCCATTGCGTTTAAACCCAGCCAGTCCCCATACAGCTGGACAAAGAAGAGGCCCCTAGCTGAGCACAGTGGCCCCTGAGGATACCACAGGCCAAAGGATGAGAGACAGAAGTGGAGTCACAGAGTATGTTGTGTAGAAGCTGGGGCAAAATCTTACCTTGCATAGTTACCCACAATGGTTTTGATCTTAAGCAGCTCTCTTTTAGTTACTAAAATGATTTTATATACCAGGTGATTTTAAGTTGGGAGCCAGATGGAGCTGATTTGTTTGTGTGGCTTCCTGTTCTAGGTCCACGTGCAAAATATATACTTTCAGCTCTTTCCAGGCGAAACTGAAGGCAGGAAAGTTGAGTTATTTGTCTTGTGTTTATATCCATCTCACCTTAATTAATGTCATTTACCCAGCAGTCCTAGCAGTCCTCAAGTAAATGAGAATTACTGGGTAGGGAGAACAGGCATTGGGGGGAAGCAGAGAACAAAGAACTTAGCCAACAGAAAAAAGAGTCTAGTTAGCGTGGGTGAACATGGTTGGGATCTGGTGTAGAGTAGATCAGACCTACGAGAGAGGTCAAGAAGGCATTAGAGCAAGTCCCAGGACAGAAATACACTCATTGTTTTATTTTAATGTGCCGCTTGGTACTATTTGGTAACTTAACTGTTTTTCCTAATTCCCATTGTTTGGTTTATATTTCACATTTGTATATAGACACCATTTTCTAAATATACAGCGAGTATGATACAAGATTTGATTATGGTTTATTTAGTGAAGAGGAGTAATTGGAAACAGCACTGAAGCAGGGAAGAAGGAAGAGAGTTTGCCTGGTATCGATCCCATGTGTTCTGAATCTAATCCTTCCCTCTCTGGAGGAAGAGGGCCCCTAAAGTCCACTCTGGGTTTCTTATTTTATTACAAAAAGAGAGAAAGGGGAGCTACAGACCAACAGAGGTGAAAAGCAGGGGCTGCTGCTAGAGGGATGGGAAGGAAGGTGCTACATAAAGAAGAAAGCAGAGGCCTTCCCTCTGCAACCTGGGGGGAGAGGGCAGCACAGGGGCTCAGGAGAGCAGTCAGAGGAGGGCCTGCACCTGCTCTGTGGGCTGCGCACCTCCAGTAGCACTTTCCTGTCACAGTCGTTGCCTGCACAGCAATGGTGAATTGATCAACACTATCAAACACACTTCATGAGATATCAGATTGTATATGTTGCAGGAAATCAGGGCACTACTGGTATCTACTGGCATTCCTGGGTGGTGCAAATGGTTAATACGTTTGGCTGCTAACTGAAAGGTTGGAAGTTAAAGTCCACCTAAAAGGTACCTCAGAAGAAAGTCCTGGCAAACTTACTTCTGAAAAATCAGCTATTGAAGGCCCTGTGGAGCACAGTTCTACTCTGACACACACATGGGATCGCCACGAGCTGGAGTCAACTTGACAACAACTGGTGGTTACTGGTTGTACAAAAAAACTAAAAACTCATTGCCATTGAGTCAATTCCAACTCATAGCGACCTTATAGGACAAAGTAGAACTGCCCCATAGGGTTTCCAAGTAGCGGCTGATGGATTCAAGCTGCCGACCTTTTAGTTAGCAGCTGAGCACTGTGGCACTAGAGCGACCCACTGGTTATACAAGTACATGCATTTTATGGTGAGAGGGCAGGTGGAGCAGAAGGGAAAGAGACTGTGGATAAGGCAGAAGATGGTTTGCTTAGTGAGATGAAGCTGTAGTGAGCAACACAAGTGGGGAGCATTACCTGACAAAGTCAAGTCAACTAGACACAGTTTGGGATTAAGAAGCAGCTCAGGGGAGCTGAAGAGGGACTGTGTATCCAAGAATAGGAGTCTGAACTGGGGAGATGTCTGTAAGCAAAACCCTTGATGAGTATCACCACCAAGAAAGTCAGTTCAGAGTAGAGATCGGAGGAACATGGTGAAGGGTGAGGTCTGTAGAACTGAAGCAGGAAGGACCTTGCTGCCTCAGTAGCACAGGGATCTGGGAAAAAAAAGTTCTATCATATAATGAAGGAAAAAGCTAAAAAAAAAAAAAAAAAAAAAGCAAGGTGAACTTGGAGATGTAATAGGAAAGCCACTGTAAAAGCTTGATCTATGTGTGATGTCAAACCAAAATGAGGTGAAGAATGAGATTGTGTATATTTATGGTGACTTGAAATCACAGTATCTCTATAAGCAGAAATAAAAGCTGCTTTACACTCTGGAAGGCTAACTGGGTGAATCTTGTGAGGGAGTTCTAAAGACAGATTAGGGATTCACTGGCATAGAAGCATTGTTGAAACCAAAGGACTGTTTCTGGAAGAAATGCCACAGAACGAGCCTGAGGCACCCAGTGCTCTAGGCACGTGGGCATCTCACCAGCTCTGTGAAGTCTTGGAGCAACTCTGGGTATTAGCCACTGAACACAGCCCCTCCTTGATCCCACTGCTCTCGCCATCTTTGAAAGCTGGACCCAACTTCAGATGCTGGTGATGGCACAAACTTCTATGTCCTACCACCCAGAGATCTCCTACACCAAACTCCTGGCTTCTATTTTGGTTTTGTCCTAGGATCCCCTATCTCTGACCTTGCTGAGGCTAATCTCCACAGCCTGGTGCTTGGAAAAGCCCACCTTGTCCTGGTCTCCACTCTCTCTCATCCCCATACTTTGCTTGGTGATTAGCTTGTTGCCCACCATAGGCTGTCCAAATGTCCTCAGCTGTTTTCCTGTCTACCTTGGCCCTGGACCAGGCAGAAGTTCCATATACTTCCTCCATCCACCCGCTTCCCTGGCCATTGATTTCCATAAAGCAGCTAGCTACAAGGCAGTCTGGACTTCCCTAGTGGGGGCCACTGTCTCTGGCTCCAAATCCTCTTAATACCTCACCCAAGCCTGTATTCCTTTAGTTTTACTCTTTTCTGTTACAAATCCTGCCTTTTCCACTTCCTATCCCCTAAGTCATGTTTTTTCCTTTAGAATTGCCACCCTCAGGCAGAAGGTGGCTGGCCTCCCACAACTGCTAAAGCCATAACTGCCTTAATGTGGATACTACATGATCCCTGTTGCCCCACCTTACTGCCCATTCTCCAGTCTGACCTGTTTTGATCTGGGTTTAAAGTGCAGCCTAAGGAAAAGGACCAGCCTTTGACATTCAGGGTGCAGGTAGACGGGCAGTGGCAGGAGGGAGTCTTCTGGATATACCTAGAAGATGGAAGAGAATCAGAGCCCATGGGAGCCCAGAGCCACTGAGGGCTGCACAAAAAGTACTATTTAGCTCAGCATAAGGGTGAACCATAGTCCCATTTTATTTTTAACTTTAGGACTGGGCAGAGAGAAGATTCAGAGATATCTCTGCAGGAAAGGAAAGTGGGCAAACACCACAACCTGACAAACCAGGGAGTCTAGGTACCTTCCCAGGTAAGCAAACCAGGAATCCCAGAAAGGACAGCAGATTTGGGGGTGGTTAGAGGAAACATTCATGGAGGATGAGGCAAGACTACAAGATAAGTGTCCATGAGCAGGCTAGTCCACTCTACAGCCTGAGGCTTATCCAGGGTAGAGAGGATACTAAGGGAAGGAACGCCCTTCATTGTGCTGACTCTGCCCCAAGCCTTTAATGGAATTGGAGAAGGAAGTCTACCCAGAACCTCAGGTAACTCATGACATCATGTTAGACACTTGAAGCAGGAATGGGAGTGGGGCAGAGCCACTTTGGACATGGGGAGTCACAGGGCAAAAAAAGAGTCACTCGAGGAGCTTGACGTAATTTGCAGGGAAGAGTCCAAAGTGGCCGTGACAACGTCCCCGCCACCAGCCCTCATCCACCATCTCAATGTCAGTGATGACGTCATCTGGATCAAAGGAAATCTCATCACTTCCCTCTGTGGAGGAAGTTCAGGGATATTAGGGATATTAGGTCAGACAAGAATCTCTCCATCCCTGTGTCCACCCTAAACCTCAGGGAAGGGAATAGGCCTGGCCACCTTCTTGATGACCCCCGGGATTCATAACCCCGTCTCTTGTATCACGGGTATTCAGGCAACAGGCCCCTCAGGCAACTCCCAACCTACCTCCTTGGTAATCATACAGGGCTACAGCTGAGATTCCGATAGCCCCAGCTGCGTAGCCTGATGATCCTGCATAATGAGAAATTTAAACATGGTTTGACCAAAATGGAGAAGGCAAACAGAGACAGATCCTGCTGAACAATAGGAGAATTCCTCTCCCTCCTTTCCTCCCCAGGAGCTGACAAAATTCAGAAGCTGCTTCTCCCCCCACCACTCACCAGCAAGGGCGGAGGGATTCTCAGGCTCAATCACATCCTCATAGTCCCCGTCTGCGTCGTCATCCTGCTCATGCCTGTCCATGTTGTCAACATCCTCATAGTCTCCCTGTGCGTCGTCATCCTGCTCATGCCTGTGCATGCTGTCAGCATCCTCATAGTCATGCTCGGGCTCGGGCTCGGGCTCGGGCTCGGGCTCGGGCTCGGGCTCGGGCTCGGGCTCAGCTTCATAAATCGGCTCTTCCTCCACCTGGAGGACATCCGGAGTCCTGGGGGGCAGAGCTGGGGGATTCTCATCATCCTGAGAAGAGACAATGTGGATCAGGACTCCACCAGGAGTTACCTCTCCAAAACCTCCCAGTGGAAGACTGCTAAGGGCCCCTACTCCCTTCACCACCCTACCACTTCTACCCTGCACCCTTGCCTCCACCTAACAGCCCGTTGGGGTGAACCTAGCTTCACTCTCAACCTCTTCCCACACCCATCCACTCGAAACATCCACCAAGAGAAGATAGGAGAGAAATGTAAAAGGTGTGAGGGGAGGGAAATAGAAAGCAAGTGAGATTCCTTGGAAGATCAGGAAAAGATTCAAGCAAGAGGACATTGTGAGGAGCACCACACTAGGGTGACCCACTCTCCCAGTTTGCTGGAGACCAAGGAGTTTCCCAGGACATGGGTTTTCCATGCCAAGACCAGGACAGTCCCAGGCAAACCAGGCTGGGGTTGATCACAGTATATCACCTTCCTAAGACATGAGGAGATGGGCTAAGGGCAGAGACCCTTTGGGGGTATACTTACCTCTGGGATAGTCTGTCTCGAGGGCAGGGAGGACACTGGGAGGCCCCTACTGGTTTTCACAGGCTCAGGCTCTGAAGATGGACAACTCTCTGCTGGAGGCCAAGCCTGTGGAGAATGAAGCACCATCTCTCTAGTAAGCAAGCCTCCATCTTCCCTCTTACATTCTCTTTTTTTTTTTTTTACTGTTGTAGTTAAATGAAGTTTACTTTTCAAGTTAGTCTCCCATACAAAAGTTTATACGTACATTATTATGCAGCCCTAATTGTTCTCCCCCTACTGTGACAGCATACTCCTCCTTTCCACCCTCGATTCCTCATGTCCACTCAACCAGCTCCCAACCCTCTCTGCCTTCCCATCTCACCTCTGGACAGAAGCTGCCTGTTTAGTCTCTCGTATCTACTTGAGCTAAGAGGCACACTCCTCACAAGTATCACTTTATGCCCCGCAGTCCAGTCCAATCCCTGTCTGAAGAGTTGGCCTCGGAAACTGTTTTAGTTCTGGGTTGACAGAGATCCGGGGGCCATGCTTTGTGGGGTTCCTCCAGTCTCAGTCAGACCATTAAGTCTGGTCTTTTTACTAAAATTTGAGTTCTGTACCCCACCTTTCTCCTGCTCCATCCTGGACTCTCAGTTGTGTTCTTTGTCAGGGTGGTCATTGGTGGTAGCCGGGCACCATCTAGCTCTTCTGGCCCTCTTACACTCTTTTCTTACCTGGAACACTCCCTCCTGCTCTCCGCCAATCCATATCCACCTCATCCCTCAAGATGAGCTTCAACCTGAAGTGGTGGCTGCTTCCGTTCCTGCAGCATGACTGGCTACACTGGCTGGTGACCTGTCTCCTGTTGCACTACGAATATCTCATTTGTTTGTTTTTTCTGACATTCTGGTATATGAGCTCCAGTTACTCAATTAGACTGAAATCTCCCTGAAGACAGGGACAGCAGTTACAGACTCTGCCTATGACAGGGAAGGCCTTTGCCTTGTTTTCTGCCATTGATTCAGACACCACAGGCTCCTGTCTGGGCAAGGGATCCTGGATGTAGATCCTGGGGAGGCAGCACTCACCTTTGAAGAGATTTTGTTGGGCAATGGGGCCGGTGCCACTGGCTCTTCCACAGTCATCTCTGGCTGCTGAGCCTCACGGCTCATCTTTACCACAGCCTTTCGCTCCTTTTGCTGCTTGGCCATCTGCTTTGCCTTCTCCTCTTCCTCCTGCTTCCTCTTCTCCTCAGCCATGGACTCAAATTTTGCCTTGAGTCCACGGGCACCACTAGAAGCTTCAGACACAGCAAAAAGAATTAGGGTTGTCTTGGGTGAAGGTGGGGACAGTGAGAGGCTTGAAGGAGCAATAGGAATCAGTGAAATATCCAGGAGGAGAGAAGATGGGAGGGGACTGCTGGGAGGGCGGTAGGTGGAGAAATATTGATGGAAGAACAAAGGCATTATAGGAAGATGGTGTAGCCCTGAAGCTAGATTTCCATTTAGCCGGGATGTGCTACCTCAGACTCTTGTCCTTTCTAAATTATAAGCCTTTCTCCCTAACAGAACTATTTCTTGTCCACATTCTTTAAATCTATATGTCCTCTGGCCACCACCCCACCCACTAACCCCAATACCAAACTCCCATCTCTATCTATCCTTCCCAAGCAATTTCATTCCCTTTCTGTGCTCTCTAGGAGCCTGGGTGGCACAAGTGATTTGCAATCAGCTGCTAACCTAAAGGTTGGCAGTTCGAACCCACTCAGCAGCTCTGTGGAAGAAAGGCTTGGCAATCTGCTTCCATAAAGATTATATCCAAGAAAACCCTATGGAGCAGTTCTACTCTGTAACACATGGAGTTGACGTGAGTTGGGGGCTGACTCAAAGGCAGCCAGCAACAACTCTGTTTTTTGCCCCCAGTTCTTTTCCCAACGATACTCTATCCCTGATTTTTGCAGGAGACAGAATCTGGGATATGAAGGTAGGGGTCAATTCTACCTCAGCTAATATAGATAGAAAAGGCATGGAGGAGATAGTCTGGGGAAGAGGAAGAATGAGCAGGGAGAGGAGGTTGAGTAGCACAGAGAGAGGGGATCGTTAAGACTTACCAGCCTCTATGGGTGTCGTCTTCTTATAAGCAGTGGTTGGGGTCTCCATTTCATTGAAGCCAACAGCACTCTGCAGGTGGGAGAACAGTATGCGGTGGGGGGGGGGGGGGGCGGTAGGGAGGGTGTAGCAGGGACCCAGCAGGCAGTATTGGGGGCAGGGGCCATTGCAGGAGGTATCCCTGACCATTTGATTCTCAATAGTTGGACAGGGATTCCAATATTATTGTTTTGTGGCCGAAATAGGGGTAAAAATGTTCTAAACCGGTGGGCTCAGCTTCTTGCAAGCTCAGTGAACCTAGAATCTCACATCTGCAAGCCCAGCTGCCTGGAAAGCAGCAGGGCCCCTGGCCAACACATGAGGAGGAGCTGGTGTAGGGGAGGACAGGGACATGAGTGGGAAGAGACTAAAGAGTGGGTTAAGCGATGACAGGCTACCCATGAACATTAAAGTCTAACATCACCTTTCCCTTGTGTCCATCCTTCACCCTTTCTCTCTCTGCCTCCCTCACGCTTCTCAGGTAAAGCTGAGGCCTCTGAAGACATGCTCGTTAGATGCAGAGAACAGTCAATGGGAAGTGCAGGACACCAGGAGGACAAGCCTTGGGGAACTAGCAGCACTGTTCCTTACTGTCCCCAGCTTTGCTTCTTCTCTCTCTTCTCTGCCCACTTCAGGTGCAGTTTAGGGAATTCTCAACACATTGTTGTTCTGGTGCTTTACCTTATCTACTCGGTCCTTCTGGATCCCATACTGGCCACCAAAGCCCTTGGCATAATCTGAAGAACAGAAAGGTGTGAAGTCATAACAGGAGATTAAAATGCTGGGAATGGGTGGGGAGACAGAAGAGTGGAAGGGAAGACCAGAAGACAGGAACATGGGAAATTAAGAGATATGAGGAAATGTGAGAATCAGGACAGAGAGAGGCATGGAAAGGAAGAGAAGGAAGAGGACGGGGAGAAAACAAGGTGCGAAAGAATGGTAGAGAGAAGAAGGAAGCATAAAAAGAGAGAAGTGACGGGAGAAGGGAGAATCGAAAGGAAGAAATAGGAAAAAATATTATAAGGAGAGCCCCCCAGCCGCCCCTATGTGTCCCAGGGAAGAAGTAGACCTCTGTCATCTGTGGGACAATGGGACCTCTAAGACTCACAACCTACCACCTCTATGCCTCCATCCAGCCTGTTTCTTCAAGGCCTCCCTCCTCTGCCTTGATCCTAATCTTGCTGTTTTCCTCTTCACCCCTCTTAGTGTCCTCCACCCATAAACACTGTCTCTTCACCCACATCCTCCTCTGAACATCTACCCCTCTGTTTTTTAGGGCCTCTAGATCACTCTCTCTGGGACCTCTCTCTTCCCCAACCCCAACTCACCTCTCTGGGACTCGTGTTTCTCCGTCTCTCCCTTGTAGTCATATCCCAGGGCTACTTTGTCCCGTTTATCCTTCTCCACCCCATAACGGCCACCGAAGCCACGGGAGTAATCTGTGGTTGAAGAAGCAGTCATGAGAGCCCACCCTCAGCCCACAGGAAAGTGCTGGAAAAGACAGAAGTTGGGAGGAAGGGTGTAGGGTGGGAAGGGCCTGGGAATAGAGCAGGGCTTGAATATAGGTGAATTAAAGAGAAACGGTGTCCTAAACCTTCTTCTGAAAGCTTTCATTCAACACTTCTCACTCCTTTCCTCTCCTCTCCTCTCCCACTTTCATCCCAAGATGAGAAAAATCGTTCCATTTTTCTCCCTCCTTCTTCAAGGAAGCTGCAACTAGAGGGTGTGGGGAGAGACTTCTGGGGAAAAAAGGCAGATAAATCTGAAATGGATGCCTATCCCTGCTCTCATACAGAAACACAGAATTATGAGCTAAAATATAACAATTATTATTATTTGTTAGTAGTGAAGCTCAAAAGGAAGAAACATTTCTGGATCCAGAAGCAAAGATAGGAATCAAAGCAGTACATGTGGTAGTAATTATGAGCTGACACCATGGAAACACCACGGGTGTTTTAGTCCCAAATGCCTAGGGGTTAGGATCTAGGGTCCGGGTTTCCAACTGCTATACAGGAACAGGGGATGGAGAGCAGGAAATGAGGCCCTGTCCACTACTATACAGGGTTCTAGAAAAATTCTACTCACTAGTCCAGTGAAATGGTGAGGGGGAATTTGTAGTCTGTTTAGCATTTGGTAGGGAGAAAATTTACCTATGAGACTTGGAAACTTAAGGCCTACACCTGAGAATTGAATATAAATATCCATTTTATACTACTAACGTGATACAGGAATTCTAAGCTGAGACATTAACTTAAATGCTGATCCAGGAAAATATATGCCATGGAAAGAGTAAGCACAAGAAAGATGGAAGGAATAGTAAGCACAGTAGACCTCAAGATAAAATGCATTACAATGACACAATGATAAAAGAGTGATTCATAGGGATTGTGTATGCATGCATCCATCAGGAAAATGTATGCTGGTATAAACCTATTAACAGAATCAAAATTCATGCAGCAAAAACTGACAAAGCTAAAAAGAGAAAGTTCCAGAAGAAAATTTTTAGCGCACCCTTTCCCATTAATTGATAGAACAAAAAGACATGCCAAAAAAAAAAAAAAAAAATCAGTAAAATTAAAGAAGATCTAAACAACACTGGGAATGAACAAGACTGAATTGGTATTTACAGAACACTATACCCCAAAACTACAGAATACACATTCTTTAAATGCACGTAAAACATACACCAAGGAAGACCATATGCTGGTCCATACAGTAAGTCACACTATATTTCATTCAAACATTAGTGATCATATTCTCTGATCACAGTAAATTAAATCAGAAAATCAATAACAGCAAAAAAATCTAGAAATTCCCCCCCCCACCCCAATACCTGGAAAATAAATAACATACTTCTAAATTACCCATGGTTCAAAGAAGAAATCATAAGGGAAATTAGAAAATATTTTAAACTAAATAAAAATAAAAACACAACATATTTGTGGAATGCAGCAAAAACAGCATTTGAATTGCCATATTAGTAAGACCTGACTCAGGTATCCAAGTTGCTGTTTTAAGAAGCTAGAAAAATAACAAATTAAACCCACATTGTGTAGGAGAAAATAACAAAGAAAATGGCAGAAATTAATAAAATTTTTAAAAGCAGTGAATAACAAAGAAAATTAACAAAGCCAAAAGTTAGTTCTTTGAAAAGAATAATAAAATGGATAAACCTCTAGCAAGAATAATCAATTAAAGAAATGAAAAATCAGAAATTAACATAAGCATATCACTACAGAACATACAGACATTAAAAAGAAAATAAGGGAATGCTGTGAATGAATTTATGCCAATAAATTTGACAATACAGATGAGCTTCTAACTGAATAATAACAAAGATGAAGACGTGGCCTTGCTGAACCTTAGTAATTACAGGGCTAACTGCTGGTGTTGGGGGTTCATTCTCTGCACAGTTGCCTGAGGTTTTCTGTCCTGGTTTCTCTGGAGGCAGTGGCTGGGTTGAGCAGAGCCAGCCCTCTCAAACGCTGAGGTTTGTGGCAAAAACAATCAATTTTTTGTTATTGGTTTTCTAATTCCCTGAAAAGCACAACTTACCATAACTGACTTAAGAAAAAATTGAAAAGACTAAATAGCCCTATATCTATTTAAGAAATTGAATTCATAATAATTAAAAAAAAAAAAAACTACAAAGAAACAGTGATCCATTACTATTAAACCCCCTTGAACTCAGCCAAAAATAAAGGGAAAATTTTTACATATGGGGCACTTTCTCAACCCAGGGCACATGAAATTCTCATAAAAGAAATACCCCTCCTCTCCACTGAAATAAGCTTACAAACAGAAATTACTAACTATCAAGGAAATAAATTACCATGAAGGAAAGCAGATTAAGGCACTCCCAAGAACTGTCACTAATATAACAATATGATGAAACTATAAAAGAAATTTGCTTAAAATAATTAAAGATCTTAAAAAGGGAGTAAAAAAAGAGAAAACCATAATGAAAGTATAAGACAAAAAGAATCAGCAGATTGGCAAAAGAACCAAAGGAAACTTCTAGAAATGAAAATATCTGAATGAAAAGTTAAAAATCTAATGGACAGCTTAAACAATAACTAAGAACAGCTGAAGGAAGAATCAATCATTTTAACATAGATCTAAGGGAATTACCCAGAATGCAGCACAGGGAGATACAGAGATGGACATAGAGAAAAGAAACAGAGACATGGAGGTGAGGTGAAAAAGTCTAACACACATCTAATCGGAGCTCCAGAAGAAGCAATAGAAGAGAATGGAGAATCGCTATCCAAAGAGAAAATCCATGAGAACATTCCATAACTAGAAAAAGGTCATGTCTCAGGTTGAAGATGGACAATAAGTGTCACATAGGATAATAAAAATGGAAACCCTGGTGGTGTAGTGGTTAAGAGTTTGGCTGCTAATCAAAAGGTCGGCAGTTCAAATCCACCAGGTGCTCCTTGGAAACCCTATGGGGCAGTTCTACTCTGTCCTATAGGGTCGCTATGAGTCGGAATCGACTCAATGGCAACGGGTTTTATTGGTTCGGTTAACACCTAGACACAGCCTGATGATATTGCAGAGTATCAGAGACAAGAAGAAAATCTTAAAAGAGAGGTAGAAAGAATACATGTATTTACAAAAGAATGATAATTAGACTGACACAAGGAAATGCCAGAGACAATGAAATAATATCTTCAAAGTGACGGAGGGAAAATAACAATGAAGAGTGGGCAAAATAGAGACATTTTTCTCACTGAAAAAAAACAACAAAGGATGTCCTCTAGCAAGAAGGAAATTAATCCTAGGAGTAAACTGTAAGAAACAGTAAATGGTGATGAGGTAGGAAATTGGTAAGTATGTTGGTCAATTTAAGTAAGCATTCACTAAGTAATAATAATGATTTATTTTTGTGGGGTTTAAAAACAAGATAAAATCAAGATACTGCTTCTAATATGGTTGGTAGAAAGACTGCAGTTAAAATATTGTTTCCTTTGTTACTCGGGGGAAGATAGTGATTTTAAATTTTAAGTTAAATATGCTTGTTAAAATTTAGGGATAACCTCTAAAAATAAAGGAGTAGAATGCATTGTTTTTAATTACTAGAGGGAAATGAAGGCCTAAATAAAACTTGATCAATGTTATAAAAAGCAGTATAGAAAAAAAGACAGAGAGCTGGATCATGGAACTAAAGGGAGCTGGTGACAGCTCTTGGACAATGAGGTCTGAGCAGAATAGCAGGTCAGGGGGCTTGCTGAGGCTGAGGGGCAGGGTCCTTGCCTTTCTGAGATGCGTGCTTCTCCACTTCTCCTTTGTAATCAAAGCCAACTGCTGACTACAGAGAAAAGAACAGAGAAGTGATTAAAGAGCCATGGCCCACAATTTCTTTCCCTCCTTGCCTTACCTTTACTCCCAGCTCAGCCCCAGAGCTACATAGTGATGATATTGTTGTTGCTGTTCTTGGGTGCCGCCGAGTCGGTTCCAACCCATAGCAGCCTGTGTACAACAGAACGAAAACACTGCCTGGTCCTGCACCATTGTTGCTGTGTTTGAGCCAATTGTTGCAGCCACTGTGATGTTAGGGATCAACTTACTCAGTCCTAGAGTCAGCCAGGATCCAGACGTTCCTGACTGCCTCCCATTCCACCAAAATCCATGTAGCTGTGGCCCCACCTGGCTCAGTAACTATGGGTTTGCAAGCAAGTCTAGGTTTTGCATCTTAAAACCTAAGTAGTATATACAGTGTCTTAATTTACATGACACACATTGTTTAGGTGATTCAGTTTGTGGTTCCTTGGGGCAGAAGATGTGACAATGAGAGATCAGGCAAAGGCAGGAGGGGCCTAGATGAAGCAGGAAATTCCATCCTGATTATACAGCATTGCTGTTCTTGTGTGCTGTTGAGGGGACTCTGACCATAGCAATCTCATAGGGCAGAGGAGAACTACCCCATAAGGTTTCCTAAGCTGTGATCTTTTCCAGAAGCAGATCTTTTCTCCCACGGAACTGTTAGTGGGTTCGAACTAGCAACCTTTCGCTTAGCAGTCTAGCGCTTAACCATTACTGCCTTAAACAATTCCCTTCTGCCCCTTTCTTTTTCTCTTTATAGTATGTTTTGAACTTTTCTGTTCTTTTTTTTTTTTTCCTACAGTGCAAACAAATAACTTTCTAGCACTTAGCTTTAAGGATTCAAGCCCACCTAATTAGCACCTACAGGTAAAAAGGAATCTCAGATAGCTGTGAAAATAAACGTCTTCTTTCTCTGAGCAACCGCAGGGGAAGAGACACTATTCTGCACCGTTAAAATTACTTCAAAGACTCTGATCCAATAAAGTATGGAACTGAGAACCACAATGAGTATTAATCTTGCTCTCTTGTGCAGGGTATCTTCCTGTAATCAGACCGTCCTTTTTATCTGTCTTTAAAAGTGTTTTGTTGCTGTTGTTGTAGAAAGGAGTCTTTAAAACACCCACGCTTCAGAGATTAATGCCAAATCCTGTGAAAAGTAACTACCTTGCAAAAACATTATAATCCTAATTAGTTGTTTTCCTTGATTATTTGTGCCTTGGTAATATTATTTAAACTGACGCCTCTGTTTTCCTAAAAGGCATAATAATTATAAGGTTTCTATATCAAGCCAAAAGAGGAATTTTGGGATTTTCCTCTTCTCTCTTCAGCATACAAGTATAATAACAACTCATCACTTAAGGGATTCCTGATTCATACAGAGTTTGAGAGCTTTTGTCTCATTTAAATTAATGCCTTTCAGCTCAGTATGCGGCCTCCAACGTGGCACCAAGGAACTGGCTGAGGGAGGTCATGGGAGCAAGCGTCCACTGCCCTGTTTTTCCACGGGAGAAGCATGGGCCCACACTCAAGGGTGAGTGTTGGTATGTCCAGCATGGTTTGAGGTGGGCAGCACAGGGAGAGAGCTGTCACTTACCTTGTCTGCCCTGTCTCTCTCAACTCCATATTTGCCCCCAAAGCCTCTGGTAGCGTCAGTCTGAGAAGAGTGCTTCTCTACCTCCGCAACATACTCATGGCCCACAGCACTCTGAGAAAATCAAGAACAGAGTGAACGATAAGATAAAAACAGACACGAAAAAATGGAAAGACGCATAGATGGGATGGAGTGTAAGAACACAGGAAATTCTACTCTGGGTTGGACTCCTGGCCTCTGACGGCTGGTGCCAAGGAGTATGATGGGAGAGCAAGGTGACGTTTTCTGAAACTTAGCACATCCCTGATGCTTCTGGAATACCATCAGGAATCCATCATACAAGAAAGTCCAAGAAGATGGGCTAGGAGGCATGATAGAGACTGGGCAGACGAAGCTGTATTTAGACCAGAAAAAAGAGCTAAAACAAGGGCTTTGTCCATCAAAACAGTAATGAGGGTAGGTATGGGGAGACACCAAGCAGGGCTAACCGGACACCATAGCTGGAATTGAATATTTCACAAAAACAGCCTGCTGTTCTGGATCTTTGCTCCTGTGTAGCCATCAAAGTTCAGAAGTACCACCCGTGCTCTGATATGTAACGGTGACTGACTCTTCAGACCAAAGGAGGTTAGTAGACAATACTGGGAGCCGTCCAAAACAGCAGATAACTCAATCCCTTCCACCCTTTACTCCACCTACCTGTTTTGTTTTCTATTTGGTTTTGATCTAATACTTAGATATGGACGTTTTCATAATCTGAGAATTAAGTAATATGTCAAAGCAAATAACGATACTCTCTTTCAAAGTCTCAACTAAGAAGAAATTAGAAAACTTCTCTTTCCTCCTGTATTTCCAACCCCATGCTGGGATTGACATGAAGTTCTGCCCCATATGAGCTCCTGGATACTCATTTTGCAGTGTTTCTGTGTCTGTGTAGGACAATTTCACTTTACTTGTTGAATTTACATTTTTTATATTTAACGGATAAAGGAAATTCCATGTTCATATGTGAGGGGGCATCTAATGAATAAGTTCACATCAATATTTTTCACACCCATGTATACAATATATATGATACATACGAAAAGACCTCTGACCACACAAACAAACAAAGAATAATAGAAGTTGCAGGGTACGCATAATATAAAAACATTCAAAAGCGGAAAACAAGTTTGAAACATATTTTCCCCTTCTCCACTTGCACTCTCTCTCCCTGGTCTAGGAGTTAACAATGCGGCTGGGGCAACAATAGGCCAGTCCTTCTAAATAAATATATGTAGACTCTCTATTTTAGAGCCCAAACAAATACTGTATTTCCGAGTAAGTTTTAAACCATAAAACCAACAAACTTTTCAATGTATCTTTTTTTTTTTTTTAACCCTTTCAACGAACCTTGTCCATTCGGTCTCTTTCGACCCCAAACCGGCCTCCGTAGCCATGAGACGCTTTGGGCCCCGATTCCATCTCTTTCTTCTTGAGAACGCCATGCTCCTCTGACACTTGGTTTCTCAGCTGGTGGATGCTGGAAGTAACCACACAACAGAGACTTACGTAGCACACAGAGGTCAACACCCCACCCTTCTTAGAAGAAAGGAAATCTTGAGGTCTGTTCTGTCTGTTTTTAACAATAACCTGAGCCACCAAAATAAACTAGTGATGGGTCTGGGAGTTGTAAGAGATCATTGTGGCCTACATACCATTGTTGTTTTCACGCGCCGTCTAGTGGGTTCCGACACATGCATACCATAGCTTGATTTAAACTCTCCGTATGCCAGTATTATTCCCTGTTATTTTGCTCCCTAAAATAACTTCCTGATCTTTAGTTCCATTTTTCATGTTCCTAAATATTAAGAAAAAAAAAAAAAAAACCAAACCCATTGCCATCGAGTCAATTCTGACTCACAGCAACCCTATAGGACAGAGTAGAACTGCCCTATGGAATTTCCAAGGAGCAGCTGGAACTGCCCTATGGAATTCCCAAGGAGCAGCTGGTGGATTTGAACTCCCAACCTTTTGGTTAGCAGCCCAGCTCTTAACCACTGTGCCACCAGAGCTCCTAAATATTAAAGGACACTAATACCTATATTCTAGTAATTGGGTAGTTATTTTTCTCTCTGAATGGATTTGCTTTCTAGCAATTAGGTAATCTGTTTCAAGCTTACAAATATTCGTATTTTTTGACCCATACATTCTTATCCTGGGAGTCTATGCCAAGGAAATAATTTTAAACATAGCAAAGCTTAATTGTGTAAAATAGTAAGAATCAAGAAACAATCTATATAGCCAAGAATTGGAAAATAGTTATGTAAATTGCAATATCATCTTTCAGTGGCATATTAGGAAGTCATTGAAAACGATGGTTATAAAAAACGTAGCATTAGGAAAATTTATCTATATATCAATTTAGTCCCCTCCTTCCAAAAAATCTGATAATTCCTGAGAGAACTAATAACTAATAAAAACTAAGCAATAAAATTCACCCTTATCACTAATTTCTGTAACACTTTAGGACTCAAATAACCTTGATTTGGGACACCTCTACTCCTAAGAGAAAGGAGCCCTGGTGGCACAGAGGAGCCCTGGTTAAGCGCTCAGCTGCAGTTCCCATAAAGATTACAGCCAAGAAAAGCCTATGGGGCAGTTCTACTCTGTCACATGGGGTCACTATGAGTTGAAATCGACTAGATGGCACCTCACAGCAACAACCTCTAAAAGAAACACCAAAAACAGGCATCCTCTTTCTAAGGTCACACTCACTTTCACCTTCACCATGAAAATAGCTGTAACACTGGAGTGTAGAGAGAGACATCTCTGCAAACCTGTTTGGTCTGAGGATACAGAGCTATAGCTTAGCACCAGCACCAACAAGTGACAATCAGGGCTGATATTTAGACACATATAATGACCTCTGGGGATTCTTAGAAACATTTGGGCAAGAGAACTCTAAATAAAAATTTGGCTTCCTGTAGCAAGCAATGGAGGTTTAGAGTATTGAAATAGCAGTGTTACTGGGTCTTCGTCCACAATCATTAGTGGGAAAACCAGATTATTGGTTATAGCAGAAGGGCCATCTCACAGCGGGAATTCTCCTCTGCAATGGAAGAATAGATCCATCTGGTGGCCTTGTGTGATAAACCCGTTAATGGCCTTTAAAAACACCTTCTCAGTTTTAACAGGAAGGGAAGCTTTAGCCACAGGTAATTTTAGAAAGCTGGCTTTGAACCAGATGAAATGGAACTAAGTGCTGGAAAGCCCCTCTGTACCCATGCCTGCGCTAAGCCCTCTGGCGGTCGTGAAAGCAGAGATCCTTGTGTTGCTAGTTCATCAGCACCATCAATTTAGAACTGTGTTTAGGGTCAAAAAGAGCTATGGGTTCCAAGAACATATAAATGACTATCCAACATTCCCCAACTCAAGTATTTGGAGGAGGAGTGAAGAAAATGTGGCCAAATGTTGCTTTCAAATGGGAAAAATGCACAAAAAGCTTTAATGAGCCCAGTGATTGGATCGTAACTATATCATAGTTGAAACTAGTTTTTAAAATCAATTAAAAAATGAGTTGCAGAAATGTCCACCTAATGGATGACATCATAGTGCAAGGCCAGTCAGGGGATCATGCCAGTAGATGGTGTAATTTGAATGAAAATGCTGAGACCTGGGTAGACCCACTTCTTACCAAATTCACATGGGTCCTAGTTATATCATTCTTTTATTCAATAAATATTAATTGAGCAACTTTGGAGTGTCAGGCACTGTTAGGCTCCAAGGATACAAAGATGATAAATGTATGGAGATAGTGGTCAGGTAGAACAAATAGATGGGAAAACAAAAAATTATAATTCATTGTGCTAAATAACAGGCCTAAGAAATTTTTGACAGCTTAACTCTAAAATGCCTGTTTTAAGTTTTAAAATACCTTGGAATTTTTCTGTTTATGGTGATGGTTACCCAATGTGAGTAATGTAACCGATATAACTAAATTGTAAACCTGAAAAATGTTGAATTGGCAAATTTGTGTCCTATATGTTTTTACAACAATTAAAAAAAAAAATACCTTGGAATTGATAACACAGCAGTTTCTTAAAGGTTCATAAAGTAGTTTATGAAAACCAAAGAAATTCTAGGATCTCAAAGATGAGTAAAGAGAAAGGTCAGGTAGTTTGTATTTACTACAAAAGTAAAAGTATAAAGACAAATGATAAACTAAAAGGTCTTAATTTACAGACAACATGATCATGTATGTAGAAAATCTAAAGAATTTACACAAAAAAAGCTACTAGAATTTTAAATGCATTTGATAAGGTCACTATATAAAAGTCAATTGTGTTTCTTCACACTAGTCACAAATATTTGGAAATTGAAATTTGAAAATAAATATCATTTACAGTTGCCTGAAATAACATGAAATATTTAGGGATAAATTTAACAAAACGTGCAAAACCTGAACACAGAAAACATTTCTGAAAAAAATTAAAGAAGACCTAAATAAATGAAGAGATATCCATGTTCATGAACTGGAAAACTCAGTATCTTTAAGAGGTTAATTCTCCCTAAAATGTCTATAGATTCAATACAATCTGAATTAATATCCCAGCAGGTATGTTTGTAGGAATTGGCTCACTGATTCAAAAATGTATGTGGAAATATAAAGTCTTAGAATAATAAAAAAGTCTTTGGGTTTCTTCTTTTTTTATTTTAATCTTTAAAATGAAAAGGTTTATTAAGATATTCTTTTCTTAACTATTTTTAAATCCTGTGATTCTGGATTTGTGGGGTAGCTACAATACAACCATAGACCCTTAGAGTAGCTACCAAGCAACGTGCTAGCCTTAAAAGTTACTAGTGTCCTAAGTTTTTTATGAAGGTGCAGGTGGTTGGGCAGAGGGGATAGTGTTTTGTCTGACCCACTCGTTCGTCATCAACATCACCAATAGCTAGAGCATGAGAGACTCATGATGAAAAGGAGTTTTTCATTACCGCGTGGGTATTGGTTCTTCTTTAATGGGTGGGTTGTTCTGTACTCAAGAACGGTGGGTCTGTGATGAGTGAAGCCACTCTGTTATGTGAGGGGGTGGGTTTAATCACAAGAGTGAATTCATGCATTTGGGTGAACACCACTACCCCATCTCCACTGAGACCACTTATATGGTCACCCACCTTAACTGTGAAATCCAGTGGGCTTGCCTCAGTTCCCTACTATTTGACTGCTTTATGTCATTCGGCATTGCTGAAACTCTCACAGAAATCTCCTCCCCCGCCCCCTTTTTTTTTAAATAAGAACAAAGTTGGAGAACTAACTGACTGCAAGATTTATCACAAATAACCAATGCAGTGTGGTATTGCTGTCAGTGTAGACATATAAATCAATGGAACAGAATAGAGAATCCAGAATAGACCCATCATATATGATTTAAATGCCAGGTAAGTCAATGCATAAGGGATAGTCTTTAATGCTATTAGAACAACTAAATATCCACACAGAAGAAAAATGAACCACGATCCTTACTTATTTCACACCATACACAAAAGTTAACTTGAAATGGATCGTAGGCCTAAATGTAAAAGCTAAAACTATAAAACTTTTAGAACAAAACATAGGAGAAAATCTTCATAATTTCGGGCTAGGCAAAAATTTCTTAGACACAAAAAAACTAACCATCAAATTTTTTTGATAAATTGGACTTCATCAGAATTAAAAACTTCCGCTCTTCAAAAGATACCATTAATGAAATGAAAAGGCAAGTTACACTCTGGAAGAAAATATTTGTAAAACATATATCTGACAAAGGACTTGTATCCACTATATATAAAGAGCTCTTAAAATGGAATAATAAAAAGACAAACAACCCACTTTAAAAGTAAGAAAAATATTTGAACAAAAAAAATTTCAAAAAGAAAATATATGAAGATACATAAATGGCACATGAAAAGATGCTCAATAAAGTTAGTCATCAGACAAGTGCAAATTAAAATCACTACATACCCACTAAAGTGGATAAATTAAAAATACTAACAATACCAAGCGTTGAAAAGGATGTGGAGCAACTGAAACCCATAAATTTCTGATGGGAAATGAAAAATGGTAAATGCTCCTTGGAAAACAGTTTGGCATTTTCTTATAAAGTTAAACACACACTATATGACCCAGCAGTCAAGAAGTCAAGTGACATATTGCATTGGGCAAATTTTCTGCAAAAGACCTTTTTAAAGTGTTAAAAGCAAAGATGTCACCTTGAGGCTGAGGTGTGCCTGACCCAAGCCAAGGTGTTTTCAGTAGCCTCATATGCATGTGAAAGCTGGACAATGAATAAGGATGACGGAAGAATTGATGCCGTTGAATTGTGGTGTTGGCAAAGAATATTGAATATACCATAGACTGCCAAAAGAATGAACAAATCTGTCTTGGAAGAAGTACAGCCAGAATGCGCCTTAGAAGCAAGAATGGTGAGACTTCATCTCACATCCTTTGGACATGTTATCAGGAGGGACCAGTCCCTGGAGCAGGACACCATGCTTGGTAAAGTAGAGGGTCAGCGAAAAAGAGGAAGACCCTCAATGAGATGGATTGACACAGTGGCAGCAACAATGGGCTCAAGCATAACAAGCATCCTTGTGCTCAAGCATCCTTGTGAGGATGGCATAGGACCAGGCAGTGTTTCGTTCTGTTGTACATAGGATTGCTATGAGTCAAAAACAACTTGACGGCACCTAACAACAACAATATATGACCCAGAAATTCCACTCCTACATTATTTCCCAATAAAAATAAAAATATATATTAACAAAAAGATTTCTATACAAATGTTCATGAAGCTTTATTTGTAATAGCCCCAAACTATAAACAACCCAAATGTGCATTAACAGGGTAATAAATAAACCAAACTGTGCTATATCCATACAATGGGATACTACTTAACAATAAAAAGGGACAAAAGACTGATACACACAACACCAAGCGTAAATTTCAAGACATTACGCTGAGTGAAAGAAGCCAGATATAAGAGTACATTCTGTATTATTCCAATACATAAAATTCTAGGACAGGTAAAACCAATCTATACGGACAAAAAGGAGATCAGCCATGGGTGGAGATGACAGGTATTGACTGCAGGGAGGCACAAGGGAACTTTTTGTGGTCATGGAAAAAAATCTTGATTGTGCTAGTGGCTACGTGGGTGTATATATTTGTCAAAACTCGTTGAACTATTCACCAAAAATGATTATACATCAATAAAGTTGTTTCTTAACCATAAAAAAAGAGAAGAAAGCGTTAAACGAAAGATAGATTTTGGGGCACTTCTGTAGAGTTCCATGCTTATGAGTGATGGTAGTATATTATTAAGGTCAATCTATAAGGCGCTTGGAGCCCTGGTGGCACAGTGGTTAAGAGCTATGGCTGCTAAACAAAAGGAAAGCAGTTCAAATCCACCAGCCGCTCCTTGGAAACCCAATGGGCAGTTCTCCTCTGTCCTATAGGGTCTCTATGAGTTGGAATCGATGCAACAGGTTTTGTGTTTTTGTTTATAATGCATTTAAAGCCATTCTAAATAAAAGAGCAGCCTTAAGGAAAGGCAATAGCTTATCTCATGGGAATTTGCATTCCATTTCAACAACAGAATTGTGGACATACAAACAATATTATATTTATTAGATACAGAAGAAATATGGCAGAGTGGTCAAGAGTCCAGCCTATGCAGTCATACTGAACTGAATTCAAATTACTATTTGCTGAACATCAATGCATCTGCTAACTTTTCTGTAAAATCAGCATCATCTATGATATAGGGTTGTTTTGAAGATTAAAGATGACGGTGCAAAGCACTTAGCATTTTATATGGCATGTAATAAGAGCTCGATAAATGTTAGCTATTATTCTTATGTTATATACTTAGGTCTTCAGAGTAAGTACTCTGTGAGGTAAACAAAGTTGGTACCACTATCTCCAGTCACCACTGGGGAGTAGAGACAGAGTGGTAAAATCATTCCCTTCAGCACTCTGAGCCCTTTTATAGCAGGTCTGGGGCTGGTCTCCAGACCTCAAGATTTCTGTTTCAATATGCTTGACACTACACCATTTTTCATTTCCACTTGACAGGGCCACTGAGCAGATATCCTGTGGTTATAGCTCAGTTAAGGAGCTAACCTAAAGGCCAGATGGGTTTCAGGAAGTACTGAAAAATTACTCTTCCAGAGCAGTGCTTCTCAAAATGTGGTCCACAAACCTATTTCTGTTCCACAGTGAAATAAGAACAAAAATTGGGAGTAAGCATTTAGAAATTTCTGTAGCAATTTGACATAGCAATTTTGTCTACTGAATCCAAATTAAAAACTGTGCTTGTGCTTTCTGTGTCTTTTTTTTTTTTTTCAATCCATTTTTCCAGCAATTCAATTTTATTCTAGTTTGCAAAAGTATCAGTCTGTGACAGATTTCAAACAACAACAATAACCTGGTCCTTTGGTCCTTTACCATAGAGAGTTTGAGACATACTGTCCTGGAGTAATAAGGATCCTTAACTGGTCAAGGGAAAAGCCCAGCGCCAAAGAGAATGAGTGCGCAAGAGTGGTGGGAAGACAACAGAGGGAAGTGCAACAGCCCTTGAATACCAGGCAGTTCCCAGGAAACACTAGGCTGCTTGGCGCCACCTGGCCCAGGTTTCCTATATCCAACATACCAGGGCTGGAGAGACTCATCTGAGCTGCTCATCGCATCATCAAACCACTCCCCAAACTAAATTTATTCAAGACCAGAGAACCACAGTCACTTCCTTTTCCTGCTTTGAGTTATCTCAGCTCTGCAGCTACTGTTCTTCTCTCCAACTTCCCCTCCCCTCCAAAGACCTCAGTGAGTCCCGTCTGACCTTCAAGATGGGCTACCAGAGAGAATCTCAGAAAATTAGAGACTTAATACTGGAAAGTCCTCTGGGGATCTTTTTGATCCAGATGGGAACACAGAATCAGAGGAAAAGTGACTTGCCCAAGGTCACTTGGCTAAGTTACTGGCAGAGACTGTCTCTTACACTTTGGTAGACTGGGTAAATGAGAAGAGAGGGCTTTTTGTGTAAATGTCTCCATCATTTATTCTACCAGATGGAGATCCAGTTAGGTTAACAACGAAACATCCAGGGCCACCACATTGTACAACCCAAGGGCCACCAACCTGTCAGAGGCATCTATGGACTGGAGCTGCGCAGCACAGCACCCTGGTCAACAACCCTAGTAGGGGGTGGGGGAGAGACTGTCATCTGTTTCATGTTTGTTAGGTTTTTAGGAAGGAAGTCAGATTAAACCAATCTATATTAACAGGGAAGAAAAATAATAATACTGAACTGATAGCAAGTGCTAAGTATGGCACTAAACATTAACATATGAAGTCTCATTGAATTATTGAATTATTGAATTATTACCCCCATTTGGTAATGAAGGAGCTGAGGTTCAGAGAGGTTATGTGTCTAAGGTCACAAAGCTAGTAGTGGCAGTGCTGGTAAATGACTCTAAATCTATCTGATACCCAAACTCAAGCCCCTTCCATCAGATCACAGGAGTCTTGACAGGGATTCAGAAGTCTTCCTTAAAATGCTCTACTCCCATTGTGTATGAGACAGGTACTGGGAGGGAAAATGTAAAGGAAGAGCTTGTAGCCTCCTCTTGGAGTCCCTGGGTGGAGCTCAGCTGCTAACTAAAATGTTGGTGGTTCGAGTCCACCTAGACGTGCCTCAGAAGAAAGCCTTGGAGATCTACTCCCGAAAAGTCAGCCATTGAAAACCCTATGAAGTACAGTTCTACTCTGACACATGTGGGGTACCAACTGGTTTTGGTTTTTTACTGGTAGCCTCATCATAACAGTTCCCAGGATACTAGGGCTGGGCAGCCTCTACTCAGAAGAGGAAAGGGGTCTTGAGTTTTTTGGGTCTATGAGCCTTCAGAGGAACATCAGGAAGCCTCTGGGATGACCCTGTTTCATTTTTTCATCTCATCAACTGCTTCCAGAATCACTTGGCTTGGTGAAGAATAATATTCTTTACAGCTACTTAGTAAGACAAACCATTATGTTATTAAGTAACAACAATGCATAGTACTAAATATTATCAAATTATGTAAACATATGCCAAGTTTCCAGTGTGTTCTTATACAGTGTGGTCATTCACTGGCACTTTTTAAAATCAAGAGGAAAACACTGCTGTTGGAATATGGGGACAAAAGTTAAACTGGAGCTAAAAACTATGAATTCTGCCGATTAGTGTATAGTTGTTTAATGTTTCATTTTTCTCTTGTTATCCTGTTTATTGTGTCTACCTTACAACTTTTTAATATTCTAATACTACCCAAAGCAGACAGCCCAGGTTAGATGATCCCAGGTAATCCATTAAAGACAGGATGGTATCTGAATCCAAATGTAAGATCTATTCCAGAGAAACTGCTGGATATGTCTACGAGTAAGTTTCTTCTCTCTTTTGGTATCAAGTTTTTCTTTTCTTTTTTGCTGGTAAAATGAAAATTTGATTATAATCTTTAAAATCCCTAAAACCTCATTGCTATAATAGCTTTAGTGACTAGAATATCTAAGTGTCTCATTTCCTCGTGTTACCATTTATGGCTTTCAACATCTTTGAAGTATCCAAGTAAAAGTTTGCATTTAAAAGTCATTCAGGTCATGTAGGAGACCTGATGTTGCCCTCTCTTTCCAGTATTTATTCTGAGTTCTTCACCTTGACATTTTACTGAATCCACCTTAAAAAAAAAAAAAAAAAAAAAACCCATTGGAGTCGAGTCAGCTGACTCATAGTGACCCTATAGGACAGAGTAGAACTGCACCATAGGGTTTCCAAGAAGCAGCTGGTAGATTCGATCAGTCGACCTTTTAGATAGCAGCCAAGCTCTTAACCACCACACCACCAGAGCTCCAAATCCACCTTAGCCCATCTGAAGTCACTCTATACCCTAGACACATATTTATATTTATGTAGATAGACAGAGAGAGAGAGAGAACCTCAGCACGCGAGTCATTTCCTCTCTGAATTCTGTCATGTACTAACCAAGGAAGAAAGGTGGCTAACATAATAGACCTACCTGGGGAAATAGCAGAGCTTCTAGAAACAAAAGAGAGATAATAGGTTGGGGGGATAAGAGGATGAGAAGAGAAACACACAATGACACGTGCAGGGACACACAGGGACAGATTCAAGAAAAAACACAAAGACACATAGACATGAGCTATCTTCTCTTTTTCCTTTCTTCCACCCTTCCCTGAGTCTCTGAATTTCCCCTGGGCTCTTCCTTCACACCCCCTTTCCCTCTTCCCAGATGTCTTGGCACCTACTCGATGTGTTCTGTGCGCCCAGAACCTTCGACGGTCTTGGCTCCCCACCGTTGCTCCTTCTCAGAGATGTCATTCTGCAAAAGATAGTACTTAGCAGTAAGTGATGGGAAGAGGTGTGCCACGCCAGGGGCCACACAGCTGATGACACACATGTGTTTCACGTCCCCTGCATCAACTGTCTCCTTCAGGCTGGGTCATTATTCAGGCTCCACTCTGATCCCATGTTAAAATTAAGCTGGTAAACTGAGAAATCTTCCTTCCTGCTCTGTATCCCTCATACTTTTCCCTCCAGGTCTCCTATAACTTATCAGTGCCCCCAAATCACACATGTACAGCCCAAATCCTGGATCAGAAGCCAAAGGCGACCCGTATTAACCTGCTTCTCACTTCAGCATAGCCTGTCATAGCCTTGCAATCACACTGTCCAGCCCGTCCGCTCCTGTCTCCTTCCATCCTCAACACCAGCTATCATGCATGCTCCACTCATGACAGCAGACTGTCCTACCAGTAATCCCACATTGAGGGCTGTATCAGTCCCAGACTATCCTTTTCCAAGCCCCTCAGAGGTCACAGAGCAGCCCAGATGCACCCCCCCTTAATTGTCTGAGCAAAGCTACTTCCAAACTCACCACAAAGTCAGGGTCGGTGTCCCAGTCATCCCCCTGGGTCTCCACGGAAACAGATACATCATGCCCCACTACAGACTTCCACATCTGAGGGGGACAGGAGACAGGAATAAGTAGGACAAAAAAGCATCAAGGATAGAGAAAAAAAGAAGGCTGAAGCCTGTAATAAAAGGGCCTCAGGGTTTCTTGCCATTTTTTTTTCTTTTTGGAAGAGAATATAAGCTGAAGCAAAGCAGGTGGGAGTTTTAAACCTTGAAAACATTATGTTGAGTGAAATAAGTCAATCACAAAAAGAAAAATATTGTTGATCTCACTAATATAAAACAGAATAGGCAAATGTATAAGATCAGAGTTTAACAGTGGTTACCAGAGGAAAGGGGAAAGAAGAGGATCTTTGCTTAGCTTGCATTGTCATTGTTGTTGCTGTTAGGTGCCATCAAGTCAATTCCGACTCATAGTGACCGTACGTACAACAGAACGAAACACTGCCCAGTCCTGTGCCCTCCTCACAATCGTTGTTATACTTGAGCCCAATGTTTTGTTATAGCCACTGTGTCAGTCCATCTTGTTGAGGGTCTTCCTCTTGTTCGCTGACCTCTGCTTTAGCAAGTATGATGCCCCTCTCCAGGGACTGGTCCTCCTGATAACATGTCCAAAGTATGTGAGGCAAACTTTCACCATTCTTGCTTCTAATGAGCATTCTGGCTTTACTTCTTCCAAGACAGATTTGTTTGTTCTGGCAGTCCATGGTATATTCAATATTCTTCACCAACACCATAATTCAAAGGCATCAATTCTTCTTTGGTCTTCCTTATTCATTGTCCAGCTTTCACATGCATATGAGGTGATTGAAAACACCATGGCTTGGGTCAGGCACACCTTAGTCCTTAAGTGACATCTTTGCTTTTTAACATTTTAAAGAGTTAGAATTGAGTCTCTGCTTATGGGAACAGAAAATATGGCAGTGGATGTTGGTGATGGTTGTACAACATAATTGATGTAATTTGTTTCATTGAATCATGCAAGTGACAAATGTTGAATTGGCAAATGTTGTGTTACTTCTATTTTTACAATTAAAAAAAGCACTTTCTGCCCAGTTTGATGGGGGGAGGGCTTAATTAAGAGAAACTGAGTCTGGAGGGAAGTCATCTTGGGTGTAGGTAGTGCTAAATAAGCTGGATATCAAACCTGGGATTGTCTGCCTGTGTCCAGAGACCAGCCAGGCAGCAGCTTGGGGTGGTATTCAATGACAGAATGACATCTGTAAGAAGGAGGAAGGGTGGGGAGCCAAGATCATGGAGGGTGCTGGGCACAGAGAGCATAGGTTTCTACAGATGATTCCTTTTATAGTGCTCAAAATAGAAATTGGTCCAGTTCCTGCCGAAGTGAACAGCATCTATACTCCTCTTAACAATCCACTTAACTCTATTGAGAATTTTTCTGACATCCAGTCCAAGTACCATCCCACCTCCTCTCTGAGACCACCTGTGGGCATCTGCTTGAGGTCATAGGGACCCTGAACAATGCATGGGGAAGCACCATTCACTGGGGAAAGTAATTTCTTTCCAATTTTTAAAAACAGTTCCAATTTACTTCTAAAGAAGACAACTGGTTCAAAATACAACATATAAAAATCCATATTTTGAACATAAGAGGTATTCAACTTTTATTAACTAAATAAATGCAAAAGAAATACGTTGAGAACACTCGCTGGAAGCGGGGCCAAATCCTTCCTCTGTGGGGCGTCTCCAGGTCAGCTGTTGGGGGTGCAGGAGTGGGGGCTGCACAGCTGCTCTGCATCTGTGGGTCTCAGACCTTGTTGTAAAGAGGTGACAGCGGACAATGCTCACCCACCCCACGGAGACCTCTGGACCCTGGCACCACTTGCTAGCTGAAAACTTTCCAACCCATCTTTCCCTGCCCCGCCATCTCATCCCACTCTCCAGACCTTCCCCCATGCTCTTCATTTTCTCTCAAAGGAGTCTCTTTTACAAACGCTTTCCTGTCTGGTCACATAGGCCCTCAGATTCTCCTTTCTAGTTTTCTATTTCCTCTTGAAACCACCCTTCTCCACTCCACTCTCTTTGAACAACCAGCCCCTTGGAAACTCCATCTACAGGGGTTTGGGTGCAAAGCGGGAAAAGGAGATGCTGAGAGGACACTGCAGAAGTGTTGACTGAGGCACCTGACTGTGAGTTGAGTCACTGCAGAGAGCAGCTCTGCCTCCCCTGCCAGGGTGACAGTTATGGACAGGGGCAGATAGATGGGACCTGTGATCCTGGATCCTTGCATCCCTGTCTGTTTCTCATGCCCTGGCTCCTGGACTGTGCTGTAGCAACAGGACTTAATACAGAAAACTAGAAAGGAGAAGTTTCTGAAATATTTGTGTGCAATAAGGAAGCAATGAGGACCGACAGTCCTGTCGTCTGTCCTTCTATTCCTCTGAGGCGTCAGCCCGACTCTCCCAGAAATCTCCCATTTTTCTCCCATTCTTGAAATAAAGAGAAGAGTTTCTGACATAGAGACAATGTGGTGTCCTTGACCTACTGGCCAGAAATAGGGAAGCCAAGAAGTTCTCTCTAGAGTTGGGATACTGAAGAGGAATGTGGTTGGGCAGGGATCTTAGACATAGTCAAGGGTCTCAGCACGAGACTGACTTAGAGCATCAGTATAATACATGGACTGGGAGTCAAAAGACCTGGTGATCACCCTCGAGGAAACACAGGTAAGAGAATGAACGTAAAGTATGTTCTTATGTGCCAGGCACCAGTCTAGGCGATTTACAAACATTAACTCAAATAATTTGGCAAATCACTGAATAATTATTGACTCTCAGTTTTCCCAATGGAAAATTAAATGAAGGGGTCAACTTAGCTAACCTATAAAGTCCCTTCCATTTCTGACATTCTGGGATTCTGTGATCCTGCAATCACAGAAACTAGTCCAGCTGAACCATCACGCATGACTTCACTATGGGTCTCAGCACTAGTCTACATTAGCTAGTACTTCCTGATCTGTTACACCATTTCCTATGTGGGTTTTGCCTCTCTGGCTAGACCATATGCTCTTCAAAGGCAGAGACTCATCTTTATCTCCTGTGGTCCTTCTCACAATCCAGTGTCTAGGAGCAGCAGGCCTCAGAGGGATGGAGATGGTCAACAGAGACCAGGCAATATTTTGCGTGGTCTAGGGTCTTGACTGGCTGCTGAATCCTGCTCCCCTGGGCTCCAGCCCTTCCTCTGTTTCCATCCCCAGATGCTCATTTCCCACAACCTCTCACACCCTGCCTTCCTGGCCATAAAAGTTTAAAAAGGCTAATAACTGCGTCCCTCACCCTCACAAGGGACTAAAAAACAGGTAGATTCCTTTTACTTCCTCTCTTGCTCTCCAACTCCCCCCACTGCTCAGCGCACCCACCTCCAATCGTGTGAGTGTCTGGCTCTCAGAATCCCAGCTCCTCACGAAGACGCCTGGCTCCCTCTCTGGCTGCTGCCACTCAGCTAAAGAACTTCTGAGCTGCTGCTTCAGTTCCGTTATTCAGGTTGCTGTCATTTCCTGCTACCCTGTCTTCACAGCTACTTCCTGAAGTTTGAGTCAGTTCCTTCTTAACCCAAAAAACTCATTGCCCTCAAGTCGATACTGGCTCATAGTGACCCTATAGGACAGAGTAGAACTGCTCCACAGGGTTTCCAAGGCTGTAAATCTTTATGGAAACTGACTGCCACATTTTTCTTCCACAGAGAAGCTAGTGGATTCAAACCACTGACCTTTCTGTTAGCAGCTGAGCACTTAACCACCAGGGCTCCTTTCCTTCTTCTTAGGGATTTAACTTCAAAAAGATTAATTAGAAGCTTCTGTGGTTACTCTTTTGCAAGCTTTGAGGAGCATGAGGAAGTGATAGAAAATCCTGCTCTTACTCAGCATTTATAGTCTAGTCAGGAAAGCAAAACATTCAACCAGAAAACATAAGAAGAATGCTATAGGACTGCATATGTGTCCTAAATGTGGTGGGCAGTTGCATCTGTTGTAGTAAAAGAATTCAGAGAAGAATTTGCAATGGGCTGTTCCAACTCATGGCAACCCCATGAGTGCCAGAGTAGAGCTGTGCTCCACAGGGTTTTCAATTGCTGGGTTTTTTTTTTTTTTTTTTTTTTTTTTTTTGGCAGTAGATTGCCAGGTCATTCTTCCAAGGAGCCTCTGGGTAGACTCAAATCTTCAACCTTTCAGTTAGCAGCCAAGCATATTAACCATTTGCACCCCCCAGGGACTCCGGGATAGGCTGTAGTGAACAAGAAATTCTTAGAGAGAAAGGTGATTTTATGTAGATCTTGAAGGGTAAGATTGAAAAGAAACTCTACTTCTATGTTGCTCACAGCACTTAAAACTGGTGTCATGGATTGAACTGTGTCCTCCAAAAATATCTGTCAACTTGGCGTGGTCATGATTGTATGATTGATTTCCCTATGTGTTGTATATTCTATCACTATGATGTAGTAAGATGGAAAAGTGGACCAAGAAAGTAGTGTGGGGAGCAGAGTACATACGTCCTTTGGACCTGAGATTCCTGTGCTGAGATGCTCCTAGACCAAGGGGAGAGTGATGTCAAGGACCTTCCTCCAGAGCCGACAGAGAGAGAAAGCCTTCCCCTGGAGCCGGTGCCCTGAATTCAGACTTCTAGTTTACTGGACTGTGAGAGAATAAATTTCTGTTTTTTAAAGCCATCCACTTGTGGTATTTCTGTTATAGCAGCACTAGATGACTAAGACAACTGGGGTTTACATGTCCAAAAAACATTGATGCATTCAATGAAATAATGAGGGAAAAACTTGTTGGGGAAAGGCAAGACATGGAGGCAGAAAGGTTCATAGCTTGTTTGCAAGAGTGAGGTGTCTGAGCTAACTGGTAAAAAAGATTTGGTTCCAGATAGTAGGAAGTCTGAAAGAACCAAGCGGTACCAGATGATAGACAGTCTGTGGTATTCTGTGTTACTGCTCATCAGGATTTGCTGCCCCTCCCTTCCTTCTTGAAGTCAGACTTAGTCAGGTGACTCATTCTGGCCAGTGAGGTATGAGAACGGAGGAACATCGCTTTCTGGGGGAGACTTTTAAGACCAGCACAAGCTTTGCCGTGCAACACGCAATTCTCCAGAGTGGCTCCTCTGGCAGCCTGGGTCCGCAAGTGAGGATGATGCAACCACTAACCAAAAGGTCAGCAGTCTGAACCCACCAGCTTCTCTGTGGGAGAAAGATGTGGTGGTTTGCTTCTGTAAAGATTAAACCCATTAGAAAAACCAAATCCCTTGCCATCCAGTTGATTCCAACTAAAAGCGACCTTATAGGACAGGGTAGAACTACCCCACTTGGTTTCCAAAGCTGTAATCTTTATGGAAGCAGACTGCCACATCTTTCTCCCATGGAGAGACTAATGGGTTCGAACTGCTGACCTTTCAGTTAGCAGCCGAGTACTTAACTACTGTACCACCATAGCTCCTTCCGTAAAGATTACGGCCTTGGAAACCCTATGGGGCAGTTCTCCTCTGTCTTACAGTGTTGCTATGAGTTGGAATGGGCTCGAGGTTACACAACAACAACAAGGCCACTTCTAAATCTAAGGATTCTATGCCAAGAGGAGTTTTATTTATTGATCTCTCCTACTTCATGACCTATTTATCAGAGCAGGGCCAAAGTTATTTTAAGGAAGAATACATTTGTAGAAATAAAAAACAAAACAAAAAAACTGAGATGATTTGGAATTCTCAAGTCAAAAGTAGGAATTATCAGATCAGATATTTGACACACCATCCAGGTACACAGTTTTCTAGAGAAATCCTAGAATTTAATCGAAGCCCCACAACTCCTTAGCAAATGCCCCAAGCTCATTTCTGAGAGGCAGTGGCACATAGAAATAGTATGGGTTTGGAAGACACATAGACTCAGTTCAATTAAGCCACTTATTGTATCTTGAGAAAGTGTGTCAGGTTTTCTCAAGCAGCAACTTAATATGAAAATATAATACCAAAACCAAACCTAACCCTTGAGACTATTGCCCTAAGATACCCTTTTAACCCAGAACTGAAGCCACTCACAAAGGTCACTTCTCAGCCAATTAACAGATTGGCCTATAAAATAAACAGTAACACCTGTGAAGAATGTGCTCCTTTACACAATCAACTCTAGGAGACCAAATGGTCAACATCTACACAAAAGTGAAGATGAGAAGGCAGGGAAGGGCAGGGAAACTGGATGGATGGAAATGGGTTAGGCATGGTGGAAATGGGGAGAGTGCTGACACATTGTGGGGATTGTAACAATGTCACAGAACAATTTGTGTATGAATTGTTGTATGGCAATCTAATTTGCTGTGTAAACTTTCACCTAAAACACAATAAAATATTCAAAAATAAATAAACCAAATCTGTTGTGTTGAGTCCATCTTGCCCAATGGTGATCCTATATGTATCAGAGTAGAACTGCCCTCCATAGGGTTTTCAGTGGCTGTAAACTTACAGGTGGCCCCTAGGTAGCACAAACAGTTTGCTCTCAACTACTAACTTAAAGATTTGTGGTTCCAATCTACTCGGAGGTGCCATGGAAGGCCTGGCAGTCGGTTTCGGTAAAGGTGATAGCCAAGAACACCCTGTGGAGCAGTTCTACTCTGTAACATATGAGGTCACCATGAGTCAGAATCGACTCAATGACAACGGGTTTGGTTTTTGTTTCAAATTTCACAGAAGTAGATCACCAAGCCTTCATCTGAGGCGCCACTGGATGGATTCTAATCGCCAATCTTTTGGTTTAGTAGCCAAGTGCAAACCTGGGACCTAAAAACATAATGCCAACTGGATCAATAATCAATACCACGATAAACGGAGAACATGTTGAAGTTGTCAAGGATTTCATTTTACTTGGACCCACAATTAACATCCATGGTAGCAGCAGTCAAGAAATGAAACGATGTATTGCATTGGGCAAATCTGTTGCAAAAGACCTCTTTAAAGTGCTAAAAAGCAAAGATGTCACTTTAAGGACTACAGTGGGCCTGGCCCAAGCCATGGTGTTTTCAATCACTTCGTATGCATGCGAAAGCCGGGCAGTGAATAAAGAAGACCGAAGAAGAATTGATGTCTTTGAATTATGGAGTTGGTGAAGAATACTGAATATACCATGGACTGTCAGAAGAACAAATCTGTCTTAGAGGAAGTACAGCCAGAATGCTCCTTAAAAAGAAGGATGGTGAGACTTTATCTCACATACTTTGACATGTTACCAGGAGGGACTAGTCCCCGAGTCCCTGGAGAAAGACATCATGCTTAGCAGAGGGTCAGTGAAAAAGACGAACACCCTTAATGAGATAGATTGACACAGTGGCTGCATTGATGGGCTCAAACGTAGCAATGATTGCGAGGATGGCACAGGAGTGGGCAGTATTGTCTTCTGTTGTACATAGGGTCGCTATAAGTTGGGAGTGACTCAATGGCACCTAACAACAACAATCAGCTATATGCTATTAGAGCTCCCTTTCTCCACTCCAACCCAGAGGGATCTGTAAAGGCCTGATGTTTTCTGTTATGTACCAGACAAGAGTTCTCCCAAGACATCCCCTGCATATTCTCTGCTCTAATGCTCCGTGAACCTCGTGCACTAAGGCCCAGCCTCGTTGGTTCAGTGGCAGGATGAGATTTCCTCACTCCACCTAATCACTCTGGGCTCTAGTGGCTAAGGCTGGAAGGACAACATGCAGCTATTACTGATGTTGGCCAGTGAGGAGGCCTGAGCCTGTAGAGCTTTCTACCACTGTATCCATTCCGAGCTACTCCACCCCCACCTACTTGTCCTACGTGCCTTCATTCCCCAGTATGCAAACATTCGTATACAAGTACCCATGTACACATACATTCGCACACATGCACACACCACCGCAATTCTTCATTCTGAAAATAATTTTATTATGTTACAGTTCTTCAGGAATATTCCTGAGATGCTGTGAGCAAGACTTGGTCACCAGAGGACAAAGGATTACAGCAGAACAGCCAGTCCACCAGTCTTCTCTCTTCCTTGGGTGGTGCGAGCAGGCAGGAGACCCATCACGTGCATAGCGAAAAATAACTAATGGGCAAGGGTGGCGGGGTTGGGGGCAAGGAATAGGCACAACTGGAATTCGATCTTGGCTGTCATTCTCAGGCCTAGATTTAAATATCTCATCTTCCCTATATTCTCCTTCCATTTGTCTCAGCACTCTGTTACCACAGAAGGCAGATGAGTATGGGGCTGAGAAACTGGAATAACCGTCACCAACCACAAAGAAGCCAGGAGTGGCAGTGTGACCCCTGGTCACACACTCCCAGGCTGGGGCTCAATGACTCACCTAGGCTGGCTCCTGTTGGCCCCCAGGCACTGTCTCAGGGCGCGCATTCAAGGCATGTCCAGATAAGACAGGAATGACAGGAATCTGAGTCACACCGTCCACAGCCACAGCCAGTTCTTTCAGTCTTTCAGTGAAAGGCATGGGTCACTTAACACCTTTTATGTATGAGACTAGGGGCACTGGCCACAGGATCTTATCCTTACAGCCCACAGTCACACATTCTCATTCCAGATACGCCCTCCCCTGGGACCCAACAGCTAAAAGATAGGCCCTGGGGAGTTCTTCAGCTCCCACCCTACTCTGCAAGAGGCCCAATCAGATGTCCCGTGAGGTGATGTGTTCATTCCCCAGAACTTTGTTTATGGCAGCACCATCTTCCCCATGAAGCAGAAGAAAATATAGAGTCAAATGAGGCAAAGAAAGTATCAATCAAAATGATACTGGACTTCAGATTATTAGGTTTATTGGAACCATCCTCCTGGCTGAAGGATACCCCACAGCATCAAACAGGACCATAAAAGATGATCAGAGCCCTGCAAAATCTGAACAAATACTAGGCTCAACAAACCAACTGTGGGGTCTCCTCAGATTATGCAGATGAGTTCAGGCCCTGGGCAGTAGAAGAAGACAGACTTGCTTGCCGGTCTCTGCATCTCCAACGTGTGCACATATCACCTCTGCTTTTGCAGGCATTTTCCATGAAGAGTTAGAAAGTTGGCCTGGAAGTGGAAACACTGTTCCTTTGGAATCGATGGTTCTGACATTAGGGGTGAGAGAAAGCCAAGTTCTTAGGTGAGGGGTCCAAAAGGTGACAACTAGGTTTATAAATGGCCGGTGAAGCACAGAATGAGTAGGACATGAACCATCAAAAAGTAGATGGCTGCTAGCAGTGGCACTCGGGTACGGGAATGACAGAGCGAACGCAGGACTCGCTTCCATCCAGCACCACTCCGCGTCTGAAAGAAAAATCTGAACATCAGAGAGTTTCCCCCTCTAGGGATATGGCCCTTCCCCTTCCCCAGTCGTCTCACATTTAAGCAACACTGATCTAAGCAGTGCAGAACAGGGTATCCTGGGAGAAAGGTCTCTCAGGGTCGATGGTTTGGCAAATTCCACCAGGTTCCCCCAACCTTCCATACTCTTCCAGTCTTAGACCCATCAGCTACTCACCGACAGGATTTCCACATTCCCTCTCCCTGACTCCTGCCCTCAATTCAGCCAGCCCTATCCAATAGCATAGCCCCCTCTCTTGACCTTCCTTCTCTTCTTACCCTTCGACAGCTGCTGCTTGTAAGGTCTATTAATATCGCCTGCTCCTGGGTACCACAGGAGCCAATGATAGGAGTCCGGACAGAGTCCCACTCGCTGTGCTCCAACCTGTGTTGAGAAAAAAGATGGCTGGCATTGGTTCACGAGTGTGAGAGAGGGGCAGGTCAGGTGAAGTCCTCCCAGCCATCGTGCCGGGTGACACAGCTCCGTGGACTCCCAGCTAAGGCCGCTACCCAATCCCTGCCCTCCTGCATCTACAGGCAGGCAGGTTTTTTCCAACAGCAGTAAAAGGTGGTAATAACCACCATGAATCAACTGCCTCCTACCTATCAGGTGCCAGACTAAGTGCTTCACACATATTTAATTCTCAGGTTTTGAGGTTGGTGTTGTAATCTTCAAAGCATGGCGTGAAGAGGTTAGACTACTGGCTTATGCTGGCACAGCTGGTTAAGAGGTAGAGCCAGTATTCAAAACCCAGGCTAGTCTCTAAACCCCATGCTCTTTTACTCCCACTAGAATACACCTCAGAGAAACTCATTTAAAATTTTTTTTAAAAAAATTTATTAAAGACTAATAGGCAAAAGCATCCAAGAAAGACTTCCGTGAGGTCCGTAGAAGTAAACTGAACTGTCAGCAGTCTTTACTGCTTCCTGCTCCATTTTGGTGTCAATTTGCCTATTTATTTAATGCTGGAACTTCTCCATTTAACGAATTTCTCCTTTTAACTATAGCTCCCTTTATCCTCTCAATGGCTTCTCACAAAAATACGAACTGTATCAAAGGAAGGAGATGCAGGCAACATGGCACATCTGACGGCGCATTTGCCTGTAGGGACACACTCTTTAAGTGAGGTGGAGAGAGCGGAGCTCTACAGATGTTTCTTCCATTGAAGGCATATCCGTTAGCCTGATACTCCCGGACTCTCTTTGCAGACCACACACTTTTCTCCAGGAGAAAAGGAATACCTTAATCTGATGTGCACATTCAGAAAGAGAACTGAGTGTGCACAGCCTAGCTCCTTCCCCACTCTCTTCCTCTTGAAAGCTGGGCTGGCTGCAGAGTACACTTTCTGTGTCTGTTCCTCCATGTGATAAGCTTCTCAGGGGAAGCCTTGATCTGGTTCAGCATGGTCTCTTACTACAGTAAAATCTGCAAAAGCCGGAACTTGTGGAAGGTGGAAACCTGTCAGAGACGGAAACTCAAATATTTTCTACTAATAGAGAGCGACAGAAAAGTGGTAAGACCGTACTCTGTCAAAGGCAGAAAACTTGTGAGACCCGGAAACACAAGGCAGTCTTGTCGAGTTCTGGCTCTCACAAGTTTCACTGTATATTGGTTAAGTCTGTCAACTTCTCTAAGGCCAGTCTGAGGATGAACTGTTTGTAGGTGGTGGCGCAAAGAACAGTATGGGCTGCTTTTAAAGTGAGGCTACTGAGTTCTGCATACGGTTCTAACATTAAATGTCAGAACCAGGCCTAGCTAGGCAGCACTGGAGTCGCCTCCCTAATGTCCACTCTGCATCAGGGCCAAAAGGGAACTGTGCAGAGGCTAACCACAGATTAACGTGGCTTAACATGGCTTAACGTGGCTCGTCCACAGGCTAGGGAGTCATCCCTCTCTATGCAGTCTCAAGCTGGCCTGGGACAGATAATTATACAAGGGGGATAGCTTCCCAAAGGGTCAGGTTTCATGGGTCTAAACAATTCCAAGTGGCGGCAGAACAGCCACGGGTGCACGGGCCTGAGAACACTCAGCAGAGATGGTGAAGTCTGTGCTGCGTCCCTGCAGAGGCCACCCTCAAAGATGCACACCAAGGCCCAAAAGGGGATGAGTATTTCAAAGTGGTGACTATCTGCATGGGGAAGGAATGTATCCCAGATAAGGTGTAGATCTGAGGTGACTAGACTGCCACCTCTGCACATTTCTAAACTTTGCAAGAAGGTATTAATATCACAATGCCACTCTCTGAGGAAGAGCCAGTATTACATAGTGGCTTTTCTTTCTGAATATGGTAAAAGTTAAGACTTGCTTTTAATGCTTCCTTCCATATAAAGGGACATCCAACAGCAAAATGTGTGTAGCCACTCTCCACCTCCTCACTCAGTGATTCTCCTGACTGGTGAGTCTGAGTAAAGAACTGGGGATGCAGTGTAGCTCTGCTCTTCCATGACTGCTCTTGGAGCAAACTGCTCATGAGAAGTGCAACCTGCTGTGCTACACCAGTGCTCTAGTGTTTACAGGGCAGGTTCTTCTCCAGGGAGGGAAGCCTGTTCTGGACCAACATTGCCTGGGACCCGAAGGGGGAGTTCAGGGTGAGGAAGCATATTTGCCAATGAATCGAAAGCCACATTCTTTCCATATAAGCTTTATAAAGTAATCTGTCAGTCTCCCATCTGTTTCAATCTTTAAAAAATTTTTTTCAATTGATTCATTTCTCTGATAGAGAATGGTGTTGCTATTTATTCGGCCTTCTAAAGAACATAATATCTACCTCATATGGCTATTGTTGGGTTACAGTATCTTTCATAGCTTATTTCACATCACATGAATTAAGCTAAGAGAGAGATTTTATCCCAACAAGAACCATGTGAGGTAGACGTTAAGAGATGAGAAATAAGAAGTCAAAGAATGGTACTATTATTACTCTCTAAGAACGACTGCTTTGGCAAGTAAGGGCCTCCTGGACCCCAAACTGCAGTGTTCTCTTGGGTGACCACAATGACCCTAAACTCACTACAGTATCCATCTCAAGACAGAAATAAGGTTGGAAGTTTGGCAGCTGACATGTTCATCAGTACATATTCACGACATATGATCAGAAGTGAAAACAGGTTCTCTCCCTCAGCTCTTTACCTCCTGATCTGCTCTTCGGCCACGGAGAGCGCAGTCTCAGCGGCCACTCTTTGGTCTCGCTCTTCTTCCAGCAGCTTCCTTAACTCGCTCACCTCCTGTTTAGTGTTGCACAGCTGCTGCTGGGCTTCAGAAAAGCTTCGGATAAAAGGCAAACACATAGCATCACTAAATGCAGGACGCAGCTGCTGAGAGGTGGGATTCCAAGTCTTCAGGAGGTCTTCACAAGGTTATAAAGCAGGAAAATTTATTGAAGCAGGTCTGAACACAAAGGATATTTTCAAGGCATAGCCATACAGAGATTAAATTAAGCTGTAGAAAGTGTCTTACGAGATTTTGGGGATTGACTGAGTATCTTTTATTTTAATATTACAGTGGTGTGTTGGTGTTGGAGTTTTAGTTTTCTAAGCTTTTCACACACAATTAATGTGTTAGTAACAAACTACTTAACCCTCACATCAATTCTGTGAGACCAAGGAGACAATAAGACATATTAAATCCACACAGTGGACTCTAGTTCCGTCTAGATTCCTGCCCACATTTCTGTATATGCAGAGCATGTCCAGGGTGAGAGTCCTTGCCCCTACCTCAGCTGTGGCTCCCTCAGTTCCTCAGGAGAACTCTTCCTGTGAGCTCCATTCTTTTCCTGGGGAGCTCCTGGAGCAACATCTAGATTGAGTGGTCCCTAGAAGAATAAGCTCAGTGAATCAGTGATGAAAGCTTATAAGGAATGTACATGGGCAAAATGAAAACTCACTTAACACTGAAGAGAATGAAAAGTCTTGAGGAGGAATAGTCCCACTTAAAGTTTTCCTCAAGTTCAGATTTAGAAGGTGAGAATCCTCTTTGCATGTAGATTAATTCTCTACATAAAACTCTTGCCTTGATGAGATTTTATCCCAGATTCTCATCTTTGAATAATCTCTCCTCTTAGAAGTTTAAAGGCTCACCATGAAGTCTGCTGCCTTCTAGTGTAGGCTCAGGAATTTCCAGAAGCCACTCTGGCCCTTCCCTTGCTCAACATTCCCTCCTAAACCCCTCCTCTTCCTTCCTTACAAGTCTAATTTATCTCCATACTAAACCTCAGTCTCCTCCAACTTCAAGTGCACGCCTATTCAAGTCTATCAATAGCTCTGCCGTCCTTGATTTCTCAGGTCCATACCTTCCTACAGATTTATTTCTTGAAGCAAAATCAAACACTGTCTAGTTTCAGAGTCCTAAACGCCTGTCACCACTGTTTTCCACTCACTGTGTGATTTCTCTCCCACCAACTCACTGATCTTTTTCTTCTAATCCTTTCACTCTGTGATGTTTTTGATTCCCACCTCAGTTACTGCTCTCTTGCTCTCTCCCACTTTCTTCCCTCACATCGAATAGTCAGCCTGAACCCTCTTCAATGGTGTTCTTTATGCATTATCACTTGTACTCAATTTCGTTACACTTTTCCCAGCCTCTCATCTTCTTACCGCCTGCAGCAATTGAACCTGCTTCTCCAAAACTGCACAGTGATTATACAGGTCACTGTAGTGCTGCTGGCTCTCACGAAGACTCTGACTAGTATCGCAGAGCTGAACTGAAAGGGTATTTTTCTCTTCGAGCAGCTGAGAGAACTGAAACAGAGAGGAGAGGATAAGCACCATCCTACAGAACTGCTTCACACCAAGCGCGAAGAGCTTAGGCTAACCGTCCTGAGTTTTCGGGATCAAATGTTTTTTAGAAAGGATCTTTATCTCAATAGTAGCAACTATAGCACTGTGGTTCCTTGAAAATAAGGAAACTCAGAAGTTTTTCAGCTGAGAAAGGAAAATAATTCTAGAGGAGTAGCAGGAAACTTTTTTACATGGTGTCCAGTACATTGACTGAAAAACCAGGAAGCAAGCGATCTAACAGGATAGCCTATCCCAGATATATAAGAGAAGGAAGACGGTAACTTGGCTCCAAGTTTAAGTTATTAACAAATGACTATAATCACCAGAGCTCAAACAATAACATTACTGGGCAGATTTTCCTCAATGCCATAGAGTTACAAGTTACCAAGAGAGTAGAATAAACCAAAATTTGAATACATGGTTGGAGAGAGAAACAGAATAAATCCTAACAGGCCTATGTACACGTAAGATACTATATTGGAAGCATAGACTCTCAGGTGGAAAACATATGTATAGTCACTGAAAGCAGATTCTCCTCTGCTGCATGAATGACGTGTAGTCAGTCAGTCTTTCCTTGAACATAGTCAGTGTCAGGGAGCTCACTACCTGAAAAAGTAGCCCAAGCCATTTTTACCATGTCAAAACCAGAGGATTATCTTTTATATTGAAAAAAAATCTACCCATTGTAGTTTCCACTCATTGATATGACTTCAGTCCTCTGAAACTATAATTCTAATTCCTCTATCACAGGCTGTCAAGTTTTTCAATTTAGTTATGATTAACACCCAGATACATTAACAACAACAGAGTTGTCTCTCCGAAGATGACATACATTGTATGAGAAAACACGGGTGTACCTGGCTGCATATTTGGCCTTTTCCTTGAGTACTTTTTCTTATGAGTACTCTGGGGTGAACATTTGTGTATAAAAGTTGAGTCAAATGATGTTTTAGAGAAGACGAATAGTTTTCTAGAGATACTCTGGGAAAGGACATTTGATGTGTTCAGAAAATTAGAACATGAAAACCCACATGGTAAAACTATTTGCACAACCAGAATGAAAAGCACAAAAAAACCACCTTACATCTAAACAGCAATTTTTAGTTTATAAAGCATTTTCACAAGTATCGCCTTATTTGAAAGGTAGGAAAAGGATTTCTGTCCCTGTCTACAGATGAAAAATAAACCAAAAAAAAAAAAGAGATAAATGAGGAGTAGTGATGTGCCTGACGCCATGTGGCTAACAGATGCAGCACTGAGCAAAGTTCTTGATCCCAAGGCTATAGCTCTATCTACTACCTGACCATATCCTATTCCGGGAAGTTAAGCAAGTTGTGGGGTTTTCTGGGGGGTGGGGAGTGTTCAGTAAAGGGCCTTGAGAAACAAAACTAATACGCAGACAGAGGTAGCTGGGCACAATGACAACTCCTGGGTTCTGAGATGAGGAATAACATGATTCCCTCCTAACACAGGAAGGAAGTTAATTCTCCTGGTCATGATGAATAGCCTAAGCTATACAAAACCAAACCAAACCAAACCAAATATCCCTTAGTGCTAAAAAAAAATCCTAAAATTTTTTCCTTAGCATATCCTACAAGAGAAAGGGCAGACTTGTAAAACGCACTGCAAGCAGAAACACCTTTAACTAGAGAAGTCTAATTGCTTATAATAAGCCAGTCACCTTTTATAATGTTTGCATTATTTTGTCTAAGATAAACACAAGTCCCTCTAGCTTGGGGACTGGCAAACTACGATAGGGGCCTACTGCTTGTTTTTGTAACTAAGGCTTTACTGGAACGCAGCCACACCCATTTGTTTATATATTGTCTGACTGCTTTTGTGCTACAACTACAGAGCTGAATAGTTGCGACAGAGACCAAAAGGCCATCAAGCCAGAAATATTTGCCATCTGGGCCTTCAAGAAGCAGTCTGCTGATCCTCATTCTAATAAGCTATTGTATTTCATTGTATATGCACTTGAAAAATAGGAATGGCATGATGGTGGTCCAGTGGTAGAATTCTCACCTTCTCTGTGGGAGTCCTGAGTTCAACTCCTGGTCAATGCACCTCATGCACAGCCATCACCGGTCTGTCAGTGGAGGTTTGTGTGTTGCCATGACACAGAACTTCTGGACTAAGACTGACTAGGAAGAAAGGCCTGGAAATCTACTTCCAAAAATTAGCCAATGAAAACCCTATGGATCCAACTCGAAGAATATAACCAGTGTCACTGAGCTGTACATGTAGAAACTGTTGAATTGGTATACGTGTTTCTGTGTATATTCTCAACAACAATAAAATTAAAAAATAATAATAATAACCCTATGAATCACAATGGTCTGATCCTACCATGGGGATGGCACAGGACTGGGCAGTATTTCCTTTTGTTGTGCACACGGTTGCCGTTAGTTGGGGTGTCAACTCAGTGGCAGCTAACAACATAAACGAAATAGAAGGAAACAGTCTAGACTATATTATACCTAGTAATTACTCCTCTTGGGTTTTTAAGTTTCTAGCATATTCCTTGCATTACACACTAATATCCAACCATGCTGGTAGAAATTCTATATAAAGTCTGAGCATCTGAGGGAAGAATTAGGGCAGTGGCTTGGGGAGGAGTCATTCTATGCTGACAACCTATCTACTGTGATCTCATTCTAGGGCCCAAGAAGCAATTCTCCTAGCTGGCACTCAGTTAGTGTGAGGTTCTAAGTTCACAGGGTTGTGAGCTTCATGAGGGGCCATGCGTATCCTGTACTCAAAGAGGGCAAATAACAGTTATTTGTTCAATGAATGAGTGAATGAGGCTAGGGATGGAGACACTTTTCTTACAGCTGATATCTAAAGGAAGAATTGTTTCTCACCCAGAATGACAAGTGACCTAAACCAGTGTTTCTCAAACTTTTATTATGTGATATGTGAATTATATCTCAATAAAGCTATTAAAAACACACACAGCCCAGAACCCAGTACATAAATATAAATAACTGAAAACTAAATTTTCTCAAAACAGACATATACTTTATTACATGTTGTTGTTGGTAGGTGCCATCGAGTCAGTTCCGACTCCTAGCGACCCTACGTACAACAGAACAAAACACTGCCCGGTCCTGCGCCATCCTCATAATCGTTGTTATGCTTAAGCCCATCGTTGCAGCCCCTATGTCAATCCATCTCATTGAGGGTCTTCCTCTTTTTTGCTGGCCCTCTACTTTACCAAGCATGATGTCCTTCTCCAGGGACTGATCCCTCCTGACAACATGCCCAAATTATGTGAGAGTAGTCTTGCCATTCTTGCTTCTAAGGGACATTCTGGATGTACTTTTTCCAGACAGGTTTGATTTTATTACATATGCTCTGATATTTTCAATATCTTATTGTGTTTTGTAAAAAACACTGGTTGCACTCTTTGTACTAGCCCCAAACTGAAAAAAAAAAAAAAAAAAATCCTTCAACAGTAGAATAGAGACATTATGGTAAATGCCCAAAATGCAATATTATATAGCATGAGAATGGAAAAATTACAACTATAAGCAATGGGGATGAATCTGACTAAATGAAGCAACACAAAAGAGAAGACATGATTCCATTTATATGTGTTCAAAGCGGGTGGTAGAGTATAGAAGAGGACACAGGAACATCTAGGGTTGTGGAAATGTTCTGATTCTTAACTAGTGCTGGTTACACAGGTGTCTTCACTTGAAGAAAATACACCATGCTATCCTTACGATTTGTGTACCTTTCCTGTATGTTACATTAATAAAACATTTATATTAAGACTTCTTTATCTACTAATAGTCCAGAATTGCAGTTTAAAACACAGTCCCAGAAAGGCAAATGCCCAGAGTGATTCACAATCTAAAGTTCAGGAGAATGAAGGTAACAGGGCTATGATGTCACTTAGTTTACAGAAAAAAGGTGGGCTACAGGAGCCATCAAGGGTAGAATTTTCTGGAAATGGCCGACTAGCTGGGAGGGGAACTGGTTGGGCATTGCTCTGGTACCCCTCTGAAAATCCCTGGACAAATTCCCCAACAAAGGGTCTGGAATTTTACCAATTAGCAATTCATTTGGATCAACAAACCTTAAAAAATACAAATTTCTCTGCCAGCGTTATTAATGCTATCAGTCTCTGACATTTTAGTGTCAGTTAGCTGAATTTAATAACATTTAATAAGAAATTTCTACATATGTCAGGAACTGTGCTTTTCCACATGCATTACCAAATTTACCTCAGGCTGACCTCCTCCTAACAATAACCTTAGGCAAGTTATTTAATACCTCTGGGTCTTAATATCTCTATGAAAACAATCCACTGATCTTTATCATTTTTGGATGAACTCATGAGAAACCTGTATACACATGCGACATTTTGCAAGTAATTTCTGGACATTCACAGCTCTCTCAAAGCCAATCTTTGAACTCCAGTCTGACTGATTTCTTAAGTCCCTTTTAGTTCTAACGTGAACTACCTAGCTGGTTCCATTAAAAAGGGCAGAAGTAGGAGAGACACCACTGCCGAATACTCTGAATAGTGACAGGGCAATAGGAGGATACTGGTTCAGTAGAGTGTCGGTGAAGAAGGAGAAGAAGCCAAAGAATGAAAGAAAAGTGAAGACAGAGATGTGAAAAGGCATCCAAGAATAATTTTCTTTAATCTTGATGTCAAAGTGGCTCTTCCTTTAGAAATAGCTGCCATCTACTCCAGCATGCTTTCCTAGAGTGTCTGGGGAGGCAAGGCTGAGGTTTGGAAAAAAGAAAACTGGCTTCCTTAGATCCACTCAATGAGGAAGCCTACAAATGGAGCGAAATGAAGAACAGACATCTCAACTCTACCCGTTACCTAACCAGACCTGAAAAGCTTCCCTCTTCCTTCCTATGACTCTTACCTGTTGCACGCAGGTGGGAAATATAGAGGGGCTTGTTGGGAGACTCAGGGAAGTTTTCTTGACCCAAGCAATGGGCAGCAGTGCTGGGAAGGATGGCTTTCCAAAGGAGTTGGCTTTTTACTCTTATACTTCAGACTTCCCCAAATCATTCCCAAAGGCTCTCAAAGGGCAAGGAAAGGGAATGACCCTATGTTTAGCGTTCTGGGGAGAACAATTCAAGTTCTGAAAAAGATAAATAATCTATACCTTAAGGTATGCTACAGCTGGTGTCTAACTGAAATCAGCTTCTACTCATCTTTTTGTCTCCAGTGATAAATAAAAAATTGAGTTCTAGTCTAGCAGGGACACTTACCTTGCTGTTCAGTTGCTGAATTCTTAATTCCTTTTGGTGAATTTCCTTTAAACTGTCATTGAGCTGGGTCTTGAGAAGTTCTGTCTCATAAACCAGGTTTTGTGACCCATCTAGGGAAGCTGGTGTCTCTGGGGATGCCTGCCAGGATACAAGCACTGGTGAAACTCCCTCTAATATTTATCATTGTTAATTTCTCCCCTGGACAAACCCTGTCACCCCCACAGAAGTCAATTAGATGACTTGTCTAATAGTGGCAGGTGGGCACCTGCAGGGGCTGGTGTTTCCTGGATAGTAGGGGCCTGTAAGAAGCAATCAGCATTGAAATTACTTACCTGTCTTTGGTATTGCACTTTGAGGTTCTGAGTCTGGGAGGAAGAAGCCCTCAGTTCCCTCATAAGGTTCTGCAGATGATTGAGCTGCTGATCCTTATCTGAGAGAGCCATAAGGTACTGCTCCTTCATCCTCCTCTCATGTACTTCCCAAGAACTCTTCTCTATCCTACAAAAAACGTAAAAGAATCTCAGGAAAAAATACACTTGTGAGGCCAAGGTGAAAAATTCCATATGCAAAGTCCTATTATGGGCAGAAGAGTTGTAGTAAAGAAAGTATGTAATCAGAGTGAAACTTATAAACAGAATGGTGCAGTAAGATGATGGAGCAAAAGAAAAAAAAAATTTAACTGGCAGGACTGAGTACAGACAGTACTTCATGCAAAGTTGGCATTTGGCTGAACCCAGTAGGGCATCCATAAGCGGAGAAGCAGTCCAGGTTCAGAGAACAAACTGAGCAAAAGGCTCAGTTTGTATGAATGTATATGACGAGTTTTAGAATGGTTGTAGACAGCCAGTGAGTGGATATGGTGGGAAATGAGGGTGGAGAGGAATAAGGTCAGATCATATGGGGCATTAAACGCTTCCTCTGTAAGCAATGGGAAATGACTGTCAATTTTTCAGAAAGGCAGTGTTTCCTAACAGTATAAACACCAAGCCTATGGGAATGAAGCTCCAGAGTCTGAAGGATCTAGGCTTGAATGCTGGCTATTATCATACAGTAGGTGTGAGATCCTGAGTAAGTTAGTTAATTAAGCTCTTTGAGCCTCAACAGTAAGATGAGAATAAACAATCTACTCATTAGGATTATTGTGAAAATTAAATGAATACTGTATGTCATACAAACATAGAGCCTGGCACTTAGTAAACACTCAATTAGCTGTTGTTATTTCTATTTATTTATTCTTTGAATCTAGTCAAGAGGAAGGCTTCTCTTTGATGCCAGTTAACTTCCTTTTGAACTAGCAGAAACTGCCTCTGCCACTGTTCTTCAGGCCTACTTCTCCCTACACCACACTCTGAAACAATCAGGGCTGAAATCAAATGTCTGCAGCATTTTTTCACTTACAGTAGCACCAATGTCTCTATTTTCCCAGAAAGTACGAAGTTTCTTTGACTCACGTCTGACCTTTTTGTCTTTCTCTCTAGAAATAAGGGAGGATGTCCCTTCTTTTCTAACTGACACACACCCATTAGGAAATCATCCTGTTGTGCTCAAACGTGGCTTAGATTACAGTCACAGGTACTGCTACTTCGATTTTTTTCAAACATGCAGAATTAACTCTTAGAAACTAAAACAGGTTTTTATTACAACACTACAACGTGCAAAAGGCACAGGGATGTTTCTAAAACACTTTCTTTGAACTATTTGTCTCTGAAAAGCGAGCGAGAACAAGAAAGAGTGGGTGCAAGGGAGTGCATGAGAAAGATCATAACCTTTCATAAAAAAATTCAAGCTGCTATTTTGGGGGAAGAATATACAAGTGGTTATGGTACGGAAGGAGCCCCTCAATGGAGAATGGGGGCTAAAGAACAAACCCAATTACTTAATGGAAGTCAGCTAGAGGGAAGGTTATACCTCCTTTATTCCCTCAAGCAAGAGAGCACAGGAGGTAACCACAAGTGGAAGAGAAAGCTTATGATATAAATCCAGGCTCTACTGATAAGACAACCACAAGGTCGACAGAATCTTGAATAAGATGTTCCAGCTTCTTCATGTTTGAAGAGCGCATTTCTCCCATGTATTTCAAGAGCAAACGGCAGGGAGTCTTAAAGACAGATAACGAAGTTGGTCCTAAAATCAGTGAAGTAAATCTATGTCTTTCCTTTTCTAAAAGTGAAGTAAAATGTTCCCCTTTCCTTCTTGTAATTTACTCACATCCACTTGGTATATAATTTTACTTATCTTCAAAGCTGCTACAGTGTAGAAGGTAAAGAAAGAAAGGCCAAGAGAAAGGTAGAAAGAGAGAAAATGAGGGGAGAAAAAAATCAATAGACAAGAAATCATTTTTTTCTCCTCTTTCTTTTTCTCTTTCCTAAGGGTCAGCCTTATCTATAAGGAAATTAGCCTTTCAGGTTGCCCTTTGAGGAAAATTTAGAGAGGAACAAGTGGCAGCAGGAAATAAGGCTCTGCAGCTTTGCAGCTCTTCTTAGGTTTATACTAACTAGTAGTGGAACACTTAATATTTTCAAAATTCAAGGTAATCTGAAGACAATATGGGAGACATCAAGGTGATGCTCCGATGTGGTCCCAGTCACCTTTGGAGGGCCCTAAATTCAATGGTCAGCACTAATGTGATCTGCTAGGACATGCTGAGCGGCTAATCTCCTGATGATGAAATGAATTCTAGCAGAATAAAACTGAAGTAACTATCTCCCTGATTAAAAAAAAAAACAAATGATGAGGTTGAAATGGAACGATTACTTTTTCCTCTTGAGCTTCAGTTCCTGAAAGAAGTAGAAGAGATTTGTATCCCCTGAGAGTAAAACTCAGTATTTTTAATCTCTGCAATCTTCACCATTTGGTCAAAAAAAAAATGTGCTCTTGTGTTATCTGGGGAAGCTGTCAACTCCTTGCAATGAGCTTGATATATTCTGACTTTTAAGCAAGTTCATAAGATACTAAATATAAAATTTTTTGGATGTAAATTTTACTCTATAAACTTTAGATTACTAGATTCTAAAAGGCAGTCTGTTTTATAAACTTCGCTTAAGGTGTATTCTGAAATATCATGTTAATAAAGGGCATAACACCACCCGTCAGTTTTTCATACTGCGGTGGCTTGTATGATGCTGTGATGTTGAAAGCTATGCCACTGGTTATTTCTAACACCAGCAGGGTCAACCATGATTTCAGCAGACCTTCCAGACTAAGAAAGACTAGGAATAAAGGCCTGGCGATCTACTCCTGAAAACTGGCCAAAGAAAATCTTACGGATCACAACAGAATACTGTCCCACCCACTTGCTTTGGACACATTATCAGGAGGGATCAACAGCTGCAGGAGGACATAATGTTTGGAGAAGTACAGGAAGGGTGAGGGAGGTCCTTGGTGAGATGGACTGGCACAAGAGCCACAACAATGGACGAGAAGACATCAGCTACTGTGAGGAGGACACAGGAGCAGGCAACATTTCATTCTGTTGTATATAAGGTTGCAGTGAGTCAACAATAGACTTGACGCCCATCTGTCTGTCCACCCATCCGTTCGTCCGACCGTCCGTCCATCCATCCATCTATCCATCCATCCATCCATCCATCCATCCATCCATCCATCCATCGTGCACACCCATCTAGGATCTGTAAAGGAATAAATCTCCTGTGTCTGAACACTGAGAACTCTCTTATGCTTATTTATACTATATTAGTATTTGTCATCTCAGCAGCCCTTTGTAAACCGGATAGGAATCCCGACTTCGCCTCACAGTGTCCGTGTTCTTTGTCTTTTGTTGCCCTCCGGCACTTGAAGAGTTGGAGAGACAAAGCAGGTGCTACTCGATCAGCAGCACTCTCCATCACGGAGACTCCCCTTTCAGTACCAAACCTTAAAAGCTTTAGCTATGATTCTATTAAGGTAGCACGCACCATCTTAAGTCACACAGTAATAAAATCCCAACAATGAGGTTGTAACAAGAGGGCCTGTTTTTTTATATATTGTTAAGGGTTTATTCTTTACTTTTTCTCTTTGGAAAAAAATTTATTAGAAACACACACACACAAACCAGAATTACAGTTCCTATCTCAATTTTTTTCCTGTCATGACAGTACCATATAGCACTGTTATTGATCTGTTTCTTAAAAAAGAAAAAGGTTGGGACTTCAGGTTCCAGACAAGATAGAGTACACGCATTTCTCCTTATTCCTCCCACTAAGAATAGACAAAAACTACGGGCATTATACATAAAACAAACATAAGACTCAGAAAGGCAGAGAGAAGAAGGCAGATAAGCTAGGGGCCCCGGCAATCAAGGAATGACATGTGATGACTTCCCTGGTTTCTCTTTCTGTCTCCTACATGCCCCACACATACTCAAATGAGTGCATGTAACATTGGTGAAATCTGAATAAGGTCTGTGGATTGCACCAATATCAATTTCCTGGTTTTGCTACTGTAGTGTCGTTATATAAGATGTTACCATTGGAGGAAACTGCATGAAGAGTTCACAGGATCTCTCTGTATAATTTTTGCAACTTCCTGTGAATCTATAATTATTTCAAAATAAAAAGCAAAAAAAGAAAAGAAGAAAAGGGTCAAGAGGGCTTATCATACCTGAGCTGATGCAGCTCATGTTGCCAGGAGAGGTGTTCCTGCCTGAGCTCTTCTTGCATAATCTGAAATGTTTTTGTTTTATCTTGATATTCCTGAAGTTGGGCCTTCAGTGGACGCAACTCAGTGATCTCTTGGTTAATCTGTAAGTACTGCTGCTGCAGATTCTTCAATTCCTTCAGCTTTAACCAAAGGGAAAGCAAAAGGGTGATTTATCACATCTCATCTCATTCACCCAGCTATCAGTCATTAGTAGCTCCCTGCTAAGTCAGTCAGACAGCACAACAGACTACCAGCTTCCAACAGTCCACTGACATATCTCTACAGCATGAATCTCTAAAATGGTGAAACACACGCAGCCTGACTGGTGAAAATCACCCCACAGAGCTGCCCATGGGCCTCATCATTCCTGTTTTACCCTGCCTTCCGAGGTCCTAAACTGACTTTAGATCTACAACTCTTGACATGGGCTAGAATTAAGAGACCTACAGCTTCTTTGTGGGTGGTAACTCCCTAGAACCAGAAGTGTGAAGATGGACTGGCCTTCTATTTAGCCATGTGCCCTGGTTAGGCTTCCAAACTTCCTTCTGTGGGTATGAACTTTAACTCCTGTTTAGCTGATGCTGATTCTAAAGAAAGCAGTGACTCCCAGTGGTTAACGGCATTTAGGCTCTGGAGTCAGACATTCTGCCACTTCTTGGTTGTATGACTCTATGCATGTTCCTATACCATCTGTTTTAATTTCCTTCATTCATAAAATGAAGAAAACTTACAGTACCTCCCTCCTAGGAGTATAAGAATTAAGAGAAAGTTAATGCACTTCACACATAGTCAGCTTTCAATAAAGTTAGTGATGATGATGATGACAGACTTGTCTTTAATTTGCAAAACTGCCTATCTACACTCCAGGTATATCCTCAAACTCTTTACTCCAATACTTATTAAAAGCTTGGCAGTAAGAAATAATGGCAGGATATCTGGACAAATAGGGGGCCCTGAACACACACACCTCTTTTGCCCACTCCAGAAACACCACTAAAGCTACAATAAAGCATTATGTTTTAAGCATAAAACACAAGAATAGGAAGAACAGAGAGTCAGCAACAACAAAATTTTAGAAGCTGAAAAGCAGATGGATAAGTGGTAACTGACTTAACATATCTGAGAAAGCTGAATCGTAAGCTGGCAGTGAGGAAAGTCAAGAACCGATTGGACTTACTCTGTAGAATCTTCAAAAGGCTCAGGAATTAACAGCACCAGGAACCTATGGAAAAGATGGTGATAGGGGTGGGAGGAAGTGGTAGATGAAATGAGGAGCATTAGATGAAAGCTGCTTAAGAAACAGTTGTATCCCTAGCTCCTCTCCTCAGCTCCACACTTAATTGTCATCCGAAAGACAACTAGAGCTTTATTCTCCAGAGAAGGTAAAAGAGAGGTGTCTCTGGAATATGGAACACCAGGTGCAGATGAAGGTAAGGGATGTACCAAAACAAGGGTGATGAGTGAATGTATGTTTTCTAAATGCTGAAGGCTCTCCCCTACTCATATTACAGAATTCTGGAACACAGGCCTTTACCCTCCAGGCAGGAAATGAGATGTCTTCTCTAGAAAATCTGACCAGTTCAGATAAACTAAACATACCAACATGGTGACTACCCATAAAGCTCAGCAAGATCATACTGCAATGATACTCACAGTTGGCAAGCCCTGTCCACAAGCTTTTCAGATTCTACCTTATACATGAACAGAAGACCAAAAATTAACCCTCACCGGAAGAATTACTAGTATCAAAGACAGAGATAAAAACAAACTAGAAGAAAAGTAATTTGAAAAATTCAGACTAGCAAGGGAAAGAAAATACTAGAAGATTTAAGAGAGAATATTAGAAATTAGAGATATTATAGCAAAAATAAAACATTATAAAAAAAATGCATTATAAGAAAACTCCAAAAAACAAAACTACCACCACTACCCTTGTTCAGGTAAGTGACAAAAATATATCCGTGAGATAAGGAAAGAAAGAAGTCCTTAGAAAGTAAAAGTGTGATGGCAAATATGAAAATTTCAATGCAGGAATCGAAAGATGAAGATGAGAAAATCTCCCCTAAGTATAGCAAAAAGAACAAAAAAGGTAGGAAAGCTAGAGGATCAATTCAGAAAGTTCTATGTTTAAATAATATTTTCAGAAAAAAGACAACAGAGAAAAAGGATAAGGAAAAAAATACAAAAAAGAAAAATAATAATAATTCAGAAGAATTTCCCAAAATTGTCAAATATGACTTCTTAGATTCAAAGGACTAGTCAGCATGATGAATAAAAACAGAATGACACCAAATCACATTATTGTGAAATTTCAGCACATACAGGACAAAATGATTCTATATATTGTGAAAGGAGGGAGGGGAAGAAAGGGAGGGAGAGAATAAGAAAGAAACAGAAAGCATATTAAGAATCAGGACTCAGAATAGCTTCAGACTTCTGAATCACAATGTAAGCTAAAAGGCAAGAAACCAATGTCTTCACAACTGTGAGGAGAAATTATTTTCAACCTAGAATTCTATGCCCAGATACTATGTATCTTTTTTTTTGGAAGCTACTGAATGATTTATTCCATTAAACAGTGGCACAAAACCAGAAAAGAGAAGACACAACATAAAAGAAACAGGAGGTCCAATATAGGAGAGAGATGAAGGGAAACCCTCGGATGGTGGTGAAGGGCAATATTCTAGGATGAAAACTATGTCCTAGGAGTACAGGGCAATTGGTTCAGGTAGGAGCAGTTCATGAGGATTTTCTTCATGAAGATGAAACTGATAAAACATCTGATGTGCAACTTCTGGAGAGAAGGCTGGACAACCGACAGCAAATCTATGGTTAAATTACATTTATAAGTACTAAGAAAACTAAGTAACAACAATATAAAAACTCAGTTATTAACTCTAGGTAAACATAAAGATGTTGAGTAAAAGAAAAGTAACCCATCTCAGCTCTAATAGCATTTCCTAGTTGTAAAAATGTAAACACTGAAAACTGGTTTAATCAAAACTAAAATTAAATTACATAAGGAAAATTTGGGGGGTGGGGTGGGGGAGGGAGCAGTTTTTGTGTTAAAAATGTGCATATATACTGTGGATGAAGAGGGAGTAAAGAGAGCTAAATTTTCATGTTAGCATAATGGAAAGTTAATAGTTAATGCAAAGAATAAAATGTCAAAATGAAATATAAACACGATATTTAGATGTTGAGGAAATACCAAAAGAATAAGCTGAAAAAGTTGAAAGCAATTATCTCAAAAGAAGGAGAAGCGGGGTTGGGAGCGCTAGTGCTTGTTTTTCTCACAAAACCTTGTAGAATTTAATGATTCTTAAAATATGTCTATATCTTTTTTAAACAAAAACTAAATTGAAAACATTATTTTGTTTTAGAACAAAAATATATTTTTTATGCAGCCTACTCACTCCTCTAGATACTCCAAATGTTACCCCCGAATAGACCAAATCATCAGAGAGCTGTTTGTCTGGGACTGCATTTTAACTCTTGTTAGAGGTAACGTTTAGTGAATTGTGTATAGTTCTTATGCTATGTGCTTACATCAAGGTACAACTAAATAAAAACTCTACAAAACACATTATTATATTTACTGTAGAGAAGAATGTTGTTTCACAACAACATATCATCTTTACGGGAACCCACTGAAGAAATTTCTTGCAAGCCTTAATACTTAAAGAATAACTACTCTTGTCTTGAGCAGGTGGTTTGTTTTTCTTTCTACCTTTTTTCCTAAATTCACACACATGGTTTTGATTCTCTCTTTTTGATGACTGCCAGAAAGCTGACAAATTAGTAGCCATCTTTCTAACAAAGAGTACAGGATATTGTGACATCTCCATGGAACACTAACCTTACTCCTGGTTTAGTCTTTTTCGCTCCTTTTTTCTTCCTTCCCAGTTCCCTTTATTATATTTTATCTTGATAAACTGCTCCTATCTTTATATGCTACGAGTCATTTTCCAAATGAAGTGAGTATAGATAAATACAGTCACTCCCTAGAGATTTGTTCTCCACCCTTTAGGTAGAGATTGTCTGAGTGGTCCATTTGACTACGGGAAAGTCCTACGGAAGTTTGGATAGATGTGGAAACTCCAGAATGTTTGCAGAGTAGTTTGATATGCCCTAGTAGAATCCCTTGTACTAACTTCCCATCATCTGGACCCTCAGACTTTATTCGGGAAACTCCCCCCTGCCTAAATAAGTAGAGAAGGAAACCAAAGTAACCCAAGTGCCTTTCAGACCTAAATCATCTCTGTGGTAGTCCTGAGGGCAAAGGAGTGTAGAGTAGGCAGAGGTGATAAACTTCTGGCCTGTGCTAAATGTTTAACCTGACAGAGATTTAAATAAGTTATCTCCCATACTTACCACCACATGCAACCAGTGATCAATAGACTAAAAACTTCAATGTCCATGAGACAGACTGAAAACAAGATATTTGGAAAAGGAGAGTTGATGGATAGTCAATACATTCAGAAGTAAGCAGAAGAGCATCAACAGAGTGCAACAGATCCTGTGTCACAAAATTAGACTGTCAGGCCTTCACAGTAATTTATAATCCATCTTAGAGTTTATGACTCTTTCATGGCAGATGTGAAAGTTTCAGTTCTTGGAACTTCCCATACCTCTTCTACCTGACAATTTACACAACAGAGAAAACACTGGTGCTTTCACTAACAACTACAAATACAGAGAATGACTAACAATTATTATCTACTGTCATGGATTGAACTGTGTCACCCCAAAATATGTGTCAACTTGGTTAGGCCATGATTCGCAGTATTGTGTGGCTGTCCTCCATTTTGTGATTGATATAATTTTCCTATGTGTTGTAAATCCTAATCTCTGCCTGTGGTTAATGAGGCAAGATTAGATTATGTTAAAGAGGATTAGGGTAGGATGTAACACCCTTGCTCAGGTCACATCCCTGATCTGACTTAAGTCTCCCTGGGGTGTGGCCTGCACCACCTTTTATCTTACAAGAGATAAAAGGAAAGGGAAGTGAGCAGAGTTGGAGACCTCATACCACCAAGAAAGCAGCACCGGGAGCAGAGCACGTCCTTTGGACCCAGGGTTCCTGCATTGAGAAGCTCCTAGTCCAGGGGAAGATTGATAATAGGGACCTTCCTCCAGAGCCGACAGAGAGAGAAAGCCTTCCCCTGGAACTGATGCCCTGCATTTGGACTTCTAGCCTACTAGACTGTGAGAAAATAAACTTCTCTTTGTTAAAGCCATCCACGTGTGGTATTTCCGTTACAGCAGTACTAGATGACTAAGATATCTACCACATGACTAGTTAACTCTATGCTAAATTCCATGGGAAATCAAAAAAATGTAAGACACGGCATTTACTTATCAGGACTTTGCAATCTAATTGGGAAAATAAGAACTAGTGTATACACAGACACACACGCACACATACACACAAGCAATAAGAAAATGAGTATAAGGGAAGCATAAAGAGAAGGCAATAGATAAACAAGCAATAAGAAATATAACCAGAGGATCTGTACTCTGGGGTAACCTTTAAAGAGTGGGAAATATTTACCAAGATGGAAAACAATTGAGAGGACATTTTGGCAGAGAGGATGGCAATACGCATCAGCAGGAAGTACCAGATAGGTTTATTACATAGTGAATACATCAGCTTGGCTGGAATGAAGGGTATAAGTTGGGGAGTAGTAAAAGGGAAGACAGGGAAGAAGGGAGAATGGTAAGGACAAACTGTAGGGTGTGAAATGCCAGACTAAGAGGTTTGAATCCTAAGCCTATTCTAGAGCTACAACTTTTAAAGGTGTTTGAGTAGTAAAATAATAAGAAAATAGAGTTTCAGAAAGATTTATTGGGCAATGGTGTATAGAATGTTTTGGCGAGGTGGCAAACCGGGAGGAGCATTATTACAATAGTTTAAGGGTAAGGTGTTAAGAGTTTATCCTAGAATGTTGAGGATGGAAAAGAAAAAGACTTGAGGCACATTGTGAATAAAGAAATGATAGACATTGATGATTAAATGGAGTAAAATCATAGGCAATTATGAGTCTACAGGAACAGAAGAATATTACTGAGTTATGGCAACAGGGAAATAAAAAAAGAAAAGCCAGCTTGGCTTGCAAATATTTAGCAGACAAAAATGTGGAACTAGCATTGAGAGATACAAAGCTTAGTTTACAACAGATAAGAATAATAAAGCAATTCACTGAATATAACATAGTTAATTCATAATCTATTCTAACACCTCCCACATAGTAAAAGATTTGACTTAAAGAGGTGAATCAACACCAAGATGGCATAAGTCACAGTTCTGAAGCACATGCTGTCCTGATGGTGAGAACCTTCTGATTTGTGATCTGAAAGGACGGATAAAAAGCCGAGCACCTAGAACAAAGTGAGCTAAAAATCTATTAAAATTATTTTAAAAACGTAACAAATATGCATACATCTGTAGATGCCAAAATCATAGCTGAAAAAGGGGGCTTTGCTCAGATTGTAAAAATGTCCATAAATAGTGTAATATGAACGAACACATCACCTACAAAGAAAAAGTTGCATGAGACTCTATAGTTAGAGGAAGTGATCTTTTCACTGGGGCTCAACTTAACTAAAATTTTCAGATTCTAGGCATGGATCCCATATTACAAAATATGGGAATCTGACCTTCTGAAGCTCAATTTATTTCACACTTGGCCTATTTTCCTATAAGTACATGGCCTTGGCAGAGTTCTAGACTGTCATGAAAGGGAAGACAGGAAAGTAACAGAGTAGCATGTCCTGACAATCTAGCTTGTAGTCCTTGTTTTTGCCTCTGAATCTTGATGACCTGGAAGTTTTCTGAAAAAGACCTGGATTCAACTCCTGGATGCTACTAAAAGCAGCAAAATTTCCACATTACAGACCCTCCTTACTGTCTTCACCCATTGAAAAAAGCTGGGTATTAAAGGGAAATGGGCAAACGGTTCAGCCTACAAATAAAACTTTACTAAACAGTCATTTAAACTTAAATAAACCCTTTGTACATTTTTTTCCCACAAATTAAGGTTGAGTTAGTATGAGACAAGCTGAATCCTCTCTACTCCTAATTTTACCAGACGATCTATTGCTAAACCATCATCGTAAGAAAGCACTGAGTGAACCCTATACTTTTTTTCAATTAAACTATGACAAATTCTGGAAACAACTACACATTTGTGTGTGTGTGTGTATTATATATAAATAAAATATAAAACACTTCTCCATCATTAGTCTTTTTATAACCAGTGGAGAGTTTAGTGCAGAGGAAATTTATGATTTTGTAAAATGGTAATGGTAGATCTAAAACAATTTAAATGTTTCTGTGTTTTCCTGAGACCAGATAGAACCCGTGAGATGTATAATCCTGCCCCTGACTGCCCAAATAATATCCCAGAGTTTGTTTATCCTTTTCTATAGAAATGAAGACCAATTTACAGAAAGATCAAATACAGATCTGAGAGAGAGAAAGACACTCACTAGTCGGTCTCTGTCATTTTGGAGTGATGACATGGCTTTTTTTAAACTCTGTACTTCAGCAGGGCTGGTTGCAGGCTGGGCTGCAGACCGCTGCTTCCCTTCCTCGGACTTGCGGAACCTCGCCAGCTCATTCAACAGGTGATCTCTCTCATTCTGCAGACTGGCCATAGCCTTGGAAAAAGACTGCACTTGGTTGTAAGAATCTTCTAGTTGTGAGGACAAGTGAAGCAACTGTTCGTCTTTGGATAGAAGCTGTTGGTTAAGTTTCTCAAGATGAGACAAGCTGTTATCCTCAGTGGAGCTCTTGGGAGAGGCAGCTTTAGACACAAGAACATCTCTCTCTCTGCTTAGGAGGGCCTGTTTTTCTCTCAGCTGTGTCACCTCCTTCAGACTGGCATCATATTTCCTTTTCAGTTCATCAAGCTCCTCATTGGCATGATCTCTACTATTCTGCAGGGAACTCATAGACTTTCCAAACGACTGAATTTGTGCTGTGAGATCTTTATTTTCTTTGGTGACCGTGAGTAATCTCTGTTCCATCTCCATCAGATCTCTTGCTAGCTCTGCCACCCTCTCTTCTGCTGTTTCAGTCTCATTTCGCATTATCCCAGCATCATGATGAAGATGCTTTAATTCTTTCTTCAGTTTATCTTCAATTTCACCTACTTTCTCGGCAGCTTCCTTCTGAACATGAACCAATTCCTCTTCTAGTTCTTTAATTCTTTTCTGAGAGGAAGAAAGGGTAGTACTTAACTTTTGTACCTCTTCTTCCTTTACTTTTAATTGAGCCTGAAATACTCCTAAAGTACCTTCTTCTTGTAAGTCTGTTACCTGTCCCTTTAGTTGGGATATAGATATTTTTAAGCTCTCAATCTCTTTAGATAAGCCTTGTTTCTCCTCCTGTAGGGTATTAGAGGACCTCTGCAAATTCTCCTTTGCTTCCTCAGACTCCTTCAGCTTTTCTTCTAATTTAGCATATTCACTTTTCAGCTCCTTATTCTGCTGAAGTTGAGCTTCAAGGAGTTGCTTTTGCTGACAGTCCTTTATTGATATTACTTGGTTCAGGTCTTCTCTATATTGGATCAGTTCTGCATCTAGCTTGGCATTCTCTGAATTGAGATCATCCATATGACTTCTTAAGCATCTAATTTCTTCCTTAAGCTTATTATTCTCAGCAGCAGCATCCTGGATGAGTTGATCTTTTTCTAAGATAACAGAAAGATGTCGTTCTTCCAGCTGTTGATAGTCGCCTACTATGCGGTCCCGGTCATCCTGGAGAGAAGACATGGATTTAACGAAGGAGTCCAACTGAGCCTTCTGCTGAGTGCTTTCCTTTTTGATGGTGTTCAGTGTTTCCATAAGCTGACTGGTTTTGTCAACAGCTTTTTTGTTCTCCTCTTCCTTCTGGGATAGCTGGTTTTCCAGTTCTTTAATTTCTTTATCATGTTGTTGATGCAGTTCTGAAATAGCTACCTGGACTGCCTCTTCCTTGGCAGAAAGCAGGCTTATGATCTTCTGCTCTTTCATGTTTATTTCTTCATGCAGTCTACTGGTCAGTTCCCTGGAGGCCTGAAGATCAGCCTCTAGCTGTTCGTAACTGAACTTACAATTCTGGATATCAGCTTCTTGCTGCTTGACAATCCCTTCCAAATTTTCTTTGTTTTCCTTACATTTTTCTAAAGAGTTATTTAAATCAGTCGAGTGGTCTCGGAGAATCTTAAGTTCTGATTCCAACTTAGCTAGTTCACTCTGAGAATTGTGGTACAGGTACCGAGTCTCTTCTAGTTGGGTCAAAAGTTCTTTGTTTTCCCCCTGTAGAGTATCACAGACCTTCTGTTGAAGCTGGACCTCTATCTGGGCCTTGGACTCCCAGGTCTGCTTGTCATGTTCAAGCCTGAAAAAACAAAGAGTATTAATTACAGACTTAATGGGAAAACTACCTGATGTCTAAAGAACAAATACTACACAACTGATCTACAAGGGAACCAATACTTTAAATACTTCCTTGTCACTCAGTTATTCATAATTGAAGGTGTTCATCTTTTTATTGAAGAGATATTCATTCTCTGTATTACAGACTTGTCTTTTGAATTTTCTGTATTAAAGGCATACTGGACCTAAGGATTCATATATTTAAATCATACACTCCAAATTACATTTCTTATTTTGGTGACATGGTATTTTATACTTTAAAAACTAATACTTTCTCTTATTTTGCTTGGCTCTTTAAGGAATAATGTTGGTTCGAGAGACAGTGAGGAAACCTATAAATTAGAACTATTAGAAGAAGTGGAGGCATGCAAAGGGTGGAGGACACTTTGGTTCTTGGGCTTGAAAGTGGTATTATAAAAGTGAAGTTTGAGGAAAATAACTCTTAACAGGCATATGCAGTAAGAATTGATGTAAAATATGGAGAAGAGACCATTTAGGAGGCTAAGGCAATAATTTGGGAGTCCTGTGGTAAAAATCCAGACAAAAGTAGTGGAAGGGAGAAATCTAAGAGATCTCTCAGGAGGAAGATGGGAAGAGAAGCAGATGTGAATTTTTTTATGTTAATACAAGTTGTAGCAGGAGGTTATTTGACAAGGGGGGAAAAAGTAGAAAGTGAGACTTCTAAGGGAATTTAAGCCAAAATTATTACTTAAAGAAATAGTTTAAATAGAGACTTACTTTGCCTCCAATTAAATCTGGAGGAGCAATTACCTCACGAGTAAAGCAAATACCTTTATTCATTTACCTGGAAATGTTGATCTTCAGTTCCTCCATGTGGATGGACATCTGCCTAAGCTGATCCTTTAGAACACTGCAATTTTCCTCTTTGAGTCTAATTTCATCTTCTTTAGTTTGAATGGCATCGCTGAACTTCCTCTCCCATTTCTTGGCTTCATCTATCACCCTGTCCCGATCATCCTGGAGGGAAGACATACTCTTACTGAAGGCCGCAAGCTGGGCCACAGTACTGTCCAAGTTTTCCTGAAGTTGCTTAACTTCCATGTCTTTCTTGTTCAAAGTAAACTGAATCTCTCCAAAAGTCTCTTCCAAGTGGGCTTTTTCTCTACGCAAAGCATCCAGTTTCTCTTGCATATTCTTCTTCTCTTTCAGGTGCTTATCTTCTGCCTGCTCTAGTCTTCGCTCAAGATCGTCATCCTTTTGCTTCATTTGGCTTTTAACTAATTCCTTATTTGACTGAAGTTCCTTTTTCAACTTGAGATTGTCTGCTAGGACCCGAGCTGCTTCACTTTGAGTGTCATCCAGCAATACTCTGAAGCTAGCTAATTCTGCTTGTGCCTTCTTGCGGAGTTCATCAGCTTGGGCGAGATTCTCTTTGTTTGTTTCCAACTCTTTTTGGGACTCAGACTGAACAAATTCTAGGGCCTTGACAGTTCTCTCCAGAGCACTAATTTTCTCTTGATACCTGATGCAGTCCTTCTGCAACTGCTTTACTTCTTGTTGTTTTTCTTTTAACAGCTCCTGAAGCTCCTTCGTATGGCTTTTACTGCCAGGTTCTTTCTGGGCACCTTGTATTTTCTCCAAATATTCTTTTCGTATTTCTGATTCCACCATAGTTTTTTCCTTGACTAACTGCTGCTTTTCTTCTTCCAGTTCACTCACACACTTTTTAAGATTCTGCATTTCAGATTCCAGTTGCTCATTTTTTATTTGGGCATCTGTCACATCCTGATAATAATTTCCAATGCTTCCATTAAGTTCTGCTAACTGATTCATAAGCCTCTCTTCCAAATCATCTTTCTCTTCTTCTGCTGTCTCCTTTAATTTGGTAACTCTGGAGAGTTCTTCTTGGATTTGCTGATTTAACAAGTTTATTTGGGTGACTTCTTCCTGAAGTATTTTTAGTTCACCATCCTTTGATAGTATTTGATTCAGTAAGGTATTTTTCTCATTTTCTAATGCCTGACTAAATTCCTTTTCTTTATGCCTCTCCTTCTCTAATTCAGCAATTGTTTCTTTGAGCTGATCAATCTCCTGTAGGTAGTTATTAATTTCACCATGTGAGCTGACATTCTCACTTATATCAGGATCTATCTTGCCACTGTTCTCCAACAGAATGGATTCTGAATATTCAGGCCTTGTACTCCTACTCGGAGAGTCTTGCTCTTTAACCTCATCTGACACAGATTGTGTTGCCTCTTCAATAATATCCCCTTGATTATCTTGTTTCTCAATGGCTTCCCGGCTAGCTTGCTTGAATATATTATCTTCTATCTGATGCTTTAAATCTTGAACCTCTTGACTCAGAATGTCTTTCTCAGTTATCAGAGCCTCAAAGTCCTTAGACAGGGTTTTATATTCCATTCTGACCCTTTCTAGTTCCTCCTTCATGTTGGAATTAGAAGAAAGAAGTGCATCCATACATTCTTTAGATGTATCACCTGCAGGGTGGACCTCTGCTCTTAGCCGGTCATTCTCTTCTTCTAGCTCTAGGATTTTCTGTTGTTTAGATTTAGCAAACTTTCTCATCTTTTCTTTCATCTCCTCCATTTCCTGTTCAGCTTCCTGCAACTGCTCTTCTGTCTCTCTCTTGTTTGCTTCTGTGCTTCTCAGCTTGCCATATAATTCTTGCTTTTCTTGCCTCACAGCTTCTACCACATGCTGAATCCTTTCTGCCTCATTACTAACGTTCTCGTAAGACTGCAGAAGAATTTCATACTCTTTTTGTAGCTCCTTGTGCTTCTCTTGCCACTCGGTCTTTTCTGCAATCTGAGAGCATTTCAAAGATTCAATTTCCTTCAATAACTTTTCTTTGTCTTCAGTAAGACCCTCCAGAGCTAGCTTCAGACTTTCACAAGAGCCATTGAGACTCTGATTTTCCAGTAAAGACTTGTCCACTTCTGCAATAAGTTTGTCTCTCTCTTCCTGAAGAAGAGCTAACCTTTGTGAGAATATATCTTTTTCTTTATTCTGAGCAGAAACTTGGCTTTCTACATCTGCCAGAGACTTGGTAAGCCGTTCAATGCTATCTCTTGCCAAAGACAACTCCTCCTGGAGATCTTTGTTTTCTTTCAGTGCTTCTTTTCGGGAAATAAGGGCAGCTTGAAGTTTCCTCTGTATTTGTAGCTTTGCTTTACCTTCTTTTTCACTCTCTTCTGGTTTTTGCTTCATTTCACTAAGTTCCACCTGTAACTGCTTTATCTTCTCATCATGCTCTTTGGCTTGCATTTCCAGTTGCATATGCAAAGCCTTAATTAAGTCCTCTTGTTCTATTACCTCTGTCTTCACTTTAGTAAAGATTTTCTCTTTCTCGCTAAGTTGTCCAGAAATGTAGCTAACTTCTTCTTCTTTTTTGCTTATGAGTCTTTGCAGTTCATCTAGTGCAGGCTGTAATTCTCTGAGGTGTTCTAATCTAGCAATTTCTAGTTGATTGCTTTCCAATGTCAGCTTCAGGCTTTCTGCATGGGCTTCAGCTTCACTGGCAGCTGTCTTCAGACTCTGGATCTCTAAAACCTGTTTATTTATCTGCTCTTGTAATTGAAATACCTCATCTGATTTTTTAGTAAGCTCACTTGATGTAGAACTAACCTTCAATTCTAACTCTTCTTTCTCGGATTCTATTTCTTTCAGTTTGGTCTTAATCTGGTCAATATAAGGATTACTCTGCAGAATATTTGCATCTTCACGTCGAGAAGGCAAGTCTGGGCCCAAGGGGGACTCTGAAACAGGTTGATCAAGTTGCTGCTCTGCAGCTTTGAATACAGGATCCTCTAAACCTTGAATGGAAGAACTTGATTCCTCCTGATCAATGCCTGGTGGGGGGTTTCTGTCTAAAGACCCCCTTACTTGAATCTGGAGTTGTCTTAGTCGGTCTCCAATGTTTTCCTTTTCCTTACTTTGCTCATCAAACTGTTCTTGCAAACGATTATAGTCATCTTTCTGTTGCTTTAGCTCCTCTCTAAGATGTTTTTCTTTTTCCTGTGCCTTTTTTAGAATCACCTTGCGTGAGGCTAACACTTCCTGTAGCTTCTTCTGAAGTTGCTCCTTTTCTTTTTCAAGGTCCAATATCTTTTCTTCCAGTTTTGGTTTCCATTGTTCTCCACTACCTGCACCAGCTGGACTGATCACCACTGTTTCTTTTACAGGTGCTGCTGAGTCTCCATCACCTGCATCCCTGTTACCTGTGGTTAATTTTTGTATAACTGCTTGGTTTTCAGTGATTTGTGCTTGCAGCAAATCTATTAGGTTTGTCTTATCTTGCAAGTTCTGATTCATCTGTTTGACCATAGCCTGTAACTGCTCTTCAGCTGCTACCTTTTCTTCCAAATCCTTCCTTACATGCTCTAGTTCTACTTCTTTCTCAGATACTGTCTGTTTTAAATAAATTTCTATTTCTTGGCACTTAGAACTCACGCATTTTTCTGAGTCTTCGTTGTTCTCTTTATCTTCTTCCATTTCCCTCTTCTCATTCGCATTAAGTGGCACTTCTTTCCTAGATTCATCTCTCACTTTGGCCAATTCCTCTTCTAATCTTCTGACTTTTTGTAGAAGTTCCTTTCTGTTAATAAGAGCTGCCTGGAGCTTTCTCTTTCTCTGTTCACTTTCTTTCTTTAGAAGGTCTAATTCATGCTGAAGTTCTTCTTTACTTATTAGCCCTGCTGGACTCAACTCATTATAATTATGTTTAAGGCCAGAAACAACTTCTTTATCTTCTTCTACATGCTCTTTTTTTGCTTCTTCAGCTTTGGATAATAAATTCAGCTGTTCTTTAAGAGTCTTAATTTCAACCCCAAGAGAAAACTTCTCTTCATTAAGCTGAACCATTTTCTCAGTCATACTAAAGCTGATTTCTGTCACTTGCTGATCCTTCTCCTTGACGGTTTGTTGGAGGGTTTCCACATCTTTCTTTTTCTCTACTAATTGTTGATCCAGTTTTGCTATTTCAAGTTCCTTCTGTGAAAGAGCATGTGAAAGTTCTTCCATCTTATTTGACATATCCCTCAAACGTTCCTCCCCCTCAAGCACTTCATTTTCCTTCTTCTGCAGCTGGCTCTGCACACTTTTAATCAGTGTACTCTGCTCAGAAAATTGAAGCTGCATATCATCTAGTTCATTCTGTAAAACTTCAATTTTCACATCTTTAGATTTGGCTTCTATGCTAAGACTGTGGATCTGTTCAGTGAGCAGGTTGTGATGAGTAGTCTGGCTTTCATAGTCTAGTCTTCTTTGCTTTTCTGCTTCTGCAAGATTTGCTTCCAGTTGTTTTACCTGAGCCCTCAGTTCCGTTACTACACTAAGCTCCTTTACCTGGGAAAGAAGCTGGTCTCTTTCTTCAGACAAAGCAGTGAATGCATTGCTTGTGTTCTCAGCATTTTTCTTAAACTCTTCAATCAACTGAGTTAGCTTGCTTATTTCCTTAGCTTTCTCATCTAAATTTTTTTCATAGGTTTCTTCTGCTTTATGAAAGCTTATCTCAAGCTCTGAAATTTGACTTTTTAACCTTCTCAATTCATCCTGCTGACACTGACTAATATCTGGTATCACAGCAGGAGACTTATCAATAGCATCCTGCTTTGTTGATTTCAATTCCATTTTAGTGTCATTAAAAGGCATTTCCTCAGAGGTTGTATTTTGATGTTTATTGCTTGCTTGCTCTTCTTTTTTAACTGCTGGAAGACTGCTCTCTTCATCTGACATTAAGGGAAAATCTTGCCCTGTATCTTCAAGTAATACTTTCATTCCAGCTGGAGGTATTCCCTCACTCTCCATCTGTTTCACTTCTTTCTGACCAAGGTCCTCCGGGTCCCCCTCCGTTTTTTTGCCCTGTAACTGCATTTTAAGAAAGGCAATCTCCTCTTGAGCTTCTTTCATTTCCAAGAGTAAAACTGATAATTCTCTATGTTTCTGGGAAAATGTGTTCTCTAGGACATCTTGCCCACTTTCCTCAGTAGAAGAGTTGCTCTTGTTGAGCCTGGTATTATCAACCATGCTGATCTATTTAAAAAAAAAAAAAAAAGGAAAAGAAAGAAAAAAGCCTCAATCCATTGTTTTATACTAAGAAATAGCCTCACTAAAAACTGGTATTTGTTGCACTTTCTAAAGCCTGAAACTTTTCAGTCCAAACCTTCTTCCTCTGATAAAACTGTTAAATGTTTTTAAAATCTGTTTTGATTTCCCAGATTGGACCTGAAGGTACTCTGTCAATCCTGCACCATGGTCAAGCCTTATCTGTAAGACCTAAGGAAATATGGAATTTATTTTCTAGATATTCTGTATTTGGAAACACAGTTTTTTATTCATATTAGAACTCCTACTTGTTTCTCCTAAGAACTGCTTAAAAAGAAAAAGGGAAGCAGGAAATAAGTTAAATCTTTGTTTCCATCCACACAAAGGAGGAAATTATGGGATTCCTCTTCCTAAACTTTCCACTGAAATGAGAAAGTGGAGAATATTAGATGAGATGGCCTTAACAGGCAAGTAGATTGTCAAAGATGTGGTGAAACCCACGCGAAACTGTTCACTACAGATTAGTAAGTAAACACAAGTAGGCCCGTGCGCACCCTGCTTATTGGTTAATCTGCCCCTGAAGACAAATACTAAAATTTTCAAAATTCAGTCCCCTTTTGAAATTTAGCGAACAGAGCACCAGTGTCTCCATGAAGAAGTACTCACAGTGACCCTACAAGACAGAGTAAAACTGCTCATAGGGTTTCCAAGGAGCGGCTCTGGTGGATTTGAACTGCCGACCTTTTGGTTAGCAGCCTGATCTCTTAACCACCGTGCCACCAGGGCTCCACTAAATATAAGTAAGCAGATGATTCAGTTAAGAAGCTTCACTACTCAAGGTTGTTTATGACTCTTATCACTGACTTCATAACTGGAAGGACACAACTAATTTAACACAATACAGCTAACAATAATCTTAAACCAACAGAATGTTATTAAGCAGCCATACATTTCTTTTAATAATTCTCAAGACATAAAACACACCCTTCTCCAAAGATAGCCTTTTCATATAATTCTAATAAAACCGCAAATTGAGGGAGAAAAAACAAACAACAAACCCCAACAATAACAAACAGCAAAACAAGAGACTCCATCTAATCTCATCATCTCTTCATGAAGCTGAGATAAAGGTTAGTTTAGTATAGAAATGGGTTATCAAATCCCAAATAAGTGGTTACTGTACTTGCTTTGGTTCACAGCAAATGAAGAATTCCAAATATTCAAAAACGAATGACAGTAAATGACAAATAATAACCATTACGGATCTCTTAAGCAGATCTCATTCTATAGGTAACGGAATTTCTTTGTCAACATTAGAAGATCATAGAACTCTTTAGATTTGAAGCCCCTTCTTCTTAAGCTAGTTCCTATTCTGGCAATTTTAAGAGTGTATCACTTACCTGGCTGTCTTCTGTATCTGCCTTTCCAGCTCTATTCTGAGCCTCCAGGAGAGTAATCTGAGAAGACAGTTTTTCTGAAAGTCACAAAATAAATATCTTTAGGTTATATACACATGGAGTGTTTGAAAAAAACAGAAATTATTGTGTGTGAGGCTATTTGAGATGCATGAAATAATCAAGAGAAAAGAAATAGATAAAATAGTTTAGAGGAGATAAAAGGCTTATTTTATTCAAATGAAAAAGTGGCAAGAGAAGACGAACTGTGAAACAGAACGGTACTAGGCGATGATAATGAAACTGAGTGAAGTACAAGTAATGGAGGGCTTTTACAGAGAAGGAAGCCAGAGATGTGACATGAAGCAGCTATTTTTGCAACATAATATTGAGCTTCTAGGGCAATAAATCTGCCTTAATTTATCCATAATCCTACTGTGTTCATAATATACATTTTGGCATTAATACAGCACTTATAATTTGTTGACGCTTTCACATATATTGATATATACATCAAATTTTAGCACTAGAAGGAAACCATCCAATCTCATCAATCATATGAGGCAACAGAGAAATGACAGGACTGCTGAGGTTACACAGCTGGTTCACGGAGAGCTGGGATTTGAATCCAAGTCTTCCGGGTTCTACCCCCAGATTCTATTAAAATGTGTGTATCTAAAAACGGTAGGAGTACCTTCAAGGATAAAAATATTGAGTAATAATATGCCTTCAAAGAGCTTATACTCTTTCTAAGGACCTAAGATATGTACTTAGAAAAAAAGAAGTATCCTTCTACAGTACATTCAAATGTCTTCACATGACCTGTACAGGCCCTCTGTAATCTGACCTTACTTGTTCTCCGGCCTCCTCGTCTTGCACTGTCCCTTTATTCATTATCCTCCAGAAACACTGGCCTTCTTTCTCTTCTGCAAACCTTTCAAGTTCATTCACACCTTAGGGCATTTACACTTGTGCTTTTCTTTGCTAGGCATGCTCTTCGCATGGCTATTCCCTTTTCATCCTTCAGGTTTCCAGGCCTCCAAGAGGCTTTCCCTAACCACTCTTATACTGCCTTTCCCTGTGCCACACACACCTGCAGTTTTATTCATGAAGCTGCACCTTGTTTTATATTTTTTAGAGTTTATACAGATACATTATAATTATATTATATATTGATTTATTAAAACATCCAGTCTTATTTTTTTTCCTAGTACTTATCACTCTGAAATTTTATGACCTGTCATAAACATGTTGATGGCCTATCTTCCTGTCTGATATTTAAGCTCCATGCCACGTTCACAGCAGTATCCCCAGCAATCAGAATAGCGCCTACCACATACGAAGGGCAATACAGCTATTTGAAGAACGAATAGATGAAGGATAACCATGGAAAAAAATGAATATAAGACTGTATATAAAGTATTCAGGCACTTTATGAGATTATCTGAGGAAGGTGCACAGTGGTAGAAATGGCAGTGACAAAGGTGAGTCACATAAAACATAGTACATAAAGCAAAGGTAACCCATGAGACTAAACATAAAGACTAAGTTTATTCCAAATTCCATGAGTTGATTAGAGAAATTCACAGAAAACCTTAAGGTAAGTGATCCCTGCAGGAAAAGGAGAAGAGAGTGGATCTCATATATCACCTATAACCATAATGAGGCATGTGAAAAGGATGGGAACTGCTTGCAAAACTGTAAAATAAGCATCATGGATAACATCTTAAAGAAGTGCTTTGAATGGGCTCAATAATGAGCTGAATTTGTGGTATTATTTATTGGCAATGGTAGAAATATTCCATTAGAAGGGTACAATCCCAGTTTAGAGCTCAGTGGAAAACCGTAAAATGATTAAACTGAAAAAATTCACTTTAGATTTTAAGAAATGATACAAACTACTTGTACAGTCATTCTTATTTCTAAAAGACGAAGCATAGTTAATCCAGGATGAGTCAGATCAGTGAAGCATTATTAATCATATACTACTCAATCCAGGAAGTCCTGTGTAGCAGGCGACAAATGGAAGGGGTACGTCTTCATTCCTGCTGACCGCTCACGCAGTCCAACAGAGTAAAACAACAGACTTCAGTGGAGTCCAGCGAAACTTTATTCAGCAGCAGTAGCTTTGCCAGGTAGTAAATTAGTTCCTGGTAAAGTGAAGAGTTAAAAAAAAGAACTACCCGTGTCCTTGAAGAGCTTATACTTAAGCCTTGAAGTGTTTATTTAGTGTAGTAAAAAGACATATAAAAAGATGATTTCAACACAACATGAAATGTATGTAAAAATGCATTTAACCCAGCTTTTGGGGATCAGGATCAACTTATTGAAAAAGATAATGCCCTAGTTGAGGCCTGAAAGGTAAGTAGGAATTAAACGGGTTAAAGAAAAGGGGTAGGGTTCTAAGCAGGGTATAGCATGGGCAGAAACAAAAACGGTTCCTACCTTTGAACCTTTATTTATACTAATCTCTGTTACCATATGCCACAAAATTATTACTGCGAATGTCTTTCCTTCATTTTGCCTATTTAAAAATCCATCATCTTTTTAAGGTCCTGTTCAATCTTCTAGTTATCTTCCTAGACGATAACTTTACCACTCCAAAACAAATATAAATAACACAGAAATCCTGCAGCTTTTATAGCCCATACTGCAAAATGTTAGACTTATATAAACACTGGAGCCCCATTGCCACAGTGGTTAAGAGCTCGGCTGCTAACTAAAAGGTCGGCAGTTCGAATCCACCCGTTGCTCCTCGGGAACCCTGTGGGGCAGTTCTACTCTGTCTTGTAGGGTTGCTATGAGTCCAGATCGACTCGACAGCAACAGGTTTTATATAAACACTGGTATGTGGTCTAATTATTTAACGTGTATTAACCTTATCCTCTATAACTACCAGCTCTGCTTTCTAAGATCTTTACTATCAGAGGATCGACATGTTATACATGAGCACTCTGTGAGATAAAAAGACAGAGAATTATGGTTTTCATTTATACATACCATTCTCAGCTTTCAGCACCTCCAACTCCATAGAGCTAAGGAGCAAGGCTCCCTTTTCATTCTCTAGTTCCACTACTCTCTGCTGCAGAGAGGCAATTTTCTCCTCAGTGACTGCCTGAATTGTAGAAAGACAACAAATTAATGACTCACCAATGAAAAGCTCTCATATTAATGCCCAGATAGCCTCTAGCATTTTTGTCTTCTAAAAGTTCTCCAGCCATGAAAATACTTTAAAAATAGCATCTACCGATCTTCTTAGGTAATATCTGAAGTAATGTTTTTTACCTGAACTTAAAAAGTGAAGTAAATATGTAACACAAACCCAGGACACTGGTGTTTGAATTTAAGATTGAAGCCTGGATTTCAAAGACAGAAATATTAGGTCTATCAAGGAAGAATAACAGTTTCAAGTCCACAAACAATGTTCTAAGATTAGATTAATGTCACCAAGTAACAAGGTCTCTCTCCTGAAGGACAATGAATATGAAGAAAGGCTTCCCAAAGAGGAACAGAGACAAAAGTAATATGTACCCCTTAAGAAAGTAAGAAGAACCATAATTTTCCCAAGTATCATAAAAATTCTCTTGCACTTAATTTATGCCTCCAGAATGTCTGATTTTCCTAATAAGAGGTAAATATCTAATTATGCCAGATCTTTAGTTTTGTATCTTTTTATACATTATTCTTCTGCAAAGGGATAATTCTACACAATTCTTCATAAAATTATAGAATTTCTGAGCCATAAAGGTCTTTGTAGCACACTTAGCCCTTCATCTGATGAAGAAAGAAATGGCAAGGGGTGAATTTAGGGTTTTTGTAGTTTTTACCCTGAAGGATATTTCCAGTTTGCACTATACAGAGCAAGTAAAATTCTGATAGAAAAGCCCTAGGTCTTTCTGGCTTAAAGAATGACAAGACAGAGTTTGTCAGAATGTGATGGGAAAAATCATAGAGAGGAGAATGTCAGAGAGGGGGAGCCTCAAATTCTATGTATAAACTCAGTTCAAATCTCTGGCTGAACAATGAACTATACACCTGCAAGTAATTCGAAGCAGTCCAGTTTAGGCAAAAATAACTCAACTGAATGTTCAGTGGTTGCCCACCAAGTCCAGCATTTGTAGTGTGAATTCACAAAAATTACTGGCTGACAAAAAATAATCAAACTCTTCAGAAGAATATAACAGAATCCAGAATCTTGAGAACAACGTTTTCACAATATCCAGGATTCAATATAAAATCATTCATCACACAAAGAAGTAGGAAAATGTAACCCATTCTCAAGAAAACAACAACAACAACAATAACAGAGCCTGACTTCAGGATGATGCAGATTTTGCAATTAGCAAACAAGGATTTTAAATAATTTTTTAATAACTATGCTCAAGGACAGAAAGGAAAAGATGCTTACAATGGGTGAAAAGACAGGAGATTCTAGCAGAGGCAGAGAAACTAACTATAAAATAATGAGTCATTTGAAATTCTAGAAATAAAAAACAATACTGAAATGAAAAATTCAATGGATGGGCTTAACACTAGAATATAGACGACAGAAGAAAATGTTGGTGAACATGAAGATAGAATCAATAGAAATTATCCAATCTGAAGACTGAAGGAAAAAAAAAAAAGTAGATTAAAAGAAAATGAACAGAGCCTCAGGGACCTGTGGGACAATATTAAAAAATTCAGTACACATATCATTGAAGTGCTTGAGAAGAAGAAAGACAGAATGGGGCAAGAAAAATTATTCTGAAGAAACAATGACCAAAAATTTTCCAAACGTAAGTTTTTACATGCAAGAAGCTCCACTAAAACTGGGTAGAAAAGTGACAAAGGAAATCATAACTAAGTACATCACAGAAAAAGATAAAGAAAAAAGTCTAAAAAGTGGCCAAGGAAAAAATCTATATTCTAATCAATAATTTGACTGACTACTGACCAATTGTTAAAAAAGTATAGGCCTGAGACAGTGAAACACCTGTAAGTGCTGGGGAAAAAAAAAGTCAATCCAGAACTATACATCCAGTAAACATATCATTCAAGAATTAAAGCAAAATAAAGACATTTTTAGATAGGAGAAAACAGAGAATTTCATCACCAGCATACCTGCACTACAAGAAATACTATAGGACATTCTACGGCTGAAGGAAAATGATACCAGGTGGAAACTTGATCATCAGAGAGGAAAAACAAGCATTGCAAATAGTAAGGCTGTGGGTAAATATTAAAGTCAATCTTTTTCCTCTCAATTTCTTTATTCACATATGACTATTTAAAGCATAAATCTTAAAATCATGCTCTGGAGTTATAATTTTTAATATAACACACACAGCAACTATGGCATGAAGAATAAAGTAAGGGTAAATGAGTATAACGTTCCTACATTTTAGGTGAAGTGGTATTCTATTAACTCTAAGAAGAAGGAAAAGTTCAGGATGCATATTGTACTTCCTGGAGCAACCACTTAAAATTTTTTGTAAAAAGATAGCTAGAGTCCAATAGAGGATTTTTACTTTCACCGAAGATGAAGTAACATGAAATGGACTTATACTCCCACCTGAAACAACCAAAAAAAAAAAGACAAAATAATGATAAAATAGTTTCAAAATAATGGATATCAGGCAACTAATGACAGCAATTCCGGGGAGACAGAAAACAAATGAGGTAAGCCCTACAACTGACCTATGCCTTGAGAGAGTTGTGGGGGAGCCCAGGCAGAGCCTAGCATATTCCTGAGTTAGGAGACAGAGCTGAGTCAAAGGACATCAGGAGGCTAGATTCTGCAGAACAGAGTACCAGACAGGAGAGAGCACAGAAAAACCTGAAAACCCTGGAGAGTGTCATAGGCCAGTTGACAGCCTATAGAGTTTGCTGCCTCAGCATTCATTAATTCCTCCTAATTACCCTTTAGCCTGGTTTCTGACCCAGCTGTTTTTATTTTATCACACAGCCCATCAAGAGTACCAAATATAAACAAACCCTCTGCGGTAGAGCTGATTCTGACTCATACTGACCCTATAAGACAGAGCAGAACTGCCCGATAGGGTTTACAAGGCTGTAAATCTTTACAGAAATGGACTGCTACTTCTGCAGAGTGGCTGGTGGGTTTGAACCACTGACCTTTTGGTTAGCAGCCAAGTGCTTAACCACCACACCAGGGCTTCTCTCAAGAGTTGTAGTCTCTAACTGGCTCTCCCAGACATGTCCCATATAGTTTCCTGTGACAGGAGCCCATTACTATCTTATATAACCCAGTCTCTCAACAGCTGTATTTCTTCCTTGCCCCTCTTGGCCATGCCCCATACAGGTGTCCACAATTAAAACTTCTCTCTTTTCCCATGCTAAAGCATTAGAAGCTTTTTAATTAATCAGAAAACTTAAGCTTGCACTAACTCCAAGACCCCACCCCACTTGCCATACATAAGCCCCCTCCTACAATTCCAACCAGAAGCCCAGGTAGCACAGCGGTTAAGCGCTCAGCTGCTAACCAAAATGTCAGTGGCTGGAACCCACTAGAGGCCCCGCAGGAGAAAGATATGGCTGTCTGCTCCCGTAAAGGTTACAGCCTTGGAAATCCTATGGGGAAGTTCTGCTCTATCCTATAGGGTCACTGTGAGTCAGAATCCACTCAATGGCAATGGGTCTGGATAATTCCAACTTGTTGCTTTGTCCCCAGGTGCAAGCCCCTGTGTGGCCGTGTGCCAAGGTGTGCTGTAGTTTCCTCTCTGGGACTTATGAGTACTAAATTCTACTGTTTTCTAGGCTTCCTGCGTCTCACTTTCTTGAGCTGCATCTGACAGGCCCTCCAAGACATCCATTGACCCTCTTTGAGTCAAACTTAATACAGAGATCTGCAGAGGGTCCCCAGTGAGTATGCAGTAGAGAACAGAGCAGCACATGAATATACGGAAACTAGCCAAGGCTGGGTGGAAAACAGCTGAAAAGATCAGAAAACAGCACACACAATCAGAGTGGTGCTCACACAGGGCTTGGAAGAGTGCCTATTTCCAGAGCCAAATGTGAAAACACTTATGCATGATAGGCACTGAGGATGCTCAGCAAGGTCATGCCTCAGTAGTAAGGAGTGATCACTCCTACCTGAGCACTGCCAAACAAATCAAAGAAATAAGATCTGAAAAGATCAGTTTCCAAGTAACTGCATTCCGAAGAAGCTCCAAAATATTTGTGAATACAAAAATATCTAGTATCCATGATGTCTGACAACCAATTGAAGATTACCAGGCATGCAAAGAAGCAGAGAATACAAGCCATAAGGAAGACAATAATCAAACAATTAAAGCTAACCCAGGACTGGTACAGATGTTAAAAGAACATTAAAACAGTTATTTATAACTACATTCTACATATGCAAAAAGTCAAGTAAAAACATGGACAGTATTTTAAAAAGCACAAACTGAATTTCTAAAGAAGAAAATTATACTGTGTGAGATTAAAAAAATACAATGGGTTTAATGACAGATTAGACATTGCAGAAGAAAAGATTAGTAAACTTGAAGACATAATAGGAGTTATAGCTAATAAGCCAACATAAGGGAAAAAATGGAAACATCAAAAGGTATTCAACCGGTTTTCAAAAAGGAAGAAAAAGTCAAATAAGCTAAGAGGGCAGCTGGAGAAAATAGAAAACAAATAGCAAGGTGAGAGACTGTTACATAAATAAGTCAAAATGGCCTCTGTGTATTTGCCCTAGGTCGTTCATGTCTTCAAAGCAAGTTGAGGCCCATTAGCCCAAAAAGCCCACTGGCACCAAACTCAAATTTGTATACATTCAACTGTTTCAAAAATAGCCCAAATAAGCAGATTCTTAAGTCACTCTGAGTCTGCCTGTTTAACATACCCAACATCTGCTCATCCTAGATAAGATAAATCCTATGGTTATAAGGATCTTAGGATATTGCTGTCTTCTGAGCTCCCAGAACCAAAGACTCCCCACACTGCTGCAGGAGGACATCACTCAGAGACACATAAGCTCCTCCCCCTTCTCCTCTTCCATGGGAGCCTCCAGGTTCTCTTCCCCTTCTGGTGGCGCCTTGTACTGCTGCTTGCCTCAGGAAAACCTCCTGCTGTTGGGACTGCCTCCTGCATGCAGCGGTCAACACACTGGGCCCAGCAAACTGCTTCTTGTGTAATACTATCTTGTGATCGTATCTTTTTCCTTGATCAGCCCCGAATTCCCCCAAACTCACTACACATATGTAAAGCTAAATATATCAATAATCACAATAAATGTAAATGAGGAGTTGAGAATGGGAGAATGGAAAGCCTACATTCTAGAAACCAGGAAATGAAAAAGAAAAAAAATTTTTTTTTAATCAGTGTCTTCTTCAGACTGAAGAATTGATGCCTTTGAATTATGGCATTGGTGAAGAATATTGAATATACCATGGACTGCCAGAAGAACGAACATATCTGTCTTGGAAGAAGTACAGCTAGAGTGCTCCTCAGAAGCAAAGATGGCGAGACTTCATCTCACAAACTTTGGACATGTTATCAGGAGGGACCAGTCCCTGGACAAGGACGTCATCATGCCTGGTAAAGCAGAGGGTCAGTGAAAGAGGAAAATCCTCAGTGAGATGGACTGACACACTGGCTGCAACGGTGGACTCAAGCATAGCAATGATTGTGAGGATGGTGCAGGACTGGGTAGTGCTCCGTTCTGTTGCACAAAGGGATGGCTATGAGTTGGAACAAACTTGACGGCACCTAACAACGACAACAAGAAGCACTGCCAGGGATCACAGGCCTCTGCTAGCCAATACATCTGTCAGTTTGGAAGAGTATAATCTTAAAGTGGAAATGGATACACCCCATTATCCCAGTTTGACACCAGCCAATTAAAATCATCAAACTAACTCCCCCTTATTCTCACATTCATGCTCGATAAGCAGCCTTCTGGTGATTATGATCTAGCTTCCCAAAGATAATTCTGTTGAACAAAACAGCCATTTGGGCAATCAAATTTTTTACTGTTAATTAAAAAATGGGAGCATTACGATTTCTGTAATAGACTTAATGAGTTTAGTTAGACTGGATTGTGTACACTAAGCCTGATCAAATCTGAGTCTACCAAAAACAAAACTGTCTTCTGAACTGAGAAAACTGATTGTAAGGTAAAAGTAAAGATCCATCTCCGATCCAGATTTCTAAGACCTTAGAATCAGAAACACTCCCAAGATCATTATTTTCTTATTATTAGCTGCTGAGACACTACATTAATGCATTTCATAACTCTTTTCCTATGGAATTGCCTCCAAAAAGCTTTTTATCAGGCAGGAAAGACAGAAGGCTTATACTACTTTCTGGAATAAATCCTCATTAGAAAATACAAGTATAGATACAGCAAAGATGAACATACCAGATTCGTAAGAAGTTGACATTGGATTACCTGTACACCCTCATGAGAAACATCTGGGAAAGAAGTCTGAGACGCTGTTTCATGTTTTTGCAAGGTTGATTTAGTTAGAAATTGGCTAATTTCTTTGGATTTTTCATGGAGCTGATCTAAGGAAAAGGAAAAAAATAAAGTGAAATGATCTCTGTCTCTCATTTGAAACTTAGTGAGTTATTATCTTCTAGGGATATATCTGCCATTGTTTATTCCAGTTCAATTACCTTACTTAAAATTATAATGCCAATGGCAACATTTTTATTTCAACGGTTTAAATGCTCCCAAGGACCAAAGGGCACCTTAAGAAACCATTCACAGACAAAAGGGCACCTCCGGAACACACTTCCTTCAAAAGTACAATAAAATAGGCCAAGGCATTTTGAAAAAAGTTGTTTTTCCTTTCCCCTTTGAAAATGGCTTTGGCATTTTTGTTTTATTTTCCTCCCTCTCCACTCAGGTTTTATGAATCTCTCCAAGATTGTAAAGCACGGTTTTGAAAAACAACATGGTCCAGTTGTTAAGAGCACAGTGTACTCATGTAACACACTGCTCACGTGTAATGCCCCTCCAGGCTTTCGGGTTAATGCTCAGTTCTTCAATACATATCTTAAACTTAGTAACCCTTTGAAAAGTCCTTCCTTTAGATATATACCAATCTATTAACAGAGGTTTTCATTTGATGAAGAAGAGTGGTAAGATGGGGTAGTGGCACTGAGGGAACTTCACTTTTTAATTTATAAACTTCTAAAATGTTTGATTTTTTAGAGGCATGTATTGCTTTTATGGTAACACACTTTAAAAAATAAGGTTTCTTTTCTTTTTAAGGAATTAAGTTTTCTTCAAAAAGAAATTCTAACCTATACAAAAAGCATTCAGATCCATCTTTAGATCTAAGGATAACACCATGCAATTCAGGTCTCCCAACCTAAGCACCCAGATCTGGCTGGGGCTTTCCACAAGCTAATTCAAATTCTACTCATTTCTGTCACTGAACCCTCCACACCAGAGTCAAGTTCCACACAGCATTCTATTGAGTATCTAGCACATCACTATCAATAGTCTTTAGTACTGTAATAATTATTATAACAGCAAGCCAGACTATAACTTCAGTCAGAGGCAGGAAAAAATGCAACAAATGGCATGGGAAGATGCTTTTCTTAATATTTCTTTTGATTCAATTGGTTTGGGAAAATGATGTCATTAACAGATTCCTGAAAATTGGAAGTAGGAGCCACTCATGTGCTAGAGGTGCAGGTTTCAAAGGCAAGCAGATACTGACCTTCCAGCTGCTGAATTGCCTGGGCTGACTGGACTGACTGTTCCCTCTTCTCTTGGAGGAGCTTTGAATTTTGATCCTTCAGAGTATCACAGGAAGACTGTAGTTCTTGTTCAGTCTTCTGAAGACTCAAAACATGCAAAGTCTTCTCTTCCATTTCTGCTTTGTGCTTCTGCTCCAAGGATCTGTACTGTGATTCCAGTTCAGCCTGGGCTTGGTCTGCTTGCTCAAGCTGTTCCAAAAGATGATTCATTTCTTCCTGCAGGTTATGGAAGGATAATTTTCTCTCTGCCACTTCAAGTTCCATCTTTTCCATCAGAATCTTAGAATCCTGTCTTTCTGTTTCTAGAGCATTTCTTAAAGTATTCTGCTCAGCTTCCATCTGCTGTAACTGCTGAAGGAGAACCTAAGAAAAAAGATGAAGCCTCATGTAGGACTTCAAACTGGTTCATTCTGGTTTGACCCCCGATGAGGATTTGCATTTCCACCCCACATATACTGAATCAGAATCTACATTTAAACAAGATCCCTAGGTGATTCTTATGTATCCCCAGGTAATTATTATGTTTACATAAGATGTAAATACTATTACTCCCATTTTAGCGATGAAAAATCTGAAGCCTACTGAATCAACCTAGGCAAGTTACTTATCTTCTCTATGTTAGAATTTACCTGTGAAATGAGAATGAAAATAGTACTTATTTCACAGTGTTGTGAGTATTCATAGTACTACTGTTGTTGTTAGTTGCCATCAAGTAAATTCCAGCTCATGGCAACCTGACCCCATGTGTGCAGAGCAGAACTGCTCCATAGGGTTTTCAAGGCTGTACTAACATGTAATTTGCCAAAAGTCACATAGATAGAAAGTGGCACAACTCGGATTTAAAGTCTGAATCAACTCGACAGCAACTGGTTTTGTACCCCCTGGGTGGTGCAAGTGTTAACATGTTTGACTGCTAACCAAAAGGCTGGAGGTTCGAGTCTACCCAGAGGTGTCTCAAAAGAAATTCCTGGCAATCTACTTCCAAAAAATCAGCCACTGAAAACCCTATGGCACACAGTTCTATCGATTCTGACTTAATGTTTTTATATGATGACAGTCAAAAGAGGGGCCTCAAACTCAGGGTATGGGTTTTGTTATGATGGAAGAAACCAGAACATGTTTCGATGGAAGAAATGGGAACATGTTCTATGCTAGAGGAAAAAGTCCTTCTCAAGAAGGAAGGTTGAAAATTAAGGAGAGAAGATGATTGATTTTCTCCAACAGCACTCAGCACCCAGATGAACAAGCAAACAGTGTGGACTGTAGCACCGATTCTGCATCAAGGTGTGGCTACTTGGATGTGACAGGACAGGGAACAGGCAATCTAAGGGCTGGTCAAAAGAATAGTCCAAAAGGTCAAGCATGGGCCCATACCGGATAGGGAGAGAGGTCAAGAAATAACTAATACACTAGAAGAACAAAGCAGAAAGATCATGAGATCTCAACAAGAAGGAAGGTTGGGATAATCAGAGAAAGGGAACAACAAGATGGGTTACAGTCAGGAAATGGGATACTTCAGTTTTAGAACATCAGAATCCTTGATCACCTTTAGAATCAAGGGAAATATGACATTTCTTTTAGAGACACTCAGACCCTAAAAAGAGCCCTGGTGGCATGGTGGTTAAAGCACTTGGCTGCTAACCAAAAGGTTGGTGGTTTGAACCCACCAGCTGCTCCACAGGAGAAAGATGTGAGAGTCTGCTTCTGTAAAGCTCTACAGCTTTGGAAACCCTATGGGGCAGTTCTGCTCTGTCCTTGCTATGAGTCGGCATTGACTCGATGGCAAAGGTTTTTTTCAGACCCTAAACCTAAGATCACAAAGGAAAAGAATAACCATAAAAGATATGAAATGTAAGTTCCATGAGGGAAGGAACTATCTCTCTTCTGCTCATCACTGTATCACCATCACTAAACCACAAGGTATTTGTTGAAAGAATAAATATCACCTATTCTCTGAGGACTTGTAATAGAACCACAATGCTCCTTAGAAGCAAGGATGGTGAGACTATGTCTCTCATTCTGTGGACATGTTATCAGGAGGGATCAGTCCCTGGAGAAGAACTTGGTAAAGCAGAGGGTCAGTGAAAAAGAGGAAGACCCTCAATGAGATGGACTGACACAGTGGCTGCAACAATGGGCTCAAGCATAACAACAATTGTGAGGATGGTGTAGGACTAGGCAGTTTTTGTTCTGTTGTACATAGGGTCACTATGAGTCAGAACTGATTTGAGAGCACCTAACAACAACAACAACAACAACAGCCTTGAAAACTAAAGTGGAAGTGAATATTCCCAAGATGAAACCAAACCAAATCTGTTGCTGTCAAGTTGATTCCAACTCACAGCAACCCTACAGGACAGAGTAGAACGGGCCCATAGGGTTTCCAAGGCCGTAGTCTTTATGGAAGCAGAATGCCACATCTTTTTCCTATGGAACAGCTGGTGAGTTCAAATCAATGATCTTTCAGTTAACAGCCAAGCACTTAACCACTGTGCCACCAGGGCTCCTTATTCCCAAGGCGGGCAGTAAAAATCATCAGGTACCTGGTTGCGCTGTTCGGCAGCATTCAGCTCCTGCTGCAGCAAGTCCACTACTTGAGCACGACCAGACAGGGCTTCTTCACGCTCTTCGAGCTTCCTCTGCAGCACCCTCAAGTTCTGACAAGAAAATGTTTTAGATTTCATGTACTAGCAAATGAGCACTGTTATCTGATTACCTTTCAAAATGTCATGTAAATTTGTGTACTTAAGAGTTTTAGATGTTGAAGATGACAGATTAAAGAGTGAGACACCAGCATGTCATGCGCCCCATCCAGCAGAACAAAGAATGTCCAAAAATGCCTTCTCCAGAGCAGTGACAACAACCAAAGCCATACACAAGCAAGTCCATTAATTAGGGAGCTTTTTATAACAGAAAAATGACACACTCCACTTTCAAAATGATACAGTCAGCGTCCTGTACCTAAAAAACATAGGCACGTGTATCTCATCCACCAAAAAGAATCTTTTCTGCAGGCAAAAACTGTCTTCCCCTTCTATCATGCACTGGTAGGCATTCAATAAACACTGCTGAATAAATAAACTAATGATACACATATACAATTAATATTCTACTTAAGAAAGTGTTGTATTCTGAAAGTTCAGTTACTGTTGTAAGCTGAACAATTGCTTAGAATTTGGAAGAAGTTTTCACTCAAAAACATTTAAATGAATCAACCAGCAAGTACTAGAGGAGTGCCTTTGGGTACCACGCTGCATTATACATTAAGTAAAAAATTAATAGTTAATGAGTTAGTAGATAATGAACTCAAAAGCAATGAAGCCAATTTTCAAAATATACTCAATAAATTTTCCTAGAAAGTAAGAATTATTGATTTAATAAAAGACTTCATGCTTTAAAATCACTTCGTCTTTAATTTTTTTGAAAGTTTAAAACTGGCTTCATTGATTCAAGCTTAGTTATGAGCAAACTGAAGAGAAACCAATTTCTGACTACCACATATATTCTCCAGTTAAACTCAGCTTTTTTTTGTACCAACAACCTAATTACGCATTGCTGCTGAGTAGAATCCCGACTCACAGTGACCCTATAGGACAGAGTAGAACCACCCCCTAGGGTTTCCAAGGCTGTAATCTTTACGGAAGCAGACTGCCACATCTTTTCTCCCACAGAGCGGCTGATGGGTTCGAAATGCCGACTGTTTGGTTAGCAGCTGAGCGCTTAACCACTATGCCACCAGGGACCCCTAACAACCTGATGAGAGGGGTAAAAGGCAAGCCAAGGATAAGAAAAAAATAAACAACTAATATGCAACAGGAAGGCAAGGACACCAAAAAGAAGCCAACTAAGGATCACGCTAAGACCAACAGGAGAGCAGTGGGTAAGGGTAGAAAAATGACTGCTATGATTTTGTTAAATGTTAACCAAAATGATAATCATTCTGCCAAGTTTTAGCAACACACCTGTTGCATCTGTGTTTCCACATCTGCCTGGGTTACTAACTGAAGAAGCTCATCTTCATGAAGACGAACCTGTGTTTCAAAGCGGGCATCTTTCTCTCGGACCACCTGCTGCATGGAACTCAACTGAAGACACACACCAGAAAAACTATACAGGTTACACTCCCCGAACAGTGCACAAACAAAACTCATAGAGTACTCTCCAAAGATAGACTCTGAGAATCGACAAACAGTAGCTTTGTAAAAATCTTTTGAACGTCAAGGATGAGAATGTTGCAAGAGCGATAGTTAGGCCTGACAGTAACTTCCAAATGTGAGAGAGGGCCTATTCTCAAATTAAAAAACCAGCCTAAACATAAAATGCAATTAAAATTATACTTCTATGGTTACTAGAAATGCTTTAAATAAAGATAGAAGTTTGATGTGTATTTTTTTTAAGTTCTAAGGACGTTAGAATATTAAATAGAAAATGAAGTTAGATTTCTGTTAAGTACTAGCCACTTATTTCAAAATCCATTCATGCTCAAAAACTTTCAGTGAAACTGTCATGCCCTTTAAGTTAAAAATTCAAACTAATGTATCTTATATTCAAGATAATCTACAACTGGAAATACAAATCCATCTCTCTAGTCTTATTTTCGAAGAATTGCTTTTACCAAAAAACTTGGTGTGCTTCCAAACCCACACCACCTCCCCAGACAGCTATTTTCAGCTGTCACAACTTGCAGTCTTCTACTAGATCATACTCATCGGTCACTGGATCTTAGGAGAGTGAAATGGAATCAATGGATGGACTGTGAGCTGCTATCAGGGTTTTTAATCTGCTTTGTTTTTAGGTTGTGTGTGCGTGTGCCTGCTTATTTGTGTCCTTAAGATCTATGGTTAAGCATGCTCATCAACTATTCTTCAACCACTGCTGATTTCTCAATTTATCATGCCTTGAATTGACCTTAGATCGCCTTGGTATCAATGTTCAAATTCTTTTTGATTATCTAAATTCTGATCTATGAATTTGGAATCCTGTGCAGGCATAGGAGTCCTTCATTATTCAAACACATCTATACATCCTTTCCTGGAAATGTGCCATTTTTTTCCCTCTTGGCGTCTTTGCTCTTACCATTCCCCACAACTAAAATACCTCCCCCACCATATCTAGAATATTATCCATCAGTCTCCGTTCTGCCTACATCCTCTTTTCCATGTAACCTTCCTTGACTGTCACACCCTCAGTAACCTCTGAAGATACTTTTAGTTTGTGTTGTTGTTTGCTTTAGCACTTATTCTGAATGGTTGGCATTTTAATAGATCTGTTAACATATTTAATATGCCTTGGCTTTCCATATTTTAAGCAACTTGTTAGGTTAGAATCATGTTTTGTACTTCTCCAACCTACATTTTATACAGTACTTGTACATCAAAAGGAAACAGTAAAAGCTAATAGGTAAAATTAAGCATTGCAAGAGACATGATTTTAACTGTATGCATAGAAGCAGGCTACCTACAGACAGAATGCACCTCCAATACTACAAGCTGTCAATAAAATAAAGACCAGATGGATAAGATCAGCTATGTGCAAAGGCATTCCAGGGGGAAAAAACATTTCATAAACCAAAAGCGTTCCCAAAAGAAAAATATGGGAGGTCAACCAGGAAATTTAGAAAACTGTCAAAGCGTTGAGAGTGCTAGTCCAAACAGTCTGGTCCTAGTGGCAGAAATAAATGTGAAGAATGTCACATGCCGAGTAACAAGCAATCACATAACCTACACCACTTTCTGATGGCATGCTCACTAAGTAATCTCCTGATTATACTTTAACTTTCCATTAAGATTTCACTATAGAGCAAGACCAGACTTAATCGTTTGTATTTCTAATTTTCATGTTTAAATGGTATTTTCGTTTATCTATCAGTCTCGCTTGAACTTAGTTAGCATGTGCCTATCCCTAAGAGGCTGGACTTCTGTGTGCTATTAAAATCAAGTTTCTGGGCCTAGAGAACTAAGGAACAGTCAGCAACTAGGCTATGGTAAATTTATCAAGGTAAACAATACTTCGTGAGGTTTCTTGGTAGTTAGATGGTGTTCCCTAGCAACATACTTACTTACCTAGCACATCTCCCTTCTAATTTCTTCTCTAGCTACTATACTTTTATCTAAGGTGTACCTAAAAAGTGACTGCCTCAATTGACTTTTTATGTACTAATCCACTGGACTTTCACGATTCTTCATCCTAATCATTACGAGGTACCTCCCGCTCCTACCTGTGCAGCTTGCTCTGCCTGGGTCTGGCTGAGCTGGGTTTGCAAAGTGCTAATGAGTTCCTCCTTCTCTTTGAGTTGTTGTTTCACCCTTACAAATTCTTCCATCTCTGTAGAATTCTTATCCAACTGAAGACAGAAGCAGAAAAAATTTTTTTTTCAGTGAAGAATCAGCATTATTAATTCTTTGGCCCCCTCCCTTCTCATTTGCCCTAAATACCTACCATATTCCTTCTAATTTCCACTGAACGTGGAAGGGAATTACATGTGCTGTGGTTCTGAAAACGCAGGTATCAAAAGTGACTTGTCAGAGGGAGATGGAAGCAGCAGCAGCAGTTTTTTAATTTCTCTGACTCCTCAAATACAAAGAGAGCACAACTAGGGAGCGAAGCCAAACACCCACGGGGAATGTCTATGACAAAATTAGGAAGACAGTCCCCACACCTCAAAATGCCAGCAGGAAGGAACAAACTACCTAAAGGCAAAAGACATGTACTAGACAGGTCTGTGTGAGAGAAAGAAGGAAGCAGCAGAGCAGTGTCTCATGGCCCTGAGAACATGAGAACCCCCAAAAAGCCAATTAAGCATTTATTGGAAAGTACAGTCGGCGAATTTTAGAACAGCAGCTTAAATGGAGAGGACTGTCCCATTCTCCAGTACTGGGCAAGTGCAAGGAGTCCAGAACAAAGGATGAAAGAGCCCGAGCAATCCGGCTCCTCTGAACTCTCGAAACTGACTCACCGGGCTCCCTCCAGAACATGACCCTGCACTAAAAAGAAACCATGAGGAGTGAAATCAAAATTCAGCAGAATAGGGGCAATGAAGACAGAAGAGAAGCTCTACACATGTGCTGTATAATTCAATATCCACTAGCCACATGCGGCTATGGAGGGCTCGATAAGTGCCCAATGTGACTGAGGAACTTAATCTTCACTATTATTTCATTTTCATTAATTTGAATATAAAAACTGAACAAGTATAAATTATTTTCCCGCTAAATACAACTTTGTTTAGGCATGGCTGCCTTTCACTTTATCTGATGTATTATGCAAGATGTTGTGCGCACCAAATGCACTTGTTCCTAGTGTTATTAATAAACACATCACCCCACCTAGTCGGTGTTGATGGATTGATTCAGCTTGAATGGTTTTTTCTACATACTCATTAGCATTGTAATGTGTTTATTTGAATACTTAATAAAGACAGCACTATCAGCAACAGTTGATATCAATGTAAATCATAATTGGTAATTAAACAGAAATATACACACATATTATAATGTAAGTGAATTACTTTTCTAGTTCAAAAAATATGTATATAGATACATTTTTAAGTTCAGAATGAAGGTATACTAGTGATGCAGAATCCCATGGAGATTTAGAAGCCAGTCCTATGACCAGAAGAGTAAGAGGGGGAAAAAAAAAGTCTAGAAGGTATTCACAAGTTTCGTAATGAATAGCAAATGCAATTTGCTGCAGCAGAACAAAATGAAAAAACTGTTGTGTAAAAAAATTAAAGATCATAAACAGTCTTTTTTAGCAAATATATACTGAATTTGATAAGAAGTTTCCTCTCAATAGTCAAAAAAAGAATTAACGAAATTAGTCACCTGAAATCAGAATTAAATGAACAACAAAAATTTTGAATGACTTTTAACTGGATATAGGCTTATAACTTTGGCCAACTATCAACAGCTTGGATTCTGTTTTTATTGTGAAAATAAAGATAGCACCATATTTGCCAATTCAACATTTTTAACATACAATTCAGTGACATCAATCATATCAATCATGTTATGCAACCATCACCGATGTCCTTTGCCAAGTTTTCCATCCCTCCCCATAAACAAAACTCAATAAACAACAATCCCCTTCCCCATTCCCCCTCCTTTCTGCCCCTGGTAACCACTACTGAAACTCTGATTTCTATATATTTACCTATTTTATGTACTTCTGGCTAGTGATCTCATACATCTTTTCAAGGTTCATCCGTATTGTGACATGTATCAAGACTTCATCTCTCTTTATGGCAGAGTTATGTCTATACCACATTTTGTTTATCCATTCATCTGTTGATAGGTATTTGGGTTGTTTCTACTTTTGGCTACTGTGAATAGTGCTGCAATTCATGTGTGAACTGCTGGGTCATACAGTAGCTCTAGGCTTAGCTTTTTGAGGAACTGTCAAACTGTTTTCCATAGCAGCTATGCTATTCTGCCTTCCCACCAGCAATGAATGAGGATTCCGATTTCTCCACATCCTTGGCAACATTTATTATTTCCCTTTTTTTTGATTTTAGCCATTCTAGTGGGAGTAAAGTGGTATCTTATTGTGGTTTTGATTTGCATCTACCTAGGGTCACTATCAGTCAGAATCTACTCAACAGCAATTTTTTTTTTTAATAGGTTAATAGCTAATGAAGGAGCCCTGGTAGCTGCTAACCAAAAGGCTGGTGCTTGGAACGCACCAGCCATTTCACAGGAGAAAAGACCTGGCAATCTGCTTCCATAAAGATTACAGTCTACAAAACCCTATGGGGCAGTTCTACTTTGTCCTATAGGGTTGCTATGAGTTGGAATCGACTCAACAGCGCACAATAAGAACAGTGGCTAATGACGTTCAGCATCTTTGCACATGCTGTTGGCTATCTGAATATCCTCTGGTGAAATGTCTATTCAGGTCCTTAGCCCATTTTCTGATTGGGTTGTTTGTCTTTTTCTTGTTAAGTTTTATGAGTTCTTTAAATATTCTGGATATTAAACCCTTATCGGACATATAACAAAACTCCAAACTCATTGCCATCAAGTTGACTCCGACTCACAGTGACCTTAAAGGACAGACTGTCACATGTTTCTTCTGCGGAGCAGCTGGTGAGTTTGAACTGGTGACCTTCTGGTTAGCAGCCAAGCACTTAACCACTGCACTACCAGGCCTCTTAGTGGATATACAGCTACCCAAAATTTTCTCCCATTCTGTGGGCTGTCTCTTCACTTTGTTAGCAAAGTCCTTTGATGTACAGAAGTTTTAAATTTTGATGAGATCCCATTTATCTATTTTGTCTTTGGTTGCTTGTGCTTTTGGTATTGTATCTAAGAATCCACTGTTGAAAAGTAAGTCCTGAAATATTAGCCCTATGTTTTTTTCTAAGAGTTTTATGGTTTTAGGTCATATATTTAGGTCTTTGATCCATTTTGAGTTAGTTTTTATATATGGTGTGTGGTATGGGTCTAACTTCATTCTCTAGCATGTGGAAATCCAGTTGTTCCAGAGCTATTTATTAAAGAGACTATTCTTTCCCCATTTGATGCACTTAGCACTCTTGTCAAAGATTAACTGACCACAGATACGTGCGTTTAACTCTGGACTCTCAATTCTATTCCATTGGTCTATCTGTCTATCATTATACCAATACCACATTTTTGACTGGAGATAAGCTTGTAACTTTGGCCAACTATAAACAGCTTAAATTTCTATATAAAAAAATAAAACTATTTTTTGATGGAGATCTGCTAAAATTTGATTTTTATGCAAATTTTGTTAGAAAATGATTTTAAAAAGGCTAAAAATGATATTTTACATTAGGTGAAAAATCGTCAGTAAAGCCACTGAATAACTGCCAATAAAATTTAAGGCCGTTTTAACAATGTAAAAGATAACTGATTCAGTTTTTAAAATAACAAGTAGGTTATTTTAGCATTAGATGAGTTGCATGATATGAGAGGCACTGCCTAATTAATACTTTGGGTACATTTTGTCTCAAAAAACTTCTAAATTTTTACAAAGAAATATTGTCAATTCACGTCCTTACAAAACTTATCGCATAGTTTGAATCTTCTGTATCTGTCAAATAAGAATTTATGACAGATATGGAAAAGAGAATCCATTTCTATCATGATGAATGGAGATGCTTCGATGTTAGGTCAAATTCTAAGATTTATGGAAATTTTTAAAAAAGGGAGTAATGTTTCTCTTCCCTTCACTGTATGACACAAGTTGAAAATATGTATGCTCAATTACCTGAAGCAGACTTGAAGAAAAGTGCTATGAATACAGTTGTTAAAGTTGTTCAGTATAAATGTGCAAATGCTGTGAATCACCACCACTTTATGAAATTGTTGAAAGGGAAGAAAATGTAATTAATGATCTGGTTTTCTCTGACAATTCTCTTTGGCTGAATAGCGAAAGAGTTTTACAAAGGTTAAATACATGGTTAACTCCAATTCAAGATTTTCTTGAAACAAAAGGAATGCTTGCCAAGTATTCAATAATCAAACACAAAAAAAGCAGCATGATTTTTGTTCTCTCACTTACACTACACATAAATGAGTTAAATTTGAAACTAAAATGAAAGGAAAATTTAGTTTGTGGTTTACCTATTCAGACATGGAAACTAGTTGTAACTGAAACTTCTAATACAAATCAATAATAGTGATTTTATGCATTTTTCTAACATGAATCAAAAACAGATGATTTTACTAGTAATCAAAAACATTATGTAAACTGGCTGCAAAAACTATAAGAAATTTTTGAAAAAAGTTTTGTTAATATAGAAAAATTTATAATTGCTTTTCAATATATGCAATAACTCCACTGAATCTGATGTTAAGAATACTGATAGTGAATATATATAACTTGGAACCTTTTTTTAAACAGCTTTATTAAAATAAAATTGACACAATAAACAGCATATATTTAAACTGTACAATTTGGTGTTTTGACATTTGGACACACCCAAAAATCACATTCAAATCAATAACTCCATCAACCCCTCTGATCTGCTTTCTATCACTACAGACCAGTTTGCATTTCCTAGAATTTTATATACATTATGTCTTCTTTTTTGTAATTTACTATGTACTCTTTCATTCAGCATAATTATTTTGAGATCCACGCATACTGTTGCATGTATCAATAATTCATTCCTTTTCATTTCTAAGTAGTATTCCACTGTATGGCTATATCACAGTTTATCAATTCACCTGTTGGCAGACATGTGAGTTGTTTCCAGTTTTTGGATATTACAAGTAAAGCTGCTATGAACATTCATTTACAAGTCTTTGTATGGAACTATGGTTTCATTTCTCATAGATGTAGCTTTGAAATTGATATGCTTTTCAAAGTCAAATTAATTCTTCTAAAAATAATGAACCTGGTTTTCAATGTAGATTTAAATATTAAAGGAAAATGATGTTTTAATACTTGATTCAGTTGTTGGAAAGCTTTTAAGCAAGTTTGGAATGACTTGAATATCTGAATCTACTTTCTCAACTTTAAGTTTTATGAAATCTAAACACAGATAAAGTATTTCTGTGAAAATTTAGCATCCAAATTAAGATGTAATATAAAATACACATCAGATTTCAAAGACTTAATATCAAAAAAAGAATGTAAAATAATACAGAAAATTTTTTATATTAACATTGAAATTATGTTTTAAAAATATTGGGTCAAATGAACTATAGCACTAAAATTAATTTCACCTGTTTCTTCTTTACCTTTTGTAATGTGGCTGCTAGAAAATGTAAAGTTATATATGTGACTCACATTACATTTTATTGGACAGTGCTGCTAAAGACCAAAGTAGGGGAGGGAAAAGAGTCAGGAAATCTCAGAAATCTAGCTGTATTATCTCTGAAAAACAAACAAACAAAACAACAGAGGAGGAGAGAATGTTAAGTAAGAAAAGCTCTCCTGAATGAAGCTTCCTTCTAAAAGTTCAGGAAAACTAATTTCACACACAAATAAGCAATAGAAATAAAAAAGTATCAAGGTCAAATTCCATACAAAGTTGTCATTTAAAAAAAAAAAAAGAGTAGGAGTAGAATAGCATGCCTACCAGGGAAAAAGCATGCTCAAAACATCAAAATTATAACTTATTTCAAAAGGAATTAAAAAAATGTTTAAAAAAATTATACAAGACATGAAAGAACAACATAAATCAGAATCAGAAAAACTCAGAAATTAGGTGACAGAATTCAGGAAGAATTCTATCAAAAAGAAAACATCATTTCAGAAAAGCAGCTTGTTTTAAAAAGGAACACAAAAATAAACAAACACAAAATATAATGCCTTAAGAGAAATAAAGGGAAAAGAAAAAAAAAAAGAAGAAACTTTAAAAAGCAAACAAAAATTTTGAATAAAGAAAGAAAAAGAAATTGAGAAAAAGTACAGATATTAAAGACAATCAAAGATCAAAAGAAACAGATTTAACAGAAGTCCCTAAAGAAGAAAACCAAGGCAAAGGAATAGACCAAACACTTCAAGTTATACAATTCAAGAAAATAAAAATATTTGAAGCCATATATTGAAAGAACATACTGGGTACCTAAAAGTATCAACCCAGAATGACAAACACCAACACATATTCCAGTAAAACTAATGGACTTAAAAAAGAGAGAAGGGAAGCAAAGAAGGAAAGATAGGCTGATTGATTGATCAATAGATGAATGGATGGATAGCTAGCTATCCCTTAGGCATCTAGAAAAATTTAATTGTCATGTAATAATCCATTGGGCTTTAGTAACTATATTACTCTAATGATTATGAGGTGACTCACACCCCTACCTGAGCAGTTTGCTCTGCCTGTGCTTGGATAAGTTGGGTTTGCAAACTGCTAATTAGTTCTTCCTTCTCCTGGAGTTTATGTTTTATCTTTTCTACTTCCATCTCCTCCTCCTCTGTAGAACTCTTGTCACGCTGAAAATACAGGAAATAAAGTCATTTATTCAAATGAATTACAATCAATATACAACTGGTCTTTTGTTCTAATTTTCCCTACACAACCATTTGATTATAATGTTTTATCAATCCTCCTTCTATAATTCTTTGATTATTCCATCTTCTTCATCCTCATACTCTTAGCTCAAATCATCATTCCTTCTAAGAGCTCATTCATCTGGCTCCAAATAACTCCAATTTTCCCTTAAAAGATTAGCAGACTGTAACTATGCTGACAACTTTACCTATTTATTGCTCTATTCTTAGTAGAAGAATGAAAAAGGATGATCTGAGAGGAAATGCTGACATTTTTCTTCCCCAGGGACCCTCTCTCACCTTCACCTCCACAAAACTAAGCCTTGGAGCAAACAAACAAAAAGCTAAACAAGTATAAAATTAATCCTTTTCCAACGCTCATCAAAAATCTATTTGAATATAAGAAATCAGTCATTAGCTCCTAAACTAATTATTTCATAAGCAGTCATTAGATCATAAACCAAAAATATTACCACAAGCACTTATTTATCATTAAAAAAGGTTACTGAATATTTGTATCATCTAAATTTGGTATTCCTATAAATTAGTACATCTCTTAATCTTTTACATGCTCCTACTCCCAACTATATATAATACAGGAGACCCAGTAAAATATCCAGTAAGGGGCCCCAAAACAGCTAAAATAAACATCACAAAGTTCCTACATTAAAAATCAAATAAGTTACTAATATTAGACTCCCTTCTTCTCAGGATGAATTTAATGATATTTTACACATGATTCAAACAAGTGTATTTAACCAGTTTTCTAGGCTACAGCAGATTAGAGGTGAGGAAATAATAAGTTGTTGTGAGATTCAAACAAGCTGACAGAAGCAAAAGGCAACAGCTGACCTAACGACAAGGAAAGAATCTTAGCGTTTTCCATTTTTAGTATGGCCAAGTAGCACCTATTAGACCAAACCTCCCACAGCTAACAACTATAAACTCTGGATAATATAGAAAGCAGTTATCTGGAGACACTGGAAAGCAACCAACAGCAGGAAGATACGAGAGGGGAGTCAATAGTTAGAAACGGCACTGGGTGAACTTCCTACTTTTATATTTTATAGCTTTTAGTCTGAGGGCAAGACCAGTCAGCACCATGCAGGACTAAAACAACCAAAAACCCACAGTCTTAACCGGCTTGAAGAACTAGAGGATACAGTTCAGGGAACCACAGCTGCTTTTAAGTAAGGGGCAAAATGTTGGAAAAGAGCCAGTAGGGGAACACCAAATTCTTTTTTATTTTTTCCCCTAAAGTTCGTCCTTAGACTAAACCAGATTCTGCCTTCTGAATTTAACCTTCAAATGAACCTAGCCCTGCTTACTGGAACTACACAGAGTAATTCTACACTCTCCTCCACATAATAGTTAAGCATCTGAGGATTGCTATCATTTCTTCTACTACACTGTCCTCGGAATACCTAACTCTGTACTGAGTACACAGTAGTTAAAGGGCTGCTACAACGGACTTTTGGAACTTAGAAATTATTTAATCCAGTTCTTTTACTTAACAGAGGAAGGTAGTAAGGCTTTAAGATGTTGACTTGTTTAAGGTTTCAGAGCTAACAAAGAGCAGAGTATAAAACGGTTAATTTTAAAATCTAACAACACAGCAGAAAGGGAATTAGAAGAAACAAATCAACATGAAGAGAGACAGGCTGACATTATGACAGCCAGGAGAAGAAAGAATTACCAGAAGAAAAACCAAAAAGTAAGAAAGGGGAATCAACATGAAGAAATTATCTGAGAAAACCTTTTAGAATAAACTTTTAGAATAAATTTTAAAATAAGATTAGCAATTAAGGAAAAGTAATGTCTTCTGAGCATTAGAAAGGAAAGACTGAGTCCCGGATGGAGCAGGAGAAAAGTGGGGTGCAGAACTGAAAGTCTAGTAAGAAGACCAGACTTAGTGGTCTGAGACTGGAGGAACCCCGGAAAGCACGGCCCCTGGATTCTCTATCAGCCCAGAACTAAAACAATTTCCCAGGCCAACTTTTCAGACAGGGATTGGACTGGACTGTGGGACATAAAGTGATACTCGTGAGGAGTGTGCCTCTTAGCTCAAGTAAATACAAGAGACTAAACAGGCAGCTTCTGTCCAGAGGTGAGATGGGAAGGCAGAGAGGGTCAGGAGCTGGTTGAATGGACATGGGGAATCAGGGGTGAAAAGGAGGAGTGTGCTGTCACAGTATGGGGAGAGCAACTAGAGTCACATAACAATGTATGTATAAACTTTTGTATGGGAAAAAATAAAAAATAATTAAAAAAAAAACAAACAAAAACAAAGGAAAGACTAACCAAGGGTCCTAGAGACGACCCCAAAGGTTGTGCCTAGACAACTGATTAATACCTCATTCCCAAGAACCCAGAAAATTGAAAAAAAGAATACTAGTGGGTCAAAGGGTAAAAACAAAAACAAAAACCCATTGCCATCGAGTCAATTCTGACTCACACCAACCCTACAGGACAGAACAGAACTGCCCCATAGGGTTTCCAAGGAATGGCTGGTGGATTTGAACTGTTGACCTTTTGGTTAGCAGCCCAGCTCTTAACCACTGCAACACCAGGGCTCCAAAGGGTAAAGCAGAATAAAATTAAGAAAATAAAAAAATTTCCTATAAAGCGTTTAGTCTAACTCTACAACTACAGTGTATACATGTTACATGCCTGTCCCCGTATTATATCAAACTCTCCACAAAACTGAAGTTTCTTGTTCTCTAAATGACTGGCTGAATGTGAATATTTGGGGTTTAACCACAGAGGAAGGGCAATTAAAACAAGTACTGAGACAATGTTCTATTCTTCAAAGGGCAACACTTTCCTTACTCCTCTCTTCATCCCCAGCCTTAAGCTGTTTGGTTTATAGCAGGCATAAACCAAGAGAGCCTGCTTTTCAGGGAGCCCAAGGTAATCTAGCGGAGTAAATTCAGCCCACAATACATGAAACGTTAATCCACTATATGTGGCCATACAAGGACTCAGAATATTCTGTATCAAGTCAGTGAATTAAAGAACTTTGGAGCTAGGAAAAACCTTGGAGACTATCTAGCTTAATCTTCTAACCAATGATGAAATTCCTCCAAAAGGTGTATGCCTCTCCTTTCTCAATGCCTCATTTCAGTACTTACTTCTTCCTGGTAGTTTCATTTAATTTTCAGAAAGTCTAGGCCACAACCGGCATTTTGCATCCATGTTTTCTATAAGCCTCTTACTTCTTCCTGTGTGTGGCCTGTAGTCCAGCTGGACTGCAAGCTCAGTAAGAAAGGCCAGCATTTAGTGCTTCATTACTTTAGCTTCATAAATGTTTGCGATTAGTGAAGACCAGCCGCCGTACCTTGGAGAGCTGCTCCTTTGACTGAGGTTCTGTAGGCAGAACAGTCCCTCCTTGTGCCTTCATTTCTTCTACGTGTTTATTCAAGGAAGCTAATTTGGCCTTAGCATGAAGCTTTATTTTTTTAATTTTGTTATCAGCAGCTTTTCTTTCCTCCTGAGGGAAACAAGGATGGTAAATGCATGAACGTTTGTTCACTGCTTATCTAGCACATGTCAAAAGTTATCTGCAGTAGGCATCATCTTACAGTATCAGGGAAAGAAGAATCAGATTCTCTAATAGTCTAAGTGAAGAGAAAAATCTAAGTGAATGGTGTATCTGTCTTTTATCAAATGCCCAGCAAGGAAAGACAAAAATAATAGTACCTGTAGAGTCTCATCCTTCTGTTGTAGCTGAATATCCTTCTGCCTAATAATATCCTTCAGCTCCTCCACCAATTGTTCTGCATAAGCCAGGCGCTCCAGAACATCCTCTTGTATTCTATTATTAAATTCCATGTCAGATTCCTGTGGTATTTCCTAGTTATTTAGACAAAAAGTTTTCAATGCATCAGAGAAAAGGTATTAGTTTGCAAACAGGAGTTTCTTCATTCCCACTTCATCTTATCTTTTGCTCAGCTTATATCCTTTTAAATTTAAGAAACCTTTCTCACTCTGATCCAATAATTATTTTTATCTTAGCTATTACCATGTATTGAGTATTTAGTAAATGTTAAGCATTTTACAAATTTTTTTAATTTTGCAAATTGTTTCATTTAAGGTATTACTATGCTAATTTTATCAGAGAAAAATAAAGAGAAACAAAGATCATAAGCCATTAAATGGAGGAGCCCAAAACTTAAAATTAAGAGAGTAGTTGGAAAAAATGCTCTTAGCCACTAAGCAATAATACTTGTCTTTTCAGAAAACTAAAGAACTTGTTTTAATTCATTATATAGCCCTCCAAAAATATAACACTTCAACTATTAGAGAAGTGGTAGATGAATTTATAAAAGCAAACAGATATTCTCAAAACCTAAAGGTGCTCCAGTTGCCTCATTTGTCATTCAAACCTTTCCTATGGAATAGGAATATGTATACATACCTGAGGAGGAGGAGAAGTTAAAACAAGCCAGCACTAAACAAGCCCCAGAGGGACAAACTAGAAAAGATCTTTCAAATCTCATCCAGGACTTGTTCCCATCATTGTGGCTCTTATGCCACAAACTTACAAAGGGATCATTTATAAGTCTCAATATTCTTCTTAATACTCTCTTCCACCCAGCAGAAGGAAGGCTGCAGACTCCCTTCTAAAGTTCTTTTCCTCAGAAGTATACAGAACATCTGTCTTACTGGTTTAAATCAGAAGAGAGTTACTCACAGGGTCCAAGGGAGGCCCCATATCCTGATCAGTACCATCTCCTGACAATTCATGCAAAACAACATTTGCTAATCCTGACAATCGACTCAACATTTCTGCAGGAGAAGAGGAAAAGAAAGCATAGGAATCAGTAAAGCAGACACAGGCTTCTCCAATACTAGTATCTATAGTACCCACACGTGAGACAAGAAGACTGTGCAGGTAATGTTCATTAGTCCGTAGCATGATGATGTCTTCAAAAAGGCATTTCTGTGTGTACAGGGTAGTCACGCACTGTTCTTTTCAGTGGCAACTGCAAAGAGACTTTAATCACCATCACTAATATCACTATTTAAATAAAATACAAGTATATAATTGTTAAGTGGAAAATAATGTGGCTTAGAAGTTACCTTTAATGCTCTTCCTTTCATTGCCATTTCATTAATAAACAAGAACTTATAAGTATTCCTGTCCCTGCTGGATTGTTATTTTCTCCTACATTTAATAAACCTCATGATTCAGCAAAAATTTTCTTTCATGCGCCTCATGGACCCAATTCTTTCAGGAAGCTTTCCTGATAAACCATGTGGATTCTCCAAATTTTAAATATAATCCTTGTAAAAAATGTATAAGATTAAAAATATATTAGAAAAAAAAGAAGTACTGAAATCAGTAACCTATGCTTCTCCAATAAGAAATTAGAGAAAGAAGAGAAAATAAAAACAAATGCAAGCAGAGAGAATGAAATAAAGAATAGAGCAGAAATGAATGAGGTTAAAAATGGAAAAACAATAGAGAAAAGCAACAAAACCAAAAGCTGGTTCTTTGAGGTCAATAAAACTGATAAAGTTCTAGTCAGGTTGATCAAGAAAAAAACAGCGGAGACAAAATTATTAATAACAAAAAGGAAAGAGGAGACATCACTACTGATCTAACATACACTAAAAGATAATAAAGGAACACTTGTTAGCTGCCGTCAAGTCAGCTCCAACTCATGGTGACCTTATGTATAACAGAATGAAACGCTGTCCAGTCCTGTGTCATTTTCATGATTGTTGGTATGTTTGAGTTCATTGTTGTCAAATAACCTTATGCCCATAAATTTGCTGAAGTAGATGAAATGGGCCAATTTCTTGAAAAATACAAGCTACCAAAACTCACTCAAGAAAGACAATCTGAATAAACACATTGCTGCTGTTGTTGGCTGCCCTCAAGTCCACCCCCGACTCATGGTGACCCCGTGCACAACAAAACAAAACACCGCCTGCCTGAGTCCTGTGCCATCCCCATGATCGGTTGCTGACTGAACTGTTGAGATCCGTAGGGTTTTCACTGGCTGATTTTGGGGAGTAGATTGCTAGGTCTTTTTTCCTAATCCATCTTAATCTTGAAGCTCCACTGAAACCCGTTCAGCATCACAGCAACACACATGCCTCCAGTGGCAGACAGGTGATGGCTGCACATGTGGTGTAATGGCCAGGAATCCAACTGGGTCTCCTGCATGGAAGGCGAGAATTCTACCACCGAACTACCACCGCCCCCAGTGAATAAATGCATATGCACATTTATATATACATAAATATAAAACTGAACTTCTACTTTATTAAAAACCTTCTAGAAAACAAAAACCCAGGCCAAAATGGTTTAAATCTAAAATTATTCCTAATTAATAATTTATTAAAAATTTTGTTTAAAGAAAGGAAGAGTTAAAAAGGATTTAAGTAACCAAACACCTTGTGAGATTGGCTTTCTGGGTTTGAAGGCTTAGGACTTTAGTCTCATGGGACAACTTAGTCAATTGGCATAATATAGTTCACAAAGTTCAAGTTCTTCATCCTAGTGAGGTGAGCAGCATTTGGGGTCTTAAAAAGTTGCGAGAAGCCATCTAAGATACAACTATTGGTCTCTACTCATCAGAAGCAAACGAGAAAGAAGGAAACCAAAGTCTCAGAGAAGAAAGTAGTCTACAGGGCTACTAGCCTACAGAAGCCTCATTTACCCTAACACCAGAAGAACTAGATCGTGCCTGGCTACCACCATCAACCGTTCTGATCAGGGCCACAGTAGATGAACCCTGATAGAATGGGAGAAAAATGCAGAAGAGGACTCAAATTCTTAAAAAGTCCATACTATGGACCAGTTGAGACTAGAGGACTCCCTGAGACTATAACCCTGAGATACTCTTTAAACCTTGAACTGAAACTATCCCGTAAGGTTACCTTTTAGTGAGATAACAGACTGGCACACAATATAAAGGATATTACCCATGAGTATAGTGCGCCATTAAAAAAAACATCTTTATGAGACCAAAAGGTCAACAATTGCTCTAAAGCAAAGGTGAGAAGGGGGCAGGGAAACTACAGCATTGGAAACAGAACAACCAGAATGTGATTAAAGAGATAGTCAAGGGATATTTAAGATATTCAAAGGAAGAAAACGTGAGTCAAGGAATTTTATTTCTAGTAAGAATGAACTTGATACCAAAAGCACAAACAAAATTTTATGAATATTTAAGAAAATTCATGAAACACTGTCCCGCAAGCCCTGCCCTAAGGAATCTTAGTCCAAAAAGACTAAAGCATCATCATCATAAGGACTGCTGCTGAGCATTAAATATATAGTTAGTTGTAAACTAAGTAAAGGTTGGGAAGAAGAGAGCATAACATGTAATGATTATATGTTCTAACAATACAGATATCATGTAATCATTTAAAAAAAGGCAGAGAAGATGGGAATAGCACATGCAAAAAAATTTTACTGTTTTCAGAAATCTTAATTTTGGTGGTGGTGGTATTAATAGTTATTCCATGACTGTTGTATATGTAATGTGAAATGAGCAATTATGGGTATACTAATTCTATCATCATATTTCCAGTAAGAAAAAAGAAGATATTGATGTAATACAGAAGAAATTAAGTAAGAACCCTAAAATACATCTGATCTTGAACTGGAAGTATCAGTATGAACTTATAAAGCATTTCCTCTTAATACATATTATTTTCCTACCTCTTCCACTGAAGGCCTAAAAACAATCACAAACTGAGAAGCAATGAGTATCTCTAGCACCTAGATTGAGGCCTTGAAATATTTCCCATTTAAAAAAAGAAGTTTTATTTTTTTAAAGAAGGGCTTTTTGGAGAAATGGCTAATTCCAGTTCTGAGGCAGGAAATGTGTAAAAGCCTGAAATAGCTTGTCATACAAGATAGCACAGAAGCTATCAAAGACTACTAGAGTCTTCTCAAAAGGACCAAGGAGCCAAACTGAAGATGGTTCACTGACTAAAGGGACAATTTGAGTTTTGATAAGACTGTGAAATGCAATGGATTGAACCCCATCAAAAATATCTAAGTCTCCAAGTTCATAATATTAAACTAATTGGTCACCCCTTGAACCAATTATTTTGAAAACTGCTAATTATTACAGCTAATATATTAAATCAAAATGATAGAATTGGACTAGCTATTCTAATATTTTCAGAAACCCTTATGAATTCATGGGGGCGATGGTGGTTCAGTAGTAGAATGCTTACCTTCCAAGTGAGAAACCTGGGCTTGATACCTGGCCAACGCACCTCAAGAGCAGCCACCACCCATCTGTCAGTGGATGCTTGTGTGTTGCTATGATGTTGAACAGGTTTCAAGGGAGTTTCCAGACTAAGAAGAACTAGAAAAAAAGGCCTGGTGATCCACTTCTGAAAATGAGCCAGTGAAAACCCTATGGATCACAACAGTCTGATCCACAACTGATCATGGGGATGACACAGGGCCACACATTTCATTTAGTTCCATTATCCAGGAGGCACATGAGTCAGAAGCCAACTTGACAGCAGCTGACAACAACAACAATGAATTCGTGGATCTAGACATTGTGCATCAGTAGTTGCTGATAACAAAAAAAGAGCAAAAACCAGACATTATGAGCCTCCTGATGAAAGAACATACCACTACCTACAGCCTTGCCAAAGGGATGAAACCTGCCTGATGAAGCCCCTGAATCCAGCTGCCAATTTATAGGAAATTCAGAGGGCAGAGAAACATGCTGAACTGCCCTATGAATGTGCAATTCCCAGACTGTGAAAAATTCTATAGGTCAAAAAGTCTAAAATCTATAAAACAGGGATGATAATAATACCCATGCTGCAAATTTCTTCAACAGATAAATTGTGAGGAAAAGACTTAAGGGATATCTCAAGTTTTAAAAAAAATAGGCAAGATTCCCATTTGAGTGGTAAAACCAAAACAAACACAGGAACTGATTCCCTTTAGAAGGAAGGAGAAGGCTATGACTGGGGTGGAGCATGAGGGGGCAGGGTCTGGGATGACTGGTGAAGTTATATTCCTTGACCTGGTAGTAGTTACAAGAAGGATGTTTGCCTTAGAAAAATTCATTAAGCTATACATTTCTCGGTGTATGTTTTGTCTATCTGATTTATTTTTCAATAAAAAGTTAAAAAAAAAAAATCAACCAATACAAATAGTTAAGCAATTATGTTTAGTGCTGCCTATAAGGGAGTTTCTTGACTTAACCCCTGGTTTTGTCACATACCCCAACCTCTATATACCTCACTCACTGGCCATTTTCCACTACTTCCTGTTCAGATCCCTCAACCAACCTTCATCCCTACCTCCATCATTGTCCTGTTGTTTGCACCCTCACCCTCTGCTCTAAGTAGCCTGGATTCTACTGCTACTTCCATGATCTTTAGGGCTAAACAGAAAAGTAGTGAGACTCCAGACACAGTGACAGTGTTTCTCAACTATTTTTAAACCATACTCCCTTAAAGCAAACTTGTTGCCAGTGAGTCAATTCCAACTCACGGTGATCCTGTGTGTTACAGAGTAGAACTGCTCCACAGGGTTTTCTTGGCTATAATCTTTATGGAAGTAGATCACCAGGTCTTTCTTCTGCAGCACCACTGGGGGGGTTCGAACTGCCAAACTTTAGGCTAGCAGTGGGGTGCAAACCGTTTGCATCCCCTAGGGACTGTTAGAGAAATGTAAAACCACATGTGTGCACACGTGCATGTACATACACATACACACCCAAGGTGGTAAGTTCTAAATCAAATCTTTTGCATATCAATGTTAGCCAAGAAGACTGTGCAGAATCCTATTTTATGTAATTCTATTGTGAAAATACTGTTTTTTTCATTCTCCAAATTTAAAATTAAAATTCTGAATGTTTGTTCAAACTGTAATTATACCTGCCTCCAGCTCCACCACCACCACCACACAGGAGATTCTGATTCATCCTCCCCAGGAGGGTGTGTCTGCACCAGCACCCTACTGAAAACCGTTGCACTTGTAGGATACATACACAGAAACACAGGATAACAATAACAATTTTATGGCTACCATTTATTGAGCACTATATGCCAGCTACTTTACATACATTTCTAGCTAATCTTTACAAAATTTGCAAGGTAGGTATTATTATCATTCCCATTTTATACATGAGGAAAACTGACACTCAGTTAAGAGATTTCAAGTCCACTCAGCTAAATAAGCAATAGAATAAAATATAAAAGCCACCTTTAAATGGAAAATTGGTTACTTTTCTCACATAGTTTAAAAATGTATGTATTTTGAGAAAGATCAGTATTTAAATGAGTAAAAATTTGGGAGAGTTCTATGGGTGTACAATTTCAGGCCAGTGTAAAAGGCAATAGTCTCTCATAGGCTGATCCAACAATCTGGGAAGTCCACAGGAAAGTGGACAGCACAGAGGAAAGAGCAACAAGCTGGGAAGCAGGAAAATGGCTTCCAGTTCTCACTGTAACATGAAGACACTTACTATCTTGGGTAAGTCACTTTACATTTGGGGCAACAGTTTCCTTATCTTCAAATGAAGTAGACTGACAAGGACCATTCCAAGTACTATGATTCCATGAATCAAGTGTGATTTCTAGAGCTGTTGACATTAAAATCATCATCTGGAAAAGTAAATGGGAAGGACATCTCAGGTGCTGCTATTAGCGGCTCAAAGGTAGGAAATTTGACGGCAAGACAACCACTAGGTGACCACGCTTAAGCTAAATAAAAAAGGGCCTCCACCTCTGACAGGCTCACTGTAGGACAGAAATGGGCAAATACATATGTGAGTGTCAACCTGATTAGGCTATGGTGCCCAGTTGTTTGGCCAAACACTAACCTAGACGTTGTTGTGACAGTATTTTGTAGATGTGATTAACCTTTACAATCAGTTGATTCTAAATAAAGGAGATCACACTCCATAATGTACATAGGCCTCATCCAATCAGTTGAAGGCCTTAAAAGCAAAAACAGAAGTTTCCTGGAGAGGAAGAGAAGGGATTCTGCCTCAAGACTGTAACACAGATATCCTGCTGGAGTTTTCACCCTACTGCCTGGCCTACTGATCTTGGATTTGCCAGCCCCCGCAATCACATGAGCCAACTCCTTCAAATGAATATCTCCATCCTATTGGTCCTGTTTCTCTGGAAAACCCTAATTTAGTATGTGCAAAAATCAGTACAGGGAAAAATACTCATGTTCATAGTAATCAATGTAAGGAATATGTATGACTACTGGACAATGCTCTTCTTATTGTTTTATAAAGCACCACAATGATGAATAGCAACTAGGGAAAATGAGAAACAGCTTCATGAGAAGGCCAGGCTTCAATAAAACTTTAGTACATAAGACAATCCCTCAAAGTCCATGCTGGCCACACCTTCCACAAACACAGCCACAAGACCTCAACACTTGTATGCTGAGGTGGCACTTAGAATTAACAAAGAAGTCATACTTTCTCAAAGTCCCCACTGCTATCAATAATTATTATTTTTAAAATACTACTTGGTATAGAGTGTTCCGCTAGGGACTATAAAAATACAAAAAGAAATATAAGGCATGGTCCCTAACCACAGAGAGCTTAGTACAATACGCAGGGGAAAATAAAACAATGAGTAACCCAGCTAAGAGTGCATGCCTGCGTGTACATGCATATTTATCTTTTGGACCGGAATTTAAATCACATTTTCCCACAGAAAAAACAGCACAGAAAATGGCTAGTCTTCTGATACTCGTGAAGAGAGTGCTTTTAGCTCAAGGAGATACATGCGACTAAATGGGCAGCTCCTGTCCGGAGGCAAGATGAGAAGGCAAAAAGGACAGGAGCTAGCTGAACGGGCACAGGAAATCTGGGGTGGAAAGGAGTGTGCTGTCACATTACAGGGAGAGCAGCTAGGGTCACATAGCAAATGTGTATAAATTTTTGTATGAGAAACTGACTTGAATTATAAACTTTCACTTAAAGCACAATTAAAAAAAAAAAAGGTTAAAGTTTTCATGTCACTCTCCAAACTTAATATATATTTAGTTGAGTCTCAGTAGTTTTCCTTAGTTCTCAAAAGGATTCTCAACCAAATTGAGGAGCTGACAGGAAAGTGGTGCTACATAGCTGGAGAAAGTATATTCAATTTTATGAAATAATTTTATATTTAGAGAATCGAAAACTATTTTTTATAATATAAAAAACTATTTTCATTCAACAAATTTAGAAAGTAAATGGTAGCTATAACAAATATACAGCAATATGTACCAAGCACTGGTCTAATTGCTTAATGTAAATACCTTATTTATCCTCATCATTTAACTCATTTTATTCTTAAAACAATCCTAAGGAATATCGTACTATTAGTATCCCCAATTGCAAGGTAAGTAAACTGAGGCATAAGTAATTTGCCCAGGAAGGGTAAGTAATCTGCCCAGTCATACAGCTTGACAAAGCTTCTTGGGTGGTGGTGGTGTTATGTTGTTTGGTGCCGTGAAATTGGTGTTGGCTCATAGTAACCCAATGTACAACAGAACGAAACACTGTTCAGTCCTGCACCATCCTCAAAATCCTTGTTATGCTTGAGCCCACTATTGCAGCCACTCTGCCAACCCATCTCACTGAGGGTCTTCCTCTTTTTCACTGACCCTCTACTTTACCAAGCATGATGTCCTTCTCCAGGGACTGGTCCCTTCCGATAACAAATACAAAGTACGTGAGACAAAGTCTCGCCATCCTCACTTACAAGGAACATTCTGGTTGTACTTCTTCCAAGACAGATTTCCTTGTTCTTCTGGCAGTCCATGGCATATTCAATATTCTTTGCCAACACAATTCAAAGGCATCAGTTCTTCTTCAGTCTTCCTTATTCACTGTCCAGCTTTCACATGCCTATGAGGCGACTGAAAATACCATGGCTTGGGTCAGGTGCACTTTAGTCCTCAAAGTGACATCCTTGCTTTTTAGCACTTTAAAGAGGTCTTTTGCAGCAGATCTGCCCAATGCACAATGTGTCATTTGACTTCTTGACTGTTGCTTCCTGAGTGTTGACTGTGGATCCAAGTAAAATAAAATCCCTGACAACTTCAATCTTTTGTCCGTTTATCATGATGTTGCTTATTGGTCCAGTTGTGAGGATTTCTGTTTTCTTCATGTTGAGGTGCAATCCATCCTGAAGGCTGCAGTCTTTGATCTTCATCAGTAAGTGCTTCCAGTCCTCTTCACTTGCAACAAGCAAAGTTGTGTCATCTGCATATTGCAGGTTGTTAAGAGTCTTCCTCCAATCCTGATGTTGCATTCTTCTTTATATAGTCCAGCTTCTCGGATTATTTGCTCAGTATACAGACTGAATTTAAGTATGGTGAGAGAATACATCCCTAAAGCACACCTTTCCTGCTTTTAAATCACGCGGTATCCTGTTCTTCTGTTTGAACAACTGCCTCATGGTCTATGTACAGGTTCCTCATGAGCACAATTAAGTGTTCTGGAATTCCCATTCTTTGCAATGTTTTCTGCAGTTTGCTGTGATTCACACAGTCAAATATCTTTGATTAGTCAATAAAACACAGGTAAACATCTTTCTGGTATTCTCTGCTCTCAGTCAAGATCCATCTGACATCAGCAATTAATATCCCTCATTCCATGTTCTCTTCTGAATTCGATTTGCATTTCTGGCAGTTCCCTGTTGATATACTTCTGCAATCACCTTTGAATAATCTTCAGCAAAATTTTACTTGTGATATTAATGATACTGTTCAATAATTTATACATTCTGTTGGAACATCCTTCTTTGGAATGGGCACAAATATGGGTCTCTTCTAGTCTGTTGGCCAGGTAGCTGTCTTCCTTATTTCTTGGCATAGACAAGTAAGCACCTTCAATGTGCATCCACTGGGTGGTGGAGATACACAAATGATTTTCTATTTTCTGAGTAATCTTATCTCCCAGCATTTTATTCTTCACCAGGGCTGAATATAGGGATACGGGCATGAGGGTATTGTGTTAGTAGTTCTTTAGATAGTCATTTAGAGCAATATATAAAAACAAAATGATTCAGAGTAGTACAGCTTGAAGAATTCTCTACTGTTTATACCACAGACAGGCTCACACAGGGCACAAGGATCTTTGTACACGGATGTTCACTGCAGCAGTGTTTGCAGTAGTGAACAACTGAAAATCTGAATGTCCACCAATAGCGGACAGGTTAAATACATTTTTATATTTGTACAAGGGAATGCTGTGTAGCCTTTTAAAATAATGAGGTAGTTTTACACCCTCATGGATATGGAAAAATGCCTATGACATAGTATTAAGTGGCAAAAATAAGGTGCAGAATGGCATGATACTACTTGTGGGAGAGAAAAAAGAGGGGGATTATATATTATATACATACTTCAATATGATCAGAAAATTTCTGTTAGGATGAACAAGAAATTACTGACAGTGCTTACTTCTGGGAAGTAGAGAATAGGGAAGAGGTCAGCAGATAGGGAAGAATGATTTTTCTTTTTAGAGCTTATCTTTCTGTACTGAATTTCCTTTTATCAAAAACATAAATTATTTATTTTAAAATTAATTAAAAACAGAGTATTATACAGCCTAATCTTTTACAGTAGTGGTTCCTAATCACGTTACAACAGACTGATATGTTATGATCAGTGGCATGTCCCAAGTAATTTATTCCTAATAGTAGTTAGCCAAAAGAAGTTTATAAATGATTTATTTTTATAAACAAGAGTAAAATCAGCGACTCTTTAATTAATTCATTCTCAATCAGTTGTATTCGGACGTGCTTTCCTGAACACAAGAAAGTAAAGTGAAGTTGCTCATAACCCTAATTTACCCAACAGGAGTGTCTTATAGATTGTTTGTACAGGAAATCACAAGTTCTGATTACGAACACAAGGAACATATGTCCTCCGTTGTGACGCAACTGCTCCTTCTCCATTCAATCCCCACCCCCACCCCTCACTTCGCAAAAAAAAAAAAAATCCCAAACAACCTATAGTCCAAGCAAATTCTGGAAAGGCCACCAGCCTTTCAGGGAGGAGTTCTCCTCGTCATTTGCACAGAACTGTTAAGATCCTTTAAGTGCTCAGTAAGTGCTTCCAACTACCTCCATAAATGAAAGTACTTGTCCAATGATTTTAAATATCTCTGTCCCACTCTTAAATTGTCCTCTCCCTATTTCCAACTACAGACAACTGGAACTCTTATTAATAAGCCAGACACACATACTCCTTATCTGTCAAGGGGCTCACCCTCCCCTTCACATTCCTACACACCACTCCCATTATACAAAACAAACTCCCTCCACACCATCAAAACAAATTCTTGTTCCTCTGGAACTCTCTTCAGGGTTCCCTTCCCTTTACCAGCCTGCCCACCTCTGATTCCTGGGATTTTAGTGTGGATGGGATGGCAAGGATCTTCCCTCTCTCCTCAGCTCTCTAAAAACCCTTTAGCACTAACTGAATCGTTGGACAGGCCTGAGTTCGCACTGATATCTCCAATGTTTCTGTGATCTCCGCCCAAAAGACCTTGACTTGCTTGGGTCGCGCTCCCCCTTCCGGACAGTAAGTTTGTTTAGGCCCTGAGAACAGGGGCCCGGCAGGTTCTCTCCGACATCAGCTGCTGCGTATCGAGGCCGGCCCGAAGAGCCGGCTCAGGAAACCAGGGCGTGCGCACCGGACCGACCCGGGCGCCTACCCTGGTCGCTCCCGGAGCGCCTGAACAGCCTTGGCTGCAAGGGGGTAGTACGCGCATTTGAGTTCCGAGGCCACATGAGGCGAGGCCAACAGGCGTTTGAGAGACTAGAACTAGGCCTAGTAGGTGAAGAGAGGCGGGTGAAGGGCCAGATCCTGGACTGCAGGGCGAGGAGGGGCGGGAGGGCTGGGACGCGAATATCGCTGCTTCGGTAGCCTCTGCGGCCCCTGTGGCTGGGTGACCGTTAAAGGCCTCTCAGAGAGGGGAGGAGTTGGGGAGCGTCCCCCACTCACCTGCAGACCGACTGCCAGAGGCTCCAGCCCCCCGTTCCCAATTTAAGCCACGTCAGCTAGGGACTCCCGTTCGCGACACCTACCACCGCCGCGCCCCGCAAGGGACTCAACCACTCGTTGTCTGGACGGAAGCTGGCATTAGGCTATCGACCAATCAGGGCTATCGGCAGGGCGTTACCAGGGAGACCAGGCACGCCTTGTTTGTAACTAACCCATCAACAATGACGAAAGCCAATTAACGTCTGGAAATTCTCCGCTTCCTCAAAAAAACAGCCAATGGACTCTAAAGAGTGGAGGAGGGGGCGGGGTCATAAACGAGTGTGTGTTCCGGAAGAAGATCTGGGAAAGGACCGGAAATGCCGGGAGGGCGGGCGTTCTGGGAAAGGTCAGGTGTCTCCGGTGTAAAGTGAGGATGTTGGCTGCCTCTGATCCTCTGCCGCGTTAGCTGTGACTACGACTTGGGTTCCTGCGGAGACGTCGGACTGCGCGCACCAACTGTCATTAGGATTGTTGAATGAACTGTGAGAAGGGAGTGGGGATACGGGTTTTGCTCTTAGAGTTATAAAATTGTAGAGCCGGAAAGAAGCCTTTTTTTGGAGTCTAATATGACCTTTTCATTTTACTGATGGAAAATGATAACCAGAGAAGTGACCTGATGTCAAATTTTGTTTATCCAAAAACAAACAGCGACTTAGTAACGGAAATAGGACCCGGAGCCTATATGAGAGAAAGAGATGTCTCTGAGAACATGAGTAAGAGGGAAAATAGTAAAATCTAGGAAGATGACTGTTGGGAAGTGGCGCTTGAGCTGGACCTTAAGGAAAAGGTGAGATTTGAAGACCCAAAACTTGGAATGGGAGCCAGTGAGGCGCTCCAGCAACAGTCACCGAAATCATGCACACTTTCCTGAAGTCCCTAAGGAAAGGGGGAAACGTGGCCAGCTCCCATCACCTGTCATTTCAGGTGCCCTTTTCAGTGTAATATTAACTTAGGTTTATTGAGTTTTACTATGTGCCAGGCATTGGGCTAACTGTTATATGCATCCTTGTCCTCTGGTTTAATGCTTACATAACCCTTTGAGGTTTAAACATCAGCTCAGTAAGAGCTAACACAGCAGGGTAGCCAAAAAGTTGGTATGGCTGCTTGTAAGTAAGTGCCAACTTTGAACTTGTGCTATGGACTCTTTACTAGAGTGGGCAGCTAGTACTGGACAAAAGGTCATAGGAGGGGCCAGAGATTATTGCTGTCAGCAATACATAGGAAATGCAGATTCAGAAAGAGAATAGGAAGTGATGGTTGGAGTAGCAAGTACCTGGGTCTCCTCCTACTCAGACTTCTGAATGTGCAGGGGCATGGCGGCAGCAATCTTCAGTTGCATTTTTCCTTCCTGGCTGACTTGCATGGGTGCTGAGCCACTAAGATGGGGCTGAATCTGACACCACTGTAAAGTACCAGAGCACCAAGGACAAAGTCAGGTGTTCTGTATGTTTCTCTAATGATCTCAAATCCCATAAGGTGTAAGTTGCTGTTATGCTTTCAAAATATATATGTGTAGCACTCATAATATGAATTTAGAAACAGAAACATGTCTACATTTGTGAGGCTCTTTAACTATAGGTCATTAGAAACCATGGGTCATAAGAAAGTTATTTAGAAAATTTTTGAACTTAGATATTGGAAACAAAAATTGTGTGAAACATGGTAAACAACCTTTAAGTTGACTTCCCCCTGACATGCTGTGATAAAAGAGGAAATATCAGTTGATCTTTGTAAATTTGAGGCATAAATCTAAACAACCTCCCTAAATCTCTAACCTTGAAGAAAAGATACGTAATTTGACTAATCTCTAACTCTAGAGAAAAAACACAGTATACTAGTCTTTGACATCATACTGGCCTTTATCGTGTGGAGCCAAGGTAACAAATTCACATATAAACCTTGAATTTCTTCTCACTTACTGAGCGAAGGTAGAGGCAAATACCAAGAGCCCGCTAAGACTGCCTGCCACCACTGGCCTCAGACCCTAGCTACGAGGGACCTCCACCAAGTTCGAGCTAAGGTTAAGCATTCCTCCCGAGACCTCTCGTTAAAGGTAAAAGCCTGAAGTCTAAACATTTGGATGCTAACCATTGAACTTATATTGTAATTGTTAATTCTGATTCTTCAATTCTAAGTGAATGTTGTGAGGTCTTACTTGTATGCCTTGCCATGACTACCTGGCAACAAACTGAACAAGTTTGTGCATGTTAAACCTGAGTAACTTTCTATCAATTTCCTAAGATAATATCCTCTAGAACACCAGAACTGGTATGGTGGCCACAAACAGGGTCCAAGATCTATAACGTACTTGAGAGATGTCACAGGATACAGGACAGGGGAACCAATCACAGTGAAAAGAATTTTGGGGAGGAAATTTGAACTATGATAGAGCATGATTTGATGGTGATCGGGAGAAAGGGAAGGTATTGAAGGTGGAATTGTGCTCTCCTGAAAGATATGTTGAAGTCCTAACCCCTGGTACCTTTGAATATGACCTTACTTGGAAATAGAGTCTTTGCAGATGTAACCAAGTTAAGATGAGCTCATAAAGGATTAGGGTGGGCCCTAAATCCAATGGCTGGTGCCCTCATAAGAAGAGGGACATTTGGACACAGAGACACAAGGATAGACTCAGAGCGAATAAGGCCATGTGACAACAGAGATTTGATTGATGCAACTGCAAGTCAAGAAACGCCAAGGATTGTCAGCAACCACCAGAAGCTAGGAAGAGGTAGGGAAGGATCCTTCCCTCGAGCCTTCAGAGAGAGCATGACCCTATTGACAACTTGATTTCAGACATCCAGCCTTCAGAACTGTGAGAGAATAAATTTGTGTTTTTTTAAGCCACTAAGTTTGTGGTACTTTGTTGCAGCAGCCCTGGGAAACTAATATAGAAGGCAACCATGGGTCTTGGCTAGAAGAAGGGGCACTGGAGCTCAGGACTAAGGGTAAGGGAATACAAGAATGGAGAAATGGACCTGTGGTCAGGTAATCAACCACAGCCTCTTGAGAAAGAACCTGAGTTGCCATACACATCCTAAGACCACCTAGATGTCCCCTTATGTTATCCCTGTATTTCCCTAACCTTCCCTATGTCCTCAAAGTCATCTCTACTTTTTTCAGTTTCCTGCAGTAGCATTCAGTAGTTTTGTTCTTGTGAGGGTCAAATGGGTGTCTGTAGGTCATTATGACTACCTTGGAACAACGGAGGGACACTGCAGCTCTACTCAGTGAGGACCACAAAGAGGCTTACTTACTAAGCTGCACTTAACTCATGTTGGTTACCTCAGACCTGTATTCCTGTATGCAGGTAAGCACCTGGAAAATGACTCATGAAGCTTCCTGTGACCCCTTCCCGGATCCAACTCAGATACCCAAACTCCTGTGAGACATCACAATTGGGCTACTTACCCAGAAGCATCAAGAACCTTACAGACACTTAGGGAATGTTTACCTCATGCTACTAGACACTTTGTCAAACACTTACATGTAGATCATACCCTTTATTGTCATTAATAGTTCAACTCTGTGGTATATTACAAATAAATGAACTGACATTTAATGAGGTTGAGTATCTTGTCCAAGGTCATACAGGTAGTCAGTAGTAGAGCCAGGATTCAAACTCAGACATTCGGACATGCAAACACTATACTGCCTAGTAGTCAGCAGTCTTTGGAGTTCTAGGCTTGTAGATTCATCTGCTTCCATTGTCTTCAGATACTATCTGTCTTCCCTGTTTGTTCCTGCTTCTGTGTCTTATCTGCTGTTTGTATAGCTCAGAAGTGATTAGTCTGCTGATGGGAATGCAAAATGGTATAGCTGTTGTAGAAAATAGTCTGGCAGTGCCTCAAAATCTAAAAATAGAACTACCATAAGACCCAGCAATTCCACTCCCAGCTATATACCCAAAAGACTTGAAAGCAGGGATTCAGAGACTTGTAACCAGTGTTCACTGCCACACTATTCTCAATAGCTGAAAGGTGGAAACAACCTAAATGCCCATCAACAGATGAAATAGATAAACTAAATGTAGTACATACATACAGTGGAATACGACTCAGCTAGTAGGAGAAATGAAGTCTTGATACATGCTACAGTATAGATGAAGCTTGAAGACTATACTGAGTGAAATAAGTAAACCACAAAAGGACAAATATTCTATGACCTCACTTATATAAAAAGACAAGAAAGGTAAATATATAGAGACCAAAGTTTATTAGTGGTTACTATGGTGGGAGGAAGGGGTAAATGGGAGGTTATTGCTTTTGAAGTACTGAGTTTTGGTTTACGGTGATGGAAAAATCACATTGATTAAATGTAGAATTGCACAGCAATTATTGTAATTACTGACAATAAGTTGTATACCTGTAAACAGTTGAGTGATATATTTACAACAATGACAAAAAAAGAGAGTAGATGCTGAGGCTGCTATGTACAACCAAACACCTCATGGGATTTGGTTTCTTGGTTTGGAGGTTTAGGATTATGATTTCATGGAACATCCCAGATAATTAACCTAATATGGTGTTTAGTGCTTCTGTTCTACCTCCTAGTTCATTGCGTAGTACTGGGGTCTTAAAAACTTGCAAGTGGCCATTCAAGCACAATAACTGGTTTCTATTTGCCTGGAGCAACAGAGGAAGAAGGAGAGTCAAGAATAGGAGGAGGCTATAGAATGTGTGGTTAATTGCCTCCATGAACAACTGCCTCCTTTGCTATTAGCCCTGAAGAACTGGATGGTGCCTGGCTACCATTACTGAACATTTTGATCAAAGATCTATAGAAGAATCCTCATCAAAGGGGGGGAAATGGAAAAAAGCATGTCAAATTCTCCTGGAACGCAGACTTTCTGGAGCCATGGAGAATGGATGAACCCCCAAAACTATTGCCCTGAGATAATCTTTAAACCTTAAACCAAAACTATCCCGTGAAGTCTTGTTAAAACCAAACAATAGATTGGCTTAACTAGTAAAAAAATGTCTGCCTTGAGCATTATGCTCTTTTAAGAACTATCTATATGGGATCAAATAGACAACAGCAACTCAAAAGAATAGATAGGAGCCTTAGGGGGCAGTGAGTTTATGTTAATGACGAAGGAACAACTCAAGGAGGATGAGAATGGTTGCACAACTCAAAGAATGTAATCAGTGTCACTGAATTGTAAGTGTAGAAACTGTTGAATTGGCATATGTTTTGCTGTGTATATTCTCAAAACAACAAAATAAATAAAAAATGATTAGGCTTAGGACACCTATGCTGATATGGCTTCATTAACATAACAAAGAAAACCCTATTCCCAAACGGGATTACATCCACAGGTATAGGGGTTAGGATTCCAAAACATATTTTGGCAGGAAACAATTCAATCCATAACAAAGCCCAATGACTTGTTTTATCCATTTGAATCCCTCAAAACTTGGAATGTAGTGTAGCCCTTAATATGCATTTTCCTGTCTACTTCAAGGCTCCTGGTCTCCACAGATTTCTGTATATGGTCTGTCTTTGAGATGTGGGGACCTGTTCTGTCTGTGGAAGAAGTCTTGGTGGTGCAGTGGTCAAAGCACTTGGCTCTTAACCAAAAGTTTGGCAGTTTGAACCCACCAGTGGCTCTACAGGAGAAGGATGGGGCAGTCTGCTTCTGTGAAGACTACAACCTTGGAATTCCTATGGGGCAGTTCTACTCCATCCTATCGGGTTGCTATGAGTTGACTCGACGGCAGTGGGGCTGGTTGGTGTGTCTGGAGCTGCAGGTGCTTCCTTGCCTCCTGCTTGATGAGCACCAGGATGGGGAGTGAGTGTGGCAGTTTGGACCTTGTGAAGACTTCAGGTGTGGAGTGAGAAGACCTCCCAGCTCCAGGCCTCTCAGAAGCATCAGAGATGACTAGGGGATGCAGAGGCTTGCTGGTTTCTGCTCCTGCCTTGGTGCTCAGATCCTAATGCCTGCCTTTCAGCTCTCACCAAACATCCTCAAGCAGCACTAGTTTGTCCAAAGGGGATAGAGCTGAACAGGAAGCTGGCCCATGGGAGAGGAAGAGAACTAAAGAGGCCAGACATCCTTGCATGGAGGATGGTAGGGGTTACCTCTCAGCTCTTGCCTGGCTGGGAACTGCTCCTCTAAGAGCTGAGAAAGAGCTTACTGTTAAAATGTCCACCGTGTTTGCAGGGGTTAGGGATGCCAAAGCTGTTTGACTCAAAGGCCTAGAATTGGTTGGGCTCTAGGACAACCAAGTGAGGCCTCTATTAACTCCAAGAGTCTTCCCTCCAGAATCAGCAGGCTCAGGGTCCTTCATGGAGCCTGTGGAGCCAGGCAGGAACCCTGGAAGCCATAATAGAGGGTGGGGAATGGTCTAAGCTTGGATTCCAAAGGGGATGGAGCCATGGTGTTTTATAAAGGAGCAGCAGTGTTCATGCCACAATAACTCATACACTGTTATTACTCCATGAATCATTATTGAGCATTACAGTATATGAGGAAGTCACAAGGGGAGCAATGGTGACTTTCTCATTTTGGGGCCCCTAGAGCCAGGGGCATGAGCAATCTGAAGCCAAACAGAAGAAGATCCCTAGAAGGGGTGACCATAAGCTCTTATTCAATATTTATTCAACAAATAGTAAGCACAGACCATGTGCTGGGCACTGGTATGGCTGATTTTTGATCCAGGATCTAGGAATGAATCCCAGGCTCTAAGTAAGCTTTGTGAAGGGGACTTTTCCAGCCCATCAATTCAAGGAATGTTCTTATGTATTTCAGGAGATGTGGCAGACCCCTCTTTTCGGGAACTCCCAAGTACTATAGAAGTTCCTCAGGATACAGCTGTATTTAAAGAGTTAAGATAGTAGCACTTTAAAGAGGCCACTGGAACTCAAGTTACGTATCAAAGTGACATCTCTGATTTGCCTCATAGGTACTTTCATGGACTCTCTCACTAAAACTTATTCTCCCTGATAATTCCTAACAAAGAACAATTACCAGGACTAACAAAGTCACCATACCATTAATGATACAAGTGATAGATTTGAAGATTTGCATGTAGAGCAGATATTGTTAGAAAGTCTGTCAATTTCCTAAATGTCTCTTTGTCCTAGGTGTGTCTTGCTCAATAAACTCCCCTTGACCTTTATCAGAAGATCATTTCTTTAACAAGAGGTTTTCTCCCTTAACTACTTTAGTAAGCATGCTGCTTAGGAAAGTGTATTCATCCTAGAGTTAAAACCAAATTATCAATAGGTTTTGTATAACCAGCAGTTAACATCCTCCTTTCTGATCCCTGAAGGGAACACAGCCCTAGCCTCTGCCTCTTGCCCTCTTTGTCTCAGCCCTCCGGATTACCAACCTTCTCATTCCCCTTCCTTACACAAACTTTAATTAGGCTGACAGGTGCAAGAAATACAGGCTGATTAATATGAATGAGGGGTTTGGCTGCATAATTCATAGACTGTAGACATCGTAATAAGATGCTTAATAGGAATCCTGCAGGGACACAGGTGTTGAGTCTCTGCTCCCTGGGAGTTTATTTTCCATTAAGATATGTGACTTTCTCTTCATGCCTGCAGTAGTGCTGAGGGGTGGTGCACTGCACATTCCAGAGTCATCTAGAACCTTCCCTCAACTCTTGTCTTCCATGAACATTCTATAAAGCCAATTTGTTCATTCCGTATTTATTTTTTAATTACTAAATGTTCTCATTATTGTTTCTATTCTATTTGTTTATTCTTGTGAAAAATCAGAGCACTTGAAATTGGATCTTTTAATGGCAGGGAAAGCCCACTTTTGCATATGTGCTAGACAGATCACACTCAACAAAGTTAACTGCCTCCTTTTTGATAAACTCATTGAACAGATACAGTGTCATTCCATTTCCTCTGTCTGGAACACTCCTGTTCTACTCCTTTAACTGGCCAGCTCCTCCCTCAGGTCACTTCTTGGAGTCTTTCCCTGACCATCTCCATAACTAATTTAGTGACTCTCTTGTATACATCTATCACTCCCTACAAAATAACACTGATCACACTTCAAATCATTTAATGATTCTCTCTCCTACTGGAATGTAATCTATACGTGCAGGGTCTGTATCTGTCTTCTGCATCTGAAACAGTGCGTTTTACATTATAAATACATTGTACATATATACTCATTGACTGAATGGATGTGTCTTAGAGTTTATATCTCTGACATAATGCAGAGACACCTGGTCAAATACTGAAACCTCTGTCATTTAACAATTATTGAGTATCTACAAAGTGCATAATGCATGATGGGGGGACTTACGTAAAGTGGTGTAGATGAGCCATTTGTGTGTTAATAATTAAAAACCTACATAAATCCAAAATACCAAAAGACCGAGTGAATGATTGAATGAAATGAGTAAATGGTTATACAGTCCTGGGTTTAACTTGGGCAAGTTAGTTAATGTTTCTCAGCTTCAGTTTTCACATCTGTAAAGTGTAAATTATAAATGTTCCTATCTTACAGAGCTGTTGTGAAGATTAAATGAGATGTCCATAAAATATTTAGCACAGAATCTGATACATATCACACGATACATGTTAAGTATTATTTAGTAGTAGTAGTATTAACATTAGATTCCTGGAAAGGGTCAAATGAGATGACTTAATGAGTCTATGAATTGCAAATTTTTATATTCTCAAATAGGCTAGGCAGCAGACCGAGTTTAAGACTATTTAGTGCTGAAATGATCATCTAGATCAGCAGTTCTCAAGCTTTTGGGTTTCAGGACCCTGGAATACACTTAAATATTAACCAGACCCCCCAAAATTTTTGTTTAGATGGGCTATAATCCAGTGATGTGCCAACAAATGTTTTAACAACCAGAGGAAATGTTTCTCTAGGAGGAAATTTTATGATGTATATTTACTGATTTCTGTGGTGTAATCACTCATGCCACGGCTGATTTCAAGCTACCAATATCAATGTGCCATCACTGAATATGAAAATATATGCAGGAATATTATATATACATATATATATGCATATGTGTGTGTATATATGGAGCCCTGGTGGTGCAGTGGTTACAAGTTCAGCTGTTAACCAAAAGGTCAGCAGTATGAATCCACCAAGTGCTCCTTGGAAACCCTATGGGGCAGTTCTACTCTGTCCTATAGGGTTGCTATGAGTTGGAATTGACTCAATGGCAATGGGAAAAAAGTAAGTGTATATATATATGTATATGTGTGTGTGTGTGTGTGTGTGTATACATATATATGAATTTCCACCATACAGCTACAAGACATATTACTTTTGTTTTAAATATAATTTCTTTAACTGTAAGATGTAATACTTCATAATGGTTGTGATTAACAACTAGTTCACAATATTGCTGAAAATTTTAACAGCTTTGGCAATCCAGTAAGAGAAGGCTCCAGCACACCACTAGCTGTATCTGTTGGTATTTACCACATTAGAATTAAAACAGAGAAATGTTAAAAATATTTATTGATTCATTTAAAATTATAATAAACCCATTACATATTAACATAATGTATTTTTATGGAAAATAACTATTCTTTAAAACAAAAGTTTAGGGAAAGGAGTAGCATTGTTTTACATTTTTGCACATCTCTTTAGTATCTAGCTTAAAAGAAGATAGTTGGGTCCTCCTATCTGCTTCTGCATTCAATCTGTTGTGATATGTTGTTTTGTTTAAAGTGTATGAAGAAAATCCAGCTTCACATAGATAAGAATTAGAAGAGAGTATTTTAATAGCCTTTTCAATAATTGTGGATATTCTCCTTTCCACACCATAATTCAACAGGAGGTAGTTTCTCAACCCTGGCTGCAAATTAAAATGATTCAGGGGGCTTTTACTATGCACTGATGCTTGGTCCCCACCTAAGACTAATTAAATCAGATATGAGCCATGGTAGCAAAGTGGTTAAGAGCTAAGGCTGCTAACCAAAAGGTTGGCAGTTTGAATCCACCAGCCAATCCTTGGAAACCTTGCTGGGGCAGTTCTACTCTGTCCTATAGGGTTGCTATGAGTCGGAATCAACTTGACCACAACGGGGTTTTTTAGTTGTATTTTTAAAAGCACCCTAAAACAAAACAAACATACAAAAAATAAAAATAAAAAAAAAAACAAAACCAGTTGCCATCGAGTCAATTCTAATTCATAGCAACCCTGTGTGTGCCTAGTAGAACTGCTCCATGGGCTTTCTGAGGCTGTGGCCTTTCAGAAGCAGATCACCAAGCCATTTTTCCAAGGCACCTCTAGGTTCATTTGAATTGCCAACCTTTCATTAGTGGTTGAGCACTTAATGGATTGTACCACTCCAAAACTGAAAACAAAACCCATTGCCATCAAGTCGATTCCGACTCATAGCGACCCTGTAGGACACAGTAGAACTGCCCCATAGTTTCCAAAGATGTAACCTTTACAGAAGCAGACTGCCACATCTTTATCCTGCAGAGTGGCTGGCAGGTTCAAACTGCCAACCTTTGGGTTAACAGCCAAGTGCTTGATGGCTGTGCCACCAGGGCTCCTTTCCTGTGTGCTACTAAAGATGAAATAGTTTCACATAAACTGAATCCCATCTCAGTTTACTTGGCTGTCTTGAGGCCTCAGCTATTGGATGGGCTCAAAAAAGATGACTTTTGTAGATTATCTGGCATTTTCTGTTGTTCAGGTGGGATCAACATTTTTGTATAGCTTTCTACATTCTAAGTGAAACCAGAACTCTCATCTGCTTATTCTTACAGATGAATTTTACACATTTCTTCCCAATTTTGAGTGGAAATTACATTATAATTTTGACTAGAATTTTACTAATATTAATTTGAGGAGACTAGACATTATACTATTTGGTCCTCTCATCCAGAAATACTGGTATTTATACTCATTTATATAATAAACACTTTCAAGGATCCTTATGAATTAACAAATCCTTATGATTTGTTAATTGATTTTAATTTAAATTTCATAGTGTTTCAAACACAAATTGAGGTGCTATTAAAACACAATTAAAGAGAGAAATCAGAAATTATTAGGTTGGAAGCAAATAACCATATGGCACCTAGGATTGTAACAGAAATTAAACATTATATTTAGCTCTGAGATTCCCAGGATATAAAGAGGAGAACAATGGGTTATACAGTTCTCATAGCTTAATTTAAAAAAATGAAATTTTATCTGGAGAAACTTCTTGCATTGAATTGTAGGAGGATTTTGTTGTAGCTTATTACAGAAATAACAGAAAATGGGTTCAACCACTGTTTTGTAGAAAATAGTAAAACACCCTTCAGTTGACCATTTCTTGTCTTCATCTTAATAAAGGCCAGGAGCACAGTTCCTGTATTAACAGAAAAACAGGAGTTCTAAATAACAAATGTGAAAAGTTGAAGTATGCCTGACAAGTCTTTCAGAACTGTTGAAAATATTTATTTATAAAAAACTTCGTTAGAAACAACAGAAATCTCCTCACATTTAATATAAATAGAATGCCAAGCTGAGTTAAGTTTCACAATAAAAGCCATACAAATTTGTGTGTGGCCAGGGACAGGAGTTGTGGAGAAAAGAGAAAGAGAAATGGGATAGAGGTAGAAGATAACTCTTTGCTTACTGTCTGCAAGTACTGTTTGAAGAGAAGCCTCTGGAAAACAGTGAGTTACGATAGCCCTAGTCTACTAGCATGACAGAGACAAAACCAATATAATCTCCTGAAATACAGGATTTGTGTTAGTTCTCAGAACTCCCTAAGGGGGTTTGGTTCCACCAATGAATAAAGTTCCTAATTCTATACTAAGCTCATCCTTTGGGACATCAATCTCATCTCCTGGTTCCTCCCCAAGCTTCTTCCACCAGGGTGCTTGTATGTGCTTTAAGGTGGCGAGATGGGCCTGCTTGGCCTTGGCTGCCAGAGGCCTGGATCTACTGATGAAGAGTTCAGGTTCTTTCCCCTCTGCCTCCTTCAGACTTGGTGCTCCTGTAATAAACAGAAAATAAACAAGTGAGTGAAGGAGTCCTGTGTCAAGTAAGTAGGAACCTGGAGAGTATAGAGCTGGAACTCTGTTAGAGCAGACAGGGAAATTTCCAACTCTGAATCTGTTATCATTGCTAGCTGTAACTAGCAATGTGTAATGTAACTATTCACAGCTGTTAGCTATGGCCTGTAGCAATTTCCCTCTCTATTCCCCCCCACCCCCAACTTCCATGTTTAAAAGAAAGGAATAAAAAAAGATGTAAATTTCTTTTAGAGGATTTATTGAAAAACAGGAACTTTTACAATGATAGCAGAACCCCATCCTATAGATACTAGCCTCAGTTACAGCCACTAATCTATTCAAAAATACAAAATTCACAAATAATGGTCATTAAAGAGAGAACACAGGGCCTTTCTGCCCCACATATACTAAATCCCAGAGGCTGACTGAAACCCTAGCTTCAGGGATAGGATCTCTCATTAAATGGGCCAGTGGTTGTGAGGAGCAGATGAATTAATTTTTGTGAAAGTATTTCTTTAAAAATTATAAAATGCTCTACAAGTGAATGGTACTAAACCATTCTTATCTACTTGTAAAATATGCCCAAAAGCTTTTGAGACAACACAGCAGAATCTGGCTAGTAGGGCTCAGCACCTTTGAAATAAATTTGTCTCAACTGATGCATATGAACTACACAGGGACTGAGGAGGAAGCAGTCAAAAAGGAGGTTATGTGATCGCATCATTTAAAAACAATATGTGCTGGTATGATCCAGAAGTAGAAAGTTCTGAGGACAGAAGATGGGCTAGAAGACCATTAAATGGTATTTGCCTTCTGAAGATTCTGGATGACCTTTTAAGAAACAAAACCTGAATGAGCACATACTCATTAACTGCTCAATGTTGGTGCTGATCTGAGCCATCAGAGCCTCCCTATGCTGCTGGGCTCTCTCTTCTAGGGCCCTGCCCATAAAGTAGTGTTGCAGTCGTTCTTGAGCCTGGGCATGCAGCTCCTTGCTGGCCACATCTGACATCGGAGAGCTCTGGGGTAAAGAAGAGAAAAACTTGTTACAGGAAAGACATATGTATCAAAGTGCTTCACTCAACCATTGAGCAGAGGTTCTGGAATGCTTAGCTGTCTCATCAATTGAGTCTTATGACTGATGTCTACCTTGGACTCTTGAACAAGCCATTAAATAGTCTCTTAAGAGAGTTTTAGATGAAAAGGTAGGTGGGGAAGTTTCTTTCTGGTATGCTCCCATACCTTACTTGCTCAGACAGTGTGGTATTCTAGGAGAAGGGACAAGATTGCAATATCATGGGGAAACTACAAATGGTTTGGGAAAGACACTGGCCTAGAAGAGGAGTGACAAGGCCCACTCCTTTGTTCCATACTACCACCTAATAGGTTATCTTACTTCTTAGCCCCCTCCCAAACTTATCTAAGCCATAATAACTGCTTTTGGTTTCACAGAACAAGGGAGAAAATCAGCCAAAGGATCATATTTATTTGGCTAGTCAGCTGCTTCAAGGGGAAGCTTAGTTTGAACAAGGATGAAATAATCTTAGTTATGAAACTGATAAAGGTTCTGACATCATAGCTTTCTCAAACAGACCAGTATCTGGATCTTGGATGCAGCCCAGTTCCAGCTAACAAGATCTTAAATAGCTGTACTAGAATTTGGCTACATCAGGTTTGTTTTTTTCTCTCAATTAAAAAATGCAACAGAATCACAAGGCATATAAAAAATAGAGATACATGGGGCCACGCCAAACCTACTGAATCAGAATTTCTTGGGGGAAGGAGCTTGAAGTATATCATTTTTGTAAAGGTGTTTAAAATATGTAATCTTAATTAAAACTGCTAAAGCCATCCAAGTCCTCTCCACAGAGCTTAGGAACCTATGGTCTATTGGCTGGAGAGAAGGCATGCTTCTCTCTTCCTTCATTCTAACTCTTCTTTCAGTTGTGCTTCTGCCCCTCTCCAGCTCAGTTCTGGTTCTTGGCCAAAGGAAGAGTTATTAATATGACTGATAAGGGCTTGAGAGATTCAGTGATTATATTTTATTAGTGTCCAGGCTGACTGTGTGTTAAAAGCTTAGGACCCCTATTTTTTTTTAGCACTTAGGTTTTTTACAATTTTTTATCATACAACTTTATTGAGGTAAAAGTGACATATAATGAACTGCTGAGCCCCTCCACTGTTCCCTTCCCTGTGCTGTGGCCTGGAAAGTCTCCAGGCAGTAAGTTAAAGTAACTATAGGGCTCGCTTTGTTCCCCCACAGGGATCACTGTTCTTCACTGTCTGATGTTCAGTGTCTTGGAAGCTATTGTTTCATCTATTTTATATCTGTCCTTCAAGGCAGGTAGTAAATCCAGTTCCTGTTACTCCATCTTGACCAGAAGTAGAAGTCAGACATTTTTCCTACTGTATGTGGTCAGCAAGGATGGCGAGACTATGTCTCATGTACTTTGGACATGTTATCAGGAGGGGTCAGTCCCTGGAAAAGGACATCATGCTTGGTAAAGTAGAGGGTCAGCGAAAAAGAGGAAGACCCTCAACAAGATGGACTGACACAGTGGCTGCAACAATGGGCTCAAGCGTAACGATTGTGAGGATGGCACAGTACCATGCAGTGTTCTGTTCCGTTGTACACAGGGTCGCTATGAGTTCAAACTGACTCGATGGCACCTAATAACAACATGTGGTAAGCACAGAGGATCTGGCATGCAAGAGCAGGCTTTCCATACTCCTTCTCCAAAGGCTCGCATTAGTGTGGGGGGGTCCCTAAATTCAGTTAGTGGGAGGGGAAAAAATATATATATATAGACACATACACACACACACACACACACACACATTATATGGATGTTCTGGCAAAGCTCGCTTGCTTGCTCAGGATCCTTGTCATCATCTGACCTTCGGTTCTTGGGACTTGGGCCAGTGGCTTGCCGTACTGCCTGCTAATCTTGGGATTCACTGGCCACCACAGCCTGTGAGCCAGCAGCCTGCCATCTGACCTGATTTTAGATTTGTTAGCCCCTGCAGCTACGTGAGTCAGGAGAAGCCTCCAGCTGATGCCTGGCCCATGGAATTGGTCAGCCTCTACAACCGCGTGAGCCATTTCCTTGAGAGAAATCTCTCTCTCTCTCTCTCTCTCTCTCTCTATGTGCTTCACTGGTTTTGTTTCTCTAGAGAACCCAACCTAAGACATGGCCCAAATCCATTAATTCTATGGTATTCCATTAATTCTATGCAATACTAATGCTAACAACAAATGTGCATATACATATGAGACACTGCTTTGTTGGTGACTATCGTTCACAAGAATAATGTAAGCCTACATACTGGGTGTCGTCTCACATAGTCATCCACTTGTTGCTTCAGTTCAACTCTGCGTGCATCAGTGAGCCCTCGGAGTCCTTGCCAAGGGACAAACACTTTCTTTTTCTTACGGCATTTTGCTAGGAATTTAAGAGCCTGAAAATAAAAAAATAAATAAGACTTGTGATTTTTCTCCCCTGGGATAATAGTTAATAAACATTTCAAGTAGCCTGGTAATTATCATAGAAATCTTTTCTCCCTACAACGTACTGTAGAGACAACTTTGAAACAGTGGTTAACACTGAGTGTGTATGAGAAGGGAGGTAGGATTGTGACAGAGGTGAAGGTGGACAGTGACTTTTTAACTATATTTTTCTGTAGTGTTTTAATTTTTTACAAGGATATATTCCCTATTATTTGTGTAGTAAGCAATAAAGAAAAAAAAACAATCACTGGGTTCTAGTCTCAATTCTAGTCTCTTATAAACTGTGTAATTTTAGGCAAATGAGTTGACTCAATAGAACAGGTTCTAGTCTGTCCAACAGGGACTCCAGTTGTACTTAGCCTACAGGACTGTAAAGATCAAAGAGACAGTATATAACAAAAAGCTTGGTAAATGAGAAAATATTATAAAATTGTAAGTTATGGTGCTGCTGATAAAAGCACTTTCTGAATGCTCTTCCTCATGCCCTTTAGAATGGACTCCTGGTAAAATGAGAAATCTGGTAAAAGGCAAAATTAGAGAAAAATCTGAAATTATTCTGCCCAATTTTTTTTCACTCTTCTCCCTTCTTTGTAGTTTTTATTTTCATCGAAGTTACATATGCAAACTGTCAAAGCAAGGGTTGACAAATTACATCCCACAGGACAAATCCAGCCCACAGCCTGTGTTTATATGGCCTGTGAGCTCAGAATGGTATTTTATATTTTACTTGGTTTAAAAAAAAAAAAAAAAAAAAGTCAAAAGGAGTATTTTGTGACGTGAAAATTATATGAAATTCAAAATTCAGTGTCTGTAAATAAAGTTTTATTGGAATACAGGCATGCTCTTTGGTTTAGGAATTGTCTATAGCTGCTTTTGTGCTATAACTGTAGCAATGAATAGTTGCAGCAGAAACTGTATGACTTGCAAAGCCTAAAATATTTACTATGTGGCCATTTACAGAAAAAGTTTGTTGACCCCCGGTGGCGTGGTGGTTAGGAGCTCGGCTGCTAATCAAAAAGGTCAGCAGTTCAAATCCACCAGCTGCTCCTTGGAAATGCTACGGGGCAGAGTTCTACTCTGTCCTCCAGGGCTGCTGTGAGTCGGAATTGACTCGACGGCACAGGTTTGGTTTTTTTGTTTTTTTGCCTTAAAATGTCAAGTAAATCTATCGATTTAAGTATCAAATAGTTCTATGAGAATTATGACCAAAACAAACAAACTGTAGTTCTCTGTCCATCTACCCTACCCTCTTCTGAAAGGCAACAGCTTTAACTTTTCTAGCTTTTTCTTTTGGTGTTTATCTCCATCTGTGATTTTTCAGATATAAGTATTTCTATTTCTTGTATGGGAAGATAAGGATTTAGCTCTCTCTCACTGCCTATATTCCTACACACTTTCTGTATCCCCATCCATACAATATTACTATACCATAATTTTAGTTAAGTCAATATTCAGGGTTTACATAATTCATTTTAAGCCATTCATTTTAAGCCATATAGTATACTATAATTACTTTTCCTTTCTGGCACATTTTTTCCATTCTCTAGGAATAATTCTCTTGCTTTTCTTCCCCCCGTGCTTAGTTTTCGATCTACTTACCATCGATTATATATCACAAACTACCTGAATTGTCAATATCTTAAAACACATCAGACATTCAATCAAATGTGTTTTCTTGGACACACTATTTCAGGAGTTATCTGACATCCCCTAATCTGGACTGACTGCTCTCTATACCTGGTGTACAGCTACCATCCTGGGATCTATCACTGGCATGACTCCTTTTCATCTTTCCCTTGTGTTTCTTGGATTTCATACTGTCTTCTTTCTTGAGTTACTCCTTTGTTTTAAAGACTTGCCGTGTCTAAAAATGTCTTTGAGGAAGCCATGGTGGGACAGTGGATAAGTACTCGTCTGCTAACCAAAAGGTTGGCAGTTCAAACCTATCAGACACTCTGCAGGAGAAAGATGTGGCAGTCAGCTTCCGTAAAGTTTCCAGCCTTGGAAACCCTATGGGGCAGTTCTACTTGGTCCTATAGGGTCACTATGAGTTGGAATTGACTTGACAGCAATGAGTTTGGTTTTTTCTTTTTTTTAAATGTCTCTAGTGTACCCTTACCCTCAACAGCCTTACTCCAATACCTTCTAGTTTCCAATGTTTCTGTTGAGAAGTCCTTCTGCTCCCAGTACTTCACAGTAATGTGCTTTGATGTGGGTGTTTTTCTGACCATTGTATTGGACACTCAGTAGGTCTTTTTAATCTAAAGCACAACATTCAGTCTGGGAAATCTTGAATTATTTGATTTCCTTGCCTCTGCTTTCTCTGTTTCAAATGTTTGGGTGCTTGACCTCCTGGATTGGTTATCCTTTCTCTTTGTTATGCTTTCTAGGAGATTTCCGGAATGTTTTTCATCTGCCATTTTATTATGTTTCCCTTTTTTTTTTTCCTATCAAATTTTATTGTTTACTCCCTTTTTTAAAAATAGCACCCTATTCTTGTTTCATGCATTATCTTATCTTTTTTTTTTTTTTTAGTTTTCTTATCCCTGCAATGTCTCTATTTCTACCAATGAGTTTTATTCTGTTTGTTTTAGCCTTGGCTTCCCTCAGATAGCCAGTGAAAGCTATGTTTCAGCTGATATCTAAGGATGGGCACTAAAAAGCTATTTAGGATTCTGAGTAGTGGGCAGGGCTTCTCTAGTGTGCATTTCAGTATGTTGTTGTGTGTGTTGTCGTAGTGACCCTGTATGACAGAATGGAACTGCCCCCATAGGGTTTCCTAGGCTGTAATCTTTACGGGAGCAGATCGCCAAGTCTTTCTCTCTTGTGGAGCAGTTGGTGGGTTCGAACCGCTGACCTTTTGGTTAGCCCTTTGGGAGCTGAGAAGAAAAAGAGAACTGGAGGTCTAGACGTTCAATATATAAAACTTCTTTTAATATCCCTGTGCTTAGTATGTTACTCCAGCCTTGACATGTGCTTGGTATTCTCCAGTTGAGAGACCTTGTCCTTTCTTTATATTCTTTCTTTTACTTTTCTTCCCTCCTTCTCCTATATCTCCTCCACCCCTTGCTTTTAGTATCACTCTGGGCTTATGCTGCTACGCTGGGAATTTTAGAGTAACGGTTCCAGAACAGAGGAATCTCTGCCCCTATATCAGAAAAGTCCACCTTGACTTTTCCCTCATTTTTTGTTATTTCAAGACTCTTAAATTGTATTTATCTTCCAAATTTTATTTTCTTTCTCAACTGCCAATGATTTGTTTCACTCAGCGCTTCTGTGGCTGGTCTATGAAAGATACGTAATCATGCTATAGTACTTTTCTGCAATATCCAAGTAGCAAGAATTAGTCGTCATTCTGGCCCTAGAGACCAGACACCAGCAGCATCATTTTTTTTAATTTTTAAAGGGATGAGAAAGCAAGAGAAAGACTAGAACTTTCCTAAAAAGGAAAAGGCGGCTAACTCTTCAAATTTAATTTCAACACTGTACCACTGTGGAGAACTCCAGCTTGTCTATGTGGTAACAGGATTTCATTTGAAACTGGTAAGTTTACATGGTTTTCTCATTGTTTACCTAAAGCCTCTGCTTCTGCATAAAATAAGGGAGGAACAGAAGGTAGACAGCAGTTCTGACCTTTCTTTTGCTGCCAAGAACAGTAATGACCAGTTCCTACTAAGGGACAAATTCAGTAAAAGGATATTCTTCCTGGACTTATCCCATCTACTCATTTCAGTGAAGCTCATGAATTATTTCCTTTTCTTTCTTACCAATGTCAACGGCAGCACTAAGAAAAACAAAATTTGAATCACATATGTAAGTCTAAATTTTCTAGTAGCCACATTAAAAAATCAGTTGCTAGTGAGTTGATTCCAACTCATGGCAACCCCATGTGTGTCAGATAGAACTGCTCCATACGGTTTTCAACAGCTGAATTTTTGGAAGTAGATCATCAGATCTTTCTTCTCAGGCACCTCTGGGTAGATGCGAACCTCCAACACTTTAATTAACAGCCGAATGCATTAACCGTTTACACCACCCAGGGACTCCTAATAGCCACATTAGAGGAAAAAACAAACAAACAAACAGGTGGAATTAATTTTAATAATGTATTTTACATAACTCAATTATGTGCAAAATGTTATTTCAACATGTAATCAATATAAAATCATTAATGAGATATTTTATATTCCTTTTTTCGTACTAAGTCTTCAAAATATGGTGGCTATATGTGAAGTACTCAATAGCCACACATGGTTACTGGCTAGTGTACTGGACAGTACAGGTCTATGTGTCTCTTAGAAAAAGATGCTTGAAAAACACGGCAAAATGTGGCCTTTACTGACCATTGCCCTGGTCTAATTTTCTCTGATACTTTTCTTTCTCTTCTTTCTGTGCACCTTCTCCCTGAAGAATGGATAAACTGAGGTACCTCAGTTTACAGTAAAGGACTCCTTTAGAAAGTACAGGGCTCATCTAAATCAGACAAGGTAGTAAGGGCCCAGCTGACTCTTTGGCAGAAAAGAGCTTAAAAAGGAGGTAGCCATGAAGTAAAAGGATTAGAAAGGAGCCAAGGGTTCCTCCAAAGGAAGTGTCTCCAACCTTGATTAAAAAAAAAAAAATTGCTGTCAAGTCAAATTCCACCTCATAGCAACCCTACAGGACAAAGTAGAACTGCCCCACAGGGTTTCCAATGCTCTAATCTTTATGGAAACAGACTGCTGTATCTTATTACTGCAAAGCGGGTTCAAACCACTGAACTTTCAGTTAGTAGCTGAGTGCATAACCACTGCGCCACCACAGCTCCTTCCAACCTTGATACCCAGGGGTGGATTAACCAGTATGCAAGGTTTGCACGGGCTTAACTGTGTTTACTTACTAATCTGCAGTTAACAATTTCACATATCGCCACCATCTTGATTTTCTAAACATTGTTCAGTGATACCCATGGGTTAATCCTAGGGTGGCCTGGTCTCGTACAGGGTAAGTAGCAGGTGTGGGTGTGACTCAATGATGGTATAGGACTGTTTGTTGCAGATTTAGCTTGATATCCCCAGAAAAGCCGGAAAGAGAAGGAGGCTGACGTCTCTTCCTATTTCCCCAGTATTTACCCTGTTTTTTGAATGGTTTAAAAAATCTTTGTAAAAAGTTAATCAGAGAATTTGACAAAGATTATGTACAGATAGATAGTTACTACTGAGTTGCTTCCAACTCGTGGTGACGTTGCCTGGTCCTGTTTCGTCCTCACATTTGTTAGCAAGTTTGAGTCCACTGTTACAGCTACTGAGTCAGTCTGTCTCATCGAGGGTCTCCCGCACCGTGGCTGGCCCACCACATCAAACGTGATGTCCTCCTCCAGTGCTCCAGTGACTGACCCCTCCTCATGCTCTGTTGTGATCTATAAGGTTTTCACTGGCTAATTTTTGGAAGTACATCACCAGGCCTTTCTTCCTAGTCTGTTTTAGTCTGGAAGTGCTGCTGAAACCTGTCCACCATGCATGACCCTGCTAGTATTTGAAATACTGATGGAATAGCTTCCAACATCACCGTATTATGCAAGCCACCAAAATGCAACAAATTGATAGGTGGGTGGTGGATTATGTACAGTCAGCGTTCAAAATCTATCACAGTATAAAACTGGAATTGACCTAAAAGTTCAACAAGGGATTGCTTAACTAACTATTACAGGACCTTAAACTCTACTATGAAAGTTAACCATGTGTAAGAAAATAACTGGATATTTAGGAAAACTGGTCATTAAATGAAATAAATAGCCCTGTGCAATGCTTCTCCAAGGCAATAAAATATTATTATACTCCAGATAAGTCCCCCAAAAATTATCATTTAAGATCATCATTCTACAATTCAAGAATTACAATGATCTAATTATACTGAATATATTATCTCTGAATTAAAAAAAATCAACTCTGATACGCTGCACTTGCAAAGTGTATAACAACATTCAATCCAAAAACCTGCTGCCGTTGAGTCCATTCCAACTCATAGCAACCCTACAGGACAGAGTAGAACTGCCCCATAGGGTCCCAATGAGCAGCTGGTAGATTTGAACTGCTGACCTTTTGGTTAGCAGCCGAGTTCTTAACCACTGCACTACCAGGGCTCCATAACAACACTGCAGAGGTCTATGGAAATACTAAGCCCTGTCTAATCAGCTTGGCCAGAGGTAAAGAAGTTCTTATTTTAAAGAGGAAGAAATGAAGGCTCAGGAAAGCTAAGTGACTTGACCAAGGCTTTATAGCAAGTAAACAGCAAAGTCAGGAACCCATGTCTTTGCCTCCTAATCCAGTGTTCTCTTAACTACATCAGACTTACTGCTCTCTGAAGTGTGACAGCTGCTTTATACTCCATAAGAGATGGCCTCTGTTGGTGAAATTTTTTCCTTTCCCTGTACCCTTTCCAATGTTTCTGGATAATCAATGCTGATTTCTCTTCCATTTCCCGATTGTGTTTTTCCACCTGACCTAAAAAAATGACAGATACTATTACAACATACTCCCTGCTATGCTTTCTCACATTTCTGAAATCAGGATATAGTAATAATAACAATCTTGCAGTTCTTTTATTTTTTTCAATACTGTTCACTAATTTTCCAAATTCTATTGTTTTATAATGGTTCTAAGATTTTGGAAAGAAAGAACTCTAAAAGCATCCCCAGATTATGCAGCTTCTTTGGAGAAAGTGCTCATAAACTTTTCATTGCAGAAAATGAGAAAAGGGCTGAAAATCCAACAGCAAGAATCATGAGTACAAAGCTAGCAAGCCATTCAAAAGTCCTCAACTGATATCAGAGTGAAAGGGAAAAATGTTTGTGTATGCATCATCTGTTCTACTCTGTGTTCTTCCAAGTATTTTTTCAGTTGCTGATAAGGTTTTACAGATGGCTTTCTTTTTACTTTCTGGGAGATGGTCAGCATGTAGCCCATGGTTCACAGCAGCTAAGTGATAAAATAAAGCAGAAGGCAGTAATGGTGGTAACAGAAAGAAGGGGTGTACTTGAGAGAGATTACTGAATGATTTGATGTGGGGGTAAGGGCAGGAAAGAACGTCAGGATGTCACACAGATGGGCAACTGAATTGGCTGTTGGTGTCGTTACCTTAGATGGGAAATACCGGAAGAGGAATTTGGAGAGCAAAATAATGGCTTTAGTTTTAAACATGTTCTTGGGATGCCTATGGATATCCAAATAAAGATACCCACTAGGTAGCTGGTTAGAGCTGCACTGTCCAATATGGTAGACACTAGCCACAAGTGGTTACTTAATTTTAAATCAACTGAAATTAAAAACTCAGGTCCTCAACTGCACTAGCCACATTTCAAGTACTCAATAGTCACCTATAGCCAGTAGCTACCACACTGCACAGTGCAGATACAGAACTTTTTTCTTCCCCCATAGACAGTTCCACTGGACAGTGCTCTGGTCTAGAGGTTAGGAGACAGGATGAGGATGGAGACCAGATGTGAGAGTGCTTAGCATTCAGTCGACAGCTGAAGCTATAGCTGTGGGTGGGAAACCCCAGGAGAACCAACATGATAACAGTGAGAAACCTTGGGCAACATCTGTATTTAAGAGAAAGCCAGAGAGATAAGGGGCTAGTGAAGTACACTGGGAATGAACAGTAAGAGGGGAAGGGGAAAAACAAGAAAAGAATTTTTGAAACCACTCATACCTCTCAAACTACACTTACTGTTAATTTCTGCTTAGTCTGCAGTCAAAGTGTATTTCTTCAACTACTAGAAAATCATTTCAGGACAAAGAATGATCATGCATCACAAATGAGCACTAGAAGACATACATAAGCAATTTGAGTTGTGTATAGGGAGTGGGGAGTAGATAATCTATCACTGTTATTCAACATTAAGATCAATCAAGATCAACAACTCATTCCTCCTGGAAAAAAAAAAGTTCCACAGATACTTGAAGAAAGATTTTAGGAGACATGTTTGAGAAAAGGAAAGACAAAGCTCTACTTTCTTGCAGAATAGGGTAGCCAAAATTCAGACTCAAGGGACATGATGATAAAGGGAGTTATGGTAATGAAGAGGAGGATCCTTTGTTTCTGGGGAATTTTCCTGATGGAATACTCTAGAATGAAAAACTTAGGAGCTCAAAGGAAATGGGGATCCTGATGCTAGTTTAGGGGAAAATATTCTGCCATGATTCAGTGGAGAACATGCCATCTCATGTTTTAGATTTCTTTACAGCATTGAGCACATACTGTGTGCAGCATCCTGGGGTGAGAACTGTTGGGAACTAACAGGAAAAAGGAGCCCCATTTCCTAGTTTCAGTCTAATAGGGGATAAAACAAGCATGGAAATTGTATAAAAAACTGGTCACTGAAACAAACAGGACACTCTCATATGGTTATATAAAGTATTAAAAAAAAACCCAAACCCGTTGCCGTTAAGTCGATTCCAACTCATATACACAATGCAAAAATGCTCAAATTAAGTTAGAATAAACAGGGTCCCTAAATTTGGGCTACAGATGATTTCATTATGGGAGCCTCCTGAAAAGAAAGGGGGAAAAAAAAAAAGTCTTAAAGTAGAGCTACAAGGGGCGCAAACAATTAAGCATTTGACGACTAGCCAAAAAGTTGGTGGTCTGAACCCATCCCAAGCTGTCTTGAAAGACAGGCCTGGCAATCTACTTCTGAAAGGTTACAGTCTTGAAAACACTATCGAGCAGTTCTACTCTGAAACACATGGGGTTGCCATGAGTCGGAATCCACTCGATGGCAACTAACAACAATAAATACAACTGTGATGGTATAAGGGTCCAGACACAGACAGAAGATGGCACCGATTTTGAGGGTGGACAGAAAGAAAGCTACCAAGGCCAGAGTGTATACATATACCACATTTTCCACTGAGTGAGGGGCATTACTGGCTAGCATAAGTAAGTATAAAAAAGTTAGTTCAAAAGGAAGGATGAGCATGAGGAAAAACACAGAGGCAGCAAACACAAGGTAAAGAAGGATGGAAACATATATGCTAAGCTAAAGTAGGGCATCTGACACTATAGGATATATCTTATCTAAAACATTAATATAATCTGTTAATATACTTTATCCAAAACATTCCTTCTACAATTGATGGTACTTTACTTTGCTAGATCCTTCCCTTCACTATAGTTCCTGCATATACTAAAAGTGTGTAGCCATTAAAAAGGTGAAACCTGCAAGAGGGTAGAAGGAATTTCCCCTGTGGGAGTCAGCTCCTCTTCAGAGAAAGAGCAGAGACCAACCCCTCATGACTCACGCTCCACCCAGCACACTGCATGGTGCTGAAAGCATAAAAGAGTCATGTCCTCAGAAAACCTTTATGGAGGTTTTTAAGGAAAAAAAAATTTTTTTTTGAATTTCTCTATTCAATTGTCCACTAAATTTGTCTTTGAGCTTTTAGTAGCTCTCCCCTTGATAAGGTTTTACAGATGGCTTTCTTTTTACTTTCTGGGAGATGGTCAGCATGTAGCCCAGGGTTCATATCTACATTCACCAGAATTTTACAAATAAATTAACTTTCATCAGTGACAAAACGAATTGTTATAAATAATCAACATAAATTCCAATCTTCTTTCAGGTTAAAAATAAAGCAAAGGGAAAGTTTGTTTTCTTTTCCATGAATATAAAAAGCAACAGGCTCAGAAATTAGAAACCCCATGTTCCAGAATGCATGATCCTAATCCAATGTATAACTTTACACAAACTGATTACCTTCTCTGTGTATCACCTTTTCTATCTATAATAATGATTTCTTACTCTTCATTTCTTACTCTTCATGCCCTTTGAAGTCATCAAAAAGGATAATTAAGATAATAGGATTTAAGAATTCATTAGTGCCTCAGGGAAGATGGTGCTCATAGTGCTGTAATTTTTAAATCTCTCTAAATATGCCCATAATAGAGCAACCCTTATAGTAAAATTAAAACAAAAAACATAAAACATGGACATCTACATCAAAAATAGTTGAAAAGGTATCCTCATTAACCTCAAAATATGAGCAGGTGGGGAAATTCCCACAACAGCTACAGGACCCATGTGGTATCAGCATTTGTTCCGGAAAAAGCAGAGGGAAGGAATAAAACACCTGATGGAAAACATGGTGGGCCATTCTGAGAACAGCAGCTGAAACCAGGAAGGAGTGTACACACTCTAGCTTGTGGGTGAGTAAAAGCGGTCTGCTGCAAGGTCTGAAGACTCTAAGGCAGACTGGACCCTGTGAACTGTTAAAACTAATCAGCCAAAGCTCTCTTCCAGGACAGAATCCTACCCTAAACAAAAAATGCTAGAACTAGATCTAAATTAAGCAGAACGAGCAAAAGATGAGAAGTGGAGGAAGGGAACAAAACCAGGACGCTTGAAATAGTAAGCTGCCGTATTTTTGAATGCTACACGAAAACAACTGGAGAGCTTTAGAGCTATGAAAGCACAAAAGCTCTCCTCACCACTCTTTTCCCAAAAGTTCATGAAAACGAATTTCCTATACAAATAAGCAACAGGAAAGAATAGTGGTTGAACTCCATACAAGTTTACTGTAAGTAAAGAAAGTATGAAGAATAGAAAACATCTCTATAGACAAAGCATCTGCCCAGAAAACAGATGAAAATTACAACCTAGTATTTTAAAACTAGGTTATAAAATGTTTTAAAAGAAATCAAGAAAATTACAATAGATAAGAAAGACCAATAGATAAGAAAGACCAACATAAACTGGAATTCGAGAAACTCAAATGATGTCCTAGAATTCAGGAATAAAAAGAACACTCAGAAATAAAAGAAAAACACTAGTTCAGAAATGAATACTAGAAAGAAAGGGTGAAAAAGAAAGAAAAAATTTAAATAAAAGAAAAAATCAAGAAAGATAAAAAAAGGATTTATGGGAAAATGATAAATACAGAAAATAGGCAAAGACACACTTATGTTTCTATACTAGAAATCTTCCAAGAAAAAAGCCAAAGCAATGGAAGTAACCAAATATTAAAAGTAGAATTTAAGATAATGTTCCTGAAATTAAAATAATAAAATAAAGATTTGAAGTTACATATTGAAAAAGTACATCATGTACCTGAGAAAAGTGATCCATAAAGACCAAAACTGAGATGTATTCTACTAAAATGAATTGATTTTAAAGAAATATAATTAGGGAAGCCAGACAAAAGGACCAAATGACTTACAAAAAGAAGAAAATTAGAATGTCATTGAACTTTTGACAGTGACACTTTATTCCAGAAGACAACAGACTTACCTATTTAAGATACTTGGAAAAAAAAATGTGAGCCAAGGATAATTTATTAGCCAAACAGATTTTCAAGAATACAGTACACAGACAAATTGCTACCAACATACAACGACTTAAAGAACAGCGTTCCCATGAACCCTTCCTGAAAAATTTACTGATAAGGCACAACCAAAATGACTGAAGAGACATTGATATACTGAATATTAAATAAATCTTCAACTACAGGACCAAGACTAAATCATGATCATAAGGAAAAGGGTAGAGTATGTAATGGCTATGTATTCTGACAAGGGAGATACAGTACAACTATCAAAGGATGGGGGGAGAAATGGAGAACATTTGAAAACTAGAAAAGTATTAATCCTCAAATCAGATGCTAGAGGTGAGGGAGAAGAAGCATTTATTAACTAATTTCAATACTGCTCATATAGGGAACCATAATACATGAGAGAACCAGGAGTTTTATAATTTAGAATAAAGGTAATCATTACAAAAAAATACAAGCCTTCCTAAAAACTAAAAATCTAAACAACCAACCAAAACATAATGAAAGGATAAATGATTAAAAAAAAAAAAAAAGATTACTTCTGAGGGTAAGGAGGGAATAGGCTGCAGGAGACTGGAACAGACATTGCACATTTGACAAATTGTACAAAGTGGATGTACAATTGGGTCCTTGTAAATATTTTATATAACTAGGAAACAAAATTACATAAAAGAAATTCCCTAAAAAGTAATTAAAAGTCAAAAAAACTGAAGCTAAATGTATTTAGTTGATGGCATAACCACACTTAGGGAAACTATTTTAAGGGACTTTACAACACAGTAAATTTGACTGTGTAGCTTTAATAGGATATTAAATAATAGGATATCCCAAAGGATAAAGCCAACGGTTTAAAAAAAAAAGAAAAAATAAATAAATAAAATTGTTGGTGATCATATTGATGGTGGAACTGTTAATATTATTATTCTGAGACTGTCACGTATGATTAATTAGACAATATTCCAATGCTATCATCCCTGGGGCCTTGAGAACTGGGATTCTTGCAATGGGAAAAAAAGAGATGTGGATGTAAGAAGAGATGAGCAGTAGTTCTGAATTTGAATTTAAAGTGTCACTATGAACTCCTGATATATTTTCACTATAAAACAAAACAAAATAAACAAAAGGCTGAAAATACGTCCATGCTCTGTCTACTGAAACAGCCAAGAAGCAATGACCCACCTAGCAGCAATGAGCACCCCTAGTTGTGGTCTTTGGAAAAGTCGCTGATTCCAGGACTGGAGCAGGAAATGCACAAAATAAGCTTAGAACATCCTGTCATACCACAGAGCAAGAAAGCCAGTAAGGACTCCAAGTGGCCAAAGACAGAAAATTCAAACATCAATTAGAATAGTAACTTCAATAGATCAAAAGCCTTCCCCATAACCTGTTGCTACTGAGTCAATTCTAACTCAGAGAAATAGTTCTACAGAGTAGAACTGCCCCATAGGGTTTCCAAGGCTATAATCTTTAAGGGAGCAGATTGCCGCATCTTTCTCCTGCAGAGCAGCTAGTGGGTTCAAACCACCAATTTTTCAGTTAGCAGCTAAGCACTTAGCCACTGTACCACTGGGACTCCTTCACAAGTCTTCAAATATGTTCAAATCCATGAGTTCATAATGATATTTTAAACAACATCAAAAAAAAAACAAAAACAAAAACAAAAAACTAATTAGTTACTGTTGGATGATGTCAGTAAGCTGATGCATTATTTTGAAAACCGGTAAAAAAAAAAAAAAAGAAAAAGGAAATAATCAAGCATTTGTCTCACCTTTCCTATATGAACTGTTGTTGTTATTAGTTGCCATCAAGTCTATTCCGATTCATGGCGACCCCATGTGTGCAGAGTAGAACTGCTCCATAGGGTTTTCAAGGCTTCCAAGCCAACTCTGGGTAGGTTAGAACCGCCAACCTTTCAGCCAGCAGTCAAGCACTTAACTGTTTGCACCTGTGGAGTGTAATCTAACTGTATATAAAAAGAATATTCTTTTCATAGGAATATTCCAGTTAATACGTGAAGAAAGAATGACAAAATTAGAATACTACCTTTTTGCAACCCTAATAAACTAATGGCACTGATCACAAATGACTGCTGATACTATAAAATGAGAAAACCAGATATTATGTGCCTCCTGATGGAAGAACACAATACTCCAGGTAGCAATGTCCTCCACTAAAACTGAACTTGAATCTGATGAAGCTTCTCGATCTAACTAACAATTTACAAGAAATACAGAGAAAATATTAAAGCTACTCGACAACTGACTCAGTGTCAACAAAGTGAAAGAAAAAGAGATGGAGGGAAACTTATAAATTAAAAGATTTTAAAAAGCCACATGGATCAATTGTTACATTTGGACCTTATTTGGATCCTGAGTGAAGTAATCAACTGTATAAAAAAAAAGACATTTATGAGACAATTAAATTTGAATACTGGTTAGGTATTTGATCCTGTTAAAGAATTACTGTTAGTGATTATGTGATAAAAGTATTTTGGTTATGCTAAAAAATAGGAGCCCTTATTTTTTTTAGAAACATACTAAAATATTTATGGATGAAATGAAAAGATGCCTCCCTGCCTACCTGGTATTTGCTTCAAAATAATAACGGAAGTGAAAAGCGTGAGTGTGGGTGTAACTTAAACAAGTTTGACCATGAGTTGATAAATGTTGAGGCTGGGTGATGGACACATGGGGTTCATCACATTATTCTGTTTACTCGTGTGTGTGTGTGTGTGTGTGTGTGTGTGTGTGTGTGTCTGTGTGTATACATATGTACATACATATATATATAAGATATTTTCAATAATACAAAGTTACAAAAAATCACTGGAAAAAAGATACTATATAGAAACTTGAGCTATATTGCCAGTACTTGTGTTCTCCCCTCTAGATCTTTCTTGTTTTTCATATTAGTCAGGGATCACAGCTGGATTTAAATTTAAGTAGACAAGTTTTGATCCAAAGCTGATGCCCTAATATTTTTCTGAATCTCTTCCCTGGCAACAAGTAGTAAATGTCAAAAGTAGAAGGGGCTGTCATAAGGTTTGTATTAGACAGTGAGTAAAGTCCTGTTGGCAGAATGTAGCGATAATCTGACTCCTTAAATTCAAGAGGCTTCTTTCTAGATGTCTCTGATAGCTCTCTTTAAGCATACATTTTTAAGTTTCACTAATGTGTTCAAAAGAAAAGAAAAACTGCTGGGGAGATTACTCACCATCAATTAACAGGCCCTAATCAGAAAAAATGGTAACATTGACTCGAGATTTAATAAGGTTTACCTGAAAAAGGAGAAACAGGGAAGGATCTGAATTTTAAAAAAAAAAAAAAAAAATCAAGTAGCTAGGAAATTCGATTTATTAAAAAATACTCTAAACATCCTTACACTTACAAATTGACACTGCCACCCACCTGGATGAACTATCTCCAGCAGACTCAGTCGTGATTCTCGGGAAAGTCTCATGGCTCTCTGTCTTTGAAGTTGCAGTTGTAATCTGTGGTCCGCTTCTTCCTTCTGCCTATTTAACTTCAGCAATATCTTTGTTCGTTTAGTTCTGCGATGGAATCATTAACTGTTTTAAAAACAGTTTTCCAAAATCATACGGCCACTCAATAAGTATATGAAAATGTGCTTAACCTCGCTAGTAATCGATTCAGCTTAGATAGGAAAAAACATTTTTTCAAAAAGATAATTTCTAGTGTTGTTAGAGTATGTTGCCACTGTACAACCTTTCTAGATAAATATTTGGATATATGCATTAATATCCTGGAGAAATATTTAGAAATATGTATCAAAAGCCTTAAAAATGTTGACCAATTAATTTCATTTCTAATAGTTTTCTTAAGGAAATGAACAGATATATGTATAGCACTATAACAGTGACAAATTAAAAACAAACTGTATGTTCCACAACAGGGAACTGGATAAATAAATACTGGTACACTCACTGGATGGGATTCTATAAACTCTGAAAAAATAAAATTTTCAAATATACTCACAATCTAATGTCAGGTGAAAATAAAACCAGGATACAGAAGAGTAAGATCCAAATTGTGTTAAATATATATATATATAGATATAGATATATAGATATATATACTTACATAAAAAAAAATCTTAAAAAATTAAAATTTCAACAGTGATTTTCACTACATGGTGTGAGCATGGCTGATTTTTCTTCATATGTTTACCTATTTCTCAATTATTAATTAATAAACATTATTTTTATAACTGGTTATGAAAATCTTCATGTAGCCACAAGAATTTTATTTAATTAGTGTATCTGTATTATCTGCTTTTATTCACCAAAATTTCTTCTTATCCATTGCTACCTGTTTTTATTGCTTCCTATCTCACTATCTAAGGAGATCACAAGTTTGGTATACTGTAAATATACTCCAAATGCCTTCAGGTAGCCATAGAAAAAGAAACCAAGGGGCATAAGATGAAAAGAGAGGTAGAATACATTATTTTTTGACTTTTATAGACTTCATTTGTACGTGTCTCACTTAAGAACATTTGTTTATTTTTAGATTCTTTTACTGGAATTAGATTAAACTGCCAACAAATGTGGTTCCTTGCCTAGAGCTTTGTAGTGTTAACAGTTAGATTTCATAGTGTTGTAGTTAGAGAGAGGGTTATCGTGATTTTCAATTTTTTTTTTTTTTTTTTCAGAAAAAGCAAAAACAAGTGTTAGACAAATTTAAAAAGAAACCTTTAAAAGCAGAGAGGAAAACTCACAAAATTATTTTGATAGAATTGTGTGTGTGTGTGTGTGTGTGTGTGTGTGGTTGTTTGTTTTCTTACAATTTCTTAACTGTCATCAATTACAACTTCTATTTTCTTTGGCTTTCCACTTAGGTCAGAGTTGAGGCCAGAGTTACTTGTTTTAGGACTTCTTTATCTGTATTATCAAAGTGTGTGTGTGTGCCAAAAGGAGAACAGATTCTAGAGGATGGGCTAGTCGAATAGTTTCTAAGTGTTTCTTTCTGTTCCTGAAAGTTGGAGATCAAGTAGGTAAGTGCTTTTCCTTTCCCAAAGGATGGCTGATAGAAACTAGATTCTCCTACAGAACCTATCCAAAATGTTTAGGTTGTACAGCATGTAGATAATAAAGTTTTAACTAATCTAGTTCAGCCCCTTGCCCACCTATGGATGGTAAAGGAGAGTAGGTGTCAAACAGTTTCCTTTCAAATTGATTAAAAAGAAAAAAAAATGGACTTTTTTTAGAAATTAGAAATCCAGTTTCTAATTGTAATAGATTATAATATCTACTGCATTATCAATATTTTATTAATATTTTTATTAAAATATATTTTTAATGGTAATCATTAAAACTGCACTTCCACAATATTTAATCTGTCAGAAAACTGGGTTTGCAGACAGTTTAGACATGCAGGCTGTGAAATATGGCAAAATTGAAAAGACCATTGAGCATGCAGGTGGAAGTAAAATACAAATCAGGAAGTCAGTAGAAAAGCGAGGTTCAGTGATTGAAACAGTCACTATGTAATTGTAAATATCAGTGTTTCTGCATTCATATGTCTTAATTTCATGTTTGAAAACATTTATTAGGAATTGATGTGATTCTGAAGGCTATTTCCTCCCCCTGCTTTAGTACATTCTAGTTATTCTGTGGTTAATAGTTTCTATGATCACTCAAAGATTAAAAGATTGTTCATTCAACTGGTTCCTTTGTAAGAAATTGTAGGCATTTGACCTTCTGGCATCTGGACTACACTTCTGAAAAGGAATTTACTGATGAGACATCATATCCTAAAAATTATTTATGTAAATACATTCCATGATTTACATTTAATCGACCTGAATTTTACCATCAAAGAGAGGGCTGACCAAACCATCTGCTGCCAACATACCCGGGATTCTTCTAGAATTGCTCTGTCCTAGAACTTGAGAAGTCCTGTGTGAGCTGGTGGGCAAAGCAGATATATAAAAGACACAGTTCTGCTCTTAAGGAGCTCAGTCTCTCTTAAGTCAAGCAAGTATAACTTAAAAACACCAAAACATTAGCACCATGATAGAGGCAGGGTAAATTGTGAGATTTCCCTAAGGTGAATGAAGCACTCGTTAGCTGGTTCAGAAAAGCTTGCTTAGAAGAATACCTGATACAAAATGAAGTTTTTGACCATAAAAAGTGATTTAATAAAAAAGAAACCCCCATGAAAGTGTTTAGCAAAGGTGTGACTATAAGAGTGCCTCTTGCTGAATCTAAAGAGCTCTGGTGAATTGTGATCTAAAAGCACGAAGAGTTGGCCAACCAAAGCCCACTGCCATCAAGTTGATTCTGACTCTCAGTGACCTCATAGGGTTTCCAACACTGTAAATCTCTATGGTAAAAGACTGCCACATCTTTCTCCCATGGAGCTGCTGGTAGTTTCGAACCGCTGACCTTTCGGTTAGCAGTTGATCACTTTAATCATTGGGCCAGCAGTGCTCCTGAAGGGTGGGCAGCCGCTCACAAAAAAGCATGGCGGGGGGGGGGGTGGAGTTACTCTGAGATAATGACCTGACCAGAAAGAGACAGAAATAACCTTTGCAGAAATCCCACCTACAAAGGAAGCAAGAGAAATTTGCATAACTATAGCAACCAACAGAAGATGAACGGTACTGAGGCCTGCAGCAAACTTGAAATTAAAATTAAATAGAACCCAAAGATTAAAACTATACTTCAATGTGTCCTAAAACCTCTAGTTCAAAATACTGGAAAGGGAACAAACTCCTACGATTTAAGACAGAAATCATTCTGGCTTCACAGCTAATCTCTTTGAATGGAAATATTTATAACTGGTCTGGTTTTGTTACATAAAGAAAGCAATGGAATTTCTATTTTAAAATAGTGAAGTATTATCTAGAATCCATAGATAAACTTGGATATGGTCTATAACTGATATATGGTCTGTAGTCCTGGGATTCTTTTAAATAAAGATTTTCATGTTGAAAGAGAAAGTAGACCAGTAAGATTGGCAACTATTGTGGGACCAAACATTAAAAGTTTGAATCCATGGTACCCTTAAATGCAAGAGGAAAGATAGATGAGGATGATAGCATATAGGATCCATAAGGAATAACTTTTCTACCTGAATTCAGCACAGAAGGCAAGACTATACCAAGAACATCTCAGACGTTTCTGAATAGATGAATATGCATTATGAGCCTCAAAATATTCAGTATTTTCCAAATTTATTTGGCCACTGAATTGCTCTTTTAATTTTTTTTTAAAGAAATATCCTGTAAGACAGGCAATAAACTTTGAGAAATGCTAGAATGCATAATACTTGTCTCTCATGAATACTATGATCACTTATTTTACATGTTGGTTTTTCTGACTAGATTTATGAATATTCAAGGAAAGAAAATGTACCATAAGCATTTTTTTTCTCTTATCATTTTCTAAGTGTCAGGTAATATGCTGAAAAACTGTATATGATTTCATTCTTTACCTCAAATTTTATATTATATTAATCTTGTAAGGTAGGCGGACTATTGTTCCCATTTTATAGATGGGAAATTTGAGGCTGAGAGAGGTAGGGCGACTTATCCAAGGTTGCTCAGCCAATAAGTTGCTGAGCTGGGATAAAAACTCAAGTCTGTTTAACTCTACCCAAGATGCAGCATGGCACGTGGTATATATTAGGCACTTGACATTTAACACATTAATGCTTTTCTTTGCCAATAATACTCATGCCAGGTAATACCTATAACTTATCTTTAAGTCTTCCCTGAAGGAACTTTTCATCAATGAACAGGATGCCCACTAAGGGATAGAGTTAAACCAGAGTGACTTCAATGTCTTGCCTTAAATAAATACTCTATCACCCTGTGACAATATGCTCTTTTGAGCCCCAGAACTATTTTAAACTATAACTGAAAAATGCAGCTGCAGTTATTAAAAGAATAGTTTCAGTTTTTCTAAAACAAAACGAAACTGTTGACTTCTGTAATATGCAAATTTCACTTTAATGAACTAAAATTTAGATTTAAGATAGGCTACATGTAAAAATCACCTCTGAGATGGCTCTTTATCATAAATGACCTAGAAGCTTAATCATATTTTTGTGTGTCTGTGTTCTTTCCAATGTCTCTAAGAACCGGGATGGGTTAGTCATATAAAAAACCGGGCCCTGTCTTCAGTATTTCATTTAATCCACTTGAAAAACCTTAAGTTTTCATTCAGTTACATCCAATAAGATGTCCCTAGCCACTCTCAAATCATCATCCTCTCAACAAAATTTTTTACCTGAAACTCCTTTGCAAAGTAGTCACAGCAGACGGAAGCTTCTTTATTCTCTTTCTAGTCTGGAAACCCTTCCAATAAGCTTGAATCACACAAGCTGCTTTATGCAGGTTCTGAAATGAAATACCAGAACGAACTAAGAGACATCCCTAGGAAGGTATTTTTTTTAAAGTTTACCTCTTAAAACTTCAGGCCTGGTCAAGTGTTAATTTCCACCTCTAGTAAAGTGGGTAGCAGGCAACATTAAGTTCATAGTCCCAGGTCAGAGAAGGCCTAAGAATACTACACCTGATGCCCCAAAGAAAGTATATCAGGCTCAGATAGGCAATATCTAAAACATATTAAAAATATAGTCTGGTTAGTTCCAAATTCTTCTTAATCTCACTTTCATTCCCTTTTCAAAGGTTTCATACTTCTGATCTTTTAATGCTTTAACTTCTTTGTTTGACTTCTTGTGTCTGGTCTCATTTATTCTAAGATTCAAGGGTCCTGGAGAATACCTTGTACAGGTTAAAAAAAAAAAAAAAAGGCTCTGGGGTTGAAAATTTGGTCTGTAAATACCCCACCCCTACTCTCAAGCTAAGGTTTCTCTGGATGTTAGGGAGATAAGTTTTAAAAAAAAAAGGGTGGACGGTGGGAGGAATAAAAGACTGAAGAGGCTACCACTCTCCAATACTTTGAAACTAAAGTGTTTACTGGAACATTTAATAAGGTCATTGAAATTCTATTTATTTCTGCTTAGCTAAGTGATACAGGCAGTCCACTTTGTTTCTCCAAAAGAATTCTAAATTTTAAGACAAACATTATTAAATTCATTAGTGTTAGCATACACAACTTTCAGGTTAATTTTATGTTATGCATATACTATATGAAATTGGTATTTTTTTATACAAGTTTATGTGATTTGCATCTTGTTTTCTATATGACGATTAATATTCTCATTAGATTGGAAGTTTACTGAGGGTAAGGGCTATCTTTCTTATGCAAAGACTGCCAGGTACCTACCAAATATTTCTTTTCCCCTCTTTCTTAGTAACAGAATCCTGATTTTTGGCTGTATAAATTGCTGCCTGGAATAAAGTTCACATCTCTCAGCTTCCCTTGTAGCTAGTTATGGTCATATGACCGAGTTATGGATAATAAAAGATAAGAAGAAGTATTGTCAAACTTCAGAAATGCCTTAAAAGGGAAGGTACGAAATGTATACCCTTTTGACCTTCCCTACATCCTTCTGTTATCAGGCTGGAATGCAGATATGATAGCCGGAGCTCTAGCACCCTTCTTGATTCATGAGGTGATCCTGAGTACAGAAGCTTCATGCTAGAATGGTAGAAGAGAAAAACAGGAGCCTGGGTCCTGATGATATACTGGAGCATTGTAAAGCCTGAATTATCCATCTGTTTTTTAACATAAGAGAGAAATAAACTTTTATCTTGTTTGACCATTATTTTTTGTGTCTGTTACTTGCGGCTGAATATAATTCCTAACTGGTATAGTCTCCACAGAATGCAGGAGACGATATTACAATGGCTAAACCATGAATGAAAGTAGTAAAAAGCCCAAAAGCTGTTTACCTACACAAACAAGCAGCAAACTCAACAAGGGAATATCTAGCTACATTTCCTAAATTCCTACAGTATTATACTTAACACCAAGAACAGTTTATTCCTCATCCCTATTGATAAAGTACTAGCTTTACAAAATATTAAAGATATAAGCTTATTTTATAATATTTTATCATTTAAAAGTGTCTATTATAATAACAATACTTTAATTAGCAGGTTTCCGTAAGGGCTAACATATCAGACTGAACAAAAAAAAAAATTTGAATTCTCTAGTGGTAATTATTCAACTATTAAAATAATCAGCAAAAAATGGGAAATTTAAAGTTCTTTAAATTTCTGTTACGATTTCAACATGTTCCAATGAGACACAGATTTTTTCAAGATGACTGACAGATAATAACAAAAAAACTAGGAAGAACTTCATATTAAAAAAATCAATAAATGAAGAGATCAAGAAAATGAGAAAAACGCACACATGAAATTAGACTAAATTTGCATCAGGCTAAAGTATCTTTGGAAGAAAATGAAATTCCTGTCTGTGCATTTGCTTAGAAGGTCAGGAATTATATGTAAAGTTTGGTTCAAAGATTTCAATACTTCGATTTAATTCATGTGGGTACGACTGACCGAGATTCATGTGATAGGCTTGTGGACACAAATCATCAAGAAAGGCTATATAAGGATCTGGATATTCTCAGACTGTGAATATTAAGAGGGAAATGTTGACCAAACAAAAGATAGTGGAAAAGAAACGCTGGCAAATATTAAATTCACAAAAAGCTGGTCAAGGAATCCCAGGATCTTTGAGCAACAAGTGTGAATTTAAGGAGAAAGAGACAGTCCACTGTCTATCAAGAATTTAGGAGCAAATTTAGGGACTTCCGGCAAAATGGCACTCTAGGCAGAAGCACCATGCTGTCCCTCCACAGCAAAGATCCAAAAAACTAAGCCGAACAGAGAAAACAACAATCCTGAAACCCTAAAACATCAAATGAAGAGATAAAGAACTCAGCCAAGCACCAAATGGAGTGAGAAAACTGACAGAGAACGGAGAGCGAGGAGAGATTCATACAGAGGTCCCCTACCAGCTAATGCAGCGCGAATCCGCCATCTTGGACTCCTAACAGAGACCAGCAAACGGGGTATGAGAAAGCAGCTTCATGGAGCTTCCAGCAGGAGACAAAACAACCATTAATTTGCAATGCACGCTTTTCCACCCCCCACCCTTCTTCACCCCCACTCGGCCTCCTCTGCTTCCTGCAGCCACAATCTCTTGTCCCGGAAACAATGGCTGCTTGGATTCCACACATGCGAATTGGCCGGCTCTCTGAATGCCATCTGTTGGCTGCTGATGTTGCTTTTTTCCGCTTCTTTTGATTTCTTCCTTAACTCTCACCACCTCCCCCTTCTTTTGCTCAAATACCTGGCTCCCTGCGCCATCCCTGCTTCTTCCTGAGGGGCTGCGGAGCTCTGTTCGAGTATGGAACTGCTTCCTGGTCTTGGCTGCTGCAATGGTGGGATCCCGGGGCATTTGTTCATTTCTTTGTTTTGAATTGTTTATTTCCTTTTCCTTTCCTTGAGTTGGGAGCCCGTTCTGGCCAGCCGGTGCTGCATGGCTTGGAACCTACCCCCTGAGCTTGCACAGACATGCAGAGGGATCCCTGAGGGCATTTCTTTTTTGTTTTTCTTTTCCAGTTTTTTGGGGGACTTTTCTTGTTCTTTTTTTTAAATTTGTTTTGTTTTCTTCTCCCTCTTTTTCCCTATTTCTCTTTCTTAATTACTCAGTTTCTCATCTCTCTATATCATCCTTCTCTTTCTGTTCCCTGAATACCTGGTGTTGTATACCTCTAGGCCTTCTAGCCAGGCGGTACTGCAACACCTGAGAACAACTTCCCCAGACCTCATAGCCGCACCAGTGGGATCCCTGGGAACTTTGCTGTTCTTTTCCCTTTCAGATTTTTATTTATTCATTCTTTTCTTTTCTTCCTCTTCACCTTTTTGTTTTTCTCCATTTCATAGTCTCTCATCTCTCCACTCCAACAGCAAGCTCCCCTAGCATTCTTTTTTGTTGGTATGCTTTTGGCTCCTGTTCCTCTCTCCTCTCTTCCATATCCATCTTAGCTACACACTTAAGAATCTCCCCACTACATCCTGCCTACCTACACCATGCGCTTAACATCACACCACCAAGCAGCACAGGCAAGGCCTACTGGAACCTACCCTGCACTGATTACTGACCCACCCTGGTGGCTGTAGCAAGTGCCACAAACAAGCCGTCCCACTAACTCCTCTTCAACTAGACCTGCCCTGCTGTACCATATCTGAGTGACGGACCCTGCCAACTGGAGAAAGAGGCGAAAAGTATTGTGCCCACAGACAAGCAAACAACACAGAACACACAACACGCCTGCTCAGACATAGCCAAATTAAAAAAAAAAAAGGGATGAAACAAACAAATCTACCATCAATAAACGAGACAAATAACTACTCAATGCCCTGAAGACAGCAGACAATACCAAAACATTTACAAAAACAGGACAGGATGGTTCCAGTAGGCGTCCAAAATAAAACACCAGATGACTTTCCAGTGGAAGAAAAGGCACAAGAACTACCTGATACGGAATACGAATCTCTAATACTCAGGATTCTCCAAGAGCTGAAGCAAAAAGCAGACAAAAATGAGGAAAAACAGACAAATTCATGGAAAATACAGACAAAAAATTGGAGGAATTCAGGAAAATAATGCTGGAACAAAATGCCAAATTAAATTCACAACTAGAAATTATACAAAAACAACAATTAGAAATCCAAAAGGTAAACAACAAGATTTCAGAAATGGACGATGTCATAGTAGGGCTGAGAAGCAGATTTCAAACGGTGGAAGACAGGATCAGTGTAATTCAAGACAAACACTTTGATACAACTCTGTTTGAGGAAAACTCAAAAAAAGAACAAAGAAAAAGGAAGAGACCCTGAGAGTTATGTCGGATACAATCAAAAGCAAAAGTAGAAAACAGAAAACACAGAGAGGATCATTGAAGAACTAATGACAGAAAACTTCCCCAATATCATGACAGATGAAAAGCTGTCCATCCAAGAAGCTCAACAAACCCCATATAGGACAGACCCCAAAAGAAAATCCCCAAGGCATATCATAATCACACTCGCCAAAACCAAAGACAAAGAATCCTGAGAGCAGCTCATGAAAAACAAGAAGTCACATACCGAGGAGAAACAATAAGACTAAGCTCAGATTATTCGGCAAAAACCACGCAGGCAAGAAGGCAGTGGGATGACATATATAAAATCTTGAAAGAAAAAAATTGCCAGCCAAGAATAATATATCCTGCAAAACTCTCATTCAAATATGATGGTGAAATTACATCATTTCCAGATAAACAGAAATTAAGGGAATATGCAAAAGCCAAACCAAACTTACAAGAATTATTAAAGAGAGTTCTTCGATCTGAGAACAAACAACTTCAGCTCACAGGCAGAATCTAGGACACAGGATTGTACCAGCAAGATACCAACCTAGGAAATGAACTCTCGAGGACTATCCAAAACCAAAAGAAATACAACAGGGAATCAGAGCAGTTAATCAGTAAATGACAACAACATCAAAACAATAAAAGAGGTAATAAACAGCATAGGTATAGAACCTTCTAATGGAGAGGAAGGCAAGGCAATACCAAGTAATGGTAGACTGCTTCAAACTTAGAAAGATAAGGGTAAAATTCATGGAAACCACAAAGAAAGTTAACGAATATACTCATCAAAATAAAGAGGAAAAACATGAAGTTTCAGCAAAAACAAAACCTACAAAAACAAAGGAAATGACGAAAAAAATCCACAAACAAAAGTAACTCAGCACAGGACAGTAAGAACAAAGAAAATGTCAGTACCAGAAAAAAAAGCACTACAAAATGACAGCAACAAACTCACATCTATCAATAATTACACTGAATGTAAATGGACTCAATGCACCCATAAAGAGACGGAGAGTGACAGAATGGATAAGAAAACAGGATCCATCAATTTTCTGCCTACAAGAGACACACCTTAGAAACAAAGACGTGAATTTATTAAAATTCAAAGGTTGGGAAAAAAATGTATCAAGCTAACAACTACCAAAAAAGAGGAGTGGCAATACTAATCTCAGATAAAATACACTTTAAAACAAAATCCACAATAAAAGACAAAGAAGGACGCTACATAATGATTAAGGAGACAATCCTCATGATGACATAACCATAATAAACATCTAAGCACCCAATGACAGGGCTCCGAAATACATAAAACAAACTCTAACAACACTGAAAAGAGAAATTGACAGTTCCACATTAATAGTAGGAGACTTCAACACACCACTCTCAGTAAAAGGACAGAACAACTAAGAAGAAACTCAGCAAAGATAAAGAAGACCTAAGGGGCACAATCAGCCAACTTGACCTCACAGATATACATAGAACACTGCATCCAACCACTGCAAATTACACATTCTTTTCCAATGCACATGGAACGTTCTCCAGAATAGACCACATCTTAGGCCACAGAGCAATCCTCAACAAGAGCCAAAATGTTGAGATAATTCAAAGTATCTTCTCTGACTACAATGCCATCAAGGTAGAAATTAACAACAGAAAGAGCAAGGAAAAAAAATCAATTACATGAAAACTGAATAATACCCTGCTTACATATCACTGGGTAATAGAAGAAATCAGAGATGGAATCAAAAAAATCCTAAAATCAAATGAGAATGAAAACACATCATACCAAAACCTTTGGGACACAGCAAAGGCAGTCCTCAGAGGACAATTTATAGCAATAGATGCACACATCAAAAAAGAAGAAAAGGACAAAATCAAAACTTTAACTACACAAGTCAAACAAATAGAAAGAAAACAGCAAAAAAAGCCCACAGCCACCGGGAGAAAGGGAAAAGTAAAGATCAGAGCAGAAATAAATGAAATAGGAAACAGAAAAACAATAGACAGAATCAACAAAACCAAAAGTTGCTTATTTGAAAGAATCAACAAAATCGACAAACCACTGGCCAGACTGACAAAAGAAAAACAGGAGAGGACGCAAATAACCCAAATAAGAAATGAAATGGGGGACATTACAACAGACCCAACTGAAATAAAAAGGATCATAACAGAATATTATGAAAAACTATACTCCAACAAATTTGAAAACCTAGAGGAAATGGATAAATTTCTAGAAACACACTACCTACCCAAACTACAACAAAGTGATGTTGAAAATCTGAACAGACCCATAACAAGAGCAGAGATTGAAAAGGTAATAAAAAAACTCCCAGCCAAAAAAAGCCCTGGCCCAGATGGCTTCATTTGAGAATTCTACAAAACATTTACAGAAGAGCTTGTACCAGTACTACTCAAGCTATTTCAGAGCATAGAAGAGGAAGCAACACTTCCAAATTCATTCTATGAAGCCAGCATAACACTGATACCAAAACCAGGCAAAGACGTCACAGAAAAAGAAAATTACAGACCAATATCTCTCGTGAATATAGATGCAAAAATTCTGAACAAAATTCTAGCCAATACAATTCAGCATCATATCAAAAAAATAATACAACACGACCAAGTAGGATTCATACCAGGTATGCAAGGGTAGTTCAACATTAGAAAATCAATCAACGTAATCTACCACATAAATAAAAGGAAAGAAAAGAATCACATGATCATCTCAATTGATGCAGAAAAGGCATTTGACAAAGTCCAACACCCACTCCTGATAAAAATTCTCAATAAAATAGGTATAGAAGGGAAATTTCTCAACATAATAAAGGGCATCTATGCAAAACCAATGGCCAACATTGTTCTTAATGGAGAGAGGCTGAAAACATTCCCCTTGAAAACAGGAACAAGACAAGGGTGCCCTTTATCACCACTCCTACTTAACATTGTGCTGGAAGTTCTAGCTAGAGCAATAAGGCAAGAAAAAGAAATAAAGGGCATCCAAATTGGTAATGAAGACATTAAACTGTCCCTGTTTGCAGATGATATGATACTATACATGGAAAACCCTAAAGACTCCATGAGAAATCTGCTGGAACTAATAGAAAGATTCAGCAGAGTAGCAAGATATAAGATAAACATACAAAAATCAGTTGGATTCCTATACACCAATAAGGAGAACGATGAAAAGGAAATCAGGAAAACAATACCATTTATAATAGCCCCTAAAAAGATAAAATACTTAGGAATAAATCTAACCAGGGATGTAAAAGACCTATATAAAGAAAACTACAAAACACTAATGCAAGAAACCCAAAGGGATCTACATAAATGGAAAAACATACCATGCTCATGGATAGGTAGACTCAACATTGTGAAAATGACAATTCTACCCAAAACAATTTACAAATACAACGCAATCCCAATCCAAATACCAACAACATTCTTCAAAGAGATAGAAAGACTAATCATTAACTTCATATGGAAAGGGAAGAAGACCCAAATAAGTACAGCACTACTGAAGAAGAATAAAATTGGAGGACTCACACTACCTGACTTCAGAACCTACTATACAGCTACGGTAATCAAAACAGCCTGGTACTGGTACAACGACAGATACATTGACCAATGGAACAGAATTGAGAACCCAGATGTAAGTCCATCCACCTACGGTCACCAGATCTTCGACAAGGGCCCAAGGTCCATCAAATGGGGAAAAGACAGTCTTTTCAATAAATGGTGCTGGGAAAACTGGATATCCATCTGCAAAAAAATGAAACAGGACCCATACCTCATGCCGTATTCAAAAACTGCTTCAAAATGGATCAAAGACCTGAATATAAAGCTTAGAACTGAAGTTCATAGAAGAAAAAATAGGACCACCACTACAGGCCTTAATACACGGCATTAACAGTATACAAACCATAACCATCAATGCACAAACCCCCAAAGATAAGCTAGATAACTGGGATCTTCTAAAAATCAAACACCTATGCTCTTCAAGACTTCACCAAAAAGAGTAAAAAGAGAAACCTTCAGACTGGGAAAAAATTTTTGGACAGTACAAGTCAGACAAAGGTCTAATCTCCATAATCTCCAAGAAAATCCAACACCTCTACAACAAAAAGACAAATAATCCTATTAAAAAATGGGCAAAGGAAATGAACAGACACTTCACCAAAGAAGACATTCAAATGACCAACAGACATATGAGGAAATGCTTGGGATCACTAGCCATTAGAGAAATGCAAATTAAAACCACAATGAGATACCATCTCAACCCGGCATTACTGGCACGAATCAAAAACACTGGAAATAACAAATGTTGGAGAGGCTGTGAGGAGATTGGAACTCTTATGCACTGCTGGTGGGAATGCAAAATGATACAACCATTTTGGAAAATGATCTGGCGCTTCCTCAGAAAGCTAGAAATAGACATACCATTCAATCCAGCAATCCCACTCGTAGGAATATATCCTAGAGAAATAGGAGTTGTCACTCGAATACACATATGCACATATGTTCATGGCAGCATTGTTCATAATAGCAAAAAGATGGAAACAACCTAGGTGCCCATCAACAGATGAATGGATAAACAAACTGTGGTACATACACACAATGGAGTACTAAGCAACAAGAAAGAACAATGATGAATCTGTGAAGCATCTCATAACATGGATGAAACTGGAGGACATTATGCTGAGTGAAATAAGTCAATCATAAAAGGACAAATATTGTATGAGACCTCTATTGTAAAAACCCAGGAAAAAGTTCACACACAAAATGTAACCATCTTTGTTGGTTACCAGAGATGGGAGGGGTGGCGGGGGGGGAATACTAAATAGGCAATAGATAAGTGGTATCTCTGGTGAAGGGTGAGACCGTACACAATACAGGGGAAACTAGCACAGCTTGTACAAGGAAAGGTCATAGATGCTCCATAGACACATCCAAACTCCCTGAGGGACTGAATTGCTGGGTGGAGGGCTGTGGGGACCATGGTCTCAGGGAACATCTAGCTCAATTGGCATAACACAGTTTATATTAAAGACAATGTTCTACATTCTACTTTGGTGAGTGGCACCTGGGGTCTTAAAAGCCTGTGAGCAGCCATCTAAGATACTCCACTGGTCTCATCCCTTTGGGAGCAAGGGAGAATGAAGAGAACAGGATACAAGGAAAAGATTATTCCATAGGATTAATGAACCACAGCTACCACAGCGTCCACCAGACTGAGTCCAGTACAGCTAGATGGTGCCCGGCTACCACCACTGACTGCTCTGACCAGGATCACAACAGAGGGTTCTGGACAGAGCTGGAGAAGGATGTAGAACAAAATTCTAACTCATACACACACAAAAAAAGACCAGATTTACTGGCCTAAAGGAGACTGGAGAAACCCCGAGAGTATGGCTCCCAGACACCCTTTTAGCTGAGTGGTGAAGTCATTTCCGAGGTTCACCGTTCAGCCAGGGAGTGGACAGCCCCGTAAAACCAAATGGGACTAATGAGGCACAGCTGTCCAGGGACAAGGGGCAGAAGCCAAAAGGGGACAGGAAAGCTGGTGATAGGGAACCCAAGGTTGAGTAAGGATAGTGTTGATGTGTTGTGAGGTGGTTAACCATTGTCATAGGGCAACATGTGCACTAACTGTTAAATGAGAAACTATTTTGTTCTGTAAGCTTTCATCTAAAGTGAGAATAGCAGCACAATTGTTAAGAGCGTAGTCGATGTCACTGAACTGTGCATGTAGAAAGTTTTAAAATGGTGTATGTTTGGCTATGTATATTTTCACCAAGAAAAAAAGGTCGAGAAGGGGAAGGGTTGGCATGTTGTGGGGTTGTTAACCAATGTCATAAAACAATATGTGTACTATTGTTTCAGGAGAAACTATTTGTTCTGTAAGCCTTCACCTGAGGTACGATCTGAAAAAAAAAAAGCAATTTAGGGTAAGGACTCAACAGCTTAGCAAAATAGTCAGCTGTTATATGATATTTCAGAAACCGTTTAGATGTTCCAGTTGTCTGGTGGAGCAATCTAGAGCGCTCGGTATTCTTTTGACTCTTGTTTTATTTTATACTTTCATATGTCTGTATTTGTATGCTAGAAAAAGTATGGTATAGTTATGCTGTTTTTTAGTAATCATAAAGTTCTCTACTAGGAAAAAAAAAAAAGAATTTAGGAGCGGATCTTTTAAGAAAGAAGTAACAGGACACTGGGCACTTTTTCCTGCACACCCTCTATATTGCTCTCTGGAGTCCTTATAAACTGAAAAAAGAAGAGGAAAATACAATTTATCAGACACCTTGGTATGGGCTTTTATGTAACATAGAAAAAGCTTATTAAGAACCTATTAAGTACCTCTGGATTATTTTATTTAATTAATTCTCTGGAATAAGATTGAGTGGAGTCATCCATTACTTCTCAGGAGCTATGACTGAGAAATTCCCATTTATGGCTCTGGTTCTTTGGTATTAGTACATCATTCCACATGAAAAAGTGTGTTGCAAATACTTTCTTCCAGTCTGTTGGCTGACTTTTCTTATGTCTTTCAAATATCAAAAGTTGTTAATTTGGATTAAGTCCAATTTATCAGTTTTTTTTTTTTTTTAATGGTTCACGCTTTTTGTGTGTAAAGAAACCTTTTCTTACTCCCAAGGTTGCAATAATTTTCTCTGTTGGTTTCTTCCAGATAGAAGTTTTATGTTTTACATTTAGGTATGATCCATTTTAAGTTAACAATTGTATATCATATATTAACAATTGTATATGACGTAAGGTAAAGATTGTGTAAATTTTTTTCCTTATGGAGCACCCTCTGTTGAAAAGACTTACTTTCCCTATTGAATTACCTTGGCATCTTTGTTGAAAACCAATTGACTATGTATGTATGGGTCTATTTCTGGTCTCTCTATTCTGTTCGATTTATCTATATGCCTATCTTTTTGCTGATACCAAAGTGTCTTGATCATCACACAGCTTTATAGTAAGTCTTGAAATCAGGCAGTATAAATCCTCCAACTTTGTTCTTTCTAAAAATGGTTTTGATTATTATTCTAAGTCCTTTGTGTTTTCATTTAAGTTTCAGAGTCAGTTTGTCGGTTTCTATAAAAAGCCTGATGGTATTTTATTTAGTCTATAGATCAATTTGGGGAGAAATATCAAGTTATCAATATTGAGTCTTTCAATCTGTGAACGTGCTATATATTTTGATTTATTTAGGTTTTCTTTAATTTCTCTCAGCAATGTTTTATATTTTCCAGTGTATAAATCTTATCCATTATATTTATTCTTAAGTATTTGTTTTTGGCATTACTGTAAATGAAATTTAAAACAAAAAATCATTTTCTAATCATTTGCTTCTAATACACAACATAATTTATTTTTTCAAATCCACCCTGTATCAGTCATATGACATTGCTAAATTTCTTATTGGTTCTGGTAGATTGGCTGAGATTTTCTACGTAAAATGCAAATTGGGACAGTTTTACTTCTTCCTTTCAGATTTCTGTGCCCTTTATTCCTTTATAATGCCTTATTGCAATGGTAGGATTTCTAAGACAAAGATGAATAGAAGTTGCATAAACAGTCATCACCATCTTGTTACTGATCCTAGGGGCAAAATATTCAGTCTTTCATTATGTAGTGTGCTGTTATCTGTAGGTTTTTTTATAGATGTACATTATTAAACTGAGGAAGAAGCTGTCTATTCCTAGTTTTCAGAGTTTTTTGTTGTTTTTTTAGTCATGAATAAGTGTTGAATTTTATCAAATGCTTTTTATGTATCTATTAAAATGATCTGTTTATATTCTGTTAATGATTGTTTTATTCTGTTAATAAACTGAATTACTGATTTTTGAATGTTAAACCAACCTTGGATTCCTGGAGTAAATCCTACTTGATCATGATGTAGTCTATATTTTATGTATTGTTGGATTCAATTAGCTTATATCTTGTTAAGGATTTTTGATGAGGGCTATGTATCTGTCTTTTTCAGATTTTGATATAAAGATTATGCTGACCTCACTAAATGCATTGGTCAGTTTGTTTTCTGAACTTCTTCTGTTTTCTAAAATAGTTTGTGTAATTTTGGTATTACTTCTTTCCTGAATGATGGATGGAATTCACCAATGAAGCCATTTGGGCCAGGAGATTTCTTTTTGGAAAGGCTTTTGATAATTCAATTTTTAAATAAATATATATTGGGCTAATCAGGTTTTCTGTTTCCTTTTGTGTCAATTCTGGTAAGCTGTATTTTTCAAGAAATGTGTCCATTTCATTTAAGATTTCAAATGTGTTGGTATAAAATTGTTGATAATATTATCTTATTATCCTTTTACTTTCTATAGGAACTTTGGTGATAACACCCTTTTCATTCCTATACTGGTGATTTGTATTCTTTTCTTCTTAATCAGTTTAACTAGAGAATAAGTCAGTTCTCTTGATTTTCTTTTTTAGCAAAACTGCTTTTCCCTTTTTTTCTTCTGTCTTTTTTTTATTTCTACTCTTATCTTTATATCTCTCCTTGTTATACTTACTTTGAGTTTACTTTAAAACTATAAATGTCCTCCTAAGCACCACTGTAGTTATAACCCACAAATTTTGATATATTGGTTCCATTAACATACAGTTCAAAATATTTTCTAATTTCCTTGTGATATCTTCTTTGATCCATTATTTAATGAATTACTGAAAAGTATCTTATTTAATTTCCAAATATTTGCCGTTTCCTAGATAACTTCTTATTATTGATTTCAAGTTTAATTCTGTTGTTGTCACAGAACACATGCTGGGTGATTTCAATCCTTTTCATTTTACTCAGTTGTTTAATGGCCTAGCACACTTGAAAAGAATGTGAATTCTGCAGTAGCTGGATGTAATGTTCTATAAATGTCATTAAAATTAAGGTGGTTGATAGCATGATAAGTGCTGTTAGATCTTCTATGTGTTTATTTTGTCTAATTATCAATTTATTAGAGAGTGTTAAACTCTTATTGTTACTGTGGAATTATTTCTTTCTATCTTTTAATTCTGTCATTTTTTGAGGTTCTGGAGCCCTGCTGGCTAAGTGGTTAAGAGCTCAGGCTGTTATCCAAAAGGTCAGCAGTTTGAATCCACCAGCCGCTCCTTGGAAACCCTGCGGGGTAGTTCTACTCTGTCCTACAGGGTAGCTATGAGTCGGAATCAACTCGACGGCAACAGGTTTGGTTTTTTTTGTTATTGGGTACATACACATTTATAATTGTTGTCTTTCTAATAATATCCCTTTTATCATTATGAAACATCCTACGTTATTTCTGGTAATACTCTGTTTCAAAAACTATTTATCTGATATTAATACAGCCACTAAAACCTTTTTTATGCTTAACTAACACAATGCCTAACCTTTCACAGTCTACTTTGAGTTAACATATTACTATTTTCATTTACTAGGCAATCAACTTGGTTAGGTTCAGACTGCAAACTTGGCTGACCTTTTGTGGGTGGTTGTTCAAAAACTGTTCAGTTCTATAAGCCTCTGGTACTGTTTCGTATCTGTCCCACATATACATGGTTTAGAGATTAGTGTAAGACTTGTAAGCCTTCATACACAGTATTAGGGGATCCCCTTCTTCAACTCTCTTCCTTCCTAGTTACTCCCTCACCCTCCTGTCTGACTTATCTTCTTCTCATGGTTCTTCTTTGTGTTTTGAAATTTATTACTTCTTTGGTTTTAGATTTTAGATACAAAATTTATCCATTTCCTTTTAAATTAAAAGATATATTTATTTATTTTGGATTTAAATCTATTTTCCAAATTTCTTTTAAGTTTCCAACTGGACACCAGAAAGCTATACGGCTCTTCCTATTGGAAGCCCATCTAGGGCATCACTGAGTATACTAGAAGAAGTACGATCAAATATTCATTCATGTTAACTTGCTGCCTCAATATTCTAAATTATTTCTGTTAATAAAATTTCTTACACAAAGGTGAAAAGCATTTTATCTCAAAGTATCAGAGGGATAGCCATAGGTGATTCTAAATATTGTTTGTTACAATTAGATTTGGGGTGGGGGAGGCAATGAAACAAACTTAAATAGTTTATAGGTAAAAGAAGATAAACATTGGAGATGGGGATTTCATAAGAAATTCTGAAAAAGAAATGGATACAGTAGCACGTCTAAACATGGGAGGCTGAAATTATATTTGTGGGCAGGCTGAATGACAGAGAGATAAACTTTGAAGATATTTTTATTTTAAGAGGAAGCATTTTGCTTAAAATGTTAAGGGAAAGAAAGTGAGGAGCATTCAAGGGAAACTGAAGTTTAATTCAGTCAGTTAGCAAATACCATACAAATTATTTTTATAATGTAATACCTGCTCTTCTATGTCCTGATAGACCTTAGGACTTATAAGGCCAAGAAGCTGTCTGAGTTCTTGACTAAATTCTGTTCCAGTTTCCTGTTTATTTAGTAGACCTCTGAGTCCTGAAATGGAATAACAAGGATACAACTATTAATACTAAAAATATAATTTTATTAATCAATATTAATTTGAGGTTAAAAAGTCAGGTTTAGAAATGAACACATTTGTAAAAATGGCGTGGCTGGGGCGTCTGGCCTCATCTAACTTAACAAAGAGGAAGGAGAATCAAGATCAACAGGCCAAGGCTGATTCCTATGAGACAAAGTTCAAACATACCTCCTCATTCTGCCATCTTTACCAATTCTGACATCACCCACCCCTCCAACAGCACTTTCTACTTCTCCGCTAGGTTCGATAATTTGTTGCAATGGCCATACAGAACTCACAGATCATACTCACAATTACAGGGTTTATTAGGGAAGTAAAAGGTTACAATTCAGGTTCAGGAATGCTCAGGATACAGTTCTTCGATCAGGACAGCCTCTTCTCAGCTATGCCTATAGACAGGTCTCTCTGGCCCTCGGCCTGGCCTCTGTCCTGCTTGGGCAAGTGTCAAAAAGTGCTCAAAGGCATCCCACTCTGCCAGTAGGCCTCATCCTGAAGGTGCTCAGCTCTAGCTCCGAGGGTAGGCAAACTGAGCTCCACCAAGTGCCAGGAGGCACCCTACTCTGCCAGTAGGCCTCCTTCCTAAAAACACTCAGCTTTTTCACTCCGTGGCCCTAGAAGCCCAGCACGCTGGTCTTCTGCAGGTCTCTTGCCTCTGCAGCCGCGTCTCACTGTATTCAGTATTCCAGTTCTCTCTCGGTCTCCTGATTCCAGGAGCTTCTCAGTGCAGGGATCCTGGATCCAAAGGACACGCTCCACTCCTGGCTCTTCTTTCTTCATAGTGGTGAGATCCTCCCCCTATGCCTCTGGGATGGCTCACTTTAAGCCTAACAGAATGGCAAAACTGACCAATTCCCTCATTAGGGTTCCATATACCTTATTTGCATGGTCCCACCCCACATGGGTGCCATGCACTTTATTCGCATTATTAGAAACCTATCCAATCCCCTTGGTGGGCCACACTTACCTTATTTACATAGACCCATCCAATCACTTAGGTGGGAGTTAAAAGACTATGGTGAGAAAGGCCACTTAAAAATGATGCATTGTACCGCAAAGATTAATCACGAGTTTCCTTTTTTCTTTTCTCCTGACATCTTTTTCATGTCCTTTGGGACATGGAAGCTCCATGCTGGGATCCTCTCAGACCTTGTCCATTTGTCTCTTCCTTATGGGGATCCTGACTTGTATTCTTTTGCTATAATAAATCTCTAGTCCTAAGTACAGTCCTTTCCATGAGTTCTGTGAGTCTTTCCAGTGAATTAACAAACCCAAAGGAGTAGTGGAAGCCAGCAGGTGAAAGTGAGGGAGCCCTGAAGAGGCACCCAAGCTTGTGGCTGGCATTCCAAAGGGGCACTGGGAAAACCTCAAATTTGCAGCCTGTAGATCAGAAGTAAGGGTGTGGACAAGGTCTTGAGTTTGTGGCTGGTGTCTGCCTATTTGGCAGTCTGAAGGACAGTATCAACTTGTCAGCTCTGACCTAGCTCTGGGTGGCTGGAGGCAGAGAGAGTGCCACATGGGCAGCTGGTGTCAGAAATGACTAAGAAGTGGGAAAGTGGGGATTTGATTAATCTTCACATTTTTGGGGACTGGATTTATGTTGATTCTTATCCATGAACCCAAGTTCTCAGCAGTGTTAATAATTTTAAAATATCCTGAAGAACCTGAATAAGTTCTGCCATTGAGATATTAAGTCAAAGAAAGGGAGAAGGACTGTTAAGGTGAAATTACTTTATAATGAACTCTGCTGGACATTTACATTTCTATAGTAAAGAAATGTGATTAACAGATTTAAAAAATGTACAACTGGCACAATATCAACTACAGAGCTCTATTACTAGCATTTTCTCTCCCTCTCTAATCCTACAATACATAAATAATTACAATTTTCACAGTAATGACTGATGCAATGTAAGTTACTAAAGTGTTTCCAAATCATCAAGAATTATTAAAAGACCATCTTAATTGTTTTGGTATTAAATGCATATTCTAATCTCTAAAAATCCTCATATAATAAAACCCTGTATTTGTAATTGAAATATATTTAATAAACTAGAAACCCATTCACTGACCATGTTGAATAAGAAAATGTACTGCAAATAATACATGGCTCCAGTTAGCAAAGAATAAAACAAAGTTAACAGAGAATTGTGCCTGGCAATTAAAAAAAGAAAAACATTATCTGTGTGATCTGAGTAAATTATCTAATTTTTCCATGTCTGTTTCCACATCTATAAAAAGAGGATAAAAAAATCTGTTATGAAATTCAAATATGTTAGTGCACGTAAAGTATGTAGAACGCATTCTACTTTGGTGAGTAGCATCTGGGGTTTTAAAGGCTTGTGAGTGGCCGTCTAAGATACTTCACTGGTCTCATCCCATCTAGAGCAAGAGAGAATGAAAAAAACTAATGGACCACAACTAACACAGCCTCCACCAGACTGAGTTCAGCACAAGTAGATGGTGTCTGGCTACCGCCACTGATTGCTCTGACAGGGAACACAAGAGAGGGTCCAGGACAGAGCTGGAGAAAAATGTGTAACAAAATTCTAACCCACATCCACAAAAAAAAGACCAGACTTACTGGTCTGACAGAGACTGGAGAAACCCCAAGAGTATGGCCCCCGAACACCCTTATAACTCAGTACTGAAGTCACTCCTGAGGTTTACCCTTCAGCCAAAGATTAGACAGGCCCATAAAACAAAACAAGACTAAATGGGTACACAAGCCCAGGGGCAAGGACGAGAAGGCAGGAGGGGATAGAAAAGCTGGTAATGGAGAACACAAGGTCAAGAAACGGAGAATGTTGACATGTTGTAGGGTTGGCAACCAATGTCCCAAAACAATATGTGTATTAATTGTTTAATAAGAAACTAGTTTGCTCTGTAAACCTTCACCTACAGTACAATAAAAATAAAAATTAAAAAAAAAAAAGCATGTAGAGCAGTTCCTGACCCTTAGTAAATGCTCAGTTAAATGAAAGCTATTATATGGGGAAAGGTACCTCACTGAGCCCTTTCTTCCCCTGAATTTCTGACTTTTTATTCACATATGTGTTTATTTTAGAGGTGAGCAAGATGTTTTTGTTTATTTTTTGAGGCAAGGCAGTGAAGAAGTTGAAGAGTGATTATTAATTGATGTTAGAATAAAAGGGCTGTCAAATTCTTAAGGACAAACCTATTTTCTTCACCAGTTAGTCTTGATAAGGTCATTATTTCACTACACCATATGGTATACACATGGGGTCACCATGGGTTGGAACTGACAGCAACTAGCAATAGCAACAATATGGTATATTCAACACAATCTTTTTGTCAGAGAGGGAGTAAATATTCATCGTAATCTCATCAACAGAACATCTGCCATCTGCTGAGATGTGAAGATAGCTTGATTACATAAAGAGTTTTTTCTGAATTGATGTCTGTTGTGATAGGGTTTTATCTGCACACTTCAGTTATTTACTTTTTCAAAGCTTAAGATTTTTACTTTTCATAAACCATCAATAAAAACTTTCTTTTTGAGAATCCCAAGAAAAGAATATAAGCAATACCTTTGTAGCAGGCGCTCAGTCTCAATAAAATCAAAATTTCCTTATGCGACTCAGCCATCAACAGTAGGAGCTTTGTAGCAGTACTTCTTATTGTAGGACTAGGAGTTGACAAAAGCTTGAAAACAACTTCATCTAAAATTGAATGCAGGTTTTTTCCTTCTATTCTGAGTAAACCACCACTAATGGGAAAAAATAAAAAATGGACCATCACTAATTGATGCATAAGTATCACCAACAAATTAAACATAAAAGGTTCAGCAGCTTGACGCCTGACTGTAGCCTCCAATTCTTTAAATGTATAGTTTGGTTCCAAGAATACATCCAATTAAATCAATATTTATTGAGTTCCTACTGTGTATAAGGCACTGTGCTAGGTACAATAGCGAATACGAAGTAGCCAAGGACCTCTTCCTCAGAGAAACCTGCAATCCAATTGGAGAGGAAAGGTAAATGTGCAAAATATTAAATAACAGGTGATTCAAAAACTTGAAGGCAACAATAAGAGGAAAATCACAAGACCGCATATGGTTAATTGCTTAATGATACATGAAGACAAAAAAGCTACAGCAATTCAATTACCGTGTGCTTAATAAAGAAAGCACTTTATCTTTCCTTTGGTATTTCCTTCATCACACTAACAACACCTCATCTTACAGTACTAATGCTATGACAAATTATCCAAAACTTAGAAATAGTCAAAGGGATTACTCGGTGTCCTTTCACTCACCTCCTTGAGAAGTATATGATTTTCTAGGGGTGTATACCTTTGTTTAAGGATCCCTGGTGGCACAATGGTTAAGTGCTTGGCTGCTAACTGAAGGGTTGGTGGTTTAAACCCTCCCGCAGCTCCACAGAAAAAAGATCTGGCGACCTGCTCCTTTAAAGATTACTGCCTAGGAAACTCCATGGGGCACTTCTACTCTGTCCTATAGTATTGCTATGAGTCAGAATCGACTCAATGGCACACAACAACAACATCCTTTTGTTTACCTATTCACTATTGATTGGGATATTTTACAGTTCTATAAAAGTAGAGGTTGGCTTGTAGAAAAGTGATAATGCTGTGATTCTTATCTGAGAGCAATATAAATGATCTCTGTCCAATAAAAAAGGTAACCTTAAAGGTTACTATGTATTGCTTTGTAAGGCATTAACCAGTTTTGTATTTACAGTAAAGTCAATTTGTGTTCCTTTGACAGACCAACTCTATAAATTCCCCTCCCTTGAATTCTCTTTTAAACCTGTATTAACATCTTACAGGTTACCTCATTAACTAATAAGTTGAATAAAATTTTTGCTATGAATTAACAGTGTATTTGCATAGGAGTCGTGGTTTTGACTCTTTGAAATTATCCTTGACCTCTCTGTTTATACCTGATACTCTCTACCCACTCAGTTTTTGAAATACAATGATCTTCTGGTCCTCTTCTCCCCATCCCCTGTCCATAGATGTTTGAACATTCTTTCTCAATCTTCTTCATGGGCTCTCCTTCCCAAGAATGTCCTTTAAAGGCTGTTCCCCAGTTCTTCATTTTCTGCCTACTTCCTTTCTCACTCTGCTCACATTCTCCACTGAATTCATCTCCCATGTTTTTAATTACCACATATACACTGATAACTCATAATCTATAACTCTAATTCAGACCTTTTCCAGACACTTCTAATGCATATTTCATTGCCTGCTGAACACATCAGTCTGTGCTCTACGTGACCAAGACTGAATTCATCATCTGTCTCACAAAACCAACTCCTCATATATTCTTTGTTTTGGTTATACCACAGTTCATCTAATCAACTAATTTAGAAAACTAGGGTGTCGTACCTGACTGCTCATTTTACCTTTTCCCATATCAAAGCACCCACCAAGTCCTATTTTTTATTTTTAACAGCTTTATTATACCTGATATACAATAAACTATACATATTTTAAAGCATACAATTTTATAAGTTTTGACGTTTCAGCACCACAATCAAGTTAATGAACATATCCATCACCCCTCCAAGTTCCTTATATCTCTTTGTAGTCCCTTCCTCCTAGCCCTTCTCAACATCTCATCCCCAGGCAACTACTGATATGCTTTTTGTCACTATAGTCTGCATTTTCTAGAATTTCACATAAATGGAATCATACAGTATGTACTCTTTACCTTTCTTTCACTCAGTACAATTATTTTGACATTCATCGATACTGTCCTGTGTATGATTAGTTCATGCCTGTTTATTGCTGAGTAGTATTCTACCGTATAGATATACTACAGCATGCTTATCTATCAACTGTCAATGGACATATGAGTTGTTTCCAGTCTTTGGCTTTTACAAGTAAATCTGCTATGATCATTTGTATACAAGTCTTTGTGTGGACATATGCTTTCATTTCTCTTGGGCAAATACTTAGGAGTGGAATAGCTGGATAATATGGTAGCTAAATGTTTAGTTTTTAAAGAAACTGCTACATTGTTTTCCAATGTGACTTGTACTATTTTACAACCCCACAGCAATGTATGAGAGAGCCAGTCCTTCTACATCCTCTTCAACACTTGGGTCAATATTTAAATTTTAGCCATTTTAACAGGTATGTAATGGTATCTCCCTAATGACTACTGTTACTGAACATGTTTTCATGTGTTATTTGCCATCCATATATCTTCTTTCAAACTGGGTTGCTTTTTTTTTTTTTTGCCCATTTTTCAAATTTGATTGCTTCTCTTTTTACTGAATTTTAAGAGTTCTGTATATACTCTGGAGCCCTGGTGGCACAGCGGTTAAGAGCTTAGCTGCTAACTGAAAGGTTGGCAGTTCGAATCCACCAGCTGCTCCTTGGAAACCCTATGGGGCAGTTCTACTCTGCCCACAGGGTCGATATGAGTCAGAATTGACTCAACGACAACAGGTTTGGTTTTGGTTTTATATATTCTGGATACAAATACTTAATATGCTTTAGAAATATTTTTTTCCCAGTCTGTGGCTTCTCTTTTATTTTCTTAACAGTGTCTTGGAAGGGCAGATGTTTTTCAATTCTGATGAAGTCCAGTTTATCAATTTCTTCTTTTTTATGGATCATACTTCTAGTGTCATATCTAAGAATCTAAGAAATGCTTACTGAATCCAAAGTCATAAGGGTTTTCTACTAGTTTTAGTTAGTAGATATCAATTTTTAGAACAGTTTTGGGTTTACAGAAAAATTGAGCAGAAAGTAGAGTTCCCATACACCTACTGTCCTCCTCCCCACCCATTTCCCATATTATTAACATCTTGTATTAGAACAGTACGTTTGTACCACTGATAAACCAATACTGATAATTATTAAAGTCCACAGTTTACGTTAGGGTTTACTCTGTCTACTGTGTGGTTCTATGGGTTTGGATACATGCAAAATGTCATGTATCAACCATCACAGTATCATATAGAATAGTTTCACTACCCTGAAGATCCCTGTGCTTGACCTATTCAACATGCCATCCCCCCCGCCCCCCGTTCACCCACTTTCCAAACCCTTGGCAACCACTGATGATTTTACTATGTTCAGAGTTTTGCCTTTTCCAGAATGTCATATAGTTAGAATCATACAGTAAATAGCATTTTCAGACTGGTTTCGTTCACTTAGCTTTATGCATTTAAGGTTTCTTCATATCTTTTGGTGGCTTGTTAGATGATTTTTCTTTGTTGAGTAATATTCCATTGTATAGATATACCACAGTTTGTTTATCCATCCATTCATTGAAGAGCATCTTAGTTGCTTCCAAGTTTTGGCAATTTTGAGTAAAGCTGCTATGAACATTTGCGTGCATGTTTTTGTGTGAACATAAGTTTTCAACTCATTTGAGTAAATACCAAGAAGCATGATTGCTGGGTCATAGGGTAAGATTATGTTTAGCTTTGTAAGAACCTGAAAAACTCTCTTCCAAAGTGGCTGTACCATTTTACACTACTACCATCAGTGAATGACAGTTTCTGCTGCTCTACAGTTCTCACCAAATTTGGTGTTGTGGTTTGGATTTTAGCCATTCTAATGGATGTGTACTGCTATCTCATTGCTGTTTTAATATGAAATTCCCTAATAACAAATGATGTTGTACATTATTTTATATACTTTTTTGCCATTTATATATCTTCTTTGGTGAAGTGTCTGTTCAGATCTTTCACCTACCTTTTAATTGAGTTGTTTTCTTAGTCTTGAGTTTTAAGTGTTTTTATGTATTTTGGATACAATTTCTTTATCAGATATGTTTTGTAAATATTTTCTCCCAGTCTGTGGTTATCTTTTTATTTTCTTAGCAGTGTCTTCATAGAAGAAGCATAAAAACAGAAATTTTTTATTTTAATGAAGTCCAACATACCAATCTTTTCTTCATGGATCACGCTTTTGATGTTTTACCTGAAAACCCATTGACTAAACCAAAGTTATCTTGGTTTTCTCTCATGTCTTCTTCTAGAAGATTTATAGTTTGTTTTATACTTAGATAAATAATCCATTTTGAGTTAATTTTGATGAAAGGTATAAGGTTGGTATCTATATTCATTTTTTGGCATATCAACATCCAGTTGTTCCAGCACCATATGCTGAAGAGACTATACTTTCTCCATTAAATTCCCTTCCTTCTTTGTCAAATATCAGTTGACTATATTTGTTTGAGTCTATTTCTGGGCTCTCTAATCTATTCCATTGATCTATTTGTCTATTGTTCCAGAAATACCAGTCAGATGATTGTAGTGTCAGTCCTCCAACTATACTCTTCTTCAATATTGTGTTGGCACTTCTGGGTCTTTTTGCCTTTCCATATGAACTTTAGGATCTGTTTGTTGAATCCACAAAGTAACTTGCTGGGATTCTAACTGGGATTGCATTGAATCTATACTTTGAGTTGGGAAGGACTGATACCTTAACAATATTGAGTCTTCCTATTCATGAGCATAGACTATCTCTCCACTTATTTCTTTCTCTCATTAGAGTTCTATAGATTTTGTACATAGATTTTGTACATTTTTTGTTAGATATACACCTACTTCATTTTTTTGGTGCTAATGTTAATGGTGTTGTGCTTTTAATTTCAAATTCAATTATTTATTGCTGGTATATAGAAACACAATTCACTTTTGTATATTGACCTTGTATCCTGCAACCATGCACTTATTATTATTGGTTCCAGGAGTTAGTTTGTTGTTGATTCTTTGGGATTTTCTACAGAGTCATGTCATCTGAGAACAAAGTCAGTATTATTTCTTCCTTTCCAATCTGTATACCTTTTATTACCTTTCCTTGTCTTACTGCATTAGCTATGACTTCCAGTATGATGCTGAATAGGAGTGCCAACAAGGGACATCCTTGCCTTGTTCCTGATCTGAAGAGGAAAGAATGTAGTTTCTCGTCATTAAGTGTGATTTTAGCTGTAGGTTTTTTTTGTTTTTTGGTTGTTTTTTTTTTTTGGTAGATGTTCTTTATCAAGTTGAGTAAGTTTGCTGCTTCTCCTAGTTTGCATAGAGTTTTTATCATGAATAAGTGTTGGATTCTGTCAAATGTTTTATCTGTACCTATTGGTATGCATATGATTTTTCTTCTTTAGCCTGTTGATTTGATGGATTACAGGCGTACCTCAGAGATATTGTGGGTTCGTTTCCAGATCACTGCAATAAAGCTAATATTGCAATAAACTGAGTCATATGAACTTTCCAGTTTCCCAGTGGATATAAAAGTTATGTTTATACTATGCTGTAGTCTATCAAGTGTGCAATAGCATTAAGTCTTAAAAAAAACCAACGTACATACCTTAATTAAAAAATACTTCATTGCTAAAAAATGCTAACTATCATCTGAGCCTTCAGCCAGTCATAATTTTTTTGCTGGTGGAGGGTCTTGCCTCTAGGTTGATGGCTGCTGATTGATCAGGGTGGTGGTTGCTAAAGGTTGGGGTGGCTGTGACAATTTCTTAAAGTAAGACAACAATGAAGTTTGCCGCATCAATTGCCTCTTCCTTTCATAAAAGATTTCTTTGTAGCATGCCATGATGTTTGATAGCATTTTACTCACACTAGAACTTCTTTCAAAATTAGAGTCAATCCTCTCAAACCCTACAGTGGCTTTATCAACTAAGCTTGTGTAACATTCTAAATCCTTTGTTGTGTTTTCAACAATGTTCACAGCACTTTCACCAGGAGTAGATTCCATCTCAAGAAATCACCTTTGCTCATCCATAAGAAGCAACTATTCATTCTTTAAAGTTTTGTCATGAGACTGCAGTAATCCAGTCACATATTCAGGCTTCGCTTTTAATTCTAGTTCACTTGCTATTTCCACAACGTCTGCAGTTACTTTCTCCACTGAAGTCTTAAACCCCATAAAATCATCCATGAGGGCTGGAAGCAATTTCTTTCAAACTCCTGTTAATGTTGATGTTTTGGCCTCCTCCCATGAATCACGGATGTTCTTAAGGGCATCTAGAACGGTGAATCCTTTCCTGAAGGTTTTCCATTTACTTTGCCCAGATCCATCAGAGGAAATCACTATCTGTGGCAGCTATAGCTTTACGAAATGTATTTTTTCAATAAAAGGCTTGAAAGTCAAAATTAATCCTTGATCCACAGGCGGCAGAATGGATGTTTTGTTAGCAGGCATGAAAACAATATTAATCTCCTTGTATATCTCCATTGGAGCTCTTGGGTGACCAGGTGCATTGTCAATGAGCACTAATATTTTGAAAGGAATCTTTTTTTCCGAGTAGTAGGTCTCAATAGTGGGCTTAAAATATTCAAACCATGCTGAAAACAGATGTGCTGTTATCCAGGCTTTGCTGTTCTAGTTATAAAACAAAAGCAGAGTAGATTTAGCATATTCCTTAAAGGCCCTAGGATTTTCAGAATGGTAAATGAGCACTGAACTTAAATGAGCTTTTACTTAAAGTCACTAGCTGCATTAGCCCCTAACGAGAGTAAGCCCGTCCTTTGAAGCCAGGCATTGACTTCTCCTCTCTAGCTATGAAAGTTCTAAATGCCATCTTCTTCCAATGAAAGGCTTTTTTTGTCTACACTGAAAATCTGTCGTTTAGTGTAACCACCTTCATTAATTACCTTAGCTAGATCTTCTGGGTAACTTGCTGCAGCTTCTACATCAGCACTTGCTGCTTCACTTTGTACTTTTATGTTATGGAGAGATGGCTTCTTTCCTTAAACCTCATGAACCAATCTCTGCTAACTTCAAACTTTTCTTCTGCAGCTTCCTCACCTCTCTCAGCCTTCACAGAATCGAAGACAGTTAGGGCCTTGCTCTGGATTAGGCTTTGGCTCAAGGGAATGTTGTGGCTGGTTTGATCTTCTATCCAGATCACTAAAACTTTCCCCATATCAGCAATAAAGCTTGTTATGGATTGAATTGTGGCCCCCCAAAAAATGTGTGTCAACTTGGCTAGGCCATGATTTCCAGTATTGTGTGACTGTCCACCATTTTGTCATCTGATGTGATTTTCCCATGTGTTGTAAATTCTATCACTATGATGTTGATGAGGTAGGATTAGTGGCAGTTATGTTAATGAGGAAGGACTCAATCTATAAGATTAGGTAGTGTCTTAAGCCAATCTCTTTTGAGACATAAAAGAGAGAAGTGAGCAGAGAGACATAGGGTCCTCATACTATCAAGAAATAAGAACCAGAAAAACAGCACATCCTTTGGACCCGGGGTCCCTGCGCCGAGAAGCTCCTCGAGCAGGGAAGATTGATGACAAGGACCTTCCCCCAGAGCCAACAGAGAAAGGCTTCCCCTGGAGCTAGCACCCTGAATTTAGACCTCTAGCCTCCTAGACTGTGACAGAATAAAATTCTCTTTGTTAAGGCATCCACTTGTGGTATTTCTGTTATAGCAGCACTAGATAACTAAGACAGGGCTGTTTTGATTTCTTATCATCTATGTGTTCACTCTAGTAGCACTTTTAATTTCCTTCAAGATCTTTTCTTTTGCATTCACAACTTAGCTGTTTGGCACAAAAGGCCTAGCTTTCTGCCCATCTTGGCTTTCAACATTCCTTCCTCACTAAAGCTTAATCACGTCTAACTTTTGATTTAAAGTGAGAGACGTGTGACTCTTCCTTTTATGTGAAAACTTAGAAGCCATTGAAGGGTTATTAATTAGCCTAATTTCAATACTGTTGTGTCTCAGGGAACAGGGATGCCAGAGGAGGGAGAGAGACAGGGGAATGGCCGATCAGTGGAGCAGCTGGAACACACACAACGTTTATCGATTAAGTTCACCATCTTATATGTGGCGCGGTTCATGACACCCCAAAACAATTACAACAGTAACATCAAAGATCACTGAACACAGATCACCAAAACAGATATAATAATAATTAAAAGTGTGAAATATTGCGAGAATTACTAAAATGTGACACAGAGACACAAAGTGAGCACAGGCTGTTGGAAAAATGGCACCGACAGACCTGCTCAATGCAGGGTTGTCACAAACCTTCAATTTGTAAAAAATGCATTATCTGTGAAGCACAATTAAACAAGGAATGCCTGTATATTGATTTTTGAACACTGAACCAGTGTTGGATCACTGAATAAATCCTACTTGGTCAGGGTTTATAACTCTTTTTATACATTGTTGGATTTGATTTGCTAGTATTTTATTGAGAATTTTTACATTTATATTCATGAAATCAGCACTTTGTTCCCCCCACCCCGACAAACTTAGGATCTTTTCAAACAAACAGCTTTTGGTTTTGTTGATTTTCTCTATTAATTTCCTGTTTTCTATTTCACTGATTTCTGCTCTTTTATAATTTCTTCTGCTTACTTTGGATTTAACTTGTTATTTTTTTGAGTTTCCTAAGACAGCCTAAGTTACTAATTTTTGATCTTTTTTCTTTTCTAACATATGAATTCAATGCTAGAAATTTCCCTCTAACCACTGCTTTTGCGACATCACACAAATTTTGATAAAACTGTATTTTCCTTTTGTTCAATGTATCTTTAAAGTCTCTTGAGACTTCTTCTTTGACCCATGTGTTATTTAGAAATGTGTTGCTTACTCTCCAAATATTTTGTGATTTTCTAGCTATCTATCTCCTGAAAAGCTTGCAGCACAAAGGCTAGGCTGGAGATGGTGTTTGACTTCGGAGGAAAAAAGTTGCTATTGCCTGTTAAATGCACTAGAGTTAGTGCTGTATCCCTAAATAATTTCTGTTTTTAAAAACATGCAGCCTCCCTCCTCTCTTTTTTATTTTGAAAGAATACATTTGGTCATGAAGTGAAACTAGTATTAGCGAGTACAAGGAAATGTTCATTCCATTCAGATGCAAATTTCTCCTCTACTTCCCTCCTGTCAGTAGGGAAAAGGCCGAGTGGGAGTAATGAGATATGTGGCCTTTGCCACTGGACAAGGAAGGAGGTTAGAAGACTGCAGCTTGGAGCCTCTCTACGTTGCAACTACTTCCTCACAGTTGAACACTTGACGGTTGTCCCTTTTAATTTATTTGAAGTGCTATTTTTTTAAAATAGAGGTTCATCTGTCAAAAAAAAAAAAATTGATTTCTCGTTTAATTCCATTGTGGTCTGACAGCATACTTCACACGATTTCTATGTGTTTAAATTTGTTAAGGTGTATTTTGTGGCCTAGAATGTGGTGTACCTTGGTGATTATATAATGTGAGCTTGAGAAGAAATGTGTATTCGGCTGTTGTTGAATGAAGTAATCTACAAATTTAAACTACACCCAGTTAACTAATGCTACTGCTCAGTTCAACTACATCCTTAATGATTTTCTGCATGCTGTATCTATCATTACTGATAGAGAGGTGTTGAAGTCTCCAACTGTAATAGTGGATTTGACCATTTATCCTAAAGTTCTATCAGTTATTGCCTCACATATTTTGATACTCTGTTGTTAGGCACATACATATTAGGGACTGCTATGTCTTTTTGGAGAACTGACCCTTTTATCATTACGTAATACCTCTTTTATCCCTAATAATTTTCCTTGCTCTGCCCTGAAATCTTGTTTTTTGAATAGTGTTAGCATGGTATATCTTTCTCCATTCATCTACTTTTAATCTGTGTCTTTATATTTAAAGTTAGTTTCTTGTACACAACATATAATTAGGTCTTTTTCTTTTTTTAAATCCACTCTCACAGTGTCTGTCTTTTAATTGGTATATTTAAACAATACACATTTAAAGTGATTACTGATGTCAGTTAACAGTGTCATATCTGTAACTGTTTTCTATTTCTTGCCTTTGTTCTTTGCTTTTGTCTTTTTTTTTCAGCATTTTCTCTCTTCTCTTAGCATATCAATTATATTTTGTTAATTTTTTGTAGTGATTAACCTAAAGTTTGCAATATAATATACAAGTAATCCACGTCCACTTTCAAATAATACTGTATCGCTTCATGGTAGTGCAGGTACCTTATAAAAGTATTCCCAGTTCCACACTCACATTCATTATTATGTTGCTGTCATTCATTTCACTTATCTACGAGCTATAAACCAAAAACACCCAAACCCGCTGCCATCAAGTCGATTCCGACGCATAGCGACCCTATAGGACAGAGAAGAACTGCCCCATAGAGCTTCCAAGGAGCATTTGGTGGATTCAAACTGTGGACCTTTTGGTTAGCAGCTGTAGCACTTAACCACTACACCACAAGGGTCTCCTATGAGCTATAGTCACCAATAAATTGTTGCTATTATTATTATGAAAAAACTGTTATCTGTGAGATCAATTAAGAATAGGAGATTTAAAAGATTTTAATTTATCTTCACTTATTCCTTTTTTAATGCTCTTTTATGTAGATTCAAGTTTCTGATCTATATAATTTTTCTTCTCTCTGAAGAACTTCTTTTAACAGTACTTGCAAGGCAGGTCTAGTAGTACCAAATTCCCTCAATTTTTATTTGTTTGAGAAAATATTTCCCCTTCACTTTTGAAGGATAATTTCACTGGGTATAGAATTTCAGGTTGTTATTTGTTGTTAGGTGCTGCTGACTTGGCTCCAACTCATAGTAGCCTTATATATAACAGAACGAAACATTCTGCAGTCCTGAGTCATTCTCACAATTGTTGCCATGTTTAAGTGTACTGTTGAAGCCATGGTGTCAATACAACTCGTTGAGGGTCTCTCTCTTTTTCACTAACTCTCTACCAAGTATGATGTCCTTCTCTAGCAGTAGGTCACTCCTGATGATGTTCTTGCTTCTAAGGAACATTCTGGCTGTACTTCCTCCAACACTGATTTGTTTGCTCTTCTGGCAGTCCATGATACTCAATATTCTTCACCAACACAATCTGAATGCATCAATTCTTCTTCAGTCTTCCTTTTTCATTGTCCAGCTTTCACATGGATTTTTTATGAGATAATGGAAAATACCGTGGCTTGGGTCTGGCACACCTTAGTCATCCAAGCGACATCGTTGCTTTTTAACACTTTAAAGATGTCTCTAGCTGCAGATTTGCCCAATGCAATATGTTGTTTGATTTCTTGACTGCTTCCATGGGTGTTGACTGTTGATCCAAGTAGAATGAAATCCTTGCAAACTTCAATTTCTTCACCATTTATTATGATGTTGTTTATGGGCCCAACTGTGAGGATTTCCATTTTTTTTATGTTCAGGCATAATCCATACTGAAGGTTTTTTGTTTTTTCTTCTTCAACATTTTATGTATTTCTCTCCACATACTTCTTGCTTGCATGGTTTCTAAAGAAAAGTCTAACTTAATTCTTACACTTGTTCCTCTACAGGTAAGGCTTCCCTTCCCCTACAACCCCCACCCCCAACTCCCCACACAGACTTCTTTCAAGATTTTCTGTTTGTCTTTGATTTTCTGCAATTTGAATACGATATGCCTCAGTGCAGATTTTTGGGTGTTTATCCTGCTTACTCTTCTCTGAGCTTCCTGGATCTGTGGTTTGGTATCTGTCAACAACTTTGGAAAATTCTCAGCCATTATTACTTAAATATTTCTTCTGTGCCTTTCTTTCTTTTCCCCCTGGTTATTCCCATTATGCATCTTATACTTTTAGTTAATTGTCCCACAGTTCTTGCTATTCTGTTCTTTTTTTGCCTTTTCTTTCTTCTCCTGGCTTTTCAATTTGGGATGTTTCTACTGACAAATCTTCAAGCTCACTGCTTCTCTCCTTGACTGTGTCCAGTCTGCTGATAATTCATCAAAGACAATGTTCATATCTGTTACTGTTTTTGATTTCTAGCATTTACTTTGATTATTTCTTACAGTTTTCATGACTCTTTACATTACCCATATGTTCTTGCATGTTGTTCACTTCTTCTATCAGAGCCCTTCGCCCTTTTAAATTCTTAAGTCTGATAATTCCAAAATCTCTTTGTTTCTGAGTCTGGTTCTGATGCTTGTTTTGTATCTTCATACTGTTATTTGCCTTTTAGCATGCCTTGTAATTTTTGGTTGAAAGTTGGACCTGATATAATGGGTAAAGTAACTGAGAAAAATACGTCTTCTTGTGAGGTTTTATGTACAACTGCCTGGGAATTAGGCTGTGTTTACTGTTTTCTGTAGCTGTGATGTCAGAGGCTAAAATTTCCTCTAGTGTCTTTGGTTTTGTTTCCCCTACTGTCTTTTGGTTTCTCTAATGTTATTGATGTTAGGTGCCATCAAGTCATTTCCAACTCATAGCAACCCTGTGTACAACAGAACAAAACACTGCCAGGTTCTGCGTCATCCTAACAATTGATGATATGCTTGAGCTCACTGTTGCAGCCCCTGTGTCAATACATCTCATTGAGGGTCTTCCTTTTTCAATGACTGTCATGGATTAATTGTGTCCCCCAAAAATATCTGTCAACTTGGCTGGGTCATGATTCCCAGTATCGTATGACTGTGTACCATTTTGTAATCTGACGTGATTTCCTTATGTGTTGTAAACTCTATCAGTATGATGTAATAAGATGGATTAGCAGCAGTTATACTGATGAGGTCTACAAGATTAGATAGTGTCTTAAACCAATCTCTTTTGAGATATAAAAGAGAGAAGTGAGCAGAGACACATGGAAACCTCATACCACCAAGAAAGCAGTGCTGGGAGCAAAGCACATTCTTTGGACCTGAGATTCCTGCACTGAGATGCTCCCAGACCAAGGGAAGACTGATGCATCAAAAGGATCTTCCCTCCAGAGCCGACAGAGAAGAGAAAGCCTTCCCGTGGAGCCGGCGCCCTAAATTTGGACTTGTAGCCTACTAGACTGTAAGAGAATAAATTTCTCCTTGTTAAAGCCATCCACTTGTGGTATTTCTGTTAAAGCAGCACTAGATGACTAAGACACCAACCCTCTACTTTACCAAGCATGATGTCCTTCTCCAGGGACTGGTCCCTCCAGATAATATGTCCAAAGAACCTCCGACAAAGTCTCGCCATTCTTGCTTCTAAGGAGCATTCTGGCTGTACTTCTTCGGAGACAAATTTGTTCGTCCTTTTTGCAGTTCCTAGTATATTCAATATTCTTCACCAACACCATAATGCAAAGGCGTCAATTCTTATTCAGTCGTCCTTATTAATTATCCAGCTTTTCCATGCATATGAGGTGACTGAAAATACCATGCCTTGAGTCAGGCGCACTTTAGTCCTCAAACTGACATCTTCATTTTTTAACACCTTAAAGAGGTATTTTGCAGCAAATCTGCCCAATGTAATACATTGTCTGATTTCTTGACTGCTGCTTCCATGAGTGTTGATTGTGCATCCAAGAAAACTGAAATCCTTGACAACTTAAATCTTTTCTCCATTTATCACTATGTTGCCTATTGGTCCACTTGTGAGGATTTTTGTTTTCTTTATGTTGAGGTGTGATCCATACCAAAGGTTTATTCTTTGATCTTTATCAGTACGTGCTTCAAGACCTCTTCATTTTTTGCAGAAAGGCTGTGTCACCTGCATATTGCAGGTTATTAATGAGTCTTCATCCAATCCCAATGCTGCACTCTTTATGTAGTTCAGCTTCCTGGATTATTTACTAAGCATACAGACTGAATAAGTACAGTGAAAGGATGCAATGCTGACACACATCCTTCCTGACTTTTAACCACGTAGTATATCCTTGTACTGTTTGAAAGACTGCCTCCTGGTATATGTACAGGTTCCACATGAGCACAATTAAGTGTTCTAGAATTCCCATTCGTTGCAATGTTATCCATAATTTGTTATGATTCACACAGTCGAATGTCTCTGCATAGTCAATAAAACATAGGTAACCATATTTTTGTATTCTCTGCTGTCAGCCAAGATCCATCTGACATCAGCAATGATATCCATTGTTCCACATCCTCTTCTGAATCTAGTTTGAATTTCTGGCAGTTCCCTGTCGATGTACTGCTGCAATCGTTTTTGAATGATCTTCAGCAAAATTTTACTTGCTTGTGATATTAATCATATTTGTTCAATAATTTCCACATTCTGTTGGATCACCTTTCTTTGGAATAGGCACAAATACGGATCTCTTCCAGTCAGTTGTCCAGGTAGCTGTCTTCAAAATTTCTTGACATACATGAGTGAGAACTTCCAGCGCTGCATTTGTTTGTTGAAACATCTCAAATGGTATTCTGTCAATTCCTCAAGCCTTGTTTTTTGTCTATGTCTTTAATGCAGCTTGGACGTCCTCCTTCAGTACTATCAGTTCTTGATCATGTGCTACCTCCAGAAATGGTTGAAGATCGACCAATTCTTTTTGATACAGTGACTCAGTATATTCCTTTCATCTTCTTTTCATGCTTCCTGCATCTTTTAATATTTTTCCTGTAGAATCCTTCATTACTGCAACTCGAGATTTGAGTTTTTTCTTCATTTCTTTCAGCTTGAGAAATGCCAAGTGTGTTCTTCCCTTTTGGTTTTCTAACTCCAGGTCTTTGCACATTTCATTATAATACTTTACTTTGTCTTCTCAACCCACCCTTTGAAATCTTCCATTCAGGTCTTCTACTTCATCATTTCTTTCATTCACTTTAGCTATCCTATGTTCAAGAGCAAGTTTCAGATTCTCATCTGACATCCATTTTGGCCTTTTCTTTCTTTCCTGTCTTTTTAATGACCTTATGCATTCATCATGTTTGATGTCAGCCCACAATATGTCTGGTCTTCGGTCATTAGTGTTTAATGCATAAAATCTATTCTTGAGATGGCCTCTAAATTCAGGTGGGATATACTCAAGGTCGTATTTTGGCTCTCGTGGACTTGCTCTAATTTTCTTCAGCTTCAACTGGAACTTACATACGAACAATTGATGGTCTATTCCACAGTCGGGCCCTGGTCTTTTCTGACTGGTGATACTGAGCTTCTCCATTGCCTCTTTCCACAAATGTAGTCAATTTGATTCTTGTATATTCCATCTGGTGAGGTCCATGTGTATAGTTGCTGTTTGTTGTTGAAAAAGGGTATCTGCAATGAATAAGTCGTTGGTCTTCCAAATTCTATCATGCAATCTCTGGCATCGTTTCTATCACCAAGGCCATATTTTCCAACTACTGATCCTTTTTCTTTGTTTCCAACTTTCACATTCCAATGACCGATTACATGTTTAATCTATTTCAGACTGCAGAAGTTGGGAAAGATCTTCAATTTCTTCACATTTGGCGTTAGTTGTTGGTGCATAAATTTGAATAATAGTTGTATTTACTGGTATTCCCTGTAGGTGTATGGATACTTTCCTGTCACTGACAGCATTGTACTTCAAGACTGATCTCGAATTGTTCTTTTTCACAATGAATGCAATGCTACTCCTCTTCAATTTGTCATTCCTGGCATAGTAGACCATGATTGTCTGGTTCGAAATGGCCAATACCAGTCCACTTCAGCTAACTAATGCCTAGTGTATCAATCTCTATGTGTTCCAGTTCATTTTTGACAACTTCCAATGTTCCTAGATTCACACTTCATACATTCCACATTCTGATTATTAATGGATGTTTGCAGCTGTTTCTTCTCATTTTCAGTCATGCCACATCAGCAAATGAAGGCCCTGAAAGTTATACTCTAACCATATCATGACGGTCAACTCTAATTTGAGGAGGCAGCTCATCCCCAGTTGCATTTTGAATGCCTTCCAACCTGAGGGGCTCACCTTCTGGGAATATGTCAGACAATGTTTTGTTGCTATTCATAAGGTTTTCAACGGCAATTTTATAGAAGCAGACTACCAGATCCTTCTTCCTAGTCTGTCTTAGTTTGGAAGCTCTGCTGAAACATGTCCACCATGGATGACCTTGCTGGTATTTGAAATACTGGTGGTGTAACATCCAGCATCATAGCAACATGCAAGCCACCACAAGACAACAAACTGACAGAGAAGTGGTGGCAACAAGTGGTTATTTGATAGTGTTTTAAAAATGTAAATCAGGTCAAGTTGGTTGATGTTGTTGTTCAAATCCTCTATAACCATATTAATTTTTTGTCTACTTGTTCTATCAATTATCAAGATAGGGGTATTGACAGCTTTCACTATAATTGTGGACTTTTCTACTCATTGCACTTCTGTCAGATTTTTCTTTTGTATTTGAACCTGTGTTATTATGTCATTAAACATTGAGGACTGTCACGTCCTCTAATGAATTGATCCCCTTATTATGAAATAGGCTTCTTTATCACCGGCAATGTTCTTTGCTCTGAATCCTACTTTGTCTGATATTAACATAGGCATTCCAGTTTTCTTTTTACTAGTGTTATCGTGGTATTGCTTTTTTCATCCTTTTACTTTTAATTTTTGTGTCTTTATAGTTAAGAAGCATTTCTTGTCAGCAGCAAAATGTAGTTGGTTCCCACTTTTTTAACCAGTTAATCTCTGCCTTTTAACTGGGTGTTTTTGGCCATTTATATTTAATATAGATAGGTTTAAATCCATCATTTGGTTTCTACATATCTTATTTGTCCTTTATTCACTTTTTCCTTTTTTTCACTGCCTTCTTTTGGATGAGTCGGAATCAACTCAATATCAACTGGTTTGGTTTTGGTTTCTTTTGGATTAGTATTTTTTATGATTCAGTTTTATCACTTTTGTTGGCTTATTACTTATAACTCTTTAGTTATTTTACTGGTTGCTCTAGTTTACAGTATACATCTTCACCCTATCAGAGTCTACCTTCAAGTGATACTGTATCACTTCATATACAATTTAAAAAACTTATAAAAGCATACTTCCATTTCTCAATTCCTAGCCTTTACGTTACCATTGTAATACATTTTACTTATACATGTTATAAATCTCTAAATACATTATTCTGTTTGCATAAACAGTCAACTCTTAAAGAGATTTATAAATAATAAAAAAATAATTCTATATATTAACTATGTAATTACCATTTTTGATACTTTTCATGCCTTTGTGTGATATTTTTTTTCAGGCTGAAGGACTTCCTTAAACATTTCTGTAGTGTGGGTGTGATGGTGATGAACTTTAAAAAAAAATTCTTGTAGTGAGCATCTGCTTGTGATTTCTGGGAAAGTCTTTATTTCATCTCTGTTTTTGAAACATATTCACTGGGTATAAAACTCTACTTTCATCTTTTTTTCTACCTAAAAGATATTGCTCAATTGTTTCTTGCTTACAATATTTCTGCAACCCTCATCTTTATTTCTCTGTATATAATGTGGTTTTTCCCCCCTGTGGCTGTTTTAAGATTTTCCCTTTATCAGTGATTTTGAGCACTTTGATTATGGTGTGCCTTCTTATAGTTTTCTTTATATTTATTGTCAATGGGGCCTGTAACACTTCTGGAATCTGTGAGTTTATAGTTTCCACAAAGTTTCGAAAATTTTCAGTCATTATTTCTTCAAACGTTTTCCTGCCATTGGGTACTCCAATTACACATATATAAGGCTGCTTGAAGTTGTCCCAAAGCTCCCTGATACACTTTTCTTTCTTCTTCTTCTTCTTCATTTATTTTTATTCTTTTTTTATTTCACTTTGTATAGCTTCTATTGCTATGTCTTCAAATTCACTAATCTGCAGTGTTAACCTGCTGCTAATCCCATCCAGTTTTTCAACTCAGACATTGTAGTTTTCATCTCTAATTCAATGATTTTTTCCCCGTATCATCCATGTCTCTATTCAACTTTTTGAACATATGGAATACAGTCATAATAATTACTTAGTATCACTGTTAATTCTAACATCTGCATCAATTTTGATCAGTTTAGTCTCCTCACATGGTCCTGTTTTCCTGCTTCTTTGTATGCCTAGTAATCTTCGATTGAATGCAAGAGTTTGAATTTTACCTTGTTGAGTGCTGGATATTTTTCTATTCCTAAAATATTCTTGAGCTTTGTTCTGGTTAGTGCTTTTTAAGTGCCATGTACAAGTCATATATAATCAATAATTTCAGCAAAATTAGTAAAAACTTGGTAATGCTTCTGTTAAAATATATCAGTAACATTTTGTAAAACCAAGTCACCAGTTGGTATGTATGTTCTGTAGCACAGTCATGACTGTAGATCCTATTTGAACATCATCAGTTTACAGTAAGTACAAGAAATGTTCATTCTGTTGTATTAAAGGAAGAGAGATTAAAAAAAAAAAAAAGATGGGTCAAAGCAAAGATTCTATGGTGGCATAAGTGAGATTTTCTCATCCGTTTAAAGCCAAATCAAGGCATGACCATTCCTGTTAAACATCTTATCTTTGTATACCCTACAATAAAGAAGATTTTAAGATATAGGCAGTTTCAATAATCAAATACAGATAAGTTACTTGGAAAAAGTTTGATCCTCTTAGGTCTTGCTTTTATGATTTGTTTGGGTATTCTGGAATGGTACTTCATCTAGTGCTAACTAGTCTCCACTATTAAACTGAAACATTATTGAGTATCTAATGCCTCATTATTCATGAGGTTTTCTAGTTTGGCAGTTGGGCACAGACATTATTCCTGGCCCTGTTCCTTTTAATCCTTCTGGATTATTCTTTTCCCTGACATTGGGTAGTTCCCTCACATGTATGTGCTGATTCGTACTCTGCCGAATACTTGAAGGAAACCCTCTGCAGATCTCTGGGGTTTTCTCTGTGTGTAGCTCTCTCTTCTCTTGTACTCTGTCATGTGAACACAGGCCATCTTGTTTGCTAGACTTTCAGCTCTATCTCTTCAACTCAACCTGCCTGGGATACTCCTCCCTGTGCCAAAGGCTGGAAACTCAATGCTCTAAATTAGGGAATCTCTTTCACTGATGTCCAGTTGCTTGAAAACTGTTGTTTCATGTGTTGTGACTGGTGTTGTTTTCTGCAGGTGGATAAATCTATTCCTGTTATTCCATCTTGATCAGAAGTGGAAATGAAGTGAAGTCCTGATGATTTCAAGTCATTATTTTAAAAATCTATTCCTCTGGTACCAGTACCCAAGGCCAGGATTTCATTACTTCACTTGGATTACTATAGTGCTTCTTCTAATTGCTTCAGCTACAGTTTTATCCCGTTTACAATCTTTCCTCAACATAGCCACCAGAGTGACATAACAAATGTAATCTGACCATTTTTACCCACTTTAAAAATCTTTTAATGGTCCCATTGCGTATAGGGTAAGACTTAGTTTTCTTAACAAAGTATGTAAGTTCTTTATAACCTAGTCTCTGCAGAATTTGCTAGCCACCTTGCCATACCAAACTTTAAATTCCAGCAACAATGAATTACATCTAATTTTCATACTCAGCATGTTGTTTGTTATCTCTGTGTTTCTGTTTATGTTGTTACAGCTGTGTTTTCTCCTCTTCCTGCCTGGCTATCTTCTCTTCCTTATGGTTTTATCTCAAGTGTTAGCTTCTCTAGGAAGCATTCTCCCTCAGTTTGGATAAGAAGCTCTTTATCACTTATGCACACCTTTAACACTGTAACTTAACACACTAAAATGTAATTATGTTTATGTATCTGCCTCTTCCAATATACTATAACTTCTTTGAAGACAAAGATTATATCTTAATTTGGTAAATCCAATGAAAGACACAGTACTTGGCACATACCAAACCCAAACCAAACCCAGTGCCGTTGAGTCTATTCTGACTCACAGCGACTCTGTTGGACAGAGTAGAGCCGCCCCATAGAGTTTTCAACACTATAAATCTTTAGGGAAGTAGACTGCCACACCTTTCTCCTGTGGAACAACTGGTGGGTTCAAACTGTTAACCTTTCGGTTAACAGCCGAGTGCTTTAACCACTGTACTACCAGGGCTCTTTACTCGGCACATAGTCGTTGCTTATTAAGTCCATATTGAACTGAATGAATCAATAATCTCAGCTGTATATATTCCACCTTTCCAATTTAACCTGAGAAAATTGTCCATTACTTCTTTTATGTCCTTCTACAGCACCTGGCACAATACTGAGCACACAATAAACCAAAAAACCAAACTCACTGCTGTCAAATTGTTTCTGACTCATAGCAACCCTATAGGAACAGAGTAGAACTGATCCCATAGGGCTTCCAAGGAGCAGTTGGTGGATTCAAACTGCCCACCTTTTGGTTAGCAGCCAAGCTCTTAATCACCCTATTTGCTAAATAAATCTACGATTGAGCATTTTTTATTGTGATCCCAATATTTTTCTTCAGATATCACAGTGATTCTCTTTTCTAAGCCTGAGATTTGATCTAAGAGCTTCTTAAACTCTGAGATAAGATACCAATTCTAAAATAAATTTCCACACATTTACATTTTTTATATTCATTATTTTCTGAAAGACAATGGTAACAGAGCTTTTAAAGTGCCATGTACAAGTCATATATAATCAATGATTTCAGCAAAATTGGCTTAAAACTGGTAATGCTTCTGATCAAAAATAATCAGTAACATTTTACGAAACCAAGTCACCTGTTGATATGTAGTATGTTCTGTAGCATAGTCATGACTGTAGATCCTATCTGAACATCGTCAGTTTGCAGTAAGTGCAAGAAATGATCACTTTGAAGTACTAAAGGAAGAGAAATAAAAAAGAAAGATCAAAGTAAAGATTCTATGATGGTACAAGTGGGGTTTTCTCAACCTTTTAAAGCCAAATGAAAGCATGACCATTTCTGCTGAACTTCCTGCCACTGTATACCCCACAATAAAGAATATTTTAAGATATGGGTAGTTTCAATAACCAGGAATAATAGTCATTCCATTTTTATGAAGTTATAGACAGCATTCACAAATATCAAGCTAAGAATCTGTTTTTAAATTGAAAACAAAATATCCTAAATCTGAATCCCTGTTCTAACAGTGGATTTCAGTGAAAGAAAACAAATTTCCTATGAAGAGAGAATATGAAGGAATGGAAATGGCACAGATGACTGTAATCAGTGGTTCATGTTCTTTTTTTAATTTTTTTTTTTTTTTATTGTACTTTAGATCAAGGATCATGTTCTTAAAAACTTTAGTTTTTGTTACATGACATACCAGGTCTGCTAGTATCTTGTCTTAAAATAATAATGAAAGTATTAGCTACTAAACAATACTTGTTTTTATTGGTTTATAATTTTTAGGTTCTGAGAAGCCAGTTATGATGACTTGGCATTGGATGGCTAGGCAAATTACCTAACTTCTTGAAACTTCCATTTCTTCATTTTTAAAACTAGAAATTATGACTTTCACAGGCTACTGTACGATGTATGGAACAGAGCAGTCTCCCAATAAACGTTAAGTTTCCCTTCCTTCTCCACAAAATGAGCAGAATTTTAAAGTAGGATGGGGTATGCCAGCAGGCCGGCTCTGTGGATACTACCCTAGCTTCTATGAAACACTTTTACTCTTTCCCCTTTGTCTCTCTTTAGGGATCAGATATGATTTATCTCCCATACTAACTCCCGTTCTGTATTTCTATTTATATAGTCCAATATTTCACTAGACACCAATTTTTTTTTAATGTTTAACAACACAGAAAAACAATCTTACTACTATTAAATATTGCTGTGATCTCTATTTTTTATTACTTCAGTAGTAAAAAATTCTTCTCTGTAGCTAGAATAAGTATACGATTCCATTTTTGTCTACCTAAATGTTTTATTAATAACTAATTTTGAATTCATTGAAATCACATGTTACGTAGTATGCATGTTAAGTTTATCTTTTTTCTATAATGGAAAAAGTAATGCTAAAATATTTTATTAAACAGTCACTCCATTTTATTTTTTATACTGTTTATCTTACAGTACATTATTACATAACCTATTTTTGGAGTCCCTATTCTGTTTATCAAGTGTAGTCAGATAACTATTTGGTAGGGCAAGATCTATCTTACTGCCACCATTCCACCAAGCAAAAAACTGATACTGAGACTATTTATTTGAACATTTTTATAATGAAAGTTTCAAACATACATAAAGGTAGAACAGTATAATAATCCCCTTTGTACGGTTCGTTCAACCTTAACAATAATCAACTCATGGCCAACCTTGTTTCATCTTTCTGTCTTCCATTTTATTCTAAGGCAAATCCAAGATTTCAAATCATTTTATACACAACATTTCGGTACATATTTCTAAAATATATGAATTGTTAAAAAATAAAACTGTTATCACATCCAAATCATTAATAATGCTTCCTTAATTTCATCAAATATCCACTCAGTGTTCCAATTTCCAACTGTCTTGTGAATTTTTAAAAGTATGTTTGAATCATGATCCAAATAAAATCCACACATTGTCATTGTGTGGCTCATGTGCCTTTCAAATCTCTTTTGATTCTCCCTCCATCTTTTTTTTTTCCCTTGCGATTTATTTGCTGAAGAAACCATCATTTGTGCTATGAGCTTCTCATAGTCTAGTTTTGTAACTGCATCCTTGGGGTATGACTGCATGTTTCTCTGACCTCCTATAAACTGGTAGTTGCAGCTAGAGGACTGAAATGATTCAGATTTGAATTTTTGGCACAAGCACTTCCTATGTGATATGACAATGACCCAGTAGGAGGCATTTAATGTCTGGTCATCTCTCTTTCTGAGATGCTGACAGCCTCCGATAATCAATTTCTAAATCTGTTCATTAAATAAGAGTTACAAAACAGCACTATTCTTTCACATCTTTTTCACTTACTAGTAGTTGGAATACTTTTATAGAGAGAAATTTCCCGTCATCTATAGTTATATCTAAGGACCCCTAGTGGCACAGTGGCTAAGCACTCGGCTGCTAACCAAAAGGTTGGCAGTTTGAAATAACCAGTCACTCCATGGGATAAAGGTGTGGCAGTCTGCTTCCGTAAAGATTACAGTCTTGAAAACTCTGTGGGGCAGTTCTGCTCAGTCCTATAGGGTCGCTATGAGTTAGAATCAACTGGATGGCACACAATAACATATGTAAGAAAAGGTGGGATAAACGCTAGATTCTTTCCCTTCACTTACCAGTTTTCACAATAATGTACTGGTTCCCTAGTTGACTCCAATGATTATTTGCTTTTTGTTTTTGTTTTTTTTTTCTTTTCAGATCACTATAACTCATGGGTTTCAACATATTTGATGTGGTTCAATCCAGTGCAGTTATCCTTATTACTGCTCCAATTTCCCACCTCTGACTAGTAGATAATGGCTCCTGAATCTTTTTCACAGGATCCTAGTAGACTTTGGTTCTTTCCTATTTGGTAACCAAGATACTTCAGGCTCACCTTATACTTTCTTATCCCAGACCTGTAAATCAGCTATTTCTCCAAGGAGCCCTTATTCCTTTTAGAGAGAAACGGTTTAGATACCCTAATTTTGATGTACCCATTTATTTTTTGCATATGAAGGTCAAAATCATTCAATCTAAATTTAACACCTATTTTACTAATATTTTAAATCTACAAATTAACCTAAGGAACATTATCGCTTTTGCTATTATACTATTTTTAAAAAGCACATAGCATACTGTTTAAATTATTCAAGTAGTCTCTCTCTTCACTACGTCTTGTATATCTCACACTCCTAAGTGCCTTATATTTTTGGTAAAATATGTATTTTTTAATTGGGAACTTTATACTAATATTTGATGGCTGTTGTCAATTGATTTTATGAATTATAATTTTCTTTAAAACGTAAATCAAGAACATTAAGGTAACTATTATCATTGATTCATGATACCATTAATTAAACTGTGAGCTTTTTAAAACATTTATCAGTGATAAGTGGCACAGGTGAATTAAAAACCAAAACCAAACCCATTGTCATCGAGTTGATTCCGAGTGAACTCAACTCATAGTGACCCTACAGGACAGAGTACAACTGCCCCATAGGGTTTCCAAGCAGCACCTGGTGGATTTGAACTGCTGACATTTTGGTTAGCAGCCAAACACTTAGCTACTACACCACCAGGGTTTCCACAGGAGTTTTTATTTGGGGGCAGTGAGGAGAGGTCAAGAAAGGTTGAGAAAAATCTTGTGGTCTGAGGTATTTACGAAAATAGCAGGCCAAAATGAGACAATGTGAGTGGGAGATGGTCTTTGGACACACAGAAAGGTGAGGAATGGAATGGAAGAAGGGTGCATCAGAATCACCTAGGGGGCTTTTGCAAACTATTCCTGTTCTCCTTCTTCCCTCTTTCTTAGCCCTCCCCAATCAGATTCTGACCTTCTTCACTGTTTTAAATTCTCCATAGGCCCAATACATCTAGAACTGCAGCATCTCCAATTCTGAAAGAATTCACAGATTGCCTTGCTCATTTATTCTAGGAGTTCACAGCCCATAATGGCATGTTACTGTTTTTTTATAGAATCAAGGACTTGTGAAATATGAAAAGATCTTAACAGACTTTACATTTATGTTGTCACAGCTTCAAGGACTGCTAAGGAAATTCATCTTGACATCCTATAATATAATTTCAACCATTTATTTTTTGCTTTCTATAAATGTAAATAGAAATTAGATGATCTGCTTTCAGTTAAAGGTAGCCTTCTGACCAGACCCACTTAGCCCTGCTCTCCCTGAAACCCCACTAAATATGACAAAGAGATTGAAAAACAGCATAAAAACACACATCAAAGCAAATAAGAGAATGAAAACAACAATAACAAAACTTTAGAAAGTGAAAAGCAAATGGACAAGTGGTAAGTGACTCAGTAGATCTGAGAAAACTGAATTCTAAGGGGCAGGAATGAGTGAAATAGAAAAACACCGCAGAAGAACAAGAACCCCCCAAAACCTCAAGAATTGGAAGCTTCTGAGAAAAGGAGTGAAAGAGGAATTAAAAATAAGAATTTGGTGGGGGAATAAAATCCACAAAAAACCAGTTAGATGCTCAAATTCCCTCTCCCACTCTAAGCAACGTGGAGGTTGCTCCTCTCCCTCCCAAGCAAAAGTCTGAATGTTTAATTTCTCTATAAATGATAAAACAGAGAGTATCTGAACCTTGAAACACTAAGCAGAGTTAAAGCCTAGAGATATTATACTGAAAACAGATGTATTAAATGAAAGCTTATAAACATTAAAAACTCATGCCTTTTCCCCTCATTGCCTGAGATGCTCTCAACCAGGTTTAAATTCTTCAGAAAGAAGTCTGAAAGAGTTTCTTCTGCAGATTCCATCCAACCTAAGAGAAAAGCTCTCCAGTGAAATGGTTCAAACTTCCTCACAGTGAAACACATAGGTGCCAAGCTTGTCAAAGGCACAGAGATTTTCCAAACACTTTTAGAATTCTTAATTATGAGCAGATAGCCACGGCTCACGAAATGTTTAAGGAAAGCATCTGATATGCAAAACAAAATAAAAGGAAAAAGCAATTTGTATGAAACAGACCAACCAGGCAGAAATAAACAAAAGACCATCCATCTTATTCTCAAAGAGGTAAGACAAGATACAGGATCAGTGAAACAAGAACTGAGTGCTATGAATAAAGGGCCTATCAGAGAACAAAAGAGAGCTCTTGGAAATTAAAAATGAAATAGTAGAAATGAAAAGTTCTATAGGAGGGATGGAAGATAAAACTGAGGAAGTCTTTCAGAAAGCAGATCCAAAAGACCAGATGATAAAAATAGGAGAGAAAACAGTTTTTAAATTACAGGACCAATTGATGAGTAGCTCCAAAAAGGCAGTACTAGAAAGCAAATGAAGGTGAAGAAATCATCAAAGAAACACTTCAAAAAAACTTTTCAGAAATGAAAGATGTAAGATTCCAGATTGAAAGACTCCAATGAGTGTTTAAAATACTGGATGAAACACCAGATCAGATTAGTCCCACACTTAGGGACATAACCGTAAGATTTCACTAGGGACAAAGAGATCCCACAAACTTCCAGAAAGATAACTTGTCACATATAAAAGATTAGGAATAAGAAAGATTATTCTTAACTAGTCACACTGCAGGCTAGAAGACAACAGAACAATGCCTTCAAAATTCTGAGGGAAATTGGTCTCCAACTGAAATTTCTATACCTAGTTAAACTCAACTCAAATGTGAAATAGACTGGAGACATTTCAGATATGCAAATTCTCAAAAAATTACTTCTCATGTACCCCCCAGAAACTACTAAAGGATACAAAAAAAACAAAAAAACCAAACCCGTTGCCACTGAATCAACTGCAACTCATAGCGACCCTGTAAGGCAGAGTAGAACTGCCCCATACGGTTTCCAACGAGCAGGCGGTGGATTTGAACTGCTGACTTTTTGGTTAGCAGCTGAGTTCTTAACCACTGTGCTACCAGGTTTCAGAAAAAAAAAACAAAAAAAACCAATAGAATAAACCAAGAAAGAGGAATATAAGTAACCTAGTAGGAGATACAACATTAAAGGAAAGCTAAAGGCACTTCCCAGGATGCTAGTAAAGAAAGATACTAGGATGACTTGACAGCTGTGTACCAGGCCATAAAAACAATCCATCTAGGGTGGTGCAGGTCAGAAGACTCCAAAAGAAATTTCTTTAAGATGAAATCCATAGAATAAGTATTGTATTTGAAAGAAACAGGAGGAAACTTACATAACTGGAGAATAATGTGGAGCTGAATTAATTAGTGAATTAGTTGAACTACATAGAAATTTCAGCAATTTCTAAAAGATAGTTATTAACTCCACGTTTAATAAAAAAAAGTTACAAAAAGTATGCTATAGGGCACAGTGTGAATAGCATTCATGTAGCCTAGCAATGTGAATATCTAATAAAAATTATGTTCTAACTATGTTAGAAGGATGAAGAATGGAAAATTATGTGCATTTGTGGGCATGGAGAGAGCTCAATCTTCCTGCTCCATAATGGGAAATGGATAGATGATGCTGGGGTGGGGGAAGGTATCTAAGCATGCTACTTAGCTATATAACTACCAAAAGTATTAGGTACACTAATTAAAGGTAGTTGCCTTTGGAAAATGGGAAACAGAGAGGGGTGTGAAGGTCAGAGATTGTGCTGCTGTTTGTTTTTTTTTAACAATCCTTATAGAACTATTTGACTCTTTAGATTACGTAAATGCATAATTATGAGAGAAAAAATAAATCAGTTCAAACATAACTTTCTAAGAAAATCAAACAATGTTCTTACATGCTTGCATTTACAGTAAATTAAAATTTTTTAAATGGTAGGAAAGTTGCCATGATAATCATTAAGGATTATTTTTTTAGTCTTAAAGAATCATAATATAAAATTAACATTTACTTATATTTCTCAACGTAAATAGAAATAACCTATAAAATAACTTCCAAGTCCATTAAAATGTCATTATGTAAAAACTTACTATTAACTTGGAAAGTTAAAACTATGCATTATATCATCCACTCTGAACATAGGGATTTCTCTCACAAGTCTAAAACACAGCTATAATATTTCAAACTTTTATAATTTTTTTCCCCTGGGCTAAATTGTTCAAATTATCATTAAGTCTTATGGCTTTGATAAATAGAACAAGCAAAGGAAAGAGTTTTATTTTACCAATTTCTCCCTTAATACGATATATTCATATTCTCAAATTGGCTGTTTAAACTAGAATGTCCAAATGGGCTTACATATTTATATGGTGGGATGATTTCATTTAAATGTGGTTATCTGTATAGTTAATGAGGCATTGTTTTTAGAAAAAAAGATCAGACTGTTAGCAGTTGACTCTACAATCAATTGTATTAAAATCTTTTTTCTTACCATTCTGAATGAGTTGAACATGGTCTCCCACTAGCCAGAAGAGAGAATCAGTCACAATTTGGAAAAAGTGTAGTAATTCATCTTTTTCTTCTCCCTTAACACAAAAGACAAATCTAATTTATTTTGCTGCAATTTGCTTTATAAAAAAATGACTTCTCTCTGGGGAGTCAGAGGACTTAGTTATTTAAGAGGTACAAGACCTTATGCATGGGTTTACTTCAGAGTCTCTTCTGATACCCATTTTGGTCTTTTCTTTCTTTCCTGCCTTTTTAATGGCCTTTTGCTTTCTTCATGCATGATGTCCTGAAAGTTTGTATTGCAGCACAAAAGTAATGATAACAGCAAAAATATTATGATTGCCAAGATTAATTTTCATAATAATGAAAGTATTTTATCCCTATTATTCTAGCATGGTGTTAGACAGGTATTTAATAGATAGACATGTGTTGACTTAAATAAATAAAAAACCTAAAAAAGCATAAGAAATATCACAGATTAACCATCCCTTTAGTCCAGAAACTGTCTTTGCCAGTTTCACCAAAACAAACAGCAGAAAGGGCATGGTAATCCTCAGTGCTGTCAATCCCCAAGGATAGTGCTGTACTCCTAGACTTCCTAATTTCATTAAAAAGAAAACAATTAGATAATGGCATTGATAAATTTGTGGCTCCTCACATTTGGTTAACAGTTCAATAAATTTGCTGTTAAATCACTTCAAATTTCTAGCATAGGTGTTTTTCTATTCTAATAATTTTCATTTATACCAGTTTTCAGTTTAGACCAGAATATCCTATGTGCACCATACCATGGGATTTATTATCTATATGCTAGACCAAAAAAAAAACAAACCTGCTGCCATTGAGTCGATTCTGACTCATAATGATCCCGCTGGACAAAGAACAACTGCCTTATAGGATTTCCAAGGAGCAACTGGTGACCTTTTGGTTTGCAGCCAAATGCTTAACCACTGCGCCATCAGGGACACATCTATACACTATCCAATTAAAAAAAAAAATCTGGTTGGGAAGCCTGGTATTCAGAATCCAAATCCCCAAAGGAAGGCAAGAATTTTACAACTAGGCCTTTAAGAGAACATTCCAATTAGAAGGACTGGGTTAATATCTTAGACTATTCACTGAAACCACAGAAGAGCACACTTTAGGAATAAGGACTATGAATCAGGGATAAGGGCAATGCTCTAAAATTAACAGGAGAACTGAAATAAACCTGTCCCGATAAAGACTAAGACCAAGCCTCCACAGGATCAACTGATCTGTCAGTATTTAACTGCTCTCAACAGACTTCAGAGAAGTTGAGAGTGTTTTTAATGTATCAATCACGGTGTCCAGAACAGTGTAAAAAAAAGATATGTGAAGAAACAGAAAAATATGACTCATAGTTGAGAAAAAAAAAAAAAACCAGTTAACAAAAACAGACTCTCTGATGATCCAGTTATTAAAACTGTAGTCAAGAACTTAAAAGTAACTACAATAACTATGTTTAAGAATCTACAGGATAAAAGATCCATATAAAGAAAACTAGAAAACACTACTGCCAGAAAGCCAAAGGGATCTACATAAATGGGAAAATATACCATGCTAATGGATAGGTAGACACAACATTATGAAAATGACAATTCTACCCAAAGCAATTTACAAATACAATGCAATCTCAACCCAAATACCAACAACATTCTTTAAAGAGATGGAAAAACTAATCACTAACTTTATATAGGAAGGGAAGAAGCACCGGATAAGTAAAGCACTCTTGAAGAAGAAGAATAAAGTAGGAGGACTCACACTACCTGACCTCAGAACCTACTATACAGCTACGGTAGTCAAAACAGCCTGGTACTGGTACAACAGCAGAAATATTGACCAATGGAACAGAACTGAGAACCCAGATGTAAATCCATCTACCTACAGTCACCTGATCTTCGACAAGGGCCTAAAGTCTATCAGATGGGGAAAGACAGTTTTTCTAATAAATGGTGCTGGCAAAACTGGATGTCCGTCTGCAAAAAAAATGAAACAGGACCCATACCTCACACCATATACAAAAACTAATTCAAAATAGATCGAAGACCTAAATATAAAGCCAAAAACTATAAAGCTCATAAAAGAAAAAAACAGAATCAATGCTAGAGGCCCTAATCTACAACATTAACAGGATAACCAACAACAAACTCTAGAAGATAAGCTAGATAACTGGGATCTTCTAAAAATCAAACACTTATGCTCATCAAAAGACTTCACCAAAAAAGTAAAAACAGAATCTACAGACTGGGAAAAAAATTTTGGACATTACAAGTCAGACAAAGGTCTAATCTCTATGATCTACAAGAAAATCCAACATGTCTACAACAAAAAGACAAATAACCCAATTAAAAATTGGGCAAAGGAAATAGACACTTCACCAAAGAAGACAAACAAGCGGCCAACAGACACAGGAGGAAATGCTCACGAACACTAGCCATTAGAGAAATGCAAATTAAAACCACAATGAGATACCATCTCACCCCCGGCATTACTGGCACGAATCCAAAACACTGGAAATAACAAATGTTGGAGAGGCTGCAGGGAGATCGGAACTCTTATGCACTATTGGTGGGAATGCAAAATAATACAACCATTTTGGAAAATGATATGGTGCTTGCTTAGAAAGCTAGAAATAGAAATACCATACAATTCAGTAATCCCACTCCTAGGAATATATCCCATAGAAATAAGAGCCGTCACACAAACAGACATATGCACGCCCATGTTCATTGCAGCACTGTTCACAATAGCAAAAAGATGGAAACAACGTACATGCCCATCAACAGATGAATGGATAAACGAATGACAGTACATACACAAAATGGAGTATTATGCAACAATAAAGAACAATGATGAATCTGTGAAGCATCTCATAACATGGATGAAACTGGAGGACATTGTGCTGAGTGAAATAAGTCAATCACAAAAGGACAAACATTGTGAGACCTCTACTGTAAAAACCCATGAAAAAGTTTACACATAGAGAAACAATCTTTGTTGGTTATGAGGGATGGGAGGGGTCGGGGGGGGGATACTAAATAGAAAATAGATAAGTGGTAACTTTGGTGAAAGGTAAGACAGTACACAATACTGGGGAAGTCAGCACAACTTGTATAAGAAAAGGTCATGGAAACTCCCCAGACACATCTAAACTCCCTGAGGGACTAAATTGCTGGGCCGAGGGCTGTGGGGACCATGGTCTTCGGGAACATCTAGCTCAACTGGCATAACACACTTTATAAAGAAAATGTTCTACATTCTACATTGGTGAATAGTGTCTGGGGTCTTAAAAGCCTGTAAGCAGCCATCTAAGATACCCCTTCGGGGGCAAGGGAGCAAGGGAGAATGAAAAAAACAAGATACAAGGGAAAGATAAGTCCAAAGGACTAATGGACCACAACTACCATGGCTTCCACCAGACTGAGTTCAGTACAACTAGACAGTGCCCAGCTACCACCACTGACTGCTCCGACCAGGATCACAACAGAGGGTCCTGGACAGAGCTGGAGAAAAATGGAGAACAAAATTCTAACTCACAAAAAAAGGACCAGACATACTGGCCTGCCAGAGACTGGAGAAACCCTGAGAGCATGGCCCCTGGACACTCTTTTAGCTCAGTAATGAAATCACTCCCAAGGTTCACCATCCAGCCAAACATTAGACACCCCCATAAAACAAAATAAGACTAATGGGGCACAACAGTCCAGGGACAAGAACTAGAAGGCAGGAGAGGACAGGAAAGCTGGTAATAGGGAACCCAGGGTTGAGAAAGGACACTATTGACATGTTGTGGGGTTGTTAACCACTGTTATAAAACAATATGTGTATTGTTTAATGAGAAACTATTTGTTCTGTAAACTTTCATCTAAAGTACAATAAAAAAAATTTAAAAAAAAAAAGTAACTCTATACATGCATTATCATAACCATTCTCATTAAATGGTTTTGGTTGGCTTTGGATGCACCTAATTTGTCCTAATATGGACCAAATACATTTGGTCTCCCTATAAATATGGATTCCTCCAACCTAACTAAAATATTATGTGGGCATTTATATATACACAAGCATCTTTAACTTGCATTGAAAATACAACAATACTCAGCCGTCATGGTTCACAACCCAATATCCATTCACCCCACACCCACACCCAGTAGTCTGGTCTACCAATGACTCTTAGAAAGCTTGGATGCATATTAGAAGCACCTGGAGAGTTTTTAAAACTCCCAATGACACTTTCTATTGCTGGTGGGAATGTAAAATGCTGCAGCTGCTGTGGGAAATACTTTGGTGGTTCCTCAAAAAGTTAAATATAGAAATAGTATATGATCCAGCAAATGCCTTCCTGGATATATACCCAAAAGACTTGAAAGCGGTGACTCAAACAGATACTTGTACACCAATGTTCATAGCAGCATTTTTCACAATAGCCAAAAAAGCCAAAAATAAAAAACCTAAAATTCATCAACAGATGAATGGATAAACAAAATGTGGTATATATATATACAATATATAAAAAGGAATGGAGTTCTAATACATGCTACAACATAGATGAACCTCGCAAACATTATGATAAGTGAAATAATTCAGACACAAAAGGAGAAATATGATCCCCACTTATTTGAAATATCTAGAATAGGCAAATGCATAGAGACAGAAAGTAGACTAGTGGTTACCATGTGCTCCAGGAAGAGGGGGGTAGAGTTAAAGCTTAATGGGTACAGAGTTTCTGTTTGAGGTTACTGAAAAGTTTTGGAAACAAATAGTGATGATGGTTACACAACACTGTAATATAATTAATGCCACTGAATCGTACACTTAAAAATAATTAAAATAGCAATTTTATGTTGTATATATTTAAAAAAAAAAAGAATCCACGGAAAAGATGGATATAATAGGTGAAAAAATGGGGAATTTGAGCAGAGGTATGAAAACTCTAAGACAACCAAACAGAAATCAGAGCTGAACAATATGATCTCTGAAACAGAAAATTCACTAGATGGGATTATCATCAGATTAAACACTACAGTTCTACTCTGCACACATGGGGTCATCATGAATCAGAATCACATTGACAGCAACTAACAACTACAACAAAACACTACAGAAAGCATTGGTGAACTTGGAAGACAGACAACTAGAAATCATTCAAATTAAAGTGAACAACAAAAAAGATGAACAGAGCCTCAACAACCTAGTCTCAGAGGGAGAGGAAAGAGAAAGAGGCAGAAAAGTATTGGCTCAAAATTTTCTTAAATGTGAATAAATATATTAACTTACAGATATACACGAAACTCAGCAAACCTCAAGCAGAATAAATATAAAGAAATCCACATCAAAGTTCATCAAAGTCAAATTAGCGAAAACCAAAGAAAAAGGAAAAGTCTTAAAAGCAGCCAGATAAAAACATACATTATATAGCGGGAATAACAATAAGAAAGAAGGCTGAATTTACTTCAGAAACAATGGATGCCAGAAGGCAATGGAACAAAATTTTTTAAGTGCAGAAAGAAAAAATAAAGAAAAACCTTGACAACCTAAAATTACATACATCCAGCAAAAACATGAAAGATATTTTCAAGTAACTTAAAAGCTGAGAGAAGTCATCAGCAGCAGAACTGCACTATAAGAAATGCTAAAAGAGGTTCTTCAGGTTAAAGGAAAATAACAGCAGATGAAAATTCAAAACTAGACACGGTAAGTATAAAAGATAATTTTTTCTGTGCACATCTTTAAATTCTTCAAAAGTCCATAGACTATTTAAAGCAAAAATAACATGTGTGGTGGGTTTTATAATACATGTAAAAGTAAAATTTATAACAAAATAACACAAAAGACAGAAGGTGGTATAAATGGAATGATAAGATTCTCACATTATTCTGTAATGGTATAATATTAATCAAGGTAGATGTGATATGCTAAGAATAAATATTATATCCCTAGAGCAAAGTCATACAAAAAGGTATGGCTAAAAAGCCAAAAGAGAAGACAGAAGTGAATACTAAAAAATACTTGATTAATCCAAACTTAAAAAGGAACAAAGGATAAAGAATACAGGAGACAAATTTAAAAAACAAATAGCAAAATGACAGAATTAAATGCAATTATGTCAAGAACAACATTAAATGAAAATAGATTAAACACTCTAATTAAAAAGTAGAGATGATCAGATTAGATGGAAAAACAAGACCCAGGAATATACTACCTGGTGGCGCAGTGGTTAAGAGCTACAGCAAGTTATAGCTGCTAACCAAAAGGTCAGCAGTTTGAGTCCACCAGCTGCTCCTTGGAAATCCTGTGCGGCAGTTCTACTCTGCCCTATAGGTCCACTATGAGTTGGAATTGACTTGATGGCAACAGGTTTGGTTCAGCTTTTAATAGAAACTCATTTGAAATATAAGACATAGATAGGTTAAAAAGTAAAAGGCTGGAAAAAGATACACCATGCAAACACTAAACTGGAGTGGCTATATTAGTAATAGCAGACAAAGCAGTCTTTGAGATAAGGTGTATTGCCAGAGATATAAAAGAATTATTACATCAAGAAGATATAACAATTCTAAATGTGTATGCCTCTAATAAGAGCGCTTTAAAATACATGAAGCAAAAACTGACAGAACTAACGGGAGAATTAGACAAATTCACAATCATTGTTGGAGATTTTTACATGCTCTCTCATTAAAAACTAGAACATGTAGGCAAAAAATCCGTAAGATTTTAGAAGACTTCAACACTATGAACCAAACTGAACTGACTGACAGGTACAGGACATTACACACAACTGTACTTTGCATGGTACCTTGGTAACTGAAACTCGTGCCTATCGCAAGTTTCAGTTATGATAGCACTGTGCAAGGCAAGGACTGTCTTTAACGGAATATTCACCAAGATAGAACATATGGCGGACCATAAAACAAGGCTGAAAAAATTTCAGAGGACTAAATCACACAGATTATGTTATGTGACCACAACAGAATTAAATTAGAAATCAGTAACAAAGTATCTAGAAAATCCTCAAATATTTGGAAATTAAGCAACACACTGCTAAATAACCTATCCATCACAAAAGAAAAATATATATGGTAATTAGCACAATTCACCCAAGAAGTACTTGTTGAATTGAAATAACCTCTATGTTTTGGTTGAAAATATTTTGACTAGAGAGGATTAGAAAGACCAAGGAGAAAGTTCACCTTTATTCTTTTCCACCACTGGGAGTTATCAATAAAGGTTCTGGACATAGAGAACAGTGCTTTCCTCTAATGTTAAGTAGAAAGGTTTTAGGAAGATGCTATGGAAATAAATGTTTCTTGGTGCTGCACAAAGCTGAGTAGTAAGGCAGACTGTTCAAAAAGTCCTATCGTCTGCTTCAGCTAACATTTTAAAATCTTCTAATGTAGAGATGATTATTTACTTTGTTGTAACTTAAAACATGTAAAGCGATCACACTAATCGTACTTTCACCCAAATACTGCACATTTGAAAAATAACATAGAACATCATCTCAAGAATTAAACTGTTTTGGCTACAAAACAGAAAACACTAAATAAACAACATATATACCTTAGCTGCATTGATGAAACATGTTTGTAATCGTCTCCCCAAAATCAGAAAACTTTCTGCAGCTGATGGAAGTAATTCACTGTAAAATTCCTCTGCATCTTCTCCTGGCTCCAAGCCCACACAGCAATGACTGAAACAAGAGCACAAGTCTGTCACTTACTTTGTGATGATTATAAATTTCAGTTGAATGCTAAAGCTTCTAATGATGTTGTGCCTTAATGAGAATTTTTAGTATCTTTCTTTTGCTGCCAAGTCAATAAAGAACTCTTGTTGGAAAACTGGTCTAAGAACTTTCTGAAAAAGAAAACAGTGGTGTGGACAGTGCCTGTATTTAGATTCAGGACTCATCCTAAAAACCTGTATTTCACCTCCTCAGGAAAGAAAAGACACTTGGTTCACAACAAAGAGAAACAAGGCAAGTATTCAGTGGATGGGATAAAATCAACTAAAATCAACCTTGAGAGGTTAATTCATGAATAGCATTTATGTTAACTGATGCATTTTAGACATCTGATAGCTGAAAAGTACCCAGAGTAGGATTAGCAAGGGACAGCTTAGGAAATCAAACACTCTAACTTTATACCAATTTCTACCTTTCTATAGATCTACAAAGTTCCCTGTGGCACAAACGGTTTGCACTCAGCTATTAAGGTTGGCAGTTTGAATGTACTCAGCAGTACCACAAAAGAAAGACCTGGAGATCTGCTTCTGAAAAGATTATACCCAAGAAAACCTGTGGTACAATTAATTACTTTTGTGTGTGGCCTTTCTAGCCATGGTCTTGTGACTCCCACTCAGGTGACTGGGTGGGGCTGTGCAAAGAAGATAACTGTGGCCCACAGACGGGATTGGTCAGTTGGAGAGAGCAAACTCCAGAGCGGAGAGGAGAACCCACCACCAGCAAAGGAGAGACTTGCAAGAGATGATGCAGTGGGTTTCCCAGCCCATGGAGTAAAAAAGCCGAGTACCTCTGGGCAGAGACCTAGGGCCAGGGAGAAGTCTATGCCTGACCCACAAATTTAGGGCTTGCTCACTTGCACAACTGCGTGAGCCATTTCCTTTATAAGGTTTGTGAGTTCTGTGAAATGTTACAGCAAATGAGCGAACCTGAAGACAGGAGGGAGAGTACAGAGGTGAGAGGGAGTAGTTGATGTTAGAGATGATGGAGTGGTACAGCAGCTTGAAAAAGTTAGACATTTGGGACAACTTTAACTACCACCTCATAGGAACTAGCTTTGTGCTGATTCTTATAAAAGAAATTATTCATTTAAAACCCTATGGAGTAGTTCTACTCTGTAACAACACTTAGAATCCCCATAAGCTGGAATTAACTCTATGGAAATGGGTTTGGTTGTGGCAGATCTACTTTCCTAAGTTCTGCAAAATATCTGCCTGCATATTTCTTATGTCTAAAGGGAAAACAGCAAAAACCCAACTTTAGTAGAAATATTAAATATTAAAGTAGGTAAAAGTTATTTAGAGAAACTGATCCTCTTGAAATGGTGCATAAAATGTAGGTAATAACTGCTTTTCACAGCCAAGGTCACTCCCTGGATATGAACTGAATATACTTGGAAGTTTCAATAATAAAAATAATTTGTGCAGACTAATAGCAAAAAGAGCCCACATCCAAAAATAGGCTCTATGTGTGTATTCTAATGAGGAAGGACTGCTGTTTTGGTCTTTTCAACAAAATGTGCAGACACAAGACAAGCAATGTTGTTGTGTGCTGTCGAGTCAATTCTGACTCATAGCAACTACAAATGGAGTGTGCTAAAAACTAACTGGCTAATGCCCACCTGTATCAAGTTTTTTTCTTTTTCCTGCACTTTGGTTTCTAATGTTAATTATTTAAGAGTATCTATTTGGATTGAAACCATTAATAAATGAAATTATGTTTGTATATTCACAAACATGGGAATCTCTTAAGTCCTCAATTCCAATTCAGAGAGTCTGACTCGATGAATATTTTCATCTAAGCAAAGCAAAAATATAAGCCTTTATTAACTTAAGCAAAGAATTAATCTTGAAAACTGGAGTATAAAAAAAGTTACCTATGTTTGTTGTTCTTTCTAACTGTATACCTTGGATTTGGCCTTTACCTAGTAACAAATCAGGAGTAAGCAATTTAGAAAGCCAGGATTCAATTAGTAAATGCATACTTTCAGTTATCTAACGGATAACATGTAGCATAGGCACTGAGAAGATCTCATTTATTTTATTGCCTCTTTCCAAAAACTATTCTGATCTTTTTTTATGCACTATTTCTAGCATGGCATTATATCAGTTAATTCTGTTTCTAAATAATGACAGTATTTAGGTAACAATGAAATACACAGCTGAGACAGCTACATCAACACAAAGTGAAATTAATAGCTTTTATATATGTTCTCCTATAATATTTTGCTTAAACCTTTCATTTTAGCACCTATTTCATTCTGCCTGTATCAGAACATTTACATGACTGCTGTTGTTAGGTGCCATCAAGTCGGTTCTGACTCATAGAGACCCTATGCATGACGGAACAAAACACTGCTCGGTCCCCTATTTGAGTCCACTGTTGCAGCCACCATGTCAATCTATTTCATTGAGGGTCCTCCTCTTTTTTGCTCCCCTTCTACTTTACCAAGCATGATGTCCTTCTCCAGGGACTGGTCCCTCCTGTTAACATGTCCAAAGTATGTGAGATGAAGTGATGAAGTCTCGTCATCCTCACCTCTAAGGAGCATTCTTGGCTGTACTTCTTCCAAGACAAATTTGTTCGTTCTTCTGGAAGTCCGTGGCATAGTCAATATTCTTCACCAACATCATAATTCAAATGCATCAATTCTTCTTCAGTCTTTCTTATTCATTCTCCAGCTTTCGCATGCATATAAAGTGATTGAAAATACTGTGGCTTGGGTCAGGCGCATCTTAGTTCTCAAAGTGACATCTTTGCTTTTGAACACTTAAAAGTCTTTTGTGGCAGATTTGCCCAATGCAATACATTGTTTGATTTCTTGACTTCTGCTTCTGTAGGTGTTGATTGTGGATCCAAGGTAAAATGACATCCCTGACAATATCAATCTCTTCTCCATTTATCATGATGTTGCTTATTGATCCACTTATGGGGATTTTTGTTTTCTTTATGTTGAGGGGTAATCCATATTGAACACTGTAATCTTTGATCTTCATCAGTAAGTGCTTCAAGTCCTCCTCACTGTCAGCAAGCAAGGATGTGTCATGTGCGTATCTCAGATTGTTAACAAGTCTTCCTCCAATCCTGATGCCATGTTCTTCATATAATACAGCTTCTCAGATTATTTGCTCAGCATATAGATTGAATAAGTATGGTGAAAGGATAAAACCCTGACACATACCTTTCCTGATTTTAAACCACACATAACTGTTAGGCCATCTCTATTGTAAACTTGGAAACCCTGGTGGTGTAGTGGTTAAGTGCTACGGCTGCTAACCAAAGGGTTGGCAGTTCAAATCCACCAGGTGCTCCTTGGAAACTCTATGGGGCAGTTCTACTCTGTCCTATAGGGTCACTATGAGTCAGAATCAACTCGATGGCAACCAGTACTGTAAACTTTTCAAGTATAGGGCGAGTGCCTTAATTTATTCATTCATTTAAATATTCATTAAATAATAAATAGTATATTAGGCATTGAGATTTAGTGGTAAGCATGGTGCTTATGGAGGGAGATTTAGATATTAATCAAATAATCACACAAATAAATAAATACAGAGTTAAAAATAATAAATATTATGAAGCAAAAGCACAACCAAAACCTACCACAGCAGGTTGTTAGCGCTTGTTAGGTAGATGAATAAAAAAGGAACAAATATTGAAAATTAGAATCTACTACTACATCTCTCAAGAACAAGCTGATTTATTACTTCAATTTACCTTAACACTTGTGTAAGTTGGGAAACTGTAGACCAACCACCCTGGATTCGAGAGTAATCTTGACTGAGGACCAAGAGGCAATATTGAATGAGATCATAACAATATATGTCTTGTTTGATTTTCTTCAAATCTGAGCTTCCTAAAGATGTGCTGTTTATTATTTCTAAGGCAAAAGAAAACAAGATATACTTATTTTTGCTCAATAAATACAAGAGCTATTTGTATTTTTATGTGTTGAATAATAACTAAAAACTTATAAAGGAAAAATGCTTGAAATATCAGTGTTAAGATTTCTCTGAATAAATTAGGAACAAATACTAAAATTGCACCCATAAAGGAATTCTTTAGTTACTTAAACAGTGTTAGTTAATCATAAAAATATTTTCCTACCTTTTAACCTCAGCAATATAACAGGGACATTCTGCTCAGGACTTTTTGCGACTTCAGCAGCTAGAGATAATATCCTTGGGTCTGTACCAGTTGGCTTCATTTCTCTTATCACCTATATTTTAACAAAATCAAAGAATGAAGGTCAAACAGCTGTAAAAAATTCACTCTCCAAATGATTCTGAAATATGATTTCAATATAAATGAAAATTTAGCTTTGCTTGCCTTGTTTGAGAAGTGACAGGTAGATTTTTTTTCATTTCTTCTTTATAGGAAACTCTGGCTTTTCTAACCAGTGTACCTCTATTTCCTACTGAACAGCTATAGTAGGAACTATTTATTGAGCACCCACCAAGAGTCAGGAACTACGCTAGGTGCTTAACATTCACTCTCTCAAACCTATACAACAATCCTAGGACAGGAACTAACATTCTTTTATCATATAAGAAAAACTAATGGTGCAGAAAAGAGAAAACATAGCAAGTCTGAGCCTGCTACCCTTTCTGCTTACAAGGTTGACCCTTGGTTGCCAAAGTTGGATTTTGGCACCATTCCTTGATAAGAGAGGCTCACTGTACCTACACTGTTGGTACACTGTAGTGTATGCTGAACATCTGCTTTCCTTCTGGGAGTCTGGAGTTCTGGTACATGCTAGGCAAATGGTGCCTCTGTGACCAGTTGCCAGTAAAAATCCTGGGCACTGAGTTTCTAGTGAGCGTCCCTGGTAGACAATATTCCACACATTGTTACAAGTCACTGTTAAAGGCATTAAAATTGTCCTGTGTGACCATCAGTGGGAAAGGGTTCTTGGAAACTTGCACCTGGCTTCCTCTGGACTTCTCACATATGCCTTTTCCTTTGCAGATTTTGCATTATATCTTTCTGCTATATTAAATTACATCTGTGAGTATAACTATATGCTATTCTCCTAGCGAATTACCAAACCTGGGGGTGGCCTTGTGGACCCCCAACACACTGAGGCTCAGAAATGTCAAGTTATATAAGATAACTAAAGCTTGTTTGTAAAGAGCATAATGAATAAAATCAATTTCCTAAAATTAAAAAATATTCACATTCAATTCTAACTTGTTAAAACTTTTTATACATACAAAGTATTAATATAAGGTATGTTAAAAGATCAAAGATATCATTAAATAAAAAATATAATATTTGCTTAATTAGAATTAATAAAAGCTAACATATATGCAAGTTCAAGTTGAAGCTGAAGAAAATTAGAGCATGTCCATGAGACCCAAAATACAACCTTGAGTATATCCCACCTGAATTTAGAGACCATCTCAAGAATATATTTGATGCATCGAACACTAATGACCGAAGACCAGATGAGTTGTGGAATGACATCAAGGACATCATACATGATGAATGCAAAAGGTCATTAACAACACAAAGAAAAGACCAAAATGCATGTCAGAAGAGACTCTGAAACTTGCTCTTGAATGTAGAGTTGCTAAAGCAAATGAAAGAAGTGAAGAAATAAAAGAGCTGAACAGAAGATTTCAAAGGGCAGCTCAAGAAGACAAAGTATTATAGTGAAATGTGCAAAGACCTGCAGTTAGAAAACCAAAGGGGAAGAACACGCTCAGCATTTCTCAAGCTGAAAAGAACTGAAAAAATTCAAGCCTTGAGTCACAATATTGAAGGATTCTATGGGCAAAATATTGAATGACGGAAGGAAAATCAAAAGAAGATGGAAGGACTACCCAGAGTCACTGAACCAAAAAGAACTGGTCGATATTCAACCATTTCAGGAGGCAGCACATGATCAGGAACCAACAGTACTGAAGGAAGAAATCCAAGCTGCACTGAAGGAAATGGTGAAAAACATGGCTCCAGGAATTGATGGAATACCAAAAGAGATGTTTCAACAAACGGATGCAGCACTGGAGACTCGCCTATGTCAAGAAATTTGGAAGGCAATTACCTGGACAACTGACTGAAAGAGATCCATATTTGTGCCCATTCCAAAGAAAGGTGATCCAACAGAATGAGAAAATTATTGAATAATATTATTAATATCACAAGCAAGTAAAATTTTGCTGAAGATCACTCAAAAGCAGTTCCAGCAGTACATCGACAGGGAACTGCCAGAAGTTCAAGTCAGATTCAGAAGAAGACATGGAACCAGGGATATTACTGCTGATGTGTGATGGATCTTGGCTGAAAGCAGAGAATATCAGAAAGATGTTTATCTGTGTTTTACTGACTATGCAAAGGCATGCGACTGTGTGGATCGTAACAAATTATGAGCAACATTACAAAGAATGGGAACTCCAGAACACTTAATTGTGCTCATGAGGAACCTGTATATAGAACAAGAGGCAGTCATTTGAACAGAACAAGGGCATACTGCACGGTTTAAAGTCAGGAAAGGTGTGTGTCAGTGTTGTATCCTTCCACCATAATTATTTAATCTGTATGCTGACCAAATAATTTGAGAAACTGGACTATATGAATACGAATGTGGCATCAGGACTGGAGGAAGACTCATTAACAACCTATGACATGCTGACGATACAACCTTACTTGCTGAAAGTGAAGAGGACTTGATGCACTTACTGATGAAGATCAACAACTACAGCCTTCAGCATAAGGAAAACAAAAATCTCACAACCAGATCAATACGCAACATAATGATAAATGGAGAAAAGATTGACATTATCAAGGATTTCATTTCACTTGGATCCACAATCAACGCCCATGGAAACTGCAGTCAAGAAATCAACCAATGTATTGCATTGGGCAAATCTACTGCAAAAGAATCTCTTTAAAGTATTCAAAAGCAAAGATATCGCTTTGAGGACTAAGGTGTACCTGACCCAAGCCATGGTATTTTCCATCGCCTCATGTGCATGGAAAAGCTGGACAATGAATAAGGAAGACTGAAGAATTCACATTTGCAAACTATGGTGTTGGTGAAGAATACTGAATATATCATGGACTGCCAAAAGAATGAACAAATCTGTCTTGGAAGAAGTACAGCCAGAATGCTCCTTAGAAGGGAGGATGGTGAGACTTTGTTTCATGTACTTTGGACATGTTATCAGGTGGGACCAGTCCCTGGAGAAGGACATCATGTTTGGTAAAGTAGAGGGTCAGCTAAAAAGAGGAAGACTCAACTAGAGGAATGACACAGTAGCTGCAACAACAGGCTCAGGCATCATAATGGCTGTAAGGATGGTGCAGGATCAGGCAGTGTTTCGTTCTGTCGTACACAGGGTCACTGTAAGTTGGAATCGACTTGACAGTATCTAACAATAACAACAACAACAAATTTTAAGTGTTTACTATGAGCTAAGCGCTGTGCTAAATCTGTTTATATGCATTATCTTATTTAATTCTCACAACAGTATTATGAGGTAGAATCTCTTCTCATCGTTATTCTATAGATTAAAAAAAAAAAATGAAACTTCAGGAAGTTAACATCCTTGTCCTGGCTTCACCAGCATGTGGAGAATCAGTAATCAAATCCCAATCAGTATGACTGCAAAGCCTGTGGTTTTAACTAAAATATTTATTACATCTCTTCCCATGTAACACCATAAAAAATGCAAACCATATTACCAAATGATCTACTTCTAACTCACTTTCTAACTACTATTCTTGATAACTGGCATCACAGTCCATCTTTCATACTGAAGAGTTAGCTATACCACAGGCATCCAGAATTCATCTTTTATTAGATAAAATACAAATCATTAAAAAAAATTTTAAAGAAAGCCTGACACACAGCAAGCACACAGTTTTACAAAAGAGTGCATAGAGTTATTTCATTCTTTCCAATAGTGCATTACGCTAGGCTTCCTTTGTAAGAGTTTATCAAAATAATTCTGTAGAAGAATCACAACCTAAATGAGGGAAATGCAAAATAGAATTTCAAACTCTCATGGAATGTAGACTTTCTGGAGCTATGGAGGCTGCATGAACCCCCCAAAATACTGCCCTGAGATAATCTTTAAACCTTAAACCAAATACGTTCCCTGAAATCTTCTTAAAACCAAACAGTCTAGCTTAACCAGTAAAAAATGTCTGCCTTGAGCATTACGCTCTTTTTAAGAATTATCTATGCAGGATAAAAGTGACAACAGAAACTCGAAACATTAGAGAGGAATCTTAGGGAGCAGTGAGTTTATGTTAATGGGGGAGGAACGACTCAGGAAAGGAGCGAAAGAGGCGGGGCCAACATGGTGGAATAGTCAGATGCTTCCGGTGGACCATCTTACAACAAAGACCCAAAAAAAACAAGTGATTCAATTATATATGGCAATCTGGGAGCCCTGAACATCAAAGGCAGAGTTGAGGAACCAGACTCAGTGGCAGGGGGTGGGAGAGATGCCTTGGAAGCAGCGAGGAGTTGCCAGAACTGAACCAGTGAGACCCTGAGCCCTTCAGGTCTGATCAGCTCGGGGGTGAGCGGTGAGGCAGGCAAGCGACAGTGCTTGGAAGGCACATTTTCCACACCAGGAGAGACACAGCACCAGAGACTCTACATGGCCACCCAGTACCAGTAAGAAGCAGCCCTCCACAAAAGATAAGTACTTGCGTACGGCTTAAAGCATGGATCAAAAACACCCCCCTTAGGGAAAAACTACTCTCCCATTTACCTCCCCACTCCCTGCTCTGCATTGGGTCCCGGACAGGCTTCAGCAACTCCCGAGTCCCCTGAGTCAGAAGAAGGATCCATCACACGCCCAGAGCCATTCTTACTGCCTTGGAGAGCGAACAAACTAACAAACAGAGGAAAAAATAAACTGCTGGCTCCACTAAGCCAGGAACCCAGGGTAGGCACAGCTCCTTTGCCTAGGTACAGGCATAAGGGATCCATGGACTTTGAGTGCCTTTCCCCCTGCAGAGACTTGTGTGGGCCCATTTCAACAGCGTAGGCCCTTATTACCACAGTACAACAGGGTATATACCTGAAGTCTAACTTGAACTGTTTCAGCTGTGAAGTGGCAGGTTCGTGACATTTGACACTACTCTGCCTATTAAACAGGGTCTTCACCTACCCATATCAGGGGCCTGAGGACTGGTGGCTCCGCCCACGTCACCTAGTCACCTGCAGTAGGGGCCCAAGAATAAAAGGTGACCCCCAGTCCTTACAGCCAACAGCATTAGGTGCTCAGAGTCTGGCAGCAAAAACCACCCACCTACACGATCTAGGGAACAGGGACACGCCTTCCTCCTGGACAAATGGGGGCAGACGTCAGCCCCATGCCTTGCTCAGAGTGTGTCCCCCGGATGCAGCCAGATGCCTGTGCCTACACCAATCACACATGCGTGTCTAGGACTGTAAGTGAGACCCTACACCACACACTTGGTGGCTATCTACCTGGGCATCTCAGCTGAATCCATACAGGAGGAGTGGGCTGACTCCTGAGCTCATATACCTAGTCAAAGACCTAACCACCTGGTGACAGGGCATTAGAGCTTCAAGAGTGCCAGTAATCAAACTAGCTCATACGAGCAGCCTATTTAGGCATGTCAAAACTACACAAGAAGCTAGGACACAGTAAGCAAACATAATAAACATAGTAATTTAAGGATGGCTCGGACACAACAGTCAATATCAAATCACATAAAGAGGCAATACATGATGTCTTCAGCAAGCTCCCAAAATAAAGAACCTAGAAATTTTCCAAAGGAGGAAAATTTCTTGGAATTACCAGAGGCAGAATACAAAAGATTAATATACACAACTCTTCAAGAAATTAGGAAGGAAATTAAGAAAAAGCAGAACATGCAATAGAGAAAATTAAAAAGATAAGAGAAGAGCATAATGACAAATTTAATAGGCTGCAAGAATCCATAGAGAGACAGTAATCAGAAATCCAGAAGATTAACAATAAAACTTCAGAATTAGACAACTCAATAAAAGTCATAGGAGCAGAACTGAGGAAATGGAAGTAGGAATTAGTGAGATGGAAGATAAACCACTTCACACTAACTTATTTGAGGAAAAATCAGATAAAAGGATTTTAAAAAATGAAGAAACCCTAAGAATTATGTGGGGCTCTATCAAGAGGAATAACCTATGAGTGACTGGAGTACCAGAACGGGGGGAGATAAGAGAAAATACAGAGAGAATTGTTGAAGATTTGTTGGCAGAAAACTTCCCTGATATTGTGAAAGATGACACGATACCAATCCAAGATGCTCATCAAACCCCACAAAAGGTAGAGGCCAAAATAAATTCAAGACATATTATAATCAAACTTCCCACAACCAAAGATAAAGAGAGAATTTTAAGAGCGGCTAGTGATAAACGAACAGTCATCTACAAAGGAGAGTCAATAAGAATAAGCTCGGACTACTCAGCAGAAACCATGCAGGCAAGAAGACAATGGGATGACATATATAAAGCCTTGAAGGAAAAAAAAACTGCCAGCCAAGAATTATATACCCAGCAAAACTGTCTCTCAAATATGATGGTGAAATTATGACATTTTCAGATAAACAGAAGTTTAGGGAATTTGCAAAAACCAAACCAAAATTACAAGAAATAATAAAGGGAGTGTTCCAGTTAGAAAATCAGTAACATCAGATAACAACCCAAGACTAGAACACAGGACAGAGCAAGCAGATATCAACCCAGACAGGGAAGTCACAAAAGTAAATCAAAGCTAAAACACTGAAAATAGGGAAAAAGATGTCAGTATGTAACAGATGACAACATTAAAACAAAAAAGAGTAACTTAAAAAATGTAGACATAGATTTTTCATATAGAGAGAAAGTCAAAGCCATACAAAGACATAAAAGACTGGTATAAACTCCGAAAAATAGGAGTAAATATTAAGGTAACCACAAAGGAAACTAACAATCCTACAAGTCAAAATAAAAAACTAGAAAAATATAAAGACTCAGCAAACACAAAATCAACAACAATGAAAAAGATGAAAAGAAAAGACATAAGGAAAAATGACTCAGCACAGAAAATTAAGTGAACAAAAAACTGTGAACAACACACAAAAAAAGACATGAAAATGGCAGCACTAAACTCACACCTATCAATAACTACGCTGAATGTAAATGGACTAAATAAGCCAATAAAGAGACAAAGTGACCAACTGGATAAAAAAAACACGATCCGTCTATATGCTGCCTACAAGAGACACACCTTAGACTTAAAGACACAAACAAACTAAAACTCAAAGGATGGAAAAAAATATATTAAGCAAACAACACTCAAAAAAGAGTAGGAGTGGCAATAGTAATCTCTGACAAAATAGATTTTAAAGTAAAATCCATCACAAAAGATAAGGAAGGACACTCTATAATGAAAAAAGGGTCAATACACCAGGAGGACATAACTTAAAGTAAAATCCATCACAAAAGATAAGGAAGGACACTCTATAATGAATAAAGGGTCAATACACCAGGAGGACATAACTATAATAAATATTTACACACCCAACGACAGGGCTCCAAAATACATAAAACAAACTATAACAGCACTGGAAAGAGAGATAGACAGCTCCACAACAATAGTAGGAAACTTCAACACACCACTTTCGGTGAAGGGCAGAACACCCAGAAAGAAGCTCAACAAAGACACAGAAGAGCTAAATGCTACAATCAACCAACTTCATATCATAGACATTTACGGAACACTCCACCCAACAGCAGGCAACTATACTTTCTTGTCCAACGCACATGGAACATTCTCCAGAATAAACCACATATTAGGCTATAAAGCAAACGTTAACAAAATCCAAAGCATCGAAATATTACAAACAATCTTTTCTGACTATAAAGCCATAACAATAGAAATCAACAACAGAATAAGCAAGGAAACAAAATCAAACACATGGAAACTGAACAACACCTTGTTCAAAAACTACTGGGTTACAGAAGGAATTAAGGATGGAATCAAGAAATTCATAGAATCAAACGAGAATGAAAACACATCCTAGCAGAACCTTTGGGACACAGCAAAAGCAGTGCTCAGCGGTCAGTCTACAGCAATAAATGCACACATCCAAAAAGAAGAAAGGGCCATAATCAAAACATTAACTCTACAGCTGGAACAAGTAGAAAGAGAGCAGAAAAAGAAGCCCTCAGGTGCCAGAAGAAAGGAAATAATAAGAATTAGAGCAGAATTAAATGAAATAGTGAATAAAAAAACAATTGAAAGAGTTAGCAAGACCAAAAGCTGGTTCCTTGAAAAGATCAACAAAATTGATAAACCACTGGCCAAACTGACAAAAGAAAAACAGGAGAGGAAGGAGATAACCCATATAAGAAGTGAGATAGGTGATATCACAACAGACAGAACTGAAATTAAAAGAATCAGAATACTATGAAAAATTGTACTCTGCCAAATTTGAAAACCTAGAGGAAATGGACAAATTTCTAGAAACTCACTACCTACCTAAACTAACACAAACAGAGGTAGAACAACCCATAACAAAAGAAGAGATTGAAAAGTTATTTAAAATACTCCCAACAAAATAAAAGCCCTCGCCCGGATGGCTTCACTAGAGAATTCTACCAAACATTCAAATAGTTAACACCACTACTACTAAAGGTATTTCAGACAACAGAAAAGGATGGACTACTCCCACACTCATTCTATGAAGCCAGCATAACCCTGATACCAAAACCAGCTAAAGACACACAAAAAAAGAAAATTACACACCAATATCCCTCGTGAACACTGACGCAAAAATACTCAACAAAATTCTAGCCAATAGAATTCAGCAACATATCAAAAAAATAATTCACCATGATCAAGTGGGATTTATACCAGGTATGCAGGGATGGTTCAACATTAGAAAAACAATCAATGTAATTCATCACATAAATAAAACAAAAGACAAGAACCACATGATCTTATCAATTGATGCAGAAAAGGTATCTGACAAAGTCCAACACCCATTCCTGATGAAAATTCACAACAAAATAGGAATAGAAGGGAAATTCCTCAATATAATTAAGGGCAGTTATACAAAGCCAACAGCCAACATCATCCTAAATGGAGAGACTCTGAAAGCATTCCCTTTGAGAATGGGAACCAGACAAGGATGCCCTTTATCACCACTCTTATTCAACACTGTGCTGGAGGTCCTAGCCAGAGCAATTAGGCTAGAAAAAGAAATAAAGGGCATCCAAATTGGTAGGGAAGAAGTCAAAGTGTCTCTATTTGCAGATGGTATGATCTTACACACAGAAAACCCCAAAGAATCCACAAGAAAACTACTGAAACTAATAGAAGATTTCAGCAGTTTCAGGATACAGGATAAACATACAAAAATCAGTTGGATTCCTTTACACTAACAAAGAACCTCAAAGAGAAAAATCAGCAAATCAATACCATTTACAATAGCCCCCAAGAAGATAAAATACTTAGGAATAAATTTAACCAGAGACATCAGAGATCTATACAATGAAAACTACAAGACACTACTGCAAGAAACCAAAAGAGACCTGCATAAGTGGAAAAATATACCTTGCTCATGGATAGGAAGACTCAACATTGTAAAAATGTCAATTCTACCCAAAGCAATCTACAGATACAATGCAATCCTGATCCAAATTCCAACAGCATTTTTTAATGAGATGGAGAAACAAATCACCAACTTCATATGGAAAGGGAAGAGGCCCCGAGTAAGTCAAGCATTACTCAAGAAAAAGAACAAAGTGGGAGGCCTCACACTACCTGATTTTAGAACCTATTATACTGCCACGGTAGTCAAAACAGCCTGGTACTGGTACAACAACAGAAACATAGACCAATGGAACAGAACTGGGAATGCAGACATAAATTCATCCACTTATGAGCAGCTGATATTTGACAAAGGCCCAAAGTCCGTTAATTGGGGAAAAGACAGTCTCTTTAACAAATGGTGCTGGCATAACTGGATATCTATCTGCAAAAAAATGAAACAAGACCCATACCTCACACCATACACAAAAACTAACTGAAAATGGATAAAAGACCTAAATATAAAATCTAAAACAATAAACATCATGGAACTAAAAATAGGGACAATGCTAGGAGCCCTAATCCATGGCATAAACAGAATATGATCCATAAGTAACGACATACAAGCACCAGAAGAGAGACTAGACAAATGGGACCTCCTAAAAATCAAACACTTATGCTCATCAAAAGCCTTCACCAAAAGAGTCAAAAGACAACCTACAAACAGGGAAAAAATTTTTGGCTACTACAAATTTGATTAGTGTCTAATCTCTAAAATCTACATTATACTACAAAACCTCAACAACAAAAAGACAAATAATTAAAAAATGGGCAAAAGAGATGAACAGGCACTTCACCAAAGAAGATAATTGAGGCGGCTAACAGACACATAAAGAAATGCTCACAATCAATAGCCATTAGAGAAATGCAGATCAAAACTACAATGAGATATCATCTCACCCCATCAAGGCTAGCATTAATCCAAAAACCACAAAATAATAAATGCTGGAGAGGTTGTGGAGAGACTGGAACACTTATACATTGTTGGTGGGAATGTAAAATGGTACAACCACTTTGGAAATGGATTTGATGCTTCCTTAAAAAGCTAGAAATAAAAGTACCATACAATCCAGCTATCCCGCTCTTTAGAATATATCCTAGAGAAATAAGAGCCATCACACGAATAGATATATGCACACCCATGTTCACTGCAGCACTGTTCACATAGCAAAGAGATGGAAAAAACCTAGGTGCCCATCAACGGACCAATGGATAAACAAATTATGCTACATCCACACAATGGAATACTACACAAAGATAAAGAAGAAGGATGAAGCCATGAAATGTCTTAAAACATGCAGGAAGCTGGAGGTCATTATGCTGAGTGAATTCAGTCAGTCAAAGAAGGACAAATATTGTATAAGACCACTATTATAAGAACTCAAGAAAAGGTTTAAACACAGAAGAAAACATTCGTTGATGGTTACGAGTGTGGGGAGGGAAGGTGAGGGTTATTCACTAACTAGACAGTTGATAAGAATCATCTTAGGTGAAGGGAAGGACAGCACACACTACAGGAGAAGTCAGCACAACTGGACTAAACCAAAGTTAAGAAGTTTCCTGAATACAATCAAACACTTTGAGGGACACAGTAGCAGGGGTAGGGTTCTGGGGACCATGCTTTCAGGGGACATCTAGGTCAACTGGCATAACAAAGCTTATTAAGAAAATGTTCTGCATCCTACTTTGGTGAATGGCGTCTGCAGTCTTAAAAGCTTGCAAGAGGCCACCTAAGATGTATCAATTGGTCCCAACCACCTGGAGTAAAGGAGAATGAAGAACACCAAAGACACAAGGAAAGTATTACCCCAAGAGACAGAAAGGGCCACATAAACCAGAGACTTCACCAGCCTGAGACCAGAAGAACTAGATGGTGCCTGTCTACTGCCAATGACCGCCCTGACAGGGAACACAACAGAGATTCCCAGATGAAGCAGAAGGGTGGGGTGCAGAACTCAAAGTCTAGTAAGAAGACGAGACTTAATGGTCTGACCGAGACTGGAGGAACCCTGGAAAGCATGGCCCCTGGATTCTCTATCAGCCCAGAACTAAAACAATTCCTGAGGCCAACTCTTCAGACAGGGATTGGACTGGACCGTGGGGCATAAAGTGATACTCGTGAGGAGTGTGCCTCTTAGCTCAAGTAGATACAAGAGACTAAACGGGCAGCTTCTGTCCAGCGGTGAGATGGGAAGGCAGAGAGGTAGGAGCTGGTTGAATGGACATGGAGAATCAGGGGTGCAAAGGAGGAGTGTGCTGTCACAGTATGGGGAGAGCAATTAGAGTCACATAACAATGTATGTATAAATTTTTGTATGGGAAAAAATTTAAAAAGAAAAGGAATGAAAATGGTTGCACAACTCTAAGAATGTAATCAATGTCACTGAACTGCACATGTAGAAATGGTTGAATTGATTTGTTTTGTACTTGTATATTCTCAATAAAAACAAAGCGTGTATCAAAATATATTTAAACATCCCCTTTATTGATAGTCATTCAGGTTGTGTGCTATTATAAGCAACGCTGCAATGAATATCAACGTATATGTCTTTTTGTACTCGTGCTAGTATTTTTGTAGGATGAATTCCTTGAAGTTGGATGGCTGATCACAGGGTATACATATTTTACATTTTGATTAGATAATGCCAAATTTTTCTATGAAATGTGTTTCCAATTTGTATTCCCACCACCAAGATATAAGGGTGTTCACTTTCTTATACCTGCACTAATACCTGTTATCTTTTACCTCTTTGCCAATCTGTGAGATGAAAATTGGCATCATGTTATTTTAATTTGTATACCTTTATTAGGAAAACTAGGCATATTTTCATGTTCACTGGCCATTTCTTCTTCTATATATTTTCTACTCACATTCTTTGACCATTTTTCTAGCAGTTTGTTTGCCTTATTCTTTTGTAGAAGCTTTTCATACACGGATATGAACTCTATCTTTGTACTAACTGTAAACAGTTTCTCTTTGTCTGCCATTACATTTGAGTATGGTGTCTTTACTGTAAGCTTAAAATTTTTTTATGTATTCAAATACAACAATCTTTTCCTCTATGGCTTCTACTTTTTGTGTCTTGCTGAGAAAGGTCCTTCCTACTCAAAAATCTAAAAAGTTTTAAAAGAACAAATGTACATAACTGTCATTAAATTCCTGAGGTAATTAGCCAAGAATAGACATAAAAGAAGAAATCTGAAATGTCATTTTTGTCATACAATAGGTTACTGTAAATATATTTGGGTATACTTTTGAACTCTATTCAGTTCCATTAATCTATTTGTTTATTCCTGGGCTAGTACAACATAGTTCTTTTTAATATACATTTGGGAGAAAGTTGTACTAGAATGTAAGCTTCATGAGGCCCAAACCCAGAGTAGCCTTGGTGACTGCCTTACTCTTTGGTTAATTGCTATATTCTGTGTCTACACTAGTTAGTACCTGGCATGTGGTAGGTACTTAATGAATACATGTTCAAAGAATGAGTAAGTGCACAGACCTTGCATATTCCAAGACTCAATTTCCTAACCCTCTGCTTTTTTCCCTGTTACAATACGGAAACCTCAGATTTCTGATTGAAAGTCATTTTGAAATAGTAAGATAGGCTTCAAACATAGTTCTTGTCCTCCTGGTTAACATAATAAAACATCACTGAAACATGATCATCACCAAACATTTGTGTGTAGGGCACTATGTTAGATGCAAGGTCACAATGATTAATGATGTTCTAGTTGGGAAAGAAAAGGCATAAATCTATCTATATACATATAAAAAGAAACATAAAATACACTATATTAAGTGTCAAATAGCTAACACAAATGATAAGATCATTGAGTCAGAGGGTTGGTCTTCTCTGAAACAGTTTTTTAGATTTATAAATAAAATAGCAATTCCTGTCTCCTAGAATAATTAAGGAGCCCTGGTGGTGCAGTGGATGGTGGAGAGCTCAGCTGCTAACCAAAAGGTCAGCAGTTTCAATCTACCAGCCACTCCTTGGAAACGCTATGGGGCAGTTCTACTCTGTCCTATAGGCCACCATGAGTCAGAATCAACTTAATGGCAACAGGTTTTTATTTTTTAAGAATAATTAAGATACAGAGCCACCAAGGATGGTCCCCGAATGTTCTACGACAGTAGAGCTAGACCTTAATAATAACTATTTGGAGAGTTCTTATTATATGCCATTCATTTTTCTTAATGTTTTCATATATTAACTAACTTAATCCTCTCAACAATTTTAAGAGATAAACCAAAAAAAAAAAGCCATTGCCATCGAGTTGAATTCTGACTCACAGTGACCCTACAGGACAGAGTAGAACTGCCTTATAGGGTTTTCAAGGCTGTAATCTTTATGGAAGCCGACTGCAATTATCTTTCTCACATGGAGCAGCTAGTGGGTTTGAACCACTGACCTTTCAGTTAGCAGCTGAACGCTTAACCACTGCACCACAAGGGCTCCTATTCTAAGAGATAGGTACTATTATTTTTCCCTGATTTTAACCATAGACAGCCTTAACTTTGGAGAGTTTAATTAGTTTGCACAAAATCACACTGCTAGGTATGAAGCCAGAGTTCAAACCCAGAAATTCTGGCTCCAGAATCTGAGCGCTCAACTATTACATGAGTTTTCAACCCAAGGAAAACCAAACCTGTTGCCGTTGAGTCAATTCCTACTCATAGCAACCCTACAGGACAGAGTAGAACTGCCCCATAGGGCTTCCAAGGAGTGGCTGGTGGATTCAAACCGTTGACCTTTTGGTTAGCAGCCCATCTCTTAACCACTGGTAGGCCCTAAAAGAGCAGAATTTAGACAAGCAGATAGGTTGAAGGAGACATTCATCTACTCATCTGAACAATAAATCAGGGCTTCAAATCAGTTTGTTTCTGTTGAAACCTTTGATGAGAATTTATATTTCTAGTAAGTTCCCACACAGTGCTAATGCTGCTGGTTAGGGACCAATTCTGAGAACCACTAGTAGAGTAGTGGTTCTCAAAATTTATGATACATAAGAATCACCTGGGGATCTTGTTAAACTGTAGATTGTGATTCGGTGTATCTGGGGAGGAACCCTAGTGGCTCAGCGGTTAAGAGCTCGGCTGCTAACCAAAACGTCAGCAGTTCGGAATCTACCAGCCGCTCTTTGGAAACCCTATGGGGCAGTTCTACTCTGCACTCGTAGGGTCGCTATGAGTTGGAATTGATTCAACAGCAATGGGTTTGGGGTGGAAATGCAAATTATTAGCAGGGGTTCGAACTGGAAGGAACTGGTTGGTAGCCCTGCAATAAATTGACCAATCTGGCCACGATAGAAGAAAGGGAGTAAAGCTCAATTTACATAACTACAATGAAGAATGTCAACCATCTGTAATGTAAAGTTCTTTTGTGTGCTTCAGTTGGGCTCCAAAGCAACACTTCTCCCATCTTTACTGTTAAATTAATAAACTCTGACAGAAAAAATAAACAAACATTGTGGCAATTATTTATCAATTATGGATGCTATTACCCTGTCGCCAGAGCAACAGCTCCAGCGTCTGCCTTGATCCTACAAGTCACGTCTCCCTCGCCGTGCCTGTTACCGCATCCACGGATTACTGTGAAGAAAATGAAAGAAGGCAAGTGATCCTAAACATATGCAGTCACCAACTCTGAATCCTCTTTTTTTCCCTCCCTCCACGTCCCCTCTCCCAGCCCTAACTCCCTCAGGCACTTCCTCGGGAACACAAAGGTCCGAGAACGACTGCTGAGGTAACGGCGTCGTCTCCACTCAGGTTCAAGGACCGAGGCTCTGAGATCCGCGGGCTTATTTACTCCGGGTTCTAGTCCCGGTTTTGGCGCTATCAGGCCTTGGGCAAGACACCAGGCCTTGTGCCCAGACACAGCCCCTTCCCGGACCTCAGTTTCCAGAGAAGTACTCGGCAAAAGGCCCTTTTAACATCGAGCAGAAAGGGCTGAGACATACCTGGTTACTTGCCCCAGGAGCCGGGGATCCGGGCCTCCCGGTATACAGAGGTCCTCTCCTTCCCCGGCCACCACCTTAGGTCCGTTATTTCATCTTCGCTTCGGGCTCCTCCACCCAAAGGCCCAGCTCCCACTACGCGCCTCAGACGCGCGGTCTTCCCAGTGCTGCGTGCGTCGCAACAGCGCGGGAAGGGGGCTGGAAGCGGGACCAGACGCCACCTAGCCAAGGGGCGGGGCGCCCTTCGCCAGGCAGCCAGTCAGCTCGCAAGCGCGCCCGGTGGGGCGGAGCGCGTCGGGCGCGGGGCGGGGTCTGCGGTGGCAGACACACGCAGCTGCAGCTGCTTGAGGCTGAGGTGGTAGATTGTAGTGAGGCCGGTGGTGGAGGCAAAGTCGGAGTCAGAGGGTAATGATGAATGGAGCGGCGGGACACTCGCACCTCGGCAGTCGCGAGCGAATTCTCAAGTTGGGCGAGAGTTTCGCGAAGCAGCCGCGCTGCGCCTTCCACACCGTGCGCTGTGAGTTGTTTCTACCTGGGGGAAAAGGAGGAGCCTCGGGGATGGGGGTGTGGGGACACAAACCCCTCCGAATTCTGTTCCCACGGTCCTTTAATTTTCTGGAGAATGAGGGACCCAGCTCCCCTGCCTGGACTCCAGGGGGTCCCGAAGAAGGAGTCGGAGCCGAGCAGTTGTGGGTAAACCCACAGAAGAATTTGAGACCAACCGGCAGGAAGGTGAAACTTTGTGGAGAAGGGCTGCGGAGGGGACTGTCAGACAGACGTGACGGGTGGATGATGCAGAGGTGGAAAGGAAAATAATAAGGTGACAGATGCAAGAGTGCAAAGGACCGAACTATTCTCAATTATGCAGAGGGAAGGGATTTCTTTGAAGCTGGGAGGGAAACAGCCGCTGCTTTCTCTTTCTCGTCTCTTGCTGGTGCGTGTCCTTATTTAGTGTGTTCTGGAGAAGATATTCTGAACCATCCCAATAATCCGTATTTCTTTTGGAATTCTGATTTCATTCAGTCAATTATCAAGTATTGATTATGAAAGTATTGGAGAGTGTGTTATTAAGTTCTTTATTTGGAAGATATTTACCTCCCTGTGACTTCTACCTTTTGGTTTTCCTATATCCTCTGGAACTAGTTTTAATAAATCGTTTACTTTTATGTTGTTGAGCTAGAAAAGGGAACTCTTTTGCTTTAATAATTGACTGGTGTAGATTACAGGAAGCAATATTGCATATTATGCTTTTGTATGTAAAAATTCATTTTTTTTGCATAATAGCCCTCAGAATTCATTCTAGAGCTGGAAGGAAACGTTGAGATCATTGAATCATGACCTCTCATTTTTCTGTGGCAAATTGCAAAGTAGGTATTTTTTTCACTTCCTTTCTCCACCTCTGCCCTTCTTCACAGTAATTCTGCCCTGGCTTATCCAGAGACCTTTATGAGTTTTGCTCTGAAGTGGTCCATGTTTCAATCAAAACTCCTAACAAAAATTTACATTCTCCAAAAGTTTACTTAAGTTGTGACTGTAGTAACTTATTTTTATTAGAATAAAATATTTTTATTGAAGGTTTTATGGAAGAGTTTTATTAAGAAAAATTATTTTGCTGTGTATATTCTCAACAACAACAAAATAAATAAAATTTAAAAGAAAAATTACCATCCAATGGTGGAATAAATGGGGGAGATATTTGTGAACAGAAGATTTTCAACAGTGCATCTTGTTTGTTCTTCTTTACCTTACTCTCTTGTCCAAGGCTCCCCACAGTGAAACAGCTAGTGCTCCCTGTGCAGTTTCTCTCCCTCTTTAGTCCCATTTTCCAAAAGTATGATATGGTTCTTATCTGGTTTCTCCATGTGTTTCTCTCAAATGGTATCTCCTCTCTCCTTTTCCTTCTCAGGTATGTAGTAGTCTTCATACACTACAGGCTGTTGTCCATAGTATTAATTTTTCAAATTACTAAGTTTAAGATTATAAAAATTTGCTCAAGAATATTTGTCCCCATAATTTGGGGATATAGTCTCTTTTTAAGGACATGAATCCCAAATTAAGTGAATAAAAAATAGCCTTTGAAAAGCACCCTTGCAAGTGCTCTAAAGCCTTTCATTTATAAAGGTTCTCAAAATGCTGGAATTCTGCCTTCAAAGTAAGAGAATCAGTGGAATAGCTTGATGATCCAGCTGCAGGAATGAAAATAAACAAATCAGTAACAATAGCACCCACAAAAAACCAGATATTTGAATACCAGCTTAGTCCAGTAGAAGACATTAGAAGGGTTTTCAGCCCTTATTTTTTTCTTGTTGTTGAAGTAGGCATAGTAACTGCATGTAATGTTTTTCGATTTGTTTAAATAAAACCAGTCATTCTCCTTGAGGACAGGTTTACTTCCAATGTGACCCTCACTCATAAGGACCAAAGTGAAGGACAGAAACTATAGAATGGTAGATCTGACTTTTATACAGGACTGGTGGACCTAAGTTATAATGAACACCTAAAACTTGGGGAAAAGTAACATTCTGTTTCTATATAAAGGGGAAAATATGCCTGTCTGATATGCTGAGGTTTCAACAGACCTGGATGTGAATCCTAGCCTCTACCACCTGTATACATAATGTAACTTTGGGAACATTCTCCAGCCTCTCAGTTTCAGTTTCCTTATGTGTAAAATGGAAGTAATAATGTCTGTATTTTAGAGGTTTTGTAAGGATTAAATAAAGTAGTGTAAACAACCTAGCACAGTGTTGGACACATGGAAGACAATAAATGGTAGCAACCATTATTGATCGAGGGTTATATTTATGTGTATATGAAGAGTACCAGTGAAGTCTAGAAAGACTTCAAAAAGTATTTATCAAGGCTTTCCAATAAAATCTATTTAGATAGTCTGACATGTGGTAAGGAGGACATGAGATGTTTTATCAAGGATAAGCTAAGTCCTTAGCAACAGATGCTTCGCTGTGGAAGAGTTTAAATAACAGGGCCCACTAGGAATCAATTTTGGATTTGAGCTAGTACTAGTTTTACAACTTATATGCAGGTAAGGAATGAACGGTAAAGTTCCTAATCTTGTAAATGATACTACTTTTTGCTGTCATGAAATGTGAGCTAATGGGCAATGACTACAGGAATATTGTCTAAGGCTTTAAGTGGACCCATCACCAAAAAAGTGATGGTTAAGTTCTGGTTTGAGAAAATACCAGAAAGTATACTAATGAAAAGTAGGATAAAACTATATTTACAGGTTAAGGTTGTCTGATCAGTGTGGTATATTGGAAAGGGTATGAGTTTTGGAGTTAGTTGGATTAGTTCAAATCCCAGGAATGAAACTGATGACAGTAATCATGGATTGTTTTATGAAGATATTGACATTATGTGATGCTACAGCCAAAATAGTCAGAAAAGTGATAAACACTGTCAAAAAAAGTATTAAATACGAAATGTTTTTCTATCCTTTTATGTTATAAGTAATTATGTTGTTAAACCTGAAGAAAATAACATAGACCAGAGATGGGGCCAAGATGGTGGAATAATCAGATGCTTCGTGTCATCCCTCTTTCAATTAAGACCCAAAAAAACAAGTGAACTGTATATATACGACAATCTAGGAACCCTAATCATCAAGGACAAAGCTGCAGAACTGGATTGAACGACAGGTGGCAGGAGAGATAGTTCAAAAACAAGGAAATGGGGAATTACGGGATCGCAGGATCACTGGCATCCTGCTAGCTGAATCTGCACAGTGCACACAGGTTAAGGCAAGCAGCAACATCACAAGCCAAAACCCACTCCATCTTGTGCAGCCAAGCAGCAGCAAATCTGTACGCACCTCCAGAACCAAATAGGAGCTACACCAGACCTGTAAAAATTAAATTCAAGCTCCCAAACCACTGTGCGCACACCATAACCCTTCCCCCAGCCAGAGCTGCACGGCTGAGGAGCACTCCCTTTTCCTGATCCATCACCCTTCCCGCTGTGATGCCAGTGCTGCAGCATTCAATGCCACCAAGCCAACTAAGCAGGGAACTCATGACTGAGTCGGGAGGCACCTGCTTCTTGCCCAGCTACTGGTGTAGAGGGTCTACAGACTTGCAGCACCCATCACCCCTACCAGTCACCTGCCCCAGTGTCTTGCAGGCCAGCCTGACCCTGAATGCCCTCATTAGGACAAAACTGCTGGGGCATCCACCTGAAGCCCATTTTTACCTGCAGCAGCCAGGTGGGAGCTGCAGATTTGTGACACTCGACACTGCCCTGCTCCCTAAGAAGGGGCCTCACATACCCACACTGGGGGCGTAAGGGCTGGTGGTACCATGTACTCCATCTAGCCACCACAACAGGGGCTTGCAAATTAGTGGTGCCTCCCAACCGCTCCAGCCAACAGCACTGGGCGCCCAAGGACTGGCTGTACTACCCCACCACTGTGCGCTGTAGCAGACAAGGGCATGTCCTCCATCCAGGCACTTGAAGGCAACTGACAGCCCCCAACCTTGGCTACATATCGCCCCCCCCCCCCCACTGCAACCAGAGAGCTGTGTCTTCTCCGAACACCCCTACGCAGCTCTGCCCACCGAGGACTGTAGGTGAGAGTCTCCGTACCACACGTTCAATGACCAACAACCCAGACACCTGCACCCCGAGCAACCAACTGCACACCCAACACCCAACCCAGTGACCAGGGAGGACACCCCCTGTACCCTCAACCAGGTGACCAGCAGGACGGATTCATCACCTCACTGGAAATCTTTACCTATGTCTTCCGCACGCCCACAAGAATAGTGAGCATACTCCCAGGATTGCATACCTAGTGGCTGCTCTGACTGCCTGGAGACAGGAGGTGAGAGCGTCAGTGACGCCAATGACCAGAGTAGCACACATGCCCAGCCTACTTGAACATATCAAAACAAAACAAAAAAATACAGGATGCAACAGCCAAATAAATAAATATGGTAACATATCGATGCCTCAGAGACGACTGTCAATATCAAATCACATAAAGAAGCACAACAAGATGGCTCCAGCAAACGACCAAAATAAAGAACCAGAAAACCTTCCAGAGGACAATAAGGCAATGGAACTACCTGATAAAGAATTCAGAAGATTAATATACAGAGGTCTCCAGAGATCAAGAAGGAGATCAGGCAAAACACAGACCAAACAAGGAATGCACAGACAAAGCAATAGAAGAATTCAGGAAAACAATACAAGAACAAAACAACAGAATAAACAGGCTGCTAGAAACCATACAAAGACAGCAACTAGAAACCCAAAAGATTACCAAAAAAATTTCAGAATTAGACAACTTGATAGAAGGTCACAGAAGCAGAATTGGGACAATGGAATTCAGAAATAGTGAGATTGAAGATAAATCCCTTGATACCAATTTGTTTGAGGAAAAATGAGAAAAAAGAATGAAAAAAAATGAAGAAAGCCTAAGAATTATGTGGGATACTATCAAGAGGGAAAAGCTATGAGTGATCAGAGTACCAGAACTAGGGGAGAGGGGTAATGAAAAACAGAGAGAATTGTTGAAGATTTGCTGGCAGAAAACTTCCATAATACCATGAAAGATGAGAAGATATCTATCCAAGAAACTCAACGAGCCCCATACAGGATAGACTCCAAAAGAAAGTCACCTAGACATATCATAATCAAACTTGCCAAAACCAAAGACAAAGAAAGAACCCTGAGAGCAGCTAGGGATAAATGAAAAATCACCTACAAAGGAGAACCAATAAGACTAAGCTCTGATTACTCAACAGGAACTATGCAGGCAGGAAGGCAATGAGATGACATATATAAAGCCTTGAAGGAAAAAAATTGCTAGCCAAGAATTATATGTCCAGCAACATTGTCTCTCAAATACAATGGCAAAATTAGGTCGTTTCCAGATAAATGGAAATTAAGGGAATTTGTAAAAACCAGACCAAAATTACAAGAAATGTTAAAGGGAACTCTCCAGTTAGAGAACCAAAAACATCAGACAACAGTCCAAAACTAGGATACAAGACAGAACCACCAGAAACCAACCCAGATAAGGAATTCTCAAAAAAAAAAATCAAAGCTAAAAGACTGAAAATTGGGAATCAGAGACATCAATATGTAAACAACAACAACGTCAAAACAAAAAAGAGGGAATAAACAGTGTAATCGTAGAATTTCCACATGGGGAGGAAGTTAAGGCAATATCAAGACTGGTTTAAACTTAGAAAAATAAAGGTAAACATCAAGGTAACCACAAAGGAAGCTAAACAACCTACCCATCAAAATTAAAAAAAAAACAAAGACTCAGCAAACACAAAATCAACAATAATGAAAGAGAGGAAAACAAAATACATAAGCAAAAAGAACTCAACACAGAAAATTAAATGGAACGAAGAAACTGTCAACACCACACACACACACACACAAATACATCAAAATGACAGCAGCAAACTCATCCCTATCAATAATTACACTGAATGTAAATGGTCTAAATGCACCAGTAAAGAGACAAAGTGCAGAATGGATAAAAAAACATGATCTATAGATATGATGTCTACAAGAGACATACCTTAGACTCAAAGACATAAACTAAAACTGAAGGATAGAAAAAAAAAATATCAAGCAAACAATAAACAAAAAAAAAAAATCAGGAATGGCAATATTAATCTCTGATTAAATAGACTTTAAAGCAAAATCCACCGTAAAGGATAAGGAACGACACTATATAATGATTAAAGGGTCAATACACCAGGAGGACATAACCAAAATAAATATATACACATCCAAAGAAAGGGCTCCAAAATACATAAAACAAACTCTAACAGCGTTGAAAAGAGAAATAAACAGTTCCACAATAATAGTAGGAGATTTCAACACACCACTTTCAGTGAAGGACAGAACATCTAGAAACTCAGTAAAGATACAGAATGTCTAAATGCCATAATCTACCAACTCAACCTCATAGACATATACAGGACACTGCACCCAACAGCAGCAAAGTATACATTCTTTTCCAATGCACGTGGAACATTCTCCAGAATAAATTCCAATTTAGGTCACAAAGCATGCCTTAACAAAATACAAAACAGTGAAATAATACAAAGCATCTTCTGTGATCATAAGGCCATAAAAGTAGAAATCAATAACAGAAACAGCAAGGAAAAAAAATACATGGAAACCAAACAGTACTTTGCATTAAAAAACTACTGGGTAATAGAAGAAATCAAACATGGAATAAAATTTATAGAATCAAATGAGAATGAAAACACATCTTACCAAAACCTTTGGGACATAGCAAAAGCAGTGCTCGGAGGTCAATTTATAGCAATAAATGCACACATCAAAAAAAGAAAAAACGGCCAAAATAAAACATTATCTCTACAACTCGAACAAATAGAAAGCTGCGAAAGAAGCCGTTAGGCATCAGAAAAAGGAAATAATAAAGATTAGAGCAGAAATAAATGAAATAGAGAATAGAAAAACAATAGAAAGAGTCACCAAGACCAAAAGTTGGTTCTTTGAAAAGATCGAAAAAAATTGACAAACCATTGGTCAAACTGACAAAAGAAAAACAGGAGAGGAAGCAAATAACCCAAATAAGAAATAAGATGGGTAATATCACAACAGACCCCACTGAAATAAAAAGGATCATAACAGAATACTATGAAAAACTACTCCAACAAATTTGAAAACCTAGAGGAAATGGACAAATTTCTAGAAACACACTAACCACCTAAACTAACAAATTGAGGTAGAAAAATTAAACAGATCCATAACAGAAGAAGAGATTGAAGAGGTAATAAAAAAATTCTCAACCAAAAAAAGCCCTGGCCCAGACAGCTTCACTGGAGAGTTCTACCAAACTTTCAGAGAAGAGCCAACACCAATACTACTTGTCTTAGTTATCTAGTGCTGTTAGAAATACCACAAGTGGATGGTTTTAACAAAGAGAAATTTATTGTCTCACAGTCGAGGAGGCTAGAAGTCTGAATTCAGGGCATCAGCTCCAGGGGTCTGTCTCTGTCAGCCCTGGGGGAAGATCTTTTTCATCAATCTTCCCAGGTCGAGGAGCTTCTTAGCACAGAGACCCAAGGTCCAAAGGACACACTGTTCTCCTGGCTCCTGTTTCTTGGTAGTATGAGGTTCCCCTGTCTCTCTACCTGCTTCCTTCTTTTATATCTCAAAAGAAATTGATTTAAGATACAACCTAATCTTGTAGATTGAGTCCTGCCTCATTACAATAAGTGCCTTTAATCCTGCCTCATTAACATCACAGAGGTAGGATTTACAACACGTAGGAAAATCAGATAACATAATGATGGACAATCACACAATACTGGGAATCATGGCCTAGCCAAGTTGACACATATTTTTGGGGGACACAATTCAATCCGTGATGCTATGCAAGCTATTTCAGAGCACAGAAAAGGAAGGAATATTCCTGAATTCATTCTATGAAGCCAGCATAACCCTGGTACCAAAGCCAGGCAAAAACACCACAAAAAAAGAAAACTACAAACCAGTATCTGTCATGAACATAGATGCAAAATTCTAGTCAATAGAGTTCAACAGCATATCAAAAAAATAATACATCATGACCAAGTTGAATTCATACCAGGTAGGCAGGGATGGTTCAACATTAGAAAATTAACATAATCCACCACATAAATAAAACAAAAGAAAAGAACCACATGATCTTATCAATTGATGCAGAAAAGGCATTTGACAAAGTCCAACACCCATTTCTGATACAGACTCCCAGCAAAATAGGAGTAGAAGGGAAATGCCTTGACATACTGGAGGTCATGTATACAAAGCCATCAGCCAACATCATTCTAAATGGAGAGAGACTGAAAGCATTCCCCTTGAGAATGAGAACCTGACAAGGATGCCCTTTACCACTACTCTTATTCAATTTCTAATTCCCATTTAAAAAAAAAAAAAATTGCCTTCAAGTTAACTCCGACTGATAGCGACCCTATCGGACAGAGTAGAACTGCCCCATAGAGTTTCCAAGGAGCGCCTGGTGGATGCGAAGTGCCAACCTTTTGGTTAGCAGCCGTAGCTCTCAACCACTATGCTGCCAGGGTTTCCGTGGAGTGGAGTGGGGGTAATAATTGGGAGGGGCCTCTGGGGGATGGTAATGTTCTATTTCTTGATCTGATTGCTGTTTAAACACGTGTCACTTTGTGAAGATTTATCAAGCTTATAATTTATGTTCTATTTTGCACGTATACTATATTTCAATAAATAATTAACTTAGAAAAATTAATATAACCCAGTGAATTCTATGTTAGATTTATTACCAGTCATTGATATATTGATGTGAAATATCTTTAAGGGACTTTCATGTGAAGTACCTCGAGCATCTTAAATTTCCTTTAATAGCATCATTTGAGCTATGATTTAACTAAAAATTAAAACTTATTTTAAATTCTTTCTTAGTGGCAAATTTGATTAAATTTAAATATTCTTTAGTGTATTAAAAAACTAAACCAAACCCGTTACTGTCAAGTCGATTCCGACTCATAGCAACCCTGCAGGACAGAGTGGAATTGCCCCTAGGGTTTCCAAGGAACACCTGGTGGATTTGAACTGCCAGCCTTATTGGTTAGCTGCTGTAGCTCTTAACCACTACACCCAAAGGGTTTCCCTTTAGTGTATAGGTCCATAAAAAACTTAAGCTGTTAACCTAGGTAAGATTGCTTCTTTTTTTTTTTAAGTTTACCCATTTATATGTATTTGCTGTATATTCTGCTAGAACAGCACACAAGTGGTAGTAATCACCAAAGCCTTTAGAAAAAGATGGGAGAAAAAGACTGCAAACTGAAAATGTTCTGTATCAGTTTTTCAGCAAGTTGGAAAAAAAACTGTCCTTATTTAGTTTTTAGCAGTGGAATATCTTCGTCTAGTTCATCTTGATCTAAACAGGATTCTGAGAAGCATTTTTTTTCAAAATTATACATACAGAAATAAACTGGATTGTATTTTTGATCATATGTGCTATGAAGACTCTCCTAAACCATTTTAACTACTAGCTTTTTGAACAATGATTTATCACTCTGAAACGTGCTCATGTTTTTGACATTTAAGTATCATTCCATTTTATAAAAATCAGTATTTGTATTTATTTTTAGATGACTTCAAACCTGCTTCTATTGACACTTCTTGTGAAGGAGACCTTGAAGTTGGCAAAGGTGAACAGGTCACAATAACCTTACCAAATATAGAAGTGAGTATTTCTATATATTCAGACGAATAGGACCCTTTTGCAGGGTTTTCACTAAATTTAAATGAAAATAATTGCCCAATTCATGTAGTGAAATAGCAAGGAATTTGTGGAATAAGGGACTTTATGTAGTACACCACAGCATAATGAAAAAACAATCACTAGGAGTAGACTGGACAGATAGGTTGGAATCAAATTGTGAAGGATCTTTTATGTTTGTTACATAGATATTAAGAGAACTACTAGAGTTTTTAAACAGGAGTGACATCATTAAATTTTTTTTCAGGGGGAGGAATTTTAGCAGTAGTTTGGGGAATGGGTTGAAAAAGAAAGAAACTAGGTCAAGGAGGCTCCAACCAAAAGTTTTGTCCATTCTGTATTTCCAGATGTATCCAAGTAACACTATCAAATACATTTGCATAAAAATATAAGTTCTTTGTTGTATGCTCTAGTTTTCTCAGTCTTTGACTTAGAAATTTCTTGATATCCAACTTAAGTTTCTTTGTTTCTTTTTTTTCTTTTACATTGACTTGGTATATTCTCAGAGAAAATAAAGACAGTAGTGTGAAGAAAACACTGGGTATGAGTTTTTGAGATTTGCCATTTAATTTTTGTAGTAGTAATAGTTTTGTGCTGGTCCATCCACATTCTCGTTTGCATTGTTGAGATGACTTGTCATGATTAGAGGTATAGCAAGCAAGCTCTCGATCCTCTAGTCAGCTATCTTTTTATTTTATCAATCAACATCATTTATTGAGACCCTACTATATATGTCAGACTGTATCAGTGGCTGCCTCTGAGGGTTTTCTGTAAGGCTAATTAAGTTTATTAGAGTCCTTGTGTGGCACAAACTGTTAAGTGCTTGATTACCACCCAAAAGGTTGGTGGTTTGAATCCACCCAGAGATGCCTCGGAAGACGGATTTGTTCGTTGTTTTGGCAGTCCATAGTATATTCAGTATTGTTCGCCAACACCACAATTCAAAGACGTCAGTTCTTCTTCGATCTTCCTTATTCATTGTCCAGCTTTCGCCTGCATATGATGCGATTGAAAGTACTATGGGTTGGGTCAGGCACACCTTAGTCTTCAAGATGACATCTTTGCTTTTCAGCATTTTAAAGAGGTCCTCTGCAGCAGATTTGCGCAATGCAACACGTCTTTGATTTCTTGATTGCTGCTTCCATGGGTGTTGATTGTGCAGAGCTGGAAGTGCTCCCTCATCTATGCCAAGAAATTTGGAAGCAGCTACCTGGCCAGCTGACTGAAAGAGATCCATATTCTTGCCTATTCCCAAGAAAGGTGATCCAACCGAATGTGGAAATTATTGAACAATATCAGTAATATTACATACAAGTAAAATTTTGCTGAAGGTCATTCAAAAGCAGCTACAACAGTATATCAACAGGGAACTGCCAGAAATTCAGGCCGGATCCAGAAGAGGACATGGAACCAGGGATATCATTGCTGATGTCAGATGGATCCTGGCTAAAAGCAGAGAATACCAGAAAGATGTTTACCTGTGTTCCATTGACTATGCGAAGGCATTTGACTGTGTGGATCATAACAAATTAGGGATAACATTTTGAAGAATGGGAATTCCAGAGCACTTAAGTGTGCTCATGAGGAACCTGTACTAGATTAAGAGGCAGTTGTTCGAACAGAACAAGAGGATACTGCGTGGTTTAAAGTCAGGAAAGGTGTGTGTCAGGATTTTGTCCTTTCACCATACCTATTCAGTCTGTGTGCTGAGCAAATAATGCGAGAAGCTGGGCTATATAAAGCAGAACGGGACATCAGGAGTGGAGGAAGGCTCATTAACAACCTGAGATATGCAATGACACAACCATGCCTGCTGAAAGTGAAGAGGACTTGAAGCACTTACTGATGAAGATCAAAGACCACAGCCTTCAGTATGGGTTACACATCAACGTAAAGAAAACAGAAATCCTCGCAACTGGATCAATAAGCAACATCATGATAAACAGATAAAAGATTGAAATTGTCCGTGATTTCATTTTTACATTTTATGGTCCAGTCAAATCTTTGTCTGAAGAGTGGGCTTTGGAAATGGTTTCAGTCTGGATTAACAGAACGTCCAGGAGCCATCGCTTCGGGGCTTCCTCCAGTCTCAGTGAGAGCATTAAGTCTGGTCTTTTTAACATCTTTGCTTGTGAATACTTTAAAGAAGTCTTTTGCAGCAGATTTGCCCAATTCAATATGTCATTTGATTTCTTTTTTTTTCCCCCCTTCTGGTTTAATCCTTTTTTTTTTTTTTAATTTTGTTATTGTGCTTTAGATGAAGATTTATAGAATAAATAGTTTTTCATTAAACAGTCAGTACACATTGTTTTATGACATTGGTTAACAACCCCACGACATGTCAACACTCTGCCTTGTCAACCTTGAGGACCTTTTTTGGTTAAAATATACATAGCCAAAGTTACACCATTTTGACAGTTTCTACATGTACAATTCAGTGACATCGATTACATTCTTCCAGCTGTGCTGCTATTCTCACTATCCTTTTCCGACTTATTCCATCACCATTATCTTCAACTCACTGTCCCCTAGGCTTCCCATCAAACCTTTTGAGTTGCTGTTGTCAATTTGATCTCACATAATTTTTTTTTGTACCTTAGATGAAGGTTTGCAGAACAAATAGTTTCTCATTAAACAGATAGTACACATATTGCCCTATGACAATGGTTAACAACCCCGTGACATGTCAACACTGTCCCTTCTCAACCTTGGGTTCCCTTTCACCAGCTTTCCTGTCCCCTCCTGCCTTCTAGTCCTTGTCCCTGGACTGCTGTGCCTCCTTAGTCCTGTTTTGTTTTATGAGGGTGTCCAGTCCCCGGCTGAATGGTGAACTTTGGGAGGGGCTTCACCACTGAGCTAAAAGAGTGTCCGGGGGCCATACTCTTGGGGTTTCTCCAGTCTGTCAGGCCAATAAATCCGGTATTTTTTTGTGAGTTAGAATTCTGTTCTACATCGTTTTCCAGCTCTGTCCAGGACCTTCTATTGTAATCCCGCTCAGAGAAGTCAGTGGTGGTAGCTGGGCACCACCTAGCTGTACTGGACTCAGTCTGGTGGAGGCCGTGGTAGCTGTGGTCCATTAGTCCTTTGGACTAATCTTTTCCTCGTATCTTGTTCTCTTCATTCTCCCTTGCTCCCAAAGGGGTGAGACCAGTGGAGTATCTTAGATGGGTTCACAGGCTTTTAAGACCCCAGACGCTACTCTCCAAAGTAGAATGTAGAACATTGTCTTTATAAACTGTGTTACAACCAATTGAGCTATATGTTCCCTGAGACCATGGTCCCCACAGCCCTCCACCCAGCAATTTAGTCCCTCAGGGAGTTTGGAAGTGTCTGTGAGCTTCCATGACCTTTCCTTGTACAAGTTGTGCTGGCTTCCCCAATAATGTGTACTGTTTTACCCTTCACCAAAGTTACCACTTATCTGTTTAGTTCCCCCCCGCACTCCTCCCATCCCTCATAACAGCAAAGATTGTTTCTTTTTTTGTGTAAACTTTTACATGAGTTATACAGTAGAGGTCTCATACAGTATTTGTCCTTTTGTGATTGACTTATTTCACTCAGCATAATGTCCTCCAGTTTTGTTCCTCTTACTCTCCTGTGCTGAGTTCCTTTTGTTTGTGGAATTTTTTCTTTTCTTTTGTTTTTGTAGGTTTTGTTTTTACTGAGACTTTATGTTTTTCTTCTTTATTTTGATGAATAGGTTTGTTAACTTCCTTTGTGGTTACCTTGAAATTTACCCTTATCTTCCTAGATTTGAACCAGTCTATTATTACTTGGTATCGCTTGACTTCCTCTCCATTAGAAGGTTCTGTATCTACACCATTTATTCCCTCTTCTATTGTTCTGATGCTGTTGTCATTTACAGATTAACCTCTCTGGTTCCCTTTTATAATTCTTTTGGTTTTGCATAGTCCTTAAGAGTTCATTTCCTAGGTTGGTATCTGGCTAGTACAATCCTGTGTCCTATATTCAGCCTGTGGTCTGTTATTGTTTGTTCTCAGATCAAAGGACTTCCTTTAATAAGTCTTGTAAATTTGGTTTGGTTTTTACATAGCCCCTTAATTTCTGTTCTTTTGGAAATGACCTAATTTCACTGTCATATCTGAACGAGAGTTTTGCAGGATATATTATTCTTGGCTGGCAATTTTTTTCTTTCAAGGTTTTGTATATGCCACCCATTGCCTTCTTGCCTGCATGGTTTCTGCTGTACAATCTGAGTTTAGTCTTACTGTTTCTCATCTGTATGTGATTTTTTTGTTTTTCTTGAGCAGCTCTCAGGATTCTTTGTTTGTCTTTGGTTTTAGCGAGTCTTATTGTTTCTCCTCTGTTTGTGATTTTTTGTTTTTCTGGAAATGCTCTCAGGATTCTTTGTCTTTGGTTTTAGCAAGTCTTATTGTTTCTCCTCTGTTTGTGATTTTTTGTTTTTCTGGAGATGCTCTCAGGATTCTTTGTTTGTCTTTGGTTTTAGCGAGTGTGATTATCATATGCCTTGGTGATTTTCTTTTGGGGTCTATCCTATATGAGGTTCATTGAGCTTCTTGGATGGTCAGCTTTTCATCTTTCATGATACTGGGGAAGTTTTCTGTCAGCAGTTCTTCAATGATCCTCTGTGTCTTCTGTTTTATCCCCCTGTTCTGGAACTCCAATCACTCTAAAATTTTTGCTTTTGATTGTATCCCACATAATTCTCAGGGTCTCTTCATTTTTCTTTGTTCTTTTTTTCTGAGTTTTCCTCAAACAGAGTTGTATCCAAGTGTTTGTCTTTAGTTCCGCTGATCCTGTCTTCCACCTTTTCAAATCTGTTCCTCAGCCCTTCTATGACACTGTCCATTTCTGAAATCTTGTTGTTTATCTTTTGGATTTCTAATTGTTGTTTTTGTATAATTTCTAGTTGTGAATTTATTTTTGCATTTTGTTCCTGCATTATTTTCCTGAATTCTTCCATTTTTTTGTCTGTATTTTCCATGAATTTTTCTGCGTTTTCCATGAATTTGTCTATTTTTTCCTCATTTTTGTCTGCTTTTTGCTTCAACTCTTGGATAATTCTGAGTATTAGAGATTTGAATTCCCTATCAGGTAGTTCTAGTGCCTTTTATTCTACTGGAAGGTCATCTGGTGTTTTATTTTGGATGCCTACTGGAACCATCCTGTCCTGTTTTTGTAAATGTTTTGAAATTGTCTGCGGGGCATTCAGTAGTTATTTTTCTCATTTATTGATTGTAGATTTGTTTGTTTCATTCTTTTTTTTTTTAATTTTGCTATATCTGAGTAGGCGGGCTGTGTGTTCTTTGTTGTTTGCTCATCTGTGGGCACAATACTTTTCACCTCCTTCTCCAATTGGCAGAGTTAGTCACTCAGATATGGTACAGCAGGGCAGGTCTAGCTGAAGAGGAGTTGCTGGGATGTGTTGTTTGTGGCACTTACTACAGCCACCAGGGCGGGTCGGTAATCAGTGAAGGGTAGGTTCCAGTAGGCCATGCCTGTGCTGCTTGGTGGTGTGACGTTAAGCGCACGGTGCAGCTAGGCAGGATGGAGGGAGGAGATTATGATGTGTGAAGCTAAGATGGGTATGGGAGAGAGGAGAGAGGAACAAGAGCCAAAAACATACAAACAAAAAGTGCTAGGGGAGCTTGCCGTTGGAGTGGAGTGATGAGAGACTATGAAATGGAGAAAAACAAAAAAGGGAAGAAGAAGAAACAAAAGAAAAGAAAAGAATGAATAAATAAAAATTAGAAAGAAAAAGAACAGCAAAGCTCCAAGGGATCCCACCAGTGCGGCTACGAGATCTGGGGAAGTTGTTCCCAGGTGTTGAAGTACAGCCTGGCTAGGAGGTGTAGAGGTGTTCAGTGCCAGGTATCCAGGGGACAGGAAGAGGAGGAAGGTATACAGAGATGAGAAACTGAGTAATGAAGAAAGGGAAAAAGAGGGAAAAGAAAACAAAACAAATTTTAAAAAAAGAAAGAACAAGAAACCCCCCCCTCCAAAAAAAAAAAAAAAACACGAAAAAAGAAATGCCCCCAGGGATCCCTCTGCACGTCTGCTCAAGTTGAGGGGGTAGGTCCCAAGCTGCGCAGCACTGCCGGGCCAGAACAGGCTCCCAACTGGAGAAAAGGAAAAGAAAACAAACAAACAAAAGCCTCGGGTTCCCACCAGCATGGCAGCACGGATCAGGAAGCAGTTCTACACTCAAACGGAGCTCCACAGCCCCTTAGGAAGAAGCAAAGATGGTGCACGGAGCCAGGTGTTTGAGCAAAAGGAGGGGGAGGTGGTGAGAGATAAGGAAGAAATCAAAAGAAGCAGAAAAAAGCAACACCAGCAGCCAACAAATGGTACTCAAGGAGTCAGCCAGTGCGGGCTGGTGGAATCCAAGCAGCCGGTGCTTTCTGGCCAAGAGACAGTGGCCACGGGAAGCAGAGGAGGCTGGGTGGGGGTGAAGAAGGGTGTGGGGTGGGAAGGCATATATTGCCAGTTACCGGTTGTTCTGTCTCCTGCTGGAAGCTCCGTGAAGCTGCTTTCTCGTACCCCCTATTTGCTGGTCTCTGATAGGAGTCCAAGATGGCGGATCCGTGCTGCGTTAGTTGATAGGGGACCTTTCTATGTATGTCTCCTTGTTCTCTGTTCTCTGTCAGTTTCTTATTCCATTTGGTGCTTGGCTGAGTTCTTTATCTCTTCATTTGATGTTTAGGAATTCAGGATTGCAGTTTTCTCTGTTCGGCTTAGTTTTTCAGATCTTTGCTGTGGGGGGACTGCGTGGTGCTTCTGCCTAGAGTGCCATGTTGCTGGAAGTCCTCATTTGATTTCTTGACTGCTGCTTCCATGGGTGTTGATTATGGATCCAAGTAAAATGAAATCCTAGAGGCAGGATTTACAATACATAGGAAAATCATTTCAGATGACAAAATGGTGGACAATTACACAGTACTGGAAATCATGGACTAGCCAATTCAATTTGGGGACACAATTCAATCTGTAACAGTACTATCTAGATGCTGATTACTTCTCAACTTAATATTTATAGCCCAGACCACTTTTCTGAGTTCCAGATCCCTCTGCTCAACTGCCTGATTCTCCACTTGGCTGACTAAACCTACTCCTGCAGTCCTTTTCTTCTCAGTAAATGGCATCTCTATTCCTCAAGCCCAAACCCTTGCCTTCTCTTTTTCAAACCCCACATCGCTTCTGTTGGCAAGTGTTCTTGGCTCTACTTTGAATATATATCCAGAATTTGCTCACTTCTCACCACTGTCTTGGTCCAAACCACCATAATTTCTTTCTGAGATTATTTCAGTTATATCCCAACAGGTCTCCGTGCTTATGCCTTTGGCTCCTCCAGTCTATTCTTAATACAGTAGCCAGAATGATTCCATAAAAATCCAAGTCATATCATGTCACTCTTTTGCTCACAACTCTCTGCCATCTCACTCAATAAAACCAAACTTACTATGATCTTCAAGGCTCTGCATGCTCCACCCTCATCCCTTACTTCTCTGACCTTACTGTCTACTACTCTTTTCCTTGCTCACTGTGCTCCAGCCACATTGGCCTCCTATCACTTCAGGCCTTTACACTTGCTGTTTCTTCTTCCTGTAATGTTTTCTTTTTCCATACATATACAAGGTCAGCTCCAACCCTTCCTTTAGGTATTTACTCAAACGTCACTTCTTTAGTGCCTCTTTCCCTGGCCATTCTATGTAAAATTGCAACTGTACCCCCAACATACATCCTGCTTTATGTTTTTCTCCTTAGTACATATCACTGTCTAAGGCACTATATAGTTTATTTATCTTGTTTATTGTCTGTCTCGTGTAAACTGCATTAGGGCATAAATTTTTGCTTGCTTTGTTTGCCTCTGTACCTTCCACTCCTAGTACTGTGCCTACTGCTTAATACATAGTTATTGAATGAGTAGATGAATGAATTTTGGTGATTAAAATGTTTAGATGTGTGTAATGATTTAAAATTTAAACTTCATTCAAAGTTAAAACTTTTTTCTCCTCCGGCTTTTCTATTTTTATTAGGATAATTCTTTCTAGTCACATTTAGTTCAAAGTTGATATACTTTTTATTTTTTTCATCTTATACTATGTTTATTAGTTATTTTAATTCTTTGTTTCTTCTTTTTATTCTTACCTTTGTTAGTTTCATCGAACATGTCTCTGTCTCTTTTTCCCCCTTGTTAATTCTGGGAGTACTGTTGTACTTTTCCATTCTATTTCTGATTACTTTCTTTTCCTGGTGTTCATAATCAAGCATATAATTCTGTATTCTTATATGAAAATTCTGTTCCTCCACTGTTCCCCTGCCCACCTCCATCAAATGAGACTTTTAGAATACTTTTATTGTCCCTTAACAATAAGACCTTTTCCTCCTTCTTCCCACATCCCTCCTCTTCCATCTCTACCAAACACTCAAGTTTTGCCATGATAGTGTACACACTGCAGAATATCTTCATGTCAAGAATCTTTATTGAGGCTACCACCAATGAGTGCCCTGACAGGGAACACAACAGAGAGTCCCTGATGAAGCAGGAGAAAAGTGGGATTCTAGTAAAAAGACCAGACTTAGTAGTCTGACTGAGACTGGAGGGACTCTAGAAGACATGGCCCCCAGACTCTCTCTGTTAGCCCAAAACTAAAACCATTCCTGAAGCCAACTCTTCAGACAGAGATTAGACTGGACTGTAAGACATAAAATGATACTCATGAAGAGTGTGCTTCTTAGCTGTAGTAGATACATGAGACTAAATGGGAAGCTCCTGCCTGGAGGCAAGATGAGAAGGCAGAAAGGGACAGGAGCTGGTTGAACAGACACGGGAAATCCAGGTGGAAAGGAGGAGTGTGCTTCCATAGTACAGGGAAAGCAACTAGGGTCACATAGCAGTGTGTGTATAAATTTTTGTATGAGAAACTAACTTGAACTGTAAACTTTTGTTTAAAGCACAATAAAAAAAAAAAAAGAATCTGTATTGGGCCCTTACATTACACATTCTCATCTACCACATTCTTTACACATTCTTTACCTGTTTAAAGGTAAGTACATATAAATACCCAGATTCCTTTGCTCATTACTACTCCCTCTTCATTCCCCTATGTTGAAGTTTTGTTCTCATTCATTTGTTGTATGGGTAAGAGTCCTTTCTTGAACCTTTTTCTCAAATAAAGTATGCACTCACTTGTACTTTATTTTGTAGTGTGTCTTTTGGTTGACTATCTTCAGTCATTCATATAAACCAACTACAGGTAATTCTGTGTGGCTTGATTGTGAGGAATAGCAGATTGAGAATATGGAAGAGGAGATGAGAAGATCATGGAGGGCCCCATCTACAGGTTTATGGAATATGGCTTTTATCTTGAATATATAAAGATTTTTAAGCATGGAAACACTATGATCAGATTTGCCCGTCTGCTGAGTGGGAAACAAAACTGGAAGGAGAGTAAGGAGAAAGATAACAGTAGTCCAGGTGAGATGGTGATTGGGTTCTGAAGTTGGGTGGTAACAGTGGAATGAACATGGAGATGGTAGGATGTATTCAGTAGTTATTTAGAGGCAAGTATAATTCATAGGCTTAAGAGTTGCCTGGTCCTTTAATAGTTATCTTCCTTGGGGTATGGAGTAAGGGACTGGGCAGAAATTAAAGTTTAAAAATTAGTAATGATATTCAATTTAATGCAAAAAAGTTTTAATTTTAAGAAACCTGTTAAAAGTATAGAACTCAGGTATAAAGATTATGAAAGCCACGTTTAACTTGTTGTCTGTGCTCAGAAATTGTTCATAGTCAACATTCATTGAATGTCTGCCAAGGGCTTCATACTTTTTTAGATGCTGTTACAATAAAAAAAAAATTAAAGACTCAGTCTTTATTCTTCAGGAGCTCTGAATACAATAGTGTACTGTAGTTTTAAGATATATTCCATTCTAAGTAAGAATCAAATATCTTTAAGAAGAATGTACTGCCCGCGTCTCTTATCACCTGTAATTTGGAGTCCTTGGATTGCTGTTTTCAGGTGTCTTACTCATTTGTTTTCAGCCAAGACAGCTAGAAAATATACTTGCAAGCAAAATGTGCCCAGTTTGTTTTGTCATGATCATGCCCCCAGATCTCCAGCTTACAGGGCTTCAGCTAAGTGCTCCACATCTCACCCTTTCCAAGGCTACCCCAGACATGTCCTCATCCATATACTATGCACTGATTTCCTGTAAATCACTTTAGTCTTAACCCGTTGGCTGTCGAGTTGATTCTGTCTCATAGCAACTCTATAGGACAGCATGGAGCTGCTCTATAGGGTTTCCAAGTCTATAATCTTTATCGAAGCAGACTGCCATGTCTTTCTCCCACAGAGCAGCTAGTGGGTTTGAACTACTGAACTTTTGATCGGTAGCCAAGTGTTTAACCACTGCGCAACCAGGTTTCCTACTTTGGTCTTAGGGGAGAGGTGAAAAAAAACTTGGTTCTTTCTTTCAATTTCACCCCCTTAACCCTCATACTTTTCAGAAGTCTCCGACCTAACTCTCTTTTATGGCATTCTCAGTCACTAAATCTATTTCATACTCCTGTTGTTGTTGTTGTTGTTGTTGTTAGGTTGTGTCAAGTCAATGCTCATAGTGGACCCCATGTCACAGAGTAGAACTTCCCTGTGGGATTTTCTAGTCTGTAATCTTTACTGGAGCAGACCACCAGGTCTTTCTCTCATGGAGCCGCTGGGTGGGTTTGAACCACCAACCTTTCAGTTAGCAGCTGAGCTCTTAACCGTTGCACCACCAGGGCTACTTATGCTCCTCCTAGTGGTCATTTATTAAATCTCTAATGATTAACTTCTTTAGAAGTCATCCATTTCTTTCTTGACCTAACAGTACTACTGTATTTGATAAAATTATTATAATTGGCATTTAAAATTTTTAATACACTTTTATACAGTTCGAAAACAAGCAAACCTAAACAGTATATTGTTTAGGAATGTACATGTGGGATAAAGTAAGGGCATGATAAATATCAATTTGTTTCAGGTTGGGAGAGAGGGGGTAGAGGATGGGGAGAGCACATAGGTAGACTTAGGTTATTAGTAATGATCTAGGTTTCTTTAACCTTTTATTACGTAATTGGAATAGTATAATTAACCCTCTGTGTACCTATCACTGAGCTTCAACAATTATCAATATGTCACTAATTTTTTTTTTCAATCTATTCTCCTACCACTTTTTTTTTCCTGGCATATTTTAAAGTAAATCCCAGACACTAGGCTATTTCATCCATAAATGCTTAAGTATGAATCTCTAAATGATGTGGTTAAAGTGCTCAGCTGCTAAGTGAAAGGGTGGCAGCCTGAACCCACCAGTTGCTCCACAGGGGAGAGATGTGGCAGTCTGCTTCTGTAAAGGTTTACAGCCTTGGAACCCCTATGGGGCAGTTTTAGTCTGTCCTATAGGATCACTATGAGTCAAAAACTACTCGACAGCAATGGGTTTGGTTTTGGTTTACCATGCTATCATCACACCTAACAGAATAGATGATAATGTCTGGTCCATATTTAGATTTTCATGATGGTCTCAAAAATGTCTTTTTACAGGTTTTTTTTTTTTTTTCTAACCAGGATCCAAATAAGAGTTCTACATTGCATTTGTATATTATGTTTCTTAAATCTCTTTTATTCTATTAAAATATTTTCCCCTTTTTAAACCATTGATTTGTTGGAGAAATCAGGTCATCTGTCTTAGAGAATATATTCATATTCTAGACTTCAAATTAATTCATTCTAGTTTTAATTAGCTTGTTTCTCTATTCCCCATATTTTCTGTAAACTGGTAGTTATAGCTAAAGGCTTGGTGAGAGTCAGAATCTTTTTGTTTTGTTTTTAAAGAAAATACTTCATGGATGGTGCTGTATACTTTCTTTTATATCACATCATGAAGCACATATGATCGGTTGTCCCACTTTTGATGATGCTAAAATTAATCAGTGGATTCACTGTAACAGGTGCTCTTTGATACATTTATTTTCCTTAATCTACATAGGGGAGTCACCACTTTAAGAAAGTACCAAATTTTTCAACCTAAGCTTATGAAGCAATAAGGAAGAGGGGTGGTAGGGAGTATGATTCAGGGCTTCTCTTCCTTTATCTGTAAAATATCTTGGTTGTATTAGAATTGTATCCCAATTGTCCATAATAGTTCAAAGAAACAAAATTTTACTGGCTCAAGGCAAGTGTCTTATCTATTCTCTTTCCTCAATTGTAGCAGCTATGACATCTCAACCTCTCTTTATCTCTGTCTTTTTTACTACAGCCCTTGGTCTTAAGGTAGTACATTTAGGTAGTTAGGAGACGAAGTATAACCTGGATTGAGAAACCCAGGACCAGAAGATCTTAAAGGCTGACTTTCTGTGGTAAATTTCAAGTAATGATAATTAACTTTTTAAACAGGGTTCAACTCCACCAGTAACTGTTTTCAAAGGTTCAAAGAAGCCTTACTTAAAAGAATGCATATTGATTATTAACCATGATACTGGAGAGTGTCGACTAGAAAAACTCAGCAGCAACATCACTGTAAAAAAAACAAGGTATGTGGTTTAATGAAATGATTTATTTTGTCAGCTCATAAATTGCTAAGGTTATGTCAGGAAAAAGGTTATTGGATTAAGTCACTTATTTTACTAAGGATTATCTCTGTGTGTACAAAAAGGTTTAAACTTTTCCAAGTTTAAATTTGGTGAGATTTCTTAGCCAAAAGCTTTTACCACTTCTGTCTATAATATATGAAAGTTTGTTATGCTTCTAAATGTTTTCTTTGGGTGTAGATATACCTTTAGGAAGACCTTCAATGAGATGAACTGACTCAGTAGCCACAACAGTGGGCTCAAACATAACAAAGATTGTGAGGATGGCACAGGACCAGGCAGTGTTTCATTCTGTTGTACCTAGGGTCTCTATGAGTCAGAACTAGCTCGATGGCACCTAACAACAACAACAGGCATAAATTTATTCTGTTGTAGATAATTTTCTAGAATTGGACTGAAAGGAACCATTGTATATTCTTCAAAATAATTTTATCTCCATTAGGAAATATTTATTGAGCACCTAAAATATGTAAGGCATTAGAAAAAGGAACGTTTACTATACAAATACTAGCCTCAAAAAGTCTGCATTTTAATAGTATTGACAGACCATACCATTGAAAAGGCCAATAAGAAAATACAATCATCTCAAATTCTTTTTGGAAATAGGAGGAACATTAATAGCCATGTAATGTAAGGGTACTTGCTCTGAAACCTATGCAAACAGTATAGACAAAAATTGCTCTGGGTATAAAGGGGAGAGAGAAGTCATGTTTGATTGGAGAATTCAGGGAGACCTTATTCTTGAGAGGAGGTTAAGATTCAGATCTCTTTTTGTTTGTTTGTCTGTTTAATCAAACATACCTGCTTATAAGAATTACCTTGGATACTTGTTAAAAATATGAGTTCCCAAATCTAACCTCAGATCAGGTGAGGAACCTGGGAAACTCTGTTTTTTTTAATGTACCTTCTCCACCCCAGGTGATTGTTACTAGTAGGAACGTTTGGAACATACTGATTTAATTGATCAGAGAGGATATGAGGATATAAGCAAGATTTGAAGACAGGAATTTATCCGACTTTATTGAGGGCCAATGAATAAAACCAATTTGAACAAAGCAGAGATTTGTCTCTATATCTGTGTATAGTACTGAGAAGTGGGAGGTGATATTGATAGTGGGTTAGGGGTAAGACTGTAAACGTAGGTTGAAGTTACTACTAGCTAAAGGATTCGTGATTCAAACCCACCCAGAGGTGCGGTAGAAGACAGGCCTGGCAATCTGCTTCTGAAAGGTCACAGCCTTGAAAACCCTGTGGAGCAGTTCTGCTCTGCACATATGGGGTTGCCATGAGTTGGAATCAACTTGATGGCAAATGGCAACAACAAGAAATCAAGACATTGTCTTGATGACAGTGATTACGTGTTTAAGTTTTTTAACCAGAGTTTAGCATACTTACAGCTTTATTTTGAAATATTAGTTCAGCAAAGAAGCTGGGAACAATGAAACAATGTTGGAAACAGAAAAATGTAGGAAACTATAATTTTTGAAAGAGGGAATGAAGAGAAAAATGAGGTTCTAAATACTTTGTGAAAGAAGAATCGATAGGACTTACCCATTGCCGTCGAGTCAATTCCAACTCATAGCAACCCTATAATACAGAGCAGAACTGCCCCATGGGATTTTCAGGGCTGTAGTCTTTACGGAAACACACTGCCACATCTTTCTCCCACACAGTGGCTGGTGGGTTTGAACAGCGGACCTTTCCATTAGCAGCCCAGCTCTTAACCACTGTGCAACCGGGACAGGTATTAGTGACTAGAAATGGGAGAGGCGGGGTCAAGCATAATTGAAAATTATGTATAATTAACCCCCTATACTCTTTTCTCAAAGGTCTTGGAAGAAAAGTATATGAATCTTCTTTAGTAACATATCTTAAAGTTATGAATGGAAAATGTAGAAGTGACTTAATTTGAACAGAAATGATAATTTTAGAATTTAGGAAAAACATTGTACCTCTCTTTTATTTTAGGCATTTGTGTATGTCCTGTGTCTCCAGTTTGAGCAGTGGTTTGGTTTTTGTTCATATTTGTATCCCTCAGTGGGCCCTATGTGTATGTCATACATATTGCAGGTGGCTCCATAAATATTTGTCAAATAATGAATTAAATTAGTGTTTTGATTCTTTAACATCATTTTAAAGAGATCTAGGGAAAAGAATAAGGGTCAACTTTAGTAATTTTATAAGATGAAATTATTGATATATTGCTATCATCCTTTTTTTGACCTTTGATATCCTTAACTTCAGAGTTGAAGGAAGTAGTAAAATTCAGTCTCGTATAGAGCAACAGCAACAGCAAATGCGGAATTCAGCTAGGACTCTCAATTTTGTAAAGCATTCTTCACCCAAAGACAAGATGTCCCCAGCATCTCCAATGGATGATATTGAAAGAGGTAAAATCTAAGTGTCTATAATCTCCCTTTATAAGAGATTATTAGGAAATATTAAATGAAAATTTTCATTTTAATTAACAATGGAACTAACTCAACTTTTTTTGAAAACATTGTATTCTTTGTTATTATGTGTTTTTCTGGGGGAGGATATATCTCATGATTTAGGTAGGGTGTTATGTGAGTTCCAGACTATATACATATAAGAGGATTCATATTTTTTTCATTATTCAGGGGAAAAAAAGTAACTGTTTAAATGTGTTTAACTGGAGTTTTCTTCTTTTTAGCAGTGGTAATGATTCTTATTCAATTCTTCACAGCATCTTCCTGTCAAAGTTCTTTATGTACAGCTAAACTGTAGATGTCTGAGGTGTCACCAAACCAGTAGGGAATTGAGGAGATATAGTAAGATATAGTAAGTATACTAAGGAGATATAGTAAGCAGAAGCACCAGCAGACCAGTTCTTATGAATTGCAGCTCAGTTCAAGGGAAGGTATTTCTAGGGAGATACAGTCCTTTTAAAAGTAAGAAAACTTAAACCTCCATTTCTTTTCCTAGCTGAAGTTTGGGTGTTGGTGTTATATGGATTATTGCAGCAGTGAGACCCTGGTCACCAAAGTATATTTGCCTCTACATTTTGCATTCATAATTTACACATAGGTCTCCTATACTGCTTACCCCCTTTAAGGCCTAGTATAGTATTGGTTCCCTAATGTATCAGTGGTCACTTCACAAACAGCAAGGAAGACATAAGCTCAGAGCCCTTGTTACTATAAGGGATCTTGAATTTTATTTTATTATTACATCATGTCTGCTTCCAGAATGGATTTGAATCATAATATCATTATGTATACAATAAAATACAAGAACAGAAAATCAAATGTTGAAGGGGAAGAGGAAGAAAATTTGTTAATTATTAAAACATTAAATTTAGCTCTGAGCTTCCTAGCCACCAAGACAAGAATGAAGACACAAGTAGCATATTTTGTATTACCTGAGAGGCAGTTCTAAAGTATCTACTTAATTCTAAAAGGAATCATCATATGGAACCTGTTCTAGTGAGCATTGAACTATTCAGTGTCAACAATAATTTTATAATATAGGTAGAAGTTCCTCCACGTGGCTGCTTTTTAGCAGAGACCTTAATAAAAAATTGCATTGATGCATGACTCAGGGAAAAGAGGTCTGTAAAGGATAAGTTAACATGATCCAAACATAAAGCGTTTTTGTTGATCTATCTTTGTATAACAGTGGAACTCTGTTTACCTTGATGTGTTGTATAGCATGTTCCTTAGACTGTGTTCTTTAAAATGATATTTTCTTGACCCTACTGTGCCACTGTCTACTGCTATGATGATTGAATCATCTTTTCAAATTTGTGAGTATGTGTCTGGCAGTTGTACAAGTCTTCTAGTATTTTTGTGGTTTAATTTTCACATTTATGTCTTTGAGCTATCTGGAATTTTAGTTTAAGAAATAAGATGAGAATCCAAATTTCCCCTTTTCCCAATGATATCAATAAATAGGTATTAATGAATAGAGTCTTGATAAGTAGGGCATTGATAAATAGATTATATACTAATATCCATGTATTGAATAAGTCACCATTTCTTCCACTGATAGGAAAGGTCATTTTTATCACATGCAAATTTTCACAACATAAGATAGATATATAATGGCCAATAAATATATGAAAAAGCAGTCAGACTCACTGATGCTTTTAAAATGCACATTTTAAGATTAAGAAATATTTTTCACTTACGAGATTGGCAGAAGCTAAAAAAAATTGTGAACTTCCAGTGTTGCTGAGGATATAAAGGAAACAAGTGTGCTCATGCATGATTGGAGGAAGTATAAATTGACAAATCTTTATTTTTTTGAAGAGCAATTTTTATATGTAAAGCACTTAGAACAGTGTCTAGCACATCGATACTATATAAGGGTTTGTCATCATTATCATTATCCTTATTTACTAGTAATTATTAAAATAAAAGGTGCCCTGGCAATGCAGCAGTTAAGCACTAACCGAAAGGTTAGAGGTACAAACCCACCCTCTGGCTCCATAGGAGAAAGACCTGGCAATTTGCTTCCATAAAGATTAAACCCATTGCCATCCAGTTGCTTCCAACTCGTAGCAACCCTATAGGACAGAGAAGAACTGCCCCATAGGGTTTCCAAGGCTGTCATATTTATGTAAGAAGACTCTCACATCTTTTTTCCTGCAGAGTGGCTGGTGAGTTCAGACCTCGACTTTTTGGCTAGCAGCTGATCACTTAACCACTGTGCCACCAAGGCTCTTCCATAAAGATTACAGCCTAGAAAACCCTATGGGACAGTTCTGCTCTGTCACATGGGGTCACTATGAGTCAAAAATCTATTCGACATCACTTAACAACAGCAACATTAAAAACGTACATCTCTCTTGACCTAGAAATTCCAGAAATTTCTTCTACAGCAAAACTTATATAAATATATAGATGATAGGTATCTACATAGCCATATTTACATACTAGTCACACAAGAATGTTTCATGTGTCATTTTTGGTGCTAAAGAAAAAATGGAAAAATTCCAAGTGCCCAAAAGGGATTACAGTACTACACATCCATTAAAAACAAAAATACAAACCTAAACTTTCACCTAAAACACAGTAAAATTTAAAAAAAAAAAAAAAAATAGTAATGATTATTATTAACTTGCTAAGTAAAAAAAAAAAAAGAAGACAAAACTCTTTTTAGTGACAAAGAAGAATATACAGGTATATTGTCAAGCAAAAAAGCTAGTTTTTACATACTCATTTACATATACATATATATATATATGTGTGTACATACATATACATATGTATATATATATACGTGTACATACATATATATGAACCACTTTTGAAAACAAAGTTTGTATATATTTGTAAGAGCTTAAAAAATCTTGTAAGAATTTAACTAAGAAGTAAACATTACCTTTGGGAGGTTGGATCATAGGGCAGTATGAGGGATCCTTAATCTGAAATATATATAATTTAAGTTACATGTATATTTAAGTACAGTGCTATAAATAAGCATGTATTTAGATATTGCCTATGGCCAGTGTCATTGAATTCCTTGGATTTTCATAAACCTATTTTTGAAATATGGCTTGATGTTACAGGAGGATTTTTAAAAAATGCTTTAAATTCTGTAAATGTATGTTTGGTCTTATTTATTCCTTATCAACAGTTTCTTAGGAAAAAATACATTTAAATTTGGTTATATGTTATTTAACCTATCTGTTTTTATTTTATTTTCAGAACTGAAAGCAGAAGCTAGTATAATGGACCAGATGAGTAGTTGTGATAGTTCTTCAGATTCTAAAAGCTCATCATCTTCAAGTAGTGAGGATAGTTCTAGTGACTCAGAAAATGAAGAGTGCAGCTCCTCTCCTTCTGATGCAGGGAATTATAACTCAGGACATCATACCATGTCTGCCATGCTGCGGTGCAAGATTCCTGATATAGAAGCCAGTCATAACAGATTTTATGACAACAGTGGCCTTATGATGAACACTTTAAGTAAGTATACATACGCATGAGCAATTGAAAAAGTAAGAATTCACAGTACAGCCATGTGGATTATAATCTAAAATTTGGGTAAAGAGGAAGATTCCTATTTTACACATTTGACACCATTAACCATTGCCTTTTTATTGAATTATTCAGTTTCTTCTGACTCTGTGACATAACACATTCTTGGTTTTTCTCCTATGTCTCTAGATACTCTTCTTTCTCTCCTTCAAAGGTTTATAATCCTCTCTTCAGTCATTAGAGTTGTAGTTCCTCAAGGTTTGGTCATAGGTCCTTTTTTCTTTTAGTTCTATACTCTTTTCCAAGATAAACTCCTTCGCATTTCTGTTACAGTCAATACTTATGTGCAGATGGCTTGCAGATTTATATCTCTAGTCCATATTTCTCCTCTGAGCTCTAGATGTGTATGTCTGACATCATCTCGTAGTAAAAGGCACTTCAAATTCATTTTGTCCAAAACCAACTCATAATCTTTGGCTTACAGTTTTCCCGTCATTGAAAAGCAGTGGTCATGTAATTACACAAACGAGAAGCTTGATAGTATTCAAGGATTAACTTTCTCTTCCTCTTTACAGTATAGCCAATCCTTCACCAAGTTCTGTTGATTTTACCTTCTAAATATTTCTCAAATTCATCTGCTTCTCTGCATCTCCACCACTATCATTCTAGTTCAACTTGCCATATTTTCTCTTTCTCTCTCTGTCTATATTCTTATCTACTTAAAAAAGAGGGATCATACAATATTTGTCCTTATGTGTTTGACTTACTTCACTCAGCATTATGTCCTCCAGGTCCATCCATGTTATTATATGTTTCGTGACTCATCATTGTTCTTTATGGCTGCATAGTATTCCATTGATGTATGTAGCATATTTTGCTTATCCATTCATTGCTGATGGGCACTTAGGTTGTTTCCATTTTTTTTGCTATTGTGAATAATACTGCAGTGAACATAGGTGTGCATATGTCTGTTCATGTCACTTCTATTAGGTCTCTAGGGTATATACCTAGGAGTAGGATTTTGGATCCTAAGGTAGTTCTACTTCTGGTTTTTTGAGGAAGCGCCAGACTGTTTTCCATAGTGGTTGTGCCATTTTACACTCCACCAGCAATGGATAAGGCTTCCAATCTTACCACATCCTTACCAATATTTGTTGTTAAATCTTTTTTTTTTTTTTTTTAATCACTGCCATTTTAGCCAGGGTGAGAGGGTATCTCATTGTAGTTTTGATTTGCATCTCTTAATGGTTAATGATCACAAGCATCTTTTCATATGTTTGTTCACTGCTTGAGTGTCCTCTTTGGTAAAGTTTCAGTTCGTGTCCTCTGCCAATTTTATAATTGCCGTATTTTCTTGCTTTAACTACTCCAATGGCATCCTAACTGGTTCACCCCTTATCTACTCAAGCCCATTTTTGATCCATTATCTACAGTGCAGCCAGATTGATCTTTTCACAATTCAAATATATTTTTTCACATCTCCTGATTTAAACCATTCAATAGCTTCTAATTTCTTTTAGGATAGAGATAAAACACCATAACTTAGTGGTCTTGCTCCTCCTCTTCTAGCGACACTTGCTTTCTTTTCTCCACTATACTCAACATACTTTCACCCACCTCAGAGCCCTTATGTATGCTGTTCGTTCTCTTCATGTAGTTAACTCTTCCCCCTTCAGATTCCAAGTTAAGATTTACTTTCTCAAGGAAGCCTTCCTCGACCCTCTGACAATGTCATATCCCCCTTTTTATAGACTCTCAGAGCATCAGGCATCTCTTCATTATTTCATTTGTCACCATTATAATTTTACATTTATTTGTGTGATTTGCTCTCTTCCTCTAGAGGAGAAACTCCATGAAGCCAGGAATCTTGTTTGTTTTGCTTATAATTGAGTACTAGTACCTAGCACAGTTCCTGATACGTGGTAGATGTTCAATAAATACTTTTTAATAAAGGAATGCAATTTGATTATTCTCTGGGGGAAAATGGAAATTTCCTTTTATATATTTAAAACTAATCTCACTGTGCTAACTAATAATGAAAAAAGTAAGTAGCTAGGAAAGACTGACTAGCTCCAGCCTAATAACAGAACTGAAGAAGACAAAAACCAAAATTGGTGGCAAAGAGTTAGAGTGGAAGCTATGAGTTAATTAAGGACCAGGAAAGATCTTTTGAAAATACAGTGATTTAGGTCTTCAGTGCTATTATTCCTGACTTGGGAGGTGAAATTGGAACAACTGATTTCTTGAATGGTCAGGACAACATGGGAAAAACACAGCTTGGTTGGACTGAATGAGAAACTGAGTAAAATTTAGGAAAATGTTCTCAGAAATTACTGAGTTCTATAGTTAATAGAGCACATGACTAGGAATCATGTGATCATTAACAAATCATTTCGCTTTTCTGGAGCTTCAGTTTCCTCACTGAAAATGGAGATTGTATTATTGGCATCCTTGCTTTGTAGAACTTTGGAGGGGTTTGTGAGATTTTCTGTTTTAGAACTTTTTTAGAACTCTAGCGTGGTTTTCTGATGCAACATGACACCGTGAATTTATGTTTTAAAAATTCCTTCTATACCAAGCGTATAGTAACAATGCATAAAGTATAAAAAGATAAAAATCAGACATGGCCAGGATCAAATATAAGGTAAACATCTCCATACACAAGAAACTGAAACACAGATACAAAATAGTGGGCTTAGTGGGTTGAAGCCATTGGCTCTGAATTCAAAAGGAGGTGGTGGTTATAAGGAGTTTGGTACTTTCAGGGAAAGGTAGTTTAACAGGGCTTCATGTGATTCAGGGGACTTGAGCCATGCTTTCTGCTTGGAGCCAGAGAATGTGTGTGTGTTTTTGGGGATGTAGAATGGGAATAATCTTCAACTAATAAAAGGAGACTAGAAAAATGGTTATTTGCATACTGACTGAGGCTACTGGTTTTCAGAAGCCATGGGTATAGTGTTGGTAGGATTTTGCTACCCACTGGCTCCTTGATGGGATTTGTCATATCACCGGTATCCCAGGAGACAGCACCCCCCAGATAGGCTTATGAAACCTGTTTCTGGTAAAAGGTCTTAGAGGAGCAGTGGAGAGAGCCACAAAACCATAAGTAATGAGCAATGTCAGGGCAGAGAAAAACAGAAACTTCCCACTCAAAATGAGCCAACATTTTCCAAAACACGTGAAAAAATTCTAATGCTAAGGAAGTCAGCCAAAAAAATTAACAGTTGGAGCAGGGATTCATTCCAAGTGAAAATCTTTTTATAGAACAGTTTAAGACAATGATTTTTTTTTTATTGTGCTTTAAGTGAAAGTTTACAGCTCAAGTTAGTTTCTCATACAAAAATTTATACACACATTGTTATGTAACCTAGTTGCTATCCCTGTAATGTGACAGCACACTCCTCCTTTCCACCTCGGATTTCCCATGTCCATTTAACCAGCTCCTGTCCCTTTCTGCATTCTCATCTCGCCTCCAGACGGGAGCTGCCCATTTAGTCTTGTGTGTCTGCTTGAACTAAGAAGCATAGTCTTCACAAGTATCATTTTATGTCTTATAGTCTAGCCTAATCTTTGTCTGAAGAGTTGGCCTCAGGAATGGTTTTAGTTCTGGGTTAACAGAGAGTCTAGGAGGCATATCTTCTGGGGTTGCTCCAGTCTCAGTCAGACCAGTACGTATGGTCTTTTTACTAGAATTTGGGTTCTGCACCCCACTTTTCTCCTGCTCCATCAGTGACTGTCTTGTGTTCTCTGTCAGGAAGGTTATTGGTGGTAGCCAGGCACCATCTAGTTCTTCAGGTTTCAGTCTGATGGAGTCTCTGGTTTATGTGGTCCTTTTTGTCTCTTGGGCTAATATTTTCTTTGTGTCTTTGGTGTTCTTCATTCCCCTTTGCTCCAGGTAGGTTGGAACAAATTGATGCATCTTAGATGGCCGCTCGCTAGGTTTTAAGACCCTAGACGCCACTCACCAAAGTGGGATGCAGAACCTTTTCCTCATAAACTTTGTTATACCAGTTGACCTAGATGTCCCCTAAAACCATGGTACCCAGACCCCCATCCCTGCTACTCTGTCCCTCAAAGTGTTTGGTTGTGTTCAGGAAACTTATTAGCTTTTTGTTTAGTCCACTTGTGCTGACTTCCCCTATATTGTGTGTTGTCCTTCCCTTTACCTAAGATAATTCTTGTCTACTATCTAGTTAGTGAAGTTAGTGAATTCCCCTCTACCTTCCTCCTCACTCTCATAACCATCAAAGAATGTTCTCTTCTGTGTTTAAACCTTTTCTTGAGTTCTTATAATAGTGGTCTCATGATATTTGTCCTTTTGTAACTGACTAATTTCACTCAGCATAATGTCTTCCAGATTCATCTATGCTATGAGATTCATAACATTGTTCTTTACTGTTTTGCAGATTCATCATTGTTCTTTACTGTTGTGTAGTATTCCACTGTGTGAATATACTGTAATTTACTTATCTAACAGTTATCTGTTGATGGACACCTAGGTTGCTTCCATCTTTTTGCTATTGTGAACAGTGCTTCAATGAACATGGGTGTGCATATATCTATTTGTGTGATGGCTCTTATTTCTGTAGGATATATTCCAAGGAGTGGGGTTGCTGGATCGTAAGGTACTTCTATTTCTAGCTTTTTAAGGAAGCGCCAAATCAATTTCCAAAGTGGTTGTACCATTTTGCATTCCCACCAGCGGTGTAAAAGTGTTCCAGTCTCTCCATAACCTCTCAAACATTTGTTATTTTATGTTTTTTGGACTAATGCTAGCCTTACTGGGGTGAGATGGTATCTCACTGTGGTTTTGATTTGCATTTCTCTAAAGGCTGATGATCATGAGCATTTCCTCATGTATCTGGTAGCCACCTGAATGTCTTCTTTGGTGAAGTGCCTGTTCATAGCCTTTGCCCATTGTTTACTGGGTTATTTGTCTTTTTGTTGTTGAAGTTTTGCAGTATGTTTTAGATTTTAGAGATGATACTCTGATCAGGTATATCATAGCCAAAAATTTTTTCCCAGTCTGTAAGTTGTCTTTTGACTCTTTTGGTGAAGTCTTTTGATGAGCATAAGTTATCTAGTTTCTCTTCTGGTGTTTGTGTGTTGTTACTTATGTTTTGCATTCTGTTTATGCCATATATTAGGGCTGCTAGCATTGTCTCTATTTTTTCTTCCATGATCTTCATCATTTTAGATTTTACATTTAGGTCTTTGAACCATTTTGAGTTATTTTTTGTGCATGGTGTGAGGTATGGGTCTTGTTTCATTTTTTTTGCAGATGAATATCCAGTTATGCCAGCACCATTTGTTAAACAGACTGTCTTTTCCCCATTTAACTGACTTTGGACCTTTGTCAAATATCAGCTTCTCATAGGTGGATGAATTTAAGACAAAGATATTTAAAGAAATATGCTGAATATGTTCAAAGAGAATGAAGACATAAAACTTTCTTTAAAAAAAATTATGAAACAAAGCCAGGCAGAAACAAAGCAAAATACAATACATATTTTTAAAACAATCAGTTACAAAGACTAGACATTGAAATAAAAATTATTAAAAAAAACTTAATTGATAGGAAAAACTGTAGACTGGACACAGTTGAAGAATGAATTAGTGAAATGAAAGATAATACTGAGGAACTATCCCAGCACACAGCACAAGAGAGACAGAGAAATAAAATAAGAGAACAGAGAAAAAGAGGACAGATAGAGAATATTAAACATTTGTCAATAGGAATTTGAGGAGGTAGTGGAGGGGATAGTGTGAAAAGTCAATTCTGAGAATACTCTAGAACTGAAGAAAGACATGAGTCTTTAGCTACAAAGCAGGATAAGTAAAAATAAATCTAGACCTTGAAGAGTAGTGAAACTACAGAAAATCATTAGTGGAAAAGACAATCTTAAAAGCTACAGAGAAGAAGACAGATTATCTACAAAGGAGCAAAAGACTAACAGAAGACTACTCATTAGCTAATTGAGTAGGCCAGACGATAAGGGAGTGGGAAATATCTTTAAAGTGCTAAAGGAAAGTAATTCTAGCCAGAATTTTATACCCAACCACACTGTCGTTCAAGAGTAAAATCATTTTCAGGTACATAAAGTCAAATAGAGTGTACTATCTATGTTAGTTGCCATTGAGTTGGCCCTCAACTCATGGTGATACCATGCACAATGGAATGAAACACTGCCTGGTCCTATACCATCCCCATGATCAGTTGTACGTCAGACAGTTGTGCTCTGTAGGGTTTTCCTTGGCTGATTCTCAAAATCAGATTGCCAGGCCTTTCTTCCTAGTCTGTCTTAGTCTGGAAGCTCCTCTGAAAACTGTTCAATATCATAGCAATGTGCAAGCCTCCACAGACGGATGGGTGGTGGCTGCATGTGAGGTACATTAGCCTGCAATTGAACCCAGGTCTCCCACATAGGTGAGAATTCTAACCACTGAAATGAACACAGAAGATAAGTGAGGATACGAAAAACAGTAGTGAATAAAGAAATTAATAAAATGTCAATAAATTTGACTAATTGTTGACTATAAAAAACAATTATGTTTTAGACATTTTATGAAAGGGTAGGTCTAAAATTCTAAACAACAGTTGCTAACTGAGATAAGGAGTATTCAATTTAGGTGTGCTAAGAACCTGGTCATGTGTAGGAGGAAGATGTTGTTAGTTGACATTGAGTCAGCTCTGACTCATGGTGACCTTATGTATAAGAGAACGAAATATTGTCCATTCCTGTGCCATCTTCATGATTATTGATAGGAGGAAGATAGAAACACTGAATAATTGTGGTCTTTGTTAGATAACTTCGTGGTTAATTATATATCATAAAATTTTAAAAGTAACTACTTAAATAAAAATGCAATTTATAGCTTCTACATCATAAACAGGAAAAATAGCATAAAAAACTTTAATAAAAGGCAGAGAAGGAAAAATGAAACAAGCAGAAAGATTGATAAACAGAAAATATGAGGTACAAAAAATCCTAATATATCAGCAGTAACATGCAAAAGGGTAAAATCCACCTACTAAAAAGATTATCAGATTACATTTTTAAAATTATATGCTTATTTTTATATGACTGAAAATAGAGGCATGGAAATGATTATCAGTATTAATATCAGAAATAACAGAATTTAAGGCAAAATTCATTTTGGAGCCCTGGTTGCACAGTAGTTAAGAGCTACTACTGCTGCTAACCAAAAAGGTTGACAGTTCAAATCCACCAGCTGTTCCTTGAAAACCCTATGGGGCAGTTCTACTCTGTCCTGTAGGGTCGCTATGAGTTGGAATTGACTTGACGGCAATAGGTTTGGTTTTGGTATATATTAAAATATGTATTGTGTGTGTATCTGTAAAACAAAAATTGTCAAATCTCTATTATAGTGGGAGATTTAATGCATCTATAATCAAGCAGACAAAATTTAGTAAAAGTATAAAATCTAAACAACGTAATTAACGTACCTGTTCTAATAGTAAATATATGGAATCCTACAACCCAAAAGTGAGGAGAAAGCATGATTTTAAGGTACATATGAAACATTTATAAAAAGTTACTCCTTACTAGGTCAAAGGAAATAATAAACTTCAAAGAATTCATATTTTACTGATCACATTAGTTGACTGAATTAAAATATAAGTAACTAAAAATTAATTCAAAATACACATTTAGAAACTTCAAAGCATATGTCTAATAACTTACATGTTAAAAAGGAAACTACAATGAAATTAAGAATATTTATGATTGAACATTTATGTCAGCAACTTGGGATGCAGCCAAGATGGTACTTACCAGGACATTTATAGCCTCAAAATGCATTTATTTTTTTAAAGTTGAAAATAAATGAGTTAAGGATTCACCTTGAGGAACTGGAAGAGCAGTAGCAAATTAAAGTCAAAGAAATTAGAAGGAAGAGGATAATGTATGTAAGAGTAGAAATTAATGTAACGGATAACAAAGACATATCAGATGATCAACAAAACTAAAAGTTGTTTCTTTGAAAACTAATAAAATAGACCAACCTCTAACAAGTGCTGATGAAGAGAAAAAGAAAAGGAAAAATATATATATATATGTGTGTGTATATATAAAGAATGAAAAAGAGGTTAAAATTATAGCTAAAATATACTTTAATTTTTAAAATTATGAAATTTTTATAAAAATTTGGCATCGAAATGAATTATTTTCTAGAAAAAGTATAATTTACCAACTCTGACTCAAGAAGAAATAGAAAGCCTGAATAAACCAATACAATTAAAGAACTTAAACCAAATGAAATGTCTCTTCCTCCTCCACTCTGTCTCCATATCCCCAACACACTGTAAAACTGAAGACAGTTTTCCAAATGAATTTTAGCAAAGCTTCAAGAAACAAATAATTACTATCTTCTACAGACTGTTTCATAGAAAAAAAGGGAAAGCTACTTAATTCTTTCATGATACTAGGATAATCTTGATATCAATACTGAACAGGAATAAGATGAAAAAAATTGTAGACCAATTTTACTTAAAATCATGGATGTAAAATTCCTAAGTAAAATACTAGGAAGTGGAGTTATCAATGTACTTAAAATAAATAAGCTAAATCATGACCAAATAGAGTTCATCACAGAGAATGTAAGAAGTGTTCAACATCTAAAAGTGTATCAGTATAATTCATCACATTAACAGAATATAGGAGAAAAATCATATGATCATTTCAACAAATGAGTTATTTGAAAAAATCAATATTCATTAATTTTAAAATGTTTACCAAAGTTTGAATATAAGGATATTTCCTTAACTGGATAAAGTTAGTTCACAAAAACAAAACTACTGCAAACATCATACCAATAGAGACTCTGGGAGTATCCCATTAAAGTTAGGAACAAGACAAGGAGGACTAATAGGATTTCTATTCAGCATTGTACTGAAGTTCCTAGCAAATGCAATACAACAAGTAAAAGAAATGAGATATAAGAATCGGAAACAAGAAATAAAATGCTTCTTATTTGTAAATAATGCAGTTGTCTACACTGAAAATCTAAGTGAATCAACAAACTATAGAACTAATAAAATAACTTAGAAAGATTGGTGGATTAAAAAAATATGTGTAAGTCAGTAGCATTCTCGTATACTAGTAATAACCATTTGGAATTTATAATTTCAAACTCAGGATCACAATAGTAATACAACTCTAAGATATTTAGGAATAAATCTAACAAAAGATATGAAAGACTATGAAGGAAAATAGAAAACATTGACGAACCTAAAAGATAACGAGAATACATGCAGATGTATTTTATGTTCATGGATTGGAAGACTCAATTTAATAAAGATGTTGGCACTCTCCAAATTAATTAAAGTCCTTAGATGCTTTTTGTGCAATTAGACAAGTAACTCCTAAAATGTATATGGAAGAACAAAGGGAAAGGAATAGCTAAAGCAATTGAAAAGATGAAGAACAATGCAGATAGACTTGCCCAACTCCATATCAAGAATTAATAAAATTGAAAGTATAACATTGGCACAGGGATAGATAAATAGATTGATGGAATAGAATAAAGAGTGCAGAAACAAACCCGTAGTTACACAGAAACTTGCTGTTTAGCAGGTTTGGCATTATATGTCAACCAGGAAGGATTAAATGTTAAGGTAATGGTTCTAATACAGTTGGTTATCCTTCTAGGAAAAATCATTTGATTCCTACCTCAAACCATATACGAAAATTGACAATGGATAAACTCTGGGGTGTTCTTAGAAGGGAATATTATAGCAGTTAAAATGAGTAAACTAGAATCACTATCAGCATGGAAGAATCTCAGAAAACTGTTGGATGAAAAAAGCAAATTGCAGGATAGGCAGAGTATTATCCCATTTATATAAAGATTAAAAACCTGCAAAACTGTATTTTGTAACATTTGTGGGTCATAAATATGTAGTAATAGAAGTATTAAAATCTATGGAAATGATAAACACTAAATTTATAAACCATTGTTTCTCTGGGTGGGGAAGGAGATGAATGAGATGGGGGATAGTCCACAGGGGCTTCAATTATATCTGCAAATTTTAATCTTTTAAAATCTAATGCAAATAAGGCATAATATTAAGATTTTATAAAGCTTGAGTGGAGGGTACGTAAGTGTTTATTATGTTATTATTTATTATCTATCTATATAAAATGTATTAACAAAATAGGAGTCCCTGGGTGGTATAAACAGTTAAGAGCTCAACTACTAGCTGAAAGGTTGGCAGTTCAAACCCACCCAGAGGTGCCTGGCTTCCCAAAGTTCACAGTCTTGAAAACACTGTGGAATGCAGTTTTACCCTGCAACAGTTGGGATCTCCATGAGTCAGTTGCACTCCATGGCAACTAACAACTAACAACCATAAAATAAATGTTTTAATACTTTATATTGGTAATGAAAGGTATGTAGGTGTTAAAACTGGCTATTTGCCAAAAAGGAAACTCTTGGTTACAGTGGTATTTTTTAAATGAGGCTTCACATGTGTAGAGGTTAGCAGGAGCAGCAGTAAAGACAGTTGGATCCCATTTATTTTATAAGTCATCCAGAGGAAAAAGAGGAGTAGCATAAAAAGGAGGCAGTAGAAACAAAGTATTTTCAATGATAGAGAATGTCTGTGCTTTAAAAAAATAGACATTGGTCTAAGTGCTGAGTATTCAAGGGAAAATAAAGCAGACATGGCCACTACCCCCATAATCCTCTAGCCTAGTGGGAGAGACAGAAATCAACAAATAATTACACAATAGCTACATAATTACAATTTATGGAAGTGTTTTGAAGGAAAAGCCCAGGGAATTATAAGAAGATAAAAGAAGGACCTAATTTGGCAAGGGATGGACAGTGAATGTCCTGGTGACAAAACGGTCAGGAAAGACCATCCTGAGGATACAGTGTTTGAGTAGAGACCTGGAGGATAAGGGTTAGCCAGGCAGAAGTTTCTGGAGGGAGATTAAGGAGGAAGCACAATGAAAGTCCTGAGAAAAGAAAGATTGCTTAACATATGGAAGAACTTGATAAAAAGGCAGTATGGCTGGAGTAGAAACTGACTGTCAGGCCGTTTAAAATATGGTCTAGAGCTTAATGTAATAGAAATTGATAGAGATCTACACACATACATCTCAAACCAAAAACCCATTGCAATCGAGTAGAACTGCCCCATCGGATTTCCAAGGCTGTAAATCTTTACGGAAGTAGACTGCCACATTGTTCTCCCACAGTGCGGCTAACGGGTTCAAACTGCTGAGATTTTGGTTAGCAGCCTAGCGATTTAACCTCTGCGCCCTGAGGGCTCCTTGCAGACATACACAGACATGTACAGATACACATACACATGTAGTTGAAGTTACGACAATGTATGATAAGCCTAATCTGGAGTTCTGCTTCTTATTAGTAAAAATCATGAGTAATTGGTTTCAAATTCCAAACAGGTGGAGTCAAAATGAATTTTAAGTTATTAATAGCAAATGATAAAGGGAAGATTTGATTCAAGAGGATTATCCCATCCTGAGAACAATTATGTGTTAAAAATGAAATATCCATGCCAGCGGACATGCCAAGTAGAGAGAGAGTAGACAGTGAGAAGAAAAGATAGTCTGGGACAGAGTCCTAAGGTTTTACACCTCAGGTTGAGAATGAGCCTGTATGAAGAGTAAGAAGTGCCATGAGAGATGGAGGAAATCAGAGAGGGTGATGGCTTAAGTGAAATGAGAGTATTCTAAGGAAGAAAATAGCAAACGTTTCACATGCTGCTGAGTAGGACTGGTAAGAGAGAATGTATTTCTTGAATTTATTTCCATGTAAGTCGTTGGTTATCTTGGGAAGAGAAGATGTGGTGGACTAGTGGGGATGGAAGCCACTTTGGAGTAAATTGAAGTATGAATGGAGGGTTGGTGGTAAGGAATTGGAGATAGTCTACGTTGACAACTCTTGAGAACTTAGCTGTGAAGGGGAATAGAGAAACAGAGCAGTGTCTGGGATGGAATGTATGATCTGGGAAGAGGAGTCAGGATTGATGATAGGAGATGCTAGAGCATGTTTGAATGCTGCTGGGAAGGTGAGGATAACTGATAGAGCAAAGTACCCAAGGCTGTGTGAAGGACAGGATCTAGAGTACATGTGGAGAGTTTATTAACCTTTGATAGAGGGAGCTTGCCTCAGTTATAACAACAAGGAAGATGAGTAATGCAGAGAGAGGGGCTTTGTAGATTGTAGGTTAGAAGACGTGAGAGTTCCTGTCTGATGAATTCTGTTTTCTTCTGGAGTAATAAGGCAAGGTCATCAGCTCAAGCAAGAAGGGGATCGGAGGTTTAGGAGGAATGTGGGGATATGAAATTTTAGAGAATTGAAGTGTGAGCTAATTAGTGTAACAGATTGTCAGTGTTCAGCACCCATATGAGGTCAGTAGCCATGCATTTATAATAGCAGTTACCAAACTGTGTGATTTTTTTTTTCTCCAGCAGTGCTCAGCTAGATTAAAGGTGTGTGATTGGTGCTTCCATGATTTGGACTTTGCCAGGTAGATGTGATAGAGAGAGGTTGTTTCCAGGGGAGTGGTTGTAATAATAGATCATAGTATTTCAACTGGATTGAGAAAGTTGAGGCCTGAACAAGGAGTTAGTGGATGAATTGGAGGCTTTTTGGGGTTTTTTTTATATTTTAAATAATACTTCATTGTGTTTTTGTTGAAGGTGTACACAGCAGTTTAAGTTCACATTCAACAATTTCTACATAAATTGTTCAGTAACATTGGTTACATTCTTCACAATGTGTGAACATTCTCATTATTTCTATTCTGGTGGTTTTATTTCCATTAATCTAGTGTCCCTGCCCCCTTACCTTCTCATCTTTGTTTCTTTATTTATTTATGTATTTATTTTTCTTTTTTTAATTGTACAGTAGCAGAAGGTTTACAGAACAAATAGTTTCTCCTTTAACAGTTAGTACACATATTGTTTTATGACAGTGGTTAACCACCTCATGACATGACTACATTGTCCCTTCTCAACCTTGGATTCCCTATTACCAGTTTTCCTGTACTCTCCTGCCTTCTAGTACTTGTCCCTGGACTGCTGTGCCCCATTAGTCTCCTTTTGTTTTATGGAGCTGTCTAATCTTTGCCTGAACTGTGAACCTCGAGAGTGGCTTCATTACTGAGTTAAAAGTGTGTCCAGGGGCCATACTCTCAGGGTTTCTCCAGTCTCTGTCAGGCCAGTAAATCTGGTCTTTTATTGTGAGTTAGAATTTTCTACATTTTTCTCCAGTTCTGTCCGGGACCCTCTGTTGTGATCCTGGTCAGAGCAGTCAGTGGTGGTAGCCAGGCACCATCTAGTAGTACTGTACTCAGTCTGGTGAAGGCCGTGGTGGTTGTAGTCCATTAGTCCTTTGGTCTGATCTTTCCCTTATATCTTGTTTTCTTCATTCTCCCTTGCTCCTGAAGGGCTGAAACCAGTGGACTATCTTAGATGGCCGCTCACAGGCTTTTAAGTCCCCAGACGCTACTCACCAAAGTAGAATGTAGAACATTTTCTTTATAAACTGTGTTATGCCAAATGAGCTAGATGTTCCCCGAGACCATGGTCCCCACAGCCCACTACCCAGCGATTCAGTCCCTAAGGGAGTTTGGATGTGTCTATGGAGCTTCCATGACCTTTCCTTGTGCAAGCCGTACTGGCTTCCCCAGTTTTGTGTTCTGTCTTATCCTTCACCAAAGTTACCACTTATCTATTGTCTATTTAGTATTCACTCTCCACCCCTCCCATCCCTCATAACCCACAAAGATTGTTACTTTTTGTGTGTAAACTTTTTCCTGGGTTTTTACAATAGAGGTCTCATACAATATTTGTCCTTTTGTGATTGACTTATTTCACTCAGCATAATGTCCTCCAGTTTCATCCATGTTATGAGATGCTTCACAGATTCATCGTTGTTCTTTCTCGTTGCATAGTACTCCATTGTGAGTATGTACCATAGTTTATCAATTCATCTGTTGATGGGCATCTAGGTTGTTTCCATCCTTTTGCTATTGTGAACAATGCTGCCATGAACATAGGTGTGCATATGTCTATTCAAGTGACGACTCTTATTTCTTTAGGATATATTCCTAGGAGTGGGATTGCTGGATCGAATGGTATGTCTATTTCTAGCTTTCTGAGGAAGCACCAGATCATTTTCCAAAATGGTTGTATCATTTTGCATTCCCACCAGCAGTGCATAAGAGTTCCGATCTCCCCGCAGCCCCTCCAACATTTGTTATTTCCAGTGTTTTGGATTCGTGCCAGTAATGCTGGGGTGAGATGGTATCTCCCTGTGGTTTTAATTTGCATTTCTCTAATGCCTAGTGATCATGAGCATATCCTCATGTGTCTGTTGGCCACCTGAATGTCTTCTTTGATGAAGTGTCTGTTCATTTCCTTTGTCCGTTTTTTAATTGGATTATTTGTCTTTTTATTGTAGAGGTGTTGGATTTTCTTGCAGATTTTAGAGATTAGACCTTTGTCTGACTTGTAATGTCCAAAATTTTTTTCCCAGTCTGTAGTTTCTCATTTTAGTCTTTTGGTGAAGTCTTTGATGAGCATAAATGTTTAATTTTTAGAAGATCCCAGTTATCTAGCTTATCTTCTGGAGTTTGTGTGTTGTCCTTTTAATGCCGTGTATTAGGGCCTTTAGCATTGATCCTGTTTTTTCTTCTATGAACTTTACAGTTTTGGGCTTTATATTTAGGTCTTTGATCCATTTTGAATTAGTTTTTGTGTATGGTGTGAGGTACGGGTCCTCTTTCATTTTTTTGCAGATGGACATCCAGTTTTGCCAGCACCATTTATTAGAAAGACTGTCTTTTCCCCATATGATGTACTTTGGGCCCTTGTTGAAGATCAGCTGACTGTAGGTGGATGGATTTACATCTGGGTTCTCAATTCTGTTCCACTGGTCAATGTATCTGTCGTTGTACCAGTACCAAACTGTTTTGACTACCGTAGCTGTATAGTAGGTTCTGAGGTCAGGTAGTGCAAAGCCTCCTACTTTATTCTTCTTCAGTAGTGCTTTACTTATCCGGGGCTTCTTCCCTTTCCATATAAAGTTAATGATTAGTTTTTTCATCTCTTTAAAGGATGTTGTTGTTATTTGGATTGGGACTGCATTGTATTTGTAAATTGCTTTGGGTAGAATTGTCATTTTCACAATGTTGAATCTGCCTATCCATGAGCATGGTATATTTTTCCATCTATGTAGATCCCTTTGGGTTTCCTGCATAGTATTTTGTAGTTTTCTTTGTATAGGTCTTTTATATCCCTGGTTAGATTTATTCCTAATTATTTTATTTTTTAGGGGCTATTATAAGTGGTATTTTCTTTTTTTCCTGATTTCCTTTTCATCTTCTCTTATTAGTGTATAGGAATCCAACTGATTTTTGTATGTTTATCTTGTACCCTGCTACTCTGCTGAATCTATTAGTTCTAGTAGTTTTCTCATGGAGTCTTTAGGGTTTTCTATGTATAGTATCATATCATCTGCAAACAGGGACAGTTTAACTTCTTCATTAGCAATTTGGATGCCCTTTCTTTCTTTTTCTTGCCTTATTGCTCTAGCTAGGTCTTCCAGCACAATGTTAAATAGGAGTGGAAATAAGGGGCATCCTTGTCTTGTTCCTGCTCTCAGGAGGACTATTTTCAGCCTCTCTCCGTTAAGAATGATGTTAGCCATTGGTTTTGCATAGATGCCCTTTATTATGTTGAGAAATTTCCCTTCAATACCTATTTTATTGAGAGTTTTTATCAGGAATGGATGTTAGACTTTGTCAAATGCCTCTTCTGTGTCAATTGAGATGATCATGTTATTCTTTTCTTTCCTTTCATTTATGTGGTGGATTATGTTGATTGATTTTCTAATGTTGAACCATCCTTGCATACTTGGAATGAATCCTGCTTGGTCGTGGTGTATTTTTTTTTTTTTTTTTTGATATGATGCTGAATTCTGTTGGCCAGAATTTTGTTCAGAATTTTTGCATCTATATTCATGAGAGATACTGGTCTGTAATTTTCTTTTTTGGTGGCATCTGTGCCTGGTTTTGTTATCTGGCTTATGCTGGCTTCATAGAATGAATTTGGAGGTGTCGCTTCTTTTCTATGTTCTGAAATAGTTTGAGTGGTACTGGTATAAGCTTCTCTCTGAATTTTTGGTAGAATTCTCCAGTGAAGCCATCTGGGCCAGGGCTTTTTGTTGTTGTTGTTAGGAGTTTTTTTTATTACCTTTTCAATCTTTTCTCTAGTTATGGGTCTGTTCAGATTTTCAACATCACTTTGTGTTAGTTTGGGTAGGTAGTGTGTTTCTAGAAATTTATGCATTTCCTCTAGGTTTTCAAGTTTGTTGGAGTATAGTTTTTCATAATACTCTGTTATGATCCTTTTAATTTCAGTTGGGTCTGTTGTAATGACTCCCATTTCATTTTTTATTTGGGTTATTTGCGCCTTCTCCTGTTTTTCTTTAGTCAGTCTGTCCAGTGTTTTGTTGATTTTGTTGATCATTTCAAACAACCAATTTTTGGTTTTGTTGATTCTTTCTATTGCTTTTCTATTCTCTATTTCACTTATTTCTGCTCTGATCTTTATTGTTTCCTTTCTTCTAGTGGCTGTGGGCTTTTCTTGCTGTTTTCTTTCTATTTGTTCGAGTTCTGTGGTTAATGTTTTGATTTTGTTCCTTTCTTCTTTTTTGATGTATGCATCTATTGCTTTAAATTGTCCTCTGAGGAATGCCTTTGCTGTATCCCAAAGGTTTTGGTATGATGTGTTTTCATTCTTGTTTGATTGTAGAAATTTTTTGATTCCATCTTTGATTTCTTCTATTACTCAGTGGTTTTTAAGCAGGGGTGTTATTCAATTTCCCTGTAATTGATTTTTTTTCCCTCGCTCTTCCTGTTGTTAATTTGTACTTTGATGGCATTGTGGTCAGAGAAGATATTTTGTATTATCTCAATGTTTTGGATTATTTTGAGGGTTGCTTTGTGGCTAAGATGTGGTCTATTCTGGATAACGTTCCATGTGCATTGAAAAAGAACATGGATTATTGTATATATGTCTATGAGTTCAAGTTAGCTGATATGTCCTTTAGGTCTTCTGTATCTTTTTGAGTTTCTTTTTAGATGTTCTGTCCTTTACCAAGAGTGGTGCATTGAAGTCTCCTACTGTTATTGTGGAACTGTCAGTTTCTCTTTTCTGTGCTGTTAGAGTTTATGTATTTTGAAGCCCTGTTGTTGGGCACGTAGATGTTTATTATGGTTATGTCTTCATCATGGATTGTCCCCTTAATCATTATATAATGTCCTTCTTTGTCTTTTCTGGTGGATTTTGTTTTAAATTCTGTTTTGTCTGAGATTAGTATTGCCACTCCTGCTTTTTTGGTAGCTGTTTGCTTGATATATTTTTTTCCATCCTTTGATTTTTAATAAATTTATATCTTTGTTTCTAAGATGTGTCTCTTGTAGGTAGCGTATCGATAGCACCTGTATTTTTATCCATTCTGTCACTCTCCATCTCTTTATGGATGTATTTAGGCCATTTACATTCAGTGTAATTATTGATAGGTGTGAGTTTATTGCTGTCATTTTGTAGTCCTTTTTTTTTTGTGGTGCCATTTTCTTTGTTCCTCTTACCCTCCTGTGCCAAATTCCTTTTGTTTGTGGACTTTTTTTTCGTATATTTTGTTTTTATAGGTTTTGTTTTTACTGAGACTTTATGTTTTTCTTCATTTTGATGGGTAGGTTCGTTAACTTTCTTTATGGTTGCCTTAAAATTTACCCTTATCTTCCTATGTTTTTACCAGTCTGTTTTTACTTGGTATCGCCTTGCCTTCCTCTCCATTAGAAGATTCTATACCTACACTGTTTATTCCCTCTTTTATTGTTCTTATGTTGTTGTCATTTACAGATTAATCTCTCTGGTCCCCTGTTGTAATTCTTTTGGTTTTGGATAGTCCTTGAGAGTTCATTTCCTAGGTTGGTATCGGGCTGGTACAATCCTGCATCCTAGATTCAGCCTGTGGTCTGATGTTGTTCTCAGACTGAAGGACTCCCTTTAATAATTCTTGCAAGTTTGGTTTGGTTTTTACATAGCTCCTTAATTTCTGTTTATCTGGAAATGACCTAATTTCGCCATCATATTTGAACAAGAGTTTTGCAGAATATATTATTCTTGGCTGGAAATTTTTTTTCTTTCAAGGTTTTATATATGTCATCCCATTGCATTCTTGCCTGCATGGTTTCTGCTGAATAATCCAAGCTTAGTCTTATTGTTTCTTCTCTATATGTGACTTTTTGTTTTTCTCAAGCTGCTCTCAGGATTCTTTGTTTGTCTTTGGTTTTAGCAAGTGTGATTATGGTATGCTTTGCTGATTTTCTTTTGGGGTCTATCCCATATGGGGTTCGTTGAGCTTCTTGGATGGTCAGCTTTTCATCTTTCATGATATTGGGGAAGTTTTCTGTCAGCAGTTCTTCAATGATCCTCTCTGTTTTTTCTGTTTTCTCCCGCTGTTCTGGAACTCCGATCACTCTAAAATTTTTGCTTTTGATTGTATCCCACATGATTCTCAGGGTTTCTTCCTTTTTCTTAATTCTTTTTTCTGATTATTCCTCAGAGTTATATCCCAATGTTTGTCTTCAATTTTGCTGATCCTGCCTTTCATCATTTCAAACCTGCTCCTCAGCCCTTCTATGACACTGTCCATTTCTGAAATCTTGTTCATCTTTTGGATTTCTAATTGTTGTTTTTGTATGATTTCTAGTTGTGAATTTATTTTAGCATTTTGTTTCTGTATTATTTTCCTGAATTCTTCCATTTTGTGTCTGTAGTTTCCATGAATTTGTCTATTTTTCCCTCATTTTTGTCTGTTTTTTGCTTCAACTCTTGGATAGCTCTGAATATTAGAGAGTTGAATTCCCTTTCATGTAGTTCTAGTGCCTTTTCTTGTACTGGAAAGTCATTTGGTGTTTTATTTTGGACACCTACTGGAACCATCCTGTCCTGTTTTTGTAAATGTTTTGATATTGTCTGCTGTCTTTGGGTCATTCAGTAGTTGTTCATTTATTGATTATAAATTTGTTGGTTTCATCCTGCTTTTTTGTTTTATTTGGTTACGTCTGAGCAGGCTGGCTATGCGTTCTTTGTTGTTTGCCCCTCTGTAGGCACGATACTTTTCATCTCCTTCTCCAATGGGCAGCGTCAATCATTCAGGTTTGGTACAGCAGGTAGGTCCAGCTGAAGGGGAATTGCTGGGATGGGTTGTTTGTGGCATGTACTAGGGTCAACAGGGCGGGCCGTGAATCAGTGCAGGGCAGGTTTTGGTAGGCTGTGCCTGTTCTGCTTGGGGGTGTGATGTTCAGCGCACAGTGCAGGTAGGCAGGAAGGAGGGGGTAATTGCTATGTGTATAGCTAAGATGGGTAGGGGACATTGGAGAGAGAGGAGATAGGAACAGGAGCAAAAAATATACACCCAAACAAAGAAACAAAATAGAGTGCTAAGGGAACTTGCCGTTGGAGTAGAGAGATGAGAGACTGAGAAATGGAGAAAAACAAAAAGGAAAATAAAGAAAAAGAGTAAAAAAGAAAAAAATGAATAAATAAAAATTAGAAGAAAAAAAAAAAGACCCCCAGGACCCCACCAGTGTGGCTACGAGAACTGGGGAAGTTGTTCCCAGGCCATGAAGTACAGCCTGGTCAGAAGGGGTAGAGGTGTCTCACGGCACTAAATGTTCAGGAGACAGGAAGAGACAGTAAGTATAGTAGATGAAAAACTGAGAAATAAAGATAAAGAAGGGAAAAAGAGAGAAGAAAACAAAACAAAGAAATGCAAAAAACAAACAAAAACAAAAACAAGGAAAAAGAAATTCCCCCAGGGATCCCACTGAGCATCTGTGCAGAGAAAGGTAGCTCCTAAGCTGCGGAGTACTGCTCGGCCAGAAGGGGCTCTCAAGCCAAGAAAAGAAAAAGAAAACAAACAAACAAATCAAAACAGAACAAACAAAAAAGGGCCCCAAGGATCCCACCAGCGTGGTGGCACAGGCCAGGAAGCAGTTTTAGAGTTGAACCATGTTTCACAGCCTTTCAGGAAGAAGCAAAGATGACACACAGAGCCAGGTATTCGAGAGAAATGTTGGGGAGGTGGTGAGAGTTAAGGATGAAATTTAAAGAAGCAGAAAAAAACAACACTAACAGCCAGCAAATGGTACTCAGGGAGCCAGCCAGTGTGGATGGGTGGAATCTAAGCAGCTCTGGGGTGATACCGGTGCTTCCCGGACAAGAGACTGTGGCCGCAAGAAGCAGAGGAGGCCATGTGGGGTGAAGAAGGGTGGGGGGTGGGAAAGTATATATCACTGGTTACTGGTCGTTCTGTCTCCTGCTGGAAGCTCCATGAAGCGGCTTTCTTGTAACCCGTTTGCCAATCTGCAGTAGGTGTCCAAGATGGCAGATCCGTGCTGCATTAGCTGATAGGGGACCTCTGCTTGTATCTCTCCTCGCTCTCTGTTCTCTGTCAGTTTCTTATTCCATTCAGTGCTTGGCTGAGTTCTTTATCTCTTCATTTGATGCTTAGGGTTTCAGGATTGACGTATGTCTCTGTTTGACTTAGTTTTTCAGATCTTTGCTGTGGAGGGATGGCATGGTGCTTCTGTCTATAGCACCGTGTTTCCTGGAAGTCTGAATTGGAGGTTTTGATGAAGTTAAAAATTACATTCATGAGTGCATGAGCTAGTTGAACAGGAAGTTATATCAACTCATTAAAATTGCTATGTTATGACTCTAACATTCACTGTTTTTTTAAGGGCCTATAATTCTAATCTTAATAGAACTTTTTAGGGGTCTTTTGCTCCTTTTCAAAATGAAACAGTACATCTAGATAAGGTCTGTAGATTAGATTTTTCTCTGAAATGTACAGGAGGTTTGGATTTTTTGCTTTTTCAATTAGCAAAGGCATTTTATTCAGTATGTAGTCATCATGCTGTTTAAACATGAATTATTATTTCATTTTGTCTAACTTCAATACAAAATATATAGCTTTCTTTTTGTCTTGATATAAGTTTATCACTAGACTAGTTAAGTGATTTACTCGGCATTATGGTGAATGAACAGTAATTTGACAATGGAAATAAAATTTCCTTAATACTCAAAACAATGTTTACTTTAGTCTCTCTTGAATTCGTTCTTTTATTTTCCCTCTGTTTCTCTCTGGACTCTGCAGATGCTTTCAGAGCTTTTTTTCAGAGACAAAACATCTTGGAAGTTACAGTGCTGTCCGTAGAACACCATGAAATATTTATAAACTTAACTTGAAATAACTAAATATTTTATACTATATCAGGTACTATCTCATACTAGATTCTAATATAGACATGCTAGCCACATGCCATTAAGAGATAAGATAAATTTAGAGGGGGAAAAAACTTAAAACTGAAATACTTCTATTCATTTTTTTCTTTGAATTGGATAAGTACCATTATTATTTTATTTAAGGGATAGTAATATGGCTTAAAACTTACTTGGGTCATTAGAGTTTAACATCAGAGTGAGCTCTGATGGATTAGATCACCCAACTCCAGAGATTCTGATCCATTCAGTTTGAGATGGATTCTGGTCAGCAGTATTTTTCAAAAGATGATTCTGATGTGCAGCCAGAATTGAGAAGCACTGGATTAGATGATTTGGGGAATGTTCTAGTCCCAGACCTATCATAACAGGAAAGGTGAAAATAGAAAACTTCACTCAAAAGCAGGATTGGTTTGATGGAAGGTGAAAGCTTGACATGCAGTGGGGCATGGGGAGATAAGGGGAGAGATAGCTATTGTCCCCACCACTTCAAAGTCCAAGAGAGCTATAGACACAGGTGAATGAAGAGGAGAGATTGAAGGGAGGAGGGTATTTCAGAGTTCCGGTGGTCAGGCAATGGGTTAATGGATGGGAGCTAAGGCAGGAGAGAAAAGAGAAGTGAAGCAAGAGCTCTGGCAAGGAGAAAAGAAGTGCTTGGCAGAATTAGACTTACTTGCATTTTACAAGGAAAACCAGAGTGTTCCTTAACCTTTTCTGTGGTTTGCACCCCTTTTGTTTTCAAAATGTTCTTATGCTTCTTAGGGAGAAAAACCTTTAAATATCTCATAATCATAGCACAAATAGAGTTTATTTTCTATTATTGTAATTTGTTAATGAATAAAGAGTTGGTTATTTAAATTTCTTTTTTCTAAATTGGCTTAATAACTCTACTGCTATAGCTTTTGTTAACGCTATATGAAAAAAAATTTTTTTTCAAGAGCCACACAAATGTTATTTACTTACATATAGACAATTTCTAACCTTTGCTTTGATGTTTAAAAGAGATGAGAATCTTTTCTCACAGTCAGTATTCTGTCACAATTTGACTGCAGGCTCTTGGCTGTCATTTGTAGAAATCATGTTAGTTCTCCTTTTTATTAAAAAGTTCTCCTTTTTATTAAAATCTACTTGGATTTGGTCATTGGCTTCTGATTTACTCTTCATCAAACTAATATATTAATCAAATATAGGTTGGAAAGAATATATCTAGAGTTCATTTATTTACCTTATCAGGGTCTACAGTGGAAAAATACAAATGGAAAAAGTCAGCTATTGCAAATGTTAAGTCTCTTCAGTTGAAGCAATCATTTTTATATTTTCTAAACCAACTGTTTCTTAAAAAAAAAAAAAAAAAAAGTGAAATTTCTTTTCCTGATACATTTTATCCAAACTGGAAGTTTCCTAATAAAAGGAAATAAGCTCTCTCTGTTACTGAAATCATCTGTTTCTCAACCTTATCAGACCCAATACTCCCCTTTTTTTTACTTTGTGGTAAATAGATATGTAACATAACATTTACCATCTCAACGTTCATTACATGTAAATTCAATGCCATTAACTGTGTTCATATTGTGTAACCATCACCATTATCACCCTCTAAATCTTTCCATCACCCTTAACAGAAGCTCAGTGTCCTCTAAGCAATGAGTCACCCCTCCCCCTCCCTCCTGCTCATCCCTGGTAACCACTAATCAACCTTGGTTTGTATACACTAGCCCATTCCATATATTTCACATAAGTGGAATCCTACAATATTTGTTCTTTTGTGACTGATTCATTTCACTCAGCAGGATGCTTTCAAGATTCATCTGTGTTATAGCATGTATCAGTACTTCATTCCTTTTTATGGCTGAATAATACTCCATTTTGTGTATGTACCACATTTTGTTTATCCATTCATCTGCTGATAGACATTTAGGTTGTTTCCATCTTTTGGCTATTGTGATAAACTTTGGTGTACATACATCTGTTTGTGTTCCTGCTTTCAGTTATTTTCGGTACATACCTAGAAGTAGAATTGCTGGATTATATGGAAATTCTATGTTTAACTTTTTGAGGAACCGCCAGACAGATTTCCACAGTGACTGTGCCATTTTTCAATCCCACCAGCAATGAATAAGTGCTCTATTTCTCCACATCCTTACCAGCACCTATTGTTTTCTGTTTTTTCAATCATAGCCATCTTAGGCGATGTAAAGTGATGGCTCATTGTGGGTTTGATTTGCATTTCCCTAATGACCAACACTCCCTTTTACAACAGATATTTTTAAGTTCCCTTTACTATTTTGAAATGAATTTCATAGCTTAATATAATCTGTGTACATATTAAATGTAATATAAAGACAAAATAAAAAGAATAATTTATAGTAAAGTGTTTTATATTCACTTGGTAAATGTTCAGGCATGGCTTTAGCAGAAGACAAAATGAAGTAGCCATATGCTTGTACTTACTTTTTTTTCTTACAGTTCTTTTTTTTTTTTTTTTTTTGTAGTTTAAGTAAAAGTTTACAATTCAAGTCAGTCTTTCATACAAAAATTTATACATACATTGTTATGTGACCCTAATTTCTCTCCCTATACTGGGACAGCACACTCCTCCTTTCCACTCCCGATTTCCTGTGTTCATTCAATCAGCTTCTAACCCTGTCTGCCTTCTCATCTCACCTCTGGACAGAAGCTACCCATTTAGTCTCATGTATCCACTCGAGCTAAGAAGCACACTCCTCATGAGTACCATTTTCTGTCCCACAGTCCAGTCCAATCTTTGTCTGAAGAGTTGGCCTCGGGAATTGTTTCAGTTCTGGGTTGACAGAGAGTCTGGGGGCCATGCTTTCTGAGGTTCCTCCAGTCTCAGTCAGACCATTAAGTCTGGTCTTTTTACTAGAATTTGAGTTCTGCATCCCACCCTTCCCCCACTCCATCAGGACTCTCTGTTGTGTTCCCTGTCAGGGCGGTCATTGGTGGTAGCCAGGCACCATCCAGTTCTTCTTGTCTCAGGCTGATGAAGTGTCTGGTCTATGTGGCCCTTTCTGTCTCTTGGTCTAATACTTTCCTTGTGTCTTTGGTATTCTTCATTCTCCTTTGCTTCAGCTGGTTGGGACCAACTGATGTGTCTTAGATGGCCGGTCTCTAGCTTTTAAGACCCCAGACGCCACTCACCAAAGTGGGATGCATTTTCTTAATAACCTTTGTTATGCCAGTTGACCTAGATGTCCCCCAAAAGCATGGTCCCCAGACCCCTGCCCCTGCTACTGTGTCCCTTGAAGTGTTTGATTGTGTTCAGGAAACTTCTTGGCTTTGGTTTAGTCCCGTTGTGCTGACCTCACCTGTAGTGTGTGCTGTCCTTCCCTTCACCTAAGATAATTCTTGTCTACTATCTACTTAGTGAATAACCCTCACCCTCTCTCCCCATCCTCATAACCATCAAAGAATGTTTTCTTTGTGACTTCTGTAACTGACTAAATTCACTCAGCATAATGCCCTCCACATTCCTCCATGTTATAAGGTGTTTCATGGCTTCATTGTTGTTCTTTATCATTGCATAGTATTCCGTTCTGTGAATATACCATAATTTGTTTATCCATGCGTTGGTTGATGGGCATTTAGGTTGTTTCCATCTTTTTGCTGTCGTGAACAGTGCTGCAGTGAACATGAGTGTGCATATATCTATTCGTGTGAGGGCTTTTATTTCTCTAGGATATATTCCAAGGAGCAAGATTGCTGGATCGTATGGTACTTCTATTTCTAGCTTTTTAAAGAAGTGCCAAATCAATTTCCAAACTGGTTGTACCATTTTACATTCCCACCAACAGTGTATAAGTGTTCCAGTCTCTCCACAGCCTCTAAAGCATTTATTATTTTGTGTTTTTTGTTGGGGTCAGATGGTATCTCATTGTGGTTTTGATTTGCATTTTTCTAATGGCTAATGATCTTGAGCGTTTCGTCATGTGTCTGTTAGCTGCCTGAATGTCTTGTTTGGCAAAGTGCCTGTTCATTTCCTTTGCCCATTTTTTAGTTGGGTTATTTATCTTGCTTGTACCTACTTTTAATGAGTGAATTTGAATTTAAGAGAAACAAGACAATATTCAACTTATATTGTCTACAATTTTTCTTTATATTTACCTTGTTGAAATAAGAACTGGAAAAGTGTGTATATATATATATATATATATATATATATATATATATATATATATATATATATATATATATATATATATATATATTTGTTGCTGTTAGGTGCCGTCAAGTCAGTTCCGATTCATAGCAACCCTATGTACAACAGAACAAAACACTGCCCAGCCTTGCACCATCCTCACAACTGTTGTTTTGCTTGAGCCCATTGTTGCAGCCACTGTGTCAATCCATCTTAATTGAAGATCTTCCTCTTTTTCACTGACCTTCTACTTTACCAAGCATGATGTCCTTCTTCAGAAACTGATCCCTCCTGATAACATGTCCAAAGTATGTGAGACATAGTCTCGCCATCCTTGCTTCTAAGGAGCATTCTGGCTGTATTTCTTCAGACAGATTTGTTCTTACTCATTGTCCAGTTTTTGCATGCCTATGAGGTGCTTGAAAACACCATGGCTTAGGTCAGGTGCACCTTAGTCTTCAAGGTGACATCTTTGCTTTTTAACACTTTAAAGAGGTCTTTTGCAGCAGATTTGCCCAATGCAATGCGTCATTTGATTTCTTGACTGCTGCTTCCATGGGTGTTGATTATGAATCCAAGTAAAATGAAATCTTTGATAGCTTCAGTCTGTTCTCCATTTATCATGATGTTGCTTACTGATCCAGTTGTGAGGATTTTTGTTTTCTTTATGTTGAGGTGTAATCCATACCGAAGGCTATAGTCTTTGATCTTCGTCAGTAAGTGCTTCCAGTCTTCTTCAGTTTCAGCAAGCATGGTTGTGTCAACTGCATAATGCAGGTTATTAATGAGTCTTCCCCTAATCCTGATGCTCCATTCTTCTTCATATAGGACAGCTTCTCAGATTATTTACTCAGCATACAGATTGAATAAATATGGTGAAAGGATACAACCCTGACACCTTTCCTGATTTTAAACTACCCAGTATCCCCTTGTTCTGTTCAAACAACTGCCTCTTGATCTATGTACAGGTTCCTCATGAGCACAATTAAGTGTTCCAGAATTCCCATTCTTTGCAGTGTTATCCAGAATTCGTTATGATCAACAAAGTCGAATGCCTTTGCATAGTCAGTAAAACACAGATAAACATCTTTCTGGTATTCTCTACTTTCAGCCAAGATACATCTGACATCAGCAGTGATGTCCCTGATTCCACATCCTCTTCTGAATCTAGCTGGAATTTCTGGCAGTGCCCTGTCAGTGTACTTTTCCAGTTCATATTTATATGTATTCTTAGAATTGCCTTGAATGCAACAACTGCATATACAAACAAATATTGGTATGCTGTATTACTAACCCAAGTACAATGAGCAGCAATGATATCACTAATGTGCTTTCCAAAACGGTTTAAAAAAGAAAATCTTTGGTCAAGTTCGGGGAGGAAAAAAAAAACCTTTCTTCAGTTTTCATGATAGTTGTGTTTTTGTAAATTTTAGTGAGTTTTAAATCTGTGCATAAGAATACTTTGAGTTTATAAATACGCAGTTAGGTTCTCACCTTAAAATTATAAGCAGATCTTCTAAGGACATGAATATCCAGCTGAATTTTCAGAAGTTTTGCAGAACGTGTATAAGATTGGTTCATGCATTGCAAGACATTTAGCATTCCTAGACCCCTCCCAGTAGTAGTCCTGAATCACTGTGACAACCAACCCCTCACGTAAATTCTTGTACATCTCCTAGGGGACAGTACTGTTCTCATATAGAACCACTGATTTTGATGTCTGACTACATTTGCTATGACTATATTTTCTTTTTACCACAATTAAATGCTGTTTGGATTGGAAAGGAATTTCCTTTGCTAACTCATATTCAAAAACTAATTTCACATCTTCAAAACTGACTGAACATTTCAGCTAACAGCATGGTGATACAGTGCATATAACCTTAATAGCATGAAGTCTATAAAGGCAAGTAGAATCCTGAGGACATTTGGGTTTATGTCACTGGAGAAACTCATTACAGGCATCATATCAAGTTGAACATTCTTATGTTATGTAATAGTTATATAATAAGTGAATACTTTAGCCTTAAAAATTATAAAATCATCTCAGGAACAAGATGCACAAAAGAAACTTCAGCAGACATCTTTATCAAATGATGTAATCAGTTCTGGAGCCCTGGTGACACAGTGGTTAAGAGCTCAGCTGCTAACCAAAAGGTTGGCAGTTTGAATCCACCAGCTGCTCCTTGGAAACCCTATGGGACAGTTCTATGCTGTCCTATAGGATTCCTATTAGTCGGAATCTACTTGACAGTAACGAGTTTGGTTTTTATTTTCTTTTTTTTTTTTTTTTGGTAATCAGTTCTGGAGTTCATGAGATAGACTGAAACACCTTACAATAACTTATATATGGCATAAAAACTACTCCTCTTGAGTATTGACCTTTTCAGCTTTTGTTGATTGTGGAGTAATAAAAAACATACAAGTAAAAAAAAATACAGGAATTCTTTTTCTGTAAACTATTATAATTTACCACCTAGGTGATTTCATTCAATATCATAGCTTCAAATAAACTCCTACAATCAATGACTCCCAAATCTTTGTCTTCAACTCCAACCTCTACCTTGAGTTCCATACTTAATATATCCAATTGCCAATGCCATATATTTCTTTTTGAATATTTACTAGGTATCTCAAACTTACCAGATTGAAAATTGAACTTGTGATTTTTCTCCCACAAACCAATTCTTCTGGTGTTATCTCAGTAAATGATACCACCATTCATCCAGTTGTTCAGACTAGAAGCTTTGGGGCCATTCTTCACTTCTCTCTTTCTCTCATACCCCAAATCCAATGCTTTTGTTAGTCTTGTAAACTCTATCTTCGAGTTATATTATGAATCTGACCACTTAACACACCTCCACCTGTTACACCAGTTCAAGCCAACATTATTTTTCACCTAAGAGACTTCAGTAGCCTCATAACTGGTCTCTATACCTCCATGTTTCTTCCCTACTATCAAAGTCTAGTCACTGATACACATAGGGTTTAAGTCAGTTGCCTGCTTAAAATTTTCCAGTAAATGTACATTATCTTTCAAACAAAATCCAAAGTTCCTACTATGGCTAGAAACTATGGTCTTCTGGCTATCCTTCTGACCTCATTTCCTACCATTCTTTTCCTCATTTGTTTCACTCCAGCCACAATGATCTTGCAGTTAGAGAACACAAGAAGCATGCTCTTGCCTTGGGGCATTTGTACATTCTGCCATGTTGGAAAATACTCCCCAGATATTTTTATGATTTTCTCTCTACATGAGGATCTCTGTTCAAATTTCACCCCTTGAAGAGGGCTTCCTCAACTACTGTATCTGAAATAGAACCTCCCACCCCTGTCCCCATATACGTTTCTTTTTTTTTTCCCAAAGCACTTACACCTACTTGGCATTACATATTTGTTCAATTGTTTACTGTCTGTCTCTTCCACTGGAATGTAAGCTCATGACTGTAAGCACATGAATGAATTACAGAAGGAATAGATGATGACTAACTTTTGACATACACTATTAAATGACTATGACTGCATTTTAAGTAAAAACTTACAGATATATACTTTTCACTCTTCAAAACTATATAGTCTGATCTTCTAAATCACATTTTCTCTAATTTCCTGATGTAATTAAATCAGTGATATAAAAAGAAAGGTGATATTGGTATTCAAAAAAAGACTAAATACCATGCAGAAGTTTGATGATATACTCTTTTTTTACAGGCAGTATTAATTATTTGAGTTACTAATTATTAGACTCATTTAAGTATAAGCAGTTTGATTATTAATGACAAAATGCTAGCTGAACATAATCAGCTTAGGGGTTATATTTTCCATAATATTTATTTTATGTAAAAATAAGTATATTATTTAATATTTAATTACTACTAGTTTTTGTATTTCTTTTTTATTTTAGGAAATGATTTGCAGCTGAGTGATTCAGGAAGTGACAGTGATTACTGAAGAAACATTTAAATGTAACTATTATATTTACAAGGCATGTGATAATCTATTTTGTATTTGTATTAAGGATAGAAATGCCCAAGATTGAGGAAAATGTGTCTTAATTTTTGATGATAAAAGAAATTAAATTTGATTGAGAACTTTAAGCTGGTGTTACATTTTTAACCTTTTATCGACTACCAGCATTTTCATATGTTTTCTTCATCTGAGCTTAACAAAAACCTTTATGAAATATAGGTATTATTCCTATTTGACAGATGAGAAAATAGACTCAGAGGTTAGGTAACTTGCCTACAAAGTCTTAGTTAACAGGTGGCAGATCAAGTGTTCTAGGGTCCAAGTTTGGTGTTTTATTTTACCATATTATTGTCTCCAATTTTCAAATGTCAAAATTATTGATTTATAATAAATTTCCATATTTTTAATTATATTTCTGAGCCTTTTCTATCTGAAGTTCCTGAAATTTGGTTGAAAATAATTTAGGCAAACAATGGGATGACATATATAAAACCTTGAAAGAAAAAAATTGCCAACCAAGAATAATATATCCTGCAAAACTCTCATTCAAATATGATGGTGAAATTGGGACATTTCCAGATAAACAGAAATTAAGGGAATATGTAAAAACCAGACAAAACTTACAAGAATTATTAAAGGCAGTCCTTCGTCTTGAGAACAAGCAACATCAGATGACAGCCTGAATCTAGGATGCAAGATCACACCAGCCATATACCAACCTAGGAAATGATCTCTCAAGGACTATCCAAAACAGGATCCATCAATATGCTGTCTGCAAGAAACAAACCTTAGAAACAAAGATGTAAATTTATTAAAAATCAAAGGATGGAAAAAAATATATCAAGCAAACAGCTAACAAAAAGGAGCAGGAGTGGCAATACTAATCTCACATAAGCAAGACTTTAAAACAAAATCCACCAGAAAAGACAAAGAAGAACACTATATAACAATTAAGGGGATGATCCATGATGAAGACATAACCATAATAAACATCTATGCACCCAACGACAGGGCTCCAAAATACATAAACTCTTAACAGCACTGAAAAGAGAAATTGACAGTTCCACAATAATAGTAGGAAACTTCAACACACTACTCTCAGTAAAGGACAGAACATCTAGAAAGAAACTCAACAAAGATACAGAAGACCTAAAGGGCACAATCAGCCAACTTGAACTCATAGACATATATAGAATAATCCTCCCAACAGCTGCAAAGTACACGTTCTTTTTCAGTGCACATGGAACGTTATCCAGAATAGACCACATCTTAGCCACAAAGCAACCCTCAACAAAATCCAAAACATTGAGGTAATACAAAATATCTTCTCTGACCACAGTGCCATCAAAGTAGAAATTAACAACAGAAGGAGCAAGGGGGAAAAAAAAAAAAGCAATTACAGGGAAATTGAATAACACCCCTGCTTAAAAACCACGGAGTAATAGAAGAAATCAAAGATGGAATCAAAAATTTTCTAGAATCAAATGAAAATGAAAACACATCATACCAAAACCTTTGGGACACAGCAAAGACAGTCTTCAGAGGACTATTTATAGCAATAGATGCACACATCAATAAGGAGAAGGGAACAAAATCAAAACATTAGCTACACAACTCAAACATACAGAAAGAGAACAGCAAAGGAAAGCCCACAGCCACCAGAAGAAAGGAAACAATAAAGATCAGAGCAGAAATATGTGAAATAGAGAATAGAAAAACAATACAAAGTATCAACACAACCAAAAGTTGATTCTTTGAAAGGATCAACAAAATCTACAAATGACTGGCCAAATTAACAAAAGAAAAACAGGAGAGGATGCAAATAACCCAAATAAGAAATGAAATGGGGGACATTACAACAGACCAAACTGAAATTAAAAGGATCATAACAGAGTATTATGAAAGACTATACTCCAACAAATTTTGAAAACCTAGAGAAAATGGACAAATTTCTAGAAACACACTACCTACCCAAATTAACACAAAATGATGTTGAAAATCTGAACAGACTCATAACAAGAGAAGAGATTGAAAAGGTAATAAAAAAAACTCCCAACAAAAAAAAGCCCTGGCCCAGATGGCTTCACTGGAGAATTCTACCAAACATTCAGAGAGAAGCTTATACCAGTACCACTCAAACTATTTCAGAACATAGAAAAGAAGCGACACCTCCAAATTCATTCTATGAAGCCAGCATAAGCCAGATAACAAAACCAGGCACAGATGCCACAAAAAAAGAAAATTACAGACCAGTATCTCTCATGAATATATACACAAAAATTCCCAACAAAATTCTAGCCAATAGAATTCAGCATCATATCAAAAAAATAATACACCATGACCAAGTAGGATTCATACCAGCTATGCAAGGATGGTTCAACATTAGAAAATCAATTAACATAATCCACCACATAAATAAAAGAATCACATGATCATCTCAACGGATGCAGAAAAAGCATTCAACAAAATCCAACACCCTTTCCTGATAAAAACTCTCAGTAAAATAGGTATAGAAGGGAAATTACGCAATGTAACAAAGGGCATCTATACAAAACCAATGGCTAACATCATTCTTAATGGAGAGAGGCTGGAAACATTCCCTTTGAGAATGGGAAAAGACAAGGATCCCCTTTATCACCCTCCTATTTAACCTTGTGCTGGAAGTCCTAGCTAGAGCAATAAGACAAGAAAAAGAAACAAGTGGCATCCAAATTGGTAATGAAAAAGTAAAACTGTCCCTATTTGTGGACGATATGATACTATCCATATAAAACCCAAAAAATTCCCTGAGAAAATTTCTGAAACCAATGGAAAGATTCAGCAGAGTAGCAGGATACAATATAAACATACAAAAATCAGATGGATTCCTATACACCAGTAAAAAGAACTACAAAAAGGAAATCAGGAAAACAATACCATTTATAATAGCCCCTAAAAAAATAAAATAAATCTAACCAGGGATGTAAAAGACCTATACAAAGAAAACTACAAAACACTACTGCAAGAAACCCAAAGGGATCTACCTAAATGGAAAAACATACCACGCTCATGGATAGGTAGATGCAACATTGTGAAAATGACAATTCTACCCAAAGCAATAATGCAATCCTGATCCAAATACCAACAACATTCTTTAAAGAGATGGAAAAACTAATTGTTAACTTTATATGGAAAGGGAAGGGGCCCCAGATAAGTAAAACACTATTGAAGAAAAAGAATAAAGTAGGAGGATTTGCACTACCTGACCTCAGAACCTGCTATACACCTACGGTAGTCAAAACAGTCTGGTACTGGTGCAATGACTGATACATTGACCAATGGAACAGAATTGAGAACTCATGTGTAAATCCATCCACCTATGGTTGGTCACCTGATCTTTGACAAGAGCCCAAAGTCCATCAAGTAGAGAAAGACAGTCTTTTTTAACAAATGGTGGTGGCAAAACTGGATGTCCATCTGCAAAAAAAAATGAAACAGGACCCATACCTCACAGCATATGCAAAAACTAATTCAAAATGGATCAAAGACCTAAATATAAAACCAAAAACTATAAAGATCACTGAATTAAAAATAGGATCAACTCTACAGACCATAGTACATGGCATTAACAAGCTTACAAACCATAATTAACAACACACAAACTCCAGAAGATAAGCTAGATAACTGGGATCTTCTAAAAATTAAACACTTATGCTCATCAAAAGACTTCACCAAAAGAGTAAAACGAGAACCTACAGACTGGGAAAAAAATTTTTGGTTATTACAAATCTGACAAAGATCTAATCTCTAAAATCTATGGGAAAATCCAACATCTCTACAACAAAAAGACAAATAATCCAATTAAAAAATGAGCAAAGGAAATGAACAGACACTTCACCAAAGAAGACTTCCAAGTGGCTAACAGACACTTGAGGAAATGCTTGTGATCACTAGCCGTTAGAGAAATGCAAATCAAAACTACAGTGAGGTACCATGTCACCCCAGCATTACTGGCAGGAATTAAAAAAAAAAAAAAAAGAAAATAACAAATGTTGGAGAAGTTGTGGGGAGATTGGAACTCTTATGCACTGCTGGTGGGAATACAAAATGATGCAACCATTTTGGAAAAGAATATGACACTTCCTTAGAAAGCTAGAAATAGAAGTATCATAAGATCCAGCAATCCCACTCCTAGGAATATATCCCAGAGAAATAAGAGCCATCACACAAATAGACATATGCATACCCATGTTCATTACAGTATTGTTCATAATATCAAAAAGATGGAAACAACCTAGATGCCCATCAACAGATGAATGGATAAACTATGGTACATACACACAATGGAATACTATGCAACGAAAAAAACAATGATGAATCTGTGAAGCATCTCACAACATGAATGAATCTGGAGGACATTATGCTGAGTGAAATAAGTCAATCACAAAAGGACAAATATGTATGAGACCACTACTATAAAAACTCATGAAAAGATTTACACACAAAAAGAAACAATCTTTGATGGTTATGAGGGAGGGGAAAGGTGGGGGATGAAAAAACACTAAATAGACAGTAGATAAGTGGTAACTTTGGTGAAGGTAAGACAGTACACAATACTGGGGAAGCCAGCACAAGTTTGTACAAGGCAAGGTCATGGAAGCTCCATAGACATATCCAAACTCGCTGAGGGGCTGAATTACTGGGCTGAAGGCTGTGGAGACCATGGTCTAGGGGAACATCTAGCTCAACTGGCATAATGTAGTTTATAAAGAAAATGTTCTATATTCTGCTTTGTTCAGTAGTGTCTGGGGTCTTAAAAGCCTCTGAGTGGCCATCTAAGATACTCCACTGGTCTCATGCCTCTGGGAGCAAGGGAGAATGAAGAAAACACAAGGGAAAGATTAGTCCAAGGGACTAATAGACCACAACTACCACAGCCTCTACCAAACTGAGTCCAGTACAGCTAAACGGTGCCCAGCTACCATCACTGACTGCTCTGACAGGGATCACAGTAGAGGGTCCCAGACAGACCTGGAGAAAAATGTAAAACAAAATTCTATCTCACAGACTTACTGACCTGACAGAGACTGGAGAAACCCCAAGAGTACGGCCCCCGGACACCCTTTAGCTCAGTAATGAAGTCCCTTCTGAGGTTCCCCCTTCATCCAAAGATTAGACAGGTCCATGAAACAAAACTAGACTAAAGGGGCACACCACCCAGGCACAAGGACTAGAAGGCAGGAGGGGACAGGAAAACTTGTAATAGGGAACCCAGGGTCGAGAAGAGAGAGTGTTGACATGTCATGGGGTTGTTAACCAATATCATAAAACCATATGTATACCAACTGTTCATGAGAAGCTAGTTTGTTCTGTAAACCTTCATCTAAAGTACAAAAACATAATAATTTAGGCAAAATTAAGCTAAAATTTAGAATTAAGTTGAAGTTAATTGCTGTAGTGAAACAGCTGTCTTGCAACAGTTTTCATCAATTTCTTGTTTTGTTTTTGAGAGAAAAACAGTTAAGTAGTAAAGAGATGCATCATTAATATTTATATTTATATTATTTTTTAATGTTGGTAAAATTATAAATGTTAGATTATAGTTGTATTTGTTTAATAACAAAGCCACTGACTCTAAGGTTCTTTTTTTTTTTTAAATTAAACTTTACCTCTTACCACAGAATTTCTGTACTTTATTTGTTTAAAAACCCATGAGTTTTGGTTTTAATCTCTCTCCTACTTGATCTCTTTCTCCCTTCCTCTCTCCTTTCCTCTTTCTGGCCTGCCTTCAGCTAATCTACCTGTGTCTTCATTCTTATTTCATTTACCTATACGTAGTTGAGAACCAGAACTATGATGTTTTTTACTTAACTAAAGCAACTCTTACATTCAGAGTAGCTAATAAAACATGTTTATCATTTTAATATAGGGATACAAATTATAAGTTTTTTTTCTGAAAGTTGTTATGCTTAGATTTCATTTACTAGTGTTAATTCTACCAGAAATGAGTATATGGTGCTATGAACTGATAATGCTGGCTACATAACATGCATTATGTTCTCAAACTATAGTTTTTGCAATCCAAACAAGCTTTATCCTCCTTGTGATTTTTAAAATAAAAAGGTTCTCAAAGACCTTTTTTATGGAAAGAATACCTACTATATCATTCTTTACACTTTGTCTACTGTATAAGTAGTTTAGTGAGGAATGGAATCTTATCTCATGTGCCTCAGTATCTTCTTATTTGAGGGGTTGGGTTTTCAGACTTTGAAATATATGAAATGCAATTTGTAGATTGTGCAAGTTCTCAGATATGCAGTTCTCTGCCGGAAACATCTGATGATCCTGACGTGGTTCTAAACACATATCGTTTTAGTATGAACTGTATTGAGTGATTTGACAAAACTTCCGATGATATAAACATGCAAACAGGAAAAGTAAGTTGACTACAAAGGAACAAAAATCAACTGACTTTGAACTATTCCACAAAACTAAAACTCTAAAGTTTATTACTTTCCTGGGGCTGCCATAACAAAGAAACACAAATCGGGTGGCTTAGAACAACAGAAATTTATTGTCTTGCAGTTGTGAAAGCTAGAAGTCTGAAATTAAGGTGTTGTCAGGGCCATGCTCCCTCTAAAGACTCTAGGGAAGAATTCTTCCTTGCCTCTTCTAGCTTCTGATGACTGGACAATCCTTAGCTTCCCTTAACTTCTGGCAGCATAATTCCAGTCTCTGCCTCTGTCTTCATATGGCTGTCTTCCATCTGTGTGTCTGTTTCCAAATTTCCCTCTTCTTACAAGGATGCTAGTCATTGGATTAATACGTCCTTATCTTCACTTGATTACATCTGCAAAGACTTTATTTCCAAATAACGTCACATACCAGGAGGTTAGGACTTTAGTGTATCTTTTTTACAGTTAGTAAAGCAGCATCTGCACAAGGGGTATAGTTATTACCTCTGAATTCTATATTCATCAAGTGTCATCCACAGTTTGGTAAAAATGCATCCTTAGAAAGGACATAATTCAGGAATTACATAATTTGTGTCCCATTCCTTTAATACTTGATTCAATAATTTTCAATTTACTAAGAGATTAATCAAAATAAAAAACTCGAGAATGGAAAATTATTATAAAAATGTATAATAAAAAGGTTAATAATATAATGTATTGAGGACTGGCAGCTTCTCTGTCCCTGTGAAGGGGACTGTCTCAGTTTGGAGCAGTAGCTGATGCTCATGCCTAGCAACGTGAGTGACTTATTGGATGCTTGCCAGTGGAGGAGGGCCAAGAGCTTATCCCTGCTAGCCTTAGGTTGCAGTCCTGGTTGGGACAACCACGTTTTGGGCTATGTGCACATGTGTAGCAGAGAGCATAGTTATCCCACATTCACACATTCATATGGTAATTTAGGTATACCCAAAAGACTTGAAAACAGGCATTCAAACTGATACTTATACACCAATGTTCATTGCAACATTATTCAAAATAGTCAAAAGGTGAAAACAACCCAAGTGTCCATCAACAGATGAAGGGATAAAAAAATGTAGTATATACGTATGAGTGGAATATTAGTCAACCATAAAGAGAAATTAAGTCCTGATACATGCTACACCATGGATGAACCTTGAAAACATTATGCTGAGTGAAATAAGTCAGACACAAAAGTACAAATAGTGTATGATCCCCCTTATATGAAATACTTAAAATAGACTAATGCATAGAAACCAACATTTATTAGGGTTACCAGAAGTGGGTGAAAGGGGGTAAGGGGAAATTGCTGCCTAAGGGGCACTGAGTTTCTGTTAAGGGTGAAGAAGAATTTTGGAAACGGATAGTGGTGATGGTTGCACAACATGGTGAATGTAATTAATGTCACTGAGTTGTACACGTGAAAATTTTTGTTACATATTTTACCACAATTAAAAAAGACTCAACATGAATTATGGACTCTCTTGAAAAAGATGAAAAAATAAAAACTCTCAATGAAATATAAGTTATAAAAAAGGACCAAATTATAGAAATACGTAATTATAGAAATTATAGAACTCAAAAATACAACAACCAAAGTGAAAAACTTGCTAGGTGGGCTCAGTAGTGGATGGAGCTGACAGAGGATAGAACCAGTGAGTTCTAAGACAGTTAAACAGAATTTAATTTGAACAACAGAAAGAAAATAGGCTGAAAAAGAAAATGAAGACAGCATCAGTGATTTGTGGAATATAACAACAGATCTAATGTTTGTATTATCAGAGTCCCAGCAGGAGAGGAGAAAGAGACTGGGGCTGAAAAAATATTCAAAGAGCAAATGGCTGACATCTTCCCAAATTTGGCTAACATATCAATAAGCAGTGCTGAGAGCAAAATTCATGGCACTAAATGCTTAAAAAAGAGAAGAGGAAAGACTTCAAATCAATTATCTAAGTTCCTACATCAAGAAATTAGAAAAAGAAAAAAAATCCAAGAAGCTGAGGAAACTCCAAATGGAATAAACTCAGAGAAACATATGCCAAGACACACAATTACTAAACTTGTGAAAACTAAAGACAAAGATAAAAATCTTTAAAGCAACTAGAGAGAAGCAATGCATTACCTATAGGAGGACACCAATTCCAATTACAGTGATTTCTCATCTGAAACCATGGAAGCCAGAAGAAAGTGGCACAACATTTTTCAGGTGCTGAAAGAAAAGGACTGTCAACCTTGAATCCTATATTTGGCAAAGTTATCTTCCAAAAACGAAAGGCAAATAAAGGCATTCTCAGAAGAAGGAAAACTAAGATATTTTGTCACCAGTAGACCTACACTTAAAGAAAGGCTAAATGATGCTTTCCAAACAGAAAGAAAATAATAGAAAAAAGAAAAAGACTTCATGAGTTTCTTAAACCATATTTTATGATTGAATCACAAATTATAACACTATCTGATGTAGTGCTCAATACGTGTAGAGGAAATATTTAAGCCAATTATATTTTTAAAATGGGGAGAGTAAAGAGACCTAAATGGAAAGAAGCTTTCAGTATATCACACAAGGTGGCAAAGCTAATACCATTAGGCAGAGATAAGTTACACATGTATATTGGAATACCTAGAGCAACCACTAAGAAAACTATACAAAGAGATATACTCAAAAGCACTATAAATAAATCAAATAGGAATTAAAAAAAAAAAAGTCTTGTAACCCACAGGAAGGCAAAAGAAGAGAAACAAACAGAAAACAAACAATGAAAAGACAGACTTAAGTACTAACATATCAATAATCACTTTAAATATAAATGGTCTAAATACATCAACTAAAAGGCAGACATTGGTAGAGTGGATTAAGAAACATGAACCAATTTTATGCTGTCTACAAGAAACTCACTTCAAGCAGAATAGAATAGATAGGTTGAAATTAAAAGGATGGGAAAAGATATATCATTAAGCATTAATTTTTAAAAGGCATGAGAGGCTATATTGGCAATCTTGATACCAGATAAAGCATACTTCAAAGTAAAGAAAATTACTAGATACAAAGAGGAACATTACATAATAGTAAAAGGAGCAGTCCACGAAGAAGACATAGGGATCCTAAATGTGTATGCAGCAAGCAACAGATCTTCAAAATGCATGAAACAAAAACTGATAGAGCTGAAAGGATAAGTAAACAAATTCACAATTATGGTTGCAGAATTCATCACCCCACACTAAGCAGTTAATGAACTACTAAACAGAAAATCAGCAAATATATAGAAGAACTGAACATCATCAACCAACAACATCTAGTTGACATATAAAGAACACCACTTAACAAAAGCAGAATGGAATTCTTTCCAATGCCCATGGGACATTCACCAAGATAGACCATACCCTGGGTCATAAAACAAACATCAACAAATTTAAAAGAATTGAAATCATACAGAGTATGTTCTTTGACTACAGTGGAACCAAACTAAAAATCAATAGCAGAAAGAAAACAGGAACATCTTCAATCTCTTGGAAATTAAATGACACAGTTCTAAATCCATGGATCAAAGAGAAAGTCTCAAAGGAAATGAACAATACAACGAATTAAATGAAAGTGAAAAAACAACATATAAAAATATGTGAGATGTAGGTAAGCACCACTGAGAACGAAATTTCTAGCACTAAATACTTACATTAGAGAAGACGAATGAACTCAAATCAATAGTCTAAGTTCCTACCTCAAGAAATTAGAAAAAGAAGAGCAAAATAAAACAAAAAGAAGGAAGAAAATAATGAAAATAAGGGCAGAAATTGATGAAATGAAAACAGGAAAACAATAGACAAAATCAATGGAAAAAGTGCTAAGTCTTCAACAAATGAATGAAATTAATAAACCTTTAGCAACAATGACAAAAATAAAAAGAATGAAAGCACAAGTCACCACTATCAGGAACAAAATCAGAGTTATAACTAGAGATTCTGCAGCTATTAAAAGGATAGTAAGGTAATACTACAAGCAACTTTAAATTTATAAATTTGACAACTTTGAAGAATTCAACCAATTCTTTAGACCACAACCTGATAAAACTCAAACAAAGTGATAGGGAACTTGAATAGTCCTAAACCCATTAAATCAATTGAATTTTTAAATTAACAGTTCTCAAAAAAGAAATCCACAGACCCAGATGTTTTCACTGGTGAATTCTACCATACATTTAAAGAAGAGTTAACACCAATTTTACATCATCTCTTCCAGAAAATAGAAAAAGAGGGAACACTTCCAATTCATTTTATTAGACTAGGTTTACCATGATACCAAAACCAGACAAAGACAGTACAAAGAAAGAAAACTATAGAGCAATATATCTCTTGAACATAAACACAAAAATATTAGCAAATTAAATATATCAATGTAGAAAAAGAATTATATACTATGACCAGATGGGATTTATTCCAAGCATGCAAGGTGAGTGTGGAGTAATTATTAAGAATATAGAAAGTTTGCTTTCAATTTGACCTAACTGATAATATATGTATTTGACACAATGACTGTAGGGTTTATATTCCTTTGAAATGAACATGGAACAGATGTTAGGTCCTAAAACAAGTCTCAATAAATTTTAAAAGATTGAAATCATACCAATGATGTTCTCAGACCATACTACAATTAAATTAAAAATAAACAACAGAAATCGAGGTGTCCCCAAGAATTTGAAATTAAACACCACACTTCTAAATAATCCATGAATCAAAAAATAAGGGAAATTAGTAAATATATCAAACTAAATGCAAATAAACACAGTATATCAAAATTCATGGGATGAAATTACTAAAGCAGTGTGTAGATGGAAATTTATACCTTTAAATGCCTATATAAGAAAAGAAATAAGTTCTCAAGTCAATAACTTCAGCATTCACCTTAATAAACTAGAAAAAGAAGAGAAAACATAATCCAAAGCAAGCAGAAGAAAGGAAATAATAAATATATTAGAGCAGCAATAAATGAACTAGAAAACAGGAAAACAACAGACAGAATCAATGAAAACACTAGTTGACTCTTCGAAGAGATAAAAAATGACAAAAGTTTACATAGATTTTCCAAGAAAAATAGATGACACAAACTACCAAAATCAGGAATGAAAGAGGGAATCTCACTACTGATCCTATAGAAATTCAAAGGATTAAAATGGAATATAATGGAAAACTTTATGCCAACAACTTAGGCAACTTAGATGAAATGGGTAAATACTTAGAAAGACACAAATAACCAACATTTATTCGTGAAGAATAATCAGAATAGACCTAAAACAGCTAAAGAAATTGAATTAGTAATTAAAAATCTTCCTATAAAGGAAAGCCAAGGCCCAGATTGTTTCACTGGTGAATTGTATTAAATACTTAAAGAAGAAATAACACCAATCTTTCACAAACTCTTTCAGAAAATAGAAAAGGAGAGAACACTTGCCAGCTCATTCCATGTGGCCAGTATTACCCTGGCAGGAAAGCCAGAAAAACATATAACAAGAACTTAAAACTAAATACCAATATCCCTCATGAATACATATACAAAAGTCCTTAACAAAGTATTAGCAAATCAAACCTAGCAACGTACATTAATTAGTATATAAAATGTTAAGTGCATTTTCTTTGTATAGTGAAGAAAATAACAGAAGATGGCATCAGGATTGGAGGAATACTCATTAACAACCTGTGATATGCAGATGACACAACCTTGCTTGCCGAAAATGAAGAGGGCTTGAAGCTCTTACTTATGAAGGTCAAAGACTACAGCCTTCACTATGGATTACACCTGAATGTGAAGGTAACAAAAATCCTCACAACTGGACCAATAAACAACATCATGATAAATGGAGAAAAAAATGAAGTTGTCAAAATTTCGTTCTACTTAGATCAACAATCAATGTCCATGGAAGCAGCAGTCAAGAAATCAAATGACATATTGCATTAGGAAAATCTGCTGCAAAAGACCTCTTTAAAGCGTTAAAAAGCAAAGATGTCACTTTGATGACTAAGGTGCACCTGACCCAAACCATGATCTTTTCAATAACCTCATATGCATGTGAAAGCTGAATAATAAGAAACAAAGTCAGAAAAAAAAATTGATGGATTCAAATTGTGTTGGCAAAGAATATTAAATATACCATGGACTGCCAGAATAACAAACAGATCAGAAGAAATATAACCAGTAAGCTCCTTAGAAGTGAGGATGACAAGACTTTGGCTCACTTACTTTGGACACACCATTAGGAAAGACCAATCACTAGAAAAGAATATCGTATGTGGTAAAGCAGAGGGTCAGAGAAAATGAGGGAAATGCTCAATGAGATGGATTGACACAGTAGTCACAGCAATGGACTCAATCATGAAAACGGCACAAGAATGGGCAATGTTTCCTTCTGTTATACATAAGGTCACCAAGACTTGGAGCTGACTCGATGGCAATTAAACAACCACAAGTGTATTTTATCCCAGGAATGCAAGGTTAGTTTAACAGTCTGAAAACAAAATTAAGAAAACCCATTCAGAATAGCATCAGAAAGAATAAAATACTTACAAATATATTTATCAAAGGAAGTACAAGACTTGAACACCAAACACTTACAAAACATTTCTGAGAGAAATAAAAGAAGATCAAAATAAATGGAGAAACATTCCACATTAATGGATTGGAAGATTCAATATTACTAAGATGGCAATCATCTCCAAATTGATCTGTATAATTAACATAATCCCTATCAAAATCTCAGCAGGTATTCTTGCAGAAGCTGATAAACTGAGTCTAAAAAATATATAGAAATGAAAAGGACCTAGAATATCCAACACAATTTTGAAAAAGAATAAATTGGAGAATTTACACTACCCTATATAAATCCATAGTAATTAAGACAATATTATATTGCCACAAGGATAGGCTTGTAGATAAATGGAACAGAATTGAGGGGCCAGTAATAAATCCTTACATTATGGTCAGTTAATTTTCAATCAGGATGCCAAGACAATACAAGAAATGGTGCTGGGACAGATGGTTATCCACATGCAAAAACAAACAAAACAAACAGGTGCTTAACTCACACAAAAATGAACAAAAAGCAAAAAACAAAATGGATCATAAACCTAAATGTAAAATCTAAAGCTATAAACCATCTAGGAGAAAATCTTCATGATTTTGAGTTAGGCAAAAGCATGATCCATGAGAGAACAAATTGATAAATTGGAGTTCATCAAAATTACAAACCTTTGGTTTCTGAAAAACACCGTGAAGAAAATGAAAATACAAGCCACAACCTGAGAGAAAATATTTGTAAATCATATATTTGATAAAGGGCTTATATCCAGAATATATAATGAACTCTTAAAACTCAATAATGAGAAATATAATTACAAAAATAGGTAAAACATTTGAATAGACATTTCACCAAAGAAGATATATGAATGGCTAATAAGTGCATGAAAAGATGCTCTACATAATTTGTTTCTAGGGGAATGCAAATAAAACCACAATAAGATACCACTGCACACCTCTAGGGAGCCCTGGTGGTGTAGTGGTTAAGAGCTTGGCTGCTAACCAAAATGTCGGCAGTTTGAATCTACCAGTCCCTCCTTGGAAACCCTATGAGGCGGTTCTAGTGTGTCCTATAAGGTTACTATGAGTCGAAATTGACTTGACAACAAGAAGTTTGGTTTTGACACACCCCTAGAATGGCAAATGTTGTGTGATATACTTTTACAATATCAATAAAAAGAGAGCAGCTTCTGAGGCTGCTTATATTCAACCAAATACCTCATGGGCTTTGGTTTCTTGGTTTGGAGGTTTAGGGTCATGGTTTCATAACACGTCTCAGTTAATTGCCCTATTATCATATTTAGTGCTTCTGTTCACCTCTTAGTTCCATTGCATAGTGCCTGGGGCCTTAAAAGCTGGCAAACAGCCATCCAAGTCACAACAATTGGTCTCTATTCACCTGGAGCAACAGGGGAAGAAGGAGAGTCAGGAATAGGAGGAAATGGAATGTGTGGTTAATTGCCTCCATGAACCACCTCGTTTGCTACGAGACCAGAAGAACTTGATGGTGCCTGGCTACTATTACTGAACATTTTGTTCCAAGATTTTATAGTAGAATCCTGATTGAAAAAGTGAAAAGTTCAGAAAAGAATTTCAAATTCTCATGGAATCCAGACTTTCTGGAATCATTGAGGCTGGATGAACTCCTGAAATTATTGCCCTGAGATAACTTTTGAACCTTAAACCGAAAAATATCCCCTGAAGTCTTCTTTAAACGAAACAATAGTTTAGCTTTATTAGAAAAGAATTTCTGCCTTGAGCATTGCACTCTTTTTAAAGAACTACCTATATGAGATAAAACTGACAACCCAAAAAAACCCACAAAACTTAATGCCTCATTCCATCAGTGTCATACTACTATTTTTTTTTTTGAACAAATACTGTAACTCTTTTCCTTTCCAAAATGTATCTGATTTTATTTTCAGATGTATAGATTTATTTATATTTACTACTACTCCCCTTGCTTTCAAAATGTATAGTGAATTACTTTTCCAATAAAATGTAAAAGTTTGTTAAAAAAACAGAAAATAATAATAATATATTAAAATAAATAATTGTATATATTCAAACTTGTTCAGTGTCTCTAAATGCTTATTTCTTACCTATAGTCAAAGCTTCAAGCAACTGCAAAACACTTTTGTCTTTATGTTAGTATTTCAAGGATCTTTTCAGATCCTATATTCAAAGTCTTTTAATTTGTGTTTGTCAGTAGTAGCTCCAGGATAGTTTAGAAATGGCAGTCTGGTTGGCAGAGTGGCCAGAGCTGGGGGCGGTGGTCTTATACTGTAAGCAAGACTTTTTACCGATTTTTTTTTTTTTTCGGTGGAGGGTAGTGACTGAAGTTCCCCGAAGCCACTACCTGTCAGTGCCTCAAGATTTGGTGTCTTCAATAGCTGTTTATATTTCTTGTCACATGTTTTGACCTTTGACCTATCCCCTTTCAGTTCTCGCTAAATTTGGACTGTCTGGTTTGAAAGAGAGATTTCCAAATCTCTCTTGCCTCTATGCATCGCAGCCTGTATACAGTTTAATTCCTGTGCCAGATCATCCTTCTGGAACCTTATCTCAAATATGATTCTCTTGATTCTGCCTAACTAGGAGGGGAATTTAAATTAAATTGTTTTAAAACTGCACCTATAAATCTAAATTAGATAACAAAACCTGAGGAATGAGGATAGTTCAATGAAAGTAAGAAATGATTAATTTCATCATCTTTTTTTTTTTTTTTAGGGAACAAACAAAAAATTTTTGGTTCATGACAACAAAAACTAGGAAAATGGGTTTAAATATACAGTTGATAAATTTGAAGGAAACCACTGATAGAATTAAGGAGATTAAAGCAAACAAAGTATTGTCTGTATCACCAAAGACAGAAAACAAAGAAATAGCAAGGAAGGAAACAGCAAACAAAAAAAGCACAAATCCAGCTTATCCATTATGGTAAAAAAAATGTAAAGTGGTTGAACTCTCAATTAAGGCACAGAGATTCTCAGATAGTTTTTGGTTTTTTTAAATCCAACTATATATAACTTACAACGATATACTTGAAATGACAAGTATTAACCTCTAATTAAATATGATAGATTAATGACATCTTTTTATCTTCTCCTCCTCCTAAAAATTCACCAAAATGAAACATTCTTATGATAAAATATTACTAAAGAATTAAATCTACAAAAAGAAAGGAGAGGCAATGACAGCAGAGAGACGGTAACTACATTTTAGAAGTTGAAATTTCGATGAGTCAGATGGTAACATTCAGGGCATAAAGCCATGCCAGTTCACACTGCAGAGCCCCAGAAAAACTCAGAAATTGGAAATAGAAGATACTTTTTGCAGATGGAGAGGATGGCTGAAAACAGGAAGATAGGTTGAAAGTCTGGCTGAGAGGCTAGGAAGATGTGGATCTACTCTCACCCCAGCGGAGAACTACAGATTTACTCTTTGAAGCAGAATTAGAGGTATTCCAGACTCGGGGACACCAGGCACAGCTTTAAGTGGGGTTGTCATACTGTAAAATGGGGAGATAAGTGGAAGTCTGTATGTTAAAAGGTGAAACCCATCAGCATCCATCCCCCCTCTTGGCTCTGAGAATTTTTCCCCTCCCCTCCACATCTCCTCAGAAGATCCTAGGATTGCTACCTGGAGACTCTGGATAGGTCCAGTAAAAAACCTGCAGTTACTGATGGGGGTAGAGGAGAAGAGGAGTGGGATGGGAGGGTGAGGGTGAGGAGGGGCGAGGATAAATTATCGAGAAAGCAATGAAAAGGACAACAGCATCATATAAAGACCTATATGGTGCAGAGAAATTAGAGCATAGAAGGCTTCATTATTAAATATGACTAAAACTTAAACAGTATTCATTATAAGAAATTAGAAACCTATTATATAAAGGAATCTACAAAGAGAGAATTTTAAAAGCTGAAATTAATGAGCTAAAATTCTATGAAAATAATGGAAAAGATGAATAAATCCAAAATCAGCATTCTCGAAAAGGCCAGTGAAAGAGCCAGATTGTTCTTGAATTTGAGTAAGGACAAAGGAGAGAGAGAGAAATGAGGCAACAACCACGAATACAAGAAAGATGAAAAAAATTATAAGAAACTATACACAGTAAAATATATACAAGTCTGTGGCAACAAATTTGAAATCTTGAGAAAATAAGAAATTTCATGGCAAAATGCAAATTAACAAAGTGTATCTAGAAAACTTGAGTAGATGAATTACTCTAGAAGAAATAAGATGAGTAGTAAGAAAACATTATTTTCAACTATTCCAGGCTGTATAAAAAGGTGGAAAGATCCCTAATTCATTTTATAAAGCTAGCATGATACTAAGGTAAAAACTTGATAAAGATAATACAAAAAAGAAAACTGTAAGCCCAACCTCATTTAGCAATAGCAAAACAAAAATTCCAAATAAAATCTTAATAAATAAAATCTAGCATTGTACCAAAGGAATAATACACCAAGAACAAATACAGTTTATCCAAGAAATGTAAGAGTGGACAAAATTTGTTAGTATAATCCAACGCAGGAACAAATTGTGGAGAGGGAGGGGAATCTCACACCAACAGATCTTTAAAATACATCTGATAAAATTCAGCAGCTATTCTTTTTTTTTTTTTTTATTGTTGTAGTTTAAATGAAGTTTACATTTTAAGTTAGTCTCCCGTACAAAAATTTATACATACATTGTTATGTGACCCTAATTCCTCTCCCTATACTGTGAGATCACACTCCTCTTTTCCACACCTGATTCCCCATGTCTATTCAACCAGTTCCTAACCCCTCTCTGCCTTCCCATCTCACCTCCGGACAGAGGCTGCCCATTTAGTCTCTTGTACTTACTTGAGCTAAGAGACACACTCCTCACGAGTATCACTTTATGTCCCACAGTCCAGTCCAATCCCTGTCTGAAGAGTTGGCCTTGGAAATTGTTTTAGTTCTGGGCTGATAGAGAATCCGGGGGCTGTGCTTTCTGGGGTTCCTCCAGTCTCAGTCAGAACATTAAGTCTGGTCTTTTTACTAGACTTTGAGTTCTGCACCCTACCTTTCTCCTGCTCCATCAGAGAGACTCCCTGTTGTGTTCCCTGTCAGGGCGGTCATTGGTTGTAGCCAGGCGCCGTCTAGTTCTTCTGGTCTCAGGCTGATGAAATCTCTGGTTTATGTGGCCTTTTCTGTCTCTTGGGCCAATACTTTCCTTGTGTCTTTGGGGTTCTTCATTCTCCTTTACTCCAGGTGGTTGCGACCAATAGATGCATCTTAGATGGCCGCTTGCAAGCTTTTAAGACCCCAGACGCCACTCACCAAAGTAGGACGCAGAACATTTTCTTAATAAGCTTTGTTATGCCAGTTGACCTAGATGTCCCCTGAAAGCACAGTCTTCAGATCCGTACCCCTGCTACTGTGTCCCTCAAAGTGTTTGACTGTATTCAGGAAACTTCTTAGCTTTGGTTTAGTCCAGTTGTGTTGACTTCCTCTATAGTGTGTGCTGTCCTTCCCTTCACCAAAGATAATACTTGTCTACTATCTAGTTACTTAATAATGCTCACCTTCCCTCCCCACCCTTATAACCATCAAAGAATGTTGTCTTCTGTGTATAAACTTTTTCTTGAGTTCTTATAATAGTGGTCTTATACAATATTTGTCCTTTCAGGACAAACTAAATTCACTCAGCACAATGCCCTCCAGATTCCTCCATGTTATGTTTCACAGCTTCATCGTTGTTCTTTATTGTGGCATAGTATTCCATTGTGTGGATATACCATAATTTGTTTATCCATTCGTCCGTTGATAGGCAGCTAGGTTGTTTCCGTCTTTTTGCTATTGTGAACAGTGCTGCAACGAACATGGGTGTACATATATCTATTCGTGTGACGGCTCTTATTTCTCTAGGATATATTCCAAGGAGAGGGATAGCTGGATCATATGGTACTTCTATTTCTAAGCTTTTTAAGGAAGTGTCAAATTAATTTCCAAAGTGGCTGTACCATTTTACACTCCCATCAACAGTGTATAAGTGTTCCAGTGTCTCCACAACCTCTCCAGCATTTATTATTTTGTGTTTTTTAGATTAATACTAGCCTTCTTGGGGTGAGATGATATCTCATTGTAGTTCTGATCTGCATTTCTCTAATAGCTAATGATCATGAGCAATTCTTCATGTGTCTGTTACCCTCCTGAATATTTTCTTCAAAGAAGTGTCTGTTCATATCCTTTGCCTATTTTTTTAATTGGGTTATTTGTCTTTTTGTTGTTGAGGTTTTGCAGTATCTTGTAGATTTTAGAGATTAGACACTAATCGGATTTGTCGTAGCCAAAAATTTTTTCCCAGTCTGTAGGTTGTCTTTTTACTTTTTTGGTGAAGTCTTTTGATGAGCGTAAGTGTTTGATTTTTAGGAGTTCCGAGTTACCTAGTCTCTCTTCTGGTGCTTGATCATTGTTACTTATGTTTCCTATTGTGTTTATACCATGTATTAGGGCCCCTAGTGTTGTCCCTATTTTTTCCTCCATGATCTTTATCGTTTATGATTCTATATTTAAGTCTTTGATCCATTTTGAGTTAGTTTTTGTGCATGGTATGAGGTATGGGTCTTGTTTCATTTTTTTGCAGATGGATATCCAGTTATGCCAACACCATTTGTTAAAGAGACTGTCTTTTCACCAATTAACGGACTTTGGGCCTTTGTCAAATATCAGCTACTCATAGGTGGATGAGCTTATATCTGGATTCTCAATTCTGTTCCAATGGTCTACGTATCTGTTGTTGTACCAGTACCAGGCTGTTTTGACTGCTGTGGCAGTATAATAATAGGTTCTAAAATCAGGTAGTGTGAGGCCTCCCACCTTGTTCTTCTTGAGTAATGCTTTACTTATTTGGGACCTCTTCTCTTTCCATATGAAGTTGGTGATTTGTTTCTCCATCTCATTAAAAAATGCCATTGGAATTTGGATCAGGATTGCATTGTATCTGTAGATTGCTTTGGGTAGAACTGACACTTTCGCAATTTGAGTCTTCCTATCTGTGAGCAAGGTATGTTTTTCCACTTATGCAGGTCTCTTTTCAATTCTTGCAGTAGTGTCTTGTAGTTTTCATTGTACAGGTCTTTTACGTCTCTGGTTAGATTTATTCCTAAGTATTTTATCTTCTTGGGGCTATTGTAAATGATACTGATTTGGTGATTTCCTCTTTGAAGTTCTCTTTGTTGGTGTAGAGGAGTCCAACTGATTTATTTATTTTTATTTTTTTATAGTACTGCAGGTGAAGGCTTACAGAACAAATAGTTTCTCATGAAATAGTAGTACAGATATTGTTTTATGACATTGGGTAACAACCCCACAACATGTCAACCCTCTCCCTTCTAGACCTTTTTTTTTTTTTGGTGAAAATATACATAGCCGAAGATACACCATTTCAAAAATTTCTACATGCACAGTTCAGTGACAACGACTACGCTCCTCCAATTGTGGTGCTATTCTCACTTTAGATGAAGGCTTACAGAACAAAATAGTTTCTCATTTAACAGTTACTACACATGTTGCCCTATGACAATGGTTAACAACCTCACAACACATCAACACCATCCTTACTCAACCTTGGGTTCCCTATCGCCAGCTTTCCTGTCCCCTTCTGCATTCTGGCCCTTGTCCCTGGACTGCTGTACGTCATTAGTCCCATTTGGTTTTATGGGGCTGTCCACTCCCCGGCTGAACGGTGAACCTCGGAAATGACTTCACCACTGAGCTAAAAGGGTGTCCGGGGGCCATACTCTCGGGGTTTCTCCAGTCTCCTTTAGGCCAGTAAATCTGATCTTTTTTGTGTGTGTGTGAGTTAGAATTTTGTTCTATATCCTTCTCCAGCTCTGTCCAGAACCCTCTGTTGTGATCCTGGTCAGAGCAGTCAGTGGTGGTAGCCGGGCACCATCTAATGTACTGGACTCAGTCCGGTGGAGGCCTTGGTAGCTGTGGTCCATTAGTCCTTCAGACTAATCTTTTCCTTGTATCCTGTTCTCTTCATTCTCCCTTGCTCCCAAAGGGATGAGACCAGTAGAGTATCTTAGATGGCTGCTCACAGGCTTTTAAGACCGCAGATGTTAGTCACCAAGGTAGAATGTAGAACATTGTCTTTATAAACTGTGTTATGCCAATTGAGCTAGATGTTCCCTGAGACCATGGTCCCCACAGCCCTCCACCCAGCAATTCAGTTCCTCAGGGAGTTTGGATGTGTCTATGGAGCTTCCATGACCTTTCCTTGTACAAGTCGTGCTGGTTTCCCCTGTATTGTATACTGTCTCACCCTTCACCCAAGATACCACTTACCTATTGCTTATTTAGCATTTCCCCTCCACCCCTCCCATCCCTGGTAACCAACAAAGATTGTTACATTTTGTGTGTGAACTTTTTCATAGGTTTTTACAATAGAGGTCTCATACAATATTTGTCCTTTTGTGATTGACTTATTTCACTCAGCATAATGGCCTCCAGTTTCATCCATGTTATGAGATGCTTCACAGATTCATCATTGTTGTTTCTTGTTGCGTTGTGTCTCCATTGTGTGTATGTACCATAGTTTGTTTATCCATTCATCTGTTGATGGGCATCTAGGCTGTTTCCATCTTTTTGCTATTGTGGACAATGCTGCCATGAACATATGTGTGCATATGTCTATTCGAGTGACGACTCTTATTTCTGTAGGATATATTCCTAGGAGTGGGATTGCTGGATCGAATGGTATGTCTATTTCTAGCTTTCTGAGGAAGCGCCAGATCCTTTTCCAAAATGGTTGTATCATTTTGCATTCCCACCAGCAGTGCATAAGAGTTCCGATCTCCCCGCAGCCCCTCCAACATTTGTTATTTCCAGTGCTTTTGATTCGTGCCAGTAATGCCAGGGTGAGATGGTATCTCATTGTGGTTTTAATTTGCATTTCTCTAATGGCTAGTGATCCCCAGCATTTCCTCATGTGTCTGTTGGCCATTTGAGTGTCTTCTTTGGTGAAGTGTCTGTTCATTTCCTTTACCCATTTTTTAATAGGATTATTTGTCTTTTTGTTGTAGAGGTGTTGGATTTTCTTGTAGATTATGGAGATTAGACCTTTGTCTGACTTGTACTGTCCAAAAATTTTTTCTCAGTCTGTAGGTTCTCTTTTTACTCTTTTGGTGAAGTCTTTTGAAGAGCATAGGTGTTTGATTTTTAGAAGATCCCAGTTATCTAGCTTATCTTTTGGGTTTGTGCGTTGATGGTTATGGTTTGTATCCTGTTAATGCCATGTATTAAGGCCTGAAGTGTTGGTCCTATTTTTTCTTCTATGAACTTTATAGTTTTAGGCTTTCTATTCAGGTCTTTGATCCATTTTGAAGTAGTTTTTGTATACGGCGTAAGGTATGGGTCCTGTTTCAATTTTATCCAGATGGATATCCAGTTTTGCCAGCACCATTTGTTAAAAATACTGTTTTTTCCCCATTTGATGGACTTTGGGCCCTTGTCGAAGATCAGGTGACCGTAGGTGGATGGATTTACATCTGGGTTCTCGATTCTGTTCCATTGGTCAATGTATCTGTCGTTGTACCAGTACCAGGCTGTTTTGACTACCGTAGCTGTATAGTAGGTTCTGAGGTCAGGTAGTGCAAATCCTCCTACTTTATTCTTTTTCTTCAAAAGTGTTTTACTTATCTGGGGCCCCTTCCCTTTCCATATAAAGTTAACGATTAGTTTTTCTATCTCTTTAGAATGTTGTTGGTATTTGGATTGGGATTGCGTTGTATTTGTAAATTGCTTTGGGTAGAATTGTCATTTTCACAATGTTGAGTCTACCTATCCATGAGCTTGGTTTGTTTTTCCATTTATGTAGATCTCTTTGGGTTTCTTGCAGTGTTTTGTAGTTTTCTTTGTATAGGTCTTTTACATCCCTGGTTAGATTTATTCCTAAGTATTTTATCTTTTTAGGGGCTATTATAAATGGTATTATTTTCCTGATTTCCTTTTCATCGTTCTCCTTATTGGTGTTTAGGAATCCAACTGATTTTTGTATGTTTATCTTGTATCCTGCTACTCTGCTGAATCTTTCTATTAGTTCCAGTAGATTTCTCTTAGAGTCTTTAGGGTTTTCTATGTGTAGTATCATATCATCTGCAAACAGGGACAGTTTAACTTCTTCATTACCAATTTGGATGCCCTTTCTTTCTTTTTCTTGTCTTATTGCTCTAGCTAGAACTTCCAGCACAATGTTAAATAGGAGTGGTGAGAAAGGGCATCCTTGTCTTGTTCCTGTTTTCAAAGGGGATGTTTTCAGCCTCTCTCCATTAAAAATGGTGTTGGCCGTTGGTTTGGCATAGATGCCCTTTATTATGTTGAGAAATTTCCCTTCTATACTAATTTTATTGAGAATTTTTATCAGGAATGGGTGTTGGACTTTGTCAAATGCCTTTTCTGCATCAGTTGAGATGATCATATGATTCTTTTCTTTCCTTTTATATATTTGGTGGATTACGTTGATTGATTTTCTAATGTTGAACCATCCTTGCATACCTGGTATGAATCTTACTTGATAGTGGTGTATTATTTTTTTGATACGATGCTGAATTCTATTGGCTAGAATTTTGTTCAGAATTTTTGCATCTATATTCATGAGAGATGTTGGTCTGTAATTTTTTTTTTTTTTGTGACGTCTTTGCCTGGTTTTAGTATCAGCATTATGCTGGCTTCATAGAATGAATTTGGAAGTGTTGCTTCCTTTTCTATACTCTGAAATAGCTTGAGTAGTACTGGTACAAGCTCTTCTGTAAATGTTTTGTAGAATTCTCCAGTGAAGGCATCTGGACAAGGGCTTTTTTTTGGTTCAGAGTTTTTTTTTTTTATTACCTTTTCAATCTCTTCTCCTGTTACGGGTCTGTTCAGATTTTCAGCGTCACTTTGTTGTAGTATGGTAGGTAGTGTGTTTCTAGAAAGTTATCCATTTCTTCTAGGTTTTCAAATTTGTTGGAGTATAGTTTTTCATAGTGTTCTGTTATGATCCTGTTTATTTCAGTGGGGTCTGTTGTAACGACCCCCATTTCATTTTTTATTTGGGTTATTTGTGTCCTCTTCTGTTTTTCTTTTTTCAGTCTGGCCAGTGGTTTGTCGATTTTGTTGATTCTTTCCAAGAACCAAATTTTGGTTTTGTTGATTCTTTCTATTGTTTTTCTGTTCTCTATTTCATTTATTTCTGCTCTGATCTTTACTATGTCCTTTCTTCCAGTGGTTGTGGGCTTTTTTTGCTGTTCTCTTTCTATTTGTTTGAGTTCTGTGGTTAATGTTTTGATTTTGTCCCTTTCTTCTTTTTTGATATGTGCATCTATTGCTATAAATTGTCCTCTGAGGACTGCCTTGGCTGTGTCCCAAAGGTTTTGGTATGATGTGTTTTCATTCTTATTTGATTCTAGGAATTTTTTGATTCCATCTCTGATTTCTTCTATTACCCACTAATGTGTAAGCAGGGTATTATTCAGTTTCCATGTAGTTGATTTTTTTTCCTTGCTCTTTCTATTGTTAATTTCTACCTTGATGCCATTGTGGTCAGAGAAGATACTTTGAATTATCTCAACGTTTTGGATTTTGTTGAGGATTGCTCTGTGGCCTAAGATGTGGTCTATTCTGGAGAATGTTCCATGTGCATTGCAAAAGAATGTGTACTTTGCAGCAGTTGGATAGAGTGTTCTATATATGTCTATGAGGTCAAGTTGGCTGATTGTGCCCTTTAGGTCTTCTGTATCTTTGCTGAGTTTCTTCTTAGTTGTTCTGTTCTTTACTGAGAGTGTTGTGTTGAAGTCTCCTGCTATTATTGTGGAACTGTCAATTTCTCTTTTCAGTGTTGTTAGAGTTTGTTTTATGTATTTTGGAACCCTGTCATTGGATGTGTAGATGTTTATTATGGTTATGTCTTCATGATGGATCGTCCCCTTAATCACTATATAGTGTCCTTCTAAGTCTTTTATGGTGTATTTTGTTTTAAAGTCTATTTTATCTGAGATTAGTATTGCCACTCCTGCTCTTTTTTGGTAGTAGTTAGCTTGATATATTTTATTCCAACCTTTGACTTTTAATAAATTCACATCTTTGTTTCTAAGGTGTGTCTCTTGTAGACAGAAAATTGATGGATCCTGTTTTCTTATCCATTCTGTCATTCTCCATTTCTTTATGGGTGCATTTATTCCATTTACATTCAGTGTAATTATTGATAGATGTGAGTTTGTTGCTGTCATTTTGTAGTGCTTTTTTTTGTGGTGCTGACATTTTCTTTGTTTGTCTTACTCTCTTGTTCTGAGTTACTTTTGTTTGTGGATTTTTTTTTCATTTCTTTTGTTTTTTGTAGGTTTTGTTTTTGCTGAGACTTTATGTTTTTCCTCTTTATTTTTATGAGTATGTTTATTAACTTTCTTTGCGGTTACCATGAGTTTTACCCTTATCTTCTAAGTTTGAAGCGGTCTACCATTACTTGGTATCGCCTTGCCTTCCTCTCCATTAGAAGGTCCTATACCTATGCTGTTTATTCCCTCCTTTATTGTTTTAATGTTGTTGTCATTTACTGATTAACTGCTCTGATTCCCTGTTGTATTTCTTTTGGTTTTCCATAGTCCTTGAGAGTTCATTTCCTACATTGGTACCTGGCAGGTACAATCCTACGTCCTAGATTCTGCCTGTGAGCTGAAGTTGTTTGTTCTCAGATCGAAGAACTCCCTTTAATAATTCTTGTAAGTGTGGTTTGGCTTTTGCATATTCCCTTAATTTCTGTTTATCTGGAAATGATGTAATTTCACCATCATATTTGAAAGAGAGTTTTGTAGGATATATTATTCTTGCCTGGCAATTTTTTTCTTTCAAGATTTTATATATGTCAACCCATTGCCTTCTTGACTGCATAGTTTCTGCCGAATAATCTGAGCTTAGTCTTATTGTTTCTCCTTTGTATGTGACTTCTTGTTTTTCATGAGCTTCTCTCAGGATTCTTTGTTTGTCTTTGGTTTGGTGAGTGTGATTATGATATGCCTTGGTGATTTTCTTTTGGGGTCTATCCTATATGGGGTTCGTTGAGCTTCTTGGATGGTCAACTTTTCATCTTTTATGACATTGGGGAAGTTTTATGTCAGCAGTTCCTCAATGATCCTCTCTGTGTTTTCTGTTTTCTCCCCCTGTTCTGGAACTCCAATCACTCTAAAATTTTTTCCTTTTGATTGTATCCCACATAACTCTCAGGGTCTCTTCATTTTTCTTTGTTGTTTTTTCTGAGTTTTCCTCAAATAGCGTTGTATCCAAGTGTTTGTCTTCAATTCCACTGATCCTGTCTTCCACCGTTTCAAATCTGCTTCCCAGCCCTTCTATGACACTGTCCATTTCTGAAATCTTGTTGTTTGTCTTTTGGATTTCTAATTGTTGTTTTTGTATAATTTCTAGTTGTGAATTTAGTTTGGCATTTCTCTCCTGCATTATTTTCCTGAATTCTTCCAATTTTTGGTCCATATTTTCCATGAATTTGTCTATTTTTTCCTCATTTTTGTATGCTTTTTGCTTCAGCTCTTGGAGAATTCTGAGTATTAGAGATTTGAATTCCCTATCAGGTGGTTATAGTGCCTTTTCTTCCACTGGAAAGTCATCTGGTGTTTCATTTTGGATGCCTACTGGAACCATCTTGTCCTTTTTTTGTAAATGTTTTGTTATTGTCTGCTGTCTTTGGGTTATTCAGTAGTTATTTTTTATCATTTATTGATTGTAGATTTATTTGTTTCATCCCTTTTTTTAAAATTTCGCTCTGTCTGAGCAGGCGGGCTGTGTGTTCTTTGTTGTTTGCTCGTCTGTGGGCACAATACTTTTTGCCTCCTCCAACTGGCAGGGTCAGTCACTCAGGTATGGTACGGCAGGGCATGTCTAGCTGAAGAGGAGTTACTGGGACGGGTTGTTTGTGGCACTTACTACAGCCACCAGGGTGGGCTGGTAATCAGTGCAGGGCTGGTTCCGGTAGGCTGTGCCTGTGCTGCTTGGTGGTGTGATGTTAAGCACATGGTGCAGGTAGGCAGGATGTAGGGAGGACATTATGATCTGTGAAGCTCAGATGGGTATGGGAGAGAGGAGAGAGGAACATGAGCCAAAAACATACAAACAAACAAAAAGAATGCTAGGGGAGCTTGCCATTGGAGTGGAGAGATGAGAGGCTATGAAATGGAGAAAAACAAAAAGGGGAAGAGGAAGAAAAAAAAAGGAAAGAAAAGAATGAATTAATAAAAATTGGAAGGGAAAAGAGCAGCAAATTTCCCGGGGATCCTACCAGTGCAGCTATGAGGTCTGGGGAAGTTGTTCTCAGGTGTTGCACTACAGCCTGACTAGAAGACATAGAGGTATACAACGCCAGGTATTCAGGGAACAGAAAGAGAAGGTAGATATAGAGAGACGAGAAACTGAGTAATGAAGAAAGACAAAAAGGGAAAAAGAGGGAAAAGAAAAAAACAAATGTAAAAAAAAAAAAAAGAGAACAAGAAAAGCCCCAGAAAAAACAGAAAAACAAACAAACAAACAAACCCAGCGAAACAAGAAATGCCCTCAGGGATCTCTCTGCACATCTGTGCAAGCCGAGGGGGTAGGTCCCAAGCCACACAGCACCACCTGGCCAGAACGGGCTCCCATCTCAAGAAAAGGAAAAGAAAACAAATAAACAGTTCAAAACAAACAAATGAACAAAAGCCCCATGATCCCACCAGTGCGGCAGCCCAGACTGGGAAGCAGCTCCACACTCGAATGGAGCTCTGCAGCCCCTCAGGAAGAAGCAAAGATGGTGCACGGAGCCAGGTATTTGAGCGAAAGGAGGGGGAGGTGGTGAGAGGTAAGGAAGAAATCAAAAGAAGCGGAAGAAAAGCAACACCAGCAGCCAACAAATGCCGCTCAGAGAGCTGGCCCGTTCAGGTGGGTGGAATTCAAGCAGCCGGTGTTTCCTGGACAAGAGATTGTGGCCACGGGAAGCAGAGGAGGCCGAGTAGGGGTGAAGAAGTGGGTGGGTGGGAAAGTGTATATCACAAATTACCAGTTGTTTTGTCTCCTGCTGGAAGTTCAGTGAAGCTACTTTCTCGTACCCCCTGTTTGCTGGTCTCCGATAGGAGTCCAAGAGGGTGGATTCGCGCTGCATTAGCTGATACGGAACCTCTGCATGAATCTCTCTTCACTCTCCATTTTCTGTCAGTTTTCTCACTCCATTTGGTGCTTGGCTGAGTTCTTCATTTCTTCATTTAATGTTTTAGGGTTTCGGGATTATTGTTTTCTCTGTTCAGCTTAGTTTTTCGGATCTTTGCTGTGGAGGGATGGCATGGTACTTCTGCCTACAGCGCCATTTTGCCGGAAGTCCCGACTGATTTTTGTTTGTTTATCTTGTATCCTGATACTTTGCTGAAACCATCTATTAGTTCCAGTAGTTTTCTTGTGGATTCTTTGGGGTTTTCTGTGTATAAGATCATATCATCTGCAAATGTCTGGTTCCCGTTCTCAAGGGGAATATTTTCAAAGTCTCTCCATTTAGGATGATGTTGGCTCTTGGCTTTGTATAAATGCCCTTAATTATATTGAGGAATTTCCCTTGTATACCTATTTCGTTGAGAGTTTTTATCATGAATGGGTATTGGACTTTGTCAAATGCCTTTTCTGCATCAATTGATAAGATCATGTGGTTCTTGTCTTTTGTTTTATTTATGTGATGGATTATACTGATTGTTTTTCTAATGTTGAACCATCCCTGCATACCTGGTATAAATCCCACTTGATCATGGTGAATTATTTTTTTGATATGTTGCTGAATTCTATTGGCTAGAATTTTGTTGAGGATTTTTGGGTCAGTGTTCATGAGGGATATCAGTCTGTAATTTTCTTTTTTTGTGGTGTCTTTACCTGGTTTTGGTATCAGGGTTATGCTGGCTTCATAGAATGAGTTTGGGAGTATTCCATCCTTTTCTATGGTATGAAATACCTTTAGTAGTAGTGGTGTTAACTCTTCTCTCAAAGTTTGGTAGAATTCTCCAGTGAAGCCATCTGGGCCAGAGCTTTTTTTTGGGAGTTTTTAAATTACTTTTTCAATCTCTTCGTTTGTTATGGGCTTATTTAGTTGTTCTACCTCTGTTTGTGTTAGTTTAGGTAGGTATTGAGTTTCCAGAAATTTTTCCATTTCCTCTAGGTTTTCAAATTTGGTAGAGTACAATTTTTCATAGTATTCTGTTATGATTCTTTTGATTTCAATTGGGTCTGTTGTGATATCACGCATCTCATTTCTTATATGGGTTATTTGCTTCCTCGCCTGTTTTTCTTTTGTCAGTTTGGCCGATGGTTTATTGATTTTGTTGATCTTTTCAAAGAACCAACTTTTGGTCTTGTTAACTCTTTCAATTGTTTTTTTATTCACTATTTCATTTAATTCTGCTCTAATTCTTATTATTTCCTTTCTTCTGGCACCTGAGGGCTTCTTTTGCTGCTCTCTTTCTACTTGTTCCAGTTGTAGGGTTAATGATTTGATTATGGCCCTTTCTTATTTTTGGATGTGTGCATTTATTGCTATAAACTGACTTCTGAGCACTGTTTCTGCTGTGTCCCAAAGGTTCTGCTAGGATATGTTTTCATTCTTGTTTGATTCTATGAATTTCTTTATTCCATCCTTAATTTCTTCTATAACCCAGTACTTTTTGAGCAAAGCGTTGTTCAGTTTCCATGTGTTTGATTTTGTTTCCTTGCTTTTTCTGCTGTTGATTTCTACTTTTATGGCTTTGTGGTCAGAAAATATGCTTTGTAGTATTTCGATGCTTTGGATTTTGTTAATGCTTGCTTTATGGCCTAATATGTGGTCTATTCTGGAGAATGTTCCATGAACGTTGGAAAAGAAAGTGTACTTGGCTGCTGTTGGGTGGAGTGTTTGGTATATGTCAATGAGATCAAGTTGGTTGATTGTAGCATTTAGCTCTTCTGTGTCTTTGTTAAGCTTCTTTCTGGATGCTCTGTCCTTCACTGAAAGGGGTGTGTTGAAGTCTCCTACTACTAGTGTGGAGCTGTTTCTTTTTCTTTTCAGCGCTGTTAGAGTTTGTTTTGTGTATTTTGGAGCCCTGTCATTGGCTGCATACATATTTATTATAGTTATGTCCTCCTGGTGTATTGACCCTTTCATCATTATATAGTGTCCTTCCTTATCTTTTGTGGTGGATTTTACTTTAAAGTCTATTTTGTCAGAGATTAATATTGCCACTCCTGTGCTTTTTTGAGTGTTGTTTGCTTGATATATTTTTTTCCATCCTTTGAGTTTTAGTTTGTTTGTGTCTTTAAGTCTAAGGTGTGTCTCTTGTAGGCAGCATATAGACGGATCATGTTTTTTTATCCAATCTGCCACTCTCTTTCTCTTTATTGGTGCATTTAGTCCATTTACATTCAGCATAATTATTGATAGGTATGAGTTTAGTGTCATCATTTTCGTGTCTTTTTTTGTGTGTTGTTCACAGTTTCTTTGTTCCACTTAATTTTCAGTGCTGCGTCGTTTTTCTTTATGTATTTTCTTTTCATCTTTTTCATTGTTGATTTTGTGTTTGCTGAGTCTTTATATTGTTCTAGCTTTTGTTTTGACTTGTAGGTTTGTTAGTTCCCTTTTTGGTAACCCTAATATTTACCCCTATTTTTCTAAGTTTATATCAGTATTTTATTTCTTTATATCTCCTTGACTTCCTCTCCATATGTGAAGTCTATGTCTACATTTTTTAAATCCCTCTTTTTGTTTTAATGCTGTCATCTTTTACATATTGGTATCTGTTTCCCTATTTTCAGTGTTTTAGGTTTGATTTATTTTTGTGACTTCCCTATCTGGGTTGATATTTGGTTGCTCTGTCCTGTGTTCTTGTCTTGGGTAGTTATCTGATGTTACTGATTTTCCAACCAGAGGACTCCCTTTAGTATTTCTTGTAAGTTTCGTTTGGTTTCTGCAAAGTCCCTAAATTTCTGTTTATCTGGAAATAGTCTAATTTTGCCATCATATATGAGAGACAGTTTTGCTGGATATATGATTCTTGGCTGGCAGTTTTTTTCCTTCAAGGCTTTATATATGTCATCCCATTGCCTTCTTGCCTGCATGTTTTCTGCTGAGTAGTCCGAGCTTAGTCTTATTGACTCTTCTTTGTAGATGGCTTTTCGTTTATCCCTAGCCACTCTTAAAATTCTCTCTTTATCTTTGGTTTTGGCAAGTTTGATTATAATATGTGTTGGTGACTTTCTTTTGGGGTCTACCGTTTGTGGGGTTTGATGAGCATCTTGGATAGATATCTTGTTATCTTTCACGATATCGGGGAAGTTTTCTGCCAACAAATCTTCAACAATTCTCTCTGTATTTTGTTATTTCCCACCCCACGCCCCACGCCAGTTCTGGTATTCCAATCACTTGTAGGTTATTTCTCTTGATAGAGTCCCACATAATTCTCAGGGTTTCTTCATTTTTTAAAATCCTTCTATCTGATTTTTCCTCAAATAAGCTGGTGTCAAGTGCTTTATCTTGCATCTCACTTATTCTGACTTCCATTGCTTCAATTCTGCTCCTATGACTTTCTATTGAGTTGTCTAATTCTGGAGTTTTATTGTTAATCTTCTGGATTTCTGATTGCTGTCTCTCTATGGATTCTTGCAGCCTATCAAATTTGTCATTATGCTCTTCTCTAATCTTTTTAATTTCCTCTATTGCATGTTTTGCTTTTTCTTAATTTCCTTCCTAATTTCTTGAAGAGTTGTGTATATTAATCTTTTGTATTCTGCCTCTGGTAATTCCAAGAAATTTTCCTCCTCAGGAAAATTTCTAGGTTCTTTATTTTGGAAGCTTGCTGACGCCATCATGGATTGCCGCTTTATGTGATTTGATATTGACTGTTGTCTCTGAGCCATCAATAAGTTATTATATTTATTTATTTTATGTTTGCTTACCGTGTCCTAGCTTCTTGCTTTGTTTTGATGCGGCCAAATAGGCTGCTCTTATGAGCTAGTTTCATCATTGGCACCTTTGAAACTCTAATGTCCTGTCACCAGGTGGTTTGATCTGTTACTAGGTATGTGAGCTTGGGAGTCCGCCCACTCTTCCTGTATGGATTCAGCTCACGTGCTCAGGTAGATAGCCACCATATGTGTGGTGTACGCTCTCACCTACAGTCCTAGACAAGCATGGGTGATTGGTGTAGGCACAGGCATCTGGCTGCAGCAGGGGGACACACTCTGAGCAAGGCAGGGGGCTGACGGCCACACCCAAGTGTCCAGGAGGAAGGCACATCCTTGTTCCCTAGAGTGCATAGGTTGGTGGGTTTTGCAGCTGGACTATGAGCTTCCAGTGCTGTTGGCTGTAAGGACTGGGGGGCACCTTTTATTCTTGGGCCCCTATCGCAGGTGACTAGGTGGTGTGGGTGGAGCCACCAGTCCTCAGGCCCCGATATGGGTAGGTGAAGACCCTGCTTAATAGGCAGGGTAGTGTCAAATGTCACGAACCTGCCACTTCACAGCTGAAACAGTTTAAGTTAGACTTCAGGTATATACCCGGTTGTACTGTGGTAATGAGGGCCTATGCTGTTGAAATGGGCCCACACAAGTCTCTGCAGGGGGAAAGGCACTCAAAGTCCATGGATCCCTTATGCCTGTGCCTAGGCAAAGGACTTGTGCCTACCCTGGGTTCCTGGCTTCGGGGAGCCTGCAGTTTATTTTTTTCCCATTTGTTAATTTGTTCAATCTCCAAGGCCGGGAGAATGGCTCAGGGCATGTGACGGATCCTACTTCTGGCCCAGGGGACTCAGCAATTGCTGAAGCCATTCTGGGGCCCAGTGCAGAGCAGGGAGTGGGGAGGTAAATGGGAGAGAGGTTTTTCCCTAAGGGGGGTGTTTTTGATCCGCACAGTAGGCTGTACACAAGTACTTACCTTTCACCGATCTACAGCTGCTTTTCACTGGTTCTGGGTGGCTGAGTAGACTCTCTGAACCTGGGTCTCTCCCAGTGCGGAATATGTCTCCTGAGCACCACTGCTTGCCTGCCTCACTGCTCACCCATGAGCTGCTCAGAGCTGAAGGTCTCAGGCTCTCGCCAGGTCATGTCTGACAGTTCCTTGCCACTTCTGAACCTGTCTCTCCCTCCCCCTGCCACTCAGTCCGGTTTCTCAACTTTGCCTTGGATGTTCAGGGCTCCTAGATTGTCATATATAATTGATTCACTTGTTTTGGGGGGACTTTGTTTTAAGAGGGTCCACCAGAAGAGTCTGACTACTCTGCCATCTTGGCCCTGCCTCTCTGCAGCTATTCTTAATAAAAACTCAGGTAAAATATAAATAGCGAGAAATGACTTAAATTTACTAAAAACTTTACCAAAACCCATCAGTAAATATTATGCTAAATAGGAAAACTCTAAAAACATTTTCATTAAAACCACAAACTAGACAATGATAACCTTCTTCCACCATAATTATTCAATATTGGCTTGCCGTTCATAGCAAATGCAACAAATCTAATATAAACTTTGGAGAAAAAAAAATTACACCTCTCTTCTTATGATATGAGAGATCCTAGTGAAAAATAAGACAGTTTGGTAAGATGGCTGAATACATGAAAATTATACAAAGTTACCAAGTTTTCCCTATGCTAGCAATAAGCCTCTAAAAAATAAATGGGGAAAAAATTCATTCACTATGTTGTTGGGTGCAGTCCAGTCAGTTCCAACGTATAGCAACCCCATGCGACAGAGTGTAATTACTACCCAACAGGGCTTCTAGCTTGCAATCTTTATGGAAGCAGATTGCCAGGTCTTTCTCTCTCGGACCCACTAGGTGGGTTGAAACTGCCGACCTTTTGCTGACCAGCCGAGGACTTAATCATAACGCCACCAGGGCTCCTGTCATTGACTGTAAGAACAAAAATTGTAAAATTCTTAGAAATGAATTTAATCAAGAAAGACACAGTAGCTACATGAAGAAAACAATGACAAACACGTTGAAGGACATAAAACGTGGATCTGAAAAAATGAAAGGCATCTCATGCACTTAGCTAGAAAGACTTAATATAATAAAATCAAGATGTTAAATTAATTCTACTTATAAATGTAATGCAATTTCAATCTCCAAATGATCTTGAAATTTATGTGGAAAACTAAATGTTCAAATTAAGAAAAAGAATAGTGAGTGGACTTGCCTTATCAGATGCCAGAACATATTCTGTATGTTCAAAGCCACTATAATCAAATAATTGACACAGGAATAAACAAATAGATCAGTGGAACAAAATAGAGATCCCATAGTTCCCAATATATATGAGAATTTAATATATAACAAGGTAAGATTTCAATTATAATGGAAAAGAACGAGTTCTTTATAAATGGTGCTGGCATAACTGAGTATCCATTGAAACAACAGAATATTAGAACTCTGTTTTACAAAAATTTATGACCCTCAAAGACTAAAGACTAAAATATTTACTATCTGGCCCTTTACAGAAGACTCTTTTCATTTTTACAGAAAAAGTTTGCCAACCCCTGTTACACAGTATATGTACAACAGGAGTAGAAGAGACCTCTTTAACCAAGATAGGGAACTTGAAACTATTAAAAAAAGACCAAGGATATATTTGACCATGTACATTATTTTCAAATGACATGATTGTGTGCATGGGAAATCTAAATAATCTCAAACCGCAATGACTAAGTGCTTGACTGCTAGCTCTAAGGTTGGTGGCTCAAACCCACCCAGCGGCTCTGTGGGAGAAAAGAACAGGCAATCTCATGTAAAGATTACAGCCTGGAAAGCCCTATGGGGCAGTTCTACTTTGTAACATGGGGTGGCTATCAGTTGAAATCGACTTGATGGCATCTAACAACAACATATATATATGTATATATACACTGTATATATATATATAAAGACAGAGAGAGAAAGGTGATTCTGGGAAACATAGCTCCTAGCTTAAACTAAGTTGACAACAGCACAACTTTAAAACTAGAAATATCCAAATGTTCATAAAGAGAAGAATGGGTAAATAAATTGTGACTTATTTGTATAGTGAATTCTACAAACAATGGAGAAAAAATTACTGCTATCACAGGCAACAACATGGATAAATCTCCCACGCATAATGTCGAGTAATAGAAATCAAACACAAAGAATACAAACAGTGTTTTTCCATTTATATAAAGTTTCTAATCAGGCAAAACCAATCTATGCTGATAGAGATCAGAACAGTGATCACCTTGGGGGAGAGGTTTTGCCTGGGAGGCAGGTATTGCTCTCTGAAGGACTTCTGAAGGATTTCTAGCACTGAGGTGCTAGAAATGTTTTATATCTTACAGAGTGGTGGTTGTGTGAGTTATACATATAAAAATTAACTAAGCTGTACACTTAAGATTTGTGCACTTTACTATGTTGTATTTAACTTTAAAAATCCATAAATAAAATCAACAGGAAATATTTGCCACAAAGAGGACGACAGATAATTAATATCAATAATATAAAAACAGCTCTTAGAAATTTACAAGAAGGGGACATATGCAATAGAAAAATGGGCAAAAGGCATAAATAGGAAGTTCTAAACATTATAAAAACATACTCAGCAATTTCACTTCTAGAAATTTACTTTACAGATACATTTTACTTATATGCCAGGTTATTATTGCAGAATTGTTTATAATAGCAAAATCTCAAAACAACCCCAAAATGCATGAGTAGAGAACTAGTTAAATGAACTGTATTTACATTCATATGTTTCTTTTGGAGCACGTATTTGGAAGAGTTGACAGGTCATCAAATATGAGTACGTACAGTTTTGGTGGAAGTTGCCAAGCAAGTTCCTAAACTAGTTGTACCAACTTACACTTGCACCAGCAATGTATGAGAATTGCAGTTGCTTTAACATTTTCACCAACACTTGCTAGTCTTTTTAGTCATACTGGTGGTTCTACAGTGGCATCTATAAGTAGAGGGTCAGAGAACAGAAGGAGGACCATTGACGAGATGAATTGACACAGTGGCTGCCGCAATGGGCTCAAACATAGCAACAATTGTGAGGATGATGCAGGATTAGGCAGTGTTTTCATTCTGTTGTACCTGGGGTAGCTATGGGTTGGAATTGACATGGCAGCACCTAACAGCAATAGCGGTATCACATCAATTATTTTAATTTTCATTTCCTTAATGACTAATGAAGTTGGTTTATTGGCCATTCTGACATCTTCTTTTGTGAAATATCTGTTCAAATCTTTTGATCATTTTTTCTTTGATTATCTTTTTGTTAAGGATTTTTGGAGTTATTTATGTAGTCTGAACACAAATCCTTTGCCGGATATGAATGATTTCTCCCACTCTGTGAGTGGTCTTTTCACTCTCTTAATGGTATCTTCTGCTGAACTAGTTAACTTACTAGTAACTGACTGTTCATTTTGTTTTGCATCCAGAGTCATTAACCAAATTATGTCAGAAAGAGCAGTATTTTCTGAGACAATAACTACAGTTTAATCATTAATGCCACAGTCAGAAAAGAAGCTTGTCTATTTTTGGTGAAGTTTGGTGGGAGAGAGGGAAATGAGGACTGTAATAGAAGCTGAGAAGACATGGTCAAAGTCTGAGATAAAGTTTAGGGAGGAAAAGGTAGTTTATCCCGGCTTTCTGTCAATAAATTACTCAAATAGGTAATCTGAGAATTTTGCAGGGGGCTAGAATCACAGGTTCTCTCTTTCTCTCCGGTATTTTCAAATAAAATAATAAAATAATTCTTTCTGGTGTTGCCTGACTTTGTTGGTTTGGTCTTCATTTTTTCTTTCCTTATTAGGTCATAGTTCTCTGACCGTTCCTTTCTGTTTTCTTTTGACTGACAATTAAAAGGGCACCAGGATCTTTTGTTCTTCTTTTACCTCTTAGCAAAAAGAATACAGTATTACATAGACCTATCACATCAAGCCTGTTCTTGTTCCTCCTCTGATGGGGACCACGTATTATATTCTGGAGTCATTAGGGAATCTAGCCACTAAAAATTTAAGGAAAATGATGTTTGCAACAGTACCTAGAAAGAAATTGCTTCACAATATTTGCTCAAATTAATTATTTTATTTTATTTATTTATGCTTTTAGTGAAAGGATGGATTCATCTGGAAGTGAGAACAAAAATACAGGGAATGAATTTAGCAAAGAACAATGACTCCCAAACATACATCACCAACCTATTTCTCTTGTTTTCTTTAGTCCTACCTCATCAATTGCTTCTATTTCTAGCTGAACTTCATTACCTTATTTTAAAGCAAATGACAAGCGCATATTCTACGTTTGTTCGCCCTCCTCCCCACCAGGTATACCTCCTAAGCTAAACTATGCTTACAGCATTTAAGAAAATCCCTCCTGGGGAAAGGGTGTGGTTGGCAAAAAAATGTAGAAGGGCACGTGTTATTTTTGTAAAAATACAGTATAGGTTAAAACAAAAATTAACATATTTCCTGTATCTCCAAATCCAATGCATCTCAATATCCCAACTTTCTTATATTTTCATTGCACAGCCTCCGTCATAATGGAGACCCTTAAGCCTGCATACCTAAATTATGGCCATAGGCATTACTGATACTAATCTCTACCCTTCGCATATGGAAATTCCTGATCTGTGGCTTGCTAGCTGTGTGATTTTGGACAAGTTAACCTCTTAGAACTTTAGTTTCTGTAAAATGGGGATAGTAGTAAGAAGTACAGAGTCTGTAAGCAGTGCAAATGGTTAAGGCATTTGGCTGCTGACTGAAAGGTTTGGAGGTTCAAGTCCTCGGAGGTGCCTAGGAAGCAAGGGCTGGTGCACTACTTACAAAAAATCAGCCATTGAATACCCTATTGAGCACAGTTCTCCTATGATACACGTGAGGTTACCATGAGTCAAAACTGACTCAATGGCGACTCTTTTTTTTTTTTTGTAGTAAAAATTAGAATACATAAAAATGTATATTATTTACATTATATATGTAATTTATATATAATTACATATATATATTTATATGTATATATACTCATAGCGACTCATAACCATCCTGTAGGACAGAGAAGAACTGCCCTATAGAGTTTACAAGGAGCAGGTAGTGCATTCGAACTGCCGCGGACCTTTTGATTAGCAGCTGAACAACTACACCACCAGGGCTCCCTAGCATATAATAAGTATTCAATAAATGAGAGATACTCTTACCCTGAAATCAAATTTGTAATCTGTGCTGGAGGTATTGTATTACTAACTAGCAGTCATTTGTATAGATAATATTTCTTAAACATTCTGTTCTGTATGAATTCTCTAGCACTGTCTCCATGCTCTCTACTTTTACATAATCACTCTTTGGAACTGGTCTCTAATGCGCAACCCTTTCTTTTCCTATAGCTTCCGGCTTTGCTCTGAGCCAACTACAGAAGCCAACACCCACAGGGTTAAACCTAGTTGCTGAAGCCACCTCCCCCTCCTGCTGCCAGTCCCCCTTCTTACAGCAGGCTGGAAGCTGTCCCAACTGCCTCCCTAAGCCAAATGCCTCAGGAGAGAGTAAGGAGCCGGCCATGAATCCCTTCCAGATAAATGAGTCCAAGGAAACTGTTTTTTCACCTGTCTCCACTGACAAGGTTCCACCTCGACCTCCAAGCCCCCCGGAGAAGTCACCTCCGGTGAGTCCTCAGATTCAGTTCTTACACTAACCAGAATAGCCTTGCTCTTTGAGCGCTCCTGATTGGCCCCTGGAGCTCCAGGCTGAGCTGAATTAGGATATAGAAATTATTCTTGCCTGGAGTTAGAATTAGGAACCCTGGTGGCCCCGTGGTTAAGGGATCGCTGCTAAGCGCAAGGTCGGCGGTTTGAACCCACAGTTACGCGGGATAAAGATGTGGCGGTCTGCTTGCGTAAAGATTTACAGTTTCGGAAACTCTATGGGGCAGTTCTACTCTGTCCAACAGGGTTGCTATGAGTCGGAATCCACAACAGGGCAATGTTTTTTGGGTTTGTTTTTTTTTTAGAGTTAGAATGAATGTAAAAAACCAAGTCTGAACTGAAGCTTCCTTTACTTAGGAGGGGAAGGAAACAGCAGGAAGAGGTAGAGTTCTTTAGTTGGGACCCAGGGTTTTGCTGTAGTTCATTGTATATTCTGAGTTTTGTTTCCCGGGGGGCGGGGGGCGGAACACAGCAATTTGAAGATCCAGGGAAACTTGGCAAGCGTGCTTGTCTGGAGAACTGTGTGTGATTGTTCTTGCTTTACCAGATAAAAAACTTAGCCCTTACTTCCCGCTGTGTGCAGAGCTCATGCAGAACACCCAGGGAAGTTGTAGAATAGACTCAGTTTCTCTTACTATGGCTTCTTCGTTGCCAGTGGGAGGTAAGGCAAAGAAACAAAGAAATAATCATAATGTTCCTCATCGTATACTTGTTAAAACACTTCCAAATTCATTATCTCATTTAATCCTCATATCAAAATCCTGTAAGTGGAGAGGATATAATAATAATAGCCAAGATTTACTGAGTTCTTACTGTGGGCCAAGAAGTGGTGTAATTCACATTTCTTTGGAATAACAGAACTGAGACTTCTGGGCACGTGCAGCCTACCGACTAGCGTCGGTATGTTGACATAGCTAGTGCCAGTGTTAGCTAGCTAGTGACAGGGTGTTAACTGAACTCCAGGTAACTTCATTCTCAAGCTGTGAGCTGGGAAGTTGAAAATCCTAGTTCATTGTCTTTCATGCAAAATATTATCATGCATTAACATATATTAATACATAGGGGCATTATTTATATACATCTATATAAGCAAGTGACTAAATACATTGATTTATTTTATCTATGTATTTAGTTATATCTTTTATGGCCCCGAAGGATTTTAGGCTGCTTACAAAGATGTATATACTTATCATGCACTAAGAAAAGAACCAGAGGCAATACAAATCTCATGATAAGATTTGACCATCCCAAGGGCAGACCTCCCCACCCCCGCTCGGGTTAGTTGGGCTATCATAATGGACAGGGGGACTTGTAATAAAACATGACATTCCTTATATTCTGGCTTATACACTACATGAAATAGGATAGTCCTTTTTAATGTCCAGTAGGATTAACATGAAAATGTTATCACTTCGGCAGGAAGAGCAGACATTTAATTGTATGGGATTTAAGACTCAACACAACTGCTTTTTTTTTTAAGAACCCTCTGCCCAAAGTCAAGGTGATCCATCAGCTTCCCTTTAGGATCTCTGCCTTTCGTGCTGGGCTCTGTGCTTGGCTCCAACAGCCCCTGCATTGGAAATCATTATATTGCCAGGATTTCTTCCGGCATGCTGAACGGGACATTCTGTATATGTCAAGTGAGGAAAAGAGGGGCTAGTCTCCACAGAGAACCTAAGCAGAATTCTGATATCTGAATCTAACTGCATGGACATCAGGCACTCCACAGACCACCTCTTCATCCTGTTCCTAGAAATAAGCCTGATTATTCTCCTGCCCAGAGCCCCCGACTTTTCATTTACTAGTTATGGGAAAATGAGCAGGTCCTGTATCTAGGGCCAGGGAATGTCTGAGCAGTTTTATTTTAAATGCATGAAGAACAAAGTAAAATTCAGACTAGCTTCTATTACTCCTAAATCAGCAATGCAAACACTTGCTAGTGTGATGAAAGCCATTTCATGAAGAACTCTTGCAATACCTATCACTGAGATAGGAAAAATGAGTTTTGCTGTTGAGGAGCAATCTAGTGGCTTAAGTAGGGAAAACAACTCATGCCTGAATCATTGCCTTTTTGTTTCATAGAAAATCTGTGGCACCAACTATCCACTGAGCGTTGCTTTCATTGTGGTGAATGAATTCTGTGAGCGCTTTTCCTATTATGGCATGAAAGGTAATCTTGGTGTCCCAGTGTCCTGCACTTCTCCACTCATCCCTACTCGTATAACAGCCCAGCCTCCTTGAAGGGGCTTATTTCTCTTATCTACTCTTCCCACCTTAGTCCAATTGGTCCCTTCCTTTGGCCAAGATTTCCAGTAAATGCCTCATGGAATTCATCTGGTAACTCCTCCAGGCCAAGAAGAGAAGAAGAGAAGGGCCTGATAGAAAACAGAACACAGTCTGTGACAATGTAAACGGGGAAAGCTCTTATCATCCGAGTTCCATTCTTCATACCTCTTTCTCAGGCCTTTGAACCATATTGTTGTTGAGAAGGAAAAGAAAGGGTGTTGGAAACACCATGTTATTTTCAAGGGTGGCCTAAATGTTACTATGGATGTGCATAGACTTGAGGGAGAAGTATTGAATCTGTACACTCAGCATAGCTCCATTCAATGCCATAGCTTTACAGACCCTGCTTCTATTTCTCCCCCAATCATAACACTGATAGGAATGCTAAAGGCCAAGATCACCTTCAAAGACCAAAGATCAAATACATTCCTTCTTCATAAATCACTTTAATGCATCTATCTCATTTTGTCTCCCTTTTTTTCGTCTCAGCTGTGCTGACCCTGTATTTCTTGTATTTCCTGCGCTGGGATGAAGATACCTCCACATCTGTATACCATGCCTTCAGCAGCCTCTGTTATTTCACTCCCATCCTGGGAGCAGCCATTGCGGATTCATGGTTGGGAAAATTCAAGTAAGGAAGATGGGTGGTCACATCCCCAGGAGTTTTACAGATTGTCATTGTTTCTAGCCTCTTGCCTCCAAGAGAGAGCATACATATCTCGTCCACAAGTAAGACAGTTAAGAATGACCACACAGAAAAGCTATTTCTTATAATTATCAGTCTTTCCAATATTTCCATTCTTTCAGAAGGTTTTTTTTTTTTTCATATGTAATTTTAATTTTCCATGCTGTAGCTTAAGACCAATACTTGTTCTGATTTCAGAGGGCATATAGATTGTTTGGAGCCCTGGTGGCACAGTGGTTAAGAGCTTAGCTGCTAACCAAAAAGTTGGCAGTTCGAATCCACTCCTTGGAAACCCTATGGGGGCAGTTGTACTCTGTCCTATATGGTCACTATGAGTTGGAATCCACTCGATGGCAACGGGTTTGGTTTTTTTTAAAATAGATTGCTTAAGGAGCCCTGGTGGTAGTAGTGATATTTTGGATACCAAGAAGATTTCAAGAAGAAGTGAATAGTCCACAGTGACAAATATTTTTGAGTGGACAGTTGAGATTAGGATGGAAAATGCCCATTAAATATAGCAACCAGGAAGTCATTAATAAGATGCTGTTAGTTCTGGTAGATTGGTGAAGGCTGAAGCCTGATGGGAGTAGGTTAGGAAGTGAATAAGAGGTAAGAAAGTGGGAACATTAAGTATTTGTAGCCGAAAGGTGACATGGAGTCAAGAGAGGATATTGAGCATGTTTGAATATTATTAGGAAGAATACAGTAGAGAAAGAGGTTGAAGATACAAGATAAAGACAGTATACAAAAAAAAAAAAAAAACAAAACCAAACCTGTTGCTGTTGAGTCGATTCCGACCCATAGCAACCGTATAGGACAGAGTAGAACTGTCCCAGAGTATTTCCAAGGAGCGGCTGGTGGATTTGAACTGCCAGCTTTTTGGTTAGCAACTAAGCTCTTAACCACTGCGCATTTAGAATTAGAAATTCACATCTTGAGATTTCTGGCATCTCCAGCCTCTCCCTGCTATCTTCATTTCATTCTTTATGCATTAGCATATAGCAGTTTAAAATCACAGACGTGAACTATATAATTCCCAAGGTTCCTTCTAGCACTAACATTTTACTTGTATGTAAAGGGAACATAGTAGTGTGCCGTGTTTCAATGTGTAGATCTCTACGTATGGTCTTACTGAAATTTCTCACCCTTTACTTCCTATTCCTTTTTCAGGATCCTTGGAAAAACCACACAACAGAACCTCTTTGCTAACTTCGTGATCTTTTTATCACTGGACAATTTATTCTAAGTCCCTGGCTCCTTTTTTATCTTGATAACTTGTCCATGAAGAAACTAGTGGAGATTACAATGAACACTCATATCCAAATGACCCAGGCTGAACCTGAAAGCCCTTTGCCTAGCTATGTATGCTAGTGCCTGGGTTTAAAGAAAGTCCTGTGTGTTAGCCATTCCTGTTTCCTGTTTACTTGGAGTTCCTCCTTGACCCCTTTCACTTTCTAGAGTCAAGGACATTCCTTGAGAAAAAAACACCCCAACCCAAAGTAGCCTGTTCTGATTCTCCTGATTTAAAACACCATCACTCCTTCTGCAGATCCATCCTGGTGTTGTATCTGTATAAGAGAAGAGGTGCCCTGTGTACATGTGAGTGAGTGGGTAAGGAGGAGAGGAGGACAGGTATGAGGAGAGAGCTTGAAGAGAATGCCTGTTACCTTTAACACTTCAGGGTGCAGAGGTGCTCTCCCTTTTCCAGACTGTTTACTTCACTCGCCATTATTATTTCTATTTGCATTTCTCAGGTAATTCTTTCCTCCTCCACCTCCATTTATCCTGGTACCTAGAAAAGTATTAACCCTGTATTACTCAGTATGAGTCTGTATCACTCAACCCTCTAAATTCTGTCTACAAGTTAACTGATTTAGCTCTCTTAACAGGACAATCATCTATCTCTCCTTGGTGTATGTGCTTGGCCATGTGATCAAGTCCTTGGGTGCCATACCGGTACTGGGGGGACAAATGCTGCACAGGTGAGTAAGATCATGGAATCAGCTGAGCCACCTTTCTTCCATCACACAGGTAAATGTATCAGGCACTCATGACAGACGATTTTCTATTTTCTTGCTAAACATGTTCCTTTATCTTTCCAACTACTGTTTTATTACCAAATTTGCTCAACAGCAGAAAATCTATGACGAGTTGAAATCTTTCCTACATTATCTGAGCTCATTTGTTTTTATTAAGCATTTGGGAACTTGTAGAATGCCTGGTTAGAATGCTCTTAATAAAAACTCTTAATGTGCTTGAAGACAATAATTAAGACCTTCTTACCCTCTGTATTCCCTCACCTGTTCACTCTGTATCTCACTTGGGTTTAAAAAAAAAGTCAGTAATATTTTTCTTCAATACATTGTAGAAATCATATTTAAATTTTGGAATATTTCCATTTATGTGTAGTTCTATTTATTATATTTACCTTGTCCCTCTTAAGTTGTTAATATTTGTGGGTCCAGGGGCATTTAATAGATTCTGATGTCTGCTGGCTCAGTCCATAGAGAGGATTACATTGTTCAGGAAGCAGATCATATGTATTCATGTTTCTAATGTACCTATACATACTCCCAGGGCCCTGGTGGTGCACTGTTAAGCATTTGGCTGCTAATCAAAAGGCTGGTAGTTCAAATCCACCAGCCGCTCCTTGGAAACCCTCCAGGGAAGTTCTACTCTGTCTTACAGGGTCACTATGAGTTGGAATTGACTCAACAGCAATGGGATACATATGCCTTGTTGGTGCAGTGGTTAAGTGCTTGACTGCTAACTGAAAGATCAGCGGTTCAAAACCACCAGCTGCTCTGAGGGAGAAAGATGTGGCAGTCTACTTCTCAGTGGCAATGGGTTTTATACATGTGTTTATCTTGTGAGTTAATACTTGCGTTTGAAATTTAGCAAATCTTATTGGTGTCCCATCAAAAATTAATGACATGTCCCTATTAATTATGATGAATTTTAACATTTCATTTTGTGGTTAGTAAGGGAATGTGGGATAGAATCTTTCTATTGAAGTGTCCCCTAGATTTAAACAAGATTGAGAACCAGTGCTTTAGTTTTGGCATCCCTTCAGTATCTGCTTCTATCTATTTCCCACAAAGAGTAAATGGAACTACCAAATCTTCCCTTGCAATGCGTATTTTCTAGCAGAAGCTCAAGGACCGTAAAGATTGTAAGTGCTCCTGAGTGTCTTCTAGGAGTGAAGGCAAATGGAAAGCACCCACAGGTAGAAATGTGAAGGGATCTTTGCTCCTGTATACATTGTTTTCCTCTGCAGCTCTAAATTCCATCTCTCCAGCTGTATTTATTACCAGTATGGTTAGCATCTTCACTTTTCCATTTCAGAGTCCTAGCAGTGATCGGTCTGAGTCTAATAGCTTTGGGTACAGGAGGTATCAAACCCTGCGTGGCAGCTTTTGGTGGAGACCAGTTTGAAGAAAAACATGTAAGAGTCCTGTGATTTCTGTATTTTCAAGAATGTACAGCAGGCCTTAAAAGGGCAGGTAGCCATTTGTTGAGACTGAAGAAATTCGCTGGTCAGATCATATCTGAGGAGTTGTGTTCAATGCTGGGCATTGGTAATTAACAAAGAGAAAAATTGAAACCATGTGAAGGAGAGTGACCAGGGTGTTGGACGGACTAAAAGCCATGTCTTAGGAGAAAAGGCTGAAGGAAATATGGATATCTAGGCTGGATAAGATGAGAATCAAGGAGAATATTATAGTTGCCTATAATTAGTGGAAGGATGCCAATGATCAAACCTGAGACCAGTGAGTGGAAGCTACAAGAAATCAGCTATTTGCTTGATGAACAAAAACTTTCCAATGGTCAGAGTTGGAAGTAGTGAGTTTACTCTCGCATGAGCTTTTCAAGAAGAAAGATGGTAAGCACTTTGGGAATGGGAGGTGGTGGGTAGTGTAGAGATGATTTAAGCATCTCTAGCTTTGATCTATGAAAGGGGAAAATTATCAATCAAAATGAAATAGAATGGGGTTCTATAGATGAGCATATCTGGCTGATCATTCCCTCTTTTCCTACACACTTTCCACTGTTAATGGAAAAAACAAAATAAAAAAAAAAAAAACAGTATGAAGAGGATGAAGATGGGCAAGTATGAGGAAACAATGACAGATGACAAGGAGAATAGTCTATTCTAGACAAGCCCTAATTTCTGGCTTCTTCTCTTTTACTCTCATTTTCCTTCATTGTCTATCTTTGTTTATCTGTTGCCTCTCTCTAGCTATTTATCTTGTTTCTGACTCTCTGTGTATACGTAGAGAGAGAGAGAGAGAATCTCTCTCTCTCTGACACAGTGCCTGTTCTCTCTGTCTGTCTGCGTTCTCTCTCCCTCTCCTGTCTTCCTGTGTTTCTCTTACTCTTCAGAGCATTTGAGTTATCACTTTATACTATTCATCTGTCCAAGGGCCCATGGGTCATGATTGTTTGCTGTCTTTGGAGAGATAACTAACCTTTAGCAAGTGAGATTCTATGCATAATGAGCTATACAAATTAGATGAGTGGAATAAGGTTTAAATGGGGACCAGAAGAAGAAGGAAAACACACTTAAATAGAAAATGGGGAAGGGCTAATTGTGCTAATGTACCAGAATGGAGTTCAGCAGGACATAGTGAATGACATGTCAGCAACTTTATCTGAAAGTTGCTTCATTTGGTAACTGCTCTACAAAGATATTTCCAATAAACAGGGACAAACTCCACCTCCATGTCTCCTCCAGTCACTTCTAAACCCATTGATTTTCTTTTATATTCTCTGGAGACCTCCCTTAAACACTAGGTGAGTGCTTCTGCTTGATCAACAATTTCCTCCACTGGGCTAAGTTCTGATCCGATACCTACTACACACTCCACAAAATCTATTGTTTAATTCAACCAATCATTCATTTAATGAGTCAATAAACATATGTAGATTTTGTAATATATGTCAGGTGCTGTGCTAGGTGTTGAGGCTTACAGAAATGACTAAGATACAATTTCTTCACTAAAGGAACTCACAACCTACTGAAAGAAATAAACATTTAATGCAAAGAAAATAGTATTATAATAAATACATACAGGACACAGTGATAACATAGAGGACAGAATGATCAATTTTGCCCAGGTAAAGGTATAAAGGAAGGCTAAAGATGCTTCTACTGGGATTTGAAAGATGAGTAAAAGTTTATCTGGAGTCAGCCAGCCATGCTTTCAAATATTTGATATGAAGTTCAGATATGATGGAGGTGATATCTGAGTGTGAGTGTGTCTTTTTGTATGTACCTCTAGCTGAGTCTGATCATGGGATGGAGGTGGAGTTAGGAGACACATTGAACTGACGATTTGTCTTTTTTCACCCCCCAGGCAGAGGAACGGACTAGATACTTCTCAGTCTTCTACCTCTCCATCAATGCAGGGAGCTTGATTTCTACATTTATCACACCCATGCTGAGAGGTAAGGACCATTTCTGAGGGATCCTGTATAAGGCTTTACTCTGGCCAGCCAAAAAGCTGTACAAGTATTCCTTCAGATTTTCTTCTAGTCTTGATTTGTCTGGTCCAAAAGAATTATGGGATTAGGTGATGGGAGGAAGGAAGATGGCTACGTTTATGACCACAAGAACCTGAGCTTGGAGAATAGGACACCAAAGACTCAAGATTCAGGGTTACTCTTTCTTTTTTCATTTTCTTTTAGGAGATATCCAATGTTTTGGGGAAGACTGCTATGCATTGGCTTTTGGGATCCCGGGATTGCTTATGGTGATAGCTCTTGGTAAGTGTAATGGGGAAAAGAAACTGATAATCAACTCACACCTGCCATGTGGAAAACATTGTGTAGACACTTCACACAAACTATTTCATGCAGTCCTCACAATAACCCTGTTAGGTGGGTGTTATCATAGAGGTTTTCCCTATCCTTTAGAGATAAAGTAATTGAGTGAAGTAAACCCATTAAGCCATTGCTATCAAGTCGATTCCAACTCATAGCAACCCTATAGGACAGAGTAGAACTGCCTCATAGGGTTTCCAAAGCTGTATAAATCTTTACGGAAGCAGACTGTGTATATTTGTCCTGTGGAGCTAGAAACTCTAAAATTTAAAAAGGTGCACAAGGTTACATAATTAATAAGAAATTTCCTAAAAACCAAACCAAACCCGTTGCTGTCGAGTTGATTCCAACTCATAGCAGCCCTATAGGACAGAGTAGAACTGCCCCATAGGGTTTCCAAGAACAGCCGGTTAGCAGCCGAGCTCTTTACAACTGTGCCACCAGGGCTCTGGAAATTTCCTAAAGGAACTTTAAAAATGACTGGTCTTTGGACCCTACCTAGGACCAATTAAATCAGGGTCTCTACAGGGTGGGGCCTAAACATCTATAATGTTTTATATATCTCAGGTGATTCAAATATGTCAAGGCTGAGATTCACTCCTCTACGTCACAGTATGTAAGGATACAAGGAAGATAATCAATCCTCTCTCTAAAACTAGCTTGCTTAATATAATATTCATCTGGTAACTGGAAGGCATTTTAATTCTCTAGGTCTTTTAAAGCAGCCTGTAGGTTTAGCTACTTCTGCCCTATTCTGTGCTGCTCAAGAAGTTTGCTCTTGAGAATAATAGCAGTTGGATAAGTAGGTAGAAAATGATGCAACTTAGATCGAGTTGTATTCCCTTTAGCAACTGAGAGCCCAGCGTTGGGAGAGAAGGAGAATGGCTGTGTTGCTTGGTTTACTCAGTTGAGGGGGAAACTTGATCGCGATTGTTTCTAAGCATTGACCTGGAAACCTGCTCTCACTCTGAGCCTTAGAGTGACGCCCCCCTGGAAGATATCCAGCCCAAACACATAAAGGGCTCAATAGAAGAAAACTGCTCAGAGACTTCAAGTTCAGTCTGATTATTTTCTACCAGGGGGCTAATAGAAATACCCAGTGTTCCCAACTCTAGGGAAATTTACGTGTTATTCCAGGCGTACTGTGATAATACACTCCCTGCTTCCTTTTCCATTCCAAGTCAAACATTTTCCCAATTTTTACTGATTAGTACCAGGTTTCCTTCTCTCAGTCATTGCACACTAATATTTAAATATAAGAGTAATTGTGAGGGTAAAAAAGAAAATGCTGTAAGTGAAAATGTTTTACAAATTGTGAAGTGTTAAACAAGTGTTAACTGTTGTTAGTAGTTACTTCAGCTATCTGGAAGCTGAATAACTCAATTCTCTGGCCTTTCACTGTAACTTAATTTATTCATTCATTTATTTACTCATGTAAAAAAACCATTTATTTAATGGTGTTATTATGTGCCAAGTTCTGTGCTAGGTAATGGGGTCACAATGGTGAATTAGCTACCAAGTTCATGATCCCAAAGAACTTACATAGTCTAGTGGGGAAAGGGAGACAGACAAGCACCAAGAATTTGTAGTATAGTATAGTGTCACAACTGAGGAAGCAAAGAGAGGGCTATGGGAATGCATAGGAGGGGGCCTAAGACTTTGAAGGTCAGTAAAGTTTTGACTGAAAAAAAGAGCATCTAAGGCAAGATCTAAGGGATGAACAGCAATTAATTAGACAAAGAAGGGATTCGAAGTGATGCAGAAATGGATGAAGTATGTGTAAGTAATGGAGGTGAGAGAGAGTATGACATGTTTGAAGACCTTATAAGAATTAAGATTGACTAGAACATAAAATGAGAAAGGTAAGAAGGAGAGATTGGCAGAAACCAGATGATGAAAGCCCTGTTAAGCCATTAAAGAAGCAGAACTTTATCATGAGGACAACAGAGAGCTACAAGAGTTTTAAACAGATGATTGATTGTTATATTTTTAGTTTTCAGTGGTGTCTCTGACTGTAATGTGGAAAAGGAATTGGGATAAGGGTGAGGCAAGGGTATTAATTGTGCTTTTGGTGAAAATTTACGGCTCAAGTTAATTTCTCGTACAAAAATTTATACACATATTGTTTTGTGACATTCGTTGCAATCCCCGCAATGTGACAGTATGCTCCCTTTCTGCCCTACTGCCCCCTACCCCCGCCGGGGTTCTCTGTGTCCTTTGGACCAGTTCCTGTTCCTCTTCCTGCCTTCTCATCTTGCTTTTGAACAGGAGCTGCCCATTTGGTCTCATATATCTGATTGAACTAAGAAGCACATTCCTCACATTTATTATTTTTGTTTTATAGTTCTGTCTAATCTTTGTCTGAAGAGTGGGCTTTGGGAATGGTTTCAGTTCTGGGTTAACAGTGCATCCGGGGGCCATGGTTTCGGGGGTTCCTCTGGTCTCTGTCAGACCATTAAGTCTGATCTTTTTATGTGAATTTGAGTTCTGTTTTAACATTTTTCTCCTGCTCTGTCCAGAACTCTCTGTTGTGTTCCCTGTCAGGGCCATCATCACTGGTGGTAGCTGGGTACCAACTAGTTCTTCTGGTCTCATGCTGGTGGAGTCTCTGGTTCATGTGGTCCTTTAGTCCTTTGGGCTAATGTTTTCATTGTGTCTTTGGTTTTTTTCATTCTCCTTTGCTCCAAGTGAGATGGGATCAATTGATGTATCTTAGATGGCCACTCGCAAGATTTTAAGACCCCAGACACCACTCACCAAAGTAGGATGCAGAACATTTTCTTAATAAACTTTGTTATGCTAGTTGACCTAGATGTCCCCTGAAACTATGGTCCCCAGGCTTGATTATGAAAATTTTTATACCCTTTTAAAATTTTGCACTTGAAGCAAAAACTCTCCCTAGTCAGAGTTTTCTAGAGAAACAAAATCAGTGAGATGTATATAGATATAGATATAGATATATACACACATATATATATATATATAGAGAGAGAGAGATTTGCTTCAAGGAATTGGCTCACATGATTGAGGGGGGGACTGGCAAGTCCAAAATTTGTAGGTCAGGTGACAGGCTGGAGACTCCTCCAGGTTTTTATCCCAAGATCCATAGGTCAGGTGATGAGAAGAGTAAAGAATGAAGTAAAGTTATGCCAAAATATCTATAGACTGGAGGTATAACACACCCCAGGGAATATATATGTCAAGGTCCTCAACTCATTGAGTGATTATATTACATTAGATTATATCACAGAAAGTGATTATATAATATTACATTAGATGTAAGATCATTACATTACGGAAGGTAGTCTGCTCTACCCAAGGCCAGCTGATTTAATGACATGTGACTACTCTGTAACAGCACATGTAACTTACTCCATAACAGCAACCAGACTACTGTCTGGCCAAACAGTTGGGAACCATAGCTTAGCCAAGTCGACATACAAAACCATCACACTCTGTCATGGTAGAATTAATATGTTTGGATATGTGAAGTGAGGGAAAAGAAAAGTCAAGGTTGAATCTAGGGTTCTGGTTTGAGCAACTGGGTAGATAGTGAGCTCATTAACTGACATAGTGAACCTTTCACAAGAGGGAGAGCAGGTCTGGGACAATGTTAATGAATTTACTTTTGGACATGTTGCATTTTAGATGTCATTGGAACATCTAAGTGAAGCTATAAAGCAGTTATTTGGAAATATGGGCTTAAAGCTCAGAAGAAATGTTTGGGCTGTAGCTATAGAGCAGGAGCTATTAGTATATAGATAGTAATTAAACTGTGAAACTAAGTGAGGTAACTAAGAGATACTAAAGATTAAGGCAGAAAGATGGCCTAGGGCAAAACTCCAAGGAACACCATCATTTAAAAGACAGGCAAAGAGGAAAAGTTCACAAATGAGACTAAGAAGGAATGGCCGAAGTGGTAGTAGTGATATTTTGGATACCAAGAAGGTTTCAAGAAGAAGTGAATCGTCCACAGTGACAAATGTTGAGTGAGCAGCTGAGATTAGGATGGAAAATTCCCATTAAATATAGCAACAGGGAAGTTATTAATAAGATGCTGTCAGTTCTGGTAGATTGGTGAAGGCTAAAGCCTGATGGGAGTAGGTTAGGAAGTGAATAAGAGGTAAGAAAGTAAGAACATTAAGTATTTGTAGCTGAAAGATGACATGGAGTCAAGAGAGGATATTGAGCATGTTTGAATATTATTAGGAAGAATACAGTAGAGAAAGAGGTTGAAGATACAAGATAAAGAGTGTATAATCAGTATAACAGCATACATGGAAGAATTAGCTTTGACAGCAGGAGGAACATCACCTTTACTCTAATGGAAGAGAGGAGAGGATAGGTGTGGATAGAGGAATTTGAAATTTGGTGGCAGGAAGTGGAGGGAGTTTCCATGTGAAGGCTTCTATTTTCTCTGAAGTGAAAGACATCATCTACCAGAGGGAAGAGATAATAGAGAAACTCAAAGTCTCTGCTCATCGTCTTTAGTTAAGTGGCTTTAAAATTAAAGTGTGACTTTGTAGAGTTGATTACAGAGCCTTCCTTTTATCACTCCTGTGTCATTATTAGAAGCTCTGGTAGCACAGTGTTTAAAGCACTTGGCTGCTAACCAGAAGGTCTGTGGTTCGAACCCACCAGCTGCTCTGAGGGAGAAAAGATGTGCAGTCTGCTTCCACAAAGATTTACAGCCTGGGAAACTCTATGGGGCTGTTCTACTCTATCCTACAGGGTTGTTATCGACTCAGTGGCGGTGGGTTTTTTGGTGTCACTATTGCGACCAGCATTACTGAGGTTTTAGAGCTTCTTTCTAGGATTACTGTCAGTCTCTAGGATTACTGTCAGTCTCAGGAGCAATCTGTTTCCTATCCAAAATCCTCCTCTTGTCTAGATACCTCTCTATCTTCCCACTTGACTTCAAGGATTAGCATTCTTTCGCTGATCTATTGTTTTTAAACAACAGTAAGAATGGCGTTATAGTAAAAGATGATATTTGGAGAAGCTTTGGGGAAACAGAGAGGATGAATGGAGAAAAAGTGGTGGAGTGAATCTTACTGGGAAGAATGGAGAAATTAGAAAGTTAAAAATCAAAAAGAAAACCCAAACCTGTTGCTGTTGAGTCGATTCCAGCTCATAGCGACCCTATAGGACAGAGTAGAACTGCCCCATAGGATTTCCAAGGAGCAGCTGGTAGATTTGAACTGTCAACCTTTTGGTTTGCAACTGAGCTCTTGACCACTGTGCCACCAGGTCCCCAGAAAATTAAAGGAGAGGAAAAAAAGTAAGGAAATTCAGGGCTTTCTGTTGTATATAGATATTGGGAAGTTCTTCTGGTTACTGAGGAGCCCTGGTGGCACAGTGGTTAAGAGCTAAGGCTGCTAACCAAAAGGTCGGCAGTTTGAACCCACCTAGCTGCTCTGTGGGAGAAAAGACCTGGTGATCTGCTCCCCTAAATATTACAGCCTAGGAAACCCTATGGGGCAGTTCTACTCTGTCCTAAAGGGTCACTATGAGCTGGAATTAACTTGACGGCAATCGGTTTGTTTTGTTCTACTGGTTACTAAGGGAGGCATCTTTGGCAGAGGATCTACTAGAGGGGTATCTTACTGGAGTTGGGAAATCCATTAAGGAAGAAACTATGTACATCTGGGAGGGTACCAAGGAGTCTTCTCATTGATTTTAATTGAATTTAATAAACTTGAACAAAATAACACTTACTATCCCATAATTATAAAAGTAATACCAGTTCATTGTTGGTAAGTCGGAAAAGGAAAATAAGAACGCAAATTCACCTATAATTAGCTGTGGTTTGTTGTTGTTGTGTGCTGTCAAGTCAATTCTGATTCATAGTGACCCTATGTGACAGAGTCAAACTGGCCCATAAGGTTTCTGAAATCTTTATAGGAGAAGATTGCCAGGTCTTTTCTCCCATGGAGAGGCTGGTGGGTTTGAACCACTGACCTTTAGGTTAGCAACTGAGTGCTTAACCATTTCACCACCAGGGCTCCTTAACTGGCTGTGCAGACGGGTATAGAGATGTGGGTTAAGAGAAACAGAATGAGATAAGGAAGAGAAATGGTACAGAATAGATTTTTTTTTTTTTTTTTTTTTTGTAGAAATGATAAATAGTGGCTAGAGAATAGAGTACCTAATGGAGAATAATGAAACATGAAGTGGGAATTGGTAGGCTGAGACAGGCTCCTTTGAGGACAGGAGCCATGTCTTTTCTCTTGTATTCCCAGTAGTGTCTAGCACACTGTATGATACAAGAACAAGTGAATGAGATGAGTGTTTAAGAGCATAGATTTTTTAGTCAAACAGGCCTCACGTCAAAAATCTAGTTTCGGCACTTTCTAGCTCTGTAAGCTTGTACAAGTTGCACAAATGCTTTAATCTTCAATCTCTTTGTGTGTAAAATGGAGATAACACCATTTACTGTTGAGTCGATTCTGATTCATGGCAACCCCATGTATGTCAGCATAGAACTGTGTGCTGTAAAGGTTTTTTTTAATGGCTGAGTTTTTTTTTTTTCTGGAAGTAGATCACCAGGCCTTTCTTCCGAGGTGCTTCTAGGTTGACTAGTACATATTTTGTCAGGTTAAATCATCTAATGTATATAAATGCTCAACATATATATAATAGTAAACCTTCAACAGATGATGGTGATAATAACCATCATAATAATAATGAATTTGAGAAGGCCTTTTATGCCAGGAGTTTGGATTTATTAGATAAACCCTGGAAAGAAGGTTTTAATTTGACAACAGATTAGAAAAGGGAGAGACCAGGAATTGATAAACTAGTTGGTGGCTATTTTAACAGTCTAGGCTAGAAACTGTGAGGTCCTGAATGAGAATGGTAGCTGCGTTAATGCAAGGAGAGGGCAGATAGGAAATAAATTGAAGAGAAAAGATTAATAAAAAAAAAGTAACATACCAGATATGGAGATGGAGAAAGGAGAGTGACAAGTCAAAGATGACTTCCATTTCTGTGATTGCATGGAAGTATGAACAGATGTCTCCCTTAACAATTGACCATTTTATTCTTCTTGTGGATCTCATAATTTTTATAACTCCAAAGTCAGGAAGTATAAGTCAGTCTCCTCTTTAGAAATTTGCTAGTCACTCCCAGGTGTCAACAATCTGCCCTAAACATCGATGTACTGAATATGCTAAATGAAACGTCAAGCACTTTGTTTGTGTATCAACTGCAGTTGTGTTTACAATGGGAAGCAAGATGTACCGAAAACCACCTCCTGAAGGAAACATAGTGGCTCAAGTTGTCAAATGTATCTGGGTAAGTCCATGAATTGTTTACCTAACTTTTTTGATCAAAGAAGAGATGCTATGATGAGCATATGGCCTTCAAACAGGCTATACATTTTTCTCAGTGACCTGTTCTACTTCAGTGAACTTTGCCAAGCTGAGATCAATCATCTTCCTTTGTTCCTCAACTTAACCACTAAATTAAAAAAAGTAACCATTTTTTTTTAATTGTCAAAAAATCTTCTGAAGTGTATTTATATATGGTGTCAACAGGAAATACGTGAGATAAAACCATATCTGAAATATTGTGAAATTCAATGACTTATGAGATCTAAGAGTAAGTCACCAAAAGTGTGTGTGTTTGAGGGAAGGGATAATGAATTGGAAAAAGACAGGGGATGGCGTCTCTTTGTCTTTCCTCTGATACCCATACCTTTCCCTAGTTTGCTATTTCCAACCGTTTCAAGAACCGTTCTGGCGACATTCCAAAGAGACAACACTGGCTGGACTGGGCAGCTGAGAAATACTCAGTAAGTTGGAACTGTAGAAACATCTTATGGCTCCATGAAGTCTTTCTAAATGTTCAAACTGATGCCCTCCTGCTGCATTTAACCTCTTCTCTTACTTCTTGCTTACTTCTACTCTAAGAAAGCCATGTGTGGAACTTCTGGCAATTTGGCCTGTTTCCTCTTCTCCTTCTTGCAGAAGCAGCTCGTTACGGATGTGAAGGCACTGACCAGGATACTGTTCCTTTATATTCCATTGCCCATGTTCTGGGCTCTTTTGGATCAGCAGGTAAGAAGAACGGTTCTCTTGAAAGCTACTCCTTCCAATCTCTTCCCTCACAGTAAAGGAATTTCTCATAATAGCATCTGTTTGTCTTAGGGTTCACGGTGGACTTTGCAAGCCACCAGGATGGATGGGAATTTGGTAAGTTGAAAAGATTTTCCCTAGAAGCCTATTATTTTGTTTATCGGCCATATGAAGGAGATTCATTTCTTTGTGTTTTTGCCTGAAAACTGAGAGGTACTTCTAGCCTGAAGGCATTGAATAGGCAAAGATAAAGAAGGCTAGTCCAGAAATAAAAACTAGAATTTTGTCTTTAGAAATCAGGAACATAAGGATGGGAAATGTTTAAGAGTATACAAGGAAGTATTGAAAGTATAGTAAAGGAAGTTTTACAGACCTGGGATAGTGATTGTTTTTTTTTTTTTTCCATCTAAGCCCAGACCTAGGGCACAGCAGAGTCAGATTTTATTAGCTCGACTACACAATTGGTTCCATCTCTTAGGCAGGAGTCACAGCGAAGGACCTGGAAGTGAGATAGTTTGTATGCAGGTATGGGAAGGATGGGAAAATTGTAAACATTATTTTCTCTTTTTCCTATCTCCATTCTTTGGCCCACTCAAATAAATTACCCCATCTCTGCTCTCAATTGTTGTACCTTCTAGATTGTTGTGTTATTCTTCTTTTTTCGCAGTTGTGAAGAGGGCAGAGTGGGATGATGCAGGGGTCATATTAGCCAGTCCATTTGGATCCTGTCAGATACAATTTTACCTTCTCCTTTCCTCTGGGTGTTCAGGATTTACCTGGGCAGTCCTTTTGTTGACTTTGTTCTGGGGGTGGGAGTCTTCACCCTAACCATGATGCCTTGTCCTTCTCATCATTACTATCTCCAACTGCAGTCACTGAGATTAATAAAAAACACCAACTCTGTTGGAGCCCTGGTGGTGTAGTGGTTAAGAGATCGGCTGCTAACCAAAAATCCAGCAGTTCAAATCCACCAGCCACTCCTTGGAAACCCTATGGTGCAGTTCTACTCTGTCCTATAGGGTCAGTATGAGTCAGAATCGACTTGACGACAGTGGGTTTGGTTTTTGGTTCTCTCTCAAGCTAAGGAAGGCATAGTCATAGAAAAGAATATTCTCCGTAGGCCCACCTGCCTTCAGCAAACACAGCCAGAGCCATCTCCAATCTGTTCCCCACCAGCACATACCTGACAGGCAAGATAGTGCTCTTGAACCAAAGACCTGATGGATTTTCTCTTACATGTGTATCACCTGCTAATTAGCAATACTGTTGATCTAGGCTTTTCTCATCTTCTTCCATACTCTAAATATAATTTATTATAATATTTCAGGGTTTTTTTGTGCTTCAGCCTGACCAGATGCAAGTAAGTCTCTTCTCTATAGCCATGGAGATCTATTTCTGTCCTCATCTGTACCCCTACCTGTAGTTATTAAGATTAATAGTAATAATATTTTGATGCTTTTCTCCTTGTACGCTGAGGAGGGCCAAGCATAAGGATAAGAACATTCTCCTTAAGCCCACATCTTCTCCTTAACATCCCTTGTTAAATAAGTACCATATTTTTACGCAAGTAATGTGTGCCTTCTACGTTTGTTTGCCAACTGTGCCTCACCCCTCAAGATATTTTCATAAGTGCTGCTATACCAATTTTTTTTTTTACATGTTGCTGTAAAAAAATTAGCATAGCACACTTACAAAAATACCTCTAGGGGAAGGGTGCAGTTGACAAACAAACGTGTACATTATTTGTGTAAAAATACGGTAGTTCCTACCCAGTTCCAGGGAGAGCACACAGGCAAAGTATAAGCAGTGGGATTTTTCCATGCCAAGGTGGTAGAATGAAAATGTTGTCAACAAAAGTTTAAGGCTTTGTTGTGTGAGCAATGGAGCCAGAATCTCTGTCGATTGATGACTTCAAGTTCTCTTCTTAATCTCTCATTCAGCCATCCCCAATTCTTCCTTCTTTCCTTCCTTTCTCCTTTTCCCTTCGACTGTGGTGCTGGGGAAGATAAGTGAAAATGGGAGGGAAGAGCTACCAGTATAATTGGCAGAAAAACTTTGTCTCAGAATGAAACTGGTCTCTTGTAATATTGGGAAGCAAAGGTGTTACGTAAAGGAAATAGGATCTTGGGTGTAAAGGGGCTGGGAGATGTGGGATCATTCTTTACTTACTATGATGAAAGTAAGTATGTGTGATGTGAGAGAGTGAGTACAAGCAAGTGATAGAAAAACACTTGTAACTAGTCCTCCTTACCATGGTGTTACAGGTACTAAATCCTCTTCTGGTTCTTGTCTTCATCCCATTGTTTGACCTTGTCATTTATCGTCTGGTCTCCAAGTGTGGAATTCACTTCTCGTAAGTGCTCACTATACCTCTATTATTCCAAACTGGCTCAATCTTTGCCCAGTTTGGCAAAGATTCAATGTCAATACTTTTCTACTTAGCGATGATTGGTTTTGCTTTAACATTTATTTGCTCCTTTTTGTCCATGTTAGAGTAAGTACCTATTAATATTGGAGCATGGGGACTAGATCTAAGTAATTTTTATTACTGCAAAACTAACTGTGTGATGTTGAGGGAGTAGGTCTAGGTGTCATGGAAAGTCAAAAATATGTGAGATTAGGCACCTAAACCAATTTATGGCTTTGTTTTTGAATGCTGCCTCTTTAAAAATGTCTCTAGCCTTTGATGAAAATTAATCCCTTTAAATCTCCCATTGTCCCTATGAAACAAATAGGGGACCTGGCAGAAGTGGGGATAGAATTATTCCTAATTACTGCTTTTTCTCCATTCTAAATAGAAGAATTATTCTTTGTAAAATTGGACAGAGGAGTGTTTCAAGCCTCCTTTAATTACTGACTTAATAACAATTTCCTTTTAGTGACCACTTTACCATATTCAAGTAGCCTTCTGCTATTGAGTTCAGCACCAAGTGCCATGTAAATGTAAATCAAGCACAAATCTTGCCCTCAAGGAGCTTACTGTTTAGTAAGGGAGTTAGAGCATTTGATTTGCCTGCATAACTATTTCACAGGGTAGAATATCTAAGTGCCCTAAGAAGGGAAGATCAAAGTGCCAGGGAGGTTTAGAGAAGGAAGAGAGTCCTTTCTGCTGGCAGAGCTTGGAAAGATTTCTGAACGATAGGAAAATGAGGTAATGCATGTAAAGCTTTTTATACAGCAGCTGACAGAAAGTAAATAATAAATCTGGGCTGTATTACTGTTATTTTGTTATTATGGCATAATTGATATAAAGAACATAATAAGCAAAGACAGAGGTGGGAAGAAGTGGTACATTATAGAGAAGAGTAGTTCAATGTGGTTTAAATAAAGGGAAAAAGAAGGATGTGTGAAGAAGAGTTCTAGGAAATACTTTGAAAAGGAATTAGGACCAAATCAGAAGGCTCTTCACTAGTCGGCTAAGGAGTTTTTATTTTATCTTCCTAAAGTTTAAGTTGTCTCTCCCTTTCCTCTGCAGATCGATTAGGAAAATGGCTGTTGGTATGATCCTGGCATGCCTGGCATTTGCAGTTGCTGCAGCTGTAGAGATAAAAATAGATGTGAGTATTATAAGAAATCTTAAGTTCCATGAGGGCGGAACCACATCTATCTTGTTCACCCTTCTGTCTTGTTCAATCTTGACTCCCTGGCACTTAGCACAAACCAAAATGAAAACAATTGCCATTGAGTTGAATTGACTTTTGGCAACCTCCATAAGTGTTCAGAGTAGAACTATGCTCCATAAGATCTTCATGACTGTGACCTTTCGGAAGCAGACCACCAAGTTTTTCTTCCAAGGGACCTTTGGGTGGGCTCGAACCAACAACCTTTTGTAATCCAGCTCTTAAACGTTTGGGCCATCCGGGGACTCCTGGCACTTAGCACAATACCTGTTAACGTTGTTGTTGTTGTTGTTGTTGTTAGCTGCCGTCCAGTCAGCCCCAGACTCATGGCGACCCCATGCACAGCAGGATCGGACCATTGTGATCAGAGTTTTCATTGACTGATTTTTGGAAGTAGATCACCAGACCTTTCTTCCTAGTCTGTCTGAGTTTGGAAGCGCCACTGAAACCTGTTCAGCATCATAGCTACACACAAGCCTCCACTGACAGACAGGTGGTGGCTGTGTTCAAGGAATATCGGCTGGGTCTCCCGAGTGGAAGGCGAGAATTCTACCACTGAACCACTACTGTCCTCATCATTATATAAAACCAAAGAAACCAAACCCATTGCCTTGAGTCAATTCTGACTCATGGCAACCCTATAGGACAGTGTAGTACTGCTCCATAGGGTTTTCAAGGAGTGCTTGTCCCAAACTGCCATCCTTTTGGTTAGCAGCTGTAGCTCTTAACCACTATGCCACCAGGGTTTCCCATCAGTTATACAGGAGGTGCTTTATAAGTATTTGTGATAAGGAATAGGTAAAGGGGTAGAGCTCCAATGCAGGGTGAGCCCCACCTCCCACCTGAGTGATTCAGAGTCTATTGTCAGAGTATTCCCAAACACTAATATCCAAGATATCTAGCCATCTCTTTGGCATCACAAGCTTATGTGACACCTTGCTAGATACTCAACAAATACCTTTTGACAGATTGAATAGCCACTATTGGGAAAGGAAGGGTGAGGCCACAGCTTAGTCAAAAAGTATGGAGTTTGCTACCTGGCATTGGAAATTGCTTCACTGAGTTGGTGTTTCCCCCCTCTTCATTGGCTTCAGAGTTTTCTAAGCCAAATGCTCTTCATTGGGAGTAAGCTCTGTCCTATTGGCTAGCTAGGCTAGGCTGTCAGAGACAGGACTGAGATAGGTGTTCTCATCGTATCTGAAGGGTTATTTGTTGGTGATTCTGACATGTGTTCTCTGTCCTAAGGAAATGGCTCCACCTGAGGCGGGTCCCCGAGAGATTTTCCTACAGGTCTTGAATCTGGCAGATGATGAGGTGAAGGTGACAGTGCTGGGAGATAACAACAATTATCTGTTGGAAGAGTCCATCAAGTCCTTTCAGGTGAGGTATGGACCTGCATGAGTTAGAAACTTATTCAGAGTGTGCATTACATGGTCAGCACAGCTGTTTGGATTTACCTGTTGAAGTAGCAGCACAATATAGCGGTTAAGAGCATGGACCTATGGAGTCAAACTGGCTCAGCCCAATTCCTGGTTCTGCCACTTCCTAGCTGTAAGACCCTGAACAAATTACTTTATCTCTAAACCTCAATCTGTAAAATGGCAATAATTTCTATGACATAGGCTGGTAAGTATTATATGTAAAGTGCTTAGCATAATATCTGGCAGACTGTAAGCTCTCAATGGGTTATAATTTGATGTTACTATTTCAAACTGCCTCCTAATTCACAGGTCCTCTAGGAGGGTCTGTCTTGCATATTTTCATACCCATTCATGTATATATTGTGAAATATTTATTTTAACATATTGTTTTTTAATAACAAAAGTAATATATATTTACTGTTGAAATTGGAGCATATATAGAAAGACATAAAAACCACCCATAATTCCATCACCCAAAGGTAACCACAGTTAGCATTTTAGTATAATTGAATAAACAAACTAATTTCTAAAGAGTGCTCAAACTCTGTATGTTGTATTGATCTTGGTTTTTTTCTTAACATTGCTTGTATCATAAGCATTTTCCCAGGTCCTTAGATAATCTTTGAGAACATGATTTAATGGCAACGTAATATTCTATGGATGTATCATAGTTTATTTAAAAATTTCCCTATAGGTATTTAAGTTTTTTATTATTACATATATACTTATAAGGAACATCCTTACAAGTAAATCTTTATGCATGCCTCTAATTATTTTTCTAGGATAGATTCCTAGAAGTGTGATTACTAGGTCAAAGGGTAATGTTGAAAGTATCTGAGTAAGCTGTCCTCATCCTGGGATGCTATGAGATTGTGGTGTCCAAGATGGGGTAGAAGGTGACTGTGACGATACTTTATTCTACAGAAAACACCACACTATTCCAAACTGCACCTGAATACTAAAAGCCAGGATTTTCACTTCCACCTGAAATACCACAATTTCTCTGTCTACACTGAGCATTCGGTAGAGGAGAAGAATTGGTACAGTCTAATCCTTCATGGGAACAGAAAAAATATCTCCAGCATGTTGGTAAGTTGAGGAATTCACTAGATTCCAAGTTGTCATCTCAGAGTAAGATTAACTGGTTTATGAATAACTTTCCAGGGATCTGCCTGATGATCAAAATTACAGATTATTGGTTCCCTTCTGTCAGTTGTAACTGATTTTTACTTCCTCTATTGTAGGTGAAGGATGAAGAAAACATAACAACCAGTGGGATGCCAGCCGTGAGGTTGGATGTCAGGGAGACCTCAGGCCTTTCTGTTCTCTTGGATCTTGGGTCTCTTTTGATCTATGGGGCTTCAGATGAAGATGCCTCACATTCTGCTTGTCCTGAACAGTAGAATGTCAGGGACACGGGTGTCAGAAGGCATTTTTTTAGGACAGGGAAAGGTAGATAGGCTTGCTTGTTCGTGTGATATTCAAAGATGACCCTGTCTCTGTGAATGCCCCCTGAACTCTGCTGCATACATCCCTTCTGCTAGCTGTATCCATTTATTGTGTTCTCAGGAACATAACTGAGTAGTTTCCTTTCTGTAATAACTGGGGGGAAATTTAGAAGTGAGCAATGATCCTGCCTTCATTGTTGGTAGTTGAATATCCATTATTGTTACTCTGTTTTTAAAGTATAGTTTTTATTATAAACTTACAGAGACATCATGGCATAGTAAATGTAACACATCTGGAGTCAAAAGACTTGGTTCTAAATCCAGATAAGGTTGGAAGTCTTGTCAGACAGTAAGGGACATTTACCGAGATGGAGCACCAAAGAAGTCACCTGCTCTCTGTGGCAGGAAGCAGACATGAAATAGATGCACATGCTCATGGCCATCGAGATCAGGTGGTTGCTGTTGAGGAGAGCAATTTAGAGGACTTTTAGTGAAAAGTCTGAGTTTCACTGAAGTAATAATAATTTGCTTCTGAATATTCTTCAGAAAAAATAAACTGCTCAGAGTAAGTAATACAACAGTGAAGACAGGACTTTTCTGGACCAGAGAGACATAGAAACCTCCTAGAAGGGGTGAAAGGGAAACTGCTAGATCAGTGAAGGATAATCTCAGGAACGAACGTTGAAGACTAGAGGCAACTGCCCTTCTTATCCCATGGGCTGGAGTCCAAGGAAAAGCTATCAGAATGGAAATGTACCAATGACATATCCTGAGGGGACAGTCTAGGGACCCAAGTTCAGAAGACTAGAAAGATGATTCTGGAAGGATCCAAGATTGTCTACAAACCCAGAAACAACGATAACTCAATCAAATGTAGTCTAAGAGTCATAGTTTTGCATAAGTCAAACCAGACTTAGTTTATAACAGGATAAGGTACCAGTTTTATGTAAACACCAGCATATGTTTATATATACATCATTATTTTATTTTGTTTTTCTTAGTAAAGTCTTAATTGATGAATCCCAGCATCATAAGAAAGAAATTGGGTGCACTTAAAGGGATTCGTGAGGAAACTCAGACTGCCAAGGGTGATCATGATAGTGTCGATCCCAGCTAGGTATCTGAAGAAGGTGCAGCAGATAGAAAGTTAATACTTCAGGAAGGAGAAAGTTAAGGATAGCTGACTATTGATTTCTTCTTACACACAAAATTTATTCATTCATCCAGTTAACAATATACATTAGGTGCCTTTTATGTGCCGGCCACTTTCCTAGGCACTGGGGATATAGTTGTAAACAAGATAGATTAGGTACCTGTTTGGGAAGGTTTATCTGATCTGTAAATAATCTCTCTACCCTCAGGTTTGTTAACACTTTGCATAAAGATGTCAACATCTCCCTGGGTAAAGACGTGGCCCTCAGTGTTGGTGCAGCCTATGGGGTGTCTCCTTACAGAGCTGTGGAAAGAGGAGAGTAAGAACATTGCTTTTCCAGACATTTTACTTTTAACAATTTTTTTTTTTAATGCTTCCTTGATATATATCTGGGGGACTTAGGTACATCTAGGCTAATTGTGAGTATAGAAGACTCCTGTATTTTTTTTCCGACCTTTGCCTCCTTCCCTCAGTTTCATCTTTTTCTGCACAGATACATTGAGATCATGATTGCCATGAAGGCCATTCTTCGTAGCTAAAAGGGCCCATTTCTGGGAGGTTCACAAAGTTTATTATTGGCTCTTGCACCTACCCTTTAGTACCTCCCATTGTCACCTCATAACTCAGAACTTACCCTGTCAGGTTCACTGTTTCATGCTGTTCCAAGAATTCATAAGACTTGCATGAAGAAACTTCACCAGGGCCTGTTGGTGTTGTCAGCTACTGTCAAGGCAGCCTCTGACTCATGGTGATACCATGTAAAACAGAACAAAATGCTGCCGAGTCCAGCACCATTCCCATGATTGGTTGGGGATTGAACCGTTGTGATCCGTAGGGTTTTCATTTGCTGATTTTTGGAAGTAGGTCACCAGGCCATTCTTCCTAGTCTGTCTTAGTCTGGAAGATCTGCTGAAACCTGTTTAACATCATAGCAACACACAAGCCTCCACTGACAGATGGGTGGTGGCTGCGCACATGGTTTCATTGGTTTGGAATCCAAGCCAGGACTCCCACATGGAAGACAAGAATTCTGCTACTGAACCACCAATGCCTCTCCTTGCCAGGGCCTGAGGTCCTCAAAAGAAGGTGATTTGCACCTTGTTTATTTAGGTTTAAGATTTAAAAAACTCTCAGTGAAGAGCTCAGATCAGAGACAGAAACCTGGCATGAAAACAACTCATTCCTAGAGACTCCTGTTTTCAAAGAGAAATGGTGGCTTCATTGTTCTGATCAGCAGCAGAGAGATGAGATTACTCTTTCTCCTGGATATGGGAATGCTTTTCTAAACCATGATGTTTATTCTCACCTAAACTCCTCCTGTTCCAGATATCCTGCTGTGCATTTTAGAATGGAAGATAAGGACTTTTATCTGAATTTGGGTCGACTAGACTTTGGTGCAGCATATCTGTTTGTTATTACTAATGTAAGTATCTACGGCCACCCCACACTCTCCTTTCTCACCCTCACGTGTATTATCCTGAGATCTTCTTGGCAGGGACAGAGGACAAAGGAGACTGGCAAGACAGCAACATGTGAAAAAAAATTGGCACAGCAGTGCTTAGGAAAATACCTCGCAGGGGGAGGGTGCCATTGCCAAACAAACACAGGTGTGCATTATTTGCATAAAAATACAGTAATTAATCAACTAATTTAATTAACCTGATCTCTTTGTTGATGTTTTTATAACAATTTTATTGAGATATAATTTACATATCATACAATTCACCCGTTTAAATGATGGACATTTGGGTTGTTTCTTCCTGTTTTGGGCTATTATGAAAAATGCAGCTGTGAACATTCACGTATAAGTTTCTGTATTGACTTATTTTTTTATTTCTCTTGCGAATATACATAGGAGTGGAATGGCTGGGTCATATGGTGACACTATGTTTAACTATTTGAGGGACTGCAGACTTTTTTCAAAGTTGTATGATTCTACATTCCCTCTAGTGGTATATGAGTATTCTATTTCCTCTACATCCTTGCTAATACTTGTCATCTGTCTTTTTGATTATTGTCATCCTAGTGGGTGTGAAGTGGCATCTCATTTGTGGTTTTGAGTTGACAGCTAATGATGGTGAACATTTTTTCATGTACTTATTGGCCATTTGTATATTCTTCTTTGGAGAAATGTCTATTCAGATCCTTTGTCTTTATTTTTAATTGAGTTATTTGCAATTTTATGATTGACTTGTAAGTGTTCTTTATATATTCTAGATACAAATCTCTTATCAGTGAAATAATTTGCAAATATTTTCTCCCATTCCTCAAGTTGTTTTTTCACTTTTTTTTTTTGCTTAAAACAACAGAAATTTATTCTCTCACAGTTCAGGAGGTTAGAAACCTGAAACCAAAGTGTCAGAAGGGACATGCTCCCTCTGAAGGGTCCTGGCTTCTTGTGGCTGCTGGCCATTCTTCGTGTTCCTTGGCTTGTAGATGCATCACTCCGATCTCTGCTTCCATCATCATCTGGCTTTCTTCCCTCTGTGTGTGTCTAAATCTCTCTCTTCTAATAAGGACACCAGTCATGGATTTAAGGCCCACCCTAATCCAGTATGACCTCATCTTAACATGATTACATGTACAAAGACGCTGTTTCCAAATAAGATCACCGTCACAGGTACCAGGGGTTATGACTTGACATATCTTTTAGGGGAACACAAATCAACCCACTGCAGATGCTCAGTAACTTTCCGTAGATTCTGATTGCAAGTGTCTAAAGAAGGCTGATTGATGAACTAAATTCTTTATTTATTATTATTATTATTTCTTGTGCTTTAGGTGAAAGTTTACAGAACAAATTAGTTTCTCATTCAACAGTGAATACACAAATTGTTTTGCGATGTTGATTGCAATCCCTGCAATGTGTCAAAACTTTCTGCTTCCCCACCCTTATTTCCCTGTTTCCATCCGTCCATTTTTCCTGTCCCTTCCTGCCTTCTCATCATTGCTTTTGGGAAGGTATTGTCCATTTGGTCTCATATACATGACTGAACTAAGAAGCACATACCTTACGTGTGTTATTGTTTGTTTTATAGACCTGTCTACTCTTTGGTCGAAGGGTGAACTTTGGGAGTGGCTTCAGTTCTGAGTTAAAAAGATGTCCGGGGGCCATAGTCTCAGGGGTTCCTCTAGTCTCTGTCAGATCAGTAAGTCTGCTCTTTTTTGTGTATGTGAATTTTGAATTTTGTTCTACATTTTTCTCCCACTTTCTCTGGGGCACTCTGTTGCGATCCCTCTTAGAGTAACCGGTGGTAGCTGGTCACCATCTAGTTGATCTGGGCTCAGACTGGTGGAGCTTCTGGTACTTGTGGTCCGTTAGTCCTCTGAACTAATATTTCCCTTGTGTCTTTGGTTTTCTACATTCTCCTTTGCTCCAGATGGGATGGGACCAGTAGATGTATCTTAGATGGCCACTCGCAAGCTTTTAAAGACCCCAGGTGCTACTCACCAAAGTTGGATGTAGAACATTTTCTGTATAAACTATGTTACGCCAATCGACCAATTGACCTAGATGTCCTCCGAGGCCATGATCTCAGCCCTCCGCCCCAGTTACTCAGTCCCTCAGGGTGTTTGGATGTGTCTGTGAAGCTTCCATGACTCTGCTTTGGTCAAGCTGTGCTGACTTACCCCATGTTGTGTGCTATCTTTCCCTTCACCAAAATTAACACTTAACTACAGTCTAAATAGCGATTTCCTCTCCCTACTCCTCCTTCCCCTCCTAATCATCAAAGATTGTTATTTTCTGTGTATAAATGTTTTATGAATTATTATAATAGTGGTCTCACACAGTGTTTGTCCTTTTGTGATTGCCTTATTTCACTTAGCATAATGCCCTCCAGGTTCATCCATGTTGTGAGATATTTTGCAGATTCATCATCATTCTTTATCGTTGTATAGTATTTCATTGTGTGTATGTACCATAATTTCTTTATCCATTCATCTGCTGATGGGCACTTAGATTGTTTCCATCTTTTGGCTATTGTGAGTAATCCTGCAATGAACATTGGTGTGCATATGTCCAATCTTGTGATGGCTGTTATTTTTCTAGGGAATTCCTAGAAGTGGGATTGTTGGATCATATGGTATTTCTATTTCTAGCTTCTTAAGGAGGCACCATATCATTTTCCATATTGGTTGTAACATTTTACATCCCCACCAGCAGTGTATAAAAGTTCCAATCTCCCTGCAACCTCTCCAACATTTGTTATTTTTTGTGTTTTTGATTAGTACCAGTAATGTCAGGATGAGATGATGACTCAATGTAGTTCTTTTTCTTTTTTCTTGTACTTCAGGTGAAGGCTTACAGAACAAATAGTTTCTCATGAAACAGAAGTACACATGTTATTTTATGACATTGGTTAACAACCCCACAACATATCAACCCTCTAACTTCTCAGCCTCTTTTTTTTTTGGTGAAAATACACATAGCCAAAGATACACCATTTCAAAAATTTCTACATGCACAGTTCAGTGACATTGACTATGCTCTTCGAATTGTGCTGTTATTCTCACTTAAGATGAAGGCTTACAGAACAAAATAGTTTCTCGTTTAACAATTACTACAAATGTTGCCCTATGACAATGATTAACGATCTCACAACACATCAACAATATCCTTACTCAGCCTTGGGTTCCCTATCACCAGCTTCCTTGTCCCCTTCTGCTTTCTGGCCCTTGTCACCGGACTCCTGTGCCTCATTAGTCTCATTTGGTTTTACGGGGCTGTCCACTCCCGGGCTGAACGGTGAACCTCAGAGATAACTTCACCACTGAGCTAAAAGGGTGTCTGGGGGCCATACTCTCGGGGTTTCTCCAGTCTCTTTTAGGCCAGTAAATCTGGTCTTTTTTTTGTGAGTTAGAATTATGCTCTACATCCTTCTCCCACTCTGTCCAGAACCCTCTGTTGTGATCCTGGTCAGAGCAATCAGTGGTGGTAGCCAGGCACCATCTAGCTGTACTAGACTCAGTCCGGTGGAGGTCTTGGTAGCTGTGGACAATTAGTCCTTCGGCCTAATCTTTTCCTTGTATCCTGTTCTCTTCATTCTCCCTTGCTCCCAAAGGGATGACACCAGTGGAGTATCTTAGATGGCCGCTCACAGGCTTTTAAGACTCCAGACACTACTCACCGAGGTAGAATGTAGAGCATTGTCTTTATAAGCTGTGTCATACCAATTGAGCTAGATGTTCCCTGAGACCATGGTCCCCACAGCCCTCCGCCCAGCAATTCAGTCCCTCAGGGAGTTTGGATGTGTCTATGGGGCTTCCATGACCTTTCCTTGTACAAGTTGTGCTAGTTTCTCCTGTATTGTGTACTGTCTCACCCTTTACCCAAGATACCACTTATCTATTATCTATTTAGTATTTCCCCACCCCACCCCTCCCATCCCTGGTAACCAGCAAAGATTGTTACATTTTGTGTGTGAACTTTTTCATGGGTTTTTACAATAGAGGTCTCATACAATATTTGTCCTTTTGTGATTGACTTATTTCACTCAGCATAATGGCCTCCAGTTTCATCCATGTTATGAGATGCTTCACAGATTCATCATTGTTCTTTCTCGTTGCATAGTACTCATTGTGTGTATGTACTATAGTTTTTTTATCCATTCATCTGTTGATGGGCATCTAGGTTGTTTCCATCGTTTTGCTATTGTGAACAATGCTGCCATGAACATCGCTGTGCATATGTCTATTCAAGTGACAACTCCTATTTCTCTAGGATATATTCCTAGGAGTGGGATTGCTGGATCGAATGGTATGTCTATTTCTAGCTTTCTGAGGAAGTGCCAGATCATTTTCCAAAATGGTTGTATCATTTTGCATTCCCACCAGCAGTGCATAAGAGTTCCAATCTCCCCGCAGCCCCTCCAACGTTTGTTATTTCCAGTGTTTTTGATTCGTGCCAGTAATGCCGGGGTGAGATGGTATCTCATTGTGGTTTTAATTTGCATTTCTCTAATGGCTAGTGATAGCGAGCATTTCCTCATGTGTCTGTTGGCCATTTGAATGTCTTCTTTGGTGAAGTGTCTGTTCATTTCCTTTGCCCATTTTTTAATAGGATTATTTGTCTTTTTGTTGTAGAGGTGTTGGATTTTCTTGGAGATTATGGAGATTAGACCTTTGTCTGACTTGTACTGTCCAAAAATTTTTTCCCAGTCTGTAGGTTCTCTTTTGACTCCTTTGGTGAAGTCTTTTGAAGAGCATAGGTGTTTGATTTTTAGAAGATCCCAGTTATCTAGCTTATCTATTGGGTTTTGTGCGTTGATGGTTATGGTTTGTATCCTGTTAATGCGATGTATTAAGGCCTGAAGTGTTGGTCCTGTTTTTTCTTCTATGAACTTTATAGTTTTAGGGTTTATATTCAGGTCTTTGATCCATTTTGAAGTAGTTTTTGTATACGGCGTGAGGTATGGGTCCTGTTTCATTTTTTTGCAGATGGATATCCAGTTTTGCCAGCACCATTTATTAAAAGGACTGTTTTTTCCCCATTTGATGGACTTTGGGCCCTTGTCGAAGATCAGGTGACCGTAGATGGATGGATTTACATCTGGGTTCTCAATTCTGTTCCATTGGTCAATGTATCTGTCGTTGTACCAGTACCAGGCTGTTTTGAGTACTGTAGCTGTATAGTAGGTTCTGAAGTCAGGTAGTGTGAGTCCTCCAACTTTATTCTTCTTCTTCAGTAGTGCTTTACTTATTCGGGGCTTCTTCCCTTTCCATATAAAGTTAGTGATTAGTTTTTCCATCTCTTTGAAGAATGTTGTTGGTATTTGGACGGGGATTGCGTTGTATTTGTAAGTTGCTTTGGATAGAATTGTCATTTTCACAATGTTGAGTCTGCCTATCCATGAGCATGTTTTTCCATTTATGTAGATCCCTTTGGTTTTCTTGCAGTAGTGTTTTGTAGTTTTCTTTGTATAGGTCTTTTACATCCCTGGTCAGATTTATTCCTAAGTATTGTATCTTTTTAGGGGCTATTGAAAATGGTATTGTTTTCCGGATTTCCTTTTCATCGTTCTCCTTATTGGTGTTTAGGAATCCAACTGATTTTTGAATGTTTATCTTGTATCCTGCTACTCTGCTGAATCTTCTATTAGTTCCAGTAGATATCTTGTGGAGTCTTTAGGGTTTTCTGTGTATAGTATCATATCATCTACAAACAGGGAAAGTTTAACTTCTTCATTACCAATTTGGATGCCCTTTCTTTCTTTTTCTTGCCTTATTGCTCTAGCTAGAACTTCCAGCACAATGTTAAATAGGAGTGGTGAGAAAGGGCATCCTTGTCTTGTTCCTGTTTTCAAGGGGAATATTTTCAGCCTCTCTCCTTTAAGAATGATGTTGGCCGTTTGTTTTGCATAGATGCCCTTTATTTATGTTGAGAAATTTCCCTTCTATACCTATTTTATTGAGAGTTTTTATCAGGAATGGGTGTTGGACTTTGTCAAATTCCTTTTCTGCATCAATTGAGATGATCATGTGATTCTTTTCTTTCCTTTTATTTATGTGGTGGATTACGTTGATTGATTTTCTAATGTTGAACCATCCTTGCATACCTGGTATAAATTCCACTTGGTAGTGGTGTATTATTTTTTTGATATGATACTGAATTCTATTATCTAGACTTTTGTTGAGAATTTTTGCATCTATATTCATGAGAGAAATTGGTCTGTAATTTTCTTTTTTTGTGGTGTCTTTGCCTGGCTTTGGTGTCAGGGTTATGCTAGCTTCACAGAATGAATTCAGGGGTATTCCTTCCTTTTCTATGCTCTGAAATAGTTTGAGCAGTACTAGTGTGAGCTGTTTTCTGAATGTTTGGTTGAATTATCCAGTGAAACTGTCTGGGCCAGGGCTTTTTTTGTTGTTTTGGGGAGTTTTTTTAAATTACCTCTTCAATTTCTTCTGTTGTTATATGTCTGTTCAGATTTTCTGTCTCAGCTTGTGTTAGTTTAGGTAGGTAGTGTGTTTCTAGAAATTTGTCCATTTCCTCTAGGTTCTGAAATATGTTGGAGTACAATTTTTCATAGTACTCTGTTATGATTCTTTTTTTTTTCCCCCCGGTTGGGTCTGTTGTAATGACCCCCATCTTATTTCTTATTTGGGTTATTTGCTTCCTCTCCTGTTTTTCTTTTGTCAGTTTGGCCAATGGTTTGTCAATCTTTTCAAAGAACCAACTTTTGGTCTTGTTGATTCTTTCTATTATTTTCCTATTCTCTGTTTAACTTATTTCTGCTCTAATCTTTATTATTTCCTTTTTCTGGTGACTCTGGTCTACTTTTGCTGTTCTCTTTCTATTTGTTCAAGTTGTAGGGCTAATGTTTTGATTTGGGGCCATTCTTCTTTCTTGATGAGTGCATTTTTGCTATAAATTGACCTCTGAGCACTACCTTTGCTGTGTCCTAAACGTTTTGGTATCATGTGTTTTCATTCTCATTTGATTCTAGGAATTTTTTTTTTTATTCCTTCTATTATCAGGTTTTTTTTAAGCAAGGTGTTATTCAGTTTCCACGTATTTGATTTTTTATCCTTGCTCTTCCTGTTACTGATTGTTATGTTTATGGCATTGTGATCAGAGAGAATGCTTTGTATTATTTTGATGTTTGGTATTTTACTGAGGTTTGCTTTGGGCCTAAAATGTGGTCTATTCTGGAGAATGTTCCAAGTGTGTTGGAAAAGAATGTATACTTTGCTACTGTTGGGTGGAATGTTCTATATATGTCTATGAGGTCCAGTTGGTTGATTTTGGCTTTTAGATCTTCTGTATCTTTGTTGAGTTTCTTTCTAGATATTCTGTCTTTTACTGAAAGTGGTGTGTTGAAGTCTCCTACTATTATTTTGGAACTGCCTATTTCTCTTTTCAGTGCTGTTAGAATTTGTTTATGTATTTTGGAGCCCTGTCATTGGGTGTGTAGATACTTATTAAGGTTATGTCTTCTTGGTGGATTGTCCCTTTAATCATATAATGTCCTTTCTTGACTTTTATAGTTGATTTTGCCTTAAAGTTTATTGTATCTGAGACTAGTATTGCCACTCCTGCCCTTTTTAGGTTACCGTTTGCTTGATTTATTTTTTCCATCCTTTGGATTTTAATATAGTTATATCTTTGTGTCTAAGATGTGTCTCTTGTAGACAGCATATTGATAGGTCTTGTTTTTTAATCCATTCTGCCAATCTCTGTTTCTTTACAGGTGCATTTAAGCCATTTCCATTCAGTGTGATTATTGATAGGTGTGAGTTTATTGCTGTCATTTTGTAATGCTTTTTTTGTGGTGGTGTTGTTTTCTTTGTTCTTTTTACTCTCTGGTGCTGAGTTTCTTTTGTTTGTGGATTTTCTTTTCTTCCATTATTGTAGATTTTGTGTTTACTGCATTTTTATGTTTTTCTTCTTTTTAATTTTTCTGGTGAGTAGGTTTGTTAACTTTCTTTGTTGTTATCTTGAAATTTACCCTTATCTTCCTAAGTTTGAGCCAGTCTTTTATTACTTTATTACCTTGACTTTCTCTCAATTTGAAAATTCTATACCTGCATCATTTATTCCCCCTTTTATTGTTTTCACATTGTCGTGGTTTACAGATTGATGTCTCTGCTTCCCTGTTTTAAGTCTTTTAGCTGTGTTTTATTTTTGAGAGTTCTCTGCCTAGGTTGGTATCTGATGCTGACCTGCATCCTAGACTCCAGCTGTTGTCTGATGTTGTTAGTTCTCTAACAGAAGGACTCCCTCTCATATTTCTTGTTAGTTTGGTTTGGTTTTTGTTATTCCCTTAATTCTGTTTATCTGGAAATGTCCTAATTTCACCATCATATTTGAAAGAAAGTTTTGTAGGATATAATATTCTTGGTTGGCAGTTTTTTTCTTTCACAGTTTTATGTATGTCATCCCATTGCCTTCTTGTGTGCATAATTTTTGCCGAGTAATCAGAGCTTAGTCTTACTGTTTCCGCTGGTATGAACTTGCTTCCCACTGTCCAGCAGCTGATCAAGTGGTGGTGGTGGTGGGGCAGTGTGGGCCTGGTGTGACAGTGGTCCTGAGCACGGGAATGCTGTACCCACAGTGGCACACTGGGGGCTGGTGGGAAAGGGGCGTGGCACATGGGGCTAGGTGGGGAGAGGAAAAAAAAGAGAGAGAAAGTTTTTTTAAAGAGGGGGGGCAAGTGAGTAGGGCAAAGCGGACCTGTGGGCTAGTGGGAAAGGGTGGGAGGTAGCATATGAGGCTAGGTGAGAGGTAGATAGAAGAGAAAGAAAAATAAAATAAGTTGCAGCATGGTGGGGGTGGAGCAGACCCAGGGATGCAGTGGGTCAGTGACTCTTCAGCTGTGGTAGCATAGTGGCGTCTGGCGGGAGGGAAGAGAGGTGGCATATGTGGCTAGGTTGCAAGCAGAAGAAAAATGAAGAAAGAGAAAAGAAAAAAAGAAGAAAATTTAAAAAAGAAACTGGGAGTGCAGTGTGGGCTGGAAAGTGAGGGTGGGGTGGACCTGAGAACCAGTTGGAAGAGAGGGGACATGATGTATGGAGCTAGGTGGGAGGGAGAATAAAAAGAAATAAAAGCAAAAAAAATAAAAGCAGGGTGGCAGGAGTTGGCAGGTGGGGATGAGGTTGACCAGGGGTAGTGGCAAGCTGGTGCCTCTCTAGCCGAGTGGCACAACACCACCCGTTGCGAAGGGGCGGAGGTGGTGCACAGGGCTAGGTGGGAGGGAGAAAGAAAAGGAAGAAATGGAAAGAAAAAAAAAATGGCACAGAGGGAGCTGGCCAGTGGGGGCTGGGCTGACCCAGGGTAGTGGCGAGCTGGTGTCTCTCTAGCCAAGCAGTGTGATGTGACCTGTCAGGAAGAGGCAGAGGCAGTGTACCTGGTTATGTGGGAGGGAGAAAGAAAAGGAAGAAAGTGGAAGACAAAAAAAAAAAAAAGGCACGGTGGGAGCTGGCTAGTGGGGGTGGGTCAGACCCGGCATGGCAGCAAGCCAGTGTCTCTCCAGCCAAGTGGTGTGGCATGGACCTTTGGGAAGCAGTGGAGGTGGTGTATGGGGCAGAAGGGTGAGGGGTGGGAAAGCATGTTTCTCTGGTTACCGGGTGCTCTGTCTCCTGTTGGGTACTCTGTGAATTTGCCTTCCTGTACTCCCTGTCCAGGGTCATTGTTGGCTGTGCTCCCAGATAGCGACGTTGTGCTGTGTTAGCTGACAGGGGACCTCCACTCTGTAACCCTCCTTGTTATCTGTTCTCATCAATTTTGTCTTCCATTCAGTGTTTGAGCTAGTTCTTTATCCCTTCATTTGATGTTTAGGGTTCCAGGATTGCCATTTGTATCTGTTTTACTTTGTTTTTCAGGTCTTTGCTGCAGAGGGATGGCATGGTACATCTGTCTATAGTGCCATGTTGGCTCTGCCTCTCTTTTTTCACTTTCTTGATGGTATTCTTTGAAGCACAGAAGTTTTTTATTTTAATGCTATACAATTTATCTATTTTTTTCCCATGGTTGCTTGTGCTTTTGATGTCATAGCCAAGAAATCATTAACTAATGCATGGTCACAAAGATTTATGCCTATGTTTATGCCTATGTTCTAAGAGTTTAATGGTTTTAGCCCTTATATTTAGGTCTTTAATCCATTTGGACTTAAGTTCATGTTTTTATATGTGGATATTCAGTTGTCCTCACAACATTTAGTGAAAAGACTATCCTTTCCTCATTGAATGGTCTTGGCATTTTTGTCCAAAATCAATTAACCATAATTATGAGGGTTTATTTCTGGATTCTCAGCTTTGTTTCATATACCTGTGTGTCTATGCTTATGCTGGTACCACACTATCTTGATTACTGTTTTTGTAGCAAGTTTTGAAATCAGGAAATCTGAGTCCTCAAACTTTGTTCTTTTTCAAGATTGGTTAGGTTATTCTAGGTCCCTTGAATTCCCATATGAATTTTAGGACCAATTGTCAATTTCCGCAAAGAAGCTAGCTGAGGTTTTGATGGGGATTATGTTGAACTGTAGATCAATTTGAGGAATATTGCCACGTTAGCAATATTAAGTCTCCTGATCCATGAACATGAGATATTTTTCCATTTATTTAGGCTTTCTTTCAACAATATATTGTAGTTTTCAAAGTATAACATTTATTTTGTTACATTTATTCTTAAGTGTTTTATGATTTTTTATGCTATTGTTAATGGAATAATTTTCTTGTTTTCAGATTATTCACTATATAGAAAACCAATTAATATTTGTGTATTGATGTTGTACCCTGCAGCCTTGCTGAACTCATTGATTAGTTCTAAAAGTTTTTTAGTGGATTCCTTAGGACTTTCTATATATAAGATAATGTCATCTGCAAATATAGTTTTACTTCTTCCTTTTCAACTGTATGCTTTTTTAAATTCTCTTGCCTAATTGCCTTGCCTTGAGCCTCCAGTACAATGCTGAATAGAAGTGGTGAGAGTGGATATCCTCACAGGGGGAAAACCATCATCCTTTCATCATTAAGTATGATATTAGCTGTGGGTGTTTCATAGATACCTTTTATAAGATTGAAGAAGTTCTATTCCTAGTTTGTTAAATTCTATTCCTAGTTTGCTGAGGTTTTTTTTTTGTTGTTGTTGTTGTTTGTTTGTTTGCTTTTTTAAATCATGAAGGTGTTAAATTTTGCTAAATGCTTTTTCTGCATCTATTGAGATGATTATATGGTTTTTGTCCTTTATTCTATTGGTATGATTTACATTAATTGATTTTCAGATATTAAACCAACCTTGAATTTCTGTTGGTATTCTATTTTCTGTTTGCTGTGTCTCTTATATGCTGCCCAAGGATAAAGGCCATATTTATTTAACATAAGGATCTAATACACATCCAGTGTATAGGTCATAAATCAGGACCCTGGGGGCTCAGTTCAGTCCATAGTCCTTTCTTACTTGGCCTGCACGTGTTAACAAAAAGTAATGATAAATAAAAGAATTAAATGCTAGTATTTAAAAATCAAGAGATTTCACCTAAGAAGCTGGATTATGGATTTTTTTTTTTTAATCAGAAGATGTTGTAATAGGTAGTACCATGTCAATTGGTTGGTGCTGTAGTGATTGTAACCTTTAGATGGGGCATGTATTGTTCTCTTCACCACAGTCCTAATAATTCCCATTCAGCTTGCTTCATTTACTATTCCTTCATTTCAGTTACCTGCCTGTGGGCATTGAGTATACAACTTTGATTTACAAGCTCAAGGCATGGTCTTCTCTTAGGCTGAGAAAATTCAAACAGATGCCCAGATATTGTTCACAGTATCAACTAAAGCAAAACAGAACTCTTCTACTTAACTATTTTGAATCCAAAAGCCTTTTGACCCAGAGAATAAAGGGCGTTTAGATGTCAAAAACCTTTGCTTTTGACATTTGAACTTTTGACCTTGATGTTCTAACTCTGCCCTTTCATCTCATCATATATCCAGATTTTATACGTATGGCCTAATAATGGTCTTTAGTCCAAGAAATATAATTTTTAAAATTTTATTTCATTTATAAGAACAGATATTAGTAGACATAATCTATATAAAACAAAAGCAACCCTCGCTAAAAACCTGCATATAGTAAAAGTCAGTTAGACAAAAATAAAAACCAGATTGTAGAATCACATATTTTTGGTAACATTAAAAACTGAAAAAAAAAAAAATGACCCTGAAAATTTTTCTTTTTGACCAAAATTTTATAGAAAAAGTACATTTTGGGGGCAAAATTCATTTATTTTTATTTTTTTATTGATGTAGTTTAAATGAAGTTTACATTTCAAATTAGTCTCCCATATAAAAATTTATACATACATTGTTATGTGACCTTAATTGCTCTCCCCTTACTATGACAGCACACTCCTCCTCTCCACGCCTGATACCATCATGTCCATTCAACCAGCTCCTAACCCTCTCTGCCTTCCCATCTCACCTCCGGACAGAAGCTGCCCGTTTAGTCTCTTGTATCTTCTTGAGCTAAAAGGCACACTCCTCACAAGTATCACTTTATGTCCCACTGTCCTGTTTAATCCCTGTCTGAAGAGTTGGCCTTGGAAATTGTTTTTGTTCTGGGCTGGTAGAGAATCTGGGTGTCATGCTTTCCGGGGTTCCTCCAGTCTCAGTCAGCCCATTAAGTCTGGTCTTCTTACTAGAATTTGAGTTTTGCTTTTTGGGCAAGATTTAGATGCATAAAATTTAAAATAAAAAATAATGGCCAGTAGATAAAATTCAAAACAGTAGATGGTATTTGATGGGGATTAAAAACCAGATCAATAAAATCTTTAATGTAAGCGTTACCAGGACAATGATTCATTCTGATAAAAATTTTAGTAAAATAAAAATTAAAACGAAAAATGTTAAAAACAGTTTAATTGTACTTAATAGAAAATTGGATAAGGGATTAAAGTTTTCTCAAGAAAATGCTTTCTGAGATGTTTTTGAATATTCATTTTTGTTTGCAAAATTCAGGTACCATCATTTATTTAAAATATTGGCCAGCCTCCAAATGCCCAATAGTTCAAAATGGTGGGAATCCAAACTACAAGATCAAAATATTGCTCTGGCATCTGACTGATTGAAGTCAGATGAGTAAGTGTAGTGTTACTCCCCCATTGCATCGAGTCAATTCTGATTCATAGTGACCCTATAGGACAGAGTAGAACTTCCTGATAAGGTTTCCAATGCTTAAATCATTTTGGAAGCAGACTGCCATATCTTTCTCCTGTGGAGCGGCTGGTGGTTGCAAACCACCGACTTTTCAGTTAACAGCCAAGTTCTTAACCACTGTGCCAGTGGAGTGTTACCAAAAGGAATTTTAAAAACTAATTGTGTAGAGATTGCTCAATCTCTTGAAGTAGCTGAAGAATGAAAATACAGAGAAAAAGGAATGGATAAAAGATAATAGAATGCTTATAAGTCAAGAGTATTTACTTGAGACTACTGATAAGCACATTTCTTCTTTCCCCACTAAGAGCACCAGTCAAGTTCCTAAGACCTGGAAGATGGAGGACATGACAGCCAGCAAAATGTCCATTGCATGGCAGCTACCACAATATGCCCTGGTGACAGCAGGGGAAGTTATGTTCTCTGTCACTGGACTTGAGTTTTCTTATGCTCAGGTAGGTTTTAGCAGGTTGAAGGTGAAGGTGAAAGCGTTGCTCAGAAGCTGGTGAGTTTTAATTCTGGCACTAGCTTAAATAGGAATGTGACCCAGGCTAAGACTTCCATTTCTTTTGGCCTTGGGTTCCTTCTATATGAGTGACCCTGAACAGAGAGTCATCTTGACGCCCAGGATCCTGGCAGTGCAGCATAGGAGCCTATGTTGTTTCAGCTAAAGGAAATAATACCTGAAAATTAAGAGTAAGGGCTGTGGAGCCAGGCTACAAATTTTGGCTGCACAAACCTATTGTGTAAGCTTGAGCAAGTGAATTAACTTCTAACACTATTTTTCTTTGTGTAAAATAAGAATACTAATAAAACTTATCTCTTAGGGTTATTTTGAAGATTGTATGATGTATGAACTAAAATATTCAATGAAAAGACAGTTTTATTGTTATTGCTAACATTATCACCACCGCTTGAATCAATGTGATAACTGAACTTAGTGGAGGAAGTTCAAATCTGGAGGCTTTTCTGAGAGAAATTTTTTGAATAGATGGCCATGGGGATGGTGTAGGGAGTTTGTTTATTCACGAGTTTACGTCCTCTCTAGGCTCCCTCCAGCATGAAATCTGTACTCCAGGCAGCATGGTTGTTGACGGTTGCTTTTGGGAACATCATCGTGCTTGTTGTGGCGCAGCTCAGTAGCCTGGTACAGGTATGGATCTGAGGGAAGCAGGAGCTCTTGTCTACCCAAGGTTTTTCCCCAAAATTCTTTTTCTTCCTCTCCCTATCTTTCTGCCTCCCACATCTCCCAGTATTGTGCCATGAGATAGATTAGATATACACAGACTTTGCTAGGAAAATAGACATATGTAAGTGGCAATAATGGTCACCGTAGGTCCATGTAAGGAGAAGCCAAAGAACCCAGCCTTCTTCCCAGAAAACCTCTGCACAAACTGGTGATTCTAGGTCAATATGTTCCCCAGTTCTTATCCTGTGAAGACTCCTTTAGTAACCAGATATCTTCATATTTTTCTTTGTCTTAGGCTGGGTTCTCCAGAGAAGCAAAACCAGTGCAGCATATAAATGTATATATATATATAGATAGATAGATTTATAGCAAGGAAATGGCTCACACGGTTGTAAAGGCTAGAAAGCCCCAAGTCCATGGGTCAGGCTGGAGGCTTTTCCTGACTCAGCTGCAGGGGCTGGCAAACTTAAGATCAGCAGGTCAGACAGCAGGCCTCTGGTTCACAGGCTGCAGAGGCCAACAAATCCCAAGATTGGCAGGTAAGCTGCTAGCTCAAGTCCCAAGAACCACAGGTCAGATGAACAGAAGCCAGCTGCAGGATCCAGAGTGGGCAAAAGCCATCTAGCTTTGCCAGAAAGTCTGTCTATAGTGGATGCAGTCCACATCCTCAAGGAAACTCCTTTCAGCTGATTGGCTACTCATAACAGATCTCATCATGGAGGTGATTACATTATAACAGATCTCATTATGGAGGTGATTAAATCACTACATAGCTGCCAGGCTACATTGTAACTGCCAAACCACTGAGAATCATGGCCCAGCTAACTTGACACACAGTCTTAACTATCACTTTCTCTTTTTATTTCTCCCTGCAGTGGGCTGAATTTATTTTGTTTTCCTGCCTTCTGCTGGTGGTTTGCCTGCTCTTCTCCATCATGGGATATTACTATGTTCCTGTAAAGTCAGAGGATATTCAGGGACCAGAAGATAAGCAGATTCCTCCTATCCAAGGGAACATGATCAATCTGGAGACCAAGAACACAAAGCTCTGACATTTCCCTTAACTCTGTCCCAACCCCAATTCCTGACCCTAGTCTCAGTCATTACCCATTTTGAAGCATTGTTTCCTCCCACTGAGTTAGGTGAGAGAGATAGCATCATATCTGGGCTTATCTCCGCCACCTTTTTCCACGATAAAGTGGTTCTAGGACTGGGTTTTCCAGTGCATCTTTGAGCAATACCCCTGAGACTCTATGTCTTCCCACTATCAGTGAGTTCAGTAAACCTTGTGCAGTGTTGCTGAAGCTGGCCTGATGTGTCCAAATGGCCATGAAAAGACAGATGTATAATTGAGATCAGTCTCTGTGAGTATACAAACACGTGCAGAAATCCTTTTACAGGTACCTGTTGTTTAGTACTGATGTTCCCGCTTATTGAGGTGCTGAGTTGGGAGCAGAATTTCAGAATACTAGAGAAACGGGTATTGCAAGGATTTTCGTAAGTAATGTGGTTGTACTAGCCACAAGGACCTCAAGAATTGTTGCCTGGTATGATCTGATCCAGCGGCTCACCTGCCAGCTAGTCAGGATTTATAAGACCCTAGTAAAATTTTCAGTATGGAGGGGTGGTAGGAGACAGAATGCCATTTTATTAAAACATAGGAGACGATATATCTTTCTGATGATTACAATATCTACTCACCCAAACACCCTTTTCTTAGTACTTACAGATCTTGGACTCCAAATTAAAGATAGTAACTACTGGTAAACATAGTTCTGAAAATAGGAACAGGTGTAAAATGTGGAAATCCTGATGAGCCATTCTTCTACAGTGCATTCCTCTTAGGAACCACAATGTTTCAGCCCTGGATTATGCTCTCCTGTGGACAGTTGTATAAACTCTGCCTTAGTTTCTTAGTGTTGCTACAACAAAAAAACCACAAATGGGAGGCTTTAACAAACAGAAATTTACTTTCTCACAGTTTAGGAGGCTAAAAATCCAAATTGAGGACACTGGCTCTAGCGGAAGGCTTTCTCTCTCTGTCAGCTGTAGCAGAAGTCCTTATCTCTTTTCAGCTTCCATTCCAAGGTTCCTTGGTGATCCTCGTGTGATGTGCGTCTATCTTACCCCATCTGTGCTTCCTTGCTTCTGTGCCTAATCTGCTCTTTTTATTAAAAAATGATTAACTTAATACATACCCTACACTGATACAGCCTCATTAATTTAACAAAGAAAACCCTATTCCCAAATGGGATTACATCCACAAGTATACCAAAACCAAACCTGTTGCCATCGAGTTGATTCTGACTCACAGTGACCATGTAGGACAGGGTAGAACTGCTCCATAGGGTTTCCAAGGAGTGGCTGGGGGATTTGAACTGCCTACCTTTTGGTTAGCAGTTGAGCTCTTAAGCACTGTGCCACCACAACACATATTTTGGGGGACACAGTTCAATCCATAACATTCCACCTTTTGGCCTCTCAAAATTCATGTCCTTCCCACATACCAAAACACATTCACACTACCATCCCAAAAGTCTTAAATCAACCCCAAGTCTAAAATCTCATCTTCTGAATCATCTAAATCAAATATGGGTGAGACTTTGGGCATATTCCATCCTGTGGCAAAATTCCTTCTGGACCTGTGAAATCTAGAATACAAGTTACCTGAAATTGGAGGGAAAGAAGGGTTTGTGGGCACCAAGCAAGTCCAAAACCTAACAAAAAAATTATATTAACTCTGAAGGCTTGAAAATACTCCTCTGTTGTCCAGGACCATCTGGACAATGCCCTGCCCTCCAGACTCCGGGTGTTGGCCACATTCCCCGGACACTGGGTGGAAACCCTTGGCCCTGAGCATTAGCCCTGCCTTCCAGGCCCACTGGGATGGCAACTTCACCCCTTGGCTTTGGGTGATCCCGTTCTCCTAGTCCATCTGAGTGGTGACCCCACCCCCTCAGCCCTGGTAGGCTCCGTTCTGCTAGCCTTTGGGCATGGCAGCCCCACCCTCTCAGCTTTGGGTGGTGACCCTATCCTCTTGGCCTACCTGAACCCACAGCCCCACACTCAAGAGTAGAGATATGACTCTTTGAAACCCAGAAGACAGTTTTTCCATCCTTTGAAATGGAGGCAGATTACATCAGCAAGTACGTTGTTGCTGTTATTAGGTGCGATTGAGTTGATTTCTACTCATAGCAACCTCATGTGACTGAGTAGAACTGTCTCATAGGGTTTTCTAAGCTGTAATATTTACAGGAGCAGATCATCATGTCTTTCTCCCATGGAGCCTCTGTGTGGGTTCCAACCACCAACCATTTGTTTAGCAGCTGAGCCCTTAACCATTACACCACCAGGGCTCCTTATCCACAAGTATAAAACCCGTTGCCGTCGAGTCGATTCTGTCCATCGACCCTAGAGGACAGAGTAGAACTGCCCTATAGGGTTTCCAAGGAACAGCTGGTGGATTTGAACTGCTGACCTTTTGGTTAGCAGCCATATCGCTTAACCACTGGGCCACCAGGGCTCCGTCCACAAGTATAGGGGTTAAGATTTACAACACATATTTTTGGGAGACACAATTCATTCATAACACACACTAATTGTAATTTTGTAACCCTGCCTTTTCAATATTGCTGGGCCAGATTTTCTTATTACTACATCATGCCTTGCAATATTTTTATCAATCTAACTTCCGTTTTTATTATTATTCCCTTCAGCCTCAATCAAAATAGTTGCTCTGTTTTGATAATTTTTCCTGTTTTACATTTCCCATAATTTTAAATGCCATTTATTTCTTTAGGCCTGGGTATTCCCTGTTTAAAGAACCCTGGTGACACATTGGTTAAGTGCTTAGCTGCTAACCAAAAGGTCGATGGTTTGAACCCAACAGCCGCTCTGTGGGAGAAAGATGTGGCAGTCTGCTTCTGTAAAGATTTCAGCCTTGGAAACCCTAGGAGGCAGTTCTACCCTGTCCTATAGGGCTGCTATGAGTAAGAATTGACTCGATGGCAGTGCGTTTGGTTTGGTTTCTTCCCTGTTTATTCAACCAAGTTATATTAATGCTCTAGATTTAGGTCCTAACATGGCAATGCTCAGTAAAGGAGCATTGGCCCTCATGAGGATCCAATCAAAATTTGTGGGTGTAGTGGTGGTAGAGGATGAGGGGTTTTTGTTTGTTTTTAATGAAAAAGGTTGAAAACTTCTATCTTGCACACAATGAATGAATCAGGAAACAGACATGGGAATATCATTACTGTGCAGGGTGTTGCTGGGGAGAAAAGGGTTAGAACCACTGTATTAGAGAGCTTCATTTTCATTGGTTTTTCTCCAATATTGTCATCTAGAACAGTATTGAATCTCACACTGTAAATGTAACAGGTAAGAAAATTTGCCCCAGGTTCCCAAGTTTTAGGTACATGTTTTAGCAACCAACGTTTCAGAAGTACAGAAGTAGCAGCAACACTGCCCAGTTTTCCCAGATACCTTAATGCGAACCTGACCCTACTCCTTCAAAAGACCACCTGTTCAATTTTGAGCTGCTTTAACCCAAAGTGTTACACAAAATACTGTTTCAAGAGATGTTAACGGTGTTCTATAAATAAAAGTTTCTATGAACAAATAAGTTTGGGGAATAAGGCATACTATAGCTTTCCCTTAACATTTGCATGTTAAAGGCCCTAAGAAAGGCTGTAGTGAAGACACAAGACACTTTGTTTAATCCAACATGGTACAGTGTTCTGAAGAGCACTGGTTTGGGAAAAACTCTTAGGCAGTTTTTCCTCATGCTGAACTAAAAGTTTTTTCTCAACCCTCTCACCATTGATTCTTTCCTCTCTATTCTTATAACAAGACTAAGCATAGCCCCCACTTTCATGTGGCAGCTTTTTACCTGTTTGGGGAGAGCGTTCATGTCTCCTCCCTAATCATCAAGTATTCACCAAGCTAAAGATTCTCAGTTTCTTTAATGGTTCCTCATAGGGCACAGTTTAGTCCTTTCACCATCCTGGTTTCCCATTTCTGAAAAATAGCCTTTGCCTGGAATGCAGCAGTGGGTCAGAATTCCTCTTACTCTATGATGCCTGGAGCCAAATTCAACACTTCAGAAATGGTCTAACCAGAAGAGCTAGGAACTGCCTGTCTCCAAACAATACACTTCTGTTGAGGCGGCATAACATTAGATGTTTCTGGCAACTACATCAGGATGTAAGCTTATTGTCAAATTACAGTTCTACATAGTTAAGCTATAAGGTCTGGTATTTACTTTTTAATATAGTTATATTTGAGAGCACAAACAAAGTTACTGTCAAGTTACAATTCTACAATAAGGAGGGAAATTTTTAATATCTAGTAGGTTATTGACCATATCTTGCAGCATTCAGCAGAATGTTCTACCCAGATGGATATTGTATGAATGCCTTGTCTTGCTTCTTCCTTTGTGAGAAATCAAAAATACCCCCACAGTCCTGGACAGAGCTGGAGAAAAATGTAGAACAAAATTCTAACTCACAAAAAAAGACCAGACTTACTGGCCTGACAGAGACTGGAGAAACCCTGAGAGTATGGCCCCTGGACACCCTTTTAGCTCAGTAATGAAGTCACTCCAGAGGTTCACCGTTCAGCCAAAGATGAGACAGCTTCATAAAACAAAATGAGACCAATGGGGCACAACAGTCCAGAGACAAGAACTAGAAGGCAGGAGGGGAGAGGAAAGCTGGTAATAGGGAACCAGGGTTGAGAAGGGACAGTGTTGACATGTTGTGGGGTTGTTAACCATTGTCATAAAACAATATGCATACTAACTGTTTAATGAGAAACTGTTTGTTCTGTAAATCTTCATGTAAAGTACAATAAAAAAAAATTTAAAACAAAAACAGGAACAAAAATACCCTCACCCTTGTTTGGAATAGACTGGGAGTGAGGAGTACTTCCAGGCCTGAAATTCTGTAATGTCACTGAGAGTTTATCTGACAGTTAAAGCCATTTAATGCTCTAACCATTTAAGACTCTAATCATTAAAGGCTCATCTCTTCAGGAAAGAAGAAAAGTCAGTGTTGAGCCTCTAGGTATGCCTAGGACTCAGGATGCAACCCATCTCAAAAATTAGCCTCTAAGAGGTATTTCTAAGCTCTGGAACCTGGCTTTTCTAGAAAACCAAGCAGGTATGGGAGAGCTCGGTGTCTGGCTCACTAAGAAGAATTTCTGAGGACCAAAAGGCAATGGAGTTTAGATCAATCAACAAATGTATGTTGAGTACTTGCTATGTTCCTGATGTGCTATATACCACGAAACACACAAAAATGTATCCTGCCATCAACGAACTCATAACTTCTCAGTTTTCAGAATTTTTCTTCAGAAACATTGTATCTGATTTTCAATTTTGTTCTGCCTTATCTTCTGCAATCACTTTTAGAGTCTTTCACATCCATAGATATAAACCACTAACACCCAGGGCTCATAATTTTTTATCCCTTTTTAATTCCAATAACCGCCATTGTGTCTGGAGGAACTCAATTATCCCCAGACTAAGCTATATCTCAAACTTTAGTATCACTTGAAAAACACTACCTCCAACAGTTCCATTTTTGAAATCTGCAATCATAAACTTCTGTCCCTTACAACCTTTCCTCCCCCTCGCCACTGAACTCACTGTTCATTTTCATTGTAATCTCCAATTGTCATCTCAGATCTCTCAGTCTACATACTAGTCTAGCTTCACTTACCTTGAAACTGGCCTGAGCCCCATGGTCAATTATTTTAGCTATTCATTTGTTATTCCCTCAGAATTTTTGGCCTTCTTGACCTTCTGACATTTTTTCCAATCCCTATTCCTGGGCAAATCTATCCATCACTTGTATTCCTGTTTCAATACTATCTGGCACTATAGAAGAAAGTCAAAAGACTACAGGGTTTAAAATTCAACACCATCTATCCATTTTCCAAATTAGAAACTTAGGTATTCAATCTATCAACAAATTGATATTGCGTGGTTTAAAATCAGGAAAGGCATGCATCAGGACTGTATTCTTATACCATACTTGTTCAATCTGTATGCTGAGCAAACAATCCGAGAAGCTGGACTATATGAAGAAGAATGAAGCATCAAGACTGGAGGAAAATTCAGTAACAACCTGCGATATGCAGATGGCACAACCTTGCTTGCAGTCATGGATTGAATTGTGTCCCCCAGAAATGTGTGTCAACTTGGCTCTGCCATGATTCCTAGTATTGTGTGATTGTCCACCATTCTGTCATCTGATGTGATTTTCCCATATGTTGTAAATCCTTCCTCTATGATGTTAATGAGAAGGATTAGAGGCAATTATGTTGGTGAGGCAGGACTCAATCTACAAGATAAGGTTGTATCTTGAGTTAATTTCTTTTGAGATATAAAAGAGAGAAGTAAGCAGACAGACTGGAGGACCTCATACCACCAAGAAAGCAATGCCGGGGGTAGAGCGCAGCCTTTGGACCCAGGGTTCCTGCACTGAGAAGCTCCTAGACCAGGGAAAGATTGATGATAAGGACATTCCCCCAGAACCTATGGAGAGAGAAAGCCTTCTTCTACGGCTGGCACCCTGAATTTGGACTTCTAGCCTGCTAGACTGTGAGAGAATAAATTGCTCTTTGTTAAAGCCATCCATTTGTGGTATTTCTGTTATAGCAGCACTAGATGACTAAGACACTTGCTGAAAGCAAAGGGGACTCGAAGCACTAACTGATGAAGATCAAAGACTACAGCCTTCAGTATGGATTACACCTCAACATAAAGAAAACAAAACTCCTCACAACTGGACCAATAAGCAACATCATGATAGATGGAGAAAATATTAAAGTTGTCAAGGATTTCATTTGGATCCACAATCAATGCCCATGGAAGCAGCAGTCAAGAAATAAAATGACGTATTGCATTGGGCAAATCTGCAAAAGACCTCTTTTAAGCGATAAAAAGCAAAGATGTCACTTTGAGGAGTAAGACGCACCTGACCCAAGCCATGGTATTTTCAGTAGCCTCATATGCATCGAAAGCTGGACAATGAATAAGGAAATCTGAAGAAGAATTGGCACCTTTGAATTACGGTGTTGGTGAAGAATATTGAATATACTATGGATTGCCAGAAGACCAAACAAATCTGTATTGGAAGAAGTACAGCCAGCATGCTCTTAGAAGCTAGGATGGCAAGACTTCATCTCACATACTTTGGACATGTTATCAGGAGGGACCAGTCCCTGGAGAATGACAGTATGCTCGGTAAAGTAGAGGGTCAGTGAAAAAGAGGAAGAAGACCCTTGATGAGATGGATTGACACAGTGGCTGCTCAAGCATAACAAGGATTGTGAGGATGGTGTGGGACCAGGCAGTATTTTGTTGTGTTCTACATAAGCTTGCTATGAGTTGGAACCAACTGGACAGCACCTAACAACAACAATTTCCTTTGTAATTTCTTCTTTGACCTATGGGTTATTTAGAAGTGTATTGCATAATTTCCAATCATTTGAATATATCCTAAGTTATCTTTTTGTTATTAATGTCTACCTTATGTCTACTGTGGTCAGAAAATATATTCTGAATGATTTCAACCCTTTAAAGTTTTTTGAGGTTTGTTTTGTGATACAGCATATGATCTAGGTCAATTTTCGTAGTAGCTATTGCACTCAAAAAAGAATATGTATTCTGTCATTGTCAGGTACCAAGTTCTATATATGTCAGTTAGAGCAAATGTCTCCTTCTATAATTGTAGATTTATCTACCGCTGTCAAATTTTGCTTTATATACTTTGAACCTGTGTTGTGGGTACAAATAGATTTAGAATTGTTATATCATCTATGGTGAATTGATCCTTTTATCATCATGTCATATTCCTCTGTATCTCTACTAATTCTTCTTGTCTTAAAGTCTACTTTTTCTAATATTAATGTAAGTAAACTAGTTTTCTTTTATTTAATGTTTGCATGTGCTATCTTTTCCCATCCTTTTAATTCCATCTATCTGTGGTTTCATATTTAAGGTATGTCTCTTGTAGATACCATGTAGGTTTTTTTTTTTTTTAATTCAGTCTAACTATCTTGCCCTTCCAGTTGGAATATTTAGCCTATTTACATTTAATACAATGATTAATATATTTAGGTTTAATCCACCATCTTATTATTTAACTAATCTCTTTTGTATCCCTTTTTCTTTCTTTTTCTGCCTTCTTTTTGATTAATCAAGGAGCCTTGGTGATGCAGTAGTTAAGCACTTAGCTGCCAACCAAAAGGTCAACGGTTCAAACCCACCATCCACTCTGCAGGAGAAAGAAGTTGCAGTCTGCATCTGTAAAGATTTACAGCCTTGGAAACTATGGGCAGTTCTACTTTGTCCTGTAGGATTGTAACCCGATGAGGGTGGGTCCTGCCCAGTGCGACCCCTTGAGTCAATTGAGAGACACCAGGCCTTTGAGAAAGACAACGTAGACTTTATTGCAAGCCAGTCAAGCAAGGAGACGAAGTCTGAAATCAAGCTCCCCGAGGCTGAGGATTCTAGGGCAGTTATAAGGTTCAGGATAGGGAATTTATGCATAATTCTGAATTTTCTGGGAATAGGAAGGCAATTTCAGGAACTAAGTAACATGTTTGGGGGTGCAGTGGGGTGCGATATGGCAGCTGTGGGCATGTGTTTTTGTGGGGGTATGATGCATGAAGTTTATCTAAGGACAGCTTTGTGGCTTATTGCTCATGTCCGAATGGAGGGGGAGTTTGGTGAGTAGTGAAGAAGCCTTGAGCAGAGAAGCAGTAAGACAACCTTGGGTTGTTACACAGAAATGCCTTATCATGAACTCACAGGCCTGGGTGTGATGGGAGGAGGGGGAACAGTTTAACACTGTCAGTTACATTCCAGGCAGGGGAATAGTTTAACCCTGTCAGTTACAGGGTCCCTATGAGTCGGAATGGACTTGATGGCAACAGGTTGGTTTTGATTAATCAAACCTGTTTGGTCCCATTTTCCCCCACTTTTAGCTTTTTTTGTTATATATCCTTTTACTTTACATTTAGTGACTACCCTTCGGATTACTACCTATACCCCAGATTTTTTGTAGTAAATATATATGATTAATTTAACTACTTCCCTGCAATGCTTGAATTTTAGAACACTGTAGCTCCATTTACTCTCTTCTACCTTTTGTGTTATTATTTTCATGCATTTTAATTCTACATCTATTTTAGACCCCAGAAGACAATAGTGTTATTGTTGTATACCCTCAATACTCATTTACATTTACCCATATATTTACTCTTTCTGTTACCCTTCATTCCTTCCTGCATTTACATGCTTTTGTCTGGGATAATTTTCTTCTGCCTGAAGAACTCTCTTTAGTAGTCCTTTTAGTGCAATTCTGTTGTAGATGTATTCTCTCAGTTTTTATTAGTTTGACATCTTTATTTCTCCTTCATTTTTGAAGGATATTTTTGCTGTGTGTATTTTTCAAGCCTGTAATTCCAGATTGGTAGTTATTTTCTTTCATTACTTATATTCTGGCTTCCATTATTTCTGTTAGAGAGTCGGTACCAAATCAATTAAAAATTCTATAATATACCCCCCTCCCCTGACTGCTTTAAAAAATATTTTTCTTTGGCTTTTATTAGAGTTACTGTGATGTGCCAAGATATGGTTTTCTTTACATTAATCCTACTTGGATTTTTTCAGGGCTTCATGAATAAGTTGCTTGATGTCTTTCATCAGTTTTGGAAAAATTTCAGCCATTATCACTTCAAATATTGGTTTTGCACCATTCTCTCTCTTTTCTTCTTCCGGGACTCCAATTACATGTGAATTAGAATTTTTCAATCTATTCCTTATGTTTCTTAAGTTCTTTTCTATATGTTTTCATCCTTTCCCCTCTGTGTGTTAGTCTCAACACAATTCATATTGAATTGTATTCCAGTTCACTCAGCGTCTTCTGCTGTGTCTAATTGACTGTTAAACACATCTATTGAGTTCTTAACTTCAGTTATTTTATTTTCAAGTCAAGGATTTTCATTTGATTATTTTTATAAATTCCAATTTCCTGATGAAAGAAACTGTCTTTTCATCCATCTTTTCCTCTGTTTTCTTGAACACATCATAACTATTTTAAAGCCCTTGCCTGATAAGCTTAATATCTGGAACAGCTGTGCATGTTTTTATTGCCTGCTTTCTTATTGGTTTTGGTTCTATCTCTTGACATGATTGGTCATTTTTAATTAAACTCTAGACTTTACATGTTAAAATCGTATATGCTTTGGATGTTATTTTTTTCTCCTGAGAGGGTTCACTTTTCCTTTGCTCCATCAATAGAGTGGGGACTGGTCACCTTAATTTAATCAGAGATTAAGCTGATTCACCGTGGGTTGCAATTTTGGCAAGGATTGGTCTACACTGGTTTGACTCCCCTTCTAGGACATAACCGTTCAAGAATTTCTGCTGAGAGCCTGGGACATCCATCAGAGCCCCATCTTCACAGCTGATCATGAGCTCTAATCCTTGTTATGTGAGCACATCAAAACTGCCCAAAACTCTGCTTCATTTTTCAGAGGCTTATTTCTTGTCTTCTTAGTCTTTTCCACTTACCTTCAGAATTTTCTAGTGTCTTGAGAGAAAGACAGGTATTGTAATGTAAACAAACCTCTGCCTTACTTTTCTCACTTAGATTCTGCACCCTCACATTCCCCCTTTTTTAATTTGGTCTCTCTAGTCCTGGGAAACTGTCTGAGACTTGGGTAAAAGAGTGATAATAACCCATCTAATAGTTTCTGAGAGTAAAACAATATGTGAAAGCATTGGGGGTAATAGACACGCCATAAATGTTATCATCTATTTTGTTAAGATTAATATAATAAGTAGAGAGAAACGTCAGCTAAACTGGACAAACCCCAATTAATGCAATATTCAGTTATAGAAACACAAAAGGGGCAGGATTCTAATAATGAAGCATAACAGGTATGATGATTAGTTTTATGTGTCAGCTTGGCTGGGCTATTCGTTGTTGTTGTTAGCTGCCATTGAGTCAGCCCCCTACTCCTGTCATCCCCATACACAATGGAAAAAAATGCTGCCCAGTCCTGCACCATCTCCATGATCTATTGTGGATCAGACCATTGTGATCAATAGAGTTTTCACTGGCTGATTTTTGGAAGTAGATCACCAGGCCTTTCTTCCTAGTCCATCTTAGTTTAGAGGCTCTACTGAAACCTGTTCAGCATCATAACAGCATGCAAACCTCCACTGACAGATAGGTGGTGGCTGCACATGAAGAGCATTGGCTGGAAATCAAACTCAAGTTTCCTGCATGGACGTTGAGAATTCTACCACTGAACCACCAATGTCCTCAACTTTAAATGAGGTTCAAATGAGGTCACCAGTTATACAAAACTTGACTATGCTTTATCTTTACCTACAATTTCTCTGATGTGTTTGCTTGCTGATCAAGGTAAAGAAATTAATACTCTTGTGCTGTCAAACTAATACTCATCTGAAATGTAAACTTTTACGTTTACCAATAATTGTGAAATGCGTGCCCAGCTATCACCAATGACTGCCCTGACAGGCAACACAACAGAGAGTCCCTGACGGAGCAGGAGAAAAGTGGGGTGCAGAACTCAAATTCTAGAAAAAAGACCAGATTAATGGTTTGACCAAGACTGGAGGGACCCTGGAAGATGTGGCCCCCGGACTCTGTTAACTCAAAATTAAAACCATTCCCAAGGCCAACTCTTCAGATAAAGATTAGACTGGACTGTGGGACATAAAATGATACTTGTGAAGAGTGTGCTTCTTAACTCAAGTAGATACATAAGATGAAATGGGCAGCTCCTGTCCACAGGTGAGATGAGAAGTCAGAGAGGGTCAGGAGCTGGTTGAATGGACATAGGAAATCCGGGGTGGAAAGGAGGAGTATGCTGTCACAGTATAGGGAGACCAACTAGGGTCACATAACAAAATGTGTGTAAATTTTTGTATGAGAAACTAACTTGAACTGTAAACTTTCACTTAAAGCACACTTTAAAAAAAAAATTGTGAAATGTTTGAGAGAATTTTAAAAAGTCTAAAGGCTTGGCTAAATTGTGTCTTAATGTTCCTAAACTTAAAATGAACTCCATGAATTCTGTCCAAGAAAAACACAGCTTTTTATTCTATAGAATTATAAAAGATCAGAAGAGCTTTTGATTCTTAAGATAGCCATCATGATTTTTTTGTACCCTATCTGAAGAGGTTGTAAAATAACCTTGATTAAAGATTAAAAGTTTGTTTCAGATTTTCTAAAATAAACATAACTGGGAGCTTTGTTTACTTTGATAACAAAACTAAGTTGGGAGGTGAGGGGCAGAGAGATTAGAGAAAGTATGAGAGTCCTAGCATTCTCATTTTTATACCAAGAAGTCCATTTGAAGCCTGAGGTTTTAGAGCACAGTGACTTCAACTGCTCAGTGTTTCCTTTTTTAATAATCTAGGAGGGCTCTTTAAATAAATAAAAATCTCTTGTAATAAAAAATTTGAAGTTTAGTAATTCCTCCAGTTTCTCTTTAATTTCCTCTTTTTCCTGTTATAGTTTTTCTTTTCTTTCTCTCTTTTTTTAAATTAAAACTAGCATTCCTATGCTATTTTGTTATTGTCCCACAGGTTCCTGAGGCTCTGTTCATTTGTTCAGACAGGGTGAATTCTATTGTTCTGTCCTCAGATTCACTGATACCATCCCCCACCATCTCCACTCTACTGTTGAGCCCAGCCACCAAGTTTTTAATTTCTTATATTGTAGTTTTCAGTTCTATAATTACATTTTTTTTAAAGAACTTCTATTTCTTTCCTGAGATTTTCTGTTTTTTTCAAGAGAACTTGTTACTAATTCTTGAAGCATTTTTATGACGGCTACTTTAAAATTCGTATCAGGTAAATTCCAACAGCTGATTCATCTCGTTGTTGGCATCAGTTGATTGCCTTTTCTCATTCAAGTTGTGATTTTCTTGATTCTTGGTATGACAGGTGGTTTTTTTTTTTTTTTTTTTTTTTTAAATTGCATCCTGCACATTCTGTGTATTAGGAGACTCTGGGTCCTATTTAAATCTTTTATTTTACGGGGAGTCACTGTTTAGGTTTAGCACACTGGCCTTAGCCTACTTTTGTGAGCCTTGGTTCCAACGGCAATTTAATTTCCAGAGCCATTGTGGTATTATTTTGGTCTGCTTGGAGTGCTGGGGCTCCCACTGGTCTCTCTGTTACTGCTGCCAAAGGTGACAGAAGGAATTTCCTCTGTTTGGGTCACCAAAACGAGCCCTGGTGGCACAGTGGTTAAAGTGCTCAGCTGCTAACCGAAAGGTTGGCACCAACTGCTCCACAGGAGAAAAATGTGGCAGCCTGCTTCTATAAAGATTTACAGCCTTGGAAACCCTATGGGGCAGTTCTACTTTGTCCTAAAGGGTCTCTATGAGTCAGAATTGCCTCGACAGCAATGGGTTTTTTCCTTTGGTTTGGGTAACAATATATCTCAGTGGTGAGGGGTTTGGGGGAATCCTCTGGCACCCCTGGTGTCTCTCTCTGGGCAGGGGAGGAGAGCTGCAGGCCAGCGGGGACAAACAGCCTCCCTCGACTGGGCCACCCACGTCTCTCTTACTGGGTTTTTATGCCTACTTCAGTACCTCTCCATGGAAATAAGGAGTCTCTGGCCCAGCAAGGAAGGAGAGTGCTTCCTCTGGTTGCTTGTTTTTGGCACAGCTCTCAATGGATCCCCCTTGCCTGATGTTGCCAGGGGGCTCCCAATCAATGCATAGGAAAATGAGCTACCTGTGCTACCTTCTGTTGCTAGATGGAGAGTCAGGAAACACCAGGTCTTGGTGGCCTTCTTTTGCCTCTGTGCTCTTTGTTTGATCCTGGGTTCCCAAATTAGCTCATCTTCTTCTTAGCACATTGCAGAATTCTCCTTTGGTTGTCTCTTGTGCACTTTCCAGGGTTTATAGCTGTGCTTTATGGGGGAGGAGCAGGGAAAAACAGGTCTGTACCATCTTGTCTCTCAGCTACTAAATTTTATTATTGTTAAAATCTTTTTCTGTTTTGCTAATTTAAGCCCAGTATTTATGGATATCAAAAATCTCACAGAAACCTTTGCCCAGTGCAGGCATTTAACCTATTTTTCCAAATGTAATGAAACTAAATGGGAAAAAAATGGATGTGCTAGTACACCAGGATCTAAATTGAGCTTTGCGCCATAAATATAAGGACACTATTGAGGATCACACACACACACACACACAAACACACCTCTTTCAGGCAATCTCCTTCCAGTCTTTTCATAGTGGGTCTCTTCACTGAGCACAAATGGATTAATGAAGTCACCAAGGGGGCTAGGGAAAATGGGAGGGGTTGGTAGAACCTCTTAGCATATTATAGGAAGAGCTTATTACAGGAAGGGCATAGTTCCCTCCTCCTGGGGTTTTCTGAGTGGTAAGATCTGGCATGGATGTGTCTGCTTGGGAATCTTAACTCTGAAACACTAAGTGGTACCAGGAGAAAGATGGTTCCAGAACTACCCAGGTTGGCCTGTCTCTGCTCTGAGCTTTAGCAAAAAGGCTTAATACAGTCAAGTGCGCCAAAGCAGAAAAACAGTTGTTTATCTGGGGCAGAATCCTCAATCCAGAATGTCTTCTTTCTTATTTACTTATATACTGTGCTGTTCCCAAGAAGCATTTAAACTGGTTTCAATGGATACGTACTATATAATATAAATTAGACAGACGCAAGAAAGAGTAAGAGGGAAATAAGGGACAGGAATAAGCTGGTGCAAAAATGCTTCCCTGTGATTTTCTACACTTGCAATAAATAGCCCGCGAGAGAGCACGTGGCTGGGGTCTTTCCTGTGCCATCTCCAACTGGAAACTCAGGAGTGCTCGGCACCCAGCATGGAGGTAGCAGGGTGCACGCCTAATGTGGGGGACCCCTCAACATATGCACTAGAGGGAGACAAGTTCCCATGGAATATTTCCCTAAAGCATTCCATAGATGTACTGCTCCTGAAACTTGTTTGATTTCTTCAGAAGGATTGCTGAGTTCTCACTTTGAGAATGGCTGTCATCCCGAGCAGTGTGAACTAGTTGGAGACTGAAACTACTAAGCTCTTGAAAGATTACCTCCCAGTTACAGTCCATTACAAGTAAGAGACTATATAAACATGCAGCAAGCATGAATCAAAGCTAAAACTAGTCATTAACTTCTTAAAGTCTTTTCCTTTTAATTCTTCTATTTGATTCTCAGAATCTAAAGCGAAACTGGCACAGACTTGCAGTGACCTTCTCAAGTCAGCAGGAAATCTTGGTGATGCTGATGACATGAGGGAGTTGAGACGTAGCTGCGCCTGGGGGCTAAATGACCACACTCCTTCCACTATGGGAGCTGTCTCTCTCCTGCCGGATAAAATGCAAAAAAAAAAAAAAAAAAAAGAGCCAGTCAACTGAGGGGACAGTGTTATTGTCTATGCATACAATACACAGGTGGGCTTGATTCGGGTGCAAATCCTGGGTGAGTGTGGTTGCTGGGACAACAAATCTGAATCTAAAAAATATTCCTGGACTCTTAATGTGAAGCCAGTCTCTCCCAGAGGCTTAGGTTCCCCTTCCTTTCTAGCTCCCTGAGACTTCCCTCAAATACCTTTAATTTCTGAAAATGTCTTACAGTCTCCTTCACGCTGCTGCTTTCTTTTTCAACATTTAAATCCTCTCTTAGACTGAAAACAAAGATGCTGGGTTCCACCAGTCAGCCCATTTCTTTGCCTCCCATTCATGAAGCCATGGCCCGGTTCTCCTCTTCCTCACAATGTATATTCTCCTGAACCGTCCCTTCCCGATGCTTTACGAAAACGTTGACGTTCACCCCTTAGTATTTCTCTGAGGTTCTTTTTCAAAGATCACTATTTCTTCCTGATCAAACTCAGTGACCTTTCTTCAGAAGTTATTCCACTTGATTTCTGTGCAAACATTTGCTTCATGAGGGCACAGACTATGGTTTACACTTCTGATAGTTCTCCAACTATGTAAGTTTTAAGTTTACCTGCCAGCCTGAAGGACTTCACAGACTAGGAATGTAACAAGTATATTGTAGAGGCTCATTGTGTGTGTTTGTTGAATATCTCCAGCTGTGGTGCACCTTATATGTATGTACATTCATGTCGCTATAAAAAGGAAATCTATGTGTTTCCAATTTATCAGCAAAGTGAGCTTCAGGGACTAGGTAATCAAGATATTGCAGATGAATGCTTTACGATACGAAGGTAAGTAATGACATGTGGTAAAAAGGACTTGTCCAGGGCTTGCTAAAGGAACATCTAGACATGATCAAGGACTAGACATTTTATTGAAAGCAGAGTAAAAATTCTGATCTCATTTTTTAAAATTAAATCAAAAAGTTAAGGAAAGAGAAAACAACAACAGCAAAAAAAAAAAAAAAAAAGCACCTGGGATTCTCTACAGAAAACCTGAGTTTAGCTTAGGGATGCAGTCAGAATGCAGTCAGAACAGGTGTGCATAGGCCAAGTTTGGAACAAACCAGAAATGCCTTGGGGAGCTAGGGCCAGACTGGAAAGAAACATAATTTAGTCAAAGGGGGCCAGGAATGCAGATGCCACTCAGTCTATAACCCCTGGAGTTAAAAATGTGAAGTTATTGCTTCCTGTGTTTCTGTGATTGTGGCTTTGGGGGAGTGAAGAGACCACCAGAACTGAAGTGAGAAGATCTCAGTTCTGGAATCAGGTGGGTGAGCCCTCCACATAACTTCCATTTTCTCATGGGTGCAGAGAATGTTTCTCACCTCTTCTGGGTTCCTAGAGATCATTGGCATGAAAAAGTCCTTGTGTGTTTGTACCTACTTGCAAAACATTACTCTTGAAGAGAAAGTTCCATGGGAGTCAAGCTTTTTGTCTGATATTACTCTGAATACTTAGTATTTTTAATAAATTTTCTGGAAAAATTTTGGTGACACTGTAATTGCTAAAAGCTTCATTTAAGAACAGTGATGCATCTTAACAACTTAAACAGAAACTCCAAGTTATACGCAATCAAAGGTCACCATCTAGTGGCCCAATTGTATTATAAGTTTTAAATTTAACCTGCAAGCCTGAAGGACTTCAGAGGCCAAGAATGTAACAAATGTGGGAAGCATCCAGCCCCATCCAAGATGGGAGGGAAGAGAGCAGTCAAATTCCAAGTTCCAAACGAAAGGAGCAAAATAGTGTGTCTTTCAAACCAACCAATCTGCCAAATCAAGCTTCAGCCTGAGGCCTCAGGGCACTGTCAGAATCTGAGTGGAAAGGCAAATGTGATAACTCTTCTAGAGATATCATTCAGAGACCTAACACTATGAAGGTTTTTAAAATTATCTTGAACAAAATCTTTGCCTATCAGGAGGCAAAATTTGTTTTGCTTTTGGTAGAATTATTGGTGTGGCTCCCGGATGATAAAGAAAGCTGTGATATTTCCAGAAAATGAGAAAGAAATAAAGTCTTTTCTCTCTAGGAGTTACTGAAAAGGGCACAGACTTGAGTGTAAAAGCGCTACGTTCAAGTTCTGGCTCTACTCCCTATTGGCTGTGTGACTTTGGGCATGTTACTTAACATCTCTGAGCCTCACGGGGTTGTTGTGAGGATTAAATGAAATAACGGTTGGAAAGAGTTTACCCCAATAACTACAATATTGGTGTGGAAAAAAAGGCCTCTTCCCGCCTCCCTCTTACCCTTCTCTCACAAGGAGCCCCATAATTTAACTTACAGAGAATAACCGAAATAGGATTTGGATTTTAGGCCAAAAACTAACTTGTAAATTACGTTTTGCTGTTGTTGTTAGAACGAAAATAACTGACTAAACCATGACTGAAGACCTGGTTTAGTCACTATATGAGTAAACAGTTGTTGCCCAGGTTCTGGGTTGTGTTTCAGACTAATTTTCTTACTGGTAACATGGAAGAAACAGCATTATCTGTAAAATGAGGAAAATACTATAAATCTCACAGGGTTATTGTTGTGAGGATTAAATAAGGTAAGAAGTCCATGGCTCAGAACCACTTAGCAAGGGATGGCTGTTTTCATGTTATTGGTCTTTGCCTCTCTCGTGGGGCATCTGTGAGAATAAAATACAATTGCTATTGATTGTTTCAGAAATATCCGCTGGCCTTGGCTACTCTACTCCACCAGTCACTCCTCACCTAGATTCTGCCCCTGCAGAGTAGCAGCGCTGTGTCTCTCCTGAGGTGCCCACTCCTTTGCAAACACCCTTCATGTGACTGCTTTTTAAACAAACCACAGCGGAGCTTGTACTTCCAAATGAGAGTTGTATCCTTCCAAGCCCATGGGAGATTAAACATCTTGTTCCTATAATACTTCTCTACTCTGGAAACTTCCCTCAGAGCCTGCTGCATATCCCTTTGACTACCTCAAAGAGGCAGCGAGAATAGGATTTTAGTCAAATAGAGCAATAGACTTTTGTGGGTAGCTTGTAAGTTGGCTCTAAAGGCAGTTCATGAGCAATGGCAGCACAACTTTGCAAAGTGGCAACATTAAAGAACCACCATCATTTGCAGCCTTAGCCATAAAGGCCTGTGTTCAATTCCTGGCTCCACTACTCACCAGCTGCCCAGTCTCTCTCTGCCTTATATCCTCATCTGTGAGATGGATACCTGCTTGACTACCTCACAGGACTGTGAAGTGAAAGCAAGCATGAGGCCCTTTAAGCACTGATTCCTGTCTCTGTACTCTGCACTGACTAGCACCCTGTACTCACTAGTTCTAACGAGTGCTGTCTCACCAAGCCCACCAGACAGTTTGTGCAAAACACAGAGGAGGTACCCTCAGTGGTGCCATACAAGGAGGCCTGTGTCAGCCATGGAAGGTCCTTTCTGCCCACGCCCGACCCTCAGCAGGATGCCCCAGGCTCACCGAGCGCCTCTCCACACTCCCTTTTTTACTGCCATTCTTGCCTGGAAGGACATCCAGTGAGCGGTAGCTGGGTGGCTTCTCCTCAGGCCAGTTTGGGGAGTGTGAGCGGCGGCGGCGGGCTCCCCAGCTCCGGGGTTGCCTCTCCTTCTCCTCCTCAGAGCTCCAAGGACTGAGGCCTGAGGGTAGAGGAGGGGAGTAGCTGCGGGGCCTGTGTCTCCTGTGCCTCTGGGCACTCTCCCGGGGGCTGGGCCTGCGGGGCCTCTCTGCACGGTGGCTCCTGGGAGAGGGGCGGCTGGACCACCAATGAGCCTCACTGGACGAGGGGCCGTCGCTGAGGCCGTCGCTGAAGCTGTCCCTGTCTGACCAGGGTATGGGTGAGCCATTCAGCCGGGAGCCACGGTGTCTCCCACGCCTTGAGTAGTCCAGCTCCCTTCGCTCCGGTGCCCAGGGCTTTGGCCAATGGTCCTGGAGCTCCTGGTGGAAATCAGAGTAGTGGTGCTGCCTTCTCCCTTCCCTCAGATCCCAGGGTCTGGAGGGAACCTGAGTGAGCCCCTGCTGGCGGGAGGAGTCACTGGTCCTCCGCGAGGATGGCAGGTCTCTGACCAGTGGGGGCAGGTGGATGATTCTGCGTTCCACGACCTCGGAGCCCAGCGAGGACAGCATGCTGCAGGGATGGCCAGATCTGGCTTTGAGGTCAGGGGGCGGAGGCTGAGCCAGGTTGAGGTTCCGTAGCTCCTTCTCCAAATACTCTAGGACACCATTGGCAATGGGGGGCTGAGCAGCAGTCTGGGTCATTGGCATCTGTGGGAAGCTGGACTGCAGAGACAAGTCTGAATGGAAACAAGGATAAGAACATGCAGGACTGCTGGCCCAAAACAACACTCCTAGGAATCAGGCACTAAAATGTCACCTTATTTAGCTTGAATCCGCCCCTCCCATCAGTCACAAAAATATCCACCATGTTGGCCATAGAGGTCTCCATCAGCCCATGTTCCTGCCCTTGCCCTCTGTCCTCCCCACCTCAATTTTCTGGCAAGGTTTACCTCGCTGCAGCAGCGGGTTCATTGGGTAAGATGAAACCTGGGAGCTCCTGTCCGCCCCCCAGTACAGAGGTTTTTCCATCATCTGAGGGACTAGGGCCTGAGCCTGCTTCATGTAGCGGTGGCGGGCCAGGGCTGCAGGGGAAGAAGGAGAAACGCAGACCCTCAGCCAGGGCAAGCTCCACACCTCCCACTTATCTCCAACTAGCAGCCTTGCCAAGAGACCAGCTTCTTTCCTCCAAGTCCATTATGACCTATCTTAAACCAGTTGCCACAGAGTTGCTTCTGACTCATGGCAACCCCATGTGTGTCAGAGTAGAACTGTGCTCCATAGGGTTTTCAGTGGCTGAGTTTTTTTTTAACAGCAGATCACCAGGCCTTTCTTCTGAGGTGCCTCTGGGTGAATTCGAACTTCCAGCTTTTTTGTTAGCAGCTGAACACGTTAAGCATTTGTATGACACAGAGCATAGGGTAAGAAGTTAAGGGAGTAATAAATCAACTGTCCTTTTGGAAAGGAGCTTGGAAGAACTTCCCTAGGTAAAACTGCAACTCCTACACCCCAAGAAAGTATATTATTAAAATTTGACTTCCTAGCCTCAAAACATTTCACCATTCTACCCATCCCCAAGGTCAACTAAAATGTATTGGTAGCTGCATGGATACTAACAATGAAATCTCTGCCACAGGCCAGAAATAGAAAGTACAGATGCAAAGGTTTAGAGAAAGCTGTGAGTCAGGGGCTGGGGGCTTTTGGGGGCCCTGCCAGAGATGCTCAGGGATGCCTCTCAGAGAGGAAGAAAAAAAGGGAAGGATGCAGATGTTGAAGGTCAGTAGGCAGAATTACTGGTAAAGGGAGGACTGCAGAGTGTTTCTAGCTTGTACCCCAGCTGTGGGTGGGAGAAAACTTATGGGAAGAAGATGGGAGAGAACACAGGAAGCTAAAGTGGATTCCAGTGAATTCTTTTTACTCCTCTTCTCACCTTATTTGGTTAGGTGTTGGGGTTTTCCCTAAGTAGCAGGAATCTCTTAAGTGGTGAGTGGGAAGGGGGAAGGGAAATACCATTTCCTTTCAGGACAAAGAGTAGATTATGGAAAAGCATCATGAGGTATCACTAGCAATGTCACTGCGGCCCCTTACAGGCAGCTGGCCTGAAGTGTCTAACCCACTCAATAAAAGTGAGTGTGAATGAACAACAACAGCGTTTAGTTGTTTTTGTTCATGAATTTCCATTTCAAGGTCATGGTGACTGAGTGCCATGTGTCTCCCAAGGTCTCTGCCTACCCACGCATGTAGGAAATGTGCATTTAAATGCAGAAAGCTGTTGCCTCAGGTTGAGAACAAGGGTAGCCGACAACCTGACACTCTCACCTCCTTGGTCCTCCCCACTCCAGTCCTTTAAAACCCACTGCCATCTAGTTGATTCCACTCCTAGCGACCCTATAGGACAGAATAGAACTGCCTCACAGGGTTTCCAAGGCTATAATCTTTATGGAAGCAGACAGCCACATCTTTCTCCTGCAGAGCAGCCATTGGGTTTGAACTGACATTTTGGTTAGCAGCCTAGCACTTAACCACTGTGCCACCAGGGCTCCTTCCCCAAGACCTTAACAAAAACAAAAAACAAAAAACCAAAGCCATTGCTGTCGAGTAGATTCCAACTCATAGCCACCCAACAGGACAGAGTAGAACTGCACCATAGGGTTTCCAAGGAGCAGCTGGTGGATTCAAACTGCCGACCTTTTGGTTAGCAGCCATAGCTCTCAACCACTGCACCACCAGGGCTCCCCCAAGCCCTTGTTGCTGTTGTTAGGTGCCATCCAGCCCACTCCCTAAAGCAGTAGAGCTGGGCCTGAGGTTCCCTCCTGGCACAGTGGGAGAGGGTGGAAGGCAGGCATTCTGGACCCAGCTACACAGGGTGGGGGTTTTGCTAAGGCAGCAGCAAAGGGGAATCTGGAGGTCTCCCCAGCGGCTCCAAGTGTGAAACAGACTTCAGCACAAGAGGAAGTGGTTGCAGCAGAGTCACCAGAAATGTCTGGAGCTCCAGCCCTGTGCCCCAGAGAAGGTCACAGCTCATCCCTGAGGAAATCAGATGCTAACTTGCAAAAGTTCACAGAGCTGTCATACCTTCATGCCAACAGAGCACTCCAGACTCCTTGAAAACCAGTACCCGTGTTCAGCATTTTCTTCTTCCTCCTGCTAACAGATGCCTCCCCGCTTGCTCCCTCTACTGGCCACCATCAATAACGCTCTGCTTAATATGTGCTGGTCAGTTTACATATGCTAACTAATCCTCAGGAGCCCTGGTGGCACAGTGGTTTGAACCCATCAGCCGCTCTGTTCTGCGGGAGAAAGATGTGGTGGCCTGCTTCGATAAAGATTTACAGCCTTGGAAACCCTACGGGGCAGTTCTACTCTATCTTATAGGGTCGCTATGAATTATAGGGTCATTATGAGCCATAGGGTCTCTATGAGTTGAAACTGACTCAACAGCAATGGGTTTAACTAATCTTCAGAGCCATCTCTTAATGTGGGAGTCAGATGAAGCTGGGGCTCAGAGGTTACTTTCTCAGCCCAGGGTCTCCCAGATGGTGAGTGGCAGAGCCAGTCTGTGAACCTGCATCTGTCTGGCACCCAAGCCTGTGCTTTTCCTACTATACCAAGTCCCCAACTCCTTTATTTCTGTGAGAAAGCAAAAAACCCTCCCCACGGGTATCTCTTCAGTTTATTTCTGTTCAACTCAGCTCCTTCTCTTTCAAAACCCTTTCCAGTCTAGTCCCTGCCTTCAAGGTCTGGGGTCAACTGATTCTACTGGGACAACCCTATTCTCCACTCTTCCCTTTTAAACTAAATCCTGGAATCCTCTAGAAGGTACCATTTTCTCTTTTGGTCACTTCCTTCTCCTACTCCCCCAATTCAGTAGGAGGGAAAGGGAGAGTTGGGCTTGCTCCATGCTTCCCAGTAGACATTTTTTCATAAATAGGACCCCTTGCACAGATAACTCCCTGAATACCCTTCCAGGTCCTGTATTAGCTTTCCTGTCATTCCCCTGGATTTTTCCCGATACTCCAGGGATGAACCCACATGCTCCCTTCTTGGCTACAACAACGTTTTCCCTATGGTCTCTCCCTTCCTTGATGCACTAGCGCTGATGGGAGGCAACTGGAAATAGAGTCTCCAGGATTCTTCTTTGCTCCCCTGCCCCTGAAACAGCCCCAAGGAGAGGTCTGGACTATCTAAGGGCTTCTGTTGCTTATCTAATGGGGAATCAGACAGGTAATAAAAATAAGAAACACAGATAATAACAAAGCTTCAAAAGACTTCCAATAAGTCATCTTGGAACCTCAATGGAGTAAACTCTGCCTTACCAAAACCAAACCAAATACGTATGCCATCAAGTCAATTCTGACTCATAGCGACCCTATAAGACAGAGAACTGCCCCATAGGGTTTCCAAGGAGTGGCTGGTAGATTCGAACTGCCGACCTTTCGGTTAGCAGCAGAACTCTTAGCCACTGTGCCACCAGGGCTCCACAAGTCTACCTTAGTCACCTTTCATGACCTTGTTAAAAATACAAATTCCAGTGTCTCACTCCCAAAGACTGTCATTTAGTAGGTCTGATGCTAGGTGAGAAATATGTGTTTTTAATAGGCTCCCTATTTCTAATGCAGGAAGTCAACTTGTAGTTGACTGTTGAGGATTTTCAACAACACTTTGAGAAATAGATCTTGGGGGATAGGTCTCTTCTTAAATACAGGCTTTGAGGGTCAGATGGACGTCAACTTGAATCTCAGCATGTATTAGCTGTGTGACTTTGAGTGAGTTTTAAGTCTCTGAGCCCCAGTCCTCTCATCTGTGAGCTGGGGATAATAATACCTATTTCACTAGGATGTTGAGGTTAAATGAAATAAAACACATGAAATGCCTAATATGTGACAGCCAGGAGACAGTGGCTCTCATTGCTATAATAAATCACTTCTTTTTCCATTAAGTCCCTATAGGAGGAGACAAAAGCACACATTTGAGACTAAACCACCAAAGGCATATTCATCTTCATTTCTGAGGAAAATGAGGACTCAGGGCATGTTATTTAAGACCTTCTCTTTGTGACAAAAATGACCGTCAACACCTCTTCTCACACGCCTCAGAGACCTGCACCTCCCCTCCCCTCCCCTGTAGGCACATCATCTGTGCCCATCACCATGCAGAGCTGGTTCCCCTTGAAGATCTCCAGCTGCAGTTGCCCATAGCTGATTACCATTCCTTACCATTCCCTTCCACTCTTACAGAGCCTGTCTTTTGCACTCCTTTTGACCCCTGATCACTCAGCCCTTCCTCTTTTCCTCATATTATCAGTCCCCTCTAACTTTACAGAACAGCCATTTCGGTGATCTCTTCAGGAGCTTTCTAGAATCTCATGCGCCTTTGAACTCTTGCCATTTCTCAGCCTTAGGGAACCACCAGCACACGCCTCCTCCACTCCTGGCTCTAGGCTGCCAGAGCTGACTGAACATTTAGGCCACCTGTCTCAAATAACGGTCCTCCCAATAGGGCCGTCCTCGATTGATCTTCTATTGACTTTGCCTTCCCTCCTCTACAACAGCAGTTAAAGCTTTCCCCACTTCTCATGTCTACCCTCCCCATAAACTTTCAGCTGATGACATCATCTTGAAGAAGAACTAGCTATCAACATGGACCCACCACTAACCAGCTGTGTAACTGTGCAAAAGTCTCTCTGGGCTTCACTTCCCTCAGTTAAGAGGGGGCTGGAGTAGATCCAAGATTCTCAGTGTGGCCTGTGGCCCACTGCAGGCTGAGTCTGGAGGATTCTCTGGGGAAGAAGACCAGTAACGATCTAGGGATGAAAGCTGTTTCTTCAGCTCTCATGGAAAAATGAGGTAAAATTTTAAAACTTTCATCTCTAGGTTCCATCATGGCTTGTTTATTAGCACGAAGTGAATTCTCAAGAGTTATTAAAATTTGGTGTCATTTTTCCCCTTCTATAGTTCTTTAGTCCCTGGGTGGTATAAATGGTTAATGTGCTTGGCTGCTAATCAAAAGGTTGGAGGTTTGAGTCCATCAAGAGGTGCCTCAGAAGAAAGGCCTGGCGATCTACTTCCAAAACAGCCACTGAAAACCCTATGGAGTGAAGTTCTACTCTGACACGCATGGGGTCTCCTTGAGTCAGACCTGACTCGACGGCAACTGGTATGTATGTATAGCCCTTCATTAACTGTCACTGGAAAGTGGGAACAGCTTGGGGTAGGTGGGCTATGGCCAGAGAATTTCAAGAACCTCTGACTATCCTTCTCAAAGCTCCCCTCTGGGTCTAGAATTTTGGTTTACTGAAATTGAGACAGGCTGATGGAAGCTCCCTCGGCTTTCTTCCTTATACGTTAATCCTCCTCCACATTTTAATGACTTTCTCTCTGCAGAGAGGTCAGGCTGCCTTTTCCCTCCCGTTCCAAAGCCAGTCCTTTCACTGTGGGTCTGACGTCACTCCCACTGGCTCCATCACTCTTCAGTGATGACCCCACTTCTTAATACTTCACTCACTGTCTACTGACTTGGTTCTTTGCCTACAAACACGCTTAAGGGTCTCTGATTTTAAAAATCAAACAATCCCCCATAAAAGAACTTTCCTTAACAACTCCTGCCCCCTCCGTGCAATCTCCTCTTGTCACCAAACTTCTCAGGACCATCTGCCCTTAGTGACTCACTTTGAAAGTGACCTCATCTGATCAAATCCTGGGATCTTTGTTTGTGGCATTTCTTTCTTTGTTTTACCAGCTCTTCTAAATGAATGCTAACCACTTAGGAGAAACCATTTCTCCCCAGAGCCTGTGTTTTATAAGCTTCATGACAGTAGATGTCTTCATCTTGCATGCTAGCTTTGTCCCCAGTCCTGTCTATTTTTACTGCCTCACTAACCTAGGGATTCTAAGATGGCATTTTGGAGGGTTTTTCTCATTTCATTCTGCATATTACTACTACTCAAGCAACAGTGACTTCTCCATGGCTTCTCTCTCTGCGGCCCTTCAAAGCTAAGGAGCCCCACGGCCCAATATTGAGCTCTCTGCTATTTTCCGTCTCTTTAAGGAGTTCATTGATATCTCAGCCCGTCCCATAGTGATCTACACACAGAGATCGGGACAGGGCCTGGTTTTGTGAGAAACACTCACAAGTCAAATGAACTAGTGTTAAAACACTGCACTATTGCTGCTACTTACCAGCTGTGTAACTTCTCTGACCCTTAGGATCATTATCTGTTAAATAGGGATGACCTGTTTTCTGGGGTCATTGTGAGGATTCAATGTGGAAATATATGCAAAGGGCCTACACACAGTAGACATTCAATAAAAGTTAGTTCCCTTTTCTTGTAAGACAGTGACCTCAGAACATAGGCCTGAAACTAAACCCAGACCAATGGCCTTCTTGACATTGTAGATTCTGTTTCTATCTTAAGAGATAATTCCTTATTTTTCCTTTTAAATTTTTTCTTTCAAATGGGCCAAAACGATAAGAGTGGTTATTCTGGGTGCTCAGAGTAACCTTTCCATTTTCCCGTATTTCTCAAATTTTCTACAGTGTAGGGCTTTACTTACGTTATCAGGAAATGGAAATGTTTTTGAAAACAAAAAACCAAAACTACTCCCATTTAGAGCTGTTGATTCCACTTCTTCATCTATTTACTAAGATTTTTGTAGACTAGTTTTTCATTCTTTTGCATTCAGTAGCCAACTTTCCTAAGACATGTCACAATTTTGTTTTCAGTGTCAAATTTCAGCCCAAAGAGATCACATAAAGAGTGAGATCTTCTGCTCCGTCTTCCCTTCCTCTAACACCAAATCAAGCCAAACCCGTTGCCGTCTAGTCAATTCCGACTCATAGTGACCCTATAGGATAGAGTAGAACTGCCCCATAGAGTTTCCAAGGAGTGGCTGGTGGATTTGAACTGCTGACCTTTTGGTTAGCAGCCGAGCTCTTAACCACTGTGCCGGTCAAGGTTCTCAAAACGTGACTCCCCCAGACCAGCAGCAGCAGCATCACCTGGAAACTTTGCAGAAATGCAAATCCTCAGGCCCCACCCTGGACCAACTGAGTCGGAAAGCTTGTTGGTGGGGCCAGCAATTAAGTTTAACAAGTCCTTCAGGTGGTTCTGACATGCGCTTAAGTCTGAAAACCACTGCTCAACCACCTTTCTCCACTGATCTGTTCTTTTTGAGCCATCTCTAAGGAGGTGCCTTCTCTCTCACTGCTACATTCAAATTGTTCCTTCCAGCCACCTCAAGGTCAGTTCTAGGAGTAAGTACTGGAGCCCAGGCATACCAGGACCACCATGGAAATGCCATCAGCAGGCAGAAGTATCTGAACTGAAAGAGGCCTCATCTGGTAGCCTAGGAAGTGGACAGACAGCCACCTTCCATGTGACCCTACAGCTTCTCCAAGCATCATTTTCATGGCTGAGGCTAAAGTCTTCCAAGCCTGTGATGGGAGAAAAGCATGGAGAAGAACCTCGAAGGACGCAGGATTTTGATCCGGGCATGTGAAGCCGGTTTGTTTGGGACTCTGGCACCACCCCTCCCATCTCTCTCCCCTCGCACCTTCCTCAGGGCAGCAGCAGCGGGTAGGACAGCAGGGACAGCGGACGTGGCAGCAGCAATACTGAGGGCAGCACTGGCACCAGCACACTCCAATCAGCAGCAGCAGGAGGAGGGTTCCCAGAACGATGAAGATCACCGTCAGCCAGTCTGCAGGAGAGAAGCCAAGCAGGGGCTGAACTAAATATTCAGGCAGATGCTTCCAGTTCTAACATTCTAGAGGTTCAATAAATACAGCTGTCAACCTACAGGTTAAGGTTGAGCAACATGCTGGAGAAAAAATAGTTTGGTTTTGATAAGAGAGCTTCAGAGTACATACACACAATGGAGAACTATGCAACGAGAAAGAACAACAATGAATCTGTGAACCATCTCATAACATGGATGAAACTGGAGGACATTATGCTGAGTGAAATAAGTCAATCACAAAAGGACAAATATTGTATGAGACCTCTATTGTAAAAACCCATGAAAAAATTCGCATGCAAAATGTAACAATCCTTGTTGGTTACCAGGGATGGGAGGGGAGGGGGGGGGGAAGTACTAAATAGGCAATAGATAAGTGGTACCTTGGGTGAGAGGTGAGATAGTACACAGTACAGGGGAAACTAACACAAGCTGCACAAGGAAAGGTCATGGAGGCCCTATAGACACATCCAAACCCCCCGAGGGACTGAGTTGTTGGATGGAGGGCTCTGGGGACCATGGTCTCGGGGAACATCTAGCTCAATTGGCATGACACTACTTATAAAGATAATGCTCTACATTCTACCTTGGTGAGTAGTGTCTGGGGTCTTAACAGCCTATGAGCGGCCATCTAAGATACTCCACTGGTCTCATCCCTTCAGGAGCAAGGGAGAATGAAGAGAACAGGATACAACGAAAAGATTAGTCCAAAGGACTAATTGTCCACAGCTACCAAGGCCTCCACCGGACTGAGTCCAGTACAGCTAGATGGTGCCCGGCTACCACCACTGACTGCTCTGACCAGGATCACAACAGAGGGTTCTGGACAGAGCTGGAGAAGGATGTAGAGCATAATTTTAACTCCCAAAAAAAAAAGAAAAAAAGACGAGATTTACTGGCCTAAAGAATACTAGAGAAACCTCAAGAGTGTGGCCCCCAGACACCCTTTCAGCTCAGAGGTGAAGTTACCTTTGAGGTTCGATGTTAAGCCTGGGAATGGACAGCCCAGTAAAACTAAATGGGACTAACGAGGTACAGGAGTCCGGTGACAAAGGCCAGAAGGCAGAGGGGGAGTAGGAAACTGATGATAAGGAACACAAATTCAGTAAGGACACTGTCGATGTGTTGTGAGATTGTTGACCACTGTTACAGGGCAACATTTGTAGTAACTATTAAATGGGAGGCTATTTTGTCCTGTAAGCCCTCATCTTGGGCAAGAATGGCAGCACAATTGGAAGAGCATAGTCAATATCACTTAAATGTGTAAGTAAAAAGTTTTGAAATGGTGTTAAAAACAAAAACAAAAACAAATGAGACTAAAGAGGTACAGTAGTCTAGTGACAAGGGCCAGAAGACAGAAGGGGACAAGGAAGTCCCCTGGTGATAGGGAACACAAGGTGGAGTAAGGATATTCTTGATGTGTTGTGAGATTGTTAACCATTGTCATAGGGCAACATGTGTAGTAACTGTTAAATGAGAAACTATTTTGTTCTGTAAGCCTTCATCTTAAGTGAGAATAACAGCACAGTTGGAAGAGCGTAGTCAATGTCACTGAACTGTGTATGTAGAAATTTTTGAAACGGTGTATCTTTGGCTATCTGTATTTTCATCAAAAAAAAAAAAAAAGGTCGAGAATTTAGAGGCTTAATATGTTGTGGGGTTGTTAACCAATGCCATAAAACAACATGTGTACTACTGTTTCATGAGAAACTATTTGTTCTGTAAGCCTTCACCTGAAGTACAATAAAATATTAAAAAAAAAAAAAAAAAAGAGAGTTTCAGAGGCTGGTAATCCAATAACAACGACCTGAATTTGCTTGTTTTTGTTTTTCCTCTAGCATCACAGTAGTGGGGTGGCTGGATAGAAAATTCCAGTGGCACTTACGCAAGACGATGAGCTTCACCTCCTTATCTGGGTCACCTGAAGTGTCTCCCGGTGCCTCAATGGTGCAATAGTACACTCCATGGTCCCACCACATCACTTCATTAATCACAAGATCTGCTCCTGCACAGGAAGGAGGGAGAACAGGCCAGTGTTCAGAATAGAAGGCAATGGTTTCTGACTCATGGTAGCTTCAAGACTGCAGCATTGTCTTCTCACATCCTTAAAGGGCCCCTTGACAGTTCAGAGAATGGTCTTGATTCCTTCCTTTGAGACCCTCCTCTTTCTCCAAACAGCATATTGATGGTAGAACCAACCATTCATTGAGCCCTGCAGTTATGTTCTAAGGATTTTGGATATGTTGCCTCATTTAATTCTCACCACAGCTCTCTAAGTGGGTAAGGTGGAGATAACTAGTTGTCTCCCAGTGTCTATTCTCCCCTCTCCCATGGTCACAGAATTCTGGCCGTGTACATGACCATCCAGAATACAGGTAGTCCTCAACTTACGGCCAGGTTCCATTCCGATGACTCCATTGTAAATCAGTTCTGATGTAAGCTGAACACCTCATTTTTTTTTTAAATTTTTCATTATTATTGCCTTTTGTTATCAGTAGCTTTATAAATCTGATCTTTATTTGTCTTTGGGGGTTGTAAACATTACATATAGACTTACAGATACATGACATCAGGAGATTACATGCTGCAACATTGCATGTAGTGCATATTACTAATGATACAATGTCCCAAAATAAAAACAGGCAGTAAGTGTGGTTTGTTGTAACTCGAATATGTCATAATTCAGGGACTACCTGTAAAGTCAATATTTCTTATCCTCTCTCACAGACAGACATGGACATGTGACTCAGTTCTAACCAATGGGATGTAAGCACTACATGATGGCTCCCAGGAACTTCTAAAAATCAGTCTATGAATACTGTAGCTCTTTCTTTTTTGTCTCTTCATCTACTCTGCTATCTGGAAACCAGATGTGATGGCTTCCATCTTGGGCCATGAGGAAGAAGATGACATCCTTGGTTACCTGGAAGGAGTCTGGGTCTCTAAGGACTACTGGAACGGAACCACTGCATTTGTTCCGGGCTGTCTACCCCTGAATTTATACATGAGAAAGAAAGAAACTTCTTTATTGTTTAAGCCACTGATATTTTGGGCTTTTATTTACTTGCAGCCAAACTTAATCCTAACAGATACAGGGGAAATGATTATTAGCCTTATTTACAGATGAAACCAATATTGAAAGAAGCTATATTATGGCCTAATAACATACAGATAATGCATAGCAGAGGTAGGTTCAAAACCATGTCTTGCTGCCTCAAGGCTGGTGCTCTTAACCACTAAGAGGTTCAATAAATACAGCTCTTGACCTACAGGTTAAATTTAGCTGTGTCCGCCTCAAACTGGGTAGAAAACTCTGCAGCCTGGACCCCTTACCAGCCTAAAACGAGAAGATACCTCTGGATCTTGAAGGGACAGATAAGATGAGCTTGAATAAGTAAGATGAAATGTTAATATTTTAAGAGTAAATGTTAACCGAGAAAGAATTTCAGTTCTCTTGAACACCAAGTGCTGTGCAACTCCATTAAGATAAATGCACGATAGCATATATGTTCAAATAGCAAATTCAACAAATGTTTATTAAAGACCTTCTATGGGTCCAGTGCTGTGAGGCACTGGGGGAGACTTGAAGAGGAACAAGACTCTTCTCTACCCTGAAAGGGCTTAAAACCCTGTCCACAGCATTGAGGCAGCCACCACGTCTCAGTGGGATGGCTACCCCTTCTACCTTACAGTATGTCCTAGGAAACAGCTTGAAATTCTTAAAGACTTGTTCCTGCTCAGTTGGGAGTCGGATCTGCAATTCTTTATTATTTGTTTGTCAAAAAGGAAATGAAACAAAAATGGGAGGTCACGCAACACTGGAGCAAATTTTGACTTCTGTTTCCTTCTCCTTTTACGTCAATTCCTGCTATATTTTTCCTACCCACAGTTTTCCAGACCTACTACTTTTCCCAGAGACAAGCTTCCCCAGACTTGGAAGAATGGAGAAAGTGCTTTGGGGGTAATTCCCCCCTCAAAGATTAATGGGTATGGTAAGTCTGCCTCAATTTTTATTGGACATAGAGTATTGTAGGGATGCCAGGGTAACGGAGATGTGATAATCTGTTAATAGTTTAAATGACCTAAGAGCTGATTTGACAGGGTCATCTCAAATGATGCAAATGCAGGCATTAAAGAGTTAGCAAACAAAGGCTTCAGGAAGCCTAGAGGCAGAAATAAAAACTGACGGGGAATACTGCCTTCCTGTGGGAGTAAGAAAAATACAAGGTTTGGTCCAAAGGTTGTTGGGATTGCAGGCAGTGGATGGTCTACATCAAAATTAGAAAAATAAAAAAGAAGAACAGGGACTGTCACCAATGAGGACTTCCTCTTTCAGAATCTGGAAGAGACACTTGTTTAATTAAAGAGACTTTAAACCTTAGAGGGCAGATGACAGCTAATCCTGCCGGCTTTGGAGAAAGCAGAATCAGCCTGAATTCTCGGGAGTACACCTGGAGAGTAAAGAAGTGGACTCGAGGTGGACATCTTGACAGTCCCTATTTTCCTGGATACGGACAACAGGAGTGACCAGAGGGGAACTCAAGGGGCCTGTGGTTTGAGCAGGCCCTGAGAGCAATCGTGGAAGGAATCAGAGGAGCCTGATCCACGTCTTAGCCCTGAATCTCTAGGAAGCAAATCTCAGTGGGAAACCACCCACTCCCAGACCTTTAGCCAAAGCTGTAGGACATCCCCTGGTCCACAGACTAACTTCCGGGGTAATCACTTCAGATGTCACAGAACATTCTATGAATCTGGCACTTTCCTTAAACAATGACAGTGACCAAGTAGACCATCAGGCAGCAGAAAAAAGGGAAGTACCCATGCTGACGCAGCCTACCGGGCCTGGCGCCTGCATCTCCATCTCCCTCCCACCTCCAGTTCCCCTGCTGCTTCTTTTGCACTCACGGTTCTGGATGGTGATCTTGCGCTGGCGGTAATCCACTCCCAGCACCGGCTCATTCTGCCCCCGCCGCTGGGCCACGATGCGGACCTCTCGCTGGTTGTCGTTACAGTCATTGGATGGATCCTGGCCCAAGGATAAAGCCGCCTGGTATGCTGAGGAGAGGGGACACGGCCGTTTCATACAGCAATGGGGAGTTCCCACTAAGAAGGTGCCCTTACTCTTGCCTAGAGCAGTGAAGCTTCTCAACTTTTACTGCAACTACAAATATCCTGGCATCTTGTTAAACATGCAGATTCTGATTTGTAGGTCTGGAGTGGGATCTGGGAGGCTGCATTTTTATTTTATTTTATTGTACTTCAGGTGAAGGCTTACAGAACAAATAGTTTCTCATGAAACAGTAGTACACATGTTGTTTTATGACATTGGTTAACAACCCCACAACATATTAACCCTCTAACTTCTCAACCTTTTTTTTTTTGGTGAAAATACACATAGCCAAAGATACACCATTTCAAAAATTTCTACTTGCACAGTTCAGTGACATTGACTATGCTCTTCCAACTGTGCTGTTATTCTCACTTAAGATGAAGGCTTACAGAACAAAATAGTTTCTCATTTAACAGTTACTACAAATGTTGCCCTATGACAATGGTTAACAATCTCACAACACATCAACAATATCCTTACTCAACCTTGGGTTCCCTATCACCAGCTTCTTGTCCCCTTCTGCCTTCTGGCCCTTGTCACTGGACTCCTGTACCTCGTTAGTCTCATTTGGTTTTCCGGGGCTGTCCACTCCCAGGCTGAACAGTGAACCTCGGAGGTAACTTCACCACTGAGCTAAAAGGGTGTCTGGTGGGGTGGGGCATACTCTCGAGGTTTCTCCAGCCTCCTGTAGGCCAGTAAATCTGGTCTTTTTTTTTTTTTTTTTGTGGGTTAGAATTATGCTCTACATCCTTCTCCAGTTCTGTCCAGAACCCTCTGTTGTGATCCTGGTCAGAGCAGTCAGTGGTGGTAGCCAGGCACCATCTAGCTGTACTGGACTCAGTCTGGTGGAGGCCTTGGTAGCTGTGGACAATTAGTCCTTTGGACTAATCTTTTCCTTGTATCCTGTTCTCATCATTCTCCCTTGCTCCCAAAGGGATGAGACCAGTGGAGTATCTTAGATGGCCGCTCACAAGCTTTTAAGACCCCAGACACTACTCACCAAGGTAGAATGTAGAGCATTGTTTTTATAAGCTGTGTCATGCCAACTGAGCTAGATGTTCCCCGAGACCATGGTCCCCACAGTGGGCGGCGGCATTTTTAATAAGCTCCCAGGTGATGCCAATGCTATAGGTCCAGGGACCACCCTTTGAGAAGCAAGACTTCAAACCCCTCCCATGGGCCATCTTTTCCAAATCCTGGCTGACCCCCGCTGTTTCCCATCCCAACTTCCCTTGCTTCATTTTCTAAGCCACCCCAGCCTCAGCTCCCATGGAGTTCATCCACTGTCTCTTACAATATAAGGTTTGAAAGCTGTCAAATCTGCCAGTGGCCGATTAACCCAGGCATTTGAAGAGTAATCCCCAAGAAGCAATGCCTCAATTAAAGAGGGGTCTTGTGGGGGCCATGTCAGGTTCAGTGGGTAGCTAAGACAGTCAGTTTTTGTGGTCCTACTCAAATCATACTGTGAGACCTTAGCCCCAGATCTACGAATGGTAAAGCACATGCCTCCCCCCTTCTTTTTCCTCATCTCATGAAGCTCACTTCCTTTCTATGAACAGGGTATCTATTTCATTTCTTGAAATTTCCTAAGGTTGTCTTCAGGTTGACTGCGGGGATCTGGATTCCTTTCTCCCTTGAGAGAGGGCAGAGGGGGCAGCCAGGGAAGAGCTTCGGCTCCAGATGCAGAACTGAGATGAGTGAGGCTGTCATTACTGAGAGGCAGGACTTCGCTAAACTAAAGAGGAGTTGTCCAACAATAAGTGGGCTGCCTATGGGGCAGTGAGCGCTCCATCCCTGAAAGGGTCTAGTCAGAAGGGGATGACCACCCACCAGAAAGGCTGTGTAGAGGGAAGCTGGTGCTGAGTGGGAGTCTTCACCAATGACCCCTAAGGTCCTGTGTATCCTGAGGAGCATAGAAGTCTGTTCTTGCTGGCATCCTAAGGGGATGATGGTGATGGGTTGGCCTCATCATCTTAGCGTGCTGATATGGAACCAGGAATGGACCAGGAGGCAGGACTTTCTCTCCCTTCTACTTAACATCTGAGCTGACTTAAAACATTTTAGAACAAGGTGGGACATACATTTAAAAATATATAAAATAGTATGTGACCTTAAACACATCATCTCGTCAGCCCAGGGCTTAGCTTGTTTATCTATAAAATGAGGGAACTGCATTAGGTGATTTCTATGGCTTCTTCTTACTATAAGGATTTGTGATCCTACGTAATCCCAGTCCCTAAAGTAGTAAGTATAATACTTCACAGAGGTGCCTGTGACCCAGTGAGAGCAAGGGCATGGGGGACACTCACATGCAGAGTAGTAGTCAAAGATGGGGTCCTTGCAGAAGGACTTGAAGCGCCATGTCACCACCACGTCCTGGAGCTGGGCAGAGGTGGTGTAGTCACATTTGAGGATGACTGAGGCAAACAGGGTGACGTACCGCTCTGTGTGCTGGACCGTCACCAGCAAGGACAGGCACCCTGAAACCAAGAGCCAGGAGACAATGCTGAAATCAGATCAGGTCTCTGAGGAGTGACCTACTTCTGCTCATGGGATAATAAAAGCAATGCAAATGAGCAAAACATAAATACCTGCCCCCCTGCCTGACCTTGGCTGGGTAGCTCATAGGCAGACCTGAGTTCTTATGTGGTTTGGCAGGGGCGGGGAGGGGACTGCAGTAGTCACCTGGGGGACATGTAGGAGAAAAATGGCTAAGGACCACTCCCAAGAGCTAACGGTTCACTGACAGTGATAATACATCCAACAACTACAAAAACAATTATATATTAAAATAAGGCCATATTTGTAGGGAGCAGTCTTTCTAATACATTTCTTTTTCATGTCACTTTTTTGCTTAAAATGTTTTCCCATTTCCCTAAGGATCTAATTCAAACTTCATAACCAGGCCTATAAGGCTCATCAGCTCTGCCTTCTGCCTTTCTCTCCTGACTCATCTTCCTTCACGCCCCACCGCACACTCAGGGTTTCAGCCATCTGAACTCATTTCAGTCCTTCCTGTTCTAAGCTCTCTCTCTTCTCTGGGTCGTCACGTGTGTGTATTTCTCAGCCTGGAACATTCTTCCATATCACGGGCCACCAGCTCCACTCCTGTGATGATTAATTTTATGTGTCAGCTTGGCTAGGTTATGCTGCCTAGTTGTTTGGTCAAACTCCAGTCTAGATGTTGTTGTGAAGGTATTTTGTTGATTGATTAACATTTACAATAAGTTGACTCTAAGTAAAGGATATTACCCTCATCCAATAGTTGAAGGCCTTAAGAGCAAACACCAAGGTTTTCAAAAGAAGAAAGCATTGTGTCTCAAGATTGTAACAGCTGGCACTGCCAGCTCGCCAGCCTGTCCTGTGGATTTCAGACTCAAGACTACAACATCAACTCTTGTCTGAGTTTCCAGCCTGTGGGCCTGTCCCACAAACTTCAGACTTGTCAGCCTCCACAATCTCATGAGCCAATTCCTTAAACTCTCTTTCTCTCTCTATTGCACTTGGGTCATGTAAACAGTTAACACACTTGGCTGTTAACCAAAATGTTGGAGGTTCGAGTACACCTAGAGGTGCTTTGGAAGAAAAAGGCCTGGCAATCTTCTTCTGAAAAATCAGCCATTGAAAACTGTACAGAGCACAGTTCTACTCCGACATACATGGGGCCTCCATGAGGTAGAATCAACTTGACTGCATCTGGTTTATTGATTCTGTTTTTCTGTTTCTCTGGAGAACCCTAACTGATACAACTCCTTCATTGGGCTAATTAGTATTCATTCTTTAGATCCTCAGCTTAAACCTCACCTCCCTCAATAAGCCTTCCCTGACTCTGCAAGTCTGGGAGAGGGGATTCAGCTCTGTATTCCCAAGGTGTCCCGTCTCATACCCAAGCAGCACTTCTCACACTTCTTGGTGATGGCCTATTTGCTGGAGACTCTGAGGAGGCTGGCTGGGTTTGTCTCTAACTCACTGTTCAAACACCAGCACCTTGTGCAGTGCCTGTCACCTGCTTGGTACCCAACAAATGTTTGTGGAACAAATGATTGAAAGAATAACCAAGAATATATTACCCAGTGGAAATTGACTATAGGCGGCCAACATAAGCACAGAGGAAATAAGGCAAAAACGATCAGACTGTGACAAAACTTTATCAAGAAAGACTTGAAGGAATTCGGAGTTTTTCCTTTTTCTTTTGTAAAATGCCCTCTCTCTATCCTCCAAACCTACAGACATACTTAAAGCCCCAGGGTTACCTTGATGAGAAACTAGAAGGTACAGAAATGTCAGGTAGGACTTTGGCACAGTAAGGGGTTCACACATAACCAGTATCTTCCTGGAATGTTCCAGGAATGTTAGTAAGGTTTCCAGGCTCAGTTATTAGGGGATCCTCTAGTGGGAAGGTGTGGTGTAGTGCAGCACTACTCAAACTTCAGCGTGCATCAGATTCACCAGGTGGGCTTGTAGATTGCTGAGCTCTATCACCAGAGTTTCTGATTCAGTAGGACGTGAGTGGGGCCTGTCATGGATTGAACTGTGTCCCCCCAAAAATGTGTGTAGCAACTTGGTTAGGTCATGATTCCTAGTATTGTATGATTGTGTTATCTGATGTGATTTCCTTACGTGTTGTAAACTCTACCACTATGATGAGATCATATGTGATCTCCTCATGTGTTGTGAATTCTATCACTGTGATGAGGTTATACTGATGAGGTTGACCAGATTAGTGTCTTAATGCAATCTCTTTTGAGATATAAAAGAGAGAAGCGAGCGAGCAGAGATACACGGGAACCTCATACCACCAAGAAAGCAGTGCCGGGAGCAGAGCGTGTCCTTTGGACTTGAGGTTCCTGCACAGAGAAGCTCCCAGACAAAAGGAAGACTGATGACATGGACTTCCCTCCAGAGCCGACGGAGAAAGCCTTCCCCTGGAGCTGATGCCCTGAATTTGGACTTGTAGCCTACTGGACCGTGAGAGAATAAATTTCTCTTTGTAAAGCCATCCACTTGTGGTATTTCTGTTGGAGCAGCACTAGATGACTAAGACAGGGCCCCAGAACTAATATTTCTAGCAAATTTTCAGTAGATACTGATCTACTGGTTCGGGGTCCATACTTTGAGAACCACAGATTAAAAAAACAAAAATAAAAACACAGGCTTTTGACTCAGACACAGCTGGGTTCAAACCAAACTTTACTACTTACTTGGACATTGGACAAGTTACTTAATCTCTCTGAGCTTCGTTTTCTTCAGCTATGAATAGGTTTAATAATAGTACTAACCATATAAGGTCACTGCAAGAACTCAATGAGGTAATTCACTTACAGTGCTTGGCATGGTGCCTGGCACGTAGGGCTGCTGGGTTAGTGTATGAGTCTCTTTCCCTCCACTCCCTTATTACAAGGGCCAAGAGAAAGGGGTTCAAGCTAGGGTCACCCGAGCAGAGCTCTCAGGTAGAGCCAGCTGCATTTTGATGGAGTTACCTCACACAAAAAGACCCTCGGTGGGGCCAATGGTTAACCCACTCAGCTGCTAACCAAAAGGTTGGAGGTTTGAGTCCACCCAGAGGCACGCAGAAGAAAGGCCTGATGATCTACTTCTAAAATATCAGTCATTGAAAACCCTGATACACATGGGGTTGCCATGAGTCAGGGTCAACTTGATAGCAACTGGTTTTTACCTCCCACGAACAGAACAATTAAAGTTCCTCCTTACAGAGCAGATGGGAGATCTTGATGGCCAGAGCTGCATGGTTCAGTCCTGCCTCACCTTCTGGCCTCAGCCAGCATAACACAGTTCTCTGAAGCCTGTGAGGGGAACCTGTACCCCTTTTTCTTGCCTTCCATGGAGAGAGAGCAAAGTGCTGCTCAGGACAGACTCTGGCCCCCAGAAATGACCCCAGCTGTTTCCAGGGCTGTGATGGGGAAGCTCCTGTGACAGCTGTGCAGGAGAGCAGCTTTGCAGAAGTGCAGAGGGAGATGAGTGGGGAGGAAGACTTCATGGAAACCTAGACCCTAAAGCTCAGCTAGGATTAAAATTAGACATTAAAAGGGGGAAGGGAGCAGGGAATTAATTATTTCAAAGATGAAGAAAGAAGCGAGCAATGACACATCTCAGAAGGAGTAGTTGCTTGGGGAACCTAGAGGAAAGAAACATAATTGGCTTTAAGGGAGACAGAGGGGATAAGAAAAGTAGGGCAAGGGTGGTGAGTGGGAGGCAGGGGAGACGGGGCGGAGTAAAAATCCTACGCCAGTGTCTATTTCTGGTTCATGGACAATCACGGAAGGCTCTTCTGAAGAACAGTAACAGGGTGAAAGCGGTGTTTTTAGGAAGAAGGATGACTTCTTTCTTCAGCAGTGATTTGAAAAAAGAACATCATTTTGAGACTAAATGTTGAGCAGTTTTGGGGGAAAACAGCTGCTGTGTCTACCAGCTGTGGAATTCCAGGAAGCCCAGGATTGCACTGATCTCAATGGAAGGGTCAGTGACCAGCATCTCAAGCCTGTCATTGTTCTTAGCTGCCTTTTAGTCAGCCCCGGACTCGTGGTGACCAAATGTGTTACAGAGTAGAACTGCTCCATAGGGTTTTCTTGGCTGTGATCTTTAGGGAAGCAGATCACCAGGCCTTCTTCTGCAGAGCCACTGGGTGGGTTTGAACCACCAACTTTTCTCTTTATTTCATGACCTGTTTTTTTTTTCTTGCCCCCACCCCACACCATCCCTTTTTTTTTTTTTCCCCAGAACTGACCTGAAATAGACCACAGAGCTTTTACCCACCAAGCCTTCAACTGAGCAGTAGAGACAGCTACAGTGGAGATTTTGACAGTGAAGGGAGTGCCACTGTCCACACTGACTTATTGTGTTCAGCGACACGTACCATTTGGAATAGAAAGGAAAACACTGGTTTGTGGTTTAAACAAAACCGTAGGTTCACGTTGCACTTGAAAATATTTTCTCTTACACACTGAATGTGACCCCTGGGAGGAGACAAGCTGGGCCCACTTGATATACAATAAATCTGAGGCTTGACAAAATTAAGTGACTTGTCTGTGGTTGTGCATTTTCTAAGGGGGTCAGAGTCAAGATTCTGACCCTCAGCACTGCTCTTGTTACTCTGCCTGGCTACCGTTTAAATAAAGGAAGATGTCTGCTATTCAAATGCTTGCAAATAACTGGAGCTTGGGACCATGCCATATGAGCAGTAATTAAAATACAACTGCAGCAGTTACTTGGACAGCGTGATTAATAAACTGCATATTCTTTATTTGGATGAATGGTAATTCGACATAATTAGCAGTTTATTAAAAGGACTCTAGTCAACTTTACTGATACAGAGGTGGAGCACTTGGGAGGGAGTGGGTTTGCTGGGGGCTCAGGGAAGGGAATTTGGTTGGAGCCAGAAGTTGTTCTGAGGTAGCTTTGAAGATTGTTGAATCTGACACCCTGAGGGAGGGAATACGCAGTCAGCAACCCTTATGTGAATGTGCTTTTTGTGGGCAAACCACATCCGGGGTGACACAAGTCACCCTTACCAAGGTCAGCGCTCATTTGGTTGCCTGGGTACTCTTTCCCCTTCTCTTCTATTTCATGCCTTGTGTGAATTTCGAGCCTTGGGATATGCCAGGTTTCCATACCTTCTGACCATGCTGAGCTCACTCACATGCCTCCCAGGTGTCTGCCAACCTCACAGCATCCTACAGAGTTCCCAGAACTTCACCTCCTGCTCCCCACCCTGCCACACACACACAGGGAGAGTGGGAAAGGGTCCCCGGAGAAGAGGTACTGAGTAGCCCAGCAAACTCTGCTCCCTTCTTCTCAGTTGTAGCTGCTGGCCTCTAGCACGTACTGCGCACCAGGCGGTGCACATACATGGTCTTGAATCCTCACAAAATTCCCTAGAGTGGGTATCAGTCCTGCTCATATATGTGCGATAGAAGTTCAGAGAGGATAAGCCAATTCCTTATGTGTCCAATAATGTTATGATTGAATTGTGTCCCCCTAAAAAGATAGGTTGACGTCCTTTCCACAGTCTTGGTATCTGTGAATACGAACTTGTTTGGAAATAGGGTCTTTGAAGATGTTATCTGTGAACATGAAGTCATGCTGGAGCACCCTGGTCCTAATCCAGTATGAGTGGTGGTCTCATAGAGAAGGAGAAGAGACGCAGAGGGAAGAACATCTTGTGATGAGGGAGGCGGAGATGAAGCAATGCTGCAGCTGCAGGCCAAGGACTCCCTGGGGCAACCAGAAGAGGGAGAGACAGAGCCTTCAGAGAGAACGGGGCCCCGCCAACACCCCGAATTCAGGCTTCTGGCCTCCACAACTGTGAGACAATAAATTTCTCTTACTTTAAACTACCCGCTTTGTGGTCCTTTGTTACAGCAGTCCCGGGAAACAGATGCACATAATAAGTGTCAACGTCACATTTGAACTAGGGTCTTGCTGACATTAAAACCCATTTTTTTTTCCAAGTAGGCAAACTTGACTTCCCAAGTAGATGTCAGGTGGTAGATGTCAAAAAGCAGCAGGATGTTCCAGATCTGGGGAGCGGGGGGGGGGGGGGGGGGGGCAGGATAGAAAGAAAGGAAGTAGCAAGATAATCCATCTCAAGGGCAAAACATCTCCCTTCTTTCTTTTCCTTTAGTCTCTAACGTCGGTAAAGTTTTTCAAGATGCCAACAGCAGCAGGTTCTGGGCTGAACACATGAACAGCTTCCAAAATATAAATCCCCTGATTATACATGTTCTGGTTGCATTTTATGGAGCCCTGGCGGCACAGTGGTTAAGAGCTACGGCTGCTAACCAAAAGGTTGGCAGTTCAAATCCACCAGACGCTCCCTGAAAACCCTATGGGGCAGTTCTGCTCTGTCCTGTAGTGTCGCTATGAGTTGGAATCAATTCAATGGCAACAGGTTTCGGCATTTTTGGTTGTATCTTGCTCTTTTAAGCTAACCACCACGTTTCCAGTTCTTCCATTTTCTTTCTATTGCTCAGCCTTCCTTCATCCTATAGCATTTCCTTTTCCCCAACTTACTGACACCTAATTTCCTAGGTGTCTCTTTCATTTTCTCTTGAAAACTTTAATTCTGGAGCCTTATGTCCTGCGTTCAGATTCTGCCGCTACTCACCTCAGCTCAAAGAACTGGCCAATTATTTCCGAACTCCAATTGTTTCTTCATATGCAAAACTGAGGTGATGATAATACTTGCCTAATGGGATTATGATGTTGATTAAATGAGATAATAAATGTGGAGCATTTAGCAGAGTGCCTAGCACATAGTAGACACTCAATAAACATCAGCTATTATTACCATTTGTACTTACTATGACCACCTGAAATCAACTGAGACCAAGCATATAAAAGCATTTGAAGGAATAAAAATGATACAAATGTAAACTGTTATTACTATCTTGTCTTTACAAAACAAGTTGGTGCATTAAGCAATTTCAAAGCTGTGTTTAGCTTCATACCCTGGTAAACCCATTCATAGGTTACTTCCTCTGTGAGAGGCAGGGAGAGAGATCTTTCACTGAGGAGTAGAAAGGTAACTAGATGAGATATTAAAGCTCATGGGAAGGAAAGAAGGGGAAGGGGATTCTCTGTTTTCTCCCATGAGGTACTTTCCAAGACTACACTGCTGTGCAGAGCGGGGACTACCGTCCAACATTAAAGCGGAAGGAAAACACACCAGCGAAAGAAGAGAATTTTTACAGCTAAACGCCATGTGTTCTCAAATACGTGGATTATCTTTGTACATTTATTCAGTCTGTCTTCCCTGTGTAGTATCAGATTGGGCAAGATGTTTTACAGTTCCTAGAACATATCATCCACACAGCATAGGGCAGGAGGTACAAAGCTTTTTTTTTTTTTAAACTAAGAACTGGTTTTGGAGGACTGGATGACCCTTCCTCTCCTTTCCACATGAAGGGTCCTGCTTGGAGGGAGGCAGTAGATAGGGAGGTGATCGTGATCTATTCCTGCCAAAGGCAGTGACCTGGTGCTCACAGTGATGGACATTCTCAGTTTGAGTGTTTTTCAGGTGCAGGGGCACCTCTGCTCCACTAAAGCAGGTTAACAAAAAGCACACAGGTTCAATCCTATCAGAGTTTACGTCGGAGTATGCTATCTCCCCAAGTATATTTGCCATCAGTATCTGTAATATTACCTTAGATAACAGTGCAAATATGAAAGAAACCAACGGGAAGATATACTGGCAATGAGTAAGGGACAAGAAGTAAGGGAGAGGCTTGGGAAAGGGGAGGAGGCACAGAGCAGAGAGGTGGGGTAGGGGGAGGACTCACTTCTAGGTATCACATGTTTAACATGGGTCTGGTGCACTACTCAACAGAGCTAGGCTAGGGGTGGTGCTGAGCACGTGGCTACCCTGGGAAGGAAACTGATTTATACCGAGCACTTGCTGTGTTGCTAGATGTGGTATTAGGTCTAACCTTATCTCATTCAAGCTTTGCACAAAATCATGAGCCTTACTTTATCTCAATTATATAGATGAGGAAAATCCTCAGGGAGATTAAGTAACTTGATTAAAACCAGCTAGACATAAACTTCTTGTTGTCAGCTGCCATCGAGTCAGCCCTGACTCATGGCGACCCCATGCACAACGGGATCTAACCATTGGGGTCCATAGGGTTTTCACTGGCTGATTTTTCAGAAGTACATTGTTAGGCCTTTCTTCCCAGGCTCTCTTAGTCTAGAAGCTCCCCTGAAACTTGTTCAGCATCATAGCAACATGCAAGCTTCCGCTGACAGACAGGTGGTGGCTGCACTTGAGGTGCGCCGGCTGGGAATGGAACCCAGGTCTCCTACATGGAAGGTGAGAATTCTACCACTGAACCCCCATCACCCGCTAGAGTTAACGTTGTTGTTATTTGCCGTTGAGTTGATTCTGACTCATGCACACTCTGTGTGCAGAGTGTAACTGCTCTGTAGGATTTTTAAGGCTGCAAACTTTCAGAAGCAGAGCACCAGGCCTTACTTCCAAGGAACTCCTGGATGGGTTTGAACCACCAACCTTTCAGTTAGTAGTCCAGTGCTTAACCATTCACGACGCCCAGAGACTACGATTTAAATTTAGACCCCTAAAATTCCAAAGCCTATACTTTTTCCACTGCACCACCCTGTTTTCTGAATAAGTTTCCTAAACGGTTGAGCTTTAATCTTTCAAAGGATATTCATAGATTTAAGTAATATTCATAAATTTATTTTAACCATTTTTAATGGAAACATTTTTTCTTTCTACTCTGTCCTCTAGGGTCGCTATGAGTCAGAATTGACTCGATTGGAATGGGGTTGGAATATAAAATGCATAAAAAAAATAAGACATTTCAAACAACAGAGAAGGGTATAAAGTTAGAAGTTCTTCCTTGCTTGCTATCAATTCCGCTCTCCAGAGGTAACCGCTGTTGACAATTTGGTGTGCATCCTTCCACATCTTTTCCTATGCTGTTTTTTTTTTTTTTTAAAATAAATCATATCATGTGCATTGACCTGCAATTTTGGTTTTTTTTTTTTCAAACTAATCCTTTATCATCATATTGTATATCAGTATACATAGATCTATTTTCTTTTTTAGTGGCTATATTAGGTTTTTTTTGGAAACTCTGGTGGCATAGTGGTTGAGAGCTATGGCTGCTAACCAAAAGGCTGGCAGTTCGAATCCACCAGGTGCTCCTTGGAAATCCTATGGGGCAGTTCTACTCTGACCCATAGGGTTGCTATGGGTCGGAATCGACTCGATGGCAATAGGTTTTTGGGTGTATTAGTTTTTTTACGGCTCCTGTAACAAAGTACCAAAAACTAGGTGGTTTCTAAGAACAGAAATTTATTGTCTCACAGTTCTGGAGTCTAGGAGTCTGAATTCAAGGCATCAACAGGGTCATGCTCTCTGCAAATGCTCTAAGGGAGGATCCTTCCTTGACTCTTCTAGCATCCAGTGGTCCCAGGTGGTCGGTCCTTGGCTTGCAGCCATAGCATAACTCCATCACCGTTACATAACCGTCTTTCCCCTGTCTGTCTCTCTGTGTCTCTCCTCCTCTTTTACAAGGACGTCACTCAGAAGGAATTAGGACCCACCCCTCTCCAATATGATCTCATTTTAACTTAACATCTTCAAAGACCCTATTTCTAAACAAGGTCACATTCATAGATATTGTTGTTGGGTGACATAGAGTCGATTCTGACTCATAACGATCCCATGTGACAGAGTAGAACTACCCCATAGGGTCTCCTAGATTGTAATCTTTATGCGAGAAGATCACCAGGTCCTTTCTTCCACCGAGCCCCTGGTGGGTTCGCACCGCTGACCTTTCGGTTAGCAACCGAGTGCTTAGCCATTGCACCACCAGGGCTCCTTTATTCATAGGTACCAGGGGTTAAAATTCAAGCATATGTTTTTAGAGGACACAATTCAATCCATGACAGTGACTACATGGAAATCCACTGTATGGGTGAACCATAATTTACGCATTTTCCTAAGGATGGTTACTTAGGCTGTTTTTGAGTTTTCACTATTGTAAGCAATGTTGAAATAAATATCCATGTATAATTATCTCTTCACATGCATACTTTTTGATACCATCAGGGCATAGTTCTCAAAGTGAGATTGCTAGGTCAAATGGAATAAGCCTTTATATTTTAATAGAGATTACAGGAAATGAATTTATGTTCCCATGAACAATGCATGATAGTTCCATGTTTCACCACAACCTTTCCAACAAGGGAAAATGTCAGTCTCTAAAAAATTTTGATAACCTACTATGTGGAAAAAAAAAAGCTACTCAGGTGGTTTTAACTTTGCATCCTTTTGGTTATCAGGGGAGAGGACAACAAGACCTGGTGGTGATATAGATGCTCGGGGTTTTCCAAAGTCAGTAGTCACCCAGGTTAGTGACTCATCCCTGTCCCTATGCACTAATCTCAGAGCATGTGGAAATTTGGGCCTCACCAGAATGACAAATTTCTATATGCCATGGCCCTTCAGGGGTCACTCATTCATCCATTTATTGAGTACTTACTATTAGCCAAGGACTGTTCTAGATGATGGAGGTAGAGTAGTCAACAAGAGCGACAAGGTTCTTATACTCTTGGAAGCTATGCTCTTTGTGGAAGAGTCAGACAATGAACGAGTAAACACAGATAAGTTTTATAGGGTTGCTCAGAACTGTTAAAGTTTTGAATATTAAATCCTACTATTGTACAATAAGAGACTAGACGGAACCACATCTCCAAATGCTCTTAATAGCTCTTCCTGGTTTTTAAAATTCTAAATCAAGTCCAAAATCCCAATCATCATCCTTCTGTACAAACCTGGTTCTCTCTCCATGTTTCCCATCTCGTTGAACGGGCAAGACTGAAAACTAGGAGCCATCTGTAACATCTCTCTCTCTCTCCTTTACTCTCCAAATAAAAATCCATCATCAAGATTATTTATCCCCTAGGATTTCTGAAATCTCTCTCTCTCTCCATCTTCACTACCACCCTCGTACAAGCTACCATCATTTCTAGCCGGACACTGCCAACAGCTTAACTGGCACCTGCACAAAGGCTGGCTCCTCTCCATGCGGACGCCACACTGCTGCCAGAGTGAGCTTTTCAAAGTATCAATCCCTGCTACCCCTTAAAGACCTCCAGCAGCTTTCCATTACTCTTAAGTAAAACACAAAACCTTCTACTATGACCCATAAAGTCATGCATATCCGGTCCATTCCTCAGTCACAGTGGCATTTTTCCCATCTCTCACACTCACTGAGCTTCTATCCAGTGGTCGTGCACATGCTGTGCCTTTGGTTTGGAATAATCATTTCTCAGCTCTCAACCCAAGCATCACTTCTTCAGGGAGGGCTTCTACTATATGCTCTTGCTGTACCTAGTACCTCTCTTCCATGACTCTTTGCCACTTGTATTTCTATATTTTCTTGTGTGGTTATTTAGTTAATGTCCATCTGCCCCCTAGACCATAAGCCCATGAGGGGTAGGGCTATGTCTGTTTTTGTCTGCCAGCACAATGCCTTACACATAGCGTGCAATAATTGTTTTATGCAAACAGGATAAACTGCTTGGGACAAATTTTAAGCACTCTAAAAATTTAGAAAATAAATGTTCAAGTTAACCAATATAGTATGGCTAGACAAAAAGCAAGGGAGAAGAGGGGTATGTATTGAGGGAAAGGGTGGCAATAAGAGCATGTCCCATATCAGCAGGGGCAAGGCTGCCCAAGTTAATGACGCCAGAATTAGTAAGCCTTGAATTCTAAACAAAGAGCTTTAGCCCATCTTAGAAGGTACGGGGAGCTAGTGGAGGTTCTTGGATGGAGGATTAGAGAGAAGGAGGAAAGATTAACCTAGGTAGGTTAACCTATTAGCTGGGGAGAGGATGTTGGAAGTAGAGAGGTAGCAGGCCTAGAGGAAACGGGATGGTTAGGATGCTTAACGTAGGTTACTGTGAGGTTTGTTGCCTGGAATTAAAAAAAGAAGGGGTAGATCCTAGGACTAAGCAATAGAACTCGGAGATTAACTGGGAATGGGGAATGAAGAAAGTATCAAAGCTGCTTTCCTCTGACCCCACCTTACCATGAGATCCGCAGATTGGGGGATCCAGAAATAAAGACTGGAGAAAGACAAGACATGCTCGGTCTTCCCAATTCTTAAAACAGACACTTTCATTCTCCTTCACGGACTTCCAATAAAGAAATAAATTACTATGCTGAAAGAAAGCCAGGAGTACTGTACATTAATTACCCACCATCACATTCCACTTCGTTGTTGGGCAAGGTGTTTCTTTATTAGCATTTAGACACCCAGGAGGCAACCATTCTGCTTTTATTTCTGAATACCAGATTCAACTAAACAAGACAAACCTGCTCCATGGTATGAACTAGGGAACAGAGCAGTGGACCAAGAGTAAGAACAACAGGGTTCTGGTCCCAGCTCTCAAACTAACTCCATTGTGCCTACCTAAGTTGCATGACTTCCCTGGACCCAGGTTTCCTCATCTGTAAATCTGGCCAGGAAGGGAGAGCGGGGGCCAGAAGTGATTTTTGCCCGTGTCCCACTCAGCACTGAGATTCTGGGGAAGTATCTCAGGGACGATTATTGGGGCAAAGAAGAAGCTAAGTGAGCAGTCTCCCATCCACCACCCACACCCCCTTCATCTTGAGGTGCTCCAATTCATTGCTCACCATATCAGCAATTGTTATAAAATTTTACCAAGTCTCACAACAGGGGGTCCAGGACAGAGCTGGAGAGAAATGCAGAACAAAATTCTAACTCACAAAAGAAGACCAGACTTACTGGCCTGACAGAGACTGGAGAAACCCCGAGAGTATGGCCCCCGGACACCCTTTTAGCTCGTTAATGAAGTCACTCCCGAGGTTCACCGTTCAGCCAAAGATTAGACAGCCCCATAAACAAAATGAGACTAACAGGGCACAACAGCCCAGGGACAAGGACTAGAAGGCAGGAGGAGACTGGAAAGCTGGTAACAGGGAACCCAGGGTCGAGAAGGGAGAGTGTTGACATGTCGTGGAGTTGTTAACCATCGCCATAAAACAATATGTGTACTAACTGTTTAATGAGAAACAATTTGTTCCGTAAACCTCCATCTAAAGTACAATTAAAAAAAAAGAAAAAAGAAAGTAATGCTCAGGTTTGTCATGCATAAACTCATTTCATAAAAAAAAAAAAAAAAGTTATCAAGTCTTCAGCATGAGCACCCACATCCCCAGCCCACCCCCACCCCCACCCCCAAGCGAAAGTTATAGGTCTAGATGCTCTCTAAGAACCTTGGCCCTTAGAGGCCTCCTGATTTCCCAAAGAAGGATAACACAGATCCATAGTTGCGTGGACATGAAAGTTAGCACCACTCTGTGATCTTAAAAATTTTTTTACAAATGCACAAATGACACATGCGCTTTCAGAATTTGGGGGGAAAACTAAACTTTCACCCCAAGAATAAACTTGAGGTCAGATGAAGGTAACCAATAACGCAAAAGGTCTGCAGATACCTGTACAGTAAAACCTGCAAAAGCCGGAACATGCGTAAGCTGGAAACCGGTCAGAGAAGGAAGGAAAACTTAAATATTTTCTGCTAAAATGAGTTATAGAAAAGTGGTAACACTGTATCCTCTCAAAGACGGAAAACCTGCGAGACCCGGAAGACAAAAAACCGAGGCGGTCCCCCGAGTTCCGGCTCTCGCAGGTTTCACCGTATAGACGGAGATCCGGCAGGAGTGGTCAAAGGGGACTTTGGCCTCATCTCAATGATTTGTTTCGTTTAAGGAGCCAGTATTCATGTACCACTGGTGTAATAAAAATTCCTTTCTTTTACAATAAAAACACTTCAGAGACCTACAGAAGGACTGTGACAACTGATGTCTACGCAGCTGAGCGCACAGACTGTGGTAACGTCACAGGACGCCCTGACCTCTGAGGCTTCATCAGAGGCCCCAAGCCGCACTGACAAGTGGGTGCCTCAACCTGACACAGTGGCATCACAAGCCCAAACTTCCCGTTTCTGGGAACTTAGATGCTAACCAGAGAGTTGTGTCGGCTTTTCCTTAGAAACAGAAGAGAACAAGGTCATGGACCAAAATGAGCACATTCTAGTACAGAGTTTCTCAAACTGCATATCGTAGCTCTCGGCGGGTCTTGAGAAAATCAGTTTAGTGAATGTTTCTGTTTAATATTGTCAATTTGGGGATTAAAAACCAAAAAATAAAAGACCAACAAAACAAACCTATTGCTGTCGAGTCAATTCCGACTCACAGTGACCCCATGTGTCACAGAGTAGAATTTCTCCAGAGGGTTTTCTTGTCTGTAATCTTTATGGAATCAGATTGCCAGGTTTTTCTTCCTCAGAGATGCTAGGTGGGTTTGAACCACCAACCGTGAGGCTAAGAGATGAGCACAAACTGTTGGTGCCACCCAGAAACCTAATTTTGGGATTATACTCTATGAATTTAAATATTACTAAAATGATGCCTATTTTATTATTACTTTATCTGACACAGTGGCAAGATTTTCTGTGAGGCTTTTGTTCCTATTTTGTAAGTATATGTATATGTGTGTGTGTGCGTCAGGTCCCATTATAAACTATTTCTGACTGGGACCTATGAAAAAAACGTTTGAAAGTCACTGCTTTAGTAGATACTGGGAGCAAGAGAGGAAGCTTAATTTTCAGTTTGGTCTGACAGACATTTTGAAAGTTTAGTTTAAAAATAAAGAAGGAGATGGCTGGTGGGGAGGGAGCCAGTATTTCTTCAGTGATGACCACCGCAGTTGCAGATACTGTGCTAGATACTTCTTGATCTTAATTCACCCAACAACCAAAATCACTCGTGGGTGCAGGATGGGGAGGAGCTTGTTAGGAATTTCACCTGTTTTCTAGTCAAAGGGAGTTTATGTAATCTGTCTGGAGTCAGAGCTAGTAAGAAGTTGACTCAGGATTCCAACCTGATGGTCACTTGACTGTTAACTCACAGCTTCTTAGCCACAGGAGAAGCCATAGGAAAAGCTTAAATTGTTTCTTTTAAGTTAGCTTTAACTACAATGAGATACCATCTCACCCCAACAAGGCTAGCATTAATCCAAAAAACACAGAATAATAAATACTGGAGAGGTTGCGGAGAGACTGGAACACTTGTACACTGTTGGTGGGAATGTAAAATGGTACAACCACTTTGGAAATCGATTTGGCACTTCCTTAAAAAGCTAGAAATAGAAGCACCATATGATCCAACAATCCCACTCCTTGGAATACATCCTAGAGAATTAAGAGCCATCACACGAACAGATATATGCACACCCATGTTCATTGCAGCACTGTTCACAATAGCAAAAAGATGGAAACAACCTAGGTGCCCATCAACTGACAAATGGATAAACAAATTGTGGTATATCCACACAACGGAATACTACGCAACGATAAAGAACAACGATGAAGCCATGAAACATACCATGGAGGAATCTGGAAGGTATTATGTTGAGTGAATTTAGTCAGTCACAAAAGGACAAATACTGTATAAGACCACTATTATAAGAACTCAAGAAAAGGTTTAAACATAGAAGAAAACATTCTTTGATGGTTACAAGGGTGGGGAGGGAGGGAGGGGGTATTCACTAACTAGAAAGTAGACAAGAATTCTCTTAGGTGAAGGGAAGGACAGCACACTCTACAGGGGAAGTCAGCTCAAATGAACTAAACCAAAGCTAAGAAGTTTCCTGAATACAACCAAACACTTTGAGGGACAGCGTAGCAGGGGCGGGGGTCTGGGGACCATGGTTTCAGGGGACAGCTAGGTCATTTGGTATAACAAAGCTTATTAAGAAAATGTTCTGCATCCCACTTTGGTGAGTGGTGTCAGCAGTCTGAAAAGCTAGTAAGCAGCCATCTAAGATGCATCAATTGGTTCCAACCCACCTGGAGTAAAGGCGAATGAAGAACACCATAGACACAAAGAAAGTACTAGCCCAAGAGACAGAAAGGGCCACAAAAACCAGAGACTCCATATAGCCTGAGACCAGAAGAACTAGACGGTGCCCGGCTACCACAATGACTGCCCTGGCAGGGAACACAACAGAGAGTCCCTGACGGAGCAGGAGAAAAAAATTCTAGTAAAAAGACCATACGTAATGGTTTGATTGAGACGGGAGGGACCCTGGAAGACATGGCCCCCAGACTCTCTGTTAGCCCAAAACTAAAAACATTCCCGAGGCCAACTCTTCAGACAGAGATTAGACTGGACTATGGGACATAAAATGATACTTGTGAAGAGCGTGCTTCTTAGCTCAAGTAGATACATGAGACTAAACGGGCAGCTCCAGTCCAGAGGTGAGATGAGAAGGTAGAGAGGGTCAGGAGCTGGTTGAATGGACACGGGAAATCTGGGGTGGAAAGGAAGTGTGCTGCCAGTATAGGGAGAGCCACTCGGGTCACAAAACAATGTACGTATACATTTTTAGATGAGAGACTAACTTGAATTGTAAACTTTCACTTAAAGCACAACAATAAAAAATAATAATAATAAAGTTAGCTTTAAAAAAAATCTAAACCATAAAAACCTGTTTCCATCAAATTGATCCTGACTCATGGCGATCCCATGTATGTCAGAGTAGAACTGTGTTCCACAGGGTTTTTCAATGGCTGATTTTTTTGAAAGTGGATTGCCAGGCCTTTCTTCTGAGGAGCCTCCTGGTGGACTCCAACTGCTAACCTTTGTTAGCAGTCAAATGTGTTAACTGCTTGCATCACCCAAAAACCGAAAACCAAACCCATTGCCAGCGAGTCAATTCTGACTCTTAGCGACCCTATAGGACAGTAGAACTGCTCCATAGGGTTGTCAAGGAGTGGCTGGTGGACTCAAATTGCCGACCTTTTGGTTAGCAGCCGAGCTCTTAATCACTGCACCACCAGGGCTCACCCAGGGACTCCTAACAACAACAAAAAAATCTACCTGGGTCTGAATCATGACCACCATCATCACAATGGCCAACGTTACTGAGCCCTTACTTTGTTCCAGGCACTGTGTTAAGTGCTTTAAAACTTTCCACAAAATCCTTGTGAGATATGTACTATTATGCTCATTTACTGGAGGCTTTGAGTATTTGAGTAGCTTGCCCAGAGTCACACAGACATCATAGATGCGAAGTCCAAACCCACATTAAACAGCTGAACAGCTTTAGCTACATTTCCTATACCTATTCCGGGAAAATATCTACTAAAATAGCTATTTCCTCCTCAAAGTGTTGGATTCAAAAGAACTGACATCTCAATTTTTCATCTGTGAGATGGGAGAGTGAGGTTAGATGTTCACTTAGGACTTTTCACTGCCAGCACTCTCTGGTTCAAGAATGTGTCCTGCAGGTGGGCTTCCGTTTACAGAATGTCAGGCAAACACCCCAGACTGTATTACTGTACTACTTCCGCGTCCTGGCAGCCAACACTGCAGGGCTGGTTCATGAACACTCAGAGCTCTGCTTTCTGAAGTTCTTGCCCATTTAGTAATTTGCTTACTATAATAATATAAGCTTTGCATAAAATCACTGTATTTGAAAAATGTTCAGTGTTCAACTCACTTCGTAAGAATTGGACAATTTTAAAAACATCATGCTGGCAATTTAAGGATTGGGGTTCATATCCTAGTGAGATTTTTGTCTGTGAGGCTTCTTTTTCTTATTCTATAGAGCCAGATGGCTGCTGGCGGTGAAGTCCTAATTCTAGGGACAGGATACCCTGGGGCAGAAGTGGAAGCAGACCTCTATTTTCCTGAAAAGGCAGCTCCAGCAGCTTCAGAAATCCCCAGTAGCTGTGAAGTTTGAGTTGACCAGGCAAGGCATGGGAGAGAAGACTGTGCAAGACAGAGAGCTGTTTTACGAATTCGCATTCACAGACTAAGCTGGTGACTGCTCAAGTGGAATTTTCACCCATTTCCTTGTACATCATGGGTGTCCAACATCTAGTCTTGTCAGCTTCAGACAATTTACAGGAAGGACTTATCGCTATGAGTCGGAATCAACTCGACGGCAACGGGTTTAGTTTTTTTTTTGGTTTTCTATCTGCAGAGAGCATTTTAAGCCAGAAGGCCTTGGGGATATCAGTGTTCTAGTCTACCTGCCCTTTTGTAATCTCCCTCTCTTCTCTCTGCAGCATTAAACTTTTCTTAAGTTATTGTTGAATCCTGTCTGAATATCTGGTTACACCTGAGGGATTCCCATGTCTTATCAAGCTTGTAAACATGGAATTCTGCCTGCACCGTCATATTACATCTTTTCCTTCAGAAAAATACAAGACTAATTGGTTTGTGAATAAACTCTGGGCTGACCTTCCACTGAGAACTTAGAGGTAAGAGAGCCAGCTAGTCCCAAAAGAGGAAAAAATAAAGATAAAATGAAATAAAACCTTTACAGAGGGCTGAACTTCCAAGCAGACTTCTAAGTTCTTATTTTTAGGGTCACTCCACCTTAATTTGGAAAGGCTGAAGAAGCCTTCACATTCTGTCACTCGGCTATAGCTGGTTTCACTCACGCAGACACACTTCTGACGTATTTCCAACAGATACGTGGAGACCGAAGAACCTGCTTTCCCAAGTAGACAGGGGACTTGAGAGAAGGGTAAGAGGGTGAAAGGGGGGGGGGGGGGCTGAAGAGCTGATGGGGAGATACCAAGGGAGAAGGGAAGTTGGGTAAGGGGGTGGATACACAGAAAGTAGGAAAGTGAGGCTGAGGACAGTTGGCAAAGAGTCACACGTTACTGTTTCTGAAAAAAAGATTCTGAAGCATACGGAGCATTTCTTTACATGCTGAGGACATATTATAACCTCCCAGGAGTAAAACAAAGGCATTTCTGGGCCAAGTTTTATCTAAAAGCAAGTAAAAGATGAAAGAGAATAGTAACTAGGAATTTCAGGAGTGGTGTGTCTGCTTCTGTCGATCCAGTTTTAGAGACCGAGAGGTGCCTAGTGAATGCCGGAGAGGAAGTTCAGACGCTCTGGGTTTCTTTGTTAGCTGCACCTGTTTTCGAAAGGACCCGGACTAATAAATGAGGAAAACAACAGGTTCCCACAAGCAGAAACTCGATCCAGTTCCCTGCACCTCCTGGCACCCGTGCAAGAGCCACCGGAGCGCGGCCCAGGCCTCCACTGCCCTACCTGTGGCCAGTTCTGCAAGGCCAGGCAACAATGGCTTCCTGTCTAGTTGGGCCCCGAGTGGGTCCCCTTTTCTCACGGCTCACCTGCTGGGAGCCAGGTGACAAGGAGCAGCCAAGGTGCCGGCAGCTCAGGACCCATGCCAGCCCCTCTCAGGCCCCTTTCAGCTCAGGGGCTTCATCAGCTGCCACCTGGGACGCACCACTTCTCGATGGAATCCCTCCGGTTTCCTCACTGAGCGCAGCGAGGCCGGAGGCTCCCCTCGGGTCCCCCGGCAGGTGACGCGCAGCTCATCCCCACCTGGGGCGCTCCCGCGGCTCCGCCTCGCGCACCGAGCTGCCGCCGCTTCCTGCCCCGCCCCTGGCTAGTGCAAGACAAAGGCCACCTTCCCTACCAGCCACCACCCCCTCTGCAGGCTGCCAGGTAATTCTTCTCACTAAAACGCGGTCTGCTGCGACTCGCCCCTCCCGCCGAGAAGTTACCATTTCCTCACAGAATTTCTCAGAAAAGTCTCACCCCTTCCACATTTCTCCTCCTCTGCTCGCCAGAACTATGTAGATATAACTTTGTAGGTGGTATTTCCTGCATTTATTTCCATTCACTCATGTGTGCGTGGAAAACAAGTTTTTCCACTAAAAAAGACATTAATATAAAGTTCATGTATAATGTCTGTTCAGGTTTTTTCAGAAACTGAAGATGTAGGTATGAACTAAAGAAATAGACTCTATTTTCCACAATTATAAAAGTAACAGATGCTCATTATAGAAAAATTATAAAGGTATAAACTAATGGAAGTAAGAAGAAAATCCTATTCCCAGCACTCATGAGTAGGCATTGTTAAAGTTGGTATATTTCTTTTTAGACATTTAAAAATTTCAGTTCTTATACAGTTGTGTTAATACTCTTTTTGCTGTCCTGAGTTTCCTAAAATTTTCCAAAACTACCATAAAGATTAATTTAATTTAATATATTTCATTTTGTGGATGTATCATACGTTTACATATTCTCCTAACACTGGAAAACTTGACATATCGGAAGTGAAATTGTATATACTGATAAGCAATATATATGTTTAGACAAATTAATTTCATATCTCTATTCTAGTCGCTATGAGTCGGAATGGACTCGACAGCAATGGATTTGGTTTGGGTTTTTTTTTTTTTGGTATTCCAAACCAAAACCAAACGCATTGCTGCCTAGTCATTCCAACTCATAGTGACCCTATAGAATAGAGTAGAACTGCCCCATAGGGTTTCCAAGGCTGTAATCTTTATGGAAGCAGATTGCCACATCTTTCTCCTGAGGAGAGGCTGGTGGGTTGAACCGCCAACCTTCAGGTTAGCAGCTGAGCTCTTTGACCACTGTGTCGCAAGGACTGCTTATATCTCTACTACAGCCTTGGAAACCCTGTGGGGCTGTTTTACTCTGTCTTATAGGGTCACTATGAGTCGGAATGGACTCCACAGCACACAACAATTACAATTTCTACCCTAGTCCTAATGAACAACCAATGAAGTACTCAACAAAGTGATCAGAATCTACCAAAGGCACTCTAAAATTCAAGGGAATCCACAACGCCAACCCTAAATTCAGACTTTTAGCCTCCAGAACAGTGCAAAATACATTTCTGTGGTTTTAAGCCACCCAGTTTGTGGTACTTTGTTACAGCAGCCCTAGGGAACTAATACGCCTTACCCTGAGCCCGTTGCCGTCAAGTCAACTGCGACTCATAGCGACCCTACAGGACAGAGTAGAACCGCCCCGTAGAGTTTCCAAGGAGTGCCTGGTGGATTTGAACTCGCGACCTTTTGGTTAGCAGTCGTAGCTCTTAACCACTGTGCCACCAAGTTTTCCTCCTAGTAAAAACAAACGAAAGAAAAGAAGTTGGTGAATGAATGGGTGAATGAATGAACAAACCAGCAGCCTTCAGTCCTGGGATATCTCTTTACCATCCTGCATGCAGCTCAGCAGTCCTGAAGGACCTCAGCCATTCCACAGTCAAAGACTCCAGGTCCCTGTGGCAGGCCATCTAGGTTGGCCTTCTTCCATGGCAGAAACCCACAAGGACAGGTAAAACAAAACAGGAGGAAGGCACTCTTGCCTTTAGGAGCCAACCAATCAATGACAATTTAAGTTGGAAAGTCGTATATATACTGGTCAATGTAACTAGACAGCAAGTGGCACAGTGGTTCAGCTGTCACCTGCTAACTGAAAGGTTGGTGGTTCAAACCCACCAGCCACTCCATGGGAGAAAGATGTGGCAGTCTGATTCTGTAAAGATCACAGCCTTGGAAACCCTGTGGGGTAGTTCTACTCTGTCCTATAGGATTGCTATGAGTCAGAATCGACCTGACGTCAATGGATAGGTTGGGTCATTTTCTACACCTCTGGCTTGTCAGGAATATTTCGTACATGCTGTTCCATGGAACAGTAGTTTTATGGAATGTTTTATACATAGTGTACGAAAAAAGGGCTCTGTGATCAAATAAATTCAAGAAATGCTGGATTAAACTAAATGAAACTTTTTCCTCCAGAATTTGTCAAACCGTTAGGGTGCTACCATACTTTGGAATCTCCAAGGGATTATGGCATGCAGCATTTCCAAACTTATTTAACCATAAATCCCTTTTGTGCTCACATATATCTCAGGGAAGATGTTCCATAAAGCACAGTTTGGGAAATCCTGGTGGTCTAAACCAAACATAATTGGGGAGCTAAGTTGGAAACTTCTATAGAGACAAAAAATGACTTCAATAAAAGTTATCCCAAGTATCGTAGAATTAGAATTTCCTTATTTTCTCTTGGGAATCATTCATTCTATTGACCACCTACATCCATTGCTTCTCTTGAAATGAACACTTAGGCTAATTTTACTTATATCTGTTTCTCTGTTGACTACTTTTTTTTTCTTCACCATTTATTATGTACTGTGTACTAGGAGCCCTGGTGGTGTAGTGGTTGAGAGTTACGGCTGCTAACCAAAAGGCTGGCAGTTCAAATCCACCAGCTGCTCCTTGGAAACCCTATGGGGCAGTTCTACTCTGTCCTATAGGGTCACAAAGAGTCAGAAACTTGATGGCAACAGATCTGGTTTTCGGTATGTACCAACCAATGTTCAAAGTGCTTTATATGTATTATCTCATTAAATACACAGATAGGTGGGTTTCCATTGTTTTTTCTTCCATTATCTCTGTGACCTCAGCCTCAGAACAAGGAGATAAGGGGGATTTTTTCTCTCTAGTGTTTCTTCCTCTTCTGGCAAGGCTCGGTTTGCTGGGCAGACTGGAAGCTTCTCTGAGATGATGAGCTCACTACGTGCACATCTCAGTAGGGATCAGTTAGGGACAGAATACCCTGTTCTTTCCAGCCTACCCTGGAGGGTCTGATTAATTTAGTCTATGGGGAGGCCCAGGAAGCAGTATTTTTTTAAAGTTTCCAGGTGGTTCTTACATGCAGCTAGAGTTGAGAACCACCAGTTGAAAGGTGAGCTGAATGAGATAATGTCCTGCAACTTTGCGACCAAATAGGGCATTCCCCAGGGCAGTCCTTAAATGGAACAATACATTTCCCATCTCAGCTTCTCTTGGATAACTGCTTCGCCACCACTTTGAGTGACAGAATGAGGAGTTTCTACTCCAAACACGATAGCCATGTGCCACTTTCCCCCTTGCTTGCTTCTCCACTAGGATAGCATAACATATTCATGCTACATTCACATGGGAGTGAATCTCAGGACATTATCACCAAGTAGCTGTTTTACCCTAAACAAGTAACACAGCTGCTCTGAGCCTTAGTTTCTTTATTTATGAAACAAAGGAGTTACTGTACTTGGGATAACTTTCTGAGAAGCTCTGACAAGTCTGTGGAGACACCTCAGAGGTTGCCTCCTGCAGGGAGGTTGGTTTGAAAAATCACTAGACAAAATGATCCAGAAAGCCTTTTCCAGCACCAACAACCTACAATTCTAAATTTTACAAAATAGATTGATGTTAAGGAGCCTGGATGGTGCAAGGGGTTTGCAATTGGCTGCTAACCGAAAGCTTTGTGATTCAAAACCACCCAGTGGCTCCACTGAAGAAAAGGCCTGGCAGTATGCTTCTGTAAAGATTATAGCCAAGAAAACCCATCGGAGCAATTCTATTCTGTAACCCGTGGAGTTGCCATGAGTCAGGGGCCAACTCAACGGCAGCTAACAACAACAACAACAGACTGATTGATGTTACAACCAAAGTCTACCAGGCTTTGAGGCCTGCCAAAGATTATATTTACCAACATTGGTCTAAAGCAGGTATTACAAACCGGCTATTTGCAAACCAAATCCAGGACAGATGTGTATTGTTTTGCCTACAGAGGGATTTCCCCCCCCCCCTTTCTTTATCTTTTTTTTTTTTTTTTTCAGAAGCATGAATTTTTAGAATTATTATTATTGAGAGAAATTCCATCTAAATATAGTAAAAAAAGAAATACAAGCAGAAAAGATTTTTGTTTCTTTTTATATAGTTGTATCACAGGTGATTCTCATATGTGTTCCCAAATTTTCAGAAGTAACCCTGAGATTCCCTGAGGCTTTGCAATGTTAAGTTGTACTAAATTCTAGCTGTCAGATCCTTTATCTTTATTTTAAAACTTTAAAAAATTGAAGTATAAGACAGTTCTTAAATATGCACAAATTAGGGGTATTTGGCTCAATGCATTCATGGCTAATGGGTTACACAATGTAAACACACCTGTGTAACCCTACCCAGGAGTTTAAATTTATGATCTTTGAATGTGACTTGGGCTTAGTGAATCATGCCTAATGAATAGGTTGGCAGAAGTATGATGTGTTATCGCTGAAATTAGATTATAAAAGGCATCATAACTTTTTCCTTTCTCATTGGGGCCATTTGCTGTAGGGGAAACCAGCTGCCATGTCATGAGAACACTCAGGCAGTCCTAGGAGGAGGTCCACATGGCCAGGAACTAAGTCCTTCTGCCAATACTCACATGAATAAGCCATCTTGGAAGCAACTTTCCCAGTTGTAGTCAAGTCTTTAGAAGAGTTGACATCTTGACTGTAACTTCACGTGGATATCCAGTTGTCTCAGCACCATTTGTTGAAGATACTATTCTTTGCCCTTTTAACAGCCTTGCCATCTGTCTTAGGCTGGTTCTCTAGAGGAGCAAAACCAGTAAAGTGTGTAAGTATATATAGAGAGAGAGATGTATCAAGGAAATGGCTATTCGGTTGTTGAGGCTGGAACGTCTCAAGTCTGTGAGTCAGGATAAAGGCTTCTCCTGATTCACATAGCCACAGGGGCTGATGAACCCAAGATCAGCAGGTCGGAGAGCAGGGTTCTTGCTCACAGGTTGTAAAGGTCGAAGAATCCCAAGATCCACAGGCAAGACCGAAGGTAAGCTGCTAGCTCAGGGCCCAAGAGCAGGAGGTCAGAAGAACAGGAGCCAGCTTCAGGATCCAGAGCCAGCAAAAGCCCACGAGCCTTGCCAGAATGTCCATTTACATTTGATGCAGGCCACACATCCAAGGAAACTCCCTTTCAACTGATTGGCTACTCATGGCAGATCCCATCATGGAGGTGATGACATTATATCAAATCTCATCATGGAAGTGATCACAACATCATGCGATTGTCAGACCACTGAGAATCATGTCCCAGCCAAGTTGACATACAACCTTAACCACCACAGCACCCTTGTCAAAAATCAGTTGACTGTAGTTGTATGGGTTTATTTCTGGATTCTCAATTCTATTACATGCATCTATATGTCTATTCTTATGCCTGTACCACACTGTCCTGATTACTGTAGCTTTCTAGTAAGTTTTGAAATCAGGAAGTGTGAGTCCTCCAACTTTGCTTTTCTTTTTCAAGATTGTTTTGGCTATTTGAAGTCCACTGCAATTTAAGTTTGGACCTTCCATTTCTGCAAAAAACAAACAAAAAACAGCAATTGGGATTTTGCTAAGGATTACATTGAATCTGTAGATGACTTTGGGGAGTATTGCCATTTTGTTATTTTTATGTGCTGTTGAGTCAGCTCCGACTCATAGCAACCTTGTATATAATAGAATAAAATGTTGCCCAGTCCTCTGCCATCCTCACAATACCAAGTATGTTTGAGGCCATAGTTGCAGCCACTGCATCAGTCCCTCTCACTGACAGTCTTCTCTTTTTTGCTGACCCTCTACTTTACCTAGCATGATGTCCTTCTTCAGGGACTGGTCCCTCCTGATAACATGTCCAAAGGAAGTAAGATGAAATCTGGCCATCCTCACCTCTAAGAAGCATTCTGGATGTACTTCCTCCAAGGCAGATTTGTTTGTTCTTCTGGCAGTCCAAGGTATATTCAATATTCTTTGCCAACACCACAGTTTGAAGGTATCAATTCTTTGGTCTTCTTTTTCATTATCCAGCTTTCACATGTATATAAGGTGATTGAAAATACCATAGCTTGGGTCAGGCACACCTTAGTTATCAAAGTGACATCCTCGCTCTTTAGAACCTTTAAGCGGTATTTTGCAGCAGATTTACCCAGTGCAATACATCATTTGATTTCTTGACTGCTGCTTCCATAGGCATTGATTGTTGATCCAAGTAAAATGAAATCCTTGATAACTTCAGTATTTTTTCCATTTATCATGATGTTGCTTATTGGTCTAGTTGTGAGGATTTTTCTTTTCTTTATGTTGAGGTATAATCCATACTGAAGGCCATAGTCTTTGATCTTCATCAGTAAGTGCTTCAAGTCCTCTTTATTTTCAGCAAGCAAGGTTGTGTCATCTGCATATTGCAAGTTGTTAATGAGTCTTCCTCCAATCCTGATGCTGCGTTCTGCTTCACATAGTCCAGTTTCTTGGATTATTTACTCAGCATACAGATTGAATAAGTAAGGTGAAAGGATATAACCCCGCCGCACACCTTTCACTATTTGAAACCATGCAGTATCCCTTCCAACACTGTCGTACTGTGGAGGCTTGCGTGTTGCTGTGATACTGGAAGCTTTGCAACCAGTATTTCAAATACCAGCAGGGTCACCCTTGGTGGACAGGTTCCACTGGAGCTTCTAGACTAAGACAAGCTAGGAAGAAGGACCTGGCAGTCTACTTCTGAAAAAATTGGCCAGTGCAAAAGGGTAAGCCAAAAGGAGGAAGACCCACAATGAGATGGATTGACACAGTGGCTGTAACAATGGGCTCAAGCGTAACAACAATTGTGAGGCTGGCACATGACCGGGTAGTGTTTCCATTCTGTTGTACATAGGATGGCTATGAGTTGGAACCAACTCAACAACACTAACAACAACAGCAACAGTATCCCCTTGCTCTGTTTGAACAACTGCCTCTTGATCTATATATAGGCCCCTCATGAGCTGAGCACAATTAAGTGTTCTGGAATTCCCATTCTTCATAACGTTATCTGTAATTTGTTATGATCCACACAGTTGAATACCTTTGCATAGTGAATAAACCACAGATAAACATCTTTCCAGTATTCTCTGCTCTCAGCCAAGATCCACCTGACTTCAGCAATGATTTACCTTATTCCACGTCCTCTTTTGTATCTGGTTTGAATTTCTGGCAGTTCCCTGTTGATGTACAGCTGCAGCCTCTTTTTTTATTATCTTCAGCAAAATTTTCCTTGCATGTGATGTTAATGATATTATTGTTCAGTAATTTCCACATTCCGTTGGATCATCTTTCTTTGGAATGGGCACGAATATGAATTTCTTCTAGTCATTTGGGCAGGTGGCTCTCTTCCAAATGTAGCCCTTCCAGCATTGCGTCTATTTGTTGAAGCATCTCGGTTGGTATTTCATCAATTCCTGGAGCCTTGTTTTTTGCCAAAGCCTTCAGCACAGCTTGAATTTCTTCCCTCAGTACTGTTGGTTCTTAATGATATGCTACCTCTTGAAATAGTTGAGCATTGACCAGTTCTTTTTGATAGAGTGACTGTGTATTCTTTCTCTCTTCCTTTGATGCTTTCTGTGTCATTCAATTTTTTGCCCTTAGGATCCTTCAATATTATGACTCGTTACTTGAATATTTTTTTTCAGTTCTTTTAGCTTGAGAAATAACAAGTGTGTTCTTTCCTATTGGTTTTCTGACTCTAAGTTTTTGTGTATTTCATTATAATAGTTTACCTTGTCTTCCTCAGCCGCCCTTTGAAATCTTCTGTTCACCTCTTTTACTTTATCATTTTTTCCATTCACTAGCTACTCTGAGCTCAAGAGCAAGTTTCTTCTGACGTCCACTTTGGTCTTTTCTTTCTTTCTTATATTTTTACTGACCTTTTACTTTCTTCATGTATGATGTCCTTGATGTCATCCCACAACTCTTTTGGTCTTTGGTCATTAGTGTTCAGTGCATCAAATCTATTCTTGAGATGATCTCTAAATTCAGGCAGGATATGTTCAAAGTTGTAATTTACCTCTCATGGACTTGCTTTAATTTTTTTCAACTTCAATTCGAACTTGCATGTGAGCAATTGATAGTCTGTTCCACAGTTGGTGCCTGGCCTTGTGCTGACTGATGATGTTGAGCTTCTCTATCATCTCTTTCCTCAGATGTAGTTACTTTGATTCATGTGTATTCTATCTGGCAAGGTCCAGGTGTACAGTCATCATTTGTGTTGTTGATAAAAGGTATTTCTGATGAATATTTGTGGAATGTTCATTGGTCTTGCAGAATTTTATCATGCAATCTCTGGCATTGTTTCTATCAACAAAGCCATATTTTCCAGTACTGATCCTTCTTCTTTGTTTCCAACTTTTGCATTCTAATTACCAATAATTATCAATGCATCTTGATTGCCTGTTCGATCAATTTCAGACTACAGAAGTTGGTAAAAATCTTCAGTTTCTTCATTTTTGACCTTAGTGGTTGGTGCATAAATTTGAATAATAGTCATATTAACTGGCCTTCCTTGTAGGCGTATGGATATTATCCATCACTGACAGTGTTGTACTTCAGGATAAATCTTGAAATGTTGTTTTTGACAATGAATACAGTGCTATTTCTTTTCAATTTGTCATTCCCATGTAGTAGACTGTATGATTGTCCGATTCATAATGGCAAATACCAGTCCATTTCAGCTCAGTAGTGCCTAGGATATCGATCTTCAAGCATTCCATAAACAATATTAAGTCTTTCAAGCTTTGATCAAGACCGTTTATTTAGGTCTTCTTTAATTTTTTTTTCAACAGAGTTTTGTAATTTTCATTGTACAAGTCTTTCACCACCTTGGTTAAATTTATTTCTAAGTATTTTATCCTTCATTATGCTATTGTAAATGGAATTTTTTCTCAATTTCCTTTTCAGGTTGTTCCGTGCTAGTATATAGAAATACAACTGATTTTTGTATGTTGATCTTGTATCCTGCAACTCTGCTAAATTTGTTTATTAAATCTAATAGAAGTGTGTGTGTGTGTGTGTGTGTGTGTGTGTGTGTGTGTGTGTGTGTGTGTGTGTATTTGCATCATTGGGTGTTGCAGCTCCTCACACGGGGCACCATCTGTCGCAGCGGTGACGGTTGTCGGGGTGGCGGAGACAGTAACCAATGCCACAACTCTTACAGAGAAGTGGGGCCAGGAGGGTCACTCTGAGGAGTCGAACCTCAGCTTCAGTCCCAGGAGTTTCTTTTATAGTCAATACAGCAAACAGTGAATCAAATAACAGAACAAAAGGCAAGGGAGGAGGAATTCAGGTAAACAAGCCAATCAGTACTGGGTTTGGAAAAACAAGTCCCGACAAGTCTCAACATGTTGGGGACAAGTCTCAACATGTTGTGCAGCACAGAGGTCTTTATACATCCATATTTTAATGGCACAGTTGGGGAATAGAGATAGTTCTATTTCTTTCCAATTTGGATGCTGCTTATTTCTTTTTCTTGCCTAATTGTGCTGGCTAGAACTTCTAGTACAATGTTTAATAGAAGTGGCAAAAGTAGGCACCCTTTTCTTGTTCTTTATCTTAAGGGGAAAACTTTCGGTCTTTCACCATTAAGTATTATGTTAGCTGTGGGCTTTTCATGAATGTCCTTTGTTGAGAAACTTCCCTTGTGTACCTAGGGTTTTTAAATGGTTTTATCATAAAAACATGTTGGATTTTTTCAAATGCTTTTTCTGCATCAATTGAGATTATCATGTGGGGTTGTTATTCTATTAAAGTGGTGTATTACATTCATTTTTTTTTTCTTTATTTTGAACCACCCTTGCATTTCTGAGATAAATCCCACTTGGCCATGGTATATAATCCTTTTAATATGCTGCAGAATTTGATTTCTAATATTTTGTTAAGGATTTTTGCATCTATATTTATAAGGATTATTAGTCTATAGTTTTTTTTCCTTGTGATGTCTTTGCCTAGCTTTGATAACAGGGTAATACTAGCCTTATAAAGTGAGTTAGGAAATATGCTTTTCTCTTCTATTTTTTGGAAGAGTTTGAGAAGCATTAGTGTTAATTTGTCTTTAAATGTTTGGTAGAATGCACCAGTGAAGTTATCTGGTCCTGGGCTTTCCTTTGTTGGGAGATTTTTTTTTTTTCTTTTTAATTTTGGTGAAATTACACAGCATTTTCAACAATTTCTACATGTACAATTCAGTGACATTGTTTACATTCTTCAAGTTGTGCTACCATTCTGTCTATCCTTTTCCACATTATTCTACCACCACTATCTTAAACTCACTGTCTCCTAAGTTTCCCATCCAATCTTTCAAGTTGCTATTGTCAGTTTGATCTCACATAAATAATTCTTTAAAAGAGCACAATGCTCAAAGCAGACATACCTTACTAATTAAAATAAGCTTTTTGTTTTCTTTTGTTTTGTTCAAAGAACACTTCAGGGGATAGTTTTGGTTTAAGATTTAAACTTTAAAGATTATCTCAGGGTAATAGTTTCAGGGGCTCATCCAGCCTTAATGTCTCCAGAAAATCTGGATTCCATTGAAAATTTGAAATTCTGTTCTGCATTTTTCTCCTTTTGATCAGGATTTCTCTATAGAATCTTTGATCAAAAATGTTCAAACGCTAGAGGCCTTAATACATGGCATAAACAGGGTACAAACTATAACTAACAATACACAAACACCAGAAGATAAGCTAGATAACTGGGATCTTCTAAAAATTAAACACTTATGCTCATCAAAAGACTTCACCAAAAGAGTAAAAAGAGAACCTACAGACTGGGAAAAAAATTTTGGCTATGATAAATTGACAAAGGTCTAATCTTTAAAATCCATAGGAAAATCGAACACCTCTACGACAAAAAGACAAATAATCCTATAAAAAAATAGGCAAAGGATAGGAACAGACACTTCACCAAAGAAAGCATTCAAGTGGCTAACAGATACATGAGGAAATGCTCACAATCACTAGCCACTAGAGAAATGCAAATCAAAACTAAAATGAGATACCATCTCACCCAGACATTACTGGCACAAATAAAAAAAAAAAAAACAGAAAATGACAAATGTTGGAGAGGCTGTGGGGAGATTGGAACTCTTATGCACTGCTGGTGGGAATGCAAATGGTACAACCATTTTGGAAAACGATATGGTGCTTCCTTAAAAAGCTAGAAATAGAAATACCATAAGATCCAGTAATCCCACCCCTAGGAATATATCCTAGAGAAGTAAGAGCCATCACATGAATAGACATATGCACACTCATGTTCATTGCAGCATTATTCACAAGAGCAAAAAGATGGAAAATACCTAAGTGCCCATCAACAGATGAATGGATAAACAAAGTATGGTACATACACACAATGGAATATTACTCAAGGATAAAGAACAACGATGAATGTGTGAAACATCTCACAACATAGATGAATCTGGAGGGCATTATGCTGAGTGAAATAAGCCAATCACAAAAGGACAAGTATTGTATGAGGCCACTATATAAAAACTTATGAAAAGGTTTACACACAGAAAGCAATAATCTTTGATGGTTATGAGAGAGGGGAGCAGTGGGGAGGGAAAAACACTAACTAGACAATAGATAAGTGGTAACTTTGGTGAAGGGTAAGATAGTACACAATACTGAGGAAGTCAGCACAGCTTGACCAAGGCAAGGTCATGGAAGCTTCACAGACACATCCAAACTCCCTGAGGGACCGAATTACTGGGCTGAGAGCTGGGGACCATGGTCTTGGAGGACATCTAGCTCAAGTGGCATAACATAGTTTATAAAGAAAATGTTCTACATCCTACTTTGATGAGTAACATCTGGGGTCTTAAAAACTTATGAGCGGCCATCTAAGATACTCCACTGGTCCCACCCCATCTGGAGCAAGGGAGAATGAAGGAAACCAAAGACACAAGGGAATGATTAGTCCAAAGGACTAATGGATCACAACTACCACAGCCTTCACCATACTGAGTCCAGCACAACTAGATGGTGCCTGGCTACTACCACTGACTGCTCTGACAGGAACCACAATACAGGGTCCAGACAGAGCTGGAAATAAATGTAGAACAAAATTCTAGCTCACAAAGACCAGACTTACTGGTCTGACAGAGACTGGAGAAACCCCGAGAGTATGGTGCCTGGACACCCTTTTAACTCAGTACTGAGTTTCACCCTTCAGCCAAAGATTAGACAGGCCTATAAAACAAAGCAAGACTAAATGGACACACCAGCCCAGGGGCAAGGACAAGACGGCAGGAGGGGACAGGAAAGCTGATAACGGGGAACCCAAGTTCGAGAAGGGGAGAGTGTTGACATGTCGTGGGGTTGGCAACCAATGTCACAAAACAATATGTGTATCAATTTAATGAGAAAATAATTGATGTGTAAACCTTCATCTAAAGCACAATAAAAAAAAAATGTTCAGTAATGGTAGTCGGTCACCATCCAGTTCTTCTGGTCTCATGCAGAGGAAGCAGTTGTTCATGGAGGCAACCAGACAAGTATTTGATTTCCTCTTCCAATTCCTGACTCTCCTTCTTCTAATGTTTCAGGTGAATGGAGACCAATTCACCTTGGATGACCGCTTGTTAGCTTTTAAGACTTCAGTCGCTATGCAATGAACTAGGAGGTAGAACAGAAGTAGTGAGAAGCAATATTAGGCTAATTGATTGGGATGTCCCTTGAAATCATGACTCTAAATCTTCAAACCAAGAAAAAAAAAAATCCTGTGAGATCTTTGGTTGTGCATAAGCAGCCTCAACAGCTGCCCCACCTTTTTTTTTTTTTGGTGAGGCTATGTATAACACAATATTTGCTAAATTCAACATTTTTCAGGGGCACAGCTTAGTGATATCAGTTATATTAATCGGTTGTGCAAACATTACCTTAATAGTGCCAAATTTCCCATCACCATAAACAGTAACTCACTGCTTTTTTCTGAGGTTTTTGATTACCAATTCAGTCTCTTTACTTATTATAAGTCTATTCATATTATTTCTTCTTGATTCAGTTTTGGTATTTTGTGTTTCTACAGATTTGCCCGTTTCATCAAGATTATCGAATTTGCTAATGTATAATTGTTCATATTGTTGTTATTAGTTGCCTTTGAGTCAGCTCCAACTAATGATGACCCCATTAATGCAGAGTAGAACTGTGATCCATAATGTTTTTGGAAGCAAAATGGCCAACCTTTCCGCTAATAGTTGAGCACTTAACTAGGGACTCCTACAGTTGTTTGTAGTATTGTCTTCTAACCGTTTTTGTTTCTGTAAGTTTGGTAGTAATGTCCCCACTTTTATTTCTGATTTTATTACCTTGAGCCTTCTGTATTCATCACCTAGTTAAAAGTTTGTCAATTGCATTGCTTTTCAAAGAATCCACTTCTGAGTTCATTGATTCTCTTTATTGTTTTCTATTCTCTGTTTTATTTATCGCTGCTCTAATATTTACTATTTCCTTCCTTCTGCTACCTTAGGGTTTAGTTTTCTCTTCTTTTTCCTAGTTTTTTAAAGTGTAAAGTGATTTGAGATCTTTCCTCTTTTTTCATGTGTGTAGGCATTTACAAGTATAAATTTCCCTCAGAGCATTGCTTTTATTGCATCCCATAAGTTTTGTTAGGTTGTAGTTTCATGTTCACTTATCTGTAAATATTTTATAATTTCTCTCGTGGTTTCTTCTTTGATCCCTTGATTATTTAATAGAGTATTGTTTAGTTTCCACATGCTTGTGAACTTCACAGTTTTCCTTCTGTTATTGATTTCTAATTTCATTCCACTGTGACCAGAGAAGATACTTGGTATGATTTCAGTCTTTAAAAATTTCTTATGACTTGTTTTCTGGCCTAATATGGGGTCCGTTGTTGGGTAAGTCTATGTTTATAATTATTGTTATATCTTCTTGGTAGGTGTTATGGATTGAATTGTGTCCCCCAAAAATGTGTGTCAACTTGGCTAGGCCATGATTCCCAGTATTGTGTGATTGTCCACGATTTTGTCGTCTGATGTGATTTTCCTATGTGTTGTAAACCCTGCCTCTATGATGTGAATGAGGCAGGATTAGAGGCAGTTATGTTAATGGGAGAGAACTCAATCTATAAGATTAGGTTATGTCTTAAATCCATCTTTTCTGAGATATAAAAGAGAGAAGCGAGCAGAGAGACATGGGACCTCATACCACCAAGAAAGCAGTGCCAAGAGCAGAGCGTGTCCTTTGGACCCGACGTTCCTGTGCTGAGAAGCTCCTAGCCCAGGAAGAAGATTGATGACAAGGACCTTCCTTCAAAGCTGACGGAGAGAGAAAGCTTTCCCTGGAGCTGGTGCCCTGAATTTGGACTTTTAGCCTCCTAGAGTATGAGAGAATAAACTTCTGTTTGATAAAGGCATCCACTTGTGGTATTTCTGTTATAGCAGCACTAGATAACTAAGACAGTGTGTTAACTCTTTCATTAAATATGTAATGTCCTTCTTTGTCTCTTGTAATGATTTTTTTACTTAAAATCTGCTTTGTCTGATACAGTATAGCCACTCAAGCTTTCGTTCAGTTACTATTTGCATGGAATATATGTTTCCATCTTTTCCTTTTCAACCTATTTGTTGTGGCTAGAGAGAACCTAGAACAAAGGCCAAACTGCTTTCTGCAAGGTGATTCCACACCTCGCAATCTCATTCCCCAGGCTCTTCCTTTCTAGGCTTTCTAGTTTGTCTGCTGCTTGTCCCATAGTGTATCCCTTGCCTCAGGCAGGTGCAGCCAGTATATTGTTTTAAATACTTTCAACAAACAATGCTCGGGAAGTCACTGCAGGCCCGAGAGAGTCCCCAAGGGGGGGCAAAACAAGGTCAAGCCCCTGAGCTGATCCCTGGGGGAGCACCAGACAAGTTAAAACACAAAACCACAATTTTTTGAGAACAAGGTCCATAGTGTCACCTCTGGCACCAAGAAGCTACCCCCATGCCCACCTCCAAACTGGGGGAATGTGGAATGGTAGGTGGAAAGTAAAAATGCCATAATTCACTCTGACGGAAATTTAGCAGCTTCTTTCTTCATTCAGAACGCCCCTGATTATCATAAGATTTTAAAAAATTAGATTCCAAAGTTCTGAAGAAATTCTGATTTGTTGTTGTTGTTGTTAGCTTAATCATTGCATTAGTAGAAGAACAGATTTTCGGAGTTCCCTACTCTACCATTTTTGGTGACATCCTGGAGGCTTTTTTTTTTTTTTTTTTAAATATAACAAAAGTAGTCCAGAGTATAAATAGGAAGAATAATAGCTATGGCTTTTGAAGAAAATGTTGGAAAAAGGTAATGCAAAGACATAGCCTTTTAGGTACTAAAAGTTCTTAAAACTACATTAGCTAAAAGAACATGGAACTGCACCTGATTTCACACGCATATAATGTTAACTACACTGTTCTGGAAACGTCACAAATCAGTGGACAAGTAAAGCAGAGTTAAACAAACGATATTTTAACAACTGGTTAAAAATATGGAAAGGGATTTATTTAGATTCTTACCTCTCTCCATTTAGAAAAATCAATTTACATGAATTGAAGTTGTTATGTAAAACTGCAATGTCGGAAACTAGAAGACAGGATAAAGTTATATTTCTAGTTGGAATACGGACTTTCTCAGCTTGAGGGGTGGAAAAAAATCACATGTGAAAAATACCCTTGTTTTTACTGCGAAAAGTACCCTTGTTTTTACTACAAAAAATGTGTAAAACCAGTGGTGTCACTAGAGGGGTGCAGGGGTTGCGGACCACACCCCCTGACATTGTCAGAGGGGGTGACACCAAAATGACCCCAGGGTGGGCGGTGGTGGCGGCAGACTGGCTGGTGCTGCTAGAGTAGAGGGCTGCCAAGGCAGTGGCCTCACTAGGGTTTACATCACTTATCACCCAGTGTGGTAACTCATCACCGCCCCCCCCCACTCGGCCCCCACCTCGCCCCACCCTGGCTCCCCTTCTCCCCCATTCCAACCCTACCCGTCACCCACCAGTCAGGGTGCGGGCAGCTGGGCTCTGCCATTGGGCCAAGAGGAGGGACTCTGCCTTGGCCAATGGGAGAGGAGAGGAGCTGCTGGGCGCCACAGGGGTGAGGCCAGGAGGGACAGGATGATGAGGTGCAGGGCTCAGCCCTGCACTGGGCGGGGCAGGGCCTGACCTGCTGTCCAGCCCCACCAACCCCAGGTGGGAAGTGGTGGCACCTTGAGTTACCATACTGGGTGACACCAACCTTAGTGATGCCACTGTGCAAAACATCTGTATTTGAAAAAAATGTCTTCAATGCAAACATGCTAGGGTGTGCAAATATAAAAACATAACATCTTTTATATCTAAGGAACATGTACAAATAGATAAGAAATACTCCAGGAAACTAAAATGTTGCAGAAAATTCACAAGAGAAAAGCCAACTGACTATAGTGAAATTGATTATTTCTTATTTTGCTCATTAAAGCATAACTTGGTGCAATCCTTTTGAATATTAGTTTGGCACTGTGTATGAAGAGCCTTAAATAGGTTCATGTCTATATTTCTTTGTAATTCTAGTTTTGGGAATGTGTCTCCCACTATGCTGTTTGTGTGTTTTTTTTTTAAAGATTCCTTCCTCCAAAAGATAGAATCTAATCTAATTCCCCTCTCCTTGAATACGATCTGGACTTAGTGACTTGCTTCAAATGAATAAGATAAGATAAAGTAGAAGGGACAATACGCAACTTTGGAGCCTAGACCATAAAAGGCACTGTAGCTTTCTCTTTACTCTCTCTTTATTGGATCACTTCTTATGGGGGATGCCAGCTGCCATGCTGTGAGAAGAGGTCCACAGGGTGAGAAGCTGAGGCTCCTTGCCAACAGCCAGCAAAGAACTGAGTGCTCCAGCCAACAGCCAGGTAGGTGAGTGAGTCATCTTGGAAGCAACTCCTCTAGCCCCAGTCCAGCCTTCAGATGACTGCAGCCCATATTGACTTCCTGACTGCAGCCTTATGAGAAAGCCTGAACCAGAACGACCCAGCTAACCCTCTCCAGAATTCCTGACCCCTAGAAACTGAGAGATAATAACTGTTTGTTGTTTTAAGCCACTAAGTTTTGGATAATTTGTTATGTAGCAATAGTAACTAATATACCTTCCCAAATGACTACTAAAAAAAATATAATAAATATATTAATCACAAAACTGCTTTTTTCTGATTTAATAATTTATTTTCTTTTGCTGTTATTATTGTTAAGAATATACACAGCAGAACACACACCAATTCAACAATTTCTGCATGTTCAATTCTGTGACATTGATTACATCCTTCAAGTTGTGAAACCGTTGTCACCTTCCTTTTCTGAATTGTTCCTCTCCCATTAACATAAACTCACTGCCCCTAAGTTTGTCATTTAATCTTGCCAGTTGCCATTGTCAGTTTGATCCCATATAGATACTTGTTGCCATCAAGTTGATTCCGACTCATAGTGACTCTACAGGAGAGAGTAGAACTGCCCGAGACGGTTTCCAAGACTGTGAATCTTTGCAGAAGCAGATTGCCACATCTTTCTCCCACTGAGCAGCTGGTGGGTTCAAACCGCGAACCTTTTGGTTAACAGCTGAGCATTTAACCACTGCACCACCAGGGCTCCTTCCCATATAGATAGTTCTTTAAAAGAGCAGAATGCTCAAGGCAGACATTCTTTACTAATTAAGCTAAACTATTGTTTGGTTTAAAGAAGATGTCAAGGGATATTTTTGGTTTAAGATTTAAAGATTATCTCAGGGCAATAGTTTCAGAGGTTCATCCAGCCTCAGTGGCTCCAGAAACTCTGGATTCGACAAAAATTTGAAGTTCACTTCCACATTCTCCCCTTTTTGGATAGGATTCTTCTATGGAATCTTTGATCAAAATGTTCAGTAATGGTAGCCGGGCACTATCCAGTTCTTCTAGTCTCATGGCAAAGGACACAGTTGTTCATGGAGGTAATGAGCCACACATTCCATTTCCTCCTCCAATTCCTGACTCTCCTTCTTTGTCTGTTGCTCTAGGCAGATAAGGACCAATTGTTGTACGCTGGATGGCTTTTTGCAAGCTTTTAAGACCCCAGGTACTACACAACAATCTAGGAGGTAGAACAGAAGCACTGAACACAATATTAGGCTAATTGACTGCAATGTCCCATGAAACTATAACTCTAAACCTCCAAACCAAGAAATCAAATCCCATGAGGTATTTGGTTGTACATAAGCAGCCTCAGCAGCTGCTCTTTTTTCTTTTTTCTTTTTGTAAATATATCTATCACTCAACATTTGCCAGTTCACCTGTTTACAGGTGTACAACTTATTGACATCAATTACATTAATCAGTTGTGCAGCCCTCACCCTTAATCAATGCAAATTTATCATCACTGTAAACTCAGTGCTCCATAAGCAATAACCCTCTTCTTCTCTCTGCTCCAGCCCCCGGTAACCACTAATAAACTTTGGTCTCTATACATTTGCCTGTTCTTGTCTTTTTATATAAGTGAGGTCATACAATATTTGTCCTTTTGTGATTAACAGTTTTCACTTAGCATAATGTCTTCAAGCTCCACCCATGTTGTAGCATGTATCAGGACTTCATTTGTCTTTCTGGCTGAGTAGTATTCCATTGTACGTATGTTCCACATTTTTTTTCCATTCAACCATTGATGGACATTTAGATTTTTTCCACCTTTGGGGTATTATGAATAATGCTGCAGTGAGCATTGGTGTACATGTCTGTTCAAGCTACTGCTTTTAAGTCCCTTGGGTATATTCCTAGCAGTGGAATTGCTGGATCATATGGTTCTATTTTTAGTTTTCTGAGGAATTACCACACTGTTTTCCATAACAGCTGTACCACTGCTCCAGCGGAAGGCTTTCTCTCTCTGTTAGCTCTGGCAGAAGGTCCTTGTCATCAATCTTCCCCTGGTCTAGGAGGTTCTCAGTGCAGGGGCCCCAAGTCCAAAGGATGCATTCTGCTCCTGGCTCTTCTTGCTTGGTAGAAATGGGGTCCCTCCCCTCTCTGCTCACTTGTCTCTTTTATATCTCAACAGAGATTGACTCAAAATATAACCTAGTCCCGTAGATTGAGTCTTGCCTCAGTAACATAACTGCCTCTAATCCTGCATCATTAACATCATTGTTGTTGTTAGGTGCTGCTGAGTTGGTTCCAACTCATAGCAACCCTACGTACAACAGAACGAAACACTCCCCAATCCTGCGCCATCCTCACAATCGTTGTTATGCTTGAACCCATTGTTGCAGCCTCTGTGTCAATCTATCTCATTAAGGGTCTTCCTCATTTTCACTGACCCTCTGCTTTACCAAGTATGATGTCCTTCTCCAGGGACTGATCTCTCCTGATAACATGTCCAAAGTATGTGAGCTGTGATCTCTCCATCCTTGCTTCTAAGGAGCATTCTCGTTGTACTTCTTCCAAGACAGATTTCTTCGTTGTTTTGCCAGTCCATGGTATATTCAGTTAACATCATAGAGGTTAGGATTTACAACACATAGGATAATCACATCAGATCACAAAATGGTGGACAGCCACACAATACTAGGAATCATGGCCTAGCCAAGTTGACACACGTTTTGGGCGGACACAATTCAATCCATAACAGTCCTCTTTATCAAAGATTAACAATTTGTTGCTTTTGCTTCCTTCTTCCAGTTTGCTATGATATTCTGTGTTAGTTTTCAAACCTCATTAAAAATAACATAATTTATTTCTAATAACTTTTCCTTATTTAGCATTCTGATCTTCTAAACTAATTTACAGCAATGGTTTAGTTTTATCTTTATATGTGTAACTGGTTTTAAGTCTCAGCACTGGCTCTTTTCAGTCATGGCTTCTCCATTCTTAGGCTTTCAATTTTAAGTCATTTCCACTGTTCCAGAACATATCTTTAAGTAATTTATTTAGAAAGCTTATCTTGGTAGCGGTATGTTTTTTGTTGTTGTTTCTTGTTTGTTTGGTGGTATATTTCTATTGACTCCACACTTAACTGAGTAGAGAATGCTAACTCAAACCCTGTAGATATTGTTGTGTTGTTCTGCCATTTAGGGTTAAGTAAGAGGTCAATTGGTTTGTGTTTCTCTTCAGTTATCCTACTTTTTTGTTTCGTTTTTAGACTTCTTTGTCTTCGGAATTTAAACTGTTCACAATGATTTATCTGGATGAGAATCCATTTTCATAAATTTTTCTTCGAAATACTGAACATTTTCCATTTCTAAACTGTGCCTTTTCTAGTTCAGACGAAGAACTTTCTTTTCTTGTGGTATAGTTTCCTTTGGATGAATTCTGTTTCTCCCTCAGGTACATCTATTAATTTCAGATGCTATCTCCCCCCTCCCCCTGCCCCAGGCCTTTATTTCAGGAATCTTTTACCAGTTTAATCTTTGGCTATCATAGGAATGAAAAAATAAAAACAGTTGTTTGTGCTTGTCCTCCTTGGCTGGCAGCCCTCTCAGAAGACCCTTCAACTCAGTGAAATCTTCCACCATCTTGGTGGTGTTGAAATCCACACCCATGGTAATGAGCCATTTTTTATCCTCTTACCAAAATCTGTAGAGTGCCCTCTTATTGTATCTTGTAGATGCAGATATATATTTTTCTCATTTTAATTGTTTTGTCTTCCAGGTTTTTTGAGGGAATTTCGAGAGGGGGGAGTTTTTAGTTAGCCTCATCTTAACGTCGTGTCTGGAACTCATGCCACTGGATTATTTTTTAAAAATACATTTAAGATCACAATCGAAGTCATGGAACACTTTGTGTACCATTTTTTGAATGAGAAACTAATTTACTCTGTAAACTTTCACCTAAAATGCAATAAAATATTTTAAAATATATATATACCAAAGTGGTTAATAGCTCAGGCTGCTAACCAAAAGGTCGGCAGTTTGAATCCACCAGCTGCTCCTTGGAAACCCTATGGGGCAGTTCTACTCTGTCCTACAGGGTCACTATGAGTTGGAATCGACTTGACAGCACACAACAACTACATATATATATACATATATATATATATTACATATATATATATATATATATACATATACATATATATATATGTATACATATATATATATTTAGACCTAGCTCCACTAATTCAAAATGCAAGGAAAGGGTTAAACTTCTTCCACAAGCATGGGCAAAGTCTGTAGAAGAAAGAGGAACAGCCTTTATTAAAGAAAGTTACAGGCTATACGGCCAGTGCAGAGGAAGGCCTTGGAGGGGAAGGGTTGTTCCTTTTCCCTGTGTAACACAGACAGGCCAGCACAGCTGAGAGCAGGGTCCTTCCTCAGCGTTAGTCCAAGGCCCAGCCTTAGCCCACGGCGGGAAGCAGCCAAAATGGATCCCCAACAGTGAGTGATCATTCTTATCATTTTCTGAAAAGCAATTATGAGTTAAGTGACCTCAGCGGCAGTCTGAGGTTGAGGATGATGTTCTGATTTCCGTCCTTCTTGCCCAAGAAGGAACACCAATCTGTGTTAGTCAGAGGCCAAAAGCAGGTGCACCTGGGAGGGAGGGGTCTGTGTTGTGAAGGGTCACCTGAAGCCCCAAAGCCAGTCTCCCCTTCTGAGAGCACCCACTGAGGTTGAGCTCATACAGCCAAGGCTGGGAAACATTTGTTTTTTAATTTTATTGTGTTTTAGGTGAACGTTTACAGCACAAATTAGTTTCTCGTTCAAAAATTTATACACAAATTGTTTTGTGACATTGGTTGCAATCCCCACAATGTCAACACTCTCCCCTTTCCCTTCCCACCCCGGGCTCTCCATGTCCAGTTTTCCGTCTCTTCCTGACTTCTGGTCTTTGCTTTTGGGCAAGTGTTGCCCATTTGGTCTCGTATACTTGAAAGAACTAAGAAGAACACTCCTCCCATGTGTTATTGTCTGTTTTATAGGCCTGTCTAATCTTTGGCTGAAAGGTGGACTTCAGGAGTGGCTTCAGTTCTGACTTAGCAGGGTATCTGGGGGTCATGGTCTCACGGATTCCTCCAGTCTCTGTCAGGCCAGTAATTCTGGTCCTTTTTTTGTGAATTTGAATTTTGTTTTACATTTTTCTCCTGCTCTGTCCAGGACCCTCTATTGTGATCCTTGTCGGAGCTGGCGGTAGTGGTAGCCGGGCACCATGTAGTTCTTCTGGGCTCAGGCTGGTGGAGGCTGTGGTTCATATGGTCTATTAGTCCTTTGGACTAATATTTTTCTTGTGTCTTTGGTTTTCTTCATTCTTCTTTGCTCTGGATGAGATGGAACCAATAGATGTATCTTAAGTGGCTGTTTGCAGGCTTTTAACGTCTCAGACGTTACTCACCAAAGTAGGATGTAGAATATTTTCTTTATGAGCTATATTATGCCAATTGACCTAGATGTCCCCCCAAGGCCTGATCCCCAGCCCTCAGCTCCAATAACTTGATCCCTCAAGATGTTTGCACCCGTCTAGGAAGCTTCTATGACTTCGCACTGGTCAAATTGTGCTGACTTCCCCTATGTTGTGTGTTGTCTTCCCCTTCACCAAAGTTAAGACTTGTCTAGTACCTAGTTAGTGATTTCCTCTCCCTCGCAATTTTTTGGTTTTTGTTTTTTCCTACAAAATACAGTTGACCGCCATACAAAGGTAAGAATCATTTGAGGGGCCAAAAAAAGTTTATTGATTGTTTCTAAGTGATTCATTTTGGTTTTTAAAATTTGTTTTTCAAATATTAAATGTTGTAGTCAGCGATTTTAAGTTAAGAATCAGGATATTTTAAAATGTCTGGATAAGTATGACAAATGAGAGGGAGTAAATTTTGTGTATACCAGGGTCAGTATGGCCTGAGGGTGAGGGGCAGAAGAGTGAGGGGTGAGAGAGAGATGGCAGAAGGTGAGAGGCTAGGGGAAAAGGAACAGGAAGAGGACATAGAAGGAGAAGGTACAGCCCCAGATAATGACTCACAAGAGGCCGTGGGAAATTCTGGGCAGGGCAGGGTAATGGAAAGAGGTAGAGTAACTCAATTAGCTACATGTACTGAACAGGCGTTATGTGATGTGTGCTTTATATGTGTTGTTTCCCTTTAATCTTCACAGCGACGCTTGAACACAGATATTATCATCATTCTGTTTTACAAATGAGGTAACTGACTTAAAGAAGAGAAATAACCTGCCCAAGCTTACACTGCTTAGAAGGGGGACCGCTGAAATCTGAAGGCCAGTCTTTTCCTTGCCCACTTTGCTCTGCACCACAAGGTTTCTCATGGCAGGGACTCACTGGAAGGAGTCACACCAGCTGTTCTCTTGGATGGTGGCAGCTGGGGTCAATCATTATTCGTTATTATCGCTCTTTGAGAAACTAAATAGCCCTCGTCTACTTGGCGCCTTCCAGTTTGGGAAATAGCTTTGCTACTTTTATTTCAGAAGATTAGAATTTAATTTTCAAGTAAAGTTTCCTTTTTCCTCCAGTGGAATTTTGAAATGTCACACATGTACAAAAAAAGAATTTCAGAATTTAAAGTATCGGTAGAATTCTAGAGGAAGTGCTATTAACTATGCTATAGCACTGCCTTTGTTCCATGGTGCCGGAAACCTGGTCATGAACAGGAAATTTGAAAATGTAAATGGCTGGTAAATAACGTTTAATCTCATCAAAAATCAAAGAAATGCAAATTTGTAAAGTGAAATGTCATTTTTCCTCCAAGTGGCAAATATTTTTTAAAAAGAGTCTTCCATGTTGATAAGGAGGGAGGAATATTTAAACCCTTATTAGTTGCTGGGTGGTGCAAATGGTTTGTGCTCAGCTACTAACCTAAAGGTTGGTTGTTTGAACCCACTCAGCAGAGCCATGGAAGAAAGTCCTGGTGATCTGCTTCCATAGAGATTACAGCCAAGAAAACCCTACGGATCAGTTTTACTCTGTAACATATGTGATTACCATGAGTTGACATCAACTCAAAGGCAATATTTTTTTGCTTCGTTTTGCTTGTTTTCCCTTTTAACCTACTGATAGTAATATAATCTTCCTGAATGGTAATCTGGAGGTAAATATCAAAAGCCCTTAAAATGTATATACCCTTTAATCCAGCAGCTCAACCTTTAGGGATTTATTGGAAGGATATAATCATATATGTTTGTAAAATTTTATGAAATGGATATTTTACTTGCCGTTTTTCCTAACAGGGAAAATCTTAGAAACAATTTAATTGACCAAAAATAGATGATTGGTTATTTATGACACATCCATAATGGAATACCATGCAATCATTAAAAATTCTATTAGAGAGTGATTTATAACGTGTCTAGCTTCAGAAAAGCAAAGCAGAATCTACAGTGCTACCACTTTTATAAATGATACATGTACACACACAATGTTAATCAAAAATATAGGTGATTTTTATTTTCTACTTTGTGCTTTTGAACTTGGATCACATCTGCAGGCAGAGAAACAAAACTAGATATTTAAGGAAAAGAAATTAATAGCTAGCTTTTCTCAGAAAAGCAGATAGCTGTCTTGTGGTATGTGATTACTTGTGGTATGTGGAATTCCATAATTTGTGGAATTCATTTTAGACCTTTGTATTTAACTTTTTCTTCTTTTGACTTCTCTTCAAAGTGCACTCACTCCACCCATAGCTCATTCGATCCTAACAGGCCTGTTTCCGTAGAATGTTAGACTTGGAAGGGACCTGAAAGTTCGTTTCCTTATTTTATGGATGTAAGTCACATATTGGGAGGGAGGACAAGTGCAGTGGTTAAGTGGCCAGAATGGGGAACCAACTGCTGGGGTTTGAATCCCAGCTTCCCCACTTCTAGCGTGACCCCTTGGACAAGTTGCTTATCTTTGTAAACCTTTGGTTTCTTATCTTTAAAATGGGAATAATAGTGACATATCATAAGGTGGTTGTGAGATTTCAATGACAGAATTCATATAAAGTGCTTCTAACCTTGCTCTAGTAAGTACTCAGTAATTGTTATTAGTTGTTTTTATTACTGTTGCTATTAGAATTAAGAAATAGAGGGTAAGTGATTTGTCCAAGGTTTCACAACTACTTGATGGCATTGCTAGGTCTAGAATGCAGGAGAGTTGTTTCCTGTGGAAGTGTTCAATACCCTCTGAGCCTAGCACAACACCTCCAGGCTGGGATTCTAGATGGGCTGACCAGAAAGAGGCAGAGCCCAAGGACAAGGCCAACCACTTCTAGGAAGTGACTCTGATCACAGTGGGAAGCCAAAAACTGGGGAGTAGGGTGAAGCTCAGGAAGCTGAGAGCTAGGTTAGATGCAGGGGTGATGCTAGAAGCAAAGAGCTAGGGCAGGAGAGACAGCTCAGAGACCCTGCTGGGAATGGGCCTTTTCTAGGCCACCAGCCGTGGGTTTCCTAGTGGGGAGTCAACTTAGTTTAAAGACACAAGGCTTTGGTGATTAAATAGACAAATGAGGCCTGGGTGCATGGAGGAAATAGCAAGTATAGCTGTGAGAAGGTTCATGACAGGTATTAATAATAGAGGATGAGGTGGAAGCTGGATGGAGCCAAGGCAAAGAGCCTGGAGAAGGAGCCCAGGCAATCAGTGCTGATTTTCCTAAAGGTGCAACCTAAGTTTGAAGAATCATAAACAAGCAGAGATGTAATAAAATTTGCTTTAAAAAATTCCTCTGGCAGCAGAGTGTGAACTGATAATACTGGTGACAAAGAGATCATTTAGGAAACGGTTGGAACAATCCAAGGAGCGGTGATGAACGTATGGAACCAGGGCAGTTATGGCGGGAACAGAGAGGAGAAGCTGTGTTAAGGAGATGGTTAAGCACTAGAATGGCCAGGATTTGGGTTTTGACACATGTGGAGGTTGGGGGAGAAGGAGAGCTCTAAGTGCATAGTGGGATGCTTCACAAAGTGGGCACTCTAGGAAATGGAGTAGCTTTGGGTCAGGGGGAGAGAGGACAGATGGTGAATGCATTTTTAGCATGTTGTATTTGAGATGCCTGTGGAGTAGCTGAGTGGAGACGCCCAGGTAGACCACTGGATATACAGCCCAAGAAAGAAATCTGGCTGGGGATAGACATTTAAAAGTTTTCAACATAAGTAAAGCTAATAGTTGAAATTCTTATTGTGGGTGAGGTCGCTAGGGAAAGAGGACTGGGAAGAAGCCAAGAATGGAACCTGGAAAACCTTGATATCTAAGGAGGGAGAGGAGGAAGGAGAATCTACGAAATAGATACTGAAGAGGGGTTAGGGAGGTTGGAACAAACAAGGAGAAAAGCGATGTCACAGAAACCCAGGGAAAAGAGAGGAGACATGTCCACAGAAAGGCAATGCACGTTTACTGAGCTCCTACAGTCAATCTGCAGAGAGATCACGTGGGCAAGGACAGCAAAGATGGCTCTAGAGACTAAGAGATCATTGTTGATCTTGGTGAGCATACACACAGCCAGAGAAAGAAGCCACGGATGAGTGTGTCTGAGAAGTGAGAGGGAAACCAGAAAAGGATTAAATTACCTAAACCAAGAGAAGAAAACTATTTCCCAAAGCAGAGGGTAGTCGCTGTGTCAAATTCTGCAGAAAGGTGAAGTAGGAGAATGACTGCAAATGTCAGTCCCAGGACCATCAGTGACCTTTGCAGAGCACTCCCAGTTGAGGGTAGGGGGCAGATGTGAGAAAGCTGAGTCTATGGAGACAGCACAGATGGACCACTGCTATAAACATTTGGTGATGAAAGGGGACATCTTCGCTGGACTGAACCTACCTCCTCTGTTCGTAAAGAGCCTCGTGGAAATAACCCAAAAGCAATTCAGCCAGCCCTGGAGTCTTCCCTCACCTACTTCAGTAGCTAAACAGAGGAGGGAAAAGTCAGTACTTCTTATTCCACATAAAACTGTTTGGAGAAGGATTTTAGGAAGAAAAGGATTTTGCAAGTGTAAGTTTACGTGTTGGATTTTGTTACTGACACACAGATTCCATTCTGTATTGTTAAGTCATGAAAAAGTTATTTGAGGCTTCTCAGTGACAAAGCCTACGGTGCATCAAGTAAGGTAAAGAAGAAACAAGCCCAAGTGGAATTTTGGAGATCACTTATAATTTACGTCAATAAGCCAAAAAAAAAACAAAAAAAACAAAAAAAAAACCACAATAGAAATGGAATAGAGAAGTATTAAACATTTTCTTAGAAAGCTTTGCAAGTCAAAATAAGTTGAAAATTTGGTTTCTGTAGTGTCACGGATATTATAGGCCAAAACAATCCAAATGTCACAGTTCCGAATTATTAGGGTTCAAAGTAGCCAGATTTGACTGTACTGACAGATCTAATAAAAATAAAAAAGAATAAATAGTTAAATAAGCCAATTAATCGGTACCAGCCAGAAGCTAACCATTAGGTAAAATCTACCCAGAAGATAAACCTAGGTCATCACCCCCACCTTATTAACTATTTTCAACCAACTAAAAAATAAATCTTTAGCAAGAACCTGTTAGTTTTAAGGCACTGTGGGGCTCTGGTGGCACAGTGGTTAAGAGCTTGGCTAACTAAAAGGTCAGCAGTTCGAATTTACCAGCCGCTCCTTGGAACCCTACGGGGCAGTTCTAACTCTGTCCTATAGGGCTGCTATGAGTCGGAATCAACTTGACAGCAATGGGTTTGGGGTTTTTTTTTTTTTTTTTTTTGAGAATACGGAAGAAAAAACTGACATGTGAATTTTATAGTCTAATTCGGAATAAAAACCAACAGTGAAATGACAGAAAATAATCCAGTGCAGTTAATAAGTAATTTTTTAAAGAAATATAAATGACAAAAAGCTTATTTTCATTAACTATTAAGGAAACACCAGTTCAGACACCAATGAGATATTTTCATTTATCAAATTAAATAAAAAACTCAAACAGTCCAATTAGAAAATGGGCAAAAGACATAAAAAAACATTTCACCAAAGAGATAAAAAGTACAAATTGCAACCAAGCACATGAAAAAATGTTCAACATCATTAACCATTATGGAAAGGGAAATTAAAATCACAGTGAGATATCGCTACACACCTATTAAAATGACTAAAATAAGTAGTGATCACACCAAATGTGGTCAGGATGCAGAGAAACTGGATCACTCCTACAGCGCTCGTGGGTCTGTGAAATGGTACAGTCACTCTAGAAAACACTTTGGCATTTTCTCACAAAACTAAACACGCATTTACCATATGACCCAGCAATGGTGCTCTTGGGCATTTACCTCAGAGAAATGTTGATGGAAAAAAAAAAAAATACATGAATGTTCATAGCAGTTCTATTTGTAATAGCCCAAACGGGAAAAAACACGAATGTTCTCCACTGCGTGAACAGTTAAACAAACTGGGTTTCATACATACTGAGGAATACAACTCAACAATAAGAGTGAACGAACTATCAATATACATGAAAACTTGGATGAATCTCTAGGGAATTATACTGAGTGAAAAATGCCAATTCCAAAAAGTTACATACTGTATGGAACCCTGGTGGCGTAGTGGTTAAGAGCTCAGCTTCTAACCAAAAAGGTCGGCGGTTCGAATCCACCAGCCGCTCCTTGGGAACCCTATGGGGCAGTTCTACTCTGTCCTACAGGGTGGCTATGAGCTGGAATCGACTCAACAGCAACGGGCTGACATACTGTATGATTCCATTTATATAACATGGTTGAAATAACAAAATTATAGAAACAGAGAACACATTGGTGGTTGCCACATTAGGGATGGTGGAGGAGGGGAAATGGATGTGGTCACAAAGGCATGATGCAAAGGAGTCTTGTGCTGATGAAATAGTTCTGCATCTGACAGTGGTTGCTCGAATGAACACATGTGATACAATTGCATAGAACTGCGCACACGTACACACACACACACAAATGAGTGCACGTGAAACTGGTGAAATCTGAATAAACTCTTTCGATTATACCAGTGTCAGTTTCCTGCTTTTGCTATGGCGCTTCAGTTGTGTAAGATGTTACTATTTGGGGAAATGGGCAGAGTATACGGGACCTCCGTGTACAAATGATAAAAGTAGGAGCCAGGTTGCCAATGGTGGACCAAAAATGAACCCCAGACATGTCTTAAAAAAAAAAAAACAAACCTTCATTATAATTAGTTGCCAATATTTCTAAATCTGGAGAATTCACGTACATTTGAATTTCCAGCTCCTCTGGAAGATCAGCGGTAACACTTGACCCACGTTCCCGCGTGACAACACCTGCTAGATCAAGCAGAGGCCGTCCAGCTTCTGATGGGGTGTAATTTCTCCTCTTCCCATGTGGTCTGTTTTGCTTGTTTACATTACCTGCCTGGACCCTGAAGACATTGGAGTCTAAGACCCCTGGTCTAGGAAGTCAGGCATCAGCTCGAAAGGAATAACCCAATGGAGCAAAGCAAGTGAGGGCTGGGAGTCTGGAAGCTGAGGTTGTTTGAAAGCCCACTTCTCTGAAGAGCGATGCTAAAGGCCGTTTGCCTTCTCCCCTCCGAGTGGGTTGGAAGTGGCCCCAAAATCTCCACCTGGGAGTTGGGGAAGCAGTTTGGCAGGGGACAAGAGGTTGATTAAGAGTGCAGGGAAGAAGGCAGAAATTTGAAGGACACAGAGAATTTAGGCAGCAAGGGAAAGGAAATAATGTGCCTGAGCAGTGGCTGACCCAAGATTCTATTTCCAAGAGAATTCTGTGGCTTGTAACCATTTTCATGGCTGCCAGAAAGAAAAAAAAAAAAAAGTTTAGAGAAAAAGGAAAACAAGCCAAAACCCAGCCTCCTCTCGTTATATTTTCACATGTACAGGAACAGCAACTTCTACCCACTCCTGTAGCCATCTGCCACATCTTTCTCCTGCGGAACAGCTGGTGGGTTAGAACAGCTGAACTTTCGGTTTGCAGCCAAGCACTTTAACCACTGGGCCACCAGGGCTATTACTCAGATAATGATTTGAGGGTTCCACGCAGTTTTGGCAGGACTTAGGGAGAATAATTCCACAGACTTAGGAAACTTGGGCAGGTTACTAGCTTATCTGAGCCTCAGTTTCTTCATCTGCTAGAAGGTGTGATAGTTGTAACCTTCATGAGGGTAAGGGTTAAGTGAGCAAATGGAGGAATGTGAAGTGCGAGGCAGAATATGAAGGAATAAATGTGATGATTGGAGATGTGGGTTAGGTATTTATTATTTTGCCCAGTGAAAAAAATGAGAAAACTGAGCCCCAAGGTCACACAATCAGTGAGGGACAGAGTGGAGAGACTTACTCAAAAAGTGCCAAACCACACCCACAGCATTCAGACCAAAAAAAAAGTACCCTGACATCAATCTGACATTCAAATAATAGTCATATCCTGCTAAAAGCTTGAGGTCACTAGTTCTGTTGACCTTGGGCAAGTGGTCTAACCTCTCTGAAATCCAGCTTCCTCATCTGTAAGATCTTGTGCATTTATTGTGAAGATTAATTGCCGTAATGTTTAAAGGGCTTAGCAGAGTGCCTGGCTTGGAGCCATCAGTTCTCAAATATTAACTGCAATAAAATGACGTTTACTGAGCTCCCAGTCTGGGCCTGTTACTGTGCTAAGCAAAGCACCAGGAATGCAAAAGGGAACGAAACACTATTCCTGCCCTTGTGGGACTCAGGACAGAGCGGCCATTTGAGCAGTGAAATTTTAGCACAAGAGGAAACTGTTGTAATGGAAGAGAAGAATGAATCACGTGATTTGGGAGTGAGGAAGACACAAATATGGTGAAGGCAGAAGGGGAGGGTGGGGCAGAGATGGCTTCAACTGCGGGGTGATCTGGAACTCGAAGAAAGAGTTTTGCAGAGAAGTCAGGAAGGCATTCCAGGCAGGAGGAACAGCCTATGCAAAGGCAAAGAAGCCAAATGTCTTGAGAGGGGTGGCAGGTTCAGGGAATAGAGAATAGTTCAAGTGCAACCAGCGGGGATCTTGTATGGGGTAAGTGATAAAAGCAGAAGAGAAAAATCACATCAGGCTGCGAAGAGCCTTGTGGGTCTTGCTAAGGGCAAGAGATAGTGGGAGGGAACCAGCCAGAACGCTGTTGCAATAGTCCAGACAAGAGGTGATGAACCCCAATACTGGCTGCCAAGTAACTGGAAGTGGGTAGTGAGGAAGATGAGGTAGGGACGGGTGACATAAATACAAAGTGTGACATTAAAGATATGAAAATAGCTTGGTCCCTTCCTCCTTACCACAGTCATCCCAAGGGACCAAAACAAAAACACAGAAAACCCTTTTAAAAATAATCTCTTTTGTTTGTATGCAAATAGGCCATGAACGGTGAAAATACAACCCAAGTGTGAAGACCACTGCAATATTTTATCTCTAGTCTTTGGGACTCAAAGATCAAATTCAAAAATGCAGTCCTTCTTAAAGACTCTAGCTGCTTACAATAGGCAACCAGTGCAAGCCTTATTTAGAACTGTTTTCAGTCTTCAACCAAATTTGAGTAAAGCTATTTAAAGGCGCTTTTCAGAAGAGGCCACCCCGACTCACATCACTGAATAGTAGGAAGAGCAATGTCTTGTTTGATTGAAAAATTTCCCTTTCAAGTAGCAACATCTCTGTGTGGAGTGGACCTGTAGAATCTTCTAAACAAAGACATGTGAAGGAAGTAGTTGTTGTTGTTAGTTAACCATCGAGTCGGCTCTGACTCACGGCGACCTTATGTATACTCAGTCCTGTGCCATCTTCGCGATCATTGGTATGTTTGAGTCCGTTGTCTCATCTTCCAGCACACTGTTGGAAAATGTTCTGTTTTCATTGGCTGATTTTTAGAAGTACATTGCCAGGCCTTTCTTCCTAGTCTATTTTAGTCTGGAAGCTCTGCTGAAACTTGTCTACCCTGGGCGACCCTGCTGGTATTTCACATAGCATAGTTTCCGACATCATAGCAAGATGCTAGCCACCACAGGATGACAAACTGACAGACAGGCGGTGGAAAAGGGGGTAAGTAACAGAGAGCTGCAGAAATTACACCTCTATGGTTCTGCACCACCAACTCCAAGATTCCAAATCCAAGTTGATGAATGCGCATTTTAAGCGTCCCCAGAAGTCTTATGTGCACTGTTTCTGGTTACAATGATGCCACAGGGAAGTGATCGTTTCAGTGTGCCATGACCCCCACCCACTGTGAAACAGAGGCTTTAAAAAATCCAAAGAGTGGGCGTGTATGTGTGTGTTTACAAGCTTAGTCATATTGACTGTGATCTGTATGCCTCAATCTATTTTATCCTACTTTATAATGTACATTTTATTTATATTCTTATATAAATACTTTGCATAAAAAGGTGCTTTCACAGATCTTCATGCTTCCCTAAATTTGAAATCCGCCGCCATTTGTTAAAATGTGTTAGTTTTGTTATGTATTATATCCCCTCCTCTGCACATATAGGAAAAAAAATACGGACTTAGCTTTTCAAGCAACTTTTACATTTAGAAGACTGCTTCATTTTATTTCTTCTAACTGAGGTTATGAAAGAAATGACAAATGCTGGATTTTTGTCAAAGAAATGGCAGTTTCTCAGAATGTATAAGCCCCAACGGGTGACCTTAAGTTCAGAACTCACAGTCATCTGAAATTGGGTTCCCAGGTAACACCGAAGATTGAAAGAATACTAAGTTTGAAATCAGGTATTTACTTTGTTGAATTCTGAAGTGATACACCTCCGATTTTGGTCGTTTTGTTAGCAATTTTGTAAGCTGGGGGCTGTATGTATTTCACTAGCCCTATAAAGATTTTGGAGTTGTTTTGGAGTCGCTGGGTGGTACAAGGAGCCCTGGTGGCACAGAGGTTAAGAGCTTAGCTGCTCACCAAAAGGTCGACAGTTCAAATCCACCAGCCGCTCCTTGGAAACCGTATAGAGCAGTTCTACTCCATTCTATAGGGTCACTATGGGGCAGAATCGACTCGACAGCTATGGGATGGGTGGTGCAAATGGTTCATGTGCTTGGCTGCTAACTGAAAGGTTGGAGTCTACTCAGAGATGCCTCAGAAGAAAGGCCTGGCTGTCTACCTTCAAAAGCTCTGTCACCGAAAACTCTACAGAGCACAATTCTACTCTGACACAGAGCGGGTTGCCATAGCTTAGAATCAACTCAACAGCAACTGGTTTTTGGTTTATAAAGATTTTACTTAGTTCTATTATTTGTTAAATAGTAGACTATCTTTTGTGTAAACTATTAAAGTAAGTCCAGACTCTGTAAGATTGTATTGTGAATGCTACTGATTAGCTGGAATCGTAGAAATATTACATTGGAAGGGAAGTTAAGGATCACTTAGCCCACCCTTCCCTAGAGTGAGTTCTGTCCACTGTGTTACCTACGACTGATGGTCATTCAGCCACCTTGACCATTTAAAATGTACAGTGAAGGAGCACCGACGTCTCCTGAGGCAGCCTATTCCTGAGACGGAGAGCTTGGGGAAAATTTTCTCAGTTGTGTCCCATGAAACCCAGTCAGACTCTACCTCATGCTCTTAAGACAGTGTTTAATCATGAAGACATCAGACCTCACTGAAATTGTGCAGAAAAATCACTTGACAGCCAGTACCTTGACATTATCAGATGGGTGTAGGTGTCCTGCACTCTACGCAGGCTCCATGAGGGGGACCATGACTGCTTCTTTTCACCTCGGACCCCAGCACTAACCCAGGCCCTGCATCCAGTCGAAGATGGTTAAACAGTTGTCCAATGAGTGAAGGCAAATTAAAAAGTGTAAATTCCAAATGGTGGAACTACATCTGTGGATTTTAAAGTGTTATTAGAAAATGGGAAATAGTGCTGAGGTCAAAGATAGGTGGGAACAAAGGGAAAGCATGCAGATGTGTGTATTTGTGTGTCAAGAAAGCTGTGGTAGACTGCTTTTGTAATTATTTACAGCCTTGGAAACCCTACGGGGCAGTTCTACTCTGTCCCATAGAGTCACTATGAGTCGGAATGGACTCCACAGCAGTGGGTTTGGTTGTTATTCGTTGTTGCTTTTTTTTTTTTTTTGGTTTAGAGTCTGTAATTACCGTCAGCTCTCACTGAAGCCCCGGCATGGCCCCTGAACTCTGCCCAGCCCCATCTCTGAAGTGTGGGTATCTGTAGACACAGCAGGCAGGCGAGGCAGCCGGCTGCTCTGGCCACGATCTTGCTCCTATAATCCTGGTCTCTAGTGGCCATGGAGTGAGTTATGAGCCTCTCAGCTCACAAGCTGCTGTCTTTCTCTAGCTTAGCCTTGCTCTCTTGGCCTGTGGTATAGTTCCCTACCCACCCCTGTGGCCTGTTCCCCTAGTTGATGTATTAAGGCCTTGTTCCACATGAATAAACAATGCAAGTGTCCACCCACCACACGGTCGATCTCACACTTGCTAGAACCTCCTGACCCTGTATGTGCCCTAAACACCTCTGCTGCACTCTGCCAAGTCTCCACCAGACCACAGACCCCTCCCAGACCCTGGGATTGTTGGCTTCCCTCTAGCTTCAGCTCCACCCAGTCCCACCTTCCTCATCTTCCCCAGCTGCCCATATCACGAAGGTAACATTTCAAGGCCACACCCAATCGGTACAAGGGTATTTCTTTTTCTAAAATACGTGCACCCTGATGCTTACCCTTTGGACAGTTCTTTTCCTTAACCTACCTTTGATCATAGGCAAACGTAATTTTCAATCCAAATAAATGTATTTTGCTGTCAAAGTTTGGGTATGTTTTATTAAACCACCATCTATATGATTCTGAGAGAAAGTGCAGGCAGAATCTTTGGCATCCACTTGATAGAATCCTGCAAATATCTGTTCGCATCCTTTGCCTTTCTGACTTTCCCTCTGAGGCCATCTACGTAAAGATGTGCCACTTGGTCCTTGTTTCTGTGTTGATCAAACACGTTAAGGAACAATATATTTTGCCTCTTTCTTAGCACGCATGGCGTAGTGGTTAACTGCTACAGCTGCTAACCAAAAGGTCAGCAGTTCAAATCCACCAAGCGCTCCTTGGAAACACTATGGGGCAGTTCTACTCTGCCCTATAGGGTCGCTGAGTCGGAATTGACTTGACGGCAACAGGCTTGGTTTTTTTCTTAGCACGCATGAATGATGGGTGTCAATTTGCATCATGAGAAAGTGAATAAAAGAAGATGCCTCAGGGCAGCTAGGGAGACAAAAAGTCAGTTTAGGGCAAGAGCGGAGCATGCCCTAGCAGTTGTGAGGATGAAGGTCTCTCTCTACCCTGGTGACTAATTTGTATGCTAAGGTAGACTGTTACGGATTGAGTTGTGTCCCCCCAAAATATGTGTTGTAGATCCTTACCCTTATACCCTGGTGGCGTAGTGGTTAAGAGTTCAGCTGCTAACCAAAAGCTTGGCAGTTCGAATGTACCAGCTGCTCTTTGGAAACTCTGTGGGACAGTTTTACTCTGTCCTATAGGGTTGCTATGAGTCGGAATCGACTTGATGGCAATTGTGTTTGGTTTTTTGGTTTATACCTGTGGTTATAATCCCATTTGGAAATGGATTTTCTTTGTTATGTTAATGGACAGTATTAGTGTAAAGTGTGTCTTAAGTCAATCTCTTTTGAGATATAAAAGAGATTTAACTAGTAAAGATGGAGAATGAGAGATGCCAAGCCACATGAAGATCTTTTAAGCAGAAGCTTGAAAGAAACGAGGACCTTCCTCCAGAAAAGACAGAGAGACAAAGACTTCCCCTAGAGCCCGCACCCTGAATTCAGAATTCTAGCTTCTTAAACTGTGAGAAGATAAATTTCTGTTTGTTAAAGCCACCCATTTGTGGTACTTCTGTTATAGCAGCACCAGATAACTAAGACATAAACCAAGGCTGCAGAAGTTCAGCTCAAAGAAAAAGACTCACGTCTGTTACTTAACTATATAAAATTTGCTTATAAGTGTAAGTCAAGTTGTATCCCCCCTCCCAAAAAGGAAAGAAAGAAAAGAAAAGAAATCTACCACATTTCTAAGAATGTTCCTCTAGAAACATGGAACTGAAAGCTATTTTTTAATTGATCATCGGGCCCTTAGAAAACAGTGGGACTTTTTCTTTACCTAAGGAATTGACGTAAAAATCTACGTTCTGCACCAGAAAGAGATTGTCCACAGCGACGTTGTACGTATGGCATTTGGTTACCAGTGTGCCGCATGGGGAAGTGAGCCTTTGGACTGTGAAATTGATGCTAATTTTCTTTCCCACTAGTCTAGAAGCCCTCTAAAATGTCGAATTATGAGTTTAGTTGCTTTACCAGGAATCAGTGTATGTGGTTAGGGGGTGTATGCGTGTATTATTATTATTTGTTAATCAATAGGCTTTAATTTTTAGAACACTTTTAGATCTACAGAAAAACTGAGCAGATAGTACAGGGCTCCTGTCTCCCACGCTCAGTTTCTCCTACTCTTAACATCTTGCATTAGTGGGGACCATGTGTTACCATTAGTGGGCCAATATTGATACATTATTACTAAAGTCCACAGTTTACATTACCTTTCACTCTTTGTACTGTCTAGTTCTGTGGGTTTTGCAAATGCATGATGCATGTAACTACCATTACAGTATCATACAGAATAGTCTCACTGCCTAAAACATCCCCTGTCCTTTGTTTACTCACCCTTTCCCCTAAATCCCTGGCAACTACTGGTCTCTTCACTGTCTCTATAGTTTTGCCTTTTCCAGAATGTCGTATCGTTGGAATGATATAGTATGACAGTATGCAGTTTTTTTTTAGCCTGGCTTCTTTAACTTAGTAATATGCTTTTAAGTTTCCTCCACATCTTTTCATGGATTGATAGCTCATTTCTTTTTATCACTGAATAGTATTCCATTATACGGCTGTACCACAGTTTATTTGTCCACTTATTGAGGTACATCTTGGTTGCTTCACGTGCAGGTTTTTGTGTGGACAGACGTTTCCAAATCAACTGGGTAAATACCTAGAAGTGCAATTTCTGGGTTACGTGGCAAGACTATGTTTAGCTTTGTAAGAAATTGCCAAACGGTCTTCCGAAGTGGTTGTACCATTTTGCATTCCCATGAGCAATGAATAAAAGTTCCTGTTGCTCCACCTCTTTGCCAGCAGTTAATGCCATCAGTGTTTTGGATTTCGGATTTTAGCCATTCTAACAGGTGTGTAGTGTTATCTCATTGTTGTTTTACTTTTCAACTCCCTAATAACATATGATGTGGAGCGTCCTTTTGTGGGCTTATTTGCCATGCGGATCTTCTTTGATAAAGTGTCTATTCAGATATTTTGACCATTTTTAAATTAGATTATTCGTTTGCTTACTGTTGATTTTTAAGGATTCTTTATACAGTTTGAAGGAGAATGAAGAACACCAAAGACACAAGGAAAATATTAGCCCAAAAGACAGAAAGGGCCACAAAAACCAGAAACTTCATCAGCCTGAGACCAGAAGAACTAGATGGTGCCCAGCTACCACCGATGACCGTCCTGACAGGGAACACAACAGAGAGTCCTTGATGGAGCAGGAGAAAAGTGGCATGCAGAACTCAAATTCTAGTAAAAAGACCAGACTTAATCATTTGACTGAGACTGGAGGGACCCCAGGAGACATGGACCCCAGGCTTTCTGTTAGCTCAGAACTGAAACCATTCCTGAAACCAACTCTTCAGACAAAGATTAGACTGGACTATAAGACATAAAATGATACTTGTGAAGAGAGTGCTTCTTAGCTCGAGTAGATACATGAGATTAGATGGGCAGCTCCTGTCCAGAGGTGAGATGAGAAGGCAGAGAGGGTCAGGATGAATGGACACGGGAAATCCAGGGTGGAAAGGAAGAGTGTGCTGTCACATTATAGGGAGAGCAACTAGGGTCACACAACAATGTGTGTATAAATTTTTGTATGGGAGACTAACTTGAACTGTAAACTTTCACTTAAAGCACAATTAAAAAAGGGAAAGAGTTCTTTGTATAGTTTGGATACATGTCCTTTATCAGATATGTATTTTGAAAAATATTTTCTCCTAGCCCATGACTTGTCTTTTCATTCTCTTAACAGTCAGTATATTTTTCTGCTTTAAAGAGGGAGAAGGAGTTAAAAGAAAAATTCATAGCAGATGTCTCTCAGGTGGTGTCAGGGAACTGGTTGTGGATCCAGCAGGGTTTCAATGGGGGGGGGGGGGGTCGGGTCAGATCCTGGGGGCTTTGTGTACCTGGCCTCCAAGGCATCCTACCACGTGATAGTGGAGGCTGTGCAGCAGGGCTGGGAATAAGACAAAGACCCAGCCGCAAGCTGCATCACTTTTGCAGAGGGAAGATGTATCTCTTGCGTGTGTAACAGACATAGCCCCTGGCCTATGAAGTTTCCCTAAGCGACTCCTTCAAGGCCCCAGTCAACCATTAAATTAATAACAAATCAGGAATTGTGTTTACAGTAAAAACCTGGTCACACTTGCATGGATTGTATTATGCATAGAGTGTAGATTTCTGCCCATGAATCCAGCTATGTAAGAGATAATCATTGTTTGTATTTTCTTTAACTCAACCTAATCCCATCTCTGAGTTCCGTCTTGGTCTTACCAGGACCCCCTTCCCCTCCTGCATTGCAGTCCAGTGAGAATTCCAGAAGGTTGCCAGGTGCTTGGAAAATAGTGGAAGGGCCTCAAGTCCCTATTCTGTCCTCATTGCCACCGGCAAGTTCACTGTCGAAGCTCACAGTGGTCTGTTGAAGTCTGGCAGCTCTCTATTCCCAAACCACAGTGGGAAATGAGAGTGTCTGCTGAGATTGGGCCTCCTGAGTTAAGAACACTGCCTTTCTAGGCAAGCACCATTACCCCTGAGGTTACTACCCCATTAGGAGTTCAGAGGGAGGGGTTCTTGGGTTCCCACTGCTCCCAGAACATACACCTCTCCTCTTCCCTCCCTTCGTCTTGCATCTCAAAAGTACACCCTCCCTCCTCTCACCTTCTAGGACACCTGCCTCATCTCTTCCATCGGCTTTTACAAAAGACCAGAAGAACGTCTGACTTTAGATCCCTCTTACTTTCCTCCCTGCACAAATCTCTGCTCCAAGAAAGCTCAGAAAACCAACAGTATTAATGTTTCGGTGAATACTGCTGCTATAATTATTTGTGGAAACTATTTTATGGTATGTTAGAAGGACCACCACCACCACCTAAAATACGCACTTTTAGACTGCCTCTTGACCACTGGCCATAGAAGGCCATTTATCTACAGCAACAAACATGTGGCAGAACATTGGAAACTTCAGCTAAGTGTTTGGATGTTGCCAAATGCCCACAGGTTTCTCGCTTTGCCACACAGAGTAGATCCTGACTATATAGTCCCCAGGGGACTATATCTTGGGCAAAGGTATCTGTTCTCCCCTTCCCAAACCAGTTCCCTCTAAAGCCACTCTCCTCCTGCTGCTTCCCCTTGCAGCCTTGGCCTGCTCAAACCTAAGAACTTCCGGAGTGGGACAGTGGAGGAAGCAACCCCATACAGAAAGCAGCTTTCCAAGGTCACCAGCAGCTTCCTCCTCACCAAACACAAGCGACCAATCTTCCTCATTCTACCTGACTGCCTCTCAGCATTTCACACTGTTGACCATCATCACTGTGGAACCCTCTTTGCCCTTGGCTCTGATGGCCTCCATATCAGATTTGAGAGTGGCACAAGGTTTGGAGGAATGCCTAATAAAATGAATGGCATATATGGGATTCAAAGTAATTTTGATTGGCTGAACGCTGGCCCAAAACACTGATGCAGAAACAGGATGGGGGCAAGGGGTGGTGATCTGACTTGACATGTGAAAAAAATCATGGTCAACCAGCCTCTCAGTGAAACTGTTTAAAGGCTAATTTGACCTTTGGCTCATTTACAAAAGTGATCATGTCACTGCCTGCTCAGCCCTCAAGTCATTCTATGAGCTCTCTCTACTAAGAAGGAGATAGGCTAACTCCGGTCGTGGGTGGGAGGGAGAGCTACCAAGCTGATTAGGGTCAGTTGAGGACACTGACAATATTTAGTTGAGAGAAGAGACTATTAAGGAATTTCATGATATCTGCTTTCAAATATTTGGAGGGTGTCTTAGTCATCCAGTGTTGCTATCACAGAAATACCATAAGTGGATGGCTTTAAGGAAGAGGAATTTATTCTCTCAGAGTCTAGTAGGCTACAAGTCCAAATTCAGGGCATCAGCTCCAGGGGATTGCTTTCTCTGTCGTTTCTGGAGGAAGGTCCATGCCATCAATCTTCCCTTGGTCTGGGAGCTTCTCTGTGCAGGAACCTCAGGTCCAAAGGATGCGCTCTGCTCCCGGCGCTGCTTTCTTGGTGATATGAGGTCCCCGTGTCTCTCTGCTCACTTCTCTCTTTTATATCTCAAAAGATATTGGCTTAAGACACTATTTAATCTTATAGATTTCATCAATATAACTGCCACTAATCCATCTCATTACATCATAGTGATAGGATTTACAACACGTAGGGAAATCAATCATACAATACTGGGAATCATGACCTAGCCAAGTTGACAGATATTTTGGGGGGGACACAATTCAATTCATGACAGAATGTTTTACATAAAATGGTAAAATATCTATCTATGCATACTGGTAGTTCTGAAAGTCAGGAAGGGAAAACTAGATGGCACGTATGGGGTTGGGCAGCGATGGAGGGAGATTTGCAGTTATTATAAAGAAGACCTTTCTCTTATAACTGCTGTATTAGTTTCCTATGGCTGCTGCATAACAAATTACCAAAAGCTGAGTGGCTTATAACAACAGAAATTTATTCTCTCACAGTTCTGGAGGCTAGAAGTCCGAATTCAGGGTGTCTTCAGGGCCATGCTGTCTCTGAAGGCTTTAGAAGAAAAATTCCTTGAAGGTTTCTGTGAGTGGGGTCCAGGGTTTGGCAGGGACTGAGTATCTGTGGAGCTTTAATGCTTCACTTTTCTGAGAGCATTGTTGCCAGGCCTCAAAATGTCAGAGGAGGATCACCAGGATGGTGGCAGTGAAGAAGTGTCTAGAAAGAAAGTATTCTCTAATATTTAACTCAGGGCTGAAGGAAATGTAGTACCAGGGTGGGGGCGCTCCTGGAACCTGGGTGGAACAGTTTCTCCGAGAACTGAATGGATCAGTTGAACAGCTGTGTTAAGCTGGAGTCTGTGTTCTGCTGACAATCCAGACACACTTTAACTGGTTTGCATTCTAAATGCATGTAAGAGTGTGACTGGCTGGGAACCCAGTTTGGGGTGTGTCTTAGTCATCTAGTGCTGCTATAAAGGAAATACCACAAGTGGATGGCTTTAACAAAGAGAAATTTATTATCTCACAGTCTAGGAAGTTGGAAGTCAGAATTCAGAGTGCCAGCTCCAGGGGAAGGCTATCTCTCTCTGTCAGCTCCGAGGGAAGGTCCTTGTCATCAGTGTTCCCCACTTGAGAAATTTCTCAGCACAGGGACCCCAGGTCAAAAGGACATGTTATTCTCCTGGCTCTAGTTTCTTGGTGGTGTGAGGTCCCCAAGTCTCTCTGCTCACTTCTGTCTTTTATATCTCAAAAGAGATTGGCTTAAAGCACCACCTAATCTTGTAGATTGAGTATTGCCTCATTAACATAACTACCTCTAATCCTGCCTCATTAACATCATAGAGGTAGGATTTACAACACCTGGGAAAATCACATCAGGTGACAAAATGTTGGACAATCACACAATACTGGGAATCATAGCCTAGCCAAGTTGACACGTATTTTGGGGGGACAGCTCTACTCTGTCCTATAAGATCGCTATGAGTTGGAATCAACTCGATGGCAGTGGGTTTGGTGTTTTGGTTTTTTGGGCCTAGTGGTGTGTTGGCTTGTGCTGTATAGACGATTGTTAATATATGGCACCACGGAAAGCCCCAGGACATTGACATTTTCCAACCGCCAAAAGATTGATTTTTGTAAGAGACTACAGCACTAGATTAACATAGAGAAGACACTTTCCTAATTCTACTTAGCCCTGTGAATACTGGTTTTCCTTCCACCTTTAAGTTAGATGTTGTCAAATTGAGTTAAAATAAGGCAAGTTAGCCTCGTAAGATTCCTCAGAAAGGGATAGACTCAGGGATATGTTCTCTGAAAATTTAGGTCACAAAATTATCCTGTAGCTTTGTGAGTTTTGCCTTGGTTCTGTCTAGACTACTGATTCGGCCTTGAAGGTGTTTAGCCTTCTGAGGCTGTGCTTGGAGGGACCCACGACTCCATGAAACATGGAAGGACATGGGCACCCTTTACCTCTGTCCTCAGCCTTTCTTGAGGCTCCCAGACAGGAAGAGCCGCTCACGTAGCCGGGTATTGAAGGCGTCAGCTGGAGACGCTGACCAGCTCTGTTTCCTGAGTCTTATTATTTAACATGGATGACATCACTTTTCAGAGTTTCACTGGCCTTGGCATTCTCACATCATGAGTCAGCACAGACCTTCGTTTTCTCCTTTAAGGATATCTGATGAAATAGGATCAAATCTAGCACAGAGTGTGGGTCCTATGCTTGTCACTAGAAGAGAGTGTGTCCCTGTGTCCCCAGGGCTTCTGGGATACATCTGATTTGCTCTGTTCCATGACTTGGAGAATCAGGTAGCTCAGTTAGATAGGTCTGTCTTTTTTAAAGATACCAGAATGGTAACTGTACTTATCAGGCGGTCCTTCTCATCACCTATCCCTAGAAGAGCCTTTATTCCAGGCTTCATGAAGATAACACACAAAAAATTGAACCGTACCTACAGTTTGCTATGCATTAGCATGACCATACGCTGTGTTATTAAGAACAAGCAAAGGAATCCTAATTTAGCCACCTGGCTTTCTCTGGCTTTTTACAGGAGGTTTTCAGTGGTTGTTATTGTTGCTTAAAGTTTCCTTTAAATACTATGTCTTTATTCCAAAATCGTTAAGGAGGTTTTACTGGCGGTCTATTTCACTACATACCTTACTAAACTCCTCTGTTCAGTGCTGGAATCCTGTATTTATGGGGGTCTGGGGAAGGGTGTTTGATTCTACTCCCTCTGGCAGGAAGAGTAATTTTCTGATACTGTTCTGAGCGGAAAATGGATTTACCTCGTAACGCTGAGTCATGGGTGCTGTGACCCTCCCTGTGTTATGCCCTCAAGCTCTCCCTCTTAACGGTAACTATTCTGGAGGGAATTCCCAGTGAACTGTATGGGCTTCAGAAAGCCACTAATTGTGGATTCATTCATATCTGTCCTACAGGGCCAATATGACCTGAAGGCAGTGATGTTTGTCCATACATTTACTGAGCACATTTTACACAGCAGGCGTGCCAGCTTTGCGTATACTAGCTCATTTCATAATCACAGCAGCACTAAGTTTTACAGAAGAGGAGACCGAGACACAGACACTTTACTAAGATCTCACAGCTCATTTGGTCAGAGTGATGAAGTGAATCAGAACCCGTACTCTTAGCCACTAAGCTACAACCTCCTGAAGGCTGGGAACAAAACGTCTCTTAGTTTGACAATTGTCATCTTGGTAAGGCAATCCCATGTAAACTCAACGTTGCCAAGCAAAGTCGGGGCATTTTAGTCTTTAGCTGTAATGTTTTGCAGACAAAATCTATATAAAGTGCCCAAAGAGACAGTGTCTGCCACATAGGAGATGCCAGTAAGGGCCATCTATTGCTGCAGCTAAAGATGTAGGAAAGACACCAGGAAAAAGAGAACTGAAAAAACAAAACAAAGTGTATCCAGCCCCGTAAGTGAGATGGAGTTGTTTCTTTGCTCAAACCTGATGAAAGTATAGGTGGATTTCTCATGCTTTAGGAATGACTAACGCTCCCAGGGAACGGGATGCAAAGCAGACCAAAGGAAATAGTCGTTTTGTGGCAGTTTCTCACGCTCTGTTCTATTTTCACTTTTTGTATTTTTACTTTGTGGATCCTGCCCTATTTCACTATTAATATTTCGAGTTTTCTTTAGTGATTATTGTTTTATATACATATATATAATTAGTTTATTTAACCTGTATGCTTAAAAAAATTTTTTTTATTGTTGTAAAAAATGACTTTAATTTTTTTGTTGCCTCCTTGACATAATATTCATTACATTGAAGGTAGGTTTTTGTTTTTGGGTTTTTTTGTTGTTGTTTTAGCAAAACACCTTAATTTTAGAACTGTTATAATAAACAATAGCCATTTAAGGAAAATTAACTTTACAGAAAGCTCTCCTGGAGTTCATACACTCGGTGAAGTAAGGAACACCTACATTATAATATGCAATGTACATCCAGTTTGAAAGAGGAAGTACCCAGTGGACTAAATAATTACTACATGTATACTTGTAGGAAAACTTTAGTAGTCCTGGTTAGCAGGGAAGGAAGTGAGAGGCAAACATTTGACTTCATGAAAAAGTCTGATTCATAGAATATTTTGAAAAAAGTAGTGGTTTTATTTTCAAATATATATGTACTATGAAGTGTGTACCTGGGTATTGGTTTGTAGAAAGTAAATTATCACAAATGCCTCCCACTGCGGTTCTAGCTATCTTTGTAGTGTGATCAATGAGCATCTTAATCATTAAGGATTCGTGATTAAAAAGTAAATAACAGTAGATCAAAGGGGAAGGAGACTTCTGGGATGATGCAGAGACAGAAAAAAAGGAAAATATATTTTTAATTTACCCAGGGCTTTTTGGATACCCAGCACTGGCTTCTTGGTCAAGCATAGGAATTCAGCCCAGGCTGAAGTGGTGGGGAATCACGGGGGGGGGGGGGGGGGGGTTAGGCAACCTTGTGGAGTCCCTGAGGGGGGCAAACGGGTAATGCGCTCGACTGCTAACTGAAAGGATGGAGGATGGAGTCCACCCAGAGGCACCTAGGAAGAAAGGCCTGGCAATCTGCTTCCAAAAAATTAACCATTGAAAACCCCATGGAGCACAGTCCTACTCTGACACACATGGGGCAAGCGATACGGTAGATGACCTTGGGGAAGACTGAAGAGGAGTCAGTGCCCAGGGTAATAAAGAGAACAAAGGTGAGAAAGGCAGACAGATAAAACTCATCTGATCCTTCTCAGGGTCCCAACAGCACAGTGTCTGGCATGCAGGAGAAGTTCAGTCTGTTAAGTAAGTGAATGAATGAATCATGAACTTGGATAAATCACCAAGCCTTTCCTCATGCTAAAAAGGTAGAGAAAATTATACTTACTTAATGGTATTATTGTGAAGATAAAAAATAAATTGTGTATATTTGTAAGTACATGTATTTACATGCATGTAAAATGCAGATATATATAAAAGTACTTAAAATTATTATAAATAGTTCTACTCATAAATCGTTTCATGGATGTGTTAACAGGCTGGGTTTGGGTGCCTGTGGAGAGGTACTTTGAAGGTGAGAACAGAGGAAAAATCTCCTCCAAAGTCACGCTGCCTGTCTGAGCCTCGGCCACGTGAGCCGAGCCTCCGCCTTCCCTCCTTGGCTAAGTCATCCCTTTCTCTTGGTCTCAGCAATCATTCGTGCAATGAGGAGGTCTCATAAAAGGATTCTAAAGGTCTTTTAAGTACTAAGAATATATAATTTTCCTTGCTGCGGAATTCTTAACATTTTTTTCCATAATCACATTTCTATTGCTGAAGTATTTTTTATAACATTATGAAGCGTATTTTTATATGCCATACAATTCATCCATTTCAAGTATACAATTCAATGATTTTTAATGAATTTAGCGAGTTGTACGACATCACCATAGATCAGTTTTAGAACATTTTCATCATCCCAGTGAGATCTGGCATGTCCATTCACTGTTAATACTCATTCCTGCCCCCCAGCACCGGGTAATTGCCAATCTACTTTCTGTCTCTATAGATAAACCTTTTCTGGGAAGTTCATATAAATGTAATCATGTGGCCTGTTGTAGCTGGCTTCTTCAATTAGCATAATGTTTTTGAGGTTTATCCATGTCATAACATGTACCTGTTTGCTTTTATTTACTTCCTGTTAATCAAAAATGAAACTCGGTTGTCTTTTCCTCTTACTGAATTTCAACAGGCTTCTTATTGAATTTGTAGGACTTAAGTGGTAAGGACTTAAAAATTATATTGTTAATACTTATTCATACATTGAGTGATACATGATCACATAGTCATGCAAGAAGCATTTATTATGGGCAAGGCATCGGAGATACAAAAATGAGTAAGCAGCCCTTGTCTAGAGGGTGCATCAGACATACAGACAGTAACGAGACAGTGTGACTGGCGCTGTCACGGAAGCCTGTACAGTATCTTCCAGTAATGTCAAGCAAAGACCAGCCAGATGCCTGAAGGAGGATGGAAAGAAGAGACGAACATGAAGTGGGCCTTGAGGGATGGACTAGATCGCTCTAGGCTGGCTGAGTTCCACTCGTGGTGTAGGAGGTATTTTCAGGGAAATCCTTGGTGATTTGCAGTGGGGCACAGATAAGGCATGAATTAACACTGAGTCACATCATAAGAAAGTTACTCTAATTTTAATTCTTTTTTTTTTTCCCAATCTTTTTGTTTATATTAGGTAGATCTTAGTTTAGCAGTAATATCTCTGTCATCTAGCACTTGCCAATATTTCTTACAAAGAAGAAACAGGTCTCTGTCTCCAGAGACTTTGGCAATTAATGGTATATAGCTCAAATTTAATAGCAATGTATCTATATTTGCTGTTGTTAACTGCTGTCAAGTGGGCCCCCAACTCATGGTGACCCCATGCACAATGAGATCAGATCACTATAATCCATAGAATTTTCATTGGCTGATTTTTGGAAGTAAAATCTCCTCCTAGGCCTTTCTTCCTAGTCTGTCTTGGTCTGGAAGCTCCACTGGAACCTGTTCAGCATCATAGCAACAGGCAAGCCTCCACTGACAGGCTGGTGGTGGCCACGTTGAGGTGCATCGGCCGGGAATCAAACCCAGGTCTCCCACATAGAAAGCGAAAATTCTACCACTGCCCCCTGTATCTATATTTATTCATATTTTGTTTAAGGTAAATGACACTGCTTTTTAATTTTTTAATAGTGACATAAAGATTCCTTTTAAAATAAATTTACTTAAAGTGAGTTAAGAGAAAATACTGTATATAGTTATACAGATTTTACATATATATGAGGTGGTACTACTATCTAAGGAGCCCTGGTGGCACAAAGGTTAAGTGCCTGGCTGCTAACCAAAAAGTCGTTGGTTTGAACCCACCAGCCACTCTGCGGGAGAAAGATGTGACAGTCTGCTTCTGTAAGGACTACAGCCTTGGAAACTCTATGGGGTCGTTCTATTCTGTCCTATAGGGTGGCTATGAGTCAGAATCAACTCAACGGCCACGAGATCATTCTTTTTTTTTTTTTTTTTTTTAACTAGTAGCTAGAATGATTGAAGTTTGGGAAATACTGCTCCAAATATTTTGTTAGCAGGAGTTTTCAATTTAAGCTACATCATATTTTGACTGCTGAGTACAGGAAAAAGAAACTTGAAAAATTAAGCACAATATAAATTGATTGTCCTGTATTCGGATAGGTGGGTAATTTCACATATTACAATAAAGAAACTAAATGGACTCTGTTGAATAAAAAAACTATGTGATAGTAAAATCCAAAGGAAAACCCCAGGTGGGGGCTATCTCCATAAAGGATGACGTTTCCAAGTGAGTCAGGGTACAGGACCTGTGGGTTTGAGAGGCCTGGATGGAAGGTGAAGGTGTTTACAGATCAGTTTGGGGAAGAATGATCATCTTCTCTCCAGTGAAAGAAGGGTCTTTGTGGAAAGGTCAAAGTAAGAAGTGGGAAAATCTCAAAGAAGATGTTACGGTTGTTGTTAGTTACCATTGAGTCTATTCTGACTCACGGCGACTGTGTTTGTCAGAGTAGAACTGCTCCATAGGGTTTTCAAGGCAGTGACCTTTTTTTTTTTTCAATTCTTTTTCTTTTTTTCCAACTTGCAAAACTTTTTTTTTAAATTGTACTTTAGATGAAGGTTTCCAGAACAAACTAGCTTCTCATTAAACAGTTAGTACACTATTGTTTTGTGACATTTGTTGCCAACTCCATGACATGTCAACACTCTCCCTTTTTGACCCTGGGTTCCGCATTATCAGCTTTCTTGACCCTTCCTGCCATCTAGTCCTTGCCCCTGGGCTGGTGTGCCCCTTTAGTCTTGTTTTGTTTTACAGGCCTGTCTAATCTTTGGCTGAAGGCTGAACCTCAGGAGTGACTTCATTACTAAACTAAAAGGGTCTCCGGGGGCCACATTCTTGGCGTTTCTCCAGTCTCTGTCAGGCCAGTAAGTCTGGTCTTTTTTTGTGAGTTAGAATTTTGTTCTATATGTTTCTCCAGCTCTGTCTGGGACCCTCTATTGTGATCCCTGTCACAGCAGTCAGTGGTGGTAGCCAGGCACCATCTAGTTGTACTGGACTCAGTCTGGTGGAGGCTGTGGTAGTTGTGGTCCGTTAGTCCTTTGGACTAATCTTTCCCTTGGATCTTCAGTTCTCTTCATTCTCCCTTGCTCCTGACAGGATGAGATCAGTGGAGTATCTCAGGTGGCCGCTCACAAACTTTTAAGACCCCAAAGACTGCTCACCAAAGTAGAATGTAGAACATTTTCTTCATAAACTATGTTACGCCAATTGAGCTAGATGTTCCCTGAGACGTCCCCCCAGCCCTCAGCCTAGTAATTCAATCCCTCAGGGAGTTTGGATCTATCTATGAAGCTTCCATGACAAGGCTGTGACCTTTTGGAAGCAGATTGTCAGGACTGTCTTCTGAGGCACTGCTGGCTGGGGCCAAACTGTCAACCTTTAGGCTTGTAGTCCGAGTGCTTAACCGTTTGCGCCACCCAGGGACTCCTCTGAAAGAAGACAGGAAAATAGTAATGAAGACTAAATGGTTGTCCTGGGTGACTGGCATGCAGATCTCATTTGTTTTTCACAACAATGCAGCAAGGAAGCGTTTATTAGTCACATTTCACAGATGAGATGACTGAGGCTCAGGGATGTTCAATAACTTGCCCAGGACCAGGGGTCAAGCCAGGATTTGACCCCGAACCATCATTTCTAAAGCCACGCTCCTTCACCTGCACCAAAGGCCTTCGCTTTGGGAGTCTTCTCAACTTTGTCAACAACACACAGCTTTCACTCGGTCACTTAATTTCGTCATCCCAGTAGGGCACAGTTAGCCTTGAAGAGAGCATAGGAAGCATGCTCAGCAGGGAACTGCCTCTCTCCTTCTGATCTCAAATGCCCCAGACTTCAGAGGCACAAAAATGCCCCAGACTTCAGAGGCACAAAAATGCCCCTATCTTGAGCAAGGGCTTTGCAAGCACTAATGGGGCCAGAAGGGGCAGTGGTGGTTCGGTGGTAGAATTCTTACCTCCCATCCAGCAGATTTGAGTTTAATTTCCATTCCATGCACCTCAAGTGCAGCCACCACCCATCGGGCAGTAGAGGTTTGTGTGTTGCTGTGATGCTCAACAGGTTTCAGCAGAGCTTCCAGACTAAGACGGACTAGGAAGAAAGGACTGGCAATCCACTTAAGAAAAAACAGCCGGTGAAAACCCTTTGGATCACAGTCATCCGATTCCATTGTGCCCGGGGTCACCTCGACTTAGGGGCTGGCTTGATAGCAGCGAACAACAGCAACAGTAATGGGAGCAGAGAAAGGAATCGTGCATCCAAGGCAGGATTATATATTCGAACTTTGTCTCCAAGGAAGCACTGTACCCCAAAAAATCCAAACCCATTGCCATGGAGCGATACTGATTCATAATGACCCTGTAGGACAGAGTAGAACGGCCCCATAGGGTTTCCAAGGCTGTAATCTTTTACCAAAGCAGACTACCACATCTTTCTCCCATGGAGAAGTTTGTGGGTTTGAACCACTGACCTTTCCATTAGCAGCCAAGCGCTTCAGCATTGAGCCACAGAGAAATCTACACAAATCTTTTACACTTCTGCTTGTGACTTATCTCCAGACTCAGAGTACTGCCCACTTCCAGGAATCACAGACCAAGGTAACAGAAACATTCTAGATTAGAATAATCCAAAACTGGAGGTCGGGTACCTTAATTGCCTTCTCGCGGGATCCGGGGAGAGGTACTTGATGAATGATTTGGGGCGAGGCGGGGGAGGGAAGCACCCCGTCCTCTCTCTGCTCTCTGGGGTTGAGGACTTACTCCTGCAGCCCTGCTGAGCCAGGCGCAGGCCGGGCATATGGCTGCCCAGGGAAACATTTGTTGGACTCAGCTGAGTCCTGAGCTATGGGCCTCAGAGCTGCACCCCTGGGTCTCTGTGAATTGGTGAGGGAAGGTGTCTTTGTCATGCTTGCAACGGGACTGTCTTTGGGGGTTTTCCTGAGGGCTTTACACTCACTCACTCTCTGAGGGTGCATTTGTAGTCATCCTCATCGGTGGAAATGCCCACCTGTCAGCAGAAGTTCTCTGCAGCAAGCAAGAGCACTGCCCCTAGTCTGCGGTGGTGTTCCTCTCGTCAGTTCCCCTTTCTGCATTTCAGTTCTGGCCTCAGTGCCGAGACTTTTTCTCCCTCTACAAGGAGTCTTAGGAGCTGTGGGGACCTCTTACCGGCTTCCTCTAGTTTATTCTTAGCACCTTGCTTCTGTATCCCTCAGGAATGCCACTGAGCTTATGTGTCTGGTCTCTGGGAGCTGAGGTGGATGGGCATTTGTGACAGGTATGTTCTGTGAGGCTCGTAAGCCTGGGGGAGGGTGGTGTGGGATAAAGCTGCATCTGGGGCAGCTGTTCAGAGGTGGGGCTGATGGCTGGCAAGGGACTGGGTGAGACTTAGAGCAGAGTATGTGCTTAAAACCTTTGGCCATCAGGCTTGATTCTCAGACTGGCTAAGTTGGAGGTGGGACATTACAAAAACGTGGCTCTTGCAGCCAGTTGGCTTCATCTGCTTTGGCAAGCTAAGAAACAGGACAGTCAGGAAATAGAGGATGCCACTTACCAAACAACAGCCAGCTGCTCTTGGCTTGGGGTCCTGGGAGGTCCAAGCAGCTCTGCTGCAGGAGTAACTGTCTTCAGATGGTGGCCCTGCCTGAGCCCTTGTGCCAGTGGGAAGCCCAGATGATGGGGCCGAACACAGTCTCTCTGCAAGGTGCTCTGCTTCTCTTCTCCCGTCCATTCTTTCTTCCCATCCAAGTGCCCTTATCCCAAGGATTAGCCCCTCTTGGCACCACAGACCAATAGCTAATTTGGTAAGAAATAGTCCTAGGTCCAAAAAGAGCCCAGGCGGTGGTTTAGCATCACATTCTGCATACCGCGAACGTATTTGCATTTGCAAATAGACTTAAAATAGTGCCTCCCTTAATAGTAATTTAAGGTGAAGAGAAAGGTGAAAATATTTTTTTGGTCAAGGGACCTTCCCAGTCTTCTAAAATTGTAATAACTAAGGAGATGGACTACTCCTTTGACATGGTACCTCAGCCTTGGGACTAAGGTTGTGGATTAAAATGAGTACTTAATTATGTGCTCCAATTCACAGTTCTATCTCAGACGTCTGCTGCTTGCTGTTGCAGATACCATTAATCCTATTTATGTGAGATTCATTCATTCATATATTCTGAATATATTTATTGAGTGTTCACTATGTTCTAGTTATTGTGTGTGTTTTTTTTATTGTTGTACTTTTAAGTGAAAGTTTACAATTCAAGTTAGTCTCTCAAACAAAAATTTATACATACATTGTTATGTGACCTCAATTGCTCTCCCTACACTGTGACAGCACACTTCTCTTTTCTACCCCTGATTTCCCGTGTCCATTCAACCAGCTCCTGACCATCTCTGTCTTCTCATCTCACCTCCTGACAGGAGATGCCCGTTAAGTCTCATGTATCTACTTGAGCTAAGAAGCACACTCTTCATGAGTATCATTTTCTGTCCATAGTCCAGTCCAATCTTTGTCTGAAGAGCTGGCCTCTGGAATGGTTTTAGTTCTGACAGAGAGTCTGAGGGCCATGCTTTCCGGGGATTCTCCAGTCTCAGTCAGACCATTAAGTCTGGTCTTTTTTTACTAGAATTTGAGTTCTGCACCCCACTTTTCTGCTGCTCCACCAGGGACTGTTGTGTTCCCTGTCAAGGCGGTCATTGGTGGCAGCCGGGCACCATCTAGTTCTTCTGGTCTCAGGCTGATGCAGTCTCTGGTTTATGTGACTCTTTCTGTCTCTTGCGCTAATACTTCCCTTGTGACTTTGGTATTCTTCATTCTCCTTTACTCCAGGTGAGTTGGGACCCCAGTTACTGTGTTTTAACAGGGAACGTAAAAAGACATGATCCCTGCATTCTTGAAGCTTCTAGCCTAGAGGAAAACAATATTAATTAGATATTCACACTAAAAATGATGACATGCTGACATAGTGCTCTGAAGGGAAGGAAGCTGGTTCAATGCGACTGTGCTGACCTGTATAATAGCTATGTCTTTGGGTTTGATATTTTGGTTACTCTATTATCTCTGGCTGTCAGATGCCCCTTCCTGGGTCAAGGTGGGCAATGCTGAGGATTGGATTTTATGGGGATGAGGCTGGAGTGGGAGAGGACAGAATGTGAAAATTGAAAAGATGAGCCAAGCCAGATTATTTAGAAGAAAATCAAAGTTCAAATACCACGTTTCAAAGATAGGATAGAGGTGGGAGTTGAGTTAGGGGTTGCTGGGCCAGGGAATTGAACTTGTGAAGTGACAGAACGAACACATGTCTGAAATAAGCAAGTAGGGTTGTGTGGAGGATCCTGGACAATTTCCCGAAGTCCAGGCACGTGTTGACAACCCCCTTCATGTCCAGGCAAGTGTGGAGAGGATGTGTTAGGGAGAAGGGGAGAGCCAGAGACTGGGCACACACCTTTTATCAGACCCGGATCCTCTTCTCTAACATAATAAAGAGAGCTGTTTCTGAGTTCTACATCGGTTTCTACTCAGGCTGCAAATTGGGAAATGGATTACATTTTGAATAGGCGCCATCCAGTCGGTTCCAACTCAAAGTGACCCTACGTACAACAGAATGAAACTCTGACTGGTCCTGTGGAATTTTCTCAATCGTTGCTGTGTTTGAGTCCATTGTTGCAGCCACTATGTTAATCCATTTTATTGAGGGTCTTCCTCTTTTTCACTGACCCTTACCTTACCAAGCATGATGTCCTTCTCGAGGGACAGGTCTCTTCTGATAATATGTCCAAAGTATGTGAGACAAAGTTTTGCCATCCTTGCTTCTAAGGAGCATTCTGGCTGTACTTCTTCGAAGACAGATTTGTTGGTTCTTCTGGCAGTCCATGGTATATTCAATCTTTTTTGCCAACACTGTAATTCAAAGGCATCAATTGTTCTTCTGTCTTCCTTGTTCATTGTCCGGCTTTTGTATGCATATGAGGCGACTGAAAATATCATGGCTTGGGTCAGGTGAACCTTAGTCCACAAAGTGACATCTTTGTTTTTTAACACTTTAAAGGGGTCTTTTGGCAGCAGATTTTCCCAATGCAAAATGTCGTTTCATCTCTCGACTACTGGTTCCATGGGGGCATTGATAGTGGATCCAAATAAAATGAGATCCTTGACAACTTCAATCTTTTCCCCATTTATTGTGATGTTGCTTGTTGGTCCAGTTGTGAGGATTTGTGTTTTCTTTATATTGACGTGTAATCCACACTGAAGACTGTAGTCTTTGATTTTCATCAGTAAGTGCTTCAAGTCCTCTTCACTTTCAACAAGCAGGGTTGTGTCATCTGCATATTGCAGGTTGTTAATGAGTCTTCCTCCAATCCTGATGTCAGGTTCTTCTTCATGTAGTCCACCTCCTTGGATTAATTTGCTTAGCATACAGATTGAGTAAGCATGGTGAAAGAATACAACACTGATGCACAACTTTCCTGATTTTAAACCATGCAGTATCTCCTTGTTCTGTTCGAATGACTGCCCCTTGGTATGTACAGGTTCTGCATAACCACAATTAAGTGCTCTGGGATTCCCATTCTTTGCAATGTTATCCATAATTTGTTATGAACCACAGAGTCGAATGCCTTTGCATATTCAATAAAACACAGGTAAACATCTTTCTGGTCGTCTCTGCTTTGAGCCAAGATCCATCTGACATCACAATGATATCCCTTGTTCCACGTCCTCATTTGAATCCAGTTTGAGTTTCTGGCAGTTCCCTGTCGAGGTACTGCTGCAACCATTTTTGAATTATCTTCAGCATAATTTTACTTGCATATAATATTGTTCGATAGTTCGATTACACCGCATCACCTTTCTTTGGAATATAGGCACATGTATGGATCTCTTTTAGCCAGTTGGCCAGGTAGCTGTCTTCCAAATTTCTTGGCATAGGCAACAGAATGCTTCCAGCTTTGCATTCATTCATGAAACTTCTCAATGGGTATTCCATCAGTTCCTAGAGACTTGTTTTTTTGCCAATGCTTTCAGTGCAGCTTGGACTTCTTCCTTCAGTACCATGGGTTCTTGATCATAATGCTGCCTCCTGAAGTGTTCCAACGTCGACCAATTCTTTTTGGTACAGTGACTCTGTGTATTCCTTCCATCTTCTTTTGATGCGTTGTTCAATTTTTTGCCCATAGAATCCTTCAATATTGCAACTCAAGGCTTGAATATTTTCTTCAATTCTTTCAACTTGAGAAATGCCGAGCATGTTCTTCCCTTTTGGTTTTTTAACTCCAGGTCTTTGCACATTTCATTAAAACACTTTATTTTCTTGAGCCATTTTTTGAAATCTTCTCTTCAGCTTTTTCACTTTATTATTTCTTCTGCTTGCTTTAGCTATTCTATGTTCAAGAGCAAGTTTTAAAGTTTCTTCTGACATCCATTTTGGTCTTTTCTTTCCTGTCTTTTTAATGACCTTTTGCTTTCTTCATGTCTGATGACCTTGATGTCATTCCACAACTTACCTGGTCTTCAGTTATTAGTGTTCAATGTATCAAATGTATTCTTGAGATGGTCTCTAAATTCAGGTGGGATATACTCAAGGTCGTACTTGGGCTCTCGGACTTGGTTTTAATTTTCTTCAGCTTCGACTTGAACTTGCATTTGAGCAATTGATGGTCCGCTCCACAGTCATCCCCTGGTTTTGTTCTGACTGATGATATTGAGCTTTTCCATTGTCTTTTTCCACAGATGTAGTCAATTTGATTTGGGAATCTCCTCAACTTTGTCATTCAGCAAGGTCCACGTGTATGGTCACCATTAATGTTGTTGAAAAAGGTATTTGCAACGAAGAAGTCATTGGTCTTGAAAAATTCTTTCATGTTATCTCCCCCATGTTTCTATCACCAAGGCCATGTTTTCCAACTACTGAGCCTTCTTTGTTTCCAACTTTCGCATTCCAGTCACCAGAATTATTGATGGATCTTGATGCGTGTTTGATCAATTTCATACTGCAGAAGTTGGTAAAAATCTTCCATTTCTTCATCTTTGGCCTTAGTGGTTGGTGTGTAAATTTGAATAGTAGTCATGTCAACTGGTCTTCCTTGTAGACGTATGGATATTATCCTATCGCTGACAGCATTGTATTTCAGGATAGATCTTGAAATGTTCTTTTTGACGATGACTGTGACACCATTCCTCTTCAATTTGTCTTTCTCAGCATAGTGGACTATATGATTGTCTGATTCAAAATGGCCAATACCATTTCATCTCACTAATACTTAGGATATCTATCTTCAAGTGTTCCATTTCATTTTTGATAACTTCCAATTTTCTTTGACACCCACTTCATAAATTCCACATGCTGATTATTAATGGGTGTTTGCAGCTGTTTCTTCTTATTTTGAGTCTTGTCACATCAGCAAATGAAGATCCTGAAAGCTTTAATCCATCCACCCATTAAAGTCAACTCTACTCTGAGAAGGCTGCTGTTCTCTAGTTATATTTTGAGTGCCTTCCATCCTGAGGGGCTCATCTTCCAGCACTATAAGATTTTTGCTGGCCAATTTTTTCAGAAGCAGACTGCCAGGTCTTTCTTCCCAGTCTGTCTTAGTCTGGAAGCTCCACTGAAACTTGTCTACCATGGGTAACCCTGTTGGTATTTGAAATACTGGTGGCATGGCTTCTGGCATGACAGCAAAATGGAAGCCACCACAGTACAACAAACTGACAGATGCGTGGTGACAGATGAATATGTGTAGAGGATAGGAAGTGTGTTCTCGGCACCTTCCATCTTACTGTCAAGGCCCTGAGACCTAGACACCGGGAAGGGTCCCATTCCCTGTTCTTCCTCCTTTCACAGGTACAATTCCTTTCTGAGTTCAAGTTATTATTCAAAAAAATCAACTTGAATTTAACTCTCAGTGGCTAAAAACAAAAAAATTTGTCCCTTCTGGCAGTATTTGCATTTTTATAGGGGCTTTCAAAAATGCCTTAACCCAAGGAATGAGTAATGTGGGAATTCCGAGCACCAGGGCAGGTCAGTATACAGGATGGGTACAGGGGGACGTCCCTTAAAATGTGCCCTCGAAGCATTGGTTTTTCTCTCTTCGACCATGACTTTGGTTCTGAGAGAATAAGGAAGAGGCCCCACTAGGGGCATTGCTACCTTTTAGTGAGTTCTGTGGACCTCCCTCCTGGCGGGCAGACTCTTAACTGGATGTGCAGACTCAGAGAAAGGCAGCTATTTCCGATCCTTTAAAATTTTAATTGACGTTCACCCTTAGGCACTGTTTGCCAGAAAGGGGAAAATGGTTTCCAAACCCATTGATAATTTGAGAAAGCGGTGCTCCTTGACTCAGAAAGATCCTATTCTAGATATGACTAGGAGAACTGGATATTTGTATACAAACTTTCTTTTGCAGGACCGGAAAAGCTGAATGTTGTGCCCATGCTCAACTCCTTCTTCCTGGCCTGTGAGAGGAATGAAGTCTTAATTTTAGTACTTTAGTTACCTACAATATGGAGGGGTGAATGAACGCATCCTTCCGCTCCTCGTGAATCTGCATAGACACTTATTCTTTGTGCCTACGCATCTTTGATGCTGCCCTCCTCATATTTGTGTGGAAACACTATCCTCCCAAATGGGTGAAGGAAAGGAGAGCTAATGAAAGGAAGCCAAATGTTAAGCGAAAAAATTCTCTACAAACTGGGGCCAAGGAGGCTTTGCTCCATAGAGGGGTTGGAGTCCAAGTCAGACGTGTTGTATAGAAGGAGATGTGGCTGGTTGGGGGAGCTCAAGGAAAGCAGCACTCAGAATAGGTGACCTGTAGCCATGGACGACCATCTCCTGTGTCCACTCAGTCACCAGGGAGTGTTTCTGTTTGTGTCATTCCCACTGCCCTGTCCTCATGCTAGCCCAGCCTCCTCACCTCAGGTCTATGAGCTTTCAATACTGTATTGGCTTTCTTAACCAACCTGATAGCAGCTCTCGCCTCCTTATTAAGGCTACTTGACAGGCTGATTTTCTTCAAATTTCATCCCATTGATTTTCTGCTCCCAAATGATCAAACCAAAATTCCCATTTTTAAAAAAAAATACATAAACTCCTTATCAGAGTTTCCAGGCTGTTGTAGCTATCTTACTTTACTTGCGGAAACTAATTTCCCAATATTTGTCCAAAGTCAGCCTCTCTTCCAGTCCAGTCAGGTTTTCTTGTGGTCTTATAGAATGGGAATTGTCATTCCCCGATTTCCATGTTTCCTTATACTTATGGCCCCGAAAGTGGCTAAAGCATATTATACCAATAAGAAGCATTGAAGGAAGGAAACCCAGGGTCAAGCCTGAGTCCTTATACATGTGTGTGCGTGCACGTATGTATCAAGAATGTGTCTGAAATATTTACCCGGTTAAGCTCAATCAAACCTTTAAAAGTGACTCATCACATCAACTGGGTGAGACGAGACACATTAACTGGATGCATAGGTTGTACCTTATCAAGAATCTGTTTGAAGGGCTGTCGTGGGAGCTTTGGAGCTTGCAAAGTCTTTCAAGTACAAAGGCAAATGACCTTCACATTGAGTTCTAGAAAGCCAGCAGTGCTATGGGGGAAGACTCTTTTAAGCAATGTAGTGGCTCAGGCTGACAGCTCTCATGTGTAGGAGTATCAAAATGAGTGTGCCTAGTTAGAACTAACATTGGGTGGAGCCTCATCTGCCAGAAATTGACTCTTTCCTGCAAGCATTAACATGCCCGGCTCACTTTGTTCCTGTCACCAGGGTATGGTTCTGAGACCGTCCAAGTCTGACCTACACTTCAAGGTACAGTTCAAATATTACCACCTCTACATAACCCTTCTGGACTACAGAATTGCTTGCTGCTCTCCCTCCCTTCCGGAGCCCTGAATTACTTGTGGCCAGGTTAGCAGGCCCTCCAGAGACAGGGCAACCCCCTAAATGTATCACAGTGTTGTTATTGTTGTTGGCTGCTGTCAAGTTGTACAGAATAGAACTGCTCCATAGGTTTTCTTGGCTGTAATCTTAATGGAAGCAAATCGCCAGGGCTTTTCTTCCACAGTACCACTGGGTGGGTTTGAATCACCAACCTTGAAGTTAGTAGTTGAGCACAAACCATTTGTGCCACCGAGGAGACTACACAAAAATAAGAGGAATTGACTTGATGGGTGTGTGAGGAGGGGGGAGGTAGTGTGTCCAGGTTTTTTCCTTTATTTTTCCTCCTTCCTGAGAATGCAATGAGAATTTAAAGGTGAACTTAAAAGCAATAGCTTTCAGCTTCCCTCCCAATTCCAGAATCCCTCTAAAATGTCCCCTGTAAATTATTAGCCCACTTTTACTTGCACACTTCTGGCAGTGGAGAGCTCATTCCCTTACAAGAAGTCAGGTCCTTGCTTGTAGCACTCTACTGAAAAGCCGTTCATCATCTGGGGCTGAAATCTGGCTCCTTATAATTTCCAACTATTGGAACTACTTGCCCTTCAGCAGTAGTGTGTGTGCCCTTCCATGGGAGGCCCCGTATATATTTGCAGATGGCCATTTTGGAGCCCTGGTGGAGCAGTGGTTAAGAACTCAGCTGCTAACCAAAAGGCTGGCAGTTTGAATCCACCAGCTGCTCCTTGAAACCCTATGAAACAGTTCTATTCTGTCCTACAGAGTCACTGTGAGTCCGAATCGACCAGATAGCAACAGGTTTATTATGTACTTGGAGTCTTCTATTCTCCAGGTTCATTACCCTCAGTCCTTTTAACTGTTCCCAGTTTGATATGGTTTCATTATTCCCTAGTGAATTTTGCAGCTCCTTCCCTTGATACACCTTAGTTTGTCAGTGTCATGCAAGTATAACCAACTCACCGAACGTGATGCTTCAAGTGATGGGGTCTGATCTGCACAGAGGGCAGAGTGACCAGATGCCACACACCTACTGAGAAGGAATTAATTTAGGATTAGCCATGCCACACTAACATTTAAGTGATTTTTACACTTACTGGGGTTAGGCTATTTCTCTATTTTCCACTTACTCCAATTACCCAGTTGTTATTTTAAAACTTAAGTACAGATCTTCACACTTACACTCAGGAGATCTATCTTGTTAGTTTTAGCCTCTTTTCAGACTTGATCAGTATTAATGCGGATGATCAGCTTAATAGCTGTATGATTTTTGTGAGCAGTATTTGAAAACACAAGAATGCTTTCCGTGCCTCCGTTCATAGTGTTACTAAATCTTAGAAACTAAAAAAGTAGAAAAACCAGAGCCTCCTAGCACCCACTAGGGCATCAGTCTGTTAAACAAGAATGATTCCTACCCCTCAGCTCTTAAATCAATGAATGAATGGGCAAATGAATGAGTGAATCAATACCCTGTCCTCATCCCTCATATTTAATCCATTGTCATGTCCTGTTGATTTGAATCCCAATACTTCTTGTATCTATTCACTTCTCTCCATTTCTGCTGCTACCACCCTAGGCCAAATGAGTATCTTCTCTCGCTTAAATACCACAGTGGCCAACTGATCGGTCTTCCTGCATCTGTTCTAACTTCCCCACTATCCATGTGCTACACAGTAGCCAGATTTATCTCTTCTAAATGCAGACCTGATTATGTCACTCCTCTGCTTTAATTTCTCGAGAGGCTTCACCTTGCTCTAGGGATGAAGACCCAAATCCTTAACTGGCCCATAAGACAAGCATGGTTCGGCCCCTGCTGGCCTCTCCAGCCTGGTATCCTACCTCTCTCTGCATTTCAGCCACATTGACCTTCTTGTACCTTCTTCCATGTCCTCTCTTGCCTCAGTGCCTTTGCACATGCTATTTCCTTTGCCTAGAGTCCTTCCTAGCCACCGCCCAGCCCTTCACCTAGTTAGCACCTACTCAGTCTATTCTGTTATCTATTGATGCATAACCAGCTGCTCCAAAATTTAGCATCTTCAAATCACAAATATTTTATTCTATCTCACAATGTTGTGGGTCAGGAATCTGGGTGGGGCTCGGGGTGATTATTCTGTTCTTCAAGGTATCAACTGGGGTCACTCGATGGTATTAGCTGGTAGACGGGCTGGTCAAAAGCTGCACTGCCCAATTCAATAGCTACTAGCCACATGTGTCTATTGAACCCTTGAAATGTAGCTAGTCCAAATTGAGATGTGCTGTAGGTATAAAATACTCACCAGATTTTGAAGATTTAGTGCCCCATAAAAGTAAAATATCTCATTAATAATTTTTATATTGATTATGTGTTGAGATGATAATATTTTAGATATAGTGGATTAAATAAAATATATTATTAAAATTAATTTTACCTGTTTCTTTTTAAATTTTTAACGTGGATACTAGAAATTTTCAAATTACATACGAGGCCTGCGTTTATGGCTTGCATTATATTTCTACCTCACAGTGCTGATCTAGAGCAGAGGTCAGCGATTTTTTTCTATACTGGACCAGATAGAAAATATTTTCAGCTTTGCAGGCCATGTAGTCTTTTGTCACAGCTACTCAGCTCTGCACTGTAGCGTGAAAGCAGCCATAGACAATAGTTAAACAAATGAGTGTGGCTGTATTCCAATAAAACCGGGGCCGGATTTGGTCTGCAGGCCCATAGTTTGCTGACCACAGATCTAGAGACTCCAAGATTTGCTTCACACGTCTAGTGGTTCGGCCAAGATGGCTGGAAGGCTGGGCTCAGGTGGGACAGTTGACCTAAGCTCCTATACATGGCCTCTCTGGTATGGTCATCTCAGGGTAGTGAAACTTACATGGTGGCTCAGAGTCACAGAAAGAGTGTTCTAAGAGAGATAGGCAGATGCAAGGTTTCTTATGACTTAGCCTCAGAAATCCCAGAACATCCCTTCTACTGCTTCCTATTCGTCAAACAAGTCACCAAGTCCAGCTCAGATTCAAAGAGAGGAGAATTCAATTCCACCTCTTCATGGGAGGAGGATCTGTGGCTATCTTTAACCTACGATACCATTCTTAAAATCTCAGTTTAGACTAGACCTATGACAGCTTTTTCAAGTACCATGAACCTCTCCTTTTTAACACTTATCATAGTTACAGTCGTACATTCATTTATTTGATCAGTGGATCATGTCTTGTTCCTCTACTAAAACGTAAGCATGAGAAGAGAAACTGTTTCTGATTTTTTTCATCTTTATATTCCCAGCACCTAGCACAATGTTTGGCTCAATAAATTATTGAATGAATGAACCAATACTACTAGGGTGCAACTTTTCAGCCAGCCAACTGTGCTAATATGGACCCCACATTTCTCCATATTACCCTTAAGCATATCATGAGACATTTTGTCAGAAGCTTCTTAAAATTCAAATGCAGTCCAGTCCCAGCAACTGTCTTACTTTGCAGCTCAGAAACCGTTTTTTAAAAAAAAGGAAATAAGCCTACCGCATTCCTCCCATTGCCTCAAAGATAATAATAGCTCTCTAAAGATCTAGCTGCAGAGCCCTGGTGGTGCAGTGGTTAAGCATTCGGCTGCTAACCAAAAGATCTGCAGTTTGGAATCTATCAGCCGCTCCTTGGAAACCCTGTGGGGCAGTTCTACTCTGTCCTATAGGGTCGCTATGAGCCAGAATCAACAGCAATGGCTTTTTGGTTTGGAAAGATCTAGTTGCAAGTCCTGGTGCTTTGAGAAGTAAGTTAGTGTAGCATGTCACACCCAGTGGGGAACCAAATCCCCAGGCAGCCTATGCTCCCAACCTTCTGGACTTTAACTTTCGTCTCACCCAGCTGGGAGCACCGGTCCAGCAAGCCTGCCTTGTCCAGCAGTGAGGGTGAGAAGGTTAAGCTCTCCCTGAATGCTGGGCTGAGGCCGACCCATTTACTCTTCCGTGGATGTTGTGGGGTCTCCTGCTTTGCTTGGAGCAAGGACACTTGTACGTAGTGAGCTAAGTAAGCATTGCTAAGCTTGGAGCTAAGCATTGCTGCCTGCCATACTGGTCTGAAGCTTGAATCGCAGTTATTTGTAGACACTCTCTTTCCCTTTAGCAATGGCTGAGGGACCAAGGCCTATACCTCTTTAGAGCTTCCATAACCTCTAGAATAAGTCTGACACTAAGTAAATTCAGTAAATGTTTGTCTGAAAGACTGTCTCAATGAATAATCTTCCTCCAACACCAGCAAACATACCAGCAAGTTTCCTGATACCTTAAATGCCACAAATATTCTAGATAAAGATGTGAAATAGGAAGCATTTTGCTTTGTCATTCTCCAACATCCATCTTGGAAGGCTTCTCTTCCTTCCTATTTTGTCATATTTTCACTCCTAAGTCCCACCCCATTTCTGGCCACCTCTACACCACCCCTTTGCGTGCAATAGATCCCATATACTCCTTCAGACTTGAGACTCAAAATATGCCCTTTATTGACCTCTGTCTTTTTGCGCAAATATTCATACTTCCCCAGAACTCTTCTAGGTGTGGTTTAGATGGAACACAGTAATGTGTGCCTAAATCTAAACCACTCGGGGAAATTGATCAACTGTCCAGGGTTAGGGCGGAGATGGGCTCTCTGTGCCTGGTGCATGGGATATTCGTAGAATGACTGGAAAGAAAGTCTCCTGCTGAAAAGGGACGCTTGTGCTCCTCTCCGACCCCCATCCCATCCTATCTCCCAAGCGTCCCATTCGGAATCCAGGATCTGCCACCACACCTGGTCTTGGCATGTACTGCTCCCCTTTTACCCTGAGAGTACGTAGAATTAGAATCCTTTCTGCTCAGGCAGAACTGAAACTTGCTGGAATTTTTAAAGGAACTACACTAAACTGTGAAAAAGAACACAGTGAGGCTGCATGGGTTAAATCTCAACTCTACCATTTACTAGCTCAGTGGCCTAGGGAAAATTCCTTTGTCTCTTTGAGACTCCTTTTCTTCATCTGTAACATGGAGGGAAATAATCCCACCGTATTGTGAGGAATAATAGTACAATTACTCATTCATCTGATTACAGTCAGAGTGCTCCTTAGAAGTGAGGACGGCAAGACTTTGTCTCTGTACTTTGGACATGTTACCTGAAGGAATCAGTCCCTGGAGAAGGACATCATGCTTGGTAAAGTAGAAGGTCAGTGAAGTAGAGGAAGACCCTCAATGAGATGGATTAACACAGTGGCTGCAACAATGGGCTCAAACATAGCAATAATTTGTGCGGATGGCACAGGACCAGGCAGTGTTTCGTTTTGTCGTACATAGGGTTGCTCTGAGTTGGAACCTACTTGTCATGGACTGAATTGTGTCCCCCCAAAAAAATGTGTGTAGCAACTTGGCTAGGTCATGATTCCTAGTACTGTATGATTGTGTTATCTGATGTGATCTCCTTATGTGTTGTAAATTCTGTCACTGTGATGAGGTTATACTGATGAGGTTGACAAGATCAGTGTCTTAATGCAATCTCTTCTGAGATATAAAAGAGAGAAGCGAGCAGAGACACATAGGAACCTCATACCACCAAGAAAGCAGTGCTGGGAGCAGAGTGTATCCTTTGGACCTGAGGTTCCTGCACAGAGAAGCTCCTGGACCAAAGGAAGACTGATGACATGGACTTTCCTCCAGAGCTGATGGAGAAAGCATTCCCTTGGAGCTGATGCCCTGAATTTGGACTTATAGCCTACTGGACTGTGAAGACAATAAATTTCTCTCTGTTAAAACCATCCCCTTGTGGTACTTCTGTTAGAGCAGCACTAGATGACTGAGACACCACTTGACGGCACCTAACAACAACAACACAATAGGCCGGGCACACAAAGTCATAGTGAACGTGGTGTATAGTGAATGCCACATACATGGCAGCTATGCCTCTTAGGTTTCTGACCAGTTCACCCACCTCACAAGGCTTATTGTGCTCAGAGTTGACAGAAATCTCCTCTCAGAGAATCCCCCCCCAAAATTCTTAGGTTCTTTCCTCTCCCATTCCCCTTTTTGCTCTCTCCCTGCAAAAGCAAGAGTTCCTACTTCATAGACCTTCTGAAGAAAGCAATGACTTGTGGTTGCGGTCAGGGGTTCATTCCTGAGGGCTCTTTTTCAGAGACAGCAAGAAACTGTTTTCCTTTCCTACCACATCCCTCCCACACACATCATGACTGGAGTGAAGAGTAATTCTTCACATGGGGCATTTATATTTTATAAAAGAGGATCATGTCAATCTTAAGTATTTGAGCACCATATTTTAAGAGGGTCACTGATGAACTAGAAGTGTCCCACATGTTGTCCAGGATGGTGTGCGATCTTCAAATTAATGCTATTTGTGAAGTTGACCAGAAAGACTGGAGCTATTTTGCCAGGTCATTGAGGAGGTATATGACTGCTGTCTCCAAATCCTTGACGGGCTTTGGCAGAAAGGAGGTAGGCTTACTTGCTGAGGACAAAACTAGTATCAATGAGAGGAAGTTAGAGGGGGCAGCTTCTAGCTCAGGGGAAGAGAGTTTCCAAAAAGAGAAGTCAAATATGGTATTGACACTGTCTTAGTTATCTAGCGCTGCTATAAAAGAAATACCACAAATGGATGGCTTTAACAAACAGAAATTTATCTTATCACAGTTGAGGAAGCTAGAAGTCCAAATTTAGGGTGCTAGCTCTAGGAGAAGGCTTTCTGTCTCTCTCTCTGTCAGTTCTGGAGGAAGGTCCTTGTCTCTTTTGAACTTCTGCTCCTGGGTGATTTTCTTGTGGCTTGACATCTCTCTTCCCCCATTTCTGCTTCCTTTGCTTGCTTGTTTAATCTCTTTTATATCTCAAGAGACTGATTTAAAACACAGCCTCACTAATCCTGTCTCATTAACATAACAAAGACAACCCATTCCCAAATGGGATGATATAGGTTAGGATTTACAACACATATTTTTGGGGAACACAATTCAATCCATAACAGACTTCCTTGTGAGATTGTGAGTGCCCCATCACTGGAGATTTTTTTTAAAGGCTGGTTGATCATCTGTCAGGTTATTAACAACTGCCATATGTGTAACGTTTGTTAACTGCTTACCTACCTTGTACCGGGGGTCAGGCTAATTGGTTCCTATGCATTACCTCATTCGGTGTTCAGAAGACTTGTTAGGTGGGTACTTTTATTATGCCCATTTTACAAATGAGGAAATTGAGGCACACGGAGGTCAAGTAACTTACCCAAAGTTTCACGGCTAATAAGTGCAGAGCTGGGATTTGAACTCATGAACTCTACATCCAAACCTAGTACTCTTAACCACTGTGTGAAGTTATAGGGACAATTTGTCCAGGATTTTCCAGAGCTGTGTAATTATCTGAATTAAAGAGCAATTGAAGGTTAAATGTACAGCAAAATACAATTTGATTTTGCATCCCTGTTTGACATGTCATCCAAAAATGAAAATCAGAAAAAAAAAAAAAAAAACCACCAACCTTTGGTTGGGTCAAGCATAATGATTTCTGGTTTGTAAACAGTAGGAGATCCCTACATTAGGTAGTTCAAACGCAAAGCACTCCCAGTCCTCAGATTCTGTGATTAATAGGATGCTGTTGATGATTTACTATGAGGCAGCACACAGGAATCAAATGAAGAACTCTGTGTCACCAGAACTCTGGTGACAGCTTTGGCCCAACCAATGATGACCAAGCTCTGAAACCCATGGAAACTACCGGAGGGGAGGGAGAGAGCAATCTGGAGCCAGTCAGTTCAGTTCATCTGTTGGACACCTACCGTGTACTTTAGCAACTTGCACTTTATTGTCATAAAGTGCTAATTTCCTATATATATAAAAGAGCTCCTACAAATCAATAAGAAAGATAATAAAAAAGGCTAACAACCTACATTAAAAGTGGGCAAAGGAATTATGCAGACATTCATAGACCAGGAATTACTGTCTCATACTTTTGAAAAGATGCTCCCTCTTACTCAAAATAGGGGAAATTTATTTTAAAATTACAAGGAGCTGCCATTTTCACCTTTCCTATTGTCAGAGACCACAAATTGGATAACATACTATGTTGGCAAAAGGCATGTGAAAATAAGCAGTCTCTGGTTTTGCATGGTGGAGTATAAACTGATATAATCTTAGGGGAGAGCAGTCTGTCAATATCTGTGAAAATTAAAAATGCAAGTACCCTTTGACCTTTGATCAAGTAATTCTGCTTCTAGGAATATAGCCTACTTCCATACATGTGGTATGGCAGATGTTCAAGGTTATTCACCACAGCAAAAAATTGGAAACAACCTAAATGTCCATCAAAAAGGATGGGTAAAGTAAATTATTACCATTCATACAATAGAATAATATGCAGCTGTTAGAATGAAGATGCTCAGTATGTGCTGATACAGTCTCCAACATGGTGGTTAAGCATGTAAAGCAGTATGTATACTATGCCTCCATTTGCGTTTAAAAAGAAAAAAGAGTATACGTACATATACATATACGTACGTATATATATGGCCTTGAATAACTGCAAGTAGAGGCCAGAAACTGGAAATAGGCAACATGGTCACTCCAGTGACATCTATGGAAGAGAACCAGATAGCTAGGGCAGAGAGACTTGCTTTCCACTATTTATCACCTTTACCTGTTAAATTTAGTACCATGTACAGGTGTGATCTACTCAAAAAAATTTAATTCAAAAGTAGAGGTTATAGTCTAGATGGCTCAGTGGTTAAAAGCTCGGCTGCTAACCGAAAGGTTGACAGTTCAAATACACCAGCCACTCCTTGGAAACTCTATGTGGCTGTTCTACTTGGTCCTGTAGGGTCACTATGAGTTGGAATCTACTTGACTGCAACGGTTTTGTTTTCGTTTTTGTTTTTTTCAGTCTAGAAGGTGAGAAATATAACAGAAACACTTAGCCCAATACCATGTGTTCAGTGCCATGGGATCTTAGAAGAAAGGTGTCTAGCACAACCCGAAGGGATCAGAGATGGCTTCAAAAGAAACCATACCCCAAGGAAGAAAGTTACTTCTGCTAATTTCTGAAGAGCTGTGCATCTTCTCCTGAGTATTGGTTTGTTTTTATCTTATGAACAGTCCTGTGAATTAACTCATTGATCAGGCTTCCCTTGGCACACTGGCTGTTGAAAAGCTGCGATCCAAATCTGTGTCCCACCCCTGTACCAGTGAGCAGTGTTCTACAGTTAATGTCCAGTGCCTGGCTCCATTTTATATCCCTGACTTTTGTTTTGCGCTTCCACCCGTTTCTAACGTTGGTCAACTTTGCTTATTATATGCTTCTCTGTAAGCCACTCTACATCCTTTCTTGTATAAGAAGTTGAAGTAAGTGGGGGAGTGGAAAAGGAAGGAGGGGGACAGAGGAAGAAGGACAGGAAGAGATCATGAGTCATGGATGTCATTGTACTTGGCTCTGTCAGGTAGATTATGTAAACACTCCAGTGCAGTGGTTTTCAAAGTGTGAACCCTGGACCAGCAGCATCAGCATCACCCGTGAGTTTTGATAAAAATAAAAATTCATGGGCTGCACCCAACCGACTAAATCAGGCTCTCTGGGGATGAGGACCAGGGAAGTCTAACAAGCTCTCTGGGTGATTTTCACGCACACTAAAGTTTGAGAACCACAGACAGAACCAAAGGAAGACTGATGTCTAAACATAAATACTCTCCATTTGGCCTATCATACTCATTGTATTGGTCAAGGTAAGTAAATGCTAACTGCTGAACTAAACAATCCCCCAAATCTCAGCAGCTTAACACAATAAATGTTTCTTTTTTGCTCACGTCACAGTCCAGCGTGGATCAGTGGGGGTGGGGGTGGGGGCCTGCGTTATTCATTTATTCAGTGAACAGGTACCCTCCGATGGTGGCTTTGCCATCTTCTAGGTCCTTGGACTCCTTCTCTGGATCCGCTGCATCCAAGAAAGCAGGAGAGAGAGGGGAGGTTTTAGGAGCCAGATCTGGAAGTAACATCCTCCTCTTCTACCCATGCTGCCCATGATTCATTGGTTGGAACACAGTCACATGGCCTGCCTAACTTCAGGGGCATCTGGGAAATATGGCCTCTCTGTGGAGCTAGGAGGAAAGGAAATGGTGTTGGTGAACACATAGCACTGTCTCTGCAACACACATGAACCTGTATCCCAAACTCCACTTGTCACGTTTTGGCGAAGACTGGTTTTCAGTTTTGTTTTCTAATCAAGTTTTATCTTTCCTTTCTCAATTCCAGCACTATGGGACTGAAAAGCACTCTCTTTGTGACGGCCCTCCTGCTCTCTGGTAAGAACCCTCTGGGTTTGTAAAGGTGTAGCATCCTTCCACTGACTCCCGATGAGGCTGAACTCTACAAGTCCGGGCCTGAGACTTGGTGGGTTTTACTCACTTTCTACCCAGGGTTGCACAATACCACATGCAAAGAAGTCTTTCCTGGAGAAGAAGAAAGTGTAATGATCGAGTCCAGGTATCTCAGCTGGTGGCAGGCAGGGCCAGCCTGGGATGAAGGCCCTACTGCTTGTATGCATCATCTTCCTCTGCCATCTCACACCCATGGTCCTGGATGCACAGAGCAGGGTAGACTGGACTGTTGAGCAGTGCCTAGGGAGCCAGACCAACACCACTGAAGCTTGATCCTTTTGCTCCACACATATTCCCTTCTGGTCTTCTCTATCCCCATCTCTGGCATTCTCAGGCCCTTAGGAAACAACTGGCAGACTTCCAAAGGTCTCCTTCCACTAGGAAGCATTGGTCTGCATGTTCTCTGCCTTCCCTCTCCCCCTCCGCTCCCTTCTCCACCAGTTCACCCCCTCAGACCACAGTTGCACCTCTGCTACTTCCTACTTCAGTGACGTTCAGCTAGTCCCATCAGCAGATGCACCATGCAGCGAATGAAGCTGAAGCCTCAGGGCCCCTCACTTGCACAAGCCCTTTCCAGAGCCCCTTCTAAGACTGCATGGGCGGCCCTGGCAGAGTAGTCACATGGCTTGTGTTTTGGTAAAGTTTGGATAAGTACGATATTTTAACCACAGTGAGTTAAGACCCCTTCCCTTTCCACCGCAACTTTCTCTCCTACCTTCTCCTCCTGTTGTGTGGCCAGGTAGTGGCTATAGGCCTTTTGTATTTGTAATTTTGTATTCTTTTTCTTAAAGGCCCCTCCCAAGTTTTATAAGCTTAAGGCCCCACAAAATTTGGACCTTCCCTGTTCGCTGTGTCTCTCTGAGTTTCAGTTTCATCATCTGTGAAATGGAGTTGGCCAAGGTCCCCGCCATGCATCCTGTGACTGTGCCTTTCAGTTTCTCCTGGCCCGCCCCTTCCTGCTGCTCATTTTCTCAACCTCATCGTGGAGAGGGAAGCCATCCCAGTCATGGTGAGAGGCAGATGGGGAGGCTCAACTGAGCCTGCAGTGTGGCTAGAGCAGCACGCAGGCCACCGCCAACTAACTGGGCCAGCCACACGTTGGCGTCCTCCAGGTCACCACAAACCAGACCCTTGGCCCCTGTCTTAGTCATCTAGTGCTGCTATAATAGAAATACCACAAGCGGATAGCTTTAACAAAGAGAAATTTATTCTGTCACAGTCCAGCAGGCTACAAGTCCAAATTCAGGGTGTCATCTCCAGGGGAAGGCTTTCTCTTCTCTGTTGGCTCTGGAGGAAGGTCCTTGTCATCAGTCTTCCCTTGTTCTGGGAACACCTCAGCCCAGGAACCTCAAGGTCCAAAGGACGCGCTCTGCTCCAGGCAGTGCTTTCTTGGTGGTATGGGGTCCCTCCTCTCTGCTTGCTTCTCTCTTTTATATCTCAAGAGAGATTGGCATAAGACACTATCTAATTGTGCAGATTTATTTCTTCAATGTAACTGCCGCTAATCCATCTTATTACATCATAGTGATAGGATTTACAACACATAGGGAAATCACCTCAGATTACAAAATGGTAGACAATCATACAATACTGGGAATCATGACCTAGCCAAATTGACAGATATTTTTGGGGGACACAATTCAACCCATGACAGCCCCTGTCCCATTTCAGCCGTGGGTAATGAGGAGACACGGTAACAGGGAGAGATGATCCCTCATACAGATGGTGGCCGTCACACGCCTTTTGTGCTTTCTGTTTTCTGCTTAGCACCTAGGAACTTGTTGAGTCTATGAGCGTGAGGTCTATAGATGTGTTAACTGATCACTTCATCGATTTAGGTAGCAACAGCAGCTTCTACCTCCCAGGGCTGATGATCTGCTACTTTAGCTCTTGGGGACATGGAAAGTGTGTGTGTGAGAGAGACAGAGAGAGAGAGGAGAGACAGGACTCTGGTGAACATTATCCAGCAGGACCCCCTTCCCAACTGGCCTCTAATTTTATTAGACAAATACATATGTAGCACGTACTCTGTGCCACGTACTGTTCTAAGCACTTTATGAATATTAAGTCACTGAAACATCACAGTGAGTCTGTTAAAAGTAATTAACTTATTGCTTTAGATCTCGTTATTGTCCCCATTTACGTATGTGGAAACTAAAGCCAAGAGCAGGTGAGTAATTTGTCCAGGATCAACACAGTAAAGGGTTTCTAAAGCCACTCTGCTGGATGTGAATCCAAGCTCTGCCAACCATTACTATGTGGGAGCCCTGGTGGTGCAGAGGTTAAGAGCTTGGCTGCTAACCAAAAGGTCGGTGATTCGAATCCACCAGCCGCTCCTTGGAAATCCTATGGGGCAGGTCTCCTCTGTCCTGTAGGGTCACTACGAGTTGGAATCGACTTGACGGCAACGGGTTTGGTTTTCTGGTTTATTGCTATATATAGGAGCCCTGGTGGTGCAGTTGTTAACAGCTTGGTTGTTAATTAAAAGGCCGGCCGTTTAAATCCATCAAGTGCTCCTTGGAAACCCTATGGTGCAGTTCTGCTCTGTCCTATAGGGTTGCTATGAGTCAGAATTGACTTGACGGCAATGGATTTGTTTGTTTGTTTGTTTTTGGTCACTTAACATTATGCCGCTTCTCCTAACCCTTGCTGGTGGACTACCCATAAGTGGTAGGATTTCTCCCTTGGGGACCTGAGTGGCTTCTGTGGGTAAAGTTGCTTCTGCCTTATCCATGTTCACAAGCTCCCCACCAGCACACCCTCTGCCTTTCCTGCAGCCAGCACCTTGGCTGTCCCAAAAGCTTGGGCCCCAGCCCTCCTCATCACATGACCAGCCCAGCTCCTAGGACCTGGGAAAGAGGAAGGAAAAATGCACTGAACACAAATTATCAGAAAAGATTGAACTGAGACACCACTTCCCCCTAGTGCCCTGATTTTGCATACTGGGAGTGAGAAAGCAAAGCCAAGAAACTCCACCAAAACTGGCTCCAGGTGTCAGTTTTGCCCTTGCCTTGCCTTTGAAACTCTGCTTGGAAAGTTCTGAGCTCCTGCAAAGAGAGTTGTCAAGACTGAAACCTTGAAAATAACTCTCCCAACTCGTAATTGTTTGTGTATTACGGTGATGAGAGAATAAGCAATTATATTTGGGGCAGTAAAAATGAAAAGTGGGATAGGAAAATGGTGACATTTGAGGAGAAAAATATCACACACTATTAAACACACACACAGAGAGACTTGATTCTTTTTCTAAAGAATTGAAGGAATCAGTCCGAGTTTTATCCGTCTTTGTTAGTGCACACCTCTGCTTTCCAGGCTGAATAATGAACTGGTCACAGGGCAGGCATCCAAAGGGAGCAAGGAGATGCAGTTGGCTCAGATGATCCACAACAAAAATGCAGCACTGAATAATTCATTTGATGGCAGAGACAAACAGTAGAGTGAAACAAGTCTGTTTTCCCTTCCCTGCACCCCCATATCTTTGGTGTTCTCGCTTACTCATGGAAATTAGACAGGATAGTAGCTGCCGCTGCTCTTGAGGCTAAAATGGGATGAGAGCTGAAGATTGAAAAGGGGCCTTGCAGAATTAGGTTACAATTGTGCTTTGTATTTACAAAGCTAAAGGAATTTTTCTACAGCCACTTGCAGAGAAAAACAAAACAAAAAAAAACCCGTTGTCATTGAGTCAGTTCTGACTCATGGCAATCCCATGCATTACAAAATAGAATTGCTCCATAGGGTTTTCTTGGCTGTAATCTTTACAGAAGCAGTTCTCCAAGCCTGTCTAACCCTGTGCCGCTGGGTGGGTTCAAACCTCCAACCTTTAGGGTAGTAGTCCAACACAGTTTGCACCACGCAGGGACCTGCCACTTGCAGAGGCACCTCTAATTGCCGAGCTTGGTTTGCTGCTCTTCTGGCTTCTCTTTAACACTTCAGGACTGAAGCCAAAGAGTGGTTCTTAGAAAATCAGTAGCTCAGGCACCAGGAGAAAGTATCTTTCCAGTTTGACTTTTGATAGTTTTTTCTGTTTTTTGTCAAAATGTCCTCTGAGTCCTGGGGCTTCTTGTTTCTCTTGAATAATATTTCTGGTTCAATTAATGTACCTTCAGTAGTACTGGAGGATTTTCTTCACCTTAAGATTTACATAAAATTGGCTCAATCTCTCGTTCCTCTTTCTGTGGGATGGTCTGATGTTTTCCCTCAGATTTCTGCAGGTTCCTCCAGAGGTGGTTGCATAAGGATTGTTTATATGGCTACTTTTGGCTCCCATTTCCTACAGCTGTTGATAGTGGTCACCAAAATCACTACCTGGAGGTGAATAAACAGTTCAGACCTATTGTTCCTAAGGAATTGTCACAGAGCCCGATAGTTTTCCTGTTAGGTGGTACAAACAATTTATACTGTACTATTAACCTGAAGGTTGACAGTTAGAAACCACCCAGTGGCATTGAAGAAGAAAGATCTGGTGATCTGCTTATCTGCTTCTTTAAAGATTACAGCCAAGAAAAGCCTACGGAACAGTTCTGCTCTGTTACATATGGGATCAGTTGCCATGAGTCCAAATCGACTCAACAGCGATAGGGTCTTTTTTTTTTTGCTTTGTTTTGTTGTGGTAGTGCAAGACAGAAGTTGGCAATTTTTGTTTTTCCCATCATTTTTTCACTAATGGAAGAGCCATGTCTCAGCCCTGATTTTTGGTATTAGGTTTTTTTCTTTTCCCATACTTTGCAGGGGGCTCTTTTTATTCTCATCTGCATGGTGGAGCTGAGTTTCTGAATCTCTCTGCTGCTTTCAGACCCAGAGGCCAGGGGACCCAAGACTTCAACCTCTGTTCACTGCTTGTTTATTTCTTATTCACAACCAAGTTTATCATGATTTGAAGCCCGGTGGTGCCCTTTATTTCTTCCCTTTTTTGTGTGTTTTATCCCTTGCTGCCATGTGTTTGAAGTAGAAGAGGCACCTCAAAGCATGAACTTATAATACCTTATTGACCCAAAGCTTCTCTTTGATCACTTAATTGTATTTTTCAGATTGATATGGTCTCCCTGTATGACTTTTTTGTCAATTTCTCCCTGAAAATTTACCAGTTCTGTCTTTTAAAAAATGATGTTATTGTAAATATAACAGACACAGAGAGACTGCTTAAAACCCCAATATACTGCTTACTGGCTCCTTCATTGGTGGGACTGTGTTCTTCCATCAGGAAGCACAATGTCTGATTGTCCCTCTTTTGTAATGTGAGCAGCCATTGGTGTTCAATCCCTTAATTGATTAGGGGTTGTGAAATTATGTCATTTTTCAATCATTCCTTTCATTTATTAGCCAGATTATTTTTATAAAATGAAATTTCATCCCCATTATCCATTTTTTCTTTGTATGTTTGGTTGTTCTGATGTTTTTGCATTTTATAATTATATCATGACTTCATTTTTGTTTTGAGTTTTAGCCCATCAAACCTACGTTAGTCCTACTTTCCTTGTACTTGATATGACCAGTGTGTCTTCTTCACTCAACATTTTACTTTTGATCTATATGTATTTGCACCTGGAAGCAGTGTATGTTTAGATTTTAATGTTTGACGTACTGTGAGATTTGTTTGTATATAATAAAGTTAGTCCACTTATACACAAGGTTATTATATCTGATTTATCTTTCTTCATGCTGGTAGTACACATGTCTAAAAACTCCGGTGCTAATATCTGCTTTTACATTTTATTTAAAACTAATTAAATCCAACTCGAAGCCTCGTTAGGAGCCCTGTGGTATAATGGCTAAGCACTCAGCTGCTAACTGAAAGGTTGGTGGTTTGAACCTACTCAGTGGCTCCATGGGAGAAAGATCTGTCGACCTGCTCGCGTAAAGATTACAGCCTAGGAAACCTTATGGCTCAGTTTTACTCTGTCTCATGGGATTGCTGTGAGTCGAAAATCAACTCAACAACACCTTACAACAACAACATACCTATAAGCATACGTTATTGTATATACCATATGCATATGGACACTTAGTGAACACGAGATCAAAGCACAGCCAGTCTTAACAGAAAAATCCAAGCCATGAAAACTCTTGGATAGCCATCTCTACCTTATAATACAGAATCCCCTTTCATTAATCTAAAACATAACGTACCTGAGGTCCCTAGGTAAACACATTTTTTTCCTCTGATTACCCATTTTCTTTGCTTCCTACTAACTCCCTCTCCCCTTCTCTTAACATATTAGAGTTCCTCTCTGATTGTAGTATTTCTAGGTCTACTCAGCCATACCCGTGCAGACCCTCTCTTGGGTAGTTTCCACCAATGATTCAAATGATTACTGATGGCAGCGAGTGGGGAGCCATTCACTGAGAGAGAGAAGAGGAGGGTTTGAAGGGAAGGAAAAGAGTGTCTGTTGCGTATCTAGCTGGAAGCATCCAGCAGCCAGTTGGATGTGGGTGTCCAGAACTCTAGGGAAGGTTATGGGCTGTAGATAAGCAGCTTATAATTATTATCATTAGCTTATACTTGGCAGTCAAATCTATGGGGATAGGGAAGAAGCACCAGTGAGAGTATGAAGAGTGAGGAGAGGACTAAGAACAGGCACTTGAGATCATCAACATTTAAGGAGTGGTCAGAGAAAAGTGCCAAGAGACCAGAGATTGGGAAAGAACAGAGTTTCAAGAAGGAGAGATGGTCAGCGGTGTTAACAGTCAACAAAGTGATCGAAGAAAATGAAATCTGAAAAGAGCTCTGGATGTGGCCATGGTGGGACGTCCCTGACAACCTTTGTCTGGGCATTTTCAGTAGAGAGGTGGGGATGGAAGAGTGGGAGTGGAGACAGTAATCACAATTTAAGGGAAAGAGAAACTAAAAGTAGTAACAAGGGGGAATGCATTTGAAATAACCACTGTGAGTAAGGGCGAGGGCAGTGAGCATGACCTGTGAATACCAATAAGCACTCAGGTCAAGTGAAGTGAGATTGGAGACTACAAATTGGTAATGTCACCAGTTTGAACAACCAAATAACTTCCTCCAAGGGTGCTCAAGCATTCAGTTATATGAACAGTTAATCAAAAGTAAAATGTTCTCAGGATGAGAACAGACAGACAGACAAAGGGGCAAGTTTATTGAAGTTGATTAAAAGATATATTATTGCTGCACTGTCCACAGCTATAGCCAGTAGCCACATGTGGCTATTTAAATTTAAATTAATTAAGGTTATATAAAATCTAAAATTCATTTCCTAACACTAGCTACATTTCAAGTGCTCAATAGCCAGAGAGTTCTATTGGAAAGTGCCGCATTAGATGGTCTAGACTGGATATAGGTGAAGTCTTGACGAAGTAGGGGAGTAAGAAAGAGTGAAACCTGGAGGAGTAGGAGGTTGCGGTCGAGACAGGTACGTTAGGGTTTAAGATTCTAGGAGAAAAGCTGTTCTTGGTGATACGGTTCAGAATTATGTCATGGGAGCTGGGTTGCTGAAATAACATGTGGGTGAAGATTGTTGGAGTTGAAAAGGTCACAGAATTTTGAAGACAGGTCGTCAGTGGATGCATGCATAATGAAGTCATCTAAATTGATGGCAAGAATTAGTTGGAAAGAAAGACCTTGCATCAATATCCTCAGTGAACAAGGGAGTAGTGACAAATGATTAAGAGCTAACAGCAATAAGAGAGGGGGACACCTCCAAAAAGAGAGGGTGTTGCTCAAGAGTCCCATGAAGTTGATAAAACAAGCAGCAGCTGGAGGGCAAGTGGCTTCCTTTGGGCAAGGACAGATTTCAATTAAAGCACAGCCTTGGTGGAAACATCTGATGAAGAGATTGAGGACATACAAGAGTTTATTGCAATGGAATAAGGCTTTGAGAGGGCCTAATAAAGCTCTGGAGGAAGTTTAGTAAAACAAGGAAAATTCATGGGCAACAACAGTAACACGAGGAAAAGACAATCATTAAATATGTAAGACATACATTTGGGATAGTGCCAAGGAGGGCTGAAGTCCCAGGTGGAGTCAGAAACCTCCCAAGTTTAGCAGACTATAGTCTTTGTGTGGCGTTCGAACAGTGTATTGCTGGAGAAGTTCTCAAGTATCTTTGAAACAAATTCTTCCAGCTGATTAGGGTGGTGTCTAGCTCTGACATCATTGCAGCATCCCGTCGTAATGAGACCCAGGCCATTTATCTTACCAAATGCTGGGGAAGGGGGAGAGTCTCAGTGCTTACCCACAAGTGGTCTAGAGTTGTAATAGGAGAGACCCAAAACCACTCAGAGAGAACAGACTTCGAGCTATATCTTCTCCCATATGACAGAGAGGGGCTTAGCAGGATCCCCTATGCCTATCTCTGAGCGATGTCATGGAAACAAGTGGGGAGCTGCAGAGTGTAAATTGTGAAACACTTTCAGTTCCACTGAGAATGGCTTTCAGAGTGACTTCCACCCCAGTATTGGGAGAGGGGGCTTGGGAGGCATAAACCGGTTGCCATCAAATCAACTTCAACTCATGGTGACCCCATGTGTGTAGAGTAGAACTGTGCTCCATAGAGTTTTCAGTGGCTGATTTTAGGAAGTAGATCGTCAGGCCTTTGTTCCAAGGTGCCTCTGGGTGGACTCGAACCTCCAACCTTTTGGTTACCAGCTGAGCATGGAAAGAAACAAATGTTTTCTGCTCTGCCCCACTTTGGAGACAGCGGCAGAGATCCTCTATAGCAACACTTCTCCAACTTGAATGTGCACCTGAAGCTCTTGTCAAAATGCAGATTCTGATGCAGCAGGTCTAGGGTGGGACCAGAGAGTCTGCCTTTCTAACTAGTGCCCAGGTGATGCTAATGCTGTTAGACCGCAGGCCAAACCTTCAGTCGATAGGTGAGGAGGGGTCAGTTATACGGGTGGCAGAGAAAGCCCTTGTAATCTTTGTGAGAAGGAGCCTGGGTTAGAGAGGTTGGAGAGGTCTGTTAACGGAGAGAGCGAGTGGGAAGGAGAGAAAGTGCCCTGAGGCTCTGCAGAGGAAAACAACCATAAATGAAGAAGCCAAAGGTGAAGTCATTTCCAAGTCTAAGAGGCACAATTAACTGTCAACTGGCAGAATTTTCAACTGTGTGTTTGGTTTCTCCATTAGGTCATTTGCCCTATATCAAATGACAAATAGTGATACAACCAGAGTGAATTTCTGAAATGAAAGTTGCCAGAAGATTTTATAGTATGTTACTCCTACATTCTCACTAAGAGCTTAGCGTAACCGTAGTAGGAGCCCCAGGTTGGCCTTGAAGATTATACTAGAAACAGGTGAATCTTTGTTAGGTCCCCCTTTCACTGCTCCTGGTACCCAGGTAGATTTTCTCGCCTCCCTCCAAATAGTAACTCATACTGTACAGATGCTGCATTTCATACTTTCAAGTGCTTCACAGGGTTCTAACCTGTTGCCGTTGAGTCAATTCCGACTCATAGCGACCTTATAGGACAGAGTAGAACTGCCCCATAGGGTTTCCAAGGCTGTAATCTTTACAGAAAGAGACTGCTACATCTTTCTCCTGAGGAGTGGCTGGTGAATTCGAACCACTGACCTTTCCATTAGCAGCCGAGCTCTTTAACCACTGTGCCACCAGTGTTGCCCACAGGGTTCTAGTGAGTGTAATACAATAGGCAGAGACTCAAACTTACATGCCAACTCTCACTGATGCCTGGAGTCCTCTTTCTTTAGAGTTCAAGATCACCAACAACCCCATTGATTTTGTGTTCCCACTGGGCCAGTATGCACGCAGTCCAATTTTGCCAGGTGTATGTCACTGTCATATATATTTCTACTCACTCTCAGAAGAGAAACCTATTGATCAGATCAATTTAAATTTCTCCCACCTCCCAAAGAACACCTCAAGTGAAACTCCGCTCAATTATTTCACCAACCCACCCTCCTTTCTTCCTTAATGTCTGTATCCCTTCACTGAAATCTCAAATGATGAAGCTTTCCCCACGATGGCATCTAACTCCATATGAATTAAGAAACAGCATTCGCCCCCTACCCCACCCCACACTTTTCACCCATCACTATTTCTTGTCCAAGTCTCAAGTAATTCTGTGACATAGAAAAGACCTACCCAAACCCTGTAATCACCTTTAAAGAGTCTGGTGGCCCAAATCCCTCACACAAACCTCAATATGCCCTCAGGGACCAAACTTTTTTTTCCGAGCTCTTCCAGTATGTTCCCTGTAAGCTGTAAAAATTTCCAGGGGTAGTGCATACTGTGAGAGGCAAGTTTGCACTGGGGTTTTCCCAGCACTCCCAAAGCACATCCTCACCTCCCCATCTATGTTTCATTTCCAGCATTTCATTCACGAGCTTTAAATGTTCTCCAGCCATCACAGTCCAAAACAGCCATTGTATTTCCCCAGTTCTCTTTCTGTTTCCTAAAAGAGACAGAGCTTAGAGAGGTCACTGAGAATAAAGGCCTTAGTCGACTATTTGAGCCGTTTCCAAATCTTTCTACATCCTTGGGAGATCCGGCCATGGGATTAGTAGCCATGAGGAAAGCTCCATAAAGGGAACTACTAGAATTTCAAAGAAGTAGCTCAAAGTGAACCCCAACTAATGAGGCATAATGAAAAGGGGGAACAAGTGTATTACCATTATCAACAATCTCTTCCCCATAGCCAGGCCAAGGAGTAAGAGAGCAAGGGAGGGGAGGGCTTTTGGCGAAGGTGGCAGAAGCAATGGCGTCTGTAACAGCTACAGTGATGAGAACCAATATTGAGGTTACAGGAAGGTAACAGGTGGGTAAATGAGTTGTCTAACTCTGCCTGTTTTTCCTGCCCTGGAATTTAAGTTCACAGAAACACATGCAGGAAAGGCCCTTAGAACCTTTGGTGCACGTATTCATTAAACAGCTGAGGAAACTGAAGCTTGGAGAGATTGCAGTTTGCACAAGGCCACACATTTAGTTAGCAGTGGAGCCAGGACAAACATCCTGATCTCCAGATGTCCAGCATATATGCACAGTTCCAGAGATTAATATCTAGTTTTTCAGGACCATTACTGATAAGATAGCATCTGGGTACTGTATTTAAAAAAAAAAAAAAAAAAAAAAAACGGATTTTTTTTTTTTTTTTCTTCCCCTCTTTTTTCTCCTTTCCAAATCCCCACCTTTCCCTTTTTAGGTGCTGTTGCTGCTGTAAAGACTCAGGCTTATTTCAATGAGACTGCATATTTGCCATGTCAATTCATAAACTCTCAAAACATAAGCTTGGATGAGCTGGTAGTATTTTGGCAGAACCAGGAAAAGTTGGTTGTGTATGAGCTATACCAAGGCAAAGAGAAATATGATAATGTAGATTCCAAGTATAAGAATCGCCACATAAGCTTTGATGAGGAAAATTGGACGCTGCAGCTCCACAACGTTGAGATCAAGGACCAGGGCGATTATCAATGTTTCATCCATCACAAAAGTCATAAAGGACTTGTTCCGATCCACAAGATGAGTTCTGAACTGTCAGTGATTGGTAAGTGGTTAATGATACGTTCAGATCCCTGATCTTCTCAGACGAGAGTGCATAAGAGTAGAGAAGTATTGGGAGGGACCTGTAGAGAGAAGGCAGAAAACAATCATTTCTGGGAAGTCCGTTTGAAGACAGTTTAAGGTCTGGGACTAGGGAACTGAAAGTCCTTTGTACTTTTTATAGTTTGCTTCTGAAGGATCAGTAATAATCTGCTTTGGAGACAAAATAGAGTCAATTGAACAAAGATAATGTGACTAAGTGAAAACCACAGGTCACTTGGCCATTACTAAGTTTATATAACCATATAGTCCTCAAATCTCTTTTACATCTATTTTCTCCTTTGGTCTGCGATTTTTTACCCACAAAACCTTTTCCTGGAGCCCCTAGCAAGAATTGCAGTTGACTGATTTGTGTTTTCCCTCCAGTCTCCCGTAGGTTGCTTATGAGTTGTTTGCTGCCCCAACCATGAACCCAGTAGGTAGAAGGGAAATAACCCAGCAAATAATCCACAAACTGACAAACCTGTCTCCTCTGCTTCACTAGGCCTTGAAAAGCCGGAGTGTCACTACAGATTTTTTAAATTATCGTACAGTAAAAATTGACTTTTTTTTTCTTTTGGTTTACAGCTCTATGAATTTTAACACGTATATATTCGTGTAACCAACACCATAATCAAGATACAGAACACTTCTGTCACCCTAAAAAAACTCCCTCATGCTATCTCTTTATAGTCCCACCTTCTCTGTACCTATAACCCCTCTTTTTCATCTTATAGGTTTGTCTTTTTGAGAATGCCACCTAAATGGAGTCATACAGTACATAACCTTTTAAGACTGGCTCCTTTTATTCAACATAATGCCATTGAGAGTCATCCAAGTTGTTGCATGTATCAAAAGTTTGTTATCCACTCATTATTATTGAAGGACATTTGGGTTGTTTCCAGTTTTTCCAGTTTTCTATGAATAAAGCTGCCATAAACATTTGTGTACAGGTTTTTGTGGGAACATAAGCTTCCATTTCTCTAGGTATCAGATTCCAGATTGCTTTTTGATAAGACTGGAAAAGGCAGATCAACATCTATTCTGAAACCATAGAGTAAAGCAGAGGCGAAAGCAGAAATAGAATGGGGAGTTGCTCCCTTTGAGCCCTGTGTGATTCAAACTAGGCTACAGAGTTTCGGGAATATTTAACTAAGAGCTAAGTCAGTAGTTTCGAAGTTGATGGAACATGGTATGTTTTGGGTGGGACGCAGACAAACTTTTATTTTTTTATAAAAACAGTTTTTTGTTTATTTTAATGTGTACTAGAAAAACTATAACTCATCCAACCTGTGACTTCACAGATATTATTGCTTAAGGTAAGGCTAAAGTAGGTAATACCATGGCAATTTACCTTCTACACACCACATAAAGTATGAAGCTAAGAGAAGCGTTGTATTTAACAAGCTCATCGATTTTTCCTAAAAATGGCTGGATTTGAACTTCATCTTATAGTACATGATAAAGACACATTGATAGTCAGAACCAGTGTTCTGAATTTCTAAATCCAAAATCCCATCCACTCATTGACCACCATCCTGCTTGGGTTTCTGGAAGACATGGCCCAGAGCATACCAACCCCAAGGGCTCTGTTAATTTCTGGTGGGACTTTAGCCTCAGTCCCTTTCTGCTCTTAGTCTGAAATATACTCCATGGGACACTTGGGTCTTGAGTCAGACCACTTCTCCTTCCAAAGACTCCATTCCCTGGAATAGTGGGCCCATTATGTATCTTTGGTAACTCAATTTCAGTCCTTCAGTCTTTCAGAGGGCACTCCCTTGGTTTGGTTAAGCAGGAAGTGAGCATGGCCCCAAACTCCATTAGTGAAAAGTAAATGTGGGGGTCATGATGTGGGTCTCATCATGAGTTGAGGCCCACATTTTAGGACAGCCTGCGGTTCCCAGGTATGCCCCCAAAGAGTTGCCAGATCAGGTACCTAGTTATTTGTCCTTCTAGATACATCCCAATTTAGACTGATTTTCTCTCTTTCCTGCTTTCAGCTAACTTCAGTCAACCAGAAATACTGGAAGATTCTAATACATCAAGCAAGTCCTACAGAAATTTGACTTGCTCTTCTATACAAGGTTACCCACACCCTGAGGAGATGTATTTTTTGCTAAGAACTGAGAATTCAACTACCGCGCATTCTCCTACCATGCAGATATCTCAAGACAACATCACAGAACTTTACAAAGTTTCCATCAGCTGGTCTTACTCAGGCTCTCATGATCCCTCCAATAAGAGCATCACCTGTGTCCTCTGTGTCCTGGGGATGTGTCTTTTCTCCAAACCTTACAATATAGGTAAGGCTGCTTTCCAAGATCATTTATTACAACAGGTGTTACACGCAAATGATTAAGGCAGATCATCCACAATGTCCCTTGCTTGCCAGGAAGCCTTCAATTTGGCCATTTTATGTTATTAAGAAGGACCCAGATGGAGGGCTCCTGCTTCTTGAACTGAGTGATGCAGGGTCCAAGAGGCTATGAGCCTATACTACACTCTAGGAAGCATGGTCTTAGCCCAGAAACTGGCCCGGTCTTTTGGGCTACCTTTGGATGGAAGATTCTGAAGTTTAGGTCATAAAATCCGGACTTCTTTCAGGCTCTAATTCTTAAATTCATTAAAATAACACACACATATCATACATGCATGCACGCATACATACATATGGCAGTTATAATGAGTACAGAACCATTTTAAACATTGTTGGTTGTGGGGGCAAAAACGAAAAGGTCTAAGACATGCTGTCTTGTCCACCCTTGAAGACCTTCCAGTAGAATCAGAAAGCCATGATGTGTACATATGGAAACCTGGATTTTAAAAGTTTAAATTAGAATCTACATTGTATCCCATGGATATATGTAACTAAATTTAAAACAAGAGGGACTGATAATCAGGCTTCTAGGTATTCAGAGGCAGGCAAGATCCTTGAGAATCAGGGAAGGTTTTCCTAAAGGAGGTGAGACCTTATACCCCATAAGATCATAAGAGAAATAAGTGGATTTACTAAGGTTGGTGAGGAGAGGGGAAGGTGTTTTAGATGACAGAATACTCAAACTGGCGGTGACTTCCTGAACAGGAGAATTCGGAGACAGTGTCTAGGCTCAGAGGGTGAGAGGGCCACTGTCGACTAGCTGTATCTGATATGGGCACAGGAGGTGGTGGAGGGCATCAGCACACACATGGCAAGGGAAGGCTCAGAGGCAGACAATGAAATGCAGGATAAGTCCAGCAGGAGGAAAGGGTAATAGGAGCCTGCCATTTTAAAGCCCCAGCTTTGCACTGGAGGGAAAATGTCCACAGTCGCGACCCCACTTTTGAGGAGCAGTAACTTCAAGATTTTCTCCTGGAACACAAGCACTCTGAATCCACCCTGTCCTAATCACTGGGTGCTCTCACCCTGACCCCTCCTCCCACCCATCTGCTCTTCTGCTGGCTTTGTCCTCTCCTCTAGCTCTTGGTTTGCCCCACTCCTGGCATCCATCCAACTCCTTGCTCTGTCCCCTGGCTTTGCTTGCCTCCTCTCTCCTCATGTCTTGTTGTTCACACATAACTCAGCATATGGACACACACGAATGGGAATCCCCTGGGGCCATTCCCCACCAGCAGCTCTTCAACTGGGCCAATCTCCCCCCCTAGTACTGATTTCCTTTCTCTCCCAGAGACCTCAGCCTCTGAGAGTTCAGTCAATTGTAAGGCCACCCAGCCTGTCCTCGTTGCTTTTACTGTAGCCTCTCTTGACCTGAAAGAAGACTCTCCCAAGCTGTCCCTGAAGTTCAGCACCTTCTTGGGGCCACCAACATCACCACACATGACATCATGTCCTGGAGCCCTCTGCCACAGCTCCCATAGTCTACAAACGAATAGGGGCTTGTCACCACTGTAACCGCATCATGGATCACCATTCTTCTGCTTCTCAACTACTTCCCAAACCTCCCCAGCTACATCATCTTCAGAAACGTTTCAGTTCTGGTTCCCTCAGGAACATAGGACTTTCCTCTCTGTGTCCCGATATTATCGGGTTGATGAGGGTATACTCTGAGTCAGGGCACATTTTTGAATGTTCAAAGGTAGCACTATAAAGAGTATTAACCAGTATATCCCCCTTTCCTAGAAATTTCAAGTGGGATTAAGTGGGATAAACTGGAACAGACTGAAAAGGTGTTGCATATGCCACACAAGGCCAACAACTCCTTTTCTTAATGCCTCCGGGACAGGCATGCACCCACAAACTGCAGCCAAGCTAATGGGAGGTCAGCTGGACGTATTTTCCTGTAATTTGGGATTAACTACCAGAACTATTCTCATAAACAGCTGTAAAATGGGGCACTCTGTTCTAAGTTGTTCTCCAAGGGCTGTTTTTCAGCTTCTTAGACACTTAGGAGTCTCAGGAAAATTAGAAGTAAGTCCTGAGAGATAGGGAAAATTTTGAGGCTTCTAACCCTGTTTCCTCAGGGCATAGGGAGATATCAAAAGTTTTCCAGTAGTGTGAGACATGCTAAAAGCCCACTGTGACATCACCGTGAAAAAACAAAACAAAACTGGAATTAGAGGGGTCTGTTAAGAGGCTGTTACATTTGTCCAAGTGAGAGGTGTCTGGGGCCTGACCTGAGGTGATGGTGAGCAGAAGAGTCATTACAAGGAAAATGTCAAGATGTGGGGACTGACTCCATATGGATCTGGGGAAGCAGGGCATTGCACAGATAACTGTATATTCAGAGCCTCAGCATAGATATCTTACCCCGATTCCAGAACCAAGGACCTGGCTTGACCTCATTCTTCTAGATCACTGTCAGTATCATTCCAGCATCAGGGAAGAGAAAGCCACTCAGCCCAGGAATTTGGCCAGAAGCACTGGCTGAGTTTTGGTTAGCTGCTGAAGTCCTGAGACTGGGACCTTCTATGGCCTCATACTGTGGATTTCAGGCTCCTCTGACCTTAGAGCCCTGGGGAGACACAGGTGGGTAAATAAGGAGAACAGCAGCAGCAAAGACAAAACTTTTACAAAAGATCATACTGGATGATTGAAAATTAGTGGTCTTTTCTACCTCCAGTGCCACCTAAGACACACCTATCTCCAAAAGACAACGTGCTATGGATTGCTGCCCCTTCGATGGTCATTGTTGGTGTGATCGTATTCTTTCTAGCACAGTGGAAGAGGAAGAAGAAGCAGCCTAACCTCTCTCGTGAATGTCATGAAAGTGGTGAGTCAGTCTTTGTCTTCTCTGCAGACTGCCACTTTGCAACTTCTTCCCCATCAACTGCATTCTGAAGCCCATTGGCTAGCACATGGGGAACCCAGACAGGCAAAAAGTCAGCTAGTTAATGGGGGAAAAGTTCTTCCCCCAGGGTTTAGAGCCCACACAGATTGGACTCGGCTGATAATGTTGCTCTGGATTTCTAGGAAAGGCAACATTTCTATCCCAAGGTTTACAAATGTAGTCCCGTTCCCAGACAAAGCTGATTATTACTTGCTTTACCTATTTCATGATGTTACTGTGAGAATTATATGAAGTAAAATGGTGGAAACATTTCCTCTAAATGTTAAAACCACACATATGTAAGATTTTGGACCTGGTGGTGTTCAAGCAGAGGTGTGTGGTGAGAGGGAGGGGAGGATTAGAAAAACACAAAACTCACCCTGCCATCTCTAAGAGTCTACATTTCCTGTGAAATAAGTTAGATGCGTTGTTCCCCAGTGATTTTTAAAAAATAATATTAACTTTTACTGATTACAAAGTAATACACATTCATTACTGAGTATTCAGAAAATAAAAGTCACCTATAGTTCCACCAGTGAGAAAAATTATTGTGCAGACAATATTTGGTGCATATCTTCTAGACTTTTCCATGAATATATCTATGTTATTTTCCATAACTGGGATTCCAAAGACCAGGTTGTTATGCAAAAATCAGAGGATGACCTCATCAGATCACAAAATGTAGGATGACTACATCATTCCATAACTGCCAAATTATATCCTTACATAATTGCCAAACCACTGAGAATCACGGCCCAGCCAAGTTGACACATAACCTTAACCACTACAGCCAGTGTTACTCTCACCTTGCACCTCAACATTTGTTACTGCCAGACTCACATAATTAATACACAAAATAGTAGATTTTTACTATTGTCATAAGTGTGAAATGTTGAATAATGAGATAGTCAATAAGTGAGGAGTAGGTGTAATGTTGTTGTTGTCAGGTGCCATGGAGTCGATTTTCAACTCATGGTGACCCCATGTGACAGAGTAGAACTGTCCCATAGGGTTTTCTAGGCTGTAATCTTTACAGGAGCAGATTGCCAGGTCTTTTCTACCACAGAGCCACTGGATGGATTCAAACTGCCAACCTTTTGGTTAGTAGCCTAGGACCTAACCATTGTGCCACCAGGGCTCCTTGGTATAAAATTATAAAGACTATTTTTCCACAATTTGGATAATATCTGGAAACCCTGGTGGTGTAGTGGTTAAGTGCTACGGCTGCTAACCAAATCCACCAGGTGCTTCTTGGAAACTCTGTGGGGTAGTTCTACCCTGTCCTGTAGGGTGGCTATGAATCGGAACCAACTCGACGGCATCAGGTTTGGGTTTTTTTTGGGGGGGGTACCGTTTTCTAACTTTTTTGTACTTAACGTAGCAAGAAAATTTGCATTGTCATAAATATCATTCTACAGCATCATTTTAAATGGTCTCAAGATATTCCATTACGTAAACCAAAAAACAAACCCATTGTCAATGAGTCAATTTCCACTCATAGTGATCTTATAACAGAGCAGAACTGCCCTCATGGGATTTCCAAGGAGCAGCTGGTGGATTCAAACTGCCAACCTTTCGGTTAGCAGCTGAGCTCTTAACCACTGTGCCATGAGGACTCTGCCATTCCATTATATGGATACCCCTTAATTTATTTAACCAACCCCAAATTGTTTGACACTTGAGTTGTTCCCATAGTTTAGCTATTGTAAATGACACTACACTGAATAGCCTCCCCACTGACTTCTGTTGTAGAAGTGGTATTGTATTTAGTGGGGAGAAAGTTGTTCCTGACTCTGTAATAATCCCGTGCTTGTTACTGGTTTGGGCTACTTTGGGCCAGGTTCTAAGATAAGATTGGACTTTATCACAATAATTTTTTCCAGTAGTAGTTGGTTTGGTTGGTGCTAATAAATAAGGAGTCCTGGTGGCACAAATAGATAAACACTCAGCTGCTAACCAAAAGATTAGCTATTCGAACCCACTCACCCAATGGCTCCATGGGGAAAAGAACTGGTGATCTGCTTCCGTAAAGATTATAGCCAAGAAAATCCTATGGGGTCACCATGAGTAAAAATTGACTTGACGGCACCTAACAACAACAACAATAGTAATTAAGTAACCCTTTTTACTCACCTGTGGTAAAAAAAAGAAAGAAAGAAACACATAAAATGAGTAATGCTTCTGGTCAGCATCTTATTTAAACCTCAGAGTACTGATTTTAAGAGCCATCCAGAAAATAGATGGATGACATTAGCAGTCATTTGTTTCATCCTGCTGCATTTTAAAAATAGAGATTTAGGGAATGATCAGCAAATTTCAATAAATTAATATAAAGCTTATAGCAGAGCCATTCAAACTGTGCTGAGACAGTTCTATGACATGAAAGTGTAAAATTCAGAGCACGGGGTCAGATGTACAGACATATCATGCTTGTCCAGGCTTTGACTTTTCAAGGGAGGAGTTTTGAGTTTCTCTTTCCTTCCATCTCATTGAGATTTAGAATTAGCCAAATGTGCAAAAGTAACCTTCAGTGTGTGAATAAACTATTCCTAAATTTGCTTTCACTTTGGAATGAATAGCTTACAAATGAAACAAAGAAGAAAGGAAGGAGAAGAAGAGAGTCAGAATGTTTCTTCCCCCATGAAGCAACCATAAAAATGTAGGCAACAAGACAAGAGGGCTAAAGACAATGCGTGTGCACGCATGAGAGAAGTTGGGAGGGGTTAAAGAAGCTATGTGTATTCGTATGAGATGGTCAAACTGAGCTACGAGTAGTATAAGACAGAAGGCAATGAGAGGTCATGACACATATATGACCCTGACCCCCAAGAATGTGAAAAAGAATGTTGGTAGGACAAAGTTGCTTGGTCAAAAAGTCATCTGTGTCAGTGAGCTTGGTCAAAGTGAGGAGACTTGATATCACTTGGGGGAGAGAGATGTATCATGTAACCATCCTATGTAGACATGAGAGGTTTGTAAATTTGGATTCTGTCATTTCAGTAGCATTCACACTTGCTTTGTGAAAGCTTCTGGCATTGGTTATGCGGCAGGCAGAATAATGTACACCCTCCCCCAAAGATATCCACATCCAAATCCCCAGGACCTGTGAATATGTTCTCTTACATGGCAAAAGGGACTTGGCAAATGTAATTAAGGGTAGTGGATCTTGAGTGGAAATCCTGGTAGTGTAGTGGTTAAGAGCTACAGGGGCTAACCAAATGGTCAACAGTTCAGTTCCACCAGCCGCTCCATGGAAACCCTATGGGGCAGTTCTATTCTGTCCTACAGGGCTGCTATGAGTCAAAATTGGACTGGACAGCAATGAGTTAGGGTGTTTTTTGGATCTTGAGTTGATAAGATTTTTCTGGGTTATCTGAATGGGCCAAATCTAATCACAAGAGTGGGTTAGAGAGATGAGAGAGAAGAAGGAGGAGAGAGCCGAGCTTGAGAGACTTGACCCACCATTGCTGGCTTTGAAGATGGAGAAAGGGGATCATGAGCCAAGGAATGTGGGCAACTTTTAGAAGCTGGGAATGATTCTCAGGCAGCAGCCAGCAAGAAAACAGGAATCTCAGTTTTACAATTGCAAGGAACTGAATTCTGCCAACATACAAACATGGAAGTAGTCATGATCCATCCACAGAGACACACATTTACTAATAGCCAGTAGGAATTTCCCCAAAATTGGAGCTTCCTCCTAATCCAATATTAATCCTTGCCCAGACAAGGCAGCCTTCAAACTAACTAACTTGGGGTTAAAAGTCCTTTCCAGTGTCTACTCTCTCAACCATACACATTTATCGTGTTTAGGTTGTTAGCAGAAATAAAAGGGAAATGCCATGGTTATTCTCTTCTCTTTCTTTGTTTTGCCAAATAGGGCAGATAAAACATGAGAATTTGGAGCCATAAACTGCTGTCTTTTGCAATCAGAAGTTATTCTATTGGTTTACTCACTGGGGAGAAAGACTAAAATAGCTCCCTCTTCTGAAATTTTACTTCCTCATTTGGGTCTTGTGTGATTGAAATCTGTATATAAAAGTGCCCTAGCAAACAACAATTTTAAAAACTCAGCTCCCTCGAACAAATCCAGAGAAGTCTCAGCTCTTCTCAGGAATGATTTCTAAATGAGCAAGTGTCTTTTTCAAAATAAATCATTCTTAACCAACATTTAATCAGAAATCTACACAGGGTTTAAAAACTGCAAGTTGATAATATCATCCAACTGACCTTCAAAATGCTAAATTTGGAGTCCAAAAGTTTAGAATTTGTTTTTTTATTGCCTGCTTTCATTTTTAAATATAAACTTTTTTAAAAAAAAAAAACAAAAACTGGTGATTGATCATTTTTTTTTATGATATGAAAGAATAGTTAGTCTGTGTTGGTCCAGAGACATCTGAAATAATGTATTCAGCTATAAAACCAAACCTGTTGCCATCAGGTCAATTCTGACTCATGGCAACCCCATGTGTTATAGAGTAGAACTGCTCCATAGGGTTTTCTTGGCTGTAATCTTAATGGAAACAGATCACCAGGCCTTTCTTCCATAGTACCGCTGAGTGGGCTTGAACTGCCAACCTGTAGGTTAGTAGTTGCGTGCAAAACTGTTTGCGCCACCTAAGGACCTGTATTCAGCTATAAGCACCATAATTTTTAAAAGGAACCTTGACAAAAATAAATATAAATATAAAGTGTCTGAAAGCTAGGTCAAATGAGAAATAGCTTAAGTAACTGTGGTTGGTTAGCCTGAAAAGAAGCCTTGGGGAGGACGAAAGGGCCATCTTCAACTATCTGAAGAGCTGCCGTAGGATACGAAGGTCGTACTTAACCAGTGTGACTGCAAAGGGCTTATCAATTAATGACGGTTGTAAAAGATACTAAGAAAATAAGAAAGAATTTTCTAACAGTTAAGTCACTTTTAACATTACGTAGAAGAAATAGACTTTTGCTTCCACTCATGAAAAATTAACTACTACAGGAATTTCCCTCCTGCCGTAAACAACTGGAAAACAGGCAAAATATATGAAACAACTGTTTTCAGACCTTGAACAACAGGCAGCAGAGGACCATGACCCCTGAGAGATGGAAAAAGATGAACTGAGCCCTGTGACTGCCCCCAATTACCATCTGTGGTCAGTTTCCAGGCTGTTGTGCAGATAGGGGGAGCCCTGATACTGAAGAAAAAGACATAAGAAAACAAACGTTCCGTGTGAACACAGATGCCAAAATCCTTTAAAAATTTAGCAATTTAAACCTAGCAATTTATTAAAAATATAATGCAACGTGATCAAGTGGAGTTTAACGTAGAAATGCAAGGTAGGTTCGGCATTCAAAAATTCAGCAATAAAATTCACCATATTAATAGACTAAAAAACAAAAACCTTGTGAACATCTCCATGGTTACAAAAAAAGCATTTAACAAATTAATACCCATTCATAATTTTAAAAAAAACAAGGAAAACTAGGAGTACAAGGGAATTTCTTCAACCTGATAAAGGACATCTACAAAAATCCAATAGGTAACATCATATTTAATGATAAAAGATTGAATGCATTCCCTTTAAGAGCAGGAATAAGGCAAGAATGTCCACTCTCACTATTTTTGTTCAGCATTGTACCGGAGATCCTAGCCAGTGCAGCGAGTCTAGAAAAAGAAATGAAAGGCGTACAGATTGGAAAGGAAGAAGTAAAACTATCTATTTTCATAAATGACATGATTGTGTTTATAGAAAAGTCTAAGGAATCTATTAAAAAGCTATTAGAACTAATATGTGAGTGCAACAAAATCAAGATACAAGGTCAATACACAAAATCAAAATCAACTGCATTTCTATATACTAACAACAAACAATTGGATATTGAAGTTTTTTTTAATACCATTTATAATAGCATCAAATAATAGCAAAGACTTAGGAATAAAACAAGTACATGATCTGTAGACTTAAAACTATAAAAAAATACAGACCAATATTAAAGTAGACCTAAATAAATGGAAATATATGCCATGTTCAGAGATCAGAAGACTCTATATTGTTGAGATACTGACTTTCCTCAAAATTAGCTACAAATTCAGTACAATTCCAATCAAAATCCTGGCAGACTCTTTAGTAAAAATTTAAAAACTGATTATAAAAGTTCTGTGCAAACACAAAAGACCAACAGTTGCCAAAACGGTTTTGAAAAAGAAGAATAAAGGTGGGGGGACTTACACTACCGATTTAGTTTACTATAGAGTAACTTTAAGATTTACTATAGAGTAATCAAGACAATGTGATCACTTCCGGGCAACATGGCACTGTAGTCAGAAGCACCATGCCGTCCCTCTCCAGCAAAGATCAGAAAAACTAAGTCAAACAGCGTCACATGTCAATCCGGAAACCCTAAGCATCAAATGAAGAGATAAAGGACTCAGCCAAGCACCAAATGGAATAAGAAACTGACCGAGAACAGAGCACGAGGAGAGATACTTGCAGAGGTCCCCTATCAGCTACTGCAGCACTGATCAGCCATCTTGAACTCCTATCGGAGATCAGCGAACAGGAGGTGCGAGAAAGCAGCTTCAAGGAGCTACCAGCAGGATACAGAACAACCAGTAACCCATGATTTAGGCTTTCCCACCCCTCACCTTTTTTCACCCCCATTTAGCCTCCTCTGCTTCCTGCAGCCACAGTCTATTGGCCAGGAAGCACGAGCTTCCCCCCAGTGCTGCTTGGATTCCACCTGTCCACACTGGCCAGCTCCCTGAGTGCCATTTGTTGGCTGCTGGTGTTGCTTTTTTTCTGCTTCTTTAGAGTTCTTCCTTACCTCTTACCACCTCCCCCTCCTTTCTCTCAAATATCTGGCTCCGTGTGCCATCTTTGCTTCTTCCTGAAAGGCTGTGAAACACCGCTTGACTGTGAAATTTCTTCCCAGCCCGTGCCGCCATGCTGGTGAGACCCTCGGGGCTTTTTTGTTTGTTTGCTCTGATTTGTTCTGTTTCGATTTGTTTGTTGGTTTGTTTTCTTTTCCTTTTCTTGGCTTGGGAGCCCCTTCTAACCAGGCAGTACCACGTGGCTTGGAAGCTAGTCCCTTACTCTGTGCAGACGCATAGGGACATCCCTGGGGGCATTTCTTTTTTCTTGTTTGTTTTTGGTTTTGCTTTTTTTAATTTCTTTGTTTAGTTTTCTTCTCTCTCTTATTCACTTTTTGTCTTTCTTCATTTCCAGTTTCTCGATTTATTCATTTTTTTTACCCTTTTTCTTTTTTTCATTTTTGCTTTTCCCCACTTCTCAGTCTCTCATCTCTCCACTCCAACAGCAAGCTCCCTTAGAACTCTTTTTTGTTTGTGTGTGTATCTTTGTCCTGTTCCATTCTCTTCTCTGTCATCTTTCCCATACCCATTTTAGCTCCACACATCACAATCTACCCTCTCCTTCCTGCCTACCTGCACCGTGTGCTGAACATCACACTCCCAAGCAACACAGGCATGGCCTACTGGAACCTGTCCTGCACAGATTCCCAGCCCGCACTGTCAGACCTGGTACATGCCACAAAAAATCTATCCCAGCAACTCTCTTTTAGCTGGACCTGCCCTGCTGTACCATACCTGAGTGACTGACCCTGCCTGTTGGAGAAGGAGGTGAAAACTATAGTGCCCACAGACGAGCAAACAACAAAGAACACACAGCCCACCTGCTCAGACATAACAAAATAAAACAAAAAAGCAGGACAAAACAAGCAAATCTACAATCAATAAACGAGGAAAATAACCACTGAACGCAGACTGAAGACAGCAGACAATATCAAAACATTTACAAAAACAAGACAGAATGATTCCAGTAGGTGTCCAAAATAAAACACCAGATGACTTTCCAGTAGAAGAAAAGGCACTAAACCAAGCTGACGGAGAATTCAAATCTCTAATATTCAGACTTATCCAAAAGTTGAAGGAAAAAACAGACAAAAATGAGGAAAAAATAGACAAATTCATGGAAAATGCAGACAAAAAATGGAAAAATTCAAGAAAATAATACAGAAAAAAAATTCTAAAATAAATTCACAACTAGAAATCATACAAAAACAACAATCAGAAATCCAAAAGGTGAACAACAATATTTCAGAAATGGACAGTGTCATAGAAGGGCTGAGGAGCAGATTTGAAATGGTGGAAGACAGGATAAGCGGAATTGAAGACAAACACTTGGATACAACTCTGAGGAAAACTCAGAAAAAAGAATGAAGAAAAATGAAGAGACCCTGAGAATTATGTGGGATACAATCAAAAGCAAAAATTTTCGAGTGATCAGAGTTCCAGAACAGGGGGAGAAAACAAAAAGCACAGAGCAGATCACTGAAGAACTGCTGACAGAAAACTTCTCCAATATCATGAAAGATGAAAAGCTGACCATCCAAGAAGTTCAATGAACGCCATATAGGATAGACCCCCCCCAAAAAATCACCAAGGAATACCATAATCACACTCACTAAAACCAAAAGACAAACAAAGAATCCTGAGAGCAGCTCAAGAAAAACAAAAAGTCACATACAAAGGAGAAATAATAAGACTAAGCTCAGATTATTCGGCAGAAACCACGCAGGCAAGAAGGCAATGGGATGACATATGTAAAACCTTGAAAGAAAAAAATTGCCAGCCAAGAATAATATATCCTGCAAAACTCTCGTTCAGATATGATGGTGAAATTAGGTCATTTCCAGATAAACAGAAATTAAGGGACTATGTAAAAACCAAACCAAATTTACAAGACTTATTAAAGGAAGTCCTTCAATCTGAGAACAAACAGTATCAGACCACAGGCTGAATATAGGACACAGGATTGTACTAGCCAGATATCAACCTAGGAAATGAACTCTTAAGGACTATGCAAAACCAAAAGAATTACAGAAGGGAACCAGAGAAGTTAATCTGTAAATGACAACAGCATCAGAACAATAAAAGAGGGAATAAACGGTGTAGGTAATGGAGAGGAAGTCAAGTGATACCAAATAATAATAGACTGGTACAAATCTAGGAAGATAAGGGTAACTTTCAAGGTAACCACAAAGAAAGTTAACAAACCTACTCATCAAAATAAAGAAGAAAAACATAAAGTCTCAGTAAAAACAAAACCTACAAAAACAAAAGAAATGAAAAAGAAAGTCCACAAACAAAAGGAACTCAGCACAGGAGAGTAAGAGGAACAATGAAAACGTCAGCACCACAAAAAAAACCACTACAAAATGCAATCCCACTCCTAGGAATATGTCCTAGAGAAATAAGAGCCATCACACTAATAGACATATGTACACCCATATTCATTGAAACACTGTTCACAATAGCAAAAAGATGGAAACAACCTAGACGTCCATCAACAGATGAATGGATAAACGAACTATGGTACATGCACACAATGGAGTATTATACAAAGATAAAGAACAATGACGAACCTGTGAAGCATCTCATAACATGGATGAAACTGGAGGACATTATCCTGAGTGAAATAAGTCAATCACAAAAGGACAAATCTTGTATGAGACCTCTACTGTATAACTCATGTAAATGTTTACACAAAAAAAGAAACAATCTTTGTTGGTTGTGAGGGATGGGAGGGATGGGAGGGAACTAAACAGATAAGTGGTAACTTTGGTGAAGGGTAAGACAGTACCCATTACTGGGGGAGCCAGCACAACTAGTACAAGAAAAGGTCATGGAAGCTCCACAGACACATCCAAACTCCCTGAGGGACTGAATTGCTCAGCAGAGGGCTGTGAGGACCATGGTCTCAGGGAACATCTAGCTCAACTGGCATAACACAGTTTATAAAGACAATGTTCTACATTCTACCTTGGTGAGTAGCGTCTGGGGTCTTAAAAGCCTGTGAGCAGCCATCTTAGATACTCCACTGGTCTCACCCCTTCAGGAGTAAGGAAGAACGAAGAGAACAAGATACAAGGAAAAGATTAGTCCAGGGGACTAATGGACCACAGCTACCACGGCCTCCACCAGACTGAGTCCAGTACAGCTAGATGGTGCCCAGATACCACCACTGACTGCTCTGACCAGAATCACAATAGGGGGTCCTGGACAGAGCTGGAAAAGGATGTAGAACAGAATTCTAACTCACAAAAAAAGGCCAGATTTACTGGCCTGACAGACTGGAGAAACCCCGAGAGTATGGGCCCCGGACTCCCTTTTAGCTCAGTGGTGAAGCCCCTCCCGAAGTTCACTGTTCAGCCGGGGATTGGACAGCCTCATAAAACAAAACAAGACTAAGGAGGCACAGCAGTCCAGGGACAAGGACTAGAAGGCAGGAGGGGACAGGAAAGCTGGTGGTAGGGAACCCAAGGTTGAGAAGGGACAGTATTGACATGTCATGGGGTTTTTAACCATCGTCATAGGGCAATATGTGTACTAACTGTTTAATGAGAAACTATTTGTTCTGTAAACATTCATCTAAGGTACAAAAAAAAAAATTGTCTACGTGAGATCAAATTGACACAGCAACTCAAAAGGTTTGATGGGAAGCCTAGGGGACAGTGAGTTGAAGACAATGGTGATGGAATAATTTGGAAAAGGATAGTGAGAATAGCAGCACAGCTGGAAGAAAGTCATCCATGTCACTGAATTGTACATGTAGAAACTTTCGAAATGGTGTAACTTTGGCTATGTACATTTTCACCAAAAAAAAAGTCCTCAAGGTCAAGAAGGGAGAGGGTTGACACTTTGTGGGGTTCTTAACCAATGTCATAAAACAATATGTGTACTGACTGTTCAATGAGAAACTATTTGTTCTGTAAACCTTCATCTAAAGTACAACAAAAAAATTAAAAAAAAAAAGACAGTGTGATATCAGTGAAAGCATAGACATATATACCTCAACAGAACAAAGCAGACGATCAAAAAATAAACTCACATGTATATGGTCAGTTGATTTTTGACAAAGGTACTAAGGAAATGAATAGTGATATGGCAGTGTTTTCAACAAACGGTGTTGAGCCAATTAGATATCTACACAGGAGAAAAATGAACCTAGATCCTTATTTCATACACAAAATAGCTTGAAGTGGATCAGAAACCTAAATATAAGCTCTAAACTTAAAAGATTTCTAAGAGGAAACATAGGAGAAAATCTTTGTGGCCTTAGGTTAGGCAAAGTCTCTTAGATAGGACATAAAAATCACAAGCCATAAAAAAAAATATTATAAGCTAGATTTCATCAAAATTAGACAGTTTTGCTTTTCAAACCCTTTTGTTAAGAAAATGAAAAGTCAAGCAACAGACTGGGACAAAATTTTTGCAAAACATATATCTGATAAAGGATTTGTATCTAAGATACATAAAGAATTCTTACTACTCAGTAATAAGAAGACATAAATTTCCAGCTCATAGCAACCCAATGTACAACAGAACAAAACACTGCCTGGTCCTGCACCATCCTCACAATCATTGCTATGTTTGAGCCTATTGTTGCAGCTGCTGTGTCAATCCATCTCATTGAGGGTCTTCCGCTTTTTAGCTGACCCTCTGCTTTATCAAGCATGATGCCTTTCTCCAGGGACTGTCCCTCCTGATAACATGCCCAAAGTCCGTGAGACGAAGTCTCACCGTCCTTGCTTCTAAGGAGCATTCTGGCTGTACTTCTTCCAAGACAGGTTTGTTTGTTCTTCCGGCAGTCCAGGGTATATTCAATATTCTTCACTAACACTGTTAAGGAAATGCAAATTAAAACTACAATGAGATACCACCACACCACCCTAGAATGACTAAAATTAAAAACAGTGATAATATCAGTATTGGCAAAGATGTAAAGCAACTGAAACTGTTATGCACTGCTGTACAACCCAGCAATCCTAGGTATTTACCCAAGAGAAAGCAAAACATAAAAACACACTCATATGCAAATGTTCATAGCAGCTTTATTCATAATATCCAAAAACTGGCAGCCTAAATTTTCATCAACTGGCGAACCGCTAAAACAAATGTTGGTGTACTCCTACAATGAAATATTACTGAACAGTAAAAAAGAATGAGACCAGGCAGTGTTTCGTTCAGTCGTACAGAGGGTCGCTGTAGTTGGAACCAATTCTACGGCACCTAACAACGGCAACAAAAAAGAATGAACTTTTCTTAACGTGCAACAATATGGATGAATCTCAAAAAAAACTATGCTAGTAAAAGAAGCCAGGTACAAAAAGACTACATACTATATGTTTCCATCTATTTAAAATTTTGGAAAATGCAAAACTACTGTGACACTGAGAAGAAACAGCTGCAAACATTTGTTAATAATCAGAACATGGCATGTACGATGTATGAATCTAGGAATACTGGAAGTCATCAAAAATGAAATGGAACACATAAAGATCGATATCCTAGGCATTAGTGAGCTGCTAGGAAGTGTTCAAGAAGACTCTAGTATCAGAGATTGATTCACAAAATCATCAGGGCTGTTGCTGAGAGGATTTCTACAGTCCCTAAATTCCTCCATGGCCATCCAGGTTAGCAAGCCCTACTGTGAGACTCTGAGTGGGACTATCATAGCAGTCAACCTAAAGGAATTTACACCGCAAGCTGCATCAGTAGTAAGTCCATACCAACAGCAACTCAGACTCTGGGAGGCCTAGCAGGCTAGAGATTACCCAGCTGGGCCCACCCTATGCACCATTGTACAGTACTTGGTAGCAGCAGTTGGCGAGCCCGTTTAGGCATCAGTATCTGCAAGATTTCCTTTCTTCCTCCTTCTAAACCTTACGTTCAGAAAAGGATTAGGAACTCTTTTCTGATTACCAAATGCCAAAGCTGAATGTGTACCCCTCCCAGTGGTGTTTTTATTTTGGCAAACGATAGAACTTTAAATGAAAAACATATTTCTAAGATTACAGCTTAAGGCCCAGTGATCAGAGGAAGGCATTTACTTTTTGAATGCAAGAAACTCCTTCCCAGTCCCCCTGAAATTGCATCATTTAAGTAACCAGCTATGACACACATAAGGCTATATAGCAATTTCTCTCTCCAGTCCTAGGACTTTGGAGCCTGTCTTGGTTATCTAGTGCCGCTACAACAGAAATATCACAAGTGGATGGTTTTAACAGAGATGTTTATTCTCTCACAGTGTGGGAGTCTAGAAGTCCGAATTCAGGGTGTCAGCTCGAGGAGAAGTCTTTCTGTCTCTGTCGGCTCTGGGGGAAGGTCCTTGTCATCAGTCTTCCCCAGTCAAGGAGCTTCTCAGCACAGGGATCCCGGATCTAAAGGACATGCGCTCCTGTCACTACTTTCTTGGTTGTACAAGGTCCCCATGTCTCTCTGCTCGCTTCTCTCTTTTATATCTCAGAAGAGATTGGCTTAATACACAGCCTAATTTTGTAGGTTGAGTCCTGCCTCATTAACGTAACTACCATTAATCCTACTTCATCAACATCATAGAGGTAGAATTTACAGCACATGGGAAAATCACATAAGATGACAAAAAGGTGGACAATCACACAATACTGGGAATCATGGACTAGCCAAGCTGAAGGATATTTTGGGGGGACACAGTTCAGTTCATGACAGAGCCTCTTCAAACTTTCCCCCTTTAAGTATCAATGGACATTGCATTTTCTGAGGTTGTTTTTGGTCTCTTTCAGAAACCATCAAAGTGGAGGGCGAAGAGAGCAAAAACGCCACGCACCAGCAAGTCCCGACCCTGCAACATTGTTGAAAGAGGTATGATCTCCAGAGGTTCTATACCTTGGACAGACTTGAGCTTGAGGCATGCTGAGACCTCAGCAACCGTGAGCTGATGGGGAGGAAGAGGGAAGTGACGCTAGTTAGGACCTGGAGGAAAATGACCTGTCCGTATAAGGATGGCAGGCTGTTCAATGCATAATGCCCAAGAGGCACAGCCAGTTCCGTTACTATTAAGTAAAAATCAATACCAAAGGGGTCTGATGTGGTGAGCATGGACGCACCTGAGCTGGACTACAGGCTCCTGGGAGTTGCTAGAAGGCAATGGCTGCATCTTGAACACAGTAACTGTAGTACCAAGCCTGGATGAGTGGTCCTATACACATATATACACACACACATATACATGTACATATACATATATATACACATATAAATATATATATGGAATGAATAATGAATGAGTGAGAAGTTATGTCATGCTTCCTCCAGCTTTAGTGTCTTTGCATCTGCTGTGTCCTCTGATTGGAGTGTTCTTCTGCCACTTCTTCACCTAGTTAATTCCTACTCATTCTCCAGATCTCAGTTCAAGCAGCACTTTCTCAAAAATGCTTCCTAAATGAGATCATGGTCCCCCTGTTACAGTGTCATGTGGATCTTGTGCTTTTTCTTTATAACACTCACCAGGTCATACTTACATATTTGGGTAATTACTTTATTAAACTCTATAAACTGAACTAAAGTCTGTAGAGGGCTGAGACCATCACTGTGCTGCCAGCACCCAGCACAGTGCCTGGCATACAGTAGGTGCTCAGTAAATATTTGATGGAAGAACGAATGCATGCATGAAAGAATAAATGGAGGTTTCTGGTAGTCAGTCCCTTCACAACATGATGCAATCAGATTGTACTCCCATTTCGTCTGAGGATGGTCACAGACAGGAGGAACCCTCAGTTAGGAGCCTGGTCATAGAAACAAAGTTATGATCCAGAGTGCAGAGGGCACCAAACTGCCCAACGTGCATCTGGATACACCAGCCACTGAGACTCTAGCTTATCAAGACTAATTCCAGGTGTCCTGGATGGTAAGCTAGGGTGCTGAGATCCTGCCTGCCCTGCCAGACTCAGTTCAGGAACTGAGAACAGTCTGCAGAGGGAATCAGCATAGAGCAGGTGCAGGGCGAGACAAAAATAAAGGGTAGTTGTTGAAGCAAGCATAGAAAACAGTATGGACTAGGATTCCTTTCTCCTGCCTCCTCTACCTCTTTCTTTAACAGCTTATTTCCCCTCATTGCTATTGCAGTGGCCAATATTCTGCCATATCATTGAAATCTAGAGAAAGTGGCTCAGCTATGAAATCTCACCTGATTAATTCTTTTTTCTATTTTTCCAGAGTAGAAGACCACGCACTTGAAAGGTCTGATGAAGAAGCCCTATGCGTTGTTAGCATCTTGAAGACACCTTCTTCAGAAGACAATAGTGCTGCACAGTTTTAATTAAAGTGTAAAGTCCATATATGGAGTACTCAGTTTTTATACCCTTTCCTTTGCAAGTTTCTAGCCAATCTCTTTGTTATCTCTCTAAATGTTCCCAGAAGACAAGAAAATATTACCATTACTAATAGTGGGGCTCTAGGCCTCCCTGTAAGTGAAATAGCCTCCTCATAACGCCAGCTCCTCTCCCTATGCCAAGAGCAAACTTTAATTCTCTAACTGCTTCTTTTCGTCTCAGAGCACACTTGAGAGCTAAGCCCACCCAAATAGTTCCTGGCCCAGGAATAATGCTTAGGACCGAAGCCTTCTTTGAAACTCTAGCCACCTGTCTCAGTTTTAGAAATTGTGATTATATGTAAAACTCCCATTTCCTGAAATCCTGACTTTTATTTGCCCTGAATTCTAAGGTGGTGCCTCATCTCATCTTGTATACCTGGGACTGAACAACTACCTCTTTAGTCTGGATGGGAGTTATGTCTTGTATGGCTTTCTGGTTGTAATGTTAATATTTTGAAATACAAAGAAACCTGTGCTATAATAATCACTGTGTACGGGAGAAAAGTCTACCTGCTAGGGTTAGGCTCTGTGAGGAAAGTGTGCTGGCAGCAATGAACCGACCAACTCCAATTCGGGAAATTAAGAGACAGAGATAGAACCAGCTCTGGATTCTGAAGCCTTTTCTATCTGGGCTATTGCTGATATTGAAGGGATCCATATACCCAGCAAGCTACTAATAAGCCTTAGCAGAGAGCAATGAATCAAGCAGGAAAGCACTAAACACTGTGAACCTTATTTCTGTTCTTGAAAAGATGACTGGGATAATGGTCTGAGGCAACTGTGCAAGAGTCAATAGAGACATCAAAATACTCAAAAGAGAAAGAGGGAAAAAGAAACATCTCAGCCAACAGAGATGCCCATGAAATGGCCAGTCCTTCTAGAAGACTTGGAACAAGCAACAGATGGACAGCCTATCCATATGGAGTGAAGACAGCCAGCAATTTCCCTGGTGGCCAGTGAGAGAATTTGATGATAACCAAGTTACTGTGTTGCTTTATCTGGCTGGAAGCAGAGCTGGGGAGAGAGAGCTATCATCTTGGTAATGGGATAAACAAAGAGAGGCTTGGGACTCTTTCAAGTAATAGTGGAGAGAGAAAGAGCTGAAGTGTGAACCAGAAGGACCGGGACTAAAATCATCCAGAGGCTTATTTAGCCTGTATATCCTGAGGAGATACCAGTTGGAGGAGATACTGGTGGAGGACTAGAGAATTTGTGTCTGAGAACTGTTTCTGCTCAAGGCAACAACAGTAAAACTGAGTACAGGAGATGGATATAGTAGCCCAGTAGAAATGAGTTAGGAAGCCCTGGCTGTAAGGAGGCATCCCTAAGGAATGGAACAGCCTCAGTCTAAACCTCCGAGAACTTCGGGAGGCACAAGCCCTATGAAGCTAGGGAAAATGACCCAATCAAGCAAGGGAACACCCATGACTCTGCACATTTCGGAAGGCCTCAAGAAACGGGAGCTTGCTGTGTTCAGGAGAATTAGTGCTGTGATGAAACCTTTTAGGATACGGAGAACCCAAAAATGCGGAGAGGGAAGAAGAGGAGGAGGAGTTCTGAAAGAGACATCTTCTCTCCTCTCTGGGAAAGAGAAGTGAACTGAGTTCTGCTTGTCTCCCAGGGCCCCATATTAGGGTTACATTAAAAGCTTCAGCAGATCCCTTCAGAGCTTAGCATGGATGGAATTAACCATTTTATTTGATTGACAGGTGGAAAGAGAAGCACTTCTGGTGGAGAAATTGGCTTAGAAGAAAAAAAAATCACTCAGCCTTAGAGATTTGGGAACCTCCATTTGAAAAACACATTCGCAAACCAAAATCCAGATTTAAAAGTTGGAAACAAGGAGCATTATGTGCATGGGCCTGGAACTCTGCCCAGTGTTCAAAGCCTAGATAAAAAGATTTCTCCTCCACCAAGCCTTCTGTGTTCACCCTGATGGAGGGATATAGTTCCCTTTTTTCTCATCTGAATTTATATAAAAAGGGAAAACGTATTACATAAAGAAATAGTTCTTTTTATTCCACCTAAAGGGCCCTAACCAGTTGCTGTGGCGTCGATTCCTACTCATGATGAACCCAGATGTGTCAGAGTAGAGCTGTGCTCCACAGGCTTTTCAGTGGCTGATTTTTCACAAATAGATCACCAAGCCTTTTGTTTGTGGTGTCTGTAAAGGTCCCTGGAAGGTTGTGAACTGCTGTGTTAGCCATGCTCATCCTTGTAATATCGCCATTTGTGTGCCCTGTCCCTGCCTTCTTTAGACTTCAAAAACCTTGCTGGTTCCTAATATGTGTTGTACAGAGTAGTTCTCAATAAATTTTTATTAAATTGATTTAAAAGTCTACACTTTCTGCTTCCACTTCAACAGTACTCCTCAACCCTTGCAGCCTGATGCTGCCCCCTTGGTCCTCCTGCTATTACTTCCTTCCTCTTAACATCTCTATGGTAGGCCCATTCTCCAGTCACGCTGGCTTGGAGCCTCTGAATCATCCCAAATTCGCTCCCCCTTCCTCTCCCTTAACCCTTGTTTATGAAGGGGGGCTTATCTGCTTCTATATGTTTATCTTAATAATGAGACAAAAAAAAAAAATCAAGTAAAAGTGGTATGTTCTGAGGACAACTGGGAAATTGGAAGTTAAGGGAGAGATACTTGCTTTTCTGTTTGTAACCTTTTACACTACTGAATTTTTAGTTGTGTGTATGTATGCACATTAAACAAGTTTGATGTAAACATATTCCTTTGATTGTAAAATAAATGTATACATACATACATACAGCATGTGAAAATAGGCAAGAAAAATTCTGGAAAGAAACGTTGTAGGCTCTGTGAGGGCAGAGATGTATCTAACTTCTTTTCCAATGGATCCCGGGCACTTAAGACAGTGCCTCAAACGTTTTTGTTTACAGATTGAATGAAACATTAACACATCCTCTGGTGAAAACATCTCTCCCCTGTATATTAAATTCTCTAGACAGGCTGTCTTCGAAATCTGGGGGAAAGAAAGCCAAAAACGTTAAAGACATTAGGTACGATATTAGTATTGGCTAACATTTACTGCATGTTTACCATGCAGTAAATCTTACCTTCTAAGTTTTAAACTCATGACCCCATTTCATCCTCACAACAGCCCTGTGATGTAGGTAATGGGATACTATGTCCATTTTGCTATGAGGAAACCTAGGTAGAGAGAGGTTAAAGTGATTTACCTAAGGTTGTTAATTTAGCAAGTGGCAGAGCTGGGGAAAGTACATGAAGCATCAGCCCTTCCACCCTTCTATTTCCCAGCCTTGTGTTTCCCTTCTATAGAGAAGTCAGCATTACCGTTGGTGGCAGGTTGAGTGTCTTCACCACATTTTACACCACACTACCTCAGCCCCACAGATAGTGACCTCCAGGGAACCTGTCAATGAGTTTCCCACAGGCCATTCCATTATCTCATAAGGCCAGAAGCTGTGAATGATAAGACACATGAGAAAACCAGTGAAAATGTATTTTTAGTCAGAGGGAGGATGAACTATATTCTCTGCCTCCAACTCCTTCCTATCCACCGCGACACTCATCATTCTTTTGCAATTGATCCTCCTCTGTTCCATTCTGAAGTCAGTTTCATCCACTCAGTGTCCTCACGTTTATTAATCTAGGCTTGAAAGCAAAGAGTCATCTCTGACTACTTCCCTCTGACCTTTCCCTCAGCACTCACTGCCCACCCCCACCCTCCTACCACATTTGATCATCACCAGACCAAGTGAGTATTTCTCCAGCTCCAGCATCAACCCCTTCTTTTCTCTTTCAGGACCTTATCTACTCATGCCAAGAATATAGCCGTTACTACGCAACTGATTCCATTCTACTGTCTCTCTTATCTTGCATTCTATCCAAAGTACCGAAAGGAAAAAAGAGACAAATAGTGAAAAGAGTGTCTCCCCCACATTTCTTTGCCCTAGCCACCCAGTACCTGTCCCTGAGGCAACTACTATTTCCTGCTTCTTATGCATCATTCCATAGAAGGCATGTTATGCCTATAAATAAATACATGTACACATCTGTCAGTTTGTTGTACTGTGGTGGCTTGCATGTTGCTGTGATGCTGGAAGCTATGCCATTGATATTTCAAATACCAGCAGGGTTACCCATGGTGGACAGCTTTCAGCAGAGCTTCCAGACTAAGACAGACTAGGAAGAAGGACCTGGCAGTCTACTTCTGAAAAAATTGGACAGTGAAAACCAGGAACATTGGTATAGTGCCAGAAGATGAGCCCCTCAGGTTGGAACGTACTCAAAATACGACTGGGGAAGAGTTGCCTCTTCAAAGTAGAGTTGACCTTAATGGTGGAGTAAAGCTTTCAGGACCTTCATTTGCTGATGTGGCACAACTCAAAAATGAGAAGAAACACATGCAAACATCCATTAATAATTGGAACATGGAATGTACAAAGTATGAATATAGGAAAACTGGAAATAGTCAAAAATGAAATGGACCTCATAAAAATCTATATCTTAAGCATTAGTGAGCTGAAGTGGACTAGCATTGGCCATTTTGAGTCAGACAATCATATGGTCTACTATGCTGGGAATGACAAATTGAAGAGGAATGGCATCCCATTCATCATCAAAAAGAACATTTCAAGATCTATCCTGAAGTACAATGCTGTTAGTGATAGGATAACAGCCATATGCCTACAGGGAAGACAAGTTAATACGACTATTATTCAAATTCACACACCAGTCACTAATGCCAAAGATGAGAAAATTGAAGATTTTTACCAACTTCTGCAGTCTGGAATTGATCAAAAACACAATCAAGATGCATTGATAATTCTTGGTGATTGGAATGCAAAAGTTGGAAACAAAGAAGAAGGGCCAGTAGTTGGAAAATATGCCCTTGGTGATAGAAATCAAGATGGAGATCACATGATAGAATTTTGCAAGACCAATGAATTATTCATTGCAAATACATTTTTTCAACGACATAATCTGCAACTATACATGTGGACCTTGCCAGATGTAATACACAGGAATCAAATCGACAATGGAGCAGCTCAATATCATGGTTTGGCACAAGGATAGGGGCTGATTGAGGAACAGACCATCAATTGCTCATATGCAAGTTCAAGTTGAAGCTGAAGAAAATGAGAGAAAGTCCACGAGAGCCAAAGTAGGACCTTGAGTATATCTCACCTGAATTTGGAGAACATCTCAAGAATAGATTTGATCTGTTGAACACTAATGACCGAAGACCAGATGAGTTGTGGAAGGACATCATACATGAAAGCAAAAGGTCATTGAAAAGACAGGAAAGAAAGAAAAGACCAAAATGAATGTCAGAAGAGACTCTGAAAATTGCTCTTAAACATAGAGTAGCTAAAGCAAATGGAATAAATGATGAAGTTAAAGAACTGAACAGAAGATTTCAAAGGGCATCTAGGGAAGACAAAATATTATAATGAAATGTGCAAAGACCAGGAGTTAGAAAACCAAAAGGGAAGAACATCCTCGGCATTTCTCAAGCTAAAGAACTGAAGAAAAGATTTAAGCCTCGAGTTGCAATATTGAAAGATTCTATAGGGAAAATATTAAACAATGCAGAAAGCATCAAAAGAAGATGGAAGGAATACACAGAGTCACTGTACCAAAAAGAATTGGTAGACATTCAACCACTTCAGGAGGTAGCATATGATCAAGAACCAATGGTGCTGAAGGAAGAAGTCCAAGCTACACTGAAGGGAATGGCAAAAAAAAAAAGACTCCAGCAATTAACGGAATATTAATTGAGATGTTTCAACAAATGTAAGCAGTGCTGGAAGCGCTCATTTGTCTATGCCAAGAAATTTGGAAGACAGCTTCCTGGTCAACCAGCTGCGGGAGCTCTGTATTTGTGCCCATTCCAAAGAAAGATGATCCAACAGAATGCGGAAATTATCAAAAAATCATTAATATCACACACAAGTAAAATTTTGCTTATGATCATTCAAAAGTGGTTGCAGCAGTATATTGACAGACAACTGTCAGAAGTTTAAGCCTGATTCAGAAGAGGACGTGGAACTTGGGCTATCATTCCTGATGTCAGATGGATCCTGGCTGAAAGTAGAAAATACCAGAAAGATGTTTACCCATGGTTTATTGAGTATGCAAAGGCATTCGTCTGTGTGGATCATAACAAACTATGGATAACATTGTGAAGAATGGGAATTCCAGAACACTTAAGTGTGCTCATGAGGAACCTGTACATAAATCAACAGGCAGTCATTTGAACAAAACAAGGGGATATCAGGTGGTTTAAAATCAGGAAAGATGTGTGTCAGGGTTGTATCCTTTCACCATATCTATTTAATCTGTATGATGAACAAATAATCTGAGAAGCTGGACTATATGAAGAAGAACTTGGCATCAGGATTGGAAGAAGACTCATTAACAACCTGCCATATGCAGATGACACAGCCTTGCTTGTTGAAAGCACTTACTGATGAAGATCAAAGACTACAGCCTTCACTATGGATTGCTCCTCAACATAAAGAAAACAGAAGTCCTCACAACTGGATCAATAAGCAACATTATGATAAACGGAGAAAATACTGAAGTAATCAAGGATTTAATTTTAATTGTATCCACAATCAACAACTCTGGAAGCAGCAATCAAGAAATCAAACAATGTATTGCACTGGGCAAATCTGCTGCAAAAGACCTCTTTAAAGTATTCAGAAGCAAAGATGTCGCTTTAAGGACTAAGATGTGCTTGACCCAAGTCATTGTATTTTCAATTGCCTCATATGCATGTGAGAGCTGGACAGTGAATAAGGAAGACCAAAGAACAACTGATGCCTTTGAATTCTGGTGTTGGCGAAGAATATTAAATATACCGTGGACTGCCATAAGAATGAACAAATCTGTCTTGGAAGAAGTACAGCCAGAATACTCCTTAGAAGTAAGGATGACAAGACTTCATCTCACATACTTTGGATATGGGACCATTTCCTGGAGAAGGGCATCATGCCTGATAAAATAGAGGGTCATCAAAAAAGAGGAAGACCCTCAATGAGATGCATTGCCACAGTGGCTGCAACAATGGGCTGAAGCATGACAACGATTGTGAGGATGGCACAGGACTGGGCAGTGTTTTGTTCTGTCATACACAGGGTTGCTATGAGTCGGAACCGACTCAACAACATCTAACAACAACGTAGATAGATAGATATTGTTTTATTCTGCACATAGTCTGAGTGAATCAAAAAGTCTTGCTAAGATGATTAAGAAAGACCCCAGTCATCATCATAGCCCTTCATATTAGAAATACACTTCCTTATTGTCTCATTTTTTTCTCACCCATATGCCAGCATCATTGTGAATCCATTGGCTTTCACTATGCCTGTTCACTCCAGAAAGAAAAATACTTATAGATATGAAGTTCTACACTATACTTAGTCAGAAATTTTCAAACTTGCTCCAGTCTGAACATATTACACCCTAGATCTGGTGTACAACAGATCTTAGCTGAATTTATTGTTTTCTGTGTTCCATGTATTTGTCTTTCTTGATTTTCTGCCTTACTTTGGTGGTGTGTATCCTCCAGTAGCTTTCTGAGAAAGAGTATGTGGGAGGTAAATTTAATGAGATTTTGCATACCTGAAAGTGTCTTTATCCTACTGTCTCACTTAATTGATAATTTGGCTGAGTATAGAATTTGGATTGGAAATCATTTCCGTTATCTCTAGTTTTCAAAGTTGCTATTGAGAAATCTGCAGATACTGACTCATTATGTGAAGCCTTTTGTTCTCTTTTGAAGCTTTTAGTATCTTCTCTTTATCTCCATATATCCATATTGTAATGAAACACCTATTCATCCATAGTGATTATCACTCAGATGGCCCTTCCTATCAAGAAACTAATGTCCTTCACTCCAGGGAAATTTTCTTGAATTATTTACTTGATTATTTCCTCTCCTCTATTTTTCTAATCTCACAGTTTAGGATGTTGGGTTTGAGAATATTAGATCTTCCAGTCTGATTTCCTAATCTCTTTCTCTCCTGTCTTCCATCCTTTTTTTCTTTTTTGTCTTTTGTTTCAGTTCTGAAGGACTTCTTCAACTTTGTCTTCCAAACTTTCTATTGTATTTTTTGTTTCTAATATCATATTTTTAATTTTCAAGAGCTCTTTTTTGTTCTCTGAATGTTTCTGTTTGTAAGGAGTCTGTTACTAATGGTTGCCATGTAATTTCTTAACAATCTGAGGATATTAATGGTAGGTCATTTGTTTGCTTTTAAGTTTTATTTTTCTTGCAGTGTCTCTGTATTCTCCAAATTGTTTGTTCTTGTTTGTTTGCTTTGTTCCCTATCTTCCATGCTGGAGGATTTCTTCAGGTGACTAATGATCCTTGATTATCTGTTCATGACTAAGAGTAAAGGACTTTTTCTGGAGGATCTGAATCTATGGATGGGACTTGTCAAATTTATCTTTACTGTAAAGGGATCTTGGCAGGGCTTTGTTGAGAAACTATCTTTAGGTCTTTCCTCTTGGGCTAGTAGTTTTCCAGTATCTGGAAGGTAGAAGTCTGGCTGCCATCATTTTTGAGGCCAAGTGAGAGAAGAAAGCTGTGTATGGGGAAAGGCCAGGAAAGGTCTCTACAGTGTTTATTCAGTATTTCCAAATTTACCTAACCCATATGTTTTCAGTGTGGTAACCCCATCCTCAACTGTTAGAGATGTCTTCCAATTTAAGTGCTTTCTGTTTTACCCTGTCCTGGGAATAAGACTCCAGGCTTCTGCCAGGGAGGGTGAGGGAAGTTGCCCAGTGGTGTGAAATGGGAATGGAAAGCCCAATTCTAACTGCCTCTGAAATAACTTTCACCCAGTCCTCTTTATTTTGGCCCTCATCCTTCCCACCTTTATCCTCAGTTCCAGACATTCCTGGTCCTGCCAGTTCCTGAGACTTTTGAAGATTCTGGGGTGTAAATTGGGTTGTTTCTCCAGTTTCCCCACTGACAGCTAGGATTCAGTTGTCCTGGCTTGCTAAATCAGTTACCACTCATCCACCTACTTTTCAGATTCCAAAATTTTGTCACTGTTGTCTCCTTTCCTTTTATCCCTGTACTTGTTGATTTTTGCCATTTAAATAAAAAATAATAATGTTTTCTGTAAGTATAGTTGAGTTTCAGGAGGTAATGAAATTAGATATGTGTATTTAATCTGCCATGTTACCCAGCATTCCACTCCTCAAAATCTTCAAGGACTGTACCATTAGCTGCTTTCAACCTAAAATTCAAAGTCATTAACAATGTGACTCAAAACTAACTCAACTATTTACCAACCTTATTTTTCCCTTCTCATATTAGGAAATCATGCTCCTGCCAGATCGAACTACTAATCGTTCACCAAATACAGCTAGTATTTTCTGGGGTGTCTTCACTTATGCTATCCTGTATCTCTAAAATATTTCTCCCCAGCGTTCTCTACCAAAATCTCACTCATCCTTATCGGGTCAAATACTACTACACTTATTGGGCTGCTTACCTCACTACTACCAAGGCTGCACACAATTGATACCATATACTTGGATCACAGAACACCTCCTCTAGCAATAATTAGTTTCTGTCCCAACACTCACCTTATCCACCTAGCACCATGACCTTGCCCACTGACCAATATATAGAGGAGCTCTAGGCTTCCCATTGGGAAATTAAAACTACTGGACAAGCAAATGTTCTTGTATTCTGCACAACCTTAGTCCTAAATCCCTGAGTCTAGTGACTTCTTGCTCTCCATGCTAACTTTTGCCCAACCATTCTGGCTTTCAACCACTGAATTGCCTACTGTTCTTGCCACCTATCTTTGTCTCACCCCTGCAGCCTGACAATAAGCTCCTCCTCCTGGGTTAGGACCTTGGTTACCCCCACTAAATATGTCTTGGATCCACTCCTTAATAAAGCTGCCTCTGGCCACCCACGGTTATCATCCTCCCACCCACCTCAGCCTCCAGAACCTATTATTTCAGGGTATTTATATCAGGCTAGCACTTTCCAGGAAGCAGGAAGAAGGATTACAGAGCACATGGCTCTGTAAACAGGAGGTAAAGGTGTGCCATCAATTTACCCCTCAATTTTAGTAGACATCCTTACTAACAGAAGAAAAACCTCTCATTTCATGAAATCATGTAATGTTAGAGCTTAAAACAAGTCAAACAGTCCTTGGCCCTCGTGGTAGCTGGGGGCTGGGCACCGTAGGAATTGGGAAGCAGGAAATGGAGAGACAACACATAGAAAGTGAAAACTCAGAGGTGAGCGTGTGCACGATGTGCAGGTGTAGGCAAGGTTAAAGTAGAAGTGGAAAAAAGCTCATCTACAACTTTCCTGAACCTTGCTACACTTTAAAGTTTGCCAGCTTGTAACAAAACTCTTCCAAACATGTAGGAAGGTATCTCTGTCTGTTCCTTGTGCATGTCTGAAGAAAATGCTTTCCTGCAAACAATGTTGTTGCAAGCATTAAGGATAAAAGACATGGAGAATAAAGAAAGCAGAAAAGAGATCAGAATCAGTGGTTTTCAAATCTTATGAAGACACTCATAAGATTTCCCACTTCTCAAATTATTTCATACTAATTTACTCTTTAAAATACAGTGATTAATAAATTCTCTTTTGTGGATGAGGAAAGAGAAACATCTCAGTATTTGTAGAACCCTACGTGTGCAGGGCCTAAATCCGAATCACAGGGTTATGGAACCATAGACAGTATGTCTTGGGTCAGGGCTGTCTACTTGTGAAGTTGGCAGAGAGAACTAGTTACCCTCACCTTCCTCAACTTGGCACCACTTTTCCTGTGCTGTATTCATACATACACAAGCACAATCAAAATTTTTTTAATAAAGAAAAATTACAAAAGAAGTGTAACTTGACAAAGATTAAGTGTTCAGTTGTCTTAGTCATTTAGTGCTGCTATAACAGAAATACCACAAGTGGATGGCTTTAACAAACAGAAATTTATTCTCTCATAGTGTGGGAGGCTAGAAGTCCGAATTCAGGGTGCCGGCTCCAGGCGAAGGCTTTGTCTCTCTGTCGGCTCTAGCAGAAGGACTTGTTCATCAATCTTCTAAGGTCAAGGATCTTCTCAGCACAGGGACCCCGAATCCAAAGAACACACTATTCTCCAGGCTCTTGTTTCTTTGTGGTATGAGGTCCCCTTGTCTGTCTGCTTGCTTTTCTCTCTTATATTTCAAAAGAGATTGATTTAAGACACAATGTAATCTTGTAGATTGAGTCCTGCCCCATTTATGTAACTGCCACTAATCCCAGCTCATTAACACCATAGAAGTAGGATTAACAACATAGGAAAATCACATCAGATGACAAAAAGGTGGACAATCACACGATACTGGGAATCAAGGACTAGCCAAGTTGATATACATTTTTGGGGGACACAATTCAATCCATGACATCAGTGTTTTTAAATGTTTTTATTGTGGAAAAAAACACTTCTTAAAAGTATGTATGAACTTATTTTACCAACCTCGCCATCCAGGAAAGCCCACCTATTGTATGTGGCAGAATAGGACAGAGAGGAGAGTGAGTCACAAACATCAAAGAGAGCCATGACCAGAAGTCAGGTACCTGACCCTCAGTCCAGAGTGCTTTCCACCCCTTCACACTTCCTATTAGCTGGCAGAGCTGGAAAATGAGATGTTAAGAGTGTAGTGCAAGGGAAAGGTCCAAAACAACTGTTGCTATCGAGCTGATTCAGACTCATAGTGACCCTTTGAGCAGGGGAAGGGTGGGAGGCACACACACGCACATACACACACACACACACACACACACACAAAGACCATTCTCTTATGCTACGTACTATAGCCTATCTATACTGTACTATTTTGGTACTTGCCTAGTTTCTTAATCAGATTATAAACTCCCTGAGTGGGAATATTTTCTCATCCCAATTTAAATTACCACAAAAGCCTGGAACACAGTAAGCACGAGTGCTCTTACTGGAAGACACAAATTATGGAACTATGGAACTCAGGACTACGTTTCCTGTGTTCACCCCCTTCATCTCATACTCTCTTCATTAATATTAAACTTTATTACCATAAATGGTTTTGTTGAAGATTTGACCTCTAATTCTCAAAATCAAATGAATTATTAACAATGTAATAAATATCACTTAAATAATTAAATCTATCAAGAAGAGGTCAGATTTAATTTCTGAATACAGTACTTACATTTTCTCATAAAAAGAGACAAAAAGCTCACGCTGTGACCGTCTTCTTTAGCGTGGTGAACAGCAGCAGAGTGAGGCCTCCCAAAGTGCAATGCCCCATGGGTAGGTGACAGAAGAGGGTCAGCAGAAGAGTCCCGCTCCTCTTGATGCCTTCCCTCTACATAGTTGCATTGTATAGTAAACAGAATCTGCTGCTTCGCCCTCTCCTCCTTCCCCTGGACCATGAAACTGCCTGGCCCAGAAGAAGTGGAAAAGACATCATTTAAGTAGAGAAGGAGGCGAAAGCTACAATTCTCCTATCATTATATCGGGAATTACAAAATTGTGCTTAAATGGACATTTCTATTATTTGACTTGAATATTAAATTTCCTCAGCTTATTTAGCCCAATTCAGGATCCTGATAACTGATATCTATTAGAATCAAGGTTTCAGAATGCGTTTTGGCCTATGTAAACCTAAGGAAGAAATTTCACAACTATGTTGGGGTGAGTTACCTACACAAATAGCATCAATAGTCCTCAGTCAGCATAGTCTTGTTGAAGAAAGTAAAGAAAGTCGGGTCTTGCACCTCAGACATCGCCATGATAATAGGTTTTTTTTGCAGAGCTATTCCAAATCTTTTTTAATTACTCCATATTCATTGCCATTGAGTCGATTCCAACTCATAGCGACCCTATAGGACAGAGTAGAACTGCCCTATAGGGTTTCCAAGGAGTGGCTGGTGGATTTGAACTGCTGACCTTGGGTTAGCAGCTGAGCTCTTAACCACTGTGCCACCAGGGCTCACTTTTTAATTAGAACATTTAATTTTTAGAAACTTTTTTCTCAATCACTTTGAGAACTCCATAAAAAATTTAAAAAATTAAAAACACCTATTGCCATCAAGTTGATTCCAATTCACAGTGATCCTATAGGACAAAGTAGAACTGCCCCTATAGGGTTTCCAAGGAGCGCCTGATAGATTCACACTGCCAGCATTTTGGTTAGCAGCCATAGCTCTTAACCACTATGCCACCAGGGTTTCTGAGATCTCCATAGAGCTCATAGTTCTCTTAAGTAGCAAGTACAGTTGGAAAAACTCAGAAATTAACAGCTGTAATGATTAAAGTTTCAAGAAGTTTAAAAAAAAAAAAAAAAGTCCAGTGCAGCAAGAACATAAACTTTGGGTCAGATAGACCTAACACCACTATACTTGGCTGTGTGACCTTGGGCAAACGACTTAATCTCTCTGATTCTCAGTTCCCTTATTTGTAAAATAGAGTTAATAATACCTACCTTCCTCATGGGACTAAGGGTAATCCAAAAGATATAAGATTAAACAGTTTAAAAAAAAAAGAAAAAGTCTCTAGCAAATAAGCAACTGAGTCCCTTGTTGCAGAGGGCAGGGCTGGTGGTGGTAGGTGAGCATCAGTAGTGGAAGAATGGGAACAAGAAGACACCACGGAGTAACAGGGGGTGGGGGTGTGGATTCTTCTATCTAAGCCTCAGTCCAAAGTCCCCACACCCTGCTGAAAGCCAGAAATCCTCCTACCACCCCTCCTTCATCTTCCTCTCCCAGCATCCCAACCCAGAGACTGAGATGATCCATGCACTCACATTATGCTTGTACATCTTTTCCATGTCAAAGCCATCTTCCCAGGACCTCCTATCTCTTCCTATTGTCAAGATTACTTATAAGCACAATTAAATCGTTTTTATTAAAGAAAATTACAAAAAGAAACGTAACAAAGTTCGGCATTTTTAAAGGTTTTTACTGTGGAAAAATGCCTTTTAAAATACATATATGAACTTATTTCATAAAGTGGCTCTCCACCCTGGCAGGGGCGCCAGCTTGACACAACTCACAGGTACCCAAGGTACCCTGAGATCTGGTAGTATATTCGATATTCAGTAATATCTACTTCACTCAATAACATCTTCTTCTCTGTCAGGAGGCAGGAAGCTCTGTCCTTAGAAAATAGAACATGAAATTCTAAGCAGTCAGGCTGGGAGGAAAAGGGGTCTCTAGTGGGCCAGGAGGAGCCCTGGTGGCCAGTGGTTAAACGCTCAGCTGCAAACCTAAAGGGCAATGGTTTGAACCTATCAACCACTCCGTGGGAGAAAGATGTGGCAGCCTGCTTCTGTAAAGATTACAGCCTTGGGAAGGGTCATGGAAGCTCCACAGACACATCCAAACTCCCTGAGGGACTGAATCGCTGGGTGGAGAGCTATGGGGACCGTGGTCTCGGGAAACATCTAGCTCAATTGGCATAACACGTTTTATAAAGACAACGTTCTGCATTCTACCTTGGTGAGTAGCATCTGGGGTCTTAAAAGCCTATGAGCAGCCATCTAAGATACTTCACTGGTCTCACCTCTTCAGGAGCAAGGGAGAATGAAGAGAACGAGATACAGGGAAAGATTAGTCCAAAGGACTAATGGACCACAGCTACCACAGCTTCCACCAGACTGAGTCCGGTACAGCTAGATGGTGCCCGACTACCACCACTGACTGCTCTGACCAGGATCACAACAGAGGGTTCCGGACAGAGCTGGAGAAGGATGTAGAACAAAATTCTAACTCACACACACAAAAAAAGACCAGATTTACTGGCCTGACAGACCAGAGAAACCCCGAGAGTATGGCCCCCAGACACCCTTTTAGCTCAGTGGTGAAGTCACTCGCGAGGTTCACCATTCAGCCTGGGATTGGACAGCCCCATAAAACAAAATGGGACTGATGAGGCACAGCAGTCCAGAGACAAGGACTAGAAGGCAGAAGGGGACAGGAAAGCTGGTGATAGGGAACCTGTGATGGTTAAGATTGTTTGTCAACTTGGCTGGGCCATGATTCTTAGTGTTTTAATGTAATCACTCCCATAATTGAATATACTGTGAGTAGCCAATCAGATGAAAGGTAGTCTCCTTGGGGGTGTGGCCCGCATCTGAATATAAGCAGACGTTCTGGCTTTTTGCTCTCTCTGGATCCTGCGGCTGCCTCCTGTTGCCTCATCTCCAGTTCTTGGGACTTGAGCTGTCAGCTCATCTGCCGAACTTGGGACTGGTTGATCTGCACAGCCTGAGAGCGGGAGCCCTGCTCTCTGACCTGCTGATCTTGGGCTTGCCAGCTTCTGCGGCTGTGTGACTTGGGAGAGGCCTCTACCCTGATCCATGGACTTGGGACTTTCTAGCCTCTACAATCGCATGAGCTGTTTCCTTGATATAAATCTCTCTCTATATATATATTTTTACACTTTATTGGTTTTGCTTCGCTAGAGAACCCAGCCTAAGACAGAGCCCAAGGTTGAGAAGGGACAGTGTTGACATGTCATGGGGTTGTTAACCATTGTCATAGGGCAATATGTGTACTAACTTTTTAATGAGAAACTATTTGTTCTGTAAACCTTCATCTAAGGTACCAAAAAAAAAAAAAAAAAGAATTACCTATGTGAGATCAAATTGACAACAGAAACTCAAAAGTTTTGATGGGAAGCCTAGGGGACAGTGAGTTGAAGGTAATGGTGATGGAATAATTTGAAAAAGGATGGTGAGAATAGCAGCACAACTGGAAGAATGTAATCAATATCACTGAATTGTACATGTAAAAACTTTTGAAATGGTGTAACTTTGGCTATGTATGTTTTCACCAAAACAAAAATGTCCTCCAAGGTCGAGAAGGGAGAGTATTGACATGTTGTGGGGTTGTTAACCTATGTCATAAAACAATATGTGTATTGACTGTTTCATGAGAAACTATTTGTTCTATAAACCCTCATCTAAAGTACAATAAAATAAAAATAAAGATTACAGACTTGTAAACCCTATGGGGCAGTTCTTCTCTGTCCTATAGGATCCTATGAGTTGGAAACGTCTCAGAGGCAAGGGGTTAGTGGGCCAGGGGCTCCTGGCCAAGATTTTGGAAGACCTCTGTCTTAGAGAGCCGCAGTGCAGAGGATGGTTTTAAGGGGGCAAAACCAGAGGCAGGAAAACCAGTTCTGAAACTGGCACAATTAGTCCCAAGTCTGGTCATTTCTAAAGCACTAGACCAGGAAAGCCTCCTGACAGTTCCAGAATAGATCCTGGTACTCATGTTCATCAGATCTGGACTCCACTATAGACACAAATCCAAATGAGAGGAAAATGGGAAGGTAAGGGAGCCGCCTTAGGAGAGATGGACCACAGGAGCTTTCTGTGCTCAACCAGACTAGGAGGAAAGAGATCCTAAAATATGACGTTAGACAGGTGGGATAATCAAGGCACAGATAGCAGATTGGAAATTAGATCTACGTCGTTGACGTAATCACCAAGGTGGCTAGATCCTTCTCCATGTCGCAGACCCAGCCCAGGGTTAGGGCAGAGGTTGAGTTCAGGGTTGAGAGACCAGAGGCACAGAGTACAGGACAGGAAGCAGGAAGCAGGAGATCTTACAGTCCAAATCACTGCCTGCTGAATAATTAACACTCATCCTTAAATTCGTATTTGGCAACCCAGAGCATATGCCTAAAGCTTATTATTAGAACATGCCAAGGTATAGTTACCGTGCTGACTGGTAACACAAACTAGTTACATGCTGTTTCCACCAGTCCACCTGCCACTTTTTAACTGCCCACATCAAGTATTTGTCCTCAGGCTTCAGGCCTCTCAAGCTCTCTAAGAACATTGAGCTGTGTCCACTTGATGGGAAAACATCAAGTTCATTTTATTTTATTTTATTTTTTAAAAAAAGCACCAACCCAAACAATCAATTCTTTCACACTTTTTTTTTTTTTTTTAATCAATTTACTAATTTTCTCTCCAGTTTTCAATGGACGTGTTGAACTGTCTTGGCACCACAGTCTTAGGGTTGTATTTGAGACTCCCATTATCAATTAAAAAGAAAGGAAAAATAAAGTGTTTTTTTATGTTAAAAAATAAATCCTGTTCCTGTGTCCAAACCAGCCATGCATATTAACATGTGTGAATATCCTCAGGGTTTTAAAGAGTCCTGGCTGGAAAAAAAACATTATAGCAAAACTTAAAGAAACAAGATGGCAAGTCACTGAGACCTTTAAGAATTCTCCGTCTCCCTGAGTCATTGCTTATACCCAGAACTTGCTAGAAATGGTTCATTTGCAGCAGGAAATATAAGTAAGATAGGAGGAAATTTTGTTCATCAGGGTGTTAAACATTGGAAACTATTATTGAATCTTATCACACCTATGTAAGGGAGTGGTGCTGCATCATTGTTATTATCAATCATCACCACCACCACCACCACCATCATCATCATCATCGTTATTGGTGCTACTGACTGAGCACACCATGTCCCCAACACTGTGTTAGACGGCTTACATGTGCTATCTTGGGAAGAAGGAAGAAAGGCTGCAGCATCTTGCAGATGTTTAGAAAGTTGTCTTAAGAAGAAAAGAGTGAAGCATAGTGAAATAAGTTATCATTATAATTTAGAGGAGAAAAAAATGATGAGAGCTGCAGAACAGTGAGTGAGCATTTTGCTGTACTGGGGCAGGGTGGGGAGGTAGTCTCAGGTTATGTTGTCCTACACTGAGACTCAGGTATAAGTGATCATAACAGAGACTTGGTGGGGAACGGAGGGTACAAGGAAATAATTCATCCTAAAAAAAAAAAAAAGAAAGAAAGATAATCCAGGCATGGATGTTTGAGTCAGGAACCATGGCAACAGTGTCAAAAAGGATAAGCAGATTTTGAGGAAACCAGAGTATCTGTCACTCAGCTTATTGTCTAATTCATGTTCAACCTGAAGATGGAGCCAGTCCTAAGAAAGCAGACCCAAGAGCTAGATCCTGATGCTGTCATGCAAGCCCTGTTTGCAGCCGTACCTGCAACAAATCTACTCCTCTATTCTTCAGGTATGTGAGCCAATAAATTATTTTCTCTCTCTCTTTCTCTCCCCCACCACCTTTTAATTCATTAAGCTGGTTTTATTCCATAAATTAGGCTTTTTGTTCCATACAACAGAATCTTAATTGATACATGATAGAACTGAAAAGTCTTGGCGTAGCTGAGTCCAAAAGCACAATCAATGTTTTCAGGTCACTCCCTTTCTCTCTCTAGCTTCTTTTCTTGGCTCTGATTCTATTTGTATGTTGACCTCCTTCTCTCCTATTGTCGGTAAATTCCTTAATGCAGCTGGGAGAGTTGGTCACAAGCAGCTCCAGCTATGCTGTCCACAGGATGAAAGAGCATCTTTCCTGTTAGCTCCAGCAGAAATATCCTTGAGAGGATGGGTGCTGTTGGTGCCCCATTCAGGTGCCCTTTAGCTGGCGATGCACCCATTCCACAGATAGTGTTGACTGATGATAACCCATAGCTACCCCTTCTCTGAGACTTGCCCTTGGCCAAACAGGAACCTCTTCACCTGATTCTATCTTTATTTAAAATTTTGGTATTTTGTTCATCATGATTTTTTTGGATTAATTTTTATTTATTTAAAATAGTATTTACCTAGACTACTGAGTTTTTTGGCACCTCCTCAAATTTTGCATCACTCACTTCACTCGAGTCCTGGCCACACTCCACACTTCCACTACCCCTCTGGGGACAGACCTCATCCACTGAGTCACTAGCATTGGGGAACAAAAGGTTAACACCCTTTTCTCAAGGTAGGGCTAACTATAGCAGAATTTCTGTTCTAGAGCTTCCTGTGGGATCAGGTTCTAAAGCCAGGCTCCAGCTATAACCACATTCATGCTTTTTTTTATTCCCTGCCCAATCTTGCCTTCTTCAACTCCCTTGTCCTGAGACCATGCCCCACAGATCACCTGTCTTAAGCTCTGACTCTTGGGAACCCTACCCAAAACAGTAGATAGCAGGAGGGGTCACAGGAAGTAGACACTAAGGGTAAGATTTTGTAGTTGGGTTGCTTACCAGCTTGATGGCAATGAGGACCTCATCTCTGGTGATAGATAAAATATTGATACTGCCTGGATGCTGTAATAGTGGATTAGTAAGACTTTTACCTGCTAGTGCTCTATAATGGGATACAGATGCAAGGGAATGCACTGAGTGGCTCAGTGTCTTAGGCCAGTGGTTCCTAAACTTGTCTGAACATCAAAGCCACCTGGGAATCTCTTAAAACTTCCTAAGCCCAAGCCATACCCAAAACTAATGAAATCACAATCTTTAGGGGTAGGACACAGCACCATTTTTTTTTTTAGATGCTCCCAGGGGATCCCTACATGCTGACAAGTTTAGGAACTAATACTGTCTCAGTTGAGGGGTGTGAGGGCAATAGCAACTGTATGGAAGGACTAGAATTAGATGGATGTTGGTAATCACTGTTGGTTATTTCCAGAGAGAAAAATCACAGGCTCAGATCTATTAATCAATAACTTTAAGCTAAGTGTGAAAGTCAGAGTATCTCTTTGACAACACTTGAAGGGACATGCATTTCCTGCAACTGGACGGCAGACAAAGGTGAAGACCAGGCTGAGGACTTAATGAGAGCCATGAGTAACCCTGGGAGTCCCTCGTGGCACAAACTGTTAAGCCAAAAGGTTGGCAGATTGAACCCACCCAGAGGTGCCTCAAAAGAAAGATCTGGAGATACGCTTCCGAAAGCTTACAGCCATGAAAACCCTATGCAGGGCAGTTCTACTCTGCAGTAAATGGGGTCACCAGGAGTCAGAATTGACTCTACAGCAACTGCTTTTTGTTTTGAACCCCTTGAACCTCTGGGCCTGCAGAAGTGACCAACTTTCCTTTGTTGAAAGATGTTGCTAGATACCATCGAGTCAGTTCCGACTCAGAGCAACCACATGTACAACAGAATGAAGCAATGCCCAGTCCTGTGCCATTCTCACAAACGTTGCTCTGTTTGAGCCCATTGTTGCAGCCATCTCGTTGAGGGTCTTCCTCTTTTTCACTGACCCTCTACTTTACCAAGCATGATGTTCTTCTCCAGGGACTGGTCCCTCTAATAACATGTCCAAAGTATGTAAGACAAAGTCTCACCATTCTTGCTTCTAAGGAGCATTCTGACTGTATTTCTTCCAAGACAGACTTGTTCATTCTTCTGGCAGTCTATGATATATTCAGTATTCTTCACCAACACCATAATTTAAAGGTATCAATTCTTCAGTCTTCCCTATTCATCGTCCAGTTTTCGCATGCACGTGAGGTGATTGAAAGTACCATGGCTTGGTTCAAGCACACCTTAGTCTTCAAAGTGACACCTTTGCTTTTGAACACTTTTGTGTGTGTGTGTGTGTGTGCTTTAAGTGAAAGTTTACAATTCAAGTCAGTCTCTCATACAAAAATTTTTATATACATTGTTATGTGACCCTAGTTGCTCTCCCTATACTGTGACAGCACACCCTTCCTTTCCACCCCAGATTTCCTGGGTCCATTCAACCAGCTCCTGACCGTCTCTGCCTTCTCATCTAGCCTCTGGACAGGAGCTGTCCATTTAGGCTTTTGAACACTCTAAAGAGGTCTTTTGCAGCAGATTTGCCCATTGCAATAGGTCGTTTAATTTACTGACTGTTGAAAGATAGAGACCTCCCCAGCTTGAAGGCTACAAAGAGGTCTCAGATGAGGCAGTACTTTACAAGATACAATACAGGATTCCAGTTAAATCTGAATTTTAGATTAACAATGGATTTTTTTAGTATAAATATATCCGACTCGGGCATACTTATACTAAACATTTATTCATTATTTATCTGAAATTCTAATTTAACTAGGTAGCTTATATTTTTATTTGTTAACTCTGGCAACCCTATTTTACAAGGCAATTGCCCTCTTTGAGATTTGCCCCCACTTCCCATCCTGGCCTCCAGACCCACACTTAAGATCAAACCTTAGCTAACCTGATGGGGAAAGTAGTAATTCAGAGAGAAAATATGCCAAAGTCACTGCAGGACCTGGCTAACGTGTCCTGGCCAGAGCTGGGAGAGTATGCCTGGGAGTGGATCTTGAGGGTGCTGGATCAACGGAGGCAGAAGAAAAATCTAAATAAATGATTTAACCCTTAGCAAGGGTCCTGGATGACAGTTCTAATACACTGCTGGAATGGCTTTTGGGATTGGGAGAAAACCATGGCCTACAGTAAATGAAATAGAAATGCTAGGACTGCTATGGCAAACCATGGAAAGAAAGAAGGCTCAAAAGACTCACAGAAGTAGGAAAGCTAGAAGGAGCTTAGTACATAAAATTGAAAAACCCATCAGCTGTCTGTGTTCCTCAGCCTAGACAATACTTCAGTAACCAAGGAGTGAAGGGAACAAGCATTGTTGAAGGTCCAGAAAAGTTTGTTCTCTGCAGGCTAGGAACATAGTAGAAGATGCTGCTACAAAGTGGGCTTCTTAGTAGCAATGGGGATGAAATTATCTTGGAATACCGGAGGGCAGGGGCAGCACTTAAACATCAGAGATGATGGGTATACTTAATTGTATGGGCAGCAATTTCAGAATGGCAGCCAGGGAACTAACACTCAGAGTTCCAGAGATGGCTCATGGAACCTGAGGTCCTAGGGGCAAGGAGCTGGGCAGCCAGCAAGGGTCCTGCTTAATATGTAAATTGTTGCTGTTAGTTGCTGTCTTAGTTATCTAGTGCTGCTACAACAGAAATACCACAGGTGGATTAACAGAAATGCCACAAGTGGATGGCTTTAACAAAGAGAAATTTATTTCACAGTCTAGGAGGCTAGAAGTCTGAATTCAGGGTAGCAGCTCCAGGGGAAGACTTTCTCTGTCTGTCAGCTCTAGGGCAAGGTTCTTGTCATCAATCTTCCCTAGTCAAGGAGCTTCTCAGCGCTGGGACCCTGGGTCCGAAGGACGGACGATTCTCCTGGTTCTTGTTTCTTGGTGGTATGAGGTCCCCATGTCTCTCTGCTCACTTCTCTCTTTTATATTACACAAGAGATTGATTTAAGACCTAATATAATCTTGCAGATTGAGTCCTGTGTCATTAACATAACTGCCTGTAATCCTACCTCATTGACATCATAGAAGCAGGATTTACAACAAATGGGAAAATTACATCAGATGGCCAAATGGTGAGCAATCACACAATACTGGAAATCATGGCCCAGCCAAGTTGACACACATTTTTGAGGGACATAATTTAATCCATAACAGTTGCCATGGAGTCGATTTCGACTCATGAAGACCCCATTCATTTGCACAGAGTAAAACTGCTGAAAAGTGTTTTCAAGCCTGTGACTTTTTAGAAGATCGTCACACCTGTCTTCCAAGACGCCACTGGGTAGGTTCAAACAGCAAAGCTTTCAGCTAGTAGTCGAGTGTTGAACGATTTCTGCCACCCAGGCACACTTAATCTATAATATATATATATGAAAATTTTTAATTTTGACACACATATATGAAATCAAAAGGTGGGGGCAGTGGTGGTTCAGTGCCAGAATTCTGCCAGTACACCTCAAGCACAGCCACTTCCTGTCTGTAAGTGAAGCCTTGGGTGTTGCTATGATGCGGAATAGGTTTCAGCAGAGCTTCCAGACTAAGACACACTAGGCAGAAAGGCCTAGCTATCTACCCTGTGGGTCACAACAGTCTGACCCACAACCAACTGTGGGGATAGCACAGGACCAAGCAGCATTTCTTTCCATTGTGCACAGGGTCAGCTTGGGTCAGGCCAACTGGATGGCAGTAACAAGAACATGTTCAAAAAGGATTAAGAGTGCATGAGAAGAAGACTGCCGTCACAAGCCCACCATTCCCCCTAGAGATAATCTTCATCCTGACTTTTGTGATAATCCTCTTCTTGTTTGATTCATTCACCACCTCTGCATGCACTTTAAACAACATGGTTTATTCTGCCCCAGTTTCAGAGTTCTTTGCCGATAGAATTATACTATACATTTTCTTTTGTGACTAATTCCTTTCATTCAATATGATTTGTGAATTTTATCCACACTGAATGTGCCTATGGCGTCTTCATTTTCATTGCTCCTTAGTATTCCATTCTGTGAATATCCCACACAGGGCTGGCTTCGTGGCATGTGACCAGGGCAGCAGCACAGGGCCCACCGGTACAGGGCCCACTCTCAGAGGGGCTCATGCTTGGTTTAATAACTGTATTTTTAATGTGTGTTTTGTAAGTGAGGTCCAATGAAGCAATGCAGCATGGCCTGGGGGCTTGGACTCTCGGCTCCTGTGTGATCCCACCTCCTAGCACCTCCCTCGGTCAGGTTCTCAGCAGCCACCCCCAGCCTCTGGCATCCCAGGCATTCTCCTCCCAGCGACTGCTGACACCCTACTGGGGGCCTGGGTGAGGGTGCAGAGAGGGTGTGGGTTGTGTGTGTACACATCGCAGCACCTCAGGGTGAGGCATGGAGGCAGCTGTCTCTGCCCCAGGCTGTCAGCACCACGGCACATTCAGGGTGACTTGGCAGGGGCGAGCCTTTCACATACACCGTCCAGACACCTAGCATGTCTGGGCACAGAGGTTGCAACACTCTTGTGGTTTGCTCATCCACCGTGAGTTGGAAGGGGAGATGACTGGGCTGACTTTCAGGAGTGTCAGTCTGGCAGCTGGCAGGAGGGGTAACCCAGCAGCTAGTGGGCATCAGGCCTGCACACATGTGGGGTCACAGGGTGGGGCCCCTGGGGCCTGTGAGGGTCTGCACTTGCCCCAAGAGTGTCTCTGTGCTCAAGGAAGCATGGCATTAAATAGCAAATAAAAAAACACCATGACAAGTGAGAGAAACTATGCCAGTAGTTGCCGTCAAGTCCAATTCACAGCAACCCCACGTGCGTCAGAGTAGAACTGTGCTCCGTAGGGTTTTCAGTGGCTGATTTTTCAGAAGTAGATCACCTTCCAAGGCGCCTCTGGGTGAACTTGAACCTCCAACCTTTTGGTTACCAGCTGAGTGTGTCAAACGTTGCACTATCTACCTGAGTAAGACCATAGAAGAAAGGGAAAAGCTTTCTTCCTGCTTTTCGAACAAGGGGCCCCCTGTTTTTGTTTTGCACTGGGACCCACAAATTTTGTAGTCAGCCCTGATCCTATAGTTTGTTTCTCCATTTAATATTTAAATTAACTTTATGGGAGTATAATTTATAAACAATAAACTGTTTCCATGTAAAAATGTATGATTAGATGAAAAAATGTATAATTATATACCCATGAAGCCACTGACAAAGTCAAGTTTCAGAACATTTCCTTCACCCCCAAAAGATTCCTCATGTCCTTTGCAATTCATCCCTCCCTTCATCCAAAGCCCCCAGGCAACCACTGACCTTTTTTTTGTCATTAGAGATTAGTTTGCATTTTTAAGAACTTTAAATAAATGAAATCATGCCGTATGTGTTATTTTGTGACTTTGTGGGTTAACAATGTGCTCAATTGCAGCTATGCTCACTTGCTCATCTTTTGATAGATTTAATCCTTGGCATGTAATATGATCTTCTTAGTTTTATTTCATGTCTAACAATCTGTAGCGGTTATCTAGCACTACAATTGGGTTTTGTATATTGATTTTGTTTCCAACAACATTGCTAAATTCTCTTGCTAATGTAGATAATTTATCTGTAGATTCTTTTCAGATTTTCTGCTTACACCATCCTGTCATAGTGATAGTTTTATTTCTTACCTTCCAATCCTTATACCATTTATTTCTTTTCCTTGACTTCCTGCATTTACTAAGACTTTCAGTAGAACGTTGATTTGAGGCGAAAGCAGGCATTGTCTTCTTGATCTCATAGGAAATGCTTTTGCTCTTAAGTATGATGTGGTAGGTTTGCGGTAGGTTGTTTTATTAGATTAAATAAGTTTCTTTTGATTCCTAGTTTCTTAAGAACTTTTAAAATGTTGTTATTATAAATGGATGCTGAGTGTTATTAAATGGTTTTCTGTATCTTTTGGATAATCATGATTTTTCTACTTTAACCCATTAACGTAGTGAATTATATTAATTGCCTTTCCAGGATAAATACAACTGAGTGTTGAGCCCTTTTATATATAGCTGGATTTGATGTGCTAAATATTTGAATTGCAGATTTTTGCATCTATGTTCATGAGTGAGATTGTCTGATAATTTTCCTTCTTTCTACTGTCCTAGTCCAGTTTGGCTATCAAGAGCATATTAGCTTCCAGTAATGAGTTGGAGAACTGAAAAGAGTTTCTGTCAGTCTGGAATTCTTTCTTTCTTTTTTTTTTTTTTTTGATTGTGGTTTTGATTGTTCATTTTATTTTTAATTTTTTAGGGGGCCCTATTTATCTAATTTATATTCTGTTGTTTGTGCGTTTTCAGTTATGCTTGATAGTCTATTTATGCCATGAATCAAGGCCCCTAGGTTTGTCCCTATGTTTTTTTCCATGAATTTTATGGTTTTAGATTGAAACTGAAGAAAATTAGAACAAGTCCACACGAGTCAAAGTATGACCTTGACTGTATCCCACCTGGAATTTAGGACCATCTCAAGAATAGATTTGACGCACTGAACACTAATGACCAAAAACCAGTTGAGTTGTGGAATGTCATCAAGGACATCATACATGAAGAAAGCAAAAGGTCATTAAAAAGACAGGAGAGAAAGAAAAGATCTAAATGAATGTCAGAAGAGACTCTGAAACTTGCTCTTGAACATTGAGTAACTAAAACAAAAGGAAGAAATGATCAAGTGAAAGAGCTGAACAGAAGATTTCAAAGGTCGGCTAGAGAAAACAAAGTATTATGATGACATGTGCAAAGACTTGGAGATAGAAAACCAAAAGGGAAGAACACACTCAGCATTTCTCAAGCTGAAAACTGAAGAAAAAATTCAAGCCTCAAGTTGCAATAGTGAAGGATTCTGTGGGGAAAAATATTAAACAAAGCAGGAAGCATCAAAAGAAGATGGAAGGAATCCACAGAGTCACTATACCAAAAAGAATTGGTTGACATTCAACAACATATAATCAGGAACTAATGGTACTGAAGGAAGAAGTCCAAGCTGCACTCAAGGCATTGGTGAAAAACAAGGCTCTGGGAATTGACGGAATACCAACTGAGAAGTTTCAACAAACAGATTCAGTGCTGGAAGAGATCACTTGTCTATACCAAGAAATTTGGAAGACAGTTACCTGGACAACCAGCAGGAAGAGATCCATATTTATGTTCATTCCCAAGAAAGGTGATCCAACCAAATGCACAAATTATTGAACAATGTCATTAATATCACATGCAAGCAAAATTCTGCTGAAGATCATTCAAAAGCAGCTACAGCAGTATATCAACAGGGAACTGCCAGAAATTCAAGCTAGATTTAGAAGAGGATGTGGAACCAGGGATATCATTGCTAATGTCAGTTGGATCCTGGCTGAAAGCAGAGAATACCGGAAAGATGTTTACCTGTGTTTTATTGACTATGCTAAGGCATTCGACTGTGTAGATCATAATGAATTATGGATAACACTGTGAAGAATGGGAATTCCAGAACACTTAATTGTGCTCATGAGGAATCTGTACATGGATCAAGAAGCAATCATTCGAACAGAACAAGGGGATACCGCATGGTTTAAAGTTAGGAAAGGTGTGTGTCAGGGTTGTATCCTTTCACCATACCTATTCAATCTGTATGCTAAGCAAATAATCCAAGAAACTCAACCATATGAAGAAGAATGGAGCATCAGTATTGGAGGAAGACTCACTAACAACCTGTGACATGCAGATGACACAACTTTGCTTGCTGAAAGTGAAGAAGACTTGAAGCACTTACTGATGAAGATCAAATACCACAGCCTTCAGTATGGATTACACCTCAACATAAAGAAAACAAAACTCCTCACAGCTGGACCAATAAGTATCATCATGATAAATGGAGAAAAGATTTGAAGTAGCCAAGGATTTCATTTTACTTGGATCCACAATCAACACCCATGGAAGCAGCAGTCAAGAAATCAAAAGACGCATTGCATTGGGCAAATCGGCTACAAAAGACCTCTTTTAAAGTGTCGAAAAGCTAAGATGTCACCTTGAGGACTAAGGTTCGCCTGACCCAAGCCATGACATTCTCAATCGCCTCATATGCATGCGAAAGCTGTACAATGAATAAGGAAGACTGAAGAAGAATTGTGGTGTTGGCGAAGAATATTGAATATACCATGGACTGCCAAAAGAACGAACAAATGTCTCTTGGAAGAAGTACAACCAGAATGCTTCTTAGAAGCAATGATGGCGAGACTATGTCTAACATACTTGGACATGTTATCACGAGAGATCAGTCCCTGAAGGACATAAAGCTCAGTAAAGTACAGAGTCAGCAAAAAAGAAGAAGACCCTCAATGAGATGGATTGACACAATGGCTGCCACAATGGGCTCAAGCATAGCAACAATTGTGTGGATGGCACAGGACCTGACAGTGTTTCCTTCTGCTGTGCATAGGGTCACTATGAGTCAGAACCAACTTGACAGCACCTAAGAACAGCAACAGTGTATAGGATCATATCATCTTCAAATTTCCAATTTGGATGCCCTTTGTTTTTCTTGCTTTATTGCTCTAGCTAGGACACCCAGCACAGTGTTAAATAGGAATGGTGTAAAGGGCATCCTTGTCTTCTTCCTCTTCTCAGGGGAAATTTTTTCAGTCTCTCTCTGTTGAGAATGACTGTTGCTTTTGTATAGATGCCCTTTATTATGTTGAGGAATTTCCATTCTATTCCTATTTTGTTGAGTTTTTATCAGGAATGGGTGTTGGACTTTATCAAATGCTGTTTCTGCATTTATTGATATGATCATGTGATTCTTCTGTTCTGTAATGTGTGGATTACATCGATCGATTTTCTAATGTTGAACCATCCTTGTATACCTGGTATGAATCCCACTTGGTCAGGGTGTATTATTGTTTTGATATGATGCTGCATTCTATTGGCTAGAATTCTGTTGAGAATTTTTGTGTCTATATTCATGAGAGATATTGGTCTGTGATTTTGTTTTTTTGTGGTGTCTTTGCCTGGTTTTGATATCAGGGTTGTCTTAGTCATCTACTGCTGCTGTAACAGAAATATCACAAGTGGATAGCTTTAACAAAGAGAAATTTATTCTCTCACAGTCTAGTAGGCTACTAGTCCAAATTCAGGGTGTCAGCTCCAGGTGAAGGCTTTCTCTGTCAGCTCTGGGGGAAGGTCCATGTCATCAATCTTCCCCTGGTCTAGGAACTTCTCTGTGCAGGAACCTCAGGTCCAAAGGACACGCTCTACTCCCAGTACTGCTTTCTTGGTCTTATGAGGTTCCCATGTCTCTCTACTCGCTTCTGTCTTTTATATCTCAAAACAGATTGGTTTAAGACACTACATAATCTTATAGACCTTATTAATGTAACTGTCGCTAATCTATTTTATTACATCCTAGTGATAGCATTTACAGCACATAGGGAAATCACATCAGATGATAAAATGGTAGACAGTCATACAATACTGAAAATCACGACCTAGCCAGTTAACAGATATTTTTGGGGGACACAATTCAATCCATGACAAGGGTTATGCTGGCTTCACAGAATGAATTAGGGAGTATTCCTTCATTTTCTGTACTCTGAAATAGTTTGAGCAGTACTGGTGTGAGCTCTTCTCTGAATATTTGGTAGAATTCTCCCATGAAGCCATCCAGGGCAGTGCTTTTTTCAGTTGGGGGTTTTTTATTACCTCTTTCATCTCTTCTCTTGTTATGGGTCTGTTCAGATTTTCTACTTCAGTTTGCATTAGTTTAGGTAGGTAATGTGTTTCTAGAAATTTGTCCATTTCCTCTTTTTGCAAATTTGTTGAAGTACAATTTTTCATAGTATTCTGTTATGATTCTTTTTACTTCAGTTGGGTCTGTTGTGATATCAGCTGTCTCATTTCTTATATGGGTTATTTGCTTCCTATCCTGTTTTTCTTTTGTCAGTTTGGTCAATGGTTTGTTAATTTTGTTGATATTTTCAAAGAACCAACTTTTGGTCTTAGTGATTCTTTCTATTGTTTTTTCTGTTCTCTACATTTATTTTTGCTCTAATGTTTATTATTTCCTTTCTTCTGATGGCTGGGAGCTTCTTTTGCTGTTCTCTTCTATTTGTTCAAGTTTTAGGGCTAATGTTTTGATTTCAGCTCATTCCTTTTTAATGTATGAGTTTATTGCTATAAATTGACCTCTGAGCACTGCCTTTGCTGTGTCCCAAAAGTTTTGGTATGACGTGTTTTCATTCTCATTTATTCTAGGAACTTTTTTATTCCCTCTTTGGTGTCTTCTGTTACCCAGTTGTTTTTAAGCAAGGTGTTATTCAGTTTCCATGTATTTGATTTTTTTTTCCCTTGCTCTTCCTGTTATTGATTTCTATTTTATGGTGTTGTGATCAGCAAGAATTTCTTATATTATTTCACTGTTTTAGATATTGTTGAGGGCTGTTTTGTGGCCTAAAACGTGATCTATTCTGGAGAATGTTCTGTGTGTATTGGAAAAGAACGTGTACTTTGCTGCTGTTGGGTGGAGTGTTCTATATATGTCTATGAGGTCAAGTTGGTTGATTTTTGCCTTCAGATCTTCTGTATCTTTGTTGAGTTTCTTTCTAGATGTTCTGTCCATTACTGAAGTGTGTTGAATTCTCCTACTATTATTGTTGGACTGTGTATTTCTCTTTTCAGTACGGTTAGAGTTTGTTTTATGTATTTTGGAGCCCTGTTGTTGGGTGCGTATATATTTATTAAGGTTATTTCTTTTTGGCGTATTGTCTCTTTAATCATTTTGAAATATGCTTCCTTGTCTTTTCTAGTTGATTTGGCCTTGAAGTCTATTTTATCTGAGACTAGTATTACCATTCCTGCCCTTTTTTTGGTTAATGTTTGCTTGATGTATTTTTTCCATCCTTTGATCTTTAATATATTCATATCTTTGCGTCTAAGATGTGTCTCTTGTAGACATTGTGTTGATGAGTTATTTTTTTAATCCATTCTGCCACTCTCTGTTTTTTTACAGAAACATTTAAGCCATTTACATTCAGTGTGATTATAGATAGGTATGAATATTTTGCCATCATATTCTTGTGCTTTTTTTGTGGTGCTGACTTTTTCTTTGTTCCTTTTACTTGCTGTGCTGAGTTACTTTTGTTTGTAGATTTTATTTTCTTTCATTATTATAGATTTTGTGAGACTTTATATTTTTCTTCTTTTTTATTCTAATGACTAGGTTTTGTTAGCTTTCTTTGTGATTATCTTGAAATTTATCCTTATCTCCTACGCTAGAACCAGTCTTTTATTGCTTAATATCATCTCTGTTTCTCTGTTTTAATTTTTAGCTTTGTTTTCTAATTGAGAGTTCTTTACCTAGGTTGGTATTTCACTGATGCTGTCCTGTGTCCTAGACTCCAGTTATTGTCTGATATTGTTGATTCTCTAGATGGAGGACCCCCTTTAATATTTCTTGTAAGTTTGGTTTGGTTTTTATGAATTCTCTTAATTTCTGTTTATCTGGAAATGTCTTAGTTTCACCATTGTATTTGAGTGAGAGTTTTGCAGGATGTATTATTCTTGGTTGTCAGTTTTTTTCTTTCAAGATTTTATATATGGCGTCCCATTGCCTTCTTGCCTGCATAGTTTCTGCTGAATAATCAGAGTTTAGTCTTATTGTTTCCCCTTTGTAAGCAACTTTTCATTTTTTCTCGAGCTGCTGTCAGGATTCTTTCTTTGTTTTTGGTTTTGGTGTGATTGTGACATGTTTTGGTGACTTCTTTTGGCATCTATCCTGTAAGGGGCTTGTTGAGCTTCTTGGGTGATCAGCTTTTCATCTTTCATGATATTTGGGAAGTTTTCTGCCAGCAAATCTTCAAAAATCTTCTCTGTATTTTCTGTTTTCTCCCCCTGTTCTTGAACTTCAATCACACATATATTTTTGCTCTTGAATGTGTCCCACATCATTCTTTTCTTCATTCTTTTCTCTGATTTTTCCTCAAACAAAGTGGTGTCCATGGATTTGTCTTCGATCTCACTGATTCTGTCTTCCATTCAAATTTGCTCCTAAAACCTTCTATTGAGTTTTCTATTTCTGAAATTTTGTTGTTTATCTTTTGGATTTCTAGTTACTGTTTTTGTATGATTTCTAGTTGTTTGTTTATTTTGCCTTTTTTTTTTTTTCCTGTATTGTTTTCCTGATTTCTTCTACTGCTTTGTCTGTGTGTTTCTTAATTTTGGCTATGTTTTTGTTGGTTTTGTCTGTGTTTTCCATGACTTTGTCTATTTTTTCCTTAGCTTTGTGTTTTCCTAGATCTCTTTTCTAATCTCTTGGAGAGCTCTAAATATTAGTCTTTTGCATTCCATATCAGGTAGTTCCACTGCCTTTTCTCCATCAGAAGGTCATCTGATTTTTTATTTTGATCACATTCTGGAGCCGTCTTTTTTTAATTAATTAATTATTGTACTTTAGATGAAGGTTTACAGAACAAACTAGCTTCTCATTAAACAATTTGTACGTGTTCTTTTGTGACATTAGTTACCAATCCCATGATATGTCAACACTCTCCCCTTCTCGACCTTGGGTTCCCTATTACCAGCTTTCCTGTCCCCTCCTGACTTCTAGTCCTGCCCCTGGGCTGGTGTGCCCCTTTAGCCTCATTTTGTTTTATGGGCCTGTCTAATCTTTGGATGAAGATGAACCTCAGAAGTGACTTCATTACTGAGCTAAAAGGGTGGCCAGGGGCCATACTCGCAGGGTTTCTCCAGTCTCTGTCAGACCATAAGTCTGGTCTTTGTGTGTGTGTGTGTGTGTGTGTGTGTGTGTGTGTGTGTGAGTGTGTGTGTGAGTTAGACTTTTGTCCTACATTTTTCTCCAGCTCTCTCCAGGACCATCTATTGTCTGGAGTCATCTTGTTCTGCTTTTTTTATGTTTAGATATTGTCTGCTGTCTCTGAGACATCAAGGGATTATTTTCTGTGTTTGTTGATTGTGTGTTCATTTGTTTCATCCTGCTTCTTTGTTTTGTTTTTATATATCAGGGTTGGTGGGCCTGGCATGCTTTGCTGCTTGCTCGTCTGTGGGCATGATAGCTCTCACCACCTTGTCCGGGTGGGCAGAGCAGCAGCAGGCAGGGCGAGCCCACTTCTCTGTACCCTGGTTTGGCAAGGTGCCTGAGGGCTGACTGGGCGGGCACTGTCTGCCTGTTGATATTGGTTCATTGGTGTGGAAGTATTCACAGTCCCTTGACAAATGGGCAGGGGTGTAGGACAGGGAGTGGTATGGGCTTACTTCCGTTTGTTCAGCAGCTGGTCGAGTGGTGGGAGGGGGCAGTGCAGGCCTGGTGTGGTGGTGGGCCTCAACCAGGAACAATCTAGCCACTGCAGCATGGGTAGAGCCAATGGGAAGAGGGGGTGGCAAATGGGCAGTGCTCTGTCTCCTGTTGGGAACTCTGTGAAGTTGACTTCCAGTACACTTTATCTGGGGTCATTGCTAACTGTGCTCCAAGATGATGATGCTGTGGCATGTTAGTTGGTAGAGGACTCCACTCTGTATTGCTCCTCATTCTCTGTTTTTCTTAAGTTTCTTCTTCTATTTGGTGTTCGATCTAGTTCTTTATCCCTTCATTTGATGCTTAAGGTTTCAGGATTGACATTTGTTTTAGTTTTTCAGTCTTTGCTGCAGAGGGGCAGCATGAAGTGTCAGTCTAGGGCACCATGTTCTATAATTATTTCTTTATTGAATGTTTAATAGATCTTGTTGGTAAAGCCATCTGTGCCTAGAGTTTTCTTATAGTTAGATTTTTGTTGTTGTTGTCACATTTGTTTTATTGTTCTTTTTTTTAATTGAACTTTAGATGAAGATTTACAGAGCAAATTAATTTCTCATTAAACAATTAATACCCACATTGTTTTGTGACATTAGTTGCCAACCCCATGATATGTCAAGACTGTCCCCTTCTCAGCTTTATGTTCCCCATTACCAGCTTTCCTGTCCCCTCTTCCCTTCTCTTCCTTGCCCCTGGGCTGGTGTGCCCATTTCTTCTTGTTTTGTTTTATGGGCCTGTTTAATCTTTGGCTGAAGGATCAACCTCAGGAGTGACTTCATTACTGAGCTATAAGGGTGTCCGGGGCCATACTCTCAGGGTTTCTTCAGTCTCTTGCAGGCCAGTAAGTCTGGTCTTCTTTTTTCATGAGTTAGAATTTTGTTCTGCATTTTTCTCCAGCTCTGTCCAGGACCCTCTATTGTGATCAGTGTCAGAGCAGTCAGTGGTGGTAGCCAGGCACCCCCTAGTTGTGCTGGACTCAGTCTAGTGGAGGCTGTGGTAGTTGTGGTCCATTAGTCCTTTGGACTATTCTTTCCCTGTGTCTTTGGTTATCTTCATTCTCCCTTGCTCCAGAGAGGGTGAGATCAGTGGACTTTCTTAGATGGCCACTTACAAGCTTTTAAGAGCCCAGATGCTACTCACCAAAGTAGAATGTAGAACATTTTCTTTATAAACTGTATTATACCAATTGAGCTAGCTGTTGTAAGGAGATTTTTGACTACTGATTCAATGTCTTTAGTGGTTACAGGACTATTCAGGTTTACGTTTTCTTCTTGAATCAGTTTTGGTTGTTATTTTTCTGGGAGTTTGTCCATTTTATAAAATATTTCAAATGTTGTTTATAAGATCTTCTTCTTCTTATATTAATGTGTGCAAGATTTGTGGTAATGACACTTTTTTCTTTCTGACTGTAATTTGTTCTCTCTCTCTCCCTCTCTTGGACACACTCAATCTCGCCAGGGGTTTGTCAATTTTAATGGTCTTTTCAAAGAACTAACTTTTTTCTTTGTTGATGTTCTCCATCATATGCTTGTTTCCTACTTAATTCATTCCTGCCCTTGTATTTATTATTTCTTTCCTTTTACTTTCTTTTGGTTTATTTTACTACACTTATCTAACTTTTTGAGAGAGATGATTAATTCATTTATTTTCAGGTGTTTTTCTTTTCTGTTCTTCTTACTTAAGACTATAAAGTTCCCTCTAAAACCTGCGTCCCACAAGTATGCTTTGCGGCATTTTCATTATTGCTCAGTTCGAAATCTTTTCTAAATTCCATTGTGACTTCTATTTGGCCCAGGAGTTATTTATAAATGTGTTTCTTAATATCTAAATATATAGGGATTTTCTGGTTCTTTCTTTTTTTAACCAATTTCTAGCTTACTTGCACTGTGGTCAGAGAACATGATCTGCATTATTTCCGGCCTTTGATTTTGTTGTGACTTCTTTATGGATCAGAATATGGTCAGATCTTTTAATATGTTCCTTATGGGTGTGGAAAAAAAGTATTTTTTGTAGTAATTGGGTGTGTTCTGTATATCTGTCCAATAGCGTTGCTATGAGTTGGAATCAACTTGACAGCAACAGGTTTGTTTGTTTTTTTAATGTAGTTGGTGATCCCCACCCCCCTTTCCCGGTAACCATCAAAGAATGCTTTTTTCTGTGTTTAAAGGTTTTCTTGAGTTCTTATCATAGTGGTTTCATATAATATTTGTCCTTTTGTGACTGACTTATTTCACTCAGCATAATGCCTTCCAGATTAAACCATCTTATGAGATGTTTTGCAGATTCATCATTGTTCTTTATTGTTGCATAGTATTTCATTTTGTGTGTGTTCCATAGTTTGTGTATCCATTCGTCTTTTGATAGGCACTTAGCTTGTTTCTATCTTTTTGCTATTTTGAATAATGCTGCAATGAACGTGGGTGTGCATATGTCTATTTGTGCAATGGCTCCTATTTCTCTAGGATATATTTCTAGGAGTGGGATTGCTGGATCTTATGGTATTCCTATTTCTAGCTTTTTAAGGAAGCACTGTATTGTTTTCCATTTTACATTCCCACCAGCAGTGCGTAAGAGTTCCAGTCTCGCCACAGCCTCTCCAACATTTGTTATTTTCTGGGTTTTTTTCTTTGTGCTAGTAACATCGAGGTAAGATGGTATCCCATTGTAGTTTTAATTTGCATTTCTCTAATGGCTAGCAATCGCGAGCATTTCCTCATGTGTTTGTTAGCCGCCTGAACCTGTTCTTTGCTGAAGTGTCTGTTCATATCCTTTGCCCATTTTTTAATTGGGTTGTTTGTCTTTTTGTTGTAGAGATGTTGGATTTTCCTATAGATTTTAGAGATTAGACCTTTGTCAGATTTGTCACAGCCAAATTTTTTTTCCCTAATCTGTAGGTTCTCTTTTTACTTTTTTGGTGAGGTCTTTTGATGAACATAAGTGTTTTTTAGAAGATCCTAGTCATCTAGCTTATCTTCTAGTGTTTGTGTATTGTTAATTATGGTTTGTATCATATTTATGTCGTGTATTAGGGATCCTAGTGTTGACCCTATATTTTCTTTTATGATCTTTATAGTTTTTGGTTTTATATTTAGGTCTTTGATCCATTTTGAATTAGTTTTTGTGTATAGTGTGAGGTATGGGTCCTGTTTCTTTTTTTTTTTTTAACAGATGGACATTCAGTTTTGCCAGCACCGTTTGTTTAAAAAGACTGTTTTTTCCCCATTGAATGGACTTTGGACATTTGTGAAAGATCAGGTGACCATAGGTGGATGGATTTATATCTGGGTTCTTGATTCTGTTCCGTTGATCAATGTGTCTGTTGTTGTAACAGTACCAGGCTGTCTTGGCTACTGTAGCTGTATAGTAAGTTCTGAGGTCAGATAGTGTAAGCCCTCCTACTTTCTTCTTCTTCTTCAATAGTGCTTTACTTATCTGGGGCCTCTTTCCTTTCCACGTAAGGTTAATGATTAGTTTTTCCATCTCATTAAAGAATGTTACTGGTATTAGGATCAGGATAGAATTGTATTTGTAGATTGCTTTGGGTAGAATTAACATTTTCGCAGTATGGAGTCTACCTATCCATGAGCGTGGTATGTTTTTCCATTTATGTAGGTCTTGTTTGGTTTCAGTGTTTTGTAGTTTCTTTGTATAGGTCTTTTATGTCCCTGGTTAGATATATTCCTAATTATTTTATTTTTTAGGGGCTATTATAAATGGTATTGTTTCCCTGATTTCCTTTTCATCATTCTCTTTATTGGTGTATAGGAATCCAACCGATTTTAGTATGTTTATCGTGTATCCTGCTACTCTGCTGAATCTACCAGTTCCAGTAGTTTTGTTGTGGAGTCTTTTGTGTTCGGTATGTATAGTATCATATAACCCACAAATAGGGATAATTTTACTTCTTCCTTACCAATTTGGATGCCCTTTATTTCTTTTTCTTGCCTTATTGCACTAGATAGGACTTCCAGCACAATGTTAAATAAGAGTGGTGATAAAGGGTGTCTTTGTCTTGCTCCTGTTCTCAGGGGGAATGTTTTTAAAATCTCTCCATTAAGAATGATGTTGGCTGTTGGCTTCGTATAGAGGTCCTTTATTATGTTGAGAAATTTCCCTTCTATACTTATTTTAGAGAGATTTTATCAGGAATAGGTGTTGGACTTTATCAAATATCTTTTCTGCATTGATTGGGATGATCATGTAATTCTTTTGTTTCATTTATGTGGTGGATTATGTTGATTGATTTTCTAATGTTGAACCATCCTTGCATACCTAGTATGAATCCCACTTGGCTGTGGTAATTATTTTTTGATATAATGCTGAATTCTATTAAGCATTTTGATGAGAATTTTTGCATCTATATTCATGAGCGATATTGGTCTGTAATTTTCTTTTTTGTGGTGTCTTTGCCTGGTTTTGGTATCAGGGTTATGTTGGCTTCATAGAATGAATTCAGAAGTATCCTTTCCTTTTCTATGTTCTGAAATAGTTTGAGTAGTATGGGTGCAAGCTCTTCTCTGAATGGTTGGTAGAATTCTCCACTGAAGCCATCTGGGCCAGGGCTTTTTTTGTAGGGAGTTTTTTAAATTACCTTTTAAGTCTCTTCTCTTGTTATGGGTCTGTTCAGATTTTTGACCTCAGTTTATGTTAGTTTAGGTAGATAGTGTGTTTCTAGAAATCTGTCCATTTCCTCTAGGTTTTCAAATTTGTTGGAGTATAGTTTTTCATTGTACTCTGTTATGATCCTTTGTATTTCAGTTGGGTCTGTTGTGATGTCCCCCATTTCATTTCTTATTTAGGTTATTTGCGTCCTCTCCTGTTTTTCTTTTGTCAACTTTTTGCCACTTTTTCCCCACTCAACAATGTGTTTTGTATTTCTAACCATATCAATATATTTAAATATATTTTATTCTACTTCATTCCTCCACTGATAAATATTTAGCTTGTTTCCTTTTTTTTTTTTTAACTAATCTAAACACTGTTACAATGACCATCCTTTATATGACTCTTTGTGCACCTTTGCAAGTGTTTCTCTACTCTTAGATACTGAGAAGTAGAATTACTAGATGGCACTTTTATTTTTTTAATGGGTACTGACAAATTGCCTTCCAAAATGGTTGTACCAATTTATGTTTCTCCAGATAGTGCATGACAGTGCCTGTCTCCCTAGGCTGTCAGCAATACTGAGCATTATCAATCTTTTAACTATGCTTTTAATCTGAAGGGTAAAATGGTATCCCACTGTCGTTTGAATCTGCAGTTCCCTGATTAGTAGTGAAGTGGAGCTTTTTTCCATTTTCAGTGATCATTGATGTTACCTCTTTTATTTTACTAGTGATTTCTTTGTTTTTTACTCACTAATTTCTGTAATTTTTGTAAGAAATAAATATTCACATTAATCATTTACCTATTATGCCTACATTTTGCAGTTATTCCAATTTGTTGTTAGTCTTTTAAATTTGTTTATGACACCATTTTATATATTGAGGCTTTTTATTTTGATGTAGTCAAACTTACTAATCTTTTCCTTTTTTAATATCTTATTGAAGAAAGCCTTCTATAGCAAATATGAACTAATTGCATAGGTATCCGAAGCTACCTGTGACTTCCTTTGCCTCTAGGCCCTTACTAAGTCTCTCTCTCTCCTCCTGATCATCACCTGGGCATCACTTTCACTCACTCCTGTGAGATGCAGTTTCTAGTCCTTCACAAGTTGCCATTCATTCATTCATTTATTCATTCAACTAATACTGAGTACTTACCATGTACCAGGCACTGTGCTAGGCTTTGGACATAAACCAGCAAACAAAGTAGACAAGATCCCTGCCCTCAAGGAACTCGCAATTTAGTGGTGAGGACATTCACTAAACAAGCAATGAAGCCTGCACACTCGTTACAAGTTGTAGTAATTCTGATAAAAGGGCAGAACAGGGTGCTGTGAGACAGGATGAGTGGTGGAGCTTCCACTGTGCCTGGCTGACCTCCAAGACCACTCTCACCTGCTGTATTCTAATTGTCTGATCTCTGTGGCTTTTCATTCTTGTTCACCAACATGTCTTTTGTCTGATATCTTCCCTCTCAGACCCATCATCCCTGATAGACTCAGCTTTGACTATGCCTCTTCTCTCCGGGCTAATCTGCTGACTTAGCACAGTGTGAGTCACTCTTGCTCCAGGAGACAAAGTTCTGAGAAAACTGAGCCGACACACAGGTGATAGAAAAATAAAACTCCTGGCGTAAGGGATTTGGAGCATGTAGGGGTGGAAAAATCACTCTGAGTTTGTCAGATGAACCTGATCCAGATAAAATCCTCTGTGCTTAGATGAACAAACAGATAGTGAAGTAAATAAAAGTATATTTTGAGCAATGCTTGAAGCAGTGGCACGTAAACGCCTCGTGTACCTTGAGAGAGGCCCTCACGATAACAGTAGTCATTTGAGATCCTGTCACAAAAACAGACCTAAATATTTGGACTGTGAAAAAAATAGAAGACAGAGCATGGAGTCAATTAACATATGTTTTTGTTATCACCGTAGTCTGGAAAATAAGCCACTACAACCTTAGGGTTTCAGGATCTTAGGAAAAGCCCTAAAATGACAGGAAAGGGCCTCCCAGTGCCTTCCCCAGGGTCAGGGCCCAGCATCTATGATAAGGTGTTTAACCTCACTCACTCTGCCTGCATAAAATGTGGATAATATCTGGCCTCTTAGGCTTGTCTAAATGCTCAATATGTAAGAGGCATTATAACTTTGTAATTTTTTTTTTCAGCACCCAGCTCAGTGCTTAGCACATTACTATGTGTTATTGTTGGATTGGAGTCCCTGGTGGTGCAAATGGTTAACATGCTCGGCTGCTAACCAAAAGGCTGAAAGTTCAAGTCTCCCCAGAGGTGCCTTGGAAGAAAAGCCTGGTGATCTACTTCCAAAAACAACAATTAGCCATTGAAAAACCCTGTACAGCACAGTGTTACTTTGACACACACGGAGTTGCCACAAGTCAGAGATAACTCGACTGCAACTGTTTGGTTGGCATTGTTTGATTAGCTGTACTTTTATTACTGGGGCGTCCCTTAAGTGGTGAGGTTACAGCCTGAAGAGAAATGAGTGGATGGTCTCTGCGACCCCACAGAGGCTCTCAGAGGCCTGTTGATAGGTCCTGCAGACAGCGATCCAGGAGTTAGAAACATTCCGGGACAGTCAAGCCCAGGCAAGGCTTCAAGGCACAGAGAGGGAAGGAATTCCTCCATCTACCTAGCTCAAGTGCCTTGCTGTTTCTATTTGTCTTCCACCTTCCTAGGCAGACATAGTCACAGAGGCAGACAATAATTTGGATATTCTTCATTTAAATAAATAAAAAGCACTGGGTGATGCTTATGAACATCCCTAGTTAAACTTAGCTAAAAGGAAAACCCAAGCTGGCCAGTTTGGCTTCACCAATCACCTGCTCCAGGACCTGGAGCTCCCTCTCCAGACCAGAGCTCAGTCCCATGCCCTGGTCGTCTTGAGTCAACACTCATGTTTTAACTCTCCCAAGGGAACAGTCATCTTCCCTACCACACCCCAGCCATGAAATGCCATATCATGAGCTGTCAGATGATGGGGTGGGGCCTGCCTGCAGGACCAGCAACTCTGGTTACTTTCCTGAGTGTTTAGTGGTAGCTTCGGATATGTAGGTGTCTCTGGGTGGTGCAAATGGTCCAGCACTTGACTACTAATGGGAAGGTTGGTGGTTCAAACCCACCCATCAATATGCTTCCAAAACCTTGCAAAAAGGTTCTACTCTGAGCACAAACTCTGCTTATGGGGGCCTGGCAACTGGGCAGAAGGGGGCTCACTGAAAGCTGTATTCAATCCCAAACCAACCGACACAGAACCAGAAGGCATTCTCAGGGGAGGAGTGAGGTATTTTGCAGGTCTCTGTACCTGAAATAGTAAGTCCTAGAAAAGGCTGGACAATTTGATGAACCCAATCAATATGTCCTCTAAAGTTCAAGGAGATTTGCTCTCTACCATAAAGAAAAATAAAGTCAGATTTTTTTCCTTCTCAAAACTGCCTAAGCCACAATTGGAAAGGAAATTTTATGTTTATAGTTATGATTTTCTTAGCAATCACCTAGCAACAATTTTGAAAATCAAGCATTGAGACAGAAATGAACACTCTTAGATAAGAGCCTCACAGTTAGGGTCAGCACTGAGACAGTAAAATAGTTAATACTGGGTTCACAGCTGTGGGGTAAAACAGAAAAAAAAAAATTAGTTTATTTCCTGAAAGCTAAAGACAAGACTCGCTCTAATCCCAGGTCGTATTATCCTGATAAATAAGGAAGTTGTGCTTATTAACAGGAGCTTAATAAGATTGCTCCCCTTTAAATATCCTGAAGACTCTGGCTGCCTTCTTTTTCAGCAGCTAACTATGGTGGGCAGCTCAGGGTCATTTCCTGCCCTGTCTTTGACCACCAGCTGCAGCCTGTGGACATGGGTGGCCAGGGCACAGAGCCACATGACTCATGTACGTGGATATGAGGACAGCACCACTTTACAGGAAAGCGCAATTTTGTCTAATGTGGTTCTGGGACAGCACAAATGGTCCCTATTCTGAGGCTGGAGAATTGGTTTCCTTCCTTGCCTGTGGAAAGGGGCCAGCATATAGCCCTATTTAATCACAGAATGTTATCACTAACCTGACTCAGATGGCAGACTCCAGGTCCTCTGTGGGCCATAGCAGACAGTGCTAATCCTTCTCACTGAACCTCGGCCCAACCTCACAATGTGGAGCTCTTGGGGGGTCCCACCAACCAGGGTGTTTTTTTGTTGCTGTTGGGTACAGTCGAGTGAATTCTGACTCATAGCGACCCTATAGGACAGAGTAGAACCACTCCATACGGTAGGTATGTGTAATTAAAACCACCATGTATTTCCTCAATTCTAAAATGCACATTTTTTTTTTCCACTGGGAGGGGAAAACACATTACTATTTTAACAGTTGACAGCAGAATTCCACTGAGGGGAGAGAACAGCAGTAATATCATACATTCTATTTGAAGATTTTTCAGTGCTATTTTCAAATCTCCTTGTTATCACTAAACCTTCATTAAGAATCAGGTATATATACAACCACCTTATACTACTGAGTGCTAGTTTTCCCTCTCTTTTGGTGGCACAGTGGTTAAGAACTCGGCTGCTAACCAAAAGGTAGGCAATATGAAGCCACCAGCCACTCCTTGGAAACCCTGTGGGACAGTTCTACTCTGTCCTGTAGGGTGGCAATGAGTCAGAATCAATGTGATGGCAACAGGTTTTATATTACTGAAGCTTTGAAGAATGAAGGGAGAGGGGTGTGGTTGTGTGGCATGAAGCAAGGGGTAGAGAGGACACAGCAGCTGCACATGCCGAGAGATATGAGAAGCAGGCAGCCATGTGGGCAACCTGGACAGGGGCAGAGAGTGAGTTGCTAGGAGGCCAGGAATGGGGACAGAGGCAGATAGGGATGGAGGGCCTCGGTGCTGTTAGATGGAAAGGGGTTTTTCAAGAGGTAGACATTTAGGTTCAATGTGTATTTATTCAACATATCTGTGATGATACTTTAAGTATAACCTAGTATTCTGACTTTTCCACAAAACATAATCTCCAAAGCATTTATTACTTCAATAATATATTTTCTTCATAAACATGATTTTTAATAATTACAGATTTTTAATAATTACTATTGAGTAGATTTGCCATGGTTTATTTAACCATTTCCCTATTTTTGACTTTTAAATAAAGTGAAAATTTTAGCTGCTAAGAATAGAGTTGCTATGAAAATCTTCATGCATAAACTTTTTTTTATCATAGGGTTATTTCCGCATGACAAACTACCAGCAGTGAAATTTATATCATCTCTTATATTTATCTGTTTATTTACCTTTGAGGGAGCCCTGGTGATGCAGTGGTTAAAGCGCTAAGCTGCTAACCAAAAGGTCAATGGTTCAAATCCACCAGTGGCTCCACAGAAGAAAGATGTGGCAATCCACTTCTGTAAAGATTTACAGCCTTGGAAACCTATGGGGCGGTTCTACTCTATAGGGTTCTAGTTCTAGTTCTAGTCCTATAGAGTTGCTAGGAGTCAGAATCGACTCGATGGCAATGGGTATTTACCTTTACCAGTGCTCTTTACTAATTCATGTGGATTTGAGTTATTGTCTAGAGTCCTTTCATTTCAGCCGGAAGGACTATTTTAGTTTTTCTTGTAAGCCAGTTTTTATCTGGGAATGTCTTAGTTTCTCTTTTGGTTTTGAAGAATAGTTTTGATGAATATAGAATTTTTGGTTGACAGTCTTTCTTTTAGCACTTCGAATATGTCATCTCAGTGGATTCTGACCTCCATGGTTTCAGATGAGGATTCTGTCAGCTGTTGATCTTATTTAGGAGTGCTTTTCTCGTGCTGCTTTCAAGATTTTTTTTTTCTCCTTTGTCTTTTGACAATTTGAATATGGTGTGTCTAAGTATGGATCTGTTTGAGTTACTCCTACTAAAGTTTGTTGAGCTTCATGAATGTGAAGATTCAGGTTTTTCATCAAATTTGAGAAATCTTCCATTGTTCCTTCTTTAAACATTTTTTCTACCATTTTCTCTCTCTCCTCTCCACTGAGACTCCTATTATGTTTATTTCAGCATGCTTGATGATATCCCACAGTTCTTTGAGACTATGTTTATTTTTCTTTATTCTCAGTTAACCTGTCTTCAAGTTCACCGGTTCTTTCTTCTGCCAGTTCAAATCTGCTATTGAGCTCCTCTAGACAAATTTCCATTTCAGTTATTATACCTTCCAATTCCAGAATTTCTTTTTTTTTTTTTTTTTTTTTTTTTTACAATTTCTATTTCTTTATTAATATTCTCTAGGTGATGAGACGTGGTTCTCATGCTTTCCTTTAATTCTTTTTATTTTTTTTTACTTTTTTAAAAATTTTATTTCGTGGTTGTTGTTGAAAATATACACAGCAAAACATAACCAGTTTAACAGTTTCTACTGCACAATTCAGTGACATTGATTACATTCTTTGAGCTGTGCAACCATTCTCACCCTCCTTTTCTGAGTTGTTCCTCCCCATTAACATAAACTCACTGCCCCCTAAGGTTCCTATCTAATCTTTCAAGTCACTGCTGTCAATTTGATCCCATATAGATAGTTCTTAAAAAGCATAATGTTCAAGGCAGACATTTTTTACTAGTTAAACTAAATTATTGTTTGGTTTTAAGAAACTTCAGTGGATATTTTTGGTTTAAGGTTTAAAGATTATCTTAGGGCAATAGTTGCAAGTGTTTTCCTTTAATTCTTTAGACATGGAGTCCTTTGGTTCTTTGAACATACATAAAATAACTGATTTAAAGTCTTTGTCTAATAAGTCCAACATCTGGGCTTCCTGACTGCTATTTTCCTGTGCATGGACCATACTTTCCTGTGTCATTGCATGCCTCACAATTTCTTTGGTAAAAAACTGGATATTTAAAAAAATACAATGTGTCAACTCTGGAAATCAGATTCTCCTTCTAGGCTTTATTCTTGTTGATGTTTTTGTTTGTTTGGTGACTTCCCTGGACTAATTCTGTAAAGTCTGTATTCTTAGTCATGTGCAGGCCACTGAAATCTCTGCTTACTTGGCTTAGTGGTGAGCTAGTAATTGGACAGCGATATCCTTAAATGCCTAGAACAAGTAAGTATGTGAGCCTTTGCTGAGGGGTTTTGTGTGGGTGTTGGGGCACACCTTCAATGTTCCAGCAGGCAGTTTGCAACTCTGTTTTAGCCTTCACTTCCGGGTTATACAGAGCATCCACGTCAAATAATTATAACTTTTATACGTATATGTAGATGTATTTAATCTTAATTGTATTACTCGTATATGCTATCTTCTTGCTCATTTTTTTTAATCTACTTGACAATTCCATTTCTTTCATAAGAATGCCTTAAGTCTTTCACTATGAATGTCAATTTGGCAATTATCTTTGTACTTCTAATACATTTTCTTTTATGTTTCAGGACTATTTTCAGTACTTTAGCTGGTGTGTTTTGCTCTTGGTAATATCTTTTTTCCCAATGTTTCTTCCCTCGTTCAAAGTAGACCTGGAGTCATTCATTGCTGCAAGGGAGGAGGGCGGTTGCTACAGCAACAGAAAGAAAGTTCAGTATTAGTGTCCCAAGTTTTTGAGTGGCAAATATCAGGATTTCAAAGGTCTAAGTCATGAAGGATTAGAGGCACAAAGCCATAAACCATATATTTGCCAGAATTCTTAATTTATAATAGCCATTTTTTACTACCTCAAACTAGATAAATATTCCCTGAGCTAGGAGATTAGAAAACTGGGAGGGAATTAAGAGAGTTAGAGGTTGATGTGTCTGCTTGAGAAACTGACCAGCTCCCTTGCCTCTCCCCACTCTGGACTGACTCCCCATGGTTAGGGGGCATAATAAAAACTCCATATGGGAGTGAAATATACAAGATCAGAGAGTATCTGCATGTTACTTCCTGGGTAAATTTAGGGAACTGACAAATAATCAGAATTCTCCAGGATGAAACAGGGAAGCAGTCCAATAGAGCTGGCTGACTAGGCAAAGTTTTGATACAGTTGCGAAGTTTTCCAAATTTGCTCAAGTGAGAGAGAGAAGTAACCAAGAGAAAGCTGGACCTGGAGAGGCCTTGAAGGGAGGCCTGGAAGGATGCTGCCTCTGTGATTTGCATGGACCAATGATAAGAGACCTGTCAGGAATACGCCCTCTAGAACCCAAATCCAACTCCCAAGATTTTGCAGGTGGCATGAATTGAGTGTGTAAAATCTGAATTCACTGAGATTAACCTGAACTGAATGAGATTCCATTTCTGCCACCTAGCAGCATGGAGACTTGAAACAGAAATTAAAGAAAATTTTGAAAAGTTGTATTTAATTTTTTACACCTGAGTTTGTAAAAAAAAAATACCCATAAGACCTAATTGAAAGTTAATTCGATAGATTCACAAAGATTGATAACTGTCATATCCTCCTGATGTGTTGTACCTCCTGTGGATGTAAAATATTTATTTATCCATGTAATGCTTTTAGCCTTGAATTCAGCCTTGGCTGTTATTAATATTTCTCCATTTTGTAAGCATTTGTTGGGTATGTTTTTTATTCTTTTTATTTTAAATCTTGTGTCATTTTATTTTTGGTGTGGCTTTTGAAACAGTATATAGATGAATTTCTTTAAAACTACATTTCAGATTTTCTGCCTTTTAATAAGTTATTATGATTAATAATGTGTTGGATCTATTCTAGTAATCTTCTTTCATGTTCTCCATTTCTTATGTTTTCCTGTTGGGTGTCATTTTTCTATCTACTGTTTTTTGTTGCTTGATCCAATTTTCTTTGTTCTTTTTTGTTTTGCTTTTCTCTAGTGGTTTTAAAAGGATTATTTCCTAGCTCTTCTTTTGCTGCCACCACAAAATTGGATGGAGAAGACTTGTAAATTGCTTCTTTGGCTCAATTCCATCTCCGCTCCACTCCCTGGGAGCTCCTCCAATTCCTCCTCTAAGCTGGAAAAGGAGGAGGAATGACAGAAAACATGAAGTAATAATAGAAGCAAAGAGAAGAAAAAGGCAGAGTTTAGGAGAGGGTGTATGATCTCTGCAGCCCACCTACCACTGGTCTAGCTAGTCCCTATATTTTTACAAGTTGTATCATAGCTAGTACCTGGGACTGGAAAGGTGAAAGAAATGTCTTATAGATATTGAATCTGGCAGGGAGTGATGGTTCACAGCTTGGCTTCAAAGAGGTGCCTGAACTTGTAAGTTACACCCCTTTTAAGAGTGTTATCCCTCCTAGGACTTTTGTCTTATGGAAACATAGAACTTCATTGCATGAATTCTTGTTCTCTGATAGTTTCAGAGAAATGGTTTTAAGCACTTTCAGTGTGGTCTCCTTTTCCCCAGTGAGACAGAAACTTTCTATGGGAAGGAAATGGAATGGGTCCTTCCAGACTCATTTATAAACCACGCTATCAAGGCTGAGTCATGAGAGTCTGGGGCAAGGAGTTGGCTAGGAAAAACTAGAGCAGGGAGAAGTTGGATTTCACAATAGAGACAGGTAAATACAAAGAATTTGGCAATTCTAACAGTCCTAAGGGATTGTAGCTCAGAGAACATTCTCAACTGCGTTTGGGGTAAAGAGAGGAAGATTGAATTTCCTCCACCAAAATGTTGTTTATGTTGTTTACTGGTGACAGAGGGAAGGCACAACTATTCTAGATCTATTTTACTTTATGTTTTCACTTAAGCAAAACGGCCTTCCAACATAAAAGGGTAGAACTAACATCAGAAGAAAGTCTACTTAACAACGAACACACAAACAATCCAATCAAAAAAGACAAAGGACTTGAACAGACATTTCACCAAAAAAGATATTCAAATGGCCAACAAGCACTTCAAAAGATGCTCAAGTCATTAACCATTAACTAAAAAAAAAAAAAAAAAAAAGAAAAACTTGTTGCCATCAAGTCAATTCTGACTCATAGAGACCCCACGTGACAGAGCAGAACTGAAAGATGAAACTTTCCATCAGATTGGCAAAGGGGAGAGGGCATAGGAGAAGAATTAGTGTGCAAAAAACCAAACCAAAAGAAACCAACAAAAAAACAGAGGCATGAAACAGCATGTCAAGTTCTAAGACCTGCAAGTGGCTTGAAGAGCTGAAGCATAAGAAGCCAAGAGGGGTTCGCTAAGAGATGAGGCTAGAGAGGTGAGCAGGCTAGGTCACAGACGGCCAGCATGCCATCGTGTGAATAGCATGGTGGTTAAAGTATGGACTCTGGGGTCATATGGAACCACGTTTGAGCCGTGGCTCTACCACTTTCTGGCTATAGAAAGTTGGTCAGGTGACTTAGCTTCAGTAAGTAATGGTAACAAAGATAGTACCTACCTCAGAGGGTTGCTGCAAGGATTGAAATGAGGCATGCAGAGAATCCAGCCCAGTAGCTGGCACGGATTACGTACCCAGTAATTGTTGGCTAGGAGTCCCTGGGTGGTGCAAATGGTTAACACGCTTGGCTGTTAACTGGAAGGTTGAAAGTTCAAGTCCATTCCGCGGTGCCTCAGAAGAAAGGCCTATGGATCTACTACTCTGACATGCGTGGGGTCGCCTTGAGTCGGAAGCAATTCGAAGGCAGCTGGCGGTGGTAGTGGAATTGTTGGCTATTATTTTAATTATTTATCCTAGTGGGGTGACTTAGTGAGAGTTTTTGTTTAGAGGACAATCATTCTGGTTGTAGTGGATGCTGAGTTGAAGGGAAGTTGAAGTTTGAGTTGAAGCTGAATTGAAGTTTGGAGCAGAGAGATCACTTAAAGACATTGTAACCATTCAGACAGTGGTGATGATGGCCTGCGCCATAGTGGCCATGGCCATGGAGAGAAGGAGCCAAATGCTTGAGATGTGTCTGAGATAGATGCCACACAAATCGGTTCCTCATTAGATGTGAGAAGTGAGAAGTGAGGAAGAGGATGTGGAGGGATAATGCCTGGAATTCTGTCGTGCTTTGGCTCTGTCATCCAAGTAATCTTTCAAAAACCAAAGCTGTTGCTGTTGAGTCGGTTCTAACTGATAGCGACTCTATAGGACAGAGTAGAACTGCCCCACAGGGTTTCCAAGGCTATAAATCTTCACAGAAGCAGACTGCCACATCTTTCTCCTGCTGAGCGCCTGGTGGGTTCGAGCTGCCAACCTTTCAGTTAGCAGCTAAGCACTTTAACCACTGAGCTACCAGGGCCTTTAGGAAGATGCAAATCAAAACCACAATGAGATACAATTAGAATTAGATACATTTACTCCCATTAGAGTGGCAGTGGTCAAAAGAAAACAATAGGTGTCATTGAGGTTGTAGAGAAACAGGAACCTTCATTCATTGCTGGTGAGAATGTAAAATGCTACAGTTGCTGTGGAAAAAAGTTCACTGGTTCCTCAAAAAGTTGAACATAGAACTACCACATGACTCAGCAATTCCAGTCTTAGGTATATACCTGAAAGATCTGAAAAACAGCAATGCGAACAGACACGTGTACACTATTCCTAATAGCCAAAAGGTGGGAACAACCTAAATGTTCATCAACTGATGATCGAATAAACAAAATGTGGTAAACATGTGCAATCAAATATTACTCATCCATAAAGAGGAATGAAATCCCGATGCATGCCACAACATGGATGAACCTAGAAAACATTAGGCTGAGTGAAATAATTCAGTCACAAAAGGCCAAATACTGTACGATCTCACTTACATGAAATAAGGAAATATATACCCCAAACCAAATCCGTTGCTGTCGAGTCGATTCTGACTCATAGCGACCCTATAGGACGAAGTAGAACTGCCCCATAGGGTTTCCAAGGAGTGCCTGGTGGATTCAAACTGCCAACCTTTTGGCTAGCAGCCGTAGCTCTTAACCACTACACCACCAGGGTTTCCAGCAAATATATAGAAACCAAAAATTATTAATGATTACCATGGATGAGAGGGAGGGGGGAAAGGGAGCTTTGGTTTAGAGTGCATTGAGTGTATGTTAATAGTCGTGCAATAATTTGGAAAAGGATAGCAAGAATGGTTGCACAACTTGAAGAATGTAAGGAAAGTCACTGGATTACACATGTAGAAATTGCTGAATTGTTATATGTTTTGTTGTGTATATTTTCACCACAATAAAATAAAAGTCTGAGGGTGGATGGAAAGATAATAAAGACACCTAACCCCTGTAAAGGGGTTCGAGTCTTCAGATCCCAGAGCATCTCATTCTAATGCAGTATAAAAGTTTGGAGGTATCGTCTAAGAGTTCCTATATACAACTTTGAGAAACCAAGAGAATGGATAAAGAATATGCTCAAATATTCTCCTTACTTTCAAATAAGCGGGAATAAGACTAATAAACTAAATGTTTATTCCAGACAAAATTCTAAAACAATTAATTAAACAGATTGCTTTTCATTATTTAGAATGAAGAGCCATATTGTGTTCAACTGACAAGTTGAATCAAACTAATGTTATTTTATTAACAGTATTCCAAAACCAAGCCAAACCCATTGCCGTCAAGTCGATTTTGACCCACAGCAACCTGATAGGACAGAGTAGAACTGCCCCACAGGGTTTCCAAGGAGCAGCTGGTGGATTCGAACTGCTGACCTTTTGGTTAGCAGCCAAGATCTTAACCAGAGCACCACCAGGACCCCTTAATAGTATTATCAGACAGATCATAAAGAAGGTGTCATATACATTAGACTCTTTGAGATCAGCAAGTCTTTTATAATGGTAATGTTACTTAGATGGTTAAGTAAGAGCTAGATGATAATATGGTCAGGAATTTTGCAGCTCGCTGAACTAGTATACCTTTAGGTAAAGGGATGGGTACCTATCCAAAGGAGGTCACTAGTGAAGGACTGCAGGGCCTGCTCCTTGGCCCTGTCTAGGTCTGTAGATTTTAGGCGACTTGTACCATATAAAACAGGGCTTGCTAATCAAATTTTCCAGATACGTAAGGGGTTTAGTAATATGATTGTGATAGCATCAAGATTCAAAATGATCTAAATGAACTGCAATGCTAGGTTAAAATGTAGCAGAGGCAGATCAACATTTCGTGGGGCCTGAAGCCTACTTGGATGGCTCTCTTTAATAAAAAGAACACAATATTATGAATACCAAAAAAATCAAATACAAAAGTGATTAAAGAAATCACCACAACCCTAGAATTAGTTCTCTTTATTCAAAGAAGCTTACTTAGAAATACTTCTGGAGTATAACTTGGCTTCTGCTTTCTACCTTAAACACTCCACAGCTCCCAGCATTCACAGGTACCATAAGAATGAAGGACACTGAAGTCTAAGCTTTCTTAGTATGCTAGCTTCCTAGGGTTGCCATAACAAATTACCACAAACTGAACAGCTTAAAACAACAGAAATGTATTCTCTCACAGTTCTGGATGCTAGAAGTCTAAAATCAAGGTGTTGGCAGGGCCAAGTTCTCTCTTAAGGTTCTAGAAAAAAATTTCTTCCATGCCTTTCTCTTGGTTTCGGGTGTTGCTGGAAATCCTTGGCATTCCTTGACTTGTAGACACACCACACCAATCTCGACCTGTTTCACAAGGCATTCTCCCTCTGTATCTCTATCTCTCCTCTCTTCTAACAAAGACACTAGTCCTATTAGATTAAGGCCCACCCTAATCCAGTATGACCTCATCTTTATATGATCATATCTGCAAAGACCTTATTTCCATATAAGATTACATTCACAGGTACTGTGGCTTAGGACTTGAACATATTTTTTTGGAGGACACAATTCAACCTATAAAAATTAGTTTCAGAGTATAAGTACTTCTTGAAAAAATCCTTCACTTATGTTCAAATAATTAAGTTTTATTTAAAAAACACAGGAGGCAGAAAGTATGAGTTTGGTAGACTTGTGTCTGAACAATTTTGTTTGACCGCCATCTTACTGCTGTTGAGTAAAAAAATTAGTAAAAGACATCTTTCTTTGATTTTTTTTTTTAATGGCACCTATTATGCGCCAAGAACTGTTCTGGGTACTTGGAAAAAAGCACTGATCGAAATGGACAAAATCTCTATTTTCATAGAGTTCACATTATTATAAGATAGACAATAACACCTAAATAAATGCTACTTCAGATTACAATGTGCCCTCGGAAGAAAAAGAAAGCAAGATAGCAGAAACAAATGATCAGACATGAAATTTTTAAAGGATACTAAATACAATGGCATCAAAAAGTATCAAATACCTAGGATTAAATCTAGTAAAATATGTGCAAGACCTCTACCCAGAAACTATAAATCACTGGTTGTTGTTGTTGTGTGCCAGTTGAGACAATTCTGACTCATAACGACCCTGTAGGACAGGTTAGAACCACCCCATAGGGTTTCCAAGGCTGTAATCTTTACGGAAGCGGACTGCCACATCTTTCTCCCATATAAATCATTTGTAAGAAAAATTTTAAAAGATGTTCTAGATATTGATAAGAAAAAGACAGAAAACCCAACTTAAAAAGGGGGGGGGGGTACATGGACAGACACTTCACTAAAGACAATATCCAAATAGCCAATAAATACATACAAAAATGTCCTCAACATTGCTGGCTGTGTTAGTTCCCTAGGGATTCGGTAGCAAGATACCACAAGTTGGATGGTTTATAAGAACAGAAATTTACTGTCTCACAATTCTGGAGGCCTGGAGTGTGAATTTAGGTCTTCAGTAGAGCCTTGCTCTCTCTGCCTGCTCTAGAAGATCCTTTCTTGTCTGGTAGCCCCAAATGTTCCTTGACATCCCTCGGCTTTTCGATATGTCTTCACATGGCCGTCTCCTCTCTGTGTGCGTCTCCTCTCCTTCTGTAAGGACACCACTCAGAGTCCATTAGAACCCACTCTACTCCGGTATGACCTCATGGTACCTTAACTGATAACATCTTCAAACACCGTATTTCAGAACAAGGTCACATCCACAGGTACCAGGAGTTGGGACTTCAGCATATCATTTGGGGGGACACAATTCAATCCATAACACCGGTCATTAGGGAAATGCAAAATAAATTGCAATGAGATACCACTTTATATCCACCAGAGTAATAAAATAAACAAATAAAGATTATACCAAGTGTTGGTAAGGCAATGGATAAACATAAACTCTCCTTTACTGCTGGTGGAAATATAAATTGACACTACTTTGGAAAATCTTTTGGCAATATCTTCTAAAGGTAAACACATACATGCTTTTTTTTTTTTTTTTAACGAATAAGCCTCTTTTTTCCCCATACAAAAATTTATACATACATTGTTTGTGACCCTAATTTCTCTCCCCATACTGTGACAGCACACTCCTCCTTTCCACCCGATTACTCACGTCCCTTCAACCAGCTCCTAACCCTCTCTGCCTTTCCATCTCACCTCCAGACAGAAGCTGCCCATTTAGTCTCCTGTATCTACTTGAGCTAAGAGGCACACTCCTCAGGAGTATCATGTTATGTCCCACAGTCCAGTTCAATCCCTGTCTGAAGAGTTGGCCTCGGAAATTGTTTTATTTCTGGGCTGATAGAGAATCCAGGGGCCCGGCTTTCCAGGGTTCCTCTAGTCTCAGTCAGACCATTAAGTTTCTATTCTTTCTGTCTCTTGGGCTAATACTTTCCTTGTGTCTTTGATGTTCTTCATTCTCCTTTACTCTAGGTGGTTGGGACCAATTGATGCATGTTAGATGGCCACTTGCAAGCTTTTAAGACCCCAGATGCTACTCACCAAAGTAGGATGAGCACTGCTTCTGCTGTGTCCCAAAGTTCTGGTAGGATGTATTTTCATTCTCGTTTGATTCTATGAATTTCTTTATTCCATCCTTAATTTCTTCTGTAACTCAGTAGTTTTGAGCAAGGTGTTGTTCAGTTTCCATGTGTTTGATTTTTTTTCCTTGCTTTTTCTGTTGTTGATTTCTACTTTTATGGCTTTATGGTCAAGAAAGATGCTTTGTAATATTTCGATGCTTTGGATTTTGTTAAGGCTTGCTTTATGGCCTAATATGTGGTCTATTCTGGAGAATGTTACATGTGAGTTGGAAAAGAAAGTCTATTTGGCTGCTGTTGGGTGGAGTGTTCGGTATATGTCTACGAGATCAAGTTGGTTGATTGTAGTATTTAGCTCTTCCATGTCTTTGTTGAGCTTCTTTCTGGATGTTCTGTTCCTTCACCAAAAGTGGTGCATTGAAGTCTCCTACTACTATTGTGGAGCTGTCTGTCTCTCTTTTCAGTGCTGTTAGAGCTTGTTTTATGTATTTTGCAGCCCTGTCACTGGATGCTTAAATATTTATTATAGCTATGTTCTCCTGGTGTATTGACCCTTTAATCATTACATAGTGTCCTTCCTTATCCTTTGTGGTGGATTTTACTTTAAAATCTATTTTGTCAGAGATTAATATTGCCACTCCTGCTCTTTTTTGAGCGTTGTTTGCTTTATGTTTTTCCACCTTTTGAGTTTTAGTTTGTTTGTGTCTTCAAGTCTAACGTGTGTCTCTTGCAGGCAGCATATAGACAGATAGTGTTTTTTTATCCGATCTGCCACTCTCTGTCGCTTTATTGGTGCATTTAGTCCATTTACATTCAGCATAATCATTGATAGGCATGAGTTTTGTGCTGTCATTTTGATGTGTGTTGTTCATAGTTTGTTCCACTTAATTTTCTGTGCTGAGTAGTTTTTCTTTATGTATTTTCTTCTCATCTTTTTCATTGTTGTTGATTTTGTGTCTGCTGAGTCTTTATATTTTTCTAGTTTTTTATTTTGACTTGTAGGACTGTTGTTTTCCTTTGTGGTTACCTTAATATTTACCCCTATTTTTCCGAGTTTATACCAGTCTTTTATTTATGTCACCGTGACTTCCTCTCCATATGAAAAATCTATGTCTACATTTTTTAAGTCCCTCTTTTTTGTTTTAATGTTGTCATCTTTTACATATTGACATTTGTTTCCCTGTTTTCAGTGTTTTAGCTTTGATTTACTTTTGTGACTTCCCTATCTGGGTTGATATCTGGTTGCTCTGTCCTGTGCTCTAGTTTTGGGTTGTTATCTGATGTTACTGATTTTCTAACCAGAGGACTTCCTTTAGTATTTCTTGTAATTTTGGTTTGGTTTTTGCAAACTCTCTACACTTCTGTTTATCTGGAAATGCCCTAATTTCACCATCATATTTGAGAGACAGTTTTGCTGGATATATAATTCTCGGCTGGCAGTTTTTTTTCCTTCAAGGTTTTATATATGTCATCCCATTGCTTGCCTGCCTGCATGGTTTCTGCTGAGTAGTCCGAGCTTATTCTTATTGACTCTCCTTTGTAGGTGACTTTTCGTTTATCCCTAGTAGCTCTGAAAATTCTCTCTTTATCTTTGGTTTTGGCAGGTTTGATTATAATATGTCTTCGTGACTTTCTTTTGGGATCTACCTTATGTGGGGTTCGGTGAACATCTTGGATAGATATCTTGTCATCTTTCACGATATCAGGGAAGTTTTCTGCCAACAAATTTTGAACAATTCTCTGTATTTTCTGTTACATCCCTCTGTTCTGGTACTCCAGTCATTTGTAGGTTATTCCTCTTGATAGAGTCCCACATAACTCTTAGGGTTTCTTCTTTTTTTTAAATCCTTTTATCTGATTTTTCCTCAAATAAGCTGGTGTCAAGTGCTTTATCTTCAATTTCACTAATTCTGACTTCCATTGCCTCAATTCTGCTCCTATAACTTTCTATTGAGTTGTCTAATTCTGAAATTTTATTGCTAATCTTCTGGATTTCTGATTGGTATCTCTCTATCGATCCTTGCAGCCTGTTAAATTTGTCATTATGCTCTTTTCTAATCTTTTTAATTTCCTCTATTGTGTGTTCTGCATTTTGCTTAATTTCCTTACTAATTTCTTGAAGAGTTCTGTATATTAATCTTTTGTATTCTGCCTCCAGTGATTCCAAGAAATTTTCCTCCTCTGGAAAATTTCTAGATTCTTTATTTTGGGAGCTTGCTGAAGCCATCATGGATTGCCTCTTTATGTAATTTGTTATTGACTGTTGTCTCCAAGCCATCAATAAGTTATTATATTTATTTATTTTATGTTCGCTTACCATGTCTTAACTTCTTGTTTTGTTTTGATATTCCCAAATAGACTGGTCATGTGAGCTAGTTTGATTATTGGCACCTTTGAAGCTCCAATGTCCTGTCACCAGGTGGTTAAATCTGTTACTAGGTATGTGAGCTCAGGAGCCCACCCACTCAGGTAGGTGCCCAGGTAGGTAGACAGCAAGTGTGTGGTGTAGGCTCTCACTTACAGTCCTAGACAGGCATGGGTGATTGGTGTAGGCATAGGCATCTGGCTGCAGCAGCGGGACACCCTCTGAGAAATGCTGGGGGCTGAAGGCCACCCCCGAGTGTCCAGGAGGAAGGTGTGTCCCTGTTCCCTAGCGCGCGTAGATGGGTGGGTTTTGCAGCTGGACTACGAGCACCTAATGCTGTTGGCTCTAAAGACTGGGGGCACCTCTTATTCATGGGCCCCTCTCGCAGGTGGCTAGGTGGCGTTGGTTGAGCCACGAGTCCTCAGGCCCCTGATGTGAGTAGGTGAAGACCCTGCTTAATGGTCAGAGCAGTGTCAAATGTCAAGAACCTGCCACTTCACAGCTGAAACAATTGAAGTTAGACTTCTGGTATATACCCTGTTGTAGGGCGGTAATGAGGGCCTATGCTGTTGAGATGGGCCCACACAAGTCTATGCAGGGGGAAAGGCACCCAGAATCCATGGATCCCTTATACCTGTGCCTAGGCAAAGGAGCTGTGCCTACCCTGGGTTCCTGGCTTAGGGGAGCAGGCAGTTTATTTTTTTCTCTGTTTGTTAATTTTTTCACTCTCCAAGGCAAGGAGAATGGCTCTACTTCTGGCCCAGAGGACTTGGCAATTGCTGAAGCAGGTCTGGGACCCAGTGCAGAGCAGGGAGCAGGGAGGTAACGGGAGAGAGTTTTTTCCCTAAGGGGGGTGTTTTTGATCTGTGTGGTGGGCCGTACTTGATTACTTATCTTTCATGGATGAGGGCTGCTTCTCGCTGATTCTGGGTGGACGTGTATACCCTCTGGCGCTGGGTCTCTCCTGGTGCGGAAAACACGCCTCCCGAGCACGGCTGCTTGTCTGCCTCACCACTCATCCCCGAGCTGATCAGGCCTGAAGGGCTCAGGCTCCTGCCGGGTGAGGTCTGGCAACTCCTTGCTGCTTCCAAACCATCTCTCCCTCCCCCTGCCACTCAGTCTGGTTCTTCAACTCGTCCTTTGATTTTCAGGGCTCCCAGACTGCCATATATAATTGAATCACTTGTTTTTTTGGGTCTTTGTTGTAAGAGGGTCCACCGGAAGCATCTGACTACTCCGCCATCTTGGCCCCGCTCTCTTCATATACATACCTTTTGACCCAGGTTCATGTACAAGAATATTCATAGCAGCATTATTCATAATAGTTCAAAACTGGAAGCAACTCAAATGTCCATCAATAGAAAAATAGATCAATAAATTGTATACGGTCATACAATGAAATATTGTACAGCAGTGAAAGGACACAAACTAATGCTCTATTCACAATATGGTCAAATCTCACAAACACTGAGTGAAAAATGCTAGACATAAGAGTATTTACTAAATTATTCCATCAATATAAATATAAATAATCTATGATGTTATAAGTCAGGATGCTGGTTATTTTGGGGGGATTTTACAGACTAGAAAGGGGCATGAGGCAGGCTTCTGCAGTGCTGGTCAAGTTGTGCATATTTCTGCATGGATGTTATATGTCAATGAAATGAGTTAATTAAAACAAAATTTAAACATATAGGCCCCTGAATCTGGTAAAATAGCAACTTTGACTCTCTTAACGTACCCTGGGAGCCCCTGGGTGGCACAAACAGTGCTCGACTGCTAACTGAAAGGTTGGCAGTGCTAGTCCACCCAGAGGTGCCTCAGAAGAAAGGCCTGATGATCTATTTCCAAAAAACAAACATTGAAAACCCTATGGAGCACAGTTCTACTCTGACGAACATAAGGTAGCCATAAACCAGAGTGGACTTGACAGCAACTGGTTTGTTTTTTGTGTTTTGTTTTTTTAGTACGCTGAAAGGCTTTAGGATGAAAAGAGGGCATGAGGTGCAGATGAGGGTATAAGAAAATCCCGCAGTAATAACATAGGAGATTGGAGCCTCAGAAAAAGACAGCCAACAAGAAATTCAGAGTAGTTGGGTTTCCTAAGTGTTTTTTAAAATCAAGGTGGTTAATAATCATTGTTCAGTTGTTTTCAGTGCTGTGATTTGCTGTAACCTCTCCATGACCCCATCCCACCCCAACCTTATTACCTCCAAACCATCAGTAAAGTTTACACTTTAAAAAACAGTAAAATGGGGTAAGAAAATAGTGATGAGGTCGGGCAAATGAACAATAATGCTATCTGGGGGGTCAGAATCCTGAGGGAATGCCTGTCTGAAAAGGTGGCTCTTGATTAGAGAGAAAAGAAGTGAGGGAGAAGAGGCCTCCAGACTGAGAAAAATAACTGCAAAGACTCCAAGGCAGGATGTGCCAGGCATCAAAGACCAGCAAGGAGCAGAGAAAGATTGTGGGAGATGAGATCAGAGAACTAACCAGGGGTCAGATGATGCTGGCCTTTATGAGCCATAGATTTTACTCTGAGATAGTGTTTTGAGCAGAGGAATGACATAATCCAAGCCATGTTTTGAATGGATCATTCTAGTTGCTGTGGGAAGAATAGACTGTCAGAAGCCAAAAGTAAACACAGAGAGAACCCTTAGGAGGCTAAGAAAGAGACAGCACTGGCTTAGATCAGGGTAGTGGTGGTGGAGATGGGCCTAAGAGCTTGATTCTGGATGTATAAAGTACAGGCAGCAGGATTTGCAGAGGGATTGGATATGGGATATGAGGGAAAGAGAGGCATCAAGGATGCCTCGGGGAGAACTTTCTAACCCTAAGAGCTGTCTGACAGTTGAGTGAACTTCCCCATAAGGCTGTTACTCAAGCGGAAGCAGTTATTCCTTCCATGGGTGCCTTTGCATTTTGCATTTCTGAATGCTCATATCCCCCTAGTTTACCAGCCATGTAAACTCCTAAGGGAATTCCCACCTTAGGAGGTGCAGGGCCCTGGTGACCTCTAAGAAGTCTCATGAGCCAAATATTCTTGAACCATAAGACAATCAGGCCATGAGACTGTACATCAAGAATTTTTAGGCTGACTGGTATTAAACTGACAGGCACCAATGCAGATGCAAAGTAAATTTCTTACATCAAAGTAACTTTAACTCCAGGGACCCCCTGTACCTTTTCCATCAAACGTGCATCTTTACACTGGCTGAAACAGCTTCACGTGAACAGCATGGGCAGTTGTCTGGGGCAGAAACAGACCTCACACCAAGTGCAGCCTAGGGGTGGGAGATGCTGAGGTGTGGAAGGAAGGAGGAGCAGCGGGGCCATCCTATTGGCCCTCAGGAGTGATTAGAGGTTATACCAGAAGAAGGTATAATTAGAGAGTAAACAATTGCATTGTAAACACCCTAACATCTTCAGGTGTTGTCTTCTTTAAAACAATTACATGGTGGGTGGGAGGGATTTTGCAAGTGTTCTTAAATTATACAGTTCTTCACAGTGGAGCTCAGAGCTTGCTTGAAACACTCCTTCGGGATTTGTCCTCAATGGGAGTTAATGTAACTTACTCCAAAATTGTCTGTCTCTTCAGTGGTTAGAACTCTAGAAGTTCTGCTGTCAAAAATCACAGATTTTCAACTAAATAGGCAGCTTCTGTCCTGAGGTGAGATGGAAAGGCAGATAGGGTTAGGAGCTGGTTGAATGGATATGGGCAATCAGGGTGGAAAGGAGGCGTGTGCTGTCATGGTACAGGGAGAGCAATTAGAGTCACATAACAATGTATGTATAAATTTTTGTATGGGGAAAAAACCCTCAGATTTTCTTGGTTGGTAAGAATGTTAAAGGTTCTGGCCTATCTGGAGGAGTCCCTGGGTGGTGCAAATGGTTAACGCGCTCAGCTGGTAGCCAAAAGGTTGGAGGTTCCAGTCCACCCAGAGGACTCTTGGAAGAAAGGCATGGTGAACTACTTTCAAAAATTAGCCAATGAAAAGTCTATGGATCACAACAGTCCAATCTGCAATCGATCATCAGTTCCACTGTGCATGTGGTCGCCATGGTGGCAGGGGGGGGGACAGGACTTAACGGCAGCTATCAACCACCCTTGGTGTTTGACCCTTGACTCTTCCTCCCCTCCCCTCCATCATTCCTGACAAGCAAGTGTCTAACTTGGTCAATATTCCCCCAAGGGAGCCCCTAAGCGTCTTTCCTGACAGCCCTGGTTGTTAAAAAGCTCTCAGTCATTTTGAACTGAAACCCGCCTCACCACGTCTTCCATCCACTGGTCATAACGGAGTGTGAGGCAGCGTCTCTCATGTTTCAGCCATCTGTGTACCACCTCCACCATTTCACTACTTTCACCATGTGCAGATACCATCGGCCCTGATCCTCAGTATCTTTCAAATTACCCAATTTTCTTACTTAAATTAATTTTAAAAGGAAACTATATCAACTTGTAGGTAGAAAACGTATTATTTGTCACTATTAGAATATATATATATTATTTTTCAAGGAAAAGAAAATGAGGATATTAAACTCTCCTTAGGAACTGATGCCTAGCAAAAGGTCTGGGCCTGAGGCACGCTCTCCGTTTTTTAAAACAGGAAATTAGCAAGGGTTTAAAAAAAAAAAAAACCCTTTACTGTTGACTCATAGTGACCCTGTAGGATAGAGTAGAACTGCCCCATAGGGTTTCCAAGGAACTGTTGGTGGATTCCAATTGCCCACGTTTCGGTTAGCAGTGAAACTCGTTACTGTGCCACCAGGGCTCCTATAGCAAGTGTTAGACAGGTGTAAAGACAAAGTGCAACAAAATTGATACTTCTGAGCCCTGGTGGTGTAACAGTTAAGCGCTCAGCTGCGAACCAAAACAGTGGTGGTTCAAACAAGGGACTCCATGGGAGAAAGACCTGGCAATCTACTTCCATAAAGATTAACCCCCCCCCCAAAAAAAACAACCAAACCTGTTGCCATCAAGTCTATTCCGACTCATAACGACCCTACAGGACAGAGTAGGACTGCCCCATAGGGTTTCCAAGGAGCGGCTGGTAGATTCGAACTGCTGACCTTTTGCTAACAGCTGAGCACTTAATCATTGTGCCACCAGGCTCCTCCATAAAGATCAGTCTAGAAAACCCTATGGGGAAGTTCTACTCTGTCACAATGGGTCACTATGAGTAAAAAAATGACTCCATGGCATCTAACAGCCACAACAACCTTGACCTGTTCCATAGGATCAAGAGAATTGGAAAGGGCATAATTTTTTTTTCCATTGTGCGATTGAATGCTAGTTAAAGACGTTGTGCAGCACTCAAAAGCATCTCCTGTTCCTCTAGTAGGAAAGGCACACTCGGGGACACACTGGTGAACTGAACAAGCCTGTAGGCTACGGTCAAGCTGATCAGGTTCAGGTCTCTGTCTGCTGCTCCCTAGGTGTCCCACCTGGAAGTATCACTTAACCTCTGTCAGCCTGTTTCTTCATCCTTAAAACGGGAGTAATAATAGCACTTCAGAGTGATGCTTTCTTAAAGGACAGTGTCCAGATTTGAAGGTTATGCCCAGGTGTGAGCTAGCTATTGCAGACAGTTCATTCCGCCTAAGACCACGTTTACTTACACTTTGAGCACTGACTAGGCTGTGTTCGTAGCCAACCAAAGTTTCTAGACATTTTGATAAGTTCTGCTATTGAACTGCGATTCCAGGGTCGCTATGAGTCGGATCCTTCATTGTGAACTAGTATTACTAAGCATTTGGGCCTGGGGGAGGAATTTGCATTTATTCTTAACGAGATTCCACCCTTCCCTTTATCTTGGTGCTTGAATATTTGCTCAGCTCCTTCTCCTACCCTACATGACCAAGGGAAGGAAGCCAAATGGGCAGAACTAAGCTATGACTGGAATGCATTTGAGACTAGATTTAAGTCTATATTCCTTTGAAGAAAGAAATGAAAACTTTTTGCTGATTATCCACTATGTATCAGGCAACTTCTTGAGCAGCTCACTTAATACTGCAAGAACTCCTTAAGGTAGGCACTATTCACATTTTAACAGACAAGAAAACTGCATTTTTATATGAAATCGTTAACATGGTAGCTACGCAATTTTTCTACTTTTTTGCTTAATATTATTTTGTAAACTTTTTTTCACGTTGCATCATATTTTCTTTTCTTTTTTCTTTGTAAAAAAAATAAATCCTCCTTGTTCTAAAAGAATTTGAGGCACTCTTGCCTTGGCATTTATCACTTTAATGGTTGTATAATATCCCAGTAAGTTGCTTTGCCATAATTTATTTAACCGATTTCCTACCGTTGACAGGCTGGCTTTGTTCGCTTTCTGTGGTTTTTAAAAAGTATTTTCTGTAATAAATAATCCTGCTATGAACATCTGCACGAGTATTATTTCATTCTGGAAATTTCCCCAACAGTGGAATTACTGCCATCAAAGGGAGTAATAATTTTTATGGCCTTTATAGAGACTAGCAATTTGCCCATCTAACGGAATATGCTTTATTTGGGGGTAAAAAGCTAAAACTAGCTTTCTACAAATAAATTAATTTTCCACTTATTTGTAAAATATTCTAGCGCGTGATGGGTGACAGGCGCCTTGCGAGGGGCTGGGTCCCCGTCTTCAAGGTGCTCGCGGTTGGGCAGAGGAGAGGGCACGCAAACGGCGCCTGCGGGCAGCAGGCGAGAACCCCGCGCCTTTCCTCTCCCGGCAGAGGAATGGAAGGAGAGAGAACGGGGAAGTTCTCGCGGCACAGGCAGCGCTTGAGCTGAGTCTTGCAGAATGAGTAAGAGTTTTGGCACGGGATTTATATTATTTTACCGTGAATCTCTGGCCGTTTATCAGAAAAAAAGTTCCCCACTCTTGGCACAGTGAACGCCAGCGGCGTCGCAAGCCCCCAACGTCGTCAGTCTCTTTCCATCTCTTAGGAGGGGACGGGGAACCCGAGGCGCGGCCCCGCAAAAGGCAGACGAGAACCTGAGCGCGGGCCCGCCGTCTCCCGGGACAAGACCCAACGCGTGGCCTCCAGGAGGGGAGGCGCGACCTCAGCGTCGGGCTCCGGAGGAGTCACTCTCCTGGGAGACGGTGAGGAAACCGGGGCCGCCCGACCGGCAGATTAGAGAGCCACCCCCGCGGGGAGCTGGGCTCGGCAGTCCGGGACCCCAAAGGCGCAGGCGGGCGGGGAGCGGGAGAGGGGCGGAGCTCCGGGCCGGCCGGGGGTCTGCGGGGGCCGCTGTGGCCCGACCCGAGGGCGGGCGCGGGGAGCGCAGGGAGCCGCGCGCCTCTCCGACAACGTGACCTTGGCATCAGCGAGCAGGCCCCGCGCGCGGTCCTGCTCTCAGCCCGGAGCCGGTCCTCGCGGAGACGCACAGCCGAGGAGCAGGCGCTGTCCTGTGCGAGGGAGCCGGGGCCGGGGCGCCAGGTAGGACCGAGGGAGGCGAGGGGGCGGGCGAAAAGCGCCACGAGTGGGGAGGGGCCGTGGCGGGCTCTGGGGGGCACGGGCTCGGGGGCCAGACGAAGGGCCCACGCCGGAGCAGCTCGGACCTAGAAGCACTGTTGGGTGGGTAAGGGGATACTGAGAGGTCAGGGCCCAGGTCACAGGACCAAAAGCTTCCTGGGTGCAGCACTCGGCTGGTCAGTGTTGCCCTCAGAAGGCGCGGTGGGCCGTCTTCGGGGATGAACGCGAGTGCCAGCTAAGAGAGGAGCTGTGGTAGCGTCCTGTGCCTCCGCCTTATTTCTGCCTGTGTCACGGTCAGAAAGAACTCCCTTTACATGCGTTAACAGGGAAGCAGGCAGCTTTCTAATGTGTATGCATATGGTGGACGGGTGGGGGGTGGGGGTGAGGCGCGCAAAGCGTCAGCTCCCATCCTCACAGGATCCCAGATCCAGACATCCACCTGCCCCGGGGACCTTGCCTCAGTGGCACCAAATTAGGGTGTCAGTTCCCAGGCCTAATTACCCTGTAGTTCTTGGGGTGGGTGGTGAGAGTACCAGATGATAGAGTCTTTTATGATTATTGTTATTTTAAATTTATAGTTTTCATTGGATAATATATGCCCATGGTTAAAAAAATCAAACACGACAAAAGTTTACCTTCTAGAGATAATGCTTGTACTTGCATTTGTGTTTATTTATCTTGCTCTCTTTTTTTTTTTTTTCCCAAATCGTTTCTTACTCTACTCCTTGTTTTGTCCCCTCCTTTTCATACTTTATCTCACCCAGGGAGGATTACCCAATAAGCAAGGTAAACACGGGCTGACTTGTGCTTACTTACTGATCTGTAGTGAGCAATTCCACATGTTTTCACCACACACACACACAGAAAGTGACGTTGTTCCCTACAGATTAGTTCTGTAGGACGGTGCTGTGGGATTGGGAGAGAGACAGATGTCAGCCGTACCTAGAAGCAGAATCTTTGATGTGAAATGTGAAATTGTTCGTTACAGATGTTAAGCAAGGTAAGCACCGTGCTTACCTTACCTACTGGATAATCTGCCCCTGATGCCATCTCCTGCTTGATGAAACTACCAGAAGAAAATAGCATCACTGCCCCATCCCTTAATCTCCAGTGTTCCTGCTCACACCACCTTTGTCATTCCTAAATTGTCTTTCACTGAGGTAGCCCTCAGGGTAGGGAGCCGCTAATGAGAAGACATTTCATTTACTTGCCTTAACTCTCTCAGTGACTGGAAGAAAGGAGCTTTGAGGAACAGTCTATGACGAGTTCTGTATTCACTTTTTCTTTCTGTTAAACTGGAGTTTCCAAGTGCAGTTTAAGCAGGGTCAGGTACTAAGGAGAATTAAAGAAGGATGTTTCCTAAAATGCTCTAGATTTCTAGAAATTAATACCTCACTAGTTCCTGTTTCTTAAAGTAGAAGTTTGCCAGTTACACCTCCCCTCTCCCCCCCAGCCAGTAGAGTGACCAAACTCAAGTTGATTCCAGCTCATAGTAGAGTTGCCCCATAGGGTTTACCAAGGAGCGCCCGGTGGATTTGAACTGCAGACCTTTTGGTTAGCAGGCATAGCTCTTAACCACTATGCCACCAGAGTGACTATAGTAGGTTTTTCCCCCTTTAGGAACCCGGGAGGAGCCCTGGTGCTCAGTGGTTAAGCGCTCGGCTGCGAAACAAAAGGTGATTCAATCCCACGAGCCGCTCTGTGGGAGAAAGATGTGGCAGTCAGCTTCCCTAAAGATTCCAAAGAAAAACCAAACCCATTGCCATCAAGTCAGTTCCAACTCATACCAACCTTATAGGACAGAGTAGAACGGCCCCATAGGGTTTCCAAGACTGTAATCTTTACAGAAGCAGACTGCCACGTCTTTCTGCCAAGGAGCAGCTGCCAACCTTTCAGTTAGCAGCCAAGAGCTTAACCACTGGCCCTGGCCTTGAAAACCCCATGATGCAGTTCTGCTCTTGTCCTATAGGGTTGCTGTGAGTCAGAATCTTCTCCACGACAGCAGGAACCTGGGAGGGTGGATGTTTTATGCCTGCCTCCCGGAAGCCCTGTGAAGGGGCTCAGTGAAAATAGCTTTGTGATAGACAAGGGGCAGGGTGGGTAGCAGTGGTGGTTGCGGGTGGAGAGTGTAGAAGAGGCAAGAGGCGGTAGCAGGAGAACAGGGAAGCAGGTGGGGAGGAGCAGGCCACGACCCTTGACTGGAGGGCCCTGGGAGTGCTGTCATTTAGCAACACCCCACAGATAATTTACTGAAAGCCCACATGTGTCTTACCTCCTGCCAACAATCAGCACAATCAACTGTTTCCCAAGACTTAGCCTCAGCAAGACCAGAACAAGTCAAAAAGTGAAAAAAATCAGCAAACCAACCAATTTTTCAATAAAACAAAAGTGGTTTAAGTTATTTTTACTGAATTAACAGGGTCTTCTGGCGTTGTACAGAGTGTTTAAAATAACCTAACAGCACTCCACTCACTGTGTTTTCCTTTATTTTATTCATTTTTTCATGTTACATGACCTTGATCTGGATCTCACATGTCAGAAATTTCAGCTGGGTTAGAAGCTGCCACTTCCTAAGAAGTCTTTTGAATGAGGGGAGGGTGCTAGAAAATAAGGATTGGTCCTTGTAGTAGGGTGGGGGAAAATGGAGAGGAATGGGTTGGCACAAGTTGGAAACTGGTCAACAATTGGGTATAATCCTTAAGCAAACAGGGCAATGAGTGAGTAAGACGTGAAAGAAATCATTCATTCATTCAAAATGAGTGCCTGGCTATATGCCCGTCACTGGGGACAAAATGGTGAATAAAACCAGGCAAGGTCCCTACTTTCCTGGAGCTTACAGATGCTGTGGGGAAGTAGACGTTAGTAAAATAACGAAATATTGCATAAGTCACTTCATACTAGAATAAGTTCTCTAAAGGAAAGAAGCAAAGTTCTTTGAGCGTGTATACAAACTGGACTGCAAGACCGGGGAAGGTTTCCCAAGGAGGTGCCCCTTGAGCTGAAATTTAAGGGAACGTTGGGGATATACTTGGTTTGGAGGTAGGACCATACTGGTTCAGTTAGGAATTACATTTGCCTGCTAGTCATCACAAATCAGGCTGCCATGCAGTGTTGGCCATACGGCATGTGCACACAGCATTTTGGGAAAGGATGCTTTGTGATTACAGTATCATTTGTGTTGTCTTGAGTTGGCCATGATTTTCCATTGCTGTTATGTTTGCTTTTAAATTAAGTGTTTAAATTAAGTTTATTCTTGTCAGTTTATTTACCGTGCACAATAAAATAAGTGCATTGCGGTTCCAATGTAAATCATCCATATGCCCATTGCTAAGGTAGATATGTATATAACCCCCCCAAAAAAATTTGGCTTGTACAGTGACAGTTCATTGTTATCAGTGAGTAACTTCCCAGGTGAAAACAGGTGTGGGAAATGGGCTGCAACAGCCTCTCTCCACCAGCATCTACTACTGCTCTAAGTGGGAGGATATCAAAACTTTTAGTTACCCTAGAGGTGCATGTGTCTCTTCAAAGTTTCATATACCATCCTTAGGAGAAGAAGGAAAAATAAATTTACTAATTGCATTGATGCTATAAGCAAAAGCAGTAAATCTTACAACATAGTGGCATGGGGTGCTCTAACCAAACAACATATTTCATATGCAAACATTTTCATTCAGCGATATTTACAGTCAATGTCTGGCACAATACTAGATTCGATGGATAAAATAGATTAGTAAGACACAGTTCCAGCATTTAAGGAACTCATAGAAGTCTAAGGAGAGAGAGTCATACTCACCCATGTAAGTGCAGTAAAATATTGTGGTTGCTGTAATGGAAGCATAATCAGGGTAGAGTGATGTACTATAGAGAGGAATGGTCAATTCTACTAAGAGAGGAGTTAGGAAAGGGTTCATTCAGAAGATAGCACATGAGTTGAGTCTTGAAAGATGAAACTGTCCATCAGATTGGCAAAGGGGAGAGGGCATAGGAGAAGAATTAGTGTGCAAAAAACCAAACCAAAAGAAACCAACAAAAAAACAGAGGCATGAAACAGCATGGCAGGTTCTAAGACCTGCAAGTGGCTTGAAGAGCTGAAGCATAAGAAGCCAAGAGGGGTTTGCTAAGAGATGAGGCTAGAGAGGTGAGCAGGCTAGGTCACAGACGGCCAGCATGCCATCATGTGAATAGCATGGTGGTTAAAGTATGGACTCTGGGGTCATATAGAACCACGTTTGAGCCGTGGCTCTACCACTTTCTGGCTATAGAAAGTTGGTCAGGTGACTTAGCTTCAGTAAGTAATGGTAACAAAGATAGTACCTACCTCAGAGGGTTGCTGCAAGGATTGAAATGAGGCATGCAGAGAATCCAGCCCAGTAGCTGGCACGGATTACGTACCCAGTAATTGTTGGCTAGGAGTCCCTGGGTGGTGCAAATGGTTAACACGCTTGGCTGTTAACTGGAAGGTTGAAAGTTCAAGTCCATTCCGCGGTGCCTCAGAAGAAAGGCCTATGGATCTACTACTCTGACATGCGTGGGGTCGCCTTGAGTCGGAAGCAATTCGAAGGCAGCTGGCGGTGGTAGTGGAATTGTTGGCTATTATTTTAATTATTTATCCTAGTGGGGTGACTTAGTGAGAGTTTTTGTTTAGAGGACAATCATTCTGGTTGTAGTGGATGCTGAGTTGAAGGGAAGTTGAAGTTTGAGTTGAAGCTGAATTGAAGTTTGGAGCAGAGAGATCACTTAAAGACATTGTAACCATTCAGACAGTGGTGATGATGGCCTGCGCCATAGTGGCCATGGCCATGGAGAGAAGGAGCCAAATGCTTGAGATGTGTCTGAGATAGATGCCACGGAAATGGGTTCCTCATTAGATGTGAGAAGTGAGAAGTGAGGAAGAGGATGTGGAGGAATAATGCCTGGAATTCTGTCGTGCTTTGGCTCTGTCATCCAAGTTAATCTTTCAAAAACCAAAGCTGTTGCTGTTGAGTCGGTTCTGCCTCATAGCAACTCTATAGGACAGAGTAGAACTGCCCCATAGGGTTTCCAAGGCTGTGATATTTACAGAAGCAGACTGCCACATCTTTCTCCCGCGGAAGGGCTGGTGGGTTTGAATTGCTGACCTTTCGGTCAGCAGCCAATTGCTTAACTACGGCACCACCAGGGCTCCTTAGTTGATCCATAACAAATATTACATATTCATTTTCTCTTTCAAATTTCCTGGAGGGTTTTAGCTTAGGGTGAATGAACATTGGACTTCACCCATTTGCCATTGTCATGAAGTGGCACATATCACCCTCACTCATGCCTGGTAGTTATGATTCAACTCTTGCCTGACACTAACCTGATGGATTTTTTCCTCAAATGTCCTCCCACAATCCAGTAAGCCTCCCACAATCCAATAGGTGCCCACATGAACTTTATTAAAGTCCATGGAATTAGAGGAATTAGGTGACCCTTATTTTATAATGCAGTAGTCTTGGTAACCTCATCATCCACTCATAAAGCAGAAAACAGTTCAGAAATATGTGATGGTGTTCGTTGAAATGTTGCCAGGAGCTTTATGCCTGTTTCACCACCAGATATGGATACTGGGAAATGCTGACTGAATGTGTACTATTGAGTTCAGTTGCTTGTATGACTGCATTATTACTTGAAACCATTGAAATGAAGAGATGTTATAATTAAGCAGGGCCAAATGAGTGAGGTGGCAAAATATGAAAAGAACAGTCTAGAGCTTGGTTAAAGGTGGACTTGGGCAAGATACTTAACCTCTCTGAGCCTCAGGTTTTACAAGTGGATATTCCTTTGCTATCTGCAAAACTGAGCTAATGCCTCTCCAAAGAGTGGTTGTGAGGTTTAAATGAGCTTTACATGGAAAGTGTTTAACACAGTCCCTGGCATATGGCAGGTGCTTAACCGGCGCTTTGGCTCAGCTCATCCCTGAGGTCTTTCCTTTAAAAGCAGGAAGAATGGAGGTTTCTAGGTTTAGTAACCTGAGTTAATCTGCTTGTATCTGTTTCTCCTCTGTAATCGATTTTTCCCCCCATGGGAATCAGGGTGGAAACCTATTTCCCTCCACCCTCAGTGAATGCTTATCAGTGATGATGGGGGCAAAGGTAACCTGATACCTGAAGAGAGGGCTAATTTTAGCCGTTCTTCTTTCAACCAGTCTTTCACACACACCCAAGCAAAATTACTAACAAATAGAAGAATGGAGTGATGTGACTTCTTTCTCCCATATGTTCTGTTGCCAGAGTTCCTCACAAGCATGTTTCTGGTTTGTTTATTTACCATTTTTAATGTAGAAAGAAACAGACGCAAAGGGATTGTAATTGTCCCCTCAATAATTGACAGCTATTTGTCCTTAGGAAAAAAAAGTTTTGTTTTTCTCCTCTGAATATAAGAGTTTTCATATCTTCCATATGTAATTTGACATATGCCTTTAGTTCAACAAGCGTCAAGTGAGCTCCAGCTGTGTGTCGTCACTATCTTGACCCTGTAGACTCAGAGAGGCTAGCCATAGTACTCAACATCTCCAGTCTGGTAGACCTAGCAGAAAAAGGTAAGTAGGAAGGGGAACAAGGGGTACCACCCGTCGTCCTGTCTGGAAGCCACTGATCCAAGGTGGCTTTGGCATGGATGAGAAGGATGGACTTTCAGAGTCAGAGTGACATACCCCATCACAGCCTCAGACTCCCGGTCTGTCAGGTGGTAAGCTCCTTGAGGTCAGTATCCAGGTTTGCTGAGTAGAAAAGCCTGGGCTCTGGTATCAGACTGCCTGGGCTTGTATCCTAGCTTTGCAGTTTACCAGCTGTGTGACCTTGGGCAAGTTATTCAACCTCTCTATAGCAATGGCTGTGAAGATGGCACAGGACCAGCCAGTGTTTCTTTGTCGCGTACAGGGTCGTTATGAATCGGAACCGACTCGATGACACCTAACACCACCACCACCAACATGTCTGTTTCCTTATCTGTAGCTAACAGTTGCTGTGGAATCAGTTCCAACGCATGGCAACTCCAAGTGTATCCATTTTACTTTTTACTGTCCTGCTGCTTTCACGTGGTGGTACATGGTTACCAGGTCTCCGGTGTACGTGCCTTCTCAGTCCGGCCTCAGCTGCTTACCTCCTGCCAAGTCTGCAGTCTGGAACCCTCTTTCTCCTTATCACCTATCCAGATCCATCTGGGCCTTCTAGTCCAGGAAGCTCTCTCAGCTGTACCTGCCCACAGCGCACACCTCATTGCATTCCTAGTTGGACATGTATCATATGTATTTGTTTTTTTCATACTGAAGGCTTTTGTCTCCCTCAGTATAAGAATGTGAAACTCCTTGAAGACAGAACCCGCTTCATGCATCGTTTAAGTTCCCTTAGAACATCCATGGTAGGGACTGATTGCCTCCCCTGCTACTTGTCCTTTCCTGCCTTGGTGAAACCAAGCCACATCACCAAGACAAAAAATAGCCTGGGTTTAAATTCTCTTAATCCTCTTCCCTGAAGCTGTGTGTGGTTTGCAGGTGTTTGCCCTGTTATTCCACAATGTCATGAGAGAGCAGCACCTTGAGGTGCTGTTGCATGTAGAAGAGAAGTACCAGAAATGTCTTGTAACCCTTCATTGTTCTCAAGAGTTTCTAGACTCCCGCTCCCCACCTTCCATCTTTACTCAAATTCCATTTCCAGTATGCACTTCCCTGTTCCATTCTCTGCATCCTTGTCTTTATCCAAGTATACACCAAGAGTTCTCACTTTCCCATTCCCAGCTTGTACACCTGCTCAACCTCCTCCCCTTGTAATTAAATCTATTGGGTGCTAGCACGATGGCATACATACTACTTCCTCTGGTCTGTACACTTGGGGTTTTTATTGTTTTCTCCCTCCCTCACCCTTCCCCTCCCTCCCCCTCTCCCCACCTCCCTCTCCTCCTCACCCTCTCTCGGTACACAGCAGTCCTCCTGTGCATTGCTCAGTGGTGTTATCAGCTCACTATGACAGCACCCAGCTTACCCAACCCAGGGCTTTCAATCTTTCTTTTGTAATTTTCCCCAAACTTGTCCTTATCTCCTTGTAGTGGGTCCATGAAGCAGCTGGACGTCGTGGCAAAAGGGTGAGATTCTTCCTGGTGCTCTCATTTCCTCCCTGTTCCTTGAGTAAGAAGGTGCTGGTTGTGTGTCCGTGCTGTGGCTGTGTGTAGCTGTGCTGCTAATGTGACATCACCACTAGTCTGTAGTTTTAGATTCAATTAATTTTCTTATCCAAAAAGCTTTTCCCTGACCGATATTTATGACCCACCTTTGTGGTGATCCTCATGTCTTCCTTCTGTGTCACCTGTGATCTGAATTCCTTTTCTTAGGTGCCTTATTCCACGTGCTATTATTAGTAGTTTTCATAGAGGAATTCTAGAAAAAAGTTGTTCTGAAGGATACTATTTACTGTCTGTTTAGTGTTTACAATGTGTGTGGCATGGTGCTAAGCATTTTTAATACATTGTTTTATTTAATCCTGTCAAAAACTTTAGGGAGGTATTATCCCTGTAGAAATGGGGAAACAGGTTTAGTGTGGTTAATGACTTGCCTGAGGTCTCATGGCCAGAAGGTGGGACAGCTTAGATTCAAATGCAAATCAAAGAATTCAAAGCCCATAGACAAAATCTAGTTTCTAGAAGCTTTCTTCTGTCTTTCAAAAAATGTGATTATTTTGGCAAAAACTCTTTCATACACTGCTGTGAGCATATAAATGGGTATACCCTTTCTGGAGGCAATTTGACAACACATGTTAAAGGCTTTTAAAACATCCTTATCCTTTAATGTAACAATTTCCATGCCTGAATTTATGCTAAGGAAATAATCATGAATATGTGCAAAGAGTTAACCATAAGGAAATTCAGGGCAGCAGTACTCATAATACAAAAAATTAGGAACAGGTTCAGTGTCCAGTAGAAGAAAATTGGCTAAATAAAGTATGATACACAGAGTCAATGAAATACCACGTACCTGGACAATGAATACAGAAGACCAAAGAAGAATTGAAGCCTTTGAATTGTGGTGTTGGCAAAGAATATTGAATATACTATGGACTGCCAAAAGAACGAACAAATCTGTCTTGGAAGAAGTACAACCAGAATGCTCCTGGAAGCAAGGATGGCAAGATTATGTCTCACATACTTTGGACATGTTATCAGGAGGGATCTGTCCCTGGAGAAGGACATCACGCTTGATAAAATAGAGGGTCAGCAAAAAAAAGGAAGACCCTCAATGAGATGGATTAACACAGTGGCTGCAACAGTGGGCTCAAGTCTAACAATGATTGTGAGGATGGCGCAGGACTGGGCAGTGTTTCATTCTATTGTACCTAGGGTCTCTGAGTCAGAGCCAACTTGACGGCACCTAACAAAAGCATTATAAATAATATGGGAAAGAATATTTAATGGCATAGAACTGGGTTAACAGTACAGTAAGCAACATCATAGAATTTCAGATTAAATCCATTTTTGTAAAAAGAGATACTACAAAATATAACAGATTGAAAGAAAAATAGTATACAGCGAGAGACATAGATATGTAGTCTGGAAAAACGTTCTGAGAGTGATACAAAAAATGTGAAGAGTTGTAAGATTGAGGAGTAGAAGTATGACTAAATGTTATTTTATTCCTTTAATTTACCTTTTACTGTGCAATAACTACTTGAATTATTTATTGTGGTGAAAATATACATACCAAAACGTATGCCATCTCAACAATTTCCACGTGTTCAATTTAGGGACATTGATTGCATTCTTCCTAGTTGTGCAACCGTTCTCGCTAATCTTTTCCAAATCATTCCACCACCATGAACATAAACTCAGTGCCCCCTAAGCAAAAACTCCCCCTTTCCTCTTTTCTCCCACCCCTGGTAACCACTAATGACCTTTGGTTTCTATGTATTTTCTTATATAAGTGAAATCATACAGTATTTGTCCTTTTGTGACCGACTCATTTCGCTCAGCATGATGTTTTCGGTGTTCATCCATGTTGTGGCATGCATGCATCAGTACTTCATTTCTCTTTATGGCTGAGTCGTATTCAATTGTATATGTATACCATATTTTGTTTATCCATTCATCCGTTGACGGACATTTTGGTTGTTTCTACCTTTTAGCTCTTGTGAATATGCAATGAACATTGGTGTACAGGTTCCTGTTTGTGTTTTGGCACTCACTTCTTCTGGCTATATACCTAGCATTGAGGAATAATTACTTTTTTAATGGGCATTGAGTTTTTCAGAAGGTTTTGTTTTTAGCTGTTTTTTAATTGGAAAAATGTCTATGTGTTATTTGTTTTAATGTAACATGTAGCGTCTTTGGAACACCATGTTGGTCATTTGCTCTACTGGTATTTTTATACTAACAATTCCTGTGGTTGTTCTCTTTGCCGATCTACCTGCCAGGAGAGCTTGTCTTATGTGCTAGAAATATTTGCACGAAACTGAGCTCTTGTCTAGCATTGAGTGTCCTTGTGTGGTGCAAGTAGGAAATTCATGGCTCGTTTAGATCAAGATCCTAAAGGTCACCTCCCTTTACTACCTAGTTTTGTGAACCCTAAAGTCCCTGAGTAGTAAATGGTTCAAGCATTCCACTGCTGAACAAAAGATTGGTGTATTGCATCCACCCAGAGGCACCTCAGAAGAAGGGCCTGGTGATCTATTTCTGAAACATCAGCCATGGAAAACTCCAATGTAGCACAGTTCTACTCTGACATACAAAGGGTCACCATGAGTTGGGATCAACTAAATGGCAACTGGTGATTCTACAAACCTGGAACCCCTTATTATTTCCACCCAGGTAGTAGTCATCTTTCTTTACCTCACTCACAGTGTGAAGAAAGTTTCAAAAAAATTTTTTTTTGAATTATGAGATCTTTGACCGTTGTTCATATTTAACAGTGCTCCCATTTTATACTTACAGTTTCGCCCACAACCAACCAAGCATTTCCACAGGCACTGAGTTTTACCTTGGTTTCTTTAGTAACTTTCTTTTTTAAATTCACATTTTCTTTTCTCTCTTTGACCCAGCGTGCTTTGGTTTCCTGACCAGGTCGCCTCCCAGCTGCCTTGTGCTGTTGATTTATTTCCATCTCCTGGGACACAGTGGTTAAGAGCTTGCCTGCTAACCAAAAGGTCAGCAGTTTGAATCCACCAGCCTCTCCTTGGAAACCCTATGGGGCAGTTCTACTCTGTCCTATACTCTTGCTATGAGTCGGAACCGACTCGACAGCGCCTAACAGCAACTTACTCATCACAATGTCTTCCCTTCTCTCAGGCTTTCAGGTGTCGGAAAAGCACCTTCTTTCTTTCTTCTCTCATCATTTCTGATCTTTTCTCTCTGCTGGCTTCCTGTGTTGACCCTTTTTCATTCACCATTTCTACTTCTACAGCTTCCACTTACTGCTTTTCATCTATTTATATCTCCATTGACTGCTTCAACTGGTAATGCTTAGTCCAATGATTAAAGCCTTTGATTTGGACCTTCCCTGAAACATTTCTTAGATCTTCTTTTTATAACAAATCCCATCACTTTTGGACTCAGGAGAGGAGTGCAAAGCTTTCTGATTTGTGCCTTTTTTCTTTAAGGGCGTGATCAATTATAGAATGAACAGTTTAGCCTCAGAAGACAAAATAATGAAAGCAAAACATCAATTAGTATTCCCTATATAACAACAGGAGCTCTGGTGGCATGGTGATTAAGAGATTGGCCGCTAACCAAAAGGTTGGCTGTTCGAATCACCAGCTGCTGCTTGGAAACCCTGTGGGGCAGTTCTCCTCTGTCCTATATGGTGGCTATGAATCGGAACCAACTAGATGGCAACAGGTTTTTATATAAAAACAAAATATTGGTTGAAAAATAAAAAAGCAATTTGTCTTTGTAAAGAGCAAATTATCTGACCATTTTTTATAAAAGGAAGCTAGCAATACAGCATTTCCACCTCTAAGAAATATCAGATAAGTATTAAAGAAATATTTGAAAATAGATTAATTGAAATGTTACTTGTAATGGTAAAAAAAAGGAAAAGAAATAGCTTAAATGTTCAGCAGCAGATGATTGGCTATGTAAATTCGGACTCATATATGGCATAAACCACTACATAGTCATTAGATATGATTATTTTATTGTCATGCTTACCACATACTGTTGAATGAAAAAGGCAGGTTGCAGAGCAGAATGTATAATATCATCCAATTTCTGTAAAATTATATATATATATATATGTTATATATAGTTACCAAAATGTGGTTTCTTGGTGATGCATTTTTGGGTGCTTTTTAATTTGCTGTTTCTTTTTATTTCTTCTTTTTACTTTTCTACATTGCTTGTATATTTTACAGTAAGCAAATATTGTTTTTTAAGCCAAAAACAATCCTAATTTCTTTCCTTAGTAAACTACATAACTAATCTTTCAGTTTTTGATTGTTCATTTTATTTTTAAATTTTTAGGCGGTCCCATTTATCTAGTTTATTTTTCGTTGTTTGTGCATTTTTAGTTATGCTTGATAGTATCTTTATGCCATAAATTAGAGCCCCTAAGTTTGTCCCTGTTTTCTTTCGTGAACTGTATGGTTTTAGGTTTTACGTTTACGTCTTTGATCCTTTTTTTAAATTTTATTGTGTTTTAGGTGAAAGTTTACAGTGCCAATTAGTTTCTCATTCAAAAACTTATACACAAATTATTTTGTGACATTTGTTGTAATCCCCACAGTGTGACAACACTCTCCCGCTTTCCTTTCACACCCCAGGTTCCCCGTGTCCATTCCTCCTGGTTTCCTGTCCCTTCCTGTCTTCTCATCTTTGTTTTCTGGCAGGTGTTGCCCATTTGGTCTTGTATACTTGACTGAACTAAGGAGCACGTTCCTCATATGTGTTATTGTTTGTTTTATAGGCCTGTCTAATCTTTGTCTGAAAGGTGGACTTTAGGAGTGGCTTCAGTTCTGAGTTAGCAAGTGTCCGGGGGCCCTAGTCTCGAGGGTTCCTCCAGACTCTGTCAGACCGGTAAGTCTGGTCTTTTTTGTGTGAATTTCTTTGATCCATTTTGGGTTAGTTTTTGGGTATGGTGTGAGGTATGGATCCTGTTTCATTTTTCTGCAAATGGACACCAAGTTTTGCCAGCACCATTTATTAAAGAGGCTGTCTCTTCCCCCATTTAATGGACTTTGACCCTTTGTCGAAGATCACCTGTCCATTGGTGGGTGGATTTACTTCTGGGTTCTCAATTCTATTCCATTGATCTATGTGTCTGTCATTGTTCCAATACCAGGCAATTTTGACTACTGTGGCTGTATAGTAGGTTCTGAGATCAGGAAGTGTGAGGCCTCCTACTTTGTTCTTCTTCTTCAGTAATGCTTTAGCTATATGGGGCCTCTTTCCTTTCTGTTCATTTTATTTTTTTCCTAACATTTTAGTATGAAAATATTCAAACATAGTTTGATTTTTAGTATAAAATATGCTACGTGTACTAGAGAGAATATATCGTGTATGTGTGGTTTAAAGGATAACAACAAAATGGATACCCGAGTACCCATAATCCAGTTTAAGAAATTGAACATCATTAATTCCTTGGGAACCCCTGTGTGCCCTTCCTCAAGTCCATCCTGCTCCTTCCTCCAAAAAAAGGTAACCACCATCCCATATTTGTTTTTCATCTGCCCTTTCTTTGTATTTGATGACATACATACTTTCAGTTTACTGTGCTTCAACTGTGTCACCGTAATTCTTATTAACTCCTATCCAGTTAGTAAATAAGGGACTTGTGTCAGCATACAGGGAAGTCACATCATTTATATAAGATTTTTCCTGGCACTTGAATGTTCTGCGTCACCAAGGAACAACAGCTGAATGCAGAACACTGTGAATTTCTGCATACGAAGCTCATTATCTCTGCACATGAACCTCATTCATGAAGTTCTTTCTCTTGACTCGGTTTGGCCTTGTACTCTGTCCTGGAAGTACTTATTCCAGTTCTGTTCCTGATCTCTGTGAATTTGTCCTTACTCAGCATCCGTAATCCTTCCTTAAACCTCCAAAGAAGCTATCTTCCTCTTTTCTATAAGATGAATTCTTATATTTGCAGTAGTATTTATTTATTGAGAATGTAATGTATCTTCTAATTTTCCTAATATTTTTTATCAGAATTGTCATTGGTTTTATTAATATTCGGGTTACAAAGTTACGTCAGACTTTTTTTCCCTATGTTTTCTATGGTAAAATAGTCCATAACCTCTGTTACTTTTAGTGCATGATTTTGTAGAATGAGAGTTGTTGTTGTTTTTTCCTGAAATACATGTATTACGTTATGCCAGAAACACCTGTATCCTTAAACAATACATTGTTTAGTGTTGCATAATTTTAAACATTATACAAATGGAATTGTGCTCTTTGCATTCTTCTGCATGTGCTTTTTTTCCCTTCATACTGTATTTGTGAGAATACTCCACGTTAATGACTATAGTTGTGGTTCACTCATTTTCACTGCAGTGTAGAATTGCATGGTGTGTGTACCACGATTTATTTATCTATTCTATCAATGGGCTGTTGATATTTGCTGTTTCCTCTGTCATTAAAAAATGTTGCTATGGACATTTCTGTACGTGACTCCTGGGCACCTGCCCAGGCATCTCTAGGGCATTATACCAAGGGGTAAAATTGCTGGGCTTAGGGTATGCACATCTTCATGTTTACCAGATAACCAGTGGTTTTTCAAAAGGATTTTATAAATTCAAACTTCCACTGTTAGCATGCAGGAGTTCTCATTTATCTTCCTCCTTGCGAACAATTGAATCATTGCCACTCATTTGATAACCAATGAGTGTGAACTTCTTTTCTTTGTCTATTTTTTTTTTTTTTTTTTGCCTTTTGATATCTCTGGTCCATTGTTTTTCCATTGGGAGATTCTATTTTTCTTTCATTAGGTACTCTTTATATATTTTGAATATTAATCCTTTTTCTTTTATATGCTACAACCATCATCTTCCAGTTTGTGCCTCGTGTTTTCACTTTATAAGATCTTTTCATAAACAGAAGTTCTTAAGTTAATGTAGTTGAAGTCATCATTTTTTCTTTTATGATTTATACTTTTCCTTGCTTAAGATATCTTTCCATGCCTGAAGTTATAAAGACATCCTCCTATATTTTCTTCTAATTAAAAAAAAAATTCCTATCACATTTAAAACTTCAGGCCATTTGCAATTGATTTTTGTATATGATATGAGTACAGGTCCAAATTCATTTTTCCCATATGGGTAACCAGTTGTCCCAACACTGTTATTGAATAATTTGCTCTTTCTCTCAGCAGTACACAGTGCCATCTTTGTCAATTATCAAGGTTCCATGTATGTGAGTCTGTTTCTGGGATCTCGGTTCTATACCAGTGGTCTATTTGTCTTTCCTGGCCATTATCAATGTTCTTAATTATTCCAGCATAATACTAAGTTTTGACAGTAGTAGGGTAAGCCCTCCTTCCATGTTATTGACTATTCTCAACCCTTTGCTTGTCCATATAAATTTTAGAATTAACTTGTTGCACAGGTATGCACACACACATACACACCCCTGTTGGGATTTTTATTAGAACTGCAGTAAATCTGTAGATCAATTTGGGGAGAACTGACATCTGAACAATATTGAGTCTTCCTATCCATGAACAGAGCCCTGGTGGTGCAGTGGTTAAGAGATACGGCTGCTAACCAAAAGGTCGGCAGTTCGAATCCACCAGCCACTCCTTGGAAACCCTATGGGTCAGTTCTGCTCTGTCCCGTAGAGTCGCTATGAGCTGGAACTGACTTGATAGCACTGGGTTTGGTTTTTGGTTTTGATTCATGAAAACTCACTCAGGGGTCACCATGAGTTGGAATCTACTCAACAGCAACTAACAACAACAATAATCCATGGACACAGTAGAGTTCTCCGTTTACCTAGATTATCTTTAACGCCTTCCAGTGAGATTTGGACTTTTTTCCATAAAATTCTTGTGCATCTTTAGTTCAGTTTATTCTTAAGAAACTTACTTTTTATTATTATTGTAAATAATATCTACTTACAAATTTGTTGGTGTTTCTGGTTGCTGTTAAGTCAATTCCAGCTCATGGTGACCCCATGTGTACAGAGTAGAACTGCACTCCATAAGGTTTTCAAGGCTGTATCACAAATGGTTAAGCACTGGACAACTAACCAAAACATTGGCAGTTCAGGCCCACCCAAAGGCACCTCGGAAGTAAGGCTTGGCAATCTGCTTCTGAAAGGTCACAGCCTTGAAAGCGCTACAGAGTGCAGTTCTACTCTGCACACTTGGGGTCACCATAAGTCAGAATCTACTCAATGGCAACTAACAACAACAACAGCACTTACAAAGTATATATTCCTGTTTTTAATGATGAACAGAAATGCAGTTGACCTTTATATACTGTAGATCTGGCAACTTTGCTAAATTCTTTTATTAATTCTAATTTTTTGTATGTAGATTCCCTAAGCTTATCATCTTGTCTGTAATTAATGATAGTTTTATTTTTCTTTTCCAAACCTTACACATGTGATATCTTTTTTGTTGTGTTTCTCAACTGGCTATAACCTCTAGGAAAAAGTTAAAGAGGAGTGGTGATGGAGTATCCTTGTCTTGTTCCTGATTTTAAAGAGAAAGCTTTCAACATTCTATTATTAAGTGTGGCGCTTGGTCTGGGTTTTTTTGGGGTTTTTTTGTAGTCACTCATTATTATATCAAGGCAGTTTCCTTATACACTCCGTTTGCTAAGTTCGGACCATGAATGGATGTTGAATTTTATCAAATACTCTTTCTTCCACGTGGCAGCAGGCATCTAGGGCAACTAGCTTGGCCTACAGAAGTCTGGAACATGTGGAAAATGGGTTCGCTTACTCTTTTCTTCCGGCACTGAATCCAGTAGGTTTATTTTGGAGCACATCTTTCTCATACTTTCGTGGGAAAAACTGAACTCAAATTCAGCCTTGGGAAAAGAGGCAAGATTGCATGCCTTAGATCTGGATTACTTAGGCCAGCCAGGTGGATGGAGACAAGGATCCTCCATTTGGTCCCCCCTCTGTCACTAGAGTTGGACATTAGAGTTTAGGGCCAAAGCACCAGCTAATATTCTTAGCACATGCATTTCCTCTGAAGCCTTGAGGATAGGATTTGTGTAATTCTGAGTCTCCAGCTAGAAACCACCTTCTAGTGAAGTAGTTCTCACACTTGGGTGGGTATCTGAGCCCACATGGCAGAGCCCTGCCCCAGGGTTTGTGAGTCAGCAGGTCTGGAGTGGGGCCTGAGAATTTGCATTTCTAAGACATTCCCAGGTGAAGCTGATGCTGCTGGTCTTGGAATCACACTTTGAAAAACACCATCCTGATGGTATCTCCTTAATAACATCCCAACAGTGGATGGTTCAGAGACTTAGAAGTGGGCCTCTGCCAAGTGAGACATTCGGTACTGGATAAACCAAAAACCCAAGCCCCAGGAAATAAGGGATTTAGTGTAAATTTCCTGTTAAGTAGTTAAACTGGATATATTCTTAAAGTAGCAGAGAAAGCAGACAAGGCTTAAGGTCTTGGAGCTGCAGTCTCTGCAGAGTGGCTTTGACTTGGACTTGGGGTCAGCTGGTGGCAAGGGTGGGACGAGGAAAGTCACACAAGGAAGGAGAGATTGGAGCCATTGCCCTGCTGGATAGAAAGCAACCCCAGAGGTACCAGAGAGAGCCAAAGGCTGACACCGCACATGGGACTGGAATCATATGATGCTTTTGATACTGGATTTCTCCTCACCAACAGTGTGAATAAGCAGTAAAAATAGGAAGGTCATAAGTTTCCATTCCCCTTCCATACCTGCTGCCAGCCATGATGTCTGGGACGTCATGTCTTAAAGCTGCCTCTGACTTTGATAGTTAGTGTACAGCATGGGAGGAACCATAGAGGTGACCCTCTCTGGTCCAGCTAAGCCCATTCAGAGGGAGTGACTTGCCAAAGGTCAACCAGAGTAAAACTGCATTCATTTATTTTACATGCCTGTCATTTAAAAAATAAATAAACCCTTTGCTGTTGAGTCAATTTTGGCCCATGGTGACCCCATGTCCTTCAGAGTAGAACTGTGCCCCGTAGAGTTTTCAGTGGCTGTGATCTTATAGAAGTAGATCACCAGGCCTTTCTTTCTTGGCACTGAACGTCAACCTTTTGGTTAGTAGCCACGCACAAACCATTTGTGCCACACAGGGACTTTATTTGTTATTAGGACCACACGATTCTGTTTGTTGACTTACATTAAAACATATAAGTCAGTATAACTATATTTACTCAATAAAATCTGAAAAGCCTATCTTGGAGTTATATCTGGGTTAACTCAAGTGGCTTCATAGAAGTGTGTAGTAATCAATGAGAATTACATCCTTAGGAGGAGGCTTTGATCCCAAATTTGCGACAAAAAATTTGTTTAAGCAAATTGCTCCATTTTCTGTGATTCATTGGTTCTTGTGAGACTAGAGGTAAAAGTACTTTACATTCTGGGAAAAAATGACAAGATATAAATTCAGCATATTTCTCAGAATTACGATTTCTTCTAGTGAGAAGTGATCACTCATCCACACTCACCCGGATGCCCTCTCAGCCTCCGTCACATCTGATCACGCAGCCCCTTTTTGAACACTTTGCACCTTCACTTTGAGAGGCATTTATTTCCATTGGTGCATAGTGCTAACTGTCATAACAGGACTTTTTTTTCTCATGCTGTGTTGGAAACCTCATGCATTGTTGTACAGTTCTGATGGATAGAAATTCCTCCTTACATCAGGCCACACTGTCTCCCTGGAACTCACGCCTGTCTTCTCCTAGTCCTATTGTCTTTATCCACATACAAAAAATCCAAGACATCTTTCAGCGTCTTGAAGACCACAATCATGTCCCCACTAGACGTTCTTTTCTCTGGGCAAACTCAGGATTAGTTCTCACAGTTGTTTCCTCCTCTGATAGTTTTCATTTACAAGCTTTCATTGACTGGTTTGCCTTCTCTGGACATATGCCAGCTTGTCTAGGTCCCTCTCTAATGCTGAAATACACATACTTGGACACCATACCCCATATGAAGTCTGGACCAAGGCTGGGTATGATGGGGCTCTTGGTCCTAGTCAACAACTGACTTCTTTAGTTGTCACCTGACCCCATGGCTCATATATTGCCTATCAGCAGCCCAAGGCCCTCCATCTTTTTTCTTACTAATTGGTACAGTGACTAAACCAGTGTCAAAACCACCTACCCAAGTTACTGAAATCAACACACCTTTTTTATCTGCCATTCTGATGACCAGAGCAAAGAGAGATCAGTAATAATCTGGGCTACTGTAATAGGCTTCTGACTGTTTCGACTGTGGTTTCTAAGAGGTACAAACCCTCCCCTTGAAATTCTCTTTCTCATTTCTTCCTCATGGTTGTTCCTCCTGACCAGAATCTGCCAGTTTCTTAGATCCATATCCATGCATTGCCTGCCCACATTAGACTCTTCAACCCTTGACCTGATATCATCCTCAATTCTTGCAAACTCCAAGGTGACTTTTGGAAGTGCCTACATTTTTCTTGTTGTTGCTGTTGTCCCTTTGATCTCTGCACCAGATTTTTTCATTTATTCTTTTGAGTTTATTGATTCAATTTTATGGCCCTGCTCTCTTTTTCTCTACCTACGGTATCCGTTTGCAGTTTCTTTAATGGAGAATATCCATTTTTTTCAGCAAAGCCTTTGCTTCATGCTGTCTTAAAAAAAGAAAAATAATTTTTTTTCAGAACTTCTTTAAAAATATGCCACAATAATTTGGGGGCATCTTAAAGGAGAGTGTGGACAAGTGGTTGCAGAGCTAGAGGAAACCCCAGGTCTCCCAGCAACGCCCAGTCCAGAGCTGTTGGACTAACACAGTCTCTCAATTGTATGTCTGAGACCAGAGGTTGGAGAAACATTGTTATGTTCTCTCTGAATTCAGAATGTCCATGAAACTCAGGGAGCTGGTTGGTGAAGGAGTTTATTTTGCATAGGATTGGGGGGAGGTCATCTGATGGCTCATGCTGAGCAGAGCCAAGTCCCAAGTATGGCCCAACAGCGAGAGGTGTACTCAGATAACCTCAGATGTCATTCATTTTGTGCTTGGACTATGGAGGGTCTCCTAGCCCTGGTGGCACAATGGTTAAGAGCTACAGCTGCTAACCAGAAGGTTGGCAGAATCCACCAGCTGCTCCTTGGAAATCCTGTCGGACAGTTCTACTCTGTCCTGTAGGGTCACTATGAGTTGGAATAAAGTCAACAATGGTTTTTGGTTTATCTAAACTCTAATGGCAAGAATTCAGCCCAATAAAATCTCTCTTGGCTGCTGAGGAATCTTTGGAATGAAAGTGACCAAGACAAGACCATGTCCTCTAACTGGACATATAGCAATGGGACAGTAAGGCCAATACCTTCTTTGAAAACACCCATAGCACAATGTTTTTCATTGACCGGAAGCCCATGATAAATGACTTGCTTTTCTTCAAAGTCATTTATTAACCCTAGTAGTGTGGAATGCATCACCTAAAGACTAATCCGTGCCACACACTGAAAGGACATAACCAGAGTTTGCTGGAATGAAGGGGAGAGTGAAAGGAAGCAGGTTTATCTTTGCCTTTGCTACTATTCCAAATATGGCCACCTTCACCACTCTGAATATCAAATGCCTATACATATGCCTATACATATCATGATTACAGCCCTCTCCTCCAGGAGTGAACCAAGAATACAACAGGATGATTGGGCTATGAATGGGACATAAAATAACCTGCTGATTTATTTTATACCAACGTGCAGGTGTGTGCACAGCTCACCTGCACTATTAAGCAAAGTCCCTTGAGAAGCTTTCCACTTGATCCACAGTGCTTCTGTTTCTTGAAAGATTGTTTCTCCCCCAGAGAACTATATCCTCAGAGAGGAAAACACAGAAAATTACAACCATCCATATAACCAAAACTCAGAAAATGTTAATATTTTGTCATATTCACTTGCAGTATTTTTCTGTATTTGAGAAATCTCTATTGTTTCTCATTAAAGGAATTAATTTTTTAATGAAATTAATGAAAGAAAATAAAACCTGGCTTATTATAGAGATTTCAAGTAATGCAGAAAAGAACAAAAAGAAAAACAGGTTTTTAAACATCTAGAAGTCCATCATTAATATCTTAGTTATCTAGTGCTGCTGTAGCAGAAATACCAAAATGGGTGGCTTTAACAAACAAAAGTTTATTTTATCACAGTTTAGGATGCTAGAAGTTCAAATTCAGGGTACCAGCTCTAGGGAGAGGCTTTCTCTGTGTCGGCTCTGGAGGAAGGTCTTTGCCTCTTTTGAGCTTCTGCTCCTGGGTGATCTTCATGTAGTTTAACATCTCTCCTCCTCACCTCTGCTTTCTTGTTTAACCTCTTTTGTATCTCAAAAGAGATTGGCTCAAGACACACCTTAAACAATCCTGTCTCATTAACATAACAAAGACAACCCATTCCCAAATGGGATTATAACCACAAGCATAGAGGTTAGGATTTACAACACATATTTTTGGGAGACACAATTCAATCCATAACGATTATTATTTGGTGAGCATTATTCTAGACATTTTTCTATATATCCCATTCTTTTTAACTATTATCAGCTTTGGTACATTGTCCACCTTGGAGGGAGGATTTGATTTTTAGAAATAGGTCATTGTTGCCAGGAGCCAGCTAAATCTGGTGAATAAGGTAATGATTAAGCTGGGTAACAAGATTTTGGCACCAAGCCAGGTATCGTTGGTTTTCTTGGACAGCTCAGAGATTGGCTTCATGAGCAGCACCCATGTCAGAAGTGTTCTGAGCACCAACGAGAACTGCTATCCAAGGGGTCTCTCTGAAGGACATGCTCAGAGAGTCATAAAGCATTACAAACCATAACCTCTGGAAATGAGCCAGGGCTGTGCCCTTTGATGGCTACGGGGCCTCGCTCAGGCCTTTACTCCCAGAGCCACTGTTTGCTCATCTCTAATGGGATGTTCATAATGTCCACTTTCCACAGGCTGTTATGAGAATCAAATTAAGTCATGGACATGAAAGCTCTTTTGCAAACCGTAAGCCTTATACAAATGGAAGGCATTATTATTTAAGTATGTCTGTCAAATTAATCTTGTTTCTTTATGGGCACACCTTCTACAGACACAGTCCACATATGGCCACGTCGTTAAAGCCTAAGTGGGTGTGGCTGTTCTCCCCTTTCTGCTCTCCTCTGTGTGCGGGTTTGTCCCTTCAAGGATGTCCTGCTCTTGACATGATTTTTACCCTGATTTCCTCGATACCTGAGTGTGGGCAAGGGAAATCAGAGAAGGCTGGCAGGATACAGTTTGAATTACCACCTCTGGCTTTTCTAGCTTTCTGTGGCCTGTGTGGTGGATGATTTTAGCCTGCGTATCTAATTTGGAATTTTAGAAGGATCTGGTCAGTTTACTAATTACCTGAAAGCTCTGACATTCAAAACTCAGCAGTTCATCTTTCACAGATCCAGGGAATCTTAGATGGGGAGAGTTTCTTAGGAGTTCCTATGATGTGTAATAAAGAAAGAAAAGATTAGAAAATTATAATTGTTTTATCTGTGAAAACAGGAGTAATAATCATATCACCCTAACAGGTGTTGGGAGGATTAAATTTCAGATACTTAACACAGTGCCTGGCACATAAAAGGTACTCAGCCAATGGTAGCAGTTGTTTTTGGTGTTGTTATTATTAATACAAGAATTGAACTTTATAGGCCCTATAGGTTAGAAAGATGTCAGTGTATATGCTACCAGTGGTTTTTGACCCATGAAAGAGTACCTGATCAATAATGAGCTACTGCTACTCATACGTAATTTACAGATGTAATTTCACCATTTGAACATCCGCTTAGAAATTTGTATTCATTCATTCAACTTGTGTTTATTGAGTGCTTGCTATATGCCAGGCATTGTGCTATGCACTGGAGATACAGTAGTGAGCAAAACAGACATTGTCCTTATCCCCAGTGAGCTTATATCTAATGAAGGAGACAAGCAGTAAAGAAATTACAGAAATGCTATGTGCTTAGAACTTGTTTTAAGTACAATGAAGAGCAAGTACAATTCTATGAGGTCATATAGCTTACAGGTATCCAACCTTGTGTGGACGGATGAAGGAGCAAGGTGGGATGCTGGGAAGGTTTCCTTAAATAAATGACATGTGAGCTGAGATCTAAAGAATGAGCAGGACCAGTGTAGCAAGGAGTGAGGAGAAGCAGATTCCTGGTGAAAGAAACAACATGTGCAAAGGCCTTGAGGCTGGAAGAAACAGGACATAGTCGTGGCTGGAGCAGTGAGATAGGGGTTGTGGAGCATAAAATGAGGTTGGGGATGGAGGGTGGAAGAGACTAAAACAGACAGGGTCTTACAGACCATGATAAGAATTGTGGTCCTGGCCCTAACAGCAAAGGGAAGCCCCTGAAATGATACAAGCAAAGGCATGAAATGACCATATTTCTGTATTCAAATATCACTCCCACTGCAATGAGAAGAATGGATTGGAAGGGAGTCCGAGGAAATGCAAGCAGACCGTGTAAAAGGCTATCTATCACAACAGGCCAGTTGAGAGTCAGTGGTAACTTGAACTAAGATGGTAGTGGTAGAGCTGGAAAGAAATAGAGTCAAGTTATTTAAGAGACAAAATCTGCGGGATCTGGTGATAAATTGGATGTAGGAGGATGTCAAGAATCTGTTCATTCATTGAGCAAATATTTATTGTTGTTGTTAGGTGCCGTGGAATCAGTTCCGACTCATAGCGACCCTGTGTACAACAGAACGAAACACTGCCCAGTCGTGCGCCATCCTCACAATCGTTGTTATGCTTGAGCCCATTGTTGCAGCCACTGTGTCAGTCTGTCTTGTTGAGGGTCTTCCTCTTTTTTGCTGACCCTCTACTTTACCAAGCACGATGCCCTCCAGGGACTGATCGCCTGGATCACTGAGCCCCTGGTAAATCCCAAACACTCTGCTAAGTACTAAAGATTCAGCAGTGAATAAGGCAGACAAAGTCCCTGCCTTCAGGGAGTTACAGTCTAGATTTGGGGCTGGGAAAAAGATGATAAATAAATAAAGAGAGAAACTATTATGTTTGCATTTACAATTCCATGTTACAGATTGTGTGATTATAGATAAGTGCTACAAAGATGTCAGAGACATCAGCTGGGAGTAGGATGCAATTCTGAAAGAGCAATCAGGAAAGACCTACCTGAGGGGGTGGCATTTAAGGTAAGACTTGAAGGATGAAAAGGAAGCAGCCAGGAGAAGAGCCAGTGGAAGAACATTCCAGGTAGAGGGAACTGCAAGGCCAAAGAACTTGATATATTCCAAGAATAGGTAGGAGACTAGAGTGGCTCAAAATAGTTAGCAAGGAGGAGTGGTACAAAGCAGGGCTGAAAAGGCAGCTCATTTGTAGGTCATGCTAAAGATTTTGGATTTTTTTCTTCTTCTTCTTTGTATGGCAGCTAGAATGATCTGATTAATGTCTAAAAGATCACTCTAACTGCTGTGTGAGAAATGGGGAACACTTTGACTAGTTCAGAGCAAGAGTGGAAGCAGGGAGATCAGTTAGGAGCCAGTCATTCAGGTGATTGAAGATAATGGCTTGGTTGAGGGGAGTGGCAGTGAATCATAGAGAGGTGGACAGATAAGTGATATATTTAGTGGGTAGAACTGACTGGCCTCATTTAAGATCCAGATGATCCCCAAAGAAGTAGTGGCAGGATTCAGTTGCGGAGGTTGACAGCCTGGCGCTGTTTTATTTACTAGATGCTTCTGTTGGAGATTCTGTAATGCACATTAGACTCTTAAAGTCTCTGATTAAGTCCTACAGTTAAAAATGTTCAGTGTTGCCCCCGCCACTCTTATGGCTCAGTAATGAAGTCACTCTTGAGGTTCACCCTTCAGCCAAAGATTAGACAGGCCCATAAAACAAAACGAGACTAAATGGGCACACTATCCCAGGGGCAAGGACCAGAGGGCAGGAAAGGACAAGAGAGGTGGTAACAGGGAACCCAGAGTTGAGAAGGGGAGAGTATTGACATGTCATGGGGTTGGCAACCAGCGTTACAAAACAATATGTGTATTAATTGCTTATTGAGAAACTGGTTTGCTCTGTAAACCTTCATCCATAGTACAATTTTAAAAAATGCTGTTTTATTTAATCCAGTGTTTCCATATGTATTTGACCAGGAATACTTTGGGAAATGCTGTTTAAGGCAGACATTAATTTTCTTTTCCCCTCACTCTCTGCCTTGGAGAATCATCAATCCTTACTGTTCCACCTGCCATCTTGGTGCTAAAGTCTGTGCTGTCTCACTCAACTCCTTCCCACCCCTACTCCAGGACATCCCTACCCAAAGCAAGCCTTCACCTGGATGATCCACCGTGGGGCTGAGTGGGGATCTACAGAGGTTCGGAGGAAGCTCTGAGTTCATTAATCCTCATTCAACAAATATGAAGATTGAATTCAGACCTGATGGAATGGAAGAGGCTCTATTTCTGCAGTTTTTATTAAGCCACGTTGAGAACTGAACCCCAAACTCAGTGAATCTGTGGTTATTAAAGATGTAGAATTTTTAGCAATCCAGTGCAGCTAGAAAAACAATAACAACAAATATCAACAACAACAACAAAAATCTAGAGTATACCAGTGAAGTCTTCTGGGAACAATCCAAACTAGGTTTAAATTCTTTCTCCATCATTTATTAGAGTGTGATTGGGCCAAGTCACTTCACTGCTCAGAGTCTCACAAAGTTCGTCTTGTGAGTAGGGGTAATAATATATGTGGAGATTGTTGGGAGGATTTAACAAACAACTACAGCAAATACAAAATACCTTTTTACCTGCTACTCACCCTCTCTGTTATTTGTCCATTGAACTCTCGTCTTCTCCCACTTCCTTTTATAGCCATTAAGCTAACACCGTCTCCACACATACACCTGGCTCCACATCCATTCAAATTCCTCCCCCTTCAGGCACATATGAGAATTCTACCAGAAGGAGAGAATTGGCTGGCTGGTTTCTTCCCAGTATTGGGGTGGAGTTGGTTTTTCTCTGGGATAGCTTCTAAATAAACGACTTCAGTATGATTTCAGAGAATATTCTACAGAGTGAGATAATGGGGTCTGGAAGAGGCCCTTTGCCTTGGGAGGGTCCACTCCCAGCTGGGGGTAAAGGTAATTCACTTCGCCTCTGAACCTTGATTTCCACATTGGATCCAGAGCTCCTGGGGCACCCTCCAGCTCTAATGGCCTATGTACACAAGGTATGTGCATAAAGGGCTTGGCAGCTTGTCCACCCCATGAGAGACTCAGGAGGGGGAAGATGTCTCTTGAAAACATTGGTGCATCATTTCTTAAAGCAAAAAGACTATTTTTTAGGGCATCTAAACAACTCTGGCCATGTCAGTATGGCTACGTGAAAGTCACACATCCTTCCTGAGATGTATGTGCCTGTGAGGGACACCAGCAGACTGAGAGAGGTCAGTGGCCTAGTTTACTTAGTGCTGCTGTAACAGAAATACCACAAGTGGTGGCTTTAACCAACAGAAATGTATTTTCTCACAGTTCAGAAGGCTAGGAGTCCAAATTCAGGGCGGTGGCTCTAGGGGAAGGCTTTCTGTCTCTGTCAGCTCTGGGGGAAGGTCTTTGTCTCTTTTCAGCTTCTGTTCCTTGGTTCCTTGGTGATCTTCATGTGGTGTGACATCCATCTTCCTCGTCTGTGCTTGTTAGCTTCTGTGCCTCATCTGCTCCTTTTTATATCTCAAAAGTGTGGCTTACAACACACCCTACACTGATAATTGCCTCAGTAACATAACAAAGAAAGCCCTAGTCCCAAATGCAAATGGAATTGCACCCACGGGTATATTGTTTTGTGCCTTCCAGTAGATTCCGACTCATGGCAACTCTGTGGGACAGAGTGTGCTTAGGATATACAGTGCATATTTTGGGGGGGACACAGTTCAATCCCTAACAGCTAGTAAGTAATTACAAATTAATTAACTAATAACACAGAGCTGGCCAGGAGTAGGTCAGTATAGTCCAGTGGAAGAACATGGAATTAGGAATCTGAATTTTGGTTCCTGCTGAGACTTTGCCAGTTAGCAGTTCTGTAATATTGGGCAGGTCACTGAATCTCTCTGAATTGCAGGTGATTTTGTTGCTCTTGTTTTTGTATGTTTTTAGCACCATGGGACTAATAATAGTAACCTCTTCCCTGTCTAGCTCAAGGGATTGTTAATGATGCTTGGTCTTTTCTTCTTATGTCTCTAAAACCAAATTGGTTTCCCTATACATACTCTTCTTGTAAATTTGTTTTTTAATTTTTTTAACAGCATATCACGAGTATCGCCCCACGTCTTTAGGTAGTTTTAGGAGATGTTTTTAAGGACTGCATAGTGTTCCATTATGAGCCGATACCAGCAGTAGCATACCCGTCCTCCTGTTGGATGTGGAGTTTCCTGTTATTTGCTGTTGTAAAGTGTTGTCAAGTGCGGAGCAAAGGGAAAGGAAGGAATCGGCGCTCCTCAAATGGAGATCTCATCTCTTCTGTTACTTACATAAACCCATCTGTCTCCAGCTGGAATTAGAACCCTAAAGAGAGGAGGGACAGGAACTAGTCATTTAGAAGAGAGGGAGGGTCTGTGTAGAACAGGGCAGGAGCTGTGTTTGCTTGTTTATTGGGACTGATTTGCCAGACGCTTTCACATATGTGAGAACAGCAAACCCTACAAGGTAAGGGTTATCCCCGTTATACTTGCCCAAGACCTACACTAGCAAAGGGCTGGACTGACGCCACGCTCACAGGGACCACCCCTTCACTGCACCCCACTTCTCCCCACCACAGTATCCTCCTTCCCACAGATCACTTCTCCCTCCCCCTTCCCGTCCACACCTTCCATCCCCAAATTCCCCACTCTCTCAGATACATCCCTCAGATGCCCACTGATTGGCCTTTCTGGACTTCTCAGTCACATAGTTAGCATTTTATTATAAATGATTTAACCCTCAGATTCCCAGGGTTACCGTGGTTGTGTTATAGTCTTGTCTAATTGTACATTTAAGCCCCTACAAGATTGAAACACCCCTTGTTTGAGATAAAAATTGAACAATCCCAAAACACTATGATGATATTCCACGTTCAAACCATTGACCTTTTGGTTAGCAGCAGAGTGGTTAACCACTCCACCACCAGGGCTCCTGTGTTTTGTTGTAAACACTTTCAAATAAAAATTTGAAACTCCATAGCATTTTTAAACCCTGCCTCTGTGCTCCTCCCTCTAATCTCCACCACCCCCACCTTCAAAATCAGGAGACAACCAGCAGCAAAATTTCCTTCTTTCCTAGCAGAGTGTATGGGTTTCATTGCACTTCCATTCATGTGTGTTTATTTAACAACTGGGGGTAGCAGTGGACAGATCTCACTGGAGTATGTACTCTTTAGCTAAAATAAAGGAGTGAGCGTCCAAATCTAAAACTCTGTATCATGTGGACATATTACTTTAGTGGACCAATGGGATGGCTCTTTCCATGGTGGTTTGTTTTCTTTTGTAGAAAGCTTGCACGCTGAAAATAAAAAATAAGAAGCCTTCCATTTCTGACTAAGGTAAACTCTATGCAGCAAGAGGGGGAGCATTCACATCCAAGGCCTAGTGCTGCTAGCGTCTGGCTACCTGCCTCTAGCAAGCCACTTGCCCTCTCTGAGCCTCAGCTTATCCGTTTGTAAAATGGGAGATTAAACATATTCTGCGATGCCTTCTGGCCCCAGCATTACTGGATTCAATTATGTACTTATACTCGCTCAGAAGTTTCTCTGGTCTTAAGTTATCCTTAACCTTCAGGGAGCTTAGAACATTGGGGTCCTTCAAGGTTAGCAGAGGCATGCAGGGAGGGCGGTTGCCAGGACTTGCCTGCGTGGACCAGTAAACTGCAAAGGCAGTGTCCCCTCGCTGTGGGGGCCCCGACGTCACAGAGGGCCTGTCCTTTAGCTCCGCTCATTACAAGTCAAAACAACCTCTCTTCCCTGCTGACGCCATGAGCTGGGCTGGGGCTGAAAATCGATCTGCAATCTTTCTGCTCCAGCACAGCCCGCTGCAGATGCGGGCTTGTCTATGGTCTGGGCGGAACCCCGGAGCGCTGCCAGAGAGCGGCCCTGGGGCTGCTGACAGCGGGGAGCCAGACCTGCTGCCCCCAGGGGCATCCTTGTCCCAGCCTCAGGCCCAGGGCAGTCTCTGAGCCCCCAGGGAGTAGGGGGTGGGTGACCCTCTCACCTGAATTGGCAAAGGAAGGCTGGCCCTTTACTGAGACTCTGCTTTATAGAAGGGACTTCCCTTGCTTCCCAACTGGGAAGGAGCTTGTCCCAGGATACGGTGGCACAGTCGGGACTAGAACCACTCCCTCCTCACCCCTTCTAGTTCTGCCTCCCCTCCACCAGGCTTCTTCAGCCAAAAGCATTTCTCTTTTGATTTCTTGACAAACATGTTTTGAAGTTGTTGCGTTGACTTCCGGGGTTGATACATCAGCACCAGGGATTTGTATATTTGAAACCTGAAACCCATCTCTCTCTAGAAATTAGCCCCATGGAGACCATGGACTCTACAGCCCGCCATCCTTGCTTGTTCTGACTTTTCATAGCTTCCTGAGTGTCATCAGCTGGCCTGCAGTCACCTTAAGGCCATCAGAAAATGTCCCATCCACCCCTACCCCATGGCATGATCCCACTGCTGCTGTGTCACAGGTAATCCCACCCACCACGTGGACAGGATGCTGACTGCAGCTCAGAGGCACCACTTCTCTGACCCAGCTGCTGGGTGGCTTGCCTGGCTTCTGCTCCTTTGTCCTCTCATTATCATACACCTGCTGTTTGAAGGTAGACATGCTGTGGGTGCGCTAAACCAGGTGCATTCCGGGAGGCGGGTCGCGAGTCACAGTCCCACTCAAAGGCACAGGGAGGAGAGGGGAGCATCACTGTCAACATCATCTTAAGAACTGATGTTTATTGAGCATTGATGATGTGCTAGGCTCTATGCTAAGGTCTTCCAAGTATTATTTTAATATAATCCTTATAGATGAGGAAACAGGCACAGAGGTTGAACAACGTGTTTCTAGTCTCCAGCTAGTAGTTGTCAAAGCAGAGACTTGAACTCTGGGTGCATCCAGAGCCTGGGCCTTCAGCTGTTACGCCTGCTGCCTCTCACAGTGGAATAAACAGCGTGGAGCAAGGGAAGAGACGCTCGGGGAGGAGGAGACGTGGCATCCAGTATTGCTGTACAAGACTCAACAAGTCACTTAGCCTTGCTTTTCAGGTGCACGAACCACCTGAAACTAATAATATTATGTACAGATAGGCATTTTTTTCTGGGAAGAACAGCCAAAATTTTCATCAGTATCTCAGAGACATCCATTAAAAAAAAAGTTGTTGTGGAGTTGATTCCGACTCATGGCAACCCCATGGATGTGAGACCAGAACTGTGCCCCATGGGGTTTTCAACGGCAGATTTTTCAGAAGTAGATCATCAGGTCTTTCTTCCAAGGTGCCTCTGGGTGGACTCAAACTTCCAGCCTTTCGGTTAGCAGCTAAACATATTATCCGTTTGCACCACCCATGGACTCCAGAGAGATCCATACCTCCTCCCCACAAAATAAAAAGAAAAATATAAGAACCTCTGGGTTATCTCATGTTTATAGCCTTTTTATGCCAAACAGTCTACTCTGCATTCATTCCTACCGTTTTAAATAACGATGGGTTTGAGCAGTGACAGCTTCAGACTCCAGGACCCCTTTCTGGTTCAGGAATATGAATGGGCTCCTGGCTGCACACTGGCCTCTCCAGCACGCCCGCATGTCCAGATAGCGATCACAGGAAGAATGACATTGGGATGGGATCATCAAATTCACCCTCCACCTACTTGCAACACCTCAGCATTTTTACTTTAGCTTGTTGCATTCTTTACTTGCATCCAGACTTGTATCAAGAAAAGACTTCAGAGTCCTTTTTTATTTCTTTTAATTGCACACTGAAAAGATTTTTGGTGGTGGAGCCTCCACTAGCTGGAGGTACAGCACCCATTGATTCTGTTCATTCATTCAACATATATGTATTTAGATTCTACTTGTCCTGAGCATTCAGCAATGAACAGGACAGACCAGGTCCCTGAGTACATGGAGAGCAAGAGGGACTGAGGCAGGGAAGTGCCAGTAAGATGTGAGAATGAGGTCTGGAGAACCAGGAAGGGCTTCCTTGAGAAGTGGTGTTTGAGCCAATCCCTGGAGGATGAGTAGAATTCATTAAGCAAGAGGTGCAGGTCAGAGAGATGGAAGAGCATCCCAAGCACAAGAACCAGATGTGGGAAGGATCCAAGGCAATAAAGAACCAGGCCCACTGGAGGAACTGAAAGAACAAGAAGGCTGAGTGCAGAAAGAGGGAGAGCACTGTAGGAAATGAGGCTGGTAAAGGAAGCTGGGCCTGCGTGTGCAGTGCTCCAGGAGTCTCTGGTACCAGCTCTGGCACTAACTGGCTGTGTGACATTAGGCAAGGTAAGTAACAGCTCTGACCTTCCATTTTCTTAACTTAAACAAGAAAAGTTTTAACTAGATGGTTTCTAACGTCCTTTCCAGCTCTGCTATCCTGTGATTTTGTGACTTCATAGAAAATGAAATGGTCAGTGAAAAAGAGGACTTCGGGGAGCAGGACTGGTACGATCAGCTAGGCCTTGGTGTTCCCATTGAACATGAACAATCTCACAGAACATCCGCATCAAACAAGGCCACTCTGTAAGCAAGACAGATAAAGACAAAAATAAGCCACTCCACCATCTGTTGTTTATAGGGTCTCTGTGCGTTGGAACTGACTCAATGGCACCTAACAACAACAAACAAAACAAAAATCATGTTGGAAACACAGACAGAAAACATCAACATTGTCCAAACCCCAAAAATGGCCAAACGGCCCCTTATCCGGGCTAATGTGAATGATGCTGCTTCTTTACCGATTACAGTTGTAGCCTCGCTCCAGTCTTCCTTCTAGATGAGATCTATTGTCAAGTTATAGAATTACCCCTGCTTCCTGACAGCATGCCAAGGCCCACTTCCTTAAACCCTCTCCAAAATCACTTAACATAAGCCTGAATCCTGTAAGTCTTTTCTAACATTTTCTTACTAAAACATGCACCATTCTCTCTCTCTGCAGTGAGTAACAAACCCAGGTTGTTCAGCCATAAGACTGCTTCTGGTACCAAAAACACCAAACCAAACCCATTACCATCAAGTCAGTTCCAACCCATAGCAACAACACATGGGATCACCATGAGTCAGGAGTGGCTCAACGGCAACAGGTTTGGTCATAGCTATAGGGTTGCTATGATCTCCTGGCACAGGAGACCAAAAAAACAAACATACCTGTTGCTGTCAAGGCAATTCTGACTCATGGTGACCCTGTGTGTTTCCAAGTAGAACTGAGCTCCATAGGGTTTTCAAGGCTGTGAGCTTTCAGAAGCAGATCGCCAGAGCTTTCTTCCAAGGTGGCTCTGGGTGGGTTCAAACCACCAGCCTTTCAGTTAGTAGTCGAGCTCTTACCCTTTTGCATCATCCATGGACTAGCTCAGCGCAAGGTCAGCCTTAACAAGGCGTGCCTCATTAGATTTTGCACTCTTGGTACCTCTCTTGCGTCAGGCTAGTTCCAGCCTTGTCCTGGTGGTCTTCTGATTGCTGTCCTCAGTCTGGCCACACACATCTTGCTATAGACCTCAGAGTGTTGGGGAGTGGAGCCATGGATTGGAGGAGGAGAAAATAAGAAGAGACACGAAAGAGGACAACTTCAAAGGGGAATTTGCACCCACCCAGTGATGAGGGAACAGAATTAAAACTATCCTTACAGTAAACATTTCTCCCCTCACTCAAAGTGCTCGGCTTCGTCCTTTCCTGTCTGCATATCCACTTAGGTCACGCAGGGCTACTTGGGAGGTTGTGGTACTTCTCTTCCCCAGCCAGACCCCACTAGTCACACCCTCCCTAAGTTCATCTTCACTGAAAGGTAACCAACTCCCAGTGTAACTCAGTCATTTGTCAGTATCTAAGGGGACAGAAATCATTGCTGCTGGTGATACAGCTTCCCACCTGGGACTTCCCATCCTTAGCTGATTTTTGTTTTAATTGTGGGAGAGTCCCCACCACACAAGCCACTTAATTCTGTTCTTGTGAACAGATGATAAGATCTCTGATGTCTGTTGAGTCAGAGGGCTCGCAGCAGCAAGGGGAAGAAGTGGCCTGTTTCTCCAGCCGCAGAGTAGCCTGTTGGACTCCTCTTCCTCTGACTGAAAAAGCTAAAGCAGCTCCTTTTAACTTGCAGAAACCGTTATTCACACCAGGCACATAACTATTTCCAAAGCTGTCGGTGTCCAGCTCACGGCAAAAGTAGTGCTTTCTCTGTGTTTCGTTTAATGCAGGGGTCGAAAAACTTTTTATGTAAACAGCCAAATAGATATTTCAGGCTTTATGGACCAGACAATCTCTGTCATAACTACTCATCTCTACACTTGTACCATAAAAGCAGCCACAGATAATATGTCAATGAATAAAAAATAAAAAATACCACTTGCAACCCCACGGGTGTCACAGTAGAACTGTACTTCACTGGGTTTTCAGTGGCTGGTTTTTCAAAAGTAGATTGCTAGGCCTTTCTTTCAAGGAGTTTCTGGGTGGACTCAAATCACCAACCTTTCTATTAGCAGCCAAGCACAGTAACAATGTGCACCACCCAAGGACACCATGTAAATGAATAGACATGGCCGTTTCATTCTGTTTCATTAAAACTTTATACGAACAGATGGGCCGGATATGAAACATGGGGCCATAGTTTACAGACCCCTGGTCTAATTTAATTAACACATGAGTACAGCTGAATAAGAAGGGGTAGAGTAACCTTTGCCCATGACTTTTTTTAAAAAGCTTTAGAGTTATTTATTTATTTTTTTGTTGTTAAGAATGTACACAGCAAAACATACACCAGTTCAACCGTTTCCACATGTATAATTCAGTGACATTATTACATTTTTTGAGCTGTGCAACCATTCTCATCTTCCGTTTCTGGTTGTTCCTCCCTCATTAACATAAACTCACCACCCCCAAGGTTTCCTGCCTGATCTTTTGAGTTGCTGTGGTCAATTTGATCCTGTATAGGTAATTCTTGAAGGAGCATAATGCTCAAGGCAGGCATTTTTAACTAGTTAAGCTAACCTATTGCTTGGTTTTAAGAAGACTTCAGGGAATAGTTTTGGTTTAAGGTTTAAAGCTTATCTCAGGGAAATAGTTTCAGGACTTCTTTCAGCCTCCATGTCTTCAGAAAGTCTGGAGTCCATGAGAATTTGAAATTCTGGTCTACAGTTCCCCCCTTTTGAGCAGGATTTTTCTATAGAATCTTTGATCAAAATGTTCAATAATGGTAGTCGGGCACCATCCTGTTCTGCTAGTCCCGTGCTTTAAAGAACTTATTTTTCATCAAAGGGATTGTGAGAAGGCTTAAAAATCAGTTTGGAAACTTCTGGAAAACAGCAAGAGGGAGAGAAGATAGAAGAAAGTAAAATAAGCAAAAATAAGAGGATAGGGTTTTATTTCAAAAGAAGAATGGGAGAATCAAGGTGGAAAGAGAGGCCTCAGGAACAGGCTGACCCTGATGGCCTCTCTTTACTCTGACCAGCTTTTCAGGAGCTGCTCACTGAGGCTCAGGAGCAGAGAGATGCTGAGACCACATGGAATAACCACAGATTCCAGCATGTTTAGGATCATTCCATTCCTATAGAAGATCCCTGCTGAGCCCTGAGAAAGAACTCCCAGGAAGAGTGGACAAGGGCCAAGATGTGCCAGCCAGAATGAACCCCTGAAACTATTGTGGGTGACTTCTAACAGCAACATTAAAACAGGGTCTCACACCTTCCCATCTGGAACCAGTGGACTGGCTGTGAGGAACATATGCTCATTTCATAAATTTGAAAAAGGAATTAAATAATGAAAGATTAAAGTTTAAAAGTAAAACTCACAGGAGTCTGCTGGAGAAGGGTCAAGGGGAAAGGTAACCAGATAGGTAAATCCCCTCCATTTGGCTGGGAGAGAAGGCGAGAAGCGTTACAGATCTGTGGTTGGCAACGATGTGTACTGATAAGAAATTCAGAAGGTTACCCTAGCTGTAAAGCAATAATTTCTGAACTACGTTTCCTGAAATACTAATTTCATAAAAGTTAGCATAAGAAAGATTTCAGGGAGGCTGAAGAATGAATTGACTTTGATAGGAAACTGTTAGATTATTATGCTTGGAAAAAAATTACACTGTTGGAGGAAAAACAGTTCATTTTGAAAATCTTTCTTAGGAAACAAATTTTTCAGAGCCAAGAACAGACTACTACCCTGAGCTAAGGCAGATAAAAGACTTGTTAAGATAGTCTAAACCAAAAAAAAAAAAAAAAACCACCAAGCCTATTGCCGTCGAGTCGATTCTTACTCACAGTGACCCTACAGGACGGAGTAGAACTGCCCCACAGGGTTTCCAAGGAGTGGCTGATGGATTCGAACTGCCGACCTTTTGGTTAACAGCAGAGCTAAGATAGTCTTCCAGTGGTCTAACTTGACTGTGCAACAGGGTCACCTAGAGGGCTTGTTAAAAAAGACAGGCTGCTGGGCCTTGCCCCCAGAGTTTCTGATTCAGTAGGTCTGGGGTGGAGCCTGATAATTGGCATTCCTAACAAGTTCCCAGGTGATGTGATGCAGCTGACCCAAGGACCATGCGTTTGAGAACCACGGCCCTGCATCCAGTCCAGTGCCTGACAGATACGAGGCTCTTCATACAGCAACATTACATTTCTGCCTCAGGGTTACCGCTTTAAACCAACCTTAAAGGAAACCAACTGGATGGGTTTCCAGCACATATGAAGACGTGATTAGATAACCGCCTTCAAAGTTAGGCTTATAGAAACATGTTGTTGTTGTTTCTATAACAGTAAGTTGCCACTGAGTTGGCTCCAACTCATGGCGACCCCATGTACAACAGAACAAAATGTTGCCCAGTCCTGTGCTATCTTCACAGTCATTGGTATGTGCAAGTCATCGTTGTTGTGGCCACTGTGTGTTTTGAGTGCCTTGCAACCTAGGGGGCTCATCTTCCAGCACTATATTGGGCAGTATTCTGTTGTGATCCATAGAATTTTCATTGGCTAATTTTTGGAAGTAGGTCACCAGGCCTTTCTTCCTAGTCTGTCTTAGCCTGGAAGCTCCACTGAAACCTGTCCACCATGGGTGATCCTGCTGGTATTTGAAATCCTGTTGGCATAACTTCCAGCATCGTAGCAGCATGCAAGAGACCACAGTACAACAAACTGACAGGTGGGTTTTATTTTGGGAGGCTTTGTTACTGTGAGACAGTCTTCCTCCAGAATACCTGCAGGTGTAATTAGCAATGGAGATTCTTCTCATGGGGCAACTGAATATAGCATGTTCCAGGATATGATGTTTTGAATGATAGTTAATGATTTTCCTGAGCAAAGCTAGAAAGGCAGCTAATAAATCAATACATGCTTCCTGACATTTCCTGATAGGGAGACATGGCCCTTCAAAAATGGGAATAAAATTCAAAAGGAATTCTAACAGGGAGTCATGTTATTGTTGTTGTTAGGTGCCGTGGAATCAGTTCCGACTCATAGCGACCCTCTGTACAACAGAACGAAACACTGCCCAGTCGTGCGCCATCCTCACAATCGTTGTTATGCTTGAGCCCATTGTTGCAGCCACTGTGTCAGCCGATCTTGTTGAGGGTCTTTCTCTTTCTCGCTAACCCTCAAAGTTTGAGTGATTGCAGTGTGCTGCCTTTTGGAACAAACAACAAATCCTACAATACAGGTTCTGAAAGGATTGTCCAAGCAAATGTAAATTAGGAATGTACGTTTCTAGATGAACAGGATGCAGGTCATGAGTCAGCAATATGATTTCTAATTCAGACTAGTCTTAAAGCATGGTACTAGTTTTTGTTAGCGTACTCTAAAAAAATGACGTAAAGAAATTAGAAAAAGCCTATGGGATATTCACAGATATCACTTTAAAAATATGAAATAGCCTTATGCAGAAAGGTTTGAAAGGAACTTGAGTTGTTAAGCCTGAAAAAAGTGAAAGTGACTCTGTTAACAAGTGAGTGAGTTTCCTGTCTCTGGTCTGTCATTGCCATGGTGAACTAAGCAAGCGGAAATGACCCTAATTCAAATCAGATGTGATTTTAGTTAACTTTGAGGGGAAACCCCCTTCAAAACAGAGTGCTAAAACACTGAGGTTATGTCATTTTTTGGCCTTGGAAATTTGCAAGAAGCTCATAGCAGTTATCCATTTTAAGTGCCTTTAGAATTCCGTAAAGGAGCCCTGGTGGCACAGTGGTTAAAGCACTTGACTGCTGACCGAAAGGTTGGCTGTTTGAAACCACTAATGGCTCCGCAGGAGAAAGAGGTGGCAGTCTGCTTCCGTAGAGATTTACAGTCTTGGAAACCCTACAGGGTCGCTGTGAGTCGGAATTGGCTTGACGGCAGTGGGTTTTTTTTTGTTTGTTTTGTTTTTGGTTAGAATTCTGTAGACTTCTTCCATGGTTCCTGCACAGTCCCTGAAGTGAGAATGAAGGGAAGAAATCACCATTTTATTGAAACAATTCAAATGCTCTTGTATTGGTTTCCTAGAGCTGCAGAACCAAGCACCTCAAATTGGGTGGCCCATGAAACGAGAAATTTATTGTCTCACAATTCTGGAGACTAGGAGTCTACAATCAGGAGGCCAGCCGTGTTAATTCCTTCTGAGGCGCTGAGGGAGAGCCTGTTACTAGCTTCTAGTTTCTGGTGATGGCCGGCAATCCTTGGCACCCCTGGGTTTGAAGAAGCATCACTCCAATCTCTGCTTCTACCTTTACATGGCTGTCTTTCCTCTGTGTCTCTTCTCTTTTATAAGGACACCACTTCAGTATGACCTCATGTTAACTGATAACATCTGCAAAGACCGTATTTCCAAACCAGGTCACGTTTACAGGTACCAGAGGTTAGAACTTCAAAATATCTTTTTGGAGGACACAATTCAATCCATAACAGCCCATGAGTGAGAAAGTAGATGAATATTTTGTGATGTATTCACACAATGGAATATTACACAGCAATCAAAGTGATGAATATAGTAATATGCAACAACATAGATAAATCTTATCAATACAATAAAAAAAGTAAATCTCAGAAGATTGCATACAGTGTAATACCTTTTTTGTTTGTTTTTGGCTCCAATATATCGAATTTTCCTTTATGGGTTAGTACTTTTTTTGTTTAATACTATTGTGGTGAAATGTGTATAACAAAAAGTTTGCAGTTTAAAAAAATTTTAAGTGTATAATTCGATGGCATTATTACATTCACCATGTTGTGGTACCATCACCGCTATCTATTTCAAAAGTTTTACATCACCCAAAACAGAAAATCATTACCCCTTTCAGCAGTAACTTCCCTGTCTTCCCCCACCCAGCCCCTGGTAACCACTAGTAAACCTTTATCTCTATGCATCTGCCTATTCTAGATATTTCACACAAGTGGATCATTCAATAGTTGTCCTTTTGTGTCTGACTTATTTTACTCGGCATGATGTTTTGAAGGTTCATTCATGTGTCAGAACTTCATTTCTCTTCATGGCTGAGAGGTATTCCATTGTATGTAGGTACCACATTCTGCTTATCCATTCATCTGTTGGTGGGCATTGGAGTTGTTTCCATTTTTTGGCTATGGTGAACAGTGCTACAGTGAACATTGGTGTACTAGTATCTGTTTGAGTCTCTGCTTTCAGGTCTCTTGGGTACATACCCAGGAGTGGAATTGCTTGGTCATATTGTAATTTGATATTGAGGTTGTCAAGGATTTCATTTTACTTGGATCCACAATCAACACCCATGGAAGCAGCAGTCAGGAAATCAAAAGACGCATTGCACTGGGGAAATCGGCTACAAAAGACCTCTTTAAAGTGTTGAAAAGCAAAGATGTCACCTTAAAGACTAAGGTGCGCTTGACCCAAGCCATAGGGTTTTCAGTCGCCTCGTATGCACACGAAAGCTGGACGATGAATAAGGAAGACCAAAGAAGAATTGACGCCTTTGAATTGTGGTGTGGGCGAAGAATATTGAATATACCATGGACTGCCAAAAGAACGTACAAATCTGTTTTGGAAGAAGTACAACCAGAGTGCTCCTTAGAAGCAAGGATGGTGAGACTACGTCTCACATACTTTGTTATCAGGAGGGATCAGTCCCTGGAGAAGGGCATCATGCTTGGTAAAATACAGGGTCAGCAAAAAAGAGGAAGACCCTCAATGAGATGGATCGACACAGTGACTGCAGCAGTGGACTCAAGCATAACAATTGTGAGGATGGCGCAGGACCAGGCAGGGTTTCGTTCCGTTGCGCATAGGGTCGCTATGAGTCGGAACCGACTCGATGGCATCTAACAACAACAACACTGTGATTCAATGTTTAATCTTTTGAGAAACCATCCAACTGTTTTTCCACAGTGGCTACACCATTTTACATTCTTACCAGCTATGCACGAGGGTTCCAGTTTCTTCACATCCTAACCAACCCTTGTTATTTTCCATTCTTAATAATCTGCAGCGCTTCACAAATTTGTATGTCATTTTCGTCCCAGGGCCATGCTAATGTCTGTATTGTTCCAATTTTCTTTCTTTCTTTTTTTTTGGTTTTATAAGTTGTTAGCAACACTTTTTTTTTTTTTATTGTACTTCAGGCGAAGGCTTACAGAACAAATAGTTTCCCATGAAAACCGTAATACACATAATGTTTTATGACATTGGTTAACAAAGTATCTTTCCAATTTTCGTATGTGTCCTGCCGAAATGAGCACGTGTGGTCACCTTTTATAATGTTAAAAAGAAGTAAAAGTTTTCACAAATACTTTTTAGGAATACAGGTGGATACAATGTAACCACATAAAAAGGAAAGCCAGAGATGAACACAATGAGAACCAGTAAAACCAGTTGCCGTAAAGTTGGTCAGGCCTTTCTTCTGAGGCTTCTCTGGGTGGACTTGAACCTCCAACTTTTCAGTTAGCAGCCAAGTGCATTAACCATTTCCACCACCCAGGGACTCCAATAAACACTATAAATCAGGCTTTTCTCCCCACCCTTCGGAGAGCCAGTTTATCATCACAACATGTCTCCAGTGGTCCTTGTAAAGGGATACTAAGTGAGGCCACGGGAGCTGCAAGCGGGAGAGAGAAGGGCTCAGTGCACAAGCTTGTTGTGTGCAGCACATGCGTCCCTTGAGAGCAGAAGAGACGTGAGTATGTACCCGAGTTCAGAGAACCACTTTGGAGTCTGTGGTCAGCGTTCAGCTCTCCCCACCTCCATCCTTGCCTACTTTCTAATACCTTTTGGAACTTCATGCCTGGGATTACAAAAAATGCCATGTCCACTGAGGTGCAGACATGGCTCCCCATTCAAAAATGCATTGAGAGACAGTGACTTTATGTTAATGGGGGAGGAACAACTCGGAAAAGGAGGATCAGAGTGGTTACCACTCGAAGAATGTAACCAGTGCACTGAATTGTACATGTAAATATTGTGGGATTAGTGTATGTTATGCTTTGTATACTCTCAATAACAACAACAAAAATAAAATTATTTTTTAAAATGCATTGAGAGAGACTGGGAGAGGCTCAGGTTAAGGATTTTATGCTTTCCACTAGGCCCGCACTTCCCAAGCTGGTGTTCCACAGCATTGTAAGGAGTGTCCTGCAGCACAAGAGTCCCATGCTAAAATAAATTTGGGAATAACTGGGCTAAACAATGATAAACATCTTTACTGCAGGACTTCTCAGAGCCTTTAGGAGGCCAGTGTACCCTTGTGTCACAGAAAGTACCTTATTTCCCCGAATTATTTTACCACAGAACACTTTGTGTGGCCCATCTGTCAATGTCTTGGGACTCCACCCTGGGTAATCAGGGTTTCTCACGATTTTGAAAGGCAATACCAGGAGTGTTATCCTACAGAAATATTTCTTTTATGTAGGACTTAAGGCCCTGGCATTTCTCTTGATGAAAACATAGCTTACATATCTTTGCTTGTCACCGGAACCATTTAATTAACCCTGTTGGTTTCTACACATTCATCAGCAAAGCTTACTCCAAGCATGAAGGGAAACGTTTTGGAAAAAAGATTTCTTAGCATGCGCCCCGTGTGTCAGCAGCAACTCACTACTGTGGAACACCAAACATCGGTAGTGTGGAAGCCCAAAGCCAGCAGACATTTCCAGCTAAAAGATTCTGGAGCTGAGAATGAGTACTTTTCGTCATTTTTTAACGTTGAATTTTTACCACCCTCAACTCCTGTCTTATTTCTTCTACTTAAGATAGCATTGTAAACTTTTAACACAGCGTTGATCTTACCGTGGCACACCCTACATTTATTCATTCACTCAACAGTCATCTGTGGGCCATCCACTTGCCAGGCCATGAACAGGACAGACAAGACAGTTGTGATTAAGGAGCTCGTTGTTGTTAGCTGCCATTGCGTTGGCCTTGACGCACGACGACCCCATGCACGATGGAAGGAAATGCTGCCCAGTCTTACACCATCTATCAGTTGGGGATGGGACAGTGTTCTGTTGTCATCCAGAGGGCTTTCTTTCGTTGGCTGATTTTTGGAAGTAGATCACCAGGCCTTTCTTCTTAGTCCATTTTAATCTGAAACCTTCACTGAAACCTGTTCAGCATCATAGCGGCATGCAAGCCTCCACTCACAGACTGGCGGTGGCTGCGCATGAGGTGCACTGGCCAGGAATCCAACCCTGGTCTCCTGCACCGAAGGTGAGAATTCTACCACTGAACCACCATTGCCCCAAGGAGCTCATAATACAGCTGTAATGCGTGTTAGTTTTCTCTCCTGTTCCATCTCCTTTATTTGCTTTGTCTAGGCTTCTGTCTCCCCACTTCACTTGGCACCTGGTACTGCTCCTCACCACTCTTCTTCATCCTCTTTATTCCCTTTCCTGATAGCTTTCTCCAGTGACTAACAGGAACACAGCTCAGCTGGGTTTTTTTTTTTTTTTTTTTTAATCACGCTCCTGTCCTTGCATTTTTCCGACTCAATTAAGCCATTACCAGGGCTAAATGAGGCATGGACTCTCCGAAAGTCACACCTGTTGTCAGGGAGATGGAGGGTAAGAACCCGTGCAGCTGGCCGGCTGGTGGCAAGCGGAGCTTGAGGGAGGCAGCAGAGTGTGACTCAGCCCTGTGCATGTGCTTCTCCCGTGCTGAAAGAGGGCCTTCATTGTAAAACAAGATGCCCCTTGCTTTAATACAGAAGGAGTGGCATCTGACACAGAACTGGGAATGATCACATTGGTGATGACAGATAAGGTGTCCCAAATTCTTTGGCAAATGTGCACCAGGTGTGTAGAGCAACCCACATTGTAGATGGTGTCCTCAGCAAGAGGTAAAGAAAGCTGTAACCAGAGCCACAGGTTATGTGATTATTTGTTGAACTTTCTCAGGGTTTGCCCTGTTCACCTTCTTTAAAACACACACGTCTCACCTTTCTGCCATAGTGGCTTCCAATCTCTCATCATTCCCTAGGGTTGCCATAACCACATACCACAAAGTGGGGGGCTTTAAAGAACAGGAATTTATTTTCTCACAGTTCTCGAGGCTAGAAGTTCAAATCAGGGTTCTCAGCCAACTGGATTCCTTCTGTGGGCCTCTGTCCTAGTTTTTGGTGGCTGCCAGCCGTCCTTGGCATTCCTTTGCAATCAATGCATCAATGCATCTGCCTCCATCCTCATATGGTGTCTCTCTCCCCCCATGTGTCACTCCCCTTTCATAAGACACCACTCAGAGGGAGTTAGGACTAGGACCCACCCTACTCCAGTATGACCTCATTTGACCCAAATGATAACAAAAGAAAAACCCTGTTGCCCCAAACAAGGTCACAAGTACAGGGGTTAGAACTTCAGCACACCTTTTTGGAGGACACAACTCAATCCATAGCACAACCCTACTGTTAGTATTCTTTATTATCCGTGTGCTGAGAGAGGGTAAGGGTTATGGTTCAATAAACCAGAGACAAACTGATGTACTCACCCTATGAAGATAAACAATCTCTTTTGAAACTAGGCAACCTAGAATTTTTATTTCTGCAGCCTTTCAACCTAGAATTGAGGAATTGCAGCTTTTGAGCTTGCCATGCCTTTAGTTTACTGAGTGAACCAGGGAAGTCTATGCCTCACTTTTCTTTGATTGAAATGTTGGCAAAATCTTCCTGCCGTACACTTGCACAGTTTCCAGAAATGTTGACCCCAAGGGGTAAGAGTGGGAGTAGCTTTCACTCTGACGAAACTTGCTGTGTTGCCCCGTTGGCCCCTGACTTTGCCTTGCTGTCCTTTGTTAACTTGTCCTTGACTCTGGAACTTGGATGTACCTACTTTTTGGACAAATGCAAGTTCAACAGATATTTTTTGAGCGTCAGCTCAGTACAAGGATCCTTGTTCAAGGCCGGGGATGTAACTGTGATCATGATGATGCCTCTGCCCTCAGGGCCTTCAGTCTCCTGGGGCGACCCCTTCTCTGTTCTGTCCTGGACCTGCCCAGCCAGCCCCTGGTTTTCACTGGTCATGCATCGTTCATTCAATCCACAAATATTTAGAGGCATCTACCAAGTTCCAGTGCTAGGCTACAGTGGTGAGGAAGAGGCAGGCCCTGCCCTTGTGAGCTTCCAGTCCCTACCTTGGCTTACCTCTCTCTCCTGGCAAGCACCAGGCAGAGAAAGTCATTCCTCCCTCTGTGCTCCCCCAGCACTTCATTCATGCCTCTTCAAAGCATCAGCATCAGTGAACCATAATACTTTTTTTGTCTCCTTTCTACACCATGAGCACCTTGAAGACGAGAGTTTCAACTTTCTTTCCCTAGTGACTTACACTCTGTCTAGCACAAATAGGAGCTCAATAAATGTTTCTCGAATGAAAAAATAATTGAATGAATTTAGAAATGCATGAACCAATGGAACCTGCAGACTGGTTAGCCCAATCTCTCATCCCACATCTCTTGGATGAGGAGCTTAAAGGTTAATCATCTGTCAGTACCAAAACACGCCTCATGATTTCAAGGACCTTCTAAACAGCCAACCGGTCCACAGGTCATGTCTTCTTCCAGGATGCATCTGCCACTGAGAGAAAGAACAAATATTAGCTTTAGCTTGTGCTTCCAATTTTTTTTTTGCAGGAAGACAAACATGATTATATATGATTTAAATGGGATAAACTTATAGTAGCAAGAGCAAATGAGTTTATTTGTGACACTTAGAAATTTGAGTTTACAAGTTAGATACAGCTGTTAAATATTGACGTTAGATGTAGCTGCAATAATATATATATACATACACACACACACACACACACACACACACACACACATAAAAATGGTGACTTAAATAAGCTAGAAGCTTTTTTTCTTTGTCATGAAAAATTTCAGGAATAGACTGATATTGAGGCCCTGCTCCTTGAAATCCTGAGGAACAAGGTTCCTTTCAGCTCATGGCTTCATCATCCCCCAGGATGTGGCTTTTATGCTCGTGTTTCAAGATGGGCTCTAGCTGCCACATCCACCTCCAAGAGCAGAATGGAGGAAGGTGAATGATGGGGCAGAGGGTTCCTGGAAGATGCCATAGGGCACTTCATCTTACCTCCCATTGGCTGGAATTTAGTCATGTGACCACACGTAATCATAAAGGAAGTTGGGGGAAATAGTGTTTATTTCGGGCAGCCACGTGTCCAGCTAGAAACTCTTACTGTGAAAGAAAAGGAGTACAGACATCAGGGGTACAATTAGCAGTCTGTACTGCAGATATTAGAGTCCCTGGGTGGTACAAAGGGTTAACACAGTCGCCTGCCTGCTAACCAAAAGGTCGGAGGTTTGAGTCCACCCAGAGGTGCCTCGGAAGAAAGGCCTGGCAATCCACTTGCAGAAACTCAGCCACTGAAAACCCTATGGAGCACAGTTCTATTCTGACACACACAGGGTCACCAAGAGTCGGAATCGATTCTACAGCAGCTGATTCTGCAGCAGCTGATTCGGGACAGCAGGTACTAAAACTGAAGTGTTGATAGTAATTATTCAAGATCTTTTGTATTCTAATTGTTGCAAGCTAAGTTTACAGTGATGAACTGCCATTGTTAAGCCAGTGTGCTAAGATCACCCCTGGTATTGTTTCGATTGTCGTGTATTTTGAGGGTAGGGGAGGGGTAGGAAGAGTGAGGCAGAGAGAAGAGAAAGCTTTTGAGCAGGGAAGGTGGGAGACGATGAGGGTGTGAACTAAGGCACTGGCAAAGGGAGTGGAAAGCAGCAGAGAGATGTTTGGGGCTGAATCAAAAGGACAAGATGACTGGGTGTTGGAGGGAAGGGAGCAGGAGCTAGAGTGACTTTGCAGCGTTGAAAGCAAATTAGACCCTGGTAATGAGACTGAAAAGGGCGGTTTGGAGAAGACCTTAGAATGGTGGTGTTAACTGCTGCAAATTGCTCCGAAATCTCTCTTTCATCTATTACTTCTCACCATGAATTTTCTGTTGAATGGACTAATGAAGTTAATAAACATCTCTAAGTAGTTAATCTTTCACAGGAAAAATTTAACAGGTCTTAGTGACTTACCCTAGCCAGTTTTAATGTTCCTGCTCCTAATTCAGTACATGGTACTCCTTAAAATTCCAAGTTCTTGAGGCATTCTTAATTTAAGTGCTCAGACTTTCTCATATCAGTAAGCTGGCTATATGGAGAATCTATTTCCTCATCTAGAAAGTGGAATTAGTATCACCCTGTCTACAAAATTGTTGTGAAGATGAAAATGCATTGGATATTTAAAGGGCCTGACACAATGCCTGGCTCAATAAATGCTATTTGCTATCGCCTTCCAAAGAGCTTTTTTTTAAAAATGCATTCATTCGACAAACATTTATTCAGCATTACTATTTCAGACACTGTGCTAAGTGCTGGGAGGCAGAGTTGCGTTTAGTCTTGGAAAACAAAGCTACAGTTTTTTTTTTTTTCATTTCTGAGCGCTGAAGTCCGGTCTGGTCCTCTACCCCAGTGTCCCTGCCCCACTGAACTGGGAGCTCCTGAGGGCAGAGAACTGTATGTGTTTGTCACCTTTGCATTCCCCAGCCTCAGCACATGTACTCATTAAATGTATGAATGAATATATGACCAAGGCCCAAGGAAGGAAGCCACTAATCTAAAAACAGGACTGGAGTCAGAGAACTGGAATGGGCATGGATGCTCAGCCATTAAGTGAATGTCCTAAAAGATGGTTCTGAAGGCAATTCCATGAATGTCGAGAGTCTGCTGGGCTGCCCCTTCCATGTGGCCCACCGCCCTAAGCTAGAATGGCTGTTGGAGGAGCAGGTGGGGTTCCTAAAGGGCAAGGGGCAGCATATGACAATGGTTAAGAGCTTCAGCTCTGGAATCATTTATACATATTACTATAATAAAGTGTGATGAATCTTCCAAGAGGAAAAATCCAAGATCCAAGATGTCAGAGACTGTAACAAGTGGACCTACCTAGCCTGAAGGTTCAGGGAAGAAAGGCCTCCTTGAAGAGCCCTGTAGTCGCCAGAGCACAACTAAGGGGTGAGCAGGGGCTGAAACTCCGCCTGTGTTCCATCCCTGAGCCGCGCACCTTGGTGCAAGGCTGTGTCTACCCCTAGAAGAAATTGTTTTCTTCATTCACATGAAGGCCCCACAGTTCACCAAGCCTTGCCCCCACAGTTCTAGACATCTGAAAGCTGAAAAATAAGTAGATGTTAGCCAGCAAAGTTTAAGCGAGAGGGACCAAGGAAGGGGAACAGCATGTGTTCCCCTGGGGGTTTTAAAAAGCCTCCTGTACTTTAAGAACAGATGGAAGTTCAGTGTGACTAGAGTGTAGAGCTCAAAGAGAAGACACAAGAGTGAGGATGGAAAGGTATTCATCATAGCCAGCATTTACTGAGATACTACTAGTTGCACTGTGCTGATGGCTCTCCATGGATTATTTTATTGAGATGTGAGAGGTTGAATTGCCCAAAGTCATAGTTAGGAAGTGGTGAAACTAGGATCCAAAGCCAGGTTTAACTCCCAAGCCTGTGCTCCAAACAACTTGTTCTGTTGCTTTCAAAGATTTGCAAGGGTTCGTTGCAAAGGGGTGAAACGGGAGGTAGGAAAGCCAGTTAGGAAATTGTTGCAGGTAGATACCCAGATACGAAATGATGCAGGGCTAAGATGGCCTTGGAAATGGAGAGAAGTGGATGGATTCCAGAGATATTTAGGAAAGAGAATCTATAGAACTTGGGGTTTGTTTGCACATGAAGGTCAATGATGATAAGAGAGAGGAGGAAAGGATGATTATTTTGTGCCATTGTGGATGGCATGTCATTTGCCAAGATAGAAAACAGAAGAGGAACAAATTTGAGAGGGAAGTGCATTTAGGACCCGTTAAGTTTGAAGCACCTGTGGGACATCCAAGTGGAGCCATCCAGTTGATGGTTCAATACTTGGGCCTGAGTGGGTGAGACCACCCAATGGCAGGGTGTAGAGTGAGAAGGGCAGAGAGCTTCTACTAGGCTAATTATGCTATAGCAGAAAAGGCTCTTCCCTAGATCCAGCAATTGCGCTTTGTAGAACATGATCTGACCCATAATTTAATTGAAACCTTTACAAGAGCTATTGTTAAAAGGCTTATAGAGTATCATATTAGAAACTAGAAGCAGAGACCTGTGAAGAGGAGGCATAAACTGGCAGCTGCATGGTAGAACATTGTCTGATACAGTGCCAGAAGATGAGCCCCTCAGGTTTGAAGGCATTCAAAATACAACTGGGTAAGAGCTGTTTCCTCAAAGTAGAGTCGACCTTAATGATGTGGATGGACTAAAACTTTTGGGATGTTCATTTACTGATGTGGCATGACTCAAAATGAGAAAAAAGAGCTGCAGACATCCATTAGTAACTAGAGTGTGGACGGTACAAAGCATGAATCTAGGAAGACTGGAAGTTGTCAAAAATGAAATGGAACACATAAACATCAATATCCTAGGCATTAGTGAGTTGAAATGGACTGGTATTAGCCATTTTGAATTGGATAATCACATGGTCTACAATGCTGGGAAGGATAAATTGAAGAGGAATGGCATCACATTCATCATCAAAAAGAATATTTCAAGATCTATCCTGAAGTACAACCCTGACGGTGATAGGGTAATATAAAAAAAGGAGGATACCATAGTCTATTTATTTAAAGAATGTTGTTGTTGTTGTTAGGTGCCGTTGAATGGGTTCCGACTCATAGTGACCCTATGTACAACAGAACAAAACTGCTCGGTCCTGCGCCATCCTCATAATCGTTGTTAAGCTTGAGCCCGTTGTTGCAGCCATGGTATCAGTCCATATCATCGAGAGTCTTCCTTTTTTTCACTGACCCGCTACTTTACCAAACATAATGTCCGTCTCCAGGGACTGGTCCCACCTGATAACGTCCAAAGTATGTGAGACGAAGTCTCGCCATCCTTGCTTCTAAGGTGCATTCTGGCTGTACTTCTTCCAAGACAGATGCGTTCGTTCTTCTGGCAGTCCATGGCATAGTCAATATTCTTCGCCAACACCACGATTCAAAGGCATCAATTCTTCTTTGGTCTTCCTTATTCACTGCCCAGCTTTCACATGTGTGTCAGGTGATTTAAAACGCCATGGCTTGGGTCAGGCACATCTTAGTCCTTAAGGTGACATCTTAGCTCTTGAACACTTTAAAGAGGTCTTTTGCCACAGATTTGCCCAGTGTAGTTGTAGTGCATTGTTTGACTTCTTGACTGCTGCTTCCGTGGACGTTGATTGTGGCTCCAAGTAAAATGAAATACTTGACAACTTCAATCTTTTGTCCATTTATCGTGATGTTGCTTACCGGTGCGGTTGTGAGGATTTTTGTTTTCTTTATGTTGAGGTGTAGTCCTTACTGAAGGCTGTAGTCTTTGATCTTAACCTTTAAGGACAGTTTTGCTGGTTTAAAGTCAAATGTTAACTTAAATATGATTCGTTCTGCATTTTCCATAGAACATATATGCTGGATAAAATATCACTAATATTATTATTATACAGTAAACTACTACCACTAGACTAATTCTGTGTATCATTCATGCAGAAGAATGAATGGATTAAAATCCAGTGGCAACATCAGTGGAGGCCTTAGCTTATCAGTGGCCCCTTTAAAATGTGATCTCTGAAGACAGTCTTTTCCAGATATGGGCAATTGAAGTTTACTTTATCTTACATAAAGTGCTATAAAAATGTGACTCTGAGCTATGTCTTCCCAGTCTGCTACCCCTAAGAAAACAAACAAACCCACTGCCATCAAGGCAGTTCCAACTCATAGTGACCCCATAGGGTTTCCAAGGCTGTTAAGTCTTTATGGAAGGAGACTACCACATCTTTCTCCCACGGAGCAGCTGGTGGTGGGTTTGAACCACTGACCTTTTGGTTAGCAGCTGAGCTCTTCAACCACTGTGCCACTAGGGCCCTTACCCTTAAGCCCCTCTGAATGGACATTCTGCACTACCTCTGTTGCAGTCATCATAATGAGATAGGATTTAGGCTTAGCTGCATTCACTTTGTTTCTCTTTCCTTTTAGCAAGCATCACAGATGGTCTCAACATGATGCGGCTTCTAAAGACTCAAGGATCACCCACCTTACTGGTCTGCAACGGAGAAGGCAGAAATGGGCATTCAAACACCACAGCTTCCATTCTGTTATTAATCACTCTGTAGACATGTGCCCCCACTGCAGGGCGTGAACTGCACCAAGGAGGACGTTCTTGGGCCCCCAAACCACCAGCACCCTTTCCTCACCCCACTGGAGAGGAAACAGAACCATGGCTTTTTACAGCTGCTGGTTGATCCTCTTAGCATTTGCCTGGCACACTTCTGCCTATGGGCCTGACCAGCGAGCTCAGAAGAAAGGGGACATTATTCTTGGAGGGCTCTTTCCTATTCATTTTGGAGTAGCAGCCAAAGATCAAGATCTAAAATCAAGACCGGAGTCCGTGGAATGTATCAGGTAAGAGAAGAAGCCATGTCTGAGAGTCACTTCTCTTCTGCGTGGTTGGAAAGAAGCTGCACCAAACCCAAAATCATACTGTTTTCAAAGTTGGCTCTCTTTTCAAAAAAGGTGATTGGTAATCATGCTGAAGTTTATTATATTTTCCTTTTATTAAGATTTCTTTCCAAAAATAAAATAGCAAGGATATTGAATAGAAAAACCCATGGCCTATGCCTTGTCATTTGGTAGCTGAGTCACTGTTGTTCACCTGGCGGCAGCGTTGCTTTAATGGAAGACTGAGCACCTAGAAGGAAATTTATTGTAGTTCTTGCAAGCCTGAGTCATAAAATCCCCCACTGACCTCATATGCCCCAATGGTCAGTCATACCTGAGTGTTGGCTCCCTCACTCTTGTTTTTTTAAAGGACCTTAGAGTTGAAAGTGGTTGACGTGACACGGGCACCCGCTCCTCAAAAGCAGTCCATAATGTTTTGAAACTGCTGCCATTAGAAAGTCTCATACAAATCTGAAAGGGGTTGCTAACTGCAGTGTAACCTTCAGAAGCTGCACAGAATACCTCTGTCATTTGACATCTCTTCAACCGTTTGAAGACAGCTAACGTGTCCCCTTAAATCTTTTTTCTCCCAGTCAAGTAGTTCCAGTTCACTCAATGATTCTTCTATGACATGATTTCCATACCCCTCATCGTCTAGCTGTCCTCCATCTGGATACTCCCTAAGTTATCGTGACCCCTTTAGAGTGTGGCATTCAGAACCAGGCAGGGCTCCTTCAAATAGAATATGACTTCTGCAGAGAACAACAGAACTGTATATATCACCTCCCTTGACCTGGACATCAGAGGCCATTACTGCATCCCAAGTCTTGATCCACCATCTGAGAGGGAGTGAGACTTTCTCTCTGGGCCGTGCAACTTCCAGAAAGGATGCAGCACTTTTCCCTGGTTTTTCTGATAGCTGGAAAATAAAAACGAAAACTAGAATTTTTCCAGCAAAACCAAATTGTGTCTGTTTTAATGAGAGCTAGTAAATTAGATTTTTCTTATGAATGTAGAAAAACTAAGTGCAGAATTTCACTGATGCTAATTATATCCTTCACAAAGCCCATGTGGACAGATATCCTCTGTATTGTATCCTGACGGACAACATTGTGTGTATATATTTATTTAGGATCAAGTAGGAAGCTTGCCCTGAAATAATCCTTTTAAAAAATCATATTAAAGAAAGAGGGTAGAGCCAGTTTACTAGCATATGTGTTTTATGTAAAGGAAGATTCTGCAGTATCTCTTAATAACTTTTCTAGTTTAAACCAAGCAGTTTTAAAGAAATATATGAACAAAACATAAATACTAGAGAGAACGACAAAAAGCAAACGTCACGCTAAAAGTTAGATCAGGACCTTTAGGAACCTGAATGATATAGGGGAGGATAACATGGTATTTCTTGTCTCCAGTAATTGAGTTCAAGTAACAGATCCTACAGTATAAAGGGAGAACCTGCTGAGTTGTTACCTTTTCTCCTTTGGGCACTGGTAGGCTAATTCAGCACATTTATTGAGCCTTTACTCTGAGCCAAGTCCTGGGATCATGAGAGCTATGTCACTGATCCTATTTCTCTTTGTTAATTTGCTTGATTTTTATTTTTTTTTTTTTCTTCTTTGAAAAGCAGTGCATGATCCTTAAAAAAAAAAAAAAAGAAGTTGTATAAATAAGTGAAAGCACACGATTTCAAAACTCATTATTCTATCACTTAGAAATAACCACTGTTTGATTTAGCCTTCCTGTGAGTATATATCTGCTTCCAAAAATGAGGTCACTCGCTTCCTTTTCCCCTTTGACCTCTAGGAATGTCATAGTCTCAGTCTGTGACTGCAACTCTGAGATTGTTTTTAGGCTGCTACATATTAAAATCCTAATCTAATTTATATTTTCCCTGGGCCCTTTTCTTTTTAAATGTATGTGTTACTTTTATTGAAGTGCTTCACATCAGCCATTTCAAATTCTTTGCCAGATAAGGCATATATAAATTATTAATTACATTACTGATAACAGTCTTTATTCTTATTATTGCTCCCTGAGTCTGTGAGAAGCGCCATGGTTACCTCATTTCATCATCCTCACAGCCACTCTATGAGAGAGGTAATCTCCTCGTTTTACAGCAGACTTTGAGGCTCAAGGAGCACAACGTCACAAAACCCAGGAGTAACAGAGCATATTCAAATCCAGCTTTGCCTAGTTAGTACGCGGAAGTGGTTGACCAAAAAGCTTCACACTTTCCTCAATTTCTTCTTTCTTCCAGGTATAATTTCCGTGGGTTTCGCTGGTTACAAGCTATGATATTTGCCATAGAGGAGATAAACAGCAGCCCGGCCCTTCTTCCCAACATGACGCTTGGATACAGGATATTTGACACGTGCAACACCGTTTCTAAGGCCTTGGAGGCCACCCTGAGTTTTGTTGCCCAGAATAAAATCGATTCTTTGAACCTTGACGAGTTCTGCAATTGCTCAGAGCACATCCCTTCTACTATCGCTGTGGTGGGAGCAACTGGCTCGGGCATCTCCACGGCCGTGGCAAACTTGTTGGGGCTCTTCTACATCCCCCAGGTACCCATATCTTCTTAGCTGGAACAGTGTGGGTAGGGGTCAGGAAAGCAAGCTTGGAAGGGTGCCACACCCAGTGTCCATGGGTTTTGGTATTTTCCCATCTCTGACTTTACATTGGTACAAAAGACCTTTTATTCAGTCAGGTCACTGTACCATGACCATCTGGGATTTCCGAGACCCTCCTCTTCTTCCAAGCTAACTGAAACACGAGTAGTTCAGAAGGCCTTGTGATGCCACATAACTGAAGCTATAAATCCATGCAGAGGTCCTTCAGTGGTAGAATTCTCACCTTTCATGCAGAAGACTGGGGTTCAGTATCCGGCCATTACACCGCAAGCACAGCCACCGCCTGTCCGTCTATGGAGATGATGCTGAATAGGTTCCAGTGGAGCTTCTAGACTAAGACAAACTAAGAAGAAAAGCTTGTAGATCTATTTTCAAAAAAATCAGCCAGTGAAAGCCGTATGGCTCACAATGGTCCAATCCTGTTATGCACGGGCTTGCCATGAGTCAAGGGCCAAATTGACTCTTACAGACTCTACTCATTTCCAAAATTATTTAAGTCAGCACCTTATTCTCCCACTCACTTCAGTGAAGTTGTTCCGTAGATTTGCAATATATTAAGATTCTTTTGTCACATTCTTCATTGTATACTGGGACTCCCTGATCTTCTAAGTGATTTTTCTTAAATTTAATTCGTTAGAGTTTACTTTCTATTCTGTAAAGCTGTATAGGCTTTGACAAATGTGTAATGCCTTGTATTCACCATAAATGTATCATACAGAATAGTTGCCCTACCCTAAAAAATCAGTGTTCTGCTGCTGTTCATAAGGGTTCACTGGCCAGTTTTTTCAGAAGTAGACCACCAGGTCTGTCTTCCTAGTCTGTCTTAGTCTGGAATCTCCACTGGAACCTGTCCACCAGGGGTGAACCTGCTGGTATTTGAAATGCCAGTGGCATAGCTTCCAGCATCACAACAACACACAAGCCACCACAGTACCACAGACTGACAGATGCATGGTATAACATTGTCTGATACAGTGCCAGAAGATGAGCCCCTCAGGTTTGAAGGCATTCAAAATACAACTGGGGAAGAGCTGTTGCCTCAAAGTAGAGTTGACCTTGATGTGGGTGGAGTAAAATTTTTGGGATGCTCGTTTACTGATGTGGCATGACTCAAAATGAGAAGAAAGAGCTGCAGACATCCATTAGTAACTGGAATGTGGACTGTACAAAGCATGAATCTAGGAAAATTGGAAGTTGTCAAAAATGAAATGGAACACATAAACATCAACATCCTAGGCATTAGTGAGTTGAAATGGACTGGTATTGGCCATTTTGAATCGGATAATTATATGGTCTGTGATGCTGGGAAGGATAAATTGAAGAGGAATGGCATCGCATTCATCATCAGAAAGAATGTTTGAAGATCTATCCTGAAGTACAACCCTGACGGTGATAGGATAATATCCATATGCCTACAACGAAGACCAGTTAATATATTACTGAAATTCACACACCAACCACTAATGCCAAAGATGAGGAAACTGAAGATTTTTACCAACTTCTGCAGTCTGAAATTGATCAAACATGCAATCAGGATACACTGATAATTACTGGTGACTGGAATGCAAAAGTTGGAAGCAAAGGAGGATCGGTAGTTGGAAAATATGGCCTTGGGGATAGAAACAACACGGGAGATTGCATGACAGAATTTTCCAAGACCAACAACTTATTAATTGCAAATAGCTTTTTTCAACAACATAAACAGTGACTATACACATGAACCTCACCAGATGGAAAACACAGAAATCAAATCTGCTATGTCTGTGGAAAGAGATATTGGAAAAGCTCAATATCATCAGCCAGAATAAAGCCAGGGGTCGACTGCCGAACAGATCGTCAGTTGTTCATATGCAAGTTCAAGTTGAAGCTGAAGAAAATTAAAACAAGTCCATGAGAGCCAAATTATGACCTTGAGTATATCCCACCTGAGTTTGGAGACCATCTGAAGACTAGATTTGACGCATTGAACATAATGATCGAAGACCAAATGAATTGTGAGATGACATCAAGAACAGCATACATGGAGAAAACAAAAGGACATTAAAAAAAAAAAAAAACAGAACTGGGAAGATAGAAAAGACTAAAATGGATGTCAGAAAAGACGCTAAAAATTGCTCTTCAACATAGAGTAGCTAAAGCGAATGAAAGAAATGATGACATAAAAGAGCTGAATAAAATATTTCAAAAGACAGCTCGAGAAGACAAAGTAAAGTATTGTAATGAAATGTGCAAAGACCTGGAGTTAGAAAACCAAAGGGGACGAACATGCTGAGCATTTCTCAAGCTGAAGAACTGAAGAAGAAATTTAAGCCTCGAGTTGCAATTTTGAAGGATTCTACAGGGAAAATGTTGAACGACACGGAAAACATCAAAAGAAGGTGGAAGGAATACACAGAGTCACTGTACCAAAAAGAATTAGTTGATGTTCAACCGTTTCAGGAGGTAGCATATGATCAAGAACTGATGGTATTGAAGAAAGAGGTCCAAGCTGCACTGGAGGCATTGATGAAAAACAAGGCTCCAGGAATTGATGGAATACCAATTGAGATGTTTTAACAAATGAATGCAGGGCTGGAGGTGCTCACTTGTCTATGCTAAGAAATTTGAAAGACACCTACCTGGCCAACCAACTGGAAGAGATCCATATTTGTGCCCATTCCAAAGAAAGGTGATCTAACAAAATGTGGAAATTATCAAATAATATCATTAATATCACTTGCAAGTAAAATTATGCTGAAGTTAATTCAAAAATGGTTGTAGCAGTACATCAAGAGGGAACTGCTAGAAATTCAAGCTGGATTCAGAAGAGAATGTAGAACAGGGGATATCATTGCTGATATCATATGGGTCTTGGCTGAAAGCAGAGAACACGAGAATGATGTTTACCTGTGTTTTATTGACTATGCAAAGGCATTTGACTATGTGGATCATAACAAATTATGGACACATTGTGAAGAATGGGAATTCCAGAACACTTATAATTGTGCTTATAAGGAACCTGTACATAGACCAAGAGACAGTCATTCTAACAGAACAAGAGGATATTGCATGGTTTAAAATTAGGAAAGATATGCATCAGGGTAGTATCCTTTCACCATATTTATTCAGTCTGCATGCTGAACAAATAATGTGAGAAGCTGGACTGTATGAAGACTGTGGCATCAGGACTGGAGGAAGACTCATAAACAACTTGCGATACGCAGATGACACATCCTTGCTTGCTGAAAGAGAAGAGGACTTCAGGCACTTACTGATGAAGATCAAAGACCACAGCCTTCGGTGTGGATTACATCTCAATATAAAACAAAAATCCTCACAACTGGACCAATAAGCAACATCATGATAAATGGAGAAAATATTGAAATCAAGAATCTCATTTTACTTGGATCCACAATCAACACCCATGGATGCAGCTGTGAAGAAATCAAATGACATATTAGGGATGGAAGGGGTGGGGATGGAAAAACACTAAATAGACAATAGATAAGTGGTAACTTTGGTGAAGGGTAAGACAGTACACAATACTGGGGAAGACAGCACAGCTTGTACAAGACTAGGTTCTGAAAGCTCTATAGACACATCCAAATTCCCTGAGGGACTGAATGGCTGGGATGGGGGCAGTGGGGACCATGGTCTCGGGGAACATCTAGCTCAATTGGCATAACATAGCTTATAAATGTTCTACATTCTACTTTGTTGAGTAGCTTCTGGGTCTTAAAAGCCTGTGAGTGGCCATCTAAGATACTCCACTGAACTCATCCCTGTCTGGAGCAAGGGAGAATGAAGAAAATGAGATACAAGGGAAAGATTAGTCCAAAGGACTAATGGACCACAACTACCACAACCTCCACCAGTCCGAGTCCAGCACAACTAGATGGTGCCTGGCTACCACCACTGACTGCTCTGACAAGGATCACAATAGAGGATCCCAGACAGAGCTGGAGAAACATATAGAACAAAATTCTAACTCACAAAAAAAGACCAGATTTACTGGCCTGACAGAGACTGGAGAAACCCCAAGAGTATGGCCCCCGGACACCCTTTTAGCTCAGTAATGAAGTCAGTCTTGAGGTTCACCCTTCAGCCAAAGATTAGACAGGCCCGTAAAACAAAATGAGACTAAAGGTGCACACCAGCCCAGGGGCAAGGACTAGAAGGCAGGAGGGGACAGGAAAGGTGGTAATAGGGAACCTAAAGTCAAGAAGGGAGAGTGTTGACGTGGGGTTGTTAACCAATGTCATAAAACAATATGTGTACTAACTGTTTAATGAGAAGCTAGTTTGTTCTGTAAACCTTCATCTAAAGTACAATAAAAAAAAAAAATCAAACGACATATTGCATTGGGCAAATCTACCGCAAAAGACCTCTTCGAAGTTTTGAAAAGCAAAGATGTCACTTTGAGGACTAAGGTGCACCTGACCCAAACCATGGTGTTTTCAGTTGCCTCATATGCATGTGAAAACTGGACAATGAATAAGGAAGATGAAGAAGAATTGATGCCTTTGAATTCTGGTGTTGGTGAGGAATATACCATGGACTGCCAGAAGAATGAACAAGTCTGTCTTGGAAAAAGTATAGCCAGAATGCTCCTTGAAAGCAAGGATGGCGAGACTTCACCTCATATACTTTGGACACATTTTCAGGAGAGACCAGTCCCTGGAGAATGACATCACGCTCGGTAAGGGAGAGGGTCAGCAAAAAAAGAGGAAGACCCTCAACAAGATGGATTGCCACAGTGGCTGCGATAATGGGCTCAATCCTAACAACGATTGTGAGGATGGCACAGGACTGGGCAGTGTTTTGTTTTGTTGTACATAGGGTCGCTATGAGTTGAAACTGACTCGACCGCACCAAACAACCACCACCACCCTAAAAAAAAAAAAAAAAAAAAAAAACCCTCCACTCATCATCTGTTCAACTCTGCCCTCTACCACCACCCCAACCCCTGGCTACCTGTTTATCTGTAGTTTTGCTTTTCCAGAATGTCACATAATTGGAGTCATACCGTATACAGCTTTTTAAGGCTACTTCTTACATTTAGCAATATATATTTAAGATTCATCCATGTGTTTTCATGGTTTGATAGCTCATTTCTTTTTAGGACTGAGTAATATTTTATTGGATTCTTTCATTTAAAGATACAGGTTGAATTCATCACAAAGCAGTTGGTATTTTATGAGCTTCATCTCCTGAAATACCTAATACATTTTTTAGCTGACATACATTTATTTATTCATTTAGCAAGCAGATAGATGCTAAGTCTACTATAACACCAAATAAATGAGTAAATTCATAAAGTATTTTTTTAACTTCTTAACAAGTAGTTTTACTGTCATATAGACTCAGCTCAATCTCAACAATGTCAACTAGACCTTCAGTATTCTTCTGAACTTCTTTTAAAATATCTCGTATAAAACTTTGTCTTATTTTTTAAAGTGTTCAATTATTTTATTTCCCATTCCATTCTTTTAGTAAATGAGCTTTCTTTTGCCTTTACTAAAAGAAATGAGACCATATGATGTAAATCCCACCTCTCAAACCCCAAATCTTGTCTCTAATCCTATTTCCCTAAAAGTCTCTGCCTCTCAACTATCTGGTTGAAAGTTTAGGTCAAAGGGAAGCAAAACATATTTTTTCTGAAATCAGGAACTTACTAAATCATTGTCTTGCACATTCTTGAAATGCAGAATATTCTGCTTCATTCAACAAGTATTTGTTGAGCATATATGAACAGGTAGCCTCCACCCTGCAGAAGCTCAGCCGTGGTGGTGAGATGGTTGCATTTGCAGATACTAACAATTCACTAAAACAAGTGCTTAATAAACAGTTGCTTCAAGTAAAAAGAGGAAAAGAAAGAAAAAAAAAAGACAGCAAACTCTACATGCCATTCTATAAACTGATTTTTCCCTTACTACTATAAAGTAGACCTCTTTTCATGTTAATGTTTGTAGATCTGTGACATCATTTTATTATAGTCAAATGTTGGAAGCAACCTAAAGGCCCATGGATGGAGGATTAGCTCAATCGGGATAAGTCCCTTAAATAAAAATTTAAATTAAATTATAAACCACACTTTAATTTTTTTTAATGTTTAATATTTAAAATTTGTAAGTGTACTTTGATAAATTCACATTTCTATGTTGGGAGGTCTCTCTTTCCTTGGTGTTGGACATTATCCCTTTATATACATGTGACAACTGAGAAAGTCTTGTCATCATTTCCAGAATTCTTACTTCGGGGAATTAAAGGTGTTTCCCCTGGGGAAGCCCTGGCTCCGTAACTCTTGTGCCAAAGTGATTTGACAAAACCCACATTAGTAAATGTATGGGGCAAGATGCAAATACGCATCTTTAAATTTAGCATATTGCCCAGTAAAATGGGATTGCATAAGCTATTTGGAAATATTTTAAAAACACAGTTGAAGTAAGTTGTGACCCATGGCCAATACGTGTTAAGATGTAATTGTCATCAAGTAAACAAAGACCATGAAGAAGAGATGTTAAATTCTTTGTAGTTTGGATGGAGGAGAAAGTTAAGCTGAATGTGAATTATGAATGTGCTAAGAAGGTAACTGCAGTGATTATCAGTCAAATCAGTGTAAGTTTATATACAGCCATGGTTCTCTGCCATAGCTGAGTGTTGGAGTCACATGGGGAGGTTTAAAAATATTGATGCCTGGGTACCACCCACCCAAGAGATTCTGATTTAATTGACCAGAGATGCAGCCAGGACAAAGGGAGTTTTGAAAGCTCCCTGGGCAAGTCTAATGCACAGCCAGGGCTGGGAACATTTGCTCTGCAGAGCGGGATCACAGGCCCAGTGTATTTCTTATGCCAGCCACGCCACCATGTGGGTGGAACAAGCAAACCAGCTAGAATACAGTGGTTAGAACAGTTTTCTGAATCATTCATGAAATTCTCCCATCTTAACGTTACAAAAGTTTTCTATATTTTCAAGGGTTTTTTTTTTTTTTAAAAAAAAAAGGACAGACAGTAGTATTTGCCCTGCTTTTCTAGTTTATTTGCTTTTTAAAAACTGGACAAATATTTTAAATACATCCTTTAAAAGAACACATCTATGAGGAAAAATTTTGTTTTTTAATTTTTATCCCTTTAAGACCCTTTTAAATCCAGTTTTCAAAGTAAGATTTAGAATCAAGTAATGATGGATTTACAAAATATCCAGGTAGGACTTGCATTTACAAATCTTGATCCAGAAGCCTGCAGTTTGGGTCTGCAAACAGAGCTTTCTAGAAAACAGTAACAGCTAAACAAATCGCTTAATTTTTTTCTGTGATTTTTATTTATTTAAATTGTTGAAATGGTGTATGACTGTGTCTATTTTCACCTGTGTGTGTGTGTGTGTGTGTGTGTGTGTGTGTGTGTGTGTGTGTGTGTGTATTTTAACCACTTACCTCATGAACTGCTGTTGTAGAGCAAGAAGGTGCTTATTTTGATAAAAGAAAAAAGTTGTCAGCTTCACATTACAGCTTCCAAAAATCAAAGCTCTTGTCAGGAAAGGGCATGCCTACATTTAGCAAAGTAGGTCCATTTCTTTCATTGACCAAATGTCTTTTATGTTCTTAGTGTAGAAACTATTTTTTCATGCAAAGGAACGTATTGGAAAATTTCATTTTAAAACACTGAACATGTAAAACTAATTGCTTCAGTTGTGAGCATAATTAAAAAGGTGTTTCTGTCTATTCCCCAAAATGTCTTGAAATTATTTCCAGAAGAAGTTTTAAAACTGTAGAAAACCAGGGCGCAAGAGACGTTGAACGTGTATGTCTTCATTACCTAGAAGAAATTCCATCAAGTGTAAACATGTTTTGGCTTTGGTTCTTTAGAAGGAATAGTCCAGTCACTTGGAACTTCCTAGCTGGTGAGCCACAATACATTGGAGTGCTGCAGATGGGTCAAAGCTGTGCCAAGACATTGACCCTCTCCAGCTTTGGGGTGGCTAGGTAGGGCATGGGGTGATTGGAGCACCCCCTCCCAGGGCTGATCAGCCTCCTCCATTTATTCTGTTTTCTACATTTGCCATGGTGTGAAAAAAGTTAAGAAGCAGCTCTGGTTGATGGTTGAACTCACTGGAAAGCCAGGAGAGGAAAGGATGTTTTCCTGACCACATTTAATAATGACATCATTGTTCCTGTGGTGATGGGAATCCAGCCTAATGAGCCTCAATGGCTAACTGAGCCTAAATGATAAACAAGAGTTCTCAGAAATTGCTGCAATTGAGGTTAGTTTTATCTAAAGCATGGGAGGGGAAAATGGAAGGCCAGGAGGAGGGGATACCTGGAGGACGGGAAGAGAGAAATTAGGCAATAGAGAAAGGAAAACCCTTGGGGCTTCACTGAAGAACCTTAGGTTCATAATCTACAAAACCAAATCAGTTGCTGTCAAGTCAGTTGCGACTCCTGGTGACCACATGTGTGTCAGAATAGAACTGTGCCCCATAGGCTTCTCAGTGACTGATTTTTCTGAAGTAGATCACCAGGCCTTCTTCTGAGGAGCCTCTGGGTGGACTAGAACCTCCAACCTTTCGGTTAGCAGCCAAGTACATTAACTATTTGCATTACTCAGGGACTCCCTCATAACCCACAACCCAAACCAATAACGAGTTGCTGTCGAGTCAACTCTGACTCCTGGTGACCTCTTGTGTCGGAGTAGAACTGTGCTCCATAACATTTTCAGTGGCTGATTTTTTGGAAGTAGATCACCCAGGTGCTTCTGGGTAGACCTGAGCCTCCAACCTTTTGGTTGACAGCCGAGCTGCTTACTACTTGCATCACCCAGGGACCCCTCATAGCCCTTTAAAAAAAAAAAATGCCACTGAGTTGATTCCAACCCATAGTGACCCTATAAGACAGAGTGGAATTGCCTCATGGGGTTTCCAAGGCTGTGGTCTTTATGGTAGTGTAGTGGTTAAGAGCTCAGCTGTTAACCAAAAGGTCGGCAGTTTGAATCCACCAGCCACTCCTTGGAAACACTGTTGGGCAGTTCCTATAGGGTCACTATGAGTTGGAATTGACTGGACAGCAGTGGGTTTGTTTTTTGTTTTGTTTTTTTATCTTTATGGAAGCAGACTGCCAGCTCTTTCTCCTGCAGAGCAGCTGGTGGGTTCGAACCACTGACCTTTTGGTTAGCAGCTGAGTGCTTAACCACTGCACTACCAGGGCTCCTTAGAGGTAGGTTTGTTATTAGGTGCCGTTAAGTCAGTTCCAACTCATAGCGACCCTATGTACAACAGAACAAAACACCACCCTGTCCTGTGCCATCCTCACAATGCTTGCTATGCTTGAACCCATCATTGCAGCTTCTGTGTCAGTCCGTATTGTTGAGGGTCTTCCTCTCTTTTGCTTACCCTCTGCTTTACCGAGCTTTCATGTCCTTCTCCAGGGACTGGTAGGTTAGGGGAAGCTAAAACACTCAGATCAGATCCTGGGCCCAACAAGCAGAAGGTGTGCACATGGATATATTATAACCAGTGAGGCAGCACAGAAGAGGTTAGAAGAAACTAAACAGTTTGTAAGGATGCTCCTTGAAAGAATAAGTAGATCCTACTGTTGTTGGGTTGATTTTATGATCAAATCTGTGTTTGAAGGTAACACTGTGAAGAAAATCTAAAACAGTTTATATGTGTGAACATATATGAGTGGGTTTCCTAGGATTTTAGTAATCCCTTAAAAAAACAACACCCACTGCCGTTGAGTCAATAGAACAGAGTAGAACTGCCCCATAAGGGTTTCCAAGGAGCAGCTGGTGGATTTGAACTGCCAACCTTTTGGTTAGCAGCCAAGCTGTTAACCACTGTGCCACCAGAGCTCCAGTAATCCCTTACTCCCTTTATAATAGATAACAGCTGATCTGATTTTTTGAGCACCTGTTTTAAATCCGGCACTGGGTACACATATTCTGTCATTTAATATTCATGGGAGTGCTGCAAGGTAAGTATTAATTATTATACAGTTAAGAAAATGAGGCTTTAAGTGGCCAGGCAGATTATTCGAGGTCAATTATCTCCTAAATTGCAGAAATGGGATTCAACCTCAAGTCTATTCTGCTTTTAAAGTCCAGCAGATTTCCTCCTTGCAGACTGCCTCCCCTTATGGTATCCAGAGAGAGAACATGCCTCTTCCCATTTTATTACCTACACACGTGCACAATGTGGGGAACCTCTTGTAATCCATGATATAAAACCAACTCATTGTCCCATCCCAAAAAATACACCAGGAGTTAGAAGCTCCCTCGTAGACTGACAGGTGCTTGGGTGCTCACCCTGTAGTGGAACAGATTCTGGTTGTTCTCACTCTTTCATCCTGTCTGCAGAGAACAGCCTGTCCGACTGATGCATGCTTAAAAAGCCATGTCCACAACAGCCTTGAAGCTCGCTTGGCACCCCACTCACTCACTCACTCACTCATTCATTCTGTGTCCTTGTTTTTTTCCAGGTCAGCTACGCCTCCTCCAGCCGACTCCTCAGCAATAAGAATCAGTTCAAGTCCTTCCTCCGTACCATCCCCAACGATGAACACCAGGCCACGGCCATGGCAGACATTATCGAGTATTTCCGCTGGAACTGGGTGGGCACAATTGCGGCTGATGATGACTATGGCCGGCCAGGAATTGAGAAGTTCCGAGAGGAAGCTGAAGAGAGGGACATCTGCATTGACTTCAGCGAACTCATCTCCCAGTACTCGGATGAGGAAGAGATCCAGCAGGTAGTGGAGGTGATCCAGAATTCCACGGCCAAAGTCATTGTTGTTTTCTCCAGCGGCCCAGACCTTGAACCCCTCATAAAGGAGATCGTCAGGCGCAATATCACGGGCAGGATCTGGCTGGCCAGTGAGGCCTGGGCCAGCTCCTCCTTGATAGCCATGCCAGAATACTTCCATGTGGTCGGAGGCACTATTGGATTCGGCCTGAAGGCAGGGCAGATCCCAGGGTTCCGGGAATTCTTGCAGAAAGTACATCCCAGGAAGTCTGCCCACAATGGTTTTGCCAAGGAGTTTTGGGAGGAAACATTTAACTGCCACCTCCAAGAAAGTGCTAAAGGACCCTTACCTGTGGACTCTTTACTCAGAGATCACAAAGAAGGTGGCAGCAGGTTAAGCAACAGCTCCACTGCCTTCCGACCTCTCTGTACAGGGGATGAGAACATCAGCAGTGTCGAGACCCCTTACATGGATTACACACATTTACGGATATCCTACAATGTGTACCTGGCAGTCTACTCCATTGCTCATGCCCTGCAAGATATATACACCTGCTTACCTGGGAGAGGGCTCTTCACCAATGGTTCCTGTGCAGATATCAAGAAAGTTGAGGCTTGGCAGGTAAGTCCTTAACTTAGATAACATTTCTGTATGTGATGAAGTGGAGCCCTGGGTGGTGCAAATGGTTAATTTACTTGGCTGCTAATTGAAAGACTGAAGGTTCGAGTCCACCCAGAGGTGCCTCAGAAGAAAGGCCTGGTGATCTACTTCTGAAAAATCAGCCATTGAAAACTCTGTGGTGCACACTTCCACTGTGATACACATGGGGTCACCATGAGTCAGAATCAACTCAAAGACAACTGGTAAACTGGTGTCATGAAGCAGAGTTGGGCTGATCCAGGCAAAAAAGATAAAATGGTTACCTCAAAAAGGCAGTATCTAAATGAGGCCACTAAATGTAGTTTTTTATTCAAACTACCTTTTCAAATACCTGAGCAACTGACTTCTGCAAAATAGATAGTAATTTCATTTGATTCTCTGTTTAAGGTCCTGGCTCAACTTTTCTTTAGTCTGGTTCAAAGTACTTAAAATGTGGCCCCTGAAGGTTTTCACATGCCCTGGAACAGATTTAGTATTGAGCAGGGTGTTTTTCTAATTCCTGAAGATATTGCTCCCTTGAGAGTAACAAGTTTTGTTGAGTACCTATTACATTTCATACAGTAAGGGGCATGAAGCTGGTGAAACTGTGTTCATTCCCCACTCACAGCTCTGCTGGACCACCCAACAGGCCAACTAAGCACGAGCTGAGGACACAAGAAGACCAAGAGCACATAAAGTATCTCTTCTTAAAAGCATTTTATCTTGGATATTACAAAATGAAGCACTGAAATAGCTATCACAGAAAAAATTTAGAACTTAGGTGGAGTTTCTACACTTATTTTGTAGTGTCTAAGCAAAAAGTGTCTAAGCAAAAAATTATAGCTAGAACAACTTGGTATATAGAACCTAGCCACCACAGACCTCTAGGAAAAGATACCGAGAAACAAAGAGTGTACAACTTAAGACTGACATTGTAGGGATTTTCCTGGGATGAGAAGGAGAGACTGTCTGGACTGGTAGGGTGAGGCAGGACTTGCCAGTTCTCAGCCCTTGTTTTATGGGAAAATCTTGCTCAGATGTCATTGTTGGCTAAAATTTCTAAAGTCTGTGGTATTCTCAAAGCTTCCTTCCTCCTACTGCAACCCCACCCTGGCAGAGAAAGAGGAGTTTAATGAAAGTCAAAGACTAAAAGGACTTCGGAAGCCACGATGCTAAGGTGTGGAATTTTAAGAAGGAGGAATAAAGGGACAATCTTTGGGTGGTAATTACTATTCTCTCTCTTTCCTCTCGTCCCTTCCATGTCTCTTGGAAGGAGGGGCCTAGCTCTTGAAGAGCCTGAAGGACCAGGGTGGGGTTGAAGGGAAAAAGAGGCTTCCAGAGGGCAGTTTTAGCCAGTTCTGCTCTTTAATGACTCCCCTCCCAGAGAAGGAAGTAAGATCCAGATGGGCAAGGCCTAGGAGAAAGAAGTCAAGAGTTATGCTATAGTCAGCACTGGGACTTTTAGCTGCATGCCATAGAAAACCAAAACCAAACTGGCTTAGATAGAGAAAGGAAATTTAATGGCTCGCGACACTGACAATTTCAGAAATATTCCAGGTACAACCAGATTCTTTCTTTCTTTCTTTCTTTTTTATTGTGCTTTAAGTGAAAGATTACAGTTCGAGTTAGTCTCTCATACAAAAATTTATACACACATCGTTATGTGACCCTAGTTGCTCTCCCTGTACTGTGACAGCACACTCCTCCTTTCCACCCCCCGTTTTCCCGTGTCCATTCAACCAGCTCTTGACCCTCTCTGACTTCTCATCTGGCCTCTGGACAGGGGCTGCCCATTTAGTCTTATGTATCTATTTGAGCTAAGAAGCACACTCTTCACGAGTATCATTTTATGTCCCATAGTCCAGTCTAATCTTTGTCTGAAGAGTTGGCCTCAGGAATGGTTTTAGTTTTGGGCTAACAGAGAGACCAGGGACTATGTCTTCCGAGGTCCCTCCAGTCTTAGTACAACCATTAAGTCTGGTCTTTTTACTAGAATTTGAGTTCTGCACCCCACTTTTCTTCTGCTCAGTCAGGGACTCTCTGTTGTGTTCCCTGTCAGGATAGTCATTGGTTGTAGCCTGGCACCATCTAGTTCTTCTCATCTCAGGCTGATGGAGTCTTTGGTTTATGTGGCCCTTTCTGTCTCTTGGGCTAATATTTTCCTTATGTCTTTAGTGTTCTTCATTCCCCTTTGCTCCAGATGGGTTTGGACCAACTGACACATCTTAGATGGCTGCTTCCTAGCTTTTAAGACCCCAGACACCACTAACCAAAGTGGGATGCAGAACATTTTCTTAATAAACTTTGTTATGCCAGTTAACCTAGATGTCCCCTGAAACCATGGTCCCCAGACCCCCACCCTTGCTACTCTGTCCCTCGAAGTGTTTGGTTGGATTCAGGAAAATTTTTAGCTTTTGGTTTAGTCCAGTTGTGCTGACTTCCCCTGTAGTATGTGTTGTCCTTCCTTTCACCTAAAATAATTTTTGTCTACTCTCTAGTTAGTGAATATCCCTCCCCCTTCCCTACTCACCCTCATAACTATCAAAGAATGTTTTCTTCTGTGTTTAAACCTTTCTTGAGTTCTTACATTAGTGGTCTTATATAATATTTGTCCTTCTGCGACTGACTAAATTCGCTCAGCATAATGCCTTCCAGATTCCTCCATGTTATAAGATGTTTCACGGATTCATCATTGTTCTTTATTGTTGCATAGTATTCCATTGTGTGGATATACCATAACTTGTTTATCCATTCATCCATTGATGGGCACCTAGGTTGTTTCTGTCTTTTTGCTATCATGGACAGTGCTGCAGTGAACATGGGTGTGCATATATCTATTCATGTGATGGCTCTTATTTCTCTAGGATATATTCCAAGGAGCAGGATTGCTGGATTGTATGGTACTTCTATTTCTAGCTTTTTAAGGAAGTGCCAAATCGATTTCCAAAGTGGTTGTACCATTTTACGTTCCCACCAACAGTGTATAAGTGTTCCAGTCTCTCCACAACCTCTCCAACACTTATTATTTTGTGTTTTTTGGATTAATGCTAGCCTTGCTGGGATGAGGTGGTATCTCATTGTAGTTTTGATTTGAATTTCTCTAATGGCTCATGATCGTGAGCATTTCCTCAAGTGTCTGTTAGCCACCTGAATGTCTTCTTTGGTGAGGTGCCTGTTCATAACTTTTGCCCATTTTTTAATTGGGTTATTTGTCTTTTTGTTGTTGAGGTTTTGCACTGTCTTGTAGATTGTAGAGATTAGATGCTGATCAGATTTGTCATAGCCAAAAAATTCTTCCCAGTCTGTAGGTTGTCTTTTTACTATTTTGACAACCAGATACTTTTGTCTCCATCTCTTGATTCCTTACTTCTCAGGTTTGGCTTTGTTTTCAGCCTCTGTAACAGCTTCAGGCTCATAACCTCTTTACTGCTGGTAGTATCAGTAGAAAAGGGAGTTTTTCTCAAGAGCATCAGTAAAAGTCCCAGAAGTCATGTTGATTGGCCATCCTGGGTCATGTGCCCATCCCTGAACCAATCACTGTGTCCATAATATTCAGTGCTCTGATTCCAAGACTGGGCCATATGCCCTCTCTGAAGCTAGGAGTAGAGTCCTTCCAAACTATATAGACTGAAAATAAGGGAGAAGTCAATCTCCAAAGGGAAATCTCAAAAGAAGGCTGAAACAGAAGCAAAACAGCCAAAACAAAATTCCACTACACAGACACCTCAGTTTGACAATAGTCCATGTAAAGATGTTTCCTCCTGGCTCACACGTGGTCTGGCACAGTTCATCCAGGAAAGGAGACCAGATAGAAAAATGGACTCAGAGCTCCAGGGGAGAAATAATATGTGGACATTTTCTAGAATGCTCTCTGTGCTTGCTCTGAGTCTCCCTTGGGCCCTTGGAATCAAGGTTGTTGGATGGACTTTCTGGAATTTAAGATGTTGGCCATGTCTATATCAGGAGATTGGACAAGTAATTATTCACTCTATTAAGACCTACATGGAAACCTGTCACTTATACAGTCTAATCCAAATATCTTATACTGGAATTCCAAGCCTGCCTTCTCCCAATTCTTCTCTTATAAGCCAAACTGCCTGGTGCCTCCCCACACATTATTTACTAGTTTTTGGCACAGCATCTTTGCTTAAGCTAAATCCCATACTTCAAGGGCAGTTTTTGTTTCTCCTATTCCATTGTCTAAGGAGTCCTTGGGAGACACAAATGATTAAGCACTTGACTACTAACCAAAATGTTGGTGGTTCACACATAAATAAAAGGAAAGAAAAGAATCACATGATCATCTCAATGGACACAGAAAAGGCATTTGACAAAGTCCAACACCCATTCCTGATAAAAACTCTCAATAAAATACGTATAGAAGGGAAATTTCTCAACATAATAAAGGGCATCTATGCAAAACCTACAGCCAACATCATTCTTAATGGAGAGAGGCTGAAAACACTCCCCTTGAGAACAGGAAAAAGACAAGGATGCACTTTATCACCACTCCTATTTAACATTGTGCTGGAAGCCCTAGCTAGAGCAATAAAGCAAAAAAAAGAAATAAAGCGCATTCACATTGGTGATGAAGAAGATAAACTGTCTCTATTTGCAGATGATATGATACTATATGCAGAAAGCCCAAAAGACTCCACGAGAAAACTACTGGATCTAATAGATTCGGTAGAGTAGCAGGGTACAAGATAAACATACAACAATCAGTTGGATTCCTATACACCAATAAAGAGAATGATGACATCAGGGAAACAATACCATTTATAATAGCCTCTAAAAAAAATAAAATATTTAGGAATAAATCTAACCAGGGATGTAAAAGACCTATACAAAGAAAACTACAAAACACTACCACAAGAAACCAAAAGAGATCTACATAAATGGAAAAACATACCATGCTCATGGATAGGTAGACACAACATTGTGAATGACAATTCTACCCAAAGCAATTTACAAATACAATGCAATCCCGATCCAAATACCGACAACATTCTTTAAAGAGTTGGAAAAACTAATCATTAACCTTATATGGAAAGGGAAGAAGCCCCGGATAAGTAAAGCACTATTGAAGAAGAATAAAGTAGGAGGACTCACACTACCTGACCTCAGAACCTACTATACAGCTACAGTAGTCAAAACCTCCTGGTACTGGTACAATGACAGATACATTGACCAATGGAACAGAATTGAGAACCCAGAAGTAAATCCATCCACCTACCATCACCTGATCTTCAACAAGGGCCCAAAGTCCATCAAATGGGGAACAGACAGTCTTTTTAAGAAATGGTGCTGGCAAAACTGGATGTCCATCTGCAAAAAAATGAAACAGGGCCCATGCTTCACACCATAAACAAAAACTAATTCAAAATGGATCAAAGACCTTAATATAGAGCCCAAAACTATAAAGTTCATAGAAGAAAAAATAAGATCAATGCTACAGGCCCTAATATATGGCATTAACAGGATACAAACCATAACCAAGAACACACAAATGCCAGAAGATAAGCTAGATAACTGGGATCTTCTAAAAATCAAACACTTATGCTCATCAAAAGACTTCACCAAAAGAGTAAAAAGAGAATCCACAGACTGGAAAAAAAATTTGGACATTACAAGTCAGACAAGGGTCTAATCTGTAAAATCTACAAGAAAATCCAACACTTCTACAACAAAAAGACAAATAATCCAGTTAAAAAATGGGCAAAGGAAATAAACAGACACTTCACCAAAGAAGACATTTGAGCGGCCAACAGACACAGGAGGAAATGCTCTCGATCACTAGCTGTCATGGTTTGAATTATGTCCCCTAAAAAATGTGTGTATCCATTTGGCTGGGCCTTGATTTCCAGAATTGTGTGGTTGGCCTCCATTTTGTGATGGTAATTTTATGTTAAAGAGGATTAGGGTGAGATTGTAAGACCACCCTTACCCAGGTCACATCCCTGATCCAGTGTAAAGGGAGTTTCAATCCAGTGTAAAGGGAGTTTCCCTAGGTTGTGGCCTGCACCACCTTTTACCTTACAAGAGATAAAAGGAAAGGAAGCAAGCAGAGAATGGGGAACCTCATACCATGAAGAAAGCAGTGCCAGGAGCAGAGCGCGTCCTTTGGACCGGGCTCCCTGCGCAGAGAAGCTCCTGGTCGGGGGAACACCGAAGAGAAGAAGGCTGACAGAGAGAAAAAGTCTTCCCCTGGAGCTGATGCCCTGAATTTGGACTTTTAGCCTACTTTAACTGTGAGGAAATAAATTTCTCTTTGTTAAAGCCATCCACTGTGGTATTTCTGTTGTAGCAACACTAGATGACTAAGACACTAGCCATTAAAGAAATGCAAATTAAAACTGCAACAAGATACCATCTCACCCCAACATTACTGGAAATAACAAATGTTGGAGAGGCTGCAGGGAGATAGGAACTGTTATGTACTGCTGGTGGGAATGCAAAATGATACAACCATTTTGGAAAATGATATGGTGCTTCCTTAGACGATCTTGAAATAGAAATACGATATGATCCAGCAGTCCCACCCCTAGGAATATATCCTAGAGAAGTAAGAGCCATCACACGAATAGACATATGCACACCCATGTTCACTGCAGCATTGTTCACAATAGCGAAAAGATGGAAACAACCTAGATGCCCATCAACAGATGAATGGATAAACAAACTATTGTACATACACACAATGGAGTATTCTACAAAGATAAAGAACAATGATCAATCTGTGAAGCATCTCATAACATGGATGAAACTGGAGGGCATTATGCTGAGTGAAATCAGTCAATCACAAAAGGACAAATATTATATGAGACCTCTACTGTAAAAACTCAAAAAGTTTACACACAAAAAGAAACAATCTTTGTTGGTTACGAGGGATGGGAGGGGTTGGGGTGGGGTGGAAATACTAAATAGACAATAGATAAGTGGTAACTTTGGTAAAGGGTAAAACAGTACACAATATTGGGAAAGCCAGCACAACTTGTACAAGGCAAGGTCATGGAAGCTCCATAGACACTTCCAAACTCCCTGAGGGACTGAATTGCTAGGCTGAAGGCTGTGGGGGCCATGGTCTCGGGGAATATCTAGCTCAATTGGCATAACACAATTTAAAGAAAATGTTCTATATTCTACCTTGGTGAGTAGCGTCTGGGGTCTTAAAAGTGTGTGAGCAGCCATCTAAGATACTGCGATGGCCTCACCCCCTTCAGGAGCAAGGGAGAATGAAGAAAACAAGATCCAAGGGAAAGATTAGTCCAGGGGACTAATGGACCACAACTACCACAGCCTCCACCAGACTGAGTCCAGTACAGCTAGATGGTGCCCGGCTACCACCACTGACCGCTCTGACTGCGATCACAACAGAGGGTTCTGGACAGAGCTGGAGAAGGAGGTAGAACAAAATTCTAACTCACAAAAAAAGAGCAGACTTACTGGCCTGACAGAGACTGGAGAAACCCCGAGTATGGCCCCTGGACACCCTTTTAGCTCAGTAATGAAGTCACTCCCGAGGTTCACCTTTCAGCCAAAGATTAGACAGCCCCAACGAGACTAATGGGGCACAACAGTCCAGGGACAAGGACTAGAAGGCAGAAGGGGACAGGAAAGCTGGTAATAGGGAACCCAAGGCTGAGAAGGGACAGTGTTGACATGTCGTGGGGTTGTTACCCATTGTCATAAAATAATGTGTGTACTAACTGTTCAATGAGAAACTATTTGTTTTGTGAACTTTCATCTAAAGTACAATAAAAAAATTTTTTAAAAATCAAATGACATAGCACATTGGGCAAATTTGCTGCAAAAGACCTCTTTAAAGTGTTAAAAAGCTAAGATGTCACCTTGAGGACTAAGGTGCACCTGACCCAAGCCATGATGTCTTCAATTGCCTCATATGCATATGAAAGCTGGACAATGAATAAGGAAAATCAAAGAATTGGTGCTTTTGAATTATGGTGTTGGTGAAGAATATTGAATATACCATGGACTGCCAGAAGAATGAACAAATCTGTCTTGGAAGAAGTACAGCCAGAATGTTCTTTAGAAGCAAAGATGGCATCTCATATTCTTTGGACATGTTATTAGGAGGGACCAGTCCCCGGAGAAGGCCATCATACTTGGTAAAGTAGAGGGTCAGCGAAAAAAAGGAAGACCGTCAATAAGATGGATTGACACAGTGGCTGCAACAGTGGGCTCAAACATATCAACGATTATGAGGATGGCACAGGCTAGGCGGTGTTTCATTCTTTTGTACACAGGGTCACTATGAGTCAGAACCAACTGGATGGTACCTAACAACAACTTTAGGAAGAAGTAACACATAGGCAGTTTGGTTTGGGCGTTCTCTTCCCTATGGGTATTCTGTAGGTTTTCTGTTCTCTCCACTGAATCCTGAGGGTGTGTGTGTGTGTGTGTGTTTGTGTGTGTGTGTGTCAGAGTCAAAGAGAGACAAAGAGATGAGAGACATAGAAAGGAAGAGAGCCAGGGAGTACAAAAGTGCACCAATGTGGCAGAATGCATATGAAGGAAAACTGGTTATTTGTGTAGGTGCGCACCTATCTCTGTGTGCTACCATGTTACCTTAGTCTACAGCCAAGGCCTTCACCCAGAGGAATTTTGCCTCCCAGGGAACATTTGACAACGTCTGGAGATATTTTGAGTTGTCACAACTAAGTGCAGGAGACACCACTGGCATCTAGTGGGTAGACGCCAGGTATGCTGCTAAACATTCTGTAATGAATAGGACAACCACCATCTCTCCAACAAAGAATTACCTGGCCCAAAATGTCAGTAGTGCTAAGATTAAGAGTCTGTTTGATCTGCACGGCAACCCTACAGAAAAGCCAGAACAGGGGGTATCTTAGGTTTTAATGAAGGAAACTGAGGCTGGGAGAGGTGACGTGCTTTCTTTGAGTTCTCACAGCTAGTTAGCAGCAGAGCTGAGACTAAACCGTGTGCATATAAGTAAGGAATAGATAAATACTGTAGCTGTAGAAGAGGTATTTGTGCTTCTTTGCCCATGTGAAACATTGGTAGAAGTGTGGCTGGTAGCTGTCTAGCGAGTATGGCAAATGCAGTGATGAGGACAGACTGCCTTCCTTGAAGAAGCGGATACATGCTGTGGTAGGGAGCTTCAGTGGGGTTAGAAGGGACTGGAGGTCACATTCTGCCTGCGCTGTGAACACACATGGTCTGTGTAAACTCTGCTCCCACACACGTCAGAGATGGTTTTGAGCAAATTCACATAGCTTCCTCTCCCGATTTAATTTTCCTTACTATAAATAAATGTTAAAGATTGTGAAAGGTCACTGTGATCTCTGGAGGAAGAGTAGAGTGGAAGAGTGGGAAGGTGCCTCCCAGAGTTCTGGCTCTGTTGGCTTAGCTTGTCATGCACTTTAGGTTAGTGTGGCTAATAGGTCCTGGCCCTTGGCCTCATGCAGGCCTAGTAAGGTCATTCTTTAGATGAACTCAAGCCCAACTTTTTCCCACAGTCTGATTTGATTTGGTTTTTAGGTACCTTAAATATAATAATAATATTGTATGATCCCACTTACATGAAATATATCTAGAATAGGGAAATACATAGAGACAGAAAGTTTTTTAGTGGTTCCCATGGGCTAGGGGCGGGCAGGGAATTGGAAGTTATTGTTAACTGAATTTCTGTTTGAGTTGATGACAAAGTTTTAGAAATAAATAGTGGTGGTGGTTATACAACATTATGAATGCAATTATTATCACTGAATTACATACTTCAAACTGGTTAAAATGGCAAATTTTATGTTACATATATTTTACCACAATAAATTTTTAAAAATACAATTAAAAATGTGAAAAAAATGATAAAAAAGGAAAAGTGCCTCTAAAGGTACTCCTGGGGTACCAAATCACAGCACAGAGAAGAGTAAATATTAGAGCAGGGAGAGACCTGCTGATCTCGGGCCTGGCCTCTCACACATGGCTGAGGAAATGCGCTCAGAGCAAGAGAGTGATAAGGCCCGGTGACTGGTGAGGGGCAGTGGAAGTGAGCACCCTACACTCACAGGCTGGGTCAAGTCTTACTTGGTGCCTCAGTGACAGCTGGCACGGGACAGGGTCCAGCATTAAAGATAAGCTGCCTCGTGCCTGTGACCAGCTCTTAACTGATGGCAGGGCGCGGTGCCAGGCACTTAAAATGCTGCGATGTAGCATAGCAGTTAAGAGAGCAGGCTTTGTACCACTTGCTGGCTGGGTGACCCTGGACAAGATACTTAGGTTTTCTGGCCCTCAGTTTCCCCTTCAAAACAAAAATGGGGGTGATAGTACCAACCTGATAAGTTTGTTATAAGCATTAGATTAGATAATGAATATAAAGCCCTTAACACCATGCCTAAAATGTAGTAAAGTGACTAGTAAGTCTTAGTAATTATTATCATTTCTTCTTTGTACAACAGCCTTGCGACCCATAAAACCTTGTAAAGAAATAAATAAGGGATTTACCATGGCTATTGCAACAGTGATGGCCAGTGTTACACCCACAGTCTCATTTGTCTCTTTCTGTCACCCGCTTCCTGTGACTTGGGGCAGCAAGGCTCTTCCCCAGAAGCAGAAGCAGTTATCAGTACCTCCACTCTTTCCCCAGTGTCCATCTCAGAAGGCACCAGGAATGGGCTCTGACTTACAAACTCTGCTCCTCCTGGGGCACCCCAAGGTGATGGTGCAGCTGTAAAAGCTCTGACTTGGCCAGTAGCCATGGTGAGATATATCCCTTTTCCTTTTCCAACCTCAAAGTGTTTACTACCCCCAGTTACAATGTGAGTACCAAGTAGAGGTTGGTACTGGTATGGATTCCAGGGCTGCTGCTAACACACACAAGTGCCTTTGTGTGAATTAGAAAAAGGTGTATCTTCCTCAAGTCACTTCCCTTCCATCTGCCAGGAAATTGTTGTAATGTACTGATTTTGCTAGAACATGCAAGTGCGCTGTCCTTGGGCAGTGCACAACCTGCATAACCGTATGTGGCAACCCTGGGGCTTGTACTCACAACATTCATTTCTGTTCCTCTTTAGGTACTGAAGCACCTGCGGCACCTAAACTTCACCAACAATATGGGGGAGCAGGTGACTTTTGATGAGTGTGGTGACCTGGTGGGGAACTATTCCATCATTAACTGGCACCTCTCCCCCGAGGACGGCTCCATCGTGTTTAAGGAAGTTGGGTATTACAATGTCTATGCCAAGAAGGGAGAAAGGCTTTTCATCAATGAGGAGAAAATCCTGTGGAGTGGGTTCTCCAGAGAGGTATGTGCTGTCCATCAGAACACCAGATGCCTCTGCTGTGGGCAGGAAACTGTGCTGGGCTTTGGGAAGGTCTTGGGCTTCACCGCCGTTGTTGTTGCTAGGTGCCATCAAGTTGGTTCCGACTCATAGTGACCCTGTGTACAACAGAACGAAACACTGCCAAGTCTTGTGCCATCTCACAGTCGTTGCTATGTTTGAGCCCATTATTGCAGCCACTGTGTCAGTCCATCTCCTTGAGGGTCTTCCTTTTTTTCACTGACCCTCTCCTTTATGAAGCATGATGTCCTTTTCCAGAGACTGGTGCCTCCTAATAACATGTCCAAAGTACCTGAGTCTCACCATCCTTGCTTCCAAGGAGCACTCTGGCTATATTTCTTCCAAAACAGACTTGCTCATTCTTCTGGCAGTCTATAGTATATTCAATGTTCTTCACCAACACCATAATTCAAAGGCATCAATTCTTCAATCTTCCTTATTCATTGTCCAGCTTTCACATACGTATAAGGTGATTGAAAACACCATGGTTTGGATCAGGCACACCTCAGTCCTCAAAGTGACATCTTTGCTTTTTAACACTTTAAAGAGGTCTGTTGAAGCAGATTTGCCCAATGCAATACATTGTTTGATTCCCTGACTGCTGCTTCCATGGGCGTTGACTGTGGACCCAAGTAAAATGAAATCCTTGACAGCGTCAGTCTTTTCTCCATTTAGCATGATGTTGCTTGTTGGTCCAGTTGTGAGGATTTTTGTTTTCTTTACGTTGAGGTATAACCCACAAGTCTTCCAAAATGATGAATTCTAAGGACTCCCTGTGAAATCCATAAGTACTGGATGTATGGAGGAGAATCCTCGGGAACCTGAGCTCCATGCCTTATTATATTGAAACAGTTTTATTTTTTACAGATCTGACTCCCCAGCTAGCAATAGTTTCTTTGACACTGACTCTCAAACCTCTCAAACAAGGTGGGGGGTGGGGGGCGGGGGCTAGGGGAGGAATCCTACCTACCTTGGGTTAAAAAAAAAAAAAACCAAACCTGTTGCCATTGAGCCGATTCTGACTCATAGCAACCTACCTTGGGTTGGGTTGGGAAGGTGCTAATTTGAAAATACAGGGAGGGGGTGCATACTTTTGGGGTTGTCACAATGACCAAGAAGTACTAATGGCTTTCAGCACTTGGAGTCCAGGGTTGCTAAGCGTCCTGCATATATTGGACAATATTGCGTAACAAAGAATTGCCACCCTCTCTGAAAATGCTGATAACAGCCATTGAGAGACACTCTTCAGAGTGAGTCATGTGGTGTTGTCACCATTGCCCAGGGCCTGGACAATTCAGACAGAGGTAGTTCCAGGTCATTCAAGTCACTTGGGACTGATTTAAAATCAAAAGGCCAATTCATTCTTCTCCTGTGGGAGACCAGTAAGAAAGAGCAGGATGCCTGTGGTCATAGGCAGGCCCCTTCCCTGTCACTGCACCAGGAAGCCTGCCACTAAGTGAGTGTGCACCTAAGTAAAAGACATGTGTGATATGCTGAAGTGATGACTATTCTGTGATGGCTTGTCCTAGAACAAGGTCAACCACTGCACCCAACTCCTCTACAGGGATACAGATCCTGGACAGGGCATCCTCTTGACCTATCCAAGGGAAGCCTGAATAAGACCCACCACATTTCTCTTTGTGCATGCATTTTTGTTATCACCTTTGAGCGTCTTGGATCACGTCTTAAAACATGACCAAAGATTCAACTCATCTTTTTTACCAAACACTTCCTAGGCTGACGGATTTCTGATAAGATGCTGCGCTCTCGTAACTTCACTGTTCCCTAATTTATAGGATAGGTTACTCATGGGAAGGTGTCCTATAGGTAGTGAATCTTACCCACAGTGTGTGAGTATTTATTAGCTTCTGCCTTGGAGGGTGGATTCTCAATTATAAATGTGCCATGACCTTTTCCACACAGATATATTGGGGTTCCTGAGATTATAGTCCTAATTCTGTTGTTATTAACTGACTCACGGCAACCCCATGTGTGTAGAATAGAACTGCTGCATAGAGTTTTTAAGGCTGTGACCTCTCAGAAGCAGATTGCCGGGCCTACCTTCAGAGGCAGCTCTGGGAAGGCTCTAACTGCCAAGGTTTTGGTTAGTAGTCAAGCACTTAACCGTTTCTATAGTCCTAATTATACTCTTGTCGAAATTATCACAAATTTCAATGACTGGAGTCTAAATTGATCAGCTGGAATATCACCTGTTCCCCAATGTTGGATCATCCAAGTTATCTTTCACCTCCACTAATGTATGTGATTGATTTTCTCTAATCGGTGAATGTCTCATCTCCCCTCCTGCATGGATGCTAGTTCCTGTACAGTTCTCTATAACCTGAATGGCCCCTACCAGGCTGTATACATCATGGGCTTAAACATTGATAAATTAATAACATGGGGAATCCTCACAAATTCAGTCATATATGGTTCTGGAATAGTTGATAGAGTTATAAATTAGATCTAATTTTTCCATAGAAACAATGATACCTCAAGCCTAGCACATAATACTCACTCAACAAAGCTCAGTGTCTAGTCCACTCTTTCCTTGCTGTATTTTTTTGTAGAAATGACTAAAAAAATACCATCTATATTTAACTATAAATTATGTATTATAACTGTTCTATATAACTCACAAAGTTGTTATTGAGATCAAGGGTAAAAAGGATATTATGAACTGTATTATGGTATATGTCTTAAGGCTGGGTTCTCTAGAGAAGCAAAACCAGTAAATCATATAAATATATACATACAGAGATTTATATCAAGGAAATGGCTTATGTGGCTGTAGAGGCTGTAACATCCCAAGTCCATGGGTCGGAAAATAGGCCTCTCCTGATTCACGCAGCCGCAGGGGCTGGCGAACCTAAGATCAGCAGGCCACAGAGCAGGGCTCTTGTTCACAGGCTGCGAAGATCAGTGAATCCCAAGACTGACAGGCAAGACTGCAGGTAAGCTGCTAGTTCAAGTCCCAAGAACTGGAGGTCAGACAAACAGGAGCCAGCTGCTGGATCCAGAACGAGTAAAAGCCCTCAAGCCCTGCCTGAACATCCGCCCACACTCAATGCAGGCCACACTCCCAAGGAAACTCACCTTCAACTGATTGGCTGCTCACTGCAGAGCGCATCATGGGGATGATCACGTATCAAATCTCAACAGGGAAGTGATCACAACATTATATGACTGCCGAAACACTGAGAATCATGGCCCAACCAAGTTGACACACTGTCTTAACCATCACAGTATATAAATGTAATATGTTATTAATATAGCATTATAATATCATAATCAATGGTCTCAATTTATGTATTAATTTAGCACCTTAGAGCTAGATGAAATCTTAAAGAAGCTTGTCTCTAACACTCCAACTTGAAGTTGATGACAGTCAGGTTTAGGGAGGCAAAGATGACTTCTCAAGCCAAACAGATGGCAGTGTAAGAGGTGAGACTAGAATTCAAGTGCCCCAACTCCACCTCCAGTGCTCCATCCTCTGTATTATACTCTCCATAATTCTTTCCTTGTTTTACTGCAACAAATCAGAAGGAAAAGAAACATCTTCATTAGGGGCTTAGAATTGAGATGAGATTCCTTGGCCAGAATTGGACAGGTATGCTTGATGAGGCTGTTGGGGAGACTTGGAGATACTTGATGGCTTTAGAAAAATAGACCCTTCTGAGGCTATATCAGCCTACCGCTGCGGTGGGATTTCTCTTTAGCTGAGGGATGCAGAATGATCTGAGGTCTCAGAGGGTGACGTGCTTCTAATCTTTGACTTTCATAAAGCAGGATTTGGTACAGTGAAAATTGCAGACTATGGAAGATGGAACTGAGTGTGAATCCCAGCTCTCCAGTTAGGTCATTGTGTGACCTTGAGATTATTCCTTAACCACTCTGAATCTCATTTGTCCCCATCCATGAAAGCAGAGGTAATACCACCTTCCTTTAAGAGTTGTTGTGAGGGTTAAGCCAGCTAATATCTTCCAGCCTCCCTGAAAAAAACAAGATAGGATGGTTTACATTTCCAGATGATATTATCATCACCTTACACAAACCATTACAAAGAAGAGAAATAGAGGCATGGCAGAAACTGCCAGAGGCCTCCAATATTTGTTCTCCCCCTTTCATTAATGATAGAACTCTATTTTAGCTGAGTACATGACCACCCAGAATAAAGATGACATTTTCCAGCCTCCTTGTCAGCTAAGTGTGGCCTTATGACTAAATTCTAGACAATAGGATAGAAGTGGCAGTGTTGTGTGATGGCTTCTGGGAACCTTCTTTAAGAAATTTGTTGCAAGAGGTGGGGCCAAGATAGTGGAGTAGACAGACACTTCCTGTGGTCCCTCTTACAACAAAGACCAAAAAAACAAGTGAATTGATTATATATGACAATCTAGGAGCCCTGGACATCAAAGGCAAAGTTGAGGAATCGGACTGAGGGGGGAGGGAGAGACGGTTCAGAAGCAGCGAGGAGTTGCCAGACCTGACCCAGTGGGAGCCAGCACCCTTCAGGCCGGATCAGCGCACATGCACAGTGAGGCAAGTAGTGCTGCTCAGGAGACATTTTCCACATTGGGAGAGACCCAGTGGTGGAGAGTCTACTCGGGCATCCAGAACCAGTGAGAAGCAGCACTCAATTGGCTAAAGACAAGTAGCTGTGTCCAGCCTACTGTGTGGATCAAATAACACCCCCTTTGGGAAAAACCTCCCTCCTATTTACCTCCCCGTTCCCTGCTCTGCACTGAGTTCCAGGCTGGCTTCAGCAATTGCTGTGTCCCCTGGGCCAGAAGTACTACCCATCACACACCCTGAGCCATTCTCCTGGCCTTGGAGAGGAACAAATTAACCAACAGGGAGAAAATAATCTGCCAGCTCCCCTAAGCCAGGAACTCAAGGTAGGCACAACTCTTTTGCCTAGCAACAAACATAAGGAGTCCATGGACTTTGAATGCCTTTCACCCCTGCATAGACTTGTATGGGCCCATTTCAACAGTTACCACAGTACAACAGGGTATATACCTGAAGTCTAACTTCAGCTGTTTCAGCTGTGGGGTGGCAGGTTCATGGCATATGACACTGCTCTGCCCACTGGGCACGTTCCTCGCCCACCCACATTGGGGCCTGAGGACTGGTGGCTCCACCCACGCCACCTAGCCACCTGCAACAGGGGTCCAAGAATAAGTGGTGCCCCCTAGTTCTTACAGCCAACAGCATTGGGTGCCCATAGTCCGGCTGCAAAACCCACCCACCTACACGCTCTAGAGAACAGGGACACTCTTTCCTCACCGACACTCGGGGGTGGGCATCAGCCCCCTGCCTTGCTCAGCGTGTGACCCCCTGCTGCAGCCTACACCAATCACCCATGCCTGTCTAGGACTGTAAGTGAGAGCCTGAACCACACATTTGGTGGCCAACTACTTGGACACCTGAGCTGAATCCATATAGGAGGAGTGGGTGGACTCCTGGGCTCACATACTTAGTGGCAGGACTGGCCACCTAGTGGCAGGATGTTGGAGTTTCAGGGGCACCAGTGATCGGGCTAGCTCATGAGCAGCCTATTGGGGCATATCAAAACAAAACAAAACAATAAGCTAGGATACAGTAAGCAAACAGAAAATAAATAAATATAATAACATTGATGGCTCAGAGACAACAGTCAATTTCAAGCCACATAAAGAGGCAGACCATGATGGCTTCAGCAAGCTCCCAAAATAAAGAAACAAGAAATTTTCTGGAGGAAGAGAATTTCTTGGAATTACCGGAGGCAGAATACAAAAGATTAATATACAGAACTCTTCAAGATATCAGGAAGGAGGTCAGGAAAAATGCAGAACAATCCAAGAAACTCACAGACAAAGCAATAGAGGAACCTAAGAAGATTAGAGAAGACCATAATGACAAATTTAACAGGCAGCAAGAATCCACAGAAAGACAGCAATCAGAAATCCAAAAGATTTAACAATAAAATTTCAGAATCGGACACCTCAGTAGAAAGTCTTAGGAGCAGAATTGAGGCAATGGAAGTCAGAACTGGTGAGATTGAATATAAAGCACGTGACACTAACTTATTTGAGGAAAAATCAGATAAAAGGATCTTAAAAAATGAAGAAATCCGAAGAATTATGTGGGACTCTATCAAGAGGAATAACCTACGAGTAACTGGAGTACCAGAACAGCAGGGGATAACAGAAAATACAGAGAGAATTTCTGAAGATTTATTGGCAGAAAACTTCCCTGATATTGTGAAGGATGAGAAGATATCTATCCAAGAACCTAATCGAACCCCACATAAGGTAGATCCCAAAAGAAAGACACCAAGACATATTATAATCAAACTTGCCAAAACCAAAGATAAAGAGACAATTTTAAGAGCAGCTAGGGATAAACAAAAATCCATCTACAAAGGAGAGTCAATAAGACTAAGCTCGGACTACTCAGCAGAAACCATACAGGCAAGAAAGCAATGGGATGACATTTATAAAGCTTTGTAGGAAAAAAAACTACCAGTCAAGAATTATATATCCAGCAAAACTGTCTCTCAAATATAATGGCAAAATTAGGGTATTTCCAGATACACAGAAGTGTAGGGAATTTGCAAAAACCAAACCAAAATTACAAGAAATACTAAAGGGAGTCCTCCGGTTAGGAAATCAATAACATCAGATAACAACTCAAGACTAGAACGCAGGACAGAGCAACCAGATATCAACCCAGATAGGAAAGTCACAAAAATAAATCAAAGCTAAAACACTGAAAATAGGGAAATAGAGATGTCAATATGTAAAAGATGACAACATTAAAACAAAAAAGAAGGACTGAAAAATGTAGACAGATTTTTCATATGGAGAGGAAGTCAAGGCAATATAAAGAAATAGAAGACTGGTTTAAACTTAGAAAATTAGGGGTAAATATTAAGGTAACCACAAAGGAAACTAAAAATCCTACAAGTCAAAATAAAAACCAAGAAAAATATAAAGACTCAGCAAATACAAAATGAACAACAGTGAAATAGGTGAAAAGAAAATACGAAAAGAAAAATGACTCAGCACAGAAAATTAAGTGGAACAAAAACTGTCAACAACACAACAAACAGAAAATAATCAAAATGACAGCACTAAACACATACCTATCAATAATTATGCTGAATGTAAATGGACTAAATGCACCAATAAAGAGAAAGAGAGTGTCAGAATGGATACAAAAACACAATCTGTCTATATGCTACCTACAAGAGACACAACTTAGACTTAAAGACACAAACAAAAACTCAAAGGATGGAAAAAAATATATCAAGCAAACAACACTCAAAAAAGAGCAAGAGTGGCAATATTAATCTCTGACAAAATAGACTTTAAAGTAAAAGTCACCACAAAGGATAAGGAAGGACACTATATAATGATTAAAGGGTCAATACACCAAGAGGACATAAGTATAATAAATATTTATGCACCCAATGACATGGCTCCAAAATACATAAAACAAACTCTAACAGCATCGAAAAGAGAGATAGCGCCACAATAATAGTAGGAGACTTCAACACACCACTTTCGGTGAAGGACGTAACATCCAGAAAGAAGCTCAATAAAGACATGAAAGATCTAAATGCTACAGTCAACCGACTTGATCTCATGGACATATACCAAATGCTCCACCCAACGGCAGCCACATTTACTTTCTTTTCTAACGCACATGGAACATTCTCCAGAATAGACCACGTATTAGGCCATAAAGCAAACCTTAACAGAATACAAAGCATCAGAATATTACAAAGCACCTTTTCTGACCATAAAGCCATAAAAGTAGAAATCAATAACAGAAAAAGCAAGGAAAAAAAATCAAACACATGGAAACTGAACAACACCCTGCTTAAAAACTACTGAGTTATAGAGGAAATTAAGGATAGAATAAAGAAATTCATAGAATCAAACGAGAATGAAAACACATCTTACCAGAACCTTTGGGACACAGCAAAAGCAGTGCTCAGAGGTCAGTTTATAGCAATAAATGCACACATCACAAAAGAAGAAAGGGCCAAAATCAAAACATTAACCCTACAACTCAAACAAGTAAGTAGAAAGAGCAGCAAAAGAAGCCCTCGGGTGCCAGAAGAAAGAAAATAACAAGAATTAGAGCAGAATTAAATGAAATAGAGAACAGAAAAATAATTCAAAGCGTTAACAAGACTAAAAGCTGGTTCTTTGAAAAGATCAACAAAATCAATAAACCTTTGGCCAAACTGACAAAAGAAAAACAGGAGAGGAAGCAAAAAGACCCATATAAGAAATGAGATGGGTGATATCACAACAGACTCAACTGAAATTAAAAGAATCATAACAGAATACTATGAAAAATTGTACAATAACAAATTTGAAAACTTAGAGGAAACGGACAAATTTCTAGAAACTCACTGCCTACCTAAACTAACTCAAACAGAGGTAGAGCAACTAAGTAAACCTATAACAAAATAAGAGATTGAAAAGGTAACTTAAAAACTCCCAACAACAAAAAAAGCCCTGGCCCGGACTGTTTCACTGGAGAATTCTACGAAACTTTCAGAGAAGAGTTAACATCACTACTACTAAAGGTATTTCAGAGCATAGAAAAGGATAGAATACTCCCAAACTCATTCTATGAAGCCATCATAACCCTGATACCAAAACAAGGTAAAGACACCATAAAAAAAGAAAATTACAGACCGATATCCCTCATGAACATTGATGCAAAAATCCTCAACAAAATTCTAGACAATAGAGTTCAACAATATATCAAAAAAATAATTCACCATGATCAAGTGAGATTTACACCATGTATGCTGGGATGGTTCAATGTAATTCATCACATAAATAAAACAAAAGACAAGAACCACACAGGTCGATGAGGAAAAGGCATTTGTCAAAGTCCAACACCCATTCATGATAAAAAAAAAAACTATCAGCAAAATAGGAATAGAAAGGAAATTCCTCAGCATAATTAAGGGCATTTATACAAAGCCAACAGCCAACATCATCCTAAATGGAGAGAGTCTGAAAGCATTCCCCATGAAAACAGGAACCAGACAGGGATGCCCTTTATCACCACTCTTATTCAACATTGTGCTGGAGGTCCTAGCCAGAGCAATTAGGCTAGAAAAAGGAATAAAGGGGGTCCAAATTGGTAAGGAAGAAGTAAAAGTATCTCTATTTGCAGATGATATGATCTGATACACAGAAAACCCCAAAGAATCCTCAAGAAAACTACTGGAACTAATAGAAGATTTCAGCAAAGTAGCTGGTTACAAGATAAACGTACTAAAATCAGTTGGATTCCTTCACACCAACAAAGAGAACTTCAAAGAGGAAATCACCAAATCAGTATCATTTACAATAGCCCCAAGAAGATAAAATACTTACGAATAAATCTAACCAGAGACGTAAAACACCTATACAATGAAAACTATAAGACATTACTGCAAGAAACCAAAAGAGACCTACATAAGCGGAAAAACATACCTTGCTCATGGATAGGAACACTCCACATTGTGAAAATGTCAATTCTACCCAAAGCCATCTACAGATACAGTGCAATCCCAATCCAAATTCCAATGGCCATTTTTAATGAGATGGAGAAACAAATCACCAACTTCATATGGAAAGGGAAGAGGCCCTGGAGAAGTAAAGCATTACTGAAGAAGAAGAACAAAGTGAGAAGCCTCACACTACCTGATTTTAGAACCTATTATTATACTGCCACAATAGTCAAAACAGCCTGGTACTGGTACAAGAACAGATACATAGACCAGTGGAACAGAATTGAGAATCCAGATGTAAATTCATCCACCTATGAGCAGCTGATATTTGACAAAGGCCCAAAGTCCATTAATTGGAGAAAAGACAGTCTCTTCAACAAATGGTCCTGGCATAACTGGATATCTGTCTCCAAAAAACTGAAGCAAGACCTGTATCTCACACCATGCACAAAAACTAACTCCAAATGGATCAAAGACCTAAATATAAAATCCTAAATGATAAAAGTCATGGAAGAAAAAATAGGGACAATGCTAGGAGCCCTAATACATGGCATGAACAAAATACAAACCATAAGTAACAATGCACAAACACCAGAAAAGAAACTAGATAACTGGGAGCTCCTAAAAATCAAACACTTATGCTCATCAAAAGACTTCACCAAAAGAGTGAAAAAGACAACCTACAGACTGGGAAAAGAATTTTGGCTACAACAGATCCGATCAGGGTCTAATCTGTAAAATCTGCAAGATACTGCAAAACGTCAACAACAAAAAGACAAATAACCCAATTAAAAAAATGGGCAAAGGATATGAACAGGCACTTCACCAAAGAAGACATTCAGGTGGCTAACAGACACATGAGGAAATGCTCACGATCATGAGCCATTAGACAAATGCAAATCAAAACTACAATGAGATACCATCTCATCCCAACAAGGCTAGCATTAATCCAAAAAACACAGAATAATAAATGTTGGAGAGGTTGTGGAGAGACTGGAACACTTACACACTGTTGGTGGGAATGTAAAATGGTACAGCCACTTTGGAAATCGATTTGGCGCTTCATTAAAGAGCTAGAATTAGAAGTACCGTATGATCCAGCAGTCCCACTCCTTGGAATATATCCTAGAGAAATAAGAGCCATCACATGAATAGATACATGCACACCCATGTTCACTGCAGCACTGTTCACGATAGCAAAAGATCGAAACAACCTAGGTGCCCATTAACAGATGAATGGATAAACAAATTATGGTATATCCACACAATGGAATACTACACCACTATAAAGAATGAATCTGTGAAATATAACATGGAGGATTCTGGAAGGTATTATGCTGAGTGAATTTAGTCAGTCGCAAAATGACAAATATTGTATAAGACTACTATTATCAGAACTCAAGAAAAGATTTAAATACAAAAGAAAACATTCTTCAACGGTTACGAGAGTGGGGAGGGAGGGAGAGAGGTATTCACTAACTAGATAGTAGACAAGAATTATCTTAGGTGAAGGGAAGGACGGCACGTACTACAGGGGAAGTCAGTACAACTGGACTAACCCAAAGCTAGGAAGTTTCCTGAATATAACCAAACACTTTGAGGGACAGAGTAGCAGGGGCAGTTGTCTGGGGACCATGGTTTCAGGGGACATCTAGGTCAATTGGCATAAGAAAGTTTATTAAGAAAATGTTCTGCATCCCACTTTGGTGAGCGGCGGCTGCCATCTTAAAAGCTAGCGAGCGGCCATGTACGATGCGTCAGTTGGTCCCAACCCACCTGGAGTAAAGGAGAATGAAAAACACCAGAGACACAAGGCAAGTATTAGCCCAAGAGACAGAAAGGCCATACAAACCGGAGACTCCATCAGCCTGAGAGCAGAAGAACCAGATTGTGCCAGGCTACCACCAGTGACCGCCCTGACAGGGAGCACAACAGAGAGTTCCTGATGGAGCAGGAAAAAAGTGAGGTGCAGAACTTCAATTCTAGTAAAAAGACCAGACTTAATGGTTTGATTGACGACTGGAGGGACCCCGGAATACATGGTCCCCTGACTTTCTGTTAGCCCAAAAGTAAAACCATTCCCAAGGCCAACTCTTCAGACAAAGATTAGACTAGACTATGGGACATAAAGTGATATTGGTGAAGCGTGTGCATCTTAGCTCAAGTAGATACATGATACTAAATGGGCAGCTCCTGTCCGGAGGTGAGATGAGAAGGCAGAGAGGGTCAGGAGCTGGTTGAATGGATACGGGAAACCCGGGGTGGAAAGGAGGAGTGTGCTGTCATGGTATAGGGAGAGCAACAAGGGTCACATAACAATGTGTGTATAAATTTTTGTATGAGAAACTAACTTGAACTGTAAACTTTCACTTAAAACACAACAATAAAAAAAAGAAAAAAAAAATTGTTGCAAGTACCCTTTGCTCTCTTTTCATCCCTTCCTTCCTCTTGCTTCCTGGAAACCAGATGAAACCATCAGGGACCATGAGGCCAAGACCAGGCTTGGCAGAACAATGCGGAAAGAGTCTGGGTCTTCAGTACCATAGGGTGTCATTTCACTTTGAACCACCTCCCCAGATATCTATATGAAAAAGAAATACACTTCTGTCTTGTTTAAGCCATTGATGTTTTGAGGTTTTTGCCACTTACGGCCTAACAGAAACCAAGACAGAAAGCTACTAAACTTATTTTATGAGGTGTGTACATATATATACATATACATATATGACAATTATAGGCCAATCTTGTTTATAAACATAGATGCACAAATACTAAATAAATATCAGCAAGCCTAGACCAGCAATGTATAAAATATATATTACATCATGACTCCAGTAGAGTTTGCAGTGAATTTACAGGAATGTAATGATGGTCACAGAAACCCTGTTGGTGTAGTGGTTAAGTGCTACGGCTGCTAACCAAAAGGTCAGCAGTTTGAATTCACCAGGCACTCCTTGGAAACTCCGTGGGGAAGTTCTGCTCTGTCCTATAGGGTTTCTGTGAGTCGGAATCAACTTGAGGGCAGCAGGGGTAATGATGGCCAAACATTACAATGTATGTAAATGTAGTTTATTACATTAACAATAAAAGAGAAAATTTATACCACAATGTAAATAAATGGAGAGAAAGCAGTCAATAGCATTCGACACCCTTTCTGATTAAAAGCAGGGAGTTGCAAATCGCAATGGGGGCCAGATTCTAGCCTGCGTCAGCTATGGTGAGTTCTAGGAAGTGGGAGACTACAAGACCTGGGGTGGAGACTCTGAGGCACCGCCAAACCTCAGTCACTCCCATGCCAAGCTGCTCCTCTGGTCAGGACATCACCTTAAGCCCTCAGGGAGATGTAGTTCAGGAACTTGCAGTTTCTCTAGAGTGTAATCCTTCAGCCCTAAGGGCCTGGAAGAGGAGCTAAAGAGGCTCAAACACCTGTTCTAGTCAACTCTTCACCCCAACAAGGCTTTTACACTGCCCTGATTTTACTCCATCATCCACTCCAGAGCTCTGAGCCTTATGGGAAAGATTTTGTACGAGAGGCAGATAATGATTGTCACAAAGCAAAAGTGGAGAAGAGGCAAGTGATCAGTTGCTGTTGAGTTGATTCCGACTCATGACGACCCCATCAATGTCAGAGTAGAACTGTGCTCCACAGGGTTTTCAATGGCTGATTTTTTGGAAGTAGATCACCAGGCCTTTCTTCCAAGGCACATGTGGGTAGACTAGAACCTCCAACCTTTAGTTTAGCAGTTGAGCACACTAACCATTTGCACCGTCCAGGGACTCCAAAGAGGCAAGAGTGGAACTTAAATTGCTTTTCTCTAATTTATCCCCACTCCTGTCCCCATTCACCCACACTCATCAGTTCACAAACAGCCTTTGGCCTTCTCTGGGATTTCTTACAAATTTTTCAAATTTCAGTTTTCCTGTGTAGATTTCCCAGGTTGACTCTGCTGAAAGGAGCCAACAATCTAAGCTAATTTGCCATCCTGATAGGGACTGGAAAGCAAAATATTCTTTATCAAACCATGTGTTATGTGTTTACCTTTAAAATAACTCCTTGATTTAAACACAGTGAAAAGTACTCATCATTGTGTTGAGAGAATTAAACGAGTCTCAGTTACCCCGGCTCGGCTGGGGGAGAGAAGCACTCATTCCACTTTTGTAACTGTGAAGAAATCATGCTCATGTTATTAGCAATAAGCTACACATGCTGCCACCCAGCCGTTCTCTGCCCAGATGTGGCTAGAAGCCCTGGTAGGGGTACTTCCCTGAGGGTCAGCCTCCAGGAACCATATGCAGCGTGTAAGCCGTGAGTCCTCTGCAGAAGCCTTGTGGATGAGCCTCCCACTTCTCCCATTCTCATGAGGAGGGCATCCATAGAGACATCTAATGAAAACAAAAGTTAGAAAGATTTGAGTATAACCAATTCCTGGACATGTCTAATGAGCCAAGTGGTCCAGGAGAACCTAGGTTACAGCAACGCGTCTTCAATCAGTTTTTGTTTGTTTTTGCCAAACAAGACAGAACTCTGCTCAAGTGTCGTGCTGAGCTATATTTGAACCTGAGGCCAAAGGAAAAATCAGGAATACAGATCCTGTCTTTATTTTAAAATTTGATATTTTGCTTATCATGGTTTTTTTGTATTGATTTTGACTTTTTAGTATTGCATCAAAATTTTATTTATCTTTATTACTGAATTTTTTGGTTCCCTCTTAAACTTTGCACCCAAGCTGAGTGCCTCACTTGCCTCACCCTATCCCAGCCCTGCTTTGTAATGAGAGGCAGAGCTACTATCACATCATCACCTTTAAAATACCAGGCATCCCTCACTCAGCCCTAGAACCAAGTAAGACCCATCTGATAACGAGCTGCCACCCAGCCGAGATGTTTAGCTAAACCTAGCCATTAGGGTCCAATCATATGATTGTTTCAGATTTGGTAAATACCAGGTGTCCCGCTAGTGGGCTTGGATCACTAGCAATTGTAATCAAAACCTAATGTGATTAATTACAAGCTCTTGAGTTGTTTAGGCTTATTGTCTCACTGAAATGATACCGTAAAACTGGGACATCATGAAGTCGGATTGACCCAGGAAATCAGGACTGAAGCCTGCACCTGTGCTTGACTCATGTGTGACTCCAAGGCTGGCACCAAATCATCAGTGCTACTGATGGAAAAATTCATGCAACACACACACACAAAGAGCTGCTGATCATGAGGCCAACCCTTAATAACTTCTGAACATCCCGTTTGAGAAGTTAAGGGGCAATAACTCAGCAGCATCCACCAGGGGTGTAGCACTCGCGTATGGACGTGCCTCTGACAGTTACTCTGACACGTGTCTGAATGACTCAGAGCTTGGAGAAGCTGCAGTTGGTGTGTGGTCATCTGCCTTCTAGGGTGTGGACTGGCCTGCACAATTTAGCCACTGAACACAAGATAAATAGAAAAAGCACTGGACTAGGAGCAGAAGACACAGGTGCTTACACCGTGGGTGACTTCAGACAAGTTGCTAACCTCACCTGTAAAATGGGAGCCCAGCCCGCCTCACTAGGTTGTTGCAAGGATCTCGGAGCACCCCCTAAAGCCTAAAATAAAACTGCAGGAGTTACCTTGACTGCAAAGTTCAGAGTCTCATGTTCCAACAGATTTTCTCTTGTGTCAGCACGTCTCCCTGTGACTGGCCTGTGTCTGGGTCCATGTTCCTCTCTCTCTCCCTTTGTCTCAAGCTTTCAATTCCATGGTGAGGAGACAGGTGTCTTATTCTGGGGCCTGGAGGAGGTGGGGTTGGGGAGAATTATTTATGTAGGTTTTTTGGTCACTGTGTAGACCACAACAGTTAATCGTCCTAGAATCCTGTAGATGTGGGGTGTGTGTGTGTGTGTGTGTGTGTGTGCGTGCGCGTGTGTGTGTACAGGCCCATAGGCATTTCTCCCTTTCACGGAGAACAGGAACAAGGACCCTGGCCCTTCCTCTGCCTAGAATGGGCCTGAAGTCACCATCTGGTCCTGTGCCCAAACTCCCCGCTCCTGCATGTGTCAAAGGTGCTGTAAGGTGGGCCCCACAGCTGCACCACTCACTTTGTGCTCTCTGTCCTCCAGGTACCCTTCTCCAACTGCAGCCGAGACTGCCTGGCAGGGACCAGGAAAGGGATCATCGAGGGGGAGCCCACCTGCTGCTTTGAGTGTGTGGAGTGTCCTGACGGGGAGTACAGCGACGAGACAGGTAGACGAACCGTCCCTGGTGGGTACTGTGCAGGCTCAGCTCCATGTGCACGGCTCAGTCACTTCGGGGCCTGGGGTCAGCAAAGCCCATGGAAGGGCCGGACTGAGATGGTGCTTAGCACGGTTTCTCATTCCACAAGGGTGTGACTGCGCATCGTGCTGAGCTGGGCACTGAGCGGGGATGGAACAGGAATGTTAAATGTCACCTTAATACCATAAAAGCTTACAAACACACTTTTCACACATCCGTCTCTTACTTTGGTACTGCTCTCCAGTATTTCCTTCCTTTACTTATAGCTCAGTGGCCCTGAGTAGACCAAGCTCGGTCTGATCCAGGCTTTGGAGCTAATAGGCCATTATAGATTGTCTGTTGGGTGCCTGGCAGTGTACTTAATATCTTACATATGTCTTTCCTGTGCCTCAGTTTCTTCATCTATAAAGTGGGGATACTAAGTAAATCTATCTTACGGAGTTTTAAGAATTAAGTGAGTTAATATTGGTAAAACCGGTTGCCATCGAGTAGATTCCAACTCAGAGCAAACTCTAGGTCAGTGTTTGTTAAATAAAACAATGACTGGTATACCGGAAGTGCTTTATAAATATTAGTTGTAATGATTATGTCATCTCATCCTCACCACTTAAAGGAGTTATTACTTTGTCTATTTTACAGGTGAGGAAACTGAGCCTCAGGGAGCTTAAGTAACCTAACCAAAGTCACACAGCTAGTAAATGGCCAGGCAACGATTCCCATCCAGAGCTCTGGCTGCAGAGCCCGTGATCCTTCCACTCCCCAGTACTACACACTGCCTGGGACACAGCAGAGACTGACTAAATGTTTGTTGATTGAATCAGTCTGCAGTCCCCCTCATTAGAAGCCCATAGACATGGAGTGAGCAAGGCACGGGTCATAAGCATGGGATACTTTGCCTTGGTCTTAAAGGAAGCCTTTCTATCCTGGCATATCTACAGAGCCCATCCATATATCCAAAATAAGTCAGGCTGAGCTTCAATCACTCCGTGAAAAGTTGGTGAACTGTGCCACACGCCTAGTGTGCAGGTCAGTCACCTGTTCAGCAAGGTTGTCTATTCTCTGATAAGATACAAACCTCTGCAGGCAGCGTTAAAGGAAACATGTGCCCCCCATCCCAACATGCAAAAGAAAACAAATAATAGGACCATCAAAGAACATGATATTAACGAAGTACATTATTAAACATTAAGTCAGGGCTCATTGTGTTATTTGATCATGTAAAAATCACAATTATTTCATCAATAAAGAAAACGTAAATCAACCACATCCAATAGCCTGCGTATCCTCATCACTGCACGCATGCACACACTCACACACACAAATGTCAGTCTGTGCCACACAGTAACTAACTCTTCACTGGAACATCTTACAGATGCAAGTGCCTGTGACAAGTGCCCCGATGACTTCTGGTCCAACGAGAACCACACTTCCTGCATTGCCAAGGAGATTGAGTTTCTGTCTTGGACGGAGCCCTTTGGGATCGCACTCACCCTCTTCGCTGTGCTGGGCATCTTCCTGACGGCTTTTGTGCTGGGGGTCTTCATCAAGTTTCGAAACACGCCCATCGTCAAGGCCACCAACCGAGAGCTCTCCTACCTCCTCCTTTTCTCCCTGCTCTGCTGCTTCTCCAGCTCCCTTTTCTTCATCGGTGAGCCCCAGGACTGGACGTGCCGCCTACGCCAGCCGGCCTTTGGCATCAGCTTCGTGCTCTGCATCTCGTGCATCCTGGTGAAAACCAACCGTGTCCTCCTAGTGTTTGAGGCCAAGATCCCCACCAGCTTCCACCGCAGGTGGTGGGGGCTCAACCTGCAGTTCCTGCTCGTTTTCCTCTGCACCTTCATGCAGATTGTCATCTGTGTGATCTGGCTCTACACCGCACCCCCCTCAAGCTACCGCAACCACGAGCTGGAGGACGAGATCATCTTCATCACGTGCCACGAGGGTTCACTCATGGCCCTGGGCTTCCTCATTGGCTACACCTGCCTGCTGGCTGCCATCTGCTTCTTCTTCGCCTTCAAGTCCCGGAAGCTGCCGGAGAACTTCAACGAAGCCAAGTTCATCACTTTCAGTATGCTCATCTTCTTCATCGTCTGGATCTCCTTCATCCCAGCCTACGCCAGCACCTACGGCAAGTTTGTCTCGGCTGTGGAGGTGATCGCCATCCTGGCGGCCAGCTTTGGCTTGCTGGCCTGCATCTTCTTCAACAAGGTCTACATCATCCTCTTCAAGCCATCGCGTAACACCATCGAGGAGGTGCGCTGCAGCACTGCTGCCCACGCCTTCAAGGTGGCGGCCCGGGCCACCCTGCGCCATAGCAACGTCTCCCACAAGCGGTCCAGCAGCCTCGGGGGCTCCATGGGCTCCACCCCCTCCTCCTCCATCAGCAGCAAGAGCAACAGCGAAGACCCCTTCCCACAGCCTGAGAGGCAGAAGCAGCAGCAGCCACTGGCCTTGGCGCAGCAGGAGCAACAGCAGCAGCAGCAATCACAGCAGCCCAGGTGCAAGCAGAAGGTCATCTTTGGCAGTGGCACGGTCACCTTCTCACTGAGCTTTGACGAGCCTCAGAAGAATGCCATGGCCCACAGGAATTCCGTGCACCAGAACTCCCTGGAGGCCCAGAAGAGCAATGAGACCCTGACCAGACACCAGGCGTTACTCCCGCTGCAGTGCACCGAGCCAGGCTCAGAACTGACCAGGCAGGAAACAGACTTGCAAAGGTCTGCAGGTGGGGACCACCAGCCGGAGATGGAGGGCCCTGAGGAGCGGGCCCCGGCACTCGTAATGTCCAATTCACGGAGCTTTGTCATCAGCGGTGGAGGCAGCACTGTCAGAGAAAACATACCAAACTCATAAACTTGAAGGAGAAGGCCAGTCCAGAAAGAGTCCAGAGAGGATTTGTGTGATCACGTTCTTCATCGGTGATGAGGAATCGCCCCCAGACTCCTTTCCTCTGAGGAAGGAGGGATAATAGAGACACCCAACACTCTGAACTTAGTTGCACTGCTTTAAATGACAGTGAATTGACTAATGTTCCCTTTAAAATTAAAAAAGAAGAAGAGCTGTGTGCTCCTGTGGTTGGAGTTATCATCAGAGTGTTGAGATTGCCATTTTCATATTTGCTGTTCATTCATACTCAATTTCTCCTCCTCTTGTTATATCCCACTCAACAGCTCAGAGACTAAACCAAGGCTTTAAGCTACCCACCTATTCCTTCCCTTTATAAAAAATATCGAAAAACTTGTCCTGAAGGTCATGGACAGCCTGGTCCAGAGACAAAAAAAAAAAAAACACACAGAGTGATAGGACATCCAGTTTGCTACCACTGGAGTTGAGTCTGAAAGACAGAATGTAACCAGTGCTGTCCAACACCTTGACCATGGAAAGAACTTTAAATGTTCACAAAAGTAAGGTGAATGTGTTCCTTCCTATTTATGAAAACCATAAATATTTGGTCTTCTACTTGCTGCTATTGTGTGACAACTAGGTTAGCATCCCTCCTATGCTAGTGCCTCTGGTTTTGTCCAGAACATGATAGTGCTGCTGTGTTTAGATTCCAGGATCATAAGAATCACCTCAAACTGTTGGGAAGGGACTGCAGAAATCAATGAGCTATATGTGTAATTAATTTTTCTATATGTAGCTTTATCCTTAAGAAAATGCTTCTGTTCTAATAGCCGACGGACAATATAAACTAGAAAACGTCACAGTCTGGTTTATATAAGGCAGTATTATTGAGCTCCATTTTCCTTTCCTTCCCTACCCCACCAGCCCCACTCCCATCAGCTGAGCCCCACATGAGCCCTTTCAGGGACCCCAGAGGACAAGACGGTCCCTCCATCCCTGCCCCAAAGGGTTTCATCCCTTCCTGAAACTAGATCCACACCTCCCTCAATGGAGAATAAGCTCCCAGTAGGTGATCCACTAACAGTTGTTGAGGTTAGAAAGCGTGGTTCCAAGAGAACTCTCAGCCAGGCATTAGCCCAGCACTGTACCCCCAAATGCCATAACTAGGCTCCCTCCAGCAGTGGACTCTGTCTGTGGGTAGTTAAAGGAGTTGAATGGCATACAGCTAAGTCCTCAGGCTCTGGAACCAGAGAGACCTGGATTCAGGCCCTGGCTTGGTCACTTAGAAATGGGTGACCTTAGGCAAGGAATTTCTAAGCCCATTTTTTGTCTCAAAAAATCATTCTTTTCCCTCAGAGCTCTTATGTGGATTAAATGAGATAACGTATGTAAAGTATTTAGCATGGTGCCTAGTACATAGTAAACAAATTTTAGTGTTATTGTACTATTATTTTTTCACCTGCTTAGAAGACAAAACAAAACTTACCTATTTACCATTCATATTTTAGTGACTATAACATTGATCTCAATAACTTTCTCCATAATAAGCCCAAGAATTCCAGGAGCCAAGTTCAAGGGGTCAGCCCTAGTAACACTGGCTTATGGTGAAGAAACCAGGAAGTTGGTCAGCCCCCCAGCCAGAGAGCCCCATGCTCCTCCTCCATGACTGTGGTGCCTGTGCCCAGATCTCTTTGTTCACTGGGGGAAGCACAGCAGTGGGCAAGTGCTAACCACTGTCACCAGTCTGGCAGCGGTTCCTCAGATCACTCTTTCTAAGTGTTATTCTCCAGCCGAGGCCAAACTGCAGCAGTTAAATCTGTTTGAGGCCTCAAATTGTAAGCTCTTGGCGACTTCTTCCTCTGATCACCTTCTTCCAAAGGGGCACCTTTCAATGATTTTTAAGGTTGACATGATGGCTGTTAAGACTATGATGAAGAAGCATTACAGGGCACCATGTGGGAGCATGACTTTGAGACACAGAGAGATCGTCCTTGTTAGGCATCTGCTCCCCCACCCAGGAAGGGCACCAGCCCCAGGCCCAGCCTGCTGCAGCTCCCACTCCCGTTCCTTACCCCCACCCCACCGCTCCTAGGCCCGTCAGCTCTCTCAGCTTCCTCCATGTCCATCACTGGGGCATGGAAACTAACTGGCAGCTCTTAAGCCCCTCCCTCTAGGCACCCCACACTACCATGTCTACTTGAAAATATGGAGAATTCATGGAGGTTAACAAGAGGCTACAGCCTTCAGTATGCATTGCACCTGAATGTGAAGAAAACAAAATATTGGACCGATAAACAATATCATGATAAGTGAATCAAAAATTGAAGTTGTCAATGATTTCATTCTACTTGGATCAACAACCAACGTCCATGGAAGCAGCAGTCAAGAAATTAAACAACCTTGAAGACTCATTCACATAAATGTGTCACAGAGGGTCTGGAGCAATGTCTGGTACATACCAGGTGGTCAATAAATACTTGTTGAATAAATGGAAAAAAAAGAAATCAGACAACTTATCGCATTGGGAAAATCTGCAAAAAATCTCTTTAAAGTTTTAAAAAGGAAAGATGTCACTTTGATAACTAAGATGCATCTGACCCAAGTCATGGTTTTTTTCAATCACCTCATATGCATGTGAAAGAGACAATGAAAAAGGAAGACAAAAGAAGAATTGATGCACTTGGATTGTGGTGTTGTCAAAGAATACTGAATATATCATGGACTGCCAGAAGAACAAACAAATCAGTCTTAGAGGAAATACAGCCAGAATGCTCCTTAGAAGCGAGGTTGGCAAGACTTCGGCTCACTTACTTTGGACACATGTCATCAGGAAAGACCAATCGCTAGAAAAGGACATCTTGTTGGGTAAAGCAGAGGGTCAGCAAAAATGAGGGAAGCCCTCAATGAGATGAATTGAACAATAACCACAACAGTTGACTTAAACTTACAAACAATCATGAAGATGGCCCAGGATCAGGGGACATTTTGTCCTGTTATTACATAAGGTTGCCATGAGTCAGAGCTGACTTGGCAGCAACTAACAACAAGCTCCCAGGGCACCACATGAGAAAGAAGGCACAGATCTCCAAGGCTGTATAGGCCTTTGTGGTAGTAGGGAGAAAAAGGATCCCTCAAAGATGCCCATGCCCTATTTCCCGAAACCTGTGAATATATTAGTGTTATGGATAGAATTATGTCCTCAGAAAGATAGGTTGAAGTCCTAACTCCTGTTCCGGTGAGTGTGACCTTGTTTGGAAATAGGGCTTTTCTTTTGTTATCAGTTAAATTAAAGGTGGTCATACTGGAGTAGGGCAGGTCCTAATCCTAATCCCTTATGAGTGGTGATTTATAAAAGGGAGAACAGACACAAGAACAGACACACACACAGGGGGATGGAACCAGGTGAAGATACATTTACAAGCGGCAAAGGAACATCAAGGATTGCTGGCAGCCAACAGAGTCTAGGAGAGGGGCATGGAACAGATGTCTATCAAAGCCTTCAACATGGCCAAGAACCTGAATTTGGGTCTCCAGCCTCCAGAACTGTGAGAAAATAAATTTCTGTCCTTTAAAGCCACCCATTTTGTGGTCTTTGGCAGCCCAAGGAAACTAAGACAGTTGGGTTACACGACAAGGGGAAATTAAGGTTGCTGATGGAATTAAGTTTGCTAATCACCTGATGTGATAATTCAAGAGTCCTTAAATGTGGAAGAGGGAGGCAGAAGAGAAGGTCAGAGTGATGTGATGTGACAAAGACTTGACTGGTTATAGCTGGTTTTGAAGATGGAAGGGGCCATGCTGGAAAAGGCAAGAAATTAGATTCTCCCCTATAAGCTCCAGGAGGACGCAGCCTACCAACACCTTAATTTTAGTCCAGTGAGACCAATTTCAGACTTCCAACCTCCAGCACTGTAAGATAATAAGTTTGTTTTGTTTTAACCACTAAGTTTGTAGTAATTTGTTACAGCAGCAATAGCAAGCTAATGTAGCATTTGTCATCTCTTCTTCCTGGGCTTTGTCAGCTCAGGGCAACAGGCCAGGGCCTTCCTCAGAGATCCATGTCCCCTCTCTCTCTAGCACTCCCTCCAACTAGCTCATCTCTCTCCTCCCACAGAGAGTTCTGACCAATATTTTATTCCTGCAAATCTGTTTTGGGAAATATAAACCTTATGTTCTGAGTGTTTTTGGGCTTTTATTTTGGGTAATTAACAGCCATGTTCTCTGGATCTATTATCTGTTAGTAGCAGAAGCCTGAAAAACAGTAGCTTCAACAAGCTAGTGTTTGCTTTTCTCTTATATAAAAGAAGTCAAGAGGTAAATATATGATCACCTTTTAATCACTTTTCCTTGAAAGATTCCTTAACAGGCCTCTTGGCAATGGGAAACTGCTTAGCTTTCTTTTGAAAATAAAAGTGGATTATCTAGCTATGAAGGTTTTTCACTGAAATGAAAGAGTTTTCTAGAAGGTTGTAAGAATTTAATTGGAATTTCAGAGGTGACTTTAAACATAACATATAAGATTATCACCTTGAATGTGATTGCCTTAGCTTTCATTTTGGGGAGATTAGGACTGTCTGACCTCTGCCTCCAAAAGTTGCATTTGAGGACAATGTTGTCTCTTCTGATTGGACCAGGCTAGAATAATATAGCTGTGGGCAGTTCAGACCCACCCAGAGGCTCCTCAGAAGACAGGCCTAGAATTCTGCTTCTGAAAAGTCACAGCTTTGAAAACTCTATGGAGCAGCTCTACTCTGTACACGTGGGGTTGCCATGAGTTGGAATCGACTCCATGGCAACTAATAACAGCAACAACATTAAGAAGCTAATAAAATTCCAGGAGGCCCAGTGATCCAAACTTGGATGGTATACAATCAAGAATGCAGCCAAGAGAGATATACAATCACTCCACAGGGTTGTTCAGGCAAAAACCTCACTGCCTTCCATTCAGAACCTATGAAACAAGGAAACCAGGCACTAGAACCTTAATCAAAGCTGCCCTAGAAGATCCAAACCCCTCTGCCACTATACTTGGCCCCACTCACATAAACTTCCAAATGTTGTATCAGTTACATGCAGAACCCTAGCTGCAAGGGAGTCTGGAAATGTAGCTTTTGCTTTCCAAGCTTTTATGTTATAGAAAGAGATGCTATAAGGAGTTCAGCATGGATGATGAATGGGCCAATCAGCAGTATCCACCACTCAAAAAGAAAGTATTTTTCAGATCAAACATGAAATGAAGAAAACACTCTCCTGAGAAAAACCAAGCAAAACATGATTGCCTTTCATCTTAACAGCTGTGGTAGATTAGAAACGTACTGTGCTAAAGAGAGAGAGCCTGCTGGCAGATAAGGGAGAGAGAAAACAGGAACAAGCCCTGCCGGGGAAGAGACCAGAAGGTGCTGGGGAGTGGGGAGCAGGGGAGAGAATGGGAACTGTTGTGTTTTGTTACAAGCCCATTAGCACTATTTGACTAATTGTATGCATACGTTAGTTTATATGTGTGTGTGTATCTGTATGTGTGCATCTGTGTGTTTAATAGCCTGGAGAAAATGCATAATCATTTAATGGTGATTATGTCTGAATTATGAGTGATTTTTATTTTTATATTTTTCCTCTAATTTCCTCACATGGGTATGATTTATAATAAAACAGGAAAAATCTGTTACTTGGGCTATTAGATGTTATATTGGCATTATGGTTATACTTTTTCTTTATTTTTTCATTATTTGTTTTTACTTTTTATCTGGAAATTTCAAATTTACAGAAAACTTGCAAAAATGAATGTAGTATGAAGAGCATGAGTACTCCTTTTACCCAGATTCATGTATTGTTAAATTTTACCCTGTTTGCTTTGTCATATTCACTGTGGTCACAATGGAAAGGAAATAAATGTATGAGAGGAAGGACAAAGCGAGAACATTGTAAAGCTAATACTTGTTGAAACTGGATGATGAGTACATGGGACTTCATTTTCTATTCCCTCTACTTTTGTGAGTATTTTAAAATTTCCATAATAAATGTTATGACAACCAATAGATAAGAAAGAATTCATCAATCGTAAGTTCACACACGAGATTTTCACTAATATGACTGGTGCTCTTAATCACAAAAGAAGTCATCAGTCAACAAGTCACCCAAGCTAAAAGGACTTTCAAGTTGCCTAGCAAACTAAAATTTTAGTTGAAAAGTAAAAATTTCTAAGTAAAATTGAGATCTTTACAACAAGATACAGAAAATAATTCTTTAAAGCGTATCACAACGGCTTTCCTAGTGCTCAGTGAAAGACAGTCATCCCTAGATCTTCTGACAGTTGACCTAATTATGATCTTATCCTTAGATGAGTCAACTGTGGGTTGGTTCAATTTTCCCAGATTGTTGTCTGGCAAAATATTAAAAAGATCTTAATAGATTCTTCTCAGCCTTTGTGCCAGTAATTTCTCTCTTATGTAAACAGTCTCTAGGAAATAAACCAAAATTATTTGGTACCAACATGTTCAATCAGAGGCTAAATGAGAACCTGCCTAGGCCATACCACAGGCATGCCTGTGCCCAGGGTAGGGAGCATTGAGACAACTGCTGAGGTCCTGTGATACAAGCAGGAAACAATCCAGATGCCCAACGCCAGGTAATGGCTAAGGAAATTACACTGTAATTGCATCGTGGAATAGCCCATAAACACTGGAAATAGCAAATGTGTGGACTACGTCAAAATATGTAATCAAGTTTAGAAATAACATCAATGAGGAGAACAGGACACAGAATAGTATGTCCTATTCTGTGAAGGCTCATTGAAAAGGAAGAAAATGGAGTTTACTGTCCATTTGCTGCTTTGGTCTATAAAATTATCTAACATCGTTGAAAAAAGGGAAAACAGTGGGGAAGAGAAAGAAACATGGCCTTGTCTAAGGTGTTCTAGTGGCTATTTAAAGACTAATAAAGCCCTGACAGGAAACAACAGAGTCCCTGATGGAGCAGGCGAAAAGTAGGGTGCAGACCTCAAATTCTAGTAAAAAGACCAGACTTAATGGTTTGAGACTAGAGGGACCCCCGAAGACACGACCCCCAGACTCTCTGTTAGCCCAACACTAAAACCATTCCCAGGGGCAACTCTTCAGACAAAGATTAGACTGGTCTATGGGACATAAAATGATACTCATGAAGAGTGGAGTGTGCTTCTTATAGCTCAAGTAAATACATGAGACTAAATGTGCAGCTACTGTCCAGAGGCGAGATGAGAAGGCAGAGAAGGTCAGGAGCTGGTTGAATGGACACGGGAAATCCGGCGTGGAAAGGAGAAGTGTGCTGTCACAGTATAGGGAGAGCAACTAAGGTCATATAACAATGTGTATATAAATTTTTGTATGAGAAACTAACTTGCATTGTAAACTTAAAGCACAATAAAAAAGACTAATAAAGGCAGAATCATAGAGGACAGGTGATTGGGAGAAATCTCTTGTGGGCTCTTAAGCTAAATCCAGCAGAACTCTTATTTGGATGGACTTTTCAGAATGCTAATCTATTTCCCAAGAGGTAGTCGTTTGAACAGAACAAGGGGATACTGCATGGTTTAAAGTTAGGAAAGGTGTGCAACAGGGCTTCATCCTTTCATCATACTTAATCAATCTGTATGCTGAGCAAATAATCCAAGAAGCTGGACTACATGAAAAAGAACACGGCATCAGAATTGGAGAGAGACTCATGAACAACCTGCATTATAACAGAAGAAAATATTCTTTGATGGTTATGAGGGTGGGAGAGGGGAATTCACTGACTAGATAGTAGACAAGAATTATCTTAGGTGAAGGGGAGGTGGGGCCAAGATGGCAGAGTAATCAGATGCTTCCTGTGGTCCCTCTTGCAACAAAGACACAAAAAAACAAGTGAATCGGTTATATATAACAATCTAGGAGCCCTGAACATCAAAGGCAAAGTTGAGGAATCAGACTGAGTGGCAGGGGGAGGGACAGATGGTTTGGAAGCAGCAAGGAATTGCCAGACCTGACCCAGTGGGAGCCAGACCCCTTCGCCAGATCAGCTAGCATGCGAAGTGAAGCAAACAGTGGTGCTCGGGAGGCGTTTTCCATATCAGGAGACATCCAGCGGCAGAGAGTCTACTCGGGAACCCAGAACCAGTGAAAAGCACCCCTCAACCAGCAAAAGATAAGTACTTGTGTCTGACATAACGCGCAGATAAAAACAAAACCCTATGGGAAAAAAATCTCTCCTATTTACCCCCTCCCCACTCTGCACCAGGTCTGGGACAGCTTCAGCAATTGCAGAGTCCCCTGGGCTGGAAGTAGGACCTGTCACATGCCCTGAGCCATTCTCACAGCCTTGGAGAGGGAACAAATTAACAAATGGGAAAAATAATCTGCCAGCTCCCCTAAGCTAGGAACGCAGGGTAGGCACAGCTCCTTTGCCTAAGCATAGGCATAAGGGGTCCACAGACTTTGAGTGCCTTTCACCCCACATAGATCTCTGTGGGCCCATTTCAACAGCGTAGGCCCTCATTACCACAGTACAACAGGGTACATACCCGAAGTCTAACTTCAACTGTTTCAGCTATGAAGTGGCAGGTTCATGATATTTGACACTGCTCTGCCCATTAAGCAGGGTCCTCACCCCACATCAGGGGCCTGAGGACTGGTGGCTCCACCCATGCCACCTAGCCACCTGCAATAGGGGTCCAGGAATAAGTGGTGCCCCACAGTCCTAGCAGCCAACAGCATTGGGTGCTCATAGTTCGGCTGCAAAACCCACCCACCTACATGCTCTAGAGAACAGGAACACGCTTTCTTCCCAGACACTCAAGGGAAGCCAGCCCCCTGCCTTGTTCAGCACGTGAACCCATACTGCAGCCAGATACCTGTGCCTTCACCAATCACCCATGCCTATCTAGGACTGTAGGTGAAAGCCTGCACCACACACTTGGTGACCAACTACCTGGACACCTGAGCTGAATCCATATAAGAAAAGTTAATGAACTCCTGGGCTCACATACTTAGTAACAGATCTAACCACCTGGTGACAGGATGTTAGAGCTTCAAAGGCACCAATAATCAAACTAGCTCACACGAGCAGCCTATTTGGGCATATCAAAACAAGAACCTAGGGCACAGTAAGCAAACATAAAATAAATAAATATAATAACTTACTGATGGCTCGGTGACAACAGTCAATATCAAATCACATACAGTGGCAGACCATGATGGCTTCAGCAAGCTCCCAAAATAAAGAATCAAGAAATTTTCTGGAGGAAGAGAATTTCTTGGAATTACCGGAGGCAGAATACAAAAGGTTAATATACAGAACTCTTTAAGAGCTCAGGAAGGAGGTCAGGCAAAACACAGACCAAGCTAAGGAACACACAGACAAAGCAATAGAGATCTTAAGAAAGTTATTCAAGAGCATAATGACAAATTTAATAGGCTGCAAGGATCCACAGAGAGACAGCAATCAGAAATCCAGAAGATTAACAATTAAATTTCAAAATTAAACAACTCAATACAAAGTCATAGGGCAGAACTGAGGCAATGGAAGTCAGAATTAGTGAGATTGAAGATAAAGCACTTGACACCAACTTAACTGAGGAAAAATCAGATAAAAGAATTTTAAAAAATGAAGAAAGTCTAAGAATTATGTGGGACTTGATCAAGAGGAATAACCTATGACTGTTTGAAGTACCAGAACAGGGAGGGATAACAGAAAATACAGAGAGAATTGTTGAAGAGTTATTGGCAGAGAACTTCCCTGATATCATGGAAGGTGAGAAGATATCTATCCAACATGCTCATTGAACACATAAGGTAGATCCCAAAAGAAAGTCACCAACACATACTATAATCAAACTTGCCAAAACCAAAGATAAAAGAGACTATTTTAAGAGTGGCTAGGGATAAATGGAAAGTCATCTACCAAGGAGAGTCAATAAGACTAAGCTCGGACTACTCAGCAGAAACCATGCAGGCAAGAAGGAAATGGGATGACATATATAAAGCCTTGAAGGAAAAAAATTGCCAGCCAAGAATTACATATCCAGCAAAACTGTCTCTCAAATATGAAGTTGAAATTAGAGCATTTTCAGATAAACAGAAGTTTAGGGAATTTTGAAAAACCAAACCAAAATTACAAGAAATTCTAAAGGGAATACTCTGGTTAGAAAATCAATAACATCAGATAACAAGCCAAGACTAGAACACAGGGCAGAGCAACTAGGTATCAACCCAGATAGGGAAGTTGTAAAAATAAATCCAAGCTAAGATACTGAATATAGAGAAATAGAGATGTCAATATGTAAAGGATGGCAACATTAAAACAAAAAAGGGGACTATAAAATATAGACAGATTTTTTTATATGGAGAGGAAGTCAAGGGAATATAAAGAAAGAAAAGACTGGTTTAAATTTAGAAAAATATGGGTAAAGATTAAGGTAACCACAAAGGAAACTAACATTCCTACACATCAAAATAAAAAACAAGAAAAATATAGACTCAGCAAATACAAAATCAATGACAATGAAAAAGATGAAAAGGAAATACATAAAGAAAAATGACTCGGCACAGAAAATTAAGTGGAACAAAGAAACTGTCAACAATACACAAAAAAAGACAGCAAAATGACAGCACTAAAGTCATACCTATCAATAATTATGGTGAATATAAATGGACTAAATGCACCAATAAAGAGAAATAGAGTGCCAGAATGGAAAAAAGAAAAAAAAAAAAACCACAATCCGTCTATATGCTGCCTACAAAAGACACACCTTAGACTTAAAGACACAAACTAAAACTCAAAGGTTGGAAAAAAATATATCAAGCAAACAACACTCAACAAAGAGCAACAGTGGCAATAATAATCTCTGACAAAATAGACATTAAAATAAAATCCACCACAAAGGATAAGGAATGACATGCTATAATGATTAAAGGATCAATACACCAGGAGGACATAACTATAATAAATATTTATGCACCCAACAACAGGGCTCCAAAATACAAAAAACAAACTATAACAACATTGAAAAGAGAGATAAACAGCTCCACAATAATAGTAGGAGACCTCAACACACCACTTTTGGTGAAGGACGGAACATTCAGAAAGAAGCTCAGTAAAGACATGGAAGATCTAAATGCTACAATCAGCCAGCTTGATCTCATAAACATATCGAACACTCCACCCAACAGCAGCCACATATACTTTCTTTTCTAACGCACATGGAACATTCTCCAGAATAGACCACATATTAGGCCATAAAGCAAACCTTAACAGAATACAAAGCATCAAAATATTACAAAGCACCTTTTCTGACCGTAAAGCCATAAAAGTAGAAATCAATAACAGAAAAAGCAAGGGAAAAAAATCAAACGCATGGAAACTGAACAACATCTTGCTCAAAAACTACTGGGTTATAGAGAAAATTAAGGATGGAATAAAGAACTTCATAGAATCAAATGAGAATGAAAACACATCCTACCAGAACCTTTGGGACACAGCAAAAGCAGTGCTCAGAGGTCAGTTTACAGCAAAAAATGCACGTATCCAAAAAGAAGAAAGGGCCAAAGTCAAAACATTAACCCTACAACTCAAACTAGTAGAAAAAGAGCAGCAAAAGAAGCCCTCAGGCACCAGATGAAAGGAAATAATAAGAATTAGAGCAAAATTAAATGAAATAGAGAATAGAAAAACAATTGAAAGAGTTAATGTATTAGTCATCTAGTACGTCTGTAACAGAAATACCACAAGTGGATAGCTTTAACAAAGAGAAATTTATTTTCTCACAGTCTAGTAGGCTACAAGTCCAAATTGAGGGTAACAGCTCCAGGGGAAGACTTTCTCTCTCTGTCGGCCTTCTCATCAATCTTCCCCCGGCTTAGGAGCTTCTCTGTGCAGGGACCCCAGGTCCAAAGGGACAAGCTCTGCTCCCAGCACTGCTTTCTAGGTGGTATGAGGTCCCCAGCTGTCTGCTTGCTTCCCTTTCCTTTCATCTCTTGGAAGGTAAAAGGTGGTGCAGACCACAACCTAGGGAAACTCCCTTTACATTGAATCAGGGATGTGACCTGGGTAAGGGTGGTATTACATTCACACCCTAATCCTCTTTAACATAAAATTACGATCACAAAATGAAGGACAATCACACAATATTGGGAATCATGGCCTAGCCAACCTGATACACACGTTTTTGGGAAGATATAGTTCAATCCATGAAAGTTAACAAGATCAAAAGCTGGTTCTTTGAAAAGATCAACAAAATTGATAAACCATTGGCCAAACAGACAAAAGAAAAACAGGAGAGAAAGAAAAGAACCCATATAAGAAATGAGATGGATTATATCACAACAGACCCAACTGAAATTAAAAGAATCATAACAGAATACTATGAAAAATTGTACAATAACAAATTTGAAAACCTAGAAGAAATAGACAAATTTCTAGAAACTCACTACCTACCTAAACTAACACAAACAGGTAGAACAACTAAATAAACCTATAACAAAAGAAGAGATTGAAAAGGTAATTAAAAAACTCACAACAACAAAAAGCCTTGGCCCAAATGGTTTCACTGAAGAATTCTACCAAATTTTCAGAGAAGAGTTAACACCACTACTACTAAAGGTATTGCAGAAAATAGAAAAGGATGAACGACTCCCAAACTCATTCTATGAAGCCAGCATAACCCTGATACCAAAACCAGGTAAAGACACCACAATAAAAGAAAATTACAGACCAATATCCCTTATGAACGTTGATGCAAAAATCCTCAACAAAATTTTAGCTAATAGAATTCAGCAACATATCAAAAAAAAAATTCACCATGATCAAGTGGGATTTATACCAGGTATGCAGGGATGGTTCAACATTAGAAAAACAATCGATGTAATCCATCACATAAATAAAACAAAACACAACCACATGATCTTATCAGTTGATGCAAAAAAGTCATTTGACAAAGTCCAACATCCATTCATGATAAAAACTATCAGCAAAATAAGAACAGAAGGGAAATTCCTCAACATAATTAAGGGCATTTATACAAAGCCAACAGCCAACATCATCCTAAATGGAGAGAGTCTGAAAGCATTCCCCTTGAAAACAGGAACCAGACAGGAATGCCCTTTATCACCACTCTTATTCAACATTGTGCTGGAGGTCCTAGCCAGAGCAATTAGGCTAGAAAAAGGAATAAAGGGGATCCAAATTGGTAAGGAAGAAGTAAAAGTATCTCTATTTGCAGATGATATGATCTGATACACAGAAAACCCCAAAGAATCCTCAAGAAAACTACTGGAACTAATAGAAGATTTCGGCAAAGTAGCTGGTTACAAGATAAACGTACAAAAATCAGTTGGATCCCTTCACACCAACAAAGAGAACTTCAAAGAGGAAATCACCAAATCAGTATCATTTACAATAACCCCAAGAAGATAAAATACTTATGAATAAATCTAACCAGAGACGTAAAACACCTATACAATGAAAACTATAAGACATTACTGCAAGAAACCAAAAGAGACCTGCATAAGTGGAAAAACATACCTTGCTCATGGATAGGAACACTCCACATTGTGAAAATGTCAATTCTACCCAAAGCCATCTACAGATACAGTGCAATCCCGATCCAAATTCCAATGGCCATTTTTAATGAGATGGAGAAACAAATCACCAACTTCATATGGAAAGGGAAGAGGCCCCGGAGAAGTAAAGCATTACTGAAGAAGAAGAACAAAGTGAGAGGCCTCACACTACCTGATTTTAGAACCTATTATTATACCACCACAATAGTCAAAACAGCCTGGTACTGGTACAAGAACAGATACATAGACCAATGGAACAGAATTGAGAATCCAAACATAAATTCATCCACCTATGAGTAGCTGATATTTGACAAAGGCCCAGAGTCCGTTAACTGGGGAACAGACAGTCTCTTTAACAAATGGTGCTGGCATAACTGGATATCCATCTGCAAAAGCTGGAACAAGACAGATACTTCACACCATGCACAGAAACTAACTCCAAATGGATCAAAGACCTAAATATAAAATCCTAAACGATAAAGATCATGGAAGAAAAAATAGGGACAATGCTAGGAGACCTAATACATGGCATAAACACAATATGAACCATAAGTAACAATGTACAAGCACCGACAGAGATACTAGATAACTGGGATAGCTCCTAAAAATCAAACACTTATGCTCATCAAACGACTTCACCAAAAGAGTCAAAAGACAACCTATAGACTGGTAAAAAATTTTTGGCTACAACTGATCCGATCAGGGTCTAATCTCTAAACTCTACAAAATGTTGCAAAACCTCAACAACAAAGAGACAAATAACCCAATTAAAAAATGGGCAAAGGATATGAACAGGCACTTCACCAAAGAAGACATTCAGGCAGCTAACAGACACATGAAGAAATACGATCATTAGCCATTAGAGAAATGCAAGTCAAAACTACAATGAGATAACATCTCACCCAAACAAGGCTAGCATTAATCCAAAAAACACAAAATAATAAATGTTGGAGAGGTTGTGGAGAGACTGGAACACTTATATACTGTTGGTGGGAATGTAAAATGGCACAAGCACTTTGGAAATCGATTTGGCGCTTCATTAAAAAGCTAGAAATAGAAGTACCATATGATCCAGAAATCTCATTCCTTGGAATATATCCTAGAGAAATAAGAGCCGTCACACAAATAGATATATGCATACCCATGTTCACTGCAGCACTGTTCAAGATAGCAAAAAGATGGAAACAACCTAGGTGCCTATCAATGGATAAATGGATAAACAAATTATGGTATATTCACACAATGGAATACTATGCAACGATAAAGAACAATGATGAATCTGTGAAATATAACATGGAGGAATCTGGAAGGCATTATGCTGAGTGAATTTAGTCAATTGCAAAAGGACAAATATTGTATAAGACCACTATTATAAGAACTCAAGAAAAGGTTTAAACACAGAAGAAAACATTCTTTGAATGGTTATGAGGGTGGGGACGGAGGGAGAGGGGTATTCACTAACTAGATAGTAAAGAATTATCTTAGGTGAAGGGAAGGACAGCACATACAACAGGGGATGTCGGCACAACTGGACTAAACCAAAGCTAAGACGTTTCCTGAATACAACTGAACACTTCGAGGGACAGAGTAGCAGGGGAAGGGGTCTTGGGACCATGGTTTCAGGGGACATCTAGGTCAATTGGCATAACAAAGTTTATTAAGAAAATGTTCTGCATCCCACTTTGGTGAGTGGCATCTGGAGTCTTAAAAGCTAGGGAGTGGCCGTCTAAGATGCATCAATTGGTCCCAACCCACCTGGAGTAAAGGAGAATGAAGAACACCAAAGAAACAAGGAAAGCATTAGCCCAAGAGACAGAAAGGGCCACATAAACCGGAGACTTCATCAGCCTGAGACAAGAAGAACTAGATGGTGTCCGGCTACCACCAATGACCGCCCTGACAGGGAACACAACAGAGAGTCCCTGATGGAGCAGGAGAAAAGTGGGGTGCAGAACTCAAATTCTAGTAAAAAGACTAGACTTAATGGTCTGAGACCGGAGGAACCCCAGAAGACATGGCACCCGGACTCTATGTTAATCCAGAACTAAAACCGTTCCCAAAGCCAACTCTTCAGACAAAGATTAGACTGGACTCTAAGACATAAAATGATACTCCTGAAGAGTGTGCTTCTTAGTTCAAGTAGACACATAAGACTAAATGGGCAGCTCCCATCCGGAGGCAAGCTGAGAAGGCAGAAAAGGACAGGAGCTGGTTGAATAAACACAGGAAATCCGAGGTGGAAAGGAGGAGTGTGCTGTCACATTACAGGGACAGCAACTAGGGTCATATAACAATGTGTGTGTATATTTTTGTATGAGAAACAAACTTGAGCTGTAAACTTTCACTTAACGCACAATTAAAAAAAAAAAAAAACCTGCGTTGTGCAGATGACATAACCTTGCTTGCTGAAAATGAAGAGGACTTGAAGGACTTGCTGCTGAAGATCAAAGACCACAGCCTTCCAGTAGGGATTACACTTCAACATAAAGAAAACAAAAATCCTCACAGAACAGTAAGCAACGTCATGATAAACGGAGCTGTCAAGGATTTCATTTTACTTGGATCCACAATCAACACCCATGGAAGCAGCAGTCAAGAAATCAAAAGACGCATTGCACTGGGCAAATCTGCTGCAAAAGACCTCTTTAAAGTGTTGAAAAGCAAAGATGTCACCTTGAAGACTAAGGTTTGCCTGACCCAAGCCATGGTGTTTTCAAACACCTCATATGCATGCAAACAAACGAACAAATCTGTCTTGGAAGACGTACAACCAGAATGCTCCTGGTTATATGTCTTTGGACATGTTATCAGGAAGGATCAGTGCCTGGAGAAGGACATCATGCTTGGTAGAGAGTCAGTGAAAAAGAGGAAGACCCTCAACGAGATGGATTGACACAGTGGCTGCAACAATGGGCTCTAGCATAACAACGATTTCGAGGATGGTGTGGGACTGGGCATTGTTTCGTTCTGTTGTACATGGGGTCACTATGAGTAGGAACCCACTCTACAGCGCCTAACATAACCACAACAACAACCTATTTCCCCACACTCTGGCCAATATTAAGTGACCTTTGATAAGGTGGAAGGTGAAACATTCAAAGAATAATTTTTAAAATAACTTTATTATTCAGATGTGATAAGTAAACTTTAAACCAAAATGCAAAACAAATGAACTGATATTTGTGTTCTTCAGTCTCTCCTCTTTTCCAGTCTTATTACCCTCCTCTCTTCCTCACTGTGCTAATTAAGGCACAGAACCTCTCCTCTTGGATTATTACAACTGTAACAATCATATTCAATAAGGAAGGCTCATGGGCTATAATCCTGAAGTAACTTTATTTTTGTTCCCACCATCCATCTAAATCTGCTGTTGGACACTAGTTCTCCTGTCCCTAAAGGAAAACTTGGGTATGACTTTTCTATTCATGCATAGGTGATACAACGTCCTAATCGGTAATTAAAATGGACAATTTCATGTTTTAGTCAAAACTCTGAAATCTATTTAATTTAGGCCTCTTCCTAGTCCCTCAGCTCAGCACTCTTGCAGAGGGAGAGGCCTCTAGTCAGGAAAATGGGTGTGGTCAGCTATTTCCCTATTTACCTCATTTGCACTATTCCCTCCCCTCCCTACATAAATGGTTAACCCCTTCAAGGTTGGGGCACAGGGAGGAAGAAAAGGGAAAAAGAGTAGAAAAGTTCCTATATTGACTGGTACCCAGCAGGTGCTTATTGCTGATTCTTTTGATTATGGGTGCTCTCGTGCATTCTTTGGAGACCCCCTCCATTGCTGGGGACTTCTTTCCTGAAGGTTCCTTAATGGATGTACCTCCTTGGCTCATCATTTACTCCTAAGCATCCAGCAATGTCTCTAACTGCTCTCTGTGTGATGTTATGTGTCAACTTGGCTAGTCCCTGATGCCCAGTTGTTTGGTCAAACACCAGTCTAGACACTGGTATGAAGTAGTTACATGTGATTGAATTAGTTGATGTTAAGTAAAGCAGATTACCCCCATGACGTGCGTGGGCCTCATCTAATCAGTTGAAGGCTTTAAGCGCAAAAGGGGAGTTTTCCGTAGAGTGTATTCTGCCTCCAAACTGCAAATAGACATTTTGCCAGAATGCCCTCTCCGCATCGCCTGACCTACAGATTTTGGGACACAAGCCTGGAAAATATCCAGCCTGTCACCTGACCTACAGATTTTGGACTTGCCAGCTCCTACAATCACATGAGCCAATTCCTTAAAAATCAATCAATTAATCTCTCTTTCTGTCTCTCTCTCTCTCTCTGTCATTGCATCATTTATTCTACCCAGCGGTCATTGCTATGTTGGAAAGAACCCCAGGGAAAAAAATAGTTCCCCATCTGATCAATAATACCCAACAATTTTCATTTGCCACTACAGAAAAACCCCACTAACACTAGTTGGACAAGTTTTATTGTATTTAATGAGACATCAGTGAGTCTGATTTTTCTTAAAACTTAGAAAAGTATTTATTTGAACCAGAAATAAATATACAGATATGTACCACTAGTTCTGTTTCTCTAAAACAAATCCTGACTAAAACACTCTGTCCCTTCAGGTGGCCCTCTTGGATAAGTTCTAAGAACACAAAGATGTATAAGCTCTAAATTCTCACTTCTCCAGGGTTCTTTCTAAAGTAGCAATGACCACTGGGTGGAATAAATGATACAGTGTGTCACAAAACACTCGGTTTACTACCCCTGACGACAACCACGTGGGTGGGAGATTCAAGATGTTCTTGGGCCCACCGGTTTGTGTGATTACTGCTGTTTGCAATCCAGGTTCATCCCCTGAAGATCACTTCCTTGGTCCACTGCACAGTCCCTCCCAAACTCTTTCCTAGATGTTCCCCCAGGATGGAAGTTGTGACTTTTCCCATTATAATATTATTAACTTAAAGAGTGGGCCTCATGATCAGAGCACCCAGGAGTAGAGATTTCAGAGTTGAACTGAGCTCTCTGATACATATTCTTGAACTCTAGCTATTTTCTTGGCTCATCTCCCTGTTGTGTACTCAAGATTCTGTAGCTTCCTTCTTATCTTGTCCAGACCTCCTAAATTTACTACTTAAAACATTTCACTTCTATTAACTAAAACTTCATGATTTTTCTTTCCCAGTAAGCTATATTTCCCCTATCTGATCAATACCCATTAAACCAATTGCCATCAAGTCGATTCTGACCCATAGCGACCCTATAGGACAGAGTAGAACTGCCCCGCTGGGTTTTCAAGGAGAAGCTGATGGATTCGAACTGCCAGCCTTTTGGTTAGCAGCCATAGCACTTAACCACTGTGCCATCAGGGCTTGGCTCCATCTGATCAATAGTACCCAACAATTTGCATTGAAAATTGTTGAAAAACCCCACTAACACTAGTAGAACAACCCCACTAACACTAGTGGAACAAGTTTTATTTCATTTAATGAGTTATCAATGTGTCTGATTTTTCTTAAATCTGAAAAAGTATTTATTTGAGCCAGAAATAAAAATTCCTACGTAAGCATTAATAGCTATAAAAACTATCTGTGCCCTGTGGACATTCCATGGGCCGGAGACCACTGCAGAGACTCACCGTTTTGTAACGTGTTGAACCCTAACACTACATAGGTCTGAACATCAATGGCATGATTCACCTCAAGTGTGATTTGAGCGGATAACCCAGGAAGAGCTATATGTGAATCCACTTACATTTTTATGGACTAGTCTACTGCACCTTGAAGTGATGGAAGAAGGCAACTAGAGTAAGATATAGAGTTGACATGAACCATGAGATTTAAGCTATTTTGGACTCTAATTGTAGTCAAAGAAAACACTCAACTTTCTTACCAAAACAAACAAAACTAGGAAGAAAAACAATATGACTTGAGATATATCAGGTACACCAATTAACACTATCCTCCAGAACCAAACTGAGGGCCTACCTGGTTATGAGAAGGTAATTTTGCAATAAAATCCTTTAAATGCCTCTTTTTTAAACTCTCTTAATTGAGATTCAACATAGGATCATCTTTTACAGAATTCCAATAAAAAACAAATAAACATATAAAATTACAGTGCATTAAAAGGACTACTCACATAAGGACTTTTTAATATAAGAGCTTTTAACGTGAGGACTCTTGTGAGTTAACTCACGCTATAATCTTTGCCAGTTCGCTTACTGATTTTAGCCCAGTGAGACCCATTTCAGACCATGACCTCCTTAACTGCAAGACAATAGATTTGGATTGCTTTAAGCCACTGTTTTTGGTCATTTGTAACAGCAGCAGTAGGAAACACACACACTTACCCATTCTGGGCCTCGGTTTCCCAGTGTGTCAACAGGGGACCGGCTTTCCTGCTCTGACATTCTCTGGTTGCAAACCTTCCCAAAGAAAGAATCCATCACACCAAAAGTTTCTGTGGGTCCACTGCAACTTTGGAAAACTTTCACATGGTAATAGAAATTGGTTGTCAAAAAATTAATTTGACAATATGCTCTTAGAATTAAATGACACTGCAAGGAAAAATCAGGCATTAGCACTCAGAAAGCACTGCTAATTTTCTGAGGGATGATAATGTGGTTATGTGGGAGAATGTCCTTAATTTTAGAGGATGCATGCTGAACTGTTCTGGGGGTAAAGGGTCACAATATCTGCAACTTACTTTTAAGTATTTCAGCAATAGATAGATGATAGAGGCCTTTCTGCAATGAACCCTGCAGCTATGACCTTCCTCGCTCCTCCCCCTGCTAGCATCTTTGGACTTCAGCAGTAAACCATTGCATACCCCCACCCCATGAAGCCTAATGGTTTCTCTAAATGTCAGCAAGGTTTAAGAGGTACAATCTTAGATGAGGTGACAAGATGTCTGAACACCCGCCCTTTCAGTGGTCAGATGGGAAAATTCTCAGTGAAACAGGTCACGTGGGCTAGGGGTATAAACTAGCTGGGGGAGGGATTTTTCCCTGTCTCCTCAGCTATGGTACCAATGAGCAGCATGCAATGCATTAAGCTTACAGCTTACCTAAGTTGACCTACGTCCCAGAGAGAGACTGGCAGTAGGTAAGCTCCAATTATGTCCCTGAGCCACGATGCCAGATGGAGGGCAGGCATAAAAGAATCTATATCCACAGTTTTCACGAGCCTGTAGGCATTGGCGAGCCCTGTGAGTGTCCCATTTGAGTTGCTCATCCATGACACAAAGTGGGGTGGGTGTGGAAGTCTCCATCTCTGCCCAGACAGCTTTTGATCCAGGGGGGACTGCTCACCTGTTGTATACTCTCTGATTCTTATTGTAATTAATAAAAGCTACTTCCCATGTGCTAGTGTATGTTCACGCTCTGATCAGAAGAACATGAGAGAAATGAAGCAATCCATACTAGTTACTGGTGTCCTTTCTCTAATAGCCTCCTGGTGATCTAGAAATTAGGTGCAACCTAGGAATACATGGCATATTTGCCATGTTGCACCGCCATTATGACAAAACAAGGCAGGGTCACATGATGTTATCACTATATATATACATATATATGTATATAAATATATGTATGTATGTATATACATATATATACATATAAAGGAGCCCTGCTGGCACAGTGGTTAAGGCAATTGACTGCTAACTGAAAGATGGGCAGTTCAAAACCACCAGCGGCTCTAAGGAAGAAGGATGGGGCAGTCTGTTTCCCTAGAGATTTATAGCCTTGGAAACCCTATGGAATCACTATGAGTCAGAATCAACTTGATAGCAGTGGGTTATATATGTATATAAAACCTATTGCCATAGAGTTGATTCCAACTCATAGCAACCCTGTAGAGCAGAGTAGAACTGCCCCATAGGGTTTCCAAGGACCAGTTTGTGGATTCGAACCGTCAGCCTTTTGGTTAGAAGCCGATCTCTTAACCACTGGGCCACTGCGGCTCCATATATGTGTGTGTGTGTGTGTGTGTGTGTGTGTGTGTGTGTGTGTGACAGACTAGGAAAAAGGATCTGGTGATCTACATCTAAACATGTTGGCCAGTGAGAACATTATGAATAGCAGCGGAACACTGATATAGTGCCAAAAGATGAGCCCCTCAGATTGGAAAGCAGATAAAATACAACTGGGAAAGAGCTGCCTCCTCAAAGTAGAGTTCATCTTAATGACATGATGAAGTAAAGCTTTTGGGACTTTCCTTTACTGATGTGGCATGTCTCAGAATAAGAAAAAACAGCTGCAAACATCCATTAATAATCGGATTGTGGAATGTATGAAGTATGAATCTAGAAAAATTGGAAGTCTTCAGAAATGAATTGAAATGCATAAAGATCAATATCCTAGGCATTAGTGAGCTGAAATGGACTGGTATTGGCTATTTTGAATCAGATAATCATACAGTCTACTATGCCAGAAATGATAAATTGAAGATGAACAGTGTTGCATTCATTGTCAAAAAGAAAGTTTCAAGATCTATCATGAAGTACAACACTGTCAGTGATAGAATAATATCCGCACGCCTACAAGAAAGATCAGTTAATACGACTGTTACTCAAATTTACACACCAATCACTCATGCCAAAAGGAATAAATAGAAGACTTTTACCAACTTCTGCAGTGTGAAATTGATCAAACATGCAATCAAGATGCACTGATAATTGCTGGTGATTGGAATGCGAAAGTTGGAAACAAAGAAGAAGGATCAGTATTTGGAAAATATGGCCTTGGTGATAGAAATGACACTAGAGATTGCATGATGGAATTTTGCAAGACCAGTGACTTATTCACTGCAAATACCTCTTTTCAACAACATATGTGGACTTTGCCGTATGGAATACACAGGAATCAAATTGACTACATCTGTGGAAAGAGACAATGGAGACGCTCAATATCATCAGTCAGAACAAGAGCAGGGGCCAACTGTGGAACAGAACATCAATTGCTCATACACAAATTCATGTTGAAACTGAAGAAAATTAAAACAAGTCTACAGGAGCCAAAATACCACCTTGAGGATATCCCACCTGAATTTGAAGACCATATTAAGAACAGATTTGACACACTGAACACTAATGACCGAACATCAGACGAGTTGTGGGATGACGTCAAGAACATCATACATGAAGAAAGCAAAAGGTCATTAAAAAGACAGGAAAGAAAAAAAGACCAAAATGGATGTCAGAAGAGACTTTGAAACTTGCTCTTGAATGTAGAATAGCTAAAGCAAATGGAAGACATGATCATGTAAAAGAGCTGAACAGAAGGTTTCACAGGGCAGCTTGAGAAGACAAAGTAAAGTGAAATGTGCAAAGACCTGAAGTTAGAAAACCGAAGGGGAAGAACACGCTTGGCATTTCTCAAGAAGAAAGAACTGAAGAAAAAAAAAACAAAAAATTCAAGCTTCAAGTTGCAAGATTGAAGGATTCTATGGGCAAGATACTGACGACACAGGAAGCATCAAGGGAAGGTGGAAGGAACACACAGAGTCACTGTACCAAAAGGAACTGGTCAACATTCAACCATTTCAGGAGGTAACATATGATCAGTAACTGATGGTACTGAAGGAAGAAGTCCAAGCTGCACTGAAGGCATTGGCAAAAAACAAGGCTCCAGGAATTGACAGAATACCAATTGAGACATTTCAACAAACGGATGCAGCGCTGGAAGCACACACTCATCTATGCCAAGAAATTTGGAAGACAGCTGCTACCTGCCAGTCAACTGAAAAAAATCCATATTTGTGCCCATTCCAAAGAAGGGTGATTGAACAGAGTGCAGAAATTATCTACCAAACGATATTATTGTTATTACACACAAGTAAAATTTTGCTGATGATCATTCAAAAGTGGTTGCAGCAGTACACTGACAGGGAACTGCCAGAAATTCAAGCCAGATTCAGGAGAAGAACATGGAATGAGAGATATCATTGCTGATGTCAGATGGATCTTGGCTGAAAGCAGAGAATACCAGAAAGATGTTTGCTTGTGTTTTATTGACTATGCAAAGGCACTCGACTGTGTGAATTATAACAAATCAAGGATAACATTGCGAAGAATGGGAATTCCAGAACACTTAATCGTGCTCATAAGGAACCTGTACATAGACCAAGAGGCAGTCGCTTGAACAGAACAAGGGGATACTGCATGGTTTAAAATCAAGAAAGGTGTGCATCAGGGTTGTATCCTTTCACCATACTTATCCAATCTCTATGCCAAGCAAATAATATCAGAAACTGGACTATACGAGGAAGAACGAGGCACCAGGATTGGAGAACAACTCATTAACAACCTGCAATATGCAGATGACACAACCTTGCTTGCTGAAAGTGAAGAGGACTTGAAGCACTTACTGAAGATCAAAGACTAGAGCCTTCACTATGGATTACACCTCAGCGTAAAGAAAACAAAAATCCTCACAACTGGACCGATGAGCAGCATCATGATAAATGGAGACAATATTGAAATTGTCAAAGATTTCATTTTACTTGGATCCACAATCAACACCTATGGAAGCAGTGGTCAAGAGATTAAACAACACACTGAATTGGGTAAATCTGCTGCAAAAGACCTCTTTAAAGTGTTCAAAAGCAAAGATATCACTTTAAGGACTAAGGTGCGCCTGACCGAAGCTATGATGTTTTCAATCATCTCACAGTCATATGAAAGCTGGACAATGAAAAAGGAAGACAGAAGAATTGATGCCTTTGCTATGGGGCTGGTGAAGAATATTGACTATACCATGGACTGCTAGAAAAACAAACAAATCTGTCTTGGAAGAAGTACAACCAGAATGCTCCTTAGAAGCAAGGATGGCGAGACTTCATGTCATATACTTTGGACATGTTATCAGGAGTGACCTGTCCGTGGAGAAGGGCATCATGCTTGGTAAAGTAGACGGTCAGCAAAAAAAAGGAAGACCCTCAACAAGATGGATTGAAGTTGCTGCAACAATGTTCTCAAGCATAACAGCAATTGTGAGGATGGTGCAGGACTGGGCAGTGTTTCATTCTGTTGTACAAAGGGTCCCTTTCAGTCAGAAACGACTTGACGGCACCTAACAACAGCATACATACATATGTATGCAAAGTTAATAATTATTTAATCTAATTGGTAATATAGCCGTTTTTGTAGAACTGTTTTTCTGAATTTTGAAATTTTTGTAATAAAAAGTTGTAAGGGGGTTATTTTTAAAAACTGTTTATAGATATTCATTGAATTATTACTCAGAAACTTTATATTTTTGTTTACAAATGCTTTCTGTGCATAAATTTCATTCTAAAACTATTTTCAGCAACTCAGATTTGTGGTTAGGACACGGGGAGGTAAGTACCATCATATGTAAAATAGTTTAAATGAGTTTCCAGTTAGAAATCTGATGGGAAAAAAAGTGAGGTCACTCTATGAATCAGTGGAAAATCACTGCCCTCTAAATGAAGAAAACTTATCTTGGTGGAAAGGGGATTTTCAGTCTCAGCAGGTCAATCAGACATCATACAGAGATTTTCATTTCTTGATTTTGCCAATTGAAGGGATAAAAGTGAAACTCTGAAAATAAGAAATGGAAACTTATGGACTAATAAAAGACAGGCACAAAAATGATTTCCTAAACAGAACAACCTATAACAAGTAGCAGGAAGAAATTTGTGTTACCATGTTTGACTGAAACCCCAGAACTATGCCAATCAGTTCCTGTTTACATATTACAACAAGAGAACACGAGAGTGTTATGGATGAACTATGTCCTCCAAAAATATGTGTTGTAAATCCTAGCCTCTATGCCTGTGGTTATAATCCTATTTGGGAATGGGTTTTCTTTCTTATGTTAATGAGGGATGATTAGCGTAGAGTATAAAAAGAGATTAAATGCAAGCTAGCAGGCAGAGACGAGGATAAAATAGGTGCCAAAACACATGGAGATCTCCAAGGAAACAGGAAGCTGAAGCTGAAGAGACAAGGACCTTCCTCCAGAGTCGACAGAGACAGAAAGCTTTCCCCTTGAGCCAGCACTCTGAATTTGGACGTCTAGCCTCCTAAACTGTCAGAACATAAATTTGTTTGTTAAAGCCATCCACTTGTGGTATTTCTGTTATAGCAGCACTAAATAACTAAGACAAGAGGAAATTAAGGAGTAGCATTCTAATCAAAGTCTAGAGATAAGAACAGGATTAGCTAAAGATAGAATGAAAGATACTTTTATATAGTTTCCTTTTTAAACAAGAAAAAGTATGTATATAATAGGATTGGTCAATAGTGATTTCTATTTCTATCAAAACAATATTTAATAATTTAAAGTTTTATTTATATGCTCAATTAATGTTATTAATTTTTATTTGAAAAATATACAGTTAAAATCTACAATGGAATTTATGCAGAAAATTATAATTCCATTTTGTCATGGATGGCATGGCCAAGATATCTGCTACCACACAGCGGAGCATGACTGAATTACAGGAAAAGCTTGAGGTGAGAAGTTGGGGACATTATCAACCTCTAGTTTAAAGTAATGAAATTCCTTCTAAGTCTTCTGTTCCAGTGCTCTAGTTCTTATATTGATGCATAAACATTCAACTTCTAACATTATAATGGCCAGATATACCCAGTTTATTGAACATTCTGAACATAATGAGCTTCAAATCCAAACGATTTTACTTTTGTCCAGTCATTGCCTTTGATCATGCTTTGTTGAATCTGTCTTTCCCATCCCTTTACAACATTTTGGGCAGAGTTTATGTCTTTCCAGTTACTTTCATCTATTTTAAAAGTTGGGTCTAGTTTAAAACTTGAATTTCAAATCCAATCTAATGCTGACACCCTCTCCTCCTTCCATCACCGGGCTAACTTTAGCCTGAGAGACTTAGAATGAGAAATCACCCGTCTGTTCTTTCACTCCTAATCCCCTTCCTTTTCTGGATCTGGAAGATGGAAAGCAACAAGTTATCTAACTTATTGCTTTCTTATCTTCTAACTTATCTGGCTGTTCTTGTAGTTTTCTTTCTTGACTGCCTCTGCTTCATGCTCACTGAGTGGGTGCTGTATACCAAGTAGTACATACAGCTTTCAGCCATCCACAGAGATGGGCCATTGTCAGTATCCTGCCTCTGTAGATGAGGAATCAGAAACAGAAAAGAGAGGCCTGGTCGCTCACCTGAGTTCATGCAACCTGCAGAATGAGCCTGCGTCCCCTGATTTATTGGCCCCAGTGCCCTTTCTTAATAGTGTTTGTGGTAAGTAAAAACAAACCATATAGGTAACAATAATAGGCAAGATAGAATAATGTTCTTTGAAATAACCTCAAATCACTATTTAGTTCGGATATAAAAAAGGCAAACTCAAATATTATTAGCTTAAACAATTGATATTTTTAAAATCCAGAAATGTATATCATTTTATGTATATAATTATGTATATAATTTTAGAAAGATTAAAAAAAAAACATTAAAATAGCCTATAGCTCTAAATATCATTTCTCACTAAAAGGAACCAGGGCTCCTTAGGGAAATGGTTGATTCCAGGGCTGTGTTAGGAAATATATAAAATGAACCTATGATATTTGTTGTGACAAAAAGCAAAGTAGTTCTCAAAGACTACTGGAGTTGTGTCAAAAGGACACAAGAATCCACTTGAAGCAGCTCCCATAAGCCTAAGATGGGACGATATGAGCATCAAAAAAAGAACAATTACTATAATTGATTGAAACATTTCAAATATATAAAAATCTATGAGTTCATGGTAACACTCTCCCGATCCAACAAAAAGGAATTGAAAAAAAATTTTTTTCACCTTTTGAAGTTGCCAGGATACCATCTCACTACCTGCTAATTGGTACATATATAATATTTAATAATCTATTATACAAAAATCAGTTCTGGTTGTTAGTTGACGTTGAGTCTATTCCAACTCATGACAACCCCATGTGTGCAACTGCTTCATAGGGTTTTCAAGGCTGTGACCTTCTGGAAGCAGATTGCCAGGGCTGTCTTTTAAGGTGCCTTTGGGTAGGTTTGAACTTTCAACCTTTTGGCAGTCAGTTGAGCACTTAACCATTTGTGCTACCCAAGGACCCCTTAATCTCTACAGGTATATAAATATATTGAAACTAATAAAATTATACCCTTTAAATACATGCGTTTGATTGTACATCAATTATAACCCAATAAATCTGTGAAAAATAAAGAAATGAACTACAGCAACAACAGCAAATGGCAACAGGAATGACAGGATTAGAAAAATCACCATTTTGCTGCATGTAATAAAATAATGAGTTAAGGCCCCAACATCAATGGATGCTAAAACCATCATATACAAGGTACTTTGTAATAGGCTGACCCACTTAAACCCACTAAATAGTATTTATATCACTCAGGTGGGACAAGACATTAATGTTTCTGATGTATTGCTTCATAGCATCTCCATGAAGTATTATTGTGTAACCCATTAAACCTGAATCTGATCAAACTTCTATATGTATATAGAAATTTACAGGAAACCTGGACATCATAACATCATAAGGAAGTAAGCAACCAAATCCAGGATGTAGAACATCATATGGGATAAATGACTTGGTTTCTGTAATGAATCATTGGGGAGAAAGGGAGGTGGGACTATTATAGAGTAAAAGAGATTTAAGATAATCACAATACAATAAAACTAGACATTAGTAGCAAAATCAAAAGTCCTTTCCAACTTGCAATTAAGAACCTGTTAAACAACTTGGATCAAAGGGGAAATACAAACTGAAATTATTGAATCTGAAAAAAGTAATAAGACTGAAAACACTATGCATCAGAATCTTTCTAAAAGTGATCTGAGGAAAATTCATAGTCTTGAAGACTTACAGCAATAAAAATGAAAGAATAAAAATCAGTGAATTTAATTTATAACTCAATAATCTAGAAAAGTAAAAATAAATTAACAACAACAAAGATATGGAAAAAACTAATCTAAAAGCCAAAATTGATGAGGTAGAGAACAGAAAAAATAGTAGAAGTGATTAATAAATCAAAATCCTGGTTCTTTGAAAAACTAACAAAATAGACAAACCACTTGCTAATCTTATCAAAGCAAAAAGGGAGAAGGCACAAGTTAACAAAATAATAAATGACAAAAGGAAAATAATCATCGATGTAATAAGAAATACTTTTAAAAATCATAAGCAACTACTTTGTGTTATCACTATGCAAATACATTTGAAAACTTAGATGAAATGAATAATTTTCTACTAAAATACAGCATATCAAAATTGATTCCAATAGAGACATAAAGCTTAAACAAACCAATGTTCATGCAAGAAATGGAAAAAGTTGGAGGTAGAGCCAGCATGGCGCTATAGACAGAAGCAAATTCCTGTTATCAGAAGGACATAATGCTTGGTAAGGTAGAGGGTCAGCGCAAAAGAGGAAGACCATCAATGAAGCGGATTGACACAGTGCCTGCAACAACGGGCTCAAGCAGAACAGTGATTGTGAGGATGGCGCAGGACAGGGCAGTGATTCATTCTGTTGTACGGAGTCACTATGAGTCAGAATGGATTCGACAGCACCTAACAACAACAATTACTGTTTACCATCTGAGCTTGAACAAGTCAGTTACGCTTTCAGGGCCTCAGCTTCTTTGCCTAAATCCTGAACTACATCAGGGTCAGCAAACTTTTTCTGTGAAGTGCCAGGTAATAAGTATTTTAGGGTTTGCAGGCTACATTGTCTGTGTCCCAACGACTCAACTCTGTTATAACACATAAGCATCAACAGACAATATGTAAACAAATGAGCAAGGCTCTGTTCCTATAAAACATTACTTTTGGACACTGAAATCTGAATTTTACATAGTTTTCACGTGTCATGAAATAGTGTCCTTCTTTTGATTTTTTTCAACCATCTAAAAATGTAAACACTGGCCGGAGCTTGAATCCAGCAGGTGCTTGTCTCCACCCAGGGCCTCCACCACCTCCAATAAGCCATGTTCCAGGCGGCAGGAGCCACTCAGGCCACCCCTTCTCATGAAGCCAAAAGCAGCTGTGGGAGCAGCACTGTTCAGCGCTCCAGGTCCTTCAGCGCCCGGGCCCAGATGCAGGAAACAGGTGCTGCCTGCCAGAAGACGGTGTACCCCGTGGAGCGGCTGGTGGCAGACAAGCTCATTTTCCACAACTCCTGCTTCTGCTGCAAGCACTGTCACGCAAGCTCAGCCTGGGCAGCTATGCTGCACTGCACAGTTTTACTGCAAACCCCACTTCCAGCAGCTGTTTAAGCACGAAGGCAACTACGATGAGGGGTCTGGCCGGAAGCAGCACAAGGAACTCTGGGCCCACAAGGAGGTGGGCCCCGGCATCAAGACAGCCTGAGGCCCTACTGACCTGTCACTAGCGCCTCTGGATGGGGCAGTGGGAAGGATGAGAAGGAGATTGGAACTGGGCTGGGGTGGGGGCAGGGTGGAAAGGGGTGAGGCCATCTTGCTCAGGGGAGGGTAGGGGGCAAGGCTCTGCCCCAGGAGTCCTTCATTCTCCCTTAGTATGTAGGGATTGGGGAGCCAGGATTGGGGTCTGCTCACCACCCTGCTTCCTGCTTCTTTCAGCCCACCCCACCCTACCTTACCCCATTGCCCCCTGAGATGCCCCCAAGCCCAGTTTCCCTATCGAGGTGCCTTTTCTCCAGCAAGGAATCAGCATGCCCCCCTCAGGGTCCCAAGCTCCCTCACTGCCACCTGGCAACCTGTGTGGCCCCCATGTCTTCCCATCTACCTCTGCCCTTAGCCTGGTCCTGAGCCACAGAGACTGGGAGGACATTTAGAGTGCCATCTGCTGGGCCTCACAGGATGCCCACCGTGGCTGCATGGGGAAGGGATGGGGAAGCAGAGCAGCCCTTCCCCCAGCAAGGCAGGACATGCCCCAGTGGGGCTGCAGACGATCTCACACCACCGGAGTCAAGATGCAGAAGCTAAAGCACCTGCCAAGCTGAGAGCCACAGAGACTGGCAGTGGGACTTGCCATGCTGTGCTCCCTTCCCCTCCTCCCTTGTTTCTGCCAGTTTTGACTGTTGTGATCAACCCCATTTTAAACATGTTTAAACAGAAGAAAAGAAGAAAGAAAAAAGGTTGATCTTTTTCAACCATCTAAAAATGTAAAAATCATTCCTAGCTCGCTGGCCATACAAAAACAGGCAGTGGGGCAGGATTTGGCTCATGGGGCTGTAATTTGTCAACCACTGGGCTAGATGGTCTTTAAGCTCCCTTCCAGCTCTGAGTCTCCATTTGTTAATTAAACTGCTAGTGATTCCCTAGCTAGCTAATTCTAGGGTTACAATTTACTCTGCACCTTCTTTTATGGCCTAAAGTTTTACTCACATGCCCTTTAGTCAATTAAAAAGACTTCACATCATTTATATAGCTTGCATTATTTTAAAAATATTTATCATTGGCCTTCCAAATATATGTATACAAGATATGAGTTTCCAAACTCCAAACGTTCTTCCTCTCTTCCCCGCCCCGCACCTTAAACAGATTCCCAGACTTGTCTGCAGGCATCTGAGAATCACTGTAATAGTCGTTTAGACTGGAAAATTTCCAGTCGAAAAACCCCCAGAGAGCTCATTTCTCCTTTCTTCTGTAAAAGAACATCAGTTTTCCAATAACTCTGTTGCAAATGAAAAATGGCTAACTTAAACTCATTTCATGGAACAGCTAGTTCCAGGTAAGACCTTGACTCGATTTCCTCTCCGTATCATCTTTCCTCCCCATGGTCAGAATCCAAAGAATGAGAGGGGAAAAGAATCCATGCGTTTGTCCTTCTCTCCCATTCACCTAAGCCCCTGAGACACCACCTTCAAACCAAGATCTGATCAGCTCGATGGCCAGGTAACTTATTAAAGTAGCTACAAGAACAAAACATAGGGAATCTGCAGTTATGTTCAGTTTGTAAAACCTCTTTAAATTGTACAGAAGAACAGAAAGAAGTTAGCTGCTTTTAGAGATACTGTTTATTGTTGTTAGTTGCTGTTGAGTTGATTCTGACTCTTTTAGACTTATACCGGGTGACAAATAGCCTTAAAAATTATCTTGGAAGGAGATAAGATAAATCTTTCTCATTGGCAAAGAGGAGGCTTGAACCTGGAGTGGACTGCCCATGGTGAGTTACGGTCTTACTGTATTTGGTCACATTGTCTCATGAGTCTGTTCACCATGTGAAGCAGTGAAGACTCTTAGCACCCTTGGGGGAAGATGAGAAATCAAGGGTCTAGAGGTTTTAACCCACTTACTCGAGGTCACATGAGTATGAAGGAGGAGCCAGGATTTGAATTCAAGCCTCCCTAGAAAAGCAGTCTTCTGCTCATTCTGTTTGTCTATCTGTCTCTCTCTAATATCTATCTGTCTACCTATCTATCTATCTATGTATGTATCTATCTATTTCATCTCTCCATCTTCTCTCCTTGCCCCTATAAAGCATTAGGTCACGTATGTTCCCTGGGAGTAAATTGGTCAATCCAACCAGGTTAAAAACTCCAGAGAGGAGTTGCCCTCTGGGAATTTACCAGATAATAAAACCTACAGTGTTCTTCTATGTCTCATCCTTATCAAAAATCTGATTGTATGAGAAATGTTATTTTTTCAGCATAACCAAAGAGAATAGAGCACATCCTCTAGATAATCCAAATTTGACCCTTAGATGGAGCCAGATCTTTAGAGACTGTCTTAGTCATCTAGTGCTGCTATAACAGAAATACCACAAGTGGATGACTTTAACAAAGAGAAAATTATTTCTTCACAGTAATGTAGGCTAAAAGTCCAAATTCAGGACATCAGCTCCAGGGGAAGACGTTCTCTCTCTCTGTTGGCCTGCTTATCAATGTTCCCCCGGACTAAGAGTTTCTCTGCTCAAGGACCCCAGGTCCAAAGGATGTACTCTTCTCCCGGCACTGCTTTCTTCATGGTATGAGATCCCCAATTCTCTTCTTGCTTCCCTTTCCTTTTATCTCTTGTAAGATAAAAGGTGGTGCAGGCCACACTCCAGGGAAACTCCCTTTACATTGGATCAGGGATGTGACCTTAGTAAGGGTGTTATACAAACCCACCCTAATCCTCTTTAACATAAAGTTACAATCACCAAATGGAGGACAACCATACAATTCTGGGAATCGTGGCTTAGCCAAATTGATACACACATTTCTGGGGGGACATAATTGAAACCAAGACAGAGACCCTTACAAGCCACTGTTTTGAGTTGTACTGAATTGTAAAACATGTGACTTCATTAGCCTGCACTTAAAGTTAATATAACAAACTAAAGTATACCCAAATCATTGCTTAGTTCCTTTGAAATAGTGTGAAAGAATGGTAGATATTTTTAAATAATTCAATTATATTATTAGAATTTGTACAGATTATGTCCTGCAACTGTGCCTTATAAAATTTTATGCCCCATAAAAGTATGTGCCTGGATTTGAAGCAACGTAGCTGAGAATTCCACCACGTGTATGTCAGTTTGCTGTACTGTAGTGGCTTGCATGTTACTGTGATGCTGGAAGCTATGCCACTGATATTTCAAATACCAGAAGGGTCATCCATGATGGACAGGTTTCAGCAGAGCTTCCAGACTCAGACAGATGAGGAAGAAGGACATGATGGTCTACTTCTAAAAAAATGGCAGGTGAAAACCTTATGAATAGCAGTGGAACGTTGTCTGATATACAGCTGGAAAATGAGCCCCTCAGGTTGGAAGACACTCAAAATACAACTGAGGAAGAGTTGCCTACTCAAAGTAGAGTTGACCTTAATGATGTAGATGGAGGAAAATTTTCAGGACCTTCATTTGTTGATGTGAAGACTCAAAATGAGAAGAAACAGCTGCAAATATCCATTAACAATCAGAACATGGAATATATGAAGCATGAAACTAGGAAAATGGGAAGTTGTCAAAAATGAAATGGTACGAGTAAAGAGTGATATTCTTAGCATTAGAGAGTTGAAATGGACTGGTATTGGACATTTTGAATCGGACAATCATATATATGGTCTACTATGACAGGAAATAACAAATTGAAGAGGAATGACATTGCGTTCATCGTCAAAAAAAAATTTCAAGATCTATCCTGAAGTACAATGCTGTCAGTGATAGGATAATATCCATACACCTACAAGGAAAACCAGTTAATACGACTATTATTCAAATTTATGCACCAACCACTAATGCCAACGTTGAGGAAATAGAAGATTTTACCAACTTCTGCAATCTGAAATTGATCAAACATGCAATCAAGATGCATTGATAATTACTGGTGATTGGAATGTGAAAGTTGGAAACAAAGAAGACAGATCAGAGTTGGTGATAGAAACCACACCGGAGAATTCATGGTATAATTTGGAAGACCAATGACTTATGCAGATGGCACAACCTTGCTGGCTAAAAGTGAAGAGGACTTGAAGCAGTTACCGATGAAGATAAAAGGCTATAGCCTTCAGTATGGGTTGTACTTCAACATAGGGAAAACAAAAACCCTCACAACTGGGCCAATAAGCAACATCATGATAAACGGAGAAAAGATTGAAGTTGTCAAGGATTTCCTTTTACTTGGATCCACAATCAACAACCATGGAAGCAGCAGTCAATAAATCAGATGAGGAGGGGGAGTCAACCTGGCACCCTAGAAAGATGCATCATGCTGTCCTTCTGCAGCAAAGGCCTGAAAAGCTAAGTACAACAGATACAAATGTCAATCCTGAAACCATGAACATCAAATGAAGGGATAAAGAACCAGATCAAAAAACAAATGGAAGAAGAAATTGAACAAAAACAGAGAAGGAGAAGGTCATCTGCCAACTAACGAGGCACAGCTTCAGCATCTTGGAGAACAGCCAGCAACTACCCCAGACAGGGAGTATGGGAAAGCAACTCCACGGAGCTCCCAACAGGAGACAAATCACCTGCCAAATAAGCCACCCCACCCCTTCCTGCCAGCCCTTGCAGTGCTGCCATGGCTAGAGAATCCATGAGGCAGGCCAATGACTGCACCAAGCTTGCACTGCCCCTCCGCACCTACCACTCAACTAGTTGCTGACTGTAGGGAAGCAAGCCTGTATCACTCCCCATCCAACACTCCCACCTCTCTGGCAAAGGGCTGTAAATACTCACACATCATTGGACCAATACCAGGAGGCAGACAGCGCCTGTTCAGGCGACCCTCAGCCACCTCATCAAACCAGTGTACAGTGAAGCAGGTTTGCCCTGCTTGCTGCTGCTCTGCCCAGCAGGGCAAGGAGGGGAGAACTATTGTGCCCACAGACAAGCAAGTAGCAAAGAACACCCGGGCCACCCATCCTGACATATCAAAGAAAAGAAAGAAGCAAGATGAAGCAAATGAATACACAGTAAATACAGAATATAGTGCCTTGTATCAGAGACAGCAGACAATATCAAAACACATAAAAAAGCAAGACAGGATGGTTCCAGCTAGTGACCAAAATAAACAGATGATCTTCCATTAAAAGAAAAGGCAGTAGAACTACCTGATATGGAATTCAAAGTCTAATATTTAGAGCTGTCCCAGAGATTAGGAAAGAGATCAAGGAAAACACAGGAAAAAAAATAAGAAAAAAATATACAAAATCACAGAAAACACAGACAAAACCAACAAACACAGCCAAAATCAAGAAAAACACAGACAAAGCCATAGAAGAATTCAGGAAAATAATACAAGAATAAAACATCAAAATAAATCAGCAATTATAAACCATACAAAAACAGCAACTAGTGATCCAAAAGATAAACAACAAAATTTCAGAAATGGACAACTCAATAGAAGGTTTGAAACAATGGAAGACGGAATCAGTGAGATTGAAGACAAATCCATGGATGACACTTTGAGGAAAAATCAGAGAAAAGAATTAAGAAAACCTAAGAATTATGTGGGACACAATCAAGAGCAAAAATTTTCACGTGATTGAAGTTCCAGAACAGGGGGAGAAAATAGAAAACACAGATAAGATTGTTGAAAATTTGCTGGCAGAAAACTCCCAAGTATCATGAAAGAAAAAAAGCTGATCACCCAAGAAGCTCAACAGACCCCATATGGGATAGACGAGAAAAAAAGTCACCAAGACATATCATAATCACACTCACCAAAACCAAAGACAAAGAAAGAATCCTAAGAGCAGCTCAAGGAAAATGAAAAGTCACTTACAAAGGTGAAACAATAAGACTAAACTCTAATTACTCAGCAGAAACTATGCAGGCAAGAAGGCAATGGGAAGACATATATACACAGTCTTGAAAGAAAGAAAACTGCCAACCAAGAATAACATATCCTGCAAAACTCTCTCTCAAATATGATGATGAGATAAGGACATTTCCAGATAAACAGAAATTAAGGGAATATGTAAAAATCAAACCAAACTTACAATAAATATTAAAGGGAGTCTTTCAGCTAGAGAATCAACAACATCAGACAACAACTAGAGTCTAGGATACAGGAAAGCATCAGCCACATACCATCCTAAGTAAAGAACTCTCAATAATAAAACAAAGCTAAAAGACTTAAAACAGGGAAACAGAGATGTCAATCTGTAAATGACAACAATGTCAAAACAATAAAAGGGGGGAATAAATGGTCTAGGTACAGAACTTTCAAATGGAGAGGCAGTCAAGGCAATATCAATTCATATAAGACTGGTTCAAACTTAGGAAGATAAGGGTAAATTTCAAGGTAACCACAAAGAAAGCTAATAAACCTACCTATCACAATAAAAAAGAAAAACATTTGGTGAGTAGTGTCTGGAGTCTTAAAAGCCTGTGAGCAGCCATCTAAGATACTCTACTGGTCTCGCCCCTTTGGGAGCAAGGGAGAATGAAGAAAACTAAAGACACAAGGGAAATATTAGTAAAAAGGACTAATGGATCACAACTACCACAGCCTCCACCAGACTGAGTCCAGTACAACTAGATGGTGCCTGGATACCACCACTGACTGCTCTCATAGGGATCACAATAGAGGGTACCGGACAGAGCTGGAGAAAAATGTAGAACAAAATTCTAACTTACAAAAGAAGACCAGACTTACTGGCCTGACAGAGACTGGAGAAGCCCCAAGAGTATGATCCCTGGACACCCTTTTAACTCAATAATGAAGTCACTCCCGAGGTTCACCCTTCAGCCAAAGATTAGACAGGCCCATAAAACAAAATGAGGCTAAAGGGGCACACCAACCCAGGGGCAAGGACTAGAAGGCAGGAGAGGACAGGAAAGTTGGTAATAGGCAACCCAAGGTCAAGAATGGAGAGTGTTGACATGTTATTGTGTTGTTAACCAATATCATAAAAAAAAAGTGTACTAACTGTTTAATGAGAAGCTAGTTTGTTCATTTAAAAAAGAAGAAGAACAAAAATGTAACAGTCTTAGTAAACACGAAATCCATAAAAATGAAAGAAAAGAAAATCCACACACAAAAACAACTCAGCACAGGAGAGTAAGAGGAACAAAAAAAACATGAGCAACACACACACACACACACAAAAATGCAAAATAACAGCAATAAACTTACACCTATCAATAATCACACTAAACATAAATGGCTTAACTGCACCCATAAAGAGACAGAGAATGACAAAATGAATTTTTTAAAAAAGGACCCATCAATATGCTGTTTACAAGAGACATACCTTAGAAACAAAGACATAAATATATTAAAAACTGAAGAATGGAAAAAAATATATATCAAGCAAACAGCAACATCAAAAAAGCAGGAGTGGCAATACTAATCCAGATAAAAAACAGACTTTAAGAGAGAATCTACCATGAAAGACAAGGAAGGACTTTATATTATGATTAAAGAGTTAATATACCATAAAAACATAACCATAATAAATATCTATGAACCCAATGACAGGGCTTCAAAATATATAAAACAAACTCTAAAAGCACTGAAAAGAAAAATTGACAGTTCCACCAAAATAGTAGAAGACTTCAACACACCACTCTTGGTAAAGGAAAGAACATCCAGAAAGAAATTCAACAAAGATACCGAATACCTAAAGACCACAATAAACCAACTTGACCTCATAGACATATATAGAACACTCCACCCAACATCAGCAAAGTATACGTTCCTTTCCAATGCACATGGAACATTCTCCAGATTAGACCACATCTTAGGCCACCAGGCAACTCACAACAAAATTCAAAACATAGAGATAATACAAAGCTTGTTCTCTGATCACAATGCCATAAAAGTAGAAGTCAATAAAAAGAAGAGCAAGGAAAAAAGTCAAATATATGGAAAATGAGTAACATCTTGTTTAAAAACAAGTCGGTAATAGAAGAAATGATAGATGGAATTTAAAAAATCCCTAGAATCAAATGAGAGTGAAAACACATCAAGCCAAAACCTTTGGGGCACAGTAAAGGCAGTGCTCAGAGGTCAATTTCTTGTAATAGATGCACACATCAAAAAAGAAGAAAGCAATAACATCAAAATGTTTAGCTTTACAACTTGAACAAATAGTGAACAGTAAAAGAAGCCCATAACCACCAGAAGAAAGTAAATAATGAAGATTAGAGCAGAAATAAATGAAATAGAGAATAGGAAAACAATAGAAAGAATCAACAAAACCAAAAGTTGGTTCTTTGAAAGGATCAACAAAATTGATAAAACATTGGCCAAATTGACAAAAGAAAATCAGGAGAGGATGCATAAAACCCAAATAACAAATGAAATGGGGGACATTACAACAAAGCTGACTGAAATAAAAAGAATCATAACAGAGTACTATGCAAAACTGTACTCCAACAAATTTGAAAAACTAGAGGAAGTGGGCAAATTTCTAGAAGCACACTACTTCCCTAAACTAACACAAATTGAGGTAGAAAATCTGAACAGACCTACAACAAGAAAAGAGATTGAAAAGGTAATTTTAAAAAAGTCCTGGCCCAAATGGATTCACTGGAGAATTCTACCATTCAGAAAAAAGCTCAGGCCACTACTACTCAAACAATTTCAGAACACAGAAAAAGAAGGGATACTTTTGAATTCATTCTATGAAGCCAGCATAACCCTGATAATGAAACCAGGCAAAGACACCACAAAAAAAGAAAATTACGGACCAATATCTCTCATGAATGAAGATGCAAAAATTCTCAACAAAACTCTAGCCAACAGAATTCAGCTTCATATCAAAAAAAGTAATACGACACAACCAAGTGAGATTCATAGCAGGTATGCAAGGATGGTTCAACATTAGAAAATCAATCAACATAATTAACCACATAAAACAAAAGAAAAGAATCACATGATCATCTCAATTGACACAGAAAAAGCATCTGATAAAGTCCAACACCCATTCTCGATAAATACTCTCAATAAAATAGGAATAGAAGGGAAATTCCTCAAAATAATAAAGGCCATCTATACAAAACCAATGGCCAACATCATTCTCAATGGGGAAAGGCTGAAATCATTCCCCTTGAGAACAGGAACAAGACAAGGATGCCCTTTAATACCATTCCTATTTAACATTGTGCTGGAAGTCCTAGCTAGAACAATAAGGTAAGAAAAAGAAATAAAGGGCTTCCAAATTGGTAAGAAAGAAGTAAAATGATCACTATTCACAGATTATATGAGCCCATACATAAAGAACTCCAAAGATTCCTCAAAACTACTGGAACTAATAGATTCATCAGTGTAGCAAGATATAAGATAAACATACAAAAATTAGTTGGATTCCTTTACACCAACAAAGAGAACTTCAAAAAGGAAATCAGGAAAACAATACCATAATAGCCACTAAAAAGATAAAATACTTAGGAATAACCCTAACTAGGGATGTAAAAGACCTATACAAAGATAACTACAAAACACTATTGCAAGAAACCAAAAGACACCTACATAAACAGAAAAACATACCATGCTCATGTATAGACAAACTCAACATTCTGAAAATGTCAACTCTACCGAAAGCAAGCAACAAATACAATGCAATCCCAATCCAAATACAAACAGCATTTTTCAATGAGATGGAAAAACTAATCATTAACTTTATATGGAAAGTAAAGGGGCCCCAGATAAGCAAAGCATTACTGAAGAAGAAAAACAAAGTAGGAGGCTTTGCACTACCTGACCTCAGAACCTACTATACAGATACAGTAGTCAGCACAGCCTGGTATTGGTACAATGACAGACACATTGACCAATGGAACAGAATTGAGAACCTAGATGTAAATCCACCACCTATGGGCATATGATCTTTGACAAAGGTCCAAAATCGATTAAGTGGAGAAAATACAGTCTTTTTAACAAATGTGCTGGCAAAACTGGATGTCCATCTGTAAAAAAATGAAACAGGACCCATACCTCACACCATACACTAAAACTAATTCAAAATAGATCAAAGAGTTAAATATAAAACCCAAAACTGTAAAGATCATGGATGAAAAAATAGGGTCTGCACTAGGGACCCTAATATACAGCATAAATAGGATACAAACTGTAACTAACAATACACAAACACCAGAAGATAAGCTAGATAACTGGGATCTTCTAAAAATTAAACACGCTCATCAAAAGACTTCACCAAAAGAGTTAAAAGAGAACCTACAGACTGGGGAAAAAATTTGGCTATGACATATCCAACAAGGGTCTAATCTCTAAAATCTATAGAATATTTCAACACTTCTGTAAAAACGAGGTAGGAACAGCATCTGACCTCCTCTAACTTCACAAGGGGGAAGGAGAATCAAGGTTGGTTTCCACGAGGTGGACTTCAAACATGCCTCCTCTCTCTGCCATCATTACCAATTCTGATACCGTCTGTCCCTCCCATGGCACTCTTTACTTCTCTGCTGGGTTTGATAATTCATTGCAATGGCCACACAGAACTCCCAGACAATACTCAAGATTATGGGATTTATTAGAGAAGTAACAAGTTACAACTCAGGTTCAAGAGTACTCCAGATACAGTTCTTCCATTAAGACAGCCTCTTCCCAGCCATGCTCACAGACACGCCTCTCCCTGGCCCTCAGCCTCTGCTCAGCCAAGTGTTACAAAGCTCTTTTAGCTCAGCTGATAAATTCCCCGAGGACCCCACTTCACCAGCAAGACTCCTGCCCAAAGGCACACTGCTTTCTCACTCCTTGGCTGGGAAGCCGACCACACCATCTCCTGCTGGCCTCTCCTGCTGCCATTTCTCTGCCACCGCTTCTCACCGTCTTCAGTTTTACAGCTCGCTTGCTCTCTCTCGGTCTCCTGGTTTCAGGAGCTTTTCAGTGCAGGGATCCTGGATCCAAAGGACATGTTCCACTCTCGGCTGTTCTTCCCTGCGGGTGGTGGGATCTTCTCTTTCCCACCTCTGAGATGGCTCATTTCAAGCCCAGTGGGATAGCAAAACTGACTAATCCCCTTGGTGGGTGTCTTAGTTATCTAGTGCTGCTATATCAGAAATACCAAAAAGTGGATGGCTTTAACAAAGAGAAATTTATTTTCTCACAGTCTAGTAGGCTAGAAGTCCAAATTCAGGGCATCAGCTCCAGGGGAAGGCTTTCTGTCTGTCGGACTTCTCATCAATCTTCCCCTGGACTAGGAGCTTCTCCGCACAGGGACCTGGGGTCCAAAGGATGCGCTATGCTCCTGGCACTGCTTTCTCGGTGGTATGAGGTCCCCCGTCTCTCTGCTCACTTCCCCTCCCTTCCCTTTTATCTCTTGTAAGATAAAAGGTGGTGCAGGCCACACCCCAGGGAAACTCCTTTTGCTTTGGATCAGGGATGTGACCTTAGTAAGGATGTTACAATGCCAACCTAATCCTCTTTAACATAAAATTACAGCCACAAAATGGAGGACAACCACACAATACTGGGAATCGTAGCCCAGCCAAACTGATACACACATTTTTGGGTGGACATAATTCAATCCATGACATTGGGCAACAGTTACCCGATTTGCACAGTCCCACCCAATCACTTGGGTGGGAGTTACAAGAGAAAAGGGAGAAGGCCACACAAAAGCAATCTATCGCACTGCAATCTCAATAACAAAGAGACAATCCAATTGAAAAATGGGCAAAGAATATGACACTTCACCAAAGAACACATTCAGGCAGCTAACAGACACATGAGGAAGTGCTCTTGATCATTAGCCATTAAAGACATGCAAATCAAAACTAGAGTGAGATACCATTTCACCCCAACATTACTGGGACGAATCACAAAAACAGAAAATAACAAATGTTGGAGAGGCTGCAGGGAGATTGGAACTCTTAGGCACTGCTGGTAGGAATGTAAAATGGTACAACCACTATGGAAAATGATATGGCACCTCCTTAAAAAGCTAGAAATAGAAATACCGTACAATCCAGCAATCCCACTCCTAGGGATATATCCTAGAGAAATAAGTGCTGTCACACAAACAGACATAGGCACACCTATGTTCATTACAGCATTAGTTGCAATAGCAAAAAGATGTAAACAACCGAAGTTCCCATCAACAGATGAGTGGATAAACAAATTATGGTACATATACCCAATGAAATACTATGGAACAATAAAGAACAACAATGAATCTGCAAACATCTCACAAAATGAATGAATCTGGGGGGCATTATGCTGAACAAAATAAGTCAATCACAAAAGGACAGATATTGTATGACATCACTATTATTAAAACTCAATAAAGGTATACCCACAGAAAAAACAGTCTTTGATGGTTACAAGGGAGGGGAGTGGTGGGGAGGGGAAATCACTAACTAGATAGTAGACAAGTGCTAACTTTGGTGAAAGGAAAGACAACACAATATAGGGAAAGTAAGCACAACTTGACTAAGGAAAAGCCATAGAAGCTTCCTGTTTTTGTTAGGTGCCATCAAGTCGGTTCTAACTCATAGCGACCCTATTTACAAGAGAACGAAACACTGCCCCGTCCTGTGCCATTTTTATAATTGTTGTTATGCTTGAGCCCACTGTTGCAGCCACTGTGTCAATCCATCTCATAAAGGTCTTCCCCTCTTTTGCTGACCCTCTAATTTACTAAGCATGATGTCTTTCTCCAGGGACTGGTCCCTCCTGATAACATGTCCAAAGTATGTGAGACAGAGTCTTGCCATCCTTGCTTCTAAGGAACATTCCAGCTGTACTTCCTCCAAGACAGATCTGTTTGTTCTTTTGGCAGTCTATGGTATATTCAGTATTCTTCACCAATACCACAATTCGAAGGCTTCAATTCTTCTTGGGTCTTCCTTATTTATCATCCAGCTTTGGCATGCATACGAAGTGACTGAAAGAAGCTTCCCAGACACATCCAAACACCTTGAGGAACCGAGTTACTGGGGCTTAGGGCTGGGGACTGTGGTCTTGAGGGACATCTAGGTCAATTGGCATAATATAGATCATAAAGAAAATGTTCTGCATCCTACTTTGGTGAGTAGCATCTGGGGTCTTAAAAGCTTGCAAGTGGCCATCTAAAATACATCTATTGGTTCCATCACATTCAGAGCAAAGGAGAATAAAGAAAACCAAAGATTCAAAGAAAATACCCCCAGTCCAAAGGACTAATGGACCACATGAAGCACAGCCTCCACCAGCCTGAGCCCAGAAGAAATAGATGGTGCCCAGCTACCACCATCGACTGCTTTAACAAGGATCACAATAGCGGGTTCCAGACAAAGCAGGAGAAAAATGTAGAACAAAATTCAAATTCACAAAAAAAGACCAGACTTGGTGGTCTCACAGAGGCTGGAGAAACCTCTGAAACTATCGTGCCTGGACACCTTGCTAACTCAGAACTGAACCTATTCTCGAAGTCCACATTTCAGCCAAAGATTAGACAGGCCTATAAAACAAACAATAACACACGTAAGGAATGTGCTTCTTAGTTCAATCAAGTATTGGAAAGTATTTGCCCAATAGCAAAGAGGAGAAGGCAGGAAAGGACAAGAAAGCTGGACGAATGGACACGAGGAACCCAGGGTGTAGAGGGAAAGGGGGAGAGTGCTGATACATTGCAGGGATTGCAACCAATGCCATAAAACAATTTGTGTATAAATTTTTAAATAAAAAACTAATTTGTGCTGTAAACTTTCACCTAAAACACAATAAAAAGATTGGAAAAAAAAAATCAAAGGATTTCCTTTTACTTAGATCCACAATCAACGCCCATGGAAGAAGCAGTCAAGAAATCAAATAACGTATAGGGCAAATCTACTGCAAAAGACCTCTTTAAAGTGTTGAAAAGCAAAGATATTACTTTGAGGACTAAGGTGCACCTGACCCACGCCATGATATTTTCAATCACCTTATATGCATGTGAAATCTGGACAATGAATAAGGAAGTGAAGAAGAATTGATGCCTTTGAATTATGGCATTAGCGAAGAATACCGAATATACCATGGACTGCCAGAAGAACGAACAAGTCTGTCTTGGAAGAAGCACAGGCAGAGTGCTCCTTGGAAGCAAGGATGGTGAGATTTTGTCTCACGGACTTTGGACATGTTATTAGGAGGGACCAGTCCCTGGAGAAGAACATCATGCTGGGTATGGCAGAAGGTCTTCAAAAAAGAGGAAGACCCTCTACGAGATGGCTGCAGCAATCGGCTCAGACATAGCAATGATTGTGAGAATGGAGCAGGACCAGGCAGTATTTTGGCCTGTTGTACATAGATAGGGTCGCTATGAGTCGGAACTGACTCAATGGCGCCTAACAACAACAACAACAAAGCTAAGAATTACACTGTCTTCCATTAGTACTTTTAGTAGGATTTTCAAAAATTGTATTAATTTCTACAGAAGATTAAAAAAAACTAATTATAATGGGTATAAATCTCAATCCGTAAGCCCAAGTATCAAAGAAACAACTTGATTTTCTATATTTCTGAGTTCTCATCTCCCAGGGAAACAGCCTGAATTTTTGGGGGGTTCTCCTCACTCCCCTCATGTTGTGTCATTGTTCTATAATGCTGTCAAAGACAGGGGAGCAGGGGTCACCATCTGGTTCCCAGTGTCATGTGTACCCAGTTTGCAGAGATGTCCACTATTGTAGTCAGCACGCCTCTTTCACTCCCACCACACCAGGGCACAGAAAACTTTGCAAGGTTGCCTAGAATTCTAAAACCGTGGACAAATCTTGAAGCTACTTCCTCTTGGGGTTTTGCTGCTGCCCCCTTCTGCTCCAAGCCCCACAGACCTCTGTGCATTCATCGTTTCTCTTCCTCTTAGTCTGGAAATTATTTTCTAGTCTCACAGTTTCAGGCAGACACCTTGTCTACACTCTCCCCATTCTAGGATTTAACCTCTTAAGAACAGAGCCAGAAAGTCTGGCAGACTTCTGCCTTCCAACATACCACATCCCTGTCTAGAGACAGTGAGCTCAGAGTGACCACTAGCTTGAATGGGGGAAGAAAAAAGGAGAAATATAAGAAGAATAAAAAATATAGGTAAATATATGAATTATTGTCTGTTCACATATTTACTTTTTCAGGATTTACATGGATTCTTAGATGCTTTGCTTGCATAATTTTTTATCTATCATCATCATCCCATCTATTGATGCCAACTGATACAAGTTGGCAAATTCAAGTTCTAATTCTAACTCCGTTTTCCTCAGTTTGGTATTTCTCTCTACTGTGGCCCTATGTTTCATAATATCAAGGATACTGAGGCTTGAAAATGAAAACTAAACCTGACCCACAAAAATCAAGGCATCTGATCATTTTAGCTAAGTAAGGTGGAAATATGATTCCCCATAGTAGAATATTCTCTAATCAATTAACGTATGGGGGCAGGGGGTTTTTTATATAGAATGACATTCATTGCAACATTATTTATATTAGCAAAATATCAGAAACAACTTAAATGCTCAATAATAGGAAATTAATTGAATAGAATAAGATCACATGATAAAATCCTATGTAGCTGTTAAATGGCGAGTTGCAGAAGAATATGTGATAATATAGAAAAATGTTCACTATAAAGATAATAAAGGCAGTATAACTGCAATCACAATTTTATAAAGTACTTACTTAAATAGAGCCTGTAGAAAAAGGATGGAAATTTCCTCAACAGAATTTTAAAAGGGATCTTTGAATGGTGGGATTACTAATGATAATTATTTTCTTTCCATATTTTCAAATATGTCTACAATGTATAGATGTCATTTTCTGATCAGATGAATGTTACTTTTAAAACATAAAATCATTTATTGAGTTCTACTCTTATTATTTGTGCTATATATATATATATATATTATACTTCAATAAAAAGTATTTTTCATGAATAAAATACCCATTGCTGTCGAGTCGATTCCAACTCATAGCGATCCTATTAGAACAGCGTAGAACTGCCCTATAGGATTTCCAAGGAGTGCCTGGTGGATTTGAACTGCCAACCGTTTGGTTAGCAGCCGAGCTCTTAACCATTGTGCCACCAGGGTTCCAATGAACAAAAGCAAGGATCTTTAACAACGAGAACTGTTGAATTCTCATTGAATTCTTTGTTGAATGAAGAAAAGAAACGTCTCCTGAGATTATCTCAACCCCTGCGATAGGCTTCTGTGCTCACCAAAGAAATCTTTTGTACTAATTAGATTTCTTGGCTGTCTCATGGAAAACACGCCATCTTGTTTTCTTTTAATTCTTGGGTATTAATGTGCTTACTGGAGTCCCTGGGTAGTGTAAATGATTAATGTGCTAGGCTACTAACCAAAAAGTTGGAGGTTTGAGTCTACCCAGAGGCACCTCGGAAGAAAGGCCTAGTGATCTACTTCGAAAAATCAGGCACTGAAAACCCTATGGAGAACAGTTCTACTCTGACACACATGGGGTTGCCATGAGTTGGAATCAACTTGACAGCAACTGGTTAAGGTTACTATGTTTACTAAAAATATGTTTGCAAATCATACGTACACTAATTGCTGACCCAAAGAGCATGTTGTACTATGGTTGGACTGACTGTCCACAGTTGACTACAGAATGAGGAAGTAACCCGAATATGTCATACAGGTTATGAACATCCTGGTTCTCAGGTTAAGCGAGTCATCAAGAACCTATTGCGTAAAAATCTGGTCTGACTACTTGTCCTGGCCCTCATAACTCCTGACTCCACCCTCTGGATCCAGGCTCTGTTCTGTCTTGTCTCTTCTATGGAAAATCTGATAGCCTCATCTTCTCACAGAGGCTTACAGGTCAGATAAGGTAGAGTAAAGGTACTCAGAAGGTAGAATGGCACCATTTCCGACGTGTTTAGTGAAGAATTATGAATGTGGAGCATAAGAACTCCCATCATAGTTGGAGCTGAGCCTGGCTTCACTTATAACCCCTTTGCTTTTCGTCTTATGTCCGAATCAGTTATTTTATCTCCATTTGGAGTTACAAAGTGGTTTGGGTCAGTCAGCTATACTATGCCTCTGCTGTCCTCTGTTGGCTTTTGCTGTGTAACCAAAGTAGCAGAGGGGGCATGTTTCCATGATTGATGCTGAAAACTGTAACCTGGTTAAGTTTCTTTTTCAACTGATCTCTGACACTCTGGATCTTCAGGGAAAGCCTCAAAATTACATCCTAAGTCTAGCAGACTTTGAGTTACCATTAGTTTTTGCTGTTGTTATTGTTAGGTGCTGTCAAGTTGTTTCCAACTCATAGTGACCCTATGTACAACAGAACGAAACACTGCCCGGTCCTGTGCCATCCTCACAATTGTTGCTATGTTTGAGCCCATTGTTGCAGCCACTGTGTCAATCTATCTCATTGAGGGTCTTCCTCTTTTTCACTGACTTTCTATTTTACCAAGCATGATGTCCTTCTCCAGGGACTGGTCCCTCCTGATAACATGTCCGAAGTACCTGAGACAAAGTCTCGCCATCCTTGCTTCTAAGGAGCATTCTGGCTGTACTTCTTCCAAGACAGATTTATTCCTTCTTCTGGTCATCCATGGTATATTCAATATTCTTCACCAACACCGTAATTCAAAGGTGTCAATTTTTCATTCTTCCTTATTCATTACCCAGCTTTTGCATGCATATGAGGTGATTGAAAATACCATGGTACTTGAGCATCTTAGTCTTCAAAGTGACATCATTGCTTTTGAACACTTTAAAGAGATCTTTTGCAGGAGATATGCCCATTGCAATATGTCATTTGACTTCTTGACTGCTGCTTCCATGGTCATTGACTCTGGATCCAAGTAAAATGAAATCCTTGACAACAATATTTTCTCCATTTATCATGATGTTGCTTATTGGTCCAGTTGTGAGGACTTTTGTTTTCTTTATGTAGAGGTGTAATCCATAATGAAGGCTGTATTCTTTGATCTTCATCAGTAAGTGCTTCAAGTCCTCTTCACTTTCAGCAAGCAAGGTTGTGTCATCTGCATGTCGCAGGTTGTTAAGAAGTCTTCCTCCAATCCTGATTCAGTGTTCTCTTCGTATTGTCCAGCTTCTCGGATTATTTGCTTGGCATACAGATTGAGTAAGTATGATAAAAGGATACACCCTTAAGACACACCTTTCCTGACTTTAAACGACACAGCATCCCCTTATTCTGTTCCAACAACTGCCTCTTGGTCTATGGGCAGGTTTCTCATGAACACAATTAAGTGTTCTGGAATTCCCATTCTTCGCAATGTTATCCATAATTTGTTATGATCCACACAGTCAAATGCCTTTGCATAGTCAATGAAACTCTGGTAAACATCTTTCTGATATTCTCTGTTTTCAGCCAAGATCCATCTGACATCAGAATGATATCCCTCATTCTGTGTCCTCTTCTGAATCTGGCCTGAATTACTGGCAGTTCCCTGTCAATGTACTGCTGCAACCGTTTTTGAATTATCTTCAGCAAAATTTTACATTAGTTTAGCCTCCAAGATTTTAACCATACTGATTCATTCATTCAACTATTTATTGAGTGACTACCACTCAATAGTAGTTGGTGGTTCAAACCCACCCAGTGGTGCCACAGAAGGAAGGCTTGGCGATATGCTTCTGTAAAGATTACAACCAAACCTCTACCACAAAAAGACAAATAATCCGTTTAAAAATGGGCAAAGGATATGAAAATCCACTTCACCAAAGAAGACATTCAGATGGCTAACAGACACATGAGGAAATGCTCACCATCACTAGCCACTAAAGAAATGCAAATCAAAACTACAACAAGATACCATCTCACCCTGACATTACCGGCACACACACACACACACACACACACACACACACACACAAAAAAAAAAAAAAAAAAAAATAACAAATGTTGGAGAGGCTGCAGGGAGATTGGAACTCTTAGGCACTGCTGTTGGTAATGCAAAATGGTACAACTATTTTGAAAATGATACCGTGCTCCCTTAAAAAAGTTAGAAATACCAAAAAGCTAGCAATCCCACTCCTAGGACTATATCCTAGACAAATAAGAGCCATCACACAAATAGACATATGCACACCCATGTTCATTGCACCCATGTTCATTATTCACAATAGCAAAAAAATGGAAACAACCTAAGTGCCCATCAACACATGAACGGATAAACAAACTATGGTACATGAACACAATGGAATACTACTCAATGATAAAGAACAATGATGAATCTGTGAAACAGCTCACAACATGGATGAATCTGGAGGACATCATGCTGAGTGAAATAAGTCAATCACAAAAGGACAAATACCCTTCAGCCAAAGATTAGACAGGCCCAAAAAACAAAAATGAGACTAAATGGGCACACCAGCCCAGGGGCAAGGACTAGAAGGTAGGAGGGGACAGGAAAGCTGGTAATAGGAAACCCAAGGTCAAGAAGGGGAGAGTGTTGACATGTCGTGGGGTTGGTAACCAATGTCACAAAGCAATATATATACTAATTGTTTAATGAGAAGCGAGTTCTGTAAACCTTCATCTAAAGTACACCAGAAAAAAAAAAGAACAAACACTGTGTGAGACCACAATTATAAAACCTCATGAAAAGGTTTACACAGAAAAATAAATAATCTTTGATGGTTACGAGGGAGGGGAGGGGTGAGGATGGAAAAATACTAATTAGACAATAGATAAGTGGTAACTTTTGTGAAGGGTAAGACAGTACAAGATACTGGGGAAGCCAGCACAACTTGACCAAGGCAAGGTCATGGAAGCTTCATAGATTCATTCAGACTCCCTGAGGGACTGAATTACTGGGCTGAGGGCTGGGGACCATGGTCTCAGGCGACATATACTTCAATTGGCGTAACATAGTTTATAAAGAAAATGTTCAACATCCTACTTTGGTGAGTAGCATCTGAGGTCTTAAAAGCTTGTGAGTGGCCATCTAAGATACTCCACTGGCCTCATGCAGTCTGGAGCAAGGGAGAATGAAGAAAACCAAAGACACAAGGGAAAGATTAGTCCAAAGGACTAATGGACCACAAATACGACAGCCTCCACCAGACTGAGCCCAGCACAACTAGATGGTGCCTGGCTACCACCACCTGCTCTGACAGGGATCACAGTAAAGGGTCCCAGACAGAGCTGGAGATAAATGTAGAACAAAATTCTAACTCACAAAAAAAGACCAGACTTACTAGTCTGACAGAGACTGGAAAAACCCCAAGAGTATGGCCCCCAGACACCTTTTTAACTCACTACTGAAGTCACTCCTAAGGTTTACCCTTCAGCCAAAGATCAGATAGGCTATAAAACAATATGGGCATACCAACCCAGGGGCAAAGATGAGAAGGCAGGAGGGGACAGGAAATCTGATAACGGAGAACCCAAGGTTGAGAAAGGGAGAGTGTTGACACGTGGAGTTGGAAACCAATGTCACAAAACAATATGTGTATTAACTGCTTAATAAGAAACTAATTTGCCCTGTAAACCTTCATCTAAAGCACAATTTTAAAAAATACTGTTAAAAAAAAGATTACAACAACGAAAACCCTATGGAGCAGTTCTACTCTGTAACATATGGGGTCAGAATGGACTCAGCAGCAAAGGGTTTGGTTTTGATTTGGGGTTTTTGTTTTTCGCAATGCCTAAGACACTAGGCTAGGCACTAGATTAAATGGTGAAGAAAACAGACACAGGACCTGCTCTCATGACACCTATGATTTAGAAAGGGGTACAGACCAAAAAACAAAAACAAAACAATAAAAACAACCTAGGCAATTCCAGTAAACTGGTAAGAGCTCTAATGGAGGAATTACAATTACCAGGTGCTACAGGAGTACAAAGCAGAGGCACACAGAGCAGGGGAAGAGGGAGTAAGAAACTTGCTCCAGGGCAAGTGCCATCTCAATTAGGCCTAAAGGATAGAGAGGCAAATGGAAGCACAGGGAAGGGTTTCCAGAATGAGCAAAGAGGCAAGAGAGAAGGGCAGCCTGGGAGAACTTGGCAGGAACCAAATAGGAAATGGCTTGTAAACCATGTTAAGGAGTGAGAACTTTATCTTAAGGGCAATGGAAAGCTATTGAAGGGCTTTACTTAAGAAAACAATATAATCGGATTTGCCTCTTAGAAAAAATATTTGGCTGTTGTGTAAAGAACGGAATGAATATGAGCTTGGTTGAAGGAGAGGCCAGTAGCAGTGATTGCTGTTACTCAAGGGAGATTCAGTCGTGGTCTGAAACAGGTGGTACAGGCCAGATGGAAAGAAGTAAATGAATGGACTCCAGAGACACTGAGGACGTAGAACTGACAAGACCTGGTGATTACTGGATGAGCAATGTCTTAGTCACCTAGGGCTGCTGTAACACAAATACCACAAGTACATGGCTTCAAAGAACAGAAATTTATTTTGTCACAGTTTTGGAGGCTAAAAGCCCACATCAGGACCTATGCCTTGTGGATTTCTTCTTTGTTTGGTAGCTCCAGGCACTCCTTGGTTCTTGGCAATCCTGAACCAGTACACTGTCTTCCCCAGTGTATGCTCCCCTCTGGGTCTAATCTGCTGTTTGTATAACTCAGAAGTGATGAGGTTTAGGATCCACCGTACCCTAGTATGACCTCCACTGATTGACTGATTACATTACAGTAGGTTGTGTTATGGACAGTGATTACATTAAATTAGATTAGATTACATCCACAGGTATAAGGGTTAGGATCCCAATACATATTCTAGAGGAACGCAATTCAATCCATAACAAGGGAGCAGCCATCCAGCATCATCCATTCACATCTCTAAAAGACCACAATCTGTATTAGGAAGGGAAAGAAGAAAAAAAGCACTTAGGTACCCAGCCTAGTTTGATTATAATGATGAGTTTTTTTTAATCACCTCTACTTATTAAAAGTTAATCCAAAACTCCAAATGCATTCTTCTATCCTATTTTACTTTCTTTCATCCCTCTTTGCATTTCTAGGTCCTTCAAGATGCAGCTAAGGACTTAAAATGCAGGGATGGTTTCTGTAGTGCTAGGATATTTAGAAATGACGGTAACAGTAGAGTCCATTATGGAGCACTGGTGGTCGTCTTGATAACTGTCGTTGAGTCAGCCCCGGAATCATGGCGACCCCATGTGTTACAGAGTAGAATTTCTCCATAGGGTTTTCTTGGCTGTAATCTTTACGGAAGCAGTTTGCCAGGACTTTTCTTCTGTGGGGCCACTGGATGGGTTTGAACCACCAACCTTTGGGTTAGTAATTGATCGCAAACCACTTGAGCCACCCAGGCTCTTATGAAGCACTAAATACATATATATATAATATATGTTGTGATGTAACATATATAATATATATCTAATAGCTAATATATATATATTTATTATATATATGCTAGGCGCTGTGCTAAACAATTTACATACATTTTCTACCTAATCCTTACAACCCTATAAGATAATCATTATTATCTCCATTTTACAGACAAGGAAACCGATGCTCAGAAAGATGAAGTAACTTGCCCATGGCTACACAGCTATACAGATTCTTGAATCCTGATGTTTTACTCCTAAGCCTACACTAGTAACCACTAGGTTATTGTACCTCCAACAAGCCCTCCTTTGAGAGTTGTAATAAATTTAAATCTATCTCATCAAAGCCCTTCTGCCTTTTTCATACCTTGTGACTGAAAAATAAGAAAGCCTCCTTAGGAAAAGCATCCCACAAACTTGGGCTCCGTTGTAGAATACAGCGTGAATAATACCCTCTGGAATTATGCAGCCTGGCAACCCTGTAGCTGTCCTGCCTTTGATCACACCACCAGACCTTAAACCTAAATTCAGACCAGGCATACAGACTCATTTACAAGAACAGATTAGATGAGCAGCTGATCAACTGTCAAAGCATCTGGAACAGCCCTTGGCCAGCAGGGCAGAGAATTTAACCCTGCTGATCATCAGGGAGTATAACCTTGAATTCCTGATTGTTCAGTTGTGAGAAATATTTATGGAAGACTGCCTAAACGGAAGACTGACTAATGAAACCAGTTTTCTAGATACTTTAGTGTTTGTCTTTGAATTAAGCTAGTTCATCAGAGATTTCTATACCAATCATTTTGCCGTTCAAAATAGTGTTTCCTAAACTGCCCTTTAGCCTTGCATTATCTGGATATAAGGAACAGAATTTCTAAGTCTTGTGTAGTTTGCATTACTGTAGGAGTGTGTTGAAGACAGGCCTCACTACTTTACATAATCTCTTTTTAGGACCATGAGAGAAACATCTATCAGGTTTTGGTATCAGGAAATAGCTGTGTTCATCATGAGAAACTAGTTTGTTTTTATTTTCTTGTCTCCGTAAATTGCATAACTGATCTTGTCTCCTTCTTTGCTTTGGCTCCAAGGACATTAAAAACCAAATGTGCATCTTGCCTCTGGCAATTAGCCCCACCTCAGAGCAGCAGACATTTAGTATAGTAACCTCACCCTGGCTTCAATTTTTTTTTTTTTTTCCTTCTTATCCTTATTTTCCTTCCCTTTTCCAGTCCCAATTTCCTCAACTACATATGGTAGAGTTTTTCTTTTCCCTGTGTTTTAAGCTCTGAGGCATGCTGATTCAAATCCTTTTTTAAATATAACAAGGTAGTAATAGATAATCAATTTAAGAGGGAAAATTCAAGGTTGTGGTTAGGGTTGTGTGAATTTTGTTTAAACCCAGATATGTAAGGAATGATATCAAGGTCAAATAGGGGTTACATTTGCAATTTTCAAACCTGCTTCAGGCATTCCACAGCTTTCTCCATTCTAGCCTGCTCCCTGGCTCATCCTCCGTCGTCGCTGTCCATGACAGACATTGCCAAGTCTATGGCTACTCACGGTTGGCAGGAATAGCCTGCTTTTCTTGCCAGCAAGCTGTTTGTCTCTCCAGAGCCCAGCCATTTTCAGCCTATCTGTATAAAGAGAAGAAAATGAGAAAAAAAGAATAATGGAAAAATGAGTTGCCGTCGAGTCGATACTGATCCATGGTGACCCTATGTGTGTCAGGTAGAATGTGCTTCATCTGGTTTTCAGTGGTTGATTTTTCAGAAGTAGATCACCAGGCCTTTCTTCTGAGGCACCTCTGGGTGGACTTGAACTTCCAACCTTGCAGTTAGCAACTGAGTACATTAACCATTTGTACTACCCAGGGACTCCAGGGTTGTACATAAAGTTGCATATGTAAAATTATGTTTTAGCCTTAAAGAGACAGATAGACAAATGGACACCAGCAAGTGTTACAACCTGCCTGGCAATAACAATTGACTGAATTTGTCTTATCCTGAGTTCTTGTAAGGCATGACCAGAGTCATGAAACACCAGAGAAGACCATTTAGACAGTAGTTAAGTCTAGCCACAGTCCTGTGATGAATGAGAACTGTGAACTCAAATGGCGCCTCAGTTTCCTCAACTGTAAAATGGAGGACTTGATCAAGGTCTGTTGAATGACTCCAGGTATCTATATCGGTTAGTAGCCCCGTCTCCCGGTAGGAAAGTGTTGAGATCTGTGAATTCACTCACTGTGCATTTGCTGGGATGCTCTTGTGTTCCATACTTGATGAGATACCATGGGCCACAGCCAAGATAACAATCTCTCCCAAGGAAGAAATTACAATCAGGTTGTGGAGAAGGTAAACAGAGATTATAGGTGTAATAACTCAGATAACAGGACTATGCAGTGCAAACCAAGAGCTAAGGGGAGTCACAGAAGGCTCCTCGGGTGAGGTTCTTGGTGATAGTACTGGATGTGAATTGATGAAAAAGAGGAGGGATGACATCCCTGGCAAATGACACTGTGTAAGCGAGGACATGGAGGTAAAAATCAGAATAAGAGGTGTGAGCGACACTAGGACAACCCACCTGGAGGGGAATTCTGAGACAGAAGGCTGGCTCCAAAAGGAGAACCTGGAGTATGGGGATGCTAGCCTTAAGAATTTAAAATGGGTTTGCTAGATAACAGGAAGTTCCCAGGTCATAGAGCATCATTTAAAAAAAAAAAAAAAAAGTATATGAGAGTTTGGCTTTCAGGAGGACCTAGAAGGGGGAACCCAGCCAGGAAATGTCAGCAATAATCCAAAAAGTGGGTGAGGAAAACTTGAGGCTTGGTTCCTGAGGAAACAGCAAGGAAGGGTGAGTTTGAGGGAACTTGTAAAATCGTAATTGCTGGTGTGTTTGAGTAATTCCTGGCAGTATTGGCCCAGGGATTCTGCACAGTGAGCTTTTTAGTTGTAGAGTTCTCCAGCGTCTCAGAAGGATTATGTCAAGACCTCATTCATTCAGTCTAATGTTAGGTTTGGATTGCTGATGCTGTATTTCGGTCCTTAGAAGGTCCTCTGTAAGTATACATTCCAGGCAGTCCCCAGGTTATGAACATTCAACTTACATACAACCCATAGTTATAAACCAAAAGTCTATTACATTAAAAATTTGAGGTACGTACAATGGTCCATAATAACAAACGAGCACTACTTTTTGACATGCATCAAAACATTATTATTATTTATTACAGTATTATTATGTTAAAGATGTTTTAGAGTATCTGGAAGTGTCTCTTTAACGTTTTTATGCATAGAAAGGTATACTATATACTAAGACAAACATTTGACTAACTGATGTTAGAGACGAACTGTACCTAACTGTCCCAGCTTACATACAAATTCAACTTAAAGACAGGTTTAGGAAAGGAATTCATTCGTAATCCAGGACCTACCTGCATTTCTAATATTAATGGATGTAAAATAAGAGAGGTTTTAAAGTTTGACCCTGCCTTCCCTTCTCCACCAGGGTGGCTGAATTGGTGCAGTAGAAAAGGAACAGTAGGAGATTTAAGATGAAAATAGAACAGAAGGCAAAAGGGCTCCACAGATAGGTCGTAGGCTGTGAATAAAAAATATTAATCAGCTTGGATATTGACTGATAATGAAGTGGTCCTGTGACCCCCATCTGTTTCCTGCTGAATAAAGACCTCCACCTGTCCACGCACAATCCACACTTTTTTTTGAAATTGGGGTAAACACACCTCTGTTCATGGCAGCATTGTTCACAATAGCAAAACGATGGAAACAACCTACATGCCCATCAACAGATGACTGGATAAACAAACCATGGTACATACACACAATGGAGTACTATGCAACGAGAAAGAACAACAATGAATCTGTGAACCATCTCATAACATGGATGAAACTGGAGGACATTATGCTGAGTGAGAAATAAGTCAATCACAAAAGGACAAATATTGTATGAGACGTCTATTATGAAAACCCATGAAAAAGTTCACACACAAAATGTAACAATCTTTGTTGGTTACCAGGGATGGGAGGGGTGGGGGGTGGAATACTAAATAGGCAATAGATAAGTGGTATCTTGGGTGAAGGGTGAGACAGTACACAATGCAGGGGAAACTAGCACAACCTGTACAAGGAAAGGTCATGGAAGCCCCATAGACACATCCAAACTCCCTGAGGGACTGAATTGCTGGGCGGAGGGCTGTGGGGACCATGGTCTCGGGGAACATCTAGCTCAATTGGCATGACACAGCTTATAAAGACAATGCTCTACGTTCTACCTTGGTGAGTAGTGTCTGGGGTCTTAAAAGCCTGTGAGCGCCATCTAAGATACTCCACTGGTCTCATCCCTTCGGGAGCAAGGGAGAATGAAGAGAACAGGATACAAGGAAAAGATTAGGCCGAACGACTAACTGTGCACAGCTACCAAGGCCTCCACCGGACTGAGTCCAGTACAGCTAGATGGTGCCCGGCTACCACCACTGACTGCTCTGACCAGGATCACAACAGAGGGTTCTGGACAGAGCTGGAGAAGGATGTAGAGCATAATTCTAACTCCCCAAAAAAAGACCAGATTTACTGGCCTAAAGGAGACTGGAGAAACCTCAAGAGTATGGCCACCAGACACCCTTTTAGCTCAGTGGTGAAATTACCTCCGAGGTTCACTGTTCAGCCTGGGAGTGGACAGACCATAAAACCAAATGAAACTAATGAGGTACAGGAGTGCAGTGATGAGGGCCAGAAGGCAGAAGGGGACAAGGAAGCTGGTGATAGGGAACCCAAGGTTGAGTAAGGATATTGTTGATGTGTTGTGAGATTGTTAACCATTGTCATAGGGCAACATTTGTAGTAACTGTTAAATGAGAAACTATTTTGTTCTGTAAGCCTTCATCTTAAGTGAGAATAACAGCACAATTGGAAGAGCGTAGTCAATGTCACTGAACTGTGCATGTAGAAATTTTTGAAATGGTGTATCTTTGGCTATGTGTATTTTCACCAAAAAAAAAAAAAAAAAAGTTGAGAAGTTAGAGGGTTGATATGCTGTGGGGTTGTTAACCAATGTCATAAAACAACATGTGTACTACTGTTTCACGAGAAACTATTTGTTCTGTAAGCCTTCACCTGAAGTACAATTTAAAAAAAATTTAAATAAATAAATAAATAATTGGGGTAAATATGTATGTGTGTATAAATAAATACATACATACATACATTATATATATATATACATATATAAATATATAGACATATATATGGAGCCCCAGTGGCGCAGTGGTTAAGAGCCTGGCTGCTAACCAAAAGGTCAGCGCTTCAAGTCTACCAGGTGCTCCTCGGAAACCCTATGGGGCGGTTCTACTCTGTCTTAAAGGGTCGCTATGAGTCAGAATCAGCTTGACAGCAACCGGTTTGGTTTTTGGTTATTTATATATATATATATATATATATATATATATAAATAACCAAAATATATATATATAACCTATATATATATATAAGCAAAATATATATGTATGTATAAGTATATATGTGTTATATATATTGTGTATATTTGTGCATGTGTATAAAACATTTGTCATTTCATATATTTTGTACATATATGTATGTATGTATGTATATATACAGGACCGGACCAGGCAACATTTTACTCTGTTATACACAGGTCGCTATGAGTCAGAACTGACTCTACAGTACCTAACAAAAACAAATATATGTATATATATATAAAGACATTTGCCATTTCAACATTTTTTACATGTATAATTCAGCAACAATTACGTTCATTATGTTGTACTCCACCACAATTGTTTCCATCACCCTTAACAGCAGCTCAGTGGACAAACACTTTTAAGGACTGGCACAGTACATGTCCCCAGCTGGATGCACTACAATTTGTTGTTGTTGTTAGGTGTCTTCGAGTCGGTTCCAAGTCATAGCAACCCTATGTACAACAGAACAAAACACTGCTTGATCCTACTCCATGCTCACGATTGTTATTATGCTTGGGCCCATTGTTTCAGCCACTGTGTCAATCCATCTCGTTGAGGGTCTTCCTCTTTTTCACTGACACTCTACTTTACAATGTGAACCCAAATTGACTTGCATCCACCTCGGTATGGATGCCACATGTTGCTGACATTTGCTTTAACTCTTCCTTTGGGCTGTTTTGATTTTGTAAAAATTGCTTGCATCTAGCAATGGACTATTTTTCCAGATTTCCACCTTTTCACCTCCTTATTGCATCTGTAAACTTAGGACACCAACATTGTAAATTAGTGGGCCTCAAAATTTAATGCACTATAGAATCAGCTAGGAAGCTTTTTCAAAATGCAGATTCAAGGGCCCACCCACAAGGAGACTGTAATTTAGTAAGTCCAGGATGGGGCTCGGGAATCTGCATTTAACCAACATCCCAGGCGATACTGGTGTAGCTGGTCTCCAGATCACACATTGAGAAGCACTGCTAAGTTGAACCTAGGAACATAAATTAATCCATGCCAAAAGCCAAACTCATAAACTAACATTTATCAAGAAGTCTTTGAGAGCATGACCCTATGTTTATGCACGAGTCTTTGGACCTTTTTTTTTCCCAGGGCAGAAGCTGATGCAAGGTCATGCTGGGAGATGCCTGTGATCCCAGTGTGGTTCGTGGTAAGGACAGAATTTTTGCCTTAGGGACAGGTGCAGCAACACTGCACAATAGTACTCCACCCTGGCATTTATTATTAGTCACCTTCATAAAAATTGAATGGGTAGACTCCAATATTGCCAAGTCCCTTGATGAGTCTCCAGGGTGGATATGCTCTTACAACTCCCTTCTCTATCCCTTCAAAGGGCAAAAATGCAACTCAAGCACAGACCAGATTTCTGAGGAAAGGTTTGAATTACCATTGAGGTCATACAAGCTTCTCTGCATTGTCCTGAAATTACCCAAAAGCCACTAGGGTTGTTGAGACCACTGGTTCCTTCGTCCTATGGAGAAGGAGGAGGAAAATAATCACCACTACAGAGGTGTCTCAGAAGAAAGCCCTGGTGATCTACTTCCAAAAAACCAGCCATCAAAAACCTTATGGAGCACAGGTCTACTGTGACATACATGAGGTCACCATGAGTCAAAGTTGACTAGAAGGCAGTGATTTTCTTAACAATCACACTGAAATGAAAAGGCTGTGGGTTGCTGGAAGATTAATTCTGGAAGGATATTTGACAACCTTGTTGTTTCTACATCCCTCCAGACTATGCTCCCACCCCCACCCTTAATGTCCTGGCACCCAGAAAGATGTCCTAGGACAGGCACGGCACCCAGACTTCTTGGCTTTAGCAGTTTGAGTTCTACATTTAGTCTCAGCACATCCTCATAAGCCTCACTGAAATTAGCTAAATCTAGCATCACAGAAGCAGATATGGTTTAAACAGTTTCCCTTACATTCCAGTGCCAGCCTTCCCTCCCCATAATGCAAGCTACTAACCCCTGTCTGACAGAGGTCCAGAGCTCACTTTGGGGGATCTCCTTGGATCCTCACTTTCTGCCCATTGCTGGCAACCATCCCCAATGGAAAGCCAGAACCCTCAGTGGCCAGAATGAGTATTTTTCTTTGCCTTGTCTTGGGTAGAATTTTTGTTACTTCTTGTAGTTTCATGAATTTCCCATGGCCAGAGAAGTCACGGAAGTCTGGGAAACTCCAAGTAGCTAAACACTGTGAGCCAAATAATTAGGCCATAGTTGACTAAAAGACTTAAATTTATACATGCATTATACTTAAAAAAATAACTATCAGAATTAAGTTAAGAATAATATTTAAAATGTTTAATGCAAACACATCAATGTTCAACCATTTCAGGAGGTAGCATATGATCAAGAACTGATGGTACTGAAGGAAGAAGTCCAAGCTGCACTGAAGACATTGGGGAAAAACAAGGCTCCAGGAATTGACGGAATACCAACTGAGATGTTTCAACAAATGAATGCAACCCTGGAAGCACTGACTCATCTATGCCAAAAAATTTGGAAAATAGCTACCTGGCCAACCGACTGGAAGAGATCTATCGTTGTGCCCATTCAAAGAAAGATGATCCAACAGAATGCGGAAATTATTGAACAATATCGTTAATACCATATGCAAGTAAAATTTTGCTAAAGATCATTCAAAAGCAGTTGCAAGAGTACATGGACAGGGAACTGCCAGAAATTCAAGCCGAATTCACAAGAGGACTTGGAACAAGGAGTATCATTGCTGATATCAGATGGATCTTGGCTGAAAGCAGAGAATACCAGAAAGATGTTTACCTGTGTTTTATGGACTATGCTAAGGCATTCATCTGCATGGACCATAACAAATTATGGATAATATTGTAAAGAATGGGAATTCCAGAACACTTAATTGTGCTCATGAGGAACCTGTCCATAGACCAAGAGGCAGTAATTCGAACAGAACAAGGGGATACTGTGTGGTTTAAAATCAGGGAAGTGTTCGTTAGGGTTATATCCTTTCACCATACTTATTCAGTCTGTATGCTGAGCAAATAACCTGAGAAGCTGAACTCTATGAAGAAGAACATGACATCAGGATTGGAGGAAGACTCACTAACAACCTGCATTATGCAAATGACAAGACCTTTCTTGCTGAAAGTGAAGAGGACTTGAAGCACTTACTGATGAAGACCAAAGACTACAGCCTTCAGTATGTATTACACCACAACATAAAGCAAACAAAAACCATCACAACTGGACCAATAAGCAACATCATGATAAATGGAGAAAATACTGAAGTTGTCAAGGATTTCATTTTAATGAGTCCCACAATCAATACCCATGGAAGCAGCAGTTAAGAAATCAAATCTATCGTATTGGGCAAATCTGCTGCAAAAGACCTCTTTCAAATGCTAAAAAGCAAAGATGTTACTTTGAGGACTAAGGTGCGCCTGACGCAAGCCATGGTGTTTTCAATCATCACGTATGCATATGAAAGCTAGACAGTGAATACGAAAGACTGAAGAAGAATTGATGCCTTTAAATCATGGTGTTGGCAAAGAATATTGAATGTACCATGGACTGCCAGAAGAACGAACAAATCTGTCTCAGAAGAAATACAGCCAGAATGCTCCTTAGAAGCAAGGATGGTGAGACTTCATCTCATGTATTTTGGACATGTTATCAGGGGAGACCAGTCCCTGCAGAGAATCAGCGAAAAAGAGGAAGATTCTCAACAAGATGGATTGACATAGTGGCTGCAACAATGGGCTCAAGCATAACAGTGATTATGAGGATGGCACAGGACTGGGCAGAGTTTCGTTCTGTTGTACACAGGGTTGCTGTGAGAAGGAACCCACTTGATGGTATCTGACAGCAACAACAATGCAAACACTTACCAATCACTATATTGTATATTTAAATTTGTTGCTGTTGCTGGTTGCCGTCGAGTTGATTCCGATTTATTGCCACCTCACATGTGTCAAAGTAGAATTGTGCTCCATAGAGTTTTCAAGGCTGTGCCCTTCAGAAGCAGATCGCCAGGCCTGTCTTCCGAGGTGCACCTGGGTGGGTTTGAACTGCCAACCTTTTGACTAGTAGTCAACTGCTTAACCGTTTGCACCGCCCAAGGATCGTCGTATATTTAAATAGAATTTATAATATAGAGCAAAATTTAAGGATGCATAAATACCTGGGAACAATTAGATAAAATTTTCATTACATTTTCAACTCCTCTTTAGTACTATTTAATCCAATAGTACTTGTTTCTCTCCAGATAGTTATAAAATTACCTCCTCTGTTGTGCAGCAACTTCTGAATCACCATCCTCACCAACGTTAGACTGTTGTAATGGAGAGAGGTGGGTTCCTGGAGAAGTATGGAGGTAGAATAGACACCTGTGGTTTCTGAAAGTCAGAACCAGTTTCTAAATCAAGGAAACACCAGCTTTTCAGGTAAAAAGGGGAAACGATCACCTATCTGAAGTACAATAAAAACTCTCACACCCCAAATTTTATTTGCTCACCTCATGCATAGAATTTCACAACTGCGTTTCTTCATAAAAAACACTTACACAAGCAGAAATGTAAGTACCCATAGAGAGATTAAAGTGTTAGTCATTTGTACATTTTATGAAAGATTTACAGATTCTTTCCTAAGAGTACATTTTAATAGATGACGTAGGAAAAAGTAGCTGAGTACAGTAACACTTAAGGAGGTTGGAGAAGGTATAGGAACCTGAGAGCCTGGGGGCATCCTCACAAATTTGGCCACAGCAATCCCTAAATTCGGACAACTTGATTACAAGTCTGGCATTTAGTACCTTTACCAATAGAAGGACTATATATATAATAAGAATACTGTTCTTAGGACCAAGGAAAGAACAAACTTAACAACCATTCACCATTTCCTTCTGCTTGCCTTACTCTTTGGATCTAGACTGCCTTTGCAAGATATCTGAAATTTGCTACCTTTTTCCCCACTTCTCTTGTCGAGTCCCTTACATGAAACAGATGTAGACCCACACTTACACAGTCAATTTATATTCAACAAAGGCATCAATAAAATTTAACCGTGAAGGGAAGGTATTTTCAGTAAGTAGTATTGGAACAACTAGCTTTCTGTAAAGAAAAATAAAAGAACCTTGATCCCCTAACTCACACTATACACAACATATTGAAATTAACTTGAGATGGATCTTAGATTTAAATGTAAAATCTAAAACCATAAAGCATCTAATAGGAAAATATATTCTTGCATCTTGGAGTAGGCAAATATTTTTAAGACAGATCACAGGAAATAACCATAAAAGGAAATCAAAAGTTTCAACTTCAGCTCATCAAAAACACACCCATTATGAAAGTAAAAAGGGAAGCTACAGATTGAGAGAAAATATTCAATATTCAGATATGCAGAATATGTAAAGAATTTTTCCAATATTAAAATTTTTTAAAAATTAAAAAAGGGCAAAAGATTTTAACAAGCCCTTCATGAAAGAAGGTAACCAATGGTCAATAAGCAAATGAAAAGGTACTAAAAGTTATTGCTCTTTAGAGAAATGAAATTAAAACCATACTGAATGCTGTGTAAACTTTCACCAAAAAAACACAATAAAATATTATTTAAAAAAAAATAGTGAGATATACTATATACCCACAAGAAAGGCTAAAATAAAAAAGACTGACAATACCAAGTGTTGAGGAGGATGGAGCAACTAGAACTCTCATGAATTGCTAATGGTATTTAAATTGGTACAACCACATTGGAAAGTATTTGGCAATTTCTGATAGAATGAAACATACACCTACCTTATGTCCCAAGATTTCCACTCCTAGGTATATACTCAAGAGAAATGACTTGTTCATTGCAGGTTTATTCATAATAGCCAAAAACCAGACACAAACTACACGCCCATGATTAGGCGTATGAGTAAACGTTGTATATTCATACAGTGGAATACTACACAACAATGAAAAAAAAAAAAACAAACTACCGATAAATCCAGCAACATGGATGAATCTCAAAAACATTATGCTGAGCAAAAGAAGCCAAACACAAAAGAGCATCTGGTATATGACTACATGTGTATGAGGTTTACAAACACACAAAACTAGTGGATAAGTGGGCAGTAGTGACTGGGAAGGGGCATGAGGGAAATTTCTGGGATGATGGAAATGTTCTATAATGTGTTACATGGGTTTATAATCTTTGTACTTCAATTGGTGCATTTTACTGCATGTAAATTATGCTTCAATTTAAAAAAAGAAGAAAAATCCCACCTGGAACCCGAAGACATGTGTAACCCATACGGGAACTAGGAACTCCTCAGTCAAAGAGATCCGGGTAGAATTAACCTCAACCTCTAGTTCTGTGGACAGGAAATCCTATGCCACCCTAAGAACTTGGCTGAGCCATTAGGGCTCATTCTCATGACTCCCTTCTGTCCGCTCTGATCTGCTCCATATGAATCCAGGCATGAAACTCAGCCAGTGGCCCTTACCAGAAAAAAATCCCACTCATGCCAAGCATTTTGCAAATCTAGTCAACTTTCTGCATATTTGGGGTCACAGGAGGGGTCTCATCATGGAATACAGGCAGGCACCCTGCCACCTCACTGGCTGTGCTCTCTCTCTCTCTCTTTCTCTCCTTCTCCTCTGCATGAAGAACAAAAACTCTCCTTTTCTCAAGCCATGAAGTCAGCTAACACCCAAGCCGTTGGGTCTCAGGAATTCTGTGAAATACAGGTTTTTGTTTTTGGTTTGTGGTGGTGTTTCGTTTTTGTTTCTCTTTTTCCCCCATCTCTTTGTGTGAAGCCAACCACTCTGGTTGAAGCAATGAGCAGAAGCAAAGCCCCAGCTGCTTACTGCTATTTCCTCTCCCCACACCCTCATCTCCTCTTATCTTTCACCCCTAGCTCCTGAGGGAGAGCTGAGAAACCTTTAGAGTCCCTTGAGGGCAATTTGAAAACTACCGCACTAACCTTTTGAGAAGGAAAGAACTGTGACAAAAATGGAGCTTGAAAAAGAGTTCACTGGCCTTGTGTAGAAAGAGCTGGAGGGGCAGTGGAGATTCAGTGGTAGAATTCTCGCCTTCCATGCAGGAGATCCAGGTTTGATTCCAGGCCAGTGCACCTCATGCATAGCCACTACCAGTCTGTCCTTGGAGGTTTGTGTATTGCTGTGATGCTGACTGAACAGGTTTCAGTGGAGCTTCCAGACTACAAAGGACTAGGAAGAAAGGCCTGGTGATCTACTTTTGAAAATCAGCCAATGAAAACCCTATGGATCACAGTGGTCCGATCCTATTGTACATGGGATTGTCATGATTTGGGGGCTGATTTGAAGGTAGCTAATGGTTGAGCAAAAGGAGCCCTGGTGGTGCAGTGGTTAAAGCACATGGCTGCTAACCAAAGGGTCAGCAGTTCGAACCCACCAGCCGCTCCACAGGAGAAAGATGTGGCAGTCCGCTTCTGTAAAGATCACCACCTTGGAAATCCTATGGGACAGTTCTACTCTGAGCTATAGGGTCACTATGAGTCAGAATCTACTCAAGGGCACACAGCAACAACAACATAAAGAGTTGGGATAAAGAGGGACTAGAGCAGGGATGCTGGTTATCCAAGTGTTGATGCCACTGGGTGCTTTGGGGTCTGCTCTCGTCACAGGCAACCACCAACAGCTCATGAGCATTTCTAACATACCAACATCCACTGAAAGGGGCTTGTGGCCATGTGCACTCCCCTTCCCTCCCACTGAGGCTTCCTCACCCTCCTCCTTCCTCTTCCTCTCCACTGTCACAGCCCTTCCTCTAGGCTGGCCAGCTTAGATTTTAGTAGACAAGACTGACGTGGGCTCCCTCAATCCCACCATCTGTACCAAGGAAAGTCCGAGCTTTGTAGTCCTCTGAAAGATCTAAGAATCTCATTTTTATCATTTATGTGCAAGAAGCATCCACCTACCATTTTGTCTTACCAACTTAAAGTCTGAGTGGAAAGAGGGAAGAATAGGAAGAAATTGTTGGGGAAAAACCCTCTTATCTGTTTATTTTACTAGAAATTTAAAATTTTTTGAAACTGTAAAATTTCTAGGAGAATATACAGGAGAAAAACTGCTGTGACCATGGATTAGACAAAGATGTCTTAGATACGACTCTAATGACATGGTCAGTAAAAGAACAAATTGATAAATTGGACTTCACCAAAATTAAAAACTCCAGCCCTTCAAAAGACATTACTGAGAGAATGAAAAAACAAGTCATAGACAGAGAGAAAATATTTGCAAATCATATACACAATAAAGGACTTGCATCCAGAATATATAAGGAAGTCTCACAATTCAATAATAAGAATACAAACAACTCCCCTAAAAAATAATGGGGAAAAGATTTGAATAGACATGTCACCAAAGAAGATAGGCAGATGGTAAACAGGCACAGGAAAATATGCCAAACATTATTAGTTACTAGGGAAATGCAAATTAAAAGTACATTGATACATCACTACATACCTATTAGAATGGCAAAAATTAAAGCAACTAACTATATGAAGTGTTGGCAAAGATGTAAAGAAACTGGAACTCTCATATTCTACTAGTGGGTAGGTAAAATGGTAGAACCACTTTGGAAAACAGTTTGGCAATTTCTTAAAAAGCTAAACATACACCTACCATTCAGTGATCCCACTTCTAGGTATTTACCAAAGAGAAATGAAACCATACAAATACTTGTACATGAATGTTTATAGCCGCTTTATTTGCAATAGCCAGAAACTGGAAACAACCTGTTTGAGTTTCCAAGGGATGCAGTAACAAAATACCATAACGTGGATGGCTTATAAGAATAGAAATTTAACCAGCAATGAGAAATCTGAAAGGGAAATTAGGGAAACAATTCCATCTACAATAGCATCTAAGAGAATAAGTACATAGGAATAAATCTAGCCAGGGACATGAAGGATTTATACAATGAAAACTATAAAACACTGCTGAAAGAGATTAAAGAAGACTTAAATAAATGGAAAGATGTTCCATGTTCATGGATTGGAAGACTTAGTATTATTAAGATGTCAATACTACCCAAAGCGATCTATAGGTCTATAAATTCCAACAGCCTACTTTACAGAAATAAAAACACCAATCCTCACTTTTATATGGAATGGCAAGAGGCTCGAATAGCTAAAGCAATGTTGAAAGAGAGGAACAAAGTAGGAGGCCTCACACTGCCTGATTTTAAAACATACAATACAACTACAGTAATCAAAACAGCCTGGTACTGTTATAACAATAGATACAGAGACCAATGGAATAGAATTGAGAGTCCAGAAATAAATCAACACATCTATGGTTAACTGATTTTTGACAAAGATGCTAAATGCATTTGATGGGGAAAGAAGTGTCTCTTCAATAAATGATGCTGGAAAAACTGAATTTCCAAATGCAGAAAAATGAAACAGAGTCCATGCCTCACACCATACACAAAAACAAATTCAAATGGATTAAGGACCTAAATGTGTAAATTAAAACCATAAAATTCTTAGAAGAACAATCAGGGGCAACACTCTCAGGACTAGCTTTCAACAATGGATTATCTAATACAATAACAAAAGCACAAAGAGCAAAAGAGAAAATAAATAAATGGGACCTTACAAAAACTAAAAACTTTTATGGTGGAATAATTTTTTTTTTATTGTGCTTTAGGTGAAACTTTACAGTTTGTTTGGAAACCTATATGACACTTCCTTAAAAAGCTAAAAATAGAAATACCATGCGATCCAGCAATCCAACTTCTAGGAACATATCCTAGAGAAATAAGAGCCCTCACATGAATAGACATATGCATACCCATGTTCATGGCAGCATTATTCACAATAGCAAAAAGAGGGAAATAACTCAAGTGCTCATCAACAGATGAATGGATAAGCAAACTGTGGTACATACACACAATGGGATACCATGCAACGATAAAGAACAATGACGAATCTGCGAAACATCTCACAACATGGGTGGATCTATAGGATACTATGCTGACTAAAGTAAGTCAATTGCAAAATGACAAATACTGTATGAGATCATTATTATAAAAACTCAAGAAAAGGTTTACACATAGAAAGAAACAATCTTTGATGGTTAGGAGGGAGGGGGGCCAGGAGGGAAAAACACTGACTAGATAGTGAAGTGGTAACTTTAGTGAAGGGAAAGACAGTACACAATACTGAGGAAGTCAGCACAACTTGACCAAATTCCCTGAGAGAGTGAGTCACTGGGCTGAGAGCAGGGGACCATAGTCGAGAGGGACATCTAGTGCAATTGGCATAATATAGTTAATAAAGAAAATGTTCTACACTGAACTGTAATGAGTAGCACATGGTGGCCATCTAAGATACATCTACTGGTCCCATCCTGGCTGGAGCAAAGGAGAATAAAAAAAACCAAAGACACAAGGGAAAGATCAGTCCAAAGAACTAATAGACCACAACTACCACAGCCTCCACCAGACTGAATCCAGCATAATTACATGGTGCCCAGCTACCACCACCGACTGCTCTGACAGAGCTCATAATAGAGGGTCCCAGAAAGAGCAGGATAAAAATGTAGAACAAAACTCAAACTCATACAAAAAAAAGACCAGACTTACCAGTCTGCAGAGACTGAGGAAGCCCAGAGGGTGTGGCCCCCAGACACCCTTGTAACTCAGTACTGAAGTCACTCCTGAAATTCACCCTTCAACCAAGATTAGACAGGTCTATAAAACAAACAATAACACATGTGAGGAACATGCTTCGTAGTTCAATCATGTATACCAGACTAAGGGAGCATACCAGCCCAAAAGCGAAGACAAGAAGGCAGGAAGGGACAGGAAAGGGACAGGAAAGTAGGGACCCAAGGTGGAGAAGGGGAGAGTATTGACAGATTGCAGGGTTGGCAACCAATGTCATAAAATAATTTGTATATTAATTATTTAATGAGAAACTAATTCACTCTGTAAACTTTCACCTAAAGCACAATAAGAAAAAAAAATAATTAAAAACTTCTGTTCATCAAAAGACTTTACCAAAAATGTGAAAAGACAAGCTACCCACTGGGAGAATATCTTCAGAAACGATATATCTGACAAGAATCTAATAACAAAAATATATATAAAACTTCAACAACAAGAAAAAGACAAATAACCCAATTGTAAAATGGACAAAGGATTTGAACAGACATTTCACCAAAGAGGACAATCAAATGTCCACCAAACACATGAAAAGATGTTCAGCATCATTAGCTGTCCCCGTACCCACTGAGTCGATTCCAACTCATAGTGACCCTATAGGACAGAGTACAACTGCCCCATAGAGTTTCCAAGGAGCACCTGGTGGATTCAAACTGCCAACCTTTTGGTTAGCAGCCTTAGCACCTAACCACTACACCACCAGGGTTTCCATTAGCGGTCAGAGACACGCAAATCAAAATCATGGTGAGACACCATTTCACTCCCAGTAGGATGGCTAAGATTTAAAAAAAAAAAACAGAAAATAACAAATGTTGATGAGAATGTGGAGGAATCGGAACCCTTACCCATTGCTGGTGGGAATGGAAAATGGTACAGCCATTATGGAAAACAGTGTGGTGGGTCCTGAAAAAACTAAAAATAGAACTACCATATGACCCAGCAATTCCACTCCTAGGTATACACCCAAAAGACCCGAAAGCAGAGACTCAAGAAGAGACGCGTACACCAATGCTCATTGCAGCACTATTCACAATAGCCAAAACAACCTAAATGCCCATCAACAGATGAATGGATAAAAAAATTGTGGTACATACATACAATGGACTACTACTCGGCCAGTAGGAGAAATGAAGTCTCAATACATGCTGCAGTATGGATGTATAGTATATACCACGGAGTGCCAGAAGAACAAACAAATCTGTCCTGGAAGAAGGACAGCCAGAATGCTCTTTAGAAGTAAGGATAGTGAGACTTCATTTCATGTAATTTGGACATGTTATCAGGAGGGACCAGTCCCTGGAGAAGGATATCATGCTTGGCAAAGTAGAGGATCAGTGAAAAAGAGGAAGACCCTCAATGAGGTGGATTGACACAGTGGCTGCAACAATGGGCTCAAACAGCAATGACTGTGAGGATGGTGCAGGACTGGGCAGTGTTTGGTTCTGTTGTACATGGGGTTGCTATGAGTCGGAACCAACTCGATGGCACCTAACAACCAAAACAGTATGGATGGAGCTTGAAGACATTATACTGAGTGAAATAAGCCAATCATAAAAGGACAAATATTGTATGACCTCACTTACATAAATAAAAAGACAAGAAAAGGCAAATCTATAGAGAACAAAATTTATTAGTGGTTACCAGGGGCAGGAGGGAGAGGGAAAAGGGGGGTTAAGGGCAATGGAAGAATAGCATTGATTAAGAGTAGGGTTGCACAGCCAATTATAGTAATTGCCATCAATAAGTTGTATACCTGTAAAAAGTTGTATTGGCAAAAGTTGTGTGATAGATACATTTACAACATGACAAAAAAGAGAATAGCCACTGAGAATGCTTATGTCCAACCAAACACCTCATGGGATTTGGTTCCCTGGTTTGGAGTTTTAGGGTCATGGTTTCATGGGACATCCCAGTTAATTGGCCTAATAACATCTTTAGTGCTTCTGGTCTACCTCCTAGTTCGTTGCATAGTGCCTGGGGTCTTAAAAGCTTGCAAGCAGCCATCCAAGGCACTACAATTGGTCTCTATTTGCCTGGAGCAACAGAGGAAGGAGTGTCAGGAATAGGAAGAGGATATGGAATGCATGGCTAGTTGCCTACATGAACAACTGCCTCCTTTGCCATGAGACCAGAAGAACTGGATGGTGCATTGCTACCATCACTGAGCATTTTGATCAAGATTCCATAGAAGAATCCTGGTCAAAAGGGGGAAAATACAGAACAGACTTTAAAATTCTCATGGACTCTAGACTTTCTGGAGCCATGGAGGGTGGATGAACCACTTAAACTATTGCCCTGAGATAATCTTTAAACCATAAACGAAAAATATCCCCTGAAGTCATCTTAAAATCGAGCAAGAGTGTATCTTAATTAGTAAAAAGGTCTGCCTTGAGCATTATGCTCTTTTAAGAACTATCTATATGGGATCAAATTGACAATAACTCGTTCTGACTAGAGTAGATGGGGGGAGTGAGTTTATGTTAATGGGGAGGAACAACTCAGAAAAGGAGGGTGAGAATGATGGCACAACTTGAGGAATGTAATCAATGTCACTAAATTTTACATGCAGAAAACTGGTGTATGTTTTGCTGTGCATATTCTCAACGACAACAACAAAATAAATAAAATTTAGAAGAAAAAAAGAATAGAAATGTATTGTCTCACAGATTTGGATGATAATAGTCTAATCAGAATGTCAGCTGGGTCATACGAGTTCTCTCTGAAGGTCTGGGAAGATCCTTTCTTGTCTCTCTCAGATTCTGTTAGCCCCAGCTGTTCCCTGGCTTGTAGCTGCCGCATGACTCCATAGTTACGTGACCATCTTCCCTCTGTCTCTCTGTGTCTCTTCTCCTCTTTTCTAAAGGCACATTTGAATGGGACTAGGACCCACTCAACTCCAGTATGACCACATGTTAACTGATAACATCTTCAAAGACCCTATTTCCAAACAAGTTCATGTTCACATGTAGCAGGGGTTAGGACTTCAACATATTTTTTGGGGGGGGAATCTATAACACTGTCCAAATGTCCATCAGCTGGTGAAAAGATAAATTAATGGCAAGTCTATATAATGAAATATTAGTCAACAATATTGTATTGGTTTATTAGTGCCAATATAACAGAAATACCACAAATGGGTGACTTTAATGAACAAAAATTTATTTTCTAACAGTTTAGGAGGCTAAGAAGTCCAAATTCAGGGCACCAGCTCTAGGAGAAGGCTTTTTCTCTCTTTCTGCTCTGGGGGAAGGTCTTGTCTCTTTTCAGCTTGTGTTTCTTGGTTCCTTGGTGATCTTCGTGTGGTGTGCCATCTGTCTTCCCCTAACCTGTGCTTGCTTGCACCTGTGCCTCATCTGTTCCTTTCATGTGTCAAAAGTGAACGGCTTAAAACACACACTGCACTGACATGGGCTCATTATTATAACAAAGAAAACCCTGTTCCCAAATGGGGTTACATACACAAGTATGGGGGTTAGGATTTACAGCAGATATTTTGGGGAGACTCGATTCAATCCATAACAAATATAAAGGAATAAACTATTGATACATGCAACAATATGGACGAATCTCAAAATAATTGTTGTTAGGTGCCATTGAGTAAGCTCTGACTCATAGCAACCCTATGTACAGCAGAACAAAACACTGCCTGGTCCTGCGTCAGCCTCACAACCATTGCTATGTTTGAACCCATTGTTGCAGCTACTGTGTCAGTCCATCTCGTTGAGGGTCTTCCTCTCTTTCACTGACCCTCTACCTTACCAAGCATGATGTTCTTCTTCAGGGACTGGTCCCTCCTAATAACATATGCAAAGTTCGTGAGAAGTCTCGCCATCCTCGCTTCCAAGGAGCGCTCTGATTGTACTTCTTCCAAGACAGATTTGTTCGTTCTTCCGGCAATCCATGATATATTCAATATTCTTCGCCAACACCATAATTCAAAGGCATCAATTCTTCTTTGGTCTTCCTTATTCATTGTCCAGCTTTTGCATGCATATGAGGCAATTGAAAATATCATGGCTTGAGTCAGATGCACCTTACTCCTCAAAGTGACAGCCTTGCTTTTCAACCCTTTAAAGAGGCCTTTTGCAGCAAATTTGCCCAATGCGATATGTCGTTTGACTTCTTGACTGCTGCTTCCATGGGCTTTGATTGTGAATCCAAGTTATTTCTAGTAAAATAAGCCATGCAAAAAAGAGAACATACTGTAAGATTGCATTTATATAAAACTCTAGTAAATATATATTAATCTCTAGTGCCACTACACATCTGTCAGTTTATTGTACTGTGGTGGCTTACATGTTGCTGTGATGCTGGAAGCTATGCCACCAGTATTTCAAATACCAGCAGGGTCACCCATGGTGGACAGGTTTCAACAGAGCTTCCAGACTAAGACAAATTAAGAAGAAAAGCCTGGTGATCTACTTCTAAAAATTAGCCAATGAAAACCTTATGAATCACAACAGAGTATTATCTGGCTCACTTGCTTTGGCCACATCATCAATAGGGATCAACTGCTGAAGGAGGACGTCATGTTTGGTGAAGTAGGCCTGCGAGGGTGTAACAGACCCTTGGCGAGATGAATTGGCACAGTAGGTGCAACAATGGACTTAAACATGCCGGAAATCGTTCTGTTGTACATGAGGTCACCAGGAGTCAAAGTTGGCTTGACAGCAACTTACAACAACAATTTCTAGTGACAGAAAGTAGGTTACTAGTTCCTTGGGAACGGAGGCTAGGTGGAGCAGAGAGATACGGGAGGGAAGAATTCCAAAGGGACAAGAGGAAACTTTTAGGGGTGGCGGATATGTTCATAGGAGCTCTGTCACAGTGGTTAAGAGCTTGGCTGCTAAATGAAAGGTTGCCGGTTCCAAGCCACCAGCTGCTCCATGGGAGTAAGTTGTGGCTGTTGGCTTCTGTAAAGATTACAGCCTTGGAAACCCTACGGGGCAGTTCTACACTGTCCTATAGGGTCGCTGAGTTAGAATCAACAGCAATGGGTTTGGACTGATTTTGAGTTTGGATAAGTTCATTATCTTGATTGTGGTGATGGTTTTATGGGTGTATACATATGTCAAAACTTACCAAATTAAGCATTTTAAATACGTGCAACTTATTGTGTGCCAATTATACCTAAAAACTATTAATCTTTCATTTAAAAAAAAAACATAGACTTAGAGAAACTCAATATAACTGGAAACCAACTCCAGCCATCCTTCAAAGCCCAGCTCGGGTGTCTCCTCTCAGATACTTTCCCGACTTCCCAGGTGGGGTTAGTCCCGTTTTTAGTGTTTACTCCATCATAACTGTAGGCATTTGTCATGCATTTGTCTTCCTCTCTGACCTATGAAATCCATCTCTATGTCCTTGGCACCTGGCACAGTGTCTGGAACATAATGGAGAAAGTAATCAATAACAATGTGTTTACTCAGTGAGTGAAACTTGCCTGCACAAGGCAGATGCATTGTGGATTAAATGGACTTTCACAGGCTGGCCTAGAGATCATGATGCAGATGTCATTTCTGGGGAAATGCCAAGTTCCGTACAACTGGCTTATGAGCAAACTTTGTTCTCCAATTCAAAACCACCTGTTTTTGAATTATGCATCAGATTCATGAGTAAGTTAGAGCAAGGAGCTCTGCTGCTCATATTTTTATGGAACTCCCCAGCAAGAGCTTATTGACGGGGACAATATCACCACACTTACTGCTCTGCTACTTCCTGTTTGTGCTCACCTTGTCTGTCATGTTTGTATACTACAGATTCCTATGAATCTGTTCACATAAATCTATTGGGGACAGTGCCAGCTCAGAGCTCTGTCTCAGGAAGTGCCCAACCTCTAATGCTGGTTGATTGACAAAAGGGTGGTTTGAGTCCCATGGAAATCTTATTCATGCCCCAAAATGAGTCCCGGTGGATAATCAGCCTCTGCCTTCACCACTAGAACCAGATACCATCAAGTCAACTCCTACTTGTGGCAACCTCATGCGTGTCAGAGTAGAACTGTGCTCCACAGGGTTTTCAGTGGCTGATTTTTCACAAGTAGATCACGTGCCTTTCTTCAAAGAGCCGCTGGGTAGAATGAAACCTCCAGCCTTTCAGTTAGCAGCCAAATGTGTTAACCATTTACAACACCCAGGGACAAAATCAAATGTTTTTCTCAGCCCGCATCCCTGGGATACAGGTCATTGCCAAACCCTCAGTGTAGGCCTGAGAGTACCACGGGAGATGGGCAGGTGCAGTAGAGAAAGCACAGAACTGGGTCAGATGACCTAGACTCCAGCCCAGCTCTGCCCCGACTGACGTGTCCATAAGCAAGAGACTTCCCCTCTTTCAGCTTCAGTGTCCTCGTGTATAAAAAGGGCTTAGTCTAAATCAGTAGTTTTATTAACCAAAAAAAAGGCGGGGAGGGAGTGCAGACCTCTCTTTTTAACTAATTCTATATAGAACCCCAGTTTATAAAACAAATGAGAGTTGCTCCAGTGGAAGCAGGGATGCGGAGCCAGAGCCTCATTTCTCTGCTCTTCTGTTCCGTCACCATCCTCTCCCAGGTGGCCCCCGAGAGACCTCCAGCTTCCACTTGCTATAGTACATAAGGGTTCTGTTGAATAGACCTATAATCTGTTCCAGATGGAGAGCTTGAGTTCATACATTCGTTCAACAAGCAGTTATTGAGCAATTACAGAGTGCTGGGCATTCTGCTAGGCACCAGGATGACAACAAGGAAAAGGACAGAGAGGGAAGTCTCCTGCCCCTACACAGTGTTTGCAGTCTAATGGAGGAGAAAGAGAAGTAAATAGGCCATGATTTATTCATTCAGTGCACATTTATCAAGTGCATACTATCTACCAAGTCTTCTAGGTTCTGGGTTCTGGGGCTATAGCAGTTATTCTAGGCAACAAAAAGTACAAAAATAAAATAAGCAGACGTTATGAAAAAGGCTATTAAGGAAACAAGAAGGTGACATCGTAGAGACGAGTTGGAGATGGGGAGAGGCCTCTTTTAGCACTTGACATTTCTGCTGAGAGATGAAGGATAAGTAGACTCAGTGAAGAACCTGGGAAAGACTATCCCTGGCTACAGAACACCAAGTGCGCAGAGGCAGAGGTAGAGCTTAGCCTGTTCCTGGAGCTGAATGAGGCCAGTGCATCTGGTCTCATCAGATAAGTACCGTGAGGTGAAGCTGGAGAGACAAAGACTGAGTCATGCAAGACCTAGTAGTCCATGGTAAGGGGCTTGGATTTTTTTTTTTTTTTTTTAGTTCAGTGGGAAGATACTGAAGGAATTCGTCCAAGGGAGTAACACCATTTAACTTGTGTTTACAAAAGATCACTCTGAGTGTTGTGTGGCAAACAAGTTATTAAAAAACAAAACAAAACCTGTTGCCATCAAGTCAATTCCAACTCACAGCGACCCTATAGGACAGAGTAGAACTTCCTCATAAGGTACCCAAGGAGCGGCTGGGGGATTCAAACTGCCGACCTTTTTAGTTAGCAGCCAAGTTCTAACCACTGCACCACCAGGTCTCCGAACAGATTACAGTGGGACAAAAAGAAAGAGTAGAGACCAGTCTCAGCTCTTTGCAGTTGTCCAGGCAAAAGAACCCGGTGGTTTGGGTAGGAACAGTGGCATGAAGAGATAGAAACAAGATATGTGGCAATTTTTGAGCAAGAAAAGACAGAATTTTCTGATGGATTGGAAATAAAGCATGACTTCATGGTTTCTGGATTGAGGAGATGGGTGGATGGCAATACTCTTTACTGGGAAGCAGAAGACTCTGGAAGGAGGAGTCACTTATAATACAGGGTGATGTCTATGCTACAGTTACGAGCAAATACAGGAAACTGCTTCGGCCCTTGACCTCAAATCTAAATCACACCAGCTGCCTCCTGCCTCTCCCCCGCCGTGGTCCTCCACACAGATTTTTATTTTTAATATTTCATTGCTCTGGTCCACCTCTCTTCCCCCATGCCAGACTCAAGAAGAACTGTGCCTTGGATCTGACTCCACTTATTGATTCTTCTTCTTGTATGACAAACTACAGAGAAATGAAAGTTGATACTGAAAGTCTATGGAAGATACAAAAGTTTCTTTGTGAGGAATCACAAGGATTTGGTTGTTTCATTTATATTGTCTGGATGCAGACAAAAATGAAAAAACTAAATCCTTGTGATTTGCGGCAAAGAAATTTACAAAAACAAATTTTAAGATAGGAGTTATTATTATCATTCAATTTAGTTGAGCACATAGTTTTACATTTTTATAATTTTAAACCTTTTATTGAAACAATAATAATTTATTGAATCCATAAAACCAGTGTAAGAAATTCAGATTAATTAGGATTTTTATGAGAAAACAACTAGTTGATGGCAGATCAGAAAGATGGAAAGAGGATACTGAGGACATTATTGAGTCCCTAAATTGGGGCCACTTATTCCAGCCTTCTTGTTAAGTGAGATTATAAGTGGCCATATTTTTTAAGCCCCTGTTGGGTATTCTGTTACTTGTACCCAAAGCATCCTGAGACACTCAAAAATATTTTTAATATACCATAATAAATATAAATATATGGGTATAAAGTCTAGAGACTGAAAGAATAAGAGAAATTAAAGATATAGCACCTGTCCTTAAGAAGTTTATAATCCGAAGAACAACTTCTTTATGTGTTTCTTGGTCTTGCTTTTACACTGCGTCCTCTAGTGTTTTCTCAGTAAAGTCTTAACTACCGTATATCAATGCATGGCTTGAAAAGCAGTTGTAAAGGCCCTGTATGAAGTGTGGACTAAAGGGGAGGACATAGTCACTCCTGGCTATGTTCATGAATGGGGGAAGCAGGAGGTAAGGTTGACTGAGGATGGGTCATGGAAAGCCAGGTAAAATTTGTTACACTTTACTTGTTGGGTAGTGGAGGTCACTGAAAATTATGAGCTGTACTGAGACCATTTGTGCTTCAGGAAGATAAAACTGGAAGCAATATGTAGACTAGATGTTGCCAACCCTAGGATGTGTTAACACTTCCCTTCTTGACCTTGGTTTCCCCATTACCAGCTTTAGGGAGTGTTAGCAAATCTCCCTCATGGTCACAAGATACTTGCAGCATCTTCAATCATCCCATCCTCATGGGACAATTCCAAAAGCAGAGAGGAAGAAGCACATCTCACATTGGAAAGAAAGTCTTCCCCAGAAGACTTCCCCCAACAGACTTTTCCCTTAGATCTCATTGGCCAGAACTAGGTCATGGGATCTTCTCAAACTGCAAGGAATGCTGGGAAAGTGAGTATCTGGCATTTTCAGCCTCTGTTGAGGGAGGCAGACTCTAACCATGAGGAAGAATGGAAAGGGATAGCTGTTGGGTAGGTAACCAATTCAGTGAGAGAGTACGTACCTTCAGAGCTGGGACTTTTTCTGGTTTTTTTTTTTTTTTTTTCCTTTCACTGTGTCTAGCACAGTACTGGAGCCCTGATGGTGCAGTGGTCAAGAGCTTGGCTGCTAACCTGCAAAAATGGCATGGGGGTGGTGTCTGACCTTCTCTAACTTCACAAGGGGGAAGGAGAACCAAGATCAGCAGGCCAAGGCTGATTCCTATGAGACAGAGGTCAGACATGCCTCATGTCTCTGCTATCTTTACCAATTCTGACACCAACCGTCTCTCCCATGGTACTTTATACTTCTCTGCTGGGTTTCATAATTCACTGCAATGGCCACACAGAACTCACAGACAACAGTCACAATTCTGGGGTTTATTGGGGAAGTAACAGATTACAGTTCAGGCTCAGGAACACTCAGGATACAGTTCCTACATCACGACAGCCTCTTCCCAGCCGTGCTTGCAAGCCCTTCTCTCCCTGGCCCTCAGCCTCTGTCCAAAGACACTCAGCTTTCTCACTCCACGGGCCTGGAAGCCCACTGCGCCGTCTCCTGCTGGTCTCTCCTGCCAGTCCCTCCTGCTGGTCCCACCTGCCACTGTTTCTCTGCCACGGCTTCTTGCTGTCTTCAGTGTTACAGCTCTCTGTCTCCTGGGTCCAGGAGCTTCTCAGAGCAGGGATCCCTGGTTCAGATGATGCGCTGGCTCTTCTTGGTGGTAGAGGGATCCTTTCTCTGCTCTGGAATTGGCTCTATTTTAAGGCAAAACTGACCAATCCCCTTGGTGGGTCACAATTGCCTTATTTGCAGTCCTGCCCAATCACCTGGGTGGGCGTTAGAAGACCATGGTAAGAAAGGCCACACAAAACCGATCCATTGCACCACATAACCAAAAAGTTGGCAGTTCAAATCCACCAGCCACTCCTTAGAAACCCTATGGGGCAGTGCTACTCTGTCCTATAGGGTCACTATGAGTTGGAATCGACTCGATGGCAATGGTTAGCACAGTACTGGGCATATAGTGAGAACTTAATGTATTCTCATTAATTGGTTGATTGATAAAAAAACAAGATGCACATGACCTTTTTAAAAAAAAGTGCTGTAGTAACTTACACATACTAGTATAAAGTCAATAGAGCAGTACATTTCCATGGCACAGGAGAAAGAAGGTGAACATTAGAACCACGTAGATTCCTATTACACTGTAGCTGGGTGGCCATGAACACATTATTTAACCTCTATCAACTGTAACTTTCTTAACTGTAAAATGGATATAAATATACTTTTTCTTATGTTTGTTTTGGTGATTTAATGAGATAAAGTGTGGAAAGCGCTTTGCAGAATAACAAATACAATAGATAGTCAATAAATTGCGGATATTGCTAATCCCAGGGGTTTTTTACATCACTTATTCTCCATGACATAATTTTCTTTTCTTTTTTTATTGTACTTTAGATGAAGGTTTACAGAGCACATTAGTTTCTCATTAAACAATTAATACACATATTGTTTTGTGAAACTGGTTGCCAACCCTAGGATGTGTTAACACTTCCCTTCTTGACCTTGGTTTCCCCATTACCAGCTTTCCTGTCCCTTCCTGCCTTCTTGTCCTTGCCCCTAGGCTGGCATGCCCATTTAGTCTCTTTTTGTTTTATTCCGTGACGTAATTTTCAAGTTAAAAAGTCAAAATATGAAGAATGTATAAAACATAAATAAACAGGAAAAGCTAGACTTAAAAAAATAAACAAACCTGATGATTGTCTTTTCAGCTCCTCACAAACAGTGTTGTTATTGTTGTTAGTTGCTGTAGAGATGGCTCTGACTCACGGTGACCCCATGTACAATAGAACAAAATGTTGTCCGGTCTTGCACCATTTTCATGATGCTGAGTAAGTTTGCACCAATTATTGTGGCTATTGTAGAGCCTTCCAACCTAAGAGGGTCATTTTCCAGCACTTTGGACATGTTATCAAGAGGGACCAGCCCCTGGAGAAGGACATCATGGTTGGTAAAGTAGAGAGTCAGTGAAAAAGAGGAAGACCCTTATCAGAGATTGAATTGTGTCCCCCAAAAATGTCTGTCAACTTGGCTAGGTCATGATTCCCAGTATTGTGTGACTGTCTACCATTTTGTCATCTGATGTGATTTCCCTGTGTCTTGTAAATTATATCACTATGAGGTAATAAGATGGATTAGTGGAAGTTATATTGATGAGGTCTACAAGATTAGATAGTGTCTTAAGCCAATCTCTTCTGAGATATAAAAAAGAGAATCGAGCAGAGAAATAGGGAGATCTCATACCACTAAGAAAGCAGTGCCAGGAGTAGAGCCTGTCCTTTAGACCTTAGGTTCCTGCGCTGAGATGCTCCCAGAACAAGGGAAGACTGATGACAAGGACCTTCCTCCAGAACTGACAGAGAAAGCTTTCCCCTGGAGCTGACGCCCTGAATTTGGATTTGTAACCTAATAGACTGTGAGAGAATAAATTTCTCTTTGTTGAAGCTATCCGCTTACGGTATTTCTGTTATAGCAGCACTATATGACTAAGACAATCCTCAACAAGATGTACCGACACAGTGGCTGCAACAATGGGCTCAAGTATAACAACAATTGTGAGGTTGGTACAGGACCAGGCAATGTTTCGTTCTGTTGTACATGGGGTCGCTATGGGTTGGAGACAACACAATGGCACCTAACAACAACAACATATTAGACAATACTCTGTTGTGATCCATGGCATTTTCATTGGCTAATTTTGGACATAGATCACCAGGCTTTTTCTTCCTACTCTATCTTAGTCTGCAAGCTCCACTGAAACCTGTCCACCATGGGTGACCCTGCTGGTATTTGAAATACCAGTGCCATAGTTTCCACCATCATAGCAACATGCAAGCCACCACAGTACAACAAACTGACAGCTAAGTGGTGATCACAAACAATAGACAGCCATTGGTATTATCAACAAATGATTACTGAGTTCTTACTGGGTGCTGGGTGCTTATGCTTGAGGAATAAAAACAGTTTACATCCTCAGAGATTCTGTAAGTATTAAACACACTTCTAGGTCAAGATGGCTTGTTAAGCATATTATAAAATCCCTTTCCTACTCCAAACACATAGAACGCTAAACAAAATACGTATTTTAGTTAACAATTTAAATAACCAATTTTGAAAAAAAGAAAGGGAACTCTTCAGCCTCCTGAAACTGAGAGGAAATCTGTAGTACCCAGTGAATGAGAAGTAAAGACTGGGTCCTTGGCACAAGTGCTGGGGCCAGATTCAGACTTTCAATGAGACAGGAGACAAGGCTGCAGGCTTTCTGTGGGGAACTGAAATCTCTGCATGAGGCTAGAAGAGGGATTACATTGCCTTTCTCTGACAAGGGGGCCATGATGAATCAAAAGATAAGATGATAAGATAAGGATTATCTGGACTAGGAGGTAAGTTGCCCTGGGTCACATATAAACTCCCACAGCCTTGGGTAGAAGTATAGTTACCTGGGGAAGTCCAGGACCCAAGTCTGTACCAAAAGCTGGAGACAAGCTTAAATTCCCACTATCTTCATGGTTCAAGAGCTCTAAGCCGACAGTAAAATAAGACCTGGTTTGGGGCCTGTGTACACCATAGCGCCCAGCTGAGGCAATACTCCCCCAGGAAAGCCCCACAACCCTGTTACACACAAGAGAAAACTCCCATAAAAGGTAGTTCCTGTAGAAGATGTGCTCACAGACAAGAAATTTAAAACATATGGGGATGTTCAATTCCATAAAGATATGCTGGCCACAGAATAATTCGTACCCAAAGAATGACAAATAACAGAGAGATATTAAAGGTACTTTAAAAATAAATGTGTATTACATTGCCCCAGCCCTGCAAGGTACTGCCACCTAGCTGGTGCCATAATTGTGTCTTTAGAAGGCCATTCCATTGTTCTATCAAGCCAGCTGCTTCAGGATGATGGGGAACATGGTAAGACCAGCGAATTCCATGAGCATGGGCCCATTGTTACACTTCATTTGCTGTGAAGTGAGTCCCTTCACAGGCAATGCTGTGTGGGATACCATGATGGTGGATAAGGCATTCTGTTAGTCCACAGATGGTAGTTTTGGCAGAAGCATTGTGTGCAAGAAAGGCAAATCCACATCCAGAGTAAGTGTCTATTCCATTAAGAACAAAACGCTGCCCTTTCCATCATGGAAGTGATCCAATGTAATCAACTTGCCACCAGGTTGTTGGCTGATCACCTGGAGGGATGGTGCCATATCAGGGACTCAGTGTCAGTCTCTGCTGCTGGCAGATCAGGCGCTCAGCAGTAGCTGTAGCCAAGTCGGCCTTGGTGAGTGGAAGTCCATGTTGCTGAGCCCATGCATAACCTCCATCCCTGCCACCATGGCCACTTTGTTCATGAGCCCATTGAGCAATGACAGGAGTAGCTGGGGAAAGAGGATGACTGGCTTCCACAGAACGCATCATCCTATCCACTTGATTATTAAAATCCTCTTCTGCTGAGGTCACCCTTTGGTAAGCAGTCACATGAGACACAAATATCTTCACTTCTCTGGCCCATTCAGAAAGGTTTATCCACATACCTCTTCCCCATAAATCCTCACCTCCAATTTTCCAGTCGTGTTCCTTCCAAGTCCCTGACCATCCAGCCAAACCATTGGCCACAGCCCATGAGTCAGTATACCACCACACATCTCGCCATTTCTCCTTCCAAGCAAAGAGAACAACCAGGGACACTGCTCGAAATTCTGCCCATTGGGAGGATTTCCTTTCACCACTGTCCTTCAGGGAGGTCCCAGAAAGGGACTGTAGTGCTGCTGGAGTCCACTTTCTTTTTTTTTTAATTATTTTTATTTATTTATTTATTTTTTTTATTTTTATTTTTTTTAATATATATTTTATTGTACTTCAGGTGAAAGCTTACAGAGCAAATAGTTTCTCATGAAATAGTAGTACACATGTTGTTTTTTGACATTGGTTAACAACCCCACAACGTATTAAGCCTCTAAATTCTCAACCTTTTTTTTTGGTGAAAATTACAGATGGCCAAAGATACACCGTTTCAAAAATTTCTACATTCACAGTTCAGTGACATTGACTACGCTCTTCCAACTGTGCTGTTATTCTCACTTAAGATGAAGGCTTACAGAAAAAATAGTTTTTCATTTAACAGTTACTACACATGTTGCCCTATGACAATGGTTAACAATCTCACAGCACATCAAGAATATCCTTACTCCACCTTGTGTTCCCTATCACCAGGGGGCTTCCTTGTCCCCTTCTGTCTTCTGGACCTTGTCAGTGGACTATTGTACCTCTTTAGTCTCATTTGTTTATTTATTTATTTATTTATTTATTTATTTTTATCTTATTTAAACACCATTTCAAAACTTTTTACTTACACATTTAAGTGATATTGACTATGCTCTTCCAATTGTGCTGCCATTCTCGCCCAAGATGAAGGCTTACAGGACAAAACAGCCTCCCATTTAATAGTTACTACAAATGTTGCCCTATAGCAGTGGTCAACAATCTCACAATACATCGACAGTGTCCTTATTCAATTTGTGTTCCTTATCATCAGTTTCCTACTCTCCCTCTGCCTTCTGGCCCTTGTCACCGGACTCCTGTACATCGTTAGTCCCATTTAGTTTTACTGGGGTGTCCATTCCCAGGCTTAACATCGAACCTTGAAGGTAACTTCCCCTCTGAGCTGAAAGGGTGTCTGGGGGCCACACTCTCGAGGTTTCTCTAGTATTCTTTAGGCCAGTATATCTGGTCTTCTTTTTTTTTTTTTTTTTTTTGGGAGTTAAAATTATACTCTACATCCTACTCCAGCTCTGCCCAGAACCCTCTGTTGTGATCCTGGTCAGAGGAGTCATTGGTGGTAGCCGGGCACCATCCAGCTGTACTGGGCTCAGTCCCGTGGAGGCCTTGGTAGCTGTGGACCATTAGTCCTTCGGACTAATCTTTTCCTTGTATCCTGTTCTCTTCGTTCTCCCTTGTTCCCGAAGCGATGAGATCAGTGGAGTATCTTAGATGGCCGCTCATAGGCTTTTAAGACCCCAGACACTACTCGCCAAGGTAGAATGTAGAGCATTATCTTTATAAGTAGTGTCATGCCAATTGAGCTAGATGTTCCCCGAGATCATGGTCCCCAGAGCCCTCCGTCCAACAACTCAGTCCCTCGGGGGGTTTGGATGTGTCTATAGGGCCTCCATGACCTTTCCTTGTGCAGGTTGTGTTAGTTTCCCCTGTACTATGTACTATCTCAACTCTCACCCAAGTTACCACTTACCTATTACCTATTTAGTATTCCCCCCCCCCCCATCCCTGGTAACCAACAAGGATTGTTACATTTTGCATGTGAATTTTTTCATGGGTTTTTACAATAGAGGTCTCATACAATATTTGTCCTTTTGTGATTGACTTATTTCACTCAGCATGATGTCCTCCAGTTTCATCCATGTTATGAGATGGTTCACCGATTCATTGTTCTTTCTCGTTGCATAGTACTCCATTGTGTGTATGTACCATAATTTGTGTATCCATTCGTCTGTTGATGGACATCGAGGTTGTTTCCATCGTTTTGCTATTGTGAATAATGCTGCCATGAACATAGGTGTGCATATGTCTATTCGAGTGATGACTCTTATTTCTCTAGGATATATTCCTAGGAGTGGGATTGCTGGATCGAATGGTACGTCTATTTCTAGCTTTCTGAGGAAACGCCATATCATTTTCCAAAATGGCTGTATCATTTTGCATTCCCACCAGCAGTGTATAAGAGTTCCCGTCTCCCCGCAGCCCCTCCAACATTTGTTATTTCCAGTGTTTTTGATTCGTGCCAGTAATGCCGGGGTGAGATGGTATCTCATTGTGGTTTTAATTTGCATTTCTCTAATGGCTAGTGATCGCGAGCATTTCCTCATGTGTCTGTTGGCCATTTGAATGTCTTCCTTGGTGAAGTGTCTGTTCATTTCCTTTGCCCATTTTTTGATAGGATTGGTTGTCTTTTTGTTGTAGAGGTGTTGGATTTTCTTGTAGATTATGGAGATTAGACCTTTGTCTGACTTGTACTGTCCAAAAATTTTTTCCCAGTCTGTAGGTTCTCTTTTAACTCTTTTGGTGAAATCTTTTGAAGAGCATAGATGTTTGATTTTTAGAAGATCCCAATTATCTAGTTTATCTGTTGGGTTTTTTGTGTTGATGTTTATGGTTTGTATCCTGTTAATGCCATGTATTAAGGTCTGAAGTGTTGGTCCTATTTTTTCTTCTATGAATTTTATAGTTTGAGGCTTTATATTCAGGTCTTTGATCCATTTTGAAGTAGTTTTTGTATATGGTGTGAGGTATGGGTCCTGTTTCATTTTTCTACAAATGGATATCCAGTTTTGCCAGCACCATTTGTTAAAAAGACTGTCTTTTCCCCATTTGATGTATTTTGGGCCCTTGTCAAAAATCAGGTGACCGTAGGTGGATGGATTTACATCTGAGTTCTCAATTCTGTTCCATTGGTCAATGTCTCTGTTGTTGTACCAGTACCAGGCTGTTTTGAGTACTGTAGCTGTATAGTAGGTTCTCAAGTCAGGTAGTGTGAGTCCTCCAACTTTATTCTTCTTCTTCAGTAGTGCTTTACTTATTCGGGGTTTCTTCCCTTTCCATATAAAGTTAATAATTAGTTTTTCCATCTCTTTGAAGAATGTTGTTGGTATTTGTATCGGAATTGCATTGTATTTGTAAATTGCTTTAGGTAGAATTGCCATTTTCACAATGTTGAGTCTGCCTATCCATGAGCATGGTATGTTTTTCCATTTATGTAGATCCCTTTGGGTTTCATGCAGCAGTGTTTTGTAGTTTTCTTTGTATAGGTCTTTTATATTCCTGGTCAGATTTATTCCTAAGTATTTTATCTTTTTAGGGGCTATTGAAAATGGTATTGATTTCCTGATCTCCTTTTCGTCGTTCTCTTTACCGGTGTATAGGAATCCAACTGATTTTTGAATGTTTATCTTGTATCCTGCTACTCTGCTGAATCTTTCTATTACTTCCAGTAAATTTCTCGTGGAGTCTTTAGGGTTTTCTATGTATAGTATCATATCATCTGCAAACAGGGAGAGTTTAACTTCTTCATTACCAATTTGGATGCCCTTTATTTCTTTCTCTTGCCTTACTGCTCTAGCGAGAACTTCCAGCACAATGTTAAATAGGAGTGGTGATAAAGGGCATCCTTGTCTTGTTCCTGTTTTCAGGGGGAATGTTTTCAGCCTTTCTCCATTAAGAATGATGTTGGCTGTTGGTTTTGCATAGATGCCCTTTATGATGTTGAGAAATTTCCCTTCTATACCTATTTTATTGAGAGCTTTTATCAGGAATGGGTGTTGGACTTTGTCAAATGCCTTTTCTGCATCAATTGAGATAATCATGTGATTTTTTTCTTTCCTTTTATTTATATGGTGGATTACGTTGATGGATTTTCTAATGTTAAACCATCCTTGCATACCTGGTATGAATCCTACTTGGTCGTGGTGTATTATTTTTTTGATATGATACTGAATTCTATTGGCTAAAATTTTGTTCAGAATTTTTGCATCTATATTCATGAGAGATATTGGTCTGTAATTTTCTTTTTTTGTGATGTCTTTGCCTGGTTTTGGTATCAGCGTTATGCTGGCTTCATAGAATGAATTTGGAAGTGTTGCTTCCTCTTCTATGCTCTGAAATAACTTGAGTAGAACTGGTACGAGCTCTTCTGTAAATGTTTTGTAGAATTCTCCAGTGAAGCCATCTGGGCCAGGGCTTTTTTTGGTTGGGAGTTTTTTTATTACCTTTTCAATCTCTTCTCTTGTTATGGGTCTGTTCAGATTTTCAATATCACTTTGTTGTAGTTTGGGTAGGCCGTATGTTTCTAGAAATTTATCCATTTCCTCTAGGTTTTCAAATTTGTTGGAATATAGTTTTTCATAATATTCTGTTATAATCCTTTTTATTTCAGTTGGGTCTGTTGTAATGTCCCCCATTTCATTTCTTATTTGGGTTATTTGTGCCCTCTGCTGTTTTTCTTTTGTCAGTCTGGCCAGTGGTTTGTCGATTTTGTTGATTCTTTCAAAGAACCAACTTTTGGTTTTGTTGATTCTTTCTATTGTTTTTCTGTTCTCTATTTCATTGATTTCTGCTCTGATCTTTACTATTTCCTTTCTTCCGGTGGTTGTAGGCTTTTTTTGTTGTTCTCTTTCTATTTGTTTGAGTTCTGTAGTTAATGTTTTGATTTTGTCCCTTTCTTCTTTTTTGATATGTGCATCTATTGCTATAAATTGTCCTCTGAGGACTGCCTTTGCTGTGTCCCAAAGGTTTTGGTATGATGTGTTTTCATTTTCATTTGATTCTAGGAATTTTTTAATTCCATCTCTGATTTCTTCTATTACCCATTGATGTGTAAGCAGATTATTATTCAGTTTCCATGTGTTTGATTTTTTTTCCTTGCTCTTTCTAGTGTTAATTTCTACCTTGATGGCATTGTGGTCAGAGAAGATACTGTGAAGTATCTCAGCATTTTGGATCTTGTTGAGGATTGCTCTGTGGCCTAAGATGTGGTCTATTCTGGAGAACGTTCCATGTGCATTGGAAAAGAATGTGTACCTTGCAGCGGTTGGATGGAGTGTTCTATATATGTCTATGAGGTCCAGTTGGCTGATTGTGTCCTTTAGGTCTTCTGTATCTTTGCTAAGTTTCTTTTTAGTTGTTCTGTCCTTTACTGAGAGTGGTGTGTTGAAGTCTCCTACTATTATTGTGGAACTGTCAATTTCTCTTTTCAGTGCTGTTAGAGTTTTTTTTATGTATTTTGGAGCCCTGTCATTGGGTGCATAGATATTTATTATGGTTATGTCTTCATGATGGAGCATCCCCTTAATCATTATATAGTGTCCTTCTTTGTCTTTTATGGTAGATTTTGTTTTAAAGTCTATCTTATCTGAGATTAGAATTGCCACTCCTGCTCTTTTTTGATAGTTGTTAGCTTGATATATTTTTTTCCAACCTTTGATTTTTAATAAATTCACATCTTTGTTTCTAAGATGTGTCTCTTGTAGACAGCAAATAGATGGATCCTGTTTTCTTATCCATTCTGCCACTCTCCGTCGCTTTATGGGTGCATTGAGTCCATTTACGTTCAGTGTAATTATTGATAGATGTGAGTTTGTTGCTGTCATTTTGTAGTGCTTTTTTTTGTGATGCTGAAGTTTTCTTTGTTCTTCTTACTCTCTTGTGCTGAGTTCCTTTTGTTTGTGGATTTTGTGTTCATTTCTTTTGTTTTTGTAGGTTTTGTTTTTGTTGAGACTTTATGTTTTTCGTCTTTATTTTTATGAGTTGGTTTGTTAACTTTTTTTGTGGTTACCATGAATTTTACCCTTATCTTTATAATTTTGAAGCAGTCTACCGTTACTTGGTATCGCCTTGCCTTCTTCTCCTTTAGAAGGTTCTATACCTATGCCGTTTGTTCCCTCTTTCATTGTTTTGATGTTGTTGTCATCCTTTGATTGATTTCTCTGATTCCCTGTTGTATATCTTTTGTTTTTGGAAAGTCGTCTGTAGTTCAGTTCCTAGAATGGTATCTGGTTCATGTGAACCTGCGTCCTAGGTCCTAGGTCCTGCCTGAGGGCTTAAGCTGTTTGTCCTCAGATCGAAGAACTCCCTTTAATAATTCTTGTAAGTTTGGTTTGACTTTTGCATATTCCTTTAGTTTCTGTTTATCTGGAAATGACCTAATTTCACCATCAAATCTGAATGAGAGTTTTGCAGGATATATTATTCTTGGCTGACAATTTTTTTCTTTCAAGATTTTATATATGTCATCCCATTGCCTTCTTGCCTGCATGGTTTCTGCTGAATAATCTGAGCTTAGTCTTATTGTTTCTCCTCTGTATGTGACTTCTTGTTTTTCCCGAGCTGCTCTCAGGATTCTTTGTTTGTCTTTAGTTTTGGCGAGTGTGAATATGATATGTCTTGGTGATTTTCTTTTGGGGTCTCTTCTATATGGGGTTCGTTGAGCTTCTTGGATGACCAGCTTTTCATCTTTCATGATATTGGGAAAGTTTTCTGTCAGCAGTTCCTCAATGATCCTCTCTGTGTTTTCTGTTTTCTTCCCCTGTTCTGGTATGCCAATCACTCGTAAGTTTTTGCTTTTAATTGTGTCCCACATAACTCTCAGGGTCTCTTCATTTTTCTTTGTTCTTTTTTCTGAGTTTTCCTGAAACAGAGTTGTATCCAAGTGTTTGTCTTCAGTTCCACTGATCCTGTCTTCCATGGTTTCAAATCTACTTCTCAGCCCTTCTATGACACCGTCCATTTCTGAAATCTTGTTGTTTATCTTTTGGATTTCTAATTGTTGTTTTTGTATAATTTCGAGTTGTGAATTTATTTTGGCATTTTGTTCTTGCATCATCTTCCTGAATTCTTCCAATTTTTTGTCTGTATTTTCCATAAATTTGTCTATTTTTTCCTCATGTTTGTCAGCTTTTTGCCTCAGTTCTTGGAAAATTCCGAGTATTAGTGATTTGAGTTCCGTATCAGGTACTTCTAGTGCATTTTCTTCCACAGGAGAGTTATCTGGTGTTTTAATTTGGACGCCTATTGGAGCCATCTTGTCTTGTTTTTGTAAATGTTTTGATATTGTTTGCTGTTTTCGGGGCATTCAGTAGATATTTCTCTCGTTTATTGATTGTAGTTTTTTTTTTTTTTTTTTCGTTCTTGTGGTACAGCTGGGCAGATCTAGTTGAGGAGGAGCCACTGGGATGGGTTGCTTGTGGCACTCACCGCAGCCACCAGGACGGTCGGTAGTCAGTGCTGGGCAGGTTCCAATAGGGCGTGCCTGCACCGCTTGGTGATGTGATGTCTAGTGCACGGTGCAGGTAGGTAGGGTGCAGCGGGAAGATGGTTATGTGTGAAGCTAAGCTGGATATGGGAGAGAGGAGAGAGGAGGAGGAGCAAAAAGCGTACAAACATAAAAGAATGCTAGGGGAGTTTGTCGTTGGAATGTACAGATGAGAGACTATGGGATGGAGGAAACCAGAAGGGGGAAGAGAAAGAAAAGGAAAGAATGACCAAATGAAAATCAGAAAAGTTAAAAAACTGCAAAGTTCCCAGGGATCGCACCGATGCAGCTATGAGGTCTGGGGGAGTCGGTCTCAATTTTCACAGCTCAGCCTGGCCAGAAGGTACAGAGGCATACATCGCCTGGTATTCAGGGATCAGAAAGAGAAGGAAGAGATAGAGGGACAAGAAATTAAGCAATGAAGAAAGACAAAAGAGAAAAAGAGGTAAAATATGACAAAACTAATCAAAAAAGGAAGAAAAATAAAATTGAGAAAAAAAAAAAAAGGGCAACACCAGCAGTCAGTGCCTACAAATGGGACCCAGAGAGCCCCCACTCAGGGGCGCGAATTCCAAGAAGCCGATAGTCTCGGGGTTAAGTGACCGTGGCCACGGGAAGCAGAGGGGCCAACGAACAAAGGCCCCAGGATCCCACCCGCGCGGGAGCCCAGACCTGGAAACAGCCACACGCCCGAACGCAGCCCTACAGCCCCGCAGGAGAGAGCAGAGACGGCCCTCGGAACCAGGCACCCAGGCAAAAGGAGGGGGAGGCGGCAGAAAAAGTTCCGCTAGGTGCCAGCAAACGGCTCCCAGAAAGCCCCCAGCCCGGGCGCGCGGAACCCAAGCACCGGCGCCCCCCCGCCCAGGGACCCCGGCCACGGAAAGCAGAGGGGTGAACGAACAAAGGCCCCGGGATCCCACCCACGCGGGAGCCCAGACCCAGAAACAGCCACACGCCCGCACGCAGCTCCACAGCCCCGCAGGAGAGAGCAGAGACAGCACCCGGACCCAGGCACCCAGGCAAAAGGAGGGGGAGGCGGCAGAAAAAGGTCCGCTAGGTGCCAGCAAACGGCTCCCAGAAAGCCCCCAGCCCGGGCGCGCGGAACCCAAGCACCGGCGCCCCCCCGCCCAGGGACCCCGGCCACGGAAAGCAGAGGGGCGAACGAACAAAGGCCCCGGGATCCCACCCACGCGGGAGCCCAGACCCAGAAACAGCCACACGCCCGCACGCAGCCCTACAGCCCCGCAGGAGAGAGCAGAGACGGCACTCGGAACCAGGCACCCAGGCAAAAGGAGGGGGAGGCGGCAGAGAAAGGTTCGCTAGCTGCCAGCAAACGGCTCCCAGAAAGCCGCCAGCCCAGGCGCGCGGAATCCAAGCACCAGCACCCCCCAGCCCAGAGACCCTGGCCACGGAAAGCAGGGGATCCCCAGCTGAGGCGGAGAGGGGTGGGTGGTGGGAGAGCGCGCACCGCAGTTTACCGGTCGTTCTGTCTCCGACCAGATGCTCTGCAAGGCTGCTCTCCCGTTTGCTGGTCTCCGATAGGAATCCAAGATGGTGGATCCGCGCTGCGTTAGCTGGTAAGGAATCTCTGCCTGAGTCTCTCCTCGCTCTCCGTTCTCTTTTAGTATTCTCACTCCGTTTGGTGTTTGGCTGAGTTCTTTATCTCTTCATTTGGTGTTCTAGGGTTTCAGGATTGTTGATTCTCTGTTAGGCTTAGTTTTTCGGATCTTTGCTGTGGAGGGACGGCGTGGTGTTTCTGCCTAGAGCGCCATCTTGCCCCTCTCTCCTCTGGTTTCTGGAGTCCACTTTCGAGTGGTGCCTGCATATTGCACAGAACCATCTGTAAACCAGGCACAAGCTTTCTCTTCCTCAGTCAAATGATCATAAGGAACTGCCTGTGAGGCCATAGGTGCAGACTGGGAGAGGGCAAGTAATGTGACAGGAGTAGTGACCATGGGATTTGGGCCACTTCCTCATGCAACTTGTGCCTTCGTGTCCTGCTCGGGCCTGATCTCATATACCACTTCCATTTAACGATGGCGTGCTACTGTGCATGTCCAACCTTATGACTCTGTGGGTCAGACAACACCCAGTTCATGATAGGCAGCTCAGGCCTCATGGTGACTTGGTGGCCCATGGTTAAGCATTCAGTCTTTACTAAGGCCCAGTAACAAGCCAAAAGCTGTTTCTCAAAAGGAGAGTAGTTATCTGCAGAGGATGGCAAGGCTTTGCTCCAGAATCCTAAGGGTCTGTGCTGTGATTCACAATAGAAGCCTCCCAGAGACTCCAAACAGCATCTCTATCTGCTACTGTCACTTCAAGCACCACGGGATCAGCTGACTCATATGGTCCAAGTGGCAGCGCAGCTTGCACAACAGCCTGAACCTGTTGCAGAACCTTCTCTTGTTCTGGGACCCACTCAAAACTAGCAGCTTTTCAAGTCCCTGGATAAATAGGCCGGGGTAGCACACCCAAATGAGGGATATGTTGTCTCCAAAAAGCAAAGAGTCTATGTATACGTGTATGTGTGCAGTTATTTTGTCATATATTTGAACGTGTAAAGAATATGTCTGAAAGATACACAAGAAGCTGGCAACAGGGATTGTCTCTGGAGAGAGTAGAAGTGTGGCTGAGGAATAAGATGGGTGAAGAACCCTTGTATTGTAAGCTCTTTTGTTCATTTTTATTATGTGTATGTGCTACATATTCCAAAAAGTGAAGAAAGTAATATAAGTGTTTACACAATACAACAGTTTTGCTTCTAGATACATTGCCTGCAGAAGCCCTCACACATGTACCCAAAGGGGAAAAACAATATTGTTTATAATAGTGAAAATCTAGAAACAACCAAAATCTTCATCAATAAGAGAATGAGTATGTAAAATGTGGAATAGTCATGATAGAACAGCATACAGCAGTTGAAGGAAATGAATTAGAGTGATCTATCTATGTATTAGGGAGCACTGGTGGCACAGTGGTTAAGTGCTCAGCTGCTAACCAAAATGTCAGCCGTTCAAACCCACCAGCTGCTTCTTGGGAGAAAGATAAGGCAGTCTGCTTCCGTTTCCAAGATTTACAGCCTTGGAAACACTATGGGGCAGTTCTACTCTGTCCTACAGAGTTGCTATGAGTCAGAATCGACTAGACAGCAATGGGTTTTCGGTTTTTGGATCTACGTATGTACATGGAAAGACTCCAAAACATGTTGAATGAAAAAAAAAAAAGCATACTACAGAGTATGTGTTTAGTATACCATTAAGTAAAAGTTTTAAAATACATTGATTATGTTGAATTGGAAAATGGTGTGTTATATGTATTTTTATAACAATAAAAATTTTTCTATTAAAAAAAAGTTTATTAAAAGTATAAAAATCAATTAGAGAGATACCCAACTCACAATAGAAGCCCTCTCTGTAGAGGGTGGGGGGGAACTTCATGTAATATTTATTTCTTTAAAACAACTACAAAAAAAAGATGAGAATCAAACACAATAAAATGTTAAAAGTTTTAATTCTGGGTGGTAGGAATGTAGGTGTGGTTATTTTATGTTTTTCTGTATGTACTTTCAACACTTCTAGAAATTTAAATAAAAGTACAAATATCTAGCCAAGGTTCTCCAGATAGACTATTTTGCTTTCTTTAGAAAGTCAAGCAAATCCTAACAATCACCTTGGATACTACTAACAGGTATTGGTTAAAAAAAAAAAAAATTTTGTGTTAAAGGTTTTAAAACACTTGGAAACTCTGGTTGTAGCTTCAGATTCCATACTGAGCCTCATAGGACAGAACCATTGTCAAAGAGAATGTAGGGAAGTCTGGTTCATATTACTGCATGACCCCTTGTACACACCCATTTGGTCATTCCCCAGGCCTCCTTCTTCCGAATTCCTATTAGGACATTCTGTTGAGGAGGCAAGAAGATGCGTCTCAAGGCATACTCCTCCTCCATGTGCTTTTTTGCTCTTTGTGGAAATAAAACATCCCATAGGCGGAGCTTGTGAACACCTCTTTAAAAACTGAAGTCTCTGCCCTAGCCTGATCATTCACTTCCAGCATCCTGCTGTGCCAAGAACCAATTAGCCAAAATGATACCTGGAGGCTTAACAGAAGTGAAACCTGCCACTCCAGAAATCCAGGAGATTGCTATTGAGGTGAGTTGATGCAGCCCATGAAAAGGTTTGATCCAAAATCTTGGTTCTTGAGTTCGACATGAAAACTAGAATCTCGGGGAATGTGTGGTGTTGTTCAGGCTTCCTTACAACTAAAAATGTAATCCTGAGCTTCTCAGATGAGACCTTTAAGAACCCCAACACTGCCAGAGTGCCCATGAGCAAGTCACATCCCTTCTCTGAGCCTCAATTTCTCCATTTGTAAAGGAGGAATTTGTACTGGATCATCGCCAAAGCTCCTCCAGCCCTTACGATGTATGATTTTAGGATTACTAATTCAGTTTCTGATGAAACTTCTAATCTCACCGAGTGGTGCCAACATGTAATTGAAGTCTAAGGCTGTTAACAATTTGTTGAATTAGCCTTCAAATGCACTGGAGGGAGACTTTTTAAATGGTTTGAAGAACAATATTGTAAAGGTGACCCACTTACAAACTTTCTACCAATTTGCCTAAATAGACAGTGTGTTCATCTTTTAGAGGATAACAAAACTAGTAGAGAAGTGGTACAGTCCGTGATGATTTCACATGCTACAGGCAGCCAAATTGCTTACGGTAAAAACAGAGCTCAATGTTTTTAACAAGTTGATACATTTTTCTAGGTGTTTTTTGATTAGTTACCAGTTAATCATAATATAATAAAATTTCATTGTGTTGTACAATCTGTGAAAGGAAACTACATATAAATTACTCTTTTTGGTTAGTAACTTGTTGCCTTACTTTCTTGTATCATTCCTTCTGGATTTTTTCCTCTAAAACTTCGTTCCATGACATTGCTTGGCAACAAGATCAGTTTCTTGTGTGAGTGGAAGAGATGTGATCCTCTGCCTTGAAGGGCACTGGGAAGGTCTCTAAGGGGCTCCGATATCATTCATTCTTTGGGGCTAAATATTCCCCTTTCCAGGGTTCTTTAAAAAAAAAATACCTTGAAGAGTGTTTTTCTTGGAGAGGTTCATATTAAGTCAATAACACCAAACGCATTGCTGAGTCAATTCCAACTCATAGTGACCCTATTGGACAGGGTAGAACTGCCCCATAGGGTTCCCTAAGCTGTAATCTTTATGGAAGCAGGCTGCCACATCTTTCTCCTACAGAGCAGCTGTTGGTTCGAACCGCCAACCTTTTGGTTAGCAGCCAAGCACTTTAACCACTGCACCACCAAGGCTCCTGAAATCAATACATATCAGGAATCCCTGGGTGATGCAAATGGTTAAAGTGCTTGGCTGTTAACAGAGAGGTTGGAGGCTGGAGTCCACCCAGAGGTGACTCAGAAAAAAGGCCTGGAAATCTACTTCTGAAAAAATCTGTCATTGAAACCCTTATGGAGCACAGTTCTACTCTGATGCATGTGGGGTCAACGTGAGTCTGAGTTGACTCATTGGCAACTGTAAAAAAAAAAAAAAAAGCATATTAAGTCATTAATGCTGTCATTTGAATTCCTGTAACGATCACTGTTCTCAAACATGAATGTGCACGTACATCACGTGGTAGTCTTGTTAAAATGCAGATTCTGACACAGTAGGTCTGGGGCGGGGCTTGAGATTCAGCATTTCTAACAAGCTCCCAGTCGATGCTGATGCTGCTGTCCATGAACCTCACAAGCTTACGGGACCAGAGATACACGGCATCCTTACAGTCCTGTGCGAGAGGGAGCTTCCTAAAAGCAGGCGGCTGGAAGAAAAGTTCTCAGTTTCACTTGTGAAATAAAGACAACACCTCTTGCCCTGCCAGTCTCAGAAGCATATGGATTCAATGAGGTAATGTGCACAAAACTCAATGGAAAATGAAAAAGAAATATGCATAGAGGAGACCTTACAATGTTTACTTCAAATTTTTACCTGGAATCATCCCTGACCCTGGAAAATTCCCTGGAGACTCTCCAGAGACCAGAGCTATAGGGAGGTGGGGAACAATTAAAAACAAAAGCAAAAAAAAACTTTGCCATCGAGTCATTTCCAACTCACAGTGACCTTATAGGACAAAGTAGAGCTGCCCCCACAGTGTTTCCAAGACTGTCATCTTTTATGGAAGGAGCTCTGGTGGCGCAATGGTTAAGAATTCAGCTGTTAACCAAAAAGTTGGCAGTTCGAATCCACCAGTGGCTCCTTAGTAAACCCTATGGGGTAGTTCTGCTCTGTCCTGTGGGGTCACTATGAGTCGGAATTGTCTTGATGGCAACGGGTCATCTTTACAGAAGCATACTGCCACATCTTTCTCCTACAGAGTGGCTGGTGAGTTCAAACCACTGACCTTTTGGCTAGCAGCCAAGCACGTAACCACTGTGCCACCAGGGTTTCTTGGGGACCATAGGGGTTTGAAATACGGAGGACACAGAAAATTTTAGTGATTTTTTTTAAAAAAAAGCCTATCATCTAGTTAGCAAAAATATTTTTATTTTAAACAAGAAGCCTCCAGAAGATCTTGAATTGTTAATAACACCCATCTGTGAGCAACATCTTGAATTATAAAATTAATTTGAAAGTTTGTTTCTTACTGTTTATCTCAGGCTCCAACTCTGTCAGAGGTAGAGTGAGCGATAGGTATTAACAATAGCCACCAGAGGTGCCTCGAAAGAAACGCCTGAGGATCTGCTTCCAAAACATCAGCTGTTGAAAACCCTGTGGAGTACAGCTCCATTCACTCTCTCATTTGATCTTCATAACCCCCGGGGCAGGCAAGGAAGGCATTATGTCCATTTTTCAGGTGATGAAAACAAAATTTAAAAGGTTAATAGTCACCTAGTTAAGATGCTAACCTGTCTCCAGATTTTTCCCCTCTTGCTTTCTATCACACAATGCCAGGAACATAGCTTTGTGGGGCGAGGGAAAAATACTGGTGGGAGAGTGTGCGATTAACTTGCCTCCTCTGTCCAAGCAGCCAGCCTCACGTTTAAAACCATAAAAACCAAAAAACCAAACTCGTTGCCATCAAGTCAATTCCAACTCATAGTGACCCTAGGAAAACTTAATATCAATGAGTCACTTCACGGCTGGTGTATTTCTCGAATATCTCTTAGGTATCCAGCCTTGTGCTAAATGTTATGGAAGATACGTTAAGGACTCTAAGATATGGTCCCTGGCCTTAGGAGTTTACAGACTAGTTTGAGAAGTCGAGGTACCTGGAGCATAATAGAAAATAATCTACAGTTAAGTACTCTTTCATAATTATAGGTTCTGGACCAGGAAGGACATTAGAGATGGTCTTGTCAAACCTCCTTGCTTTTGGGTAAATAATTACTGTGTGGTAGTTCAGCTTCTCAGGTGTTAAACTCCCAACTGTCACTTACTTCCCCTCTCTCTGGAGGCTTGTTGGTGCCATGGTTAAGAGCTCGGCTGCTAACCAAAAGATCAGCCGTTTGATTCCACCAGCAGCTCCTTGGAAACCCTGTGGAGCAGTTCTACTCTGTCCTGTCGGGTAGCTGTGAGTTGGAATCTGTGAGTCGGAATCGAGTCGATGATAACGAGTTTGGTTTTTGGTTTGTTTACCGTCTTTTACAGGAGAGCGCCTTAAGAGACTATTCTTAATTAAGGGCTGCAAGGTAGAGGAATAATGAGTATTTTTTATAGTTTAGGAAGTTCTTTCACACCAATTATATAATTTACTCCCCCTCAAACAACCTTGAGAGGCAAGTATTATTATATTCCACTTTATAGGTGAGCAAATTGAATGAATGACTTCACCAAGATGATAGAATTAGTTGGATTCCCACTCAGGCCAGGCAAATGGATAGATGTTGGCAATCACATACCTAGTTTTTTGTGTTTTGGTTTTTTTTTTTTGGAGTGGGCGGTGTACCGCCTGTCATTTACCTTGTAATTTTAGTCCTTTGATTTTTAATAGTCTATATATTTCTTCAAATCACCTGTTAAAATGCAAGTATTCTTGGAGAAACGAAAGTTTGTCAACTTCCTCTGCCCTTATTAGAGAGATTCTTTTTTTTAAATTATTTTATTGTGGTGAAAGTACATGTAGCAAAACACTTGCCTTTCCAGCATTTTTTATATGTACGATTCAGTGACTTTCGTTACCTTCGTCATGTTTTGCAACCATCACTATCCATTTCCAGATTATTTCACCACCATTAACAAAAACTCAGTACCTTCTAAGCTGAGACTCTTCCTTTCCGCTTCCCGCCCACTCCTGGTAATCACTAATAAACTTTGTTTCCTATACAATTGTCTGTTTCATAAGGTGGGATCATACAATATTTGTCCTTTTTTGATTGACTCATTTCACTCAGCATAATATTTTCAAGATTCGTTCATATTGTAGCATGGACTTCATTTCTGTTTATGGCTGAGCAATATTCCATTGTATGTATGTACCAAATTTTGTTTATCCATTCATCTGTTGATGGATATTTTGGTTGTTTCTACCTTTTGGCTACTGTGAGCAGTGCTGCAATGAACGCTGTTTTACAAGTTTCTGTTCGCATTTCTGTTTTCAGTTCTTTTGGGTATATACCTAGGATTGGGGTTGCTAAGTCATATGGTAGTTCTATGCTTAATTTTTGAGGAGCTGCCAACTTGTTTTCCACAGTGGCTATACCATTTTGCACTCCTCCAGTGATGGATGAGTGTTCCAATCTCTCCACATCCTCACCAGCGTAAGATATTCTCCATTTTTCGGTTTTTGTTTTGTTTGTTTTTTTATCATAGTCGTTTGCATGAAGGTGAAGTGGTGTCTCATTGTGGTTTTGATTTGCATTTCCTTAAAGAGTAATGAAGGATCCCTGGTGGTGGGTGCAATGGTAAAGTGCTCAGCTGCTAATCAAAAGGTCAGAGGTTTGAACCCACCACTGGCTCCATGGGAGAAAAAAACATCGCAATCTGCTCCAGTAAAGATTTACAGCCTAGGAAACCCCGTGGGGGCGGTAGGGCCACTTTAAGTTGGAATTGACTTGATGGCACTTAACAACGACGACTAATGACATTAAGCATCTTTTCACGTGCTTGTCGGCCATTTGTATATCCTCTTTGGTGAAATGTCTGTTCAAGTCCTTTGCCCATTTTTCGATTGAGTTGTTTGTCTGTTTGTTGTTAAGTTGTAGGCATTCTTTATATATTCTGAATATTAAACCCTTATCAAATATATGGTTCCCCAAAATTTTCTCCCAGTCTGTAGGTTGTCTCTTCATTTTGTTGATAAAATATTTTAATGCATAAAATTTTTAGATAAATAGTTCAATTTATCTGTTTTGTCTTTTGCTGCTCATGCTTTTGATGTCATAGCTGAGAACCCGTTGTTAAAAACTAGGTCCCAAAGCATTATGCTTATATTTTCCTTCTAAGAGTTTTTTGGTTTTAGTTCTCACACCTAAGTCCTTGGTCCATGTTGAGTTATTTTTCATATATGGTGTGAGGTGTAAGGCCAGCTTCATTATTTTGCATGTAGAAATTCAATATTCCCAGTGCTACTTACTGAAGAGACTATTCTTTCATCATTAAATGGACTTAGCACCTTTGTCAAAAATCATTGACTATCGATATATGAGTTTATTTCTGGACTTTCAGTTCTATTCCATTGGTCTATATGTCACTTTACGGACTAAGGTATGCCTGACCCAAGCCATGGTGTTTTCAGTTGCCTCATATGCATGTGAAAGCTGCACAATGAATAAGGAAGACCGAAGAAGAATTGATGTCTTTGAATTATGGTGTTGGTGAAGAATATTGAATATACTATGGACTGTCAGAAGAACAAACAAATCTGTCTTGGAAGAAGTACAGCCAGAATGCTCCTTAGAAGCAAAGATGGGGAGACTTCATCTCACATACTTTGGACATGTTATCAGGAGGGACTAGTCCCTGGAGAAGGACATCATGCTTGGTAAAACAGAGGGTCAGTGAAAAATAGGAAGACTCTTGAGATAGATTGACACAGTGGCTGCAACAATGGGATCAAGCAGCACAACGATGGTGAGGATGGGGCAGGACCCAGCAGACTATTGCCCTGAGATACTCTTTAAAACTTGAACCCAAATTAACCCCTGAGGTCACTTTGTATCTAAATAAGAGATGGGCTCACAAAATAAGGACTATCACCCATAAGTACTATGCTCCTTTAAAAAACCATCTATATGAGATCCAACAGTTGTAATTGCTTTAAAACAAAGATGAGAATGTAAGGGGGCAGGGAAACTAGATTAATAGAAATGTAACAACTAGAATGGAAATAACAAGAATGTTCATGCACTGTAAAGAATATAACCAACGTCACTGAACAATTTGTGTAGAAATTGTTGAACCTAAATTGCTGTGTAAACCTTCACCAAAAACACAATAAAATATTATTAAGTATACACACACACACACACAGACACACACACACACACACACACACACACACACACACACACACACACACACACACACACATATATATATATATGGTGCAGTGGTTTAGAGCTAGGCTGCTGACCAAAAGGTCAGCAGTTTGAATCCACCAGCCACTCCTTGGAAACTCTATGGAGCAGTTCTCTGTCCTATAGGGTCACTAGGAGTTGGAATTGACTGGACGGCAACGGGTTTTTGTATATATACATATAATGTACACAGTACTCTGTGAATGATGGGGGGGCGCCTAAACATAGTCCATGTCTTCAGGGAAATTTGCAAAATAGGTTAGAGGTATGAGAAACACATAATGAAGTAAAGAGCCATTTAAGGCCCTATCCATGAAAAGTCATAATATACGTAATTAAGAACCAAATTAATGGCCTTAGTAGCAAAAGAGGAATCCTAGGGGCACAGTGGTTAAAGCATTTGGCTGCTAACTGAAAGGTTGGTGGTTTGAACCCACCAGCTGCTCCATGGGAGAAAGGTGTGGCAGTCTGCTTCCATAAAGATTTACAGCCCTTGGAAACAGTATGGGGCAGTTCTACTCTGTCCTATAGGGTCGCTATGAGTCAGAATCAACTCAACGGCAGTGGGCTTGGTTTGGGGGGGTAACAGAAAAAGCTGTTATATTGTATGTAAATAATCATTAGATGAGAATTCTGAGTATGTTTATGTACAGAAAGGAAATGTTATTTCAATCATTATTTTTTAAAATAGGGGCTATAACCATACATGCACAGTTTGTACACACACACACCCCTATGTCATACATTTGGCTGCTGAGTAGCAGTCCTGACAACACACACAGACCATGATTTTTGTCTGCTGGAACATCACACAAACGCCTCATCTGGATCCATCATAGGCACACCCTGAAGCTCAGCATTTGATAGCTCTCATTCACCCCGCCCACAGGTTTGTGTTCCCCTCTCTGACAGCAATCTCCCCAACCTCCCCTACTCTCCCCACACACAGAGAACCTGCCATTCAGCCACTCCAGAATCCTCCAGGCACTCACCCATCTTCATTAGTACATGCCTAGGGTCACTCCATTACTCACCCAGCCTGGACGCCATGCTGGGTGGTTTCATACACTCCTCGCCTCCACCCCTGATTTCCATGACCTGGTGAGCTTCTGACATTCCAATCCTCAATTATAGATCACTCCCACAGCCACCACTTCCTCCTTGGCTTCTAGGCTCAGAGAACTTTGCTCAAGGAAGATGCAGAACTACCGAAAACTCACTCTTTACAAATCCATGGATTCATGCCAAACAACTGCAACAGGACCCTGGGAGCTACCAGAAAATTCTTTCAGTCATATCCAGTTAGTCGCTTTCTAGAGACACCACAGAGGGCGATCTGTACCTGCTGTCTCCTCAGTTTCTCAATCCTATCCCATATGGCCCCTTCAGCAAGGCATCTCAGTTCCTGCTCTTCTTAGAAGACTGCAGTCATCTGGCGAGAGAGCTTCCCAACTTACCTTATCCTCCACTTGATCTCATTCCTCCTCCAGTCTTAGACCCCATCCTTTCTTCAGCCAGCCCTTCCTTCCTATGCCACATGCCATTTCTTCCGGCCTCCTGGGTGCCTTCCCCCTTGCATTTACTTCCCCCTTCCCTTGACATACATTCAGATGACAAATGACCACAAGCAACCTCTCACCGGTCCTATTGTGCTCTCACGCTACTACCCAAACTCTCCCTCCTTACTCTGTAAAATGTCCCAAAATATGGCCTCTCCTTGTTGCCACCATTATCTATCAATTCTCTCCTAAATTACAGATAGCTCGATGTTTCTGCAGAACAAGCACAAGTTAGGGGAAATGTCTGGGCACTGGGTACCAAAAAAACAAAAAAAACAAACCTGTAGCTGTTGAGTTGATTTCGACTCATAGCGACCCTATAGGGCATAATAGAACTGCCCCGTAGAGTTTCCAAGGAGCCCCTGGTGGATTTGAACTTCGGACCTTTTGGTTAGCAGCCATAGCACATAACCACTATGCCACCGGGGTTTCCACATTGGGTACAGAGTGACTCAAATCCTCAGATCAAAGAGAACCCTCAACTCAGGGAGATCATGCTCTGCAGCAGTGAGAAAAACGTAAGCAGCTCTGGGGTAAACGCAGCCTTCTTCTTCTGGCAGGGGGCTGTTCCCTCCAGCACTGCAGCCACTACCATGCATGGCAGCTTGAGCAGGGCCAACGCCACCTGTGTTCAGTTCAAGGTCTGTCTGTTTACCACCAGGCGCCCGACCAGCACTCACAGCTGGCTTTCACTCTTTTGGTGCCTTTCTTTATTCTAAGACCCAAATGAGGAGTCTTTCAGCACGGAGCTACCTTCTGAAACTCAAAGTTTTACTTACAAGCTCCTTCCAACTCTGCCCCTTCCCCTACTCCCCAGCCTAAATCTCATCACCCTAGGTTCATAGCAACCAACATTAAAACAATACAAATTTATTTTACTAAAAGTAGGGAACGAGGCTATGGATTATAAATACAGTGAACCACAAGTCAGAGGTCATAATCTGACAAATGTCAGTGCACTTAAGGAAGCAAACCTGGATGTTTGAAATCAACCCTCTGGTGGAAAATTCTGGACTTGTGGACTGCATAGATTCAATGGAAAGGTTACATATTTGGATCTAATTCTATGACAGATAGAAATAAAAACTTATATAACTTGCCAAAAAATACAACCAAAAGACTGAAAAGCAGGAGAGGAAACACGGATAAGTACAACAGATACATCAGATACTTGCATTATCAGACAGGGACTTTCAGATACCTGTCAGTAATTCTTCAACCCTAAGCACTTAAGGTCATGTTCTCCTCACAGCTTCAGCTTCCTTATTTGTGAAATTAGGTAATTTGGGGTTAGACTAGAGATTAACCTTTCTCGGCTCAACTTCTAACTTGCCTCGTACCCAGTGTTGGCGTCCCCTCCTCTGAGCGTTCAAAGGCTTAGGACAGAGAAAGTAATCAGGCAGGAACCCCTTTCCTTGCCCAATTTTTTCCTTCCTTTCTCCTCTTTGGAGCTTCGTTTTTCATCTCAACAAAGCAATCACGTGCTTCCCATTGATTCTGAAGGCTACAGAAGAAGTGAGTCATGGTCCATGGAGTGTGTGGCTCCTCAAAAGTGGTCTGGGATCTCAAAGAGATTGAAGATGTCTATGTCATTGAAAAGAGTTCTGATACCCAAACTGAGGCGTGGATAGAAAAGGATTCAAAATGTCTAAAGGACTTGATAGTCTCAGGAGAACTCTAGATGCAGTGGAGACTGGATTAAAATTCATGGTGGACAAAACTAGGAACAGATAAGGCCGATGGCTGAAACAATATGAGGAACATAAGCTAATGTCACTGAACTGTACATGCAAAGAATGTACATATATATGTTTATTTTATATATATATGCATATACATACATAGTTGTTGTTCTTGTTAGCTGCCCTCGAGTCGGCCCATGGCTCATGGCAACCCCATAAACAATGAGATGGAACCATTATGACCCATAGGATTCTCACTGACTAGTTTTGCAGAAGTAGATCACCAGGCTTTTCTTCCTAGTCTGTCTTAGTCTAGAAGCTCCACTGAAACCTCTTCAACATCATAGCAGCACACAAGCCTCCACTGCTAAAATAGTAGTGGCTGTGCTTGAGGTACACTGGCCAGGAATCAAACCTGGGTCTCCTGTGTGGAAGGTGAGAATGCTACCACTGAACCACCGCTGCCCTTTTACATATATATTTACCAAAATAAAAAAAAAGGGGGGGCTATATATGCACATGAAATGCCTTAGTGAAAGGAAAGGCACCTTACCAATAAACAAGGCATACTGAACATACACATTTATTTCCTTTTCCTTTTAAATGATAGCAGAGGATGGGGGTGGGCGCAAACCCACAAATGTAAAGTGAACAGGAGACAAGCAAACACCACCTCAGAGCTGAGTACATAATTTCAGAAGATGGAAAACAGATGAACAGTGGAAAATAACTAAGTCTAGACAGAGCCTAAGCCCACAGAGGGGAAAGTCGACACCAGAAGCAAGCAGATTCATACTGCAGAATGCTAAAATGGCGCAGGCATTAGTAACGCCAGCAACTTATGAACACAGGAATGAGGTGCAGGGCTGAAAACAGGAGGAGAGATGGAAGATCTGTATGAGGAGCCGTTAGGCCACCCCAGATCCTACCTCCTTACCGTCCTACACCATGCAATAAGCTGTTACTCCCTCTTACACTCTTAGCAGAAATGGAATCAGAAAGTCCATAGAAGACTCTAGGACACCAGGCCCAGCTGAGAGCAGGAATGAAGGACCATTACTGTAAGCTGGTGGATTCAGTAAAAAGTCTATTTATTGAACACAATACAGGGGAAACTAGCACAACCTGTACAAGGAAAGGTCATGGAAGCCCCATAGACACATCCAAACTCCCTGAGGGACTGAATTGCTGGGCAGAGGGCTGTGGGCGCCATGGTGTCGGGGAACATCTAGCTCAGTTGGCATAACACAGCTTATAAAGACAATGCTCTACATTCTACCTTGGTGAGTAGTGTCTGGGGTCTTAAAAGCCTGTGAGCGCCATCTAAGATACTGCACTGGTCTCATCCCTTCGGGAGCAAGGGAGAATGAAGAGAACAGGATACAAGGAAAAGATTAGTCCAAAGGACTCATTGTCCACAGCTACCAAGGCCTCCGCGGGACTGAGTCCAGTACAGCTAGACGGTGCCCTGCTACCACCACTGGCTGCTCTGACCAGGATCACAACAGAGGGTTCTGGACAGAGCTTGAGAAGGATGTAGAGCATAATTCTAACTCACAAAAAAAAAGACCAGATTTACTGGCCTAAAGGAGACTGGAGAAACCTCAAGAGTATGGCCCCCAGACACACTTTTAGCTCAGTGGTGAAGTTACCTCTGAGGTTCACTGTTCAGCCTGGGAGTGGACAGCCCCGTAAAACCAAATGAGACTAACGAGGTACAGGAGTCCAGTGACAAGGGCCAGAAGGCAGAAGGGGACGAGGAAGCTGGTGATAGGGAACCCAAGGTTGAGTAAGGATATTGTTGATGTGTTGTGAGATTGTTAACCATTGTTATAGGGCAACATTTGTAGTAACTGTTAAATGAGAAACTATTTTGTTCTGTAAGCCTTCATCTTAAGTGAGAATAACAGCACAATTGGAAGAGCATAGTCAATGTCACTGAACTGTGCATGTAGAAATTTTTGAAATGGTGTATCTTTGGCTATGTGTATTTTCACCAAAAAAAAAAAAAAAAAGGTTGAGAATTTAGAGGGTTAATATGTTGTGGGGTTGTTGACCAATGTCACAAAACAATATGTGTACTACTGTTTCATGAGAAACTATTTGTTCTGTAAGCCTTCACCTGAAGTGCAATAAAATATAAATAAATAAATAAAGTCTACTTATTGAATTTAAAACTCTCTAGCTCCCTTCTTATACTTGGTTCAGGAATGCTGGGATTCAGGCTTATATCCCCCTGAGGTAGACATAATAATCGCCCCCTAAAGATGTCCATGTCTTAATCCCCAAAACCTGTGAATCTGTTACCTTACATGGCAAAGGGACTTTGAAGATGTCATTACATTATGGATCTTGAGATGGGGAGATCATCCTGGATTATCCAGGTGGGCTCAATATAATCCCAAGTGTCCTTATAAGAGGAAGGCGGGAAGGTCAGAGTCAGAGTAGAGATGTGACAATGGAAGCAGAGGTTAACAATATATCCTGGAAATTAGTCCAAATCCATTGATAAAGGTCTTTCTCATGCTTTTGTATGGCTGAATAGTGCTCCATGGCATGGATGTACCATAGGGGAGTGGTTGAAGCAACTATGGTACATTCACACAATGGAGTACTATGCAGCACATATTGCTAAGTGGGGAAAAAAAGGACAAAAGGGCCTCTATATTATGCTATCTTCTGTGTAAGGAAAAAAAGAGGATATAAGAAAATATACTTGTATCTACCCATTTGTGCAAAAAGAAATACAGGATGATCCCTCTATTAAGAAAACAAGAATAGATATATAGAGACCAATGTTCACTGGTGGTTACCAGGGAGAGGAGGGGGGGATGGGAAAGTACACTTTAGATCCCAGAGACTTATTATTTTTGGTGATGGGAAAAGTGGCACTGAATGTGGATGTAGTGAGGACAGCACAACCAAAGTAAAAATGAGTGAGCACATATGGATGGGTATAGGCATATTGGTAGAGGGGTAAGTACAGGTCTGGACATTGCTGAGAACAGATAGAAGTATCTATAAATCAAAACCAAACCACATCCATTGCCATTGAGTCAATTCTGAATCGTAGTGACCCTATACAACAAAGTAGACCTGCCCCATAGATTTTACAATTAGCAGCTTGTGGATTTGAACTGCCGATCTTTTGGTTACCAGTGGTACCTCTTAACCACTATGCCACCAGGGCTCCAGAAGTATCTACAGGTACATGTAAATAAAAATATTTGGGTGCAGGCACATATACTTATTGAAGACACAAATACAGATACTCCTTAGACATAACCAAACACCTTCCAAGATTAGTTTTCTGGGTTTGAAAGCTTAGGACCATAGTCTCATGGGACAACTCAGTCAATTGGCATGACTTAGTTCACAAAAATCATGATCTGCATCCTAGTGAGGTGAGTACAGTCTGGGGTCTTAAAAGCTTTTGAGTAGCCATCTAAGACGCGACTACTGGTCTCTACTCACCAGAAGCAAAACAGTAAGAAGGTAATCAAAAGCTCAGAGAAGAGACAAATCTACAAGAGCCACGACCTCATCTACCCTGAGACCAGAAGAACTAGATGGTACCCAACTACCACTACTGCCCATTCTGACAAGGGTCACAATAGATGGTCCCAGATAGAATGGGATAAAAATATGGCGAACTCAAATTCTTATTAAAAAAAAAAAAAAATCCAGACAAACTGGAACAGTAGAGAACAGAAGACTCCCTGAGACTTTTGCCCTAAGACATTCTTCAAACCTAGAACCAAACATATCCTGAGATCACCTTTTAGTGAAATAGCAGAGTGTCACACAAAATAAAGGATATTACCTGTAAGATCAGTGCTCTACTTAAAAACCATCTGTAGGAGACCAAAATGTCAACAATTCCTCAAAAGTAAAGATGAGAAGGAAGATAAGGGGGCAGGGAAACTAGAGTACTGGAAATTGAACAAACAGAACACAACTAAAGAGAATGCTGACACGTTGTGATAAATATAACTAATGTCACTAAACAATTTGTGCAGAAATTGTCAAATGAGCACCTAACTTGTTGTGTAAACTTTCACCAAAATCTCAATAAAATATTATTTTTTAAAAAAGGAAAGGAAGAAAGAAAAATATAGGAAGCCTAAGCCAGAAACTAGTGAAACTGGTTACCTGCAGAGGGTGGGTGGGAACTGGGTAGAAGGGGTGAAGGGCAGTGACATATCTCTGAATATACCTTTTTGGATACTTCTGACTCTTAGAGCCATAGTTGCTTCACATACCCAAAAAATAAATAATTAAAATCAATCAGAATGTAGGGGAAACCAAAAGGAAATACAAAATGCAACAAATGAGCCATAATGAATGAAATGTATTACAGATGAATAACCTCAGCACATTGAAGGAGGTGGGAAAGAAAATAACTAACCTAAGTAACTTTGAAATACAGTATCTTGACTATATACACAGTAAGATTAAAGACAAAAAGAATGGTACATAAACAGTGTACTCTAGTTAGTAAATTTACTTTTCATAGGAGTATGAGTTAGCAGTTCTGAAGTGATTTCAGTTCCAGTTGTCACTGAGTCGATTCCAACCCATGGCGAACTCATGCATATCAGAGGAAAACTGTGCTCCACAGGGTTTTTTCCAATGGTTAATTTTTCAGGACTAAGGTGTGCCTGACCCAAGCCATGGTGTTTTCAATCGCCTCATATGCATGTGAAAGCTGGACAATGAATAAGAAAGACCAAAGAAGAATTAATACCTTTGAATTATAGTGTTGGCAAAGAATTATTGAATATGCCATGGATTGCCAAAAGAACGAACAAATCTGTCTTGGAAGAGGTACAGCCAGAATGCACATTAGAAGCAAGGATGGTGAGACTTCGTCTCACATACTTTGGACATGTTATCAGGAGGGACCAATCCCTGGAGAAGGAAATCATGCTTGGTAAAGTAGAGTCAGTGAAAAAGAGGAAGACCCTTGACAAGATGGATTGACACAGTTGCTGCAACAATGGGCTCAAACATAACAATTGTGAGGATGGGGCAGGACTGAGCAGTGTTTCATTCTGTTGTACATAGGATCGCTATGAGTTGGAACTGACTCAACGGCACCCAACAACAATTTTGCAAGAGTACATTACCAGGACTTTCTTCCAAGGTACCTCTGGGCGGACTCAAACCTCCAGCCTTTCAATTAGCTGCCAAGCACATCAACCATTTACACCACTAAAGGATTCCTGAACAAATAAATGCATTGTGAATAATGAGAGCCAGGCTTATCACTGTTGGAAAAGGGGTTACAAATTAGGAAAGGGGTAAAACTAGATGAATCCTGTGGTGCTGGGTTTGAATGTGAGGTATCAGTATGAAAAAACATATATACATATACATAAAAACTCATACACACACACACACACACACATATATATATATATATATACACACACAGGGAAAGATGAACAGAATAGATATGAGTGTGTGTATGTGTTAGCATATACATACATATATTCTGTAACTCTTCGTACTCACTGAGAAGACCAAGAAGCAATGACACTCAGTAACAAGAAGCATACACAGTGCCCAAATCTTGGAATCTCAATACCATTCTCCAATAAAAGAACAAGGGGTCCTTGAAGAAATGGCTGATTCTAGAACTAAGGCTTTCTTCCGTTTGCTTTAGCTATTCTACGTTCAAGAGCAAGTTTCAGAGTTTTCTGACATCCATTTTGGTCTTTTATTTCTTTCCTGTCTTATTCAATCTTATGCTGAGCAAATAATCCAAGAAGCTGGACTATATGAAGAAGTGTGTGACATCAGGGTTGGTGGAAGACTCATTTAACAACCTGTGATATGCAGATGACACAACCTTGCTTGCTGAAAGTGAAGCACTTGAAGCACTTACAAATGAAGATCAAAGACTACAGCTTTCAGTATGGGTTACACCTCAGTAAAGAAAACAAAAATTCTCACAACTGGACCAATAAGCAACATCATGATAAATGGAGAAAAGATTGATGTTGTCAGGGATTTCATTTTACTCGGATCATGCTTGATAAAGTAGAGGATCAGCAAAAAAGAGGAGGACCCTCAATGAGATGGACTGACACAGTGGCTGCAACAATGGGCTCAAACTTAGCAATGACTGTGAGGATGGCACAGGACAGGGCAATGTTTCGTTCTGTTGTACATAGGGTCGCTATGAGTCAGAATCAACTCAATGGCATCTAGCAACAACAACAGGGCTGAGGCAGGGGAAATTCAAAATTAGCCTGGAACATACTGTAGTGTCAAAAAGTAAGAAAATGCTCATAAAATGATTGCAGCTTGTTGAGAGGACAGGAGAGCCAGCTGCAAGGAACTCCCGATAGCCAAATCTAGGGCAATTTGAGCAACAAAAGAAATAGTAATGGAGTATAAACCCCCCAAACACAAGAAATGTCCATAAGTCATACTAGTATAAAGAAATAATTGAAAAAATAAATAAATAGGGGAGAAAGTAAAGCTCTTTGTTAAAGTAGAATCTCAATTAATACATGTAGAAGGAATGATAGAAATAGAAAATTACCGTTTGGTAAACACCACTGTAATAACTGTTGTGGGAGAGAATCATTAATGGATGCTTGATGACTAATGGATGGAAGTATGAAGAGAGACAAGATAGTTGCACAGCCTCAAAGTAGCTCCCCACAAGGGAAAAATAGTAACTTCACAGTGGAGGAACCTGCAGATACCACCTTAACTGAGTGATCAAAATGAACGTCACTGGCACTGAGACTTGGAGCTATGCACTAAGAGCATAGCATCGCTTTTGTGGTATTCTTACAAAATATGTATATCCTCAATCTATCGTAAGAAAAGATCCAACAAACCCAAACTGAGGGACATTCTACAAATTAATTAACCACTCTTGCTGAAAGTGAAGAGGGCTTGAAGCACTTACTGGTGAAGATCAAAGACTACAGCCTTCGGTATGGATTACCCTCAATACAAAAAAACAAATCTCCTCACAACTGGACCAATAAGCAATATCATGATAAATGGAGAAAATATTGAAGTTGTCAAGGATTGCATTTTACTTGGAACCACAAATTAATGCCCATGGAAGCTGCAGTGGCAAAATCAAACAACATATTGCATCAGGCAGATTTGCTGCAAAAGACCTTGTTAAAGTGTTGAAAAGCAAAGATGTCACTTTGGGGACTAAGATGCACCTGACCCAAGCCATGTTATGTTCAGTTGCCTCATATGCATGTGAAAGCTGGACAGTGAATAAGGATGACCAAAGAAGAAATGATGTCTTTCAATTATGGAGTTGGCAAAGAATATTGAATATACCATGGATTGCCAGAAGAACAAACAAATCTGTCTCAGAAGAAGTACAGCCAGAATGCTCCTTAGAAGCAAGGATGGTGAGACTTAGTCTCATGTACTTTGGACAGGCTATCAGGAGGGACCATTCCCTGGAGAAGGACATCATGCTTGGTAAGGTAGAGGGTCAGCGAAAAAGAGGAAGACCCTCAACGAGATGGATTGACAAGGTGGCTGCAGCAATGGGCTCAAGCATAACAATGATTGTGAGGATGCACAGGACCAGGCAGTGTTTCATTCTGATATATGTAAGGTCCCTATGAGTCGGAACCGACTTGACGGCACCTAACAGCAACATTAAGTTGGAATCAACTGCATGGCAACGGGTTACTCTTTAAAAGAGCCAAGGTCATGAATGGCAAAGGAAGACTGAGGAATTGACCCAGATCGGAGGAGACTAAGGAGACATAACAATTAAATGTAATGTTCCATAAAGATTGCAGCCAAGAAAACCCCATGAGTCAGTTCTACTCTGTCACATGGGGTCACGAAGAGTCCAAATCAACAAGATGGCACCTAACAACAACAAGAGGATTCTGGATGGGATCCTGGACCAGAACGGGGACATCTGACAAAATTCAAATAAGATCTATAGATGACTTAATAGCATTATACCATGATAATTTCCTGGTTTGATAATTGTACTACGGTTATGTAAGATGTTAACATCAAGGGAAACTGTGTGAATAGTGTAAGGGAATTCAGTGTACTATTTTTGCAACTTTGTTATGTATGAGATTATTTCAAAATAAAAAATTTTTTAATAAAGTAGTAATGATTGCTTTTCCATTTTTTATTAACCAAAGACATACATAACTTTTAGAGCTTTACCAGTCAAATGTTACCATATTGCATTACTGAGTTGATATAAATTCAGCCCAAAGCAACAAAATTTAACATTTTAGTTATCCCACTCAATCTTATTAAAGATTGATGGTTTCTTCAAATACTGAAAATAACTCAGAGATTGCATTACCATCTTGGAGGACGTTTAAGAGTACAAGGTTCCCAGAATTGTAAATCACAGAAAAAAAGTCCCATATAGCTTTGATAATTTGTTTCCTCTTTTCTTAAGGTTAAGCCACAGCTTGAAGAACAAACCAATAGGACTTATGAAGAATTTGAAGCTGTAGAGTATAAAACTCAAGTGGTTGCTGGACTAAATTACTTCATTAAGGTTAGAGTTCCATTTGGTACTAAAAGATATTTCTGATTTTATGTAATGTGCCCTGTTCCCCCTACCATATAATTTGTTCCTGCTGGTTGTCTTAAATCAAGATGCCTAGTAATGGTAGCCCCAAGTGTTGCTGTTATTGTTAGTTGCTGTTGAGTAGGCTTTGACTCATGGTAATCTTATGTATAACAAAAACAAACATAGCCCGGCTCTGCACCATCTTCATGATCCTCCCAGCCTAGAGGGCTCATCTTCCAGCACTACATTGGACAATGCTCCATTGCGATCCATAGGGCTTTCATTGGCTGATTTTTGGAAGTAGATCACTAGGTCTTTCTTCCTAGTCTGCGTTATTCTGGAAGCTCCACTGAACTTGTACACCACGGGTGATCCTGCTGGTATTTCAATACTGGTGCCATAGCTTCCAGTATCATCACAACACTGAGTAACTTGTCAAATAAATAAATGATCTTTAAAAAATCCTTATTTAAAGGGCAAAGTAGTTTAAATTATTTTCCCAGGTAATGAATGACTCAAGCCATTCCCTAAATCCATTTAATTTAGACATACAGAATCACAAAGTTTTGAGGTGGAATAAGCTTCAAGATACCATCTGGTCCAGCTGAGATATTAACTTCCCACCTCACACATGGGAGCCCTGGTGGCATAGTGGTTAAGTGCTACGGCTGCTAACTAAAAGGTCAGCAGTTTGAATCCAGCAGGTGCTCCTTGGAAACCCTATAGGGCAGTTCTACTCTGTCCTACAGGGTTGCTATGAGTTGGAATCAACTCGACAGCTATGGGTTTAGTCTTTTTTTTTTTTGATCTCACACATGAGGCAGCCAGGGCCACAAACCAAACATGTCCTGAACTGTTATGAAATCTTTTTCTATATAATTTCTGGAAATTAAGCTGTATCAATAAGTCTGTATAAATTCACAAGAAAAGAAGGATGGTATACATATATCGTCATCTGCCAAATTTGAGAGACTACCATCTCGGGAGGTATCATAGTAGGCATTCACTATCCATCTGTCAGTTTCTTTTACTTTTTAGGTGAGAGATTTATGGAAAATTACTTAATCTGTCTTAATCTATTTCCTCATCTGCAAAATTGGCATTGTTCCATCTTTCTTCAGGCCTCTAATTGAGAAGTAAATATGATAATGTACATAAAATGCTCATCAGAGTGTCTGGCTCATAGTAAACATTTGATAAATGGCATTTGTTAAAATTAAGGTAGGAAAGGACTTCAGAACATGGTAAATATTATCATAAGATAAAATTTTCACTATTTCAACCAAAAACCAAAGGGGAAATTCTTGCTGTGATTTTCCAGGTCTCAGATTCATCCCCAAACTATCATTTCAACCTTTTTACCAATGACTTCCCAGGAAGACCATTTACCTTCAGAAGCGAAGCTGTCCTCCCCCTATGCCTGTTCAGTCCTGTCCCTGAGAATTTATAAAGTAGGTTCTATGGGTCCCTGGGTGATGCAAACAGTTAAGCACTTGACTACTAACCAGAAAACTGGAGATTTGAGTCCACCCAGAGGTGCCTTGGAAGAAAGGCCTGGTGATCTACTTCTGAAAATTCAGCCAATGAAAACCCTACAGAGCTCAGTTCTACTCTAACACACATGGGGTCACCAGGAGTCGGAGTTAACTTGATGGCAACTTATTTCTGTTGTTGTTGTTTTTTAATATACATATGGGAACCACAGATCCCAAATTTTCTAGAACAATGTTTATTTTTTTCACCCTTCTCAACCTACACGGCAAACAGTCTCAATTTGGGAGTCAGAAAATAGACTCACCAAACATACAGGCTGTCACTTGTTTTCTTGCTCTGTGCATTGTTAAAAATACAATGCCACTCTGGACTTTCACTTGTGTCTGGATTATAGGGGGGAAAAAAAAAAGAATAAAATAACGCTAGGACCCATGCCTCTTGCTATGCCTTTCTTGTTGTTCTTGTGTGCTGTCAAGTCAACTTGGACTCATAGTGACCCCATGTGACAGAGTAGAACTGCCCCATAGGGTTTTCTTGGCTGTAATCTTTATGGAAGCAGATCAGCGGGTCTTTCTCCCACGAAGCTGTTATGTGGGTTCGAACCGCTGACCTTTTAGTTAGCAGCCGAGTGCTTAACCGTTGCCCCACCAAGCCATGCCTTTAGCCTGCCCTTTCACTCATAAAATAAACGTGGTGGGTTTATGGAAGCAAAGGGTCTAAGAGTGCTGTTCAAGTAAAGTTTATTGCAGCAAAGTCTTTATAGGCCTGTAGATCTTCCACTTGATGTAGATCCATGCAAATGAATCTCCTTACTTAGTTATTTAATTTTATCTTTTCAGGTACAAATAGGTGATAATACTTATATTCACCTGAAGATATTCAAAAGTCTGCCTGGAGAAAATCAGTCTTTGACACTTATTGGTTACCAGACTGGCAAAAGCAAGCATGATGAGCTGAAGAGCTTTTAGAGACATGTTCCAAAAGTTGTCTGATTCTTTCCACTGGCTACTGATGAATGGTTCCTGCTAACAAATATAACTCAAAAAACAAGCATTGTTGTTCAAATAAATTGATGTCTTCAACTATTTCTCATTTATCGTAATAAACAGTAATGACCTTTTCCTTCTCAAAATCAGTGTTATTGCTTCGCTGTAGCTATTCCATACAAATTCATGTTAAATGGAAATCTTACAAAAATTAGCCAGGCCTAATGCAACTGGTGGGGCCCTGGTGGCATAGCGGTTAAGAGTTCTGCTGCTAACCAAAAGGTCGGCACTTCAAATCCACCAGCCACACCTTGGAAACCCCATGGGGAAGTTCTACTCTGTCCTATAGGGTCGCTATTAGTCAGAATCCACTTGATGGCAACAGGTTTGGTTTTAATGCAACTGGCTAAAGGATAGATAGAACCAACCCCCACCCCGCCACCACCACAGTTAGACTACATTATGGGCTATCAGTTAACCAACCTCTTTATTTTCTGTGGCTGCTGAGCACCCAACATTTCTTCTCCACCCTCACATTTTGAAATTAAATCAGGTAGTTTTAAAAATACTTTTTTTATTTTGAAACAATCTCAAACTTACAGAAAATTTGCAAAAAAAAAAGTGTTTTCCAAGACATTTGAAGGTCAGTTACCTACAGTGATGTCCCATCACCAAAAATATTTTTCTGTGCATTTCCTACAAACACCGGAAGCATTTGATATCCACCATCATCCACTTAACGGATGCATGAACAAGCTCCTTAACAGCTGGTTATTTTATACTATCGCTCTTTTCTCCTTCTTTTACATCCAACAATTATTTGGGATTACTAGAGTAATAAAAATGACACAGAGCTCCATGGGATAACCTATTGAGAAAGGGCATTCGAAAGCAGGTTGGCCAGTTAAGGCTTATCAAAATAAAGGATCAAGCCCCCACCACCACCACCACCAAAAAGAGGCCTGTCTTCCTTTAGAAAAATCACATTGCAACTAAAGAAAAAGTTAAATTTCTGAAACATTTTGTAACCTGACCCTACAAATGCCAGTAAATTTCCATTAGTCCTTAAACTAGCCCATGCCAGATTTGGCCCACCCCACATGGGCAGAAGCGCCAGCTGTGACTGCTAATTGACCTCAGCAAAGGACGCAGCAACAGGAGGAACGAATCAGAAGGAAAATCATCACCCGGACCCTATTCCAAAGTGAGAGGTACAACAAGAACCAGGTGACCTCCTGTTTCCTGGCCACCTTCTAGAATTTTCCCTCCCCATTATGCCTCCTGTGCGGCCACCATCTTGCTACCCAAATCACATATAAGTCCTGCTTCCCTGTAGCTCAGGGAGTCGGATCTGAGGAACTTCCTCCAGCTTCTTGCTCTGCGTATTTCAATATAGTTACTTTCTTTCTCAAAGATTAGTGTCCAGATAATTGGCAAGTCTGAGCGCACCAGACGAGGATTCCCCTTCCTGGGTTCGGTGATAACTTTCCCCACCAGATTTGAGGTGGCATCTGTGAGCAAGAATTTGTACTCTCTGGTAAAAATGATTTTGCCTGACCTCAAAGAAAGAGACTGAAAGAATCTCCTCTTCCCTTGCAGATGTCGCAGGTCTTACCCTAGCTGTCTGTCAGACACTCTCAGAATTCTCTGCCACAGATTATGTTTTTAACTGACTGATATTGGGCCCAGTGAAGATTCAGAGGGTATGATTTTGTCAAGGGTTTGTAGTTAATGCCTGCTCTGTTCTCTCTTGGGAAACAGATTGCCTCACCTACCTGAGGGACTGAATTGATCATTTTCTGCCTGGTTTCTCAGCTGGGAGAAGGCCAAAGACTCACCCTGGGCCCTAGAGGCTCCTGAGGCTTCCCTTGTGGGCATGGCTGAGAAGAGGTTGTCCTGATGGAAGAACTGTATCCTGAGCATTCCTGAACCTGAATTGTAACCTATTACTTCCCTAATAAACCCCACAATCCTGAGTACTATCTGTGAGTTCTGTGTGGCCATTGCAATGAATTACTGAACCCAGAAGTAGAGAGTGTCATGAGAAGGACGGTTGGTGACAGAATTGGTAAAAAGATTGGTGAGAGGTGGCATGTCAGACCTCTGCCTAGGAATCAGCCTTGGGCAGTTGACGCTAATAATGATTCTCTTCCCTCCTGGTGGAAACCCTGGTGGCGTAGTGGTTAGGTGCTATGGCTGCTAACCAAAAGGTCAGAAGTTCAAATCTACCAGCACTCCTGGGAAAACTCTATGTGGCAGTTCTACTCTGTCCTATAGATTTGCTATGAGTCAGAATCAACTCGATGGCAATGGGTTTGGTTTTGTTTTTTTTTTCCTCCATGTGAAGTTAAAGGGGGAGGTCAGACGCCACTGCCATGCCGTTTTTACAGTGGGGCCTGGTCTTCTCCAGCCTTTCCTTACCAGAGTCTCCCAAGATTCTTCTCCCAAATTTGGCAATCATGCAAAGTACTTACAATGATGCCTAATTCATAATAAGCACTCAGCAAATGAGCTATTATTATTATTATTGTTACACTTTTTATTTATTGAACAAATATTTGAATACCTTATCACTTATGGGTTGCATTCAGTTACATGTAACAGAATCCCAGCTATAGAGGCTTAACCAAATAGGTGAACCACTACTATTAACAACCTGAATGAATGGTTTAAAACCCTTGGCCTCACATAGTAACTTGTCTGGAGGCAGGTAGCCCAGGGCTGGAAGGGCAGCTCCACAACGCCACCAGGGATCCAGTCTCCTTCTACCTTTCTGTTGGGCCAACCTTAACATGTGGCTTTTATCTTCACGTTTATCACCTGGTAGACAAATAATTAGTTCCCATCCTAGGCACTTCCAGCCTCCTCAACCACACCCCAGGTAAAAAGGAGGAGGAGGAGGCAATAAGGAGGAAGGGGCAGCGTCTTTACCAGGAAAGTAAAAGTTTCACAGATATGCTTCTGCTTAAATCACTGTCTTAGTCACCCAGTGCTGCTACAAAAGAAACACCACAAGTGGATGACTTTAACAAAGAGAAATTGATTTCTTCACAGTCAAGTAGGCTAAAAGTCCAAATTCGGGGTGTCAGCTTCAGGGGAAGGCTTTCTCTCTGTCGGCCTTCTCATCAATGTTCGCCCAGACTAGGAACTTCTCTGCGCAGGGACCCCGGTCCAAAGGATGCACTCTTTCTTGATGGTATGAAGTCACTCCCCCCCTTCTCTCTGCTCACTTCTGTCTTTTATATCTCAAGAGATTGCCTCAGGACACAATCCAATCTTGTAGATTGAGTCCTACCTCACTAACACAACTGCCACCCATTCTCCCTCATTAACATCATAGAGGCAGGATTTACAACATATAGGAAAATCACATAATACCAGGAATCATGGTCCAGCCAAACTGGTACACATATTTTTTGGAGGACATAATTCAATCCATGACAATCTCATTGTTACCTGGGGCTACAAGGGAGACTGGGCTCACTGCCACCCTACACAAAACCCAGATTCTGTTGTGTAAGGAAGCAGAAATGGATCTAAGGGAGGAAACGAGCAGTGTCCCCCAGGCACCGAGGACCACAGTGCCAGCCCCCAAGAACTGTGGGGAAAGGGGAAACCAGACATTTAACAGTGTGATAAATATCATGAGAGAGGTGCTGTCATATGAGCACATAAAAGGGACACCTAATCACAAAAGGTTGGCAGCTCAGACCCACCCAGAGGCACCTCAGAAGACAGGCATGGTGATCTGCTTCTGAAAGGTCACAGCCTTGAAAACTCTATGGAGTAGTTGCACTCTGCACACATGGGGTCACCATGAGTCAGAATCGACTCCCTGGCAACTAACAACAACAGTTTGTATTTGAGAGATAGGAAAGGCTTGCTGAAGGAAGTGATGACATGAAGCCCAGGTAGAGTTGGCCAGGGAAGAGAGAGCACGTGCAGAAGCTCAGAGATGAGACTGGATTTTTTCTGGGAACAGAAAATAAGTAGTTTAGTATTGGTGGGGAATACAGTGGTGCAGTGGTTTAAGAGCTCAGCTGCTAACCAAAAGGTTAGCAGTTCGAATCCACCAGCCGTTCCTTGGAAACCCTATGGGGCAGTTCTACCCTGCCCTATAGGGTCGCTATGAGTTGGAATCGACTTAACCGTAACAGGTTTGGGTTTTTTTTAGCATGCTGTAGAGAGCCGTGAGACTGGAGGTAAGCCGGAGCCAGAGTATGACGAACTTCCTAAACCATTTTAAGGAATTTGTACTTATCTTCAAGGCAGTGAGAAGCCACTAAGGGAATTTAAGCAGGAAACACATGCTTGCTAGTTTTAAAAACTGGACTGAAGAAATAATCTTATATCATATGATTTATATATATATAACCCGTTGCCACCGAGTCGATTCCGACTCATAGTGACCCTGTAGGACAGAGTAGAACTGCCCCATAGGGCTTCCAAGGAGTGGCTGGTGCATTCAAACTGCCGACCTTTTGGTTAGCAACCTTAGCACTTAACCACTAGTCAAACTGCAGACCCTTTGGTTAGCAGCCATAGCACTTAACCACTACACCACCAGGGTTTCATATATATATATAATGTAGCAATTATCTTTAAGTGCCAGTGGATTAGTTCTCCCTTCTCAATGTGCCAGGAGACCTACAAATTCACCTAGGCCCACATCCCCTCCCCTTTTACGGGGTGTCCTCAGGTGTTCCCTGCACTCAGAAGCCAAGAGCTACCTTCGGTTAAACCTTGTTAAAATGTTGGGTTTCCTCCCAAACATGATGGAATAAAATTAAACTTGTCCTAGAAATGTAGCTCCTGTCAGAACTGATCACTTTTTGACTACTTTCTTCATTTTTTATTTTTATTTATTTATTTATTTATTTTTTAATATATTTTATTGTACTTCAGGTGAAAGCTTACAGAGCAAATAGTTTCTCATGAAATAGTAGTACACATGTTGTTCTATGACATTGGTTAACAACCCCACAACGTATTAAGCCTCTAAATTCTCAACCGTTTTTTTTGATGAAAATTACAGATGGCCAAAGATACACCGTTTCAAAAATTTCTACATTCACAGTTCAGTGACATTGACTACGCTCTTCCAACTGTGCTGTTATTCTCACTTAAGATGAAGGCTTACAGAAAAAATAGTTTTTCATTTAACAGTTACTACACATGTTGCCCTATGACAATGGTTAACAATCTCACAGCACATCAAGAATATCCTTACTCCACCTTGTGTTCCCTATCTCCAGGGGGCTTCCTTGTCCCCTTCTGTCTTCTGGACCTTGTCAGTGGACTATTGTACCTCTTTAGTCTCATTTGTTTATTTATTTATTTTTATTTTATTTAAACACCATTTCAAAACTTTTTACTTACACATTTAAGTGATATTGACTATGCTCTTCCAATTGTGCTGCCATTCTCGCCCAAGATGAAGGCTTACAGGACAAAACAGCCTCCCATTTAATAGTTACTACAAATGTTGCCCTATAGCAGTGGTCAACAATCTCACAATACATCGACAGTGTCCTTATTCAATTTGTGTTCCTTATCATCAGTTTCCTACTCTCCCTCTGCCTTCTGGCCCTTGTCACCGGACTCCTGTACATCGTTAGTCCCATTTAGTTTTACTGGGGTGTCCATTCCCAGGCTTAACATCGAACCTTGAAGGTAACTTCCCCTCTGAGCTGAAAGGGTGTCTGGGGGCCACACTCTCGAGGTTTCTCTAGTATTCTTTAGGCCAGTATATCTGGTCTTCTTTTTTTTTTTTTTTTGGGGAGTTAAAATTATGCTCTACATCCTACTCCAGCTCTGCCCAGAACCCTCTGTTGTGATCCTGGTCAGAGGAGTCATTGGTGGTAGCCGGGCACCATCCAGCTGTACTGGGCTCAGTCCCGTGGAGGCCTTGGTAGCTGTGGACCATTAGTCCTTCGGACTAATCTTTTCCTTGTATCCTGTTCTCTTCGTTCTCCCTTGTTCCTGAAGGGATGAGATCAGTGGAGTATCTTAGATGGCCGCTTATAGGCTTTTAAGACCCCAGACACTACTCACCAAGGTAGAATGTAGAGCATTATCTTTATAAGTAGTGTCATGCCAATTGAGCTAGATGTTCCCCGAGATCATGGTCCCCAGAGCCCTCCGTCCAACAACTCAGTCCCTCGGGGGGTTTGGATGTGTCTATAGGGCCTCCATGACCTTTCCTTGTGCAGGTTGTGTTAGTTTCCCCCGTACTATGTACTATCTCATCTCTCACCCAAGTTACCACTTACCTATTACCTATTTAGTATCCCCCCCCCCTCCCATCCCTGGTAACCAACAAGGATTGTTACATTTTGCATGTGAATTTTTTCATGGGTTTTTACAATAGAGGTCTCATACAATATTTGTCCTTTTGTGATTGACTTATTTCACTCAGCATGATGTCCTCCAGTTTCATCCATGTTATGAGATGGTTCACCAATTCATTGTTCTTTCTCGTTGCATAGTACTCCATTGTGTGTATGTACCATAGTTTGTGTATCCATTCGTCTGTTGATGGACATCGAGGTTGTTTCCACCGTTTTGCTATTGTGAATAATGCTGCCATGAACATAGGTGTGCATATGTCTATTCGAGTGATGACTCTTATTTCTCTAGGATATATTCCTAGGAGTGGGATTGCTGGATCGAATGGTACGTCTATTTCTAGCTTTCTGAGGAAACGCCATATCATTTTCCAAAATGGCTGTATCATTTTGCATTCCCACCAGCAGTGTATAAGAATTCCCGTCTCCCCGCAGCCCCTCCAACATTTGTTATTTCCAGTGTTTTTGATTCGTGCCAGTAATGCCGGGGTGAGATGGTATCTCATTGTGGTTTTAATTTGCATTTCTCTAATGGCTAGTGATCGTGAGCATTTCCTCATGTGTCTGTTGGCCATTTGAATGTCTTCCTTGGTGAAGTGTCTGTTCATTTCCTTTGCCCATTTTTTGATAGGATTGGTTGTCTTTTTGTTGTAGAGGTGTTGGATTTTCTCGTAGATTATGGAGATTAGACCTTTGTCTGACTTGTACTGTCCAAAAATTTTTTCCCAGTCTGTAGGTTCTCTTTTAACTCTTTTGGTGAAATCTTTTGAAGAGCATAGATGTTTGATTTTTAGAAGATCCCAATTATCTAGTTTATCTGTTGGGTTTTTTGTGTTGATGTTTATGGTTTGTATCCTGTTAATGCCATGTATTAAGGTCTGAAGTGTTGGTCCTATTTTTTCTTCTATGAATTTTATAGTTTGAGGCTTATTATATTCAGGTCTTTGATCCATTTTGAAGTAGTTTTTGTATATGGTGTGAGGTATGGGTCCTGTTTCATTTTTCTACAAATGGATATCCAGTTTTGCCAGCACCATTTGTTAAAAAGACTGTCTTTTCCCCATTTGATGTATTTTGGGCCCTTGTCAAAAATCAGGTGACCGTAGGTGGATGGATTTACATCTGAGTTCTCAATTCTGTTCCATTGGTCAATGTCTCTGTTGTTGTACCAGTACCAGGCTGTTTTGAGTACTGTAGCTGTATAGTAGGTTTTCAAGTCAGGTAGTGTGAGTCCTCCAACTTTATTCTTCTTCTTCAGTAGTGCTTTACTTATTCGAGGTTTCTTCCCTTTCCATATAAAGTTAATAATTAGTTTTTCCATCTCTTTGAAGAATGTTGTTGGTATTTGTATCGGAATTGCATTGTATTTGTAAATTGCTTTAGGTAGAATTGCCATTTTCATAATGTTGAGTCTGCCTATCCATGAGCATGGTATGTTTTTCCATTTATGTAGATCCCTTTGGGTTTCATGCAGCAGTGTTTTGTAGTTTTCTTTGTATAGGTCTTTTATATTCCTGGTCAGATTTATTCCTAAGTATTTTATCTTTTTAGGGGCTATTGAAAATGGTATTGATTTCCTGATCTCCTTTTCATCGTTCTCTTTACCGGTGTATAGGAATCCAACTGATTTTTGAATGTTTATCTTGTATCCTGCTACTCTGCTGAATCTTTCTATTACTTCCAGTAAATTTCTCGTGGAGTCTTTAGGGTTTTCTATGTATAGTATCATATCATCTGCAAACAGGGAGAGTTTAACTTCTTCATTACCAATTTGGATGCCCTTTATTTCTTTTTCTTGCCTTACTGCTCTAGCTAGAACTTCCAGCACAATGTTAAATAGGAGTGGTGATAAAGGGCATCCTTGTCTTGTTCCTGTTTTCAGGGGGAATGTTTTCAGCCTTTCTCCATTAAGAATGATGTTGGCTGTTGGTTTTGCATAGATGCCCTTTATTATGTTGAGAAATTTCCCTTCTATACCTATTTTATTGAGAGCTTTTATCAGGAATGGGTGTTGGACTTTGTCAAATGCCTTTTCTGCATCAATTGAGATAATCATGTGATTTTTTTCTTTCCTTTTATTTATGTGGTGGATTACGTTGATGGATTTTCTAATGTTAAACCATCCTTGCATACCTGGTATGAATCCTACTTGGTCGTGGTGTATTATTTTTTTGATATGATACTGAATTCTATTGGCTAGAATTTTGTTCAGAATTTTTGCATCTATATTCATGAGAGATATTGGTCTGTAATTTTCTTTTTTTGTGATGTCTTTGCCTGGTTTTGGTATCAGCGTTATGCTGGCTTCATAGAATGAATTTGGAAGTGTTGCTTCCTCTTCTATGCTCTGAAATAACTTGAGTAGAACTGGTACGAGCTCTTCTGTAAATGTTTTGTAGAATTCTCCAGTGAAGCCATCTGGGCCAGGGCTTTTTTTGGTTGGGAGTTTTTTTATTACCTTTTCAATCTCTTCTCTTGTTATGGGTCTGTTCAGATTTTCAATATCACTTTGTTGTAGTTTGGGTAGGCCGTATGTTTCTAGAAATTTATCCATTTCCTCTAGGTTTTCAAATTTGTTGGAATATAGTTTTTCATAATATTCTGTTATAATCCTTTTTATTTCAGTTGGGTCTGTTGTAATGTCCCCCATTTCATTTCTTATTTGGGTTATTTGTGCCCTCTGCTGCTTTTCTTTTGTCAGTCTGGCCAGTGGTTTGTCGATTTTGTTGATTCTTTCAAAGAACCAACTTTTGGTTTTGTTGATTCTTTCTATTGTTTTTCTGTTCTCTATTTCATTGATTTCTGCTCTGATCTTTACTATTTCCTTTCTTCCGGTGGTTGTAGGCTTTTTTTGTTGTTCTCTTTCTATTTGTTTGAGTTCTGTAGTTAATGTTTTGATTTTGTCCCTTTCTTCTTTTTTGATATGTGCATCTATTGCTATAAATTGTCCTCTGAGGACTGCCTTTGCTGTGTCCCAAACGTTTTGGTATGATGTGTTTTCATTTTCATTTGATTCTAGGAATTTTTTAATTCCATCTCTGATTTCTTCTATTACCCATTGATGTGTAAGCAGATTATTATTCAGTTTCCATGTGTTTGATTTTTTTTCCTTGCTCTTTCTAGTGTTAATTTCTACCTTGATGGCATTGTGGTCAGAGAAGATACTGTGAATTATCTCAGCATTTTGGATCTTGTTGAGGATTGCTCTGTGGCCTAAGATGTGGTCTATTCTGGAGAACGTTCCATGTGCATTGGAAAAGAATGTGTACTTTGCAGCGGTTGGATGGATTGTTCTATATATGTCTATGAGGTCCAGTTGGCTGATTGTGTCCTTTAGGTCTTCTGTATCTTTGCTGAGTTTCTTTTTAGTTGTTCTGTCCTTTACTGAGAGTGGTGTGTTGAAGTCTCCTACTATTATTGTGGAACTGTCAATTTCTCTTTTCAGTGCTGTTAGAGTTTTTTTTATGTATTTTGGAGCCCTGTCATTGGGTGCATAGATATTTATTATGGTTATGTCTTCATGATGGATCATCCCCTTAATCATTATATAGTGTCCTTCTTTGTCTTTTATGGTAGATTTTGTTTTAAAGTCTATTTTATCTGAGATTAGAATTGCCACTCCTGCTCTTTTTTGATAGTTGTTAGCTTGATATATTTTTTTCCAACCTTTGATTTTTAATAAATTCACATCTTTGTTTCTAAGATGTGTCTCTTGTAGACAGCAAATAGATGGATCCTGTTTTCTTATCCATTCTGCCACTCTCCGTCGCTTTATGGGTGCATTGAGTCCATTTATGTTCAGTGTAATTATTGATAGATGTGAGTTTGTTGCTGTCATTTTGTAGTGCTTTTTTTTGTGATGCTGAAGTTTTCTTTGTTCTTCTTACTCTCTTGTGCTGAGTTCCTTTTGTTTGTGGATTTTGTGTTCATTTCTTTTGTTTTTGTAGGTTTTGTTTTTGTTGAGACTTTATGTTTTTCGTCTTTATTTTTATGAGTTGGTTTGTTAACTTTTTTTGTGGTTACCATGAATTTTACCCTTATCTTTATAATTTTGAAGCAGTCTACCGTTACTTGGTATCGCCTTGCCTTCTTCTCCTTTAGAAGGTTCTATACCTATGCCGTTTGTTCCCTCTTTCATTGTTTTGATGTTGTTGTCATCCTTTGATTGATTTCTCTGATTCCCTGTTGTATATCTTTTGTTTTTGGAAAGTCGTCTGTAGTTCAGTTCCTAGAATGGTATCTGGTTCATGTGAACCTGCGTCCTAGGTCCTAGGTCCTGCCTGAGGGCTTAAGCTGTTTGTCCTCAGATCGAAGAACTCCCTTTAATAATTCTTGTAAGTTTGGTTTGACTTTTGCATATTCCTTTAGTTTCTGTTTATCTGGAAATGACCTAATTTCACCATCAAATCTGAATGAGAGTTTTGCAGGGTATATTATTCTTGGCTGACAATTTTTTTCTTTCAAGATTTTATATATGTCATCCCATTGCCTTCTTGCCTGCATGGTTTCTGCTGAATAATCTGAGCTTAGTCTTATTGTTTCTCCTCTGTATGTGACTTCTTGTTTTTCACGAGCTGCTCTCAGGATTCTTTGTTTGTCTTTAGTTTTAGCGAGTGTGAATATGACATGTCTTGGTGATTTTCTTTTGGGGTCTCTTCTATATGGGGTTCGTTGAGCTTCTTGGATGACCAGCTTTTCATCTTTCATGATATTGGGAAAGTTTTCTGTCAGCAGTTCCTCAATGATCCTCTCTGTGTTTTCTGTTTTCTCCCCCTGTTCTGGTATGCCAATCACTCGTAAGTTTTTGCTTTTAATTGTGTCCCACATAACTCTCAGGGTCTCTTCATTTTTCTTTGTTCTTTTTTCTGAGTTTTCCTGAAACAGAGTTGTATCCAAGTGTTTGTCTTCAGTTCCACTAATCCTGTCTTCCATGGTTTCAAATCTACTTCTCAGCCCTTCTATGACACCGTCCATTTCTGAAATCTTGTTGTTTATCTTTTGGATTTCTAATTGTTGTTTTTGTATAATTTCGAGTTGTGAATTTATTTTGGCATTTTGTTCTTGCATCATCTTCCTGAATTCTTCCAATTTTTTGTCTGTATTTTCCATAAATTTGTCTATTTTTTCCTCATGTTTGTCAGCTTTTTGCCTCAGTTCTTGGAAAATTCCGAGTATTAGTGATTTGAGTTCCGTATCAGGTACTTCTAGTGCATTTTCTTCCACAGGAGAGTTATCTGGTGTTTTAATTTGGACGCCTATTGGAGCCATCTTGTCTTGTTTTTGTAAATGTTTTGATATTGTTTGCTGTTTTCGGGGCATTCAGTAGATATTTCTCTCGTTTATTGATTGTAGATTTTTTTTTTTTTCGTTCTTGTGGTACAGCTGGGCAGATCTAGTTGAGGAGGAGCCACTGGGATGGGTTGCTTGTGGCACTCACCGCAGCCACCAGGACGGTCGGTAGTCAGTGCTGGGCAGGTTCCAATAGGGCGTGCCTGCACCGCTTGGTGATGTGATGTCTAGTGCACGGTGCAGGTAGGTAGGGTGCAGCGGGAAGATGGTTATGTGTGAAGCTAAGCTGGATATGGGAGAGAGGAGAGAGGAGGAGGAGCAAAAAGCGTACAAACATAAAAGAATGCTAGGGGAGCTTGTCGTTGGAATGTACAGATGAGAGACTATGGGATGGAGGAAACCAGAAGGGGGAAGAGAAAGAAAAGGAAAGAATGACCAAATAAAAATCAGAAAAGTTAAAGAACTGCAAAGTTCCCAGGGATCCCACCGATGCAGCTATGAGGTCTGGGGGAGTCGGTCTCAATTTTCACAGCTCAGCCTGGCCAGAAGGTACAGAGGCATACATCGCCTGGAATTCAGGGATCAGAAAGAGAAGGAAGAGATAGAGAGACAAGAAATTAAGCAATGAAGAAAGACAAAAGAGAAAAAGAGGTAAAAGATGACAAAACTAATCAAAAAAGGAAGAAAAATAAAATTGAGAGAAAAAAAAAAAAGGGCAACACCAGCAGTCAGTGCCTACAAATGGGACCCAGAGAGCCCCCACTCAGGGGCGCGAATTCCAAGAAGCCGGTAGTCTCGGGGTTAAGTGACCGTGGCCACGGGAAGCAGAGGGGCCAACGAACAAAGGCCCCAGGATCCCACCCGCGCGGGAGCCCAGACCTGGAAACAGCCACACGCCCGAACGCAGCCCTACAGCCCCGCAGGAGAGAGCAGAGACAGCACTCGGAACCAGGCACCCAGGCAAAAGGAGGGGGAGGCGGCAGAAAAAGGCTCGCTAGCGGCCAGCAAACGGCTCCCAGAAAGCCCCCCGCCCGGGCGCGCGGAATCCAAGCACCGGCGCCCCCCAGCTCAGGGACTCCGGCCACGGAAAGCAGAGGGGTGAACAAACAAAGGCCCCGGGATCCCACCCACGCGGGAGCCCAGACCTGGAAACAGCCACACGCCGGCACGCAGCCCTACAGCCCCGCAGGAGAGAGCAGAGACGGCACTCGGAACCAGGCACCCAGGCAAAAGGAGGGGGAGGCGGCAGAAAAAGGTTCGCTAGGTGCCGGCAAACGGCTCCCAGAAAGCCCCCAGCCCGGGCGCGCGGAATCCAAGCACCGGCGCCCCCCTGCTCAGGGACTCCGGCCACGGAAAGCAGAGGGGCGAACGAACAAAGGCCCCGGGATCCCACCCACGCGGGAGCCCAGACCTAGAAACAGCCACACGCCCGCACGCAGCCCTACAGCCCCGCAGGAGAGAGCAGAGACGGCCCTCGGAACCAGGCACCCAGGCAAAAGGAGGGGGAGGCGGCAGAGAAAGGTTCGCTAGCTGCCAGCAAACGGCTCCCAGAAAGCCACCAGCCCAGGCGCGCGGAATCCAAGCACCAGCACCCCCCAGCCCAGGGACCCTGGCCACGGAAAGCAGGGGATCCCCAGCTGAGGCGGAGAGGGGTGGGTGGTGGGAAAGCGCGCACCGCAGTTTACCGGTCGTTCTGTCTCCGACCAGATGCTCTGCAAGGCTGCTCTCCCGTTTGCTGGTCTCCGATAGGAATCCAAGATGGTGGGTCCACGCTGCGTTAGCTGGTAAGGAATCTCTGCCTGAGTCTCTCCTCGCTCTCCGTTCTCTTTTAGTATTCTCACTCCGTTTGGTGTTTGGCTGAGTTCTTTATCTCTTCATTTGGTGTTCTAGGGTTTCAGGATTGTTGATTCTCTGTTAGGCTTAGTTTTTCGGATCTTTGCTGTGGAGGGACGGCGTGGTGTTTCTGCCTAGAGCGCCATCTTGCCCAGATCCCCTTTCTTCATTTTTTAATGTTCATGCTCAATTCTATAATAAGGATTTTTTTTTTTAAGTGAATCAACTATTCTACCAGGCTAAGTACACTGAGAAATCAGGAGTAATCAAAGTAATTCCTAACATGTTTGATTAGAGTGCCTAGCTCTAGGGAAAATATTCATTTTTCTTGATTAAAATGGACCACAGTGTACTATTCCTGGATGGTCTTAAGTAGTGTGACACATTAGCAGAGACTGCTGCAGAAGCTCTAGGTACGTTACTGCTCCATTTCCCAAACTGGCGTCTTTGAAGCACAACTTATGAAAGAGCATGACTTATTAGAAAATCTTAATTACTGTATATATTTGATACCATTTTAATCTCTAGTTTAATCTTTTCAAAGACTTCTCATTGTTGGCTGCCATCGAGTCACTTCTGACTCATAGCAACCCTATGTGGCAGAGAACTGTCCCATAGAGCCTTCTTGGCTGTAACCTTTACAGGAGCAGATCACCAGGTCTCTCTCCTGCAGAGACTAGGGCATTATAATATTCTCTAGTCAGGGACAGTGTCATTCGCAACCCACTCTCTACACTCATTCCTGATTCCCTGCTTTTTTGTGGCATAGAATTTTGTCACCTTTTAGTACACTGTATCAACAAACAAAACCAAACCTGCTACTGTCAAGTCGATTCCAACTCATAGCGACCCTTTAGGACAGAGTAGATCTGCCCCACAGGGTTTCCAAGGAGCGGCTGGTGGATTCAAAACTGCCGACCTTTTGGTTAGCAGCTGAGCTGTTGACCACTTTGCCACCAGGGCTCTGCACACTATATACTTAATTCTTTACTGTCTCCCCTCACTAAATATAAGCTTGTTGAGAGCAGGTATTTTTATGTGTTTTGTTCTGTGACATAACGGTAGTTGTTTCTTGGTATGGCTGTCTTCCGTCTTGCTGAGGAAGGGCCAGACTTTTCTCTGCACTTTTGCACATTATTTTTTTACTTCTTTTGGCTAAATCTTACCTATTCTTCCAGCAACAAAATCAAATCAACAAATTGTTGTAAGGCACCAACTACATGCAAGACATTTTGTTTCAGCGGGCGAATCAACTTTCAAGGGCAATACATAATTCACCTTTCTCTATATTTGAGACTTCGAATGCCATTCATCACAAACTAAATATACTAAATGTTGTTGTTAGGTGTTGTCAAGTCAGATCTGACTCATAACGACCCTATGTACAACAGAACAAAACACAGCCTGGTCTTGCACCATTCTCACAACTATTGCTATGTGGGAGCCCATTATTGCAGCCACTGTGTCAATCCATCTCGCTGACGGTCTTCCTCTTCTTCACTGACCCTCTACTTTACCAAGCATGATGTCCTTCTCCCGGGACTGGTCCCTCCTGAAAACATGTCCAAAGTAAGTGAGACGAAGTCACGCCATCCTCGCTTCTAGGGAGCATTGTTATGGATTGAATCGTGTTCCCCCAAAATATGTGTTGTAAATCCTAACCTCAATGCCTATGGTTATAATCCCACTTGGGACTAGGTTGTCTTTGTTATGTTAATGAGACAGGATTAGTGTGAGGTGTATTTTGAGTTAATCTCTTTTGAGATATAAAGGAGATTAAACAAGCAAGCAAGAGAAGCAGAGATGGGGGAAGAGAGGTGCCAAGCCCTATGAAGATCGCTCAGGAGCAGCTCAGAAGTGACAAGGACCTTCCTCCAGAGCTGACAGAAACCGTTCCCCTAGAACCAACAACCTGAATTCAGAATTCTAGCCTCTTAAACTGTGAGAAAATAAATTTGTTTGTTAAAGCCATCCACTTGTGGTATTTCTGTTACAGCAGCACTAGATAACTAAGACAAGCATTCTGGCTGTACTTCTTCCAAGACAGATTTGTTGGCAGCCCATGGTATATTCAGTATTCTTTGCCAACACTATAATTCAAAGGCATCAATTTTTCTTCGGTCTTCCTTATTCATTGCTCAGCTATCACATGCATATGAGGCAATTAAAAATACCATAGCTTGGGTCAAGCACACCTTAGTCCTCAAGGTAATATCTTTGCTTTTTAACACTTTAAAGAGATCTTTTGCAGTAGATTTGCCCATGCAATACATCGTTTGATTTCTTGACTGCTGCTTCCATGGGTGTTGATTGTGGATCCAAGTAAAATGAAATCCTTGACAACTCCAATATTTTCTCCGTTTATCATGATGTTGCTTATTGGTCCAGTTGTGAGGATTTTTTATGTTAAGGTGTAATCCACACTGAAGGCTGTGGTCTTTGATCTTCATCAGTAAGTGCTTCAAGTCCTCTTCACTTTCAGCAAGCAATGTTGTGTCATTTGCATACCACAGGTTATTAAATGCATCTTCCCCCAATCCGGATGCCACATTCTTCTTCATATAGTCCAGCTTCTTTTTATTTGCTCAGCATATTGATTAAGTGTGGTGAAGGGACACAAACCTGACACACACCTTTCCTGATTTTAAACCGTGCAGTATCCCCTTGTTTTCTGTTCAAACTGCCTCGTGGTCTATGTACATGTTCCACATGGGCACAATTAAGTGCCACTCGTCTGTCAGTTTGTTATACTATGGTGGCTTGCATGTTGCTGTGATGCTGAAAGCTGTGCTACTTGGTATTTCAAATACCAGACAGGTTTTGGCAGAGCTTCCAGACTAAGACAAATTAGGAAGAATATACTCAATAAGTATATTTATTTATACTAAAAGTCATGTGAATCAGAATTGACTCAATGGCGACTAACACCACATGCCACACTACCATAATTTTCGTAAGTTCTGCTATACTGGAATGACTTAGGCATCCTACTAACATAATTAAGGAGTCCTGGTGATACAGCCCATAAGCACTTGGCTAAATAACTGAAAGATTGTCAGTTCGAACCCACCTAGTGGCTCCGAGGGAGAAAAGACCAGGCGATCTGCTTCCATCAAGATTACTGCCTAGAAAACCCTATGGGGCAGTTTACTTTGTCATATGGAGCCAATGAGTTGAAAATCGACTCCGATGGCACTTAACAACTAAATAATTGATTAGCAAGACAGATGGTATTTTAGCAGAACTGAAATTCAGCAAAGGCTGTTATGAATAAGAGTCTGAATTCCCTCCTGAGCAACAGCACCAGGAAGATCTTGAAGTCCTATTTTTATTCTTGCATTCATCCTTTCAATTCACTCATCCATCCGATAATGATTAAACAACTATTGTCAGGCACCTTTCATTAATAAGCAAGTCTTATAGAAAATCTTTTTCACTGCTGGCACCTAGGAAATTTTTCCTTTTGAGAAGACTAGATTATCATCTCCACAAAAGTAGATCTTATTTATCAATAACCCCAACAACTAAGTGACTGACCCACAATAAGTGCTCAAAAAAAGTTGTTGAAAGAACAGTGGGCACTTTACACCTTTATTGCTTTTTCCCAAGCACATAATCTATGAGCATCTACATTTTGAAGACATAGGTCTACCAGTTACCTAGTTGATCGATCTAACTGTGCTAGAGACATGCAGCTTGTGTTTAGATCATTGTAGTACACAGAATCCTAAAATGGTCCCAAATTTTCCCACCCTAAACCACTAGGAGCCCTGATGGCACAATGGTTAAGTGCTCAGCTGTAACTGAAAGGTCAGCAGTTTGAACCCACCAGCACACTTAGTCCTCAAAGTGACATCTTTGCTTTTTAACACTTGAAAGAAGTCTTTTGCAGCAGATTTGCCCAACACAATGCGTCATCTGATTTCTTGACTGCTGCTTCCATGGGCGTTGATTGTGGATCCAAGTAAAATGAAATCCTTGACAACTTCAGTATTTTCTCCGTTTATCATGATGTTGCTTATTGGTCCAGTTGTGAGGATTTTTGTTTTATGTTGATGTGTAATCCATACTGAAGGCTGTGGTCCTTAATCTTCATCAATAAGTGCTTCAAGTCCTCTTCATTTTCAGCAAGCAAAGTTGTGTCATCTGCCTTTTGCAGGTTGTTAATGAGTCTTTCTCCAATCCTGATGCTGCATGTTCTTTTTCATATAGTCCAGCTTCTCGGATTATTTGCTCATTATACAGATTGCATAAGTATGGCGAAAAGACACAACCCTGACATACACTTTTCCTGACTTTAAACCATGCAGTATACCCTTGTTCTGTTCAGATGACTGACTCTTGGTCTAACCTTCCAATGAGCACAATTAAGTGTTCTGGAATTTCCACTCTTTGCGATGTTATCCATAGTGTTATGATCCACACAGTCGAGTGCCTTTGCATAGTCAATAAAACACAGATAAACATCTTTCTGGTATTCTTTGCTTTCAGCCATGATCCATCTGACATCAGCAACGATATCTCTCATTCCATATCCTCTTCTGAATCCAGCTTGTGGCAGAAAACAAAATCAACTAAACTCACTGCCATCGAGTCGATTTTGACTCATAGAACCCTACAGGACAGGGTGGAACTGCCCCGTAGAGTTTCCAAGGAGTGCCAGGTGGATTTGAACTGCCTACCTTTTGGTTAGCAGCTGTAGCTCTTAACTCCTATGCCACCAGGGTCAGAAATTCCAAATATGAGAAAGATATAATGCACTAGTGCTGGCTCGAAGATAAAGGGGCCACTCGTCAAGGAACGTAGGTAGCCTCTAGGAGTTGACAGCAGCCCGACAGCCAGCAAGGAAACAGGGACCTCAGCCCTACAACCACAAGGAAATGAACTCTGACAATAACCTAAATGAGCTTGAAAGCAGAATCTTCCCCAGAGACTCCAGATAAGAGGCCAGCCTGGCTGACACCTTGTGTTCAGCTTTGCAAGACCCTAAGCAGAGAACCCAGTTGAGCTTGACTTCTGACCTACAGAACTGTGATATAATAAATAGGTGTGGTTTTAAACTGCTAAATTTGTGGTAATTTGTTAAGTAGCAATAGAAAACTAATGAAATCATCCTGTATTAGAAAATGTTTTGTAGTGATAGAATTCTGCAATTACAGGTTTTTTACTGACTCATTTGAGTATTATTATGTAAGCTTTCCCCTGCCTTTCCCTTTTCTAAGTTTGTTTTCTCCAAGAAAAATTCCACCCAAAGTAGTTTTTACATCTGAAAACAAGATTAAGCCAAGGTACTAGGAAATCTCTGGACAGTGTCTACCTTATACTACTGCCCTTTTACTTACTAACAGTAAGTCCACAAAGACAAACAAACTCATCGGTGACCATAAAAGGTCTATGCTCAAGCAAATAGAATTTCTAAAAATCAAAAAGATATAATACAAATCAAATCAGATAATAAAATTGTGATCAAATTTTCTCATGAGAACTTCATGTCTCAACTTGGAAAACAATCAAATAAATACGCACTGAATCAGAAAATTATTTTAATAGTTACAAAACTTTTTTTACAGAATCAGTATAAAATAGCAGGTGATATCTCCATAATTATCAGAATTATTTATATTTGAGGTCTTGGCTAAGTGGGGCTGAAATCAACAAACGGTCTTGGACTGTTGGCTCAGAAATCATCCTAGGAAGCCCACCCTGTTGATGTCTGTCATGCTTAGCTCTTATGAGATGACCCGGTCCTTTAAAAAACAGTATCTTTTCTTTATTCATTCTTTGGAGGCTTGAAGTGAATTCGGCAGCGTTCGTTAAACACCTAATATATTTAAACAGAAACAAAAGTCATTGAGTCATCCTGAGTACATCAGGCCTGGAACTAAATTTAATGTGACATAGTTCAGGAGGATATTACTCTTTTTGTTCCAGATTAAAAGATTTAGGAAACAGAGGGGTTTCCTCATCAGTTCAAACTGATTTACGAGGTACTAAGTGTACAGAGGAAACCCTGGTGGCGTAGTGGTTAAGAGCCACAGCTGCTAACTAAAACGTCAGAAGTTCGAGTCCCCTAGGCGCTCCTTGGAAACTCTATAGGGCAGTTCTGTTCTGTCCTATAGGGTTGCTATGAGTCAGAATCAACTTGATGGCAATGGGTTTGGTTTTGGTTTAAGTGTATGGAGGCCGTGATATCCATTTACAAGACAACTTTAATATTTTAATGAAATTTTAATTACTCAAGGAAAAATCATCAAGAGTCAGCTTACTTACTATCTAAAAAACATTTCAGTTCCATATTCTTGAGATAGTTTAGACAATTACACAAAAAAATACCTAAAATAAGTTTAAGATAAAGCTTTATTTCCCTTCTTTTAAAATAAATTTTATTTAGATATTTGCTGTGCTTTTCTAAAGGTGCACCAGATCCTTCTCGCAACTGGATATACCTGACAGGTAGACCAGTCCTGTGCTGTGTTGTGTGAATTGTTTTTCTCTATTTATCTTGCTCCCTAAAAATCTACGTAAAATATTATATCATAAATGTTAAAAGACCTCTCTGTGACTAAATGCCTGTCAAATTAGGACTGGTTAAATAAAAATTTTGTCACAGCCATTCAGTGTTTTACAACGCAAGCTTACAAAAGAGTAAGAAAGCGCTTTATGTTCCGATTTGAAAAGATCGCCAAGATATATTAAAGGGAAAAAATAAGGTGTGTATGGCACCTTTCCATTTGTGTAACAAAGGGGAAAATGAATACAAATATATATTAGAAAAGGTAGAAACATCTGGAAGAATATACTGTCCTTTCAGAGGGAAGGGAAAGTAACTAACTGGCTTGAGGGGCAGAATTTTTATGGCATATCCTTTAATATTAAAAAAATTTTCAACCACATGTCTAAAAATTTTAAGTGTTCAATTAAAAAATTCTCCAAGTCTAAAAGAATTTCTTCCCAGGATTTGCCTCCATACTTCATTGCTTTAATGAATAAATCATTTCCATGTAAAACATTACCTATATTGGCTGCTGTGGATTATCATAAAAATAAAGAAGTATCTACACAGGGAGCTTCTAGGGTACAGGTACTGTTCCATTTCTTAAGCACGTTAAATATACTCTTTGGTATATGTACTTCACAATTACAAGCAAACATGTAGACATTACAGACTCCTTCTGGCCCTTTTGTCTGATAACTCATCTCACTCCAGTTCCCAGCCCTGACATCTCTATGAAGCTCCCTATGCTCAGATCAAAGGAGACTTCAGATCAGTGGCCTTGACATAATGACTGGGGTGATACATATGACTTGGCTGAGCCTCTCCATATTATTTTCCTAAATGATTTCCCACCTATTTTTGTTGGCCTGTTGTACCATAGCTACATTTTCTTCTTTTTAAAACAAGCAGGGGATTCACTTTCTGTGGGGTACATAGAGGACATTTTCTTTTAAAAGTAATATCAAATCCCAAAATGCTTCACTCTTCCCAGCATAATACATATTACATGTATTATAAACTGGGTTTTTCAAGCCAGATGTTCACTGTACTCCCTCTCCATCCCATCCCAACAGTAAATGTTCTCTCTCCAGAGAATATAAATGAACAAATACTGTCAAAATCTTTCATCAAGTATCAAACACCTTATCATGCTAGTGGTAAGGGCAGGAATAGGATATCTTGGCAAAGAGGATTAGATAAAGAAATGTAATAAAGCAAAGAAAATCCTTTGTATTTTGCAATTTATTCATGGCTCACCAAGTTGGTATATTATAATTTTGCGTTCAGTTAATCCTTCTTTTATAAGCATAGGGTTTAACCCATTCCATTAGTTAATTTCAAAGGATAAAACAGAATTTTCAGCTTATTCTTTCAATATTTAATAGATTTTGCCCTTTGGAAATCTTTGAATTTTTAGAGCGGGGTATACGAATACACCGTTTTGGAAAACTAACATCAGAATTCTGTGATTTCTGACTACATATAAAGTCCTGGGATTTGTTCCCCTAACCTAGTTCCTAATCAGAATGATGCTGGTGGGAAAAAGGAGTGTGTCAATCTATCAGCAGTAAGAACTCCTGTTACCAGATACAAGCAAAGCTAGGTACAATAAAAAATTTCATGGTCAAATATGTTAGAAGATAAGCAGCTACAAGAGGGCAGCTAAGTGATACATAACTTTATGGAAAGTAACTGGGCTCCGAAAGGCTAATGTTAACAGATAACCTCCTTGAAGGTTCTGAGTTAACTGGAGTAATAACTTAACTATCAAATATGCCCATGATTAGTATGAGAAGTCATATGGAATGCTCTCCAATTCTGTTACCATGACATGTCATACAATTCTACCATATGACTGTAAAGCTAATCTTTATAACATGGATCTATTTAAATGTTCATCTAAAAAACAAAAAGTTACAGCCTTCATTTGCTTATAATGGTCTCTATTCTCCTAGGGCCTCAAGGCGCCTGTTACTCGCTTCCTCTGGCTTCCCTTTGCTAGTTCATAGTTCGGCTCCTCGTTTTCTCCAAAAACCAACATTATTTGTACCTTCCAGCTTCTGTCATTTACTACTTCTTCAACATTCAGTTCTGACTGCATCCATTTCAACTACAAGAAAGGAAAAAAAGCGAAGTTATGAAAATTTAAATTCGAGCTAAAACCAAACTCTGTATTTTCCTAACAAACCAGCTGCTGCTCTTGTATTCTCATCTGTTAAGGGCACTACCAGCTACATTTTGGAACCTTTTTTGGCACAGCCTGCTCTCCTCATAGCTAACCCATTGTTAAATCTTATAGAGCAGTGGTTCTCAAACTTTGTTGCATACTAAAATCACCTGAAGAGCTTTAAAAAAAAAAAATCCCAATACCCAGGCAGTTCGGAGTAGAAGAAATACAAATGGCCAATAAACACGTAAAAAATATGCTCAATCTTGGCCCCATGTATAAATAAATACAAATTAAGCCATAATACGAAAATGAAAAGAAAAAGAAAAAGACTGATAAAACCTAGTATTAGTGAGGGTGTAGGAAAAGACACACTCCGACACATAGGAGTATATGTTGTTGCCACTTCCATGGAGGATAGTTTTCTAATACTTACCAAACGTGTACATTCACACATCCTTGAATCCAACAACTACAGATTTGCAAAAACAGCACGGAGGGATAAAAAGAAGGACATGGAGGTGGCAACCTGATTTGGGTAGAGAGTTAAGAAAAAATAAGAAACAGGGAGAGAGGAAGGGGAAGAGGGATATATAAGCTATATAAGCCCAAGTGGTCCAAAACAACACCAACAACAACAAAAAAATCATTGCCATTGAGTCGATTCCGACTCATAGCGACCCTATAGGACAGAGTAGAACTGCCCCACAGGGTTTCCAAAGAGTGCCTGGTAGATTCGAACTACTGACCTTTTGGTTAGCAGCCAAACTCTTAACCACTGCGCCACCAGGGTTTCCAGAAAGACACAAGTCTGCCACACCTCGACCGTCTTGCCAGAGGTCTGAGGCTAAACACTGCTGAAGTCTTTCTAACTTTGCTTATAACTGCCAACCTAATTACTACATCAGAAAAGTAGCCAATTCCACCACCAGCCCCAGAGGCAAGGCCCATAATACACCTAGTCACATTCTGGTCAGAAGGAACTTGAAAGGAAAGAAGCCAGCTAGTTCCAGGAAGAGAGCTTGAAAATATTCAGGAAAACCAGGAGAAAAAAGCATGAACTGTAGGTTGATGTAGTGAAAAGGTTAAAACCAGGACCACTTCTTCAGGTCAAAGTCAAGAACTAGGAGGCTGGGGAACAAAATGCCAGAGAGCTAGACAAGATCTGGGCAATCATGAATGTGGGACCCAGGCCAAAGAGCCTGCCCAATTAGGAGTACAGCTCAGGCAAGAGGGCTGAGAAATTTGCATGCAGCACTAATAAGAAGAATGAAACTTGGTACTGATCCAATGGCTCCTTGTAAACCCCTTTCCTAGACTCAGAACTGGTATCACAACATAGGCTGGAACTGCGCAGCGAGGGGAAGGATTGCATTTCTGACACTTGGTGCTGTTCTTGGAGTAATAACAAGCCCAAAGAAGCCCACCTGCTTACACCAAAGCAACTCAGTTTCAGACTTTAATCAGCTCTATATAGCCCAAAATCATTAAAGTGCCACTACTTTGTCAAAGTCTGGGCTGACTGCCAAAGAAGCAACAACTTCAGTCAAAGAACAGTGTGTGACAACATGCCACTAAGATAGTCTTCATAACTGCTCTCAAGTATTTAAAGGGCTGTCATGTGTGAAAAGATTTAGACTTATCCTATATAGCCCCAGAGGGAAGATGAAGAAGAGTAAGTGCATATTACAAGCAGGCAGAGTTTTGCTATACATAAGGAAATCTGTGAACGATTAAAGCTGTCGAAGAATGCACTACCACAAAAGGTAGATCCCCCTGCCCCCATTAAATAGTCGTTAAAACAAAAAACAAAGGTGGAAAAGAATGGGTTAGGAATACTGTTAGGAGGATTAATGCAGCACATACGGAGTTCAAGAGACTCAAAAGGAAAAAAAGGAACTGCTACTTCATACCAGCCAATGCGCTAGCTCTTACATACATTATACCATTTATTTCTAACCCAGAAAACCTAAGCAGTTACCAAGTATCGATTCTATTTTACAGACTGAAAAATCATACACTTCAGAGCAATTCATTTCCAAGGTTACAAAGCCATCAAGTGGCAGAGATGGGGTGTATTTCTTAGAGTTGTCTGCCTTTATAACCCATGTACTGCTATTCTAGAACACTGCAGATGTTACAGCCAACTTGTAATACAGTTTCACCAGTGCCAATAAACCGTCACCTCTGAGATGGTTGTTTTTGAGGCTTTGAGTCTTCAACAGGTAGGCTTCCTCCCAAAGCCCGCTAATAAGTCACAGCAGTTACATAGTTCCAGCAGGGAACGTGCATTTTCTGAGTTAAGGGTGAAGGTATTTAGGTAAAGAAGTGGTGGTTTTTAGACTGGCATCCTGTATATAAATATGTTCACTAATCAGAATTTGATTATGAGTCAGAACTTAACACAAGGACACTGATCGACTCCAGAGTCAGAAGAGATGGGGTAAAGCCTCTGTTCTTCCACTTACTACCTGTGACCCTGGGGACAGCAGTACTCTGAGTCCCAGATTCCACAGACAGAAAATGAAGAGGTAGAGCTGAAACACCCCTAAGAGCTGTCTCTTTCTGATTCCATGATCTTCATAATAAACTTAAAAAAAAAAAAAAACCTTATTTGCTTAAGCACTGCTCCTGGTTACCCTTTTAGCTCTATACAAACTAAGGCTAGACAGCTTCAATGGGTTTTTTAAGGTAACTCACCAACCGGTTTTTTAAAACCCTTCCTTGCAGTAGTTATCCTGGTGATTGATTCTCCGTGAGCCCTAAAGGAATAGGGGCGGAGCCTGGGCTGACAATTTATTAACACAATCACACCCCAAAACTTGGTTATTGAGATTTTTGCACTTTGCTCTCCACTAACAGGAGTCACTCTATTCTGTCTGACATAACTTGGAAACAGCGACTTTTCCGTTTCTGATTTAACAGCCCTGCCCTGCAGTTTCCTTTGCCAATACCTTGAAGAGGTGTTAAAAACAAAATCCAAAATTGTATCTTGGGATTAAAACAAAAAACAAAATCCAAAATCACCTAGATTCTAACCAATTTTATATACATTATCTATAAGCCTTTGTGAAAATCAAGGGTAGGGTAAGATGAACGTGACAGCACAGTTTCATGGTCTGCATAGTTACAAGACAGCAGCCGGGACAGGAGGAATCCCGCATCCTGGGAGACCCTGAAGACAGCAGCCAGGACGGGAGGAATCCCGCATCCTGGCAGACCCTGAAGACAGCAGCCAGGACGGGAGGAATCCCGCATCCTGGCAGACCCTGAAGACAGCAGCCAGGACGGGAGGAATCCCGCATCCTGGCAGACCCTGAAGACAGCAGCCAGGACGGGAGGAATCCCGCATCCTGGCAGACCCTGAAGACAGCAGCCAGGACGGGAGGAATCCCGCATCCTGGCAGACCCTGAAGACAGCAGCCAGGACGGGAGGAATCCCGCATCCTGGCAGACCCTGAAGACAGCAGCCAGGACGGGAGGAATCCCGCATCCTGGCAGACCCTGAAGACAGCAGCCAGGACGGGAGGAATCCCGCATCCTGGGAGACCCTGAAGACAGCAGCCAGGACGGGAGGAATCCCGCATCCTGGGAGACCCTGAAGACAGCAGCCAGGACGGGAGGAATCCCGCATCCTGGGAGACCCTGAAGACAGCAGCCAGGACGGGAGGAATCCCGCATCCTGGGAGACCCTGAAGACAGCAGCCAGGACGGGAGGAATCCCGCATCCTGGGAGACCCTGAAGACAGCAGCCAGGACGGGAGGAATCCCGCATCCTGGGAGACCCTGAAGACAGCAGCCAGGACAGAAGGAATCCCGCATCCTGGGAGACCCTGAAGCGGCGGGAGGGCTTCGAGTGCAGCAGCCTGCCCCTGTCACCTGCATGCAGCTACAAGGAACAGGATTTCTCTTTTCCACCAAAGGCTTGAGATGACAAGGCCCCTCATAGCTTAGGCTTGTCAACGTCCGGCTGCATCTACTAAGCAAAGAGCAAACTCCACGACCGCATAGTACGAAAAGCAGGATTCCATCCCACACTGGATTTTCAGTCACCTGACACGCAAGGATCTGTATGTCACCTATTGCGCCACCTTAAAACACAGACATGGTTTTGATAATTGTACAGTCGTCATGTAAGAAAAAGTCCCTGTCCTTAGGAAATAACCAAGTATTTCGGGGCAAAAGGGTCAAATGTGTTCAGCATACTCTCAGAAAATGGCTCAGGGAAAAAAAAAAATATACATATGTGGAAAGACAGGGAACATGAATGAGTTACAAGGCCAGTGGGGCAAAATGTAAACAATAGGTGAATATGAGAGAAGAATACATGACAGTTCTTGCAACTTTTCTGTACGTTTGAAATTACATCAAAATAAAAATTCACCTAAGAATCCCCCAGAGAAAGGTAAGCAATGCATTCCCATAATTAAATATGCCATGCAAGTCACTATTATTTTGACGTACAAGGACTATAAAGATACATTCTGCTACATAAACTATATTCTGAGGTCCGCATCTTATCTACATTACAGTTGATTTGGGGGAAATAAGATCCCTCTGACACATCGGAAACCCTGGTGGTGTAGTGATTAAGTGCTACAGCTGCTAACCAAAAGGTCGGCAGTTTGAATTCACTAGGCGCTACTTAGAAATTCTATAGGGCAGTTCTACTCTGTCCTGTGGGGTCGCTATGAGTCGGAATCAACTCAACGGCAACAGGTTTGGTTTGGTTTGGTTTTCTGACACATCGCTGAGCGGGCACTTGCTTGTTTTCTTAAAATTGAAAACACTACAGGGATGAGGGGATGAAGCGGAAAGAAAGGGGTGGCCAGAAAGACCCACAGCAACTTTTACACAGTAGGGAAGTGAATTAAAATGAGGGTCTAGTATATCTAATCAGGTTTATTTAAATAGTACTATATTTTTATGGCTGAAAAGGGTAATATCCTGAAGTTAAATAATCTGTATAACATTTTAGTCAATTTCTGTAGAATGAAGCCAGAGGGAAACATTTTCAAAATATATTAAGAAATGTTTCAAGGTAAGCCTCCTCCAAGAGGAGATACAGACATGATTTCCTTAGAATTTCTGACACCATGTTGGTCTGTATTGCTCCTCTCTAACAGTTTGGGAATAAATAAAGGAATGGAAGTAATGTAATAAAATAAAGCCCACTATGAATGAAGTGGAGCCCCAGTGGCACAGTGGTTAAGAGCTCCACTGCTAACAAAAGGTCAGCAGTTCAAACCCAACAACCGCTCCCTGGAAACCCTACGGGCAGCTCTACCCTGTCCTACAGGATCGCTATGAATCAGAACTGACTCGTCGGCACCTGACACCACCACAGATGGAAGTATTGCTCTCTTGGTCTTTTTCTTTTTCTTTTTTTTTAAAGCAATGACCATATCTTACTCTCAATTTTTCATTAAAAACTGCCTTTATTTTGAAGGCTAAATTTAGAAAAACTTTGCCTCAGAAATGTAAATTCTGTTCAACTTACCTTTGTCTGTTCTTTTCTAAGTTGCTTTAATAACGTTAAATCGTCCAAATTCTTTTCTCTCTCTTCTCGGAGGTTTTTTACTACAGCTGAAGTCTGAGCTATACAGTTTTTTATGACTCTGTCCCTACTGGCATGAGCTGCCATCAACTAAAAGAACAAAGAAATGAAAAGGGAAAAGTCACATCAATTTATCAGATTTTAGCATTTCAAAAATGCTTATTTTGAGACTATAGGCATTTCATACTAAAACAATTTTTAAAAATTGAATCTATGGAAGAAAAGATTATGCTGAATCAGCTAACCACCTAAAATCAGAGAAAGGGCAAGCACGTTTAGGGTGCAAGGTATGAGGTCAGGGATTGTCTTCGCTTTCAAATTGCTTCCAGGGTTTCCCACTACGATCCCTCCATTCCCCCACCTGGCTTTTCATTTCCGTCTCCTTTATCCTACATCCTTTTCTCTTCCCATCATTCCATCCACATTTTCCTATGCCCTACCCCCACCCTCACACACTCTCTGGGCCACTTCTTATCATTATTCTTCCTCTCTTTTTTGTCCTTTCATATCTTTTTCAGTCTCACATTGTCACCAACTGAAAGCAATTATAAACTCAGTGATGAAGAGAAGCTTACCTACAATAAAGGAAAACAAAGAATGCTGTACTTAATTACATAAAATATAAAATGTTATATTTACCTATGTTATTATATAGTTGTCCTTTACAAGTATTAACAAGAAAAAGTTACATATGAAGCACAGATTATTGGTTCCATCAATTGTGTATGCTGACTGAAAGTAAGGACGTCTGATGGAACAACTCTTTAATGACCTCTCATGTAACAAATCCTGATACAACAGTTCTTAATCTATTTGCTGCCTGGATGCACGAGGCATGAGGATCATGTTCAAACACACTCCCATGGTAACAAATTGTGATGGTACTCCAAACATTCTGGACAGAGGTAAATAAAAACACTAAAATAATAGGTACTTGTCATTACAATGAATGGTACATAAACAATGGTGGTTAACCTCCCGCTAAAATGTAAGTGCCAGCTTGTTCCATGTAATATCATTCCTTCTTCCCTTTGAAGAGAGCATATCCTAATGATATTAAAAATGAGAGGTAAAGGGTGTCTTTAAGAGGCAATGAAAAAAATATGTACTTGAGAAACCAAGAGCCTCCACAAAGGACAATTTATCGGCGGCTTTCCTTCTCTCCCAACCCCCAAATGCTTCTGTTCTCCTTCCTGATGAGAGAGGAAAGAGGGACACAGAAGGCGTGAAGGGTTTTTAGTTTTTCTTATATTAGTTGTCTAGCTTCTCAGAACTGATTCAAAGTCCTTGCTCTTGTTTCACTGTCTGCTCTCCCCTTCATTTTTTTGTGCATAAGGTTTGCTTACATTAAAAGCTGCAGGTGAGGGGGACAAAAAATGACTGTTCTTATTCTTTAGCACTGTCTCTTCATGGACTCATGCATAAGATCACACATTTTCTTTAGTCTGTAGAAACCAGCTGGAAACTTATGCACACCCTCAAGTATGAGCAAGGGAAAATGAAAATGTCATTCCTTTATCCAGTTTAATTACATGCCAGTTGGTTTCTTATTTTGCCTGCAAAGAAAGGCATAAAAGAAGTACAAAAGAACGACTCAAAAAGACACACTTACAGACTCATAAAGTTGTTTACAGGTTTGGCTGGCATCAATTTTCCCTGCAAAGGAAGCTGTTGGAACTGTAGTGTTTAATTCGTGCACTATTCTGTCATCAATCGTCCTCATCACCTTGAGTAATTCCTATACACATTTAAAATAAAAGAATAATAACCTGAATAGAACATTAAGTGACAAAAACATTTAAAAAAAAAAGAAAAAAACTCCAGAATATTTTACAACAATTTAAGTTAGGAGTGGGAAAATAATATACAAAATATAGTAACAACCACAGGAAAATATTACAAGGATGGTAGGTAGGTTATGTAATAGTGAACAGTGGACACTGGCTCTATCTTGTTGGCTTAAATGTGACAGTCTTAAGGGTAAAGATCATTTTAAACATTTTTAATACCATTTGCTGGTATGGTGCTTAGCAAACACTGTATGCTCTTTCCATCTCCAGCATACAGCCTATAAAGGATCCTACTGACCTTGATCACCACAAGTTCTCCAAAACAAGCTAGCAGAATTGCTTGCTCTATTCCCTCTTTATCTATCACTCTAAAATGCAGTGCTAGAGAGAAAACTTCTGTCATTCTAACCAGTTGCCAATGAGTCGATTCCAACCCATGGTGATCCCAGGTGTGTCGGAGAAGAACTGTATTCCATAGGGTTTTCAATGCCAGGCCTTTCTTCCAAGGTGCCTCTAGGTGGACTTAAACTTCCAACCCTTTGGTTAGCAGTCGAGCGCATTAACTGTTTGCACCACCCAGATATACAGGAAACTACTAATAGTGGCTAACATGCAGAAATTAATCTATATCCTTCTAGGCTATTTTAATTTTTTTTTAACTGTGATTGTATATTGTTTTTGTAATAAAAATAATTAAAACAAGACATGCCGCTGGAAATGAAATCAAATTTCTTCATGACTTTCTTGTTCACAGATGAAATAGAAATTAGTTTTACCTTTTCTCAGCAACCCTACCTCATATGTCCCAAGGATTACCCCCCTCGAAAAGCTTGCAATTCCCAAAAAACCAACCAAAAGAAAAATACCACCAAAGGTGAGGACGGAGCTTAAGACTCTTGTAAGTACATCTCACAGCACGTCCCTTCTCCCCACATTTTGATGAGAGCGCTTTTCACTTGTCACTAGAGAAAGGCTGGGCATCAACCACTTTGTGTCTTCAGATAACACACACGTGGGAAAAGACTTCTTGTAGCACACTCTTCTCTTTCCTTGTTTCCTAAATTTAACGCCCCCCCAAAAAAAAATCACTAAAAAATCAGCAAGAAAACTGAAGTATATAATACTGAGAATACACTTATCACTGAAGTCATCCACCACGTTAGCATCCAACATCAATGCATGTTAAAAGCAACGTTACTTCATCCTCTATCTCCTCCAATGCACCATCCTATTTCTTTCATTGGCCAAACTTAAATCCATGACCTAAACCAACTCAGCTCAAAATGGCTTGCAGACTTTCTTAGCAGCTGCATAAATATTCTACCATATGGCAGTACCACAACCTATTTGACCACTTCATGGAGCCCTGGTGGCGCAGCAGTTAACAGCTCAGCTGCTAACCAAAAGATGAGCAGTTCGAATCCACCAGCTGCTCCTTGGAAACCCTCCGGGACAGTTCTACTCTGTCCTATAAGGTCACTATAAGTAGGAATGACTCAACAGCAACGGGTTTTTCTGGTTTCTCCATTAATGAACATTTAGGTTGTTTCCAATTATAATACCATTTAGTCCATTTGTACCTATCATTCCACTGATCTTTAATTAGCAAATTTAAGGGCCTTTTCTAGACCTTATTCTAGAAGTAAAACAGCGTGTGGAAGCCTAGCCCCATAATTCCAAAGCATTAAAATAAAGGCCAATGCCAGGTCTAAAACCAAACTCATTATCTTCTTTTCCTGTATCTTTCTATTTTTGTTCACAGTATCATTCTCTGTAAACTGGAATTCTCAGGAAATAATCTCAATATATTCATTGGGCAACCACCCGTTTAAATAATGTGCTATGTACAGTAGAGGATGTATAATGTCAGTAAGTGGAAAATTCCAAACTGTGTCAGCACTATTTATGAGTCAAAAAAATAGGAAAGTAGCAGATAGGGACTCACCTTGCCAACTTTACCTGCTACAACTTGCCTATTTTAAAAAAAAAAAAAAGCCTCCTTTAAAATATTCTCTTTCAAAGCTCTCCTATCTAAATCAAACTGATCTTCTGAGGCCAAGTTTAAGTCCTACCTTTTGGAAACACTCTCCTTGGCTATGAGTGTTTCTTTCTTCTTTAAACATATGCAGCAGTTGGAGAGATTATCAGAGTTCACTCATTTATTAACTCACTCTTCATTCAAAATACATTTACTAAGGCCTACCCTGGTGGCGTAGTAAAGAGCTACGGCTGCTAACCAAAAAAGGTCAGTAGTTCAAATCCACCAGGCACTCCTTGGAAACCGGAGGGGGCAGTTCTACTCTGTCCTATATGGTTGCTATGAGTCGGAATCGACTCAACAGCAATGGGGTTTGGTTTTTTTGGTTTTACCATGTTTTGAGGTACCATTCTAAACACCACGCTACAGTGGTGAATAAAACTGAAGAGGTCCTTGGTCTTCTGGAGCTAAAATTCTTGGAGGGGGAGACAGACAATAAATAACTACCCCAATAAACAAGATAATTGCAGAAACTGAAAAGTACTACAGGGGAAAAATAAACTAAGGTAATGGGATAAAGAGTCACTGCATAGGGTCAGGGGGCTACTTTAGATAGGGGGCTCAAGGAAAGCCTCTCTAACGATGTAACATTTGAACTGACACCTGAATGATGAGACTGAGCAAACTATAAAACCATCTGGGGGAAGAAATAAAAAAATTCTGAGGCAAGAATAAACTTTGAGGAACTGAAAACAAGCAGGTGAGCCTGGAGTGAGTAAGAGAGAAAGTGGTATGAAGTGATGTCAGAGTAGATCAGATCAGACAGGACCATGTTAACCATGGAAATGATAAAGTAATAGGGTTTTAGGCAAGAGAATGATATAACATGATTAATGTTTTAAAAGATGACTTTGGCTGCTATGTGGAAAATGGACTATAGAGGGAGAATGAAAACAGGGAGACCATTTTAGGAGACCACTATGGTGCCCTAAGCAAGAGATAAAGACGGTGTGATAAAGCGGTAGCAGTAGAATTAGGATGAGGTAGTTAGATTCAGGATATATTTTGAAGATACAGCTGATAGGACTTGCTGATGAATGGTGCTGGAGGGTGAGAAAAGAAAATAGGATGGCTTTTAGGTTTGAGGCCTAAGCAACTGAATGGACAGTGGTGCCATTATTTAGGTGATGGAGTGGTGGGGGAGGGTTGGCGGAGGAGAAAGTTTGAAAGGATTGGAAAGATCAAGAGCTCTGTTCTGACTCACAGGACATTTGATGACATTAAGAATTATGGTTAATTGTTTGGATGTGACACTGGTATTGTGTTAAAAATTACATTCTTTTAGAGGTAGAGACTGAAATATTTACGGAAAAAAAGACATGAAGTCTGGGATGGGCTTTAAAGAAACTTGGTTGGGGTGGGGTGAGTGGTAGAAGTATACAGATGAGAGGCCGTGAATTGACTGGTGGAGCTGAGGGTTTGGTACACGGGAATTCACGGTACTACTATTTCTCCTTTTGTGTATGTTTGAAACATTCCATACGAAGCTTTTTGTTTGTTTATTTAAGTTGTGTTTTGGACATGGTAAGTTTGAGATTCCTACTAGATATGTGAGTGGAAAAGTTGAGCAGAAAGTTGAATATACCAGTCTGGCACTGATCACAGCTGGAGTTATAGTAACAAACTGACGTTATTTAAAGCCGTGGGACTACAAGTGATGACTGAGGGAGACTAGGGAGTGAAAGGGGCCGGTGATCAAGAAGGCACTTCAGCATCTAAAAGTAGAGGAGGAAGACTGATGTCACAGAAGTCAGAAGAAAGATTTCAATAAGGAAGGAATGGTCAACTGTGGTGAATGTTATTAAGAAGTCAAGAAAGATGTGGACAGAAATTAACTTTTAGACTTAGGATGGAAATCACGGTGACCTTGACAAAAGCCATTCAATAGGATGCTAATGGTCTAAAAAGTTAATGTGCCTTAAGTATAGAGAGTAAGAGAAAACATGGTGTAAAATATGAGGCCCACCATTATAGGTCATATTATACGATTTTGGTCTTATTCCTGAGAGCAATGGGGAACCAATGAAGTGTTTTAAGTGAGGGCGGAGTTACATCATCACTTGTATTCTGAAGTGATTGCTCAGGTTAAAGTGTGGAAAATGGATCGGAAAGAAAGAAGAGTAGATGCAAAGCTACAAGGTTAAGGCAGCAGTCCAAGTAAAAGATTACATAGCTTGACATTCCCTAGGGTTTTTATTTACTCCGAACTTCAACCAGTTTTGAGTGAACACTGCTATACTTTAATCACTAAAGCCAAATTCCTCTTCAATAAAAACAATTAGACACACTGTTAAACTCCTTATACAGCAGTGGGAATTTACCTGATTTAACTAGGTAGTGAATCAATCAATTTCACAATCTTACCAATGGAACCTTCAAATGTGGATTATCAAATATATCAGATTTTCTGTGCGCTAAAGAATTATCAGTATATGATCTAGAATTTGGCTTTCAGTATGGTAAACACTAGCTACCTGAGGCTATTTAAATTAAAATTAAAAATTTAGTTCCTCAGTTGCACTAGCCACATTTCAAGTACTCAAGTACCACATGTGGCTAGTGGCTACCATACTGGACAGCACAAACGTAAAATATTTCCACCATCACAGAAGTTCTACTGACAGTGCTGAATTTAAGGAAATAATAACAACAAACCGATAATGTACTGGTTCAGGGATTGCTAAGAACTGTGAGCTATATTCTTAAATGTCATAAAAAGACACCAGAAAAGCTAAATATAAGGAAAAGGGGGGAAGGGGTACAAGATGCAGGAAGGGATATCTTTCAAAATTGGAAAGGGAGAAGGAAAAGAATTCAAACCACCTTGCCAGGCACACATTTCTTAACAGTGGAAAAAGTGCCCGAGCTCTTAAGGCAACTGGAAGAGGGTCTAGAGAAAAGCTTGAGCGGCCCTCACAAACTGAGAGTAAACAATGGTGTATGTAAATCCTACAAGTCATTGATAAGGAATTACTGACTACTTACCTGACAGCTGGGGCCCTGGTGGTGCAGTGGTTAAGCGTTTGGCTGCTAACCAAAAGGTCGGCAGTCTGAATCTACCAGCTGCTCCTTAGAAACCCTATGAGGCAGTTCTACTCTGCCCTAAAGGGTTGCTATGAGTTGGAATCAACTCGACGGCAACCGGTTTTGTACGTTTTTTTTTTTTAACCGGCACCTAGCCCCAAAGCATACCCTATCACAAGTTCATCAAATATACAGAAGGTGCCCCTGAACATATATCAGACAATACACTGCAACACAAGTCCACAGAGATAATACAGAAATAAACACAGTTCAGTATTCCCTGAAGGTCACGTTTCTATGCAGGTCCTGCAACCCTAATCAGCTTCTAAATGTGAAAGCATAGCTAAAGATAACTCTCCAAATTTTGTACTGCCTCCAGCTTCTCCTTTCATCCAACCTCAAAATAAGAAGAGATTTCTGATGTATCTGCACTTTTTAGAATTATTCAGGCACTTTTCCTGGAATTGCATTTTATGTCTTATCTCTAATCCTGGGGCGAAATCTCATCCTCTTCAAAGGCATACTTAGTAGTAGGGAGGAGTGGAGAAAACTTTCTATTGCCCCTACAATTATACTATATTCTACTCCTAAGGTTAATCCTAAAGTAAATTGCTTTTATCACTTCGGGCAGCTTTTAGGGTATATGAGGGAATGGGAAAAGGGCTGTCACATGACAGTACAATACAGTGTACTCCAAGAATGATCCGAAACTCCCCTCACCCTTCCTGTCCACACCCTCTACATGAAGAAACCCAGAAGGAGATGTCATTCGCATGGTGCTCTTTTCAGACAGACCAGGTTCCTCAAACCCCATTCTTAAAGCAATGCTCACACTGTGCTTATCCCAAGCAGGAAACAGCGCTGCATGCCACTGCCAGAATTCTCTGTCACCCAGCACGCCCAGGGAAAGGAACAGAGAACAGCTGGGCATGTTGCAAAAGAAACCACCAATGATGCTAGAAAATAATCTATTAAGTCTGTACCTAATTACCATATAACTCAAAATCAATTTTGTATATATGAATGAATATTCCTAACCGAAATACCAGGATTTAAACATTCTGGGAAGAAATACTTATGTGATTTTCTCCAGGTAATATATGAACTGGGGCTCAGATAATCAGCAGGAAGGGATTTCAGAGAGTGGCAACAAGTGAAAAGCAGCACAGAAATGACAAAGAGCATGATGTATTCAAGGAAAAGCAAGGTCTATGTGGTTGGACAGTAGAGTTCAAGTACATGTTGGAAGTGGCAGGGAGTGGTGTGGGGGACATGTATGAATAAGAGAAGTGGTAAGGAATTTGGCTAGGAAAAGGTACTTTGGGATCGAATTTTAAAAGGTATGCTAATGTAAGTAGTTTAGACCTAGTCATATTAGACGCATGTTTTAGATTCTAAAATTTAGAAGATAAGGGTATAAGCCACAGTGTTATGAAGACTAGATGGAACGGGGGCTGCATCAGAGAAAGGAGCAACTGAAGGTAGGGAGATCTGTTGGAAAGCTAGTTGCAAAATGACAAAATCAGTTGTTGCTGAGTCCAACTCATGGTAACCCTGTGTGTGTCAGAGTAGAGCTGTGCTCCATAGGGTTTTCAGTGGCTGGTTTTTTGGAAGCAGATCACCAGGCCTTTCTTCCAAGGCCCCTGTGGGTGGACTCAAACTTCCAACCTTTCAGTTAGCAGTTGAGCACGTTAACCATTTGCACCACCCAGGGACTCCAGCAAAAACGATAAGGTCTGAACAAAAACAGTGGCAGAAATGATTAATCTTCTTAAACCACCTCTTTGGTCTCAATTCCTCTGCTAAAAAATGATGCCCTAACCTCATACTTGGCATTCAAGGCCTTCCACTATATGGTTCCAGTGTTTTGTATAATTCCAATATGCCCTGTGCAAAACCTACATTGCAACAATACTGTTTGCTATTTTCCCCAAATACATACAACTTTCTGCCTATATACTGTTCCCTCTGTCTAGAATTCCCTCGGTCCTGTCCACCTAAAGCCCAACTCAATTACCGTCTCTAGATTTAATTCTCTGAACTCCTATAGTATTTTATTCATATTCTCAACTGTCTTTTATATGTTTTATATCCTTACTTAGATTAAGTTTCTTGTTTGATATCCTGCTCACCAGATCTCCCAAAGTGCCTGGTACCTAGTATGTATCAATAAATTCTGGCTGAATGAATGTTACAAGGGACTAGAGACATTCGATTTTAAACATTCTCTTCGGGATTTACCTCATTTTGGAAATGAGATTATTTTCCAGCAGTGCAAAGTGCAATTTTTAAGATGAAAAAATAAGAATTGCAAAACTTTTAAACTTACAAAATTCTTAAACTTTAAAATATGCAAATATATTGAAAAAATCAGCAGTACTTTTTGGGGGGAGAGAGAGGGAGGATAGGGGCAGGGACTGACCGGGAAGGGGCATGAGGGTACTTCTGGAGGTGATGGTATTATTTTCTATCTTGATGGGGGTTTGCATTACAGAAGTATGCATATGTCAAAACTCAGTGAGTGGTACGTATAAGATTTGTGCATTTCACAGTATGCAAATTTTATCCAAAGAAAGTAAACAAATATTGAACTCTAGTTAATGGTATACATGCTGACATGTTTAGGGGTGAAATGTACTGATGTTCGCAACCTACTTTGAAATGCATCAAAAAAAAAAAAATTTAGAGTTGAATAAACAGACATGCGATAAAGTAAATATAGCAAACTGTTAACTGAACAATCTAGGTGGTGGATACAGGTGTTCATTGTACAATTTTTTCAACTTTCTTGCAATGTTTAAACATTTTCATAATAAAATTCTGGAAAAAATGCACCTCATCTTTAAAATGAAAAGTATATGACTTCCTGTTTCTCCTCCACAGTATTCAGTGCAATGCTTTTCACATTTAGGGTACTTTAAGGTCCCGAGGTAGGAGCCCTGTTAGTGCAGTGGTTCAAGCACTCGGCTGCTAACGGAAAGGTCATGGGTTCAAACCCACCAGCTGCTTCATGGGCAAAAGGTGTGGTAGTCTGCTTCCGTAAAGATTTACAGCCTTGGAAACCCTATGGGGCAGTTCTACTCTGTCCTAAAGGGTCACAATGAGTTGGAATGGACTTGACGGCAGTGGGTGTGGGTTTTTTTAAGGTTCCCAGGTGACGTAAACAGTCTGTACTGGACTACTAACCTAAAGCTTGGTAGTTCAAACCCACCCGGGGCACCACAGAAAAAAGGCCAGGCAATCTGCTCCCATAAAGACTACAGCCAAGAAAATCCTATGGAGCAGCTCTACTCTGCCACAGATGGGGTCACCATGACTTAGTTTGATTTTAATATACAAAATATAATGGTTTAATAGCTGTAAGAAACAAAACTTCGATTAATAATTTGTCAGTTTGCAAGTTAAACTTTAAAGACATTTTACAATTAATTCTACCCAACTCATCTAAACTAAATGTTATACTAAAATTTTGCATTTATATAGCACCTTCACTTACGTTCTTGTGTGATTCAAGAACCCTCTAAGGCAGTAGGGACAAACGTTTTTATACCCATTTGCAATGACGTTAAATGACATGCCAAGGCTAGCTCTGGAAAACCAGATCCTCTGACTTCTAACCCAGGTAGTCTCCATTATAAATCACACATTTGAAAAAGTCCTAGAGAAACTATCTAAAAACTTCCCCCAGGTTTCACTTGTAAGACTCATTTTATGATCTTTTTATTTACATTATCTCTGTGTATGGAAATGGCTACGTAAGACAGTTTAGCTTTTGCCTCACCTACATTTTGACCTTTCACAAGAAAAACGAACATGTTCTTTAAGCACTGTTGGATATTTTAATAGCTAAAAGAGATACTTTGAAATTTGTTTTAGAGGTTTAAATAATTATTGACATTGAAGCAGTTTTAAATGTTTAAACACAATCTTCTTACTTTACAGTTGCCAAAGTTGACTCCCAAAGGGGTTAAGTGATTAGCTCAAGGTCACAAAGCTGTTAATGGCAAAAGCAGTACTAGAACCCAGAACTCCTAACTCCCCAGTCAGGGCTCTTTCCAATAGATCATAAGGCTACTACTGCTCAACTGTCTGAGCTCATTAAGTCAAGTTAGTTTATATTACTAATGTCACAATACAAAGACCACAGATGGACCAGTTAATCTTAAATCCAACAGTTTTTTTTTTTTTCCTATCCTATTTAAAATTTTTACAAGTATTTGCATTTGTCAGGCACTCTGATCTCATTTATTGCAGGCTGCTGTTGTTATGATCTAGTCTGAGGTGCAGCTGAAGCGGTAAAGAGGGTGCAATGGTGGAGAGACCCCACATAAACTTCTTTGGCAATGCTAGCTGTCAAATAATTCGGTCTGTTTAGATTATCTTCAAGAATGCCACTACCTACAAAATGGTTCAAAGCACAAAGTTTACTACAGATAAGCTAGTGATTTTTTAATGTCATGATTTTTGTATTCAACTCTATTAACCCCACAGCAGCATTTATGCCTGCATTGGAACCAGTAACTTTCACACAACTTGGTCAAAACCCAGACCGTTGTTCTCGAATTCATAGGGTAATAATTAGCCCTAGATCTCTGGTGTTTTTCTTAAGTGTTAGATTTTCGCTAATGTTAGGAAGGCAGCAGCACCAAAGCAGGTACTAGAAGTAATCGCCTCTCCAACTGGTTCTGCCCCACCAAATTAGCAAAATGTACCAAGATTTTTTTGTTGTTTTGTTTTATCAAGTAAATAAGCTCTCCTTCATTTTTTCTTTCCCACAAAAACTCCGAAAACCTTAAGAGGCAGAGCCTGGGAACTAAATTCTGGTGATTGCTACTAGATTGTTATAATTCCTATACACTGGGCCAGAGCTCAGCTACACTATCGCGGAACCGCCCGGCCTTTCTTATTCAAGGCCTGGGCGGCGCGAGGAGAACCATGACCCCCGACCGAGCGGCCTCACTCTCTAAGGCCAAGCCCGCGCCCCCCATGACCTCCAATGGAGCCTTGAAATGCCCGCTTCTTCCATAACTGGTCCGCACTCCCTCCCAGACCAGAGACAGGAACGGGATCCGGAGACAAAAGGAGCGACACGCCTGTCACATGAGGAAAACTCCATCACCTGGAACTCAGCGAACTCCTCACAGCTCACACCGCCACTGGGCGCCGCCATATTGGACAAGCGCGAAGCCCCCGCCGCGGACCAATCACTGCGCGGCAAAGGTGTCCGCGGCGCTGCCTGACAAGAAGTAGCCGGAGGGGAATGAACCAGAAATCCTGGTCCTTATTCCTGTCGAAGCGTGGATCATTTATTCCAATCCTGTCTTCTTACAAAAAGGGAAACAAACTGTTCAAAGAGGAAATCTTAACCCTCTCACTCCAGTGTCTACCTCCCATCCCCAAAATGAGAGGCTTTGTTGTTGGAACCACTAGGAAAAGTCAAGAAAAAGGGCATTCCTGGCAATGAGGGTTGGTCCAGGGGTTGAGTAAGGTGTTTAGTGTGGAAATGTTTAGTTTTTAAGAAATAGGTAAATAGAAAACCACTAGTAAACACACGTTAATTTCTCAGATTAGCCTGAGAGATACCCCCAAAGTAGACGAGACGGGGGCCACTGGGCACCATCATCCCAATTATGTTTCTTGATAAAGGCATATATTCATTGAAAACACTGAAAGAACTATTAAAATACGGGTTATAACTAGGCAGTATTATTTCAGGAATTTACAGTTCAGAAAAGTTTTACAATTAACTACTTTTCTTCTCTTTTAAACCGGTAATTTCTTAGTTACAGAGCATGATATTGCAGACGCCCACGACTCGCAGACTCCACAAGGGCGGCCTCCCATTTAATGACTTGGTCTAGGACGCGCGCCAGACCAAGCGAGGTGGAGAGGGCAGCCCGCACGTTTTCCGCGTTCCCGCACGTCCCACTTGTCCCGCCCACACGCTCCGCCCGTCATGCTCGGCCCGCTCTGTCTGCCCAGTCGCCAGAGCCGCCCGCCTGTCGCCAGCCCTGCGCTCGGTGACATTGAGCGCATCCGCGCCGCAGCCGCCCCTCCTCCGAGACACACTGCTGGTCCGCGGAGTAGGAGGCCATGGGGAGCCTCCGCGGCCTGCGCCTGGCAGCGGGTGAGATGCGGACTGGGCTGGGGGAGGGTGGGGAGGCATCCTGGCCGCTGGAGGTGGGGGAATCCTGCGACCCCCCCTCCCCAGGCCCCTGAGTTGCTCCGATGCCTACCCCCTTGGTGGCAGTAATGGCAGAGAGCAAAGTGTGAGCGAGCAGCTCGTAAGCAGACGCGTGGGCAGGCCCGGAGAAGTCCTCGCACCTGGCTCTCCATCCACCCAGTTACCCACCAGCTCTGCTTCCCGTCCCCTCTGCCCCCAGCTTCCCCTAAGCTCAGTTGTTTTGTACCTGCCATCCTTAGAAATCCCCCTTGCCCGATTCCTTCAGCCTTCCACCGTAACCTCGCCCATCCGTTACTGTACTTGGGTCTTCCCTTCTCCCCAATCTCAACAGTTTACCCCTGCCCTCAGAGAAAACCTCAGAGTCGGAGGTTTCCTTACCCATTTAATGTCGGATTAAGCAAAGGATTTAAAGTCTCCCAGAATAATAATGTTTTCTTAAAATGGGGGATAGTAATTCTTTTTTTAAAAGTTCTAGAATTAAGTGCTTTGAATTTTTGGAGGAACGTGTTATGTAAATACAAGACCTGCAGTTTGTTTTCTTAGCAGACTTGAGTGTAATGGGTATTTTTTAGTCAGGTAATGAGAACATAATTCGCCTTCTCAGGGGAACCAGCAGAGCCTTGATCTAGTAATAGGGGCTGAGAAATCAGGGTGTTTTCATCTTGGCTCTTTTCTAGGTACCAAAATTACTAAAAAGTCGTTTAATTCAGCTTTTAAAGGAAGGATAGCCCAAACTTGGCTTGCAATAATGTAAACATACATTATAAATGTAAAGGAAGCAATGTAAGAAAAATATAGTGAATGTTGGATAATTTAACAGTTTTGTTCTGTAGGAGAAAAAACGTTTATGTGGCTTATCTTGTGTCAGTGGAGAATGGACTAGAAAACATGTCTCAAACTGGAGAATATTATTTACTTTCTTTAAAAGCAAACACTTCCACTAAAAAAAAAAAAAACACCTAAAAACTCTGATACTTGTTATTTTATTGACTTACTCATCTTTGCTGAACTAATTCACCTAAAATCTTCTGTATACCTTGTTACCTTTTGTAACGCTTTTCAACAAAGTGAAAGAATCATTGCTTTGTAAAAAGCTCTGCAGACATATTCAAGAACTTCACTGTTGGCACTCAATCAAAAGAAATTTCTTTGAGCAATTTAAGAACAATTTGTTTTACTCCAGATGGTAAGTTTTTTAACAGCAGTCAAAATTGTTATATGAGCAACTCTCCAAATGATCTGCTCTGAATGTCTGATGTTTTGTGAGCAACTCCAGAAAGATCTGCTGTCTTTCACCCACTTTTTCCCATAGCTGTGTACTTTCACATACAGTATTTGATTGATTTGTCATAGCAGCCTCTCAGGTAAGTCTTTCTCATCCCCTACCATTTTGCAGATGAGGAAATGAGGTCAGAGGGTTAAATGACTTGCCCACTATCCCTTGGCCGGAAGATGTTAGAGCCAGGAGAGGAGTCATTGCCATCTAATTCTGAAACTTGTGCTCTTTGGGTTCAGTCTGCTTGCTCAGGATATGTGTGTATATGTGTTTGTCATGGGTCTCTTGATATGAAATGCAAATTTACTTGTGAAGTGGAATCACACATTCACACGCAAGTGGCTTTATCAAGTAGAAAGACTGATTGAACCAACAACCTTAACCAAAGGAGTGGGAGATCAAATAGAAGCCATAATCTAGGCATAGCTCGCTTATCCAGAATTTCACTGGAAATAAGATATGTATTCTCAGTGAGTCAAATTTCAAATAACAGAAGTGCAGTCCTTTAAATGATGGACCTTTATGTTTAATTGTTTCCCTTGGAAACCTTTGCTGTACACCCTTAGCAAACAAAGTATAGCAAACATGATGTAGGCTTTATGAGCTTGAGTTCATTTATTGTTTTGTAGATGTAGCTGTAGCTATAGGTCAGGGTTGTTAACTGGGGTTCTTTGACCCCTTCACATGTGATTTCCGTGACCTTCTGAAGTTGCCTTGTATTCATGGGCAGCCTCCTTGTCAGTTTAATCCACATCCCAGAACATTAGGGTGAAGAGATGTCTTAGAAATCAAATAGTCCAGCCCTCTGTAATCTTACAGACGAGCAGACTAAAGCACAAGAAGGGAATTGACTTATACAGGGTCACACAGGTGCAAAGCTGGGACATAACCAAAATCTTCTGGCTCCCATTCTGATTTTATTTTTACTGCATCCTGTACCCTCATTGTTCTATTTGTTCTTGCTAACCAAACCTAAATGAAAACTTGCCCCATTTTTATTACTCCAGCTTTTGGTTTTGTTTATCACTGCTCTCTAAGCCATGCCAACAGGTTTTTATTGAGCACATACTGTGTGCCCAGTATACTATACAGTGTTTTAAGCTGTGAAAGCTCTAAAATGAGTTGGCTACCCATCTTCCTAGGGCTAAATTTTATTGCAGTGAACCAGCATACCTATATATACTGCTGGAGAGCTTATTCAGGACAGTATATATTTAGTTTGAGATTATGCAATAGTGGTGCTACAGTGGTGTCCTAGAGCTGGTTCCTACTGGCTTTGTGCACATCTCTTTCCGGTTCCATGTTTTGTGACACTGTGTCAGTACCTTGATCAACCATGGTGGGAGTTATCAGCAAACGCTACAAATCAGGGCTTCTCCCTGCCAACCCCTTCCCAAGAGCAGGACATTGCTGGCTTCAGGACTTTAGAGAAAGGAAAGGTATAGGTCAGGATTATCTACTGAAGGCTCCATTGAAATAGTTGGAGGAGATTGAAGGATGATATGAACAAAGGGGAGCCCTGGTGGCACAGTGGTCAAGAGCTCCAGCTGCGAACAAAAAGGTTGGCAGTTTGAATCCACCAGCCGCTCCTTGGAAACCCTATGGGACAGTTCTACTCTGTCCTGTAGGGTCACTGTGAGTTGGAATTGACTCGACAGCAACAGCTTTATGAGCAAAGGCAGGGGCGGTAATGAGTCTAGGGAGGGTGTAGGGAAGAAAGGGCAGTAAAGATAAAGAATTGCCTTGGATTTGGGTTGGGAGGTAATAGGAGATAAGGTGTGGCCTTTTGAGGCATTTGAACCAGATCAATTTGGACAAAATTTATGTAGGTTTAATTGAAGCAGGAGACATCATCAAAGAAGCACTTTTTTTTTTTTTTTTTAAATTAACCTGGCAGCTGCATACGGATGAATCGCTACTTGGAAGAATATTACAGTAATCAGTGTGTAAGGTTATGATGGAAATGACTAAAAAGGAATACATCCAAAGGGTATTTTGAAGAAATTATTAGTGTGATTTTGGGGGACATTGAGTAATTTGAAGAAGGACTTAAAGACTGAAGTTTTGGGGCATTGAGGACTGAAGAATTGTTGCTCCTTTGTAGAAATGGGAAGTTGGGAAGGGATACTGGTTTGGCAAGGAAGAAGGTGCGTTATTGAGTTACAGATGGTAGTGGGATCCCAGTTGAGGACATGAGAAAGGAGAGGTAAAGTTACAGAAATGAAGATATGGAAACCATCAGTGTGGGGCTGGTTATTAAAACAATGGGTGAGTCCTCCCAGAGAATAGAGCAAAATAGGGCAAGACCTGAATCTTGGAGGCCTGTCATAGTTTGAGGAGTAGGACAGGAAGTGGCAAAGGGCTCATTAAAGTAGATGGATCACGGAGGTCAGAGATGAACTGAGAGAATGTGATGTTGTGATGTAAAGGGACGGAGTCCTTGGAGAAGGATGAGATCAACAGAGTTAGATGGCTACTAATGTGGGAAGAGTAGGGCCAAAAGGACCAACGATGAGAACCTCAAAAAAGGTCGTGTGACTAGAGAAAGATTAGTAACCTTAGAGCAATTTTAGTAAAGTGATCAGGGAAGGATCACTGTAGTGAAAATAAAGCGTGGGTGGTGAGGTGAAGGTAGTAGATACACGCCACTTATGCACTCATTTGAACTGTGAAAGGAAGGAGGTTATTATTTTATTTATAGCCTTTTGACAACAGGTGAATGTTTTGTGCAAGGTGCTGGACCCTCAGTGGTATTGGGTTGTAATGAGCCAGGAATTCTCATAAACTACAGGAGAAAGATGTGGCAGTCTGCTTCTGTACAGATTACAGCATTGGAAACCCTGTGGGGTTTCCTATAGGGTCGCTGTGAGTTGGAATCAACTCGACAGCAGTGGGTTTGGTTTTTTGTTTTTTGATATTGGTGCAAGTGTAAATCAGTTCAGCCTTAATGGAAAGCAGTTTGTTATATTTATCGAGAACCTTAAAAGGGTTCATACTCCTTAACCTTATGCCCTTTAATTCGTCTGCTGCCAGGAGTTTATTCTAAGAAAATCAGAAATGCCATCAAAAATTTATGGAGATGTTCATTGAAACATTTTATATAATAGTTAAAAATGGGAAACAAATCTAGCTATAGGGAATGATTAAATCCATGTTATATCTGTGTTGGAATGTTGTGCAGCTATCAAAAATGTATTTTAAGTTAATACCTTGGAAAAGTGTGACATAAGCAAGATACAGTATGTATCTTATTATGAAAAGTCAGATTGTGTTCATGTATAGGAATAGGAAAAGATATGATTATGGGTGCTTTTATTTTTCCTCATACTTTTAAAAATTTTTATTGTGGTAAAATACATGTCTTTTACAGTTCAGTCATATTAATTACATTTGCTATGTTGTTCAATCATCACCACTATTCACTCCCAAAACTTTTCAACACCCCAGTCAGAAACTCTGTACCCATTAAACAGTAACTCCCCATTCTTGCCCTTGGTAACCACTGTTAACCTTTTATCTCATCCCCAAGTCCATTGCCTTCGAGTTGATTCTGACTCATAGTGACCCTACAGGACAGAGTAGAACTGCCCCATAGGGTTTCCAAGGCTTGTAATCTTTACAGAAGCAGGCTGCCACATCTTTCCCCCAATGAGTGGCTGGTGGGTTCGAACTGCCAACCTCTTGGTTAGCAGCCAAGTGCTTAACCACTGTGCCACCAGGGCTCCTTTTTGTCTCTATACATTTGCCTATTCTAGCTATTTATATAAGTAGGATCATCCAGTATGTCCTTTTGTGTCTGACTTATTTCACTCAGCATGATGCTTTCAAGGTTCGTCTGTGTCACAGTATGTAGCAGAACTTTGTTTCTCATTATGGCTGGATAATATTCCATTGTATGTACAGTGAAATCTGTGAGAGCCAAAACTTGACGGGACTGCCTTGTTTTTCCAGGTCTCGCAAGTATTTTTGCCTTTGACAGAGTGTAGTCTTGCCACTTTTCTGTCAGTCTCTGTTAGTGGAAAATATTTGCGTTTTCCTTCTCTGACAGGTTTCCGCCTTACATAGGTTCGGCTTTTGCAGGTTTTACTTATATACTATGTTTTATTTATCCATTCATCTGTTGATGGACACTTGGGTTGTTTCCACCTTTTGGCCATTGTGAATACTGCAGTGAACATTGGTGTGTACAACTATCTGTTTGAGTCCCTGCTTTCTGTTCCTTTGGGTGTATGCTAAGGAGTGGAATTGCTGGGTCATATGTTTAACTTTTTGAAGAACTGCCACACTGTTTTGCACACCAGCTGTACCATTTTCCATTCCTACCGTCAATGGGTAAGGGCCCCAGTTTTTCCATATCTTCACCAACATTTGTTATTTTCTGGGTTTTTTTTTTTTTTGGCGGGGTTGGGGTGGGGTAATAACCATCCTAGTGGTGATGAAGTGATATCTCATTGTGGTTTTGTTTCACATTTCCCTGATGGCTAATGATGTTCATTATCTTTTCATGTGCTTATTGTCCATTTATATATCTTTGGAGAAATGTTTATTAAAGTCCTTTGCCCATTTTTTAAAAATTTATTTTTTTGTCATTGTTGAGAATATACAGGCAGAACATACACCAATTCAGCAGTTTCTAAGTGTACAATTCAGTGACGTTGATTACATTTTTCAAGTTGTATAACAATTCCCACCTCCTTTTCCAAATTGTTCCTTCCTCCATTAACATAAATATATTGCCCGAGTTTTGTATCTAATCTTGAAATTGTTGTTGTCAGTTTGATCCCATATGGCCAGTTCTTAAAAGAGCACAATGCTCAAGGTAGACATTCTCTACTAACTCAGCTAAACTATTGTTTGGTTTAAAGAAGGCTTCAGGGGATATTTTTGGTTTAAAGTTTAAACATCTCAGGGCAAGTGTTTCGGAGGTTCATCCACCTTCCATATTTCCAGAAAGTCGAGATGCCATGAGAATTTGAAATTCTGTTCTGCATTTTCCTCCTTTTGATCTGGATCCTTCTATAGAATCTTTGTTTAAAATGTTCAGTAATGGTAGCCACTTTGCCCATTTTTTTATTGGGTTGCCTTTTTGTTGAGTTGTAGGAATTCTTTATGTATTCTGAATAGTAAATCCTTATCAGAGATATGATTTTCAAATATTTTCTCCCATTTTATAAGTTGTCTCATCACTTTCTTGGTAATGTCCTTTGATGCATGGAAGTTTTTTGGTTTTTCTTTAATTTTTTAAAAAATTTTGTTGTTGAGAATATACACAGCAAAACATATGCCAATTCAACAGTTTATACATGTACAATTCAGTGACATTGATTACGCTCTTCAAGTTGTGCAACCAGTCTCACCTTCCTTTTCTGGGTTGTACCTTCTCCATTAACATAAACTCACTGCTCTCAAGGTTCCTTTCTAATCTTTTGAGTTGCTGTTGTCAGTTTGATCCCATATAGATAATTCTTAAAAGAGCGTAATGCTCAAGGCAGACTTTTTTTTTTTAAATTGTGCTTTAGGTGGAAGTTTACAGCTCAAGTTAGTTTCTCATACAAACATTTATACACACATTGTTATGTGACCCTAATTGCTCTCCCTATAATGTGACAGCACACTCCTCCTTTCTACCCTGGATTTCCCGTGTCCATTCAACCAGCTCCTGTCCCTTTAAGGCAGACATTTTTTACTAGTTTCGCTCAACTGTTGTTTGCTCTTCAGTAGACTTCAGAGGATGTTTTTGGTTTAAGTTTTTAAGATTATTTCAAGGCAATAGTTTCAGGGGTTCATCCAGCCCCCATGGCTCCAGAAAATCTGGAGTCCATGAGAATTGAAAGTCTGTTGCATTTTCCACCTTTTGACCAGGATTCTTCTATAGAAGCTGGATACCATCCAGTTCTGGTCTCGTGGCAAAGGAGGCATCTGTTCACAGAGGCAATTAGCCACACATTCCATATCCTCTTCCTAGTCCTGACTCTTTCTTCCTCTGTTGCTCCAGACAAATAGAGAGAAATTAGCATGCCTTGAATGGCCGCTTGCAAGCTTTTAAGATCCCAGGCACTACACAACAAACTAGGAGGTAGACCAGAAGCACTGAAGATGTTATTAGACTAATTAGCTGGGATGTCCTGTGAACCCATGACCCTAAACCTCCAAACCAAGGAACCAAATCCCATGAGGTGTTTGGTTGGACAAATGCAGTCTCGGTAGCTACTCTTCTACTCTTTTTTTTTTGGTCATTGTTGTGAATACATCTATCACATAACTTTTGCCAATTTAACTTTTTTGCAGGTGTACAACTTACTGGCATCAATTACAGTAATTGGCTCTGCAACCCTACCTTTAACCAATGTGATTTTTCTATCACTGTTGACCCCCCTTTTCCTCCTCTCCCACCCCTGGTAACCAGTGATAACTTTTAGCTTCTATACATTTGCCTTTTCTTGTCTTTTTATATAAGTGAGGTCATATAATATTTGTTTGTGGTTAACTTATTTCACTCAGCATAATACCTTTAAGCTCCATCCCGATTGTAGTGTGTATTAAGACTTCATGTCTTCTACTGGCTGAGTAGTATTCCATTATATGTGTGTACCACATTTTGTTTATCCATTCATCTGTTGATGGGCATCTAGGTTGTTTCCACCTTTTGGCTATTGTGAATAGTGCTGCAATGAACATTGGTGTAGAAGTCATTTTTTTAAAAATTTGATGAAGTCCAATTTCTCTACTTTTTTCTTTTGTTGCTCATGCTTTTGGTGTCATGTCTAAGGATCTATTGTGAAATACAAGGTCCTGAAGATTTCTCTTGTTTTCTTCTAAGAGTTTTATGGTTTTGTTGTTGTTGTGTGTCATTGAGTCTATTCGGATTCATAGCGACCCTATAGGACAGAGTAGAACTGCCCTAAAGGGTTTTCTAGGCTGTAATCTTTATGGGAGTATCTCAGCACAGGAACCTCAGGTCCAAAGGACGCGCTCTGCTCCCAGCACTGCTTTCTTGGTGGTGTGAGGTTCCCATGTGTCTCTGCTCGCTTCTCTCTTTTATATCTTGGTCCTCCCAGACCAAGGAAAGGCTGAGGCATCACAAGGATCTTTCTCCAGAGCCGACAGAGAGAGAGAGAGCCTTTTTCTGAAGCTGATGCCCCGAATTTGGACTTGTAGCCTACTGGAATGTGAAGGCAATAAATTTCTCTCTGTTAAAACCATCCACTTGTGGTACTTCGGTTAGAGCAGCACTAGATGACTCAGACAAGCTATTTGAAAATTTCTGTCTTGGCCCTCTGCAGATAAGCTCCTAGTCCGGGGGAACACCGAAGAGAAGAAGGCCAACAGAGAGAAAAAGCCTTCCCCTGGAGCTGATGCCCTGAATTTGGACTTTTAGCGTACTTTACTGTAAGGAAATAAACTTCTCTTCGTTAAAACCATCCACTTGTGGTATTTCTGTTATGGCAGCACTAGATGACTAAGACACAACTCATAGCGACCCCATACGGTTTCCAAGGCTATAAATCTCTACAGAAGTAGACTGCCACGTCTTTCTCCTGTGGAGCAGCTGTTGGTTTCAAACTGCTGACCTTTCGGTTAGCAGTCAGTCACTTTAACCACTGTACCACCAGGGCTCCTTACAGTGGTGTGACGGCCACTTTAAAAAATGTTTCAATACTCAAGTCTTCCCACTCCTTCTCCCCTCACCCCATCTCTGTTCCCCACCCCAAATCCTACTCTGTGCCCAGATTTATCTTCCTAAAACACCATTATTATTGTCATTTCCCCACTCAAAAACTGCCTGTTTGGCAAAGCCGTTTGGGGGTGTGGCAGACAAAGAGGCCTCATCTAGCAGCACTAGATAACAAAGGGAGTCCTGATTGCACAGTGGTTAAGAGTTTGGCTGCTAACCAAAGGTCTGCAGTTCAAATCTACCAGCCGCTCCTTGGAAACCCTGTGGGGCAGTTCTACTCTGTCCCATAGGGTCACGATGAGTTGGAATCGACTTGACAGCAACAGGTTTGGTGTTTTTTTTTTTTTTTGGTTTAGATAACTAAGACAATGAGGGCGGCTTGATGTCAGTGTCCCTCAGCAATAGGGAACACGGATGAAAGGGTACATTAGTTCAGAGTGAAGGAAGGCCTGGTGTTCTGAGCCTGCAGGGAAGGATGAGAAAACAGGTGAGGGAGCATGGGTCGCCCCAATATCCAGAGCCTGAGCGAGTTAGGCCACTGTCATCACCCAGACTCAGAGTCTTGGAACATCAGCACAGGCCTTGGGAACATGGCAAAGTTAGGCTTGTGAGCACTGGGTGCCTGGTGGGCAGACCCAGAACTAGGTGTCACACACAAGAGTAGAGCTAATCAGGGTCTGAAGCCAGAAAGAAAATCCCATCCATTACCACAATAGTTGCAGACAGGAGATGGCAAGCCATTTGGGTCTGACCATGAACACGCTCAGAGCAAGTTCACATTCAGGTTGATTTGTTCTTGTTTTTTGTTTTGTCAGAGTCAGCCTTCAAGGCAGCCTGGTTTGCCCCTAATGGTGACTCAGTCAGTGCTTCTCTATTCTAAGTGGGAGTCCCTGGGTGGTGCAAACGGTTAAGGCGTTCGGCTGCTAAACTAAAGGTTGGATGGAGTCCACACAGGCCTACGTGAGCTCTGGATGGGAACGGCAACTCCATACTTCCCTAAGAGACACCATTACCATAACTTCATCATTCTTCTTTCTGCTAGGTCTGCTGAGCAGTTGCAAACATTTGCTGTACTACAATTTCATCAGAATTACAATGTGCAGTATTGACAGTGTATGTGTACAGACTTTGCTGTCCTCAGGATAAGCATACATTTAACTTCTTCCTCCTGAGGTTTAAAATCGCCTCTGATTCACAAAACAACCCTCCTTCAGAGTTCCTTCCTCAGACTGGCCCTTTCCTACCACAGCAAACAGCGCTAGCAGTATCCTATTTCAGTTCTAAAAGGATTAAATAGACATTTGTGGGCTCGCATGAGAACCGTCTGTTAAATTAAAAAATCTTTTCCATGGGAAAGGAACGTCGTTGCCCCACAAACAAGCTGCTTCTCCTGTCTGAGGTCATGGTAGCCACTAGACCTCTGGAACACTGGGAAAAGGGAATTAGGGAACGGAGCAAATAGGCCCATCAGTGCGGCAGGACCAGTAGGCTCTGGTCATTGTTTGTGAGATAGACAGTGGCTGTGTTTAGCCAGGAGGGGCGGCCAGGGGCTACGGAGGAGAGATGTGAAAGAAAGTCTCTGTTTTCCAAGAAGCACGAGGAGTAAGGCAATTGGTGAATAATTCATACCCTCTGTCATCAGGTACCAAGAAGTTTATTAGAGAAGGCATGCTCTGTAACATCCGAAAGCTAGGCATATTTTCATAAACACCACAGGAACTCTGAACTCTCAGTGTAAAGAATTGCATATTATTGACGTGCAGTATTTGGAGATGAAGCAGAGCTCTTTTCAGCAAATTAGCTTTTGAAAAGAAGCGTTGTGAACTCAGCCAGAGAAATAGATGTTGAGCTCTATAGGTGTGTACCCTGAGTGTTCGAGTAGCCTGTGCTTACAGGGATTCCAGCTGGTTGTGTTCAAGAGTGATTCTCAGACTTGGCAGCACTTTAGAATGACTTGGGGATCTTTTAAAAAATATTGGTGCTGGAGTCTTGCTTCCAGAAACTGGGACTTAATTGGTCTGGGATGGGCCTGTGCATTTTTTTTTTATTTTTTTTTTTTTTTTTTTAAGGTACTCTGGTAAGTCTAGTATGCAAAGTTTGATAGCCACTGTTTTAGAGCAGTGGTTCTCAAACTTTTGTATGCATGGGAATTACTGGGAAGACTTGTTAAAACAGATTTCTAGGCCCGGTTCGCAGTCGGAGTCTGAAGGTTTAAGGTGAGGCCTGAGAATTTGCATTGCCGTGAAGGTCCTAGCTGAGGCTGAATGACTCGCACTGTTCTAGACTCCAGAGAATGTGGTATTATTGGTCTCCATATGTCTGGCACACGGTAGGTACTCAGCAGTTGTTGAATGAATATGAGTGTCTGCTTCTTAAAGTTTATACGAAACAGCTAGCTATCCCATTAAAAATACAGATTTGGATTCTGTAGGTCTGTGATGGGAACTGAGAGTCTGCATTTCTAACAAGACCCCAGGTGATGCTGACCACGCCTGAAAACAGCAAACTCTTAGACGTGTTCCATCATGTGTAATTTTCTCATTTCCACTGAGGTACGCTAGGCAGATGACCTTCACCTGCATGTCCTCTGTCTTCCCTGAATCGTGCACATTTCCTATTACACCACATCCTTTTTTTTGCCCCATTTTAGGAGCATATTGGAATGCAAGTGAGTGACAGTGACGTTATTATAGAGAGAATGTCAGATTCTAATTGTTTTCATAGTAAATATCAAATAAAAACAAAAAATTCATAAAAGATGTATCAGGTAAAAGCAATAAGATATAAATTAATACCCAAGTATTCATAATTTAAAAAAAAAATTTTTATGGGTGTAGTTTAAGTGAAAGTTTACAATTCAAGTTAGTCTTTCATACAAAAATTTATACATACATCGTTATGTGACCCTAATTGCTCTCCCTATTCTGTGACAGCACACTCCTCCTTTCCACCCGATTCCCCATGTCCATTCAACCAGCTCCTAACCCTTTCTGCCTTCCCATCTCACCTCCAGACAGAAGCTGCCCATTTAGTCTCTTGTATCTGCTTGAGCTAAGAGGCACACTCCTCATGACTATCACTTTATGTCCCACAGTCCAGTCCAATCCCTGTCTGAAGAGTTGGCCTCGGAAATTGTTTTAGTTCTGGGCTGATAGAGAATCTGGAGGCCATGCTTTCTGGGGTTCTTCCAGTCTCATTCAGACCATTAAGTCTGGTCTTACTAGAATTTGAGTTCTGCACCCCACCTTTCTCCTGCTCCATCTGGGACTCTCTGTTGTGTTCCCTGTCAGGGTGGTCGTTGGTGGTAGCCGGGCACCATCTATTTCTTCTGGTCTCAGGCTGATGAAGTCTCTGGTTTATGTGGCCCTTTCTATCTCTTGAGCTTAATACTTTCCTTATGTCTTTGGTGTTCTTCATTCTGCTTTACTCTAGGTGGTTGGGACCAATTGATGCATCTTAGATGGCTGCTTGCAAGCTTTTAAGACTCCAGACACCACTCACCAAAGTAGGATGCAGACCATTTTCTTAATAAGCTTTGTTATGCCAGTTGACCTAGATGTCCCTGAAAGCATGGTCCCCAGACCCCTACCCCTGCTACTCTGTCCCTCAAAGTGTTTGATTGTATTCAGGAAGCTTCTTAGCTTTGGTTTAGTCCAGTTGTGCTGACTTCCCTTGTAGTGTGTGCTGTCCTTCTCTTCACCTACGATAATTCTTATCTACTATCTAGTTAGTAAAGAACCCTCACCCTCCCTCCCCACCCTTATAACCATCAAAGAATGTTGTTCTGTGTTTAAACCTTTTCTTGAGTTCTTATAATAGTGGTCTTACATAATATTTGTCTTTCTGTGACTGACTAAATTCACTCAGCATAATGTCCTTCAGATTCCTCCCTGTTATGTCTCACGGCTTCATCGTTGTTCTTTATCATTGCGTAGTATTCCATTGTGTGAATATACCATAATTTGTTTATCCATTCGTCCATTGATGGGCACCAGGTTGTTTCCATCTTTTTGCTATTGTGAACAGTGCTGCAGTGAACATGGGTGTGCATGTATCTATTCATGTGTCGGCTCTTATTTCTCTAGGATATATTCTAAGAAGCAGGATTGCTGGATCATATGGTACTTCTATTTCTAGCCAAAAAATGTTTTTAATACACGTTTTATTTAGAAGTACGTAATTTTAATATATAGAAAAGTTGCAAAGCTAGTATAGAGTTCCTGTATATCCCTCATCCAGTGTCCCCGAATGTTAACATATAATCATGGTACCAAACCAAACCCACTGCCATTGAGTTGATTTCTACTCATAGAGACCTTATAGGAAAGAGTAGAACTGCCCCATAGGGTTTCCAAGGCTGTAATCTTTATGGAAGCTGATTGTCCCATCTTTCTCCCCAGGAGCGGCTGGTGGGTTCAGACCGCCAACCTTTTAGTTAGCAGCCAAGCGCTTAACCATTGAACCACCAGGATTCCTTATAAATGTATCATAATTAGGATACATTTATGAAATCTAAGAAATTAGCATTGGTGCAACACTGTTAACTAAAGTACAGACTTTATTTGGATTTCATCAGTTATTCCACTGATGTCCACTTTCTGTTCTAGGATCCAGTCTGGGATACCACATTGCATTTACTTGTCATATGTCCTTACTTTCCTCTCCTCTGTCGGTTTTACCATCTTTGATTTTTATGATCTTGACAGTTTGGAAGAGTGTTGGTCAGGTATTTTGTAGAATGCCCCTTAGTTTGGGTTGGTTTCATGTGTTTCATGATTAGGGTTACGAGTTTGGGGGAAGAATCGTGCAGAGATGAAGGGCCCTTCTTATCACATCATAACAGAGGGTACATGACATCCACAGGACTTAACGACTGGTGATGCTAACCTTGGTCACTTGGTTAAATAATGTCTGCCATGCTTCTCCCCCTGGAAAGTTACTATTTTTCCATTTTTATACTCTTTTCTTTGGAAGGGAGTCACTAAGTCCAGCCCACACTCAAGGAGAGAGAAATCCAAGAAGGAGAGTACTACATATACTGTTTGGAATTTTTCCATAGGAAGATTTGTTTCTTCTCCCTATTTGTTCATTCATTCATTCATCCAGTTATTTTATATACATATATATATATGTATTTGTTTATTTATTTATTCTTTATTTTTTTTTAAATCAGTTCATACACTAATGTCTCTGACTCTAATCCGGCACCACGGGGTTCGTTCTTGCCTTCCATCCTTGCTTTTGGAACAGGCTTTCAAACCGGTTTTTTCTGTGTGATGGTTAAGGTTATGTGTCAACTTGGCTAGGCCATGATTCTCAGTGGTTTGGCAGATATTATGTACTCATCCTCTGTCATGGATTGAATTGTGTCCCCCAAAACTATGTGTCAACTTGGTTAGGCCGTGATTCCCGGTATTGTGTGGTTGTCCTCCATTTTGTGATTTTCCTTTGTATTATAAATCATCATCTCTGCCTGTAGTTAAAGAGGATTAGGGTGGGATGTAACACCCTTGCTTAGGTCACATGCCTGACCCAATGTAAAGGGAGTTTCCCTGGGGTGTGGCCTGCACCACCTTTTATCTTACAAGAGATGAAAAGGAAGCGAGCAGAGAGTGGGGGACCTCATACCACCATGAAATCAGTGCTGGGAGCAGAGCACATCCTTTGGACCTGGGGTTCCTACATGGAGAAGCTCCTAGTCCAGGGGAAGACTGATGAGAAGACCCTTCCTTCATAGACGACAGAGAGAGAAAGCCTTCCCCTGGAGCTGACACCCTGAATTTGGACTTCTTGCCTACTAGAATGTGACAAAAATAAATTTCTCTTTGTTAAAGCCATCCACTTGTGGTATTTCTGTTATAGCAGCACTAGATGACCAAGATGTCCTCCATCTTATGACCCGATGTGAGCAGCCAGTCAGTTGAAAAGGGAGTTTTCTTGGGGGTGTGGCCTGCATCCAGTATATATATGTTCTGGCAAAGCTCACCCTCTATGGATCCTGCCTCTGATTTGTCATCCTTTGACCTCTGGTTCTTGGAATGTGAGTCAGCAGCCTACTGTCTGACCTACAGATTTTGGGATTCGCCATCTCCTGCAGCCCCGTGAGCCAGCAGCCTGCTGTCTGACCTGCCAATTTTGGGTTCATCAGCCCCTGTAACCACGTGAGTCAGGAGAAGCCTCCAGCCTGACATCTGACCCACAGATTTGGGACTGGCCAGCCTCCACAACTGCATGAGCCATTTCCTTGAAATAAATCTCTTTATATATATACACACACGCTACAGTGGTTTTGCTCCTCTAGAGATCCCAAGCCTAAGACATTGCTGAGAATTTGCATTTCCACCCCAGAGATACTGAATCAGAATCTACATTTTAACAAGACCCCCAGGTGATTCGTATGTGTAATAAATTTTGAGAACCACTGCTCTACTAGTGGTTCTCAGAATTGGTCTCTAAGCTGCAGCATTAGCATTGCCTGGGAACTTGCTAGAAATGCGCATTCTCGGCAGGGGTGCCAACTGAAGCCCTATTTTGGAATTTCTTTTTCTGATAGTGACAAAGCTGTTTGTCATTAGCTACCATATCTTTACTTATTTGTTTCACCCTAGTATACTTGTGGAGCCCTGGTGGCACAGTGGTTGAGAGCTAAGGTGAGCTGCAGCTGCTAACCAAAAGGATGGCTGTTCGAATCCACCAGCCACTCCCTGGAAACCCTATGAGGCAGTTCTACTCTGTCCAATAGGGATACTATGAGTTGGAATTGACTCGACGGCAGCGGGTTGGGTTTGTTTTAGTATCCTTGTGCTTTCATAATTGTTAACACACGCATGCTTCTGTAAGAAATAAATTTACCAGCTAGAGTGCAGTGTTTATTTATAGTTCTTTTTGTTTTTAGCCTTACAGTTTCCAGTCAAAATCATGTTTTTCAAAGTTAGTTAAGTCAGCTTCTTTGTTACTCACCTTGAAGGTAATGAGCTTATGAGGCGAGGTTATGTGGATACTCATTTGTAATACAGGTAGATAGGTTTGTCACAGTCTGCATTCATCCCGAGGTCTCTCACCATCGTACTGATATTTTCAGATTTGCATACATTAAAGCTCTTTGTGATGTACAATTTTGGGTTCTTGACAAATGCCTTTTTTTTTTTTTTTTTTTTTAAGTAAATCATCGGCAAACTTCATAGCTAGCAACAGACTACTTGCAACACACCTGTCAACAAATCTTGACAGCCTGGTCCAGAAACTACATTAGATGGTCTCCTAAAGGTCTCTTTCCCCTCCAGCACTTCTTGAACTTTCATTTATCACCACCGACCACTGGGTCCTAGAGATGATCATGTGCTAGGTCACATCTCTGATGGTTGTCTCCAGAAGGGGCTTGAAAGGTTTTGAGAAAAAGACATCCCCACCTCTCTGCACCATTAGGTTGGAAAGGGGGAAACTGCCAGGGGTAGAAGCCAGTGCTTGAACCAGCCTCATCCCAGCCACCCCACTACAGCCTCGAGGCAGCAATAGTATCTCTACGGCACTGGTTTCCAAGTTGTGGGTCCCTAGACCAGCAGTATTAGCGCCACCTGGGAAACTGTAAGAAATACAAATTCTCAGGTCCCACCTACACCTGCTGAACCAGAAACCTGGAAAATGGGGTCAGATAACCTGTGTTGTAACAAGTTCTTTAGGAGGTTCTGATGTACACTAGAGTTCGAGCGCTACTCAAGATTAACCAGCCAGTTGCCAGGCAGAGCTTTAGAGGCAGCTGTGAAGCCTCATCGGACTTCCTGCTAGGACCCTGGGGATGTAGAACTGGTCAGCCAAAGACAGGCTGCCAGGGCAGCCAGAGGGTTAAAGGGGCAGTTTTTTTTCTGTTTGTTTGTTTTTTTTTAATTGTGATCCACTAAAGGATGGAAAATTTCTGGCTTGGAAGCCTGGTGGAATGTTTTCTATGTCTTTGAAATAGAAAAAGATCTTAATGGCACTAAAAATTGTTTTATGCTTTCATTTTATAATTGCAAAATAGAAACCAAGATTTTATCCAGTACTTCATGTTTTTTAGTGATACCATTTTTTTAAAAATTATTTTCACAGCACCTAACAACAATAACAGCAACATAATGAGATCGTGTTTGTATGTTTTAATTGCTGTTTATATTTTAGCGAGGTAAAAGTTACTGGCTCCAGTATGAAATTGCAGTAAGAAAAAGTTGGAAGCTATGTTCCAGTCTAGGTAATCTCTCGTGCCTTTTGGTTTCTACCCCCTGCTTCTACTCCAGGTACCTCTCTGACCTCAAATCCTACTTTTCTTCTCATTATTCACTCCACTCCAGCCACACTGGCCTCCTCTTGGTGGTCCCTAGAACCACTTTGGGGCCTTTGCACTTACTGTTCCCTCTGTTTGGAATATTTTTAAGTCATATATTTGCATAGCAGTCTCCCTCCCTTCCTTCAAAAGTAGCCTTCTCAAAGAGGACTTTCTTGGCCACCCCGTCTAAAACTTCACACATACATCCCATTCCAAACATACAAACACTGCACATCCCCCTTGTTTATTTCTTCTCTCTGGCATACTTAACATTATATGCGTGTGTGTGTGTGTATATATATATATATGTGTGTGTGTGTGGTTTTTTTTTTTTTAGTTTCTCCCCAGTAAAATGTGGTTTCTATTGGCAAAGATTTTTTTATTTGTTTTGTATACTGCCTAGAACAATGCTTGGCACACAATAAGTACTCAGTTATTATTTGTTGAATGAATGAAGATCTCCAAACATGAAGTGAAGTGGGTGTACGTTAGCCTTTTTGCGTCATCATTATTTCCCAAAATGAGCTGAGAGGCAACTTATTATTGTCTTCTCTTCTCCTAAACTGCCTCCATCTGATTAAGAGGGACGGGGAGAGGCAGCTATCTAAGGAAATAATTATTGCTTCTTTTCTGTTTCTGTTTACAGAGTAGGGTCCTTTTAGCTGGCTGCTGGTTAACCTTGTTCCTTTCTTTCTGAGTGCCTGCACCATGGCGTGAGATAGGGCCTTGTAGGTCACGTTAAAGTGATGGCTCTCAAAGTGTAGTCCCTGGACCAGCCGCAGTATCATATAGGAACTTGTCAGAAATGCAAACTTCCAGCCTCTACCCCAGAACTACTGATTCAGAAACGCTGGAGGTACGGGGCCCAGTGATTTATGCTTTAACAACTCCCTTTGGTGGTTCTGATACATGATATAGTTTGAGAATCACAACATTAAAGAAGTTTATCTTAATTCTGAGAGCTATGCAAAATGATTGGAGAGTTTCATAGACTTTCCTCATACCCACATAACTGCATAATTACCTTGGTAAGAAATGTTGACCACCTTAGGGGTAAAATTGATTAAGTCCTCTGAAATGTTTAAAAGATTAACATTTTAAATAGTGCTTCAAAAAATGAACTTAACGTTTGGAGTACCTGCTGTGTTTCAGGCATATTGCCAGGTGCTCTCACATTTGTTTTCCTATTTAATCTTCACATTGCCTCTGGTAAATACTGCATGATTCACATTTAAAATGAGGAAACAAGCTAAGAGCAATTGTAATTTATCTCCTTTCCTTATAGTGTACACTTGCTGCCACTAGGTGGTGGGGTTGTCCAGACCCAGACAAACCAGGTCTGGGATTAGAGACCTAGAAAACTGAATTACATGAAGCCACTTATAAAAGAAATAAGACTGCAGGTAACCATAGATCTCCACACAAATAGAGGTTCCAAATTCTGTTATGTCAGAGTAAAGACCTCTGAAAATTCATTCCTCCTTAAAAGCAATCCATTCCTACATAAAGAAATGAAAATGCTGCCAAAAATTGTTGAACTTTTTGAGAACTTTGGAAAATAACCAAAGTCTCACAACAATCTGAGGAACATTTATCCAAGAAAAACAACTGAATCTTGGTAAGAACAGCAAGCCTTGTTGTCATGGAGTGAATTCTGGCCCCCCAAAATATCTGTCAAGTTGGCTAGGTAATGATTCCCAGTATTGTATGATTGTGTAATCCGATGTGATTTCCTTATGTGTTGTAAACTTTATCACTATGATGAGGTTATGGTGATGATATGTACAAGATTAGATAGTGTCTTAAGCCAATCTTTTGAGATATAAAAGAGAGAAGCAAGCAGAGACACATGGGAACTTCTTACCACCAAAAAAGCAGTGCCAGGAGCAGAGTGCGTCCTTTGGACCTGAGTTTCCTGCGCAGAGAAGCTCCCAGACCAAGGAAAGACTGATGCGTCAAGGGACCTTCCTCCAGAGCCAACAGAGAGAGAGCCTTCTCCTGGAGCTGATGCCCTGATTTTGGACTTGTAGCATACTGGACTGTGAGAGAATAAACTTCCCTTTGTTGAAGCCATCCACTTGTGGTATTTCTGTTGGAGCAGCACTAGATGACAAAGACACTTGTGGTATTATAACTTGCCTCACTTCTATGCCCCTCTCCCCAGTTCCACAGTAGTCTTGAAAACCAACACCTTCACAGTCACAGTAGCTATGAAAAGCAGAAGCCAAGCAGACTATGAAGAGGGCAGAACAGGTTTGGAGTTCACCAAAAGCCCCACCCCCAGTGAATTGTTACTGTTTGGCCATTCTGGCAGTTTCCTGGAAACTCCTACTTGCAGAATTTATCTTTATTTCATCCAACTCAGAGTTTACTCAGTGTGAACAGCCTCCCAGGGTATTTGTTGAAAACACTGAGCAGCATTTGTTCAGCATCACAACAGCTTGAGGTAGTGACAACACTTGGGGCAAACAAGAAGCTGATGGAAAAAAAAAAAAAAGGAAAAGCTGGAGAATGAGATCTTTATAGGGGGCTTTGAAAAGCTCTGACATATTCCTGTAATAGAATATGTACAGGGAGTGTGCATGCCCAGGAAAGACTTAAGAAGTCTGTAAACCCTGTGGCTCACCTTGAGTGCCTGCACAAACAAGAAGTGGAAGGCTAACGTAATGTTGTAAACTGGCTGGCTAAGGGTAGAAGGCATGCCCCAACATGCACATAGAACTCCCATGGCAAAAGCTGCAAAACTTAGTGGTGCAAGGCATTTGAGGAAATCTCTGTCTAAGAATTAGCTGCCCACTAAGCCAACTGATCAGAGACTTTTGTGGCCAAGCAAAACAAAGAATACAGATTTTACAGAATTAGGTCAGCGAAGTCACTAATAAGCAAACGAACGACTAGCAGCAGGCAGCAACAGCAACAAGCCCTGGGAAAGGGAGAATCTGATTTCCAGAGTTGCCATATTAGGTTAATTAAAATGTCCAGTTTCTGACAAAAGAAATTACAAGACATGCAAAGAAAGAGGAACATGTGGCCCATACACAGGGGAAGGAAGAAAAAAAAAGGAGTCAATAGAAAGTGTTCCTGAGGAAGCCCAGAGACTGGATTTACTAGATAGACAATCTACTATTAAAAATATGTTTAAAGAACAAAAGTAAACATGCCTGAAGAACTAAAGAAAAATATGAGACTACATCTCATCAAATAGAGAATATTAATAAAGAGATAGAAATTTTTAAAAACCAAGTAGAAATTATGGGGTTGAAAAGTACACTAATGAAAATGAAAAATTCACTAGAGGGGCTCAACAGCGGAAGAATCAGTGAATTTGAAGATAGATCAATAGAGATTATTTAATCTGAGTAAAAGAATGAAGAAAAATGAACAGAACTTGATAGACTTCTGGGATACCATCAAGCATATCAACATAGCATAATGGGAATCTCAGAAGGAGAGAAAAGAGAGAAAGGGACAGTTTTGGGCCATTATTTAAAGAAATAATGACCAAAAACTTCCCAAATTTGATGAAAAACATTACACATCCAAGAAGCTCGACAAGCTCCGAGTAAATTCAGAGATCTCCATCTAGACACATTATAATTAAACTCTCAAAAACCAAAAATAGAGACTCTTGAAAGTAGCAAGAGAGGAGTGACTCATCATGTACATGGGCTCTGCAGTAAGATAAACAGCAGATTTATCGTCAGAAACCATGGAGGCTGGATGGCTGTGGGATGACATATACGAAGTCCGGAAGGAAAAAGACTGCCAAACAAGAATTCTGTTTCCAGCAAAACTATCCTTCAACTATGAAGGAAAAAACACCTGGAAAATGCTGAATTGGCAAATATTGTGTGATATATATATTTTACAACTAAAAAAAGGAAAAATAAGACATTCCCAGAAAAACAAAAAATTTGTCACTAGCAGACCTATCTTACCAGAAATACTAAAGGAAATCCTCCATGCTGAAATTAAAGGACACTCGACATTAACTCATTCATATGAAGAAATAAAGAACACTGGTAAAGGTAACTATATATGATTAACATAAAAGACAGTATAAATGTTTTTTATTGTTTGTAACTCTTTTCTATGTAATTTCAAAGACAGCTGCATCAAACAATAATTAGAAAACTGTTGATGGATTCATAATGTATAAAGATGTACCTGTCATGGCAATAACAGCGTAGATGGTGAAAAGGAACTGCGTTGTATAGCAGCCAAGTTTTTGTGTACTATTGAAATTAAGTTGGTATTAATCTGAACTAGATTGTTATAAACTAAGATTTAATGGTAATCCCCAGGGCAACTACTAAGAAAATAAAACAGTACAGTGAGAGAAATGATACTGAGATTTAAGTGGAATACTAAAAAAAAAAATAACAAAATAAAGCAATAATGGAGGAAGAGAGGAACAGACAAACAAACAAAAAAGACTTATAGAAGACGAACAGCAAAATGGCACAGGTAAATCCTGCCTTATCAGTAATTGCATTCAATGTAAAAGGATTAAACTCTTCAATCAAAAGGCAGATTGATGGAACGGATAAATAAAAATGATCTAACTATATGTTGTCTAAAAGAGACATACTTTAAATTCAAAGATGTAAATAGTTTGGAAGTAAATGAATATAAAAAGATACACTATGTAAATTTTAACCAAAAGAGCTGATGTGGCTATATTAATATCATACAAAATAAACTTCAAGACTCAAGTTGTTACTAGAGACAAAGACATTTCATAATCACAAATGGATCAATCCTCTAGGAAGACATAACAAGTACAAACATAAACACCTAACAACAGTCCCAAAATACATGAAGTGAAACTGACAGAATTGATGAATTAAACAGACAATTCAACAATAATAGTTGGAGATGTCAGTATTCTAACTTTCAATAGTGGATAGAACAAGTGAACAGAAATTAACAAGGAAATAGAAAACTTGAGCAACACTTCAAACCAACTAGAGCTAACAGACATCCATAGAACAACCCGCCTAACAACAGCAGAAAACAGTCTTCACACATGCACATGGAACATTCTCTAGGATGGACCATATGTCAGGCCACAGAACAAATCTCCTGAGTTTTAAAAAGCTGGAATTACTCAAAGCCTCTTCTCCAACCACAGTTGAATGAAACTGGAAATCAACAACAGATGGAAATTTGGGAAATTTGCAAATATGTGGAAATTAAGCAATACATTCCTAAATAATAGACCAAAGAAAAAAATCACAAAGGAAATTAGAAAATATTTGAGATGCACAGAAATGAAGCTACAACATGCCAAAATGTATGGAATGCAGCTAAAGCAGTGTTTAGAGAGAAATTTATAGCTGTAAACACGTATACAAAAAAAAAAAAGATCTCAAGTCAGTAACCTAACCTTCCACCATAAGAAACTAGAAAAAATAGAGCACACTAAACCCCGTCAAGCAGAAAAAAGGAAATAATAAAGAAAAATGAGTGGGAAATAAATAGAGAATAGAAAAATACGTAGAGAAATCAGCAAAACCAAAAGCTGATTTTTTTAAATCCTCAAAATTGACACACTTTTAACTAGACTGACCAAGAAAAAATAGAAGACACAAATTACTAAAATCAGGAATGAAAGAGGGGACATTGACTTTACAGAAATAAAAAGGATTATAAGGGAATACTATCAACAATTGTATGCCAAAAAATTAGGTAAAGTAGATGAAATAGATTTCTAGAAAGACAAAGATTACTGAAACTGAGTCAAGGAGAAAATCTGAATAAATTTCCCTAACAACTAAAGAAGTCAAATTAGTCATTTTAAAGCTTCCTGCAAAGACAAGCCCAGGCCCATATGGCTTCAGTGGTGAATTATACCTATTGCCATAGAGTCGATCCTGAGTCATAGCGACCCTATAGGGTAGAATAAAACTACCCCATAGCGTTTCCAAGGTTGTAATCTTTATGGAAGCAGACTGCCACATCCTTCTCCCGAGCAGCTGGTGGTTTTGAATGGCTGACCTTTCAGTTAGCAGCCGAGCCCTTAACCACCAGGGCTCCTTGGTGAATTCTAACAGGCATATAAGAAGAGTTAGAATTAATGCTTTACGAACATCCAAAAAACAGCAGCAGAGGGCTCACTTTCACCTCATTTTATAATTGCAGCTTCAATTTCTGCCATGTTGTCACATGGCTGTCTTCTCTCTGTATCTCTTCTCCTCTGGTATAAAGGCACCACCCATATTGGATTGGTGGCGCAGTGGTTAAGAGCTCTGATGCTAACCAAGAGGTTGGCAGCAAAAATCCACCAGCCACTCCTTGGAAACCCTATGGGGCAGTTCTACTCTGTTCTGTAAGGTCTCTGTGAGTTGAAATCGACTCGATGGCAATGGGTACTCCAATATGGTAGACCCTGGGTGGTGCAAATGGTTTAAGTGCTTGGTTGCTAACCAAAAGGTTGGAGGTTCAAGGTGACCCAGAGGCACCTTAGAAGAAAGGCCTGGTGATTTACTCAAAATCAGCATTGAAAACCCTATGGATATACCCAGAAGAAGTGAAGGCAGGAACACAGACATAAACCTATATGCTGATATTTACTGCAGCACTTTTCACAATAGCCGAAAGATGGAAACAACCAAAATGGCCACCAACAAGATGAATGGATAAACAAAATGTGGTGTGTTCACACAATGGAATACTTACTCAGCCATAAAGAGAAAGTCCTGATGCATGCCACAACTTGGATGAGCCTTGAAAACATCATGTTGAGCAAAATCAGTCACAAAAGGACAACTATTGTATGATCTCACTTACAGGAAGAGAGCAAATACATAGAAACCAAAAATTATTGTTAGCAGGGCTGGGAAGAAGGTGGAAAGGGGGAGTTTTTGCTTAGGAGGTATTGAGTTTCTGTGAATAGTAGCAGAATGATTTGGAAAAGGATAGCAAGAATGGTTGCACAACTTGAAGAATATAACCAGTGTTACTGAATTGTACATGTAGAAATTGTTTAGATGGCATATATTATGTATATTGTCACTGCAATAAAAAAATAAAACCCTATGGAGCACAGTTCTATTCTGACACACGTGATCGCCATGAGTTGGAATTAACTCGAGGGCAGCTGGTTCTCCAATATGACCTCATATTAACGGGTAACATCTTCAAAGATGCAATTTCCAAATAAGTTAATGTTCACAGGTAACAGGGGTTAGCACTTCAGTGTATCTTTTTGGAGGGACAGAATCCATATCAGTCATGTATTAATTGTTGAAGCTATAGGGTCACTATAAGTCAGAATCAACTCAACAGCAACAGATTTGGATTTTTGGATTGGGTAATGAGTACATGGGGTTTGTTATGCTGCTCTCTACTTTTTATGTGTTTAAAATTTTACATTTAAAAAGTTAACTGTGTAGTTTTTTAAATTACACATGATTAATGACTGCATCTAAACTTTCTAACTGGGGAGTTGTGATTTGGAAGGAGCAAGGCTCTGAAGAGCCCCCTGCTGGCCATTGCAGCCCATTACCCAGAGTTTACCAGAACAGTGTTGGCAACTTAGCCACTTGGTTTATCACTTCTGGGAGGATGCTAATCTCTACTAACCAGCCCTGGTGCCATAATGCATAACGTTGCTACCAGAAACATTAATGTTTAACAAGATACATCAGAGAAGTACTTATATAAAAGTTAAAGCTGATAAAATTTGTATGTTGTAAATTATTTTCTTTCCTAATCAGCAAAACATGTATATTTTAAAATAGCACCTTAAATATAGTATACATACCTTATATACAGTATAGTATATTTATTTTAAAATGAGTTAATTTTATAAATGAAATATATAATCTGTAGGCATTTCTCATTTTGAGAAAACATCATATTTTCTTTCTCTGAAACATTTTTCTCTCTTTTCTAGGAAGTATTTTTAGGTCATGTGAAAGAGATGTTTCCTTGTCTATAAGGCTCACCAGAACCACTGATTTGAAGAGAAGAAATGGTTTTTGCACCAAACCACAGGAAAGTCCAAAAGCTCCATCCTGTAAGTTTTCCTGGATTTTTCCAGTTACGGATGAGGCAGCACCCAAAGAATAGAACATCCTGGAATCAAAAGACCCTAAAGAGAGGTAGTCATAGGGGCTCCCACATCACATCCTATCATGCAGGCCAGGCCCCTAAATTGTACTTATGTGGCCTATGCTCTCACATGTAGCAATGATTTCATTTTCCTCATTTGTCATTTTTGTTGCTCTCTTACCTCAAGGGCTGGGCTGGAGTGTTTTGTAGGAACATAGATACCCCAAAGTAAATAGTGGTCTAGAAATTATCTTTTAAGGGGCTCCAAAGATGAGCCAAATCAAGAATTGATGTTTGGGTAAAATATAACCAGGGCTAAGCTCTGACTTGGGCATCAACTCTAGCTCCCTCCAGTCTTATCCCTAACCTTGTCATTGTCACCACTCTGGGAAGAAGGGGCATAATATAAAACTGTCGCAGGTAGTGTTTGGCCTGCTGCTTCTTCGTAGGAGTACACTTGGGCCAGATAGGTCTTGGTGAGTGGAGAGGAACCATCTCCAAGGAATATTTATCAAGAGCTTAAAAATGCCCATGTTCTTTGGCCTCTGGGGGATCTAGCCTAAGAAATATGTCTGTATAAAAAAAAAACAGTTGAGTTTAAAGATACCCCCATTATTTATGTATAATGGGAAGATAAGAAATAAATCTAAGTGTCAGATAATCAGGGAATGATTAACTATGTATGTTAGATTGCCTTGATGGGATATTATACAACTGTTGGAAATGGTGCTTACAGAAGCCATGTACTAGCATGGAAAATGTTAACGAACAAGGCAGGATGCAAGAGTTTATCTTACATGTAAGCCAAACATGATACACATAAATTACACACAAATACATACATGCGTGCATGCTTGTGGAGATAAGACTTAAGAAACATATCAAAAATGTAGTAGTTATCTATGACAATAGAATTATGAATGGTTTTTATTTTTTATTCTTTCTCATCTGTATTTTCTGTAATGGGTATGTATTGCTTTAAAATGCCCCCCACCAAAAAAAAAAACTACCGAGAGACTTGTGTCAAGCATTTTGAAGGGGCTAAGGGACAAGACTACAGCGGCACTATTTTTACACTTCCAAACTTCTTTTCTTGCTGTTGGTTCTCTATTTTTTTCCTAGTGACTTTTCTGTTCCTTTTGCTGTGGTCTTCTGATTAGGTGAAAGGAACAGCATAAGCGAAGGTATGGAGGTGGGAATGAGTATGAGGTGTAGGTAACAGTCAAGGAGATGATCTTTCTGCAAGGGAGTAGAGGATGGAAACTGGAAATTATCTCCACGGTGCTTCTAACCTGACATTCTGATTCCCTGACCTATTCTGCCCCTTTTCTTCAACGACTTCCCCTGTCAAAAACTCTCTTTACATTCTGTGTATATTAATTTTCTAGGGTTGTTAGCCAAATACCACAAATAGGGTAGCTTATAAGAACAGAAATTTATTGTTTCACCGTTCTGGAGGCCAGGAGTCCAGGATCAGGCTATCAGCCATGTTGGTTCCTTCTGAGGCTCTGAGGGAGAATCTGTTCCATATCTCTCTCCTAGTTTGTGGTAGCTCCAGGAATTCCTTGACTTGCAGCATCATATGATATCCTTTCTCTGTATCTATGTGTCTTCTTCTCTTTTATAGGGACACCAGTCATTTAGGATTAGGACTGACCCTACTCCATTGTGAGCTCATGTTAATCTAACTGACAACATCCTCAGAGATCCTGTTTCCAAACAGGGTCCCATTCACAGGTAGGGTCACATTCACAGACAAAGGGGTTAGGACTTCAACATATCTTTTTGGGGGACACAGTTCAATCCATAACACTGTGGTTCTGTACTTTTCTTGTTCTTCTGCTTCTTTGGCCACTCCATTTCCCTCTGCTGCCACTATCTCCAGTCCCCTTTCTTTGGTCATACCCCAAGGCTCAGCCCTTGGCCTTCTACTCTTCTTTATCACTCTCACCAACTCTCCCTTTGTCACTCCTGACTTACTATCGGAACTAAGTAAAACCTATTCAGATGGCATAAATTCCCTTCGGGCGCAACAAATCTAAAATGACATTCAGGCTTTTGCCTTTCCTGACTGGTTCTTTGCGCAGCCTCCTCATGTTGGTCAACAGTACAGCCAGTATTCTCGTCATCCAAGTTTGAGGCTTTCTGTTATTCTTTCTTCTTCATCTTAATCAGTCCCCAAATTCTTCTGGTCATTCTCACATTGGCTCCTTCATCTCTCTTCCCATTGTTTAAACTCTAGTGCAGACCATATCACCTCACCCTTATTTTACCACTTTCTATTTGGATGTGTTTTCCCTTCTGCCCTGTCCCCTACTTTCTCCCTTCCTTCCTCTGCTGGGCAGATTAATCTTCCTGAGACATTAATTCTTCCTTGCTTCAAAATGTACAGTAGTTCCCAAATCATGTCTAAAGTCCTTTATCTGGCATTCAGGGCCTTTTACAATCTGACCTTATCTTACAACCTTTCCTTTATTCTGAAGTCAGACAAGCTCCTCGCACTGTTCCCTTAGTGCGCCCTTACCTTCATATCTTCGTTCATGGTGTTCTTTCACCTGTGCTTGACTGGGGCTTCTGTTGGGAAATAATGCTTTCATTTTACGTCTGTCCTCATAGGATTTTGGAGTCTCGTTTGAGAAAGAAGACATCCTGAGAAAGTCTATTTAAAGAAACTTCTTATTAGCTTGAGGTTTCTTGGTGTTTCTGTTTAATGAATAGCTAAAAAGCACAAACAGCATTTTACTGTTGCTAAGTTTGGGAGTCATAATCTCAGATAAGTAAGACTTCTCATTGGGTTTTTCTCGTAGACTCTTACAGCCACAAGGTGCCATTACACAAACCTACGGATTGGGAGCGGAAGATCCTGATATGGTCAGGTCGCTTCAAAAAGGAAGAAGATATCCCAGAGACTATCTCGTGAGTGCTCTGCTTCGGACTGTAGGCAGCTTTTACTTCTCACAGATCTGTTTTCAGGGTCCCTGGGTGGCACAAATGGTTTGTACTCAACTACTAACCTAAAGTTTGGAGGTTTGAACCCACCCAGTAGCACCATGGAAGAAAGGCCTGGTGATCTGCTTCCAGAAAGATTATAGCTGAGAAAACCCTGTGGAGCAGTTCTACTCTGTAACACAGCGGGGTCGCCAGGAGTCAGAATCAACTCAACAACGACAAGTTTGTTTTTTTTGTTTTTGATCTGTTTTAAAGGAAAAGCAGTTCCTCTGAATTCCGCCGCCTTGAAACCTTTCAACCAAATTTTTAAAACATTTTTTTATTTCTGTAAATGTTTCCTCTTTGGCGAGTACTGGGAGTAAAAACAGTACTGGTGAATCTGTCTTACGATTGACGTGGCGTTTAGTGTGTAGTGAAGAGCCGTCAGGCATGCTGAAGTCAACTGATTGTTTGATTTAATCTCCTAGCTGCAGAAATGTCATTCAACAACAATGCTCACTTTTGTTTTTAATCTGGGTAAATAAATTAGGTACCAGTAACCATAACTCTTGTCTACAAAATCCTCTCAAGTATTCAGCCTTAGATGTAAAAGTATTTAAATGCAGCACATTCTCTTTCTGGGATCCAGGAAAGAGTGTCTCCTGTCACCTACTTCCTTAAACCCGGCTCCAGCTGGGATCTTGGGGATTTTTCAGTTTGTGGATGGTGAGTACAGGTTCCTCCAGCCCAGGGTTTCTCAACCTCAGCGCTCGTGACATTTTGGACCAGATAATTCTTTGTTGTGGAGCTGTTCCTGTGCATTGTGAGGTGTTTGGCAGCACCCTAGCTTCTCACCCCCTAGATGCCAGTACCACTGTCTCCAGTCATGGCAATCAAAACTGTCTCCAGACGTTGCCAAATAGCCCCTGGGCAGCAGAATCAGCCGAGGTTGACAACCACTGCTCCAGCCTGATGCTAAAGGCTCTGATTGGATGCCAACTTGGCCAGGAGAGATCCTGAGAAAGATGCCATATCCCTTGTGGACATCGTCCTGTTCAGAGACGGGTTTGGGACACAGCTCCCGGACGTTCCCTTATGGCAAGAAACTACTCCTGGACCCGCTGGCTTCTGGTTTCAAGTCATGGTTGAAAAAGATCTGGGTTCATTCGGGGTATCTTTTCCAGAAAGATAGGTAGGATCTGCTTTCTATTTACAACAGCTTTAACACAGCCCTTCTGCTCCTGACAGTGCAATCACATAGCATATTCTTCTCACCAGGACCATGGCAGCAGGAGAGCCCTGGCCTCCCAAGCTACAGTGACAGTGCGGTCCCCTGGAAGTGAGAATGGCATCAGTTCTTGCCTGTGCCCTAATTTCCTCCTGAATATCCCAGCAGAAAACCAGCTGGTATATCCTCATAGCCCTGATGGGTGCTGCATAGACCTACTGAGGCACACCTTCCCGTCTGCCTTGTAGATGGCTCCCAGAACTCCTCAGGCCCGAAGCCCTGCCCAGTGAGTCACCCTGGGAAGCTCCCCTTGGAGCCTGGACAACTCTTTGTCCTTCTGCTGGTAGTTCTGAACAGGCTGTGTATAATTTGCCTGTTCTTATTGCTCCCTAGATGCTGGAGAGTGACCTCATTACCTCATTTAAATGCATTTTACTTTTTCGGTGTCCCCTCAAATGGAAAATATATCACTTTTCGTGAGGATTACAGCACTTCAGTTAGAAATGCCAATTCACATGAAATATTGTCAATGTGAGTGGTTAGTCTGTGGTTGGTGGGCTCTCAGATGCTCCTAATTGAGCGATCCACTGACCTTGGCAGTTGTCCCTGCTTCCTGCCATGCTGCAGGCCCAGCCTCAGTGCCTGTCCTAGCCACACTGCTGCCTCACTGTCACATCACATCATCTATGCTTTCAGGGTCCTCTTCCTGTCCCCATCTACAGTGTCCCAGGTCCTCCTCCCTCTGCACACCACCCCTCAGATTTCAAAAGTAATATGTCTTAAAATCTGGAAAATACAAGGACAGTGAAAGCACTGCAGTCCTTTTATCTAGAGACAATCATTTCTGAGTAGGCCAGAAGTTCTCTATCCTGGGCCCCATTAAGACTCCATATGCCTTGCCTCGAGGTGTCTACCACAAACCCAGGTACTAGAACCATGACCCATGGAAATGGCCTTTCAGCCTACCTGTAACATCACCAAGGTGGAGTGGCTTCTCTTTAGGCTCTTCTTGGTTAGGCCTCTTAGCTTTCACACAAGAACGATAATCCAACCCTCAAGTCTGTTAAGGCACACGGGTCTGTAACCAGCACTTTAGAAGAACAACACTCAAAGCACTTGCCAAAGAGCATGATCTCAAGTTCACTGTCAGTCAGTTTTAGCAAAACATTAGCTAAAAGAAAACTATTAAGGGAGAATTGCTTAAAGGACCTTTCTGCTGTCTCAGATATTCTAAAATCTATTCCTGGTTCAAGACAGCAAAAAGCTAGGCATATGGAGCCCATGGTTGAACTCTCCTGTGTTTGTTTTCTTTTGGAATTGTGCTTTGTGTTGAAAACCGTGAAGCTCATTGCAGTATCTGTTGTGAAGGTATTGTTCAGACAGTCCTTATGTCACATATATCTTCTTCCTGATAACCCCAGGGAGAAACAGCTGCTGGTTTTCTTGGCACATAGTAAACAGTGTGCTAACCAGCTCTCTCAGCATCGGCTGCTGGAAACCTTGGCGTCTGAATCAGAGCGTGCCATCACAAGTGCACGTTAACACACCTTGCTGTGGGTTTGTTTTGGGCCTCGTTCCTGACCACCCTTTCGGTCTTCACACTTTCTTCTTACTGCTTTTGTACAGCTTTAAAACCTGGGCTATCTTATTGTATTTTATATATAATGTGGAAATACCCTGTCCCCCCTGCGCAAGGTCTTACAAGATCTCCAGGCCCCACCTCTTTTTTATTTATAGGCCTCACTGCACTTCTGATCTGTGGTACGCAGAGCTTTGTGTCCTGCTGGTGACCTCAGAAAAAGAAGCTAGTAACTTTCTCTCGTGATCCCATTGGATTAGGTTTGAGATGCTCGATGCTGCCAAGAACAAGATCCGAGTGAAGATCAGCTATCTGATGATCGCCCTGACGGTGGCAGGATGCGTCTTCATGGTTATCAAGGGAAAGAAGGTGAGTGTGTGTTTTCTCTCATCCTCCGTGTGTTTTCCACCAAGAACACGGAGGAAAGCAGAGATTGACTCTTGTACGTACTCAGAGAACAGGAGGCCACTTTCTACACAAGAAATCATCAGAAACAAGCAAAATAAGGCCTGGGAGGGACAAAGCTGGGATAACGTGCTTGGGGGTGAATAGCATCCTAACTCTGGCGTCGTGAAGGAGGACTAAATTAGTTTTGTGTAAAGTAAAAAAACAAAAAAAAAAAAATGTTTCATTACCACAGGTATCATAAATAACGTGAAACAGGAAGTATGACACTGACATATTTGATAATAATCCCTTGCATGTTTATAAAGCACTCTCAGGATGTGGCCTTCCTTTTCCTCACCTGATTCTTGTGGTCATTATTTATGTTCTCTCCCTGAAGCTCAGACTGGGCCAAACTGGTAAACGCTACCGCAGTAGAGAGCTTCCGAACTAAGTGATTTAGAAGAGGATTTAGCCATTGTACGTTAGGTCCTTCTCACCGTCAACTTCCTACTCTCCTCCCCAAACCTAACTCTTAACTTGTGAGATTACACGGATGTAAGAAGATACCAGCTGGTGAGCTGCTAGTTTCACTTGTTTGGTATAAAAATTTTGAAACTGGCCTGTTTGTGTAAGTCACAGCGATGTGTGTAGCCGCTCACGTGGAGGGGACAAGGGGCAGAGGATGGTTGCCTCTCCCCGCTGATGTTTGCTCTCAAAGCCTGGATTACTGGGATAGAGACTGCTGGAAGGAAGTCACCAGTAAGTTTAGGATTCCCAAAGCTGAATGTTTTTGGTAAGAAAGGAGTAGGAGCTGGAAGGGTGTGGAAGTATGAAAGTGGAGGAGAAATGAACAGTGAAAGGAAAAAAGGGACAGAAATGAAATCAGGATTTGCCACTATAGAGAGGAAAAAAGGAAAGACAAGGCAGTGAGGTGTGAGGGAGGAAGAAGGGCTCCAGGGTCTAAAGACAGGGGCCACGAGGGAGACAAGGGAGGGCTGGGGTTTCTTGTGCTCGAATGGATTGGCCACTATATCCTGAGCCATCAGGAAATAGAAGGCGCACAGAGGAAACTGCCGTGCCCCGCTGTCCAAGCAGCTGACCCCAACGTGCCTGGACCGCCCTGGTTAACCTGCTGTCATCGGGGCAACATCCTGACACCCCCACCCCCACCCCAAACTGGCACAAATCATCACCTGTTAAAATTGGTTTCCCTTTAGGCTGCCAAAAGACACGAGTCTTTAACAAGCCTAAACTTAGAAAAGAAAGCTCGTCTGAGAGAGGAAGCAGCAATGAAGGCCAAAGCAGAGTAGCAGAGTATCTACGGCGGCTGGCTTCTGAAAATCCAGCAGTAAGGTTGCGGCAGCAAGCCTGTATTGAAAAGAATGTGGTATGAGGATGCACTTCATAAAAGTATTGTTTGCACAAACTTAACCTGTATCTGCTCTAGAGGTACAAATAAATTTTCTTAAAGAATAACTTGTCTGTTTTATGGCTTTGATCCAAGTAAAACGCAGCCTCTCAGCCTTTTGGAGAAAATGAAAGAATGAAAAATGAGACAACTTGTTTCCACTTTAATGTTAACTCTCCTTTAGAAGGTCAGGTAGCATATCTTTTATTCCCGTTACCAAAGAGACTTTTCCCCAAAGGCCATAGTGCTGTCTAGTTCTTTGACAGCACAAACAGTTTGCATTTGTCTACTAACCTAAAGGTTGGTGGTTCAGACCTACCCAGTGGTACCATGGAAGAAAGGCCTGGCAAGCTGCTAAAGATTACAGCCAAGGAAACCCCATGGAGCAGTTCTACTGTTATACATGAGGTCACCATGAGTCGAAATCAACCCAGTGGCAACGGGTTTGGCTTTTCTTCTATGTACTCATTTCTGGAGAAATCAGGCCTGCCTGCTGAGGACACTGCCCAGGTGCATCTTGGAGGGCGGCCTCCCTACCTGCCGTGAGGCTTCGCAGAGCCCTGGGAAGTAGCCAGACCATGTTCCCGGTCATCATAGGGCGTGCTGGCAGACAGAGGCTGTTAGGAGGGCAGTTTTTTAATAAGTCCTGGCAAAGGGATGAGAGCGGTCCGGCCATGAGTCTCTGAGGACCAAGGAACCCCGACATCATGGAGTTGTTCGGGGCAAGCAGTCACCTCTTCTGCTCCATGGCTTGGAATTCCCAACTTGTCCTTTTCCTGCTGCTTTTACACTCAATTTCTTAATTGTGAAAATCCCTCTGATGTATTTTCTTATGAGCGTTGAAAGATAAGCATTTACACCTGGTATGTATCTCATTTATAGTTTGACTTATTGTCTCATATTTAGGTGTGGATGCTGGTTTCTGTTTTACCCATTTCACTTAGTCTCACCTGCTTCATGAATATTAATGGTGACAAGTCCGTGTAGCCATGCCAACATGCTAGTTCTCCCCAAGTCATGGTGGGGGAACTTAGTTTAATGAAATACTCTCCAATAGCTTTGTAATCTATCTGATAGTGTTGTTAACGTCTGTATACTTTATAGTGTAGAGTCATTTGACTTGACTTTCTTTATAGATATCAAGTTATTTGATTTTTATCACTTGCAAAGTTATCATCAAAAGGTATTGTTTCTTGCTTAGTTTGGGACACCTATGTTTGCATCTTACTTAAACCAATGTTGTAGAAATGGGTAAATTTTTAGAATAGTGGTCTTTCATAGAACAATACTATTTTTAACTTTCGGAGAGGCATTTAAAAGTGATGTATCTTAAAGATTTGCTGTAATAAAGCTGTTTCATTAAATGAAAGCTCACAAATGTTGCCATGCAGCAAGCATTTAGTCATTTCTCATTTTATGTCATTGTCTGATTCAGTAACTTATAGTGACTGCTCTTTCTTTATGGGTGAAATATAAATTTCTTGGCCAGGATTTCAGACCTGCCCTAACGAATCCCATCTCTCCCAGTACCCTCACCTACCAACCTCTCAGCAGTCATTCCCTTCTGATAACTCTAGTATCTTATATTCCTCAGCGTTCACCAAGCAGATCAAATTTAATGAGCACTATTAAGGTACTATGGAATACAAAAGAAGATAGTTTTACCCTTGTTGTTTTCAGTTAAATTATTTTGGTAATACATTTTGCTTAATTTCTGATTTTTTACATATTTATCATGTCTCCATAGGTAAAGTGGGCAGAAACTGTTTTCCCCTTTATATTTCCTGTAAGCCTTTAATATTTGAGGATATAGTCTTATTTTTAATCATCAAAAATAAGAGTTTAGGAACTTATTAATGAACCGTATTGAAAGCAGGGAAGGAAGCAATGAAAGCTGTGGTGATGTCAGTCATTGTCATTCATCAGGCATTAGCTGAGTCCCTTCGCTGTGTAAAAACTGAGAATACAGAAATGAATAAAACACACTTCCTAGTTCCACAGAGCACAATCTAGTGGAAACATGGTGTGTGATACAATTACAAAACAAATTGGTAAATGATATATTTTGAATTGTATAACAGAAGCTATAGAAAGCAGCAGAAAAACCTAACTCCACTGTCCGCTGTGGTTGCAGGCAGCAGGTAGTGATGGCTGGCTTCTGAGCTGCGTTTAAAGGACGGGGAGGAGTTAGTAGGTGAGACTCATAATGCAGAAGAGACTGTCACACCCCTCAGACAGCTTGCCTGAAAATTGTGAGAGGGCACAACCTGGCAAGGTAGAGAGGACTTCAGGAAGGTGCCATTTACGCTGTTCTATTTTTAGTTTTTATCTTGATGTAAACTTAAAACTTTTACACTCACAGAACAGACGTAACCATGACTTACTTTTCACAGTTGACAGACTTGATTTCATGGATGTGCTGTTCCCTGCCCTATTGTGTAGGGTATTACTTGGAGTGCGTGGGTGACACCAGACATGCATCTCCAATGCTCCACCACCATTCCAGACTTCTGCCCTTATTCATCTGATCTCCCAAACCAGGAACCTTGAAGTTACTCCAGGCTCCCGTGCTCCCCTCATTTAATCAGTCATCCTGTCTTGTCACCCTTATTTCTAAATATTTCTCAAATAGACTGATTCTCTAGAATAGTCATGGAGAGGAATAAAACAGGAAGCTGTCTAGGGACAGCCACACGAGATTAATAACAGGCCTCAAGATGCGAAGTCAGAAGCCCGAGAGTCTAGACTGTCTTGCTTTATAAATGTAGGCGGTAAGTCTCTTAAAATATTACAATCAAAGACAATTTTAAAAAATACAAAACCACGCCAAAATTCAAAGAAACCAGCTTTTTAAATATCCAAGTTTTTGCCAACTTGGCTCCACTGCTTGATTTCAAAAGGGGTTAGTAGTCACTCATCCACAGTTTGATTGTTCTGTCATTTTCCAATGCTGCCGATGCAATGATGTTTTCTGTAGGATGGCAAGCTGCTGAGATCACCACATCTGTGTGACCTGGTAATTTCTGTACAATCTCTTTAGTCTGAAGGTTCCATATGTAAACTAGGTTATCCTCTGAACCAGACACAATCCACTTTCCACCAGTAACGGAAAAATTGGCAAATATGCAGTACTTCTCATTCTTATGTCCAGCGTATGTCTTCAGGCATCTGCCCTTGCTATAATCCCATAGTTTAAGAGTACTGTCCAAAGTCGCAGTGAGAATATATTTACCATTTGGAGAAAACTGTACAAAAGAGACAGGAGGGTTATCATCATCAACAAGTGTTTTTAAACACTGACCTGATGCAGCATCCCAGATTCTACAGAGACCATCATAGCTACCTGATACTATCAAGGACCCACTACAATTAAAATGAACAGCAGAAACCGGGTCAGAATGAGCAGACAAAGTTTTGAGGCACTTTCCTGTTTTCACCTCCCATATTTTCACACTCTCATCAAAAGATCCTGAAATGATGAGGTTGGATGGCGGGTTGAAATTACAGCAAAAGACGTAATTACTGTGCCCCTTTAGTGTTTTCAAACATTTTCCAGATCTCACATCCCATATCTTTAGAGTTTTATCATCTGAGGCAGAAACAAGACGACTGGAATCCGATGACCAGGCAACATCTGATATTTCCAGACTGTGACCATACAGTGTTTTCTCATATTTTCCATCATAGACACTCCAGATTTTAATTAGTTTATCAGCAGAAGAACTTGCTAGCCATTCTCCACTAGGACTAAACTTAACGGATGATACTGCCTCCGTATGTCCCACGAGAGTAAATCTGAGAGTATAGTTTGGTTTTTCAGGCATTTGCTTGCTCGGATTGGCTGATGAGGAGCCGACTGACTCCGCTTTGGGGTCTCCTGACTCTTCCGTTGCCATGCTCTGAAGCTCCAAGTCGGTGGGTAGGCTAGATGTCCTGCGCTGAGCCAGGCAGTCCGGTATTTTGGCGTTCTTCCAGGAAAAATGAAGACAAAAACATTCAACTAAAAAATAAACGGTTTTTAATCATCATTTCTGGATAGTCTTTAATTTACCTTACACACTGAATCAGCAACACGGCCTGGACCACTTCAGTTCTCTCGTCGTCTGTGGTAAACAAACACTTGAGAAATACTATTAAAAGGGTCCTGTGAGCTGTGGGCAACTAAGATATTAATGTCAGGTATTTTGTTAATGGATAAAGCCGTCAAAAGCGGGACGGGCCACGGCGCGATCTATACAGAACGTATTTTTATACCGCCCCACCCCACAGCTCCGAAAATTCAGAGAACATGGAGGAAGTCTACCAGTCAGACAGTCAAAGATTTTTGGTACTTGAGGATGAATGAATGACAGCTTTCAACAGATTTCAGAAGCTAATAGAAAAACCTTCGTGGAACCGAAATCCGCTGCCGGTGCCCGCAGGCTGCAGTCTGCAGATGAAGGAAGAGCAACCAAGCGCATGCGCGTAAAAGGCATTTTGTTTTGGTTTCCCCTCTCCCCCGCCCCAGACCACTTCCGAACCGAGGTGACCAATAGGAGAGGCTTCCCTGCGCTTGCGCAAAAAGAGGTGCGGTGGTTTTTCTTCCGGTTTTAGTCCCTTTCGTCTGCTTGCTGCTGAGACGTAAGAGGGGATGTCTTCTTGGTTGAATGACAGGACTTGAGTGGCGAGTGTGACAAGCAGTGAATCTTTATTTCAAAGAACATTCATTTGTTTTTGGAAACTGAGTGTCACAGGAAAGGCCTGAATTTGCCGATGCCCCTTAGCCGCAGGGTTAAGCCCACATGTGACACGTGAACTGTCCAAACTGCACGCATTTCGAAAATGCAGCTAACGTTGATCCACCAATACGCCAGCGACTCTGGCACGGCCTGTGTAAGCTCCTGCTGCGCAAGTGGCTTCGGTTGTACCCTCTTCTAGCTGTTGCGAAAAGCCTGGTGGCATTAAGGCCTACTTAATCAGTGTGGCGATGTGTATGTAGGCAAGGGGATAGTAGCAGATTGCGAAACTTCCGGCCTTGTAAAAGCTGGGGGCCTTTAAAGACCAATGCTCAGAAATTGTGTCATGATAATGCTAATGCTGGGGACAACAAGCGAACATTTGCTTTATTACTTACTTATGGTTTAAACTTCTAAAGGAAATTGGATCTCCTTAAAGGTGCGTAAGACTAGAAAAGGGCAAAGAAATTGGTGGAATGAGGTAAGAAATGGGGGGGGGGAAGGAGAGTTACTGTTAATTAGGCTTTGGCAATCTTTCCCTAGTTTTAAGAAATAAAGATTGTTAAAGTATTATGTAAACTGTACATGCTACTGTCTTTTGAGGTCAAGAGGCAAATATCTGCCATGATGCTTTGTGCTGGTCAAGAATTAAAGCAGAATATGAATTTGGAAATAAAGGGTGTCCTGTTGTATAGTTATTAGGGGTAATCGAACGTTTTGCCTTTATAAAACAGGCCTAATTGTTAGTTTGCGATAGAGTTGGCTCCAGTTGGTAATGGCCTTATCTATAACAGAACACTATGGCCCAGTTCTGTGCCATAATTGTTGTTAGCTGCCGTGGAGCTACCCCGATTCATAGCGACCTTTTGTTACAGAGTAGAACTGCTCCATAGGGTTTTCTTGGCTGTAATCTTTACAGAAGCAGACCTCCAGGCCTTTTCTTCTGTGGAGCCGCTGGGTGAGTTTGAACCAACCTTTCAGGTAACAGCCGACTACAGCCCTACTACTCTAGTTTGAAATTTAAACAGGATTTGGCCAATTGCTTTATTCTTAGCTAGTCGAAATTAACAATATAAATACTATGGGGGAACTGCTGAGGATAGGGAAGAGCATTTTTAAAATAGTTTGAAGCATCTATTTATGTACATTATGACCATTATTAGCTATTAAGGTAAGACCATCATGGACCTTCCCTCCGTACTGTTTTGACGAAAATTTTTCCTTCATTGTATCTTAAAGTTCAATTCTGACTAAACCTTGCCTCTTCCGAAGCTCTCCTGTATTTCTCCCATTGATGGCGCAAACGGGTTTAAGTGCTCAACTACTAGCCAAAAGGTTGGCAATTGGAACCCAGCCACCCAGAGGCACCTCAGGAGATAGTCTTGGCAGTCAGCTTCCAAAAGGTCACAGCCTTGAAAGCCCTGCGGAGCAGTTTCACTCTGCACACATGGGGTTGCCATGAGTTGGAATCCACTCAGCAGCAATTAACAAGCGTGATTTTAACCGGCAAGCTTAAAAATACCCTAAATTCTGCATTAATTGACACTATTTACATTTTAATTAATTTCTTAAAATGCAAATGTAAAAGCACTTCAGAGAACAAAGTTTAGGCTTTGAAAGTTTCAAAGAATTTAAGTGAATCTGTATTTTTCCAGTAAATGTTCTGTGCACTAGAAAAGTAAATAAAGAGGAAACTAGGCAAGGTGAATGCATAAGACTGTGATAGGGTGTTGGTGCTGGAGTAGTTAGCCCATTAGGAATATCACAAGGAAGAAGGGGGGGTACTTAATTAAGATTGTGCTGATGAGAATATCCAGAAATTATTTTTTCTGTCTTTCCTATAATTTGATTGAAGAAATTTACATTAAAATCCACTTCCTTGGGTCTGGCAATTTTTGTTTAGATACCATAAAGAACTTGGGAAGGAAAAATCAAAGCTGTGAATATAATAAAATCCTGTTGACTCAAGAGTGAAATTTTGTTATTAACATGTAGTCCCTGACATCGTAGTCCTTATGAACCAGGACTTTCAGTTTACTTCCTTAGGAGGGGGGCATCGGTGACTGCGGAATGTGTACGAGCAGGGACTACTAATACAAGTAAATCCAAAATGGCAGAAGCCATCATCAGATTTGTTTTCTGGGTTCCCAAGCAAAATTTCTTTCTTACACGTCCTTTTTTTTTTTTTTTTTTTTTTGCTGTCCTTATTCTTCACCAAGTCGGTGATTTCGTTGTTTTTCTCCCTGTAGAATCAACGTCTTTAAAATCTCCCATAAAGCCTTAGAATGGAAAGTCATCTCTAGTTGAAAGTTTTGTTTCCCTTACCGCCCAGGAAAATTTACAGGCATTCTAAATAGAATTCATGTTGCCACAAATGGGGCATTTTATTGCTTTGTTTTTTGGTGTGTTGTATCTATCCATTGCCTGGGAGTGATTCCTACATTAAGGAATGTCTTGACTTTATACCAACTCTGGCTACCAAACCACTCCTCAAATCAAGCATTAACAAGCCCATGTACACATCCAGTTAAACGTTTAGGTCCACTAGCAATCTAAATGTATGAAAATCCAGTTGGGCTACATATGGCATGGTTGTATCTTACCATCCAAACTGGAACTTTTTGAAAGTGAAGGGGCACTAAAATAACTAGCAGGTGTTAACTGATCTATAATATAAACCAGCAAACCAGTGCTTACAGTCACTAGTGACTTCCCAAAAGGACTCATAATCACAATTGTGGAAAATTCCATGCTTTTTATTGTAGTTGTACCCTAGTCTGCCCACGTCTCACAAACCCTGTCCTGCCACTGCGTTCTTCTGGGTTTCCATGTTCTCCTTATCCATCACACTGTGTTAATAACGTCTGACAGATGCTAGGCCTGAGGTTGAGACAAGGCAGTGATCCTTACTGTGGACACCCACTGCACCCCACTGCCTTCTTAAGTGGGTGTGGATAAAAAAAAGAGATTAATTTTATTCCTTGCAAAAACAGTCAAGATCACAGAAATGACCATATACTGATTTTAAAAATCAGAGAAGAAAATGACATTTTTTCAAAATAGGAATTGAAGTAGGGGCAACAATCTACGTTTAAAACTAGCTTTAACACACTTGTAAACCCAACACATAGTGTAGTCTGCAAGAACTGTTAACATTTTGCTTTAAGGCTTTGTTTCGTTTTGGATTCAGAAAAAATAGTTGATCAGTGGAATCTCTCAAAAAAAAAAAAAAAGAAGCAATCATGGAATGAAAAAGTGCACCATCTTTCTGCATCTTTCTGTTTCTACTCATCTGTTACTTAATGAGTAAAGGAACGCAGAAAACATAAATATGCAAAAAAGAAAAATCCCCATTTCATAGCCTGAGACAACCATTAGCTTCCACATCAGTTGCATATAACTGGCAAAAAATTTTCTTAATTTCAAAATATGACAGAAGAGACTGGTGGGCTGTTTTGGTATATATAAACACATGAAGTTGATTATATATTAGCCTGTGGAATAGGCTCATCAGCTTTTCTCAGTTTTTTTTTTTTTTTTAAACAATAGACCTCTGCTTTGACAATGTTTGCTTTTGTAAACTCCAGGTCAAATTATATTTTCTGAAAGGTAACTATATAAATGGATGTTCACGCACTTGCTTCAAACAACAGCATAAAGGAATTCTTTTGAACTTTCTTTTGTAATCAAGTATCCTTTACTAATTATCACATAGATGCACATTCCTTTTTTTAGTATTTACTGAATGTCTGCTATGTGCATGGCACTCACCAATGACCTGACAGACCCATTCATGTACAAAGAACCAATAGAACCATTCCAAATCAGTGTCAGAACACTTTGAAAGTGGACAAAGTGGTCAAAATGACTTAAGGAAAGCAAAACATACTCAACAATCAATACATTAAAAGGTTTTGTTTTTTGTTTAATACTCATTGGGACAGTTTTCCTTTAGGAGGAAGTTGGTTGTGTTAAAGTCACACCTGTGGCACTGTTTTCAAAGGCAGTAATTCATTCCAAAGCCTTTCCTTCTGTGCCAGTATATTCTACATTTGTGTCTACTGAATGGAAACGTTTGGGTTTAGCCATGTTACTAAACTCGAAATCAATCATTTAGTTCATTTGCATATGAAACTTTAAAAAAAAAAAAAAACTCTGTTGTTGCCAACTGTCTGGTCATACAGAATTTTAGCACCACATAAGCGGGAAGATGTTTGTGTTGAGAAGATCTACACACCAGACTGTGTAACCTAAAAATAAATGATACCTGATGTAGTCATTTGAAGGGTGTTGCTGATGAGGAAAAAAAAGGAAGAGAAATGGTTCAACAAAAAGGGCTAGCCCACCACCTGTGGCTGCTGGTAGTCTAGTTCTGGGAGTTCCTGGGCACAGAACCCCTATTCTACAACCCCTGCTTTTCTTCAAGAAACAGAACTTGTCCTGCCCTTGGCAGAGGTCTTCCTCTCCCTTACCAGTAATCTAAGAGTTGTAACCTTAGGGCAGAATAAATCTTGATTTAGTCATCTATAAAATAGTGACAGTTACCTCAAACAGCAGCTGGAAGATTAAATCAGAAAAGGTGACAGCCCTTACTTAGCCAGGCAATGGGCATACAGCAGATGTCCAAATAAAAACAAGTTGACTTTACTACCTACACAAAAACAGACTGGGGCTATTCTGTCTACGTTAGTTGAAAACAAAATGGTACCTCATCTACCCTAGTCCTTTTTTCTTACTCAAAACTTCCAGATGTATTTTGTCAAGCAGCAATTAGCATATGAGGTTTTACTTTATCACACGTTCTTCTGATGTCCTGATACTACTTCTTAAAACCTATCCTTTTCTGACAATAAAGTATTACAAAATATTGTTACAACAGATTTACAGTACTAGTACCTTCAGTTTAATTTTTGATGATAGAAAAAGGCAGACCAAAATATTTAATCTACTCACCTCACAACTGAAGGAAATGACCCTATTAATTTAGGATGGTAAATAATTCAGATTTGAGACTCCCATATATAGGCACACCTATCTTTGTCGATGAGCAAATTCTGGAATGTAGGACGTAGCATATAGTATACAAATATGAAAAGCAAGCAATGCCCCTTTCTAAAAGTAGCTCCCTTTACTGAACATTACCCTTAGACATCACAATTTTAAATATACATGAGAAAAGCCCCAAGCCTTAAAACAGCTATAACAACTTGCCTATTGATATGAAAAGTTTCACAGAACTAATCAGCAGGAAAGAAAAGAACTCCTTCGACCCAAGGAAAACCCTTTAGTAATTCAACCCCAAGTTGGGGTAGTGAATAACTGAAATGTTTATTTAGCGCTAGAGAAGTTGCCTGTGGGTGATCATGTACAATAGAGGATTTAGTTGACAAAGTTCAGTTTATAAAATACACTACAACTTTTACTTAGTCAAAATTAGCAGCAACCTGAAACAACTCAGATTATGGGACAACTGTCAATGTTTATTTCTGTGACAATAATGCGAGGAAAAGGACCCAGAGCCCAAGCAGCTTTATCGGTATATGAGGAAGAAACCACCTAGGGCAGCAGGGTTAAAAGGCAACACAACTGATAGAACTAAGTGAAGAAGTAAAAAGGGTCCCGATTAGTTGGGAGACAGGAACAAGAATGAAAGTGTTCCGTGGCTAAATCTGTCTCCTAAATCTCACCCTTCTTCATACCCATTACCTTTACTTTCCTGGTTATTTCTCAATTCAATCATACCTAGCTGCTGGTCCTTCAGATACTTCCCAAATGCTTTCAATGTTTTTTTCTCCACCAAAGTTCTCATTATAAAGAATATACTTTGAATGTTTCAAAAAAGAAAACCAAAAAAACCAAACCCACTGCTGTGGTCGATTCCGACCCATAGCGAGCCTGTAGGACAGAGTAGAACCGTCTCCTAGGGCTTCCAAGGAGTGGCTGGTGGATTTGAACTGCTGGCCTTTTGGTTGGCATCCATAGCTCTTAACCACTGAGCCACCCGGTCTCCTTGAATGTTTAGAGGAGGGAAAAAAAAAAGGAAAAACAAAGCCACTTTCCTTCAGCAAAAGTTTTCCCTGGTTTTGAAATTAGTGATGGGGGTATTCAATAAATTGAAACTAAACAGAATCTGCTAGGCAGAAAACTAAAAATACGATTTACAGTTACCTCTTAAATGCCATTTTTATCACCCAAAAGGCTGTTTTATCAGTACCAATGAGTTCCAACACATCTGAGTTAGGATGGGATTTAACTCTTCAGCAAATTCCAATTTTTATATTTAAGGAAAATCATATCACGCAAAAAATTTTAGCTCAGATCTCATGGCTCATGAACTTCTCCTAGGACAGAAGCAAGGTAAAGCCCTCTATTTAGACAGGAAATAAGACCACATCAGTTAAATGGACTTCTTTTAATTCACTCATTGAGGCACCTTGCACTTGCTAACAAAAACCTCTCAACATACACTACTCTTACTAACTTGGGGAGACAACTTTGTGTGCACTGTATTTTTTCCATTCTAGTTGGTGTATAAAAGAAACAGAAAATTTGTAAACTATCCAACAAAAGGTACATAACTTAAAACACCCTACAGAGATAGCGTGTTATCAGTAATTCACAATCTAAAAAAACTCAGCCACAAAAAAAGTCAAAGCTAAAAACAAGATTTTTACTATGAATCAGTGCTTCTATTACCTTTCTGAAAGAAGTTATATTTTAATGTGATGTAAAGGCAACACTGAGTTTTTCTTTAAATTAACCACCTAATTTATCCCTAAAATTACAAAGAATCAAAGTCTCTTACAGGTCAAGTGCAGTAACTAGAATGTTCTTTCAGCACAAAGCAGCACTAGAAAAAGTAACAGTTATAGATGGGAGTTGACTAGTTTTGCTGTGGCTGCTCCATCAGTAATAGACATCAGACGGAATCCATCCCAGAGCACAGACACAGCTATAGACTAGATGTGAAGAATGCATCACACTCTTGGCAGATAAATGTCCTCTGTCTTTGAATCTTTCTAGTTTGAATGAAGTGAATTTTTTAAAAGTTTAAATCAGGTCACATAAGTTGGCTGCTTAAGTAACATCATGATGAGGTATGAAAGCTTTGAATATCCCTAACATTCAGCAGGATTTCCCAGAGATGTGTAATAGCTTGTCAGGGGCAACTTCCAAACAGTTTATACTTTGGGGTTATAATGAATTTTAGAAGAGGACAAGTCTAAAAAGGTTTAAAGGGTATGCTCTCAAGCAGAAGTGAGCAACTTTTCCTTCAGAATTCATTTTGAACAGCACATCAACAAAAAATCTTCTCTGATGGTGTGTCCCAAGATTGAGTCAAGATGGCCAACTAGCACCGAGAAGTCGTATTGAACTCATTTGCAGTTCTCTTGGCAATTAAGCTTATTTTTCATTCCAGTCCAAGCACAAATGTGGATCACTGAACACAGTACTGGAAGCGCCATTTGCAGGTACAGATTGCAGTCATCATTAAATGAGCCAGAGGTGGAGACTGTTATTATTTTATTTGAGGGGGAGGGGGCAGTTCTAGTAGGAAATGAAATAAAATGATTAGGGACAATGAGGTTATAAGAAAAAGATCACTCTCCTTATTTGGGTGAAGAGGTCACGCTGAGAAGATCGTTACTGGTTTACAATAGAGACGCTACATTAAAAGGGTCATGGATGCAGCATGAACACATTAGAATCAAGCTGCAATCGGCTGAGAAATTAACCTTTAAAGTGTGTATTATCCCGCATCATAGAGGGAAAAAGCACCTAGGGTGAACTGCAATTTAATGAGGACCTTGATCAGGACCACAAAGCCTGAAATATTTGCTTTAATGCAGAAACACAGCATCAAGTCACACTGGCTGAGCTTGGAGAGACTGAGTTTTTTGTTTGTTTTTAACTTTTTAATTGAATTACAGGATATAGTTTTTGATTACTAAGGATTCTAAAATCTTCATACCAGCATTAGAATTGAACCACTTCCAAATCCTAAGACACATAAGACCAAAGAGAAGCAATAGCAATACAAATTAATACGTGCCCCTCTCTTTTCTGCTCTAGGGGAATCTGCAAACCAGTATCACATTTAAGAGTCAAAGTGTTAATGCTTCAGCATTCCTGACAACTAGAAAGCACATTCACTTTAGGCTGAAGGTGAGGGAGTGGATGGTTTAGCGTTAATATCTGTGAAGAATGGCGCCAATAGAGGAAAGAAAACCATCCCATCTTAGGAAGGATTAATGCAAAGTTGGCCAGAAAAAGCCACTGGGTAATCCAAGGGTTCACTGTGGAAGAACTCATGAAAAGTACTCTGAAGTACACACAACAGGTCTAAACATCTCCCTTGTTGCAAGCAGTTGTGTGAAATTCAAGATAAAGGTTTAGTCTCATCTTTTATTGTCAGTATTTTTTTTCCCACACTGAAGGGAATGAGGAGTCCTCTCTTTTCCCCCACAAAAAAGGGAGCCACATTAAATGTAAGTGTATAATCCCATGACTCTTAAAATATATAAATGCAGATCTCCAAAGCCTAGGGATTTTCCATAAGAGAGTGGGCCGTCCTGGTTACCCTTTTATTAGAAGGGTATTCCACCACAGAGAGCCAGAGGTTTTCCACGTGTGTGTAAGAGAGCAGGTGCGCAAGGCAAGCAAATGAGCGCAAACAGTATTATGGAAAACATTTGAGAAGTTAGCTCCATGAGGACTGTGGGCTCCACAAGAGAACTTGACTGGGTAGCCTGGTCTGACACAGGAACATGAAAGCAGAGTATTGCTTCAAAGCTGGAAACCTTCCATAGGAGCCTCACACTGCTGGAAGATGTACTGCTGCTGGCTAAGGTCAACCTGGGGTGCAATGCTGCTGTCCTCATCTTCGGTCCCAAAGTAATGCTCAATGAGATCAAAGGCTTTCTGGTAGATCTCCTGGTTTTCATGACTCTGTAAGAACTCAATTTTATCTAGACCTAGAATGAAAAATAAGGGATAAATCTGTTATAAACCTGTTGGAAATTCCAATGAGACAAGATTTTGCCGTTATGTCTCCTCCCTTGATGTAAAGAAAGGCTCTCTACTTTTATCACATAAGTGTTTTGTAATAACACAGAAATTACTGCTGGGATTGCATCTGAAGACTAGTACTACAAACTGACATCTTAAATACCTATGCAAGCAGCAACATCCAGTCCCCAGAAGCAGCAGTTTCTACAACAGCTACATACCACCCAGTGCCCAGAGCCAGTAGCAGCTGTGTTCTTATCAGATGGTATCTGTAGCCTAATTCTTGGCTCTGGTTCCATCTACCTAGCCTCTGAGCTATTCAGTATCATTTCAACAAATGTATTATATTTCCTTAAATCCGAATCAACTTCTATCACTTAAACTGAGAAGTCCAACTAGAACAATTAACCAGCACATCCCCTTTACTAGTAAGTTTAAGTCCATCTGAGCTAGGCTTTCTTTCAGCTGCAGCTAGAAGTACCTAACACCGGCAATAAATCTTAACAATACTCAGAGGAAAAAACAAATACACACCCACGTTAAAAAATATATACATCCAAATATGGTTACCTCTGTGGAGAAAGATCTCTTGAGTTGTAGAGTAACAGTTTTTAAATATACTTTTCAAAATTTCTTACACTAAGCAAGCATACCTTTTATAATAACGTTTTTTAAAACAGTAAACTGTCAATCATTTTGGAAAACATGTCTACATTATCTAGTAAATTTTGAAGATGAACATATCCTGTGGCCCTTAATTCCAATCTTGGAAATAAACTCTAGTGCAGTGGTTTTCAATCCAGCTACATATTAAAATCACTGAGGGAACTTTTTTTTGAAAAGGTTAATGCATTAGTGAACCAATGATTAAGAGCGCAACAGACTGAGATTACAATCGGGCTGAAAAGCGAGATAGTGATTCTTCAAGATGAAACTCTTAAGAGTCAGGACACACAGGAACCGGAAGATGAAGTTCAAGATCAGAACTCTAAATGCTACAAGAGAAAAGGTGTAGAGTCAGGCATAAGGTAGATGCAGAAGTTCTTGGGACTAACAAAGACTAATAAGAACGCAAGAGTGGCCACAAGGGCAAGTAGTGCCAGGGAGCTGGCAAGATCCTCAGAGTTCAGTCTAAAAACAGCTAAACTGATGGGTACTGGCTTCTCTTCACACATAAAATGCATTTTTTCTCCCCAATTCTAATTTCTAAACATTCTCATTCATAAGAAAACTTTTTGTATGAGTATGCTAATTCAGATGTGGAAAGGTCAGAAAAGCAAACAGAAAACAAAAATTTCAGGAAAGCCTATTACCGTATTTTTACACAAATAACAGTGTGTGTTAAACTTCTTCGGGGGCGGGGAGGGCAACCGTGCCTGCCACACTCCCCAATTCTTGTAAATGTGATATGCTAATTTTTACAGCAACATGTAAAAAAAATTAGCATGGCACTTATGATAATACCGGGGGGGGGGGGGGGGGGGGGGGCACGGTTGCTGCTCCCCCCCAAAAAAATGTTTAACAAGCACCATTATTTGCATAAAAATATGGTAAACACACTATCTTACCGTAAGCTTCTTCAATCAAAGCACAGTAAGGGTTAATGCCAGTGCCATTCCTTTTGGCTTCTTGTTCTCCAAGCCTCAGGATATTTTCCAAGCCATTTAGGGCAACCTGTACAATCTTAGAGTCCATGACTGTGAGGAGATCACAGAGCGGCTTGATACAACCCAGTTCTACAAGGTACCTAAATTAATACAAAGAAGAATTTAGTCAAAGCTTTAATTTTTTAAAACATTTATGAAATTAGTAGAGAGGTCATCTTCAAACTTATCACAGAAACCAGTTCTCTGACACCATTTCCATTCCTCTTCCCCTCCACAATTTTTGGACTCCAAGAAACTAGAATACTCTTCTACTTTGAATATAAGTAACTCACCAAAATAGTACATTTTTTGATTTTCATCTTGGTGTTTACTTTTTTATTGTGGAAAATTTCAAAAGTACACAAAATTAAAAAGTAGAGATAACAAATTCAGTTGCTGTGATTATCAACTTGCAGCCAATCTTGTTTGATTTGTACCACTACACATTCTCCTCACCCCAGGATTATTCTGAAGTAAATTCCAGACACCTTATCTCTAAAGGGTAAGGATTCTTCTAAAACACACACACACACGCCTCACCTAGGAACACTATCATTACCATGCCTAAAACTAGGAACAATTATTCCATAATATAAACATCCAGTCAGTATTCAAATTTCCTTGACTTTCTTCTTTAAAAAACTAATATTTTGCTTGTTTGAATCAGGACTCAAATGAGGTCCGCAAGTTATACTTGTTGATCTATCTGTTAATTTACTTAATCTGTAAATCTCCTCCCCCATCTCTTAATCTCTCCTTCATATGACCTCTATTCTTTTAATTTTGTTTTACAATTTACGTGTACAAGAAACTGGTTTTATCCTACAGTTTCCTACAGTTTGGATTTTGAATGGTGTCATTTAACAAATGTCTCTGTCCCTTATATTTCCTTAAGTTGGCAGATGAATTCAGGGACTTGATCAGATTCAAGTCTTTTTTTGGAAAGACTGCTTCATGGGTGAAGGTTCTCAACAGTATTCCCTTACTTCCTTGGAGCTGCAAAATGGGAATATTCTAATCTTAATATTTCTTAGCTGATTATCTGAAATACTCATAAAAAGAAAAACTCTACCTCATCAATTACTTGATTACCCCCTACATAGAGCTTACATATAAAAAGGGCATGATAAATCTTGACTCTTTCCCTTTATTTACCAGTTTTCAAAATAAACTTCCCCAACATGCTACAAAGGTGATCAGTAATTTTTTTTTTAAACTATAACTGCCTTTTAAAATAAGGCATAGTAGGCAACTGCTATATGTTTAATTAAACTTGTTTTTTAAAGGATTTTTGAAACATCAACCTCACAAAAGGAGTTTTCATAAACTAAAATGCAGATTCAGTATTAACTCCCCTTCCCCCCAAAAGAAGTCTGAATGCAGTCAGTAGGGACAAATACGTTTAGTTTTCATACCCGCTGAGCTAGCAGGAAACTTGTTGTGATTTCAACAAGAGTACACTGAGTTTAAAGAAACTAACCAAACCCATTGCCATCAAGTCAATTCTGACTCATAGTGGCCCTACAGGACAGAGCAGAACTGCCCCCCAGGTTTCCAAGACTGTAACTTGAACGGAAACAGACTGCCACACTTTTCTCCCGAGGAGAGTCTGGTGGATCCGAACGGCCAATCTTCCAGTTAGCAGCCGAGCACTGTAATGACTGTGCCACAAGCGCTCCGAGACTTGGAGCTGACAACTCTTCAGTCGATTATAAACATTCAATATGTCACAAATCTGCTCTCCTTATACCATCATCTAAACACTGCCAGTCTCATTATGAAAAATGTAACTTCAATAAATCAGACTGAAAGTGTGATTTCATCTTTCTGTTTACTAATTGTTCCCGTGAATCCTCTGGGCTACATACAATCAAGTGTCTGCTGGAACAGACTACTATCAAAAATTGTGCTGAAAATAGGAACTTTGTCTATTTGTGCTACCAAAAAAGTATTAGCTAAAGGTCAAATTGTTTTTTGTGTGTGGAAAGCTTAAAAGTAAATTTAACTACAAATGTCTGAATATCCCAAAAACTACCCCTCAGAAAAATGGAGTTGCCTTAATGCTGGTCATCAAGTCTAGCTGACTGACCAATCTGGCAGAAGACACGGCCAGTAAGGTTTTTGGGTAAGGAAGTTTAGTCTGTAAGAATGATCTGGAAAGTGACTCAGTAACTTTTCTAAAATTATGTTAATGTCTCAAACTAGAAAGAGCCAATCTCATAGATAATTTTATACTTAGGAGTGCCTTTAAGAAAGTTAAGAAGAAACTGCTCTTGGAGTTTGATAATTAACTTCATTATTATTAACAGCTACGCTGAATTTTAAAAAGAGTAAATTTTAAAAAGCAGCCTTTCTACTCTTCTCCAACAGAGCAAAATACTTCTGAATACTTTCTGATGAAAGGTATCATAGTATTTTAGAAATGTTTTTGAAATTTTAAGAAGATGAAATTTCAAAACAAAAGGTATGTATACAGTTTATTTCAATTAAGAAAACATATTTGGTATAAAATGGCACATATCTAAGTTTGAACATAGAGCTTGAAAATAAACTATTTGTTATTACTCCATACCACTGCCATCCAGTGGTATCATACTGAGAATCACAGGACCCCAGAATCAAAATCTTGGGAAGTTGAAAAAGACCTAATCTGAAGACCTCTTGAACTATCCTTTGAATAACCTGTCCATGATGAACTTTACTGAACTACTGCATATGTTAATCTGTTTGCAATTTTATTATGTCAGGCACATATTTCTTTATCTTCTGTACCTGATCAATTTACTACGATGTTAGGACTTCTTTACCTTTTTTTTTTTTTTAAATTCGAAACAAAGCACTAACAATTGGCACTTACTGAGTGCCTATGTCAGGCACTTTACCTATAATCTGTATCTTTTTTTTTTTTTTCATTTACTCCACAAAGCAACAACATGAGAAATAGCTATTTTTCTCTGACATTACATAATAGGAAGTAATTAATGATTTCTTTAACGCTCATTTAAAACAATCTTCCCCATAAGGAAGGTTAAGGCAGATTAAGAGTTCCATTTTTCTCTTCATTATTAGTCTATTTTTCTATATGAAATACTGAATGTCCAGAATTTAGCACTTAATTTTATGATGATGTTCCTCTGGGGAACTGATTCCTGTCTATTTATGGCTTCTCTAGCTGGTGGCAAGGGGGCCTACTGCCTACTAAGTCTCCAGCCAATACATACCTCTCCCTTTACTGAATACTATGGTACTTTCGGAGGCACTTGCCTATACAGAATTTGGTACTGTATCCTAAGACACACTTCTCTTTTTTAAGTCTGGTCCGACACTATTACCAAGACACTGAAACTAGATATAGTAGGAGTTAGCTATTAGAGCTGGAATCTAAGGATTCTATAAGTAACCTAGACTTGCCAGATGTTTCTGACCAAGAATCTCCAGAGTAGGCTGGAGCCACCCTGTAAGTATTTCTGTTGCCTCAAACCTCAATGATGCCTTACTACTGACATCCCAGAATCATTTTCAACAAGAAGGAATGGGAGAGGTATAAGGAATTAAATATACATTGGAGTCAAATTATCAAACTGAGAAAAATCTTCCAAAGGGCTGGAACTGAACATTCTTATTTAATAAGATCCTCTCTCACTCATCTTATCCTCAAATCTTTCACTCTAGGTATTACTTGGGGGGGGGGGGGGGTGGGGGGGGGCACTTGTAAAGTGTAGGTAGTGAGGACACTACCTGGCTAGTACACTTGGCTAGTACTTACTTGATTTGTTCAGCTGATCCTCCAGAAGTTGCATTTGTGATGGCCCAAGCTGCTTCTTTCCTTGTCCGAAACTCAGCAGTCTGTAATATACTAATGAGGGCTGGAAAAATGTTGGCATCTATCACAGTCTAAAATTAAAGAAAAATTTAAATGGAAAGGGTAATCACAAGATTTGTAAAAATGTTAGTGATACTAACTATAACTGTAATGACATCCTTCCTCGTTTAAAAAAAAAAATGAAAGGAGTTCTCATTATATCCCTAACCTTTTTGCTCTACTTTGTCTCATCCTCCCTAGAGTCTGTGACTTTGTAATTTGCCAGTTTTCTCCTTGTCTTCTTTCTCTTTTAATGTCCTTTCTTGTTCCACTCACAGTAAGAAATTGTGGTATTTCAGCTGTCTGTTCCTCTGTTAGTCTCACTTCCTCACAGCATCCACTCTTGCATGTCCTCATTTCTCACTGGAGCGCCAGCCCAGGTGGCCAGCAGGTTGTTTCAGGTCTGCTAGTCACCTCAGACACATCTTCTGCCTTCTATATGCAGTCTGCTTTTAGTTTACTTACTCTAAATTCAGTGAGTCACCACGTCCCCTTTTCATTCTCAATTTAAAATGCCCTGAATCCATCTTTGACTTTACCACTGCTGCAATCCTATTCCAAGCCACCACCTCTCAACTACATCACCTGAACAGCATTCTAGTTGGACAGAGTATTTTTACTCAATCCCTCCCACATACAAACAACAAAGGAGTTTTCCCAAAATCACCTTCACGTTTCACCTTGGCTCAAGAACCTAAAACTTATCATTTCCTGTATGAAGAAACTGAGAAGAACCTGGTGTGGTGAGCCAATCAAGTACAGCTGAAATCACCTCCTATGCATGCTGTAAACTGCTGTAGCCACCAGTTTCAATCCCTACTCAACATTCAATGACTAAGCATGCTTTCCTGGACAAGAACCTTCATTACACCAATGAAGAAAGACAGCAAAGTTTAGTGGAAAGACACCTAACCCTGGTCCTGTCATTTACTAGAAGTGACTCTGAGCAAATCATTTTTTCTGAGCCTCAGTTTCATCTTTAAATGAGAATGATGGATTAGATGACCTCTATGATTCCACTCAGCTCAAAGTCCAATGATTCTACGTTTTTGGTATCTTTTCTAACCCATTGTTCCTGCATGGATCATGATCTGAACTGAACTTTTTGACCTACCTGAGTTACTCTCCTAATGATTAAAGGACAAAAGAGCAGATAACAATTTAAAGAAAAATTTGGGCCCCAAAGATTTATGAAAAACTGAAGCAATCTAAACCACAGGTCCACTGGAAGATAAATATTTTATTTGGCAAGAATAAAGCCAATCTGTTTAATATAAAGTCCAGCAAAACACTTTGAAAATGTTGCTGTTGTTAGGTGCTGTTGAGTTGGTTCCGACTCATAGCGACCCTATGTACGACAGAACGAAACACTGCTGGGTCCTGTGCCATCCTCACAATCACTGCTATGTTTGAGCCCACTGTTGCAGCCACTGTGTCAGTCCATCTTGTTGAGGGTCTTCCTCTTTTTCACTGCCCCTTTACTTTACTTCGAAAATAAAAGACAGTATTTCTTGGATCTTGGCAAATAATCAAATATTAGAGACAAAGGGGAAAACCAAGGCCTACGTGTAAAAGTTTCAAAAGACTTAACATCTATAAGTTAGGATACAAAAAATTAAGAAATAGACTATGAAATAAGACAATGTTGGACAACAATGTTGGAAAGTAGGAGTCTTCAAAGCAATAGTGAAAAAAATGTTTTAGAAGACTTTTTAAATCATAAAAAAAATTTCTTTTTTAATATTTTAAAGACTGAAAAAAAACTATTTACCAATAAAAATACAGAAAAAAGACAAGGGTTAAGGATTACCTGGATCTGTGCCCTATTTCCAGCTGTGATATTAGATATTGTCCAACATGCTTCCTTTTTGATAGATTCCTTTGGGCTACTCAGCAAATGCAATAAACTTTGCAGAGCTGAGCAATTCAAAATTACCTAAAAGGAAAAGTTTGAAAATTTTACTTATTATAATGATTCAAATATTAAGTAAACCTTTAATTCAGAAAACTTATTTTAGGAAAAATTTAAGCAAAGAAATAACGCATCCACTTGAAGTGTTAGAAACAAAACCTTTACAAACTGATAAAAAGATTCACTGCTATGAAAAATAAAGTTCTAAGATGATCAAACCAGTTTCACTGTACTCACAACTGCTAAAACTGTACTTAATAAGGCACAATACAGAATGTTAGCATTAGTAATCAGAACAGAATTACTCATTCACCCTTCTATCCCTACAGCATTAAAATGTCTTTTCAATGGATAAATATATCAAGTGGCCAGAAAATCAAAAGAGGTCTGAGATTTCTAAGTCAACTGAGAACTCTATACCTGGTAATCAATGAACCAACACACACTTAATTAGCACTTTTGATGTGGTTAATGAAGTACACCAGGTGCTCTGTAGGATACAAAGATGAAAAGGATATGCCCCCAGTTTACAAAGGTGAGAGAGAAGACAAATACACACAAAGGAGACCTACTCTAACAGAAAATACAACCACAAAGTTACAATGATGAACAGTCTATGGTGGGCTCAAGAGTCATCACTGCACAAAAGAACAGATATCTACCCCAGAAACACATGTAGGCATCTATAAACAATTAAGTATTTGATTAAAGTTAATCCTTTCTTCCTCCAACGACCGGTGGTTTTATTTAACAGAAGGTACAAGAATAAGGGGTTGTCTCATTGAAAATCAGTTTTGAAAATCAAGTCTTAAACGGTCACCAAAATAAATCTGCAACCAATATGAAGAGTAAATATTTAAAAAGAAACCGTAAAGCAGAAGACAATGTTAGTATAACAGCTGATCTAAAAATGGTGAAGGACTTACCAAGCATGAAGACAATGGAAGAAATAATAATGAGAGAATAAAAATGTAACCAAATACAAGTTTTTACATGTCAAAAATCATAACAAAATTAAAATGAATACCATACAATGTTTGCAAATAAGAGTTGCTATCCTTAACATGTAAATTCATCAGAGAAACTAATATTTTAATAGAAAATTACTTTATGAGTAAATATAAATTGAAATGAAGTCATTTTTGCTTATTAAATTAAAACAGATCAAAAAATAATAAAACTTGCAGTTAAACAGGCACGATCTTTTTAAAAACAACTTGGTTATATATATCAAGAGGTTTTTAAAAAATCCACACAATTTGATACAAATAATTACTCCTAGGATATCCAACCAGAAGAAATTATAAAACTCCCAACAGAACATTAAATGAACACTATGAAAAGAGCAACACATAGAACTGTATGTTGTTGTTATTTTTAGGTGTCATGGAGTCAGTTCCGACTCATAGCGACCCTACAGGACAGAGTAGAACTGCCCCATAGGGTTTCCAAGGAACAGCCAGTGGACTCAAACTGCCGACCTTTTGGTTAGCAGCTGAGCTCTTAACCACTATACCACCAGGGCTCCTAAAGACTATAATATCTTTATGTTAGAAAAAAATGTACATGTGGACAGTAAAAAGACTACAAGGAAATGTAGTAAATTGTTAATACTGAGTGTATCTTTAGGTAGTGGAGTTATAGGAGACTTTTACATTCTTCACATTTTCCTGCATTTGCTAAATCTCCTATAATATAAATGTACTATGTTTATAATCATGGGAAAAAATAAACCTTTAAAAGAAGATAAGCAACAGTATAATCACAAAGCAATAATAAAAAAAAAAGAGCCAAATAAGTAGTCTAGAAAATTAATATATCAGAAGTTAGAGAGAATACTTAGGGAGAGGTAGTCAGGAAAGACGACTTCAATGCAGGGCCTTGAAACACAGGATTTCCTAAGCAAAGAAAAGGAAGCGCACCGCAAACAGAAAAGCTGAAAATGAGAAGATGCTGAGATAGGCTACTACAAAGTAAGACAAGAAGGGACAAATGAAGCTGTAAGGAAGGGTTCTATACCCAAAGCTTAATAATATGCTACATAGAAGAAAAATAATGTGAACAAGGTTATTTTAGGAAAGATTAATACTAGGGAGAATAAACTGAGGGGGTTAAATTGCTTGGGAAGAATAGGAATAATATTTCTACCCTGTAGGAAGACAAATTAGTTGAGTACAGCAACAATCTTTGTGTGTGAGAAAAGAGGAATTAAAATAAGGTATATTAGATGTGGGATCTAGAAACAGAGTCAACGAGACCTTAACAACTTGTCTTAACACAACTATGGGTCTCTACTCGCCAGGAGCGGAAAAGTAAGAAGGTAACCAAAAGCTCAGAGAAGAAACAAGTCTATTCCCGAGACATTCTTTAAACCTAGAACCGAACGTATCCCGAAACCACCTTTTAGCGAAATAGCAGAGTGGCATACAAAATAAAGGATATTACCCGTAAGATCGGTGCTCTACTTAAAAACCATCAGTATGAGACCAAATGGTCAACAATTACTCAAAAACAAAGATGAGAAGATAACAAGGCAGGATAAACAGAGTACTGGAAAGGGAACAAGCTGAACACAAAGAGTATTGACACACTGTGATAAATGTAAGTGATGACACTGAACAGTGTGTGTGGAGACTGTCAAATGGGAACATAACTTGCTGTGTGAACTTTCACCAAAAACCCAATACATATTATTTAAAAAAAAAAAAAGAATCAACAAGACCTGGTGACTTGCTATTGAAAGTGTGAGAGGAGAAGATACCAAATACGACTGCAAAGTTTCAAGTGAGGGTCAACAGATGAACAGTTACATCATTAATAGAAACAGGAAAAATCCAGACTTGGTATCTGCTTTTGGAGGAAGAAAATAAACTGTAAGGGAGACTGATGTGAGACATGCAAGCAGAAGTACCTAACAAATTCCTGGAAACAGAGAGAGAGGTCAGAGCTAGAGGTATATAGATTTAGAACTTCATTCATTCAATAAATAAATATTTTCTGAGCCCTGATACACTGTGCCAGGAACTACTAATTTATAGAGGCTCAGTAATTAACAAGAATGACACAGTTCCCCTCTAGAAGCTTACAATCAAGTAATTAAACCCAACCAAACCCATTGCCTTCAAGTCGATTCCAACTCACAGTAACCCTATAGGACAGAGTAGAACTGCCTCATAGGGGTTCCAAGGAGCAGCTGGTGGATTCAAACTGCCAACTTTTTGGTTAGCAGCCAAGTTCTTAACCACTGTGACACCAGGGCTCCACAATCAAGTAATTAGACAATTACAATACAGTGGTAAGTGTTATGATAGATAAAACAAAAGAAGGAACCCCTAACTTTAGAGTCTCGGGTCAAACAAAAATGACATTAACACCAAGACCTGAAGAATGAGAAAACATTAGTGGCAAAGAGTGGATGTTTAAGGTGGTGGTCAGAGCAGGGATGGAGAATGGAGGCATATTATTTCAGAACAATCCACTGTGAGTGGTGTATCTTGGTACAGATCTACCAAAAAAAAAAAAAAAAACAAACCAAACCCACTGCCGTGGAGTCAATTCCGACTCATAGTAACCCTACAGGACAGAGCAGAAGTGCCACCACAGGGTTTCCAAGAAGCGGCTGGTGGATTTGAACTGCTGACTTTTGGACAGCAGCCAAACGCTTAACTATTGTGGCACCAGGGCTCCAAAAGACCTACGTACGTACAGAAGGGAGGACACTATCACAAAGGATGAGATGAAGATGACAGAGAAAAGATGCTACTGGAAGTTCTGATGCTTACAGAGAACCATTTCAAATATAAGAAGTAGTGGAATAAACTATCCCGAGACTACTGCCCTGAAATACCCTTTAAACTTTGAACTGAAACCATTCCTGGAGGTCACCTTTCAGCTAAATAACAGATTGGCTCATAAAATAAACAATATCACTTGTAAGCACTGTGGCTCCTTTTTTACTTAAAAAAAAAAAACCATCTATATGAGATCAGGAGCCCTGGTGGCGCAGAAGCTAAGGGCTTGGCTGCTAACCAGAAGGTCAGTAGTTTGAATTCAGCAGCCGCTCCTTAGAAACCGTATGGGGCAGTTCTACTCTGTCCTACAGAGTTGCTATGAGTCGGAATCAACTCGATGGCAACGGGTTTGTCTTCTTCTGGTATATGAGACCAAACGGTCAACATTTACCCTAAAAAACAAAAATGAGAAGGAGGGGGGAAGAGGGGGAAGGGAAGCCAGATAAACGGAAATGGAACAACCAGAACAGAAATAATGAGAATGTTGACACAATGCAGGAAATGTAACCAAGGTCACTGAACAATATGTATAGAATTGTTAAATGGGAACCTAATTTGCTGTGTAAACTTTCACCAAAAACACAACAAAATGTTTAAAAAAAAAGAAAAGAAACAGTGGGAAACAAAAACCTGCCTGCCCCAAAGAAAATGTCACGTCACAGGTAACCCAAAATCGCTACAAGCAACAGGTCAAGTCAGATACTGAAGGTACATACAGGGAGCAGTCATATAAGCCACCACTTTTAACAAGCAATAACAAAACAAAGGATACATGCCAACTCCCCTTAGTAATATGCAGTTAAATATAACAGAACCATGATCAGCGGGCTCTATATACAGTTCTGAAGGAAAAAATAGCATTTATTCATACCTGTGTCTGAATATCATCCCCTGTAACAATGTTTCCCACAGCTCGCAAAGCAGGGGAGACCACTTTATAATCATTATGCCTGCGACGAGAAAAAGAAATGTTGTTTCTAACAGTTCTATCCTTAGCCTGTTTTCCTTAAAACTGAAATCCAAAAGAAATTAATATGTGATAGGACTGTAGAGTGGAAAAGTACCCCCATGGTGGCTATTATGGGGACCCTATCATTCTGATGCAATGTTTGGTGCCCCCTTGAAGAGCTGTCTTTCCTCTTACTTAATATTTTTGGATTTAAAAATACAAATCATTCCTAGTCATCTTTTCCAGATATCTCATCACCTGGATTTCACGCTTTCCCCAATCTTTAATATAGGTTTCATTTCCTCTATACTTGGTCCTCTATGGTTGCTGAGATAATAGAGAGCAATTGTTAACATTCATACAACACTTTTAAGTTCTACATATTGTCTAACTTTCACAAAAGTGAAAATATGTCAACAGTTAACCTAACTTGAAACTGAAGGCCAGGTTTCAGGATTCAAATAACTAACTCTGTCTACTAAACCTCATTTGTCTTACTCGTCAAAAAGCAAAACCTTCCACAAAGCCCTATACATACTTGAAGACAGATATTAAGTCTTGATATTTCAGGTTAAGTAAGCCAATACGCTTTAACTTTCCTTATAGGTCCTATTTTCTCTCCCTTTTAATGAGATTGATCACTTCTGAAAAAACTATGTCAGTTCCTTCACATTTATGTTAAGATCTGATGATGCTTAAAATATATAATAATCTAGTGACTAAAGAGTACAAAGGATTACTTCCCAGAGTTTGCATGCCGTACTTCTAGCTCCTGCAGCATCACACTGCATTTACTCATAACAGCACTAAACTGCTGATCTGCAGTCTGTGGCCAGCTATAATCCCAAAGTTTTATACTCTGTACCTCATACTTATTATAATCCATTCCACATGTCATGTTTGGGGCAAGGTCTCCTTGCATCTACTTTGTACTTACACTTCAATTATATTTCATGTGGCTTGTAAGTGCACCATTTTTCCAGTATATCACCCTAAATTTTATTTTGTTTCCTCTATTACTACCCACAAATTTGATTAATACAGAAAACCATCTACTTTATAATCAAAGGTAGCACAAAGAGATCTATCAAAAGGAAGTAAGATTCAACGAGACAGATAAGGAATGACTGTTTTTTAGGGGCAGTATGATTTTGGTTGTCCAGTGGTTGGTCTATGGTCATCCAGTATGAGCCAGAACTGCATATATCAGTTTTCCAAATATTTCTGCAGAAGGACTGCTAACAGCAGAGAAGAGCGAGGTTCTTTATAAGCCTCAAAAAAAAAAAATCTTAAAAGAAAGATTTGGACATCAAAACAAGTAAACAAATAATGAAAGACAGCAGCCCAAAGCACAACTAGAAAACTAATACAGGGATTAAAGATCAGACAGCCCTTCCTAAAGATATCTTACATCAGCAGCTCCACAAGTCTCCTACACACTCCTGCGTCAATGACTGCTTGAATTTTATCGTTGGGTCCATCTGACAGATATGAGAGGGCCCAGCAGGCATCAGCCAGTACATCAGTGTCACTGACAAACAGCAACCAGGAAAGCACATTCAGACAGGGAGACACCTGTAAAAGGAAAATGATGTTTTCAGAAAATTCAATAGAATAACAGCCAGAAGCAGGGTGAGATACTTGAGAACAAGGCAATCAGGCACACACCTAGTAGCTTATGGGTGATTTACACTTCTAGAGACAGGACAGCAAGTGGCTAGTGCTGTCAGTGACCTCTCGGTTTACTCTGATGAGGTAGTCAGAGCCCATGCAAACAGATCTCAGGAAGCAAAATTTCATATGCACCAATTCTCACAGTGAGATTCCTTCTCAGAATACATTCTCTGTAGACCAAAGAGGTAAAGGAACTTTCACAAGTGCTAAAGCCAGGAAATGCTTTATTTTAGATAATTTATGAATCTAAAAATGATAGCTTTTAAGATCAATGCAGGGCTTTCTACAAACCGTGAAAAATTATGCCAAATTAAAACAAAAATAACAAAAAGCTCAGTTTCTCTAGAAACAGATAAAATTCCTACATTTTAAATTTTATCAAAAGTCATTATTTCTTTCTGTTCACATTAAAACTGGGTGTACACTCTTTTAGTTGCACTCTTTCTGTCAATTTCCCACAGGTATAATCCTTACCTTTACAAATTCTGGAGGTGGACTTTTCCCTCTACATAGGTTAGACAAAGCCCATACTGCATTCCGGGTCATGGTTAGGCGGTTTTGCTTTGAAAATAACCTACGAGCATGATGGTACAACTGTAAGCTATATAATGAACATTAATTCTCTCATCACATGAGAAAAATAATAAACCATTCGATGCTACTGAATAAAGAAAACAAAACCTGTTGCCATCGAGTCAACTCTGACTCATAGTGACCCTACAGGACACAGTAGAACTGCCCCACAGGGTTTCCAAGGAGCAGCTGGTGGATTCGAACTGCTCACCTTTTAGTTAGCCGCTGAACTCTTAACCACTGTGCCACCAGGGCTCCAATGAATAAAGAGATGTCCTCAAATAGTTTTTCCCCAGAACGATAAAACTTCATTAATTTCTAACTCCACTAATTCAGAATTTTGGCATTTGAATGAGACAGGGTACTTGAAGAAGTGATCTAAACAAGTTAACAAGAAAATATCTGGAATGGACAACAACACTCGGAAATCCAAAATGATTTCCCAAAATGACTGCCTTCTGAGGAACCTCTCGTTTTTATTACTCCAAAAAGAAACAAACAACAACAACAAAAAACAGAAACTTACTGCAACAGAGGGGGAAGAATATTGCAGTCTAAGACATAGTCCCTGCACATGGTACTATCTCCAGCAATGTTGCCAAGAGCCCAGACTGCCTGTGAAAGAAGTTTTCATTAATGACGGTTTTATAGTTTAATTATTTCACAATTCTTAAAAAAAAAAAAGATGCCAACATACCAAAATAACTCTTTATAAAATTATACAGCAGCTAATCAACATATTACACATGGACATTAACTATTAACACCTCTAGTTTGCTTATCAGGTAGTTAAATAAAACACTTGTGGGATTTGGGGAAAGAAAGACTACTACTAATATTCTAACGCATACAATGAACAGAAGGAAATGTGAGCGTTCATGGTAGTGAGGTTATTAAAGGGAAGAACTGGTTCTTATACATATGCTTCATCTTCCACTCCTAAGTAACATTCCATACAGCCCTTGGTATATAGCAGCAACTTCAAATGGCTTACCCAGCCATTTAAGTTTGCTTACATGAGAAAACAGTTAATAAAGAATTCAAGAGGAATCAAGATGCAGATAACCTTATTAAACTTTTGAGAGTAAGAGATATATTATCTTGATTGTGATGGTGGTTTCATGGATATATATATATTTCAAAACTTATCAAACTGCATACTTTAGATATATGCAGTTTACTGTATGCTGATCATAGCTCAATAAAGCTGTAAAAAGAGTCATTTATTTAGCATTGGTTTATATTTATAAATTTGATAAAGTTGGCATTAATCAGAAATTCAGGCCTTCTATGTCTTTTTCTGCACAAAAGTTGCAAAGACCTGCTACTTCAATCAACACTAGAGAGTCCTATATGAACTGCTTACATGGTCTAAAAAGGTGTATGGATTAAAGAATTTCAGAATTGAAAGGAGAAAAATGGTTACATGTGTCTAGGAGAAATTCTGCTTCTATTCTCTCTGAAATTTACTACTTTAAGTTTAGATTTCTAGAATACTCCTAGTGATGAACCATGGATAGTCACGGCTGAGTGGTGAAACTCAGGCCCTAAATACAAGACCAAAGGAAGAAATTTTATTCTTTCATCTGCTTCTCTTTATTTACTTCATTTTTTACCTGCTCCTGGACATCTTCAAACTCCGAGCTGAGCAACTCTATGAAGATGGGCACAGCTCCTGCCTGAATCACAATCCGGGTCTGAAGAGAATTCCCTGAAGCAATATTTGTCAGTACCCAAGCTGATTCAAACTATAAAAATAAAAATAATTTTTCATTATTTCATTAGAATTAGCTTATTTACTTATAACAATAAAATTTTCTACACATGAAGAAAAGACATTTTTAGCATATAACCTATCAGCTGAATAGTATACATTAATTTCAAAAGACTTCCCAGAAGAAATACCTCAGCCTAGAGGAATGCTCAGGGTGTCTGAAATTTCAGACCAAGATAGAGCTGATGTGCAACCATAAGAAGAATGAGGGAAAGCCTCATGTGCTGACATAAAGTGATCACCCAAGATATGAATGAAAAAACAAAACGCAAAACAGTATACGTTACTATGGTATCACTATATTTTCTAAAAGGTTTAAAAAGGAATATACATATTAATTGTAAATATTTATCTCCATGGAAGGGTCTGTATGGCTAGGCAACAAAGATGGGAAAGACACTTTTCCATGTAAAGCCTTACGTACCTCTTGGGTTTGTACCACATCTACTACCTAATACAAAAAAGAAAATTAAGTAATTTTTATATGATGGGCAAAAGCAAAATAGGGAGAGGGTGTTACTGTAAAGTGTATAAAATAAGGGCACAGTGAAAAGGTACAAGAGATTTTAAATAATAAGCAGGCCAAAGGGCATTAACAGGCACACAACTGATAGAAATGGCAACTTCCGAGCATAAGAGCTTCTAATCAATGAGACAGCTCCAAACCAAGGTACAGTGGTAAGATTTTGTTAAGAGCATTCTTAACAGTTAGGAAAATAGAGGGTAAACTGAGTAAAGGCTGATGCAGCATCACAGCACTGGTAAACAAAAGATATGAAGGGAATTAAGGCCAACAAAAAAATGCAGCGTATTACTAATTCTATACATCTCTGCAGTAACTTGACTCTTTAGCTTAATACTGAAAAATATTGAGCCCAAGAATGAACTCTTACTTGTCTATTTTGGTAAGGCTTCTTAACTGAACTTTGTTTTTTTTCCTTTCCCCCTTCTGTCTCCTATTTATCCTTTAATGAAGTACATATGCAGAAAAAAAATTCAGGGTTTGCCTTCTGAATTAGATCAATAAAAAAGTCATCAAACAATACAGCTGCTACTCTTCTAAGCTTCTGGATCAACTAAAAGGCAGCTGTCATATGGAAAACTAAATCATCACTCACTGGAGGTGGAGGAAGATGGAAGAAATAGGAAGAGAATCTGATTAGCACAATCCAAAGCTCTATGAACGATATAGCAAATTCACAGCAGAAGACTCTAAAAGAAGGGATGTTCAAAGAAACCTACAAATGCAACATACGCCGAGTGAGATGAAGTGGTCTGGGAGTCTCACTGAGCAGTGATATTACAGCAGCAGGGAGGTCCAAACTAAGAGCACCAGAGTCAAAAGTCATTTATTTCTTTTTTCTGGTAATTTTTTGTTATAACAGAAATTTAGGAGACTTGTAGATAAAACACTGAATGTCATGACGTAGAAACATGATGTCTGTAACTACTACTGAAACCAATGCTCAAACCTTTAATTAAAACATTCCATTTGTACAGTACTTTATATTCTGAAAGCGTTATTCACATACTCTTAGATGATCCTCGTTAACAACTCAGAGAAGAAAGATATCTGGCCTTTCTAGTTTATGAATGAGGAAGCTGTCAGAAAGAAGATTCAACAATTTGACTAATTATTTGAGGAATGTTACATGGATAGAGAAGGACTAGATTACTAGCCTCCTAGTGTGCTACAAAGCACAGTCAATCCTTTCCAAAACATGCCTGTAACACTGGTTATAAGAATCTTCCAAATGTGTACAGTTTTGATACCTAGGACAAGAAATTTCAAACAGCTGTATGCTAGATTATTTAGTGGATAGTAAAAAGAAAAGACGGTTCACCTAAAATGTAGTTCTTTTGCTTACTAAGAAAATTAGTTGGTAAAACAGAGCCGTATGATGTAAGCAAAAAGCAAACTGTCCTACCAGAAGGCGGGCTCCAGAGTTCCATAAACAGTCATCAAATACTGCAGAGATGAATCAAGGAAATGAAAACTGTGAAGAAAAGTAATCTGGAAAGACTATGCAAGATCAGCACACATACACACCTATCTCGAAGAGAAAAAGTATTACAGTGAGATTTTGATGCCAAAAAAAAAAAAAAGAAAGAAAGTAATAACCTGGGCATATAAAGGATATTTTAAAGAGTTATCAGTGAGATGAAATTACTTAGAATACTAACTGGAGCCAGCGTTCAAGATGCTATCTGTCTCATGAGGTCTAGCACCAAAGGTCTCAAAGGAAATGAGAGGGAATTCCAGAAGCCACTCGAGTGAATAAAATGACGCAGCAAAAACAGAAAAGACTGGTAATTAATGGTTAGGAAAATGAAGAATAAGTGAATAACAGCCTGAACATAGATGAAAGAAAACTGGAAATTAGGACATCTCAGCAAAACAAGAATGTGCCAGAGTTATGTTTATTACTAGGAAATACAGAATAAAGGTACTCTCTGAATGCAAAGAAGATTCAGGGCTCTCTCGCTCGGTAACAAAATCAGAAAGTAGTTTCGCCATTGAGAGAGAAGTAGATGAATAACTATACTCAGAGGGCCACTGAGAGCACTACCGTATTCACACGTTAATAAAACATTAAAACGACAACACATGCTGGGTGGCTGATTACTTCAGTGTTTTCACCTTGTAAAAATTCATCAAGCTATATTGTACAATTTTCTGTACCTTTGTATGTATGTGTGTGATATGTATATATGTATGTGAGTGAGTGTGTTAATTCTCCCAGTGATTGTAGGTGCCTATCAGTGTTGAAGAAGCAACTTTCAAATGTATCTGACATGTAAGTATGTTTTTAAAAACTGTTTGTACTTCTAATTACCTAACTTCCCTTTCCTCATGGACTGTACTTTCACTGAGTTTTTTAGTCTTTTTAAAAAATGCTTCAGCCTTGGGTCCTAGATTAGAATTGAAAATGAAAGAGAGTTGTAAAAGGGGAAAGCCCAGAATCAATGACAAAAACAATTTCATAAAGCTATGACAGAAACAGTAAGAAAAAGAAATTTAAGTAAGTAACCATGAGACTCAAGAGAAAGTCAGTAACATAAAGAAATGAAAAAAAATCTAAGAAACAGTTATCAGCTGAAGAAATCAATGGTGGCCAAAATAACTATAAGCCTTACTTCCTCTTTGTTGTTTTAAATTACTATATTCTTGGTATTCCAAGAATGGCATCATGCAAGGAAACAACCTGTCATGAAGCTGCGATTGCTTATAAATCTTAACTATTATTTTTCATTGTCCAGAACTTGCGAATAAAACTACAACTGAGAAATCTGAAGGGCACATGAAGATTTGATGTTTTCTCTCTCCTCTTTCTCAGTCTCTACCTTCTGGTGCTCAGTTCCTTAAATAAGGAAAACGAGAATCCAAAGCTGAAGTACTTCTGACCTCCTATCAAGTTTCCCACTCCAGGTTGAGGTACGCCTGGTTCCCTTTCTCCATTTGGATCAGGACTCTGTTGCTGGCCATTTTGCCGGTTCCACTCTGGTTCCTAGCAAATGCCAGGCTCACCTGGAGAGCAAGTGAAAAGAGAGGCTCACATCAGAAAAATAAACCCAGATAGCAAACTCTGCAGAGAACAGTGCCTGAGTCATCGGAGAAACCTTCCAGGAAAGGTACAGGGATCAACGGAGATGGGAAAAGACGTATGAGGATGAAGCTTACTGCAGTTTATCACATTAAGCTTTTAGAGGGGCAAGAAAGGCAGGCAGGGGTAAACTCAAATTTACAACTTTAAGTGGAATATCTGCCTAATCTTTGGAACTCGGAAGAAATATACTTATTTCTGGCTATGTTTATAAGCTTCTATAAGATGGTTCTGGAATGCAAAATCTCAGCACTGCAAAGGGCAGTACAAAGATGCTGAGCCTAGACTAAAGAACCAAGCAAAGTGGGCCCAGGGAATGTACCATAAGGCATGCCGGTCTCATCCCAAAGGCTCGAGTATGTCTGAGATCTAGATATCACTGAGCTGGAAAATGCTTTTAGCTACATGGCATTGTTTGTTTCCAAAATCCTAGATTCCACCCATGTTTGTCTCCAGTTTGAGGGCAAGTGAATACCCAGGTAGCACTGCCCAAAGCAGACTCTGGTTTGAGGTATCTGGGGTTAGGGAAAGCCAAAAAGGAAGTGAAAAGACCCTTCATCAGAACTCACTGTTCTTTAGCTATGGAATGAAGGGGTTAAGTTTGTCCACAGGATTTACTGGTAAGCTGAACCACCAAATTTCCTCTTGACACCACATATTATAACTCTCTTTCTGGAAGAGAAATGGCAAGAGCCCTATTCCAAAATTTCTAGTAAGCAGTTACAAGTATCTGAGACAGCTTATATCCTAGTGCTCTCCCAGAAAACAGAAGAAGGAGCACCTTCCAGGTTTTCCAGAAAACACTACTCTAATTATTTGAAAAAGTGCCAGAGCATGAAGCCCCCTGGCTCTAAGGACTCCCTCAGTATACTTGCTCCTCCAGCCTCTGGGTCGGTCAAGGTTACCCATGAGTCACAATGGAGAGAGAACACCATGCTGTGCTTAAAAGTGCACAGAAGAAAAGCTGGAGATGACAACCTTTAAGTAATAAACAGGTTGGTTATTTCTCAGAGTGAGGTACAACATGTCTATTAGCATGATCCGTGTCACCTGACAAGCTAAGGTCACTTCTAGAGGAATCATTTCTCAACCTTTCAGCTTAATTACTAGTTTGTACAAGGGTGGAATCTGGGAATTTAGATGGAAGTAAATTAGGCTTCTGAGGACTTTCATCATCAAATGTGTTAAAAAACAAGCTCCAGGATTAGAGCACTGAATTAAATGATGCAGACTTTACATGTGTTAGCCAGGAGAGGGCACTGTCTGGAAGAATGTACTGTAGTCTTTGGGGAGTACTGAAGAATGCAGACATGGGGAAAGAGCCATCTCTCTGGCTTTTTTCATTTTAGGTCTGGGACTTTATACCATCTTTCTTTAACGCGTTAAGGATCTGGACCTCTGCAACCACCTACTAAAAAGTGCTAGATTCAGAAATAAATTCAGTATCTCTCTCAGCTACTCTCATTCCCTGAGAAAGGACAGAAACATTTTTTTGGTATGAACAAAGTGATAATTTTTCCTACCTCCCTCTTCCTACAAAGCATTTCAAATAATAAACTGCAGTAAGGCTCCTCATTTGGTTCCTCCGGTTCTCTTGGCAGGTTCCTTGGGGGCTCAGGCTTGTTCTCTGTAGTGTTGGTTGTCTGGATTTCCTTTTTTCTGAGAAAAGTCTCTCTCTTCTCTTGCTCTCTAGGTGAACCTGATATTTTTCAGGTGTCAGGTGACCCTGGCCTTAGATAGGGACCAGAATTATAATCCAGGAGGCAGCTAGCAAAACAGAATCTTAATTCAAATAAACTTGGAGACTGGTAAATATCAAACTGGAGAAGAAAAACTGATGGGACATGAAGTACTCTACCTTTTCTGGATTTCTTGTTTTTCCTCTGGAAAGAACTCATCACCGCAACAACAGAATGTGTAAAAAGGCAGGAGGAGGAAAGGAGAGAAATATCAAGACAAAGCATCAAGTCTTATAAATTATCTACAACGTTCTGGACAGTAAGAAACCTTGAGGCAGGGGCTGTCATTTACAAAAATGCCCCGGTCTCTACCATGGCACCAGTCTTAGAGAAAATAAAGTAGGAGAGAGGTTGTCATCTTTACGATTAACTTGTTATTGGCAGATATTGGGAAAAAATGCCACTGTGTGATCTATTTGGCACCTAACCAGTTTTTATAGTCACAGAGTCTCTTTACAGGCCCTTCAGATTAGATCCTGTGAGAATTTAGGGATCACCGGTACCTGTTCAGATATTGATTCCACTGGTTTTACCAAGAAAGTCTACATACTGAAAAACCACTAGTTCACTAAAATCCAGAGCCCTGGTGCCGCAGTGGTTAAGAGCTTGGCTGCTAACCAAAAGGTCGGGAGTTCAAATCCACCAGCCGCTTCTTGGAAATCCTATGGGGGGGTTCTACTCTGTCCTACTGGGTAGCTATGAGTCAGAATCAACTTGACGGCAACGGGTTTGAGTTTTTTGGTTACTGAAATCCAATTTTATTAAGGAAAAAATAGTATTTTAAAATCTTTAAATAACTCCCAAGATGAGAGTCAGTTGACAACTGGTTGCTTTCACTATGAAAATTACCCAATCCAGAAGCTATAGAATTTCCTCTTGGAACCTCTATATAGTATGGTATTGACAGAATACGTTAGCGTAGCAGAATGCATACAGATTCCTGACAAGTCTATCTCCTCATCAGCTCTTTTGGGAAGGAAGAGGGGAATAAATAGAACCAGGCTTGGAGATGAGTGAGTCTCTGATCTAGCCCTTGTTACACAACCTTAAGAAAGCCAACAAGTATAATTTAAAAATCCCTCAAAATCAAATTTTACATAGCCCCAACATGGGTTCCTATGTATGGCTCATATGCTGTACATATTTCTCTATTAGGTAAGCATTATCCACAGCCATCATAAAACAACTTTAAGTGATTAAAAATGACAAGAATTTTAAAGGGCTGAAGGTTAATAAAGATATAAAACTGCTTGCAATGGGGTGGTCAGGAATATCACTGTTAAAAAAAACTTTTCATATAGATTAAAACAGGTAAAAAAATTCATGTACAGAACGTAAGTTTACAATGGGAATTAAGGTATTAGGCAAGAAATTAAAATGTTTCGCACCTGCAGTGTACAATTCTCTTTTCGTTTGAGGAACTCCACAAACCTGGCGACTACTCCTGGTGTGCTGATCACTTCATCAATAGGAGGATTAGGTTCTGTTTCCCCATAAAACAAAAGGAGAGAGAAAAACAGTCCTTTGATTTCAAAGCAAAAGACTTTATAGCTCAAAATTAATTCATAATATCCCCACCCACTTCCATTTTATATCTTCCATGTTGGAAATCTACAAAAATAATGTAGAACTGAAACTGAATTCAGTCACTTTAAGACAAGGGTAGTTTGAAAGGTTTCACAAAGAAGCTAAGTCTTAACATGAGAGTAAAGGATGGGCAAAATTCCTAAAAAATAAAGTTATGGTCTCTACTATTTTAGAAAATTTAGAAATCACGGGAAAAACCACCCAAAGACAACCACTGTTCATATTCTGGTATACGCTCCTCTAGCCCTTTTTCTGTGCATGAGCTGTTAGTCTATTTGTTTTGTTTAACATGAACTGTCTTCAGAAACTGCATTAGGGGATTATGTGTGTACTTGAAGGATTTAATGTTTAGGAGCCAGAAGGAATTCACTAAGGATGACTGCCAAACTAACCTCATTTTCATTTATGGTAATATCTTATAAATAAAGTTATTCAATAAAAACTTGCTGGGCAAACAGATAGAAAATGCCACAGATAATCAGTATGCTAATTTCAGTAAGAGCTTAACAATGTTTTTGATGACAGTCACATGGCAATGTTGGAGAAAAAGCAGCTGGATTACAGTACTACTAGAGATTTTTAGCCAAGTCAATGGCCTTAAACTGAAAGAGTTAAGTAACATTCCAATGTTAATTTGGAAAGAGCTCTAAAGACAGGTCCTTTGCCTGGTTCAACGTTTTTATCAACCATCCAGATAAACAAAGCAAGTACATTTGGGGATTACAATAAAGATGAGTTATTTAGCATGCTGGATAACAGCAATAACATATAGAAGGAAGAACAATAAGCCAAAGTTAGTAATAAAACAAAAGGGATAAAGCAAAATTCAGCAACTGAATTTTCAAAAAGCAACTGAAGCCACATTATGTGAGAAACCCATTAGGCTCAGCATGCTGAAAACTGACAGGACTTTTTTTGTGGGGAGGGAAGGTGTACATGAAAATGGTCTTCAAAGATTAATAGGCTGTCATGCAAAAGACATAATTTTTTTGTGTATGTGGTGGTGGTTTTTTTATTCCAGTTAACTTCAAGGGATATATATATACACATATATTTCCCCCACTAATGACTATAAGGTTCCTAAGTCGTGTGAACAGTTTGTGCTTGAGAGCTAACAAACGCTGGCAGTTCAAACCCAAGTACTGCAGAAGAAAAGACCTGGCAATCTGCTTCTGTAAAGATTATAGTCAAGAAACCCTATGGAACAGTGGGATCGCCATGAGTTGGAACCGACTCAACCAACGACTCAACAGACAGCAACTAACAACAACCTTAACTGACTACTGAGGGATCAGCTGGTTTAAATATTTACCATGAAAATTTTAATATGGTTCAGAGTTCTTTTTCTTTGCCCAGGGTGACAAGAAGTATCATATTCCATTCTATGCTAATTATGCAAAAAAGGGTAGTTATCCTGCCCACCAAGAAATCTATACTTAATGTTCAGTGGTAAACTGCTAACATTTAAATTAACAATTACTGATCTTTCAAGTGATATTTTAAAAGCTTATCTTAAAAAAGGGTGGAATTTATCAATTTGAACTAACTTGAAATGTTGACTACCATTCTTATCACTCTAGGGTCTTTTGTCTTTTATAAGACAGCTCAGAAATAAAAATAATACTGCTTTCTGGTCCCAGTAAGATACTACAAATAAATAAATTCAGACATTAGGCATGACTCATAATTGTATGTTTATCTACATCTGTCCTTTCTTTCTGTTGAGACAGACACTGCAAAGTAATCAATCCATGGTATAAAAAACAGACTACAGGAAAGTAATATTTTGTAAATATATGAGAAAATACACTCAAAATATGCAGAGCTCACCTTTTGAAAGCAGTTTTCTGAATTTCTGCGTTGCTGAAAGCTGTTGCTCTGGGCTATTGGAAAATATCATTTCAATCATATCAGAAGTAATGACACCACCCTGGAATCACAAACAAAAAGCAAATATATAACAAAATGTTAACCTTAATTCAGAGGAAAACAAAGATAATATAAACTGTGGCCAAGTTAATAATTATATTTCTCTAGAAGAGTTACAAAAAGGTAGGATAATCTTTACATACAGAAATGTATGAAATGATTAATAAAGTGACAAGTGAGCATATATTACACTTGAAGCCAAATTCTTTGTCATTAAAAAGCTCACAACAGTGATAAAATAATCTTAGTAAGTAAATGCTAAGACAAGGGGCTTTTTGTTCTCACTGGAAATTTAAGATCTAAAAAAATTAACCTAGAGCACCAGCTAAAGTGATTGTGAGCAACAAAATATAATGACAAAAAGAAAAATAAAAAGTAATATATAACAACAGAGATTATAAAGTATTAGGAATTCGAGCATTCCTCACATTCTAGAACAAAGATAGTATAATTACAGTAAAAGCAGATCACTTTTCCTCTGTCTCTGAAAAATAACTTGCATCATAATCCCTCTTAAAAGGAATAAACCTTCAAAGAGAAAAACGTAATACCAGGACATTAACAATTATATCTTAACGATTTAGATTAATAATATTTTTTTCTTTTTCCTTTTTTTAATCGTACTTTAGATGAAGGTTTACAGAACAAGCTTCTCATTAAAAAATTAGTATACATACTGTTTTGTGACATTGGTTACCTACCCTACCCTCCCTTCTCAACCTTGGGTTCCCCATTACCAGCTTTCCTGTCCCCTCCTGCCTTCTCGTCCTTGCCCCTGGGCTGGTGTGCGCCTTTAGTCGTTTTGTTCTATGGGCCTGTCTAATCTTTGGCTGAACAGTGACCCTTGGGAGTGACTTCATTACTGAGCTAAAAAGGTGTCTAGGGGCCATACTCTCGGGGTTTCTCCAGTCTCTGTCAGGCCAGTAAGTCTGGTCTTTTTTTGTTTAGTAAGAATTTTGTTCTACATTTTGATCCAGCTCTGTCTGGGACCCTCTACTGTGTCCCTGTCAGGGAAGTCGGTGGTGGTAGCTGGGCACCATCTAGTTGTGCGGGACTCAATCTGGTGGAGGCTGCGGTAATTGTGTTCCATTAGTCCTTTGGACTAATCTTTCCCTTGTGTCTTTGGTTTTCTTCTCCCTTGCTCCAGACAGGGTGAGACCAGTGGAGTGTATTAAATGGCCGCTCACAGGCTTTTAAGACTGCAGACGCTACTCACCGAAGTAGAATATCGAACATTTTCTTTATAAACTATGTTATGCCAACTGAGCTAGATGTTCCCTGAGACCATGGTCCCCCACAGCCCTCAGCCCAGTAATTCAGTCCCTCAGGGAGTTTGGATGTGTCCATGGAGTCTCCATGACCTTTCCTTGTACAAGTTGTGCTGACTTCCCCAATATTGGGTACTGTCTTACCATTCACCAAAGTTACCACTTATCTATTGTCTAGTTAGTGTTTTTCCAACCCCACCCCTCAGCTCCCTCATAACCATCAAAGACTGTTTCTTTTTGTATGTAAACGTTTTCATGAGTTTTTACAGTAGTGATCTCATACAATATTTGTCCTTTTGTGATTGACTTATTTCACTCAGCATAATGCCCTCCGGATTCATCCGTGCTGTGAGATGCTCCGCAGATTCATCGTTGTTTACTGTTGCATAGTACTCCATTGTGTGTATGTAACATAGTTTGTTGTAATATTTAAAATACAAATATCAACTATAGTACACTTTCGACAGTCCTGAGAAATACATCTCAAAATCATTGTAAATCCCTAGGTTACCAAAGATGACTATAATATGAAACTTTTGAAATGGTCAGAAAGCTGTATCAGTTGCTTTCTTATTCTTTCCATAAACAGTAGAGACTTAAATCAGAAAACATTCCCTATTCAAAATTCCTAGCACTTACAAAAATGTCCACCTTCTACAAAGGTATACAAGATATGGCTCCTGCCTATCTAGCCAACCTCATCTTATACCTTCTGCCCACTACACTGAAGTCCCTCTGGCCACTATTCTGTTCCTCAAAAATACCAAGGTTTCTTGCCTTATGACCTTTGAACTACCTGCCTGAATTGTTCTTCCTTTCCTTGCTTGCCACATGGCTGGCTGTCCCTTTCATTCAATTCTAAGATTAAATGTTAAATTATAAAAGGAGGCTTTTCATGACCTCCAAATCTAAAGAAGCCACTCAATCTCTATCACAACACACTACTTTGATCCTCTACCCAGCTCTCATTACTGTCAGGTATGTTTCTTGCTTATCTGTTGATTGCCTGGGTTCCCTAAGTAGACTGTAAGCTCCTGAAAGCCGAAGATTCTGTCTGTTTTACCTATCACTAATGTCTAGCATGTAATACATGCTCAACAAATATTTGATGAATGAATGCAGAATGGTCTTGTATAAAACATAGATTCCAGCTACTGCCAAATTCAACACCTGACTCTAAAATTTAAAATTTCTATTTTCTTGTTTTATTAAAACTTTTGTGTTTCCCACTACTTTCTTGTTTTATTGGAACTTTCCAGCTTCCTACTACAGTGCATCCCCATTATTAGCAGTTACCTTTCTTCTCAGGGCCACCTGTCGCTATGAGTTCTTATCATCTCATACAGGGTTACAGTCAACAAGATGAAATTGTGAAGAAAGCTGCACTGGGTTGTAAATGCTGGGAACCTGGTAAGTAACACCTGTGGTGGTGGTTGTGTGCTATTGAATCAATTCCAATTCACAGCAACCCTACAGGACACAGCAGAACTGCCCCGTGGGGTTTCCTAGGCTGCAATCTGTACAGGAGCAGGTCACAGGTCTTTTCTCCCACAAAGCGGCTCCCACAAAGCGGCTGGTGAGCTCAAACTGCCGACCTTTCAGTTAGCAGCCGAGCTCTTAACCACTGTACCACCAGGGCTCCTCAAGCAACACCTAACACCTAAGAATTCCCATAGGGAAGGATGACATTTTCTCTTTTTAAAAGAACAGAAAAGTAACTACTTTCAAATCAGCAAGACTGATTCCTAAATATACAACAGTACCTAAATGATTTTCTCTCTTTTGAGGTCAGGAGTCAAGGCAAGGGTAAAACAAGACTACCATTTTAATTACTTTCGGAAGCCTTGCAGGGAGAGAGTCTACCTTTAGAAGAGAGTAGTTTTACATTTAGACAATTCAAAGACTACCCACTTCCCTTCAGATAGCCCAAAAGTGCTATGATTCCAAAATAGGGGGTGAGGGTGAGTTACGAAGAGTGTTCTTAAAGTTTACGGATTTAAAATCAAACGAACAAAAAGTCATCAGTTTAAAAGAGAAAGAATAAATTTTAATTATGATTTTATTTCCTTTAAAGTTTGGTCTGTTTAACATAAATAAGGATCTCTCTTTTTTGGCTGTATCTATTTAAGTATATTTTGTTTTCCTTATTTAAATATGTTTTTACAAGAATCTATCAGTCTTCCCAAAAGTCTCTCTTTGAAAGAGAGTTCCCTTTCCTAAGCTTAGGTCTACTTCACTCCAAGGTTTATGCAAGCAAAACTTACGTAGCATAAACAAATCTAGACTAACTCAAAAAACATCTGATGTAGAAGAAAAAGACACATTATATAACAGTTGCTGAGTTATAAAATTAACAGTTATTAAATGTACTGTGAAGACTATTGATTGGGTCCCGGCATCCATATAGGCTATGTAAAACTCTATAAACTGAGGGGATTATGAAAATCTCAGTTTTTCCAAGGAAACTTATACTAGCACCATGTTTCTGAACTAGTAACAATTAAGCAGAATAACCAACATTTTTAAATACTTATTGTGGACCATGCACAGTTCTAAGTGCTTTATGTGAATTCAGTCCTCATATCAACCACAGAAAACTAAGTATTTTACCATAGTTAGTTACACAGCTAATGCACAGTCTGGCTCCAGAGTCCACACTATTCTGCCTCTCAGTGAACACAATCTCTCTGCAATTTTTCCATAAAGTTCCAGCGTTTTTCTGCAATTTGAAGGAATCACCAGCAGGAAACACTCTTGCCTGTTTCCCTGTAAGAACACTCCAGTGAATAAGATATGAAGGAGATGCATAACAAATCAGCTTTTAAAAGCAAATTAAATTCTTAATAATTCGGTGGCACAAACAATTAAGCATGCTCGACTACTAACCAAAAGGTTGGCAGTTTGAATCCAGCCGGAGAAGCCTCAGAAGAAAGGCCTGGTCATCTGTTTCCCAAAAGGTTACAGCCTTGAAATTTCTACGGAGCTCAATTCTACTCTGCAACACATGGGGTTGCCATGAGTCAGAACTGACTCCATGGCACTGGTTTGCTTTTAATTCAAATTATCTATGAAAGATGATTTAAAGAATGATAGAAATGTCTGTCTGTGTACATGTATAATCAGACAGAAAAGGTCTGGAAGGATATATACCAAAAGGGTATGACTGAGCAGAAGTGCTTTTCCTTCGTCCTTACTGTTTTTATTTATATGAGGAGTCTATATTCTCTTATGTATGTAATTAAAAAATTTCAGTTTGTTATTATATAGCTTAAAATAATATCACAAACGACAGACAGACTCTCAGTGCCCCACTTTCTAAAATAAGGCTATTTATATGCTTTACCTTTTTCTTTACTCCTCCCACAATATGTCACCTATACTATTATTTACATTGTTAAAGGTGATAACATCTGTATATTGTTTTTATGTGCTTTGTCTAGGATTGATTCTAAAATCTGAAACTCAACAGACAATGCTGGTACTCATGCAACTACATAAATATTACTTACCATACAGCCTAATAGTATATATTTTTCCTTTTTTTTTTAATTGTGCTTTAGGTGAAAGTTTACAGAGCAAATTAGCTTCTCATTAAACAATTAATACACAAATTGTTTTGTGACATTGGTTACCAAGCCTGCAAAGTGCCAACACTCTCACTTCTCAACCCTGGGTTCCCCATTTCCATTCATCCAGCTTTCCTGTCCCCTTCTGCCTTCTCATCCTTGACCCTGGGCTGGTGTACCCATTTAGTCTCATATACATGGCTGAACTACATGTGTTGTTTTATAGGCCTGTCTAATCTTTGGCTGAAGGGTGAACCTCAGGAATGACTTCAGTACTGAGTTAAAAGGGTGTCCGGGGACATATTCTTGGGGTTTCGCCAGTCTCTGTCAGACCACTAAGTCTTTTTTTTTTTTTCTCATGAGTTTGAATTTTGTTCTGTATTTTTCTCTAGCTCTGTCCAGGACCCTCTATTGTAATCTCTGTCAGAGCAGTCGGTGATGGTAGCCAGGCACCATCTACTTGTTCTAGACTCAATCTGGTGGAGGCCGTGGTAGTTGTGGTCCATTAGTCCTTTGGACTAAGCTTTCCTTTATGTCTCTGGTTTTCTTCATTCTCCCTTGCTCCAGACAGGGTGGGACCAGTAGATGTACCTTAGATGGCCGCTCACAAGCTTTTAAGACCCCAGACGCTACTCACCAAAGTTGAACGTAGAACACTTTCTTTATAAACTATGTTATGCCAATTGAGCTAGATGCTCCCCTAGAATAGTGTATACGTTCTTTCTGACATTCTTGAAATTACTGCCTTTTTTCCCCCCTTGCACTATATTATACATGATCATCTTCACTCCCCACCCCAATTTTCCATTATTATCAGGTAGGCTATCAAGTCCCTCTTCTTCTCCTGGAGACTTTTTCCCTTTAAAATCCTTTTACCTTCTTCCTTTCTGGACAAGTTACTCTATTATACCATTTAATCCTCATATAATACAATGAAGTAGGTAGTATAACTCTTATTCCACTGATAAGGAAATAAGCTCAGTAACAGCTACACAGTTGCTAAATCACAAAAAGAATTAAGAATATCCGAACTCAGATGTGATTCTCATGCTTTGGGCATGGAGTGCAACATACAAAATGTGGACTAGCTCTGAAAATCCTCAACACTGAGTTACTACATTTATAGGCTCAGTTCATCAAGGACTGATCAAGATTGAGTGAAACAGTTAACACAATTTAATCAAAATTCACATTTAGAATTCATATTTCACTCATTCATAAAACTTGTCATCTACACAGACAGCATTCTGAGAGTATCCTTATAACCTCCTAGGAAGCAAAAACAAATAGAATGTTTGCTGACTACAATCAGAGTAAAGTAAGATAAACAGTTTTGAAGAATATGTATTACCATCAAATTATAACGAATTAAGTGATCTCCGTCGATTTAGAGATACTTATTTTAAAAACCAGGACTCATAAACAACACTGATCAATTCTTGTTCTCCTTTATCTGGGCTCCAGAATGTTATCATTTTCTCTCATAAACTTATTTTAGTATCCTCTTTTCATTTCAACACACTTTCAACCTTGGAGATTTTACATTGCCTACAGAGCTTAAGTTTTAGGGCTTCTGTTATTTTTTGAAAAACAAATGAGAACAGTGTCTTAGTTATCTAGTGCTGCTATAGCATAAATACCACAAGTGGATGGCTTTATCAAACAGAAGTTTATTCTCTCACAGTTTAGGAGGCTAGAAGTCTGAATTCAGGGTACCAGCTCCAGGATAAGGTTCTCTCTCTTTATGTTGGTCCTGGGGGAAAGTCCTTGTCATCAATGTTCCCCTGGTCCAGGAGCATCTCAACACAGGGACCCCAAAGGACACACTCTGCTCCTGGCACTACTTTCTTGGTGGTATGAGGTCCCCATGTCTCTCTGTTCACTTCTCTCTCCCATATCTCAAAGGAGAATGATTCAAGAAACAACCAAATCTTGAAGATTGAGCCCTGCCTTATTAACGTAACTACCTCTAATCCTGCCTCATTAACATCATAAAGGTAGGATTTACATCACTTAGGAAAATCACATCAGAAGACAAAATGATGGACCATCACACAATACTGGGAATAATGGCCTAGCCAAACTGACACATACTTTGGGGGACCATAATTCAATCGAAACAAACATTAATCTCAGCAGTGATTGTAAGCTAACCAGGCTCTTAGAACAAAGTTCTCAGCAACTGGTTAAGATAATTCCAGTTTCTATGACTCTATAATCAATCAATATCTCTTTTTCTCTATCTTTTTAAAATACTTCAGATTTATAGGCTATACCCTTATCATTCCCAGTGTGTAATATGACCATACTATAACACTGACACATTTTTATCAATTAAGTCCCCTTTTATAAATGTACTGAGCCTGAAAGGTTAACATTCTGAGGATCCCAAATGCAGGAACAGCTACAACCAAAAGACCTCCAAAGGACAAATCAGGTGTCACAGTAGATACTGTGGGACAGTCCCAACAGTTGAGACTATTCAATAAGAAACAGCTGCAGAAAGTTAGAGACCAAAAAGGGTCACAAAAACTTTACATCCATTCAACATCCACTTTTTAAAAATATTGGGAAGTCTGACGTTCTGAAGGGCCTAGAAGCATACACCATAAAATGAAAGTGTTGGCTATCACATCTATATCTATTCAAGTTCAAACAGAATTAACTCATCCATATAAACTGCAGATCTATTAAGTGAACAAAAGGAAAAAAAAAACTACAAAATACTATACAAAATATGCCACTGTTTGCAAAAAAAGGGGGGAGGAAAAAGAAATTTTATTTTCTAATATACAAAAAATTGCAAAATAAATTAAGATTCTAGTAACAGTGATTGCGACTGGGAAAAGAAACTAGATGACTGAGGTAAAAGAAAAATATTTTTCAATATGTATGTTTTCGGCTTTTTTTTTTTTGTAAAACCAGCTATATGTAAGATCTATTAAAAAAATTAAATAACCAATTATAAGCTGAAAGTCTAGACAGTTCTGATACATATAAACAAAGCATCATTTTTTTATCTTTTCATGTAACCTCAAAAAAGTTACATTACACCAATGTTCAATGCAGCATTATTCATAACAGCCAAAAGGTGGAAACAACTAAAGTGTCTATGAACAGACAACAGGACAAACAAAATGTGGTAGACCCACATAATGGAAGATTACTGAGTCACAGAGAGAAATAAACTTCTGACACATGCTATGACATGGGTGAGTCTTGAAAATATTTATGGTAAGTAAAATAAGTCAGACACAAAAGGGCAAATATTGTATGATTCCACTTACATGTGGAAAAAAATAGTGTACAACATGGTGAATGCAATTAATGTCACTGAACTGCACACTTAAAAATGATTAAATGGCAAATATTTTGTTATATACATTTTGCCACAATAAAATTTTTTTTAAAGTTACAAATTCAGTTATAACTAAAAAATTACAGTACTTGTACTGTAAAACAAATGTTTTTAATCATACAAACATGTCCAACTTTATAACTGAAATGAATAACAAATTATGATTTCCTTCAAAGTCTCTCTTGCTATTCAACCTCCAAGGAATAATTCTGTCTTATATTTATCAGAAGTTTTTATCATTAAACTAACCTTTATTATTAAGTTAATTTTGTTTAACTGCACATTACCTGAAATATAATAATAAACGTTTAATAAACCACGAGATTAAGTATACTGCTTATTTTATAAACGAAATGCCAAGCACTTTTTGGAGCCATCTAATACTTTTTTAAAGTCAAAAAGGCATCTACATCTCAGGTTTTCATTACAAAAAAATTAAAAGAGTTCATCATCTCACTTACTGGTGCCATCTCCATGTTATTAATCTGGGCCTCATGGAAGCCTCCATCCAACATAACTTCTTCTGTGTCTTCTTCGGCTGTAGCAACATTTCTTCGCTTGAATAACTGGAAAAAAAAAACAAAAAAACCTTACAAATGTCATTCTAACAAAAGGTAGCTTAACATCTAAACACTATGCACCCAATTTAAAAGACAGCAGGACTGGAACTCTGAAAATCCTTTAAAAAAAATTCTAAAGCTTGTGCCTCCTCCAACCACTCCAGATTAGGAAGTATGACCTCCAGTCTTATAATCTAAAACTATTAACTATCACAATATGCTATTACCAACATTTAAGGAGATAAGACTTACTAAGAGAGCCCTGACACTAAATGGCATAAAAAGGTGGCAAGGTTGGACAAGGATAATGGAGCACGTTTCATTTCCCTCTTCTCTCTATGCAAAGCAGGCAATAAAATATTCTTACCAAAATATCAAGAAAAATGATAAAAATGATGTCATCATGACTTAATATTTCTCTCCTGAACATTAAGGTTGGTTGACAAAAGCTTCCTGACCAACCCTCCCAACATACTCAGCAACCAGTGACGACATAGGACTACAGCTTAAACATTAGTTTTTCAATATCCATTTATTTGAGTAGGCAAAAATAATATTTCTCTCTAAAGGTAGCCCACTAAGATGCCTTTTGTTACATCCTTAAGAGACCTGGGCCGTACTTGCACATTGAACCATGATGGAGTGAAATTAATTTATCCTCCTATCTTAAGTAATTAAAAAAGCAGACAAAATGCATACAACAACGGGTGTCTGCCACGGGACAACAAGCAGCACAAGAAAATGATCCTTGAAAAAAGGAAACAAGATCAGCACAACAGATCTTCTAAAAATGAAACACTTATGCTCATCAAAAGACTTCACCAAAAGAGTAAAAAGAGAACCTACAGACTGGGAAAAAAATTTTTGGACATTACATGTCAGATAAAGGTCTAATCTCTAAAATCTATAAGAAAATCCAACACCTCTACAACAAAAAGACAAATAATCCAATTAAAAAATAGGCAAAGGAAATGAACAGACACTTCACCAAAGAAGGCATTCAAGTGGCCAACAGACACATGAGGAAATGCTCCTGATCAACAGCCATTAGAGAAATGCAAATTAAAACCACAATGAGATACCATCTCACTCCCGCATTACTGGCACATACCAAAAAAACACTGGAAATGACAAATGTTGGAGAGGATGTAGGGAGAACGGAACTCTGATGCACGGCTGGTGGGAACGCAAAATGATACAACCATTTTGGAAAATGATATGGCGCTTCTTTAGAAAGCTACAAGTAGAAATTGTACCATCCAGCAATCCCACTCCTAGGCATGTATCCTAGAGAAATAAGAGCCGTCACACGAATAGATATATGTACACCCATATTCACTGCAGCACTGTTCACAACAGCAAAAAGATGGAAACAACCTAGATGCCCATCAACAGATGAACAGATAAACTATGGTACCTACACACAATGGAGTATTATGCAAAGATAAAGAACAATGATGAATCTGTGAAGCATCTCATAACATGGATAAAACTGGAGGACATTATGCTGAGTGAAACAAGTCAATCACAAAAGGACAAATACTGTATGAGAATTCTACTGTAAAAACTGATGTAAAAGTTTACAGACAAAAAGAAACAATCTTTGTTGGTTACGAGGGATGGGGGCGTGGGGGGAAACTAAACAGACAATAGAGAAGTGCTAACTTTGGTGAAGGGTAAGACAGTACACAATACTGGGGAAGCCAGCACAACTTGTACAAGGAAAGGTCATGGAATCCACAGACACTTCCAAACTCCCTGAGGGACTGAACTGCTGGGTGGAGGGCGGTGGGGACCATGGTCTCAGGGAACATCTAGCTCGACTGGCATAACACAGTTGATAAAGAAAATGTTCTACATTCTACCTTGGTTGAATAGCGTCTGGGGTCTTAAAAGCCTGTGAGCAGCCATCTTAGATACTCCACTGGTCTCACCCCTTTGGGAACAAGACAGAATAAAAAGAACAAGATGCAAGGAAAAGATCAGTCCAAAGGACTAATGGACCACAGTTACCACGGCCTCCACCAGACTGAGTCCAGTACAGCTAGATGGTGCCCGGCTACCACCACTGACTGCTCTGACCGGGATCATAATAGAGGGTCCTGGACAGAGGTGGAAAAGGATGCAGAACAAAATTCTAACTCACAAAAAAAAGACCAGATTTACTGACCTGACAGACTGGAAAACCCCCAAGAATATGGCCCCCAGACACCCTTTTCGCTCAGTGGTAAAGTCACTCCTGAAGTGCACCATTCAGCCGGGGACTGGACAGCCTCATAAAACAGAACGAGACTAATGAGGCATAGCAGTCAAGGGACAAGGACTAGTAGGCAGGAGGGGACAAGAAAGCTGGTGATAGGGAACCCAAGATTAAGAAGGGACAGTGTTGACATGTCGTGGGGTTGTTAACCATTGTCATAGTGCAATATGTGTACTAACTGTTTAATGAGAAACTATTTGTTCACAAAAAAAAGAAAAGAAAAGAATTATCTACGTGAGATCAAACTGACAACAGCAACTCAAAAAGTTTGATGGGAAGCCTAGGGGGCAGTGAGTTGAAGATAATGGTGATGGAATAATTTGGAAAAGGATAGTGAGAATAGCAGCACAACTGGAAGAATGTAATCGATGTCACCGAATTGTACATGTAGAAACTTTTGAAATGGTGTAACTTTGGCTATGTATATTTTCACCAAAAAAAAAAAAGGTCCTCCAAGGTCAAGACGGGACAGTGTTGACACATTGTGGGGTTCTTAACCAATGTCATAAAACAATATGTGTACTGACTGTTTAATGAGAAACTATTTGTCCTGTAAACCTTCATCTAAAGTACAATTAAAAAAAAAAAAAAAAAGCTAGAAATAGAAGTACCATACGGTCCAGCAATCTCACTCCTTTGAATATATCCTAGAGAAGTAAGAGCCGTCACAAGAATAGATACATGCACACTCAAGCTGACTGCAGCACTGCTCACGATAGCAAAAAGATGGAAACAACCCAGGTGTCCATCATCGGACGAATGGATAAACAAATCATATTACATTCACACAATGCAGTACTATGCAACGATAAAGAACAACAATGAATCCGCGAAACATCTCATAACATGGATGAATCTGGAAGGCATCATGCTGCGTGAAATCAATCAGTTGCAAAAGGACAAATATCTTATGAGACTACTATTGTAAGAACTCAAGAAAATGTTTAAACACAGAAGAAAACATTCTTTGATGGTTATGAGGGCGGGGAAGGAGGGAGACAGGAATTCACTAACTTGATAGTAGACAAGAATTATCTTAGGTGAAGGACAACAGAGAATACAGGGAAATAAGCACAACTGAACTAAACCAAAACCTAAGACATTTCCTGAATACAACCAAACACTGCAAGGGACAGAGTAACAGGGGAGGGGACCTGGGGACCATGCTTTCAGAGGACATCTAGGTCAATTGGCATAACAAAGTTTATTAAAAAACATTCTGCATTGAATCCTGCTTTGGTGAGTGGTGTCTGGGGTCTTAAAAGCTAGCGAGCGGTCATCTAAGATGCATCAATTGGTCCCAACCCACCTGGAGCAAAGGAAAATGAAGAACACCAAAGACACAAAGAAAATGTTAGCCAAAGTGAAAGAAAGGGCCACATAAACCACAGACTCCATCAGCCTGAGACCAGAAGAACTAGATGGTGCCTGGCTACCACCAGTGACTGCACTGACAGGGAACACAACAGAGAGTCCCTGATGGAGCAGGAGAAAAGTGGGATGCAGAACTCAAATTCTAGTAAAAAGATAAGACTTAATGGTCTGACTGAGACTGGAGAAATCCCGGAAGACATAGCCTCTGGACTCTGTTAACCCAGAACTGAAACCATTCCCGAAGCCAACTCTTCAGACAAAGATTAGACTGGACTGTAAGACGTAAAATAGTACTCGTGAAGAGTGTGCTTCTTAATTCAAGTAGATACATGAGACTAAATGGGCAGCTCCTGTCCGGACGTGGGATAAGAAGGCAGAAAGGGATGGAAGCTGGTTGAATGGACATGGGAAATCCAGGGTGGAAGGGAGGAGTGTACTGTCTCATTATAGAGAGAGCAACTAGGGTCATATAACAATGTGTGTATAAATTTTTGTATGAAAAACTAACTTGAGCTGTAAACTTTCACTTAAACACAATTTTAAAAAAAAAGTATTACTTGAAGGTAGGCTGTGATTAGTTAAGGATATATACTATAAAGCCTACAGCAAACATTAATAAAAAAGTCATCCACTAAGCCATCTGCTGCCTATAAAAAAATGCAATTTAAGTATAAAGACATAAATATATTAAACGTAAAAAGGTGGAAACATATGTAATGCTAAGGCTAGCTAAAAGAAAGCTAGAGTGGCTATATTAATTTCAAAGCAGATTTGAGAGCAAATAGTATTACCAGACATAAAGTAAATAACTTTATAATGATAAAAGGATTAATCAATCAAGAAAACATAAGAATCCTAAACATTTATTCCCCTAATAACTGGTACTCTCATAAAGGAAATCTATGAAAAACCTACAGCTAATAACATACTTAATGAAAGACTGAATACTTTCCCTAAGATCAAGAAGTAAGACAGGGAAGTAGTTTTTAGTTCTAGTCACTGCAATTAGGCAAGAAAAAGAACTAAAAGGCACTCAGATAGGAAACAAAGAAGTAAAACTGTCTGTATTTACAGTAGCATTAAAAAATCTAAAATACTTAGGGAAAAACTTGACAAAAGAGGTGTGAGACCTACACAGCAAAAACTACAAACTGCTGAAACTAAAGACCTAAATATATTATTTTACCATGTTCACGGGTGAGAAGACTCAATATTGTTAGATATCAATTCTCCCAAAGTTTACAGATTCAAAAGAATTCAATCAAATTCCCAGCAGGTTTTTCTGTAGAAACTGTTACGTAGATTCTAAAATTCACTTAAATGTAGACAGGATCTACAGTAGCCAAACAATTTTGAAAAATAAGAGCAACGTCAGAGGGCTAACACTATTTCAAAATTCATTACAGAGCTACAGTAATCAAGACAAATTACAGTAATCAAGACAGTGGTCATCTTTTGGAGATAAATGAAATCATTTGATGTCAGGGATTTGCTTTAAAGCAATTCAAGGCATTATTTTACTTCTATCTCAAGGATGCCCTTTAACACTGCTTGCAGTACAGGTCTAGTGGTAATGAATTCTTTCAGCTTTTGTATGTCTAAACACATCTTTATTTCGTCATTGTTTGTAAAAAATATTTCTGCCAGTATAGAATTTAAATTGACAGTTTTTTTTCTTTCAGTACCTTACAGAGATTTCTCCACTGTCTTCTGGCTTGCATTGTTTCCAATGAGAAATTTGCTGTGATGATTGTTACCCTTTGTTCCTCTATATGTAAACATGTCTGTTTTCTCCACATACTTTTAAGATTTTCACTTTATGGCTAGTTCGAGTGGTTCGGTTATGATGTGATTTACTGTAGTTTCCTTCATGTTTCTTTTTATTTTTTATTGTGCTTTAGGTGAAAGTTTACAGATCAAGTTAATTTCTCATACAAAAATTTATACATATATTATTATGTCACATTAGTTGCAATCCCTATAATGTGACAGCACATTCCTTCTTTCCATCCCGGGTTTCTTGTGTTCATTCAACCAGTTCTTGTCCCTTCCTGCCTTCTCATCCTGCCTCCAGACAGGAGCCACCCATTTGGTGGTGAACTAAGCGGCACATTCTTCACGAGTATTATTTTATGTTTTATAATCCTGTCTAATCTTTGTCTGAAGAGTGGGCTTTAGGAATACTTTTAGCTCTGGGTTAACAGAAAGTCCAGGGGCCATGTTTTCCGGGGTTCCTCCAGACTCAGTCAGACCACTAAGTCTGGTCTTTTTATGTGAATTTGAGTTGTTCTCCACGCTTCTCTCCTGCTCCGTCAGAGACTCTCTGTTGTGTTCCCTGTTAGAGCAGTCACTGACGGTAGCCAGGCACCATCTAGCTCTTCTGGTCTCAGGCTGATGGAGTCTCTGGTTTATATTGCCCTTTTCTCTCTTGGGCTAATATTTTTCTTATATCTTTGTTGTTCTTCATTCTCCTTTCCTCCAAGTGGGTTGGGACCAACTGATGCATTTTTGGTGGCCACTCACAAGCTTTTAAGACCCCAGACTCCACTCACAAAAATGGGATACAGGATATTTTAATAAATTTTAATCAACCAATCTGACCTCACAGATATATACAGAACACTCCACCCAACAGCAGCCAAGTATACTTTCTTTTCCAACGCACATGTAACATTCTCCAGAATAGACCACATAGCAGGCCACAAAGCAAGCCTTAACAGAATCCAAAACACTGAAATATTACAAAGCATATTTTCTGTATATGTCTATGAGGTCAAATTGGTTGACTGTGGCATTTAGATCTTTCGTATCTTTTTTGAGATTCTTCCTAGATGTTCTGCCCTTCACCAAAAGTGATGTGTTGAAGTTTCCTACTATTATTGTGGAGCTGTCTATCTCTCTTTTCAATACTGTTAAGAGTTTGTTTTATGTATTTTGGAGCCCTATCATTGGGTATGTATATATTTATTATGGTTATGTCCTTCTGATTTATTGACCCTTTAATCTTTATATAGTGTCCTTCCTTATCCTTTGTGGCAGATTCTCCTCTAAAGTCTATTTTGTCAGAGATTAATATTGCCACTCCTGCTCTTTTCTTTTGATAGTTGTTTGCTTGATACATTTTTTTCCATTCTTTGACTTTTAGTTTGTTTGTTTCTTTAAGTCTAAGGTGTGTCTCTTGTAAGCAGCAGATCCATGGACTGTGTTTTTTTAATCCATTCTTCCACTCTCTGTCTCTTTATTGGTGCATTTAATCCATTTACATTCACTGTAATTACTGATAGGCATCAGTTTAGTGCTGTCATTTTGATGTATTATTTTTGTGTGTGTGTGTTGTCAAGAGCTTCTTTGTTCCACTTAATTTTCTGTGCTGAGTCATTTTTATTTATATATTTTCTTTTCATCATTTTCATTCTTGTTGATTTTGTATTTGCTAAGTCTTTACTTTGTTTTTCTTTTTTATTTTGATGAGTAGATTTGTTAGTTTCCTTTGTAGTTACCTTAAAATTCACCTCTATTTTTCAAAGTTTAAACCAATCTTTATTTCTTGATATTGCCTTAACTTCCTCTCCATATGAAAGTTCTATGACTCCCTTTAATATTTCTTGTAATTTTGGTTTGGTTCTTACAAATTCTGTTTACGTAGAAATGCCCTAATTTCACCATCATATTTGAGAGACCGTTTTGCTGGATGTGTAACTCCTGGCTGGCAATTTTTTTTTTCCTTCAAGGCTTTATATATGTCATCCCGTTGTCTTCTTGCATGCATGTTTTCTGCTGAGTAGTCACAGCTTAGTCTTACTGACTCTCCTTTGTAGGTGACTTTTGTTTATCCCTAGCTGCTCTTAAAATTCTGTCTTTATCTTTGGTTTTGCCAAGTTTTATTATAATATGTCTTGGTGACTTTCTTTTGGGATCTACCCTGGGTGGGGTTTGATAAGCTTCTTAGATACCTTCTCCTCTTTCACGATATCAGGGAAGTTTTCTGCCAGCAAGTCTTCAACAATTCTCTCTGTATCTTCTGTTATATCTCCCTGTTCTGGTACTCCAATCACTCATAGGTTCTTCATCTTGATAGTGTCCCACATAATTCTTAGGGTTCCTTCATTTTTTTAAATTATTTTATCCAATTTTTCCTCAAATAAATTGGTATCAAGTGTTTTACCTTCAGTCTCACTAATTCTGACTTCTGTTGCCGCAATTCTGCTCCTATGACCTTTTATTGAGTTGTCTAATTCTGAACTTTTGTTGTTAATCTTTTGGATTTCTATTTGTTGTCTTAGTATGGATTCTAGCAGCCTGTTAAATTTGTTATTCTGATCTTGTATTGCTCTCCTGAATTCCTCTATTGCTTTGTCTGTGTGTTCTTTGGTCTGGTCTATTTGCATGATCTCCTTCCTGATCTCTTGAAGAGCTCTGTATATTAATTTTTTTGAATTCCACCTCAAGTAATTCCAAATCTGAGGTTCTTCCATCTGTGCGTTTATATTTTCATTATTTAAGTTTTCAGCCATTATTTCTTTAAATGTTTTTTTCTGTTACGTCCTCTTTCCTCTCCTTCAGAGACTCCAATTAGCCACTTATTAGATTGCTTGAAGTTGTCCCACAGCTCATTGATGTTTTTTTTCCTGGTTCTTTTATCTCTGTTTTTCATTTCAGACAGTTTCTATTACTATGCCTCAAAGTTCACTAATCTTTTCTTCTGGAATTTCTAATTTGTTATTGATTCCATTAATATATTTTTCATCTCAGACACCATAGTTTTCATCTCTGAAAGTTTGAGTCTTTTAAAAAAAAAAATATATCATTCCTCAGTGACACAGTTAAGTACTCAACTACTAGCCAAAATATTGGTGGTTCAAACCCATGTACAGGCACCTCAGAAGACAGGCCTGGTGATCTGCTTCCAGATCATGGCCTTGAAAACCCTATGAAGCAGTTCTACTCTGCACACATGGGGTCGCTGTGAGTTGGAATCAATTTAATGGCAAGTAACAACAAAAGCAACAAAAACATGTCTCTACTTAACTTTCTGAACGTATGGAATACAGTTATAGTAACTGTCTTAACAACCTTCTCTGCTAATTCTAACATCTGTGTCAGTTCCAGGCCAGTTTCAACTGATTATTCTCATTATGGGTCATATTTTCTTGCGTCTGTGTATACCTCATAATTTTTGTTTGGATGCCAGACATTGTGAATTTTACCTTGCTAAATATTTTGTATTCCTATATAACTTCTTGAGCTTTGTTCTGGTGTGCAGCTAAGTTATATGAACACAGTTTGATCATATGGGTCTTGCTTTTATAATCTGTTAGGTGGGTCCGAGGGCAATGCTAAGTTTGCAGCTAATTAATCTCTACTATTGACGCAAGACGTTCCTGAGTCCTCTACCCAATGCCTCATGAATTATGACTTTTTCCTGTCTGGCTAGTGGGAACAGGCACTACTCCTGGTTCTATTCTTGGACAATATTTTTTCTAGCCTTAGGTAGTTTCGTCATACAGATGTGCTGATCAGTAGACCAGTACTCTGTCGAATACTTGAAGAAAATGTTCTACAGAGCCCCAGGCTTCTCTCTCTGGTATTCTATTCTATAAACTCTGTTTGTCTTGGTCTCCCAAGATTCCCAGCTCCATCTCTTCAACTCAGGGAGTCTGTGGGTTCTTCCTCAGATGCCCCTCCCTGTATCAGAACCTGGAAACTCTCTCAAGGCACCTGGGGCAATCACAGCACTCACCTTATTTGTTTCCCATCTCCAGAGATCACTGGCCCTTCACTGTCTGATGTTTTGGTGTCTTGAAAACTGTTGTTTCATGTTATTTTGTCTGCTTGGTTTTTTGTTGTTGCTGTTCAGGTATGAGGAGAACTCTTGGCCCTGTTAATTCAATTTGACCAGAACCAGAAATCCTCACGGACTCTTTTTGATACTCCAGACACCCCAATTTTGGCCAATGGAAGACTCCAGTTACCTCCTCAGTCTTTTTAACACAACTCCAGTGATCTTGTAGTGTTTGTTATGAAAACTTATTACAGATTATCATGAATGTTCCCTGTCTTTAACCAAAAATCAGCTATTTTTCCAAAGAGCCTGGTTCTTTTTAAAGAAAAATCTCTAAAGACCACAATCTCAGGGCGCTAGTGGTGCTCACTGCTACAAGATAATTTATTATTTCTAGGCCTTTAACAGATAGAGCTAGGTTTTTGTTTTTTTTTTTAATGAAAATACATCATGTATTTACCAATATTTCCAATTCAAGTTTACTGAATGTCTTCTGCCATTAAGATATATCTCACGAGGAATAAAGATTAGTCCAAGGACTAATGGACCACAACTACTAGGGCTTCCACCAGACTGAGTCCAACACAATTAGATGGTGCCCAGCTACCACCACCGACCACTTTGACAGGGATCACCATAAAGGATCCTGGACAGAGCTGGAGAAAAACATAGAACAAAATTCAAACTCACAAAAAAAAGACCAGACTTACTGGTCTGACAGAGACTAGAGAAACCGCAAGAGTATGGCCCCAGACACCCTTTTAACTTAGTACTGAAGTCACTCCTGAGGTTCATCCTTCAGCCACAGATTAGACAAGCCCATAAAACAAACATTAATACACACAGCTCAACCATATATACAAGACTAAATGGGCAAACCAGCCCAGGGCAAGGATGAGTAGGCAGGAAGGGACAGGAAAGCTGAATGCATGGAAATGGAGAACCCAAGATTGAGAAGGGGAGAGTGTTGACAAGTCATGGGGTCGGCAACCAATGTCACAAAACAATATGTGCATTAATTGTTTAATGAGAAATTAATCTGCTCTATAAACCTTCATCTAAAGCACAATTTAAAAAAAACAAGATATATCCCACGAGGGATAATTAATTGAATTACCATATTTTGAAGTGTTTTAAGTTAATTTACACTCTATGATTTAGCCACTAGCATGACACAGTTAGGCCGATTTGTTTCCTTTCATCTTTTCTTTTCATGCATTTCTCTCCTCATTGTGATTTAGTTTTCTTCTATAGTAATTTAAAACATTTACATGATTCCAAAATCAAATATAATTACTAAAATGACATCTGCAGTACTAAAACGTTTACATACACAGGCAACGCCCTTACTATAACATGGTAAGGCAGGACGCTGCTGTTGTTGTTGTGTGCTGTGTACTGCCAAGTCGATTCCAACTCATAGTGACTCTGTATGACAAAGTAGAAATGCTCCACAGGCTTCCTAAGCTGTAATCTTTATGGGAGCAGTTCACCAGGTCTTTTCTCCCAGAGAGTGGCTGGAGGGTTTTAACTGCTGAACTTTTGGTTATCAGCTGAGCGCTTAACCATTCTATAGAATCTAGCTATAGAAAATAAAATATTTTAGAAATATTTTAAATTTCGAGATTTATTAAATGATATAAATTCAATGATAACAATTCTAGCAGCAGTAGGTTAAACAGCAGGTAAAACTAAGGACAAAGCTGACTGTCATGGATTGAACTGTGCCCCCAAAAAATATCTGTCAACTTGGCCAGGTCATGATTACCAGTATTGTGTGATTGTCTACCTTTTGTCACCTGATGTGATTTCCCTATGTGCTATAAACTCTATCACTATGATGTAATAAGATGGATTAGCAGCAATTATACTGATGAGGTCTACAAGATTAGACAGTGTCTTAAGCCAATCTCTTTTGAGATATAAAAGAGAGACATAAGCAGAGAGACATGTGGACCTCATACCACCAAGAAAGCAGTGTTGGGAGCAGAGCATGTCCTTTGGACCTGAGGTTCCTGTGCCGAGATGCTCCCAGACACAAGACTGATGACAAGGACCTTCCTCCAGAGCTGACAGAGACAGAAAGCCTTCTGCTGGAGCTGGCGCCCTGAATTCAGACTTCTAGCCTACTGGGCTGTGAGAGAATAAACTTCTCTTTGTTAAAGTCATCCACCTGTGGTATTTCTGTTATAGCCACACTAGATAACCAAGACAGGGACTAACTTGCAGCTAATATTTCTAGCTTAAAGAAGCATAAGCAAAATCTTATTTGATAAAATTGGTAGAATGGGGTTGAATGGCATATTGAATTTGTCAAGGACAATTTCTTAAACACATATGCAAATTATACAATTGTTCAAGTAAAAAATGTCAAAGCATGTTGGATAACTAAACTGTGAAAATCTTTAAAATGATGTTTCATGAAATAACTGGAGTCACACACATTAAGAAATATACCACTAGTTTCTTTATGGGTACAACCCAGGTCATTTAATATTCAGCAGTTATAACGGAGTGGACTAATCACTTCAAAACCATGCTCTGACCATCAAATGCTCTGCAAAACGAACGAGATCCACGTTACAGCAAAACAACTTTTATCAGGTGGACCTAATGCTGCACAATCCTGTGGAAAGAGCACTAACCTAAATGTGCAAGGATTTTGGTCCCACTAACCTCTGCATATTCTTGGGCAAATCATCCAAACTTACGGTTTTGCTATATAGCAGATGATCTGTATCTGCATTGTCCAACAGAAATATAATGTAAGCCATAAATGTAATTTAAAAATTTTCTAGTAGCCACAGTGAAGAAAGTAAACAAGTAGATGAAATTAATTTTAAGAAATTGAGACATTTTACATTTTTCATACTCAGTATTTGAAATCTGGTGTCAATTTTATAGTTACACAACATCTCAATTTGGACCAGTCAAGTATTACGCGCTCAATAGCTATATGAAGCTAATGGCTATCATACTGGACAGCACAGCTCCAATGGCTTTCAAACATTTCCTGGGGAAACAGAAGCAACATATGAGACACAATCCAGAACCCCAAGACTCCAGAGAACGAATGTGAACATTAATGGCGTAGGTGATTTCAAAGGTTTCTTCCAGTGACAGAGGCTATTATTCTTTATGGTGATGGTATTCCCACTGAAATTACTGTAACCACTTAGGAGGGCTTCAGATAAAGAATTAGCAATGCAATGAATTGATCATGTTTCTTTCTCAATGTTTTTATATACATACTGTATTTTCTCTTGCCCAGGGTTATACAGGCACTTAAAGACATTTACAATTATAGTGTAGTATACCAAAAATAATAAAATAATAATCTACAACTCAACAGTTTGCTTGAGAAGATTAAAGAGTTATTCCTAAAGTGTTTAGAACACACAGCAAACACTCAATAGTTAACTATGTCATCCATACTTCATAATGACTAATTAATATAGTGTATTTTCCACTATCCTAGAACTGTAGCTCTCTTATTAACAACAGAAGAATTAAAATATATCATATTTACACTGTTTTCTTCCCAGAAGTCAATAAAATTTTCATGCCAAGTGTAAGCTAATCAACACAATAAGAATCAACATTCTAGAACAAGACTAACAGATTTAAAAGAGCAGAATCGCACTAACTAGATAGTAGACAAGAATTATCTTAGGTGAAGGGAAGGACAGCACACACTACAGGGGAAGTCAGCACAACTGAACTAAACCAAAGCTAAGAAGTTTCCTAAATACAACCAAACACTCTGAAGGACAGTGTAGCAGGGGAGGGAGTTTGGGGACCATGCTTTCAGGGGACATCCAGGTCAACTGGTATAAGAAAGTTTATTAAGAATATGTTCTGCATCCTACTTTGGTGAGCGGTGTCTGGGGTCTTAAAAGCTAGCGAGCGGCCATCTAAGATGCATCAAGTGGTCCCAACCCACCTGGAGCAAAGGAAAATGAACACCAAAGTCACAAGGAAAGTAGTAGCCCAAGAGACAGAAAGGGCCACATAAACCAGACAATCCATCAGCCTGAGACGAGAAGAACTAGATGGTGCCCGGCTACCACCAATGACTGCCCTGATGGGGAACACAACAGAGAGTCCTGGATGGAGCAGGAGAAAGGTGGGGTACAGAACTCAAATTCTAGTAAGAAGACCAGACTTAATGATCAGACTGAGACTAGAGGAACCCTGGAAAGCATGACCCCTGGATTCTCTAATCAGCCCAGGGCTAAAAAAATTTCTGAGGCCAACTCTTTAGACAAATATTAGACTGGACTATGGGACATAAAATGATACTCGTGAAGAGTATGCTTCTTAGTTCAAGATACATGAGACTGAAAGGGCATCTCCTATCTGGAGGGGAGATGAGAAGGCAGAGAGGGTCAGGAGCTGGTTGAATGATATGGGAAATCAAGGGTGGAAAGGAGGAGTGTGCTATCATAGTATAGGCAGAGCAATTAGGGTCACATAACAATGTATGTATAAATTTTTGTATGAGAGACTAACTTGAACTGTAAACTTTCACTTAAAGTACAACAATAAATAAAAAAGAGCAGAATCAGGCCTTTCTATCCTCTTCTCAGAAATACCATCCCACAGTGATAAAAGGAACAAAAAACAAAAACACATTTACCTTTGTTAAAACTAAGAGACATGTGAACCTTTAACCATATCTATGACAGCAGATTGAGGAGAGTGGAGGAAGATCAAACCGAAGTGCCTATGGTGGGATATACTGTTAACAAGCAAGCCCACAAACCCTGCAGAGCCCTGGAAAGTCTCAGAATTTACAGATTCGAGGTATAACAGAAGGCTGGGGTGAGGCAGTGGACTGAAAACAAGAGCATGGTTTGAAAAAGAGAAAATTATGAGGATCAGTCTAGGAAGTCCAGCATTTGAATTACAGGACATGAGGTAAGGAGGAACTTCTCAATGAATTAATAGAGAAAAATTTCCAAGAACTGAGTCTCCAGATTCAAACCACCCTCCTAAAGCCTAGCACAATGAATAAAAATTTTTTAAAAAGGGAGGGGTGGGGGGGGGGGGTTGGAGTGTAATGAATTACTTAATATGGCCTTTCTAGCCAAAGTCTTGTAACTCCCACCCAGGTGATTGGGCGGGACTGTGTTGATGGGTAACTGTGGCCCTCTAAGGGGACTGGTCAGTTTTGCCATGAAAGAGAGCAAATTCCAGAGCAGAGAGGGGGATTCTACTACCACAAAGGAAGAACAGCCAGGAGTGGAAAGCATGTCCTTTGGAGTTGGGATCCCTGCGCTGAGATGCTTCTGGAAGCAGAAGGCGTGGTGGGGGGAGAGAGGAAGGGAGGAAGGGGGAGAGACAAAGAGACAGCAATCTTAACCCTGAAGACAGTGAGAATCGGTAGGAGGAGATACCTGGCAGCAGGAGACGGTGCAGTGGGCTTCCCAGCCCACTGAGAGAGAAAGCTGAGTGCCTTTGGGGAGAGGCCTAGGGCCAGGGAGAAGCGTCCTTGCAAGCACAGTTGGGAAGAACTGTATCCTGAGTGTTTCTGAGCATGAACTGTAACTTACTTCCCTTATAATAAACCCCATAATCGTGAGTACGGTCATTGAGTTCTGTGTGGCCACTGCAATGAACTACTGAACCCAGCAGAGAAGTAGAAAGTGCTGTCTGTGCAAGGGATGGTTGGTGTCAGAACTGGTAAAGATGGCGGAGAGAGGAGGCTTGTCTGGCATCTGCCTCATGGGAGTCAGCCTTGAGCTGTTGATCTTGGTTCTCCATCCCCCTTGTAGGACTGGAGGTCAGACACTGCCCCCATGCCGTTTTTACAGGGCTACATCATCGCAAAATTTCAGAACTAGGAATAAAGATCTTAAAAGCTTTAAAAAAAATTTTTTTTTCAAAGAACCTGTAATAGACTGGAAGCTACAATTTAGAAAAACAATAGCTTCAAAATTCAAGTATGAATGTAGAATGACATATTTAGCCAAGCCAGGTTTCAAAAAATGTCTCCCACATGCTCTTTCTCAGAAAGCTACTAAAAAATATTCTTTAGCAAAAGAGGGATTAAACTTAAAATAGGAAAAACATGAGATTAGGGGATCATCACAAGAAACGAGAAAATTCTGGAAAGTGATGTCCTAGGACTACAGCTGTGCAGCAAGCCCACAGGACAACTAATATTGATAGGAGCAAGAGAAGAGAAAATGCAGGATGAGGTCTTCAGGAAAAAAAATGCCAAAATAATCATGGTTGTTTCCCTGTATAGGCTGCATATTGCCTGACCTTATCAACCAAGTAAACTGATGGGAAAAGTTAGCTGTCCACAAGTTTATCAACTTGCACGCTCCATAAGATATTTCTTACACCAACATGAAGCAAGCCTCCAATCTTTACCACTATGGTCTTCATGAATTTTTTAGCAGCACTATTTATCACCTACTCACACTGAATTCAGCAAGAGGCTGTTTTCACAATTTGTTAACAATAAACCTAATGTGTTCATCTTTCTGTACATGAAAAATTTCAAGTACTGGCTTAATCAGAATAAAATCACTAGTAAAGTGTTTTGCCAAGTGAGTTCTGTCAGTGCCAATGGTACAGAAGTCATTTATATAGTGCTGCCTAGGTAACAAATATTAAGTGCTAGCCTGATAAAAGAATGGCTCTAAACGATAGTTATCCTTTGTATACTTAGCAGCGTCAACTCCCATTAAAAAAAATTTTTTAATTTTTTTTAAAAGCCTGCTGTCGTCGAGTGGGTTCTGACTCATAGCAACCCTATACGGCAGAGTAGAACTGCCCTAGGGTTTCCAAAGCAGTAAATTTTTACCGAAGCAGACTGCACATCTTTCTCCTATGGAGTGGCTGTTCGGTTTGAACCGCTGACCTTTCGGGTATCACCTAAGTGCTTAACCACTGCACCACCGCTTTTCCAATGACAAAGCAAATGTGGAAGGGTAAACAGTATTTTAATCAATCTGTATTTTGCTGATATTTACTGGCTCACAAATTAGGCAGGAAACAAGTACTGTATATTTACTGTGATAGTTGGAAATCTTACTAGTTTTACCAGTTCTCCCTGCATAAGATGGCACATACACAATGAAAAAATTAAGATTTTAAACAGAACAATATTCCAGAAACTTGTACTGGAAAATGTCCACTAAAGCCCTGGCACAATTTTAGATCTCATACAATGAAGATGGCAGAATTTCAACTATAAATGTTTTAGTCAGATGTGTGAGGCCATCTTTGCCACTTGATATACTAAGGATAAAGAGCATCATCATCTGCCTTCAGTCAGGTAAGTGAATATGAGAATTTTACTTCATCTAAAATTTTACAATGAAGTCTAATTACATGAAATCAGTAGACATCAAGAAGATACAGATCAAAAGGAACACTGTGTCAATGGCAGAGTGTCATTACTACATCTTTAAATGGCTTTAAGCCAGACATGATCTCGAGGCTGACTGTTATACCCAGACCTACACCCATGTGTGTTCACGTTTATGTATGTGAATGTAAATACTAACAATGTTATTGTGACTTCTGAGAATAAAAGGAAAGGAAATTTACCCCAGAAATAGAAGCTAATATAAAAGCTCATTCAAACAAAAGGTTCCATTCTCTTTGGAATAGGAAGATGCTATACCTGATTATTCCGTTACTGTGAAACATACTGAATAAAAAAGAGGCAACAGAAACATATCCTTCTATGAATAAGTGGTTATTTTCAAAAATCATAAAGGAGAATGTCAAGAACTCCTAACTTAATTTACTAAACTCTATTACAATATTACAAACTCTCCTTGCCAATAATAATGAAGTGTTTGATTCAAATATCTACAGGCCTTACAAACACACACACACACAAAGGTTGTAATATATTCTTGGAAATCAACTAATTGGATCTCCTAGTGCACTGTTTCTCAAAAAAAGTGACTGTTGAGAATCTCCCACTATAGCTGCAAAAACTTTATGCCAGATTACCTTATTTCTCAAGTATGAGGGTTTGCAAACTTATTCATTTGATTTATGGAGCTTTTATAGTCTGGAGTCAAATAGTCCTTCCAGTTTCGAAATCCTCTCCACAGCAAAAAAGAGTCACTTAAACCCTCTGTCTTTGAATTTCTTTGCCAAAAGTGATGAACCATTTGTCCTAAGCATTTGTGGATGGGGGTAAAGTGAGAATACATCCCAGGTATCTCTGTAGGTGTTCTTGGGCAAAAAAATGATCAAAAATCACTGTCCCCCTATGGTCTCAGGGAATATCTAGCTCAAGTGCCATAACACAGGTTATAAAGAAAACACTCTACATTCCACTTTGGTGAGTTGCATCTGGGATCTTAAAAGCCTGTGAGCGACCATCTAAGATACTTCATTGATCTCACCCTTTTGGGAGCAAGGGAGAATGAAGAAAACTAAAGATACAAGGGAAAGATTAGCCCAAAGGACTAACGGACCACAACTACCATGACCTCCACCAGACTTGAGTTCAGTACAACTAGATGGTGCCCAGCTACCACCACTGACTCTAACAGGGATCATAATAGAGGGTCCCAGACAGAGATGAAGAAAAATGTAGAACAAAATTCTAACTCACAAAAAAAGACCAAATTTACTGGCCTGACAGACTGGAGAAACCCCAAGAGTATGGCCCCCCAGACACCTTTTTAGCTCAGTAATGAAGTCACTCCCGAAGTTCACCATTCATCCAAAGATCAGACAAGCCCATAAAACAAAACGAGAGTAAAGAGGCACACCAGCCCAGGGGCAAGAACAAGAAGGCAGGAGGGGACAGGAAAGCTGGTAATAGGGAACCCAAGGTCGAGAAGAGACAGTGTTGACATGTTGTGGGGTTTTTAACAATGTCATAAAACAATTATATGTACTAACTGTTTAATAAGAAACTAGTTCTATAAACCTTCATCTAAAGTACAATTAAAAAAAAAAAATCATTGTCCTAAATGTCCTTATAAGTAATACACAATTATTTAGGGGGGGAAATGACAATGTCAGAAATTTTTCTTTAAAACACTATGGAACAAAGAAATTTAAAGACAGACATGAAGCAAATGTGGCAAAATGCTGACGACTGCTAAATCCAAACAATGGGCTATAGGGTTCATTATGTAGTTATTCTGTATACGTTCAAAAATTTTCAAATTAAAATTTACAAAGAAAAGTAATGTTTTATTATTCATTTAAGAATTCATCAAGAAACATGCATGTGAAATCTTAAGGAAGTTGCAACTTTAGAAAAATTTAAAAAGACTAAAAGAAACCGGCCAAAATATACAGTGCTTATATTGAGATACTGGAAACCTGAAAGATTTCCCAGTTCTTTTGTTCTACTTTCCAGTACCTCCATCACCACCACTGGCCAAAAGAAGTATTGATTTTATAGTGGAAAATGTATAATACACTTTGTTTAAAAAATAATAATAAAGTTGGTTTCAAGTTTAAAATGAAAAATTAAGTTCTTTAAAATAAATCAATAAAGATCAAGAACTTACCTGCTCTTCTCTTTTCTGCTTACGTAACTGAAGTCCTTCTTCTTCCCTTCTTCTACGCATCTCATCAGGATTCAAGGACTTGTTCTTATAACTTTTCAGGCGAAAGTTCTCTTTTCCTGGGGTGGTCATGATTTCTACAAGGTTAAGGGAGGGGTTATAAAAAGATGAGCTTAACTGTAAAGAGCTATGTTATTCTAAAAAAACTCAGCATTTTAAAAGTATACATGCTGATCACGATAATTAGCCATTAGAGAAATGCAGATCAAAACTATAATGAGATATCATTTCACCCCAACAAGTCTAGCATTAATCCAAAAAACACAAAATAATAAGTGCTGGAGAGGTTGTGGAGAGACAGGAACACTTATACACTGTTGGTGGGAATGTAAAATGGTACAACCATGTTGGAAATCCATTTGACACTTCCTTAAAAAGCTAGAAATAGAAGCACCATACGTTCCAGCTATCCCACTCCTTGGAATATATCCTATAGAAATAAGAGCCGTCACACGAATAGATACATGCACACCCATGCTCATTGCAGCACTGTTCACAATAGCAAAAAGATGGAAGCAACCTAGGTGCCCATCAACAGACGAATGGATAAACAAATTATGGTATATCTACACAATGGAATGTTACACAACCATAAAGAGCAATGATGAAGCTGTGAAACATCGTATAACATGGTGGAAGCTGGAACTTATTGTGCTGAGTGAATTTAGTCAGTCACAGAAGGACAAATACTGTATAAGACCACTATTATAAGCACTCAAGAAAAGGTTTAAACACAGAAGAAAACATTCTTTGATGGTTATGGGGGTGGGGAGGGAGGGTGAGGGCTATTCACTAACTAGATAGTAGATAAGAATCATCTTAGGAAAAGGGAAGGACAGCACACAGTACAGGGGAAGTCAGCACAACTGGACTAAACCAAAGCTAAGAAGTTTTCTGAATACAATCAAATATTTTGAAAGACAGAGTAGCAGGGATACAGGGTCTGGGGACCATGCTTTCAGAGGACATCTAGGTCAACTGGCATAACAAAGCTTATTAAGAAAATGTTCTGCATCCTACTTTGGTGAGTGGCGTCTGGGGTCTTAAAGCTTGCAAGTGGCCATCTAAGATGTATCAATTGGTCCCAACCACCTGGAGTAAAGGAGAACGAAGAACACCAAAGACACAAGGAAAGTATCAGCCCTAGAGACAGAATGGGCCACATAAACCAGAGACTTCATCATCCTGAGACCAGAAGAACTAGATTGCCCAGCTACCACCAATGAACGTCCTGACAGGGAACATAACAGAGGGTCCCTACGGGAGTAGTAGAAGGATGGGGTGCAAAACTCAAATTCTAGTAAGAAGACCAGACTTAATGATCTGAGACTGGAGGCGCCCCGGAAAGCATGGCCCCTGGACTCTCTATCAGCCCAAAACTAAAACAATTTCCAAGGCCAACTCTTCAGACAGGGATTGGACTGGACTGAGGGACATACAGTGATACTCGTGAAGAGTGTGCCTCTTAGTCAAATAGATAGAAGAGACCAAAGGGGCAGTTTCTGTCCAGAGGTGAGACGGGAAGACAGAGAGAGTTAGGAGCTGGCTGAATGGTCATGGGGAATCAGGGGCGGAAAGGAGTAGTGGGCTGTCGCAGAATGGGGTGAGCAATTAGGGTCTCATAACAGTGTAGGTAAAAAAAAATTTTGTATGGAAGACTAACTTGAAATGTAAACTTCATTTAATTATAACAATTTAAAAAAAAAAGTATACATGCTGAGATCCCAACTCCACAGGGACTCCAGGAATGGTTACTTTATTTAATGACTTTAAAAACCAAAACCCAAACCCACTGCCGTCGATTTGATTTCAAGTCATGGCGACCCTATAGGACAGAGTAGAAGTGCCCCATAGGGTTTCCAAGGAGCGGCTGGTGGATTTGAACTGCCGACCTTTTGGTTAGCAGCTGAACGCTTAACCACTGGCACCACCAGGGCCCCACTTGAATGCCTTTATTGGGATATAATTCACATACCATACAATTCATCCATTCAAAGTGTGCAATTCAACTGTTGTCAGTATAATCGCAGACATACACAACCAACACATTTAATTTTAGTACATTTTCATCTCCTCAAAAAGAAACTCCACACCTTATAGCTATCACCTCCTAATCCTTCCTTACCCCCTCAGCTCTAGCAACCACTAATCTACTTTATATCTCTACAGATTTACCTATTCTGGACATATCACAAAACTGGAATTGTAAAATATGTGGCCGTTTGTGTCTAGTTTCTTTCAGCTCTTTCATAACGTTTTCACATAATGTTTCCTCTATATTATAGCATGTATCAATACTTCATTCCTTTTTATGATAAAATACTACTCCATTGTGTGTATACACTGCATTTTGTTTATTCATTCATCAGGTTAATGGACATTTGGGTTGTTTCCACTTTGGACTATTATGAATAATGCTGCTATAAACATTTGTGAACAAGTTTTTGTGTGGACGTGTGTTTCCATTTCTGTTGGGTATATATTTAGGAGTGAAACTGCTGGGTCATATGAGAAATTGACAGACTGTTTTCCAAAGTGGCCATCCAATTTTACCATTCCCACCAGCACTGTATGAGCGCTGCAATTTCTCCACATTCTCGCCAACACTTGATATTTTTCTGACTTTTTTATTCTAATCATCCCAGTGGGTGTGAAGTGGTTATCTCATTGCGGTTTGGATATGCATTTCCCTAATGACTAATGCAGCTGAGTGCCTTTTCATCTGCTTATTAGCCATTTATATATCTTCCTTTGATACATATCTATTCAGATCCTTTGTCCATTTTTTAACCGGGTTTCCTTTATTATTATCAAGTTGTAAGAGTTCTTTATATATTATGGACACAAGTCCCTTATCACGTATACGAAATGCACCTATTCTTTCTCATTCTGTGGGCTGTTTCTTCACTTCCCTTATGGTGACCTTTGAAGCACAAAAGTTCTTAATTTTGATGAAATCAAAATTTTCTAGTTTTTGTTTTGTTGCTCATGCTTTTGGTGTCATGTCTAAGAATCCTTTACCAAATCCAAAGTCTTGATTAGGTCTTTGATCCATTTTGAATTACCTTTTTTTACATGGTTAGTTTCGTATATTTGTATAGGGTCCAATTTCATTATTTTACATGTGGCTATCAACATGTCCGGAGCCCTGGTGGTGCAGTGGTTAATTGCCTGGCTGCTAACCAAAACATCGGCACTTCGAATCCACCAGCTGTTCCTTGGAAACCCTATGAGGCACTTCTACTGTTTTATAGGGTTGCTAAGAGTTGGAATTGACTCAGTGGCAATGGGTTTGGTTTTTTGTTTTTTGTTTTTATCAACATGTCCAAGCACCATTTTTTGAAAAGACTATTCTTTCCTGATTTAATGGTATTGGCATCCTTTCAGAAAATCCTTTCAGTTGACTATAAACCCACTGCCATTGAGTTATTAATTCAAACTCACAGTGACCCTACAGGACAGAGGAGAACTGCCCCCATAGGGTTTCCAAGGAGAGGCTGGTGGATTCAAACTGCTGACCTTTTGGTTAGCAGCCACAGCTCTTGACCACTGTGCCACCAGTTGACTTTAAACGTATGGTTTTATTTTTAGGCTCTCAATTCTATTCCATTGATCTATATATGTCAATCCTTGTGCCAGTACCACACCCTTGATTACCACTGCTTTGTACTAAGTTTTAAAATCAGCAAGTCTAAGTCCTCCTACTTTGTTCATCATTTTTAAAATTGTTTTGACTACTCTAGATCCCTTGCATTTCCATATGAATTTCAGAACTAGCTTGTCAATTTCTATAAAGAAGCCAGCTGGAATTTCTGAATCCGTAGATCTGTAGATCAACTTCAGAAGTATTGCCATCTTAACAATATTAAGTCCTCTGAATCATGAACATGAGATATATTTCCATTTAGTTAGAGCTTCTTTAATTTCTTTCAACAGATTTGTAGTTTCTAAAGTATAAGTCTGCACTTCTTTTGTTAAACTGATCTCTAAGCATTTTATTCTTTTTGATGCTACTATAAACATAATTTTCTTAAATTTTCAAAGTGTTCATTACCTGTGTATAGAAATACAATTCTTTTTTTAATATTTGTGTATCCTTTAAATATACAATCTTTATCTTTCTGAACTCACTTATCAGTTGCAATAATTTCTTTAGTGAATTCCGAAGAATTTTCTATAAACAAGATCATGTCATTTGTGAATACAAATAGTTACCTCTTCCTTTCCAATCCGGATGCCTTTTAGTTCTTTATCTTCACTAACTGCACTGGCTAGAACCTCCATCGCTATGCTGAACAGAATAGTCAACATCCTTGTCTTATTCCTTATCTTAAGAAGAAAACACCTAGTCTTTCATCATTAAGTAAAAAGTCAGCTGTGAGATTTTCAAAGATGCCCACTATTAGGTTGAGAAAGTTCCCTTCTACTACTAGTTTGTTGAGTATTTTTATCATGAAAAGGTGTTTGATTTTATCAGTGCTTTTTCTGTGTCTATTAAGATGATCACATAATTTAAAAAAAAAATTCTACTGATATGAGGTATTATTTGACTTTCAGGTATTACACCAACCTTGCATTCCTGTGATAAGCCCCACTTGGCCATGGTTTGTAACTCTTTTTATATGTTGCTGGATTTGGTTTGCCAGTATTTTGTTGAGGATTTTGTGTCCATATTCATAAGAGACATTGGTCTGTAACTTTCTTGAGATATCTTCATCTCATTTTGGCATCAGTGTATTACAGGCTTCATAGAATGAGTTGGGAAGTGTCCCCTCATCTTCTCTTCTTTGGAAGAGTTTATGAAGAATTAGTATTAATTCTTTAAATGTTTGGTAGAATTAAGCAGTAAAGATGTCTGGGCCTGGGCTTTCCTTTGGGGGTAGTTGTTTTTATTATAAATTCCATCTTTTCACTTGTTACAAATCTAATCAGACTGTCTTATTTCTTCTTGAGTCAGCTTCAGTCGTTTTTGTCTTTTTAGGAATTTGTCCGTTTTACTTAAGGTATCTCATTTATTGGCATACAACTGTTCACATTATTTCTTTACAGTCCTTTTTATATTTGTAAAGTTGGTAGTAATGTCCCTTCTTTCATTTCTGATTCTAATAATTTGAATCTTCTTTTTCTCTTGGTTAATTCAGCTCAAGATTTGTCAGTTTTGTTGCTCTTTTCAAAGGAGCAGGTATTAGTGTCACTGATTTTCTATATTTCATTAATTTCTGCTCTAATCTTATTATTTTCTTTCCTTCTGCTTGCTTTAAGTTTAGTACGTCCTTCTTTATCCAATAATTTAAGGTGGAAAGTTACTGATTTAAGACCTTTTTTCTTTCTTAGTATAGGCATTTACAGCTATAAATTTCCCTCTGAACACTACTTCAGCTGCATCCCATAAATTTCGGTATGTTGTACCTTCATTTTCGTTTATCTCAATTTATTCTCTTATCTCTCTTTTGATTTTTTCTTTGACCCATTGGTTACTTAGGACTGTCTTGTTTACTTCCCACATACTTGTCAGTTTACCTCAATTTTTTTTTACCTGTTACTGATTTCTACTTCATTCTACTGTGATCAGAGAACATACATGATTTCTATCCTTTCAAAAATGTTTTGAAGTTTGTTTTTGCCTAGCATATGGTCTATCCTGGAAAATGTTCCATGTGTACTTGTGAATAATGTATACTCTTTTGTTGTTGAGTAGAATGTTCCACACATCTGTTAGATCTAGTTGTTTTACAGTTGTTGTTTCCTTGCTGATCTAATTGCTGTATCCACTATTAAAAGTGGGGTACTGAAGTCTCCAAGTATTACTGTTGAAATGTCTTATACTCCCCTCATTTTTGCCATGTTTTGTTTTGTGTATTTTGACACTGTTATCAGGTAAGTATGTGTTTATAATTGTTGTATCTTCCCAATAAAGATTTTACCTATATTATAAAATGTCTCTATCTCTAGTAGCATTTTTTTTGTTTTAAAGTCTATTTTGTCTGATATCAGTACAGCCACTCCAACTTTCCTGTGGCTACTGTTGGCATGCTAGTTCTTTTTCCATTCTTTTTCTTTACATCTATTTGTATCTTGGAGTCTAAAATGTGTCTCTTATAGACAGCATATAGTTGGATCTTATTTTTTTATTCAGCCTAACAATCTCTACCTTTTTATTGACTGTTTAATTCATTCACATTTAATGTTAACTATCGATATAATTTGATTTACAACTGCCATTTTACTTTTCATTTTTTAGTATCTCATGACTTTTTGTTCCTATAGTCATCAACTGTTTTTGTTTACACTGAGTGAATATTTTCCAATGAAATATTTAAACTTATTTACTGATCTCTGTACTATGTTTTTTATTTTTTTAATTATATTAATTGGTTGCTCTAGAGCTTACCATATACACCTTAAGTTGTCAGAATCAGGTTCACATTTACACTAGCTTAATTCTAGTACAATATAAAGATGTCACTCCCACATAGCTCTATTCCTTTTTACCTCTTTTTGTGGTACTACTGTCATACATATCACTTCTATTAATGTTATAAACCGAAGAATGTATTGTTATACTTACTACTTCATCATCTGTAGTCACTTCCATAGTCCAATACAGCATCGCTCCCACCCACCTCCTTTGTGCTGTTATTGGCAGATACATTGCAAATACATTTCCAAAGGTTATAGGATCAATAATACATTGTGTACATATTTTATACAACTGCTTTTAAACCAGTTAAGGATGAAAAATATATACTTATACTGTCTTATATAACTGTCGTTGTTAGGTGCCATCAAGTCGATTTCAACTTACAGCGACCCATGTGACAGAGTAGACCTGCCCCACAGGGTCTTCTTGGCTGCAATCTTTACAGAAGCAGATCACTAGGTCTTTCTCCTGCAGAGCAGACGGGTGAGTTCAAACAGCCAACCTTTCGGTTAGCAGATGAGTGCTTAACCATTTTCCAAGGCTCTTTATTTTTTCCTGTGAATTAAAATCAATAACTGGCATCATGAGCTTTCAGCCTGAAGAACATCCTTTGGCATTTTTTTTTAATTTATTGTACTTTAGATGAAGGTTTACAGAAAAAATAGTTTCTCATTAAACAGTTAGTACACATATTGTTTTACATCAATGGTTAACAACCCCACAATGTGTCAACACTGTGCTTACTCAACCTTGGGTTCCCTATTAAAAGCTTTCCTGTCCCCTCCTGCCTTCTAGTCCTTGTCCCTGGACTACTGTGCCCCATTAATCTCGTTCTGTTTTATGGGGCTGTCTAATCTTTGGCTGAATGGTGAACCTTGGGAGTGACTTCATTACTGAGCTTGTCTGGGGGCCATACTCTCGGGGATTCTCCAGTCTCTGTCAGGCTAGTAAGTCTGGTCTTTTTTTGTCAGTTAGAATTTTGTTCTAATTTTCTCCAGCTCTGTCCAGGACCCTGTGTTCTGATCCCTATCAGAGCAGTCAGTGGTGGTAGCTGGGCACCATCTAGTTGGACTGGATTCTGTCTGGTGGAGGCCATGCTAGTTGTGGTCCCCTTTAGCATTTCTTGCAAGGCAGATCTGCTAACAACAAATTCTGGTTTTGCGCAGCTTAGAAGCTACTCCCTTATTATGGCAGATGCACAGGGACATCCCTAGGGGCATTTTTTGTTTGTTTGTTTCTTTGTTTTGTTTTCTTCTCTCTCCTATTCCCTTTTTGTGTTTCGTCATTACCAATCTCTCGATGTATTCATTTTTTTCTTTTACCCTTTTTCTTTTTTTTTTCATTTTTGTTTCTCCCCATTTCTCAGTCTCTCATCTCTCCACTCCAGTAGCAAGCTCCCTTAGAACTCTTTCTTGCTTGTGTATACATTTTTGGCTCCTGTTCCTCTCTCCTCTCTCTCCACACATCACGATCTACCCCCTCCTTCCTGCCTACCTGCACCATGTGGTGAACATCACACTACCAAGCAGCACAGGCACAGCCTACTGGAACCTGCCCTGCACTGATTCCCGGTCCACACTGTCAGCCCTGGTATGTGCCACAAACAACCCATCCCAGCAACTCCCCTTCAGCTGGACCTGCTCTTCTGTACCATACCTGAGTGACTGACCCTGCCAACTGGAGAAGGAGGTGGAAAGTATTGTGCCGCCAGATGAGCAAACAACAAAGAATGCACAGCCTGCCGACTCAGACATAACCAAATAAAACAAAAAAGCAGGAAGAAACAAAACCACAATCAATAAACAAGGAAAATATCCACTGAATGCCCTGAAGACAGTAGACAATATCAAAACATTTACAAAAACGGGACAGGATGGTTCCAGTAGGTGTACAAAATAAAACACCAGATGACCTTCAAGTAGAAGAAAAGGCACTAGACCTAACTGATTGGGAATTCAGATCTCTAATACTCAGAATTATCCAAGAGTTGAAGCAAAAAGCGGGCAAAAATGAGGAAAAAATAGAGACATTCATGGAAAAGGTACATAAATTCATGGAAAATACAGACCAAAAAAATAGAAGAATTCAAGAAAATAACAGGAAGAAAACGCTAAAATAAATTCACAACTATAAATCATACAAAAACAACAATTAGAAATCCAAAAGATAAACAAGATTTCAGAAATGGACAGTGTCACAGAAGGGCTGAGGAGCAGGTTTGAAACGGTGGAAGACAGGATCAGCAAAACCAAAGACAAACATCTGGCTACAACTCTGAGGAAAAATCAGAAAAAGAACGAAGAAAAATGAAGAGATCCTGAGAAATTATGTGGAATGCAATCAAAAGCACAAATCTGCGAGTGGTGGGAGTTCTAGAACAGTAGGAGAAATCAGAAAACACAGAGAGGCTCATTGAAGAACTGCTTACAGAAAACCTCCCCAATATTATGAAAGATGAAAATCCAGCCATCCAAGAAGCTCAACGAACCCATATAGGATAGACCCCAAAAGAAAATCACCAAAGCGTATCATAATCACACTCGCCAAAACCAAAGACAAACAAAGAATCCTGAGAGCAGCTCGGGAAAAACGAAGTCACATACAGAGGAGAAACAATAAGACTAAGCTCGGATTATTCAGCAGAAACCATGCAGGCAAGAAGGCAACAGGATGACATATATAAAACCTTGAAAGAAAAAAATTGCCGGCTAATAATAATATATCCTGCAAAACTCTCATTCAAATATGATGGTGAAATTAGGTCATTTCTAGATAAACAGAAATTAAGGGACTACGTAAAAACCAAACCAAACATACAAGACTTATTAAAGAGAGTCCTTCGATCTGAGAACAAACAACATCAGACCACAGGCTGAATATAGGACACAGCATTGTACTAGCCAGATACCGACCTAGGAAATGAACTCTTAAGGACTATGCAAAACCAAAAGAATTACAACAGGGAACCAGAGAGGTTAATCTGTAAATGACAACAGCATCAGAACAATAAAAGAGGGAATAAAGAGTGTAGGTATAGAACATTCTAATGGAGAGGAAGGCAAGGTGATACCAAGTAATAATAGACTGGTTCAAATATAGGAAAATAAGGGTAAATTTCAAGGTAACCACAAAGAAAGTTAACAAACCTACTCATCAAAATAAAGAAGAAAAACATAAAGTCTCAGTAAAAACAAACCCTACAAAAACAAAAGAAATGAAAAAAAAAAAAAAAAATCCACAAACAAGGAACTCAGCACAGGAGAGTAAGAGGAACAAAGAAAACATAACCACCACCAAAAAAAAAAAAAAAAACCACTACAAAATGCAATCCCACTCCTAGGAATATAGCCTAGAGAAATAAGAGCCATCACACGGATAGACATATGCACACCCATATTCACTGCAGCACTGTTCACAATAGCAAAAAGATGGAAACAACCTAGATGCCCATCAACAGATGAACAGATAAACTATGGTACCTACACATAATGGAGTATTATGCAACGATAAAGAACAATGATGAATCTGTGAAGCATCTCATAACATGGATAAAACTGGAGGACATTATGCTGAGTGAAATAAGTCAATCACAAAAGTACAAATATTGTATGGGAATTCTACTGTAAAAACTGATGTAAAAGTTTACAGACAAAAAGAAACAATCTTTGTTGGTTACGAGGGATGGGGGGGTCGGGGAGGAACTAAACAGATAATGGAGAAGTGCTAACTTTGGTGAAGGGTAAGACAGTACACAATACTGGGGAAGCCAGCACAACTTGTACAAGGAAAGGTCATGGAAGCTCCACAGACACATCCAAACTCCCTGAGGGACTGAATTGCTGGGTGGAGGGCCGTGGGGACCATGGTCTCAGGGAACATCTAGCTCGACTGGCACAACACAGTTGATAAAGAAAATGTTCTACATTCTACCTTGGTGAGTAGCGTCTGGGGTCTTAAAAGCCTGTGAGCAGCCATCTAAGATACTCCACTGGTCTCACCACTTTGGGAGCAAGACAGAATAAAAAGAACAAGATACAAGGAAAAGATAAGTCCAAAGGACTAATGGACCAAAGCTACCACGGCCTCCACCAGACCGAGTCCAGTACAGCTAGATGGTGCCTGGCTACCACCAACTGCTCTGACCGGGATCACAACAGAGGGTCCTGGATGGAGGTGGAAAAGGATGTAGAACAAAATTCTAACTCACAAAAAAAAGACCAGATTTACTGACCTGACTGGAAAAACCCCAATATGGCCCCAGGACACCCTTTTAGCTCAGTGGTAAAGTCACTCCTGAAGTGCACCATTCAGCCGGGGATTGGACAGCATCATAAAACGAAACAGGACTAATGAGGCACAGCAGTCCAGGGACAAGGACTAGTAGGCAGAAGGGGACAGGAGAGCCAGTGATAGAGAACCCAAGGTTGAGAAGGGACAGTGTTGACATGTCATGGGGTTGTTAACCATTGTCATAGGGCAATATGTGTACTGTTTAATGAGAAACTGTTATGCAAACCTTCATCTAAGGTAAAAAAAAAAAAAAAAGAATTATCTATGTGAGATCAAATTGACAACAGCAACTCAAAAGGTTTGATGGGAAGCCTAGGGGGGCAGTGAGTTGAAGATAATGGTGATGGAATAATTTGGAAAAGGATAGTGAAAATAGCAGCACAACTGGAAGAATGTAATCGATGTCACTGAACTGTACATGGAGACACTTTTGAAATGGGGCAACTTTGGCTATGTATATTTTCACCAAAAAAAAGGTCCTCCAAGGTCAAAAAGGAAAAGTGCTGACATGTCGTGGGGTTGTTAACCAATGTCATAAAACAATACGTGTACTGACTGTTTAATGAGAAACTATTTGTTCTGTAAACCTTCATCTAAAGTACAGTATTTAAAAAAAAAATTCTGGTTTTGTTTATCTGGGAATATCTTTGTTTCGCCTTCACTTTTTTAAAGATGGCTCTGCTGGATGTAAGACCCTTGGTTGAACGCTTTTTCTTCTTTGAACACTTCAAATATGTTATTTCACTGCCTTCTGGCCGCCACTGTTTTTGCAGTGAAGTCAGCTGTTAATCTTATTGGAGTTCTTTTGTACATGGTTAGTCAGTCCCACGTGCTACTTTCATATTTTCCTTGTCTTTGATTTTCATCATTTTTACTATGATGGGTCTGTGGATCTCTTAGTGTTTATCCTACATGGAGTTTGCTGGGCTTACTGGATGTGTAGGTTAGTGTTTTTCAATAAATTTGGGAAATTTTCAGCCATTATTTCTTCAAATATTTTTTCTGCTCCTTTCGCTCTTTCTCCTCTCCTCCTGGTACTTCCATTACATGAATGTTGACGTGCTTAGTGATATTCCACATTTCTCTGAGTCTCTGTTGATTTTTCTTCATTCTTTTTTCTTCATTTGCTATATATCCTTAGGACCATTTCCAGAGGCTTTAAATGGATGCTTTTGGTTTGTTTGTTTTAATACATAACTTAAGCCAATTTCACTGGAGAACGAGTCCATACAGCTCCTTACAATGCTATGCCAGAAGTTCTAGGAATGGTTACTTTTAAGATGATTTTGATGCAAGCCTGGGTTAAGAGTCACTTTATTTTCCAAAAACTGAGAATAATCTTGGAGAATTACTCTCTTTTAAACATAGTTTAACATGTCAAAGAAGAAATACCCATTATAAATTCATCACACAGAAAATCAAAAGATATACAGTGCTCTGCCTCACTAATAGTGAATTATCCTAACATTACAAGGCAGATGCAGTACAAACAAGAATTTGTGAGTAATTCTGAAGAAGAGTGCTGAGAAATGTGATACAGAAAAGTGCTGGATTTCTAAGCAGGCAGCATTTTGGCTCTGAAATATCTCAATACAGCATAATGACAGAAGTGTTACAATGAGACTCTAAGTTCACGAATAAGAAGTTTTAGGTCAAAGAAAGGAAAAAGCCTATAGTAATGAGACTGAGACAGAACCCCCACAGTGCTGTATTCTTTAACTGGCTTCCTCCCCTACAGTGTTGTACTGCAAAATCATTTCCTTTGCTGGGCTCCCCCCCTCAGCTTTGCATTTGAATCCTGCTTTTCCTTGGAGGTAAAACCCCACTAAGCCTGCATAGTATGATTAAGAATGTTGCTGGCAGGGATTGGACTGGACTGTGGAACATAAAGTGATAATCATGAAGAGTGTGCCTCTTAGCTCAAGTAGATACAAGAGACTAAACGGGCAGCTTCTGTCCAGAGGTGAGATGGGAAGGCAGAGAGGGTTAGGAGCTGGATGAATGGACATGGGAAATCAGGGGTGGAAAGGAGGGATGTGCTGTCACAGTATGGGGAGAGCAATTAGGATTACATAACAATGTATGTATAAATTTTTGTATGGGAGACTAACTTGAAATGTAAACTTCATTTAAACAACAACAATAAACAAACAGAAAAAGTAACCTTCTTGCCTGCCCTTTGTGAGCAGCCCTGGCAGCAGTAAGCACCAACTGACTCCATTTTCTTGTACAACAAAATAAAGGTACCTTTTTTGCACTCCCACCTTGGTCTCTCGTTTATTGGCCCATACGAGTCATGCTGAGTAAGAACATGGGGTTTTCACCCAGTAACATGTCTGGTGACCCATCCAGGAGCCATCTGCTTGGTTCCTGTGGTGGATCGGAAAACAGAACAGCCTCGATGTCTGGTGCCACCAGGAGATTTCTCCTAGAGACCTTAGAGCAGCTCTGAAAGTTGATTCCCCACTGCCCAGGACCCAAATGATGGCTCTGTCAGAGACATGAAACACACCTGGGTTGTTTGGTCAGTGCCTAGGTAAGGCCTTAGAAGAGTCTCAAGAAGCAGGAGAAACTGACCATTGAGGGCATTAAGAATCTGAGGTTATTCAGGAAGTAATGGGGTAATTCCTAGGTAAGGCCTTAGAAGAGCCCCAAGAAGCAGGAGGAACTGACTGCTAAGGGCAAAAAAATCTCAGGGTAAACCTGTTAAGTTGGTGCACCGGATTAGGTTGTATGAGTGTGTAAGTGTGTGTATCTAGAGAATGGAGAACATTCAAGGGATCCCAAAATGCAGCCCACCAAGACACATCCTTAAGAACTGGGAACAGAGTCTCGGAAAGACACGGCTCTTGCAGCATGCTTGTCCGCTTCCCACTTTTGCTTTTTTGAACATATGCCAAATAAAACCTTTCTTTTTGCTTTACTATGCTTTGTGGTGTTTTCACCCTACAAAAGTTAGTTGCTGCAGGGATTCTAAAACCACAAATCCAGTCAATCTCAAGGAGACCCCAACTGCAGAGCAGAAGCCTGCAAAAACAGACAGGAGGGATTGGCCAGACTGGAGAGGGTTAAAGCCTCAGGCGTGACTAAAGCTTTGAAACCCAAACCCCTTTCTGTGGAAGGAACAAACGGCCCTGTTCTGCTTAACACTTCCTTGTAAACTGTTCTTCAGACAGACCAGTTTGATCCAGTATCTTGGGCATGTGCATTGCATTGGTCAGGGACAATCAGCTGGTGACCTTTTTCTACAGACATGAGTTCCCAAGGAGACGCGAACCAATGTCTCAGAGAACTGCACATGCACAACATCCCAGAATAAGTGACGCCAACTGACCCAACAGCTTTAGCAATGGGTTCCATCTTGAATTATGTCTTGCGGGTGCACCTAACACACCCTTTTCCAGAAACCCACACCCCTTTCATGAATAAAGATGAAAGCATTTCCCATCGAGAAACTTTTATAAGCCTTGTAAATCCTTGATTTGGGGAGACAAAGGCTAGCGTTGCATTTTCCCTCTGCTTCAGCTCACGAGCTACTTTTGCTCAATAAAGCTGTGTTCACGCAGAAAACTTAAGCCTCTCCTGGTCATTCTTGGGCAGCAGAAGGCAAGAACCTCATCGGGGCTGCCCAGGTTGGGCAGAAGATCCTGGCAACACTATCTTCTAGACCCAAGCATTCGCACTCCATGTCCCTTCTACACCCACAGAGTGAGTGCTCTCGGAAAATGAAACTTCGCTTATTATTTTTGTTCTTTTTCTCATTTTTCTTAAGTTTTGTTTGGCATATTTGTTTGAAAAGCCGGTTTTCTGATTAAGGAGAATCTTTCTTAGATTTCTGACTTGTTCGTTTGTTTTAAGAGTGATATATAGTAACCCTTGGTGAACTGCAGTTTAGATGTGGCTTTGGGCATTGGAAACATTAAAGAGGTGATTCTATTTTTAAAGAGCTCTGAGCTACTACAAACCACAGAAATTCCGGCACAGGTCGACCAGTAAAGGCCATCAGGGTGGTCGCCAGGGCTCATCATGAGCGGTAAGACTCCCATGACAGGATAAGGTGGTCGCAAGACAGGCTAGAGTACTAGGCTGCCTGCTACCCACCCGCAAGAAAACGCTCATGCAATGAAGGTACACATTGGTCAAAGCGAAACACTGTCCAAACCCTGTGTTGTTCCTCATTAGGTTTCTTTTTGTGGCTCAGAGAAAACCTGGAAAATAGCGCTCTGTTTTGCCAAATTCACAAGGAGAAGTGGTAGTGCTGTACCTGTTCTATGATATAGTTTCTCAATAAAGAATCACAATGTTAAAATTAAAATCATCAGTGGATGCTTTACTTTCCAATTGGAGGAACTAGTATATTTAAGGTCTGAAATAAGAGACTAGGTCTCCAGCCATCAGAATGAATAAAGTTTAAAAAAAAAGCTTGAACCTTAGACCTTAACATCCTTAATAAATGAGCTTAGATTCTCCCCCGCTACTACCAAGACACTGGTTTGGGGTTCATATATAAAAGCACTATAAATTGAGTATACCAGAAGTAATATGGAATTTCAGTGACTACTTTGGGAAAATAAGCTTTTATTTGTGTTGTCTCTTCCTCTTTGGGGAACCTTGCTTGATGCTCAGGTTTTGTCAAAAGGTCTAATATTTGTCCATCTGAGGCTCTGGCAAGTTAGTTAAGTTTTATCTAGAACCTGTTTTTTGCCCATTAAACTGAGTCAATTTTACCAAAAATTGCTATATACATATCCTTGTTTTGTTTGGTTATTGTTCGGTGAGTTTATGTGGTCTTTCTGTCTCCTTCTGTTCTGAGAGCTTTCTTCTGGTCTAGATCGGTGTGTCTAACTTTCTGTCTTGTATCAGGTTGGAGGCCATGGCTGAGAATTGTTTGTTAGGCTGTCTAAGAACCTCAGTTCTTTCCTTACCTAAGAAAAACTGTGTCTTCTGTCTGCCTTATGATTTAAATTTTTAGTAGCTATACTGAAAAACTTTAAGTCAATCATAAAAACAAGCCTTTCTAAGTAACTTAAAGCTAGACATTATGTGAAATGTGTTTTATTTAAAGAAAAAGGACAATTTTGTCTTAAAGTAAAACTAACAGTTCCAGAGCTTGAGAAGGAGGAAAAAAATTTGCTAAAGGGCTTTGGTATTTACTGGGTAGATAAAAGGTTGTGATAAAGAGAAAGCAAAACTGCTTTCCAAGAGAATAATAAAAGGGGGAAAAATTGGTTATCTTTTGTCTTTCAAAATGCCTAGATCAATTTAAAATTATGTAAATGAATTAGGATGATCCCCCCACCCACCCCCCACCCCCCCCACCCCCCCCCCCCCCCCGACACCAGTGTAGCTAGCCAAGAATTGATGGATTCATTTACAAAATTGCTAAAGAGCTTTGGTATTTACTGGTTAGACAGCCTTTCAAAATGCCTCCATCAATTTAAATGTATGTAAATAAATCAGAATGGCCTAATCTTGTCTTCTACCCTGAGTCAAAAAATAGAGAAGGCAGGACAATATTAGGGTTCCCCAATCTCCAGAATCAAACAGGAATCACGATGAGACACACCTGAAATGGCCTGGGAAAATGTTTTCCAACCCTAGCCAGACACTTAAGGTTATATCCATATCAATGAACAGCTGAGCACAGACTCTCTGATTTCTAAAGCCAGTTAATAGAATCTTTTAAGGGCTAAAATTAGATTGGTAAAATATGAGAAACAGTAAAAGCTGAATGAAAACTTAGAATGTTTAAATAGACTTTCTTTCAACAAGTTTTATGTTTTATGGTATACAGGCTTAAAATAATTGCTAAGACCTTTTAGGTAACTTACTGATGTTAAATGCCATGAGTATGTTCATTTTTGCGGTTTAAAGGGATGCAACATAAGTGGTATGCAACAAAGACAACATTTAAGAGGTTTATTGGAAACAAATTTATTTGACATGGTCAGAAGTTCTATCTGACTAAAGTTTTATGGTTTAAGTTATAAAATTTTTAGAAGCTTTAACATTAAATAAAATATAAAACAAAGAACTGGGTTTTCTGCTGTTAAAATAACAAAATTTTCTCTGATTTCTGAGTTGAAGGGTTAATTTATTCTTTTTGTAATCTGCTGGAAGGCAGAAGTTCGGCTTCTCATTAGAATAAGATTCCTGAACTGAAAACCAAACCTCATAGCTTTTAGGAAAAAAAAAAAGCCAAGGTTTTTACTTTAAGATATTTGGTTGAATAACCTATTATTATTTCTCAGTGACCTATAATAAACTCCTGACAACTATGAAACTTCATGGAAAGCCACAAAAAAAATTTTTATAACCCCGAGAATATGGCCCCCAGACACCCTTTTGGCTCAATGGTGAAGTCACTTTCGAGGTTCACCGTTGCTGGGGATTGGACAGCCCCACAGAATAAAGCAGGACTAATGAAGCACAGCAGTCCAGGGACAAGGACTAGAAGGCAGAAGGGGACAGGAAAGCTGGTGATAGGGAACCCAAGGTTGAGTAAAGACAGTGTTGACATATAGTGGGGTTGTTAACCATTGTCATAGGGCAACATGTGTACTAATTGTTTAATGAGAAACTATTTTGTTCTGTAAATCTTCATCTAAAGTGAGAATAGCAGCACAACTGGAAGAACATAATCGATGTCACTGAACTGTGCATGTAGAAATTTTTGAAATGGTGTATCTTTGGCTATGTGTATTTTCACTAAAAAAAAAAAGAGGTCGAGAAGGGAGAGTGTTGACATGGCATGGAGTTGTTAACCAATGTCATAAAACAATATGTGTACTACTGTTTAATGAGAAACTATTTGTTCTGTAAACCTTCACCTAAAGTACAATAAAAAAAAAATTACAAAAAAAAAAATTTCATAAAAGTACTAAAAAGTTTTACTTAATAAATTACATGAAAGGTGTCAAAATCAAGAAAAAATTAAGATTCTCTTTGGGTTAAGATTTATATATTAGTATTTCCTCTTGTGTTTTTGCCTAATATTAGACAGCAAACACATATTATTTCATAATTTTATTATTATTTAATTGCTAACCTGGTCGCAACTTTATCAAAACCAATGGTTTGATTGAGAATTCACATCATTTACCTATGAAGTTTTCTTTTATTACTATTCAGGTATTTAAAGATTTGATAATCTTGGTATATCTAAAGTTTTTCTTAACTGATTTTATTTGGCCTTTACGTTATGCTTAATTTCTATTATGTCTTTCACTGTAAGAGTATTATTTTTATAAGTTAATCATGGCCATATTAAGTTTTATCATCTGCAGATAAGTTTTTACTTTGCTGAGAACATTTGACCAAAATATCTCAACAGAAAGATGGGACTATATTGGACTTGCAAAATGCACTGTGACTAGATTGAATAAAATTTCCAGCACTCCTATACAGAAGCTGTGGCTGATCCAGAATCACGTGGAACAAAAAAATTAACTACATAAGACTGAGTAAACGAAGGGAAACTATGTGTTTTATGTGGGAATACTGCTGATGTTTTAAGGTCCTACTTTCAAGATATAAAAAATCATTTTCTTTTCTCATAAATTATTTAACTAACAGGCTTAAACACTGTAACTCTTGAATTAGAAGTTCCTTCATAAAAACAGCTTTGTGACACTACTGCTTCTGAGAAAGTGACCCGTGACTGTTAACAGGTAGGCCAAACAGGGCCAGCTTGCCCTCAAGAAGAACACTTAGTATGTTTTAAACAGATTAACTGAAGACCTCCAACAGGAGAGGTCCATCCCGTATCATCTTGTTAATCATGTATTCTCTAATGAAAATCTGGTTGTCACATGTGAATTTTTCTATACCTTCTGTTTCCTCTAGACAAACTCTGCGTGTAGTGGATCCAGCTATACTGGTTTTAAATGATACCCTTCCAACTGATAGTGAGTTTACGTGGCCAATCTCTTATTTAGATTCCTGGTGAATGCATGGGCAATGCACTTTGAGAATTTTAAGATTACCTTTAGATATTCATAGTAATGATACTAGTAAATATTGACAAGGTAATGTTAAATTGTTACAAACTATAAAACAAGTCAAAAAGAAACCCATTGGTCAAACACTCAGAGAGGCGGAGCCAAGATGGCGGAGTAGTAAGACACTTCCAGTGGTCCCTCTTACAACAAAGATCTGAGAAAACAAGTGAATCGATTATATTTGACAATCCAGGAGCCCCAAACATCAAAGGCAAAGTTGAGGAATCAGACTGAGTGGCAGGGGAAGGAAGACACAGTTCGGAAGCAGTGAGGAGCTGCCAGACCTGACCCGGTGAGAGCCCGAGCCCTTCAGGCCGGATCAGCTCAGGTGTAAGCAGTGAAGAGGGCAAGCAGCGGCGCTCAGGAGGCATTTTCCACATCAGGAGGGACCCAGCGGCAGAGAATCTAGTCGACCATCCAGAACCAGTGAGAGGCAGCCCTCCATCAGCGAAAGGTAAGTATATGCGTCTGGCCGACTGCGTGGATCAAAAACATCCCCCTTAGGGAAAAACCTCTCTCCCATTTACCTCCCCACTCCCTGCTCTGCACTGGGTCCCGGACTGGCTTCAGCAATTGTTGAGTCCCCTGGGCCGGAACTAGGACCAGTCACACACCTCGAGCCATTCTCCCAGCCTCGGAGACTGAACAAATTAACAAACGGGGAAAAAAATCTGCCAGCTCCCCTAAGCCAGGAATTCAGGGTACACACAGCTCCTTTGCCTAGGCACAGGCATAAGGGATCCACGGACTTTGAGTGCCTTTCCCCCTGCACAGACTTGTGTGGGCCCATTTCAACAGCGTAGGCACTCATTACCACAGTACAACAGGATATATACCTGAAGTCTAACTTCAACTGTTTTTCAGCTGTGAAGTGGCAGGTTTGTGACATTTGACTGCTCTGCCTATTAAGCAGGGTAGGGTCTTCACTTACCTACATCAGGAGCCTGAGGACTGGTGGCTCCACCCACGCCACCTAGCCACCTGCAAGAGGGGCCCAAGAATACGAGATGCCCCCCAGTCCTTACAGCCAACAGCAATGGGTGCTTATAGTCTGGCTGCAAAACCCCCCCACCTACACGCTCTAGGGAACAGGGACACACTTTCCTCTTGGACGCCCCAGGGTGGCTGTTAGCCCCTGCCTTGCTTAGCCCGTGTCCCCCTGCTGCAGCCGGACGCCTGTGCCTACACCAATCACCCATGCCTGTCCAGGACTGTAGGTAAGAGCCTGCACCACACACTTGGTGGCCGACTACCCGGACACCTGAGCCAAATCCAAACAGGAGGAGTGGGCAGACTCCTGGGCCCACATACTAGTGGCAGGTCTGGCCACCTGGGGGCAGGACATTAGAGCTTCAGGGGTGTTGGTGACCGGGCTAGGTCATACGAGCAGCCTATTTGGGAATATCAAAATAAAACAAAACAAGAAGCCAGGACACAGTAAGCAAACATAAAATAAATATAATAACTTACTGATGGCTCAGAGACAATAGTCAATATCAAATCACATGAAGAGGCAGATCATGATGGCTTCAGCAAACTCCCGAAATAAAGAATCTAGAAATTTTCCAGAGGAAGAAAATTCTTCGGAATTACCAGAGGCAGAATACAAAAGATTAATATACAGAACTCTTCAAGAGATCAAGAAGGAGATCAGACAAAATTCAGACCTAGCAACAGAGGAACTGAAGAAGATTAGAGAAGAGCATAATGACAAACTTAACAGGCTGCAAGAATCCATAGAGAGACAGCAATCAGAAATCCAGAAGATTAACAATAAAATGTCAGAATTAGACAACTCAATAGAAAGTCACAGGAGCAGAATTGAGGCAATGAAGTCAGAATTAGTGAGGTGGAAGATAAAGCACTTGACACCAACTTATTTGAGGAAAAATCAGATAAAAGGATTAAAAAAATGAAGAAACCCTAAGAATTATGTGGGATTCTATCAAGAGGAATAACCTACAAGTGACTGGAGTACCAGAAAGCAGGGTGGGGGGGAATAACAGAAAATACAGAGAGAATTTTTGAAGATTTGTTGGCAGAAAACTTCCCTGATATCGTGAAAGATGACAAGATATCTATCCAGGATGCTCAGCGAACCCCACATAAGGTAGACTGCAAAAAAAGAAACAATTTTAAAAGCAGCTAGGGATAAACAAAAAGTCATCTACAAAGGAGAGTCAATAAGAATAAGCTCAGATTACTCAGCAGAAACCATGTCAGGCAAGAAGGCAATGGGACGACATATATAAAGCCTTGAAGGAAAGAAACTGCCAGCCAAGAATAACATATCCAGCAAAACTGTCTCTCAAATATGATGGCGAAATTAGGGCACTTACAGATCAACAGAAGTTTAGGGGATTTGCAAAAATCGAACCAAAATTACATGAAATACTAAAGGAAGTCCTCTGATTAGAAAATCAGTAACATCAGAACACAGGACAGAGTAACCAGATATCAACCCAAATAGGGAAGTCACAAAAATAAATCAAAGCTAAAACACTGAAAATAGGGAAACAGATGTCAATATGTAAAAGATGACAACATTAAAACAAAAAAGAGGGACTTGAAAATGAAGACATAGATTTTTCATATGGAGAGGAAGTCAAGGTGATATAAAGAAACACTCAGAGTACAGTCGGTAGCTTTAATTCCTAGGTATAGTATAGCTGAACTGGAAAAAGAAATTTATCGATCATTATGGGACAAATAATAGACAAAGCTGCTAATGAGATAAAGACAAAACAGTAATCTCTCCCCTCATCAGCCAAGGTGACATAAAATAACAAAACAGCCTCAAGTTTTTTTTATTAGCCAAAAAAATGTAGTCTGTGCTGTAGCAAATACCTCTTGTTGCATTTGGATAAATAACACAAGAGAAGGACAGGATATACATAGAATTAGACAGCAAGCTACTTGGTTACACACTGTAACATCCTTACAAACACCAGATTTATTTGGTTGGTTACCATCAGGAATAAGTACATGGACTAGATCACTATTGCAAGGGATAGTAATATTCTTAGTCTGCGTCCTGATTTTAGTATTCGGCATAATAAAATTTATCTTCTATTGTCTTCCACACCTAAAAGGGCAAAAGAAGGCCCCAAGCTAAAATGCTGACGTACACTGAGTCTGCTCACTCCAGCAACGTGACTGAGAATTATCGCTCTTAATATCCTGGCGAGGAACCAAATGGTTATCTGGTGGAAAATCAGCACCATGAGTTTAAAGAGCCTGCAATGGCTGCCATTTAGGAGCTCGACTAAGTCCAGGTATTGATCATCGATGTGTTAGCTCCAATCTCTGATCAACAAGAGGAAATGATTTAGAAAATAATATCGAAATCATTATTCCCTGTCCTTGAGCATAGAGAATGTGACCCAGCTAGTGTTGGACTCACAAAGAATCATAAAGACACATCAACTGGGCCCTGAGGTATAAAGACAACAGCTATGACAATCTGAAGGGAAAAAAAAAAGTCTCTTTTATGGAGACATTCACATAAACAGGGCATAAAAGCCACTCTTTTTCTTTTAATATTTAGTAAACAGTCATAAACAAAAGGTCAGCAGCCACAATTAAAGGCCTAAGTCCAGTATTTGCCCCTCTCCAAAAATATTCCAAACAATTCAGAGCTGGGGTACAGCTCAAAATGGACACTGATCTTAAATGACCAACGTCCAAAAAGAAATGGGAGGAATGAGACAGAACCCCCACAGTGCTATATTCTTTACTTGGCTTCCTCCTCCCCTAAAGTGTTGTACTGCAAAATCATTTCCTTTGCTGCCCCCCACCCCCAGCTTTGTATTTGAATCCTGCTTTTCCTTGGAGGTTGTACATAAACCCCACTGTGCCTGCATACTACAATTAAGAATGTTACTGACATTAACTTGTATGAACTCTCTACTTGTAAACCCCTTTAAAAGTAACCTGCTTGCCCGCCCTTGGCGAGCAGTCCTGGCAGCAGTAAGCACCGAATGATTCTATTTCCTTGTACAACAAAATAAAGGTGCCTTTTTTCTTCTCCCACCTAGGTCTCTCCGTTTATTGACCAATACAAGTCATGCCAAGTAAGCACCTGGGGTTTCAACCCGGTAACAAGGTGAAGGACTTAGCAAAATGTATTTTTCTCTCCCATCTTTATAATTTGTCCCTTTAAAAAGAAAGCAAATAAAAGTGACACGTCCTCAAAAAATTTAAATGTTATCTGGCATAATTTATCAAGCAATGTGATCCCTGTATCCATCTTTCACATATGCTTGCTTTTATAATTTTATAAGCTCATTTCTTGGTGTATTTTTAATTCGTATTTCTTCTTTATTATTTTATCTCTCCCTTCAGCTCAAATCTGTAAGAAATTTTTTTTAATGTACTATTTAATAGTTGTTTGAGCATAGTAACAGGGCAACAGGACCAAGAACCACTTAGACTTGAAGTATCTGGAAGTCTGTATTCAAGGTGGAGCTAGAGGGGCAAGCAAATAAGGAAGGGCAATGTTAGGAATTAAATGTTGCTTTTAACCTACCAAATATACCCAATCCCATTTGAGAGATAAATTCTACCCATGTCCCAATCTCAATTCCAGGTCTATGCCAAGAGAACCCAAGGAGTCCCAGCCCTACCTACCTTGGCTCAGTATCAAGTTAGTCATGCTGCTAGTTGGCTTGTGTGGCATTCTCTTAGCATATCTTAGTATCTGTGATCTGATCATCTCTGCTATCTAGTCACTCTGAGTTCTGAATTATCTTTGTTGTCCTCCTGGGCTTTGGTCATAACCCCTACCATATAATCTCCTCTTTGTAATTCCTTGATACCAGCACTGTATTATTCTGCATACTGTCTACTCTAACCATACTATACATATCTGCTCTACTTCAAATCACTTTGGCCATATCTTCCTATGCCAAATACTAGCTCCAACCTGCAGAAAAGGCCTAGTTAACTCACCTGACTTAGCAATTTACCTACTCATTCAGGCCTGTATGTTATTCTCTTCCCCACTAAGAATTCAACCCATCAACTTTACTGGCTTATTCTGGTCACAGTTCCTTCAGTTGGGCAAGAGAGTAAAATAATGTAGGAAAAAAATGATGGAATTAGAAAATTATCATTTGGCAACCATCATAATAATAACTGATTCAGGCAAAAATCATCAATGGATGCTAAAAACTAGTGAGTGAAAACTAAGAAGAAACAGCAGTATATTTACAAAGTCTCAAAGAGACTCCTCACCATATATTTACTAATTACAAAAACTAAATGGCAATTTTACAGCAACAAAGCCTGGTGGACATCACCTCAACTAAGTGATCAGAATTACCATCACCAGTAATGGGACAAACAAACATCATGTGCCTCCTGATGCAATGTATTAAGAAGAACACAAATCACCTCTGTGACATTCCTGCCAAGACTGCATAACATAAATCTAAAAATGAAGAAACATGGAACAGATCTAAACTGAGAAACATTCTACAAAATAATTGGTCCGTATTCTTTGTAAGTACCTAGGACTTGAAAGACAAAGTGAGGAACTGTTATATTAAAGAGACAATGTGGTGCAATGGTTCAGCACTCCACTGCTAACCAAAGGCCAGCAGTTCAATCTACCCAGTGGCTCCATGGGAGAAAAACCTGGCGATCTGCTCCCATAAAGATTACAGACTAGGAAACCCTATGGGATTCTGACTCACGGCAGCCCTACAGGGCAGAACAGAACTGCCCCACGGGGTTTCCAAGGCTGTATCTTTACAGAAGCAGACTGCCACATCTTCTTCCCACAGAGCGGCTAGTGGGTTCAAACTGCCAAGCACTTAATCACTGCATCACCAGGCTTCCTGAACTATTCACTTACTTCTTTTTATTAAAATGCTATAGGAACAAAGTCCAGAGAAGAGGCCTGACCTAGAAGCCCTGTGTTCAAATTTACTTCTTAGCAGGATGGTGTAAGAAAGTCACCAGATTTCCTTGAGTCTCAGTTTCCTCAAGTGCACAATGGAGATAATGACACCTCAACCTCATAAGGTGAAGAGAAGTAACTTGTGGAAGCATACTTCCCACTGCCTGGTCCATATATAACTTACTTTTATATTTGTGTAATGATGAAATGGCTATAAATAGCTCTAAGGGTTCAAAAAAAGATCTCTTCTGACTAAGGTGATCAGGGATGGCGTCACAGAAAAGATTGTGTTTCACCTAGGTTGTGAAGGATAGGTAGGATTTCGGGAGTTGAGGGTGAAAACGATCGACACACAAACAAAACCACAGAGAAGACTACAAAACGAAGGCACAGAAGTTAGAAAGTGAAATCGATGAGGAATAGCACTAAGTCCAGTTTTACTAGAACAGTTGCTCTTTTAACAGGAGTAAGTAGACATGAAAAGTACTCTTGGTTTTCTTTTCCTTTTCATATTTTGTTAAATTGTGGTATTCAAGAACTCATGAATGCCTCCAATGAGCCGTTTCTACAATCTATATTGCACACTTGTGCCTCTGAAATGCTTTTTTCCTTTTTAATTATAAAAAGGCTCACAACTTTTTTTTTTTTAAATCCAAACAATGTAAGTGTATAAAGAGAAAAACTAAAGTACACCTCCTTTGTGGTTTTTCCCTCCCCTGGTTTCCAAAGGTAACCACATCAATTCAATTTCAGAAATTTATACAAGCATACATATATCCTTTTGTTTTTGTTGTACACTGATAGGAAGTCCCTGGGTGGCGCAGATGATTATACGCTTGGCTGCTAACCAAAAGGCTGGCAGTTCAAGTCCACCAGTAGAAAGGCCTGGCCATCTGCTTCCAAAAAATCAATCCTTGAAAACCCTATGGAGCGCAATTCTACTCTGATGTACATGGGGTCACCAGGAATCAGAACTGATTCCATGTCATGTGGTTTGATTTTGATAATTATACAGATACTTCTGCACTTTGCTTCAACTTTAAACAACTTTCCATATCAATGCCTACAGAACTAAACCATCTTATAACAAAGTTAATCAGATCTGATAGACAAGCTTGTCTCCAATTATGTATTATCACAGTGTTGAAACAAATGTCTTTTTCATGCACTTATGTATATTTATGCAATTATATTCATGAACAAATTCTAATAGTGGAATCTCAAGGTATGTACATTTAACACATACAGATACTGTGAAAGATACTGTGAAACTACCCTAAAATCTTGCACCAATGTACCAGTGTACATGTGTGCACAAGTTTCCCTAACCATTGCTAACACAGGACTTTATGTTTCAGTTTTGGCTGGCATTTTAAAATTACATGTGAAGTTGAGTATATCTTTTTATAAGTTTTTATTTTTTTAACATTTTGTTAATTTCCTATATCAATATTTCTGTCTTTGACTGATTTCCAAGAACTCTTTGTCTAGTAAAGCCCTTTGTCACATTTTAAAACATTTCTTAACCTTTATTTGTTAATGGTTATTTTCTGCTGAACAGGCATTTTAAATATTTGTACTGTCAAAGTAATCAATGCTTTTCTAAGTAATTCTGGGTTTTGTGTCATGCTTAGAAAAGCTTTCCCTACTGGTTTTATTTCTTTTGTTTCAATCTTTGATCCATCTAGAATTTATACTGATATAGAGATAAGATTGTTTAATCATTCCCCCCTCCAAAATGGCTAGCCATTATTCATATTTTCCACACTGATGTGATATGCCACTAACATTTGAAATTTCCAAGAGTCCCTAGGATTCTTTCAGGGATCCACAAAGTCAAAACTATTTTCATAATACTACTACGTTGTTATATGTCAAGTTTTCCAGAGGCTTCCTGATGGTAATGGAATCATCGCTCTAATGCCTAATGAATATACGCTTGTGTATTCCTGTGTTTTAAAAATTTCTCAATATTAACAATAAATATTGATAGATATACACATAAACAAAAGCTCTTTGGATCCTCAATAATTCAAGAGTGTAAGAGAAGTTCTGAGACCAAAAAATTTGAGAACCACTGGTCTGGACAGTCTTTCCTGTTTTACTGAGTTAAAAAAAGAAAAAAATCCTGTGCTACTGAGACAGCATTCATCAATTAAGGAGATTCAACATCTTGATAGCACTGAGTCTTCTTGGTCAAGAATTAAATATGCATTTTCAATTAGCTTTTTTGCTGCAATGATCAATGTGAACCATCCTTCCATTATATTCTAACCAGCTACTCTATATAGAAATATTACTCACTACTATATATTAATTTTTAAACCAGTCACTGAATTAAACCAGCTATTGAACTGCTTCTAATACTTTCAGCTGACACTCTTGGTATTTAATATCTCCAAAAATTTTTTAATTTCTGCCTTCTCCATTTTAATTTTGCATCCTATTTCATTTCCTTTAACTATTAACTAGTACTTCAGAACAATGTTAAGAACCAATGGTTACAGTTGGCATTTGTCTCATTTCTGATTGTGATCTATGAAGACTTTTTCTTTTCCTGTCACATCGTTCTGACAGGTTTACTGAGGTGTAACTTACATACAGTAAAATTTATCATTTTTTAAGTGAACAGTTCTTTGAATTTTGACAAACACATACAAAGACCACCACAATAAAGATATAGAACATTTTCGCCACTCCAGAAAGTTCTGTCAGTCTCCTTTCTAGTAAATCCACACACCTCTCACCCCAGGAATCCATTGGTTTGTTTTCTGTCCCTACAGTTTTTCATTTTCCAGAATGTTAAATAGATGGAGCATACGGTTGTACCCTTTTGAGTCTGGCTTCTCTCACTTAGCTTAACGCATCTGAGATTTATCCGTGTTGCTGCATGTATTGGTAATTCATTCCTTTTACTGATTAGTAGTATTCCATTGCATGGTTGTTCCACAATTTGTTTATCTATTCACCAGCTGATGGACATTTGGGTTGTTTCCAGTTTTTGGCAATAATGAGTAAAGTCATTATAAACATTCACATATGGTTTTTGTGTAGACAAATGTTTTCATTTCTCTTGGGTAAATACCTAGATTGCTGAATCATATGATTAAGTAAATATTTAACTTTATAAGAAACGCCAAAGTCTTTTCCAAAGTGGCTATACCATCATTCATTCTTACCAGCAATTATGACAGCTCCAGTTGTATTGAGCTATTATTTCACTCTTTTTTTTTTTTTTTAAGATCACATCTAATCAATGAGAAACTAATCTGCTCTGTAAACTTTCACCTAAGGCACAGTCAAAAAAAAAAACACAACTGAGATGAACTGCTATATGGTTTGAAGAAAATAAATCTTAAATTAAAAAGATCACATCTAAGTACCACACATTCATACTTACCTTACTCAAGTTTTTTTTTTTTTAAATGCATGTTGAATTATATCAAATGTCTTCTTGGCAGTTACTGAAATGGTTAGTGTTTTTCTCCTTTAAATTATTCATATGGTGAGTTATATTAATAGATTTCCTAATACTGAATGAATTTTGATTCTTGAGATAAACATACTTGGTCATGGTGTATTATCCTTTTTAAATTCTACCTGTTAATGTTTTCTTACAGATTTTCACACCAGTATTCATAAACTGGCTAACAATCTGAAACCAAACTAGCTGCTGTCAAGCTGACTCCAACTCATGGCAACCCCATGTGTGTCAGAGTAGGATTACATTCCACAGGGTTTTCGTGACTGTGACCTTTTGGAAGCAGGTTGCCAGGTCTTTCTCCCGAGGTTCCTCTGGGGAAGTCTGAACCACTGACCTTTTGGTTAACAGCCAAGAATTTAACCATCTGCACCAAACAGACTGGCTACAGTTTCTTCTTTTGAGGGGGTAGTGGAAGGAGGGGATTATATCTGTTACACTGGAAAGTTTCTTGGAAAACACATGCCTCAAATTTCCTCCCAAAGAGTCTGGTTAATAGGTATCAGACAGATACCAGGTTCTCTGGTGGTTGTTGTTTTTTAAAGATTCCCAAGCAAATGTTCATATGCATCTGCAATTGAAATTCACTATTGTGGAACAAAAGTTTTGTTGGAAAACAGGCAAAATCCTACTGAAATTGTAGGTTTAAGTTGAACTTAAGAGAGCTTTGATGGCAGAGCAAGGAATTAAAATCTGCAGAAGATTATGAGATGAGGAATAACAAAGTAATAGTATGAGAAATTAGTTTATCCTAAGGAAATATTTTTAGTAATTACTTAAAATTTTTAACTTATTGCCAATAACTTTTCAAATTTCCCTCTTAGAAACCGAAAGTCTTTAAAATTAAAGCCACTGTGCCTAATCTTCCTCTTGTTTTCCAGGAAAATAAAGCCCAAAAACAATAAACTTCAAAACAAGATGCAAAACTACTGGTGGTAAAATAGAAATGCAGTCTATTCTTCCTAAACAAGATCCTCCACTTTCTCCTTCATTTCCACTTAGTCAGTTATAAAATTTTGCTTATTATTCCATCCAAACTGTTTGATTTTTTTCTATTCCTATCTATTCACACTGCCGCCAGCCTGGTCCAGGTCCTTGTACTCTTATACCTAAATAACTGTCACACCTCTAAACCACCTTCCTAATCTGACTCTTCAATTCATCCTTCACACAGCTCTCAGATTAACCTCAATACCTTTTTCACTGGATTACTTCAATTCTTTAAGAACCTACAGTGAGTCTTTACCATGTCTCAGATCAAGAATGAACTTCTTGGTCCTATAACAGCTCTTTATCTTAATTTATTCAGTACTTAATTCTCTCTCCATTCTCCATCAATCTATACTCAAAACACACCAAGTGGGATCTTTTTATACTCTCACTGTATATAAGATCGTGGACATTCACAGTACACTGAGTCAGCCCATCCAGTGAGTAAATCTCAAACAAGCTCTGAACACTTAACATCCACAATACTCTTTGTGAAATATCACGAAATGCTAATAGACTTATTTTATCATATTAGTCAAGAATAATTTTATTAAGGAATACAATGTGTATTCAATATAAAAAACCAAAGCCACAAGAAAGCATGACTACCAAATAAGGAAGTTATAAGTTTATGTATAAACAGCTATTTTCAAATTAATTTATAAAAATTATTCACTTGCAACCTGTTTTCAGTCAAGTGTTAGCATGTCTTTTTAAAAGATTTTAATAAAAATTGGGGAAGAAAAATAAAAATGAAAATATTGTGCCCATTTTTTTCCTGTAAAATAATTAAAGAGTGCTTTTATCTTAGTAGGGGCTCTGGTGGCATAGTAGTTAGGCGTTCAGCTGCTAAACAAAAGGTTGGCAGTTCGAATCCACCAGCTGCTCCTTAGAAACCCTATGCAGCAGTTCTCCTCTGTCCTATAGGGTCACTACAAGTCGAGATCAACTTGACGGCAATGGGTTTGGTTTGGTTTTGGTTTTATTGTAGTAACAACATCCCAGTGTTCAACGTGGGCAAAGTTTGAAAACCCAGGCCATAAGGCTATCCTACGAGAAGTCAATGCTGCAGACACATGACTCACAGATGCTCATCTGACTACATTTTACAGCTCTTACTCCATTAATACTATAAAAATTCATATTTTCTTAATAAATACAACTTAGTCCTAAATTTGAGATTTCTTCAACTAGTTTCATGGCCCAGCTTCAGACATTCTCCCTTCAAGACACTTACTATAACCTCTGATCCTGAATTCTGACTCCACTTTCCAGTATCTATGGGTTTACAATCTGGGAGGTTCCCCAAAGCTTTTCCCAGTATCCAAACATTTAAGAGAAAATATTTACCAAGAGTCTTGGGAATTCACACCCTAGGATTCAGTAATTCCACTTTTAGAATCTGCTCCAGTAATATATATAAGAATGTCCACAACAGTATGACTGTTATGGTGAAAAATCATGAACAAGCAAAAATTTCCAAGATGAAAAATCCGGGTGCTATAGTTTTCTGTATGTTTGAAATATTTCATCGCTCTCAAAAAAATAAGAATATAAAATTTTTAAGTGCAACTAGTATTAATATTATTTTTCTGTATTTTCTAGATTTTTTAGAGTAAGCAATATACTAATTATATATTAAGAAAAGCTTTCAAAAAGTAGAGCTGAAAGCATATGTTTACTACAATATTAACACCTACCTAAAACATCGGATTTCTTTACTTTTGGCTAGAATTTTAACAACTCAACATGCTATCATTTCATCAGAGGTTCTGATTAAATACTAAAGGTCTTTATGAAAGAGAAAAACTACCTCTTGCATAATAGTTGGAAGGTTTTTGCTTTGAGTTTTTATTTCCACAAGAGTATAAAAAGGGCTTCACAGCAAGAAAATTGCAAAAAAACTGCCTTTATTCAATTCACAGCCATTACTGAATTTAAAGAGCACTGTAATATACCTATGATATATACACTTTTATAAGGGTTTTCAAATTCAGAATTAGCACACTTAGGGTGCATCTTTCCTCCAAAATCATATTAACTCAAAGACAGAAATTTAATTTTAATTTTCAATTCTAAACACAGTACTGAGCACAGAGCAGTCACTTAAACGCTTGTGAAAAGAACAAAACAGATCAGAGTTTGTTTAAAGAAATAAAATGGTGGACATGGTAGATTAATGTACACTAAAACTGTAAGAAATATTTATTTAAGGGTATAAACCATGAGGATAAAGAGAGTAGGAAAGGAGACAATCACAAATGAGAAATGACAAAGCTGTTCTCCAGCTTAAAACCAGATGGTCAAAAGGTGTTTTACTTAGCAAACTGAAGAACTATCTGATGGCAAAGAACCTGCAAAAAGAGAAGTCAATAAGAAACAAGCTGATTCATACTGTCCACAAGCAGCAAACTCACAAATGTGAGGCCCCAGATAACTCTGAAGGTGGAGTGAGGCTAAAAACTAGGTTAGTTAAAAATTTTCAAACACTCCTAGATTTCCTCCTCTATTCTGCACAGCCAGGCAACTCTTCCTCCCCAAACCCTACACAAATTGAGAGGATTACTTTGAAGAACCTAAACTCAAGAGACTCTAGAATGGGGGACACCAGCACAGGTTAGAATGGGGATGAGGTGCGACACTGGAAACCAGCTTACATGAACATTATTAACAGTAAGAATGCCAGTTCCTTTTCTAAGATGAGTTCTCAAAACAAGGCAGTCAGGTGCATGCATCTCCTCCACACAAGAGATCTGCTGCTGTTAGCCACAGTGGAGTCAACTCTGACTCAAGGAGACCTTACGTAAAACAGAACAAAACGATACCCAATCCTGTGCCATCTTCAAGAGATTAGAGGCTCTCCTTCTCAGGGAAACTGACCAGTCCAAGAGAAAAAAACCTGAGCGCCCCCAATAAACGGCCCCCAGCTACCCTGCCAACACTTCAACAAACCACACCTATAGAGCTTCCTATCATCTTCTGGCACATCACTCTTAAACATGAACTGTCAGCCCTAAGATTACCAGAAATTTGGGGAAAGCCTCTACAGAGGAAAGAAAGCAATGGAAACAAACAAAGGAACTTGGAGGAAATAGAGAGATGAAGGTAGCAAAGATGAAGGTAGCAAAAGAAAACATTTCATCAATATCCTCAAAAGGATAATAGCATCCCTGAAATAATATAAAGATACTATAGCGTAAGAATGGAGTCCTTGGGTGGTGAAAACAGTTAACACGCTAGGCTCACTGAAAAGTTGGAGGTTCAAGTCCACCCAGATGCACCTCAGAGGAAAGAGATGGCCATCTTCTTCCAAAAAATCAGCCATTGAAAACCCTACGTAGCACACTTTTACCGTGATACACATGGGGTCGTCATGAGTCAGAAGCAACCTGATGGCAAACAGCAACTGGTTATAAGTTAAGAATAAGCTCCAAGAAACCTAAAATATGGATACAGCAACAAACAATGACCCACTGTCAAAGAGCTGATTCTGACTCATAGCGACCCTACAGGACACAGAACTGCCCCCATATGGTTTCCAAAGAGAAGCTGGTGAATTTGACCTGCCAGCTTTTTGGTCTGCATCTGAGCTCTTAACCACTGCGCCACCAGGGCTCCAAAACTATGCATAGAAATGAAAAATTCAGTAGAAGGGTAGGAAATCTCTTAGATAACTGAACAAAAAGGCTAAGTGATGGAGAACAGGAGAGAAAAGGAGTTTAAAAGAGCAACCTAAGAGTTCCAATATTCAAATAATACAAATTCCCAAAAAGAGAGAATAAAGAAATTGATGAGGAAGAGATTATCAAAGAAACAATACATCAAATTTAGAGTATCTGTTCAATGAAGGACACCACGGACAAAATTAACAGAAAGTAGAGGGGCTGGGAGAAGGTATTTCCTGAACCTGAAATCAACAGACTACTCAAATCTAACCTTGAAAAGGAGTCACTGCAAACCAATAAGACACCCAAAGGAAAGACGAACAAAGGACAAAATAGACAATTATCGAAATGGAAAACCTTAGAGGATGCAAGAGACGCTGAAACTCATTAGTAACCAGAGAATGTAAATTGAAACAATGATACACTGCTTTACACCCATCAGACTGGCAAAAATTAGAAAGGTGGGTGAAACCAAGTACTGGCAAAGATGTGGACAAATAAGACCTCTTGCAATGCTCTTAGGCACACAAACTATTCTCCCATTTTATGACACTGGAATCACTCCTGGCTTTATATCCCAGAGAAGTTCTCATGTAAGGATGCACAAATTAACAGTATGTTTACCACAGTGTACTTGTGAAGGCAGAAAGGCAACACACCTGTCAGTCTTTAGGGAATGAGAAGTAAAATGTGGTAGATGCACATCACGGAATTCTACATTAGACACAATTTTATTTATACCCAACAAAACGAAAATATCCCCAAAACAATGCTGAGTTAAAAAAAGAAACAGGACAAGGTCTACAGCACAATACACAAACTACATACACAAACACACACACCCCCCACTACATTTTAAATGATACACATACAATCAAGGAATGTATTAACCACAATGAAGCAGGTGGCTACGGAAAGGGGTAAATGGAAGTAGGGCTCAGAAATGAAAGAAAAAAGAAATTTTGAAGGCCCTTGTACAGGCTGATGATGTGTGTCAAGAACTGAGAAGCATAATTAACTTAAATCTTTTTTCCGTGAGGTCCAAAAATAAATAAATTTCCCAGACCTAACGAACATGAATTCCCAGCTTGTGGTGCAGTGGTTAAGAGCCTGGCTGCTAACTAAAAGGTCAGCAGTTCGAATCCACCAGCTGCTCCTTGGAAACCCTATAGGGCAGTTCTAGTCTGTCCTACAGGGTCGCTATGAGTCAGAATCGACTCGATGGCAACAGGGTTTTTTTTTTTTTAAAGAACCCATGGAGTGCCAAGTTAAAAAGACTCACACCTAGGCATATCATCATGGAATTTCAGGGTTTAAAAATAAGATTCTAAAAGGTTCCAGAGATTGAGGGAAGAAGTAGAAGGTCACATACAAATGACAAAAAATTAGAATGGCTCTGACCTTCAACAGCAACACTGTAAGCAAGAAAACCATAAACCTATGACTTCAAAATTTTGAGTAAAGATGATTTTCAGCCTAGATTATTATACCCTGCCATACTGATCAAATATGAAGGTAAAATAAAGTCATGCAAGATCTCAGAATGTTTTTATTACTCACGTACATGAAGGTAAAATAAAGTCATGTAACATCTCAGAAAGTGTTTATTACCCATGTACCCTTTCTCAAGAAACTATTGGAAGATGTACTCCAAGAAAATGAGTAAACCAAGAAAGAAGAAAACATGGGAAACAAAACAGAGGATCCAACACAAGAGAGAGGCAAAGGGAATTTGAAGGATGACATAAAGAAAAGTCCCAGGATAACAGCTGTGAAACAGACCTAAAAAGTAACCAGTCCAGACTGTATTAAAAGGACAGAGGATTTGTGGATAGCTGTCTCAGAAACTATAGCAAAAAAAGGTATTAACTCCTGAAAAAAACAAAAAAATGGTAGACAGAAAATATTATAGTACACTATATACTTTACACCAGTCTTCATCCCTGATCTTTCACTGTTTGACCTGAAAATTTCCTAATGCAGGCCCTATATGGTCCCATTTGGCCTGGGGCCATCTCCTGCTTCCTGTAGCAAGAATGAAATTGGCCCAAATCATGAATTGTCTACCATGTCCAATATTTTCTTCCATCATTATGGCTGAATTTACAATATCCTGCAAAGTACACAGAGATCCTAAACACAGTAACGGGATTATCTTTATCTCTAGGTCATCTTTGCTTGCATGGTCAATCAAAAGTTGACTTTATACACAGTATTCACACATACTTCTAAAGACAATTTGACAGATTTAAAGGCACAGAGATCAGAAAATCATCAAGACTTTACTTAATCATTAATTCAACAAACAATATGCTAAAACACTGGAGATAAATAGAATAAAATGTTTCTTGGAAGAAGTACAGCCAGAAAGCTCCTTAGAAGCAAGAATGGCCAGACTTCGCCTCACCTTCTTCGGACATATTATCAGGAGGGACCTGTCCTGGGAAAAGGACATCATGCTTGGTAAAGTAGAGGGGCAGCGAAAAAGAGGAAGACCCTCAATGAGACTGACTGACACAGCGGCTGCAACAATTGGCTCAAACATAGCAATGACTGTGAGGATGGCACAGGACAGGGCAGTGTTTCCTTCTGTTGTACACAGGGTTGCTATGAGTCGGAATCAATCTGAGTGCATCTGACAACAATTCAACAAACAACATGCTAAAAACACTTGAGATAAAAAGAATAAAATGTAATCCCTGCCCTCTAATGAAAGAGGAAAGGTAAAATAATAAAATAACGAAGGCACAAGAGAGAACAAAGAAAATAGTCCAGGAAACAACTGAGCACAATTCCAGACTATCTGGCAAAAAAAATAACATAGCTGAGGCTAAGGAAAACTACAAAAATTGAGCACAATTCAGTTCTGAGCCTCCTGACAGCCAAAGTGTAAAGAGAAACAGAATGGCTTTACAACAACCATGATCTAATAAAAAGCAGTTCTTTGTTTAAAAAACCAAAAATAAAATTGACAAAGAAAAAGGCCTGGAACTGAGCTTGTAAGAATCTGTCTCTAAGGTCTCTATTTTATAAAGATCAATGAATAAATAAACAGTGTATCCAGGAGCAATGAAAAAAAGATATTTTCATGTGTTTTCGTCTACATCAATCACAGATAAAAGTCAAGGTGCATAATATCATATCATAGTTCTAGGAAAAAATTTCTGAGGAGCTAAAGGAACATTATGTAAGTATGGTGATTTCAGGGAAGAGGTTTATTTCTCTCATTTGGTTCATTCTAGGTTTTTATAAATACATATTTTGATTTCCTATTAGACTGTAAACTCCTGAAGAATTATACTGTCTGCTTCCATTTGAACTTCCTTTGCTATTTAGTAGACTGCTTTACAGTTTCTGCTCAGTTACAATGACTAATAAAATGTCATGCAATTAATATTTTGTATTAATTATTTGTTAGTCTTCCCTGCTACATTATAAATTCCATGAGGACAGAGACAGTGTCTCAATCATGACTATATACCCAGTCTTAGGCACATGATCACTCCGTAAACACAGCTGAATAAATGAAATAAAGAAAACAAAAGCATTAGTATTAAAGCAGGGGAGAAATCTTAAAATGGAAGTGACTGGGTTCTAAGGCTGGTTACAACAAGACCTGAATGACCCTAGGTATGTTACTTAACTTCCCTGACCTTCACTGTTGTTACCTATATAAGAGAAAAAATTAATATCTACTTTAAAAAAAATCTACTTCAGAATTACTGTAAACATTAAATGTTTTAATACATGTGAAGTACTTAACACAATACCTTCAAAGGAGCTCAATAAATGTTCATTCCTCTACTTTCTCTCATGTCCTCCATATTAAAAGCATGAATTACACACAAAACAGTGCCTTCCAAGACTAAACTATTTCAGTAAAAATAAAACAGAGCTCGTTCTCACTCTTCTTTGAGAAAATGTCATCTTTTCAATCTTTAAAATCGAGGGAAAATAACTTGGGAATTACTTTCAAAATATTACAAAAGCAAGAACAAGTTGAGGAAAAAACAATGTCAAAAATAAGCCCTGAAGCACGGGGTGGGGGATCACCTACCCATCTACTGCTAAGAAATGAAGGCTTTGAAGAAACCGTTTAAGAAAAAAAAAAGGATGAAAAAATATTAATATTATTTAGCACCATTTACAGAAAAACATTTCACAATCGTTTAAGTTTAAACCTTAAAAGTCAATTATTTGAAATCTTTTACTTAAAAGTGGATTGTTAAGTACCTCCTTCCATTCGACCCTAAAACGTTCCTTTCTCGACGATTTCCCTAAGTCACTCTTCAGTTTTCTCGCGTTTTGAGCTTCATCTAATACTTCGCTGTTTACCTTGCATCACACACGCAATGCACACGCGAAGTTCTGTAATTCCTATAATTACCACACCCCTGTCAGCCGCTTCAGGCCCGTGTTGTTATGACATCCACAAACTGCAGTCGTTTCGCCCTCCTCCCCCCAGCCCGCCCTGCCACTGGCTCCGGCTGGGCCATAACTTGTGAATTCCCAATACGGTCCCTTCCCGCCTCGGTGAGGATTTTTACTCGCCACCTCTGCTCTCCCCAGCCTCGGTCACAGCGCTCCGGGCTCCCCACCCCCGCCCCCGGCCGGCGGCGCCGCAACCGGCGCGCTCGCCTCATCCCCGCCCCGCTGCCTCGGCGCCCCGCAGTCCCCGGCGCCGCTTCCAGTCCCGCCCCGCCTCGACCGGCGTTCCTGACGGCGAACACACCAGCAATCCCCACCCCCACCCTCCCCTGTGCCGGCCGCGCGGCCGTTAGGACAGCCGGGCCCGTGATGCACGGACGCGCCGCCAACGCCCAGGCCCAGGGAGCCGAGCTCGAGCCCCAGCCGACGCACGCCCTCGCCCCGAGGCCTCTCTCGGGTCCCACCGAAGGCAGCCAGATCCGCCGGGGGAGGGGGAGGGGCCGCGGCCGCGAGGCCCCAGCACTCACCAGGCTTAAGGCAACCGATCCCGGTGCCACTGCTGAGGTGAGCCGCTCGCTCGCCCGTCCGCTGTATCTCTTCGGCGCACAACCTCGAAGAGCCGTCCGGCCCCGCGGCGGTGCTCACCAGGCCTCGCTCTCCGTCGCCGCGCACCGAGCAGCGAGACCCAGCTCAGCCGGCGTTCGGAGCGCGCCTGCGTGCGGGGGCCGGTCCGTGCCCCTGCGTGCGCCCTTCCACCGCCCTGCTGCAGAGGCTGCCGGGAGACGTAGTCTTCCAACGGTCTGTCACTGAACACCCCTGGCCGTTAGTTTCCAACGAGGAAAGAGCCTAGGGTAGGGGAGAGGCTTCGCAGTCGACAGCATGGGTTTGGGAATCGTGGAAGAGTGACAAAGACGGTACGTCTTACCTTGTATTGCAAAGTTATGTTTACAAACCTGTTCTCACTAAGCTTTTCCAGGGCGGATGGAGCTTCACTCACCTCTCCATATCTAGCCTCTGACACGGCAAGTACCTAATATATGTTTATCGAATGATTGATGGAATGATTGAAGCCCAAGGGAGCATTTAAAAAGTGTTAAAAGTGAGTGGCCTCAGGTCTGAGGTGTTCCCATGCTGCACGGTTGCAAGAAGCTCCCGTATATTCCTTTTCTAATTCTTTCCTATCCCCATTGCCCGATAATATATGATAAGAAATTATACAAAACACAAATAATTGTTTTGCTCTCAAACGAAAATTTAGGGCACATAAACGTTATTGTTAAATTTAATAGAATTCTTTTGAGGGAGCAAGTAGACCAGTGGCTTCAAAAGCAGAAAGACGGAAGCCAACTAACCAGAGGTCATGGAATAGGAAGCCTCAGAGACGACGTGTTTTATAAATTTAAAACACGCAGAGAAGCAAGGAAAAAGAGATGGAGTAGGTTAATAGTAACATTTATAAGTGAGGGAAAGAGCAGAGGATCATACTACCTGAATCCTAGGTTAAGCAATGTTCGTATGTCCTGAATTTCAGTCTGCCGCATCAGCTTACCCACTATGATGCGCTTACCAGGATCAAATTTGAAGTTTGAGCAAGGGTGTTGGGGAAATGGAAGGTGTTTATGGGACAGACTTAGGAGCAAGTATGCCTCACCACAGCTAGGCTAAGGGCAGATCACCTATTCCAATTGGAAACTAAGATTATTCTCAGCTGGATTTCAGTCTCTGTGAAAGCTAGTTTATCTTCGGTTCATCCTTAACTCCTAGCTAGGGTACAGCCCTTGAGGGTCCCAACCAAGTGGGGGTATAGGTTACTAGGGCCTCTTCTCCTTGGCTTGAGAGCAACAGGTTTGGTTTTGGTTCTCCTTGGCCATGCCTTCCCAGCCCCATGGGACAGCCAAAAGCTCTGCTCAGTTTTTCAGCCACTACTTTCAGAATCAGCAGTCTCAAGTGGAAAGGTGATGGTAGGCTCACCTCTCTTGGCATCCTTTTTTTCTAGATCTTGAACCCACAAATTTTCACTGCCTTGGTAGCTCTTCCTTTTTTATATTTTGTCTAGTTGTTCTCAGTAGGAGAGTTGGTCCAAAATAGCAACAGTATGCCATTGCAGGAAGCAGAATTCCTACGTACAGGTTACTTTCACAAAAAATGTTATCATACATAGTGTTTTATAAACTAATGACTCTCTTATGACATCTTTTTGTATTTTAAGGAATTAAAAAAATTATAGAATAATATTTTTGCTATTACAAACAATGCTGCTATGAACATTTTTATACAGGGAAACTGCTAGATCCCAGGACGTTGCATATTTTCACTAGATGTAGTAGGCAAAATCCTAAGATGTCTCCTATGATCTCTGCTCCCTCGTGTTGCCTTGTATAATCCCTACCCCTTGAGTGGGGGATGGGACCTTTGACTTCTAACCAATAGAAAATGGCAAGGGTGATGGGATATCATTCAAATGATTATGTTTCGTTGTGTGAGACTCTGTCTTAGCAACCGAAGCTAGAGACTCTCCTGGTGGCCTTGAAGAAGCAAGCTGCGGTGTTGTGAACTGCCTATGTAGAGGGACTCATGGCCTGAAACCGCAAGTGACCTCTAGGACTTGGGGACAGTCTCCAGGTCAACAGCCAGTAAAAAGCCAGGTCACTCAGTCATACAACCACAAACCCGTTGCCGTGAAGTCGATTCTGACTCATACAACCACAAGGAAAATAATTGTCAACAATCTGAGAGAACTTGGAAGCAGATTCTTCCTCAGACAAACCTCTAGATAAGAACACAGCCTTGCTGATACCTTGACTGCAGCTTTGTGAGACCCTGAGCAGAGGAAACACCTAAGCTATGCCTGGACTCCTTGTAACCGGACGCTTCCAGGTCTGCTCTGCCGGGCTAGAAAGACATGAAGCGGTGAAAGCGGAAGAAGCAGCTTTGTTTAGTAGGTCAAGTAAAGGAGCCCAGAGGGACTTGCCTCACCAAGGTGGCTCCCTGAACAATGGCCCGAGGGGTTTATATGGGTAGAGTAAAATTGGGTCTGGGGTCTTCAGGGATGCCCCAAGGTGAAGTCAGCCTGCTGACTGGTTTGGCTCATAGAGGCATTCCTGGGGCTGTCCATCCTCTGCACCTGCTCAGTCTAAGAGGGGCACCACAAAGATGGCGTTTTGCCCACGTCCGGGGCGTAGACAGGGGTGTATTTTTCAGCCTTTGACGTCAATAGGTCATCCAAGGGACACGGTCGTCGGTACTGGGCTTGTCAGGCGGGTCAAACCTGGTTCCAGATCAGTTTTGACGGGTCTTGATATCCCGGTCTCTTGTTTTTCTTAACGGAGCCGGAACCGGAAATATACCTAAATAAGGAGATACCTTAAAGACAGTGGGTTAATTCCTGCATTACCTAATAGGGAGATAGCGTACATGCAAGGCGTTAGTTCTGGTATCACACCGGAATGGCAGGCACCAGCCCTTGCTTATTCAAGATGGCGGGCGTGCTATGGACCTCATCGTGACCCACAGAAATTTTGAGCTAATAAATGTGTTTTAAGCCACTAAACTTGCCGTAATTTGTCACACAGCAATAGAAAACTAATACACTAGATATTGCTGGATTATTTACAAAGCAGTTGTACCAATTTATACTCCCACAGTTTATAATACTGTTTTTTCTACATATTCTACATATTTTTGCTAACATTTAGAAATGCCTGATTTAAAAAAAAATTTTTTGCCAGTGTGATTGGTGTGAAAATAAATAATAATCATACACATGCGTTATTACTTTGACATAAAAACATGAAAAATAGATGTTTACTTGAAATTGTTTTATTTCTTTTCTGTTACGTAAATGCTATTATTTAAGCAAAATAGCGATAGGACTAGTTCAAAGTGGCAATAAGTAATAATAGAATTTCTAATTAACAACGTGTGTGAAAATATGTAACAATATTTTTATAATGTTTCTGTCCTCTAATACAGTAATTTATTTTAACTCCTACATATTTAAATTTTATAGGCTATATTATTGTGTTTCTTAAGATACATAAATAGGAGACTTTTTAAAAAGAGAATGTAAACACAGAAGGTCTTTTAACTTGTAGGAATTCGTTTCCAGCTCTCCAAAATGTCCAACCACTGTGTATCTACAAGCTTGCTTTGGTAAACTAGCTTTTGTCTGTCAATTGGGTCCTTTGCATCTATAAAGTAATCATGTATATTCTCCATGTCTAAAATGCCCATCATTTTTAAACACTATGAAATCCATTGGATGTTATCATAAATTAAATCTCTCTTCTCCAGGAAAAATAGTTTTAAACCCCAGAGGTGATTTGAACTTGTGAAATCAAAGTTGGAGACCAAATTAGTTTTAAAATTCTGAAATTCTGAAGCAGTTTTTTTTTTCCCTGTATGAGTTTTTGTTGCTATCTACACAGAACATTGAATAACTCAGGTGCAGTCAGTTCATCCTTTTTCTAGGTTCATTATGGCCTCTTCAAGGATTATCAACCAGTTTTGGAAAACAGTATGTATGTTTCTGTTTTACTGTAATCCTTTTCTCCATTTTCATTCTCAATGTATTTCTAAATTGGAGCAGGATATTTTTCTTGTTTCACACTGTGAAAATATGATTTATGGCAAGTGAACATTTTGACATCTTTTCTATGGTCAGTAATGATGATAGTCATATTGTAGGCACAAGTCTAAAAAGATTATCTCTGTCATGGATTGAATTGTGTCCCACAAGAATGTGTGTCAACTTGGCTAGGCCATGATTCCCGGTACTGTGTGGTTGTCCACCATTTTGTGATCTGATGTGATTATCTTACGTGTTGTAAATCCTAACCTCTATGATGTTAATAAGGCAGGATTAGAGGCAGTTGTGTTAATGAGGCAGGACTCAATCTATAGGATTAGGTTGTATCTTGAGCCAGTCTCTTTTGAGATATATCAGAGAGAAATGAGCAGAGAAGAGAGGGGCCTCAAACCAACAAGAAAGAAGTGCCAGGAGCGGAGCGTGTCCTTTGGACCCAGGGTCCCTGCACTGAGAAGCTCCTAGACTAGGGGAAGATTGATGACGAGGACCTTCCCTCAGAACCAACAGAGACAGAAAGACGTCCCTCGGAGCTGGCACCCTGACTTTAGACTTCTAGCCTCCTAGATTGTGAGAGAATAAACTTCAGTTTGTTAAAGCCATCCACTTGTGGTATTTCCGTTATAGCAGCACTGGTTAACTAAGACAATCTCGTTCCATTCCTATGAAGTCAAAAATCTCATTAGGTGCTTTTCCACATTTTGAGGAAACTAAAGTTACCAAAACTTTCATTTTGAAAGCTTCCGTATCACAGGTAAGCAAATCACACCCCCTTTTAGCAGTGTTATGTACAAGGTGTGCAGGACATTTGTTGTTGTTGTTATCGAGTTGATTCCGACTCATGGCAACACCATGTATGCAGAGTAGAACTCCTCCACAGGGTTTTCATGGCTATGATCTTTCAGAAGCAGATCACTAGGCCTGTCTTCCAGGGTGCCTCGGGTGGGTTTGAACCGCCAACTTTTCAGCTAGTAGTTGAGCACTTAACTGTCTGTGCCACCCAGGGACTCTTCCCAGGACATTTAGCAGATGAGATCGTTTCATTTTCTTTGTTAAGAAGTTTGGAGATTGATTGCAAAATTAGCATTTGCACTGAAAACAGTTAAATGAGCCAAGTCAAGTTTGTGTTTGGATATCAACAATCTTGTTTTATAGTTTTGTGGTGTCATTAAAATCTTCAGAGAGATTGCAATCATTGTCATGGAACAATTTGTATATGTATTATCAAATGGAAAACTAATTTGTTGTGTAAACTTTCACCTAAAGCACAAAAAAAATGTTCAAAAAAACTTTGTAGATACCAAGAAGACAATTTCAAAGTCCATTTTTCAGACTGAAGTACCTAAGAGCTAGAGGAATTTTTTTTTTTTTTTTGAATCAGGAAATGTAGCTTTATTGTTTCATAGAGCAATCAAAGGCACAATACAATAACACATGTTCATTCATGTGATATGCCCAAGCTAATTCATCAGGCACTATTTTCAAATGAGCATTACTGTCTTGGGGGGACGCTAAAAAACTTTTGATTGATTTTGAAGTACTTGCCTGTCTCATCCTGTACCTGTGAGGGTCCGTCTCCATGTGTGCTTTCACATCCCCTTCCGCCATTATTGTTTTTAGGTACCATTGGGTCGATTCTGACTCATGGCCACCCCATGTGTGCAGAGTGGAACTGCTCCAAAGGATTTCCAAGGCTGTAATCTTTACGGAAGCAGACTGCCACATCTTTCTCCTGCAGAGTGGCTGGTGGGTTCGAGCCACCAACCTTTCGGTTAGCAGCCTGAGCGCTTAACCGATGTGCCACCAGACCTCCTTTATGCATATAAATAGTCACGTGCTATTCAGAAACTAAAAAGAAGATCCAGTGAGCAAAAATTCAAGCATCAAATAGCAGTTTTGACTTGGACATGGAAACCTAGGTAAGAAATGAATTGTATTCTTTACCACATTAATTCTAACTTTTAAATGATATTTAACTTCTAATTACAAATATTTGCTGAAAAAACTTGAAATGTATCATAAAAATATTGACATCATAAAACCTGCAATGTGAAAAGGCACATCATAAATATCAAAAAAATATATATGATACATATATTTCTCCAGTTCACATATGGGCACAGGTCTTTCAGAGCTTTCTGTTCTGTTCATTTGGCTTGTTTGTTTATCCCTGCATCAATAACACTATCTTAATTACTGTATGTATGTAATAAGTGATGATGTATGATGTAAGTCAAGTCATCTCCACTTTGGTTTTCTTCTCTTTAAATTTATCTTGGCTATTCTTGGGTCTTTTTCTTCCATATAAATTTTAGAATTACCCCATCAATCTCTATGAAAATAATCTGTTATGATTTCAGCTGAAATTGCATTGAACTGAGAGATTAATATTTGGACAAGAGATAGCTTTATGTTGAGTCTTCCTCTCAACGAGGCTATGGTATATAGCTCCATTTATTTAGATCTTTAATGCCTTTCAATAAAGTAAGATTTATACATCTTTTGTTAAATTTTTTCTTAGTTTATGTTTTGTGGTTGCTATTGTAAATGGTAAAAAAAAAATCATTACATTTACTGTTTCTTGTGTATAGGAATGCAATTGATTTATGTATAACCTCTGTTTAGAACCTTGCTGAATGCTCTTATTCTAATAATTTGTCTCCAGATTTTCTTAGATTTTCTGTAAACAATCATATTGTCTGTGATTAATGACAATTTTTATTTCATTTTAGTCTTTATTTTTTAATTTTTTTTACTGTGCTAGACAGGACCTCTAATTCACTGCTGATGATAACTGGTAATATGGGCATCCATCGTCTCATTCCTGATTTTATAGGGAATGTTTCCAATGTTTTTTACCATTAAATATGATGCTTGCTCTAGGTTTTTTGTAGATACCCTTTTATGAATTGTTTATCAAATGATTTTTCTCTATCAAGATGAGCCTACCCTTTAACATATTAATATAGTGAGTTATGTTAATAGACTTTCTGTAAGTTATATTATCCTTGCATTTCTGGATAAACCAACTTTATCATGATTTTTTTTTAATCCAGAGCTGAATTATATATGTTAATATTTTGTTTAGGATTTGCACATCTATTTTGATAAATAAATTGGCCTGTAATTTTCCTGTCTGATACAGTTGTCTATTTTTCGTATCAAGGTTGTACCAGTCCTGAAAAAATGAGTTGGGGAGCGTTCCCTCTATTTCTCTTCTCTAGAAGGTTTTCTATAAGACTGGAATTTTCTGTTGTTTGAAGATTTGGTAGAACTCACTATTAAAACCATCTTAGCCTGCTGTATTTACTTATTGGCCTGAAAGACAGATTTTAAATTACTGATTCAATTTCTTTAATAGATTTTGGAAAATTCAGGTTTTCTAGTTCTTGAGTCAATTTTGGTAAATTATCCTTTCTAAGAAAGCTTACAGTTTGTCTAAAACTTCAATTTACTAGCATAAAATTGTTTCTAGTATCATCTTACTACCTTTAAATCTCTGATGTATCTTTGTGATATCCCTCTTTTTATTCCTAAGTTTATTTGTGCCTTTTCTTCGTTTTTCAGTCTTTACCAAGAAGAAGCAGCTTTTGACTCTATTGCTTCTCTCTAGTGAATGTTTTTGTTTCTATTTCATTATTTTACGTTTTTATTTTTATTCAGTAACACTCTTTAACTTAAGATCTATTTTGCCAAATATTAATATATCAGTTTTCGTTTGGTTAGTGTTAACTGCTAATTACATTTGCTAATTGCATCCCTTCCATGTTTTTATTTTCAATCTTTCTGTGTTTTAATGATTTTGTTATGTCTCCTGTAAACAGCATGTAGTTGGATTTTTAAAATCCATTATATAAATCTGTGACTTAATTAGCAAGTTTAGTCCAATTTATACACATTGTGTCCACAGATATATTTGGTATTATTTCTACCACTTTATGCTCTGTCTAATTTTCTTTGCTTCTTTTTCTTCCTTCCCTGCTTTTCCTTTTTTTGGATTTTTTAAATTCCATTTTTTGTCTACTATGCATAAGTTATATACTTTGTTTCTCCTCTTTTAATGGTTGCTCTTAAATTTTAACCCACATACTGAACTTAATAGCTCTATTCTCTTCTTGAATAATATACGGACTTTGAAAGACTTTAACTGTAGTCACCCTCCCATCATTTTGCATGGTTCATTTTTCAGTATTTTATCTTAGTCTTATTTTATTCCCCAAATTAGACATTTATATTACTGTTGCTTTATAAAGGCAATGATTGTTTATATTTATCCATAGTTGCCAGTTTCTTTGCTCATCATGCCTTCTTGTAGCTTTGATTTTTCTTTGTTTCCCCCATTCCTGAAATAAATTCTCTAGATTTTAAATTCCTTAAGTGAGAGTCTATTGTTGTTAAGCTCGGTTTTTGTTGGCCTGAGAGTGTCTGTATTCAAAAATGAAGGCAAAATAAAAGTTTAGCTAACTATAGAATTCTAGGTTAATGGTTAAGGAGCCCTGGTGGCGCAAACGGTTAAGCACTCAGTTGCTAACCAAAAAGTTAACAGTTTGAACCTACCCAGTGGCTCTGCAGGAGAAAGACCTGGTGATCTGCTTCCGTAAAGATTACAGGCTAGAAAACCCTATGAGGCAGCTCTACTCTGTCCCATGGGGTCACTATGAATGAAAATCGACTCAATGGCACCTAATAACAACAGGTTAACAGTTAATCTCTCTCAGCCCTCTGAAAATATTATTGGCTTCTTTTGCTATTGAAATGCATATTCGTTTTCTATTGCTGCTGTAATAAATTACCACAGCTTTAGTGGCTTACACCAACACAAACTTGTCTTACATTTTTGTAGATCAGAGTCTGTTATGGGTCTCACCGGGATAAAATAACGTGTGGGCAGGCTGAATTCCTTTCTAGAAGCTCTAGAGTCGATTTCCTTGCTCATCTGGTGATGGCAGAATTCAGTTCCATGCAGTTAAAGGACTCAGGTCTCCGTTCTCTTTCTGCCTGTCAACTGGGGCCCACCCTTAGCTCCTAGAAGCCCTTCTGTGGTCCTTGCACATAGTCTCCTACATCTGCAAACCAGCACAAGGAATCAAATCCTCATGCTGCCATCTCTCTGACCCAGCCAGGAAAGTTTCTCTCCTTTTAAGGACTCATGGGATTAGATTGGGCCTACCCAGATATTCCAGGATAATCTTCCCATCTCAAGGGTAACCATAATTATATGTGCAAAGTCCCTTTTGCCATGTAAGGTAACATATCACAGGTACAGGAGACTGGAGTGTGGACATCTTTGTTCAGGGCGAGCAGGGAGGGTACACACAAGTATTCTGCCTACCATGAGAAGTATGCTGTCAGTCTAATGGTCATTCCTTTGTAGACGATTTGGCTTTTCTTTCTGGCTGCTTTTAAGATTACCTCTTTGGTGGTCTATAGTTTCACTATGATGTTTCTTAGTATGGATTTCTTTTTATTTATCCTTGTGAACATTGTCTTGCTTCCATTCTCTTTTGAAACACCCATTGAATATATGTTAGATCTTTCATATATGTCCTCTCACCCTCAGCTCTATCCTGCACCAGAGGACTCATGTGTATACATGTGGATACCCCAGCCCTCATGTCCAAGCTCCATCAACCTCCTACACATCCTTGCAAACAGTCACCCCTTGGCCATTCTTGGTACAGACTGTGGCACAGTCCACCCTTGTGAGAAGAGACCCAAGAAAAGGTCCTGTAAGTAAACTTGTTGCTGTTTAGGCAGAAAATTTGGGGTTCCCAGGTACCTAGTGGGTGGTCTAGAAGTGAAAAGTTCAGGATCCAGATGGGTATGTTCTCTTGGCCCTGTGGACTCTTCATGTTGTGGGGACAGGCACAGCTGGAGGACAGCCAGAGTGGGGCCCTCTTCAAGCAAGAGGCCCAAGACAGAGGACCTCTCAAATCAGGGGTCCAAGGCAGGAAGGGCCCCTCCTGCCTATGTCTAAGGGCAACACCAAATGAGAAAATAAGCAGGCTCCTTTAAAGAGGGGAGAATGCTGTTTCAGATAAGACAAGGAGGAAGAGGAAGTTGAAAACGTAAGGCCCAGGAGAATTTGTATAGGGAAATATGGATTTGAAAGTGGGCAAGACATACGTGGTGAGATTAGCTGGCCTTTACGTTCCAAATACAGCTCTGCAATCAAATTTGGGCACAGCCATAGCGGACTTAACTTTTATAGGAGCTATTCTCTCTCCCTAAAATACTCCTCCAACTTGGCTCTTTATTTGCTGCATCCTTTATTCGCCCAGCTAACCCCTACAAATTCTTCAGGTCTCAGCTTAAATTTCACTTTCTTTAGGAGGCCTTCCCCCCAAGCCCTAAGTAATTTAGTCCTCTCTCCCTTTGGTTATACCTAGTCACACTTGTGAAGCTGTCCCTATCTGCCTTTCTGATTTTTTAGGCTAAAAGCTTTATGAGGATATTTGTCTTGTCTCCAGCACCATATCCTCAGTGACTGAAACACATCTGGCGATCAATAAATAGTGAATTAATAATTTGGCCTTATGGTACCAAGTGCATTGTCTTATATGGCTTTGTCATATCAAAAAGAATATTGACAGAATACCTGCCTTTTGATGTCCTTCCACTTCAACTAATTTGTTTTACACATAATTTTTCAGAGCCAGTTACTCAAACAAAGGTGATATATATTTTTATCATTTTAGAAATATATATAACACAACATTTGCAAATTCAACGTTTTTCAGGTATACAATTTAGTGATATCAATTACATTAATCATTGTCTTAGGCATCTAGTGCTGCTCCAACAGAAATAACACAAGTGGATGGTTTTAACAAAGAGAAATTTATTCTCTCACAGTCCAATAGGCTACAAGTCCAAATTCAGGGCATCAGCTCCAAGGGAACACTTTCTCTCTCGGCTCTGGAGGAAAGTCCATGTCATCAGTCTTTCTTTGGTCTGGGAGCTTCTCTGCGCAGGAACCTCAGGTCCAAAGGACATGCTCTGCTCCCAGCATTGCTTTCTTCGTGGTATGAGGTTCCCATGTGTCTCTGCTCGCTTCTCTCTTTTATATCTCAAAAGAGATTGCATTAAGACACTAATCTTGTCAACCTCATCAATATAACCTCATCACAGTGATAGAATTTATAACACATGAGGAGATCACATATAATCTCATCATAGTGGTAGAGTATACAACACATAAGGAAATCACATCAGATAACACAATCATACAATACTGGGAATCATGACCTAGCCAAGTTGCTACCCACGTTTTTTGGGGGACACAATTCAATCCATGACAATCATGTTGTACAACCATCACCCATAATCGTTGTCAAATTTTCCATCACAAAGGTGATTTATTTTGATATTTAAAATACTTTATAAGAGTCTCCGGAAAATCTAAAATCATCCTGCTGACCTAATATGTTGTACTATCATCATTTGGAAAAACATAAAGCTTGGATTATATACTAGAAAAATCTCATTACATGGAAAACTTTTTTTCTCTTGCCTGTAGTAAAGGAAATGGTCCTGAGAGTGCTTTAGTTGGTCCCATCTCAACCCCAAGAGACGAACGCAAAGATGAAGGCACTAAGATGCTAGTATGTGGCGTGTAACTTCAATAACCCAATCAGATAACACATTTGGCATATTCAAACCACTCTTTGAATCACTGGTGGTTAGTTAATCATTTGATTAGTTTCCCTAAAGCAAAGCCATTCCAGTTGTTACAATTATGTGGAGGTTAATAATCAGAGCTGCCTCTTGAGGATCACCCCTAATATGACTGTGAGGAAAGCATCATCTGTCCTGATGAGTAATCCCGTGATCATACTTCATCCTGGCTGCAAGTCCACAGGTACTGGGGTACAGCTTGGGTGCTACTAAAAATAACAAAGGTTTCAGGGCTGAAAACATTGTCAACCACACTGTCATAGCCATCTACGGCTCCAGGACTCAATGGTGGGGGGACAATATTTAACTGACAACTCTGGCAGAAGGACCCTGTTAGAACTTCAGCCTCAAACACATAGATCAGCTTATCAGTGGCAGGGGTTTTCCTGATCTGGTCTGCTAGGTTTTTGAGGTTCTTGGTGAAGTATATGCCAGCTCCATATCTTGACTCTGATAAAAGAAAAAAAAAAAAAAACACTATTATGATCTGGCAAATCATATTGTGTATTTGGGTACTAAACGTGTATTATCTCTAAGGTCCTCCAAATAATTGCCTCCTCCTGGTCCCAAGCCCCTGCGTCTGTAACAGACACACAAAGATGTTCTCTTGAGGCAAATTATCATTGATTATCATCAACATAATAATAGCTTACATCTGACTACACCGTTAGACTTTATAGAGAAATCTATGGTTTTCAAAGCATTTTTACAGTGATTATCTTCAGTTAATCTGTGATTTGGGTACTGTCTCCACTTAAGAGATGACAAATCTGAGGTTCATAAAGATTGTGACTGAAGTCAACATTATCAACTAAGCTGCTGACAAAGACAGCATAATGGAGAGAAGGTTCTATTTCTCTTAGAACAATGCTTGACTTCTACCTGCTACAAACAGGGGCATCTCTAGAACTCTTGAGAATAGGGTTAATGCAATTAGCACCTAATAAGAGAAGGCAGAGTGTCTCCCAAACTCATGGGCAGCATATCAAGAAAAGATGTCAAAATAAAGGGAATGTTAAGCGGGTAAAAGTGGTGTCAGTGTGCACGCTGCAATGTTTAGGAAGAGAGACTCTGGATCTGGGGAACATCCATATTCTGGTCATTCTGGTTATTGTGGGGCAGGCATAAGTCACCAGTTCTCACCATGGCCTAGCAAAAACCCCACAAAGAATCTCCACATGCTTTTCATCTAGGTGCATGCTCACCAGGCAATGTTCCACCCATCAAGCATTCTGGGTACTGTGACACCAAGGAAGGAGTATCCTAGAGTCAGACACAAGTATTCCAACCACTGGAAATAAACGTTCTACATTCTGGCATAAATAGTTGTGATCTGTCTTATCTTCTCTAGAGTACTAAGAATATCCAAGAGGCTGAGGGTTAAACTTTGGACCGCAAGGCAATCCTTGTTCAATGCTCTTCCTAACCCTACTTAGAAGAGGAAAAATAAAAACTTCCTTGATGCCATATTCTTATTCCTTTCTTCCTTTTTTCCTTCCTTCTTTCCTCCCTCCCTCTTTCTTTACATTTACTCAGGACTTAACCAAACACTGTTTCAGGCTGTAGAGCAGCACTAAAAATAGAAGTGTAATGTGGGACACATAGGTACTTTAAAATTTTGTAGTAGTCATGTTATAGTGAAAAGAAATAGGTAAGATTAATTTTTTTATTTAACCCAATTATTCAAAATATTATCATTTCAACATGTAATCAATATAAAAAGTAATTCAAGAGGTATTTTTCATTATTTTCTTTTGAAGTAAGTCTTCAAAATCCAGTGTGTGTGTTACACTTATAGCACATCTCTACTTGGATTAGCCGTATTTCAAGTGCTCAATAACCACATGTGGCTAGTGGCTCCCGTGTTGGACAGTGCAGCGCTAGAGCTTCAAAAATGGTTAAGACATGATCCCTGTCCTCAGAAGTTCAAAGGGAACGCCACATATTAAACAGATAATATAGTATAATTTTATGCAGCAAGGGAAAATTTTGAGATAAAAATAAATGATTTTCTTTCCTGGGAGTTTCTTCTAGCCCTTTGTTCCTCCACCTATTAAGCTTTTGCTACTTATTACCTCAGAAAATGCATGTGTGTGTGTGAGAGAGAGAGAGAGAGAGAGACAGAGTGTGTGTGTGAGAGAGATCATGACTTCTAATTCACAGCAGAGAATATGGTCTTCAGAGTCAGACTTTGAGAGAGAAAAAGGGTTTTGTAAGCCACATGGCTAGAACACGAAGTTTATACCATAAATGACAGAGGAAGGAAGAAGAGTAGTTTTCTCAGCTCAAGGCAGATAAAAGGTTATTCCAGCTGATGGGAAGAGACGAATTAGAGAGGATGTGACTAGAGCTCTTGGGGACACTGAGAAGGGCTCCCTTTGCTGTGCCCCCTCCCCTCCTGCAGAGAGCTGTGGGGGTCAAGATGAGGTGGAACAACAGACATCTCAGAAAAATAGGCAGGGCTCCCAAAGCAGAAGGGACCGTTGCCTGTCTCTGCTGGGAGCAGCTTCTCCATGTAGCCTGCTTCCTGAGCAGAGAGTAGAAATAACTGAGGAAGATGTCCAGGAAAACAGGCTAGTACTGTCCTGAAAGACCCCATATCTCAGTTTATAGGATGTACACAAAAATTTCCTGTGCTACAGGAGGGGTACAGACATGGTCTGGAAAGGGATTCCTTTGGCATGAAAACAACACAGAATGGCCTGTGTAGACCCTACATAGAAGGAAAGGCCAAAGGAAATTTAAGCACAGGTGGGTGCTAGTGACCAAAGCCCAGAGTGACTTACCTAGCAAGTGGGCAGAGGACAGATGGGGGCAAAGGACAAATGAAGCCCATGAAGCAGACCACTATTATCACAATGCCTTCCCACCAGCTAGATCACCCTCAGGGAGAAGGGGAGAAAAAGGGGTGAAATCTTCTAGGAACTGAGTTTAAACCTGAAGGCACTGAGAAGACTCTGAAAAGGACTGAGTTCACCTTGTACTGTCAAAATGGAGTTTTCCATATCTGTGGACATGGGAGCATAAGAGCTATGTAAAGTTCTGTTACAGAGCCATAAAGAAAACAAGTCCCACTCCTGAGTTTTGTGGGACTGTAAATTTTTGTACTTGTTATAGATGCTGTAACAAAAGAACAGAGGAAGTGCAGGAGCACAGAGGAAGAAGCAACTCACTGGACCTGCAGAAGTAGGGGAAGGTGTCAACTGGGAGATGCCATTTGGGCTGTGTCTTGCAGAAAGAATAGGAGTTTGCAGGCTAAAAAGAGTTAGGAGGACAAGCATTCCAGACAGAGGGAACAGTAAATATAAAGACATAGAGGCATGAAAGTATATAGCATGTTTAGGGAACTTTGTAAAGCTCATGGCTAGAGTGCTGAGAAACATAGTGGGTGATTAGGCTAGAGAAATAACATGTAGCTAGAACCTTATCTGCTTTGCTAAGGAGTTTGGTTTTTATCTTGTAGGCAACTGGGAATAGAGATACAAAGCAAAAATGAATTTTCTAGCATGATAATTCTGGTGGCAGAATAAAGGATAGATATAGATAGGGATGAGTTCTGAGGGAGGGAAAGGACCAGGTAGTAGTCTAGGCCTAGGGGAAGATGAAGTAAGAAGTGGAAATAGAGAGGTGAAGCTAGGCTGAGACCCTATGAGAATCTATAGGACAGGGTAACTGCCTGGATATAGAAGGGGAGGAATGATAACAAAGTTTCAAGCTTAGGAGACCTGGTAGGTAGATTGTGATGATACTAATCAGGTTAGGGAGTGTCAGAAAAAATAGAGCATATTTCTTAGAGAAAAGCATGGTAAAGAAAAGAGGAGTTGACCTTGAAGTATGCTGAATTTCAGGGCCTGTGAGACATCTAGATGAAGATGTCCAAAAGACTGTCAGAAATACGGACTTATAAGTCAAAAGACTACCACCCATCTGTCAGTTTGTCATACTGTGGTGGTTTTCATGTTGCTATGATGTTGGAATCTATGCCACTGTCACTTCAGATACCAGCAGGGTCACCCCTAGTAGCCAGGTTTCAGTGGAGCTTCCAGACTAACACAGACTAGAAGAAAGACCTGGTGATCTACTTCCAAAAATTAGCCAATGAAAATCTATGGATCACAAGAGAACATGTCCGACTCGCTTGCTTTGGACATGCCATTGGGAGGTATCAATCACTGGATGAGGACATCATATTTGGTGAAGTAGAGGACCAGTGAAGCCATGGGAGACCCTCAGTGAGACAGACTGGCCCCATAGATGCAATGATGCACCTGAACATGCTGGTGATTATAAGGATGATGCAGGACTGGGTAACATTTTGTTCTGTTGTACATAAGGTCACATGAATGGGAGTTGACTAGATGGCAGCTAACAAGAAATTGGGAGAGAGGTAAGGGGGTTCAAGTTACAAATTTGGAAGTCACCATCATGGAGGAGTTGAAGCCATGGGAATAAGTACAATCACCCAGGGGTAGATTGTAGAGGGAAAAAACGTGTCCTTTAGAACTCAGGAAAACATCAATATTTAGAGGATGTATAAGAGATGAACTCACTGGATTATAAATTATGAGGTCAGGAATACGATGTGTTTTGCTTACTGCTGTATCCCTAGCACCCAGCACAGAACTCGGCCCATAGAATGCGCTCAATAAATACTTGTGGAATGAATGAATGAACCTGATAAAGAAACAGACTTTGTAGGCTCCTTCTTGCTACATTCAGTCAAGACCTACAGGCAAGAGGTAAGTCAGAACAGAACTGGTTAGACTGCAGCAGAGATATAAAAAACAAAGCTTTTTTAATAGAGGGCCACTCTGGCTATGGACAGCCATCTAAATTGACTGAGAGTCTCATAATTTGTAACCTTGCAGGGATAAAAAAGCTAAAAGTGTTTGTACTCCAAATGAAGAACAGGTAAAAACAGGTTGCTGTAAACAGCTTCAGTGATAGATAAGTTTGTGTCTCCTGGGTTTCTCAAGCACCTTCAGTTAAGAGGTCTTACCACCCAGAGAGATGAGCCCATGGCACAGGTCACATTAAGAGAGGTGTCTCCAAATTGAGTCTATAGTCTGAATTGCCTCAAGGTAGGAGTGTTAAGCTAAGGGCTAGGGAGATGGGCAGAGCACAGAGGCAAGTAGGTAAAAGACTAGAATCGTAAGGCTTAAAGACTATGTAGAGATGGGATCTTGGTGGAGTTACTGAAGACACAAACTTTGACCAGAAGCAAATAGGCCCCATACCTACTGTGTTTTTAAAGGAACTATATTGCTGAAAGAAGCCTGGTGGCTCACTGGTTAAAGCACATGGCTGCTAACCAAAAGGTCAGTGGTTCGAACCCACCAGCTACTCCTCAGAAGAAAGATGTGGCAGTCTGCTTCTGTAAAGATTTACAGCCTTGGGGTTGCTATGAATCGGATTCAACTCATCAGCAGTGGGCTTGGTTTGGTTTTGGTATTGCTGAGGAAACCACAAGCCTGGCTGTCAATAGTCTCTGAGGTTATACATGGACCCCTGGGAGTGCATCAGCAGGCCATGGGGTTCTAGAGCATCTTCCCTTGGCCTACTTCAGAAATGGTCAAAGGTGGCAATACATGAGATTTCCCCAGAGGGCAAAACCAGGGCCTTACTCCACTGCCAGAATAGGATGTGATGAGTGGCATGAGCCAGTGAGTACAGTGACTGTTGTGTGTTTTCCTTCTCCCCTTTCAGAATGGGAGTTTTTATTGCAGTTTTCCTTATTATATAATGTGTGTGTCTGGAGCAATACCTTGCCTTTAAGCTTCAAGATAGAGAGGACTACCTGGACTTGAGGCTAATGATGAGCCTAGATGGAACTTTGAGACTGTCTTCCATGGAAAGATGGTGTGTGTCTTCAATGTTTCAGGCAAAAAGATGTGTATAGATGTTGGGTAGGCAGTTAGCAGTGTCTGCCACAGTGACTGAAAGGAGAGCACTCGCTGGAATTGGAAAATAGGACAGTGATGATCTTAGCAAGAGTGGTTTAATTAGAGGGGGCGTGCAGAGGAGCCAGTCACAACGGCTTCAGAAACAAATAAAGATGTGGATTCTTAAGACTGCCAATGAAGGAACCAAAGCGATCATAACTTTCCCGGTTACACTCGAAGACTTCTTGGTGGGAATTCATTTATCTATTTTTACCCCCAGATCGTCTATGTTCAGTTTTTACCCCAGGTATCACCTATGCTCTCTCTGGGGTAAAAAGAAGATGATTTCCAGACCCTTTGCTTCCTAGAAACCAAGACTATCAGAGTTGCCTCCACAGCAAGGATCAGGCTACGTATTTTCAAAGGCAAAGATAAAGAGCTATGTATTTAATGGACCAGGCAAAATCAAGCTACACTGCTAGGCAACCTCGCTCCTCCCCCATGATCCTTCCTAAAGTTCTCAGCTGCCTTTGGAGAGATCTAAAGCCAGAATGTTTTCATTGTTGGGTGAAGAGGAAAGGCGACAATATAGCAATGAAGTACACAATACTTTTGGACAACTGAAAAGAGACATGGAAGCTACAATACACCCCCATGGCTGAGAAGGCTTTTAAAATGTTATTGACTTCACCTGCTGGATGATACCCAATTCATTCATTATCTGGCTGCAGGAAATGAAGAGGATAGAAAAGACTAACTTCATTAAATTCAGGAAATTTAAGGGATGAAGATGGTTCAGTGGTGTTGATAGTAATTTTGGTGAAAGATAACTAAGGAAAAAAAACAAAAAAACAAAAAACACTCCAAGGAAGGTGCTCCCTGCAGATAGAACACAGCAACACCGAAAGGAGAAAAACAGTGACCTACAGATCTTATTGCTCACACTTCCATCAAAATAAAACCCAGCAACAACAAACGACATAAAGGAAAAATAAAAAATACGACCCTTTCCAAATGACTTCACCTCTAAATCTCAGTTGCAAATAATCCCCTCCCCAGAGCAACAAATGTTATTAGTGGTGAGTCATCTGTTGATGTCTGCGCACCAGTTCCCACATAGAGAGCCCTGACTGTGAGGGGCTGACACCTACCGCAGGGCATTTGGTACATTCTTTGAAAGCCAACTCTGCAGACCATATTGTAGAACTGGTGTGGGACTTGATGAAACAATCCATGGCTCACAAGTACATGACGTGACCTCCCTGCCATCATTTTCTTCTTTGCTTGGAAGACAGTATTCAGAACCTCATTGTTTATCTTCTCCACCTGTAACCCAAGGAAATGAAAACGGATAAAGAGATTGGAGAACTGCTAATTAAACTGCCTGTTACACTGCTTCAGAAGTAAAGGTGCTTCCGTGCAAATTCCTTTGCATACAATTTGCTTTTCATATAAAGTCATATAGGAGTCTCTCCTTTCCCCAGTCCTCGCCCAGTTTGGCTTCTATCTCTTCAAAGCTCCCAATCCAGTCCCTTCTTTGATAAATTCATTTAATCAAAAGTCCAAGAGCAATCTCTATGTACCAGGCCCTGGTAATGAAATCGTCAACAGTACATAGTCTCTGCCCTCTTAGTGCTCACAGTTTAGTGAAGGATAAAAATAGGTAAACAATTATAATACAGTATGATAAATCCAATTCCATTTATTTTATTTTGCTCTAAGATAGGCAGATAGCTCTTTCCTGGGTCTTGTATCCGCCCTGCGGTATATCCTGACATCATTTCTACCTCCTGATTCCACCTATACTCCTTATGTCTGCACTTCCCTGCCCTCCTTCCAGTCTTATTCCTAGGATTCCAAGCCAACAAGCAGCTAGCTCAGAATATTAGCAGGTGAGCTTTTCTTGTAGCCACAGAACCAAGTTAATGAATAGACAGATGAGTCAGATCCTCCCCTTAATTAGGCATACCTTTATAACCTGAAAACCACATTTTTCAAACTGTTTCTTTTTATCCTGAAGTGCTTGAGTTGAAAACATTACAGGAAATTTCACACGATTGCTATTTCCTTTCATTTCATCCTGCTTTTTTGGTTGCTGACCAGTCCATTGTCCTAAAAATGAGGAACATAAAATTTTGCCTTAATTTTCTGTGAGAGGGGAAAGATTTGCAAAGAAAGTTGATGAAGCAAATTCTAGAAAGTTGGAGGAAGAGATTAGCTAGTTTAAATTGTATGCCTCACACAGCTTAGGACATGCAAGGAGAACTGCCATACTGTGAGAAGTTATAGGATAAAACAGAGGGGTAGTAAATTAGTTCTTAGGTGATTTGGATTATGAGGCTGAGGAGATGTGAGGAAAAAAAGTATTAATACATCCCCCAATGCTGTAATGATAATATATAATCGTGTTGCTCATTCATAATGTTTCTATTTCTACCCAGGATGCCTATTAGTAAAAAGAGACAAGCGTAAGAAGACATTAAGGAATGACAGAAAACACTATGATATTTAACACTTCAAGGTTTTCAATGAGATGTCACACTAGTGTCTCATTTGATCATTATAACACCCACCACTGAAATAACTAACACAATTTTACAAGTAAGAAAAGTGAAACTCAGAGAAGTTAAGTGATTTGCCCAATATCACATAGCTAGTAAATAGATCCAAAATTATAAGCCTGGCTTTCACCAATGCTTTCTGTAAGAGGGGAAGGCAGAATACTCGGTACATATATCACTCATAAGGCAGAATGGTTGGTACTTTTTTACCCACATACATACATGCATACCCATACCTGATAGAAGGAACAGTTAACAGAGCTGACTTTACTAACTTAATAGAAAGCTACTCACCTAATAAGCTCCAAAGATCTTGTTCCCTTTTTTTTGCCATTTCCTCCTGAATGTCACACAGCACATGTTCAATCTTCATAACCACCTCAATGAGGTCAGCTCGGGCTCCTTTAATCTCTAACTTTGCCTTTCCTGAATCGATAATCTCTGAGATGGAGACACTTGAGGTTTTCTGAAGCCGAGACAAAATGTCATGTTCCTTTCTCCCAAGGTAGAAGATGTGATTATTCTCAATGACGTGGTGCCCCTGGAGTTTCAGCAGCCTGTGGATCCATGCTTCCGCCTCCCTCATCTCTTCCATGTTGGATCCCATCAGATTGATGGCAGGAGAGTTAGCTTTGAGCCCATTTTCTCTTTTCTCCTCTCTAGTCCACTGGGAGACTGGAACAAGTGTCATAAGCAACCACAGAAGTCAGGTTTTAAAACAGTGCAGAAGAAAACACCCTAACTAGTGCTTACTCAGAGACTACTGTCACCACTGTCAGCAATCAACACCAAAACACCAAACCCATTGCCATCAAGTTGATTCCAACTCATAGCAGCTCTATGGGACAGAGTAGAACTGCCCTGCCCCATAGGGTTTCCAAGGAGCAGCTGGTGGATTCAACCTGCCGACCTTTTGGTTAGCAGCCACTGTGCCACCAAAGCTTTGTCATGTCTTGCCCTTTGCTGTGTTGCATCTGTCAGTTCACAAATGAGTTCACCTGTGACCTCATCCTGGATGTTAACCAACTATGATTTCCTGATGAATAGGATTTTCCTTAACCTCTTGCTACTGTCCAGGTTAAAATCAAATATCTCTGGAAGCCACAGAGTTTAAAGAGTGAAAATTCTTTCTTTTCTAAAAAAAATAACATTTTTTTCTAATTATAGAAATAACATGTTTATTGTTGAAAAATTGGAAAATTATCAAAGTATAATGAAAAGAAGAAATACTCACAATCCCACTACCTGGGATTCTTTCTTATAGCTTTCCTGTGCAGGACAGGACATTTTGGACATCTGGCTGTTTCCCCACCTCCACAATGAGCATCTGAGGCTTGGCTGCTGCTGCTACTGGATATAATATATCCCAGCAGAAAAGGAAATAGCACCTGAGTCCAACCCACCAACATGTACTTCCCCCGCCCCCATTAAAAGAAGAATTTTTTCTGATGGAGTAGGGTGGCTCTGAACCCAAACTGCACAAAAAAAAAAACAACAGAGCAACGGACCAGCTGAAAGAAAAATTAATAAGTGAGGTAGTGTCAAGAATATATAGATAGGGGACATCTAGGTCAATTGGCATAACAAAGTTTAAGAAAATGCTCTGCATCCCACTTTGGTGAGTGGCGTCTGGGGTCTTAAAAGATAGTGAGTGGCCATCTAAGATGCATCAATTGATTCCAACCCACCTGGAGTAAAGGAAAATGAAGAACACCATGGACACAAGGAAAGCAGTAGCCCAAAAGATAGAAAGAGCCACATAACCAGAGACTTCATCAGCCTGAGACCAGAAGAACTAGATGGTTCCTGGCTACCACAATGACTGCCCTCACAGGTAACACAACAGACAGTCCCTGAGGGAGCATGAGAAAAGTGGGGTGCACAACTCAAATTCTAATAAAAAGACCAGACTTAATGGTTTAATTGAGACTGGAGGGACCCTGGAAGACATGGCCCCCGGGCTCTCTGTTAGCCCAAAACTAAAACCATTCCCGAGGCCAACTCTTCAGACAAAGATTAGACTGGACTATAGGACATAAAATGATACTCATGAAAAGTGTGCTTCTTGAGTGTGCTCAAGTAGATACATGAAGTTAAATGAGCAGCTCTCGTCCACAGGCAAGATGAGAAGGCAGAGAGGGTCAGGACCTAGTTGAATGAACACTGGAAATCTGGGGTGGAAGGGAAGAGTGTGCTGTCACAATAAAGGGAAAGCAAGTAGGGTCACAAAACAATGTATGTATAAATTTTTGTATGAGAGACTAACTTGAATTGTAAACTTTCACTTAAAGCACAACAATTAAAAAAAAAAAAGAATATATACAGAATTCCCTCAAGTCATTAAGAAAAAGGCAAAAGATTTTTACAGAAAAGTACACACAAATGGCCCATATAAATGAAAAGATACTTATCTTCATTGATAATCAGGGAAATTAAAAATCACCCACCAGACTGGCAAAAATTGAGACGTCTCACAATACCAAGATGTAGAGCAACTGAACTCCTATACATTCATGATGGTAAAACTGAAATAATCCTATAATTATATAACTTAAAGAGACTTTTATACCAGTGTATCAGCAGATGTGTACAAAAAGTTCACATTCTTGTTTCTAACAGCAAAAAATTGGAGACAACCCAAAATGTCCTTCAATAATGGAATATTATTACAGCAATGAAAAGAAATGAATTTGAGTGACAAACATGAATCTTAGAAACATATTTTGAGGGGAAAAAGTAAGTTGAGCACTTACTATAGTCCAGACATTGTTCCATGTGCCTTACATGTATTATTTTATTCAATTCTTACAGCCCTATGAGATAGGTATTATTAATAGCCCCATCTTACACACGAGGAAACTGATTCAGAGAGTTATTAAGCAACTTGCCTATGGTTATAGGGCTAGTAAGTAGTGGCCATGGAGTCCCCGGGTGGTGCAAGCAGTTAATGTGCACGGCTGCTAACTGAAAGCCTGGAGGTTTGAATCTACCCAGCGGCCCCTTCCCGTATGTGTCTTGTCAATTTGTCATACCGTGGGGGCTTGCATGTTGCTGTGATTCTGGAAGCTATGCCACTGGTATTCAGATACGAGCAGGGTCACCCATGGTGAACAGGTTTCAGCTGAGCTTCCAGACTAAGACAGACTAGGAAGAAGGACCCGGCAGTCTACTTCTGAAAAGAACTGCTGGTGAAAACCTTATGAATAGCAATGGAACACTGTCTGATATATTCCCAGAAGACCAGCCCCCCAGGCTGGAAGGCACTCAAAATATAACTGGGGAAGAGTTGCCTCCTCAAAGTAGAGTTGACATTAATGACATGGATGGAGTCAAGTTTTCAGGACCTTATATTTGCTGATGTGGCATGATGCAAAATGAGAAAAAACAGCTGCAAACATCCATTAATAATTGGAACGTGGAATGTATGAAGTATGAATCTAGGGAAATTGGAAATTGTCAAAAATGAAATGGAACGCATAAACATCCATATCCTAGACATTAGTGAGCTGAAATGGACAGGTATTGGCCATTTTGAATCGGACAATCATATGGTCTACTATGCCAGGAATGACAACTTGAAGAGGAATGGCAATGCCTTCATGATCAAAAAGAACATTTCAAGATCTGTTCTAAAGTATAACACTATCACCGATAGGATAATATCCATACGCCTACAAAGAAGGCCAGTTAATACGACTATTATTCAAATTTACGCACCAAGAATGAAGAAATTGAAGATTTTTACCAGCTTCTGCAGTCTGAAATTGATCGAAGATGCAATCAAGATGCATTGATAATTACTGGTGATTGGAATGCATAAGTTGGAAATGAAGAAGAATCTGTAGTTGGAAAATATGGCCTTGATGACAGAAATGATGCTGGAGAGAGATCACATGATAGAATTTTAGAAGACCAATGACTTCTTCATTGCAAATACCTTTTTTCACTAACATAAACGGTGACTATACATGTGGACCTCGCCAGATGGAATACACAGGAATCAAATAGCCTACATTTGTGGAAAGAGACAATGGAAAAGCTCCATATTATCAGTCAGAAGAAGGCTGGGGCCGACTGCGGAACAGACCATCAATTACTCATATTCAAATTCAAGTTGAAACTGAAGAAAACTAGAACTAGTCCATGAGAGCCAAAGTACAACCTTGAGTATCTACCACCTGAATTTAGAGACCATTTCAAGAATAGATTAGATGCGTTGAACACTAATGACCGAAGACCAGACTAGTTGTGGGATGACATCATACATGAAGAAAGCAAGAGGTCATTAAAAAGACAGGAGGGAAAGAAAAGACCTAAATGGATGTCAGAAGAGACTCTGAAACTTGCTCTTGAATGTCAAGTAGCTAAAGCAACAGGAAGAAATGATAAAAGTAAAAGAACTGAAGATTTCAAAGAGCGGCTCGAGAAGACAAAGTAAAGTATTACAGTCACATGTGCAAAGAGCTGGAGATAGAAAACCAAAAGGGAAGATCGTGCTCAGCATTTCTCAAGCTGAAAGAACTGAAGAAAAAATTCAAACCTCGAGTTGCAATAGTGAAGAATTCTATGGGGGAAAATATTAAATGACGCAGGAAGCATCAAAAGAAGATGGAAGGAATACAGAGTCATTATACCAAAAAGAATTAGTTGACATTCAGCCATTTGAACAGGTAGCACACAATGAGGAACTGACGGTACTGAGGAAAGAAGTCCAAGCTGCACTGAAGGCACTGGTGAAAAACAAGGCTCCAGGAATTGACGGAATATCAATTGAGATGTTTCAACAAACGGATGCAGCACTGGAAGTGCTCACTTGTCTATGCCAAGAAATTTGGAAGACAGTTACCTGGACAACTGACTGGCAGAGATCCATATTTATGCCTATTCCCAAGAAAGGTGATCCAACCAAATGTGGAAATTATCGAACAATATCATTAATACCACATGCAAGTAAAATTTTGCTAAAGATCGTTCAAAAGCAGCTGCAGCAGTATATCAGCAGGGAACTGCCAGAAATTCAAGCCCAATTCAGAAGAGGACATGGAACCAGGGATATCACTGCTGATATCGGACAGATCCTGGATGAAAGCAGAGAATACCAGAAAGATGTTTACCTGTGTTTTATTGACTGTGCTAAGGCATTCGACTATGTGGATCATAACAAATTATGGATAACATTGTGAAGAATGGGAATTCCAGAACACTTAATTGTGCTCATGGGGAACCTGTACATAGATCAAGAGACAGTTGTTCGGACAGAACAAGGGGATACTTCGTGGTTTAAAGTCAGGAAAGGTGTGCGTCAGGGTTGCATCCTTTCACCATACCTACTCAATCTGTATGCTGAGCAAATAATCCAAGAAGCTGGACTATATGAAGAAGCACGGGGCATCAGGATTGGAGGAAGACTCATTAACAACCTGTGTTATGCAGATGACATAATGTCTCTTGCTGAAAGTGAAGGGGACTTAAAGCACTTACTGATGAAAGATCAAAGACCAAAGCCTTCAGTATGGATTACACGTCAACATAAAGAAAACAAAAATCCTCATAACTGGACCAATAAGCAACATCATGATAAACGGAGAGAAGACTGAAGTTGTCAAGGATTTTCTTTTACTTGGATCCACAATCAACACCCATGGAAGCAGCAGTCAAGAAATCAAAAGATGCATTGCATTGGGCAATTGCTGCAAAAGACCTCTTTAAAGTGTTGAAAAGCAAAGATGTCATCTTGAGGACTAAGGTGTGCCTGACCCAGGCCATGCTGTTTTCAATCACCTCATATGCATGCAAAAGCTGGACAATGAATAAGGAAGACCAAAAAAGAATTGACGCCTTTGAATTGTAGTGTTGGCGAAGAATATTGAATATACCATGGACTGTCAAAAGAATGCACAAATCTGTCTTGGAAGAAGTACAACCAGAATGCTCCTTTGAAGCAAGGATGGTGAAACTACGCCTTGCATACATTGGGCATGTTGTCAGGAGAGATCAGTCCCTAGAGAAAGACATCCTGCTTGTTAAAGTAGAGGGTCAGCAAAAAAGAGGAAGACCCTCAACGAGATGGACTGACACAGTGGCTGCAACAATGAGCTCAAGCATAACAAGGATTATGAGTATGGTGCAGGACAGGGCAGTGTTTTGTTCTGTTGTTCATAGGGTCACTATGAGTCGGAATCGACTTGATGGCACCTAACAACAACAACAGAGGCACCTTGGAAGAAAGGCCTGGTGATCAATCTACTTCTAAAAACTCAGCCATTGAAAACGCTATGGAGCATAGTTCTACTCTGATACACATGGGTCACCATGAGTCAGAAATGACTCGATGGCAACTGGTCTGGGCATACCAGGAGCTGTGAAAAAGTAGCAGGACAGACCTAGAAAAGGGGGACAATGGCCTCCCTTTGAGTAAAAATAAAAGTCAGTGTTTTAGACAACAGTGACAAGTGACAACGGTTCTTAAATGGGAGGAATATTTTTTTAACCCTTGTTCTGCTTAAAAAAAAAAAAAATCAAACCCACTGATGTTGAGTTGATTTCGACTCATAGCAACCCTATAGGAGAGAGGAGAACTGCTCCATAGGATTTCCAAGGAGGAGCTGGTGGATTTGAACTGCCGACCTTTTGGTCAGCAGCCAAACACTTAACCACTGCGCCAGCAGGGCCCCGTAGGAACTTATATTACTTTTACTGTACTTTACAATACATGGTGGTACTTCATTTATTCATAATTAGCAAGATAAATGAATAGTTCTCCTAGACAACTAAATTGTTCAGATCACTAAAGGATACCCTTCTAGCACCAAAATATGTTTAACTATTAGTTAAATACCCATTGCCACTGAGATGATTCCAACTCATAACGACCCTATAGGATAGAGCAGAAGTGCCCCGTAGGGTTTCCAAGGAGTGGCTGGTGGATTGGAACTGCCAACATTTTGGTTAGCAGCCAAGTTCTTAACCATTGCACCAAATGGAGCCCTGGTAGCACAGTGGTTAAGCATTCTACTGCTAACTAAATGTTTAGCACCCTAGAGCTCCAAGGGAGACAATATCTGGCAATCTTCTCCCATAAAGATTATAATCTAGAAAACCCTATGAGGCAGTTCTACTGTGTCACATAGGATTGCTATGAGTCAAAATCGACTTGACAGCACACAACAACACTGGTTAAATATTTCCAACGGAAACACACTTCCCTGCCTTCCTATGCAGTTTAACCTTTCCTTGATGATCTGAGATCATCTTTATTAATGTCAATGATGGTCCATGCTATGATTCCTTTAGAGATGTCTTCAAGAATTCCTGAAGTAAATGGTGATGCTTGCCCCCATTGTTCAGATTAACGATATACAGACATTTATATGCTCCTTTCCTATATCATCCTCACCTAAAACTCCATTTATCTGGCTAGCCTGGATTCCTTGTGGTCCCCCAAATACACATTCATTGGTGTTCCTCTGAGTTGTCTTCATCCTGGGTACCAAACCCCAACTCTGCATATTGAAAATCTTGCCATTTTCAAGCCCAGCTTAGAATCATCTCATCCACGAAACCATTTTTGATCCCTTCCAGTCAAGAGGAGTATCCCCCTCCGCTGAGACACCTGAGGAGTTTGTCCATTCTCTCATTTATCATTATCCCCTGGCATTTGTTTAATGCTTTGCAATTTCCAGACAATGTTTGCACACAGAATCTTCAATGATCCTAACAATAGTCTGTTATCATTTTACACAGGAATAAACAGGCTCATAAGAGGCACAATCCCAGACCAGAACTCTTTAAAGTTCCCCCTTCTTCACTTCCAGCACTGCTTGACAATTGACCATCCATGGGTGAATTCTTTTATTAAAGAGTAGATGCAAATCATTTTGACCCTAATGGGAAATGTCCTAACAGTTTCCACTGCTTGTTGAATGCCTAGCGTTCTTAACAGCATGGAATACTGTGAATTAAAAGACTACTTCTGAAGTTCGTATCTTAGATGTCATTAAGCAATTCCACCTCAGTACACTCAAATTCCATTAAAGGAGTGGAGTCATGAGATAAAGTCAATCCTTCACCAGCCTCCAACACCGAGGACTGATTTAAACCAGTGATCCCCGAACCTGGCTCAGCAGCAAAATTGCTGAGGAGTATTCAAACATATGCATGCTTGGCCCAGGTCCAGAGTTCCTGAATCCGAATCTCTAGATATATATATTTTTGTTTCTTTTGTTTTTCAGAGTTTCCATCATGATTGCAATGATTAGTCAGGCTTAGAAAGATTGGGTTAATCCATTTATCTGGATGTGTTTTCTATAATTACTAATGAGTAATCTAATTTATATGTTCATAGCAGAAAGGGCAGAACTTTTTCTTAGGAAAAAAATTACAGGCATTTCTTAATCTCATTTGTCATGCTAACCACTCTGGATTACTTACTGCAACTTAGCCTCTCTGTTCATCTCATGAAACTGGACTGAACAAGAATAGAATCATGGTCAGGTACAGAGCAGGTTGGTATCTGAACAGGTGCACAACAAATATATTTGACTTATTTATTCTTCTTTTCCCTTCCATTAGTTCAGATGATCAAGAGTAGACTCTTGGTGGGAGACTATTTCTAGGCTTGTGAATTTCTTACTCACTGCGGAAACTGTTGCAACTTGGTAACATGGACTTATTCTCTTCCATTTCAGCACTGAAAGTCTATAAGAAGCAAAACAACAGAGAGCCATTAGTGGAGTTTTCATCCCTTGTCATCAAAATCCCTTTCTCTACTGCACACACCACACCTGACCTCACGCCCTCTGTTGGTCCCCATTCTCCCTGCCACAAACCTAAAGCAGCTAATATGGTTTGAATTGTGTCGTAAAAAATGTGTTGTAAATCCTAACCTCAAATGTGCAGCCCAGGTGGCACAGTGGGTAAGAGCTCGGCTGCTAACCAAAAGGTCGGCAATTTGAATCCACCAGCTGCTCCCTGGAAACCCTATGGGGTTTCTCTGTCCTGTAGGGCCATTATGAGTCAGAATCAACTTGATGGCAACGGATTTGGTTTCAGGTTTTATGCCTGTGGTTATAATCTCATTTGGGAATGGGTTGTCTTTGTCATATTAATGAGGTAGCATTAGTGTAGGGTATATTTTGAGTCAATCTCTTCCGAGATATAAAAAGAGCAGATAAGGACAAGAAAAAAAGCAGAGATGGAGGAAAAGAGATGGGGTAACATAGATGCCAAGACACACAGAAATTTCCAAGGAACCAGGAAGCAGAAACTGAAGAGAAAAGGACCTTACTCAAGACCGGACAGAGACGGAAAGCCTTCCCCTAGAGCCGGCACCATGAATTTGGACTCCTAGCCTCCTAAACTGAGAAAATAAATTCGTTTCTTAAAGCCATCCACTTGTGGTATTTCTATTATAGCAGCACTAAATAACTAAGACAGCAGCCATTGGGAAAGTCCTGGGGAACAGCAAGTACACTACCACTGTTAGACCATGTAGGGGAAACAAGTATAGGAAAAATGAAAAGAAAGCCAAAACGTGGCATAAAAATAAGGGAATGTATATTCCAAGGTAAAATACATCTATCTGTTCAACAGACTTTAATGCCCTGCTTACTACAGGTTAGGCACTGAACTAGGAGCTGTGGATATATCATCAAAGAAGACAAATATAGGCAGATGCTCTTGTAATTAAGAATACACAAGTTATTTTAAAAAGTTATACATACTAAAGTTTATTCATAGATCAAATAAATGATCTGTTTTATATGAGTTAATTTCTGTAAAGTGCTTAGAACTGTGCCTGGTACATGGTAAGCATTTGATGTATGTCAACTTTTGTTATAATTATCATTATATGACCGTCTGTAGACAAAGAGTTGTGCATATGGCCATGCAGATCGTTTAAGGTAGCATCTATTTGAAATAGCTCATTTCTCCTAGGGCTTGAACCAGCGTCTTCTTTGTTCAAAGTTGATACAATTGGTACTAACTACTTCATTGAAAGATGCTGAGACAAAGACTAGATTACACTTTGCATCTGAACTTTAACAAGGACGTTCCCAATCTGTAGGACATTTTCTTCATAAACTGTATTTGCAGTTTCTTATTTCCAGAAAAAAAAATTCCTCACCTTTACCATATTCAGTACCTGGAGGTCACAGTAGGGCCCTGCTCTCCCCTTTCCCTCCAAGAACTTGGAAATAAATTAGATAACTTTGTTGTTGTTGTTAGGTGCCCTCCAGGTGACTGGGGATTAATAGTCTAGTAAGAGTTGCCATGTGCAGTAGATAAAAACCAGCTCAATCCAGAAGCTACTTCGAAAAAAGTCAGGATGTGTTGCAAGGTTAGAAATCAGTAGGCAAAGCTTTTGAAATGAATGTGAAAGAAAGTGTTAACTTAATCAGTAGGGATAACATAAAGAAAGAATGTGTGGATAAGAAGCAGATGGTCTGCACAGAGTATGGAAACGTGGACCCAGTGGCAAGAGTTCGGCAGTGTTTTTCCAGCTCTGTCCAGAAGTGAGCAACACCTGTCCTGAGGGATGTCAGCGGTGTGTTCCTAGGGAAGTGTTCCCTATTCTGGGGCACGAAGCCTGGCACAAGGAAGATATACAATAAATACTAGTTGAATAACCAAGCAAATGACTATCCATCACTCTTTATAGACACTCAGCTCCACCCAGGACCCTTATCTTCATGAAACACTGGAGAACACAAGGATTTCAGTCAGATGGGGAGCTAGTTACTCACTGCAAATTCATGAATTGGAAAATCTGAGTGCGTGAATATGAACAGCACTTTATTGGGAGTTTGGTGTAGTTGGTCTTCCTGAGTCAGATCAACTCTAGACGTCTGTCAAAACCGTTTTCTGCAATGTAGGGACCTTGCCAGTAACGCCTCTGTGAGGAACCGTGTAAACTGCCTTCTGATCTTTCTGTACAGTGTGTCTCTCATTGCAAGACTCATTTAGGAAGAACAGACACGCTCATCACAAGGCCAGAGGTGCACATATGCATGCAGTATCTCCTTGTGAACACAATTTAATTTTAAAGGTTGAAGAGAGTCTGAGGTATACAGTGTATAATGTAAAGTCCTCTGTAAGACAGTTCTCTCTTTTGAGTTACAAAGCTGAAAGATGTATTATCTCTCAAAAGCACAGGATTTGGGTAGACAGACTCAGGTTGGAATCATGGTTTAATCACGATGTCTTAGTTATCTAGTGCTAGTGTAACAGAAATACCACAAGTGTATGGCTTTAACAAACAGAAATTTATTTTCTCACAGTTTAGGAGGCTACAAGTCTGAATTCAGAGCGCTTCAGCTTCTGCTTCCTGGTTCCTTGGAGATCTCCATGTGTCTTGGCATCTATCTTACTCCATCTCTCCTCTGTTCGTTCGTTTAATCTCTTTTATATCTCAATCAGAAGAGATTGACTCAAAATACACCCTACACTGGTCCTGCCTCATTAATATGACAAAGACAACCCATTCCCGAATGGGATTATAACCACAGGCATAGAGGCTAGGATTTACAACACATATTTTAGGGGACATAATTCTATCCATAACACTTGACCACTTGTGTGCACATGAACATCTGGGTTAATATGTGTTTTAATTTGGAGTCGGGGACAACAGTGGCTTCATCATGGGATTGAGAACAGCTTCTTCTTTATACAGTGCCTGGCAGACCCAATACATGGCAGCTATTCTAAGTAATGTCATCTCTTAGCCCTCAGAGTTGTGCTAAAGGGGATTGCGTTATTTGCATCCCCTCCCCCTACCCAAATCCCCCAATCATCCTGATGGCTTTGGCTCCCTCTAGGGATAACTTAGGTGTTTTTCATGGATGTGAATGAATGCTTAACTTTGAAAGTACACCGGAATTTGCAATATTGGGGGCTTGGCATCCTTTAAACATTTTCAAGTTCCTAATGTTGTTGGCAACAAATACAATAAAATTTCAGTTAAAGGGATAGGTTATGCAATGAGGATGTTTCTATTTAATTTTAAATTGGCATAGTAATAACTTCTCAAATAAATATTCACTTCCTGGGGCCTGCAGCCTGAGGTCCCCTCAGTCTTCTCTTTAATGGTCTTGCAGGCAAACTATATCCTTACAAATGGTATTTTTTCACTTATGATTAAGTTTCTATGATTGTGGCCACAAGAGAGTCTTAAAAGTGACATCACTGACCAGGGGGTGAGGGGAACACACATATATATCCTTATATTCTTTCTCTCTCCATTGCAGTGCCTGCTCCCTGCTGCCTCCAACACTTATTGGTCAGTAATTTGCTGCACACCTAGATGCAGGCCCAGACCAGGTGCTGGAGCTACAGACATGAATAAGCCATGGTCCCTGTCCTAGGGGTGCTCTCTGCCTAGACTAGCCCCCAAACACCTAGGCTCATTGTTACCCTGACTCCCTCCCCTCCCTCCAGAGCCCTAACCTTTGTGCCCAATGAACCCTGGCTGAAGGCTATTACATTTTGTATTCTCCACAGGCCTCAGCACAGAGCTGTACTCTCAGAATATGAGTTAAAACCCTACCTGGGTCTCCTGGCTCCAGTCAAGCCTACTTATTTGGTATTTGCCAATCTCTCTTTGCCTCTCTGATCAAGTCATTCTAACCATCCCAAAGGCCTCCCTCCTGCCAATTCATACTCATCACAAATTGAGATCAGATTAAAAACTCACATCCTTAGAAGATCAACCATTGGCTAATCTTAACAAGATTGATTAAATCTGCCCCCCCACCCCCACCCCCACACACTTTACTGAGATCACTGATATCGGGTTACTTCTGGCAATCAGGTTGTAGAGCAGTTTCTACAGGCTTCAGTGGTTAAGAGTTCGGCTGTTAACCAAAAGGTCAGCAGTTCAAATCCAACTGGCGCTCCTTGGAAACCCTATGGGGCAGTTCTACTCTGTCCTACAGGGTCGCTATGTGTCAGAATTGACAGCAACGGGTTTGGTGTTTGGAGTTTTTTTGCAGTTTGGGTCAGACTTTTTATGGTTAATAATTCATTTTGTGGTTAAGAAAAATCAGAGTAAGAAGTCTGTTATTCAATTTTCCTATTCAATACACTTAACACATCAATTATGTCAGGTTTGTGGGCAGGGAGGAGGGGGAGCACCATTCCTTTTGTGTGTGTGACCAAGCTACCACCGACTTTGGTTGAAATCCTGGTTTTATTTTATTAAATGTATTTTTATTTCCATGTGTTGATAAAGTATCATTTCTAATATAACACTGTTAAATATATACACTAACCGGAAAAAAAACCCCTCACATCCTCTGAAGTAATCTTTCTTGGTCCACTACACACCACTGTTGTAATAAATTTACATACAGTTAAATATTATGAATTCATTTTGTATTAAGACTTTTTTTTTTTTTTTTTTACTATTTATAAGTTGTTTCAGAAATGTGTGAACGATTTGTCTCCACAATTAGATTTTGCAAATAGTTTTTTTACGTAAAAAGAGTACACAGTACATTTTAAGTTCCTTGGGCACCATGGTTAAGTGCTTTGCCACTAACCACAAGGTCGGGCATTAAAACCCATCAGATGCTACATGGGAGAAAGATATGGCTGTCTGCTTCCATAAAGATTACAGCCTTGGAAACCCTATGGGACAGATTTACTCTGTCCCATAGGGTGACTATGAATGGGAATCAACTCGACAGCAATGGGTTTGGTTTCTTTTTTGCCTGTTTTAGGATCAAAGATTGTTCTGTTTCCTCAAGGTGTCTAAAAATAATAGCAATAACAATAATTACAGATACTTATATGTGCCAAACACTATTCTATGCACTTTATATGTATTGATTCTGTTAGTCTCACAACAGACCTAAGACAGTATTATCCTCATTTTATAGATGAGGAAACTGAGGTTCAAAAGGTAACCTGTTTGAGATCACCAAGTTAGTAAATGGCAGAGCTAGGATTCAACTCCATATGAGCTGGCTCTGAAGTCCACACAATTAACCTCATTAAGATGCATTCTACAAGTGTTGGAAATAGTATATACTCAAAAAGTACTTAATTAGTAACTAAAAGTTTGGGGATCCCCTTTGGTAGTACAAGAGGATGGAAAGAAAGATTTACTTTCTGCAGTTCAGTGTGGTCCTTGACAATCTGGAGAGTCAGGTTATTCATGACCATGGTATCTGTTATGGATTGAATTGTGTCCACCAAAAATATGTGTTGTAAATCCTAACCTCTATGCCTGTAGTTACAATCTCATTTGGGAATGGGTTCTTTGTTATCTTAATTAGGCAGGATTAGTGTAGGATGTGTCTTGAGTCGATCTCTTTTGATATATAAAAGAGATTAAACAAGCAAGTGAGCAATCAGAGATGGGGGAAGACTGATGCCAAGTCACATGGAACAAGAATACAAGCTGAAGAGACAAGGACCTTCCCCCAGAGCCGACATAGAAAGAAAGCCTTCCCCTAGAGCCAGCATCCTCAGTTTGACTTCTAGCCTACTAAACTGTGAGAAAATAAATTTCTGTTGGTTAAAGTCACCCACTTGTGGTATTTCTGTTATAGCGGCACTAGATAACTAGGACAGTATCTAAAGGAGGGGCAGCTTCTTGACTTACCAAGGATTCCAGCTGGTTCCTCCCTAGGATGTTTTCTGAAGCAGTTTTAAAGGCAGCAACAGTAGGGTCCTCATTGCTCACCAGGTGAATTTCTTTCAAATTACCAACCACCTGCTTATTTAGGAAGTATAACCTGATAGTGCTCACAATGATCTCTGTACACAAATCCAGAGGAAACTGGAAGATCCCAGAGCTTAGGGCTGGAATTGCGACTGCCTTAATGTCCAGGTTTGTACAGTTGACATAATCTAGAATATTTATAATGGCCATTTTCAGCTCTTCAATGCATTTCTGTCCATCCCTCGCTATCCACTGAGGCCCAACAGCATGGATGATCTCTTTGCAGGGAAGCCTGCCTGCTCTCGTGATGGCTATCCTACTAGTTCGTACTTTACCATATCTGCCAATAAAGCGTCTGCTATCCTCTTCGATTTCAGGGCCACCAGCTCTCACCAGGGCCAGGGCCAGGCCTCCCATATGTTGGAGGTGTTCATTGGCTGCATTCACCACAGCATCAACAACATGTCTGGTGAGGTCATCCTTCCAGACCGATACTGCTACCTGAGAAGTCAGCATTTTTCTGAAGACTTGCCGAGATTTGATGTGACCTTCCAGGGCTGGAGAGACCACAGTAGAGATACAATCAAACTTATCCTGGAGGATTTCACACAGCTGACTCTGATGATTTTTAAATATTTTGAAGTCATTGTCAGTAACAGAAATCTGCCAACTATAGTTTTCATTGAGAGTGTCAATTTCTGGAAAAGGAGAGAAGATAAAAAATAAAGAAATGAGCAAAGATGTAATTCCACTTACACTAGAAGACTGAATTTCCTATTTGCAGAAGAGAGATTAACTCCCTCTAGTACCCTTCGTGATTCTTCTAGACATATAACTAGACCACAGATACCCAAGAGTTTTCAATGGTAGGTCCCCTGTAAAGTGCTTAGTCTTTTGCCTGGTGTGTAGTACCAAACCCATTGCCATCAAGTTGATTCCAACTCATAGCGACCCTATGGGACAGAGTAGAACTGCCCTACAGGGTTTCCAAGGAACGGCTGGAGGATTCGAATGCCAGCCTTTTGGTTAGCAGCTGCACTCTTAACCACTGCACCACCAGGGCTCCAGCATGTAGTAAGTACTCAATAAATGGTAGTTACTATGACACAATGATAGTGATGAGAAACCTGTGTTTATAGGGGAGGCTGATGCATTTTTTAAATCTATGTAAAAATGGCGAGTTTGGGAGGACCCATGCTTAAGGAACAAGTATTAGAAAGGATTTAATTATAAGTCAAAAATATATGGAGAGTTTATTCATAACTCTTTTGATTTTTCAGTGTCAGTGCTTGGATTCTCCTAGAAGCGGATCCTGAGACATGCGTTTGAGTGGAGTAGTTTATTTGGGAAATCAGTTGCCACTGAGTCAAAAAACACCAGGTGGAGTAGAATGTGGTGGAATGGGAAACGAAGACAGGGAAAGGAAAGTAATAAATAAAGAGTGTGTTACTGACTACTGATGGAAAGGTTGGAGGTTCGAGCCTACTTAGAGATACCTCTTAAGAAAGGTCTGGCAATCCACTTCCAAAAAATCAGCCATTGAAAATCCTTTGGAGCAGTTCTATTCTGACACATATGGAGTTGCCATGAATGACTGACTTGACAGAAATTGGAAGTAAATGGACCTTAACTCCACTGAGGAACCTTAGGAGCTAGTGTAGATCATTTGTCTCAGAGAGCTTTACCACCACAGGGGTAAAAAGAACAAAAAAACCAAACTCACTGCCGTTGAGTCGATTCTGACTCATAGAGACCCTATAGGACAGAGTAGAACTACCCCATGGGGTTTCCAAGGAGAGCCTGGTGGATTTCAACTGCTGATCTTTTGGTTAGCCACTGAGCTCTTAACCACTACGCCACGGGGCTCCAAAGTGGTAAAGGAGATGGGGTATTTATCCAACTTCTATCAGTCACCGGTTGAGGGCTGCTCCTGGGAGCACTGAGCCAGCAAATGGGGGAGCACTGGCAGAAACTGCTACCGTGAGTAATTCTTCCTAATACTCGAGCACAATTTTAATGGGATTAAAACTGATTGAGTAAAAGTAATCTACTGTATGTGGCAGACAAGATGTGCTGCTCAGATCTGCCTTCACTTTGGTGATGAAGGGGGAAAGATCATTATCTGACGGCCTCCAGCTGTCAGGACCCTCCTAACAGCTTTCGATCCAAAGTCCCACTATTATCCGGGTGGCCCCCATCAGTGCCTAAGAAAGGACATTAATGCCCAACATGGGAGTCCTCTGATGAGCAGTCCTGGGATGGTAGAAACTTTGTCAGGTTTTCATTGCATGTGATGTCTGTGCCTGCCCAGCCCTGCTTCCTCCCTTTTCCTTTCACAATAAACCTTTGCACTTCCAACTCTGTCTCAGCTTCTACTTCCTGGAGAACCCAGCCCGTGACACTGTATTTCACGGAGTCTGAGATATCGTTATTATCTGCCACTGGAAAAGGAAAAATGATGCTAATTAAACCATGGCACACCATCGATTGATGGGGGTAGTTTTATTTCAGAGATGTTAAAATGTGAAAAAATGTGCATCCTTAAATAGATGAAATGTGGAAATTAGTTACATCTTATTTGAACTACCTTTTCTAATTTGAGCCGTGTAAGAAAAGCTCTGGTGGCCTCAATTACCCAGTGGAAAAAACAAGCTAGTAGTCAGATCTTACTGGCCTGACCTTTGGTTGAAAATCTCAGTGGATCATCCCATAGGATCCAGCAGGTTCCCTTTGACACTAATAGTTGAGCAAGGGGACTATAAGTGGGTCACCACGCCTGGACAGTTTCAGCTATAAAGCTATTGTCAGAAGAGTCCCACACACTGAGGTGAAAGGTAAGGATCAGAGGGGACCCTAAGAGAACATGCCTCCTGGCGCCCCAGTGCTTCTGAAGCAGTGCCCTTTCTGAAGCATGTGCTGGGGTGTCCAGAGTTCCTGCAATAACGCACCTGAGCGCTTGTGGGGGAGACATTCACCTTCTGTATTCCCCTTTTTCCACTGGGGCAAGATCTGAGCAAAGCTTTTCTGAAACAAGAGTGAGAGTGAGGCGATCCTACCTGGCTTCTCATCAGAAGCTGCTGCTCCAGCACCCTATGAGAAACGAGAATGGTTAAAAAAAGAACTGAAACCAAATGACTGCAGATTACTGTAACAAAATAGCATAATAAACAAAAAGAACAGAAACCCTGCTAAAAGCACTAGGTTGGGGCAAAGGTGCTTTTGCATTTGTGTATCTGAAACCTTTGAAATACTAAATATTACAGCACACACTGACCCCGCCCCACTTCCCTAGGACCCGAAGCACTTCGATTCAGGATGAGATGAAGGGCTGCAGTTTAACAATGTCCAAAGGTCACAGAACAAAGTGATCCAAAGACTGGTGGCCGAGACTGACCTCCAATCTCCAAAGACCTGGAGAGTGTCTCTAGACAGAGGCCATGAGGACATGGACCTCATCGCCTACCCCTACCATCCACCAGTAAGGACCCACTCTCAATTGCCTATCTCACGGCACAAGCTTTAATGTGGAACTTTCAGGTTTAACAATCGAGGTGCCTCTTCTCTAGTCCCTTGTTTATATTCCTCCCCTTCACGCTCCTTCTCCATCCTGCAGAAGCCAAATTTGTGAATGAGTGGACAGAATCAACAGCATACTGAGATGATTTTTAAAAAATGACCCATCCTCATGTTGACACTGTTGATTAGATTAGCATATTCCTGATTTACTATTTCCCACATGGTGCAACTGAAACACAGCAAGGAGGAAACTTCTGTTGGGCTATTAAGCCCAAATGAGAATGCCAGGTGTAACCGAAACTGCCATATTTCTCGCTGTTATAGGAAGAACTATTCATGTGCTGATTCAGGTTTATGATTTACATACCTTTATGCTTTTTACCATGGAAGAGTTCATCCTCCAGGTTCCTAGGGTCTTTTAATGTCTGTACTTTCTTTTGCGTTTCTGAGTGTAGATTGATGTTCCCAGATATGGCAGCGCACTTCTAGAAATGAACAGAAGGGATGCAATAAGCAGCATGTAAGGGAATTTGGTAGGAATACACTGACAGACGACTGAACATGTCTGATCTCTAACAGTTCTCAGTTTCCCTGGTAAAGATTCACACATTGTTTTGCTATTATCACTGCTGTTTACCCTTTATCTTCTACATGAGAGGTTTCCGTTGAAATCAGTATGGCAGCTCAGAGAAGGGAGAGAGCTTATGCGATGGAGCAGGGAAAGCTTCATGGAGAAGGTGAGCCTAGAGCCAGGCTTTGAAGGTTGGAGCAGACTTTTACATATTTAGTAGAGGACGAAAAGACAGTGGTAAGACTGAGCACAGTGTTCGAAGAACAGTGAGGAACCAGGCTCACGAGTGAACGAAGACCACCGGAGGGTGTCTGAAGAAAGAGCAAACTGGACCTGCACCTGTGAGGAGTCTACATGACTGAGTTTGTGAGAAATAACCTTCACCAAATTAGAAAAGTGGATATTTGGTAAAAATCAAACACCAGAAAAAGTTATATTTTAATGATTTTCCATACAATAGGTAAGAATTAAAGAGTGTGACCGTTCAGAAGAATGATGATTAGAATACTTAAAGATACAGTTGCCCACACATATTGCTATCTTTAGGCCTCTGAAATGATTTCTAATGTCTTTCCAATAGAAGCATTTTGTAAAATTATCTACAGCATCCAAACCCGCTGCTGTCAAGTTGATTCTGACACATAGCAACCCTGTAGGACAGAGTGGAACCACCCCGTAGGGCTTCCAAGGCTGTAATCTTTGCTACATCTTTCTCCCGTGGAGCAGCTGGTGGGTTCGAACCACCAACTTTTCATGTAGCAGCCGAGAGCCTGAACCACTGTGCCAGCAGGTCTCCATGGGAGCACATTATTCTTAGTTGTTGAGGAAAAGCAGGAGGTCCAGTACAATCCTACAATGCAAGGACAAGAGGCATTTTTGCCTCCAGAGGGCACTGCTGCTTTCACAAAAGAAGGAAGACTTCTGTGTCTACTTTGGCTGTGGGCATCTGGTGGACTTTGCTTTAGATGTAGCTGCACTTGTTTCTATCTTCAGATCAGGCTCAATATCCCAGGAATACACTGGGCAGTGGTAGTGGCACCCATTTAACCCAAAGAAATTAGAAACAAGAGGCATATAGCCCAAGACACTCAATATGGTGGCCCACTTCTAGGAATGAATAGAAAGGACGCAATAAGCAACAAGACAGGGAATTTTAAAAGCAAAAACAATAACAACAGAAGCCTTCACAACTTTCCGTCACTGCTTCCTACACTGTTTCCTTCTCTTTACAGGCAGCCAAATTTCTACAGAGAGTAGTTGACTATCCTCCTGTCCCCCTGCCCACTCGGCCCACTCTAGTCTGGCTCCCGAATTCACCCCAGCACTCCTCTGAAAGGGCTCATCAGTGACCTCCAGATGGTTAACCCAATGGACTATCTGGTATCCTATTCTTCACTGCCCCCTGTCTATAATGTTTCATTCCTTGACTCCTGAACTCTGCTTTCTTGGCTCCATCCTTCTTTGGCTCTCCTGCTACCTCTCACTTTGCATTTACAGACCCTTCTCCTAGATTCCTTTCCATTGTCCAAGCTTTATCCTTTGCTCCAGGATTCTGCTTGATATGCACTTCTCATCTTATTCTGTGAACTCTCCAGGGGTGAGCTCATCCACTCCCATGGCTTCAACTCTCCAACTGTAAACATGACTCCCATACCTGTATCTCAGGCTATGGCTCTCCTGAGCCTGACACTTCAACTTCACTGGATACCACACAGACCCCTTAAACTCAGCCTCTGCAAAACTGAACCCGCTGTCCCCTCATCTCCACTTCCCCACACCCCAAAATCATGCTCTGTCTCCTGGATTTTACAATTCAGTGAATAATACACTATTTACCCACTCAAGTCAGATACCTAGGAACTGTCCTTGAATCTTCTCTTTTGTCCTGTATACAACTAGTCATTGGGTCCTGACCACTTAAATCGCTTTCACATATGGCCCTACCATGTTGCTCTCTCAGGGTCTGAGCCCCTCATGCCTCGGTGATGGCAATAGATTCGTCTTAAAGCTTTAAATGTATCAGATTTTACATTTTATTGTTTGATTAGTATGACATTTACATGATTCAGATTCAGAAGATGAAAAGGCTCCCTCAGACCCTACTCCCAACCATCTCACTGAATTCTCCTTCCAGTTTCTTCTGTATCCTTTCAGAAGTATATTTTACACACAAAAGGTAGCATCTTATATACTCTCTTCTGATCTTTCTTTACCCACTTAATGTATCCCAGAGATCTTTCTATATTAGCACATAGACAGCTTCCTCATTGTTCCTACCACTCATTGTATTCCATTGTATAGATACGCTAGAAATTATTGAACTCTTAGTCATCTACTTGTGGTCATTTAGGGGTCACCCAAACTTTTGCTATTATAAACAAGGCTGTAAAGGACAACCTTGTACATAGGTCATTTCACCTGGGTACTAATATATTGGTGGGGAAAATTCCTAGAATTAGAACTGCAGAACCATATGTTACATGCAATTATAATTCTGACAGTACTGCCAAATTGCCCTCCATAAAGACTGACCAATTTCCAGTCTTAGAGCAACATGCACGAACCTTACCTCTCCCCCCTGCCTCTAGTCATACCTGCTTGGAAATGGGTCCTCCACATTTTTGTCAGCACCGTCTTTCTAAGATGTAAAGCTGGCCTGTCACTCTTCTAAAATGCAAATCTGGAATGTCATGCTCCTGCTTCCCCTGCTCAACACCCTTCAATTTCTCCCCACTTATCTTTAAGACCTTTCCCCATCTCCACCTGTGCTGTCCAGTGTGGGCCACTAGGCACGTGTAGCTACTGAGCATTGGAATGTGGCTGGTCCGAACTCAGATGTGATCTGTCAGATTCACACTGGATTGCAAAGCCTTAGGATGACAAACAGAAGGGAAAATATTTCACTGATGAGTTATTAACATTGATTACATGTTGAAATGAATACATTTTCGATTTACAGAGGTAAATAACACATAACTAAAATTATTTTCACCTGTTTCTTGATACCTTTTAAAATATAGCTAGTAAAATATTTTAAATTACATATGCGGTTGGCATTTGCAGCTCCTGTTATATTTCTATTGGGCTATGCTCATTTAGATCCTTCCTCCCTGTCCCATCTCATCTGCTCCCAGCCCTCAGTGCTCCCTCTGTGCTTCAGACCACAGTGGTCCTTGTGCCTCAGGTACCCCCTGCCTGCTCCACACCCCTCACCCTCCGTACCTCACCCCCAACCCTCTTATTAAGATTCTGCTTGAAGCTTCCTCTTGGAGGTCTCCCAGAGATTCTAATTCTTTATTCAGAAGTCGGCCTCCCTTTGCCGGCCCTTGAGTTCAGGGCCTCCTCTCTCATCTTTATCCCTAGTACACACAGCAGCAAGCAGTTCAGTCCTGTTGGCCAAATGAAGACAGGAGGACAGAAAAGCCCCAAGAGTCAGGTAAAGGATAAACCTGGAGGGAAGTAACAGATAACATGTCATAAAAGCAGTTTAACAAATTTAAATTAAAAAAATCTGATACTTTTTTTAACCTGAATTCAGAGTGTAAACTATAGTTTAGCAGCAAACAATAGTAATAAGAACAAGACTTGAAAAGAATTACAAACACAGGAGAAACTTATTTTCTTCGACTTGGGCATCTGACCAGTGTACACCTTGGCACTGGGAGACCTGGCCCTGGGACCCCGGCTCTTGCCCACCTCCCGCCCGAGCCTGCAGGATATGAGACCCCAGAGTCTCAAGAAAGCGGCTCCTCCCAGCTCCCAACGACCCCAGGACCTACTCACCTGGCGGAAGAACACAGTCACAGCGACGACAACAAAAGGAGGAGGGAGAAGAGGCTCTGCCAGGAACAGGGAGGGGTCTCTAGGAAACGAAACTGAAACTTTGAGTCCCAAGTCCTCGGGGCGGGACACGCCCTCGCCTCAGTCCGTCCCCATCCGCGTCCGGAGCCCCACGCAGGCCGCCCGCAGAGCCATGGCCTCGGAGCCTTGCCCACCGTCCCCGCTCCTTGTGCGGGTGTCTGAGTCCGGGCCCAGGCTGCGCAGGAAGCTGGAGAGCTACTTCCAGAGCCGACGCTCGGGCGGGGGGGAGTGCACCGTGCGGGCCGTGGGCGACAGTGCCCCGGACACCTTCCGGGTGGAGTTCAGAGAAAGGGCAGGTGAGCTGTGGGCAGCAGGCGTGCGCGCCCAGGCTGGGGGTGCAAGGCTGTCCTGGGCCAGCCCCGCGGATTTCCAGGTAGAACCAGTTCACGCTGACCCAGGACACAGGGCTGGAGAAAGGATGGTACTGTCCGTGGGGGACCTGAACTGGGGGCTTCAGCTGCCAAGAGACTTAGCCCGACAGCCTAGGAGAGATACCCAGTCTAGGATCTCGTCGGACCACCCCTTAACGTCGGTGCTTGTCAATATTCTCGTCCCCACTCACTCTCTTCTCAGCTGTCCTAGGAAGCCACTTCCTGCCCATGGATGCCTCTCAGTAGCTGTCCTAGTAGTTCAGGCATTCCACTTAAAAGTGGAATGCATTGAATAGACAATAGATAAGTGGTATCTTGGGTGAAGGGTGAGGCAGTACACAATACAGGAGAAACTAGCACAACTTGTACAAGGAAGGGTCATGGAAGCCCCATAGACACATCCAAATTCCCTGAGGGACTGAGTTGCTGGGCAGAGGGCTGTGGGGACCATGGTCTCGGGGAACATCTAGCTCAATTGGCATGACACAGCTTGTAAATACAGTGCTCTACATTCTACCTTGGTAAGTAGTGTCTGGGGTCTTAAAAGCCTGTGAGCGGCCATCTAAGATACTGCACTGGTCTCATCCTTTTGGGAGCAAGGGAGAATGAGGAGAACAGGATACAAGGAAAAGATCAGTCCAAAGGACTGATTGTCCACAGCTACCAAGGCCTCCACCGGACTGAGTCCAGTACAGCTACATGGTGCCCGGCTACCACCACTGACTGCTCTGACCAGGATCACAACAGAGGGTTCTGGACAGAGCTGGAGAAGGATGTAGAGCATAATTCTAACCCACAAAAGAAGACCAGAATTACTGGCCTAAAGGAGACTGGAGAAACCCTGAGAGTATGGCCCCCAGACACCCTTGTAGCTCAGTGGTGAAGTTACCTCCGAGGTTCACTGTTCAGCCTGGGAGTGGACAGCCCCGTAAAACCAAATGAGACTAACGAGGTACAGGAGTCCAGTGACAAGGGCCAGAAAGCAGAAGGGGACAAGGAAGCTGGTGATAGGGAACCCAAGGTTGAGTAAGGATATTGTTGATGTGTTGTGAGATCCTTAGCCACTGTCATAGGGCAATGTTTGTCGTAACTGTTAAATGAGAAACTATTTTGTTCTGTAAGCCTTCATCTTAAGTGAGAATAACAGCACAATTCGAAGAGCATAGTCAATGTCACTGAGCTGTGCATGTAGAAATTTTTGAAATGGTGTATCTTTGGCTATGTGTATTTTCACCAAAAAAAAAAAAAAGGTTGAGAAGTTAGAGGGTTGATATGTTGTGGGGTTGTTAACCAATGTCAGAAAACAACATATGGTAAAAAAAAAAAAAAAAAAAAAGGTGGAATGCACACTGTATCACAAAGACTTAGCATGACAAAAAGAAAGAAAAATTTTCATTAATAAATTTGTATTAATAACAATGCATAATTAATAGTCTTAAATAATGATTTCATTGATGTATTTTTGAGGATTGCAACAGTAATGTATGCTCACTATAGAAAAGATAGAAGGAATAAGAAAACCCAAACCACCTTTTATCCCACTACCTGGAGATAAGCAGTGGGAACATGTGGGTGTACTTCCTTTCAGCCTTTTTCTGTGAATGTCTGCAAACACATGTATATGTACAAAATTCTGACTCTACACATTTGATTCCTGCTTTTTTGTTTCCACTTTATTTTATAAATGTGTATTTTTTCATGTCATTGAGATGGGAGACTGGAGATCAAGTTTCTGAAATATGACTTTTCATGAGTTAATAATATTCCATTGTCATTAAGCTTTCGTTTCTACAGTAAAACGTTAACCTGCCCACTTATGAGTTCTCAAGATCCCCCAAGTTCCCTCTCACCAGCCCTCCGTACCAGGATGCAGGAGGCTGGGCCCTGATGCATGAATAAGAGGAGCACTTGAAATCTCTCCCGCTTCTCAATCTCTCTCTCTCTCTGTGTTTAATGTCTGTACTAAAGCTAAGGAGAGTGTCTTGAAAAAAGAAAAGCACCAAATTTTGGTTGAAGACAATCCTGTGAGCATTTTCTTGGAACCCACTGAAAATCCAATAGAGAAGAACATGAGTCAGAGAAATTCCCTGGTGACACCGTCAGGAGCAGGCGCGCTGTCTGATGGGAAGCATCCTGATGAAGGACATACTCCTAACACCACGGATTCCTGTGTGTCAAAGGTGAGTGCTGAAAGGAGCTGGGCATCTTCCTGCAGCTTCCTCTCCAGACCACACCTCATCATTATTCCTCCAACAGCCATTTGCTGAGGGCCACTATGAGGCAGGCACTGTTTAGGCATGGAGCCTGGGAGGTGAGCACAGCAGTCAAGGTCCCTGCTCTCATGTAGCTTATATTGGAGGTTGCAGTGTCCTACACAGAAAGACAGTAAGCAGGTAAACAAAGTAAAACCATTTCGGAGAGTGATATGTGCTCAGAAGAAAATAAAACGAGTTTAGCCTTAGAGACAGACAGGGTGAGAGCAAGGAAGGGGAGGATGCAGGTGATGCTACTTCTGACCAGAAGTCAGAGACAACTTTTCTGATGAGGTGACATTTGTCCTGAGACTTGAATGATGAGAAGGAGCCAGCCATGCAAAGATTCATTCAACAAATAGATATCAAACGCCTCTTGTGTGCCAGGCACTGTCACAGGAGCTGGGGATACAGCCATGACCACAGCTGACCCTGCCCTCAGGCAGATTACCGTCTACTGAGGAAACAGACAATGGTAGGAAAAAATAGACACACAGTGAAATGTCTGCAAGTGGTAAGTGCTAGGAAGAAAAGTAGAGCAGAGTAGGTGACAGGCTGCCATTTTAAGTAAGATGACAGGAAAAACCTCTCTAAGGAGGTGGCATCTGTAGAGATATGAGTGAGTGAGCAGGGTAGGTAAGTGGATGTCTGGAGGAAGAATGTTCCAGGCAGAAGGAAGCACAAATGCAAAGGCCCTGAGACAGGAGCTACATCCGGAGCTGCAGGAGCTTGAAGGAGGCCAGAGTGGGTGGAGGGCTGTGAGCATGGGAGAGAGCCATAGGAGAGGAGCTGGGAGGGGTACCCAGGAGCTGAATCTTAAGGGGATGAAGGCCATGGTAAGGATTTTGGATTTTAATTTAAATGTGAGTGGATTCATCAGATGGTCTTGAGCCAGGGGAGTGGAGTGATCTGATGTACATTTTAAAAGGATCATTCTGACTGCTGTATGGAGAACAGAAGGTAGGAAGGGGCTAGAGTGAAAGCATGGAGACCAGTTAGGAGCATCTGCAGAGGGCCCATGAAAGATGATAATGGCTTGGACCTGGCTTGTCCAAATGGAGCTGTGAGTAGTGGATTCAGGAAACATGTTGAAGGAAGGTCTGAGGGAAGGATGTTGCCTTCAGAGGAAATTGCATGTGCAAAGGCCTTGGGGTGGAAGAAAAATTACAAATTTTCTTTTATATTACATTCAGTTTGCCTCAGTCCTTTTTGTCCTAATCTGATATGTTTGTCTTATATTGGAGCTTCTGAATGCCAGGGTTTATAGGGCCCAGGAACACTGCATGTAGACAGGCGTTTAGTTTTAAAAAAAGAAAGGGAAGAGGTGTGAGAAGAAGAAAAAAAGCAGTAGTAGGAAAAAACATCCTCCTCAGATTTATGGATCTATTTCAGGCTGACAGACTTTTTTGAAGAACCACAGCAACTTACCCAGAGAACACAAGCATCTTCCCTCCACCCCACTCACTACAGTCACACAGATAGTGGCAGCTCTGGAATCCAGACTTCTTATCCAGGGAGCCTGTGAAAAATGTTCATGCCTAGTTCCCACTGCAAACCAGATCCATCAGAATCTCTGGGGATGAGACGTGGGCCTGGCATTATTATTCAACTCCTCAGGTGATTCTAATGAGCAGACAAGGCTGAGGCCCTCTGGACTGTAGTATGTTACATCCTCTGCAAAGATTTGCCAGACGTCCCTCCCTTTAAGGGAAGATATCGTGGTTATTTCTCTGGCCTCTATGTGTTTTCCTGAAGAGAGGAATGTAGGCCTGGATATCTGAGAGATTTCCTTTGTTCCTTTTTAAATTACAGATCTTTCTTGCTGCAACAGCTGAGCTGAACTGTAACCTGTTCTCCAAAGAGCTGAGGAAACAGATAACCACTGTCTGCCCCAATGTCAAAACAATGGAGGGTCTCAATGGAATGGAGACAGTGTGTGGTGACTTCAGAGATATAGAAAAAATACATCAGTTCTTGAGTGAGCAACTGCTGGAAAGCGAGCAGATATATGAATCTTCCCCTTTAACACCAGAGAAGGAGCCCCTCAGTCAGCAGGACCAGAACAGCTGCTCTTCTCCTGAGCAGCAGAGCAGGAAAGAAGAAAACAGCCACTGTTTTGAAGTTCCCTTGCCTTTCTTTGAATACTTCAAGTTTACTTGTCCTGATAAAATGGAATTCATAGAGAAAAGATTTGGTGTAAACATCAAAATTCAGGCGAGTTCTTTGAATATGGTCTATTTAGACTTTACCTCAAGTCATTTTGGCGACCTAGAAGCGGCTCGTGAGTCTTTTGTCTGTGAATTTCAGAAGAGCACAGACTCTCTGAAGCAGGAGAGTGTCCTTTTAGCAGACTGTAAGCAGGCCAGTGAACTCAAATGGGCATTAGACAAGCAGTTTAAAAAGCTCCTTATAAAGGAGAGAGGAGGGGAATTGACTGTCCTTGGGCCCCAAGATGATGTTTCAGCCGCCAAACGTTTTCTTGCCCCCCAAATCTCTGGAAGTCCTGTGAAGACACGTGTGAAAGTATCAGCTCCCAATGGCATGAGGAATGGAATTGAGGTTGACACTGCTCACTATAAGCTGTTAGAAGCTGCATTACGGCAGGAGATACCAGTGATAGAGACAAAGTACAACGTTAACGCCAGGGCTTTTGGAAAAACTAATGATGCTCAGAAAACCTGCATCCTATTTGAACCCAAAGACAAGGAGGTTGATCTGTCTGCGCATGCGTGTGTACATTTCATCGATGCCTATCAGCATGTCTCATGTCAGCTGATGAGAGAAGTTCTTCCGCTGAAACTTTCGGGCAAGGACAGAGAGCACTTACATGGGGCTAGGTTCCATGATGACTTTAGAAAAAAGCATCCAGATACACACATGGTGTTGATTCAAGAGTCAATGCATCTGACTGGTTTGCCAAGTCACCTTGCAAAGGCAAAGCAGTATGTCCTAGAGAGAGAGGGAATGCCTCTGTCGGCTGGACAGAAATGGAATGAGGACCATGGGACACTCATGGACGTTGATAGTAATGATTCAGAAACAGCCTCACCTCCAGTCAAGGGCTCTGCCAGTTCTGGGGCCTCAGAAGTGGACAAGAAGGAAGAGGACACATGTGCCATCTGCATGGACACCATTACTAACAAACACGCGCTACCAAATTGCAAGCATGAATTCTGCACCCCTTGTATCAAAAAGGCCATGTCATATAAGCCAGTCTGTCCTGTGTGCCAGACCCACTACGGTGTTCTGAAAGGGAATCAGCCAGATGGAACCATGGATGTCACTCGTTCATCATCAAGACTTCCAGGTTATGAATCCTGTGGCACCCTTGTGATTACTTATAATATGAGGGGAGGCTTACAAACAGTAAGTATTTCTGAATTCCATGGGTTTCTATCCACTATGCTAGGATTACCAGGGCAAAAGAGACTGTCCTGTTGCCTATTTAGACAGTGTTTCTCAGGGAATTATTTCCAAGGCCACGCGACAAGGGCTTGACATAGTGATAACGGTCATAAAGGCTGCTTGTAAGTCAGGTATCTTTTGTGCTTATTGCTTAAAGAAGAGAAGGGCTGGATGAGTATGAGTTAGGAAGGGGAAGTCCAGAGGATGGATAGTGTACCCGGCATGAATCTGGGGAAACAGAGATACATGAGTTATTGGGGATAGGAACAAACCTTCAATTTTTTTTTTTTTTAATTTTCTCTATCTGCAAATGACACATATATCCAGACTTTAAAATTTAGAGAGGGGAGTGTTTTCACGTGATGTTTTCTTTTCTTCATACAGAAGGTTCACCCAAACCCAGGAAGGAGCTACCCTGGAACTCAGCGAACTGCATACTTGCCTGATAATGTAGAAGGAAACGAGGTTTTGAGACTGCTTCGTAGGGCCTTTGAGCAAAAGCTGATCTTCACAGTGGGGGAGTCTCGAACATTAGGAGCCTCAGATGTCATTACATGGAATGATATCCACCACAAAACGTCCAGATGGGGAGGACCAAAACTGTGAGACATCCTGAAATATAATGGTTGCTAAAAACAATTCAGAGATTGTGAAATATGGCATTTTGAGGATGTGATATTAGGAGACTTTATTTACAGCAGTGGGATTGGGTACAGTGAAGTATTTTGAGAAATTCTAATCTGGAATGATCACCCCAAATGCCATAAGATAAGTTCCCCTCATTGCTACCCTCCCAAGCACAAACTATCATACAGTCATTACAGTTTGCATTAAAGGACAGGGGGCTTCAGAACCCTAGATGAATAGTATGTAAATTAATTTAGTTTGGGGTTTCATGCTTATTTGAAGGGTAGACCCTACAAATAGGAGCCCTAGTGGAGCAGTGGTTGGTGGTTTGAACCCACCAGCTGCTCTGTGGGAGAAAGATGTGTCAGTCTGCTTCTGTAAAGATTTACAGCCTTGCAGACCCTATGGGGCAGTTCTACTCTGTCCTGTAGGGTTGCTGTGAGTTCGATTTGACTCCACAGCAATGGGCTTAGATCCTAGGAATGTTATTTACTTTGCTTTTTTAGAGATCACTCGTTCTTCTACCCTCACCGCCCATCAGTACACTGAGAATCTAAACTCACTTGGCTAATAGTACTCTAGAAAAAAGCCTTAGCTTTAAGAGGACTAAGGTGGGGAATCTGTATTACAGGCAATCCAGTTGTTCTGTATGAAATTCAGATAGAAATACTTCAGACCCTTGGTATTCAAATAGGAATACAGCCTGAGACCTTTGCAGTTCCACAAAGTTGAAAATCCTCCTATAGAATCTCATTGTTGTTCGTTGTTGTCGAGTTGGCTCTGACTCACGGCGACCTGATGTATAACAGAAGAGAAAGTTGCCCATAAAATACAGTATGTGTAGCAGATAACTTTAGAAGAGTCACTGCGTACGGTGTACTGAAAGTAAAATAAAAGCCTTGTTGAAAGATAGATCCTGGGCAGAAAGCTAGGCTCACTCACTAGCTATGTGACTCAGAGGTACACATTTTTAGTCGTTATAAGTCATCAGCTTTCAGGATTGTTTGTGAATGGTTGCAACCCTGAATGTTAAATCCTCAAGTGACAAGGCTCTACTGTACAGATTCTGAAGAACCATTTGTGGTGAAGCTAAAGGATTTTCCTTTTGCAGGTATGGCTACCCTGATCCTCATTACCTGCGACGTGTCAAAGAGGAGCTGAAAGCTAAAGGAATAGAATAGGAAGATTGCTGGAAGGATGTCTTGACCCACCTTTCGAAAGATATTTGAGGAGGCAAAGTAAATACCAATGTAAAACATTAAGTTACAAACACTGTTTTAAAAATTTGATCTCAAGAAGTGGTTTGTGTAAGAGTAAGAAACTGCTAGTCTGTCATTTATGGGGTGTTACTTCTTATGGGGGATCCCTGGCGGCACAGTGGTTAAGAGCTCGGCTGCTAACCAGAAGGTCGGTGTACCAGCCCCTCCTTGGAAACTTTGTGGGGCAGTTCTACTCTGTCCTATAGGGTTGCTGTAAGCCGGAATCCACTCGATGGCAACGAGTTTACTTCTTATGGAGAACAAAAGCCCCAAAGATCTGTGTAATTTTGCTGCAGAGATGCCGTGCCTCATTCTTGTGTCGGCCCTGAAGTGGGAGGAAGGTTGCTGTGGGTCTGAAGTCATCGTCTGTACTCCTCGGTTAGACCTCTAGGTGTCAGTTGATGGTCCTCTTTTCATTGCCATCTGTGGGGCGGTCCTTTATGTTTTGTTTTCTCTTTAATCTCTTCCTGTGAAAGTGAAATCCTACTGTGAAAGGATTGAAAACAAGGCTTGGGTTGTGGACAGTTAGAGACTCACATCCCCTCCCTCCCCACGGGAAGAGAGGTGGCCAGGAGCCGAGACTGGACAAGCTTTGGTAACAATGGAACAAGGCTACTATTTTAATGACACAGAGCCTGGTATACAGTTGATGATTAATAAATTTTTTTTGCAGATTAAGTTTGTTAGCAGCCCTGCAGAGGGATATATACTCACCAAACCTTCAGCAGAGTCAGGCAGGAGGGAGAAAGCTATTTCTGGAGTCCCCTCCACTGATTTGGAAAACTGAGTTTCTTACTCAGGATCACTTGGTGTCTCAGCTTTGACCGAGGCCCCTAGCAGATTCTTGCTCCCTCCCAATCCCAGTAACCTGCCATTCGGGGTGCATGTGCCCTGCCATAGTGATGCTACTCATTTCTCAGCATTTTTCCTTCTGTATATTATTGCATGTTTGTGTATACCCCGCCTCTAGTTTTAACAGATAAATAACTTACTTTCGTTCCCATAGCCTTCATCTTCACAGTAACTGTAGCCCCCTATTGTAGTTTTTCACCCCCTTACTAAGCCCAACCAAGTTATATTTTCGCGTTAAATTCTTCCTTCCTGATACTATATTTGTGGACAGAGAAAAGGCAGTGAGTTGAGCTTACTGTAAAAACTACGTGACAAGTCAGATTTTACTTTTAGATGGTTCTCCATTCCAGAAGAGAGTTATCCTAGCAGATTATCTGGTTTTCCATGTCTGTCTCCCTCCAAAACTGGGGAACAAGATGTCTTCTTCCTTTCCTATAGGTACGCATACCCACACGTATGTTTTCATTTTCTAGATGAGATATGAATAGCTAATCTTTACTGAACCCTTGTTCCGTCCCCTTTATAACAGCTTTACATCTGTGTGATTTACACAAAGGTATTCCCATGTGATTAATGAGAAGGTGGGCGCAGAGAGGGTAAGTAACTCGCAAAGGTCACAGAGCTAATCAACGGAAGTGCTGGGATGTGAACCAGGTAGTCTGGCTCCAGGGCTTCTGCACCCCACAGCCATACTGCCTCCCGCAGGAGTACTTCTCTGAGGAGCAGCTTACATGCTTCCCAGTATTCTGGGCTCCTCTCAGAAATGGATTCCTGCACAGTGCTCAAAGCTGATTTCCTCCAAGGAAGCCCTATTTGAAAAACTGAAAATTTAGAATCTTTTCCTTAGTCCGGAGAGTTGAGGAAGCTTAAAGTGAATGATATGTCATTACTTTTCTTGCTTTTTTTTTTTTTGAAATCAGATTATACATTCAGTTTTTGGTGATTCATTGAAGTCTTTACACTTAGGATTAATAGGTTATTTAGTATCCACAGATCTTTTAGCTAAATTTACTCCAAAAATGCGAACGTTTGAGTCCTGCTAAGTTTTGAATCTCTGATTGCAATGTATGTGCATATGCAGGTGTTCATGGCATGAGTGGTTGTGAGCATTTAGATCACTGCTTTTGCTCTTTGGAAGGTGGTATTATCTGCATCTGCTTTAAATAAAGTGAAATCCATATTAGTAACAGACTGTCTGTGTTCTTTCCTCACTCCTTTTCCCCCTTAGGTTGAGATTCTGGGTGTTTTCGACAACAGGTTAAAGTATACCGTGTGTGGACATCTTTGGCTGAATTTGTACACACGGTGTGTAGCTGTTTGCTAAGTAGTATCACAGTAGAACTTAACTGCTATAGCCTTCATAGCTACCACTTTCAGCTGTGAAAACTACATTTCTCAGTATTGTTGCTTCTTAACACAAGATAAAATAGGCTTCAGATTTCACCTCTACAGAGAGAGAAGGTATAGACGGTACTGGACCGAACTATATAGTTGCCCCTCCTTGCTCCTAGAGTTTCTGTCCCACCTCCCCAGCATCAGAGCTGGATCACCCAGATGTCTCACTGAGCACCAAAATCAGGGGCACCCTCCTCTCCGAAGAGAAAGAGGATTAAAATGTCGAGGTATTTGATGTCTCTCCTCCCCACCCCACCACCCCACACAAAAATAGCATCAAAGTAATCACTAGGAGCTTTGTTGGACTTCCTTGCACTTGTACTTTAGTAGTGTTTTTGTTTTGATTTCCATATGGGAGTAGAGCATGACTTCATTTTTTGTTGATCGGATCTGAGGCCTCTAAAAGGCAGAGCCTGAGGCAAAGATTAAGATGCAAACAATTTGTTTGGGAGGTGCAAGCCCAGGGCAGTGAAGGAAAGGACAAAAAGGGAGGAGAAGGGGAGGTAAGATGCACTGCAGTGAGATGCTACAGGTCATCACCCTGGTAGCTTCACAAGGAGCTGTGAAAAGACAGCAGCAGCTCACTCAGCAGCTTCATTTGTTCAGCCTATGAGATGTAAGGGGCCCCAGAAATCATCTCATTTGAACCCCTCGCTTTTCAGATGAGGAAACTTGAGTTTCGTTCCCTGGAAAAACAGCAGACAATGTAAAGGATGTTACGTTTATTATGCATGAAAATGTGGCCTTCTTGGCACCCTTGCCGTCTCCCTCTCCCCATCCCACATACCCATTCAGTCACCAGTCCTGCCTCTCCTTCACTGCAATCCCACTGCCCGGTTGGTGTCCTCACAGTTCTCTCCCCAGAACTACTGAAATTCCTCTAGGACTCTCTGTCCCCATCCCCCTTCCTCCTCCCACCACAAACTCCTTTTGGAAAAACAGCTCTGATCTCATCACTCTGGTGGTATGCCTTCAGTAGTCCCTGGTACGTAGAGCAGTGCTTCTCAAACTTGATCTTCTCCAGAGTCACCTAAAGGGCTCAGTAAAGCCCAGATTGCTGAGCTGAACCCCCAGAGTGTCTGACTCAGTAGGTGTTTTGGGCCCAAGATTTTGCATTCCTAACAAGTTTACGGATGATGCTGATTGATGTTGCTGGTTTGAGGATCAAATATTGAGAACTACTGGCTTAGAAAATAAAGTTCAAACTCCACAGCATGGCTATGAAGTCTTTCTGGTTCTACTTTGCTTACCTCATGTTTCTTTCTCCCCTCCAGCCCCTATGGTCCAATCACACGAGCTTTTCCAAAGCACAGTCTGTGCTTTTGCTCTTCTGGCCTTTGCTCTGGGTGTTCTCTCTCTCTGGAATGCTCCCACTTTGTTTCCTTTCTACTCTCAAAAATCTCTTCTTCATCCTTCAAGGTCTCACTCAAATGCCACTACTGCAAGAACTCCTCCAATGTTGTCTCCAAAGTACAATGAGTCACTGTTCCTGGTCTTTACTAAAGCAGGTGTGATATAAAACCCACTCTCCTCCTTGCATTCAGCCCCGGGAGTGGTGTTGGGGCTGACCTTTAAGGACTACACCAGCCCCCACTGTTGTGCCTTCCGGTTGCTGGGTCAGCAATGCGAGGTACCAACTAGAGATTGGGGGGCAGGGGGAGAGGATTGGGCTACTTATTCCCTGGGCATGGCTCCCCTCCAATGGCACTCCCCTATAGGCACAACTCTTACCAGGTTCAGTCCGTGCCCCTCCCGTGCTTTCAGCCTAGAGTGGCAAGAGGAGGAGGGGTGCTGCTTCACAATCCCTTACTGGTTTCCCTTAACCCTTTGGCCGCACCTGTGTTAGCAATTCCTTTATTAAACTCTCTTCCGTGATCTTTTATGCGTGTATCAACTATATTCTGCCAGGACTTTTCATGATACACCATGTAACTGTGTACTAGTCTGTCTACTCTTTCTCCCTCTCCTCACTTCCACCCTCACCCCAGAGGGAAGTGATCTGTGTTTAATTCACCTTTGTAATCTTAAGACAGTGGCAGGCATATAGGGGTCTTTAATGCAAGTGATTCAATTATATTAAATGTCTTGTCAGCAGTGGTATCATTAGGGTTGGTGTCACCCAGTGTGGTAAATCATGGTGTCACCTCCATATGGACTTCCTCCAGTACCAGACCGCACAGAATCTTTTTTAAAATTGTGCTTTAAGTGAAAGTTTATAATTCAAGTTAGTTTCTCATACAACTATTTATACTCACATATTTATGTAACCCTAGTAGCCCTCCCTATACTGTGACACCACACTCCTCCTTTCCATCCCGAATTTCCCATGACCCTTCAGCCAGCTCCTATCCCTTTCTGCCTTCTTATCTTGCCTCTGACAGGAGCTTCCTATTTAGTCTCATGTGTCTACTTGAGCTAAGAAGCGCACTCTTCACGAGTATCATTTTGTGTCTTATACTCCAGTCTAATCTTTGTCTGAAGAGTTGGCTTCGGGAATGGTTTTAGTTTTGGGCTAACAGAGAGTCCAGGGGCCATGTCTTCCAGGATCCCTCCAGTCTCAGTCAAACCATTAAGTCTGATCTTTTTAATAGAATTTGAGTCTGCAACCCGCTTTTCTTCTGCTCCATTGCCAGGACAGTCATTGGTGGTAGCCGGGTACCATCGAGTTTTTCTGGTCTCAGGCTGATGGAGTTTCTGGTTTATGTGGCCCTTTCTGTCTCTTGGGCTAATATTTTCCTTGTGTCTTTGGTGTTCTTTCTCCTTTGCTCCAGGTGGGTTGGGAACCAATTGATGCATCTTAGATGGCCGCTCACTAGCTTTTAAGACCCCAGATGCCACTCACCAAAGTGGGATGCAGAACATTTTCTTAATAAACTTTGTTATGCCAATTGACCTAGATGTCCCCTGAAAAAACATTATAAAATTTGACAAAACTAGCAACTGTACAAACACCAGCAGCAACTAAATCAACAGCGTGTGCTTATAGCATGTGCAGATGAAACTACATGATTCGAATCATCATTGTAACTGGGTAATAATGATACCTGTGACCAAAGCACATTAGATGGTTCAAAAAGTAAATTAGCATAGAGTTGTAGCCTTGTAGGTACATTGATACATGTGAGCTGGGCTTACAAAAAGTCTTTGTTGTTATAACTAACTACAGGGTTATTTTTATAAAAAATAATAAATTTGTGCTGAAACCCTGCACAAAAATTTTATAGACAGTCACTTTGGTGTCCCCCACCCCAACAGTGTCACCCAGTGCGGTCCACACCCCCTGAACCCCTCCAGTGATGCCACTGCTTGTCAGATCACTTAGGCTAGCAGGGCTCCTGATTCCAGCCCTGTCTTAGCAGGAACAGAAAAGGACCCAATATATTTTTCTGAAGATGGATGTGTAGGGAAAGTGTGTGGAGTAGGAGCGGGATTCCTAGCAGAAGGGAGAATTGATACTAGCGGGGTTTTATTTGCTTGTTTTTAACATGTCAGGCACTCTAAAAATTTTATCTCATTTTATTCTCGTAATACTGCTATAAAGTAGTTTTGGGTATAGCCTTTGCACAGATGCAACTGACTGGAGTTATTCAGCTAATAAATTGCAGAACCTGGATTCTGACCCAGACTTTGTCTGACAGGAACTTGGGTCTGTTTGTAATCCCAAGACCATAACCTGCAACGGATGCAGTTTTCATGGAAAGGAAAACAAAAGAAGCTAAATGCAGAAACTTGTGGTTGGGGCAGGATCAGCAGGACAGGCTGGAGGAGCAGAGCTGAAGATGACTGTGTCAGGCTCCTTCCTGCTGCTGGGCTAACAGTGCTGGGGCCCCAACTCTGCTGTTGAAGAGCATGCGCACCAAGTCACAGCTGTACTTGCAGAGTCAAAGAGGTCACGAGGAGAGGAGTGTGTGGTCCTGCCAGAGATCACGAGCCTGCCCTGCCTCCTGGCGCTTTTCTCAGGGAAGCACAGTGAGGGTCCCAAGGATCTGTGTCAGAGGGAGGAGTTTGATGATGATCAGAGCACAGGGCTGCCCAGCTTGGACCCCTGCACAGCAAGAGACTCCCAGTGCTTACTCTCGTATGCAGGCGCTTACCACACTGAGTTGTAACTGCTGATCTTGAGAAGAACAGAGCATGAGCCATCTTTTTCTCTAGAATTTTGGTCTTCCTTTTTTTTTGTCAAATGTTATTTAACGTTCCAAAACCAATCCATTAAAACTTTAGTAACATGGGTGTACTGCATTCAAGACTTCTGAGTCTTACTACTGAAATTGTTGTTGCGTTGTTAGATGCCTTCCAGTGGGTTCCGAATCATAGTGATGTGCAACGGAAGGAAACACTGCCCAGTCCTATAACATCCTCACAATGGTTGTTATGCTTGCGCCCATTGATGCATCCACTGTATCAGTCCGTCTTGTTGAGGGTCTTCCTCTTTTTCGCCGACCCTCTACTTTAGCAAGCATGATATCCTTCTCCTGAAACTGATCCCTCCTGACAACATGTCCAAAGTACATGAGAGGACATCTCCCCATCCTTGCTTCTAAGGAGCATTCTGGCTGTACTTCTTTTAGCAGTCCATGTAGCAGTACAGAAAAATGAATCAAGCGTCCTTGAGCTCTTTCTCCCTTTCTCCACCATCCTCGCCACGTCTTTACTTTTATTTTTTTCTATTTTTTTTTTTATTGTACTTCAGGCGAAGGCTTACAGAACAAATAGTTTCTCATGAAACAGTAGTACACATGTTGTTTTATGACATTGGTTAACAACCCCACAACATATCAACCCTCTAACTTTTCTACCTTTTTTTTTGGTGAAAATACACATAGCCAAAGATATACCATTTCAAAAATGTCTACATGCACAGTTCAGTGACATTGACTACGCTCTTCAAATTGTGCTGTTATTCTCACTTAAGATGAAGGCTTACAGAACAAAATAGTTTCTCATTTAACAGTTATGACAAATGTTGCCCTATGACAATGGTTAACAATCTCACAACACATCAACAATATCCTTACTCAACCTTGGGTTCCCCATCACCAGCTTCCTGCTCCCCTTTTGCCTGCTGGCCCTTGTCACCGGACTCCTGTACCTCGTTAGTCTCATTTGGTTTTATGGGGCTGTCCACTCCCAGACTGAACAGTGAACCTCGGAGGTAACTTCACCACTGAGCTAAAAGGGTGTCTGGGGGCCATACTCTTGAGGTTTCTCCAGTCTCCTTTAGGCCAGTAAATCTGGTCTTTTTTTTTTTTTTTGTGAGTTAGAATTATGCTCTACATCCTTCTCCAGCTCTGTCCAGAACCCTCTGTTGTGATCCTGGTCAGAGCAGTCAGTGGTGGTAGCCGGGCACCATCTAGCTGTACTGGACTCAGTCCGGTGGAGGCCTTGGTAGCTGTGGACAATTAGTCCTTTGGACTAATCTTTTCCTTATAACCTGTTCTCTTCATTCTCCCTTGCTCCAGAAAGGATGAGACCAGTGGAGTATCTTAGATGGCTGCTCACAGGCTTTTAAGACCCCAGACACTACTCACCCCAGACACTACTCACCAAGGTAGAATGTAGAGCATCGTCTTTATAAGCTGTGTCATGCCAATTGAGCTAGATGTTCCCTGCGACCATGGTCCCCACAGCCCTCCGCCAAGCAATTCAGTCTCTTAGGGAGTTTGGATGTGTCTATGGAGCTTCCATGACCTTTCCTTCTACAGGTTGTGCTAGTCTCCCCTGTATTGTGTACGGTCTCACCCTTCACCCAAGATACCACTTATCTATTGCCTATTTAGTATATCCCCCCCACCCCTCCCATCCCTGGTAACCAACAAAGATTGTTACATTTTGCATGTGAACTTTTTCATGGGTTTTTACAATAGAGGTCTCATACAATATTTGTCCTTTTGTGATTGACTTATTTCACTCAGCATAATGTCCTCCAGTTTAATCCATGTTATGAGATGGTTCACAGATTCACTGTTGTTCTTTCTCATTGCATAGTACTCCATTGTGTGTATGTACCATACTTTGTTTATCCATTCATCTGTTGCTGGGCATCTAGGCTGTTTCCGTCGTTTTGCTATTGTGAACAATGCTGCCATGAACATAGGTGTGCATGTGTCTATTCGAGTGACGACTCTTATTTCTATAGGATATATTCCTAGGAGTGGGATTGCTGGATCGGATGGTATGTCTATTTCTAGCTTTCTGAGGAAGCGCCATATCATTTTCCAAACTGGTTGTATCATTTTGCATTCCTACCAGCAGTGCATAAGAGTTCCCATCTCCCCGCAGCCCCTCCAACATTTGTTATTTCCAGTGTTTTTGATTCGTGCCAGTAATGCCGGGGTGAGATGGTATCTCATTGTGGTTTTAATTTGCATTTCTCTAATGGCTAGTGATCACGAGCATTTCCTCATGTGTCTGTTGGCCATTTGAATGTCTTCTTTGGTGAAATGTCTGTTCATTTCCTTTGCCCATTTTTTAATAGGATTATTTGTCTTTTTCTTGTAGAGGTGTTGGATTTTCTTGTAGATTATGGAGATTAGACCTTTGTCTGACTTGTACTGTCCAGAAATTTTTTCCCAGTCTGTAGGTTCTCTTTTTACTCTTTTGGTGAAGTCTTTTGAAGAGCATAGGTGTTTGATTTTTAGAAGATCCCAGTTATCTAGCTTATCTGTTGGGTTTTGTGCATTGATGGTTATGGTCTGTATCCTGTTAATGCCATGTATTAAGGCCTGAAGTGTTGGTCCTATTTTTTCTTCTATGAAGTTTATAGTTTTAGGCTTTATATTCAGGTCTTTGATCCATTTTGAAGTAGTTTTTGTGTACAGTGTGAGGTATGGGTCCTGTTTCATTTTTTTGCAGATGGATATCCAGTTTTGCCAGCACCATGTGTTAAAAAGACTGTCTTTTCCCCATTTGATGGACTTTGGGCCCTTGTCAAAGATCAGGTGACTGTAGGTGGATGGATTTCCATCTGGGTTCTCGATTCTGTTCCATTGGTCAATGTATCTGTCATTGTACCAGTACCACGCTGTTTTGACTACTGTAGCTGTATAGTAGGTTTTGAAGTCAGGTAGTGTGAGTCCTCCAACTTTATTCTTCTTCTTCAGTAGTGCTTTACTTATTCGGGGCTTCTTCCCTTTCCATATAAAGTTAATGATTAGTTTTTCCATCTCTTAGAAGAATGTTGTTGGTATTTGGATCGGGATTGCGTTGTATTTGTAAATTGCTTTGGGTAGAATTGTCATTTTCACAATGTTGAGTCTGCCTATCCATGAGCATGGTATGGTTTTCCATTTATGTAGATCCCTTTGGGTTTCTTGCAGTAGTGTTTTGTAGTTTTCTTTGTATAGGTCTTTTACATCTCTGGTCAGATTTATTCCTAAGTATTTTATCTTTTTAGGGGCTATTGAAAATGGTATTGTTTTCCAGATTTCCTTTTCATTGTTCTCCTGAGTGGTGTATAGGAATCCAACTGATTTTTGAATGTTTATCTTGTATCCTGCTACTCTGCTGAATCTTTCTGTTAGTTCCAGTAGATTTCTCGTGGAGTCTTTAGGGTTTTCTGTGTATAGTATCATACCATCTGCAAACAGGGACAGTTTAACTTCTTCATTACCAATTTGGATGCCCTTGATTTCTTTTTCTTGCCTTATTGCTCTAGCTAGAACTTCCAGCACAATGTTAAATAGGAGTGGTGATAAAGGGCATCCTTGTCTTGTTCCTGTTTTCAAGGGGAATGTTTTCAGCCTCTCTCTATTAAGAATGATGTTGACCATTGGTTTGGCATAGATGCCCTTTATTATGTTGAGAAATTTCCCTTCTATACCTATTTGATTGAGAGTTTTTATCAGGAATGGGTGTTGGACTTTGTCAGATGCCTTTTCTGCGTCAATTGAGATGATCATGTGATTCTTTTCTTTCCTTTTATTTATGCGGTGGATTACGTTGATTGATTTTCTAATATTGAACCATCCTTGCGTACCTGGTATGAATCCTACTTGGTCGTGGTGTATTATTTTTTTGATATGATGCTGAATTCTATTGGCTAGAATTTTGTTCAGAATTTTTGCATCTATATTCATGAGAGATATTGGTCTATAATTTTCTTTTTTTGTGACATCCTTGCCTGGTTTTGGTATCAGCGTTATGCTGGCTTCATAGAATGAATTTGGAAGTGTTGCTTCCTCTTCTATGCTCTGAAATAGCTTGAGTAGTACTGGTACAAGCTCTTCTGTAAATGTTTTGTAGAATTCTCCAGTGAAGCCATCTGGGCCAGGGATTTTTTTGGTTGGGAGTCTTTTTATTACCTTTTCAATCTCTTCTCTTGTATGGGTCTATTCAGATTTTCAACATCACTTTGTTGTAGTTTGGGTAGGTCGTGTGTTTCTAGAAATTTATCCATTTCTTCTAGGTTTTCAAATTTGTTGGAGTATAGTTTTTCATAATATTCTGTTATAATCCTTTTTATTTCAGTTGGGTCTGTTGTAATGTCCCCCATTTCATTTCCTATTTGGGTTATTTGTTTCCTCTCCTGTTTTTCTTTTGTCAGTCTGGCCAGTGGTTTGTCGATTTTGTTGATTCTTTCAAAGAACCAACTTTTGGTTTTGTTGATTCTTTCTATTGTTTTTATGTTGTCTATTTCATTTATTTCTGCTCTGATCTTTACTATTTCCTTTCTTCTGGTGGTTGTGGGCTTTTTTTGCTGTTCTCTTTCTATTTGTTTGAGTTCTGTAGTTAATGTTTTGATTTTGTCCCTTTCTTCTTTTTTGGTATGTGCATCTATTGCTATAAATTGTCCTCTGAGGACTGCCTTTGCTGTGTCTCAAAGGTTTTGGTATGATGTGTTTTCATTCTCATTTGATTCTAGGAGTTTTTTGATTCCATCTCTGATTTCTTCTATTACCCAGTGATGTGTAAGCAGGGTATTATTCAGTTTCCATGTAGTTGATTTTTTTTCCTTGCTCTTTGTATTGTTAATTTCTACCTTGATGGCATTGTGGTCAGAGAAGATACTGTGAATTATCTCAACGTTTTGGATCTTGTTGAGGATTGCTTTGTGGCCTAAGATGTGGTCTATTCTGGAGAACGTTCCATGTACATTGGAAAAGAATGTGTACTTTGCAGCAGTTGGATGGAGTGTTCTATATATTTCTATAAGGTCAAGTTGGCTGATTGTGCCCTTTAGGTCTTCTGTATCTTTGCTGAGTTTCTTCTTAGTTATTCTGTCCTCTACTGAGAGTGGATTGTTGAAGTCTCCTACTATTATTGTGGAACTGTCAATTTCTCTTTTCAGTGTTGTTAGAGCTTGTTTTATGTATTTTGGAGCCCTGTCATTGGGTGCATAGATGTTTATTATGGTTATGGCTTCATGATGGATCGTCCCCTTAATCATTATATAGTGTCCTTCTTTGTCTTTTATGGTAGATTTTGTTTTAAAGTCTATTTTAACTGAGATTAGAATTGCCACTCCTGCTCTTTTTTGGTAGTTGTTAGCTTGATATATTTTTTTCCAACCTTTGACTTTTAATAAATTCACATCTTTGTTTCTAAGGTGAGTCTCTTGTAGACAGTATATTGATGGATCCTGTTTTCTTATCCATTGTGTCACTCTCCATATCTTCATGGATGCATTGAGTCCATTTACATTTGGTGTAATTATTGATAGATGTGAGTTTGTTGCTGTCATTTTGTAGTGCTTTTCTTTTGCGGTGCTGAAGTTTTCTTTGTTCTTCTTACTCTCTTGTGCTGAGTTACTTTTGTTTGTGGAATTTTTTTTTTCATTTCTTTTGTTTTTGTAGGTTTTGTTTTTTCTGAGACTTTATGTTTTTCCTCTTTTTTTAATGAGTATATCTGTTAACTTTCTTTGTGGTTACCATGAATTTTACCCTTATCTTACTAAGTTTGAAGCAGTCTACCATTACTTTGTATCGCCTTTCCTTCTTCTCCATTAGAAGGTTCTATACCTATGCCGTTTATTCCCTCTTTTATTGTTTTGATGTTGTTGTCATTTACTGATTAACTGCTCTGATTCCCTGTTGTATTTCTTTTGGTTTTGGATAGTCCTCGAGAGTTCATTTCCTAGATTGGTATCTGGCTGGTACGATCCTGTGTCCTAGCTTCTGCCTGTGAGCTGAAGCTGTTTGTCCTCAGATAGAAGAACTCCCTTTAGTAATTCTTGTAAGTTTGGTTTGACTTTTACATATTCCCTTCATTTCTGTTTATCTGGAAATAACCTAATTTCACCATCATATTTGAATGAGAGTTTTGCATTATTATTCTTGGCTGGCAATTTTTTTCTTTCAAGATTTTATATATGTCATCTCATTGCCTTCTTGCCGCGTGGTTTCTGCCAAATAATCTGAGCTTAGTCTTATCGTTTCTCCTCTGTATGTGACTTCTTCTTTTTCACGAGCTGCTCTCAGGATTCTTTGTTTGTCTTTGGTTTTGGTGAGTGTGATTATGATATACCTTGGGGATTTTCTTTTTAGGGTCTCTTCTCAGTGGGGTTCGTTGAGCTTCTTGGATGGCCAGCTTTTCATGTTTCATGATATTGGGGAAGTTTTCTGTCAGCAGTTCTTCAACGATCCTCTCTGTGTTTTCTGTTTTCTCCCCGTTCTGGAATTCCAATCACTCCCAAATTTTTGGTTTTGATTGTGTCCCACATAACTCTCAGGGTCTCTTCATTTTTCTTTGTTCTTTCTTCTGAGTTTTCTCAAACAGAGTTGTATCCAAGTGTTTGTCTTCAATTCCACTGATCGTGCCTTCCACCATTTCAAATCTGCTTCTCAACCCTTCTATGACACTGTCCATTTCTGAAATCTTGTTGTTTATCTTTTGGATTTCTAATTGTTGTCTTTGTATAATTTCTAGTTGTGAATTTATTTTGGCATTTTGTTCCTGCATCATCTTCCTGAATTCTTCCAATTTTTTGCCTGTATTTTCCATGAATTTGTCTATTTTTTCCTCATGTTTGTCAGCTTTTTGCCTCAGTTCCTGGAGAGTACTGAGTATTAGAGATTTGAATTCCCTATCAGGTAGTTCTAGTGCATTTTCTTCCAGAGAAGAGTCATCTGGTGTTTTAATTTGGATGCCTACTGGAACCATCCTGTCCTGTTTTTGAAAATGTTTTGATATTGTCTGCCGTCTTCGGGGCATTCAGTAGTTATTTTTCTCGTTTATTGATTGTAGATTTGTTTTTTTATGTCCCTTTTTTTAAAAAATTTGACTATGTATGAGCAGGCAGACTGTGTGTTCTTTATTGTTTGTTCGTCTGTGGGCACAGTACTTTTCCCCTCCTTCTCCAATTGGCAGGGTCAGTCACTCAGATATGGTATGGCAGGGCAGGTCCAGCTAAAGAGGAGTTACTGGGACGGGTTCTTTATGGCACTTACTTCAGCCACCAGAGCGGGTCAGTTATCAGTGCAGGGCAGGTTCCAGTAGGCCGTGCCTGTGCTGCTTGGTGGTGTGATGTCAAGCACACGGTGCATGTAGGCAGGATGCAGCGGGGAGATTGTTATGTGTGGAGCTAAGATGGATATGGGAGAGAGGAGAGAGGAACAGGAGCCAAAAACATACAAACAAACAAAAAAGAATGCTAGGGGAGCTTGCCGTTGGAGTAGAGAGATGAGGGATCGTGAAATGGAGAAAAACAGAAAGGGGAAGAGGAAGACAAGAAAATAATGAATAAATAAAAATCGGAAAGGTTAAAGAACCACAAAGTTCCCAGGGATCCCACCAGTGCAGCTATGAGGTCTGGGGAAGTCGCTCTCAGGTGTTACAGTACAGCCTGGCTAGAAGGCATAGAGGTATAGGACACCAGGTATTCAGGGAACAGAAAGAGAAGGAAGATATTGAGAGACGAGAAACTGAGCAATGAAGAAAGACAAAAAGGGAAAAAGAGGGAAAAGAAAACAAAACAAATTTAAAAAAAAAGAAAAAAAAAAAGGCCCCCCCAAAAACAGAAAAAAAACCCAATGAAAAAAGAAATGTCCTCAGGGATCCCTCTGCACATCTGTGCAAGCCGAGAGGCGGGGGTTTCCTTGTCACCCAGTTCCGCCTGGCCAGAAGGGGCTCCCAACTCAAGAAAAGGAAAAGAAAACAAAGAAACAATTCAAAACAAACAAACGAACAAAAGCCCTGGGATCCCACCAGTGCGGCAGCCCAGACCGGGAAGCAGCTCCGCACTTGAATGGAGCTCCGCAGCCCCTCGGAAGAAGCAAAGATGGCGCACAGAGCAAGGTACTCGAGCAAAAGGAGGGGGAGGTGGCAAGAGGCAAGGAAGAAATCAAAAGAAGCAGAAAAAAAAGCAACACTAGCAGCCAACAAATGGCACTCAGAGAGCCAGCTAGTGCGGGCTGGTATTTCTGGACAAGAGATTGTGTCTGCGGGAAGCAGAGGGGACCGAGTGTGGATGAAGAAGGGTAGAGAGTGGGAAAACGTATATCACAAATTACCGGAGCTCTGCAGCCCCTCAGGAAGAAGCAAAGATGGCGCATGGAGCCAGGTATTCGAGCGAAAGGAGGGGGAGGTGGTAAAAGGCAAGGAAGGAATCGAAAGAAGCGGAAAAAAGCAACACCAGCATCCAACAAATGGCACTCAGAGAGCCGCCCATTTGGGTGTGTGGAATCCAAGCAGCCAGTGTTTCCCGGTCGAGATTTTGGCCGCGGGAAGCAGAGGAAACCGAGTTGGGGTGAAGAAGGGTGGGCAGTGGGAAAGCGTATATTGCAAATTACGGGTTGTTTTGTCTCCCACTGGATGCTCCGTGAGGCTGCTTTCTCGTACCCCCTGTTTGCTGGTCTCCGATAGGAGTCCAAGATGGAGGATCCGTGCTGCATTAGCTGGTGGGGGACTGCTGCATGAATCTCTCCTCGCTCTCCATTCTCTGTCAGTTTTCTCACTCCATTTGGTGCTGGGCTGAGTTCTTCATCTCTTCATTTGATGATTTAGGGTTTCAGGATTTTTGTATTCCCTGTTCGGCTTAGTTTTTTGGATCTTTGCTGTGGAGGGACGGCGTGGTGCTTCTGCCTAGAGCGCCATTTTGCCGGATTCCTCTGTGATGTCACTTTTAAGACTCTCCTGTGGCCACAATTATAGAAACTTAATCATAAGTGAAAAAATACCATTTGTAAGGATATAGTTTGCCTGTAAGACCATTAAAGAGAAGACTGAGGGGACCTAAGGCTGCAGGCCCCAGGAAGTGAGTATTTATTTGAGAAGTTATTAATATGCCAATTTAAAATTAAAGTAGAAACATCCTTGTTGCATAACCTATCCCTTTAACTGAAGTTTTATTGTATTTGTTGCCAGCAACATTAGGAACTTGCAAATGTTTAAAGGATGCCAAGCCCCCAATATTGCAAATTCTGGTGTACTTTCAAAGTTAAGCATTCATTCACATCCATGAAAAACACCTAAGTTATCCCTAGAGGGAGCCAAAGCCATCAGGATGATTGGGGGATTTGGGTAGGGGGAGGGGATGCAAATAACGCAATCCCCTTTAGCACAACTCTGAGGGCTAAGAGATGACATTACTTAGAATAGCTGCCATGTATTGGGTCTGCCAGGCACTGTATAAAGAAGAAGCTGTTCTCAATCCCATGATGAAGCCACTGTTGTCCCCGACTCGAAATTAAAACACATATTAACCCAGATGTTCATGTGCATACAAGTGGTCAAGTGTTATGGATAGAATTATGTCCCCTAAAATATGTGTTGTAAATCCTAGCCTCTGTGTCTGTGGTTATAATCCCATTCTGGAATGGGTTGTCTTTGTCATATTAATGAGGCAGGACGGGTGTAGGGTGTATTTTGAGTCAATCTCTTTTGATTGAGATATAAAAGAGATTAAACGAACGAGCAGAGGAGAGATGGAGTAAGATAGATGCCAAGACACATGGAGATCTCCAAGGACCAGGAAGCAGAAGCTGAAGCACTCTGAATTCAGACTTGTAGCCTCCTAAACTGTGAGAAAATAAATTTCTGTTTGTTAAAGCCATACACTTGTGGTATTTCTGTTACACTAGCACTAGATAACTAAGACATCGTGATTAAACCATGATTCCAACCTGAGTCTGTCTACCCAAATCCTGTGCTTTTGAGAGATAATACATCTTTCAGCTTTGTAACTCAAAAGAGAGAACTGTCTTACAGAGGACTTTACATTATACACTGTATACCTCAGACTCTCTTCAATCTTAATATTAAATTGTGTCCACAAGGAGATATGACCTGTGCATGCATATGTGCACCTCTGGCCTTGTGATGAGCGTGTCTGTTCTTCCTAAATGAGTCTTGCAATGAGGGACACACTGTACAGAAAGATCAGAAGGCAGTTTACATGGTTCCTCACAGAGGCGTTACTGGCAAGGTCCCTACATTGCAGAAAACGGATTTGACAGACGTCTAGAGTTGATCTGACTCAGGAAGACCGACTACACCAAACTCCCAATAAAGTGCTGTTCATATTCACACACTCAGATTTTCCAATTCATGAATTTGCGGTGAGTAACTAGCTCCCCATCTGACTGAAATCCTTGTGTTCTCCAGTGTTTCATGAAGATAAAGGTCCTGGGTGGAGCTGAGTGTCTATAAAGAGTGATGGATAGTCATTCGCTTGGTTATTCAACTAGTATTTATTGTATATCTTCCTTGTGCCAGGCTTCGTGCCCCAGAATAGGGAACACTTCCCTAGGAACACACCGCTGACATCTCTCAGGACAGGTGTTGCTCACTTCTGGACAGAGCTGGAAAAACACTGCCGAACTCTTGCCACTGGGTCCACGTTTCCATACTCTGTGCAGACCATCTGCTTCTTATCCACACATTCTTTCTTTATGTTATCCCTACTGATTAAGTTAACACTTTCTTTCACATTCATTTCAAAAGCTTTGCCTACTGATTTCTAACCTTGCAACACATCCTGACTTTTTTCGAAGTAGCTTCTGGATTGAGCTGGTTTTTATCTACTGCACATGGCAACTCTTACTAGACTGTTAATCCCCAGTCACCTGGAGGGCACCTAACAACAACAACAAAGTTATCTAATTTATTTCCAAGTTCTTGGAGGGAAAGGGGAGAGCAGGGCCCTACTGTGACCTCCAGGTACTGAATATGGTAAAGGTGAGAAATTTTTTTTTCTGGAAATAAGAAACTGCAAATACAGTTTATGAAGAAAATGTCCTACAGATTGGGAACGTCCTTGTTAAAGTTCAGAAACAGCGTAACCTAGTCTTTGTCTCATTATTTCCCATCTTTTCAATGAAGTAGTTAGTACCACTTGTATCAACTTTGAACAAAGAAGACGCTGGTTCAAGCCCTAGGAGAAATGAGCTATTTCAAATAGATGCTACCTTAAACGATCTACATGGGCATATGCACAACTCTTTGTCTACAGACGGTCATATAATGATAATTATAACAATAGTTGACATACATCAAATGCTTACCATGTACCAGGCAAGTTCTAAGCACTTTACAGAAATTAACTCATATAAAACAGATCATTTATTCAGTCCATGAATAAAGTTTGGTATGTATGTGTATAACTTTTTAAAATAACTTGTGTATTGTTAATGACAAGAGCATCTGCCTATAGTTGTCTTCTTTGATGATAGATCCAGAGCTCCTAGTTCAGTGCCTAACCTGTAATAAGCAGGGCATTAAAAGCTGTTGAACAGATGAAGGATTATATTTTACCTTGGAATATACATTCCCTTATTTATATTTCACATTTTGGCTTTTTGTTTTTCCTATACTTGTTTCCCCTACATGGTCTAACAGTGGTAGTGTACTTGCTGTTCCCCAGGACTTTCCCAATGGCTGCTGTCTTAGTTATCTAGTGCTGCTATAACAGAAATACCACAAGTGGATGGCTTTAAGAAACAAATCTATTTTCTCAGTTTAGGAGGCTAGGAGTCCAAATTCATGGTGCTGGCTCTAGGGGAAGGCTTTCTCTCTCTGTCCAGTCTTGAGTAAGGTCCTTGTCTCTTCAGTGTCTGCTTCCTGGTTCCTTGGAGATCTCCATGTGTCTTGGCATCTATGTTACCCCATCTCTCTTCCCCCATCTCTGCCTTCTTTCTTGTCCTTTTCTGCTCTTTTCATATCTTGGAAGAGATTGACTCAACACACACCCTACACTAATGCTGCCTCGTTAACATGACAAAGACAACCCATTCCCAAATGGGATTATAACCACAGGCATAAAACCCGAAACCAAACCTATTACCACCGAGTAGATTCTGACTCATAGTGACCCTACAGGACAGAGTAGAACTGCCCATAGGGTTTCCAAGGAGCGGCTGGTGGATTGGAACTGCCAACCTTTTGGTTAGCAGTGGAGCTCTCACCCACTGTGCCACCTGGGCTCCACATAGAGTTTAGGATTTACAACACATATTTTTGTGGGGACACAATTCAAACCATATTAGCTGCTTTAGGTTTGTGGCAGGGAGAATGGGGACCAACAAAGGGCATGAGGTCAGGTATGGTGTGTGCAGGTAGAGAGAGGGACTTTGATGACAAGGGATGAAAAGCCCACTTATGCCTCTCTGTTGTTTTGCTTCTTATAGGCTTTCAGTGCTGAAATGGCAAAGAATAAGTCCATGTTGTTGGGTTTCAACAATTATAGTGGTGAGTAAGAAATTCATGAGCCTAGAAATAGTCTCCCACCAAGAGTCTACTCTTGATCATCTGAACTAATGGAAGGGAAAAGAAGAGTAAATAAGCCAAATGTATTTAGTTGTGCACCTGTTCAGATACCAACCTGCTCTGTACCTGACCGTGATTCTATTCTTGCTCAGTCCAGTTTCATGAGATGAACAGAGAAGCTAAGTTGCAGTAGGTAATCCAGAGTGGGTAGCACACTGACAAATGAAATGAAGAGATGCCTATAATTTTTTTCTAAGAAAAAGTTCTGCCCTTTCTGCTTTGAACATATGAATTGGATTACTCATTAGTAATTATAGAAAACATATCCAGATAAATGGGTTAACGCAGTTTTCCCAAGCTGGACTAACCATTGGAATCATGATGGAAACTTTAAAAAACAAAACAAACAAACATATATATAGGCCCCAGCTCTAGAGATTCTGATTCAGGAACTTTGGACCTGGGCCAAGCATGCATATGTGTGAATACTCCTCAGCAATTTAGCTGCTGAGCCAGGTTCAGGGATCACTGGTTTAGATCAGTCCTGGGTGTTGGAGGCTGGTGAAGGATTAACTTAGTCTCATGACTCCACTCCTTTAATGGAATTTGAGTGTACTGAGATGGAATTGCTTCATGACATCTAAGATACGAACTTCAGAAGTAGTCTTTTAATTCACAGTATTCCATGCTGTTAAGAACGCTAGGCATTCAACAAGCAATAGAAACTGTTGGGACATTTCCCATTAGGGTCAAAATGATTTGCATCTACTCTTTAATAAAAGAATTCACCCATGGATGGTCAGTTGTCAAGCAGTGCTGGAAGTGAAGGGGGAACTTTAAAGAGTTCTGGTCTGGGATTGTGCCTCTTATGAGCCTGTTTATTCCTGTATAAAATGATAACAGACTATTGTTAGGATCATTGAAGATTCTGTGTGCAAACGTTTTCTGGAAATGGCAAAGCATTAAACAAGTGCCAGGGGATAATGATAAATGAGAGAATGACAAACTCCCCAGGTATCTCAGAGGAGTGGGAGACTCCTCTTGACTGGAAGGGACCAAGAACGGTTTCATGGATGAGATTATTCTAAGATGGGCTTTCATAGCGATGCTAAAGGACAGAGTAAAACTGCCCCATAGGGTTTCCAAGGAGTGCCTAGTGGATTCCACCTGCTAACCTTTTGGTTAGCAGCCATAGCTCTTACCTACAACGCCACCAGGGTTTCCTAGCTGGGTTTGACAATGGCAAGATGATCAATGTCCAGAGTTGGCGGGATTGGGTACCCAGGATGAGGAAAACTCAAAGGAACAAATCAATGTAGCGTGTATTTGGGGGACTGCAAGGAATCTAGGCTAGCCAGAGAAATGGTGTTTTAGGTGAGGATGATATAGGAAAGGAGCGTGTAAATGTCTGTATGTCATTAATCTGAACAATGGGGGCAAACAGCACCATTTACTTCAGGCATTCTTGAGGACATCTCTAAAGGAATCATAGCACAGACAATCATTGACATTAATAAAGATGACCTCAGATCATCAAGGAAAGGTTAAACTGCTTAGGAAGTCAGGGAAGTGAATTTCCACTGGAAACATTTAACCAACGTTGTTGTTGTGTGCTGTCAAGTCGATTTTGACTCATAGTGACCCTATGTAACAGAGTAGAACTGCCTCATAGGGTTTTCTAGGCTGTAATCTTTATGGGAACAGATTCCCAGATGTTTTGTCCCATGAAGCTGTTGCATGTTAACCATTCAGTAAGTAGTCAAGCTCTTAACCACTGTACCACCAGGGCTTCTTTGTATTTAACTAATAAAAATCAAACTGTCGACCTTTTGGCTAACAGCCAAGCTCTTAACCACTGTGCCACCAGGGCTCCATTTGGTGCACTAGTTAAGAACTTGGCTGCTAATAAAAATGTCAGCAGTTCTAATCCACCAGCCACTCCTTGGAAACCCTACAGGGAACTTCTACTCTGTCCTTTAGAGTGGCTATGAGTCGGAATCAACTCGATGGCAATGGGTATTTAACTAAAACTTAAAATTAAATATATTTTGGTGCTAGAAGGGTATCCTTTAGTGATCCCAATAATTCAGTTGTCTAGGAGAACAATTCATCTGTCTTGCTAATTATGAATAAGTGAATGATCACCATGTCTTGTTTTTATTTCTTCCTAAAAAGTAATATAAGTTCTTACGGGGCCCTGGTCGCACACTGGTTAAGTATTTGGCTGCTAACCAAAGGTCGACAGTTCCAATCCACCAGCCACTCCTTGGAAACCCTACGGGGCACTTCTACTCTGTCCTATAGGGTGGCTATGAGTCGGAACCAACTCAGTGGCAATGGGTTTGGGTTTTGGGTGTTAATTGCTGACAGTGGTGACAGTAGCCTCAAGGTAAGCATTGGTTATAGTGTTTTCTTCTGCACTGTTTTAAAACCTGACTTCTGTGATTGCTTATGATAATTTCTCCAGTCTCCCAGTGGGCTAGAGAGGAGAAAAGAGAAAATGAGCTCAAAGCTAACTCTCCTGCCATCAGTCTGATGGGATCCAACAAGGAAGAGATGAGGGAGGCGGAAGCATGGATCCACAGGCTGTGACCCTCCAGGGGCACCACGTCATTGAGAATAATCACATCCTCTACCTTGGGACAAAGGAACATGACGTTTTGTCTCGGCTTCAGAAAACCTCAAGTGTCTCCATCTCAGAGATTATCGATTCAGGAAAGGCAAAGTTAGAGATTAAAGGAGCCCGAGCTGACCTCATTGAGGTGGTTATGAAGATTGAACATGTGCTGTGTGACATTCAGGAGGAAATGGCTAAAAAAAGGGAGCAAGATCTTTGGAGCTTATTAGGTGAGTAGCTTTCTATTAAGTTAGAAAAGTCAGCTCTGTTAACTGTTCCTTCTATCAGGTTGGGTATGCATGTATGTATGTGGGTGAGAGATAGAAGAGGAGATGAGAGAAAACTATTCTGGTTCTATATTAGGACATAAGCTTTTCTGAACTATTTTTGGCTCTTTTTCTACCATCAGGGTTATTTATTAGTAAATAAAGAATGAAAAACAACACCACTAGATTTGATTTACTTATGATGGCGTGGCGTGCCTAAGAGACGGTTATATGGAAAGCCTAGGATAATCCAGGCCCAGATCCTGGGAAACAAAATAAGTGCATCCCTAATTCCACATACAGAATATTTAAATGTAGACACATTCCACCTGATTGATTGCTCTATTGAGTTTGTTGCATTTATTTGTTGCTGGCAGCATTAGGAACCCTAAAGTTACTAACTTTGAATTTTCCCACCAAGTAAATTATTCATTGGTACTGTGAGGTACACTCAAGTATAACCCACTCAGTGGAGCTAAACCCATTACAAGGACTGGGGGAATCTGAGTCTGGGCATAGCCTTTCAACAGAACTGGGAAATTATACCATTTATAATGTCACCCTGGGAGATAGAAGCTTATTTCATTCATTTATTCAACTAATGTGTACTGCATCCATGATATGTGCCAAGCATTGTTCTAGGTGCCGGATATACAGTGATAAATAAGATAAGACATTGTTCCTGCTCGAAGTCTAATTAGGGAGACTGACAAGCAGGCAGTCTGTTTATGATTGAGGAAGGTCAGATTGCTCTGTGAGAATGTAGGAGAGGCACCTGACCCACACTTGGGGGTCAGGGGAAGCCTTCTCTGAGGAGGTGTCATAAATGTCATAAAGTGAAGAATAAGTAGAAATCAGCCAAGAAAGAAAGTCTCAAGAAATAAGACTGTAGCAGGATCTGGATTATACAAACCAAAAAAACCCATTGTCAAGTCAATTCTGACCCATAGCAAAGCTACAGGACAGAGTAGAACTGCCCCATAGTGTTTCCAAGGAGCGGCTGGTGAATTCCAACTGCTGACCTTTTGGTTAGTAGCTGTAGCACACCGTAGTTCTTAACTGCTGCGCCACCAGGGCCCCAGATTATACAAGACCTTATAGATCACATGAAAGATTTCAGGAAATTTCTTGAAAAATATGGGGAGTCTGGAAGGATTTAAGCAAAAACAAGGTAAGATCAGACGTGTGTTCTAAAAAGATCACTCTGGTTGTAATGTGAAGAATGCATTCCGTAGGAGGCACCAAAATTCAGATGCAAAATTACAAAGGACACCTTATTTTCACCATGTGTTTGTAAAAATCATTCAGACAGAAATGGTCCAAGTGGGGGGAATTTGCAGTAAAGGTGGCATCAACACTCCATGGAAAACCCAGTGTCCAAAACATGGACAAAAATAATAATACACAAGAATGAGACCCCAGGTTATGATTTCCACTTAGCTTTTGAAAGGTAATGAATGTGGATATTTAAACTGACACTGACACTCCTCAGGAGAACAAGAGACAAAGAAACGTTGATCTCCCATAAAGCTTGTGGTATTACTTTAAATTACCTGCATTCATAAGGTCGACCCGTTCTCCCAGCTATTGGCTATCTAGAGTCATGTAAGTTCCTTGTTCTGCTACAAGGTGGCATTTTTGAATGTTGGTGACTGTCTTAGTCATCTAGTGCCGCTATAACAGGAATACCACAAGTGGATGGCTTTAACAAAGAGAAGTATATTCTCTCACAGTCTAGTAGGCTACAAGCCTGAATTCAGGGCGTCAGCTTCAGGGGGACGCTTCATCTGTCGGCTCTGGAGGAAGGCCCGTGCCATCAGTCTTCCCTTGGTCTGGGAACTTCTCTGCGCAGGAAGCCCAGGTGCGAAGAAGGTGCTCTGCTCCCGGCACTGCTCTCTTGGTGGTATGAGGTTCCCCTGCGGCTCTGTTCGCATCTCTCTTCTATATCTCAAAAGAGGCTGGCTTAAGACACTATCTAATCTTGTAGACCTCATCAGTATAACTGCTGCTAATCCATCTTATTACGTCATAGTGACAGAGTTTACAACACATAAGGAAATCACATCGGATTACGGAATGTTACCCAATCATACGATACTGAGAATCGTGACCCAGCCAAGTTGACAGATATTTCTGGGGACACAATTCAGTCCATGACAGTGACTATTCCACAGCAGTATTTCAGAGGAACAGACTCGTCTTGATCTGATTAAGATCTTCGTTATCAAAATGGATAAGTTTGCAATGAATTATTAAATATCCATCAGAACAATAAAATTTTAAAAATAGAAATTAGACGTCACCTGCCATTTATGTTGCTCTTTTAATCCTGCCTCCTGAGTACCTCTGATAGCAGGAGTTTGTGAGCGTTTGGGTTCCCAGTACCCAGCCCAGTGCCTAGCATGGAGAAGGAGCTAAGTAAGCGTTTGTTGAACTCAAGTGAACTGAACTCTAATATTATATACTTCATAAACGTGGGCTTTTGCTCTCCAAACTTAGTGTACAGTCTCTTCCTCTGAAGTTTCCTGGCTTTGAAATTCCTCTCCTCTCTCAGATTTACAACTTGGCCCTCTAGTGAGTTTCTCTGGGTTTATCATTTGCTTTTCATGATTAGTGGAGCCCTGGTGGTGTAGCAGTGTTAAGAGCTCAGCTGCTAACCAAAAGGTCAGCAGTTCGAATCCACCAGCTGCTCCTTGGAAACCCTATGGGGCAGTTCTGTCCTACAGGGTCACGGTGAGTCAGAATCGACACGACAGCAATGGTTTGTGTGTGTATGTGTGTGTGTCTGTGTGCGATTAAAAGGAGCCCTGGTGGCTCAGGGGTTAAATGCTGGGCTGGAAACCAAAAGGTGGATGGTTTGAACCCACTAGCCATTCTGGGGGAGAAAAACGTGGCAGTCTGCTTTCTTAAAGATTTACACCTTTGGAAACCCTATGGGGCAGTTCTACCCTATCCTATAGGGTAGCTGTGAGTTGGAATTGACTCGATGGCAGTGGGTTTTTAGATTAAATTGAGCTCACTCAGTTAGATAGTTTGCTGGAGATTAATTGATTTTTCTATGTTTCATTTTAAATCAAACTGAAAGTAAACCGAGGGAAAACAAGCCCCTCCCCACCCCCCTTTTTTTTTTTGGTTTCCATTTGTCCACCCATATATTCGGTCCACTAAGGAGCTCTCTTGACAAGAAGAGGTTGTCCCTTGAATTTTAAAAAGAAGGAATGGAGGGATGGAGGGATGGAGGGAAGAAGGAAGGAAAAAAGAGAAGGAAGAAGGAAGGGAGATAAAATGATGGAAGAAAGATAAGACAACACACCATTTCTGGGTTTCTTTCAAGGATTCATGTCAGTAATGTGCCTTGTCACCCAAGTTCTGCTCATCATTCCTGGGTGGACTGAGAAGGAGGACCAAGAAGGGGTCAGAATGGCGGCATCAGGATGACAGGTCTTAAAAGCCGAGGAAAGAAAGTTCTACCATGAGCAACCCGTTGAACATCATCAGCCTCTGCAGTATTTTGTCTTCTCTCAAGTAGTTTTGAATCTATTTACTTGTTGAATCCCTCCCCTCTGTCCGCCTCCTCCACACCCCACATGCTTACCCTCTCTTAATTCTCAGACCTTCGTGACTGTTTGCTGGCTACAACTGACTTCCTTCCCAGGAAGAACAACGATGAATCCGTAAAACATCTTATAACGTGGAGGAATCTGGAAGGTATTATGCTGAGTGAACTTAGTTGCAAGGAAAATATTGTATAAGACCACGATTATAAGAACCCAAGAAAAGGTTTAAACACAGAAGACAACATTCTTTGATGGTTACGAGGGTGGGGAGGGAGGGAGAGGGGTATTCACTAACTAGAAAGTAGACAAGAATTATCTCAGGTGACGGGAAGGACTGCATACACTACAGGGGAAGTCAGCACAACTGGACTAAACCAGAGCTAAGAAGTTTCCTGAATTCAACCAAACACTTTGAGGGACAGAGTAGCAGGGGCGGGGGTCTGGGGACCATGCGTTCAGGGGACATCTAGGTCAATCGGCATCACGATGTTTGGTTTTTTTTATTGTTGTAGTTTAGATGAAGTTTACATTTCAAGTTAGTCTCCCATACAAAAATTTATACATACATTGTATGTTATGTGACCCTAATTGCTCTTCCCATAGTGTGACAGCACATTTCTTCTTTCCATACTTGATTACCCATGTCCATTCAAGCAGCTCCTAACCCTCTCTGCCTTCCCATGTCACCTCCGGAAAGAAGCTGTGCGTTGAGTCTCTTGTATCTACTTGAGCTAAGAGGCACACCCCTCACGAGTATCCCTTTATGTCCCACAATCCAGTCCAATCCCTGTCTGAAGAGTTGGCCTCAGAAACTGTTTTAATTCTGGGCTGATAGAGAATCTGGGAGCCATGCTTTCTGGGGTTCCTCCAGTCTCAGTCAGACCATTAAGTCTGGTCTTCTTACTAGAATTTGAGTTCTGCACCCCACCTTTCTCCTGCTCTATCAGGGACTCTCTGTTGTATTCCCTGTCAGGGCAGTCATTGGTGGTAGCCAGGCACCATCTAGTTCTTCTGGTTTCAGGGTGATGAAGTCTCTGGTTTATGTGGCCCTTTCTGTCTCTTGGGCTAATACTTTCCTTGTGTCTTTGGTGTTCTTCATTCTCCTTTACTCCAGGTGGTTGGGACCAATTGTTGTATCTTAGATGCACTTGCAAGCTTTTAAGACCCCAGACATCACTCACGAAGTAGAATGCAGAACGTTTTCTTAATAAGCTTTGTTATGCCAGTTGACCTAGATGTCCCCTGAAAGCATGGTCCCAAGATCCCTACCCCTGCTACTCTGTCCCTCAAAGTGTTTGACTGTATTCAGGAAACTTCTTAGCTTTGGTTTAGTCCAGTTGTGCTGACTTCCCCTGTAGTGTGTGCTGTCCTTCCCTTCACCTAAGACAAAACTTGTGTACTATCTAGTGGCATAACATTTAAGAAACTGTTCTATATCCCACTTTGGTGAGTGGCATCTGGGGTCTTAAAAGCTAGCCAGCAGCCATCTAAGATGCATCAATTGGTCCCAACCCACCTGGAGTAAAGGAAAATGAAGAACACCAAAGACACAAGGAAAGTACTAGCCCAAGAGACAGAAAGGGCCACATAAACCAGAGACTTCATCAGCCTGAGACCAGAAAAACTAGATGGCGCCCGGCTACCAGCAATGACCGCCCTGACAGGGAACACAACAGAGAGTCCCTGACGGAGCAGGAGAAAAGTGGGGTGCAGAACTCAAATTCTAGTAAAAAGATCAGACTTAATGGTTTGATTGAGACTGGAAGGACCCTGGAAGACGTGGCCCTGGGCTCTCTGTTAGCCCAAAACTAAAACCATTCCCGAGGCCAACTCTTCAGACGAATATTAGACTAGACTATGGGACATAAAATGATACTCGTGAAGAGTGTGCTTCTTAGCTCAGGTAGATACATGAGACTAAACGGGCAGCTCCTGTCCAGAGGCAAGATGAGAAGGCAGAGAGGGTCAAGAGCTGGTTGAATGGACATAGGAAACCCACGGTAGAAAGGAAGAGTGTGCTGTCACAGTATAGGAAGAGCAAGTAGGATCACAAAACAATGTATGTATAAATTTTTGTTTGAGAAACTAACTTGAATTGTAAACTTTCACTTAAAGCACAACAGTAAAAACAAATTAAAAAAAAAGAAAAGTGAAACCCAGAGAAGTGATTTGCCCAATATGACATAGCTAGTAAGTAGATCCAAAATTATAAAACTGGCTTTCACCAATGCTTTCTGTAAGGGGGCAAGGCAGAATACTTGGTACATATATCACTCATAAGGCAGAATTCTTGGTACTTACATTACTCACAAGACACAATAGCTGCAACAGTGGGCTCAAAATTCCAACAATTGTGAGGATGGTGCAGCACCAAGGAATGTTTTGTTCTATTATACATAAGGGCACCCTGAGTTGGAGCTGACTCGAAGGCAGCTAATAACAATTAACAAAAATATCATCCATATACCACCCAACCAAGGGAAGCAAAGTTTGGAGATTACGAGTCTCTAGTGTCTTGTCTGAGTCGGAATCAACTCGACAGCAAGAGGTTTTTTTTTTGTTTTTTTTTTTTTTGCTGTCTTGTCTTAGCTTTCCTTCCTTCCTTTTTTCCCCCCTTGCTTCTTCCCTTTCTTTTTTCCTTCCTTCCTCTTCTCTCTCTCCCTCCCTCCCTCCCTTCCTTCTTTCCTTTCTTTTTAAAATTTAAGGGACAACCTCTTCTTGTCAAGAGAGCTCCTTATTGGACCGAATATATGGGTGGACAAATGGAAACCACAAAAAAAAAAGGGGGTGGGGAGGGGCTTGTTTTCCCTCGGTTTACTTTCAGTTTGATTTAAAATGAAACATAGAAAAATCAATTAATCTCCAGCAAACTATCTAACTGAGTGAGCTCAATTTAATCTAAAAACCCACTGCCATCGAGTCAATTCCAACTCACAGCTACCCTATAGGATAGGGTAGAACTGCCCCATAGGGTTTCCAAAGGTGTAAATCTTTAAGAAAGCAGACTGCCACGTTTTTCTCCCCCAGAATGGCTAGTGGGTTCAAACCATCCACCTTTTGGTTTCCAGCCCAGCATTTAACCCCTGAGCCACCAGGGCTCCTTTTAATCGCACACAGACACACACACATACACACACAAACCATTGCTGTCGTGTCGATTCTGACTCACCGTGACCCTGTAGGACAGAACTGCCCCATAGGGTTTCCAAGGAGCAGCTGGTGGATTCGAACTGCTGACCTTTTGGTTAGCAGCTGAGCTCTTAACACTGCTACACCACCAGGGCTCCACTAATCATGAAAAGCAAATGATAAACCCAGAGAAACTCACTAGAGGGCCAAGTTGTAAATCTGAGAGAGGAGAGGAATTTCAAAGCCAGGAAACTTCAGAGGAAGAGACTGTACACTAAGTTTGGAGAGCAAAAGCCCACGTTTATGAAGTATATAATATTAGAGTTCAGTTCACTTGAGTTCAACAAACGCTTACTTAGCTCCTTCTCCATGCTAGGCACTGGGCTGGGTACTGGGAACCCAAACGCTCACAAACTCCTGCTATCAGAGGTACTCAGGAGGCAGGATTAAAAGAGCAACATAAATGGCAGGTGACGTCTAATTTCTATTTTTAAAATTTTATTGTTCTGATGGATATTTAATAATTCATTGCAAACTTATCCATTTTGATAACGAAGATCTTAATCAGATCAAGACGAGTCTGTTCCTCTGAAATACTGCTGTGGAATAGTCACTGTCATGGACTGAATTGTGTCCCCAGAAATATCTGTCAACTTGGCTGGGTCACGATTCTCAGTATTGTATGATTGGGTAACATTCTGTAATCCGATGTGATTTCCTTATGTGTTGTAAACTCTGTCACTATGACGTAATAAGATGGATTAGCAGCAGTTATACTGATGAGGTCTACAAGATTAGATAGTGTCTTAAGCCAGCCTCTTTTGAGATATAGAAGAGAGATGCGAACAGAGCCGCAGGGGAACCTCATACCACCAAGAGAGCAGTGCCGGGAGCAGAGCACCTTCTTCGCACCTGGGCTTCCTGCGCAGAGAAGTTCCCAGACCAAGGGAAGACTGATGGCACGGGCCTTCCTCCAGAGCCGACAGATGAAGCGTCCCCCTGAAGCTGACGCCCTGAATTCAGGCTTGTAGCCTACTAGACTGTGAGAGAATATACTTCTCTTTGTTAAAGCCATCCACTTGTGGTATTCCTGTTATAGCGGCACTAGATGACTAAGACAGTCACCAACATTCAAAAATGCCACCTTGTAGCAGAACAAGGAACTTACATGACTCTAGATAGCCAATAGCTGGGAGAACGGGTCGACCTTATGAATGCAGGTAATTTAAAGTAATACCACAAGCTTTATGGGAGATCAACGTTTCTTTGTCTCTTGTTCTCCTGAGGAGTGTCAGTGTCAGTTTAAATATCCACATTCATTACCTTTCAAAAGCTAAGTGGAAATCATAACCTGGGGTCTCATTCTTGTGTATTATTATTTTTGTCCATGTTTTGGACACTGGGTTTTCCATGGAGTGTTGATGCCACCTTTACTGCAAATTCCCCCCACTTGGACCATTTCTGTCTGAATGATTTTTACAAACACATGGTGAAAATAAGGTGTCCTTTGTAATTTTGCATCTGAATTTTGGTGCCTCCTACGGAATGCATTCTTCACATTACAACCAGAGTGATCTTTTTAGAACACACGTCTGATCTTACCTTGTTTTTGCTTAAATCCTTCCAGACTCCCCATATTTTTCAAGAAATTTCCTGAAATCTTTCATGTGATCTATAAGGTCTTGTATAATCTGGGGCCCTGGTGGCGCAGCAGTTAAGAACTACGGTGTGCTACAGCTACTAACCAAAAGGTCAGCAGTTGGAATTCACCAGCCGCTCCTTGGAAACACTATGGGGCAGTTCTACTCTGTCCTGTAGCTTTGCTATGGGTCAGAATTGACTTGACAATGGGTTTTTTTGGTTTGTATAATCCAGATCCTGCTACAGTCTTATTTCTTGAGACTTTCTTTCTTGGCTGATTTCTACTTATTCTTCACTTTATGACATTTATGACACCTCCTCAGAGAAGGCTTCCCCTGACCCCCAAGTGTGGGTCAGGTGCCTCTCCTACATTCTCACAGAGCAATCTGACCTTCCTCAATCATAAACAGACTGCCTGCTTGTCAGTCTCCCTAATTAGACTTCGAGCAGGAACAATGTCTTATCTTATTTATCACTGTATATCCGGCACCTAGAACAATGCTTGGCACATATCATGGATGCAGTACACATTAGTTGAATAAATGAATGAAATAAGCTTCTATCTCCCAGGGTGACATTATAAATGGTATAATTTCCCAGTTCTGTTGAAAGGCTATGCCCAGACTCAGATTCCCCCAGTCCTTGTAATGGGTTTAGCTCCACTGAGTGGGTTATACTTGAGTGTACCTCACAGTACCAATGAATAATTTACTTGGTGGGAAAATTCAAAGTTAGTAACTTTAGGGTTCCTAATGCTGCCAGCAACAAATAAATGCAACAAACTCAATAGAGCAATCAATCAGGTGGAATGTGTCTACATTTAAATATTCTGTATGTGGAATTAGGGATGCACTTATTTTGTTTCCCAGGATCTGGGCCTGGATTATCCTAGGCTTTCCATATAACCGTCTCTTAGGCACGCCACGCCATCATAAGTAAATCAAATCTAGTGGTGTTGTTTTTCATTCTTTATTTACTAATAAATAACCCTGATGGTAGAAAAAGAGCCAAAAATAGTTCAGAAAAGCTTATGTCCTAATATAGAACCAGAATAGTTTTCTCTCATCTCCTCTTCTATCTCTCACCCACATACATACATGCATACCCAACCTGATAGAAGGAACAGTTAACAGAGCTGACTTTTCTAACTTAATAGAAAGCTACTCACCTAATAAGCTCCAAAGATCTTGCTCCCTTTTTTTTGCCATTTCCTCCTGAATGTCACACAGCACATGTTCAATCTTCATAACCACCTCAATGAGGTCAGCTCGGGCTCCTTTAATCTCTAACTTTGCCTTTCCTGAATCGATAATCTCTGAGATGGAGACACTTGAGGTTTTCTGAAGCCGAGACAAAACGTCATGTTCCTTTGTCCCAAGGTAGAGGATGTGATTATTCTCAATGACGTGGTGCCCCTGGAGGGTCACAGCCTGTGGATCCATGCTTCCGCCTCCCTCATCTCTTCCTTGTTGGATCCCATCAGACTGATGGCAGGAGAGTTAGCTTTGAGCTCATTTTCTCTTTTCTCCTCTCTAGCCCACTGGGAGACTGGAGAAATTATCATAAGCAATCACAGAAGTCAGGTTTTAAAACAGTGCAGAAGAAAACACTATAACCAATGCTTACCTTGAGGCTACTGTCACCACTGTCAGCAATTAACACCCAAAACCCAAACCCATTGCCACTGAGTTGGTTCCGACTCATAGCCACCCTATAGGACAGAGTAGAAGTGCCCCGTAGGGTTTCCAAGGAGTGGCTGGTGGATTGGAACTGTCGACCTTTGGTTAGCAGCCAAATACTTAACCAGTGTGCGACCAGGGCCCCGTAAGAACTTATATTACTTTTTAGGAAGAAATAAAAACAAGACATGGTGATCATTCACTTATTCATAATTAGCAAGACAGATGAATTGTTCTCCTAGACAACTGAATTATTGGGATCACTAAAGGATACCCTTCTAGCACCAAAATATATTTAATTTTAAGTTTTAGTTAAATACCCATTGCCATCGAGTTGATTCCGACTCATAGCCACTCTAAAGGACAGAGTAGAAGTTCCCTGTAGGGTTTCCAAGGAGTGGCTGGTGGATTAGAACTGCTGACATTTTTATTAGCAGCCAAGTTCTTAACTAGTGCACCAAATGGAGCCCTGGTGGCACAGTGGTTAAGAGCTTGGCTGTTAGCCAAAAGGTCGACAGTTTGATTTTTATTAGTTAAATACAAAGAAGCCCTGGTGGTACAGTGGTTAAGAGCTTGACTACTTACTGAATGGTTAACATGCAACAGCTTCATGGGACAAAACATCTGGGAATCTGTTCCCATAAAGATTACAGCCTAGAAAACCCTATGAGGCAGTTCTACTCTGTTACATAGGGTCACTATGAGTCAAAATCGACTTGACAGCACACAACAACAACGTTGGTTAAATGTTTCCAGTGGAAATTCACTTCCCTGACTTCCTAAGCAGTTTAACCTTTCCTTGATGATCTGAGGTCATCTTTATTAATGTCAATGATTGTCTGTGCTATGATTCCTTTAGAGATGTCCTCAAGAATGCCTGAAGTAAATGGTGCTGTTTGCCCCCATTGTTCAGATTAATGACATACAGACATTTACACGCTCCTTTCCTATATCATCCTCACCTAAAACACCATTTCTCTGGCTAGCCTAGATTCCTTGCAGTCCCCCAAATACACGCTACATTGATTTGTTCCTTTGAGTTTTCCTCATCCTGGGTACCCAATCCCGCCAACTCTGGACATTGATCATCTTGCCATTGTCAAACCCAGCTAGGAAACCCTGGTGGCGTTGTAGGTAAGAGCTATGGCTGCTAACCAAAAGGTTAGCAGGTGGAATCCACTAGGCACTCCTTGGAAACCCTATGGGGCAGTTTTACTCTGTCCTTTAGCATCGCTATGAAAGCCCATCTTAGAATAATCTCATCCATGAAACCGTTCTTGGTCCCTTCCAGTCAAGAGGAGTCTCCCACTCCTCTGAGATACCTGGGGAGTTTGTCATTCTCTCATTTATCATTATCCCCTGGCACTTGTTTAATGCTTTGCCATTTCCAGAAAACGTTTGCACACAGAATCTTCAATGATCCTAACAATAGTCTGTTATCATTTTATACAGGAATAAACAGGCTCATAAGAGGCACAATCCCAGACCAGAACTCTTTAAAGTTCCCCCTTCACTTCCAGCACTGCTTGACAACTGACCATCCATGGGTGAATTCTTTTATTAAAGAGTAGATGCAAATCATTTTGACCCTAATGGGAAATGTCCCAACAGTTTCTATTGCTTGTTGAATGCCTAGCGTTCTTAACAGCATGGAATACTGTGAATTAAAAGACTACTTCTGAAGTTCGTATCTTAGATGTCATGAAGCAATTCCATCTCAGTACACTCAAATTCCATTAAAGGAGTGGAGTCATGAGACTAAGTTAATCCTTCACCAGCCTCCAACACCCAGGACTGATCTAAACCAGTGATCCCTGAACCTGGCTCAGCAGCTAAATTGCTGAGGAGTATTCACACATATGCATGCTTGGCCCAGGTCCAAAGTTCCTGAATCAGAATCTCTAGAGCTGGGGCCTATATATATGTTTGTTTGTTTTGTTTTTTAAAGTTTCCATCATGATTCCAATGGTTAGTCCAGCTTGGGAAAACTGCGTTAACCCATTTATCTGGATATGTTTTCTATAATTACTAATGAGTAATCCAATTCATATGTTCAAAGCAGAAAGGGCAGAACTTTTTCTTAGAAAAAAATTATAGGCATCTCTTCATTTCATTTGTCAGTGTGCTACCCACTCTGGATTACCTACTGCAACTTAGCTTCTCTGTTCATCTCATGAAACTGGACTGAGCAAGAATAGAATCACGGTCAGGTACAGAGCAGGTTGGTATCTGAACAGGTGCACAACTAAATACATTTGGCTTATTTACTCTTCTTTTCCCTTCCATTAGTTCAGATGATCAAGAGTAGACTCTTGGTGGGAGACTATTTCTAGGCTCATGAATTTCTTACTCACCACTATAATTGTTGAAACCCAACAACATGGACTTATTCTTTGCCATTTCAGCACTGAAAGCCTATAAGAAGCAAAACAACAGAGAGGCATAAGTGGGCTTTTCATCCCTTGTCATCAAAGTCCCTCTCTCTACCTGCACACACCATACCTGACCTCATGCCCTTTGTTGGTCCCCATTCTCCCTGCCACAAACCTAAAGCAGCTAATATGGTTTGAATTGTGTCCCCACAAAAATATGTGTTGTAAATCCTAAACTCTATGTGGAGCCCAGGTGGCACAGTGGGTGAGAGCTCCACTGCTAACCAAAAGGTTGGCAGTTCCAATCCACCAGCCGCTCCTTGGAAACCCTATGGGCAGTTCTACTCTGTCCTGTAGGGTCACTATGAGTCAGAATCTACTCGGTGGTAATAGGTTTGGTTTCGGGTTTTATGCCTGTGGTTATAATCCCATTTGGGAATGGGTTGTCTTTGTCATGTTAACGAGGCAGCATTAGTGTAGGGTGTGTGTTGAGTCAATCTCTTCCAAGATATGAAAAGAGCAGAAAAGGACAAGAAAGAAGGCAGAGATGGGGGAAGAGAGATGGGGTAACATAGATGCCAAGACACATGGAGATCTCCAAGGAACCAGGAAGCAGACACTGAAGAGACAAGGACCTTACTCAAGACTGGACAGAGAGAGAAAGCCTTCCCCTAGAGCCAGCACCATGAATTTGGACTCCTAGCCTCCTAAACTGAGAAAATAGATTTGTTTCTTAAAGCCATCCACTTGTGGTATTTCTGTTATAGCAGCACTAGATAACTAAGACAGCAGCCATTGGGAAAGTCCTGGGGAACAGCAAGTACACTACCACTGTTAGACCATGTAGGGGAAACAAGTATAGGAAAAACAAAAAGCCAAAATGTGAAATATAAATAAGGGAATGTATATTCCAAGGTAAAATATAATCCTTCATCTGTTCAACAGCTTTTAATGCCCTGCTTATTACAGGTTAGGCACTGAACTAGGAGCTCTGGATCTATCATCAAAGAAGACAACTATAGGCAGATGCTCTTGTCATTAACAATACACAAGTTATTTTAAAAAGTTATACACATACATACCAAACTTTATTCATGGACTGAATAAATGATCTGTTTTATATGAGTTAATTTCTGTAAAGTGCTTAGAACTTGCCTGGTACATGGTAAGCATTTGATGTATGTCAACTATTGTTATAATTATCATTATATGACCGTCTGTAGACAAAGAGTTGTGCATATGCCCATGTAGATCGTTTAAGGTAGCATCTATTTGAAATAGCTCATTTCTCCTAGGGCTTGAACCAGCGTCTTCTTTGTTCAAAGTTGATACAAGTGGTACTAACTACTTCATTGAAAAGATGGGAAATAATGAGACAAAGACTAGGTTACGCTGTTTCTGAACTTTAACAAGGACGTTCCCAATCTGTAGGACATTTTCTTCATAAACTGTATTTGCAGTTTCTTATTTCCAGAAAAAAAAATTTCTCACCTTTACCATATTCAGTACCTGGAGGTCACAGTAGGGCCCTGCTCTCCCCTTTCCCTCCAAGAACTTGGAAATAAATTAGATAACTTTGTTGTTGTTGTTAGGTGCCCTCCAGGTGACTGGGGATTAACAGTCTAGTAAGAGTTGCCATGTGCAGTAGATAAAAACCAGCTCAATCCAGAAGCTACTTCGAAAAAAGTCAGGATGTGTTGCAAGGTTAGAAATCAGTAGGCAAAGCTTTTGAAATGAATGTGAAAGAAAGTGTTAACTTAATCAGTAGGGATAACATAAAGAAAGAATGTGTGGATAAGAAGCAGATGGTCTGCACAGAGTATGGAAACGTGGACCCAGTGGCAAGAGTTCGGCAGTGTTTTTCCAGCTCTGTCCAGAAGTGAGCAACACCTGTCCTGAGAGATGTCAGCGGTGTGTTCCTAGGGAAGTGTTCCCTATTCTGGGGCACGAAGCCTGGCACAAGGAAGATATACAATAAATACTAGTTGAATAACCAAGCGAGTGACTATCCATCACTCTTTATAGACACTCAGCTCCACCCAGGACCTTTATCTTCATGAAACACTGGAGAACACAAGGATTTCAGTCAGATGGGGAGCTAGTTACTCACTGCAAATTCATGAATTGGAAAATCTGAGTGTGTGAATATGAACAGCACTTTATTGGGAGTTTGGTGTAGTCGGTCTTCCTGAGTCAGATCAACTCTAGACGTCTGTCAAATCCGTTTTCTGCAATGTAGGGACCTTGCCAGTAACGCCTCTGTGAGGAACCATGTAAACTGCCTTCTGATCTTTCTGTACAGTGTGTCCCTCATTGCAAGACTCATTTAGGAAGAACAGACACGCTCATCACAAGGCCAGAGGTGCACATATGCATGCACAGGTCATATCTCCTTGTGGACACAATTTAATATTAAGATTGAAGAGAGTCTGAGGTATACAGTGTATAATGTAAAGTCCTCTGTAAGACAGTTCTCTCTTTTGAGTTACAAAGCTGAAAGATGTATTATCTCTCAAAAGCACAGGATTTGGGTAGACAGACTCAGGTTGGAATCATGGTTTAATCACGATGTCTTAGTTATCTAGTGCTAGTGTAACAGAAATACCACAAGTGTATGGCTTTAACAAACAGAAATTTATTTTCTCACAGTTTAGGAGGCTACAAGTCTGAATTCAGAGTGCTTCAGCTTCTGCTTCCTGGTCCTTGGAGATCTCCATGTGTCTTGGCATCTATCTTACTCCATCTCTCCTCTGCTCGTTCGTTTAATCTCTTTTATATCTCAATCAAAAGAGATTGACTCAAAATACACCCTACACCCGTCCTGCCTCATTAATATGACAAAGACAACCCATTCCAGAATGGGATTATAACCACAGACACAGAGGCTAGGATTTACAACACATATTTTAGGGGACATAATTCTATCCATAACACTTGACCACTTGTATGCACATGAACATCTGGGTTAATATGTGTTTTAATTTCGAGTCGGGGACAACAGTGGCTTCATCATGGGATTGAGAACAGCTTCTTCTTTATACAGTGCCTGGCAGACCCAATACATGGCAGCTATTCTAAGTAATGTCATCTCTTAGCCCTCAGAGTTGTGCTAAAGGGGATTGCGTTATTTGCATCCCCTCCCCCTACCCAAATCCCCCAATCATCCTGATGGCTTTGGCTCCCTCTAGGGATAACTTAGGTGTTTTTCATGGATGTGAATGAATGCTTAACTTTGAAAGTACACCAGAATTTGCAATATTGGGGGCTTGGCATCCTTTAAACATTTGCAAGTTCCTAATGTTGCTGGCAACAAATACAATAAAACTTCAGTTAAAGGGATAGGTTATGCAACAAGGATGTTTCTACTTTAATTTTAAATTGGCATATTAATAACTTCTCAAATAAATACTCACTTCCTGGGGCCTGCAGCCTTAGGTCCCCTCAGTCTTCTCTTTAATGGTCTTACAGGCAAACTATATCCTTACAAATGGTATTTTTTCACTTATGATTAAGTTTCTATAATTGTGGCCACAGGAGAGTCTTAAAAGTGACATCACAGAGGAATCCGGCAAAATGGCGCTCTAGGCAGAAGCACCACGCCGTCCCTCCACAGCAAAGATCCAAAAAACTAAGCCGAACAGGGAATACAAAAATCCTGAAACCCTAAATCATCAAATGAAGAGATGAAGAACTCAGCCCAGCACCAAATGGAGTGAGAAAACTGACAGAGAATGGAGAGCGAGGAGAGATTCATGCAGCAGTCCCCCACCAGCTAATGCAGCACGGATCCTCCATCTTGGACTCCTATCGGAGACCAGCAAACAGGGGGTACGAGAAAGCAGCCTCACGGAGCATCCAGTGGGAGACAAAACAACCCGTAATTTGCAATATACGCTTTCCCACTGCCCACCCTTCTTCACCCCAACTCGGTTTCCTCTGCTTCCCGCGGCCAAAATCTCGACCGGGAAACACTGGCTGCTTGGATTCCACACACCCAAATGGACGGCTCTCTGAGTGCCATTTGTTGGATGCTGGTGTTGCTTTTTTCCGCTTCTTTCGATTCCTTCCTTGCCTTTTACCACCTCCCCCTCCTTTCGCTCGAATACCTGGCTCCATGCGCCATCTTTGCTTCTTCCTGAGGGGCTGCAGAGCTCCGGTAATTTGTGATATACGTTTTCCCACTCTCTACCCTTCTTCATCCACACTCGGTCCCCTCTGCTTCCCGCAGACACAATCTCTTGTCCAGAAATACCAGCCCGCACTAGCTGGCTCTCTGAGTGCCATTTGTTGGCTGCTAGTGTTGCTTTTTTTTCTGCTTCTTTTGATTTCTTCCTTGCCTCTTGCCACCTCCCCCTCCTTTTGCTCGAGTACCTTGCTCTGTGCGCCATCTTTGCTTCTTCCGAGGGGCTGCGGAGCTCCATTCAAGTGCGGAGCTGCTTCCCGGTCTGGGCTGCCGCACTGGTGGGATCCCAGGGCTTTTGTTCGTTTGTTTGTTTTGAATTGTTTCTTTGTTTTCTTTTCCTTTTCTTGAGTTGGGAGCCCCTTCTGGCCAGGCGGAACTGGGTGACAAGGAAACCCCCGCCTCTCGGCTTGCACAGATGTGCAGAGGGATCCCTGAGGGCATTTCTTTTTTCATTGGGTTTTTTTCCTGTTTTGGGGGGGGCCTTTTTTTTTTTCTTTTTTTTTAAATTTGTTTTGTTTTCTTTTCCCTCTTTTTCCCTTTTTGTCTTTCTTCATTGCTCAGTTTCTCGTCTCTCAATATCTTCCTTCTCTTTCTGTTCCCTGAATACCTGGTGTCCTATACCTCTATGCCTTCTAGCCAGGCTGTACTGTAACACCTGAGAGCGACTTCCCCAGACCTCATAGCTGCACTGGTGGGATCCCTGGGAACTTTGTGGTTCTTTAACCTTTCCGATTTTTATTTATTCATTATTTTCTTGTCTTCCTCTTCCCCTTTCTGTTTTTCTCCATTTCACGATCCCTCATCTCTCTACTCCAACGGCAAGCTCCCCTAGCATTCTTTTTTGTTTGTTTGTATGTTTTTGGCTCCTGTTCCTCTCTCCTCTCTCCCATATCCATCTTAGCTCCACACATAACAATCTCCCCGCTGCATCCTGCCTACATGCACCGTGTGCTTGACATCACACCACCAAGCAGCACAGGCACGGCCTACTGGAACCTGCCCTGCACTGATAACTGACCCGCTCTGGTGGCTGAAGTAAGTGCCATAAAGAACCCGTCCCAGTAACTCCTCTTTAGCTGGACCTGCCCTGCCATACCATATCTGAGTGACTGACCCTGCCAATTGGAGAAGGAGGGGAAAAGTACTGTGCCCACAGACGAACAAACAATAAAGAACACACAGTCTGCCTGCTCATACATAGTCAAATTTTTTAAAAAAAGGGACATAAAAAAACAAATCTACAATCAATAAACGAGAAAAATAACTACTGAATGCCCCGAAGACGGCAGACAATATCAAAACATTTTCAAAAACAGGACAGGATGGTTCCAGTAGGCATCCAAATTAAAACACCAGATGACTCTTCTCTGGAAGAAAATGCACTAGAACTACCTGATAGGGAATTCAAATCTCTAATACTCAGTACTCTCCAGGAACTGAGGCAAAAGCTGACAAACATGAGGAAAAAATAGACAAATTCATGGAAAATACAGGCAAAAAATTGGAAGAATTCAGGAAGATGATGCAGGAACAAAATGCCAAAATAAATTCACAACTAGAAATTATACAAAGACAACAATTAGAAATCCAAAAGATAAACAACAAGATTTCAGAAATGGACAGTGTCATAGAAGGGTTGAGAAGCAGATTTGAAATGGTGGAAGGCACGATCAGTGGAATTGAAGACAAACACTTGGATACAACTCTGTTTGAGAAAACTCAGAAGAAAGAACAAATTAAAATGAAGAGACCCTGAGAGTTATGTGGGACACAATCAAAACCAAAAATTTGGGAGTGATTGGAATTCCAGAACGGGGAGAAAACAGAAAACACAGAGAGGATCGTTGAAGAACTGCTGACAGAAAACTTCCCCAATATCATGAAACATGAAAAGCTGGCCATCCAAGAAGCTCAACGAACCCCACTGAGAAGAGACCCTAAAAAGAAAATCCCCAAGGTATATCATAATCACACTCACCAAAACCAAAGACAAACAAAGAATCCTGAGAGCAGCTCGTGAAAAAGAAGAAGTCACATACAGAGGAGAAACGATAAGACTAAGCTCAGATTATTTGGCAGAAACCACGCGGCAAGAAGGCAATGAGATGACATATATAAAATCTTGAAAGAAAAAAATTGCCAGCCAAGAATAATAATGCAAAACTCTCATTCAAATATGATGGTGAAATTAGGTTATTTCCAGATAAACAGAAATGAAGGGAATATGTAAAAGTCAAACCAAACTTACAAGAATTACTAAAGGGAGTTCTTCTATCTGAGGACAAACAGCTTCAGCTCACAGGCAGAAGCTAGGACACAGGATCGTACCAGCCAGATACCAATCTAGGAAATGAACTCTCGAGGACTATCCAAAACCAAAAGAAATACAACAGGGAATCAGAGCAGTTAATCAGTAAATGACAACAACATCAAAACAATAAAAGAGGGAATAAACGGCATAGGTATAGAACCTTCTAATGGAGAAGAAGGAAAGGCGATACAAAGTAATGGTAGACTGCTTCAAACTTAGTAAGATAAGGGTAAAATTCATGGTAACCACAAAGAAAGTTAACAGATATACTCATTAAAAAAAGAGGAAAAACATAAAGTCTCAGAAAAAACAAAACCTACAAAAACAAAAGAAATGAAAAAAAAAATTCCACAAACAAAAGTAACTCAGCACAAGAGAGTAAGAAGAACAAAGAAAACTTCAGCACCGCAAAAGAAAAGCACTACAAAATGACAGCAACAAACTCACATCTATCAATAATTACACCAAATGTAAATGGACTCAATGCATCCATGAAGATATGGAGAGTGACACAATGGATAAGAAAACAGGATCCATCAATATACTGTCTACAAGAGACTCACCTTAGAAACAAAGATGTGAATTTATTAAAAGTCAAAGGTTGGAAAAAAATATATCAAGCTAACAACTACCAAAAAAGAGCAGGAGTGGCAATTCTAATCTCAGTTAAAATAGACTTTAAAACAAAATCTACCATAAAAGACAAAGAAGGACACTATATAATGATTAAGGGGACGATCCATCATGAAGCCATAACCATAATAAACATCTATGCACCCAATGACAGGGCTCCAAAATACATAAAACAAGCTCTAACAACACTGAAAAGAGAAATTGACAGTTCCACAATAATAGTAGGAGACTTCAACAATCCACTCTCAGTAGAGGACAGAATAACTAAGAAGAAACTCAGCAAAGATACAGAAGACCTAAAGGGCACAATCAGCCAACTTGACCTTATAGAAATATATAGAACACTCCATCCAACTGCTGCAAAGTACACATTCTTTTCCAATGTACATGGAACGTTCTCCAGAATAGACCACATCTTAGGCCACAAAGCAATCCTCAACAAGATCCAAAACGTTGAGATAATTCACAGTATCTTCTCTGACCACAATGCCATCAAGGTAGAAATTAACAATACAAAGAGCAAGGAAAAAAAATCAACTACATGGAAACTGAATAATACCCTGCTTACACATCACTGGGTAATAGAAGAAATCAGAGATGGAATCAAAAAACTCCTAGAATCAAATGAGAATGAAAACACATCATACCAAAACCTTTGAGACACAGCAAAGGCAGTCCTCAGAGGACAATTTATAGCAATAGATGCACATACCAAAAAAGAAGAAAGGGACAAAATCAAAACATTAACTACAGAACTCAAACAAATAGAAAGAGAACAGCAAAAAAAGCCCACAACCACCAGAAGAAAGGAAATAGTAAAGATCAGAGCAGAAATAAATGAAATAGACAACATAAAAACAATAGAAAGAATCAACAAAACCAAAAGTTGGTTCTTTGAAAGAATCAACAAAATCGACAAACCACTGGCCAGACTGACAAAAGAAAAACAGGAGAGGAAACAAATAACCCAAATAGGAAATGAAATGGGGGACATTACAACAGACCCAACTGAAATAAAAAGGATTATAACAGAATATTATGAAAAACTATACTCCAACAAATTTGAAAACCTAGAAGAAATGGATAAATTTCTAGAAACACACGACCTACCCAAACTACAACAAAGTGATGTTGAAAATCTGAATAGACCCATACAAGAGAAGAGATTGAAAAGGTAATAAAAAGACTCCCAACCAAAAAAATCCCTGGCCCAGATGGCTTCACTGGAGAATTCTACAAAACATTTACAGAAGAGCTTGTACCAGTACTACTCAAGCTATTTCAGAGCATAGAAGAGGAAGCAACACTTCCAAATTCATTCTATGAAGCCAGCATAACGCTGATACCAAAACCAGGCAAGGATGTCACAAAAAAAGAAAACTATAGACCAATATCTCTCATGAATATAGATGCAAAAATTCTGAACAAAATTCTAGCCAATAGAATTCAGCATCATATCAAAAAAATAATACACCACGACCAAGTAGGATTCATACCAGGTACGCAAGGATGGTTCAATATTAGAAAATCAATCAACGTAATCCACCGCATAAATAAAAGGAAAGAAAAGAATCACATGATCATCTCAATTGACGCAGAAAAGGCATCTGACAAAGTCCAACACCCATTCCTGATAAAAACTCTCAATCAAATAGGTATAGAAGGGAAATTTCTCAACATAATAAAGGGCATCTATGCCAAACCAATGGTCAACATCATTCTTAATAGAGAGAGGCTGAAAACATTCCCCTTGAAAACAGGAACAAGACAAGGATGCCCTTTATCACCACTCCTATTTAACATTGTGCTGGAAGTTCTAGCTAGAGCAATAAGGCAAGAAAAAGAAATCAAGGGCATCCAAATTGGTAATGAAGAAGTTAAACTGTCCCTGTTTGCAGATGGTATGATACTATACACAGAAAACCCTAAAGACTCCACGAGAAATCTACTGGAACTAACAGAAAGATTCAGCAGAGTAGCAGGATACAAGATAAACATTCAAAAATCAGTTGGATTCCTATACACCACTCAGGAGAACAATGAAAAGGAAATCTGGAAAACAATACCATTTTCAATAGCCCCTAAAAAGATAAAATACTTAGGAATAAATCTGACCAGAGATGTAAAAGACCTATACAAAGAAAACTACAAAACACTACTGCAAGAAACCCAAAGGGATCTACATAAATGGAAAACCATACCATGCTCATGGATAGGCAGACTCAACATTGTGAAAATGACAATTCTACCCAAAGCAATTTACAAATACAACGCAATCCCGATCCAAATACCAACAACATTCTTCTAAGAGATGGAAAAACTAATCATTAACTTTATATGGAAAGGGAAGAAGCCCCGAATAAGTAAAGCACTACTGAAGAAGAAGAATAAAGTTGGAGGACTCACACTACCTGACTTCAAAACCTACTATACAGCTACAGTAGTCAAAACAGCGTGGTACTGGTACAATGACAGATACATTGACCAATGGAACAGAATCGAGAACCCAGATGGAAATCCATCCACCTACAGTCACCTGATCTTTGACAAGGGCCCAAAGTCCATCAAATGGGGAAAAGACAGTCTTTTTAACACATGGTGCTGGCAAAACTGGATATCCATCTGCAAAAAAATGAAACAGGACCCATACCTCACACTGTACACAAAAACTACTTCAAAATGGATCAAAGACCTGAATATAAAGCCTAAAACTATAAACTTCATAGAAGAAAAAATAGGACCAACACTTCAGGCCTTAATACATGGCATTAACAGGATACAGACCATAACCATCAATGCACAAAACCCAACAGATAAGCTAGATAACTGGGATCTTCTAAAAATCAAACACCTATGCTCTTCAAAAGACTTCACCAAAAGAGTAAAAAGAGAACCTACAGACTGGGAAAAAATTTCTGGACAGTACAAGTCAGACAAAGGTCTAATCTCCATAATCTACAAGAAAATCCAACACCTCTACAAGAAAAAGACAAATAATCCTATTAAAAAATGGGCAAAGGAAATGAACAGACATTTCACCAAAGAAGACATTCAAATGGCCAACAGACACATGAGGAAATGCTCGTGATCACTAGCCATTAGAGAAATGCAAATTAAAACCACAATGAGATACCATCTCACCCCGGCATTACTGGCACGAATCAAAAACACTGGAAATAACAAATGTTGGAGGGGCTGCGGGGAGATGGGAACTCTTATGCACTGCTGGTAGGAATGCAAAATGATACAACCAGTTTGGAAAATGATATGGCGCTTCCTCAGAAAGCTAGAAATAGACATACCATCCGATCCAGCAATCCCACTCCTAGGAATATATCCTATAGAAATAAGAGTCGTCACTCGAATAGACACATGCACACCTATGTTCATGGCAGCATTGTTCACAATAGCAAAACGACGGAAACAGCCTAGATGCCCAGCAACAGATGAATGGATAAACAAAGTATGGTACATACACACAATGGAGTACTATGCAATGAGAAAGAACAACAGTGAATCTGTGAACCATCTCATAACATGGATTAAACTGGAGGACATTATGCTGAGTGAAATAAGTCAATCACAAAAGGACAAATATTGTATGAGACCTCTATTGTAAAAACCCATGAAAAAGTTCACATGCAAAATGTAACAATCTTTGTTGGTTACCAGGGATGGGAGGGGTGGGGGGGATATACTAAATAGGCAATAGATAAGTGGTATCTTGGGTGAAGGGTGAGACCGTACACAATACAGGGGAGACTAGCACAACCTGTAGAAGGAAAGGTCATGGAAGCTCCATAGACACATCCAAACTCCCTAAGAGACTGAATTGCTTGGCGGAGGGCTGTGGGGACCATGGTCGCAGGGAACATCTAGCTCAATTGGCATGACACAGCTTATAAAGACGATGCTCTACATTCTACCTTGGTGAGTAGTGTCTGGGGTGAGTAGTGTCTGGGGTCTTAAAAGCCTGTGAGCAGCCATCTAAGATACTCCACTGGTCTCATCCTTTCTGGAGCAAGGGAGAATGAAGAGAACAGGTTATAAGGAAAAGATTAGTCCAAAGGACTAATTGTCCACAGCTACCAAGGCCTCCACCGGACTGAGTCCAGTACAGCTAGATGGTGCCCGGCTACCACCACTGACTGCTCTGACCAGGATCACAACAGAGGGTTCTGGACAGAGCTGGAGAAGGATGTAGAGCATAATTCTAACTCACAAAAAAAAAAAAAAAGACCAGATTTACTGGCCTAAAGGAGACTGGAGAAACCTCAAGAGTATGGCCCCCAGACACCCTTTTAGCTCAGTGGTGAAGTTACCTCCGAGGTTCACTGTTCAGTCTGGGAGTGGACAGCCCCATAAAACCAAATGAGACTAACGAGGTACAGGAGTCCGGTGACAAGGGCCAGCAGGCAAAAGGGGAGCAGGAAGCTGGTGATGGGGAACCCAAGGTTGAGTAAGGATATTGTTGATGTGTTGTGAGATTGTTAACCATTGTCATAGGGCAACATTTGTCATAACTGTTAAATGAGAAACTATTTTGTTCTGTAAGCCTTCATCTTAAGTGAGAATAACAGCACAATTTGAAGAGCGTAGTCAATGTCACTGAACTGTGCATGTAGACATTTTTGAAATGGTATATCTTTGGCTATGTGTATTTTCACCAAAAAAAAAGGTAGAAAAGTTAGAGGGTTGATATGTTGTGGGGTTGTTAACCAATGTCATAAAACAACATGTGTACTACTGTTTCATGAGAAACTATTTGTTCTGTAAGCCTTCGCCTGAAGTACAATAAAAAAAAAAATAGAAAAAAATAAAAGTAAAGACGTGGCGAGGATGGTGGAGAAAGGGAGAAAGAGCTCAAGGACGCTTGATTCATTTTTCTGTACTGCTACATGGACTGCTAAAAGAAGTACAGCCAGAATGCTCCTTAGAAGCAAGGATGGGGAGATGTCCTCTCATGTACTTTGGACATGTTGTCAGGAGGGATCAGTTTCAGGAGAAGGATATCATGCTTGCTAAAGTAGAGGGTCGGCGAAAAAGAGGAAGACCCTCAACAAGACGGACTGATACAGTGGATGCATCAATGGGCGCAAGCATAACAACCATTGTGAGGATGTTATAGGACTGGGCAGTGTTTCCTTCCGTTGCACATCACTATGATTCGGAACCCACTGGAAGGCATCTAACAACGCAACAACAATTTCAGTAGTAAGACTCAGAAGTCTTGAATGCAGTACACCCATGTTACTAAAGTTTTAATGGATTGGTTTTGGAACGTTAAATAACATTTGACAAAAAAAAAGGAAGACCAAAATTCTAGAGAAAAAGATGGCTCATGCTCTGTTCTTCTCAAGATCAGCAGTTACAACTCAGTGTGGTAAGCGCCTGCATACGAGAGTAAGCACTGGGAGTCTCTTGCTGTGCAGGGGTCCAAGCTGGGCAGCCCTGTGCTCTGATCATCATCAAACTCCTCCCTCTGACACAGATCCTTGGGACCCTCACTGTGCTTCCCTGAGAAAAGCGCCAGGAGGCAGGGCAGGCTCGTGATCTCTGGCAGGACCACACACTCCTCTCCTCGTGACCTCTTTGACTCTGCAAGTACAGCTGTGACTTGGTGCGCATGCTCTTCAACAGCAGAGTTGGGGCCCCAGCACTGTTAGCCCAGCAGCAGGAAGGAGCCTGACACAGTCATCTTCAGCTCTGCTCCTCCAGCCTGTCCTGCTGATCCTGCCCCAACCACAAGTTTCTGCATTTAGCTTCTTTTGTTTTCCTTTCCATGAAAACTGCATCCGTTGCAGGTTATGGTCTTGGGATTACAAACAGACCCAAGTTCCTGTCAGACAAAGTCTGGGTCAGAATCCAGGTTCTGCAATTTATTAGCTGAATAACTCCAGTCAGTTGCATCTGTGCAAAGGCTATACCCAAAACTACTTTATAGCAGTATTACGAGAATAAAATGAGATAAAATTTTTAGAGTGCCTGACATGTTAAAAACAAGCAAATAAAACCCCGCTAGTATCAATTCTCCCTTCTGCTAGGAATCCCGCTCCTACTCCACACACTTTCCCTACACATCCATCTTCAGAAAAATATATTGGGTCCTTTTCTGTTCCTGCTAAGACAGGGCTGGAATCAGGAGCCCTGCTAGCCTAAGTGATCTGACAAGCAGTGGCATCACTGGAGGGGTTCAGGGGGTGTGGACCGCACTGGGTGACACTGTTGGGGTGGGGGACACCAAAGTGACTGTCTATAAAATTTTTGTGCAGGGTTTCAGCACAAATTTATTATTTTTTATAAAAATAACCCTGTAGTTAGTTATAACAACAAAGACTTTTTGTAAGCCCAGCTCACATGTATCAATGTACCTACAAGGCTACAACTCTATGCTAATTTACTTTTTGAACCATCTAATGTGCTTTGGTCACAGGTATCATTATTACCCAGTTACAATGATGATTCGAATCATGTAGTTTCATCTGCACATGCTATAAGCACACGCTGTTGATTTAGTTGCTGCTGGTGTTTGTACAGTTGCTAGTTTTGTCAAATTTTATAATGTTTTTTCAGGGGACATCTAGGTCAATTGGCATAACAAAGTTTATTAAGAAAATGTTCTGCATCCCACTTTGGTGAGTGGCATCTGGGGTCTTAAAAGCTAGTGAGCGGCCATCTAAGATGCATCAATTGGTTCCCAACCCACCTGGAGCAAAGGAGAAAGAACACCAAAGACACAAGGAAAATATTAGCCCAAGAGACAGAAAGGGCCACATAAACCAGAAACTCCATCAGCCTGAGACCAGAAAAACTCGATGGTACCCGGCTACCACCAATGACTGTCCTGGCAATGGAGCAGAAGAAAAGCGGGTTGCAGACTCAAATTCTATTAAAAAGATCAGACTTAATGGTTTGACTGAGACTGGAGGGATCCTGGAAGACATGGCCCCTGGACTCTCTGTTAGCCCAAAACTAAAACCATTCCCGAAGCCAACTCTTCAGACAAAGATTAGACTGGAGTATAAGACACAAAATGATACTCGTGAAGAGTGCGCTTCTTAGCTCAAGTAGACACATGAGACTAAATAGGAAGCTCCTGTCAGAGGCAAGATAAGAAGGCAGAAAGGGATAGGAGCTGGCTGAAGGGTCATGGGAAATTCGGGATGGAAAGGAGGAGTGTGGTGTCACAGTATAGGGAGGGCTACTAGGGTTACATAAATATGTGAGTATAAATAGTTGTATGAGAAACTAACTTGAATTATAAACTTTCACTTAAAGCACAATTTTAAAAAAGATTCTGTGCGGTCTGGTACTGGAGGAAGTCCATATGGAGGTGACACCATGATTTACCACACTGGGTGACACCAACCCTAATGATACCACTGCTGACAAGACATTTAATATAATTGAATCACTTGCATTAAAGACCCCTATATGCCTGCCACTGTCTTAAGATTACAAAGGTGAATTAAACACAGATCACTTCCCTCTGGGGTGAGGGTGGAAGTGAGGAGAGGGAGAAAGAGTAGACAGACTAGTACACAGTTACATGGTGTATCATGAAAAGTCCTGGCAGAATATAGTTGATACACGCATAAAAGATCACGGAAGAGAGTTTAATAAAGGAATTGCTAACACAGTTGCGGCCAAAGGGTTAAGGGAAACCAGTAAGGGATTGTGAAGCAGCACCCCTCCTCCTCTTGCCACTCTAGGCTGAAAGCACGGGAGGGGCACGGACTGAACCTGGTAAGAGTTGTGCCTATAGGGGAGTGCCGTTGGAGGGGAGCCATGCCCAGGGAATAAGTAGCCCAATCCTCTCCCCCTGCCCCCCAATCTCTAGTTGGTACCTCGCATTGCTGACCCAGCAACCGGAAGGCACAACAGTGGGGGCTGGTGTAGTCCTTAAAGGTCAGCCCCAACACCACTCCCGGGGCTGAATGCAAGGAGGAGAGTGGGTTTTATATCACACCTGCTTTAATAAAGACCAGGAACAGTGACTCATTGTACTTTGGAGACAACATTGGAGGAGTTCTTGCAGTAGTGGCATTTGAGTGAGACCTTGAAGGATGAAGAAGAGATTTTTGAGAGTAGAAAGGAAACAAAGTGGGAGCATTCCAGAGAGAGAGAAAACACCCAGAGCAAAGGCCAGAAGAGCAAAAGCACAGACTGTGCTTTGGAAAAGCTCGTGTGATTGGACCATAGGGGCTGGAGGGGAGAAAGAAACATGAGGTAAGCAAAGTAGAACCAGAAAGATTTCATAGCCATGCTGTGGAGTTTGAACTTTATTTTCTAAGCCAGTAGTTCTCAATATTTGATCCTCAAACCAGCAACATCAATCAGCATCATCCGTAAACTTGTTAGGAATGCAAAATCTTGGGCCCAAAACACCTACTGAGTCAGACACTCTGGGGGTTCAGCTCAGCAATCTGGGCTTTACTGAGCCCTTTAGGTGACTCTGGAGAAGATCAAGTTTGAGAAGCACTGCTCTACGTACCAGGGACTACTGAAGGCATACCACCAGAGTGATGAGATCAGAGCTGTTTTTCCAAAAGGAGTTTGTGGTGGGAGGAGGAAGGGGGATGGGGACAGAGAGTCCTAGAGGAATTTCAGTAGTTCTGGGGAGAGAACTGTGAGGACACCAACCGGGCAGTGGGATTGCAGTGAAGGAGAGGCAGGACTGGTGACTGAATGGGTATGTGGGATGGGGAGAGGGAGACGGCAAGGGTGCCAAGAAGGCCACATTTTCATGCATAATAAACGTAACATCCTTTACATTGTCTGCTGTTTTTCCAGGGAACGAAACTCAAGTTTCCTCATCTGAAAAGCGAGGGGTTCAAATGAGATGATTTCTGGGGCCCCTTACATCTCATAGGCTGAACAAATGAAGCTGCTGAGTGAGCTGCTGCTGTCTTTTCACAGCTCCTTGTGAAGCTACCAGGGTGATGACCTGTAGCATCTCACTGCAGTGCATCTTACCTCCCCTTCTCCTCCCTTTTTGTCCTTTCCTTCACTGCCCTGGGCTTGCACCTCCCAAACAAATTGTTTGCATCTTAATCTTTGCCTCAGGCTCTGCCTTTTAGAGGCCTCAGATCCGATCAACAAAAAATGAAGTCATGCTCTACTCCCATATGGAAATCAAAACAAAAACACTACTAAAGTACAAGTGCAAGGAAGTCCAACAAAGCTCCTAGTGATTACTTTGATGCTATTTTTGTGTGGGGTGGTGGGGTGGGGAGGAGAGACATCAAATACCTCGACATTTTAATCCTCTTTCTCTTCGGAGAGGAGGGTGCCCCTGATTTTGGTGCTCAGTGAGACATCTGGGTGATCCAGCTCTGATGCTGGGGAGGTGGGACAGAAACTCTAGGAGCAAGGAGGGGCAACTATATAGTTCGGTCCAGTACCGTCTATACCTTCTCTCTCTGTAGAGGTGAAATCTGAAGCCTATTTTATCTTGTGTTAAGAAGCAACAATACTGAGAAATGTAGTTTTCACAGCTGAAAGTGGTAGCTATGAAGGCTATAGCAGTTAAGTTCTACTGTGATACTACTTAGCAAACAGCTACACACCGTGTGTACAAATTCAGCCAAAGATGTCCACACACGGTATACTTTAACCTGTTGTCGAAAACACCCAGAATCTCAACCTAAGGGGGAAAAGGAGTGAGGAAAGAACACAGACAGTCTGTTACTAATATGGATTTCACTTTATTTAAAGCAGATGCAGATAATACCACCTTCCAAAGAGCAAAAGCAGTGATCTAAATGCTCACAACCACTCATGCCATGAACACCTGCATATGCACATACATTGCAATCAGAGATTCAAAACTTAGCAGGACTCAAACGTTCGCATTTTTGGAGTAAATTTAGCTAAAAGATCTGTGGATACTAAATAACCTATTAATCCTAAGTGTAAAGACTTCAATGAATCACCAAAAACTGAATGTATAATCTGATTTGAAAAAAAAAAAGCAAGAAAAATAATGACATATCATTCACTTTAAGCCTCCTCAACTCTCCGGACTAAGGAAAAGATTCTAAATTTTCAGTTTTTCAAATAGGGCTTCCTTGGAGGAAATCAGCTTTGAGCACTGTGCAGGAATCCATTTCTGAGAGGAGCCCAGAATACTGGGAAGCATGTAAGCTGCTCCTCAGAGAAGTACTCCTGCGGGAGGCAGTATGGCTGTGGGGTGCAGAAGCCCTGGAGCCAGACTACCTGGTTCACATCCCAGCACTTCCGTTGATTAGCTCTGTGACCTTTGCGAGTTACTTACCCTCTCTGCGCCCACCTTCTCATTAATCACATGGGAATACCTTTGTGTAAATCACACAGATGTAAAGCTGTTATAAAGGGGACGGAACAAGGGTTCAGTAAAGATTAGCTATTCATATCTCATCTAGAAAATGAAAACATACGTGTGGGTATGCGTACCTATAGGAAAGGAAGAAGACATCTTGTTCCCCAGTTTTGGAGGGAGACAGACATGGAAAACCAGATAATCTGCTAGGATAACTCTCTTCTGGAATGGAGAACCATCTAAAAGTAAAATCTGACTTCACATATTCTTTACAGTAAGCTCAACTCACTGCCTTTTCTCTGTCCACAAATATAGTATCAGGAAGGAAGAATTTAACGGGAAAATATAACTTGGGGCTTTGTAAGGGGGCGAAAAACTACAATGGGGGGCTACAGTTACTGTGAAGATGAAGGCTATGGGAACGAAAGTAAGATCATCATCTGTTAAACCTGGAAACAGGATATACACCAACATACAATAATATACAGAAGGAAAAATGCTGAGAAATGAGTAGCATCACTATGGCAGGGCACATGCACCCCGAATGGCAGGTTACTGGGATTGGGAGGGAGCAAGAATCTGCTAGGGGCCTCGGTCAAAGCTGAGACACCAAGTGATCCTGAGTAAGAAACTCAGTTTTCCAAATCAGTGGTGGGGACTCCAAAAACAGCTTTCTCCCTCCTGCCTGACTCTGCTGAAGGTTTGGTGAGTATATATCCCTCTGCAGGGCTGCTAACAAACTTAATCTGCAAAAAAAATTTATTAATCATCAACTGTATACCAGGCTCTGTGTCATTAAAATAGTAGCCTTGTTCCATTGTTACCAAAGCTTGTCCAGTCTCGGCTCCTGGCCACCTCTCTTCCCGTGGGGAGGGAGGGGATGTGAGTCTCTAACTGTCCACAACCCAAGCCTTGTTTTCAATCCTTTCACAGTAGGATTTCACTTTCACAGAAAGAGATTAAAGAGAAAACAAAACATAAAGGACCGCCCCTCAGATGGCAATGAAAAGAGGACCATCAACTGACACCTAGAGGTCTAACCGAGGAGTAAAGACGATGACTTCAGACCCACAGCAACCTTCCTCCCACTTCAGGGCCGACACAAGAATGAGGCACGGCATCTCTGCAGCAAAATTACACAGATCTTTGGGGCTTTTGTTCTCCATAAGAAGTAAACTCGTTGCCATCGAGTGGATTCCGGCTTACAGCAACCCTATAGGACAGAGTAGAACTGCCCCACAAAGTTTCCAAGGAGGGGCTGGTACACCGACCTTCTGGTTAGCAGCCGAGCTCTTAACCACTGTGCCGCCAGGGATCCCCCATAAGAAGTAACACCCCATAAATGACAGACTAGCAGTTTCTTACTCTTACACAAACCACTTCTTGAGATCAAATTTTTAAAACAGTGTTTGTAACTTAATGTTTTACATTGGTATTTACTCTGCCTCCTCAAATATCTTTCGAAAGGTGGGTCAAGACATCCTTCCAGCAATCTTCCTATTCTATTCCTTTAGCTTTCAGCTCCTCTTTGACACGTCGCAGGTAATGAGGATCAGGGTAGCCATACCTGCAAAAGGAAAATCCTTTAGCTTCACCACAAATGGTTCTTCAGAATCTGTACAGTAGAGCCTTGTCACTTGAGGATTTAACATTCAGGGTTGCAACCATTCACAAACAATCCTGAAAGCTGATGACTTATAACGACTAAAAATGTGTACCTCTGAGTCATATAGCTAGTGAGTGAGCCTAGCTTTCTGCCCAGGATCTATCTTTCAACAAGGCTTTTATTTTACTTTCAGTACACCGTACGCAGTGACTCTTCTAAAGTTATCTGCTACACATACTGTATTTTATGGGCAACTTTCTCTTCTGTTATACATCAGGTCGCCGTGAGTCAGAGCCAACTCGACAACAACGAACAACAATGAGATTCTATAGGAGGATTTTCAACTTTGTGGAACTGCAAAGGTCTCAGGCTGTATTCCTATTTGAATACCAAGGGTCTGAAGTATTTCTATCTGAATTTCATACAGAACAACTGGATTGCCTGTAATACAGATTCCCCACCTTAGTCCTCTTAAAGCTAAGGCTTTTTTCTAGAGTACTATTAGCCAAGTGAGTTTAGATTCTCAGTGTACTGATGGGCGGTGAGGGTAGAAGAACGAGTGATCTTTAAAAAAGCAAAGTAAATAACATTCCTAGGATCTAAGCCCATTGCTGTGGAGTCAAATCGAACTCACAGCAACCCTACAGGACAGAGTAGAACTGCCCCATAGGGTCTGCAAGGCTGTAAATCTTTACAGAAGCAGACTGACACATCTTTCTCCCACAGAGCAGCTGGTGGGTTCAAACCACCAACCACTGCTCCACTAGGGCTCCTATTTGTAGGGTCTACCCTTCAAATAAGCATGAAACCCCAAACTAAATTAATTTACATACTATTCATCTAGGGTTCTGAAGCCCCCTGTCCTTTAATGCAAACTGTAATGACTGTATGATAGTTTGTGCTTGGGAGGGTAGCAATGAGGGGAACTTATCTTATGGCATTTGGGGTGATCATTCCAGATTAGAATTTCTCAAAATACTTCACTGTACCCAATCCCACTGCTGTAAATAAAGTCTCCTAATATCACATCCTCAAAATGCCATATTTCACAATCTCTGAATTGTTTTTAGCAACCATTATATTTCAGGATGTCTCACAGTTTTGGTCCTCCCGATCTGGACGTTTTGTGGTGGATATCATTCCATGTAATGACATCTGAGGCTCCTAATGTTCGAGACTCCCCCACTGTGAAGATCAGCTTTTGCTCAAAGGCCCTACGAAGCAGTCTCAAAACCTCGTTTCCTTCTACATTATCAGGCAAGTATGCAATTCGCTGAGTTCCAGGGTAGCTCCTTCCTGGGTTTGGGTGAACCTTCTGTATGAAGATAAGAAAACATCACGTGAAAACACTCCCCTCTCTAAATTTTAAAGTCTGGATATATGTGTCATTTGCAGATAGAGAAAATTAAAAAAAAAAAAAAATTGAAGGTTTGTTCCTATCCCCAATAACTCATGTATCTCTGTTTCCCCAGATTCATGCCGGGTACACTATCCATCCTCTGGACTTCCCCTTCCTAACTCATACTCATCCAGCCCTTCTCTTCCTTAAGCAATAGGCACAAAAGATACCTGACTTACAAGCAGCCTTTATGACCGTTATCACTATGTCAAGCCCTTGTCGCGTGGCCTTGGAAACAATTCCCTGAGAAACACTGTCTAAATAGGCAACAGGACAGTCTCTTTTGCCCTGGTAATCCTAGCATAGTGGATAGAAACCCATGGAATTCAGAAATACTTACTGTTTGTAAGCCTCCCCTCATATTATAAGTAATCACAAGGGTGCCACAGGATTCATAACCTGGAAGTCTTGATGATGAACGAGTGACATCCATGGTTCCATCTGGCTGATTCCCTTTCAGAACACCGTAGTGGGTCTGGCACGCAGGACAGACTGGCTTATATGACATGGCCTTTTTGATACAAGGGGTGCAGAATTCATGCTTGCAATTTGGTAGCACGTGTTTGTTAGTAATGGTGTCCATGCAGATGGCACATGTGTCCTCTTCCTTCTTGTCCACTTCTGAGGCCCCAGAACTGGCAGAGCCCTTGACTGGAGGTGAGGCTGTTTCTGAATCATTACTATCAACGTCCATGAGGGTCCCATGGTCCTCATTCCATTTCTGTCCAGCCGACAGAGGCATTCCCTCTCTCTCTAGGACATACTGCTTTGCCTTTGCAAGGTGACTTGGCAAACCAGTCAGATGCATTGACTCTTGAATCAACACCATGTGTGTATCTGGATGCTTTTCTCTAAAGTCATCATGGAACTTAGCCCCATGTAAGTGCTCTCTGTCCTTGCCTGAAAGTTTCAGCGAAAGAACCTCTCTCATCAGCTGACGTGAGACATGTTGATAGGCATCAATGAAATGTAAACACGCATGCTCAGACAGATCAACCTCCTTGTCTTTGGATTCAAATAGGATGCAGGTTTTCTGAGCATCATTAGTTTTTCTAAAAGCCCTGGCGTTAACGTTGTACTTTGTCTCTATCGCTGGTATCTCCTGCAGTAATGCAGCTTCTAACAGCTTATAGTGAGCAGTGTCAACCTCAATTCCATTCCTCATGCCATTGGGAGCTGATACTTTCACACGTGTCTTCACAGGACTTCCAGAGATTTGGGGGGCAAGAAAACGTTTGGCGGCTGAAACATCATCTTGGGGCCCAAGGACAGTCAATTCCCCTCCTCTCTCCTTTATAAGGAGCTTTTTAAACTGCTTGTTTAATGCCCGTTTGAGTTCACTGGCCTGCTTACAGTCTGCTAAAAGGACACTCTCCTGCTTCAGAGAGTCTGTGCTCTTCTGAAATTCACGGACAAAAGACTCACGAGCCGCTTCTAGGTCGCCAAAATGACTTGAGGTAAAGTCTAAATAGACCATATTCAAAGAACTCGCCTGAATTTTGATGTTTACACCAAATCTTTTCTCTATTAACTCCATTTTATCAGGACAAGTAAACTTGAAGTATTCAAAGAAAGGCAAGGGAACTTCAAAACAGTGGTTGTTTCCTTCTTTCCTGCTCTGCTGCTCAGGAGAAGAGCAGCTGTTCTGGTCCTGCTGACTGAGGGGCTCCTTCTCTGGTGTTAAAGGGGAAGATTCATATATCTGCTCGCTTTCCAGCAGTTGCTCACTCAAGAACTGATGTATTTTTTCTATATCTCTGAAGTCACCACACACTGTCTCCATTCCATTGAGACCCTCCATTGTTTTGACATTGGGGCAGACAGTGGTTATCTGTTTCCTCAGCTCTTTGGAGAACAGGTTACAGTTCAGCTCAGCTGTTATAGCCAGAAACATCTGTAATTTTGAAAGGAACAAATGAAATCTCTCAGATCCCAGGCCTACATTCCTCTCTTCAGGAAAACGGCTAGAAGCCAGAGAAATAACCACGATACCTTCTCTTAAAAGGAGAAACTTCTAACAAATCTTTGCAGAGGATATAACATGCTACAGTCCAGAGGGCCTCAGCCTTGTCTGCTCATTAGAATCACCTGAGGAGTTGAACAATAACGCCAAGGCCCACGTCCCATCCCCAGAGATTCTGATGGATCTGGTCTGCAGTGGGGCCTGGGCATGAACATTTTTCTGGATTCCAGAGCTGCCACTATCTGTGTGACCGTAGTGAGTGGGGTGGAAGGAAGACCCTTGTGTTCTCCGGGTATGTTGCTGTGGTTCTTAAAAAAAGTCTGTCAGCCTGAAATGGATCCATAAATCTGAGGAGGATGTTTTCTTCCTACTACTGTTTTTTCTCTTCTTCTCACGCCTCCTCCCTTTTTTTCTTTTTTTTTTTAACTAAACAACTGTCTACATGCAATGTTCCTGGGCCCTGTAAGCTCTGGCCTTCAGAAGCTCCAATATAAGACGTACGTATCAGATTAGGACGAAAAGGACTGAGGCAAACTGAATGTAATATAAAAGAAAATTTGTAATTTTTCTTCCACCCCAAGGCCTTTGCACATGCAATTTCCTCTGAATGCAACAACCTTCCCTCAGACCTTCCATCAACAGGTTTCCTGAATCCTGCCACTACTCACAGCTCCATTTGGACAAGCCAGGTCCAAGCCATTATCATCTTTCATGGGCCCTCTGCAGATGCTCCTAACTGGTCTCCATGCTTCCACTCTAGCCCCTTCCTACCTTCTGTTCTCCATACAGCAGCCAGAATGATCCTTTTAAAATGTACATCAGGTCACCCCCCCTCCCCTGGCTCAAAACCATCTGATGAATCCACTCACATTTAAATTAAAATCCAAAATCCTTACCATGGCCTTCATCCCCTTAAGATTCAGCTCCTGGGTACCCCTCCCAGCTCCTCTCCTATGGCTCTCTCCCATGCTCACAGCCCTCCACCCACTCTGGCCTCCTTCAAGCTCCTGCAGCTCCGGATGTAGCTCCTGTCTCAGGGCCTTTGCATTTGTGCTTCCTTCTGCCTGGAACATTCTTCCTCCAGACAGTCACTTAGCCACCTTGCTCTCTCACTCATATCTCTACAGATGCCACCTCCTTAGAGAGGTTTTTCCTGTCATCTTACTTAAAATGGCAGCCTGTCACCTACTCTGCTCTACTTTTCTTCCTAGCACTTACCACTTGCAGACATTTCACTGTGTGTCTATTTTTTCCTACCATTGTCTGTTTCCTCAGTAGACTGTAATCTGCCTGAGGGCAGGGTCAGCTGTGGTCATGGCTGTATCCCCAGCTCCTGTGACAGTGCCTGGCACACAAGAGGCATTTGATATCTATTTGTTGAATGAATCTTTGCATGGCTGGCTCCTTCTCATCATTCAAGTCTCAGGACAAATGTCACCTCATCAGAAAAGTTGTCTCTGACTTCTGGTCAGAAGTAGCATCACCTGCATCCTCCCCTTCCTTGCTCTCACCCTGTCTGTCTCTAAGGCTAAACTCGTTTTATTTTCTTCTTAGCACATATCACTCTCCGAAATGGTTTTACTTTGTTTACCTGCTTACTGTCTTTCTGTGTAGGACACTGCAACCTCCAATATAAGCTACATGAGAGCAGGGACCTTGACTGCTGTGCTCACCTCCCAGGCTCCATGCCTAAACAGTGCCTGCCTCATAGTGGCCCTCAGCAAACGACTGTTGGAGGAATAATGATGAGGTGTGGTCTGGAGAGGAAGCTGCAGGAAGATGCCCAGCTCCTTTCAGCACTCACCTTTGACACACAGGAATCCGTGGCGTTAGGAGTATGTCCTTCATCAGGATGCTTCCCATCAGACAGCGCGCCTGCTCCTGACGGTGTCACCAGGGAATTTCTCTGACTCATGTTCTTCTCTATTGGATTTTCAGTGGGTTCCAAGAAAATGCTCACAGGATTGTCTTCAACCAAAATTTGGTGCTTTTCTTTTTTCAAGACACTCTCCTTAGCTTTAGTACAGACATTAAACACAGAGAGAGAGAGAGATTGAGAAGCGGGAGAGATTTCAAGTGCTCCTCTTATTCATGCATCAGGGCCCTGCCTCCTGCATCCTGGTATGGAGGGCTGGTGAGAGGGAACTTGGGGGATCTTGAGAACTCATAAGTGGGCAGGTTAACGTTTTACTGTAGAAACGAAAGCTTAATGACAATGGAATATTATTAACTCATGAAAAGTCATATTTCAGAAACTTGATCTCCAGTCTCCCATCTCAATGACATGAAAAAATGCTCATTTATAAAGTGAAAAAAAAAAAAAGCAGGAATCAAAAGTGTAGACTCAGAATTTTGTACATATACTTGTCTTTACAGACATTCACAGAAAAGGGCTGAAAGGAAGTACACCCACATGTTCCCATTGCTTCTCTCCAGGTAGTGGGATAAAAGGTGATTTGGGTTTTCTTATTCCTTATCTCTTTTCTATAGCGAGCACACATTGCTTTTGTAATCCTCAAAAATACATCAATGAAATCATTATTTAAGATTATTATTTATTTATGCGTTGTTATTAATAAACATTTATTAATGAAAAATTTACTTTCTTTTTGTCCTACGAAGTCTTTGTCATCCAGTGTGCATTCCACTTTTAAATGGAATGCCTGAATGACAAGGACAGCTGCTGACAGGTGACCATGGGCAGGAAGTAGCTTCTTAGGACTGCTGAGAAATATAAAGTGAGTCGGGATGAGAATATTGACAAGCATCGACGATAAGGCGCGGTCAAACGAAATCCTGGACTGGGTATCTCTCCTAGGCTGTCGGGCTAAGTCTCTTGGCAGCTGAAGCCCCTAGTTCGTGTCCCCCACAGACAGTGCCATCCTTTCTCTCGCCCTATTTCCTGGGTCAGCGTGAACCTGTTCTACCTGGAGACGTGCAGGGCTGGCCCAGGACAGCCTTGTACCCACCCCCAGCCCAGGCGCGCCCCCTGCTGCCCACAGCTCACCTGCCCTTTCTCTGGACACCAGGAAGGTGTCCAGGCGCTGTCGCCCACGGCCCGCACGCTGCACTCCCCGCCGGCGGAGCGCGGGCTCTGAAGTAGCTCTCCAGCTTCCTGCGCAGCCTGGGGCCGGACTCAGACACCCGCAGGAGGAGCGGGGACGGTGGGCAGGACGCCGAGGCCGTGTCTTTGCGGGCGGCCTGTGCGGGTCTCCGGACACGGATGGGGCCGGACTGAGGCGAAGGTGCATCCCGCCCCGCAGACTTAAGCCACGAGTTTCAGTTTCGTTTCCGGAGACTCCCTCCCTGTTCCAGGCAAAGTCTCTTCTCCTTTCTCTTTTCGTTGTCGCAACTGTGACTGTGTCCTTCCGCCAGGTGATTAGGTCCCTGGGTCGTTGGGAGCTGGGAGGAGCCGCTTTCTTGGGACTCTCCGGTCTCAGATCCTGCAGGCTCCAGCCGGAGGTGGGCGAGAAGCGGGGTCCGGGGGCCAAGTCTCCCCATGCCAAGATGGACACTGGTCAGACGCCCAAATTGAAGAAAGTAAATTCCTCCTGTGTTTGACTGTTTTAAACTCTTGTTGTTTTTATTACTACTGTTTGCTGCTAAACTGTAGTTCACACTCTGAATTCAGGTTTAAAAAAGTTATTTGTTTTTTTTAATTTAAATTTGTAACCTCCTTTTATGACATGTTAACCTGTTACCTCCCTCCAACTTTATCCTTTAACTGACTCTTGGAGCTTTTCTGTCCTCCTGTCTTCATTTGGCCAACAGGACTGAACTGCTTGCTGCTGTGTGTACTAGGGATAAAGATGAGAGAGGAGGCCCTGACCTCAAGGGCCGGCAAAGGGAGGCCGACTTCTGAATAAAGAATTAGAATCTCTGGGAGACCTCCAAGAGGAAGCTTCAAGCAGAATCTTAATAAGAGGGTTGGGGGTGAGGTACGGAGGGTGAGGGGTGTGGAGCAGGCAGGGGGCACCTGAGGCACAAGGACCACTGTGGTCTGAAGCACAGAGGGAGCACTGAGGGCTGGGAGCAGATGAGATGGGACAGGGAGGAAGGATCTAAATGAGCACAGCCTAATAGAAATATAACAGGAGCTGCAAATGCCAACCGCATATGTAATTTAAAATATTTTACTAGCTATGTTTTAAAAGGTATCAAGAAACAGGTGAAAATAATTTTAATTATGTGTTATTTAACTCAGTACATCCAAAATGTAATCATTTCCACATGTAATCAGTGTTAAAAACGTATTAATTGAAAAAAAACTTATTAATGAAAATTTTAATCTCTTTGCCATGGTAAGTCTTTGCAATCCAGTGTGAATCTGGCACTTACATCACATCTGAGTTCGGACCAGCCACATTCCAATGCTCAGTAGCTACACGTGCCTAGTGGCCCACACTGGACAGCCCAGGTGGAGATTGCATCCTTTCTGTTCGTTCCTAGAAGTGCGCTGCCATATCTGGGAACATCAGTCTACACTCAGAAACACAAAAGGAAGTACAGACATTAAAAGACCCTAGGAACCTGGAGGATGAACTCTTCCATGGTAAAAAGCATAAAGGTATGTAAATCATAAACCTGAATCAGCACATGAATAGTTCTTCCTATAACAGCGAGAAATATGGCAGTTTCGGTTACACCTGGCATTCTCATTTGGGCTTAATAGCCCAACAGAAGTTTCCTCCTTGCTGTGTTTCAGTTGCACCATGTGGGAAATAGTAAATCAGGAATATGCTAATCTAATCAACAGTGTCAACATGAGGATGGGTCATTTTTTAAAAATCATCTCAGTATGCTATTGATTCTGTCCACTCATTCACAAATTTGGCTTCTGCAGGATGGAGAAGGAGCGTGAAGGGGAGGAATATAAACAAGGGACTAGAGAAGAGGCACCTCGATTGTTAAACCTGAAAGTTCCACATTAAAGCTTGTGCCGTGAGATAGGCAATTGAGAGTGGGTCCTTACTGGTGGATGGTAGGGGTAGGCGATGAGGTCCATGTCCTCATGGCCTCTGTCTAGAGACACTCTCCAGGTCTTTGGAGATTGGAGGTCAGTCTCGGCCACCAGTCTTTGGATCACTTTGTTCTGTGACCTTTGGACATTGTTAAACTGCAGCCCTTCATCTCATCCTGAATCGAAGTGCTTCGGGTCCTAGGGAAGTGGGGCGGGGTCAGTGTGTGCTGTAATATTTAGTATTTCAAAGGTTTCAGATACACAAATGCAAAAGCACCTTTGCCCCAACCTAGTGCTTTTAGCAGGGTTTCTGTTCTTTTTGTTTATTATGCTATTTTGTTACAGTAATCTGCAGTCATTTGGTTTCAGTTCTTTTTTTAACCATTCTCGTTTCTCATAGGGTGCTGGAGCAGCAGCTTCTGATGAGAAGCCAGGTAGGATCGCCTCACTCTCACTCTTGTTTCAGAAAAGCTTTGCTCAGATCTTGCCCCAGTGGAAAAAGGGGAATACAGAAGGTGAATGTCTCCCCCACAAGCGCTCAGGTGCGTTATTGCAGGAACTCTGGACACCCCGGCACATGCTTCAGAAAGGGCACTGCTTCAGAAGCACTGGGGCGCCAGGAGGCATGTTCTCTTAGGGTCCCCTCTGATCCTTACCTTTCACCTCAGTGTGTGGGACTCTTCTGACAATAGCTTTATAGCTGAAACTGTCCAGGCGTGGTGACCCACTTATAGTCCCCTTGCTCAACTATTAGTGTCAAAGGGAACCTGCTGGATCCTATGGGATGATCCACTGAGATTTTCAACCAAAGGTCAGGCCAGTAAGATCTGACTACTAGCTTGCTTTTTCCACTGGGTAATTGAGGCCACCAGAGCTTTTCTTACACGGCTCAAATTAGAAAAGGTAGTTCAAATAAGATGTAACTAATTTCCACATTTCATCTATTTAAGGATGCACATTTTTTCACATTTTAACATCTCTGAAATAAAACTACCCCCATCAATCGATGGTGTGCCATGGTTTAATTAGCATCATTTTTCCTTTTCCAGTGGCAGATAATAACGATATCTCAGACTCCGTGAAATACAGTGTCACGGGCTGGGTTCTCCAGGAAGTAGAAGCTGAGACAGAGTTGGAAGTGCAAAGGTTTATTGTGAAAGGAAAAGGGAGGAAGCAGGGCTGGGCAGGCACAGACATCACATGCAATGAAAACCTGACAAAGTTTCTACCATCCCAGGACTGCTCATCAGAGGACTCCCGTGTTGGGCATTAATGTCCTTTCTTAGGCACTGATGGGGGCCACCCGGATAATAGTGGGACTTTGGATCGAAAGCTGTTAGGAGGGTCCTGACAGCTGGAGGCCGTCAGTTAATGATCTTTCCCCCTTCATCACCAAAGTGAAGGCAGATCTGAGCAGCACATCTTGTCTGCCACATACAGTAGATTACTTTTACTCAATCAGTTTTAATCCCATTAAAATTGTGCTCGAGTATTAGGAAGAATTACTCACGGTAGCAGTCTCTGCCAGCGTTCCCCCATTAGCTGGCCCGGTGCCCCCCGGCGCAGCCCTCAACCAGTGACTGGTAGAAGTTGGATAAACACCCCAGCTCCTTTTCCCCTATGAAGCCCTGTGGTGCAGTAGTTAAGAGCTCGGCTGCTAACCAAAAGATCAGCAGTTTGAATCCACCAGGCGCTCCTTGGAAACCTACGGGGCAGTTCTACTCTGCCGCATACTGCAGAACTAAGTCTTTCTTTCCATCCTCTTGCACTACCAAAGGGGATCCCCGAACTGTTAGTTACTAATTAAGTACTTTTTGAGTATATACTATTTCCAAAACTTGTAGAATGCATCTTAATGAGGTTAATTGTGTGGACTTCAGAGCCAGATCATATGGAGTTGCATCCTAGCTCTGCCGTTTACTAGCTTGGTGATCTCAAACAGGTTACCTTTTGGACCTCAGTTTCCTCAACCGTAAAATGAGGATAATACTGTCTTAGGTCTGTTGCGAGACTATCAGAATCAATCCACATAAAGTGCATAGAATAGTGTTTGGCACATGTAAGTATCTGTAACTATTGCTGTTGCTATTATTCTTAGACCACATAAGGCAACAGAACAATCTTTGATCCTAAAACAAAGAAACAAACCAAAACTAACCCATTGCCGTCAAGTCGATTCCCATTCATAGCGACCCTACAGGACAGAGTAGAACTGCCCCATAGGGTGTCCAAGGCTGTTATCTTTGTGGAGCAGACAGCCACGTCTTTCACCCATGCAGTGCCTGGTGGGTTTCAATGACTGACCCTGTGGTTAGCAGCAGAGCACTTAACCACGGCACCCAAGGAACTTAAAACTTATTATATTCTTTTTATGTAAAAAAAAAACCTCTTTATTTGAAAAATCTAATTGTGGAGACAAACCATTCCCACATTTTGGAAAGAACGTATAAATAGTAGAACTGCTCCATAGGGTTTCCAAAGAGTGCCGGTTGGATTTGAACTGCTGACCTTTTGGTTAACAGCCCAACTCTTAACCACTGAAGCCTGCCAGAAACTGCCCTACAACCTGATTGCCAGAAGTAACCTGATTATCAGTGGCTCTCAGTAAATTGTGTGGGGGTTGGGGGGCAGGATTCAGTCAGTCTCATTAAGATTAGCCAATGGTTGATCTTCTAAGGATGTGAGTTTTTAATCTGATCTCATATTGTGATGAGTATGAATTGGCAGGAGGGACGCCTTCAGGGTGGTTAGAGTGACTTGTTCAGAGAGAGAGAGAGATTGGCAAATACCAAATAAATGGGCTTGACTGGAGCCAGGAGACCAGGTAGGGTTTTAACTCATATTCTGAGAGTCCAGCTCTGTGCCAGGGACTGTGGAGAATACAAAACATAACAGCCTTTAGCCAGGGTTGACTGGGCACAAAGGCGAGGGCCCTGGAGGGAGGGGAGGGAGTCAGGGCAACAGTGAGCCTAGGTATTTGGGGGCTAGTCTAGGCAGAGAGCACCCCTAGGACGGGGACCATGGCTTATTCATGTCTGTAGCCCCAGCACCTGGTCTGGGCCTGCATCTAGGTGTGCAGCAAATTACTTACCAACAAGTGTAGGAGGCAGCAGGGAGCAGGGACTGCAATGGAGGGAGAGAAAGAATATAAGGATATATATGTGTGTTCCCCTCACCCCCAATCTGTGATGTCACTTTTAAGACTCTCCGGTGGCCACAATCATAGAAACTTAATCATAAGTGAAAAAAATACCATTTGTAAGGATATAGTTTGCTTGCAAGACCATTAAAGAGAAGACTGAGGGGACCTGAGGCTGCAGGCCCCAGGAAGTGAGTATTTATTTGAGAAGTTATTAATATGCCAATTTAAAATTAAAGTAGAAACGTCCTCGTTGCATAACCTATCCCTTTAACTGAAGTTTTATTGTATTTGTTGCCAGCAACATTAGGAACTTGAAAATGTTTAAAGGATGCCAAGCCCCCAATATTGCAAATTCCGGTGTACTTTCAAAGTTAAGCATTCATTCACATCCATGAAAAACACCTAAGTTATCCCTAGAGGGAGCCAAAGCCATCAGGATGATTGGGGGATTTGGGTAGGGGGAGGGGATGCAAATAACGCAATCCCCTTTAGCACAACTCTGAGGGCTAAGAGATGACATTACTTAGAATAGCTGCCATGTATTGGGTCTGCCAGGCACTGTATAAAGAAGAAGCTGTTCTCAATCCCATGATGAAGCCACTGTTGTCCCCAAATTAGAACACATATTAACCCAGATGTTCATGTGCATACAAGTGGTCAAGTGTTATGGATAGAATTATGTCCCCCTAAAATATGTGTTGTAAATCCTAGCCTCTATGCCTGTGGTTATAATCCCATTCGGGAATGGGTTGTCTTTGTCATATTAATGAGGCAGGACGGGTGTAGGGTGTATTTTGAGTCAATCTCTTTTGATTGAGATATAAAAGAGATTAAACGAACGAGCAGAGGAGAGATGGAGTAAGATAGATGCCAAGACACATGGAGATCTCCAAGGAACCAGGAAGCAGAAGCTGAAGCACTCTGAATTCAGACTTGTAGCCTCCTAAACTGTGAGAAAATAAATTTCTGTTTGTTAAAGCCATCCACTTGTGGTATTTCTGTTACACCAGCACTAGATAACTAAGACAACAAGTGACTAAACCATGATTCCAACCTGAGTCTGTCTGACCCAAATCCTGTGCTTTTGAGAGATAATACATCTTTCAGTTTTGTAACTCAAAAGGGAGAACCAGCTGACAGAAGAATCTACATTATACACTATATACCTCAGACTCTCTTCAATCTTGATATTAAATTGTGTCCACAAGGAGATATGACCTGTGCATGCATATGTGCACCTCTGGCCTTGTGATGAGCGTGTCTGTTCTTCCTAAATGAGTCTTGCAATGAGGGACACGCTGTACAGAAAGATCAGAAGGCAGTTTACACGGTTCCTCACAGAGGCGTTACTGGCAAGGTCCCTACATTGCAGAAAACGGATTTGACAGACGTCTAGAGTTGATCTGACTCAGGAAGACCGACTACACCAAACTCCCAATAAAGTGCTGTTCATATTCACACACTCAGATTTTCCAATTCATGAATTTGCAGTGAGTAACTAGCTCCCCATCTGACTGAAATCCTTGTGTTCTCCAGTGTTTCATGAAGATAAGGGTCCTGGGTGGAGCTGAGTGTCTATAAAGAGTGATGGATAGTCATTCGCTTGGTTATTCAACTAGTATTTATTGTATATCTTCCTTGTGCCAGGCTTCGTGCCCCAGAATAGGGAACACTTCCCTAGGAACACACCGCTGACATCCCTCAGGACAGGTGTTGCTCACTTCTGGACAGAGCTGGAAAAACACTGCCGAACTCTTGCCACTGGGTCCACGTTTCCATACTCTGTGCAGACCATCTGCTTCTTATCCACACATTCTTTCTTTATGTTATCCCTACTGATTAAGTTAACACTTTCTTTCACATTCATTTCAAAAGCTTTGCCTACTGATTTCTAACCTTGCAACACATCCTGACTTTTTTCGAAGTAGCTTCTGGATTGAGCTGGTTTTTATCTACTGCACATGGCAACTCTTACTAGACTATTAATCCCCAGTCACCTGGAGGGCACCTAACAACAACAACAAAGTTATCTAATTTATTTCCAAGTTCTTGGAGGGAAAGGGGAGAGCAGGGCCCTACTGTGACCTCCAGGTACTGAATATGGTAAAGGTGAGGAATTTTTTTTTCTGGAAATAAGAAACTGCAAATACAGTTTATGAAGAAAATGTCCTACAGATTGGGAACGTCCTTGTTAAAGTTCAGAAACAGCATAACCTAGTCTTTGTCTCATTATTTCCCATCTTTTCAACGAAGTAGTTAGTACCACTTGTATCAACTTTGAACAAAGAAGACACTGGTCCAAGCCCTAGGAGAAATGAGCTATTTCAAATAGATGCTACCTTAAACGATCTACATGGGCATATGCACAACACTTTGTCTACAGATGGTCATATAATGATAATTATAACAATAGTTGACATACATGAAATGCTTACCATGTACCAGGCAAGTTCTAAGCACTTTACAGAAATTAACTCATATAAAACAGATCATTTATTCAATCCATGAATAAAGTTTGATATGTATGTGTATAACTTTTTAAAATAACTTGTGTATTGTTAATGACAAGAGCATCTGCCTATAGTTGTCTTCTTTGATGATAGATCCAGAGCTCCTAGTTCAGTGCCTAACCTGTAATAAGCAGGGCATTAAAAGCTGTTGAACAGATGAAGGATTATATTTTACCTTGGAATATACATTCCCTTATTTATATTTCACATTTTGGCTTTTTGTTTTTCCTATACTTGTTTCCCCTACATGGTCTAACAGTGGTAGTGTACTTGCTGTTCCCCAGGACTTTCCCAATGGCTGCTGTCTTAGTTATCTAGTGCTGCTATAACAGAAATACCACAAGTGGATGGCTTTAAGAAACAAATCTATTTTCTCAGTTTAGGAGGCTAGGAGTCCAAATTCATGGTGCTGGCTCTAGGGGAAGGCTTTCTCTCTCTGTCCAGTCTTGAGTAAGGTCCTTGTCTCTTCAGTGTCTGCTTCCTGGTTCCTTGGAGATCTCCATGTGTCTTGGCATCTATGTTACCCCATCTCTCTTCCCCCATCTCTGCCTTCTTTCTTGTCCTTTTCTGCTCTTTTCATATCTTGGAAGAGATTGACTCAACACACACCCTACACTAATGCTGCCTCGTTAACATGACAAAGACAACCCATTCCCAAATGGGATTATAACCACAGGCATAAAACCCGAAACCAAACCTATTACCACCGAGTAGATTCTGACTCATAGTGACCCTACAGGACAGAGTAGAACTGCCCATAGGGTTTCCAAGGAGCGGCTGGTGGATTGGAACTGCCAACCTTTTGGTTAGCAGTGGAGCTCTCACCCACTGTGCCACCTGGGCTCCACATAGAGTTTAGGATTTACAACACATATTTTTGTGGGGACACAATTCAAACCATATTAGCTGCTTTAGGTTTGTGGCAGGGAGAATGGGGACCAACAAAGGGCATGAGGTCAGGTATGGTGTGTGCAGGTAGAGAGAGGGACTTTGATGACAAGGGATGAAAAGCCCACTTATGCCTCTCTGTTGTTTTGCTTCTTATAGGCTTTCAGTGCTGAAATGGCAAAGAATAAGTCCATGTTGTTGGGTTTCAACAATTATAGTGGTGAGTAAGAAATTCATGAGCCTAGAAATAGTCTCCCACCAAGAGTCTACTCTTGATCATCTGAACTAATGGAAGGGAAAAGAAGAGTAAATAAGCCAAATGTATTTAGTTGTGCACCTGTTCAGATACCAACCTGCTCTGTACCTGACCGTGATTCTATTCTTGCTCAGTCCAGTTTCATGAGATGAACAGAGAAGCTAAGTTGCAGTAGGTAATCCAGAGTGGGTAGCACACTGACAAATGAAATGAAGAGATGCCTATAATTTTTTTCTAAGAAAAAGTTCTGCCCTTTCTGCTTTGAACATATGAATTGGATTACTCATTAGTAATTATAGAAAACATATCCAGATAAATGGGTTAACGCAGTTTTCCCAAGCTGGACTAACCATTGGAATCATGATGGAAACTTTAAAAAACAAAACAAACAAACATATATATAGGCCCCAGCTCTAGAGATTCTGATTCAGGAACTTTGGACCTGGGCCAAGCATGCATATGTGTGAATACTCCTCAGCAATTTAGCTGCTGAGCCAGGTTCAGGGATCACTGGTTTAGATCAGTCCTGGGTGTTGGAGGCTGGTGAAGGATTAACTTAGTCTCATGACTCCACTCCTTTAATGGAATTTGAGTGTACTGAGATGGAATTGCTTCATGACATCTAAGATACGAACTTCAGAAGTAGTCTTTTAATTCACAGTATTCCATGCTGTTAAGAACGCTAGGCATTCAACAAGCAATAGAAACTGTTGGGACATTTCCCATTAGGGTCAAAATGATTTGCATCTACTCTTTAATAAAAGAATTCACCCATGGATGGTCAGTTGTCAAGCAGTGCTGGAAGTGAAGGGGGAACTTTAAAGAGTTCTGGTCTGGGATTGTGCCTCTTATGAGCCTGTTTATTCCTGTATAAAATGATAACAGACTATTGTTAGGATCATTGAAGATTCTGTGTGCAAACGTTTTCTGGAAATGGCAAAGCATTAAACAAGTGCCAGGGGATAATGATAAATGAGAGAATGACAAACTCCCCAGGTATCTCAGAGGAGTGGGAGACTCCTCTTGACTGGAAGGGACCAAGAACGGTTTCATGGATGAGATTATTCTAAGATGGGCTTTCATAGCGATGCTAAAGGACAGAGTAAAACTGCCCCATAGGGTTTCCAAGGAGTGCCTAGAGGATTCCACCTGCTAACCTTTTGGTTAGCAGCCATAGCTCTTACCTACAACGCCACCAGGGTTTCCTAGCTGGGTTTGACAATGGCAAGATGATCAATGTCCAGAGTTGGCGGGATTGGGTACCCAGGATGAGGAAAACTCAAAGGAACAAATCAATGTAGCGTGTATTTGGGGGACTGCAAGGAATCTAGGCTAGCCAGAGAAATGGTGTTTTAGGTGAGGATGATATAGGAAAGGAGCGTGTAAATGTCTGTATGTCATTAATCTGAACAATGGGGGCAAACAGCACCATTTACTTCAGGCATTCTTGAGGACATCTCTAAAGGAATCATAGCACAGACAATCATTGACATTAATAAAGATGACCTCAGATCATCAAGGAAAGGTTAAACTGCTTAGGAAGTCAGGGAAGTGAATTTCCACTGGAAACATTTAACCAACGTTGTTGTTGTGTGCTGTCAAGTCGATTTTGACTCATAGTGACCCTATGTAACAGAGTAGAACTACCTCATAGGGTTTTCTAGGCTGTAATCTTTATGGGAACAGATTCCCAGATGTTTTGTCCCATGAAGCTGTTGCATGTTAACCATTCAGTAAGTAGTCAAGCTCTTAACCACTGTACCACCAGGGCTTCTTTGTATTTAACTAATAAAAATCAAACTGTCGACCTTTTGGCTAACAGCCAAGCTCTTAACCACTGTGCCACCAGGGCTCCATTTGGTGCACTAGTTAAGAACTTGGCTGCTAATAAAAATGTCAGCAGTTCTAATCCACCAGCCACTCCTTGAAAACCCTACAGGGAACTTCTACTCTGTCCTTTAGAGTGGCTATGAGTCGGAATCAACTCGATGGCAATGGGTATTTAACTAAAACTTAAAATTAAATATATTTTGGTGCTAGAAGGGTATCCTTTAGTGATCCCAATAATTCAGTTGTCTAGGAGAACAATTCATCTGTCTTGCTAATTATGAATAAGTGAATGATCACCATGTCTTGTTTTTATTTCTTCCTAAAAAGTAATATAAGTTCTTACGGGGCCCTGGTCGCACACTGGTTAAGTATTTGGCTGCTAACCAAAGGTCGACAGTTCCAATCCACCAGCCACTCCTTGGAAACCCTACGGGGCACTTCTACTCTGTCCTATAGGGTGGCTATGAGTCGGAACCAACTCAGTGGCAATGGGTTTGGGTTTTGGGTGTTAATTGCTGACAGTGGTGACAGTAGCCTCAAGGTAAGCATTGGTTATAGCGTTTTCTTCTGCACTGTTTTAAAACCTGACTTCTGTGATTGCTTATGATAATTTCTCCAGTCTCCCCGTGGGCTAGAGAGGAGAAAAGAGAAAATGGGCTCAAAGCTAACTCTCCTGCCATCAGTCTGATGGGATCCAACAAGGAAGAGATGAGGGAGGCGGAAGCATGGATCCACAGGCTGTGACCCTCCAGGGGCACCACGTCATTGAGAATAATCACATCCTCTACCTTGGGACAAAGGAACATGACGTTTTGTCTCGGCTTCAGAAAACCTCAAGTGTCTCCATCTCAGAGATTATCGATTCAGGAAAGGCAAAGTTAGAGATTAAAGGAGCCCGAGCTGACCTCATTGAGGTGGTTATGAAGATTGAACATGTGCTGTGTGACATTCAGGAGGAAATGGCAAAAAAAAGGGAGCAAGATCTTTGGAGCTTATTAGGTGAGTAGCTTTCTATTAAGTTAGAAAAGTCAGCTCTGTTAACTGTTCCTTCTATCAGGTGTGGGTATGCATGTATGTATGTGGGTGAGAGATAGAAGAGGAGATGAGAGAAAACTATTCTGGTTCTATATTAGGACATAAGCTTTTCTGAACTATTTTTGGCTCTTTTTCTACCATCAGGGTTATTTATTAGTAAATAAAGAATGAAAAACAACACCACTAGATTTGATTTACTTATGATGGCGTGGCGTGCCTAAGAGACGGTTATATGGAAAGCCTAGGATAATCCAGGCCCAGATCCTGGGAAACAAAATAAGTGCATCCCTAATTCCACATACAGAATATTTAAATGTAGACACATTCCACCTGATTGATTGCTCTATTGAGTTTGTTGCATTTATTTGTTGCTGGCAGCATTAGGAACCCTAAAGTTACTAACTTTGAATTTTCCCACCAAGTAAATTATTCATTGGTACTGTGAGGTACACTCAAGTATAACCCACTCAGTGGAGCTAAACCCATTACAAGGACTGGGGGAATCTGAGTCTGGGCATAGCCTTTCAACAGAACTGGGAAATTATACCATTTATAATGTCACCCTGGGAGATAGAAGCTTATTTCATTCATTTATTCAACTAATGTGTACTGCATCCATGATATGTGCCAAGCATTGTTCTAGGTGCCGGATATACAGTGATAAATAAGATAAGACATTGTTCCTGCTCGAAGTCTAATTAGGGAGACTGACAAGCAGGCAGTCTGTTTATGATTGAGGAAGGTCAGATTGCTCTGTGAGAATGTAGGAGAGGCACCTGACCCACACTTGGGGGTCAGGGGAAGCCTTCTCTGAGGAGGTGTCATAAATGTCATAAAGTGAAGAATAAGTAGAAATCAGCCAAGAAAGAAAGTCTCAAGAAATAAGACTGTAGCAGGATCTGGATTATACAAACCAAAAAAACCCATTGTCAAGTCAATGCTGACCCATAGCAAAGCTACAGGACAGAGTAGAACTGCCCCATAGTGTTTCCAAGGAGCGGCTGGTGAATTCCAACTGCTGACCTTTTGGTTAGTAGCTGTAGCACACCGTAGTTCTTAACTGCTGCGCCACCAGGGCCCCAGATTATACAAGACCTTATAGATCACATGAAAGATTTCAGGAAATTTCTTGAAAAATATGGGGAGTCTGGAAGGATTTAAGCAAAAACAAGGTAAGATCAGACGTGTGTTCTAAAAAGATCACTCTGGTTGTAATGTGAAGAATGCATTCCGTAGGAGGCACCAAAATTCAGATGCAAAATTACAAAGGACACCTTATTTTCACCATGTGTTTGTAAAAATCATTCAGACAGAAATGGTCCAAGTGGGGGGAATTTGCAGTAAAGGTGGCATCAACACTCCATGGAAAACCCAGTGTCCAAAACATGGACAAAAATAATAATACACAAGAATGAGACCCCAGGTTATGATTTCCACTTAGCTTTTGAAAGGTAATGAATGTGGATATTTAAACTGACACTGACACTCCTCAGGAGAACAAGAGACAAAGAAACGTTGATCTCCCATAAAGCTTGTGGTATTACTTTAAATTACCTGCATTCATAAGGTCGACCCGTTCTCCCAGCTATTGGCTATCTAGAGTCATGTAAGTTCCTTGTTCTGCTACAAGGTGGCATTTTTGAATGTTGGTGACTGTCTTAGTCATCTAGTGCCGCTATAACAGGAATACCACAAGTGGATGGCTTTAACAAAGAGAAGTATATTCTCTCACAGTCTAGTAGGCTACAAGCCTGAATTCAGGGCGTCAGCTTCAGGGGGACGCTTCATCTGTCGGCTCTGGAGGAAGGCCCGTGCCATCAGTCTTCCCTTGGTCTGGGAACTTCTCTGCGCAGGAAGCCCAGGTGCGAAGAAGGTGCTCTGCTCCCGGCACTGCTCTCTTGGTGGTATGAGGTTCCCCTGCGGCTCTGTTCGCATCTCTCTTCTATATCTCAAAAGAGGCTGGCTTAAGACACTATCTAATCTTGTAGACCTCATCAGTATAACTGCTGCTAATCCATCTTATTACGTCATAGTGACAGAGTTTACAACACATAAGGAAATCACATCGGATTACGGAATGTTACCCAATCATACAATACTGAGAATCGTGACCCAGCCAAGTTGACAGATATTTCTGGGGACACAATTCAGTCCATGACAGTGACTATTCCACAGCAGTATTTCAGAGGAACAGACTCGTCTTGATCTGATTAAGATCTTCGTTATCAAAATGGATAAGTTTGCAATGAATTATTAAATATCCATCAGAACAATAAAATTTTAAAAATAGAAATTAGACGTCACCTGCCATTTATGTTGCTCTTTTAATCCTGCCTCCTGAGTACCTCTGATAGCAGGAGTTTGTGAGTGTTTGGGTTCCCAGTACCCAGCCCAGTGCCTAGCATGGAGAAGGAGCTAAGTAAGCGTTTGTTGAACTCAAGTGAACTGAACTCTAATATTATATACTTCATAAACGTGGGCTTTTGCTCTCCAAACTTAGTGTACAGTCTCTTCCTCTGAAGTTTCCTGGCTTTGAAATTCCTCTCCTCTCTCAGATTTACAACTTGGCCCTCTAGTGAGTTTCTCTGGGTTTATCATTTGCTTTTCATGATTAGTGGAGCCCTGGTGGTGTAGCAGTGTTAAGAGCTCAGCTGCTAACCAAAAGGTCAGCAGTTCGAATCCACCAGCTGCTCCTTGGAAACCCTATGGGGCAGTTCTGTCCTACAGGGTCACGGTGAGTCAGAATCGACACGACAACAATGGTTTGTGTGTGTATGTGTGTGTGTCTGTGTGCGATTAAAAGGAGCCCTGGTGGCTCAGGGGTTAAATGCTGGGCTGGAAACCAAAAGGTGGATGGTTTGAACCCACTAGCCATTCTGGGGGAGAAAAACGTGGCAGTCTGCTTTCTTAAAGATTTACACCTTTGGAAACCCTATGGGGCAGTTCTACCCTATCCTATAGGGTAGCTGTGAGTTGGAATTGACTCGATGGCAGTGGGTTTTTAGATTAAATTGAGCTCACTCAGTTAGATAGTTTGCTGGAGATTAATTGATTTTTCTATGTTTCATTTTAAATCAAACTGAAAGTAAACCGAGGGAAAACAAGCCCCTCCCCACCCCCCTTTTTTTTTTTGGTTTCCATTTGTCCACCCATATATTCGGTCCACTAAGGAGCTCTCTTGACAAGAAGAGGTTGTCCCTTGAATTTTAAAAAGAAGGAATGGAGGGATGGAGGGATGGAGGGAAGAAGGAAGGAAAAAAGAGAAGGAAGAAGGAAGGGAGATAAAATGATGGAAGAAAGATAAGACAACACACCATTTCTGGGTTTCTTTCAAGGATTCATGTCAGTAATGTGCCTTGCCACCCAAGTTCTGCTCATCATTCCTGGGTGGACTGAGAAGGAGGACCAAGAAGGGGTCAGAATGGCGGCATCAGGATGACAGGTCTTAAAAGCCGAGGAAAGAAAGTTCTACCATGAGCAACCCGTTGAACATCATCAGCCTCTGCAGTATTTTGTCTTCTCTCAAGTAGTTTTGAATCTATTTACTTGTTGAATCCCTCCCCTCTGTCCGCCTCCTCCACACCCCACATGCTTACCCTCTCTTAATTCTCAGACCTTCGTGACTGTTTGCTGGCTACAACTGACTTCCTTCCCAGGAAGAACAACGATGAATCCGTAAAACATCTTATAACGTGGAGGAATCTGGAAGGTATTATGCTGAGTGAACTTAGTTGCAAGGAAAATATTGTATAAGACCACGATTATAAGAACCCAAGAAAAGGTTTAAACACAGAAGACAACATTCTTTGATGGTTACGAGGGTGGGGAGGGAGGGAGAGGGGTATTCACTAACTAGAAAGTAGACAAGAATTATCTCAGGTGACGGGAAGGACTGCATACACTACAGGGGAAGTCAGCACAACTGGACTAAACCAAAGCTAAGAAGTTTCCTGAATTCAACCAAACACTTTGAGGGACAGAGTAGCAGGGGCGGGGGTCTGGGGACCATGCGTTCAGGGGACATCTAGGTCAATCGGCATCACGATGTTTGGTTTTTTTTATTGTTGTAGTTTAGATGAAGTTTACATTTCAAGTTAGTCTCCCATACAAAAATTTATACATACATTGTATGTTATGTGACCCTAATTGCTCTTCCCATAGTGTGACAGCACATTTCTTCTTTCCATACTTGATTACCCATGTCCATTCAAGCAGCTCCTAACCCTCTCTGCCTTCCCATGTCACCTCCGGAAAGAAGCTGTGCGTTGAGTCTCTTGTATCTACTTGAGCTAAGAGGCACACCCCTCACGAGTATCCCTTTATGTCCCACAATCCAGTCCAATCCCTGTCTGAAGAGTTGGCCTCAGAAACTGTTTTAATTCTGGGCTGATAGAGAATCTGGGAGCCATGCTTTCTGGGGTTCCTCCAGTCTCAGTCAGACCATTAAGTCTGGTCTTCTTACTAGAATTTGAGTTCTGCACCCCACCTTTCTCCTGCTCTATCAGGGACTCTCTGTTGTATTCCCTGTCAGGGCAGTCATTGGTGGTAGCCAGGCACCATCTAGTTCTTCTGGTTTCAGGGTGATGAAGTCTCTGGTTTATGTGGCCCTTTCTGTCTCTTGGGCTAATACTTTCCTTGTGTCTTTGGTGTTCTTCATTCTCCTTTACTCCAGGTGGTTGGGACCAATTGTTGTATCTTAGATGCACTTGCAAGCTTTTAAGACCCCAGACATCACTCACGAAGTAGAATGCAGAACGTTTTCTTAATAAGCTTTGTTATGCCAGTTGACCTAGATGTCCCCTGAAAGCATGGTCCCAAGATCCCTACCCCTGCTACTCTGTCCCTCAAAGTGTTTGACTGTATTCAGGAAACTTCTTAGCTTTGGTTTAGTCCAGTTGTGCTGACTTCCCCTGTAGTGTGTGCTGTCCTTCCCTTCACCTAAGACAAAACTTGTGTACTATCTAGTGGCATAACATTTAAGAAACTGTTCTATATCCCACTTTGGTGAGTGGCATCTGGGGTCTTAAAAGCTAGCCAGCAGCCATCTAAGATGCATCAATTGGTCCCAACCCACCTGGAGTAAAGGAAAATGAAGAACACCAAAGACACAAGGAAAGTACTAGCCCAAGAGACAGAAAGGGCCACATAAACCAGAGACTTCATCAGCCTGAGACCAGAAAAACTAGATGGCGCCCGGCTACCAGCAATGACCGCCCTGACAGGGAACACAACAGAGAGTCCCTGACGGAGCAGGAGAAAAGTGGGGTGCAGAACTCAAATTCTAGTAAAAAGATCAGACTTAATGGTTTGATTGAGACTGGAAGGACCCTGGAAGACGTGGCCCTGGGCTCTCTGTTAGCCCAAAACTAAAACCATTCCCGAGGCCAACTCTTCAGACGAATATTAGACTAGACTATGGGACATAAAATGATACTCGTGAAGAGTGTGCTTCTTAGCTCAGGTAGATACATGAGACTAAACGGGCAGCTCCTGTCCAGAGGCAAGATGAGAAGGCAGAGAGGGTCAAGAGCTGGTTGAATGGACATAGGAAACCCACGGTAGAAAGGAAGAGTGTGCTGTCACAGTATAGGAAGAGCAAGTAGGATCACAAAACAATGTATGTATAAATTTTTGTTTGAGAAACTAACTTGAATTGTAAACTTTCACTTAAAGCACAACAGTAAAAACAAATTAAAAAAAAAGAAAAGTGAAACCCAGAGAAGTGATTTGCCCAATATGACATAGCTAGTAAGTAGATCCAAAATTATAAAACTGGCTTTCACCAATGCTTTCTGTAAGGGGGCAAGGCAGAATACTTGGTACATATATCACTCATAAGGCAGAATTCTTGGTACTTACATTACTCACAAGACACAATAGCTGCAACAGTGGGCTCAAAGTTCCAACAATTGTGAGGATGGTGCAGCACCAAGGAATGTTTTGTTCTATTATACATAAGGGCACCCTGAGTTGGAGCTGACTCGAAGGCAGCTAATAACAATTAACAAAAATATCATCCATATACCACCCAACCAAGGGAAGCAAAGTTTGGAGATTACGAGTCTCTAGTGTCTTGTCTGAGTCGGAATCAACTCGACAGCAAGAGGTTTTTTTTTTTTTTTTTTTTTTTTTTTGCTGTCTTGTCTTAGCTTTCCTTCCTTCCTTTTTTCCCCCCTTGCTTCTTCCCTTTCTTTTTTCCTTCCTTCCTCTTCTCTCTCTCCCTCCCTCCCTCCCTTCCTTCTTTCCTTTCTTTTTAAAATTTAAGGGACAACCTCTTCTTGTCAAGAGAGCTCCTTAGTGGACCGAATATATGGGTGGACAAATGGAAACCACAAAAAAAAAAGGGGGTGGGGAGGGGCTTGTTTTCCCTCGGTTTACTTTCAGTTTGATTTAAAATGAAACATAGAAAAATCAATTAATCTCCAGCAAACTATCTAACTGAGTGAGCTCAATTTAATCTAAAAACCCACTGCCATCGAGTCAATTCCAACTCACAGCTACCCTATAGGATAGGGTAGAACTGCCCCATAGGGTTTCCAAAGGTGTAAATCTTTAAGAAAGCAGACTGCCACGTTTTTCTCCCCCAGAATGGCTAGTGGGTTCAAACCATCCACCTTTTGGTTTCCAGCCCAGCATTTAACCCCTGAGCCACCAGGGCTCCTTTTAATCGCACACAGACACACACACATACACACACAAACCATTGCTGTCGTGTCGATTCTGACTCACCGTGACCCTGTAGGACAGAACTGCCCCATAGGGTTTCCAAGGAGCAGCTGGTGGATTCGAACTGCTGACCTTTTGGTTAGCAGCTGAGCTCTTAACACTGCTACACCACCAGGGCTCCACTAATCATGAAAAGCAAATGATAAACCCAGAGAAACTCACTAGAGGGCCAAGTTGTAAATCTGAGAGAGGAGAGGAATTTCAAAGCCAGGAAACTTCAGAGGAAGAGACTGTACACTAAGTTTGGAGAGCAAAAGCCCACGTTTATGAAGTATATAATATTAGAGTTCAGTTCACTTGAGTTCAACAAACGCTTACTTAGCTCCTTCTCCATGCTAGGCACTGGGCTGGGTACTGGGAACCCAAACGCTCACAAACTCCTGCTATCAGAGGTACTCAGGAGGCAGGATTAAAAGAGCAACATAAATGGCAGGTGACGTCTAATTTCTATTTTTAAAATTTTATTGTTCTGATGGATATTTAATAATTCATTGCAAACTTATCCATTTTGATAACGAAGATCTTAATCAGATCAAGACGAGTCTGTTCCTCTGAAATACTGCTGTGGAATAGTCACTGTCATGGACTGAATTGTGTCCCCAGAAATATCTGTCAACTTGGCTGGGTCACGATTCTCAGTATTGTATGATTGGGTAACATTCTGTAATCCGATGTGATTTCCTTATGTGTTGTAAACTCTGTCACTATGACGTAATAAGATGGATTAGCAGCAGTTATACTGATGAGGTCTACAAGATTAGATAGTGTCTTAAGCCAGCCTCTTTTGAGATATAGAAGAGAGATGCGAACAGAGCCGCAGGGGAACCTCATACCACCAAGAGAGCAGTGCCGGGAGCAGAGCACCTTCTTCGCACCTGGGCTTCCTGCGCAGAGAAGTTCCCAGACCAAGGGAAGACTGATGGCACGGGCCTTCCTCCAGAGCCGACAGATGAAGCGTCCCCCTGAAGCTGACGCCCTGAATTCAGGCTTGTAGCCTACTAGACTGTGAGAGAATATACTTCTCTTTGTTAAAGCCATCCACTTGTGGTATTCCTGTTATAGCGGCACTAGATGACTAAGACAGTCACCAACATTCAAAAATGCCACCTTGTAGCAGAACAAGGAACTTACATGACTCTAGATAGCCAATAGCTGGGAGAACGGGTCGACCTTATGAATGCAGGTAATTTAAAGTAATACCACAAGCTTTATGGGAGATCAACGTTTCTTTGTCTCTTGTTCTCCTGAGGAGTGTCAGTGTCAGTTTAAATATCCACATTCATTACCTTTCAAAAGCTAAGTGGAAATCATAACCTGGGGTCTCATTCTTGTGTATTATTATTTTTGTCCATGTTTTGGACACTGGGTTTTCCATGGAGTGTTGATGCCACCTTTACTGCAAATTCCCCCCACTTGGACCATTTCTGTCTGAATGATTTTTACAAACACATGGTGAAAATAAGGTGTCCTTTGTAATTTTGCATCTGAATTTTGGTGCCTCCTACGGAATGCATTCTTCACATTACAACCAGAGTGATCTTTTTAGAACACACGTCTGATCTTACCTTGTTTTTGCTTAAATCCTTCCAGACTCCCCATATTTTTCAAGAAATTTCCTGAAATCTTTCATGTGATCTATAAGGTCTTGTATAATCTGGGGCCCTGGTGGCGCAGCAGTTAAGAACTACGGTGTGCTACAGCTACTAACCAAAAGGTCAGCAGTTGGAATTCACCAGCCGCTCCTTGGAAACACTATGGGGCAGTTCTACTCTGTCCTGTAGCTTTGCTATGGGTCAGCATTGACTTGACAATGGGTTTTTTTGGTTTGTATAATCCAGATCCTGCTACAGTCTTATTTCTTGAGACTTTCTTTCTTGGCTGATTTCTACTTATTCTTCACTTTATGACATTTATGACACCTCCTCAGAGAAGGCTTCCCCTGACCCCCAAGTGTGGGTCAGGTGCCTCTCCTACATTCTCACAGAGCAATCTGACCTTCCTCAATCATAAACAGACTGCCTGCTTGTCAGTCTCCCTAATTAGACTTCGAGCAGGAACAATGTCTTATCTTATTTATCACTGTATATCCGGCACCTAGAACAATGCTTGGCACATATCATGGATGCAGTACACATTAGTTGAATAAATGAATGAAATAAGCTTCTATCTCCCAGGGTGACATTATAAATGGTATAATTTCCCAGTTCTGTTGAAAGGCTATGCCCAGACTCAGATTCCCCCAGTCCTTGTAATGGGTTTAGCTCCACTGAGTGGGTTATACTTGAGTGTACCTCACAGTACCAATGAATAATTTACTTGGTGGGAAAATTCAAAGTTAGTAACTTTAGGGTTCCTAATGCTGCCAGCAACAAATAAATGCAACAAACTCAATAGAGCAATCAATCAGGTGGAATGTGTCTACATTTAAATATTCTGTATGTGGAATTAGGGATGCACTTATTTTGTTTCCCAGGATCTGGGCCTGGATTATCCTAGGCTTTCCATATAACCGTCTCTTAGGCACGCCACGCCATCATAAGTAAATCAAATCTAGTGGTGTTGTTTTTCATTCTTTATTTACTAATAAATAACCCTGATGGTAGAAAAAGAGCCAAAAATAGTTCAGAAAAGCTTATGTCCTAATATAGAACCAGAATAGTTTTCTCTCATCTCCTCTTCTATCTCTCACCCACATACATACATGCATACCCACACCTGATAGAAGGAACAGTTAACAGAGCTGACTTTTCTAACTTAATAGAAAGCTACTCACCTAATAAGCTCCAAAGATCTTGCTCCCTTTTTTTTGCCATTTCCTCCTGAATGTCACACAGCACATGTTCAATCTTCATAACCACCTCAATGAGGTCAGCTCGGGCTCCTTTAACCTCTAACTTTGCCTTTCCTGAATCGATAATCTCTGAGATGGAGACACTTGAGGTTTTCTGAAGCCGAGACAAAACGTCATGTTCCTTTGTCCCAAGGTAGAGGATGTGATTATTCTCAATGACGTGGTGCCCCTGGAGGGTCACAGCCTGTGGATCCATGCTTCCGCCTCCCTCATCTCTTCCTTGTTGGATCCCATCAGACTGATGGCAGGAGAGTTAGCTTTGAGCTCATTTTCTCTTTTCTCCTCTCTAGCCCACTGGGAGACTGGAGAAATTATCATAAGCAATCACAGAAGTCAGGTTTTAAAACAGTGCAGAAGAAAACACTATAACCAATGCTTACCTTGAGGCTACTGTCACCACTGTCAGCAATTAACACCCAAAACCCAAACCCATTGCCACTGAGTTGGTTCCGACTCATAGCCACCCTATAGGACAGAGTAGAAGTGCCCCGTAGGGTTTCCAAGGAGTGGCTGGTGGATTGGAACTGCTGACATTTTCGTTAGCAGCCAAGTTCTTTAATAGTGCACCAAATGGAGCCCTGGTGGCACAGTGGTTAAGAGTTTGGCTGCTAAACAAAAGGTCGACAGTTTGGTTTTTATTAGTTAAATACAAAGAAGCCCTGGTGGTACAGTGGTTAAGTGTTCAACTTCTAACTGAATGGTTAACACCCAACAGCGTCACAGGAGAAAACATCTGGCAATCTGTTCCCATAAAGATAATAGCCTAGAAAACCCTATGAGGCAGTTCTACTCTGTCACATAGGGTTGCTATGGGTCAAAATCGACTTGACAGCACACAACAACAACATTGTTTATGTATTTCCAATGGAAACGCACTTCCCTGCCTTCCTAAGCAGTTTAACCTTTCCTTGATGATCTGAGATCATCTTTATTAATGTCAGTGCTCGTCTGTGCTATGATTCCTTTAGAGATGTCCTCAAGAATGCCTGAAGTAAATGGTGATGCTTGCCCCCATTGTTCAGATTAATGACATACAGACATTTATATGCTCCTTTTCTATATCATCCTCACCTAAAACTCCATTTCTCTGGCTAGCCTACATTCCTTGTGGTCCCCCAGATACACAATGCATTGGTTTGTTCCTGTGAGTTTTCTTCATCCTGGGTACCCAATCTCACTAACTCTGGACATTGAAAATCTTGCCATTATCAAACCCAGCTACGAAACCCTGGTGGCGTAGTGGGTAAGAGCTATGCTGGTAAACAAAAAGTTGGCAGTTTGAATCTACTTGGCGTTCCATAGAAACCCTACGGGGCAGTTTTACTCTGTCCTTTAGCATCGCTATGAAAGCCCAGCTTAGAATACTCTCATCCATGAAACCGTTCTTGATCCCTTCCAGTCAAGAGGAGTCTCCCACTCCTCTGAGACACCTGGGGAGTTTGTCATTCTCTCATTTATCATTATCCCCTGGCATTTGTTTAATGTTCTGCAATTAAACAAGATTCTGCACACAGAATCTTCAATGATCCTAACAATAGTCTGTTATCATTTTACACAGGAGTAAACAGGCTCATAAGAGGCACAATCCCAGACCAGAACGCTTTAAAGTTCCCCCTTCTTCACTTCCAGCACTGCTTGACAATTGACCATCCATGGGTGAATTCTTTTATTAAAGAGTAGATGCAAATCATTTTGACCCTAATGGGAAATGTCCTAACAGTTTCTATTGCTTGTTGAATGCCTAGCGTTCTTAACAGCATGGAATACTGTGAATTAAAAGACTACTTCTGAAGTTCGTATCTTAGATGTCATGAAGCAATTCCATCTCAGTACACTCAAATTCCATTAAAGGAGTGGAGTCATGAGACTAAGTTAATCCAAGTTAACCCAAGACTGATTTAAACCAGTGATCCCTGAACCTGGCTCAGCAGCAAAATTGCGAGGAGTATTCACACATATGCATGCTTGGCCCAGGTCCAGAGTTCCTGAATCAGAATCTCTAGAGCTGTGGCCTATATATATGTTTGTTTGTTTTGTTTTGTTTTTTAAAGTTTCCGTCATGATTCCAGTGATTAGTCAGGCTTGGGAAAACCGGGTTAACCCGTTTATCTGGATGTGTTTTCTATATTACTAATGAGTAATCTAATTTATATGATCATAGCAGAAAGGGCAGATCTTTTTCTTAGAAAAAAATTATAGGCATCTCTTCATTTCATTTGTCAGTGTGCTACCCACTCTGGATTACCTACTGCAACTTAGCTTCTCTGTTCATCTCATGAAACTGGACTGAGCAAGAATAGAATCACGGTCAGGTACAGAGCAGGTTGGTATCTGAACAGGTGCACAACTAAATACATTTGGCTTATTTACTCTTCTTTTCCCTTCCATTAGTTCAGATGATCAAGAGTAGACTCTTGGTGGGAGACTATTTCTAGGCTCATGAATTTCTTACTCACCACTATAATTGTTGAAACCCAACAACATGGACTTATTCTTTGCCATTTCAGCACTGAAAGCCTATAAGAAGCAAAACAACAGAGAGGCATAAGTGGGCTTTTCATCCCTTGTCATCAAAGTCCCTCTCTCTACCTGCACACACCATACCTGACCTCATGCCCTTTGTTGGTCCCCATTCTCCCTGCCACAAACCTAAAGCAGCTAATATGGTTTGAATTGTGTCCCCACAAAAATATGTGTTGTAAATCCTAAACTCTATGTGGAGCCCAGGTGGCACAGTGGGTGAGAGCTCCACTGCTAACCAAAAGGTTGGCAGTTCCAATCCACCAGCCGCTCCTTGGAAACCCTATGGGCAGTTCTACTCTGTCCTGTAGGGTCACTATGAGTCAGAATCTACTCGGTGGTAATAGGTTTGGTTTCGGGTTTTATGCCTGTGGTTATAATCCCATTTGGGAATGGGTTGTCTTTGTCATGTTAACGAGGCAGCATTAGTGTAGGGTGTGTGTTGAGTCAATCTCTTCCAAGATATGAAAAGAGCAGAAAAGGACAAGAAAGAAGGCAGAGATGGGGGAAGAGAGATGGGGTAACATAGATGCCAAGACACATGGAGATCTCCAAGGAACCAGGAAGCAGACACTGAAGAGACAAGGACCTTACTCAAGACTGGACAGAGAGAGAAAGCCTTCCCCTAGAGCCAGCACCATGAATTTGGACTCCTAGCCTCCTAAACTGAGAAAATAGATTTGTTTCTTAAAGCCATCCACTTGTGGTATTTCTGTTATAGCAGCACTAGATAACTAAGACAGCAGCCATTGGGAAAGTCCTGGGGAACAGCAAGTACACTACCACTGTTAGACCATGTAGGGGAAACAAGTATAGGAAAAACAAAAAGCCAAAATGTGAAATATAAATAAGGGAATGTATATTCCAAGGTAAAATATAATCCTTCATCTGTTCAACAGCTTTTAATGCCCTGCTTATTACAGGTTAGGCACTGAACTAGGAGCTCTGGATCTATCATCAAAGAAGACAACTATAGGCAGATGCTCTTGTCATTAACAATACACAAGTTATTTTAAAAAGTTATACACATACATACCAAACTTTATTCATGGATTGAATAAATGATCTGTTTTATATGAGTTAATTTCTGTAAAGTGCTTAGAACTTGCCTGGTACATGGTAAGCATTTGATGTATGTCAACTATTGTTATAATTATCATTATATGACCGTCTGTAGACAAAGAGTTGTGCATATGCCCATGTAGATCGTTTAAGGTAGCATCTATTTGAAATAGCTCATTTCTCCTAGGGCTTGGACCAGTGTCTTCTTTGTTCAAAGTTGATACAAGTGGTACTAACTACTTCGTTGAAAAGATGGGAAATAATGAGACAAAGACTAGGTTATGCTGTTTCTGAACTTTAACAAGGACGTTCCCAATCTGTAGGACATTTTCTTCATAAACTGTATTTGCAGTTTCTTATTTCCAGAAAAAAAAATTCCTCACCTTTACCATATTCAGTACCTGGAGGTCACAGTAGGGCCCTGCTCTCCCCTTTCCCTCCAAGAACTTGGAAATAAATTAGATAACTTTGTTGTTGTTGTTAGGTGCCCTCCAGGTGACTGGGGATTAACAGTCTAGTAAGAGTTGCCATGTGCAGTAGATAAAAACCAGCTCAATCCAGAAGCTACTTCGAAAAAAGTCAGGATGTGTTGCAAGGTTAGAAATCAGTAGGCAAAGCTTTTGAAATGAATGTGAAAGAAAGTGTTAACTTAATCAGTAGGGATAACATAAAGAAAGAATGTGTGGATAAGAAGCAGATGGTCTGCACAGAGTATGGAAACGTGGACCCAGTGGCAAGAGTTCGGCAGTGTTTTTCCAGCTCTGTCCAGAAGTGAGCAACACCTGTCCTGAGGGATGTCAGCGGTGTGTTCCTAGGGAAGTGTTCCCTATTCTGGGGCACGAAGCCTGGCACAAGGAAGATATACAATAAATACTAGTTGAATAACCAAGCGAATGACTATCCATCACTCTTTATAGACACTCAGCTCCACCCAGGACCCTTATCTTCATGAAACACTGGAGAACACAAGGATTTCAGTCAGATGGGGAGCTAGTTACTCACTGCAAATTCATGAATTGGAAAATCTGAGTGTGTGAATATGAACAGCACTTTATTGGGAGTTTGGTGTAGTCGGTCTTCCTGAGTCAGATCAACTCTAGACGTCTGTCAAATCCGTTTTCTGCAATGTAGGGACCTTGCCAGTAACGCCTCTGTGAGGAACCGTGTAAACTGCCTTCTGATCTTTCTGTACAGCGTGTCCCTCATTGCAAGACTCATTTAGGAAGAACAGACACGCTCATCACAAGGCCAGAGGTGCACATATGCATGCACAGGTCATATCTCCTTGTGGACACAATTTAATATCAAGATTGAAGAGAGTCTGAGGTATATAGTGTATAATGTAGATTCTTCTGTCAGCTGGTTCTCCCTTTTGAGTTACAAAACTGAAAGATGTATTATCTCTCAAAAGCACAGGATTTGGGTCAGACAGACTCAGGTTGGAATCATGGTTTAGTCACTTGTTGTCTTAGTTATCTAGTGCTGGTGTAACAGAAATACCACAAGTGGATGGCTTTAACAAACAGAAATTTATTTTCTCACAGTTTAGGAGGCTACAAGTCTGAATTCAGAGTGCTTCAGCTTCTGCTTCCTGGTTCCTTGGAGATCTCCATGTGTCTTGGCATCTATCTTACTCCATCTCTCCTCTGCTCGTTCGTTTAATCTCTTTTATATCTCAATCAAAAGAGATTGACTCAAAATACACCCTACACCCGTCCTGCCTCATTAATATGACAAAGACAACCCATTCCCGAATGGGATTATAACCACAGGCATAGAGGCTAGGATTTACAACACATATTTTAGGGGGACATAATTCTATCCATAACACTTGACCACTTGTATGCACATGAACATCTGGGTTAATATGTGTTCTAATTTGGGGACAACAGTGGCTTCATCATGGGATTGAGAACAGCTTCTTCTTTATACAGTGCCTGGCAGACCCAATACATGGCAGCTATTCTAAGTAATGTCATCTCTTAGCCCTCAGAGTTGTGCTAAAGGGGATTGCGTTATTTGCATCCCCTCCCCCTACCCAAATCCCCCAATCATCCTGATGGCTTTGGCTCCCTCTAGGGATAACTTAGGTGTTTTTCATGGATGTGAATGAATGCTTAACTTTGAAAGTACACCGGAATTTGCAATATTGGGGGCTTGGCATCCTTTAAACATTTTCAAGTTCCTAATGTTGCTGGCAACAAATACAATAAAACTTCAGTTAAAGGGATAGGTTATGCAACGAGGACGTTTCTACTTTAATTTTAAATTGGCATATTAATAACTTCTCAAATAAATACTCACTTCCTGGGGCCTGCAGCCTCAGGTCCCCTCAGTCTTCTCTTTAATGGTCTTGCAAGCAAACTATATCCTTACAAATGGTATTTTTTTCACTTATGATTAAGTTTCTATGATTGTGGCCACCGGAGAGTCTTAAAAGTGACATCACAGATTGGGGGTGAGGGGAACACACATATATATCCTTATATTCTTTCTCTCCCTCCATTGCAGTCCCTGCTCCCTGCTGCCTCCTACACTTGTTGGTAAGTAATTTGCTGCACACCTAGATGCAGGCCCAGACCAGGTGCTGGGGCTACAGACATGAATAAGCCATGGTCCCCGTCCTAGGGGTGCTCTCTGCCTAGACTAGCCCCCAAATACCTAGGCTCACTGTTGCCCTGACTCCCTCCCCTCCCTCCAGGGCCCTCGCCTTTGTGCCCAGTCAACCCTGGCTAAAGGCTGTTATGTTTTGTATTCTCCACAGTCCCTGGCACAGAGCTGGACTCTCAGAATATGAGTTAAAACCCTACCTGGTCTCCTGGCTCCAGTCAAGCCCATTTATTTGGTATTTGCCAATCTCTCTCTCTCTCTGAACAAGTCACTCTAACCACCCTGAAGGCGTCCCTCCTGCCAATTCATACTCATCACAATATGAGATCAGATTAAAAACTCACATCCTTAGAAGATCAACCATTGGCTAATCTTAATGAGACTGACTGAATCCTGCCCCCCAACCCCCACACAATTTACTGAGAGCCACTGATAATCAGGTTACTTCTGGCAATCAGGTTGTAGGGCAGTTTCTGGCAGGCTTCAGTGGTTAAGAGTTGGGCTGTTAACCAAAAGGTCAGCAGTTCAAATCCAACCGGCACTCTTTGGAAACCCTATGGAGCAGTTCTACTATTTATACGTTCTTTCCAAAATGTGGGAATGGTTTGTCTCCACAATTAGATTTTTCAAATAAAGAGGTTTTTTTTTTACATAAAAAGAATATAATAAGTTTTAAGTTCCTTGGGTGCCGTGGTTAAGTGCTCTGCTGCTAACCACAGGGTCAGTCATTGAAACCCACCAGGCACTGCATGGGTGAAAGACGTGGCTGTCTGCTCCACAAAGATAACAGCCTTGGACACCCTATGGGGCAGTTCTACTCTGTCCTGTAGGGTCGCTATGAATGGGAATCGACTTGACGGCAATGGGTTAGTTTTGGTTTGTTTCTTTGTTTTAGGATCAAAGATTGTTCTGTTGCCTTATGTGGTCTAAGAATAATAGCAACAGCAATAGTTACAGATACTTACATGTGCCAAACACTATTCTATGCACTTTATGTGGATTGATTCTGATAGTCTCGCAACAGACCTAAGACAGTATTATCCTCATTTTACGGTTGAGGAAACTGAGGTCCAAAAGGTAACCTGTTTGAGATCACCAAGCTAGTAAACGGCAGAGCTAGGATGCAACTCCATATGATCTGGCTCTGAAGTCCACACAATTAACCTCATTAAGATGCATTCTACAAGTTTTGGAAATAGTATATACTCAAAAAGTACTTAATTAGTAACTAACAGTTCGGGGATCCCCTTTGGTAGTGCAAGAGGATGGAAAGAAAGACTTAGTTCTGCAGTATGCGGCAGAGTAGAACTGCCCCGTAGGTTTCCAAGGAGCGCCTGGTGGATTCAAACTGCTGATCTTTTGGTTAGCAGCCGAGCTCTTAACTACTGCACCACAGGGCTTCATAGGGGAAAAGGAGCTGGGGTGTTTATCCAACTTCTACCAGTCACTGGTTGAGGGCTGCGCCGGGGGGCACCGGGCCAGCTAATGGGGGAACGCTGGCAGAGACTGCTACCGTGAGTAATTCTTCCTAATACTCGAGCACAATTTTAATGGGATTAAAACTGATTGAGTAAAAGTAATCTACTGTATGTGGCAGACAAGATGTGCTGCTCAGATCTGCCTTCACTTTGGTGATGAAGGGGGAAAGATCATTAACTGACGGCCTCCAGCTGTCAGGACCCTCCTAACAGCTTTCGATCCAAAGTCCCACTATTATCCGGGTGGCCCCCATCAGTGCCTAAGAAAGGACATTAATGCCCAACACGGGAGTCCTCTGATGAGCAGTCCTGGGATGGTAGAAACTTTGTCAGGTTTTCATTGCATGTGATGTCTGTGCCTGCCCAGCCCTGCTTCCTCCCTTTTCCTTTCACAATAAACCTTTGCACTTCCAACTCTGTCTCAGCTTCTACTTCCTGGAGAACCCAGCCCGTGACACTGTATTTCACGGAGTCTGAGATATCGTTATTATCTGCCACTGGAAAAGGAAAAATGATGCTAATTAAACCATGGCACACCATCGATTGATGGGGGTAGTTTTATTTCAGAGATGTTAAAATGTGAAAAAATGTGCATCCTTAAATAGATGAAATGTGGAAATTAGTTACATCTTATTTGAACTACCTTTTCTAATTTGAGCCGTGTAAGAAAAGCTCTGGTGGCCTCAATTACCCAGTGGAAAAAGCAAGCTAGTAGTCAGATCTTACTGGCCTGACCTTTGGTTGAAAATCTCAGTGGATCATCCCATAGGATCCAGCAGGTTCCCTTTGACACTAATAGTTGAGCAAGGGGACTATAAGTGGGTCACCACGCCTGGACAGTTTCAGCTATAAAGCTATTGTCAGAAGAGTCCCACACACTGAGGTGAAAGGTAAGGATCAGAGGGGACCCTAAGAGAACATGCCTCCTGGCGCCCCAGTGCTTCTGAAGCAGTGCCCTTTCTGAAGCATGTGCCGGGGTGTCCAGAGTTCCTGCAATAACGCACCTGAGCGCTTGTGGGGGAGACATTCACCTTCTGTATTCCCCTTTTTCCACTGGGGCAAGATCTGAGCAAAGCTTTTCTGAAACAAGAGTGAGAGTGAGGCGATCCTACCTGGCTTCTCATCAGAAGCTGCTGCTCCAGCACCCTATGAGAAACGAGAATGGTTAAAAAAAGAACTGAAACCAAATGACTGCAGATTACTGTAACAAAATAGCATAATAAACAAAAAGAACAGAAACCCTGCTAAAAGCACTAGGTTGGGGCAAAGGTGCTTTTGCATTTGTGTATCTGAAACCTTTGAAATACTAAATATTACAGAACACACTGACCCCGCCCCACTTCCCTAGGACCCGAAGCACTTCGATTCAGGATGAGATGAAGGGCTGCAGTTTAACAATGTCCAAAGGTCACAGAACAAAGTGATCCAAAGACTGGTGGCCGAGACTGACCTCCAATCTCCAAAGACCTGGAGAGTGTCTCTAGACAGAGGCCATGAGGACATGGACCTCATCGCCTACCCCTACCATCCACCAGTAAGGACCCACTCTCAATTGCCTATCTCACGGCACAAGCTTTAATGTGGAACTTTGAGGTTTAACAATCGAGGTGCCTCTTCTCTAGTCCCTTGTTTATATTCCTCCCCTTCACGCTCCTTCTCCATCCTGCAGAAGCCAAATTTGTGAATGAGTGGACAGAATCAATAGCATACTGAGATGATTTTTAAAAAATGACCCATCCTCATGTTGACACTGTTGATTAGATTAGCATATTCCTGATTTACTATTTCCCACATGGTGCAACTGAAACACAGCAAGGAGGAAACTTCTGTTGGGCTATTAAGCCCAAATGAGAATGCCAGGTGTAACCGAAACTGCCATATTTCTCGCTGTTATAGGAAGAACTATTCATGTGCTGATTCAGGTTTATGATTTACATACCTTTATGCTTTTTACCATGGAGGAGTTCATCCTCCAGGTTCCTAGGGTCTTCTAATGTCTGTACTTCCTTTTGCGTTTCTGAGTGTAGACTGATGTTCCCAGATATGGCAGCGCACTTCTAGGAACGAACAGAAAGGATGCAATCTCCACCTGGGCTGTCCAGTGTGGGCCACTAGGCACGTGTAGCTACTGAGCATTGGAATGTGGCTGGTCCGAACTCAGATGTGATGTAAGTGCCAGATTCACACTGGATTGCAAAGACTTACCATGGCAAAGAGATTAAAATTTTCATTAATAAGTTTTTTTTCAATTAATACGTTTTTAACACTGATTACATGTGGAAATGATTACATTTTGGATGTACTGAGTTAAATAACACATAATTAAAATTATTTTCACCTGTTTCTTGATACCTTTTAAAACATAGCTAGTAAAATATTTTAAATTACATATGCGGTTGGCATTTGCAGCTCCTGTTATATTTCTATTAGGCTGTGCTCATTTAGATCCTTCCTCCCTGTCCCATCTCATCTGCTCCCAGCCCTCAGTGCTCCCTCTGTGCTTCAGACCACAGTGGTCCTTGTGCCTCAGGTGCCCCCTGCCTGCTCCACACCCCTCACCCTCCGTACCTCACCCCCAACCCTCTTATTAAGATTCTGCTTGAAGCTTCCTCTTGGAGGTCTCCCAGAGATTCTAATTCTTTATTCAGAAGTCGGCCTCCCTTTGCCGGCCCTTGAGGTCAGGGCCTCCTCTCTCATCTTTATCCCTAGTACACACAGCAGCAAGCAGTTCAGTCCTGTTGGCCAAATGAAGACAGGAGGACAGAAAAGCTCCAAGAGTCAGTTAAAGGATAAAGTTGGAGGGAGGTAACAGGTTAACATGTCATAAAAGGAGGTTACAAATTTAAATTAAAAAAAACAAATAACTTTTTTAAACCTGAATTCAGAGTGTGAACTACAGTTTAGCAGCAAACAGTAGTAATAAAAACAACAAGAGTTTAAAACAGTCAAACACAGGAGGAATTTACTTTCTTCAATTTGGGCGTCTGACCAGTGTCCATCTTGGCATGGGGAGACTTGGCCCCCGGACCCCGCTTCTCGCCCACCTCCGGCTGGAGCCTGCAGGATCTGAGACCGGAGAGTCCCAAGAAAGCGGCTCCTCCCAGCTCCCAACGACCCAGGGACCTAATCACCTGGCGGAAGGACACAGTCACAGTTGCGACAACGAAAAGAGAAAGGAGAAGAGACTTTGCCTGGAACAGGGAGGGAGTCTCCGGAAACGAAACTGAAACTCGTGGCTTAAGTCTGCGGGGCGGGATGCACCTTCGCCTCAGTCCGGCCCCATCCGTGTCCGGAGCCCCGCACAGGCCGCCCGCAAAGACACGGCCTCGGCGTCCTGCCCACCGTCCCCGCTCCTCCTGCGGGTGTCTGAGTCCGGCCCCAGGCTGCGCAGGAAGCTGGAGAGCTACTTCAGAGCCCGCGCTCCGCCGGCGGGGAGTGCAGCGTGCGGGCCGTGGGCGACAGCGCCTGGACACCTTCCTGGTGTCCAGAGAAAGGGCAGGTGAGCTGTGGGCAGCAGGGGGCGCGCCTGGGCTGGGGGTGGGTACAAGGCTGTCCTGGGCCAGCCCTGCACGTCTCCAGGTAGAACAGGTTCACGCTGACCCAGGAAATAGGGCGAGAGAAAGGATGGCACTGTCTGTGGGGGACACGAACTAGGGGCTTCAGCTGCCAAGAGACTTAGCCCGACAGCCTAGGAGAGATACCCAGTCCAGGATTTCGTTTGACCGCGCCTTATCGTCGATGCTTGTCAATATTCTCATCCCGACTCACTTTATATTTCTCAGCAGTCCTAAGAAGCTACTTCCTGCCCATGGTCACCTGTCAGCAGCTGTCCTTGTCGTTCAGGCATTCCATTTAAAAGTGGAATGCACACTGGATGACAAAGACTTCGTAGGACAAAAAGAAAGTAAATTTTTCATTAATAAATGTTTATTAATAACAACGCATAAATAAATAATAATCTTAAATAATGATTTCATTGATGTATTTTTGAGGATTACAAAAGCAATGTGTGCTCGCTATAGAAAAGAGATAAGGAATAAGAAAACCCAAATCACCTTTTATCCCACTACCTGGAGAGAAGCAATGGGAACATGTGGGTGTACTTCCTTTCAGCCCTTTTCTGTGAATGTCTGTAAAGACAAGTATATGTACAAAATTCTGAGTCTACACTTTTGATTCCTGCTTTTTTTTTTTTCACTTTATAAATGAGCATTTTTTCATGTCATTGAGATGGGAGACTGGAGATCAAGTTTCTGAAATATGACTTTTCATGAGTTAATAATATTCCATTGTCATTAAGCTTTCGTTTCTACAGTAAAACGTTAACCTGCCCACTTATGAGTTCTCAAGATCCCCCAAGTTCCCTCTCACCAGCCCTCCATACCAGGATGCAGGAGGCAGGGCCCTGATGCATGAATAAGAGGAGCACTTGAAATCTCTCCCGCTTCTCAATCTCTCTCTCTCTCTGTGTTTAATGTCTGTACTAAAGCTAAGGAGAGTGTCTTGAAAAAAGAAAAGCACCAAATTTTGGTTGAAGACAATCCTGTGAGCATTTTCTTGGAACCCACTGAAAATCCAATAGAGAAGAACATGAGTCAGAGAAATTCCCTGGTGACACCGTCAGGAGCAGGCGCGCTGTCTGATGGGAAGCATCCTGATGAAGGACATACTCCTAACGCCACGGATTCCTGTGTGTCAAAGGTGAGTGCTGAAAGGAGCTGGGCATCTTCCTGCAGCTTCCTCTCCAGACCACACCTCATCATTATTCCTCCAACAGTCGTTTGCTGAGGGCCACTATGAGGCAGGCACTGTTTAGGCATGGAGCCTGGGAGGTGAGCACAGCAGTCAAGGTCCCTGCTCTCATGTAGCTTATATTGGAGGTTGCAGTGTCCTACACAGAAAGACAGTAAGCAGGTAAACAAAGTAAAACCATTTCGGAGAGTGATATGTGCTAAGAAGAAAATAAAACGAGTTTAGCCTTAGAGACAGACAGGGTGAGAGCAAGGAAGGGGAGGATGCAGGTGATGCTACTTCTGACCAGAAGTCAGAGACAACTTTTCTGATGAGGTGACATTTGTCCTGAGACTTGAATGATGAGAAGGAGCCAGCCATGCAAAGATTCATTCAACAAATAGATATCAAATGCCTCTTGTGTGCCAGGCACTGTCACAGGAGCTGGGGATACAGCCATGACCACAGCTGACCCTGCCCTCAGGCAGATTACAGTCTACTGAGGAAACAGACAATGGTAGGAAAAAATAGACACACAGTGAAATGTCTGCAAGTGGTAAGTGCTAGGAAGAAAAGTAGAGCAGAGTAGGTGACAGGCTGCCATTTTAAGTAAGATGACAGGAAAAACCTCTCTAAGGAGGTGGCATCTGTAGAGATATGAGTGAGAGAGCAAGGTGGCTAAGTGACTGTCTGGAGGAAGAATGTTCCAGGCAGAAGGAAGCACAAATGCAAAGGCCCTGAGACAGGAGCTACATCCGGAGCTGCAGGAGCTTGAAGGAGGCCAGAGTGGGTGGAGGGCTGTGAGCATGGGAGAGAGCCATAGGAGAGGAGCTGGGAGGGGTACCCAGGAGCTGAATCTTAAGGGGATGAAGGCCATGGTAAGGATTTTGGATTTTAATTTAAATGTGAGTGGATTCATCAGATGGTTTTGAGCCAGGGGAGGGGGGGGTGACCTGATGTACATTTTAAAAGGATCATTCTGGCTGCTGTATGGAGAACAGAAGGTAGGAAGGGGCTAGAGTGGAAGCATGGAGACCAGTTAGGAGCATCTGCAGAGGGCCCATGAAAGATGATAATGGCTTGGACCTGGCTTGTCCAAATGGAGCTGTGAGTAGTGGCAGGATTCAGGAAACCTGTTGATGGAAGGTCTGAGGGAAGGTTGTTGCATTCAGAGGAAATTGCATGTGCAAAGGCCTTGGGGTGGAAGAAAAATTACAAATTTTCTTTTATATTACATTCAGTTTGCCTCAGTCCTTTTCGTCCTAATCTGATACGTACGTCTTATATTGGAGCTTCTGAAGGCCAGAGCTTACAGGGCCCAGGAACATTGCATGTAGACAGTTGTTTAGTTAAAAAAAAAAGAAAAAAAGGGAGGAGGCGTGAGAAGAAGAGAAAAAACAGTAGTAGGAAGAAAACATCCTCCTCAGATTTATGGATCCATTTCAGGCTGACAGACTTTTTTTAAGAACCACAGCAACATACCCGGAGAACACAAGGGTCTTCCTTCCACCCCACTCACTACGGTCACACAGATAGTGGCAGCTCTGGAATCCAGAAAAATGTTCATGCCCAGGCCCCACTGCAGACCAGATCCATCAGAATCTCTGGGGATGGGACGTGGGCCTTGGCGTTATTGTTCAACTCCTCAGGTGATTCTAATGAGCAGACAAGGCTGAGGCCCTCTGGACTGTAGCATGTTATATCCTCTGCAAAGATTTGTTAGAAGTTTCTCCTTTTAAGAGAAGGTATCGTGGTTATTTCTCTGGCTTCTAGCCGTTTTCCTGAAGAGAGGAATGTAGGCCTGGGATCTGAGAGATTTCATTTGTTCCTTTCAAAATTACAGATGTTTCTGGCTATAACAGCTGAGCTGAACTGTAACCTGTTCTCCAAAGAGCTGAGGAAACAGATAACCACTGTCTGCCCCAATGTCAAAACAATGGAGGGTCTCAATGGAATGGAGACAGTGTGTGGTGACTTCAGAGATATAGAAAAAATACATCAGTTCTTGAGTGAGCAACTGCTGGAAAGCGAGCAGATATATGAATCTTCCCCTTTAACACCAGAGAAGGAGCCCCTCAGTCAGCAGGACCAGAACAGCTGCTCTTCTCCTGAGCAGCAGAGCAGGAAAGAAGGAAACAACCACTGTTTTGAAGTTCCCTTGCCTTTCTTTGAATACTTCAAGTTTACTTGTCCTGATAAAATGGAGTTAATAGAGAAAAGATTTGGTGTAAACATCAAAATTCAGGCGAGTTCTTTGAATATGGTCTATTTAGACTTTACCTCAAGTCATTTTGGCGACCTAGAAGCGGCTCGTGAGTCTTTTGTCCGTGAATTTCAGAAGAGCACAGACTCTCTGAAGCAGGAGAGTGTCCTTTTAGCAGACTGTAAGCAGGCCAGTGAACTCAAACGGGCATTAAACAAGCAGTTTAAAAAGCTCCTTATAAAGGAGAGAGGAGGGGAATTGACTGTCCTTGGGCCCCAAGATGATGTTTCAGCCGCCAAACATTTTCTTGCCCCCCAAATCTCTGGAAGTCCTGTGAAGACACGTGTGAAAGTATCAGCTCCCAATGGCATGAGGAATGGAATTGAGGTTGACACTGCTCACTATAAGCTGTTAGAAGCTGCATTACTGCAGGAGATACCAGCGATAGAGACAAAGTACAACGTTAACGCCAGGGCTTTTAGAAAAACTAATGATGCTCAGAAAACCTGCATCCTATTTGAATCCAAAGACAAGGAGGTTGATCTGTCTGAGCATGCGTGTTTACATTTCATTGATGCCTATCAACATGTCTCACGTCAGCTGATGAGAGAGGTTCTTTCGCTGAAACTTTCAGGCAAGGACAGAGAGCACTTACATGGGGCTAAGTTCCATGATGACTTTAGAGAAAAGCATCCAGATACACACATGGTGTTGATTCAAGAGTCAATGCATCTGACTGGTTTGCCAAGTCACCTTGCAAAGGCAAAGCAGTATGTCCTAGAGAGAGAGGGAATGCCTCTGTCGGCTGGACAGAAATGGAATGAGGACCATGGGACCCTCATGGACGTTGATAGTAATGATTCAGAAACAGCCTCACCTCCAGTCAAGGGCTCTGCCAGTTCTGGGGCCTCAGAAGTGGACAAGAAGGAAGAGGACACATGTGCCATCTGCATGGACACCATTACTAACAAACACGTGCTACCAAATTGCAAGCATGAATTCTGCACCCCTTGTATCAAAAAGGCCATGTCATATAAGCCAGTCTGTCCTGCGTGCCAGACCCACTACGGTGTTCTGAAAGGGAATCAGCCAGATGGAACCATGGATGTCACTCGTTCATCATCAAGACTTCCAGGTTATGAATCCTGTGGCACCCTTGTGATTACTTATAATATGAGGGGAGGCTTACAAACAGTAAGTATTTCTGAATTCCATGGGTTTCTATCCACTATGCTAGGATTACCAGGGCAAAAGAGACTGTCCTGTTGCCTATTTAGACAGTGTTTCTCAGGGAATTGTTTCCAAGGCCACGCGACAAGGGCTTGACATAGTGATAACGGTCATAAAGGCTGCTTGTAAGTCAGGTATCTTTTGTGCCTATTGCTTAAGGAAGAGAAGGGCTGGATGAGTATGAGTTAGGAAGGGGAAGTCCAGAGGATGGATAGTGTACCCGGCATGAATCTGGGGAAACAGAGATACATGAGTTATTGGGGATAGGAACAAACCTTCAATTTTTTTTTTTTTTAATTTTCTCTATCTGCAAATGACACATATATCCAGACTTTAAAATTTAGAGAGGGGAGTGTTTTCACGTGATGTTTTCTTATCTTCATACAGAAGGTTCACCCAAACCCAGGAAGGAGCTACCCTGGAACTCAGCGAATTGCATACTTGCCTGATAATGTAGAAGGAAACGAGGTTTTGAGACTGCTTCGTAGGGCCTTTGAGCAAAAGCTGATCTTCACAGTGGGGGAGTCTCGAACATTAGGAGCCTCAGATGTCATTACATGGAATGATATCCACCACAAAACGTCCAGATGGGGAGGACCAAAACTGTGAGACATCCTGAAATATAATGGTTGCTAAAAACAATTCAGAGATTGTGAAATATGGCATTTTGAGGATGTGATATTAGGAGACTTTATTTACAGCAGTGGGATTGGGTACAGTGAAGTATTTTGAGAAATTCTAATCTGGAATGATCACCCCAAATGCCATAAGATAAGTTCCCCTCATTGCTACCCTCCCAAGCACAAACTATCATACAGTCATTACAGTTTGCATTAAAGGACAGGGGGCTTCAGAACCCTAGATGAATAGTATGTAAATTAATTTAGTTTGGGGTTTCATGCTTATTTGAAGGGTAGACCCTACAAATAGGAGCCCTAGTGGAGCAGTGGTTGGTGGTTTGAACCCACCAGCTGCTCTGTGGGAGAAAGATGTGTCAGTCTGCTTCTGTAAAGATTTACAGCCTTGCAGACCCTATGGGGCAGTTCTACTCTGTCCTGTAGGGTTGCTGTGAGTTCGATTTGACTCCACAGCAATGGGCTTAGATCCTAGGAATGTTATTTACTTTGCTTTTTTAAAGATCACTCGTTCTTCTACCCTCACCGCCCATCAGTACACTGAGAATCTAAACTCACTTGGCTAATAGTACTCTAGAAAAAAGCCTTAGCTTTAAGAGGACTAAGGTGGGGAATCTGTATTACAGGCAATCCAGTTGTTCTGTATGAAATTCAGATAGAAATACTTCAGACCCTTGGTATTCAAATAGGAATACAGCCTGAGACCTTTGCAGTTCCACAAAGTTGAAAATCCTCCTATAGAATCTCATTGTTGTTCGTTGTTGTCGAGTTGGCTCTGACTCACGGCGACCTGATGTATAACAGAAGAGAAAGTTGCCCATAAAATACAGTATGTGTAGCAGATAACTTTAGAAGAGTCACTGCGTACGGTGTACTGAAAGTAAAATAAAAGCCTTGTTGAAAGATAGATCCTGGGCAGAAAGCTAGGCTCACTCACTAGCTATATGACTCAGAGGTACACATTTTTAGTCGTTATAAGTCATCAGCTTTCAGGATTGTTTGTGAATGGTTGCAACCCTGAATGTTAAATCCTCAAGTGACAAGGCTCTACTGTACAGATTCTGAAGAACCATTTGTGGTGAAGCTAAAGGATTTTCCTTTTGCAGGTATGGCTACCCTGATCCTCATTACCTGCGACGTGTCAAAGAGGAGCTGAAAGCTAAAGGAATAGAATAGGAAGATTGCTGGAAGGATGTCTTGACCCACCTTTCGAAAGATATTTGAGGAGGCAGAGTAAATACCAATGTAAAACATTAAGTTACAAACACTGTTTTAAAAATTTGATCTCAAGAAGTGGTTTGTGTAAGAGTAAGAAACTGCTAGTCTGTCATTTATGGGGTGTTACTTCTTATGGGGGATCCCTGGCGGCACAGTGGTTAAGAGCTCGGCTGCTAACCAGAAGGTCGGTGTACCAGCCCCTCCTTGGAAACTTTGTGGGGCAGTTCTACTCTGTCCTATAGGGTTGCTGTAAGCCGGAATCCACTCGATGGCAACGAGTTTACTTCTTATGGAGAACAAAAGCCCCAAAGATCTGTGTAATTTTGCTGCAGAGATGCCGTGCCTCATTCTTGTGTCGGCCCTGAAGTGGGAGGAAGGTTGCTGTGGGTCTGAAGTCATCGTCTTTACTCCTCGGTTAGACCTCTAGGTGTCAGTTGATGGTCCTCTTTTCATTGCCATCTGAGGGGCGGTCCTTTATGTTTTGTTTTCTCTTTAATCTCTTTCTGTGAAAGTGAAATCCTACTGTGAAAGGATTGAAAACAAGGCTTGGGTTGTGGACAGTTAGAGACTCACATCCCCTCCCTCCCCACGGGAAGAGAGGTGGCCAGGAGCCGAGACTGGACAAGCTTTGGTAACAATGGAACAAGGCTACTATTTTAATGACACAGAGCCTGGTATACAGTTGATGATTAATAAATTTTTTTTGCAGATTAAGTTTGTTAGCAGCCCTGCAGAGGGATATATACTCACCAAACCTTCAGCAGAGTCAGGCAGGAGGGAGAAAGCTGTTTTTGGAGTCCCCACCACTGATTTGGAAAACTGAGTTTCTTACTCAGGATCACTTGGTGTCTCAGCTTTGACCGAGGCCCCTAGCAGATTCTTGCTCCCTCCCAATCCCAGTAACCTGCCATTCGGGGTGCATGTGCCCTGCCATAGTGATGCTACTCATTTCTCAGCATTTTTCCTTCTGTATATTATTGTATGTTGGTGTATATCCTGTTTCCAGGTTTAACAGATGATGATCTTACTTTCGTTCCCATAGCCTTCATCTTCACAGTAACTGTAGCCCCCCATTGTAGTTTTTCGCCCCCTTACAAAGCCCCAAGTTATATTTTCCCGTTAAATTCTTCCTTCCTGATACTATATTTGTGGACAGAGAAAAGGCAGTGAGTTGAGCTTACTGTAAAGAATATGTGAAGTCAGATTTTACTTTTAGATGGTTCTCCATTCCAGAAGAGAGTTATCCTAGCAGATTATCTGGTTTTCCATGTCTGTCTCCCTCCAAAACTGGGGAACAAGATGTCTTCTTCCTTTCCTATAGGTATGCATACCCACACGTATGTTTTCATTTTCTAGATGAGATATGAATAGCTAATCTTTACTGAACCCTTGTTCCGTCCCCTTTATAACAGCTTTACATCTGTGTGATTTACACAAAGGTATTCCCATGTGATTAATGAGAAGGTGGGCGCAGAGAGGGTAAGTAACTCGCAAAGGTCACAGAGCTAATCAACGGAAGTGCTGGGATGTGAACCAGGTAGTCTGGCTCCAGGGCTTCTGCACCCCACAGCCATACTGCCTCCCGCAGGAGTACTTCTCTGAGGAGCAGCTTACATGCTTCCCAGTATTCTGGGCTCCTCTCAGAAATGGATTCCTGCACAGTGCTCAAAGCTGATTTCCTCCAAGGAAGCCCTATTTGAAAAACTGAAAATTTAGAATCTTTTCCTTAGTCCGGAGAGTTGAGGAGGCTTAAAGTGAATGATATGTCATTATTTTTCTTGCTTTTTTTTTTTCAAATCAGATTATACATTCAGTTTTTGGTGATTCATTGAAGTCTTTACACTTAGGATTAATAGGTTATTTAGTATCCACAGATCTTTTAGCTAAATTTACTCCAAAAATGCGAACGTTTGAGTCCTGCTAAGTTTTGAATCTCTGATTGCAATGTATGTGCATATGCAGGTGTTCATGGCATGAGTGGTTGTGAGCATTTAGATCACTGCTTTTGCTCTTTGGAAGGTGGTATTATCTGCATCTGCTTTAAATAAAGTGAAATCCATATTAGTAACAGACTGTCTGTGTTCTTTCCTCACTCCTTTTCCCCCTTAGGTTGAGATTCTGGGTGTTTTCGACAACAGGTTAAAGTATACCGTGTGTGGACATCTTTGGCTGAATTTGTACACACGGTGTGTAGCTGTTTGCTAAGTAGTATCACAGTAGAACTTAACTGCTATAGCCTTCATAGCTACCACTTTCAGCTGTGAAAACTACATTTCTCAGTATTGTTGCTTCTTAACACAAGATAAAATAGGCTTCAGATTTCACCTCTACAGAGAGAGAAGGTATAGACGGTACTGGACCGAACTATATAGTTGCCCCTCCTTGCTCCTAGAGTTTCTGTCCCACCTCCCCAGCATCAGAGCTGGATCACCCAGATGTCTCACTGAGCACCAAAATCAGGGGCACCCTCCTCTCCGAAGAGAAAGAGGATTAAAATGTCGAGGTATTTGATGTCTCTCCTCCCCACCCCACCACCCCACACAAAAATAGCATCAAAGTAATCACTAGGAGCTTTGTTGGACTTCCTTGCACTTGTACTTTAGTAGTGTTTTTGTTTTGATTTCCATATGGGAGTAGAGCATGACTTCATTTTTTGTTGATCGGATCTGAGGCCTCTAAAAGGCAGAGCCTGAGGCAAAGATTAAGATGCAAACAATTTGTTTGGGAGGTGCAAGCCCAGGGCAGTGAAGGAAAGGACAAAAAGGGAGGAGAAGGGGAGGTAAGATGCACTGCAGTGAGATGCTACAGGTCATCACCCTGGTAGCTTCACAAGGAGCTGTGAAAAGACAGCAGCAGCTCACTCAGCAGCTTCATTTGTTCAGCCTATGAGATGTAAGGGGCCCCAGAAATCATCTCATTTGAACCCCTCGCTTTTCAGATGAGGAAACTTGAGTTTCGTTCCCTGGAAAAACAGCAGACAATGTAAAGGATGTTACGTTTATTATGCATGAAAATGTGGCCTTCTTGGCACCCTTGCCGTCTCCCTCTCCCCATCCCACATACCCATTCAGTCACCAGTCCTGCCTCTCCTTCACTGCAATCCCACTGCCCGGTTGGTGTCCTCACAGTTCTCTCCCCAGAACTACTGAAATTCCTCTAGGACTCTCTGTCCCCATCCCCCTTCCTCCTCCCACCACAAACTCCTTTTGGAAAAACAGCTCTGATCTCATCACTCTGGTGGTATGCCTTCAGTAGTCCCTGGTACGTAGAGCAGTGCTTCTCAAACTTGATCTTCTCCAGAGTCACCTAAAGGGCTCAGTAAAGCCCAGATTGCTGAGCTGAACCCCCAGAGTGTCTGACTCAGTAGGTGTTTTGGGCCCAAGATTTTGCATTCCTAACAAGTTTACGGATGATGCTGATTGATGTTGCTGGTTTGAGGATCAAATATTGAGAACTACTGGCTTAGAAAATAAAGTTCAAACTCCACAGCATGGCTATGAAATCTTTCTGGTTCTACTTTGCTTACCTCATGTTTCTTTCTCCCCTCCAGCCCCTATGGTCCAATCACACGAGCTTTTCCAAAGCACAGTCTGTGCTTTTGCTCTTCTGGCCTTTGCTCTGGGTGTTTTCTCTCTCTCTGGAATGCTCCCACTTTGTTTCCTTTCTACTCTCAAAAATCTCTTCTTCATCCTTCAAGGTCTCACTCAAATGCCACTACTGCAAGAACTCCTCCAATGTTGTCTCCAAAGTACAATGAGTCACTGTTCCTGGTCTTTATTAAAGCAGGTGTGATATAAAACCCACTCTCCTCCTTGCATTCAGCCCCGGGAGTGGTGTTGGGGCTGACCTTTAAGGACTACACCAGCCCCCACTGTTGTGCCTTCCGGTTGCTGGGTCAGCAATGCGAGGTACCAACTAGAGATTGGGGGGCAGGGGGAGAGGATTGGGCTACTTATTCCCTGGGCATGGCTCCCCTCCAATGGCACTCCCCTATAGGCACAACTCTTACCAGGTTCAGTCCGTGCCCCTCCCGTGCTTTCAGCCTAGAGTGGCAAGAGGAGGAGGGGTGCTGCTTCACAATCCCTTACTGGTTTCCCTTAACCCTTTGGCCGCACCTGTGTTAGCAATTCCTTTATTAAACTCTCTTCCGTGATCTTTTATGCGTGTATCAACTATATTCTGCCAGGACTTTTCATGATACACCATGTAACTGTGTACTAGTCTGTCTACTCTTTCTCCCTCTCCTCACTTCCACCCTCACCCCAGAGGGAAGTGATCTGTGTTTAATTCACCTTTGTAATCTTAAGACAGTGGCAGGCATATAGGGGTCTTTAATGCAAGTGATTCAATTATATTAAATGTCTTGTCAGCAGTGGTATCATTAGGGTTGGTGTCACCCAGTGTGGTAAATCATGGTGTCACCTCCATATGGACTTCCTCCAGTACCAGACCGCACAGAATCTTTTTTAAAATTGTGCTTTAAGTGAAAGTTTATAATTCAAGTTAGTTTCTCATACAACTATTTATACTCACATATTTATGTAACCCTAGTAGCCCTCCCTATACTGTGACACCACACTCCTCCTTTCCATCCCGAATTTCCCATGACCCTTCAGCCAGCTCCTATCCCTTTCTGCCTTCTTATCTTGCCTCTGACAGGAGCTTCCTATTTAGTCTCATGTGTCTGCTTGAGCTAAGAAGCACACTCTTCACGAGTATCATTTTGTGTCTTATACTCCAGTCTAATCTTTGTCTGAAGAGTTGGCTTCGGGAATGGTTTTAGTTTTGGGCTAACAGAGAGTCCAGGGGCCATGTCTTCCAGGATCCCTCCAGTCTCAGTCAAACCATTAAGTCTGATCTTTTTAATAGAATTTGAGTCTGCAACCCGCTTTTCTTCTGCTCCATTGCCAGGACAGTCATTGGTGGTAGCCGGGTACCATCGAGTTTTTCTGGTCTCAGGCTGATGGAGTTTCTGGTTTATGTGGCCCTTTCTGTCTCTTGGGCTAATATTTTCCTTGTGTCTTTGGTGTTCTTTCTCCTTTGCTCCAGGTGGGTTGGGAACCAATTGATGCATCTTAGATGGCCGCTCACTAGCTTTTAAGACCCCAGATGCCACTCACCAAAGTGGGATGCAGAACATTTTCTTAATAAACTTTGTTATGCCAATTGACCTAGATGTCCCCTGAAAAAACATTATAAAATTTGACAAAACTAGCAACTGTACAAACACCAGCAGCAACTAAATCAACAGCGTGTGCTTATAGCATGTGCAGATGAAACTACATGATTCGAATCATCATTGTAATTGGGTAATAATGATACCTGTGACCAAAGCACATTAGATGGTTCAAAAAGTAAATTAGCATAGAGTTGTAGCCTTGTAGGTACATTGATACATGTGAGCTGGGCTTACAAAAAGTCTTTGTTGTTATAACTAACTACAGGGTTATTTTTATAAAAAATAATAAATTTGTGCTGAAACCCTGCACAAAAATTTTATAGACAGTCACTTTGGTGTCCCCCACCCCAACAGTGTCACCCAGTGCGGTCCACACCCCCTGAACCCCTCCAGTGATGCCACTGCTTGTCAGATCACTTAGGCTAGCAGGGCTCCTGATTCCAGCCCTGTCTTAGCAGGAACAGAAAAGGACCCAATATATTTTTCTGAAGATGGATGTGTAGGGAAAGTGTGTGGAGTAGGAGCGGGATTCCTAGCAGAAGGGAGAATTGATACTAGCGGGGTTTTATTTGCTTGTTTTTAACATGTCAGGCACTCTAAAAATTTTATCTCATTTTATTCTCGTAATACTGCTATAAAGTAGTTTTGGGTATAGCCTTTGCACAGATGCAACTGACTGGAGTTATTCAGCTAATAAATTGCAGAACCTGGATTCTGACCCAGACTTTGTCTGACAGGAACTTGGGTCTGTTTGTAATCCCAAGACCATAACCTGCAACGGATGCAGTTTTCATGGAAAGGAAAACAAAAGAAGCTAAATGCAGAAACTTGTGGTTGGGGCAGGATCAGCAGGACAGGCTGGAGGAGCAGAGCTGAAGATGACTGTGTCAGGCTCCTTCCTGCTGCTGGGCTAACAGTGCTGGGGCCCCAACTCTGCTGTTGAAGAGCATGCGCACCAAGTCACAGCTGTACTTGCAGAGTCAAAGAGGTCACGAGGAGAGGAGTGTGTGGTCCTGCCAGAGATCACGAGCCTGCCCTGCCTCCTGGCGCTTTTCTCAGGGAAGCACAGTGAGGGTCCCAAGGATCTGTGTCAGAGGGAGGAGTTTGATGATGATCAGAGCACAGGGCTGCCCAGCTTGGACCCCTGCACAGCAAGAGACTCCCAGTGCTTACTCTCGTATGCAGGCGCTTACCACACTGAGTTGTAACTGCTGATCTTGAGAAGAACAGAGCATGAGCCATCTTTTTCTCTAGAATTTTGGTCTTCCTTTTTTTTTGTCAAATGTTATTTAACGTTCCAAAACCAATCCATTAAAACTTTAGTAACATGGGTGTACTGCATTCAAGACTTCTGAGTCTTACTACTGAAATTGTTGTTGCGTTGTTAGATGCCTTCCAGTGGGTTCCGAATCATAGTGATGTGCAACGGAAGGAAACACTGCCCAGTCCTATAACATCCTCACAATGGTTGTTATGCTTGCACCCATTGATGCATCCACTGTATCAGTCCGTCTTGTTGAGGGTCTTCCTCTTTTTCGCTGACCCTCTACTTTAGCAAGCATGATATCCTTCTCCTGAAACTGATCCCTCCTGACAACATGTCCAAAGTACATGAGAGGACATCTCCCCATCCTTGCTTCTAAGGAGCATTCTGGCTGTACTTCTTTTAGCAGTCCATGTAGCAGTACAGAAAAATGAATCAAGCGTCCTTGAGCTCTTTCTCCCTTTCTCCACCATCCTCGCCATGTCTTTACTTTTATTTTTTTCTATTTTTTTTTTTATTGTACTTCAGGCGAAGGCTTACAGAACAAATAGTTTCTCATGAAACAGTAGTACACATGTTGTTTTATGACATTGGTTAACAACCCCACAACATATCAACCCTCTAACTTTTCTACCTTTTTTTTTGGTGAAAATACACATAGCCAAAGATATACCATTTCAAAAATGTCTACATGCACAGTTCAGTGACATTGACTACGCTCTTCAAATTGTGCTGTTATTCTCACTTAAGATGAAGGCTTACAGAACAAAATAGTTTCTCATTTAACAGTTATGACAAATGTTGCCCTATGACAATGGTTAACAATCTCACAACACATCAACAATATCCTTACTCAACCTTGGGTTCCCCATCACCAGCTTCCTGCTCCCCTTTTGCCTGCTGGCCCTTGTCACCGGACTCCTGTACCTCGTTAGTCTCATTTGGTTTTATGGGGCTGTCCACTCCCAGACTGAACAGTGAACCTCGGAGGTAACTTCACCACTGAGCTAAAAGGGTGTCTGGGGGCCATACTCTTGAGGTTTCTCCAGTCTCCTTTAGGCCAGTAAATCTGGTCTTTTTTTTTTTTTTTGTGAGTTAGAATTATGCTCTACATCCTTCTCCAGCTCTGTCCAGAACCCTCTGTTGTGATCCTGGTCAGAGCAGTCAGTGGTGGTAGCCGGGCACCATCTAGCTGTACTGGACTCAGTCCGGTGGAGGCCTTGGTAGCTGTGGACAATTAGTCCTTTGGACTAATCTTTTCCTTATAACCTGTTCTCTTCATTCTCCCTTGCTCCAGAAAGGATGAGACCAGTGGAGTATCTTAGATGGCTGCTCACAGGCTTTTAAGACCCCAGACACTACTCACCCCAGACACTACTCACCAAGGTAGAATGTAGAGCATCGTCTTTATAAGCTGTGTCATGCCAATTGAGCTAGATGTTCCCTGCGACCATGGTCCCCACAGCCCTCCGCCAAGCAATTCAGTCTCTTAGGGAGTTTGGATGTGTCTATGGAGCTTCCATGACCTTTCCTTCTACAGGTTGTGCTAGTCTCCCCTGTATTGTGTACGGTCTCACCCTTCACCCAAGATACCACTTATCTATTGCCTATTTAGTATATCCCCCCCACCCCTCCCATCCCTGGTAACCAACAAAGATTGTTACATTTTGCATGTGAACTTTTTCATGGGTTTTTACAATAGAGGTCTCATACAATATTTGTCCTTTTGTGATTGACTTATTTCACTCAGCATAATGTCCTCCAGTTTAATCCATGTTATGAGATGGTTCACAGATTCACTGTTGTTCTTTCTCATTGCATAGTACTCCATTGTGTGTATGTACCATACTTTGTTTATCCATTCATCTGTTGCTGGGCATCTAGGCTGTTTCCGTCGTTTTGCTATTGTGAACAATGCTGCCATGAACATAGGTGTGCATGTGTCTATTCGAGTGACGACTCTTATTTCTATAGGATATATTCCTAGGAGTGGGATTGCTGGATCGGATGGTATGTCTATTTCTAGCTTTCTGAGGAAGCGCCATATCATTTTCCAAACTGGTTGTATCATTTTGCATTCCTACCAGCAGTGCATAAGAGTTCCCATCTCCCCGCAGCCCCTCCAACATTTGTTATTTCCAGTGTTTTTGATTCGTGCCAGTAATGCCGGGGTGAGATGGTATCTCATTGTGGTTTTAATTTGCATTTCTCTAATGGCTAGTGATCACGAGCATTTCCTCATGTGTCTGTTGGCCATTTGAATGTCTTCTTTGGTGAAATGTCTGTTCATTTCCTTTGCCCATTTTTAAATAGGATTATTTGTCTTTTTCTTGTAGAGGTGTTGGATTTTCTTGTAGATTATGGAGATTAGACCTTTGTCTGACTTGTACTGTCCAGAAATTTTTTCTCAGTCTGTAGGTTCTCTTTTTACTCTTTTGGTGAAGTCTTTTGAAGAGCATAGGTGTTTGATTTTTAGAAGATCCCAGTTATCTAGCTTATCTGTTGGGTTTTGTGCATTGATGGTTATGGTCTGTATCCTGTTAATGCCATGTATTAAGGCCTGAAGTGTTGGTCCTATTTTTTCTTCTATGAAGTTTATAGTTTTAGGCTTTATATTCAGGTCTTTGATCCATTTTGAAGTAGTTTTTGTGTACAGTGTGAGGTATGGGTCCTGTTTCATTTTTTTGCAGATGGATATCCAGTTTTGCCAGCACCATGTGTTAAAAAGACTGTCTTTTCCCCATTTGATGGACTTTGGGCCCTTGTCAAAGATCAGGTGACTGTAGGTGGATGGATTTCCATCTGGGTTCTCGATTCTGTTCCATTGGTCAATGTATCTGTCATTGTACCAGTACCACGCTGTTTTGACTACTGTAGCTGTATAGTAGGTTTTGAAGTCAGGTAGTGTGAGTCCTCCAACTTTATTCTTCTTCTTCAGTAGTGCTTTACTTATTCGGGGCTTCTTCCCTTTCCATATAAAGTTAATGATTAGTTTTTCCATCTCTTAGAAGAATGTTGTTGGTATTTGGATCGGGATTGCGTTGTATTTGTAAATTGCTTTGGGTAGAATTGTCATTTTCACAATGTTGAGTCTGCCTATCCATGAGCATGGTATGGTTTTCCATTTATGTAGATCCCTTTGGGTTTCTTGCAGTAGTGTTTTGTAGTTTTCTTTGTATAGGTCTTTTACATCTCTGGTCAGATTTATTCCTAAGTATTTTATCTTTTTAGGGGCTATTGAAAATGGTATTGTTTTCCAGATTTCCTTTTCATTGTTCTCCTGAGTGGTGTATAGGAATCCAACTGATTTTTGAATGTTTATCTTGTATCCTGCTACTCTGCTGAATCTTTCTGTTAGTTCCAGTAGATTTCTCGTGGAGTCTTTAGGGTTTTCTGTGTATAGTATCATACCATCTGCAAACAGGGACAGTTTAACTTCTTCATTACCAATTTGGATGCCCTTGATTTCTTTTTCTTGCCTTATTGCTCTAGCTAGAACTTCCAGCACAATGTTAAATAGGAGTGGTGATAAAGGGCATCCTTGTCTTGTTCCTGTTTTCAAGGGGAATGTTTTCAGCCTCTCTCTATTAAGAATGATGTTGACCATTGGTTTGGCATAGATGCCCTTTATTATGTTGAGAAATTTCCCTTCTATACCTATTTGATTGAGAGTTTTTATCAGGAATGGGTGTTGGACTTTGTCAGATGCCTTTTCTGCGTCAATTGAGATGATCATGTGATTCTTTTCTTTCCTTTTATTTATGCGGTGGATTACGTTGATTGATTTTCTAATATTGAACCATCCTTGCGTACCTGGTATGAATCCTACTTGGTCGTGGTGTATTATTTTTTTGATATGATGCTGAATTCTATTGGCTAGAATTTTGTTCAGAATTTTTGCATCTATATTCATGAGAGATATTGGTCTATAGTTTTCTTTTTTTGTGACATCCTTGCCTGGTTTTGGTATCAGCGTTATGCTGGCTTCATAGAATGAATTTGGAAGTGTTGCTTCCTCTTCTATGCTCTGAAATAGCTTGAGTAGTACTGGTACAAGCTCTTCTGTAAATGTTTTGTAGAATTCTCCAGTGAAGCCATCTGGGCCAGGGATTTTTTTGGTTGGGAGTCTTTTTATTACCTTTTCAATCTCTTCTCTTGTATGGGTCTATTCAGATTTTCAACATCACTTTGTTGTAGTTTGGGTAGGTCGTGTGTTTCTAGAAATTTATCCATTTCTTCTAGGTTTTCAAATTTGTTGGAGTATAGTTTTTCATAATATTCTGTTATAATCCTTTTTATTTCACTTGGGTCTGTTGTAATGTCCCCCATTTCATTTCCTATTTGGGTTATTTGTTTCCTCTCCTGTTTTTCTTTTGTCAGTCTGGCCAGTGGTTTGTCGATTTTGTTGATTCTTTCAAAGAACCAACTTTTGGTTTTGTTGATTCTTTCTATTGTTTTTATGTTGTCTATTTCATTTATTTCTGCTCTGATCTTTACTATTTCCTTTCTTCTGGTGGTTGTGGGCTTTTTTTGCTGTTCTCTTTCTATTTGTTTGAGTTCTGTAGTTAATGTTTTGATTTTGTCCCTTTCTTCTTTTTTGGTATGTGCATCTATTGCTATAAATTGTCCTCTGAGGACTGCCTTTGCTGTGTCTCAAAGGTTTTGGTATGATGTGTTTTCATTCTCATTTGATTCTAGGAGTTTTTTGATTCCATCTCTGATTTCTTCTATTACCCAGTGATGTGTAAGCAGGGTATTATTCAGTTTCCATGTAGTTGATTTTTTTTCCTTGCTCTTTGTATTGTTAATTTCTACCTTGATGGCATTGTGGTCAGAGAAGATACTGTGAATTATCTCAACGTTTTGGATCTTGTTGAGGATTGCTTTGTGGCCTAAGATGTGGTCTATTCTGGAGAACGTTCCATGTACATTGGAAAAGAATGTGTACTTTGCAGCAGTTGGATGGAGTGTTCTATATATTTCTATAAGGTCAAGTTGGCTGATTGTGCCCTTTAGGTCTTCTGTATCTTTGCTGAGTTTCTTCTTAGTTATTCTGTCCTCTACTGAGAGTGGATTGTTGAAGTCTCCTACTATTATTGTGGAACTGTCAATTTCTCTTTTCAGTGTTGTTAGAGCTTGTTTTATGTATTTTGGAGCCCTGTCATTGGGTGCATAGATGTTTATTATGGTTATGGCTTCATGATGGATCGTCCCCTTAATCATTATATAGTGTCCTTCTTTGTCTTTTATGGTAGATTTTGTTTTAAAGTCTATTTTAACTGAGATTAGAATTGCCACTCCTGCTCTTTTTTGGTAGTTGTTAGCTTGATATATTTTTTTCCAACCTTTGACTTTTAATAAATTCACATCTTTGTTTCTAAGGTGAGTCTCTTGTAGACAGTATATTGATGGATCCTGTTTTCTTATCCATTGTGTCACTCTCCATATCTTCATGGATGCATTGAGTCCATTTACATTTGGTGTAATTATTGATAGATGTGAGTTTGTTGCTGTCATTTTGTAGTGCTTTTCTTTTGCGGTGCTGAAGTTTTCTTTGTTCTTCTTACTCTCTTGTGCTGAGTTACTTTTGTTTGTGGAATTTTTTTTTTCATTTCTTTTGTTTTTGTAGGTTTTGTTTTTTCTGAGACTTTATGTTTTTCCTCTTTTTTTAATGAGTATATCTGTTAACTTTCTTTGTGGTTACCATGAATTTTACCCTTATCTTACTAAGTTTGAAGCAGTCTACCATTACTTTGTATCGCCTTTCCTTCTTCTCCATTAGAAGGTTCTATACCTATGCCGTTTATTCCCTCTTTTATTGTTTTGATGTTGTTGTCATTTACTGATTAACTGCTCTGATTCCCTGTTGTATTTCTTTTGGTTTTGGATAGTCCTCGAGAGTTCATTTCCTAGATTGGTATCTGGCTGGTACGATCCTGTGTCCTAGCTTCTGCCTGTGAGCAGAAGCTGTTTGTCCTCAGATAGAAGAACTCCCTTTAGTAATTCTTGTAAGTTTGGTTTGACTTTTACATATTCCCTTCATTTCTGTTTATCTGGAAATAACCTAATTTCACCATCATATTTGAATGAGAGTTTTGCATTATTATTCTTGGCTGGCAATTTTTTTCTTTCAAGATTTTATATATGTCATCTCATTGCCTTCTTGCCGCGTGGTTTCTGCCAAATAATCTGAGCTTAGTCTTATCGTTTCTCCTCTGTATGTGACTTCTTCTTTTTCACGAGCTGCTCTCAGGATTCTTTGTTTGTCTTTGGTTTTGGTGAGTGTGATTATGATATACCTTGGGGATTTTCTTTTTAGGGTCTCTTCTCAGTGGGGTTCGTTGAGCTTCTTGGATGGCCAGCTTTTCATGTTTCATGATATTGGGGAAGTTTTCTGTCAGCAGTTCTTCAACGATCCTCTCTGTGTTTTCTGTTTTCTCCCCGTTCTGGAATTCCAATCACTCCCAAATTTTTGGTTTTGATTGTGTCCCACATAACTCTCAGGGTCTCTTCATTTTTCTTTGTTCTTTCTTCTGAGTTTTCTCAAACAGAGTTGTATCCAAGTGTTTGTCTTCAATTCCACTGATCGTGCCTTCCACCATTTCAAATCTGCTTCTCAACCCTTCTATGACACTGTCCATTTCTGAAATCTTGTTGTTTATCTTTTGGATTTCTAATTGTTGTCTTTGTATAATTTCTAGTTGTGAATTTATTTTGGCATTTTGTTCCTGCATCATCTTCCTGAATTCTTCCAATTTTTTGCCTGTATTTTCCATGAATTTGTCTATTTTTTCCTCATGTTTGTCAGCTTTTTGCCTCAGTTCCTGGAGAGTACTGAGTATTAGAGATTTGAATTCCCTATCAGGTAGTTCTAGTGCATTTTCTTCCAGAGAAGAGTCATCTGGTGTTTTAATTTGGATGCCTACTGGAACCATCCTGTCCTGTTTTTGAAAATGTTTTGATATTGTCTGCCGTCTTCGGGGCATTCAGTAGTTATTTTTCTCGTTTATTGATTGTAGATTTGTTTTTTTATGTCCCTTTTTTTAAAAAATTTGACTATGTATGAGCAGGCGGACTGTGTGTTCTTTATTGTTTGTTCGTCTGTGGGCACAGTACTTTTCCCCTCCTTCTCCAATTGGCAGGGTCAGTCACTCAGATATGGTATGGCAGGGCAGGTCCAGCTAAAGAGGAGTTACTGGGACGGGTTCTTTATGGCACTTACTTCAGCCACCAGAGCGGGTCAGTTATCAGTGCAGGGCAGGTTCCAGTAGGCCGTGCCTGTGCTGCTTGGTGGTGTGATGTCAAGCACACGGTGCATGTAGGCAGGATGCAGCGGGGAGATTGTTATGTGTGGAGCTAAGATGGATATGGGAGAGAGGAGAGAGGAACAGGAGCCAAAAACATACAAACAAACAAAAAAGAATGCTAGGGGAGCTTGCCGTTGGAGTAGAGAGATGAGGGATCGTGAAATGGAGAAAAACAGAAAGGGGAAGAGGAAGACAAGAAAATAATGAATAAATAAAAATCGGAAAGGTTAAAGAACCACAAAGTTCCCAGGGATCCCACCAGTGCAGCTATGAGGTCTGGGGAAGTCGCTCTCAGGTGTTACAGTACAGCCTGGCTAGAAGGCATAGAGGTATAGGACACCAGGTATTCAGGGAACAGAAAGAGAAGGAAGATATTGAGAGACGAGAAACTGAGCAATGAAGAAAGACAAAAAGGGAAAAAGAGGGAAAAGAAAACAAAACAAATTTAAAAAAAAAGAAAAAAAAAAAGGCCCCCCCAAAAACAGAAAAAAAACCCAATGAAAAAAGAAATGCCCTCAGGGATCCCTCTGCACATCTGTGCAAGCCGAGAGGGGGGGGTTTCCTTGTCACCCAGTTCCGCCTGGCCAGAAGGGGCTCCCAACTCAAGAAAAGGAAAAGAAAACAAAGAAACAATTCAAAACAAACAAACGAACAAAAGCCCTGGGATCCCACCAGTGCGGCAGCCCAGACCGGGAAGCAGCTCCGCACTTGAATGGAGCTCCGCAGCCCCTCGGAAGAAGCAAAGATGGCGCACAGAGCAAGGTACTCGAGCAAAAGGAGGGGGAGGTGGCAAGAGGCAAGAAAGAAATCAAAAGAAGCAGAAAAAAAAGCAACACTAGCAGCCAACAAATGGCACTCAGAGAGCCAGCTAGTGCGGGCTGGTATTTCTGCACAAGAGATTGTGTCTGCGGGAAGCAGAGGGGACCGAGTGTGGATGAAGAAGGGTAGAGAGTGGGAAAACGTATATCACAAATTACCGGAGCTCTGCAGCCCCTCAGGAAGAAGCAAAGATGGCGCATGGAGCCAGGTATTCGAGCGAAAGGAGGGGGAGGTGGTAAAAGGCAAGGAAGGAATCGAAAGAAGCGGAAAAAAGCAACACCAGCATCCAACAAATGGCACTCAGAGAGCCGCCCATTTGGGTGTGTGGAATCCAAGCAGCCAGTGTTTCCCGGTCGAGATTTTGGCCGCGGGAAGCAGAGGAAACCGAGTTGGGGTGAAGAAGGGTGGGCAGTGGGAAAGCGTATATTGCAAATTACGGGTTGTTTTGTCTCCCGCTGGATGCTCCGTGAGGCTGCTTTCTCGTACCCCCTGTTTGCTGGTCTCCGATAGGAGTCCAAGATGGAGGATCCGTGCTGCATTAGCTGGTGGGGGACTGCTGCATGAATCTCTCCTCGCTCTCCATTCTCTGTCAGTTTTCTCACTCCATTTGGTGCTGGGCTGAGTTCTTCATCTCTTCATTTGATGATTTAGGGTTTCAGGATTTTTGTATTCCCTGTTCGGCTTAGTTTTTTGGATCTTTGCTGTGGAGGGACGGCGTGGTGCTTCTGCCTAGAGCGCCATTTTGCCGGATTCCTCTGTGATGTCACTTTTAAGACTCTCCTGTGGCCACAATTATAGAAACTTAATCATAAGTGAAAAAATACCATTTGTAAGGATATAGTTTGCCTGTAAGACCATTAAAGAGAAGACTGAGGGGACCTAAGGCTGCAGGCCCCAGGAAGTGAGTATTTATTTGAGAAGTTATTAATATGCCAATTTAAAATTAAAGTAGAAACATCCTTGTTGCATAACCTATCCCTTTAACTGAAGTTTTATTGTATTTGTTGCCAGCAACATTAGGAACTTGCAAATGTTTAAAGGATGCCAAGCCCCCAATATTGCAAATTCTGGTGTACTTTCAAAGTTAAGCATTCATTCACATCCATGAAAAACACCTAAGTTATCCCTAGAGGGAACCAAAGCCATCAGGATGATTGGGGGATTTGGGTAGGGGGAGGGGATGCAAATAACGCAATCCCCTTTAGCACAACTCTGAGGGCTAAGAGATGACATTACTTAGAATAGCTGCCATGTATTGGGTCTGCCAGGCACTGTATAAAGAAGAAGCTGTTCTCAATCCCATGATGAAGCCACTGTTGTCCCCGACTCGAAATTAAAACACATATTAACCCAGATGTTCATGTGCATACAAGTGGTCAAGTGTTATGGATAGAATTATGTCCCCTAAAATATGTGTTGTAAATCCTAGCCTCTGTGTCTGTGGTTATAATCCCATTCTGGAATGGGTTGTCTTTGTCATATTAATGAGGCAGGACGGGTGTAGGGTGTATTTTGAGTCAATCTCTTTTGATTGAGATATAAAAGAGATTAAACGAACGAGCAGAGGAGAGATGGAGTAAGATAGATGCCAAGACACATGGAGATCTCCAAGGACCAGGAAGCAGAAGCTGAAGCACTCTGAATTCAGACTTGTAGCCTCCTAAACTGTGAGAAAATAAATTTCTGTTTGTTAAAGCCATACACTTGTGGTATTTCTGTTACACTAGCACTAGATAACTAAGACATCGTGATTAAACCATGATTCCAACCTGAGTCTGTCTACCCAAATCCTGTGCTTTTGAGAGATAATACATCTTTCAGCTTTGTAACTCAAAAGAGAGAACTGTCTTACAGAGGACTTTACATTATACACTGTATACCTCAGACTCTCTTCAATCTTAATATTAAATTGTGTCCACAAGGAGATATGACCTGTGCATGCATATGTGCACCTCTGGCCTTGTGATGAGCGTGTCTGTTCTTCCTAAATGAGTCTTGCAATGAGGGACACACTGTACAGAAAGATCAGAAGGCAGTTTACATGGTTCCTCACAGAGGCGTTACTGGCAAGGTCCCTACATTGCAGAAAACGGATTTGACAGACGTCTAGAGTTGATCTGACTCAGGAAGACCGACTACACCAAACTCCCAATAAAGTGCTGTTCATATTCACACACTCAGATTTTCCAATTCATGAATTTGCAGTGAGTAACTAGCTCCCCATCTGACTGAAATCCTTGTGTTCTCCAGTGTTTCATGAAGATAAAGGTCCTGGGTGGAGCTGAGTGTCTATAAAGAGTGATGGATAGTCACTCGCTTGGTTATTCAACTAGTATTTATTGTATATCTTCCTTGTGCCAGGCTTCGTGCCCCAGAATAGGGAACACTTCCCTAGGAACACACCGCTGACATCTCTCAGGACAGGTGTTGCTCACTTCTGGACAGAGCTGGAAAAACACTGCCGAACTCTTGCCACTGGGTCCACGTTTCCATACTCTGTGCAGACCATCTGCTTCTTATCCACACATTCTTTCTTTATGTTATCCCTACTGATTAAGTTAACACTTTCTTTCACATTCATTTCAAAAGCTTTGCCTACTGATTTCTAACCTTGCAACACATCCTGACTTTTTTCGAAGTAGCTTCTGGATTGAGCTGGTTTTTATCTACTGCACATGGCAACTCTTACTAGACTGTTAATCCCCAGTCACCTGGAGGGCACCTAACAACAACAACAAAGTTATCTAATTTATTTCCAAGTTCTTGGAGGGAAAGGGGAGAGCAGGGCCCTACTGTGACCTCCAGGTACTGAATATGGTAAAGGTGAGAAATTTTTTTTTCTGGAAATAAGAAACTGCAAATACAGTTTATGAAGAAAATGTCCTACAGATTGGGAACGTCCTTGTTAAAGTTCAGAAACAGCGTAACCTAGTCTTTGTCTCATTATTTCCCATCTTTTCAATGAAGTAGTTAGTACCACTTGTATCAACTTTGAACAAAGAAGACGCTGATTCAAGCCCTAGGAGAAATGAGCTATTTCAAATAGATGCTACCTTAAACGATCTACATGGGCATATGCACAACTCTTTGTCTACAGACGGTCATATAATGATAATTATAACAATAGTTGACATACATGAAATGCTTACCATGTACCAGGCAAGTTCTAAGCACTTTACAGAAATTAACTCATATAAAACAGATCATTTATTCAGTCCATGAATAAAGTTTGGTATGTATGTGTATAACTTTTTAAAATAACTTGTGTATTGTTAATGACAAGAGCATCTGCCTATAGTTGTCTTCTTTGATGATAGATCCAGAGCTCCTAGTTCAGTGCCTAACCTGTAATAAGCAGGGCATTAAAAGCTGTTGAACAGATGAAGGATTATATTTTACCTTGGAATATACATTCCCTTATTTATATTTCACATTTTGGCTTTTTGTTTTTCCTATACTTGTTTCCCCTACATGGTCTAACAGTGGTAGTGTACTTGCTGTTCCCCAGGACTTTCCCAATGGCTGCTGTCTTAGTTATCTAGTGCTGCTATAACAGAAATACCACAAGTGGATGGCTTTAAGAAACAAATCTATTTTCTCAGTTTAGGAGGCTAGGAGTCCAAATTCATGGTGCTGGCTCTAGGGGAAGGCTTTCTCTCTCTGTCCAGTCTTGAGTAAGGTCCTTGTCTCTTCAGTGTCTGCTTCCTGGTTCCTTGGAGATCTCCATGTGTCTTGGCATCTATGTTACCCCATCTCTCTTCCCCCATCTCTGCCTTCTTTCTTGTCCTTTTCTGCTCTTTTCATATCTTGGAAGAGATTGACTCAACACACACCCTACACTAATGCTGCCTCGTTAACATGACAAAGACAACCCATTCCCAAATGGGATTATAACCACAGGCATAAAACCCGAAACCAAACCTATTACCACCGAGTAGATTCTGACTCATAGTGACCCTACAGGACAGAGTAGAACTGCCCATAGGGTTTCCAAGGAGCGGCTGGTGGATTGGAACTGCCAACCTTTTGGTTAGCAGTGGAGCTCTCACCCACTGTGCCACCTGGGCTCCACATAGAGTTTAGGATTTACAACACATATTTTTGTGGGGACACAATTCAAACCATATTAGCTGCTTTAGGTTTGTGGCAGGGAGAATGGGGACCAACAAAGGGCATGAGGTCAGGTATGGTGTGTGCAGGTAGAGAGAGGGACTTTGATGACAAGGGATGAAAAGCCCACTTATGCCTCTCTGTTGTTTTGCTTCTTATAGGCTTTCAGTGCTGAAATGGCAAAGAATAAGTCCATGTTGTTGGGTTTCAACAATTATAGTGGTGAGTAAGAAATTCATGAGCCTAGAAATAGTCTCCCACCAAGAGTCTACTCTTGATCATCTGAACTAATGGAAGGGAAAAGAAGAGTAAATAAGCCAAATGTATTTAGTTGTGCACCTGTTCAGATACCAACCTGCTCTCTACCTGACCGTGATTCTATTCTTGCTCAGTCCAGTTTCATGAGATGAACAGAGAAGCTAAGTTGCAGTAGGTAATCCAGAGTGGGTAGCACACTGACAAATGAAATGAAGAGATGCCTATAATTTTTTTCTAAGAAAAAGTTCTGCCCTTTCTGCTTTGAACATATGAATTAGATTACTCATTAGTAATTATAGAAAACATATCCAGATAAATGGGTTAACGCAGTTTTCCCAAGCTGGACTAACCATTGGAATCATGATGGAAACTTTAAAAAACAAAACAAACAAACATATATATAGGCCCCAGCTCTAGAGATTCTGATTCAGGAACTTTGGACCTGGGCCAAGCATGCATATGTGTGAATACTCCTCAGCAATTTAGCTGCTGAGCCAGGTTCAGGGATCACTGGTTTAGATCAGTCCTGGGTGTTGGAGGCTGGTGAAGGATTAACTTAGTCTCATGACTCCACTCGTTTAATGGAATTTGAGTGTACTGAGATGGAATTGCTTCATGACATCTAAGATACGAACTTCAGAAGTAGTCTTTTAATTCACAGTATTCCATGCTGTTAAGAACGCTAGGCATTCAACAAGCAATAGAAACTGTTGGGACATTTCCCATTAGGGTCAAAATGATTTGCATCTACTCTTTAATAAAAGAATTCACCCATGGATGGTCAGTTGTCAAGCAGTGCTGGAAGTGAAGGGGGAACTTTAAAGAGTTCTGGTCTGGGATTGTGCCTCTTATGAGCCTGTTTATTCCTGTATAAAATGATAACAGACTATTGTTAGGATCATTGAAGATTCTGTGTGCAAACGTTTTCTGGAAATGGCAAAGCATTAAACAAGTGCCAGGGGATAATGATAAATGAGAGAATGACAAACTCCCCAGGTATCTCAGAGGAGTGGGAGACTCCTCTTGACTGGAAGGGACCAAGAACGGTTTCATGGATGAGATTATTCTAAGATGGGCTTTCATAGCGATGCTAAAGGACAGAGTAAAACTGCCCCATAGGGTTTCCAAGGAGTGCCTAGTGGATTCCACCTGCTAACCTTTTGGTTAGCAGCCATAGCTCTTACCTACAACGCCACCAGGGTTTCCTAGCTGGGTTTGACAATGGCAAGATGATCAATGTCCAGAGTTGGCGGGATTGGGTACCCAGGATGAGGAAAACTCAAAGGAACAAATCAATGTAGCGTGTATTTGGGGGACTGCAAGGAATCTAGGCTAGCCAGAGAAATGGTGTTTTAGGTGAGGATGATATAGGAAAGGAGCGTGTAAATGTCTGTATGTCATTAATCTGAACAATGGGGGCAAACAGCACCATTTACTTCAGGCATTCTTGAGGACATCTCTAAAGGAATCATAGCACAGACAATCATTGACATTAATAAAGATGACCTCAGATCATCAAGGAAAGGTTAAACTGCTTAGGAAGTCAGGGAAGTGAATTTCCACTGGAAACATTTAACCAACGTTGTTGTTGTGTGCTGTCAAGTCGATTTTGACTCATAGTGACCCTATGTAACAGAGTAGAACTGCCTCATAGGGTTTTCTAGGCTGTAATCTTTATGGGAACAGATTCCCAGATGTTTTGTCCCATGAAGCTGTTGCATGTTAACCATTCAGTAAGTAGTCAAGCTCTTAACCACTGTACCACCAGGGCTTCTTTGTATTTAACTAATAAAAATCAAACTGTCGACCTTTTGGCTAACAGCCAAGCTCTTAACCACTGTGCCACCAGGGCTCCATTTGGTGCACTAGTTAAGAACTTGGCTGCTAATAAAAATGTCAGCAGTTCTAATCCACCAGCCACTCCTTGAAAACCCTACAGGGAACTTCTACTCTGTCCTTTAGAGTGGCTAGGAGTCGGAATCAACTCGATGGCAATGGGTATTTAACTAAAACTTAAAATTAAATATATTTTGGTGCTAGAAGGGTATCCTTTAGTGATCCGAATAATTCAGTTGTCTAGGAGAACAATTCATCTGTCTTGCTAATTATGAATAAGTGAATGATCACCATGTCTTGTTTTTATTTCTTCCTAAAAAGTAATATAAGTTCTTACGGGGCCCTGGTCGCACACTGGTTAAGTATTTGGCTGCTAACCAAAGGTCGACAGTTCCAATCCACCAGCCACTCCTTGGAAACCCTACGGGGCACTTCTACTCTGTCCTATAGGGTGGCTATGAGTCGGAACCAACTCAGTGGCAATGGGTTTGGGTTTTGGGTGTTAATTGCTGACAGTGGTGACAGTAGCCTCAAGGTAAGCATTGGTTATAGTGTTTTCTTCTGCACTGTTTTAAAACCTGACTTCTGTGATTGCTTATGATAATTTCTCCAGTCTCCCAGTGGGCTAGAGAGGAGAAAAGAGAAAATGAGCTCAAAGCTAACTCTCCTGCCATCAGTCTGATGGGATCCAACAAGGAAGAGATGAGGGAGGCGGAAGCATGGATCCACAGGCTGTGACCCTCCAGGGGCACCACGTCATTGAGAATAATCACATCCTCTACCTTGGGACAAAGGAACATGACGTTTTGTCTCGGCTTCAGAAAACCTCAAGTGTCTCCATCTCAGAGATTATCGATTCAGGAAAGGCAAAGTTAGAGATTAAAGGAGCCCGAGCTGACCTCATTGAGGTGGTTATGAAGATTGAACATGTGCTGTGTGACATTCAGGAGGAAATGGCAAAAAAAAGGGAGCAAGATCTTTGGAGCTTATTAGGTGAGTAGCTTTCTATTAAGTTAGAAAAGTCAGCTCTGTTAACTGTTCCTTCTATCAGGTGTGGGTATGCATGTATGTATGTGGGTGAGAGATAGAAGAGGAGATGAGAGAAAACTATTCTGGTTCTATATTAGGACATAAGCTTTTCTGAACTATTTTTGGCTCTTTTTCTACCATCAGGGTTATTTATTAGTAAATAAAGAATGAAAAACAACACCACTAGATTTGATTTACTTATGATGGCGTGGCGTGCCTAAGAGACGGTTATATGGAAAGCCTAGGATAATCCAGGCCCAGATCCTGGGAAACAAAATAAGTGCATCCCTAATTCCACATACAGAATATTTAAATGTAGACACATTCCACCTGATTGATTGCTCTATTGAGTTTGTTGCATTTATTTGTTGCTGGCAGCATTAGGAACCCTAAAGTTACTAACTTTGAATTTTCCCACCAAGTAAATTATTCATTGGTACTGTGAGGTACACTCAAGTATAACCCACTCAGTGGAGCTAAACCCATTACAAGGACTGGGGGAATCTGAGTCTGGGCATAGCCTTTCAACAGAACTGGGAAATTATACCATTTATAATGTCACCCTGGGAGATAGAAGCTTATTTCATTCATTTATTCAACTAATGTGTACTGCATCCATGATATGTGCCAAGCATTGTTCTAGGTGCCGGATATACAGTGATAAATAAGATAAGACATTGTTCCTGCTCGAAGTCTAATTAGGGAGACTGACAAGCAGGCAGTCTGTTTATGATTGAGGAAGGTCAGATTGCTCTGTGAGAATGTAGGAGAGGCACCTGACCCACACTTGGGGGTCAGGGGAAGCCTTCTCTGAGGAGGTGTCATAAATGTCATAAAGTGAAGAATAAGTAGAAATCAGCCAAGAAAGAAAGTCTCAAGAAATAAGACTGTAGCAGGATCTGGATTATACAAACCAAAAAAACCCATTGTCAAGTCAATGCTGACCCATAGCAAAGCTACAGGACAGAGTAGAACTGCCCCATAGTGTTTCCAAGGAGCGGCTGGTGAATTCCAACTGCTGACCTTTTGGTTAGTAGCTGTAGCACACCGTAGTTCTTAACTGCTGCGCCACCAGGGCCCCAGATTATACAAGACCTTATAGATCACATGAAAGATTTCAGGAAATTTCTTGAAAAATATGGGGAGTCTGGAAGGATTTAAGCAAAAACAAGGTAAGATCAGACGTGTGTTCTAAAAAGATCACTCTGGTTGTAATGTGAAGAATGCATTCCGTAGGAGGCACCAAAATTCAGATGCAAAATTACAAAGGACACCTTATTTTCACCATGTGTTTGTAAAAATCATTCAGACAGAAATGGTCCAAGTGGGGGGAATTTGCAGTAAAGGTGGCATCAACACTCCATGGAAAACCCAGTGTCCAAAACATGGACAAAAATAATAATACACAAGAATGAGACCCCAGGTTATGATTTCCACTTAGCTTTTGAAAGGTAATGAATGTGGATATTTAAACTGACACTGACACTCCTCAGGAGAACAAGAGACAAAGAAACGTTGATCTCCCATAAAGCTTGTGGTATTACTTTAAATTACCTGCATTCATAAGGTCGACCCGTTCTCCCAGCTATTGGCTATCTAGAGTCATGTAAGTTCCTTGTTCTGCTACAAGGTGGCATTTTTGAATGTTGGTGACTGTCTTAGTCATCTAGTGCCGCTATAACAGGAATACCACAAGTGGATGGCTTTAACAAAGAGAAGTATATTCTCTCACAGTCTAGTAGGCTACAAGCCTGAATTCAGGGCGTCAGCTTCAGGGGGACGCTTCATCTGTCGGCTCTGGAGGAAGGCCCGTGCCATCAGTCTTCCCTTGGTCTGGGAACTTCTCTGCGCAGGAAGCCCAGGTGCGAAGAAGGTGCTCTGCTCCCGGCACTGCTCTCTTGGTGGTATGAGGTTCCCCTGCGGCTCTGTTCGCATCTCTCTTCTATATCTCAAAAGAGGCTGGCTTAAGACACTATCTAATCTTGTAGACCTCATCAGTATAACTGCTGCTAATCCATCTTATTACGTCATAGTGACAGAGTTTACAACACATAAGGAAATCACATCGGATTACAGAATGTTACCCAATCATACAATACTGAGAATCGTGACCCAGCCAAGTTGACAGATATTTCTGGGGACACAATTCAGTCCATGACAGTGACTATTCCACAGCAGTATTTCAGAGGAACAGACTCGTCTTGATCTGATTAAGATCTTCGTTATCAAAATGGATAAGTTTGCAATGAATTATTAAATATCCATCAGAACAATAAAATTTTAAAAATAGAAATTAGACGTCACCTGCCATTTATGTTGCTCTTTTAATCCTGCCTCCTGAGTACCTCTGATAGCAGGAGTTTGTGAGTGTTTGGGTTCCCAGTACCCAGCCCAGTGCCTAGCATGGAGAAGGAGCTAAGTAAGCGTTTGTTGAACTCAAGTGAACTGAACTCTAATATTATATACTTCATAAACGTGGGCTTTTGCTCTCCAAACTTAGTGTACAGTCTCTTCCTCTGAAGTTTCCTGGCTTTGAAATTCCTCTCCTCTCTCAGATTTACAACTTGGCCCTCTAGTGAGTTTCTCTGGGTTTATCATTTGCTTTTCATGATTAGTGGAGCCCTGGTGGTGTAGCAGTGTTAAGAGCTCAGCTGCTAACCAAAAGGTCAGCAGTTCGAATCCACCAGCTGCTCCTTGGAAACCCTATGGGGCAGTTCTGTCCTACAGGGTCACGGTGAGTCAGAATCGACACGACAGCAATGGTTTGTGTGTGTATGTGTGTGTGTCTGTGTGCGATTAAAAGGAGCCCTGGTGGCTCAGGGGTTAAATGCTGGGCTGGAAACCAAAAGGTGGATGGTTTGAACCCACTAGCCATTCTGGGGGAGAAAAACGTGGCAGTCTGCTTTCTTAAAGATTTACACCTTTGGAAACCCTATGGGGCAGTTCTACCCTATCCTATAGGGTAGCTGTGAGTTGGAATTGACTCGATGGCAGTGGGTTTTTAGATTAAATTGAGCTCACTCAGTTAGATAGTTTGCTGGAGATTAATTGATTTTTCTATGTTTCATTTTAAATCAAACTGAAAGTAAACCGAGGGAAAACAAGCCCCTCCCCACCCCCTTTTTTTTTTGTGGTTTCCATTTGTCCACCCATATATTCGGTCCAATAAGGAGCTCTCTTGACAAGAAGAGGTTGTCCCTTAAATTTTAAAAAGAAAGGAAAGAAGGAAGGGAGGGAGGGAGGGAGAGAGAGAAGAGGAAGGAAGGAAAAAAGAAAGGGAAGAAGCAAGGGGGGAAAAAAGGAAGGAAGGAAAGCTAAGACAAGACAGCAAAAAAAAAAAAAACAAAAAAAAAACCTCTTGCTGTCGAGTTGATTCCGACTCAGACAAGACACTAGAGACTCGTAATCTCCAAACTTTGCTTCCCTTGGTTGGGTGGTATATGGATGATATTTTTGTTAATTGTTATTAGCTGCCTTCGAGTCAGCTCCAACTCAGGGTGCCCTTATGTATAATAGAACAAAACATTCCTTGGTGCTGCACCATCCTCACAATTGTTGGAATTTTGAGCCCACTGTTGCAGCTATTGTGTCTTGTGAGTAATGTAAGTACCAAGAATTCTGCCTTATGAGTGATATATGTACCAAGTATTCTGCCTTGCCCCCTTACAGAAAGCATTGGTGAAAGCCAGTTTTATAATTTTGGATCTACTTACTAGCTATGTCATATTGGGCAAATCACTTCTCTGGGTTTCACTTTTCTTTTTTTTTAATTTGTTTTTACTGTTGTGCTTTAAGTGAAAGTTTACAATTCAAGTTAGTTTCTCAAACAAAAATTTATACATACATTGTTTTGTGATCCTACTTGCTCTTCCTATACTGTGACAGCACACTCTTCCTTTCTACCGTGGGTTTCCTATGTCCATTCAACCAGCTCTTGACCCTCTCTGCCTTCTCATCTTGCCTCTGGACAGGAGCTGCCCGTTTAGTCTCATGTATCTACCTGAGCTAAGAAGCACACTCTTCACGAGTATCATTTTATGTCCCATAGTCTAGTCTAATATTCGTCTGAAGAGTTGGCCTCGGGAATGGTTTTAGTTTTGGGCTAACAGAGAGCCCAGGGCCACGTCTTCCAGGGTCCTTCCAGTCTCAATCAAACCATTAAGTCTGATCTTTTTACTAGAATTTGAGTTCTGCACCCCACTTTTCTCCTGCTCCGTCAGGGACTCTCTGTTGTGTTCCCTGTCAGGGCGGTCATTGCTGGTAGCCGGGCGCCATCTAGTTTTTCTGGTCTCAGGCTGATGAAGTCTCTGGTTTATGTGGCCCTTTCTGTCTCTTGGGCTAGTACTTCCCTTGTGTCTTTGGTGTTCTTCATTTTCCTTTACTCCAGGTGGGTTGGGACCAATTGATGCATCTTAGATGGCTGCTGGCTAGCTTTTAAGACCCCAGATGCCACTCACCAAAGTGGGATATAGAACAGTTTCTTAAATGTTATGCCACTAGATAGTACAGAAGTTTTGTCTTAGGTGAAGGGAAGGACAGCACACACTACAGGGGAAGTCAGCACAACTGGACTAAACCAAAGCTAAGAAGTTTCCTGAATACAGTCAAACACTTTGAGGGACAGAGTAGCAGGGGTAGGGATCTTGGGACCATGCTTTCAGGGGACATCTAGGTCAACTGGCATAACAAAGCTTATTAAGAAAACGTTCTGCATTCTACTTCGTGAGTGATGTCTGGGGTCTTAAAAGCTTGCAAGTGCATCTAAGATACAACAATTGGTCCCAACCACCTGGAGTAAAGGAGAATGAAGAACACCAAAGACACAAGGAAAGTATTAGCCCAAGAGACAGAAAGGGCCACATAAACCAGAGACTTCATCAGCCTGAAACCAGAAGAACTAGATGGTGCCTCGCTACCACCAATGACTGCCCTGACAGGGAATACAACAGAGAGTCCCTGATAGAGCAGGAGAAAGGTGGGGTGCAGAACTCAAATTCTAGTAAGAAGACCAGACTTAATGGTCTGACTGAGACTGGAGGAACCCCAGAAAGCATGGCTCCCAGATTCTCTATCAGCCCAGAATTAAAACAGTTTCTGAGGCCAACTCTTCAGACAGGGATTGGACTGGATTGTGGGACATAAAGGGATACTCGTGAGGGGTGTGCCTCTTAGCTCAAGTAGATACAAGAGACTCAACGCACAGCTTCTTTCCGGAGGTGACATGGGAAGGCAGAGAGGGTTAGGAGCTGCTTGAATGGACATGGGTAATCAAGTATGGAAAGAAGAAATGTGCTGTCACACTATGGGAAGAGCAATTAGGGTCACATAACATACAATGTATGTATAAATTTTTGTATGGGAGACTAACTTGAAATGTAAACTTCATCTAAACTACAACAATAAAAAAAACCAAACATCGTGATGCCGATTGACCTAGATGTCCCCTGAACGCATGGTCCCCAGACCCCCGCCCCTGCTACTCTGTCCCTCAAAGTGTTTGGTTGAATTCAGGAAACTTCTTAGCTTTGGTTTAGTCCAGTTGTGCTGACTTCCCCTGTAGTGTATGCAGTCCTTCCCGTCACCTGAGATAATTCTTGTCTACTTTCTAGTTAGTGAATACCCCTCTCCCTCCCTCCCCACCCTCGTAACCATCAAAGAATGTTGTCTTCTGTGTTTAAACCTTTTCTTGGGTTCTTATAATCGTGGTCTTATACAATATTTTCCTTGCAACTAAGTTCACTCAGCATAATACCTTCCAGATTCCTCCATGTTATAAGATGTTTTACGGATTCATCGTTGTTCTTCCTGGGAAGGAAGTCAGTTGTAGCCAACAAACAGTCACGAAGGTCTGAGAATTAAGAGAGGGTAAGCATGTGGGGTGTGGAGGAGGCGGACAGAGGGGAGGGATTCAACAAGTAAATAGATTCAAAACTACTTGAGAGAAGACAAAATACTGCAGAGGCTGATGATGTTCAACGGGTTGCTCATGGTAGAACTTTCTTTCCTCGGCTTTTAAGACCTGTCATCCTGATGCCGCCATTCTGACCCCTTCTTGGTCCTCCTTCTCAGTCCACCCAGGAATGATGAGCAGAACTTGGGTGGCAAGGCACATTACTGACATGAATCCTTGAAAGAAACCCAGAAATGGTGTGTTGTCTTATCTTTCTTCCATCATTTTATCTCCCTTCCTTCTTCCTTCTCTTTTTTCCTTCCTTCTTCCCTCCATCCCTCCATCCCTCCATTCCTTCTTTTTAAAATTCAAGGGACAACCTCTTCTTGTCAAGAGAGCTCCTTAGTGGACCGAATATATGGGTGGACAAATGGAAACCAAAAAAAAAAAGGGGGGTGGGGAGGGGCTTGTTTTCCCTCGGTTTACTTTCAGTTTGATTTAAAATGAAACATAGAAAAATCAATTAATCTCCAGCAAACTATCTAACTGAGTGAGCTCAATTTAATCTAAAAACCCACTGCCATCGAGTCAATTCCAACTCACAGCTACCCTATAGGATAGGGTAGAACTGCCCCATAGGGTTTCCAAAGGTGTAAATCTTTAAGAAAGCAGACTGCCACGTTTTTCTCCCCCAGAATGGCTAGTGGGTTCAAACCATCCACCTTTTGGTTTCCAGCCCAGCATTTAACCCCTGAGCCACCAGGGCTCCTTTTAATCGCACACAGACACACACACATACACACACAAACCATTGCTGTCGTGTCGATTCTGACTCACCGTGACCCTGTAGGACAGAACTGCCCCATAGGGTTTCCAAGGAGCAGCTGGTGGATTCGAACTGCTGACCTTTTGGTTAGCAGCTGAGCTCTTAACACTGCTACACCACCAGGGCTCCACTAATCATGAAAAGCAAATGATAAACCCAGAGAAACTCACTAGAGGGCCAAGTTGTAAATCTGAGAGAGGAGAGGAATTTCAAAGCCAGGAAACTTCAGAGGAAGAGACTGTACACTAAGTTTGGAGAGCAAAAGCCCACGTTTATGAAGTATATAATATTAGAGTTCAGTTCACTTGAGTTCAACAAACGCTTACTTAGCTCCTTCTCCATGCTAGGCACTGGGCTGGGTACTGGGAACCCAAACACTCACAAACTCCTGCTATCAGAGGTACTCAGGAGGCAGGATTAAAAGAGCAACATAAATGGCAGGTGACGTCTAATTTCTATTTTTAAAATTTTATTGTTCTGATGGATATTTAATAATTCATTGCAAACTTATCCATTTTGATAACGAAGATCTTAATCAGATCAAGACGAGTCTGTTCCTCTGAAATACTGCTGTGGAATAGTCACTGTCATGGACTGAATTGTGTCCCCAGAAATATCTGTCAACTTGGCTGGGTCACGATTCTCAGTATTGTATGATTGGGTAACATTCTGTAATCCGATGTGATTTCCTTATGTGTTGTAAACTCTGTCACTATGACGTAATAAGATGGATTAGCAGCAGTTATACTGATGAGGTCTACAAGATTAGATAGTGTCTTAAGCCAGCCTCTTTTGAGATATAGAAGAGAGATGCGAACAGAGCCGCAGGGGAACCTCATACCACCAAGAGAGCAGTGCCGGGAGCAGAGCACCTTCTTCGCACCTGGGCTTCCTGCGCAGAGAAGTTCCCAGACCAAGGGAAGACTGATGGCACGGGCCTTCCTCCAGAGCCGACAGATGAAGCGTCCCCCTGAAGCTGACGCCCTGAATTCAGGCTTGTAGCCTACTAGACTGTGAGAGAATATACTTCTCTTTGTTAAAGCCATCCACTTGTGGTATTCCTGTTATAGCGGCACTAGATGACTAAGACAGTCACCAACATTCAAAAATGCCACCTTGTAGCAGAACAAGGAACTTACATGACTCTAGATAGCCAATAGCTGGGAGAACGGGTCGACCTTATGAATGCAGGTAATTTAAAGTAATACCACAAGCTTTATGGGAGATCAACGTTTCTTTGTCTCTTGTTCTCCTGAGGAGTGTCAGTGTCAGTTTAAATATCCACATTCATTACCTTTCAAAAGCTAAGTGGAAATCATAACCTGGGGTCTCATTCTTGTGTATTATTATTTTTGTCCATGTTTTGGACACTGGGTTTTCCATGGAGTGTTGATGCCACCTTTACTGCAAATTCCCCCCACTTGGACCATTTCTGTCTGAATGATTTTTACAAACACATGGTGAAAATAAGGTGTCCTTTGTAATTTTGCATCTGAATTTTGGTGCCTCCTACGGAATGCATTCTTCACATTACAACCAGAGTGATCTTTTTAGAACACACGTCTGATCTTACCTTGTTTTTGCTTAAATCCTTCCAGACTCCCCATATTTTTCAAGAAATTTCCTGAAATCTTTCATGTGATCTATAAGGTCTTGTATAATCTGGGGCCCTGGTGGCGCAGCAGTTAAGAACTACGGTGTGCTACAGCTACTAACCAAAAGGTCAGCAGTTGGAATTCACCAGCCGCTCCTTGGAAACACTATGGGGCAGTTCTACTCTGTCCTGTAGCTTTGCTATGGGTCAGCATTGACTTGACAATGGGTTTTTTTGGTTTGTATAATCCAGATCCTGCTACAGTCTTATTTCTTGAGACTTTCTTTCTTGGCTGATTTCTACTTATTCTTCACTTTATGACATTTATGACACCTCCTCAGAGAAGGCTTCCCCTGACCCCCAAGTGTGGGTCAGGTGCCTCTCCTACATTCTCACAGAGCAATCTGACCTTCCTCAATCATAAACAGACTGCCTGCTTGTCAGTCTCCCTAATTAGACTTCGAGCAGGAACAATGTCTTATCTTATTTATCACTGTATATCCGGCACCTAGAACAATGCTTGGCACATATCATGGATGCAGTACACATTAGTTGAATAAATGAATGAAATAAGCTTCTATCTCCCAGGGTGACATTATAAATGGTATAATTTCCCAGTTCTGTTGAAAGGCTATGCCCAGACTCAGATTCCCCCAGTCCTTGTAATGGGTTTAGCTCCACTGAGTGGGTTATACTTGAGTGTACCTCACAGTACCAATGAATAATTTACTTGGTGGGAAAATTCAAAGTTAGTAACTTTAGGGTTCCTAATGCTGCCAGCAACAAATAAATGCAACAAACTCAATAGAGCAATCAATCAGGTGGAATGTGTCTACATTTAAATATTCTGTATGTGGAATTAGGGATGCACTTATTTTGTTTCCCAGGATCTGGGCCTGGATTATCCTAGGCTTTCCATATAACCGTCTCTTAGGCACGCCACGCCATCATAAGTAAATCAAATCTAGTGGTGTTGTTTTTCATTCTTTATTTACTAATAAATAACCCTGATGGTAGAAAAAGAGCCAAAAATAGTTCAGAAAAGCTTATGTCCTAATATAGAACCAGAATAGTTTTCTCTCATCTCCTCTTCTATCTCTCACCCACATACATACATGCATACCCACACCTGATAGAAGGAACAGTTAACAGAGCTGACTTTTCTAACTTAATAGAAAGCTACTCACCTAATAAGCTCCAAAGATCTTGCTCCCTTTTTTTTGCCATTTCCTCCTGAATGTCACACAGCACATGTTCAATCTTCATAACCACCTCAATGAGGTCAGCTCGGGCTCCTTTAATCTCTAACTTTGCCTTTCCTGAATCGATAATCTCTGAGATGGAGACACTTGAGGTTTTCTGAAGCCGAGACAAAACGTCATGTTCCTTTGTCCCAAGGTAGAGGATGTGATTATTCTCAATGACGTGGTGCCCCTGGAGGGTCACAGCCTGTGGATCCATGCTTCCGCCTCCCTCATCTCTTCCTTGTTGGATCCCATCAGACTGATGGCAGGAGAGTTAGCTTTGAGCTCATTTTCTCTTTTCTCCTCTCTAGCCCACTGGGAGACTGGAGAAATTATCATAAGCAATCACAGAAGTCAGGTTTTAAAACAGTGCAGAAGAAAACACTATAACCAATGCTTACCTTGAGGCTACTGTCACCACTGTCAGCAATTAACACCCAAAACCCAAACCCATTGCCACTGAGTTGGTTCCGACTCATAGCCACCCTATAGGACAGAGTAGAAGTGCCCCGTAGGGTTTCCAAGGAGTGGCTGGTGGATTGGAACTGTCGACCTTTGGTTAGCAGCCAAATACTTAACCAGTGTGCGACCAGGGCCCCGTAAGAACTTATATTACTTTTTAGGAAGAAATAAAAACAAGACATGGTGATCATTCACTTATTCATAATTAGCAAGACAGATGAATTGTTCTCCTAGACAACTGAATTATTGGGATCACTAAAGGATACCCTTCTAGCACCAAAATATATTTAATTTTAAGTTTTAGTTAAATACCCATTGCCATCGAGTTGATTCCGACTCCTAGCCACTCTAAAGGACAGAGTAGAAGTTCCCTGTAGGGTTTTCAAGGAGTGGCTGGTGGATTAGAACTGCTGACATTTTTATTAGCAGCCAAGTTCTTAACTAGTGCACCAAATGGAGCCCTGGTGGCACAGTGGTTAAGAGCTTGGCTGTTAGCCAAAAGGTCGACAGTTTGATTTTTATTAGTTAAATACAAAGAAGCCGTGGTGGTACAGTGGTTAAGAGCTTGACTACTTACTGAATGGTTAACATGCAACAGCTTCATGGGACAAAACATCTGGGAATCTGTTCCCATAAAGATTACAGCCTAGAAAACCCTATGAGGCAGTTCTACTCTGTTACATAGGGTCACTATGAGTCAAAATCGACTTGACAGCACACAACAACAACGTTGGTTAAATGTTTCCAGTGGAAATTCACTTCCCTGACTTCCTAAGCAGTTTAACCTTTCCTTGATGATCTGAGGTCATCTTTATTAATGTCAATGATTGTCTGTGCTATGATTCCTTTAGAGATGTCCTCAAGAATGCCTGAAGTAAATGGTGCTGTTTGCCCCCATTGTTCAGATTAATGACATACAGACATTTACACGCTCCTTTCCTATATCATCCTCACCTAAAACACCATTTCTCTGGCTAGCCTAGATTCCTTGCAGTCCCCCAAATACACGCTACATTGATTTGTTCCTTTGAGTTTTCCTCATCCTGGGTACCCAATCCCGCCAACTCTGGACATTGATCATCTTGCCATTGTCAAACCCAGCTAGGAAACCCTGGTGGCGTTGTAGGTAAGAGCTATGGCTGCTAACCAAAAGGTTAGCAGGTGGAATCCACTAGGCACTCCTTGGAAACCCTATGGGGCAGTTTTACTCTGTCCTTTAGCATCGCTATGAAAGCCCATCTTAGAATAATCTCATCCATGAAACCGTTCTTGGTCCCTTCCAGTCAAGAGGAGTCTCCCACTCCTCTGAGATACCTGGGGAGTTTGTCATTCTCTCATTTATCATTATCCCCTGGCACTTGTTTAATGCTTTGCCATTTCCAGAAAACGTTTGCACACAGAATCTTCAATGATCCTAACAATAGTCTGTTATCATTTTATACAGGAATAAACAGGCTCATAAGAGGCACAATCCCAGACCAGAACTCTTTAAAGTTCCCCCTTCACTTCCAGCACTGCTTGACAACTGACCATCCATGGGTGAATTCTTTTATTAAAGAGTAGATGCAAATCATTTTGACCCTAATGGGAAATGTCCCAACAGTTTCTATTGCTTGTTGAATGCCTAGCGTTCTTAACAGCATGGAATACTGTGAATTAAAAGACTACTTCTGAAGTTCGTATCTTAGATGTCATGAAGCAATTCCATCTCAGTACACTCAAATTCCATTAAACGAGTGGAGTCATGAGACTAAGTTAATCCTTCACCAGCCTCCAACACCCAGGACTGATCTAAACCAGTGATCCCTGAACCTGGCTCAGCAGCTAAATTGCTGAGGAGTATTCACACATATGCATGCTTGGCCCAGGTCCAAAGTTCCTGAATCAGAATCTCTAGAGCTGGGGCCTATATATATGTTTGTTTGTTTTGTTTTTTAAAGTTTCCATCATGATTCCAATGGTTAGTCCAGCTTGGGAAAACTGCGTTAACCCATTTATCTGGATATGTTTTCTATAATTACTAATGAGTAATCTAATTCATATGTTCAAAGCAGAAAGGGCAGAACTTTTTCTTAGAAAAAAATTATAGGCATCTCTTCATTTCATTTGTCAGTGTGCTACCCACTCTGGATTACCTACTGCAACTTAGCTTCTCTGTTCATCTCATGAAACTGGACTGAGCAAGAATAGAATCACGGTCAGGTAGAGAGCAGGTTGGTATCTGAACAGGTGCACAACTAAATACATTTGGCTTATTTACTCTTCTTTTCCCTTCCATTAGTTCAGATGATCAAGAGTAGACTCTTGGTGGGAGACTATTTCTAGGCTCATGAATTTCTTACTCACCACTATAATTGTTGAAACCCAACAACATGGACTTATTCTTTGCCATTTCAGCACTGAAAGCCTATAAGAAGCAAAACAACAGAGAGGCATAAGTGGGCTTTTCATCCCTTGTCATCAAAGTCCCTCTCTCTACCTGCACACACCATACCTGACCTCATGCCCTTTGTTGGTCCCCATTCTCCCTGCCACAAACCTAAAGCAGCTAATATGGTTTGAATTGTGTCCCCACAAAAATATGTGTTGTAAATCCTAAACTCTATGTGGAGCCCAGGTGGCACAGTGGGTGAGAGCTCCACTGCTAACCAAAAGGTTGGCAGTTCCAATCCACCAGCCGCTCCTTGGAAACCCTATGGGCAGTTCTACTCTGTCCTGTAGGGTCACTATGAGTCAGAATCTACTCGGTGGTAATAGGTTTGGTTTCGGGTTTTATGCCTGTGGTTATAATCCCATTTGGGAATGGGTTGTCTTTGTCATGTTAACGAGGCAGCATTAGTGTAGGGTGTGTGTTGAGTCAATCTCTTCCAAGATATGAAAAGAGCAGAAAAGGACAAGAAAGAAGGCAGAGATGGGGGAAGAGAGATGGGGTAACATAGATGCCAAGACACATGGAGATCTCCAAGGAACCAGGAAGCAGACACTGAAGAGACAAGGACCTTACTCAAGACTGGACAGAGAGAGAAAGCCTTCCCCTAGAGCCAGCACCATGAATTTGGACTCCTAGCCTCCTAAACTGAGAAAATAGATTTGTTTCTTAAAGCCATCCACTTGTGGTATTTCTGTTATAGCAGCACTAGATAACTAAGACAGCAGCCATTGGGAAAGTCCTGGGGAACAGCAAGTACACTACCACTGTTAGACCATGTAGGGGAAACAAGTATAGGAAAAACAAAAAGCCAAAATGTGAAATATAAATAAGGGAATGTATATTCCAAGGTAAAATATAATCCTTCATCTGTTCAACAGCTTTTAATGCCCTGCTTATTACAGGTTAGGCACTGAACTAGGAGCTCTGGATCTATCATCAAAGAAGACAACTATAGGCAGATGCTCTTGTCATTAACAATACACAAGTTATTTTAAAAAGTTATACACATACATACCAAACTTTATTCATGGACTGAATAAATGATCTGTTTTATATGAGTTAATTTCTGTAAAGTGCTTAGAACTTGCCTGGTACATGGTAAGCATTTCATGTATGTCAACTATTGTTATAATTATCATTATATGACCGTCTGTAGACAAAGAGTTGTGCATATGCCCATGTAGATCGTTTAAGGTAGCATCTATTTGAAATAGCTCATTTCTCCTAGGGCTTGAATCAGCGTCTTCTTTGTTCAAAGTTGATACAAGTGGTACTAACTACTTCATTGAAAAGATGGGAAATAATGAGACAAAGACTAGGTTACGCTGTTTCTGAACTTTAACAAGGACGTTCCCAATCTGTAGGACATTTTCTTCATAAACTGTATTTGCAGTTTCTTATTTCCAGAAAAAAAAATTTCTCACCTTTACCATATTCAGTACCTGGAGGTCACAGTAGGGCCCTGCTCTCCCCTTTCCCTCCAAGAACTTGGAAATAAATTAGATAACTTTGTTGTTGTTGTTAGGTGCCCTCCAGGTGACTGGGGATTAACAGTCTAGTAAGAGTTGCCATGTGCAGTAGATAAAAACCAGCTCAATCCAGAAGCTACTTCGAAAAAAGTCAGGATGTGTTGCAAGGTTAGAAATCAGTAGGCAAAGCTTTTGAAATGAATGTGAAAGAAAGTGTTAACTTAATCAGTAGGGATAACATAAAGAAAGAATGTGTGGATAAGAAGCAGATGGTCTGCACAGAGTATGGAAACGTGGACCCAGTGGCAAGAGTTCGGCAGTGTTTTTCCAGCTCTGTCCAGAAGTGAGCAACACCTGTCCTGAGAGATGTCAGCGGTGTGTTCCTAGGGAAGTGTTCCCTATTCTGGGGCACGAAGCCTGGCACAAGGAAGATATACAATAAATACTAGTTGAATAACCAAGCGAGTGACTATCCATCACTCTTTATAGACACTCAGCTCCACCCAGGACCTTTATCTTCATGAAACACTGGAGAACACAAGGATTTCAGTCAGATGGGGAGCTAGTTACTCACTGCAAATTCATGAATTGGAAAATCTGAGTGTGTGAATATGAACAGCACTTTATTGGGAGTTTGGTGTAGTCGGTCTTCCTGAGTCAGATCAACTCTAGACGTCTGTCAAATCCGTTTTCTGCAATGTAGGGACCTTGCCAGTAACGCCTCTGTGAGGAACCATGTAAACTGCCTTCTGATCTTTCTGTACAGTGTGTCCCTCATTGCAAGACTCATTTAGGAAGAACAGACACGCTCATCACAAGGCCAGAGGTGCACATATGCATGCACAGGTCATATCTCCTTGTGGACACAATTTAATATTAAGATTGAAGAGAGTCTGAGGTATACAGTGTATAATGTAAAGTCCTCTGTAAGACAGTTCTCTCTTTTGAGTTACAAAGCTGAAAGATGTATTATCTCTCAAAAGCACAGGATTTGGGTAGACAGACTCAGGTTGGAATCATGGTTTAATCACGATGTCTTAGTTATCTAGTGCTAGTGTAACAGAAATACCACAAGTGTATGGCTTTAACAAACAGAAATTTATTTTCTCACAGTTTAGGAGGCTACAAGTCTGAATTCAGAGTGCTTCAGCTTCTGCTTCCTGGTCCTTGGAGATCTCCATGTGTCTTGGCATCTATCTTACTCCATCTCTCCTCTGCTCGTTCGTTTAATCTCTTTTATATCTCAATCAAAAGAGATTGACTCAAAATACACCCTACACCCGTCCTGCCTCATTAATATGACAAAGACAACCCATTCCAGAATGGGATTATAACCACAGACACAGAGGCTAGGATTTACAACACATATTTTAGGGGACATAATTCTATCCATAACACTTGACCACTTGTATGCACATGAACATCTGGGTTAATATGTGTTTTAATTTCGAGTCGGGGACAACAGTGGCTTCATCATGGGATTGAGAACAGCTTCTTCTTTATACAGTGCCTGGCAGACCCAATACATGGCAGCTATTCTAAGTAATGTCATCTCTTAGCCCTCAGAGTTGTGCTAAAGGGGATTGCGTTATTTGCATCCCCTCCCCCTACCCAAATCCCCCAATCATCCTGATGGCTTTGGCTCCCTCTAGGGATAACTTAGGTGTTTTTCATGGATGTGAATGAATGCTTAACTTTGAAAGTACACCAGAATTTGCAATATTGGGGGCTTGGCATCCTTTAAACATTTGCAAGTTCCTAATGTTGCTGGCAACAAATACAATAAAACTTCAGTTAAAGGGATAGGTTATGCAACAAGGATGTTTCTACTTTAATTTTAAATTGGCATATTAATAACTTCTCAAATAAATACTCACTTCCTGGGGCCTGCAGCCTTAGGTCCCCTCAGTCTTCTCTTTAATGGTCTTACAGGCAAACTATATCCTTACAAATGGTATTTTTTCACTTATGATTAAGTTTCTATAATTGTGGCCACAGGAGAGTCTTAAAAGTGACATCACAGAGGAATCCGGCAAAATGGCGCTCTAGGCAGAAGCACCACGCCGTCCCTCCACAGCAAAGATCCAAAAAACTAAGCCGAACAGGGAATACAAAAATCCTGAAACCCTAAATCATCAAATGAAGAGATGAAGAACTCAGCCCAGCACCAAATGGAGTGAGAAAACTGACAGAGAATGGAGAGCGAGGAGAGATTCATGCAGCAGTCCCCCACCAGCTAATGCAGCACGGATCCTCCATCTTGGACTCCTATCGGAGACCAGCAAACAGGGGGTACGAGAAAGCAGCCTCACGGAGCATCCAGCGGGAGACAAAACAACCCGTAATTTGCAATATACGCTTTCCCACTGCCCACCCTTCTTCACCCCAACTCGGTTTCCTCTGCTTCCCGCGGCCAAAATCTCGACCGGGAAACACTGGCTGCTTGGATTCCACACACCCAAATGGGCGGCTCTCTGAGTGCCATTTGTTGGATGCTGGTGTTGCTTTTTTCCGCTTCTTTCGATTCCTTCCTTGCCTTTTACCACCTCCCCCTCCTTTCGCTCGAATACCTGGCTCCATGCGCCATCTTTGCTTCTTCCTGAGGGGCTGCAGAGCTCCGGTAATTTGTGATATACGTTTTCCCACTCTCTACCCTTCTTCATCCACACTCGGTCCCCTCTGCTTCCCGCAAACACAATCTCTTGTGCAGAAATACCAGCCCGCACTAGCTGGCTCTCTGAGTGCCATTTGTTGGCTGCTAGTGTTGCTTTTTTTTCTGCTTCTTTTGATTTCTTTCTTGCCTCTTGCCACCTCCCCCTCCTTTTGCTCGAGTACCTTGCTCTGTGCGCCATCTTTGCTTCTTCCGAGGGGCTGCGGAGCTCCATTCAAGTGCGGAGCTGCTTCCCGGTCTGGGCTGCCGCACTGGTGGGATCCCAGGGCTTTTGTTCGTTTGTTTGTTTTGAATTGTTTCTTTGTTTTCTTTTCCTTTTCTTGAGTTGGGAGCCCCTTCTGGCCAGGCGGAACTGGGTGACAAGGAAACCCCCCCCTCTCGGCTTGCACAGATGTGCAGAGGGATCCCTGAGGGCATTTCTTTTTTCATTGGGTTTTTTTTCTGTTTTTGGGGGGGCCTTTTTTTTTTTCTTTTTTTTTAAATTTGTTTTGTTTTCTTTTCCCTCTTTTTCCCTTTTTGTCTTTCTTCATTGCTCAGTTTCTCGTCTCTCAATATCTTCCTTCTCTTTCTGTTCCCTGAATACCTGGTGTCCTATACCTCTATGCCTTCTAGCCAGGCTGTACTGTAACACCTGAGAGCGACTTCCCCAGACCTCATAGCTGCACTGGTGGGATCCCTGGGAACTTTGTGGTTCTTTAACCTTTCCGATTTTTATTTATTCATTATTTTCTTGTCTTCCTCTTCCCCTTTCTGTTTTTCTCCATTTCACGATCCCTCATCTCTCTACTCCAACGGCAAGCTCCCCTAGCATTCTTTTTTGTTTGTTTGTATGTTTTTGGCTCCTGTTCCTCTCTCCTCTCTCCCATATCCATCTTAGCTCCACACATAACAATCTCCCCGCTGCATCCTGCCTACATGCACCGTGTGCTTGACATCACACCACCAAGCAGCACAGGCACGGCCTACTGGAACCTGCCCTGCACTGATAACTGACCCGCTCTGGTGGCTGAAGTAAGTGCCATAAAGAACCCGTCCCAGTAACTCCTCTTTAGCTGGACCTGCCCTGCCATACCATATCTGAGTGACTGACCCTGCCAATTGGAGAAGGAGGGGAAAAGTACTGTGCCCACAGACGAACAAACAATAAAGAACACACAGTCCGCCTGCTCATACATAGTCAAATTTTTTAAAAAAAGGGACATAAAAAAACAAATCTACAATCAATAAACGAGAAAAATAACTACTGAATGCCCCGAAGACGGCAGACAATATCAAAACATTTTCAAAAACAGGACAGGATGGTTCCAGTAGGCATCCAAATTAAAACACCAGATGACTCTTCTCTGGAAGAAAATGCACTAGAACTACCTGATAGGGAATTCAAATCTCTAATACTCAGTACTCTCCAGGAACTGAGGCAAAAAGCTGACAAACATGAGGAAAAAATAGACAAATTCATGGAAAATACAGGCAAAAAATTGGAAGAATTCAGGAAGATGATGCAGGAACAAAATGCCAAAATAAATTCACAACTAGAAATTATACAAAGACAACAATTAGAAATCCAAAAGATAAACAACAAGATTTCAGAAATGGACAGTGTCATAGAAGGGTTGAGAAGCAGATTTGAAATGGTGGAAGGCACGATCAGTGGAATTGAAGACAAACACTTGGATACAACTCTGTTTGAGAAAACTCAGAAGAAAGAACAAAGAAAAATGAAGAGACCCTGAGAGTTATGTGGGACACAATCAAAACCAAAAATTTGGGAGTGATTGGAATTCCAGAACGGGGAGAAAACAGAAAACACAGAGAGGATCGTTGAAGAACTGCTGACAGAAAACTTCCCCAATATCATGAAACATGAAAAGCTGGCCATCCAAGAAGCTCAACGAACCCCACTGAGAAGAGACCCTAAAAAGAAAATCCCCAAGGTATATCATAATCACACTCACCAAAACCAAAGACAAACAAAGAATCCTGAGAGCAGCTCGTGAAAAAGAAGAAGTCACATACAGAGGAGAAACGATAAGACTAAGCTCAGATTATTTGGCAGAAACCACGCGGCAAGAAGGCAATGAGATGACATATATAAAATCTTGAAAGAAAAAAATTGCCAGCCAAGAATAATAATGCAAAACTCTCATTCAAATATGATGGTGAAATTAGGTTATTTCCAGATAAACAGAAATGAAGGGAATATGTAAAAGTCAAACCAAACTTACAAGAATTACTAAAGGGAGTTCTTCTATCTGAGGACAAACAGCTTCTGCTCACAGGCAGAAGCTAGGACACAGGATCGTACCAGCCAGATACCAATCTAGGAAATGAACTCTCGAGGACTATCCAAAACCAAAAGAAATACAACAGGGAATCAGAGCAGTTAATCAGTAAATGACAACAACATCAAAACAATAAAAGAGGGAATAAACGGCATAGGTATAGAACCTTCTAATGGAGAAGAAGGAAAGGCGATACAAAGTAATGGTAGACTGCTTCAAACTTAGTAAGATAAGGGTAAAATTCATGGTAACCACAAAGAAAGTTAACAGATATACTCATTAAAAAAAGAGGAAAAACATAAAGTCTCAGAAAAAACAAAACCTACAAAAACAAAAGAAATGAAAAAAAAAATTCCACAAACAAAAGTAACTCAGCACAAGAGAGTAAGAAGAACAAAGAAAACTTCAGCACCGCAAAAGAAAAGCACTACAAAATGACAGCAACAAACTCACATCTATCAATAATTACACCAAATGTAAATGGACTCAATGCATCCATGAAGATATGGAGAGTGACACAATGGATAAGAAAACAGGATCCATCAATATACTGTCTACAAGAGACTCACCTTAGAAACAAAGATGTGAATTTATTAAAAGTCAAAGGTTGGAAAAAAATATATCAAGCTAACAACTACCAAAAAAGAGCAGGAGTGGCAATTCTAATCTCAGTTAAAATAGACTTTAAAACAAAATCTACCATAAAAGACAAAGAAGGACACTATATAATGATTAAGGGGACGATCCATCATGAAGACATAACCATAATAAACATCTATGCACCCAATGACAGGGCTCCAAAATACATAAAACAAGCTCTAACAACACTGAAAAGAGAAATTGACAGTTCCACAATAATAGTAGGAGACTTCAACAATCCACTCTCAGTAGAGGACAGAATAACTAAGAAGAAACTCAGCAAAGATACAGAAGACCTAAAGGGCACAATCAGCCAACTTGACCTTATAGAAATATATAGAACACTCCATCCAACTGCTGCAAAGTACACATTCTTTTCCAATGTACATGGAACGTTCTCCAGAATAGACCACATCTTAGGCCACAAAGCAATCCTCAACAAGATCCAAAACGTTGAGATAATTCACAGTATCTTCTCTGACCACAATGCCATCAAGGTAGAAATTAACAATACAAAGAGCAAGGAAAAAAAATCAACTACATGGAAACTGAATAATACCCTGCTTACACATCACTGGGTAATAGAAGAAATCAGAGATGGAATCAAAAAACTCCTAGAATCAAATGAGAATGAAAACACATCATACCAAAACCTTTGAGACACAGCAAAGGCAGTCCTCAGAGGACAATTTATAGCAATAGATGCACATACCAAAAAAGAAGAAAGGGACAAAATCAAAACATTAACTACAGAACTCAAACAAATAGAAAGAGAACAGCAAAAAAAGCCCACAACCACCAGAAGAAAGGAAATAGTAAAGATCAGAGCAGAAATAAATGAAATAGACAACATAAAAACAATAGAAAGAATCAACAAAACCAAAAGTTGGTTCTTTGAAAGAATCAACAAAATCGACAAACCACTGGCCAGACTGACAAAAGAAAAACAGGAGAGGAAACAAATAACCCAAATAGGAAATGAAATGGGGGACATTACAACAGACCCAAGTGAAATAAAAAGGATTATAACAGAATATTATGAAAAACTATACTCCAACAAATTTGAAAACCTAGAAGAAATGGATAAATTTCTAGAAACACACGACCTACCCAAACTACAACAAAGTGATGTTGAAAATCTGAATAGACCCATACAAGAGAAGAGATTGAAAAGGTAATAAAAAGACTCCCAACCAAAAAAATCCCTGGCCCAGATGGCTTCACTGGAGAATTCTACAAAACATTTACAGAAGAGCTTGTACCAGTACTACTCAAGCTATTTCAGAGCATAGAAGAGGAAGCAACACTTCCAAATTCATTCTATGAAGCCAGCATAACGCTGATACCAAAACCAGGCAAGGATGTCACAAAAAAAGAAAACTATAGACCAATATCTCTCATGAATATAGATGCAAAAATTCTGAACAAAATTCTAGCCAATAGAATTCAGCATCATATCAAAAAAATAATACACCACGACCAAGTAGGATTCATACCAGGTACGCAAGGATGGTTCAATATTAGAAAATCAATCAACGTAATCCACCGCATAAATAAAAGGAAAGAAAAGAATCACATGATCATCTCAATTGACGCAGAAAAGGCATCTGACAAAGTCCAACACCCATTCCTGATAAAAACTCTCAATCAAATAGGTATAGAAGGGAAATTTCTCAACATAATAAAGGGCATCTATGCCAAACCAATGGTCAACATCATTCTTAATAGAGAGAGGCTGAAAACATTCCCCTTGAAAACAGGAACAAGACAAGGATGCCCTTTATCACCACTCCTATTTAACATTGTGCTGGAAGTTCTAGCTAGAGCAATAAGGCAAGAAAAAGAAATCAAGGGCATCCAAATTGGTAATGAAGAAGTTAAACTGTCCCTGTTTGCAGATGGTATGATACTATACACAGAAAACCCTAAAGACTCCACGAGAAATCTACTGGAACTAACAGAAAGATTCAGCAGAGTAGCAGGATACAAGATAAACATTCAAAAATCAGTTGGATTCCTATACACCACTCAGGAGAACAATGAAAAGGAAATCTGGAAAACAATACCATTTTCAATAGCCCCTAAAAAGATAAAATACTTAGGAATAAATCTGACCAGAGATGTAAAAGACCTATACAAAGAAAACTACAAAACACTACTGCAAGAAACCCAAAGGGATCTACATAAATGGAAAACCATACCATGCTCATGGATAGGCAGACTCAACATTGTGAAAATGACAATTCTACCCAAAGCAATTTACAAATACAACGCAATCCCGATCCAAATACCAACAACATTCTTCTAAGAGATGGAAAAACTAATCATTAACTTTATATGGAAAGGGAAGAAGCCCCGAATAAGTAAAGCACTACTGAAGAAGAAGAATAAAGTTGGAGGACTCACACTACCTGACTTCAAAACCTACTATACAGCTACAGTAGTCAAAACAGCGTGGTACTGGTACAATGACAGATACATTGACCAATGGAACAGAATCGAGAACCCAGATGTAAATCCATCCACCTACAGTCACCTGATCTTTGACAAGGGCCCAAAGTCCATCAAATGGGGAAAAGACAGTCTTTTTAACACATGGTGCTGGCAAAACTGGATATCCATCTGCAAAAAAATGAAACAGGACCCATACCTCACACTGTACACAAAAACTACTTCAAAATGGATCAAAGACCTGAATATAAAGCCTAAAACTATAAACTTCATAGAAGAAAAAATAGGACCAACACTTCAGGCCTTAATACATGGCATTAACAGGATACAGACCATAACCATCAATGCACAAAACCCAACAGATAAGCTAGATAACTGGGATCTTCTAAAAATCAAACACCTATGCTCTTCAAAAGACTTCACCAAAAGAGTAAAAAGAGAACCTACAGACTGAGAAAAAATTTCTGGACAGTACAAGTCAGACAAAGGTCTAATCTCCATAATCTACAAGAAAATCCAACACCTCTACAAGAAAAAGACAAATAATCCTATTTAAAAATGGGCAAAGGAAATGAACAGACATTTCACCAAAGAAGACATTCAAATGGCCAACAGACACATGAGGAAATGCTCGTGATCACTAGCCATTAGAGAAATGCAAATTAAAACCACAATGAGATACCATCTCACCCCGGCATTACTGGCACGAATCAAAAACACTGGAAATAACAAATGTTGGAGGGGCTGCGGGGAGATGGGAACTCTTATGCACTGCTGGTAGGAATGCAAAATGATACAACCAGTTTGGAAAATGATATGGCGCTTCCTCAGAAAGCTAGAAATAGACATACCATCCGATCCAGCAATCCCACTCCTAGGAATATATCCTATAGAAATAAGAGTCGTCACTCGAATAGACACATGCACACCTATGTTCATGGCAGCATTGTTCACAATAGCAAAACGACGGAAACAGCCTAGATGCCCAGCAACAGATGAATGGATAAACAAAGTATGGTACATACACACAATGGAGTACTATGCAATGAGAAAGAACAACAGTGAATCTGTGAACCATCTCATAACATGGATTAAACTGGAGGACATTATGCTGAGTGAAATAAGTCAATCACAAAAGGACAAATATTGTATGAGACCTCTATTGTAAAAACCCATGAAAAAGTTCACATGCAAAATGTAACAATCTTTGTTGGTTACCAGGGATGGGAGGGGTGGGGGGGATATACTAAATAGGCAATAGATAAGTGGTATCTTGGGTGAAGGGTGAGACCGTACACAATACAGGGGAGACTAGCACAACCTGTAGAAGGAAAGGTCATGGAAGCTCCATAGACACATCCAAACTCCCTAAGAGACTGAATTGCTTGGCGGAGGGCTGTGGGGACCATGGTCGCAGGGAACATCTAGCTCAATTGGCATGACACAGCTTATAAAGACGATGCTCTACATTCTACCTTGGTGAGTAGTGTCTGGGGTGAGTAGTGTCTGGGGTCTTAAAAGCCTGTGAGCAGCCATCTAAGATACTCCACTGGTCTCATCCTTTCTGGAGCAAGGGAGAATGAAGAGAACAGGTTATAAGGAAAAGATTAGTCCAAAGGACTAATTGTCCACAGCTACCAAGGCCTCCACCGGACTGAGTCCAGTACAGCTAGATGGTGCCCGGCTACCACCACTGACTGCTCTGACCAGGATCACAACAGAGGGTTCTGGACAGAGCTGGAGAAGGATGTAGAGCATAATTCTAACTCACAAAAAAAAAAAAAAAGACCAGATTTACTGGCCTAAAGGAGACTGGAGAAACCTCAAGAGTATGGCCCCCAGACACCCTTTTAGCTCAGTGGTGAAGTTACCTCCGAGGTTCACTGTTCAGTCTGGGAGTGGACAGCCCCATAAAACCAAATGAGACTAACGAGGTACAGGAGTCCAGTGACAAGGGCCAGCAGGCAAAAGGGGAGCAGGAAGCTGGTGATGGGGAACCCAAGGTTGAGTAAGGATATTGTTGATGTGTTGTGAGATTGTTAACCATTGTCATAGGGCAACATTTGTCATAACTGTTAAATGAGAAACTATTTTGTTCTGTAAGCCTTCATCTTAAGTGAGAATAACAGCACAATTTGAAGAGCGTAGTCAATGTCACTGAACTGTGCATGTAGACATTTTTGAAATGGTATATCTTTGGCTATGTGTATTTTCACCAAAAAAAAAGGTAGAAAAGTTAGAGGGTTGATATGTTGTGGGGTTGTTAACCAATGTCATAAAACAACATGTGTACTACTGTTTCATGAGAAACTATTTGTTCTGTAAGCCTTCGCCTGAAGTACAATAAAAAAAAAAATAGAAAAAAATAAAAGTAAAGACATGGCGAGGATGGTGGAGAAAGGGAGAAAGAGCTCAAGGACGCTTGATTCATTTTTCTGTACTGCTACATGGACTGCTAAAAGAAGTACAGCCAGAATGCTCCTTAGAAGCAAGGATGGGGAGATGTCCTCTCATGTACTTTGGACATGTTGTCAGGAGGGATCAGTTTCAGGAGAAGGATATCATGCTTGCTAAAGTAGAGGGTCAGCGAAAAAGAGGAAGACCCTCAACAAGACGGACTGATACAGTGGATGCATCAATGGGTGCAAGCATAACAACCATTGTGAGGATGTTATAGGACTGGGCAGTGTTTCCTTCCGTTGCACATCACTATGATTCGGAACCCACTGGAAGGCATCTAACAACGCAACAACAATTTCAGTAGTAAGACTCAGAAGTCTTGAATGCAGTACACCCATGTTACTAAAGTTTTAATGGATTGGTTTTGGAACGTTAAATAACATTTGACAAAAAAAAAGGAAGACCAAAATTCTAGAGAAAAAGATGGCTCATGCTCTGTTCTTCTCAAGATCAGCAGTTACAACTCAGTGTGGTAAGCGCCTGCATACGAGAGTAAGCACTGGGAGTCTCTTGCTGTGCAGGGGTCCAAGCTGGGCAGCCCTGTGCTCTGATCATCATCAAACTCCTCCCTCTGACACAGATCCTTGGGACCCTCACTGTGCTTCCCTGAGAAAAGCGCCAGGAGGCAGGGCAGGCTCGTGATCTCTGGCAGGACCACACACTCCTCTCCTCGTGACCTCTTTGACTCTGCAAGTACAGCTGTGACTTGGTGCGCATGCTCTTCAACAGCAGAGTTGGGGCCCCAGCACTGTTAGCCCAGCAGCAGGAAGGAGCCTGACACAGTCATCTTCAGCTCTGCTCCTCCAGCCTGTCCTGCTGATCCTGCCCCAACCACAAGTTTCTGCATTTAGCTTCTTTTGTTTTCCTTTCCATGAAAACTGCATCCGTTGCAGGTTATGGTCTTGGGATTACAAACAGACCCAAGTTCCTGTCAGACAAAGTCTGGGTCAGAATCCAGGTTCTGCAATTTATTAGCTGAATAACTCCAGTCAGTTGCATCTGTGCAAAGGCTATACCCAAAACTACTTTATAGCAGTATTACGAGAATAAAATGAGATAAAATTTTTAGAGTGCCTGACATGTTAAAAACAAGCAAATAAAACCCCGCTAGTATCAATTCTCCCTTCTGCTAGGAATCCCGCTCCTACTCCACACACTTTCCCTACACATCCATCTTCAGAAAAATATATTGGGTCCTTTTCTGTTCCTGCTAAGACAGGGCTGGAATCAGGAGCCCTGCTAGCCTAAGTGATCTGACAAGCAGTGGCATCACTGGAGGGGTTCAGGGGGTGTGGACCGCACTGGGTGACACTGTTGGGGTGGGGGACACCAAAGTGACTGTCTATAAAATTTTTGTGCAGGGTTTCAGCACAAATTTATTATTTTTTATAAAAATAACCCTGTAGTTAGTTATAACAACAAAGACTTTTTGTAAGCCCAGCTCACATGTATCAATGTACCTACAAGGCTACAACTCTATGCTAATTTACTTTTTGAACCATCTAATGTGCTTTGGTCACAGGTATCATTATTACCCAATTACAATGATGATTCGAATCATGTAGTTTCATCTGCACATGCTATAAGCACACGCTGTTGATTTAGTTGCTGCTGGTGTTTGTACAGTTGCTAGTTTTGTCAAATTTTATAATGTTTTTTCAGGGGACATCTAGGTCAATTGGCATAACAAAGTTTATTAAGAAAATGTTCTGCATCCCACTTTGGTGAGTGGCATCTGGGGTCTTAAAAGCTAGTGAGCGGCCATCTAAGATGCATCAATTGGTTCCCAACCCACCTGGAGCAAAGGAGAAAGAACACCAAAGACACAAGGAAAATATTAGCCCAAGAGACAGAAAGGGCCACATAAACCAGAAACTCCATCAGCCTGAGACCAGAAAAACTCGATGGTACCCGGCTACCACCAATGACTGTCCTGGCAATGGAGCAGAAGAAAAGCGGGTTGCAGACTCAAATTCTATTAAAAAGATCAGACTTAATGGTTTGACTGAGACTGGAGGGATCCTGGAAGACATGGCCCCTGGACTCTCTGTTAGCCCAAAACTAAAACCATTCCCGAAGCCAACTCTTCAGACAAAGATTAGACTGGAGTATAAGACACAAAATGATACTCGTGAAGAGTGTGCTTCTTAGCTCAAGCAGACACATGAGACTAAATAGGAAGCTCCTGTCAGAGGCAAGATAAGAAGGCAGAAAGGGATAGGAGCTGGCTGAAGGGTCATGGGAAATTCGGGATGGAAAGGAGGAGTGTGGTGTCACAGTATAGGGAGGGCTACTAGGGTTACATAAATATGTGAGTATAAATAGTTGTATGAGAAACTAACTTGAATTATAAACTTTCACTTAAAGCACAATTTTAAAAAAGATTCTGTGCGGTCTGGTACTGGAGGAAGTCCATATGGAGGTGACACCATGATTTACCACACTGGGTGACACCAACCCTAATGATACCACTGCTGACAAGACATTTAATATAATTGAATCACTTGCATTAAAGACCCCTATATGCCTGCCACTGTCTTAAGATTACAAAGGTGAATTAAACACAGATCACTTCCCTCTGGGGTGAGGGTGGAAGTGAGGAGAGGGAGAAAGAGTAGACAGACTAGTACACAGTTACATGGTGTATCATGAAAAGTCCTGGCAGAATATAGTTGATACACGCATAAAAGATCACGGAAGAGAGTTTAATAAAGGAATTGCTAACACAGGTGCGGCCAAAGGGTTAAGGGAAACCAGTAAGGGATTGTGAAGCAGCACCCCTCCTCCTCTTGCCACTCTAGGCTGAAAGCACGGGAGGGGCACGGACTGAACCTGGTAAGAGTTGTGCCTATAGGGGAGTGCCATTGGAGGGGAGCCATGCCCAGGGAATAAGTAGCCCAATCCTCTCCCCCTGCCCCCCAATCTCTAGTTGGTACCTCGCATTGCTGACCCAGCAACCGGAAGGCACAACAGTGGGGGCTGGTGTAGTCCTTAAAGGTCAGCCCCAACACCACTCCCGGGGCTGAATGCAAGGAGGAGAGTGGGTTTTATATCACACCTGCTTTAATAAAGACCAGGAACAGTGACTCATTGTACTTTGGAGACAACATTGGAGGAGTTCTTGCAGTAGTGGCATTTGAGTGAGACCTTGAAGGATGAAGAAGAGATTTTTGAGAGTAGAAAGGAAACAAAGTGGGAGCATTCCAGAGAGAGAGAAAACACCCAGAGCAAAGGCCAGAAGAGCAAAAGCACAGACTGTGCTTTGGAAAAGCTCGTGTGATTGGACCATAGGGGCTGGAGGGGAGAAAGAAACATGAGGTAAGCAAAGTAGAACCAGAAAGATTTCATAGCCATGCTGTGGAGTTTGAACTTTATTTTCTAAGCCAGTAGTTCTCAATATTTGATCCTCAAACCAGCAACATCAATCAGCATCATCCGTAAACTTGTTAGGAATGCAAAATCTTGGGCCCAAAACACCTACTGAGTCAGACACTCTGGGGGTTCAGCTCAGCAATCTGGGCTTTACTGAGCCCTTTAGGTGACTCTGGAGAAGATCAAGTTTGAGAAGCACTGCTCTACGTACCAGGGACTACTGAAGGCATACCACCAGAGTGATGAGATCAGAGCTGTTTTTCCAAAAGGAGTTTGTGGTGGGAGGAGGAAGGGGGATGGGGACAGAGAGTCCTAGAGGAATTTCAGTAGTTCTGGGGAGAGAACTGTGAGGACACCAACCGGGCAGTGGGATTGCAGTGAAGGAGAGGCAGGACTGGTGACTGAATGGGTATGTGGGATGGGGAGAGGGAGACGGCAAGGGTGCCAAGAAGGCCACATTTTCATGCATAATAAACGTAACATCCTTTACATTGTCTGCTGTTTTTCCAGGGAACGAAACTCAAGTTTCCTCATCTGAAAAGCGAGGGGTTCAAATGAGATGATTTCTGGGGCCCCTTACATCTCATAGGCTGAACAAATGAAGCTGCTGAGTGAGCTGCTGCTGTCTTTTCACAGCTCCTTGTGAAGCTACCAGGGTGATGACCTGTAGCATCTCACTGCAGTGCATCTTACCTCCCCTTCTCCTCCCTTTTTGTCCTTTCCTTCACTGCCCTGGGCTTGCACCTCCCAAACAAATTGTTTGCATCTTAATCTTTGCCTCAGGCTCTGCCTTTTAGAGGCCTCAGATCCGATCAACAAAAAATGAAGTCATGCTCTACTCCCATATGGAAATCAAAACAAAAACACTACTAAAGTACAAGTGCAAGGAAGTCCAACAAAGCTCCTAGTGATTACTTTGATGCTATTTTTGTGTGGGGTGGTGGGGTGGGGAGGAGAGACATCAAATACCTCGACATTTTAATCCTCTTTCTCTTCGGAGAGGAGGGTGCCCCTGATTTTGGTGCTCAGTGAGACATCTGGGTGATCCAGCTCTGATGCTGGGGAGGTGGGACAGAAACTCTAGGAGCAAGGAGGGGCAACTATATAGTTCGGTCCAGTACCGTCTATACCTTCTCTCTCTGTAGAGGTGAAATCTGAAGCCTATTTTATCTTGTGTTAAGAAGCAACAATACTGAGAAATGTAGTTTTCACAGCTGAAAGTGGTAGCTATGAAGGCTATAGCAGTTAAGTTCTACTGTGATACTACTTAGCAAACAGCTACACACCGTGTGTACAAATTCAGCCAAAGATGTCCACACACGGTATACTTTAACCTGTTGTCGAAAACACCCAGAATCTCAACCTAAGGGGGAAAAGGAGTGAGGAAAGAACACAGACAGTCTGTTACTAATATGGATTTCACTTTATTTAAAGCAGATGCAGATAATACCACCTTCCAAAGAGCAAAAGCAGTGATCTAAATGCTCACAACCACTCATGCCATGAACACCTGCATATGCACATACATTGCAATCAGAGATTCAAAACTTAGCAGGACTCAAACGTTCGCATTTTTGGAGTAAATTTAGCTAAAAGATCTGTGGATACTAAATAACCTATTAATCCTAAGTGTAAAGACTTCAATGAATCACCAAAAACTGAATGTATAATCTGATTTGAAAAAAAAAAAGCAAGAAAAATAATGACATATCATTCACTTTAAGCCTCCTCAACTCTCCGGACTAAGGAAAAGATTCTAAATTTTCAGTTTTTCAAATAGGGCTTCCTTGGAGGAAATCAGCTTTGAGCACTGTGCAGGAATCCATTTCTGAGAGGAGCCCAGAATACTGGGAAGCATGTAAGCTGCTCCTCAGAGAAGTACTCCTGCGGGAGGCAGTATGGCTGTGGGGTGCAGAAGCCCTGGAGCCAGACTACCTGGTTCACATCCCAGCACTTCCGTTGATTAGCTCTGTGACCTTTGCGAGTTACTTACCCTCTCTGCGCCCACCTTCTCATTAATCACATGGGAATACCTTTGTGTAAATCACACAGATGTAAAGCTGTTATAAAGGGGACGGAACAAGGGTTCAGTAAAGATTAGCTATTCATATCTCATCTAGAAAATGAAAACATACGTGTGGGTATGCGTACCTATAGGAAAGGAAGAAGACATCTTGTTCCCCAGTTTTGGAGGGAGACAGACATGGAAAACCAGATAATCTGCTAGGATAACTCTCTTCTGGAATGGAGAACCATCTAAAAGTAAAATCTGACTTCACATATTCTTTACAGTAAGCTCAACTCACTGCCTTTTCTCTGTCCACAAATATAGTATCAGGAAGGAAGAATTTAACGGGAAAATATAACTTGGGGCTTTGTAAGGGGGCGAAAAACTACAATGGGGGGCTACAGTTACTGTGAAGATGAAGGCTATGGGAACGAAAGTAAGATCATCATCTGTTAAACCTGGAAACAGGATATACACCAACATACAATAATATACAGAAGGAAAAATGCTGAGAAATGAGTAGCATCACTATGGCAGGGCACATGCACCCCGAATGGCAGGTTACTGGGATTGGGAGGGAGCAAGAATCTGCTAGGGGCCTCGGTCAAAGCTGAGACACCAAGTGATCCTGAGTAAGAAACTCAGTTTTCCAAATCAGTGGTGGGGACTCCAAAAACAGCTTTCTCCCTCCTGCCTGACTCTGCTGAAGGTTTGGTGAGTATATATCCCTCTGCAGGGCTGCTAACAAACTTAATCTGCAAAAAAAATTTATTAATCATCAACTGTATACCAGGCTCTGTGTCATTAAAATAGTAGCCTTGTTCCATTGTTACCAAAGCTTGTCCAGTCTCGGCTCCTGGCCACCTCTCTTCCCGTGGGGAGGGAGGGGATGTGAGTCTCTAACTGTCCACAACCCAAGCCTTGTTTTCAATCCTTTCACAGTAGGATTTCACTTTCACAGAAAGAGATTAAAGAGAAAACAAAACATAAAGGACCGCCCCTCAGATGGCAATGAAAAGAGGACCATCAACTGACACCTAGAGGTCTAACCGAGGAGTAAAGACGATGACTTCAGACCCACAGCAACCTTCCTCCCACTTCAGGGCCGACACAAGAATGAGGCACGGCATCTCTGCAGCAAAATTACACAGATCTTTGGGGCTTTTGTTCTCCATAAGAAGTAAACTCGTTGCCATCGAGTGGATTCCGGCTTACAGCAACCCTATAGGACAGAGTAGAACTGCCCCACAAAGTTTCCAAGGAGGGGCTGGTACACCGACCTTCTGGTTAGCAGCCGAGCTCTTAACCACTGTGCCGCCAGGGATCCCCCATAAGAAGTAACACCCCATAAATGACAGACTAGCAGTTTCTTACTCTTACACAAACCACTTCTTGAGATCAAATTTTTAAAACAGTGTTTGTAACTTAATGTTTTACATTGGTATTTACTCTGCCTCCTCAAATATCTTTCGAAAGGTGGGTCAAGACATCCTTCCAGCAATCTTCCTATTCTATTCCTTTAGCTTTCAGCTCCTCTTTGACACGTCGCAGGTAATGAGGATCAGGGTAGCCATACCTGCAAAAGGAAAATCCTTTAGCTTCACCACAAATGGTTCTTCAGAATCTGTACAGTAGAGCCTTGTCACTTGAGGATTTAACATTCAGGGTTGCAACCATTCACAAACAATCCTGAAAGCTGATGACTTATAACGACTAAAAATGTGTACCTCTGAGTCATATAGCTAGTGAGTGAGCCTAGCTTTCTGCCCAGGATCTATCTTTCAACAAGGCTTTTATTTTACTTTCAGTACACCGTACGCAGTGACTCTTCTAAAGTTATCTGCTACACATACTGTATTTTATGGGCAACTTTCTCTTCTGTTATACATCAGGTCGCCGTGAGTCAGAGCCAACTCGACAACAACGAACAACAATGAGATTCTATAGGAGGATTTTCAACTTTGTGGAACTGCAAAGGTCTCAGGCTGTATTCCTATTTGAATACCAAGGGTCTGAAGTATTTCTATCTGAATTTCATACAGAACAACTGGATTGCCTGTAATACAGATTCCCCACCTTAGTCCTCTTAAAGCTAAGGCTTTTTTCTAGAGTACTATTAGCCAAGTGAGTTTAGATTCTCAGTGTACTGATGGGCGGTGAGGGTAGAAGAACGAGTGATCTTTAAAAAAGCAAAGTAAATAACATTCCTAGGATCTAAGCCCATTGCTGTGGAGTCAAATCGAACTCACAGCAACCCTACAGGACAGAGTAGAACTGCCCCATAGGGTCTGCAAGGCTGTAAATCTTTACAGAAGCAGACTGACACATCTTTCTCCCACAGAGCAGCTGGTGGGTTCAAACCACCAACCACTGCTCCACTAGGGCTCCTATTTGTAGGGTCTACCCTTCAAATAAGCATGAAACCCCAAACTAAATTAATTTACATACTATTCATCTAGGGTTCTGAAGCCCCCTGTCCTTTAATGCAAACTGTAATGACTGTATGATAGTTTGTGCTTGGGAGGGTAGCAATGAGGGGAACTTATCTTATGGCATTTGGGGTGATCATTCCAGATTAGAATTTCTCAAAATACTTCACTGTACCCAATCCCACTGCTGTAAATAAAGTCTCCTAATATCACATCCTCAAAATGCCATATTTCACAATCTCTGAATTGTTTTTAGCAACCATTATATTTCAGGATGTCTCACAGTTTTGGTCCTCCCCATCTGGACGTTTTGTGGTGGATATCATTCCATGTAATGACATCTGAGGCTCCTAATGTTCGAGACTCCCCCACTGTGAAGATCAGCTTTTGCTCAAAGGCCCTACGAAGCAGTCTCAAAACCTCGTTTCCTTCTACATTATCAGGCAAGTATGCAATTCGCTGAGTTCCAGGGTAGCTCCTTCCTGGGTTTGGGTGAACCTTCTGTATGAAGATAAGAAAACATCACGTGAAAACACTCCCCTCTCTAAATTTTAAAGTCTGGATATATGTGTCATTTGCAGATAGAGAAAATTAAAAAAAAAAAAAATTGAAGGTTTGTTCCTATCCCCAATAACTCATGTATCTCTGTTTCCCCAGATTCATGCCGGGTACACTATCCATCCTCTGGACTTCCCCTTCCTAACTCATACTCATCCAGCCCTTCTCTTCCTTAAGCAATAGGCACAAAAGATACCTGACTTACAAGCAGCCTTTATGACCGTTATCACTATGTCAAGCCCTTGTCGCGTGGCCTTGGAAACAATTCCCTGAGAAACACTGTCTAAATAGGCAACAGGACAGTCTCTTTTGCCCTGGTAATCCTAGCATAGTGGATAGAAACCCATGGAATTCAGAAATACTTACTGTTTGTAAGCCTCCCCTCATATTATAAGTAATCACAAGGGTGCCACAGGATTCATAACCTGGAAGTCTTGATGATGAACGAGTGACATCCATGGTTCCATCTGGCTGATTCCCTTTCAGAACACCGTAGTGGGTCTGGCACGCAGGACAGACTGGCTTATATGACATGGCCTTTTTGATACAAGGGGTGCAGAATTCATGCTTGCAATTTGGTAGCACGTGTTTGTTAGTAATGGTGTCCATGCAGATGGCACATGTGTCCTCTTCCTTCTTGTCCACTTCTGAGGCCCCAGAACTGGCAGAGCCCTTGACTGGAGGTGAGGCTGTTTCTGAATCATTACTATCAACGTCCATGAGGGTCCCATGGTCCTCATTCCATTTCTGTCCAGCCGACAGAGGCATTCCCTCTCTCTCTAGGACATACTGCTTTGCCTTTGCAAGGTGACTTGGCAAACCAGTCAGATGCATTGACTCTTGAATCAACACCATGTGTGTATCTGGATGCTTTTCTCTAAAGTCATCATGGAACTTAGCCCCATGTAAGTGCTCTCTGTCCTTGCCTGAAAGTTTCAGCGAAAGAACCTCTCTCATCAGCTGACGTGAGACATGTTGATAGGCATCAATGAAATGTAAACACGCATGCTCAGACAGATCAACCTCCTTGTCTTTGGATTCAAATAGGATGCAGGTTTTCTGAGCATCATTAGTTTTTCTAAAAGCCCTGGCGTTAACGTTGTACTTTGTCTCTATCGCTGGTATCTCCTGCAGTAATGCAGCTTCTAACAGCTTATAGTGAGCAGTGTCAACCTCAATTCCATTCCTCATGCCATTGGGAGCTGATACTTTCACACGTGTCTTCACAGGACTTCCAGAGATTTGGGGGGCAAGAAAATGTTTGGCGGCTGAAACATCATCTTGGGGCCCAAGGACAGTCAATTCCCCTCCTCTCTCCTTTATAAGGAGCTTTTTAAACTGCTTGTTTAATGCCCGTTTGAGTTCACTGGCCTGCTTACAGTCTGCTAAAAGGACACTCTCCTGCTTCAGAGAGTCTGTGCTCTTCTGAAATTCACGGACAAAAGACTCACGAGCCGCTTCTAGGTCGCCAAAATGACTTGAGGTAAAGTCTAAATAGACCATATTCAAAGAACTCGCCTGAATTTTGATGTTTACACCAAATCTTTTCTCTATTAACTCCATTTTATCAGGACAAGTAAACTTGAAGTATTCAAAGAAAGGCAAGGGAACTTCAAAACAGTGGTTGTTTCCTTCTTTCCTGCTCTGCTGCTCAGGAGAAGAGCAGCTGTTCTGGTCCTGCTGACTGAGGGGCTCCTTCTCTGGTGTTAAAGGGGAAGATTCATATATCTGCTCGCTTTCCAGCAGTTGCTCACTCAAGAACTGATGTATTTTTTCTATATCTCTGAAGTCACCACACACTGTCTCCATTCCATTGAGACCCTCCATTGTTTTGACATTGGGGCAGACAGTGGTTATCTGTTTCCTCAGCTCTTTGGAGAACAGGTTACAGTTCAGCTCAGCTGTTATAGCCAGAAACATCTGTAATTTTGAAAGGAACAAATGAAATCTCTCAGATCCCAGGCCTACATTCCTCTCTTCAGGAAAACGGCTAGAAGCCAGAGAAATAACCACGATACCTTCTCTTAAAAGGAGAAACTTCTAACAAATCTTTGCAGAGGATATAACATGCTACAGTCCAGAGGGCCTCAGCCTTGTCTGCTCATTAGAATCACCTGAGGAGTTGAACAATAACGCCAAGGCCCACGTCCCATCCCCAGAGATTCTGATGGATCTGGTCTGCAGTGGGGCCTGGGCATGAACATTTTTCTGGATTCCAGAGCTGCCACTATCTGTGTGACCGTAGTGAGTGGGGTGGAAGGAAGACCCTTGTGTTCTCCGGGTATGTTGCTGTGGTTCTTAAAAAAAGTCTGTCAGCCTGAAATGGATCCATAAATCTGAGGAGGATGTTTTCTTCCTACTACTGTTTTTTCTCTTCTTCTCACGCCTCCTCCCTTTTTTTCTTTTTTTTTTAACTAAACAACTGTCTACATGCAATGTTCCTGGGCCCTGTAAGCTCTGGCCTTCAGAAGCTCCAATATAAGACGTACGTATCAGATTAGGACGAAAAGGACTGAGGCAAACTGAATGTAATATAAAAGAAAATTTGTAATTTTTCTTCCACCCCAAGGCCTTTGCACATGCAATTTCCTCTGAATGCAACAACCTTCCCTCAGACCTTCCATCAACAGGTTTCCTGAATCCTGCCACTACTCACAGCTCCATTTGGACAAGCCAGGTCCAAGCCATTATCATCTTTCATGGGCCCTCTGCAGATGCTCCTAACTGGTCTCCATGCTTCCACTCTAGCCCCTTCCTACCTTCTGTTCTCCATACAGCAGCCAGAATGATCCTTTTAAAATGTACATCAGGTCACCCCCCCCTCCCCTGGCTCAAAACCATCTGATGAATCCACTCACATTTAAATTAAAATCCAAAATCCTTACCATGGCCTTCATCCCCTTAAGATTCAGCTCCTGGGTACCCCTCCCAGCTCCTCTCCTATGGCTCTCTCCCATGCTCACAGCCCTCCACCCACTCTGGCCTCCTTCAAGCTCCTGCAGCTCCGGATGTAGCTCCTGTCTCAGGGCCTTTGCATTTGTGCTTCCTTCTGCCTGGAACATTCTTCCTCCAGACAGTCACTTAGCCACCTTGCTCTCTCACTCATATCTCTACAGATGCCACCTCCTTAGAGAGGTTTTTCCTGTCATCTTACTTAAAATGGCAGCCTGTCACCTACTCTGCTCTACTTTTCTTCCTAGCACTTACCACTTGCAGACATTTCACTGTGTGTCTATTTTTTCCTACCATTGTCTGTTTCCTCAGTAGACTGTAATCTGCCTGAGGGCAGGGTCAGCTGTGGTCATGGCTGTATCCCCAGCTCCTGTGACAGTGCCTGGCACACAAGAGGCATTTGATATCTATTTGTTGAATGAATCTTTGCATGGCTGGCTCCTTCTCATCATTCAAGTCTCAGGACAAATGTCACCTCATCAGAAAAGTTGTCTCTGACTTCTGGTCAGAAGTAGCATCACCTGCATCCTCCCCTTCCTTGCTCTCACCCTGTCTGTCTCTAAGGCTAAACTCGTTTTATTTTCTTCTTAGCACATATCACTCTCCGAAATGGTTTTACTTTGTTTACCTGCTTACTGTCTTTCTGTGTAGGACACTGCAACCTCCAATATAAGCTACATGAGAGCAGGGACCTTGACTGCTGTGCTCACCTCCCAGGCTCCATGCCTAAACAGTGCCTGCCTCATAGTGGCCCTCAGCAAACGACTGTTGGAGGAATAATGATGAGGTGTGGTCTGGAGAGGAAGCTGCAGGAAGATGCCCAGCTCCTTTCAGCACTCACCTTTGACACACAGGAATCCGTGGCGTTAGGAGTATGTCCTTCATCAGGATGCTTCCCATCAGACAGCGCGCCTGCTCCTGACGGTGTCACCAGGGAATTTCTCTGACTCATGTTCTTCTCTATTGGATTTTCAGTGGGTTCCAAGAAAATGCTCACAGGATTGTCTTCAACCAAAATTTGGTGCTTTTCTTTTTTCAAGACACTCTCCTTAGCTTTAGTACAGACATTAAACACAGAGAGAGAGAGAGATTGAGAAGCGGGAGAGATTTCAAGTGCTCCTCTTATTCATGCATCAGGGCCCTGCCTCCTGCATCCTGGTATGGAGGGCTGGTGAGAGGGAACTTGGGGGATCTTGAGAACTCATAAGTGGGCAGGGTAACGTTTTACTGTAGAAACGAAAGCTTAATGACAATGGAATATTATTAACTCATGAAAAGTCATATTTCAGAAACTTGATCTCCAGTCTCCCATCTCAATGACATGAAAAAATGCTCATTTATAAAGTGAAAAAAAAAAAAGCAGGAATCAAAAGTGTAGACTCAGAATTTTGTACATATACTTGTCTTTACAGACATTCACAGAAAAGGGCTGAAAGGAAGTACACCCACATGTTCCCATTGCTTCTCTCCAGGTAGTGGGATAAAAGGTGATTTGGGTTTTCTTATTCCTTATCTCTTTTCTATAGCGAGCACACATTGCTTTTGTAATCCTCAAAAATACATCAATGAAATCATTATTTAAGATTATTATTTATTTATGCGTTGTTATTAATAAACATTTATTAATGAAAAATTTACTTTCTTTTTGTCCTACGAAGTCTTTGTCATCCAGTGTGCATTCCACTTTTAAATGGAATGCCTGAACGACAAGGACAGCTGCTGACAGGTGACCATGGGCAGGAAGTAGCTTCTTAGGACTGCTGAGAAATATAAAGTGAGTCGGGATGAGAATATTGACAAGCATCGACGATAAGGCGCGGTCAAACGAAATCCTGGACTGGGTATCTCTCCTAGGCTGTCGGGCTAAGTCTCTTGGCAGCTGAAGCCCCTAGTTCGTGTCCCCCACAGACAGTGCCATCCTTTCTCTCGCCCTATTTCCTGGGTCAGCGTGAACCTGTTCTACCTGGAGACGTGCAGGGCTGGCCCAGGACAGCCTTGTACCCACCCCCAGCCCAGGCGCGCCCCCTGCTGCCCACAGCTCACCTGCCCTTTCTCTGGACACCAGGAAGGTGTCCAGGCGCTGTCGCCCACGGCCCGCACGCTGCACTCCCCGCCGGCGGAGCGCGGGCTCTGAAGTAGCTCTCCAGCTTCCTGCGCAGCCTGGGGCCGGACTCAGACACCCGCAGGAGGAGCGGGGACGGTGGGCAGGACGCCGAGGCCGTGTCTTTGCGGGCGGCCTGTGCGGGGCTCCGGACACGGATGGGGCCGGACTGAGGCGAAGGTGCATCCCGCCCCGCAGACTTAAGCCACGAGTTTCAGTTTCGTTTCCGGAGACTCCCTCCCTGTTCCAGGCAAAGTCTCTTCTCCTTTCTCTTTTCGTTGTCGCAACTGTGACTGTGTCCTTCCGCCAGGTGATTAGGTCCCTGGGTCGTTGGGAGCTGGGAGGAGCCGCTTTCTTGGGACTCTCCGGTCTCAGATCCTGCAGGCTCCAGCCGGAGGTGGGCGAGAAGCGGGGTCCGGGGGCCAAGTCTCCCCATGCCAAGATGGACACTGGTCAGACGCCCAAATTGAAGAAAGTAAATTCCTCCTGTGTTTGACTGTTTTAAACTCTTGTTGTTTTTATTACTACTGTTTGCTGCTAAACTGTAGTTCACACTCTGAATTCAGGTTTAAAAAAGTTATTTGTTTTTTTTAATTTAAATTTGTAACCTCCTTTTATGACATGTTAACCTGTTACCTCCCTCCAACTTTATCCTTTAACTGACTCTTGGAGCTTTTCTGTCCTCCTGTCTTCATTTGGCCAACAGGACTGAACTGCTTGCTGCTGTGTGTACTAGGGATAAAGATGAGAGAGGAGGCCCTGACCTCAAGGGCCGGCAAAGGGAGGCCGACTTCTGAATAAAGAATTAGAATCTCTGGGAGACCTCCAAGAGGAAGCTTCAAGCAGAATCTTAATAAGAGGGTTGGGGGTGAGGTACGGAGGGTGAGGGGTGTGGAGCAGGCAGGGGGCACCTGAGGCACAAGGACCACTGTGGTCTGAAGCACAGAGGGAGCACTGAGGGCTGGGAGCAGATGAGATGGGACAGGGAGGAAGGATCTAAATGAGCACAGCCTAATAGAAATATAACAGGAGCTGCAAATGCCAACCGCATATGTAATTTAAAATATTTTACTAGCTATGTTTTAAAAGGTATCAAGAAACAGGTGAAAATAATTTTAATTATGTGTTATTTAACTCAGTACATCCAAAATGTAATCATTTCCACATGTAATCAGTGTTAAAAACGTATTAATTGAAAAAAAACTTATTAATGAAAATTTTAATCTCTTTGCCATGGTAAGTCTTTGCAATCCAGTGTGAATCTGGCACTTACATCACATCTGAGTTCGGACCAGCCACATTCCAATGCTCAGTAGCTACACGTGCCTAGTGGCCCACACTGGACAGCCCAGGTGGAGATTGCATCCTTTCTGTTCGTTCCTAGAAGTGCGCTGCCATATCTGGGAACATCAGTCTACACTCAGAAACGCAAAAGGAAGTACAGACATTAGAAGACCCTAGGAACCTGGAGGATGAACTCCTCCATGGTAAAAAGCATAAAGGTATGTAAATCATAAACCTGAATCAGCACATGAATAGTTCTTCCTATAACAGCGAGAAATATGGCAGTTTCGGTTACACCTGGCATTCTCATTTGGGCTTAATAGCCCAACAGAAGTTTCCTCCTTGCTGTGTTTCAGTTGCACCATGTGGGAAATAGTAAATCAGGAATATGCTAATCTAATCAACAGTGTCAACATGAGGATTGGTCATTTTTTAAAAATCATCTCAGTATGCTATTGATTCTGTCCACTCATTCACAAATTGGCTTCTGCAGGATGGAGAAGGAGCGTGAAGGGGAGGAATATAAACAAGGGACTAGAGAAGAGGCACCTCGATTGTTAAACCTGAAAGTTCCACATTAAAGCTTGTGCCGTGAGATAGGCAATTGAGAGTGGGTCCTTACTGGTGGATGGTAGGGGTAGGCGATGAGGTCCATGTCCTCATGGCCTCTGTCTAGAGACACTCTCCAGGTCTTTGGAGATTGGAGGTCAGTCTCGGCCACCAGTCTTTGGATCACTTTGTTCTGTGACCTTTGGACATTGTTAAACTGCAGCCCTTCATCTCATCCTGAATCGAAGTGCTTCGGGTCCTAGGGAAGTGGGGCGGGGTCAGTGTGTGCTGTAATATTTAGTATTTCAAAGGTTTCAGATACACAAATGCAAAAGCACCTTTGCCCCAACCTAGTGCTTTTAGCAGGGTTTCTGTTCTTTTTGTTTATTATGCTATTTTGTTACAGTAATCTGCAGTCATTTGGTTTCAGTTCTTTTTTTAACCATTCTCGTTTCTCATAGGGTGCTGGAGCAGCAGCTTCTGATGAGAAGCCAGGTAGGATCGCCTCACTCTCACTCTTGTTTCAGAAAAGCTTTGCTCAGATCTTGCCCCAGTGGAAAAAGGGGAATACAGAAGGTGAATGTCTCCCCCACAAGCGCTCAGGTGCGTTATTGCAGGAACTCTGGACACCCCGGCACATGCTTCAGAAAGGGCACTGCTTCAGAAGCACTGGGGCGCCAGGAGGCATGTTCTCTTAGGGTCCCCTCTGATCCTTACCTTTCACCTCAGTGTGTGGGACTCTTCTGACAATAGCTTTATAGCTGAAACTGTCCAGGTGTGGTGACCCACTTATAGTCCCCTTGCTCAACTATTAGTGTCAAAGGGAACCTGCTGGATCCTATGAGATGATCCACTGAGATTTTCAACCAAAGGTCAGGCCAGTAAGATCTGACTACTAGCTTGCTTTTTCCACTGGGTAATTGAGGCCACCAGAGCTTTTCTTACACGGCTCAAATTAGAAAAGGTAGTTCAAATAAGATGTAACTAATTTCCACATTTCATCTATTTAAGGATGCACATTTTTTCACATTTTAACATCTCTGAAATAAAACTACCCCCATCAATCGATGGTGTGCCATGGTTTAATTAGCATCATTTTTCCTTTTCCAGTGGCAGATAATAACGATATCTCAGACTCCGTGAAATACAGTGTCACGGGCTGGGTTCTCCAGGAAGTAGAAGCTGAGACAGAGTTGGAAGTGCAAAGGTTTATTGTGAAAGGAAAAGGGAGGAAGCAGGGCTGGGCAGGCACAGACATCACATGCAATGAAAACCTGACAAAGTTTCTACCATCCCAGGACTGCTCATCAGAGGACTCCCGTGTTGGGCATTAATGTCCTTTCTTAGGCACTGATGGGGGCCACCCGGATAATAGTGGGACTTTGGATCGAAAGCTGTTAGGAGGGTCCTGACAGCTGGAGGCCGTCAGTTAATGATCTTTCCCCCTTCATCACCAAAGTGAAGGCAGATCTGAGCAGCACATCTTGTCTGCCACATACAGTAGATTACTTTTACTCAATCAGTTTTAATCCCATTAAAATTGTGCTCGAGTATTAGGAAGAATTACTCACGGTAGCAGTCTCTGCCAGCGCTCCCCCATTAGCTGGCCCGGTGCCCCCCGGCGCAGCCCTCAACCAGTGACTGGTAGAAGTTGGATAAACACCCCAGCTCCTTTTCCCCTATGAAGCCCTGTGGTGCAGTAGTTAAGAGCTCGGCTGCTAACCAAAAGATCAGCAGTTTGAATCCACCAGGCGCTCCTTGGAAACCTACGGGGCAGTTCTACTCTGCCGCATACTGCAGAACTAAGTCTTTCTTTCCATCCTCTTGCACTACCAAAGGGGATCCCCGAACTGTTAGTTACTAATTAAGTACTTTTTGAGTATATACTATTTCCAAAACTTGTAGAATGCATCTTAATGAGGTTAATTGTGTGGACTTCAGAGCCAGATCATATGGAGTTGCATCCTAGCTCTGCCGTTTACTAGCTTGGTGATCTCAAACAGGTTACCTTTTGGACCTCAGTTTCCTCAACCGTAAAATGAGGATAATACTGTCTCAGGTCTGTTGCGAGACTATCAGAATCAATCCACATAAAGTGCATAGAATAGTGTTTGGCACATGTAAGTATCTGTAACTATTGCTGTTGCTATTATTCTTAGACCACATAAGGCAACAGAACAATCTTTGATCCTAAAACAAAGAAACAAACCAAAACTAACCCATTGCCGTCAAGTCGATTCCCATTCATAGCGACCCTACAGGACAGAGTAGAACTGCCCCATAGGGTGTCCAAGGCTGTAATCTTTGTGGAGCAGACAGCCACGTCTTTCACCCATGCAGTGCCTGGTGGGTTTCAATGACTGACCCTGTGGTTAGCAGCAGAGCACTTAACCACGGCACCCAAGGAACTTAAAACTTATTATATTCTTTTTATGTAAAAAAAAAAACCTCTTTATTTGAAAAATCTAATTGTGGAGACAAACCATTCCCACATTTTGGAAAGAACGTATAAATAGTAGAACTGCCCCATAGGGTTTCCAAAGAGTGCCGGTTGGATTTGAACTGCTGACCTTTTGGTTAACAGCCCAACTCTTAACCACTGAAGCCTGCCAGAAACTGCCCTACAACCTGATTGCCAGAAGTAACCTGATTATCAGTGGCTCTCAGTAAATTGTGTGGGGGTTGGGGGGCAGGATTCAGTCAGTCTCATTAAGATTAGCCAATGGTTGATCTTCTAAGGATGTGAGTTTTTAATCTGATCTCATATTGTGATGAGTATGAATTGGCAGGAGGGACGCCTTCAGGGTGGTTAGAGTGACTTGTTCAGAGAGAGAGAGAGATTGGCAAATACCAAATAAATGGGCTTGACTGGAGCCAGGAGACCAGGTAGGGTTTTAACTCATATTCTGAGAGTCCAGCTCTGTGCCAGGGACTGTGGAGAATACAAAACATAACAGCCTTTAGCCAGGGTTGACTGGGCACAAAGGCGAGGGCCCTGGAGGGAGGGGAGGGAGTCAGGGCAACAGTGAGCCTAGGTATTTGGGGGCTAGTCTAGGCAGAGAGCACCCCTAGGACGGGGACCATGGCTTATTCATGTCTGTAGCCCCAGCACCTGGTCTGGGCCTGCATCTAGGTGTGCAGCAAATTACTTACCAACAAGTGTAGGAGGCAGCAGGGAGCAGGGACTGCAATGGAGGGAGAGAAAGAATATAAGGATATATATGTGTGTTCCCCTCACCCCCAATCTGTGATGTCACTTTTAAGACTCTCCGGTGGCCACAATCATAGAAACTTAATCATAAGTGAAAAAAATACCATTTGTAAGGATATAGTTTGCTTGCAAGACCATTAAAGAGAAGACTGAGGGGACCTAAGGCTGCAGGCCCCAGGAAGTGAGTATTTATTTGAGAAGTTATTAATATGCCAATTTAAAATTAAAGTAGAAACGTCCTCGTTGCATAACCTATCCCTTTAACTGAAGTTTTATTGTATTTGTTGCCAGCAACATTAGGAACTTGAAAATGTTTAAAGGATGCCAAGCCCCCAATATTGCAAATTCCGGTGTACTTTCAAAGTTAAGCATTCATTCACATCCATGAAAAACACCTAAGTTATCCCTAGAGGGAGCCAAAGCCATCAGGATGATTGGGGGATTTGGGTAGGGGGAGGGGATGCAAATAACGCAATCCCCTTTAGCACAACTCTGAGGGCTAAGAGATGACATTACTTAGAATAGCTGCCATGTATTGGGTCTGCCAGGCACTGTATAAAGAAGAAGCTGTTCTCAATCCCATGATGAAGCCACTGTTGTCCCCAAATTAGAACACATATTAACCCAGATGTTCATGTGCATACAAGTGGTCAAGTGTTATGGATAGAATTATGTCCCCCTAAAATATGTGTTGTAAATCCTAGCCTCTATGCCTGTGGTTATAATCCCATTCGGGAATGGGTTGTCTTTGTCATATTAATGAGGCAGGACGGGTGTAGGGTGTATTTTGAGTCAATCTCTTTTGATTGAGATATAAAAGAGATTAAACGAACGAGCAGAGGAGAGATGGAGTAAGATAGATGCCAAGACACATGGAGATCTCCAAGGAACCAGGAAGCAGAAGCTGAAGCACTCTGAATTCAGACTTGTAGCCTCCTAAACTGTGAGAAAATAAATTTCTGTTTGTTAAAGCCATCCACTTGTGGTATTTCTGTTACACCAGCACTAGATAACTAAGACAACAAGTGACTAAACCATGATTCCAACCTGAGTCTGTCTGACCCAAATCCTGTGCTTTTGAGAGATAATACATCTTTCAGTTTTGTAACTCAAAAGGGAGAACCAGCTTACAGAAGAATCTACATTATACACTATATACCTCAGACTCTCTTCAATCTTGATATTAAATTGTGTCCACAAGGAGATATGACCTGTGCATGCATATGTGCACCTCTGGCCTTGTGATGAGCGTGTCTGTTCTTCCTAAATGAGTCTTGCAATGAGGGACACGCTGTACAGAAAGATCAGAAGGCAGTTTACATGGTTCCTCACAGAGGCGTTACTGGCAAGGTCCCTACATTGCAGAAAACGGATTTGACAGACGTCTAGAGTTGATCTGACTCAGGAAGACCGACTACACCAAACTCCCAATAAAGTGCTGTTCATATTCACACACTCAGATTTTCCAATTCATGAATTTGCAGTGAGTAACTAGCTCCCCATCTGACTGAAATCCTTGTGTTCTCCAGTGTTTCATGAAGATAAAGGTCCTGGGTGGAGCTGAGTGTCTATAAAGAGTGATGGATAGTCATTCGCTTGGTTATTCAACTAGTATTTATTGTATATCTTCCTTGTGCCAGGCTTCGTGCCCCAGAATAGGGAACACTTCCCTAGGAACACACCGCTGACATCCCTCAGGACAGGTGTTGCTCACTTCTGGACAGAGCTGGAAAAACACTGCCGAACTCTTGCCACTGGGTCCACGTTTCCATACTCTGTGCAGACCATCTGCTTCTTATCCACACATTCTTTCTTTATGTTATCCCTACTGATTAAGTTAACACTTTCTTTCACATTCATTTCAAAAGCTTTGCCTACTGATTTCTAACCTTGCAACACATCCTGACTTTTTTCGAAGTAGCTTCTGGATTGAGCTGGTTTTTATCTACTGCACATGGCAACTCTTACTAGACTGTTAATCCCCAGTCACCTGGAGGGCACCTAACAACAACAACAAAGTTATCTAATTTATTTCCAAGTTCTTGGAGGGAAAGGGGAGAGCAGGGCCCTACTGTGACCTCCAGGTACTGAATATGGTAAAGGTGAGGAATTTTTTTTTCTGGAAATAAGAAACTGCAAATACAGTTTATGAAGAAAATGTCCTACAGATTGGGAACGTCCTTGTTAAAGTTCAGAAACAGCATAACCTAGTCTTTGTCTCATTATTTCCCATCTTTTCAACGAAGTAGTTAGTACCACTTGTATCAACTTTGAACAAAGAAGACACTGGTCCAAGCCCTAGGAGAAATGAGCTATTTCAAATAGATGCTACCTTAAACGATCTACATGGGCATATGCACAACTCTTTGTCTACAGACGGTCATATAATGATAATTATAACAATAGTTGACATACATCAAATGCTTACCATGTACCAGGCAAGTTCTAAGCACTTTACAGAAATTAACTCATATAAAACAGATCATTTATTCAATCCATGAATAAAGTTTGGTATGTATGTGTATAACTTTTTAAAATAACTTGTGTATTGTTAATGACAAGAGCATCTGCCTATAGTTGTCTTCTTTGATGATAGATCCAGAGCTCCTAGTTCAGTGCCTAACCTGTAATAAGCAGGGCATTAAAAGCTGTTGAACAGATGAAGGATTATATTTTACCTTGGAATATACATTCCCTTATTTATATTTCACATTTTGGCTTTTTGTTTTTCCTATACTTGTTTCCCCTACATGGTCTAACAGTGGTAGTGTACTTGCTGTTCCCCAGGACTTTCCCAATGGCTGCTGTCTTAGTTATCTAGTGCTGCTATAACAGAAATACCACAAGTGGATGGCTTTAAGAAACAAATCTATTTTCTCAGTTTAGGAGGCTAGGAGTCCAAATTCATGGTGCTGGCTCTAGGGGAAGGCTTTCTCTCTCTGTCCAGTCTTGAGTAAGGTCCTTGTCTCTTCAGTGTCTGCTTCCTGGTTCCTTGGAGATCTCCATGTGTCTTGGCATCTATGTTACCCCATCTCTCTTCCCCCATCTCTGCCTTCTTTCTTGTCCTTTTCTGCTCTTTTCATATCTTGGAAGAGATTGACTCAACACACACCCTACACTAATGCTGCCTCGTTAACATGACAAAGACAACCCATTCCCAAATGGGATTATAACCACAGGCATAAAACCCGAAACCAAACCTATTACCACCGAGTAGATTCTGACTCATAGTGACCCTACAGGACAGAGTAGAACTGCCCATAGGGTTTCCAAGGAGCGGCTGGTGGATTGGAACTGCCAACCTTTTGGTTAGCAGTGGAGCTCTCACCCACTGTGCCACCTGGGCTCCACATAGAGTTTAGGATTTACAACACATATTTTTGTGGGGACACAATTCAAACCATATTAGCTGCTTTAGGTTTGTGGCAGGGAGAATGGGGACCAACAAAGGGCATGAGGTCAGGTATGGTGTGTGCAGGTAGAGAGAGGGACTTTGATGACAAGGGATGAAAAGCCCACTTATGCCTCTCTGTTGTTTTGCTTCTTATAGGCTTTCAGTGCTGAAATGGCAAAGAATAAGTCCATGTTGTTGGGTTTCAACAATTATAGTGGTGAGTAAGAAATTCATGAGCCTAGAAATAGTCTCCCACCAAGAGTCTACTCTTGATCATCTGAACTAATGGAAGGGAAAAGAAGAGTAAATAAGCCAAATGTATTTAGTTGTGCACCTGTTCAGATACCAACCTGCTCTCTACCTGACCGTGATTCTATTCTTGCTCAGTCCAGTTTCATGAGATGAACAGAGAAGCTAAGTTGCAGTAGGTAATCCAGAGTGGGTAGCACACTGACAAATGAAATGAAGAGATGCCTATAATTTTTTTCTAAGAAAAAGATCTGCCCTTTCTGCTATGATCATATAAATTAGATTACTCATTAGTAATATAGAAAACACATCCAGATAAACGGGTTAACCCGGTTTTCCCAAGCCTGACTAATCACTGGAATCATGACGGAAACTTTAAAAAACAAAACAAAACAAACAAACATATATATAGGCCACAGCTCTAGAGATTCTGATTCAGGAACTCTGGACCTGGGCCAAGCATGCATATGTGTGAATACTCCTCGCAATTTTGCTGCTGAGCCAGGTTCAGGGATCACTGGTTTAAATCAGTCTTGGGTTAACTTGGATTAACTTAGTCTCATGACTCCACTCCTTTAATGGAATTTGAGTGTACTGAGATGGAATTGCTTCATGACATCTAAGATACGAACTTCAGAAGTAGTCTTTTAATTCACAGTATTCCATGCTGTTAAGAACGCTAGGCATTCAACAAGCAATAGAAACTGTTAGGACATTTCCCATTAGGGTCAAAATGATTTGCATCTACTCTTTAATAAAAGAATTCACCCATGGATGGTCAATTGTCAAGCAGTGCTGGAAGTGAAGAAGGGGGAACTTTAAAGCGTTCTGGTCTGGGATTGTGCCTCTTATGAGCCTGTTTACTCCTGTGTAAAATGATAACAGACTATTGTTAGGATCATTGAAGATTCTGTGTGCAGAATCTTGTTTAATTGCAGAACATTAAACAAATGCCAGGGGATAATGATAAATGAGAGAATGACAAACTCCCCAGGTGTCTCAGAGGAGTGGGAGACTCCTCTTGACTGGAAGGGATCAAGAACGGTTTCATGGATGAGAGTATTCTAAGCTGGGCTTTCATAGCGATGCTAAAGGACAGAGTAAAACTGCCCCGTAGGGTTTCTATGGAACGCCAAGTAGATTCAAACTGCCAACTTTTTGTTTACCAGCATAGCTCTTACCCACTACGCCACCAGGGTTTCGTAGCTGGGTTTGATAATGGCAAGATTTTCAATGTCCAGAGTTAGTGAGATTGGGTACCCAGGATGAAGAAAACTCACAGGAACAAACCAATGCATTGTGTATCTGGGGGACCACAAGGAATGTAGGCTAGCCAGAGAAATGGAGTTTTAGGTGAGGATGATATAGAAAAGGAGCATATAAATGTCTGTATGTCATTAATCTGAACAATGGGGGCAAGCATCACCATTTACTTCAGGCATTCTTGAGGACATCTCTAAAGGAATCATAGCACAGACGAGCACTGACATTAATAAAGATGATCTCAGATCATCAAGGAAAGGTTAAACTGCTTAGGAAGGCAGGGAAGTGCGTTTCCATTGGAAATACATAAACAATGTTGTTGTTGTGTGCTGTCAAGTCGATTTTGACCCATAGCAACCCTATGTGACAGAGTAGAACTGCCTCATAGGGTTTCTAGGCTATTATCTTTATGGGAACAGATTGCCAGATGTTTTCTCCTGTGACGCTGTTGGGTGTTAACCATTCAGTTAGAAGTTGAACACTTAACCACTGTACCACCAGGGCTTCTTTGTATTTAACTAATAAAAACCAAACTGTCGACCTTTTGTTTAGCAGCCAAACTCTTAACCACTGTGCCACCAGGGCTCCATTTGGTGCACTATTAAAGAACTTGGCTGCTAACGAAAATGTCAGCAGTTCCAATCCACCAGCCACTCCTTGGAAACCCTACGGGGCACTTCTACTCTGTCCTATAGGGTGGCTATGAGTCGGAACCAACTCAGTGGCAATGGGTTTGGGTTTTGGGTGTTAATTGCTGACAGTGGTGACAGTAGCCTCAAGGTAAGCATTGGTTATAGCGTTTTCTTCTGCACTGTTTTAAAACCTGACTTCTGTGATTGCTTATGATAATTTCTCCAGTCTCCCAGTGGGCTAGAGAGGAGAAAAGAGAAAATGGGCTCAAAGCTAACTCTCCTGCCATCAGTCTGATGGGATCCAACAAGGAAGAGATGAGGGAGGCGGAAGCATGGATCCACAGGCTGTGACCCTCCAGGGGCACCACGTCATTGAGAATAATCACATCCTCTACCTTGGGACAAAGGAACATGACGTTTTGTCTCGGCTTCAGAAAACCTCAAGTGTCTCCATCTCAGAGATTATCGATTCAGGAAAGGCAAAGTTAGAGGTTAAAGGAGCCCGAGCTGACCTCATTGAGGTGGTTATGAAGATTGAACATGTGCTGTGTGACATTCAGGAGGAAATGGCAAAAAAAAGGGAGCAAGATCTTTGGAGCTTATTAGGTGAGTAGCTTTCTATTAAGTTAGAAAAGTCAGCTCTGTTAACTGTTCCTTCTATCAGGTGTGGGTATGCATGTATGTATGTGGGTGAGAGATAGAAGAGGAGATGAGAGAAAACTATTCTGGTTCTATATTAGGACATAAGCTTTTCTGAACTATTTTTGGCTCTTTTTCTACCATCAGGGTTATTTATTAGTAAATAAAGAATGAAAAACAACACCACTAGATTTGATTTACTTATGATGGCGTGGCGTGCCTAAGAGACGGTTATATGGAAAGCCTAGGATAATCCAGGCCCAGATCCTGGGAAACAAAATAAGTGCATCCCTAATTCCACATACAGAATATTTAAATGTAGACACATTCCACCTGATTGATTGCTCTATTGAGTTTGTTGCATTTATTTGTTGCTGGCAGCATTAGGAACCCTAAAGTTACTAACTTTGAATTTTCCCACCAAGTAAATTATTCATTGGTACTGTGAGGTACACTCAAGTATAACCCACTCAGTGGAGCTAAACCCATTACAAGGACTGGGGGAATCTGAGTCTGGGCATAGCCTTTCAACAGAACTGGGAAATTATACCATTTATAATGTCACCCTGGGAGATAGAAGCTTATTTCATTCATTTATTCAACTAATGTGTACTGCATCCATGATATGTGCCAAGCATTGTTCTAGGTGCCGGATATACAGTGATAAATAAGATAAGACATTGTTCCTGCTCGAAGTCTAATTAGGGAGACTGACAAGCAGGCAGTCTGTTTATGATTGAGGAAGGTCAGATTGCTCTGTGAGAATGTAGGAGAGGCACCTGACCCACACTTGGGGGTCAGGGGAAGCCTTCTCTGAGGAGGTGTCATAAATGTCATAAAGTGAAGAATAAGTAGAAATCAGCCAAGAAAGAAAGTCTCAAGAAATAAGACTGTAGCAGGATCTGGATTATACAAACCAAAAAAACCCATTGTCAAGTCAATGCTGACCCATAGCAAAGCTACAGGACAGAGTAGAACTGCCCCATAGTGTTTCCAAGGAGCGGCTGGTGAATTCCAACTGCTGACCTTTTGGTTAGTAGCTGTAGCACACCGTAGTTCTTAACTGCTGCGCCACCAGGGCCCCAGATTATACAAGACCTTATAGATCACATGAAAGATTTCAGGAAATTTCTTGAAAAATATGGGGAGTCTGGAAGGATTTAAGCAAAAACAAGGTAAGATCAGACGTGTGTTCTAAAAAGATCACTCTGGTTGTAATGTGAAGAATGCATTCCGTAGGAGGCACCAAAATTCAGATGCAAAATTACAAAGGACACCTTATTTTCACCATGTGTTTGTAAAAATCATTCAGACAGAAATGGTCCAAGTGGGGGGAATTTGCAGTAAAGGTGGCATCAACACTCCATGGAAAACCCAGTGTCCAAAACATGGACAAAAATAATAATACACAAGAATGAGACCCCAGGTTATGATTTCCACTTAGCTTTTGAAAGGTAATGAATGTGGATATTTAAACTGACACTGACACTCCTCAGGAGAACAAGAGACAAAGAAACGTTGATCTCCCATAAAGCTTGTGGTATTACTTTAAATTACCTGCATTCATAAGGTCGACCCGTTCTCCCAGCTATTGGCTATCTAGAGTCATGTAAGTTCCTTGTTCTGCTACAAGGTGGCATTTTTGAATGTTGGTGACTGTCTTAGTCATCTAGTGCCGCTATAACAGGAATACCACAAGTGGATGGCTTTAACAAAGAGAAGTATATTCTCTCACAGTCTAGTAGGCTACAAGCCTGAATTCAGGGCGTCAGCTTCAGGGGGACGCTTCATCTGTCGGCTCTGGAGGAAGGCCCGTGCCATCAGTCTTCCCTTGGTCTGGGAACTTCTCTGCGCAGGAAGCCCAGGTGCGAAGAAGGTGCTCTGCTCCCGGCACTGCTCTCTTGGTGGTATGAGGTTCCCCTGCGGCTCTGTTCGCATCTCTCTTCTATATCTCAAAAGAGGCTGGCTTAAGACACTATCTAATCTTGTAGACCTCATCAGTATAACTGCTGCTAATCCATCTTATTACGTCATAGTGACAGAGTTTACAACACATAAGGAAATCACATCGGATTACGGAATGTTACCCAATCATACGATACTGAGAATCGTGACCCAGCCAAGTTGACAGATATTTCTGGGGACACAATTCAGTCCATGACAGTGACTATTCCACAGCAGTATTTCAGAGGAACAGACTCGTCTTGATCTGATTAAGATCTTCGTTATCAAAATGGATAAGTTTGCAATGAATTATTAAATATCCATCAGAACAATAAAATTTTAAAAATAGAAATTAGACGTCACCTGCCATTTATGTTGCTCTTTTAATCCTGCCTCCTGAGTACCTCTGATAGCAGGAGTTTGTGAGCGTTTGGGTTCCCAGTACCCAGCCCAGTGCCTAGCATGGAGAAGGAGCTAAGTAAGCGTTTGTTGAACTCAAGTGAACTGAACTCTAATATTATATACTTCATAAACGTGGGCTTTTGCTCTCCAAACTTAGTGTACAGTCTCTTCCTCTGAAGTTTCCTGGCTTTGAAATTCCTCTCCTCTCTCAGATTTACAACTTGGCCCTCTAGTGAGTTTCTCTGGGTTTATCATTTGCTTTTCATGATTAGTGGAGCCCTGGTGGTGTAGCAGTGTTAAGAGCTCAGCTGCTAACCAAAAGGTCAGCAGTTCGAATCCACCAGCTGCTCCTTGGAAACCCTATGGGGCAGTTCTGTCCTACAGGGTCACGGTGAGTCAGAATCGACACGACAGCAATGGTTTGTGTGTGTATGTGTGTGTGTCTGTGTGCGATTAAAAGGAGCCCTGGTGGCTCAGGGGTTAAATGCTGGGCTGGAAACCAAAAGGTGGATGGTTTGAACCCACTAGCCATTCTGGGGGAGAAAAACGTGGCAGTCTGCTTTCTTAAAGATTTACACCTTTGGAAACCCTATGGGGCAGTTCTACCCTATCCTATAGGGTAGCTGTGAGTTGGAATTGACTCGATGGCAGTGGGGTTTTAGATTAAATTGAGCTCACTCAGTTAGATAGTTTGCTGGAGATTAATTGATTTTTCTATGTTTCATTTTAAATCAAACTGAAAGTAAACCGAGGGAAAACAAGCCCCTCCCCACCCCCTTTTTTTTTTGTGGTTTCCATTTGTCCACCCATATATTCGGTCCACTAAGGAGCTCTCTTGACAAGAAGAGGTTGTCCCTTAAATTTTAAAAAGAAAGGAAAGAAGGAAGGGAGGGAGGGAGGGAGAGAGAGAAGAGGAAGGAAGGAAAAAAGAAAGGGAAGAAGCAAGGGGGGAAAAAAGGAAGGAAGGAAAGCTAAGACAAGACAGCAAAAAAAAAAAAAAAAAAAAAAAACCTCTTGCTGTCGAGTTGATTCCGACTCAGACAAGACACTAGAGACTCGTAATCTCCAAACTTTGCTTCCCTTGGTTGGGTGGTATATGGATGATATTTTTGTTAATTGTTATTAGCTGCCTTCGAGTCAGCTCCAACTCAGGGTGCCCTTATGTATAATAGAACAAAACATTCCTTGGTGCTGCACCATCCTCACAATTGTTGGAACTTTGAGCCCACTGTTGCAGCTATTGTGTCTTGTGAGTAATGTAAGTACCAAGAATTCTGCCTTATGAGTGATATATGTACCAAGTATTCTGCCTTGCCCCCTTACAGAAAGCATTGGTGAAAGCCAGTTTTATAATTTTGGATCTACTTACTAGCTATGTCATATTGGGCAAATCACTTCTCTGGGTTTCACTTTTCTTTTTTTTTAATTTGTTTTTACTGTTGTGCTTTAAGTGAAAGTTTACAATTCAAGTTAGTTTCTCAAACAAAAATTTATACATACATTGTTTTGTGATCCTACTTGCTCTTCCTATACTGTGACAGCACACTCTTCCTTTCTACCGTGGGTTTCCTATGTCCATTCAACCAGCTCTTGACCCTCTCTGCCTTCTCATCTTGCCTCTGGACAGGAGCTGCCCGTTTAGTCTCATGTATCTACCTGAGCTAAGAAGCACACTCTTCACGAGTATCATTTTATGTCCCATAGTCTAGTCTAATATTCGTCTGAAGAGTTGGCCTCGGGAATGGTTTTAGTTTTGGGCTAACAGAGAGCCCAGGGCCACGTCTTCCAGGGTCCTTCCAGTCTCAATCAAACCATTAAGTCTGATCTTTTTACTAGAATTTGAGTTCTGCACCCCACTTTTCTCCTGCTCCGTCAGGGACTCTCTGTTGTGTTCCCTGTCAGGGCGGTCATTGCTGGTAGCCGGGCGCCATCTAGTTTTTCTGGTCTCAGGCTGATGAAGTCTCTGGTTTATGTGGCCCTTTCTGTCTCTTGGGCTAGTACTTTCCTTGTGTCTTTGGTGTTCTTCATTTTCCTTTACTCCAGGTGGGTTGGGACCAATTGATGCATCTTAGATGGCTGCTGGCTAGCTTTTAAGACCCCAGATGCCACTCACCAAAGTGGGATATAGAACAGTTTCTTAAATGTTATGCCACTAGATAGTACACAAGTTTTGTCTTAGGTGAAGGGAAGGACAGCACACACTACAGGGGAAGTCAGCACAACTGGACTAAACCAAAGCTAAGAAGTTTCCTGAATACAGTCAAACACTTTGAGGGACAGAGTAGCAGGGGTAGGGATCTTGGGACCATGCTTTCAGGGGACATCTAGGTCAACTGGCATAACAAAGCTTATTAAGAAAACGTTCTGCATTCTACTTCGTGAGTGATGTCTGGGGTCTTAAAAGCTTGCAAGTGCATCTAAGATACAACAATTGGTCCCAACCACCTGGAGTAAAGGAGAATGAAGAACACCAAAGACACAAGGAAAGTATTAGCCCAAGAGACAGAAAGGGCCACATAAACCAGAGACTTCATCACCCTGAAACCAGAAGAACTAGATGGTGCCTGGCTACCACCAATGACTGCCCTGACAGGGAATACAACAGAGAGTCCCTGATAGAGCAGGAGAAAGGTGGGGTGCAGAACTCAAATTCTAGTAAGAAGACCAGACTTAATGGTCTGACTGAGACTGGAGGAACCCCAGAAAGCATGGCTCCCAGATTCTCTATCAGCCCAGAATTAAAACAGTTTCTGAGGCCAACTCTTCAGACAGGGATTGGACTGGATTGTGGGACATAAAGGGATACTCGTGAGGGGTGTGCCTCTTAGCTCAAGTAGATACAAGAGACTCAACGCACAGCTTCTTTCCGGAGGTGACATGGGAAGGCAGAGAGGGTTAGGAGCTGCTTGAATGGACATGGGTAATCAAGTATGGAAAGAAGAAATGTGCTGTCACACTATGGGAAGAGCAATTAGGGTCACATAACATACAATGTATGTATAAATTTTTGTATGGGAGACTAACTTGAAATGTAAACTTCATCTAAACTACAACAATAAAAAAAACCAAACATCGTGATGCCGATTGACCTAGATGTCCCCTGAACGCATGGTCCCCAGACCCCCGCCCCTGCTACTCTGTCCCTCAAAGTGTTTGGTTGAATTCAGGAAACTTCTTAGCTTTGGTTTAGTCCAGTTGTGCTGACTTCCCCTGTAGTGTATGCAGTCCTTCCCGTCACCTGAGATAATTCTTGTCTACTTTCTAGTTAGTGAATACCCCTCTCCCTCCCTCCCCACCCTCGTAACCATCAAAGAATGTTGTCTTCTGTGTTTAAACCTTTTCTTGGGTTCTTATAATCGTGGTCTTATACAATATTTTCCTTGCAACTAAGTTCACTCAGCATAATACCTTCCAGATTCCTCCACGTTATAAGATGTTTTACGGATTCATCGTTGTTCTTCCTGGGAAGGAAGTCAGTTGTAGCCAGCAAACAGTCACGAAGGTCTGAGAATTAAGAGAGGGTAAGCATGTGGGGTGTGGAGGAGGCGGACAGAGGGGAGGGATTCAACAAGTAAATAGATTCAAAACTACTTGAGAGAAGACAAAATACTGCAGAGGCTGATGATGTTCAACGGGTTGCTCATGGTAGAACTTTCTTTCCTCGGCTTTTAAGACCTGTCATCCTGATGCCGCCATTCTGACCCCTTCTTGGTCCTCCTTCTCAGTCCACCCAGGAATGATGAGCAGAACTTGGGTGGCAAGGCACATTACTGACATGAATCCTTGAAAGAAACCCAGAAATGGTGTGTTGTCTTATCTTTCTTCCATCATTTTATCTCCCTTCCTTCTTCCTTCTCTTTTTTCCTTCCTTCTTCCCTCCATCCCTCCATCCCTCCATTCCTTCTTTTTAAAATTCAAGGGACAACCTCTTCTTGTCAAGAGAGCTCCTTAGTGGACCGAATATATGGGTGGACAAATGGAAACCAAAAAAAAAAAGGGGGGTGGGGAGGGGCTTGTTTTCCCTCGGTTTACTTTCAGTTTGATTTAAAATGAAACATAGAAAAATCAATTAATCTCCAGCAAACTATCTAACTGAGTGAGCTCAATTTAATCTAAAAACCCACTGCCATCGAGTCAATTCCAACTCACAGCTACCCTATAGGATAGGGTAGAACTGCCCCATAGGGTTTCCAAAGGTGTAAATCTTTAAGAAAGCAGACTGCCACGTTTTTCTCCCCCAGAATGGCTAGTGGGTTCAAACCATCCACCTTTTGGTTTCCAGCCCAGCATTTAACCCCTGAGCCACCAGGGCTCCTTTTAATCGCACACAGACACACACACATACACACACAAACCATTGCTGTCGTGTCGATTCTGACTCACCGTGACCCTGTAGGACAGAACTGCCCCATAGGGTTTCCAAGGAGCAGCTGGTGGATTCGAACTGCTGACCTTTTGGTTAGCAGCTGAGCTCTTAACACTGCTACACCACCAGGGCTCCACTAATCATGAAAAGCAAATGATAAACCCAGAGAAACTCACTAGAGGGCCAAGTTGTAAATCTGAGAGAGGAGAGGAATTTCAAAGCCAGGAAACTTCAGAGGAAGAGACTGTACACTAAGTTTGGAGAGCAAAAGCCCACGTTTATGAAGTATATAATATTAGAGTTCAGTTCACTTGAGTTCAACAAACGCTTACTTAGCTCCTTCTCCATGCTAGGCACTGGGCTGGGTACTGGGAACCCAAACGCTCACAAACTCCTGCTATCAGAGGTACTCAGGAGGCAGGATTAAAAGAGCAACATAAATGGCAGGTGACGTCTAATTTCTATTTTTAAAATTTTATTGTTCTGATGGATATTTAATAATTCATTGCAAACTTATCCATTTTGATAACGAAGATCTTAATCAGATCAAGACGAGTCTGTTCCTCTGAAATACTGCTGTGGAATAGTCACTGTCATGGACTGAATTGTGTCCCCAGAAATATCTGTCAACTTGGCTGGGTCACGATTCTCAGTATCGTATGATTGGGTAACATTCCGTAATCCGATGTGATTTCCTTATGTGTTGTAAACTCTGTCACTATGACGTAATAAGATGGATTAGCAGCAGTTATACTGATGAGGTCTACAAGATTAGATAGTGTCTTAAGCCAGCCTCTTTTGAGATATAGAAGAGAGATGCGAACAGAGCCGCAGGGGAACCTCATACCACCAAGAGAGCAGTGCCGGGAGCAGAGCACCTTCTTCGCACCTGGGCTTCCTGCGCAGAGAAGTTCCCAGACCAAGGGAAGACTGATGGCACGGGCCTTCCTCCAGAGCCGACAGATGAAGCGTCCCCCTGAAGCTGACGCCCTGAATTCAGGCTTGTAGCCTACTAGACTGTGAGAGAATATACTTCTCTTTGTTAAAGCCATCCACTTGTGGTATTCCTGTTATAGCGGCACTAGATGACTAAGACAGTCACCAACATTCAAAAATGCCACCTTGTAGCAGAACAAGGAACTTACATGACTCTAGATAGCCAATAGCTGGGAGAACGGGTCGACCTTATGAATGCAGGTAATTTAAAGTAATACCACAAGCTTTATGGGAGATCAACGTTTCTTTGTCTCTTGTTCTCCTGAGGAGTGTCAGTGTCAGTTTAAATATCCACATTCATTACCTTTCAAAAGCTAAGTGGAAATCATAACCTGGGGTCTCATTCTTGTGTATTATTATTTTTGTCCATGTTTTGGACACTGGGTTTTCCATGGAGTGTTGATGCCACCTTTACTGCAAATTCCCCCCACTTGGACCATTTCTGTCTGAATGATTTTTACAAACACATGGTGAAAATAAGGTGTCCTTTGTAATTTTGCATCTGAATTTTGGTGCCTCCTACGGAATGCATTCTTCACATTACAACCAGAGTGATCTTTTTAGAACACACGTCTGATCTTACCTTGTTTTTGCTTAAATCCTTCCAGACTCCCCATATTTTTCAAGAAATTTCCTGAAATCTTTCATGTGATCTATAAGGTCTTGTATAATCTGGGGCCCTGGTGGCGCAGCAGTTAAGAACTACGGTGTGCTACAGCTACTAACCAAAAGGTCAGCAGTTGGAATTCACCAGCCGCTCCTTGGAAACACTATGGGGCAGTTCTACTCTGTCCTGTAGCTTTGCTATGGGTCAGCATTGACTTGACAATGGGTTTTTTTGGTTTGTATAATCCAGATCCTGCTACAGTCTTATTTCTTGAGACTTTCTTTCTTGGCTGATTTCTACTTATTCTTCACTTTATGACATTTATGACACCTCCTCAGAGAAGGCTTCCCCTGACCCCCAAGTGTGGGTCAGGTGCCTCTCCTACATTCTCACAGAGCAATCTGACCTTCCTCAATCATAAACAGACTGCCTGCTTGTCAGTCTCCCTAATTAGACTTCGAGCAGGAACAATGTCTTATCTTATTTATCACTGTATATCCGGCACCTAGAACAATGCTTGGCACATATCATGGATGCAGTACACATTAGTTGAATAAATGAATGAAATAAGCTTCTATCTCCCAGGGTGACATTATAAATGGTATAATTTCCCAGTTCTGTTGAAAGGCTATGCCCAGACTCAGATTCCCCCAGTCCTTGTAATGGGTTTAGCTCCACTGAGTGGGTTATACTTGAGTGTACCTCACAGTACCAATGAATAATTTACTTGGTGGGAAAATTCAAAGTTAGTAACTTTAGGGTTCCTAATGCTGCCAGCAACAAATAAATGCAACAAACTCAATAGAGCAATCAATCAGGTGGAATGTGTCTACATTTAAATATTCTGTATGTGGAATTAGGGATGCACTTATTTTGTTTCCCAGGATCTGGGCCTGGATTATCCTAGGCTTTCCATATAACCGTCTCTTAGGCACGCCACGCCATCATAAGTAAATCAAATCTAGTGGTGTTGTTTTTCATTCTTTATTTACTAATAAATAACCCTGATGGTAGAAAAAGAGCCAAAAATAGTTCAGAAAAGCTTATGTCCTAATATAGAACCAGAATAGTTTTCTCTCATCTCCTCTTCTATCTCTCACCCACATACATACATGCATACCCACACCTGATAGAAGGAACAGTTAACAGAGCTGACTTTTCTAACTTAATAGAAAGCTACTCACCTAATAAGCTCCAAAGATCTTGCTCCCTTTTTTTTGCCATTTCCTCCTGAATGTCACACAGCACATGTTCAATCTTCATAACCACCTCAATGAGGTCAGCTCGGGCTCCTTTAATCTCTAACTTTGCCTTTCCTGAATCGATAATCTCTGAGATGGAGACACTTGAGGTTTTCTGAAGCCGAGACAAAACGTCATGTTCCTTTGTCCCAAGGTAGAGGATGTGATTATTCTCAATGACGTGGTGCCCCTGGAGGGTCACAGCCTGTGGATCCATGCTTCCGCCTCCCTCATCTCTTCCTTGTTGGATCCCATCAGACTGATGGCAGGAGAGTTAGCTTTGAGCCCATTTTCTCTTTTCTCCTCTCTAGCCCACGGGGAGACTGGAGAAATTATCATAAGCAATCACAGAAGTCAGGTTTTAAAACAGTGCAGAAGAAAACGCTATAACCAATGCTTACCTTGAGGCTACTGTCACCACTGTCAGCAATTAACACCCAAAACCCAAACCCATTGCCACTGAGTTGGTTCCGACTCATAGCCACCCTATAGGACAGAGTAGAAGTGCCCCGTAGGGTTTCCAAGGAGTGGCTGGTGGATTGGAACTGTCGACCTTTGGTTAGCAGCCAAATACTTAACCAGTGTGCGACCAGGGCCCCGTAAGAACTTATATTACTTTTTAGGAAGAAATAAAAACAAGACATGGTGATCATTCACTTATTCATAATTAGCAAGACAGATGAATTGTTCTCCTAGACAACTGAATTATTGGGATCACTAAAGGATACCCTTCTAGCACCAAAATATATTTAATTTTAAGTTTTAGTTAAATACCCATTGCCATCGAGTTGATTCCGACTCATAGCCACTCTAAAGGACAGAGTAGAAGTTCCCTGTAGGGTTTCCAAGGAGTGGCTGGTGGATTGGAACTGCTGACATTTTCGTTAGCAGCCAAGTTCTTTAATAGTGCACCAAATGGAGCCCTGGTGGCACAGTGGTTAAGAGTTTGGCTGCTAAACAAAAGGTCGACAGTTTGGTTTTTATTAGTTAAATACAAAGAAGCCCTGGTGGTACAGTGGTTAAGAGCTTGACTACTTACTGAATGGTTAACATGCAACAGCTTCATGGGACAAAACATCTGGGAATCTGTTCCCATAAAGATTACAGCCTAGAAAACCCTATGAGGTAGTTCTACTCTGTTACATAGGGTCACTATGAGTCAAAATCGACTTGACAGCACACAACAACAACGTTGGTTAAATGTTTCCAGTGGAAATTCACTTCCCTGACTTCCTAAGCAGTTTAACCTTTCCTTGATGATCTGAGGTCATCTTTATTAATGTCAATGATTGTCTGTGCTATGATTCCTTTAGAGATGTCCTCAAGAATGCCTGAAGTAAATGGTGCTGTTTGCCCCCATTGTTCAGATTAATGACATACAGACATTTACACGCTCCTTTCCTATATCATCCTCACCTAAAACACCATTTCTCTGGCTAGCCTAGATTCCTTGCAGTCCCCCAAATACACGCTACATTGATTTGTTCCTTTGAGTTTTCCTCATCCTGGGTACCCAATCCCGCCAACTCTGGACATTGATCATCTTGCCATTGTCAAACCCAGCTAGGAAACCCTGGTGGCGTTGTAGGTAAGAGCTATGGCTGCTAACCAAAAGGTTAGCAGGTGGAATCCTCTAGGCACTCCTTGGAAACCCTATGGGGCAGTTTTACTCTGTCCTTTAGCATCGCTATGAAAGCCCATCTTAGAATAATCTCATCCATGAAACCGTTCTTGGTCCCTTCCAGTCAAGAGGAGTCTCCCACTCCTCTGAGATACCTGGGGAGTTTGTCATTCTCTCATTTATCATTATCCCCTGGCACTTGTTTAATGCTTTGCCATTTCCAGAAAACGTTTGCACATAGAATCTTCAATGATCCTAACAATAGTCTGTTATCATTTTATACAGGAATAAACAGGCTCATAAGAGGCACAATCCCAGACCAGAACTCTTTAAAGTTCCCCCTTCACTTCCAGCACTGCTTGACAACTGACCATCCATGGGTGAATTCTTTTATTAAAGAGTAGATGCAAATCATTTTGACCCTAATGGGAAATGTCCCAACAGTTTCTATTGCTTGTTGAATGCCTAGCGTTCTTAACAGCATGGAATACTGTGAATTAAAAGACTACTTCTGAAGTTCGTATCTTAGATGTCATGAAGCAATTCCATCTCAGTACACTCAAATTCCATTAAACGAGTGGAGTCATGAGACTAAGTTAATCCTTCACCAGCCTCCAACACCCAGGACTGATCTAAACCAGTGATCCCTGAACCTGGCTCAGCAGCTAAATTGCTGAGGAGTATTCACACATATGCATGCTTGGCCCAGGTCCAAAGTTCCTGAATCAGAATCTCTAGAGCTGGGGCCTATATATATGTTTGTTTGTTTTGTTTTTTAAAGTTTCCATCATGATTCCAATGGTTAGTCCAGCTTGGGAAAACTGCGTTAACCCATTTATCTGGATATGTTTTCTATAATTACTAATGAGTAATCCAATTCATATGTTCAAAGCAGAAAGGGCAGAACTTTTTCTTAGAAAAAAATTATAGGCATCTCTTCATTTCATTTGTCAGTGTGCTACCCACTCTGGATTACCTACTGCAACTTAGCTTCTCTGTTCATCTCATGAAACTGGACTGAGCAAGAATAGAATCACGGTCAGGTAGAGAGCAGGTTGGTATCTGAACAGGTGCACAACTAAATACATTTGGCTTATTTACTCTTCTTTTCCCTTCCATTAGTTCAGATGATCAAGAGTAGACTCTTGGTGGGAGACTATTTCTAGGCTCATGAATTTCTTACCACTATAATTGTTGAAACCCAACAACATGGACTTATTCTTTGCCATTTCAGCACTGAAAGCCTATAAGAAGCAAAACAACAGAGAGGCATAAGTGGGCTTTTCATCCCTTGTCATCAAAGTCCCTCTCTCTACCTGCACACACCATACCTGACCTCATGCCCTTTGTTGGTCCCCATTCTCCCTGCCACAAACCTAAAGCAGCTAATATGGTTTGAATTGTGTCCCCACAAAAATATGTGTTGTAAATCCTAAACTCTATGTGGAGCCCAGGTGGCACAGTGGGTGAGAGCTCCACTGCTAACCAAAAGGTTGGCAGTTCCAATCCACCAGCCGCTCCTTGGAAACCCTATGGGCAGTTCTACTCTGTCCTGTAGGGTCACTATGAGTCAGAATCTACTCGGTGGTAATAGGTTTGGTTTCGGGTTTTATGCCTGTGGTTATAATCCCATTTGGGAATGGGTTGTCTTTGTCATGTTAACGAGGCAGCATTAGTGTAGGGTGTGTGTTGAGTCAATCTCTTCCAAGATATGAAAAGAGCAGAAAAGGACAAGAAAGAAGGCAGAGATGGGGGAAGAGAGATGGGGTAACATAGATGCCAAGACACATGGAGATCTCCAAGGAACCAGGAAGCAGACACTGAAGAGACAAGGACCTTACTCAAGACTGGACAGAGAGAGAAAGCCTTCCCCTAGAGCCAGCACCATGAATTTGGACTCCTAGCCTCCTAAACTGAGAAAATAGATTTGTTTCTTAAAGCCATCCACTTGTGGTATTTCTGTTATAGCAGCACTAGATAACTAAGACAGCAGCCATTGGGAAAGTCCTGGGGAACAGCAAGTACACTACCACTGTTAGACCATGTAGGGGAAACAAGTATAGGAAAAACAAAAAGCCAAAATGTGAAATATAAATAAGGGAATGTATATTCCAAGGTAAAATATAATCCTTCATCTGTTCAACAGCTTTTAATGCCCTGCTTATTACAGGTTAGGCACTGAACTAGGAGCTCTGGATCTATCATCAAAGAAGACAACTATAGGCAGATGCTCTTGTCATTAACAATACACAAGTTATTTTAAAAAGTTATACACATACATATCAAACTTTATTCATGGATTGAATAAATGATCTGTTTTATATGAGTTAATTTCTGTAAAGTGCTTAGAACTTGCCTGGTACATGGTAAGCATTTCATGTATGTCAACTATTGTTATAATTATCATTATATGACCATCTGTAGACAAAGTGTTGTGCATATGCTCATGTAGATCGTTTAAGGTAGCATCTATTTGAAATAGCTCATTTCTCCTAGGGCTTGGACCAGTGTCTTCTTTGTTCAAAGTTGATACAAGTGGTACTAACTACTTCGTTGAAATGATGGGAAATAATGAGACAAAGACTAGGTTATGCTGTTTCTGAACTTTAACAAGGACGTTCCCAATCTGTAGGACATTTTCTTCATAAACTGTATTTGCAGTTTCTTATTTCCAGAAAAAAAAATTCCTCACCTTTACCATATTCAGTACCTGGAGGTCACAGTAGGGCCCTGCTCTCCCCTTTCCCTCCAAGAACTTGGAAATAAATTAGATAACTTTGTTGTTGTTGTTAGGTGCCCTCCAGGTGACTGGGGATTAATAGTCTAGTAAGAGTTGCCATGTGCAGTAGATAAAAACCAGCTCAATCCAGAAGCTACTTCGAAAAAAGTCAGGATGTGTTGCAAGGTTAGAAATCAGTAGGCAAAGCTTTTGAAATGAATGTGAAAGAAAGTGTTAACTTAATCAGTAGGGATAACATAAAGAAAGAATGTGTGGATAAGAAGCAGATGGTCTGCACAGAGTATGGAAACGTGGACCCAGTGGCAAGAGTTCGGCAGTGTTTTTCCAGCTCTGTCCAGAAGTGAGCAACACCTGTCCTGAGGGATGTCAGCGGTGTGTTCCTAGGGAAGTGTTCCCTATTCTGGGGCACGAAGCCTGGCACAAGGAAGATATACAATAAATACTAGTTGAATAACCAAGCGAATGACTATCCATCACTCTTTATAGACACTCAGCTCCACCCAGGACCCTTATCTTCATGAAACACTGGAGAACACAAGGATTTCAGTCAGATGGGGAGCTAGTTACTCACTGCAAATTCATGAATTGGAAAATCTGAGTGTGTGAATATGAACAGCACTTTATTGGGAGTTTGGTGTAGTCGGTCTTCCTGAGTCAGATCAACTCTAGACGTCTGTCAAATCCGTTTTCTGCAATGTAGGGACCTTGCCAGTAACGCCTCTGTGAGGAACCGTGTAAACTGCCTTCTGATCTTTCTGTACAGCGTGTCCCTCATTGCAAGACTCATTTAGGAAGAACAGACACGCTCATCACAAGGCCAGAGGTGCACATATGCATGCACAGGTCATATCTCCTTGTGGACACAATTTAATATCAAGATTGAAGAGAGTCTGAGGTATATAGTGTATAATGTAGATTCTTCTGTAAGCTGGTTCTCCCTTTTGAGTTACAAAACTGAAAGATGTATTATCTCTCAAAAGCACAGGATTTGGGTCAGACAGACTCAGGTTGGAATCATGGTTTAGTCACTTGTTGTCTTAGTTATCTAGTGCTGGTGTAACAGAAATACCACAAGTGGATGGCTTTAACAAACAGAAATTTATTTTCTCACAGTTTAGGAGGCTACAAGTCTGAATTCAGAGTGCTTCAGCTTCTGCTTCCTGGTTCCTTGGAGATCTCCATGTGTCTTGGCATCTATCTTACTCCATCTCTCCTCTGCTCGTTCGTTTAATCTCTTTTATATCTCAATCAAAAGAGATTGACTCAAAATACACCCTACACCCGTCCTGCCTCATTAATATGACAAAGACAACCCATTCCTGAATGGGATTATAACCACAGGCATAGAGGCTAGGATTTACAACACATATTTTAGGGGGACATAATTCTATCCATAACACTTGACCACTTGTATGCACATGAACATCTGGGTTAATATGTGTTCTAATTTGGGGACAACAGTGGCTTCATCATGGGATTGAGAACAGCTTCTTCTTTATACAGTGCCTGGCAGACCCAATACATGGCAGCTATTCTAAGTAATGTCATCTCTTAGCCCTCAGAGTTGTGCTAAAGGGGATTGCGTTATTTGCATCCCCTCCCCCTACCCAAATCCCCCAATCATCCTGATGGCTTTGGCTCCCTCTAGGGATAACTTAGGTGTTTTTCATGGATGTGAATGAATGCTTAACTTTGAAAGTACACCGGAATTTGCAATATTGGGGGCTTGGCATCCTTTAAACATTTTCAAGTTCCTAATGTTGCTGGCAAAAAATACAATAAAACTTCAGTTAAAGGGATAGGTTATGCAACGAGGACGTTTCTACTTTAATTTTAAATTGGCATATTAATAACTTCTCAAATAAATACTCACTTCCTGGGGCCTGCAGCCTCAGGTCCCCTCAGTCTTCTCTTTAATGGTCTTGCAAGCAAACTATATCCTTACAAATGGTATTTTTTTCACTTATGATTAAGTTTCTATGATTGTGGCCACCGGAGAGTCTTAAAAGTGACATCACAGATTGGGGGTGAGGGGAACACACATATATATCCTTATATTCTTTCTCTCCCTCCATTGCAGTCCCTGCTCCCTGCTGCCTCCTACACTTGTTGGTAAGTAATTTGCTGCACACCTAGATGCAGGCCCAGACCAGGTGCTGGGGCTACAGACATGAATAAGCCATGGTCCCTGTCCTAGGGGTGCTCTCTGCCTAGACTAGCCCCCAAATACCTAGGCTCACTGTTGCCCTGACTCCCTCCCCTCCCTCCAGGGCCCTCGCCTTTGTGCCCAGTCAACCCTGGCTAAAGGCTGTTATGTTTTGTATTCTCCACAGTCCCTGGCACAGAGCTGGACTCTCAGAATATGAGTTAAAACCCTACCTGGTCTCCTGGCTCCAGTCAAGCCCATTTATTTGGTATTTGCCAATCTCTCTCTCTCTCTGAACAAGTCACTCTAACCACCCTGAAGGCGTCCCTCCTGCCAATTCATACTCATCACAATATGAGATCAGATTAAAAACTCACATCCTTAGAAGATCAACCATTGGCTAATCTTAATGAGACTGACTGAATCCTGCCCCCCAACCCCCACACAATTTACTGAGAGCCACTGATAATCAGGTTACTTCTGGCAATCAGGTTGTAGGGCAGTTTCTGGCAGGCTTCAGTGGTTAAGAGTTGGGCTGTTAACCAAAAGGTCAGCAGTTCAAATCCAACCGGCACTCTTTGGAAACCCTATGGAGCAGTTCTACTATTTATACGTTCTTTCCAAAATGTGGGAATGGTTTGTCTCCACAATTAGATTTTTCAAATAAAGAGGTTTTTTTTTTACATAAAAAGAATATAATAAGTTTTAAGTTCCTTGGGTGCCGTGGTTAAGTGCTCTGCTGCTAACCACAGGGTCAGTCATTGAAACCCACCAGGCACTGCATGGGTGAAAGACGTGGCTGTCTGCTCCACAAAGATAACAGCCTTGGACACCCTATGGGGCAGTTCTACTCTGTCCTGTAGGGTCGCTATGAATGGGAATCGACTTGACGGCAATGGGTTAGTTTTGGTTTGTTTCTTTGTTTTAGGATCAAAGATTGTTCTGTTGCCTTATGTGGTCTAAGAATAATAGCAACAGCAATAGTTACAGATACTTACATGTGCCAAACACTATTCTATGCACTTTATGTGGATTGATTCTGATAGTCTCGCAACAGACCTAAGACAGTATTATCCTCATTTTACGGTTGAGGAAACTGAGGTCCAAAAGGTAACCTGTTTGAGATCACCAAGCTAGTAAACGGCAGAGCTAGGATGCAACTCCATATGATCTGGCTCTGAAGTCCACACAATTAACCTCATTAAGATGCATTCTACAAGTTTTGGAAATAGTATATACTCAAAAAGTACTTAATTAGTAACTAACAGTTCGGGGATCCCCTTTGGTAGTGCAAGAGGATGGAAAGAAAGACTTAGTTCTGCAGTATGCGGCAGAGTAGAACTGCCCCGTAGGTTTCCAAGGAGCGCCTGGTGGATTCAAACTGCTGATCTTTTGGTTAGCAGCCGAGCTCTTAACTACTGCACCACAGGGCTTCATAGGGGAAAAGGAGCTGGGGTGTTTATCCAACTTCTACCAGTCACTGGTTGAGGGCTGCGCCGGGGGGCACCGGGCCAGCTAATGGGGGAGCGCTGGCAGAGACTGCTACCGTGAGTAATTCTTCCTAATACTCGAGCACAATTTTAATGGGATTAAAACTGATTGAGTAAAAGTAATCTACTGTATGTGGCAGACAAGATGTGCTGCTCAGATCTGCCTTCACTTTGGTGATGAAGGGGGAAAGATCATTAACTGACGGCCTCCAGCTGTCAGGACCCTCCTAACAGCTTTCGATCCAAAGTCCCACTATTATCCGGGTGGCCCCCATCAGTGCCTAAGAAAGGACATTAATGCCCAACACGGGAGTCCTCTGATGAGCAGTCCTGGGATGGTAGAAACTTTGTCAGGTTTTCATTGCATGTGATGTCTGTGCCTGCCCAGCCCTGCTTCCTCCCTTTTCCTTTCACAATAAACCTTTGCACTTCCAACTCTGTCTCAGCTTCTACTTCCTGGAGAACCCAGCCCGTGACACTGTATTTCACGGAGTCTGAGATATCGTTATTATCTGCCACTGGAAAAGGAAAAATGATGCTAATTAAACCATGGCACACCATCGATTGATGGGGGTAGTTTTATTTCAGAGATGTTAAAATGTGAAAAAATGTGCATCCTTAAATAGATGAAATGTGGAAATTAGTTACATCTTATTTGAACTACCTTTTCTAATTTGAGCCGTGTAAGAAAAGCTCTGGTGGCCTCAATTACCCAGTGGAAAAAGCAAGCTAGTAGTCAGATCTTACTGGCCTGACCTTTGGTTGAAAATCTCAATGGATCATCCCATAGGATCCAGCAGGTTCCCTTTGACACTAATAGTTGAGCAAGGGGACTATAAGTGGGTCACCACGCCTGGACAGTTTCAGCTATAAAGCTATTGTCAGAAGAGTCCCACACACTGAGGTGAAAGGTAAGGATCAGAGGGGACCCTAAGAGAACATGCCTCCTGGCGCCCCAGTGCTTCTGAAGCAGTGCCCTTTCTGAAGCATGTGCCGGGGTGTCCAGAGTTCCTGCAATAACGCACCTGAGCGCTTGTGGGGGAGACATTCACCTTCTGTATTCCCCTTTTTCCACTGGGGCAAGATCTGAGCAAAGCTTTTCTGAAACAAGAGTGAGAGTGAGGCGATCCTACCTGGCTTCTCATCAGAAGCTGCTGCTCCAGCACCCTATGAGAAACGAGAATGGTTAAAAAAAGAACTGAAACCAAATGACTGCAGATTACTGTAACAAAATAGCATAATAAACAAAAAGAACAGAAACCCTGCTAAAAGCACTAGGTTGGGGCAAAGGTGCTTTTGCATTTGTGTATCTGAAACCTTTGAAATACTAAATATTACAGAACACACTGACCCCGCCCCACTTCCCTAGGACCCGAAGCACTTCGATTCAGGATGAGATGAAGGGCTGCAGTTTAACAATGTCCAAAGGTCACAGAACAAAGTGATCCAAAGACTGGTGGCCGAGACTGACCTCCAATCTCCAAAGACCTGGAGAGTGTCTCTAGACAGAGGCCATGAGGACATGGACCTCATCGCCTACCCCTACCATCCACCAGTAAGGACCCACTCTCAATTGCCTATCTCACGGCACAAGCTTTAATGTGGAACTTTCAGGTTTAACAATCGAGGTGCCTCTTCTCTAGTCCCTTGTTTATATTCCTCCCCTTCACGCTCCTTCTCCATCCTGCAGAAGCCAAATTTGTGAATGAGTGGACAGAATCAATAGCATACTGAGATGATTTTTAAAAAATGACCCATCCTCATGTTGACACTGTTGATTAGATTAGCATATTCCTGATTTACTATTTCCCACATGGTGCAACTGAAACACAGCAAGGAGGAAACTTCTGTTGGGCTATTAAGCCCAAATGAGAATGCCAGGTGTAACCGAAACTGCCATATTTCTCGCTGTTATAGGAAGAACTATTCATGTGCTGATTCAGGTTTATGATTTACATACCTTTATGCTTTTTACCATGGAGGAGTTCATCCTCCAGGTTCCTAGGGTCTTCTAATGTCTGTACTTCCTTTTGCGTTTCTGAGTGTAGACTGATGTTCCCAGATATGGCAGCGCACTTCTAGGAACGAACAGAAAGGATGCAATCTCCACCTGGGCTGTCCAGTGTGGGCCACTAGGCACGTGTAGCTACTGAGCATTGGAATGTGGCTGGTCCGAACTCAGATGTGATGTAAGTGCCAGATTCACACTGGATTGCAAAGACTTACCATGGCAAAGAGATTAAAATTTTCATTAATAAGTTTTTTTTCAATTAATACGTTTTTAACACTGATTACATGTGGAAATGATTACATTTTGGATGTACTGAGTTAAATAACACATAATTAAAATTATTTTCACCTGTTTCTTGATACCTTTTAAAACATAGCTAGTAAAATATTTTAAATTACATATGCGGTTGGCATTTGCAGCTCCTGTTATATTTCTATTAGGCTGTGCTCATTTAGATCCTTCCTCCCTGTCCCATCTCATCTGCTCCCAGCCCTCAGTGCTCCCTCTGTGCTTCAGACCACAGTGGTCCTTGTGCCTCAGGTGCCCCCTGCCTGCTCCACACCCCTCACCCTCCGTACCTCACCCCCAACCCTCTTATTAAGATTCTGCTTGAAGCTTCCTCTTGGAGGTCTCCCAGAGATTCTAATTCTTTATTCAGAAGTCGGCCTCCCTTTGCCGGCCCTTGAGGTCAGGGCCTCCTCTCTCATCTTTATCCCTAGTACACACAGCAGCAAGCAGTTCAGTCCTGTTGGCCAAATGAAGACAGGAGGACAGAAAAGCTCCAAGAGTCAGTTAAAGGATAAAGTTGGAGGGAGGTAACAGGTTAACATGTCATAAAAGGAGGTTACAAATTTAAATTAAAAAAAACAAATAACTTTTTTAAACCTGAATTCAGAGTGTGAACTACAGTTTAGCAGCAAACAGTAGTAATAAAAACAACAAGAGTTTAAAACAGTCAAACACAGGAGGAATTTACTTTCTTCAATTTGGGCGTCTGACCAGTGTCCATCTTGGCATGGGGAGACTTGGCCCCCGGACCCCGCTTCTCGCCCACCTCCGGCTGGAGCCTGCAGGATCTGAGACCGGAGAGTCCCAAGAAAGCGGCTCCTCCCAGCTCCCAACGACCCAGGGACCTAATCACCTGGCGGAAGGACACAGTCACAGTTGCGACAACGAAAAGAGAAAGGAGAAGAGACTTTGCCTGGAACAGGGAGGGAGTCTCCGGAAACGAAACTGAAACTCGTGGCTTAAGTCTGCGGGGCGGGATGCACCTTCGCCTCAGTCCGGCCCCATCCGTGTCCGGAGCCCCGCACAGGCCGCCCGCAAAGACACGGCCTCGGCGTCCTGCCCACCGTCCCCGCTCCTCCTGCGGGTGTCTGAGTCCGGCCCCAGGCTGCGCAGGAAGCTGGAGAGCTACTTCAGAGCCCGCGCTCCGCCGGCGGGGAGTGCAGCGTGCGGGCCGTGGGCGACAGCGCCTGGACACCTTCCTGGTGTCCAGAGAAAGGGCAGGTGAGCTGTGGGCAGCAGGGGGCGCGCCTGGGCTGGGGGTGGGTACAAGGCTGTCCTGGGCCAGCCCTGCACGTCTCCAGGTAGAACAGGTTCACGCTGACCCAGGAAATAGGGCGAGAGAAAGGATGGCACTGTCTGTGGGGGACACGAACTAGGGGCTTCAGCTGCCAAGAGACTTAGCCCGACAGCCTAGGAGAGATACCCAGTCCAGGATTTCGTTTGACCGCGCCTTATCGTCGATGCTTGTCAATATTCTCATCCCGACTCACTTTATATTTCTCAGCAGTCCTAAGAAGCTACTTCCTGCCCATGGTCACCTGTCAGCAGCTGTCCTTGTCGTTCAGGCATTCCATTTAAAAGTGGAATGCACACTGGATGACAAAGACTTCGTAGGACAAAAAGAAAGTAAATTTTTCATTAATAAATGTTTATTAATAACAACGCATAAATAAATAATAATCTTAAATAATGATTTCATTGATGTATTTTTGAGGATTACAAAAGCAATGTGTGCTCGCTATAGAAAAGAGATAAGGAATAAGAAAACCCAAATCACCTTTTATCCCACTACCTGGAGAGAAGCAATGGGAACATGTGGGTGTACTTCCTTTCAGCCCTTTTCTGTGAATGTCTGTAAAGACAAGTATATGTACAAAATTCTGAGTCTACACTTTTGATTCCTGCTTTTTTTTTTTTCACTTTATAAATGAGCATTTTTTCATGTCATTGAGATGGGAGACTGGAGATCAAGTTTCTGAAATATGACTTTTCATGAGTTAATAATATTCCATTGTCATTAAGCTTTCGTTTCTACAGTAAAACGTTAACCTGCCCACTTATGAGTTCTCAAGATCCCCCAAGTTCCCTCTCACCAGCCCTCCATACCAGGATGCAGGAGGCAGGGCCCTGATGCATGAATAAGAGGAGCACTTGAAATCTCTCCCGCTTCTCAATCTCTCTCTCTCTCTGTGTTTAATGTCTGTACTAAAGCTAAGGAGAGTGTCTTGAAAAAAGAAAAGCACCAAATTTTGGTTGAAGACAATCCTGTGAGCATTTTCTTGGAACCCACTGAAAATCCAATAGAGAAGAACATGAGTCAGAGAAATTCCCTGGTGACACCGTCAGGAGCAGGCGCGCTGTCTGATGGGAAGCATCCTGATGAAGGACATACTCCTAACGCCACGGATTCCTGTGTGTCAAAGGTGAGTGCTGAAAGGAGCTGGGCATCTTCCTGCAGCTTCCTCTCCAGACCACACCTCATCATTATTCCTCCAACAGTCGTTTGCTGAGGGCCACTATGAGGCAGGCACTGTTTAGGCATGGAGCCTGGGAGGTGAGCACAGCAGTCAAGGTCCCTGCTCTCATGTAGCTTATATTGGAGGTTGCAGTGTCCTACACAGAAAGACAGTAAGCAGGTAAACAAAGTAAAACCATTTCGGAGAGTGATATGTGCTAAGAAGAAAATAAAACGAGTTTAGCCTTAGAGACAGACAGGGTGAGAGCAAGGAAGGGGAGGATGCAGGTGATGCTACTTCTGACCAGAAGTCAGAGACAACTTTTCTGATGAGGTGACATTTGTCCTGAGACTTGAATGATGAGAAGGAGCCAGCCATGCAAAGATTCATTCAACAAATAGATATCAAATGCCTCTTGTGTGCCAGGCACTGTCACAGGAGCTGGGGATACAGCCATGACCACAGCTGACCCTGCCCTCAGGCAGATTACAGTCTACTGAGGAAACAGACAATGGTAGGAAAAAATAGACACACAGTGAAATGTCTGCAAGTGGTAAGTGCTAGGAAGAAAAGTAGAGCAGAGTAGGTGACAGGCTGCCATTTTAAGTAAGATGACAGGAAAAACCTCTCTAAGGAGGTGGCATCTGTAGAGATATGAGTGAGAGAGCAAGGTGGCTAAGTGACTGTCTGGAGGAAGAATGTTCCAGGCAGAAGGAAGCACAAATGCAAAGGCCCTGAGACAGGAGCTACATCCGGAGCTGCAGGAGCTTGAAGGAGGCCAGAGTGGGTGGAGGGCTGTGAGCATGGGAGAGAGCCATAGGAGAGGAGCTGGGAGGGGTACCCAGGAGCTGAATCTTAAGGGGATGAAGGCCATGGTAAGGATTTTGGATTTTAATTTAAATGTGAGTGGATTCATCAGATGGTTTTGAGCCAGGGGAGGGGGGGTGACCTGATGTACATTTTAAAAGGATCATTCTGGCTGCTGTATGGAGAACAGAAGGTAGGAAGGGGCTAGAGTGGAAGCATGGAGACCAGTTAGGAGCATCTGCAGAGGGCCCATGAAAGATGATAATGGCTTGGACCTGGCTTGTCCAAATGGAGCTGTGAGTAGTGGCAGGATTCAGGAAACCTGTTGATGGAAGGTCTGAGGGAAGGTTGTTGCATTCAGAGGAAATTGCATGTGCAAAGGCCTTGGGGTGGAAGAAAAATTACAAATTTTCTTTTATATTACATTCAGTTTGCCTCAGTCCTTTTCGTCCTAATCTGATACGTACGTCTTATATTGGAGCTTCTGAAGGCCAGAGCTTACAGGGCCCAGGAACATTGCATGTAGACAGTTGTTTAGTTAAAAAAAAAAAGAAAAAAAGGGAGGAGGCGTGAGAAGAAGAGAAAAAACAGTAGTAGGAAGAAAACATCCTCCTCAGATTTATGGATCCATTTCAGGCTGACAGACTTTTTTTAAGAACCACAGCAACATACCCGGAGAACACAAGGGTCTTCCTTCCACCCCACTCACTACGGTCACACAGATAGTGGCAGCTCTGGAATCCAGAAAAATGTTCATGCCCAGGCCCCACTGCAGACCAGATCCATCAGAATCTCTGGGGATGGGACGTGGGCCTTGGCGTTATTGTTCAACTCCTCAGGTGATTCTAATGAGCAGACAAGGCTGAGGCCCTCTGGACTGTAGCATGTTATATCCTCTGCAAAGATTTGTTAGAAGTTTCTCCTTTTAAGAGAAGGTATCGTGGTTATTTCTCTGGCTTCTAGCCGTTTTCCTGAAGAGAGGAATGTAGGCCTGGGATCTGAGAGATTTCATTTGTTCCTTTCAAAATTACAGATGTTTCTGGCTATAACAGCTGAGCTGAACTGTAACCTGTTCTCCAAAGAGCTGAGGAAACAGATAACCACTGTCTGCCCCAATGTCAAAACAATGGAGGGTCTCAATGGAATGGAGACAGTGTGTGGTGACTTCAGAGATATAGAAAAAATACATCAGTTCTTGAGTGAGCAACTGCTGGAAAGCGAGCAGATATATGAATCTTCCCCTTTAACACCAGAGAAGGAGCCCCTCAGTCAGCAGGACCAGAACAGCTGCTCTTCTCCTGAGCAGCAGAGCAGGAAAGAAGGAAACAACCACTGTTTTGAAGTTCCCTTGCCTTTCTTTGAATACTTCAAGTTTACTTGTCCTGATAAAATGGAGTTAATAGAGAAAAGATTTGGTGTAAACATCAAAATTCAGGCGAGTTCTTTGAATATGGTCTATTTAGACTTTACCTCAAGTCATTTTGGCGACCTAGAAGCGGCTCGTGAGTCTTTTGTCCGTGAATTTCAGAAGAGCACAGACTCTCTGAAGCAGGAGAGTGTCCTTTTAGCAGACTGTAAGCAGGCCAGTGAACTCAAACGGGCATTAAACAAGCAGTTTAAAAAGCTCCTTATAAAGGAGAGAGGAGGGGAATTGACTGTCCTTGGGCCCCAAGATGATGTTTCAGCCGCCAAACGTTTTCTTGCCCCCCAAATCTCTGGAAGTCCTGTGAAGACACGTGTGAAAGTATCAGCTCCCAATGGCATGAGGAATGGAATTGAGGTTGACACTGCTCACTATAAGCTGTTAGAAGCTGCATTACTGCAGGAGATACCAGCGATAGAGACAAAGTACAACGTTAACGCCAGGGCTTTTAGAAAAACTAATGATGCTCAGAAAACCTGCATCCTATTTGAATCCAAAGACAAGGAGGTTGATCTGTCTGCGCATGCGTGTTTACATTTCATTGATGCCTATCAACATGTCTCACGTCAGCTGATGAGAGAGGTTCTTTCCCTGAAACTTTCAGGCAAGGACAGAGAGCACTTACATGGGGCTAAGTTCCATGATGACTTTAGAGAAAAGCATCCAGATACACACATGGTGTTGATTCAAGAGTCAATGCATCTGACTGGTTTGCCAAGTCACCTTGCAAAGGCAAAGCAGTATGTCCTAGAGAGAGAGGGAATGCCTCTGTCGGCTGGACAGAAATGGAATGAGGACCATGGGACCCTCATGGACGTTGATAGTAATGATTCAGAAACAGCCTCACCTCCAGTCAAGGGCTCTGCCAGTTCTGGGGCCTCAGAAGTGGACAAGAAGGAAGAGGACACATGTGCCATCTGCATGGACACCATTACTAACAAACACGTGCTACCAAATTGCAAGCATGAATTCTGCACCCCTTGTATCAAAAAGGCCATGTCATATAAGCCAGTCTGTCCTGCGTGCCAGACCCACTACGGTGTTCTGAAAGGGAATCAGCCAGATGGAACCATGGATGTCACTCGTTCATCATCAAGACTTCCAGGTTATGAATCCTGTGGCACCCTTGTGATTACTTATAATATGAGGGGAGGCTTACAAACAGTAAGTATTTCTGAATTCCATGGGTTTCTATCCACTATGCTAGGATTACCAGGGCAAAAGAGACTGTCCTGTTGCCTATTTAGACAGTGTTTCTCAGGGAATTGTTTCCAAGGCCACGCGACAAGGGCTTGACATAGTGATAACGGTCATAAAGGCTGCTTGTAAGTCAGGTATCTTTTGTGCCTATTGCTTAAGGAAGAGAAGGGCTGGATGAGTATGAGTTAGGAAGGGGAAGTCCAGAGGATGGATAGTGTACCCGGCATGAATCTGGGGAAACAGAGATACATGAGTTATTGGGGATAGGAACAAACCTTCAATTTTTTTTTTTTTTAATTTTCTCTATCTGCAAATGACACATATATCCAGACTTTAAAATTTAGAGAGGGGAGTGTTTTCACGTGATGTTTTCTTATCTTCATACAGAAGGTTCACCCAAACCCAGGAAGGAGCTACCCTGGAACTCAGCGAATTGCATACTTGCCTGATAATGTAGAAGGAAACGAGGTTTTGAGACTGCTTCGTAGGGCCTTTGAGCAAAAGCTGATCTTCACAGTGGGGGAGTCTCGAACATTAGGAGCCTCAGATGTCATTACATGGAATGATATCCACCACAAAACGTCCAGATGGGGAGGACCAAAACTGTGAGACATCCTGAAATATAATGGTTGCTAAAAACAATTCAGAGATTGTGAAATATGGCATTTTGAGGATGTGATATTAGGAGACTTTATTTACAGCAGTGGGATTGGGTACAGTGAAGTATTTTGAGAAATTCTAATCTGGAATGATCACCCCAAATGCCATAAGATAAGTTCCCCTCATTGCTACCCTCCCAAGCACAAACTATCATACAGTCATTACAGTTTGCATTAAAGGACAGGGGGCTTCAGAACCCTAGATGAATAGTATGTAAATTAATTTAGTTTGGGGTTTCATGCTTATTTGAAGGGTAGACCCTACAAATAGGAGCCCTAGTGGAGCAGTGGTTGGTGGTTTGAACCCACCAGCTGCTCTGTGGGAGAAAGATGTGTCAGTCTGCTTCTGTAAAGATTTACAGCCTTGCAGACCCTATGGGGCAGTTCTACTCTGTCCTGTAGGGTTGCTGTGAGTTCGATTTGACTCCACAGCAATGGGCTTAGATCCTAGGAATGTTATTTACTTTGCTTTTTTAAAGATCACTCGTTCTTCTACCCTCACCGCCCATCAGTACACTGAGAATCTAAACTCACTTGGCTAATAGTACTCTAGAAAAAAGCCTTAGCTTTAAGAGGACTAAGGTGGGGAATCTGTATTACAGGCAATCCAGTTGTTCTGTATGAAATTCAGATAGAAATACTTCAGACCCTTGGTATTCAAATAGGAATACAGCCTGAGACCTTTGCAGTTCCACAAAGTTGAAAATCCTCCTATAGAATCTCATTGTTGTTCGTTGTTGTCGAGTTGGCTCTGACTCACGGCGACCTGATGTATAACAGAAGAGAAAGTTGCCCATAAAATACAGTATGTGTAGCAGATAACTTTAGAAGAGTCACTGCGTACGGTGTACTGAAAGTAAAATAAAAGCCTTGTTGAAAGATAGATCCTGGGCAGAAAGCTAGGCTCACTCACTAGCTATATGACTCAGAGGTACACATTTTTAGTCGTTATAAGTCATCAGCTTTCAGGATTGTTTGTGAATGGTTGCAACCCTGAATGTTAAATCCTCAAGTGACAAGGCTCTACTGTACAGATTCTGAAGAACCATTTGTGGTGAAGCTAAAGGATTTTCCTTTTGCAGGTATGGCTACCCTGATCCTCATTACCTGCGACGTGTCAAAGAGGAGCTGAAAGCTAAAGGAATAGAATAGGAAGATTGCTGGAAGGATGTCTTGACCCACCTTTCGAAAGATATTTGAGGAGGCAGAGTAAATACCAATGTAAAACATTAAGTTACAAACACTGTTTTAAAAATTTGATCTCAAGAAGTGGTTTGTGTAAGAGTAAGAAACTGCTAGTCTGTCATTTATGGGGTGTTACTTCTTATGGGGGATCCCTGGCGGCACAGTGGTTAAGAGCTCGGCTGCTAACCAGAAGGTCGGTGTACCAGCCCCTCCTTGGAAACTTTGTGGGGCAGTTCTACTCTGTCCTATAGGGTTGCTGTAAGCCGGAATCCACTCGATGGCAACGAGTTTACTTCTTATGGAGAACAAAAGCCCCAAAGATCTGTGTAATTTTGCTGCAGAGATGCCGTGCCTCATTCTTGTGTCGGCCCTGAAGTGGGAGGAAGGTTGCTGTGGGTCTGAAGTCATCGTCTGTACTCCTCGGTTAGACCTCTAGGTGTCAGTTGATGGTCCTCTTTTCATTGCCATCTGTGGGGCGGTCCTTTATGTTTTGTTTTCTCTTTAATCTCTTCCTGTGAAAGTGAAATCCTACTGTGAAAGGATTGAAAACAAGGCTTGGGTTGTGGACAGTTAGAGACTCACATCCCCTCCCTCCCCACGGGAAGAGAGGTGGCCAGGAGCCGAGACTGGACAAGCTTTGGTAACAATGGAACAAGGCTACTATTTTAATGACACAGAGCCTGGTATACAGTTGATGATTAATAAATTTTTTTTGCAGATTAAGTTTGTTAGCAGCCCTGCAGAGGGATATATACTCACCAAACCTTCAGCAGAGTCAGGCAGGAGGGAGAAAGCTATTTCTGGAGTCCCCTCCACTGATTTGGAAAACTGAGTTTCTTACTCAGGATCACTTGGTATCTCAGCTTTGACCGAGGCCCCTAGCAGATTCTTGCTCCCTCCCAATCCCAGTAACCTGCCATTCGGGGTGCATGTGCCCTGCCATAGTGATGCTACTCATTTCTCAGCATTTTTCCTTCTGTATATTATTGCATGTTTGTGTATACCCCGCCTCTAGTTTTAACAGATAAATAACTTACTTTCGTTCCCATAGCCTTCATCTTCACAGTAACTGTAGCCCCCTATTGTAGTTTTTCACCCCCTTACTAAGCCCAACCAAGTTATATTTTCCCGTTAAATTCTTCCTTCCTGATACTATATTTGTGGACAGAGAAAAGGCAGTGAGTTGAGCTTACTGTAAAAACTACGTGACAAGTCAGATTTTACTTTTAGATGGTTCTCCATTCCAGAAGAGAGTTATCCTAGCAGATTATCTGGTTTTCCATGTCTGTCTCCCTCCAAAACTGGGGAACAAGATGTCTTCTTCCTTTCCTATAGGTACGCATACCCACACGTATGTTTTCATTTTCTAGATGAGATATGAATAGCTAATCTTTACTGAACCCTTGTTCCGTCCCCTTTATAACAGCTTTACATCTGTGTGATTTACACAAAGGTATTCCCATGTGATTAATGAGAAGGTGGGCGCAGAGAGGGTAAGTAACTCGCAAAGGTCACAGAGCTAATCAACGGAAGTGCTGGGATGTGAACCAGGTAGTCTGGCTCCAGGGCTTCTGCACCCCACAGCCATACTGCCTCCCGCAGGAGTACTTCTCTGAGGAGCAGCTTACATGCTTCCCAGTATTCTGGGCTCCTCTCAGAAATGGATTCCTGCACAGTGCTCAAAGCTGATTTCCTCCAAGGAAGCCCTATTTGAAAAACTGAAAATTTAGAATCTTTTCCTTAGTCCGGAGAGTTGAGGAGGCTTAAAGTGAATGATATGTCATTATTTTTCTTGCTTTTTTTTTTTCAAATCAGATTATACATTCAGTTTTTGGTGATTCATTGAAGTCTTTACACTTAGGATTAATAGGTTATTTAGTATCCACAGATCTTTTAGCTAAATTTACTCCAAAAATGCGAACGTTTGAGTCCTGCTAAGTTTTGAATCTCTGATTGCAATGTATGTGCATATGCAGGTGTTCATGGCATGAGTGGTTGTGAGCATTTAGATCACTGCTTTTGCTCTTTGGAAGGTGGTATTATCTGCATCTGCTTTAAATAAAGTGAAATCCATATTAGTAACAGACTGTCTGTGTTCTTTCCTCACTCCTTTTCCCCCTTAGGTTGAGATTCTGGGTGTTTTCGACAACAGGTTAAAGTATACCGTGTGTGGACATCTTTGGCTGAATTTGTACACACGGTGTGTAGCTGTTTGCTAAGTAGTATCACAGTAGAACTTAACTGCTATAGCCTTCATAGCTACCACTTTCAGCTGTGAAAACTACATTTCTCAGTATTGTTGCTTCTTAACACAAGATAAAATAGGCTTCAGATTTCACCTCTACAGAGAGAGAAGGTATAGACGGTACTGGACCGAACTATATAGTTGCCCCTCCTTGCTCCTAGAGTTTCTGTCCCACCTCCCCAGCATCAGAGCTGGATCACCCAGATGTCTCACTGAGCACCAAAATCAGGGGCACCCTCCTCTCCGAAGAGAAAGAGGATTAAAATGTCGAGGTATTTGATGTCTCTCCTCCCCACCCCACCACCCCACACAAAAATAGCATCAAAGTAATCACTAGGAGCTTTGTTGGACTTCCTTGCACTTGTACTTTAGTAGTGTTTTTGTTTTGATTTCCATATGGGAGTAGAGCATGACTTCATTTTTTGTTGATCGGATCTGAGGCCTCTAAAAGGCAGAGCCTGAGGCAAAGATTAAGATGCAAACAATTTGTTTGGGAGGTGCAAGCCCAGGGCAGTGAAGGAAAGGACAAAAAGGGAGGAGAAGGGGAGGTAAGATGCACTGCAGTGAGATGCTACAGGTCATCACCCTGGTAGCTTCACAAGGAGCTGTGAAAAGACAGCAGCAGCTCACTCAGCAGCTTCATTTGTTCAGCCTATGAGATGTAAGGGGCCCCAGAAATCATCTCATTTGAACCCCTCGCTTTTCAGATGAGGAAACTTGAGTTTCGTTCCCTGGAAAAACAGCAGACAATGTAAAGGATGTTACGTTTATTATGCATGAAAATGTGGCCTTCTTGGCACCCTTGCCGTCTCCCTCTCCCCATCCCACATACCCATTCAGTCACCAGTCCTGCCTCTCCTTCACTGCAATCCCACTGCCCGGTTGGTGTCCTCACAGTTCTCTCCCCAGAACTACTGAAATTCCTCTAGGACTCTCTGTCCCCATCCCCCTTCCTCCTCCCACCACAAACTCCTTTTGGAAAAACAGCTCTGATCTCATCACTCTGGTGGTATGCCTTCAGTAGTCCCTGGTACGTAGAGCAGTGCTTCTCAAACTTGATCTTCTCCAGAGTCACCTAAAGGGCTCAGTAAAGCCCAGATTGCTGAGCTGAACCCCCAGAGTGTCTGACTCAGTAGGTGTTTTGGGCCCAAGATTTTGCATTCCTAACAAGTTTACGGATGATGCTGATTGATGTTGCTGGTTTGAGGATCAAATATTGAGAACTACTGGCTTAGAAAATAAAGTTCAAACTCCACAGCATGGCTATGAAGTCTTTCTGGTTCTACTTTGCTTACCTCATGTTTCTTTCTCCCCTCCAGCCCCTATGGTCCAATCACACGAGCTTTTCCAAAGCACAGTCTATGCTTTTGCTCTTCTGGCCTTTGCTCTGGGTGTTCTCTCTCAAATGGTCCCACTTCATTTCTTTTCTACTCTCAAAAATCTCTTCTTCATCCTTCAAGGTCTCACTCAGATGCCACTACTGCAAGAACTCCTCCAATGTTGTCTCCAAAGTACGATGAGTCACTGTTCCTATTCTTTATTGCTATTAACGCAGGTGTGATGTAAAACCCACTCTCCATCCTGCTTTCAGCCTTGGGAGTGGTATGGGGGCTGAGTTCTAGAGACTATACCAGACCCAGTCTTGGGCCCTCTGGTTGCTGGGTCAGCAATGCAAGGTACCAACTAGAGATTGGAGGATAGGGGGAGAGTGAGTGGGCTACTTACTCCCTGGCCATGGCTCCCATCGAGTGGCACTCTCTTATAGGCACAACTCTTAACCACGTTCAGTATGCCCCTCCCTTCCCTTCAGCCTAGAGTGGTAAGGAGGAGGGAGGCTGCTTCACTACTCCTTACTAGTTTCCCTAAACACTTTGGCAGCACCTTTGTTATCAATTCATTTATTAAACTCTCTTCAATAATCTTTTTTGCATTTATCATCTGTATTCTGGCAGGACTTTTCATGATACACCCAGCAACTGTGTACTAGACTATTGTTTCTCCCTCTTCTCACTTCTACCCTCACCCCAGAGGGAAGTGATCTTGTTTAATTCACCTTTGTAATCTTAAGACTGTGCCAGGCATATAGGGAGGGGTCTTTAATGCAAATAATTTATTTACAGTAAATGTCATCAGTGGCATCATTAGGGTTGGTGTCACCCAGTGTGGTAAATCATGGTGTCACCGCCACATGGACTTCCTCCAGTACCAGACCACACAGAATTTTTACTTTATTTTGCTTTAAGTGAAAGTTTATAATTCAAGTTAGTTTCTCACACAAATATACACACAGATTTATGTGACCCTAGTTCCTCTCCCTATAGTGTGACATCACACTCTGCCTTTCCATCCCGAAGTTCTGTGTCCCTTCAACCAGCTCCTGTCCTTTTCTGCCTTCTCATCTTGCCTCTGGACAGGAGCTTCCCATTTAGTCTCACGTATCTACTTGAACTAAGGAGCACACTCTTCACAAGTATCATTTTATGTCTTATAGTCCAGTCTCAAATTTGTCTGAAGAATTGGCCTTGGGAATTGGTTTTAGTTTTGGGCTAATAGAGCATCTGGGGGCCATGTCTTCTGGGGTCCCTCCAGTCTCAGTCAAACCATTAAGTCTGGTCTTTTTGCTAGAATTTGAGTTCTGCACTCCACTTTTCTCCTGCTCCATCAGGGACTCTCTGTTGTGTTCCCTGTCAGGGTGGTCATTGGTAGTAGCCAGGCACCATCTAGTTCTTCTGGTCTCAGGCTGATGAAGTCTCTGGTTTATGTGGCCCTTTCTATCTCTTGGGCTAATATTTTCCTTGTGTCTTTGGTGTTCTTTATTCTCTTTTGCTCCAGGTGGGTTGGGACCAACTAATGCATCTTAGATGGCTGCTTGCTAGCTTTTAAGACCCCAGATGCCACTCACCAAAGTGGGATGCAGAACTTTTTCTTAATAAACTTTTTTATGCCAATTGACCTAGATGTCCCCTGGAAAAAATCAGAAAATTTGACAAAACTAGTGACTGTAAAAACACTGGCAGCAACGAAATCATGAGCATGTGCTTGCAGCAGGTGCAGATGAAACCACATGATTTGAAGCATCACTGTAATTGGGTAAGACTGGTAGCTCTGACTGGAGCACATTAGAAGTAAACTAGCATAGAGTCTTAGCCTTGTAGCTATGTTGATACAGGTATGCTGGGCTTAGGAAAAATGTCTTTGTTGTTATAACTAACTCCAGGCATATTTTTCTTAAAAAATAATATATTTGTGCTGAAACACTGCACAAAAATTTTATAGACAGTCATTTTGCTGTCATCCCCTCTGAAGTGTCACCCCCTGACAGTGTCACCCGGTGTGGTCCACACCCCCGAACCTCTCTAGTGATGCCACTGCTTGTCAGTGTGTATAAATATTTGTGTGAGAAACTAACTTGAATTATAAAATTTCACTTAGTCTAGTGGGGTTCTTGATTCCAGCCGTGTCTTAGCAGGAACAGAAAAGGACCCAATATATTTTTTTGAAGATGCGTGTGTAGGGAAAGTGGGGTGGGGTAGGAATGGTATTCCTAGCAGAAAGGGGAATTAATACTGGCAGGGTTTTATTTGTTTGCTTTTAATGTGTCAGGCATTCTAAAAATTTTATCTCATTTTATCCTTGTGACACTGCTATAAAGTAGTTATGGGTATGGCCATTGTACAGATGCAACTGACTGGAGTTATTCAGCTAATAAACTGCAGAGCCTGGATTTTGACCCAGACTTTGTCTGACAGGAACTTGGGCCTGTTTGTAATCCCAAGACGATAACCTACAGCAGGTGTAGTTTTCATGAAAAGGAAAGCAAAAGAAGCTGAATGCACAAACCTGTGTTTGGGGAAGGACCAGCAGATCCCTCCTGATAACATGTCCAGAGTACATGAAAGGAAGTCTCCTCATCTTTGCTTCAAAGGAGCATTCTGGCTGTGCTTCTTCCAACACAAATTTTTTTGTTATTTTGGCAGTCCATGTAGGAGTACAGAAAAATAAATCAAGAGTTCTTGAGCTCTTTCTCCCTTTCTCCACCATCCTTGCCGTGTCTTTTCATGAGACCGTCAGGATCAAGAGATTCTTGGCCCAGAAACAAAAGCAGAATTGCCCCATTCCCCAATGGATTCACATGAAAACTAGGAATAAAATCAGGTACAGCTCTAAGAGGAGACATTGAGAAGAACCAACCTGGGTTGTAAGGAGTCCCACATGTGATGGCACCCAGATCTACCCTCCATCAGGTTCATTAGCCTTCTACCACGTCAAGTTGAACATTTTGCCATGATCCATACATATATTGGGAAAATTCTGGTTTTTTCCTTTGCTTTTATGCTTCTACATTAAGAGATCGAGTCACTAATAACTATGTGAGACCTTTTGTTTGGGGAAAAAAAAGAGTTCTTGAGTAATAGCATCTGAGGAGACAGCAAATCAGCAGTTGACACTGCAAGCAAGAGCCTTTCTAATCTGAGTAAAAAGAGTCTTTCCATGTTCCAACCTGGCTCACTAGAATTCTGTGCCAGGATTGGAAATTTATGGATTGAAATATGTCCCCCCAAAATATGTATTGTAAATCCTAACCTCTATGCCTGTGGTTATAATCCCATTTGAGAATGGTTGTCTTTGTTATGTTAATGAGGCAGGATTAGTGCAGGGTTTGTGTTGAGTCAATCTCTTTTGAGATATAAAAGAGATTAAATAAGCAAGCAAAAGAAGTACAGATGGGGAAGATAGATACCAAGATACATGGAGATCTTCAAGGGAACAGGAAGGAGAAGCTCAAGAGACAAGAACCTTCCTCCAGAGCTGACAGAGAGAGAAAGCATTCCTCTAGAGCCGGCATCCTGAATTCAGACTTCTATCCTCCTAAACAGTGAAAAAATAAATTTCTGTTTGTTAAAGCCAACTACTTCTGGTATTTCTGTTATAGTAGCACTAGATAACTAAGACAGGGTCCAAAGTCCAGGTCTTAACCGACTATTACTTAACTTTTCTTTGTTCTCTAAGACTATATTTCCCTCAGAAACTTCAGAGAGGGATGGTAGATTATGGTGTTCGCATTTCATATTCCAATCATGCACTTAGCTAGAAATTCGGACACCCTACTATGATAAGACATATATGTATAAACACACAATGAAATACTATGTAACCTTTCAAAATGATTTATAAGATACTTAATGACGTGGGGAAAATTATATAAATGTACTAAAAAATGAAAAATCAGGTTATTAAACAATAAGATGATCATATTTCTATACTGTATAAATAGGAAAGATAGCAGAATATCTCAGCCATTAAAATAATGTTTATAGAAAAAATTAATAACAAAGAATACTTATTGTAATGTTAGATGAAAAATGGTAGATAGAACATTGTGTAATTAGCAATTGAAAAAAACGTGTGATCTTGACTTTGTTGAACGTGAAACCTAGATTCCTGACCCACAAAGACTGTGTGGGATTAGTGGTGATTTGTTTTGTAGCATTATATAACAATGTAATTCATTTTTACCTTATTAGTTCCTCAACGCATTTGAAAACAATATTCTTGAATTCAGCTGATAAGTGTTTCTTAAAGAAACTGACACAATCCCCAGCTGTTACAGATGTACAACAGCAGCCTATCCACTTAATAGTATGGTTTAGCAAACCACCGTTTGATGTCTTAGCATATTCCAGTAAGAACAATTGACATCTTGGCCTTAAAGTGATCCATCTTATTTCTTTTCCCATAGGAAAAAGGAGTGTGCTCTTTCCTCTTCTATAGATCTGTTGTGTGTGGACAGTTGTAGTTATATAAAGTGTCATTGAATTTTCTCAGCTTCCACTTGTCACTTTGCTCAGAAGAGAGGTATGCTACAACCTGCAGCATAGCATTTTAAAAAGGCACTTTTTAGCCTTTTTACTGGGATAATTTTATCTGCATAAACAAGGCAAAGGCAAAGACAAAGAATCTGTAAAGTGTTCTTTTAATTATACGACTAAATCATATTTAACATTTCTAAAGGAGTCCCCGTGTGGCACAAACGGTTAAGCACCGAACTACTAGCCGAAAGGTTGGCAGTTTGAACCAACCCAGAGGGACCTCAGAAGGCAGGCCAGGCGATCTGCTTCTGAAAAGACACAGCCTTGAAAACCCTATGGAGCAGTTCTACTCTGCACATGCAGGGGCGCTATAAGTCTGAATCGACTCCTTGGGAGCTAACCACAACAGCAACAACGTTAGGTAGTTATGAGATACTTGGGATAAGCTTGATAATAAAAGAATACCACAAATATCTCCTGACATTGTAGATCATCTGTGACAGAGTCAAACAGTTCTGTAGGATTGCGAGGGTTCTTTGCTGGAGGGAAGTAATCCTGCACGTCCACATGTGTAAACTCCAGTAAGAACTGGAGCAACATACATATATGCTTTCTCCCATTCTTGTCTGGTGTTCAGTATGTGTCGCTGGCAGAAGAACTGGTATCAACAGCACAATAGATTCCTTTTCCCTAGGCTGCAGCTGGAAAGACAAAGACAAAAGCCTTCTAAGAACGTAGAATAACAGTTACACAATATGTAGAATCACACGCAAATCTGACAAAATTAAAAAAACAATTAAGTTCCTACCCACCAAAGCCAGTTTTTATCATTTCTAAAATTCACTCCACCTGCCCTCGGAAAGTTGCCAATCTCCTTAAGCGTGAAACACAGTGAGCTCTATGCTGACCATGACAATACTTTCTGGGCTAGTATCTTCACGCAGCACAGTAGAGCTTTTGGAAGGTTCCTGAAAATCCACTCTACCCTACCTCCATTGTACAGGAACTTCCTGTTTGGGTGGAATTGGCCTACCCAACATTTTAGGGTGGAGCCTAATTGGGTTAAAGCAATCAGGGTAATCTCAGGATGAGAACCACACACTGATTGGATCAGGTGGTCTGGGCCTAGGCCTATCAGCACATGGCATTTCCCAGCCAGGGAGGCTGGTTAAGGTGGTCCATTCAATACACAGCTCAGGACTCTTTCCAATGATTGTGGGACAGAACACAGTTTCTCTTCTGCTGGATGTGAATGAGGAAACACAGAATCCCTCATTGCTGCCAGAAGCCATCCTACAACCAGTAGGAAACTCCAGCCTTAAGATGAAGCTGACACTGTTGACCGCAAAGCCAGTTAATATTCTTTAAGCAGTTTGAGTGGATAATTTTGTGAATTACAAATGAAAGTGTCATAACATACACATTTAACCTTGGAGTCTTCTTCATTACTGCTAACGACCATGTGATTTGAAGTCTACAGAACTTGAGTAAGTCTAATTCCAATGAAAATAAACATAATAAGGTATAAAGGAAGGAAATGTGTTTTTTAAAAAAGCTTTTCATGTTAGTTCCTTCAACATTTTTTAAAAAGTAACTTTTAAATACAACATAACCTTGTCTACTTTGTAGGAAAGACAAGTCTGATTGAACTTGCCCATTACAGTGTTATATTCTGATTGTCCAGGTTGTAGCTGGACCAAGCAGGGCAGCTGCTGATTCGTGCCAGTTCAGGAACATCTCTTGGGAAGTCAGCATTTAGTGAAAACACAATACCCAGTCCAGGGACCTCTGAAAACCAGGGCACTTCCTATGCTCTTATTTCCCATTCATTGACTCCTGGTCTTTGCAAAAAGGCTACACATTTTATAGTTGGCTTCTTTTATTATCTTCAATTTTGTAAACACAGATGAAGTGAATGGTTCTGATGCCAATATGACACATAATATCTTAATTAATGGTCTAGCTAAAATATTCCATAAACCTAGACTCACTATATCTTGATATTAAAATTTCTGCTAAAATCCCATAAGAAACTGGTATATAAACATGAAGGCAAATTTCACTTATGTGTTCACTTTTCTGTTTCATTTAATGTGGTTCTTTACAATTTTTCTCTTGAAGCTTGATTGCCCTACTAAAGATACTTAAAGCCCATTGTTCTGTACCCACATTCGACTCTAAGTAGAGAAATCGCCATATACAGAAAATAGCAGGAATGCCCAGAGAACGCTTCCACATAAGGCGATGGTGCCCAAAGTTTTCCTTTTCCTTCTAATAATTTCTGGGAACTTCTAAAACACTGAAGCTAGACATCAAATTGCCATGATGACATGACTTGTATAAATATGGACAGATCGCATTAATGAGGAAAATTCCACCAGATGGTACAACATCATAGATAAAAACCAAAGGATTTCTTCCTTACAAAGAACACTGCAATTTACTCATTTTTAGTGAAATGCATACCAGACCTGGGAGAGGTACCTAGGGTACTCCTTTCCTGTTTAGAAAGTCTATCCAGGGAATTATGTTCTGGTGTCACAGTGAGGCACCTAACCCTAATCAGTAAGCTCTTTTCAAATTCCATCTTAAAAGAGTTCTTCTGGAGAAGTTTCCCACCAATAGGATATGTAGTTTCTTCAAATTGTGTTCTTTCCTTTTCCCACTGTGCATTCCCTTCAGGATCTTCTGGCCTAATGATTTTTAGTCCTAGGTCTTGGGGTCCTTTTGGAACTGCTGCTTTCTTTCCTCTGACTACAGCAGACAACACTGCAAAGTGAGTAAGTGAAGTTTTTCTTCTTGCATCTATCCCGTCCGTGCCATGAAGTTGCACAGTAGAAAACTCCCAGAGCTTGAAATCAGAAGACCTGATCAGTCTCACTCTGTTACCAGTCATGGAACATCGAACAGGTAATACTACTTCTGAGTCAGTCTTTATTTTCTTCTCTCTAAAGAGAAATTATAGTATGTGCTCAATTGATCACCTCACAGGATTTTTACAAGGATAACATACATACAAGGATAACAAGGGATGTGAAAGCACTCTAAGGAATGACAAGTTATACACAAATATTTGGTTATTATTTTAAAAGTGGAGGATCAGTGAAAAAGAGGAAGACCCTTGATGAGATGGATTGACACAGTGACTGCAACAATGGCTCAAATACAGCAATGATCGTGAGGACAGTGCTGGACCTGACAATGCTTTGTTCTGTTACCTATGGGGTCGGTATGAGTCAAAGCCAACTCAGTGGCACCTAACAACAACAACATTTGAAACACTGGTTAAGTCTGATTTTTTTTTTTTTTTTTTACATCCTTGCTATTTGCATTTGAAAAGGAAGTAAAGGCTAAAGCCAAGAGTATTTTCTTGAGAGGAAAGACTTTTAAATCTTACCGTCAAGCCACATCAAATTCTGCTACCTACTCTGCCTGTTTACAAAAAGTGACCCGGGCTAGACAGTTGACAGATGAGGAAACCAAGTCCCAGGAGGCTGAAACTCATCCAGAGTCTCAGGGAAGGTCACCATCAAAGTAAGGAACAGAATCCTGGTGTACAGACTTACAGCCCAGTGCCTCATGGAAAATAACATGGTAGCTACCTTTCCTTAAGTTTTTGCCATATGCCGGCACTTTTCTGAGCCTTTTATCACATATCTCTTTTATAAGTGTCCCTCCACTTTCCCATTTCTGGTGTTCAGGATAAATGCCTTCCCTTAGCCCTCCTTGTGTACTTGCTGTAGTCTCTTCTCCAACTATGGGATTAAAAAACAGGAATGAATCATAACTCGGCTCTCAGTCTTTGCTCTCCTACCCTTTATATTCTCTGTGATCATTATGGTTGTGTGTCATCTTGGCTGGGCCATGATTCTCAGTGGTTTGGCAGTTATGATGCAGTTTGGCAATCATATAATGATGTAATCATCTCCATGATGAGATCTGATACAATGTGATCACCTCTAAAATGGGATCTGCTGTGAGTAGCCAATCAGTTGAAAAGGAGTTTCCTTGGGGGTATGGCCTACATCCAATATAGGTGAACTTTCTGGCAAGGCTTGTGGGTTTTTGCTGTCTTTGGATCCTACGGCTGACTCCTGTTCATCTGACCTCTGGTTCTTGGGACTTGAGCCAGCAGTTTACCTGCCAATCTTGGGATTTGTCAGCTTTCGCAGCCTGTGAGCCAGAGGCCTGTTGCCTGACCTGCAGACCTTGTGTTCTCCAGCCCCTGCAGCTACGTGAGTTAGGAGAAGCCTCCAGCCTGACCCACGGACTGGAACCTTTCCAGCCTCTAGAACCACATGAGCCATTTCCTTAATATAAATCTCTCTCTCTGTATAGATATACATGTATATAGATGCTTCATTGGTTTTACTTCTCTAGAGAACCCAGCCTAAGACACCAATCATAACTAAAAATGTACAAAGAGCAGAAGATAAACTAGATGAATGGAACCTACTAAAAAACACTTATGCTCAATAGACTTCTCCAAAAGAGTAAAAAAGAACCTATAGACCAGGAAAAAATTTTCAGCTACAACAAATCCAATGTCTTAGTTTTCTAGCGCTGCTGTAACAGAAATACCACAAGTGGATGGCTTGAAAGAGAAATTTATTTCTTCACAGTAAAAAACAACAACAACAACAAAAAAAAAAAAAACCCGTTGCTGTCAAGTTGATTCTGACTCATAGAGACCCTAAAAGACAGAGCAGAACTGCCCCATAGGGTTTCCAAAGAGTGCCTGGTCAATTTGAACTGCTGATCTTTTGGTTAGCAGCCGCAGATCTTAACCACTATGCTACCAGGCTTTCCTCCTCACAGTACAGTAGGCTAAAAGTCCAAATTCAGGGCATCAACTCCAGGGGAAGGCTTTCTCTCTCTGTCAGCTCTGGAGGAAGGTCCTTGTCCTCAATCTTACCCTGGCTGAGTTGCTTCTCAGGTGAAGTACCCTGGGTTCAAAGGACGTCTTCTGCTCCAGGTGCTGCTTTCTTGGTGGTATGAGGTCCCCAATTCTGCTGGCTTCCCTTCCCTTTTATCTCTTGTAAGATAAAAGGTGGTGCAGGCCACACCCCAGGGAAAGTCCTGCCTCATTAACATAACAAAGACCACCATTCTGAAATGGGATTATAACCACAGGCATAGAGGTTAGGATTTACATCACATATTTTAGGAGGACATAATTCAGTCCATAACAGTTCCCAATCCATTGTGCAGAATTCTAGTCAGCCAGGCTGGAACATGGAAACACTCTTTTTACTCAGATTAGAAAGGCTCTTACTTGCAGTGTCAACTGCTGATTTGCTGTCTCTTCAGATGCTGTTACTCAAGAACTCTTTTTTTTCGAAACCAAAGGTCTCATATATTTATTAGTGAAACAATCTCTTAATGTGCAAGCATAAAAACAAGGAAGAAATCAGAATTTTCCCAATACATGTTCAATTGTATAGATCATGGAAAAATTTTCAACTTGATATGGAAGAAGGCTAATGAACCTGATGGAAGGTAATTCTGGGTGCCTTCACATGTGGGACTCCTTGCAGATCCAGGCTGGTTCTTCTCCAATGTTTCCTCTTGGAGTTGTACCTGATTTTATTCCCAGTTTTCATGCGAATCCATTGGGGAATGGGGCAATTCTGCTTTTGTTTCTGGGCCAGGAATCTCTTGATCCTGAAAGTCTCATGAAAAGACATGGCGAGGATGGTGGAGAAAGAGCTCAAGGACTCTTGATTTATTTTTCTGTACTCTTACATGGACTGCTAAAAGAAGTACAGCCAGAATTCTCCTTAGAAGCAAGGATAGGGAGATTTCCTCTCATGTACTTTGGACATGTTATCAGGAGGGATCAGTCCCTGGAGAAGGACATCATGTTTGGTAAAGTAGAGGATCAGCGAAAAAGAGGAAGACCCTCAACAAGATGGACTGACACAGTGGCTGCAACAATGGGCTCAAGCATAACAATGATTGTGAGGATGGCGCAGGACCAGGCAGTGTTTCCTTCTGTTGTACATTCCGCCGCTATGAGCCGGAACCCACTGGAAGGCACCTAACAATACAACAACTTAAGTAGTAAGACTCAGAAGTCTTGAGTGCAGAACACCCATATTATTTAAAGTTTTAATGGATTGGCTTTTGGAATGTTAAATAATATTTGAGAAAAAAATAAAAAGACCAAAATTCTGTAGAAAAAGATGGCCCGTGCTCGATTTACCTCGAGATCAGCAGTTACAACTCAGTGTGGTAAGCACCTCCATAAAAGAGTAAGCACTGGGAGTCTCTCGCTGCACAGGGGCCCAAGCTGGGCACTCCTGTCACCTGGCTCCTCATCAAACACCTCCCTCTGACACAGGTGCTCCCGACCCTCACCGTGCTTCCCTGATAAAAGCACCAGGAAGCAGGGCAGGCTCACGATCTCTGGTGGACCACACACTCCTCTCCTCCTGATCAGTTTGACTCTGCAAGTACAGCTGCAACTTGGTGCACATGCTCTTCAAGAGCAGAGTTGGGGCCTCAGCATTATTAGCTCAGCAGCAGGAAGGAGTCTGACACAGTCATCTTCAGCTCTGCTCCTCCAGCCTGTACTGCTGATCCTGCCCCAACCACAGGTTTCTGCATTTAGCTTCTTTTGCTTTCCTTTCCATGAAAACTGCAGCTGCTGCAGATTATGGTTTTAGGATTACAAACAGACCCAAGTTCCTGTCAGACAAATCCTGGGTCAAAATCCAGGTTCTGCAATTTATTAGCTGAATAACTCCAGTCAGTTGCATCTGTACAATGGCCATACCCATAACTACTTTATGGCAGTATCACGAGGATAAAATGAGATAAAAAATTTAGAGTGCCTGACACATTAAAAAGAAACAAATAAAACCCCGCCAGTATCAACTGCCCCTTCTGCCAGGAATCCCACTCCTACCCCACCCCACTTTGCCTACATACCCATCTTCAGAAAAATATATTGGGTCCTTTTCTGTTCCTGCTAAGACAGGGCTGGAATCAGGAGCCCCACTAGCCAAAGTGATCTGACAAGCAGTAGCATCACCAAAGCGGTTCCAGGCTGTGGACCACACCGGGTGACACTGTCAGAGTGGGTGACACCAAAATGACTGTCTATAAAATTTTTGTGCAGTGTTTCAGCACAAATTTATTACTTTTTAGAAAAATATCCCTGTAGTTAGTTATAACAACAAGGACATTTTTCACAAGCCCAGCTTACATGTATCAACATACCTACAAGGCTAAAACTCTATGCTAATTTACTTTTTGAACCTTCTAATGTCCTCCAGTCAAAGCCACCATTATTACCGAATTACAGTGATGCTTCAAATCATGTGGTTTTGAGGGGTGGGGCCAAGATGGCAGAGTATTCAGATGCTTCTGGTGGACCCTCTTACAACAAAGACCCAAAAAAACAAGTGGCAATCTGGGAGCCCTGAACATAAAAGGCAGAGTTGAGGAACCAGACTGAGTGGCAGGGGGAGGAAGAGATGGTTCCAAAGCAGCGAGGAGTTGCCAGACCTGACCCAGTGAGAGCCTGCTCCCTTCAGGCCTGAGCAACTTGGGGGTGAGCAGTCAGGCAGGCAAGTGGCGGTGCTCGGGAGGCACATTTTCCACACCAGGAGGTGCGTTCTCTGCACCAGGAGAGACCCAGTGCCAGAGAGTCTACATGGCCACCCAGAACTAGTGAGAAGCAGCCTTCTTCCGCGAAAGATAAGTATTTGCGTTTTTCCTTAGGGAAAAACTTCTCTCCCATTTACCTGCCCACTCCCTGCTCTGCACTAGGTCTAGGACTGGCTTTAGCAATTGCCAAGTCCCCTGGGCCAGAAGTAGGATCCGTCACACACCCAGAGCCATTCTCCCTGCCTTGGAGAGTGAACAAATTAACAAATGGGATAAAATAAACTGCCGGTTCCCCTAAGCCAAGAACTCAAGGTAGGCACAGCTCCTTTGCCTAAGCACAGGCATAAGAGATCCATAGACTTTGAGTGCCTTTCCCCCTGCACAGACTTGTGCAGGCCCATCTCAAGAGCATAGGCCCTCATTACCGTGGTACAACAGGATATATACCAGAACTCTAACTTCAACTGTTTCTGCTGTAAAGTGGCAGGTTCTTGACATTTGACACTGCTATGTCCATTAAGCACGGTCTTCACCTACCCACATCACCAGGCCTGAGGACTGGTGGCTCCACCCATGCCACCTACCCACCTGCGATAGGGGCCCATGAATAAGACGTGCCCCCCAGACAACAGAATTAGGTGCTCATAGTCCAGCTGCAAAACCCACCCACCTACACGCCCTAGGGAACAGGAACACGCCTTCCTTCTGGACATTCAGGGGTGGCCGTCAGCCCCCTGCTTTGCTCAGAGTGCGTACCCCTGCTGCAGCCAGATGCCTGTGCCTACACCAATCACTCATGCCTGTCTAGGACTGTGAGAGCCTACACCACACCTTTGGTGGCTATCTACCTGGGCATCTGAGTTGAATCCATACAGGAGGAGTGGGCGGACTTCTGAGCTCACAGACCTAGTAACAGATCTAACCACCTGGTGACAGGACATTAGAGCTTCAAAGTTGCCAATAATCAAACTAGCTCATATAAGCAGCCTATTTGGGCATATCAGAACAAAACAAGAAGCTAGGACACAGTAAGCAAACATAAAACAAATAAATATAATAACTTATTGATGGCTCAGAGACAACAGTCAATATCAAATTACATAAAGAGGCAATCCATGATGGCTTCAGCAAGCTCCCAAAATAGAGAATCTAGAAATTTTCCAGAGAAGAAAAATTTCTTGGAATAACCAGAGGCAGAATACAAAAGATTAATATACAGAACTCTTCAAGAAATTAGGAAAGAAATTAATCAAAATTCAGAACAGGCAATAGAGGAAATTTAAAAAATTAGAGAAGAGCATAATGACAAATTTAACAGGCTGCAAGAATCCATACAGGGACAGAAATCAGAAATCCAGAAGATTAACAATAAAATTTCAGAATTAGACAACTCAGTAGAAAGTCATAGGAGCAGAATTGAGGCAACGGAAGTCAGAATTAGTGAGATTTAAGATCAAGCAGTTGACACCAACTTATCTGGGGAAAAATCAGATAAAACTATTTAAAAAAATGAAGACACCCTAAGAATTATGTGGGACTCTATCAATAGGAATAACCTACGATCCATTGGAGTGCCAGAACGGGGGGGGGGGGGGGAAGGAGGGGGAGGGGGCGGCGAGGAGGATAACAGAAAATACAGAGAGAATTGTTGAAGGTTTGTTGGCAGAAAACTTCCCTGATATCGTCAGAGATGACAAGATATCTGTCCAAGATGCTCATCGAACCCCACATAAGGTGTATCCCAAAAGAAAGTCACCAAGATATATTATAATTAAACTTGCCAAAACCAAAGACAAAGAGAGAATTTTAACAGTGGCTAGGGATGAACAAAAAATCATCTATAAAGGAGAGTCAATAAAATTAAGCTCCGACTACTCAGCAGAAACCATGCAGGCAAGAAGGCAATGGGATGACATATATAAAGCCTTGAAGGAAACAAACTGTCAGCCAAGAATTATATACCCAGCAAAACTGTCTCTCAAACATGATGGCAAAATTAGAGCATTTTCAGATAAACAGAAGTTTAGGGAATTTGCAAAAATCAAACCAAAATTACAAGAATATGAAAGGGACTCCTCCGATTAGAAAATCAGTAACATCAGATAACAACCCAAGGCTAGAACATAGGACAACAGAGCAACCAGATCAACCCAGATCAACCCAGACGGAAGTCACAAAAATAAATCAAAGCTAAAACACTGAAAATAGGGAAACAGATGTCAATATGTAAAAGAGGACAACATTAAAACAAAAAAGAGGGGCTTAAAAAATGTAGACAGATTTTTCATGTGGAGAGGAAGTCAAGGCAATATAAAGAAATAAAAGACTGGTATAAACTTAGGGGTAAATATTAAGGTAGTCAGAAAGGAAACTAACAATCCTACATGTCAAAACAAAAAACTAGAAAAATATAAAGACTTAGCAAACACAAAATCAACAACAATGAAAAAGATGAAAAGAAAAATAAAAATGACTTAGCACAGAAAATTAAGTGGAACAAAGAAACTGAACAACACACACACACACACACACACACACACACAAAAAGAAACATCAAAATGACAGCATTAAACTCATACCTATCAAAAATTACGCTGAATGTAAATGGACTAATTGCACCAATAAAGAGACAGAGAGTGGCAGATTGGATTAAAAAAACAAGATTTGTCTATATACTGCCTACAAGAGACACACCTTAAACTTAAAGACACAAACAAACTAAAACTCAAAGGATGGAAAAAAATGTATCAAGCAAACAACACTCAAAAAAGAGCAGGAGTGGCAATATTAATCTCTCACAAAATAGAATTTAAAGTAAAATCCACCAGAAAGGATAAGGAAGGACACTATATGATTAAAGGGTTAATACACCAGGAGGACGTAACTGTAATAAATATTTATGCACCCAACTACAGGGCTCCAAAATACATAAAACAAGCTCTAACAGCACTGAAAAGAGAGATAGTCAGCTCCACAATAGTAGTAGGAAACTTCAACATACCACTTTCGGTGAAGGACAGAACATCCTGAAAGAAGCTCAACAAAGACACGGAAGAGCTACAATCAACCAACTTGATCACATAGACATATACCCAACACTCCACCCAAAAGCAGCCAAGTAGACTTTCTTTTCCAACAAACATGGAACATTCTCCAGAACAGACCACATATTAGGCCATAAAGCAAGCCTTAACAAAATCCAAAGCATCAAAATATTACAAAGCATCTTTTCTGACCATAAAGCCATAGAAGTAGAAATCAACAACAGGAAAAGCAAGGGAAAAAAAAATCAAAACATGGAAACTGAACAACACCTTGCTCAAAAACTACTCAGTTATAGAAGAAATTAAGGATGGAATAAAGAAATTCATAGAATCAAATGAGAATGAAAACACATCCTACCAGAACCTTTGGGACACAGTAAAAGCAGTGCTCAGAGGTCAGCTTATAGCAATAAATGAATACATCCAAAAAGAAGAAAGAGCCATAATCAAAACATTAACCCTACAACTGGAACAAGTAGAAAAAGAGCAGCAAAAGAAGCCCTCGGGTGCCAGAAGAAAGGAAATAATAAGAATCAGAGCAGAATTAAATGAAATAGAGAATAAAAAAAAAATTGAAAACGTTAACAAGACCAAAAGCTAGTTCTTTGAAAAGATCAACAAAATTGATAAACCATTGGCCAAACTGACAAAAGAAAAACTGGAGAGGAAGCAGATAACCCACAGAAGAAATGAGATGGGTTATATCACAATAGACCCAACTGAAATTAAAAGTATCATAACAGAATATTATGAAAATTTTACTCTAACAAATTTGAAAACCTAGAGGAAATGGACAAATTTCTAGAAACTCACTACCTATCTAAACTAACACAAACAGGGGTAGAACAACTAAATAAACCCATAACAAAAGAAGCGATTGGAAACATAACTTAAAAATTCTCAACAAAAAAAAAAAGCCCCAGCCTGGCTGGCTTCACTGGAGAATTCTACCAAATTTTCCAAGAAGAGTTAACGCCACTACTACTAAAGTATTTCAGAGCACAGAAAATGATGTAATACTCCCAAAGTCATTGTATGAAGCCAGCATAACCCTGATACCAAAACCAGGTAAAGACACCACTAAAAAAGAAAATTACAGACCAATATCCCTCATAAACGTTGACGCAAAAATCCTCAACAACCTTCTAGCCAATAAAATTCAGCAACATATCAAAAAAATAATTCACAATGATCAAGTGGGATTTATACCAGGTATCAAGGGATGGTTCAACATTAGAAGAACAATATAATCCATAACATAAATAAAACAAAAGACAAGAACCACATGATCTTATCAATCAGTGCAGAAAAGGCATTTGACAAAGTCCAACACCCATTCATGATAAAAACTCTCAACCAAATAGGAACAGAAGGGAAATCCCTCAGTATAATTAAGGGCAGTTATACAAAGCCAACAGCCAACATCATCCTGAATGGAGAGGCTTTGAAAGCATTTGCCTTGAGAATGGGAACCAAACAAGGATGCCTTTTATCACCACTCTTATTCAACATTGTGCTAGAGGTCCTAGCCAGAGCAATTAAGCTAGAAAAAGAAATAAAGGGCATCCAGATTGGTAGGGAAGAAGTCAAAGTGTCTCTATTTGCAGATGATATGATCATATACACAGAAAACCCAAAAGAATCCACAAGAAAACTACTGGAACTAATAGAAGATTTCAGCAAAGTTTCAGGATACAAGATAAACATACAAAAATCAGTTGGATTCCTTTAAACCAACAAAGAGAACCTCGAAGAGGAAATCACCAAATGAATACCGTTTACAATAGCCCCTAAGAAGATAAAATACTTAGGAATAAATCTAACCAGAGACGTAAAAGACCTATACAATGAAAACTACAAGACACTACTGCAATAATTGAAAAGAGACCTGCCTAAGTGGAAAAACATACCTTGCTCATGGATAGGTAGACTCAACATTGTGAAAATGTCAATTCTACCCAAAGCGATCTACAGATACAATGCAATACCAATCCAAATTCCACTGGCATTTTTTAATGAGATGGAGAAACAAATCACCAACTTCTTATGGAAAGGGAAGAGGCCCCGAATAAGTAAAGCATTTCTCGAGAAGAAGAACAAAGTGGGAGGCCTCACACTACCTGATTTTAGAAGCTATTATACTGCCACAGTAGTCAAAACAGCCTGGTACTGGTACAACAATAGATACACAGACCAATGGAACAAAATTGAGAATCCAGACATAAATTCATCCACCTATGAGCATCTGATATTTGACAAAGGCCCAAAGTCCATTAACTGGGGAAAAGACAGTCTCTTTAACAAATGTTGCTGGCTTAACTGGATATCCGTCTGCAAAAAACTGAAACAAGACCCATACCTCATATCACACACAAAAACTAACTCAAAATGGATCAAAGACTTAAACATAAAATTGAAAATGATTAAGATCATGGAAAAAAAACATAGGGACAACTCTAGGAGCCCCAGTACATGGCATAAACAGAATGTGAACCATAAGTAACAATGCACAAGCACCAGAAGCGAGAGGATAACTGGGAGCTCCTAAAAATCAAACACTTATGCTCATCAAAAGACTTCACCAAAGGAGTCAAAAGATAACCTACAGTCTGGGAAAAAATTTTGGGCTATGACAAATCCAATCAGCATCTAATCTCTATAATCTACAAGATACTGCAAAACCTCAACAACAAAAAGACAAATAACCCAGTTAAAAAATGGGCAAAGGATATGAACAGGCACTTCACAAAAGAAGATATTCAGGCGGCTAACAGACACATGAAGAAATGCCCACAATCATTAGCTGTTAGAGAAATGCAGATCAAAACTGCAATGAGATATCATCTCACCCCAACAAGGCTAGCATTAATCCAAAAAACACAAAACAATAAATGCTGGAGAGGGTGTGGAGAGACTGGAACATTTATACACTGTTGGTGGGAATGTAAAATGGTACAACCACTTTGCAAATCGATTTGGCACTTCTTTAAAAAGTTAGAAATAGAAGTACCATACAATTCAGCTATCCCGCTCCTTGAAATATATCCTAGAGAAATAAGAGACGTAACACGAATAGATATATGCACACCCGTGTTCACTGCAGCACTGTTCACAATAGCAAAAAGATGGAAACAACCTAAGTGCCCATCAACGGACGAATGGATAAACAAATTACGGTATATCCACACAATGGAATACCATGCAACGATAAAAAACTACGATGAAGCCATGAAACATCTTATAACATGAAGGAATCTGAAGGGCATTATGCTGAGTGAATTTAGTCAGTTACAGAAGGACAAATATTGTATGAGACCACTATTATAAGAACTCAAGAAAAGGTTTAAACACAGAAGAAAACGTTCTTTGATGGTTATGGGGGTGGGGAGGGAGGGTGATGGTTATTTAGTAACTAGACAGAAGATAAGAGTTATCTTAGTAAAGGGAAGGACAGCACACACTACAGGGGAAGTCAGCACAACTGGACTAAACCAAAGTTAAGAAGTTTCCTGAGTACAATCAAACACTTTGAAGGACAGAGTAGCAGGGGTAGGGGTCTGGGGACCATGATTTCAGGGGACATCTAGGTCAATTGGCATAATTTGTTATTAAGAAAATGTTCTGCATGCTACGTCAGCGAGTGGCATCTGGGGTCTTAAAAGCTTACAAGTGGCCATCTAAGATTTATCATTTGGTGCCAACCACCTGGTGTAAAGGAAAATGAGGAACACCAAAGACACAAGGAAAGTATTATCCCAGGAGACAGAAAGGGCCACGTAAACTAGAGACTTCATCAGTCTGAGACCAGAACTAGATGGTGCCCAGCTACCACCAATGACCGCCCTGACAGGGAACACAACAGAGAGTCCCAGATGGAGCAGGAGAAACGTGGGGTGCAGAACTCAAATTCTAGTAAGAAGACCAGACTTAACGGTCTGAGACTGGAAGAACCCCGGAAAGCATGGCCCCTGGATTCTCTATCAGCCCCAAACTAAAACAGTTTCTGAGGCCAACTCTTCAGACAGGGATTGCACTGGACTGTGGGACATAAAGTGATGCTCATGGGAAGTGTGCCTCTTAGCTCAAGTAGATAAACGGGAAGCTTCTGCCTGGAGGTGAGATGGGAAGGCAGAGAGGTTTAGGAGCTGGTTGAATGGACATGTGGAATCAGGGGTGGAAAAGAGGAGTGTGCTGTCACAGTATGGGGAGAGCAACTGGAGTCACATAACAATGTATGTATAAAATTTGTATGGGAAAAACATATAATGTGGTTTCAACTGCACATGCTATAAGCATACATTGTTGATTTAGTTGCTGTCAGCATTTTTACAGTAACTAGTTTTGTCAAATTTTTTGCTGTTTAAGGATTCTGTATGGTCTTCTATAGAGGAAGTCCATGTGAGGGTGACACCATGATTTACCACATTGGGAGACACCAACCCTAGTGACACCACTGGTGACAAGACATTTAATATAATTGAATCACTTGTATTAAAGACCCCTATATGCCTGCCACTGTCTTAAGATTACAAAGGTGAATTAAACACAGATCACTTCCCTCTGGGGTGAGGGTGGAAGTGAGGAGAGGGAGAAAGAGTAGACAGACTAGTACACAGTTACATGGTGTATCATGAAAAGTCCTGGCAGAATATAGTTGATACACGCATAAAAGATCACGGAAGAGAGTTTAATAAAGGAATTGCTAACACAGGTGCGGCCAAAGCGTTTAGAGAAACCAGTAAGGGATTGTGAAGCAGCGCCCCTTCCTCCTCTTGCCACTCTAGGCTGAAAGCACGGGAGGGGCACGGACTGAACCTGGTAAGAGTTGTGCCTATAGGGGAGTGCCGTTGGAGGGGAGCCATGCCCAGGGAATAAGTAGTCCAGTCGCTCTTCCCCTACCCTCCAGTCTCTAGTTGGTACCTTGCACTGCTGACACAGCAATCAGAGTGCACAAGAGTGGAGCTGGTGTAGTCCTTAGAGGTCAGCCCCAACACCACTCCCAGGGCTGAATGCAGGGTGGAGAGTGGGTTTTATATCACACCTGCTTTAATACAGATAAAGACCAGGAACGGTGACTCATTGTACTTTGGAGACAACAATGGAGAAATTTTTGCAGTAGTGGCATTTGAGTGAGACCTTGAAGGATGAAGAAGAGATTTTTGAGAGTAGAAAGGAAACCAAGTGGGAGCATTCCAGAGAGAGAGAATACCCAGAGCAAAGGCCAGAAGAGCAAAAGCATAGACTGTGCTTTGGAAAAGCTCGTGTGATTGGACCATAGGGGCTGGAGGGGAGAAAGAAACATGAGGTAAGCAAAGTAGAACCAGAAAGACTTCATAGCCATGCTGTGAAGTTTGAACTCTATTTTCTAAGCAATGGTTCTCAAAATTTGGTCCCCAGATCAGCAACATCAGCATCATCCGGAAACTTGTTAGGAATGCAAAATCTTGGGCCCAAAACACCTACTGTGTCAGACACTCTGGGGGTGGGCCTCAGCAATTTGGGCTTTATTGAGTCATTTAGGTGAGTCTGGGGAAGATCGAGTTTGAGAAGCGCTGTTCTAGGCATCAGGGAGCCACTGAAGGCATATCACCATAGGAGTGAGGAGATCAGAGTCATTTTCCCAAAAATAGTTTGTGGTGGGAGGAGGAAGGGGAATTGGGACGGAGCGTCCTAGGCATATTTCAATAGTTCTGGTGAGAGAACTGTGAGGACACCAACTGGGCAGTGAGATTGCTGTGAAGGAGAGGCAGGACTGGTGACTTAATGGGTAAGCGGGTAGGGGAGAGGGAGGAGCCAAAGGTGCCAAGAAGGCTACATTTTAATGCATAATAAATGTAACATACTTTACATTGTCTGTTGTTTTTCCCGGAAATAAAACTCAATTTCCTCATCTGAAAAGTGAGGGGGTTCAAATGAGATGATTTCTGGGGCCCCTTTCAGCTCATAGGCCAAACAAATAAAGCTGCTGAGTGAACTGCTTCTGTCTTTTCATAGCTCCTTGTGACGCTACCAGGGTGACAACCCAAAGCATCTCATTGCAGTGTATCTTACCCACCCCCTCTTGCCTTTTTGTCCTTACCTTCACTGCCCTGGGCTTGCACCTCCCAAAAAAATTGTTTGCATCTTAATCTTTGCCTCAGGCTCTGCATTTTGAGGGTGTCAGATTCAATCAATAAAAAAGGAAGTAGTTCCCTACTCCCATATGGGAATCAAAACAAAACAGCACTAAAGTGTAAGGAAGTCCATCAATGGTCTGATTTTTCTCCTAATGATTACTTTGATGCTATTTTTTGGGGGGGACATCAAATATCTCAATATTTTAATCCCCTTTCTCTTTAGAGAGGAGGGTGTTCCTGATTTTGATACTCAGTGAGACACGTGGGTAATCCAGAACTGATGCTGGAGAGATGAGACAGATACTCTAGGAGTAAGGAAGGGCAACTGCTGTTGGTAGAGTATTACATATGCTTTCTCTAGAAGGAGAGAAGAGCTGAAACCTGCAGCTATATATATGTGTTTATAGGCATGTATAGAAAAGGGCCGGAAGGAGTTACACCCAAATATTCACACTGCTTATCTCCAGGCGGAATTAAAAGTTGACTTTTAACTTAGGAGTTAAAATTGGAACTACTATTCCCTGTCCTTGAGTATAAAGACTGTGACCCAGTTGGAGCAACAAAGACTCACCAAGACACATCAACTGGGCCCTGAGGTATAAAAACAACAGCTAGGACAATCTTGGAAAACATCTTTTAGGAAAACTTTCACATAAACAAATAGATAGAGCAAAAGCCCACATATTTTCCACTCTTGTCTTTCTCTATTAGCATTTAGTAAATAATAAGATTTGTTGGACCAATGAAGACCCTCCTGACTGTCACTACTGAAATTTGTACCAATGATTATTAAGAAAGGCAATTCTAACTGTAAAATCACGGTGATTTAGAATTTTTTAGGCAATCTGTGAAGAGATGAAGCTTTTAATGATTTTATCATTTTGTAATGTCTACGTATACTGATGATTCTGTAACATTCCTCCCAATTAGGCAGATATAGCTCTGGCAGCATGCTTGTACATCTCCCACTTTTGCCTCTTGTGATATATGCCAAATAAAATCTTTCTTTTTTGCTTTATTGTAACTTTGTGGTGATTTTACCCTAGAACAGTTAAATGGTATAGTCGCAGCAGTTATTCTCTGAAGCAGCAAATCCACTAGACCTCAAGGAGTGCTGGACTGCAGAGCAGAAGCTGGCAAAGAGAGGCCCTGTCTTCTGAACCCCATGCTTTTGGCACCAACAGGGTAAGTGCTCTCAGAAAACAAGCTTTTGCTTTTTCTTTTTTGTTCTTCTTACAATTTCTTAAGTTTTGTTCAGCATATTGTTTGAAAACTTGCTGCTTTGATTAAGGAGAAGCTTTCTTAGATTTTTGGTTGATCGTTTGGTTAAGAGTGATATCCGGTGACTCTTTTGGTGAACTGTAGTTTGGTGTCTGGATTCAGGCATTTGAAACATTAAAGAAGTAATTCTATTTTCAAAGAGCTCTGGGTCACTATAAGCTGCAAAATTTGGGCACGAGTCTACTAGTAAAAGCCATTAGGGCAGTCTCTGGCACTCATCACAAGCATTAAAGGCTTCCATGGCAGGGTAAGGTGGTTGCAAGACAGGCTAGAGTATTAGGCTACCTGACTCCCACAAGAAAATTCTCGCACATCGGAGGCCAAACAAAACACTGTCCAAACCCTGCAGCATTCCTTGTTAGGTTTTTTTTTTTTGGTGATTCACAGAAAATCTGGAAAATAGTCCTCTGTTTTGAAAACACTTTCTTTTCCCCTTTCCAAATCTGAAATGGGAAATAAACAAGAGAGAAGTAAAACTGACAGCCCACCATCCGGCACACCTATGGCATATATGGTAAAGAATTTTAGGCTTAACTTGGCTCGGTATTTAGAAAAATGGCATGATTTAACAAAAGAAAAGGATTTGTTACAATGGCCTAAATGGGAGACTTTTGAACTGACCAGATTAGTCTTTTTAAGACATAAGTTAGAAGTAAAGGGATCTAAAATAATCAAAATCAGTTGGAAATATTTTTTAATTGGTATTTTAAATCCTTGAGAAGACAGCAAAGGAATACTTTTGCTACAGCTCAGAAAACATTGCTAAGCAATCAAAACTGATCTTGGCATTGCAGAAAGGTCAGACAGTGCTATTTGATTCTTTAATGAATAGAACTCCCATGTGTATTAAAGGGGACAGAAAAAACTTAGAGGAAGAAAATAGGAAAAAGGAAAAACCTGCTTCTTTATATCTTGATTTGACTTCTAGTTCTCTTTTAGCCGAACTACCTTTTGTTTCCAGCAATTCACTGGAAACCGAGTCTTGCCCTCTGTTAATGCCTTTGGTTGTTAAACCAAATCCATTGCCATTAATCTGATTCCAACTCATAGTGACCCTATAGGACAGAGTAGAACTACCTCATAGGGTTTCCAAGGAGCGGCTGGTGGATTTGAACTGCTGACCTTTTGGTTAGCAGCCAAACTCTTAACTTTGGTAGTTAGACAGGCTACATTAGCAGGTGGGCCAGTGGAAGCAACAGTAAACCCCTGGTCTAAATGCTAATTAGGGGCAATTGTAAAAGATTTTCCTGACCCTCATGAAAATCCACAGAAATTTTTACATGAATTTACCATTTTGACTAGCATCTATCAGCCAGGTCCTTTGGATTTATATAATTTATTACATATGCTACTAAAAAAACCAAAAAGAAGCAAGCAAACTAAACAGCTAGATGTATGGCTGAAGCCAAGTGGAAGGACCCAGAAACTAGTTAAAAAAACTGGAGTTACAGGAAAAGAATTAACAGACGAAGTTCAGGATTTAGTTTAAAAATTAATAAATGCATTTTAAAGAATATTTCCAAAAAGGTTGACTGGACAAGAATTCAGTCTTGTAGATAAGAAAAAGGAGAAAACACATATACTTTCATGGGTCGTTTTTCCAAACCGTTTGAAGAAAATTCAGGTTTAACAGCAGTTACAAAAGAACACTGGTCTGTATTTTATTCTTTTTTTTGGAGGCGGGGGATTGTTCCCTGAACTAGCAGCTTTAGAGAAAAGGCATAATTTGAATTGGGAAAATGTGACTCCTTCAGAATTGGCTACAAATTAGCTCAAACTCAGGAAGAAAAGAACAGGGAAAGTCAGTTGAAGGCTAAAGAGCAAAAAATATATATTAATGGGTTTACAGTCACAGCAGCTGCACAGTAGGGGCAGTAATGACAGGGGTCTGGCCAAAAGACAACCTCAACCAAACACATCCAAAAACAAGGCCGTTTGCAACTAGTGTAAGAAGCCTGGTTACTTCAAGAGGGATTGTTTAAAATTTAAGAATAAACAAAGAGTTACTCCTTCAGGGCTGCCGTTACCACCACAGTGACTGTGCTGTGAGGATTTAGGGGTTTTCACCATGGCTCTCCTTAAACAGTCAGGGAGAGACAATGCTCCAGGCAAATGGGCAGCCTTGTACCTTCCTGACTTACACAGGTTCTACCACGTTGGCAATGAATCCTCCATGTTTATGAAACTCCTCCCTCAGAGTAACAAAATTACTAAAATCTTGGGAGTTTGAAATGAAGAACAAATTTCGCCTCATTCGGAGCCAGTATCAATATCTTTAGGATCCACTGACAATTTACATCCATTTCTTCTCAGCAATGATACCCCTGTTAATCTATTAGGGCAGTATTTATTATCTAAATGGTGAGGCCATATACAGTTTACTGACAGTGGAGAAAGTCTACTAAACTTTCCTCCATTAAATGACTCAATTACCGAGAGAAAGGTAGAAGACACATTATGCTTTACTCAAGGATTAATGGAAGTAGAAGAAATTATAGAACAGGTTCAGGGAGGAGAGAAGGAATGACAGCAAGTACCCACTGAACTTTGGGCAAAGACAACCACAGATGTAGGAAAAGTCTTGTCAGCCAAACCTATTCAGGTGCAAATAAATACTTCTAAAACATTGCCTAGAATAGCTCAATACCCATAAAAGCCTGAAGCTATAGCAGAGTTAGGACCTACTATCCAAGATTTTCTTCAGCAAGGTCTAATTATACCATGACTAGTCCTTGTAATACTCCTATTTTTCTGGTAAAAACAAAACAAAACAAATAATAGAGGGTGGAGATTTGTACAAGATTTAAGAACCATAAGTAAGATTATAACATCTAGATTCCCCATAGTTCCCAATCTTCATTTACTCTTAGCCCAGGTACCAAGCGATGCTGTATGCTTCAGAGATTTAGATATTCTGTTATTTGTTGTATTCTTTATAGCTTTGTTAATCTACATTAAGTTTGATTTAAAATGATACTTTATTTAGTTATTATTTTAGTTGTTAGTGGAATAGATACTTGGAATGAAAATGCTTTTGTCTGATTATCACAATCTGAAGTGAGTGCTGGTAATTTGACACAGTGTTGGATTTGTATTTATATAGAATGATGACTAGGAAGACTATCTGTGATAATCCTCTAATGAAAACTTGGTTGTCACATGTAAATTTTTCTATGCCTTCTGTATCTTCTAGACAAACTTTATCTGCTCCTTATGGATATATGTTTTTTTGTAGTGTATCCAACTAGCTTAGATGATCCGTTTCCAACTGACAGTGAATTTACGTGGACAATCTCTTATTTAGATTCCTAGCAAATGCATGGGCAATGATGCATTTTGGGAACTTTAAGATTACCTTTATATATTCATAGTAATGATGCTACTAAATATTGGAAACCAAACGAAAATCAAACCCATTGCCGTGGAGTAGATTCTGACTCATAGCGACCCTGTAGGACAGAGAAACACTGCCCCATAGGGTGTCCAAGGAGCAGCTGGTGAATGAACTGCCAACCTTTTGGTTAGCAGCCAAGCTCTTAACCACTGCGCCACCAGGGCTCCAAATAATGGAAAGGTAATGTTAAATTGTTACACAGTTTAAAATGAGATTCTGAAGAACCCACTGGTCCAATGCTCAGGGTGGAGTTGGTCATTTCTAAGACCTTTAATTCCTACTTATGGTAGAGTTGAACTGGAGAAATCATTAAGGAATTATCAATCACTATGGGACAAAAAGCAGACGAAGTTGCTAATAGAATGGAAACATAACAGCAATCTCTGACTTCATTAGCCAGGGTGGCATCAGATAACAGAATAACCTTAGATTTTTTATTAGCCCAAGAAAATGGAGCTTGTGCTGTAGGAAATACTTCTTGTTGCATTTGGATAAACACCACAGGAGAAGTAGAACAAGATATACATAGAACTAGACAGCAAGCTACTTGGTTACACACTATAATACCCCTACAAACATCAGATTTATTTGGTTGGTTACCATCAGGAATAAGTACATGGGCTAGATCACTATTGCAATTGCAAGGAATAGTAATATTCTTAGTATGCATCCTGATAGTATTTGGCATAATAAAACCTATCCTCTATTGTCTTACACGCTTAAAAGGTAAAAGAAAAGCTCAGGTTATAATGGTGATGTACATCGATTCTGCTCATTTCTGCAATACAACTGATGGAAACGTCACTCTTATTTAAGATCCTGGTGAAAAACCAGATGGTATCCATTGAAAAACCAGCACCATGAGTTTAAAGTGCCTGCCATGGCTGCCATCTAGGAGCCAGACTGAGTCCAGGTTTTGATCATGGATGTGTCATCTCCAATCTCTGATCAAAAGGAGGGAGAGCTTAGGAGTTAAAATTGGAGCCATTTTTCCCTGTCCTTGAGTATAAAGAATGTGACGACCCAGTTGGAGCGACAAAGACTCACCAGGACACATCAACTGGGCCCTGAGGTATAAAAATAATAGCTAGGAAAATCTTGGAAAACATCTTTGGGAAAGCTTTCACGTAAACAAATACTTAGAATACAAAAGGCCCACATATTTTCCACTCTTATCTTTCTCTATTAGCATTTAGTAAATAATGAGATTTGCTGGATCAGTGCTGACCCTTCCTGACTGTTGTTACTGAAATGTGTACCAATGATTATTAAGAAAGTCGTTCAAAATGTAGAATAATGGTGATTTAGCACTTTTTAGCCAATCTGAAAAGGTGAAGCTTTTAATGATTTTACCCATTCGTAATGTCTATACACAAGGATGATTCTGTAACATTCCTCTGACTCAGGCAGACATATCTCTGGCAGCATGCTTGTTCATCTCCCACTTTGGCCTCTTGGAACATCTGCTGAATAAAATCTTTCTTTCATGTTTTACTGTAACTTTGTGGTGACTTTACCCTCAGACACTTTGGTTCTCTCCTTATTCCTTCCTCTCTTTCTATAGTAAGCATATATTACTTCTGTAACCCCCCAAAATAAATCAGTGAATCATTATTTTAATAACAAAAGTGGAATGCCTGAACAACAAGGACACCTTCTGACAGGCATCTAGGGGCAGGAAGTGGCTTCTTAAGACAGCTGAGAAATATAAGGTGAGTAGCGATAAGGACACTGGCTAACATCAATAAACCAGATCCTGGACTGGAGATCTCTCCTAGGCTGTAGGGTTGAGTCTCTTGGCAGCTAGAGCCCTCAGTTCGTGTCCCCTACGGACAGAGCCATCCTTTCTCCCGCCCCCTCTTGGGTTCTACCTGGAAACCCGCGGGAACGGCCAGCCCCTCGGCCCGGGGACCACACTTCTGCTGCCCACAGCTCACCTGCCCTTTCTCTGAACTCCACCCAGAAAGTGTCCGGGGCGTTGTCGCCCAGGGGACACACAGTGCACTTCCCGCCGCCCGAGCGCCAAGTAGCTTGGACTCAGACACCCGCACAAGGAGCGGGGACGGTGGGCAGGACGCCGAGGCCATGGCTCTGCGGGCGACCTGCGCGGGGCTCCGGACGCGGACGGAGCCGGACTGGGGCAAGGGCGTGTCCCGTCCTGCGGATTTGGGCCTCAAAGTTTCAGTTGTTTCCCGGAGACCCTTCCTTGTTCCCAGAAGAGCCTTTTCTCCCTCCTCTTTTTGTTGACTGTGGCCTTCAGCCAGGTGAGTAGGTCCCCCTGGGTCGATGGGAGCTGGAAGGAGCCGGTTTCTTGGGACTCGGGGGCCGGGGGTTGGGGGGGAGGGTGGTAGGCGAGAACCGGGGTCTCAGGGCCAGATCTCCCTACGCCAGGATGTAAACTGGTCCAGATGCCGAAGTCGAAGAAAGTTAAGTTTCTCCTGTGTTTTTAAATTTTGTTGCTCTTATTACTATTGTTTGCTGCTAAAATATAATTCACATTCTGAATTCAGGTTAAAACAAGTACCTAGATTTTTTTCTTAAAATTAAATATGTTCACATGCTTTATGACATTCTCCAGCTGACTCTTGGGGCTTTTCTGTCCTCCTGTCTTCATTTGGCCAACAGGACTGAACTGCTTGCTGCTGTGTGTACTAGGGATAAGGATGATAGAGGAGGCCCCGACCTCAAGGGCCTGCAAAGGGAGGCCGACTTCTGAATAAAGAATTAGAATCTCTGGGAGACCTCCAAGAGGAAGCTTCAAGCAGAATCTTAATAAGAGAGTTGGTGGTGAGGTAGGGAGGGTGAGGGATGTGGAGCAGGCAGGGGGCACCTGAGGCACAAGGACCACTGTGGTCTGAAGCGCAGAGGGAGCATTGAGTGCTGGGAGCAGATGAGATGGGACAGGGAGGAAGGATCTAGATGAGCACAGGCCAATAGAAATATAACAGGAGCCGCAAATGCCAACTGCATATGTCACTTAAAATATTTTACTAGCTATATTTTAAAAGGTATCAAGAAACAGGTGAAAATAATTTTAATTACGTGTTATTTAACTCAGTACATCTAAAAACGTAATCATTTCCACATGTAATCAGTGTTAAAAACTTATCGGTGAAATATTTTCCCTTCTATTTGTCATCCTAAGTCTGTACAATCCAGTGTGAATCTGACACATCACATCTCAATTCAAATCAGCCACATTCCAATGCTCAGTAGCTACTTGTGCCTAGTGGCCCTCACTAGACAGCACAGGCGGAGATGGGGAAAGGTCTTAAAGATCAGTGGGGAGAAATCGAAGGGTTTTGAGCAGGGGAAGCAAGAGCATGGCATTCCACAATTGCATTTTAGAAGAGTGACAGGCCAGCTTTGCGTCTTAGGAAGATGATATTGACAAGAGTGTGGAGCACACATTTGCAAGCAGGGATGAATGAGGCAGAGAGGTCAGAGATAAGGTTTTTGCATACGGCTGTAAAACTGGTCAATCTTTATGGAGGGCAGTTTGGCAATACTCTCAAAATTACGGAGCCCTGGTGGCACAGTGGTTAAGAGCTCAGCTGCTAACCAAAACGTCAGCAGTTCGAATCTACCAGCCACTCCTTGGAAACCCTATGGGGGCAGTTCTACTCTGTGCTAAAGCGTCGCTATGAGTCGGAATCGACTCGACGGCAGTGGGTTTGGTTTTTGGACTAGTTTATCAGAATTATAATTGCATATACCGTTACTTTATGATCCTGCTATCCCATTTTTAGGAATTTGCCCCATCAATATGTAAGTACCTGCCTGAAGTTACCTATGTATGAGGTTATACTTTACAGCCTTGTTTGTAAAAGCTAAAAAATGGGACCCTTCTGTGATTGTTAAGGTTGTGTGTCAACTCAGGTGGGCCATGATCCTCAGTGGTTTGGCAGTTCGATGTCCTTCGGCTCTTTAATGATGTAACCATCTTCATAATGAGATCTGATATGGTATGATCACTTCCTTGATGAGATCTGTTATGAACAGCCAATCAGTTGAAAGGGAGTTTCCTTGGAGGTGTGGCCTGCATCCAATATTTGTGAACTTTCTGGCAAGGCTCACTGACTTTTGCTCACTCTGAATCCTGCAGCTGGTTCCTCTTCATCTGACCTCTGGTTCTTGGGACTTGAGCTAGTAGCTTACCTGCCATCTTGCTTTTCTTGGGATTCTTCGGCCTCCACAGCTTGTGAGCCAGAGGCCTACTGTCTGACTTTCTGATTTTGGATTCACCAGCACCTGCAGCTACATGAGTCAGGAGATGCCTCCAGCCTGACCCATGAATTTGGGACTTTCCAGCCTCTACAATCACGTGAGCCATTTCCTTTATATAAACCTATACACACACACACACACACACACACACACACACACACACACACACACACACACACACACACATATATATATATATATATATATATATATATATATATATATATATATATATTTATATGCTGTGCTGGTTTTTCTTCTCTAGAGAACCCAACCTAAGACAACCTCAGTGTCCATAAATAGTGAACTAACAGTTAAATAACTTAGAGCTTATCTATACAATGGAATACGATGAGCAGTAGGAAGAATGTGGAAGCTTGATTGGACTGGACTGTGGGACATAAAGTGATACTCCTGAAGAGTGTGCCTCTTAGCTCAAGTAGATACAACAGACTAAACGGGCAGCTTCTGTCCGGAGGTGAGATGGGAAGGCATAGAGGGCTAGGAGCTGGTTGAATGGACATGGGGAATCGGGTGGAAGGGAGGAGTGTGCTGTCACAGTATGGGGAGAGCAATTAGAGTCACATAACAATATATGTATAAATTTGTATAAATTTTTGTATGGGAAAAAATAAAAAAAAGAATGAGGAAGCTTGCTATGTGCTAATATGGAAAGATCTCTAGGATACATTAAGAGGGAAAGGCAAGATGCTGAAGAGTGTGTATACAATGCTACCTTTTGTGTAAAAATACCTCTGGAAGGATACAGAAGAAACTAGTAACATTGGTTGTCTTCAGTAAGGGGAATTTGGTGAGGGGATTGGGAGTAGGGTTAGAGGGAACCATTTTCAGTTTTTGAATGTCATACTATTCAAACAACAAATGTCATACTTTACAAATGATGAAATGTAAAATCAGATTCATTGAAATCTTTCTAAATAATGTACTGCCATAGCCCAGGCAAGAGGCCCTGAGGCCCTGAAGGGAGGCAGCCTCATGAGCAAGGTGGGTGGGGGCATATTTGAAAGTGACTTAAATGGTCAGGACCAGTTGCACATGGGAGAAAAGAGACGATTCAAAGACAATTTCCAGGTTGCTCTCTTGAGTGGGTAAATGATGTATTATTTACTGAACAGTGGAACCCAGAGGATAGAGCATGGATTTTTTTTTTTTTTTTTTTTTGTGGTGGGGTGGATGAGGACAGGGAAATGATGGATTCAGTTTTATATAAGCTGAGTTTGAGGGGTCTCTGTGGCATCCAGGTGATGTTGAAATGTGAGGCTCAGGAGAGCCATTGCCTGGAGATACACATATGGGAATTATGTTTACAGTTGGAAAGTTGAAGCCACGGGAGTGAATGAGATCACCTCTGGAGAGTATGTATAATGAGATGAGAAATGACCATCAGACAGAATCCCAGGGCAAAAGAACCCAGGAAAAGGGTCTATGAGTGCAAAATGCGAAGTTGCAGGAGAGCCAAGGAAGGATGGCATAGCAGAAGCCAAGAAAGCAGAGTTTCAGGAATCAAGGAGTGAAATGCAGGGGGCAAATAAAGATTAGCATACAAGATAGTCCATTGAGGTTAACCACCTGGAGGTCACTGATGAGCCCTTTCAGAAGGATGTGGGGGTGAGGTGGGGAGCCAGACCATAGTGGGCAAAGTGGGCAGGGGGACGGGAGGAGAGTCACCTACTCTTTAGAAATTTGGCTGCCTGTAAAGAGAAGGAAACAGTGTAGGAAGCAGTGATGGAAAGTTGGGAGGGCTTTTGCAGTTACTGTTTTTTGTACAGTGGAAGAGATAGAATGTTTTGGGCTATATGCCTCTTGTTTCTAATTTCTTTGGTTTAAATGGATGCCACTACCACTGCCCAGTGTATTCCTGGGCTTTTGAGCCTGATCTGAGGATAAAAACAAGTTAAGTGCAACTACATGTAAAGCAAAATCCACCAGGAGCCCACAGCCAAAGCAGACACAGAAGTCTTCCTTCTTTGGTGAAAACAGCAGTGCCCTCTGGAGGCAAATATGCCTCTTGTCCTTACATTTTAGGGTGGTGGTAGACCTGATGCTTTTCCTCAACAGGTAAGAATAATAGTGCCATAATGCTGTAGGTAGTTTTACAAAACGTTTCTATTGCAAAACCAGAAATCATTTCAGGACTAAAGATAGCAATGTGTGTGGACAACTCTATCTTTAAGTATCTTCATCATCATTCTTCTAAAACTTTACAGTCTTTAATTCCTACCTATTGAATGGAAAATCAATAAAATATAAGTTTCCTGGAGTTACTGATTTTTATCCAGGTATTCACCTTTATAGTTAGATCAAGGGGACTTATCCCAAACTCTATAATACACATACCTCACAGGTGCATGTCCAGTTTCCTCTTTCTTCAAATACTTTCCAATGGTCTTCATTCACTCATGAGCCTGGTTCCTCACTATTCTTAGAACACTGAGCTCAGTCTCACCGCTCTGTATTATCATCCTCTACTAAATATGTAAAAGTCTGTTCCAACTTTCAAAGCCTGGCTCTAGTTTCACCTTCTCCATGAAGCTTTCCCTGCTCCAGCCCATAAACTCTTTCCCTATGCTGAGCTGTCATATGGTTTTGACAGGAACCTCTCGTGTAGAAGATAGAGGGTAAACAGTAGTAATAGCAGAAAAACAATGTGTAATCTTCACCAATGAGACTAAAAACTACTAGAGATCAGAAATCATATGTGTCAAATTGGCTGGGCCATGATTCTCAGTGGTTTGGCAGTTATGATGTAGTTTAGCAGTTGTATGATGATGTGATCATTTCCATCATGAGATTTGATATAATGTGATCACCTCCCTGATGGGATTTGCTGTGAGTAGCCAGTCAGTTGAAAGGTAGTTTCCTTGGGTGTAGTGCCTACATCCAATATAGGTGGACTTTCTGGCAAGACTCTCACGGGCTTTTGCTTGCTCTGCATCCTGCAGCTGGCTCTTGTTCATCTGACCTCCGGTTCTTGGGACTTGAGGAAGCAGCTTACCTGCGATCTTGCATACTGATCTTGGGATTCATTGGTCTTCACAGCTTGTGAGCAAGAGCCCTGCTGTCTGACCTGTCGATCTTGGTTTTGCCAGCCCCTGTGGCTATGTGAATCAGGAGAGGCCTCCAGCTGGACCCACGGGCTTGGGATCTTCCAGCCTCTACAACCGAGTCAGCCATTTGCTTGATATGACTCTCTATGTATATATATTTATACACTTTACTGGTTTTCCTTCTCTAGAGAGCCCAGCCTAAGACAGACAGTGTGCTTTTGTCAGTTGCTATCAAGTCAGTTCTGACTCAGGGCGACTCCATGTGTGCAGAGTAGAACTGCCCCATAGGGTTTTCAAGGCTGTAACCTTTTGGAAGCAGATTTCCAGGCTTGTCTTCTAAGGTGCCTCGGGGTGGGTTTGAACTGCCAACCTCTCAGCTGGTAGTCAGGCATTTAACCATTTGCGCCACCCAGGGACTCCTTTTGATTGTGTATTCTTACCCAGTTCTCTAAGACGCTTCTCATCGCATCCTTTCTATTCCTAGAAGCCGACCAGAGTTTCTGAGAACAACAGTCTGTGTTTGGAAACACAAAAGAGAGTACAGACATCAAAAGGCTGGAGGGTGGACCTTTTATGCTAAAAAGCATAAGTGCTATAAATCATAAACCTGGATCAGGAAGTGAATAGTTCTTCCTGTAACACCAAGAAATCTGATGTTTCAGTTACACATGGCATTCTCATTTGGGTTTAGTAACCCAACAGAAGTTTTCACCCTGTTCTTTTTTATTTGCATCATGTGGGAGATGGTAAATCAAAAATATGCTAATCTAATCAACAGTGTCAACATGAGGATGAATGATTTTTTAAATGTCACCTCAGTATCATGTTGATCCTCTCCGCTTACTCCGAAATTTGGCTTTTGCAGGATGGAGACGGAGAATGAAGGGGAGGAATAAAACAAGGGAATAGAGAAGAGGCACCTTGATTGTTAAACCTGAAAGTTCCACATTAAAGCTTGTGCCAGGAAGTAGGCAATTGAGAGCGGATCCTTACCGGTGGGTGGGTAGGGGTAGGTGATGAGGTTCGTATTCTCATGGCCTCTGTCTAGACACATTCTACAGGTCTTTGGAGATTGGAGATCAGTCTCGGCCAGTCTTTGGATCATTTTGGTCTGTGACCTCTGGGTATTGTTAAACTGCAACCCTTCATCTCATCCTGAATGGAAGTGCAGTGGCCTCTTGGGAAGTGGGGCGGGGTCAATGTGTGCCGTAATATTTAGTATTTAAAAGGTTTCCAATACACAGATGAAAAAGTAGCCTCATCCCAACATAGTGCTTTTAGCTGGATTTCTGCTGTTTTGTATTTATCAGGCTATATTGTTACAGTAATCTGCAGACTTTGACTTCAATTTTCTTTAAACCGTTCTCATTTCTCACAGGGTGCTGAAGCAGCAGATTATAATTAAGACACCAGGTAGGACTGCTGCGCTATCACTGTTGTTTCACAAAAGCTTGGCTCAGGTCTTTCCCCAGTGGGAAGAGGGGGTACAGAAGTGCTCAGGTGTGTGATTCTAGACCTCATAGAGACCCCAGCACATGTTTCAGAAAGGGAACTGCTTCAGAGGCACTGAGATACCAGCAGGCATGTTCTCTTAGGGCTCCCTGTGATCCTTTCTTTTGGCTTCAAGATGCAGGACTCTTTTGACAGTATCTTTGCAGCTGAAATTGGCCTTAAGTAGTGACCTAGTTGAATGTCCCTTTGCTCAAAAAGGGCTGCAAGAGCCAAATGGAACCTGCTTAATCCTAGGGGGTGGCCCACTTGAGATTTTCAACCAAAGCTCAGGCCAAAAAGACCTGACAACCAGCTTGCTGCTTCTCTTGAGTAGTTGAGGCCACCAGAGCTCTTTCTGTGTTGCTCAGATTAGAGAATGTAGTTCAGATAAAATGTAACTAATTTCCACATTTGAGCTATTTTAGAATGCACGTTTTTTTCACATTTTAATATCTCTTAATAAGGTTACCACCTATCATTCGATGACATGTTATGGTTTAATTGGCATCATTTTTCCTCTTACAGTGGCAGATAATAATGATATCTTGGACTCCATAAAATACAATGTCACAGGCTGGGTTCTCCAGGAAGCAGAAGCTGAGACAGAGTTGGGAGTGCAATGGTTTATTGTGAAAGGAAAAGGGAGGAGGTAGGGTGGACACCACAGACATCACATGCAATGAAAACCTGACAAAGTTCCTACCATCGCAGGACTCCCCAGGAGAGGACTCCCATGTTGGGCATTAATGCTCTTTGTCAGTCACAGATAGTGGCCACCCTGATAATATGTGACCTTGGCTCAAAAGCTGAAGTAAACCCTGAAGGGTCTAACAGGTGGAGGCTGTCAGATGGTTATCTTTCCCTCTTCATCAGCAAAGTGAAGGCAGATCTGAGCAGTATATCTTCCTGTCTGCCACATATAGTAAATTATTTTTAGTCCATAAATTTTAATTCCACTAAAATTATGCCAGAGCCCTGGTGGCCCAGTGGTTAAGAACTTGGCTACCATCCAGAAGGTCGGCAGTTCAAATCCACCAGCCACTCCTTGGAAACCCTATGGGTCAGTTCCACTCTGTCATACAGGGCTGCTGCGAGTCAGAACCGACTCGATGGCATCTAACAAAAACAACAACAAAATTGTGTCACAAAACCAGAGTATTATGAGGAATGACTAATTGTAGCAGTCACTGTCAATGCTCCCCTCATTTGCTGTCCCAGTGTCCCCAGAGGGAGCCCTCAACCAGTGACTTGTAAAATTGGATAAATGTCCCAGCTCCTTTACCCCTGTGGTGGTAGAGCTCTGAGGCTCATGATCTACACTAGCTTCTAACGTTCCCCCAGTGGAGTAAATCTCCGTTTGCTTGGTAACACATCTTTTATTCATTGTCTTCCTTTCCCTGTCTTAATTTTCCTGCTCATGCCTGCATACCTCTGGCGTTTTGGGGACCACTTTCCAAATAAACTGCTCCACACAAATCCTTGTCCCAGGGTCTGCCTCTAAGAGAACCCAAACTAAGATACTGATAAAAATCAAAAGGTATGAATAAAACATACACGTGTTTTTGACTCATAAGTAAGACTTTCCCAATACCTGTTCATTAAACATGAATCCTCTCAAACTCACCATTTTATATAAATTTTGAAAATGTGTGAGCCTCCATACATAAGGTCAAACTGCCACAACATTCCTTAAGCTAAAGCCTAATCCAGAGCAAAGCCCTAACTCTTCAATTCTATCAAGGCTGAGAGAGGTGAGGAAGCTGCAGAAGAAAAGGTTGAAGCTAGCAGAGGTTGGTTCATGAGGGTTAAGGAAAGAAGCCATCACCATAACATAAAAGTGCAAGGTGAAGCAGCCAGTGATGCAGAAGCTTCAGCAAGTTATCCAGAAGATCTAACAGAGATGATTGATGAAGGTGGCTATACTAAACAGCAGATTTTGAATATAGACGAAATAATCCTATGTTGGAAGAAGATGCCATCTAGGACTTTCAGAGCTAGAGAGGAAAATCGATGCCTGGCTTCAAAGCTTCAAAGGACGGACTGACTCTCTCTTTAGAGGCTAATGCAGCTGTTGACTTTCAGTTGAAGCCAGTGCTGACTTACCATGCAGAAAATCCTAGGACCCTTAAGAATTATGCTAAATCTACTCTGCTGTGCTGTATAAATGGAACAACAAAGGCTGGATGATAGCACATCTGTTTACAACATGGTTTACTGAATATTTTAAGCCCACTCAGGAAAAGAAAAAAAAAAAAAAGATTCCTTTCAAAATATTATTGCTCATTGATAATGCATCTGGTAACCCAAGCACTCTGATGGAGATGTACAAGGAGATTAATGTTGTTTTCATGCCTGCTAACCCAGCATCCTTTCTGCAGCCCATGGATCAAGGTGTAATTTTGACTTTCAAATCTTATTATTTAAGAAATACATTTTGTAAGGCTATAGCTGCCATAGATACAGTGATTCCTCTGATGGATCTGGGCAAAATAAATTGAAAATCTTCTGGAACAGATTCACCATTCTCGATGCCATTAAGTACATTCATGATTCAGGGGAGGAGGTCAAAATATAAACATTAACAGGAGTTTGGAAGAAGTTGATTCCAACCCTCACGGATGACTTTGAGTGGTTCAAGACTTTAATGGAAGAAGTAACTGCAGATGTGGTAGAATTAACAAGAGAACTAGAATTAGAAGTGGACCCTGAAGATGTGACTGAATTGCTGCAGTCTCATGAGTAAAACTTTAATGCATGAGGAGTTACTTCTTATGGATGAACAAAGAAAGTAGTTTCCTGAGATGGAATCTACTCCTAGTAAAGATGCCGTGAACATTGTTGAAATGACAACAAAAGATTTAGAATACCACATAAACTTAGTTGCTAAAGCAGCAGCAGGATTGACTCCAATTTTGAAAGAAGTTCTACTGTGGGTAAAATGCTATCAAACAGCATCTAATGCTACGGAGAAATATTTCTTGAAAGGAAGAGTCAATTGATGCAGCAAACTTCATTGTTGTCATATTTTAAGAAATTGCCACAGCCACCCCAGCCTTCAGCAACCACCAGCCTGACCAGTCAGTAGCCATCAATATAGAGGCAAGACCCTCCGCCAGCAAAAAGATTACAACTCACTAAAGGCTCAGATGATGGTTAGCGTTTTTTAACAAAAGTATTTTTTTAATTAAGGTATGTACACTGTTTTTTTAGACACAATGCTTCTGCACGGTTAATAGACTATAGAGTAGTGTAAACATAACTTTTGTAGGCACTGGGAAACCAAAAAATCAGTGTGACTCGCTTTATTGCAGGAGTCTGCAGCCGAACCTGCAGTATCTCCAAGGCGTACGTGTATTTTTTTCCTCAAAGTAGATGTTTCTATTTACAATCTTTTATTTATTTATTTATTTTGGCAATTTAGGTTAACGTTTACATAGCAAATTAGTTTCTCAGCATGCCTGTACTTTTCAAGAAATGCACCATCCATTGTGAAAGTGGAACAGTGAAGATTATTCATCATGTCTGCCATGGCTTCCGTTCCTAAAGAATTCTACTTCAGTTCTTCACTAAAAGACCTCGAAAAGAACATAGAAGTTAAACCAGAGTCAGTAAGCACTAAGAATTATGTACAGAGTACCCTGAAGATCTTTAAGAAGACAGATTAGATCGTGATGAGGAAAGGGGCTGTGTACTATATATGAAATATGTGACTGTTCTTATCAGAAAAAGACCTGATTTCAAGTAACAGCAGAACTACTTTCATTCACTTCTTGGACCTTCAGACATCAAAAAAACTATTAAAGAAGCCGAAAGACTCTCTGAAAGCCTGAAACTCAGATATGAAGATGCTGAATTTTAAAAAAAACCTTGAAGAACAGGACAAACAGGAGGAAGAGCAACTGCAACAACAGAAAAGGCAGGAAGCAGGAAGAGAGGATGGTGGCATGTCAGCTAAAAGTTCTTTGGGGAATGCATTGGATTCTAAAGACAAAACCCAAAAGATCAATGGTGAAATGAGAGGAAAAAAATGAAACCACAGAGAGAAGTGAAATTTTTGACAAGTTGCCCTCTTGCCCCCACACAAAAGTGTTCAATTTATTGACAGCAATTACAATAATCGGTTGTGCAACCCTACCCGTAATCAGTGCAATATTTCCATCACTGTTAACCCCCTCCCCTTCCCTCTTCTGACTGCCCCTGGTGACCACTAATGATCATTGTTCTCAAATTTCTCTTAATCACAGTGACTTCAAAAGTTTTAAAAATAACGAGAGTCTGTTGTGTAAGGTCCTCCGTAATAAATTTGTTTGTATCTCTACCCTGGTCTCTCCAGAGCTGGAAGATCAGACTCCTGGAATAGAGGTATGGGACTTGAAGGTTACCTCATCAGATATGTTGATGATGTTATGGCGAATTCATCCGATGAAGACTTTCTACATCTGGGAGCCCTGGCCCTGGTGAATGCTGACGGCCCTGAAATCCAAGAGGAGACCCAGAGCTTGGTTGCCAGAAATGGTAAAGTACCAACTGGTGAGATAGTTATTACAGGAGCAGGATAATCTGGAACTGTGAATTTTCTGTACAAGCAGTCCCCAAATTACAAGAGTTCTGTTCCTAAATCGGTCTTTAAATTGAATTTGTATGTGAGTCGGAACAGTTACGTAAGGTTCGTATCTACCATCAGTTAGTCAGACGTTTGTCTTAGTATACAGTTATAGTGTACCTTTCAATGCATAAAAAACATTAAAGAAATACTTCCAGATACACTAAAACATCTTTAACATAATAATACAGTATTAATAATAATAATGTTTGATGCATGTCATAAAGGAGTGCCCATTTGTTATTACGAAACATTGTATGTACCTCAGATTTTTAATGTAATAGGCTTTATGGGGGTTGGTTTGTAACTTTGGGTTGTATGTAACATTGTTGTCTTAATTTTAAGCACATACGTCTGTGGTGAGATCAAGTAAGTACGGTAAATAGAATTTGACATTGTGAAATCTAACTTTGCATAGAAATTTAGCACTGAATTTTAATTTTTAGCTATAATCTCTAAATCCAATTACTTTTTTAAAAATGTTTTTATTTTGGTGACAGTATACACAGCCAAATATACACCATTTCAACAATTTCTACAAATACATTTCAGGGACATTGATTACATTCTTTAGGTTGTGCTACCATTCTTGCTATCCTTTTCCATATTATTCCACCACTGTTATCTTAAAGTCACTGCCCCCTAAGCTTCCCATCCAACCTGTTGAGTTGCTGTTGTCAATTTGATCTCACATAGATAATTCATTAAAAGAACACGCTCCTGGGGATCTTAAAAGCTTGCAAGCGGCCGTTTAAGATGCATCAATTAGTCCCAACCACTTGGAGTAAAGGAGAACGAAGAACACCAAAGACACAAGGAAAGTATTGGCCCAAGAGACAGAATGAGCCACATAAACCAGAGACTTCATCAGCCTGAGACCAGAAGAACTAGATGGTGCCAGGCTACCGCCAAAGAATGTCCTGACAGGGAATACAACAGAGGCCCCCTGATGGAGCAGTAGAATGATGGGATGCAGAACTCAAATTCTAGTAAGAAGACCAGACTTAATGGTCTGACTAAGACTGGAGGTGCCCCGGAAGGCATGGCCCCTGGACTCTCCATCACCCCAGAACTAAAACAATTTTGGAGGCCTACTCTTTAGACAGGGATTGGACTGGACTGTGGGACATAAAGTGATACTTGTGAAGAATGTGCCTCTTAGACAAGTTGATACAAGAGACCAAAGGGGCGGCTTCTGTCCAGAGGGGAGATGGGAAGGCAGAGAGAGTTAGGAGCTGGTTGAATGTTCATGGGGAACCAGGGGTGGAGGGGAGGAGTGTGCTGTCGCAGAATGGGGTGAGCAGTTGGGGTGGCATAACAATGTATGTAAAAAAAAAATTCCGTATGGGAGACTAACTTGAAATGTAAACTTCATTTAATTACAACAATGAAAAAAAAAGAACACGCTCAAAGCAGACATACTTTACTAATTAAGATAAACTATTTCTTGCTTCAAAGCAGACTTAAGGGGATAGTTTTGGTCTAAGGTTTAAAGTTTATAGATAATCATAGGGCAATAGTTGTAGGGGTTCAACCACCCTCAGTGGCTCCAGAAAGTCAGAATTCCATTGAGAATTTCAAATTCTCTTTCACATTCCGCCTCCCCCTCTTTGATCAAGATTCTTCTACAGAGTCTTTGTAATTCCGATTACTTTTTAAAATATGTTTTCTTCTAATATGAAATGAAACTACAGTACCAATAAACTGATTTTTATTTGTAGGTGTCATGACTTTTGTTAAGGACTGTGGTAGACACCATAGGTTCGGAAAGTTCAGATTTTTCCACTACTTCTGGAACAAACAAGAACCATCAGGGTGGAAAACCCGCCACCGAATGCTGATAACAATAACATATCAATTTTCTTTGAAAATCTCCAATGTGGAGGAGAAATAGTATCCGATGTCCAACATTCCCCAGAGGAGACTTCAGTCTTGGTTGAGTTTTCTAACTACAAATATAACATCGATTTTTCATCTCCTTTGATGCTTAAAGTGATTGTTAACTATCTGATGCGTGAATGAAGTCAGATTAGGGATCACACAGGTGGTTAAGAAAACTGTGCACATATTGTGATATGCTATGAATTAACTTGAGGCTTTAAACAGATCCCTATAGAGATCTAACTAAAATAATTGTAGTTTTTTATTTGTTTGTTCTTTGCAGTAACAAAAAATCAAGCAACAACAAAATTTCCGTTGGCTCCCAATTCCCCTGTCAGCTACTTCTTTATTTCTTTGCTTTCCTGTGCGGCAAAATTCTTGAATGAGTTAGTCTATACTCATCCTCATTTCCTCTCCTCTCATTATTTCTTATGTCCACTTCAGACAAGGTTTCACCTCCACCATCCCACCAAAACTGCCCTTGTCAAAGTCACCTAAGACCTCTACATTGCTAAGCTCAATAACCACTTCTCAGTCCTCATTTTACTTGATTTCTTAGCAGCATTTAACATAATTGATGGCTGCTGCCTCCTAGATACACCTTTTCATTTGCTGCTAGGACACTACACTATGGTTTTTCTCTTCCCTCATTTACTATTCGTTCTCAGTCTTCTTCTTTCCCCTAACTTTTTAATGCTGGACTTTGTCCTTGGTTCTTTTCCCCACTTTGTCTATGTTCAGTCCCTTGGAGATCTAGTATAATCTAATGTCTTTAAATACCATCGATGTGCTCATGATTGGGCAAATCTGCTGCAAAAGACCTCTTTAAAATTTTAAAAAGCAAAGATATCATTTTGATGACTAAGGTGCATCTGACCCACCATGGTATTTTCAGTCACCTCATATACATGCAAAAGATGGACAGTGTAAAAGGAAGATGGAAGAATTGATGCATTCAAACTGTAGTGTTGGTAAAGAATATTGATTATGCCGTGGACTTCCAGAAGCATGAACAAATCAGTCTTAGAAGAAATACAACCAGAATGTTCCTTAGGAGCAAGGAAGGCAAGACTTCAACTTCCTTACATTGGACATGCCATCAGGAAAGGCCAGTTGCTAGAAAAGAACATCATGTTTAGTAAAGAAGAGGGCCAAGGAAAATGAGGGAAACCCTCAATGAGGTAGATCGACACAATACCCACAACAATGGACTCAAACATACCAACGATCATGAGGATGGTACAGGACCAGGCAAGTTTTTGTTCTTTTGTTCATAAAGTCACCATGATCAGAGCCGATTTGATGGCAACTAATAACAATGTGCCCATGACTCCTAGTTTATATCTCCAGTTCAGACCCTCTCCTGAACTCCAGTGTGTTCTCTGCATACTAGGTGTCTTTGCCTGGTTCTGTACAAGCATATGACATATAAACATAACATGTGTAAAACAAAGATCCTCGTCTTCCACTCTCCACCCCACCAACTTGTTCTATCCATAGGCTAGGCTTTCCAATCTCCATTTTATAAACAAACGGATTGGCCCAATCAGATGTTTCTGCCTCATCCTTTTAACTTAAGAAAGAAACCCCAGCAGTATAACAGGGTAGAAGACATAGTGATACCTCTATTCTGTCAGAGGGAAAGAAAGAGGAGTGGGAACAGAGTAGGTCCTTAGGTTTGTCCTTTCTCCAGGAGCCAGCCTATTTTTTAAATCTATTTTCTTTCTTTTCAGGCATCTTTGGAACTGTCTGTAGCACTTGGGTTGGAACATATGAAATGAAAATTGGTGCAATTACTTTCCAGGTTGCTACTGGAGATATTACCAAAGAAAGAGCCGATGTTATTGTAAATTCAACAACAAGAACGTTTAATCTGAAATCAGGTATTTTCTTTAAGGAAGTTACTTGACTATAACTATTCACATGACTAAGTCTGGAAAGGAAATTGTGACTAATACTGCCCTGAGTAGACAGAAAGTATTGTAGAGTATACATGGGCCCGGGAATCAGAAAGACCTGGGTTTGAATCCCAGCTATACCTCTTATATTACGCGGTCTTGGACAAGTCACTTAACCTCTCTGAGTATCAGTTTCTCTTCCTGTCAAACGCCTACCTCCCAGAGGAGGAGTAGATGGGGTTGAACCGATGTCAAGGGCATCATACTACGTTGGACCACAGTAGGCACTTAGTCAGTGTCAGCTCTCATTCCCTCTATAGCTCTGAGCTATCAAAATTCCATACTTATAATTTAATAAGTTTTAAGTTCCTCTGTTTTTATATCCTTTTGATGTATCTCAGTTGACATACACATCTCATATCATGTAACGATTCACTTTTCTACGTTACACTGACCCAAAAGCAAAACCCCTTTTCCTTAATTTTCAAAAAAATGTTGGGCTGTCCCCACTGGTGAGACAATTTTGAGCCTCCCAACATGTGTGTGTTTATTTAACAGTTTAGCGCTCCACTACTTAGCCGAAAGGTTGGCAATGCAAACCCACCCAGAGGCGCCTCGAAAGACAGCCCTGGCAATGTGCTTTTGAAAACCCTATGGAGCCATTCTACTTTGCACATTTGGGGCTGCCATAAGTCAGAACTGACTTGACAGAAGCTAACGATGACATGTATACAACACATACACACACGCATGTAATTTTTATGATAATCAAGTAACTAACATTTATTCAATACTCGCAGTGTGCCAGGTTGTGTGCTAAGCACTTTTCATGCATTATCTCCCTGTGAGGGAGGTACTACACCAGTCTGTGTGTGACAGATGAGGAACTGATTAGTCACACAGTAGCTAATAAGTGGTGGACTCAGTACTCCAAGCCTGTCATCATGCAAAGGCCGTAATTGCAACCATTCAACCCAGCTGTCATTAGATGCAATTCTAGTTACACTGGAAGAGTTATTGAACTGAAGTCAGCCAACTGTTCGTTAACTTGAAAGAAAACAATAAAATTAAACAACTAAATTACAGAACTTAAGTAAAATGCTCAATTTTATTATGGTTTTGGATCCATGCTTCTTGTTAGCAAAAAAAAAAAAAAAAAACAAACCAACGAACAATTTTTATTTTTCTATTTTTCATTTGTATTTATAAAATCATTAGAGTAGAATGCAAAAACCTCCAAATAACTGTAAAAATACCACTGTACAAACAGTAACCGTAAAGTTGCAGACACTGGACTTTGAGCAACTCTGCAGTGCCATCAGGATGTGGATCAAATTGTTTACTCATCAGCCAGCAAATGAAGGTCGTTATAGAAAAGGTGGTCTAGTGGGGTTCAAAAGGGTGAGCTGAACGAAAATCTAATGTACAAGAACGAGTCATTGAATTCTAACCTGATGCTTGTTACCATCAACATTTCTTATTTAGGGGTGTCCAAAGCAATTTTAGAAGGTGCTGGGCCAGCAGTGGAAAATGAATGTGCTATATGAGGTATGGATACAAGTTACTTTTGGCTACAACCTATTGAAAACTAGAGGACCTATGGGGACTAGGACCTATGGGGACTAGGGGTGGCACCTTGGTGAGCAGTAATTAATGAGCCCTTTGGAAGGCAGGTTCATTGAGTTGTTATTAGCTGCCCTCGAGCTGCCCCCAAGTCATTGTAGCCCTGTGCACAACAGAAGAGAATGCTGCCTGGGATTGGTTGCAGATGTGACTGTTGTGATTTATATGGTTTTCATTGGCTGATTTTTGGAAGTAGAATGTCAGGCCTTTCTTCCTAGTCAGGCCTTTTTTCCTAGTCCACCGTAGTCTGGAAGCTCCATTGAAACCTGTTCAGCATCATAGCAACGTGGAAGCCCCCAATTAGTTGAGACTTGACCCGTCTCCCGTGTGGAAGGCGAGAATTCTACCACTGAACCATCACTGCCCCCAGGTTCACTGGCAGAGCAGACATAAGATGGTGTGACTTGGTGGCTGTGCAAGAGGGGTCTTCTAACCCATCACCATCTGTTTCCTCCTTTCTAAGTATTAAAAAGAAGCCAACCCTGGCTCCTAATCCAGTCTCCACTATTTACTAAGGAAACCTGGACATGCCATCTAGCCTCTAAGAGTTTTGCTTCTCCCATCTGTAAGACAGTTTTAATAATAAGGAGTTTGGTAAGGGCTGTACCACTGGTTCTTGTGAGGATTAGAAAGGATAATGAATGTGAAAGTTTCGTAAAGTGTAAACTGTTGGGCAAATAACCTTTTACTTTCACAGCCTTGTTCTACTTCTCATAGCACATCTCCATGTAGCTGACTTCTAGTCCTTTTATGAATGAGTGTGAAGCCTGGCTGGGCAGTCTGTAGGGGTGATCATAAATATTTGTCCTTCAAAACCAGGACTCATGCTTTGCAGGATAGAGTAGGCAGTCAGCTCCTAGCTTGCTTTGAAGGAGTCATGGTGCCCCATGTCTGGCAATGTATTCTCCCGACTCGTCTGCTCCTCTGAAACCCCCACCTCAACAGCTCTCCTCTGAGTAAGACCTTGTTTCTGGAGTGAATAAATTGCTGGAGGGAGAAAAGAGGAAGGTAATACTTGATCACCAACAAGAGGCCATTGAGCTCTGGTGGCGCAGTGGTTGAGAGCTCAGCTGCTATCCAGAAGGTGAGCAGTTCAAATCCACCAGCCACATCTTGGAAACCCTATGGGGCAGTTCTCCTCTGTCCTAAAGGGTCACTATGTGTCTGAATCGATTCTACGGCACACAACAGCAACAACAGCATCAACAACCCAACAGTATATGGGAAGAGCTGCGCCTTGGAAGGCAGAGCAGAAAATGAAGCTGGGGTTGGGGTAGTGGGAAAAGGCTAAGGAGGCTGCCTGGAAGGGGAAAGCAGGTGAGACATCCAAGGGGCAACAGGGAAAACTGGGTGCTCACAAAGAGGGTAGTGTGGGGAGGCAGGGATCCACTGTCCCCCTTGTCAATTTTGCTGAGGCCGTGCCTTACTGAGAACAGCCTGAACCAACAGGGCAGAGCCTTCCAACTGCCCTGGAAATTCCACATGCGCAAGATCTACCAGGGTCCTGAGAGGGATAGAAGCTTTCATCCTTTCAACCTCTGCATCAGAGAGTACTTAGCTTTTAACTCTTTGTAAAATTAATCTGTTGAATGAGCATAGATTGCTCTTCTGGCACAGTGGAGTGGTAGTTGAGGGCCCTGGAGACTGACTGCCTGGGTTTGCATCCTGGGCAATCTTGGGCTACTTACTTTACCTCTCTGTGCCTTGGTTTAATCAGTGATATGGAGAAAACAGTACCTCCCTCATAGGCTTGTTCTGAAGATGAAGTAAATTATCGTAGGTAGAGTGCTTTTGAAAAGTGCCCAAGATACTCGACGTATTTATTGAGTTCAAGAATGTGATTGTATCCCAAAGTTCACCCTTTAGCCAAAGATTACACATGTCTATAAAACAAACATAGCTCAATCATGTAAATGAGACCAAATTGGCAACACCTGCCCAAAAGCAACAATGAGAAGGCAGGAAGGGACAGGAAAACAGGACGAATGGAAGTGGAGAAGCTGGGGTGGAGAAGGGGAGAGTGTTGACACATCGCGGGGATCACAACCAGTGTCACAAAACCAGTTGTGTGTAAATTGTTGAATGAGAAACTAAATTGCTCGGTAAACTCTCACCTAAAGCGCAATGAAAAAAAGTAAAAAAAAAAAAAAAAAAACCAGAAACGTTTAAACAAAGAAATAAATGGACATGTACGTGGACCCTAGTACCTTCATGTGGAAACCAGCGTTTACCTAGGAAAAAACAAAAGAATGTGATTGTAAAGAAAACGAATCTCTCCCAGTTGAGGTGAATGAAAGCAGCAGGAGCGAGGGCAGCTGGGGTTAATCGGGAACCTTCTCTGCCTCTTCTGATGTCGGCTGTTTTCATTTCTCCATAATCAAAGTGTTGCTTCCAGTAACTAATGTGCTTTATTGTCTTTCTTTTTTCTTTTTTTTTTTTCCAGCTGCACAGAGTCACTGAGATTTTATAGTTACCCGAGGGGGACACTTAACGTGCAGGAGGATAATTCATGTTACTGGGGACAACAATGTGAGGAAAACAGTGTACGATGTTCTACAAGAGTGTAAAAAGAGGCAGTACGCTTCTGTTTGCCTTCCAGCCATTGGAACAGGTTTGTGTCTCTTACCAACCTAAAATTCTAAGTAATTCGGATTCTTTTAGTTTCAGTCTTAATGAAATTAATACCGAGGCAATTTGAAGGCAGCAATAGTGATGTAGCTTGGAGATCCTGAGGGCCTCATCTATGGGGTCTAAGCCTCTTTCATCCATCTTTCTTCTTTATTATATGCTCCCTAAGTATTGTTTCCATGTTTGGTCCTTAGCTTCATGGTTTTCTCACTCTCCTTTTTTTTTTTTTTTTTTTACCCTTTGTGAGATTCATTTGCTTTCATTACATCAATGACTATTTCTATACCGATTCCCAAATCAGTGTTTTTATGCCTCTCTGGGATCTACTCTGTGAGATTTTTCTGTTACCAGAAGCTTACTTACATTAGAATCCAAGCTCATCACCCTCCCTAGATAGATAGATAGGGAGTGCTTTAGTTTTCTAGCTTCCTCTTCTTGGTGGTGCTGTGAACCTCTGAGTTCCCCTGGCCTGTCTCCCTTGCTTTTTTGGGCCCCCAGATGCCCACAGAGAGCAAGCCCTGCTAAATTTTCCAGAGTGTTCTTCAGTTTCAGCCTTCTTTTTCATCTCAGAACCGTTAATACCTCTCGCACCTGGTTTACCGCAGTGTCTCCCGGTTATCTCCTAGTTTGTACATTCAGTAGATTGAAATGCTATTACTGAGGCCCTGTGCAAGGCGCTGGGAATAAAATCATGAGTGAGAAACATGCCTCACCCATAAGCGACAGACACGGGTTCATCCTATTCACAGTTTCTGGGAACACTTTCCTTATCATCTGTGTCATATCATGCCATAACTTGCTCTTCTTAGTTGAGGATGATGCCGCTGACCCCTAATTAATTCACACTCATGTCAACTGTCATTTTCATGGGCATGTGGGAAGTTAGGGGTTGGGCAGTGGTCTGCAGCCACAGGTTAATGTTATCTAAGAGGTTCTTTTAGAAATTAAACTCCTGGCCTTAGAGTCATTGTTACTATCTTAGCTCAACCCTGTTGACCTCATTCCACTTTCCAGATTAAAACTGAATGTCTTCATTGGGCATTCCAGGCCCTCCCTGCATTAACTCCAGGGCACCCATCCAATGTTTGCAGCACATTCTTCCCTGGTTTCGCTACTGCTCTCATTACCACCTGTCATTCATAATCTTCTTTGTCCCATTTTTGGCTCCTTTTGTTTATGTTATTCTCCTGATATGGGGTCCTTTCCCACCACCATCTTGCAAATTACAGTTACTACTTTTTTCAAAACGCAGATTAGAAATCAGCTTCTCCATTGTTACCATTAGGCATTTACAATCCCTTGTGGATCTCTAGTTGGTTCATTCCTTTCACTTGGTATAAGCACCCCGCAGCGTAGCTCTGGGGAGACAGTGGATTAAGCCCTGTCTCCTCAGTGAGCTCCCGATTTAGTAATATATGCAAGACCTGGTAACCAAGAATGACGCACAAAGTGGGGGCCGTGTACGTAGGTATGATAATCAGCCACATCATGAGAAGGACTGCAACTGGGTAGGTAGGATGAGCTTGCCAAGGGACTGCATAGAAAGAAGGAGGCTGAAGTCAGAACAGAGAAAAGTGCCTACTTTAAGACTGTGAGCAAAAAAGGAGGAAAAGTCAGCAAAAGAACAAAATGAATAATCATAGGCAGTGGAGGTGAAGGAGAGTGAGTGCAAAGTCCCAGAGGAGGAAGCGTGGCTGTCTATGAAATGCTCATCTCTTGCCTCCTCAGTAATGAATACCTTATGATATGCTCAAGAGAAGGACCAGAGGTTTTAATCACCTCCTATTCCCTCCATTGGTGAGGGAGGGGTTACTACCCTAGGGTTGTGGGAGTGGCCAAACACATGACACCTGACTCTGGACAGATGCAATTAAAAGGAGTTTACTACCCACAGATACTCACAGCCTGGGGGAGGAGGACACTGCACACCACATAGGGCCTGCACTGAGGGACAGAGTGAACAAGGGCTGTGGGAGGCAGGCTTTGTAGTACCAAGAGGATGGGGTGCCCACTGATTTCCACAGGAGGATATGATTGGCTTGTTTGAATAATTCCACAGGCTATCAGGGAACTGAAACCTGCTACTCAGGGATGAGTAGGAACTGTGCCTGGTCCGTGTGATAAGGAGGCTTCTTTGGCTTAGGGATCTCACCTCGGGGAGCAGATCTGAGAGAGGAATTTGCGGTTAGGCCATTTGAGGCCTAACACGCAATACTGCGTCTTAGTTTTAAGCCTTACACCACACTAAGTCTCCTGCACCCGTTATCTGCCCCATTTTGAGTGCAGAATCATTGCTCATTTTGTTGAAGGACTGAATGAATAAAGCTGACTTCAGTGATGCCTACAGAGTTCTCCTTTACATTCTCCTTTTTCAGTGCTTCAATAGACAACATTTGTGTGGTGAGTCATACTTTCAAAATGTTTCCCAGAGAGTATCTATTTTGAGCATCACCAATGTCCATGAAGTAGCTGGAACAGTTATATTTGCTGTAGTAGTAATAATAATAATTGCTAACCTTTATCGAAGTTACTCATGTAGTAATTGTTTACTGTGTGGTCCAAATGCTTTACATGTAAAAACTCATTTCATCCTCACAGTAACCTTATATAGGGTGATCATCTTGTTCAGATTTGCCCAGGATTTTCCTGGTTTCAGCATTGAAGGTACTGCATCCCAGGCACCCCCTCACTGCAGGGCAAACTGGGAGGGCTGGTCACCTGTGACATAGATCCTATCAGTAAAGTGAGTTTACTCTGAAGTTAATGAAGTTTAAGCATTGGGACTTCACTTGCACAGACCTTTTTAAAGGCCCTGAGAGAGGTTTTGTATCTTCACATGGTTATATGATCTAGTGAAACTTCAAAGGTCAGATATTTTAACCAGTGTCAGTTAAGACCACTGTTTCTTTCCACTCTGACTTCTCCTCATTAAGACTTCCCCTCACACTGGGTGATGGTGGAATCGAGACAAGAATTGTTGGGATCTGGCTAAGGGGAACTTATGTTGGGAATTCAATTTTCAGCTTTTTAAACTTCATCCTTTGCTGTGATTTCTTACTATAAACATTCATTTTTACACGTAACTTTATACCTCTCATTTTGTCTTTTTTTCCTGAGATGTATAAGGTTCAGGCTCTACAAAAACTGGACCTACCACTATTAGTTTCCCTAGTTTGCAGATGAGGAACTTGAGGTGTTAAAGCACAAGGGCATATAGATAGTAAACGATGAACTAGGTTCAAAATCAGGCAGTCTGGTCCCAAAACCTGTACATTTTGAAGCATTACATGCTTTTTTTTTTTAACCATTATGCTCTGAATCACTGTAATATCAGCTACCACACTCTTATGTCTATTATCTGTTACCTTCTATTATCACTTCAATTTTATAGCTGAGTATACTGAAGTTTCAAGGGATTCTATGACTTAGCCAAGATCACGCAGCTAATAAGTGGCAGAACCAGGACATAAATCTGGATCTTCCATATCCAAATCATGTGTTCTTTTCTCTGCACTGCCATTGTCCCCAAGAACACACACTAGGAGGACCCATGCAGCATCTCAGTAAGAGGATGTTAGAAAGTACTTAATGGATTTGGGCGTGTGTTAGGTGATCTGTGGCCCGCTTAAGGAAGAGGGGACTCTGCTGTGGACTGGGTACTTCGGAAGTGATTATGCTTTTATGATTGAATATCTAGAAGGTGAGAAGAATGGAGTGAGGCTAAAGTTGTGAGTGGTAATGAAGTTGCTCATATCAATCAAGATTATGAGGGTGTTTGGTTATTTTTCGGGTTTGTACAATGTCTATATTTTTGTCTGTGATCAGACCTGATTATGGGGTAGTCTTAATTCATCATGGCCACTAGGGGCTATGTTTGATGTTGTTCTGTGAAATTGTTTATGTTCAGCCGGAGAACACTGAGACCTAGCTGAGTGCCAGATCAGCTCCTGACAGTCAGGGGCCGCTTTCCTCTCTCATAGCACCAAGAACTGCATTTGCCAAATCTCATCACATTACCAACACCAGCTGAAACTTCTTTTTGTCACTTTTTAATGCTTTTTTTCCAGGAAATGCCGGAAAAAACCCAGCCACGGTTGCTGATGACACAATTAATGGTGTTGGAGATTTCGTAGGGAAACATTCCACTGGATCATTAAAAATCATTAAAGTCGTCATCCTTCTACCTCATCTGCTAAATGTATTCTATAAGAGCATGAAAAAAAGAGAAAGCCTCATGTCACCTACCTTTCAGTCCACATTCTCCGGGACTGCAAGTAAGTTTTTCATTTAAATAATATCATGTGGTTCTCTTTGGCATCACATAGACCATGTTTATATGTGAAGGCTCATTATACTTTTCTATCATTTTCTGAACTTTGCATACAACATCCCATATGTATGAGAAAAGTACAATAATTATGGAACACAATTTTCTGTGGAATGATTATTTTTCTGAGGGGCAAAATGATACCTGGGAGACAGGAGCAGCAAATAAACAGGAAGAAAACAGAAGAGAGGAGAAAGCAGAAAGAAGAGATTAGGCTTTGAAACATCTATCCAATGGTGTTATTATTTACTTAGTGATTGCTATTGACCTTCAGTCCTGGTGTAGTTATGAACTAGCTGACCAATACTGGTTTATGGAGCAGCCATCTCTAGATAAATGAGCCTGAGATTAGAAGCAGATGCAAGAAGGGAGTGACCAGGGCCGTCTGGTTGTACTACACCACAAGCAGGCAGATTCCAGGTTGCTACTCTGTAAGGTGTGTGCTGACACGTTACGTGCAAGTACCTATGCCCACCCTTCCTCTAGCTTTCCTCTGTATTGTGGCCTCTGCGCTGCTGTGAAAATAACTAAATATGCAGCCCATTCTTGGAACCACAGTTTTTGCCCATAAAGCACTGTGACTTTTGCTAGTGGCTACGTAGGTATACGTGACCTCACTAAACTAGAACTGTCATCTGCTGCGCTGCTGCCAGTAGGAATTTCCATTCTCTCTACACATATCTCTTGTCAGCAGTTCTCCTCAATGTGTCACAACACACAGTTCACACACACAAAGAAAGTAGAAATGAAAATAACAGTTATAATAGTAAAGATTCTTGCAGTTGCAAGTAACGGAAAATCCATTTACATTAGCTTAAGCAGAAAATGGAGTTCATCGACTCTAATGGCGTAAAGGTCCAGGAGTATCTGGCTTTAGATGCAGTTTGATCTGGGGGCTCATATGCGGTTGTCTAGACCCATCTAGGTTTTCCTTACCTTTCAGCCTCTTCTCAGTGGTGTTGTTTTTATTCTCAAGCTCCACACGGTGAACGATGGCCGCTAGCAGCTTCACGCCCATAGTTTTTCATGGTCAAGACTGATAGGAGAGGGAGTATCTAGAGGAGGTATATATACTGGCCCTCAGGAAATTGATGCCTGGGAACAGAAGTCTCACACAAGCCCTGAGATTCCTTCTGACTGGATCAGCTTAGTTATTGCAGCAGCCAGGAAACTAGAATAACACTGACTGGCCAGGCCAGAGTCACGTGTTCCACATGGGAGGCAAAGAGAATCACTATCTGCAGCACATGGACCAAGAGCCAGGAAAGGATTGTTTTCCCCCAGAATTCAGGATACGTTTACTAGAAGATGTGGAAAAGAACGCAGGAAAGGAGAAAATAATACACACCAAGTATAGCATCTAGGAGCCCTGGCAGTGCAGTGGTTAAGGACTCAGCTGCTAACCAAAGGCTGGTGGTTTGAACCCACCAGCTGCTCCAGGGGAGAATGATGTGGCAGCCTGCTTGTGTAAAGATTACAAGCCTTGGAAACCTATGGGGCAGTTCTCCTCTCTCCTGTGGAATCCACCTGAAGGCAGTGGGTTTGGTTTTTGGTTTATAAATAGGTGGGAGTTGAAGCCATTGAGTGTGAATGGAATTATTCATGGAGAGTATAAAGGGTGAGGAGAGCAAAGACTGAGGGCCAAGCCACGATTCCTGTGTTTTAATCCCATAGTTGGAGAAGAGGCTATGGCAGTGCACAAGGAGAGGTAAGGGAGGCATTCATTTATCCTAAACACCAGAAATGGGAAAGTGGAGGGTCACTTAACTTTTAAAAGGGATATATGGTGAAGGGCTCAGGAAAGTGCCTGGCACATGCCAAAAACTTAAGGAAAGGTAGCTACCATGTTATTTTCCATGAGGCTCCGGGCTGTAAGTCTCTACACCAGCGTTCTGTTCCTTACCTTGATGTTGACCTTCCCTGTGACACTGGGTGAGTTTCAACCTTCTGGGACTCGGTTTTTTCATCTGTAAACTGTCTAGCCTGGGTCACTTTTTGAAAACAGGCAGAGCAGGTAGCAGATTTTGGTACGGCTTGAGGGTATCATTTAGAGGTCTTTCAAGAAAATACACTTGGCTTTAGCCTTTACTCCATTTTTAAATGCAAATACCTCTAGGATATAAAAAATATATATCACTCTTACCCAGTTTTTCAAATGTTGTTGTTAGGTGCCGTTAAGTTGGCTCTGACTCACAGTGACCTCATATATAACAGAACGAAACACTGCCTGGTCCTGCACCATCCTCACAACTATTCTGTATTTGAGCCCATTGCTTCAGCCACTATGTCAATCCATCTCATTCAAGGTCTTTCTCTTTTTTACTGACCCTCCACATAACCATATATTTATAAAGGACTTAGTTAGCATTCCCTAAAGTTCTTTCACATCCCTTGGTATATGTTATCCTTGTAACAATCCTGTGAGGTGGTAGATGGAGCAGATATTATAATTTCTCTTTAGAGAGGAGAAAATAAAGACATACTCAGAAGTAGTGTTACTTGTTCAGTGTCCCATGACTGGTAATGGAGTGGGACCGATCAGGTCTTCTGATTTCAAGCCTGGTAGCTTTCTACTCTACAACTTCTTGTCATGGAAGGGGGATAGATGCAAGAGGAATAACTTCACTTACTCACTTTGCAGTGTTGTCTGCTGTAGTCAGAGGAAAGAAAGCAGCAGTTCCAAAAGGACCCCAAGACCTAGGACTAAAAATCATTAGGCCAGAAGCTCCTGAAGGGGATGCACGGTGGGAAAAGGAAAGAACATAATTTGAAGAAACGACATATCCTATTGGTGGGAAACTTCTCCAGAAGAACACTTTTAAGATGGAATTTGAAAAGAGCTTTCTGATTAGGGTGAGGTGCCTCACTGTGACGCCAGAACGTAATTCCCTGGATGGACTTGTTAACAGGAGAGGAATACCCTAGGTCCCTCTCCCAGACCTGGTATACATTTCACTGAAAATGAGTAAATTGCAGTGTTCTTTACAAGGAAGAAATACTTTGGTTTTTATGTGTGGTGGTGTGCCATCTTGTCGAATTTTCCTCATTAATGCAATCTGTCCATATTTATACAAGTCATATCATCATGGCAATTTGATGTCTAGCTTCAGTGTTTTAGAAGTTCCCGGAAATCACTGGAAGGAAAAGGAAAACTTTGGGCACCATTGCCTTATGTGGAAGCATTCTCTGAGCATTCCTGCTATTTTCTGTATATGGCGATTTCTCTACTTACTGTCAAATGTGGGATACAGAACAATGGGCTCTAAGTATCTTTAGCAGGGCAGTCAGGCTTCAAGAGAAAATAATAAAGAACCACATCAAATAATACATAAACGTGAACACATAGGTGAAGTGAAATTTATTTTCATGTTTATATACCAGTTTCTTATTGGATTTCTTGGGAAATTTTAATATCAAGATATAGTGAGTCTAAGTTTACTAAATATTTTAGCTAGAACATTAATTAAGATATTATGTGTCATATTGGCATCAGAACCATTCACTTCATCTGCGTGTACAAAATTGAATGTAATAAAAGGAGCTAACTTACAGATCGTGTAGCCTTTTTTAAAGACCAGGAGTTGATGAATGGGAAACAAAAGCATAGGAAGTGCCCTTGTTTTTGGAGGTCCCTGGACCGGGTATTGTGTTTTCACTAGATGCTGACTTTCCAGGTGATGTTCCTGAACACTGGAGTGACATGAATCAGAAGCAGCCCTGCTTGGCCCAGCTACAACCTAGACAATCAGAATATAAAACTGTAATTGGCAAGTTCTATCAGACTTGTCATTCCTACACAATAGAGAAGGTAATGTTGTGTTTAAAAATTACTTTTTGAAAAATGTTGAAGGAACTAACATGAAAGACTTTTTTTTTTAAACAACACTTTTCCTTCCTTTATACCTTATTATGTTTATTTTCATTGGAATTAGACTCACTCAAGCTCTGTAGACTTCAAATCACATGGTCATTAGCTGTAATGAAGGTAACTCCAAGGTTAAATGTATGTGTTATGACACTTTCAGTTTTAATTCACAAAACTGTCTGGTAAAACTGCTTAAAGAATATTAACTGGCTTTGCTGTCTACAGTGTCAGCTTCATCTTAAGGCTGGAGTTCCCTAGTGGTTGTAGAATGGCTTCTGGCAACAGTGAGGGATTCTCTGCTTCCTCATTCACATCCAGCAGAAGAAAAAACGAGTTCTGTCCCACAATCATTGGACAAAAGTCCTGAGCTTTGTATTGAATGGACCACCTTAACCCACTTGCCTAGCTGGGAAATGCCATGTGCTGATAGGCCTAGGCCCGGGCCATCTGATCCAGTCGGTGTGTGATTCCCATCATGAGATTACCCTGATTGCTTTCACTCAGTTAGCCACCCTTTGAAATCTTCTGTTCAACTCTTTTACTTCATCATTTCTTCCATTCACTTTAGCTACTCTGTGTTCAAGAGAAAGTTTCAGAATCTCTTCTGACATCCATTTTGATCTATTCTTTCTTCCTTGTCTTTTTAATGCCCTTTGCTTTCTTCATATATGATGCCCTTGATGTCATCCCACAACTTGTCTGGTCTTCGGTCATTAGTGTTCATTGTGTCAAATCTATTCTTGAGATGGTCTCAAAATTCAGGCGGTATATACTCAAAGTTGTACTTTGGCTCTGGTGGACTTATTTTAATTTTCTTCGGCTTAAACTTGAACTATGATGCTAATAAATACCTTTAACATCCTTTTTCTAAAGACAGAAGGCTAGCTACTCTCTGAATCTGCTGTCCGTTTGCATTGGATCCTCTTCCTTGTTTTGTCTTCCTCCTCCTTCTTCATATTGCTTATTTTAAAATCTACAACAAGGACAATATACTGAACTCTAAGGTCATTTCCAGAGGATCCCTGGTGGCACAACAGTTAAGCACTCAGCTAACCAAAAGGTTGGTGATTGAAACCACACAGTGCTTCCGTGGGAGAAAGACCTGGCAATCTGCTTCTGTAAAGATTACAGCCAAGATAACCCTATGAGGCAGTACTACTCTGTTACATAGGGTTGCTATGAGTCAGAAATCGACTCGATAGCACCCGTCAACAACAAAGTCATTTCCAAAATATTTTGCCTTTTGTCACTTGCAGATTGAGTGGGTCCAGAATACATTGCTCTGGAAGAGCTACCGGTTAAAGAAAAGCCACATGGACGCCAAGAATGGCCATATAATTAACGAGAAACTCCTCTTCCATAGGACAGATGCAGGCTCAGTGCCACATATCAATCAGCATGGCTTTAATCACAGTTACCCTGGGAAGAATGGTAAGGAAGAGAGCCATCTGACGGCTGAGAGTGAGGTGAACGAGTAGTTCTAGTGTTGAGTGTTTACTCCCAAGCACCACAGAATCCTAGATGGCAGCCATAGGGTCATTGTCAGCATAGAGATCACAGTATCTCACCCTAAAAGAAGACTGGCAACCTTCTGAAGCCAGGTGGGGTGAATTTTAGAAATGAAGAAAAGTGGCTTTGGTGGGCAGGAATTTAATTGTTTTGGTTTTTATTTTGTCGGATTTGGGTATGATTCTACATATGAAACCAAAACCAAACCGATTTCCACCAAGTTGATTCCAACTCATAGTGATACCATAAGACAGAGTAGAACTGCCCCATATAGCTTCTAAGGAGCGCCTGATGGATTCAAACTGACAACGTTTTGGTTAGCAGCTGTAGTGCTTAACCACTATGCCACCAGAGTTTCCATTCTACATAGTATGTAATTTTTATTCGACATTCTTAGAAAGGCTTTTGTCTTTCTCTTTACAGCTGCAGCCTATGGAAAAGGAACCTATTTTGCTGTTGATGCCTGTTATTCTGCCGATTATGCATTCTCCAAACCAGACGAGAATGGCAGAAAGCATATATATGTTGTGCGAGTTCTTACTGGACTGTACGCACGTGGACATGTAGGATTATTTGCCCCTCCAGCAAAGAACCCGGAGAATCCTACAGAGCTGTATGATTCTGTCACAGATGATAAACATCACCCACAGATATTTGTGGTGTTCTCTGATGACCACGCTTACCCTGAGTATCTCATAACTTTCAGATATTAAATATGATTTAGTCATATAGTTATAAGAACAACTGGCAGATTCCTTGTCTTTGCTTTTGATTTGTTTATGCAGATAAAATTATCCCTTTTAGGTGCTGAAATACTGAAAACAGCCTTTTTAAAATGCTGTACTGCTGCAAGTTGTAGCATACCTGTCTTCTGAGAAAATTTATGGGTAGAAGCTGAGAAATGTCAGTGGCACGGTTATAGCTGCAACTATCCACAGACACAAAACTAACTGGAGAGGAAAGAGCACATTCCTTTTTCCTACGGGAAAAGTAATATGACGAATCATGTTAAAGCCAAGATGTGGCTGTTCTTATTGGAATATGCTAAGATATCAAACTGTGGCTTGCTAAACCATACTGTTAAGTAGATAGGCTGCTGTTGTGCATCTGTAACAGCTGGGGACTGTGCCGCTTTAAGAAACACTTATCAATAGCTCAGGTAGAATAACCAAATCAAAAAACACTACCTCAAATCTTTTGTGGAACAAATCAGGTAAAAGTGTACTGTATTGCTATCTAATGTTGCCAAACAAATTACTGCTAAATTAGGAAGTCAATCCTCCACCATCTTTGTGGGTCAGGAGTTCAGGTGAAGATTAACTGGATTGTTCTTACTTGGGGTCTGTCATGAAGTTACCGTCAAGATATCACCTAGGCTGCCGTCATCTGAAGGCTTGACTGGGACTGGAGGATCTCTTTCCAAGATGAATCACTCACACAGCTGGCAAGTTTTTGCTGGTTGGAGACAGGAGTCCTAGGTTCTTCTTAACATGAGCCTCTCCACAGGCTGTGAGAGTATCCTTATGACATGGTGGCTGACTTACTCTAGAGCAAGCAGTTCAAGAGAAAGGCAGGGTGGAAACCACAATGTCTTTTATGTCTTTTGTGAAGTCATACCCCATCATTTCCAAAATATCCTATTGGTTATACGAATCAGCCCACTCAGTGTGGGAGGAGCTACACAAGGCTGTGGATACCAGCAGGCAAGAATCATTTGGGGCCATCTTGGAGGCTGCTTACCGCACACATGAATGTGTGAATGAATGATTAATGGAATACTAACAGTGAAAATTGTACTAGTGTCATCATCTCCTCTTCCCTCTCCTTCCAGACGCCTGTCCTCAGTGCAAGAATCCCACTGTGAACACTTCCAGCACTCAACATCATGAGCAAAATGATTCCATTATGCAACCACTCTAATTATTGGAAATCTCTTCTTTACACTGAGTTGAAGTCTGTCCCTCTCTGTCTGTTACCTGTTGATCACTGCCCTGACTTACGGAGGACACAGAACAAGTCCCATTTGTCTTACAGATGAAGACCCTTCAGATCCATCTGTTTCTCTACTATTTAAGAGTTATATACATTCTTAATATACACAGCAGCATATTTATTCTGAAGTCTCACTTTTGAAGGGCTTTTAAATGTTTAAAAATGTTTACATTGTTATATATATATGAAGAATACAGGAAAGTATGTAGAAAATAACTTTCTCACCAAATTGCATCACCCATAATGCCAATACTAAGTAAACCACTGCCAACTTTCTCATGTACTCTCTTCCAGTTCCTTCTCTGTCCATATTCAACAACTCAAGATCACCCCTTTATTCAGTCATTCATTATATGATATTTTGTCTACCATTTTCGTATAACATTACAGTATAAATATTTCCCTCACATTATTAATTAATCAACAAACAGAATTGTAATGGCTGATTTATTCTAATATATATATGTATATGGAGTTTTTAAAAAATGTGATCATCTTATTGTTTAATAATCCGATTTTTCATTTTTCAGTATATCTGTATCATTTTCCCCATGTCATGAAATAGATATCATTTTTAATGGTTGCGTAGTATTTCATTGTGTGTTTATACGTACATGTCTTGTCCTTCTAGGATGCCTGTGCTTCTAGCTAAATACATGATTGGAACATGAGATACAAAGACTACAGCGTATCTTCCACAAGACATCACTCCCTGAGGTTTCTGAGGGAAAGATAATCCTAGAGAACAAAGCAAAGTTAAATAATGCTCAGTTACAGCCTGGGCTTTGGCTCGCAACCCCAGTGTAGAATTCTAGTGAGCAAGGTTGGAAGGAAGGATTCTGTTTACTTAGGGTAGGTAGGCTCTTACTTGTGGTATCAACTGCTGACTTGCCATCTCTACAGATATTGTTACACAAGGAGTCCTTGATGTATTTCTTTGTGTCCTTCACTAGTAAGACTCAGACATTGTGAGTGCAAAACACCCATTTTATTAAAGTTGTGATGGTTTTTTGAGGAACAAAAATAAATCAGTTGACAGTTTAGTTATTGGAAATTACACCTTCCTTCAGTCTGAAGCTAAATCATGTCTTTCCATCCTTTAAGTCTATTCCTTCCAGTTGGGTTGGTGTTCTCTCTCCTAAGAACCCACTGGTTCAACTTAATCAAAGTTGGAAGTCTTTTTCAGCTTTGCTAATTACTGAAGAAAGGGGTCCTTTTTCTGTGGCTCAGCCAGGTGATACCTAACTGATCTACGATACCACGGGCTAGTAATCTGGACTGGTGGCCTGCTTTCACGGAAGGCTTTACTGTCTCATATATCATCTCTTTTTGTTTCTTTTAGCTTTTTTCTCCTTCTCCTTTTTTCTGCTCCGATCCTTTCCTTCACTTATGGAAGAATGAAGCCACACACTTGGCTTGAATCAGAGGAAGTGTGAAAATGACGTGGCATCAGACCTAATCTAACTCTTCATCTAACTTCAGGGGGACAAGAGACATCACCATCAACATCAGCCCAAAGCTGATTCCTATGAGGTTGAGGTCAGACATACCTCCACTCTCCAACCTTTGTCCCAATTCTGACACCAACCTTCCTGCCCACAGCACTTTCTACTTCTCTGTTGGGTTTGTTAATTCACTGCAGTGGACACAAAGCACTCACAGACCATACTTATGATTATGGGATTTATTAGGGAAGTAACAGGTTGCATACAATTCAGGATCAGGATCAACTTGGAGGTAACATAACTCGGGATACAGTTCTTTGATCAGGACAGCTTTTCAGCTGCTGCTGCTGGGGCTTCCTCTCTCATCCTGGGCCCTGTGCTTTTGGCCTGAGTCCCTGCTCCGAGCTGGCTTCGGCCCTGCTTAGGCAAGTGTTACAAAACTCTTCAGCTCCACTGATAATTGCCTGGAGGTACCTCACTTCACCAGGAAGCCTCCTTCCCTAAGGTGCTCAGCTGTCTTGCTCCGTGGCTGAGCACACTCACTGTAGCCACCTCACTCAGTGGGCTGGAAAGCCCACTGTGCCATCTTGCGCCGGTCTCCTGGTTCTGCTGCTGCCCTTTCTCTGCTACTGGACTCTGCCGTGTTTGCCGCTGCTTCTCGCCATCTCATGCAGTTTCTGGTGTTAACAGCGATCTCCTGGGTCTTAGACAGGAAGTTCTCAGCATAGGGACCCTGGATCCAAAGGATGTACTCCGCACCTGCCTCTTCTTGATGGTAGTGAGGCCCCCTTTGCCTCTGGGATTGGCTCCCTTCAAGCCTAGCAGAATGACAAAACTGACCAATCCCCTGCAAGGGTTCCATGCACCTTATGTGCATAGTCCCACCCAATCATCATGTGGGAGTTACCAGACCTTGGCTAAAAGGGCCATGAAATAGTAATTGACTACAGCACAGGAAGCATTGTCATTTCTTTCTGCATCTGTAGCAGAGAGCCAGTCAGATTCCACGTAGTGCACATGGTGATAATTATGTGAACATAAAGTTAGGGATCTTTACAGTGTAGTGGGTTAATTACCACAAGGCTGGTGGGATTATTTACAGCTAATATGAATAGATTCAATATCTGCTAAAACTTCACTAGAACAAATAAGTTTTCCCTTATAGTAAACGTGCCTTACAAGCTTAATTGATTAAATTATTACATTTACATGCCGTGGGCTGTGGTTTTCCCCACAACTATTAGTAAACATAGGGAGAGCATCTTGTTACTGAGCTCACAGAGTATACATAACTGAATCTTAAAAGACTTCATACCCCAGCCCCTCCTGGTTTATATTATTTTTGTGGTCACCAGGATGTAAATTTCTCTAACCTTTTCCTTACCTTGTTCAGAAGGGCATTTTAAACACAGTAATTTAATTCCCCAAGGCCTCTTGTTACCTAAAATTAAAATTCCGTAAGTTAGACCCATCAAATACATAATTTTGGCTTCCACAATCCAATCCCACCTCTTCAATCTGAGCCTTTCGTTTGCGTGCTCACTGTATTCCTATCTCATCACCAAACCTGCCACCCCCCTGACCCCACAATACACTCTTCACACTCAATTTAGACAAATAGAACACATTAGAGAGGATTTATATAATGCATGAATAAACTTTCTGCCAAGTAATAAAAATGTACCTCTGTTGGCCTTTGTAGTTTATAGTGCAGGATGGTGGGTTTTTTTTTTTTTTTTTATTAACTGTACTAACATGCCAATTAAAGAGACTGAGATAAGGAAAATCTTCATTATCACACAAACAACTACATAAAATTAACAGACCTGAGGTCGACAACAAAAACAAAATTTCAGTGTAAATGAAGAAAAAAAATCAACAAGAGCCCAGAAAAAATAGAAATATTAGACTCTGGAAGACAGTAAGAACTATAAATGCAAGAACTGAACTCTAAGAATCATAACATAAAAGCAGCAGCATTTTTAAAAATCAAGCTAGCAGTAAATATCATAGAATAACAACTCATCTTTGCATAGTGCTCTATTGTCAGCAAAACAGAGTAGCTCCCTTTTTCTTCACAACAGTTCTATCATGTAACTCACTTTGACAGAGAAGACACTGATTCCCCAAGGGGTCAATTGACACACCTACAGGTAGTAAGTGTTGGTGCCAAGACTGATGTGAATTCTCTGACAACTGAATCAGGGTTGTTACTAGACTCCACCACAAAAAGCTGAAAGCAGAAAAAGAAGTAGAACCGATTCACAAAACAGTGAATCAGCAGATAAACTGAAAAAATAAAAGAATATTAACTAGTCCTGTCACAATAAGAAGATCAGAACATCAGGATTGGAGGAAGACTCATGAACAACCTGTGTTATGAAGATGACACAACCTTCCTTGCTGAAAGTGAAGAGGACTTGAAGCACTTACTAATGAAGATCAAAGACCATAGCCTTCAGTATAGATTACACTTCAAAGTAAAGAACACAAAAATCCACACTGGAACAATAAGCAACATCATGATAAAGTGAGAAAAGATTGAGGTTGTCAAGGATTTCATTTTACTTGGATCCACAATCAACACCCATGGTTGCAGCAGTGAAGAAATCAAAAGACACATTGCATTGGGCAAATCTGCTCCAAAGGACCTCTTTAAAGTGTTGAAAAGCAAGGATGTCACCTTGAAGACTAAAGTACGCCTGACCCAAGCCATACTGTTTTGAATCACCTCGTATGCATGCGTAAACTGGACAGTGAATAAAGAAGACCTAAGAAGAATTGATGACATTCAGCTTTTCCATCGTCTGAGGTCAACAATGGAAACACTTGTAACACTTGCCCATCACATGAGACGATGGAAAATCTCAACATCATCAGTCAGAACAAGGCCAGGGGCCCACTGTGGATCAGACCATCAGTTACTGATGCAAGTTCAAGTTGAAACTGAAGAAAATTAGAACAAGTCCACGAGAGCCAAAGTACAACCTTGAGTATTTCCCACCTGAATTTAGAGACCGTCTCAAGAATAGATTTGACAAGTTGAACAATAGTTACCGAAGACCAGACAAATTGTGAAATGACATCAAGGACTTCATACATGAAGAAAGCAAGAGGTCATTAAAAAGACAGGAGAGAAAGAAAAGACCTAAGTGGATGTCAGAAGAGACTAAAGCAAAAGGAAAAAATGATGAAGTAGAAGAGCTGAACAGAAGATTTCAAAGGCCAGCTCAAGAAGACGAAGTGTTATGATGACATGTACAAAGAGCTGGAGATAGAAAACCAAAAGGGAAGAAAATCCTTGGCATTTCTCAAGCTGAAAGAACGAAAGAAAATATCCAGGCTTCAAGTTGCAATACTGAATGATGCTACAGGGAAAATATTAAATGATGCAAGAAGCATCAAAAGAAGATGGAAGGAATACACAGAGTCACTATACTAAAAAGAATTGGTCAACGTTCAACCATTTCAGGAGGTAACGTATGCTCAGGAACCAATGGTATTAAAGGAAGAAGTCCAAGCTGCACTGAAGGCATTGGCAAAAAACAAGACTCTGGGGCACAGTGGTGCTCTAGGCAGAAGCACCACACCGTCCCTCCACAGCAAAGATCCGAAAAACTAAGCCGAACAGAGAAAACAACAATACTGAAACCCTAAAACATCAAATGAAGAGATAAAGAACTCAGCCAAGCACCAAATGGAGTGATAAAACTGACAGAGAACAGAGAGTGAGGAGAGATTCATGCAGAGGTCCCCTACCAGCTAACGCAGCGCAGATCTGCCATCTTGGCCTCCTATCGGAGACCAGCAAACAGGGGTACGAGAAAGCACCTTCACGGAGCTTCCAACGGGAGACAAAACAACAGGTAATTTGCAATATATGCTTTCCAACCACCCACCCTTCTTCACCCCTACTTGGCCTCCTCTGCTTCCCGCGGCCACAATCTCTTGTCCAGGAAGCACCGACTGCTTGAATTCCACCCACCAGAATGGGCCGGCTCTCTGAGTGCCATTTGTTGGCTGCTGGTGTTGCTTTTTTTTTTTTTTGCTTCTTTTGATTTCTTCCTTACCTCTCACAACTGCCCCCTCCTTTCGCTCAAATACCTGGCTCCGTGCACCATCTTTGCTTCTTCCTGAGGGGCTGTGGAGCTCCGTTCAAGTGTGGAGCTGCTTCCTGGTCTGGGCTGCCATGCTGGTGGGATCTCGGGGCTTTTGTTTGTTTGTTTGTGTGGAATTGTTTGTTTTCTTTTCCTTTTCTTGAGTTGGGAGCCCTTTCTGGCCAGGCGGTGCTGCGTGGAAAGGAGACTAACCCCACGGCTTGCACAGACCTGCAGAGGGATCCCTGAGGGCATTTCTTTTTTCATTGTTTTTTTTTTTTTCTTTCTATTTTTTGGAGGGCTTTTCTTGTTCTTTTTTTTTTTTTATTTTTTTGTTTTCTTTTCCCTCTTATTCCCTTTTTGTCTTTCGTCATTGCTCAGTTTCTCATCTCTCAATATCTTCCTTCTCTTTCTGTTCCCTGAATACCTGGTGTCCTATACCTCTATGCTTTTTAGCCAGGCTGTACTGCAACACCTGAGAGCGACTTCTCCAGACCTCATAGCTGCACTGGTGGGATCCCTGGGAAATTTGCGGTTCTTTAACATTTCCAATTTTTATTTATTAATTCTTTTCTTTTCTTCCTCTTCCCCTTTCTGTTTTTCTCCATTTCATAATCCCTCATCTCTCCAATGGCAAGCTCCCCTAGCATTCTTTTTTGTTTGTTTGTATGTTTTTGGCTCCTGTTCCTCTCTCCTCTCTCCCATATCCATCTTAGCTCCACATATAACAATCTCCCCACTGCATCCTGCCTACCTGCACCATGTACTTCACATCACACAACCAAGCAACACAGGCACCACCTACTGGAACCTGCCCTGCACTGATTGCTGACCCACCCTGGTGGCTGTAGTGAGTGCCACAGACAACCCGTCCCAGTGACTCCTCTTCAGCTAGACCTGCCCTGCCGTAACATGTCTGAGTGACTGACCCGGCCAGTTGGAGAAGGAGGTGAAAACTATTGTGCCGACAGACGAGCAAACAACAAAGAACACACAGTCCGCCTGCTCAGACATAGTCAAATTTTTTTTTAAAAAAAGGGACGAAACAAACAAACCTACAATCAATAAATGAGAAAAATAACGACTTAATGCCCCGAAGACAGCAGACAATATCAAAACATTTACAAAAACAAGACAGGATGGTGCCAGTAGGCGTCCAAAATAAAACACCAGATGACTTTCCAGTGGAAGAAAAGACACTGGAACTACCTGATAAGGAATTCAAATCTCTAATACTCAGAATTATCCAAGAGCTGAGGCAAAAAGCTGACAAACATGAGGAAAAAATAGACAAATTCATGGAAATTACAGACAAAAAAATGGAATAATTCAGGAAAATAATGCAGGAACAAAATGCCAAAATAAATTCACAACTAGAAATTATACAAAGACAATTAGAAATCCAAAAGATAAACAACAAGATTTCAGAAACGGAAGGTGTCATAGAAGGGCTGAGAAGCAGATTTGAAATGGTGGAAGACAGGATCAGTGGAATTGAAGACAAACACTTGGATACAACTCTGAGGAAAACTCAGAAAAAAAGAACAAAGTAAAATGAAGAGACCCTGAGAGTTATGTGGGATACAATCAAAAGCAAAAATTTATGAGTGATTGGAGTTCCAGAACAGGGGGAGAAAACACAAAACACAGAGAGGATCACTGAAGAACTGCTGACAGAAAACTTCCCCAATATCATGAAAGATGAAAAGCTGGCCATCCAAGAAACTCAACGAACCCAATATAGGAGAGACCCCAAAGGAAAATCACCAAGGCATATCATAATCACACTCACCAAAACCAAAGACAAACAAAGAATCCTGAGAGCAGCTCGTGAAAAAGAAGAAGTCACATACAGAGGAGAAACAATAAGACTAAGCTCAGATTATTTGGCAGAAACCATGCAGGCAAGAAGGCAATGGGATGACATACATAAAATCTTGAAAGAAAAAAATTGCCAGCCAAGAATAATAATGCAAAACTCTCGTTCAGATATGAGGGTGAAATTAGGTCATTTCCAGATAAACAGAAATTAGGGGAATATGTAAAAGTCAAACTAAACTTACAAGAATTATTAAAGGGAGTTCTTCTATCTGAGAACAAACAACTTCAGCTCACAAGCAGAATCTAGGACGCAGGATCATACAAGCCAGATACCAGTCTAGGAAATGAACTCTCAAGGACTATCCAAAACCAAAAGAAATACAACAGGGAATCAGAGCAGTTAATCAGTAAATGACAACAACATCAAAACAATAAAAAAGGGAATAAACAGCATAGGTATAGAACCTTCTAATGGAGAGGAAGGCACGGCGATACCAAGTAATGGTAGACTGCTTCGAACTTAGAAAGATAAGGATAAAATTCATGGTAACCACAAATAAAGTTAACAAACATACTCATAAAAACAAAGAGAAAAAACATAAAGTCTCAGCAAGAGCAAAAACCTACAAAAACAAAAGAAATGAAAAAAAAATCCACAAACAAAAGTAACTCAGCACAAGAGAGTAAGAAGAACAAAGAAAACGTCAGCACCAAAAAAAAAGCACTACAAAATGACAGCAACAAACTCACATCTATCAATAATTACACAGAATGTAAATGGACTCAATGCACCCATAAAGAGATGGAGAGTGACAGAATGGATAAGAAAACAGGATCCATCAATATACTGTTTACAAGAGACTCACCTTAGAAACAAAGATGTGAATTTATTAGAAGTCAAAGGTTGGAAAAAATATATCAAGCTAACAACTACCAAAAAAGAGCAGGAGTGGCAATTCTAATCTCAGTTAAAATAGACTTTAAAATGAAATCTACCATAAAAGACGAAGAAGGACAGTATATGATGATTAAGGGGATGATCCATCATGGAGACATAACCATAATAAACATCTACGCACCCAATGACAGGGCTCCAAAATACATAAAACAAACTCTAACAACACTGAAAGGAGAAATTGCCAGTTCCACAACAATAGTAGGAGACTTCAACACACCACTCTCGGTAAAGGACAGAACAACTAAGAAGAAACTCAGCAAAGATACAGAAGACCTAAAGGGCACAATCAGCCAACTGGACATCATAGACATATATAGAACACTCCATCCAACCAGTGCAAAGTACACATTCTTTTCCAATGCACATGGAACGTTCTCCAGAATAGACCACATCTTAGGCCACAGAGAAATCCTCAACAAGATCCAAAACGTTGAGATAATTCACAGTATCTTCTCTGACCACAATGCCATCAAGGTAGAAATTAACAACAGAAAGAGTAAGAAAAAAGAATCAATTACGTGGAAACTGAATAATACCCTGCTACACATCACTGGATAATAGAAGAAATCAGAGATGGAATTAAAAAATTCCTAGAATCAAATGAGAATGAAAACACATCATACTAAAACCTTTGGGACACAGCAAAGGCAGTCCTCAGAGGACAATTTACAGCAATAGATGCACATATCAAAAAAGAAGAAAGGGACAAAATCAAAACATTAACTACAGAACTCAAACAAATAGAGAACAGCAAAAAAAAAAAAAAAAAAAAAAAAAAAAAAAAAAAAAAAAAAAGAAGCCCACAGCCACCGGAAGAAAGGAAATAGTAAAGATCAGAGCAGAAATAAACGCAACAGAGAACATAAAAACAATAGAAAGAATCAACAAAACCAAAAGTTTGTTCTTTGAAAGAAGCAACAAAATCAACAAACCACTGGCCAGACTGACAAAAGAAAAGCAGGAGAGGACACAAATAACCCAAATAAGAAATTAAATGGGGGACATTACAACAGACCAACTGAAATAAAAAGGATTATAACAGAATATTATGAAAAACTATACTCCAACAAATTTGAAAACCTACAGGAAATGGATAAATTTCTAGAAGCATACTGCCTACCCAAACTACAACAAAGCGATGTTGATAATCTGAACAGACCCATAACAAGAGAAGAGATTGAAAAGGTAATAAAAAAAACTCCCAACCAAAAAAGCCCTGGCCCCGATGGCTTCACTGGAGAATTCTACAAAACATTTACAGAAGAGCTTGTACCAGTACTACTCAAGCTTTTTCAGAGCATAGAAAAAGAAGCAGCACTTCCAAATTCATTCTATGAAGCCAGCATAACGCTGATACCAAAACCAGGCAAAGACATTACAAAAAAGAAAATTACAGACAAATATCTCTCATGAATATAGATGCAAAAATTCTGAACAAAATTCTAGCCAATGGAATTCAGCATTATATCAAAAAAATAATACACCACGACCAAGTAGGATTCATACCAGGTATGCAAGGATGGTTCAACATTAGAAAATCAATCAATGTAATCCACCACATAAATAAAAGGAAAGAAAAGAATCACATGATGATCTCAATTGACGCAGAAAAGGCTTTTGACAAAGTCCAACACCCATTCTTGATAAAAACTCTCAATAAAATAGGTAGAGAAGGGAAATTTCTCAACATAATAAAGGGCATCTATGCCAAACCAATGGTCAACATCATTCTTAATAGACAGAGGCTGAAAACATTCCCCTTGAAAACAGGAACAAGACAAGGATGCCCTTTATCACCACTCCTATTTAACATTGTGCTGGAAGTTCTAGCTAGAGCAATAAGGCAAGAAAAAGAAATCAAGGGCATCCAAATTGGTAATGAAGAAGTTAAACTGTCCCTGTTTGCAGATGATATGATACTATACACAGAAAACCCTAAAGACTCCATGAGAAATCTACTGGAACTAATAGAAAGTTTCAGCAGAGTAGCAGGATACAAGGTAAACATACAAAAATCAGTTGGATTCCTATACACCAATCAGGAGAACAATGAAAAGGAAATCCGGAAAACAATACCATTTTCAATAGCCCCTAAAAAGATAAAATACTTAGGAATAAATCTGACCAGGGATGTAAAAGACGTATACAAAGAAAACTGCAAAACACTACTGCATGAAACCCAAAGGGATCTACATAAATGGAAACCCATGCTCATGGATAGGCAGACTCAACATTGTGAAAATGACAATTCTACCCAAAGCAATTTACAAATACAATACAATCCCGTTCCAAATACCAACAACATTCTTCTAAGAGATGGAAAAACTAATCATTAACTTTATATGGAAAGGGAAGAAGTCCCGAATAAGTAAAGCACTACTGAAGAAGAAGAATAAAAGTTGGAGGACTCACACTACCTGACTTCAGAACCTACTATACAGCTACAGTAGTCAAAACAGCCTGGTACTGGTACAATGACAGATACATTGACCAAAGGAACAGAATCGAGAACCAGATGTAAATCCATCCACCTGCGGTCACCTGATCTTCGACAAGGGCCCAAAGTTCATCAAATGGGGAAAAGACAGTCTTTTTAACAAATGGTGCTGGCAAAACTGGATATCCATCTGCAAAAAAATGAAACAGGACCCATACCTCACGCCGTATACAAGAACTACTTCAAAATGGATCAAAAGCCTGAATATAAAGCCTAAAACTATAAAGTTCATAGAAGAAAAATAGGACCAACACTACTGGCCTTAATACACGGCATTAACAGGATACAAACCATAACCATCAACACACAAACCCAAGAAGATAAGCTAGATAACTGGGATCTTCTAAAAATCAAACACCTATGCTCTTCCAAAGACTTCACCAAAAGAGTAAAAAGAGAACCTACAGGAAAAAAATTTTGGACAGTACAAGCCAGACAAAGTTCTAATCTCCATAATCTACAAGAAAATCCAACACCTCTACAATCTGTAGATTGCTTTGGGTAGAATTGACATTTTCACAATGTTGAGTCTTTCTATCCATGAGCAAGGTATGTTTTTCCACTTAGGCAGGTCTCTGTTGGTTTCTTGCAGTAGTGTCTTGTAGTTTTCATTGTATAGGTCTTTTACATCTCTGGTTAGATTTATTCCTAAGTATTTTATCTTCTTGGGGGCTATTGTAAATGGTATTGATTTGGTGATTTCTTCTTGGAAGTTCTTTTTGTTGGTGTAAAGGAATCCAACTGATTTTTGTATGTTTATCTTGTACCCTGATACTTTGCTGAAATCTTCTATATTAGTTCCAGTAGTTTTCTTGTGGATTCTTTGGGGTTTTCTATGTATAAGATCATATCATCTGCAAATAGAGATACTTTTACTTCTTGCTTACCAATATGGATGCCTTTATTTCTTTTTCTAGCATAATTGCTCTGACTCGGGCCTCCAGCACAAGGCTGAACAAGAGTGGAGATAAAGGGCATCCTTGTCTGGTTCCTGTTCTCAAGTGGAATGCTTTCAGACTCTCTCCATTTAGGATGATGTTGGTGGTTGGCTTTGTATAAATGCCCTTAATTATATTGAGGAATTTCCCCTCTATTCCTATTTTGCTGAGAGTTTTTATCATGAATAGATGTTGTACTTTGTCAAGTTCTGCACCGATTGATAAGATCATGTGGTTCTTGTCTTTTGTTTTATCTATGTGATGGATTATAGTGATTGTTTTTCTAATGATGAACCATCCCTACATAACTGGTATAAATCTCACTTGATCAGGGTGAATTATTTTTTTGATATGTTATTGAGTTCTATTGGCTAGAATTTCGTTGATGATTTTTGCGTCTGTGTTGATGAGGGATATTGGTCTGTAATTTTCTTTTTTTGTGGTGTCTTACCTGGTTTTGGTATCAGGGTTATGCTGGCTTCATAGAATGAGTTTGGGACTATTCCATCCTTTTCTGTGCCCTGAAATACATTTAGTAGTAGTGGTGTTAACTCTTCTCTGAAAGTTTAGTAGAATTCTCCAGTAAAGCCATTAAGGCCAGGGCTTTTTTAAAAATTATTTTATTGTACTTTAGATGAAGGTTTATAGAACAAATAGTTTCTCATTAAACAGTCAGTGCACATGTTGTTTTATGACATTGGTTAACAAACCCACAACATGTCAACACTCTCCCTTCTCGACCTTGGAGGACTTTTTTTTTTTTTTTTTTGATGAATTTATATATAGCCAAAGATACACCATTTCAAAAATTTCTACATGTATAATTCAGTGACATCGATTACATTCTTCCAGTTGTGCTGCTATTCTCACTATGCTTTTCCAAATTATTTCATCACCATTATCTTCAGCTCACTGACCCCTAGGCTTCCCATCAATCCTTTTGAGTGCTGTTGTCAATTTTATCTCACATAGATAATTCTTTTTTTTTTTTTTTGTACTTTAGATGAAGGTTTACAAACAAATACTTTCTCATTAAACAGTTAGTACACATATTGCCTTATAACAATAGTTAACAACCCCATGACATGTCAACACTGTCCCTTCTCAAACTTGGGTCCCCTATCACCAGCTTTCCTGTCCCCTCCTGCCTTCTAGTCCTTGTCCCTGGACTGCTGTGCCTCATTAGTCCCATTTCATTTTATGGGACTGTCCAATCCCTGGCTGAACTGTGAACCTCGGGAGTGACTTCACCACTGAGCTAAAAGGGTGTCTGGGGGCCATACTCTCGGGGTTTCTCCAGTCTCTGTCAGGCCAGTAAATCTGGTCTTTTTTTGTGAGTTAGAACTTTGTTCTACATCTTTCTCCAGCTCTGTCCACGACCCTCTGTTGTGATCCTGGTCAGAGCAGTCAGTGGTGGTAGCCGGGCACCTTCTAGCTGTACTGGACTCAGTCTGGTGGAGGCCATGGTAGCTGTGGTCCATTAGTCCTTTGGACTGATCTTTTTCTTGTATCCTGTTCTCCTCATTCTCTCTTGCTCCCAAAGGGGTGAGACCAATGGAGTATCTTAGATGGCTGCTCACAGGTTTTGAAGACCCCAGACACTACCCACCAAGGTAGAATGCAGAACATTGTCTTTATAAACTGTGTTATGCCAATTGAGCTAGATGTTCCCCAAGACCATGGTCCCCACAGCCCTCCGCCCAGAAATTCAGTCCCTCAGGGAGTTTGGACTTGTCTCTGGAGCTTCCATGAACCTTCCTTGACAAGTTGTGCTGGCCTCCCCAGTATTGTGTACTGTCTTACCCTTCACCAAAGTTACCGCTTGTCTATTGTCTATTTAGTTCCTCCCCTATCCCTCCCATCCCTCGTAACCACCAAAGATTGTTTCTTTTTGTATGTAAACTTTTTCATGAGTTTTTACAGTAGTGGTCTCATACAATATGTATCCTTTTGTGATTGACTTATTTCACTCAGTATAATGTCCTCCAGTGTGATCCATGTTACGAGATGCTTCACAGATTCATTATTGCTCTTTATCATTGCATAATACTCCATTTCGTGTATGTACCATAATTTGTTTATCCTTTCATCTGTTCATGGGCATCTAGGTTGTTTCCATCTTTTTGCTATTGTGAACAATGCTGCAATGAACATGGGTGTGCATATGTCTATTCGTGTGACGGCTCTTATTTCTCTAGGATATATTCCTAGGCGTGGGATTGCTGGATCATATGGTATTTCTATTTCTAGCTAAGGAGGCGCCATATCACTTTCCAAAATGGTTGTATCATTATGCATTCCCGCCAGCAGTGCATAAGAGTTCTGATCTCCCCACAGCCTCTCCAACATTTGTTATTTGCAGTGTTTTTGATTCGTGCCAGTAATGAATGGCCAGGGCTTTTTTTTCTTGGGAGTTTTTTAATTACCTTTTCAATCTCTTCTTTTGTTATAGGTTTATTTAGTTGTTCTACCTCTGTTTGTGTTCGTTTAGGTAGGTAGTGAGTTTCTAGAAATTTGTCCATTTCCTCTAGGTTTTCAAATTTGTTAGAGTACAGTTTTTCATAATATTCTGTTATGACTCTTTTAATTTCAATTGGGTCTGTTGTGATATTGCCCATCTCTTTCCTTATATGGGTTATTTCCTTCCTCTCCTGTTTTTCTTTTGTCTGTTTGGCCAGTGGTTTTGAGTGATTTTGAGGATCTTTTAAAAGAGCCAGCTTTTGGTCTTGTTAACTCTTTCAATTGTTTTTCTATTCTCTATTTCATTTAATTCTGCTCTAATTCTTATTATTTCCTTTCTTCTGGTGCCTGAGGGCTTCTTTTGCCACTCTCTTTCTCCTTGTTCAAGTTGTAGGGATAACGTTTTGATTTTGGCCCTGTGTTCTTTTTGGATGTGTGCATTTATTGCTATAAATGACCTCTGAGCACTGGTTTTGCTGTGTTCCAAAGATTCTGGTAGGGTGTGTTTTCCTGGCTGTGCTTCTTCCAAGACAGATTTGTTTGTTCTTCTGGCAGTCCATGGTATATTCAATATTCTTCACCAACACCATAATTCAAATGCATCTATTCTTCCTCAGTCTTCCTTATCATGGGACAGCTTTCCCATGCATATAAGGCAATTGAAAATACCATGGCTTAGCATTAGAGAAATGCAAATCAAAACTACAATGAGATACCATTTCACCGCAACAAGGCTAGCATTAATCCCAAAATCACAAAATAATTAATGTTGGAGAGGATGTGGAGAGTCTGGAACACTTATACGCTATTGGTGGGGATGTAAGATAGTACAACCACTTTGGAAATCAATTTGGCGCTTCTTTAAATAGCTAGAAATAGAAGTACCATACGATCCAGCAATCCTACTTCTTGGAATTTATCCTAGAGAATTAACAGCCTTCACATGAATAGATACATGTACACCTGTGTCTATTGCAGCACTGTTCATGATAGCAGAAAGATGGAAGCAACCTAGGAGCCCATCAACGGATGAATGGATGAACAAATTATGGTGTAGTCACACAATGGAATACTACACAACGATAAAGAACAATGATGAATCCGTGAAACATCTTATAACATGGAGGAATCTGGAAGGCATAATGCAGAGTGAATTTAGTCAGTCACCAAAGGACAAATATTGTATGAGACCACTATTATAAGAACTCAAGAAAAGGTTTAAACAGAGAAGAAAACATTCTTTGATGGTTACAAAGGTGTGGAGGGAGGGAGGTATTCACTAGCTAGATAGTAGACAAGAATTATCTTAGGTGAAGGGAAGGACAACACAAACTACAGGGGAAGTCAGCACAACTGGACTGAACCAAAGCTAAGAAGTTTCCTGAATACAACCAAAATACTTCGAGGGACAGAGTAGCAGGGGCGGGGGTCTGAGGACCATGGTTTCAGGGGACATCTAGGTCAATTGGCATAACAAAGTTTATTAACAAAGTGTTCTGCATCCTACTTTGGTGAGATAGAAAGCAGCCATTTAAGATGCATCAATTTGTCCCAACCCACCTGGAGCAAAGGAAAATGAAGAACACCAAAGACACAAGGAACATATTAGCCCAAGAGACAGAAAGAGCCGCATAAACCAGAGACTCCATCAGCCTGAGACCAGAAGAACTAGATGGTGCCTGGCTACCACCAATGACCACCCTGACAGGGAACACAACAGAGAGTCCCTGACAGAGCAAGAGAAAAGTGGGGTGCAGAACTCAAATTCTAGTAAGAAGACCAGACTCAGTGGTTTGACTGAGACTGGAGGGACCCTATAAGACATGGCCCCTGGATTCTCTGTTAGCCCAGAACTAAAACAATTCCCAAGGCCAACTCTTCAGACAAAGAATGTACTGGACTGTGGGACATAAAGTGATATATGTGAGGAGTGTGCTTCTTAGCTCAAGTACATACATGAGACTAAATGGGCAGCTCCTGTCTGGAGGGGAGATAAGAAGGCAGAGAGGGTCAGGAGCTGGTTGAATGAAGATGGGAAATCCATGTGGAAAGGAGGAGTGTGCTGTCACAGCATAGGGAAAGCAACTAGGGTCACATAGAAATGTGTGTATAAATTTTTGTATGAGAGACTAACTTGAATTGTAAACTTTTGCTTAAAGTGCAACAAGAAAAAGAAAACACCATGGCTTGGGTCACGTGCACCTTAGTCCTCAAAGTGACATCTTTGCTTTTTAACACTTTAAAGAGGTCTTTTACAGCAGATTTGCCCAATGTAATGCATCGTTTGATTTCTTGACTGCTGCTTCCATGGGCATTGATTGTGGACCTAAATAGAATGAAATCCTTGACAACTTCAGTTTTTTCTCTGTTTATCATGACGTTGCTTATTGGTCTGACTGTGACAATTTTTCTTAATGTTGAAGTGCAATCCATACTGAAGGCTTGGATCTTCATCAGTAGGTGTTTCAAGTCCTCTTCACTTTCAGCAAGCAAGGTTGTGTCATCTGCATATCACAGGTTGTTAATGAATCTTCCTCTAAATTTGATGACCCACTCTTCTTTATATAGTCCAGCTTCTAAGATTATTTGCTCAGCATACAGATTGAATAAGTATGGTGAAATGATACTACCCTAATGCACATCTTTCCTGACTAAACCACGCAGTATCCCCTTGTTCTGTTTGAACGACTGCCTGCTGGTCTATGTACAGGTTCCTCATAGGCACAATTAAGTGTTCTGGAATTCCCCATTCTTTGTAATGTAATTTGCCATCATCCACACAGTCGAATGCCTTTACACAGTCAATAAAACACAGGTAAACACCTTTCTGGTATTCTCAGCTTTCAGCTGAGATGCATCTGACATCAGCAGTGATATCCCTCATTCCACATCCTCTTCTGAATTCAGCTTGCATTTCTGGCAGTTCCCTGTCAATGTACTGCTGCAAGGGCTTTTGAATGATCTTCAGCAAAATTTTACTTATGTGTGATATTAATGATACTGTTTGATAATTCCCATATTCTGTTGGATCACCTTTCTTTGGAATGGGCATGAATATGGATCTCTTCCAGTGAGTTGGCCAGGTAGCTGTCTTTCAAATTTCTTGGCATAGACAAGTGAGCACCTCCAGCGCTGCATCTGTTTGTTGAAACATGTCAGTTGGTATTCCGTCAGTTCCTGGAGACTTGTTTTTCGCCAGTGCTTTCAGTGCAGCTTGGACTTCTTTCAATGCTATCAGTTCTTGATCCTATGGTACCTCATGAAGTGGTTGAATGTCGACCAGTTCTTTTTGGTACAGTGATTCCGTGTATTCCTTCCATCTTTTTTGGACACTTCCTGCATTGTTCAATATTTTCCCCATAGTATCCTTCAATAATGCAAGTCGAGGTCTGAATTTTTTCTTCAGTTCTTTCTTGAGAATTGTCAAGCGTGTTCTTCCCTTTTGGTTTTCTAACTCGAGGTCTTTGCACATTTTATTGTAATAGTTTACTTTGTCTTCTCTAGCCACCCTTTGAAATCTGTTCGGCGCTTTCACTCCATCATTTCTTCCATTCGCTTTAGCTACTTGACATTCAAGAACAAGTTTCGGAGTCTCTTCTGACATCCGTTTAGGTCTTTTCTTTCTTTCCTGTCTTTTTAATGCCCTTTTGCTTTCTTCATGTATGATGTCTTTGATGTCATCTCACAACTCATTTAGTCTTCAGTCATTAGTGCTCAACGTGTCAAATGTATTCTTTTGATGTCTCTAAATTCAGGTGGGGTATACTCAAGGTTGTATTTTGGCTCTTGTGGACTTGCTCCAATTTTCTCTTGCATACGAGCAATTGATGGTCTGTTCCTCAGCTGGGCCCTGGCCTTGTTCTGACTGATGATATTGAGGTTTTCCATCATCTCCACAGATGTAATCGGTTTGATTCCTGTGTATTCCATCTGACAAGGTCCACATGTATAGTCACCTTTTATGTTGTTGAAAAAAGGTATTTGCAATGAAGAAACCGTTGGTCTTGCAAAATTCTATCGTGCAATCTCCAGTGTGGTTTCTATTGCCAAAGCCATATTTTCCAACTACTGATCATTTTTCTTTGTTTCCAACTTTTGCATTCCAATCACCAGTAATTATCAATGCATGTTATTTGCACTGATAATGTTTGATCAAGTTCAGACCACAGAATTTTGTAAAAATCTTCAATTTCTTCATCTTTTGGCCTTAGTGGTTGGTGCGTAAATTTGAATAATAGTCGTATTAACTGGTATTCCTTGCAGGCGTATGGATATTATCATATCACTAATAGCGTTGTACTTCAGTATAGATCTTGAAATGTTCTTTTTGATGATGAATGCAACACCATTCCTCTTCAATTTTTCATTCCCAGCATAGAAGACCATACGACTGTCCAATTCAAAATGGCCAATACCAATCTATTTCAGCTCACTAATACATAGAGTATTGATCTTTATGTGTCCCATTTAATTTTTGATGACTTCAAATTTTCCTAGATTCATACTTTGTACATTCTATGTTCTGATTATTAATGGATTTTTGCAGCTGTTTCTTCTCATTTTGAGTTGTGCCACATCAGCCAATGAAAGTCCCCCAAAACTTTACTCCATCCACATCATTAAGGTTGACTGACTCCACTTTGAGGAGGCAGCTCTCCCCCAGTCATATTTTGAGTGCCTTCCAACCCAAGGGACTCATCTTCTGGCGCTGTATCAGACAGTGTTCCACTGCTATTCATATGGCCAATTTTTTCAGAAGTAGACCTCTAGGTCCTTCTTCCTAGTCTGTCTTAGTCTGGAAGCTCTACTGAAACCTGTCCACTATGGGTGACCCTGCTGGTATTTGAAACACAGTGGCATAGCTTCCAGCATCACAGCAACATGCAAGCCACCACAGTACAACAAATTGCAGATGAGTAGTAGAGGAAAGCATCTAATTTACTATAAAGAGATTTAAAAAAAACTATCATTAGAATCAAAATGCTATAAAAAAAGAATATAACCTTTAGACCAAATTTTACTAAAAGAGCTTCTGGGTTATTTCTACATTTCAGTTACAAAAGTTAAAAGGTCCTTTTCTATTAACCTGGCCTGGGAGGTACATAACTAATCTTCCATTTTAATTCCTGAGTTTTACCCCTCTGACTGCAGTGGTTGGGAGAAAGACTGCTCTGTCACACATATAACTAATTGATATTGCTAAGGGTTTGCAGAAATAAAAGAGAGAAAAGTGAGATCAAAATTTAAAAGTTGAACAGGCTATAGCAACCTATTGCAAGTATATTTTTAGGTCAAAAGCAGTCAACTAGATCTTTAATGATCACTATATCATTAAAGATATACCAAAAGCAGCCCTGGTGGTACAACGGTTAAGTGCACGGCTGCTAACCAAAAGGTCAGAGGTTCAAACCCGCCAGTGGCTCAAGTACCTGGCGATCTTCTCCAGTAAAGATTAAAGCCTAGGAAACCCCATGGGGCAGTTCTACTCTGTTATATATGGTAGCTGTGAGTAGGAATTGACTCTACCACACACAACACCAACAACAAATACATAAGGCAAAGGAAATAACGAAGTTTAAACTTATAAAATTTATAAAAACAAAATGTTTATACTTATAAAATTTATATTTTAAATTTATAAAATTTAATTTTATAAATGTATATATTTATTAATTTTATGAAAACAAACAAAAAATACAATGAAGTAAAATAGACAAAGAAGATTTCCAAAACTGCAAAACCTTGATAGACATACAATTAAATCTTTAAAGCTCTATGTATCATTCATTCATTCAACAAATGGTATTCATTCATTCAACAATTAATTATTGAGTATATGTCTGACATTATGCTAGGCACTAGATAGCGCAATAAACAAGACTATAAATATAGGATTCTTGCCCTCTACCAGAGACCCCATGTGTTTCAGAGTAGAACTATGCTTCATAGGGTTTTCAATGGCTGTGATCTTTAGGGAACAGATAACCAGGCCTTTCTTTCAAGGTGCCTTTGGGTAGGTTGGCACTGCCCACTTTTTGGTTATTAGCCGAGTGTTTAACTGTTTGCACCACCCAGGGTTTCCTCCTGCCCTCTAAGAGCAGAGGGACAGTAAACAAATAATTACAAAATTAATTAATTGAGATTGCAATAGGTATTAATGAGAAGGAGAAGGTGCTTGGCTGCTAACTGAGAGGCTGGTTGTTCAAAGCTTCTCCTAGGGAAAAAGATGTGGCAGTCATCTTCTGTAAAGATTACAGCTTTGGAAACTCTAGGGGGCAATTTTACCTTGTCCTATAGGATCACTATGAGTTGGAATTGACTCAACTGCAATGGGTTTGCTTTGATTTTGGTAGAAGGTGTTATAGATCTACTTAACTGAAGACAACTGAGTCTGGAGGTCAGGACTGCTTTCCTGAGGAATGTGGTAAACAGAAATAATAACACTTCTTGGTTTTAAAACATGATAATATAAAATGAAAGCGTTTAAGTTGACGTGAATCTCTATTTCCGAACTGAACGCATTAGCTAGCAATATACCCATGCTCTCACCAAAAAACTTGAACAAAATAGAGAAATCAGGTATTTTACAGCAGGGGAGAGCTGTTGAGTCAATAAGAACTGGAGGGGCTAAGACTCCAGAGAAGTTGTCTTAGTTATCTAGTGCTGCTATAACAGAAATACCACAAGTGGATGGCTTTAACAAAGAGAAGTTTATTTTCTCACTGCCTAGTAGGCTAGAATTCCAAATTCAGGGCGTCAGCTCCAGGGGAAGTCTTTATCTCTGTCAGCTCTGGAGAAAGTTCCTTCTGATTAATCTTCCCCTGGACTAGGATCTTCTCCGCGCAGGAATCCCAGGTCTGAAGGACCCACTCTGCCCCCAGTGCTGCTTTCTTGGTGGTAGGAGGTCCCCAACTCTCTGCTCACTTCACTTTCATTTTATCTCTTGTAAGATAAAAGGTGATGCAGGCCACACCCCAGGGAAACTCCCTTTACATTGGACCAGGGATGTGACCTGAGTAAGGGTGTTACATCCCACCCTAAGCTTCTGTAACATAACCCAATCTTGCCTCATTAACCACAAGCAGAGATTAGGGTCTACAACACATGGGAAAATTACATCAATCAGGAAATGGAGGACAACCACACAGTACTGGGAATCTCGGCCTAACCAAGTTGACACATATTTTCGGGGGTCACAATTCAATCCATAACAGTGATGAACTTGGATATCTTGCTGAGGAGATTTCTAAGCAAGATCTTAAAGGGGCCACATGGTTTCTCCTTGCCACTTATTGTAAAATGTGAAAGGAAAGAGATGGACTTAACAATGAACTGTGCAAAATGGAAACAAAACTTAAAAGATTTGGAAGATTCTGTTGTACAAATTAAGGACACATGTCCTAGAATTTTCGCCAAGAACGTGGCTACACGGACTTTTGTTAAAGAGACTAAGCCTGTGACTGATGGATCTAACAAACTACCACAGCAGAAAACCCATCAGCTTAGACTGAAGGGGTCAGAGACAGGACGAAAGGAAAGAAAACTGTCTGCCTCTTGGAATTCTATAGGCAGGAAACAGGCCAAAGGACCTAATGTTTTGTCCTCCAAGAAAAGCAAAGGACCATCCTTGGAGAAGCTTGGACATCAGCAGAACTGTTGGAAGGAGCACAGGAAGCAGAGCTGCCAAGGTCTCCAAATGTGGGGCTATGGCCTCTGGGGTCTTAAAGGTTGGGGCTAAGGCCTCTGGAATCTCAAAGGGTAGAGCCATGGCCTCCTAGGTTTCAAAGAGTCAGATTTTCACCAACTTGGTTCCAGAGTATGGGGCTGCCGTTCAGTTTGGCCAAGAAGATGGGGCCACTGCCCAAAGCTGAGGGGGTGAAGCTGCCATGCTCAAGGGACAGAAGAATGGGGCCTGCTGAGTCTGAGGGGGTGGGTTACCACTCAGATGGACGAGGAGATGGGGCCACCCAAAGCTGAGGGAGCAGAGTTGCTGTCCCAGTGGGCCTGGAAGGCAAAACTGAAGCCCTGGGCCAAGGGGCCTCCTTCTAAAATTCAGAGATCTTGGCCAACACCCAGAACCTGGAGGGTGGGGCCCTTGCCCAGATGGTCCCAAAGAACAGAGGATTGTTTTCAAGCCTTGAAAGCTAATGAAAATTTTTCTGCTGGGTTATGGACTTGCTTGGTGTTTCCGGAATAGGGTCCGTGACCTGGAGCAGTGGAGCCAATGAAACATACTCCAAGTCAGAAAGAGTGAGAAAGTTTTTCATTCAGGAAGTGTATACCACTGGGGACCCAGCAGCAACTCAGGTTGTCCTTAGGGAGTCCCAAAAGACATTTTTACATTAGAGCTTATATATGATTTTTACAAAGTGTTAGAAGTGTTGTTATTCACTCCAAGATAATTACAAGAGACTCTTTATCATACTAAAGCGATAGGGAACTGGACATTTCCTTATCAGGCTAAAGATATACGGCTCTGACATCTGGGCTCTAATCTTCCTGTGGGGGATACTAAGTCATAAAACAGAGTCATTAACAAAGGTATGCGCAAAACAAAGCCATTGATGAAGGTATGCAAAAAGGGAGAAGGCTAAAAAAAAGAAAAAAACTTAGAGGTCCATTATGGCGTTAGTTATGTCAAGCCCTCAGTTGCCATTTTGAAAAGGAGAAAACATGCTCGGGAGTATTAGGGTCACACTTGGTGCCTGTTATCCCTTCTTTCTCTTCAGTTTCTCCCATTTGTAATGGGAATATCTACCTTGCGCCTGTTCCACCATTATACTTTGGAAACAGATAACTTGTAGTCTAGATTTCACAGGTTCACAGGTGAAGAGAATTTGTTCCCAGGATGGAATATGCCTAAAGTCTTACCCATATTTGATTTAAGTGATCCGAAGATGAAATTTTGGATTTGGAGTTGATTTAAGACTTTTGGGATGATGTGATGGGGTGAATGTGTTTTGTATGTGGCCGAGATATGAATTTTTAGGGGCCAAAGGGTGGAATGTTATGGACTGAACTATGTCCCTCAAAATTACGTATTGTAAATCCTAACCTCTATACCTGTGGTTATAACCCATTGGGAATGTGTTGTCTTTGTTATGTTAATGAGGCAGGATTAGTGTAGGGTGTGTCTTGAGTCAATCTCTTTTGAGATGTAAAAGTGATTAAACAAACTGGAAGCAGAGTTGGAGGAAGAGAGATTCCAAGCCACATGAAGATTACCCAAGAGCAGAAGCTCAGAAGAGACAAGGACCTTCCTCCAGAGCTGATGGAGACAGAAAGAGTTCCCCTAGAGCCAGCACCCTAAATTTGGACATCTAGCCTCCTAAGCTGTGGGAAAATAAACTTCTGTTTGTAAAAGTCACCCATTTATGGCATGGTATTTCTGTGATAGTAGCACTAGATAACTAAGACAGGTATCTTGGAAAAAAGGCCTGGCGATTTATTTGCAGAAAATCAGCCACTGAAAACCCTATGGAGCACAGTTCTATCCTAGTGTAGCACCTAGTTTACAAATACTATAAATCAGGACTTGATTTACTGTTCTGTTGCTTGTCTAGACTTGTGAAAGTGATGAAGAATATGTTACTAAGGTAGATTAAATTGAAAATGTGTGATGTCGATAGTCATTACATTGTAAAGAACACAAACAATTGAGGAAATATTCTTCCAGTATTCAAAAATTATTATCCAGTTCAGCAAAAAAGGAGCTCTTATCATTGACAAATAAGAGAAATTCTGCCATATGTCTTTATTTTTTCATATTACTTGTTAATGTAAACAAAGTATCTACCAACATTTATGCTGGAACTACACTCATTCATCATTTGCAACCATGGGTTGGCTACAGATAACGTTTGCCAAAAACCTTTGAAAGCATTCTGTGAGAATCAGTTGTCTATTTGGAACTTACAATGAAGACTATTTTATATTTTGTAAATTGTGTGCTACACATCCTTTATATCAGTAAAATTTAAGTAAACATACACACAAATAAGGAAAGTTGTTTTTTTTCCTCAGAGATCTGATTGTTAAATATTTAACAACATGTTATTGGTGTTATGGTATGATCCTTTAGTAAAATAATATGTTTTTCTTCCTTAATAGATACCTAGACTGTACTCTCTCTGAGAGTTAATGTTTGTCTTGAGACATGGGCATGTGTGTCTGATTCAGTGGTTACCCTCTGGATGATCAGGGAGAGTCTTTACTCTGCTTTACTTTTCACCTCACACACACTTGGAAGATCGAGTCTACTCTGGACTCTTCTGCAGAAGCCTTCCCCCCACCCCACACACAACCTTGGTATTAGTCTGTTGCTGTTCAGTTGATTCCGACTCATAGCGACCCTATAGTACAGGGTAGAATTGCTGTATAGGGTTTCCAAGGAGTGCCTGGTGAATTTGAACTGCCAACCTTTTGATTAACAGCCTTAGTGAGACTAAATTCTTCCTATGTGGGAAAATGTACCGTTAGGGACTACTGTACTGCAGAGTGAGGGGAGTATTGGAGACTTTGTCTGTGGAGGTTTGAAGATGAATCCCTTGAAAAAGACCTAAGCACAGGCAGTAAAGCTAGAATCTGGGGTGTGTCTACCATAAGGTGACTCCCTTTGAGGGCTGAATTTCTTTGAGTGGCTCTTCTGTGGCTTATGGCTCAGGTGGTAACAGGGCGAGTGGTTGCCCACTTTTTTTTTTTTTTTTGATGCCACATGCAAAGGGAGCCACATCCTATTTCGAGGGAATGGGCCCGAGTTCCAGGAGCAGAGTGAGGTGGTGCTGTGGCCATAAGGTGCCCACAACTTGCCGACTCGATAACTGGGAAAGCAACTCTGTCCCCAAAATGCACTTCAATGGGAGAAATGGGGAGCCTATGCTAGGTTTCAGAAATTTGTAGAAAAGTCCAAAGGGCAACTTAGATGAAGTAGGGAAAGAGAAGTTTAGCACCCCCAAATGCAGACATAGTTCGTACTATACTAAATGTGGCTATGAAGTGAAGGAAGACCAAGCAATAGTGATGGTGAACATGGCTTCTCTCAGATGCAGGAGGTGGCTTCTTTGTTGGAAAGCCTCCCTCCTAGGCTCTGTGAGGAAACCTGCTTCCTGGGAAGGAAGTCAGTTGTAGGAGGCAAATAGTCACTGAGATCTGAGAGTTAAGAGAGGGTAAGCACGTAGGGAGTGGACGAGGGGGACAGAGGGGAAGGGTTCAACAATAATCTAAAGAAATTGAGAGAAGACAAAATACTGCAGAGGCTGATGATGTTCCACTGGTTGCTTGTTGTAGAACTTTCTTTCTTGGTTTTCAAGGCCTGCCGTCTTGATGCTGCCATCCTGCCCCTTCTTGGTCTTCCTTCTCAGTCCACCCAGGAATGATGAGCAGAACTTGGGTGGCAAGGCACATTACTCATATGAATCGTTGAAAGAAACCCAGAAATGGCCCAATTAAAACTTGTGTTATAGACAAAGGGCTTCAGTTTCACTGTCATTTTACAAGTCGCTCCTTGAAAACCCTATAGGGCAGTTCTGCTCTGTCCTAAAGGGTCACTATGAGTTGGAATCTACTCGATGGCAATGGTTTTTTTTTTTTTTTTTTTTTTTTTGCATGTCAAAACTTTCTTTTGCTTACTTTGGAGACATCGTCAGAAAGACCAACCACTAGAAAAAAAGGGGACACCATGTTTGGTGAAGTAGAGGGTCAGTGAAAACAAGGGAAATGCTCAATGAGATGTATTGACACAATAGCCACAACACTGGGCTCAAACATACCAAGGATCATGAAGATGGCACCGGACCAGGCAGTGTTTCATTCTATTATACATAAGGTTGCCATGAGTCAGAGCTGACTCGATGACAACTAACAACCACAACAACAAATTTTCTTTGACCCATCTCTGAATCTCTTCATCTTGAAATTTCAGTTTTATTGTTTAAGAGGCCATACGTAAGGCCTACCCCTGCAGGAGGAATAAGCCCTTATTTTGGTAGGGTCTAAGAGACCTCACCACCTCCTTCACTGAGAAAACAGCATCCATCAGGTGAAAACTCCCATAATTTCCCATTAGCATTCAAATTGCCTGTTTCTACTCCCTGTCTCCCACCTTGCTCCTGGTATAGTAGAACTGTCCTGCTCTTAAGGCTAATGATTCCAGGATCCCTTCCCACCTTCTCCTACAATCTCTGTCTTCATCCTTCCCTTCAGTCCATTCCAGTAATATTTAAACATGCTGAAAACTCTTCCGTCTTAAAACTACATTTTAAAAAGCCAGAAAGCAAAAATTTCAACTCTCTGATTTTATAACCCCACAGGGTACCGCCTAACTCCTCCAGATTCAGTCACGCTTCTTGAAAAAGCTGATGATGCTGCCTCCATTTCCTTCCCTTTCATTCAGTACTAAGCCCACTGCCGTCTCCCTCCCACTCCCTCCTCACCAGGAAAGACTGATTTGCAGGTCAGCAACAGTCCAAGGTTGTTGCTAGTTGCCTTCCAGTCTATTCTGACTCATGGCAACACCATGTGTGCAGAGTAGAACCGCTCCACACGGTTTTCAAAGCAGTGAACTTTCCGAAGCAATTGACCAGGGCTATCTTCTGAGGCACCTATGGGTGGGTTTGAACCACTGGGTTAGCAGCCTGTTGATTAACCATTTATACCACCCAGGGAACCACCAACAGTCCAATGGACGTTTCTCTTTCCTGATGTATTGATAGCAGTGAGTGACAGCCCCTCCTTCTGACTTGAAATGCTCTCTTATCCTGGGTCAAGGACACACACATCCCTGGCTTCCCTGCCACTTCTCTGGCTACTCCTTGATCCTCCTATCTTGGTAAAGGCCACTATTATTCTCCATCCAGGTATGACCATGGAGTCATCCACAAGCTTCACCATCTCTCACTGCCCACCTCCTTCAAGCTCTGCCCTCAGTGTCGATTTAGAATCTGACCACTTCCTGATCCTCCTCTGCTAGCACCCTGGTCCTAGTCACCCACATACGCCACCTGGGACACTACAGGAGCCTGCTTATTGGCCTTGCTGCCCCAGCTCTCACCACAACACATAGCCAGTGATCCTGCTACCAGTGCATGACGCCATTGTACTCCCTAGTTCACAGCTCTCCAAATGTTGTTCATTCTTAGATCTGAGGTTACATGTCCCCTCTCTCAGCCGCCAAACCTGGGCTAGGAGCCCCTCCTAATTTGTTCCAGGAACACCTGTATATTCCCTCCAGGAGCACTTGTTCCACTGTGTTTTAACTTCTCTGTGTCCCCCACAGCAGCGTGAGCTCTGTGAGAGCAGGGGCCGTTTGTCTGTCTGTTGACTCAATCCGGAGTGCTTGGCACCTAGTAAACATTGCACAAGTAACTGGTGAATGTATTTCCCTCCTCCCCCCGCCACTCCGCACACGATTTCTAGACCTATAGTATTAAAGGATCAGGGAACAAACCCCCGCAAAAGGGAAAGCAAAGTAAAGTTCTGAAAACTACATTGATCATTGAAAGAAATCCAGAAGTGGGCAGTGAATACTCCAAAGGGTCATCGTTTGCGTGACATATTTTTTTTTTGTAAAATGTCTGCCTGCAGCAAAAATGAAACTATGTCTGCATAAGGTCTGGTGGCCCACAGCTGCCCATGTCAGCTGTGGCTTGGGTAAGTGGCAGAGTGCCCTGAGCAGGAAGGTAGGGGACAGTGGTGCACAGGTGGAGGGAGGCGCGATGCCAGCAGTGGCGATGGTCAGCCCCAAAGGATTAACCCGTTTGCTGTGGGCCTGAGATGCACATGGGGAATTGGGGTGACCAGTCCAACCCCAGGGCTGCTGTTTACAGTCAAAGACAGAAACTCAGGCCAGGGAGGGGTTTTCGGGGAAACGAAAGTGAAACAGGAGGTCAAGTTAACAGAGGCAGCTCGAGCGGAACAGGCAGTCCTGCCTGGAGGAGGAAAGCTGAGGATGGCTGCGCCCGACTCCTTCCCGCTACTAGTCAACGGATCCTGGGGCCCCGACCCCCCAAAGAACCTGCGCACCAAGTTGCAGGTGTACTTCCAGAGCCCGAAGAGATCTGGAGGCGGGGAGTGTGTGGTTCGCGAGGAGCCCGGGAGCCCGCTCGCCTTCCTGGCGCTCTTCTCTCGGGAGGACGGTGAGGGGCGCGGGACGGGAGCCCAGCGGGGGCGAGGGGTGGGTTCTGAGGAGGGGCTAGGGCTCTTCCCCAGCGGGAAACGCGGTGGGGGGCACGCAGCGGGAGAATCTGTCTCCCGCAGATAACAGCGGTGAAAGGCGTAGGGATTTCGGGGTGCATCCGGCGCGCTGCAGTTGCCCTTGCGTGGCGCTTCCCAGCTCTGCCTTGAGGCGGCGCCGGAACGGCTAGTGGGCTTCTCCGGCCCTGAGACCCAGAGCCTCCGGGAGGCCGGCCTGCCCCTACCCATTCTCCCAGGGCCCCCTGGGCCCCGCAAACACGCCACGCACACGGAGCTCCTGGGTTAACCAGAGGCCGCCCTGCTGTTTCTTCTATCTCCCTTTTTTACGCCTTTTGGTTTTTCCCAGTTGCTTTTAGGTGAAGAAGGAAAGGGGTTAAGAAGCCTGAGGATCACGGGGATCCCCCGTGGGTTGTGGAGATTTTAGTGGTTTGGGGGCCGCTTGGGAGAGGTGCAGAGGCACACTGGGTGGAAATTCAGAGGCTTTGCCATGGCCTTTGCAATGGAGGAGGACGGCAGCCGTGCTGTTGATTACCACACAGTATTGTCGGGGGTGCCCCTTTCCTCATTCTCAGGGTGGCCCCAAGACTGGGAGCCAGTGGCCACATTCAGAGTTGATCTTGGCTTGGGACTTCCAAGCTTTAGGGGAAGAATTTCCTCCTCACAAGCAGCTCAAAGGCTGAGTTCTCCCTGTCTTTTCTCTGCCGTTTCCATTTGGGGGGACAAGAGCCCACCAATCATCTACTTGCTCAAAACACCCACTGTATTGGGAGGCAAGCCACCTGCTGCTGCTCCCAGAGGGGGCCCGTTTCCACGTCGATTTCACAGACAGGTGGTGATCTGTCAGGTTCCTGCAGGATGTGGACAACCCCTCATCCTGCCTCCCTGGTGCTGGACTTGGAGAAACATTTGGGCCAGAGGAGAGGGCAGGAGGCTTACAACGCCAGGAGAGCAATTGGAATGCCGCAGGAGGAATCCAAAGAGGAGAAATGAAAGAGAGGGAGATTTGAAGGAAGTGAGGGAGAGAGGGGACAGGAGATGTGCTCGGCTCACATGTCCTTTTGAAAACAAAGTACAAATTTCTCCAAGGATTGATTTCCCTAAAGTGCTCTCAAGGGCAGCTGTGTAAGTCATTTCGCCCACTGGGTTTTACTTTTCCACAAGAGGTTTTCCCTGCTTTGATCCCGACTGTCCACATAACTGTGGACCTGGCCCTTAAGGATACCTCTTCCTTCTTTGGAATCCCATTGTCCCTCAGGAGTAGTCCTTAAACTGGGGCACAGATCACCTATATCCCATCACATGGAGAGCAGGTTAAACATGCACATTCCCAGCTCAGTTGTAGAGATTCAGGTACAGTGAGTGTGGGATGGGTTGGAGTCTGCAGGTTGAACTAGCACCCCAGGTGACCCTGGTGGATTCCAAAGTCTAACAATCCCTGTTGTTTGTTGACGACCCCGGATGAACATAAAAGGAGATAATTATAGAAACTACAAACAGCATAAAATTACAAACAGCACAAAATATAATTTTGTGATGATAAAATAATTATATTCTAGCCTCCCAAAGCGGAAATGATTTCACAGGCTCCCTGCCAGGCTTTCTTCCTTCCCAGCTCTCAACCCACTACCCTCTTCCTCCACCCCTAGGCTATTCCAGTGGCCTCTCTTGCTTAACCACTCCCCCACCTCCCGCATGAGATAACTCAAAACTTGTAAACTCAAAACCTGTTAAGGTTAAATGTCTCATGGCATGGAAAGTCCCTATTCAGTTTCTGTTTCCTATTTGAGGAACCACTTTCTCAGCACATAGCCAAGAATTTACTACTGGACACAATGAGTCGCCGGCCCTTGTAGACCTAGGAAATGTGTTCTTCTCTACTTGTCTCCCCTGCAGAGGACACCCTCGCCCCTTCCCCCAGTAGTGGCCTTAATGGATGCAGGCCCACAGTGTAACACAACTTGATTCATGTCATCACCGTCATATTCACATAATAAGAGTGAGCTGAACAGCACTTCTCTGTAGAAATCAGTGTCTAGCAGACAGGAAGTAACAGGAAGCTGTATCTCTTTTTTGTATCGTTCAGTGGATTTCTGAAAAGTTGAGTGTAAGTTGATGTATAACGTTTTAATACCCTGTTTCAGATGCGTACATTTTATCATTCTTTCTGGTCCTAATTTGGCTCCAGAATAATGTGTCGGTCTCCTTGGGGTAAAATAAATGCAGTTTTAATAAAATCTCAGGTTGGTGCAGGAGACAGACTGTCCACATGTGTAAGGGTGACTGGAAATCAGAGTTTCAGCTCTTTTTCCTCCAAGATCCACTTTCTCCTCATCAGGGATCACTAACTGGTATTGCTACCACCTGCTCTCCTGAAAGAGTTGTGCCCACACATGTGCACACAATCTGAGAACAGCCTGGTGAAGCTTTAGTGATGTCTAGGGCCTGCCAATCTACTTCTGAAAAATCAGCTATTGGAAACCCTATGGAGCACAGTTTTATTCTGATACATATGGAATTGCCAGGAGTCAGAATCGACAGTAACTGGTTTGGGTTTTAGGGAACAATAAAAAGAATACAGCACAGAGTTCCGTGACTCTTGGTAACTTGGCTTGTAAAATTTCACTTTGCCTTGGGCTTTGTGGGTCCTATCAGTCCTTAGTCTTCACTGTAGCTTAGCACTGCCCCTTAGGAACCCATGGGAAGACATCTGCCATCCTCATAAAGAATGAAACTGGAGTTTGGAGTTCCTTCTCAGCTTGTGTCTGAGGCCTGTTTTGAGTCGATATCCAGACAAGGCCCCACTTCCCCACCCCTTCGTGGATAGTTGAGGTGGGAAAGTCATCATGTGCTTCTTTATGGAAGATTCTGACCCATATCCTTGGCCTCATCAAGCCAACCATATCAGAATCCAACATGGTAACCCAACATGCATGCCAGAGTTTCACACCCAGATAGTACAGGGCACTCTCAAGAGAGTCCCCTTTCCCTGACCTCTTGGCGCCATCTGACTATGTTGACCATGCCTGATCCTTTAAACTCCTCGTACCCTGGACTCCACCATTTGAGATACACTGATTTCCCTTTCTTCTCTCTGGCTACTCCTTACAATTTTAACTGACATTTGCATAGCTCTTCGGGGTTTTACGATGTACCTTCACAGACACTGCTCTATGGACTTTATTATCTTCACTTACAGTGAGACTGTGACTCAGGAGAAGTTAAGGTACTTCCTCGTGGTCACTCAGCTAGTTAGTGGCAGAGTTGGAATTTGAATCCAGGTCTTTGGGTTCTTCTGCCCACCGTCCTGTTTTTTCACTACAGCCTAGCTGCCTGATTTGCTAATTCTTCTTTTATAAAACATTTCCCGACCCTTCTTTTCTACTCCTTTCACTATCATCCTCGTGGTTATGAGGCTTTTATTACCACCAAATCGAAAAAAAACAAAAAACAAAAACCCCGTTGCTGTCAAGTCAATTCTAACTCATAGCGACCATATAGGACAGAGTAGAACTGACTCCTAGGGTTTCCAAGGAGTGGCTGGTGGATTTGAACTGCCAACCTTTTGGTTAGCAGCTGAGCTCTTAATTGCTGCACCACCACAGGCTAAGTTATTTATTGAAACAGCTTCCAAACTAGGCTGCTGCCCCCAGTCCCTCTACCACCAGTGCTCATGGCTATCCAAGTTACCCTCCTAAAACGCTGCTTGCATCATGCCAGGCCCCAGCACCTGATCTTCACTGGCTCTCCATAAGGGATGCTTTAATTATTTCACTGTAGAGTAAAAAATTACTACCTTTCTGAGCACCTACTAAGTGTCAGGTACTATACTAGTTCTTTATAATGTTTTCTTCAGTTTAATCCACATAACACTCCTATGGGGCAGCCGTCACTAACCTTCTTAATAGACAAGAAGACTGAGGCTTAGGCAGTAAGGAACATGCTCAAGGTTACAAAATAAATTGAAGATGGAATTGAAATCCATGTCTGCTTGCTAAACCTCTTCTCTTTTCACTACATAGAGGCTTTCTTGGGAAACTGACCAAGTTATTGACTGATGGTGAGGAAGTCTATGGATATCATAGAATAATCTTGTGAATAAAGATTGCCTATCACTTGATTTTTTTTGTTTTTGTTGTTGATGTTGGACATTTCAGTTCGGCAGAAAGTTCTGGAGAGAGAGAACCATGAGTTAGTATGGCCAGAAAAAGGAACGTTCAAGTTAACTGTTCAGTTGCCCACACGCCCAGATGAAATCTGTGATGTCTCTGGGAGGAAAATCCCAACAAAGGTATGTAAATTTGAGGAGTGATTGGAAGGGAAGCAGCATGTTCTCCCAAGTGGTGGGGATGGGAACCATAGTGAGAAAGATATAGTGGGCTGAGAAGTATACACCCAGCTGGAGTGAGAAGAGAAACATGAATGTGGAGGGAGGAAGGAGGAGATAGGGTAGGTGTGGAAGACTGAGGAAAGGACTCTTGTTTGATTTTAGATACCTTCTAAAAAGTCAAGATTTGGAGGTTACAATAATGGTGATTTGGGATGTAAAAATTTGGGTCTGTTTTTTCTGGGTGCTTTATCCCTTGCAACTTGCTATATTTAGTGATGTTCGTACATCATTTTGAGGGGACAGTGATCCGTACTACATGTACTAATGATTTCCTCAATTGTAAAATAGAGTAATATTAGTGTCTGTCTCGTCGGGTTGTTGTGAGAATTAAATGGGATACCCAAAACCAAACCAAACCCACTGCTGCCGAGTTCATTCCGACCCGTAGCTACCGTATAGGACAGAGTAGAACTGCCCTATAGGGTTTCCAAGGAGCAGCTGGTGGATTTGAACAGCTGACCTTTTGGTTAGCAGCCATAGCTTTTAACCACTGTACCACCAGGGCTCACAGCACAGTGCTTGTTATATAGTAAACAAGCAATAAATGTTAAATAGGGAAAAACCAGGAGCTGAATTGATTTAGGTCTTATCCCAGACACCTGGTGTTAGTTGGGGTATCTGTTATGTGTGTCTCATTTTTACCAGTGGTTTTTGTGACCAGTAAGTGGATATGCCACTAAATATAGCCTCAGATGCATTCAACAGCATCATTACCAGAGCTTTTCATAGTTTCTGTTTACCCTACATCTCCAGGTTGGTCCCAGGGACAATTTCTTAACATAAAGAAGTTATTAGTGATTTATTAACGCTGCCTTACATTGTTTGGATTTCAGGAATCCACGACCAAAGAAGGTGCCAGAGAAACAGGTAAAGTCTCAGTTGAGATGACTCTGACGTTCCCCAACAGTTTTACTTTTATTAAAGAAGGCACTTGTGGAGGTCACCCCTTTCTTTCTGACCTCCACAGGCAGGGTTTACTCAGCTTGGAGACATCTTGGGCATCGTCATCGAGGTAGTCTGAGCCAGCTGTGCAGAGGGAGGTCACTGAGGGAGCCCTGGAACTCTTAGGAGCTCAAGTCAGAAGGGCAGGAGCAGTTCTCCATGAGGGCTAGGCGACACCTTGCAATTGAGAACAGGACAGATAGGTGTCTGGTGGGTGGTGATGAATGACCTTTAGAGCCCACCTGTGCCCAGCTGGGCATGGAGAAAGAAGGGCATGACATGGCAGAGGTGCTGGATGTGGCTAAGCCAGTTAGCACTGCTTTCTGAGCACTGAGCATGCAGGATGCTGTCTTCTGGAGCCACAAATGGCAGGTGGGACTCCTGTGTGGACAAAAGCTTTCCGGGTGCAAGAAGCAGGATGCGGGTGCCGTCTTCCAGAGCAGCAGTAGCTTTTCTCGTCCCCTCTACTATAGGAAAGCCCCCAACCTAGTAGCTGTTGTGTGGACTCTGCCACTTAACTAGGTCTGGGGGTTGGCCTGTTGTGCCATCTGACTTCTCCTGAAGAAGTGACTAGTTTTTGTGGCTAAGCATGCCGTTAGAAAAGGGGAGAAAATAATGAGGTGTGCTGAAGGAGCTGAGCAACACATAAAGTGATTCATATATTAAAATTTTAGGGAAGAGGAATTCCAAAAATGTATAAATATTATACACTAAAATTGAGGGTCTTGAGAACGTGTTTAGTGTTTTGTAACTTTTTTTTCTTTGAAAATGGCACTTGTTTTACTTCGCAAAATTACTCGATAGGTATGTATGGAAAATGAAGAGGACTTGAAGCACTTACTGATGAAGATCAAAGACTGCAGCACTATTGCTATATACCTGTTATCCTTTACCACAGAAACCTTCCATGACTCACCCTCACCACTACCCACAGGATAAAGTCCAGACCCCATTCTGGATTTAACGTGCTTTTCTGCCCTCATTTCTTGCATCTGTGCACATAAGTCCTTTTGAGCTACGTTGGTCAAACTGACATTTCCTAGTAGCCTGGTGTTTACATGGCACTCTGCCTTTCCTTCTGCTGCTCATATTGCTCTCTGCTTCCTTCTCTCCATCTAAATTCTGACCAGCCTTCAAGAACTGCTCAGCTTTCTCCTCTTCTTTGAAGCCTTTCCAGACCAGCCCAACCTGTTTATCCCTCTTTCTTGGAGTCTTAGCTTGATTGTTGATGCTCTTTGCTGGGCAATTAACCAAGCCTCTCTTGTGATAAAGCTAGTAATAGTGATAGGGTTATAAAACTATATTGCTGGAAAGACTCTTAGAGTTCATTTAGTCCAATACCATCACTTTATAATCAAGAGGCTTGCCTGACGTCACATGGCTAAAGAGTGGCAGAGGCAAGGATTGGACTCACACAGCCACATCCCACAGCCCAGTAATCACTCTGCTTTGTCATACATGACTCATTTAATGTACTTTATGTTCTCAGTTAATCATTAAGCTATTTTTTATTTGGGATAAGTGTGTGTAGCGTCGTATGCGGCAAATAATAGGGGTATTTGTCAGGATGATATAATTTCTGTAACAAACCACTCCCCAAATCAGTAACCTAAAACAATAAAAGTTGATTTCTCCTTCACATCACTGTTCAACATGGTTAGCAGCTGAGGTGATGGGAGTAGTGTAGTCAACTTCACCTAGTTGTTCAGGAAGCCAGAGTCTTTCTATTTTCTGACATCATTATCTTTAATACGTGGCCCCCAAAGTCACCGCAGGGGAGAATGGGAATTCATAAAAGGGAGATTTGTATTGGCCAGGCCTGGAAGTGGAGGTCACCACTTCCACCGACATTACTTTAGCCATATGAACTTTGCTGCAGGAACTGAACTATGGAAGTCTGGAAAATGTTGCCCGGGAAGGAAACAAAAAGGATTTGGTGAATACACAGCATTTCACTTTGCCACAGGAAACCTTCGCAAATGTCAGTTCCCTTTCTCATTTTTCTTGTACACCTCCATTAGAAAATCGATAAGTTCCTTGTTGTTGTTGTTAGGTGCCATAGAGTCGCTTCTGACTCGTAGTGACCCTGTGTACAACAGAACGAAACACTGCCCGGTTCTGCGCCGTCCTCATAGTCGTTGTTATGCTTGAGCCTGTTGTTGCAGCCACTGTGTCGGTGCATCTCATTGAGGGTCTACCTCTATTTCGCTGACCCTCTACTTTACCAAGCATGATGTCCTTCTCTAGGGACCAGTCCCTCCTGATAACATGTCCAAAGTACGTGAGACAAAGTCTCACCATCCTCACTTCTAAGGAGCGTTCTGGCTGTTTTCTTCCAAGACAGATTTGTTCATTCTTTTGGCAGTCCATGGTATATTCAGTATTCTTCTCCAAGACCATAATTCAAAGGCATCAATTCTTCTTTGGTCTTTTTTATGCATTGTCCACCTTTCACATGCATATGAGGCAATTGAAAACACCATGGCTTGGGTCAGGTGCACCTTAATCCTTACAGTGACATCTTTGCTTTTCAACACTTTTAAAGAGGTCTTTTGCAGCAGATTTGACCAATGCGATGCATCTTTGATTTCTTGACTGCTGCTTCCATGGGCATTGATTGTGGATCCAAGTAAAATGAAGTCCTTGACAACTTCAGTCTTTTCTCCATTTATCATGATGTTGCTTATTGGTCCAGTTGTGAGGATTTTTGTTTTCTTTATGTTGAGGTATAATCCATACTGAAGGCTGTAGTCTTTGATCTTCATCAGTAAGTGCTTCAAGTCCTCTTCACTTTCAGCAAGCAAGGCTGTGTCATCAGCATATCACAGGTTGTTAATAAGTCTTCCTCTAATCCTGATGCCCCGTTATTTGTATAGTCCAGCTTCTCAGATTATTTGCTCAGCATACAGATTGAATAAGTATGGTGAAAGGATACAACCCTGATGTGCACTTTTCCTGCTGTTAAACCACACAGTATCCCCTTGTTCTTTTCGAATGACTGCCTCTTGATCTATATACAGGTTCCTCATGAGCACAATTAAGTGTTCTGGAATTCCCATTCTTCACAACGTTATCCATAATTTGTTATGATCCACACAGTCGAATGCCTTTGCATAGTCAATAAAACACAGGTAAATACCTTTCTGGTATTCTCTGCTTTCAGCCAGGATCCATCTGACATCAGCAATGATGACCCTGGTTCCACGTCCTCTTCTGAATCTGACTTGAATTTCTGGCAGTTCCCTGTCGAGATACTGCTGCAACTGCTTTTGAATGATCTTCAGCAAAATTTTACTTGCATGTAATATTAATGATATTGTTTGATAATTTCCTCATTCGGATGGATCACCTTTCTTTGGAATAGGCATAAATATGATCTCTTCCAGTTGGTTGGCCAGGTAGCTGTCTTCCAAATTTCTTGGCATAGCACTTCCAGTGCTGCATCCATTTGTTGAAACATCTCAATTGGTATGCCGTCAATTCCTGGAGCCTTGTTTCTCGCCAATGCCTTCAGTGCAGCTTGGACTTCTTCCTTCAGGACCATCAGTTCTTGATCATATGCTGCCTCCTGAACTGGTTGAACGTCGACCAATTCTTTTTGGTACAGTGACTCTGAGTATTCCTTCTATCTTCTTTTGATGCTTCCCCATAGAATTCCTCAGTATTGCAACTCAAAGCTTGAATTTTTTCTTCAGTTCTTTCAGCTTGAGAAATTCCAAGCATGTTCTTTCCGTTTGGGTTTCTAACTCCAGATCTTTGCTCATTTCATTATAATACTTTATTTTGTCTTCTTGAGCCACCATTTGAAATCTTCTGTTCATCATTTCTTCCTTTAGCTTTAGCTACTCGATGTTCAAGAGCAAGTTTCTGACATCCATTTTGATCTTTTATTTCTTTCCTGTCTTTTTAATGACCTCTTTTTCTTTCTTCTTATATGATATCCTTGATGTCATGCCACAACTCATCTGGTCTTCACTCATTAGTGTTCAATGCATCAAATCTATTCCTGAGATGGTCTCTAAATTCAGGTGGGATATACTTGAGGTTGTACTTTGGCTCTTGTTGACTTGGTCTATTTTTCTTCAGCTTCTGCTTGAACTTGCATATGAGCAATTGATGGTCTGTTCCACAGTTGGCCCCGACCTTGTTCTGACTGGTGTTATTGTGCTTTTCCATCATATCTTTCCACATATGTAGTCAGTTTGATTCCTGTGTATTCCATCTGGTGACATCCACGTGTATAGTCACCGTTGATGTTGTTGAAAAAAGGTATTTGCAATGAAGAAGTCATTGTCTTGCAAAATTCTATCATGTGATCCCCCGCATCGTTTCTATAACCCAAGGCCGTATTTTCCAACTACCAATCCTTCTTCTTTGTTTCCGGTTTTCATATTCCAATCACCAGTAATTATCAATACATCTTGATTGCATGTTAGATCAATTTCAGACTGCAGAAGTTGGTAAAAATCTTCAGCTTCTTCATCTTTGGCCTTAGTGCTTGGTGAGTAAAGTTGAATAATAGTCATATTAACTGGTCTTCCTTGTAAGCATATGGATATTATCCTATCACTGACAGATATCCTTATCTGGTGGTTTTTGTGTTCACCCCTCTCCAAACATCCAATGTCTTGAACATAATAAGGCTCCAATTGAATAGTTGCTCATAGAATGTCTGAAGGCCAAGTATTAAGCATCATGCTTCAGTGGACAGGCATAGACTGATGGAAAACAAGGTGGGTGATTGTCATTCAGTGAACTTGATGTATACATACAGATTGTTAGGGCGTTTTATCTTCCACGTGTATTCCTTAGTCAGTCACTGCAAGTATACTTTTTTCTTTTTAGTGATGGGAACTTAGTGCTTTTCAGGAGTATAATGTATTAGATGATGTCCATCATCAGATATTCTTGCTTTCCTTCAGTGGACTAAGCAGTAAATCTCCAATTCAGCAACAATTTATTGGGGCTCAACTATACACCATGTCCCAGAAATATAAGGATGAATTAACATGCCCCTTGATTTTTAGAAGCTCAGTTCAATAATGATAGCATGGTGCTGTGTTAGAAGTATATGTATCAAGTGCTGTTAAGGCAGGTTTGTCAGAGAGACAAGGCAGAAAGGGTGTAATAAAATCAAATTTAACATAATAATAAAAAAACATATAAGTGCTGTAATTTATTTTTAATTAAATAAAGCAGAAAGACTTCCAAGATCTGCTTTTATTTGAGCTAGTGAAGGACAGAGAGCAGTGTCTTATAATAGCTTACTTCGTTAAGACCATGGTAGATAATACAACATCTTGTACCCCTTTGCCTCCCTAGACTCAGATGTGTCAGAAGAACTGGATGGAAAGCTCTCTCTCAATAGAAGAGCTGAAAAAATGGAAGATGTTGTAGAAGAATGTGGGAATATTTCATCTTCATTTGCATTCGAAAATCTCAAGGAAAATGTGACTGACGTTATGTTAACATTGTTAGTGGAGAACGTAAGTGACCTGTCAGCAAACAGTGACTTTCAAGTGGAATTAATACGAGATTGTAATGTTGCTGTGGTTACCTTTCAAAAACATATAGGTAAGAGCAAGTGATACTTTATTGTCTAGTCTTCTTTGGGATTTGGGAAGGAGCCCTGGTGGCACAGTGGTTAAATGCTCAGCTGGTAACAGAAACGTCGGTGGTTCGAACCCGCCAGCCGCTCCGAGGGAGAAAGATGAGGCATTCTGCTTCTATAAAGATCCCAGCCTTGGAAACCCTATAGGGCAGTTCTGCTCTGTCCTATAGGGTCACTGTGAGTCAGATTTGGGATACCTAGCTAATGGAACATCTCTGAAAATTTAACTTTAGTAGCTTATAAAACCCTGGTGGCTTAGTGGTTAAGAGCTATGGTTGCTAACCAGAAGGTCAGCCATTCGAATCCACCAGGCACTCCTTGGAAACCCTATGGGCAGTTCTACTCTGTACTATAGGGTTGCTATGAGTCGGAATTGACTCGACGGGAATGTGTTTGGTTTTTTTTTTGGTTAGGAGGTCGTAAAAGGATCCCAAGTTAATATAGATACTTTTTGTTATTTTGAAAGAGAAGGAACTTTGTTTTGAAACCAAATTCTGGTATACTTATTATATGATGGAACTTTATCATATGAATTCTTGAAAGTGTGTGCGTGTGTGGACTACTGGAAGGTAATAATAATAGAAAACACTCATATAGTGCTTACTGTAAGGTACTATGCTAAGCTGGTTACATGTATTAACTCATTTGTTCCTTTCAACAACGTTATGACATTATTATTATTATCCTCACTTTACAGATGAGACAGAGGCTCAAAGATGCTAGTAAATGGAAAAACTCAGATGTGAACCCAGGCAGCCTAGCTCTACAGCTTATTCTCTTATTCTCTCTGTCATATATTTCCTTACTTGTGTTTCGTGGGCATTCACATATGCAGGAAAGAGTAAGTGCATACGAAGCAAAAAATGAATGCTCTTTTAGGTTATTGAAGGGAGTCTGTGGACAGTCTCTGAGCTTGGGAAGTGCCACTTCCACCCACAACAAAGAAATTTTCCAATTCTCTCTTCTATGGCCGTGGCAGCAGAGGGGTTAATTAAGAGCACGGGCCTTGGAATCAAAGTTGCAGCTTTGCCGTTTAAATAGCTATGAGGTTGGCCAAGTTACTACCCTCTCTGTTCCTTGGTTTATTCATCTGTGAAATGGTGATAATAATATCTACCTAATACAGTTTCTGTGCGGATTAAATGAAATGTTTGAAAAGCACTTAATATGGTCCCTAGACATGGTAAGGACTCAGTAAAGGGAGCTATTATTATTTCAAATGTATGATTATTTCTTATAAAGGTAAAACAAAGTGGACTTGCTGTTGCTAATTGGTCAAAAATCTTGAGCATCTGCTATGTGCCAGCCACTGGTCTAGGTGCTGTGGGTACAGAGTTGGGTAAGTGGTGATTCCTGCCTTTGAGGAACTCACAGCCTGAGGGCAGGGGGGGAAACCCATAAGCAAATGAAATGAAAGTGCAAGAGATAGTGAGGAAAAGGGGAGGAAGAGGGACCCAAACAAGGTGACTTGGGGCCCTTGCCTTGCCTGCTCCCTCCTATGACGTTTATACCCCAGCAATACCAATTGATCAGGTCTAAAATGCACTATGCTGTTTCATGGCTTTGCTGTTCCCTCTGCCTGAAATGTCTGCTCCGCTTATCTATGGGGTAAACCTCTCTTCACCTTTCACAACCAGAATAGAGACCACTTACTCTGGGAATCCTTCTCTGATTCCCAGTATCGGTTTTCCCACCTCATTTGATCCCACAAGAGGCAATTTGTTTGCTTTCAAGATGTCCTCCCTCATGGATGGTGAACTTCCTGAGGGCAAGGACTTGTCATACTAATCTCTGTATCCCCAGAACCTAACACAGCGCCTGGCACATCATGGGTCCACCATCAATACTTATTAATTTGAAAGAGATACTTGGGCTGAGTCCTAAAGGATGAACAGGAACAGAATAAAAAATTGGAGAAGGGCATTCCAGGCACAGGAAATTGTGTTTACAAAGGCAAAAGAGAGGGGGGGTTTTCAGAAACCATGACTAGTTTTTGTGACAACATGGAACATTAAATGGCAGGGAATAATCAAAGCTGATTCTTGAAAATTCCTTTGGAGCCAAATAGCAAAGGGCATTGTAAGCCTGGCTATGGAGTGTGAACTCATACCTGCAGGTAATGGGAAGCCATCGAAGGACTTGAGAAAGGAGTGAAATGATGACATTTGCACTGTACGGAGAGCACTCAGGTGTCAGTGTCCAGGTGGGTTGGGGAGGTCTGTGACTGCAGACAGGGACGCAAGCTCAGTGGCCGTAATCCAGGTAAGATATTCATATAACATACGCATCATTGTTCAGATATCAGGAGGTTTAGACATGTAAATTCTCATATAGGAATTCAAATCTTAAATCTAAAAGTGGGGTACTTAGCTTGTCCCCCTTTTATCTTAGTTTATATTCAGACACTTTCTTCCACGTAATACAAAAACACTGTTGTAATTTTCTAATATTTTTGTTTGTAGATACCATGAAATTTGTTGATGATTGTGCCGAATATCATTTAGCTAAGCAGCTGCAGCTTTCTCCAAGACTTCTGGAAGTGACAAAAACCATCAGGATTGAAAACTTACCACCTGGTGTTGAAGAATATTATTTGAAACTTTTCTTTGAAAATCCCCATAATGGAGGGGGAACAGTTGACCGTGTTGAATACTTTCCTAAAGAGAGTTCGGCTCTGATTGAATTTTCTGACAGAAAAGGTAATACCTATAAGGCTGATTTAATAAATCAGAGCTGGCATAATTAGCAGTCGTCAGTTGAATTCTGATGCATTTTATTTGTTTATTCACATATTTCACTGGAAATCTAATTAACAGTCCTATACAACTGCAAGATGATGCTTAATAAGTCCAGTGATTCTGACTTTTAAAGACAGCGACACCAAGTTTTTGAAAGATGTAATGAGACCTTCATGAGATTCTCTACCTGTGATGGACTGAGAAGTCTATATAATTTTTAGAGATTTTAAAATACTATATAAATACTGTGTGATTGTTGTTTAGAGCGACCTTGTGAAAACCATGTCCAGCTGAACCTTGGGGAAATATTAATGAGGACTTTTTAGACATAGATTACTAGTTATCTGAGGTATCTGTGAAGTCAGCTGGGAGATCCACTGATGCTCAGAGGTTGAGGCTGAGAAGTAGAAATTAGGGAACCAGACTTGATAGGGAAGGAGGGAACATTGTGCCTGGGATTAACCAGGGGGCATAAGACAGGATCATTTATCACTTAAGATAAATTGTTTCTTGGGGATACTTAGAAGAACCTCCATTTAGCCAGTAGACTTATGAGTTGGAGAAACTGGAGTCAAGATATGGTTTGGATCAAAATGCAATGAAAGACCCATTATGCCTTGGACAAAGGTACAAAAGAAGAGCTTCTGTTACATCTTCTTGGAATCTCTCTTAGCCTGGTCTTGGATCCAGGGAAAGAGCTACATAAATTTGTCTACTCTAGAAGTTAACCTCCTAGTTTAGGGTGGGAGTTGACAATTTCAGGGCTTGTAAACATCTTGAGGCCTGGGGATATTGAATTTGTCCTTCAGAATGTCTACATTATGTGTATATGACTAATAATAGGTACTATTTAATTAAGGTTTACTTTATGCTAGAGTTACACATATGTACAATACAAGGTACTTCAAAGAGTCCCCTCTCCCTGACCTCTTTGCACTATGTTGACCACGCTTCCTCCTCTAAACTCACTCATACCCTGGACTCCACCATCTGTGGTACACTGATTTGCCTTTTTTTCTCTCTAGCTTCTCCTTCTTATAACTTAACGTTTGCATAGCTCTTCAAGGTGATACAAAGCACAGTTGCAGGCAGTGCTTTATGAGCATTGTGATTATTAGCACTCCTGTTCTGCAAATGAGGCACAGAAAGATTAAATCTCTTGCCTAAGTTTACACAGCTAGTAAGTAACAGAGCCGGGATTTGAACCCAGGTGGTCTGGCTCCATAATCCATGCTCTTAATGTCTCCACTTTTCCCCAATCTCCTCTTGACCTAAAGCATCACTTTTTCTTGTAGGATATTTTACCACTTGCAATGGGCCACCAATAACGAGGCAACTTCTACAGGGAGCTTGATTAAAGACAATTTATTTAGCAGTATTATATTTTATGTAGGGGCTCTGGTGGTGCAGTGGTTAAGTGTTTGGCTGCTAACCAAAAGTTGGCAGTTCGAATCCACCAGCTGCTCCTTGAAACCTTATGGGGCAGTTCTACTCTGTCCTATAGAATCGCTACAATCAGATTTGACTCGATGGGTGATGGGCTTAGGGCTATATTTTGTGTAAGTCTCTTCAGAGGAATAGATTTGCCTTGAAATTATTTGGTTCAAGTTCACAAAATCGGATTTATTTTTTTAAGGAAGGGAACTCTTATTGAACACCTATTGTATGAGAGATCTTTTGCTGGGTTTTCTGCCACCATATCTCACTGAACCCTCATAATCAGCGTGGTTAGATAAAGTTACTCTTTCTTTACAGACAGGGAAGCAGGCTGGGGATCTTAAGGCACATTAAGGTAGCTTGTGGAATGGTTCTCAGGTCAGACAGAAATGAGTTCAAAGTCCTGGCTTTGCTCCTTACTAGCTTCATGATCTTGGGCAAGTTCCTTTAACCCATCAAAGCCTGTTTTCTCATCTGTAAAATGGGGCTTGTGTTACTATTTATCTCAGAGTACTGTTGTGAAGAGTAAATGAAAGAATACCTGCACGGTGCCAAGGTACATGGTGAGTGCTCAGTATGTGTTAGTGGTCACTGGTACTGCCCACCCAGGCTTCAGAGCCTCTGTGGTGGTGTTGGGAAGATGAAGCTGTGTATTTGGGCCTCTGAAGCCCATGTTCATTTCATCATGCCTGGCTCCAGCTCTAGGGACCAGTCATACACAGGTGAAATTATTCTTAACATCTTTCCAAGAAGAGTTCTATTTTAATCCGTGTTATCCCTGGAGTTCATTGTTGTTAACCCTTCCTTCTTAGACCCCTTGTACCTGCCAAAAACAAACAAAATGAGTTGTTTGGAGGAGTGAGAAGGGACTCACACACATTCTCTCTCTCTCTCTCTCTCACACACACACACACACACACACACGCCCCAATGGCGGAGTTGTCCTAGTAAAAGTGCAGGAGGGAGACTATAGTAGGGGTATGGGTGGTGCAGCAGACTGCAGATTGCCAGCCCGCAGCTCTGGACTTGGTGAATCAAAACCTCTGGGGCTGGGCTCTCAGGTGGCTGGAGGGTCCTGTTGGTTTGGAACCCCTTTTAAAGGGACAAGAGTGTGAGCTTTAGAGTTAGACAGACACTGGTTCGAATTTTAGCTCAGATTTTGATAGTCCATATATCCAGTTCACGTTTTTAACCTTTCCAAAGCTCCAGTTGCCTCATTTGTAAAATATGAATGATAACAATGGTGTCTGTACCTCAAAGTTTTTTGTGTGGATTAAATGAATTATGTATATATAAAGTTCTTAGAGTAGTGTCTGACACATGGTAAGCTATAGTAATTACTGCTATCCTCTTCCCCTTAGAGGTATCAATGGAATATAAGTCATCTCTGAAGCCTAAAACTGTGGGACTATACTAGAAGGAACAAATAGCATGATAATTAAATAGGCTTTGCTTTGAGCTTCAAAATATTCTTTACACTGTGGGAAACATTATCCCCATGCTTGTGGCCAAACTCACATCTATTTCTTAATATGGTGGTGATATATCAGTAATATCCGAAAATAGAATTCACTTAACAGAATTTCACTATAGAACAATCTTGGCTTGAAAGTAATTATTCCATTAAACGAAGGATACCTATGCACTATTAATACATATCAGTTGATATTTGAGCACTTTGAGAATGGTGCTATTTTTTAATATGTTGTAAAATCAAAGTTTTATAAAACATAGAATAGGATTTTTCCTCTCTAAGACAGGGACGTTTTTATTGATTTGAAATATATCACATAGAGATTAATTTATTTTTTATTTCTTTCCTTTAAGTATTAGACACCATCATGACCAAGAAACTTGTCTTCAATAATATGCCACTTTCTGTGTTCCCATATTATCCTTCTTTGGGCACAGCCTTGTACGGCAAGGAGAAGCCTCTGATCAAGCTCCCAGCACCACTGGAAGTGTCACTGGCTCTTCCCATATGGAAGTTCTTACAGAAAAAGAATCACTTGATTGAGGAGATAAATGGTGAAATGGGACATTGTCATTGTGAGCTAACATGGCCCCAACTCAATAGTGTTGTTACCATCAGGCCTGCAGCCACCTTAGTCATTCAAGGAAGATGGACAATCAATTCTTGGAGTGAAGATGCTGCCACAGCATTCTCTGTCATCCTATCTAAATATCAAGATATCACATTTCATGTGGACCCAATAGTGTGGGACAACATAAAAAATGATTTAGAAGATGACAGAATTTTGATTGAGTCTGATACACTTAAGCAGACAGTAACCTTTGTAGGGAAATCAGAGGATATACAAAGCATTGAGCCACAAATCAAGAAATTAATAGAAAGCATCACCCAAAAAATTAAAAGGGAAGAGCAAAGCCTGAAGGAAAAAGTGGCTGTTTCCCCAGGAAGATATTCTCTTTTGCGTCACAGTGGTTTCCTGGAGGGTCTACGCAAGGAGTGCCCAGAAGTAGAGATTTCTTATGATGCAGGCGTTGGACTCATATGTCTTAATGGGCTTCGTGCTGATGTGTATAAAATGAAGTGTGAAATTCAGGAAAAGGTACTCACCATGGTCCAGAAAAGCATTCAGGCTCCGCCTGAGGTTTTCCAGTTTCTGCAGCAGGTAGACTGTGAAGAATACTCCGAGTCTCTTTTAATAGCAAAGAAAATCCTTGCTGTTTTTACTCTAGAGGGTGCAGTTGTGCGTCTAACCAGCTGTTCTCCTGAAGTCCTGTTAAAAGCTGAAGAGCAAATGGTCAATGCCTTAAATTATAGACTCATTGAAGTTGAGGACAGGGACATTCTTAAAGATAAGAGATGGAAACGGCACGTTTGTAGTTTGATTAAGAAACATAATTCCTCCTCAAAAACTGTAATCATAGATGAGGTAACTTCAGAATCCACAGCGAAGGTCATCATTGCAGGCTGTGTGACAAACGTAAATGAAACCTATGACTTCCTTTCTGACTTTGCAGAAAAACACACAAAAATAGAGAGAATGATTGAACTAAACCCTCCCTTAGTTGCTGAGTATTTAAAGATGGAAAAGAAGCTAATTTTGTCACAGATAAAGAGTAGAAATGTGCGGGTAATTTTCAATCCTGAGAACACCCAAAAAGGCATTTTACTAATTGGCCCAAAAGCCAAAGTCCTGGATGGAATGAACATCATCAAGAAAACCCGGGACTCAGTCTGTATTAGGAGTATCAGCATTGATAAGCCAGGAGCCAGCTACCTCTTCCAGGATAGAGAACAGTATTATATAAGTGAGGCCAGGCGGCAATTTGGTTGTTGTATTGCGCTACAGAAAGATGAAGACAAGAAGGAGGGTGGAAGCGCTAGTGGGAAGCAGTGCTGCGCTCGGGTATGCTTGGCCCCTGGAGTCTCCCTGGTGGTCCAGCAGGGCGACTTAACTCAGTTTCCCGTAGAAGTGGTGGTGAATGCATCAAATGAGAGTCTCAAGCACAGCGGTGGCCTTGCTGCTGCTCTCTCAAAAGCCGCTGGCCCTGAGCTCCAATCTGACTGTGACCAGATAGTGAAGAGGAAGGGCAAGATGGCACCTGGCAATGCCATCATCTCAAAAGCAGGAAACCTCCCATACCGCCATGTGATCCACGCAGTTGGGCCCCAGTGGAAGGCGGATGATCCGCCAAGGTGTGTGTACCTGTTAAGGAAAGTAGTGGAAGAAAGTCTTTGTTTGGCTGAAAAACACAAGTACCGGTCCATAGCCATTCCAGCTATTAGTTCTGGAGTCTTCGGCTTTCCCTTACACCGGTGTGTGGAGACCATTGTTTTGACCATCAAGGAGAACTTCCAGAATAACGTGAATGGACGCACCTTGAAAGAGATTTACCTTGTGGATACATCTGAGAAGACTGTTGAGGCTTTTGCTGAAACTGTGAAAACTGTATTTAAAGACACAGTGCCTAATAATGCTTCCCTGCCCAGTGTACCAGCAGCAGAACGCACAAGACTGAGGAAAGGTGGTGAGGACAGCAACACTCTGATGTCCCCTGAAGGCCTGAGGGTCCATCTGGTGAGAGGAGATGTGCAGGATGTGAGGGTGAGTGTCCCTATTCCTAGACTCCACCAAAGGGCTGTGACCTCCAGCTAGCCCCTTGTTCTCTCATCTGGGGCAAAAGATGAGACCATTATTATGTGGGGATATCCAGGGAGAGAATTCCATGCCTCCATCCCTAGCTCGAAATAGGGGCTCACTTGGATAATTGAGCTACTTCACCAAATCATTTACTAAAAGATGGGCCAATTTTTCTGGGAAATAGATGCAGATCAGATCACCAGTAAATGTGAAATCCTACTAAGGCCTTACACTTGCATGGCTCTCTATGCTTCCTCAGTGACTTTACAGCTGTCAGATTGTGGCAAATCTAAGGTTAATTTCTTATCAGATTTACAGGTAGCAAATTAGAGTGTGGGGCAGTGGCAGGCAGAGGACAGGAACCTTGTTAGTGGAGCTGAGCGAGGGTGAGCATGGGGTCCAGAGTCTGAGGGACCATCAGTGCTCAGCCCTAGTCAGGAGGGTTTGTAGAAAGTGGAATATGCCCCCAGACACTCTGCTAACTCAGAACTGAAGCCACTCCCAAAGCCCACTTTTCAGACAAGGATTAGACAGGCCTATAAAACAAAAAATAACACATGTGAGGAACGTCGAGCTTCTTAGTTCAATCAAATACGGTAACTCCTGCCCAAAAGCAAGACGAGAAAGCAGGAAGGGACAGGAGCTGGATGAATGGACACTGGGAACCTGAGGTAGAAAGGGGGAGCTTGCTGTCACATTGTGGGGATTGCAACCAATGTCACAAAACAACGTGTGTATAAATTTTTGAATGAGAAATTAATTTGAGTTGTAAACTCACCTAAAGCACAATAAAATAAAAAAAGAAAGAAAGTGAAACATGGACCTGGGAAAGGTCTGGGCATTATGTAGGGACAGTTCTTTTAGACCTGCTAAGGGGGTGATATGTTTTTAAAAATGTATTTAACAACCTGTTCAACACCGACCAATCAACAGCAGGGTCTGGAAGCCCTAGCTGTGTCAGGCGATGCTTCTTTAACTGGGAGTTTTAGGAGGTTCTGGGGGAGGAAGGTCGGGAGGCGGGAACATGGGTGAGGTGCAGGGCAGCGCCTGTGTATACCAGCCAATAGAGACATTTGTCTGTAGTTTAATAAATGGCTATACCATAGTTGTGCCTTCCAGTGAAGATTAGCCCCAGCCTTCTTCTGCCCACTTTCCAGGGGTGAAGTACTCAGGACACAGAGGGAGTCTGGGACGCATGCTTGGTGAATTCCCAACTCATCCCCTACGCTGCTACTAGGCTCTTTTGCACCCCACTTTTTAATAAGGAGATTTATTAAACAAGTTTCTTAGCACAGTAACAAAAATCACAATTAAATCAAAGTTTTCATCAAGGCCTGAAAGTTTTGTTCAAAGGCCATGATCAAACTCCTAACTTATCAACATTGGGTATCATTTGTCCTCATTATCTTTGAATGAAATGCAGTTGGCTATGCTCTGCAGGATATTAGGTGAAATGAACTAGATTTAACAAAGCTGCAAAATGCTTTGCTTTGAGTTGTTTCACAATAAAAAGTATTCTCTAAGCATCCATCCAGTGTCCAATGTAATGTGGTAAAATGTGACACAGTGGAAACTGCTTTAACCCGAATCTACTTTCTGCTTAGCATAGTCTTACAGCCAATGTGTCTTGAGAAAAGGAAGATTGTTTAACAGTCATGGTCAGGCATCCTCCTTTTTGTGTAAACAGCTTTACCGAGGTATAATTTACATACTATATCCATTAAAGTGCACAATTCATTGGCTTTCAGCATCCTCATAAAGTTGTGCAACCATCACCACAATCAATTTTAGAACTTTTTTTATCACCCCAAAAAGAAACTCCATGTGTACTAGCAGTCACATCCTTACTGCCTCCTCCCATCCCCCCAGGCCTAGGCAGCCACTAATCTAATTTCTGACCAGTGGATTCGCTGGTTCTGGTCATTTTGTGTAAATGGAATCATGTAATATGTGCCCTTTCTGCCATCTGGTGTCTTTCACTTAGCATAACATTTTCAAGGTTCATCTGTGTCATTGCATGAATCAGTGCTTCGTTCCTTTTAATGGCTGAATCATATTCCATTGTATGGATATACCACATTTTGTTTATCCATTCATCAGTTGATGGACATTTAAAGTGTTTCCACTTTTGACTATTGTGAGTAATACTGTTATGAATATTTGTGCAGAAGTTTTTGTGTGGACGTATGTTTTCAATTCTCTCGGATATATACCTAGGAGTACCAGCTAGTATATACCTAGCTAGTACTATGTGTTATATGGTAACTTATGTTTAGCATCTTGAGGAACTAACATACTGTTTTCCAAAACAGCTACACCATCTTACATTCCCACCAGCAATGTATGAGGGTTACAGTTTCTCCACCGCACTCCTGCCAACACTTATTCTCTGGACTCCTTCAGCAGTCCCGTACCATTTTATATATTGGTTTTTCACAGTTCTTAATTGGTCCTGCAGTGTTATTTAAATACCATGTGGTTACTAATTTTTTCAGATATTTCAGTCTCTGAAACCCTGGTCATCTTAGTCTTCCCCCATTGTGTCAAGACCAGTGGCTCAAATATAATAATCCTCGATGAATGCTTGTTGTTAGAATTTGAAACAAATTGTTGGTTTTGTCTTTAAGACCGATGTTGTTGTCAACTCCATTCCCCTGGATCTTGGGCTTAATGGAGGGCCCCTTTCTCGGGCCCTCTTAGAAAAAGCTGGGCCAGAGCTCCAGGTAGAGTTGGACAAAACTGGACAAGGGGTGACAGTCAACGTGGGCACAGTTCTCCAAACCAGTGGTTGTAATCTACACTGCCAGTACGTGCTTCATGTGGTGCCTCTGGAGTGGGGAAGTGACAACACATCTTCACAAAAGGTAGGGTCTGGTTTTAAATACACCAAAAAATTGGGTAGCCATTTGGACTCTTCTTTCAGTGTAATATATATTGGATTATGTCTGTTTCTCTTCTGTAATAACGTCACATTCCTGGCAGGTTCCATTTCTTTTGGCTGTAGCTGACTTCTCCTGAGGACTAAATAATAATATAAATTGATTAGAGTGCTCAATAATTATTGGGGCTCAGGGAAGGGTTATTGAAGACAATAATTTAGTGAGGAAAGGGAAACAAGCATATGAAGAGTGGAAGAGAATTAAGGGTAAGAACAGCAGTTGCTTTGGTGCTCCCCAACATTACTAAGTGAATTTGAATCTTTTTGGAGAGTCTCTCACATTCTCTTTTCCTTTTCCTCATCTACTCCATAGTCTCTGTTAAAACCAGACCTTTGAACCAGTTCAAAGGTAGATTCTGATTCACTATATCTGGGGCAGAAATGTAAATTCTCAGCAGGGAGTTTAACCAGAATGAACCAGTTCGAAGCCCTGGTTAAAACCAAAAAGGAGTAGATAGACATCACAAAGTTGCTAAATTCTTGTTCTTTTTGTTCTAACTCCTATTTCAAAGCCAAGATTTTTAAGCATGTGCTTTGTGCTTTTCAGATTATGGAAGACATAATCAAAAAGTGTTTGGAGATCACTGAGAAGTTGTCCTTAAAATCGATTACATTTCCAGCTATAGGAACGGGAAATTTGGGATTTCCTAAAAAAATTTTTGCTGAATTAATCATTTCAGAAGTGTTCAGATTTAGTAGCAAGAATCAACTGAGAGCTTTAAAAGAGGTTCACTTTCTGCTACGTCCGAATGATCAGGGAAATATTCAGGTACAGTCTCACTTGTTTATGGTTATTCTGGCAACTGAGCCCTAATGTTCTCAAATGTCTTCTTGGTCTTATAAGTTGCTTCTTTCAAGTATTGTTCATATAGGAAAGTGTGGGAGTAGTGTAAGCTAGTTGTAGCATGGCAAATTTCAAACAAATTTATGGATATAGAAAACATTGGCTTCTTATTAATGAAAATTTCAAACATATACAGATATAGACAAAAAAGTATAATGAATCCCATTGTGTCTGCCACTCAGCCATATTAAATTATGGACAGTATTGTTTCATCTTTATCTCCATTTATTTCCCTTCCTTCCATATTATTTTGAAGCAAATCCCATACATATCTTTCACTCATAAATAATTCAGTATTTATTTTAAACAAAGATTCTTTTAAAAAAGAAAACATAACCACAATACAGTATACCATACCTAAAAATAAATTGATGAAATAATTCCTTCATTTCCTCAGTTATCAAGTCAATGTTGAAATTTCCAACTTATTTCTTTTTGCTTTATTTTGTTTTTATAGCTTATTTATTTGACTCCAATACAGTCCACATATTGCAACAGAGTTGACATCTCTCTTAAGCCTCTTTAAATCTATAGAATTCCCTTCCATATGGGCAGAGAACTCTTAATATATAATATGAAAGCACAGTTGTAGCCCTACAAATAGGAAAATGCCAGGGCGGGATACGACTGAAGGATATGGTTAGAATGAGCCCACCACATCAAGATGGGAGTAGTAGAGTTAGAAGCAGAAATACCAGAACCCTCTCCAGTTGTAAAGAGTCGTCCATCAACCAGGTTACATTTACTGAGCACCATCTGTGGGTGATATACTGGACTAAACATTTATGTTTCAACAAGAAGCATCTAAGCCATTATCACTGTCATCCAAGTCCTTACAATCCAGTGGGATAGATGATAAGAAATGTTTGAAAAGTTTCATGATATGGCAAGAATTAAACAGATTAAGACCAGCAACCCAAGAGATTTCCCATGGTTCATTTGACCATCTGAAATTTTAGGTCATACTTTTATTTTTCCTTTGGAAGCAAGCAAATCTGACCTAAATTCTAATCGGGAAGCCAAACCACATGAGCAAAATATGTGGTCCATTTAGTTGACCTGTACAGTAACTTCTATTCAATAAATGCTTTTGAACAAACTTCTTCCTATGACTTGCATTATGGGAAGTGATGTGGATCATGAAACAGGCTAAGTAACACACTCCGTTTCCTCCTGTAAATCTCAAGATTTATACACATAAAACTAAATTAGAGGCGCTAAATGCTGAGAGTGGTTAGGAAGGTAGTCAGTCTCTGTGGTACATCTGCTACCTAGCAGAGTGCCTAGCACATAGGAAGGGCTCAGTAAGTATTTGTTGAATGAATGGATGAGTAGATAGTTGAGTGAGTCCTATGACAGGGACCTGAACCTTTTTGGGAAAGAGGTTGCAAAACAGCGGCCCTGGTCTGATTATGGCCTCTAGATGTGTTTTGTTGGGACTATTAAAAAAATTATTTTTTTAAATCAGTTGCTAGCATTTAAAAATAAAAAAAAATTTCATATAAAAATCCAGATTCCCATCGTGACCTAAAAACTCATGAGTTCTGGTACATTGGACGTGAATTTCTGCCTGGCACAGTTAGCTGTGGCTGAGTCAAAGGTGCTCTCTAGTTCTCCAGAGTTGAACAGTCACCTGTACTGGTCCCTGGAGCTGGCCTCTGGAGGACTGAGATTTTGAAGACCCTTGTTCTATAGTTTCTTCTAGTTCCTTTCCCATCACTGGATCAATCTTTTAGCCAAAATTTTCTGTTTTTCCCCAAAAAGTTTTGTTGCTTATTTACAAGAAGGAAGAAAGTTGTCACCACAAGGCAAAGAAATGAAATTTATAGGTTCATTAACCCTAGAATACATACACTAGCCCCTTGCTCCAAAAAGTATCATGCCCTCAGCCTTTCATCTCCTGATATGAATAAGTGGAAGACTGTCATATTTGGGACCTTGTGCTTGTCTTTCTCTTAACACTGTATTTTCTACAGTTTGCAAGTTATTTGCTTTTACTGTAAATGAAAGTAATACATGTTCATTGTAAAAGCTTTGAACAATACAAAGTGTATAAATTCTTTTAGTTGTACTTCATTCCAGTCTTTTATACATGTATAATTTTTAAGTGGGATTATATAAACGTAATTTAACATCCTTCTTTTTTCATGTAATATAAAATGAGCATTTGCCTATTCCATTAAGTATTCTTTGCAAATACGGTTTTTATTGGCTGCTAAATATTCCAACACATGCATATACCAAAATTTAACCATTTTCCTATTTGGACTTTAAAATTGTTTCATTTTTTTTTTCTCTATTACAAGTAGTAGTGTAATGAACTTCCTTCTGTTTATGTCTTTGTTCACATCTTGGTAATTTCTCAGGATACATTTATATAAATACAGTAGTCCTCTCTTATCCATGGGTTTGCTTTTGCTTTCTCTGGTTTCAGTTATCCACGGTCAACCGTGGTCTGAAAATACAGTAGAATATTTTTGTGAGAGACCACATTCACATAACTTTTATTATAGTATATTGTTATAATTGTTCTATTTTATTACTAGTTATTGTTGTTAATCTCTTACTGTGCCTAATTTATAAATTAAACTTTATCACAAGTGTGTATTTATAGGACAAAACATAGTCTATATAGGGTTCGGTACTGTCCGTGGTTTCAGGCATCCACTGGGGGTCTCAGAACATATTCCCCGCAGATAAAGGGGGACTACTCTAGAATTATATGTGTTGTTTTCATAATTTAAAAATCAATAATTAAATAATACTGTTTGAGAATTGTTCTCTCCTAAATATGTGTGCATGCTGGATCTAAAGACTAAGGATGAAATTCATGCATTTACTGAGGATCTTAGTGGTCAAAACTGTGTTTGTGTTTCAGGCATTTTCAGATGAATTTGCCAGAAGAGCTAATGGAAATCTCATCAGTGACAAAATTCCCAAGGCTAAAGACACTCAAGGTTCGGTAAAGCTTTGCAATTGAGAAATTATTTCTAGTTGCTAAGTAACTATTCAGTAATAGATAAAAGAAGGTACTGGTGATTTTTATTTAAAAAGTCAATTAGTGATAAATTAGATAGGAACTTATATTCCATACACCTGAGCATGCAAGACAGCTGGCCGTGTTCATGTGATCTGGGGAGAAAGAGAAGGGAGGCCAAGTTATATAATCTATACAATGGTTTTAAATCATGAGACTACTGTTGTCCAAGGAAGATGTGACATGTGTTTTCAGAAATAGACAAATTTAGAAAGACAATGCCAATCAAATGCATCTCCTTTGCAAAATGTTCTGAGATAACGTGGAAATGACTACTGCTATCTTGAGTTTGGGAAACCCTAGTGGCACAGTGGTTAAGAGTTTGGCTGCTAACCAAAAGGCTGGCAGTTTGAATCCACCAGGTGCCCCTTGGAAACCCTATGGGGCAGTTCTCCTCTGTTCTGTAGGGACTGACTTGATGGCAACAGGTAACAGGTTATCTTGAGTTTACCTTGTTTGGGGCTCTCTGAGGCTTCTTGAATCTGAAAATGTATGTCGTCCATCAAATTTGGGAGTTTTTTAGTTATTATTTCTTCAAAAAAAATTTTTTATGCACTGATGTTTCTTCGCTCTTTCTGGGACTCTAGTAATATGAATGTTGAACTTTATAATGGTATCCCACAGGTCCCTGTGGATTCCTCCCACACACAGTTTTTTCTCTCTATTCTTTAGACTGGATAATTTGTACTGATCATCCTTCAAGCTCACTGACTTATCCACTATACTATTGAGCCCATCCACTGAATTTTTAACTTCAGATATATATTTTTTAGTTCTAAAATGTCCATTTTCATATATTTTATACATATGTGTGTGTGTGTGTGTGTAAATAGGTAGGTAGGTAGATGGATAGGTAGAGAGAGAGATTGATTTCTTTTCAGAGAGCTCCTGTTTTTCATTCATTTAAGTGTGATTACTTTGACCTCTTGGAGCATAGTTATAGTAGATGCTTTAAAGTCTTTGTCTGATAATTACAACATCTAGATCATCTTGGGGTGGCCATCTGTTGATTGCCTTTATCCTTGAGAATTGGTCACATTTTCCTGTTTCTTTGTATGGTGAGGTGGTGAGCAATTTTAGATTATTGGCAATATGGTGAGACTCTGGGTCCTGTTAAAATTCTCTGAAGAATGGTGATTTTTTTTTTTTGCTTGTTTTAGCAGGTAGTCAATTGGTTAAGTACATACTATAAGTTCTGTCTCCCCTTCTGTGTGGCAGTGGTTCAAATGTCAGTTCAGTTCTTAAAGCTTTTGCTCTGCTGCTTTGGGTCTGCCCGATGCATGCACAGCTCAAGGGTGAGCCGGGGACTTCTAGTCCATACGTATAATCAGGGGATCCCCTTTTCCAGCTCTCTTCTCTCTAGGATTCTCCTCACACTCTGTCTTGTGGAGGCCCATTTTCCAGGTCGTCTGGCCAGAAAGGATTCTCTTGGGGCAAAATGGAGAGAAAGAAAAAAAAAAAACAGGGACACACACACACACACACACACACTGTGAAGTTCTGCCACTGGGGTCACCCTTGGGGCAGGGCCTGGAGAAAAAAAAATTGAGATTCCCTCCTGCACTCCAGGGACTCCTTTTCCCAGGGCTCCGACCACAAAGACAGCGATTCTCTCTTCTCTTGGAGATTTGCTGCATGTATCCATTGTGCGGTTCTGCAATCAGGGCCGGCCTTGGGTCAAAAAACAACAGTAACAACAAAGGCTCCTTATCCCTATACAGGCTGATTCTTGATGTTTTGACTCCCCTCCTCAACTTGCCTACAACTGACTTTGCAGAGTCCCCAGGTAGTGGCTTTTTGTATTTGTCCAGAGTTTTCAGTTGTAATCAGCAGGAGAGATAGGCTCTTTGCACTTACTTCTCCCTGGCCAGCACCACAAGTCCATGTTTTACATTTATTATATTTTCTAATCATTTGTCAGAAATAGAACTCAGGGTCAAGGCCAGGGTTTAGACCATAGGTCACTGAGAGAGAGAGAGAGAGAGAGAGAGGGACGGACAGACGGGACAGATTCACTTACTCACTCAAGGAACATGAGACCTAAGTCATTCTTATTGTTGCTGACTTGGTTATTGACTCCATTTTCATTTTCTCTTCAGCTTTATATGGGACTGTTTCCAGCCCTCATTTAGGAGTGCATGAGATGAAGATAGGCTCCATCATCTTCCAGGTGACCTCTGGAGATATTACCAAAGAAGAAGCAGATGTGATTGTAAATTCAACATCAGACACATTTAATCTTAAAGCAGGTACTTATCTTGTAGGATTTTGACAAATGTAAGAGTTAACATGATAGATCCCGTGAAGGAAGGTTTCTATAGCCAAAACTGATTTTTACAACTTTGACTTGTTAATATTAATCAGTAATTTTCAAATTATTTTGACATGGTTACTGGTAATTGGTAACACTCTTATTTTTTGAATGTTCATCATTTGTCCACCCAGATGCCAATGTTTTCATTTGTAAATGATTCTAAAAGGATGAGGAACTGAATGAATGGATTGTTTAACTCTAAAATAAACTTCAATATTCATAGGTTTGTTTCTTCAGGAGAAGTAAATAGGAAAGCTGTTACTTGGTGTATTTGATCACTTTTGACAATCAGTCAGACTACTGATTCCTTAAATCTATAATCAGTTTTTTTTTTTTTTTAGCAGAATATTATTTAGATAATTACCCCTGCTTTGTGTTCATCTTTGTAGGAAGAATCTGAATGTTATAAATGTTTGTGAAGTTCCATTAATGCTGCTTTTTTGAAAAATTAGGTTTAGGCCAAGCTGACAAAAGTACTAGGTGAAAGTGTGAGTTACCCGGTACAGTTAGGTGAATGTCCTCATTGTTATGTATATGAGGTGCCTCTCCAGTAGGGCCAGAGCCCTGGTGGTATAGTGGTTAAGAGCTTGGCTGCTAACCAAAAGCTTGGCAGTTCGAATTCACCAGCTGCTCACTGGAAACGCTATGTGGCAGTTCTACTCTGTCCTATAGGGTTGCTATGAGTCAGAATCAACTTGTTGGCAATGGGTTTGGTTTTTTGGTTTTCTCCAGTAGGGCCATACGCTCTCTGACGACAGGGACCATATCTCGGCCCCTACGAGTACCTAACTCAGTGTCTTACACATAAACCATACTTAATTAAATCTAAGACAACATCAATTACAACACAATCATTTTTTTTATACATAACCACTAAGAAAAAGAAAAACACTTAAGCTATAACACCTCATCCAACGGTTGGAAGACACATTCTGATTTCAGAGATGTCAAAGTGTGAAAACATTGTACTCATTAAAATTAACCAACTATGAAAATAGGTATTTAAATATTTGAGAGGCAGTGTCTCACGATGGTTCAGAACAGGGACTCAGGTCCCCATACTGCTGCTCACTCTCAGTGTGATCCCCTTGCAGTGGTTGCAGCTTTTTTAACTTCAGGTCATAGAAATCTAATTCATCTGGCTGAAGAAACAGATACCTATTGGTTCATTTACCTGTCTTCAAGAGTAGCTAGTTTCAGGCATGGCTGTATCCAGATGTTCCAAATGATACCATTAGCACTTAGTTTCACTCTCTCCATCTGTCAGCCTCACTTTTCCAGGTTGTCTTCTTGCTTAGGTAGCATCTCCTCTATGATGTCAAGGTAGCTGCCAGCAGCTTCAGGCTTTTAACCTAACTTCTTAGCAGTAACAAGAAAAGCTTCTCTGATCACAATAGAGGGTCCCAGACAGAGTGAGAGAAAAATGTAGAACAGAATTCAAATTCACACACACACACATACACAAAAGACCAGACTTGCTGGTCTGACAAAGACTGGAGAAACCCTGAGAGTATGGCTCCTGGACACCGTTTTAACTCAGTACTAAGGTCAATCCCGAGGTTCCACCTTCAGCCAACGAGTAGACAGGTCTGTAGGGCCAACAATACCACACATGAGGGACGTGCTTCATAGTTGAGTCATGTACATGAGACTAAATGGGCACAGCAGCCCAAAAGCAAAGATGAGAAGGCAGGAAGGGACAGGAAAACTGGACAAATGGAAACAGGGAAACTGGGGTAGAGAAGGGGAGAGTGTTGACACATTGCTGGGTTGGCAACGAATGTCACAAAACAATTTGTATATTAGTTGTTTAATGGGAAACCAGCTTGCTGTGTAAACTTTTATCTAAAGCCCCACCCCCACCCCCCACCGCCAAAAAAGCTTCTCTTTTCCAATAAATTAAGAACAATCTCAAGCTGACCCTTACTAGCAGCTCCCCTTGAGGTCACACCTCAGCACCCTTCTCCAGCTTAAACTCATCATAAAGGGTCATGACCTCTGACCAAAGATGAGGCTTCAAGATTCCTCAGGCCCAGCCTGCTCGTTCTCCATCCTACAGTACCAGTACTTCAAATGGACAGGCTGCGGTTGCCACCATTTATACCCACTACTGTCTTCCACTCCTGTTTTCTTTAATTCACTTTAATATAAGCTTAATCAGCTTGGACTTTCTCCTCTAATTTATTTTCCTTTATGTTATAGTTAAATAACTTCCTATGTTCCCTAAATTCCTTTTTTTTTTTTTAATGATAAAAAGTCCTTGAAATGCTAATCTATCTTTTCCTTCTCACATATTTATGGAAAAGAAATATTACTTAATTGTTATGGCTCCAAAGTATTTCTTTGTCTTGGGTTCCTTTCAATTTTTAATCCTCAAGCTGTTATTTTTACACACACACTTAAAGGCTTTTATTTTTAAATCGACCCAATATGCTAAATTTAATTTTTCTAATTACTTTCTAAATTGTTAGTATCCATTCTCCTTCTGTGTTGCTTTTGGCCTGGATTATAAACACAAGGCACGTTTTTAAAATCAGTTTCACCTTCTCTTTATCCACCTGATTTTGAAAATCAATTAAAACACTGTGAGAAAAGGCAGAATGTTTCTCTGACCACAAAAGACATCTAAGACTTGGACAAATTTTAGCTGCCCTATTTGGAAGATAATAGCTTGATGTCTCATTAATTTCAGGTTCTTTTGGAAACTGACAGAGAAATTGGTTGCCAGGCAGCCAGTGGTTTCATATGATAAAAAGTATAAAGGTATATATCAAAATACCATTTTCCCTAATACTTTTTATAGCAATATCTTATATTGGCGAAAAGCTGCATACCATTTCCCTTTGGTCGCTATCAAAGTGTGGGCAGGTGCTGCTGATATCTGGTATTTCATTTAGTTCTACCAAAAACTAACCAAACCCACTGCCGTGGAGTCTGTTCCAACTGGTAGTGACCCTGTAGGACAGAGTAGGACTGCCACATGTGGTTTCCAAGGCTGTAAATCTTAACGGACGCAGACTGCTGCATCTCTCTCCTGGTGGGTTCGAACCGCTGACCTTTCGGTTAGCAGCCGAGTGCTTAACACCTGCACCACCAGGGCTCCTTCATTTTGTTCTAGAACAGCCTACATTTTTACTGCTGGGCTCTCTGACCTATCTGCTTTAAAGCGTAGGGATTAGGATTCTCCAAATCCTCAGTTTTAGTATTAAAGAAACTCATTCTATCTGTTATCTTGTTATTTTCCCTGAGCTCAGTTTTTCAGATTTTTTCTCCCCCCTTTAGTTTATTCAACAGCATTTTGCACTGTAACTACTGAATGGGTCCACTGATTCAGTGACATGTTCTTTCTCGATGATTTTAAATCTGAACAGGAACACAATTAAAAAAGGCATGAAAGCACATAGTGTGCGAAGTCCTCCTCCCAGCACTGTGTACCAGCCACCAAATTCTCTCCCTGGAAGCAGCTCGTGTTTCTGGTGCTGTGGGGACTCTTTCTTTGGGCCTCCTAATTTCAAAGTGTCTCTCCCCTGTCGTTGTGAAGAGCTGGCATAGCTCATATTGCATAAAGACAGTTATACAAATGCGAGTCAGTATAAGTACCAGGTGAACGAGGGGGCTCTGAGGGGTCGTCAGCCAGAGAGGATTGGGGGTCTGCCCATCAGGCAGAACTTGAAAGACTCTCAGGACTTCCTGGTAGGAGGCAGGCAAGTGGGAGACCCTGGTGAAGGAGCGCAAAGGAGGCCTGGCTCCAGCACATGCAGGGAACGAGGATGAAACGGATAGAGCAGAGACAGTCTGAAGGAACCAGTGGAGGGCAGTGTTAGAAAGTCGATTTGGAGTTTACTTAGGGTCGCTATGGAAACCCTGGTGGCGTAGTGTTTAAGAGCTACAGCTGCTAACCAAAAGGTTGGCAGTTTGAATCCACCAGGTGCTTCTTGGAAACTCTGTGGGGCAGTTCTACTCTGTCCTACTCAGTCGCTGTGAGTCGGAATCGACTCTACGGCAATGGGTTTGGTTTAGGGAGTTTGGGATGTTTAGGCACAGAAAGTAAGGGATTGACGGATAAACACGCTCCCTCTGTTGGCAGCTGGCAGGACTTACAGGAAGGGTAGGAAGAAGAGACAGCGCAGACGGGGTGGCGCGGGGGGGGGGGCAGGCAGAGCTAGGTAGTCACCATGGGCTGGGAAAGGGACACTTGTAAGACAGCAACATGAAAAAAAGAGTCCAAAAAACCTGTTGCCGTCGAGTTCATTCCAACTCATAGTGACCCTATAGGACAGGGTAGAACTGCCCCATAGGGTTTCCGAGGAGCACCTGGTGGATTTGAACTGCTGACCTTCTGGTTAGCAGCCGAGCTCTTCTTTATAACTGACTGCATTTTGGAGAAAAAGAGAGGCAGGGTGTCAAAGATAACACCAACATTTTAGCCTCAGTTACTTGAAAAAGATGATACTAAATGCACAATTTCAAAAAGCCATAAGCGTTGTAGGCAAGGGCTTTGTATTCTTCATTGCCACATTTTGCCAATCTTCCCGCCTAATACCAGTTTTGTGGTTTTTCAGTCAACCTTTGTAGACAGATACAGTAAACCATGACAATGCCATAAAATCTGTAGATGAACAATTACAGCTGTTAGACTTCCTGAAATAAAAACATTTTTTAATGGTTTATTTGTGAAATGATGTATAAAGCCTTCTTTATTGAACAAGTATTTCAGAAATATTTTTATCCCTTTTTCATAGATTTGGAGACATAACACTAAATAAAATTTTGCTTCGTACATACATTATGAAAATAATATGGATTTCCTTAGTTTGCATAGTTGAAGGAGTTCACTAGTGGCAAAACTATAAATGTGGTTGCTACAGTATTTTTTAATTTCCTCCCATTTATAATGGGCATATTAATGTTTGCATTTTTTAGTTAAAAAAAAAATCACGAGCAAGAATGGCTTTATTCCTTTAGAGAGAGGACACACTTAGAGTACCTTCTCCTGAGGAGAAGTTAGGGTAGGGCCCACCTTGCTCTCCACATTTGCTTCCTGCCCTGCCTACTTGTGTCTGTATCAGCCCAAGATTAGGAGAACCAGCTGGTAGCCATTACAGACAATAAGCTGTTGGCCACAGGACTACAGCTGTTGCCACATCAGCACCGCAATCTTGCATGGAGCCTACCAGTCACATTGTTCTTTAGAACAGCACTTCTGGAGGATAGGTCCACTGTATAGAAGATGAAATCTGGAGCCCAAGGCTGCAGAGCTTTGCATGGGCTTCCTGTAGGACCGTTGTTTCTTCTTGGTTGTCAGGTTACAAGATTCTTTGATGATGCTGAAAGCATTTAGATAATGAGACAACTGTTCTGATCCAAATGCAAATTGGGGTTTTTTACTCATGTTTGTTATAACCTTGATTTTCTCATGTAGGGGTCTCCAAAGCAATTTTAGAAGGTGCTGGACAAGGCGTAGAATGGCAGTGTTCTCTTCAACGTAAGGCACAATGCTGTTTTTGTTTCATGTTTGTGGAAGACTGAACGTGGGAGGTTGCAGGGAGGCTGGGAAACAAACATCTTTTGACTGGGGAGACAATACCAAGACAACCCTTAAACCATACATGTTACTAAAGAATTCCATTCACAGAGAATTAGAATAAGTAATCTTAACATTTTAAAAAAAGAAGTTAAATTTTTTTAAAAAATCCATTTAAGATAGTATTTCTGGAGTCTCTTATTCATATAAAATGTTTTACTAGCCAAATCAGACATTTCGCTTTCTGAAAAATCAAAGGATGGGTTCAGCATCTAATTTTGCTGCTGCTTCTGTTTCCCAGTTCAACAGGGCAAAACTGACTATATAGTTACGGGAGGTGGATTGCTGAAGTGCAAAAATATAATTCACGTCGTTGGAGGAAATGATGTCAAGAAATCTATGTCCTGTGTTTTGCAAGAGTGTGAAAAACGGAATTATGCGTCCATTTGCCTCCCAGCCATTGGGACAGGTCTGTAGTGTCTGGCTGTCAAGGTTCAATCCCCAGGCAATTGGTGCGGAATCTTAATGGAGCTAATGCCCAGTCTGAGTGAGAGCAGCTTCCTCACCTCAAGGCAGCCCTTGAAAGAATAAGCAAAGCCTGTGGGTGGTTTAAGAGGAAAAAAAGGAAAACTGAGGAGAGTTTTGGAACTTTGAGACAGAAAGAGAGGAAGCAAGGGGAAGAGAAGTGAGGGAAGGGGCAGGATGTGGAGACAAAGGAGGGAAAGGCTATGTATGCCTCATTCCGTTTAATCTGTTGCCTTCTCTTTATTTCACTTCCCTACATATCTTCCATTGTTTAGTCCTTAATTTCCTCCTCTGTCTTCTCTCCATGGAGAACTGCTCACTCTCAGTATGTCAACTTCCACCCCTCTGTGGAGAGGTTTAGATGAGTGCTTCCAGCCCTGTTCCATCTCCTCCTCAACAGTCTCCTGGGTCAGTTGACCTTAGGGCATCTCTATGTGGAGGTTTCTCACTCACCAGAACCTACTGGGTCAGGAACTCAGCTCTCCCCCTTCCTCTTTTTAGCTCACTTGCCTTCTTGGGGTTTCTTGTTTTCATCAAACTATATAATGATTGTGGGATTGACTAATATATATGGATGGTGCTTTGGGTTTATCATTAGTATGGTGATGCTCTTTGAGCCATTTTCCCAAGAATTGGAATCTATATGCATGGATTAGGATTTCTTGCTTGGTCTCTTTTATGAACTGTAAGAGAGCTGGTCAGGGGTGGCACATACTCTGAGGCTTGAGTGGAATGGAGCTGACTAGTCCTGGAGAGAGAGCACTCAGCATTGGATCTATCATTCCATTGCTCAAGAATCTAAGTTTCTCAGACTGGCATTCTAGGCACTCCAAAAATTTAGCCTCAGTAAACGTAACCATCCTTGCCACCTTCAAGAACTTCTTCTAATCCTCTGACCCATATATTGCTTTTTGTAATTCTGGATTATTCCTCATAATATTCCCCCATGGACTGCTATGCCTACTTTATTGTCTTTCTATTTCCAAAAGCATAATTTCTGATCCCTTTGTTTTCATTCCCCTTGGGGTAGCATTCCTAGCGATTAACCAACATTTTATCTATCTGTCTGTCTGCTCTCCTTTCTTTATTTCACACCCACAAATGAATAAATCAGGGTTAGCAGTTTCTCCTTGCTTGTCTTCTTCACCCATCTCTATCACCATCCAAGATGGTCCTTAGACTAATGGATGAGGGAGTTTTCTCCCTTAGTGGTGTTTGAGTTGAACTGGGACTGAGATCAAGATAGCCTCTGGCAGTAAAGGAAGCCCCCTTCTTGTTCTTCAAAAACACCTGCATAAGAGGAGAGAATGGGTGGTCAATAATACTGCAAGCAACTCAAGCCCAATGCAAACTCCAATTCATCATCATCTCCCCCAATGCCTGGCCTTCCTCTTATATCTCCAGTCGTATTAAAAGCATCACTTTCCATCTAGAGTTCTTGACTCTACCCTCTTTATCATTCCTATGTTCGTTAGCTTATTAATTAATTTGATTAACTAGTTACTAAGTACTCGCCATGAGCCAGGCACCACGCTTAGGCGCTGTAGATAGATGGTTAAGAAAATGGTCCAGTCCGAAGGAGCACCTCGTTTAGTGTGAGAGACAGGTATGTAAACAAACAACTGTAGTACAGTGTGGCCCATGATAGAGCAAAGGTGTGTGGGTAGTGAAAGAGGGGGAAGGAGGGGTCAAAGATAAACACAACTGGTCACTAGTTCCTGCTGACTTTACCTCCTAAATGTCTTCTGAATCTCTACACCCTAGTCTTCATTCTGGCCTCCTCTTTGTTCAGCTCTGGTCTTTTGCCTAAATTTTTGTTACAGCCTCCTAACCAGAACTGTGCTGCCTGCTGCAATGCCTCCTCCACACCCCTCCAGAGACATCTTTCTCAGAAACAGTTCTGTTCCCCTGAACATGCCAGGCTGAACACATAGTGCCCTTGTTACACACTTCTTTCTGGCATAGCATTTCCCTCAATTCTCCATGCTTCTTCAGTTGAACACCTGTTAATCCCCACCTGTCCTCTCTATCCTAAGTGCTAAGCTGAGCATCTTCCCTGTGATGGGATATGGTAAATGTTTGAGAGTGAATGCATGTATTTGAGCATTTCCATTTAAATTCCATATACCTGGGATAACCATGGTGTCTTAGTTATCTAGTGCTGCTGTAACAGAAATACCGCAAGTGGATGACTTTAATAAACAGAATTTTATTCTCTCACAGGTTAGGAGGCTAGAAGTCTGAATTCAGGGTGCCAGCTCCAGGGGAAGTCTTTCTTCCTCTTGGCTCTGGGGGAAGGTCCTTGTCATCAGTTTTCTGCTGGCCTAGGAGCTTCTCAGCTCAGGGACCCTGGGTCCAAAGGACATGCTCTGCTCCTGGTGCTTCTTTCTTGGTGGTATGAGGTCCCACTCCTCTCTGCTCACTTCTATCTTTTATATCTCAAAAGAGACTGACTCAAGATACAACCTAATCCTGCAGATTGAGTCCTGCCTCATTAACATAACTACTTCTAACCCTGCCTCATTAATATCATAGAGGTTAGGATTTACAACACATAGGATAATCACATCAGATCACAAAATGGAGGACAACCACACAATACTGGGAATCATAGCCTAGCCAAGTTGACACACATTTTTGGGGGACACAATTCAGTCCCTAACACATGGCTTTGTAAAGGTGAATTTTCTTCTTTCCTTGATCATATAGTCAAAAAAGTAGAACAAACCCTCTTGGTTAGTTTTATCCGGACACTTCTCACAATTGTCTACATAGCCAATTCAAAGAGATCTACTCTCATTTTCTACAATAATGGTGGGTACTCTCAACAAGGATAATCCAAGTTGCCTCAATCTATCTCACCAGCTTGGCCAGGGGACTTTTACATTGTCCACAATTATGTGACTTTGCCAGCTGCCATTCATATGGGACCGTCTCCATTGCTGGAAACTGGTTTTTCATGATCTTACCTAGGTAGTGGCTTACACGGCTTGAGAAAGAGGATATAGAGCATGCTGGATATAGGAAAGGACCTGCTCAGGGTGGCAACCTTGAAGCCTGCTAGACAGCTGAAATCTCACAGGTATGGGAGGAAAGACTTGGAGCTCTTAGATAACCTGTGAGCAAATAATTATAGATTATAACTAATAGAGCTTCTAGTCTCTTACAAAATTAGCTTAGTTTAAATTAGGCCCCCAAAGACATCTGGGAGAATAAGGATATATGCATAAAATCCAATGATGGCTGAGACAAAATACATTGTTCTTCTTTTTAAAGAGCATGCTGTTTCAACATACATTAACATCTTCTGCTTTCTATGAAACTTTTGAGGACACAGGTGAGCTAAGAAGAAAAGTTACCTGTGTCCTATAATAGGAAGGAGGTACACAGTGAGCTGGGATCAGCTGAATTGAGCAGATATGAATGTCAGACACCAGTACTTCAGGTTTTCAGGGTCCCTTGCTCATTGCTGGGCTGTTGGCTTCCTGACACCCTGGACCAAAAATTCCCTATTACATCTAAGACTTGAGAACTGTTTGCTGAGGTATTGCTAGAAAATTTAACAGTGATGAAAGAGTTGGGGAGTAGGCATCTATTCTGTGAAAATTGGAATCCCTCATTTATCCCTCAGCTTTTTCCAGTTACGTCTTTTGTTTTGTTCTGAGTCATTTTTATTATTTGCTTTTCTAGGGAGGGCCAAGCAAGACCCAGATAAGGTTGCTAAAGCCATAATGGATGCCATTGAAGACAGGATCCAGAAAGGTTCAGTCCACTCTGTGAAAAAAGTTAAAGTTGTTATCCTTCTGCCTCAAGTACTGAATGTGTTTTATGCCAACATGAAAAACAGAGAAGGGTCTCAGACTTCTCCCCGACAATCGATGATAACTAAATTGAAAGGTAAGTTGTTCGTTTCTATGAAATCCATGTTCCTAATAATGATGTCACATGCAAAATACCTCATCTTCTTTTTCTTTTTTAGCATTTTTTAATTCATCACGGCAGTCTCCCAAAAAACAAGTTTCTTTGGTTTTGGAAAAGAAAATAGAATCAGCAATTTTTCAGGTGTGTGGTGAAGATGAAAAACATGTGGGAAGCACTATCTCCTGGATACAGCAGCTGATTGAAAAAGAACAGTTTACTTATACCAGTGCAGATGAGTGCATCAGAAACTTTGATGAAAAGGAATATCAGGAATTGAATAAACTGCAGAAGAGCTCCAACATTAAAATCTCCCTGGATCCTAAGAAACCTTTGATTGAAGTTTCAGGAATTAGCAAAGATGTGATGAAGGCAACAAGTGCAATTGAGGAAATGATCAAGAGAGTCAGAGCATGCAAAGAACAGGAATCTCAGGCTGATTGTATCAGTGAATTTATAGAATGGCAATATAATGACAGGAACAGTTTTTATCCTTTTGACAGAATAACAAATCTGCAATTAGAGAATGCAAGGAAAGCAAAGCAAAGGACAATTGATATCAAAATTAATAATCAGAGCTACACAGTGGACTTGCACACAAACACTGCTACAGATGCGAGGGGATACAGTCTATCTGTTCAGCGTGTCATGAAATCTGAAGGTGAGTTAAACGCCCATGCTTGTCATCCATTATTTTACATCTACTTTTGACTTTTTTATACCTACATCAAAACTTTACTAAATAAAATTCAAGTAAGCCTTATAGAATACATTTAAAAACTTGGTCTGTGGGCCTAAGGAACTTATGTTTATGGCTTGGAAAATATGGCTTGGACATGCCCAACAGCCTAAGGACGACCATCTTAATGATAACAACAGCCAAACCTTGCATCTGTTCCCATCTCTATGGTTTTACAAGCTTCCCAGAGTCAGTTCTGCTGAGGAGGTAATAGCTGCTTCAGTCAGGGGAGGTAAAGCCATGGGCTTAAAAGAATAGTGGCCCACTGTCTTCTAGAACAAAAGGGCAAAAGGGCAGGAAATGGAGAGGACAGGCTGCTCAGGCAGTAGGCACTATCTGGGTCTGTGATTGATGCCCCAGGGAAGATCAGGAGCCTGTGGGAACTTCTCCCAGAAGTCTCCTTTGCCCTGAACATTAGGTTCCATGACACACACATCAGGAGGCAGCCGTTGGATTCTCTGACTGGATCTGTTCCCCAGGACAGGAATGCCTGTCTTGTATAGCCATTCTTGCCTTTGAACCCCAATGAAAACTAGTGAATTGGCTTCCAGTACACTATATTCAGCTCTTGTTATTTCAGTGGAAACTAATTTCTCAGACTCTGAGCAGTCCTGGGGAAATGACAAATCTAGCATCCTGCTTAGCAGAGGAGTGGACAGAGCTGCCACCACAACCTGTCAGTCACTCAACTCTTAAGGACACTGTGAAGAATAATAAACAAGTAGATTGTGGTGGTGATTGTGAGTTCTAGCAAAACCCATGTAATTGTAAACAAAACAATAGTGGCTATTTATTTAAAACATTGTAGGGAAATAATTTATTATTAACTTCTGATAATTAGAGACTGAACAGAATATGCAGCTGAGTTATATTACACCAGCAGTTCTCAAATCTTAGCATGATCAAAACTTATTAAGATACAGATACCCAGGCTCCACCTGCCAGAGAGTCAATAGATCTGTGGGGCTTTTTTTTTTTTTTTTTTTTTAAACAAGCATTCCTTGTGGTTCTGATGTCAATTGTCTGTGGTCCACATTTTGGAAAACATTCTAGTAGAAAGATAAGGCAGTTGTTCAACAGATAGAATTAGGAGATTGTAAGCAAGAACACATATGATATTTAGTTTTTCAAAGCATACCAGTAATGTGAACTATGTAGATGAGCCTTCCAAGTCTGAGGGGGTCCTCAAATGTATGCTTTGCAGTCGAGATCCCTGTGAACTGGAGTGATATGAAGCAGCAATCATCCTGTTTGGTGGAGCTACAACCTACTCATCCAGAATACAACACTGTGGCAGGGAAGTTTAATCAGACCTGTTCAAACTTCAAAATACTGAAGGTAAGTCTTCTCCTGAAATGGAGTTTCTTAATGGTGAAAATAAGTGGTACCATGGTCCTGTATAAACACATTTTCATTCACTTCCTATCACATTTTTTCACCCAGAATTATAATTTCTTATGGTAATTAGATTTTAGATTCTACTCATGTCACCATAAATTTCTGAAACATTGATATTCTTTTTTAATTTAATTTTGTTGTTGTTGAGAATATACACAGCAAAACATAAACCAATTAAATCGTTTCTACAATGTACAGTTAAGTGATATTGATTACATTCTTTGAGTCGTGCAACCATTCTCACCCTCCTTTTCGGAATTGTTCCTTCCCCATTAACATAAACTTACTGCCCCCTAAGGTTCCTATCTAATATTTCAAGTTGCTGTTGTCATTTGATCCCATATGTTGTTGTTGTTAGGTGCTGTCGAATCACTTCTGACTCATAGGGACACTCTACCACAGAACAAAATACTGCCCAAATCCTGTGCAATCCTCAAAATCGTTGCTATGTTTGGGCCCATTGGTGCATCTAATTGATCCCATATAGATAGTTCTAAAAGCGCTTAATGCTCAAGGCAGACATTTTTTACTAGTTAAACTGAACTATTGTTTGGTTTTAAGAAGACTTTAGGGAATTTTTTTGGTTTAAGTTTTAAAGATTATCTCAGGGCAATAGTTTCAGGGGTTAATCCAGCCCCCATGGCTCCAGAAAGTCTGAAGTCCATTAGAATCTGAAATTCTGTTCTGTATTTCCCCCGTTTTGATCAGGATTCTTCTACAGAATCTTTGATTAAAATGTTCAGTAATGGTAGCTGGGCACCATCCAGTTCTTCTGGTCTCATGGCAAAGGAGATAGTTGTTCATGGAGGCAATTAGCCACATATTCTATATCCTCCTCCTATTCCTGACTTTTCCTCTGTTGCTCCAGGCGAATAGAGACCAATTGTGCCTTGGGTGCCTGCTTGCAAGCTTTTAAGACCCTAGGCACTACACAATGAACTAGGAGATAGAACAGAAACACTAACATGTTATTAGGCCAATTACCTGGGATATCCCAGGGAATCATGACCCTAAACCTCCAAACTAAGGAACCAAATCCCATGAGTTTTTTTGGTTATACATAGGCAGCCTCAGCAACTACTCTATCTTTTTGTCATTGTTGTAAATATATCTATCACACAACTTTGCCAGTTCAACTTTTTACAAGTGTACAACTTATTGACAGCACTTAGAATAAACGGCTATGCAACCCTACCCTTAATCAATGCAATTTTTCCATCACCATTAACTGACCCCCCTTTCTCCCTCCCTCCAGCCCCTGGTAAAACCAAAATGAAACCAAACCTGTTGTCGTCAAGTCGATTCTGACTCATAGCGACCCTATTGGTTTTTATACATTTGCGTTTTCTTGTCTTTTTATATAAGCTAGGTTATACAATAGTTGTCCTTTTGTGGTTGAGTTATTTCACTCAGCATAATGTCTTCCAGCTCCATCCACACTGTACCATGTATCAAGACTTTATTTCTCCTGCTGGCTGAGTAGTAGTCCATTGTGCGTGTGTACCACATTTTATCTATTCATCTGTTGATGGGCATTTAGGTTGTTTCCACTTTTTGGCTATTGTGACTAGCATTCCAGTGAACATTGGTATACAAGTCTCTGTTTGAGTCCCGGCTTTCAAATCTTTTGTTATACCTCGAGGTGGAATTGCTGGGTCATATTGTAGTTCTATTTTTAGTTTTTTGAGGAACTGCCAAACTGTTTTCCACAATGGCTGTACCATTTTTCGTTCCCACCAGCAATGGATAAGGGTTCCAATTTCCCCACATCCTTGCCAACATACGTTATTTTCTTCTTCTTCTTTTTTTTTTTTAATCTTAGCCATCCTAAAAAAAACTTAAAACCAAATCTGTTGCCATTGAGTCGATTCCAACTCATAGTGACCCTATAGGACAGAGTAGAGCTGCCCCGTAGGGTTTCCAATGAGCAGCTGGTGGATTTGAACTGCTCACCTTTTGGTTAGCAGCCTAAGCTCTTAACCACTGCACCACCAGGGCTCCTTAGCCATCCTATTGGGAGTGAAATGATATCTCATTGTGGTTTTGGTTTGCATCTCTCTGATGGCTAATGACGCTGAGCATCTTTTCCTGTGTTTGGTGGCCATTTGAATGTCCTCTTTGGTGAAATGTCTATTCAAGTCCTTGCCCATTTTATGATTATTTGTCTTTTTGTTGTTGCTGAAGTTTTATATATATTTTGGTTGTTAGATTCTTATTGGATAAATGGTTTCCAAAGCTATTCACCTGGTTGGTAGCTCGTCTTCTCACTTTTTTAGTAAAGTCTTTTGATGAGCAGAAGTTTTAAATTTTTCTATCACTGGTGATGGAAAAACCACACTAAGAGTAGGGTTGCACAGCCAATTATTCTAATTGCTGTCAATAAGTTGTACACCTGTAAAAAGTTGTGTGACAGATATACTTACATACAAAAAAAAAAGGAGCCGCTGATGAAGCTGCTTATGTACAACCAAAAACCTCAAGGAATTTTGTTCCTTGATTTGGAGGTTTAGGGTCATGTATTCATGGGAGGGACATCCCAGCTAATTGGCCTAATAACATGTTTACACCGACTCATTACTTATCGACTATATCATTCTTGACATTTTGCATTTATGACAATAGTAAAAAATCTACTATCCAACTATTTTGTGCATTAACAAGGAGCCAAGGCGAGAGGGGAAGGAGAAGGGTGAGGTTTGTGAGGGGTAGTGAGGCCATGCAGGTCATTGGTGGTTCACATTACCCAGGTTGGACAGAGGAGCCTGGCCAGGCCAGGGGCAAGAAAGGGTGGGCAGCGATCGTGCAGGAGGCAGGGGCAGCTGAGTCACGAGCAGGTGGTGGGAGCCAGGGCTGCAGGAGTCGTGCAAAGGGCTCAGAAGTTTCTTCTTCCAAAGAGGCTTCTCTGCCACTTCCACAGATTCCGCTGGGCCCAGGTGGCCGGGCCTTACCTGCCCACAGGTCCAGGAGCTGCCTGCCGCTGAGGCAATCTCCGGGACTGGTGGAGAGGTGAGGCACGGGGGTCTGCTCCGAGTCTTGGAGCACGGCCAGGTGATGGCGGGCCCCTGCTGTTCCAGAGGCGGTGGGCAACCCCTGACCACCACTACCACCACCCAACCCCTGCAGGCTCCACAGTAGTGGGGAAGGCATGGTAAGGAAGGGGGCCCCACTGCAACATGTGCATCCTGAAACACGCTGGGGGTGCCTGATGGGCCGTAAGCGACCATGGAGACAATGGCGCCATGGCACCATGGATGGTACCCAGCTACCATTACTGAACATTTTTATCAAAATGTCTATAGAGGAATCCTATCAAAAGGAGGAAAATGCAGACAGAATTGCAGATTCTCATGGATTCTAGACTTTCTGGAGTCATAGGGGTTGGATGAACTCCTGAAACTATTGCCCTGAGATAATCTTTAAAACTTAAACCAGAAATATCTCCTAAAGTCTTCTTAATACCAAACAATAGTTTTAGCTTAATTAGTAAAAAATGTCTGCCTTGAGCATTATGCTTTTTTAAGAACTATCTATATGGGATCAAAGTGACAACAGCAACTCAGAAGATTAGATAGGAACCTTAGGGGCAGTGAGTTTGTTAATAGGGGAAGGATAACTCAGAAAAGGAAGGTGAGAATGGTTGCACAACTCAAAGAACCTGTCACTGAATTTTACATGTAGAACAGTTGAATTGGTGTATGCTTTGCTGTGTATATTCTCAACAAGATAAAAAAAAATTTTTTTTAATTTTTTTAAATTTTATTATGCTGTAAGTGAAAGTTTACAGTGCAAATTAGTTTCTCATTCAAAAATGTATACACACTAAGCCTTCATCTTAAGTGAGAATAACAGCACAGTTGGAAGAGCGTAGTCAATGTCACTGAACTGTGTATGTAGAAATTTTTGAAACGGTGTATCTTTGGCTATCTGTATTTTCATCAAAAAAAAAAAATGGTTGAGAATTTAGAGGCTTAATATGTTCTGGGGTTGTTAACCAATGTCCTCAAACAACATGTGTACTACTGTTTCATGAGAAACTATTTGTTCTGTAAGCCTTCACCTGAAGTACAATAAAACATAAAAAAAAAAAAAAATGTATACACACTTTGTTTGGTGACATTGGTTACAATTGCCACAATGTGTCAGCACTCTCTCCCTTTCCCTTTCCACCCCAAGTTCCCAGTGCCCATTTGTCCCGTTTTCCTGTCCCTTCCTGCCTTCTTGCCTTTGCTCTTGGGCAGGTGTTGCCCATTTGGTCTCATATACTTGACTGAACTAAGCAGCACGTTCCTCACGTGTGTTACTGTTTGTTTTATAGGCCTGTCTAATCTTTGGCTGAAAGGTAGACTTCAGGAGTGGCTTCAGTTCTGAGTTAGCAGGGTGTCCAGGGGTCTTAGTCTCAGAGGTTCCCCAGTCTCTGCTAGACCAGCAAGTCTGGTGTTTTTTTATGAATTTGAATTTTGTTCTATATTTTTCTCCTGCTCTGTCCAGGACCCTCTATTGTGATCCCTGTCAGAGTGGTCAGTGGTGGTAGCTGGGCACCATCTAGTTCTTCTGGGCACAGGCTGGTGGAGGCTGTGGTTCATGTGGTCCATTAGAAAGTTTTTAATTTTTAAGAGGTCCCTTAAAGTATTAAAAAGCAAAGATATCACTTGAGGACTAAGGTGTGCCTGACCCAAGCCATGGTATTTTCAATCACCTCCTATGCATGTGAAAGCTGGACAGTGAATAAGGACGACCAAAGAATTGATGCCTTTGAATTACAGTGTTGGCAAAGACTACTGAATATACCATGAGCTGCCATAAAAATGAACAAATCTGTCTTGGAAGAAGTACAGCTAGAATGCTCCTTAGAAACAAGGATGGCAAGAATTCATCTTACACACTTTGGACATGCTATTGGAGGGACCAGTCCCTAGAGAAGGACATCATGCTTGGTAAAGTAGAGGGTCAGTGAAAAAGAGGAAGACCCGACCCTCGATGAGATGGACTGACACAGTAGCTGCAACAATGAGCTCAAACACAGCAATGACTGTGAGGATGGTGCAGGACTGGGCAGTGTTTTGTTCTGTTGTGCGGAGGGTTGATGTGAGTCAGAACCGATTCGTTGGCACCTAACCACAACAACATGAGGTCCCATTTATTTTGTCTTTTGTTGTTTATGCCTTTGTTATTATATTAGATAATCCGTTGTTAAAAGGTAGGCCTGACAAAGTTGCCCCTCCATTTTATTTTAAGAATGTTATGGTTTTAGTTTGCACATTTAGGTCCTTAATCCATTTTGAATTTGTTTTCATATGTGGTGAATTTGTTCTGCATGTGGAAATCCAGTTTTCCCAGAACCATTTATTAAAGAGACTCTTCTTTCCCCATCCAATGGACTTAACACCCTTGTCAAAAATCCGCTGACCACAGATATGTGGGTTTATTTCTGGACTCTCAATTCTATTCCATTGGTCTCTGTGTCTACTGTTAGACCAGTCCAGTGTGTTTTGATTACTGTAGCTGTTTTAATATTAGGAAGTGTGAGTCCTCCTACTTTGTTCTTCTCTTTCAACATTGCTTTAGCTCTTTGGGGCCTCTTGTCACTCCTTATAAAGTTGAGGGTTTTTTGTTGTTGTTGTTGTTTTTTTTTTTTAATTCTGTAAAGAAAGCTGTTGGAATTTGGATTGGGATTGTGTTGAAATTATAGAATGCTCTAGGCAGTATTGACATCTTAACAATATTAAGTCTTCCAACCCAGGAACATGGAATATCTTTCCATTTATTTCAGTCTTCTTTAATCTCTTTGAGCAGTGTTTTATCATTTTCATTGTATAAGTCCTTCATGTCCCCAGTTAGATTTATTCCTAAGTATTTTATTCTCTTAGATGCTATAGTAAATGGAATAGTTTCTCTAATTTCTATTTCAGATTCTCATTGCTGGTGTATAAAAACCCAGTTGATTTTTGTTTGTTGATCTTGTACCCTGCAACTTTTCTAAATTCCTCTATTAGCTCTAGAAGTTTTCTTGGAGACTCTTTGGGATTTTCTACATATAGGATCATATCATCTGCAAATAGAAATAATTATATTCCTTTTCCAATATGGATACCTTTTATTTATTTATTTATTTTTGCCTTATTGTTCTGGCTATGGCTTGTAATACAATATTGAATAGAAGTGGTGAGAGCAGGCACCCTTGTCTTGTTCCTGATTTCAAGGGGAAAGCTCTCAGTCTTTCTCCATCAAGTATGATGTTGGCTGTTGGCTTTTCATACATGCCCTGAATCATGTTGGGGAATTTACCTTCTATTCCAATATTCTTTAGGGATTTCATTCAGAAAGAGTGTTGGATTTTACCAAATGCTTTTTCTACTGATGTGATGTATTATACTGATTGATTTTCCAATGTTGAACTATCTCTACATTCCTGGAATAAATCCCACTTTGTCATGGTGTATATCTCTTTAAATATGCTGCTGGATTCTGTTTGCTAATATTTTGTTGAGGATTTTTACATCTCTATTCATAAGGGATACTGACCCACAGTTTTCTTTTCTTGTGGTGTCTTTGTTTTGTTTTGATATTATGGTTATGTTTACTTCATAGAATGAATTAAGGAGTATTTGTTCCTTCTCTATGTTTTGAAAACGTTTAAACAGGATTGGTGTCAGTTCTTTTCTAAATGTTTGGTAGAATTCCCCAGTAAAGCCATCTGGTCCAGGACTTTTTTTTTGGGGGGGGGTGGGTTTTGATCACTCACTCAATCTCTTCACTTATTATGGGTCTGTTGACACTGTTTCCTCTTGAGTTAGTTTGGGTAGGCTGTGACTTCTAAGAATTTGTTCATTTCATCTAGGTTATCTAGTTTGTTGCTTTACAAGTTGTTCATAATATTCTGTCATAATTGTCTTTATTTCTGTCAAGTCAGTTGTAATGTCTCCTCTTTTATTTTGTATTTTTTTTTTTGCATCTTTTCTCTTTTTTTCTTTGTTGGTCTAGCTAAAGGTTTGTCCATTTTATCAAACCAACTTGTAGTGTTGTTGATTCTATTTTTGTTTTCAATTTTATTTATTTCTGCTCTGATCTTTGTTATTTCCTTTCTTCTAGTAAATTTAGGATTAGTTTGCTGTTTTCTTTCTATATCTTGGAGTTATCAAGTTAGGCTGTCGATTTGAGATCTTTCTTCTTTTTTCATGTAGGCATTTATAAGTTTCCCTCTGAGTACTGCTTTCACTGCATCCCACAAGTTTTGGTATACTGTGCTTTCATTTTCACTGGACTCTGGGAAATGTGAGATTTCTCTTTTTATTTCTTCCTTGACCCACTGATAGTTTAATAGTGTGCTGTTTAATTTCCATATGTTTGTGTATCTTTCAGGTTTTTTCTCTGTTATGGATTTCTAGCTTCACTCCGTTAGAGAAAATACTTTGTATGATTTCAGTATTTTTTAAATTTATCAACACTTGCTTTGTGACCTAACATGTAGTCTATCCTAGAGAGTGATCCATGTGTACTGGAGTAGAATGCATATTGTGCTGTTGTTGGGTGGAGTGTCCTATCGATGTTTGTTAAGTCTAGGTAGTTTATAGTGTCATTCAGGACCCCTGTTTCCTTGTTGATCTTCTTTCTAGATGTTCTTTCCAGTATTGAAACTGGTGTGTTGAAGTCTCCAACTATTATTGTAGTGCTATCTATTTATCCTCAATTCCATCAGTGTTTGCTTTATATATTTAGATGCTCTGATGTTGGTTGCATATATATTTATGATGGTTAAATCTTCTTAACTGACACTTTTATCACTATGTAATGTCCATCTTTATCTCTTTCAACAAATTTGGTCTTAAAGTCTACTTTGTTTGATATTAAGATTGCCACTCCAGCTATCTTTTGGTTATTATTTGCATGGGATATTTTTTTCTATCCTTTCACTTTCAACCTATTTGTGTCCTTGGGTCTACGGTGTGTCTCTTGTAAACAGCATATAGTTGGATCATGTTTTCTTATCCATTCTTCCACTCTCTGCCTTTTTCATTCATTGCAATTACTGATAAGAAGTGACTTACTTCTGCCATTTTGTTATTTGGTATTTGTGTGTCTTAGCCTTCTTTGTCTTTGTCCTTTACTGCTGCTTGCTTTTGTGTTTTGTTGGCTTATTGTAGTGAGCCATTTTGGTTCCCTTCTCCCTTCCTTTTTTTGTATTTTTTTTAAGCTATTTTATTAGTGATTACCATGAATATTACATTTAACATCTTGTATTTATAACATCCTGGGGTAATTTGGTACCAACTTAACTTCAATAACATACAAGAAATTCTATACCTATGCCGTTCTTCCTGCTCCCCTCCCCCATTTTTTGTTATCACTAATTACATCTTTATATTTCATGTGCCCTATAACCTAATTTTATCACTTCTTTTTACATTTGTCATTAAAAAGCATGAAGGACGAAACAATTAGAATTCTCAAGAATGAATACCTTGTTACTAGCCCTTATACTTGTCCATACCGTTCCCTTTATTACGGATCTTTATTTTTATGTACAGTTTTGAATTACTTTCTAGTGCCTTTTCCCTTCCATCTACAAAACTCCCAACAGTATTTTTTGTAGGGCTGGTCTGGTGCATATGAACTCTCTCAGCTTCTGTTTGTCTTGGAATGTTTTAATTTCACCCTAATTCTTGAAGGACAATTTTGCTGGGTATAGTATTCTTGGTTGACAGTTGTTTTTTTTTTTGTTCCTTCAGCACTTTAAATTTTTCATTCATGCCTTCTGGCCTCCAACTTTTCTGAGGAGAAATCGGCACTTAATCTTATTGGGGATCCTTTGTATGTGACTGTTTGCTTCTCTCTCACGGCTTTCAGGATTCTCTATCTTTACTTTTTGAGAGCCTAATTATGATGTATCTTGGTGTAGCTCTCTTTGAGTTTATCCTGCTTGGTGTTCTTTTTGCTTCTTGGACTTGTAGATTCATGCCCTTCGTTAGATTGAGGAAATTTTCTGTCATTATTTCTTTATATAGCCTTTCTTTCCCTTTCTCTTTCTCATCGCCTTCTGGAATTCCCATGATGCATATATTAGGCCTCTTCTTGTTGTCCCATAATTCCATTAAACTGTGCTCAGCCTTTTTGAGCCTCCATTTTGTTGCTCCTCGGCCTCGATAATTTTAACTATCTTATCCTCTAATTCACTGATTCTTTCTTCTGCCTGATTAAAATTGTTGATAAGTCCTTCTATTGTTTCTCATTTCAATTATTGTCCTTTTCAGTTGCAGTACCTCTTTTTTTTTAGATCCTCATTTTGTTCTTGCACTGTTTTCCTTATTTGAGATCTTTGTCTGTGTTTTCCCTTAACTCTTTAATTATGTTTACTGTCGTTAAATTATATTCTTCCTTTTTTTCATTATGTCATCCCTAAATGCGCTTTCACTCCCTTCATCTTGTTCATTTGGATGGGCCTTTGTTTCTCTGTTCTTTGTGTGTCTTGTGATTTTTTTATTGGGTCATTGGAATGTTCAAAGGTGTTAACCTTCTCAGCTCTCCCCAGTATTTAGTGTTTTTGCCTACACTATTTCTGCAAAAATCTCTTAGGTGGACAGACCTTCAGCCTTTGCTTACCATTTCCTCTCCTTCTCTGTGATAGTTCCTTTTCCTGCTCTGGTTTAATTAGGATTTGAAAGTTCTAGATCCCTATGTTCAACTTTCAATGTCTCCCAAACACACCAGGGAACACACTGTGATCAATCTGTCCACCAGCGGGCACTGCCACTCAGGCGAGATACTGTGTACTAGTCAATCTGTCCACCAGGGAGTACAGTCCTCTCTCCCTAGTTATTACTCCCTTCCTTTCTCTGTTTCTGCAACTACTTTTTCAGTCATAAAACCCAATTCCAGCAAGCCCCCTTCCAGGATGGGTGCTGCCCTTTGGTTTTGCCTGAGGTTTCCATCACTGCTTTGTGGGGCTGCTTATATCTGAGCTGGCATTCTGGGGAAGCACAGGCAGACTTTCCTCCATGTCAGGAGGAGGAGGGGCTGCACTTCCCAGAGGGACCTCTGAAAGATGTCTTGTTGGTTTCAGAGCCCCAGTGGCCATGTGGTGGTGGGGGGGAGCAGTCTCCACTTAGGTGACCCTCCTCCTGGTTCCACTCTAGGGAACCTTCTGTAGGAGTTTGTATCAGTTCAGCATCCAACAGTTACTGGGTGGGGGAATGGTTGTCGTGTTCCAATCAGACCCCCAGGGAGGACTGTCTTGTTGCTGTCAGAGCTTTCCCCATAGTATACTGGCTGTGGGTGTTGCCTCTACTCAAGATGCCTGCTTCCTAGCACACAGCATCCTTAGTCAGCAGTCTTCAGCACTGGCCAGAAGAGGAAGCAGATAGAGGCAAACTGTCCTCCAAAGAGATCTGTCCTGTTGGTTTCAGAGGCCTGAACTATGGGGTGAACAGGGAGGCAGGTAGAGTGCTGACTATTGGAGCAGACTCCATTGTAGGGGCCTTCAGTAGGAGTTTGCAGCAGCCTTGCAAATCAGCAGCTACCAGGTGGTGAGGGTGTCACATTCTAGTCAGATTCCCATGGAGGTCTGCCTTGTTGCTATCAGAGCAACAAGACCATTGGCTGTGACTCCAGACTCTGTTCAAAGTGCCTGCTTCCTAGCGCACAGCAGCCTCTGCCGGTAGTCCTCAGTGCCAACCAGAAGTGGGGGCAGAATAACCCAAATTGATCCCCATGGAGGTTTGTTCTGTTGGTTTCAGAGGTCTGAGGTATGTGATGCACAGGGAGGCAGTAGAGTGTTGACTATGGGAGCAGACTTCACTGCAGTGGCCTTCTGCACCAATTCACAACTGGATTGCAGGTGACAATATCCAGGTAGGGGAAGGGTTATCACACTTTGAATGGACCCCCAGGGAGGTCTGCCTTGTTGCTATCAGAGCCTCCCTCCCCCCCCATAGTATGTTGGCTGTGGGTGTAGTTTCCACTCAAGATGCTTGCTTCCTAGCACACAGCAGCCTCAGTCAGCAGTCCTCAGCATTGACCAGAAGGCAGAGCAGACAGACCTGAACTGACTCCCCATGAGATCTGTCCTAAGTTATGAGGTGTGCAGGGAGACCAGAAGAGTGTTTACTATGGGAGCAGACTCCACTGCACAGGCCTTCTGCAGCAATTCACAGTAGAGTTGCAGCTGACAGTGCCCATGTGGGGGAGGTGCTGGCACACTCCAAATGGACCCCTAGGGAGGCCTGCCTTGTTGATTTTTGAGCAGAAGCTTGGGGTCCTGTCTCTTTGTACAGGCAGGTGGTGTGGTGGTTAGGGAAAGTGACTCTTTTACTAGGGCCACTTCCCCAGTTCACAGCAGCCAGAGCCCACATGGCTGGAGGGAGGGGCAGGGACGGTGGGAGAAGTGATCTTCCTAGCGTATGTGACTTGCTGATTCATTGATTCTTCCCTGTTTGCAGTTCCATACTGCTTTCCTCTGCCCTCTGGTTCAGAGTCCCTCAAAGCCAAGTACCATTTCCTTGTTGTATTGTTATATTTGCTGGGAAGGGTCGGAATGATGGTCTGTTTACACCACCATCTTCCCAGAATCCTCGACATTAATATTCTTGTGTGATTTATTACAATATGATTAGATTGCAATAAGATACTGGAATACTAAAGAAATACTTTCTATTAACTTTTGGAGCAAGCTAATGGAAATTCAGAGACATGGCTTCCAAGTTGGGTTTGGTAACTTGCAAATACCACAAAGACACATGGAAGCTTCACAGGTTAGGATTATATTCTTCTGCCCCACCATTCACACATCAGTAAGGGTTATTTCTTGATCAGTCCAACAGCTTTTTTTTTTTTTTTTTTGGTTCATCTCAATTATTTTGGCATCTTCAGCTTTTTAAATATTATTAATTGCTTTTTCAAATTGTGTTCTCCCTTGACATCTACGGCAATATTATTCTGATTCTTTCTTTTCCTTCTTTAATATTTCTCCTTTTGCTATCACTGGTATCTGTTTCTCCTCCAAATCCCTAATCCTAGTGTTACACACAGGATTTATATATTGGCCTTCTGTCTTTGCACCTCACCAGAAAATGTTTTTAATTTCTTGGTTTCAGCTACTGTTTCAATGTTGCTAGCTCCCAAATTAACATCACCAAGCTGGACTCATGCTCTGGAACATACTGTCAGTGGCCTAAAAAAATCTTCACCTGAGTATCTAACTACTAAATAAACTTTCCCAAAACCTAACTCATCATCTCTAAGCAATTTTCTTTCTCCTTCCTTCTCCATTTGTTCTTGGCTCCACTTTCTGAGTAAAGCTAGAGGTCTTTGAGTACTTTCCCTTCATTCATAATGAGTCTGTCAGTAAGGTCTGCATTTTCTTTCCACACAAATTTGCTTTTACTTTCTATTTGCACTGCCAGCACTCTGTTTATTCATGTAGTTAAGTATATATTTCAAAAAAGATTTGAAGTGTTCTACAAAGATATATACAATACCTTCCAATTAAATAGATAGATGAAGAAAAATGGATAAAAGGAAAAGGAAGGTAGGGAAGATAAGACACATTTTTGTTAGTTTACAGAAATCCATAACATGAAGTCCTAGACAGTTATTAAAGGTGGACCAAAAATCTGTCCTTGAGCTTCCTAGTGTACAAAGCAAAGAAGGAAACACTCAGCTACAAGAGTCATAATGTCTGTTAGTCAAAAAGTAAACATTTGATCAGGAGACTCACAGCTCTCCACAGTACACTGAGACTGGCACCTGAGAGATTTCTCCCATGGATCAAGAAATGCAGAATATCCTCAACATCATCCTCACAATAAACTGAGTATCAAATTTTATGTCACTGTTTTGTTTTTTGAAACATCACTCAGTGTAAAGCAATTGAACAAAACCAATGCCCGATTGAGTGGAAACAATTCTATGAGGCACCAAGATAATGTGATTCAAGTATGCAGCTCTTTGATAGTCTAGTTCTGAGATAACAAGTTTCCTTTCCAATACCAATTATAGTCAACTGGTAATGACTGACTGGCACGTTGTGATGAGATTCCAAGTCCAGATTCGGCAGGAATACATGTCTTGGTTGATCAGCAAAGTCTGCAGTGGGCCCTGGAGGCTTACTATATGTTGGCAGACCTTGGCCAGAGGAATGATGTCAATAATTTTCTGCAGTGGAACAATTTTTTTCAGATAAAATCTTACATGAAATTCCAGCATAAGAAACAAATAAAAACTGTTAGGTAGTACTTAAGGTACTTCTTTGAAGGTCCCTGGTAGAGTGTGAAAGCACTGACATGAAAAATAGGTGGATTGTCATCCTCCATAAATTTTATATTTCGTGATTAAGACTTTTTTCATCCATACATTTTCTACATAGATCCAACAATTTTGCCACATTTATTTTTTATTCCTTTGTCTCTGTCTCTCAGGTTTTTCAGGAGCATTTGAAAGTACATTACAGAGACATCATGACATTGCTAAATATTTTAGCATGTATCTTCTAAGAATAAAGGCATTCTTCTAAATAACAATACCACTATCCCACATAATAAAATTAGCATTAATAACAACACCCGATATAGAATCCATATTCAAATTTCCCCAATTACCAAAGGGCTTTTTTAATAACTTTTGCACTCCAATCTGGATTCATACACTGCATTGGGACATTATGTCTCCCTACTCTTTATTAATATATAACAGGATACTTGCATTGTTAAAAATTATTTTTTGAGATTTAATTTTTTTGAAGAGTTAAGCCAACTTGTGTTGTAGAATGTCCCACATTCTGCGTTTGTCATGCCTTGATTTTTTTTTTTTTTTAAGAATCCAAGCCAGTTGTTAGAATGTCCTATATTCTAGATTTGTCTGATTCCTCATGGTTTCATTTATTCCTCTATCCTATTTCTGGTAAACTGGAAGTTAAGCCGAGAAGCTTGGGTAGATTCAAGTTAAATGTTTTTTAGCAAGAATACTTCATATGTGATATATCACAATCAGGAGTCTCATATGGCAAGTTTGTTCCACTAGATGTGATGCTCAATTTAATTACGTAGTTAAGGTGGTGACCACCATCTCTCTCTATTGGAATCAGTAGGTAATCTGTAGGATGATACCTCATCACCACGTAAGTATACTTTTCCCAACAACCTTTCACTGATTTTTTTTTTTTTTTTTTACTGTACTTCAGGTGAAGGCTTACAGAACAAATAGTTTCTCATGAAACAGAAGTACACATGTTGTTTTATGACATTGGTTAACAACCCCACAACATATCAACCATCTAACTTCTCAACCTTTTTTTTTTTGGTGAAAATACACATAGCCAAAGATACACCATTTCAAAAATTTCTACATGCACAGTTCAGTGACATTGACTAGGCTCTTCCAATTGTGCTGTTATTCTCACTTAAGATGAAGGCTTACAGAACAAAACAGTTTCTCATTTAACAGTTACTACAAATGTTGCCCTATGACAATGGTTAACAATCTCACAACACATCAACAATATCCTTACTCAACCTTGGGTTCCCTATCACCAGCTTCCTTGTCCCCTTCTGCTTTCTGGCCCTTGTCACTGGACTCCTGTACCTCATTAGTCTCATTTGGTTTTACGGGGCTGTCCACTCCCAGGCCGAACAGTGAACCTCGGAGGTAACTTCACCACTGAGCTAAAAGGGTGTCTGGGGGCCATACTCTCGGGGTTTCTCCAGACTCCTTTAGGCCAGTAAATCTGGTCTTTTTTTTTGTGGATTAGAATTATGCTCTACATCCTTCTCCGGCTCTGTCCAGAACACTCTGTTGTGATCCTGGTCAGAGCAGTCAGTGGTGGTAGCCGGGCACCGGACTCAGTCCTGCGGAGGCCCTGGCAGCCATGGACAATTAGTCCTTTGGACTAATCTTTTCCTTGTATCCTGTTCTCTTACTTCTCCCCTGCTCCCGAAGGGATGAGACGAGTGGAGTATCTTAGATGGCCGCTCGCAGGCTTTTAAGACCCCAGACATTACTCACCAAGATAGAATGTAGAGCATTGTCTTTATAAGCTGTGTCATGCCAGTTGAGCTAGATGTTCCTCGAGACCATGGTCCCCACAGCCCTCTGCCCAGCAATTCAGTCCCTCAGGGAGTTTGGATGTGTCTATGGGGCTTCCATGACCTTTCTTTGTAGAAGTTGTGCTAGTTTCTCCTGTATTGTGTACTGTCTCACCCTTCACCCAAGATACCACTTATCTATTGTCTATTTAATATTCCCCCCCCCCCCCACCACTACCATCCCTGGTAACCAACAAAGATTGTTACATTTTGTGTGTGAACTTTTTCGTGGGTTTTTACAATAGAGGTCTCATACAATATTTGTCCTCTTGTGATTGACTTATTTCACTCAGCATAATGTCCTCCAGTTTCACCCATATGATGAGATGGTTCACAGATTCATTGTTGTTCTTTCTCGTTGCATAGTATTCCATTGTGTGTATGTACCATAGTTTGTTTATCCATTCATCTGTTGATGGGCATCTAGGTTGTTTCCATCCTTTTGCTATTGTGAACAATGCTGCCATGAACATAGGTGTGCATATGTCTATTCGAGTGATGACTCTTATTTCTCTAGGATATATTCCTAGGAGTGGGATTGCTGGATTGAATGGTATGTCTATTTCTAGCTTTCTGAGGAAGCACCATATCATTTTCCAAAATGGCTGTATCATTTTGCATTCCCACCAGCAGTGCATAAGTGTTCCCATCTCCCCACAGCCCCTCCAACATTTGTTATTTCCAGTGTTTTTGATTCGTGCCAGTAATGCCAGGGTGAGATGGTATCTCACTGTGGTTTTAATTTGCATTTCTCTAATGGCTAGTGATCGCGAGCATTTCCTCATATGTCTGTTGGCCATTTGAATGTCTTCTTTGGTGAAGTGTCTGTTCATTTCCTTTGCCCATTTTTTAATAGGATTATTTGTCTTTTTCTCACCAACTGATTTTTAACATCTATTGATGATCCTTGCCTGAACCCATTATTACATTGGAGGTTACAGAATGGTGATTTTAATTCTGTAATTCCTGAAAGATTATCCAGCATTTTTGTAAAGAGCTTTTCTTCTCTCCTGCTTTTAAAAAAACACAGTGTTATATTTGATTACAGTGATTATCCTTTTAGATGCACAAATTGTCCTAAATTTGTCTAGTAACCCCTTGCTGTCAATTCCGACTCATAGCAACCCTATAGGACAGAGTAGAACTGCCCCCATAGGGTTTCCAAGGAGTGCCCGGTGGATTCAAACTGCCGACCTTTTTGGTTAGCAGCCATAGCTCTTAACCACTACGCCACCAAGGTTTCCAAATTTGGCTAGTAGGATCCCTTTTATGTTGGCACCCATAGTTTTTTGATGACCCCTTTAGTTTTTGAACACTTCTTCACTTTCAGTATCACCTTGTACTTTCCCTCTCCCAAGCCTGAAATCAGGCATTTTCCTAATAAGCCCTGATTCCTTTTAGTGGAGAATGGTAGTGATAAACTAAGATGTGCGTGCTGAGTGTGCTCACTGCTAGTGAGGTGTCATTACTTCCAGGCCCTTTCATGGAAAGAGCTAAGAAAATCATGAGTTTGCACTGATGTTTTAAATAAAATTTAGTATTACAGATTTTTCTTAATTTCTTATATTTGTTTCTTTTCCTGTACAGTAGAAATTCTGATTCCTAATAACATGTATTTACTTGTTTTAACCTACAGTATACATAAAATTGTTTCAAATATATAATGCCAACATTATTATTAACCATATTAGAATTACTATGCCAGCTTTCTTTTGGTTATTGTTAGCATGTTACATCTTTTCCCACCCCTTTTCTTTGAACCTTTCTATAACCTATATTTAAGATGTGTCTCTTGGTAGTAGCATATAGTTGAATTTTGTTTTTCTTATTCAGCCTGAATAAATGAAAAGATGATCTTATTATCTTTTAATTGGTATACTTAGTCTGTTTGCATTATGTATTTACTGCTATGTTTGGGTTTAATTATACCATATTACTTTTTGTTCTCTATATATTGCATCCATTTGCTCCCTTCCTTCTTTTGGATTAAGTATTTTTATTATTCCATGTTCATCCCTACGAGGTACTTGGTTATACATTCTATTATAATTCTTTCATTGGTTACTCTGGAGTTTACAACAGGCATCCCTGACTTATTAAACTCTAATGTAAATTAGTACATTTATCATTTCCCAGACAAGGCAATGACCTTTGAACACTTTAGCTCCTTTTCTCTCCCTCTTGCCTTTTGTGCTACTGTTAACGTGTATTTTAATTCTACGTATATATGAAACTCTATAAAACATTTTAATTTTTTATACAGTCAGTATTTGTTTAGATTTACCCTTTCTCATTGCCCTTCAAACCTTCCTGTATTTCCATGCTTTCGTCTGCGATCATTTTCCTTCTAGCTTTTGGGTGTTTCTTCTAGTGAAGACCTGGTAGTGATGAACTCTCTGTTCTTGTTTGTCTGGAAATGTCTATATTTCATCTTCATTCTCTGAAGGATATTGTCACTGGTTTAGAATTCTAGATTGGCAATTTTTTTCTTTAAGCACTTTGAAGCAGTTATTCCATTGTCTTGTGACTTTATTATTTCCCACTGCACTTCCTTTCCTTTCTCTCTAGAAGAGAATCCTTGCTGCCTTGGTATTTTTTTTTAGTGCCTTCAGGCAGACTTTGTTCTTTTCTAGCTTCTAGTAGCTGTTGGCAAGAGGGCTGGTCTGATATAAGCTAGTCAACCATAACCAGAAGCCTGCTGCTAATAGTAAACCTACAAGTTTAGGATTTATTCACAGTGTTTTTTGACCTTAGAATTTAGCCACTAGGAATATAGAGTCAGATTACTGTGTTCAAAAATTACTTGAGATAATAATTTTCTTTGTGTAATTATCAAGTGGGTTTATTTTATTCAAATTTAGGAATTGCTTTTTAAATTTCTGATTCAGTATTAACTTTAGAATTTGTAAGGCACTTACATTATTAAAGAGTTAAACCAGATACAAAGGTTATCTTTGGAGAAATCTTGCTAGTCTCTTCACCCCATTTCCACTATCCCATATAGGCAATCAATTAACTAATTTCTGTTTGATCCTGTGTTTCTTACACTAAAGGCAACATACTATATGCTGTTGTTGTTGTTAGGTGCCACTGAGTCAACTGCAACTCATAGCAACCCCATGTGACAGAGTAATTTTCTAGGCTGTAATCTGGAAGCAGATCACCAGCAGGTCTTTCACCCGCAGAGCTGCCGGGTGGGTTCCAACCACCAACCTTTCATTTAGTAGCTGAGCACTTAACTGTTGACACCACCTGGGCTCCTTAACATACTATATACACTGTTCCATAACTTGGATTATTCATTGGATTGTGATTAAGTTTTAATAAAAAATGATCGGCAGAGAATGGAGGTTGTGTTCTATTGCCATAATTTGCAGTTCCAAAAGGCTATGTTGATACTTCTAGGTAAAGATAGCACATTGAACACTTTTACTCCCTCTGAAAACACCAGTAAAATGATAGAAAAAAAGGACTTTTAAAGAAAGCTTATGTCCACAAGGGTAGAGAGAGTGGTAGAAAACAACATTTTATGAACAGGCGTGCAAACAGGCAAGTGTTAAAGGAGCCAGCAGACTAAAGAAAAACGAATTGGAAGCATAAAAGGAAAGCTGAGAAGAATCCTGCCGTACGATCTAATTCTATCCACTCTGTTGGCTTACTAACTATAACCCTTTGTTGTGTTGTTTTAGTGGCTGCTTTAGGGTTTACAGTGTACACCTTTAACTTAGCACAGACTACCTGCAAGTGTTATTACACCACTTTACGTGTAAGAATCTTAACAATAGTACATTTTCATTTCTCCCCTCCTCCTAAGCCTATGTACTATTGTTGTCATACATAATACTTTTACATATTATAAACTCATAAACTCTATCTACATTGTTATTATTTTCATTTAAATAGTCAATTATCTTTTAAAGAGATTTAAATAATTAGAAGAAGATGTATGTTTACCCACATGGTTGCCATTTCTGGTGCTGCTTATTCCTTTGTGTAGATTCAGAGTTGCATCTGGTATCATTGTCTTTCTGCCTTTAACATTTCTTATAGTGTAGGTCTGCTGCTGGGGAATTATTTCAGTTTTTATATGTTTCAAGTCTTTATTTCACCTTCACTTTTGAAAGATATTTTCACTGTGTACAGAATGCTAGGATGACTTTTCTTAAGCACTTTACAGATGTCACTCCACTGTCTTGTGGTTTACTGTCTTATGTTTCCAATGGGAAGCCTGCTATCGTTCTTATCTTGTTCCTCTATGTGTAATGTGCCTTTGTTTTCTGCATACTTTAAAGATTTTCTTTTTATCATTGGTTTTAAGCAATCTGATTATGACGTGCTGGGGTGTCCGTTCCTTGTTTCTTGTTTCTTGTGTTTTGAGTTCACTGAACCTCTTGGATCTGCAGGTTTATAGTTTTATTCAAATTTAAAATATTTTGGTCATTATGTCATCAAATGATTTTCTTTGTCTGGTTAGCAAATGGTTTTGCTTTATTCAGATCTAGGATTTCCTTTTCTAATTTTTGATTTAATATTAAATTTAGAATATGTAAAACACATGGTTAAAGAATCGAAACTATACACCAAGGTATCTTTAGAGAAATCCTCTTTTTTTTTTATTCCTATCCTTTCTAACCCATTTATAACCATCCCACATAGGTAATCAATTTAATTAATTTCTGGTTTATCCTTTTGTGTTTCTTTCTTACATGAAAGGAAACATACTATGTACCTGTTTTATAAACTGCATTATAAGTACTTGAGATCCTAAACATTGTTTGCTCTCATGTAGTACATTAAAAAAATTCAAAAATTAAACTAACACATTCTTCCCAAGGCCTGTTTTTAGAAAACACTGGAACTAAAAGGATTCCTGAATATAGAAAGCTGCCATCTGGCATTGAATTTGCTCTTCACTGTAACTTTTATTTAAGATAAATAGTGGTTCTTTTCATTGTGGTGAAGTGGTTAAGAGCTTAGGCTGCTAACCAAAAGGACAGCAGTTCGAATCCACCAGCTGCTCCTTGGCAACCACATGGGACAGTTCTACTCTGTCCTATAGGGTTGCTATGAGCCAGAATTAACTAGATGGCACACAATAACAACAAAAGTGGACCTTCTCATTTGCTATATTTTGGCAAGTACTCCTGTCATTGGCAGATTTTTTTTTCCTTTTGTAATTTGTAGATTGAAAGGGTCCAGAATCCAGATCTCTGGAATTGCTACCAGGCAAAGAAAAAAACCATGGATGCCAAGAATAATCAGATAAATAATGAAAAGCTCCTCTTCCATGGGACAGATGGAAGCTCAGTGCCATATGTCAACCAAAATGGCTTTAACCGCAGTTACGCTGGAAAGAATGGTAAGGAAGTGAGCAGTGTAGCTGCTCTCAATGAGGGTCAGCCATGAGAACCCAAGCTGGCTCATGACAGTGGGGACTGCACTATGTTCCCCCATGGTGGGTGGCATGTTGCAGCCAGAGATTCACGGTAGGATGCACTATGTTTCATCCCAAAGGGGACTGACTGGCCTTCCGTGTGAAGGAATTGATTTTTAAAAATTAAAAAAAATATTGTTAGGAAAAAAAGAGGCCTTAGAAAATTTGAACATTATTTTAATGTTATTTGACATATTGGGCCAATATGTCAAATTTTACAGCAAGTTCAAATTCTTAAAAAATGCTTTTTTTCTTCACAGCTGTGGCATATGGAAAAGGAACCTATTTTGCTGTCAATGCCAGTTATTCTGCCAGTGACACATACTCCAGACCAGACAGTAATGGGAAAAAACATATGTATTATGTGCGAGTACTCACTGGAATCTACACACATGGAAATTCCTCATTAATTGTGCCTCCTTCAAAGAACTTCCAAGATCCTACTGATCTTTATGACACTGTCACGGATAATACACAAAATCCACAAATATTTGTGGTTTTTTATGACTACCAGGCTTACCCAGAGTACCTCATTACTTTTAGTAGATAACATTTTGGTTTCCTTCCCAGAAGACTTTACTCATCTATACATATCTACTTGTAAAACAAGTTTTAGTGTTACTGTTTTTTCCCTTAACATTTTTTTCCTAAGCTCAAAGGATCCTTCTTTGTCATTGAAATTACTTTTTCAGCTTCCCTTTCATAATCTGAAATGAACCTATCTTGAGAGCAAATAAATTTGAGAATTTAAATCAGATAACTTAGTCATAATTCTGTGATCACAACTGTGCACATCAAAACTGTATAAGTAAAGAACAGGTTTGTATCTTGAGGAAGGAGAGAATAACATGAATCACAAAGGCAGAAGGCACAGCTCTGCAATCTCAGCTGCCGCTGAACAGACAGCTAGTATCACATCAGGATGCCGTATTGCTGTGGGGAGAACAGCATTACAAGTGGCTAAGGGCTGCTGTCTTCACTGTGGGAGGGATGGTGTCTTCATTTTTTTATCCCTGTTCTGAGGACTGTGCCTGATGTACAATAAAAACCAAACCAAACCCGTTGCCATCAAGTCAATTCCAACTCATAGCGACCCTACAGGACAGAGTAAAACTGCTCCATATGGTTCCCAAGGAGCAGCCAGTGGATTCTAACTGCTAACCTTTTGGTTAGCAGCCAAACTCTTAACCACTGTGCCACCAGGTCTCCTGATGTACAATCGATGCTCCATAAATGTTTGATGACCAGTTAAGGCTAGAAAAGCCCAGTCAAATTGCCACCCACAGTAGAAAGCATTTCTTCACCATCATCCTTGACTTATTGTTACTCAAATTGAGCAGGTTCTATGACAGGGAGCCTCCTTTGTGAACCAGCCTGTGACATGCAGGGCAGCTATTCGGGGCTCTGGGCTCACAAGGCAGCTTGTGCCTTCACAGCTCCAGGGACAGTGAGTGACTTGGCATGTGGTCCAGGCGAGCTGTGTCTGTCGCAGCCTGCCTCCGTGAAGATTTACAGCCTTGGAAACCCTATAGGGTCGGTATGAGTTGGAATCCACTTGATGTCCGTGGGCTTTTTTTTTTTTGGTGGATAAAATAAACCAAAGGAATTAAGCAGTCTATTGCTAATTTGCTAATTCAGTATTTGTTAAATGGTAAAGGCAAGTTCTTTTTTTTCCCCAAGTAAATTTCAGATTCAAACACCATTTATTGAGCACATCAGTTGTACCAGGTAGTATAATAGGTGCTATGGTGCAGTGAATCACTTTTATATGGCTTTTCTAGCTGCGGTCTTGTAACTCCCACAAAATGATTGGCTGGGCCTCAATCTTGCAAGGGATTAGTAAACTCTCTATGAAAATAGTGGTTTGATAATTCATCCAATAAAACTGAGCCCCTTGCAGCCCAGCTAGGGGATGCATTCGTTTTGACATCCTGGTAGGCATATATCAAGGCCAATCCCACAGAGGTTCAGGGGGACCTCGCTATCATCAAGAGAGTCTGGAGTGGAGCGTGTCCTGTGGACATGCACAGGATCCCTGTGCTGTGAACCCCCTAGACCCAGAAGCGAGATCTGTAACACTGAAGATGGAGACAGAGTGCTGTGGACTTGTCGGCCCACAGAGAGTACGCCAGTGGGTGCCTTGGGGCAGGAGGCTTGCCTGTGCAGCTAAAGACTTGTAACACTTGCCTGAACAGGGCACAGGCCTCAAGTGCCCCGTGCGGGGTCGCTGACAGAGGCTCAGAAGATCCTGTGCAGAGGTCTTCTTCCTACAACAGGGTGGAGCTGGGTGTCTCCAAGCAGGTGCACAGCATGGTGGGAGCCATTCAGGCCCTTGAGCAGTGCAGGCCCAGGCAGCAAGAGAGAGAAGCACGCGGCCTGGGAAGCACGGCAGGAGCCAGCGGCAGAGCCTTCTGCCAACCCCACAGCGTGGTAGTAGCCTGAGCTGAGGCAGCAGTGACATCTGACCTGAACTACTGCGTGTCCACCCAGCAACCTAAGAATGGACATGGGTAATACGGGGAAGGGTAGGTGCTTCCCTTTGAGAATGTTTTCTTGTTTACTGTTTGCTTTCTTTTTTTTTTAATTTATTGTACTTCAGGTGAAGGCTTACAAAACAAATAGTTTCTCATGAAACAGTAGTACACGTTGTTTTATGACATTGGTTAACAACCCCACAACATATTAACCCTCTAACTACTGTTTGCTTTCTATAAACAATAATAATGGCTTCTCCACACTGTGCAAGTGTCTTATGAGTCCGGCTTGATCCTAGATGAATGTTGTGCCCATGGAATGATGGATGCCAGTGGATCTAAGTGTCTCATTCCTAGCAGCATTTTGGCTGCCTGGAAGTCAGAGGCTCAGTCTGTCTGCATGTGCAGTGTAGACAGATTCACACAGGTGCTTTGACATACATTATTTACTCCCCCAAACAATCCTGTGAGGGAAGAATTATATCCCCATTTTAATGTTGAGGAAGCTGATGCTCAGAGTGGTCAGGAAGCTCCCTTGCCTGGTCATGGAAGCGCCACAGACACATCCAAACTCCCTGCAGGACCGAATCACTGGGCTGAGGGCTGTGGGGATCAGCTCAACTGGCGCAACAGTTTATAAAGAAAATGTTCTACATTCTACTTTGGTGAGTAGTGTCTGGGGTCTTAAAAGCTTGTAAGCGGCCATCTAACATACTCCACTGGTCTCACCCTGTTGGGAGCAAGGGAGAATGAAGAAAACCAAAGACACAAGGGAAAGATTAGTCCAAAGGACTAATGGGACCACAAACTACCACAGTCTCCACCAGACTGAGTCCAGCACAACCAGATGGTGCCTGGCTACTACCACTGACCGCTCTGACAGGGATCACAATAGAAGTTCTCAGATAGAGCTGGAAAAAAAATGTAGAACAAAATTCTAACTCACAAAAAAAAAAAAAAAAAATCAAGACTTACTGGTCTGATACAGACTGGAGAAACCCCGAGAGTATGTCTCCGGACACCCCTTTAGCTCAGTAAGGTAGTCATTCCTGAGGGTCACCCTTCAGCCAAACATTAGACAGGCCCATAAAACAAAATGAGACTAAATGGGCACACCAGCCCAGGGGCAAGGACAAGAAGGCAGGAGGGGACAGGAAAGCTGGTAAAAGGGAACCTAAGGTTGAGAAGGGGAGAGTGTTGACATGTTGTGGGGTTGGCAACTAATGTCACAAAACGGTATGTGTACTAATTGTTTAATGAGAAGCTAGTTTATTCTGTAAACCTTCATCTACAGGAAAAAAAGAAAAAGAAAAAGCTCCCTTGCCTGAGGTCACCTAGGTAGTAGCCCTCAAATCAATAGAACCTTGGCCCTTGTGACATCAAACCCTTTACTCCTGCCACCAAAGTGTGTCCTCTCTGTTAACATACTGATTCAGGAACATCAGACAACCCGTGACTTACCTCCTGTTTCCTGGTCCTTCTCCTTCTGGCTTTGGTTTCCACTCTAGTCTCTTCCCCTGAAGCTCTGTAAAGGGCCAGAGATGATCCTCACATGGAGCTAGTGCAGATGATGCACTCTGACACTAGGGTTGCTTGGAGGATAGAGGAGTTCCTCCCTGACCACTTGGGGCCCATCAAGTAAAGGAGGTTGAGGGGGCCACAGCAGCTGCTCCATTAACAATGACAAGTTGAAATTTCTCTTGTCGCTGTTTGCTTTTTAAGTGGATTGGCAAAGACTCCTTATGGCTTTAGAGTGGCTTCCTGGCCACTGGTATCTGAGCTCAGCATTAACAATAAATCTAAGAAATTAGAATTAAAAAAAAAAGGAGACGTGCTCTCTAATTTGCCTTTATCCAGTGGTTAACTCAGGGCAAGGCTGACGATGCCAACAACTCTCTCTCTCTCTCTCTATATATATATATAAATTGTATTTTACAACTGTGCTGTTATACAGATGAATGCTGAGACTGGATTATATTCTATTTTTCCTTATTTTAAAGAAACTAGAAACATTTGAAAACATGTTAAGTGAAATCAGTCAGTCACAAAAGGACAGATGCTGTATGATCCCACTTATATGAAATATCTAGAATTGGCAAATGTATAAAGACCAAAGTTCATTAGCGGTTACCAGGCGCAAGCAGGGGAAGAAGCAGGGAGGTCGTTGCCTGGGGTGGGGGCATGAGTTTCTGTTAAATGGAAGAATTTGGAAATGGCTGTACCACAATGAACAGAAGCCAACTGAATTGTACAAGTAAAAAACGTTGGAATGGTAAATGTTTTGTTATATATATTTGTACCACAATAAAACATATTTTATAACTGCACTAATATGAATGTTTGCTGAAGCAGGATTATATTTTTTTTTCTTCTTTCTGATTTTCAAAGAAACTAAAGCATTTTTATAGGTCCCTAAAGGCATCATGGGGCCATAGCATGCCCTGCCTACTGTGCCTAATGGATAAAGCAGTCCTGCTGATACTTCATACTGTGAGGTTGGATGTAAGGCTGAGCTTGTATTCTTTAACCCCTTTTGGCCATTGGAGGGTCGAAGTATTTAATAACTGACTTCACTCACTGAGGTCTGCTCACCTGTGCAATGAGGGATGACACTGGACCCAGAGAACCTGGTGGTTGACAGCCTTCCCCTTTCACTATCTTTTCTCACTCTCACAATCCCTCTGCGCAGGCAGCTGGGATCTCTTGCTGTTTCATAATCTCTACAGAATCAGGGAGGAGCCTGGTGGTGAAATCGTGCCTAAGTGAAAGGCTGGAGGTTTGAACCCACCCAGTGGCTCTGCGGGAGGAAGAACTGGAGATCTGCTCTGTAAAGATTACAGCCAGGAAAACCCTATGGGGCAGTTCTACTCTGTCACATGGGACTGCTATGACCAGCACCCAACAACGACCTAAAATCAGGAAATTAACTCCCATCACAATTTACACTTAGGAATCCATTCACACTAATGTCTTAACTCTCTTCTCAGGTATCTCTGTGTCAAAGACTTACCTCTAACTGAATTAAATGCTTTGTCTCAGCACAGCAGCTTTCAAACATTTCTGACAACAGCCTACACTAAGAAATACATTTCATATCAAGCCCAGTACATACACACACATACAACAGAAAAATTTTATGAAATATACTTACCTTGAAATAATACTTTTCCTGGAAGGTTTCACAAAATAATACTTATATTTACTATCGCAATTCACTGAAACAATCTATCCTATTTTAAAAAACTCCTTATCTCACTAAATTGATTTTGCGATTCACTAATGGGCCACAACCTGCAGACTGAAAAGCACCCAGGTGAAGGAGTCACAAGGATCAAAAATAAAACACATGAATAAAAAGACATACCTATGCCTACAATGAGAATGTACCTTATTTGAGTGATGGACATCTTACCCTTAGCCCCAACGTCCCTGCCCTGATCTATTTAATGAAGTATTGCCAATAAGGTCTCCTCCTCATTATCCATTCAGTCAAATATTTGATGAACATCTATAATGTGCTGGGCGTCGACTGAGGATTTGCGAATACAGCAATAGTCTCTACCATCATGGAGTTACATACCAGCTGAGGAAGACAGACAATGATCAAGTAAGTCAGTCAATATGTAGTGGTGAGATGTGGTAAGTGCTACAGAAGTGTTCTTCTCAGACCCTTTTCCTGGGCATGCTCACATAACACCACCTTCCTCTTTTAGGAAGACTTTTTTTTTTTTTTTAATTTATCGATGCCATCAGTCTGAAGACAGAAGAATGGGGCCAGGAGTCAATTAGTCCCAAGAGGTTAAATTGCATATCTTTTCTACTGTGTATTTGTTTCATGCTTGGTTACTCAGAGATCAATATGTCTCCCATCTCCAAATTCATACTTACACAATAATGGTAATAGTTCTCCCCAGGTCTTCTTGCAAATGTAATGAGAAAGGGATCAATTTCACCTACCCAAGCCTTTAGTCACTCTTTCAGGAGTCAGTAGCATCTCATCCTTTTTATTCCCAGGACTGGTGTTCCTAGATGTTCCAGTTCCTTCCATAAGGGGGCCTCATATTTGACCACCTACTTTTCTCCTGGTTGGTGTCCTGCTCTGGATGACAGATTAACCAGTGAAAATTCTGCAGGTATCAGAAGCGAGATGATGTTGGAAAAAGGACAGAATCCACCCAATGGACCCATTAGGCCAGGGGTTGGCAAATTTCTTCTGTAAATAGTAAATATTTTCCGCTTTGCAGGCCATACAGTCTCTGCCACTACTCAACCCTGCCATCGTAACCCTGAAGTAGTCATAGACATTATATAAACAAATGCGTGTGGCAGTGCCCCAATAAAATTTTATTTGCAGTTTGCTGACCCCTGGTTTAGGCCAGTAGAGACTGGGGCCTACATCTGAGACTGACTGAAAGAACGGGGTGAAGAAGAAAACGATGAACAAAGGCACTGAGGAAAGAAGTCCTACAAATGACAAGGGGCCAGGGCGGCCAGAGAGCAATGTGCATGAAAGAAGGTGGCAAGAGACTTCGAAATTTAATTTGGAAGAACCAGTGCATTTACAAGCATGTACAAAATTGGCCTTTTATGGCTCCATCTTTTATTTAAAATATTTTTGAAATATCAGTTAAAAATTCATCTATTAGAATCACAAAGTCCTTCCTTGTATCAAAAGTTGAGCCACTATCCTGGTTACTTGTGGATTCACCAAACAGTCCAGCAAGTCATCTGTAGAAATGAATGTTTGAGAAGGGGCCACAGTACTATTTGAAGCGATTTGTTCCACAATTGCATTCTTGCTTTTATACATCACTCGTTGCCTCTCTGTACAATGTGATTTTCCAAAGTGTTCGCCATCCAAAGCGTTGCCATCACTTTCAAAAATGCCTCCCCTTTCTGAGGACGGTTCTTCGGAACTTGGCATCACAGGAACCAGATCAGGGCCAAAGGGACTTGCTGCCTCCTGTTTTACGGTTCCCGTGGTTAAGTTCTGGCTATGTGGTTGTTCCACCTCCATGTGGTTGTGAACATTTAATCCTTCCTTTTTCGTGTGCTCTCCATTTCTTCCTAATGCTTCCATATCAACCTTCTTAGATGTTCTGTAATGATCAAAAAGAGCTGAAACAGCTTCATTTAAGTAGTGACAATTGATTTCATGGGATGTTTCCTCAATCTAAGGAGAAAGAAAAACCCTTTAGAATGGTCATGTGCATTTAGTTAAACTGGAAAACAAATGTTTTAGTCAGGATTGATTTATCACAGAAAACTGCCACGATGAAGTGCCCCACCTCAGTTGGGTTTAACCACGCTTTGGTATTGTCTGGATCCTCTGCGGTTTTCAGAGCGCATACAAGCATACGGGTGATCGCCTCTTCTACCCGGGCTTGGTGGTCCTCTTCCTAAGTTGAGACAAAAACATATTTTTATCATTTGTCTGTGTCTCATGGCTTAAAACAAAAACAAACCCACTGCTGTTGAGTCGATTCAGACTCATGGCGACCCCATGTGCTTCAGAGTAGAACTGTGCTCCAGAGGGTTTTTTAGGCTGTCATCTTACGGAAGTAAGTCATCGAGCCTTTCTTCCACAGTGTTGCTGGGTGGATTCGAACAGCCAACGTTTTAGTTAGTAGCCTAGAGCAAACGATTTGTGCCACTCAGGGACCAAAGGCCAGGGAACCAAGAATAGACACTAGAGTAACTGTATGTTCTACTCTTTCATTAATGCAAACTTCATTACAGAAGGAACAAATATGCAATTGGAAGAAACACAATTTTTATGTATTCACTATCGCCTGCCATCTAGTAGATATCCTGCTGTAAGACTTAGGCCTTAAGTATGAACCATCTTATGATGCTTCTTCCGATCTTTTCCATTTTTTGACATGTTTTTTAAAAAAAAAAAAAAAAAGTACTACCTACAGAGGAATAATCCCTACAGAGTTTAACAAACAAACTGTTTGAAGGCTGGGAGAAAAATTATAATGAATATACTTAACCAAAAGAATGAGATGACTAACCATCTTAACATGGTTTTCTTAAGATACAGTAAGTATAAACCACAGCATTAATGATAAATTATATTAAAGTCAACAACTTCTGTTCATCAAAAGACACCATAATTGGGGAGAAGGACTTGCTGTCTACAACATATAACTGATAAAAGATTAATATCCAGAATATATAAAGAACCTACACACATCAATAAGACAAACATCCCAACTTAAAAAAATAGGCAAAAGACATGAATAAGCATTTCAAAAAGAACCAATCATATGAACAATAAACATATGAAAATATGCTTAACCTCATTAATAACCAGAGAAATGCAGACTGGGAAACCCAAGAAACTGGCAAAAGTTAGGAGGTATGATAATACCAAGCAGTGCAGAAATGTGCATTTACAGACAAGAGTTTTCCACACTGATGGTAGGAATGCAAACTGATACAGCCATTTGGAAAACATGTTGGCATTATCTTGTAAGGTTAAATATTATATACCCTACAGATCAACAATTCCATTCATATGTGTACACACACACACACACACACACACACAAACACACACACACACATTCCCTAGAGAAACTCTTGCACATGTGTACTAGGAGACTTGTACAAGCATATTCTGTTCATAATAGCACAAAAATAGAAATAATACAATTATCCATCAACAGAACAATGGACAAAAAATTGTGGTACATTAATACAAGAGAATATTATACCACAGTGAAAATGAAGGAACAACAGCTACATGGGACCACACAGACGAATCTTAGAAACGTAACATTAAATTTAAAAAACCAAATCCCCATGGTGAGACACCACTTCACACCCACTAGGATGGCTATAAGCAAAAAGACAGATAAGAACAAGCGCTTGTGAAGATGAGAAACTGGAACCCATCGTATGCTGCTGGTGGGAATGTAAAATGGTGCAGTTACTTTGGAAAACATCCTGGCAGTTCTTCGAAAGATTAAACAGTTATCATATGATCCAGCAATCTCATTCCTAGGTATATACCCATGAGAACTAAAAAAATATGTTCACACAAAAACTTGTACACAGTAGTATTATTCATAATAGTCAAAAAGAAGAAACAACTCAAATGTCCATTAGCTGATGAACAGCTAAACAAAATGTGGTATATCATACAGTGGAATATTATTCAATGATAAAAAGAAATGAAGTACTGATACATAGATGAACTCCAAAAACATGCTAAATGAAAGAAGTCACAAAAGACCATGTATTGCATAATTCCATTTATATGAAATGTCCACAACTGGCAAATCTACACAGACTTATATCTCAATAAAGCTGCTGGACTTGACTTGATGGCAGATGGTAATTAAAGCTGTTATTTAAAAACAGAAAAGCAAGTCCTAGAAGACTACATTAACTATGATTTCATTTGTATAAATCTCAAAATCAAGCAAAACTAAGCATATATTGCATACAGATATGTAAATGTGATAGAACTTTTTTTTAATTGTACTTTAGATGAAGGTTTACAGAGCAAATTAGTTTCTCATTAAACAATTCATACACATATTGTTATGTGACATTGGTTGCCAACCCCACGACATGTCAACACTCTCCCCTTCTTGACCTTGGGTTCCCTATTACCAGCTTTTTCCTGTCCCCTTCTGCCTTCTCGTCCTTGCCCCTGGGCTACTGTGCCCCTTTAGTCTCATTCTGTTTTATGGGCCCATCTAATCTTTGGCTGAAGGGTGAACCTCAGGAGTGACTTTAGTACTGAGTTAGAAGGGTGTCCAGGGGCCGTACTCTTGGGTTTTCTCTAGTCTCTGTCACGCCAGTAAGCCTTGTCTTTTTTTTTTTTTTTTTGGCGAGTTACAATTTTGTTCTACATTTTTCTCTAGCTCTGTCCAGGACCCTCTATTGTGATCCCTGTCAGAGGAGTCGGTGGTGGTAGCCAGGCACCATCTAGTTGTGCTGGACTCAGTCTGGTAGAGGCTGTGGAGGTTGTGGTCCATTAGTCCTTTGGACTAATCTTTCCCTTGTGTGTTTGGTTTTCTTCATTCTCCCTTGCTCCAGACAGGGTGAGACCAGTGGATGGTCGCTCACAAACTTTTAAAGCCCTAGACACTACTCACCAAAGCAGGATGTAGAACAATTTATATATAGACAATGTTACGCCAATTGAGCTAGATGTTTTCCCTGAGAGCCCTGAGCCCAGTAATTCAGTCCCTCAGGGGAACTCTTTTTTTTTTTCTTAAGCAAGACAATGAGAATAGTGAAGGGAATAGACAGGGACGACATGTGGAAGAGCACAACATAGATGCAAGTGATGGTAACATTCTAGTTTTGGGGTTAGGTGATGGGTTCACTGGTATTTGTCATATCACTATCCTTTATATCTTACCAACATGCCACATGTATATTCTTTTATATATATAAATATGATACAAGATGTAATAAAGGAAAAACGAGAGTGATAGGAAAGTCTTTAATAATTAACAAAAATATTTTCCAAGAAAGTTTGAAAAAACATTTGTTATAAACATATTTCAATATTTATAGAATAAGGAGGTAGAAAGGATGATATAGGCACCATTGAGAAGGACTGAAAATATCCTTTATCCCCAAGAATATATTACAACAGACATTGCACTTCCTTATCAGAGAAACTGAGAAGGGATGAATATTGCATCACCTAAACACAACTAGAATCTCTACTCTTCTCCAAATCTATGGGACTCTCGACAGGAAGACTAGAGCCTGGAGTCAGCTGGAGACATATGTATATGGTAGACTTTAAACCTATGGGCCTTTGAAGTTAAACGTGGCAACAAGAAGGAGAAGGAAGAATTATTACCTAGTGCTTGAAGAGACAATGATAAAAGCACCACTCGACAGAGGAAGATATAATTACTCAACTTCTATTTTTCTTTCTAGTTTTTCAAGTAAGAATGAATGGTCTTCAAACTGTGACGTGTACAGAAAGAAGTTAAAGAAGAAACTGTAGTCTTAGCTTTAAGGTGGAGTCCACTTTAAATCAGTATGAAGTCTTTAAATATCGAACTTGTGGATACCACCTTAAAACCTGTTTATACTTAATGATACCAATCCTTTGTAAAAATCCAGAGACACAACTAAACAGATAATATATAACCAGCTTTTAAAAAGACCATGGTGAAGGCACCACAGCTTCTGAGACCATGTAAATTCAAATCTCTCCATACATCCTACTAAAAACCAGAGCAATCAACAAAGAGAGAACACCCGATCACCATTAGCCCACACCTACAGTGTAACTAGGAAAAAGGAAATATAATAAACTCTAATTAAATGTAAGCAAGGAATTAAATGCTGAAGACTAGCAATAACTGGCTCCAGAGCCCACACTGAAGACCAGTGTCTGGTGGAGACTGTGAAAGAAGAGTGGCAGCATCCAAATGGTAACACTAACTAGAATTCACCCCGGAAGGGGAAAGACCCTCCTTAGGTAAGGAAATACTGGCATCTCCCATTTAACATCAGTAATTGTTTCTAAAAATCAGATACTCTATATAAAAATGCTAATGAGCAGTCTATTTCCTAGTAGTTTAAATGGGAAAAATTATAATGCATTATGTATCAAACCCAAACCCTATTCTCTAAAGAGTGACTAAAACACAGTAAAATACCTACATATAAGTACCAAACTATAATACTAAGATGTAAAAATCTTTCTGATTACCAAATAATGAATATGGTTGTTAACAACATTTGCTTATTACATGTTACTGCATGCAATACTGCATGAATATGTAACAACATATATTGCTATACATAATATTTAATAACACATATTATACATATGCAACAATAATATATGCAGATATATGGCTTTTCTCAGCACCAGTAACAGCCGGGAGGCACATCCTCTTTGTTGACACTCTGCATGCTTTTCAAAACTTCTATGTGTAATTCTGATGTATGATCAACTGTATTTGTGGAGCCCTGATGGCGCAATGGTTAAGAGCTCACCTGCCAACCACAGGGTTGGAAGTTTGAATCCACCAGCCACTCCTTGGAAACCCTATGGGGTAGTTCTAGTCCGTCTTATGAGTCGGAATCGACTCGATGGCAGTGGGTATTTTATCAACTGTATTTTGAACGTGTTTTCAAAATTTTCCCATAGATAATTTTCTAAAAATGTATTTCGTTTGGGGGAAGTACATGTAAATGTTTCATATAAAAATCTGTCAAAGAAAGTGTAGAAATGAGAGATACATACATTCTACAGAGTTTGAGTATTAAGCACCAAAATGTACTCTATTGGGAAAACTTTAGCTGGTATGTCTATCCTGAAAGCAGGTCTGAGACCTGGTGAATCAGAGCATGCCCACTGAACAGCTGAGAGGAAGGGGATGGGAAATGCGTAGCACCAGAAGCTGTAGTCTTAGGAAGACACTACTTAGGAGAGAAAGTACCACTTACTAGTTGCTGTCAAGCTGACTCCAACTCATGGTGACCCTATGTGCGTCAGAGTAGAACTGTGCTCCACAGAATTTTCAATGGCTGACTTTTCAGAAGTAGATTGCCAGGCCTTTCTTCTGAGGCACCTCTGGGTGGACTCAAACTTCAAACCTTTCAGTTAGAGGCCAAGCACATTAACTGTTTGCACCACCCAGGGAGAGGGAGGCACCTTAAGAAGGGGAGGCATCCCACAGAAAAGTGTTGAAGGGAAAGAAAGAAATGGTAAATGGAAGTATAATTTTGTATATTTCTTATACTATACAGGAAATGATATAATATTATTTAAAGGTAGAATTTTATAAACTAAAGATACATATTTTAAATCCTAAAGCAACCACTAAAAAAATCAAAACAAAACAAACAAACAAAAAAATGATAACGAACAAGCCAATAGTGGAGATACAATAAAATCATAAAAAACAACAACAAAAAATCAGTTAATCCAACAGATGTCAGTGAAAGAGCAAAAAATGAACAAAAAGTAGACTGGACTTTTGGAAATAAAAGAGCAAGACGATAGATTTTAAGCCCAAGTATATCAATAATTACTCTAAATGTTAACTCTCTAAACACCCCAATTAAAAGGCAGAGATTGTCTATACGGGACAACAGCAAATTGAAAGAGTAGACAGAAACCTTAGAGGGCAGTGAGTTTATGTTAATGGGAGAGGAACAACTCAGAACAGGAGGGTAAGAATGGTTGCACAACTCGAAGAATGTGATTAATGTCACTGAATTATACATGCAGAAACTGTTGAATTGGTGCATGTTCCGCTGTGTATACTCATGACAACAACAACAAAAATGATAAATTATAAAAAAAAAAAAAGGAGAGATTGTCAGGTTAGATAAATAAGCAAGATATAAACACATGCTGTTTAAAAGAAACTTTACTTGGTGGGTTAAAAGCAAAAGGAAGAACGATACACCATACAAACACTGACTGATATTAACCAAACTGTTTCAAAGCACAGGAAAAGAAAGAGACTTACAAAATATTTTTGTAAAATGAGAAAACATGGTTACTTAAAACTGATAAAGAGTACACAGAAGAACAGAACTACAAGCCAATCACCTGTCAATAGAAAAGTCCTAAATAAAATATGAACAGTCTTCTATAGTACATAAAAATAATACATCATGACCAAGTGAGATTTGTTCCAGAAATTAAGAATGGATCAATATTAGAAAATCTATTAATATAATTTATTGAATTACCAGAAATTTACTAAAGAGAAAATTACATAGCCGTTCCCACAGATGTAGAAAAGGAATTCAACAAAATTCAACACTTATTCTTGATTTAAAAACAAAAAAGCCTAATGAATTAGGAATTGATGGATACTTTTATATATATACGAATGATGGTTAATCTTATGTGTCTGATTGGCTAGGCTATGGAACCCAGTTGTTTAGTCAAAGACTAGCTTAAATGCTGTTATAAAGTATTTACCTGTGGTTAAATCAGTTGGCCTTAAGTAAAGCAAATTATCCTCCATAATGTGGGTGGGCCTCATCCAATCAGTTGAACATCTTAAGAGTTAAAAGGGAGGCTTCCCTAGGGACTATTTGTGCCTCCAGACCATAGACAGACATTTTACTAGAACTCCTCCACTCTTCCCCATTGCCTCACCTACAGATCTGGGGACATAGAACTGCAGGTATCTCCAGCTATCACCTGACCTACAGATTTTGTACTGGCCAGCCCCCACAACTGTGTGAACCAATTCCCTTAAAATCAGACAATCTCTCTCTGTATGTATGTACGTGTGTATGTATGTATACATATGTATTATGTGTGTGTATATATATATATACTGGTTCTGTTTCTCTAGAGAACCCTAAGACAATTTGGTACCAAGAAGTGAGGTGCTGCTGTAACAATTTTCTAAGAATGTGGAAGGTGCTTTGGAATTGGGTAATAACTACAGATGAAAGGATTTTGAGGAGCTTGGTAGAAAGAGCCTAGGTTGCCTTGAAGAAACTGTTGGTAGAATTATGGACATTAAGGACAATTCTGATGAGGGCTCAGAAAGAATTGAGATCTATGGGGACAACTTCTAACATTATGAACAGAACGTTGCTAGAAATGAGAACGTTAAATGTGCTTCTGATAATGTTTTTAAAGGAAATAATAAACATGTTATTGAACATTAGAAAAAAGGTGATCCTTGTATAAAGTGGCAAAGAATGTGTTTGAATTATGTTTGACTGTTTTGTGGAAAGTAGAACTTGTAAGTGATAAACTTGGATAATTAGCTGAGGAAATTTCTAAGTAAAATTTTGAGGGCACAACGTGGTGTCTGCTTGCTGCTTATAGTAAAATGCAGAGGAAAGAGACAGATTAAGAACTGAACTGTTAAGCAAAAAGAGACCAGAACTTGAAGATAGATGTGTGAATCATGGATCCAATCAACCATCTCAGCAGAAATGTTGTCAGCTTACAGGGACAGAGATGGGATGAAATAAGGAAAAGTTGTCTGATCCTTGGAATTCTACAGGCAAAAAATGGGCCCATGGAGCTACTTGGCTGCAAGAATCTATTGTCCCCCAATAAAAGGAAAGGACAACCCCAGGAGCAGTTCAGAGGCCAGCAGGACTGTCAGAAGGAGCATGAGGGGCAGGGCCACTGCTTCCCAGGTGTTAGAGTCATCTAAATTTCAAAGGGTGGAACCACTACCTCGGTTCACTCCCTAGTTTTATGGTTAGCAGTAATATTAGTATGATATATATCAATAACTGCTATGGATTGAATTGTGTTCCCCCAAAATGTGTGTCAATTTGGCTAGGCCATGATTCCCAGTATTGTGTGGTTCTCCTCCATTTTGTGATCTGATAGAATTATCCTGTGTTATAAATCCTAACGTCTATGATGTTAAAGAGGCAGGATTAGAGGCAGTTATGTTAATGAGGCAGGACACAATCTACAGGATTAGGTTGTATCTTGAGTCAATCTTTTTTGAGATATAAAAGAGAGAAGCAAGGAGACAGGAGAGGGACTTCATTATCACCAAGCAAGAACAGCCAGGAGCAGAACACGTCCTTTGGACCCGGGGTCCCTGCACTGAGAAGATCATACACCAGGGGAAGACTGATGACAAAGACTTTCCCCTAGAGCTGACAGAAAGCCTTCCCCTGGAGCTGGTGCCCTGAATTCGGACTTCTAGCCTGCTAAACTGTGAGAGAATAAACTTCTGTTTGTTAAAGCCATCCACTTGTGGTATTTCTGTTATAGCAGCACTAGATAACTAAGACAATGTCTATCTAATCTATCTATTTCCTATCTCTCTACCTACCTATCTGTCTGTCTGTCTATCAATCACATTCTAGCTGTGTCACTGATGCCCCAGCAACAATGGGCAGCCTTAGTGCCCAGATCTTGGTTTCTAATACCATTCCCCACTAAAAGGAACAATGTCGCCTGGAGAAATTATTAACTTCAAAGTCTGGGGCAGGGAAAGGTGATTCCAGGATATTTCTTGTGCCAGAAAGCAAGGAAACACTCAAAGACCAATTAATAGGGATATATGAAAAGCGCACAGGCCAAGTTGAAGGAGTTTCCCTATAAGCATGGAAGAGATCTAAACCCAAAATTATCTTGGCAAGCTGGAATGCTAAGAAATAACAAGAGGAAAATTAACAGGGATAACAGTGAAGCATTATATTTACGTTTAAAGAATCAGCTTTACAGATATGGGACAGGGACAAACTGACTTGGCAAATGATTTTGTGAAAAAAAGGATATTTTTAGAGTTGAATATGAGCTCAACATGAGTTAAAATTAATAAAAAAGCAATGCAATATTACAGGCAGCACTGAAGAAGTTCAGGATCTAAGTCATGTCAAGTAGAAATCTTATTCTCTATCAAACGAGGTGTTTAATTTTAGGTGCTGTACTTTAAGAGGGTTACTCTTGACATAATAGCTCTTCTTCCCCCTCCTCCTACTTATAGCAATTTCTAGTTTTTAAACATTTCCCACATGTCAGGCATTATATTAGATGCTTTGCATGTGTTGCCTAATTTAAGCCTCACAACCACCCTACTAAGGTAGGGTGCAATTATAATCTCTACTTCACAGGTGAGGAAACTGAGGTTTGATGAGATTAAGTAACCATCTAGGTTACACAGCTAATAAAGGTATAGACCTGTAACTACAATCTGTCTGATTCCAAAGACAGCATGAGACCAGAACTACTAGATAGTGCCTGGCTACCATCAATGACCTCCCTGACAGGGAACACAACAGAGAGTCCCTAACGGAGCAGGAGAAAAGTGTGGAGCTGAACTCAAATCCACATAAAAAGATCAGACTTAATGGTCTGACTGAGACTGGAGGAACCCTTGATGCCATGGCCCCTGGATGCTCTGTCAACTCAGAACTAAAACCATTCCCAAAGTCCACTCTTCAGACAAAGATTAGACTGAACTATAAAGCATAAAATAAGACTTGTGAAGAGTGTGCATCTTCGTTTAAGCAGATACATAAGACCAAATGGGTGGCTCCTGTCTAGAGGCAGGATGAGAAGGCAGGAAAGGATAGGACCTGGTCGAATGGACTCAAGAAACCCAGTGTGGGAAGTGGGAGTGTGCTGTCACATTACAGGGATTGCAACTAATGTCACATGTGTGAAATGTTTGTATGAGAAATTAACTTGAGCTGTAAACTTTCACCTAAAGCATAATAAAAAAAAAACAAAAACAAAGTCTATGACCAGAAGGATGGAGAGTTTGAAAAAGAAGGTCACGTAAAAAATACAGCTAAAGAAACCATAGGTTTTGAGCCTGAAGAAGAAAACACTAAGGGGACATATGGCAACTATCTTCAAATACTTAAAAAAGAAAAAAATCGGGACAGTTTAAGAACTAATAAGTTTAGAAGGAGACAGATGACAGCTCTACTGTTTAACAACAGAATGAGCTACCTTGGATGCATAGTATTTGTCAGGGCTATTGTAGGTGTTACTCGGGCACTGGGAGTAGATGTGGACTCCATGGACTCCACCCTGACATCTGCTCCTACCAGTTCAGCAAGCTACAAGCAGAGTTTCTAACTGGAGTCACTGCTCTCTTGCCACACCGTTCACCTAAGCCCAAGTGCTACAATTGTTCTCTAAACCAACATTATACAGCCTCCTGTCACAACATTCCTTAGGCTCCACCCATTCCAAAGTCCTTCTCACTACCAGAGGATAGGAAAATCTTGATTGAGGGGAAGATTCATATGTCCCCTTACCTCTTCTTCTTCCAGGCTCAAAACCTCTAGTTTCTTTAGCTGTATTTTTTTTATATGACCTTCTTTTTCAGACTCTTCATCACTCTGGACACGGACTTTGGAATCAGACAGATTTTAGTTACAGGTCTATACCTTTATTAGCCGTGTAACCTAGATGGTTACTTAATCTCAAGACTTTGGGTTAAAGAGAGCACAATGCAATCAAGGTCTCAGGTTAAACAGAACACAGATGCAAGTAAGGTCTCAGCTTTACAAGACAGACAGCAGCAGTAATATGCGGCCATTTTAATTATCAAGTAGTGCAGCCAGCCAGGGCTAAGCATAGCATACAGGGGGGAAAGAGTTCTCTGGAGTAAATGAAATGATAAAAACCCGGCACTGAAAGACTTTGCTTTCAGCAAATGTATAAGCAAAGATTAAGAACTCTGTAATTAGTAACGAGGATCCTGACCCAAGAAGCAGATACTCCAGCCTAGATGGTATGGGATGGGACTGGCAACGTGGGACATACACAGCAGATCCATCCAAGCCCAATACAATTCTAACAACCCTAGTCAAGGGAGAGGACCCTATGTGCCAACATCAGCGCATACTGTGTGCCCTTAAAAGAGGATGACACATCACCTGCCTTGCTCAGTGTGTGTCCCCCTTCTGCAGCTGGATGCCTGTGCCTCACCAATCACCCATGCCTGTCTAGGACTGTAGGTGAGAGCATGCACCACACACTCGGTGGCTGACTACCTGGACACCTGAGCTGAATCCATACAGGAGGAGCAGGCGGAATCCTGGGCTCACATACTTAGTGGCAGATCTGGCCACCTGGTGGCAGGATATTGGAGCTTCAGAGGCACCGGTGTTTGGGCAAGCTCACATGAGCAGCCTATTTAGGCATACCAAAACAAAACAAGAAGCTAGGGCACAGTAAGCAAACATAAAATAAATAAATATAACTTATTGATGGCTCAGAGACAATAGTCAATACCAAATCACATAAAGAGGCAGACCATGATGGCTTCAGCAAGCTCCCAAAATAAAGAATCTAGAAATTTTCCAGAGAAAGGAAATTTCTTGGAATTACCGGAGGCAGAAAACAAAAGAGTAATACACAGAACTCTTCAAGACATCAGGAAAGAAATTAGGCAAAACGCAGAACATTCAATAGAGGAACTTAAAAAGATTAGAGAAGAGCATAATGACAAATTTAACAGGCTGCAAGAATCCACAGAAAGACATCAAACAAGTTCAGAAGATAAACAATAAAATTTTAGAATTAGACAACTCAATAGAAAGTCACAGGAGCAAAATTGAGGCAATGGAATTCAGAATTAGTGAGATTGAAGATAAAGCACTTGACACAAACTTATTTGAGGAAAAATCAGATAAAAGGATTTAAAAAAATGGAAGAAACCTAATATTATGTGGGATTCTATCAAGAGGAATAACCTACGAGTGATTGGAGTACCAGAACAGAGGGGAGTAACAGAAAATACAGGGAGAATTGTTGAAGATTTGTTGGCAGAAAACTTCCCTGATATCCTGAAAGATGAGAAGATATCTATCCAAGATGCTCATCGAACCCCACATAAGGTAGATCCCAAAAGAAAGTCACTAAGACACATTATAATCAAACTTGCCAAAACCAAAGATCAAGAGAGAATTTTAAGAGCGGCTAGGGATAAACGAAAAGTTATCTACAAAGGACAACCAATAAGATTAAGCTCGGATTACTCAGCAGAAACCACGCAGGCAAGAAGGCAATCGGATGACATATATAAAGGCTTGAAGGAAAAAATTGCCAGCCAAGAATTATATATCCAGCAAAACTGTCTCTCAAATATGATGGCGAAATTAGGGCATTTCCAGATAAATTACAGCACATCAAAACAAAGCAATACTGGAGTGTTGGTTAAAAGATATTAACTACCAAGTTTTACAGAGGCTTTGTATATCTTAAAAACAAGGATTACATTTATTAAAAAAATAAATAAAAGTACCAGTTCAATCCACGAGTTTATACTGACAGTAATAGGATCAATGGATTCTACATAATGCCACCAGTGTCTGGGAACAAACAGAACCTAGAAGCAAACAAAAAATTGTTAGCATAAGAACAAGACATTTCCTTTTTTTTTAAAATCATAGTGAAAATATACACATTTGTTAATTCAACAATTTTACATGTATTATTCAATGATACTAATTATACTCTTTATGGTGATCAACCATTATCACTATCTTTTCCAAATTATTCCACTACCATTAACAAAAACTCAGTACCCCCTATATAATAACTCCCCTCTCCCTCCCATTCCTGGTAACCACGAAGTAGTTTTGGTTTCAGTCTATCTGCCTATTTCATATAAGTGAGATCATACAGTATTGTCCTTTTGTGACCGACTTATGTCACTCAGCATAATGTTTTCCAGTTTCATCTATGTTGTGGCGTGTGTCGGGACTTCATTTTTCTTTATGGCTGAGTAGTATTCTGTAAAAATGCATGGCAGCAGCTTTGTCATCTGACCTTTTTGTTTAACTTTGCAAGGGTGAAGAATCAAGATCATCAGCCCATGACTGATTCCTATGAAGCGGAAGTCACTCCAACCTTTTTACCAATTCTGACACCAGCCGTCCCTCCCATGGCGCTCTCTACTTCTCTGCTGGGTTCAATAATTTGTTGCAATGGCATCACAGAACTCACAGACAACACTCATGCTTATGGGGTTTATTAGGGAAGTATGTTTTATAACTCAGGATCAAGGATGACTCAGGATATAGTTCTTCGGTTTGGTTGTGCCCACAGGCAGGCCTCTCACTGGCCCTCAGCCCCTCGGACTGACCTGGCCTCTGTCTTGCTCAGGCAAGTGTTACAGAGCTCTTTAACTCCACTGATAAGTACCCAGAGGCATCCTACTCCACCAGTAAACCTTGGCCTGAAGGTGCTCAGCTCTCTAGCTCCATGGGTTGGCAAGCCTATCTCTGCCAAGCGCCCAGAGGCACCCTACTCTGTCAGCAAGCATCCTGCCCGCAAGTGCTCAGTTTTCCCAATGCATGGGCTGTGAAGCCCACCGTGCTGTCTCCTGCTAGTCTCCTGGTTCTGCTGCTGCCGATTCTCTGCCAGGCTTGCCAATGCTTCTCACCATCTTGCACTGACTTACAGAGTCTGTCTCCTGGGTCTAGGAGGTTCTCAGCACAGGGACCCTGGGTCCAAAGGACACACTCTGGCTCCCGGCTCTTCTTTCTTGGTGGTAGTGAGGTCCCCCCTTTCTACCTCTGGGATGGCTCATTTTAAGCCTAGCCAGACGGCAAAACTGACCAATAACTTGGTAGGGTTCCGTACACCTTATTTGCAGGGTCCCACCTCCACAAGGGTACCATACATCTTATTTGCATTTTTAGCAAGCTATCCAATTCCCTTGGTGGGCCACAAGCACCTTATTTGCATAGTCCCACCTACTCATTTGGTGGGAGTTACAAAGACTATGGCTAGAAGGGCCATATTAAGTAATTCATTGCACTGCAATATAACAGAATATTATTCAGACATAAAAAGGAATGAAGAACTGATACAAGCTACAATATGGATGAACTGTGAAAACATTATGCTTAAAGAAGTCACAAAAGGCCACATATTCTATGAATACATTTATATGAAATGTCCAGAACAAGCAAATATCCAGAGACAGAAAGCAGACTCATGATTGCCTGGTGCTGGGGGAAAACAGAAATGGGGAATGGCTGCTACTGGATACTCAGCTTCTTTTCTGGGGTGATAAAATGTTCTGGAATTAGATAGTGGTGATGGTCTGCACAACTCTGAATATACTAAAATCCACTGAAATGTACACTTTAAAGTAGTGGATTTTATGGTATGTGAATTATATTTCAATTAAAAAAATGAATTGGCAGCTACATGAGGCAACTTGGTCAAGTTAAAATTGTTCAAGTTGGTGATACATACTTGAGTGTGAAGAAAGAAGCAGGAAAAGAGCCAGCGAGAAAGGAGGGATGGAAGTAAGACAGGCAGGGGAGAGGGATAATCAAGGGAATAAAGTCTCTTTAAGAGTGGACTAAGAAAACCTTTCAAACTGTTAATAAAACATTGCAGCAAATGTCAGTATTTTAAAGGATATTTTCCTCCCTGGGTAACAGCATTAAATTTTAATGTTTCAGAGACAGTCATTTACAAAAACAAAATCCATTCTTGCTTAAAAGTAAACCAATCCCAGTTCATTCTATCTCTGTTGGCCCACTACCCAGATGTATTCCAACCTGTGTGTTTATGTGTCTGGGTTTTATCTTTGCTAAACAGATGTTAACTGTGATTAAGAGTTCCAGAGGTGCTCAAGCGCCCACATCTTGACACTTTATCTTAACCTGAATAAAAACAGCTTTGTCAGCTCTTTTGTTTTTCCTCCAAAGTTTATCCTCTCCTTTACCAACAGAAGGAGCTGTGTTCCTTCCTTCCATCTGCTTTCCATGTCCTGTGAAACAGATAATATGTGCCTGAAGCTGTAGCTGGGGGAAGCTTCCTTCCAATAGCAGAGCAGAAGCGAAGGAAACCATTCCTGTTTATACTGGGGTGTGGGGTGGGGGAAGTGTGGCGTAAGGATTTGAGAAATTATAGCTGTAGTGCCCACTGACAGGCCATCAATGTTTAAAGACACCACCATTACCTGTCCTGGGTTCAGTGTAACTGTATGTCTTTGAGCTTTCCGGAACTGAGGAAAACGTTTTAAATCAGGATTGACAACACTGATTTTACTGAACACACTAGATTCTTCATAAGGGATTCTTGTTGGGTAAAGGAAAGGAGTATCTTCAGGAGGAAAGAGATGCCATCGTTTCCTAATTAAAAAAATAAGATGTAAGTTAGTACTCTGAATTTTAAACAAAATACCTAAGAAGGCAGCACCTAAGTGTTCATTTTTACTCACTTTAATTCAATTCACAAAGGAATACAGGAAGGAATCTCGATGGTTACCCATCCCACCTCTCACTTGGTGCTGGAATGCCCTCTGCAGACACCTGGTGGAAGGTGAAGAAGCAACCAGTGGAGACCTCATGACCCCTGAGGCAGTCCCTTTCCTTGCTGAGACAGGATCTCATTTGTAAGATCATTCTTTCTTATCTCAGATCAAAATCTGCCTCCTCATAAATCATGTCTATCCCTAACTCTAGAGCTACCTAGAAGAGCCTTCACCATTTCAAGTATCTGTATTCTTATCTTATTCAGAACAATCATCCATACTTCCATTAGCCAAGTAGTTTCCAGACTTCTCCTTGTCTGGGTTATAAATTCCTTAAGTTAAACATTTGTTAAATCAATCTGTTAAGGTGAGAAATGTACAAATAATTTCACATAACTAAAAAGTAGTATAATACAGAGATTTTTTAAAAGAGAAAACTGAAATGTTCCAGTCACTTAAATTTTTTTTTTTTTAAACTGGAAGTGACAGAGCTCAACTCACAAAACACTAGACACATCCTTACTTACTTCAAGCCAGTGTTGTGTGCCACTGAGTGAATTCCGAGTCATAGTGACCCTATATAACAGAGCAGAACTGCCCCATAGGGTTTTCTAGGCTATAATCTTTTTTTTTTTTAATTGTGTTTTAGGTAAAAATTTACAGTGCAAATTAGTTTTTCATTCAAAATTTTTATATACAAATTGTTTTGTGACATTAGTTGCAATCCCTGCAATGTGTCAGCACTCTCCCCTTTCCCTTTCCTTTAACATCCTGGGTTCTCCATGACCATTCGTCCAGTTTTCCTTTCCCTTCCTGCCTTCTCACCTTTGCTTTTGGGTAGGTATTTCTCATTTTGTCTCATATACTTGATTGAACTAAGAAGCACATTCTTCACATGTGTTACGGTTTGTTTTCTAGGCCTGTCTAACCTTTGGCTGAAAGGTGGACTTCACGAGTGGCTTCATTTCTGAGTTAGCAGGGTGTCCAGGGCCATAGACTCAGAGGGTTCCTCCATTCACTGTTAGACCAGTAAGTTTGGTCTTGTATAAATCTGAATTTTTCTCCTGCTCTGTCTGGGACCTTCTATTGCGATTCTTGTCAGAGCAGTTAGTGGTGGTAGCCAGGCACCATTTAGTTCCTCTGGGTAGGTGTAATCTTTATGGGAGCAGATTGTCAGGTCTTTCTCCCACAGAGCCACTGGTAGGTTCAAACCACTGACCTTCTGGTTAGCAGCCAAGTGCTTAACCACGGTATGACCCAGGCCCACCTTCCTAACCAACAGAGGAAATCTGAGGGTGAGGGAGAGCTGTGAGAAAGTAAGAAAGAGAAACAGACAGCCAGAAATACACAGATGGAGAAGCAAAGAGGGAGAGAGAAGAAACCTAGTTCTGAGAAAATCCTAAAACCCTCTAGTGACCCCTTGCAGTTATACTGGGGCTATCGTTTCCTTTCAGAAATGGGAAGTAGTTTGCTGCTATTTTCAAACTAAGAAGCATATACTAAAGTTTTGCCTTGGAAAATTGAAGGTTTTACAGGAATGATGAAAGGTGTTACTTTTTAGAAATTCACTTTGGAACTATAAACAGCCTAGGCATTTACAGAGCCTATCAGCTTAAAAATCAGAGACACTGAAAAGCTGTTGCCTCACCTTAAAGCTTTAAGAATAAAACTGCTGCATTCCACTGTACCTGAGACTAGTTTGGGAGCAGTCTGCAGGATCTTCATGATGAAATCAAAACTGAGTCAGTTCCCCTACCAGTGATTATTTGCAAAGTGCAATTCACCTTGATAATTATCTTGAGATACATACTTTCCTATTTAGACTCCAAAAACACTGATAATGGTAGAATGTTTAGAATGCTGGAAGGGCTCTTAGAGATTCTCAGTCTAATCCCATTTTCCAAAGAGTGGAAGAGACACCCTGTGCTTGCTCAGTGTCAGTCACGTGGCCAGTAGTTAGTGGTGGGACCAGAACTAGGTCCCATGTCTCCTGAGTTCTCCAGGTCCAGGCTCCTTCCCCTGCAGCATGGCTGTTTCCCAAAGGAATAGCCATGATGACAACAGTCCCATACAATCTGCTTTGTTTGGCTTAAAATGTCATCTACAGGTAGCTTTCAAACATCATGTTATCAGGTCACTCCCTGACCCACCACCTGGGAATCAAGACGCTCCACGCTTAGGCTTCAACCTGCCTTTCCAGCCCAATCCCTCTGTCTCCAATGTTCCAGCTGCACAACTCACAGGTCCTCTATACGTCGCCTGCTTCCCAGGGCTCTGCGCACCCTGGTCCCTCTGCCCCTCCCATCTCTGCCTTCTGAAAGTTTATCTACCTTTGAAAGCCCATCACAAATGGCAGCCCCTCTGTAAAATCTTCCCTGGTCTTTCCAACAGGAATAAGATTTCTTCAGCTCTGCAGTTCCACAGCTCTGTGAAACCTTCCTCAAGAGCACATACATTCTGTCTCATAGCACAGCTACCTGTGGGCTTGCCTGAACTCTAGCTGTAAACTCTTAGGGTAGAGAGAGTCTCTTATTCATCTCTGTACCTACAGGAACACGTGGTACCTGCACTGGAGGGGACTCAATGAATATTTAATGAAAATTTATTTTACTATTCCAGAGCTATATGAGGCCAGAAAATATGCTCTATTGCAAAGTTAAAATAAAGCTCTATTAACCTTGTATCACAGAAAGAATTCAGGTAATTTTTTTTTTTTTTTAATTTCTTTGGCTTATTTCCCAATTTAGGACACGTGGAAAGTAGCTACTTAAAACAATGCCCCCCTTGCCACCCCCTTACCAAGCTGAAGGTTCAGACTGTTAACTCCCCAAGGGCAGGGACCAGGCCCACTCTATTCATTGTTGCATAGCGATGTACCTGACATGTTCTGGACCCTTTAATACAGTCTTGATGAATCAAAGCGTGGACTACTTATGTCATCTTCTGGTTTTTGGAGTTCTTCACGTGTGAAATCTAATCATGTACTTATTCACTGTTTCAGATCCACTCATAACCCTTTTCATGTCTAAAGGGTCTGAGAACTTGCACATGGCCATTTCTGTTTTTCCCTCTGTGCTGCCCCGTAAATGTTCTGAAGGCCAGGAGAGAAGACTAGGCATCATTAATTAGGGGAAAATAAGGCTGCATGTGCTGCATAGTGAGTACATCCTCCTAGAGGCAAAAACACTTACACTCACACATAACTCCTGGAGCTAAGGACTGTCAAAAGTATTGCTTGACTTGGCCCTTCTATCTCTTACGGCCTTCAGACAAATGCAGACAAAAACTGACCTGTGTCTACTGGTAGGCACAAACTAAAATTTACAGTTGAAAGTGGCCGTAAATACGAGCTGGTCCAGTATTTTCCAAACCAGGCTCCTGGCATCCCCTCAGTTGCCTAAGGGTAGGAGCGAAGTCTCTTCTTTTCAATACAACTGCTCTGTTCTTATTTATTTAAGTTTGAAGAACTTTTAAATAAAAGTTTAAAATCTATAAATGTGTAAAATAGTTAAGTAGAGAACTGTCTACCTGAACTGGAAGTGAAATCCTGGGGTTCTAGGATCAGCTTTCTGAAGACAATCCTCATCAGGGCTATGAGACACATATGGAAAACCACCATTTAAATTCCCCCCCCCCCCCCCCCACTTCATAAAGGAGCAAACAGAATCAGAGGTTTAAGAGCATTGTTCTGGCCACCAGGCAGATTAACAGGGATGGGGCTGGGACTAAGCCTTGGGATCCCACCATCTGCTCAGTACTCATCCCTCCGTCCTGTGCAACATATACATGCACACATTACCTTCCTTGTACCTGGAATACCAAGTTGCAACCATAGGAGTCCAGATGACAGGGGGTATGGGCCCCCAGGGAGCCAATCCATAATGTACTTTCCCGTCCATTTCTTCCAGGAAACCCAAAGTCAGACCATATCACATCCTGTTTTGAAAATAAAGTTACAGCCCATCAAGAACTAACCAGCTCCTCTGTACAGTAGTCTTGTGTGTCTTCACTTGCATGACTGGTTTTTGGTACTTGGGACCATCTCTTATAGAAAATGCTACAGATGGAGGAGGTTAGATCTCAGAGCCCTCCAAGAAATTTTTTTAACCAATAACATCTGGATTACCTTGCTAGTAGCAGTCATTCAACAAATACTTACTGGGTAGACACTCAGTGCGCTAGGCACTGTTCTAGAAGCTTGTAATGAATCAATGAACAAAACAGACAAACATGTCTGCCTGACAAAGCTCACATTTTAGAGGTAGGAGACTGGTAATGCATAATGGACATAACTAGGCAGGTAGCCGGGGGAAAAGCGTTGCCAGCAGTGGCAATGGAAATAGTACTTTTAAAAACACATCTAATTACCCTTAAGCAGCTCAATTTAGGAAGTTAGAAAGTCATCTTCCCTGGAAGCAGTGCAGACATCTCTTATTAACTTCTTACACCTTAAAGGATACATAAAAGACGGTTCCTCCTAAATTAATGGAGTTATTTAAAATTAATAGATGTCAGAGCCTTAGTGCATACCTACTGAATCACTATCTCCAAGTGGGGATGTCACAGCATGTATTCTGAACCACATATCCACAGACAATTTGGCATACTCCCAAAAGTGATGCACTTGTAAGTGTAATCAATTTTCAAACAGAGGCTGCACAGTGTTCCAGACTAGGCTCTCTTTATGCCTGGTTTGATGGACAGATCATGACTAAGTCAACTACCGGAAACAGCTTATACTGAAAAGTCAATAGGAAAAGAGGGTCAGACATGAACCCAAATCCATGTGTTAAAATATTCATAAGCTAGAAAAGAAAAAAAAACCACAGTAGTGAACCAGGCATGGAAGTTTTTTGTTGTTGCTGTTGTTTTAATCATGAGTTTTTCCTATTGTATTTAAAAAAGAAAAAAAATCAAAAAACACTTCTAGGTGCAAAACATGGACCTAAATGCTGACTTCTTTCGTCAGTATCTGCAATCTGTTTTCTATTTTTAGAGGCAAACCATTAACAGCTGTATTAAAAAAGAGGATTCTGAAGAGACATTTAATGGATCATTTTGAGGAAGACTAAGATGAACATTTTCATTTCTGAGTGACGAAAATAGCTGAATATGTGCACCTAACTAATTTCTGGTAGAGCAGGGGAGCTTTTGCCAGGTCAGTGCCACTGTAAATGCATACGGCTCACATATGGCAGTGCCAGAAGTGGCAAAAATCATGCTTCCCCTGGATACAGCCCCTAAGCTCTATGCAGAGAGCTTACATCTGTATCCTCAATGCCTTACACAGTCCCTAGAAGTGAGGATGGCGAGACTGCGTCTCATGTACCTTGGACATGTCAGGAGGGACCATTCCCTGGAGAAGGACATCATGCTTGGCAAAGCAGAGGATCAGAGAAAAAGAGAAGACCCTCAATGAGATGGACTGACAGAGCAGCTGCCACAATTGGCTCAAACACAGCAACAATTGTGAGCATGGTGCAGGAGCAGGCAGTGTGTCATTCCCTAGTACACAGGGTCACTATGAGTCGGAACCTACATCACCCAACAACCACAACATCATCATACCCATTTTACATATGTGACAACAAAGGGAAAGTACTGTGCTTTTGATGGAACTGTTAAAAAAAAAAAAAAAAAAAAAAAAGGAGACATTTTTGGTTGTCACAATGAATGGGGGAGGGTGTTACTGGCAGTAAGTGGATGGGGCCATGGATGCAGCACCACACAACAAAGTTCTGTCATCTTACACTTTCACAGAGCTGAAAAATCTGTTCGTAATTATCTTCCAGTTGCTCTAACTCTAAGCCTATTTCACTTATCATCGAGATATTTTTGCATGGTTTTAATATATACTGAAACAATTACTAAATAAACTAAGAGAACACTGTACTTTGTGTTTTTGTAGCTTTACCGAGTTACCCCTATTTTGAAAAATGAAGACACCAACACCATTAACACTCATGACATTTCAGTCAGCAATATATACATCAATATCAGTCCACAGCTTTATTGTCTCATTCATACATATGTACAGTATATATATCAATACCCTACACGTATATATACAAATATGCTTACTTACCTCTTATTTCAAAATGTTAAATATAAAGTGAATCTAGTTTCTGCATACATCTATCCTCAGCTTTGGTACCTGTCTTAAGTTATCCAGAACTGCTATAACAGAAATACCACAGGTGGATGGCTTTAACAAATAGAAATTTAATTGCTCGCAGTTTAGGAGGCTAGAAGTCTGAATTCAGGGTGCCAGCTCCAGCGGAAGGCTTACTCTCTCTGTCAGGTCTGAGGGAAGGTCCTTGTCATCAATCTTCCCTCTGGTCTAGGAGTTTCTCAGTGCAGGGACCCCAGGACCAAAGGACATGCTCTACTCCTGGTTCTTCTTGCTTGGTGGTAATGAGGTCCCTCTCCTCTGCTCGCTTCTCTCTTTTATATCTCAAAAGAGACTGACTTAAGACACAACCTAATCCTGTAGATTGTGTCTTGCCTCATTAACATAATGGCAGCTCACTCCCAAACAGGATCATAACCACAGGCATAGAGGTTAAGATTTACAACACACAGGATAATTATATCAGATCACAAAATGGAGGATAACCACACAATACTGGGAATCATGGTGTCATGGATTGAATCGTGACCCCCCAAAATATGTCAACTTGGCTACGTCACGATTCCCATTATTGTATGATTGTCTACCATTCTGTCATCTGATATGATTTCCCTCTGTGTTGTAAATCTTACCACTATGATGTAACAAGATGGATTAGTGGCAGTTATATTGATGAGATCTACAAGATTACATAGTGTCTTAAGACAATCTCTTTTGAGACATAAAAGAGACAGAAAGCCTTCCCCTGGAGCTGACACCCTGAATTTGGACTTGTAGCCTACTAGACTGTGAGACAATAAATTTCTCTTTGTTAAAGCCATCCACTTGTGGTATTTCTGTTACAGCAGCACTAGATGGCTAAGACGCATGGCCTAGCCAAGTTGATACATATTCTGTGGGGACACAATTCAATCTATGACAGTACCTAATATTTTTTATTGGCTGGAACACTTATTCCTCTGTTTTGCCTCTGGGATTTTTTTCTTGGGCGAATATAGTGTGTGTATGGTATGTATGGTTCTGTGGTATCTTGGTCATCATAGGCTAATGTCTAAACAGCTATCTTACTTTATGATGTCTTCTAGTGTAGTCATTGATCATTTACACATCAAAATATGTTATTTTATTATAAATGACTACCTTTTAAATTCTCCCTACATTATAGCTAAGGCATTTTAATTATTTTTTAAAAATTAAATGTGTAGGTAATTATATTATCTACAAATTACATTTCAAAATCATAAAGGGAAAGCAGAATCTGAGAGGGTTGAGAATCACTGCTATACCACATATACCTGAATCAATAAATACTGGCTGCTAACATGCAACATGCTAATCAAGGAGAGAGATTAAAAAAAGTGTAAGACACAAACGTCTTTATTATCAAGAACTTTACAGTTTAGTTGAAGACATCAACCTGAAATAACAACACAAATAAATAATCAATATAAGTGCCGTAAGGCAGCTTCTTTCACTATGATACACTGTACAAAAAATTCAGAGGTCAGAACGTCTGAAATTTGGTTTTTGCCCTTCTCTGTCTTCGTCCCTCAACAAGGAACCAACATGTTAGTAGTTAAAATAGTTTAGTACAATATGACACAGGTAAGAATAACTGATGACTCATAAGATAGAATAACTGAATGTGATTCCCAGATTCCCTTTTAACTCTACATTTTAACTTTCACACTCCACTCATCTATTCCTTGTCAGGTATTAATTACAGGAATCAGATTAGGAAAATTCAGACTATGTTCCTTTCCTTTCTTTTGCTTGAGGTAGAAGTATAGCAGATTCCCAACCTATTAACCACTAAATGAAATGGCCTTCAGGTTCATCTTGCCCAGGTAGCCGGTCACGGGGCCTTCCCCTGAAACTGCCAGCACTATAGCTGCCTGAACTATACTTTCCTTTTAAAACGTAAATCTTGCTTCAATTTTTCACGTCTTTCCAAGAGCAGAATGTGGCAGAAACTGCTAGGTACCTACCCAGTAGCCAATCTCCCCTTCTTTCTTAATATCTAGCCCCCAATTCTATTTAGGGAGACAATGTGCCCAGCCAAAAGCCATCCATTTTCTAGGCTGCCTGGCATCTAAGTAGGGCCATGAGACTAAATGCCAACCACTGAGGAGAAGTTGGTGGGTGGGATTTCTGGGAAAGTTCCTCAATAGGGAGACAGAGAGCTAGGAATATCCTTGTGCCCTTCTTCCTTTCTCCTTTCTGGAATATAGTTGTGATGGCTATCTTGGAACATGAGACAGCCTTGAGGATGGAAGTCATGTGCTAAGAATGGAAGAGAAGAAAAACAAGAAGAACCTGGGTTCTTTGGTGTGTCAGAATCTCCATTCCAGCCCTGGCCAGCCTTTCCTTAAATGAGGAAAAAAATCACCCTTCTGTGTTTAGTAAGGCTACTTTTTTCTGCAACTAAATTTAACTCTAACTGATATAGGATGTTAAACCCATGGAACCCTGTATTTCCCCAAAAATCTCATTCTGTCAGAGCCTTTGTCCCAGGCCTGCAACTAGGCTAGTCCTAAACTCTGTATCATTATAAATTAGCAAGTACTTAAGGCTCTTTTTTCCACAGGAAAAATTACCTTAGGTGGCACAGGGGTTAAAGTACTCGGCTGCTAATTGAAAGGTCAGAGGTTTGAACCCACCAGCTGCTCCATGGGAGAAAGATGTGGCAGTCTGCTTCTGTAAAGATTACAGCCCTTGGAAACCCTATGGGGCAGTTCTACTCCATCCTACAGGGGTGCTATAAGTCAGAATTGACTCAATGGCAATGGGTAACACAAACAGAAAAGAGGTAGTTAACTCTCCACCCACAGACGGTCTGGATAAACACTTGAATTCTTTCACTCCCATCTGTCTCATCAGAAAGCATCACTAGCCATCAGACCCCTTTAATCGTTACCAAATCACCTGCCTCAATTTCAGCATACTCTCATAACTGTTATAAAGTCCAAGGCAGGTTAGAACTAATTTTCCATTTACTGCATTTTGGGATTCTGTGTTCCGGTGACTTACAAAGGCTTTTGATTCTCAGTAGCCAATCTGACTCACAACATAAAATGGAATCTACATGGAAAACCATCTTGGGACAAAATTCCTTTTGCCTATGTTGATTTATAATAGCTTCAATTACAACGATACTTACTGACAACTGCAAAAGGTAAAGCCTGATATTCTTACCCGGTAAGTCATAAATAAATTCTATGGGATACCATCACAAATTCCCTACATTCCTCGGGAAGCAGAGAAAAAAATGTTCAAAATAAACGCTTTACTCAGTCAATGATATGATGTATAAATAAAAAATAACGAGACTAATTCCATGTATCACACATACAAATCAATTATCATAAATCATAACTTTAGGCTACCTTAACTCTACATGATGCTTTCCAATCATATCAGTATATTTACCAGTATATTTATCAATATATATGTATTCTATGTTTATCAGTGATGTACTTAAGCAAAAAGTGGCAGAATAGGGGAAGAGTACTAATGCCAGAAGCATCTGAAGAGTCTAGCAGTGAGTTTAATCATTAAATTCACTTTTCATTAACCACATGCTAGGTAGCCTGGATGAATTTAATCTGTGGAAGAAAAAGGTTAATAGATGGTAACTTCAAGTAGAGGTTATAAGTAAACTTACAAAACTAGCAGAAGGCTGAAGAGAGCTAAGAAATTCTTATCAAGATTGTCAAACGCTACACTTAACTAAAAGTCACAGAAAATTTAACAAGGGTGAAGCTAGGGCTTTATGTTAAAATATTCCCTGAAGACCCCTAAAGACCAAAGAAATATCAAAACAAAAAATGGTAAGACCAGGAAAGAAATACATTTATGTAAATCATTCAAATACCTACTATGTATCCAGTACTATGCCAGCAGTTTTTGGGAAAAAAAATTATAAAACATACTCCTTGTTCCCAAAGAGCTTACAATATTGTTAGAAGAACAAGACATAACGCATTCTATGTCATGAACATTTAAGTAACAATCCAAATAAAGGTATAGGGACACAGACAGGGGATGGACTGATGTGGATATGAGTGGTTGAGATGGCTTCGTGGCCAAAGCTGAATCTCAGGCCTGCCCTAAAAAGTAGAATTTTAATAAGCAGAAATGGGGAAGGGCATGAGCAGAGGCCAAAGCGTGAGAGAGGACACGACATGTCCCAGACCTGGTGAGAAGCCTGGACTGGGGTTTCTGAAGCGGAGACAGGTAAGGTCAGTCATGTTGGGGAGGGTCTTAAATGCTATCCTTATACAACTTTAAGTCATGAAATGTTTGTGAACATGGCTTAGATATTTCAATATTTAATCTGGAGCATGACTTGAAATGTATTTCCATAAGAAACTGTTTCAGAATTAATTAAAGGAAGAGTCAGAACTGGAGGAATAAAGAGTATGTAATTTCACAAGTGATAAGTGGAGCCCTGGTGGTGCAGCGGTTTAGGGCTCGGCCGCAAACTGAAAGGCCACTGGTTTGAACCCACCGGCGGCTCTACAGGAGAAAGACCTGGCAATCTGCTCCTGGAATGATTACCGCTTAGGAAACCCTATGGGGCAGTTCTACACTGTCCAATAGGGTTGCTATGAGTCAGAATCGACTTGACGGCACACAACAACAGTACAGACCAGAAGTTCTCAAAGGAGATCTGTAGATCTCTTGAGGGAGTCTCTAAGGCCCTTTCAGAGGATAAGCCAAACCAAACCAAACCTGTTGCCAATGAGTCGATTCCAACCCATAGCGACCCTACAGGACAGAGCAGAACTACCCCACAGGGTTTCCAAAGAGTGGCTGGTGGATTCAAACTGCCAACCTTTTGGTTAGCAGCCGAGCTGTCAAAATTCTTTTCGTGATAGTTCTAAGATGTTATTTTCCTATTTCATTGCACTAAAGGTACAAAAGTAATGATAAGTAAAACTGCTGGTGTCAAGACATTTAGAAAAGTCACAAGTGTAAGTACTTGATAAATATTTCTATTATACAATTTTTTACCTGAAATATGGAGTAAAAAGGTACTATTCTAATATACTTTTCAAACTCTGTATTTCAGGTAAAAAACTGTTTGATAGACTACACAGAGCCCTGGTGGTACGGAGGTTAAGAGCTACGGATGTTAACCAAGAGGTCAGCAGTTCGAATCCACCAGCCATTCCTTGGAAACCCTACGGGGGCATTTCTACTCTGTCCTAGAGGGTTGCTATAAGTTGGAATTGACTTGACGGCAATAGGTTTCGTTTAAGTTTTTATTCTAATATACAGGGAAGATTACGAGAAATATAGTAACATTCTCTAAAAATTAACTATGAAATCTACAAATTCTAGGGTTGAAGATCTATAATGTAATCACAACTAAGGGTATAAGAAAAATGGATAAGTCTACCTCAAAATTATCATTTAAAAGATTTTGGATTTAGAAACCATTTATTGAATGTTTTTAAAAAACCAAAGGATTTCTTTCATGGCTACAATAAAAATAAATCATCAACTAACGATGAGGCAAAGGAAATGTAATCTTCCTCTTTTATAAAAAGCAAAACTGATTACTGAAATAAATATTCAAAAAATTTAATAAAGGAAAGCTACGAAGTATTGATAGTTGTATTATAACTATGTAAACATTGGCATCTACAACTTGACTTAAAACGCAAAAGAAAAATACAGGCTGAATGGAAAACTATTCAGGAGTCAAAGGAATGTCAGCCTATGTGAGAGGCAAGTCCAGGCAGGGGGAGGTAGTGACAAGCAGGAGGAGAGGAGCAAGGGGTGAACAGCTTGCAGTGATGGTGAAATACTTCTCTTCAGAAGGCATTAGGAGCAGGACCAAGGACCCTGGGGCCTTGGCTGCATTGTGGGCCAGGCAGAGTCATCCAAACAAGTTCTTGGAACATTTCCATTCCTGCCTCAGGCCTAAGACACACACGGAAACCAGAGCAGGGGGTTTTATAAAAGTACTGCACAAAATAAACTCGCAGTTTGAGGTAAAAAAACACAAGAGAAGAGGATTTGGTATGTGCAAACTCAGCTGTCACTTACGTCAACACATGGCAAAGAACTTCCACATTCTTATTTCTGCAAGTCACTCCTACACGTTTGTGAGGCTTCCACTCCCAAATACCAGGAGCCCAGCACTGTCGGCCTCAGCCATGAACCAAGAGAGAACAGCTGTACTAAATCCCCAGAGCGGGGAGAGATGACAGCAGTGGCTTGGGTATCAGTCCTAGGAATGCTTCTTATTGTGATCAAATCTGTACCTCTATCTGCCTCGCTGATAGAACAAGAACCTGTATGTAGGTCAGGAGGAAATGAAGTTTCATATACAACCTATGCTTTTTATATACTCCAAATCAGGTCAGATGCTGTTTCAGGACAAAGCAAGGAGTACAGGAGGTTTGATGAGCAGGAAAACGTTGGTGAGAAGGCTGCTCATGTACGGGAGTAAAACATTATACTTCTCTTGAGTGAGCACCAATCTTTTGGCTTAGTGGGAAAAACACTCAAGACTCGTAGTGATCACTTATGAGAGAAAAAGGCAAGGAAGTTAAAAAAGGTAGCAGGGAGAATCGAATTTGTGATCTTCTCTCAAGAGCAAATTATTACCAAGTTTAAAAGTAGCATATTGACTTACCCGGAAAACATCTGTCTTGTTTTCAAAAAGACTGACAAAATATTTATAGTCGGCATAAGCCCAGAACTGGGAATGATCATAATTTCTAAATGGTCCAGAGCCACGAGACTGGTCACCGTTCCAGTTCAGAAACTCTTCAAGTGTAGCTTCCACGTAACTACATGTGGTTTCAAACTGAGGGACTGCAATGGAAGAGAACCCAACTTTAAATGAATATTAAACACAGTTTCCAAATATGTTTTTTAAAGGAAGGCAATTTCAACAAGTTTAAAAAATGGTAACCATCGTTTAACATTAATTATAAATTCTGTACTTGCTATAAAGTTAGAATCACTCGCCTCACAATACTAACGATTCCATACAGAAGTAATGACAACTGTGCCTGAACTCGTAATCCAGTGGAGTACTTCAGAGGATCAATTCTCCAAGACCTGTCGGGGTGTGTGAGGTCACAACTATTTTCATAAAAATACTAAGCCATTACTGACCTTTTGACTCTCATTCTCTCACAAAAGTACAGTGGAGTTTTCCAGAGCTACATGACATGGGCCCATGGTGCTGCTCTGAAGGCTACTGGGATAGTCTCGGGTTTTAAAATGTTTTACTTTTAATTTCTAATATGGTATCACTAGACATAACCTACATCAACAAAATCTCATTGGAGGTACTCAGTTTTTATGAGTATAACAGGGTCCTGAGACCAAAAAAATTGAGAACTTCAGCTTTAGACAAAAAAGGCAAAAAAACAAAAACAAAAACAAAAAACCCTGCCTTTTGAAAACTCTGACTTTACACTGCACGTGTATCATGTATAATGCCTCAGAATCATTAAGACAACAATGGCAATTTAAAGTCTGTTCATTTATTCATTAACTCATGTATTTCGGAATCATTTATCAAATACCTAATTTGTAACAGCACTGTGCTCAGGTGTGGGGACATAAAAGAAACAGACAATACTCTTGAGCTTAGACTATATTCAGACAAAGATAAAGCATTAGAGAATGTGAGGGACCATATAATTATACGCAAAATGTGCTGGTATTCTTTTTTTTTTTTTTTTTTTTTTTTGGCTTTAACAAACAGAAATTTATTCTCTCACAGTCGAGGAGGCTAGAAGTCCAAATTCAGATGCCAGCTCCAGGGGAAGCTTTCTCTCTCTGTTGGCTCTGGGTAAAGGTCCTTGTTATCAGTCTTCCACTGGTCTAGGAGCTTCTCAGAGCAGAGACCCCCAGGTCCAAAGGACACGCTATTCTCCTGGTTCTTCTTTCTTGGTGGTATGAGAGCCCCGTCTCTCTGCTTGCTTCTCTCTTTTATATCTCAAAAGATTGACTCAAGACATAACCTAATCTTGTAGACTGAGTCCTGCCTCATTAATATAACTGCTTCTAATCCTGCCTCATTAACATCATAGAGGTAGGATTTATAACACAAAGGAAAATCACATCAGATGACCAAATGGCGGACAATCATACAATACTGGGATTGTGGCCTAGCCAGGTTGACACAGATTTTTGGGGGACATAATTCAATATATAACATGTATTATACATGTTTTTACAACAATTTAAAAAAAAAAAAGCTTTGGAAGGCAGGAAATTCCCAGACAAGCTATGATGGCGTGCGGTTTACATTAACTTTACCCAAAGAATTTAGTCTTTGTTCTCAGTTCCTGAGAGATAATCCCTAACAAAACAAAACAAAAAAATCTTAGAATTTAAATGTCTTGGATAAGGACCCCAGACCATGTCTAACTATTAGGCGAGGTGATTAGGTGACTGTAGGGTGGGGGCCAGGCCAAAAATACCCACCGCATGATATGTTCTGGTATTCTTATAAGTGCCATAGATACTTATGAAATGGTATAGACCTCCCGAGATAAGAGAGAGCTTCAAGACATCTATTATGTGTCTACAGTGGTTTGTTATTATGAGTGTGACTCATTTATATAAGCACTGTTCTTCTAAATCAATGATGAAATAAATTATTTGCAACTAGCAGAATATTTTAAATACACATAAGTAAATTGATATTAAAAAATGTGATTATGACCTCCTTTGCAAAACATGAAATTCTTTCAAGAAAGGGTAAAGATCTAATGTATGTAAATTATTTAGAATGGTGCCTGACATATAGCAGGTGCTTAGTAAACGGTCAGGTACTAGTTCTTCTTATTATTCATGCATATATTTACTTGGAGTCCTTTTAGTTGAATCAATAAGATGAGGAGAAAGGTGACCTCATTCTTCTTTGGACAGATTTTATCTTTTCCCTCCATTTTTGCTTACCCTACATTAGAGTATCCCAACCATATTTTCCCTTTCCCCTCTTTTTCCTAAAGCCTCAGAATGGCAGAGAGGTGGGAGAGGGCAGGGTGTGCATCAAAGAGTCATCCTAACTCATCTACTTTATCAACTTGTCACCTGACTCTGAGAGTGGGAGAACTTCATTAGGGTACATTCATTTAAAGATAAAAAACTGCACATTCAAGAACAATTTAAATCTGCTGTTCATTATATGCTTCCTAAAATAAACTAAGAAACATATTACATTCAAGGATGCCAACAGAAATAATAATATATAGTTATTAGGAAGGAAAACAAAGTTATCATTACTTATAAAATCATATGCCTCTCAATCTAGAAAACTCACAAGAATAAACTAAAAAACTACCTAGACTAATAAGTGGTTGGATACAAAATAAACATATGAAAAATAAATGGCTTTTCTCTATGTACCTATCACAACCAGTTAGAAAACTAAAATAGGCAAAACTATTCATAATAGGTATAAAAATCTTATAATACTTTAAGGAATGTTTGGAACCTATATGAAAACTATAAACCTTTATACTGAGAGACAAAATAGGCTTGGTAAGTGAAGATACCATTACAACAATGTGAATTTTCTTCAAATTAATTTATAGAACTTGATGAATTTTCATTTAAAATCTCAACAGGATTTTTTCATGTGAGCACTTGGAATAATTCTACAATTCATTTGGAAGAATAAAATTCGGTAATATCTAAGAAAATACTAAGAAAAAAGAGTATTAAGGAGGGATGAGTTGTCCTTTCAAATATTAAAATATATACCTGTGTGAAAATATTTTTTTAAAAGTGTTTTACTGGCCCCAATACTGATAGCTCAATATGTAGCCCAGAAACAGATGCTGGTATATATAAAATATAGTAATATAATAAAGGTGGTTTCTAAAGTCAGTAGGGAAAAAAAGAGATTACTCAGTGAATGGTAGTAGAATAAAAAGTATTGTTATTTCCAATTTAACTATTTAGGAAAAATCAGGTGAATACTATATATCACAATAAATATGAAATAAGAGTAACATATAAAAAAGAAATCATAAAACTATTAGAAGAAAATATTCATCTCTTCTCAGACAGAATCTCAGGATAGAAAAGGAATTTCTAAGGATAAAATCAGTGAAAATAAAAAATGTTAATAAAATATCCTCATTTACTTTGATGTGAGTATATACAAATATAAAACTGTAACAAAATTAAATGGCAAACAATAAACTGGGAAACATATTAATAACAAATACAGTATTTTAATGAGACATTTCTTTAAAATTAAAAAAAAAAAATCTAAAATCCCAATAAGGAAAAAGGCAAAGAATGAACAATTAACAAAACAAGTACAAATGACTAACAAACATATGAAAGCATGTTCAGAATCATCAGCAATGAAAAATGTTTAATAAAAGTAATGAGATACTCTTTTTCACCTATCGGCAAAATTTATTTTTAAAAGATAAATCTGTTTTGGCTAAGTATTGGCAAAACACGCATCCTCATATGTTCTGAAAGAAGTGTAAACAGAAATCATCTTTCTTCAAAGGACTTGGCCATAGGCATCAAAAGCCTTTCATTCTTAACCAATGGGTCAAAGAAGAAATCAAAAGTAAAACCAGAAAATACTCAAGAGATGAATGAAAATGAAAATACAACATACCAAAACTTATGGATGTAGTAAAAGCAGTGCTCGGGGGAAATTTATAGCCTACGTTAAAAAAGGAAAAAGATCTCAAATCAGTAAGCTAACTTTACAACTTGAGGAACTAGAAAAAGAAGAGCAAACTAAGCCCACAGCTACTAGGAGGAAAGAGATAACAAAGATCAGAGAGAAGATAAATGAAATAGAGGATACAAAAATAACAGAGAGAATCAGTGAAACCAGAAGTCGGTTCTTTAAAAACAGCAATAAAATTGAAAACCATTAACTAGACTAAGAAAAAAAGAGAAGATGCAAATACCTAAAAACAGAAATGAAAAGTGAGGACATTACTACTGATTCTACCGCAATTAAAAGAACTGTAAGAGAATACTATGAACTATTGTATGTCAAAAAATTAGATAACCTAGATGAAATGTAGGTTATCAAATTCCCAGAAGTCTGTAACCAACCAGCTGCTGCAGAGTTGATTCTGGCTCATGGCAACGCTACCTAAATAGACTCAAAAGGAAATGGAAAATCTCAACAGACCCATTTTAGACCCATTTTAAGTGAAGGGTTTGGCTGTGGTGGTTAGGAAAGGCTTTGGTGAGAAAATGACATCTGAGGTGAGATGTGAAGAAGAGGAATTAACTAGGGGAAGCTGGGGGAAGTTAAAATGAGAAGAGAGAGAAGACTGACCAGATGCAGGAAACCAAACCCAACCCACTGCCACTGAATCCATTCGGACTCCTAGTGACCCTGTAGGTCAGAGTAGAACTGCCCTATAGTGTTTCCAAGAAGTGGCTAGTGGATTCAAACTGCCAACCTTTTGGTTAGCAGCTGAACTCTTAACCACTGTACCACCAGGGCTCTGAGGTAAGAAGAAGCAAGACCCTGGAAATACAGAAACTGAAAAAATGCATGTTTAGCCTGAGACTGGGGAGAGAGATAAAGCTGATGAGGCATATACAGCCCTCTACCCTACAATAAAAATTTGGTCCTTGACCTGAGGGTAATTAGAAGCCATTTAAAGGTTTTAAGCAGGAAAAAAAGAAAGAAAAAAAAAAAAGATTAGGGTTTTTTTTTTTTTTTTAATGTTTGGTTTCAGTATGAAGAATAGCCTGTGTGGGTAGGGCAAGGAAGGGGCAGAGAGACCAGGGCTACTGCAAGTGTGGAGGCGAGAGAGCACAGTAACCCTGATTAGAGGGTGGCCTCAGAGAAGAAGAGAAGTAGGTGGACGCTAGATATTTAGGAGGTTAAGTCACCAAGTCACAAGACACCACTCAAGAGAGGCAACCAGAAGGTTCAGAGGTTTCTGGCATACACAGTTTCACGGCCAGTGTTACCACTGATGATAACATTTATGTCCTCTGACCCAGTAATTCTCTTTCTAAGAATCTATCCTGGAGAAATAATCAGAAACTTAGACAAGGTTTGTTTTCAAAGATGTTCACTATAATCTTATTTATAAAGTCAGAAAGTTTTAAGTTTAAAATTTCTAAGTAATCTAAATAATCAATATAGAAAAACTTTTTAATACATTATGATACTGATGCGTAAGAGGAGCTGTTCAGAATATGTTAAGTAAAAAAAGCAGGCTGTGAAGATTAAGCACTTTATTTTTAAAATACAAAACAGCTTGCATGGACACACATCAAAATGTAGCTCTTGGTTATCTCTGGGTAGCAGGACCAGGGGTTTTAAATTACTTTGGATCTTTTCGTATTTTCAATTTCCTCCATAATGAGGAAGTCATACTTTTATTTTTTAATTATTTCCATTTTTTAATAACATTTCCCAAGCACTTACTATGTGCTAGGTGGCACTGTTCTAAATGCTTTCTACATATGAATGCATTTAATCTTGAAAACATTTCTAAGATACAGAAAGTGATTCCCCCAAGGTCTCACAGTAAGCCAAAATTTGACCCCCAGAATAAGCTCTCTTTTACCACTAACCTATACTGCCCAGGGTGGCGGAAGGGTGTACTTTGTTTATAGTCAGAGAAATAACTTCAAAAACAACAAATTACCAAAACAACACACAGGATGGGAGAAAATATTTGCAAATCAATGTTTTTTGATAAAGGGTCTAGCACCTAGAACATATATAAAGAATTTTAAAACTCAACAACAAAAACACAATCCAGTTTAAAAAAGGGCAAAGGATTTGAACAGACATTCAAATGGTCAACAAGCACATGAAAAGACGCCCAACATCATTAGTCACTGTTGTCTTTAGGTGCCATTAAGTCAGTTCCAACTCATAGCGATCCCGTGTACAACAGAACGAAGCAGTGCCTGGTCCTGTGCCATCCTCACAATCGTTGCTATGTTTGAGCCCATTGTTGCAGCCACTGTGTCGATCCACCCCGTTGAGGGTCTTCCTCTTGTTTGCTGACCCTCTACTCTACAAAGCACGATGTCCTTCTCTAGGAATTGGTCCCTTCTGGTAACATTCCAAAGTACATGAGACTAAGCCTCGCCATCCTCACTTCTAAGGAGCATTCTGGCTGTACTTCTTCCAAGACAGATTTGTTCGTTCTTCTGGCAGTCCAAGTATGTTCAATATTCTTTGCCAACACCATAATTGAAAGGCATCAATTCTTCTTCAGTCTCTCCTATTCATGGTTCAGCTTTCGCATGCATATGAGGCAAGTGAAAATACCATGGCTTGGGTCAGGTGCACCTTAGCCCTCAAAGTGACATCTTTGCTTTTTAACACTTTAAAGGGGTTTTTTGCAGCAGATTTGTCCGATGCAGTATGTTGTCAGTCACTAGGGAAATGTAAGTCAAAACTACAATGAGATACCACTTCACACCCTCTGTTGTTGTTAGCTGCCCTCCAGCCGGCTCCATATTGTGGCGACCCTGTGTATAACACAATGAAATGTTGCCTGGTCCTGTGCTACCTTCACAATCGTTGGCACGTTTGAGTTCAGTTGGACAATATTCTGTTCTGATCCACAGGGTTTTCACTGGCTAATTTTTGGATGCAGATCACCAGGCTTTTCCTTCTAGTCTGTCTTAGTCTAGAAGCTCCTCTGAAACCTGTCCCCATGAGAGACCCTGCAGGTATCTGAAATATCAGGGGCATAGCTTCCAGCATCACAGCAACATGCAAGTCACTACAGCACAACAAACTGATGGGTAGTGGTCACACCCACAAGAATGGCTATAAGTTAAAAAATGGAAAATAAAAAGTGTTAGGGAGGATGTGGAGAAACTGAAACCCTCATGTACTGCTGGTAGGAACATAAAACAGTGCAGCTGCTTTGGGAAACAGTTTGGCAGCTCCTCGAAAGGTTAAACATAAAGTTGCTATATGACCCGGCAACTCTCCTCCTAGGGATATACCCAAGAGAATTGAAAACATACATTCACACTGCGACAGAGGTCCCACGGTGTTGTATTAAAAACCCTGTTTCCTTTGCTGGGCTTCCTCCCCCTGCCCCAGCTTTGCATCTGAATCCTGCTTTTGCTTGGAGGTTATATGTAAACCCCATTGTACCTGCGTAGTATGATTAGGAATGTTGCTGATGTAACTGGTACAAACTCCCTACTTGTAAATCTAAGAGTAACTTGCCTGCCTGCCGTTGGTGAGCAGTCTTGGCAGCAGCAGCTCCGACTGACTCCTTTCCTTGCACAACGAAATAAAGGTGCCTTTCTTGTTCTCCCACTTCGGTCTCTAGTTTATTGGCCAATACAAATCATGCCAAGCAAGAACCTGGGGTTTCTACACGGTAACATTTCTGGTGAGCCAGCCAGGAGCCATCGGCTCGGTTCCTGAGGTAGATCAGAAAACAGACTGGCCCTGGTATCTGGCGCCACCAGGAGATTTTTTTCCTGGAGACCCTGGAGCAGCTATGAAATCTGATCCCCCCTGGGACCCAAACGATGACTCTGCAGGAGACATGAAACGTGCTTGGGTTGTCTGGTAAGTACCTAGGTAAGGCCTTAGAAGAGTCCCAAGAAGTGAGAGAAAACGTCCATTGAAGGCATTAGGAATCTGAGGTTATTTAGTAAATAACAGAGTAATTCCTAAGTAAGGCCTTAGAAGAGTCCCAAGAAGTGGGAGGAATTGACCGCTGAGGGTATAAAAGGCTCAGGTACCTGTCAAGCTGGTGCACCGGATTAGGTTGTGTGAGTATCCAGAGAATGGGGGAAATTCAAGCGATCCTGGAATGTGGCCCGCTAAGCTGCATCCTTAAGAACTGAGAACAGAGACTCAGACAGACATGGCTATGGCAGCATGCTTGTTCCTTTCCTACTTTTGTCTCTCTAAATATATGCCAAATAAAACCTTTCTTTTTGCTTTACTAAACTTTGTGGTATTTTCACCCTACAAGAGTTAATGGCACAGCTGTTCCAGGGATTCCAAAACTACAAATCCAGTCGACCTCAAGGAGACCTGGACTGCGTAGGAGCAGCCAGCAGAAAGAGAGGTCCTATCTTCTGGACCCAAGCATTCACACTCCATATCCCTTCAACACCAATGGAGTGAGTGCTCTCGGTAAACGAGCCTTTGATTTTTCTTTTTGTTCTTTTTCTCATGTTTTCTTAAGTTTTGTTCAGCACATTTATTTGAAAAACCAGTTGTCTGATTAAGGAGACTCTTTCTTAGATTTTTGCTTGATCGTTTAAGAGTGGTATCTAGTAACTCTTGGTGAACTGCAGTTTGGGTCCAGATTCAGGTATATGAAACATTAAAGAAGTAATTCTGTTTTCAAAGAGCTCTGAGTCACTATAAGCTGCAAAAATTCAGGCACAGGTCAACCAGTAAAAGCCATAGGGTGGTTGCCGGCACTCATCATGAACATTAAAGATTCCCATGACAGGATAAGGTGGTAGAGAGATAGGCTAGAGCACTAGGCTGCCTGTCACCCGCAAGCAAACTCTCACGCAACGAAGGCACACACTGGTCTAAGCAAAACACTGTCCAAACCCCGTGGCATTCCTCATTAGGGTTCTTTTTGTGACTCAGAGAAAACCTGGAAAATAGTGCTCTGTTTTGCCAAATTTGCAGGAGGAGGTAGCATCTCCTGAACTGTTTTGGCAAATTTGCAGGGGGAGGTGGCAGCTCCCAACCTGTTTTGCCAAATTCATAGGGGGAGATGGCAGCTCCTGACCTGTGTTATGAAATCTGCAGGGAGAAGTGGTAGCTCCTGACCTGCTTTATAAAATTCCCAGAAAGAAGTGGCAGCTCCTGACCTGTTTTACGATACAGTTTCTCAATAAAGAATCACTCAATGTTAAAATTAAAATCATCAGTAGCTACTTTACTTCCCAATCAGAAGAACTAGTATAGTTAAGATCTAAAATAAGAGACTAGGTGTCTAGCCAGCAGAATAAATTAAGTTCAAAAAGAAGGAAAGCAGAAGCTCGAACCTTAGAGCTTAACATCTTTGATAAATGAGCGTGGATTTCCCCCCTGCTACTGAGACACTGGCTTGGGCTTGATATTCAAAAATGCTATAAACTCAGCATACTAGAAGTAATTTGGAATTTCAGTGACCACTTTGGGAAAATGAGTTTTCATTTGTGTTGTCTTTTCTCTTTGGCGAACTTTTGCTTGATGCTCAGGTTCTGTCAAAAGGTCTAATATTCCTCCATTTGAGGCTCTGGTAAGTTAATAAGTTTTATCTAGAACCTGTTTTTTCCATTGAATTGATCTGATCTTACCAAAAATTGCTATATACACTTTAAGAAATTAGGATCCCAGTATCCTTGTTTTGTGTGGTATTGTTCAATGAGTTTATGTGGTCTTTCTGTCTCCTTTTGTTCTGAGAACTTGCTTGTGGTCGAGAGCGTTGTATCTAAACTCTGTCTTTCATCAGGTTGGAGGCTATGGCTGAGAATTGCTTTTGTTTTTTGTTTTTGTAAGGCTGTCTTAGAACCTCAGTTCTCTCCTCATCCAGGAAAACTGTGTCTTGTGCCTGTCTTATGATTTAGATTTTTAGTACCTATATTGAAAAACTTTGTTTAAATCAATTGTAAAAGCAAAGCCTTTCTAAGTAACTTAAGTTAGATATTATATGAAATGTGTTTTATTTAACGAAAAAGGATAATTTTGCCTTAAAGTAAAACTAACAGTTTCAGAGTATGAAAAAGGAGGCATAGGACAAGCCTAGAAAAAAAATTGCTAACGGGCTTTGGTATTTACTGGGTAGATAAAAGGTTGTGATAAAGAGAAAGCAAAACTGCTTTCCAAGAGAATAGTAAAAGGGAAAGAAATTAGTTATGTTTTGCCTTTCAAAATGCCTAGATCAATTTAAATATATGTAAATGAACTGGGATCGCCCCCTTAGCCCCCAGTCGCCCTAGCCAAGAATTGATGGATTCATTTGCACAGTTGCTAAAGAGCTTTGGTATTTACTGGGTAGACAGCCTTTCAAAATGCCTAGCTCAATTTAAACATATGTAAATGAACTGGAATGGCCTAATCTTGTCTTCTACCATGAGTCAAAAATAGGACGGTGGGGCAACATCAGGCCTCCCAGGTCCCCAGTCTCCCGAGGTCATATAGCTCCAGGAAATTACTATAATTATCAAAAATTGGTGGAGCTCAATCATACAAGAACTGTAAACAAGTTCTCTCTATTGTAGGGGAACTTTAAGAAGCCAAAAAATAGAAATCACAATGAGACACACCTGAAATGGCCTGGGAAAATGTTTCCAACCCTAGTCAGACACTTTAGGTTACATTCATACCAACTGGTCAGTTAAGCAGAGATTTTGTGATTTCCAAAGCCACTGATAAAATTTTTAAGGGCTAAAATTAGATTGGGAAAATATGGGAAATAGTGAAAGTTGAATGAAAACTCAGAATGTTTAAACAGACTTTCTTTCAACAACAGTTATGTTTTATGGTATACAGGCTTAAAATAATTTCTAAGACCTTTCAGGTAACTTACTGATGTTAAATTGAATTAACAGATATTTGTCATATCAGCTTATATACTTCTGCTTTTTATGCCACAAGAAAAAGTATACATATATATGTATATTTGGGTCTGCTATGAGTGTGTTCATTTTTGCCATGTAAAGAGATGCACTATAAGAGGTATATAACAAAGTTTAAGAGGTTTATTAAAAATAAATTTATTTGACATGGTCATAAGTTTTATCTGCCTGACTAAAGTTTAATGGTTTAATTTATGAGATTTTTAGGAGCTTTAATGTTAAATAATATATAAAACAAAGAATTGGGTTTCTTGCTGTTAAAATAACAAAATTTTCTTTGATTCTGGAGGTGAAGGATTAATTTATTCTTTGCGTAATCTGCCTCGAAGACAAAGGTTGGGTCCCTCATTAGAATAAGATTCCTGAGTTGAAAACCAAGCCACATGGCTTTAGGAAAAAACAAATAAACAAACAAACAAAAAAAACACCTCAGGTTTTTACCTTTAAGATCTTTGGTTAAATAATTTAAGTATTGTTTCTCAGTGACCTACAATAAACTCCTGACAACTTTGAAACTTCATGGAAAGACACAAAAAATTTTTATAAAGGAAAAGTGCTAAAAAAGTTTTATTTAATAAATTACATGGAACGTGTTGCCAAAATCAAGAGAAATGCCTGATTCTCTTTGGGTTAAAATTTATATGTTGGTATTTCCTCTTGTGTTTTTGCCTAATATTAGACAGCAAATGTATAATATTATGTCATAATTTTATTATAATTTCCTAATTGCTAACTTGGTCACAACTGTATCAAAGCCAATGGTTTGGGGAATTCATTATCATTTACCTATGAAGTTTTTTTTATTACTATTCAGGTATTTCTAGACTTGATATTCATCTTGGTATATTCCTGGCATATCCTGATGATCTGGTATTATGTGTCAAGATTATTATGTATTATATCTTAAGCTCTTTAAAAATATGGTTAATTGTTATATTTAGAAATATTTTGGCTAAAGTCTTTTTTAACTGATTTTATTTGGTCTTTACGTTATGCCTACAGTTAATTTCTATGAGGTCTTTATAAGAGTATTAGTTTTATAAATTAATCATGGCCATATTAAGTTTTGTCCTCTGCAGATAAGTTTTTACTTTGCTGATTTACTGAAAATGTTTGACCAAAATATCTCAGCAATAAGATTACTGGACTTGGGAAAAAGACTGTGACTTGACTGAAGATAATTTCCAGAACTCTTACGCAGAAGCTGACAGGTTCGTAGACTGCGGCTTATCCAGAATCATGTGGAACAGAAACTAACTACATAAGACTGAGTAAACGAAAGGAAACTATGGGCTTTATTTGGGAATACTGCCGATGTTTTAAGGTCCTACTTTCTAGCTATAAGAAACCATTTTCCTTTCTCCTAAATTATCTAACTTGTGGGTTTACGTATTGTAACTCTTGAATTAGAAGTTCTTGTTGGTAAACTTACCAAAGTCGTAACTATCATAACCAGGTAAGTGTTTTAAGTCCGAGCCATGATTTTACAAAATAGAACAGCATTAGATTTCCTGTTCTCTCGAGGAACAGTTTGTGCCTTAATAGATAACGTTGCTGTGTTTATATTAATACTCAGTCTGAGGTTTTGCAAAATGTAGCTGCTACTGAGGCACATGAAAAACCATTACTGATGCTGCTTATGAACAGACAAGCACCTCATGAGATTTCTTTTCTTGGTTCAAAGAACTTCAGGGTCATGGTTTCACTAGTTATTTCAGACAACTGGCCTAACATTATTGTTAGTGTTTCTATTCTACCTCGTAGTTACCACTTGTTGCATTTGGATAAATAACACAACAAGATATATATAGAATTAGACAAGCTACTAGGTTACACACTATAACACCCTTACAAACAGGAGATTTATTTGGCTGGTTACCATCAGGAATAAGTACAATGGCTAGATCACTATTGCAAGGAATAGTAATACTCTTAAGTCTGCAACCAGATAGTGTTAGGCATAATGAAACTTATCTTCTATTGTCTTACACACTTAAAAAGCAAAAGAAGGCCTCAGGCTAAAATGCTGATGTACATTGAGTCTGCTCACTTTGGCAAAGTGATTGATGAGAACACCCTCTTACTTAAGATCCTGGTGAAGAACCAGATGGTATCCCGCAGAAGACTAGTACCATGAGTTTAAAGAGCCTGCCATGGCCTCCATCTAAGGGCTCCACTAAGTCCAGCTATTAATCATTAATGTGTTATTTCCAATCACCAATCAAAAGAAAAAAATGATTTAGGAGATAAGTTTGGAGCCATTATCCCATGTTCTTGAGCATGAAGAATGTGATCCAGCTGGAGCTGGACTCACAAACACTCATAAAGACATATAAAGGCAACTGGGCCTTGAGGTATAAAGACAATAGTTAAGACAAGAAAAATCTTTTAGGGAAACATTCACATAAACAGGGCATAAAAGCCACTCTTTTTTCTTTTAATATTTAGTAAATAGTTATAAATCAACAAGAGGTCAGTAGCCACAATGAAAGGCCTAGGTCCAATATTTCCCCTCCCTGAAAATACACCGAACAATTCCGAGCCAGGCTATAGTTCAAAATGGACACTGGTCTTGAATGACTGATGTCTAAAAAGAAATGGAAGGAGTGAGACAGGGGCCCCACAGTGTGTATTAAAAAACTGTTTCCTTTGCTGGGCTTCCTCCCCTGACCCCAGCTTTGCATCTGAATCCTGCTTTTGCTTGGAGGTTGTATGTAAACCCCATTGCGCCTGCTCAGCGTGATTAAAAATGTTGCTGGTGTAACCTGTATGAACTCTCTACTTGTAAACCCTTTAAAAGTAACTTGCCTGCCGGCCCTTGGTGAGCAGTCTTGGCAGCAGCAGCTCCGACTGACTCCTTTCCTTGTACAACAAAATAAAGGTGTCTTTCCTGCTCTCCCACTCTGGTCTCTCATTTCTCGAAAGGCCAATACGAGTCATACTGAGCAAGAACCTGGGGTTTCCATCCAATAACAACACAAAAACTTGTACACGAATGTTCATAGCAGCATTATTCACAATAGCTAAAAAGTGGAAACAACCCAAATGACCATCAGCTGAGGAAAGGATAAACAAAATGCGGTATATCCATACAGTGGAATATGACTCAGTCATAAAAAGGATGTGGTGATAGACGCTACAATGTGGATGAACCTTGAAAACATTATGCTAAGAAGCCAGATGTAAAAGGTTACATACTGTAAAATGCCATTTATATAAGATGTCCAGAACAGGCAAATCCACAGTGAGAAAAAGCAGATCAGAGGTTGCCAGGAGCAGGGAGGAGGGGGGAATGAAGAGTGACTGCTTAAGAGGTATGAGACTTCTTTTTGGGGTGTTGAGAATGCTCTGGAACTAGACAGTGGTGATGGTTACACAACATTGTGAATATACTAAAAACCACTGAATTGCACACTTTAAGATGGCTATGATGGTACATTTTATGTTACATAAATTTCACCTCAATAAAAAAGGATCAAATTATCATCTGTACTAAAAAACTTAGAGCAGTCTCACAGCTGCAGAGATTTCTCTTCGTTTCCTTTTCCTTTAAGTTTAAGTATTAACTTGAAAATGTCAAATTACTATGCCCCATCTATAAAATGGAATCATTAATAGTGCTGTCGTAAGAAGGTTTTGAAAGGAGCCCTGGTGGTTCGATGGTTAAGCACTCTGCTAACTGAAAGGCTGGCAGTTTGAATCCACTCAGTGGCTTAGTGGGAGAAAGATCTGGTGATTTGCTCCAGTAAAGATCATAGCCTAGAAAACCCTGTGGGGTAGTTCTACTCTGTCATATAGGATCCCCATAAGTCGAAACCAACTTGACAGCACCTAACAACAACAACAAGGTTTTAAGACTAAGAGTAAATTGAGCTCTGGTGGTACAGTGGTTAAGAGCTCGGCTGCTAACCAAAAAGGCTGGCAGTTCGAATCCACCAGCTGGAAATCCTATGGGACAGTTCTACTCTGTCCTATAGGGTCGCCATGAGTCAGAACTCAACGGCAACAGGTTTTTTGGTTTTAAGAGAGTAAATACATGTAAAGCACTCAGAGCAGTGCCTGACACAATTTCTCTCAATAAATGTTAGCTATTAGTAGGTGTATTGGATTTGGAGTCTAATTAGGATATGAAAAAAATTACAATTCCTGTTTCTCTCCAAGTTAGTGTCTAACAGACACTGCAGTGAGTGGTGGGTTTATTTGACTAAAATAAAAAAAGGAAAAAGCATGAGGTGATTTTTGTTACTGCTGATCTAGCATTTAATGTTAAAATACAGTAAACATTTCAGTCTGTGATTAGTATGAGATGCTGAAGAGTTTCAGTATATTAATCCTGCTACACCTATCATGAGGAGTCCCTGGGTGATGCAAACCGTTAAGCTCTGGGCTACTAACTAAAAAGCTGTAAGTTCACGTCCACCCAGAGGAATCTTGGAAGAAAGTCCTGGCAATCTGCTTCCAAAAGGTCACAGCCGTGAAAACCCTATCGAGGGCAAGTCTACTTTGAAACACAAAGGGTCGCCGTGAGTCAGAATCAACTCAATAGCAACTGGTTTTATACCTGTCGTGGGAGTACAAGAGGGTTCTAGACACCAAAACCTGAGTAATTCTATGAGATATGCTACAGATCAACATGAGAGAAAGAAGCTTGGAGAAGCCAAAAGGGAAGCTGGGTAATTTTCTAGTTCCTCCTGAATAGTTAACAGATATCATAGAGCAACTTCACCACAATGCTTAAAACACTATATTTCTAGACTACTAAACTTACTCATATTTAAACACAAGTTAAACACATATTCTGAAGTTAGACAACCTCTAGGTTATGGAGTCCTTTTGATTAGAAACAGCACTGTTTTTTTTTTTTTTTCCCCTTTATATTAACTAAATTTTAGAATTGACAGTAATCGCTTTATCTCATTATATGGCAAAGAAATGAAATGTTACAAGTTTTTAGGGAAGAAAAGGGAAAAGGCAAAATCAAATTACCTAAGAGAATGAAAAAAGCAGCTTTGCATATGTTTCATGTTTTGTGCAATGCAAATACAGGGCAGGCAGCTGACAAAGCAGAGGGATAAAATTACAACCAAGACTAAGCACCATAAATAGCACGTGAAGCCACAAACAAAAGGACACATTCTACACGAGTAGAAGGGACTATTAGATCAGTATTTTTCTTTTTTTCTATCATATGGGAACATAAATAATAGCATATTAACAAATATCTAGGAGTCCTTGGGTTGGGCAAATGGTTAAGCATTTGACTGCTAGTAGAAAGACTGGTGGTTTGAACCCATCCAGAGGACCCTCAGAACAAATATTAAATATCTACCATATTCAATGTTGTTGTTAGTTGCTGTCGAGTTGATTCCGACTCATAGAAGGCAACCTCACATGTGCACAGTAGAACTGCTCCATAGGATTTTTGAGGCTGTGACTTTTTAGAAGCAGATTGCCAGGCCTGTCTTCCAAGGCATCTCTGGGCAAGTTCAAACCACCAACCTTTTGACTAGTAGTCAAGTACTTAACCATTTGCACAATGTCTAGCAATGTATATATATAACACACGAACAGATACATGAACAAATACGTATAATAAACTATAGACTGTTTAGTCTTAAGAACAAAACCAACCAATCCTTAGGCTAAACTGTCCTTGTGAAACTTCCAATAAAATTTTCATCTCTGTAGAGTGAATAGTCAAAAAGAAGATTAGAAATAAAGGATTCTCTAGAGATGAGGAAACCACTGTGGAGAACGTAGAAAAGCTACTGAAGAGATATTATTATTATTACTACGTACAGTCCTACCTGTATTTGTGTTTTTCATTCCCATTCTGAATCGTATCTGCTTTCCACGAAGGACCTCAGAAAGATGTTTAGCATTCCAGTGTCGTGCTGGCCAATCAAAAACCATGTTACAGAAGATTGCAGGTTGTTGTAAAGACATTATGATTTCTTTTGCTTTCTCTGGTGTGAAAGGTTTAACATGTTCACCTAGGGAGAGAAATAAATAAGAGCAACAGATGGAAAACTATAAAATTATCTCGTACAATCTGAAGGGAAATAAGCTAATATTGTTTCTATTATAGTCAATTTTTCTGTGACATTACATTGCATTTACACTTCATTTTTACCGTTTATATAAACATTTGGCCTTAAGGGGCTAGAATTCTTAAATAATTTTTCTTATATTAAACTTCAAATGTTGGTAAATACAATTTCAATGTCAAAAACGAAGCTTTAGTAAAAAAGTCTTCCAATTACTTCTGTAAATTTTAAAAGATGCAAAAATTTGAAAATACTAATTCCTAAACAGGTAAGAAATGCTGATGGGAACCACTCCAGAAGAACTCAAGTTGCTGGAGTCAGCAACAATTCTACTTGCTACATCACATGTTTAAGCCAAAAAGAGGCACATGAGAGAATTAATACAGCAGTCAGTCTGGGCGGGGGAAGTTATCTTCACTTCAAGATTTAAAAAGATAAAAGATGTGTTAAGATGACAATCAATGTTCATCCTTGGTTTCAAATCGATCTACAAACAGGATAAGGGATACATACAAATCAACACTGACTTAATGAGTAAGTACTTAAATAAATTTCACAGAACCATGAAATATTAATCTTGGGTGGGATAGTAAAGACTAGTATTCCTTAAATAAAAAAGGAAGTAGGTTTTGCTTTCAAGATATCTTAAGATAGAAGGTTCTTTTCCCAGGGGGCAGGGGATGAGGGTAAAAAATGCTTCATATTCTGACTCCCACAACATATGTTTATGAACCTCAAGAACAATCAACTAAACCTCCATTTCAGTTACCTAATCTGTAATCACTGAAAAATTAAGAAAAGGTCATAAATAATCCAGACTTTTCCACCACCCAACTGTCTTCTATATTTTCTGGTAAAATGAAGAGGGATGAGAGAGGAATTCACAGAGGAATCTGAGTAATTTGCGCTGGTCTAAATGTAAGGCTTGTTTTTAAAGAAAATGAAACCTTAAAAAATCAATTTGGTCTCCTTTCTCAGACAGGAAGTGCAAAACCTTGGAATCCTTTCCAAAGCCCTAGGTGAAGGCAGACGGGTTCTGACGTCTCTGCTGTTGACGTGTGAGAACAATCTGTTACCTTCAGACGGAGCCACTGCTCCCAAGTGAGGAGCAGATCAGTTTCTAAGCTCAGAGGGAAAGGGCAGGTGGAAGAATTAGACAATACATGGAGTGAGGAAGAGAGAAAACCAAAATCTGTTACCACTGAGTCGATTCCGACTCGTACCGACCCTATAGGACAGAGCAGAATTGCCCTGCAGGGTTTCCAAGGAATGGCTGGTGGATTTGAACTGCCTACTTTTGGTTAGCAGCCATAGCTCTTAACCACTGTGCCACCAGGGCTCCTATAGGGTCATTATAGGGTCACTATGAGTCCTAAATGACTCGATGGCAACGGGTAATGGCTTGAGACTTTTGAAGATGTTGGGATGGAGTGAATGTATTTTGCAAGTGGACGGACATGATTTTGGAGTTCAGAGGGTAGAGTACAGTGAATTGAATTGTGTCCCATAAAAGATATGTCTACCTGGAGCCTCAAAATGTGACCTTGTTTGGAATAAGGGTCTTTGTAGATGTAATTCAGGTAAGGATCTCAAGATGAGATCATGCTAGATTAGGGTGGGCCCTAAATCCAGTCATAAGTGTCCCTGTAAGAGACAAAATCAAAAACCCATTGCTGTTTAGTTGATTCCGACTCATAGTGATCCCACAGGACAGGGCAGAACTGCCCCATAGGGTTTTCAAAGAACAGCTGGTGGATTCGAATTGCCAATCTTTGGGTTAGCAGCTGAACACTTAACCACTGTGCTACCAGGGCCCCAGAAAAGGAAAAAGCACAGAGACACAAGAGGAAAAAGACCATGTGAAGACAGAGGCAGAGACTGGAATGATGCACCTGTAAGCTAAAGAACGCCAAGGATCGTCGAAAGCCACTAGAAGATCAAATGCCTGGGAGAGGCAGGGAACGGATTCTCCCTCAAGCCTCCAGAAGGAACGACTCCTGCCAACACCTTGATTTCAGACTTCTGGCCTCCAGACCGTGAGAGAATACATTTCTTTTGTTTAAGCCACCACGTTTGTGGTAATTTGTTACAATAGTCCTAGGAAACTAATGCACCAGGCTACAAACCTAAGTACAAGGTTACCTAGATTGCAAGACACCATATCTTCTCAGACTTGGACTTCATGGATTCACACGTATGAAAATAAACAAGCTGCATTTTTTATATATTTTTAAAGGTTTTTTTAAGCTATGAAAGTTTACACTGTATTCATGATATACTTCCTTGTTGGTGGCAAATAAATTAGAATCCTCCTTTTGGGAAAGAACTAGGAAAATTAAGCAGAAGTCTCAAAGAACCACCTATTATCCCAGTAACTCCTGTTATAGGAATATGCTCTAATAAAATAATTAATCATAAGTTATATACATACACGTGTTAAACATATGCATATACACATAAACAAAACGTCCACTACTATAAATGTTTTCAGGAGGGACCAGTCCCTGGAGAAGGACATCATGCTTGGTAGAGCAGGGGGTCAGTGAAGAAGAGGAAGACCCTCAACGAGATGGACTGACACAGTGGCTGCAACAATGGGCTCAAGTGTAACAACGACTGTGAGGATGGTACAGGACCGGGCAGTGTTTTGTTCTGTTGTACACAGGGTTGCTATGAGTTGGAACCGACTCGACAGCACCTAACAATATAACACCAAAAATATAAACAGCCTAATGCCCAAAAGCAGAAAAATATTTACGAAATTACGATGTAGCAATTCCACGGTACGGTATAGCCATTAAAATAAATATGAGGGCTGTATAGAAACGCATAGAGATGTAGGATGGGTGGGTAGGGACTGGAATTGACAAGAAAGCTACTCTGATAGCCAAGCAAAAAGTGTTAATGTGGCCCTGAACAACAGGGGTGGCAGTGAGGGAGGCAGAGACGGTAGAGATAGAGAAATACCAGGAGAATAATACCAAAGACCATTACAACCAAAGAGATACAGGGTGGGAGGCAGATGCAGCTGTAAAGACTCAGGGTCTCCAGATTTGGTGACTTGCCATAAGGAAAAAAAAAGAAGTCAGGAGCAACAGCTAGTCCTTGGTGGGAAGACTTTGGTTTAAAAATCATCATCACAATACCATATATTTACCTGTATAATGCTTTACTGTTTATACATTAAAACAGAAGTGCTCATCTGATACTATCAGAAATTTGGGAAATGTGTGGAGAAGTATTTTATTCCCATTATGCAAAGGAAGAAATGGAGACTCAGCTGTTAGAGGTCAACACACCAGTGATGAACTAGATATCAAGTCCTCTGAGCCCAAGTCCAGTGCTCCTTCTACTGCACAATTCTGTTTCCAGGGAATTAAAACTGTGGGACTTAAACTAGGACTGAAAACTCACAGAAGAGTTAGTATAACCTGAAAACGTAAGTAGGTTCAGAAAAGCTTTAGATTGACTCAAAGATAACAAATTCATATGTGTTGTTGGGGAAGGAAGAATGTTTTGGGGTGTATAGGGGGCAGTTATATCTGTAGTAGAGACTGCTAGCTGCCTACCTACCCAATACTCGTTCTCTTCTTCCTTACTGACAGAACTTCGGGCAATGGGTGTAGATGAAAAATTAAATTTTCCAGTCTCCTTTGCAAACAGAAGTGGCCACAGATGTATCTACAAGTTGTTGAGTTGGCTTTTCTGCCCCTATCTTCATATCTTACATGCTTCCTGGAAAGCAGACATAATGGTGAGAGCATAATAGTTAGCCATCTTGGACGCATAGGAGAAAAGCCCAGAGAACTGGAGACCTCAGCCAAATGAACGCAAAGATGTTCATCCTTGAGCCACTAAAACACCACCAGTGAACTTCTACTTCCTGAAATCTTTCACACAGAAAATAAACCTTATAGTTAAGACTCTGCTATTAGTTCATAACTGATATATAACACCTCATCTTATGAGGCTGCTATTTTCAAGGACGATGATATTCTCTCCATAAAGTGCTTTATGGCTTAGGCTGGCTGAATCACGGCTTGTCTGACCCACCAGAGCATTCTTTCAGTCCTAAGGCTGTAAAATATTCAAGCTTTGAACATCTTGCTTCTAGAATTTTAAAGGGCAGAGAGAAAATGAAGCACCAGTCCCTTTGGGGTGGGGATTTATTTACTCTGCTTATCTTAAATCAGAGCCAATAGATCAAATGACTTTGAACGTTCTCAAAACGATTCTCATCTTTGGGTAAAACATGTCTGGTACTCTTCTACAAATAAGCACATAGGTATTAGTAACAATAAGTATTGTTTTGATGGAACAGCTTTAAAGAAGTAAATAAATCTTTTTCTCTAATGTAATATTAAATTAAAAAAAAAAAACTTAAATAAATTATCTGATCTAAAAATCACAGACATCCCAGAGATTATTTAATAGAAGACCCTAAAAGCTACAATTTGCTGAGAAAGCACCTGGCCCAGGAATTGACATATACTAAATGCTCAAACATTTGCTAAATGAATGGAAAGTTCTATAAAATGTACACAGAACAGAGCAATGGGATGTACACCATAAAGGGAAATTAGCATATTAACAGAATTTCAGACCCATCAGTGACATAAAACAATCAGCTGGTTGTGAGCTAAAACTCATTTGGTTTCTGATAGTTTAATCAACAATGAACTGGGCCATTAAATTAACAAATTTAAGTATTACAATGTCCTTTAAAGAAGAGTGCCATGCTACAGTGCATTAATCAAATAGCCTAGGGATGCACCCAGTCATTCCATGCCAGGAATATCTGCAAAGAGTTATAAAAATTCTGAAGCAACTTTGACAGTCTTTAAAAGATAAGTATATTTAGTCTAAACTTGTGGTAAGCAGCAATTTCTAACCAGATGACTTAGAAACTGCTGGAAAAACAGATTTGTGATCTAGGTGTTGCCCAGTAGGCTTTTCTCCCCCAAATGTAAAACGTTAGTCAGTCAATTTATTACAGCCTTAGTTACAACTAATTCTTTGGAGATATCAAAACACCATCAAAAAGCAAATTGCCTTGTGTCTCAGTAATTTTTTTTTTTTTAATCAATGCAAAATACATGGTACTTTGAAACCTAATTCTCTGCTGCTGGCAGTATGTTTCAGTCAATTAATACCTGGCCTGAATTTGTATCTGAGGTTTAGAATTCAAGCTGAGGACAGGAAAACTTACCAAGTTCCCAGAATACTCTCCTAGTAGATAAATCTAAGGAGCACTGAGTCAGAATCGACTCGACAGCAATGGGTTTTTGGTTTTTTGTTGGCACAGTGGTTAAGAGCTAGGCTGCTAACTGAAAGGTCGGTGGTTTAAGCCCACCAGCCACTCCATAGCAGTCTGCTTCCATTAAGATCACAGCCTTGGAAATCCTATGGGACAGTTCTATGCTTGTCCTTACAGGGTTGCTATGAATCGGAATCGACTTGATTGCAATAGGTTTGGTTTTTTGGTTTATTGATGAACATAACAAAGATTCTGAAATTAAAGTTAATTAGTGTCTCTCATGTCAGATACAATTTTAATGGAAAAATTATACTTATTAAAAATCCTTTAAAAGGCTTAAACACTACTGAAAGAAATCAAAGAAAGCCCAATGGAAAGACATCCTGTGCTCATGGGTTAAAAGACTTAATGTTGTCAAGATGGCAATACTTCCCAAAGCAATCTACAGATTCAATACAATCCCTACCAAAAATCTAATAACATATTTTTCAAAAATGGAAAATCCAATCCTAAAATCATGAAATTTCAAGGGACCCTAAATAGTCAAAACAATCTTGAAAAAGAGGAACAAAGTTGGAGCACTGACACTTCCCGATTTCAAAACTTATTACAAACCTACAGTAATCAAAACATTGTAGAATAAGAATAAACATACAGATTAATGGGATGGGATTGAGAGTCCAGAAATAAACTATACATACACCTATATTGACTGATTTTTGACAAGGGTGCCAGGACCATTCAATAGGGAAAAAATGGTCTCTTAGACAAATGGGGACTATTGGATGGCCACATGCAGAAGAATAAAGTCGATTTTACCTTACACCATTTACAAAAATTAACTGAAAATGGAACAAAGACCCAGATGTGAGTGCTAAAACTATACAACTCTTAAAACACAGTAACTTGCTCGTGATCACACAACTAGTAAACTGCAGACTCTTAAGTCCCATGCTCTTTCCACAAAGGGCACAGCTGCCTCAGCAACTCTTCAAGGTTCCCTTCCTCTAACTCCTTTTACTTTGCCAAAGTAACTGCACCCCACACTGTATTCACGCCTTGTACCACAAGAAAGACTGTTACGAGGGTAAAATGAAACGATGTATTCGGAAGTGTTTTGTAAACAGAATGTTGCCACGTAAATGGAAAGTAATTTTATTGTCATCCCTCTGCTGTGACACTGAGATTTCCAGGCTCCTTTCCGATAAGGATTTCTTGGCACCCCGGCAACACACTTTCCAACTGTTCGTTAAATGCCCTTAAAGCGGGGCTTAATGCACTGCATGGCAGACTGAGATGGAATAATAAAATCATGACAACACACACACAAAAACCCTTTTAGAAGGTAATATTTGAATAAGTCAAAAGTTAGAGTGTCTCATCATAGAGATCCAGTATAAATAAAAACTGGGTCCTGGCATGGTAAGCTAATTTATTTTTGAATATATATGTGTGCGTGTATAGGTAAATATATACCTATATGTACACACACATACATACAGGTATATATATAAACACACACATATGTATATGCTGTTGTTAGTTTCCTTGGACTCAGCCCCCAGCTCATGGCAACAGCATGCACAATGGGATCAGGCTGTTGTGATCCACAGTGTTTTCACTGGCTGATTTTCAGATATAGATCATCAAGCCGTTCTTCCTAGTCTGTCTTAGTCTAGAAGCTCTACTGAATCCTGTTCAGCAACACAGCAACATGCAAGCCTCCAATGACAGACAGGTAGGTGGTGGCTGTGCCTGTAGTGTGCTGGCCAAGATTTGAGCCCAGGTCTCCTGCATTAAAAGCAAGAATTCTACCACTGAACCACCTCTGCGCCCATATACATATATAATGGTTTCATCAACGTGACAACTATTGTATATATACATACAAGAAATCTTAAAACTTCTGGAATGGCAAATACTAGGAATGGTAGATATTAGGGTAAAAAATAATGAACATTTGGACTATGTCAGAAAAATGCTGATGGAATTATATAACTACTATTTAACAAAATGACTCTATTAGTACCAATGACCAAATGCTAAAACTTGAACTGAAGATAATTTTTCCTTTTAAAGTCACTATTTAAAAATGCCAATACAAACTACGAAAATTTCCTGAAAGGTAATATAATGCTTAAGTAAAATGATGAGTAGTCACACACCCTTTGGATTTCAAGGATTAGAAGGTAGTGTCACGGAAGAAACCATAAACTGAAGTACTGAGGTTGTTATGGCATGTCTTAGTTACCTAGTGCTGCTGTAACAGAAATACAAGTGGATGGCTTTAACAAACAGAATTTATTCTCTCACAGTCTAGTAGGCTACGAGTCCAAATTCAGGGCACCAGCTCAAGGCGAAGGCTTTTCTCTCTGTCGGCTCTGGAGCAAGGTCCTTGTCATCAACCTTCCCCTTGTCTAGGAGCTTCTCAGTGCAGGGACCCCAGGTCCAAATGATGCATTTTGCTCCTGGAACTACTTTCTTGGTGGTATGAGATTCCCCGATCTCTCTGCTCACTTCTCTTTTATATCTCAAAAGAGACTGACAACATAACTGCCTCTAATTCTGCTTCATTAACATCATAGAGATAGGATTTACAACACATAGGAAAATCACATCAGATGACAAAATGGTGGACAATCACATAATACTGGGAATTATGGCCTAGCCAAGTTGATACACATTTTTGGGGGACACAATTCAATCTATAACATGGCATAACCTGGTCACTACCTGTGCTTACTGTGGTACTGAACACTGAAGCAAGTTCAGGCTTGGCACAGGAGATGGTTACATGTTGGAAGGCTACCAAGCTCTGTAAGCCTTTAGCTTCTTCCCATCCCTTTACACTGATAACCCTTACCCAGCTAACCTAGAAAATCTGTCTTCTCTTCCCCGGTTTAATCCCTTTATGAACCAAAAAAATCTGGCCCATACATAACAAAAGGTAATACCAGCCCTAAACCTAAATCAAGGAAAAATAAACCTATATTTTAAGTGTAATTAATACTACAAAGAATGGTATAGCAAATACTAAACCTCAGTGCTTGGCACAAATTGATACTACAAAAATGTTTTCTGAATAACTGATTAAATAAGAATTCACATCTCATTTTGAGAAATGTACAAAATGTTATTAAAACTAATCTTTCACAAAACTACAATGAGATACCACTTCACCCTTATTCGAGGGGCAATAATTAGAAAAAAGGAAAACAACATGTGCTGGCAAGGTTGTAGAGATACTGGAATTCTCATCCGTTGCTGGTGGGAATGTAAAATGTACGGCCACTGTGAAAAACAGTTTGGCGAGTCCTCAAAAAGTTGAACATAGAACTACAATATGATCCAGCAATCCCAATCCTAGGTATACACCCAGAAGTGAAGACAGCAATGCAAACAGAAATCTGTACACCAATTTTCACTGTAGCACTTTTCACAACAAGCAAACGGTGGAAGCAACTACAATGTCCATCAACAGGTGAACGGATAAACAAAATGTGGTATATACACACAATGGAATACTACTCAGCTATAAAGAGAAATGAAGTCCTGATGCATGCCACAACGTGGATAAGCCTTGAAAACATCACGTTGCATGAAATACATCACAAAAGGACAAACAGTATATGATCTCACTTACATAAAATAATATATAGAAACCAAAGATTATTAGTGGTTACTAAGGGTAGGAGGGAGGGGAACATGGGGAGTTTTTGATTAGGGGGTGTCTTAGGCTGGGTTCTCTAGAGAAGCAAAACCAGTAAAGTGTATAAATACATATACAGAGAGAATTATATCAAGGAAACAGCTCACACAATTGTAGAGGCTAGAACATCCCAAGTCCGTTGTGATGGTTAAGATGGTGTGTCAACTTGGCTGGGGCATGATTCTGTGTTTAAATGTGATCACTCCCATGATTGAATATACTGTGAGTAGCCAATTAGATGGAAGAGAGTTTCCTTGGGGGTGTGGCCTGCATCTGAATATAAGCAAACTTTCTGGCCTTTTGCTCTCTCTGGATCCTGTGGCTGCCTCTTGTTGTCTCATCTCCAGTTCTTGGGACTTGAGCTGTCAGCTTATCTGCCAAACTTGGGATTCATTGATCTTCACAGCCTGTGATTGGAGCTCTTCTCTCTGATCTGCCAATCTTGGGTTCGCCAGCCCCTGCATCTATGTGAATCAGGAGAAACCTTGTGGTCTTGCCTGCCAATCTTGGAATTTGTCAACCTTCACAGCCTGTGAGCAGGAGTCCTGTTCTCCAACTTGTCGAGCTTGAGCTCGCCAGCTTCTGTGGCTGCATGACTTGGGAGAGGCCTCTACCCTGATCCACAGACTTGGCATGTTCTAGCCTCTACAATCGCGTGAGCTATTTTCTTGATATAAATCTCTCTATATACATGTATTTATACGCTTCACTGGTTTTGCTTCTCTAGAGAACCGAGCCTAAGACATCCGTGGATCAGGATAGAGGCCTCTCCCAAGTCACACAGACACAGAAGCTGGCAAGCCCAAGATCGGCAGGTCGGAGAGCAGGGCTCCTGCTCACAAGCTGTGAAGATCAACGAATCTCAAGTTCACGAGATAAGCTGACAGCCAGCTCAAGTCCCAAGAACCAGCGGTGAGACAACAGGAGGCAGCTGTAGGATCCAGAGTGAGCAAAAAACCAGAATGCCGGGTTATATTCAGGTGCAGGCCACACCCCCAAGGAAACTCCCTTTCATCTGATTGGCTACTCACAGCATATTCAATCATGCGAGTGATCACGTATAAACACTGAGAATCATGGCCTCAAGTTGACACACAATCTTACCATCACAGGGGATACTGACTTTATGTTAACGGTGGTGAAATTATTTGGAAAAGGATAGTGAGAATGGTTGTACAGCTTGAAGAACATAATCAATGTTACTGAACTGTATATGAAGAAATTGCTCCAATGGCTTATGTTTTGTTATGCATATTTTCACCACAATAAAACTTTCCAAAAAACAATACTCTTTGCTAAGACAACGATGATACTACAAAATTCATTATATGGTATATAAACTATATTATAAAAATATGACTTAATTATTTCTTTATAAAATGCATAGGGCAATGTAATAAATGAAAGCTGCATTTGCCCTGAAAAAGAAAATACAGCTAATCCTTTGGTTTCTCTGCTCTTTCATAATGAGCTATTGAGCATAACCAGAAACAGTCTCAAAACAAAGAGATCAGTTCAATTTCATACTCATTTCAACCTGATCTTTCCTGCTCCGCTTTGTTTGACTAATTGACTCATAACCACCCTCCCCACTACAGCAACATTCCAAAATGTCTTCACTTTCAAATCCCCAGAGCCTCTCTCCACTTCCTCACTCTTATTGGTGCCATGCTCTACATTTCTAAGAACACTGAAATCCATGATCTCCCTCTTCTCCACTTCAACACTTGTTTTTATCCCTGCTCTCTGGTCTCAACGGACATAATCTTCCTTCTCTTCACCTGTGTTCTCTTCCTGTGTCATGGCTTCCACACTAGTCAAAACCAGTCTCACCTTCTCCCGCAACTCTCCACCCCAACGTGCCTTCGGCTTTCATCCCCTCACCAGAAATGGCCTCTTCCATTCACTTTCATAGTCAAACTCTAACAAACCTTCAAAAAATTTCTCTATGAAGCACAGACCAATCCAACTAGTATTAATTCTTTCTCTTCTCAGCCCTCAACAACACTGAATGTGTAATATATAATATTTATATCCCAGCTAATTGCACCCTACCTTGTAATATCTCTTAAACTACAATTTTTTATCTGTCTTTCCTCCCAAACTATATTTATAAGCTAATTTAGGTCAAGGGTTATTTTTTACCTCACTGTATGAAGAGTCCTCTACTTATAGTGCACATTCAAATTGTTTTTTATAATGGAGTGGTATTAAGGTTGCTTAAAAATAAACTTTTTTTGATTTCCAGTATATTCATTGTATCGAACGTACTGACCCTTTCACTTGCATTTACTGTATGCAATTTTCTTACCCTTTGTTCAGGTTAGCCTAATTTAAAGCAGAGCCTCTCTTACAGAAAGATCTTGCCCATTTGACTTACTTTGTTCAGAGTCACCCTGAAGTGGTGTTTCTGGGGAAGGTGACAGTTTAAAATAGGGTCAAAAATTCCATGGACAGGATTCAGAGAATCCTTCAATACAAAAATCTGAAGTTACCTGCAAAAATGTGTGTGCATGTTGCATTTTTTTCTGGGTAGCAGATTCAAACTTTTCAAGATTTTTTTCCCTTAGGCCTTCAAGATTAAGAATCACTGATATCCTCAAAAAAGTTAAACACAGAGTTACTATATGACCCAGCAATTCCACTTCTAGGTATATCCCTAACAGAACTGCAAACATATGTTCACACAGAAACACACACACAAATGTTCATAGCAGCATTATTCATAACAGCCAAAAAGTGGAAACAACCCAAAAGGCTATGAACTGATGAAAGGATAAACAAAACGTGGTATATCCATGCAATGGATGTAATTTAGCCACAAAAAGAAATGAAGTAGTGATACATGCTACATGGTTGAACCTTTAAAACACTGCTAAGTGAAAGAAAACAATCACAGAAAGCCACATGTTGTATAATTTCATTTCTACGAAATGTCCAAAACAGGTAAATCCACAGAGACAGAGAGTAGATTAGTGATTACCAGGGGCTATGGGGAGGAACTCAGAGTGGAGTTCTGATGGTGCAATGGTTAAGAGCTTGGCTGCTAACCAAGAGGCTGACAGTTCAAATCCACCAGCAGCTCCCTGGAAACCCTATGGGGCAGTTCTACTCTGTCTTACAGACTTGCTATGAGTTAGAATTGACTCGACAGCAATGGGCATGGGGAGGAAAGAATGGGGAGTGACTACTAATGGGTTGGAGATGATGATAATGTTCTGGAATTCGGTAGTGGTGACAGCTGCACAACCTTGTGAATACACTAAGAACCAATGAAGTGTATACTTTAAAATGTGAACTTTATGATATGTGAATACTAGAAAAAATAATTAAATTCAATTTAAAAAACAAAAGAATCACCAGTTTAAATAATCCTAGGGCCACAACCTACTGCTAATATCTGTGGGTCCTGCCACATTCTTTGAAGCCACATGTCCTCTTCCCCAGCTGCATGTGTGACACCTCCTTTAGCATCATCCTCCCATACCTAAACTCCATGTATTCATGTTATAACTCAGCATTGCTCTCAACCACTTCCTCTTCTTCAGTTTCCTAACTCATGTTTAGTTTCTCAGGTTGGGAAACCTCAGCAATATGTCCCATTTCTTTTTTCTCAGTTTCAACATCAACCAGTCACCAAGGCCAGCACTTTCTATTAATAATAAAAATGGTTATCACTCATGAACGCCTGATTCCCGCCAGAGACAACACTAGATGATCTATATATTGCCTTTAATTTTCAAGACCATGCATTTTACAGAGGAGGAGACTGAGACTGAGAGGGGTTAAGTATCTTGTCCTTTGGTCTTTCTCCCTCCAATCTATCCTCAGCTTACAGTCAGAGTGATCTTCCTAAAACCGAATCTGATCATGCCACTCCCTCACTTAAAGCCCTTCAAAGGCTTCCCACTGTCTCAAAGTCTGGACTCCTTAACTTGGCATAAGGTGTTCTTCAGGATCTCTCTTTCTCACCGCTCCTCACACAACTTCCCTGAGTTCCTGGACCATGCCATGCTCTACCTTCTCTTGCCTTTGGATTTGGGTTCCCTTATTCATTCACTCAACAAATACGTATTAAGTGCCCATTATGTGGCTGGTAGCATACCTGCTGCTGGGCACATGGTGGTGAATGAAATAGACATAGTTCCTGCCCTCAGTTACTGAAGATCTATTGGAAGAAACAGATAATAAACAAGTAATTACAGATGATTTGACTACTAACCAAAAGGCTGGCGGTTCGAAAACACCCAGAGGTGCCTTGGAAGAAACATCATAGCCTTGAAAACTCTATGGAGCACAGTTCTACTCTGCACACATGGGGTTGCCACGAGTTGGAATTGACTTGGTGGCAACTGGTTTGGTTTTGTGGGTTTTTTTTTTAAGCTTAGGAGACAGGGGAGAGTCACAATGACCATTTTAGATAGGTGGTCTATTAAGGTCTAAGGAAATAACATACTTTGAAACTTGAAGATTAAGAAGTCAACTATATGTGAAAAGCAGACAAGAGGAGGTGAGTGAGTGGCAAGTATTGCCACTGGCACATCAGCAGAGCCCAGACCAAGGACTTTTTTAGGCCATTGTTAGGAATTCAGATTTTATTCTAAGTGCAGTGAAATCCACTGAAGAATTTTCAGTAACAGAGTGTCATTTTTTGATGCTGAATAGAGAAGAGACTGGAAGTACACAACATAGGATATAGGGAAAAAGGTTGAGAAGAAATGATGATGATTTGAACTAGAGCCTGACAACGAAGAAGGAAAAAAAGTGGACAGATTAGACACAGTATGGTCTGACTTGCAAAGTCATCAGATGGAAGTTAGAAAAAGATGAAGAGAGAATGTTTGAGGAATTGTTGTTGGAGAAAGTTAGAAAGTAGGCTTGCCAGAGAAAAAGAGGATCTAAAGGATCTCAGGCCTATGTGGAGTTATTTTTCAAGAGGCTGGCCCTTTTGATTTTATAGTGTAATCAATTTGTTCAGGACTTTTTTCAACAAAGTTCAGTCATACAGATGCAGCTGCAAAGAGGGCAGAAGTTTGGGTTCATCCAGAGTAAGGGTTTTGCCAGAAGAATAAAATAAAGGGAGGGACAAGAGAATACTGTGTTTTCATGGGAGACATTAAAATAATAAACCATGACATACTCTAAGCTGGATAAAGGGGTGCAGATGGACAGAAAATGGAAGAATCAATGAATTGGAGGTCTAGACGAAGTTTGAGAATTATCTCCCTAGGGTACCTAAGTAACTGTGCTATAATAAGGTAGGAGTTTGTCCTTTAAGACACAGCAAAGGCAGTCCTCAGAGGACAATTTACAGCAACAGATGCACATACCAAAAAAGAAGAAAGGGACAAAATCAAAACATGAACTACAGAAATCAAACAAATAGAGAACAGCAAAAAAAGCCCACAACCACTGGAATAAAGAAAATAGTAAAGATCAGAGCAGAAATAAATGAAATAGAGAATAGAAAAACAATAGAAAGAATCAACAAAACCAAAAGTTGGTTATTTGAAGAATCAACAAAATCAACAAACCACTGGCCAGACTGACAAAAGAAAAACAGAAGAGGACACAAATAACCCAAATAAGAAACGCAATGGGGGACATTACAACAGACCCAACTGAAATAAAAAGGATTATAACAGAATATTATGAAAAACTATACACCAACAAATTTGAAAACCTAGAGAAAACGGATAAATTTCTAGAAACACATGGCCTACCCAAACTACAACAAAGTGATGTTTAAAATCTGAACAGACCCATAACAAGAGAAGAGATTGAAAAGGTAATAAAAAAAACTCCCAACCAAAAAAAGCCCTGGCCCAGATGGCTTTGCTGGAGAATTCCACAAAACATTTACAGAAGAGCTTGTACCAGTACTACTCAAGCTATTTCAGAGCATAGAAGAGGAAACAACACTCCCAAATTCATTCTGTGAAGCCAGCATAACACTGATACCAAAACCAGGCAAACACGTCACAAAAGAAGAAAATTACAGACCAATATCTCTCATGAATATAGATGCAAAAATTCTCCACAAAATTCTAGCCAATAGAATTCAGCATCATATCAAAAAAATAATACACCACGACCAAGTAGGATTCATAGCAGGCATGCAAGGGTGGTTACACATTAGAAAATCAATCAATGTAATCCACCACATAAATAAAAGGAAAGAAAAGAATCACATGATCATCTCAAATCACACAGAAAAGACATCTGACAAAGTCCAACACCATTCCTGATAAAAACTCTCAATAAAATAGGTATAGAAGGGAAATCTCTCAACATAATAAAGGGCATCTATGCAAAACCAACGGCCAACATCATTCTTAATGGAGAAAGGCTGAAAACATTCCCCTTGAAAACAGGAACAAGACAAGGATGCACTTTATCGCCACTCCTATTTAACATCATGCTGGAAGTTCTAGCTAGAGCAATAAGGAAAGAAAAAGAAATAAAGGGCATCCAAATTGGTAATGAAGAAGTTAAACTGTCCGTTTGCAGATGATATGATACTATACACAGAAAACCCTAAAGACTCCATGAAAAATCTACTGGAACTAATAGAAAGATTCAGCAGAGTAGCAGGATACAAGATAAACATTCAAAAATCAGTTGGATTCCTATACACCAATAAGGAGAACGATGAAAAGGAAATCAGGAAAACAATACCATTTTCAATAGCCCTTAAAAAGATAAAATACTTAGGAATAAATCTGACCAGGGATGTAAAAGATCTATACAAAGAAAACTACAAAACACTACTGCAAGAAACCCAAAGGGATCTACATAAATGGAAAACCGTACCATGCTCATGGATAGGCAGACTCAACATTATGAAAATGACAATTCTACCCAAAGCAATTTACAAATACAACGCAATCCCGATCCAAATACCAACACCATTCTTCAAAGAGATGGAAAAACTAATCATTAACTTTATATGGAAAGGGAAGAAGCCCCGAATAAGTAAAGCACTACTGAAGAAGAAGAAAAAAGTTGGAGGACTCACACTACCTGACTTCAGAACCGACTATACAGCTACAGTAGTCAAAACAGCCTGGTACTGGTACAATGACAGATACATTGACCAATGGAACAGAATCGAGAACCCAGATGTAAATCCATCCACCTACGGTCACCTGATCTTCAACAAGGGCCCAAAGTCCATCAAATGGGGAAAAGACAGTCTTTTTAACACATGGTGCTGGCAAAACTGGATATCCATCTGCAAAAAAATGAAACAGGACCCATACCTCACACTGTACACAAAAACTACTTCAAAATGGATCAAAGACCTGAATATAAAGCCTAAAACTATAAGTTCATAGAAGAAAAAATAGGACCAACACTTCAGGCCTTAATACACGGCATTAACAGGATACAAACCATAACCATCAACGCACAAACCCCAATAGATAAGCTAGATAACTGGGATCTTCTAAAAATCAAACACCTATGCTCTTCAAAAGACTTCACCAAGAGTAAAAGGGAACCTACAGACTGGGAAAAAATTTTTTGACAGTACAAGTCAGACAAAGGTCTAATCTCCATAATCTACAAGAAAATCCAACACCTCTACAACAAAAAGATAAATAATCCTATTAAATATGGGCAAAGGAAATGAACAGACACTTCACCAAAGAAGACATTCAAATGGCCAGCAGACATATGAGGAAATGCTCACGATCACTAGCCATTAGAGAAATGCAAATTAAAACCACAATGAGATACCATCTCACCCCGGCATTACTGGCACGAATCAAAAACACTGGAAATAACAAATGTTGGAGGGGCTGCGGGGAGATGAGAACTCTTATGCACTGCTGGTGGGAATGCAAAATGATACAACCATTTTGGAAAATGATATGGCGCTTCCTCAGAAAGCTAGAAATAGACATACCATTGGATCCAGCAATTCCACTTCTAGGAAAATACGCTGGAGAAATAAAAGAGTCATCACTCGAATAGACATATGCACACCTATGTTCATGGCAGCATTGTTCACACTAGCAAAACGATGGAAACAACCTAGATGCCCATCAACAGATGAATGGATAAACAAACTATGGTACATACACACAATGGAGTCCTATGCAACGAGAAAGAACAACAATGAATCTGTGAAGCATCTCATAACATGGATGAAACTGGAGGACATTATGCTGAGTGAAATAAGTCAATCACAAAAGGACAAATATTGTATGAGACCTCTATTGTAAAAACCCATGAAAAAGTTCACACGCAAAATGTAACAATCTTTGTTGGCTACCAGGGATAGGAGGGGTGGGGGGAAATACTAAATAGGCAATAGATAAGTGGTATCTTGGGTGAAGGGTGAGACAGTACACAATACAGGGGAAACTAGCACAAGTTGTACAAGGAAAGGTCATGGAAGCCCCATAGACACATCCAAACTCCCTGAGGGACTGAATTGCTGGGCGGAGGGCTGTGGGCGCCATGGTCTTGGGGAACATCTAGCTCAATTGGCATAACACAGCTTATAAAGACAATGCTCTACATTCTACCTTGGTGAGTAGCTTCTGGGGTATTAAAAGCCTGTGAGCGGCCATCTAAGATACTCCACTGGTCTCATCCCTTCGGGAGCAAGGTAGAATGAAGAGAACAGGATACAAGGAAAAGATTATTCCAAAGGATTAATGGACCACAGCTACCACAGCCTCCACCAGACTGAGTCCAGTACAGCTAGATGGTGCCCGGCTACCACCACTGACTGCTCTGACCAGGATCACAACAGAGGGTTCTGACAGAGCTGGAGAAGGATGTAGAACATAATTCTAACTCACAAAAAAAAGACCAGATTTACTGGCCTAAAGGAGACTGGAGAAACCCCAAGAGTACAGCCTCCAGACACCCTAGTAGCTCAGTGGTGAAGTTACCTCCGAGGTTCACTGTTCAGCCGGGGAGTGGACAGCACCGCAAAACCAAATGAGACTAACGAGGTACAGGAGTCCAGTGACAAGGGCCAGAAGGCAGAAGGGGACAAGGAAGCTGGTGACAGGGAACCCAAGGCTGAGTAAGGATATTGTTGATGTGTTGTGAGATTGTTAACCATTGTCATAGGGCAACATTAGTAGTAACTGTTAAATGAGAAACTATTTTGTTCTGTAAGCCTTCATCTTAAGTGAGAATAACAGCACAATTGGAAGAGCCTAGTCAATGTCACTGAACTGTGCATGTAGACATTTTTGAAATGGTGTATCTTTGGCTATGTGTATTTTCACCAAAAAAAAAGGTTGAAAAGTTAGAAGGTTGACATGCTGTGGGGTTGTTAACCAATGTCATAAAAGAATATGTGTACTACTGTTTCATGAGAAACTATCTGTTCTGTAAGCCTTCACCTGAAGCACACTAAAAAAAAAAAAAAAAGTAGGAGTTTGTGGTCAGACAAGAGGTTATAATTTGGTTCTTCTGCTTAGAATGGTCATCTGCTTGCCCTGTCATTTTAGGTAATATCTATTTACCCTCCAGGTCTGTGCTTGGCAGTCACTTTTTCCAAGAACTCTTTCCTGAGCCCTGAAACCTGGGTGAGACACCCATGGTGTGCTTCCTCTTTCACAGCATGGATCACACCTACTATAATTAAATGTGTAACAGCCTGTCTTCTCTACTCTGTGAGCACTGAGATAGCAGGGATCATATCTGCCTGGTTGGTAACTGTGTATAAGATAGTCTGGAGTTGGAGATCCTTAAGGAGGGAAAACATTTTGAGTTATTTTGTTCTTGGGACATAACAGGTGCTCAGTAAGTAATAACTGAAGTGAACTACCGTAGCTTCCACAGCTAGCAAGTGAAAGAGACAGAGTTCAAACCCAGGTAGTCCTAACTCCAGATATACAGAACTCTTCCACTGTACCTCACTGACTTCTTTCCCACTGTCAACACCTTGCTCATGCAATCATTCCTCCACACCTGAATAACCTAAATGGTTTCCCCACTGTCAGGATCTCTAACTCCAATCTATTCTATATACTGTTGCCAATAAGACCTGGGAGGAGGCACAGAATTTCTTTTAAAAAAAAAACAAAATGAAACAAACAAAAAAAAACCTTCAAATTTTTCACCCTGCCATCACAGCACATCACAATTTGGTCCGAAATCTACCCCTCACTACTACTTTCTCCTACTCGATACTTTAAGCAAACTTGACTATTTGACCTCCAAACACCATCCTGGGCTTTCTGATCTGTGTTTTCCCAGGTCCCCACCATCACCACCTGAGTGTGTCACAATCTCATCCAATCATTAAGACCCATATCAAATTACGTCCTCACTGACGCATTTATGTTTTCCCCACTGGGATATCTCCTCCTCTTGAAAGCCCTCAACCAGTGTGTACTACTGATAGATAGTACGCATGCAACCACACATGAGCCATTCTTTTTACTTTTCCAGGCTCATTCATTCAATTGTAAGATCCCTGGGAAAGGCAAAAGCCTCTGGATTCTCTGGGAGTGTCCAGAACAGTGTCATGCACAGAGCAATTACTCAATAAATGTTACCAGATACCTCAGGCTCACAGGCCTACACACCACGGTTCCACCGAAATCAAACAAAAATCTCACTATTTGTTTGCAGAAGTCCCAGATATCTCCACTTACTTCAAGGGGAGGACCAATTTCACAAATTTAAGTTTAATCCATTGTAACATTCGAAACTCCCTTACCCGTGAAACAGCACTGCTAGGATGCGAGGACAGGGAGGTGGTCCCCTGACCAAAGATCTTACGTCAAAATTCAAGAAAAGCCACGGTGACTGAAAAACAAAACATTCTCTTCACAGTTTAATGCAGGTCTTGTAACAGCCTCGGAGAACTGGGATATGGGCTACACCAAAACGCCACACGGGCGTTATCAAGAGATTCATCTGGCACAGAGCTTCTACTCAGGGTCTGACGTAAGCCTGCCACCTACCTTCCTCCCCTGCAGCCCCAGCTGCAGGGGTCGTATCCGTGGTCGTTCTTGGGCCTGCTGCCATGGCTAATACGAGGCGGGCGCCGCGGGAACCCAAGAGTGGAGCGGAGTGGAGTGGAAACCGGGACCCACCCAATAACAAAACTTTGAGTCTGAGGCGGCCGAACGGGAAGAACCCCCAAGCTGTTACCACGCTCCCCCGGAAGCGCCCGTGCGCGTGGAGTCACGTGACAGCCGCTAGGCGGGACCAAGGGAGTTTGTTTTCCTACGTTGGTTGGGAACACGTGGTCTTTGTTGTGCGCTTTCCTCCCATCCCGAGACTTTAGCCTTTTTTCAGTGTTATCTCTTGGATTCGTTTCTGCTTCTCCTCCTAGAAAGCCAGATCCTTCCTTTCCACCTTGGCGCTATTCTCCACCGAACAGTATTCGGGTTTTAGCGGTGGTTTGCTTTTTTGAGGGACTCAGTGCAGTGGAAGGTGTCTCTGCGTTCGGTTGCCCTGCAGCAGCTTTTACCAACCTCGGAAACAATGACAGCTTACGCTTCTCATGCTTCTCTTCTACCTTTCTTGTCTTTCTGGCAGCAGTGTGACTCTGGTTTCCTTGGCTGCCCGGCAACACAAACCTCAGGCAAAGTGTCCTTTAATCGCATCCCCCATGACTCATTTCCAGACCCACCCAAGCTAAATTTCTTGACCAAGGTTTTCAAGGACACTAACCGGCAGCTGTCGGGCTCTTGATTTGCATATCAAAATAAACAAACGGCTGCTCGATCAGGAAATCTACGACCCTCACCTTTCCCCTTGTTTCCTTTTTGTCTGGTCAAAATCGTAACTGGAGATAGATCTAGGTTACCTTTGAGCAGAAATCTTCCAGCCTTAATCACATCTTTATTGCTCGCCTATTAAGTGACAGGCAAAATGCGTAGAAAGATTGTGTGTGTGTGTGTGTGTGTGTGTATTCCCAATGAGATTGTAACGTCGTATATATATATATGCATATACGTATATATACATACAAACATACAGCCTTACAATTTCATTGGGTATATAAGATACAAAAAGATAACTGATAAAACTAGACAGAACTTACTGTACGTTTTAAAAGTGTGTATTTTACTGAAACAATCTCCTGGGTTCTCACTACACTTCCGTCTTATCCTATCTCTTCCTATAATTTCTGAAGTTGTAAACCCAACAAAAATAAGAATGAACACCATAGAGAAGCACGCATTAGGCTAAATGACCAGAAGTCACCGAGTTATTAGTCACACGATGTACACTTGGGGCACTTCCTCCAGGCCAACCTGGAGTTCACTGCTCAGTCTTCCCTAGTACAGTCTCTCTGGGAGTTGCCCTTTCCTCGGGCTCAGTCGCTCTACTCCCTGCCATTCCAATACCTCCGCCTGAGACCCCGGCTCCCCTCCTCCTCTCTCTTCTGTTTCCTCTCCAGCATCCCCAGGCCGGCCGGCAGCTGGCGGTCACCCCAGCCTCCTCTCCGGCCGCCCCGCCTCCCAGCCTCCAGCCGGCTCAGGGCGCGCAGGCGCACCAGGCTGACGGCCGCGAGGCTGAGGGCGACCAAAGCCGACTCTGTCTAATAGGCAGAAGCTCCTCCGCGGGGCTGGTCAGCGGCGACCTGGAGCGCGCCGGGCAGAGGCCCCGGGGGCCGCGCGTTGCCATGGGCTCGAGCTGGAGCAACGAGGAGGAGCGACAGCCGCTGCTGGGGCCTGGACTCGGGCCTAGGCCAGGGGCTGCCAGGAGAAACCGGGAGGCGGCGGCGGTCGCGGTGCTGCCAGCGGCGGCCCCGGGCCCTGGACGGGTATACGGGCGCCGCTGGCTGGTGCTGCTGCTCTTCTCGCTGCTCGCGTTCGCGCAGGGCCTGGTCTGGAATACCTGGGGCCCCATCCAGAACTCGGCGCGTCAGGCCTACGGCTTCTCCAGCTGGGACATCGCTCTGCTGGTGCTGTGGGGGCCCATCGGTTTCCTACCCTGCTTCGCGTTCATGTGGCTCTTGGACAAGAGAGGTAAAGGGGTCGCAGGAGCGCCGGCCGGCGCTGTCACTCCTGGAGGAGCCCGGAGCCCACCCAGTCTCCAGGCCCGCGAGCCGCTTCCCTCCCTCTGGTCTTTAGGGGTTGTGTGAGGTGACGGAGTGCCGCTGGCATTACATTTCTGCCAGGAGCCTTCCGTCCCTAAAGCGACAAATACGGCAAGTTTCTTTGCAAATGTGTATGTTTTTATCAAGGCTGTCCATTATGCAACATCAGAGATTAAGCGATCTCTAAATGCTCAAGTTTTTGCATAGTGTGGACATCAGAGCATCCCCATGCACGTGTTATGTATATTTGTTGCCCCTGACAGAAATGACTGATGCTTTAACTTCAAAGGGATTTGGGAATGTTGAGGGTGAAAGGTCATAAAATAGGCTGATGATGCCTGGATGTAAGCAAATGAGTTGGCTTTGCATAATAGATGACTCCAGCCCAGGAAAAGCTATTGGGAAACTGACATCTGACGCTTTGGTTTTGAGGAATATGGTGCAGGGCAGCTTTAAAGCTGTGTAGGTGACTTGGTTTACTCAGCTGAGATTTATGACTCTCAGATAAAGCTCGCAGATGAATGAAGACTCTCATAGAGGGATGCTCTGGACAGACTTTACAAACACTTGCTAGCGCCATTCTGTCAGGAAAAAAAGTCATAGGACTGAGTCATAAGTCATTGAATTGCAAAAGTAAAGCCACCACAGTACAACAAACCGACAGACAGGTGGTGGTGATGATAAATACAAGTGGTAAAACTGGATATCCTTGCCTTTTTCCCAATGTTAGAAGAAAAGCGCTCAGTCTTTCACCATTGAGCATGACTTTAGCTGTAGATTTTTGTTGATACCTTTGGTCAGGTTAAAGAAATTCCTTCCTATTCCTTTTGCTGAGAGTTTTTATTACGAACAGATACAAATTTTGTCAGATGTCTTTCCAGCACCTATTGAGACAATCATGTGGTTTTACTTTTTTAGTGGTTTTTAATTGTTGAACTAGCCTTGCATTCCTTGGATAATGCCCCCTTTGTTATAATGTATTTATCCTTTTTTAATGCATGTCTGAATTTGATTTGCTAATATTTTTACACCATGTAAGTATCACTGAATTATTGGTAGTGATAGCCTGCCTTCAAGAATCTGTTGTGGAAGATTTTAGATTTGTTGGTTGGATAATGGTTGGGAACTACTTTCTTTATTTTTCTGTTGGCCCAACCTTTCATAAGTTTTGTTGAAATGAGTTTTTTAGTTAGATTCAGAAACTGTAGATAGGTACAGAACTGCAGTTGTCTGACACACAAAAACAAAAAACCACTCGCAGCGACCCTATAAGACAGAGTAGAACTATCTCAGAGGATTTCCAAGGCTATAAATCTTTACAGAAGCAGACTGCCAGCTTTAGGTTTGCAGGGGAGCACTTAACTACTGGGCTCCATGGCTCCTTGTCTGACACATTGCACTCAGATGAGAGAGTAGAATAGTAGAGACCTGTTAGTAGCTGGACTCTCTTCTCTCTCCACATGTCTTTCATAGTAATCCACATGGAAAAGACTGAGGAATTGTTGATGGTGAGTTCATTAATGAACAACATAAAGGGAGGAGCGTTTTAGGGATAGAAGCATAGTATCCAAAACAAAAAGAGGAAGAGTTTGATATGTTCTACATTGGTGTTCATTTCTGATTATTAATTTTAAGAAGGCCATTGACAAACTGGAGTACTTTAAAAGTTGTGTGACAAGAATGTTAAAGGGTATAAAAATCATGATGTGTAAGGTGAAGGAAAACGGATGTGTCTAGCTTCATACAGAAACTTGAGACAGAATGTAAAATATGTGGAGACCAAGCAAAAGAGGAATTAGACTTAATGTGTGTAGTTCTAGAAGGAAGAACTAAACTGAGTGAAGTTGCAAACCGATGTAACTCAAAGCAATACAAGGAAGAACCCTCTAACAATTAAACATATCCAGCCTTGGAAAGATAAGTCTTGACAGGCGTAGAACTTCCAGGTAAAGCAAGTACTTATGCAGAGAATGTGTGCTAGATAAGCACCGTTCTACTCTGACACACCTGGGGTTGCCATGAGTTGGGTCAATGCAATGGCAGGTGGTGGTGGTGGTGGTGTGCTAGATGCTGAAGAAGGGCTTCTTGGACTTGAGTAGAGGTGTTGCTTGCATGGGTTTTTTTTGTTGTTGTTGTTGTTTGTTTGCTTTTAAACTAAATTATAGACTTTACCGTCTTACCCTTCACCAAAGTTCTAAAATGCTCCACTGGTCTCACCCCGTTGGGAGCAAGGGGGAATGAAGAAAATCAAAGACACTAGGGAAAGATTAGTCCAAAGGATACATGGACCACAACTACCATAGCCTCCACCAGACTGAGTCCAGCACAACTAGATAGTGCCCAGCTACCACCACTAACTGCTCTGACAGGGATCACAGTAGAGGGTCCCAGACAGAGCTGGAGAAAAATGTAGAACAAAATTCTAATTCGCAAAAAAAGACCAGACTTACTGGTCTGACAGAGACTGGAGAAACCCCAAGAATATGGCCCCCAGACACCCTTTTGGCTCAGTAATAAAGTCATTCCTGAGGTTTACCCTTCAGCCAAAGATTAGACAGGCCCATAAAACAAAACGAGACTAAAGCGGCACATCAGCACAGGGGCAAGGACGAGAAGGCAGGAGGGGACAGGAAAGTTGGTAATAGGGAACCCAAGGCTGAGAAGGGAGAGTGTTGACATGTTGTGGGGTTGGTAGCCAATGTCACAAAACAATATGTGTACTAATTGTTTAATGAGAAGCTAGTTTGTTCTGTAACCCTTCATCTAAAGTACAATAATAAAAATAAATAAATTATAGATTTTATTCAGATTTTACTAGTTTTTCCATTAATGTCTGTGTTCTGCTTTAGGATTCAGTCTAGGATCCCACATTGTATTTAGTTGTTATTTCTCCTTTAGTCTCCTCAATCTGTGGTAGTTCATAGTCATTCTTTACAAGATTGGCTAAATATAGGGGAAGATGCTACTTTGTAGTTTCTTTTTACTTACCTTTTTAGCAGGAGCAGTTTTCAGTATAGTTGCCTAAGTTTAGCCAACCTTGTTTTTATGGTAGAAAAAATGTTCATTTTCTACCCTTTAATTATAATTGTGTCTACTATACATCACCAGATAAATCGGAGATTAGATACTATAGGAGTTCTTTAATAGTCCTGGTGAGAGCTTGGCTACTAACCAAGAGGTTGGCAGTTCAAATCCACCAACCACTCCTTGGGAAACCCTATGGGGCAGTTCTTCTCTGTCCTATAGGGTCACTATGAGTTGGAATCAACTCGATGGCAATGGATTTGGTTTATGGGTTTGTCACTCTATGCTGAATTCAATTATATATTCTCTGTTGGCTGAAGCAATAAAAAATGAATTTAAAAATCCTCTCTTTTAAGAAGTAATTTTCCTTTTTACTAGAGGGCCCATTGCGTTGAAGGAGGAAGGTAATACAATGTCCTATGTTGGCCCTCCTCCTATCTACACACACAGAAAGCAAGTTCTCAACATCCCTGGGTGTGTCTTGCTTCCTGAAGTATAGGTAGTTGTCCAGCCTTGCAGCTGCCATAGGTCCTGCCTAGTTTAACATGGAAGACTGTCTAAGATAGGTTTTGCACCTCCCCACCCCTTTTCATTTACAAGCAAAGGAAAGGATCAGCTAGAGAGATAGTAGGAGAACCAGAAGGAGTGTACCCTAGAAGCCAAGTAAAGAAAGTTTCAGGAAGGAGATAGCAGCGAATTGTGTGCTAGAACTAGAAATATAGACCTTACAGCACAGCGCCTCCATTCTATTGAGAATATCCAGACAACAAACAAACAATAAAATTAAATATTTAGTACATCAGATGGTGATAAATGTTTTAGAGAAAAATAAGGCAGGGTAAGGGAGATAGTGAATGTGGTTGAGGGGTGTTCTATTTTATATAGGATGTCAGGGGAGGCCTCCCTGGTAAGGTGTGTTTGAGTGGAGACCTGAAGAAGAAAGGAAGTCTGAACATGTCATTTCTGGGCAAGACTGTTTTGGGCAAAGGGAATGGCAAGCACAAAGGTCCTAAGCTTGTTTGGCATATCCAAGAAAGAACAGTAAGGCTTGTGTGGCTGGAGTAAAGCCAGTGAGGAAGCCAGTGGTAGACAATGAGGTCAGAGAGGTAGTGGGAGACTAGATCATGCAGGGCTTGAAGACTATCATAGGGACGTTGGCCATGTTTTCTGTTGTTTTGGGAGTAAGACTCAAGGCAGGGAGACCAGTGAGGAGGCCAGTGAAATAACTCAGATGAGAGCTGATGTTAGTTTCCAGCCAGACTGATCACAGTGGAGGATTTGAGAAGTAGTTAACCAAAAAATCAAAGCTGTTGCCATCGAGTCTATTCCGACTCATAGCGACCATATAGGACAGAGTAGAACTGCCCCATAGGGTTTCCAAGGCTGTAAACCTTTACAGAAGCAAACTGCCACATCTTTCTCCCACAGAGCGGCTGGTGGGTTCAAACCACCGCTGACCTCTCAGTTCACAGCTGAGCACTTAACCACTGCGTCATCAAGGCTCCTTTGAGAAGTGGTTAGTTTCCAGATATATTTGGAAAGTAGACGTACCAGTATTTGTTGATGGATTGAGTCTGAACTATGAAAGAAGGAGTCTAAGATGTCTCTCAACTTTTTGGCCTGAGTAATTGGGAAAATAGAGCTGTGATTTACTCAGATGTGGAAGATTTGTGGAGAGAGCAATTTGGGGACAGATGGCATGAAGATCAGGAGTTTGAAATGCCTATTAGACATCCAAGTAGTTGGGTTAAATTGGCAGTTGGATATACAAATGTGGAGTTCAGGAGTGAGCCAGAGAGGACTTGAGCTATACATTTGGGAGTTGTTAAGCTCTAAATGGTATTTAAATGGGACTGGATGAAATCATCTTTGTAGCTCCTGAAGAGATCTGAGGATTGAGCCCTGGGGCACTCCAACGTAGACTTTGGGGACATAAGGAAGAGCCAGCTAAGGAGGACTGAGCTTAGAGCCTTGGATTTAGCAACAGTATTTTCCGTGTCCTTTTATAAGAACAGTTTTAGTGGAGTGGTGGGAATGATTTCAAAACAAAATGCAAGGAGAGGAATTGGAGACGTTGCATGTACGTGTTCCATTCCAGAAGTTATGCTGTAGGGCAGCCGAGAAATGGGGTGATAGCTAGAGGGAATGGGGGGTTGAAAAGTTTTTTTAAAAAAAATAAGAGATATTAAATCATATCTCTGTAATGCTATATCTAACAGATCCAGTACCAACCAACCCATTGCCATCAAGTTGATTCCAACTCACAGCAATCCTATAGGACAGAGTAGAACTGCCCCATAGGGTTTCCAAGGCTGTAAATCTTTACTTAAGCAGACTGCCACATCTTTCTCCCATGGAGTGGCTGGTGAGTTCGAACCACCAACCTTTCGGTTAACAGCCGAGTGCTTAACCACTGTGCCACAGGGTTCCTTAATGAACCAGTAGATAGGGAAAAATTGATGATGCTGGAGGGAGAGGGAAAAACTGCCATCGCCATGCCCTCAAGTATGCAAGATGAAATGGGATCCTCTAGAGAACAGATAGGTTGGCGTTAGATAGACGTGTTGACCCTTAATTCTTCAATAGTATCGGAAGGGAAGATAGAGTATATAGATATAGATGCAGATAGTGAGTGGCGGGAGCTTGTGGAAGCCATCTGTGCTTATATTTCTCAGAAAATAGGGGACAAAATTATCACCTAATGAGTGAGGATAAAATCAAACAAAGCCTGTTGCTGTCAAGTCGATTTCGATTCACGGTGAACAAAGTAGAACTGAGCTCCATAGGGTTTTCTGAGTGGGTTTGAACTGCCAACCTTTCAGTTAGTAGTCGTGTGCAAATTGTTTGTGCCACCCAGGGACCTGCTCATTGCCAATGTTGTTGTTATGTGCCATCAACTTGTTTCCAACTCATAGCGCCCCATAGGATAGGGTAGAAGTGCCCCATAGGGCTTCCAAGGAGCAGCTGATGGATTCGAACTGCGAACCATTTGGTTAGCAGCCAAGCTCTTAACCGTTGAGAAACCAGGCCTCCTAGTTGGCAATAGGTCCCCAGAGAAGGGCATTATCTCATTCATTGAAAGAAAGCTTCCCCCAGTATCTGGGTGCCATGTTTGAATAGAATTTATTTTTATTTCCAATCATGTTAGTTCTTCAAAAATTGTTCTAATGATATCTTTCATCAGATGACTTTTGCTTCACACCTTAGTACTGTAATCATTTAGGGCCTATTTATATGAAAGTCTTAGATGTCTCATAAGCCTATTTTCCTGGAGTCTTCATACATCTCTTCCTTAAGGTCAGTTGATATCTCTTTGATTACCTGGAATTTAAGTCATGCCTTGTCAAGATTTGGAGATGAAGAAAGTGTTTTATTCAAGACTGAGCATCTGTGGGACAGATTAAGCAACACTTGGAAACAAAAATAAGGAACAAAGCCACCAAGCTGTACCTGTGAGGTTGCTTTAATAATCAGCTTTTCACAAAGTCTTCATTTTTAAATGTTAATATTAGTTGTTACGTTGTCATATATTTGATAAAAAGCGTAACTGAGTAGAAAAGTACGCTAATCTTCAGCTGTGACAATCGGAAGCCTGGTTATTTCCACCATATGGCCATAAATAAAGCACCACTGCACACTTGGTGGCTATTTACCTTAATTGCAAGCAAAATACTTAGGAAAAAAACAAGCATCATGTAGCCTCATTGTCCCAAACCTATAAAATTTTATTAAGTGTTTCTTAGGACACCCAGTGTAACCTTTTGATAGCAACATTTTGCAATTTTAGAATATTTCTGACCATGTATGTACTTTTTATTAATTACAGTCTATTTCCTATGGCTATAATGTGGTTTAAAAATCTGTGTTCTGTTAGCACAGGAATTAAATGAGCAGTTTGTATGTATTACTTCTTACCAAGAAGCACAATTTTCCATGATATTCCTTCTGCCAAATTGTATTAACCATATTCAGATTATATAAGAATATTATGAAGTTAACTCAGTTCATATCACAAATTATCCTCAATGTAGCATGCGTGTAACTGCTCTGGATCTCAAGTTTATTGTCCTTGCTGTGTTTAATCTGCATAATTATAGTCTTGTTGACTTTCAATTCCCTTCAAGCAGGTAAGCCCTTTGAAAACCAAACATTTAATCATTTCCCCTCTGCCCCCAAAAAAAGTTTTACAAAGAGAAAAACTTGCATCAATTTAAGGCTATTTTCTGTTATGGTTTCAGGGAGCTGTTAGATACGGGAAAAATTTGAACAAATGTGGTTACTTTCACTCACTACTCCTGCTTGGTATGAGCCACCTGTGTGATGTGGCTGCTGCCAACAGTAAGGCATTATTAGTTGTATTAATAGAAGTGTAGCATTGTAACAGTGGGAAGACATCGTCCCGTCATATTACTTTGGCCATAGCTAAAATATTGTGCCTATTTCTGGTTGCCTTTTTTTTTTTAGAAGAATACTTATAAATTACAATATATCTATGGGTGGAAAGGGATCTGTATACTGTGTCGTAAAAGGAATAGTTGAAAGCTCTTGGTTTTTTTTCCCCGTGTAACTCCGGAGGAAAGAACTTGAGCCAATAGGAAAGCAAATTTAAGTGAACATAAAAACCAAAACCACATCAAGTTGATTCCAACTCATAGTGACCCCACAGAGTTTCCAAGGTTGTAAATCTCTATGGAAGCAGACTGCACATCTTTCTCCTGCCAACATAAAGAAAAAAAACTCCAAAACTAAGAGCTGCCCAACAATGCAATGGTTACCTCATGAACTAGGAAAATCTCGTTTACTGAAATTATTCAAGTAAAGGTTGGGTATAAAACACTTCACTGGGTTGGAAGGGAGATTTGTCTGTATCAGTTACTAGATCCCTTTCAATCTGAGCCTCTGATTCTGTGTTTCAAAAGAAATGTAATGAATGAGATCTTGACCACAGGATATAGGAGACAGTGAGAAAACACACACACACACACACACACACACACACACACACACACACACACACACACACACACACACACACACACACACCCCAGGAGTAGCAAGTACGCACTTAAGTTGAAGGATATAAACAATACAAAAAAGAAATTATTAACCTTTGTACATCAGAGGACTTCATCAGCAAAGTGAAGACACAACCTACAGATTGGGAGAAAATTTTTGGAAACATATATTGAATAAAATTTTTTATCTAGAATATATAAAGAACTCCTAAAACTTAACAATAAAAAAAAAATTAAAAAATGGAGAAAGACCTTGAATAGACATTTCACCAAAGAAGTATACAGATGGCCAACAGGCACATGAAAATATGCTTAAAGTCATTAGTCACTAGGGAAGATATAGGTACATATATATGTATAACAAAAACAAACCTACTGTCGTTGAGTCAATTCCGACTCGCAGTGACCCCATAGGGTTTCCAAGGCTGTAAATCCCTTTGAAAGCAGACTGCCACATCTTTCTCCCATGGAGCCGCTGTTGGTTTTGAACTGCTGACCTTTCAGTTAGCAATCAAGCGCTTTACCACTGCTCCGCCAGGATTCTCTGTCTCTCTGCCTCTCTCTATATATATAGCCACAAAAAAACAAAATTATTGGAAGACGTCAATGTGGAATGGATTTATTGTGAGATATTATCAATTTGTTTGTTGAAGATATGAGAAGAGTTGTCAGTTGGGGAAAGGATGCGTAAGGGAGCTACCCCAGATATGGGAGGACTGGAGTGAACACATGGATATAGAGACAGCTCATGCAGGCGCTTTAGTGAGGCAAAGGCAGGTAAGGTAGATGGGGCCGGGAAGACCCCCACATCAGAGGCTAAGTCTTCATTCAGTGCAGCTGAGCTGGGAATGGGGCACAGTGAGTGTGTTCCAGATAGATAAGAAAATAATGACCAAGGCTTTAGTGAATCGTGGTAATTAGGATGGAATGTAAAGCACTGATTGAAAAGCAGAGTTCAGCATTTTATTAAAAGAGACAAAGGATTAAAGAAGTGATATCATATCTCCAACCTAGAGAACTGTAAAGTTGGTGGTATGCCTAACTATGTATGATGGGAAAATTGGAAGTGAAAAATGAGGAGCATCTATATGTGATAACAACTTCATAGTCACAGTGGGCCATGTGACTATGGCCATGTAAATGTACTCTTCAAGAGTGAGAAATATTTGTTTTGAAAACAAACTTCTTTGAGGCTAGAAAGAAATTTCAAAAGTCATATATGATGAAATAATATTTTTCATGGATGGAGAGAGTACTGTGGTAGAATGTGCTTTGATTTTGTACACATATTCAATTTTTATTTTATTTATTTATTTTGCCCTATCATTCATGTGTCTGACCCCTGGCACGTATTTCCAAAATAATTGATGTATTTGGGATACAAAGGGAAAAGCTATCTGATCAACATTGTCTTCTAAAGTTCTAAGCCATGCCTTTTTTTTTCTTCTTGAAAATTACCAGATAAATCAAGAAAAGGACCATGATTATAATCAGAGGGCTCTAAAGGGCCATTTCCTTTAACCCTACAACAAGTATTAGCTTGCTCTGATTATAAGATAAAATATGTAATTGGCCAGTTGTCATTTTTTGAGAAAATTTAAAGCAATAACCTGTTACCCTAAAATACTCTTTAGGGACAATTTAGAGGTGTTTACTGGCAGTTTATGTTTGAAATTGGAATTTTTATATTGGAGATGTAAAACTGAAAGTACTTAGACTTTTAAAATTATTGTCTATGTTTCTTAGTGATATATCTATATTAAAACAAAAGATTCTCCCTTCATTTTGAAACCTTGGACCTAATAGAACTTTTCCTTAATGTGATCATTGAAGTTTTCTATTAAAGTTAGAAGCACTTCATTTTCAGCATATAGGTTTTTTTTTCCACCCTCATGTTGGGAGCTACAAAGAAAAGCCATAATATTGAAATATGATATCAGTATTGTTGACTAAAATTTTTATTCTTAACATTGGACTTACTTAGAAAATAGAATATAATCTGAATACTTTTGTTTTCTTTTAGGTCTTCGGATAACTGTGCTTCTGACATCCTTCCTCATGGTTTTGGGAACTGGTCTAAGATGCATACCTATATCAGGCTTAATGCTTAAAAGAAGGTAAATCCTATAAATAACTCTAAAAATTCTTCCCATGTTTTTCTTTTTTTGTTATGAGTATATTATGTGTGTTTGGTTAAAGCTTTTAGTGGACAGTTCCACTTTTAAGAGAATGAATTAAAACAAAAACAAAAACACACCCATTGCCGTTCAGTTGATTCCAACTCATAGCGACCCTATAGGACAGAGTAGAACTGCCCCATAGGGTTTCCAAGGAGTGGCTGGTGGATTTGAACTGCCCATCTTTTGGTTAGCATTCAAGCTCTTAACCACTGTGCCACGAGGGTCATATTGAGAGAAGCACTTTTTTTTTCCCCTACATGATGATTAATTCAGGGGACATTTGTTAGATATCATATACAAGACACTATAGTTAGCTATTGTAGAAATAAAAACAAAACAGGTTAATCTGCATGCTATCCAGGAGCTGCAATAACTGTGGGAAAATAATAGTATAACATAAGGAAGAATACTGTAGTTAATGCCATAAGCCCAAAACCAGACCCACTGCTGTCAAGTCCATTCCAACTCCTCATGACCCTATAGGACAGGGTAGAACTGCACCAAAGGGTTTCCAGGGCTGTAATGTTACAGAAGCAGACTGCCACATCTTTCTCTCACAGAGTTGCTGGTGGGTTCAAACCGCTGACCTTTCAGTTAGCAACTGAGCACTTAATCACTCTGCCACCAGATCTCCTTAGTTAATGCCATAGAAGCGGTATAAAATTGCCCCGAGACTGAGATAAGTTTTGGCTGAGGTTATCAACAAGAAGAGTTCTTTCTCGAAGGAAGTGGTAAATAAACTAGGCATTGAAGGATGTGTAGAATTTTGGTAAGTGTAGTTAGGGCAAGGATATTCCAGGTTGGGAGAACAGCAGGCATGAAGGCATGGAAGCAGGTAAGCTCAGGCCCCTTCTGGGATGGGCAGGTAGTTTCTCATTTATGTACAGCAGTATTTCTGTGACTGGGGTTCATGGGTTTATTCTCATGGGGTATGAAGTATATGAAGACTTTAAAATTTTGTTTTCATGTTGGTTGTAATAGTCAAAATTATTTTACCAGTAATAATCTACAATTAAAAGACATTTTTATTGACCAATACCTCAATTCTTAAATTAGCGTTTGTCAGACTGGAGTCCTTGGATGTGACCTTGAGAGTCACTGAGAAATTTTCTTCCTTTAAGCAAAGCCCATAAATTAATCAAGTTTAGAAGATACTGGTCTACAGAATAAGGCATAAGAATGGGATATAAAGAAATGAAGTTAGAAAAGGGTATCCTGATTAGGACTAATCTTGATACCATCCTGAAGAATTGCATTTTCCTCACGAGGCAGTTGGGAGCCACTTAGGTTTTAATCAGAGCAGTAATAGGATCAGACCTGTGTTAGGTAACTACTGATGTGAGAGGTATGTAGGATTGATTATGGTGGGTAGAGACTGCTGCCAGGAGACCAGGAAGGATGCCCTGAGAGCCCAAGCTGGAGTCGTTCTTTTGTTTGTTCATTTCAGTTCATTCATTCGACAAAATTTACTGAGCTCCTGCTATGGGCAAAGCTCTCTTCTGGGCATTGGGAATACAGCAGATGAAAATCCCTATCTCTTGGAGTTTACATTCCAGTCAGGGAGACTGATAATAACTAGATAAATAAGTCAAATATATCCTATGTTAGATAGTGATAACTCTTGTGGAAAAAAAATAAAATAGGGAAAAAAGATGTGAAATGTTGGGAGGAAGGATGGTGAAATTTCCAAAAGAAAGACCAGGGAAAACCTTACAGAAAAATAAGCTTTTTGAGTAAAGACTTGAAGGAAGTAATGGACAATCAATACCTAGGGGACAAGCATTCGGCAGAGAGAGCAGCAAGTGTAAAGGGCAGAAGGGAGGAGACACCTGGAAGGGAGCCTGGTATGGCTGGAGCTGAGAGAGTGAGTTTCCGGGATGGGTGGTAAGAAATGAGATCAGAGCAATTAGGGGAGATAGTGGGAGTATGGGACCAGATTCTTTAAGAGCTTGTCAGCTGCTGTGGGGACTTCAGCTTTTTCCCGAGCTAGGAAATCATTGGAGGTTTAGCTGAGGAGTGACATAATCACAGGCTGCTATCTTTTTTTTTTTAATTTTTTAAAATTGTACTTTAGATGAGGGTTTACAGAACAAATAGTTTCTCATTAAACAGTCAGTACACATATTGTTTTATGACATTGGTTAACAACTCCACAACATGTCAACACTCTCCCTTCTCAACCTTGAGGACCTTTTTTTTGGTGAAAATATACATAGCCAAAGTTACACCATTTCGAAAGTTTCTACATGTACAATTCATTGACATCGATTACATTCTTCCAGTTGTGCTGCTATTCTCACTATCCTTTTCCAAATTATTCCATTACCATTATCTTCAACTCACTGTCCCCTAGGCTTCCCATCAAACCTTTTGAGTTGCTGTTGTCAGTTTGATCTCACATAGACAAATTTTTTTTTTGTACCTTAGATAAAGGTTTGCAGAACAAATAGTTTCTCATTAAACAGTTAGTACACATATTGCCCTATGACAATGGTTAACAACCCCACAACATGTCAACACTGTCCCCTCTCAACCTTGGGTTCCCTATAACCAGCTTTCCTGTCGCCTCCTGCCTTCTAGTCCTTGTCCCTGGACTGCTCTGCCTCATTAGTCCTGTTTTGTTTTATGAGGCTGTCCAATCCCTGGCTGAATGATGAACTTCATGAGGGGCTTCACCACTGAGCTAAAACGGTGTCCGGGGGCCATACTCTCGGGGTTTATCCAGTCTGTCAGGCCAGTAAATCTGGTCTTTTTTTTTCTGAGTTACAATTCTGTTCTATATCCTTTTCCAGCTCTGTTCAGGACCCTCTATTGTGATCCTGGTCAGAGCAGTCAGTGGTGGTAGCCGGGCACCATCTAGCTGTACTGGACTCAGTCTGGTGGAGGCCTTGGTAGCTGTGGTCCATTAGTCCTTTGGACTAATCTTTTCCTTATATCCTGTTCTCTTCATTCTCCCTTGCTCCTGAAGGGGTGAGACCAGTGGAGTATCTTAGATGGCTGCTCACAGGCTTTTAAGACCCCAGATGCTACTCACCAAGGTAGAATGTAGAACATTGTCTTTATAAACTGTGTTATGCAAATTGATCTGGATGTTCTCCGAGACCATGGTACCCACAACAGGCTGCTATCTTGAGAACAGATTGACACTGGAGGTCAGGTTAGACCAGTTTGGAAATTAGAACAATAATTCAGGTGAGATGTTTGTGGCTTGGGCCAAGATGGTGGCAGTGGTAGTGGTGGTGGTGTTGTTAGGTGCCGTCGAGTTGGTTCCAACTTATAGTGACCCTATTTACAACAGAACAAAACACTTCCTGGTCCTTCACCATCCTCAGGATTGTTGTTATCCTTGAGCCTATCGTTGCAGCACTGTGTCAGTCTATCTTGTTGAGGCTCTTCCTCTTTTTCGCTGACCCCCTACTTTACCAAGCATGATGTCCTTCTCTAGGGACCAGTCCTTTCTGATAACATGTCCAAAGTATGTGAGATGTAGGCTCACCATCCTTGCTTTTAAGGAGCATTCTGGCTGCATTTCTTCCAAGACAGATTTGTTTGTTCTTTTGGCAGTCCACGGTATATTCAATGTTCTTTGCCAACACCATGATTCAAAGGTGTCAGTTCTTCTGCGATCCTCCTTATTCATTGTCCAGCTTTCACATGCGTATGAAACAATTGAAAAAACCATGGCGTGGGTCAGGCGCACCTTAGTCTTCAAGGTGACATCTTTGCTTTTTAACACTTTAAAAAGGTCTTTTACAGCAGATTTGACCAATGCAATGCATTTTTTGATTTCTTAACTGCTGCTTCCATGAGTGTTGATTGTGGATCCAAGTAAAATGAAATCCTTGACAACTTCAATCTTTCGTCCATTTATCATGATGTTGCTTACTGGTCCGGTTGTGAGGATTTTGGTTTTCTTTATGTTGAGGTATAATCCATACTGAAGGCTGTGGTCTTTGATCTTCATCAGTGAGTGCTTGAAGTCCTCTTCACTTTCAACAAGCAAGGTTGTATCATCTGCATAACGCAAGTTTTTAATGAGTATTCCTCCAGTCCTGATGCCCTGTTCTTCATGTAGTCCAGCTTCTCGGAATAATTTCTCAGCATACAGATCAAATACATATGGTGAAAGGATACAACCCTGATGCACACCTTTCCTGACTTTAAACCGTGCAATATTCCCTTGTTCTGTTTGAACAACTGCCTCTTGATCTATGTACAGGTTCCTCATGAGCACAATTAAGTATTCTAGGATTCTCATTCATCGTAATGTTATCCATAATTTATTATGATCCACACAGTTGAATGCCTTTACATGTTCAATAAAACACAGGTAAACATCTTTCTGGTATTCTCTGCTTTCATCCGGGGTCCATCTGACATCAGCAATGATATCCCTCGTTCCACATCCTCTTCTGAATCCAGTTTAAGGCTAACAGAACTAGGGAACACAAGAGAGGGAGGAGTGGATTTTATGAAGAAGATATTGACTTTGGTTTGGAATAGAATTTTACAGTTTAACAATAAATGCTGTTCATTTTTAAAACACGTTCTCTTTCCAGAAAATTTAGGGTATAAGTATTTTGTATCTTAAAAGGAAGGTAGTGATTCAGGGAGGCGGGGCCAAGACGACAGAGTAGTCAGACGTTTCCTATGGTCCCTCTTGCAACAAAGACCCGAAAAAACAAGTGAATCGATTGTATATGACAGTCTAGGAGCCCTGAACATCACATGCAAAGTTGAGGAATCGGACTGAGTAGCAGGGGGAGGGAGAGATTGTTCAGAAGCAGCGAGGAGTTGCCAGACCTGACCTGGCAGGAACTGGAGCCTGTTAGCCTGGATCAACTCAGGGGTGAGCGGTGAGGCAAGCAGTGGCACTTGGGAGGTGTTTTCCACATCGGGAGAGACCCAGCGGCACAGAGTCTACTCGGCCATCCAGAACCAGTGAGAAGCAGCCCTCGACTGGTGAAAGATAAGTATTTGTGTCTGGACTACCGCGCAGATCAAAAACATCCCCTTTAGAGAGAAACTTCTCTGCCTTTTACCTCCCTGCTCCCTGCTCTGCACTGGGTTCAGGATGGCTTCAGCGATTGCCAAGTCTCCTGGGCTGGAAGTAGGACCTGTTATGCACCTTGAGCCATTCTGCCAGCTCCCCTAAGCCAGGAACTCAGGGTAGGCACAGATCCTTTGCCTAGGCACAGGCATAAGGAATCCACAAACTTTGAGTGCCTTTCCCCCTGCATAGACCTGTGTGGGCCCATTTCAACAACACAGGCCCTCATTACCATGGTATAACAGGGTATATACCTGAAGTCTAACTTCAGCTGTTTCAGCTGTGAAGTGGCAGGTTCTTGACATTTGACACTGCTCTGCCCATTAAGCAGTGTCTTCACCTACCCACATCAGGGGCCTGAGGACTGGTGACTCCACCTACACCACCTGCAATAGGGGCCCAAGAAGAAGAGGTGCCCCCAGTCCTTATAGCCGGCAGCATTGGGTGCTCATAGTACAACTACAAAACCCACCCGCTTACATGCTCTAGGGAACAGGGACATGCTTTCTTCCTATACATTTAGGGGTGGCTGTCGGCTCCCTGCCTTGCTCAGTGTGTTTCCCTCTGCTGCAGCCAGATGCCTGTGCCTCACCAATCACCCGTGCCTGTCTAGGACTGTAGGTGAGAGCGTGCATCACACACTTGGTGGCTGACTACCTGGACACCTGAGCTGAATCTGTACAGGAGGAGTGGATGGAATCCTGGGCTCACATATGTAGTGGCTGGCGTGGCCACCTGGTGGCAGGACGTTGAAGCTTCAGGGGCGCCAGTGATTGGGCTAGCTCACACAAGCAGCCTATTTGAGCATATAAAAACAAAACAAAACAAGAAGCTAGGACACAGTAAGCAAACATAAAATAAATAAATATAATAACACTCATGGCTCAGAGACAACAGTCAATATCAAACCACATAAAGAGGGAGACCATGATGGCTTCAGAAAGCTCCTAAAATAAAGAATCTAAAAATTTTCTAGAGAAAGAAAATTTCTTGGAATTACCAGAGGCAGAATACAAAAGATTAATATATGGAACTCTTCAGGAGATCAGGAAGGAAATTAGGTAACACGTAGAACGTGCAATAGAGGAACTTAAAAAGATTAGAGAAGAGCATAATGACAAATTTAACAGGCTGCAAGAATCCATAGAGACACAGCAGTCAGAAATCCAGAAGATTAACAATAAAAGATCAGAATTAGACAACTCAATAGAAAGTCATAGGAGCAGAATTGAGGCAATGGAAGTCAGAATTAGTGAGATTGAAGATAAAGTACTTGACACCAACTTATTTGAGGGAAAAGTCAGATAAAAGTTTTTAAAAAATGAAGAAACCCTAAGAATTATGTGGGATTCTATCAAGAGAAATAACCTACAAGTGATTGGAGTACCATAAAAGGGGGGATAACAGAAAACACAGAAAGAATTTTTGAAGATTTGTTGGCAGAAAACTTTCCTGATATTGTGAAAGATGAGAAGATACCTATCCAAGCTGCTCATCGAACCCCACGTAATGTAGATCCCAAAAGAAAGTCACCAAGACATATTATAATCAAACTTGCCAAAACCAAAGATAAAGAGAGAATTTTAAGAGTGGCTAGGGATAAACAAAAAGTCATCTACAAAGGAGACTCAATAAGACTGAGCTCAGACTACTCAGCAGAAACCCTGCAGGCAAGAAGGCAATGGTATAGCATATATAAAGCCTTGTAGGAGGAAAACTGCCAGCCAAGAATTATATATCCAGCAAAACTGCCTCTCAAACATGATGGCAAAATTAGAGCATTTCCATATAAACAGAAGTTTAGGGAATTTGCAAAAACCAAACCAAAATTACAAGAAATACTAAAGGGAGTCCTCTGGTTAGAAAATTAATAACATCAGATCACAACCCAAGACTAGAACATAGAACAGAGCAACCAGATACCAACCCAAATAGGGAAGTCACAAAAATAAAGCTAAAACACCGAAAATAGGGAAACAGAGACGTCAATATGTAAAAGATGAAAACATAAAACAAAAATAAAAAATGTAGACAAAGATTTTTCATATGGAGAGGAAGTCAAGGTGATATAAAGAAATAAAAGACTGCTTTAAACTTAGAAAAATAAGGGTAAATAGTAAGGTAACAACAAAGGAAACTAACAATCCTACATGTCAAAATAAAACACTAGAAAAATATGAAGACTCAGCAAACACAAAATCAAGAACAATGAAAAAGATGAAAAGAAAATACATAAAAACAACTCAGCTCAGAAAATTAAGGGGAACAAATAAACTGTGAACAACACACACAAAAAGGCATCAAAATGACAGCAGTAAACTGATACCTATCAATAATTGCTTTGAATGTAAACGGACTAAATGCACCAATAAAGAGACAGACAATGACAGATTGAATAAAAAAACACAATCCATCTATATGCTGCCTACAAGAGACACACCTTAGACTTAAAGACACAAACAAACTAAAACTCAAAGGATGGATGGAAAAAACCAACAAACAAGTAAACAATACTCAACAAAGAGCAGGAGTGGCAATATTAATCTCTGATAAAAGAGACTTTAAAGTAAAATCCGGCATAAAGGATAAGGAAGGACACTATATAACGATTAAAGGGTCAATACACCAGGAGGACATAACTATAATAAATATTTACGCACCCAACAACAGGGCTGTATAATACATAAAACAAACTCTAACAGCATTGAAAAGAGAGATAGACAGCTCCACAATAGTAGTAGGAGACTTCAACACACCACTTTTGGTGAAGGACAGAACATCCAGAAAGAAGTTCAACAAAGACATGGAAGAGCTAAATGCTACAATCTACCAACTTGATCTCATAGAAATATATCAAACACTCCACCCAACAGCACCCAAGTAGACTTTCTTTTCCAATGCACATGGAACATTCTCCAGAATAGACCACATATTAGGCCATAAAGCAAGCCTTAACAAAATCCAAAGCATCGAAATATGACAAAGCATCTTTTCTGACCATAAAGCCATAAAAGTAGAAATCAGTAACAGAAAAAGCAAGGAAAAAAAATCAAACACATGGAAACTGAACAATACCTTGCTCAAAACTACTCAGTTATAGAAGAAATTAAGGATGGAATAAATTCATAGAATCAAATGAGACTGAAAAAACATCCTACCGGAACCTTTGGGACACAGAAAAAGCAGTGCTTAGAGGTCAGTTTATAGCAATAAATGCACACGTCCAAAAAGAAGAAAGGGCCAAAATCAAAACATTAACCACAACTTGAGCAAGTAGAAAGAGAGCAGCCAAAGAAGCCCTTGGGTGCCAGAAGAAAGGAAATAATAAGAATTAGAGTAGAATTAAACAAAATAGAGAATAGAAAAACAATTGAAAGAGTTAATGAGACCAAAATCTGGTTCTTTGAAAAGATTGACAAAATTGATAAACCATTGGCCAAACTGACAAGAGAAAAACAGGAGAGAAAGCAAATAACCTGTATAAGAAATGAGATGGGTGATTATCACAACAGACCCAACTGAAATTGAAAGAATCGTTAACAGAATACTATGAAAAATTATACTGTAACAAATTTGAAAACCTAGAGAAAATGGACAAATTTCTAGAAACTCACTACCTACCTAAACTAACACAGAGGTAGAACAACTAAATAAACCGATAACAAAAGAAGAGATTGAAAACGTAATAAAAAAATTCCCAACAAAAAAAGAAAGCCCTGGCCCAGACGGCTTCACTAGAGAATTCTACCAAACTTTCAGAGAAGAGTTAACACCACTATTACTAAAGGTATTTCAGAGCATAGAAAAGGATGGAATACTCCCAAACTCATTCTCTGAAGCCAACATAAGTCTGATACCAAAACCAGGTAAAGACACCACAAAAAAAAATTACAGACCAATACCCCTCATGAACATTGACGCAAAAATCCTCAACAGGCTTAATACGTTGTGGGGTTGTTAACCAATGTCAAAAAAAACAACATGTGTACTACTATTTCATGAGAAACTATTTGCTCTGTAAGCTTTCACCTGAAGTACAATAAAATATATATATAAAAAAAATAAAAAATAAAAAAAAATCCTCAACAAAATTCTAGCGAATAGAATTCAGGAACATACCGAAAAAAGTAATTCACTATGATCAAGTGGGATTAATACCAGGTGTGCAGGGATGGTTCAACATTAGAAAAAAAATCAATGTAATCCATCACATTAATAAAAGACAAGAACCACATGATCTTATCAATTGATGCAGAAAAGGCATTTGACAAAGTCCAACACCCATTCATAATAAAAACTCTCAACAAAATAAGAATAATTAAGGACATTTATACAAAGCCAACAGCCAGCATCATCCTAAATGGAGAGACTTTGAAAGCATTCTCCTTGAGAACAAGAACCAGACAAGGCTGCCCTTTATCACCACTCTTATTCAACATTGGGCTGGAGGTCCTAGCCAGAGAAGTTAGGCTACAAAAAGAAATAAAGGGCATCCAGATTGGTAAGGAAGAAGTGAAAGTATCTCTTTTTGCAGATGATATGATCTTATACACAGAAAACTCCAAAGGTTCCACAAGAAAACTACTGGAACTAATAGAAGATTTCAGCAAAGTTTCAGGATACAAGATAAACATGCAAAAATCAGTTGGATTCCTTTACACCAACAAAGAGAACTTCGAAGAGGAAATTCCCAAATCAATACCATTTATAATAGCCCCCAAGAAGATAAAATATTTAGGAGTAAATCTAACCAGAGATGTAAAAGACCTATACAATGAAAACTGCAGGATACTACTGCAAGAAACGAAAAGAGATCTTCATAAGTGGAAAAACGTACCTTGCTCATGGATAGGAAGACTTGACATTGTGAAATGTCAGTTCTACCCAAAGTGATCTACAGATTCAAGGCAATCCTGATCCAAATTCCAATGACATTTGTTAATGAGATGGAGAAACAAATCACCAACTTCATATGGAAAGGGAAGAGGCCCCAGATAAGTAAAGCATTACTCAAGAAGAACAAAATGGGAGGCCTCACACTACCTGATTTTAGAACCTGTTATACTGCCTTGGTAGTCAAAACAGCCTGGTACTGGTACAACGACAGGTGCATAGATCAATAGAACAGAATTGAGAATCCAGACATAACTTCATCCACCTATGAGCAGATGATATTTGACAAAGGCCTAAAGTCTGTTAATTGGGTAAAAGACTGTCTCTTTAACAAATGGTGCCGGCATAGCTGGATATCCATCTGCAAACAACTGAAACAAGACCCATACCTCACACCATGTACAAAAACTAACTCAAAATGAATCAAATACCTAAATATAAAATCAAAAACGATAAAGATCATGGAAGAAAAAATAAGGACAACTCTAGGAGCCATACTACATGGCATAAACAGAATACGAACCATAAGTAACAATGCACAAGCACCAGACAAGAGAATAGATAACTGGGAGCTACTAAAAATCAAACACTTATTCTCATCAAAAGAGTTCACCAGAAGAGTCAAAAGATGACCTACAGACTGGGGTAATATTTTTGGCTACAAGAAATCCCATCAGCATCTAATCTCTAAAATCTACAAAATACTGCAAAATCTCAACAACAAAAAGACAAATAACTCGGTTAAAAATGGGCAAAGGATATGAACAGGCACTTCGCCAAAGAAGACATTCAGGCAGCTAACAGACACATGAAGAAATGTTCATGATCATTAGCCATTAGATAAATGCAAATCAAAACTACAGGGAGATACCATCTCACCGCAACAAGGCTAGCATTAATCCAAAAAGCACAAACTAATAAATGCTGGAGAGGTTTTGGAGAGACTGGAACACTTATGCACTGTTGGGAATGTAAAGTGGTAGAACCACTTTGAAAATTGATTTGGCGCTTCCTTAAAAAGCTAGAAATAGAAGTACCATACGATCCAGCAATCCTGCTCCTTGGAATATATCCTGGAGAAATAAGACGCATCCCACGAATAGATATATGCAGACCCATGTTCATTGCAGCACTGTTCACAATAGCAAAAAGATGGAAACAACCTGGTGTCTATCAACAGATGAATGGATAAAAAATTATGGTATATTCACACAGTGGAATACTACACAATGATAAAGAACAATGATGAAGCTGTGAAACATAACATGGAAGAATTTGGAGGTCATTATGCTGAGTGAATTTAGTCAGTCACAGAAGGACAAATATTGTATAAGACCACTATTATAAGAACTCAAGAGAAGGTTTAAACACAGAAGAAAACATTCTTTGATGGTTACGAGGGTTGGGAGGGAGGCTGAGGCTTATTTACTAACTAGATAGTAGACAAGAATTATCTTAGGTGAAGGGAAGGACAGCATACACTACTGGGGAAGTCAGCACAACGGGACTATACCAAAGCTAAGAAGTTTCCTGAATACAGCCAAGCATTTTGGGGGACAGAGTAGCAGTTGCAGGGGTCTAGAGACCATGCTTTCAGGGGACATCTAGGTCAATTGGCGTAACGAAGTTTGTTAAGAAAGTGTTCGGCATCCTACTTTGGTGAGTGGTGTCTGGGGTCTTAAATCTAGCAAGTGGGCATCTAAGATACATCACTTGGTCCCAACCACCTGGAGTAAAGGAGGATGAAGAACACCAAAGACACAAGGAAAGTATTAGCCCAAGAGACAGAAAGGGCCGCATAGACCAGAGACTTCATCAGTCTGAGACCAGAAGAACTGGATGGTGTCCGGCTACCACCAATGACTGCCCTGACGGGGAATGCAATAGAGAGTCCCTGATGGAGCGGGGGAAGGGTGGGGTGCAGAACTCGAATTCACGTAAAAAGACCAGACTTAATGGTCTGACTGAGACTGCAGGAACACCAGAAAGCATGGCCAGCCGACTCTCTGTCAACCCAAAACTAAAACTATTCCCGAGGCCAACTCTTCAGATAAAGATTGGACTGGACTGTGGGACATAAAATGATAACTCGTGAAGAGTGTGCCTCTTAGCTCAAGTAGATAAATGAGACTAAATGGGCAGCTTCTGTCCCGAGGTGAGTTGAGAAGGCAGAGAGGGTCAGGAGCTGGTTGAATGGACATGGGAAATCGGGTGGAAAGGAGGAGTGTGCTGTCACAGTATAGGGAGAGCAAGTAGGATCACATAACAATGTATGTATACATTTTTGGATGAAATACTAACTTGCATTGTAAACTTTCACCTAAACTACAACAATAATTTTTTTTTTTAAAGGAAGATAGCAAACTCATATGGGTTACTGTGGAAAACTGGACATCATTTCCCATCTTCTGAATTAAGTTATAACAGATGAGTTTCATCATTATGTTTGAGGTGGTCTCAGTATTTCAAACATCCACATTTTTTTAAGCACAGATTTCAATATGAGCTTAAATTCAACAATGCATTCTTTAAAAATGCCTCTTAATAGTTTGTTGCTCTTCTTCTGTTCTGGGCCATCCATACTACTACTTCTCTCTTCTCTTATATCGTTTTGTATCCCTTCCAGGTATAAACTTCTAGGAATGATAGAGTTGACTCTCTGTCTTGGTGGAGAAGGGGTTATGAAAAAGAAATAGAGCACATAAAGAAATGTAAATTAAGGTAGGAGCATTAAGAAAGAAGAGTTCAGAGACTGGGTCTTTCATTAAAAGAGGGCAGAAATTAGATTTCTCAATCCTTGTCTGTTCATCTGTAAAGAACAATAGGAATATCATCCCTTTGAAATAAGGCTTCATTTTATGTTCATACAGGATTTCTTTTTAGCAGTTATTAACTGCACTCTGCAGCTATAAAATGAAAATGTTACAATTGGAATGTGTATTTTCTCCTAGCAGATTCAGTAGATAGCCACTTTTAAGCTTCAGTCTCCATCCAACACTCAGCAGGAAGGGATAGAGGCCTTTCATATGCATTTAACTAGCATTAAACGATGTAGCAGTGTGTATTTTTTGCCCCTGTTTCAGGCTTCTGACCCCGAGACTTCTGGAATGGTGGCCCTGAACCCTTGAGTTCTGTATCTCAGCTCCCTTAAGTCTCAAGACATGTGAATAGCAGCTGTCTGGCAAGCCCTTTCCTCAATCAAGGCTCTTCTTACTGCCTCCCTGTTGGTGTTCCGCCTCTGCCTCATATCAATATTTCTTTTATCTGCACAGTGCCAATGAAAATTCAGAAAATGACTGTCACTTTCTCTTATTAACATCATAGATGAATAAGGAATTTAGAATAATACAACTAAAAAAAATTTCATCTTTTAAAATCTAGAAGCAAATCATACAAAAAAATTATAGATGACATTTCTCTGTAGCAGTGGATAGCATTACTCTGTAGTGTGAAATGTGATATTGTACACCTAGTAAACAACTTAAAGACTCCTGAAAGGCAGACTTATAGTAGTAAATTATACCTGCCCTTAATCATAGGGGTATCCAGTGATTCCCATAACATACGACATATTGCCTTTCATTCAGAGTAATTTTCATTAATGTCAATAATAGGTAATATTTACTAACATGTATGAGATAGATAGTATTATGGTTCTAGTAAACATAGATTTTCCAGAAATATACTCCATTCTGAAATGCCTTGTAGCTGGCAAGATTACATTTAAAATGACCATAACAGGAGAAGATAGATTATTGAGTAAATGATTTTGTGACCAACTACTTGGCTATCTGGGAGGAAAAATGAAGAAAAAGAAGCTATATCTCTGTTTTACTACTTAAGTAAATTTCAATTGGATCAAGGATTTAAATGTAAAAGATGAACCTTAAAAATATTAGAAGAGAATGAGATTGTTTTTAATCGTCTTAAAGTGAGGAAGGCTTTCCAACTAAGACACAAATCCCAGAAACCATCAAAAAAAAAAAAAAAAAAAAGATTAATACACCTGACTATGTAAAAATTTAAAACATCTGCATGTTCAAATATACCATAAAGCAAACTCAAAAGATAAATGAAAAACTGGGAAATATTTGCAACAATAAGACAAACAGGTAATTTCCTTAGTTTAAAAGATTTCTTTCAGATCAATAAGAAAAATAATAATGACCCAGTAGGAAAATGGGCCACAGAAATAAACAAGCAATTTCAGAAACTTAAATGAAAATGATAGAAACTTAAGAAAAGATTCTCAATTTTCCATCAAAATTAAAGAAATGAAAATTAAAACAGCTATTATCTATCTCAAGGAGCCCTGGTGGGTCAATGGTTAAAGTGATCGACTGCTAACTGAAAAAGGTCAGCAGTTTGAAACTACCAACTGCTCCGCGGGAGAAAGATGTGGCAGTCTGCTTGCGTAGAGATTTTCAGCCTTGGAAACCCAGCTCGCTATGAGTTGGAATTAACTCGATGGCGGTGGGTTTGGGGTTTGGTTTATTAGCTGGCTGTGTTTGTTGGCAAAGAAGAAAAAGTATAATAATATGCTATGTTGCCTGAGGTATAGGGAAAATCAGGCACTGCTGATGTGCGAGTAGTTTGGGGCATCCTATTTGGAGCACAGTTTGCAGTATTTATCAGATTCAAGATGCACATGTCCTTTGACCCAGTATTTGCACTTTTAGAAGCTTAGCCCATGTGTATACCTCTACCAGTTTGCAAGGACAACCACGTTTATGCAGCATTGCTTGTACTAGCAGAAGGCTGGATGTAACCCAGATGCCCTCAGGAGAGGACTGGTTGTGGTGCAGTATGTGGTTGAATAGTATGCAGCTGGGAGAAGGAAGCAAAAATCCTGTAAGTGCTGATATGGAAATATCTCCAAGATGTATTGCTCAGTAGAACAATAGCACATAGTGTTTAATATGTTTCTATTGGTGTAAACAGTTAATGCACTCAACTGCTAACTGTAAGGTCTGAGGTTCAGGCCCACCCAGAGGCATCTCAGAAGAAAGTCCTGGCGATCTACTTCCAAAAAACCAGCCATTGAAAACCCCATGGAGCACAGTTCTACTCTGACATACTTGGGGTCACCATGAGTCAGAATCTACTCAATGGCAACTGAACTGGAATGGATTTAGAAAAAAGCAGATAAACAATGTCAGTATTTGGTAAGGACAATTTTTGAAAGAAACCACATTACCATTGGTTATTTCTGGGAGGGGAGCCTGAGAACTGGAAGTATGGCGTAGGGAGATTTACTTTCTATTTTATACATTTTCTTACTTTGAGTTTTGTTTTTCTTTCTTACCAAGTGTGTCTTACGCTGGGTTCTGTAGAGGACCAAAACCAGTGAAGAGTATATATAAACATACAGAGAAAGATTTATTTCAAGGAAATGGTTCATACAATTGTGGAGGCTGACAAGTCCCAAATTTTTGGGTCAGATGTCAGGCTGGAGGCTTCTCCTGATTCACATAGTTGCAGGAGCTGACGAACCCAAAATCTGCAGGTCAGGCAGCAGGCTGCAGGCTTCTCACGTCCCAAGAACCAGAGGTCAGAGGATAATGAGACAAATGCAGGATTGGAAAGAGAGTGAACTTTGCCAGAACATCCATATATACTGGATGCAAGCCACACTCCCAAGGAAACTCCCCTTCCAACTGATTGACTGCTCACATCAGATCACAAAATGAAGGATGATTTTGTGATCTGGTGTGAGCAGATCAAATGTCTGCCAAACCATGGAGAATCATGACCTAGCCAAGTTGATACATAACGTTAACTATTAGAGTCCACCCCTTGTCTGCTTGGCCCTGTACACATCTCCTTAGACTATACATAATCTCTAAATAAAGACAATTATAAAGTCATACTTGTACCTAACATGATACAACTAACATGCATACAACCGAAAACACACCAGCCTCGTTTACATCTTAAATTTTATAATGAGTAGTGGGGTAAGGAAGGGAAGAAAACAAAAATACTTATTATATATACATATCAGCATACATACAGACATAACAAAACAAGGAAGAAATACTCATAACAGTTACAGTCCTCATTTCTACAGCTGGTCACATGGTTCTAGCTGGTATTTAGAACTACCTTCTTCCACTACCCACTTCACATTCCCTTTGCACTTAGCAAGCAGCTTAGCTGGTCATGGTTCTCTGCCTGGTGGGGTGACCCAAACCTTCGTTCCTGAAGGGTCTGGGCCATTAGTAGTCATGTCGAAACTGGTTTGCTGTAGTTTTCCATTGACCTTAATCAGGACATGGTAGTACTAAGAGATGTCCTAAGTTCCATACATACTCTTCTTTACCTCCGTTATGTAATATCAATCCGATTTCCCATTGGTAATCAGAATCAATAACACCAGCCAATACAATAACTCCCTTCTTTGCCTGTCGATCCAGAGGCATGAGGAGCCCATAGTGGCCAAGTGGCATTCTTAACTTCCAGTTCAGTGGAATCAGTGTTGTGACTCCTGGTGGGAGCATTCTTCCCTTTGGAACTAAGACTTCTAGACCTGCAGAGCATAAGTTCATGGGGACAGGAAGCAAAAATTTGCAAGTGAGTCACTAGGGGTAATAATTGGTGGTGCTACTCCCATTTCCACCCCTTGATTTAGAGCATATATAGCCTGCTAGAGAACACTGCCTCAACCCTGCGAGGTATTGCCACCTAGTTGGCACCGTAATTGTCTTTGGCAGGACATTCCATTTTTCTGTCAAGCTAGCTACTTCAGGATGATGGGAAACATAGTAAGAACAAGGAATTCCATGAGCATGGGCCCATTGCCACACATCATTTGCTGTGAAGTGGGTTCATTGATCTGAGGCAATGCTGTATGGGATACCATGATGGCAGATGAAGCATTCTGTGAGTCCAAAGATGTTAGTTTTGTTAGAAGCATTGTGTGCAGGGAAGGCATATCTGTTTCCACAGTAAATATCTGTCTTAGTAAGAACAAAACACTGCCGTTTCCATGACAGAAGTGGTCCAGCGTAATCAACCTGCCACCAGGTTAGTGGCTGATCACCCTGAGGAATAGTGCCATGCTGGGGACTCAGTGTTGGTCTCTGCTGCTGGCAGATTGGGCACTCAGCAGTGGCTGTAGCCAAGCTGGCCTTGGTGAGTGGAAGTCCATGTTGTTGTTGAGCCCAGGCATAACCTCTTTCCCTGCCACCATGGCCACTTTGTGATGAGCCCATTGGGCAATGACAGGAGTAGCTAGGGAAAGAGGATGACTGGTATCCACCAAATGCATCATCCTATCCACTTGCTTGTTAAAATCTTCCTCTGCCGAGGTCACCCCTTGGTGAACATTCCTATGGAACACAAATATCGTTGCTTCTTTGGCCCATTCAGAGAGGTCTGTCCACATACCTCTTCTCCATACCTCCTTGTCACGATTTTCTAATCATTTTCCTTCCAAGTCCCTGACCATTTAGCCAAACCATTGGCCACAGCCCATGGATCAGTATAGAATCACACATCTGGCCTTTTTTCCTTCCAAGCAAAATGAACAACCAGGTGCACTGCTCTAAGTCTGCCCATTGAGAGAATTTCCCTTCACCACTGTCCTTCAGGGAGGTTCCAGAAAGGGGCTGTAGTGCTGCCACTTTCCACATACCATTAACCATCACAGTGTGCATATATTCCTTTTGATGGAAAACACTTGTTAAGTAAAATTTAAATGACCACATCAGAGCTTAAGTAATGAGAATAAGAAGAGGAAAGGCAAAGAAGTATATATAAACTTCTCCAGTGTAAAAATATAAACCTTTTATGTAAAAATGAACAATTGGTACATTTAAGAACGAAAACTCTTCTATGTAAAATATACAAGATTTAATTTCCCCTAGCTAAGTGTGTTTTATTTAAAATATGGCCCACAGACTACCTGCTTATTAAAAATACAAATTCCTGGTGCCCACCCCAGTTCTGCTGAACTAGGCTCCGGGATGAACTCCCATAATTAAAATTTTAATGAGCTCCTTTATTTAATCTTATGCTCATTTAAGTTTGAAAACTACTGTCCTAGGTACTTAGCATCGTCACTATAAATAGTAATTGATTAAGCAAATTGCACTGTTCCTGCCCATCTTAAAGTGTGACCATATATTTAATGTTTTATTTTGAAGCAGATTGAGGTGTAGCTTTATTTAATAATTGTATTTACCCTAGTTTGGCTCTTAAAACTCCAGCGGTTGAGTTTTATGACTGTATTGCTGGATAGTGGTCACATGGGTTTCAGATAAGAAAGTAGGAGAAAGTATCTCCACATGAAAAGCATTTAACAGGAAAAAGGGAGAGGGGTAGAAAAGTACGTACAATGATAATGTTTGGAAAATACTTTTATTTTTCCTTTGGTTGTTTTCTGGATATAGTTATTCTGAATCATTTCTTTCAAGGACCCACAGTGTTGTATATGAATTTTTATTTACTTTTGTTGTTGTTAAATATACAGATAGAAAAGTACATAAAACGTATATATCCAGTTTAGTGAAATAATCATAAATAGCCATGTACCCATCACCCAGGTTAGTACTCCCTGTTAGAAGCCCCTGTGTGCCCCTCCCTGATCATAGTCCCCCTCTCTACTGTATGTAATCACAATCATGACCGTATATAGGATCTGCAGAGTAGACTGAATTGAAAGTTATGAAGAATATATTCAAAGCCTATTTACTGCAAATGCCTATTCATTCTTTTATTCTGAATAAGGATTTGCATTACACTTCTTTTCTCTTACTACCAAAAGGAACAATTAAAATATTATTTTATCTACAGTAAAATGATTATAAGAACAAAATAGATCAGAAGCAGATGTTGATGATAATTTAACATATAAAAAAACTCATCATAAACCAGTAGGATTATTAGATAAACCCTGTTTTATTAAATGGGTTTCTAATGAGTGTTTGGGCAAATTGATTATCTGTTTGGAAAAAAATGTTTGCATCCTTCCTTTCCACCATGAATCAAAATATATTCCAGATGAATTGAAGATTTTCATATTTAAAATGAGACTGTTTAAGGGAAATTGAATCTTTTCCCTAAAGAGATTGCTTTTTTCCAAGCATAAAAATGTCAAAATTAAAAGGCCAACTGAGAAAAATGTGTGTTGCAAAAATGATAGTTTGTAAGTAATATGTAAATACATAATTGCTTTCAAAAATTGAATGGAAAAATGAACATACACGGCTTATTTTACAAGTGTTGGATCCCAGATGTCATCATTTGAATCCATAATTGAACAGTCAACATTTATTGACTGCCTACGTATTAGTAATGTACAGGCTAAGCTCTGTAACAAAAAGACCAAAAATACAGTCTCCATCAGATAGAAGTTGATTTTTCTCTCAGGAAACCATCCAAAAGATGGAGGGCTGTTCAAGGCAGTGAATTTATAGATGCTTTTCTCTTCTTCATGCATTCCTTTTCAAAATTTCCTACTATGCGTAAATATTACTTTTAAACTGTTTTTGTTGTGTGCCATCCAGTCAATTCCAGCTCATAGTGACCCTATAGGACAGAGTAGAACTTCCTCATAGGGTTTCATAGGCTGTAATCTTTATGGGAGCAGATCTTTTCTCCTGCAGAGCAGCTGGTAGGTTTGAACCACTGATCTTTCAGTTAGCACCTTTCAGTTACCAGCTGAGCGCTTAACCATTGCACCATCAGCACTCCTTACTAGCATTAGCTCTGTTCCACAAGGTCCTCCAGGGGACCCAAGTTCCTTCTCTATTGTTGCTCCATCATCCCTTAGGGTGATATCCTTGACCACGTGATTGAAGCTGGCTTATTATCGTGTTCCCATCCTGTTCCATAGGAAAAGGAAGGAGGATGTTCTAAGCAAGTGAGTATACCTTTAAGATGATGTTTCAGAAGTTGTATGTATCATTTCCACTCACATCCCATCAGTACTGACTTAATCACCTGGCCACACCTAGCTGCAAGAGAGATTGGGAACTGTAGTTCAGCAGCCATGTATCCAGTTAAAATGCAAGGATGATATAACTAAAGGAAGGGGGAATAGATACTGGAGGATAGTAGTGTGTGACTCTGTGTATCCATGCACTCCCCTCTCCTCATGCAGAGAACATGCATCTTTTCCAAGGAAGAGAAAACCCACAGTCCTGTCCAATTATTGCATCCAACTCAAAATCCAGAATTTCTGGATTCTGTCAGGTCTTTGTGGCTCTCTAGGAGTAACTCCTTTGATTGTTCTCTGTGACTTTTGGCTTTGTCCTCTGGGAGCCTCTTTTTTTGTCCATTATTCTCAGTGGCCGCATCTGCAGTGAATCAGTGAGCACATGCCCTTCTTCTAGGGCTTCACACCTTGTGCATTGCACTTCCTGCCTGGTGCCGATTTGGGGACCTGAGGATTGCTTTAGGGATCAAACAATCAGAAACTTTTTTACAACTGTCTTGTAGTGTCGTTAGCAATACAATTCCATCAGATATTTAGTAGGCTTCTGGTCTGTTTACATCCAGTAGGTCCATGCGAATGTAGCCACACACAGAGTTTTACTTCTGGCTATGGTTCTTAGACTTGCTGCATCTTTTTTCTTTTCTGCCTTTTGTGCTCAGTTTATCCCTGTTCCTCCAATGTAGTGGTGGCTACTTTGTTGGCATTTGAAAAAAAAATAGAGCTGGGTAGGAAAATAACACCCTTTATCTGATTTTTGCAACTAGACTGGCTCTGAAGGACAATTTTATTTCCTGCCATTTAGGATACAGAAGCAACCTAAGGCTCCAAATTCCTGGATTCTCATTAAATTGAGATTGCAACCTCAGGCAGAGAGGCGTGCTTTGCAGAGCTCTTGTCCCTTCCATCTCTGTTTACAAACCATCTGATGCTTGCCTGACTTTGTATCTGTCCCGTAGTGTCATCCTCAAAGTATAAAAGGGCTGGAAACAGAGAGTAATATTCTGATTTTTTCCAACCAGTCCCAGTTATCACAAGCAGTAGTTTACATGTGACTCCCTAGTGGTCTGTTTAATTTGGCATCTAACCATTAAGCCAGAGCCAAATATATTATGTCTTTGTGAAAGCAACATCCCAATTCTGGAGCCAGTTTTTCTATTGGGGAACAAGTTACGCTGCTATCATGAGGAGACCCCAAAAATACAATGGCTCAAACAAGGTAGGATTTATTTCTTATTTAACTATCCAGGGTTGACAAGTGGGCCAGCGCAGGTAGGCAGCTCTGCTCTCCAAGGTCATCTGGAGACCTAAGTTCCCTCTATGTTGTTGCTCCCCTGGGGAAATGACTTTGACAGTATAGTCAAAAGCTGGTTCATCGGCACTGTAGTCACGTTTCTTCCATCAGGAAGAGGGAGAGGGAGATCAGGGAGAACAGCTTTGTCTTCATGGACGTGAACTTGAAGTCCTCACACTCATCTCATTGGCCCAAACTTAGTAACAGGGTCACCACACCTAGCTGCAAGGGGGGGCTTAGAAGCATAGATTATAGCTTACCCCAACAAAAACTTGGGGTGCTCTGTAACTAAAAGGAAAAGAGAGAGAATGGACCTTGAGGGATAGTTAATTGTCTCTACCACAAGTAAATTGGCTGCGTATTTGGGGGGAAAAGATCATTTTGGATCCTCATCTCATAACATGCATCAAAATGAATGCCAGGTGAACTAAATGGTTAAATATTCAACTGAAAAACAATATATGGGAATATTGATCTGATCTCTACATGAGAAAGACATTTTTTCTAAGCATGAAGACAAAGGAAAATCATAAAGAGAAAAATTGGTAGATCTTACTACTTACAAATTGTTAAATGTTGTGCTTAAAAAATAGATCAACTGGAAAAACTATTTGTCAAAATAAGAGTAATAGCAGGTAAATAATGTACATAAATACATAAAGCACTTGTTCAAAATAAGAAAAACTAATATAGCAATAGAAAAAAAGGCCAGTAATCAAAAAAGAAATGCAAATTAAAACAAAGAGATGCCTTTTGGCTCTACCAGAAGTGGTAGGCAGAATAATGCCCCGACAAAGATGTCCATGTTCTAATCTCTGGAACCTGTGCATATATCATGTTACATGGCAAGAGGGAACCAAGGTTGGAGATGGAATTAAGGTTGCTAATCAGCTGACCTTAAAATAGGGAGATTATCCTGGGTTATCAGGTGGGCCCAATGTAATCACAAGGGTCCTTAAAAGAGAGGTAGAAGAGGAAGTCAAAAAGGTGTGATATGAGAAGAACTTGACCCACCATTGCCGGCTTTGTATATGGAGAGAGGAGGCCATGAGCCAAGGAATATGGGTGACCTCTAGAGACTGGAAAAGGCAAGGGAGGGTTCACCTCTAGAGCCTCCAGAAAGGAACATAGCCTTGCCAGTGCCTCGATTTTAGCTCAGTGAGACCCTTGTTGGATTTTTGACCCATAGAACTATAAGGTAATAAATCTGTGTTGTTTTAAGCCTCTAAGTTTGTAGTAATTTGTTACAGCAGCAACAGAAGACTAATATACCAAGTTGTGTGTGTGTGTGTGTGTGTGTGTGTGTGTGCGCGCGTGTGTGCATGTGTGTCTGTAGTAGTAATACTCAATGTTGGTGAAGCAGGCACTGACAAGCCTACTGCTGGGAAGATAACTACAAACCCTGCTGAAAAACAAATTTGTGAGTATGTTTCATAAGGCCTAAACTTTCATACTCTTTGACTTATTGACCCTGAAGAAATAATTTGGAAAACAGCAAATACTTACATTAAGGATTGTCATAACATCTTATTAATTGTCATGGTTTGAATTATGTCCCCCCAAAAAAGTGTGTATCAGTTCGGCTAGGCCATGATTCCTGGTACTGTGTGATTTTCCCGTATGTTGTAAACCTGCCTCTATGATGTTAATGAGGGAGGATGGGTGGCAGTTGTGTTAGTAAGGCAGGACCGGATCTATAAGACTGGATTGTGTCCTGAGGCAATCTCTTGAGATATAAAAGACAGAAGTGAGCAGAGAGACAGGGGGACCTCATACCATCAAGAAAGCAGTGCCGGGAGCAGAGCACATCCTTTGGACCGGGGTCCCTGCGCAGAGAAGCTCCTAGTCTGGGGGAACACCGAAGAGAAGGCTGACAGAGAGGAAAAGCCTTCCCCTGGATCTGACACCCTGAAATTGAACTTTTAGCCTACTTTTGACTGTGAGGAAATAAACTTCTCTTCATTCAAACCATCCACTTGTGGTATTTCTATTATAGCAGTACTAGATGACTAAGACATTAATATTAGCAAACAAGTTCTTGGAAACAACTTAAACATCTAACATTAGGGAAATGTTAAATGAGGTTTTACATCTATATAATAGAATATCAGGAAGCCATTAATGACTATTATAAAGAGTCTTTAATGAAATGAGAAGATGCTCATGATAGGCTGTAAAGTTAAAAAGATTTAGTGTGTAAAATTGTATAGTCAATATGATACCTGGGATTACCTGTGCTTATGTATTGCTTGAGAGAGAGATGCACTTCAAAAAAAAAAAAGACTGAAAAAAATCAAAATATTAGTGGTGGTTGTCTGAATTGAGGTAGTGAATTTTTGTATGATTTTTTTCTTCTTTATGCATTTTTTTTCAAAATTTCCTATTATGCATATATATTACTTTTAAACTGTTGGTTGTTGTTGTCACTGAGTCAATTCCAACTCATAGTGACCCTATATAACAGAGTAGAACTGCCTTACAGGGTTTCCTAGACTGTAATCTTTACAAGAACAGATCGGCAGGTCTTTCTCCCACAGAGCAGCTGGTGGGTTCGAACCACCGACCTTTTGATTAGCAGCAGAGCACTTAACCATTGTGCCACTAGGGCACCTTACTAACAGGATAAATTAAAAGTTATGAGACAAGACAAAATAGTTATGAGACAGAATGGGGGGAGGTAGACATCTCAAAGACCACAACTAAGTCCATTTTTCCCCTCTGCCTTAGAGGCAGATCATTGTATTTGACCCTAGTAAATAAAAATCCTATGAGAGCAGATAAACTATTGTTATAGAAATTGATACAGAGAATAAGTGATTTACCAAAGATTAATAAATATAGCTAAGACTAGAAGCTGAGTCTTCTGATATCTAATCAGTATTCTTTCTACTGTGTTTTTTATGTACTTTCTATAACTTGGACCTGAGAAGTATTACTGTAAGCTTCTTTAGGGCCAAGACTATAATACTCATCTTTATCATCCCTTTAGCGTCTAGGGGCAGATGCCTTGCCCATGCCATAGTAGATATGCAATAGATATTTTTTTAATTGAATCATCACTGGCCAAAATTATTAAATGATACAAAAGTGAAATAAAGTTTTATGAAAGTAAACTGAGGTTATGATAACAAAGTCTTCTTCCCTTCCCACCATCATCTCTTTGTTTCTCCTTTCCTAACTTCCTTTTTCCTGTAATTAATTCATAACATCTGAACCTTTTTATTGGGTCTGTCTTTTATTTTTATTGCTCTGCCTTTTCTTGGGCTAAATAAAGGACAACGATCTCTAGCACTTTTGCCATTTTCAACACCCAAAAAATCCTGTAACAAGTGAGTTTCTTCTGATGTGGGATCATCAGGAATTGAGAGAAAGTTTGTGAACTGCTGGAAAATTGAGTCTTAGAGATAAGTATTTTTATGGATTCTAAATTATTTCACATTAAAAATACATAGGATTTAAGTTAAGAATTATGGACTTACACTGAGGAAATATTGGCTAAGTTTCTAAAAGGCCTACATTCTAATGTTACCAACAGTGCTAATTATATTAAACTGGAAATTTATGAAGTAGGACTATACACAGAATAAAAATATGCCTTTGGATCTGAGAACCTTAGAGTATGTTAATAATCAATGACTTTTTATTATTACTACTACTTTTTTTTTTAAATAGAGAACCTTCACAATGACACCATGTAGACGAGTTGAGATTTGTAGACTGATGAAATCGGTACTAATTTTGATTTCTAGTCCTGTCTCAGCCATTGGCTAAGTTACATGACTTTGGAGCTCCCCCCAGTACTTTTTTGGAGAAAGCAAAGTTATAAAATTATCAATTTGATTTTAAATATGTTATTAACGTATCTGGAACTCAATTCTTATATCTATAAAATGAAGGGGATGGTTATCTAGATGAGGTCTGAAGTCCCTTTTAGCTATAAAAATTCTAATTCTAAAATGTCATATTACTGTAAGTAAAAATAATATAGAAATCATAGGTATTTGTTCCAGGATGTCAAAAAGCAAAAGGTTAGGATATCAGAATATCAGTAAATGCAAGCTAAAATGTCAAGTATATTAGAAAACATGAACTATAGATCTTCAGCTTGAACTTTAGCTGCTGACATTTGTTTGAAAGGCTGTAGGACATTGAGTAACATGAAAACGAATGCAGCTGTGCACAAATGACGTCCCATGTTCCACTGCAAGCCTCATGCTCTCTGCCAGCAGGGACACTAATTGAGGGCCAGGAGGTGCACAGGGCACCAGCAGGACTTGGCAGCCCTTGCCTAAGCCTGTAGCAGGCGAGCAAGCTCAGCAGTCCTTACACTAGTGGGCAGTACTTGGTCTTCTCTACCATCCCAGTTCTACTAGAGAAACATCCCAGATGCTGGAGAACCTCCTGTATCTTTAAACTAGACTTCCTTTCAGCCTACTAGGGAAATTCTCCTATCTCTCATCCATTTTTCCACCTAGATGGGATGAACAAGGCCCCATAGGTAGGCAGAAGCTAGGTAAGAGGAAAAAGAAAAAAGACCTTAGGGAGAAGGGAAGAAAAGGGAGTTGAAACAGGAAAATGAAAAAGAGAGGGAGTTAAAGAGTGAATGACAGGAACTCAACAGCTCTCTCTCATTTTCATCTACAAAAGTGCAGGAGACGTGCAATCCCCGACCTCTGAATATACCCCGACCTTCACCAGGCATGAATTTTCAGATAAGGAAATAAGAGCTAGCTAGTTCACATGAATTAACTAGCAGACCTCTGGAGAGCTCCCTTTCTGCTACAGAGTTTATTGCAGAGGAGATTAAACTACCATCTCACACTACTAATTTCTGCCTGTCTCCCTACCCCCAAAAATTACCTCTTCGTGCTATTAACTTCTTCCCATCTCTTCCGTGAACTACCTCCTCACACTATTAACTTCTGCCTGTCCCCCTAAAAAACTATCTACTTTCACTATTAACTTCTGCCTGTCTCCCATACAAAACTACCTCCTCACACTATTCTGTCCATCCCTTCCACCCCTAAGGCCACTGTGCTTGAGACACTAATGTCAAGTTGGTGTTGCTTTTAACACCTTCCATGTCTTTTTTTTTTTTTTTTTTTGCAGTTTTATATCTTTACTTGAGAACCAGCTGTTCTCATCCTCACTGACTGTAGGTGTTTGAAAGTGGTGACAGGTACATCGGTAACCAATGTGTAGAGCTTGTTTGGTGAATTTTCATGCTTATTACATTTTCTGGACAACCATACATGGATACAGTATGGGACATTCCTTATTCCTTTGGCCCAGACAGCTTTGTTGAGCCTGGTGTCACTGTGCACATCTGGTGTTCCTATCTCCTTGAGTGCCCAAGGGGTACGCTTCTTAAAGCCCACTCCACGAATGCACTTGGGAATGTTGATGGTGCCCTCTCGGGCTACCACTTCATTGACAGCAGAACAACCCTTCTTCTTTTCTCCATCCTTCTTTTCTTTTACATTTGGAGGCCAGGATTTTTCAAGAAAAACATACCTTTAGTTTGGTGTTACAGTTAAATGGGAAAATTCGTTTTTATATGTAAAACTGATTTTTATACTTAAATATATTTGTATAGGCAAATTGATTTCATAAATTGAGATAAGCTGATAATAGATGATAGAAAATGTCAGGCAAACATGAAAATCTGAGTATTACAGATTAGTGTTACATAATAATAATACTAATTATTATTATTATTAGATTATTAGTGTCCATGATGTGCACTACAACAGTAGTGCTCATGACCAGTTGTACTATTGATACCTGCCAAGCCCTGAGGTACTCTGGAATGCAAGTGGAGAAGGAGCAGGCCTAAGTTCTAAAAGATGCCGGGAAGAATGGGAATGGGTTTCCCTGCCAGGCTTCTCATGAATTCAGACAGTAGTCCCAAGATCCCATAGGCCCCAGTTCTCCCACTAAGCTCATTTGTGAGAGTTGTGTATGTGTGTGTGTATGTGTGACTTTTAATGCAAGAAGCACTTCAATATTGAATAATATTTAAACACCAAACCTGATTGTTTGAATTCCTGAGATGATTTTTCTCTCTGGTGCATTGTATGTTCTAGATTGGACCCCTAAGTTTAGTGACCTTTAGAGTAAGAGCCCATCAAAAATGTCCCTCAGACTATAGCTGTTTTGGATCTCAGTGACAAACAATAATTTATGAATGGATACATAGGTATATAGGTATGCTAAAGAGGTGTGGGAAGATGTAAGGGAGCACACTCACCTGCAGATACAAGTTTGGTTGTAGATATTTCTACATACGTAATTGTAGATGCTGCGTGTATATTAGTATAGACAATAGAGCACACAAGGGGCACAGTCAGGGAAACCTCTTAGACGTAACCAGACACCTTGTGGGATGAAGTTCCTAGGCTTGAAGGCAAAGGACCGTAGACTTGAGGGACATCTACATCAATTGGCATAACATAGTTCATAAAGACAATGTTCTGCATCCTGCTTTGGCAGGTAGCACCTGGGGTCTTAAAAGCTTGCGAGCAGCCATTTAAGATACAATTATTGGTCTCTTCCTGTCTGGAGCAAATGAGAGTGAAGAAAACCAAAGACTCAAGGGAGCAATTATCCAAAGGACACATGGACCACATGGATCACAGCCTATACCACCCCAAAACTAGAAGAGCTAGATGTTCCGGTTCCCGCTTCCAACGCTCTGACTGGAATCACAACAGAGGGTCCTGGACAGAGCAGGAGAAAAATGTAGAACAAAAAGTCAAATTAACAAAAAATACCGGACTTACTGGTCTGACAGAGACTGGAGAAACCCCCGAGACTATGGCCCTAAGACATCTTTCTGACCTGGAACTGAAGCCATTCCCAGAGACCACCTTTCAGCCAAACAGTATACAGACCCATAAAATAAACAATAACACCCTAAAGGAACGTATTCCTTAGAACAATCATACGAGATCAAAAGGACAACATTTGCCCAAAAGCAAAGATGAGAAGGCAGAAAGGGGTAGAAAATCCAGATGAAAGGAAACGGGGACCAGAGCAGAAATGGGGAAAATGTTGACACATTGTAGGGAATGAAACCAATGTCATGGAACACTTTACATACAAACTATCGCATGGAAAACCAATTTGTTCTGTAAATATTCACCTAAAGCACAATGAAAAAAAATTTAAAATAAATAAAAATTAAATTGAAGGAAAAAAAAAAAAAAACACGAGTACTGCTTGGTTTAAAATCAGGAAATAATAAACAGTATGCCTGTTTATTATTTCCTTCTGTACTCAGAAAACTTTTTCTAAGTGGCTTAAGGTGGCAACTGTTAAAAAAGAGGGTTTTGACACCCATGTGGTGCTTGGAAAGTAAAATAAGCCAGACATAAACAGTAGTTAGTACTGTCACATATACTGCCCCTTCCCTTCCCTCTGCCTCCAAGGCACAGCAGGTTGACTTGCCTCCCTTGTCTACACTTTGGACTTCTGACTTCTTTTCTCCTTCAAGGCCTCTCTTGAATGGGAATGCGTGCAAAGAGGAAAAGGAATTTGGTCAGCACGGAACAGGATAGAGAGCTGAGTAGAATATTGAGAAAAGATGAGCAAGAGAAGAAATGGAACAGAAGCAAGAGAGTACTTTCCACTAATCCTTACAACTAAAGTCAGAATCAGAGTGTTAGAACTGGAAGGAATCTAGCAATCCTATGACTAAACCAGAAACCACTTGCTGTCAAGTTAATTCCAACTCATGGGGACCTCGTGTGTATCAGAGTGCTGCTGGGCTCCATAGGGTTTTCATGGCTGAGTTTTTGGAAGTAGATCACCAGGACTTTATTCCAAGGCACCTCTGGTGGACTTGAACCTCCAATCTTTTGGTTAACAGCTGTTTACATTAACCATTTGTACCACCAAGGGATTCCAATCCTAAGATTACAATACCTTAACCTAACAAATGTTCAATAAATGTATGTTAAAGTTAGACTAATCTCTTTATTTTACAGGTAAAGGTATATATTGCCCAGGGCTATTCAACTGGTTAGTTGCAGAGCTGGGCCAGAGCCCAGGTCCTCTGATTCCTCAACCAACTGCTTTTCTATTAAAAGCCCATTGCCGTCAAGTTGATTCCGACTCATAGTGACCCTATAGGACAGAGCAGAACTGCCCCATAGGGTCTCCAAGGGGTGCCTGGTGGATTCAAACTGCCAACCTTTTGGTTAGCAGCCATAGCTCTTAACCACTAGGCCACCAGGGTTTCCACTTTTCTATTAGAAGATATTAAAAAGACTATTTTCTATTTTTTTGTTTCTAATACCTGACACAAAATAGGCATGAAATGTTGGCGCTCAGATGATTATTTGTAGGGCTGGTGGCACTTATGACATCTGTTTATGAGCAGGCACTTAGAAGGAATATGGGGTTTGGAGTCGGAGTAGGGTCTAAATCTCAGCTTTGCCCATTAATTACCACATGGGCAAGTTTCTTAATTTTTCTGAGCCTAGGTTTTCACATTATAATCAGTGGGGATAATAATAGCTACCACATAATATTATTGTAAGAATTAAATGAAATGGGGTTGCAGGAAGTACTTAGTTTGGTATGTGGAACAAATCCAAGGCTTCAGTAGATATTTGTGAAATGAATAATTGCTGACTATTATTATATTTGATCTCCCTTATACAGTGTCAACATACTTTACCTTTTAGGTGTATCATGTTGTTTAGGGACGTGTATACTCACTGCCATAGTTAAACTGCTATTTGGCTAACTTCTTTCTGTCTCAGCAAATGCGTGCTTTGGCCACCTCACAGCCTTTTTTATTTTTTTAATTCCAGACTAATCCATACAGGACAGATGTTAAATGGATTGGCAGGTCCAACGGTAATGAATGCAGCTCCGTTCCTCTCCACGACATGGTTTTCTGCAGATGAACGGGCCACTGCCACAGCAATCGCATCAATGCTCAGTTACCTTGGCGGCGCGTGTGCGTTTTTAGTTGGACCACTTGTTGTTCCAGCTCCGAACGGGACCTCACCTCTTCTTGCTGCCGAGAGCAGTAGGGCCCACATTGAAGATCGCATAGAGACTGTGTTATATGCAGGTATTTTAGTGTTTTCTTCCTGTTATGCTTTGTCTTTTATCCCAGTCTTCACGCTACTTTTTGCATGCCAGGTCACTTCATACAAATATGTAAGAAGACTAATCTATATAGATACACATAGTATGCTTTGCTTGTCACAGAATGTGGAGATACCAATTTAAAACTTGCACCCTTTCTAGGCAGTTATTAAGTTTAAAATTTATTGTTGCTACATGAAAGGTTATTTCTTAACTATATTCCTCCTTCTCATCCATTTACAACTGAGCACTGTATGACAATTTTTAGAGTCTTCCCTAGATATCTTGTCAGTATATAAAACTAACCATCAGGATTAGCAATAAACATTTGTTAAGCAACTATTGGTAGGCGTTAAGCTCATTTTCTCCCTTGCAATTTCCTGGTTCTGGTCCAAGTTCTCTAACCTCCTTACCCTAGGTGGCCTCCGGTTTGTTTCTCTCTGTGTTCCTCCTCCCTGTATAGTCAAGTCTACGAATAGAGGATATTGACCTTTGCAAAACATGCTCTCGGATCCTTTCTCTTTTTATTTCTAGAGTCAAGTCCTAGTCCACTTATATATTACAGTCTCCTACAAAAAAACCAAACCTGTTGCCGTTAAGTTAGTTCCAACTCATGGCAACACCATGTGTTGTAGGGTTTTCTTGGCTGTAATCTTTAGGGAAGCACATTGCCAGGCCTTTCTTCTGCGGTGCCACTGGGTGGGTTTGAGCTGCCAACCATTGGGTTTGTAGTTGAGCACAAACTGTTTACACCACTCAGAACCCAGAGTCTCCTACAGATCTCCTTAAATACAGCCTCTCTCCCCATCTGCCTGTTTATTATTTCCTTCTGCATTCAGAAAACTTTGTATAAGTATATACTATCTGCCAGGTACTGTGCTTAGCACTGGGAGATGATAGATGAATGATGAGACAGTTATAATACAAACAGAGATTGTACAGAGCTTGGAAGGCCTAACTTTGCCTAGGGTTGGGGAGGGCTTGAGGGATCAGGGAAGACTTCACTGAGGATGTGATCATTGAACACAATTAAGTCTTTCTTAGGAATTCACTGAGCATTCAAGTGGGTTAGGGTCTTCCTTACAGAGGGAACAGCAACTGCAAAGGTGGGGAAGGTATGAGAAGAGCTCAACATGTCCGGGGAACTGCTCACAATTTGGAAAGGCTGGTATGGTATAAATGTATGTGTTTGGGTATAGGTAGCAAGTGGCAGAAAATGCGGCTGGAAGGATAAGGGGCCAGATTTTGATGAACTTTATATTAATTCATTTATTCACTTATTACTTTAACAAATATTTTAGAGGTCCTACATATCTGTCAGTGTGCTAGGCACGGAGGTGGATATGCTTCCTGCCCTCGCAGAGCTTAACAGTGCTGTGAGGCATATGGCGAAGGCCTACATTTGCCCTGAGCACTCGTAGGGGGAGGACCTAACCCAGATTTCAGAGGTCAGTGGGGCTTCCTGGAGACGCAGCATCTAAGTTGAGAACTGAGGGATAAGTTAGCCAAACACAGTGAGAAGGAGGACAAATATACTAGAGAGAGAACCATGAAGGAGAAGCCTGTTAGAGGAAGAGAACCTGATACATTCAAGCAGCTGGAAGGCCGGAGTGGCTTAGATCTGACGGCAGTCTGGAGAGGTGAGTAGGGAGGTAAGCCAGGGCATGAAAGCCTTCTAAGCAGGGCTGAAGAATTTGAAGTTCACTTATAGACAAAGGTAATACTCTGAAGAATTTTACACCAGAGAGTTATATGATGAGATTTACATTTCATAATATGGTTTGGAGGCAATAAAACATCTGACATTTTAAACTTCTTCTCAGTCATATCATTCTTTTTATTGAAAACCTAGGCAATGATTTTCTTGTAAATTACGGGGTTTTATGCAACTGTATCAATGTTCTGCATCCTCCTGGCTCACGGTTCCTATCCAGTCAAACAGAAGCCCCTAGTCAAAGCTTCCCAGTTATTGCTTCAGTGCTTTCATAGGTGCCAGTCTGCCTTCCTGAAATATTGTCCCCTTCATTTTGTTAAAAATAGTTTGCTACAATTGCTACCTTAAAAGATTAAAGGCTCTTAAACTAAATTAGTCCAACGATTTTCAAAGCCCTCATAAGGTGATATAATTGGTTAAATATATATCCCTATTATGATGTTTTTGGGATTTGTTTTATTTGCATTATTCTTTTCTTTCCCCAAAACCAAACCCATTGCCGTCAAGTAGATTCCGACTCATAGTGACCCTATGGGACAGAGTAGAACTGCCCCATAGTTTCCAAGGAGCGCCTGGTGGATTTGAAGTGCTGACCTTTTGGTTAGCAGCCATAGCTCTTAACCACTACACCACCAGAGTTTCCTTTCTTTCCCCAGTAAATTGTAAATAGGGACATATCATCTCATTTCTTTGTATTTCCCCAAATAGCCAGTTATGATAGCTTCTACTCAGTAAAGAGCTTCGTACTCAATGGTGTTCACTGACTATATAGAACAGGGGTCAGCAAACTTTTACTGTGAAAAGCCAAATAGTAAATATTTTAAGCTTTGCATTCTCTACCACAACTATTCAATGCTACCCTATAGCATGAAAACAGCCGTCAAAACCCAAAACCCAACCCACTGCTATCGAGTCGATTCTGACTCATAGTGACCCTATAGGACACAGTAGATCTGTCCCCGTAGGGTTTCCAAGGCTGAAAATCTTTACAGAAGCAGACTGCCACATCTTTATCCCATGGAGTGGCTGGTGGGTTCAAACTGCCAACCTTTTTGTTGTCAGCCAAGTGCTTAACAAGTGCGCCACCAGGGCTCCTCACTAATAATTAAAAGAACTGTAAATTAAAACAATTTGTTAACTTTTTGTTGCCCTTCAGATTAACAAAGCATAAAGAGATTGCGAATACCCCGCCCAAAAAATGAATGTGTTAACAATCTTTCAGTTTCTAATTGAGTTAAATAAAATTATCTGTGGTTAAGCATCTTACAGGAATATTGTACCCTTTTTACTAAATTGGGCACAAAAGGTAGGACATGCAAGTGTCAGAACTCTGGAGGGAATGATCGGGACTCCCAGTAACCTTCCCTTCTGTAATGGTGCCAAACTAAGATTGTTTGGATGTTCATTTTACTTCTGAATGTTTAATATTTTATATTAGCTAGTCTTGTGTTTAAATTCTACCGTCTCTTGGTTTCTTATTTTTGGATGCTTTCTTGTTATGTTCAAATTTCCAATATAGCCTATAAATTGGGCCTGGCCTGCACTATACATCATAATATTATTCTATGATTCATCAAACAAACCCTCTCCTATCCTGTTCTTACCAATTTTCTCTATCATAGTCTTTCTTTCTGAGTACCATTTTTTCAGACAATCATCCTAGGCCTGTGTTTTCAAAATCCCTTTTATAGTAGGTGCTGTTGGTTTTTAATGTATTTTTCCTTAGAGTAACATTTTTTAATTGCTTCAGGCTTTTTGTCTATACGTACTGTGTTGTTGTTGCTGTGTGCCATTGAATCGATTCTGACTCATAGCAGCCCCGTAGGGTTTCCTAGGCTGTAAATCTTCACCAGAGCAGATAGTCAGGTGTTTTCTCCTGAAGAGCAGCTAGTGAGTTCGAACTAACAGTCTTTCGGCTAGCAGCCAAGCACTTTAACTATTGTGCCACCAGGGCTCCTTAGTGTACTGTAGTACCATTATATTCTTGGCTTATAATGTGACTTTTTACCAATGGCCTGCTGCAGGTTATCTCTTTACGTACCAATCTTTCTCACTTGTCTGAGCTTTCTTGGCTATTATGTACAATATTTTACTAATCTTTACATCTGTAGGACTTAGTTGATGCTTAATACATATTTGTCAAATAAGTAAATACTTGAAATGTTCATTTTCTTTGTGTTGCTTGGTTAACATTTTATTCTATTGATTTTTTCCACCCCTTTCAGAATTTGGAGTTGTCTGCTTGATATTTTCTGCAACATTAGCTTATTTCCCACCCCGGCCTCCTCTTCCTCCCAGTGTTGCTGCAGCTAGCCAGCGGCTGAGTTATCGGCGGAGCTTTTGTAGATTATTAAGGTAAATATACTTAGAGTCGTTGGATGGCTTTGACTAGCACCTTCTAGATCATTTTACATTTAAGATGACCTATGATAGTCATCTTTCAGCAACCTATTAATCAAATATTTTAGAAGGATTTCCTATCAGAAATCTATCTTGATTCTCTTGGATTTTCCAAGTGTGTCCTAAATGTAATCACAAGTGTCTTTATGAGAAGGAGGCAGAGGAGGGAGATTTGATACAGACAGAAGAGGAGAAGACAGTGTGATCACAGAGGCAGAGATTGAAGTAAAATGGTCATAGACTAAGGAATGCCAGCAGCCAGAGGGACCACAGCCCTGCTGACACGTTGATTTCAGCTCAGTGAAGCTGATTTTGGACTTCTGGCCGCCAGGCATGTGAAAGAATAAATTTCTGTTGCTAAGCCTCAAAAAAAAAGAAAAGAAAGAAATCTATCTTGAAAAATGTCCAGGAACAAAAACACCTCCATAATTTTTGCCTCGTCTACTTAGATAATATTTAAAAGGAAGCATATCAAATAATAGTACCTGATGAAATCATGAGTTTCATATGTTTATTATATTTTTTATAATATGCAAATTATTTTCTTCATTTTGTACTTACTCAGTGCACATTAAAATAAACAGGTGCTGGTCAATACAACCCCCACACATCCGTCATTTTTTTGTACTGTGGGGTCTTGCGTGTGGCTTTGATGCTGGAAGCTCTGCCACTGGTATTCAGATCTCAGCAGGGTCACCCAAGGCAGACAGGTTTCACCTGAGCTTCCAGACTAAGACAGACTGGAAAGAAGGCCTGGCGGTCTACTTATGAAAAGAATTAGCCAGTGAAAACATTATGAATAGCAGCAAAACATTGTCTAATATAGTGCCAGAAGATGAGCCCCTCAGGTTGGAAGGCACTCAAAAGATGACTTGGGAAGAGCTGCCTTTTCAAAGGAGAGTTGACCTTAATGACATGAATGGAGTCAAGCTTTTGAGACCTTCCTTTGCTGATGTGGCAAAAATCAAAATGAGAAGAAACAACTGCAAACATCCATTAATAATTGGAACATAGAATATACAACGTATGAATCTAGGAAACTTGGAAATTGTCAAAAATGAAATAGAACCCATAAACATCAAGATCCTAGGCATTTGTGAGCTGAAATGGACTGGTATTGGCCATTTTGAATCGGACAATCGTATGGTCTACTATACCGGGAAAGACAACTTGAAGAGGAATAGCATTGCATTCATCATCAAAAAGAACATTTCCAGATCTATCCTGAAGGACAACGCTGTCAGTGATAGGATAATATCCATATGCCTACAAGGAAGACCAGTTAATACAGCTATTATTCAAATTTACACACCAACCACTAAGGCCAAAGATGAAGAAATTGAAGATTTTTACCAACTACTACAGTCTGAAATTTATCGAACATGCAATCAGGATGCATTGATAATTACTGGTAATTGGAATGCTAAAGTTGGAAACAAAAAAAAAGGATCAGTAGTTGGAAAATATGGCCTTGGTGATAGAAACAATACTGAGGTCACATGATAGAATTTTGCAAGACCAATGACTTCTTCATTGCAAATACCATTTTTCAACAATATAAATGGCGATTATACAGATGGACCTTGCCAGATAGAATACATAGGAATCAAATCGACTACATCTGTAGAAGGAGATGATGGAAAGACTGAATATCATCAGTCAGAACAAGGCCCAGGGCCGACTCTGGATCAGACCATCAATTGCTCATATGCAAGTTCAGGCTGAAGCTGAAGAAAATTAGAACAGTCCATGAGACCCAAAGTATGACTTTGAGTATATCCCACCTGAATTTAGAGACCATCTCAAGAATAGATTTGACACACTGAACACTAATGACTGAAGACCAGACAAATTGTAGAATGACATCAAGGACATCATACATGAAGAAAGCAAGATGTCACTAAAAAGACAGGAAAGAAAGAAAAGACCAAAATGGATGTCAGAAGAGACTCTGAAACTTGCTGTTGAACGTAGAGTAGCTAAAGCGTACGGAAGAAATGATGAAGTAAAAGAGCCGAACAGAAAAATTTCAAAGGGCATCTCGAGAAGGCAAAGTATTATAGTGAAATGTGCAAAGACCTGGAATTAGAAAACCAAAAGGAAAGAACACACTTCGCATTTCTCAAGGTGAAAGAAGTGAAGAAAAAATTCAAGCCTCGACTTGCAATATTGAAAGATTCTACGGGAAAAATATTAAATGACGCAGGAAGCATCAAAAGAAGATGGAAGGAATATACAGAGTCATTATACCAAAAAGAACTGGCTGACGTTCAACCATTTCAGGAGGTAGCATATGATTAAAAACTCATGGTACTGAAGGAAGAGGTCCAAGCTGGACTGAAGGCATTGGTGAAAAATAAGGCTCCAGGAATTGACAGAATACTAATTGAGATATTTCAGCAAATGAACACAGGCTGGAAGTGCTCACTCCTCTATACCAAGAAATTTGGAAGACAGCTACCTGGAAAACCTACTGGAAGAGATCCATATTTATTCCTATTCCAAAGACAGGCAATCCAACCGAATGCAGAAATTATCAAACAATATCATTAATATCACACACAAGTAAAATTTGGCTGAAGGTCATTCAAAAGCGGCTGCAGCAGCACATTGACAGGGAACTGCCAGAAATTCAAGCCAGATTCAGAAGAGGATGTGGAACCAGGGATATCATTGCTGATGTCAGATGGATCCTGGCTGAAAGCAGAGAATCAGAAAGATGTTTACCTGTGTTTTATTGACTATGCAAAGGCATTCAACTGTGTGGATCATAACAGATTATGGATAACATTGTTGTCTTAGTCATCTAGTGCTGCTATAACAGAAATACCACAAGTGGATGGCTTTAACAAAGAGAAGTTTATTATTTCACAGTCTAGTACACTACAAGTCCAAATTCAGGGCGTCAGCTCCAGGGGCACACTTTCTCTGTCCGCTCTGGAGGAAGGTTCATGTTGTCAATCTTCCCTTGGTCTGGGAGCTTCTCTGCACAGGAACCTCAGGTCCAAAGGATGTGCTCTGCTCCCGACACTGCTTTCTTGATGGTGTGAGGTTCCCCTATGTCTCTACTCCCTTCTCTCTTTTATATCTCAAAAGAGATTGGCTTAAGACAGTATCCAATCTTGTATACCTCATCAGTATAACTTCTGCGAATCCATTTTATTACATCATAGTGATAGTTTACAACACATAAGGAAATCACATCAGATTACAAAATGGTACACAATCATACAATGCTGGGAATCATGACCCAGCCAAGTTGACAGATACTTTGGGGGGGACACAATTCGATCCATGGCAATTGTGAAGAATGGGAATTCCAGAACACTTAATTGTGCTTATGAGGAACCTGTACATAGATCAAGAGGCAGTCGTTCAAACAGAACAAGGGGATACTGTGTGGTTTGTGTGTGTGTGTGTGTGTGTGTGTGTGTGTGCTTTAAATGAAAGTTTACAGTTCAAGTTAGTTTCTCATACTAAACTTTATACACACTCCTTCTTTCCACCCTGGATGTCCCGTGTCCATTCAGCCAGCTCCTGTCCCTTTCTGTCTTCTCATCTCGCCTCCTGACAGGAGCTGCCCATTTAGCCTCGTGTGTCTATTTGAGCTAAGAAGCACACTCTTCATGAGTATCATTTTATGTCTTTTAGTCCAGTCTAATCTTTGTCTGAAGAGTTGGCTTCGGGAATGGTTTTAGTTTTGGGCTAACAGAGAGTCCGGGGCTTCCAGGGTCCCTCCAGTCTCAGTCAGACCATTAAGTCTGGTCTTTTTACTAGAATTTATGTTCTGTACCCCACGTTTCTCCTGCTCTGTCAGGGACTCTTTACTGCGTGGTTTAATGTCAGGAAAGGTAGGTGTCAGGGTTGTATCCTTTCACCATACTTATTCAGTCTGTATGCTGAGCAAATAATCCGAGAAGCTGGACTATATGAAGAAGAATGGGGTATCAGGATTGGAGGAAGACTCATTAATAACCTGCGTGATACAGGTGACACAACCTTGCTTGCTGAAAGTGAAGAAAACTTGAAGGACTTACTGATGAAGATCAAAGAGCACAACTTTCAGTATGGATTACACCTCAACATAAAGAAAACAAAAATCCTCACAACTGGGCCAATAAGCAACATCATGATAAACAGAGAAAAGATTGAAGTTGTCAAGGATTTCATTTTACTTGGATCCACAATCAACACCCATGGAAGCAGCAGTCAGGAAATCAAAGACGCATTGCATTGGTCAAATCTGCTGCAAAAGATCTTTTTAAAGTGTTGAAAAGCAAAGATGTCACCTTGAAGACAAGTGTGCTTGACCCAAGCCATGATGTTTTCAGTTACCTTATATGCATGAGAAAGCTGGACAATCAGTAAGGAAGACCAAAGTATTGACACCTTTGAGTTATGCTGTTGGCAAAGAATATTGAATATGCACCATGGACTGCCAAAAGAATGAACAAATCTTCTTGGAAGAAGTACAACCAGAATGCTCCTTAGAAGCAAGGATGGTGAGACTATGTCTCACATACTTTGAACATGTTATGAGGAGGGATCAGTCCCTGGAGAAGGACATCATGCTTGGCAAAGTAGAGGGTGACCAAAAAGAGGAATACCCTCAACAAAATGGATTGACACAGTGGCTGCAGCAGTGGGTTCAAGCATAACAACTACTGTGAGGATGGCTCAGGATGGGGCAGTGTTTCATTCTGTTGTACACAGGATCACTATGAGTCGGAACCAACTCAATGGCACCTAACAACTACAGTCAGTACAAAGTGAATAAAATAAATGTTTATTCATATATCACCTAAAATCTTGCATACCACTTGTAGTACCATGCTTAGGAAAACTTAATGCGTTATTTTCTTGGTAAATGTAATTAGATTAAATTCTGTACTTGAAGGCTTCAATGCTTTAGTACTAAATTTGATTCTTAGGATCTATAGACATCATTGTGATTATGATTTATAGTTGGGCCACTAGAACTTATCTTTTGAATTTTTTCCTGGTTAGTTGTCGTGAATTTTTATTGATTCTTTAGCAACTCCTCTCTAGTTTGTTCTTTCTGATCTCATCTTCCTCTCCCACCAGATGGTAAGTTCTTTTGGTAACAAACTATGTTTTTGTATTCTCTATAGTAATGCTGTCCAACAGAAATATAATATGAGCCACATATATAATTTTAAATTTTCTAGTAGCCTTAAACATTTTAAAGAAATAAGTAAAATTAATTTTAATAACATTTTATTTAACTTAATGTATCTAAAATATTATCATTTTAACAGGTAATCAATGTTAAAAATTATTAATGACATTTTGCATTCTTTGTTCATACAAAATCTTTGAAATCTAGTGTGTATTTTACACTTATAAAATATCTCAATTACTGAATTTTCATTGGAAATACTTGATCTGTATTTAGATTTCATAAAATTTATAGTTGAAAAAGTATTGATTAATCAATGTTGGTCATATTGCACTATTTATTTATTTGAAGGTAAAAATAAGTACTTGCAATTTTTCAAATTTTAAGTCAACAGATCTTTGATATTATTTGAAAGGTCTTGTATTATATAAGTAATTGGTTGGTGGCTTAATTGAAGATCTTTCATTTTTGTAAAATATATTTTCTGTCATAATTTTTAACAAAATTTCCATAGCTGAAATAACATCTGTTACCATATCTCATCTATAAAAATGTTTCGTGCGTGTATGTGTGCGTGTGTGTGTGCGTGTGTGCAAGAACCCAAGCCATTTTATAGCTGACCAAAGTTATACTCTCAGATGCTCTTAAAAATCATTAACAAAATGTTTGTTGGGCACTTAATTCTGATTTCAGGCAGCTAGTTTTCTTGATTTTTTTTTTTGACCATTGAGAAGAAACTTCTTAGCAAATTCACTATATATTTGCTGAAAATGTCTCTTAATATTGTCCACTTAATTATCTTTAGAAAGATTTTTACACATCAGGCAGTTCATTTTGCTCTGCTAATTGCAGCTGGTGTTCATTGTGAAACTTGCAAGATACCTTCTTTCAGTCTCTTATTTTCTTTCTGATTAAAATATTCAGAAATATTTTAATGTTTCATGTGTATATAGAAAAAAATAAACTGAATCAATTCATTGACACTAAAAACATCAGCTATTGGTTATAATACTAGAAACAACACACTCCCCTGACATGCGTGCTACAATAATATTTTATACAGTGTTGCAAGTAAAGTTAAATGTGGTCCTACTAAAACAATAAAGTTTTCATTTAATGGGAAGTACTTAACCATTCTTCTGTTATTAAATTTAGATTTAAATTAATTTAAATGAAATAAAATTAAAAATTTAGTTCCTCAGTTGCACTAGCCACATTTCAAGTATTCAATAGCCACATCTGGCTGGTGGCTACCATTTTAGACTTCAGGTATATACCCTGTTGCACTGTGGTAATGAGGGCCTACGCTGTTGAAATGGGCCCACACAAGTGTATGCAGGGGGAAAGGCACTCAAAGTCTGTGGACCCCTTATGCCTGTGCCTAGGCAAAGGAGCTGTGCCTACCCTGAGTTCCTGGCCTAGGGGAGCCAGCAGATTATTTTTCCCCCAGTTTGTTAATTTGTTCCCTCTCCAAGGCCGAGAGAATGGTTCAGGGCCCGTGACGGGTGCTACTTCTGGCCTAGGGGACTTGGCAGTTGCTGAAGCCGTCCTGGACCCAGTGCAGAGCAGGGAGCAGGGAGGTAAATGGGAGAGAGGTTTTTCCCTAAGAGGGGTGTCTTTGATACGTGTGGTAGGCCAGACGCAAGTACCTATCTTTTGCTGATCGAGGGCTGCTTCTCACTGGTTCTGGATGGCCAGGTAGACGTTCTGCCACTGGGTCTCTCCTGATGTGGAGAACGCCTCCTGAGCACCGCTGCTTATCTCACTGTGCACCACGAGCTGATCCAGCCTGAAGGGCTCCGGCTACCGCTGGGTTAGTTCTGGCAACTCTTCACTGCTTCCAAACCATCTCTCCCTCCCCCTGCTACTCAGTCCGATTCCTCAACTTTGCCTTTGATGTTCAGGGCTCCTAGATTGTCATATAAAATCCATTCACTTGTTTTTTTGGGTCTTTGTTGTAAGAGGGACCACCGGAAGCATCTGACTACTCCGCCATCTTGGCCCTGCCTCAGGTGGCCACCATTTTAGAAAACACAGCTGTACAACATTGTTTTCAAAGCTTTGATTCACAGCTAACTAATTTAGTGGGTTCAGCACCATTTTTTCTTTTAAACAAAGTAGAATGGAATAAAATAAAATAGAAAATATTATTACATCACATGTATAAGGATACATACTTTTGTGAGACTTTTGATTCAGTCATATATGTATGTATGTATGTGTAGATCACAACGTAAAAACATTTCTTACTCTGGAGTACAGTAACATTTTTTGAAAATTTCTCTATAGCACCTAGTTGATTGTCTTCTACCTAGTAGGTAAAGAAAAAATATTAGTAAAATAAAATTGTGATCAGTGGCACACATTTGTAAGGTGACAGTTTAAAATGAAAGTTTAAAAAAATGCTATTTAACTGTTTCTCCATGCAGAGCCAGCTGAAGAGGGTAGATAGCAATAGATAAGTCTAGAAAGGTAGGTTGGGCTCAGTTTCTGCCACACTAATAATTTTTGGACTATTCTATGGCTTCGAATGATCACAGCCTTGAAAACCCATTGAGCGATTCTACTCTGCACCCATGGGGTCCCTATGAGTCAGATTCCACTTGATAGCAACAAACAACAACTGTGGAAATGAAGAGTCACTGCAGGATTTTAAGTTAAGGAATACCGTAGAACATTGTTCTTCTAGGGAAAAACAGCAACTTAAAATGATCACCCTGACCATGATATCCTGTGTTTACTTCTATTTACCCTACAGACCAAAATCTTTATTCTCTGTCTAAAGCATAAAGTAGGTATAAGATCTTTCTTCTCTATAAAAAGCCCTTTTCTCAGATGCCTGAGGTACCTTTGTCTCTTCCCATATTCATCTGTTCACTCTGCATGATTGCCTGCTTAGACCACTCACCTTTGGACTCTTCAGGGAGTTCCTGGGGGCCCACCAGCCCCCATCTCCTAGCCTACCAATGTAATTACCTCTGAACTTCAAAAGAAAGCCTGAAATCATTACTTCCTGTGTTAATAAGAATAACTGAATGATTTTTTTTTTATTGTTGTGCTTTAAGTGAAACTTTACAATTCAAGTTAGTCTGTCATACAAAAATTTATACATACATTGATTTTTGACCCTAGTTGCTCTCCCTGTACTGTGACAGCACACTCTTCCTTTCCACTGTGGATTGCCCATGTCTATTCAACCACCTCCTGACCCTCTCAGCTTTCTCATCTCGCCTCTGGACAGGAGCTGCCCGTTTAGTCTCATGTATCTACTAGAGCTAAGACGGACACTCTTCATGAGTATCATTTTATGTCCCATAGTCTAGTCTAATCTGTCTGAAGAGTTGGCCTCGGGAATGGTTTTAGTTTTGGGCTAACAGAGAGCCTGGGGGCCAAGTCTTCCAGGGTCCCTCCAGTCTCAATCAAACCATTATGTCTGGTCTTTTTACTAGAATTTGAGTTCTGCACCCCACTTTTCTCCTTCTCTGTCAGAGACTGTTGTGTTCCCTGTCAGGGCGGTCATTGTGGTAGCTGGGCACTACCTAGTTCTTCTGGTCTCAGGCTGATGAAGTCTCTGGTTTATGTGGCCCTTTCTGTCTCTTGGGCTAATACTTCCCTTCTGTCTTTGGTGTTCTTCACTCTCATTTACTCCAGGTGGTTCGGACCGATTGATGCATCTTAGATGGCCTCTCACTAGCTTTTAAGACCCCAGATGCCACTCACCAAAGTGGAATGCAGAACATTTTCTTAAAAAACTTTGTTATGCCAGTTGACCTAGATGTCCCCTGAAACCATGGTCCCCAGACTCCCACCCCTGCTACTCTGTCCCTTGAAGTGTTTGGTTGTATTCAAGAAACTTCTTAGCTTTGGTTTACTGACTGATTCTTTAGATTTTAATTCCACTGTTAGAGCAAAAAAAATGAATGATTATGCTCTGAGGTTTCCACAGCAATCATTTGTTTACTATCTGTAAGATTCCCTTCTCTTACTATGCTGTTGACCTGTGTAGTGTTTCTATATTGGTTACATATTTCCTTCTCTTTATGTATTGGCTTGGAGCCGTGGTGGCACAGTGTTTAAGAGTTGGACTGCTAACCAAAACGTTGGCAGTTCAAATCTACCTGCTACTCCTTGGAAACCTTCTGGGGCAGTTCTACTCTGTCCTATGAACTCAGCAGCAGTGGGTTTGGTTTTGGGTTTTTATATATTGGTTCACTGTTTTCTTTTGCCTTTTAGAGCGGAGAGTTGAGTTGAACATGTTCCTTACTTCAGGGCACGTGAACACATCTATTCACTTATTTATTCTCTTTTATTTGTATTTCCCACTCCCATTCCCCTTTCCCCACCCAGGTCACCACTCACATGCATTTAATGTGTATTTGTCTCTGCTTCAGCAATATGTGCATTGTTTGGTATGCATCTGTTTTTAATTTATGTAAATGATGGCATGCTATGTATCTCATTCTGACTGATTTTTTCACTCAGCACTGTGTGTGTATGTGTTTAACTTTTTATTTTGGAAAATTACAGTAACATACAAAGGTAGTATATCTCCCTTATACCCATGATCCAGTGTCAACAATTATCAACTCAACAGCCAATTTTATTTCATCTCTACCTTATCTACTTCCCTACTTCCTGTGTTATGAAGCAAATCCCAGATGATAAATCATTTCACCCATAAATATTTCAATATGTGTACTATCTTATACATTTGTATTAACATAAACATATCATTATCACAACTAAAACTTTTTAACATTACTTAATATCAAATCAGTGTTTAAATTTCAATTGTCACCAATGAAGCCGTGAAACATCTTATAACATGGAGGAAGCTGGAGGTCATTATGCTGAGTGAATTTAGTCAGTCACAGAAGGACAAATATTGTATAAGACCGCTATTATAAGAACTCAAGAAAAAGTTTAAACACAGAAGAAAACATTCTGTGATGGTTATGAGGGTGAGGGTTATTTACTACCCGGATAGTAGATAAGAATTATCTTACGTGAAGGGAAGGACAGCACACACTACAGGGGAAGTCAGCACAACTGGACTAAACCAAAGCTAAGAAGTTTCCTCAATACAATCAAACACTTTGAGGGACAGAGTAGCAGGGGTAGGGGTCTGGGGACCATGCTTTCAGGGGACATCTAGGTCAACTGGCATAACAAAGCTTATTAAGAAAATGTTCTGCATCCTACTTTGGTGAGTGGCATCTGGGGTCTTAAAAGCTTGTAAGCGGCCATCTAAGATGCATCAATTGGTCCCAACCACCTGGAGTAAAGGAGGATGAAGAAGACCAAAGACACAAGGAAAAGTATTAGCCCAAGAAACAGAAAGGGCCACATAAACCAGAGACTTCATCAGCCTTAGACCAGAAGAACTAGATGGTGCCCGGGTACCACCAATGACTGCCTTGACAGGGAACACAGCAGAGAGTCCCAGATGGAACCGGAGAAAGGTGGGGTGCAGAACTCAAATTCTAGTAAGACCAGACTTAATGGTCTGACTGAGACTGGAAGAACCCCCGAAAGCATGGCCCCTGGATTCTCTATCAGCCCATAACTAAAACAGTTTCCAAGGCTAACTCTTCAGACAGGACTTAGACTGAACTGTGGGACATAAAGTGGTACTCGTGAAGAGTGTGCCCCTTAGCTCAAGTAGATACAAGAGACTAAACGGGCAGCTTCTGTTTGGAGGTGAGATGGGAAGGCAGAGAGGGTTAGGAGCTGGTTGAATGGATGTGGGGAATCGGGGGTGGAAAGGAGGAGTGTGCTGTCACAGTATGGAGAGAGCAGATAGAGTCACAGCAACTTATGTATAAATTTTTGTATGGGAAAAAATTTTTTTTTAATTTTCAGTTGTCTCATAAATGTAATAAATGTTTTTTTTTAACAGTTTGTTTATATCAAGATCCAAATAAGGATCATGCATTGCAGTTGTCTAAAATGCCTTCTAATCTATAGGTTTCCCTTTCATCTCTCTTTTTCCTTGTAATTTATTTGCCAGGGAGCCAAGTCTTTTGTCCCCAAGGTCTGCATTTTGCTTATTGCATCCTTGTGGTGTAGTTTAACATATTCCTCTGTCCTTTGTATTGCCTGTAAATTGTTAGCCAAATCTATGTTACTAGGTTTTTGTTTTACAAAACTACTTCATAGGTGGTGCTATCTTCTTCCACTGTTGTTGTTAGGGGCCGTAGGTTCTGATAGCGACCCCATGTACAACAGAACTAAACACTGCCCCGTCCTGCGCCGTCCTCACAATTGTTGTTGCATTGTCACAGCCACTGTGTCAATCCATCTTGTTGAAGCTCTTCCTCTTTTTCGCTGACCCTCTACTTTACCAAGCATGATGTCCTTCTCCAGGGATTGATCCCTCCTCATAACATGTCCAAAGTATGAGAGACATAGTCTTGCCATCCTTGCTTCTAAGAAGCATCCTGTATGTACTTCTTCCAAGACAGGTTTGTTCGTTCTTTTGGCAGTCCATGGTGTATTCAATATCCTTTGCCAACATCACAATTCAAAGGTGTCAATTCTTCTTCGGTCTTCCTTATTCATCTTCCAGCTTTTGAATACATATGAGGAGATTGAAAACACCATGGCTTGGGTCAGGCACTCCTTAGTCCTCAAGGTGACATCTTTGCTTTTCAACACTTTAAAGTGGTCTTTTGTAGCAGATTTGCCCAATGCTATGCATCTTTTGATTTCTTGACTGCTGCTTCCATGGGTGTTGATTGTGCATCCAAGTAAGATGAAATCCTTGACAACTTCAGTCTTTTCTCTGTTTATCATGATGTTGCTTATTGGTCCAGTTGTGAGGATTTTTGTTTTCTTTATGTTGAAGTATAATCCATACTGAAGACTGAGGTCTTTGATCTTCACCAGTAAGTGCTTCAAGTCCTCTTCACTTTCAGCAAGCAAGGTTGTGTCATCTGCATAACGCAGGTTGTTAATGAATCTTCCTCCAATCTTGATGTCCCGTTCTTCATACAGTCCAGCTTCTCAGATTATTTGCCCAGCATACAAATTGAATAGGTATGTACGCCTAGTTCTTTGTACTCTATGGTATGAATCCATCACATTACAAAAAAATAAAAAGAAACAAACCTGTTGCCGTTGAGTCGACTCTGACCTCTGACTCATAATAACCTTATAAGACAGAGTAGAGCTGCCCCATAGGGTTTCCAAGGAGTGACTGGTGGATTTGAACTGCCAACCTTTTGGTTAACAGCCAAACTCTTAACCACTGCACCACCAGAGCTCCTCTTCTTCCATTAGGAGGCATATAATATCTGGATAGCATTTTTGTAATGTTAGGACTGTGTTTTAAGATGCATCTCTGTTGCTTTATGTTCGCTCAGTTCTTTGTACTCTATGGGATGAATCCATCACGTTTTACCTACCTATTTCTGTTGTGACAGATACCCAGATTGCCTCCAATTCATTGTCACCACAAGCATCCCTGCAGTAAGCATCCTCATATATGTCCCCATAGATTGAGAATTTCTTTGGTAAATAGACCCCAGATCAGGATTGCTAGGTCAAGATATTTTAAGCTTAATTTACCAAGTATTGCCAGATTGCTTTCAGAAATGCCCACAGCTATCTATACTTCTATCTGCAGTACCCATGTCACCACAGGCCTACCAAACTTGGCATTATCCATCTTTCTAGTTTTTTGCCAGTCTGATTGGCATAAGTGAATATATATTTTGTTTAATTTGCATTTTCTTATGATTAGTAAGTTTGAAAGTCCCATCGTGGTAGTTAGCCTTTTAGGTTTCATCTTCTGTAAATTCCTGTTCATAGCTCTGCCCATTTCTTAATGGTAGCTGGTATCTTTTTCTAAATTATTTACATATTCTAGATAGGAATCCATTGTTGATTTTAGAAATTACAGATATCTACTCCCATTCTGTCACCTGCCTATTAATTTTATCCATGGATTCCTTAATTAATAACCTTTTGGTTTTATCTTTTAGGTCTTTAACCTACCTAGAGTTCACCTTAGTATGTTATGTTATCTAGTGATGCAGGGTTAGTTCGTTTGTTTGTATGTTTGTTTGTTTTTCTCCATAAAATGAGCTACCATCATTTACTAACCAATTCTTAGCCCTTTGATTAATATGAGGTGAATTGACAGCATGGACTCCCTATCTATTTTAGATCCTTTGTGCCCTTTGTTAGATTAAAATTGTTGGATTTTTGTTGTTTTTTATTTTGTTTTTCATAGAGGTCTTGGGCCTTCCTGGATTATTCCTAGGTATGTTACAGTTTTTAAATTGCTATTGTGAATGATATCTAATTTATGTTGTCTAGTTGGTTATTGTGGAGAAATGTTGGATCTCCTATTTGTTTTAATAGTTTGTTGATGCTATTAATCTTTCCCTGCCAATCCTAACACCTTTGTGGGTCACTTCCCAGTCACAAAACGTTCCTTCCCAACTGGCCCTAAGCATTTCTTTATGTGCGCCTAAGCATTATACCTTGGTTTTGCCTATTTTTTAACTTTAAATAAATGACAGTATACTGCATTCTTTTGTGTCTGGCTTCTTTCAGTGACTCTTATTTTGTGAGATTTAACCATGCATTTTCATCTTTGTAATACATCCCATTGTATGACTAGATCATAATTTATTTCTTTTTTGCTGGTGATGGGCATTAGGTTCTTTCTAGTTTGGAGTTATGACAACAATGGTGTTATGAAAATTCCTCTTACATGTATGGTGCATATGTGCATGCATTCCTATGAGCCTGTACCTTGAAATGGAATTGGTGGATGATAGGGTATGAAGAGGTCCAAGCTGCACTGACGGCATTGGCAAAAAACAAAGCTCCAGGAATTGACAAATACCAATTGAGATTTTTCAACAAACAGATGCTGTGCTGAAAGCGCTCACTCGTCTATGCCAAGAAATTTGGAAGACAACTACCTGGCCAACTGACTGGAAGAGATCCGTATTTGTACACATTCCAAAGAAAGGAGATTCAACAGAATGCAGAAATTATCAAACAATATCATTACTATTACACACAAATAAAATTTTGCTGAAGATCATTCAAAAGTGGTTGCAGCAGTACATCGACAAGGAACTGCCAGAAATTCAAGCCAGATTCAGAAGGGGACGTGGAATGAGGGATATCACTACTGATGTCAGATGGATCCTGGCTGAAAGCAGAGAATACCAGAAAGATGTTTACCTGTGTTTTATTGACTATCCAAAGGCATTTGATTGTGTGGATCATAACAAATTATGGATAACATTGCGAAGAGTGGGAATTCCAGAACACTTAATTGTGCTCATGAGGAACCTGTACACAGATCAAGAGGCAGTTGTTCAGACAGAACAAGGGGATACTGCGTGGTTTAAAATCAGGAAAGGTGTGTGTCAGGGTTGCATCCTTTCACCATACCTATTCAATCTGTATGTTGAGCAGATAACCCGAGAAGCTGGACTGTATGAAGAAGAAAGGGGCATCAGAATTGGAGGAAGACTCATTAACAACCTGCAGTATGCAGATGGCACAACCTTGCTTGCTGAAAGTAAAGAGGACTTGAAGCATTTACTGGTGAAGATCAAAGATCAGAGCCTTCAGTATGGATTACACCTCAACATAAAACAAAAATCCTCTTGATTGGACCAATAAGCAACATCATGATAAAGGTAGAAAAGAGTAAAGTTGTCAAGGATTTCATTTTACTTGGATCCACAGTCAACACCCATGGAAGCAGCAGTCAGGAAATCAAAAGACACATTGCATTGGACAAATCTGCTGCAAAAGACCTCTTTTAAAGTGTTGAAAAGCAAAGATGTCACCTTGAAGACTAAGGTGTGCCTGACCCAAGCCATGGTATTTTCAATCGCATCATATGCATTGGAAAGCTGGACAATGAATAAGGAAGACTGAAGAATTGACACCTTTGAATTGTGGTATTGGTGAAGAATATTGAATATACCACGGACTGCCAAAAGAACGAACAAATCTGTCTTGGAAGAAGTACAACCAGAATGCTCCTTAGAAGGAAGGATGGTGAGCCTATGTCTTAGATAGTATGGACACATTGTCAGGAAATATCAGTCCCTGGAGAAGGACATCATGCTTGGTAAAGTACAGGGTCGGTGAAAAAGAGGAAGACCCTCATCGAGATGGGTTGACATAGTGGCTGCAGCAATGGGCTCAAGCGTGACAATGATTGTGAGCATGACACAGGACCAGGCAATGTTTCGTTCTGTGGTGCATAGGGTTGCTATGAGTCGGAACTGACTTGACGGCGCTTAACAACAACTGCTTTGAGGAGGCAGCTCTTCCCCAGTCGTCTTTTGAGTGCTTTCCAACCTGAGGGGCTCATCTTCCAGCACTATATCAGACAGTGTTCTGGTACTATTCGTAAGGTTGTCACTGGCTAATTCTTTTCAGAAATAGAGTGTCGGGTCCTTCTTCCTAGTCTTAGTCTGGAAGCTTAGCTGAAACCTGTCTGCCATGGGTGACTGCTGGTGTTTGAATACCAGTGGCATGGTTTCCAGCATCACAGCAACATACAAGCCCCCACAGTATGACAAATTGACAGACACGTGGGGTTAAAGGCCATAAGGATTTCCTTTTTTTGTTTGTTTATTGCCTATTTAAGTTTCTTGCCCAATTTCTTACAGTATTATCTTTTTTCCCCTTTATTCTGAGATTATTTATATATTCTGTATGCAAAGTCTTTATTGGTTATATATGTTGCAAATATCTGCTTCCATTCACTGGCTTTCTTCTTAACTCTCTAAATGGTGTGTCTTTAGAGAAACACAAGTTCTTAATTTTAATGCAGTCAAATTTATCTGCTTTTTTCCCCTCGTGTGGTTAGTAGTTTTGTATCCTGCCTAAGGAACCTTTTCTTAACCCAAGGTCATGAAGATATTTTTTATAGATTATCCTCTCAAACCTTTATTGTTTTGTATTTTGTAAAAAAAATCGACCAGGAATTGATTTACAGTCAGCTAGCAATTGATTTTTTGACATAGAAGTGTTTCTTTTTTTAATGTATGGATTTCCCATTGATCCAGTAGCATTGATGGAAAACGCTGTCCTTTCCCTCTGCTCTGCAGGGATAAATTACTTTTGCCATAAATCAGTTGTCCATATTTACAGAGATCTGTGTCTGGGTTCTGTATTCTGTGTTGTTTCTGTTTGCTTTTTTATTTTGGTCTATTTAGGCCTTTTAAATTTATCTCAGTGTTTCTTAGTCGTCCGTGTAAAACTCCTGTACATTTTTAAGATTTAGTCTTAGTTTTTTTTTTGTTTGTTTGTTTTAAGATTTATAAGTTTCTAAAATTACATTCTCAGTCTGTTGCTGGTATATAGAAAGGACATTTTTGTATCCAGCAACCTTACCAAACTAATTCTTATGATTTACCTGTATATTATTTTGGATTTTCTGTTTAGTCACAACATCTGCAAATACTATTTTTTTCTTCATTTCTATTTTTCTTTTATTTCCTCTTCCTCATTGCTTACTGGGACCAGCACAATGTTAGATAGAAGTGGTGATGGATGGCAAGAATCTCTGTCTTGCTCAAGTCTCAAACAGGAAACTTCAGTATGACGTTTGCAAATTAAGAAAATTCCCTTCTATTTTTAGGTGGCTAAACACTCATGATGAATGTTGAATTTTTCAAACCATTTTTTCTATGTCTATTGAGATAATGATATTTTTTCTTTTTTGATCTATTAACAGTTATTAATTTTTGAATGTTAAACCAATCTTGTATTCTTGGAATAAATCCAAGTTAGTTGTAATGTGTGTTCCTTTTTACATATTTCAGGATTTGGCTTACTAATATTTTGTTCTAGGATTTTTGTATTTGTACCCTTGAGTGGGATAGTCTATAATTTTCCTTCCTAATAATACCCTGGACAGGTTTTGGTATCAAGATTGTACTGGCTTCATAAAGAGTTCCTCTTTTTCTACTCTTTAGAAGAGTTTATATAAAATCTGAAGGTATTTTTTCGTTAAATGTCTTTTTAGAATTCATTGTGAAGCCGTCTAGTCCTAGAGTACATTTTGGGGGGAGATTTTTGATTATAGGATTAATTGACTTAATAGTTGAAGAATACTCAGATTTTCTGTTTTTTCTTAGTCCAGTTTAGTTTGGTTATACTTTTCTAGGAATTTGTCCATTTGGCTAAATTTTCAAATTTATTGACATAAAGTTGTTCATAACATCCTCTTATTACCTTTTTAATGTCTGCAGGATCTGTAGCAACATCCACTTTTCATTTCCAATATTAATTGTACTTTCTCTCCTTTTTGTTTCTCACCAGAGGCTTATTAATTTTGTCTCCTCAAAGAACCAGACTCTTGGATTTGTTGATCCTTTCTATTGAATTTTTAAAAATTTTTTAAATTAATTTCTGCCACTTATTACTCCCTTTTTCCTACTTTCTTTGAGTTATTTTGTGTTTTTTTTAAGACAATTAATTTCCAGCCTTTTTTTTTTTCTAATATATGCATTTAAAATGTGAATTTCCCTCTAAGCATGGCTTTCAGTATATCCCACAAGTTTTGATATATTTTATCATTATTCGGTTAAAAGTTTTATAATTTCCATCATGCTTTCTGTTTATCCATGTTATTTAGAAGTGTGTTAATTTCCAAATATACTATGGAGATTTTCTACATATCTTTTTGTTATTGCTTTCTTAATTGCACTGTGATTGGTACATATTCTTCAATTCTTTGAAATTTAATGAGATTTCTTTTATCAGTTTTGTATTGTTCTATATATGTGGCACAGTGGTTAAGAGCTTGGCTACTAACTAAAAGGTCAGCAGCTGGAATTCACCAGCCACTTCTTGGAAACCCTATGGAGTGGTTCTACTCTGTCTTGTCGGGTTGCTATGAGTTGGAATCGGCTCGACAGTAGCGAGTTTGGTTTTTGGTTTTTATATGTACTTACAAAGAATGTATTCTGCAGTTATTGAGTTATAGAATCCTATATGGATCCATTAGATTCCATTATTGATCAGGTTTCTCAGTCTTCTAAATCCTCGTTGATTTTTTTGTTTTGTCTCCTGGTTCTGTTTGTGAGATGATAGAACAATTACTGTGGATTTGTCTCCCTTTGTAGATCTGTCTATTTTTCTTTGTCAATCTTGAGGCTATATTATTAAGTGTATAAAATTTTACATTTGTTCTATCTTCTGATATATTGAAGCATTTATCATTATGAGGTCCCTCTTTTTCTCTTATAGTTTTTTTTTTTTTTTTTAACTTCTACTTTGTGTGATACTTATGTCATATGGCTTTCTTTTATTTTGGTATACTAAGCTTTCTTTTGGTTAGGGTATCCAGGGTTTATCTTTTTCCATACTTTTACTTTTATTATTTTCCCAACCTATAGTCTCACTGCCAGCTTTAGCTTCTTTATTCTGCCTGGCTGACGCTCCCATACTCCCCAAGGTACACACACATGTGTACACACATTAAAGTTCAAGACAGCTTTTAGTTTACCCGGATGTTTCTTATGCTTTTTTTTTTTTTTTTTTTTTTAAGTTCCTGGAATTTATATTTCTCTCTCCCAGCTTTAGTTTATCCAAAGTTGATTTTACAGAAAGGAGCTAACCCCTTGAGTAGATCACCATCTTAGCAGAAACTAGAAAATTACCTGGTTTAATGTTTAATTTTTCTATTTTCCCTAAGTATTCATTGTTTCCATGGTTTATCTCTTTTCATCCTTTTACTTTCAACTTACTTGTGTCTGTATATCTAAAGTGTGTCTCTCGTACACAGCATATAAACCTGTTGCTGTCACGTTGATTCCAACTCATAGCAACCCTATAGGGCAGAGTAGAACTGCCCCATAGGGTTTCCAAGGACTAACTGGTGGATTCGAACTGCTGACCTTTTAATTAGTAGCCAAGCTCTTAACCACTGTGCCACATCTAGAACATTACAAAACTCATAAAAGAAATCTCATTAAATTTCAAAAAATTGAAGAATATGTACCAATCACAGTGCAATTAAGAAAGCAATAACAAAAAGATACGTAGAAAATCTCCGTAGTATATTTGGAAATTAACACACTTTTAGTTAGCAGCTAAACTCTTAACCACTCTGCTTTCAGGGCTCCACACAGCATATAGTTATCTTATTTTTTATACAGTCTGATAATCTCTGCCTTTTAATTAAAATATAAGCCTTTTACATTTAATATGCTTATTGATGTGGTTGTGTTTAAGTCTACTGTTTTGCTATTTGTTTTCCATTTGTTTCTTCCATTTTTTGTTGTTGTTCCTATGTATGCATGTTTTTCTGTTGCTTTCAAGATTTTCTCTTAAACGTTGATTTTCATCAGTACAACTATGATGCATATAGATGCATGATTTTCTTTTTTATTTCTTTTTCTTGGAGTTTACTATGCCTCTTGGAAACCCTGGTGACACAGTGGTTAAGTGCTACAGCTGCTAACCAAAAGGTCCGTAGTTCGAATCCACCAGATGCCCCTTGGAAACTCTATGGGGCAGTTCTACCCTGTTCTATAGGGTCACTATTAGTTAGAATCAACTCAAGGGCAATGAGTTTGATTTCTTCTTTTTTTTTTAACTATGCTTCTTAGTTTTGTATGTTAATGGTTTGCATCAAATATGAGACATTTTCCTTAAGACTGTCTTTTTCTTTAATTCTTTGAACATATTTATAATGTTGTTAGGTACCATCGAGTCAGTTATGATTCATAGTGACTCCATGTACAACAAAACAAAACACTGCCTGATCCTGTGCCATCCTTGCAATCATTGCTATGTTTGAGCCCATTGTTGCAGCCACTGTGTCAGTCCATCTCGTTGAGGGTCTTCCTCTTTTTCGCTGACCCTCTGCTTTACCCAGTATGAAGTCCTTCTCCAGGAATTGGTACCTCCTGATAACACGTCCAAAGTATGCTAGATGAAGTCTTGCCATCCTCAGTTCTAATGAGAATTCTGGCTGTACTTCTTCCAAGACAAATTTGTTCATTGTTCTGGTGGTCAATATGTTCAGTATTCTTCACAAGCACCATAATTCAAAGACATCAGTTCTTCTTCAATCCTCCTTATTCATTGTCCAGCTTTTGCATGCATATGAGGCGGTTGAAAATACCATGGCTTTTGGGTCAGGCACACCTTAGTCCTCAAAATTACGTCTTTGCTTTTTAACACTTTAAAGAGGTCTTTTGCAGCAGATTTGCCCTGTGCAATATGTTGTTTGATTTCTTGACTGCTGCTTCTGTGGGCGTTGATTGTGGAACCAAGGACCCAAGTAAATGAAATCCTGGACAGATGCTGTTGCTTATTAGTCCAGTTGTGAGGATTTTTGTTTTCTTTAGTGAGGTGTAACCCATAGTGAAGGCTGTAGTCTTTGATCTTCATCTGTAAACACTTCAAGTCCTCTTCACTTTCAGCAAGCAAGGTTGTGTCATCTGCATGTCATAGGTTGTTAATGAGTCTTCCTCCAGTCCTATGCTGTGTTCTTCTTCATATAGTCCAGCTTCTAGGATTATTTGCTCAACATACAGATTGAGCAAGTATGGTGAAAGGATACAACCACAACCCTGACGCAACCTTTTCTGGCTTTCAACCATGCAGTATCCCCTTGTTCTGTTTAAATGACTGCCTGGTGGTCTTTGTACAGGTTCCATGTGAGCACAATTAAGTGTTCTGAAATTCCCATTCTTTGCAGTGTTATCCATAATTTGTTATGATCCACACAGTAGAATGCCTTTGCCTACTCAGTAAAACATAGGTAAACATAGCTGCTTTAAAACCTCTGCTAAATCTAACATCCAGGCTGTCTTAGGGCTGATTTACATTGACTGCTTGTGTGTATGTGTGTCTGTGTTTGCCTTTGGGTCACATTTCTTGTTTATTTGTATGTGTATTTGTTTTCTATTGCTTTCATAACAAATTATCACCAATTGAGCAGCTTAAAACAACACAAATTTATTATATCACAATTCTTTAGGTTAGAATCCAATAGACTCACCTGGTTCCTTTCTTCTGGGTTCCTCAAGACCGAAATCAAGTTGTTGGTCAGCCTGGGCTCTTACATGGAAATTTGGAGGAAGTCTTCTTCTAGACTCATTCTGGTTATTAGGAGAATTCAGTTCATGGAGCTGTTTTCTTGCTGGCTGTTGGCTGGGAGTTGTTTTCAACTTTTAGAAGCCACCTGCATTTCCTGGCTTATGGCTCCCTTCATCTTCAAAGACAGCGTAGTGCATGGAGTTCTTCTCATGTGTTAAATCTCTCCAGCTTCCCCTTCTGTCGCATCTCTCTGACTCTTGCTTTCCCTAATAATTCCAGATAATCATCTATCATAAGATCAACTGATTAGTAACCTTAATTATATCTGCAGAGTCCCTTCAAAACAGTACCTAGATTAGTGGTTGGCTGAATAACTGGGGGATGGGAATCTTTGGAGGGTAGCTTTAGAATCCTGCCTACCATAGCATGTCCAATAATGTTTTATTCTATACTGTGTATAATGGATGATACAGTATTGAGACTCTGGATTCTCTTATCTTCCTCTAAAATCAGTTGATTTTTCTTCTAGTAGGTAGTTTGATTACTGACTAATTACCTTAAACTTGTGTGGGCTTGATTTTGTGTTTTATTTGGGCAGATAAGTAGAAAACCCAAGGGCTATTCTGATACCAGTTACTCTGTCATAAACCCATTGCCATCAAGACTATTCCGACTCATAGAAACCCTATAGGACAGAATAGAACTGCCCCGTAAGGCTTCCAAGGAGCAGCTGGTGGATCAAACTGCTGACCCTTTGGTTAGCAACCGGTTAGCAGCCAAGCTTTTAACCACTGTGCCACCAGGGCTCCAACTACTGTGTCATAGCTGGAAGCAAATGTCTGGCAGCCCAAGTCTTAAAGAAATTTAGCTTAAGAGGAAAAGATATTGGTAAATATTCTAGAGATTGAAATCTCAAATTACTACTTATAGATTAATTACTAAACCTAGGATTTCCCTGTTCTTCAGTAATTTTTCAGTGCTTCAAAACAAATTAAATTCGACTTTCTTGTTTTCAGAGCATTATGATATTATGAATGATAGGGTAAAGAGAACTATTTTAGTCACAGGCAGTTTCAGGGAGAAGAAATGGAGTGGTAGGATATCTTTAAAGCAGAAATATTTTTGAAGAATATATTTCTGTACAAACTTGTTTGCACTGATATGATCAATTTCGTGAAGAAATTAATATTTAGATTTTACCTTTACTGATATTCTTTGGGGATATCATTGTCCTATCAATCAAAGTCCTCATTAAAGCAGTTATAATGTCAAAGGTTACTGTTTTATTTTGAGCAGTAAGAGAATGAGGAGACTGGGTCCAAAATTAATATTTAGGAAACAATAGCCTTCGTATATAAAAACAACAGTTAGCCAGAAAAAAAGACCTACTTGCAATAGCAACAAAAAAGATAAAATACCTTGTAATAACTTTAATAATAATTGTGATATGTCCAAAGAAGAAATATTTTAAGTGTTGGTAAGGGGCACAAAAGAAGATATGAATAAATAGACAGGCATTACCATGTTCTTCGATTGGAAGATTCTATGTTAAAATGATGTCACTTTTCCCTGAATTCGTCTAAATTTGTCATGCTTCTAACTTTTAAAATGTCAACAGGATTTTTCCCTAATTATTCAGATTGATTTTAAAGTGCATATGGAAAAGCAAATGAGTAAGAATAGCTTTTAAAAATCTGAAAAAAGGAGTTATGAGAAGAAACTAGCCCTATCAGATATTAATACATACTATAAAGCTGTAATATTTAAAATGGTGAATGAATAGATAAACAAAACAATGAAATATAATCAAAATTTCAGAAATAAACCCGTAAATTTAGTGAAGATAGCATCTCAACTAGGAGTGTGGGATGATGAGATATAGATCCATTGATTCAACAAATATTTATTTGAATTTATTCAGTTAATGGTGTTTATAAACTCAGCTATATAAAAACAAAGACTTTATGCCAGGCAAAACCACTGTCACCAATCAAAATGGCAAACTGGGAATATTTCCAACTTCTATCATCAATAAAGAACTTATTATCCTAGTGTATAAAGAGCTCTTACAAACAAATAAGAAAATTACCAATGATTCTATAGAAAAATGGCCAAAGAATGTAAACAGACCATTCAGAGAAAGGAAAAATCATACGATTTATATATATGAAAGTAAGCAAACATCTCATATAAGAGAATGAACTTGTAACTGTAATGAAATACCACTTTTCTCTCATCAAATTGGAAAAAAGAACCTCGCCCCCCAAAATTGCTAGTACCTATGTTTGGTGAGGTTTTAGAGAAACAGGTACTCTCAAACAGTTGCTGATGATAGTATAAACTGGTACAACCTATGTGGAGGGCAGTTGGGAATATTGATTAAAATTACAAATACACATACTCTTTGACATGGCAATTGCACTTCTAGGAATCAGTCCTACAGATGTACTAGCACACATGTGAAATGCCTGCAAGAGCAAAAGAATAGGAAAAAACCTATATATCTATCAGTAGTTGTTATTTGTTGGGTGCTCTCAAGTCAGTTCTGACTCATAGTGACCCTGTGTACAACAGAACGAAACACTGCCTGGTCCTACGCCATCCTCACAATCGTTGTTATGTTTGAGCCCATAGTTGCAGCCACCGTGTCAATCTATCTCATTGGAAGACTCTCTCTTTTTTTTTTTTTTTTAATCAGTAGAGGGGACTGGTTAAATAATTAATGATACACAGATACGATGGAATACTATGCAGGTATTAGAAAGATTGAGACCACTCTTTGGGTAGGGATTATGGAAAGAACTCTAAACCCTATTAAGTTAAAAAAGCAAGGTTCAGCAAATGGAATAATATGCTAGCATTCGTGGTAAAAGGTGGAGGAAAGAATATATATATTTGTATCAGCTTGTATATTTATGAAATATTTTTGGGCAGTTACCTAAGAAACTGGTAACATTGATAATTGTAGGGCAAGGAACTGTGTGGCTGAGGAATAGAGATAAAGGAAGATGTTTTCCCCATACTTTCATACTTTTCAATTTTGAGTTATTTAAATTGTATTACATATTGGAAAATTTTATTAATAAAAATTTTAGAAATAATAAAAAACACAATGAAAGTTACTCTCTGAAAATAATAAAACTATCAAGTTATACATTTCTTTTTAGTCTTTGCTTCTCTCCTCCATACCTTGTTCATAGGGAGAAATAGCAATTTGTCCTTTCAAATACAGGTTTGCTTTTTCTTTCACTGAACTGCCTGCTTATTTCTATGAAATAATGCTGGTTGCTCATCTATATAATAAAAGAAACATTGATCAATTTTAAACAATATGACAAAAATGATTATTCTTATAAAAATAAAAATTTAAATAACCTTGAATTAACAAATCGACCAATACTTTCTATTCCTGATTCTGGTATTCCAATTTCCAAATGACTTATATTGTTCATGAGTAAGAGTTTAAATACTGGTGGTTTAATTTGTAATAACATTTTCTTTCACTTCTCTTTTACAGCAATTTGAGATTTTTGATGATTGCTTTAGCATATGCCATACCACTTGGTGTATTTGCTGGCTGGTCAGGAGTTCTGGACTTAATTTTAACACCAGTGCGTGTGAGCCAAGTAAGTATTTTCTTTCTTTATGTATTGTAGGTATTTTAGTTCATTTAAATTATAAATACTGATTTTAGCTGCAAAGCATAGGTTATACATTATACCATTGTTGAAAAAGCTAGATCCTTACGGAATAGCTATATAGTAAAGCAATACTGATTTTCTCCCTTGATTTTGATAAGAGCCTTGAATTTCACATTTCTTTGGGTGTTATTAATGATGCTGACAAGCAGATTGAAAAATAAAGAGGAAAATCTTAGTTTTGTTGACTTCATCCTTTACCCTTGCATCATACTTTATAAAGAAGATTAAGATCTCATCATCAAATATATGACTATTCCTACATCTAATTTCTTATTTTCTCTCCAGTTGCAGGATAGGAGTTTGTCATTTTTTTAAAAAGTAACCATTACAGCTTGCTGCCATCCATTCCTCCTCCTCGCTCCCAGATACAAGGGTAGAAAGGGGTAAAGAGAGATTTGGAGGGGTAACTGGAATAAATCCGGTGCACTGGTATGATATTCTATCATATGAATAAACAATTTATTGATTCTGCTTTTGATGAACATTTGGATCATTTCCAGTTTTTGGCCATCCCTAACAATGCTGTATGAATGTTCTTTTGTGTGTCTCTTGATGCACTTCTGTACACATTTCTATTGAATATGGATCTAGGACATGAATTACTGGTTATGGTGCATGCATACTTTGGTAGGTGATGCTGATCTTTTGTAAAGTGATTGTACCAATTTACAGTCCCATCAGCAATACATGAAATTTCTCGTTTTCTACATTATTACCAATACTTGGCAATGTCAGTCTTTTTAGTTTTTGACCAGCTGATGGCTGTGCAGTTGTATGCCATGGTAGTTTCTTTCATAATACCTTTTCAAATGTTTATTGGATATTTGAAATCCTCTTTTGTGACACACCTGTCAAGTCTCTTGCCCACTATTAGGCTGCCTTTTTCTTGCTGATTTGTAGAAGAGGGAACTGTGCAGAAAGGAGCTTCCAGAAGTCTGTTGGGGGAACCCAGCAAGTCCTTGGCTGAGGATTGGACTGTACACGTACAGGGCAAAGCTACTAGAGGCTTAACAGAGGGAGATTGCCATGCAGTTGGAAGCAGAACAAAAATAATAGAAGTCAAGCAGTTACTGGCATTCTGGCCCACGCAGAGTAGTGAAATCTTATTAATACTTCATTAAAGCACTGGGGATCCTCTTGATATGTCATAAGACCGAGCTTTAGAAGTGAGGACCTATGTAGAGTCCTCTACCAAGGATTACTTGGACAACTTGGGCTTAGTCCAGGAATGCAGTCACAGCTGTTGACCATGACTTCAATGTTAAATACCAAAACCTGCTGCCATCGAGTCAATTCTGACTCATAGCTACCCTATAGACAGAATAGAACTGCCCCATAGGGTTTCCAAGGAGCGGCTGGTGAATTTGAACTGCCAACTTTTTTTGGTTTGCAGCCGAGCACTTAACCACAGCACCACCAGGGCTCCTCAATGTTAAATAGTCAACAATATATATTCAGTAAGGTTATTTGAAAGAGAAGCACACATAAAATAAGGCTATGTATTAATCAGTTGATGAAAATATTGTAGCCAGAGGCTCTCGGGAACCTAACCCTATATTTCCTCTAGGGGCAGTGGTTCAGTATTCACTAACATAACTACTATGAATAACCAAGAATCGACTATGTAATTTTTTTTTGTTTTTTTAACTTTTAAACTTTCTTTAGATACACCTCTTGTAAGCAGCCCATCACTGTTTTCTTTTTTATCCAGTCTTAATAATCTTTGTTTTAATTGAAGCATTTGATCCGTTTACATTTAATGTAATTACTGATAAATTTGGATTTGAATATATCATCTTTCTGGTGTTTTTCATTTTATTCAGCCTAGTCTTTCCTTTTTCTCTCCTGTCTTACCTTCCTCTGGATCAATTAAGTATCTTTTCCCCCATTAGCTTGGTAGTTACAGACTTTTTTTAGCACACTTGACTTATCAATGTTCATTATAAATTAGTACTTTTACTTGTTCAGGGGCAGTCCAAGGCTCTTACAACCCTTTAACCCTCTTCCATCATCTGTGCTGTTGTTTTTTAAACTGTACCTGTTAAACCCGTTGCCACTGAGTTGATTCCAACTCATAGTGATCCTACAGGACAGAGTAGAATTGCCCCATATGACTTCCAAGGAACAGCTGGTGGATTCAAACTGCCAACCTTTTGGTTAGCAGCTGAGCTCTTAACTACCACACCACCAGGCTCCTTAAACAGTACATTATTTATGTTTTTTTATACAGTCAGTATTCACTGAGATTCATCCTTATATTTACCCTTTCTATTGCTCTTCATTTCTTCCTGTATCTTTGATCTTCCATCTGTGATGATTTTTCTTTTGCCTAAAGAACACTATCTTAGTTTCTTAGTACTACTATATGAGAAATACCACAAGTAGGTGGCTTTAACAGACAAATTTATTTTCTCACAGTTCAAGGTACTAGAAGTCTGAATTCAGGTCACTGGCTCTAGGGGAAGACCCTCTCTCTGTCAGCTCTGGGGAAAGATCTTTATCTCCTTCAACTTCCGTTCCTCAGTTCCTTGGTGATGCTCATGTGACTTCTACCCTGTTTGTCCTTGCTTCTCTGTGCCTAATCTGGTCTTTTCATATCTCAAAAGTGATTAGATTTAAGACAAACCCTACACTGATATGGCATCATTAACATAACAAAGAAAATTCTATTACCAAATGGGGTTACATCCACAAGTATAGGGGTCAGGACTCCAACACATTTTTTTTTTGGTGGGGGTGGGGCGCACAATTCAATCCATAGCAAACTTCTTTAAGTATTTCTTTTTGTGCAGGTCTGCAGGTGACAAATTCTCTCATTTGAGTTTAGTTTTTGTTTTGTTTTGGTCTGAAATTGTCTTCATTTCACCTTCATTTTTAACGTGTATTTTTGTTGGGCATAGAACTATTGGTTGGCAGTTATTTTCTTTCAACATTTTGAAAATATTCCATTTTCTTCTGGCTCCTACTGTTTTGATTGAGAAGTTAGTTTTCAATCTAAAAGCTGACTGCGTTTAAATTTTTTTCTTTGTCTTTGGTTTCAGCGGTTTTATTATGATGTAACTAGGTGGTGGTTATCTTTTTATTAATTCTACTTGAGGTTTGTAGGGCTTCATGTCTCTTAACAGTTTCTGAAAATTGACAGCCAATATCTCTTCAAAGCTTATATTCATTCTCTCTGTCACCTCTGTTCTGAAAATTGACAGCCAATATCTCTTCAAAGCTTATACTCATTCTCTCTGTCACCTCTGTCTGGGATTCTGATTACAGTTTCTACAGATTCTAATTCTGATTCACACTGTATCTCTTACTTTCTCTTCTAAATAGTCCATCCTTTTTCCTTTCTATGATCCAGACTACATATTTTATTCTGGCCTTTCTTCCAACTCACTGTTTCAGTTTTCAACTCGTAATATACTGTTAAATCCATGCATGAATTGCTAATTCCAGTTGTTATATTTTAAGTGCTAAAATGTTCGTTTGATTCTGTTTTATAGTTTCCAAATTTCTTCAGAAATCCTCAGTCTTGTCTTTTTTTTCTTTTTGAACTATTAAAGGTAGTTATTTAAAGTTTGTATTTCATAATTCCATTATCTGGATTCCTTGTGGGTCTATTTCTATTTTTTATATTCGTTCATGTTATCTTATGTGTCTAGCTATTTTTGATTGAATGCTAGACATAGTATATAAAAAACCGTAGAGATAATTTAAGCTTCAGGATGATATTCTTTTCCTCCAGAGAGGATTTATGTTTGCTTCTGGCAAGAATCTAGGGATCACCTTAAACTAGTTTCAGAGATTGAGATAATTTTAAACTGGATAATTTTAGTCCCTTAGAGTGCTGTTATATTTTCATTTTCCGTTACTCATGGGGCATAGTCCTTCAGGGCCCCCAACTAAAGTCTGAGGTTTTTACAAGCCCACCCACCCAACAGCAGGCCCAAAACTTAAATTTTTTTCTTTCCTAAGTGTTATGGATTGAATCACATCCCTAAAAAATATGTATTGTAAATCCTAACCTCTATGCTTGTGGTTATAATCTCATTTGGGAATGGGTTGTCTTTGTTATGTTAATGAGGCAGGATTAGTGTAGGGTGTGTCTTGAGTTCATCTCTTTTGAGACATAAAGGAGATTAAACAAGCAGACAAAAGAAGCAGGGATGGGGAAAGAGCGATGCCAAGCCACATGAAGATTGCGCAGGAGCAGAAGCTCAGAAGAGGCAAGGACCTTCCCCTAGAGCTGACAGAAAGAAAAAGCCTTGCCTAGAGCCGGCACCCTGAATTCAGACTTCTAGCCTCCTAAACTGTGAGAAAATAAATTTCTATTTGTTAAAGCCACCAATTTGTGGTATTTCTGTTATAGCAGCACTGGATAACTAAGATGGTAAATGCCCTTTAATGAGAAAGACAGTCCTGCAGAAGAGAGAATTGTCTTGCCCCATATGCCAATGATATGAAAAACTGTAAAGATAATTTAAGATTTAGGATGTTAGTTTCCTCTAGAAAGGATTTTATATCTGCTTCTGGCAGCAAACACTTGTAAATAAAAAGATTTGTGTAACGTTATTGTATTACACTCGTGTATTGCTTAACATTTACAATACGTTCTGTGAAGTAGGACATTATGTGATTTGGATGTTGTGTGAACACCATATTATATAGAGTTCACCTCAAGGTATGGCTGGTAAAAATGATCCTTCTCCTTGTGAGTCAGTTGGACTCCAAAGGCAAGGCAGAAATCTTGATATTTGGGTGGCCTTATTACTAGAAGTACGTAGCCAAGACGATCATGAACTTGGCCAACTATCACCACCAGCACCAGATGCAAAGTACAGAGAAGGGCTCTACCCCGGAGGCTGGGACCCAACAGGCTCCAGAGCAGCCCAGGAGGCTGGCAGTCATCAGACTCCAGATGCTGTACAGGTCTGAGTTACCAAGCTTTGAAGGTATTTCGTGCCCTGGGGTGGGAGCCACGCACAGGTTAAAGTGGAAGCCCCGTCTTGAACTCTGTTCTTATAGGTCTTGCTTCTATCCCCTGGGTTAAGAATGATGGGGTGGAGTTTTTTTCTTTTCCCATGTTAAATATTTGCAAATAAGAATTTAAAGAGTTCTAATAAAGAATCGTATTTCAAAAACAACCACGGACTTAGATGCGGTTGGACATTGCCCTAATGGATGTTATGTGGTGCTTAGCGTAGGCTAAGCTGCTGTAAGAAGTAGACCCCCAAAATTCTGAGGCTTAAGAAGAGATTTATGTCTCATTCACATAGCAATCTAGGACACTTTGCATAAGAATCTAGGACAGTTGTCCAGTTAATGGACAGTTCTCTGCCCCATGCTGGTTTAGAGACCCAGGCTGCTTCTGCCCCCTAGGACTTTGTCATTATATGCATGGTTAACTTTGTCATTATACACAGATTCCAGGTGGCAGAAACAGAAAGAAAGTGCAGAGGAGACACACAGCTGTCCAGGTTCTAGCCTGGAAGTGGCACACCTCACTTCTGCTCTTTTCCATTAATGAAAACTTAGTCACGTGGTCACATGTAATTAAGTAGGAGCTGGGACTGTAATCTATGTGCCCAGGTAGAAGAAGATAACATATTATGTTATGGTGGACATCTGGCAATCTCTGTCACAGGCGCAATGAAAAATATGACTAGAAAAATAATGAAAGGTAGAAGTTTGTTTTGGCAGGTATCAAGTGCCAGTTCAAGTTTGGTCTTTGCTCTATAGCCGCAAGAGAAGCCAGAAATTATTTTTCAGCAGGAGAGTGGAATGATTGAGTTAATTATTCTGGCAATAGTGGACAGAATAGATTGTGGACCTTTTAAGAAATTATTACAGGAGTCCAGGAGTAAGAAATATGGTAATAAGCATGTGTGGTAGCCATGGGAAGAGAAAAGAAGAGAGAAAAATGCAATGTTAGGGACACATGGATTTTCAGTAACAACAGCTAACATGTATTGAGCATTTTACATTTATTAATTTATTTAATTCTCAAAAAGAAGCCCTGGTGTCGCAACGGTTAAGCACTCGACTGCTAACCGAAAGATTGGAAATTTGAACCCACCCAGTGGCTCTGTGGGAAAAAGACCTGGTGATCAGCTCCCATAGAGATTAAACAAAAAACAAACAAATCTGTTACCATCGAGTTGATTCTAACTCGTAGCGACCCTATAGGACAGATCAGAATTGCCCCATAGGGTTTCCAAGGCTGTAATCTTTACGAAGGCAGAATGCCACATCTTTTTCCCGCAGAGCGGCTGGTGGGTTCAAACCACCGACCTTTTGGTTAGCAGCCAAGCACTTAATCACTGTGCTACCAGGACTCCTGTCCATAAAAATTACAGCCAAGAACACCATACGGGGTGATTCTAGTCTGTCACACGGAGTCGCCATGAGTTGAAAATTGACTCAATGGCACCTAACAACAACAATCCTCAAAAAAAACTTTATTATCCCCATTCTGCTAATGAGGAAATTAAGGCTTAGAGTGTGGGTTAGGACAGAAGCCAAGTCATATTAAGAGTTAATCAGTGATGAGGAAATGTAGAAGGCACTGTTTGCCTAAGGTCACATAGCTAGTAAATAGCAGGGCTAGAAAAGTTTTCTCAGGAGAGGAGAGCGCTTTGTGTTTGAAACTCAGCTCAAGGTCTCTTTCTCTATCCAGCCTCCCCTAGTTACTCAATCCCACATTTCTCTCTCTCTCTCCTCTGATTTCTTAAGGCATTTTTAGTCATTGCCGGATGTTTTATCACTTAATTCTTTGCTAGTTGTTTTGTGTATGTTGGTTATATTTAAACTTTTTGAGGTTGGTGACCCATCTTTTGTGCTTTTCCTATTTTCTTCAGAGTTCCTGGTACAGTGCTAGGCAGGTTATACACACTTGAAAAATACTTGTTTGATGACATCGATAGTTTTATTGATTTAAATATTTCAATAAAAAATTAATCAAGGACGTATTACTTAGACATAAATACTTGTTTGTATTAATTAGTCACATATGAATCCTTTCATTTTATTAGATAGTAGTTCCTAGATTTGTTGTCATTTAGCTAGAACATTTTTATTACAGAGGATCTTTGTTTTTTTCACCCTTTCTAAATTGTGGCATGCTAGTCTTGTATTAAATATTGTCTGCCACTTTCCTGACAGGTAGATGCCGGCTGGATTGGATTTTGGTCCATAGTTGGAGGCTGTGTTGTTGGAATAGCTATGGCAAGGTAAGAATATTTTATGTTTCATATGTGAGTGAACAGAAGTAGTAAAAAAAAAAAAAAAACCCCCCCAAAAAAAAAAAAAAAGCCCCAGAGGAAAACAGACTCCCGTAGATAAACATATATCCCTGGTGGCACAGTGGTTAAAGCACTCAGCCGCTAACCAAGAGGTCAGTGGTTCAAAACCACCAGCAGCTCCTTATGAGAAAGATGTGACAGTCTGCTTCCATAAAGATTTACAGCCTTGGAAACCCTATGGGGGAGTTCTCTGTCCTGTAGCGTCACTCTGAGTCGGAATTGACTCGACAGCAGTAAGCTTGGTTTGGTTTTGGTTTAGATAAACATTTAAAAATCAGGGAAAACTAAAAAAGACAAAAGTCAGAAAAGTGCACTTGTTCCAGCTGCAGCAAAATTCACATGCAGTAGATAGAATTTGCTGTTACAAGAGACCTCAGGGGTAGCCCTTCCTAAAATCTTTTTTCGAGACTGGGGATGCATTTCCAGTGTAATTAAGCTGCCTCTCTTGGTATTGTTCAGGAATAACATCTACAAGTGGAACCAAAAGAAAGATGATAGTAATAAAAACAAATTTATTGTAATCAGAGTAGAAAAGAGTTGGAAAAAAAAATCATTTGAAAGAGCATCTGCAAAACTTTTCATGAAAAGGCAGTGTCCTGATTAGCAGGTATTTATTTCTGGTCTTTTTTGGCAGGTATGTTCCTATGGTTATCCCATTTTGGTGAAAAATGTCCACAAAGACTTCCTGTTTCATCATACTGCTTTTGATCTTAACCCATTATGACAGCACATTTTTTAGAATGAGTTAGAAGAAGGAAAAAGGCCTCATTTATTCTAAAAAAAGAAAAGAAATGAAAATGTCACTCTTTCAGGTGACTGCCTATAAACGTATTGTTAGTGTTCTCAAAGATAATATTCATTCACTTCCTAAATCATTTTACCCTGCCTAATCAAAAACAAAATTAGACCATCAACTCTACCAAGAAGGGAAGAATCTAATTACATATCTGAGGAGATCAAATAAGATATGTAAATCACCTCAATATCTAAATACTTAAACATAATTGACACAGGATAATATTATATCTAGACCTTATAGTTTGTCTAGTGTTTCTGGGATGATGAAAGAATAAATTGACATTGTAATTTCTAAATCACTTTATATGAGGTTTTTATAAGTTGGGAAAATGTAAGAATAAAATCTAAAAGCTAAAGAGGAGGGATAGGAAGACAGCTATTTGTAGGAATCACTACTCCGATACTGAAATGCATTGACCTGTCACATTTGGCAAGAATCATACCCAATTTTTCTAATTAAATCTCCCAGCCAATTTTAGTGATTCATCACCGATCAAGCACTATTCTGAGCACCAGGTCAAAGAGAGAACCATTATGTATCAGAAATGATGTCTCACATGCTCCTTTTCTCTTTTATTTTCTTTCTCCAACCCCTTAATTTTAACTATATATAGATGGAACTAGAGGGAAACATTAGAACAAGGACATTTCTGTTTTTAATTTTTTGAAGTCGAAGTTCTAAAAAATACTGCCGTCACTCTGGGATCAGAAATCAATCTTAGGTATCTCCTGGGCGTAGAATCAATTTTAAAATTATTTTCATAACACTGCTTTGGGTTCTATGAAATGGAGTCTTCTTACAGACATTAGTGGGTTGGGTGACTTTTTGTAATTATATTGCTAAAGGACAGTTTGGTACTCCTTGGGTCCTAACAGTATACTTTGATGGCATCAGTCCATTTGAAGAGACTGGGTCTCCCCAAATAACACAGCCAGTGGTTAGTTTATTCCTGTGTGCTCGGACTGTGTGACACTTACTCGCTATTCAGCTTTATTCAACTCTGATTTGTATTCTTCTATATCTGGTCATCTGCCTACCTGATGAGTAAGTTCATGCAGAATACCAAAATATAAATCAGAAAGGTATTTGATGAGCATGGAATTAAAACTGAGTTTTTGGATGCCCTTGCGGGACATTTCTATCAAATTATGGAGGCTTTTTCAGAGTACATAAGAACTTTCTACTTGGAACTTGTCTAGATGAGAACAAACCTAGATCATCGGACAGAAGTGCATCCATTTTTTCCACCAAAAGATGGCATCAGTTCTCATAGGAAATCATTCTAGTCTAGCTAACACTTACAAACATGATTCATCTGACATCAGGTCAGATAAGCACAAACCAAAGATGGTATTGAAAGTATTACAGACAGTCACATAATAACAGCAGAAATGAAAATCAATTTAAAAATTCAAAATGAAGTATATGTTGTATACTTTTAGCATAGTAAATATTATATACTTTTTTAGCAAAGTAAATGTTGTATACTTGGGGTGGGATAAGTTTTTCTGCAATAAGAACAATTCTGAAAGAGTAAACTGTGTACAGGCAGTCCTCAGGTTAGGAAGGTGGGACTCACAGACAACTTGTACTTGCCCTTTGATGTTATGTAGATTTGCCTTCACTTTGAACCGATTTAACCAACCCCTACTCACAACAAATTCTTCATCACCGTTACCTTCACTTGCTGCACGTGCAGCTTTTAAATCACTGAAAAAGACTTCGAGCCTTTTCTTGCACTAAAACAAAAAAAAAAAAAAAAACCATTGCTGTCGAGTCAATTCTGACTCATAGTGACCCTATAGGACAGAGTAGAACTGCCCTGTGGGGTTTCCAAGGAGTGGCTGGTGGATTCGAACTACCAACCTTTTGGTTAGCAGCGGAATATTTAACCACTGTGCCACTAGGGCTTCTTGGAAATTACAGAAAATATAAAGAAAATAAAAGTGGCATTTTAAAACTTAGAATCCATCCTGTAAGAGAAAAAAAAAAAAAATTATCACAAAAACAATTCTTAAAAAATACAAACCTTGCTTTTAAAAGAGTGAATGGAAGATCATTCCAATAATTGTTGTTTAATGAAAGTGTATCACTGATTTAAATAGTATGAACAAATCTAGCTAGAATTAATAGAATATTGTTTCTTCTCAGGTTTGCAGATTTTATCAGGGGTATGCTGAAACTAATTCTTCTCCTGCTGTTTTCTGGGGCTACCCTGTCCTCCACGTGGTTCACCCTGACCTGTTTGAACAGCATCACGTACCTGCCTTTAACCACAGGTGAACACAGACTTATTTTGAGCCTTGAATAAATTATTTTAGGTTCACAAAAGTATAGTTACTCTGACAGTAGAACTTTTTTCTTGCTTTCCGTAAGTAATTGTTAAATATATAAAAAGGAAGATGTGTTAATATCTCTTGTGCAGCTATCAAACCATTATGCCATCTAAAGAGAGTCCAAGAAATAACTAAAAATACTTCCATTGGTATTTTGCTTATGAAAAATAAGTATAATTGTTAGCCTAAGCTTATATAGCTTGGAAGAGTTTATATATTTTTAAAATTCGTATCAGAGCATAATACAAAGATTTCTATCATGTTTATAGCCACTACATCATTGTTGAACGGTAAGGAAGATGTAACAAAGGCAAAAAACTATGAGATTTGAAGTACACTTCAGTAAAATTCTTTAAGCCAGCACTTATAGTTTTATTTTATGTTTCGTTTCATTACATTATCAATGCAAAAAAGAGAACTTACTGGAAATACCTATTAGGAGTATATCATAGCCAGTTTACTTAGCTCATCTAATTGATCTGAAACATTTGTATTTTCTATTGTTTTTTTTAATTTTACTTTGGGGTCTATAATAGTTTTCTATTGTTGCTGTAACAAGCTATCATAAATTGTGGTTTAAAACAACAAATTTTTCATCTTCTATTTCTTTACGTTAGAAGTCTAACATGTATCTTACTGGTTTAAAATCAAAGTTTGATCAGGGCTGCATTCCCTCCTGGAGGCTCCAGGGGAGAATCTTTTCTTTTGCCTTTTCCAGCTTCTAAAGGCCAGCCACACTCCCTGGCTTGTGCCCCCTTCCTCCATCTTCAAAGCCCGCAACATCAGGTTCAGCCCTTCTCACATCACGTCACTCTGTGTCTTTCTTCCATAATCACATTTCCCTCTGAACACTCTTCTTCAGCCTCCTTCTACTTTTAAGGACCCTTGTGATTACATGGAAGCCCTGGTGGTGAAGTGATTAAGAGCTATGGCTGCTAACCAAAAGGTCAGCAGTTTGAATCCAGCAGGCACTCCTTGGAAACCTTATGGGGCAGTTCTACTCTGTCCTATAGGGTCACTATGAGTTGGAATTGACTTGACGGCAATGGGTTTTTTTTGGTGTGTGTGGGCCCACCTGGATAATCCAGGATAATCTCTCGATTTTAAGGTCATCTGATTAGCAACCTTAGTTTCTTCTGCATCCTTAAGCCCCTTTACCATGTAAAGTAATGTAATTCGCAGGTTCCAGGCATTAGGGCCTGAACATTTTGAGGGGGGTGGTCATTATTCTGCCTACTGCAAGGTCTTTTTTTTAATTACCATGACAGATTATTTTATAAACTAAGAGGACTTTGTTGTTGTTGTGTCTTCCTTTCTGCTAATGAAAGATTATTTAAGATGCATATTTTTTATTCCAATGGTGAATAATATTCAGCCACCTTTCAGATTATGTGTTTAATTGTGGGATTATTTGTTATAAAGATGGTAACAAATGAGCACTTGTATAAGCAGGAGTAAATAAGAGTCTGAAAGTGGCTCTATAGGGGCCTTGTTGCTACATGGCATGAATGTTCCATGGGTGCCCTTAGTGACAAAGAGAGTTCCTTTTGTCTACATATGATTAAACAATACGACGTTCCCCAATTTATATCTATGAACTCTAGAATAAAAGAACCAGCAGTTTCTATGTCAGAGGCATCAAATCTTTCAAAAATAGATGCTTATTTGAGAGTTCCTACCACTTTTACAAGGAGCCCTGATGGTGCAGTGGTTAAGCACTTGACTGTTTAACCATTCAGACTTTGGAGATCCAAACCCACTCTCCACTCACTCCACAGGAGAAAAGACTTGGTGAACTGCCCCCATAAAGATTGTAGCCTAGGAAGAATCTAGGAAGATGTGGTGTAAGCAGACCATCATTCCAATCCTCCCGCAAATACAACAAAGAAATGGTGCTCAGCTTTGAGGGACTCTGAATCAGGAAACAGAAAAGCAGCAGGGAACTGCAGACAGGCAAGAATCAACAAATAAGGATGAGTCGCGTACAGTAGGAAAATCGCTTCTCCTACCTTCCCTGCTCCTCTCCTCAGCCACGCATGCTGCCAGCTGCTGTATTCTGGGGTAATCAAATCCTGGAGAAAGAGCCTGCTTCCCTAACCACCACAGCCCCTACCTATACAAAGAGATAGGACCCTAAGCTTCTGCACTAAAATCAACAAGGCAGACCTCCCCGGGGATCTGGAGTGTGTCTACCCCTTCCCCACCTGGACACTGTTGGTTGCAAGCTTATTGTGAATTGCTACAGAAGGCCCATGCAGTGGGGTCTGCTCCCATAGTAAACACTGTACCAGCCTCCCTGCACACCCCATGGCTCAGGCCTCTGAAACCAACAGGACAGACTTCCCAGGGAGTCAGTTCAAGTATGTCTGCTTCCCCTTTCAGTCTGTGCTAGGGACTGCCGACTGAGGCTGCTGTGTGCTAGGAAGCAGACATCCTTAGTGGGGGCTACACCCACAGCCAACATACTACAGTGAGGACTCTGATAGCGATAAGGCAGACCTCCTTGAAGGTCTCTTTGGAGTGTGATAGCCCTTCTACCTCCCAGACACTGTCATCTGCAAGCCTGTTTTAAATTGCTACAGAAGGCCCCTGCAGTGGAATCTGTTCCGGTAGTCATCACTCTGCCTGCCTCCCTGCGCACTCCATAACTCTGGCTTCTGAAACCTGCAGGACAAACTTCCCTAGGGGTCAGTTAGGGTTAGTTTGCCCCTACTTCTGGATGGCACTGAGGACTACTGATTGAGGCTGTTCTGTGTTGGGAAGCAGGAGTCAAGTGGAGGCTGCACTCACAGCCAACAATCTACTGAGGGGACTCTGATAGCAACAAGGCAGGCCTCCACAGGGATCTGAGCAGAGTGTGACAACCCCTCCCTCACCTAGTAATTGTTGGGTGTCAAGCTGTTGAAAACTGCTACAGAAGTACCCCGTAGTGGAGTCTACTCCCATAGTCAGTACTCTGCTTGCCTCCTTGTGCAGCCCATAGCTCAGACTTCTAAAACCAACAGGATAGACCTCCCTGGGGATGAGTTTGGGTCTTTCTGCTCCGCATTACAGTTGGCACTGAGGGCTACTGACTGAGGCTGCTATGTGCTAGGAAGCAGGCATTTTGAATGGAGGCTACATTCACAGACAGCATATTATGGGGCAGGTTCTGATAGCAACAAAGCAGACCTCCCTGTGGGTCCGTTTGGAATGTGACTACCCCTACCCCCACCAGTAACTGCTGCAGGACTGATACAAACTCCTATAGAAGATTCCCTACGGTAGAGTCAGGAAATGGGTCACCTAAATGGAGACAGCTCCCCCAACCACCACATGGCCACTGGGGCTCTGAAACCAACAAATCAGATCTCTCAGAGGTCCTTCTGGGGAGTACCAGCCCCTCCTCCTCCTAAAACAGAAGAAACTCTACCTGTGCTCCCCCGAATGCCAGCTCAGGTGTAAGCAACCCCCAAAGAGCAGGGAAGGAAGCCTTGGACAAAACTGGAGGGCAACACCGAGCCCCAAAGGGGGCTTTCTGGGTCTAAGTTTTCCAGCTAAAAACATGGTTGCAGAAACAGAGAAGGGGAGTAATAACCAGAAGGGGGGGACTGTGCCCTCTGGTGGACAGAATGATTAGTACATGATATCTCACCTAAGTGGCAGTGCCCATAGGGGACAGACTGACCGCAGTGTATTCTCTGGTGTGTTTGGGCGAGATTGAAAGTTGAAAACTGAGATCTGGAACTTTTGAATCCTAATTAAACCAGGAAGGGACAAAGAGCTATCACAGAGAGGAAATGGTAAGCAAAGTTCAAAGAGTGCTCTTCAGTCACTCTCTGCCTGCCTAAGAGTTTCTTGCAGAAAGTAGTGTAGGCAAAAATATAAAATACTGGGGAAAACTGAGAAAGTTAACACCCTCAAAAATTCCAGTGCCCCAGCAAAAAATCACAAGACACACAAAGAACAGAGAAACAATAGCCCATCCAAATGAACATGACAAAGGCAGTGAAAGCCCATCTAGGGATGACAAAATAATGGAAAAAAGGAAGAATATAATACAACAACAATAAACATAATTAAAGAACTAAAGGAAAACAGACAAAGAGCTAAAAGAAAATAAGGAAAACAATTCAAGAACAAAATGAGGATCTAAAAAAAGATATTGCAACTGAAAGGGACAATAACTGAAATAAGACACACAATAGAAGGACTTACCAGCAGATTTAATCAGGCAGAATAAAGAATCGGTAAATTAGAGCATAAAATATTTTAAACTGCTGAAGCTGAAGAGCAACAAGAGCAGAAGCTCAAGAAGACTGAGCACAGTTTAATGGAATTATGAGACAACAACAAGAAACCAAATATATGCATCATAGGAATTTCAGAAGGAGATGAGTGAGAGAAAGGGACAAAAAGAATATTTGAAGAAATAATGACAGAAAATTTTCCCAATCTAATGAACTACATGAATCTACAAATTCAAGTTCAAAGAACACCAAGCAGGATAAAGCCAAAGAGATCTACACCAAGACACATCATAGTTAGGCTTTCATAACTAAAGGTACAGACTCCTGAAAGCAGTGAGAGAGAAGCAGTCACATACAAAGGATCCCCAGTAAGATTAAGTACCAATTTTTCCTCAGAACATGAGAGGCCAGAAGGCAACGGAATGATATATTTAAAGTGCTTAAAGAATAAAACTGTCAACCAAGAAGACTATACTCAGTGAAACTACAAGCATGAAATTAAAACATTCCCAGACAAACAGAAACTGAGAGAGTTCATATCCACCAGACCAGCCCTATAAAAAATACTAATGGGAGTTCTGTAGATGGAAGGGAAAAGACTAGAAAGTAGTTCAAACTATACATAAAAAGAAAAATCCCTAATAAAGGGAAATGTATGAACAAGTATAAGGACTAGTAATACCTAATAAAGGGAAATGCATGGACAAGTATAAGGGCTAGTAATAAGGTGTTCATGCTTGATAATTCTAAATGTTTTGTCCTTCAAGTTTTTTAATAACAAATATGTAAAAGGAAAGGATAAAATAATGTTACAGGGCACGTGAAATATAAAGACAGAATTAGTGATAACAGCAACAAAATGGAGTGGGGGGAGAGGAATGGTATAGATATAGAATTTCTTGTATGCTTCTGAAGTTAAGTTGCTACCAACAGATTTAATCAGGCAGAAGAAAGAATCAGCAAATTAGAGGATAACATAGTTAAAATTACTGAGGCTGAAGAGCAACAAGAATGGAGATTCAAGAATGTTATAAATACTAGCTGTTAAATGTAGCATTCATGGTAACCACTAAGAAAATACATAAAGAAAAATGTACACAAAAGGAAAGGAGAAGGGGACCGACAAGACTGACTACAGTAAACCAACAAAACACAAAAGCAAGCAGTGGTAAAGGACAAAGACAAAGGAGGCTTAAGACATACAAATAATAAAATGGTAGATGTAAGTCACTTTTTGTCAGTAATTCCAGTGAATATAAATGCTCCAATCAAATGGCAGAGAGTGGCAAAATAGATTTAAAAAAAAAAAAAAAAGATCCAACTATATGCTGTTTACAAGAGACACACCTTAAACCCAAGGACACAAATAGGCTGAAGGTGAAAGTATGGGAAAAAAATATTCCATGAAAATAATAATCAAAAAAGAGCTGAGGTGGCAGTCTTAATATCAGACAAAGTAGACTTTAGGACAAAATCTGTCAGAAGAGATAGAAATGGACATTGTGTATAGTGATAAAAGGATCAATTAATCAAGAAGATTTAACAATAATAAATATATATGCACCCAACATTGGGGCACCTAAATGTATAAAGCAAACACTGATAGAATTGAAGGGAGAAATGGTTGGAGACTTCAATATGCCACTTTCAATATTGGGCAGAAAATCTAGAAAGAATATCAGCAAGGAAACAGCATCTGAATGACACTATAAATTAACTAGACTTAACAGACATAAATAGGACTCTCCACCCCAAAACAGCACAATATACATTCTACTCCAGTGCACATGGATCATTCTCCAGGATAGACCACATTTTAGGTCACAAAGCAAGTCCTGATAAATTTAAAAAGATTGAAATCATACAAAGTATTTTCTCTAGTCACAACAGAATGAAGATAGAAGTCAGTAACAGAAAAAAAAAAACTGGAAATACACAAACATGTGGAAATTTAACAACATGCTGTTAAACTACCAATGGGCCAAGGAAGAAATCAAAAGAGAAGTGTAGTTTCATAATTTAGCAGTTATACAACATTCTGGTGGAATTGTTTTAGTTTACAACTCTTCTTATTCGTGACATTATTCTGATTTCTTTTGTGATACTGTATGTCAAGTAAGCATCTGTTAGATTGTACAAGTACGTAATGATGAATGCATAACGAACAGATTTCTTTCTCTTGCATTAAATGTAGATTATTTATTATAAAATAGTACATTCATACACCATGAGTCTGTCAGTTTGTTGTATTGTGGTGGCTTGTGTGTTGCTGTGATGCCGGACGCTATGCCACTGGTATTTCAAATGCCAGCAGGGTCACTCCTGGTGGACAGGTTTCAGCGGAGCTTCCAGATTAAGACAGACTAGGAAGAAGGACCTGGCAGTCTACTTGTGAAAAAAATTGGCCAGTGAAAACCTTATGAATAGCAGCAGAACATTGTCAGGTATAGCACTGGAATATGAGCCCCTCAGGTTGGAAGGCACTCAAAATACGAATGGGGAAGAACTGCCTCCTCAAAGTAGAATCGACCTTAATGATGTGGATGGAGTCAAGCTTTCGGGACCTTCATTTGCTGATGTGGCATAACTCAAAATGACCCTTAACAAGATGGATTGATACAGTGGCTGCAACAGTGTGCTCAAGCATAACAACGATTGTGAGGAGGGCACAGGACTGGGTAGTGTTTTGTTCTGTTGTACATGAGGTTGCTATGTGTTGGAACCGACTCAATGCTACAATAACAGTACATTCATAAAATTTTACATATTTTCTATTTAACATGATAAAACTAAGAGTTTTAATCTCTGGGTAGAAGTATTAGAAATTAATTTTTTACCTCATTTTTTGTCTAAATTTGTATAATGAGCTTATTCTTTTATAATCAGAAAAAAATTATTAAAAAAAATTAAACATCTTTTGTAAATCCTAAAAGAAATTGATGTGATTGACTCTTGTTGAAAATAATTATGTTGGACAGGAAGGAGAGCAGAATTCTAAATGAAATCAAGGTCAGAATTGAAAAGTTGAATTTGATGTGGACATCTTAACAACCACTGAATTTATAAATTCTACGATTGTTTTCAATTGAATTGAAATTGAATTTCAATTTCAATTGAACTGAATTTCAGTTCAGTTTTTGAATGTCACTTCGATACTGCTGAAAGATGAATTTTTAACTTATAGACACACTGAGGAAGCTAGAACTAAATTGGTTTACATTTCTTCTCTGAATTATCATAGCATTTTTTTTTCTTTCCTCATACTTACCACTTAATAGTCTCTTGAGTGTATTTTTATCTCCCCTACTAGTCTGAAAATCTGGAGCATGGGTTTGTGCCTTATAAATTTTGTCCCCCACCTCCATCCCAGTACCTAGCACAGGCCCTCAGGAATGAATGAATGAATGAATGACATGTGTATTATCTCCGTTGTGATCCTCAGCAGCTATGACTTATTGCCAATGATAGCAACCTCAAGCCACTCTTTATTATTCAGCACTAATGTAGGAAGGCAAAAGAGCACATTTTAGTGGAACATTGGAGAATTTGAATAAATCTGTCACAGATACCCTTACTGCCTTTGTAAAAATCTGACCTAATTCCTTTTAAGTAAAAGAGGTTTCACGAAAGGCAGCTTACTACACAATCTAATTACAGACGAATTTTAGACCTTAGGCTGTATTTAAAGTCAGTAATGGCAAATTCATGTTTATTTTTTACCAGAGTCATTCTCATTTTAACCAGGGAAGTATCTAGTCTTTTTCCCCTTTTCCTAGCAAACTTAGTATTTCTTAGTATTTTACTTTATTTATTTTAGTATTCTATTTCTTGTTATCAGAAGAATCTATATGAAAAGCATTTGAAAATATTTGTGTTAATCATAATTGTTGATGTAATAAATTAAAAGCAACTTAATTTTGTTCAACCCATGTGTTATGTAAGTGCTACTGCTGTCTCGTTAAAACCTTCAATTGCCACTGATCTTGATGTTACTTTTGCCATCTCCACAGAAGAAGAACAGAATCTACCAGTCCTATCCACAGGCATGCTGTTTTCATATAGGTACCGGCTTACATACACCCTCTTGGAGGCTCTCACCAGTATGCGCCCCCTTAGGGAAACTCAGTACTTAAAATTACGTTGTATCTGCATTAATTGAAATATTTACAATAGGGCAAGTCAGTAACCTCATGACTAAATAATGTGAGTTTCAAAATCTTGACACTTATGCTGTAAACAGAATTATGGCAATACCTTATCCACCTTCTTGGAGAACTAGCTGTCCAGCCCTGTGAGCCACAACTCATACAATCATTTTCTAGTGAACAGATGAATGCTTTGAAAATAGCATTTTGAAAAATGTTAGCCCTTTGGTGTGGGTTTTGCTAAAACAATGTAATTTGACTGTTTAACCAGCAGAAGTTGCCTTGGGAGAGGTTCTTCATCTAATTCAAGTTACTAGAATGATGATGTCAGAAGCAAACACTGAGTGGGGGTGAGGGGGTGACTAGCTAGGCACAAGCCACTGGAGTGATAGCTCACCACTAGCTGACATCAAGTGATAGTTATAGAAGGAAAACTTACTCAGTTGTATTAAAAAGGTATGTAACATGCATGTAATTCTTTTATTAGATTTCCACGTATTTTGCCTTTATAAAGATAATTATGTCCCATTTTAATAGGCAATGAAACAAAAGCATACACTTGCCAAAAGATAGGGGAAAATGAGAAAATTGAAAAAAGAGTTAAGAACATCATTAAAGAAATGTGCATTATTAGGAAAATGAGGGATTTTAAGCTTTAAGGAAAAAAAGCTAAGGAGTGACTTAATTACTCTTTTCAATTTTATGGACTAAAAGTTATGGTTACTCATGTTCATGCTGACCAAGAAAAGAAAAATAGAACATGAGTTAAAAGAAGAGCATAGATCTGTGAAAGACCCTCTTAAATGTAAGAATCAGGAAATACTCAAAGGGCCTATTGAGGAAAATCGTATAATGTTTACCCATGGGAATTTTCAAGAAGAAAAATTAAATCTTAAGTAGAATCTGTATTTTTTGACCAGAGAGGGCTTGACCAGGTAATCAATCAGTGCTTTCTGATTTAATAATCTATTGCCTTCTTCAGAGCTATAAATAATTCTTGGGGAGCCTGCAAGTTACTGATAGACCTATACCTCTGATATCTGATTCCACAACCAGTCTCTAACTCTGGGCCCATTATTTCAAAGGATTACTGGTTGTGCTTTGTTTAAGAGAGAATTATTTTGCTGTCCAGCCATAAGGGACTCTAAATGTAATTGTCAATCTTTATAGGACTGAACTACTCCAACAAAGACACTAAACCAGAAAATTAGTAACACACAGGAAGGAAAATCATAGCCATTAATGATATTGCAGCAAAATACACCATATCCTCTTTTGAAGCCTTAGTTTTTTGTGTGCTGAATATTTTAGTTAGGAGTAGATCACGGAAGCCATAGCAGTCATTTTTTAGCAAGAAAATGTGAGGCCGAGAAGAGACACAGCTCAGTCCTATAGAAATGTGTATCTCTGTGTGTGTGCATACACATGAATATATGTATTCTGTATCTTCAACATGCTCCAAACCAAACCAGTTGCCAGTAAGTTGATTCTGACTCATGGTGACCCCATGTGTGCAGAGTACGACTGCTCCGTAGGATTTTCCAGTGTGACCATTTCAGAAGAAGATTGCCAGGCGTTTCTTCCAAGGGACCTCTGAGTGTGTTCTAACCACCAGCCTTTCAGTTAGTAGCATAGGGCTTAACCATTTGCACCACCCAAGGACCCCATTTAACATGCCCAGAACCTATGAAAAAAATATGTGGTTAACAAAAATTGTGAATGTTTACTGTTTCTCTTTACACATCTTTATTTTCCAAAAGAAGCGTTTTTACTTATAATATGAAGTTTAATTTAGATTGCCAAAATATTTTAATAAAAGTCTAATAATTCCCAGTTAACTTTCCTAACTTTACCATGAAATAAAAATTTAGTCAGTATGAACAATAATAAAAGCTTATCCAGTAAACTGTATTAATGTCATAAACGTACTCTTTAGGGAAATGTCTTGATTCTAATCCTTAAGATAGTACATAATAAGAGCTTGTATTGTTTTATAATGCTTCTTACTTCTTAATAAAACTTTAAACAAATTCTCTATTATTCTTATATAGCTAGAAGCACCAATAAGATTTTTGATGTTAATATCCTTATTCTTTTACTATCTATATGTAAGGAGCCATGGTAGCGCAGTGGTTAAGCACTCAGCTGCTAACTGGAAGTTGGCAGTTCGAAGCCACCAGCCATTCCATGGGAGAAAGATGTGGCAGTCTGCTTCCATAAAGATTTACCGCCTTGGAAACCCTATGGAGCAGTTCTACTCTGTCCTATAGGGTAGCTGTGAGTAAGAATCTACTGGATGGCAATGGGTATACAGGTACCTGCATGTACTTAAGTTTGTTATTGATCTACTGAAATGGACCTTAGTCATACCTCATATTATATATCATTCAATAATTGACTCTTTTTTGTAACATTCTAGATGTATGTTCATCTTACTTCAGCTTGAATACCTCTAGCAAAAAGAAACCCATTACATCACAGAGCAGCCTATTCTGTTGGACAGCTCTGGGTTCTAGGAAATTCTTCTTCCAGTGAAGCTAGTCAGCTCCCTGCTGCTTCCTTTGACAGCCCTTGAAACATTTGAAGACATCTGTCATGCCTGTCCTTAGTCTTTAAACACTCCCAGTTGTTTCAGCCATTTCTCATCGGACGTGGATTTCACACCTCTTACCAGCCTAGTCACTCTCTTCCAGACCTATGGTAGCTTGTTAGGGTCCTGCTTATAATGGATTACTCGATTTTAGCACACTTCTCCTGCTGTACTCAGCACCTAATACTGGGGGAGGATGTGGCTTCTTATGATTATTGTTGTTGTTAGTTGCTGTCAAGCTGACTCTCTTATGATTAGACATAGTTTTTTTTTTTAATAGAATGGAATATTAAGAAATAACTTCTTAACTTTGTGCATATAAATGGCTGCTGAGCCAATAGGATAACCAAATATGATAATATATTTGGAAGGAGTTTCAAAAATTGTTCAAAAAACTATAAATCTGAGATTGTGAAGTTGTTGTTGATGATACCATGAGAGTTTCATTAAATGTTGAGTGGGAAATAGTTCTTATTCTTATCTGAAATTCTGTAATTTGTTTTATAACTGCAATCACCCAGGGTTTGAGTGTTTTAGTTAACAAAAATGTATTCACACACAATTTTGTTCCCTAAATTTTAGTAATTTGGTTTGCCATTGAGAGTGGGGGGCTGGGGGTGGGGGTGGGGCATTGGGAGTACTTTAGGGTTCTGATCCAATTCATATGCTTGAAATTCATCTATTGTAACTATTTTTTGCTACACGGGACTTTGTTTTTCTGCAATTTAAATTGTGAGCCTGTGGAGTATTATTAGCTACTGTGAAAAAAATCTGCCTCAGCACTTCAGTTGTGTTTGTTCTGCTAAATTATCTTGACTCTTTAATTGAAAGGCAGTTTATTATAATTTTAGTATCAATACTTACTATGGAAAGCCATGGAATTATTTAATGATCATGTAGTTTGAACCTTCTTTGACGAGAAGGAAATTATCCTGTCTGCCTGACTTTGAATAGATGATATTCACCCACTGGATCTGCCAAACCAGCATATAAAGACACTGTATCAAACTCCAAGCTGAAAACTCAAATGGAAGTCAATTCAGACTCATAATAATCGGCTTCTACTTAATGCCTGTCCCAGAACACTGTGGAATATATAAAATCAGTCCTGACACAGCTCTCTTCCCCACATTCTGATTATGAAGATCTAATTTAACCCTTTCCTGCATAAATCATTTTGATTTTTTCTTTCTGTTGATCTTCATTTTTATGATAATATAAGAAGCAAGCACCGAGACTGAGAAAGTTAAAGGAAAATACTTGCTTTTTGATTACTGGCCTCTGAACTTACATTGTCTGTCTCAGCCCATTTATCCTGCTTGTACTAAACCTGTAACCTGTTGCCATTGAGTTGATTCTGACTTACAGGGACCCTATAGGACAGAGTAGAACCGCCCCATAGGGTTTCCAAGGAGCAGCTGATGAATTCAAACTGCTGACCTTTTGATTAGCAGCCGTAGCACTTAACCACGCGGCAACCAGGGCTCCACTTATAATGGGAATTCTAATAAATGAAGTAGAAATATTTATGCCAAGGATCCTGCATCTAAGTTGGGCTGTATGGCTTCAAGGTGTAGACATCAGCTCTGTGGGTCAGCTTACCCAGTGGTAACCATTTCTGAGTCAGCTGGCTAGCAAACTCACATGGAGTAAAATTGTATTAGATGCCAATTCATTAGTTTACAATGGAATTTCCTTGATTTTTTTTAATAGGTAATATATGTACATTGTAAAAAAAGTCCAATCCAAGTAGTACAAAAGGATAATACAGTGAAAAGTCAGTTTCTACCCTCGTGTGGTCCCCAATTTCCCTCTCTAGAGGCAACCTTGATTACCAATTTCTTATGTACTTTCCTAGAGAGTTCTATATATTTACAAACATTTATATATATCCTTTTTTATATAACACACTTTTCGACACCTTGCTTTTTTCACTTCTGTATCAGAAAAACCAAAGCAGTTTCCATCGAGTCGAATCCGACTCAGGGTGACCCCATGTATGCGGAGTAGAACTACTGCATAGGGTTTTCAAGGCTGTGACCTTTTGGAAGCAGATTACGAGGCCTTTCTTCAGAGACATCTCTGGGTGGGTGCGAACCACCAGCCTTTTGCATAGTAGTCGAGCACTTAACCGTTTGTGTTACCCTGAGACTTCCTTTATAGATCTTTGCTGTCAGTTAATATCAGTACATACAGTTACCTCATTTTTAACGGTGGCATAGTATGTCTTCGTTTAGATGTTTGATAAATTTTTAAACAACCAACCCTACTGGTGGACACTTAGCCTTTTTTTTTAATCGTTTCATACTACAAACAGTACTGCAGTGAGGGCTCTTTGTAGACTTGTACCTGTGTAGCTGTAGGATAAATTCTTAGAAGTGGAATTGCTAGTCAAAGAGTAACTGCATTTTTTATTTCGATAGGCATTTCCAAATTACTCACCAGAAGATGAACTATTTACAGATCCATCAACAGTGTTTCACCACAATAGAAATTTTATCTTTCCAAGACAGTTATGTATGTCTCTTCTCCCAGTTCATTCCCAAAATTAAGATACCTAGGAAACCAAAATCAGAAGATTCTCACTGAGCATGAAATGAGGGCCAAGAGATTGGGCTGGTCTTGAGGGTTTTCAGACAGGGCTCCTGCTTCACCATATTCTAGATTTCTGACACATCCCATGTCTCATTGTTTTGTACCATGCTTGAGAAAAATCAACGAAGTCGAATCTCTCTTTTCAAGACCGCACACTGACAGTCTCCTTTTCAGTATTTCTTTATCATTACATTAGCATTTTTCTTTTTTTTATAACGTACAATTATTCTGTTATATACAGATAATGATAATTTGTATTTATTACATTGTAATTTGACTGATTACAAATTACATGTGAGGGATATATTTGTTTCAGAAAAAATGTATATAGAAAGGATTATTTATAAACATGTTTCCTGAAAACAGCTACCAATAATTCCATCAGTGTTTCCTGAATTTTTACTCAGTTCCTGAGAGCTGTGCTTCCTGGTTCTTAAGACTTGATTTTTAAGATTTTTCCTGTCATTTATTTCCATCTTTTCTTGTTTTAAACTCCTAGGCTTATTTGTGTTTGGATCAATAATCCTCTCTGTTCTAATTACCACTGACTAACCAATAAATATAAAGTGTTTTGGAAATAGAATAGTCTAGAAGAGCTACCAGTGATATTCCATCCCTGATTTCCTAATGCACCACTAATGAGCTATGTGTAAAATAGAAAATATTGATTGCTTTTTGTGATCTATGTCCAGCAAACATACAGTGAGCATGAGGTGTTAGGTTTTATTTTTATTTTTATTTCAGAATCCCTGGAAAATTACTTGAGGCTTTAAGTGATATTTGTTGTAACTATTAGATGCTTCCCATCTAGTTTGGTCATTGCAGTAGCCATCCTTCTGTTCTGTGTTCACTGTCATTTTATTTTCTTATATTTTCATATCTACTGTCTTCTGTTCAAAGAAAAGGTCAAAGTAATTACCAGCTATCTGAGTTATTAGAGTATACTAAATATTTTATAATCATGCTAAAAGACTTGCATAATGGGGCAGGGGGAATAGAGGTTAATTAGAGAAATTCTGTGAGGAAACAGTGGATGCTGGTATTTTTTTTACCCCTTTGACAATGTCTTGGACTGCTGTGATTGCAATCAGTTATGATAAATTCTAGTAATTTAGTAAGTTCTGTGAATCTATGACTAATACATTACAGATTTAGGGTAACGCCCTCACTTTCTGCAGTATCTGTACAGACATTTGTTTTTTTAACAACTATTTTTATTAAAAATATTTTCCCTGTAGTCTTAAACTTAGAATAAATTCTACTCACTATTATCAGTAGGAATTGACTCAGCAGTGACTAACAACAGCAACATGATATTAGGATTTAGGGGATGTGTTTTGACTTTCTAGATAGGATATCATTTTTTCCTCATTGCTTCCATTTTCACCTTCAAATTAAGACAGTGGCAGTGATAAAATTATTTGTAGTGAGATTCATTTACCTAAACATTTCAGGATCTTTATTCAACAGATTTCACTAAGAATAGGGCTAATACACTTTTTATGGGTTAGTCTGGGATCCTAACTACTGTTGATTACATCATTTCTGAGTGAAATTTTTTCAGTATCTCAAAAAGTTACTTATTTAAAAAACAATTGATACAAAACTCATTTCAAAATTGAAGACTAATTCTAAGTGTTTCTCTGGAAATTACATACTGAATAATGTTTATTTTGTACTTGAGAGCTATATTAACCAGTCTTTTTAAACATGTAGTTTTCAGTAACGTTTAATGTCTTATATTTATTCTTAGATTTTAAATTCTGTTTAAGATTCTAGAATGAGTCTATATTTCGAATTAAGTGGCTATATTTTATCTATTCCTCTGTATGTCAGGACTGTGACTAAGGGGAAAAGAATTCTTTCAATTATAGTATAGTGATAAAATTATTTTTGTGCTTTGGAATAATCTACCAAAAAGATAAAGCAAATAAACTGGTAATCATCCAGCAACAAAACCTTTGTCTACCTACTCCAGAAAACCTGAGCAAAGAAAAGAGCTGACAGATGCGTGATGCTTTGTCAAACTTTATCAGCTACCATAGAAAAGAAATAAAATTCCAGAGTTGGTAACTTATGAAAGAGAACACCCAGAAGATCTATTTGATATGACTCACTGCTGCTACCGTGAAACTAAAATGTTTGTGTTTTTATTTTAGTGACATTGTACACCTCCTGTATTCTCCTGGGAGTATTCTTGAATAGCAGTATACCTATATTTTTTGAAATTTTTGTGGAAACTGTCTACCCAGTTCCAGAAGGAATTACTTGTGGAGTTGTCACTTTTTTAAGCAATATGTTCATGGGAGTACTTCTGTTTTTTCTCACATTTTATCATACAGGTAAGAAATTTGATTTTTTATTTACTATCTAAATGTGGTATGGGAGAGGTTTGTGGCACTAATGTCTACAGAGGTTATATGGAGAATTCTCATTCCTTTGCGTCTTCACATGCCAGTAAAAGAAAATATCCTCAGTTGTGTTTCTTGAAGTACATTCTAGGCTGATCTGAGGCATACTCACCCCCAGAGTTTCTGATCTAATTAACCTGGACTTTTAACCAGTTCTAACAGCCACCCAGGGGATTCTAATGTGCAGTCATGGTTGAGAACTGCTGCTCGATAGCTTTTTAAAAAATACTTAGAATCTACTATCTTAACATAGAGTGTAAATTAATGTCAAGTGCTTATATGTAGTTTAAAGCCTTGGGAAAAAATGGGAGAAGATCAGCTAAGGGGAGTGTATGGTGTATATTCTACACTCAAGAACTTTCTATGTAGGAACCTTAGGGGGCAGTGAATTTTAATGAGGGAGGAGCAACTCAGAAAAGGAGGGTGAGAATGGTTGCCGAACTCAAAGAATGTAATCAGTGTCGCTAAATGGTACAAGTAGAAACCGTTGAATTGGTGTACGTTTTGCTGTGTATATTCTCAACAACAAAATAAATAAAATTTAAAAGAAAAAAGAACTTTCTATGATAGTGGAATGTTCTTTGTCTGCACTGTCCAATATGGTAGCTACTAGCCACAAGTAGCTAGTGCAGCTAAGAAGCTGGATTTCACATTTTATTCTATTTTAATTAATTTAAGTTTAAATTTAAATAGCTACATATGACTAGTGGCTACCATATTGGACAGTGCATATAGAGTAAAAAGAAAGTCAAGGTTAGAAACCAGGTACCCCTCTGAAGAAGACGGAGATCCTAATGAAATAGGAAGGGATGGGATCTTGAATACAGATGGAAGAGTTAGCCGTGGCTAAAAGAAGAGACACCTCTTCAACTGAGTAGGAGCGAAAGCAGTCTGCGGAAGCAGATACATGTACTGGACAGCTCATCAAAGGAGTTTCTTCTCCATGGCACCAACTTCCTGGGTAGAAACTAGTTCATCTACTAAGAGTTGATAGGAAGGTAGTGGAGAAAAGGTTTGAGGAAAGAAATGAAACTTGAAAATAACCTTTGAGGAGGTAGCAGTAGACGCTGGCAGGGACAGCTGGAAAGATTACTGGCCACATCGAAGGCAGGCCCAGCTGGTACTGATGTCTGTGGGCTTGTAGTGGCTCCATTTTACACAGATGTTTAGTTTTTTCTTATATTCTCTCTTCTGTGGTTTAAATTCTCTTAACACTTCAGAAAATAAGAACATAATTATCTAAGATTCTTTTTTAGCATCTTAAAATAAGAATTTATACATATGAGTTTTGAATGGGAATGATGAAGTAAAAGAGCTAAACAGATGATTTCAAAGGGCAGCTCAAGAAGACAAAGTAAAGTGTTATAATGAAATGTGCAAACACCTGGAGTTAGGGGAGAATGTGCTTGGCATTTCTCAAGCTGAAAGAACTGAAGAAAAAAATTAAGCCTTGAGTTGCAATAATGAAGAATAATATGGGCAAAAAATTGAATGATGCAGGAAGTATCAAAAGATGATGGAAAGAATACACAGGGTCACTGTACCAAAAAGAATCAGTCAACGTTCAACCATTTCAGGAGGTAGCATATTATGAAGAACAGATGGTACTAAAGGAAGAAGTCCAAGCTGCACTGAAGGCGTTGATGAAGAACAAGACTCCAAGAACTGATGGAATAGCAATTGAGATGTTTCAATAAATGGATGCAATGCTGGAAGCAATTACTCATCTATGCCAAGATATTTGGAAGACAGCTACCTGGCCAACTGACTGGAAGAGATCTACATATCTGCCTATTCCAAAGAAAGGTGATCCAACGGAATATAGAAGTTATCAAACAATATCATTGATATCACATGCAAGTAAAAATTGGCTGAAGAACATTCAAAAACGGTTGCAGCAGGGACATTGATAGGGAACTGCCAGAAATTCAAGCCAGATTCAGAAGAAGATATGGAACGAGAGATATCATTACTGATATCAGATGGATCTTGGCTGAAAGCAGAGAATACCAGAAAGATGTTTACCTGTGTTTTATTGACTACACAAAGGTATTCAGCTGTGTGGAACATAAATTATGATACGTTGCAAAGAATGAGGATTCCAGAACACTTTGTCGTGCTCATTTGGAACCTGAGTATAGACCAACAGGCAGTTATTTGAACAGAACAAGGGGATACTGCATGGTTTAAAGTCAGAAAAGATGTGCATCAGGGTTGTATCTTTTCACCATACTTACTCAATCTGTATGCTGAGCAAATAATCCAAGAAGCTGAACTATATGAAGAAGAATGCAGCATCAGAATTGGAGGAAGACTGATTAACAACTTGCAATATGCAGATGACACAGCTTTGCTTGTTGAAAGTGAAGAGGACTTGAAGCACTTACTGATGAAGACCAAAGACTACAGCCTTCAGTATGGATTACACCTCAACATAAAGAAAACAAAAATCTTCACAACTGAACCAATAAGCAACATCACGATAAATGGAGAAAAGATTGAAGTTGTCAAGGATTTCATTTTACTTGAATGCACAGTCAACACCCATAGAAGCAGCAGTTAAGAAATCAAATTACGTATTGCATTGGGCAAATCTGTTTCAAAAGATCCCTTTGAAGTGTTCAAGAGCAAAGATGTCAGTCACTTTGAGGACAAAGGTGCACCTGACCCAAGCCATGGTGTTTTCAATTGCCTCATATGCATGCAAAAGCTGGACAATGAATAAGGAAAACCAAAGAACTGATGCCTTTGAATTATGGGGGTGGCAAAGAGTATTGAATATACCATGGACTGTCAGAAGAACAAACAAATCTGTCTTGTAAAAAGTACAGCCAGAATGCTCCTTATAAGCAAAGATGATGAGACTTTGTCTTACATACTTTGGACATGTTATCAGGAGGGACCAGTCCCAGGAGAAGGACTTCATGCTTGGCAAAGTAGAGTCAGTGAAAAAGAGGAAGAGCCTCAATGAGATAGATTGACACAGTGGCCCCAAAAGTAGGCTCAAACATAGCAACGATTGTGAGGCTGGCGCAGGACTGGGCAGCGTTTCATTCTGTTGTACATAGGGTTGCTATGAGTGGGAACTAACTCGACAGCACCTAACAACTACAACACAAGTTTTATATCCAATTTTATTCCCTCATCTTAATCTAATATTACCACCTTTTTCTGTCTATGTTCTCTTAACTACTCATCAAATACCAGTGAGTTTGGATAATTTATAAGATTCAAATGCAAGAAATGTTCTAAAACATGATTCTCCAAGAGCCCATTTGTTTATAAGAAACTCTCTAATAGGCTTATAATTGAAATAATAACCTTCTAACCTCCTTGACTGGAAAATACATTTATGAAACTTTCAAAGCTGATGAAACAGAACCTTCCCTGAGTTTTGTACACTTTTGGAACAGTACTTTCATAGCAAAAAGTATTTGAATGATCTCTGAATTTCTTAATATAATTAACAACATACTAGATTGTTTCTATCAGTCAGTAATGAAAATAAAGTAGGTTTCAACTTTGCTAAACCTGATATTAGTTTGGTTTATCATGTGAAGGACAATGATATTAATGAATTCAGACCGCTGTTTACTATCTTCCTGCAAACATGTGTTTCCATTAGGGGAAGGTATCATCACCAGGTATGTTAGACGAAGGTCTTTGCTTCCAATTAGTTTTTTTAAACAGACTCGTCTAACAATTATTATATATCAGATTTAATCTACTTTAGTTGTGTCACAGTTGAAATTAAGAGGCTGACTGCCTCTCTTTTGCCTGGTAAAGCATCAAAGGTGGATGTGAGGTCCCTTGGGGTGATAGAAAACAATTTTCTAGCTGATGGGCACAGATTTGCTAAGTGGTCCATGCAGCCTAGCAGGTCCTGGTTTTTCCTGTCTGCTGGAAATAGATTTTTCTCCTCCCGGTTAACAACCTGCAATATGCAGATGACACAACCTTGCTTGCTGAAAGTGAAGAGGACTTAAAGCACTTACTGATGAAAATCAAAGACTACAGCCTTTAGTATGGATTGCACCTCAACATAAAGAAAACCAGAATCCTCACAACTGGACCAATAAGCTACATCATGATAAACGAAGAAAATATTGAGTTGTCAAGGATTTTATTTTGCTTGGATGCACAATCAACACCCATGGTAGCAGCAGTCAAAAAATCAAATGACTTATTGCACTGGGCCAATCTGCTGCAAAAGACCTCCTTAAAGTGTTAAAAAGCAAAGATGTCACTCTGAGGACTAAGGTATGCCTGACCCAAGCCATGGTATTTTCAGTCGCCTCATATGCATGCAAAAGCTGGATGATAAATAAGGAAGACCAAAGAAGAATTGACGCCTTTGAATTATGGTGTTGGCAAAGAATATTGAATATACCATGGACTGCCAGAAGAACAAAGAAATGTGTCTTGGAAGAAGTACAACCAGAATGCTCCTTAGAAGTGACAATGGCGAGACTTCATCTCACATACTTTGGACATGTTATCAGGAGGGACCAGTCCCTGGAGAAGGACTTCATGCTTGGTAAAGTAGAGGGTCACCAAATAAGAGGAAGACCCTCAACGAAATGGACTGACACAGTGGCTGCAACAATGAGCTCAAATATAGCAACGATTGTGAGGATGGCGCAGGACTGGGCAGTGATTCATTCTGTTGTACACAGGGTTGCTGTGAGTTTGAACCAACTCGACAGCACCCGACAACAACAACAGTATTAAAAACAGTAACGGTAGATGCCAGATAATTTTACCCCCAAATAAATCCCTTGCGTGTGGTCTCTGGCATATAATACACACGTGTAAAGGCAGGGAAGACACCAGTAATGGTACTCACCCTAAACCATCTGACTGTGGGGAAGTTGTCAGTGCCCTCTGGCCATTTTGTGACTTCATCTTGCTTGGCCAGTGGAGTGTCTCTGTCACTCTCATAGATCCAGCGGCAGCTTTTGATTTGTTCAGTGGACACGGGCATCTGATGTGAACTAGCCGGAACTGACATCAGCCAGTGCTCACTCCTTCTTTTGCAGATTCATAGTGCCCAGATACAAACAGATATTTTTATTTCTTTGACATAAGTGGCAGAAGGAAACACTTAGTACCATTTTCACTAATCCCTATCTCACTTATGTAACCAAGGATTGATCTGGCTCAAAAAGAAAAAAAAAAAAAAAGCTTCCATATATTCGCTTGGTTTCTGATCACATATTCTTATACCTATCTGTGTAGATGTTAAAAGGTTTCTGCCTAAACTCCATGATTGTTGTGAAAAATGAAACTTTACATAATAATTTATTTTAACCACCATGATAATTTTCAGGGGGAAAAAAAGTAAATTTTGGCATTTTAGAGAGTAAATGGGAAAATAATATGTGAAAGAACTGAGCCCAAGACAGAGCTGGCACTCGCCAGATGTTTGTTTTCTTTCTAGATAATTAGCTGATTGATGCTAGGAATCTAAGTATCTAGGCTTCTATTTTAAACAAGTGCATTTATTTATTTGTTTGTGAAGCTGTGGTTACTAGAACTATGAAAACTATGTTAAAATACTTTCACACACCATTATTGATTTTGCCCCAAAATGTCCAATCACAGAGGTCCATAGTCTTTGTAGCTGAGGAATAATGATACCCAAATTGAAAATCTGGAAATTCTGTAAAACTATTTTCTAAAAATAACTTTTAGTTCTGCGGCCTGATACCCCCAGATTTTTATATGACAAATTGAATTCCCTTCCACTGGAGCCTGTCTTCAAATGCCATAGTTAAGTAATTTTAAAACTTGAAAAACTCACCCAGAAATTAGTTTTATGTTAAAAATTTACCTATTAGTTATGTGATTGTTAAGGTCTGGCTTTTAATCATCATAAAGATTCGTGCATTTTTTAGGCCACTTCTCAAGTACTAAACTTCCTGACTAGGTTTGTTTTCAGTTTTTCCCACCACAGTGTGCTGTCTGTAGTTGACTGTATCAGAGATAATCTTCCAGGACTAATGACATGTTAAAAAACCCACTGCCCTCTAGTTGATTCCAACTCATAACGACTCTATAGGGTCACTATGAGTCGGAATTGACTCGATGGCAATGGGTTGTTTTTTTTTATAATGACACGTTAGAGTGCCTTGCCTAATGAGACAGGCCTCGGAGGGTGATCTGCTTCCAGATGATGGCCATGCCTGTCATTGACTGTGGACATTATCCAGGCTGCCATCCCCCAGTGCTGGGCGTCTATGGAGCTTATCTGGAGCCTTTGATCACAGGGTCTCCCACGTTTCCATTCTGCTTTGGGTACCTGGAACCATGTCAGAAGTTTCCTGGAGTTTTTCAGACTTGTTTTTTTCAAGGACATTAAAAAAAAAAAAAAAAAGTTGTTACTTGCCCCTAATATCAGGAGCCCTGGTGGCACAGTGGTTAAGCGCTTGGCTGCTAACCAAAAGGTCTATGGTTCAAACGCACCAGCCACTCTGCAGGAGAAAAGATGTGGCAGTCTGCTTGTGTAAAGGTTACAGCCTTGGAAACCTTATGGGGCAGTTCTGCTCTGTCCTGCAGGGTCACTATGAACAGAATCAACTCTATGGCAATGGATTAACGGGCCCCTGATATAAGCGTACTTGTAAAACTGAGTTGCTTCCTATAATGTTTGCTTTGAGAATCTCAGTAAGTTATTTCAGACAGCACAGTGATGTTTTATTCTAATAACTCCACATACAGAATTTGAGAATGCTGTTGTTATATTCCTTATGTGCTCTGAAATGTATTCTAATATTTGTATTTGATGGTTTGTGACTTATTCTAAAGTTCATACTGTCTATTTTGTTGTTGTTTTGGAAGTTTTGCAGGAGGTTTTGGCTAAAAGCATTAAAGATTTTTGCCTCAGTCCTTTCATTGAAGTGTCTGACCATGAATTTGAGGCTATATTGTAGCTCCAAAGATTCAGGGGGCTGACGGAGGTGGGAAGCGTAAAGGTTACCAGGAGAACAAAGGGAAGAGTCAATAGATGTGGATTCGTGAGAAGTGATTTTATATCTGAGACGTACAATAAGGCAACATGATGGCGAGACCTTCTGAGTGGTTAATGTGGAGTGCAGGGGGCAGGACATTAACCTGAAGCCACAGCATCAGCTGGCTTCTCGCCTTGAGTGAGGGTGAAGACAATTTTGCTATCATCATCATTTTCGTTAAATCTCTTAAGAAAGTAAAAGGTTGATTGTGGAGGGTGGCAGTTGGATCTAAACAAGTACTAGAAGATGGTAGAAACCAAAAGCTGGTGTCATTGAAGAGAAAGATGAGGTGGAAAGTACAATAGCATTGTCTGGAAGAAACAGGTAGAGGATGAGCATAATCTCATTAGTTCATTCCCAGCAGAGCATCACGATTTGGTGGAGGGCCCAGTTCACTGAGTAAAATGTAGCACCTGTCTGCACGAAAAAATTGGCAAAGAGAGTTCTCAGGCTACAGTGTGGTAGCTGCTGGAGAACCAGCAGAAGTATAGAGGTGAATTATGGAGGCCTGTCTTAGAGCATGCATTCACATTTCCTCCACTGAAAGGCAAAGGAAGGAATGTTAGAAAGCTGTGCTAACTTTAAAAGATAAAAAGCATAAGAATAAGAATATTTCGTGGATTAGGACAGTTGGCTCAACTCTATCATGTGACATCGGGCCCAGAAAGGACAGCAACTGGCTTTGCTACTGCTAAGTCAAATTAAGCTCTGAAGCAGCTTCCTGTGAATTAGAGCACCAAAGCTGTGGTTTATGTGAGTGGTTTTCAGTGGGAAGATCTAGTGGTTCCCTTGTCTGTGACCTTTGCTTTCTGAAAAGGCAAAAGATTTCAAAGAGGATTTGCAGTTGATTGAGCCGAGTGAGTTTACTGAAAGGTAGATTTGTCTTCTCAGAGACAGGCACCCAGTGAAAACCAGTCAACAAACCAGGGCATTGAAGAGCTGTTGGGAGGCTTTTTTTTTTTTTAATTTTTTTAATTGTACTTTAGATGAAGGTTTACAGAATGAGTAGTTTCTCATTAAACAGTCACTACACATATTGTTTTATGACATTGGTTAACAACCCCACAACATGTCAACACTCTCCCTTCTCGACCTTGGGTTCCCTATTACCAGCTTTCCTGCCCTTTCCTGCCTTCTACTCCTTGTCCCTGGACTGTTGTGCCCCATTAGTCTCATTTTGTTTTATGGGCCTGTCTAATCTTTGGCTAAAGAGTGAACCTCAGGAGTGACTTCATTACTGAGCTAAAAGGGTGTCTGGGGTCCATACTCTCAGGGTTTCTCCAGTCTCTGTCAGGCCAGTAAGTCTGGTCTTTTTTTGTGAGTTAGAATTTTATTCTACATTTTTCTCTGGCTCTGTCCAGGACCCTCTGTTGTGATCCCCATCAGAGCAGTCAGTAGTAGTAGCCGGGCACCATCTAGTTGTACTGGACTCAGTCTGGCGGAGGCCGTGGTAGTTGTGGGGGAGGCTTTTTTAAAGACTTCATCTTAACCCGGGTAGAAGGAATAATTTTACAACTCTGATGAAATAAGAGGCCTGCTTTGGCAATATTTGACAAATTCCTAGGCGTAAGGAGTAGAAGGTCAAGTTTATTGTTGCTACACATGTATTCCAGCTCCCCGTAAAATATAGTCTCTAAGATGTAGAAAATGTCATTGTTGTAGACTGCTTTGTCAAGCGCCATACTTTCTATTACACATTGTTTAAAATTCTACCTTAAAGTCAAAATGCTCACTTTTAACTCTTACAGTATGCTATTGTCTATATTTCACCACTTTTTCCTTCTTATTTTTTTACTGCTTCTTTTTGCCTGTTAAAAATATCATCAGAAATCCAGAGGTTATGTGGTTAATATAAAAGCAGAAAATGCCTGGGTTGTCATTTCAGGAATATCAGAATAAAGGCAGGATGACAGAGGTTGCAGCCTTTCTGAGTGTTTAGATTATATTCAATCCACAGAGAACAGGCTTTGCAGAAAAACACCATTGAAATATATGTCTTTGTTGCATACTGTAGAATAGCATGTCTGACTGTTAAGATGTAGAAATTGAGAGGTGGGAAGGCTGTGTTTGTGAGCATATTTCAGAAAAAAAGGTTTTTCAGCACCTTTCCTTACCTGCTGGTTTTCTCATTTCCATTCCTGAGCACAAATTACTCTTTTAGCCATATGAATTATGGATTAAACTAAAGCCGCAGCGTGGAAGTCTTTCAGGTGATTTTTGAAGATTAAGGCAGTATTAGCATTCTGTAGAAGTACAAAGGTAAGATATAAACCTATACTAGCATTAAAGAAAAAAGGTATCAGGGAATTGTTTCCCTCATCTGTGTTTTATTGAAACTGCCGAATGGATACTTCGACAAGTCATCCAACCCCCTCCAACTCTTTATGCCAAAGGGCTGCTCACTTCTGGCCCTAAAGCCTCTAGGTAACTGGCAGAGGGCGTTGGGGTAGAGGGGGCTGAATAGATGCTATGTTCCAAGGGTCCCTGGAGCTTGAGGATTACCCTGTTCTTCAGGAAGAGTCCTGAATTCATGAGAGAACATTTTTGAAGATGCATGTTCTTTTTTTTTTGTAAAAATATATGTAACACAACATATTCCAATGCAACATTTTTCAGGGGCAATATTTAGTGATATCAGTTACATTAATTATGTTGTGTAACTACCACTCCAGTCATTGCCAAATTTCCCATCGCCATAAACAAACACTCACTCTGAAGAAGTATGTTCTTGATACCATTAAATCTAACAAAAGAATTGCTGGCTTAGATGATTCCTGTAGGTTTTCCAGTAATTGGCATCATATATAACCACTTATGCTAGTGGAAAAAACGACTAGAAAGAGATAAACCAAAATATTCACAGGGGCTTCTCTGGGGGTAGAATTAGGATTGATTTTTATGTTTTACTTTATTTTTCTATGTATTTTCTAATGTGTTTTGCAGTGACTACTACTTGATATTTTTGCTGAGAATCAAGTATTTCTCTTCAAAAATATAAAAGTATTATCTCAAAATTTAGTTGATTTTTCTTGTCTTTCTGCTCCTTCAGACTTCTAAACAGGAACAAGAGTAATGGTGGTAGAGGGCACTTAAAAAATAATTAACCAACTAGCATTTAAAGGTGATTGATTTTTTTTTTCTTTTGATATATTTGTCACCAAAGTCAAGGTGAATTAAATTGATGAAATGTTATTAGCAACATTGATTTAAAATATTCCACATCAAAGGCCTGTAATATATTACATGCGTCTCCTAGTCTCTAGATTCTCACTGTTTATTGAAAGCGGTTTCCAGACCTTCTGGGGTGCATTGATTCTAAGTGCTTTTGAAGGCAGAGCAGTTACTCCTGGCATAGAGGCGGTGTTCAGCTGGTGGGCACAGAGGCAGTGTTCAGCTGGTGTTACATGAATGTTTAAAACTGCGTGTTTTTGTCTTACAGAGCTGTCTTGGTTCAACTGGTGCCTTCCTGGGTCGTGTTTGCTCAGCCTCCTCCTCATTCTGTGCTTCAGGGAATCCTACGACAGACTCTATCTTGATGTGGTTGTATCAGTTTAACAGCACAGACTTGAGGGAGTTTAAACACAGACGAAATCGATACCACGTGCTGCGCATTTGCTTGGAATTGCACATCTAACAGGAAAAAAAGGAGAAGAGAGGAACTTCATACGGAGGTTTTGTTAGACTACAGATTATCCCATTAATTTCAAGACTACTAGGTAATATCGCCGGACTTAAGTGGTAATAGGTGATTTTTAAAACTATACGAATGGCGTAACTATGCCTGATTCTTGGGTTGGAAGTATAATGTCTCACACATAAAACACTACCTAAATAATTCCCTCTACGTTTTGTGCCAGTGCTAAACTACTGATTGATTAATTGTAATTATGCAAAGAAATCAAAGGTGTCTAGGATATGAAGATAACTCCTTCCAGAAGTCACGTATCAGAATAGGAAGAAATGCCACTAACTTCTAAAGAAGTTTAAACCCTGTATCAGATTTTAATAATAAAATAGCCAAGAGGTGTATAGATGATAGAAATTAGCCACACGTACACATTTTTTCTAAGAAAGCCATTTCTTATATGACTTATTTTTGATCACGTCCAAAACCTTTGGCCATTTATTCTGGTGACCAAGTGCTTTCCAGTAACTTCAAAGCACACGCATTGTATCTCCGTCTCAAGTTACCCTTGTTTCTGCGAAATACACTCTCATCTACTGTCCCCTTAAATAATTATAGTACGGGTGACTAAACATTTAATACAGTCGCATTAAATATTGTGTGAAAACGTTTAATTCCGTTCTGAGTTAGCACTTTCTTAAAAGTGAAATGACAAATCACATAGAACATACTGTGTCTTCAGCCTGTATATGTGGTGGCATGGGACGTAAAGTCCAGTGCCAGCTATCATTGACCAGGGTCAGATTTTGGCAAATGACCCTTGTTTGAAAATAACAGTTTGTAATATTGAGACTTTCAGATTCATTGAGTGATGTCTGAATTACATTCTTGTATTTCAATTCAGGTTGTAAAATATTCAATTCTGTATGAAATCAGTCTATTTGAGAAGGCAGCATTTTGCTAGTACCTGTTTTCTTTCTGTGGAGAATAGCTTTTTAAGAATAGTGGTGGCTCAGAGAGTTCTTAGACATGTCTTACTATGCCATGAAATGTGCTGTGGTGGGAGCATGATGTTACCTCATTCTCATTTGTAACTCCCCTCACACAGAAAAAACAAAACGTTTTCCAGAAAAGTCAAGGCTAATACTTCATTATTCTGTACTTCCTCCAACCCGTTCTTCTTTTTCTCTCGCTTGAAATTGATCTTCATTGTCAGCCAAATATATATTTTCTTTGTCTTTTCTGGACAGATAGGGTGTGAGCCAGCCCCTTCTATCAGGAAGGAGAATTGGCCAGCACTTACTTCTGCTCATCTGGACGCCTGTGCACACGCCATCACACACACGTGTAGGTATTCCCAAGTGCCCCTCCCTTCCCCCAGCTCACTAAGTTCCAGGCTGTGCACTAACTCACCTCAGTCTGGTACCATCTGGCCATCTTCTTAGATTCTAAATTTGAAACTTGAAAAGAAAGAAACCCCTCAGATGTGATACCTGTCCTCAGTCACCTGTTGGTCATCTCCCTTTGGGACCATGATGCTGACTTAGCAGCCAGAACTGGGGAAGCTTGCTACAGAGAGGAAGAAAACCTGTGAGAGCTAGGCTTCATTCCGGGATCTGGCATTCTTCTTCAATAAAAAGAAAATAAAGGAAGGCCGAATGCTTGAAGATGGTTGAAAGGCAGCCACTAAAGGTGTCAGTAGATTGTGACCCAGATGTTAAAATAGCCACCTCCCGCTCCTGTCTAGAAGCAGGTGGAGAGGAGGGGGATTATGAAGTATTTAATGTTAGTCAAAATTATTACGTTTGAGGATATTGCCGTATAAAATTCTGCTATAGTAGTAAACCTTCTGATACAGAATATTTTAATTACGGTTAATTCCACTTTCACACAAAGAAAAGAATATTACCTAAATGACTAATTAGTTCAAAGATATCCCCAGTGGGTAATGATTATAAGTTCTCGAAGTGTGCCAGGAACCAACCATTGTTTTTAGCATACATGAGTCCCTCTATCTATATTGTTTCCACTTACCCTTCCAGCAGGTAACTGCCCTCATCACAAACTGTAACTATTTTAAATGATCAACATCTCAGATACACCAAGCCTGCTAGGAAGGGAACGAAAAGTCTTCGGGGGATTCAGGGAGGATTACAATTATTTATTTACCCGAATATCTCAAATCATATTTTTTGTTGTTTTTCTTTCTAACGTGTCAAAGTAGACCAGCTGCTATCTTTGCATTTTATAAACAAACATTATAGAGCCCTAATGAAGTGTTGTAACTGAAAGAAATCTTAACACTCCACTAATCCAAGCCCTCATTTTAGAATTTATAGAAACAAGAGGTAAAGTCTCTTGCCGAAGGTCCTAACGCCACTTAGTGGTAGAGCTAAGACCCACATCTTCTAGCTCCCAAACCAGTGTTTTCTCCTACCTTACGTTTTTGGGTGTTCATGAATACTCTCTTATGTTCAGAAATGACGAGGCTTACGAGTAAACTGCCATTATTGAGTATGGGAAGTATAGGGATTAAAGTGAGGTGACTGATTTTTAAGTAAAACTATTTTGTTTTCTTTATCCTGTAGGTGCTTCAACGTCTCTTAAGTTTTAGCTAGTAGTGACATAATATAAAAAGATTCTGATGAATAATTCAATCCTCATAAACCAAGTCAACAGCATTATTAATTGGTAACAACATTCTGTGGTGTACGTTCCCTGTGGCTTATCAAATACTTCACAGTTTATTGGAAGAAGCATTTTTTAATATGGTCCATGGTAGAGGTATAGGAACAAGACAATTATACACACAAATGCATTTCACTGGAGGATGGAGCTAATAAAATAACAAGAAGGAATGAAATAAAAATGTAGTTTTGTATATTTAAGCATATATGGCCTAAGGGCCAAGTTTTACAATAGATCATATATTCATGCTTAATTACTGAGAATGTTTACAACTTGTTTTTATGAGACCTCTCTAATGAAGGATCCCAGCTAAGAGATTTTAGATTGAAGAGATTAAATTCCCATCCACTTATCTTTTTAATTAGGTTTTTTTTTTTTTTTTTTACTATTATTTCTGCTAAACCTTAGGAGTGCATTTTGATGTTCGCATAAGTGCAAGCTTCATTTTAAACTCAAGATTAAATACACAAAGTGCTTTAAATTAATGTTAAAAATCATATTAATTTTACATTTGTCCCTGAAATAGATAGTACAGAAGTTAGTGATTATACCATATTACTAAGAAAGTACAAAAGCTGTAATATGAAGAAAACATTATATTAAAAAAGAGATATATAGAAAACTATGAAAAAGTCTGGACAGACTTATAAATATAGGAAAAATACAATTCCATTTTAATTTGGAATTATAATCATACAAAAAGTGATAAGATAAAGTTTATTTCCGTACTCTCAAACAGTTCGCTGGTTGCACAGGAAATATAAGCAATACTTGGGGGAATGTGTTGGGCCTTCCTAGAAGAGAATACTTCATGGTGCAATTTTTGAGTGCTTTAACAACATCCATTTGGGTGTGTTGTGCTCAACAGAGACGGGTCATGTTCCCTTCATTTATCCTCTTGGCTTACTTGGAACCTGAGACTTAGGAGATGACCTCTAGGAACTAACACCATGACCTTAGGAGACCCACGAGGGTGTCAGCTATGATCAGGGGCATGGGAGCAATATAGGCTGGTGTAGAGAGTACAGGCAGTGACATAGCCTAAATCTCTCCCCTGAGCCATTGTGCTTTTTACCAACCGTTTAAATTTGTTGTTGGTTGGTGCTGAAACAATATTAGCCTCTTTCACTTAATAGTTTTCTGATGCTCTGGCTGGCCCTCATTGTGTGGTACCTCACCTTTCTGAACCCTTGAATGAACCTAACCTCAGCTCTATACCTGAGACTCTCCCAGATCTCTACTTCTTTATCCTGGAACAGGCTTCTTCACCCTCAGCTTCTCCCTAAGCTCCAAAGCAGAAAACCCAGCTTCATTCCTAACTAGTTTACGAGCCATATACCTAGGCTTCCGTCTCCTGAATAGGCCATTAGTGTGGTCAGAACATAAGAAAATCCAGACACTCCAGAAAGATATTAACGGTTCTTCTCACAGCTAAGTCTTATAAATTAGAATATTTCACTGAAATAGGGGTTATGAAGGTCCCTAACGAGTTTTTATAGTTATAATTTATTGCATTTTTAGAATATGATCTAATTAAATTGCTTGATGGAGTCTTATGATTGTGCTTTGCAACCTGGTAGGTTTCAAACAATAGCTTTCCATCTTAGCCCACACTCAGAAAGAGAGGGCAGAAACTTACCCCAGCCTAAACATAGCTAAAACATAAAACAAACCATGGAATTTATTTCAGCAGCTTATCAGAGAACTTTGGTAGAATGATTTTAACATTTCAAACCGTTTTGGCTCTAACCAGGCTGGCCTTAGTGCATTTGTAAGGCTTGGGACTCCAAAGGAGAGACCAGAAAATCAACCCAAACATCTCAGTACTCTTAGGGTTCCTTACTGGTTCTTCTGATTGGTAAAGGAGGCTTCTGCAGCCTTGAATGAAATGGCAAGGGTAACTTGGATAAACTTTTAATTTACCTTCATGTTAGAAAATGGTACTTCTTTAAACTACTGTTTAATTTAGACTTCCGATTCAGATTGACTTTCTTCCCATTTACCCAGAAGAATCATAGAATCAAACAGATGATCTAATCCAACCACCTCATTTTACAAGTAAGTCAGCAGAGAGCTTTTTAGGTAAAATGACTTGGGAGAATTCACACAAGCTAGCTTTTAGCACATCACCTAACCCCTAGACCAGCATTCTTTTTGTATATGATCAATGTGATAACCAGAAGTAAATTCCTTTAGGTACATTTTCTTTTCTTTGTAATTATACAAGAACTACCTGAATGTATTTTAAAAAAAAAACAAAAAACCAATGTTTAGGCATTATAAATACCCAATTCAGAAATATAGAAAGTAAAAATGAAGTCCACCTCCATGCACACACGCTGTCTAATCCATTCTCCTCTCCAGAGGTAACCCGTGAATCCTTTCAGAAACTTTTCTATACATTTAGATAAAACCAAAAAACCAAATCCATTGCCGTCAAGTCAATTCTGACTCATAGCGACCCTATAGGACAGAGAAGAACTACCCCATAGGGTTTCCAAGGAACAGCTGGTGGACTCCAACTGCTGACCTTTTGGTTAGCAACCAAGCTCTTAACCACTGCAACACCAGGGCTTCTAATCAAATACAGTAGTTGATAATGTAGACATTTCACAGGCCAGGTTATGTGTCATCGAGCTCTATCATATTCTGAAGTTTGAAAGTGGATTCCAATATGCGATATTCTGTTTTATTATTGCAGATACAGTTTCTGTGTTTGTACAACTGATTAAGGTCCACGTACTGAGAGAAGGAAGCAAATGACTCACCTCCAAAATCCAAATAGATTTTCTTGGCAGGGCTTCCCTGGCTCCCCCGTCTCTGCACAGGCGTGCGGTACTGTAGGAAGCAGGAAGTATAGAGAACAAGCTTGTGCAATTCCACTCTTTAAAAACTAATAGCTGATGGAGGTTCTGGCAAGCCTTAATATTTTCCTGGTCAACTTCCTTAGCCATCCTAATCTTCAGGCTTCCAGTAGAACTGACTCACTGTAGTAGGACAAGAACTTAGCTTCCTTTGGTCACTTCTTCCTTTCCTATCCTCTGTCCCTTTCTGGTAGTTTCCTCTTATTTCTGACCGTGCTTGGAAGCAGACTGGGTGAAAACCAGGTTCTCTGGGTGGCCAGCGGTAGACAGCAGAGCCAGCCAACCAGTGCCTTCACGATTAGCCTGGGGAGGGCACAGGGAGAGAGGCCTGGCTTGGGAGCCTCGGGGCCTGGCTTGTCTCCCAGGCCCGGCATCTGCAGCCGTTTGACCTTGAGCAAGTCGCATCATTTCTCATTTATCCGCATCTCTAAACCAGAGATGTTCCCTCAGGTCTCTTCCACTTCAGACACTGTAGTCCATCCTTAGTCAAATATTAGAAAGTGACTGAAGCACATGTAGTCAGTAAAACTAAAGAGCCACCCAGCACTTTCGCGTTCCCTCCTCACGTGGATCCCTGTGCGTGACCACTGCACGCACATCCAACCAAGAAGAAAGGGCTTTGTCGGTGTCTGGTAGGAGATACGCTGCAAATGCTGTTTATTTCCCTGAAGGACTTCATACATGACATGCAGGCTTTATTAAATTTATCAAGTGCAATAACAGAAAATCTGCCGTCTGATGTTGAGATAGCATCCCAGGAGCCAGGTCGGAGTAGTGCCATTTGCTCACCGCAATCAGAACAAATCAGGAACCTGTCCTTTGGTGGTTTCATTTACCGTGAGTCGGCACGGGTTGGCCTCTGCAGAAATCAAACTGTCAGAGCAGATAGTTGAGCTGATCCTTGAACTACATCTCTAGAATTATGTCACCCAAGGATTTTAAGTTGCTCTGCAACAATACCGTCTCTCTGCACAGTCACATTCCGCCGGAAGAGCTGCGCAGATTTTTCACAGAGCGAGGGCAGGGTTCAGCATGTCAAGGTATGATCTGTACACAGGGGTTAGGAAGTCGGCTTCACTGGGACTATAATGCGGCCATAAAAAGCCATCAGAGAGAGAAATGAATCAAAGGAAGACCAGCTGGGAGTCAGGGGCCTGCGTCTCTGTCTCTAGCTGTTAGTGGCCTTGAGCGAGTCACCCGTGCTCTCTGGGCTTCTCACCCGCACAACAGGAGGTCGGAGTAGATGTTCCGTTCTGCTGTAAAGCTTCATAGTTCTCCGCTCCACGCCTACCGGTCACACACAACAGGAAGTAGAAAGCTGTGTGAGTACAATACCCTTCCGCCAGTACTTCCGGTTTGTTCGTTATCTTTTCAAACAAAGAGAAATTCCTCCAAGTCCTGGTTAGTTATGTCTTAGTTACAAGTGCCGCAGTTACAAAAACTGTTCCAGACTATCATCATATTCATTCATTCCTGCGTTCATTCATCTTTTTATTCATCCTGTGTACAGAGTGAGGGTATGTCCGCAGTGTGTGACTGCGTAAGGGAACGAGAAAGAAGAGATGGTTCTACCCTTCAGGACCTTTCAGACAGATTTAAAAAACAAATATTCTCCTGAACTAACAGTTTCAGAAAGAATGATGACAGTTCCCCAAGTACTTAATTGTGCATAGCAGGAACCCAAGTATTTTGCTCATCCTGTCATTGACCATAGCTGGTTTCAAGGAAAGTATACTCTGTTCCATTGAAATTTCTGTCATAAACAGGACCTGGGTCTGTCTAGGGGCATAGAATCAGTTTTTGCAAGAGGAATTCCAAACCCTACCATCCGTCACAGGTGTTCCTTTGGGACGTTGGGAAGCGTCAACATTCCCAGCTTCCCTCCGCTGCGCTCAGTTCTTTCACCAGCGTCCTCATTCTCTTTGTACCAGTTCTTCTCTCAAAATGTCCTTTCAACAAATTGTAGCAAATGCAGATGTACTAAGATGCAAATACTCATAAGGCTTTGTGAGTCTCCTTTCTAAAGTAAATTTGCATTTTTACAAAGAAGAAAGCCTGAACACCAAAAGGAAGTATTTCCAATGATTGAATCCGGGGCATCAGCCAGCCAAATGGAGAAGGGCGACTTTGGTGGGCGCGGGAGACTTCACAGAAGCGGTTCCTGTCTCTCCACCTGTGGGTAAGCCTAAGCCACACTTGATGCATCGTTAGTGAAGTCCCGTCCTCCTAAGCCTTTGCAGAAATCCAAAGAATGCTTAAAGGGGCAGGTAAGAATCACAGATTCCGTTCCTAGAGATTTTATTTGCTACAGATGTCTCCAATGCCAACTTTACTTCCCTCCTCACCAGAAACATCATTTTGGAGGCCCATGAAAATCAAGTATTAGGAAAATTCTGCCTCCACCCTACTAAATTGCATCCACAAGTCCCAAACAAAGTCACTTCCTTCGCCTACACACGTAACTACCGATTTCTGTTTCGGCCTGTGATTCAGCGGAAGTGCCTGAAAGAAGCCAGGAGAGGTGACCGATCCCACCTCACCTGCCATGGGCAGAACTGGGCCTGCCCGATGGAATCCAGCTGAATAGAGGGCGTGGGTTGAGGATGGGCTGTTTCTTCTTAGTCCTTCCCTGAACTTGCTGATTCACATTGCACTGCTCTTCCTGATCAATAAGTTATTGCTGACAAAATCACCTTAGTGAGTGGTGTGCATGTCTAATGGAGCCGCTCCTCTCCTCCAGAGCACCGCTGTCCTCTGTAGTTGCGCCCCAGAAACCCTTGCTCCATGTCCCAAGGACACCCCCCAACCCTCCCCTCCTCTTTTGCAACTGCACTTGGCCTTTCAGGGAAAAAAATCAATTGTTATCTTAGCCCCGATGTTTCACCCTCTTTGTATCTCAGAATAGAGAAGCCCCTTTGTATTTGTTCCTTTTTTACTCAAACTGTAAAAAGACCCAGGTACAAGAGACTCCATGCTACTCTCTATACTTGTGCTTCCATCTAATTGGGGGGAAGGCTATCTGATGAACTAGCTGTTCATTCCCTTACCTACTCACTTCTTTTATCAATATTCCTTTACCAGTAAATTCTTTGTTATCTGGATCCTCAAGTTTATTTCATGTTGTTGTTATTGTCTGACTTAGATTTTTGCTTACAAAACCACTTGTCTTAAAGCAGACTATGATCTTTTTCCTTCTGAGTACTTCGTAATACAATTTGCACATAACGAAACATTCTAAAATAAAGTCAGGCAGAAGTTTCATAATAGGCAGTGTTATATGCTGGGAGAGGCAGATAATATAAAGATTTTTAAAAAGACACTGGGATGGAGGAGCATATATTGGGCTCCTGCTGCATGCGATGCATTGGGCCAGGCACTGCCCTGGCCCTGAAAGATTTACATTCCGATGATTCCATTTATAAAAGCTGTAATTGAAAGCCAGCAGCACTTCCGAAAAGCTGTTGCACGCTTTGTAGCTGTCTCTACAGCAGTTTTGGTTCCTCTGTGGAATCTCACTTTGTTTGGGAAAATATGTTCTGAGTCCTATTCTCCTGGGCCTTTAAAAATCTATGTTTGTCCCTAATCAATATATAGTTAAGCGTGAGCTTTGTAGAGTGAAAAATGCCCCTGGCCAGCCTTTCAAGGAAATGCAAGAGAAATCCATTTCAGTGGCTTGAAAAGAAGTGGAAGGGTTTTTAGGGAAAGCTAACAAGCTTGCAAAATGTTCAGATTTGCCCGTGTTCATTCAGGCATGCAGTTAGGCAGATAGAACCTTCTAGCAAGGGGGAGACAGGGACCATGTAAAGAGATCCAAGAGACAGCAGAGGAAGAATTATTAAAATATAGGCCAGGTCTATAGGCTATTATCAATATGTCTGCAGAGCAAGAGTGGAGGAGAAGGTTTGGAGGCATGGCGTTGTGGTGAAAGAGGCTTCTGGAAGGCAGAACCATGAAACTGGCTTGTTCTCACTGAGTCATGTGTCCCAGCCTGCTGCCTCCAAGCACATCCTGCCTGCAGTGTGTCTGGCCAACTGCTTTTTAGCATTCTAGGAATGAGGTTCTACAGCCTCCCTCTGTCGTCTGTTCCAGAGCCACTCCCCTTTGCACTTAGAAGTTCTTGCTTTCAAAGAATGGGGAGAAGCAAGAAACAGAGAGGGAGACAAGCCGAGGAAATCAGGCCAGAGAACCCCAACGTGAAGAGGAGCTGTAGTGGAGCTGGAGGTGGGGAAGCAGCCTCCCAATTTCTCACTTGCTTCCTTCACGTAAATGTGAACAGCTGACTCCATAGGATATGGGAACTTGATAAGGTGAAACTAGCCATTTGGGAACCCCGTCCTCACAGATGCCTGTCTGGCACAGTGGAGGTTCCTCTTCAGCTCTGAGAAAGCTGTGTGAACCTAGACATCCACCACCTCCCGAGAGCAACTGTGTCTTATTCAAAAGTCTGTAGCCTTCACAATTCCCCCTCCCTTCCATCCTCCACAGGAATGTTTCTTAAGTGAAGGCATGCCTTCAGTACCTACTTCATTGTGCCAGAGAGATTACTTTTCATATCAATTCTTGGATGCAAAGAAATCTTGGGTAGTCCAAGAGGATTTAGATCCAAGTCAAGTTCCAATCTCTTACTCCATTCAGACTTTTCCATCTGCCTCCACCCTCTGGGTCACACATCTGGAAGCAAGCCAGAATGCCTGTCCAGCCCAGATCACCATCTGGAAGCCCAAGCATGTTATTGCTCTGCCTCTGTTTGCAAGCCACGGTGTATTTTGCCTAATTTTCCACCATTCTTAGTTATCTGACTTTCCTCGGCTGCATGCTATGTTACAGAGCAGGGAGGCGAGCAGAAGCCGGGGAGGCAGATAGAAGGAAGTGGATGTGGGATGGCTGCAGAAACAGCCGTCAGCACTGGGCCAGAGACTAGAGGCTGGTGAAGAGCCCGAATAGTCCCCTCACTACCACTGTTCACATTTGGGGCCATAGCATACCAAACACACTCCTCCTACCTCCATCCCTGGGGTTTCCCCAGAGGTGACTTTCCCCTCAGTTCTTCCCCACCTCCTCCCTCCCTCCAGTCGAAGGCTTTTGGTATGTGGAAGAACCAAGTCCTTTCCTGTTTGGGACCCAGGTCCACCTTGGGTTGGGTTTGGGCTGAAACAGATGCAGTTGAACACAGCTGAGTTGTGACTGCCAGAATGAAATAGCACCCAGCAGGCTGCAGTAGACTCCTCGCCTCCAGGGAGCATAGGTAAGAGAATGGGTCAGCACCATCCCAGAGGGCCGAGTGGAGAGACCAGATGATATCTTGAGATTCCTCCCATCTCCAAGACCTGGTTTTAAAATGCAACCCCCAAGATACAGGTTATACACAGGCTCCTTGATGGCAGGTGCTCCACCTCCTTTTCCACCCCGTGTGCCTGGGTAAACTTTCTTCTCCCAGCAGGAGAGATGGTGCAAATAGGAAAAGGTGCAGGGAGGGGGCTTACAACCTGCCCACTCGGACTTGATGCCGGGCATGTGTGCACACCCGCCAGCCCTAGCTCTGCAACCCGGTGGGTCTGTGCAACGGTCAAAACGTGAGTGTGTGATAAACTCTCATCTGAAGCTTATCGCAATAGCTTACCAAGTGTTCTGTGTGTTTTTAAATAATCCTTACCGTGTAAAGGTTGTATTATTACATTTTAATAAAACAAATTTTTTTGCATTTTACTTTTGTAAAATTTGGAGTTTTATAGATTTTTATTTTGTGGCCAGGTATACTTTTGTAAGGAAATGTTGAAGTCTTGAGTATTTTTATTCTTTTAAAACTTATAATTAATGTCAACTGTAAACACTGATAAATATTACTTACATGCAATTTTCCTTGCTTTGAATCAGGACTTTTTTAATAGTTTGGCGTAGCATTTTATTTGAAACACTGCTTCATTTTACACCTTGTGAATACCGAGGATTCTGAAAAACAAAGACGCATTTAAAATCTCTGTGCTGTTACAATGTAGAAATGGTAATGTGCATTGCTTTACTGAAGTGATAATTAAATGTTTAATGGCTTAGAACTCCTAGTTCAAAACGGATGTTCTAGTCATCACTCACGGCACGTGAGTTTCCAAATAAGCCCCTCATTTCTCTGGAAAATGCATATTAAAACGGCGAGCTCCTGTTCGGCGAGGAGATATGGTTATGTTGGCATTATGGTTACAGTGCTTGTGGTTTTGTAATAAATGTGTATTGAAAGCACTTGTGATAACGTGGTCTCTGCATTTTGTTTTTAATCAAACTCCAAATGGCAGTAGAAGTAGAGCCAAAGCTGCCTGAGCATTTGGGCAGCAAGATGTGGTGGGAAAAAAACACAAGTTTGGGAGCAGACAAGCTGGGCCAAATCCTGCTCCTCAGCTGATGAGCCCTGGGACGGGAATCTCTTCATCTCTTTTGGAGATTCCATGTCCTCTCCCTTAAAAAAAAAAAAAAAAAATTAAGGAGGGGTATAATCATACTTACCTCACTTGAGTTTTGTAATGATGAAATAAATTGATGAACATAAAGCACCTGGCACATTTTAGGTGCATAATAAATATCGTTTGCCTTCTTCCTCCCCCCTCCTCCCCCCACCTTCTTATACGCCTCCCAGAGTTTTCAGCATCTACTCAGTAAATGCTGGCTGGCCCAACACACACTGTATCTGTCTTTTGCCATTCAGGAAGCAGAATTCTTGCTCTAATTTTTTGAAAAAAAAATCTTCCCGTTATGAAAGAATACACAGTTATTAAGGAAATTTTTGAAAATACAGAAAAGTACAATGGTTTATTTACCTCTTGCCGTAAATATTTTTTAACATAGCACAGATCATACTGAATTTTTGTTTTATATCCTTGACATTACATCATGAACATTTTCCCATGACAAGGGAAACTTTATAATTTAAAATATTTAATTCTGTTGCTGGACATTAAGGTTGGTTCTGGGGAGATATAATCTGGGGAATACGTCCTTGCATATTTATTTCTGCCCTGGTTTCTGATTATTTTCTTAGAAAAGATGACTAGAAGGAGAATTATTTCAACTATGAAAAGTTTTAGCTGCTGATCTGTATCCCTTGATTAAATGAACGCTTTATCCAACTCCATTGGAGTCCACCAGCAAATGAGTTAGTTTCAGGGATTCTGCTCTGGTGGGAAAGGTGACAAGGTGCTGGGAAAGTTGACAAGGAGAATGACACTCCCTCTCCTTCCCCTTCCTGTACTTCACTTCTCATGAACCACATACCTTTGGTATGGACAGGCCTTGATTCAGCCTGTTAGTTCTTTCTTATATTAAAACACTGGATCTGATGATCTTTAAGATCCTGTTCAATTCCGAGTTCTAGCAGGTAAAAGGCAAGAAGGAGGCAATGTAGGAAGGGAGGGAAATTACCAAGTCTAGATAAATGGTGGGAAGGCCCTACATGGGTTGCTTATGACTAATCGTGTCTTCGAGAGCTGTTTCATGCATAATTTACTGTACTGGTATTATTTGTTCTTTCAAGGAAAGCTAGGGCACTTTTTGGAATTTTGTCAAGGAAGCAATTTTTAAAGTTCAAAATCATATTTTCAATATTTATTTTGACCTACCAGTGATTCAGATTGCAGAAACAAGCCTTAACACCCCAGTGCTTACCTCAGAAAACAACAATAATATTGGGTGTTTGCTTTGTGCCTGATAGTATTCTAGGCACTTTCCATGCCTCCTCATCTTCAGACCTCACAGTGAACTTATTATTCATTCCGTTTTGTACAAGAAGAGCAAAATGCCCAAAGTCAAACAGCTGGTGAGTAGTGGAGCTGAGGTTGAGCCTAGGCTGTGTGACCACAGAGTCCCATACTCCAGCCACTAGGTAGTAGGTTCTGGGTAACTATTTGTCAGACAAGTGAAAGAGCTTTTCCAAGGGCAGGTAAGGGGACACAAACCTAGTATTTGCCAGACTTGGTGTCAAGCCATTTTATATAATCAACTTACTCTCCACAAAATCCCTGTAAGGTAGGTGTTACTACTTCCACTTCACAGATTGCATAGCTGATAAATGATGGTGCTGGAATTCAAAAGTCCAGGATCATCCCACTGTGTCAGTGGCCTTCAGATCAGGGCACGTGCACCAAAGAGACCCACAGGCATGATAGGTTTAAGGAGACAAAGTGCCGTCTTCCTAAAACTTAACCTGAAACGGCTCCTGCTAACAAGAGGTCATGGCTGTGTTCTCCCTTCTCACTTCCCTTCTCATATTCACCCTTCTGCTTTACAAACAAAAGGTGTATCTCTCACAATTAGCAATATTATTACGGAGGTTGTAGGATGTAAAATCCTCCCAACTGCCAAAAAAAAAGAAAGGAGGAGACAAAGACATGAATCTACAAGTCCAAGAAATCAATTATGTCAGAGTTGGGAGCAAGATGGCAGCATAAGCAGCTCCACACTCCCATATCCCAAAAACCAACCTCCCCCCCACCACCAAAAAAAAAGGCAAGTAGAAACTGGCAAAATCAACTTTGTCAGAACTCCAGGAACCAGTCAAAGTGTTACAGCAACTAAGCAAATGCTGAATCAGGAAAAAGGCAACTTTTAAATGGTTGGAAAGCTTTGATTTTCTACTCACCTGCACCCCATCTCCTCACCAGGTTGGGGTGGCTGTCTTAAATCAGTGGCTTACACTCCTAGAGAGGGAGCTTGGTCTCTGGCTCTAGACACAGAAGAGCAGACTTCATTCACAAATGTTTGGGTGTCTGTTGTAACCTGTCTGGGGACAGCCTGAGGGACTGAAGCAAGGTAATCATCTTGATTTGGCCTGTCTTGGAGCTCATGCAGGGCTGAGGGCAGCGGTCCATAACCTAGGGCTAAAATCACCTGTGACCAGCCACTTGGGGCTAAAGAGTGTTATTAAGGTATATAATAGATCCTAAAGACTGAAAGAAGAAGCCGGGGAAAGAGATTCTTTCGTAAATTAAGGTTTTTAAATGCATCCTAGGCCACACACATGCCTAAGGCAAGACACATGCTCAGAAACTACCTGAGAAGAACCTAAACTTTTACCCATGGCTGATACCTAGGCTTATTGCAAGTCTGGCTAAGTACTGAAGGAGGCACAGGCACATAGCCAATATGCAAAGACTAGAAGAGTCCCCCAAAATGCAAAGACTAAGAGAGCCCCTCATCCCTCAGCATTCAAGGAAATCTCTATTAAAACACTAGCTTAACACAAGCTAAGAAACAGAGACTTCAGTGTCCATACAAGTCCAGGAAAATAGTCTCTCCACAAATAGTTAGGGGAAGTCACTAAACAAATGGATGACTAACTACAGACTTTAACAATTTAAAAACGAATGGCAAATCGTGAGGAAGAGAAAGAATCTGATTTCCAGATTTATCACATTATAATATTCAAATATCCCAGTTCCAACAACAACAACAAAAAAGAAAACCACAAGACATACAAAGAAACAAGAAAGAATAGTCCATTCAAAAGAAAAAGATAAAGTAATAGAAACTATCTTTGTGGAAGCCCAGATAATGGACTTACTAGACAAAGACTTTAAAACAACAGTATTAAATATACTCAAAAGAGTTAAAGAAAAACATGGACAAAAAACTAAAAGAAATCAGGAAAAATGACACACGAACAAAATGAGAATATAAATAAAGAGATAGTAATTATAAAAATGAACAAAACAGAAATACTGGAGCTAAGAGATACAATAGCTGAAATAAAAAATTACCTGGAGGGGTAAAACAGCAGATTTGAGCAGGCAGAAGAATCAGCAAACTTGAAGACAAGACAACTGAAATGATTAAGTCTGAGGGGCAAAAAGAAAAAATAATGAAGAAAAGTGAACAGAGTCTAAGGGACTTGTGGGGCATCATCAAGCAGACCAATATACGTGTTATGGGAGTCCCAGAAAGAGAAGAGAGAGACAAAGGGGCAGAAGAAATATTGACAAAATAATGGCTGAAAAGTCCCCAAATTGATGAAAGACATGAATATATGCATCCAAGATGTTCAACAAAGTCCAAGTAAGATAAAGCCATAGAGATCCACAGCAAGACATATTATAGTCCAACCCTCAAAAAGCAAATATAGAGAATCTTGAAAGCAGCAAGAGAGATGCAAATTGTCACATACAAGGGATCTTCAACAAGATTAAGTGCTGATTTCTCCTCCAAAACCATGGAGGCCAGAGGCAGTGGGATGACATATTTAAAATGCTGAAAGAAAAGAACTGTCAATCAAGAATTCTATATCCAGCCAAACTGTACTTCGAAAACGAGGGTAAAATACATTCCCAGACAAAATCTAAGGAAGTTCATTACAAAGAGACTTGTCCTACAAGAAATGCTAAAGGGAGTCCTTCATGTTGAAGGAAAGGACAAGAGAGAGAAACTCAAAGCCATATGAAGAGAAAAAAAAAAAACTCTCCAGTAAAGAAAGTAACAAGAAGTCTTGGAATGATTGCACACACTGCAGCCAGCAACAGCTCTTGCAAGCCCTACCTTCAGTATCATCTCTCAGGAGCTTGGCTGACTGAAGAAAGTCACCTGTTCCTAGGCCACTGACTTTCCCTGTAATTAAGGAATAACACTCAAAAAACCAGGAACAGAAGGGAAATTCCTCAATATGATAAAGGGCATTTGTGGGGAGAAAAAAAAAAAGTACAGCTAACATCATACTCAATGGAGAAAGACTGAGAGCTTTCTCCTTAAGATCAGGAACAAGACATGAATGCCTGCTCTCACCACTGCCATTCAATATTGTACTAGGAGTCCCAGCCAGAGCAATGAGGCAAGAAAAAGAAATAAAAAGTATCCAAATTGGGAAGGAAGAAGTAAAACTATTCCTATTTGCATATGACATGATCCTATATATAGAAAATCTCAGAGAATCCACAAGAAAGCTACTAGAGATAATAAGTTAATTCATCAAAGTTGCAGGATATAAGGTCAACACACAGAAAATTGTTGGGTTTCTATACACCAGCAATGAGCAATCTGAAAAGTAAATTAAGAAAGAAAATCCATTTGCAATGCATCTAAAAGAATAAAATACCTAGGAATAAATTTAACCAGGCAGGTGAAAGACTTGTACACTGAAAACTATAAAACATTGCTGAAAGAAATTAAAGACCTAAATAAATGGAAACACATTGTGTGTTCATGGTTTAGAAGACTTAATATTGTTAAAATGTCAAAACAATCTACAAATTCAATGCAATCCCCATCAAAATTGCCACATTACAGAAATGGAAAAGCCAATCTTCAAATTTGCATGGAATTGCAAGTGGACACAAATAGCCAAAGCAAGAACAAAATAGGAGGACTCACACATCTCAATTTCAAAACATACTCTAAAGTTACAGTAATCAAAACTGGTGTGGTATAATGATAGATAGACCAATGGAATAGAATTGAGAGTCTAGAAATAAACCCATGCATCTATGTCAATTGATTTTTGACAAGGGTGTTAAGTCCATTCAATGGGGAGAGAATAGCCTCTTCAATAAATGGTGCTGGGACAAATGAATATCCACATGCAAAAGAATGAAGTTGGACACATACCTCACACCATATGAAAACTAACTCACAATGGATCAAAGGCCTAAATGTAAGAACTAAAACCATAAAACTCTTAGAACAAAACATAGAGGTAAAGCTGCATGACCTAGTTTTCAATAATGGATTGTTAGATATGACACCAAAAGTATAAGAAACAAGAAAAAATAGATTAATTGGACTTCATCAAAATCAACAACAACAAAAAAAAAGTCAAAGAACTATATCAACAAAGAAGAGACATCCTATAGAACAGGAGAAAATATTTGCAAAACATATATCTGATAAGGGTCTAGTATTCAGAATACATAAAGAACTCCTATAATTCAACAACAAAAAGACAAACAACCCAGTCAAAAAACAGACAAAGGACTTGAATCGACATTTCACCAAAGAAGCTATATAAATGACCATTGAGCACGTGAAAAGATACTCAATGTCATTAGTCCTTTCTTGTTGTTGTTAGTTGCCATTGAGTTGATTCTGAGTCATGGAAACTGCGCATGTGCAGAGCAGAACTGCTCCATAGAGTTTTCAAAGCTGTGACCTTTCAGAAGCAGATTGCCAGGCCTGTCTTCCAAGGCCTTTCTGGATGGGTTTGAACTGCCAATGTTTTGGCTGGTAATCAAGCACTTAACCATTTGCACGACCCAGGGACTCCTCATTCCCATTAAGGAAATGCAAATGAAACCACAATGACATATCACTTCACCCTCACTAGAATGGCTATTATCAGAAAAATGGAAAACAACAAGTGTTGACCAGGATGTGGAAAAATTGAGACCCTTATCCCTTGCTGGTAGGATTGTAAAATGGTGCAGTCACTGTGGAAAACAGTTTGCTGGTTTGTGAGAATTTAAACATAATCATACCGTCTAGCAACTCCATTGCTAGGTATACATCCAAAAGAATTGAAAGCAGGGATTCAAACAGATACATGAACACCAATGTTCATTGCAGCTGTATTTAAATAGCCAAAAGGTGGAAGCAACCCAAATGTTCATCAACAGATAAATGGATAAATAAAATGTGGTATATCCATACAATGGAATATTATTCAGCCATAAAGAGAAACGAAGTTCTGACACATTCTATGACATGGATGGACCTTGAAAACATATTGAGTGAAATAAGCCATACACAAAGGGACAAATATTGTATGATCCAACTTACATGAAATAGTGGCATCACTAGGGTTGGTGTCACCCAGTTTGGTAACTCATGGCGTCAACATCCCTCCACCACCTTCTCCCATACCAGACTATACAGAATACTTAGTAATGTTTATTATCAATTTTAATTATAAAATATGTGATATAGTTGTAAAGTACTTTATTAAATGTAATATTTCTTAGATTATGTGAATACTAACAACAAAATTGTTTCATAATGTCTTTCTATATTGAATTACATTATTAGTTACAACATTATCAGTAACTGAATGGAAGCCTTTTTAAATTTTCTCCTTCTTTTCCTTTAATTACTACTTCATTCTCAAAGAAGTTATTGATATAGGTTCACAAATACTAATTACCACAATATTGTAGCTAAAACAGTAGAAAATTTGACAAAATCAGCGACTATAAAAACAGCAGAAGCTGCGAAAACAACAGCGCGTGCTTCTAATGCATGCAGAGGACACCCCATGCAGACGACACCACGTGCAGACGAAACCATGTGATTCGGAGCATCACTGTAATTGTGTAATAATGAGAGCTTTGACTGGAGTGCATTGGAAGTTTCAAAACGTAAATCGGCATAGTGATTTAGCCTTGTAGGTGTATTGATACATGTAAGCTGGGCTTACCAACAAATGTTTTTGTTCTTATAACTAACTACGGGAATATTTTTATAAAAATAATAAATTTTTGCTGAAACACTGCACAAAAATTTTATAGACGGTCATTTTGGTGTCACTTCCTCTGACAGTGTCACCTGGTGCAGTCTGCACACCCCGCCCCCCACCCCCGTAGTAACGTCACTGAAATTATCCAGAATAAGCAAATGCATAAAGACCAAAGTTTATTAGTGGTTACCAGGGGCAGGTAGGAGAGGGAAATGGGGAGTTATTGCCTAAAGGGTCTGCAGTTCCTGTTAAGGGTGATGAAAAAATTTCAAAACGGATAGTGGTGACGGTTGCACAACATGGTGAATGTAATTCACGTATTCAAATGTACACATTAAAATGGTTGAATTGGCAAATGTTTTGTTATATATTTTTACCACAATAAACTAAAATGTAAAAAGGGAATTAAAGAAATAATAGCCACACGAGGGAGAAGAATCTCTAGGATGGTTCTGGCGAGGGCTTTAGGGAATTGTGGTGCAACAAAAATATGAGAACAATGCAGCAGAAATGAACGCGAAGAGCACGGCAGAGGCACACTAATGGCCGGTGTTCGTTCCTCTGTTGATATCACCATAGGCATCTCTGTGGATACTTGAGTTACTACTCATGTTACGTAGTTAAACAAAGAAAGTTTGGGGGTTTTTTTCTTAAAAAATTTGTGCAGATGAACAACTCCATGTGCAAAGAAATGAAATAGCCTGTCCCAAGTCCTATCCTTAGTTTGTTCAGTTGCTAAGATTTGAAACCAGGTCTAACTGCTTTCACTGTTCTTTCCCCAGACCCTGCTGCTTCATTTACACTTGGGTTTAATTTTCTGTAAATGACTATTTTTTGGTCTAGAATGTACTATTTGAGATAAAACTGTAGTCTTTTAGTCCAAAAAAAAAGTTGTGTCCACAATGCCTCTTATAACAAGCTATCATGAACCTGGGTAGGGATTCATATCTATCCCTTTCATACACATATTTGTGTTACAAGCAACATATCATTACAAATGGGGTGCCTAACTCATGCTGGGATGTTCAGAATTCAGACATATTGCAGAGTAGAGCAGCAGAAAGGATGGCAAATGTTGTTTAATAACCTCTTCTCTTCCATTCCCCGACTTCTGTCAAAGATCACAAAACTCCTAATAGAGTTCCAAGAGACCAGAGCAAGGAGATCATCAGTGAGAAACGACAAAGGGCACAGGACCTTATTTCTCCCAGGTGACACACCAGTGTCCAAGCTGCACAAGTTAACTAACTGTATCTGTCTTAGAATAGCCAAGGTTGGAACAAAGCATGCTGCTCGTCTCTGCCTCGTCACCATTCTCAGTACTGAGGAAGCGCTTTGGGAGTGCTCTCCTTCCCCCACACCTTGGTCTGTGTCCCAGAGGCACACTTCAGAGTATTTCAAGGCAGAGGAGGTGGGACGTTCTCTATTCAGTTCTGATGGATGAATAGTACACTACCAAGTAAAAGGACGTTGTGACAGATAAGTTAGTATTTTATATTTTCTTGAACATATATTCACACTTTTAGGAGAAATGTTGTCATTAACTTTTTAAACATCTTTATTGAGTTATAGTTTACATACAATAAACTGTACATATTTAAAGTATACAATATGATGTTCTGACTCATGTACACACCCATGAAACCATCACCACCATCAAGATAGTGGACATATATAACACCCCCTTTAATATCCCCCCGTCCCTCTACCCCTCTTCTCTCCATATCCCATCCGTAGGCAATCTCTGATCTGCTTTCTGTCACTATAGATTAGTTTTCATTTTCTAGAATTGTATATAAATGGAGTTATGCAGTAAGTACTTCTTTTTAATCTGGCTTCTTTCACTCAGCATAACTATTTTGATATTCATTCATGTTGTTGCATGTATCAATAGTTTAATTCTTTTTATTGCTGGTTAGTATTTCGTTGTATGACTATACTACCATTTGTTTATTTGTTCAGTTGCTGATGGATAACTGGGCTGTCTGGTTTTTGGCTCTTACAAATAAAACTGTTGTGAACATTTGTGTACAAGTCTTTGGGTAAGCTCATGTTTTCTTTTCTCTTGGGTAAATACCTAGGAGTGGAATGGCTGCATCATTTAATAAGTATATGTTTAACTATTTATGATACTGCCCAACAGTTTTCTAAAGTGATTGTTCCATTTTACATTCTCATCAGCAATGTAAGAAGAGTTCTAGTTGTTCCACATCCTCACCACGCTTGGGATGATCAACCTTTTTAATTTTAGCCAATCTAATGGTGTGTGGTATTCCCTCATTGTGGTTTTAATCTGCATTTTCCTAATGACTAATGATATGGAACATCTTTTTGAGTGTTTATTTGCCATCCATAAACCTTCTTTGGTGAGGGGTCTACTCAAATCTTTTGCCCATTTTTTAATTGGGTTGTTTTCTTATTATTGGATTTTTATAGTTCTTTACATATTCTGTATTTGTAAATATTTTCTCCCAGACAGTGGCTTATCTTGTCATTCTTTTGACAATGTCTTTTAAGTTAAAATTTCTTAATTTTCATGGAATCCAATTTATCAAAATTTTCTTTCATGGATTGTGCTTTTGGTGTCATTTCAAATCCTTTCCTAAACCAAGGTCACAAAGATTTCCTTTTTTTTCTTTCTTCTGAAAGTTTGCTCACTTTCATTAAAATCCATATTTATCTTTTACTTGAGTGCAAGTCTCCTCATTATTATTACCAATGTCTCTAGTTTTTTTTTCGTTCCTACCAGACGTTTCAATGTTCGTGCCCCAGCATGAGTACCTTGTGAATTCTGCTGTAAATAAGGCACTTGACAGCAATCAATACTCGTTTTGCTTTATTTACTTTTTGTTTTTGTTCTTAAAGTATTTTAAAATAATCCCATATGTGTCATGGCATTTACTGTAAATGGCATTTCTAACAATAGGACATTTTTTCTGCCTAACTACAATCATCACTAACCAGCAAGATTAATAATTATGTCCTAATAGTTACTGGGGTTCTAAGACCATTTCTGTCAATCTCTTTCTCTCTCTCTCTTTTTTTTTTTTTTGCTGTGAATCTTCACTTACTCTTTCTCATTCTGGTAATAAGTAATATTCATTTCAAACTCTTGCTCTCTAAAATTTTACTTTATATTTAGTAATTGTCAAAATTTAAATCTCTCTATAATGTTTGATATTAATAATAATCATAATGGTATCTCAGTCCCAAATATACGTTTAAAGTGAGATGTTATGGTCACAGGAGATTTTAGAAATTAATGTTATATTTCATATACCTGGTTTGTCTGCAGAGAAGTATGATAGAGCAAACACTAAGAGACTTTCAAGCTTAAAAATATATTAGGATAAAATTCTGTGGGGGAACGATATACATACTCAGGGGGTAAAAGGAACAATATAAATTTTCCAGTTGTTAAAGAAGAGCTCTGCCTGTATGTTTTTAAATGCTATGCTTTTTAGATTCCATGGGCTACATTTAAAAGAGCATTTTTACTTTAAAATGTCAATATTTACAATATGCCAGAAATTACATCTGCTGCAGCTCTTTAAACCATGATGGAAAAGTTTAGATCTTGACTTGAAAGTTGTGTGGGGGCAACTACATTTTTCAGAATTCTTTTCAAAAGTATGTGGTTAAAAAAAAAAAAAGCCCTAATAATAATATCCACTGCTGTACATACTACTTCACATACAAGAACTAGCAGGTGCATATGTGGTGCTGGCTGAGTGCTGGGCATGTGCCCCTGAGGAAGGAAATAGGATGCAGGGAACTGGATTTACCTCAGGACATGGACTATTTCTTTCTGGATATGGCCCAGGGAGGTAAACACAAATGTGCCATACTCCTCTTTTCTCTGACAGGGAATTTGAAAGTAAACCATAAGCGAAGCCAATCTTACACCCCGTGGGTGGAGAATCTCCTTGGCAGGGTATTTGGGTGGAGGGAGAGGTAGAAGAGACCATGGACCAGGAGAGTGAGCTCTAAGACACGCCCATGGATGTACAGGAATAGTGTGCTCCAACGGTTACAAAAATCATGGAGTCACTTCAGCCATCTTAAGAATGCAATATGTACTGGATATGTGAACTGCAGCCAAGAGGGGGCCAGATACTCTCTCTCTGTTACACACCACACACACACACACACACACATCTCTATCTCTTTCTCAACCAGCCTGATATCTCTCCTGGAGACCCTGCGTGTCTGCTTCATTGCTACTAGTCAATCTTATCTTAATTTTCCCACACAAATACCACAGAGGCTCGTCTGGTTGGCTTAGCTGATTTCCTTCTGAGACTTTGGGCACAGCCTTTCATGCCAGGCCATCCTGTGTCAGCCAATCAGTATCCTCTTGTGCAAAGACCAGCCTAGTCTTGCTTATCTGCTAAGAGGGGTGCTGGGAGGGGACTGTCTCTGAGATTTCAGAGTCTTGGACTTGACAGGACCATGACTGGCAGGTCCAGTTGAGTGTATGTTTCTTTCTCTGTGGTTGAGATAGAAGCTTGATCTCCCCAGTGCTGGCTTGTCCCAAACCCCTCCCACAAATCAAGTAGAAATAAAGGCCTTGATTCCCATATGGACGTTAAAATGAAGATCAAGAGAACACAGGAATTTTCTAAGTCCAAAAAAGATGCCCTAAGCGACAGAAAGTATCCCGATATTTGCCCAGATTAAAAGTGCTAGAAGCAGTGGGTTAGGTGGGAGTCTAAGAGGAATTCTAGAAACCTTGGGGCTTTTTCAAACTCCTGAAGTAAGGAAAGGGGTGGACAAAGGGAGGATTGTAGCACACCGGGCACCTTCCTGCTTCATTTGATCTACAAAGCTTTGGGAATCCCTCTGCCCAAAACGTCTGTCTCACCTGGCAGGTGAGATAGAAGCCCCCAGCATCATTTACTTCTTTGAGGTTAGGTCTTAAAAGCTTCTATTGTAATGCTCTGTCAACCAGTCACACTTAAGCTGGAATCAGCTTATCCAATTGGTATTTCAGAGAACAGGGACCCAGGAAAACTAGGACATCAGGATAGACAAGTTTTGGTAGAAAAAGAACAGATGTGGTGGGGCCTTTAAGGGGGATCTGTTCAGTGGCCTGAGGGACCAGGGACAGAGGCGAAGGAAAGGAGTTCCTCGGAGACAGAGGCCACTTCTACCACCTTGGCCAACTTTCTTGTTTCCGTCAGCGTGAGCCCTGCCACTAGAACATGAGAATTACCGCCGACAGAGAGACAGATAAACTAAAAGGTGTAATGTGATATTCTAATATGTTGGACAATCTGTCAAAATTTTAAGTGTGTACTCTGTTATGAATTAAACTGTGTCCCCCTCAAAATATGTGTTGGAATCCTAACTTCCTTTACCCTTGGATGTCATCCTGTTTGGAAATAGGGTTGTCTTTATTATATTACTTAGATCATACACAAGTAGAAAAAAACCAAACCAAACCCACTGCCATCGAGTTGATTCCGGCTCATAGCGACCCTACAAGACAGAGTAGAACTGCCTCACAGGGCTTCCGAGGCTGTACATCTTTACAGAAGTAGACTGCCACATCTTTCTCCCATGGAGTGGCTGGTGGGTTCAAACTGCTGACCTTTTAGTTAGCAGCCTGAGCACTTAACCACTGCGCCACCAGGGCTCCTTTTAATTTTATTTCAAATAACATTATTATTATTATTTCATTATTAAAATTTGCTAGTTATAAAATCTTGACTTTGACATTGCAGTGCAAGAAGAGTAATCTCTCTGTGTGGCTAGCTGCAAGATGGCTCCTGTGATCACTTCATTGCCCTTGTGATACTCAGCAGTGTTCACTTTCAGCTGAGAACAGTGGAGAAGCCAGGTATCTTTTGTATACTACATTTTCCAGTACTTTCTTATTTACATCATTAGCTTTATTATGTCTGGATGAAAGGTGATTTATCATGGATTTCATGTTTTTTTCTGCTTATGAAATATTGATGTGGAAAGGCTGACATTTCTTTTTTAAATTCATTTTCATAAGATGTGTATTCCCAAATAGGATTTATTCTTGAAAGACTCAGAGCCTAAATGGAATTAAATACCAAAAACTGAACATAATTCTTAAAGGTTATTTTGTTTAATATAATGAATGCAAGATAGACACTAAAACAAGTGACAAAGATTAAGATTAGGATTATGATTTAATCAAGTCTCTGTTACTCTGCCTTGCATTATTTAAAATTATTTATCATTTGTTGACACACAAAAAAATATATTGTTCTTCTTAAGTTATCTAGATAGCACCCTCAAGGTTTTTTTTAACTCAGTCTTTTCCCCTATTTGTTTACTACTTGAAAGTCCTTTTAATAGTTATTAAAAAATAAAATAATCAAATACCATATGATCCAGCAATCTCATTCCTAGGAATATATCCTGGAGAAATAAGAGCTGTCACACGAATATACATATGCACATCCATGTTCATTGCAGCATTGTTCACAGTAGCAAAAAGATGGAAACAACCTAGATGCCCATCAACAGATGAACGGATAAACTATGGTACTGTCATGGATTGAATTATGTCCCCCCAAAAATGTGTGTATCAGTTTGACTGGGCCATGCTGCCCGGTATTGTGTGGTTGTCCTCCATTTTGGGATTATAATTTTATGTTTAAGAGGATTTGGCTGGGCTTGTAACACCCTTACCCAGGTCACATCCCTGAGCCAATGTAAAGGGAATTTCCTTGGGGTGTGGCCTACACCACCTTTTATCTCTCAAGAGATAAAAAGGAAAGGAAAGCGAGCAGAGAATTGGGGACCTCATACCACCAAGGAAGCAGTGCCGGGAGCAGGGTACGTCCTTTGGACCAGGGGTCCCTGTGCAGAGAAGCTCCGAGGCTGGGGGAAGACTGATGAGAAGGCCGACAGAGAAGGAAAGCCTTCCCCTGGAGCTGACGCCCTGAATTTGGACTTTTAGCCTACTTTAGTGTGAGGAAATAAACTTCTCTTTGTTAAAGCCATCCACTTGCGGTATTTCTGTTATAGCAGCACTAGATGACTAACACAGGTACATACACACAATGGAATACTACGCAACAATAAAGAACAATGATGAATCTGCGAAGCATCTCACAACATGGATGAATCTGGAGGTCATTATGCTGAGTGAAATAAGTCAATCACAAAAGGACTAACACTGTATGAGACCACTACTATAAAAACTCATGGAAAGGTTTACACACAAAAAGAAACAACCTTTGATGGTTACAGGGGTGGGGGGTGGGGATGGAAAAACACTAAATAGACAATAGGTAAGTGGTAACTTTGGGGAAGGGTAAGACGGTACACAATACTGGGGAAGCCAGCACAACTTGTCCAAGGCAAGGTCATGGAAGCTCCATAGCCACATCCAAACTCCCTGAGGAACTGAATTACCGGGCAGAGGGCTGTGGGGACCATGGTCTCAGGGAACATCTAGCTCAATTGGCATAACTCAGTTTATAAAGAAAATGTTCTACATTCTACTTTGGTGAGTAGCATCTGGGGTCTTAAAAGTTTTTGAGAGGTCATCTAAGATACGCCACTGGTTTCACCCCATCTGGAGCAAGAGAGAAGACACAAGGACACAAGGGAAAGATTAGACCAAAGGACTAATGGACCACAACTACCACAACCTCCACCAGACTGAGTCCAGCACAACTAGATGGTGCCCGGCTACCACCACCAACTACTCTGATAGGGATCACAATAAAGGGTCCCAGACAGAGCTGGAGAAAAATGTAGAACAAAATTCTTAACTCACAAAAAAAGAAAAAAAGACCAAACTTATCGGTCTGACAGAGACTGGAGAAACCCTGAGAGTATAGCCCCTGCACACACTTTTAGCTCAGTAGTGAAGTCACTCAGTCAAAGATTAGACAGGCCCATAAAACAAATTGAGACTAAATGGGCACACCAGCCCAGGGTCGAGGACAAGAAGGCAGGTAATAGGGAACCGAAGGTCGAGAAGGGAAGTGTGTTAACATGTTGGGGGGTTGGCACCGATGTCACAAAACAACGTGTATTAATTGTTTAATGAGAAGCTAGTTTGTTCTGTAAACCTTCATCTAAAGTACAATTAAAAAAAAAAAGAAACTAAACTTAAAATAATGAAATAAAATAATCACTAAGTATTGCGGCATTTTACTATTGCAGTACTAAATACAGTAAAACCTGTGAAATCTGGAACCTGTGTAAGGCAGAAACCTGTCAGAGAAGGAAAACTCATTGTGTGTTTATGAGGTAGGATTCTTAATAGAGTGAAAGAAAAGTGGTAAGCATCCTTTCAAAGGCAGGAAACTTGCAAGACCTGGGAAAACAAGGCAGTCCCTTTGAGTTCTGGCTCTGTCTTAGTTATCTAGTGCTCCTATAACAGAAATACCACAAGTGGATGGCTTTAACAAATAGAATTCTATTTTCTCACAGTTTAGGAGGCTGGGAAATCTGAATTCAGAGTGCCAGCTCTAGGAGAAGGCTTTCTGTCTCTGTCAGCTCTGGAGGAAGGTCCATGTCTCTTCAGCTTCTACTCCTGGGCGATCATCATGAAGCTTGCCATCTCTCTTCTCCCATCTCTGCTTCTCTCGATTGCTTGTTTAATCTCTTTTATATCTCAAAAGAGATTGACTCAAAATAACCCCTATACTATCTCATTAACATAACAAAGACAACCCATTCCCAAATGGGAATATAACAGGCATAGAGATTAGGATATGCAACACATATTTTGGGGTAACATAATCCAATCCATAATATTCCACCCTTCAGGCCCCCAAATTCATGTCCTTCCACAGGCAAAATACATTCACCCCATCACAACATCCCAACAGTCTTAAATCAACTCCATTTCTGTTTTAGTTATTCAGTGCTGCTATAACAGAAATACCACAAGTGGATGACTTTAACAAACAGAAATTTATTTTCTCACAGTTTAGAAGGCTGAAAGTCCAAATTCCGGGTGCCAGCTCTAGGGGAAGGCTTTCTCTTTCTCAGCTCTGGAGGAAAGTCCTCGTCTTTTCAACTTCTGCTTCCTGGTTCCTTGGAGATCTCCATGTGTCTTGGGATCTATCTTACTCTATTTCTCTCTCTGCTCACTTGTTTACTCTCTTTTATATCTCAAAAGGGATTGACTCAAGATAAGCCCTACACTAACCCTTCCTCATTAACATAGCAAAGACAACCTATTCCCAAATGATATGATAACCACAGGCATAGAGGTTGGGATTTACAACACATATGTCACGGGTTGAATTGTGTCCCCCAAAAATATCTGTCAACTTGTCAGGGCCATGATTCCCAGTATTGTGTGAATTGTCCACCATTTTGTCATCTGATGTGATTTTCCAGTGTGTTGAAAATCCTATCTCTATGACGTTGATGAGATGGGATTAGTGGCAGTTATGTTAAAGAGGCAGTACTCAATGTACAAGATTAGGTTGTGTCTTAAACCAGTCTCTTTTGAGATACAAAAGAGAGAGTGAGCAGAGAGACATGGGGACCTCATACCACCAAGAAAGCAGCATCAGGAGCAGAGCACGTCCTTGGGACTGGAGGTTCCTCTGCTGAGAAGCTCCTGGTCCAAGGGAAAATTGATGACAAGGATCTTCCTCCAGAGCAGACAGAGAGAGGAAGCCTTCCCCTGGAGCTGATGCCCTCAATTTGGACTTCTAGCCTACTAGACAGTGAGAAAATAAATTTCTGTTTGTTAAAGCCATCCACTTGTGGTATTTCTATTATAGCAGCACTAGATAACTAAAACAACATATTTTGGGGGGACATAATTCAAATCCATGAAAATCCCTTTTAAAAAGAAGAAATCCAAATGGCCAATATGTATATGAAGGGAAATGGGGCGCGGAGGGGAGAAATGGTCACTCACTATTTAAAAACAATAATTTAAACAATTAAAATAAAACTATCAAATTGATAAACACACACACAACAGACTTCCTCAGCTGAAATTCTAGTTCCTCATCTGTAAACTGGGAATGATAACAGTGTCTTCCTCTTAGGGTTGTTGTGAACACTAAATAAGATAATCAATGCACAACATGTGGTATAGTGCTTACAGGTGATAAGCACTCATCAGTGTTTGCTAGTGTGGTCAGTCTAAAGACAGAGTCAGAAATATGTATAAGGAGGTCCATAATAATTCTTTGGTAAAGAAAGTTTTTAAACAAATAAGAATGGCTTAAAGTATGATAAATGTATATATTGATATACTTATGGAATAGAATAAATTTATGTAATAGAATTGATAAATCTATGTAGTAGAAATAGAATTTATGTAATAGAATGTTTTAGGCCAGGATATTGCAACCATTGTGCAAATTTTTTCAGAGTAAATCTTGGTGTAAACAAAGGAAATATATAAAAATCAAATGTTCTCTGGTTGAACTGGGGATAGGGCGCATGTTAATATATGTGGAGCTCTCCCACCAAGGCCCTCTCTCCCAGCTGCCTACTCCCATGGAGCCTCTGAAAGGAGTCCCGAGGCTCACAGAGAAATTTTTAACAGTATGGGGAAATGCTGATATAGTAGTCAATGTTAAAATAAGAATAAAAAATATATACGTGTATGGTCTTAATTTTATAAAACACTCTCAGACTCACACATTGCCATAGAAAAACACCTGAAAGAGAATATACCAAAATAATGATGGGTGTCTCCTGGTTGGATTTTAGAGCACTTGAAGTTTTTTTTTATAAGGTTTTTTTTTTTTTTTTAATTTTCTAACATTTCTTTAATGAACATGTACTTATGATTATAATCAGGAAAAATTATTTAAAAAAAAAATTCCTTTCTCTCCCAATAGTCATCTTAATATTCAGTTAGCACCAAATGATGTCTTTCTCATGATCAAAAATTATAATTTATCTATTTAATAAGTTATAATTAAATCCACATACAGTGTTTTAATTATTATGATTATACAAAATACGCTCATGATTGAACCAAGTGGTAAACACTGATCACATTTCCTTTCTTGTATGCTCTTTTGTTTTTCCTGCCATTAATAGTTACCTCATTTTGGGAGGAAGAGGACTGTGACAGGGATGGGGCACAAGAAGAGTACTCTAGGGTGGTTGTCCGAGTTTTACTTCTTGACCTGGATGGCTGGCATAAGGGTGTGTGCCTTATGTTCACTAAGTTATACTTTTGTGTGGTTTCTCTGTATCTGTGTATTTTTTTTTAAGTTTAAAAAAAAAATCACATGACAATAACAAAAACAAAACCTCTTTTTTGCTTATTCTCTTTGAGTCCAAATTTAAATCTTTCCACACACCCTCAACAGTTTTGTAAAATAAATCAACACGTTTTCCCATAAAAACCTACAATATATGGATTTCATTTCTTCCTGGAGGCATCCCTCTAGGTGCATGTCATCCTTCTGCACTAATCTGTATTGGTTGCTCTCAGGATCTGTTGCATGACTATCAGCTTGATATCTCTCTTCACCCCTTTCCTGTGATAGATCTCCTCTTTCCTGGATCCACACTTGTTTGCTTTCTTGTTTTAATAAAACAAGGGCACGTCTGAGATATATTTTTTGAGGTTTTGCATGTCTGAAAATATATTCTACCTTCATGTGACTGATAGTTTGACTAGGTATAAAATTCACAAATAAACCCTATTTTTACTTCAGATTTTTTAGTATATTTTCCCAGTGTATTCTAGCTTCAAATCTTGTTAGTAAGAAGTCTTACGCCATTTGTGTCCTTAATCTTTTTTTTTCTGTTGTTGTTGGAATGTTTTCTTCAAGCCTGATGTTTTGAAGTGTCACATGTAGCTCTTTTTCATTAGTAATGTTAGGTACTGAGCAGGACTTTTTATCTGGATAACCCATTCTTTTGTTCTAGCAAACTTTCCTGTTTTTTTTTCTTGAACATTTTATTGTGTTTTAGGTGAAAGCTTACACAGCAAATTAGTTTCCCATTCAACAATTCATACACAAATTGTTCCATGACATTGGTTGCTATCCCTGCAATGTGTCAGCACTCTTGCCATTTCTATCCTGCCCTTCCTTGCCTTTTCATCTTTGCTTTTGGTTAAGTGTTGCCCGTTTGGTCTCATATAGTTGATTGTTCTACGGAGCACATTCTTCATGGGTATTACAGGCCAACCTATGGCTGAAAGGTGGCCTCTAGGAGTGGCTTCCGTTCCGGGTTAAAAGGGTGATAGCCCTGGAGGTTCCTCTGGTCTCTATCTGCCCAGTAAGTCTGGTCTTTTTTGAGTTTCATTTTATGTTTTTATCCCATTTTAACTGAGACCTCCTATTGTGTCCCTGGTTCTCGTATTTTTTGATAATTTCTTCCTTTATTAATGAGCTGTTGGACCTCTTGAATCGATTCACTAATATTCTTATCTTTTCTCTCCTATTTTCCATCTCTTTGTCTGTTTTTTCAATTTTCTGGGAAATGTCCTTGACTTTATTTTTTAATTCCTTTACTATTTTTCTGCTGTCATATTTTTAATTTCTAAGAGCTTTCATTTGATCTTTTTTGTAGTATCTTGTTCTTATTTTGTGAATGCAACTTGTTCACTTATCTCTGAAGAATTATGGTGTCTTTGAAGTGTTGTTCTCTCTATATTGTCTCTGTTTTCACGGAGTTCCTCTTTATCTGTTTGTTTTGTTCTATCTCTCATGTTGGAGCTTTTTCTCTGATGTCTGTGATCCTTGGCTGTCCATTCATATTTAAGAGTGAGGCACTAAAAAACTAATTGGAAACTCTTTGTACATGGGCACAGCTTGCTAATGAGTGTGTTTCACTCTAGGACTGTTATGGGTGACCAACTGGCTTGTTCTTTCATGATCCATATGTCTTTGCTCTGGGTTGGTTTTGTTTTTTCAAAAAATCATCTTCTGATCTCTTGCCTGAGAGGTAGAAGCCTGTGCCAAAGTCTTGGTGTTAGCTGGAAATGGCAACCTGTAAACTTTCAACATTGCTGTTCAACATTGTACTGGAAGTTGTAGCCAGAGTAATTAGGCAACAAAAAGAAACAAAAGGCATCCAAATTGGAAAGAAAGAAATAAAACTATCTCTGTTTTCAGATGATGTAATCCTATATACAAAAAAACCTTAAAGAAGAGATAAACAAACTCACTAGAGCTAATAAAAAAATTCAGCAAACTTGCAGGGTACAAACTAAACACAAAGATCAGTTGAGTTTCTATAGGACAGCAATGAACAATTGAAAAGGAAATTAAGAAAAAAATTCCATTTACAATAGCATTTAAAAGAATAAAATACCTAAGAATAAATTTAACCAAGGAAGTGAAAGACTTGTACACTGAAGAGTACAATACATTGATAAAAGAAATTAAAGAAGACCTAAATAGATGGAAAGACATTTTGTATTCATGGATTAGAAGACTTAATATCGTTAAGATGGCAATACTACCCAAGGTAATCTACAGATTCAATGTAATCCCTATCAAAACTCCAGTGGCCTTTTTTTCAGAAAAGGAAAAGCCAATTCTCAGATTCATAAAAAACTGCAAGGGGCCTGGAATAGACAAAACAATCTTGAAAAAGATGAATAAAGTTGGGAGACTCTCACTTCTCAATTTAAAGGCTTATTACAAAGCTATAGTGATCAAAGCAGTGTGGACTGGCATAAACGACAAACATATAGACCAATGGCATAGAATTGAGAGTCAGAAAGACCCATAAATCTGTGGTCAATTAATTTTCAACAAGGTTGCCAACACCATTCAATGAAGAATGAATAGTTTCCTCAACAGATGGTACTAGGACAAGTGGACAGTCACCTATTATAAAAACTGGACCCCTACCTCACACCATATACAAAATTAACTCAAAATGCATCAATAACCTATATATAAGAGCTAAAACTATAAAACTCTTATAACAACACAAAGGGGTAAATCATGACCTTGGATTTGTCAATGGCTTCTTAGATATGGCACCAAAAGCATGAGCAACAAAAGACAAAATAATTTCATCAAAATTAAAAAAAAAAAAGTGTATCAAAGGACATTATCAATAAAATGAAAAGACAACCTACAGAATGGGAGAAAATATTTGCAAGTCATATATCTGATAAGAGTCCAGTGTCCAGAATATAAAGAACTTTTAAAACTCAATTAAAAAAAGACAACCCAATCAAAAAATGGGCAAAAGACTTGAATGGGCATTTTCTTCAAAAAAGATATACTAATGGCCAACAAGTACATGAAAAGATACTCAACATCATTAGTCATTAGGAAAATGCAAATCAAAACCACAATGGGATATCATTTCAGCCCCACTAGGATGGCTATAATAAAAAAGAAAAAGGGAAAACAACAAGTGTTGGCAAAGATGTGGAGAAATTGGAACCTTCACACATCAATGGTGAGGATGTAAAAATAATGCTGCTGCTGTAGAAAAGAATTTGGTAGTCCCTCAAAAAGTTAAACAGAATTACCATATAACCTAGCAATCCCACTCCAAGGCATATACCCCAAAGAATTGAAAATAGGCACTCAAACAGATACTTGTACATGAATGTTCATAGCAGCACTATTCACGACCAAAAGGTGGAAACATCCAAATGTCTATCAAACGATGAATGAATACACAAAATATGGTATATACATGCAATGAAATATTACTCAACCATAAAAAAGAATGAAGTACTGATACATGCTACAATATGGATGAGCCTCAAAAACATTATGCTAAGTGAGAGAAGCCAAACACAAAAGGCCACATATTGTATGATTCCATTTACATGACATATCCAGAACTGGCAAATCTATAGACACAGAAAACAGATTGGTGGGCACCAGGGGCTGAGAGGAAGAGGATAATAGTGATTGATCGCTTAATGGGTATGGGGTTTTCTTATGCCATGAAGAAAATATTTTGGAATTAGATAGAAGTGGTGGTTGCACAACATTGTAATATACTAAATGCCACTGAATTGTACACTTTAAAAATGGTTAATTTTATGTTATATGAATTTTACCTCAATAAAAATAACAAAGGCCAATGGTAAATAAATCCAACTGATAATCATATATGGTCACTCAAATCCCTTATTGTCTAATCAGCCTATCACCACACACTCTTCTCTATGCCTGGTATCCTCAGGTGCAGGGTCTCTCTGGTTCATTCTCTCAAGAGAACATACTATTGTCCCCTGTGGGCATGGTGGAGTGGCTGACAGGTTATAAGGGTTGAGAGTAAAGAGGACTTGAGGGTCTAGCTGAAGTTTACACACGCATTTTCAACCAACCCCTCTCGTTAGGGCCCCTACCTTCCCTGATACCTGGTTCTTAAATTTCCAGTTTTTCCTGAAATTGCGTTTGTAGTCACTCCATGTGTGTGCACTTAGGTTTGACTCACTCTTCTCGATCATTTGCTCTTCCTTCATCTGCTGTCTTCATGTATTGTGGTTTGGAATTACGGATATGTACTAGCTTTATTGAAAATAGTGGCAGAGCTTTTTTTTTATTGTTCATTTTGCTTTTAGGATAATTTTTAGAGAAAGGAGCAGAAATGTCTTCATGCCACCACTTTAAAACCAGAAGTCTATGCATTGGTCTTTAAGGTAACCTGGATTGTATTTCCGGTTGTATTTTCTAAATTTTCTGCAATGAACATACATTAAATAAGAAAATTCATAAACACACAATAAACATCATATAAAGACAAGAGGGCCCCAAAAGGCTTACAGCAGCCTGACTCTGCATCTTCCTCCCTCTCCTGCTGAGCCAGCTGAGTCTGTGAAGCCCTTTGCTTTTCTCACCTCAGCTCCCTGACATGCAGCTATCCACGTGGCTCAAAAACCCACTGCCATTGAGTTGATTCCAACTCATAGTCACCGTATAGGAGAGAGTACAACTGCCCATAGGGTTTCCAAAGCTGTAATCTTTACAGAAGCAGACTGTCACATCTTTCTCCCACCGCGTGGCTGGTGGGTTCGAACTGCTGATCTTTTGGTTAGTAGCAGAGTGCTTAACCACTTCACCACCAGAGCTGCTCCCCATGTGGCTCAAGCATTTGCTAAACAGCATCACACACTCCTTGTCAGAAAGGCACATTCCTGGGTTCTTCATCTCTGGGCCAGGGCTGGCTATCAAGTAGCCTTTGCCAACCACACCAACTCATCAGTATTCAGTATGGATTCCCTCATGCCATTCTGAATGGCCATGCCTGCAAAGACACAACAGTTTTAATAAGAAGAAACTTCAGGATGTGTGTGTTGCCATGGCACCATGCGTTTCCATTCCCACTGAAGCCATTCCAGTCAGTAGGGAGTGGCCATCACCTGAGAATTCCTCATGAACTCTTTCTACAGACCTGTCCAACCCCTCCAGTTGGACATACGTGAGTGAGCCACCGGAGGCAGACATCCTGGGCCTTGAAACATTGTTAAACTTCACAGGTTCTACCAGGTCCAAGAGAATCTGAGACCCCAGAATCTAACATGCCCTACAGATCCCCTGAAGCTCTGGACTTACGAGGCTAACAGTAACCCAGTCAGGAATCCCAAAGTTGTAGAAATAGCCATGTGCCTCCTGGGCCTAAGTATCTGTGCTCTCAGATTGGGCTCTGCCTAGGCCTGAGGACACTAGACATTTTGGCTGTCTCAGGTAATCACAAAGGATTCCAGGACCAGGAGTCTATGAAGGTTCTCTTCCTCCTTCCCCCTACCAGGGACCTTCAAGTACTACTCCTTCACTCCCCAAGACCCTCCGCCTCTTCTACCATAAGGGTCATTGGCTTCACTGCCTGACCTACAATAAGAGTTTGCTGGGAATCCCACGAGGTTTGATCCAGCCAATTAAATGAGGAAATTGCTCTCTAGGTTTAACATGTCCATCAATCTCATCCAGAATGGTAGCACTGAGTCGGTGGGCTGAGGCTTTGAAGACTTTAATCCAGCAAAAACTACACCTCCTCCATTTTACTCACTTCTCAGTCAATTTTGGTTTTATTAATCTCAGCCTTATAAATACTTCATCAAATACTCTTCATCAATACTCCCTTGCTGGACTCACACACAAACAATTTTCTCTGGAGTTGGACCTGTTGTCTGGAAGAGCTACTAAAGCAGCGGACAGAAATCTCTCCTGTTATCTGCAGTGTATCTTGGGTCTCTACTTTGAATATGCTTATCCCCAACCTCTTTTCCAGAAATAGATTAGGGTAATACGTATGCACATGCATGCGTGTGTGTGTATACATGCCACAAGTGGAAAGATGCCTTCTATTAAAGTCAAACTTTATTTGGATCATTTCTTCCACCCTGAGAAGGCCATCTGCTACCCCAGTGCATTGCTATGATTGACTATGGCAAGCCAAGAAGAGCACCCCCCACACACATGCACAAAAACAAAGCTACATTTGGAGACTGGATATCACCTTTAATTAATAATGCCACAGTTCAACATCGTTTTTGTTGCTGTAGCAGACTGATGTGTGTGTGTGTGTGTGTTTGTATCTGTATGTTCCTGAACAAATGAGGGGCCAGCAGAGACTCCCAAGCAAGTCTCAACTAACAACTCTGTTGAGCAGCAACTGGAAGACGGTCTCCAGAGAGACATGGAGGCCGAACTCCTGCCTCCTACGGCCTTGAACCTCCCCTTCTCCTGGGTGATCTCTCGTGCACTCTGAGGGCAAGACTGAGCCTGTGCCAGCCCAGATTAAAGGGCTTCTCAGCAAAGATCAGCCGCCAGTCTGAGTCCCCACTGCTTCTGACAACAGCGATGTCCCTGGGCAAAGTGCAGACTGCTAGGCAGAGGTGGACAGCCTGGGCCAGCCTTGGTCCTCTATGTCACACTGGTGCAGCACCACGATGGCCCAGCCCTGAGCAGAGAACCCAGAGCTGCTGGAGCCATTTGATTAGTTCCTTTCAGAGATAATCAGGATGTAGCCCAGGGCCTTCCTGGGGCCGGCCAGAGAGGGGCAGACTTGACTTGTGATGGCCACAGGAAGTCATTTCCAACTCAAACATAAAAAGTCTGCCCTCCTGCCATCTCCACTCTCCAATTCCTCACAAGCCCAGTAGGTCCACAGCCCAGAGATGACAAGGGAGTGGGTCAGCACGATGGTGGGTCACAAAGAGGATATGAGAGACATGGGTGAGTTGGAACTGCAGCCACGTGCCAGCCTGAAGCCAGCTCTCTCCCCCATGGTCACCACCAGCCAGAGCTCTCTGAAGCCGGATGGGACCCCCACAAGGCAAGGCAGTAAGTTCTCGGCCTACTATGGAGGGAGAAGACCAAACTGGCTCCACCGTCCCATTGCCACCCGCTCTGTGCCTTAGGAAGGCAAGAAGCCCAAGTCCCAGTGTGGTGGTATCAGCTGTTGGGGAAGCACCGTTGTCCAGGTGAGGCCTCGGGCCGGAAGCTGGGTTTGTTCAGTGGGCTTGGGTAGTAGGTGGTCGTGTACACGTTGGTCTGCTGCAATGGGTAGAAGTTGGCTCTGTCATCGGGGATCAGGTTATTCTTGTTCAGCGTCTGTGGGAGGAGGAAGGAACCAGAGAGGAAGACGTGAAGGGAGAGATGGAGGAAGAGGAGAGGCCAAGACACAGAGTCCAGGAGCCGGTCCATGACGGAATGCGCTGACAGCTGATATAGCGCTCTGTTCACGCCACCACTGCTCTCTCCTGAGTATCCAGCCCACAGAAGCCTTGATCCCTCCACCCTGCCCTTCTACCCTGCCCTCTGCTTCTTGGCCCTTTTGGAGCCCCCACCTTGAACTCCATGGGTGTGTACTTCTCATTCTTGGGGGTGCCCCCGCCCTTGTAATGCAGGTGGTTGGGGGTGGCGGGATGGACGAGTGTGGACTCCTGTGACTGGCGCTGGCAGTGCTGGCAGGACAGGTACACCACCAAGGTCAGGAGCCCAGAGCCCAGGAGGCAGGAGACGCCTGTGGCCACCAGGTGGATGAGACTGAACCCTGGGAGAGGGAGAAGCAGGCGGTGAGAACTGGGCCGCTGTGAGAAGGGGAGACTCTGGGCTGCCTCCCTGGGCCTTTCAGGATAGAAAAAGCAGAAACAGCAATAGGAGGCCTGACACACAAAGGAAAGGGTTTGAGGCCAGAGCCAAAGGAATCAGGGAGGCTGGGCAGCCTGGTCACCAGGACCTCTGTCATAGGACAACCTACTGTTTCAGTCAGAGGTAGCAACCAGAGAGCGACTCTTCCTTGGCTTTGGGCATGATGATGGACTCCTACCTAGGGGTCATGGATGGAATGACCCAGAGCCCCCATCCCCACGGCATCAAAGTAGTGGAGGACCCCAGTGAGGCTTGGCTGTCTGAAGCAGGAGGTGGAAGAATCCAGATTGTGGAGTGGGGAAGGTCTCCTCCTTGAGGAGAAGGAGTAGAAGGAAGATGTCATGAGGCAGGGGTCCAGATCCTTTTACCTCCACAGCCAGTGGCTTCCTCCACACTGGAGGCAGGCAGGATCACTGCAGGAAGACAAGCCAGAGAGGGGTGAGGGGAGACAGCAGAGGTGAAGGGTCCCTCCAGGGCTGTGTGCGGATCTGGGAGGACCCCTGGGTCAACACGGAGTTGTGGGACTGGGGGCCTTCATTCTCCTTTGTCTCTACCCAGATCCCACCTCTAAAAGGCTTTAGCCCATTCACTAGACGAGGAAGGGCAGAGACTCTGAGTGAATGAGTGTGTGTGTGAGTGGATCGAGGCAAGAATCTGAGTTCTCTCTTGGCATCTCCCACCCTGGTGTTTCATCCTGACCCCCTCAGGAGACATGCTTCAGAATGGGAAAGAAGGTGGGGGCTCAGGGTTGGAAGGGTTGGTGTGAGGGTGCTGACATCAGGACCTACCAGGAATCTCGCTGTAGGGGCAGGGGCGGCTCTGGCTGCTGTTTCCGGTACAGGAGCTGGGCCCCGGGATGAGCTCTTCACAGTGTCGGCTGCGGCTCTGGGCTCCGTCCTCAGTGCATGTGCTCCACTCAGACCATGGCGACCAGCCTTCTGTGGGTTGTGGGTTGGGACGAAGTTAACTGCCCTGGAACCCCCTGTGGGTGCTCCCCGGCCCCGGCCAGATGCATCCATTACCTGGGCAGGCCTGCGTGGCACACAGCGCCTCCTCCGTGTGCAGCCCAAGACAGATGTCCTCACCAGGGGAGGGTGCAGGGCTGGTGCAGGAGCGTGTGCGCTGATAGTGGCCTCCACCACAGGACGCTGAGCATGGAGACCATGAGGTCCAGCAGGACCAGGCTCCTCGTACTGCAGGGGAAAATGGTGTGTGAAGAAGGATGGCTTCTAACCCACCTCACCCTTCACACTCAACACTGACCCCCTCCCCAGTCCACTGTTAGGAAGTGCCCCCACCCTCAGAGGTGGCAGAAGAAATGCAGGCAGCAGTTAAGAACTCAAGACAGAGAGAAACCAACTGTATCTCAAAGTCAAGTGTCTTATCTGGCCAACCCATTCCCGTTGCCATCGAGTCAATTCCGAGCCTATACACAGAGTAGAACTGTCCCATAGGGTTTTCAAGGAGTAGCTGATAGACTCAGACTGCTGACCTTTGGTTAGCCGCCAAACGCTTAACCATTGCGACACCAGGGCACCCATTAGGGGAGAGGAAAACGAACAGGGCGAGTTAAGGAAAGACCCTATTCTACGAGATCAGCTGCTGAATCCATGGTCGGGGGAGAAAATTGCTCTGGGTCCCTTGAACAGAGGTGGTACGGATGAGGTCACTGGGACAAGGGGGTTTCTTGGGTTGGAAGTGGGCTCAGCAGGCCTGGAGATCTCCTCGATGGGGTTTAGTTGGGGGAGAAAGGGCTTCCCTGGGGGAGGGGAGGGGTTTTCCCCAGGCAGGGGCTGACCGGAGCAAGGATTCTTTATGCGAACGATTACCTGGACAAGGTTGACGGTTGCAGTCCTGGTACTCAGCTGCATCACCCACGCAGGGCAGGCCCCCATTGCGAGGCTCCGGGTTCGTGCACGTTCTCTTGCGGACACGGAAGCCCAGCTCGCAGTCCCGGGAGCAGGACGACCAAGGGCCCCAGGCGGCCCAGCCCCCGCTCACCGTGTGAGGAGAGGTGTTCCCGCTGCGCAGGAGATCATCCACCAGGGCTGGAGAGCGGACTGGCCTCAGCGATTAAGGAGCACCCCTTCTGCCCCACAGAACTCCCGCCTTCTTTGGAACCTCGCGTTCGCACCCACCCTAAGCTCCGCTCCCAGCCACCCTCACCCCTACCCCCATCGCTTTGGGGCCTGGGAGAGAGGCAGGCGCGGGGCTGTACCGTCGGTGTCGCAGGCTCCCGAGCCGTCCACGGGGCAGGTCCTCGTCTCGGTCCTCCTCCTGCTGAACTGCAGGCCATGGGGGTCGGGCAGTGGCGCGCGGCACGTGAAACGGAAGCGCTGCTCCTGCCGCGCCCCGCCCTGCGTCACATTCACGGGCAGCCACGGTGTCCACGGCGTGTTGCGCCGCACTTCGGGGCAGCTCTCAGGGTTGCACGTCTTGAACTCCTTTGCAGCCGGAGCAGGTGGTATTTTATTGTCCCGCAGCCGCCAGGCCGCCCTTGCGCCTCCCGCTCCCCCATCCCCAGGCATGCCTGCCCACCTCTTGGCCCGAGGTCCTCGCGTCCACGCATCCCGCCCGCGGCCCCCGCACGGCTCCCCCCCGCCGGGACCCACCACACTGCAGCCCGGGCAGGAGTTGCCGTTCTCACAGGACCGGCGCCGCGACTGCACGCCACCCCCACAGTTGCTGCTGCACTTGCTCCAGGAGCCCCAGGATGCCCAGAAGATGGGCACCGGGCAGGGCGTGTTTTCGTTGCAGAACCTGAGGGGGTGGGAAGGAAGGAGTTGTCACCCCAGGGAGTGTGTACCCGTCCCTAACATGAGATCACTGGGAATGTGGAACCCAGAAGGATGAGAGTCCACCGGATCGGCTGGAGAATCCAGGCCACTGTCTAGGGACCCCGGCAGTCTGCCATCTTGGGGCAATCCTGTTTTCTGAAATGCTCAGGCCACAGCCTCGCTCACCGCTCCTCTCGGCTCTTGCCCACGCAGATGCGACCCCCGTGGCGGGGAGCAGGGTTGCTGCAACTTCGCTGGCGGACCTGGAAGCCGATCCCACAGGACGTGCTGCACAGGGCCCACGACGACCACGGGGTCCATGCTCCGTTCCTGGTGGAGTCACAGAGGGGACAGAGACAGATGACTCTTTGAGCCCTACCTTCTTAGATGTAGTCCACTTCTGGTCAAATGGATTTTGTGTTATTGTCAGGAAGTGTCAGACAGTGACCTAGAAAATATCAGCCCCTAAGCAGGCCATCTCAGGCAAACCCATTCATTTATTTTGTCATTCACTCCTCAAACACGTATTGAGAGCTGCCTTCCATATATCAGGCTGTGCTCAGTGCTAAGAGCACAGATACAGGACAGAGTGCCTACTCACAGGGGAAGAGGCCACATCCCTAGAGAAGGCCACCACTCACCTTTCTAATCTGCAACCTTCTTGCTTGGCCAATCTTTCTAGTCAAATCCACCCTCTCCTCCCTGTTCCACACTGCATGTACCTTGCTCTCGCCTCAGACACTACTCAGTCTCGTCTATTTTGACTCCAGTTTTCGAATTTTGGCTTGCCCAACTTACCACATGGGCAAGTTACTGAACTTTCTGTGCCTCATAGTACCTTCATCTGTAAAATAGGAATAATGAATATATTCCTACCACATGAGGTTGTTTTTAGTATTAAACTAATAAATGTATGTAAAACACAGTCATTTGAAGAGTGTGAAGTACCTCCTAAGGATTAGGTGTCATTATAACCACTGTGTACTGAGGCCCTAGGCTGCAGGCAGTGTGCAAGCATTTTACCTACATTGCCTCATTTAACCCCCGACAACCCTGGGGTAGATACTATCACCCTCACTTAGAAAGGCTCAGAGTGGTTAGCTGGCCTGGCCAAGGTCACACCTCTAGTGGTAAACCAGGATTGGCACCAGGTCTTGTATGAGACAGCTAGTTGCTGCGGCTGTCTGGGGGCTGATTCCCATGTCTGTCCAGGCTTCCTCTTTGCATCAAGAGCCCCCACTAGGGAGAAACGTCTCTCTCCCACTAGAGTGGAAACTCCCTAGGGCTCATGTTCCCTGCCCTCAGATATTAGCCACGTGTCCACTCCCTGCACGGCCCTGAAGTAGTTTCTGTCCCTTAGTGCAAACACCTCGGGATGGGCCATCCCTGTCTTCCCTCCACCCCAGTCCAAGGAAGCTACCGTGCGAGCCCTGTCTCCTCACACACCTGGAACAGTTGGCGATGTGGATGGCTGGCCCCAAGCAGTCACGGCCCCCACAGCGGGGTGGCGGGGAGTCGCAGGCTCGGGCTTGACACAGGCAAGAACCTGAATTGTCTCCATCTAAGTGCTCACATGGTTGCCATGGTGACCAGGGACCGAAACCACCATCCCGTGTCAAGTCCCGCACCTGCAGACATACGTGGGAGGCAGGAGACCCCTGTCATGCAAGGAATAGGGGAGGCACGAGGCCCCAGGGACTGTGGGATGCTGATGGGGAGTTGCAGCCGAATTGGAAGGGAGAGGCTCGGGGTGGGGTGCAGGAATGGGTTCTCACAGGACACGCTGTGATGTTCTGGGTCCAAAGGCTCATGTTGGAGCTGTCCTCAAGCGTGCTGCAACGTTGCTGCTTTCCATCCCAGCCGCAGTACGGGTCCCGTGCCCCCAGGCACGTCCTGTCAGACAGAGGGCCTGAGACACAAGCCCACAGGTCTGCCAGCCTCGGTTGCATCCCAAGAATACACCTGGGACGTTCCTCTCTGGGCACCCCTTTCTATCCACGTGCCCTCAATAATAATAACAACTAAGTTCACTGAGCATTTACTGCGTCAGGCATTCATTTACAAGCATGCATGAATTTAATAACAACCCAATGAGGTAGATAGTGTTATTATCCCATTATAGATGGGAAACGCAGAGAGCCGACTGAGGATTCAAACTGTCACCCTCCACGCCCACACACTTTGCCAAGAAACTGTACTGCCTTCCCCAAGCCTGAGGGCCCCACACCACACCCCTCATCCAGCGCCACAGAAGCGGATGTGGTCAACAGAAAACCAAAGGGGTAGTGCCTCCTGTCAGATGATACGTTTAGAGAGGTGAGAGACCTTCAAGCTCACCAGGCACCGCAGGGCTCAACCCTGACTGCCCGTTAGGACTGCCCAAGCAGCTTTTTAAAAATACTGATAGCTGGGCCCACCCTAGAGGAGAATATCTGGGGTCCGGGTGGGTTCTAAAAGCTACCCAGGTGATTCTAATGGGAGCCAGATTGAGAGTCACTGTGATCCACAGCACAACCTCCATTGAAAAGCTGCTCAAGTGTGAGGGAAACTAGATTTGTGTGATCTTGGGAAATCCTTTCCTTCCCCTCACGCTACTGCCTCCCAGCTGGAGGCTGAGTCTGACTTCACACACTGAGTGAAGATGGGTGCATCCCTCAAAACACAGGTGCCAGGGGGTCAGGGGGCACCGGGGGCACCCATACTGTTTGAGTCCAGTGAATTAATATTATGACATAAGCTCAGGCTGCCAGGAGAAGGAGTCATATCCCAGGTCCCCCTTCCCCCTTCCCCGGTCCTCAGGGCTGGTCTCTCTGCAGGGGTCCAGAGAGGTGAGGGTTCACACACCAACACGTGCCCAAACACCTCAACTCTACACATTCTACAGCTCCTCTTTTCCCTTTCTCCTCCTGAGTTACTCACTGTATCCTTTACAGTTTTTTAACACATAAATTTCAGTCTCCACTGGTTATGCTTCAAGGGGGGAGAAAAAGAGTTGATAGGAAATTTTTGAAGCAGAATTTGCTGTCCATTGCTAAGCAAAGACAGCACTGGATCCTGGAACTTGAAGGAGGGTTCCCCAGCTCACACAGAGCCCACTGCCAAGCCCAGGGAATATCCTGAATCTCTTCTGCCCCCTCTCCCCTATTTCCATCCTCTTCTGTCCAGGCCCTGCTTCTCCACAGCAGCAGGCCTGCTGGAGAGGTTCTAGAGAGAGCAGTGAGGGTAGAGGCTCGGACACTGGAGGCTTTGTATGAGGGAGGAGCTGGGTTGAAAGGAGGTGAGAGAAACTGCTGGAGATGGGGGGTGGAGAGCCTCACACCATTTATGTGAGTTTGCAAAGGGACTTTCCACTGGCCAAAGAGGATCTCTGTGTCATAGTGGAGGATGCCAAGGGCTAAAGGGACACGGAAAGAGTCAGGGGATCGCAGCTTTTGATGTCCCCAGGATAGAATTTTTTTTTTCCTTGAAGCTTCAAAGAGTCAGTGTGTTCAATATGCCATGTCAAGCCCCAGAGAGAAAAGAGGTCATGTGAGGGAACTCCCAGAGAAGAGGATGGGGCTCTCCATGTCTCCAGAGGAGGTCAAAGAAGACAATGCTGACTCCTGCTTGAGGTCGACCCATGACCCCTTGTAGGGGAGGTGATGCTTGAGGCCTCAGCTCCTGAGGGCCTCACTGGACCCCAGTAAGAACACTCTGGCCAACCCAGGAATCCAGAATATTCATCTGTTGCCCAGGAATCTGTTTCTACTTTATTCATTCTAAGGTAATTTGTGTAAATCATACAATGTAGGTGTGTTCATATTTTCATCTGGGATCAATGGTTTGATTTGAGGGTGTTTCCCTGGCAGAATCTATCACACTGTACATCATGGGAACGAATACAATCCATGTGCAAAAGTAGTCCCAGCAACGTGGGATTCTCAGACTCTACTCACTGGCTGACATTTGGACCAAGCGGACTGCTAGCAAATTCAAACAATCAAACTCGGTAGAGCCCAATACGAAGTTTATTTCTCTCAGCTTTCAGAAAAGGGTATCAAACTCTAGAAGCAGTTGATGTGGCACTTTATAAATGACTTAAATCAACTGGAAAAAAAAATAGCTGTGACTAGTAATGTGGTGCAGTAGTTAAGAGCTCGTCTGATAACTGAAAGGTCGGCAGTTTGAATCCACCAGCAGCTCCTTGGAAACCCTATGGAGCAATTCTACTCTGTCCTATCAGGTCACTATGAGTCGGAATTGACTCAACGGCAATGGGTTGGTTGGTGGTGATGAATGGCGCCCTCATGGCATAGTGGTTAAGAGCTACAACTGCTAACCAAAAGGTCAGCAGTTGGAATCCACCAGCAGCTCCTTGGAAACCCTATGGGGGCAGTTTTACTGTGTCTTATAGGGTCATTCTGAGTCGGAATTGACTGGATGGCAACAGGTTTGATTCTGGGTTTTGGTTAGTGACGAATAATAAGAGTCTATCCATTAAAAGCAAATGTCTGCCAGCAGAGAAAATGGATAAGAGCAGAAAATTTGAGTTAGCTTACACAAGACAAAGCAGAAGATTCTGGCAGAGTGCACTTTGTCTTGTGCTATTTCTTTCTCCTGGGGCTTCAGTTGTTCTAGAGCAGTAGTTCCCAATCTGGACTGCACATTACAATCTCCTGGGGATCTTTAAAAAACCCAAACAAACAAAACCTGCCTAAATCCGCGCCTTCTGGATTGCAGTACGCCCAAGCATTGGAATCTTTTAAAACCTCCCCAGGTGATTCTAATGAGTAGCCATCGAACTGCTGTTCCCAGGCCACTTCTGCAAGGGTTCCCAAGCCAAGAAATGAGTGCCTTGTCTTTCCAATTTGTGACAGAATAGAAAAGCAGGGAGGATAAATACAGAGTAGACACCGCCTGAGCCTGTCTTCCCCAGCCTCCCATGCCTTCTCAGCCTTTCCTGCTCTCAGTTAAGACCCAGAGAGAAACAGGAGACCAATTCTCTGAGGAAGTGCCTGCCCTGCCCCTGGCAGTCTGAGGGGGTCAGGGAGACCCCCTGGGACCAGTGCCTATGCTCTCTTCTTGTGCATAACTAAAGGGAACACCTGTACCTCCCCGGCTCAGGAGGAGCCATATTTGCTACTTTTGGTCAAAGCCACTTCCAAGCTTCCAGAGCAGGGAGGAGATATCCTCAGAGCCACCTTCCAAGGTTCTGAAGGAGAGTGGACCATTCCTTCACTCACAGGGCAGGCAGGGGGAATCTATGAGTGAGTTGGGGTAGAGGGTCCCCTCAAGGGCGGCACGGAGGCATCCTGGAAGGAGGAAGAGATGGCTCGTACGTCAAACATCTGTTACGTAGAGCCAGTCAGCGGCTCACTCTCTCCTGTGGAGCCTCTCGGTGTGAGCCCTGTCTCTCTCTGGCCAACCAGGGTCCTGGCCATGTTCGTGGGGCTGAGATGCATCTGAACGGAAGGAGGGGGTTGGAGACATGCCCCTGGTCCTGGGCAGAGCCTCTGTGTACCCACCCTCATCCTTGCCAGCTTTGGAAGGAATGCATAAAAAGCATGTCTGTCCTAGGACAGTAAAACCCTGTGACCACACACACCGTGAAAACACAAATTCTGAGATAATGTGATTGGCAGTTGGCTCTCAGACTCCCAGAGCTCACAGCATGGTGGCTGCATGGGTTTGCTCTTGCCACTTTATTAACCTTGCAATAATGGGACCCTACGGTTTACATTTTTGGGATCCCACCTATAGCTTTATGGCAGGGTTTTCACTGTACGTGTCAAGAACTCTTCTCTCAAGTTCGAGAAAACAAACAGGACTAAAGTATTGGACTCCAAACTGTCCTCTTTTCACCTTGCTGCCCCACCTGGCTGCAGGGCAGGAATGCAACAGCCAGACTATGCAACCTCCTGTCCCCTCACAGCAGAACCGTGGGCATGGGAAAACGTCCCAGGCACCTCTCCTTCCTCTGTCCCAGTGCAGACTCCATTACTTCCTATCTGGCCTCGAGCCACACTAGTTCACCCCAGCAGAAGAGGGTTCCATCCTGCTCACCGCTGTCTGATCTTTCTAAAGCACCATTTTCATGCTGCCTGTCACACTACTCTCCTGCTCAAAGACCACCTCAGGGCCCACAGCCAGGGGATTCAAGTCAAAATCCTCCACTGGCATTCTCAGCTGGCCTCAACCCACTTTCCGGTCCCATTCCTCACTCCTCCCTGACACCAACCCCCTCAGGCCAAATGATCAGTTTGGCCAAATTATCAATTATCAGTCAACTGGGGGATCAATCATGTGTGGAAGGCCACTTTGTATCTTGGACTGGACGTGGCCCCCTGAAAAGACTGGGGTACTGTGTTTGCCTTCAAGGATTTACCATCCCTTGGAGAACAAGGCACATGTGACAAGATTAATAACAACACAAGTGTCAAAGAACACAAGATATGGGAAAATACTGTCAGCAGGTAGCCCATGATTCATTGCCAGGCAGTGGTGTCTATAATCAGTGTCACAGATTCTGAAACTAGAGAGTTTGGGGGCGTGAGGCTCCTAATGGTATCTGTGGAGTTAAAAAAGGAATAAGATACTAAACCCAGGTGCCGTCAAGTCTATTCCCACTCATGGCAACCCCATGAGTAGAACTGTGCTCCATAGAGCTTTTGATGGCTGATTTTTTGAAAGTAGATTGCCAGGCCTTTCTTCTGAGGTACCTCTGGGTGGCCTCAAACCTCCAACCTTTTGGTTAGCAGCCGAGTGTGTTAACTGTTCCATCCAGGAACTCTGTATAAGATACCACTTATGATCCACCAGGCCAGGCACTTCATAGTATTCTCAATCCTTACGACTCTGCCTAAATTAAATATCATTTGCTCCATCACAATTTGCCCCCATTTTTCTGATGAGAAAGCTGAAGCTCAATAGGTTAAGTAATTTGCTCAAGATCTTACAGCTAGCAGACACGGAAACCCAGGTGTGTCTGATCCCACCACCCGTGGTCTTCCCGCCACACCCCATTGTCTCTTTCGGCACACCAGAAATAGGCTAAGCCAAGGCTTCTCTCCCTACCAGACATCGAGAGCTTTGAGGGGAATGACAATGTCTTAGGCCTAATTCATCCTCCCTCCTCTTAAACCAACAGCCCTGCAAAGTGCCCTGAACACGGTTGGGCTTAGCAAATGTTTGGTTCTGGCTGATGGAGCCATGTGTGGGGGCTGAGAGCGGCTTGAGTGTCTGCCAGAGCCCCGCTCCCCCTCCACAGCCACCACACCATGACACCCAGCTCTACCCCTGCCCTCCAGACCTCGGCCGGGCTCCCAGCACACCTCTCTGAGGCTGGAAAACAACCCTGGCAGGAGTGATACTATGTGTCTCCCAAATCTCGAGGCCAGATGGGCACAGCCAGGACTCTGCCCTGCAAAGGTTACAGGAGCCTCCGTGGCTGTGGCTATGCTGGGTAAGGCCAGTTTTTGATTATCACGCAAAAGAGGGGCTGCAGCCTGGGGGAGCCTCACATGGCAGGAGTCTGTGACACATTTCCATTTGGCTTTGGAATAGGTTTTTGCTTTCCCTCAGAAGTATCAGTGTCACTGATGCCAAATTGTGAATCTGCATGAAGCTACAATATCAAGAGCCGATTACAAGCATTTGGGAAGCAAATACAACTTGTCCGCATGGATCCACACCCTTCAGCCTACCCTTGGAAGTCCCCTCTGCCTCTTCTAAGGAAGGGAGGAAGAGGAGCAAACATTTAGGGGGGGACTCAAAGCATCAGCCCCAGCTGCCCCTGCATAAGGGAAATAAATACTGCGGCTTCTAAGATAAAGACCTCTCTCTGAAATGACGGGGCTGAGAATAAATCAAGCGGTCTAGAGAGGGCTGACAGGCCCTAACTATGGCGTCGACAACAGGGAATAACAACCATCCTTTGCTAAGCATATACTTCCCCCAGGCAGTAAGTGCTTTATGTAGATTACCCCCAATTAACCCTCACAAAAACCCTGCAAGATATTTTATGCGGAGAAAGCCACGGTTCAGACAGGTTAAGTGGCTTGCCCAAAGCCCCGTAACTTGACACCACGGCAGGATGCAACCCCAGGGCTGCCTGACTCCAAAGGCAATCTCTTAAGCGCCACCTCCCACCTCCAAGCTGTGATTGGCTGGAATGAGCCTGGGGACGGGGACAGGGAGGGAGGCCGGCCCACCCGCGGCCCCGGCTTACCCTTGGCTGCGGTAGGCGGCGCACCTCTCCAGCGGGACCCTCAGCACACCATCGCTGAGCCCCACGAAGAGCGCGCGGGCGCTGTGCAGGATCCGTAGACTGCGCAGGGGCTCGCGGCGCCCGGGCTGCAGCACTTGCAGCTCCTCCAGGTAGCAGCCGCGGAGGCTGCGGCTGGCCGTGGACAGTGCCTTCAGGATGGTGCCTGACTCTGCAGGGGCCAGATGCAGGTGGCCTGAAGACCCCGGAGCCTCACAGGCCAGCGCCCGCTTCTCCACCTCCTCCCCTCCTGGGACCCAGGGCCGCCCGGGCAGGCTCACCGGTGCCGATGTAGAGCACGTGGTAGAGCGTGTCCTTGGCCTGCACGAGGTCCACTACGAGGTGTGAGAAACGCACCCTGTCCTGGGTGACACAGGGCTCGGGCGTCACCGGCTGCACGGCCTCGCTCATGAGGAACAGGCGCTGTGCGTCCTGAAGGCTGCGCTCCGTCAGGTTCTCGTTAGGGCCCACCTCAGGCAGGGTGCCGCACTGCCACGGGGAGGGGGCGGGTCATGCGCTCAGCAGCCAGGGCTACCGTGGCCCCAAACCCCCCCTTTCATATTGGACCCCAGGTGGCCACCGGCAGACTTCGTTTCTCCAATCCTCAACTCCCCCTCGGCCCTCTGCTCTTTCCCCAACCCAGGATGGGGGATGCTCACACCACCCATGACTGCGCCCTGATTTTTCTGGCAGGCAGAGCCCCTCCAGGCATTCATATCCATGCTGGGTAGACAGTGAGCAAACTCCAGCTCAAATCCCCAAATTCTGGCTAGAGATCTTGTGAGTGCTCTCCAAGTCCCCTACACTGAGTCGAGCTGAGGTCCCACCTCCCTGATTCTCTGGAGGTGTGGAGTCACATTTAGAGATACCCCAGAGCATGCTCCCTAGCTTCCTATTCACTCTCCTTTCTCATTCTCATGGTGTTTGAGGTTACCATCTTCAGGGAGCCATCACAGATCCCAGAGATGGGTATAGACCAGCAGGGGCTGCTTTGAGCAGTTGGGAATCAGCTTGTGGCTGGTAGTCTGGGGGGCGTGGCTGTAAAAGAGAAGGAAAGCAGAGCTGTACCTGGAAATTGGGGATGGGGTTGGCGATGGGGAGCCAGGCAGCCCTGGGGTTCTCCTGGTAGCGAAAAGGGCCGTTGAAAGCCTGGGAGATGGCACTGAGGTTGAAGGCGCAGACAGCAGAAGCGGCAATGCTGTTTCTGAAAGGCAAGAGATGGAAGGATGCTGCCCTCCCTGTAGACTTCCGCAGTACCAGCTGCTGGTGGCTGATTCATGGCAACCCCATGTGTGTCAGAGTAGAACTGTGCCCCATGGGGTTATCAATGGCTGATTTTTCGGTAGTAGATCGCCAGAGACCTTGGCACCCTTCTCTTAAATCTCACAGCCAGCTGTACCGTCACAGCAAGGCACACCTCCAAGGCTTACTAAGCACCTCTGATGAGCCTGGTGCCTTCTGCACCGTGGGGCTGTCACAGGAGGAAGAGATGTGTCCTCACACTCAGAAAAGCCCTGGGGAAAGACTCACTGACGAGAAGCACTGGTCCACCCTCTGCTGCTACTTCCTTATCCCTTTTCCTTATCAAGCGGGAGGCTGAAATAAAGTCAGTGGTTTTTAAACATTTTGGAGCCACAGTAAGAAATATATTTTATATCACAGCTCAGCATCATATTTACATGTGTGTGTATCTGCAATGATTTTCATGAAACAATACTTATCCTTACTAAGTACCTTATACTCTGATATTTTTATTCCATTCTATTCTACTTCTTTTGTTTATTTATTTTATTGTAAAGCAGGGTGCCAAACCACTGGCTTCTCTGCAGCCGCCAGCACTGGAGACAGATGACAATGTTAAGACCTCTCTCAGTCAGTCACACGTTTCTGGGAGTCTGATGTGAACAGTTCACAGAAACAATGCACCACACCGAAGGCTTCCAGATCTTCACTCTACTCTGACTCCCTCTCCCGAGCGTGTCCACCCTCTCCACCTCTGCCTGGTCTCAGCCCCATTGTCTCTCACACGGATGCTGCACTGTCTTACTGGCTGGTCTCCCTGCAGCCTGTCCTATCTCCTCTAATCCATTCTCCACACAGCAGCCAGAGCGATTGTTTCAGAACGCACATCTGAGCCGGTCACTGGCCTGCTTCAAACCCTTCAACTACTTCCCCTTGCCCTTAGGATAAAGATCAAAACCCTCAATGAGGTGTACAAGGCCCTTCAGGACATAAACCTCTCCATCCCAGCTCTTCAGCCTCCACTCCTGTCTTTCCCTCCATCACAAGGCTCCCGCCATGCTGGTCTCTACTCAATAGCTCAAGCACTTCTTTCCACCTCAAAGCTTTCTCTGCACATGTTGTTCCCTCAGGCTAGCATGCTTCTCTCCCCTAGTTACTTCCTATTTATTCTGTAGCTGTCACTTCTTACAGGAAGACTTCTCTGATTACCACTCCTCCATACTGTCGTAGGCTTCCCTGCACATTGTCCTTCTCCTTTGTAGCATATATCATAATTAAAATAGGTTGTGTGATATCCATTACCCTCTCTAGAATGTAAGCTCCTTGAAGGCAGGGCCATGTCTGCTATTGCTCATTGGTATCCCCTCACCCAACACCTGGCACGGAGAAGGCGCTCAATAAATACTTGCTTAATAAACTATTTACAGTCCCATTAAAAAAAAACCAAACCTGCTGCCATTGAGTCGATTCCGACTCATAGCCACCCTGTAGGACAGAGTAGAACTTCCCCATAAAGTTTCCAAGGAGTGGCTGGTGGATTTAAATTACTGACCTTTTGGTTAGCGGCCGTGGCTCTTAACCACTACGCTGTCATTTTCCTTAATGTCACTGCCTCTCCAGCTGCTCCTGCCCTTTGCTCATGGCTGCCCACCTTCTGGTGCTGACCACTATGCAGACTTAATCCTGGTGAACCCAGCCTGCACGTCATGCTGTGTGTCTGTCCCCTGGCTTCAATGGTCTCTCTGCTCCTGCTTCCCAGCCTTACTCTCATCCCTGTCCATCCCCTCACACTGCCCTTCCTATAGTTAGCCTGGCCCTCATCCAACGCCTGCCACACAAGGCCCAAGGTAAGCAAACACCACTCCATGTTTCTGATGTGCTTCCAAAAAACCCTGTATAGCATCCTGCACATAACTTGCTTTCCTTGGTCTCTGCTGCCCTTCTGCCATTCTCGATACTGAAATTACCTGATTGGGTTAGTTTTTACACAGAAGGAGGCAGTAGGAGGAGGGTCACATGATCTTGGTGAAGGTTACCCATCCTCACACCTAGGAAACATAAACCAAAACCAAACCAAACCTGTCGCCAGGGAGTCGATTTTGACTCATGGTGAGCCTATGCATTACAGAGTAGAACTGCTCCACAGGGTTTTCTTGGCTGTAATCTTCATGGCAACAGGTTGCCAAGCCTTTCCTCTGTGGTGCCACTGGGTGGGGTTCGAACTGCCAACCTTTAGGTTAGTGGTTGAGTGCAAACTATTTGCACCAGCTAGGGACCTTTTGGAAACATAAAGGGGTCTAACTCTCAACCTTTATCAGTGCAATCAAGGTCCCTCAGAAGAAGTTAGCTGACAGCAGGATTGCCAGAAGACTCGCTGGTTAGATTGAGCAGATCATGGAATTCTGAGGTTGGGAGGAACCTTGGAGGCCAATCCCTTTAAGCACTCCTGATGGGCTCTCCCGGGGCTGCCATCCCCTCAACCAAAGGCAGGCTATTCCACTCAGCAAGTACTTCCTTCATGGAGCCACAAGCCATCTCCTTTTAATTGTCACATCTGGATTCGGTGTGCCCTTCCCAGCAACCCAGAACAAGTGCTCACTCCGCCAGAGGCAGTAAGCCGGGAAATTCCCAGACAACCCGTTGCAGAAGGCTCTGCAATCCCCATTTTACAGATGAAGAAGCAAGGACTCAGCCACTCACCCAAGCCCACCAGGTTCAAGGCCAGGTCAGTGTGAGCCTCCAACATACAGGGCAGGGGGTGGCAGAGGGCCAGGGACTCACACATTGGTGGTAAAGACGCCATAGATGAGGTCCTGCTCGGGCAGGTGGAAGGCACTCTGCAGCTCGTTGTAGTAGAAGGGGACCTCGCCCGGGCGGGAGCAGTTGAGCCGGGCCTTCATGAACGTGGTCCACGTGTCCTCCAGCAGGAAGCGGCCCCCCACATCGTTTTTGCACACACGGGCCACTCGCGAATACACGGTCTGCCCGCAGTCATGCTCCACCGCGTTCTCCCGCAGGAAGAAGTAGGCAAACAGCCCAATATCATAGGCTGCCACGAAGTTTGGCTCTGGGGGAAAGAAGAGGAACAAGGCGGGGATAAGGCCAGCAGGGAGAAGGCAGCAGAGTCAGGAGTACTCGACTGCTTCAATTTTCCCAGATGGACATCCCAACACACCCCCAGCTCGGTGACCTGGGGGCTCTAACTAACTTTGTTCTTACTTCCAATACAAAGTACACTTATAATAATAGTTGACATTTATTACTGAACACTCAGTGTGTTTCAGACATTATTATAAATACTTCATGTGGGTTAACCCATTTGATCCTCATAATTACCTATGAAGTAAGTACAATTATTACCTCCATTTTACTGATAAGAATATGGTGGCACAGAGAGGTTAAGTAATTTGCTCAAGGTCACACAGCTAATTGGTGGAGAAGCAGGGATTCCACACCAAGGGCCAGAAGACTCTCAGAATGCCCTCCCTCTAATCTCTTTTTCTCCTCATGACCGTTTTTCCTAATCAATTCCTAACTTTTTCCCTCCCTTCACAGCTTGTCCTCTGTCTTTTCTGGATCCTCTGGGTATGTGAATGGGGAGCCAGGAATCTGTGTTTTCACCCCAGGTCCTTGGGCAAACAGCTGCCCTACTCTGCACCTCTCCTTTGGTTATGCAAGTGTGAGCCCCTTCAGAGGTCAGGCAGAAGGAAGCCTGAAGGGGGTCGGGGAGACTGGCCAGGTCAGACCCCTGGGGCTGAGGCCTCCTTACCATTGAGCCACTTGGAGTTATACTGGGCAGTGCGAAGTGGCGGCCCACTGCCCAGGCTGCGGTAGATGGCGGGGTCCCGACCTGAGAAGTCGATGACTGTGGCCGCATAGAGCTCCCCCTGAGGGGAGATGACAGCTGTGGAGTTGTGGCGTGGGTCATAAGGGCAGCGGGCCACGCCATTGATCTTCTCGATGGTCCGGCTGAGGTTCCCCACCTGGGAACGAGGGAGCAAAGGGAGAGCTTTTCCCTGAGGCCGCCTATTCTTTCCACCCCAGAGTTCTGTTTCCTTCTGGGCCCCTGGCCTCTCTGGGCCTCTCCCCTCCTCCAGCCTCCTCACTGCCCACCCACAGCCCCTCTGAGGGAGCAGTCATCAGGGAGGGAGATGGTCCCACCAGGAGCTCCGTCCACCTCTGGCCCCTTCCCCAAGCCAGGACCCTCCAAGGTAGGGATGCCCGATAAATATAGGAGGCCCAGTTAAATTTGCATTTCAGATAAATGTGGATTTTTTTTTTTTTAGTATAAGTATATCCCAAATATTTCATGGGACATATTTATGCTAAAATACTATTAGTTTTTTATCTGAAATTTAAATTCCTGCTTTATTTATTTAGTTAGTTAGTTATTTGCTGAATCTGGCAACTCTACCCCAAGGCTGTGCACCTGGGGGAGAGGATCCCTGGTGCCCCCTCCCGCCGCCCCCACCTGTCTGCTGGAGCACACTGGGGAAAAGGCATTGGTCCCACACATGAACACCTTCCGGCCAGCGACGATCAGGACCCGCACGTAGTTCTGACACTCCTCCTGTGGTAGGAAGGGCAAGTTGTGAGGGGACACAGCTATGGGGGTGTGGCTCTGTGTGCCTTCCCCTCACATCACTGTGCCACAGAGACCCACAGATATTCTACAATACTCCCCTTTGCCCCAGATCCAACCTGCTCTTAAGACAGCAGCTTGGGGGAGTTCAAGTGGCATCTGTGGAGGCTCTGAGGATGCTGGAGACATCCCCACAGCCTGGCACCTGCCCTGTCCCTGCAGCAGCACCCATGTGGATGCTCAGGACCAACCGCCCGCAGAGCTGCACCATCACCTTGCTCAAGGAGCTCCGGCTCATGCAGGGCAGGGCATGCACGCCCACACCGCCCCCTCCATCCAAACCCGGCCCCTGGGACCACCAAGGCCAGGTACCTCAGTCTTCCCCTTGCTTTGGCAGGAGCGGCGCGTGTCCTCGTTGGAGGCCCACTCTGTGGCCTGCGGAAGGAACACACATCATCACACAGCAGCACCACATACTGTGGGGCAGGCACGTGCCTGGGCTGCCCGCGTCAGGAATGGGCAGGAAGCTATGAAAGGGTCGGGGCGGACTGCAGAATGAGGGCCCCTGAGGGGGCTGGCAGGTGTCCTCTTTAATGAGTGGATGCCTCCTCACCCCCAACACCTTCCCCACCTGCTTGGGGTGGGGTAGGGCAGCGCAGGCTCAAGGCAGGAGTAGATGACATGCCGTGTGAAGCCTAGCGTGACAACTTCCTTGTGCTCAATCATCCCCATCCAGCTCTGTCCTAAGACCCACCAAGCCTTCCCTCCCCAGGCTAGCCAGGGAGCTGGAAGTGTCTAAGAAAGTCCTTAAATCCCACCCTAAGCCCTGAGTAGGAGACTTGAAATGTGCATCTATTACGGGCCAGATGTCCCTCAAGAGGCAAGAGGCAGGGAAGAAGGAAAGGTTGGATTTTGTGAACCCCAGATATGGGAAAACCCAAAACCAAACCCCTTGCTGTCAAGTCGATTCCGACTCATAGCAACCCTCTAGGACAGAGTAGAACTGCCCCATAGGGTTCCCAAGGAGCGCCTGGTGGACTTAAACTGCCGACCTCTTGGTTAGCAGCCGAGCTCTTAACCACTGAACCACCAGGGCTCCTCAGATATGAGAGGTCTATTGAATTCTTCCACTGTACCCCTGCAAAGTGGCAATTTGTTTTGTTTTTCTTAACAGATGAGGAAATTTTGGTTCTGTGTGACCTGCTTAAGGTCACACAGCTCACAGGTGGCAGAGCAGGGATTGGAACCCACATTCCTGACTGCAAAGGCTTTGTGTGTTTTTTTCTCTTTATCCCATGATCTCCAGGGCCTGGGCCTCCCCATGTCCTAATGCCCCGCCCCCACGCTGTCCGCACGTCCCTTCTTGTTGCCCTTGTAATGTCACTCACGCTCTGTCGTGGGGTCGTCAGTTTGGGGCCCAGGTTTCACTAGGACCCAGAGGACAGCACTACGTTCCCAAGGCCTATGGCGTTAGTGGAGGGCTGTTCCCACCCAGGAGCCCCCTCTCCATTCTGTTCGTCCATTCTGTCTCTACTCTGTGCCACCCCCCGCCCCTGCCCCACAGCTTCCGAATAGCATCTAAGAGGAGGAATGATACCCTTCATGTCCAGGCAATACCAACAGCCGTGGGTGTGGCTCATTATGTATTTCTGGGTCACATGTATAAACATGAACTGCCTACCTGTCCTAGGAGAGGGAGCCCTGAGCAAGGAGCTTCGCCACCCAAGCAAAAGAAAAAACCACCTGCTTTTAATTTCTAACAAAACTCCTTCTAGCTGTTCAGTCACTGCTGCAGAGCTGGAAGGGGAGGATGTGTGGGAGGGGAGGAAGGGGCCGGGAGTGGGGGCTGCAGGGCTACTCTCCACTTTCCAGGCTGCAGCTGACCCCCAGCACTCCAGCACCAACCCTCCAGCACCACAGCACTGACCCCCAGCACCGATCCCCAGCACCACAACACCGACCCCTGCACCCCAACACTGACCCCCAGCACCCCAGCACTGACCCCCAGCACTCCAGCACCCCCAGCACCGACCCCCAGCACCTTAGCACCTTAGCACCTTAGCACCGACCTCCAGCACTCTCACATTAAGGTGGCTGCTATGTGAGGCAGGGGAGGTGACTTCTGCAGACCCTGGACCCAGGAGCTGGGTGACGAGTTTGGTCAGCCCCCATCAGAACTGTGAGCAGGTTGGGCTCATTCCGCAATGCCTGGAGCTCAGGCCCCTGCTTCTCCCAGACTTTGGAGAAGGGCAAATAACCCCTGGCTTCCGGCCACGGAGTCGTGGGGTTCATCTGGACAGAAACAACTGAGCCATTGTCATACGCAGGACCCCATCCATTCCCATGCTGAGCCTAATGTGAGAGGAGGGCTTCTGGGAGCAGAAAAGAGTGATGACCTACAAACCCCGCAGATGTCCTGGCTGAACACTTCAGACAACAGGCAGCTACGGGGGGCGGGGGAGGGGAATGCGTGAGTGAGGGGCCTTGCTGGGGTCTTGAGGTCTCTGGGCACAGGGGCACACTGAAGGGAGTCAGTTCAATTACACTGAGCTGAACAATGTGACAGGCATGTGCCAGATGCTTTTTCTCTTTGATCCTCACAACAGTCAGTGAAACAGGTTGCCTTTTGCTCATTTTACAGGTGGGGAAACTGAGACCCAGAGAAGTTGAGCAATTTGCCCAAGGTCACACAGCTAGTAAGCAACAGAGCCATGCTGCCAACACGGATAATTGGCTCGAGCTAAGCTCTTTCTGCTACATCCTGCAACCTCTCGCGGTGAACAGATTTCTCAACAGAGAAGTCAGAACATATGGCCTGAGGAGAATAGGTATATCCATAATGATAACAGCCCAGAACAGACTTTTCTGAGTCATTTTATTTATTTTTAAAATTTTTTATCAAAATAATAACGCAGTTTAAAAGTTAAACAGTGTGAAGAAACTAATTTAAAAAAAAGAAAGCAACCTACTTCTCCCATGCCCATTCAATCCTAGTTCGCAAGATAACCACTGTCAACTCTTTCAGCTGTTTCTCTTCTGTTTTTGCCCAGTTTCTCAAAAATATGCATCAATCTCAGACTTCATCTTTTGACTTCTTGTTATGGAAATGAAGATTTTTCTCACTTACCCATCCATCCCCATTCTTCTCCACCCTAAAACATCCATGTATTTCCCCTCTCCGCCCTCCCATTATAATTATTTCCTATTTTTAATTAAAATCAACATCACTGTTTACACTAGTATGAACATGTCACAATTATTCACTGCTATCAAGATGCCACCAAATGGAAGACACCATCGATTGTAATATGAGCCACTAAGAAAGAAAAGGAGCCCTGGTGGCGCAACAGTTAAGTGCTCGCTGCTAACGGAAACGTCCCGGTTTGAACTCACCAGGCGCTCTTGTAAAGATTACAGTCTAGAAAACCCTGTGGGGCAGTTCTACTCTGTCCTATGGGGTCCCTATGAGTCAGAATTGACTCAACAGCACACAACAAGAAAGAAAAAATACTGCCAATCAAACCCTGACACGATGCTCTCTTAAATTTTTAATGTAAATTTATTCAAAGTGCGCTTTAGACTTATTTAGACATGTATATATCATATATCGATCTTGTGCATACGAAAAAGAGAAACGTAGTGAAATTAATTGGTTAAGTAGCCTTAAAACCTCTTCGAACACAGAGTTTATCTCTCCTGAATCACTTTTCTGCTCAGAGCGATCAGGGTCAGTATTCTCCGCCCCCCCCGCCCCCCAACAGCATCCTTCTTTGAACCATCCAGGAGGTCAGTGACGCAGCAATCCTTAAAGAATGCTCCACTCTGGTTCCCAGAATTTTCTTCCAAGCATTGGCCCCCTTCTGCAAGTCTGGATGCTGGCACTTTCTTGCTCTTACCAGAAGGTGTCCACAGAAGGTTTGCAGACAAGCCAGGACACATAATCTCCCTCATTCTTTCCTCAGGATGCTAAAATGGTCTGTGAACCGAAATGTCAAGGGGTTGGTGTTCTCTAATCAGAATGCCAGGAATAATGACCAAGTTCATGCTTGTGTAAGCAGTGACATCTATGCCACAATTACAGTCTGGCCGATAGTCACTGTAAGATGCCTTTGGCTTAAAGAGCCTTCCTGATTTCACACTCATTAAAATGTGAAAACACGAACATTTTGGAATCAATGAAATATGCATATTCTGATGAGGTTTTCTTTCTTGACCTATTTTTTTGTTTTTCCTGGACTGAATAATTGTCTTGATTTTTTTTTTCATTTGTCTGTTTTGTAATATACCTATCACTAATGTTCCCCAGGCATTGGTGGTTCAGTGGTAGAATTCTTGCTTTCCATGCAGGAGCCCTGGGTTCGATTCCCAGCCAATGCACTTCATGCACAGCCACCACCCATCTGTCAGTGGAGGCTTGCTAGTTGCTATGATGCTGAACAGGCTTCTGTGGAGCTTCCAGACTAAGACGGATGAGGAGGAAAGGCCTAGTGATCTACTTCCCAAAATTAGCCAATGAAAACCCTATGGATCACAATGGATCTGATCCGTGACGGATCATGGGGATGGCGAAGAACTGGCAGTGTTTCATTCTGTTGTGCATGGGATCACCATGAGTTGGAGGCTGATTTGGTGGCAGCTAACCACAACAATTTTCCCCAAATGCCCAGCAGGTCTTACAAATTCCTCTCAATACAATTTTCTAAGTGCACGGGCAAACGTGTCAGCTAATCTATTAGATCCCTCCCTCCTACTCACCCCCATCCTCTGGGCTTCCTGCTTGGCTGTTCACCTGGGACTTACCTTCTCTCCTCTTCTGCTTTCTGAATCTCATTGCTTCCTCCTTCCTGATTTACCTGCTTATTTTAGTGAAACATGTCTCCAGTATCTTCCTAAGAAAAGGAGCATGACAGATCGATTTTTACAAATCCTCGCATGTCTGATTTAGTCTATCTTCATATTGGTTGATAGTTTTGATACAGAATTCTAGGTTCAAAATACTTTTCACTCAGAATTCTAAAGACATTCATTCCTCCTTTGTCTTCAGGATTCCAGCACTGTGACTGAGAAGTCTGCCGTGATTCTTATTCCCCATCCTTTGCGGTGACTGTTTTCCTTTTCTTTTGCTTTTAGGATCTTCACTTTAATAAATGCCCTGAATTTCACGATGATGTGCCTTAGAGCCCATCCTTCAGCACTTTCAGTCTGAAGGCTCATCCTTTGTTTTGACAAATTTTCTTATCTTATTTTGTCCTTAATTTCCCCCTCATCTTTTCCTCTGTTCTTCTTTGAAACTCTTTTTAATCCAGTCCACTGTTGCATTGACCCTTGTGCATGTGTCCTCAAGTTTTCTGGTATTTTTTTTCCTGTTTTCCATTTCTTATTTCTTATTGCCCTAATTCCTGGGAGATTTTTCTTCAACTTTATCTTCTAATCTCTCAATTCCTTTTTGTAATTTCCCAGTTGTGTTTTCAACTTTATTTATATCATGAATCCACTAGCTTGTTTTTTCTCTAATTTTTTCTTCTATTGTTTGCATTGCCTCTGTTTCTTATAGCTTTCTTCATTCTGTTTGCTTGCTTTTTTTTTTTGGTCTTTCTCTTTAGAGGCTTTCCTCAAATGTCTGGTGATTTCGGGCTACTTGTTTATATTTTAAAAACAAATCACTAATCATTTCCCACTAGAAGGACTCAGGGCTCCTTGGAGAAATAACTGATTCCAGGTCAGGCGGGAAATGTACAAGATGAGCCTGAAACATCTTATCACACCAGAGAGCAAGCTATCGAAGACTACTAGGGTTTGGTCAAGAAGACCCAGGAGCCAACCTGAAGAGGTCCCCACTCGCCAAAGATTAAATAGTCATGAAAGATAAGAACTCTAATGGATTAAAACACATCAAAAATGTTTAATCTATGAGTATGTAATGATAATAATAATAAAATAATAAAATTAACTGATCATCATTAAAGGATACCACCAAAGCAATTCACTGTTTGAAAGCTGATAAACAGAGACAAAGTAACAAGCATTTATCCTGCCCTTCCTGTATCATAGGGTAACCAAATAGTAGACGAAGGGAAGTTTCTCTTTGTAGAAGTAGTCCAGCTGATATATGAAGAAGGAATAAGAATTTGAGTATCACCATATTGCAATACCTAAAGAATTAATGCATTTAGGAAATGATCATCAATGACTGCTAACATCAATAAAAGAAAGAAAATCAGACACTATGTACTTCCTAAAGGAAGGACACACTATCACCTATGAAGCAATCTTACCAGAATCTAAATTTTAAAAAGTCTTTAAATCTCACAACTGATTTGCAGGTAATACAGGGGGAGTAGAGGAACATGTTTAATTACACCACTTGGATTGCAATCAGTAAAATCCAGGCTATGGAAAATTCCATTGGACAAATGACCAAGTTTCTTCAACAAATAAATTGCAAAAAGAGAGAGAGGAAACATTTAAAAGAGACTTGAAGGGGCATATCGACAAATTACACCACGTAGTCCTTATTCGAATCCTGATTCAAACAAACAAAACTATCTTTTAAATTTATAAGACATTTGGGGAGATTTAAACATTGGCTGGATAGTCAGTGATACTATGAAATCATTATTAATATCGTTGTTGTGTTGTTAGGTGCCGTTGAGTCAGTTCTGACTCACAGTGACCCCATGTACAACAGAACGAAACAATCGTTATGCTTGAGCCCACTGTTGCAGCCACTGTGTCAGTCCTTCTCATTGAGGGTCTTCCTCTTTTTCACTGACCCTCTACTTTACCAAGCATGATGTCCTTCTCCAGGGATTGGTCCCTCCTGATAACATATCCAAAGTACGTAAGACAAAGTCTTGCCAACTTCGCTTCTAAAGAGCATTCTGGCTGTACTTCCTCCAAGACAGATTTATTCGTTCTTTGGCAGTCCATGGTAGAGTCAATATTCTTCGCCAACACTACATTTCAAAGGTGTCAATTCTCCTTTGGGCTTCCTTATTCGTTGTCCAACTTTCACATGCATATGAGGTGACTGAAAATACCATGGCTTGGGTCAGGCGCACCTTAGTCTTCAAGGCGACATCTTTTCTTTTTAACACTTTAAAGAGGTATTTTGCAGCAGATTTGCCCAATGCAATGTGTCTTTTGATTTCCTGACTGCTGCTTCCATGGGTGTTGATTTTGGATCCAAGTAAAAGGAAATCCTTGACAACTTCAATCTTTTCTCCATTTTTCATGATGTTGCCTATTGGTCCAGTTGCAGGGATTTCTGTTTTCTTTATGTTGAGGTGTAGTCCCTACTGAAGGCTGTAGTCTTTGACCTTCATCAGTAAGTGTTTTAAGTCCTCTTCAATTTCAGTAAGCAAGGTTGTGTCATCTGCGTATCACAGGTTGTTAATGAGTCTTCCTCCAATCCTGATGCCAAGTTCTTCTTCATATAGTCCAGCTTCTCAGATTACATGCTCAGCGTACAGACTGAATAAGTATGGTGAAAGGACACAACCCTGACGCACACCTTTCCTGACTTTAAACCACGCGGTATCCCCTTGTTCTGTTCAAACAACTGCCTGTTGGTCTATGTACAGGTTCCTCATAAGCACAGTGATGTGTTCTGGAATTCCCATTCTTTGAAATGTTATCCGTAATTTGTTATGATCCACACCGTTGAATGCCTTTGCATAGTCAATAAAACACAGGTAAACATCTTTCTGGTATTCTCTGCTTTCAGTCAAGATCCATCTGACATCAACAGTGATATCCCTGGTTCCAAGTTCTCTTCCGAATCCAGCTTGAATTTCTGGCAGTTCCCTGTTGATGTACTGCTGCAGCCGCTTTTGAATGATCTTCAGCAAAATTTTAATTCGGTGTGATATTAATGATATTGTTCGATAATTTCTGCATTCTGTTGGATCACTTTTCTTTGGAATGGTCACAAATATGTTAATTATACTTTTTTTTTTTTTTTTAAAGAATCCTTATCTTTCAGCAGTGCATACTGAAATATTTATAGATGGTGTGATATGTCTGAGATTTGCTTCAAAATAATTCAGGGCAGGGAAGAGGGGAGTACAGATGAAACAAGACTGACCATGAATGAGTACTTTTTAAGCTTTTAAGTTGTTGTTGAGAACATTGGGTTTATTGTACTCTTCTCTTTTTAATATGAAATTTCACATGATAAAAGTTTGCTTGTTTAAGAATAAAGTACTAAACAGCTGATTGGAAACTGCATTGGTAGGGTCTGTATAGACTGGTGGACTTATCTTAGGGTGATGGGAGTAAGATGGGGGACCCCTTTTCACATACTCTAGAAGACTGGTCTCTGGAGCCATTGAGTTTCTCCAACAAGGACCCCTCCAATCTCCTGCCTGGGAGTAGGGCAGGGGGCATCCAGAGTGTACACTTCTACTTGTTCCCATTGTTCTGGTCCAACACCCCATCAGTGCCCTTTATCATTCCTGGAGCCCCCAAATCTTGATCCTCTCCAGTTGGGTATCTGAAAAACAAAACTCCATTGTTGGCGGAGGGGTTAAGGTGGACAAAGGGATTGCTGTGTGGGTATGGGACAGGAGATCTGGGTTCCAACCTCTCAATTTAGACAGTTTCAACCAATCTCTCCTCTTTAGCCTTGTACATCATCCTCATATTCCACAATACCTGACACACAATTTCTGAGCCCTTCTGGGGTTTGGCTGGGCAGTCAGCTTGCATCTCTGCCATATCCCCCTCTTGGAGCTAGTCAATGGTGACACTTTCTGCTCTAAGTCAGTTGTGATGCCTCCATCCACTTTCCATCTTTCCAAAATGCATTTAATCTTTTCTCCACTGACATCTCGTCTTTCATTCTCTATGTCATTGTGGATCTCTACCTTTTTTATTTCTTACCGTCCTTTTGGTGGGGTCTTGAGAAGGAGTGGAGCAGCATGCTTTAAACTAGGGCTTTCCCAGAAATTCCAAGGCACCAATCCCCAGTTACATAGTAACTGCACGGTGTTCATGCTACAGGAGGGAGCACGGGAGGCAGCCAAGAGGCTGGCTACTCTCCTTGCAGACTCCTTACCTCCCCTGGACACCTGGGAGCCAGAGATGATGGCTAAACATAAGGCATCTGCTGAGCATTAAGTCCATCACTCGGTGGAGTTTAAATTTCAAACGACCCTAGGGCTGCCAGATTCCAGCTTGGAGGATGTGAAGATAAACTAGGGGACACTTAGGAATCGGCCTCAGTGTCTGCCCAGGCGCAAACAAAGCCCCATTAAGTGTCCTGGTGTGTATGCATGTACAGAACAGTCCCTATTGTGGCACTTGCAGGGCATCTGTCAACCCAAAATCATAAATCTGTTGCAATTAGGCCTCCAGCCACTTCATCCCCTGGAGCTGCTCCGGCAAAGGTCGCTTATGAGCTGCTAATTGTCAAATCCAAGTTAGCACTCTGGTGCTCATCATATAAGCCCTCTTAGCAGCCCCTGACATTGTTGACCATTGTTGACCAAGACGATTTTATTAAATTACATTGATGAATAACCATCACAGGTGACCTGATTTGATCCTCTCTATCCCGTACACATACACACACACACACACACACACACACACAGCCCTTCAGTGCTTAGAGAATTGGGAAAGAGGCTATTTCGATTTTCCTTAAGGAACAATACCAAACCAAATCCATTGCTATCGAGTCAATTCTGACTCATAGTGACCCTGTAAGGACAGAGTAGAATTGCCCCATAGAGCTTCCAACGCTGCAAATCCTTAAAGAAGCAGATTGCCACATCTTTCTCCCGAGGAGCGGCTAGGGGGTTTGAACTGCTGAACTTTGGTTAGAAGCCAAGCTCTTTAACAACTGTGTCACTAGGGCTTCTCTAAGGAATAGTAGTTTACACAAAATTTTTAATAGGGGTTAGGTACTTAGAATCCCTTTAAAGGACACTGGGTTCTCTGTGAGACCGAATTGACTCCACAGCAATGGGTTTGGTTTGGTTTGCATAAACTGTTTGCATTTAGAATTTTCTTTAAGGAATGTTTATTTAAACTATCAATAAAGCGTTGAGTTTTAAGTTTGGTTAAATCACACCCTGGGGCCAAGTAAGAGGACTGACTGGCTCTATAACGAAGCACTCCCGCGTATCCCCAGCTTGGCTGGGAGCCTTGTCCCTGCCTTCCCTGTCGGCAAAGTGGTGCAGCTCATCCTCAGTGCTTGGTGAGCCACTTTTTTTGTTTTTGCTTTAGGTGAAAGTTTACAGCTCAAGTTAATTTCTCATTCAAAAATTTATAAACGTATTGTTTTGTGACATTAGCTGCAATCTCCACAATGTGACAACACACTCCCCCTTTCCACCCCGGGTTCCCTGTGTCCATTTGACTAGTTCTTGTCCCTTCCTGCCTTCCCATCCTACTTTTGGACGGGAGCTGCCCATTTGGTCTCGTATATCTGATTGAACCATTTTTGATGGCAGATGCTGAGGACTGCAAACTTACAAGCAGGGGCCTGGAGTCGAGACAGGGCGATGGCAGGGCACTCACTGAAATCAGGCTATTGTGGTCAAAACGCAGGGCTTTCCCACCAGGCCAGAAAACCAGGCCAGAAGCTGCGGTCTGCCACCAGCCGTAGTGAGGAGATGCTAGATGGCCTGCCCCATCTTCTCTCTCTTGTTCTTTCCCCTTGGGGCCAGAAGGTACCCAGTAGTGCGGGAATGTGGACATAGAAAGTATGTATTCCTCTCCTTAGTTCTGTGGTGGAAGATCCATTCTGAACTCCTGAGGTCAGGTCCCTAAGAGACACTGGTGGGGAGGGGGACCAATTCGTGGTGCTCTTGTGGCTGGTGTGCAGGGTCCTTCAGAGACCTCCCTGAAGCTCAGCCTCTGCCCCAAACATGAGATACAGGGTTAGCAAAAGATATCTGACCAGGCTCAGACCAGGTGGAGACTGAGCTGGGGGAACCAGACCCCAGGCCTCAAGTCAGAGAGTGCTAACACCTGACCAGCTGCCAAGGAGAGCTGGGGAGGCCATGCCTGTTGGGCACCATCAGACCTCAGGCCCCTACAGACAAGGCCTTCTTGACATCCCCGAGCAGTGGTTCTTAGAGCTGGCTGCTCATTGAAATCCCCTGGGAGCTTTTCAAAACCCCAGTGCCAGGCTGTACCCGACAATCCAATCAGAATCTCTGAAGGTGGGACTCAGGCACCAGTGTTTTTTAAAAGCTCACCTGGTAACTCTAGAGGGCATCCAACAGAGAGCCAGGGGCCTCGTTCCCATCCTAGTTTATGATACCCAGCTGTGCAAGCCAGAAACCTAGCCATCATCACAGTGGTCCAAGCATTCGCTAAATCTTCCAGGGCTGCCAACCTCCCCAACTCCAGGGGTCAACTTCAGATGGAAGACGATGTGCCTGGTGTCCCTGGAGTTGTGCATCATGGTGGCTCTGTGTGATTCTGTCACCTTAAGATCCCTTCCTCTTAGATAGGAACCTCAGGGAAAAGTGAGTTTATGCTAAGAGGAGAGGAACAATTCAAAAAAGGAGGGTGAGTGGTTGCACAACTAGGAAAACATAATCAGTGTACATGTAGAAATTGGTGAATTGGCGTATGTTCTGCTGTGTATATTCTCAACAGCAATACTAAAAAATGAAATAAATTCTAAGATCCCTTCCCCTGTCTTCTCCTCTCCATTCCCATAGCTGCTTGCTGCCTTAGCTCAATCGTCCCCATCACTCACCTGGCCTATTGCAATTGTCCCTTAACTGGCTCCTCCGCTTATCCATTCTCTACACTGTGTCAGATGATCTAAACACCGCATCTGTTCATTCCACTTCTCTGCTCAGAACCCTTTAGTGGGTGTCCATTGTCTTAAAAATAACATACGGAGTCCTCTGCTCAGCAGTCATGATCCTCCGCCACATGGCCTCTCTCTCTGCTAGGGCCTCATCTCCCCCTCATCCCACTCACACCCTCTGAGACAGCCACATTGAGCCCCTCAGTATGCCACACTATTTCACACCTCTCTGTCTGCAAACCCAACCTTCAAGCTCCAGCTCAATGGCGGCTCCTCTGGGAAGTCTTTGTAGACCCTGCTGAGCCCAGTGGGTTCCTCTTGTTGCTGGGCCACTGTGACCCCCAGCACACACCCCTCCCTGCATGCTTCCCAAGGCACTGCCATTATTTCTGGGTGCGTCTATCTCTCTGCATCCCTTTGGTCACTTTACTGGTCCATCTTTGCAGGCCCTGGGCACCAAAGACCATCTTTGCAGACCCTGGGAACCAAAGACCATCTTTGCAGACCCTGGGAACCAAAGACCATCTTTGCAGACCCTGGGAACCAAAGTCCATCTTTGGAGACCACGAGAACCAAAGACCTTCTTTACAGACCATGGGAACCAAAGAAAAAGCCAACTGGCTGGATGTCAGGGAACGACCCGGAGCCACTTCCTCCCACCACTTTGAACCTCCTCTGCATTGACTCCCCCAGGCCCTGACCTGCTGGGCTTGGAATCTTGGCTTCATTTTCTGTGGCTGCCAACTGGAAACTAGGCTCTGAGCTGGTGGGCCACAGGATGCTGCCTCTGTGAACTTCCCCTGATTTGCTCCAGCTCAGGCCCCAGGACATGCCACATGGTCCCCAACCAGAAAAGGGATTCAAATGTGATCTCTCATATGCATGCTCTTTGAGGCAAGGGCCTAGGTCTGATTCTTCTTTGGATCTCAAATGTCTAATGCCATGTCTAGGACTGGGCCTGGCCTTTAGTAGGTATTCAATGAATGTTTATTGGGTAGGTGGATGGGTGGACAGGTGGATTTGCTGATAAGGATATGGATAGAAGGATAGATGGATAGATGAATGGTGTTTCCTTTCAACTTGCCCTGGTTCCTCCTGGCCCCTCCCTTCTGCTGGGCACGCTTTTTCTGTCCTTTATACCTCACCTCGGGCCACTAGCCCAGAGCTCCAACGGCCCCTGGGGGTAAACCCAGGTGCAGCTGGAAGAAAGGAGACCAGAATGTCACATCAACTCACCAGGGAGGTCTTCCATTCCCTGACTGCCCACTGCAGTTAAACTGTATACCAAACAGCCCAGTACTTGATTATCTCCTTGTACCTTTCTCGGTTGAGGTGTATGCACCACTCATCCTCTTTTCCTGCTGTATTGTGAGGCCTGCAGAGCAGCGGCTCTGCTTTTCTTAGGTCCCCTCAGCCCCGAACTCAGTCTTGGTACACAGTAAATGCTCAATGAATGCTTGATCACTGGGAGACCAATATGCCCACCCCCTCCAGAAATGAGAACTGACGCTCATTTGAAAAAGGAGGATGAAGAAGAGATGCCCTTTCTTTCTCTAGAACGTTCAGCCTCTGCAGAGGTGGTTTGGCATCTGTTTGTCAGTCTGGGATAAATGTTATGGATCAAGAAGTCCCATTAAAACGCTTTCCAGAGCACTTAGGGAATTAGGCGAGAGAAGTCCTTCTTGGCAGCAGATAATAAATCAATCACAGCTCAGTGAAAATGCTGAGTTGGAATGGGATCACTCAGGGCAGGCTGAGAAAGGAAGCCAAGGACACGTTTTTCCTTGAGGACCAACCTCAGACACCCTCCTGTGGATTTAGGCTCTGGACTTAGAAGGACCAACCCTCCTAGTTTGCCCAGTACTGTCCTGGTTTTAGAACTGAAAGGCCCACACGCTTCCTGAGAAACCCTCAGTCCCAGGCAAGTGAAGACCATCGGTCACCCTAGCTCCTCACCAGCTTCCCCAGTGTCCTTCTTCATGACCAGCTCCGTGGTCTCCCACATGTGCATGTGGGGTGCTGCCCCCACTTCCCAAATGTCTCCCCACAGTTACCTTCCCAGCCAGTGTCTGAGTCAGCGGTCAGTGAAAAGAGGAAGTGGCTTCCACTTCCAGCCCGAGGGGCTGAATCCTGAATCTCACACCTCGCATTGCCCCCAAAGACCCAGGAAATTCCAGCGAAGGAAGAGAGGGAGAAAAACAAACGTACCTGAAGGAGGGAGGCATTGGCGAGGCTGAGTCTGAAGAGGTAGTTCCTGTGAAAAAAGAAGTGAAAACAGAAGTCAAGCTGGTTCTGCAGGCCGGACCCCAGGAAACAGCCTCCTGGCTCGTGGGGTACAAGGCCTGGGTATCGGGTCTCACAGAAGCCTATGGTGGGCTGAATCCTGGGGAGGAGGAGCTCCACCTCCACTGGCTCAGTTAATCTTCATGGCAACCCTGGGAGTGATGTAGAAAATGCCCTTTTATAGATGAAACAGGCACCAAGAGGCTGGGTAACTGGTCCAAGTCACAGAGATAGTCAGTGAAAGACAGGGCGTTAGAGCCCAGACTTGTCCAACCCTAAAGCCAGTGCTGTCTCTACTCCTGGCCATTCCAGCAGGCCCAGGGAGGACCCCAACCCCACCACCACAACCATGGAGCCTGTTTCTGTTCAGCTGAAAGCCTCACCAAGCTCCCGCAGGGGCCCAGTCAGGCCACCCTCCTCCTTGGCCTGCCTACCGCCCTGGCCCACCTCCCCTCGTCACACAGACGGGCCATCTCTCCTGGCTCCAGCCTTGGGCCCTGAGAGTCCTGTCTGCCTCTTCATCTCGTACACTTGTGCTACAGCCAGAGACTCTGGACCAGCCTTCTCTTCTGGATCAGACCTTCCATGGCCACTTCCCCACCCCAGCCTGTCTCCTCTTGCTCAGGTTACCCCATCCATCACCTCCTGGGCTCTCCCTCACAGTTCAACCTGTAGCAGGCTGCCAGATATATCTTCCCCAAACACAGTTTTCCTCATATCGGCCTGCTTCTCAGAAGGCTTAAATAATAATAATGATGATAATAGTAATAAAAATAGCAGACACTTATTGAACAGGAAGGTCTCAGGCACTGCTGAAATGGCTGTGTACGGGCCCTGGAGCCAGAAGGCCACTGTACGTGACCCAGGAGTTGTGAGGGTGGCAGAGCCACCCAGCAGGAGCACAGGAAAATGATTTCGGGTTCACCGTGTAGACTGCAGCAGAGACAGTGGAAATTTCAGCTCAGCCACTTGCTGGGGAGGCCTTCTGAGAGCCTTAATTTTTGCATCTGTAAAATGGAGAAACCAATGCCTGTCTGTCTTATTTCTCAGGAGCTTGGAGAAGGAAAAATGGCACATCACAAGGCTTTATCAACAGCAAGCAGATATAAATTCTCGGTTCCCCCTGAGAATGTCTTTCTTTCTTATATCTTCTTTGGATACTCCTCTTTTAGTTTCTGAAATTTTAGGCACAATTACTTGAGAAAGTTCTGGCCAGCCTCAGCTGTGCTTGCTGAGAAAAGAAATGAGGGGAAAGGTCATGGAGTGGGCCAGAAAGAAAAGGAGGCGCCCTGCTGAATGGGTCCAGGAGCCTGACAGGGATACCTCAGGCCAGGAACTTCTCTTCCCCAGCTCTGGCTCCAGGCCAGCCCCACTCAGCTTCTCCGCTGTCCTGTGGAGGGGCGGGCCTCACTGGTCACCTTGGCTCCAGGCCTCTGCTGCCCCTCCCCAGGCTCTCCCCCTTCCGCAGACCCTGGGAGAGCTTCTCCGCCTCGTCCCTCTGGCCTGGGGACAGACAGACTCAGGCTTATGGCTCTGTCCCAGCTGTCCGCTCAGGTAACACAGGCATCTGCTCACAGCTTTAAAAAATTAGGGGAAACACTGTATCAGTGACTTCATTTTTATCCCATCAGAAATCATTCCTCACGACATCACAGTCTGCTCTTTCGGGAGATGAGAACAGAGAGAAATATCTTTAGCCTGATCCGCCCTAAATCCCTTATGGAGCAAGGCGGGGTATGAATGAATACAAAATTTCCCCAGCCTGAATTCCAGAGGCCCAAGGGGGTCAGGAAGAAGGGGAAAAAATGTTCCCACAGAAAAGGAGAAAGGAAAACGACCCAGAGAAAGGAGAAGAAAGAAGCTGAGCACAGACAGTGTTCGTTCCAAGGAGCGTGAACGGCCAGTCCAGGATGAATTTCCTCCGTCAATTATCTGAGGCTCAGCCAGGCTCATGGTCCCAGGGAAAGGTGTGCCCACCCCTGTTTGGGGGAACCCTTCAGACACAGAAAACAATAACCACTGTTTACGTCGGAACTGTGAAGGAAAGCCGGGGTGGATCAGGAAGAGGCGTGTGACCACAAACAAGTGACTTAACCTTTCAGAGCCTCAGTTTCCACATCCATAAAATGGGGATAGTCACAGAATCCACTTCCTATGGATGATTTACTACATGTATGGTGCATAAAACTGTTCCTGGCACATGGCAGGTGCAGGACAATTCCCTTTCACAGATTTCAAAATGTTTACAGCCCTAACTCCACAACAGCCCTAACTCCACAACAGCCCTGTGAGGTTGATACAACAGGGACTACACCCTGTATTTTACAGATGGGAAAACTGAGGCTCAAAGGTCAAGATCAACCCAACCCATCTAATCCTAGTCTGGTGCTCTGTCATTGACTTGTCTCCTTCTCATACAGTAAATGAGGGCACGAAGGCACTAAGGAAAGCCCACAGATTGAGGGTGGTCAGCTACATGGTGCACCACGGAAGCTGACAACCCATGGCCACCCTCTCCCCAAGCCCAGATCAGCTGAATCAGAACCTCTGGACTGGGGAGCTTCTAAAAAAGACCGGTACAGTTCAAGTTGGTAACAATGATGCAACAGAAAGAATTTTAGCCCCAAGGTTACGAGACCTGCTGTCATGGATTGAATTTTGTTCCCCAAAAATGTGCGTCAACTGGCTAGGCCATGATTCCCAGTATTGTGTAACTGTCCACCATTTTGTCATCTGATATGATTTTCCTATGTGTTATAAACCCTACCTCTATGATGTTAATGAGAAAGGATTAGAGGCAGTCATGTTAATGAGTCAGGACTCAATCTACAAGATTAGATTGTGTTGTAAGCCAATCTCTTTTGAGATATAAAAAAGAGAAGCCAGCAGAGAGACAGGAGGACCTCATACCACCAGAAAGCAGTGTTGGGAGCTGCGCAGGTCCTTTCGACCCAGGGTTCCTGCACAGAGAAGCTGCTAGACCAGGGGAAGGTTGATGACAAGGACCTTCCCCCATAACCGACAGAGAGAGAAAGCCTTACCCTGGAGCTAGCGCCCTGAATTCGGATTTCTAGCCTCCTAGACTGTGAGAGAATAAATTTCTCTTTGTTAAAGCCATCAACTTATGGTATTTCTGTTATAGCAGCACTAGATAACTAAGACACCTGGGTTCTAGTCCCCATAATCTTTTGTCATCTTGCTATGTGATCTTGGGAAGGTCACCTTCCCCTCTCAGGGCCTCTGCTTCTTTATGTTTAAAATTAGGGCAGCTGGATTAGACCAGTGAGTCTCAAACTTAAGTGTCATCAGAATCGCTTGGAGAGCTGGTTAAAACACAGATTGCTGGGCTCCACTCCCAGAGCTTCTAATCCAGTTGGTCTGGGGTAGAGCCTGAGAACCTGCATTTCTAACAAGTTCCCAGGTGATGCTGGTCTTGCTAGTACTGTTGGTCCAGGACCATACTGTGAGACCCACTGGAGCAGGCCATCTCTAAGCTCCCTTCCCTGCCAGATCTGCCGCTCTACGATTTTGTAAGGAATTACCTCCTTCTACCCCACTCCATAAAGTCTTCATAAGAGCTCCCTAGAGAGAATTATCTATTGCATACAGGATCTGGACCCGTACCCTTCGCTGTCAAGTCGATTCCAACTCATAGCGAGTCTATAGGACAGAGTAGAACTGCCCCATAGGGTTTCCAAGGCTGTAAACTTTATGAAAGCAGATTGCCACATCTTTCTCCCAGAGCTGCTGGTGGGTTTGAACTGCCAACCTTTCTTTCTGCTAGAAGCCCAGAGTTTAACCACTGTGCCACCCGGGCTCCTTCAGGATCTGGACAATGGGTCTAAAGGCGATCAGGCAACCGGGAAGCGAGGTCCTTTATAAAAGGAGCACGCTGTCTGTGCAGGCTGTCCCCAGGTCCAGGTGACCAGCCGGCCAGCAGGGGGCTCCTGGGCACCTTCTCTTTGGGGAGCTCCCAGAGAGGGCTCCCATCCAGCAGGTCGTGGCGGCCTGGCAGGGGTGGTGGCGGGAGGTGGCCAGCAGGTGCTCTGCTGTCAGTAACTGCCAGCCACTGAGGTGTGTGGCTTGTTGACATCCAGAGGTCTAGGGGTCACATCCCTACTCCCGCCCCCAGCCACCACACTCCTTCTTCTGTGGGGGACACGCACTCAGACACAGACAGGGCCTGGCAGAGGTAAACACAGGTCCAGGATGAGGGTGTGCCCACCAGTGAGCAGACCCCAAGTAATACCCCCGCCACCCGATTCTAAAACACTCACTGTTCTTGCCCGACCCTCCTGCAACCTCATTACCTGGCTCCCACGATGAGCTGGTTCCTGGAGGGATCCAGGGCGAGCTGGGAGAAATCTCGGGCTCCAGGGTAGGTGAAGTTAGAGACCCATGGCTTCAGATCTGGAGGAGCGAAAGGCAACCATTCTGTTACTGTCTGGCCAGAGGCTCCCAGCTGCACCAGCGTCACACCAGAGAATGGAAGGGGTGAAATCAAGGTGAAGTGGGGCAGGAGGCTCCCAGGGTTCTGGGCCTTCTCTGTCTGTAGCCAGCTATGTGACCCAGGTGGGATGGGGGGGGGACATCACAGTTCCTGCCATGTCCCCCAGTTCAGAAAAGGGCTCCACTCTCCCTCAGCTGCCCAAAGGGAAACCTGAATTGTCCTTGACTCCTCCCAGGCCTTCACCAACCACATAGAACACACCAGCAAATCCTGTCTGTCCCACCTCCAAACTGTCTCTGAAATCCACCCACTTCTTTCCCTCTCCATACCCCATCTATATCACCATCATCTCCTGCCTGGACTGGTGCTGACAGCCTCCTAACTGGTCCCCTGGCTTCCCCTCCTGCCCCCTGCACCCATTCCCCACGTAGTAACCAGAGACGCCTTTCTAAAATGCCTCTCTAAATGTCACTCTCCTTAGAACCCGCCTTTCTAAAATGCAGATCTGGTTCTGTCACTCTCCTCCTTAGAACCCTCCAATCGCTCCCAGTTGCTCCCAGGAAAAGCCCCAACTTCTTGTGGTTTCTAAGGCCTTTGGGTTTTGGCTCCACTTCCATCCCAAGTCAAATGCCTGGCACATGTAAGATGCTTGCTTAATTATTTAGTGATTGACTGGGAAAAATGATGCTTCGTCTTTTACATTCCCCCTGAAACTCTCCACCCCAGCCACACCAAACCAGAAAGCTGTGCACTTCCCCAAGTCCATCCCACAAAAGCCTATAAACCTTTGCGCCTCTGTTCTCCCACGAAGGAAGTTTCTGTTAACCCCATCCTCACCCTGCCTCCTCCAAGAAGCCTTCCCTGATTTCCCCAGGCCAGGGGTAACTGCTCCCATAGTCCTACACTTTACTATTGTAGCCCCCACCTTCTGCATATAGACCAGTGCTTTGCCCTCAGGGACAGGAAAGATCCTGCTCCTTGGATCCCCAGCCCAGTCCAGCAAATATGTCGATAACTCTCAGCTCCCTTCTGTATGAGGAGAAGCAGCTCATGTAAGCCCTCCACAGAGGTGGGAGGCAGGGAGGTGGGTGGTTGGGCCTAGCCTCTGTCTCCAAGAAAGGCTCTTTCGAGCCACGGCCGAAGCCTTTCACGGGGATGGGGTGAGACAGACAGGAGACCTCACAGCCCTCTGGATGGGTGGGGAGAGGAGTCTAGCGAGGGCACCCCCAGAGAACGCACCCAGCTGATTCCCCCCCCCCTCATTCCAGCTGGAGACCCACTTCTCCCATCTTGGTCTGAACCAAACCAAATCCACTGCCGTCAAGTCAAGTCGATTCCGACTCATAGTGACCCTATAGGACAGAGTAGGACTGCCCCATAGGGTTTCCAAAGCTGTAAATCTTTACAGAAGCAGACTGCCACATCTTTCTCCTGCAGAGCTGCTGTTGGATTCGAACTGCTGACCTTTTGGTTAGTAGCCCAGCACTTTAACCACTATACCACCAGGGGTCTCATCTTGGCCTAGAACCCCTTAATAGCTCTCCCTCAGCCCCTGACTCATGGATGGGAGGGGACTGGCATCAGTAACGAGACAGCCACAGGGCAGAGGAACTTTCAGACAGATGAGGCACAGTTGCTTTCTCCCTGTGGTGCATTAGCGACCGGTCACAGAAGGCCCAGAGGTGTGTGTGTGTATGTCAGAGAAAGAGGGATGTGTGTGTGTGTGCCTGTGTGCATGCATGTGTATGTGTGTGTGATATCAAAGGGAAATAAATCATTGTTCATTATCCCTCCACTACAGAGTAAAAGCAGCCCTTCATTTCTGCACGACAGGCAAATACTGTCACTCCCTGGATAACTGGAGGCTTTGCGAGCTGGATGTTTTTCAGAAAACTGTCATATGCATGATTTAAAAAAAAAAAAAAAAAGGAGGAAGAAATAAATTCTGCAGCAAAATGAAGCAACCCCCCGGGCTTGCCTCTGCCTCCAGCAGGTGACTAGAGGTTGGCAAGAATTGTCACATAGCCTCGATGGATTCTGGGCAATAGCAGGTGTAAAGAATGGATCTGGAGTCAGTGGTAGGCTGGTTTTTGTCTGACCTTGGGGCCACTCTCAGAAATCCCGGCACCTTAGAGACTAAGCCAAGGGACCTCCTTCTCCAGGAAGCCTCCCTTGATTCTAACCTCTCCACCCTGATCCTTGTTTTGCCCACATTCTCTCTGCCCTTTTTGTTCCATTTACGTGGTGTGTTATTGTTACTCTGAATGTATTCAAGTTTTTTTTGTGTGTGTGTGGTGGGGTGGTGGTGGTGAGGGGCGTGCTTGCCCCCATCAGACTGTTCCCCAGCGGTAACAACTAGGTCACATTTTAATTCCCTCCTCTTCTTCCAACACAGGCATCTGGGACGTGGGCAGCTGAAGGAGGGAAGAGGTGGTGTGCCTGGTCTTCGGCAAATTCCCAGAGAAACCCCATCTGGGGGCCTCTCAGCTCAGTCTTCATTCAGGGCATTTCTTGAGGGGAAGAGGATATAGGGCTGGAGCTGGGATGATGATGGGGTGGTGGGGGGTGAGGAGAGTGGAGGGTGGTAGCCCCTGCAATTTCTGCCCCCTCCAGCTCTGAAGGGGTGGACATGGGTGAGGGGGGAGAGAGGCGGTCAGGAGCAGCGCTGTGAGCCTGGGGGACCGTCTTGGGAAAGAAGCCAGCCTCGTTTTATTAAACAGGCAAAGGGGACCAGAGGGAAGGCTGTCTTTAAAACACCAAGCACGTTGTGGGCTCTGTGTGCAGCGGAGGCTTTGGACGGCGACTTTAAGAGAAAAATGATATTCTCCATGACACGCCTGTGATTTTAATTATAGTCAATTCAATTACCCACTTTGTGGATTAACCACTGCCAGTGTTTAACTCTGGACTGGCTTCTCCCTGCCGCCTAGAACGGTGACTCCGTGGCAAATGGAATCATCCGTAGGCCAAAGAGAAACACACATGGGCCCCCCTGAAAAGACACCCATAGCGGGAAATTTAACCTGACCAAACAGAAAAACATCTGTCAGATTCCACAACTGGCAGCTCCTGGAGGGTATTTAGGAGTTATTCACAGATCAGTCAGGGGTCAGGGGAGACAGAAACTTACAGCTACGTGGTTCGAAGCCTACAAAGCAGCTGAAAATAGTGTACCATCTGATGGGATCTTGGGAGCTGGGGGGTTGGTACTGTCCTGGATTTATGGCAGCTTGTCTGGAACAGCCACCACCCAGAGCATAGTCAATCACCCAGTGTGGACAGAATCCCTACTGTGTGCTCAGCAGTGCTAAATGATGTGGGAGACAAGAGACCAGGTCCTGGTCCAGGACCAAGCGTGCTGAGGACCAAGGGACATCACAGGAACATTTAATGACCAACAGGAGATAAGTGAGTGCTCGGAGGAAGCTCTTGTTGACCTCTGAGGCCCCACAGCGCCCCATTCTCTGCCTAGTGCCACGCAGAGCCCAATAAAAATTTGGCGAATGGATAGGAAAACCCCAAGCTGTCAGAAAGGAGATGGGGGTGAGGTGCGGGGAGGCCAGGAGTGCAGGGCTGGGGAAGAAAAACAGAGATGATCCAAGCAAAATAGGAAAAATTGGTCCCTCAACATCGATCACCTTTGTAAATCTGAGCCTCCGTCCTTCATGCTGAAGGACGGTGGTGGGGGAATCAGTGTTATCCAAGGAATTCACATCCGAAGATGAAAAATGGCCTTAAGGAGGTTGTGGTAATGGTTGCACAACATGGTGAACATAATCAATGTCACTGAAATGCACACATAAAGATCGTTGAGTTGGCAAAACTTTAAAAAAAATAAAAAACGGGTCCCAAGGAACCCAGGTACCTAAGCAGCATCTCCTGTCCCCCACCCCTCACCCATGCCCACTTTACCCAATACAGACCAGCCTGGCTGGGGGACAGGGATTCCTCTGCCCCTACAGTCAGCCAGGGGAACAGTGCCCCCAGAAAAGCCCCTCAGAGGAAATGCTTCATCAGGAGCTGCCTCAGGGGCCCCCACCATGAGAGGCCAGCCCAAGAACCCCAACTCGGTCTGTCCCCTCAGTGACAGCCACCAGCACGCCGGGAGCCATCAGAAGTCTGAGGGTGTGCGCACGTTTTGCAGGCTTAAGGACATTGCTAATTTCCTTTAATCCACTTAAGCCTTCAAAGCCCTGGATCCCAGCTCCAACAAGACAGAGCAGGGAAGACAGCTGGAAACCTTCCTCCCCAAGACAGGAGCCAACCATAGCTGGGAACCCCACACCTCCAGAACACCCCAGCCTCCTGACTTATCCATATCCCACCCCCCAACTCTTACCCATAACCACCGCCCCCACTAAATCCCATGCCAGTTTTGGACTCACTGAGTTTTCTGCTCTGGTTTCCATCTTTCCCACAGGGAGGGGACCCTACAGGAAGGGGTGGCATGTCTCCTGGCTAGGGCACCTGAGGGCAGGCAGAGGACCTCAGCAGAAGCACCTGATAGGTCTGCTGAGGGTACTGTGGGAAGAGCACTGGGAGGGGCGGGGGGTGGGGGGTCGGGAGACCAACGCTGAGGCCTGGCTCTGACCAGTCTCTCTGACTTTCTGTGCCTTACCCCTCCCGTTTGTAAAGGGAGGTGACAGTCCTTGCTCTGCCTGCCTCCCATGGTTATTATTGCAAGCCCCAGCATATGCTACTAACATGCTCGTAACACAACCAGGGCCCTGCAATTGCCGATTAACAGGCAACGGGCAGAACCATTCGGGTGCTCTGTACTTGTGCTTTGTTTTCTTTTGTTTTAGACTATCATCAAACGTACATGCTAATTTTAGAAATTATTAAAGAGAATTTATGTTCCTTTCAGACTATGCCCAGCAGCCCACAAATCCCAGCTTGGGAAACGCTTTAATAGGGCACACTAACACTCTCCCTTGATGAAAAGAAAGTTACTAGTCACCAAGGCCCGTTTCCCTGCGGGCTCCCAGGACTCCAAAGAAGGGCATTCCTGCAGCTGTCTTAGAGCAAAAGGCAGCCTTCTGGAGACCTCCAGGCACTTCCTTCAGGGAAGCCAAGAACTGGTGCCCACGCTTCCAGAAAAGCTGGAATTGTGACCACAACCAACCCCTGGCCCACCTCCAACCAGGGCATCCACAACTTCATTCTTTAGCAAAGGCGTCCCGGAGAAAAGACTGCCTCTCGCTCCAGGTAAACGTGGATGAAAGGTCTGACTAAATTACCTGGAGACTAAATTCAGACCCCTCCAACCCATCACTGCCCATCCTTCTTAAAACATCTGTCCCCGGAGGAAGAGTCTCAGTACCCTACAGGAAATGAACGTCTCAGGGACTTCCAACAGTCAGAAAGACCCTCTGAGGCCTGGCCTAAATCGTTCAGGGCACAGTCAATGCAAAAAAGGACAGAGTGGGAGGTAGCTCTCACCTTCAAAGGCCACAATGGGGTGCTCGCTCAGGGTGCATAGCTGCTGCTCACTGCTGGGTTCACTGGAGATGTCCTGGGAGCTGGAGAGGTGGAACACCAGCAGTGTGAGGCTGGACAGCAACAGGGTGACAGCCAGGGGGCCTGGGACCACCATGCTGGGGCCCCTCTCTAGTCCCAGCTCCTGGAGGCAGGCTGAGGAGACAACCTGCAATGCAAACACTCAGTCTCACCAAGTGCTCCCACCAGCAATGCCCACTGCTTGCAATTCCCTCCTGGTTGCCAGTGGCCCCACACTGGTTTTTCGTTTTTTTTTTTTAAGTAAATTTGTATTTTATTTGTGTTATTCAGAGTTTACTCTGCTCTAATAATGCAAAAGTTATAGATCATATCTTGAAAGCTAATTTTCCTTGTAGTGGTAGTCTGGGCAAAAGTGACAAATTACAGGGCCTTTTCTATTATGCTCCCAAATGGTTTAAAATTAGTTTCAATGATAAAGGTGGTATCTCAGGGGTAAACATGGACCATTTAATAAATGCAGTTGGGACTAATGGGTAGCCATTTGTAAAAAGATAAAGTTGGATCCATAATCACACCTTGTAAACTGGGAAAAACTCCAAATGGATAAAAGATTTAAAGGTTAAGAATAAAACCATAAAAATACTAGAAGAAAATGTAAGCAGACTCCTTTGTAACCTTGGAGTGGAGACCTATGACTCAAAACTCAAAAGCCATAAAAGAAATGATAGATAAATTTGACTACATAATAATTGTAAACTTCTGCATCCACCCCCTCAAGAAAAACAAACAAACAAACAAAACTTCATGCAAAATCAAAAGGCAAATGACAAACTGGAAAAAAAAAAAACAACCCTGCAAATCATCCACAGACAATAAGCTAATATTCCCAATATATAAAGAATTTCTAGGGATCAAGAAGAAAAAGCAGAACAATCCAGCAGAAAAAATGGACAGAGGATAAATATGAATGATGCTTATTCTCACTCATAATAAGAGCAATACAAATTAAGCTTAGACTGAGATACCACTTCTTATTTATCAGTTGAGCAAAAATCCGAGGTAGACCACACACTCTTGGTAAGGGTGTGGCGAGAGGGGCACTGTTATACATTGCAGGTGGGTGTGTGAAATGGTCCAAGCCCAGCGGAGAGGATCCGGTAATATCTAACAAAATTACAGATGCATTTACCCTTTGACCCAGTAATCTAATTTCTAGGCATTGCTGGGTGGTGCAAACTGAAAGGTTGGCGCTTTGAACCTACCCAGAGGCGCCTTGGAAGAAAGGCCTGGTGATCTGCTTCCAGAAGGTCACAGCCTTAAAACTCTACGGAGCACGGCTCTACTCTGACACACATGGGTCTCCATGCGTCGGAAGTGACTCAATAGCAACTGATTTTTGGTTGAGGCCAGTGCTACTCAAAGTGTGGTCTGTGCACCAGTGTTGATCTCCAGACTGTAACAACTCCATGATAAGTGAGGAAATTTGAGAGTCTTTAAAAACTTCTGTAGTAATCTAACAGAGTGATTTTATGTCTACTATATCTAATAAAAATATTTGGACTTGTATTTCGCATGGGTTTTTTTCCAATTCATTTCTCTAGTGATTCACTTATGAATTTTACATAAGCATCCATCTGCGACAAATTGTAAATTGAGGGAAAAAAAAAAGCTGCTCTGGCACCACAGATAGTTGAGAAGCAATAATAGACTACGGTGGTATCTGCACATGTGCAAAGTGACTTCTGTACAGGACTGTTTGTTGCGGCATTCTCTGAAGGAATAGAAGCCAGGAAACAACCAGCAATAGGAAGCTGCTTAAATAAACCACGGTCCATCTTCGTAATGGAATATTATTTAGCTGTAAAAAAAGAGTGAGAGATTTCTCTAGGTTTTGATACAGAGAGATCTCCAGGGTATATTAAGTAAAAAAAGCAAGGTACAGAAGACTGTATATAGTCTGCTACCTTTTGTGTAAAAACGAGGGTTATTGTTGTTAGGGGCCGTTGAGTTGATTTTTGATTCATACTGACCTCATGTGACAGAAACCTGCCCCATCGGGTTTTCTAGACTATAATCTTTACGGGAGCAGATTGCCAGGTTTTTGTCCTGAGTCATTGGGTGGGTTTGAACTGCCAACTTTTCAGTCAGCAGGTGAGCGCGTAACCATTGGGCCACCAGGGCTCCTTTTTTAAAAAGAGGGTAGAAATAAGAATATATATTTGTTGGTATTCGTATTAACATACACTGGAAAAGTAACCCAAACCATGGTCTTTCAATCGCCTCATATGCATGTGAAAGTTGGATAATGGAAAAAGGAAGACAGAAGAATTGATGTGCCCCAACTGTGGTGCTGGAGAAGAATATTGAATATACTGTGGACAGCCAAAGGAACAAACCAGTCTTAGAAGAAATACAGCCAGAATGCTCCTTAGAAGCGAGGATGGAGAGAGCTCAACTCACTCCCTTTGGACACATCTTCAGGAAAGACTCATCGCTAGAAAAAGGGAAAGGATCTCTGATGGCGCCGTAGTCGTGTTTGGTAAAGCAGAGGGCCACGGAAAACGAGAGAAACCCTCAGTGAGATGGACTTACACAATAGCTGCAACAATGGGCTGAGACACACCAATGATCTTGAAGACGGCAAGACTGGGCAACATTTCATTCTGTTGTAAGTAAGGTCGCCATGAGTTGGCGCCAACTCAATGGCAACAACAACATAAGAAGCAAAGACATGATCAAGGTTTCTCGATATATAACTTTTTATATGTTTTCATCTTTGAACTAGGTAAACATACCACCTTTTTAAAAAACATTTGAAAAAAAAACCTCTAAACACTAGCTTTAGTTCCCCAAACTTTCTAACATGGCGTGGGCTAACAGTTTCCCTGAATTGAAACCTGACTTGTAACCTCTGAATCAGCCTCCACCTCTCTCCTTCTCCAGCCACGCAATGTGTCACCAAGCCCTGTTGGCCCCACTTCCCTCACAGGTCCCCAACCTGAGTGACCTCATTGAGGTCACTTTTCTTATCTGGAAAATGAAAAGTTGAAGTAGATCAGGGATTCCCACCCAGGGGTGGCATCAAATCAGAATCACCTCCGCAGGAGGCAGGGCCTGGGGTAGCAGGAGACTGATTCCAAAGATGATTCTGCTGAGCCAGAGCAGTAGAAGCCCCTGGGGTTTCTTCCAGCTCTGAGGCCCTAACCCTTCCTCTCTCTCCCCTTCCCACTGTCACTACCTTACTCCAGGTTCTGGAAAATTCCAGTAGGATTATTCTCTTCCTGCCTCCGTTTCTTCACATATGGGGGAAATGGAGATAATACCAATTACTGAATTGCTGTGAGGCTTCAAGGAAATAACCAAGCAACCCTACCTAGCTAGTGCACCCAGCACATCCCCTTTCTTCCTGTCCTTGCCCCTCATGTACCTATGGGGGATTAGTCCCTCAGAACACCTCTTTGATCCCCTCTCTTCAGGCTCAAATGCCTACGTCCTCTGTCCCTACCCGGAAGAGTCTAGCCTTCCTTCCCTCTTAGTGGAGGGCATGGGGGAGGCAGAGTTGGCCGGTAAGCCTACTCCCGGGAGTGATTTCTCAGTCAGAATTTTTCCTCAGCGCCAGGCTGAGTTCTGCCTGCTGCATGGACTTGGCACTGCTGTCCTGTCCTCTCAGACAGGGCCACAGAGATGAGGGAAGGAGAAATCAAAGGGCAGGACCAACCCTCTGGAGTAGGACAACCCAAGTTCAAATCCCAGCTTTGCTCCTTACTAGCTGTGTGACTACGGGAAAAAAATACTCAACCTCTCTGTGCCTTAGTTTCCCCATTTGCAAAATTGGGAATCACACTAACGAAACTATTTCCTCAGAGAGTCAGGAGGGTTAAATGAGTAAATATCTTTAAAAGGCCCAGAAACAGGGCCTGGCAGACAATGAGTGGTTAATTATTGCGAGCTCTTCTACTCTGTCCTATAGGGTCGCTAGGAGTTGGTATCCACTTGATGGCACGGGTTTGGATTTTTACGGGGATTGTGAGGATGCTGCAGGACCAGACAGTGTTTTGTTCTGTTGTACAAAGGGTCGCTGTGAGTCAGAACCAACTCAAAGGCACCTAACAATATTTTGGAAAAAAGGAGCCCTGGTAGTGCAGTGGTTAAGCATTCAGCTGCTAACCAAAAAGTTGGCAGTTCGAATCTACCAGTTGCTCCTTGGAGACCCTATGAGGCAGTTCTACTCTGTCCTATAGGGTCGCTATGAGCCAGAATCGGCTCGATGGCAACGAGTTTGGCTTTTGGTCTTGGTAGTGCAACGATTAAACCCTCGGCTGCTAACCAAAAGGTTGGCGGTTTGAACCCGCCAGGCGGCTTTGTGGGAGAAAGACCTGGTGATCTGCGCCCATAAAGATCATAGCCTAGGAAACCCTATGGGGCAGCTCTACTCTGTCACATGGGGTCACTATGAGTTGAAATCGACCGTATGGCACCTAACAGCAACATTCCAGAAGTGGGGCAGGGCCTGGTGAATTTCCTTTTGCCCTCGGATGCCTGTGCTGTGTCTTCTCCTTGTCCTCTCCCTGCTCTGTGCCCAGGGGGCTGGTATGTCTGGACTCTGTCAAAGGCCTCCCTCCCTCTGTTTGGGTTTAGCCAGTGGGGGTGCTGGCAGAAGATGGGAGGGGGAAGTAGGGAGGAAATTGAGTGGTTGCATCCCTGACAGACAGAGACAGACAGAAGGTCATAACTCCTGTCACGTGGCCTTTTCTGCTCCAGGTTCCAGAAATTGCTCCCTCCCTGCTTCCTTCAGGTAAGGGGTGGTACGCCCCCTCCGTTAGCAGTGGGGGTACTACCTGGTGCACTATCCCATATGGTTCCCAAGCCCCCTCCCACACCTTTGTAAACAGTTCCTTTATTAAACTGTTCTCCCGTTTCCCAATTTGCATGCGCCATCTGCTTCCTGTGGGGTCCCTGACTGATAGAACACCTAATTAGTGATATTAAAAGAAGCCCTGGTGGTGCACCGGGTAAAGCCATCGACTGCTAACTTAAAGTTCAGCGGTTCAAAACACCATCAGCTCCGTGGGAGAAAGATGTGGCAATCTGTTTCCGTCAAGATTTACATCCTCGGAAACCCTATGGGGTCACGATGAGTCGGAATCGACTTGACTGGCAGTGGGTTAGTAATAGTCAACGTATGTGAAAATACCGTCCTTTTAGACCTTAGCTGGGGCTTTTCTCCCATCAGCCCCTAATTGCCCCACTCCCCCATTATTCCCAACCCTCCCTCTCCTCCATGCTCCCTTTCCAGGCCTCCCTGCCTCCCCAGCCCAGGCCTGACAACCGCCCCCAGAGCCTCCGAGGTGGGCCCTAGTGAGGTTAGGCCCCGGGTGTGGCCAGATCCTGAGCTCCTGGGGCCTGAATTAGGAGCACATGCTGGGCCCCTTCCCTCCCCACAGGCCCCAGGACCTAAAGTACCTGAGTGACCTGCAGAAGTTCCAGCCTCATTATGGCTTTTATGTAAATATGTCCTCCAAGTCTCTCCTGAATCAATAATTGCTAGATTAATATCAACGTGTCCACCTGGGCCAGCACAGCACAGCACTGCTGTTTAAAGAGAAGGGAAAGGAAGCATTGGACATGACCGGGGCGGGGAAGGGGTGAGGGAAGGACCTCGATCCCAGATCTCCTCTATGCAGTTACCTTTCCTCTGGGAGAGAGAGAGGGAGGAGAGGGAGCAGGGCGGGGTGGCAGATGGACCTGTATGCACGTAGACCAGAGCCACACTGACGGAGAGCCTGAGCTGCATGGGACCTGAGTGCCGACTGGGGAGGGGGTGGGAAAGCCTTTACTCAGATCAGCGTTCGAATCCTTGGGTGGCCGAGAGGCTGATTTCAGGAACCTCAGACAGGCTCACACATAGGCCTGTTTTGCCATCAGCTTTGAGGCTCGCTCTTGGCAAGAGGAGAGAGTAGGCCCCAAACAACAAAAGAGCCAGGGACATTGGTGGTTCAGTGGTAGAAACCTCGCCTCCCATGCAATAGACCAGGGTTCGATTCCTGAGCAATGCACCTCATGTGAAGCCACCACCCATCTGTCAGTGGAGCTTGCATGTTGCTATTATGCTGAACAGGTTTCACTGGAGCTTCTAGACTAAAACAGACTAGGAAGAAAGGCCTGGTGATCTACTTCTGAAAATTAGCCAATTGAAATCCTCTGGATCTCAATGGTTCAGTCTACAACTAGTCATGGGGATGGCGCAGGACAGGGCAGCATTTCGTTTGATTCTGAATGGGGTCACCATGAGTCAGGGCCTACTCCACAGCCGCTAACAACAAAATTGTGAATGAGGCTGGAGTTGGGGGAGGGGATGCTGATGATCAGAGGCAGAACTCCATCAGCTAGTGCTTGCAGCTTTGCAAACGTCAGCAGAACAGGCGGTAACTCATTGCCGTCATGTAGATTCTGACTCATAGCGACCCTATAGGACAGAGTAGAGCTGTTCCATAGGGTTTCCAAGGAGCACCTGGTGGATTTGAACTGCCGACCTTTTGGTTAGCAGATGTAGCTGTTAACCACTACACCGCCAGGGCTGCCAAACAGGCGGTACTGTACTGAAAAGATGGGCAGAGTAGGGGAGGAGGAGTCTTCCTAACTACCAACAATACTCCATCTTTGTAATCTACTTCCCCGCCATCTGCAGGTCAAGGATAAACTATATATGTACCTCCACTGTGGCAGTAGTTGGTCAGACCAAGGATAGTCATGTGATCAAAACAAGCCAATCAGATGCTCTCTCACGGCAATTTGGGTTGAGTCTATCTCTATGGAGGAACCTGTACCTCCTAAATGTGGTACCTGTGGGGTGGCCATCTTCTGCCTGCCATGCGGGCTGAGGAGAGGAGCAGGGCCAATCAGAAGACAGAGACCAGAAGCAGTGCTAGGAGACAGCACACCAAGACTCACTGGGATGCTGACAGCCGTCCAGTTCCAGCCCTTTCCTGAGGTCTGACTACATTCTCCTTCCATGAGCAACTCCCCACCCCAGATCCTTGTGATAAAATTTCTCTTCTTTTTCCTTAAGTAAGTTGGAGTCTGTAGTTGAGTTAGACCACTAGCTGCCTACATGGTGTAGCCTACACAGTGTCCATTCTCACCTTCCCCCTTTCTTACAGAGCCTCTGTGTCCTTGGGGTGGCAACGTGCCCTGCTCAAAACCTTTCTTGGGCTCCCTTGCAGACAGGGGTGGCCAGTAAGATGCACACGGAAGCTACTGGGCAGGGCTTGCAGGGAAAGCTTCTTTAAGGGCTTCCTTCCTCCCTCCTGGGGATATAGGTATGACGGCTGTGGCTACATTGGCCATCTGCAACTGTGAAGTGACGTTTAGGCACGTGCTAAGAAGGAGCAGATGGCCAAAAACATGAAGGAAACTCTCACTGAGATGGATTGACACAATAGTCACAATGGACCCCAACACACCAACAGTCATGGGGATGGCACAGGATGGGCAACATTTCATTCCGTTGTACCTAAGGTCGCCATGAGTCACGGCCAGCGTGATGGCAGCAACAACAACATAAGCGGCAAAGTCGTGATCAAAGTTTCTCAATGTCTATCTTTTTCTATTTTTTCTTTTTTGAACTAGGTAAACATGAGTTAGGGCTGACTGTACAGCAACTAACAACAACGGTGTACAGAAAGATAGGTGACAGAATCAGCTCTGGACCCTCCACCTCCACAGTCCTTCCACTTGTCTGACCTTAGGCCAACTGCTTCAGACTTCTGTGCCTGTTTTCTTGTCTGTATAATGGGGAGAATAACAACATTTACTTCATAAAGTTATTCCAAGGATTAAAGAAGTTATTCTGTCTAACGAGCTTAGAATAGCACCTATCACAAAGTAAGCACTGTGTAAGTGCTGGCTTTTGTTATTTAACATATTTTATCATTACTAGAAAACAATACTCTTCTAATTAGTTTAAGCCCTTGTTTTTCAGGTCTCAGTTATCATTAGCCAACCACCATTCCTATCCCATACAGATTGTTTCTCTTACAAATACTCATACGATAGACAGGAATTTCTATTTCTAATATGTTTGTCTGATCTGATGCTAAAATAATCCCAGAATTTCTCTGCTGGCCATGTGCAGGGTAGTGTAGTACTGTGGAAAACCCTGAGCTTGGGAGACTTCCACATCTGGGTCCAAGTGGGCGGCACAAACAGTTAAGCACTCGGCTACTAACTGAAAGGTTGGCGGTTTAAATGCACCCAGGGGCGTCTCGGAAGACAGGCCTGGCTATCTGCTTTTGAAAGATCACAGCCATTAACTCCAGCCAGAGAAGGAGACTGGTCCCCTGCACCAGATTCTCCCCTCCCTGTCGGGGCTAAGAAGAGGTTAAAAGTCCACAGTGCCTGGCTGGGTGTGCATGTCTAAAATATCTTGTGGAATAGATGAAAAGATGGGAATGTTGGGAACTGGAGTTTGAATGTCATCAAGCCTCTATTTACACTTATGGAGGGTACATGTCCTTCCTGGAATCGAGAAGAGAATCTCGGCATGGGAGGGGACATTATTAGCTTCACCTACTTCAATTAGCCCCAGTGCCAAACAACGCAGAGGGAAAACCTCAAGATCTTTTTTCACCTTAAGAGATCAAGGGATCAGAATATGATTAGAACATGGGCAGGGTGGGGCCCTCAAGCCTTTAGCTTCATGCCAAGTATATTGTTGACCAAAATCAAAGTCTGAAAGCTTTGAGTTACCATGGGAATCCATGTGTAATGCAAATGGTTAATGTGTCCAGCTGCTAACTGCAAGGTTAGAGGTTCGAGTCCACCCAGAGGTGCCTTGGAAGAAAGGCTTGGTGATCTACTTTTGAAAAACCAGCCACTGAAAACCCTATGGAGCACAGTTCTACTCTGACACATGTGGAGTTGCTATGGGTCAGGATCAACTCTCCAGCAACTGGTGCTGCTGGGCTGCCCTTATTTCCTTTTGGAGTCCCTGGGTGGTACAAATGGTTAATGTGCTTGGCTGCTAATTGAAAGGTTGGAGGCACCTCAGAAGAAAGGCCTGGTGGTCTACTTCCACAAAGTCAGCCATAGAAAACCCTATGGAGCACAGTTCTACTCTGACACACATGGAGTTGCCATGAGTTGGAATCAAGTAGGCAGCAACTGGTCCTGGTACTATTTCCTTCTAATACATAATCGACCATTCTGCTATGTTGATTGGCTGATTTTTTCTCCCTGCTAGAATGTAAGCTCCATGAGGACAAGGATATTATTTTGTTCATTGATGCATCATAATAGACCCGAACAGTCTCTGACACATACTGAAGTACTCAATACATTTTTTTACATAAATGAATAGATAAACGAATGTATCACAAGCAATGGCTTGCTCCCTAGGTTTTAAGTTCCCTGGGTTCAAGGATGTTTGAATCTTCACTGTTGCTACAGAGTTCTCTGAGACACCAGCTACTCTCATAGATCATGAGGGTGGGGGTTGGGAGGGGGGATCTACCACAATAGATTTTCAATGTATTCAAAGTTAGTCTTTTTGGGGAACAGTGCCTGATAGAATATATCAATGAGGAGAAGATGGAAAGGACAGGCCCACACTGACTTGATCCAAGGTGGCACGTTCTTGAATAGAAACTGCACAGCAGCCAGAGTTGCTTGCCCTTGAGGCAAGGGACCAGGCTTCTGAACCTCTTATCAGTCAGTCCCCAGCTAGGGGCTGCTTTCAGACTACGGTGTAACCTCCTTGGCTGGCAGTGCCTGGCTGACCAGGGACCAGGGGGATCCCCTGGAGAAAGGGGCCAGCTGTGAGCTCTTAGCAGCCAATACAGCAGCTGGGTGTAAATGCTTCCAGGAACTGCAACCTTAAACTTCTTTCGTTGACTTCTGAACATACAGACTTACAGCCCTGTTAAACTTATCCTATCCTTAATTATAGGAGTATTTGTATTCAGGCAAAGGGAGGAGAGAAACACTGTTGGAAGTTTAAGTTAGGAGAGAGGAGGCAGGGAGAGCTAAGAGGGCTACACAGAAGTGAAGGTGCATGTGGGAGGGGGTTAAAAATAGAGACACTGGAAAAGTTAGTGGGAAGGAAGTTCTTATGTCTGGCTTGGGAAGAGCCCTGTTGCTGGTTTACAAAGGAGAGGTTCCAATTTGCTTCATCCTTGGCAACTCTTGGGGATAAGAGCCCCCAAAGCTGCAGGTAGCTAAAAACAGCCCCTAGTTCATTCTCCAGCTAGGATGGTGGTCTTCAAATGTTTTTTCTTGCATACTCTCTGAAAGAATTTTGGAAAAACTATAGGCCCCATTGGAAACCCTGGTGGCACAGTGGTTAAGAGCTATGGCTGCTAACCAAAAGGTGGACAGTTTGAATCCACCAGGCACTCCTTGGAAACTCTACGGGGCAGTTCTACTCTGTCCTACAGGGTCGCTATGAGTCAGAATCGACTCGACGGCAACGTGTTTGGTTTTTTTAATTTTTTAAATTTTTTTAATATATGGCCTGTTATTGTTGTTGGTAGTTGCCACGGAGTCGATTCTGACTCATGGCGACCCCACGCGTGCAGAGGAAACTGCTCCATGGGATTTTCAAGGCTGTGACCTTTCAGAGGCAGATCACCAAGCCTGTCTTCTGAGGCACCTCTGGGTGGGTTTGAGCTGCCAACCTTTTGACTAGTACTTGAGTGCTTAATGGTTTATGCCATCCAGGGACTCCATATGCCCCAAAACATATTTTAAAGTTGACATCTAACTACTTTCTATGGACAGATTCATGAAAGTTTAAATGATTGCAAAGGACGTAATTTCTGGCATATTGTGAATACTGATACTTAAAAATAAACTGCTGCATCCCTCTTTTAGGAAGCCCTGAAGGTGCAGTGGTTGGGAGCTCAGCTGCTGACCAAGGGGTTGGCAGTTTGAACCCACCAGTTACCCCACGAGAGAAGGATGTAGCAGTTTGCTTCTGTAGGGATTACAGCCCGGGGGGCCCTGTGGGGCAGTTCTACTCTGCCCTATAGGGTCACTATGAGTTGGAATTGATTTGACAGCAACGGGTTTATCCCTCTTTTTAATGTATTAAATGAAACCAACTATGGGAGCAAGGGAGAATGAAGAAAACTGAAGATACAAGGGAAAGATTAGTCCTTTGGACTAATGGACCACAACTACCACAGCCTCCACCAGACTGAGTCCAGAAGAACTAGCTGGTGCCCGGCTACCACCACCGACTGCTCTGACAGGGATCACAATAGAAGGTCCCAGAAAGAACTGGAGAGAAATGTAAAACAAAATTCTAACTCACAAAAAGAGACCAGAATTACTGGTCTGACAGAGACTGGAGAAACCCCAAGAGCCTGGTTCCGGGACACCCTTTTAACTCAGTACTGAAGTCCCTCCTGAGGTTCACCCTTCAGCCAAAGATTAGACAGGCCCGTAAAACAAAAAGAGACTAAATGGGCACACCAGCCCAGGGACAAGGATGAGAAGGCAGGGGAGGACAGGAGAGCTGGTAATGGGGAACCCAAGGTCAAGAAGGGGAGAGTGTTGACATGTTGTGGGGTTGGCAACCAATGTCACAAAACAATATGTGTATTAACTGTTTAATGAGAAACTAATTTGCTCTGTAAACCTTCATCTAAAGTACAATAAAAAATGGAACCAACTATCATAGCATTTTGATATCCACCATTATTGATGTAAAAAATACATGAACAAATTTCATTTTGAACAGTCAGAAATTTTATATCACAACTTTTTCTCCCTGAACCCGTTTTCATTCTACTCACACCACGAAATTGTATCCAAATGTAATATATTTTTATTCTTTAATGTTCTTGATTGCCACATCCTAATCTCCACCACAAAACACGTATAAACTTCTGTTTTAAAAAATGCTTATTTTTGTACAACATGACTGATGTAATCGGTCTCGCTGAATTGTACATGGGAAAAATGTTGAATTGGCAAATTTCCTGCTATCTGTATTTTTACAACAATAAAAAAAAAAACCCTGAGCGGTCAAAAAACAAGAAACAGATCACAGCTATTGAAAACCCTATGGAGTGCAGTTCACCATGACTTGGAAACCACTCTATGAGTTGGAAACCACTCTATCGGCAACTGGTTTGGTTTTTTAAAAAATAAGGCTAGCACTCCCTTGCCTTAGAGAGAAAGCTTGTAAATTAGCCAGAACTGAGTCTGGCACTGAAAAAAACCAAACCCATTGCCATCAAGTCGATTCTGACTCATAAGGACCTTATAGGACAGAGTAGAACTGCCCCATAGGGTTTCTAAGCAGTGCCTGGTGGATTCGAACTGCTGACCTTTTGGGTAGCAGCCAAACTCTTAACCACTATGCCACCAGGAGAGAGCAGGCCCTTTACGAAATCTTTTATTATAAGTTTATTAGTGTACATAAAATAGTCAACTGTTTACCTCAGAGTCTGTCCCAGTTTTATCCATTCACTCCTTTATATAATACCTCACTGTGCACTTACTGAACACCTACCATGCGTTAGGCCCTACATAGATGAGGGAGATGGGGGAGTGGTCAAGATGATAAAAGCATGGTCCCTGCCCTCCAAGAGTTTACAGTCTACTGGGGGAGAGGAGAGGTGTCCCAAAGAGCTGTCTCTCACAAGGCGGAAGCAGCAACCTGGGCCCTGGGGTCTGGATGGGGAGGGGCAAACAGCCTGTCCTTCACCCTGTCTCAGGGCCGCCTGTCACTGGCACTGCTGTGTGGGGCACGGGAGAGCTGTGCCAAGGTGCTCTAGGAGTGGGGGAAGGGAGGCACGGCACCAGCTGACTCCTGCTATTTCGGGAAACCCTCAGTGACAAGGAAAGCATTTTCCCAAATCACTGAGCAGAGCTTCTATTGCCTTCTCTCACGCTGCTGCTCTAATTCCCTACAGGTCCTCGGTATAGGGGTCACTCTAACGGTGCCTGGAGGCGTGTGAATGCATGTGCCTGTATGTGAGAGGGAGCACACCCACCAGGCACCCCCTTGAGGGCTCCTTGCCTTCTATGGGACTTCTCCGGGGCTGGTTTTCCCAGCGCAGAGAGCAGGGGAGAAAGATTAGCTGAAACTGTGGGAGGAGATGAAATCACCGAGTGAGGGTGGGAAGGGCAGAGGGCCAAGGCCTGAGCTGCTGGAGACCAGCAGTCAGAGAGGGGTTGCACCAGGTCAGGGTGGGTCGGAGAGTGCGTTAGAGCTTAGTCCCCACAGAGCCCACACCAGGCACCTCCTGCATAGCCCTGCCCTCCCCTGCTTGCCAGGGGACCCACTGTCCCTTACGGGGTAGGAGCTGAGTTGCTGCACTTGAGAACCATCACTTCCATCCAGCAGTCAGGCGAATGAGATGGGTGGGGGTCCTAGCTCTCCGGCAGTTTACAGTCCTGCAAAGGAGACTGAAGCATGAGGAGAAGATCAACAGGAAGCGGATTAGGAGGGTGTCCTAAGCGGTACAAGATGCCTCAGGAAAGCGGAGAGAGAGGAATGTTGGCGGGAGAAGGGGCCTGAGAAGCCCCAGGGGAAAGTAGAACTCAAATAGGGCCTTAACGGAAAGAAGGGTAGCCTTGGGGGAGGGGAGGGAACATTCCAGACTGAGGGGCCAACACAGGCAAAGACTTGGCCCTGGACTGTGCTCAGATAATCCAGCAAGGCTGAAGAAACCAGCTGTGGGAAGTGTAGAGGGAGAAGAGTCTAGAAAAAAAGATTGGGGCTAAATCACGGAGGGACTTGAGCACAAAGGACTACGACATTTTTTCTGCAGAAAAGGAGGACTGGTTGATAAGTTGGGGTGCTGGAAGGATGTGGCTGGATCTGTGCTTTGGAAAGTTGAGTGGCAGTGGGCAATGAGAAGGATGGATGAAGCAGGCCACTCACCCATAGGGCAGCTCTGTGAGAATCCAAGAGAGCCCAGCCCCGCACCATGGAGCATGGCTGAATTCCAGCTCCTGCAGCCAGAGGACACATCTTGTGGGGGGTACACACTGTGGGAGACACACAGGTGCAACCAGAAGGAGCAGCCCCACAAAGAAGCAGGGAAACTGGAGAAGGAGTGTCATGGATTGAATTATGTCCCCCCAAAATTATGTGTTATCAGTTTGGCTGGGCCATGAGTCCCAGTATTGTGTAGTTGCCCTCCATTTTGTGATTGTAATTTTAAATTAAAGAGGATTAAGGTGGGATTATAACACCCTTACTAAGGTCACATCCCTGATCCAATGTAAAGGGAGTTTCCTTGGGGTGTGGCCTGTACCACCTTTTATCTTACAAAAGACAAAAGGAAACAACCAGAGAGACAGGGGGACCTCATACCACCAAGGAAGCAGTACTGGGAGCAGAGCCGTCCTTTGGACCCGGGGTTCCTATGCAGAGAAGCTCCTAGTCCAGGAGAAGATTGATGAAAAAGGCCTTCCTCTAGAGCTGACAGAGACAGAAAGCCTTCCCCTGGAGCTGATGCCCTGAATTTGGACTTGTAGCCTACTAGACTGTGAGAAAATAAATCTCTCTTTGTTAAAGCCATCCACTTGTGGTATTTCTGTTACAGCAGCACTAGATGACTAAGACAAGGGGTTAGGAGGTCATGTGGGACCGAGACAGGGAGAGCTGAACCAAGGCAAGAGCAGTAGGGGGTGGGGGTGGGGGGTGCTCTCCAGAGCAACTAGGGACTTGTATTAAGAAAGGTCACAACTTGTGACCCTCAAAGATAGATAAGGCTTGAATAAAAATGGCTGCTGTGCATTGAGACTGTGCCAAGAAGTATGCTAACCTCCCCCTCTGCACCACAGGATCCCATCACAGCCTCACAAGGAAGCTGTGAGACACACGTGTTGTGGTCATCCTCAGTTTACAGGGTGGAAACCAAGGTCAGCGGGGCTGAGGAACTCGCCCAAGTTCCCAGAGACAGTTAATAACGGAGTCGGGATTTGAACCCGAGACAGTCTGCTGCCAAAGCCGGTATTCTGGACCGCTGCACGCACCGGCGTCATTGCAGAAGAAACCGGCCTGGCCCTTTAGGTAGAGACAGGCTGCTACTTGTTGGCCCCTTCCGTACTCTGGCTCTGGGCACTCTCCAAGCAGCCCTCGGAGTTTCATTTGGTGTCCTGAGTTGGCTTCCCTACCAGGCAGAGAGCTTTCTGGCTATAAATTATTAAGCTAACTTCCTGCTGCAAATCAGTCTCCTGCAAGTTTGGGCTCCGAGAGCCAGGTTTTCCAGGGCCTGAGCGGCTCTGGAGAAACAAATTTCAGAGGCTCCAGATGGGCAGAGCAGAGTCCAGCGCGCTGACAGCCCCCTGGCAGCCTCCCCCAGCCCGGGCTGGCCAGCCAGGGGGCCAGGGCGCGCGGCAGAGCCGCTCGCTTCCATCCCCAGCAAGCTCAGCCCGAGAGCGTCTTCGGGGAAGAGGGCTCGGCTGGTCCTCCTCCCCGACCCCCTCCTCCTCACCTCCATTCAAGTCTCCACTTGGCTGAGCGCCTGGGAGGGGGGAGAAAAATAGAAGGAAAAGAAAAGACGAGGTAATAGCGGGAAACCAAGAGCAGGAAAGAATGTATTCTGTCTGCGGCATGGCGGGAGGGGAAGGTCTGGGGGTGCCCTCATCCCCTGCCCTCCCCTGCCTGGGCCACCGAATGCCATGGCCCAGCTGTGGGCTTCTCCGAGGAGCCTGCGAAGGCATCTTCCCTCCCACCCATTACTCACCACTTGGGGGGCAAAACTAAGCCAAGCTCGGCACAAAGATAAGATTGAGATGCAGATTCCTTTCCATTGCTCTGAATAGAGCAGATTGGATACGGATTTTCCTCTTTTCTTCCCATTTAGACCATCTGGGCGGCCGGAGCTGCTAGGGAAGGTTTGGACCAGGTGGGGGAGGGGCAGACGCTCGGTAAACCTTCCCAGCACGCTTCAGTTCAGGAGCCTTGGGGTGAGCGAGAGGATGGACATGACTTGCCTCCCTTTTCCCAAAGGCAAGTTCATTGCATTTTGCTTGGCGGGGGGAGGGCGGTGGGCAGGGTGAAATACAGAAAACCCTAATCGCACATTTCCCCCATCAATGCTCAGCGGTCCCTTCTGCAACCCCACCCCACCACATCCCTCCAACTGCAATTAAACCCGTGGGGAAGATAAAGAGGAAAAATGTCATCATAGATAGCTTAACAAGAAGAGTTCTTAAAGATCATCTGGCTCAGTGGGGTATTTTACAAAAAAGAAACTGAGGCTTGGAGGGAGAGGATCTAGTTCAAGATTGGGCAATCGATTCTGACTCATATAGACCCTCCAGGACAGAGTAGGACTGCCCCATAGGATTTCCAAGACCATAAATCTTTACGGAAGCAGGCTGACATTCTTCTCCTGCTGAAGCGGCTGGTGGGTTCCAACCACCCACCTTTTGGTTAGCAGCCAAGAGCTTAACCACTGCACCACCAGAACCGAGACTAAATAATACTAACAACAACAACATACTAATAACCGTGTTACTATGTACCAGGCAGTGTGCTATATTCTTTACATTATGCCATTTGATCCTCACAATAACCCTATGAAGTATGTACTACTGTTATCCCCATTTAATGGATGGGGAAAACAAGGCACAAATAGGTTAAGTAACTTGATTCAGGTCAAACTGGTAGAAGTTGGATGCAAACCCAGGCAGTCAGGCTCCAGAGCCTGTACCTTGCCAATCATTCATTAGAAAATGACATTACAGGCCGTTCCAGAATTATGACGTATTTGAGTTACAATGAACAGCAATTATCACTGTTTTTCATTTTTTTTGTACATCTTATCGTTAGTAATACGCACTACCTACAATGTTACAGTTGGTAATATGCTGATGTTATCATTCCATGCCAACCCCCAAAGACAAAGATCGGATTTATAAAAATACTGGTAATAAAAGGCAATAATTATGAAAACTAAAAAAAAAAAAAATTGAGGTATTCAACTTAACGTCAGAACCGACTTACGACAGAGTAGTCGGAAGTGAACCCTATCCTAAGTCAGAGACTACCTGTATTTGACGTAGTCTTGTAAGCACCTTCTCACAGGGGATCGGTACGATGGTCCACAATCGCTCTGTATTTGGGATCATGGTCTTCCTTTCTATGAACAGAGTTACTAACGTGATGTAAGAACTGAAAACAGCAATATAAAGGTACTGTTTGCATCACTTGGGAAAACAAGTATGAACAAGGTGAGGGCAATTTGTGGCAGGTGATAGGCATGTGGAGGAAGGCGGGACCAGATGCATGAGGGGAGGGGCCAGCATTAGAGGGAGCTGCCTGTGGGTTAGAACCCAGCTTCACTAGGTTCTTCTCCTCTTTTCAGTCTGTTTTCTTCATTTTTAAGTGGGCCCAGTAATTCCTGCCTCATAGAGTTGTTACCTGCCATAAAGCCAGCCCCCTACTCGGGGCGACCTCATAAATAACACCACGGAACGCTGCTCAGTCCTGCACCATCTCCATGATCGGTTGTAGATACGACCATTGTGATCCATTGGGTTGTCTTTTCTTTTTTTTAAATTGTATTTATTATCTTAGTTATCTAGTGCTGCTATAACAGAAATACCACAAGTGGATGGCTTTAACAAACAGAAACTTATTTTCTCACATTTATTTTCTCTTCTAGTCGGTTAGAAGTCCAAATTCAGGGCGTCAGCTCCAGGGGAAGGCTTTCTCTCTCTGTTGGCTCTGGAGGAAGGTCCTTGTCATCAGTCTTCCCCTGGAGTAGGAGTTTGTCTGCACAGGAACCCCAGGTCGAAAGGACGCTCTCTGTTCCTGTTGCTTCTTTCTTGGTGGTATGAGGTCCCCATCCCTGCTTGTTTCCCTTTCCTTTTATCTCTTATAAGATAACAGGTGGTGCAGGCCACACCCCAGGGAAACTCCCTTTACATTGGATCAGGGATGTGACCTTAGTAAGGGTGTTACATCCCACTCTAATCCTCTTTAACATAAAATTACAATCACAAAATGGAGGACAACCACTCAATACTGGGAATCATGGCTTAACCAAATTGATACATATTTTTGGGGGACACAGTTCAATCCATGACATTTATTTTGTTGTTGTTGTTGTTCTTGAGAATATACACAGCAAAACATACACCAATTCAACAGTTTCTACCTAGGGTTTTCATTGGCTGATTTTTGGAAGTAGATCAGCAGGCCTTTCTTCCTAGTCTATTTTAGTCTGGGAGCTCCACTGAAACCTGTTCAGCATCATAGCAACATGAAAACCTCCACTGACAGACAGATGATGGCCGCTCATCAGGTGCACTGGCCAGGAATTGAACCAAGGTCTCCCACATGGAAGGCAAGAATTCTACCACTGGACCCCCACTACCCTCTCCATAAAGCTGCAGTGACGTGTAAATGAAATAAGGTCTATAACATGTTTGGATCATGCCAAGCACAGATTAGTATTACAAATGGTGGTGGTTGTGTTAAAGCGGTATGATGATAAGCAGGTTTGGTTGTTTTCTTTTTTCCTGTTTCCCAAACATTCTGTAATATTTTATCGTTTTTGCAAGGAAAAGGAAAACAAAGGAGACTTGCCTATTCTAATTGCTGGAATTAAATGCTAAGGATGTTGCCAGACACAAATCAAATTTATCTATTCATTAGAGCAGCCTCGTTTTTCTCCTCCCTATGGGCAGGCTCTCTCCGTGGAAACATTTTGCTATCAGGTATTTAGTTGCTGTATAAAATGAAAACTGCATTTGAAAACATGGCTACAGTTCAAACACAGACACAAATCCAGTTAAAGGCCTGGGCTTTCTTGGGTTTTCAATCACAGATTCACTTGTTCAGCATAAACCTTTGTGGGGAGGGCCCATTTCTACTCATTCTCCTGAGCATGTTTCCGCAACACCCACAGAGCTGTTGTTGTTGTTGTTAGTTGCTGCTGGATTAGCCCCAACTCATGGAGACCTTACGTATAACAGAACAAAACAGAAGATGTTGCCCGGTCCTGCACCATCTTCCTGATGGTGGGTATGTCTGAGACCATTGTTGTGACTATTGTGTCAATCCATCTCATTGAGGGTTTCCCTCATTTTTGCCGACCCCCTACTTTACCAAACATGATGTCCTTTTCTAGCAATTGGTCTTTCCTGATGGCTTATTCTAATTCTCCTATAGTTCAGATTCAAAGAACTCCTAACCATACTTTCAGGGGACATCTAGGTCAATTGGCATAACAAAGTTTATTAAGAAAATGTTCTGCATCCCACTTTGATGAGTGGTGTCTGGGGTCTTAAAAGCTAGCGAGAGGCCATCTAAGATGCATCAATTGGTCCCAACCCACGTGGCGTCAAGGAGAATGAAGAACACCAAAGTCACAAGGAAAGTATTAGCCCAAGAGACAGAAAGGGCCACATAAACCAAATACTCCATCAGCCTGAGACCAGAAGAACTAGATGCTGCCCAGCTACCACCAATGACTGCCCTGACAGGGAACACAATGAAGAGTCCCTGATGAAGCAGGAGAAAAGTGGGGTGCAGCACTCGAATTCTAGTAAAAAGACCAGACTTAATGGTCTGACTGAGACTGGAGGAACCCCAGAAAGCACGGCCCCCAGACTCTCTGTCAAACCAGAACTAAAACCACTCCGAGGCCAACTCGTCAGACAAAGATTAGACTGGATTATGGGACATAAAATGATACTCATGAAGAGTGTGCTTCTTAGCTCAAGTAGATACATGAGACTAAATGGGTAGCTCCTGTCCAGAGGTGAAATGAGAAGGCAGAGAGGGTCAGGAGCTTGTTGAATGGACATGGGAAATCAGGGGCAGAAAGGAGGAGTGTGCTGTCACAGTATAGGGAAAGCAATTAGGGTCACATAACAATTGTATGTATAAATTTTTGTATGAGAAATTAACTTGAATTGTAAACTTTCACTTAAAGTACAACAATAAAATGAAAAAAACAAAGCTCCTAAAATACACTTCCAACTCTCACTGTGCTCTGGATAGAGGAAGACCAGGAGGACCTGGGGCGGGGGTGCTGATGAACCCCACAGATGATGGGTCTTCTCTCTGCTTCCCACTCAGACTGCCAGCCCCTCACTCTCCCCAAGAACACACTTACCCCTTACTAGTAAGTGAGGTGAGCCCCCTACTGTCCATCCACACCTTGGCTGTTTGACTGGGGCATCAGGCAGCCCAGGGGACAAGGAGGTGGGCAACAGGAGATGGAGTGAAGCCACAGGGCATCCAAGAGACACAGGGGGGACTAGCTGAAACCAGTCACTGAAGGGAGAAGTAATTTCAGGTGAGTCCATGGATACATGATGAACTAAGAAGAAATAAAGTTAGGTGAGAGGCAAGACTTCCTGATGGACCACGTGGTTGCCAGTTGTACCAGTTCACTATTGCTGCTGTAACAAATTACCACAAACTTAGTAGCTTAAACCAACACGAATTTATTATCTTACAGTGTTATAGGTTAGAAGTCCGATGCTGGTCTCAGTGGGCTAAAATCAAGGTGTCAGCATGGCTTCGTTCCTTCTAGAGGCTCTAGGGCAGGATCTGCTTCCTTGCCTTTTCCAGCTTCTAGAGGCTGTCCACATTCCATCTTGACAGCCAGCAATGTTGCAGCTCTCTAACAATCTTCCATAGTCACAGCCTCCTCTGGCCACAGCTGGGAAGGTTTCTCCACGTGGAAGACCTATGAGATGAGATAGGGCTCACCTGTATAATCCAGGACAATCATCCCAGCTCAAAGTGCTTAATTTAATCACATCCGCAAAGTCCCTTTTGCCATGTAAGGTCACACAGTCACAGGTTCTGGAGATTAGGATGCAGATATCTTGAGGGGGGCCATTATTCTGCCCCCCACCATACATACTGCCACCCAGTTGTTTGCCCATGGCAAACATGTTTCTGGCATCGGAGACTCATCCGTGTCTGAATGCCTAAAGAAGAGCAGCAGCCAGAAAACTGTCCCCAGCGAGTCACGGCCACATAGAGGGAAAGGGGTGAGCACTGAGGGGATGGTCAGGGAGCATGGATGCAGCAGTCTGAGGCAGGTGGGGGCACTGTGTGGGAGTGAGCAGAAGAGGGAGTGAGAGGACCAGAGATGAGATGACAGACACAGGGAAGAGAAACAGCGTCTGCTCCATGGGAAACAGGACAGCTATAAAGTGCAAAGGGGAGATCGTGGGAAAGACGTTACAGGTGAACCACACTTTGAACAAAAAGAAATTTATGAACATTGGTTAAAACGTTATACCAAGGGGTGATTATTCACTTCCCAAAAGGATTTTGCAAAGCGTTCTTCAAGTAATGAGTTCTACTGTGTTCTTAAAATAGAATTTACACCCAATCTTTCAGTAACACATAAAGGGATGCTTGTAAATCTATTGAAATGAAGTGAGACCAGTAACATCTGCCGCCTTCTGTGCTGTGCTGTTGGAGGGAAAGGAAAGGAACCACCGACTGGGGGCTGCAGAGCTCAGACTCCATTCTGGGCCCCCATGAATGTCATCCCATCTCATCCTCATGGCCACCTTACCCTCACTGCACAGATGTAGGAACCAAGGCTAGAGAGGCAGGGAAGGTCACAACTGGTAAGTGACTGGCTTCTTTGACTCGAAAACCCTGTTCCTTCTGCCTCTCCAGAGAGAAGGGGGATTTTCAAGGAGGAAAGGAGCTGTGGGTTGTGTCAGTAACAGAAGATGCATCCCTTTTACGTGCACACGGGAGTGCTGAACATAGAACACGCAGGGCGGTTGCTCACCTCAGTGGGTCATTTCTGGGGTAATACTGGGGACAAAGCTTTTCATTCTAAACTTACTAGAGATAAGACTTTGAATGGCCTGAAAGAAGTAAAATAGCATGATGTAAACAGTTGATTTCACGTCTCTTTTGGGAGCTGGATGCAGCAGAATAAGAAGGAAGACGGAGCGAACACAAAGGCATCAGGTGATTGGCTGCATTTGACCCCAGTGGCTGCACAGCCTTCTGGAAACACTCCTTGGGTTTCAAAACAGATAATATAGAGGAAGGTGTCATAAAAATATTCATCCATAAACCTACTTCTCTGTCATTGCACTGTCCACATTCCTTCTAACCTCTCGGTCAGCCCTAGTTTCTGGTTCTTTCTTCCAAACATGTAGTTCCCCAAGGTTCTATTCTCAGTTCCCTCTTCTCTCTTGTGTGGTCTCAGCCCCAGCTCCCCCCTTCCCAGGGCCTCCACTCCTACTCCTGCTCAGTCAGCTCCCAGACATCCAGCCCATCTCTTCTGGACTCCAGGCCAACGGCCACCCCCATCGCAATGACAATCAGACAGCTCTACAGCAGCCTGCCCCCATCTTAACTGATCTTCTCTTTCCCTTGGCCTGCTCCTCCCATATTCTGCATTTCTGTCAACGGTGCCACACACTCCCAGGTATCCTGACTCACTCAGCATCCTCTTGGATTCCCCTTCCCTTCCCTTCCCTTCCCTCCCACAGCCAATCCGTTGCCAAGTCCTGGCCCTTGTACCTCTATAGGGGGTCCCAAACCCAGGTGTCCTCAGGGTCAGAAGGTGACATGGGTTATGTGGATAGGAAGGGTCAGGGGAGGAAACATACCCCATCTGGTCAGGGCAGCTGCAGCTCAGCTCTCCTCTTCTCCTGCTGAGTGTTCCTTGTGAGGATGTACGTCCCAATCTGCCCATTTTAAAAGAAAACCCATACATCTGGATTCATGTGAGATTCTCTTATTTTTAAATGTTGGCAATTACTTCCATGTTTAGAAATCCCTATGTGCGCCAAACAAAACATGTCTGTTTGTGACCCCTGGACTTCAGCCCCTCTCCCACTGTTCCTGCTCTCCGTTCCCACTGCCAATATGCCAATAACTTCAGCCTCCCCCTTGGACAAATGAACCGCCTCCTCCCGGATGTCCCTCGCCCACTTTCTCCATCTCTCCTCTGCTGGTCTCAGGCCCCACTGAGTAAATGTTGAGCTCTCAGCTTTATATTCCAGGCCCTCCAGAGGGAGAGAGAGTGGTGAGGGTGAAGGGGACACAGAGAAGAAGGCTGATGCCACTCCGGGTGACAGAGCCATTAATTAACAGAGTTAAACATCTGGTGTTTAATTAACACCCTCCCTCCTCTTTCCTTCTCTCTCCTATTTCCTTTCACAAACGGGCACCATGGTGGGTAAAACTGAAGCAGAAACCAGGAGAGCAGACATGTGAAATGACATGGGAAGTCCTGGCTGGATTCAGGGGAGGGGGAGAGGAGGGACCTGGTTGTGGTCCCCACGGGCTGAAGGGTAAGAGGAGAGTAGGGTAGCTCTGTAGCCTCCGAGGACAGGCTAGGAAGAAGTAGGTTTATGTTTCAGCAAACGAGATTCAGATTAGAACAGAAGTTTCTTAGACAGGAGCTGGGGACAGAAGCTTAGTACCAGGATTGCATAAGGAAGTCCATGGCTCTTGTGGCTACCAGCATTGGCTGCCTCCCTGATACGCATTCCCCCATCATGGTTGATACAAAATCCCCATGTTACATAGATGACAACTTTCCTATCCCCAGGGGAGACACGTGCTTTCCCAGCCTCCCTTGCAGTTAGAGGTGGCCATGTGATTTAGTTCTGGCCAATGAGAAGTTAGGAGCCTGCTGTAGACTCTGGGAAAATTTTTGCTTACCTTATAAGAGAACAGACTCAGATGGCAGCAACCCCTCCCCTCACCCCATCTTACTGCCTTGCATAGGAATGTGATGTCTTGAGCAACAGCAACCACTTTTTAACTATGACACAAGAGGCACAAGAGAAAAGCCAAGAGGATATTAGAAATACTTATCCTGATACAGCTGAGCCAATGAGCAAAGACCAGCAGCTCCTGCCACCTTCACACCTCTTAAGTGATTAAATAAATCCCTATTTTAAAAGTTACTGCAGGAGATGATTTGCTATTAGTTGCAGCCAAAAGCATTCCTTAGTGATATACCCCCCACCAAAACTTCAGAGCAAACTGCTCCTTTCAGGGAGATAACTAACTGACCACTTGTTGACTCAGAGTTGACTGAAGTCAACAGTATACACTGCTCAAAGCATTTTTCAGCCTGGACTGCCTAGAACTCGAGATTAGGAACCGGAAAGCTGACAACAGTGTGGGCTTTGGCTGCATTAGATGGTGAGCTCCAAGGGCAGCCCTCTCATCTCTGTCTCTCCTGCACCAAGCATAGAGCCTACCATTGAGTGGGAGCACAGCTGACACGTGTTTGTGTGAATGAATACATGAATGGATGGATGAAGCACTCAGTCCCTTCTTGGCACAGGTGTCCCACAACAAGCAGCTGGCAGAGAAGGACTCTCTCACAGCTAGAATCTAGCTGATTCAAGACCCACCCTCTAAGAAGGCCAGCCTGGAACACCCTTCCCCTTCAGGAATCCTCCTAACCCCTTCCCCAGTTCCTATGATGCCCATCTACCCTCACACTTGGCACTTAAATCAAACCTCCCCATTTGCCATATATCTGGCTCCCTGGCAAAACTGTAAACTCCTTTAGGAAGATGCCACAATTCTTTCTAAGCCCACAGTGCTTACCACAGTGTCTTGAACACTGAAGATATTTGATAATTTTTTTCATTTCAGGTTGATGCTTTGAAGGGGTGCTAAAAGGTTGATGATTTAGGGTTGCTCTGAAAAGAGCTCTCCTAAAAAGCATAGTTCCCAAATATCTGTAGTACTGCCTGAAATTTTACCATTAGACATTGACTGCTTTGACTAGTTGAGTCACCTTACCTAACCACTCTGAGTCACAGTTTTGGGAAATGGGAATACTAATAACACCTGTTTCATAGTGCCATTGTGAGAATCAAATAAGCATGAAAGTTCTTTGTAAGAATGCATATTATAATAAGTTTTTAAAGATGATTTTAAACTGTAAAAAAGTTACATTTTTGCAACAATAACAACTAAAAAATGGAGGGAAGGGCTACAGGTGTTGATACTAATTAGACATAACCGATCACCTTATGGGATTAGTTCTCTTGGTTTGAGGACGTCTTAGGCTGGGTTCTCTAGAGGAGCAACATGAGTAAATTGTGTATATATAGTATATATATAGAGAGAGACATTTAATTCAAGGAAATAGGTCACATAGTTGTGGAGGCTGGCAAGTCCCAAATCCATGGGTCAGGCGTCAAGCTGGAAGCTTCTCCTGGCTCACGCAGTTGCAGGGGCAGGTCAGATGGCAGGCAGCTGGCTCACAGGGCTGCAGGAGCTGGCAAATCCCCAAATCTGCAGATCAGACAGCAGGCTGCTGGCTCATGTCCCACGAACCAGAGGTCAAAGAATAAGGAGACAGATGCAGGATTGAGAGTGCATGAGATTTATCAGAACATCCATACATACTGGATATAAGCCACACTCCCAAGGAAACTCCCTTTTCAACTTATTGGCTCACACATCAGATCACCAAGTGGAGGATGACTACATCACATCACAAGATGTAGGATGATTATATCATTACATAACTTCCAAATCACATCACTGATAACTACCAAACAACATCCTTACATAACTGACAAACCACTGAGAATCATAGCCTAGCCACATTGACACAAAACCTTAACCATCACAGTCTACTCCTTGTCAACTTGGCACCTGTACACATTTCCTTAAACCATATGCAATCTCTAAATACAGACAATTACAAAGTCATACTTATGCCTAATGTGATACAACTAACATGCTTACAACCAAAAACTCGCTAGCCCCTTTTACATCTTATATTTCGTCATAAGTACTGGAATAAGGGACGGAAGAAAACAAAGATATTTGCTATATGTATATACATATGCACACATACATGCACAACAAAACAAGGAAGAAATACAAGAACAATAACGGTCTTCATTTCTGCAACTGGTAACATGGCCATAGCTGGTATTTAGAACTACCTTCTTCACCACCCATTCTGTATTCCCTTTGTCCTCACAAGCACCTCAACTGGTCACAGTTCTTTGCCTGGTGGGGTGACCCAAATCTTCATTCCTGGAGGATCTGGGCCATCAGTAATCATGTTGCAATTGGGTTGCTGTAGTTTTCCACTGACTTTAATTATAAGGCCTGGTAGTACTGAGAGACACCCTAAGGGATCGCCTGTATTCCAGACATACTCTTTTTTACCTCCATTACATAATATCAATCTGATTTCCCCTTGGTAACCAGGATCAATCACACCAGCCAGTATGGTAACTCCTTTCTTTGCCTGTTGATCCAGAGGCATGAGAAGCCCAAAGTGGCCAAGTGGCATTCTTAACTTCCAGTGCAATGGATTCAGTGTTTTGTCTCCATGTGGGAATATTCCTCCCTTTGGAACTAAGACATTTAAACCTACAGAGTATGGGGACAGGAAACCAAAATTTTCCAAATGGGTCACTAGGAGTAATACCGAGTGGTGCCACTCCCCTCCATTTCTACCCCTTGAGTCCTGGACCTGTGAATTCTGACTATGGGAGAAACAGCACCATATACTGAATGCTGGTTTAGAGCATATACAGCCTCTTGGAGAACATTGCCCCAACCCTGCAAGGTACTGCCACCCAGCTGGTGGCTTGATTGTGTCTTTAGAAGGCCATTCCATTGTTCTATCAAGCCAGCTGCTTCAGGATGATGGGGTACATGGTGAGATCAGTGAATTCCATGAGCATCGGCCCATTGCCACACATCATTTGCCGTGAAGTGAGTCCCTTGACTTAAGGCAATGCTGTGTGGGATACCATGACGCTGGATAAAGCATTCTGTAAGTTCATGGATGGTAGTTTTGGCAGAAGCATTGTGTGCAGGGAAGGCAAATCCATATCCAGAGTAAGTGTCTATCCCAGTAAGAACAAATGCTGCCCTTTTCATGATGGAAATGGTCCAATGTAATCAACCTGCCACCAGGTTGCTGGCTGATTGACCTGTGGAATGATGCTATATCGGGGACTCAATGTTGGTCTCTGCTGCTGGCAGACGGGGCACTCAGCAGTAGCTGTAGCCAAGTCGGTCTTGGTGAGTCAAAGACCATATTGCTGAGCCCATGCATAACCTCCATCCCTGCCACCATGGCCACTTTGTTTATAAGCCCATTGAGCAATGATGGGAGTGGCTGGGGAAAGAAGATGACTGATTTCCACAGAACATGTCATTCTATGCATGTGGTTATTAAAATCCTCTTCTGCTGGGGTCACCCTTTGACGAGTATTCACATGAGACACAAATATCTTCACTACTTTGGCCCATTCAGAAAGATCTATCCATGTACCTCTTCCGCATATCTCCTTGTCACTAATTTTCCATTCATGTTCCATCCAAATCCCTGACCATCCAGCCAAAACCATTGGTCACAGCCTGTGAAGCAGTATACAATTGTACATCTGGCCATTTCTTCTTCCAAGTAAAGTGAACAACCAGGTGCACCGCTCAAAGTTCTGAACATTGGGAAGATTCCCCTCACCATCATCCTTCAGGGAGGTCCCAGAAAGGGGCTGTAGTGCTGCCGCTGTCCACTTTCGAGTGGTGCCTCCATATCATGCAGAACCATCCATAAACTAGGAATGAGCTTTCTCTTCCTCAGTTAACCAATCATAAGGAACTCCCCATGAGGACACTGGTCCAGACTGGGAGAGTGAAGTTAATGTGACAGGAGTGGAGACCATGGGCACTTGGGCCACTTCCTCATGTAACTTACTTGTGACTTCATGTCCTGCTCAAGCCCCAACTTGTCTATACAACTTCCATTTAGTGACAGAGTGCTGCTGTGCACATCTAACTTTATGACTCTGTGAGTCAAATAACACCTAATTCATGATGATCAGCTCAGGTCACATGGTGATTTGGTGGCCCATGGTTAAGCCTTCAGTCTCTACGAAGGCCGAATAACAAGCCAAAATCTGTTTCTCAAAAGGAAAGTAGTTATCTGCAGAGGATGGCAGGGCTTTTCTCCAAAATCCTAAGGGTCTGAGCTGTGATTCACCAATAGGGGCCTGCCAAAGACTCCAAACAGCATCTCTACCTGCAACTGACACTTCAAGCACTATTGGGTCAGCTGGATCATATGTCCCAAGTGGCAGAGTAGCTTGCATGGCAGTCTGAACCTGTTGCAGAGCCTCTTCTTGTTCTGGGCCTCACTCAAAACTAGTAGCTTTTTGAGTCACTTGACAAATAGGCCAGAGTAGCACACCCAGTAAGGGATATGTTGCCTCCAAAATCCAAAGAGGCCCACCAGGCATTGTGCCTCCTTTTTAGTTGGAGAAACGGCCAGATGCAACAACTTATCCTTCACTTTAGAAGGAATATCTTGACATGCCCCATACCACTGGACTCCTAGAAATTTCACTGAGATGGAAGGCACCTGAATTTTTGTCAGGTTAATTTCCCACACTATAGCACACAACTGTCTTACCAATAAGTCTAGAGTTATTGATATTTCTTCCTTATTAGGTCCAGTCACCATAATGCATCAATGTAATGGACCAGTGTGATGTCTTGTAGAAGGGAAAGGTGATCAAGGTCCCTGTGAACTAAGTTATGACATAGAGTTGGAGCATTGTATACTTCTGAGGTAGGACACTGAAGGTGTATTGCTGGCCTTGCCAGTTGAAGGCAAACTGTTTCTGGCGATTCTTCAAAACAAGTATGGAGAAAAAGGCATTAGCCAGATCAGAAGCTGCGTATCAGGTACCAGGAGATGTATTAATTTGCTCAAACAATGAAACCACATCTGGAACAACAGCTGCAATTGAAGTCACCACCAGGTTAAGTTTTCAACAATCCACTGTCATCCTCCAAGATCTAACTGTTTTTTGCACAGGCCATACAGGTGAGTTGAATGGAGATGTGGTGTGAATTACCACCCCTGCATCCTTCAAGTCCTTGGTGGTGGCAATAATCTCTGAAATCCCTCCAGGAATGCAGTATTGCTTTTGGTTTACTATTTTCCTAGGTAGGGGCAGTTCTAATGGCTTCCACTTGGCCTTTCCTACCATTAATAGCCCTTACTCCACGGGTCAGGATCCACTGTGGTGGTTCTGCCAGTTGCTGAGTATGTCTATTCCAATTATGCATTCTGGAACTGGGGAAATCACTACAGGATGGGCTCAGAAACCCACTGGACCCACTGTGAGATGGACATGAGCTAAGACTCCATTAATAACTTGACCTCCATATGCCCCCACTCTGACTGGGGGGCCACAGTGACGTTTTGAGTTTCCTGGGATTAGTGTCATTTCAGAGCCAGTGTCCAGTAATCCCTGAAAAGTCTAATTGTTTCCTTTTCTCCAATGAACAGCCATTCTTGTAAAAGGCCATAGATCCCTCTGGGAAAGGCTGGGAAAAAGTTTAACAGTATAAATTTTTGGCAGTGCAGTGGCATCCTTCCTCAAGGGTCCCCAGCCTCCCCTTCACTCAAGGGGTTGTGGGTCTTTAAAGTGTCTCAAGTCTGGAAATTGATTGAGAGGCCACAACTATTCTGGTGATTCAAGTTAGACTGCTGTTCACTTGACCTAGAATTCTCCCACTTGTACAGATCAAATATTTAGTAGATTTCCCATTTATTTCACTCCTAGGGGACACATGACTAAGTAGCCGATGCCATAAATCCATACGAGTCAGACTATTATGATTACTGCTTTGACTCTGCTGTCCATTACAGTAACCAAGCCCACCTTGTCTTTGTCGATTGAATGCCGCCACTTAGCCCCTACCATCACGGGGTCCAATCAGCCACATTTTAGTTAGATGTCTTCATTCAGTTAGGGCAGTTCCCACTGTCAAATCTGACTTACAAAAAATATCAATCACAGCAGTCTTCAAGTAGCTGGGGCTCCTTTCACAAATTTGTTCCTAACCGTTGTGAGGAGGTGTGTCGTCTGGGTACTCCATGGGTGGGTCTGTGGGTCCAACCTGATAAATTCACTCTAACGTACCAATTTTCCTAAGCCTTTGGATACCTTCTTCTACAGTATTCCAAGGCAGGTTTGGCATTTCAACTTGATTTAGTGTAGGTCACTGCTTAATCCATGCTTCAGTGAACCAAGCAATTAAACTATTAGATCCTTTTCTAACCTTTCCAGCTGAAACAATGAATGAAGAATCTGTGCTTTAGGGGCCCATATCAATAAACTCAGACTGATTCAACTTCATGTTCCTTGCACTATTATTCCAAACCCTTAATAGTCATTCCCACACATATTCCCCAGGTCTCTGATTTATATCTTAGAAAAATCAAGCAGTTCTTTGGAGTGTAGTGTACCTCCTCCTGAGTCACACTTTGTACTTCACCTCTTGGGGCTTGCTGGGACTTAAGTCTAGTTATAGGTCTAGAAGCAAAACTGGGTGGTGGGGGTGGGTCCTGGAGACATTCAGCAATGTCTTGTAAGGCATCTGCCTCGATATCTCAGACAAAGACTCTTCAGGCACAGCTGGGTTAATCTCATCAGATGGGGGTAGAAGGGATAATGGTTTTACTGGGAGGGTGGTCTGGCAGACAAAGTGGAATAGTATCTTCAAACGGGAGTAAGAAGGCTTGTTCTGTTGGCAGGAGTGATTCAATGGAATTTAGGGACTCGATGTCCTCAGCTTCCTGATTATCTGCCCATATGTCGCCGTCCCAAGTTTTAGGATCCCATTTCTTGCCAATCAATGACCTCACTTTAACTTCAGACATCATGGTTGGGCTGAATTTCAACTGGCATTGTAATTCAGCCACTCTTACGATGAGACTCTGGGTTTTGTTTTTGGCAGTATCAGCTCTGTTACTACAAGAAATAAGGCTTTCTTTTTTCACAGGGGGCGACTTTCAGGTTTTGTATGCAGTGCTTGAGCTTGACTCTGAAGCCCTCAGCTCATCTCTTTCACCACTTTGCCTAGTGAAAGCAGGACTAGCCAACCAGCTTCCTTATACTTCTCGTTCTGACAAAATTATAGAAAAGTATCAAATATACAGTCACACATAGCCTTGTCTCTCACGTATATTGTTGGTGATATTTTGCATATTTCTATTGCCACCTCACACCATGGATTACTGTGCCCTCTTTGTTACTGGAGGTAGAGTCATCAACACCTTTAAGACTAGCCAGACTTGAGAACCAATTAAGAAAACTCATCCTTAGGATTTTGTTCCTCTACAACCACTCTCAGTTGTCTTAGCCTGGGTTCTCTAGAGGAGAAAAACCAGTGAAATGTGTATATATGATTAAGAGCTATGGCTGCTAATCAAAAGGTTGGCAGTTCAAATCCACCAGCTGCTTCTTGATAGCAAAGGGTTTGGTTTTATATATACATATGGCTCACGCAGTTGTGGAGGCTGGCAAGTCCCAAATCTGTGGGTCAGGTGTCAAGCTGGAGGTTTCTCCTGATGCATGTGGCTGCAGGGGCTGATGAACCCAAAATTAGCCGGTCAGATGGCAAGCTGCTGGCTCACGTCCCAAGAAAGAGGTCAGAGGATGACGAGTCAGATGGAGGATCGACGGCTCATGAGCTTTGCCAGAACATTCATATATATTGGATGCAGGCCACACCCCAAAAAGGAACTCCTTTTTCAACTGATTGGCTGCTCACATCAGATCACAAAATGGGGGATGACTATATCAGATCACAAGATGGAGGATAACTACATCATTACATAACTGCCAGACTACATTATTACATAACTGCTAAACCACTGAGAATCATGGCCCAGCCAAGTTGACACACATCCTTAACCATCACAGAGGGCTTAGGGTGGTGGTCTCATGGAATAATTCAGTCAATTGGCATAATATAGTTCTTAAAGTTTATGTTCTACCTCCCAGTATGATGAGTAATGTCTGGGGTCTTAAAAGCTTACAAGAGGCCATAAGATACAACTATTGGTCTTTATTTGTATGGAACAAAAGAGAAAGGAAACCCAAGAATCAGAGAAGGAAGTACACTACAGGACTAACCATCTCCATGAACCACTGCCTCCTCCACCTTGAGGTCAGCAGAACTAGACGGTGCCCAGCTACCACTACTGACTGTTCAGATCAGGGACACAGTAGGTGCATCTTAATAAAAAGGGATAAATATGTGGGAAAGAGCTTCAAATTCTTAAAGAATCAAGACTTACTGGACCTATTGGGGCTAGAAAAGTCCCTGAGACTATGGTTGAGTTGCTCATCAAACCTTGAATTGAAACTACCCTCGAAAGTCACTTTTAAACTAAGTAACAGTTTAGTTCAAAGAGTAAAGATTGTCATGCTTGAGTATTGTGTTCTTTAAAAAAAAAAAAAAAACTATATAAGACTTGGTAGTGCCGTGGTTAAGTTTGGCTGCTAACCGAAAGGTCAGTAGTTTGAATCCACCAGCTGCTCCTTGGAAACCCTATGGGGCAGCTCTACTCTGTCTTATAGGGTTGCTATGAGTCGGAATCAACATGACAGCAGTGAGTATATAAGACCAAAGGGTCAACAGCTATTTTAAACCATAGATGAGAAGGTTGGGGGTGGAGGGGACAGGGAGTTTAAGTAAATGGAAGTGAAACAACTAGAACAGAAATAACAAGAATGTTGACACAGTATGAAGAATGTAATCAATGGCTTTGATCATTATGTCTAGAAACCGTGGAATGGAATAGAAACCAGGTTTTGCTGTGTATATTTTCACCAAAAATAAAATTAAATATTTTAAAAATTGTGAGTAGTCTTGAAAGAATTATTCTAGTAATTATTAACTTTTTACAGGAATTTTGTAGACTTTAGGATGGGGAGGAACCTTAGACTTCCCCCTCCTCAGCCACTCCATAAATGACCTCTATACCATCTTTAGAAGTACTCTAGGAGTTTCTTAAGTTTAATTAATGTTTCACAGGAGAGAGAGACGATAAATTTGGGGGGAGGGGAACAGCCCTGTAGCGATTGCTATTGGTGCCTTCGCCATATCCCCATTACTGGGATGGTAAATCCATCTCCCAACTGCTGCAGGGGCCTGAGCCATATCCCCATTACTGGGATGGTACATCCATTTCCCAGATGCTTCAGGTATAGGCAGTTAATGGTGCATATCCGCAGCCTTCTCCAGAGGCTGGCCCTTAGCCTAGAGAGTCTCCTCACCCAGATGTGCCTGGGAGATTCCAACCCTCACCCCCATTTCATGCCCTGTGGCCAATCACTGACTAACACAGAGTATAAAAGCCCAGCCCCTTGTTTCAAGGTGTAACAAATTCTGTGGTACAATCCACACTTCAGAGCACCCCCAGGGATCAGGCTGATACGGCACCTTTGCCTGGCTTCTTCCTCTGCCATGTACTGCTTCCCTCACTCCCTCACAGATTCTTCATGAAGGCACCCTCAGTCAATCATCTGCACAAGAATCCCAGCCTCAGGCTCCGCTTCCAGGGAACCTGACCTAAGGCAAATCCTTAGAGGACTTTCCCAGGGGAGGACTGGGAGGGAGGTAGCAGAAGAAGTGGGTTGACTTCAGACAAAGATTAGGCAGGCCCATAATACAAAATGAGACTAAATGGGCACACCAGCCCAGAGTCAAGGACTAAAAGGCAGGAGGGAACAGGAAAGCTGGTAATGGGGAACCCAAGGTCGAGAAGGGGAGAGTGTTGTCATGTCATGGGGTTGGCAAACAATGCCACAAAACAGTATGTGTATCGTTTAATGAGAAACTAATTTGCTCTGTAAACCTTCATCTAAAGCACATTTTAAAAAAAGGAGAAGAAGTGGGTTGATGTGAAGGCCAAATCCTGTACGTTTCTGATTTGGCCCAGGGCTCTGCCTCCTCACCCCGTGTGCAAGAGAAAACGTGGACCAGGCCCCAGCCCTCAGACCCCTCGAGGGCAGGAGCCAGACCAAAGCTAGTGCACGTGCCTTCATCCTTCCCACTCTCCTGACCTCTCCAACCCCCATCTCTCTCCAAGGAAATGTGTAAATCCTCTCCCAGGCCCAAAAACATTTTCCTGGAAAGCTATAAATTCAAAAAAATCAATTGGTTTCCATGTCACAGATTATCAAGACAGGCTCCCAGGAATGTTTAGGCTCAGAGACTCACAAAGCACTGGTGTTGAAAGGGCCTTGGGAGAAAATGTAACTCTCTTTTAGGGTTTCATTTGGATCAGACTTCTGAGCCCATGCCTCTCTCCTCTGAATACAATTGTGATAATTATGGCCTGTTTTATTCTCCTCTAAACCATTTACACAGCTGGACAGAGTGGAAAACAAATGTATGCCAATCACCCCCTAAGCCTCTTTCTCAGGGCTGGCTTCCCAAGAGGCAATGACCTTGAGTCAGAAGGGACAGTGGTCCTGGGGGTGACCTAGCACTGGAGAGGTGAGTGTTGAAAGGGCCTGCTGGCTCCAGTCGCATGTGCTGTGCCTCTTAGGTTGGAAGGATGGAAAAAGGCAACTCTCTGCACTATTATGTACCCCAGCCCAGCCTTCCACACCAGTACAATTGGAAATATCATTTCTTTCTAAGAAGGGGCAGGGGAAATCAAGTAAATTCATATCTTCCTGAGGTTAATAGTGCCTTGTGTGGACATCTGAGGACACCCTGCCTGTTCCCCCTACATCTAGGCAAGGCAGCTCCTCCTCCCTCAGTTCAGGGAAACTGGACTGGGGGAGAAGCAGGTCACTTCATTTCAACCACATCTCTTAGTGACCTCAGCAGTGGCTGGTCCCCCTCACTGTCAGGACATTCTTGCATCTTTTCTGCTACATGAACCAACACTTGTCAAGGGCCCTAATAAGTGCCATGGGCCTAAGTACTGGGAAAGGACACCATCTCTCTCCTTGGAGGAATCCTTCTTTTGAGAACTCCATGGTCTTCTGGCCATTTATTAACACTTACATCCGATTCTACTTTCCTCGTAAATGACCCCCGATTTTCCAAATCCCAGATAACAGGTCTTCTGGTGAAAACACATGGTTTCTGCCCTCTGGTAGTCATAATTATAGCTAAGCTTTCTGGTGTTCTTCATTCTATGACAGACAGTGTAGTGATTGCTTTCCAAATGTTACCTCATCTTACCTCATCTTATGCCTATGAAACAGGCATTATTACCTTTTTACAGATGAGAAAACTGAGGGTTGGAGAGAGGCTGGGCAGCTTGCCCACGGACACATAGTAAGTGGCTTAGATCTGATCTCAGTCAGGTTTGCCTGATGCCAAAGCCTGTGCCCTTAGCCAGTCTGCTTCCGGCCTCCTTACAGAGCTGCTGTGGAGGTAGATTCACCCAGGAAGGCAGGAGAGGGCTTTGTGCTCTCTCCAGGATGTGGGAGAGCAGAGAGGGGCAGCTCCTGGGGAAGAGAGTACCTCCTCACTCCCCCTACCCAAGGCTGAGTCCAGGTCAGTTCCTCTCCCTCCACCTCCCTACATCCCATCCTGCATGGGGTCCTGGATTCATTTTCTTCATCTCTCCTGGTCAGATCCCTGTGGCTGTCAGAGGTTTCGATCAAGATTCTCTATCCCAAAATGGTATGGCTCCTGCAGAAACAGTTTGTCGGTTCCTCAAAAAGTTGAACACAGACCTTCCATATGACCCAGCAATTCCACTCCTAGGTATATACCCAAAAGTCTTAAAAGCAGCTGGGTGAATAGACACATGTACACCAATGTTCACTGCAGCACTATTCACAACAGCCAAAAGGTGGAAACAACCAAAATGTCCATCAGCAGATGAACGATAAACAAGATGTGGTATATATATACAATGGAATATAAGGTATTTACCTGTGATTTATGGACTATGCAAAGGCATTTGACTGTCTGGATCATAACAAATTATGGATAACATTGCGAAAAATGGGAATTCTGGAACACTTAATTGTGCTTATGAGGAACCTGTACACAGATCAAGAGGCATTTGTTAGAACAGAACAAGGGGATACTGTGTGGTTTAAAGTCAGGAAAGGTGTGCATCAGGGTTGTATCCTTTCACCATACTTATTCAGTCTGTATGCTGAGCAAATAATCCAAGAAGCTGGACTCTGTGAAGAAGAGTGGGGCACCAAGATTGGAGGAAGATGCATTAACAACCTGCATTATTCAGATGACACAACCTCTCTTGCTCAAAGTGAAGAGGACTTGAAGCACTTACTGATGAAGATCAAAGATTACAGCCTTCAGTATGGATTACACCTCAACATAAAGAAAACAAAAATCTTCACAACTGGACCAATAAGCAACATCATGATAAATGGAGAAAAGACTGAAGTTGTCAAGGACATCATTTTACTTGGATCCTCAATAAACACCCATGGAAACAGCAGTCAAGAAATCGAAAGACACATTGCACTCGGCAAATCTGCTGCAAAAGACCTCTTTAAAGTGGTGAAGTGAAAAGCACAGATGTTAACTTGAAGACTAAGGTACACCTGACCCAAGCCATGGTGTTTTCAATTGCCTCATATGCATGCGAAAGATAGACAATGAATAAGGAAGCCTGAAGAATTGACACCTTTGAATTGTGGCGTTGGTGAAGAATGTTGACTATACAATGGACGGCCAAAAGAATGAACAAATGTGTCTTAGAAGAAGTACAACTACAATACTCCTTAGAAGCAAGGACAGCGAAACTACATCTTACATTCTTTAGACATGTTATCAGGAGGGATCAGTCCCTGGAGAAGGCCATCATGCTTAGTAGAGAGTCAGCAAAAAAGAGGAAGACCCTAAATGAGATGGATTGACACAGTGGCTGCAACAATGGGCTCAAGCACAGGAACAATTGTGAGGATGGCACAGGATAGGGCAGTGTTTTGTTATATTGTACACGGGGTTGCTACAAGTCGAAACCGACTCGACGGCACTTTAACAACAACATAAAGAGAAATGAAATCCTGATGCATGCCACAACATGGATAAATCTTGAAAACATTATGCTGAGCAAAATTAGTCAGTTGCAAAGGGACAAATATTGTGTGATCTCACTTATATCAGTAGAACTGCCCATAGGGTTTCCAAGGAGTGGCTGGTAGATTCGAACTGCTGACCTTTTGGTTAGCAGCTGAACACTTAACCACTGTGCCACCAAGGCCCCAAACAAATATATAAAAACCAAAAATTATTAGTGGTTACCCGGGGTGGGAGGGAGGGGGTAAGGGGGAGCTTTCACTTGGGGGCAGTGAGTTTATGTTAATGGCAGTGGAATAATTTGGAGAAGGATAGCGAGAACAGTTGCACAACTTGAAGAATGTAATCAGTGTCACTGAATTGTACACGTGGAAACTGTTGAATTGGTGTATTTTTGTTTTGTGTATTTCCACCACACCAAAAAAAAAAAAAAAAAGATTCTATATTTCAGCCTCTCCAACCAGACCTCCCAGTACCCCTCTCACCCCCAAATATCACAGCCCCTGGTCCTCCCTGCCTTCATGGGGCCCACGTGTATCTATATTTCTAGGGTGAGAGAAGTCCTTCTGGCCCGCTGAGCTGCTCACTGCTGCAGGAGCTGGAGTCACTGGCTCCTTCTGCTCCTCGATGTTCCATGTTCACAGTCGCAGGGAAAGTCACTGCTCATTAGCTGTGCCAACGGCGGGGGTGGCAGACAGCAGCGAGGCAGATAAGCCAAGGTAGTGGGGAATGTAAAAATCATCTCTATTTGGCTATGGAAGGTATTTTTGGACCGACAGTTGAATGTGGGTGTGTGTGATGTGCTGGGAACTCACAACATTTCAAACCAAACACTAAAGCTAAGTCAGCAGGACCTGACTGCTGGTTTTAGGAATTAGAAAGCTATCCACTTATTCCCGTCTCCGGCTGAGCAGGGGAGCTCAGCTGCTCAGACAGTCATTCAGGACCAGATAAGGCAGAGCTGCCCCCTCTCTAGAAGTCAGACCAATGCCTTCCCCTGATCTGGAGCCCTGCCTCCAAACTTGATGCCTACAGGGGCTGGGCAGCTAAGCAAGGGGAGCCAGATGAGGTCACACAAAAGGGAGTGGCCAAGTGGGACTATGAGCCCCTTCAGAATGACAGAGTCATTCCTCAGGGGCAGCTGCTACTCTGCTCAAGCTGATGGTAGGAGCCAAACAAAACATATCTGTGAAAGAATCTGGCCCACTGACAACTGGTTTGCAAGCTCTGGCCCAGTGGTTCTCAAGTTTCAGCTTGCATCAGAATCACCTGGAAGTCTTGATTGACCTGTGGGACACACGGTATCCTAACCACTTTTTATGCCTCTGGAGTTCTTCGGGAAGGTGGTAGCCCGATTTTAACCCATTTAGCCTCAAGTTGGGAGCCTTTTTAAACGCCTGAAGCTCAGGAATCCTAATTTGGAGCCTTCTTTTTGTGCAGATTGAGCATTGTCTTAGGTGAAGCCTCCTGGATGTGTGAACTTCCTGAACTTTTGACAGGTTTGCCTTTATTTCTATGAGATAAGGCTCCTCACTATGTTTCCCAGTTACTATGTTCTCATGAGAATGTACTTAGGGTGCGAATAAGCTATTTTTAGTCTTCGTTCAGTCATAGTGGCCATTTTCTCCTTGACGCCATTCATTGTTTCCAGGTGTTACTGGCTTCCTACTTTTCTGGCTTCTGAACAGTCAATAATGCCTTTGCAATAACGAATGGTGCATTGCAGTGGTACTCTTCCAGAGACTCGGACTCCTGTAAGTTATTCTTACCCCGTATTCAATCTTAGGGCCCAATCATTGCTTCCATGTGTAGTAGGTGGAATGCACCTCTGTGAGTAGTTCTGCAGTACTCTAGGGCACCTGTTTCTGCTTCTTAGCTGTTAGTGCTGCTTTTGTTACACTGAAGAATACATAGTGGTGGTAATTTTGCTGAGATTCAAATTCCTTAAGTTTTATTTATTTGGCCTGTAAGTACTACTTTGGCAGTAATAAAGAATGCATTGTAGTGGTAAATTTCCTGCGATAAAAAATCCCTTGGCTTTATTTATTTGAGCTGTAAGTACTGATTTTGTGGCAAGGAAAAAGGCATTGTATCATGTTCTGAAAAGTTTCATGAAAAATAATAAAAAGCTAAGAAAAAGGAGACTAGAAGAAAATGCATGTGCAGTCACTGCCAGGTGCCTTCAGGTTTTACCTGTTTTGCAAATGTTCAAGAAATTAAAAAAAAAAAAAGATTTTATCATTGACTCATATCAGCAGGATTTACTATGTCTAGGGTCCACCACGTGTCTGTCAGTTTGTCGTACTGTGGGGCTTGCATGTTGCTGTGATACTGGAAGCCTTGCCACCAGTATGTCAAATATTAGCAGGGTCACCCTTGGTGGACGGGTTTCAGCGGAGCTCAAAGACTAAGACAGACCAGGAAGAAGGACCCGGCAGTCTACTTCTGAAAAATTGGCCAGTGAAAAGCTTATGAATAGCAGCAGAACATTGTGACATAGTGCCGGAAGATGAACCCCTTAGACTGGAAGGCACTCAAAATATGACTGGGAAAGAGCTGCCTCCTCAAAGCAGAGTCAATCGTAATGATGTGAATGGAGTAAAGCTTTCAAGACCTTCATCTGCTGATGTGGCACGACTCAAAATGAGAAGAAACAGCTGCAAACATCCATTAATAATTGGAACATGGGATGTATGAAGAATGAATGCAGGAAAATTGGAAGTCATCAAAAATGAAATGGAAGGCATAAAAATCGATATCCTAGGCATTAGTGAGCCGAAATGGACGGGTATTGGTCATTTTGAATCAGACAATCATATGGTATACTATGCCAGGAATGACAACTTGAAGAGGAATGGCATCGCATTCATGTCAAAAAGAACACCTCCGGATCTATCCTGAAGTACAACGCTGTCAGTAATAGGATAATATCCATACGCCTACAAGGAAGACCAGTTATAAAATATAATATATATATAATATATAATATAATATAATTATTATAATAATAATACGACTATTATTCAAATTTATGCACCAACCACTAAAGCCAAAGATGAAGAAACTGGAGATTTTTACCAACTGCTGCAGTCTGAAACTGATCAAATATGCAATCAGGATGCATTAATAATTATTGGCAATTGGAATGTGAAAGTTGGAAACAAGGAAGAAGGATTGGTAGTTGGAAAATATGACCTTGGTGATAGAAATGACGCTGGAGATTGCAGATAGAATTTGGAAGACAAATGACTTCTTCATCGCAAATACTTTTTTTCAACAACACAAATGTTGACTATACACCTGGACCTAGCCGAATGGGATACACAGGAATCATATCAACTACATCTGTGGAAAGAGGTGATGGAAAAACTCAATACCGCCTGTCAGAACAAGGCCAGGGACCAAATGCAGAACAGACCATCAATTGCTCATATGCAAGTGGAAGTTGAAGAAAATTAGAACAAGTTCATGACAGCCAAAGTATGACCTTGAATATATCCCACCTGAATTTAGAGGCTATCTCAAGAATAGATTTGATACACTGAATACTAATGACTGAAGACCAGACGAGTTGACATCAAGGACATCATACATGAAGAAAGCAAGAGGTCATGAGAAAGACAAGTAAGAAAAAAAAAAACAAAAATGGATATCAGAAGAGACTCTGAAAGTTGCTCTTGAATGTAGAGTAGCAAAAGCGAATGGAAGAAATGATGAAGTAAAAGAGCCGAACAGAAGATTTCAAAGGGTGACTCGAGAAGACAAGGTAAAGAATTATAATGAAATGTGCAAAGACCCGGAGATAGAAGACCAAAGGGGAAGAACACACTCGGCATTTCTCAAGCTGAAAGAACCAAAGAAAAAATTCAAGCCTATACACTATTAAAGGATTCTATGGGGAAAATACTAAATGACGAGGAAGCATCATGAGAAGATGGAAGAATTGGTCGACATTTAACCATTTCAGGAGGTAGCATATACCAAAAACCAATGGTACTGAAGGAAGAGGTCTAAGCTGCACTGAAGGCATTGGTGAAAAACAAGGCTCCAGGAATTGATGGAATACCAACTGAGATGTTCCAACAAATGGATGCAGTGCTGGGGGTGCTCACTTGTCTATGCCAAGAAATTTGGAAGACAGCTACGTGGCCGACTAGAAGAGATCCATGTCTGTACCCATTCCAAAGAAAGATGATCCAACAGAATGCACAAATTATCAAACGTTATCATTAACATCACACACCAGTAAAATTTTGCTGAGATCATTCAAAAGCAGTTGCAGCAGTACATTGACAGGGAACTGCCAGATTCAAGCCGGATTCAGAAGGACGTGGAACGAGAGATATCATTGCTGATGCCAGATGGATCATGGCTGAAGGCAGAGAATACCAGAAAGATGTTTATCTGTGTTTTATTGACTATGTAAAGGCATTCGACTGTGTGGATCATAACAAATTATGGATAACATTGTGAAGAACAGGAATTCCAGAACACCTAATTGTGCTCATGAGGAACATAAAAAAGAACAAGAGGCAGTCGTTAGAACAGAAGAAGGGGATATTGCGTGGTTTAAAGTCAAGAAAGGTGTGCATTAAGGCTGTATCCTTTCACCATATTTATTCAATCTGTATGCTGAGCAAACAATCCAATAAGCTGGGCTATATGAAGAAGAATGGGACATCAGGATTGGAGGAAGACTCATTAACAACCTGTGATATGCAGATGACACAACCTTGCTTGCTGGAAGTGAAGAGGGCTTGAAGCACTTACTGATAAAGATCAAAGACCACAGCCTTCTGTATGGAACATAAAGAAAACAAAAATCCTCGGAACTGGTCCAATAAGCAACATCACGATGAACGGAGAAAATACCAAAGTTGTAGAAGATTTCATTTTACTTGGGTCCACAATCAACGCCCATGGAAGCAGCAGTCAAGAAATCAAACGAGGCATTGAATTGGGCAAATCCGCTGCAAAAGACCTCTTTAAAGTGTTGAAAAGCAAGGGTGTCACTGTAAGGACTAAGGTGCGCCTGACCCAAGCCATGCTGTTTTCAGTCGCCTCATATGCACGTGAAAGCTGGACAATGAATAAGGAAGATGGAAGAAGAATCGATGCCTTTGAATTATGGTGTTGGCGAAGAATACTGAATATACCATGGACTGCCAGAAGAACGAACAAATTTGTCTTGAAGTAAGTACAGCCAGAATGCTCCTTAGAAGCAAGGATGGCAAGACTTCATCTTACATACTTTGGACATGTTATCAGGAGGGACCAGTCCCTGGAGAAGGACATTGTGCTCGGTAAAGCAGAGGGTCAACAAACAAGAGGAAGACCCTCACTGAGATGGATTAACACAGTGGCTGCCACAATGGGCTCAAGCATAACAACGACTGTGAGGATGGCACAGGATGAGGCAGTGTTTCATTCTGTTGTATATAGGGTTGCTCGGAGTCGGAAATGACTCAGAGGCACCTAACGGCAACAACAAGGGTCCACTGGGACATATGGGATCCCAGATAATGGATCTCAAAATCCATAACTCATAACATAAATTCTGAATTGGTCCTTTAATCAGCATGCCTTCCATTAGTGAAAACACATAGTATTAACAAAAAATTCAAAGCAGAAAATAATTGGGTCACCAAGATTCAGATTCAGCAGATTTGGAGTAGGGCCCAAGAATTTGCATTTCCATCAAGTTACCAGTTAACGCTGATGCTGATGATCCAGGAACCACATTGTGAGAGCAACTGCTATAGCCAGTGGCTATATAATAGGAGTAATTTTGACCTTAAAAGTCTTGGTGTGGGGGAAAAAACTTAATATTTCCTTGTTGTTGTTGTCAGCTGCTGTTGAGTCGGCCCCTGACTCATGGAGACCCCATGCACAATAGAACCAAGTGCTGCTTGGTCCTGCACCATCCCCATGATAAGTTGTGATCCACATAGATTGCCAGGCCTTTCTTCCTAGTCTGTCTTAGTCCAGAAGCTCTCCTGAAACCTGCTCAGCATCATAGCAACATGCAAGCCTCCACTGAGGGAGAGGTGGTGGCTGTGCACAAGGTGCATTGGCCAGGAATCAAATCCAGGTCTCCCTTTTTCAGTAAGTGTTAACTCAGGTATTATGAGATTGAAAGTTAGATGTACTCTGAAGAAAGGATGGACATTTATTAAACGTCGAACACACATCAGAAACTTTCATGAACAATATCTCACCTAACCATCACAATGCTCCTGCACGGTAGGCATTATTGCCCCCACTTTACAGGTGAGAACCTAAGGTACATAGATGGCCCATGATTTGCCCAAGGTCACACAGCTAGTAAGTGACAGTCTTGGGTCTGAAATCCACATCAGTCTAACTCCAGTGCCCATAATTTTCCCAAGCCATCAAACTCCCTCTTCAAAATATGCCCTCTTTCTGGGAATTGAGCAGAATGCCCTCCTCCTTAGCCAGTGAACCAGTTGCTGTCAAGTCGATTGCTGACTCTTGGCGGATGGTGTCCCCTGGGTGGCATAAACAGTTAATGTGCTCAGCTGTGAACCAAAAGTTTAGAGGTTTGAGTCTACCCAGAGGTCCCTTGGAAGAAAGGCCTGGTAATCCACCTCCAAAACATGAGCCATTGAAAACCCTATGGAGCATAGTTCTATTCTGACATACATGGGGTTGCCATGGCCTCCTCCTTAAGGCCCCTTTAAGTCTGTCCATCAAGGACAACTCTCATAGGAAGGGCTGGATCAAGAGCCAGGAGACCTAGAGGGAGGAGAGCTACAGGTGTCCTTTGTCTCCTTCCAAATGGAAGGATCAACAAGCCCTGGGCACTGGGCAGTGGCCTATTATTCCCAGGGGACAGGACAAACTGGCTCTGGGGACACATGGGGCCCTGGGCATGCCATGCCTGAGGAAGCTGCTCCTAAACAAAGTGACTTAGTCCTTGGGATACATCAGAGCAAGACGGGGGATTATCTGGTTAATGTCCATAAATTCACAAGGGCAGGAATTAGGACTGTTTCATTCAATGCTGTATCCCCACCTAACACAGCACCTGACATGAGGTAGACACTGAATTATTTTTTGAATGAGAGAATGACAAAATGGTAGAACAAAGGCTAGGGAAGTTTTGCTCTTAGAAAAAGGAACTTTGGATACTGTGCTCACTCAGGTTGAAAGTTTAGACACTCATAAAGCAGCCAGCCTTGAGAAGGAAGATGAGGCAGGTGATAGTTCTGCTCAAGGTAAACTGACAGGAAATGTTTTCCAAATCCATCATGGGCCGAGAAGCAAAGATATTAACAGGTCTGCCAAGAGCTGGCAGGAATAATGTCTCATTCACCTCTGGATCTGCAGCCCCTATGTCTGTTGAATGAATGAAAGTGAGTCTCCCATCCTGAATGTTCAGTAGGATGGGATTTGCACACTTACTGGCTATGCTGCATAGGTGGTGGTGTGCCTCGGCAGAGGAAGTCTCCTCCAAGTCTTTCAGAAAGGCTGCTGGGGTATGGTGGGAAGAGCGTGGACTTGAGGTGGGAAGCCCTGGTGCCAGCCCTGGCTCCATCCCTGAACTAGTCAACAGACACATTCTCTGTGGGAGCAGTGCCAGGCACTGTGCTCTTCATCATTGGAGCCACTGTCCCCCTTGTCTTCCTTGTTTTTGAGAGTGGGTAGTTAGGTAGGTAGGTGGGTAGGTGAGTAGGTGCATAGACAGGTAGGTGGGTGGGTGAGTGGTGGGTAGCTAGGTAGGCAGGGAGAGAGGTGGATGGGTGGGTAGGTAGACAGGTGAGTGCGTAGGTAGGTAGGTGGGTGGGGAGGGAAGGAGGGAAGGAGGGAGGTAGATAAATAGCTGCCATCAAGTCGACTCGGACTTGTGACTTTATGTACAACAAAACAAAATGGTGCCTGGTCCTGCATCATCCTCATGATGACAGGTATGCTACAGTGCATTGCTGTGGTCATTGTGCCAATCCATCTCACCAAGAGTCTCCCTCATCCTCACTGGCTTGCTACTTCACCAAACATAACGTCCTCCTCCAGCCATTAATCCCTCCTGATGACGTGTCCAAACAAGCGAGTTGGACAATATTCTGTTGTGATCCATAAGGTTTTCATTGACTAATTTTTAGAAGTAGATCACCAGGCCTTTCTTCCTAGCCTATGTTAGTCTAGAAATTCTGCTGAAACCTGTCCATCCCTGCTGGTATTTGAAATACTGGTGGCACAGCTTCCAGCATCATAGCAACACACAAGCCACCACAGTACAACAAACTGACAGGCAGAGAGGTGATCCTTGTCTTTCAAAGAGGGATAATAATAACACTGACTACAACAATAATAACAGCTACTTCACAGACTTGTGAAGATGAAATGCTGGGCAAAGTGGCTGCTTCGTGAGTAGAGCAGGCACTCAACAAATGTTTGTTGACTGAGTGAATTCATGGATAGATGTGCCACGCCTGGGCCACTTCTACAGCACAGATAGAGAAGAGTCCCTCACCTCTTCAGGTAGTAAGTTCTTCCACTGTCTAAGTTGCATTCCTCTTACTACAAATTAAAACATCTTACTCCACTGTCAGCAGTTGGTAGAACCTTTCTGTGATACTTGTCCCCCCCGCATCGTGGAGTAGCAGTAACAGACTTTTTGGTGTAATGCACTTATGCTGTGGAGAGTGTGTGTTGATTTAATGTGTGATATGTCCAAATTAACACAACTCTGAGCCACACAGTAACACATATGGTTCTGCTGCCCATGTGGGAAGCATGCCAGCCCCGTTCCCTGCCATCCAGCACACTCTGATCTCTCTCCTCGTCCAGTTATGGGTGCTCAAAACTCAACATGGACCAGTCATCCCCAGAATTTGAGCCAAATAAAAATTGATTTTGGATTACAGCTTTGCATCATCTGTGAAATGGTTTGACTTTATTCATATGGATACCGGTGATCGTTAAGGTTGTGTGTCAACTTGGCCCAGTTTGGCAGTTAAGATATAGTTTGGCAGTTGTATGATGATGTGATCACCTCCATGATGAGATTTGATATAATGTGATCACCTCCATGATAAGATCTGCTGTGAGTAGCCAATTAGTTGAAAGGAAGTTTTCTTGGGGGTGTGGCCTACATCCAATATAGGTGAACTTTCTAGCAAGGAATTTTGCAGCTGGCTCCTGTTCATCTGGCCTCTGGTTCTTGGGACTTGAGCTAGCAGCTTACCTGCTGGCGTGCCTGCTGATCTTGGGATTCATCCGTCTTTGCAGCCTGTGAGCAAGAGCCTTGCTGTCTGACCTGCCGATCTTGGGTTCACCAGCTCCTGTGGCTATGTGACTCAGGAGAAGCCTCCAACTTGACCTGGGCACTTGGGACATTCCAGCCTCTATAACCCATTTCCTTGATATAAATCTCTCTGCACAGATGTTTATACGCTTTGCTGATTTTGCTTCTCTAGAGAACCCAGCTTAAGACAACACCTGAGAATTATTTAACCCAATACCTTCAGATGGTGCCAGTGATGCTAGTGGGAAAGTGGGTCCAGGCCAGGGGAGAGACCCCTGTCTGAGTGAGAGTGGTTAGGATTCCGGGTTGGGAACAGCAGAGATGACTTTTCAGAAAGGCTAGTGTCAGGGATCACACATGCGCCCTTTAACAAGCCCTTTCTGCTTTTCACAACCACGATCCCATCAGATGCCCCATGATGTTCGCAGGCAGGTTGCCATCGCTCCCACTGAACAGATGAGAAGTCAGAGGCCTGGAGAGGTTAAATGATGTGACTTCAACCACAGATCCAAATGCTCAGAGTGGGAAGTTATCCCAGATCTGCCCTCCAACCCCATACTCCCTCCATGTCCTGAACACTCCCTAGTTCCACTGTCAGGCCTTGACTGGGGGCCTGGGCTCACAGTGGACAAAACCTAAGTAACTTGGGGTTGGGAGTCTTGAAACTGTGGGGGGACCCCACTGATTAATGATGCAATTCAGTATCTACATACTTCAGTTTAGAAATCTGGGATCTGGGATCTCAGAATGACTGGATCCCAAGGTCCCCAGCAAAATCACTCAATATCCTCCTTGGGAAGTGAGGAGTATTGAGATTGGGGCCAGAAGGAGAGGCGATGGATGCCTGTCCCTGGCCTTCCTGACTCCAGCCTGAGCCCAGGTTACTTTCATATTCTTCTCTCCCTTCCTATCCCAGCTTCGTAGTCAAGGGTGCCAAATAGGCCAGAACGCCCAGGTCTCAGGGGAGCTAGCCAGTGAGCTGCCAAGTCCAGGGTGCACAGGCTGGACTTGCTCAGCTTCTGAACTGCAACTTGCCAAGGGTGAAACCCCAAGGCCCAGTGCTTCAGGTGTGTCTCCTCCCCTACACCCAGGTGTGAGGGGCAGAGCCTGATAGGCTGTGGGAAGTGCTAGAGAAGGCCCACTTTCCCCTTTTAGAAAGGAAAAAGGACAAGGAAGTGGGGTGGAGGAGGGAAGGGTGTAATATGGACAGGGACTAGAAGGAAATAAGGTGTTCCTGGATGGCACAAAGGATTAATTGGTCGACTACCAGCCGAAAGGTTGGTGATTCAAACCCATGCAGCGGTGCCTCGGAAGACAGATCTGGTGATCTGCCTCTGAAAGTTCACAGCCTTGAAAACCCTATGGAGCAGTTCCACTCTGCACACATGGGGTCACCATGAATCAGAATCCACTCGATGGCAACTAACAACAACGTTATTGCAGTTATGATGGTGTTTGTGCAATAAATAATAAGACAGTGACAGGATAAGTGTCTGAAGTCTGTGCTAGAGCTGTGCGATGCTGCAGATAGGGTGGGCTGCAGATTCCCAGGGAGGCGAGAAAGTGGTGGGGAGGCGTGGAGAGGAGGAGCTGGGCAGGGGCTGTGGAAGGGCAGAAAGCGTTGCTTCCTTTCCTCAAATCCCTGCAGGGCTTCGTCCTGGAGGGCTGGGAATTTTCTCCACCATTCTTAGTTCCTGGGGATCTGGGTCTGGCCAGCTCAGCTTCCTGAACTTCTAGAACATGGTTGTGTCCCAATGGTAAGGGCAAGGCCATGGGCCAGCCGGGAGCAGGCTGTCATCCCCCGCACACACCTGTCAGCGCCCAGATCCATCTGGAAAGCAAATGGTTGGCTGAGGGAAGCCTGGAGAAAGCGCCCAACCAAGCACACCATCCCCATCTGCTCCTGACACCCGCTGCAGCCCAGGAGGGAGAAGGATCACAAGTGGTTGGCTGCTGAGGAAGGAAGGCTGGGAGGGAGGACAGGGCACGGCATGGCCTCACTGTTCAGTTCTAGCCAGAAACCCTTCCTTGAACCACCCACCTTCTCTTCTCTGCCATGTGAGCCCCCCTCTCCTCTGCAGACAGGCCAAAGGTGGTTGAGTGAAAGCTAGCCCTGGGGCTGCGTTCTTCAAGGCCGCATCACCACCACTCCCCCAACACCCTGAACATGCGAATGTGCACATGGGTGCACACACGTCTATGAACACACATACATCTATGCACACACACACGTCTATGCACACACACATCTACGCACACACGTCTATGCTCACATACACGTACACACAACTATGCACACACATACACATATGCACACACACGTCTACGCACATACACACATCTATGCACAAACACGTCTATGCACACACGTCTACGCACACACATTTACACACGTCTATGCACACACATGTCTATGCACACGCACATCTACGCATACACACGTCTATGCACACACACCTACGCACACATACACCTACATGTACACACAACTATGCACACACACATCTATGTACACACACACCTATGCATACACACACATCTATGCACACACACACACACACACACACACACACACACACACACGCTGGGATGCTGAGATCCAGAAGTACTTCTCCACTGCTTCTCCTGCAGGTAGAATGCTGCAGCCTCACTGCTGGCCCAGCCCTTGGCACCTACAAAGCAGGTGACTGGTCCTTCTGGGTTTGGGTGTGCTGGGGGGTATGGCTGGGGCGTGTGCCTGAGGACCTTGCAGGTGGACAGTGTCTAGGAGGTGGGCAGGCTACAGGGCTTGGTTCAGAGCAGAACAGAGAGCTTCAGTCCTTGGCCAGGGGATGGGAGAAGAGGCGCGTGTAAGTGCAGGACACTGGACTCTTTCTGATCGAGTATAAAAGCAGCCCTTCTTAGAGACAGAAAGACGGTCAAGATCTGACAAAGCCCTTCCAGTGCTTAATGAACATCTCTCTTTAAACCTGGGCCACTGGTGCCAAAGCCCCTTAAGCTCCTCATTCATGGAGCCCAGTTATAATAGGAATAGCAGCTAACTGGCTCACTGTTTGCAGGCATTTTTCTGTAAGCACTTTATTACTCACCCCGTGGGCCCTGTCCACCCCTCCTCCTCCCTCCTCCAGCTCTCCTTTCAGTAACATAACTGCCGGGGTCCAGAGCGGCTGTGGTAGGATCCCTTAGCTCACAATTGCTGGAGGACATCTGAAGCGTAAGAATTCTTGGGAGGGTGTCTGACCCCAAGGGCAGTGGGGACATGAAAGGGAGTGGGCAGCAATGTCATTTTTCTCCTAGAAGCTTTAGCCAAGTGCCTGCAGGTGTAGTCTGGAGGTGTGGTGCGCAGGTGCGGTCTGCAGGTGTGGTGCGCAGGTGCAGACTCTGCAGAGGCAGTCTCTGCGGGTGTGGTCTGCAGGCAGGTGTAGGGAGTGCTGGATGAGGAGGGACAGGGAGTGGGCACCAGGCCGGGACAGGGTAAGGGAGACCCGGCTGAGGCCCTGCCTGCCAGGAAACTAGCTGCTGTCGGCTGGTGGGGAAGGAAAGTGATGGATGCCCCCTGGCCCAGCTGCATCTCTCCTGGCCTCGGCCTCGGCCTCGGCCGGGGACTGGGGAGGTGGAGACCACGGCAGACATGCTGGTCTCCTCTTCCCACCATAACCCCTGCCCTGGCTCAGGCTGGTAGCCTCAGTGCATGCACACAGGACGGACAAACCTGGGTTCAAATCCCAGCCCAGGCATTTCTTCACTTTTCTGAGCCAGTTTTCTCATGTGCAAGACCACACAGGGCAGTTGTGAAGATTGAAACAGGCAACGTTTGCAAAAGCACAGAGCACTGTCTGGCAGACACCTGGGAGGCACTCGATAAATGCCGCCCATTATTTTACCATCATTATTAGTCTTGTTAGCATGCAGGCCCTCCACATCGCTCACTCCAGATGCTCACAATAGCCTCCTAAGGACGTTTCCTATCTTTCATCTCTGCTCCATGCCATCCTACACAGACCTGCCAGAACAGTCCATGGCAATGATTTGGTCGTATTATTCTGCTGCTAAAAACCTCCACCGGCAATGCACTGCCTACAGGATTGGATCCAAACACCCTGCATAGCAAGGTCCTTTCCATTTGCCATAAACGACCTTTCCTGCCTCCTCTCTGGTCATGCCCCATCCACCCCCACTGCTTCTATCCCAAATCTAGCTATCGTCATGCACCTGCCCATCATGCACCTCCATGCCCTTGCTGTCTCTGTTGCTTCCATGTAGCATGCCCTCTCCACCAATGAAAATCTCTCCATCCTTCAAAGCTCAGACTTATGCCAGCTCCTCTCTGAAGCTGATCCTGACCCTCACATGGCTAATGGCTTCGTCTGCTGATGCATACAGCGTGTGGTTTATACTGCTCTCAGCTCTTACCCACCCTGGGTTTGGCTGCGTATGTAGGGGTAGTGCTTCTCAAAGTGTGGTCCCTGGACCAGCAGCATCTGCATCACCTGGGAACTTGCTGGAAATGCTCATTCTCGGGCCCCACCACAGATCTACTGGATCAGAAACTCTGGGAGTGGGGCCCAGTAATCTGTATTTTAACCAGTCCACCAAAGGACTCTGATGTATATTCGATTTGGAGAATCACTGGGGTAGGGTGTTGTGATGGAAGTGATGGGGCAGGTCAGGAGTTTTTCCCTGGCTGGACATGAGGATCAAGTGGGAGCTTTGAAAAAATACTGCCACCTGGATCTCACCTGCAGAGATTCTGATTTAACTCGTCTATCTAAGATGGTGTCTCTACATTCAAGCCCCACCCCCAACATGTTATTATGAATGTTCTCAAACATGCACAGCAGTTAAAGACTGGACAGTGAACACCAGTATTCCACCATTAACGTTTTGCTATATTTACTTTATACATATCTATCCATCTACCATTCCTCTACCCATGAGTTCATTCACCTAGCTATTTGATGCACTTCAAAATAAGTTGCAGACATGGTACCTGTCACCTCAAACACATGTAAGTGTTTTAAAAACTCTCCAGGTGGTTCCACTGTGCAGCCAGGGCTGCCCTGATCCCAGCTGGAGACTCTGACAGCCTCACTAGCCTCAGCCTCCCAGTGAAACAGGAACGGTGATGATGAGGATGAGGAGGAGGAGGATGCCTGCTCTGCCTCCCCATTGTTACAAGGATGTGATAAAATCCTGCATGAAAAAGATCTCTGGGCTGTACAATTAACAGGAAACAATCCCTGACTCCAGGCAGGAGAGACAATCATTCAGAGCCATCATCGGGTGGCTAGATGCCCAGCTGAGTGAAAATTTCCAATAAATAACAAATATTTCTTAAGTATAAGTAAGTCCCAAATAAGGAGCCCCAATGGTACAACAGTTAAGCACCTGGTTGCTAATGGAAAGGTTGATGGTTTAAAGCCACCCAACGGCTCTGCAGGAGAAAGACCTGGTGATCTTCTCCCATAAGAATTACAGCCTCAAACTACAGACTGGGAAAAAAATTTTGGTTACAACATATCTGATCAGGGTCTAATCTCTAAAATCTACAAGACACTGAAAAACTTCAACAACAAAGAGACAAATAACCCAGTTAAAAATGGGCAAAGGATATGAACAGGCACTTCACCAAATAAGACATTCAGGTGGCTAACAGACACATGAGGAAATGCTAATGATCATTAGCCATTAGAGAAATGCAAACCAAAACTACAATGAGATGCCATCTCACCCCAGCAGGGCTAGCATTAATCCAAAAAACACAAAATAATAAATGCTGGAGAGGTTGTGGAGAGACTGGAGCACTTATACACTGCTAGTGGTAACGTAAAATGGCACAGCCACTTTGGAAATCGATTTGGTGCTTCTTAAAAAAGCTAGAAATAGAAGTACCATACAATCCAGCAATCCCACTCCTTGGAATATATCCTAGAGAAATAAGAGCCGTCATACGAATAGATATATGGACACCTATGTTCACTGCAGCACTGTTTACAATAGCAGAAAGATGGAAACAACCTAGGTGCCCATCAACAGACGAATGGATAAACAAATTACAGTATATACACACAGTGGAATACTACGCAACTATGAAGAACAATGATGAATTCATGAAACATCTCACAACATGGATGAATCTGGAATGCATTATGCTGAGTGAAATTAATCGCAATAAGACAAATATTATATGAGACTACTATTATAAGAACTCAAGAAAAGGTTCAAACACAGAAGAAAACATTCTTTGATGGTTACAAGGGTGGGGAAAGAGGGAGGGGGCATTCACTAACTAGATGGTAGACAAGAATTATCTTAGGTGAAGGGAAGCACAACACATAATACAGTGGAAGTCAGCACAACTGGACTAAACCAAAAGCTAAGAGTTTCCTGAACACAACCAAACACTTCGAGGGACAGGAGCAGGGGTGGGGTTCTGGCCATGGTTTCAGGGGACATCTAGGTCAACTGGCATAACAAAGTTTATTAAGAAAATGTTCTGCATTCCACTTTGGTGAGTGGCATCTGGGGTCTTAAAAGCTTACGAGCAGCCATCTAAGATGCATCAATTGGTCCAAACCCATCTGGAGCAAAGGAGAATGAAGAACACCAAAGACACAAGGAAACTATTAGCCTAAGAGACAAAAGGGCCAGATAAACCAGACAATCCATCAGCCTAAGACCAGAAGAACTAGATGGTGCCCAGCTACCACCAATGACCGCCCTGACAGGGAACACAACACAGAGTTCCTGACCAAGTAGGAGAAAAGTGTGGTGCAGAACTCAAATTCATGTAAAAACACCAGACTTAATGGTCTGACTGAGACTAGAGGACCCCCAGAAGACATGGCCCCCAGACTTTCTGTTAAACCAGAACTAAAATCATTCTCAAAGCCAACTTTTCAGACAAAGATTAGACTGGACTATAAAACATAAAATAATACTAGTGAAGAGTGTGCTTCTTAGTTCAAGTAGATACACAAGACTAAAGAAGCAGCTCCTGTCCAGAGGTGGGATGAGAAGGCAGAAAGGGATATGAGCTGGTTGAATGGACACGGGAAACCCAGAGTGGAAAGGAGGAGTGTGCTGTCACATTATAGGGACTGCAACTAGGGTCACATAACAATATGTGTATAAATTTTTGTATGTATTAAATTAACTTGAGCTATAAACTTTCACCTAAAGCACAATAAATTAAAAAAAGAAAAGAAAGAAAAGAATTACAGCCTAGAAAACTCTATGGGGCACTTCTACTCTGTCACATGGGGTCCCTATGAGTCAAAATCAACCCAACAGCACCTAAAAACAACAAGTCCCAAAGATTTCATGAGACATGGTTGTTGTTAGGTGCCACTGAGTCAGTTCCAACTCATAGTGACACTAGGTACAACAGAACAAAACACTGCCCTGTCCCGAGTCATCCTCACAATCATTGCTTTGAGTTCATTGTTGCAGCCACTGTGTCAATCCATCTTATTGAAGGTCTTCCTCTTTTTTGCTGACCCTCTACCTTATCAAGCATGATGTCTTTCTCCAGGGACTGGTCCTTCCTGACAGCATGCCCAAAGTACGTGAGATGGGGTCTCGCCATCCTTACTTCCGAGGAGCACTTTGGCTGTACTTCTTCCAACACAGACTTGTTCGTTCTTCTGGCAGTCCATGGTAGACTCAATATTCTTCACCAACACTGTAATTAAAAGGCATCAATTCTTCTTCAGTCTTCTTTATTCATTGTTCAGCTTTCTCATGCATAGGAGGCAATTGAAAATATCATGGCTTGGGTAAGGCACACCTTAATCCTTAAAGCAACAGCTTTGCTTTTGAATAGTGTAAAGAAGTCTTTTGCAGTGGATTTTCCCGCGATACATCCTTTGCTTTCGTGACAGCTGCTTCCATGGGTGTTGATTGTGGACCCAAGTAAAATGAAATCCTTGACAACTTCAATCTTTTCTCCATTTATCATGATGTTGCTTATTGGTTCAGTTGTGCAGATTTTTGTTTTCTTTATGTTGTGTAATCCATACTGAAGGCTGTCGTCTTTGATCTTCATCAGTAAGTGTTTTAAGTCCTCTTCACCTTCAGCAAGCAGGGTGGTGTCATCTGCATATCACAGGTTGTTAATGAGTCTTCCTCCAATCTTGATGCCCCATTTTTCTTCGTATAGTCCAGCTTCTTGGATTGTTTGCTCAGCATACAGATTGAAGAAGTATGGTGAAATGATATAACCGTGACACACACCTTTCTTGACTTTAAACCATGCAGCATCCCCTTGTTCTGTTCAAACGACTGCCTCTTGGTCTACATACAGTTTACTCGTGAGCACAATTAAGTGTTCTGGAATTCCCATTCTTTGCAATCTTATCCATAACTTGTTATGACCCACACAGTCGAATGCCTTGGCATAGTCAATAAAATACAGGTAAACATCTTTCTGGTATTCTCTGCTTTCAGCCAGGATCTATCTGGCATCAATAATCATACCCCTGTTCCATGTCCTCTTCTGAATCCGGCTTGAATTTCTTGCAGTACCTTGTCAATGTACTGTTGCAACTGCTTTTGAATGATCTTCAGCAAAATTTTACTTGTGTGTAATAGATAATTTCTGCATTCTGTTGGATTACCTTTCTTTGGAATGGGCAAAAATATGGATCTTGTCCAGTCAGATGGCCAGGCAGCTGTCTTCCAAATTTGTCGGCATAGTGCTTTCAGTGATGCATCCGTTTGCTGAAACATCTCACTTGGTGTTCCATCAATTCCTGGAGCCTTGCTTTTCGCCAATGCCTTCAGTGTAGCTTGGACCTCTTCCCTCAGTACCATCGGTTCTAGATCATATGCTACCTCCTGAAATGGTTAAACGCTGATCAATCCTTTTTGGTACAGTGAATTCCATCTTCTTTTGATGCTTCCTGTGTCATTCAGTATTTTCCCAATAGAATCCTTCAATACTGCAACTCAAGACTTGGATTTTTTCTTCAGTTCTTTCAGGTTGACAAATGCTGAGAGCGTTGTTTCCCTTTTGGTTTCCTAATTCCAGGTCTTGCACATTTCATTATAATAGTTTACTTTGTCCTGATTTGCCCTTCAAAATCTTCTCTTCAGCTGTTTTACTTCATCATTTCTTCCATTCGCTTTAGCTACTCTACGTTCAGGAGCAAGTTTCAGAGTTTGTTCTGACATCTATCTTGATTTTTTCTTTCTTTCCTGTCTTCTTAATGATCTTTTGCTTTCTTCATGTATGATGTCCTTGATGTTATCCCACAATTCGTCTGGTCTTTGGTCATTAGTTTTCAATGGGTCAAATTTATTCTTGAGATTGTCCCCAAATTCAGGTGGGATACACTCAAGATCGTATTCTGGCTCTCGTGGACTTGTTTTAATTTTCTTCAGCTTCAACTTGAACTTGCATTTGAGCAATTGATGGTCTGTTCCACAGTTGGCCCCGGCCTTGTTCTGACTGATGATTTCGAGCTTTTCCATCATCTCTTCCAACAGACGTAGTCGATTTGATTCCTGTGTTTTCCATCCGATGAGTCACCATTTACATTGTTGAAAAAAGGTATTTGTAATGAACAGTTGGTCTTGCAAAATTCTATTATGCAATCTCTGGTGTCCTTTCTATCACCAAGGCCATATTTTTCAACTACAGATCCTTCTTCTGCTTCCAACTTTCGTATTCCAATCACCAGTAATTATCAATGCATCTTGATTGCATGTTTGATCAATTTCAGACTGCAGAAGTTAGTGAAAATCATAAATTTCCTCATCTTTCGCATTAGTGGTTGGTGTGTAAATTTGAATAATAGTCTTATTAACTGGTCTTCCTTGTAGGAATATGGATATTAGCCTATCACTGACAGTGTTGTACTTCAGAATAGATCTTAAAATGTTCTTTTGGATGATGAATGCAACGCCATTCCTCTTCAATTTGTCATTCCTGGCATGGTAGACTATATGATTGTCTTATTTAAAACGGCCAATACTAGTCCAGTTCAGCTCACTAATGCCTAAGATATTGATTTTTATGCATTCCATTTCATTTTTGATGATTTCCGATTTTCCTAGATTCATACTTCGTACATTATTAATGGATGTTTTTGCAGCTGTTTCTTCTCATTTTGTGTTGTGCCGCATCAGCAAATGAAGGTCCCGAAAGCTTTACTCCATCCACATCGTTAATCCCAACTCCACTTAGAGGAGGCAGCTCTTCCCTAGTCGTATTCTGAGTGTTTTTCAACCTGAGGGGCTCATCTTCTGGCACTATATCAGACAATGTTCATAAGGTTTTCACTGGCCAATTTTTTCAGAAGTAGACTGCCAGGTCCTTCTTCCTAGTCTGTTTTAGTCTGGAAGCTCTGCTGAAATCTGTCCACCATGGGGGACCCTGCAAGTATTTGAAATACCGGTGGCATAGCTTCCAGCATCACAGCAACACACAAGCCACCACAGTCCAACAAAGTAACAGACACATGGTGGCATGAGACATATGTATACTGAAATATTATTCATTGCTTATCTGAAATTTAAATTAAGTGGGCCTCCTGTATTTTTTTTTTTTTTTTTTTTGCTAAATCTGGCAACCTTAGGGGAGTCACTGGGTGGTGCAAACAGTGAACGTGCTCGACTGCTAACTGAAATGTTGGAGGTACGAATCCACCCAGAGGCACCTGAAAAGAAAGACCTGGTGATTTACTTCTGAAAAAATCAGTCATTGAAAACCCTATGGAGCACAGTTCTACCCTGACACACATGAGGTGGCCATGAATCAGAATTGACTCGATAACAAGTGGTCTGGGTAACCCTAGGAGCTAAGTCCTGTCAGTTTTCCCTATTGTCCAGCCCTTGGCCCAGAGAAACGTCAGGGCTGGACAATAGGGAAGACTACTCTGCCTAGCTAGCCTCTCTGGCTCCTCAGAGTATGTGGCTGCAGAGCCAAGACTGGTGGGCAGGGCCAGGCTGAGTCGGCTCTAAGCTGACACCTGCCCAGGTGTGATGACCAGAGCCTTGCACCCAGTAAGTCGGTGAATCGCAAATGCTGGAGCACAAACGCATCATTGGAATGACTGGCAAAAATGCAGACCCCCAGGCTCCACCCTAGAGACTCTGATGCATTAGGTCTGGCGTGGTGCCCAGAAGCCAGCATTTTAACCATCACTCCAGATGATTCCAATCCAAATGCTTCTCTTTGGGAAGCATTGCAGTTGGAGCTCAATAAATATTTGCCAACTAAAGGAATGCTGAAGGCAAGCGAGTGTGGGCAGGAAGGCGCTGGGTGGAGCCAGAGCCAAGCCACCTCTGCAAAACTGTGTCCTGGAGGCTCTAGGGGGTGGAGTGAAGGCAGACTGAGAGCCAACCTACTTAGCAGGCAGGGATCCACAGTGTTGTTGCAGACAGACCCAGAGACAGAGCTGCAGGCAGAGGGCAAGCCTGGTGCCTTCACCAACCAGCACTATCAAGAAGAGTGAACCCCTGAACCCTTCCTGCCCCCCGGGCCCCAGGGTGCCCTCTCTGTCTGTATCAGTTGGTGGACGTGCTGGGCCTGTCAGGGGCCAATGAGGTCATGGCTCAGGAATCTGTGTGCAGTCGGTCGCCCCTGAAAAGAACTGCTCACTCAGCTGGGGAAGCCGGAGGCTGAGCGTTCCAAGGCCAGCGGGGAGGGGGTGGGGTGGGCCAGGGAGGTGCGGGCTACAGGGTGCTGGATGCAGGGTCCTGTGCATCCCAACACTGGCCAGCCAGCATTTCTTCCTTTTCTTTTGAAAGAAAGAAAATCAATACTGGACAGTAGAGGCCCATTAAAACACAGCTTGTTTTTTTAACGGACTCCCATATACCATGGGTAAAAGTTATGTCCCTGAAAACCTAACAGGAAATAGGTAAAAGCCTGCGAGTGGAGAGAGTTAGGTCAGAAGGAGAAACACGGGGGCTGGCTGGGCCCAGTCTCCCAGCACTTCTCAACCACCTCGGTGTGATGTCATGGTGAGGGACTGGCCTCAGCCAGGCGGCCCAGAGTAGGGCCTGTGAGGGCTACTTCAGGGGTGGAGGCCAGGGCAGTGGGTTTTGTGCCAGAAGACTTGCTCATCTTCAAGGTTTTGCACGGTGCCATCTGGAAGTAAGTGCTCAATAATTGCGCGTCCAGCTGAACTGGGCAAGGGAGAGGTTAAAGCACCAGGGAGCAGAGGAGGCTGTTGGCTGTTCCTTAAACCAAAAAACCTGTTGCCATGGAGTTGATTCTAACTCACAGCGACCCCATGTGTTAGAGGTATGGGTTTTCTTGGCTGTAATCTTAATAGAAGGAGACTGCCAGGCCTTTCTTCTGTGGTGCAACTGGGTCGGTTTGAACTGCCAACCTTTCAGTTAGAAGGCGAGTACAAATTGTTTGCACTATCCAGGGACCTTTAAATCAAACCAAACCCATTGCCCCACTGAGTCGATTCTGACTCATAGCGACCCTATAGGACAGAGTAGAACTGCCCCATAGGGTTCCCAAGGAGCGACTGGTGGATTCGAACTGCTGACCTTTTAGTTGGCAGCTGAGCTCTTAAGCACTGCACCACCAGCGCCCCTAGCGACCTTCAGGCACCTGTGATTGTGCCCTGCAATTCTGGGTGGCTCTCCTTCCAACCCTTCTGGGTGACCTCAAACACCACCATGTGCCCTTCACCCCCAGTCCACCTCCCCAGGTCCCGCTTGGCCTTCTGCAGCCAGCTGTATGATTGCACAGTAGGTGGAAGGGGGTTCAGAGAGGGAAAGGAGAGGCGGAAAGACCACCTGAAGGGAACGTATAAAGGACTGGGACTCTGTGGCCTGAAAAACAAACAAGAATACAAATGGGATGGGAGGTGGGGTTAAGAATTAAAACCCTTAGGTCTCTGAAGGCTGATTACCCAAAAGGGGTGATCAGAGACACCCATTGCCCTAAGGATAGAGCAAGACAAAGTGAGCAAGAACCCTGGAAAGACACACTGAGGAGAAAAATCAGAACCGCAGCCCTGGCACTGACCAGGCCCACCCTATGTCCGAGTGCGCTCAGAGTGTCTCCAGGAGGAAATGCCGCTCAGCCTTCCACAGAGGCAGAAGCCGGCCACACGGCCCGCATCCCCTGACCACCATTAGGGCTCTGTCATCCATGAACGTTTCCATACCCTCCCTGAGCCCATTTCTATATTTAGCTTATGCCACCTCGGGGGTTACAAGTTCCATTTACGTTGACTACCTGCTGTGTAAATAGCACTGACTTTCATTTGTGCTAAAGCTGCCTTTTGTCAGCTTCCAGGCTGCCCCCTCCCTCGTTCTGATTTCCAGGGCTTGGAGATCAAGTCCACATGTCACCCCAGCCACAGCCCTCTTGCGGGGAGAGGGCTGGGAAGCCTTCACAACTAGGATGTCCCCCTCACATTGTCCTTTCTGCACTGGAGTTCCAAGAGACTTCAGTCTCATCTCAGAAAGACCATCCCTTAGAGAAGGAATGACTGGCCTATGTTCTAGTTCCCCAGGGCTGCAGTGACAAAGTACCACGGACTGGGTGGCTTATAAGAACAGAAATGTATTGTCTCACAGTTCTGGAGGGCGGGAGTCTGAATTCAGGGTGTCCACAGGGCCATGTTCTCTCCGAAGATGCTGAGGGACAATCTTTTCTCATCTCACCAGGCTTCTGGGAGCCCCAGGCATTCCTTGGTGTGTAGAAGCACCTTCACGTGGCCTCATGTTACCTGGTAACATCTTCAAAGAGCCTATTTCCAAATAAGGTCCCATTCACAGATACTAAGGGGTTAGGGCGTCAGCCTAGAGCCCTGGTGGCACAGTGGTTAAGACCTTGGCTGCTAACCAAAAGGTCGGCAGGTTCATATTCACCAGCCGCTCCTTGGAAACCCTATGGGGCAGTTCTACTCTGTCCTATAGGGTCGCTGAGTCAGAATCAACTTGACAGCAATGGGTTAGGACTTCAGCATATCTTCTGGGGGAACACAATTCCATCCATAACACCATACATCTGGTCTTGCTGAAGTCACAATCAAATGCCATGTTGTTTCCAACACCCTCACAATCACATCCGGCTGCCAGATGGTCTTTTTGGCCAAACTAGCACATGGGGCCAAAGCCTTTAGGAGAATGTTTCCAAGAGCTCCTTAGATAGATGTGCTGGGTTATGTCAGATTACTGGCAACTCGCATCTTGTGATTATGACTTATTTTTCCCTGAATGTGTGGCTTTAAGTATCCAAGGTAAAGTGAAGCTGACACTATTTTGGGCCATTGACCTGACATTTCATCACTTGGAAGCTTTGGTGACTTCCTCCATCCAAACAAGTATCATTTCCTTCTGTCTGGTTCTTGAGCCAGTTTCTGACTCGTGACACAACACCCTCCCCAGTCCTAGAATGACTTACTGTGGTATGGACTCTAAAGGACCCAAGGAAGCTCCCCAGAGGTGTGGGGCACCGGGCAGGGCAGTGATAGGTGCAATCCCACCTTCCCTGGAGAACTTCGAGATCAGGGGCAGGGCTGATCCTTCTGGCTAGCAGGGATCTTCCCAGAGGCAGGGCAATGGCCCAAGTTCTTGTTTAAGGCATGTCAACGGTGACACTTTGGGGAACTGGCAAAGACAGAATGGATGCAGTTACTGGCATGGCACCCATAAATGTGGACAAGTGCACACACTTGGACATTGCAGGCCTGTGCATGGAAATGCACCCATGCTTGCACACTCCTCCAGGAATCCCAGAGGGCTGCCCTTCCTCCCTTTAGGAGCAGCTCTCAGCGCTCCCTGTGCATAAGAGACACCAGAAGCTGGTCCACATTTCAAGCCCCCAGACCTGCAGGGGTTCCGGATGAGCAGAGGGCAGCCAGTGATTCTGAGGCACCACACTTCAGGAGACATGGAGTCCTAAGGGCTGCTCCATTTGCAATAAGCATCAGCTCTGATGTGTTAAGGGGAGTCTGAATTTAACAACTTCTTGTGAAAACCAGCAGGTGAGGACCCTGTCAGGAGATAAGGTTACCACATTGCCAAGGGCACGCCTGGCCTATGAGAACTGATGGATCTTCCCACATCCTTTCCAGGGGAGGTTCTCATTTTTCTCTACCCAGCTAACCCCTGACGGCATCCACTAAGGGCAAGGCAGGGTGGCGGGCTCTGCCCGGAGGAGACACAAAGCAAGAAGTCTCCTGGGGGGTGTCTGGGCCGGAAGGAGACAAGAACACCCGTAGCTGTTACACAAGGCAGAGCTTAACTCGAGCTGTGAAAGAGGTACATGGTGCCACCAGTGTTTAAAAGAAAGTGCTTTTGAAGCAAAGAAGCTTCTCAGATGAGGTGGCACTTAAGATCAACAGAATTCCAACAGGTAGGTACGGGGGAAGTAGCAGGAGTTACGTTCCAGAAACAGAGGAAGGAGAGCAAGGTGTGGGTTTGGGAGTCAGCCAGGATTCAGTGTGACATGGACAGATGGAGAGATTCTGAATCAGAATTCTGGGTACAATTCCAAGTGCTTTGCACTGAGCCATGTGATGGTGGCAGGCCACCAGCCCCTGCAGGCTATCGGTCCTCACGTCAGGAGTCTGAGACAAGTGACAGGAGAGGAGGCCGGGACCATACTGTGGAGGGCCCTAAAAGCACTTAATTTAGGAAGAAACTGGGAGCCATTAAGAGTTTTAGAGCAGAGACTCATGCTCCTTGTTAAGGATCGAATTGTATCCCGCCAAAATATATGTTGAAGTCCTAACCCCAGGTACCTGTGAACATGACATCATTTGGAAACAGGGTCTTTGAAGGCATTATCAGTAATTACAATCTGAGTGCTGTCCTACAAAAGAGGAGAAGAGACAGGACAGACAGAGAGACATCAGCCACGTGATGACGGAGTTAGGCTATAGTTGCAAGCATGCTTTGGTATGCTTGGGGCTACCAGAAGCTGGGACTGACAAGAAAGTCTCCCGAAGAGCCTTCAGGGAGAACACGGCCCTGCCCACAACCTGAATTCATCCAGACTTCCAGCCTCCACTGCTGTGAGATTATAAATATCTTCTTATAAGCCACCCAGTTTGTGGAACTTTGTTACCAAAGCCTAGGACACTCACGCACTCATTGGCTAGCCACAGGCCTAAAAGGGGTGTCTACTGACCGCTCTCTCCTCCCATGAGGGGAGAGCTGCTTAGCCTGACACCTCCAATCCCTTCTTGGTTTCCCACTTTGAGGATTTCTTCCAATGAATGCATAATCCCTGGAAGAGGGTTTCCTCTGGCTCCAGGGAGGACCAACAACCCCCTCCCAGCGCCGTTCACAGAATCAGGAAATGTGAACTCTAAATAATTTATAAACATATTAAATAAGACTAGTTCAAGCCTTGATCCCTGGGGAGTTCGCTGTTAATACTTCCCTCATTTAACATCAGCCTGCGCCAGACATCATTAGGAAGGAAAATCTCCTTCTTTCTCTTTTAAAAATCATGTAGCTTAAATGATTTGGGATTATTTGCTGCTTTGAGTCATTCCTGCCCCTGCTCCCTCCCATTACGGGGATAATTAAGAATTGACTATGGTTGGCAAAAAGCATTCTACAGCCAACTTTCTATTTGGTTTTTCAAGTGCCCCAGCCCTCCACCTGCCCCCCAGTTTTCCCTTTCTTGTCACTGCAGCCTTGCAGCCCAAGTCCTCCGGTGTCGCCCCTCGCCCCAGGCCTGCTCCCTGTAAACACACTCAGAGCCCCATGGAAACCACACACTGAATGGGGGCAAAGCAGGGAGGCCATTCCCTTTCCTCTCATTCCACTGCCCCATTTCCTCCAGGCACCTTGCCTGGTGTCCCTCAGGCCCAGGGCCAGAGTGTGTTTGTTCAGCTGCCCTGGTCACCCAGGAATGGGCTGGGCTCAGATCCCAGGCCTCTCTACCAGCTGGTCATTCTCTCTTTCCAGAGTCACTCTCTTGGACTGACTCAGGCAGGGTTAGAGGCTTCAGGAGGAAGAATGCACCAGAAGAAGGGTCTCAGACAGCTGGGCAGACCTCCGAGGTCTGCTGAGATGTGGTGACCATAGCCCCATTACCCCTGACCAGGGAGGCTCCTCCATCTCCTGCTGGTCAGAAAAGGCAAGGGGCGTCTAGCCAGGCTAGTTCTTTGAGGGCAGCCCCAGGGCTCTGATCTTTAAGGGTGCAATTATGGGTTGAAAGGAGCACTGGTGGCCCAGTGGTTAAGTGCCCAGCTATTAACCGACAGGACAGCAGTTCAAACCCAGCAGCGGCTCCGCGGGAGAAAGCAGTCAGCTTCTATAAAGATTACAGCCTTGGAAACCCTCTAGGTCAGTTCTACTCTGTCTTATAGGGTTGATATGAATTGGAATTGACTCAATGACAATGGGTTTACAGGTTATGGGTTGAATTATGTCTACCCCAAAAGATATGCTGAGGTCCTAACCCCTGCACTGGTGAATGTCGCCATGTCTGGGGAAAGAGGGTTTTTCTTTGCAGATGTTATAAGTTAAATTAATGAAGTCCTACTGGAGTAGGCTGGGTCCTAATCCTAATGTCTTCTGAGTGGCTTTTTATAAAAGAGGACAGACACAGAAACAGAGTCACACATATGGGGGATGACAGATGTCATGGAGCCACATGCATCCATAAGCAGCAAAGGAATGTCAAGGATTGCCTGCAGTCACCAGAAACTGGAGAGAGGCATGGAACAGGTCCTCTCTCAAAGCGTTTGGAAAGAACCAACATGGCTGAGACCCTGATTTGGACTTCTAGCCTCCAGTACTGTGAGAAAATAAGTTTCTGTTCTATAAAGCCCCCTACTTTGAGGTATTTTGCAATGGCATGCCTAGGAAATTAAGATAGGTGGTGGTCTCATTTATTTCCCTGCTTCCTACCAGAACCACATCAAGGTCATCTCAAGAATATCATTTTCTTTGCTTCCATCTCCATATCCCTGATTTCTAGTATTCTAAAATCTGGGAAATTCTTTCTGCAGTCTAATGTATATATTTTCTGCATCAGGTCTGATGCATTATGGGTTGTTCTGAGTGCAGGAATCTGAGCCCTACCTCCTTTCTATAATAAATCAGCAGAGTGTTAAAAATAATCAGTCAACCTGTGTCATCATCCACGTCCTCTCCCGATAGGGTTCTCTTTGGGGTAAACAACTCCAACTCCTTTAGATTTCTTCCATGGTTCAGAATCCTTGCACTAGGTGGTTAGCCAAATCTTTGTGACATTTGTCTCAAGGGAACCTCCCAGGCCAGATGTTGCTGGAGCACTTAGAAGGACAGAGAGCTAGGACTTCCTCAAGCTTCCAGAACAGGCTATATGGCTCTTTTGTGCTTGCTTACCAATAAATATCTGCAGAGAGACAGATTTTGGCTTGATATTGCTTTTTGTGGTGTCTTGGTAGTGAGTTGGGGAGAAGGCCTATAACCCGCAACTACCCCCAGAAGTTGGAGGCTACCAATATTTGCCAAAAAGAACCTAAGAGTCAGGCAGGACCAGGTCGGCCAGGATCAGTTCATCTCAGATTGTCACATATCCATACTAGTCATTGTTGAGTCCATTCCGATTCATGGCAGCCCCATGTGTATCAGACTAGAGCTGTGCTCCATAGTGTTTTCAACGGCTAATCTTTCAGAAGACCACCAGACCTTTCTTCCGAGGCACCTCTGGGTGGACTTGAAACTCCAATCTTTTGGTTAGCAGCCAAATGTGTTAACCATGTACACCACCCAACGACTCCAGCTTGGCACAGATTGACCGCTAAATAAATGTTAGCTGTTATGATTCTTTCCACCACCACTGCTGCGAAGGGGGAGGGAAGCAGAGTGGTAGGGAACATGATAGTTGTTGTTGTTGTTAGCTGCTGTAGAGTCAGCCAACACGTGGTGATGTCATGCACAATGGAACAAAATGCTGCCCGGTCCTGCACCATACCCATAATCAATGGCAGATCAGACCATTGTGATCCATAGGATGTTCATTGCCTAATTTTTGGAAGTAGATCAACGGGCTTTTTTTCCTAGTCTGTCTTAATCTGGAAGCTCTGCTGAACCCTCTTAGCATCAGAGCAACACACAAGCCTCGACCGACAGATGGGTGATGGCTGCACTTGAGATGCATTGGCCAGTAATAGAACATGAGTTTCCCACATGGAATGTGAGAATTCTACCACTGAACCACCACATAGCAACTGTTAAATAAACCCACTAGCCACTCCATGGGAGAAAAGAGTTGGCAATCTTCTCTCATAAAGATTACAGCCTAGGAAAATCTATGGGGCAGTTCTATTCTATTCGGAATCGACTCGAGGGCACACAATAATAACTATGATTCTCTCCATCATTACTGTTGCAAAGGGGGAGAGATGCGGAGGGTCAGGGAACATGGTAGAAGAGATGGGGAAAAGAAGAAGGGGAGATAAGCAAGAACAGGTCATCTCCAGCCTCATAACTGAGCCTGCTGTGAAGAGGGATAAATAAACAGCTAGCAAGGCTGATGGAGGCAAACTTCACCATCCTACAGTGTTTTGTTATAGTTTGTCCATAATTCTCCAAGTAATCTTCTCATTCACTGCTTCGCCTAAGTGGCTTCTATAGACTTATTCACATAGGGCCATCCCCCAAGGACTGGAAGCTGCAGATGTAGACCCAAAAGCCTAGGATGGGACCTCCCCTCTGGTCTGTCTACCTAATCTCACCCATCACCTCCACCTCCACAGCTAATGGATATGGCTGGCAAAGGGCTTGGAGATTCCTAAAGACTCCCTTTACAGTCAGGAAGGGTACTCAATGTTAGAAGGGTGCCGGGTTTGCCACTAATGTCCTTTTTGTCACTTGCCAGTTGGGGATGCTAATCTGTCCATGTCTCTTTATGTCTGTCTGTGGTTTCTGCTTGGGCCCATGTCTGTATCTCCTTGCTCTCTCCCTCTTTAACACTCTTGGTCTCCTCTGCTCCACCCAGAAGACACAGTGGAATTCTGAACACAACATAAATGTGTTTCTTTAAGAATAATGACAAAGGAAGCTACAGAGGAGGAAAGAGTAAAGTAAACTTTATTCTAAATTTGTCTGACACAAGGACAAGACTGAAAATGTGAAGACCCAGAAAAAACACACAAGAGGAAAAAAAAAAACCATTTTCCTCTCTTTTTTTCCCAAGGACTTCTTTGAAATATAGTATACATTTCTGGATTCGGAAACTTTTTAGAATGAATAAAGTGTTTAGGATAAGGTTTTTTTATGCTCCCAAACTGTTTCTAAAAACTATGCAACAAGATTTTATGTTAAACTAGCTACATCAATCTTTTCGTCTGCATATAATGATGCACCTTGTTTAACATTCCTTTCTAACCGACCTACAGAAAAATCAGTTGTTCGTGGGACTCCAACTACTTTTCCACTTATAAGTATGAGGAAAGTAAAAAAAAATTAATGAAAAATGGGAAAAATTTTGTCCTTAGCAACTCAAGTTGTTATGAAGTACTGGATCAAGGATCTAAGATTCAGAGACAGATCTGTGCAGAGATAAGAGTGACATGGCCACAGCACTTAACATATCTACTAAAAACAAAACAAAACGCCCTGCTGCTTAGGACATGAAAGGTACTAAAGTTTTTCAAATATTACAAAGAGCCAGGCATCTCTGGAGGTTTGGGCCTAGAAAGATGTGCTGGGTCTCTCAGCAGATTCCACCCCAACGTGATGACCACTCCATTGAATAGCTCCAATCTGCTCCCTCACTCTCCTACACATTTGAAAGAATTAGAGCCATATTTGGAAAAAAAAGAAAAAAAAAATGGCGCAAATCTAGAAATAAATCACCAGAGAAGGAGCCAAGATGGCGGCTTAGTAAGACACACCATGCCATCCCTCTACAGCAAAGATCGGAGAAGCCAAGTAAAACAGTTACAGATGACAATCCTGGAACCCTGAGCATCAAATGAAGGGTTAAAGAATCAGATCAAACACTGATTGGAAGAAGCTGAATGAAAACAGTAAACAAGGAAAGAAACAGAGCAGAGGTGCCCTGCCAGCCAGGTTGGCACAGCATGGCCATCTTGAGACAAAGCCAGCAGCGATCCTGGGTGAGGAGCACAACAAGGCAACTTCACAGAACTCTCAATAGGAGACAGAGAAACTGTGTAAATACACTGGAGTGAAGCAAGGTGAGCACAACATGAACTGGAGCTAAGGAGGTAAAATACAGAAAGTAGGGCAAGAGCTTAGCAGCAGAGATAGAGTACTCCCTTGCTGCCTCCTCTGCCCCACCCCACCCCTCAACCACTGCCCCACTAAGTGGGTGGAGTGAATGCCTCTGCAAATGTAAGCATTCCTGCATCACTAGAGCAGCGACAAATGGCAGCCAGGACCCACCCAGCATGCCCTCAACCATCTCACAAGTGAACAGTGATGTCAGCTTGTCCTGTCCACTGCTGGCATGCTCCCATGCCACCAGATGAATGACCAGCGAAGCACACCCAACTCACCTGCACCGATATATCAAAACAAAACAAAACAAAAAAATCATAAATAAATAAACAACTTAATGCCTCAGAGACAGCAGACAACATTAAGTCATATAAAGAAACAGGATAAGATGACTCAAGCACATGAACAAAATAAAGAGGCAGAAAACCTTCCTGAGGAAGAAATAGTAATGGAACTACCTGATAACTAATTCAAAAGGGTCCTCAAACAGATCAAGGAAAACACAGACAAAACCCCAGAAGAATTCAGGAAAACAAAACAAGAACAAAATAAACAGACAATTAGAAACCGTACAAAAGCAGCAACTAGAAATACAGAAGAATAACAAAAAAATTTCAAAAATAGATAACTCAAATGAAGAACACAGGAGTAGAACTGAATCCATGGATGACAGAATCAGGGAAATAGAGGACAAATCCCTTGATACTAATTTGCTTGAGGAATATTTAGAAAAAAAGAATGAAGAAAAACAAAGAAAGCCTAAGAGTTATGTGGGACACTATCAAGAGGAATAACTTACAAGTGATAAGAATTTCAGAACAGGAGAAGCAAAAAAAAAAAAAAAAAAAAAAAAAAGCACAGAGAAAAATTTTGAAGATTTGCTGGCAGAAAACTTCCTTAATATCATGAAAGATGAGAAGATATCCATCCAAGAAGCTAAACGAACCCCATACAGGATAGACACCAAAAAAAAAAAAAAAAAAAAAAAATCACTGAGACATATCATAACTCTCCAAAACCAAAGAAAGAATCCTGAGAGCAGCTCAAGAAAAACAAACTGTCACCTACAAAGGAGAATCAATAAGACTAAGCTCTGATTTCTCAGCAGAAACCATGTTGGCAAGAAGAAAATGGGCTGCCATATATAAAGCCCTGAAAGAAAAAAATTGTCAGCCATGAATTATATATCCAGTAAAATAGTCTCTCATGTATGATGGTAAAACTAGGACATTTCCAGTTAAACAGAAATTAAGGGAATTTGTAAAAACCAGACCAACATTACAAGAAATATTAAAGGGAGTCCTTTGGAAAGAGAAACAACACTAGATAACAACCTGAGATTAAGACACATGAAAGCATCACCTAGATATCAACCAAGATAAAGAATTCTCAAAAATAAAATAATGCCAACAAGATTGAAAAAAATGGAACCAGAGACGTCAATCTGTAAATGACGACAACTTCAAAAAAAAGAGGGAATAAATGGTATGGTTACAGAACTTCCATATAGAGAAGAAGTCAAGGTGATATCAAAATATAACAGATTATTATAAACTTAAGAAGAGAAAGGTAAATTTCAGTGTAACCACAAAGAAAATTAATAAAATCCCACCAAAATAAAAAAGAAGAAAGTCATAAAGACTAATAAACACAAAATCAACAACAAGGAAGGAAATGAAAAGAAACTCCATAAACAAAAAGAACTCAGTACAGAAAAGTAAGCAGAACAAGGAAACCATCAAACACCACAAAAAAAAAGCACATCAAAATGACAGCAGATAATCATACCTATCAATAATCACACTGAACATAAATGGGTTAAATGCACCAGTCAAGAGACAGAGTAACAGAAGGAATAAGAAAAACATGACCCATCAATATGCCATCTACAAGAGACACACCTTAGACACAAAGATATAAATGAGCTAAAAATCAAAGGATGGAAAAAAATATATCAAGCAAACTGTAAGCAAAAAAAGAGCAGGAGTGGCAATATAAATCTCTGATAAAACAGACTTTAAGGCAAAATCCACCACGAAAGACAAGGAAGGACATATATAATGATTAAAGGCTCAATTCACCAAGAAGACACAACAATAATAAACATTTATGCACCAAATGACTAAGCTCCAAAATACATAAAACAAACCTGATCAGCACTGAAAAAAGAAATAGACAGTCCCACAGTAATAGTAGGAGACTTCAACACACCACTTTTGATGAAGGACAGAACAACTAGAAAGAAACTCAACACAGATACAGAAGACACAAACATCACAATCAAACAAGTTAATCTCATAGATATATACAGAACACTCCATTCAACAGCAGCACAGTACAAATTCTTCTCCAGCACACATGGGTCATTCTCCAGAATACACCATATTTTAGGCCACAAAACAAGCCTCAATAAATTCAGAAATATTGGAATAGTACAAAGCATCATCTCTGATCACACTATAAAATTGGAAATCAATAATAAAAAGAATAAGGAAAAAAAACTAAATACATGGAAACTGAATAACACCTTGCTTAAAAATCACTGGGTAATAGATGAAATTAAAAAATTCCTAGAATCGAACGAGAATGAAGGCACAACTTACCAAAACCTTGGGGACACAACAAAAGCAGTACTCAGAGGAATTTATAGCAATAAACACACACATCAAAAAAGAAGAAAGGGTCAAAATCACCCTACAACTAGAACAAAAGGAAAAGGAGCAGCAAAAGAAGCCCACAGCAGCCAGAAGAAAGGAACTGATAAAGACTACAGCAGAAATAAACGAATCCGAAAACAAAAACAATCAAAAGAATCAACAAGACTAGAAGCTGATTCTTTGAAAAGATCAATAAAATAAACAAGCTACTGGCCAAACTGACAAAAGAAAAGAAGAAGAAGATGCAAATAACCCAAATAAGAAATGAGATGGGTGACATTACAACAGAACAAACTGAAATAAAAAGGATCATAAGAAAATATTATAAAATATTATACGCCAACAAATTTGAAAACTTAGAAGAAATGGACAAATTCTAAAAACACACTACCTACCCAAACTAACACAAACTGAGGTAGAAAATCTGAACAGACCCATTTAAAATAAAAGAAACTGAAGAGATCACACACAAAAAAAAACCTCCCAAGGCAAAAAAAGCCCTGGCCCAGACGGCTTCACTGGCAAATTCTACCAAACATTCAGAGAAGAGTTGACACCAATACTACTCAAACTATTCCAGAGCATACTCTGAAAAAGGAAGGAATACTCCTGAATTCATTCTGTGAAGTCGACATAAACCTGATACCCAAGTCAGGCAAAAAACAAAACAAAAAACCCCAAATCTGCTGCTGTCGAGTTGATTCCAACTCATAGGGACCCTACAGGGCAGAGTAGAACTGCCTATAGGGTTTCCAAGGAGCAGCTGGTGGATTCGAACTGCTGACCTTCTGGTTGGCAGCCATAGCTCTTAACCACTGTGACACCACTAAAAAAGAAAATTATAGATCAATATCCCTCAAGAATATAGACGCAAAAATTCTCAACAAAATTTTAGCCAACAGAATTCAACAACATATCAAAAAATAATATATCATGAACAAGTGAGCCTCATATCAGGTATGCAAGGACGGTTCAACATTAGAAATCGATCAATGTAATCCACCACATAAATAAAACAAAGGACAAAAATCACTTTATCAGAAAAAGTTTACACACAAAAAGAAATAGTCTTTGTTGGTTACGAGGGATGGGAGGGATGGGGGGGAATACTAAATAGACAATAGATAAGTAGTAACTTTAGTGAAGGGTAAGACAGTACACAATACTGAGGAAGCCAGCACAATTTGTACAAGGAAAGGTCATGGAAGCTCCATAGACATATTTAGCTCCCTGAGGGACCGAATTGCTGGGTGGAGGACTGTGGTGACCATGGTCTTGGGGAAAATCTAGCTCAACTGGCATAACATAGTTTCTAAAGAAAATGTTCTACATTCTACCTTGGTGAGTAGCATCTGGGGTCTTAAAAGACTGTGAGCAGCCATCTAAGATACTCCACTGGTCTCACCACTTTGAGAGCAAGGGAGAATGAAGAAAACAAGATACAAGGGAAAGATCAGTCCAAAGGACTAATGCACCACAGCCTCCACCAGACTGAGTGCAGGACAACTAGATGGTGTCTGGCTACCACCACTGACTGCTCTGACAGGGATCACGACAGAGGGTCCTGGACAGAGCTGGAGAAAAATGTAGAACAAAATCCTAACTCACAAAAAAAGACCAGACTTACTGGTCTGACAGAGGCTGGAGAAACCCCGAGAGTATGGCCCCCAGACACCCTTTTAGTTCAGTAATGAAGTCACTCCCAAAGTTCACCGTTCAGCCAAAGATTAGATAGCCCCATAAAACAAACTGAGACTAATGGGACACAACAGTCCAAGGACAAGGACTAGAAGGCAGGAGGGGAGAGGAAACCTGGTAATAAGGAATCCAAGGTTGAGAAGGGACAGTGTTGATATGTCATGGGGTTGTTAACCATAGTCATAAAATAATATGTGTATTAACTGCTTAATGAGAAACTATTTCTTCTGTAAACCTTTATTTAAAGTACAATAAAAAATAATCACATGATCATCTCAATCGATGCAGAAATAGCATTTGATAAAGTCCAACACCCATTCCTGATAAAAACGCTCAGCAAAATACGAATAGAAGGGAAATTCCTTAACATAATTAAGGGCATATATACAAAACCAACAGCCAACATTATTCTGAAGGGAGAGAGACTGAAAGCATTCCCCTTGAGAACAAGAACCAGATGAGGATGCCCTTTATCACCATCTTATTCAATATTGTACTAGGAGTCCTAGCTAGTGCAATAAGGCAAGACAAGGAAATTAAGGGCATACAAATTGGTAAAGAAGAAGTAAAACTATCCCTTTTGGCAGATGATATGATCATATACGTAGAAGATCCCATAGACTTCACAAGAAATCCACTGGAAGGATTCACCAAAGTGGCAGGATACAAGATCAACATACAAAAATCAATTGGATTCCTCTATGACAACAAAGAGAATTCCAAAAATGAAATTAAGAAAACAATACCATTCATAATAGCCCTCAAAAAGATAAAATACTTAGGAATAAATTTAACTAGGGATGTAAAATACTTATACAAAGAAAACTACAAAACCCTACTACAAGAAACAAAAAAAGACCTACATAAATGGAAAAACATACCACACTCATAGACAGGAAGACTTCACATTGTGAAAATGTCAATACTACCCAAAGTGATCTACAAATATAATGTAATCCCAATCCAAATTCCAACAACATTCTTTAATGAGATGGAAAAACTAATCACCAACTTTATAATGGGAAGTTAAGAGGCCCCAGATAAGCAAAGCATTACTGAAGAAGAATAAAGTAGGAGACCTAACACTTCCCAGTCTCAGAACCTACTATACAATCACAGTAGTCAAAACAGGCTGGTACTGGTACAATGCAGATACACAGATCAATTGAACAGAATTGAGAACTCAGAAGTAAATCCATCCACCTATGAAAAGCTGATCTTTGACAAAGGGTTGAAGTCCATTAAATAGGGAAGAGAAAGTCTCTTTAACAAATGGTGCTGGCAAAACTGGATATCCATCTGCAGAAAAATGAAACAAGATCCGTACTTACCACCATACACAAAAACTAACTCAAAACAGATCAAAGACCTAAATGTAAAACCTAAAACTATAAAGAACATGGAAGAAAAAACAGAGACAATGCTAGGGGCCCTAACATAAGACATAAATAAAATACCAAACATAACTAAAAATGCACAAACGCCAGATAACAGAGGCCTCCTAAAAATAAACACGCTCATCAAACGACTTTGCCAAAAGAGTAAAAACAGAACCTAAAGACTGGCAAAAAAAATTTTGGCTATGACATATCTAACAAGGGTCCAATCTCTAAAATTTATAGAAAACTTCAACACCTCAACAACAAAAAGACAAACAATCCAATTAAAAAATGGGCAAAGGACATGAACAGACACTCACCAGATAAGACATCCAGGCAGCTAACAAACACATGAAGAGACGTGTGTGATCATTAGCCATTACGGAGATGTAAATCAAAACTATAATGAGAGACCATCTCACTCCAGCAATAATGGCACTGATCGAAAAAACAGAAAACAACAAATGCTGGCAGTGTTGTGAGATGAGAACTCCTATACACTGCTCGTAGGAATGTAAAATGATACAACCACTGTCTTAGTTATCTAGTGCTGCTACAACAGAAATACCACAAGTGGATAGTTTTAATGAAGAGAAGTTTATTTCCTTATAGTCAAAGTAGGCTAAAAGTCCAAATTCAGGGTGTCAGCTCCAGGGGAAGTCTTTCTCTCTCTGTTGGCTTCTCATCAATGTTCCCCTGGACTGGGAGCTTCTTTGCGCAGGGACCCCAGTCCAAAGGATGCGCTCTGCTCTCGGCACTGCTTTTTTGATGGTATGAGGTCCCCCTGTCTCACTGCTCACTTCTGTCTTTTATATCTCAAGAGATTGCCTCAGGACACAATCCAGTCTTGTAGATCAGGTCCTGCCTTACTAACACAACTGCCACCCATCCTCCCTCATGAACATCATAGAGGCAGGTTTACAACATACGGGAAAATCACACAGTACCAGGAATCATGGCCCAGCCAAACTGATACACACATTTTTTGGGGGACACAATTTAAACCATGACAACCACTATGGAAAACAGTATGGCGCTTCCTTAAAAAGCTAGAAATAGAATTACCATATGATCCAGCAATCCCACTACTAGGTATATACCCTAGAGAAATAAGAGCTGTAACAGGAACACACACATGCACACCCATGTTCACTGCAACATTGTTCACAATAGCAAAAAGATGGAAACAACCTAAATGCCCATCAACAGACGAAGGGATAAACAAACTGTGGTACATACACACAATGGTATATTATGCAATGATAAAGAATAATAATGAATCCATAAACATCTCACAACATGGATGAATCTGGAGGACATTATGCTGAGTGAAATAAGTCAATTACAAAAGGACAAATATGTATGAGATCACTATTATAAAAAGTCATGAATAGGTTTTATACACAGAAAGAAACATTCTTTGGTATTTCCAGAGATGGGAGGGACAGAGAATCACTAACTAGATAGTAGACAAGTGTTAATTCTGGTGAAGGGAAAGGCAATACACAATATGGAGAAGTCAATACAGTGTGACCAAGGCAAAGGAATACACTGAGAGGTATGCAAGAATAAAGAGCAACTATGGTAAGTGCTATAACATACAATCCTGCAACAACAGTAATAACAAACAGTAATTTGTGAGTAGATACATAGGCTAATACGTATGCTAAATAGGTGAGGGAGGTCATACGGGAGTACACTTGAGTACATATACAGGTATGGTTGTGGATTTTTCTACATACATATTTGTAAATGCTGCATGTATACTCATATATATAAAAGAACACATAGGGGGCACGATTATAGAAACTGCTTAGACATCAGTACTGAACTACTGGACTTGAAGGTTAAGGGCCATAGTCTTGGAGGCCATCTAGGTCAACTGGCAAAACACAGTTCATAAAGATAATGTTCTACATCCTGGCCTGGTGAGCAGCATCTGGGGTCTTAAAAGCTTGTGAGCGGCCATCGAAGAAGCAATGATTGGTCTCTTCCCACCTGAAGCAAAGGAGAATGAAGAAAACCAAAGACTCAAGGAAGTAATTAATCCAGAGGACTAATGGCCTACATGAACCACAGCCTCCTCTAACTTGAGACCAGAAGAACTAGGTGGTGCCCGGCTACCACTACTAACCACTCTGACCATGATCACGATAGAAGGTCCCGGTTAAAATGGGTAAAAAACGTAGAACAAAATTCAAATTAAAAAAAAAAAGACCAGACTCACTGGTCTGAAAGAGAGTGGAGGAACCCCAAGACTATTTCCCTAAGACAGCCTTCTAACTTGAAGCTGAAGAAACTCCCGGAGGCCGCCTTTCAGCCAAATAATAGACAGGGCTATAAAATAAAAAATAATACTCGTGAAGAACGTGCTCCTTAGAACAATCAACTATACAAGACCAAATGGGCAATATTTGCCCAAAACCAAAGATGAGAAGGCCAGGAGGGTCAGGGAAACTGAACTGCTGGAAACAGGGAAGCCAGGGAGGAAACGGGGAGAGCACTAACAACACATTGCAGGGAGGGGGGATTGCAACCAGTGTCATGGAACAATTTGTGTAAGAATCATTGATTGGAAAACTAATTTGCTATGTAAACTTTCACCAGAAAGCACAACAAAATGCTCAAAAAAAAAAAAAAAAAAAGGAAATTATCATGTGAAAAAGGAAGGAAGCTTGTCTCAATCTAGGCAAATCTTCAGTTTTCAGGACTCTGGGAAGATGATAAAAATGAAGTGTTAGAAGAATCAAAAATTGGTGATGGTGCAGACAATGAGGCTGATTAGATAAAGTTCTATGGTGCAAATTGTGTTGGATGAGATTTAAACGTTTTCCTCACCTTGTTTTCCACAATTCCTTTTCTGGAAATAAGTGCTTTTCTGTCTCTCGACAACACCAGGTCCAGTAAACATAATACTGTCCTTTGTCTCACTCTAAGTGTATTATAGGCAGTTTCTTCTGTTCAAGGGTTTGCCTCTTTCTTAAAAACTGTCAGAAGAAGGGGTGCTAGACTTCTGAAAACAGCCGGCACCCTAAACAGGAAACCTGGAATTGTTAGCAGAACGAACTGTAACATCAATTTGATATATATAACAATCTAATTTTATTTTTAAAAATCAATTCCATACAACCATTTTGATGCTTCAAAACAAAGGGACATGAGCTCTTGAGAAAATCACCCAAAAAAAGTTTTACAAGTATTTTCACTTTCCTTTAATCTTTGAAAAAAACATTCCATTTTCCCTGTGCCTCCCAAATTTCTGGGAATGTTTAAATCCAGGGTAAGACAGTCCTGGTGCTCAGCAGAAGGCAAGGCAGGATGGGGCACTGGGAAATGAGGAAAGGCTCCAGCCACCGCGTGCGTGCGTGCGTGCGTGTGTGCGTGTGTGTGTGTGTGTGTGTGTGTGTGTGTGTGTGTGTGTGTGTGTTGGTCCTCCTCCCTGCCTGCAGTGCAAATGGTAGATAGAAGGGAACAAGGAACACACACACACAGACACGCGTAACTATGCACACACACAGAGACATTACGTATGCACACACACATAAGTATGTGCATATACACACACACACACTCTAGAGGAGCACTCACCCGGCCAGGGAAAAAACTCTCTACTGAGGTGAACCCCATAACCTTACATTTGCTCTGCACTCTTAAAAAGAAGTTTGAAATTCTTTCCCAAACTTTGCTGCACTTTCCATGAGAATGGGGCTGTTCCTGCATAAAACATGAGTTTGGGAGGGCAGAGAGAGAGCAGGGCTGGGCAGGCGGGCGCAGCACGCCTGGGGAAGCGTCAGAGACTTGCGGGAAGTGGGCGAGAAGAACAGAGAGGTGGGGGAAGGGTAGCAGGCTATTTTCTCTGGCTGCATTTCTTGCGGGCTCCTTGGAGACGGAGAAAGGCCAGGAGAGGTCTCAGCTGGGGCCGGGTCCCTCACAGAACCAGTGGAAGGCAGGATGCTGAGCCTGACCCGATTGAGCCAGATCAGCTGGGGTTTGAGGACCTCCCGGAAACTGATGCTGGTTGTCTTCGAGGGAGGAAGGAGAGTTTTGGAGAGGGGAACGACAGGGGAAGGAAGAAAAGCAGGGGGAGAGAGGAAGCCCAAACCCATCACTGAAGACTGTTGCTGGCAGCTAGAACATGCTTCATGACTCATTTATTCAACTATTTTGGGTCCCCCAAGGAGCCCTGGTAGCATAATGGTTAAGCGCTCAACTAGTAATCTAGAGGTTGGTAGTTTGAATCCACCCAGCACTCTCACATGGGGTCACTATAAGTCAAAATCGACTCAAGGCAGCTAACACCACCACCATGCCCGAGGCACTGTCTCCACACCTACAGTCCACAGCGGGCAGGGACCAGGATTTTATTTCCTTTGGTGTCTTCAAAGAACCCAGTCCAGTGCCAGGCCTTTTGCATGTTGCTTTCTGAATGACTGCTGGTGGCCAGACAAGATTCTTAGCCTGTTATCAGCACCCCATCGAGGAGGATTTAGGGGTCTGCGAGAGGTCTTCTTACCACAAACTGGTTATTAGTATTGCTTGAATTAACTCAGTGATGGGCTAAATGCCAGCAGCAGGAGAGAGATGTTAGGGCATTCTGCTGCTGGAGGAGAGAAGCGTTATTAAGATCACTGGGGCACTGCGCTCACCAGAAGCTCTGAAAGGGCAGGAATGTTTATGCTGCTTAGGGGAGGATGTGGGAGGATCCAGCTGGGCTGCATCGTTTTCAGGCAGCGGTGTGTGCGGGACAGAGGCCCTAGCTTGCATGGCCTTCTTTTGCAGCCTCCTCCCTCAAAGGGACTGGGAGAAGAGAGCCCTTTAAACAAAGGGAATGCAAACTACCTTGACTCCTTTCTAGAAGCCACGGTATAAGCAGTGGTTTTGTTTCAGTTTGGTTTGATTTTTTTGTGATTTTGAGAATTTAATGCTACCCTCAGGATAACTGGCGGTGCTCCCGAATGTGGTAAAACGCGGGCCAGAAGTTACTGGACTTTTTGCAAGTCACTGGAATATGTGGAGACCAGCCACAGAGCTATAGCTGGAAGCTGGCTCTAGACATGCTCTAGCCCAGTGGTCTTCAAACTGGAGCTGCATCAGAATCACACAGAAGGCTTGTTGAAACACAGACTGCTGGGCCCCTCCCCAGGCCTTTGGAATTCTGTGATCTGGGGTGAGGCTCCAGATCTGCATTTCTAACAAATTCCCTGTTGATGCTGATGCTGCTGGCCAGGGCACCACACTTTGAGGATCTCTGCTCCAGACAAACTGAGCTAACTGGGCTTTGGCAGGTACTAAGAGCCCTTTTCCCTGATCTCCTCCCCACTGGGACAAGAGAAAGTCTGGTGAGGGGGTGAGAACCCAAGATGGCACCAGGCCTAAGGTGAACTCCCAAGGTGAAGATGAGTGTGAAAGGAGAGGAAGAACCCCAGGTGCAGTTAAGGTCACACCCTCTCTGCATTTCCCACCTGCTAAGGTAAGGTCTACGGAAACACCAACTGCCTGGGTCCCGCTGGAGGGTCTGATGAGAAACTGGGGAGGAAGTGATCAGTCCCAAGGTTGGGCAGGCAGACTGCAGCAGAAGGGGGAGAGGAAGGGAGGGATCAAACAGATTGTGGACAGCAATTAACCCGGGGTGCCTAATCAAAGGGCACTGGGGAGTCCTGCCAGCCCCAGGGGGACAGAGATTAACAACCCCTCTAGGACATTGGCAGTTTGGGAGCAGGCCCGCTTCCAGCTGTGACTTGACCCCACATCTCAGTTATCCCCCTCCAAAGGCCATGGGGTAGGGCCTGGAAAGCTCTGCTGGGAGAATAGCCAGAAAACCAATTAATCTGGCCCTCATTTGGGCTCCCACAGCACTGTGAGCGTGCCTCGCGTCCACCACGCTTCAGTCTGCCCGGGTCCACTGGTTATGCGCATCTTCTGCCTTGTCTGGTCTGCCAGCTCCTAGAAGCCAGAGAGGGAGTCACTTCACACAGGGCTGCTGCACACTCAGTAAAGCCTGGATAAATAAACCAATAAAGGCAGGAATGAACGAAGCCCTTCTACTCCCGGATATTTCCTCAAGAGGAACCACACCTGCTTAAGCTTTCAGCATACCTCTTCCAGGCTGGGAATGGCCAGCGGGCTCCTGTTACTAATAAGCACAGTATGGGCAGGATTTCCTCCTCTCCAAAATGCCATCCCCATGTCTCTCTCCCTGCTCCACTAGGGGAAAAAATATTTTGCATCTGACGAGCACTTCTTCTGACAGTTAGCACCCCTATGCAGGGGGAATAGGCTTAGAATCACAGACCCCAGCAGAGCTTCTCTTGCCCCAACCACCACCCCAATACCCCCTCCAGCTTAGTCCCAACCACTTTCCAGGACCAGAGGCCCCCAGTGAGCCAGAGGATCCTGCGAGTTGGAGTCTGCTGCTTAAAGTTCCCATGCTCAGGTGGTGGTGCTACAGAGCTGCACCAAGACTCAGAGACGGCTTTGATCGGTCCCTGCCGCTCCCACTGAGCAGACCCTGGACTGGCCCACCAGGGCCCGGGAGGGCTTCCCAGCTCTGTTTGTGTCATGCACACATGCTTGTGCCCTCCATGTGAGCACATGGGCCTCTGGGCCTCTTCATGGTCTCTCTGGCCCCGTTCACTCTGCTGAGTCTCATGCCAGCCCTGGGAGTTACATAAACCGAGGCCTGGCCCTGCTCACAGGCCCTGTGCCCCTATGTGACCAACCCAGGACAAAACAGATAGAGTCAGTCAGGATCCTGCTCTGTCCTGGGTCCAGGGAGCCACGGCCACAGAGCAATGTCACAACACTATAGAGTTGAAAGCCACAAACCACAGAGCTGCTAATTGCCCCGAAGTTGCCCATTTGGTGAGATTCCTCTTGCCTTATCTAATGCCCATCAAGTTCTTCACAGAAAACCAGCTCCCAGAGGGAGATGAGGCCAGGGAAAGAAGGGAAATTCAAAGGCTCCCAAATCATCATTGAGGAGAAACAGATTCTGGTTAGTTCTGTGGGAGGCCATGGAGATTTGGGACCCTTTGAGGTCGCAATGAGTCGGAATGGACTCAATGGCAGTCGGTTGGGTTTGAAGACGCTATGCTGTAGCTTACCTGGGAAGAATGTAGATCCCTGGCAGCACAGTCCAATCCCCTCCCCTTCCCTGTTCTTTAGATGCTATTTCTTAAGGGATTGTAAACTCACCCGCTTGTCAGTTTGTTGTACTGTGGTGGCTTGCATGTTGCGGTGATGCTAGAAGCCATGCCACTGGTTATTTCAAATACCAGCAGGGACACCCATGGTGGACAGGTTCTTCCAGACTAAGACAGACTAGAAGAAGGACCTAGTGATCCTTCTAAAAAAAATTGGCCAGTGGAAACCTTATGAATAGCAGCAGAACATTGTCTGATGTAGTGCTGGAAAATGAGCCCCTCAGGTTGGAAGGCACTCAAAATATAACTGGAGAAGAATTCTCTCTTCAAACCAGAGTGGACCTTAATGACGTGGATGGAGTCAAGCTTTCAGGACCTTAATTTGCTGATGTGGCATGACTCAAAAAAAGAAGAAACAGTGCAAATGTCCATAAATTATCAGAACATGGAACATACGAAGTATGAATCTAGGAAAATTAGAAGTTGTCAAAATTGAAATGGATCACATAAAGATGGATATCCTAGGCATTAGCGAGCTGAAACGGACTGGTACTGGTCATTTTAAATGAGACAATCATATGGTGTACTATGCCAGGAATGACAAATTGAAGAGGAATGGCATCACATTCATTGTCAAAAAGAACATTACACGATCTATCCTGAAGTACAATGCTGTCAGTGATAGAACATCCATACACCTACACAGAAGACCAGTTAATATGACTACTATTCAAATTTAAGCACCAACCACTAATGCCAAAGATGAAGAAATTGAAGATTTTTACCAACTTCTGTGGTCTGAAATTGATCAAACATGCAATCAAGATGCATTGATAATTACTGGTGAATGGAATGCAAAAGGTGGAAACAAGAAGGATCTGTAGTTGGAAAACATGGCCTTCGTGATAGAAAAAATGCCGAAGATTGCATGATAGAATTTTGCAAGACCAATGACCTATTTATTGGAAATTGCTTTTTTCAACAATATAAATGGTGATTATACAAGCAGACCTCGCCGGATGGAATACACAAGAATCAAATCAACTACGTCTGTGGGAAAAGATAATGGAGAAGCTCAACAGCATCACTCAGAACAAGGTCAGGGCCCCACTACAGAACAGACCGTCAATTGCTCATATGCAAGTTCAAGCTGAAGCTGAAGAAAATTAAAACAAGTCCATGAGCACCAAAGTACGACCTTGAGTATATCCCACCTGAATTTAAAGACCATCTCAAAAACAGATTTGATGCACTGAACACTAATGACTGAAGACCAGACGAGTTGTGGGATGACATCAAGGACATCATACATGAGCAAAGCAAAAGGTCATTAAAAAGACAGAAAAGAAAGAAAATATCAAAAAGGATGTCAGAAGAGGCTCTGAGAGTTGCCCTTGAATGTAAAGTAGCTAAATCGAAAGGAAGAAATGATGAAGTAAAAAAGCTGAACAGAAGATTTCAAAGGGTGGCTCGAGAAGACAAAGTAAAGTATTATAATCAAATGTGCAAAGACCTGGAATTAGAAAACCAAGAAGGAAGAACACGCTTGGCATTTCTGAAGCTGAAAAAATTCAAGCCTCGAGTTGCAATACTGAAGGATTCTATCGGAGCCCTGGTGACACAGTGGTTAAGACCTACAGCTGCTAACCAAAAGGTCAGCAGTTCAAATGCACCAGCTGCTCCTTGGAAACCCTATAGGGCAGTTCTACTCTGTCCTATAGGGTCAGTATGAGTCAGAATCAACTCGATGGCAATGGGTTTTTTATGGGCAAAATACTGAACGATGCAAAAGCATCAAAAGAAGATGGGAGTCACTGTAACAAAAAGAACTGGTCGACGTTCAACCATTTCAGGAGGTAGCATATGATCAAGAGCCAATGGTAATGAAGGAAGATGTCCAAGCTATCCTGAAGTCATTGGTGAAAAACAAGGCTCCAGGAACTGAAGGAATACCAATAGGGATGTTTCAACAAACAGATGGAAGTGCTGGAAGCACTCACTCGTCTATGCCAAGAAATTCGGAAGACAGCTACCTGGCTAACCAACTGGAAGAGATCCATATTTGTGCCCATTCCAAAGAAAGATGATCCTACAGAATGTGGAAATTATCAAACAATATCATTAATATCACACACAAGTAAACTTCGCTGAAGATCATTCAAAAGCACTTGCAGCAGTATATTAACAGGGAACTGCCAGAAATTCAAGCTGGATTCGGAAGAAGACATGAACCGAGGGCTATCATTGCTGATGTCAGATGGATCTTGGCTGAAAGCAGAGAATACCAGAAAGATGTTTACTTGTGTTTTATTGACTATGTAAAGGCATTTGACTGTGTGGATCATAATAAAGTATGGATAACAATGCGAAGAATGGGAATTCCAGAAGACTTAATTGTGCTCATGAGGAACCTGTACATAGACCAAGAGGCAGTCATTCCAACAGAACAAGGAGATACTGCGTGGTTTAAAATCAGGAAAGATGTGTGTCAGGGTTGCATCTTTCACCATACTTATTCAATCTGTTATGCTGAGCAAATAATCCAAGAAGCTGGACTATATGAAGAAGAACGCAGCATCAGGATTGAACGAAGACTCATTAACAACCTTCGATATGCAGATGACACAACCTTGCTTGCTGAAAGCAAAGAGGACTTGAAGCACTTAGTGATAAAAGATCAAAGACCACAGCCTTCGGTATGGATTATACCTCAACATAAAGAAAACAAAAATCCTCACAGCTGGACCAATAAGCAACATCATGATAAACAGAGAAAAGATTGAAGTTGTCAAGGATTTATATTTTACTTGGATCCATAATCAATGCCCATGGAAACCGTAGTCAAGAAATTAAATGACTTATTGCATTGGGCGAATATGCTGCAAAAGAGCTCTTTAAAGTGTTAAAAAACAAAGATATCACTTTAAGGACTAAGGTGCACCTGACCCAAGCCATGGTATTTTCAATCGCCTCATATGCATGCATAAGCTGGACAGTAAATAAGGAAGAACAAAGAAGAATTGATGCCTTTGAATTATGGTATTGGCGATGAATATTGAATATACTATGGACTGACAGAAGAACAAACAACTCTTTCTCGGAAGAAGTACAGCCACAATGCACCTTAGAAGGAAGGAAGGCGAGACTACGTCTCACGTACTTTGGACATGTTATCAGGAGAGACCAGTCCCTGGAGAAGGACATCATGCTTGGTAGAATAGAGCATCAGTGAAAAAGAGGAAGACCCTCAACGAGATGGATTGACACAACGGCTGCACAAATGGACTCAAACATAGTAACAACTATGAGGATGGTGCAGGACCAGGAAGTGTTTCGTTCTGTTGTACACAGGGTTGCTATGAGTTAGAACTGAGTTGATGGCACCTAGCAACAACAAACTTACCCACCAAAATCAAGCATCATTAAGAGATAAAATCTGCTGCAAATGGATCATACAAGGCATTTCAAAGCCCAGCAGGCTGATTAGGAGATGATTTGCTGGAGTGTACCACCTGAAGCACCATTCCACTCTATTCCACAAATTATAATTTGACCATAATTTCTACGTAGCTTTGGGCTTCCTGTAAATTCGTCCTCTATGCTAAGGGTGAGAAGCCTGCCTTCCAGCTCTGAAGACAAGTTTCAGCAGAGTAGGCTAGGGGAACAAGGGCTGGTACTTGCCTACTCAAGGAGTACATGAGGGGAGGGTATTCCTTAGCCATCTTCCCTATCTCCCTCCTCCAAACTCCCAGTCAGAGAAAAAAAAGGACCTAAGGGCTTCACAGCATGCACGCACATTGCCATCCTACCTCCCATCCACAACATTATTGATTCTGAAACATCTCCTCCTTCATGAAGCCCTCCTAGACTGATGAAGAGCAAGACCACCATGACCCACAGGGGTCCTGATAAACAAGAATCTCAAGAGCTTCTTCTCCCCTTGTTTACTCTTCCTCAGAGGTATTCTGCCTAAAAGGACAAGAATTATCCCAAGCAAGGCACAGAATCCTCTTGACTGGTTTATTTCTCTACTGTAGCATAACAAGATGTCTGTCTCAGGCTGGAAGCTCCTCAAAGGAGGGCTGGCTTACACATTATTCATTTGGTACGGGATCCAAAAAGGTGTAAGCAAGTGCATGCAAGCATGCAAGCCACACACATGCACATACACACACACACTCTGGGTGCTGAACTGGGTGCTGAACTCATCCTGGCCTCAGTGCCATTTTTGGCTTTTGGGCAAGTATCAGGAAGGAAGAGCGGTGATCTGCAGTGGGACTTTCCTTTTCAGACCTCACACCACACAGATGGAGGGGCCAAGCCAGCACCTCTGAGCTTCACCACCGTGTTTCCAGGAGGAAGATCTGGAGGTTGGGAGGACTAGAGTCATTCTCCAGCCTAGGTTCGGTTGGGAACTTGAGTGAGATCCTATAAGCCAGAGCCCAGGTGTCTGCACTCCCAGGCCAGAGACGGCAACACTTCATTTGGCCATCCAGAGACCCAACGCCATGAAGCCAGAGGCCACTTGAAGGCCAACAGAGACAATGCAGCAGCAGCGTTAACCTGAACCAGTGGTTCTCAACCAGGGGTGATTTTGCCTCCACCCCTGGGGGACATATGGCAATGCTGGAGACGTTTTGGGTTATCACAAATGAAGGAGTGCTACTGGCATCCAGTGGGTACGGTGGGTAGAGGCAGGGATGCTGCTAAACATCGACAGTGCACAGGGCAGCACCCCCGCAACAGAGAATTATCTAGCACAAAAAGTTAAAAGTGCCAAGGTTGAGAAACCCTCACCTAAGACTGCCACCCCCTCCACGCCACGATTATGGAATCCTAAGAACAGAATTCTCAAATGAGTCAGAATCCCAGTCCTCTAGCCCTGCCTTGGATTCCAGACAGGATCAGGATATACTGAGGGAGAGGGTGTCTAGAGCCGACCCCTACAACAAAGTTCTGGAAAGCTGGAGGTGTTCCCCAAGGCGAACACTGCATGAAACTTACGGGATAAAAGCAAAGGAGCAGGAAACATGATCACAGCCATGTTTGGAATGCTAGAAAATAGACCTCCCATGAAATCAGAAGAGATTATTTGAGGGCACAAATAGGAATATAGAAAGCATGACCTCACTTAGCATGTAGCGACCTCACGGAACTCCTTATTCCCAAAGGCCGTCCAAGCTAAAAACATAACCATAACCACTGAAGATAAGGGTTTAGATGGGTAGGTAGGGGACAGGGCTACAATAGAGGGTCCCTGAATCCCAAGGGCTGCCCCTCTCCAGCCTCACTGAGTCTCCTTTTGTGCACATTTGAGGTTGGGACCTACCACTGTTTGCAAAAAAGCAGGGCCACACTGTGCTATTTTAAAGAACTAGCTACATGGGATCACATTGACAATAGCAACTCAAAAAGTTAGATGGGAAGCTTAGGGGGCAGTGAGTTTATTCTGATGGGAGAGGAATAATTTGGAAAAGGAGAATGAGAATTGCTGCACAACTCGAAGCATGTAATCAATAGCTATGAATTGTACATGTAAAAAGTGTTGAACTGGTGTGTGTTCTGCTGTGTATATTTTCAACAACAACCAAAAAATAAAATATTTTGCAAAAAAGGCAAGGTGACATCTCACTTGTTCTGATGCTTTTCCTGGGCTGCTTTTCCTGGCAGTGCTGATAGCAGCGTGGTCTTCGGAGCCAGCAGGGTCTCCCAGGGAGCAAGCAGAAGGATGGCAGACTCCTTTCCAATGGCCCCAGGGTGGCGATGTCAGGCTGCGAGGAGACGACGATACATCACATGGCCGGGGGAGAAAAGGGCAAAGCTTGCTCTGCATTCCCAACCTTCATCTAGCAGGTGTTTGGCAGCAAGAGTGCAAGCTGCCCCTCAAAGCCGGAAGCTCTGTGAACAGCAGGCATTTTGGGGCACCATCCCTCTATGCCCTATTAGGCACATCTTTTCTCACCCAGACAGGAAGGCAGTTGAAGAAGCTTCTTCTCGGTCCCCTTACTCCTGAGAAAAATAGCTCTAGTTCCCAGACACCCCTCCCTTCTCACCCCATGCTGGACCCTGCTCCCTAGATCCTCCACGCACCCAGCTGGCATGTCTAGTCTCTGAAAATAAAGCTGCAAAGCTAGTCCACTGCCACACACGTGGACACAGCCAGTGACATCTGTCTAAGTGCTGACCCACGAGCGGTGCAGCTGCGGTCCCCAAAGCCCAGACACCTTGCAGGGAACAGATGGAGGCAAGAGAAGCAATCCTGGGCACCATCAGCCCGACGGTCCGCCAGAGCCTGGGCAAGAGCAGGCTCCCGCTCCAGACCCCCGGAGCCTGGTCACTGTCAGGAGCAGACCCAGGCCCGCCAGGCCCGCCCGGCTCCCAGGCCTCCGGATGGGGCTCGGGCTGGCTTTGGGCTGATGAGGGGCCAGGGCTCAAGTCCCGGCTAGTATTTCTCAGCCCAGGAGAGCAGGGACTGCTGTGCTGCTTTTGGAGAGAAAACATTCCCCTGTGAGAGCAACCCAGGCTGCTGCACTCAGGTGAGGTCGGCAAGAAAATATCTCCGTCCTGCCTGGCAGCTGTGCCTGCCTGTCCGGCCGCAGGGAAAGCAGGGCACAGCCAGCAGCCCTCCCAAAAACAGCTCTGATTGTCTGTCCCTCGCACCGCCAGCCTGGCTCCCAGGGCCAGACAAAAGCACTGGAAACAGCTCGCAGCCCCAGTCGTGACACGCCAATCACCAGTGCCCAGGCTGTCCTCCCCTCAGAGAGTCGCGGCCACCCCAACAAGGACTGACTTCCACTCACAAGTTTCCTCAAAGACGCCTGAGGAGGGTTTCTAGTGATTTCTCCTCATGGAGTGCACTGCTCATCCCAGAAACACCAGGGAGCAGTGCTATGATGCCCGGGTTTGCAAGAGAGACACTGCGAGAGTTTGTGTGCATGTGTGCGAGCATGTGTGTGAGCAAGACAGAATGGGAGAGGCTGTGTGAGAGAAAGATTGTGAGGCAGTGTGTGTGAGAGGTTGTGTGTGTGTATAAGAGGGAGAGTGAAAGGCTGTGTGTGTGTGAGTGATTTTGTATGGGTGAGAGAGAGAGGGAGTGTGAGAGGTTGTGTGTGTGTGAAAGGTTGTGTGTGTGTGTGTGTGTGTGAGAGGGAGAGAGGGAGTGTGAGAGGTTTTGTGTATATAAGAGAGAGGGGGAGTGACAGGTTGTGTATGTGAGAGAGGTTGTGTGTGTGAGAGTGTGAGCAAGAGAGACTGTGAGAGGCAGCGTGAGAGAGGGATTGTGAGAGGTTGTGTGTGTGTGTGAGGTTGTGTGTATGTATGACAGAGAGAGAAAGACGGAGTGTGAGAGATTGTGTGTGTGAGAGAGAGAGAGTATAAGAAGCCACGTGTGTATGTGCATCTTCTGGGGTTTCTGTCTTCTGATTTTCAACCGATCCCCACTCTCTCCTCCTGAGTTATGAGGCTGTGGGATGGGTGGTGAGGGACTCACAGATTCTTGAACAGGCAGGAGACACCATCCCCTCCTTCTGCCCCCACCACCACCCGCCCCCCAAGGGTGATAATGCCACCCCTTTCGCTCCTGCCTCCTCCACAGCTGCTGCTGTCAGCAGTCGGCTCCGTCTGCCGAACACTCTCGGGTAAAAACTTTGGAAGAAGAAGCATTCCACGAAGGCGATGGTGCCAGCACGGTCCCTTCTTTTTCCAGCCCAGGTTCTCTCCTGTCCCCATTTGGGTCACTGCCTCCCCTAGCTACCGCCTCGCCACACCCCAATGCCTATTCTCCAGAAGATGGAGAGCCCAGAAGCCTCTCCCTGCCTGTTCCCTTCTCTGAGCCATATCCCTCTTCACCACCCTCACTGTAGAAGAGGGTCCTGGGCTGGGGGAGGGGAATATGCAAGCCAGGCCACACAGTTTCCCACCAGCAGGAGGCTGCTGCTAAAAGGAAGGGCTCCAAGGTATCTATACACTCCCTTTACTCCAACCCCTCACCTGTGCCTCACACTGAGGTGTGCCACAAATAATCAGCAGAGAGCAGTTGTCTGCACACTTCATTCTGGTAAAACACAGGACTGGGGAGTGTGATGGTGGAGGAGTGGAGAATATTCCATAGCTTCTCATCTCTTCTCCTGTAAGACTACCAGCTATGGGCCTGAGCATCTTAGTTTCATATCAAGACTCCCTCTGTATTTTAAAAATTTCCTTCTTCTTTGGAGAAAATGGTGGTTTGCTCTCAACCTTGGTCTTTCTCTGCCCATGAAATGAGTGGGGGCCCCTGTCTCTCTTTCTTACATTTCCCCACCATGCTTGGTATGTGCTGATGGACCCATAGTGAGAAATGGAGATAAAGAATAACCAGGATGAAAGATTTGGGATTGGGATGAGTGCTTTGGACAAAGATCACCACCAGGCTGGTTGCTGGCAGGGTCTAAGGGTTATTAGTTATAAGCAGGGTTATTAGGCAGCTCCGTATTGGGAGCAAACTGCTCAAAGGTTAGGCAGAACCAGGACTTATCAACTGTGTTGCTAAATCTCTGAGATTCATTTTCTCCTGAATCTAGGAAATGAGAACATGAACGGAAAATGGGAATGTTAATATCTATTTCATAGGATTGTTGTGAGCATCAAATGAGATAAAAGACCTAAAGCACTGCCCACAGTGCCTGGTACATATCAAGTCCTCAGGGAGTGCTGGGCCCTTTTTTCCTACTACAGAATATGGAAAAGGAATATGGTGGCTTCTGCAATGAGGAGGAAGCCTCCAGGTGGGCTGGTGAAGAAGGGTCCAGCTCTAAGAGGTGTGTAGAAGGAGCAAAGCCAGGGGGTGTCAATTCAGAGAGGCGAGGCTGAGGGGTTACACGTTGGAAAAGCCACGAGAGCAAGTGCAGGAGAGGAGGTAGAATGTAAAACAGAGCAAACCAAGCTGAGGAACAGGACTATGGCAATGGCTGCGGGAACTGCGTGAGAGAAACAGGCCATGGAGTGTTGGGTGTAGAGAGATCCCCTCGCCCAGGAGGAAGGTTAGTGAGGGGTTCTATGGGACTAAATCTAGGGACCACGGCAGAGGACAGCCAGATCAGCACCAATAATCTAAAGATAAAATAGACAAACTGAGGCCTAAATAGACGAGGGCCAAGTTTCTCCTGAGACCAAAAGGGAAGTAAAGGAAATGGCCCACTTGTACCAAAAGACTCTCAATAACCACCAATGGTCCACTGGGATGTCAGGGAGGCCGCAACCCAAGGGTCTGGGCCTGGAGGCAGCCTCTGGGCAGAAGAGGCTGCAATCATGGGGACAACCACAGAGGTCGTGTGCCACATCTGAAATGGGGTTTGCTTGGGCCAGACATGGCTTACATCCTGAAGCCCCCTCTGGCAGAGGTAAAGATGAAGTGATACCCAAGCTTTCATAGGGGCGGGGGGGGGGGGGGGGGAGTCTGGCTTTGCTGGACAGCACGGGGGGAGGAGTAGCACAACTGAGTAAGAGAAGTGGGGTTGACTGTGAATGCTCAGGCCAGTATCTTGGAAAAGGGAGCTTAGTATCATGGAGGGACCCTAGCTAGGGGAGCCAGGAGACTCGGGTTCTAGTCCCCACTCTGCCAACAACTGGCTGAACTGCTGGCCTTCTCTGGCCCTCTGTATCTTCCTCTTTGAAATGAGACCAGATTTGTGGTCTTTAAACTTTTTTTCAGCAGCAGAACCCATTCTTCAAATTAAATCTTATCTAGAACATCTGCATATAGATCAGATAGAAGCAGAACTACTCTGGTACAGGGGGGGCGGGGCAGGACCCTGATGCTCACCTTCCCTCAGCAGCTGTCAACATAGAGCTTTCCAGTACATGGCATGAAACTACTACTGTCTCTGAGGGCCTTTTCACCTCTCTTGACTCCAAGGCTTTTTATCCCCAGGGAAAGTTAATTGGATGCCAGCTTTGATGGGGCACCAGCTGGAGGGCCCAGTGTGAAGGGGCCCCAAGGAAGGGAGAAGGTTGCCCCCCTCAGAACACCTGTTGGAGCTGCAGGTCCTGCAGCAGAAGCTGTTGAAGGTGGGAACTGTCCTCAGCGGCTGCAGAAGACGGAAGGCCAGCCCAGCACCGGGATCCAGGGTGACAAATGTACCACACGGTGAGGCCAGATGGACGCCCCTGCCTTTGGCACTGTGGCTCCTCAAGGAAACACTGGGCTGCTTTTCATACCCTGGGTGGTTGCAGGTTCCTTCTTTCCCAGTCAGCCAAATCATAAATCTAGCCTGCTACGGGAGCCGGCTGCCCTGACCCCAGCCCTGTGCCTCCCCAGCCTTGGGCTTGCCTCATGCCAAGATGAGGTTCCAGGCAGTAGCAGCAGGAGGGACTGTGGTGCTTGGCCCACATGGACTGAGGACTCTGTCTTGGTTTGGGGCTTTCCGGAATGTTCTTCACACATATTGTTCTCTTTTAAAAGCCTTTCTAGTCCTTTACTCCTCCTGTCCAGGATCCTGCCATGAGCTTCTATCATGCCCCCTTCACACCAGCCTCCTCAGCCCTTTCAGAGTTTTAAGTCTGACAGAAATTAGGAAGTTCCATGAGGCCTTGGAGCCCAAGACTGCCCTCTGCCTGCTCTGGGTCTCTAAGAAAGAAGCCAGAGTAGCATTCTACTTGCCCCAGCTCCACAGGGCAGTTCTCACCCAGGCAGTCTGCTCCGCTAGACTCAGAGATACAGCCTGGGCAGTCAGCCCCCTGGATTCTCTGTCTCTCAGAGGGAATGCAGACAGCCTCACTGACGGAAGATTTTATTTCTTTCTGGTCTATCTTCAGTATTTATTTCCCACCCCACCTAGTCTCCCCTATCCACATCTCTGGAAAAGGAAGTGTTCAGAAAAGGATTTGCCCTACTTCCCCACCCCCAGCCTTCTCCATTTCCTTTCTTCTTCTTTCCTTCCACACATTAGGGAGGCAATTTATGGTCTGTAAACTACTCATTTGCCCTTCACAACAATGAGGTGAGTGTGACCATCTCCACTTTTCAGGTGGGGAAAACGAAGCTCAGAGAGTCTGACTTGCCCACTGGTACAGACCTTAAGGGGCAGGAGGAGAGGAGATCTCCAAGGCCTGTGGGTTTCTCACTTTATGTGGCTGTCTTCTCCTCACCTCTCTTCAGCTTCCCTCATTTTTCTCTCCTCTTTATCTCCACCCTTCTCTCTTCTCCCTTTTCTTTCTGGCATCTCTTCTCAATTCCCCCTCTGTTCCCCCAGAAGAATGACTCCAGACCCATCTGAGGTCAGAGCAGGTGGAGCCCTCAGGATCCTCTCACTCGACCCCCTGGTTTATAGGTGAGAAGACTGAGGCCACATTTCCTAGCTGGGTCCCCAGGCCTCTCCCTGCTCTCCATCAGGGCACGTGGGTGGCCGTGGGAGGCTGAGAGGGGTAGTGTATTTCTTAAGCCATCCTGATTTTATTACTTGAAGCATTTCTAGGGCAGGACCCAGACAAGTGCGCATTCCCTCCTCCTTCCCTCCCTCCCTCCCTCCCTCCCTCCCTCTGCAGCAAAGACACTGCATCTCTGCATAATGTTTGCGCCCTGCTTCACTCAGAAGGGAAAGGTCAAGATCTTGTGTGTCTGCAGCCAAAGACACCAGCAGCAGCCCTTGAGTTCCTCTGCTCCCGGTCTCTACCCTCAGACACCTCAGGCTGGGCTTTTCTCCTCGTTGGGTCATTGTTACTGTTTTTGCCTTGGGATTGAGATCCCCCAACCTCTTTGGATCACCCCTTCTCTTGCTCACACACCCCTTTTGGGACATTCCCTCCTTAGATACAACCTCGGTTGGTCAACAAGCCCCCTAAGCACTGTGATCTTGAGCGCTGTCCAGTGCCTGGCTGTGCCCAGCGCTCAGCTGCAAGACCATGGTCTACCCAGAAGACTCTGGGAGGCCTCACAGGGAGGAATTTGGCCTCCCCTGGGGCCCTCTTATCACACAGTGAGCACCCCACACCCCCACTCCTGGTCCTTCCCACTCCTGGGGCATATTCCACAGCTCCATGACTTTGCAACCGCCCTTGGAGTGCTCTGAATAGGGTGGCTGGCTTCACCCCGGGGTCAGGCACTCACAGCAGCCAGAAGAGGTGGCCTGCCAGGCTAAGGAAGTAGCCAGGTAGAGCTGAAAGACATGGTCTTTGGAATCCAGAAGCTTGGGGCTGAATCCTGATATGTCACTTATTAGCTCCATGACTTTGGACAAGTTACTCCTCTAAGCCTCCACTTCTCATCCATTAAATGGGGAAGATAAAAGTTCCAGGCTTATCTATTTCACCAGGTTTAAGAGGATTAAACAAGACAATGCAGATGAGCATGTTCTGGAAATGATGTAAGGTGGGATTTCTATTCCCCAGGCCTTCACAGAGCTGCCAATATTCTACTCCATCCATATGGCTTCAAGCCTACCTTGCAAGTTGATGATGTGCCGCCTCACTTTCTGTGATGTGTGACTTTGTTCCTGACTCCTGGCTTCCTTCAGTCCCCGCACAGGAGCCCGGGGCTCTATGCTCTGTCTTCCCAGAGGCTCTACTCGGCAAAAACACACTCCAAGTCCATCCGCAACTCATTACAAGAAGTGGAGAGATTTACTTCTGAGGCCTTCATTAACACTTAATTGTGTTCCCACTAAAAACTCATTAATTAACCATTCTAAAGCTGTCAGCACTTTTAAATAGACTCATATGCTTACAGACTTTTAGAAGCAGAAGGGAACTTCAGCAAGTCCAACCTATCCAACCCCCTTGTACTATAAACGAGGAAAGTGAGACTGAGAGAGGTTAAGAGACTCCCCCAAGGTCACACAGCAGGTTAGTGATGAAGTCGGGGCTAGAAACCCAAGTCATGGAGTTCCAGCCCTGAGGCCTTCCTTCCCACAGCACCACTTTGCCTGAAGGAAAGCAGTGCCACCCTTCACCTCTTGTCATCTATCATTTTCCCATAGAAGCGATTCTAGACTGAGGCATGACTCCAGCTGAAAGAAAATATAAATGTGGAATTTTAAGTAGATAAAAGCCCACTAAGAATGATCTATGTACCTATGCCAGGTGGTGATCCGCGGTAACATGTTAATGGGCCTTGTTCCTCTGGAAGTAAGGGCAGCCAAGACCCTCCCGCTACTGGGGAAGAGGAGGCAAACAGACTGGATCAACGGCCCTAGAGGCTGGCTCTGCGAAGACCACCAGCATCAGGATAACATGCAGATTCTTGGCCACCACCTGGACACCCTCAATCAGACTCTCTGGAGTGGGGCCTGAGAACCTGCATTTTTAGACCAGTTTAACTGAGTCTGATGCACACTAAATTTTGTGCACCATGGGTTAAAAGAGGCTCTAAAAGAGAAAACAACACACATGCACAACAGCTATGGGGACAGAGAAGAAAAGGCCAACTAGACTCCGGGCAAAAGGAACAGAAGAGCAGCCTGTTGAGCAAGGGTGGGAGGGAGGAGCTGGACTGAAGACAGAATCAAGGAAACGCAGGTACCCGCGGGTGGCTCGGGTCCAGGACCTTGAGCGAGTGCCCATACCTGGAGCCAAGGTTCTCAGCTATGGTGGCCACAGGCCCAGCTTGCTGATGAGGCAAGTGTCTGCCAGGACAACAGTTTCAACCTGAAGCCAAAGGGTGGCCTTGGAGGCCAGACAGGAAAGGACCTTAAAAGGCATAATAATAATAGCTAATGCTTCTGAAGCACGTAGGTACTGGGGACTGACCCAAGTGCTCTGCATGTATTAACGAATGTCATCCTATCTAAACTCTGTGAAGTGGGGGCCCTGTTATTAGCCCCATGTTACAGATGAGGAAACGGAGGCCAAGAAATTAAGGTTATAAGGTCAATGAGCCACAGAGCAGGAACTCAAACCCAGTGATTCAAGCCTATTCTGATTCTGTAGTTCAAAAGCCGGTCCTTTGGCTTGGGGTACACAGTGTTCCTCAACAGGGGGCCAGTGGCATTTGGGGGATTGAGCCAATGGAATTTGGGGAATTGAGCATCCCTGGCCACTGCCACTAAATGACAATTGGGTTCACCAGTCACCTTGACAACCGAAAACAGTCTTGCACTTCCAAACACCTGTGTGTGTGGAGGAGTCCTCCCCAGGTGGAGAAGCACCTGAGAGGCAGGAAACAAGGATGAATGAGGAGATACACTGAATTCCCAGAAACTCGGTGAAGGGATTGCTTCTAGACTGGGCGCTGGCCTGAGCCACAGGAGGGGGTGCCTGGGAGGAGCTCAGGGCACTGGGGTGCAACAGGAGGGGAGCGGAAGGGTGAGGCTGGAGAAACAGAAAAAGGACTGAGGAGAGGCCATAAACTTGGGACCCAAGGCTTGAAAAAGAAATCCCAGGTGAGTCTGATGTGGGTTCACCTCAACTGCCTTTGGTTGACCTCAGTATCTCTGCGTTCTCTTACACGATGGCAGACTGGCCACAGCTCGCAGCTTCTCTGAGCCTGTGCTTTTCTGCAGAGGCCTGGGTAAGAGCAGGGGTATCATGGAGAAAAAGAGAAACAAGGCTGAGAACCCAAGGCCATGGACTTTGCAAAAGAAATTATCCCTCACACCATTCTTTTTAACCTCAGCTAGTCTACCACACGAGTGGCCCAAGTGGTTTCTGACTCATGGTGATCCCACATGTGTCAGAGCAGAACTGTGCTCCATAGGGTTTTCAGTGGTTGATTTTTTGGATGTAGATTGCCAAGCCTTTCTTCCAAGGCACCTCTGGGTGGACTTGAACCTTCAGCCTTTTGGTTTGCAGTCCAGCCCATTAACCATTTGCACCAGGGATTCCTTGGCTGGTAGCAGCAGAAAATTCACAAACAGCTGCAGCAACACTGAAAAGTCTGAGAGAGTCCTCTGTCCCCCTTAACAGGGACCCCTCCTTCTCATCATCAAGCATGCAATTGGGGCATAGGAGGAACTTCAAACCTTTCTTTCTTAGTATTCAATAACCAACCCCACTGCATCGAACTCTTCTTTTGTGACTTCTTGCCCTTTCAAAATTCCCAGGGACCAATAATCCAAAATACACTTATAATTGGCTGAAGAATGCATTGAGACAATATACGCTCAGTTCATACCCACTCATTCTCTTGAAAACCAGGCCTGACAACTTCTAATTCAGCCTCACCATGAGTAGCCAGGCAAGACACTTACGGCAAGAGTGAGCAAAGATAATCCATAAAGCAGAAAACTAAGAGGCAATGACATTCTTCGGGTACTTACTGGGTAACAAACTCTGTTAATAACCCTAAAATTCTACACGAGAAGGTAACTGCTAGATACTGTGCATCATGCAAGAGCAATGTAAAGCATAATCCTTGCCCTCCAGTAGACAAGACACATACACAATGTCGTTTTCAAAACAATGTCAGAATAAGTGTTATTCACAATAAGTTCTATAGATGTTTTGAAGGGAAGGTGAGACCAGGTAGATAGCAGAAGGCACTGAAATAAGAATGGGTTGTACGGCCCAGCCTACCAAACCATCGTCAGAAAGGCCCTTGTGAGGGACCAGTTTAAAAAAAAAAACAGTTACTGTCGAGCTGATTCCAACTCATGGCAACCCGTGTGTGTTAGAGTAGAACTGTGCTCCAAAGGGTTTTCAATGGCTAATTTTTTGGAGGTAGATCACCAGGCCTTTCTTCCATGGCACCTGTGGGTGGACTCAAACCTCCAACCTTCTTGGTTAGCAATCAAGCCTGTTAACTGTTTGTACCACCCAAGGACTCCCTAGTGAAGGACAGGGACAGAGAAATCCAAGCGCCGAAAAAAGCCAATGGGGCAACAGGAAGTGGGTATGGGAAGCGGCACTTGAGAGCATAATTCTTGGGACAGGCATCATAAATGGGGGGAAGGGAGGGGTGCAGTAAGACTAAATTTTTAAGTATTCAATTAACCTGGCACATTGTGTTACAAAGGAACACTTCACATTCTTAATATACACAGGAAAATGCTTTCTGTGGGAAGCAGACCTACACCAGAGTCCTGCTGCCAAAGGCCTTTGTGTGGATAACCATCACGAGAACATGTCCAAAGCAAGAAAACAGTCAAGTTTCACAGCTCATTTTTAGCTGCAAAACTTGCAAGAATAGATAGGGGCAAACGGTCTTCCACTGGAGAGAGCAACCTAATTTGAAGAATAAGCACCAATTAGCTAAATGAGAAGCTCAAGCTGTGAATCCTGAAGAGCTCTACCTCTTGGCAAAATTGCAATTCTTTGGAGGGCAGCAGTGGAAGGCGGAGGTAGTGGCCAGTCAGAGAGGCTTCCTGAAGACCCGATTCACTTACATGGATCATTGTTAGCCAATGTCGGAGCACTTGTTACAGAAGCATTAAGAAGAGGGGTTCGTTTTGGAGCACAGGGTTATCTATTCCCCCCAAAAGTGCTTTGGATACCATTTCAAAATTAAGGTTGTTATTGCTGCCGTCAAGTTGATTCTGACTCATAGTGACCCCGTGTGACAGAACAGAACTGCCCCATAGGGTTTTCTAGGTTGTAACTTTTTTTATCTTAGAGTAATTGCTCTTTATTCATTCATCAAATATCTATACACATTATGATCAATATTGTTTATATCTTTTTTTTTCCTGTGCTTTAGGTAAAACTTTATAGCTCAAGTTAATTTCTCATTCAAAAATTTATACACATATTGTTTTGTGACATTGGTTGCCGTTCCCACAATGTGACAGCACCCTCCCCGTTTCTACCCCAGGTTCCCTGTGTCCATTAGTCCCGTTCCTGTCCCTTCCTGCCTTCTCATGCTGCTTTTGGATAGGAGCTGACCATTTGGTCTCATATATCTGAATGAATTAAGAAGCACGTTCCTCACATGTATTGTTTTTTGTTTCATAGTCCTGTCTAAGCACTGTCTGAAGAGTGGGCTTTGGGAATGGTTTCAGTTCTGGGTAACAAAGCGTCCGGGGGCCATAGTTCTGGGGGTTCCTCCAGTCTCTGTCAGACCATTAAATCTAGTCTTTTTACATGAATTTAAATTCTGTTCTACATTTTTTCCCCTGCTCTATCCAGGATTCTTCTGTTGTGTTCCCTGTTAGGGAGGTCACTGGAGGTAGCCAGGCACCATCTAGTTCTTCAGGTCTCAGGCTGGTGAAGTCTCTGGTTCTTTTGGTCCTTTAGTACTTTGAGCTAGTATTTTGCTTGTGTCTTTGGTTTTTTTCATTCTCCTTTGCTCAGAGTGGGATGGACCGCTTGACGTATCTTAGACGGCCACTCAGAAGCTTTTAAGAACCCAGACGCTACTCACCAAAGTGGGATGTATAACATTTTTATAAACTATGTTATGCCAATTGACCTAGATGTACCCCGAAACCATGGTCCCCAGTCCCTAGTCGCATCTACTCTGTCCCTCAAAGTGTTTGGATGTATTTAGGAAATTACTTTTGCTTTGGTCCAGTTGCGCTGGCTTCCCCTATATTGTGTGTTGTCTTTTCCTTCACCAAAGATGACCCTTGTCTACTATCTAGTTAGTGATTGCCCCTCCCCCACCCTCCCCACCATCAAAACCATCAAAGAATGCTTTTTTCTTTGTTTAAATCTTTTCTTGAGTTCTCATAATAATGGTCTCATACAATATTTGCCCTTTTGTGACTGACTTATTTAACTCAGCATCATGCCCTCCAGATTCATCCATGTTGTGAGATGTTTCACAGATTCATCATCCCTCTTGATCGTTGCATAGTGTTCCATTGTGTGTATGTACCATAGTTTGTTTATCCATTCATCTGTTGATGGGCATTTAGGTTGTTTCCATCTTTTTGCTATCGTGAATAGTGCTGCAGTGAACATGGGTGTGCATATGTCTATTCGTGCGACAGCTCTTTTTTCTCTTGGGTATATTCCTAGGAGTGGGACTGCTGGATCATATGGTATTTCTACTTCCAGCTTTTTAAGAAAGCGCCATATTGTTTTCCAAAGTGGTTGTACCATTTTATACTCCCACTAGCAGTGCTTAAGAGTTCCAATCTCCCCACAACCTCTCCAACATTTGTTATTTTGTGTTTTTTGGATTAGTGCCAGCCTTGCTGGGGTGAGATGGTATCTCATTGTAGTTTTGATTTGCATTTCTCTAATGGCTAATGATTGTGAGCATTTATTTCCTCATGTGTCTGTTAGCTGCCTGAATGTCTTCTTTGGTGAAGTGTCTGTTCATATCCTTTGCCCATTTTGTAATTGGATTGTCTTTTTGTCATCGAGGTGCTGCAGTATCTTGTAGATTTTAGCAATTATTGGATATGCGGTAGCCAAAAATTTTTTCCCAGTCTGTAGATTCTCTTTTCACTCTTTTGGTGAAGTCTTTTGATGAGCATAAGTGTTTGACTTTTAGGGGCTCCCAGTTATCCAGCTTATCTTCTGGTGTTTGTGCATTGTTAGTTATGGTTTGTATATTATTTATGCCATGTATTAGGGCCCTTAGCATTGTCCCTATTTTTTCTTCCATGATCTTTATTGTTTGAGGTTTTATATTTAGGCCTTTGATCCATTTTGAGTTAGTTGTTGTGTACAGTGTGAGGTATGGGTCCTGTTTTATTCTTTTTCTAGGTTGTAATTTTTACGGGAGCAGATCACCAGGTCTTTCTCCCACGGAGCCACTGGGTGGGTTCAAATGGCCAACTTTTTGGTTAGCAGCGGAGCCCTTAACTATTGCACAACCAGGGCTCCTTTCAAAATTAAATTTGTTAAGAACCAGCTATAAAATTAAATGTTATGTAAATCTGCTGACCTATGGTTTTCTAATCTGTAAAATAGTGATTACCCCAGTTCTCCCTTTTTCCTGAGATACAAATGAGGTAGCACCTTGTAAGCTAAGAAAGCACTCCAAGAAAATTACTAACCTTGCTGTTTGTGGTATGGCTTTAACATCCTAATAAACCTGATAGGTAAAGGGCAGCAAACATGTACAAATGCCAACAAAAAGGGAAGAAAACATGCTGTGGATACTTGCAGACTGCTCAGTTCAGGTCAATTTAACAAGTTTTTGAATGTCCAGTAAAGGGAAGGCTTACAACAGGTAGAAAGATGAATGAGAAACAGCCGCCACCCACCTGGAAAATCCAGTGAAGAATTAAGCCCCTGCTTCAAAATCGAAACACAAAACCAAACTTCTGAGAAACCAAAACAGAGAACAAAGTCCACGTACTAAAGCCTTCAAGCCTTACTCAGAACCTGCTCACTATCATTTTGTACATTTAATATTTATCCATTGGTATGTTCTTAATTCCAAGTAACCCAAAAATTCAACTCAACTCAAAAGGGCTTAAACAAAGGAAAATATGATAATTCTCATGAGAGGAGGTCTGTTGTTGTTGTTTGCGGCCATTGAGTCAGCCTACAATTCATGACAATCCCATGTACAATGGGCTTAGACCATTGTGACCCATAGGGTTTTCACTGGCTGATTTTTGGACGTAGATCAACAGCCTTTCTTCCAGTTGATCTTCGTCTGGAAGTTCTGCTGAAACCTGTTCAGCATCATAGCAACACACAAGCCTCCACTGACAGACAGATGGTGGTGGCGCATGAGTTGCATGGGCGTGAGGTATATTGGCCTGGAACTGAACTTGGGTCTCCCACATGGAAGGTGAGAAATCTACCACTGAAACACCACTTTCCCCAGAAAACAGACTTAGAGATTCAAAAAAAATCACCCAGTTTATGGTTCTTTCCATCTCTCTACTCTGCCAACCTTGGTAGGCTTCTTCCCAAAGAAAGTTTTTGAGGTTTTAATTTGGCTACCAAGAGCATTCGGGGCTGTGTGCTTCCTTGTTTACACCCACAATGAGAATGAATTCCTGTGGCTCTCTACTGCTAGTGAGGAAGAACTTTCCCAAAAATTAGCCAAAAAACCTCTACTCAAATCCCGTTAGCCAAAATTGTGTCATGTGTCTATCTAGGACCCAACCACGGTCAAAGGAGAAGAGCTTGCCTTAAACAAACCAGGCCCACCTCCTTAGGCTGAGGCCAATCCCAAATGTCATGACTGCTACTCAGGGAGCAGGGTGGGGTGGAACAGACACTGGGAAGTTAACCACAAGGTAACCTACCTAGTTATAAGAACTTTAACTCTCTGTTTTTCAAGCCTATTTAATAAATACAAATTAAAAATGAAGAAGAATTTGCTTTAGGCAGGTACATAGTGTCTAGCAAGAAGGGACATCAGTCAGCAAGAAGCACAGCTGGAAAAACTAAAAAGCAGGCACAAAAACTCAAAACCTCAGGGGGTCATTCGGTATAAGCAAATAGTCCCATAAACCCCACTGAATTATAGCCCAGTTCATTAATTAAAGTTCCTAACGTACCCTTGGGACATCAAGAAAAAGTTACATTTATGCTTGCATTTCTCTGTTTCAGAAGGCAGGACGCATGTAATACATGTGATAGAGAATCACAAACACGGTGGCTAACATTTTTAAAGGGCTGCTGCTTAAAGGGGTAAATCTCTAGTTGGGAAACTTTGAAATTTGGAATGACCCGCCCAGCTTCTCTAGAGCAGGGGTTTAGTGTGCAGACTGCAAACATGATACGCCGAGTGCAGCAATATGCCATGGCTGGCCTCCCCCGAGACTCCTGTCTGATGGAAATTGATTGCACCTCATCTCTGGGCTGAGTGGCTGATTACCAAAGCCAAACAAATAGTAAGTATTTATATTACAATGCTGCTGTTCTAGAACAAACATTCAAACTCCCAGCCCCACTAGACCAATTGTATCAGAATGTCCAGGAGAGGAGCCCAGTACTCTCTCTTTTCTTAAAGGTCCCCTCGTAAATCAGATGATTAGTCAGACCAAACCTCACGCTACCTCCCTGAGAATCCAGAACACTCCATAGGAAAAGCCCTCTATGGGCGGGTCATTTCCTTTGTACCTTTCCTCCCTTTCAGGAAGCCCAGCATGAAAGGTCAGAGACAGCACAGGCTCTGGCACTCACCTTTTCAGGGGACAAGCCCAAGTCTGCCCCTACTTCCCCAGCAACAGGGAGCAGGTACCAACAGTACCTGACACACCTCATTCATTAAGGAACTTTCTTGTTCAAGAACCACAGTCATTCCCCCATTCAGACCCAATTGCTCCCCTACCCAACCGCTTTCTGTCCAGAGCCTCCCCCACCCCCAACAGCAACAAAGGCATGGGGAAATGGGGGGCAATGGTAGCTTGACAGGCATGGTCCCTCACCAGCCAGGAAGGTCACTAAAGCTTTGTCACCTATTCAATGGCACCACAGCCAGTTTCTACTCCACCAGTTTGCAATTAACTCCCCACTCCAACCTGTCTCACTCTTCAAAGATGTCCTCCATTTCATGTCTAGCCTCAATTCTTCTCATTGTAGATGGCTAAAGAGTGGGTGGGTTGGAGTAGGGAATGAAGAGGGACTCAGGACCCCTTGGCACGAGAATGTGACTCCAAGGAGCCAAAAGGTGGTTGGTCTGAGGAGGTAATTTATACCCGTCACTTTTTTTCAAACAAGGGAGAAAACAATGGTGTCCTGGTCCCTGAAACACTCCAGCCAGGAGACCTGGCTCCCAGAGACCTGCCCTGCAATGTGAAGGCCACCACATCCTGCTGCCCAGCCTGCAGCCTGTCACTCTGCCTCCACCTCCCCAACTCCTGTGTGGCCAGAGGTTATGGGTTTGACCATCATCCAGAAGGCTCTCCCAGTCCTGGCTACACCGAGCACTGCCTGTGTGACCTTGGGGATGTCCTGTAACCTCACCTTCCTCTTCTGGGACAGGTAACACTTGTCTTGTCTCCCTAGTTCTCAAAAGGCTCAAAACAGGCAGCAAATGTGAATGTGCTCCGTCACCCAGAAAGCACTGTCCACTCATGAAGGATCACTCTCTACTGGGCTCAGAGAGTCTCCAGGCAGAAAAAATGTCTTATTCATCTTTGTGTCTCCAGCGTCTGGCATTGGCAAATGTCTCCTGGGGGATGGCTGGTGGGTGGTCCGTGAGCCAAATGAGGACAGAATGACGGAGGAGGATGAGAGGAGCGACTAACAAGTTAGGACAGTGAAAATGAACACAGGGATAGAAACAAAAATGCCACCCCTTCCTTCTTACCCTCAGTCTCCAGGGAATAACAACACTCAAATATGCCCCTCCCTTTCATTGATTAGACAGGTCATTTTAAAAAGTAACACTAGCTCCAAATAGAAAAGGGTATTATTAAAGCTTTTCCACGCCAATTTAAATAAAATATTGAACACACTCAACCTTTAAAGGGAATGGAAAATCCCTTTTTATTAACAACTCTCTAGGGTGCTTGGCTGGGCTGGCACTGCACTAAACGCTGAGATTGGGAATTAGGATATTTAGAAGCTTGGGGTAGGGCCTCGAAGGACACACTCTTCCCCTAAGTCCATGTACTTTGGTTTCTTGGTGGAATAGGCTCTCAGGAGGCAGAGAGAGCAGGGATGGCAATTGGGCATTGTCAAGCCAAGGGAAGACATGGCCCTTCATGCTGAGTAGCCTCCAGGCCTGGAAATTCACAGTAGAATCTTTCTCCCCCATCTCTGTTCAGTTCTGCTCCATGCACATACCCTACATTACCACCAGCCCATGCTCACAACAGAAACACAGCTTCTTAGAAGATGAAACAAGCAGCTACTTCTCACCACAAACTAGCCCTCCCACTACAACCCCAGATGCATTTTCTGATATGCCTGCCTCCCATTATATCCCTGGGCCTAAACTATAATGGAATAATTGGAATAAGATATAAAGGAGAACTTCCCACCCAGAAAAGCATGAGGAATCAGAGGGTGGTGATTTTCAGACATAAAAGAACACTCCCACGATGTTCCCCTTGCCCTCTGAGCACGGGGCAAAATGGCAAGCCAGCATCCCACACACATACACAGATCTCTCCCTTGCCCTTTCCCTCCCTCCCCACTCAATGTTAGATCTTGCTCCCAAGGACAGAAGGTCGACAAGGGTTCTCTGGATAGTCCCTGGGACTAGCTCTAACACACACAGACCCTGACCCTCCCCTCACTCTTAAGGGTACAGCACAGGGAGGCAGGAGCCAATGGGACCTTCTTAGACCACTTCACAGCCTTGAAAACTCTATGGAGCAGTTCTACTCTGCACACAAGGGGTCACCAAGGGTCGGAATTAACTCGGCAGCAATAAACAACAACAACCCTCACTCCAGAGCTACATGACATCTGCTAAGCTCTTTTCAACTTGAAACCTTGATTCTTGCTTTGTAAATATTAAGCATAGACACAAAAAGAAACAATCTTTGATGGTTACTAGGGAGGGGAGGGGTGGAAGAGAAAAACACTACATAGACAATAGATAAGTGGTAACTTTGGTGAAGGGTAAGACAGTACACAATACTGGGGAAGCCAGCACAGCTTGACCAAGGCAAGGTCATGAAAGCTCCATAGATATATCCAAACTCCCTGAGGGATCAAATTGCTGGGCTGAGGGCTGTGGGGACCATGGTCTCGGGGAACATCTAGCTCAATTGGCATAACGTAATTTATAAAGAAAATGTTCTACATTCTACTTTGGTGAGTAGCGTCTGGGGTCTTAAAAGCTTGTGAGCGGTTATCTAAGATACTCCACTGGTCTCACCCCATCTGGAGCAAAGAAGAATAGAGAAAACCAAAGACACAAGGACATAAGGGAAAGATTAGTCCAAAGGACTAATGGACCACAACCTCCACCAGACTGAGTCCAGCACCACTAGATGGTGCCCGGCTACCACCACTGACTGCTCTGACGGGGATCACGCACGATACAGGGTCCCAGACAGAGCTGGAGAAAAATGTAGAACAAAATTATAACTCACAAAAAAAGACCAGACTTACTGGTCTGACAGAGACTGGAGAAACCCCGAGAGTATGGCCTCCAGACACCCTTACAGCTCAGTAATGAAGTCACTCTGGAGGTTTACCTTTAGCCAAACAAAGATTAGACAGTCCCATAAAACAAAACGGGACTAAACAGGCACACCAGCCCAGGGTCAAGGAAGAGAAGGCAGGAGGGGACAGGAAAGCTGGTAATGGGGAACCCAAGGTTGAGAAGGGGAGAGTGTTGACATGTCTTGGGATTGGCAACCAATGTCATAAAACAATACGTGTTATTAATTGTTTAATGAGAAACTAGTTTGCTCTGTAAACCTTCATCTAAAGTATGATAAAAAAAAATTTAAAAACAGCAACAACAAAAATGTTAAGTACAGTAGAACCCAATTTGGACCAGGCAACATTACATTCTGTTGTACATAACATCACCATGAGTCAGAGTTGACTCGACAGCAGCTAACAAGAAGAAGGGAAGATACAGAAAATGTATGAGTCACTGTCCAAGTAGAGTTTCCCAAATGCTTTCATACAAATACAAAGTGAACACATGTCAAAGATTTATTTAACTCATTAATGAGGGATGGTTCAAAGAAGGATCTGAAGAACAGAGGTTTATATAACCAGGAAAGGCATGCAGAAATAAATTTCTTAAGTTGAGACAAAACTGGTTAACGTCCTACAGGGCAATAAAACCATGAACATTTGAGTTTCTACAAAACAAATCATTTGCATCTCTGCTGGGCAAAAATCACTTGCAACTTATCAATCTATAAGTTAACATCTAACTTCATAAAGTCTGGAGCCTAATCAATGATACCTAGAAAGCCAAATAAAAGTACGTTCCCTTAGAGAATGAAATAATCTTGGGTGAACCCGTTAGGCTATCATATGATATTGCCAGGAGTGACTAGGACGTCCTCATAGAAAGCAGCTGGGTGAGGTGGTGATGGTGGCAACCAGAGTATAAGACACTAAGGAGGGAATTGGGGGAGGGGTTACACAGATGCAGCAAGTAGAAAGCACCCATGTGAAAACCTGGCAGCCACAGTAAAAAGAAGAAACACAGACACTCCAGAGGGCATCTGAGTTGGGTGAAGGTTTTTGGAGCAGGGCCAACTTGGGTCTGTTTGAGACAGGAGACAGAGGCCTGGCTAACCATGGGGCAGGGAGGGTGTAGACTGGCACCACCACGGCAGGGCTCTCTCCTGGGGTGAGTGCGGGTGGGGGTGGGGGAGAGGGGCTGCAGCTGCCCAAGGCTGGAGGGGTGTTCCCAGGGGGCAGCCCGCGGGTGGAGCGGCCCTGCCCCCATTGCAGGTGCGCCTTTGATGTGGCGCAGGCTGCAGGGCAGAGGAAACCCGAGCTTCCCAGCGCGGCCTGCTCCATCAGTGCCACCCAGTTTTCAGTGAGGCTGCAGTAAGACGTTAACCGTGTGGGCCTGTGGCAGGGCAATCGCTTCGCGGACACAGTGGCTGGCAGGAAATCAAGGCACAGCGTTTCAGCCTGAGATGAAAGGAGTTTTCACGCAGACTCCTATTAACGCGCCCACACTCCATTCTCTACTCTCTAGGGCGGGGTCCTCAGGGTGGGGAGGAGGGTTATCGACTTTTCTAACTTTCTTCTCCATTTCCTCACTTCCCTCAGGGAAGAACGGGCAGTGGCAGTGCCGGTGCCTATAAGAAGAGGGGCTGGGGGCTAAGGGAAGGGTCTGGATTATCGCTGCGGGTTTCTATTACCCAAGCTGCCCCTGTGTGAGGAGGGAGAGCTCCGTGAACTCATGAGGTAGAAACATCCAGAGGACACAGTGTGTTCCCTCAAGCTTTGCATATCGCACGCTGCCCCACTGCGGTATTTAAAGATTTCCTGCCTTCATTCCCGTTTGTATGAGGGGGTGGAGGCCAGACGGAGAGAGAATTCCAGAGAACGCTGCTCCTCGGCTGCCCCACGAGGACCCTGTGTGTGTCTGTCCCCTGCTCTGTTCATTAATGAGCACAGCGTTTTAGCCCGAAATGAAAGGGTGTTTGTACCCAGACTCCTATTAACGCACCCACACTCCATTCTCCGCTTTCTAGGTAGGGGTCCTTACTGTGGGGAGGGGGGTTATTAAGTGACTCATTAAGTGACCTTGACACTCCGCAGGGGTTCAGGACCCCTCCTCCTCACCCCACCCTGAAAACACAAAATCCAGGTGAATTTTTGGAGAGCATGCCCCATTCATGCTCTGAAAGAGAGATACAGGGAGAAGAAAACTGGGACGCTTTTTGCCTTCAGCGACAACTCAACATACATTTACTGAGTGAGGCCTCAGAGCCAGGCATTGGGCTAGGCAAAGGGACACAAAGATGAACGGGACTCTATCCCTGCCCAGGAGATGGAGCTCACAGCGGGAGACCCTCACAAAGTGATGCGGTAGAGGCTGTACCTCAGGCTGAGGGCAAGGGCAGGAAGGGGAGTCCCAGGGGTTCTCTCCTTGGCTGTCCCTGAGACCCATTTAGGGAGCCCTAAAAATATACCGATGCACAGGCCCCACCCTGGACCAATTGAATCACTCTCTGACAGTGGGGCCTGGGCTTCGGTATTTTTAAAAGCCCCCCAGGTGACTCTAATGCGCTGCCAGGGATGAGAAAGACTGTTAAACGACACATCCCCTTTCAAAATGGACATGACATAGGAAAACAGGGGTTATCCCCTCAACAAAGAACCAGGACCCCAGGGAAGTGCTACAAGCTTTAATTTGTGAAGCAGTGGCAGTAAGTACGTGGGGACAGTAAGATCCCCTAATCTCCCAAACCATCACTCTTAGTCAATGCTAGGACAACCCAGAGTGAGAAGTGTATGGCTCAGGCTCCTTGCCCTGTGACCTTGACCTTGACCTTGTGGCTGGAGAAGACCAAGAGGATGAGGTTTTACTGACCTGGAACCTAGAAATGCCCCACTCCTCTCTCTGAAACTCCTTCTGAGTCCTGTTCTTACCTTTCCTAAACATCCTAGAGTGCCAGAGGGGTGAGAAGGGACAGCACCCCAACTGAGTGCCCTTGATGCGTAGGGAAGGGAGAGGCTGGTGCTGATGGGTGGTGCACACATTCTGGATGGGGCTCTTCAAGCCCACCCTCAAACAGGAGAGGACAGGGCTTACCCTGGAGGAATGGGCCAGTAACCGAGGGTGGACAGCTCTTTTGAGTGTGGGATTGGGAAGGTCCAAAGGAGGATAGGGAACCCCAGAACTCAGGGCAGAGCCTGGCACCCCACTGTCCCCCAAGATACTCAGCAAAAGGTATGGTATGACAGAACAGAGCATGGAATTTGGAGTTAGAAGACAAGAGTTGGAAACTGCCTCTTATTAGATGTGTGGCCTCAGAGAAGTTCTTTCTAGACAGTTTCTTCATCTCTAAAATGGATATAACAGTACCAAACGCAGACTTGTTGTAAGAATTAAATCAGATAATGTCCATAAGGCAATTAAACGAGCATCTGGCATGCAGTAAGTGCTCAGTAAAAGGAAGTTGCTAGGAGAAGTAAGCGAAATGAGGATGTGAATGTTCTTTGACAACAGTAAAGTACTCCATTTAAAAATGGGGTTTGTCACTTTGAGAGACAGAGTAGCAGGGGTAGGGGTCTGGGGACCATGCTTTCAGGGGACATCTAGGTCAACTGGCATAACAAAGCTTATTAAGAAAATGTTCTGCATCCTACTTTGGTGAGTGGCACCTGGGGTCTTAAAAGCTTGTAAGCGGCCATTGAAGACGCATCAATTGGTCTCAACCACCTGGAGTAAAGGAGAACGAAGAACACCAAAGACACAAGGAAAGTATTAGCCCAAGAGACAGAAAGGGCCACATAAACCAGAGACTTCATCAGCCTGAGACCAGAAGAACTAGATGGTACCTGGCTACCACCAATGACCGTCCTGACCAGGAACACAGCAGAGAGTCCCTCATGGAGCAGGAGAAAGGTAGGGCGCAGAACTCAAATTCTAGTAAAAAGACCAGACTTAATGGTCTGACTGAGACTGGAGGAACCCCGGAAAGCATGGCCCCTGGATTCTCTATCAGCCCAGAAATAAAACAATTTCCGAGGCCAACTCTTCAGACAGGGATTGGACTGGACTGTGGGATATAAAGTGATACCTGTGAGGAGTGTGTCTCTTAGCTCAAGTAGACACAAGAGACTAAATGGGCAGCTTCTGTCCGGAGGTGAAATGGGAAGGCAGAGAGGGTTAGGAGCTGGTTGAATGGACATGGGGAATCAGGAGTGGAAAGGAAGAGTGTACCGTCACAATATGGGGAGAGAAATTAGAGTTGCATAACAATGTATGTATAAATTTTTATATGGGATACTAACTTGAAATGTAAACTTAATTTAAACTACAACAAAAAAAATTTTTTTTTAAAAAAGGGGTTCATCAATATCATTGGGAGAATTGTGTCCCCAAAAAAGATATGAGGTCCTAACTCCTGCTACCCATGAATATAACCTTCTTTGGAAATAGGGTCTTTGAGGATGTTATTAGTTAACATGAGGTCATACTCAAGTAGGGTGGGCCCTAATCCAGTATGGCTGGTATCCTTATAAAAACAAGAGAAGAGACACAAACACAGAGGGAAGATGGCCATGTGTAGATGGAGGCAGAGATTGGAGTGATGTACCACAAGCCAAGGAAGGCCAGGAACCACCAGAAGCTAGGAAGAGGCAAAGAAGGATCTTCCCCTAGAGCCTTCAGAGAGATCATGGCCCTGCCCACACCTTGATTTCAGAGTTCTAACCTCCAGAGCCATGAAGACAATAAATTTCTGTTGTTTTAAGCCACCCAGCTTGTGGTACTTTGTTACTGAAGCCCTAGAATCATATCTTTTAGCCCAGAACAGGCAAAGGTGATTACCTGGGACCATAAGGAGTCTCATTCCTAGGGATATATCCCTGAGGTGTGGCAGACAGCGGCATGGGCAAGTCCAGGAGCTCAGCACACTGTAGTGGGGCCAACCTTCCTCTTGCCTCTCCCAGGGTCTATTAGCTCCTTGAAAGCAAGAGCCATGCTTTACGCATCCCTGTCTCTCCAGCATCCAGCAGAGCCCAGGTACATGGTAGGTACTCAAGTCAATATTTGTAAAATAAATTGAATAGACAGTGTGTACTGGACATTAGGAGCCCTCGTGGTGCAGTGGTTAAGAGCTTGGGCTGCTAACCAAAAGGTCAGCAGTTTGAATCCACTAGCCGCTCCTTGAAAACCCCACGGGGCAGTTCTACTCTGTCCCATAGGGTTGCTATGAGTCAGAATCAACTCGATGGCAATGAATATCGGACATTAAGGAGGCCTGGTGGCACAACGGTTAAGCGCTCAGCTGCTATCCGAAAGGTTAGTTCAAACCCACCCAGCAGCTCTGTGGGAGAAAGGCCTGGTGATCTGCTCCCGTAAAGATTACAGCTAGAAAACCGTGTGGGGCAGTTCTAGTCTGTCCCATGAGGTCGCTGTGTATTGAAATTGACTCGATGGCACACAACAGCAACAACATTGGACATTAGATCAGCCGGAGCTGGAACTGGAGATGCTGATAGGGCAGGCCAGGAGACTGAGTCTGCAGACAAGAACTCCCATCTGGAGTCCCAGATTGAGAGCTGTTACAGCCCAGAAGTCTGAGCGGGCACAGTGAACAGGTAACATCACAGCCCGCCCTGACCACAGGCACCAATGCCAGCTTCTGGGCCTCTCTTCTTGGTCTCTCTGTTCGACTCTGGCTGCTGAACGTGAACGCACACTGTGTGTTGGGGGCTGCAGGAATCCTGACACAGAGATGCTGTGATTTCCTCACATCCCAACTTCCTATCCTGACTGAGGCCATGCATCTCTGGTTTCCCACCTCTCACTCTGAAATGTGAATGTTCTCACCAGATAGGGAGAACACTAGGAGCTCACCACTTGTCTCCTCAAAACCCTGAAAACAGCAGGCCTTCCCACACCAGGAGGAGCCCATCTTCCATCAAGGTCCATCGGCACTCAGTGACAAGGAGGAGCTCAGCCATGAAGCCAAATTCACAGTCCAGCAGGGCCAAAATTCCAGAACCACTGTAGCCCCCACGTCCCATCTCCTTCTGCTTGCACTAGGTGTTATTCAAGATCCTCCCAAGGCCAGATTCTCCAGTTCACAGCCAACATTTTCACACACAATGTGAACACTTTATAAGGTTTTGAATTTAGAAGCAGACAGCATTTTGAAGCAGTTCCTTCACAACAGTCCCAAACAGGAGAAACATCCAGTTTACTCGATGCCCCAAAGGATGGATCATCAAGGTACACAACCACCAGCAATCCAAACCCCAGCCTCCCATCCACTGACCTTCACACCCTCATGAAGGGCACCAGGTTGTATTGACCCATGAAACAGGTCTCTACACAAATAAAATAATCTGAGACTTGCCGTGACTGAGTTCCATGTCCACCTGTGCTGTGTACTTTGTAGATGGAGCCTTTCCAAACCTCCTAACTAGCCTCACCAGCCCAAACCTCTAAAACAAATATGGGAGTTTGAATGGTGCTGAAATTCTGAGCAGCGCAGCCATGTGGCTGTCCTTGAAGACACGTGAGTCCCTCGAAGGCAGGAGCAGAGGCCTCATTCACACAGACAATCCATCCCAGGATCCACCCTCCCGTGGACAGGCCCAAAGGCCATTCTTGACCACAGAGAAGGCAGGAGAGGGGATACTTAGAAAGCCCCTCTAATGGAGCTGCTGAGCCCCTTCCTCTCTCAAGCTGCCACCTCATCCCCAGCCCAGGCTGCGTTACACAGCTGGAAGGGAACAGAGAGAGACAATGAGGTAGACTGTGACCTGGGCTACTTACTTAACTACCAGAGTCTTGGTCCCCCCATTCATAAGATGAGGGAACATCTCTGGGAATGGTCCCCTGGGGATCAGGGAAGATGTGTTAGAGGGCAGAGGGCTTGACACATGCAGTGGCCAAGACACGGTGATCCAGGTCCAACCTCCTCGTTGTACCAATGAGGAAGCTCAGGGTCATGTGGGCTTAGTGTAGAGGACTCTGGGTTATCCAGAGTTCATCCTGAGCCCTGATTTACCCAGATGCTCCTGTGCATATGGGAAGATACAAGATGGAGACTGGAGTTTTACCCAAGAGCTGGGGGAATCTTGAAATCAGACCCAGCTGGGAGATGGGGCCTCCATAGACTGGGAGGCTGTTCCTTAGGCCTCTGTGAAATGACTCCTCTGCCCCAACACACACACACACACACACACACACACACACACACACAGACACACATACACACACACACACACAGACACACAGAGCCCGTAACTCAAGGTTAAAGCTTTCATCCTGGAGGCTCAGAAAGAGTTCCCAGGACAGGTTCCTGACAGATGTAGGCCTCAGAGTGGTCACTAGGGGGCTCGGGAAGAAACTCAGTGAGGCCACAGGAGAAGAACAACCTGGGAATGAGTACAAGGCTGCTGAGAGAGAGAGGAGGCCGTGGCTGAGAGGAGGCGATGGCTGAGAAAGCAGTGTTGACAAAGAATACTGAATATACCATGGACTACACACAAATCAGTCTTAGAAGAAATACAACCAGAATGCTCCTTAGAAAGGAGGATGATGCGACTCCGGCTTGCTTGCCTTGGACCCATCATCAGGAAAGACCAATCGCTCGAAAAGGACATCATGTTTGGTAAAGTAGGGGGTCAACAAAAATGAAGGAAACCCTCCATGAGGCAGATTGACATGACAGTCACAACAACGGACTCACACACTAATGATCATAAAGATGACATGTGATCGAGTAACATTTCATTCTATTGTACGGAAGGTCACCATGAGTCGGTGCCAACTCACGACAACTAACAACAACAACATGGGGAAGGGGAAGGTGGCTTCCCACAAAATCTTCCCCATCTCCTCCTCCAAGACACAGAATGATACAAAAGGAACCCCCCCTGCGCCTCCCAGCAGTGACAGCGCTTCTGAGCAGACCCCACAGAAAAACACTGCAGACCCGAAATGCTTTGACCCCTAGTTTCCAAGCTCCCCTCCATCACCAAATGCATCACTTTGGTTCTGTCTGGCACCCCAGTTACAGGAGCCTGCAGGCGGGCTTTCAGCTACTGGGAGAGGCCTGTTGTCAGGTGGAAAGAACACTCACTTTGGGTTCACTCTGGCATGGGTTCAAATCCTGCCTCTACCTTTACATAGCTGTGTGATGTTAGGCAAGTTTCTTAACCTCTCTGAAATCTTTTCCCCATGTGTAAATTGGGGGATAATCCCTCCCTGGTAGGCCTTTTTTGAGGATTCAAATTAGACACTCGCACACAGTAGGCCCTCATACATAGTCCTTGTTATTTGAGAATATAAAGCAGAGCCCCACTAGTATAGATCCCTGGGCTGGGGGCATTCATCCACCCCATAGGGCTACTTATGCCTCCTTTCCTCCAACAGAGCCCGTGGGTGAGGCCACAGAACTGCCAGGAGGAGGCGTAATTCACAGTGGAGGGAGGTTTCCCAAGCATGCAACGTGGGGAGGGGAGGGGAAAGCCACAGCCACCCTCCAACCTTTCCCTGCCCACCCAGGCCCCAGGCCTGTGCAGAGCCCTCCTCTCTGGTTCTGTCCTCTCAAGGAGAGGAGTTTCTGAAGTGGAAAGGGCTTCAGACATTTAGCCCAGTGTGACACTCTCTGAGCAATCCACTCTCTCAGCAGGACCAGGCTGTGAAGTGTAATTAAAGCCACGGGTTAATTAGGAACAGCAGCCATCTTGCCAAAAGCAGCACCTCACCCCCTCTCATTGTGCATCCACAGCCATTTGTCTCAGAGACCCAGGACTGAAGGGGCCATAAGGGGGCCCACACCACCTCCCACACTTCCTCTTCCTTCTCCACCCCTCAACCCCAATCCTAAAGACCTCCAGCAAAGTCATGCCAGAGTTCCCTCCAATCAGCTTTGAATATCTTTTGCAATTCATTTCAGGAGGTTTTTCCTGTAGTTTAACTTGCATCCCTCCCTCTAAAGATTGATGGAGGGAGTGGGGATAACTGAGATGGATGTGAGTTAGGGCTTCAGGGAGAAGGGGGCCCTGAGAGGTGTCCCTGGAGAAGGGCAAAGCCTTGAGCTCCCCAACCATGGGGAGAAGATGGTGGAAAGACTGGTTTCAATGAAGAATCCTGCAAGACAGAGCCAGAGGTGCAGGGAGTGTGAGGGATGAAGGGAAAGAGGGAAGGCAAAAGTCCGTTGGTCAGGTGGGGGAGAGCTGGGAGGCAGCGACCCACATGGGTTGGAAGCCCATAACTTACTAGTTACCTGATAACTCCATGTCTCGGTCGCCCCGCCTGAAAAATAGGAGTAATAAAATTGCACCTACTCTAAGGGCTTTTACGAGCTAAAACATTCAGCTTTTAAAATGGCCTGGCACACCATAAACTCTCAGTAAACTCTAGGAAATCCTCATAACACCTCCACCGCCGTCCGCCCATTGCTCAGACCTGGGGCTCCTTCCTTCCCCATCTCTCTTATTTTTCTCCACACCAGTGGCATCAGCGCGGTCCTGGCCCTCAGCCCCACCTGGGCCCAGTCTGTGACCCACCCCCACCCCACCTTCCACACAGGCCTCCCTCTTCCCCACCAGTCCTTCCTGTTTGTTTGGAAATCTGGGTCCAAGGCACTTTTTCTAACAATCTGCTTTACAAAAAGGACCTTACTGAATTCAACTCCCACAATAATGTTCTGAAGTAGCTGTTATGGCCATTTTACAGATGAGGAAACTGAGCCTCAGGGAGAAGAAGTAATTTGCCCAAAGTTACCTTACAAGTAAATGGCAGAGTCAGCATTCAAACCCAGGTCTGTGTGGCTCCAGGCTTTTCCTACCACTCCAGGCTGCCTTGCAAACCAGGCTCCTCAGAGAGCATGAGGATCAGAGGCCTCCAGCATCTAGCACTCCCCCTCCCTGCCCCCAGCATAGCTGGATTCATGCCCCCCACTGCTGCCTGTTCAGCCCCTAGAAGCACACACTTCATCTCCACTTACACACTCACTCCACCTCAAATTCCCTCCCACCCTGGAGTCACACAGGACAGAACAAAAGACTTTAGAAATGAAAGAAATTCGGGGAGAAATTTGAGAGGAGCTGGAGGGGGCAAAGGATGCTGAAAGGGGGTGAAGGTGGTATCTGCAGATCTGGGGGACTGCAAATGGTGGGCCCCACAGTCTCTCTCTCCAGCTTGGCTTCAGTCTTCTCCTTCAGGGTGTGAAGGAAATTCCTTTACAAGAAGGGAAGAGTGAGAGCAGCTTCAGGAAGAGGAGGCCCAAGCCGAAGTCTGGTGTAAAGATTGCAAAAGCTTCAGCTGCTCTGAATGAGTTCAAGCCACCTGGCCCAGACACACATCCCAGGGAACTGGGGGAACATGCAAATGAAGCTTGGGAACAGCTGTGGGGACCTCAGAGGAATCCTGAAAGGATTCTGGCAAGCACTAGGGGGACTGGGGGCCTCAGACAGGCCACACAGTCCTCACTTCCAGAAAGGGGTCTGAGGTGGTGTTTGCATACCGCAGAGTGCTCCTTGATTTGCAAATCTGATGTACTCCTGAAGAGACTATAAACGCTGGTTGGTGGGCACTTGGAAAAGGCAATTGCAATCATGAGAAGACAGCATGTGTTGGGCAATAAAGTCCTGTCAGGCAAAGCTCATCTCCTCTGTTGACAGGGTCACAGGCTAGCAGACAAGGGAAACGGGGTTTGCTGTGTGGCTGGTTTTGAACAAAACATCTGACAAGCTCTTCATGAAATTCTTGTGTACGCGCTAGAGAAAGGAAGCTAGAAGGTAGAAGAATTAGAGGAATGTGTAGCTGGTTGCACAATCGTACCCCAAGGGTACTGGCCAATGGATCAAAGCTCCTTGGAGGGAAATTTCCAGGCTCCTGCCACAGGGGTATGACCTCATACCACTCTGCGTTTTGTTAATTCCTTAAATCAATATACACGAAGCATCTGAAGCTGGTACAGACAGTAGATATACCGGATGACAGAGACAGGATCCAAAATACCTTAGTCAGCTGGAGAGATGGACTGAACTTAAATGAGATGAAATGAGTTACGGAAAAATGTGGAGTCCCAAACATTAGACCACAAAACTAGAGTACAAAGGCTTAGTTGGGAAGATAGGGCTTAGTAACAGCTAGTGTTAAAAAGAACTGGGGGTGCTGGCTGGCTGTAAGTGCAATAAAAGTCAGCAGTGCTCTATGGCTGCCAAAAATAGCCAGGTTAGAACTGAGGCCCAGTTAACAGAAGGTGTGGTACCTGGGCTAATGAGGATGTGCTCATCAGGCTTCACCTGGAGGGCCAGATTTGGTCCTGGTGACCTGATTTTAAGACAAACGAGAGGACTTTCAGAGTCTTGTGACCAGAGGCGAAGTCAGAAAAGGAATAACACAAGTAGAGAAGAGGTGAGAGGCAAACTGGCTTCAAAGATTTGAAAAGTTATGGCATGGAAGAGTGACTGGGTTTGATCGAAACAGTCACATGAGGAAGAGATGGATCCCATAGGGAGAGAAAAACAGACTTCAGAGAAACATAAGAACTTTCTATTAGACATTGTGCCCCCAAAATCAAATGGGCCACTTTGTGGGGGGATGAGCTCTCTGTCTCCGAGGAACTCAAGATGCCATCAGATGACCACTTGGGGACTTGCAGAGGTGACTCTAGCAACCTGCAGCTCCAGGGACACACTTGCATTCTTCACCTGGCTTGATACCGGCAATTAGGCTTCTTACTCATTTAAAGTTAGAGGCTGCCATGAGTTACTTTGGCCCTAAGACCTTTAATTGATGGCTTTAGGTGACGGAGTATAGACCTCATAGACCTCAGAAGATCTGGTGTGGTGAGACCCAGGTCCACTGGAGGGATGAACCCACTTGCACTCACAAGGATGGGGGTGGAGGATAAAGAGTGGGAAGGAGAGTGTCCTGGTCTCTGTTGTCAAGGGAAGGAGGGAACTGGCAGCCCAAGAGTTAACTGACCCTTAACTTGAGGGAGTCCCACGCTGATAGGTACTGTGAGGGGACAGAGAGGAGACTTGACCTAGGCCTCTCTCTGAGGGGCTCAAAGTGAGCTCATCTGGAAGACCAGTCTCTTGGAGGAGACAACTCTGATGCCAATAAGATACCTCCCAGATTGCCCCAACACTAACAATGAGCATCTGCGTGCATTATGCCACCTCAATTAATCCTCCCTTAAACTAGCATTCCCTCACCTTACAGTGAAAAAAAAAAGAGGCTCAGAGAGGGAAAGGAAAGGAACATATACAAAACCCACAACCCAAAAACAGTCAAGCTGGGTTTGAACCAAAGTCTTTCTCAGCCCCAAGCCCACGCTCATTCCAAGGTGCTACAGTGCTTCCCTGGAAAAGGGTTACATGCTGTGAATTCCAGATAAGTTTCACATGCATTCAGCAAAAGAAAGAACTGTCTAGTGTGCTCTGAGGCTGTGTCTCAAACTTGAACATGCACCAGAATGACCTAGAGGGCTTGCTAAGGCACAGGTGGCTGGGCTCCACTCTCTGAGGTGATGATTTAGCTCAAGGTTTTGGATTCCAACAAGTTGTGAGTAGTGCTGATGATGCTGGCCAGGGACCTCACTTTGAGAACCACTGCTTTAGAGAAATGAGGTGGGCATCTAGCCTCAGAGCCACAGAGGCAGAGGTACACTGCTGGGTCGATCATCTGTCTCCGGGGCCGCAGTCCCCCAACAGCATCCTGGACAGCAGGGCTGCTAGCTGGTGCTGGGACAGAAGTCTGCTTCACTGGAGCCCATCTGGTTGGGAAAATGCTCATTCTAAAGCATCCAGCCTCCTGCACTTTCCACTCTGGGGTCTGTGGTTCTCCCAGGCTGACAAGCTGCCTTCTCTTCTACAGAAAGTCCTGCTTCTTCTGTGGTTGGCCACCGGGACCCCAGGGTTTTGCCCCTCTCTAAACAGATGAGCCCCTTTCACCAGGCCTGTGTGGCTGAAATTCCCAGCCCCCTCCTGATGCTGGTTGCCGTCCACTTAGCACGTTTTAGTTGGTCCGTGTCCCCTTTAAAACTCGTGCCCAGAAATGAACACAGAATGACCAAGGAGAACACAACCTGGACCCTGCACTCTCTTACTGCCATTTAAGACGGTGTATTGAGCAACCCCATCACCCTGTGGGCTCCTCTGAAGTCTGCATAATTAAACCCCCAAGATCTTTTTTCTCAGGATCTGCTGCCAAGTCAGGTCTGCCCCCACCCCCATGCCCCTCCTGAAGTTGAGTAATTAATTTTTGCAATCTAAATGTGACTTTCCATCTGCCCCTATTACATTTTATTTTATTGGTCCAAACCTAGCATTCCAGTCTGTTGAGATCACTTTGAAGATTTATTCTGTCTTTTATAGGAGCTGCCCATCACAGCCTTGTCATCAACAAATTTGATAAGCTCGCTCACTCTAGTTCCATCCAAGTCACGGATAAAAATGTGAAGCTTCATTTTTCAGACGCTCACCTGCCACAGACTATCTTCCTTTTTGGAATCCCTAATCATACAATGATCATCCCTCATCAGATCAGCCTTCCTACAGTCTGGAAAGGTCTCAGGGCATGGCACTTCATTCCTTGGCCATTATAAACTCCAGGCTGGAATGCTCTCTATCACCCAAGTGTTCTGTCACATCATCACCTAGTTCTTGGCATGGTGAGAATCAAATCAGAAGGACAATTTTGGTGGCCATTTCTCTACCTTCTGAGTAATGACAACGTTCAGTGACGTTATAGATGCAAGGTAAGAATGTATCTGATGCTCCCTCTACTTTAAGAAATATTGGATGTCCAATCGAAGTCAGGCTGCCTCTTCCCCATCATTACTACACCATGCCTCCCTGACAGCTTTATAATCTGTACTGGGAAAGCAGCATCCAAATCCTTCTGACTGGCTGGGGATGCTGTAATAGCGATATGTCATAACTTGGACCTGCTCAGCTGCAAAGCATGGTGGGATCTTGGCAGCTGGTCAATGAGGAAGCAAGAAATGTTTTCTGGTGTGGGTTACCTGGAGAAAGGGCATGAGGACAGGCTCACAGAAATGAAACAGGAAAGGGAGCACTGATGAATAGCAGCCCACCTCTCCTGTCATTTGTCCTTTGTATGTTAGACCCGCACCTCTTCTGCCAGAGAAAGACGGAGTGTTTGTGAACAACTTGTTGACACCATGAGCCAAGAGTTACCCAAGAGGATGGAGAAAAATATAAGTATACATAGTGGGATTTAAGGGTGTAATTTCGGAAGCCAAATAGTCCGGGTTTAAGTTCCAGTTTTACTACTTAGAACTGTGTGACCTTGGGCAAATTGTTTTCTCTCTCAAGGTTTCAGTTTCTTCATCTGGAAAGTGGAGACAATAATTATACCTGCACATAAGGCACAATAGGATCAAAAGAGACAATAGATAAAAAAAAGTTTAGCAGGCTGTCTGGTATATAGCAACAGCTCAATGAATATTAGCTGTTATTATCGAACCATAGCTTAAAGCTAGTGCTGCTAATTCAGGGACTGGAGGTATGAAGGAAGAAAGGGCTAACAAGGTGGAAAAAGAAACCAAGGATACCTGAGGATGCTTCAGGTAGCGGCAGGAAAGACTGAGTGTTAACCTCAATTTGTGGAACTAACCTGGAGTGGGGCTAGAAACAAGGCTAGGTCAAGGGAGCCAGCCTGAAGCCTCAGAAAAGTCCAGTGAAAATAGTTTGTTTTTCATCTCTGAATACAAGAACTTTTTATTGCTGTAGGAAATCTGTCAAAACTGACCTAAACAGTCCATATTAAAAATAAGCACAAATATTCCACTTCTGTAAATCTGTTCTGAGGAAATGATCATCAATAGGCATAAAGATTTATGTATAAGGATGTTCACTGCAGCATTATTTATAAGAGTGAAAAATTGTTTACAGTCTAAATATCCAACCACAGGGCATTCGTTAAATAAATCATGGCACATCCATACGATGAAATACCAAGCCACCATTAAAACAGCCCATTTCAGAAGAATACTTAAGACATGGGGAAATTATCACAATATGCTGTTAAATGAAAAAGCTGGTTATAAAACGGCAGTCATTATGATCAGCTTTGTTACATACATACCTAGAAGGAAATAGGCAAAAATATTAAATGAATATGCATTGCTTTTACAAATGCTTTTTAAGAAAAAAAAATGTCCAAAGGAAGTTGCACTAGAAAAGAGCCCCCACAATCAGCTTATAATAGAAAGCCATTAAATTCAGAACATAGGAACACAAACAGTAGCTATGATCCAAATGCCAGGAGCTTAGCTGGTATCGATTAGAGAGGACCTAGCTGTTTGGAAGCGCTGAGGGCTAAGGGATCCTACACGCTATTGGCATGAGGCCAGGTGAAGCCTAGGAAAGTTAGATTTAGGTCAGTGGCTCTCAAGCTTGGCTGCATATTAGAAGCTCCGGAAGCATCCAAAAAAAAAACCAATGCCCAGGCTCCACCCTCAGGGATTCTGACTTAATTAAGGTCTAGGATAGGGACAGTCATTTACATTTTTTAAAAGCTCCCCAGATGATTCTAATAGAAATCAGTGAACTGTTAGCTGGGCTGAGCGACTGTTAGCTGTAAGCAGTGGACACTTGAGGCTGCTCACGCTGGTGCACAGTCAGCCTTTTTCTCTAAACTGGGCCCAGCGTGTCAAGGAAGACTCACTCGGAAAGCTGGAGAGATGCTGAAAGGGAGCAGGTGCCCCAAGGCACCTGATCTATGCAGGAACATGTCCCTTCAGCCCTTGGGGGACATTAACAAGAATGAGACCTTGCCTGTTTTGGAGGCCCCTAGCTTTTCCCACAAGGCCACTGCTCTCCACTTGATCTGACGCCTGATGGGGCCCAGGTACCAGCTGACTCCATAAAACAAAAGTACACGTGGCTCTACAAAGAGAGAAGGGGAAAAAAACAGGATCCTGGGAAATCTACAGGAGCCTGACAAGGCCTAAGCCAGAGACAGTAGGACTTTCCTCTTGGGTCTTGCTTTTGGGCAGAAATACATGCAGACTGACAATGCAATGTGTGAACCTTAAAAGCAGTCTCCTCTGGGTGGGCGAGGCCTCTCGGAGGGCTCCTGGTTTCCCCCAGGCGCCTTGAGGAAGGAGAAGCAGCAAGAACAGCTCTGCCAGAAACAAAAGTTTGTATTAAATGATAAGATCTCGCCCAGCTTCTCACTACAGATAGAGTTACTCAAGGCTCTGAAAGAAAGGAAAGAAGAGGTCTGGGTCTGGTGCTGTGCGCACTGGAGCCATCCATCCCTGAATAATTAAGAGCCAACTGCAGCTCTTTTGTAATCCTCAGAGTGGGGCTCCTGGGAAGCCTTCGGGACAATGACTAGGGCAGTAGGGGTGAGCTTTGACTTGGGGAGACCAGTGGGGCTGGCAAGGAGGGATGGGTCTAAACTGCTACCTCACAGGCCATTTCCCTGAAGCTGCCTCCCTGTGGGCGCCTCACATCAGCTCTGGAGGAGGAACAGTGCTACAGACAATCCAAAAGGCTGGATGATCAAACCACAGAGCACAGCTTTGCAGTGTGTTACATTATGTTTATGTGAGGACGTTTGTTTATACGTGTATTAAAAAAAAAAAAGTTCCATTGCCATCAAGTCAACTCCAATTTATGGCAGCCTCACGTGTGTCAGAGTAGAACCTGTGCTCCATAGGGTTTTCAATAGCTGTTCTTTCAGAAGTAGATCACCAGCTCTTTCTTCCGAGGCACCTCTGGATAGACTCAAACCTCCAATCTTTAGGTTAGCGGCTGAGTGTGTTAACCATCTGTGCCACCACACACGTATACCTAATTATACAGCAGACTGACCTTCCAAACGATGTTCAGTTCAGGCTGCGGCTAAAAGGAGATTGATCGCACTCTCTGAAGGTGAAGTGACTGGCGGTCAGGCAGGGCTACAACAGCAATTGATGACTGGATAGTAACTGGAAACTAGTCTGAGACTAGAGATTCACCACAAGTAATCACAAAAGGTGAATGAACCACTCTTGGAAAATCAAGGGTGACTATAATCTCCATTCAAAACCACTGAGCCCGAGGGCCAGCAAGGGCAGTAAGGTACATCAGGCCACCTCGTTTTTTCAGAGCAGGAATCTGATGGCTTCGCAGAAGCGCCTCAAGTAGGGAAGCCTCCCTCGTTTCTAACCCAGCCTCCTCCCTTGGCAATGGAAAACTATCTCCTCTAATTTGATCCTCAGGGGATGGGCAGAACAGATGGCTACCAACTACCCTCAAATAACAACCCTTCCCATCATAGAAGATGCTGGCCAAAGACCTTCTTGGTTCAAATGCAAAGATATTCTGATGATATTGACAATGCTTCAAAATCAGACGAGTTCCAGGTGCAAGTCTGATTAAGTGGTCCTTATTAAATGCAGATCGATGAGGGCAGCGTCATGGCGGGACTCAGCACACACAGCCTTGCTTTTAAAGGCTTTCATTTACTTAGGGAAAGCCCAATGGAATCCTTGTCCTCCTGTTTCAAGTCAGAGAATGGAGGATAAGCAGGCTGACTGTCGGGAAGTTGTGCGCAAAGTCAAATTCTCCAAAGCCCAGGCTCCACCCCAGGGGTCCCTCCTCCTGCTTTCCCCACCATGCCCAATAGCAAATCGGACAGGAACCATCCTTTTTTTCCACTCTGAATGTAATGATTTCTCATTGGTGATTGGTGTCAGGATTAAAGAGTGCATTCTGCAAGGTTTGGTCTCATGTCTCATGCTCACTAAAGCAAAACAGTGAAAGTGAAAGGAGGCAAAGCTACAGAATATTCAGCAACCCCCCACCTCTCCCTTTCAGAACTCTGCAGCCAACTGGAGGTCTCCCTGTCACTTTCTAGCATTTCAGCCAGTTATAAGGTAAATTCCTTCAGAAAGTGTTGGAGAAGATTCTTCCATCCAAAATGGGGGATGGCATGCACAGAGGTCTCTCTCCAGATTACCTATCAGAGAGCCGTCTACTCAGATAAAGCAGATGTCATCAAACAAAAATTAGAGAGAGGTTCACCAAAGTATATAACTACGCCAATGAAAAATCCAGGTGTTGCCCACACAAGCTGTAAAATGAAATTCCATCAGTCAAGACACTTGCTTTTGCTTTAGTTAGTTAAGCTTTTGTCATACATTTAAGACCAAGTCAATTAAGTACTTAGTGGTAGCTAATTCAAATGCCAAAACATCTGAATGTAAAGAAAACTCAGACATTAGAGGTAATTATTTTCATCTCACACAACAACAACAAAAGTATCAGCAAATGAAGACAGGCATTTAGTGACCAAGGTGACTGGATGAGGCAAAGGATGGAACCCAGACTCACTGGGGTTCAGACCCTGGAGTAGAAATAACAAACACTCCCTCCCAGTTGTTCTCATCCACAGACCCCCAGGTGCCTTGCTTTACCTCTGTCTACACCACAGGAGGAGCCCCGGTGGCACAGTGGTTAAGAAGAGCTTGGATACTAATCAAAAGGTCAACAGTTTGAATCCACCAGCTGCTCCTTGGAAACCCTATGGGGCAGTTCTACTCTGTCCTATAGGGTCGCTATGAGTTGCACTCGATGGGCACCTAACAACAACAACATCACAGGAACAGGGTGGGTGATCAGCCTCACTTGATTAGTGAGGAATGTGAGACACAGAGGACTTGGAGGTGCGGGAACAGCTAAGGTTGTAAAATCCTAGCACTCTCAGCCCTCCCCCAAATCCTGTACCCCAAATCCTTTGGATAACTCCACACTAGCTGTTAGGTGATCCAGACAAACCCACAGAAAAAAACACAGTAAATTCCATCACAGCAATCAAGGCAATGCTAATAACTGCATTCTCCTAATTACGCCAATTCGCCCCCATCCAGTGAGATCAGAGGCAAGCCAACACCTGAGGATCTTGGGGGAACATTTGGTCACTGCCGTGTGGGTGGTAGCACACCAGGGCTCAGCCCTGGGCCCTTTAAGGCAATAAAGCTAGATGAGGTACACTTCTGACTGGGGAGCTTCTCCTTTGCCCTCCATGTCTATGCTATCATTTCAATCCTCAATAAAAGTAGTTAATTGGTGGACTGTCTGGTAGTGATCTGCTACCTCGATGACTTTCCCTGGGGGATCTGGGAAGGTGACCAAGATTAAGGACAGGAGTGTCTGAATAAATGTTCAAAATAATTGGACCCAATAGCATCTTCCCAAGGATACACACCCCATCTACCAATCTTTAGCCTTGCCAGGTTGATCTTCCATAAATGTCTGTCATCCCCTAATGCCTTACTCTGGCACCCCTTCCCCTTTTTAGCCCCATACTCGGGTCCCAGTGCTTTCCAGATGATCCTTGGGATCTCCAAACCTCCAGGGTGAGTTTCCAGTCTTTTCTCATCCAACTCCTAAATAAGGCTTTGCGCTACATTAAACCAAAAAAAGAAAAAAGAAAAAAACCAAACTCACTGCCATCAAATCAATTCCGATTCAAAGTGACCCTATAGAACAGGGTAGGGTAGAACTGTCCCACAGGGTTTCCAAGGTTGTAAATCTTTACTGAAGCAGACTGCCACATCTTTCTCCTGCAGAGCAGCTGGTGAGTTCAAACCACCGACCTTTCAGTTAGCAGCCGAGTGCTTAACCACTGTGTCACGGGGCTCCTCTTTGCTACATTAGGGAAAGCAAAAGTCATAGTTGGATTTTTTTCTTTTTTGTAAAGAATGAAATTGATTTATACCTCCTTCTAGGTTCCTGGCAGGAGCAGAAGACCTGAGTTCCAGTCCTGGCTCTGCATCTAGGACCTTGCATCAATGTATGTGAAGTCCTCAGATCTGTATAAAACACAATGTCTCCCTGACCTCAAGGGACCCATCATTTCACAGAAAAATCCTAGTGGGCCCTGAGGGTGAGGATGAGCTTCCACAGGCCAGCAAGTCAGAGGCAGGACCAGGCTGGGGGATGTTCCAATTGATCCCCACAGTACAGGGAGACATGATAACTTGTACATCTGAAGTAAATGAGATCACTTCTTAGAAGCTTAATGTCTTGATTTGTAGACAGAGGGGGTCAGACTACTCAAGGGCTGCAAACTGGTTTTGTTAAGGCCTTTTTTTTTTTTTTTTTTTTTTTTGGCCAGTGTCTTAGCTATCCAGTGCTGCTACAACAGAAATACCGCAAGTGGATGGCTTTAACAAACAGAAATTTATTCTCTCACAGTTTAGGAGGCTAGAAGTCTGGATTCAGGGCGCCGGCTCCAGGCAAAGGCTTTCTCTGTCTGTTGGTTCTGGGGGAAGGTCCTTGTCATCAGTCTTCCCCTCGTCTAGGAGCTTGTCAGCACAGAGACCCTGGTTCAAAGGACATGCTCCATTCCCGGCTCTGCTTTCTTGATGGTAGGACGTCTCTCTCCTGTCTGCTCAATTCTGTCTTTTATATGTCAAAAGAGACTGATTAAAGATACAACCTTATCCTCTAGATTGAGTCCTGCCTCGTTAACATAACTGCCTCTAATCCTGCCACATCATACAGGTTAGGATTTACAACACATGGGATAATCACATCAGATCATAAAATGGTGGACAACCACACAATACTGGGAATCGTGGCCTAGCCAAGTTGACACACATTTCTGGGAGACACAATTCGATCCACAACAACCAGTTTGACTTTGAACACCCAGTTGTCCACAAGCCTGGTCACTCCTTTGACAGCCTGATCAATACATTGTTACCTGCCTGCCCTCCGCAGGCATTTGAGTTTGTGACTCACCCGACATGGACAATCTCCAAGCCCTCGTTCAGTTTTGAGCCTCAGCAAGAAGTGAATAGGCTGCCTGGGTGGCGCACATAGTTAAGTGTTGGACTATTAACTAAAGGGTTGGTGGTTTAAACTCACCCAGAGATGCCTTGGAAGTAAGGCCTGGCAATCTGCTTCCAAAGGTCACTGCCTTGAAAACCCTATGTAGGGAGCAGTTCTACTCTGCACACACAGGGTCGCCATGAGTCAGAACTGGCTTGATAGTGACCAACAACAACAACAAAGAAGTGACTAACGGTGGGGATTTCAAGGAAATCCGGAGGGGCACTCTAAGACAGGAAAATGAGGTTTCCCCAATCCTAACAGACTCACAGAGCCAGACTGGACCTCTCAGCTTCTCTGACTTTCCAGTCTAGCTCTAGGAGACGTGATAAGAGAGCCCCTCCCCTCCCTATACAGAGAGCTGGTAGGGAGGAGGGTTCTGGTTCCCCTTTTTCAGGGCAGAGTTAGTAAGCCCAGCTCTCTGTCCCACCTGAGCCATCAAGCTTTCCTCATCAGCCCATTCTTCTCCTAAGCCCAGGCCCTAGGTCATCACTTGGCACCAAGCCTTTGCTGCTGTGAATTGCCCATGCACTTTTCTGTCCAGGTTCTCTCTCCCCAGATGAACACACAACTGTCTAGGGATCAAACTGGTGAACTGAGCAGCCATTCTGAGCACAGGCTCAGCCCTGTACCTCTTCATATCTACCAGCTCCTAGCGTGGTGCCCCGCATCAGTAGGAGCTTTAGAAGTATTTTATATCCACCATGATGACTCAATGGCAACGGGTTGTCAGCCCTGCAAGAAGAAAGCTCTGGCATTGACTCCCTGGAAAGAAAGAAGACATGGAGGATGTGCCAACCCCTCCCAAACTGGAAGTCATGACTGTAGATGTACAGAAGGAAGCTGGGCCCCACCCCACCTTTCCAGCCTGGCACAGCCAGAGGTGTCCCTACCTCCGGAGCGGCCTAGCCCCCACCTCCCCAGGCTCAGAGCAGTTCTAACTGCCCTAGGAGATAAAGTAGCAAAATCTCTCTCTGCGGTATTTTATCCCTCTTCCTCCAGCGTTTGGAACCCAGATTTTCGGCAGGGTACTAGCTGGTTTCTTTCCAAGCTGCTTCTTAACCTGGCCCCCCCTCTTCTCTAGTTGTGGTGTCCAATTCTCAGGCTCAAGTTCCCCCTTTGCTTCTTCCTCAAGGTCATCTATCCCGGAGGACCAAAAAGGGTGGGGGGGGGGGCGGTAAGGAGAAAGAATGGAAGAGGACAGGCTAAAAGATGAGGGGAAACCCGGGTGAGGAGGACGAGGAGTCGACGGGCAGGGAGGGCGGTGGGGAGAGGCACCACGACAAAGCAGATAGAAGACGAAAGGGGGGGGAGGTGGCTGAGAAATGCGAAGGGCGGTGAGATTCGCTGGAGGCTGAAGGAAAGGATAGGGGTTGGGGTCAGAGAGGGTGGGATCGTGGCGGGGTCTAGATACAGGCACCCTTCCAATCCTCCAATTCCAATTCCTTGTTTCAGCCACAGAAGGGGTCGGGTAGGAACGCGCTCCGAGGGTAGAAAACCTTGCCTTGGTTCCAGCCGCTCTTGTCCCCCACCGCCGAAAGCCTGGCGGGTCACAGTGATGGGGGCAGAAGCCGGCGGTTACCTCTCCCTACGCAAACTCGGGGCCCACGCCGGCCTGGCACCGCGGGGCGGGAGGAACCAGCAGAGGCCTGGGCACGGGGGGATGGGGAAGGGGCAAGAACGGAGCTTCAGGTGGCTCTTCCTCAGGGTTTAAAGTTTGCAGCAGGCGACGAGCGGGCTCCATCCTCCCTCCGCCGCCCGCCCAGTCCCCTCAGCCTCGCCTTCGCCCTCGGCCCATCCTATCGCCACTTCCCTCTCGGCTCCCGCCCCGCACGGATCCCCGATCCCCTCTCCGGTCTCCAACCCTCCCGCTGCCCGAGCGCCCCCCGCTCCTCCCTCCGCGCTGGATCTCCCGCACGACGTGAGCAGAAAGTGAATGGGCAACCCCAACCACAAAGACAAATTACCATGAGAAAAATAAATCAGGAAATCGCCGTGCGCGTCCCGCGTTCCCGCCGCCGCACCCCTCTCGGCCCCGGCGGGAGCGCTGGGCTTCCGAGCTGCTGCAGCTGGGGCCTGGCGGGGCAGAGTTTGGGCTCCCGCAGGGCCCTTCCAGGGCAGGGTGTCCTGGAGTGGGGTCCGGGAAGAACCGGGTGGGAGCCCCGCAGGCGACGGCGGCGGCGGCGCAGGGACGGCCCCAAGAGCGCGGCTTCACACTCCAGGCGGGTCACTGGTTCCCACGCGCCTCGTTGCCTGCACTCTCTTTCGACCCCGTTGACTCGCCGGCCCTCTCAGAGCCTCCATCACCGCGCTGGTCTCAACGCCTCTGGTTCGCTCTCTCCCAACCTTTCCCTCGCCTGTCCCCTCCTCCAGGACCAGGACTCGGGTCTCTACCGCAGCTGCAGCCCAGACGCGATTACCCCGACCCAGGTGAGGGCCCCGTGCCGCCGGGCCCCGGAGCGGGCTGGCGGCGGGAACGCAGCAGCACCGAAGACGCCCAAGCTGAGGTGGCGGCAGACGGCGCGGAAGCCCGGGACCCTTCTCCTTCCGTCCGCAGCCTTTCCCCACCTGGCTCCAAGCGTCCCCGAGCCCCCACCCCTCTACCCACCCGAGTTGCTGAAGTTTGCAACTTGCAGCCTCAGCCCGCGCGAGGGAAGCTCCCCGAGCTCCCAGGACTCACCTCCTGGCGGCGGGCGCAGGTGCCCAGCTCCCGGCGGCTGGCGGCGGCTCGCGGCGGCTGGCGGCGGCTGGCGGCGGCTGGCTGCTCCCGGCGGCGAAGAGCGGCGCGAGCGAGCCAGGAGGCTGGCGGCCCGTCTGGGAATGGAGCGGCCGCCCGGAACGGCCCCCAGCCCCCGGCTCGGCGCTCCGGTGCAGTCTGGCCACGGGCCTGCGCCCGCTGCGCTCGGGTCCCTCCAGCAGCCGCTGGACGCGCGGCCGACCCGCCCGGCTCCGCAGAGCTGTGCTCTGGCACCAGCCCCCGCGCTCCAACTAGCTCCCGACCCGGCGCGCCGAAGAGCGGAGGGAGGAGAAGACCGAGGGAGTAGAAGGAGGGAGGGAGAGGCGGCGGGGGAGGAGTTGGGAATGAGGGGAGAGAAGGAAGTGGGGCGGGAGAGAAAAGGAGGAGGGGGCTGGAGCGGACCTGCCGCGGCGGGCGCGTCACCCTCCAGCCCTGAGGCGCGCAGTAAAGCGCGAGGGGGCGCCCTGCATCCCCGTGTCCGCTGGCTCTGCCGGACTCCCTCCCCTTGCTTGCCAAATGTGTGCTACCGGGAGAGTAAACAGAAGCAGCCCCCTAAACGGGGCGCTAGCGGCAAGACCTAGTCCCCCATCACCTGCCACCTTTTGCCACTTCCCCGCTTACCGCTCTCTGTAACCCCTGTCTGGAACCTGACTTCCTCCTGGGGCATCAGCACTGCCAGACCACCACAACCCTGGGGGCCTGAGGAATGTCTCCCTTCCCCCCAGGCCCCCAAATTCCCCAGCCCTATTAGCTGGGAAAAATCTTCTTGCCTGTGGGTTTGAAGAGGAAAGGGACCGGGTACAAAAACGAGGCTATAAAATACAGTGGAAGGGAGTAACGCTAGACTGCTAGCTGGACTGGAAAGACAGAACTGACTGGATTGGAGTTAACCTTACAAACTGTACGAGTACGACCTTAGGCGAACCTCTTCAAGCCTCAGTTTCCTCACCTCTAAACTGGGGTTGATAATACCTACCCTACAGAATGCCTATGAAGAACAAGCGGGGAATACAGTGAGTAAAAGTAACATCAGGAACATTGGGAGGGCGTCCAGGAGATGAGCCACCCAAGGAGGCGGCGGAGTGTTCTCGGCTGGAAGTCTAGCGTGATCACACCGAACGCGGCTGAACTGTTTACAAATTTAAGTGATCTTGTTTCGATGGCAAGAAGGCGGGAGGGAACGACGTCGGGGGCAAGCTTGAATCCTGTCTGCCCAAGCTGCGAGAGGGATGGGAAGGGAGCCCCCTGCTGAACAAAGAAGGGTATTAAAGGAAAAAGGTTACCTCAGCAAAGAAAATGAAGAGTAAAGGATAAAGACAAAGAACCTGAAAAATTAAAACCAGGGAACTATGATTCTAAGAGATAACCAAAAAGAACTTTAAAATAGAAATACATATGTTCGGATAAGGAAAACATTAAAAGACTTTCTTAAAAGTATGCCAGAAATTGAAGAAGTAGAGCCGAGTCAGGTGAAGTATTTTCCATAACAAAATTCTGGGTAAAGGAAATCCCAGGCAAAGCAGATGAATAGAGAAGTAAGAGCCCCCGAGAAGCACCCACACCCACACACCTCTGAACCAAGATGAGAAGCAGCTTGGCCAGGATGATGGGAGAGAAATTAAGGATGTGCTCTGAATCCAAGGAGGGAGTTTATGAGACCATAAAGAGAGAATCGGTGCAGATCTCAGCGATAAAGACTTTCTAGGGCAACAGAAATGCTGAAACTCATAATGTGCAGAATGGAGAGGAGCTTGCAAAGGTAAAACACATTTAGGACAAGAGGAGAGAGACGCAGAGAGGAAAGAAAAAGGGCAGGAACCCGTCTTGTCTCTGAGTATACCAGCCTGGTAGCCCATCCGCTTGGTATTGGGCTAGGAAATCAAGTTCAAAGAGACAATGCAGAGCATTGAGTCCAACTTTATCATTTTACAGACAAGGGCATGAGATGTGGAGAAAGAAAGCAATTCGCCCAGAGTCCCAGGCTGGGGTGGGAGCAGCTCCAAGACTAGAACCCAGGTCTCCTGATCCCCAGTCAGCTTTCCTTCCACTGCTGTGAGTGTTGTCTCTCCCCCACACACCCGCATCCCCCACCCTCCTCCACACACACATACACACATCACCGTTACCTACAGAACCAGGGGGATTATTTTTGTGACTTCAAAAAATACAATTGTGTGCAATATGTTATCTTTGTGTGCTGTCAGTTTGATTCTGACTCATAGCGACCTCACGTGACAGAGTAGAACTGCCCCCAGAGGGTTTTTCTGGGCTGTAATCTTCGCTGGAGTAGATTGCCAGGTCTTTTCTCCTGCAGAGCTGCAGGTGGATTGGCTCGAACTGCCCACCTTTCAGTCAGCGGCCAAGTGTTTAACCGTTGCACTGCCAGGGCTCCTTGTGCAGTATAGACACTTATACATTAATGTAAGAACATGAGAATATTCCATATACTACAGTAAGAAGGAGGAGCAGGGAGTTTCCCGTTTGTCTCATTGGGAGAGTAGGAAAATGCTTTCTGAGTGGGTTTGCCAGCCGCAGTTCTCTCTTGAAAAGCATGAAAAATCTCTGTCCTTCACCACATTCTCTCTCCCACCATGTTTGGGTTGTTTTCTCTTTTTCTTCCCTTCCCCCTATCAATTCATGCCCTTTTCTGGCTCTGTCTCTCCATGTAATGAGTGAGGGTGGGAGAGGGCTTGGTACAGGAAAAGAAGAGAAGGAACCCCAGCCTGGGGACACAGGACGAAAACCTTCCTTTTCAGGAAGTAGGAGCAAGGACGGGGAGACACCCAAAGAAACACCGAGGGAGGAGCAGGGCAGCTTTTGGGGCTAGGCTAATTAATCCTAATTGCATCCTACAGTACTGTATTGATTAACAGTAATTACTCAAGAGCTCTCAATACAAGAGGACTTCAGAAACCCAAACCTCAGCTAGGGACAGTTTCTTGCCCAGCCTGCTCCAGGCAACCCCCAGAGTTTGGCAAACCCAGCCTGGTTAGAACCTCTTAGCGGGGAGCATTGACCCCGCCACCACAGCGTCACCACCAGCGTCTGCCAGCTTCCTTAGATCTTTGCAGTAACCTGTACAGTAATTCCTTCTATCGGAAGCAATTCTTCACCTACTAAAACAGTGTTAGTGAAGCAGAATGTAAATACAGTAATTAACACAGAATTATCCAAAACAACAATGCTAAGAGGAGTGAGGGAACAGAGAGGGGAAGAAGGAATCCTTAGAATTCACTCTGGACCTGGAAGTTCCAAATGTACCTTGAACTAAGGTGGCTAGAGGTTAAGGAGTGAGTCCAAATTCTCATGGTCCAGGATGGCAAAGCTGGGGGAAGTACAAGCCTGTCTCCTCCCTCGCACCTGAGGGCATTTTCTGGGAGATGAAGCTACCCCTATAAAACAAGAGCGCAGCCTCTCCCAGGAGGCCAGCAGTGTGCGTAAGTGTGTGTGTGTGTGTATACACATGCCTTGCAGCAAAAAGCAAGCAACAGTCACTTGTATACTGACAGGGGAGAGAGAATTGAAAGTAAAAAGGCAGCAATCACTTATAATGTCCAAATTGTTTCCTAGTCCCAGAATGGCCTGCTCATTGTGCTTGGGGATGGCAAGGAAAAAAGACAATTCCCTCCAAGAGCATGTTCAGGTCAGAGGAACTGAAGTGTCACTAAATGGCATCGCTGCCATTGTCCTGAGCTAATATGGGAGAAGAGATCTTCCTTCCTTCCTTCCACAAGCATTTAAGTACCACTCACAGTGCTGGGCCGGGAAGTGATTGGAAGAGGAAAAAGCCACCGCCCAGCCTTTCAGGGACGCCCAGGCAGGCTAGGGACGTGCCATAATCTCAGCACATGCAATGCCTGGCTGGACCGAGCTCTGCAGGCACGTGGGGGCCAACGGCCAGCCCTACCCCACGGGGAAAGGGAGTCTTCACGGGAAAGTGGCATTCTGGCTGGGAATGGAAGAAGGGGCAGGAATTTGCCAGACAGAGAAGCGGGAGGAGGCGGCAGGTTCCAGGCAGAGGAAATAGCATGTATAAAGGCACGTGGTGATATAATTAGATCTCTGTTTTAGAAGAATGACTTGGCCCTGGATAACAGATTCGGAGAGAGCTGAAGCAGTAAATGTGAGCAGGTGTGTCGTGGGGTGGAAAGAGTGCCACACCAGCAGTTAGGGCATCTCGGGTCTGGGACCAGGTTGGCCACGGATGAGCTGGGTGTCCTTGGACAAGCCTCCTAACCTCTCCAACCTCACTTCCTAATGGATAAAACGAGAGGGGTTGATCTAACTGGTTTCTAAGGTTCTCCCAGTGTGATTCTGTGATTCTAAGTCTACCTGCAGATATTTCTTTTAACTCTTGCTCTAAATCCTGTCTTTTACCGTATTTATGTATTTAGTCCTTTCCATGTAGGTAGCTCTTCACAGTTTACAAAATGATTTTCTGTACAGTAGCTCTTTTGACCTTCACGCCCTGTGAAGGAGGTAGCTACGTTCACTTCCTAGACGGTCTTGTCCAGTCCCATAGCTGTAAACACCATTTCCCAAATTTGTATCTGCAGCCCTGAGCACACCTTGAAGCCCAGACCAACTGACTGCTCCCCTCCTCCATGTGAACAGCTGATAGGCATCTCAAACTTAACGTGTTCAACGCGTACCTTCTGATTTTCTCTCCCAAACGAGCTCCTCCTTCAGACTTACCAAAACCCAGTGCCGTCAAGTCAATTCCGACTCACAGTGACCCTATAGGACAGAACTGAACTGCCGCAGAGGGTTTCCAAGGAATGGCTGGTAGATTCAAACTGCTGACCTTTTGGTTAGCAGCTGAAGCTCTTAACCACTGCAACACCAGTGCTTCTAAACAAAAACTTTATTCTCCCAATTCCTCATGACCAAGTCTTGAAGTCATCCCACATATCATACTCAGTCTGTTAGAAAATCTTGTTGTCTGTACCTTTGAAATATTTCCAGAATCTGACCACTTCTCATCAACAATTCTACTAACACTCTCCCCTTCTCCCTTCTCTTCAGCCTCACCAGCCTCCCTGCTGTTTCTCAAACACCAAGGCTGTCACCTCAGGACCTTTGCACTTGATGTTCTCTCTGTCCAGAAAGCTCTTCCCTCAGAGGACCACATGGATCATCCCTCCCTTCCTTCAGTCTCTGCTCAAATACCAGTTCATCAGAGGTGCATTCCCATCCTTTCTAAAAGGGCAAGCCCCTGCCACACTCTATCATCACCTGATAGTACATACTTATTTATGTCTGTCTCTCTCTCCTAACCAGAATATACATTCCATGAAAGCAGAGGCTTTGCCTGCTTTGTTTGTTTTTATAATTCCAGCCCACAGAATGGTGCCTGGTAAAAAGGAGTACATAATAATGATTTAGTGAATGAATTAATATTACTATTATCCCCATTTTAAGGACAGGAAAACTGAGACTCAGTCACTCAGGTAGTGATTTTCAGAGCTGAGACTTGAACTCAGATTTTTCATACCAAACCCTTCTCGTCAATTGACTGTTAGTTAACATCTATATTAGCACTTTAAAAACTTTTTAACAGATGGCCTATATTAGAACAAAATATATACTAAGTGCTTTTCAACCCTGTTAACCACATGGGCCTATTGGCCCTCACAACAGAGTTCTAAGTCACAGCAACATAGTGAAGAGTTAGCTCTGAAAACCCAAACCAATCCCACACATCTACATTCATCCTGGAATTATTTTTGTTTCTTGTGTTACAGTTCTAATTTTTCTTCTCAATTCCTAAAAAAAAAAAAAAATCCTCTTCCAGGACTTCACATATTTATCTTCAAACATTGTGTCTGCCAACACATGTCAATGAGAATGTGCGTGCACACACACACACACAAACACACACCATTTCTCCATCTCCTAAGTCAGGGTGAGAAGAGAGAAAGAAGGCTGTCTTTGTGGTTGGCCCTTGGGATAACATCCAGAGATAATCACAACTCTCTCCCCAGGCACTCAAGAGTGCTCCACTGCCTTCCCCGTTCCTGAAGTCCCAGCAAAGATGTCAGATTTGGGTTGAAGATGAGTCAGGAGGAAGTGAGGTGTGGGAGGGGCATGGAAGGCTGTGGACGATCAGAAGGAAGGACAAAGGCCTGACTGGTTCAGCGGAAGACATCAGGCTTCCTGGTAGAAGACCTGGATAAAGGGCCAAGTCAAGTGTTCAACTCCAGGTGAGGGGACAGGGGTCACTTGCAGGGTGTTTGTACCCAGGGAAGAACACAGATGTGGTCACCCTTCTTTAAGACGTTTGAAAACAGGAGATCTGTCTCTGCGATTCTCTCCCAGGGCCAGAGTGAAGCCACAGAAGTCCTGGTCACGTCAGGACAGAACGAGTGTTGGCCAGGGTAACTTAAGGCAGTGTCCTCAGAGTAGGATCTGAATCCTGTTAAGAAGAAAATTCCAGATCATAGCCAAAAACAGGCATAAGTCTGGTGCTTATAGGACCCGCAAAGGACCAGACCTCTGGACAGGCGATATGGAGGAGTCTGAAGGAGAACCTTTTGCCTGAGTTGAGGTAGAAAATTGTTGGAGTAGTTGCGAGGTTCAGAAAGGCTCCTTTGCCCCATCAAAATGTCTTCCATTTGGTGTTCCACGGCCCCTGAGATCCTCATGGTGGGTTGGCATAACACCTTATCTAGACAAGCAACCCATAAATTAACATATTAGCAGGGATAGAGGGAAGCAGTCATTCCTTCTGCATTTTCTATTGAGCACACAAACGTACCAGGACCATACAAAGCACTTAGAGCCCTAGTCGCGGAGAGGAGACATTCAATACTTTATCAATCATTGACTAAATGGAGGGGTGTAGCAGGGGATGATGCTGGACCTTGGGCAGGGCTGCCTTGAATGCCAGGGAAGGGGGTTGAATTTTATCTTCCAGACCGGACAAGGGAAGCCGTCAGAGGTTCGGGGCAGGAGGCTGACATGGTAAGGTTAGTGGCAGTGGATGGACATGGGTGAGGGAGACCAGTTAGAAGCCTGTAATGGCGGCCCTCGCAACTGACTGAGACCTTGACTGGGGGCAGACATGACAAAAATAATTAAGCCATTGTCCACCTTTGTTACGTAAGGGATTGGAGCACAGACTAGGAAACCGAGGTGGGGAGGAGTGAAAAAGAATACCAGGAAGACAATGCTCAGAGAAGGAGAGGAGTTGAGCCAAGGGAATAATAAGTGAAGGCCTGATGAAGAGGAACTTTGTCCCCGTCATTTGGCTTAGCGCTGGCTCTATGCTAAGTGCGGGAAATGGTGGCACCATGGGATACACCTCAGCCCATCCTCGTGTTGCTGCTGCCTCTGCTTGGATCTCAGACGCCGGCCGAGAAGCACCAATATGGGAGAGAGGCAGCAGTCTCCCTCATTTCAATGAAACAAGACTGTTTTCTACCCCTGTTGTTTGCTCAGTTCTGTACTGAGGCTACAGGGAACACAGATAGAGGATAAGCAATGCTTAAGGGATAATGATCTTATTGGGAATGTGAGGTGAAAGCAAGAAGTAAATAGCAGGTAAATGCCAGATTGGCCGCTACCGGCAGTAAACACTGGGCAAGTTCAGGGGAGAGGAGCTCAGTAGGGCTTAGTGTCCAGGAAGACTTCTTGAAGGAGGTGGGAATTTGCTCTGAGACATGAAGAAAATGGAGGAGTGAGCAGACTCAGGGGAGGGAAGAGACACATTTAGTGGAGTTCTTTGAGGAAATAAAGAGCGGTAGATATAAAGGAGAACAACTACGATCTACTTAGACTTTTTAAAGCTTTTGACAAAGTTCTCTTTAAAAAGTCCCTTTTAAAAAATTAAGTCACCTTGGGGCTGGAGGAGGAGGAGGGAGTGATGTTTCTCTTATCAAGATTGGGGAATGGCTTAGCAACAGAACAAAAAGGCAGGAGCACATTAGGCTTCTCTACATGGTGGGTCGGCAAAAAAGAGGAAGACCCTCAACAAGACGGATTGACACAGTGGCTGCAACAATGCCTCAAGCATAACAACGATTGTAAGGACAGCGCAGGACCTGGCAGTGTTTCATTCTGTTGTAGACAGGGTCGCTATGAGTTGGAACCAACTTGATGGCACCTAACAACAACAACAGATACTGCACTATTAAAAATCTCAAGAATCTGTGCCAGGAGTGGTCTGATTTAACATCTTTATAAATGCTCTGCAGGGAAACGTTACCTGGCAAACGTTCATGTTGCAGACGACTCCAAATTTATTCTGGCTATAGTAGAAACAAATTGACAGGCTTTGACAGTACGAGGTGCCAGAAGCAGGGGAGTGTCAACCCTGGATGGACATTAGGATCACCTAGGGAAGCTCTTACACGTAGCTATCTCTGAGCCCAAAGTCCCTGGTTGGTGCAAATGGTTGTCACGTTACTAACTGAAAGATTGGTGGTTTGAACCCACTCAGTGGTGCTGCAGAAGAAAGGCCTGCCAATTTGCTTCCATAGGGATTGCAGCCAAGAAAATGCTATGAAGCTCAGTTCTACTCTGTAACATAAGGAACTGCCATGAATTGAAATTGACTCCATGACAATAGGTTTTTTTGTTTTTGTTTTTTAATATCCAGGCCCCACACCCAGAGATTCTGACTTAACTACTCTGGGGTGGGGCCCTAGCATCGGTCTTTTTTTCCTAAAGCTCCCAGGTCCTTCTAATGGACAGCCAGGGTTAACTGTATAGAGCATCATGGTTGAAAATGTCAGACTCTCTGGGTTGGAGTCTAGGCTCTGTCATTTGTCAGTTGTAGGATGGTCTCTCTGTTCCTTGGTATTCTCATCTTCAAAACAGGGTAGTAGTAGTCCCTACGTTAGGGCTGCTGAGAGGATTAAGAGGGATATGCTTGCAAGCACTTAGCACAGTATCTTGGGCATTTTAAGAGGTTGCTAAAAGTTAATTGTTATCATTAACTGAATTTGTATAAATTGTCAGAAAAGCAACAGATGAATTTAATATGACATGTGCAAATGTGTTCAAGAATAAACAAATCCAAACTATGTGACTAATATCTCTGTCCCACGCTAGGTGTCTTAGCTAGCTATCTAGTGCTGCTGTAACAGAAATACCTCAAGGGGATGACTTTTAACAAACAGAAATTTATTCTCTCACAGTCTAGAAGGCCAGAAGTCTGAATTCAGGACATCAGCTCCACGAGAAGGCTTTCTCCCTTTGTCAGTTCTGGGGAAAAGTCCTTGTCATCAATATTACCCTGCTCTAGGAGTTTCTCAGGTGCAGGGACCCCGAGCCCAAAGGACATGTGCACTCCTGGCTCTTCTTGTTTGGTAGTAATGAGGTCCCTCTGTCTCTCTGCTTGCTTCTCCTTCATATCTCAGACTGACTCAATACAACCTCTTGTATTTTGTCAATCTCTTGTAGATGGAATCCTGCCTCATTAACATAACTGCCTCTAATCCTGCCTCACTAACATTATAGAGGTAGGATTTACAACACGTAGGAAAATCACATCAGATCACAAAATGGTGGACAACCGCTGAATGTTGGGAATCATGGCCTAGCCAAGTTGACACACATTTTGGGGGCACACAATTCAATCCATAATGCCAGGAAAGGGGCTGAGCCTATGGAATAACATTTTCTGTCCTAAAATGCACATTTGAAGTACTGCTGTGCTCCAAAACGGCAAGAAAACACATCAGGTACCAGCAAGAGGCAGACTGAAAATGACAGAGCTTCCGCTCTTCTCTAGATGTGGCACATCCACACCTCATGGACTGCGAGGTCTAGTCACTGAGCCTCGGAAGGGAGGTCCCAAACTGGAGAAGGAACTGAGAAAGAACAATGGGGGACTGTCAAAGGTTAGGACTCCCCAGACTGGAAAACGATGTGATGGAAATCAGTAAGCTCGTCAATAACCAGGAGAAGGTGAACAAGGACTCACTCAACCTGAACACTCGCTGGAGGGAAAGATGAGCAAGGAACAGTTAGAACAAATAAAAGGAATGGGCAATAAACTCGGGGAACACATTGATCCAAGATGTAGTACATAAGGGAAATATAAATGAATTCACAAAGGGTCTGGATGAATTAATGTCAGAGATATAATGGATGCCCAGGGAAGCTGATGTATGGCCACCTTGAAGGCTGGCATCAGCGAAGACAATGGGCATATCCCTTCTAACAATGGGCCGGAGAGATCATGGTCTGACTAGGATGGGTATTCTCATTTTCTTAGTGTCCCTACAGAGGAATTTGGCAGAAGGTCAGGAATGAATTATGAGCTTGCTGTGTTCAGGCACAGAGAGGAAACTGGTTTGGTTGGCAATGCGGGAGAACTGTTTGCATACGTAAGACTGAGCTAGATTACCAAGTGTACCCAGAATAGGTGGTGAGAGGCTGGATTTAGTCCAAGAATTGTAGAATGTTGTAGCTGAAAGGATTTACAGTACTTCAAACCCAATTCCTTCCATTGAAAGATGAAAATAATTGAGCTCAAGGAGATAAATTCACTTGCCCAGGGTCTTAAAATGCGTTAACAGCAGAGCAGAAATAAGAATCCTGAGGTTTTTCCACTATGCCATATGGTGGACTGGGCCTTTTGAAGAAAGAGCATTACTAAATCAGTAACCTTGAGCAAGTGTTTTATCTCCTCTGAGCCTGCTATGAAATAACATAACCCTTCCCAAGCCACATTAAAAAAACAAAAAAAACAAAAAAACAAAAACCAAACCAGTTGCTGTCGAGTCGATTCCCACTCATAGTGACCCTACAGGACGGAATAGAACTGCTCCATAGGGTTTCCAAGGAGTACCTGGGGGATTCAGACTACTGACCTTTTGGTTAGGGGTCAAACTCTTAACCACTACCCTACCAGAATTTCCAAGTCATATTAACCTGGGGATAAAAGTAGAGGCCACCACCTGCCTGTCAGTTTGTCGTACTGTGGTAGCATACATGTTGCTAAGATTCTGGAAGTTATGCAACCGGTTTTCAAATACCAGCAGGATCACCCATGGTGGACAGGTTTCAGCAGAGCTTCCAGACTAAGACAGACTGGGAAGAAAGGCCTAGCGAGCTACTTCCGAAAATTAGCCAATGAAAACCCTAAGAATGACAACAAAATATTGTCCAGTATAGTGCTGGAAGATTAGACCCCCAGGTTGGAAGGCAGCAATGTACTCAAGCATGCTGGCAATCATGAGGATGGCATGGAACTGGGCAGCATTTCGTTCTGTTGTATGTCTGGTCGCCATGAATAGGAGCCCACTTGATGGCAACTAACAATAACAGCAAAAAGTAGACACTTGGCAAAAGTCACAAAGCTGTGTTTCTTGGGCTCCACCCCTGTTAGCTCTGTGGATATTACAGCTCTCCCAAATTCCTTCCAGTTAGTCCTTGCAAACCCCAGCATACATCTGAGCCAACCTTAGGCCCTACTCTTATCTGCTGCCCTTGCACCGTCCCTCCTCCTTGCTTCAGTTGTTTGGGTTAACGTCCCCAGTCTCTACCAATCTCCCATTTGGGTGTCCTCTAGGTGTCTAAGAACGTCTCCAAGGTCGAGTGTCCTGATGTTTTCGTAGACAGAATCGTCTCCCAAAGTGCAGAAATCACTGGCTTTCTCTCGCTGTCCTTTTTATTGTCCCTTGGAAAAGGGACTGAAGCAATGTATGACATTTCTTTGCTTTGCACTGCAACCGTCATGCCATAAGACTGGGGTCTGGGTTAGAGGACAACCTGAGTGATACACTCCCTGTTGCGTTCAGGATTCTGTTGCTCCTGGCACACTGGCTCATTGCCCTTGAGTTTCTCACAGTTGTATCCCTAGTGCTGAACACAGTGTTGGGCACACTTTAGGCACTCAGTAAATGTTTGCTGAGTGAACTAATGGACCCAATTCTTCTCTTCCAACAGGATTCTCTCTTCAAGCTTAGAAAATTTCCACTGCAGCCTCCTCCTAACCGGTTTGTCTAAACCTTAGGGTAAACTTAATTTAGGCTCCAGCTAGGTCCCTACAAATCAGGATGCATGCAATGAGATGACATAGATAAGTGCGCCCAGCGTGGAACCTTGGGATATCAGAGATAATTCAACAACGTTATTCCACTGACTCAGAAGGGGGACAAACATCAAAGAGATTTATTCAAAATTGAAAGCAATCTGAAGTTGGGAAAATTATGGTGCATGCACATTTGGAGTAATGTGGGTGGTTCTGTTCACTGAACCTTAAAACAGATACAATAGTTTTATTTATTACAATTCTACTTTAGACCTCATCTACTTCCAAAGAGGATTCAAGGCAAGTAAAAACAAAACAAAACTATATAGCGAAAGACCTCTATAAAGTGTTAAAGAGCAAAAGCAAAGATGTTACTTTGATGACTGAGGTGTGCTTGACCCAAGCCATAGACTTTTCAGTATCTCATATGGATGTGAAAGCTGGACAGTGAAAAAGGATTGAAGGAGAATTAATGCATTTGAATTATAGTGTTGGTGAAGAATATTGAATAAGCCATGGACTGCCAGAAGAACAAACACATTCATTATACAGTACAACCAGAAAGCTCCTTAGAAGTGAAAATGGCGAGACTTCATCTTGCTTGCTTGCTTACTCATCAGAAAAGACCAGTCACTAGAAAAGGACATCATACTTGGTAAAGCAGAGGATCAGCAAAAAACAAGGGAATCCCTCCATGAGATGAATTTACACAGTGACTACAACAATGGGCTTAAACATACTGAAGATTGGAAGAATGGCACAAGACTGGGCAATGTTTCATTCTGTTATAAATAAGATCTCCATGAGTCGGAGTTGACTCAGTGGCAACTCACAGTAACAATGACATATAAGAAAAAAGAAAAAGAAAATAAACATATCAACCAATCTGTTGGGTTTGTGATTCAAGAACAGAGAGTGAAGAGCGAGGCTGGGTGAAGGCTGAGATTGGCCATGGGAACAGAGTGACAGATCCCAAGTGCAGGGACCCAATGGCTGAGGAAGGCAGAGACGATGGGCAATGGATGAATGTCACAGGTTAGGGTGTTTGGGGTGAAGACCATGGAGGAGCGTCTGTGGGGGTTCCTGGGTGAGGGAGAAGTTCTCAGCGTTTTTGATCAGCCTAAGAAGAAAGTAGAAGCCTGGTTCAAAGGCAATGAAAGGAGCATGTTGGTAGATTTGAACTTGGAAATGAGAAATATTGCTGCTTTGGAAGAGGAAATTTATACTGACGTGGCAGAATGATATTTGAAATATTAACCACTGTGTTTTTTTCTTCTCCTCTGAGACCACCTCATTCTGGCCTCAAGATGAGGGAGGAAAAGCCCCCTGGATTGCCTAGGTCTAGGGAGTGGCATGGGCAGGCACGTCTAGTTCCTGTGAGTTTGGGGAGACAGTGAACTGAGGGAGCGAGTGAGGCAGAGACCCTGGGAGGAGTATCTCAGTTGGGATGAGAGGGCACGCACCAGAGGGATACGGGACCTGTCCCCCAGTGAATCTGACTACCTTCGGGGATCACTAGCACCAGGACTGCACGGTCTCCATTCAAGGGACGAGCTCTTACCTGTCCAGAGGCCCTGCAATGAGGTGGGCAGAAGCCAGACTCGGACACTACCACCTACCCCAGAATCCACTGCCAGGGGAGCATCTTTGCAGAATCCCCTCTTCCTCCAGCAGTTCAATGCCATCCCCTAGCGGGAAAAGGGGACTCATCCTGAACTGGCTACATTTTAAATAAAAAATGGCTAAGAAATTTTGGATTTTCTTGCGTTTACTTGATAGTGTCTAGAATACGTTTCTTGCATCAAACAGAATTGGGGCTCAGGGTCTGAAAGGAGCTTGAGCTATAAGAAAGTGAAGTTACAAGTCGGCACACTTGAGTCTGTGGATGTGGAATTTGTACTGCTATTCTGGCTTTTATTGTCGCTGGTATAGCAATCCCTCAACTAATGAGAGATCGTCCTTCCAGGAGCTTTAAGGGTCAGGCATAGCCCCCAAATGGAGACGAAAGCTGTTTCTAACAGCAAAGAAATAGTCCCTGAACATGAAGAGACAATGAAAACAGTAAAAGAAGGAAAGCTCTGAAGAGGTCATGCTGTGATTGGCTGATCTGTAAGCCAGAAACCCTTATAGTCTCTTCTCTCTTCCACCACTTCTTAGTTGTGTGACCTTGTACAAGTCACTTAACCTCTCTTAGACCAAGAAATGTGGTGGGCAGATTTGTGAGCATGCTGGGGAAACCATCACATGTGTTTTCTCCTGAGGGTCAGACTGGCTTATATTTGTCCCTGTATTTCTCTCTGAGCCCTTAATACAGTGTTAAGTATGTGCTACGCGCTTGCTATGTGTGTGTGGAATTGAACTGAACAGACTGACAATAGCTAGTGAGGTCAAAGTGCTCCCTGGGAAAGTGAAGAATACAAGAGGGATACAGATAGAAAACAGAAGAAAAACAGAGAGGAAGCAGAGTAAGGTAGAAGGTAGAATGAAAAACCAAAACCAAGCCAGTCGCTGTCCACTCAACTCTGACTCATGGTGACCCCAGGAGCTGCAGAGTAGAACTGCCCCATAGAGTTTTCTTGACTGTAATCTTTACAAAAGCAGATTGCCAAGTCTTTCTCCCAGGGTGCCGTTGGTTAAGTTAGAACTGCCAATCTTTAAGTCAGTTGTTGAGGACAAACCATTTGCACCACCAAGGGACCTAAAGTAGAACAAAGACGGCAAGAAATGGTGGGAAAGTCAGGCAGGAGTGCTCCAGAGCCAGACCCACTAGCTGTGTAATTTATCATTCTGGACTTCATCTGCCCAGTGGAGGTAATAATAGTACCTACTGCATAGGGTCTACGTGAGGATTAAATGAGCTAGCTTAAGCCAAGTACTTGGTGCATAGGAAGAGCTCTGTGAGTGTTTATTATTTCTATTATTACGTAATTTATTTATTTATTTTTTTAAATTGTGCTTTAGGTGAAAGTTTACAGAGCAAATTAGTTTCTCATTCAACAACTTATACACAGATTGTTTTGTGACATTGGTTGCAATCTCCATGATGTGTGAACACTCTCCCCTTCTCCACAGGTTCCCCGTTTCCATTCATCCAGTTTTCCTGTCCCTGCCTGGCTTCTCGTCTTTGCTTTTGGGCAAGTATTGCCCAGTTGCTCTCCTATACATGACTGAACGAAGAAGCACCTTCTTCACGTGTGTTATTCTTTGTTTTATTGGCCTGTCTAATCTTTGGCTGAAGGGTGAACTTTGGGAGTGAATTATTTCTATTATTGAAATATACCCAGGGCGTATGAAAAAACATGTACCCTCATTAGTAGCTAAAGAGATGTAAATGAAAACAAAATACCATTGTCACCTATGAAATAAACACAGTTTTTTTTAATTTTAATTATTTATAATGCTTGAACCTTTCACATTTTATTAGGCTATAGAAGGAATTGAGTGGATGGCAACTGGGAAGGAAAGGGTTATTTAAGAGGATTCCTTTGGAGACAGTTATGTTGAGAGTCTGATCCTCCTCCTATCAAGTGTGGCATGGGGATGCCTACCCCTCAACTCAAGCTCAGTGAAGAGGGATTCAACAGTGCCACTCAGAAAACTAAATATGTGACCCCTGCAGTTGGAGGAGTCCCTGGGTGGTGCAAAAAGTGAAGGGCTTGACTACTAACCGAAAGGTTGGCAGTTCGAATTCACCCAGAAGCACCTCAGAAGACAGCCTTGGAGATCTACTTCTGAAAGATCACGGCCATGAAAACCCTAAGGAGTACAGTCCTCCTCTGAAGCACGTGGGGTCGCCATGAATCAGAACGACGGCACAGTAACCGGTGGTAGTGCTGGCGGTTGGAGAAGAGAAGACTGTCTGTCTCCCACCCATGACACCTAGAGGGAAGAGAGGTGAGCTGGTGGGCTGCTTGGGAGGCTGAGAGCAGGAGAGTTGCAGTCAAAGAGACACAGCAAGGAAGTCTCAAAAAAAAAAAAAAAATACACAAAGGTGCCAGGAGAGAAAGGGTCAACCATAAACATCTACAGTGCTCTGTGAGCACAAGGCCATTTTACCTGCCAGTTAAATAAAACTTTCTTATCCTCCTTTCCTTTCCTTCCTCCCTTGCTGTGACCACAGAGGGATGAGAGGCAACAGATAGTGAGAAACACAGGAAATGAGCTGACCACTCCCATGCCCAAGCGTGGACGGCTTGCATACAATTGCTCCCACTTGGAGGAATAGGGGAGGTCTTGTCTTTGAATGAAAATTAAAGTGCAAATTAACAAATTGGGATGGACATTCTATTGCTGAATTTAAGATCGTGTCTTCATCTTTTTTTTTAAATTTTTTTCCCATACAAAAATTTATACATACGTTGTTATGTGACCCTACTTGCCCTCCCTATACTGTGACAGCACACTCCTCCTTTCCACCTCTGATTCCCCGTGTCCATTCACCCAGCTCCCAACCCTCTCTGCCTTCCCATCTCACCTTCTGACAGAAATAGCCCGTTCAGTCTGTTGTATCTACTTGAGCTAAGAGGCACACTCCTCACAAGTATCACTTTATGTCCCACAGTCCAGTCCAATAACTGTCTGAAGAGTCAGCCTCGGAAATTGTTTTAGTTCTGGGCTGATAGAGAATCCAGGGGCCATGCTTTCCGGGGTTCCTCCAGTCTCAGTCAGACCATTAAGTCTGGTCTTCTTACTAGAATTTGAGTTCTGCACCCCACCTTTCTCCTGCTCCATCCGGGACTCTCTGTTGTGTTCCCGGTCAGGGTGGTCATTGGTGGTAGCCGGGCAACATCTAGCTCTTCTGGTCTCAGGCTGATGAAGTCTCTGGTTTATGTGGCCCTTTCTGTCTCTTGGGCTAATACTTTCCCTGTGTCTTTGGTGTTCTTCGTTGTCCTTTACTCCAGGTAATTGGGACCAATTGATGCATCTTAGATGGCCGCTTACAAGCTTTTAAGACCCCAGACGCCACTCACCAAAGTAGGATGCGGAACATTTTCTTAATAAGCTTTGTTATGCCAATTGACCTAGATGTCCCCTGAAAGCATGGTCCCCAGATCCCTATCCCTACTACTCTGTCCCTCAAAGTGCTTGATCGTACTCAGGAAACTTCTTCGCTTTGCTTTAGTCCAGTTGTGCTGACTTCCCCTCTAGTGTGTGCTGTCCTTCCCTTCACCTAAGATAATTCTTATCTACTATCTAGTTAGTAAATAAGCCTCCCCCTCCCTCCACACCCTCATAACCATCAAAGAATGGTTTCTTCTGCGTTTAAACCTTTTCTTGAGTTCTTATAATACTGGTCTTATACAATATTTGTCCTTCTGTGACTGACTAAATTCACCCAGCATAATGCCCTCCAGATTGCTCTACGTTATGTTTCACGACTTCATCGTTGTTCTTTATCGTTGCGTAGTATTCCATTGTGTGGATAAACCATAATTTGTTTATCCATTCGTCCATTGATGGACACCTAGGCTGTTTTCATCTTTTTGCTATTGTGAACAGTGCTGCAATGAACATGGGTGTGCATGTATCTATTCGTGTGACAGCTCTTTTTTCTCTAGGATATATTCCAAGGAGTGGGATAGCTGGATCCTTTGGTACTTCTATTTCTAGCTTTATAAGGAAGCGCCAAATCAATTTCCAAAGTGGTGGTACCACTTTACATTCCCACCAACAGTGTGTAAGTGTTCCAGTCTCTCCGCCATTTATTATTTTGTGTTTTTTGGATTAATACTAGCCTTATTGGGGTGAGATGATATCTCATTGTAGTTTTAATCTGCATTTCTCTAATGGCTAATGATCGTGAGCATTTCTTCATGTGTTTGTAAGCTGCCTGAATATCTTCTTTGGTGAAGTGCCTGTTCATATCCTTTGCCCATTTTTTAATTGGGTTACTAGTCTTTTTGTTGTTGAGGTTTTGTAGTATCTTGTAGATTTTAGAGATTAGACACTGATCGGATTTGTTGTAGCCAAAAATTTTTTCCCAGTCTGTAGGTTGTCTTTTTACTCTTCTAGTGAAGTCTTTTGATGAGCGTAAGTGTTTGATTTTTTGGAGCACCCATTTATCTAGTCTCTCTTCCGGTGTTTGTGCATTGTTACTTATGGTTCCTATTGCATTTATGCCACGTATTAGGGCTCCTAGCGTTGTCCCTATTTTTTATTTCCATGACCTGTATTGTTTTCGATTTTATATTTAAGTCTTTGATCCATTTTGAGTTAGTTTTTGTGCATGGTGTGAGGTATGGATCTTGTTTCAGTTTTTTGCAGGTGGATATCCAGTTATGTGAGCACCATTTATTAAAGAGACTGTCTTTTCCCCAGTTAATGGACTTTGAGACTTTGTCAAATATCAGCTGCTCATAGGTGGATGAATTTAGGTCTGGATTCTCAGTTCTGTTCCATTGGTCTATGTATCTGTTGTTGTACCAGTACCAGGCTGTTTTGACTACTGTGGTGGTATAAAAGGTTCTAAAATCAGATAGCGTGAGGCCTCCCACTTTGTTCTTCATGAGTAATGCTTTACTTATTCGGGGCCTCTTCCCTTTCCACGTAAAGTTGGTGATTTGTTTCTCCATCTCATTAAAAAATGCTGGTGGAATTTGGATCAGGATCACATTGTATCTGCAGATCGCTTCGGGTAGTTCACAATGTTGAGTCTACCTATCCATGAGCAAGATATGTTTTTCCACTTATGCAGTTCTCTTTTGGTTTCTTGCAATAGTGCCTTGTAGTTTTCATTGTATGGGTCTTTTACATCTCTGGTTAGATTTATTCCTAAGTATTTTATTTTCTTAGTGGCTATTGTACATGGTACTGATTTGGTGATTTCCTCTTCAAGGCTCTCTTTGATGATGTAAAGGAATCCAACTGATTTTTGTATGTTTATCTTGTATCCTGAAACTTTGCTGAAATCTTCTATTAGTTCCAGTAGTTTTCTTGTGGATTCTTTGGGGTTTTCTGTGTATAAGATTGTATCATCTGCAAATAGATATACTTTGACTTCTTCACCAATTTGGATGCCCTTTATTTCTTTTTCTAGCCTAATTGCTCTCGCTAGGACCTCCAGCACAATGTTAAATACGAGTGGTGATAAAGGGCATCCTTGTCTGGCTCCAGTTCTCAAGGGGAATGCTTTCAAAGTCTCCATTTAGGATGCTGTTGGCTGTTGGCTTTGTATAAGTGCCCTTAATTATGTTGAGAAATTTCCCTTCTATTCCTATTTTGTTGAGGGTTTTAATCATGAATGAGTGCTGGACTTTGTCAAATGCCTTTTCTGCATTAATTGATAAGATCAGTTGGTTCTTGTCTTTTGTTTTACTTGCGTGGTGGACTACATTGATTGTTTTTCTAATGTTGAACCATCCCTGCATACCTGGTATAAATCCCACTTGATCATGATGAATTATTTTTTTGGATATGTTGCTGAATTCTATTGGCTAGAATTTTGTTGAGGATTTTTGTGTCAATGTTCATGAGGGATACTGGTCTGTAATTTTCTTTTTTTTTGTGGTGTCTTTACCTGGTTTTGGTATCAGGGTTATTCTGGCTTCATAGAATGAGTTTAGGAGTATTCCATCCTTTTCTATGCTCTGAAATACCTTTAGTAGTAGAGGTGTTAACTCTTCTCTGAAAGTTTGGTAGAATTCTCCAGTGAAGCCATCTGGGCCAGGGCTTTTTTTTGTTGGGAGTTTTTTAATTACCTTTTCAATCGCTTCTTTTGTTATGGGTTTATTTCATCGTTCTACCTCTGTTTGAGTTAGTTTAGGTAGGTAGTGAGTTTCTAGAAATTTGTCCATTTCCTCCAGGTTTTCAAATTTGTTAGAGTACAATTTTTCATAGTATTCTGTTATGATTCTTTTAATTTCAGTTGGGTCTGTTGTAATATCACCCATCTCATTTCTTATACGTGTTATCTGCTTCCTCTCCTGTTTTTCTTTTGTCAGTTTGGCCAATGGTTTATCAATTTTGTTGATCTTTTCAAAGAACCAGCTTCTGGTCTTGTTAACTCTTTCAATTGTTTTTCTATTCTCTATTTCATTTAATTCTGCTCTAATTCTTATTATTTCCTTTCTTCTGGCACCTGAGGGCTTCTTTTTTTTTTTTTTTTTTTTTTAATATTTTATTGTACTTCAGGTGAAGGCTTACAGAACAAACAGTTTCTCATGTAACAGTAGTACACATGCTGTTTTATGACTTTGGTTAACAACCCCACAACATTTTAACCCTCTGAATTCTCAGCTTTTTTTTTTTTTTTTTTTTTTTGGTGAAAATACACATAGCCAAAGATACACCATTTCAAAACTTTTTATGTACACATTTAAGTGACATTGACTATGCTCTTCTAATTGTGCTGTTATTCTCACTTAAGATGAAGGCTTACAGGACAAAATAGCCTCCCATTTAACAGTTACTACAAATGTTGCCCTGTAACAATGGTTAACAATCTCACAACACATCAACAGTATCCTTACTCAACTTTGTGTTCCCTATCATCAGCTTCCTACTCCCCTTCTGCCTTCTGGCCCTTGTCACTGGACTCCTGTACCTCGTTAGTCTCATTTGGTTTTACTGGGCTGTCCACTCCCAGGCTGAACAGTGAACCTCGAAGGTAACTTCACCACTGAGCTGAAAGGGTGTCTGGGGGCCATACTCTTGAGGTTTCTCCAGTCTCCTTTAGGCCAGTAATTAGGGCTTCTTTTGCCACTCTTTTTCTACTTGTTCCAGTTGTAGGGTTAATGTTCTGATTATGGCCCTTTCTTCTTTTTGGAAGTGCGCATTTTTTGCTATAAACTGACCTCTGAGCACTGCTTTTGCTGTGTCCCAAAGATTCTGGTAGGTTGTGTTTTCATTCTTGTTTGAGTGTATGAATTTCTTTACTCCATCCTTAATTTCTTCCATAACCCAGTAGTTTTTGAGCAAGCTGTTGTTCAGTTTCCATGTGTTTGATTTTTTTTTCCTTGCTTTTTCTGTTGCTGATTTCTGCTTTTATGGCTTTATGGTCAGAAAAGATGATTTGTAATATTTTGATGCTTTGGATTTTGTTAAGGCTTGCTTTATGGCCTAATATGTGGTCTATTCTGGAGAATATTCCATGTGTGTTGGAAAAGAAGGTATACTTGGCTACTGTTGGGTGAAGTGTACAGTATATGTCTATGAGATCAAGTTGGTTGATCGTAGCATTTAGCTCTTCTGTGTCTTTGTTGAGCTTCTTTCTGGATGTTTTGTCCTTCACCGGAAGTGGTGTGTTGAAGTCTCCTATTACTATTGTGGAGCAGTCTCTCTCTCTTTTTTCAGTGCCATTAGAGTTTGTTTTATGTATTTTGGAGCCCTGTCGTTGGGTGCATAAATATGTATTATAGTTATGTCCTCCTGGAGTATTGACCCTTTAATCATTATATAGTGTCGTTCCTTATCCTTTGTGGTGGATTTTACTTTAAAGTCTATTTTGTCAGAGATTAATATTGCCACTCCTGCTCTTTTTTAGTGTTGTTTGCTTGATATATTTTTTTCCATCCTTGAGTTTTAGTTTGTTTGTGTCTTTAAGTCTAAGGTGTGTCTCTTATAGGCAGCATATAGACTGATCGTGTTTTTTTATCCAATCTGCCACTCTCTGTCTCTTTATTGGTACATTTAGTCCGTTTACATTCAGCATAATTTTTGATAGGTATGAGTTTAGTGCTGTCATTTTGATATCATTTTTTTGTGTGTTGTTCACAGTTTCTTTGTTCCACTTAATTTTCTGTGCTGAGTCATTTTTCTTTATGTATTTTCCTTTCATCTTTTTCATTGTTGTTGATTTTGTGTTTGCTGAGTCTCCATATTTTTCTAGTTTTTTATTTTGACTTGTAGGATTGTTAGTTTCCTTTATGGTTACCTTAATATTTGCCCCTATTTTTCTAAGTTTATACCAGTCTTTTATTTCTTTATATCGTCTTGACTTCCTCTCCATATGAAAAATCTATGTCTACATTTTGTAAGTCCCTTTTTTTTGTTTTAATGTTGTAATCTTTTACGTATTGACATCTGTTTCCCTATTTTCAGTGTTTTACCCTTGATTTACTTTTGTGACTTCCCTATCTGGGTTGATATCTGGTTGCTCTGTCCTGTGATCTAGTCTCAGGTCGTTATCTGATGTTACTGATTTTCTAACCGAAGGACTCCCTTTAGTATTGCTTGTAATTTTGCTTTAGTTTTTGCGAATTCCCTAAACTTCTGTTTGTCTGGAAATGCACTAATTTTGCCGTCATATTTGAGAGACAGTTTTGCTGGATATATATTTCTTAGCTGGCAGTTTTTTTTTCCTTCTAGGCTTTATATATGTCTTCCCAATTTCTTCTTGCCTGCCTGATTTCTGCTGAGTAGTCCGAGCTTACTCTTATTGACTCTCCTTTGAAGATGACTTTTCTTTTATCCCTAGCTGCTCTTAAAATTTTTTCTTTATCTTTGGTTTTGGCAAGTTTGATTATAATACGTCTTGGTGACTTTCTTTTTGGATCTACCTTATGTGGGGTTCGATGAGCATCTTGAATAGATATTTTGTCATCTTTCATTGTATCAGGGAAGTTTTACACCAACAAGTCTTCAGCTATTTTCTCTGTATTTTCTGTTATCCCCCCGCCCCACCCGTTCTGGTACTCCAGTTACTCATAGGTTATTCTTCTTGCTAGAGTCCCACATAATTCTTAGGGTTTCTTCATTTTTTTAAAACCTTTTATCTGATTTTTCCTCAAATAAGTTGGTGTCAAGTGGTTTGTCTTCAATCTCCCTAGTTCTGACTTCCATTGCCTCAGTTCTGCTCCTATGGCTTTCTATTAAGTTGTCTGATTCTGAAATTTCATTGTTAATCTTCTGGATTTCTGATTGCTCTCTCTCTATGGATTCTTACAGCCTGTTAAATTTGTCATTATGCGCTTCTCTAATGTTTTTGATTTCCTGTCTTGCGTGTTCTGCATTTTGCATAATTTCCTTCCTAATTTTTTGAAGAGTTCTGTATATTAATCTTTTGTATTCTGCCTCTGGTAATTCCAAGAAATTTTCCTCCTCTGGAAAATTTCTAGATTCTTTATTTCGGGAGCTTGCTGAAGCCATCATGGATTGCCTCTTCATGTGATTTGATTTTGACTGTCGTCTCCGAGCCATCAATAGGTTATTATATTTATTTATTTTATGTTTGCTTACTGTGTCCTAGCTTCTTGTTTTGTTTTGATATGCCCAAATAGGCTGCTCGTGTGAGCTAGTTTGATTATTGGCACCTTTGAAGCTCTAATGTCCTGTCACCAGGTGGTTAGATCTGTTACTAGGCATGTGAGCTCAGGAGTCTGCCCACTCCTCTTGTACGGCTTCAGCTCAGGTGTCCAGGTAGATAGCCACCAAGTGTGTGGTGCAGGCTCTCACTTACAGTCCTAGACAGGCATAGGTGATAGGTGTAGGCACAGGTGTCTAGCTGCATCAGGGGGACACACTCTGAGCAAGGCAGGGGGCTGACAGCCACCCCTGAGCATCCAGGAGGAAGGCATGTCCTTGTTCTCTAGAAAGCATAGGTGGGTAGGTTTCACAGCAGTACTATGAGCACCTAATGCTGTTGGCTGTAAGGACTGGGGGGCACCTCTTATTCATGGACCCCTATCGCAGGTGGCTAGGTGGTGTGGGTGGAGCCACCAGTCCTCAGGCCCCTGACGTGGGTAGATGAAGACCATGCTTAATGCGCAGAGCAGTGTCAAATGTCAAGAGCCTGCCACTTCACAGCTGAAACAGTTCAAGTTAGACTTCAGGTATATACCCTGTTGTACTGGGGTAATGAAGGCCTACGCTGTTGAAAAGGGCCCACACAAGTCTATGCAGGGGGAAAGGCGCTCAAATTCCATGGATCGTTTTTACCAAAGGAGCTGTGCCTACCCTGGCTTAGGGAAGTTGGCAGTTTATTTTTTCCTCTGTTTGTTAATTTGTTCACTCTCCAAGGCCGGGAGAATGGCTCTGGGTGTGTGATGGATCCTACTTCTGCCCAGGGGACTCCGCAATGGCTGAAGGTGGTCCATGACCCAGTGCAGAGCAGGGAGTGGGGAGGTAAATGGGGGAGAGGTTTTTTCCCTAAGAGGGGTGTTTGTGATCCTGGCCATAGGCTGTACACAAGTACTTATCTTTCGTGCAGGGCTGCTTCTCACTGGTTCTGGGAGGTCGTGTAGACTCTCTGGTGCTGGGTCTCTCCCGGTGTGGAAAATGCACCTCCCAAGCACGGCTGTTTGCCTGCCTCACCACTTACCCCTGAGCTGATCAGGCCTAAAGGGCTCAGACTCTCGCCAGTTCCGGTCTGGCAACTCCTTGCCTTCTGAACCGTCTCTCCCTCCCCCTGCCACTCAGCCCAGTTCCTCAACTCTGCCTTTGATGTTCAGAGCTCCCAGATTGCCGTACATAATTGAATCACTTGTTAATTCTGGTCTTTGTTGTAAGAGGGTCCCCTGGAAGTGTCTGATTTCTCCACCATCTTCTGTGTTTCATCTTAAAGTGATCATAGGCTGTTTTATTATTTAGAAGTAAGTAGAATTTACATCGGAGTCCCAGGGTGATGGTTAAGCACTCTACTACTAGCCATAAGGTTGGCAGTTTGAACCCATCCAGAGGCGCCTCAGAAGACAGGTCTGATGATCTGCTTCTGAAAGGTCACAGCCTTGAAAAGCCCATGGAGTGGTTCTACTCTGCACACGTGGGGTCACCATGAGTCGGCAGCCACTCGACGGCAACTAACAACAACAGAATTTACATTCAGAGGCAAGGAGTAGATTTCCTCCACCAAACAGGTTTGAAGACACATAGGAAACGGGAAAAAACTGTTTTATTATTACATCCCGTCAGTCCCGCTTGCTCAGTGTACGGGTTGTGTGTTGTTTCCAGGCAGTGCTCTGCTTTGCGGTAGATGGCAGTAATTGCCTGCCCAGCCTCCTCTGCTAGCAGCACCCAGATTTCCCTGAGAGGAACAGGTCTTCCGCACTGCTGCAGTGTTGTTTCGTTTTTAATTTTATCATGGTAAAATATATATAATAAAATTTGCCACTTTAGCCATTTCTAAGATTACCCGTAAAAACTAAACCTGTTGCTGTCGAGCTGATTCTAAGGGTACAAGTGACATTAATTGCATTTACCATGTTGTGCAACCGTCATCACTACCTATTTTCAAAAGTTTTCATCACCCCAAGCAGAAACTCAGTACCCGTTAGTTAAGAACGCCCCATTCCTTGCTCCCCCAGCCCCTGGTAACCACTAATCTACTTAGGTCAGTATGCATTTGCCTATTCTAGATATTTCATATAAGTGGGATCGTACAATGTCTGTCCTTTTGTGAGTGGTTTATTTCACTCAGCATAATGTGTGCAAGCGGCATCCATGTTGTAGCATGTATCAGAACTTTATCTCTATTTGTGGTTGAATAATATCCCTTTGTGTGTAAATATCACCTTTGTTTATCCATTCATTTGTTGGTGGACATCTGGGTTGTTTCCACCTTTGGCTATTGTGAACAGGGCTGCAATGAACACTGGTGTACAACCGCCGTTTTGATAGGTATGTTAATCAAGGCTCTCCTTCCTCTGGCTAAGAGATGGGCATGTACCCAAGCTAAGTCAATTGGACTTTCCCTCCAGACTCTTGAATCCTGAGTGCAGGACTGGCATGCTGGAGTTAATTCATCTCAGCCACAGCAGTACTCTGACGAGACTGAGATTAGTTCCTATACCCAGATCCGTGGAACTTCTCTTGACTCTATGGGTTACTCCACGTCCTTCAAATAAACTCCTTTTTCACATAAATTAGCCATTGTCGGTGTCTGCTGCTTGCAGCAGAAAGATCCTAATGTCAAACTGAAGGGAAAACATGTGTGGCAGAACAAAGCAGGAAGTATGACAAGTGTCATCCTATGAAAGGGATTCCCAAGTTCCTCTAATGAAAACGTCACAGCAGATCTCAGCTTCTGTGGAATGTGGACAGCTCTAAAAGGTGACAGGCAGACAGATAAGTAGACAGACAGAGACAGACAGACAGGAAAATAGGGAGAAAGAGATAGGCAGAAATATGGGTACATATGAATAAATTTTTTATTTCAAATATCATATAATTGTTCTCTCTCTGGCCCAGTGCTAACTGAAAAGGCAAATGGATTTGAACAAGCAAGTGTGGTTGATGGAGTCATGTATTTTCCGAAGGGCTGCTTTGGCATTTCAAAACGAGACACTGAATTAGAAGATTATACCATGCTAGTGACAAGCAATCGCTCCGTCATGAAAACGTAGACCAATTTCAAGGAACTCTTCTCTGAATACCATCTCTCTTGAGCAGCTTTACAGTGTGACTAAAGCCAGTTTGTTTTGTGAGGCTTAAAGTCTTTCCCAGTAGGTGTCAGTGAATCGTATATCCTGGGGTTTAAGCAGAATGAAATAGATAAAAGTTAAGAAACATACACTGAGCCTGTAGCCCTGTAACAGACATTGTTGGTGCCCTACCCAATAGCTATTCCTCCTCCTACTTCCTTCCTAACACAAGGTGTACACTTTGAGTATCAGACAGCCATGTATTTCAGGGATGGTTCACCCATTCCTAGATCCAATGGTTAGTGTTAGCTATTCGAAAGAATTCTGTTTCTCTTGCTAGTGATTGGCTTTGAAAGGGACATGTGACTGAACCTGTCCAGTGGAATATTGTAGCCATTGGCTGGGTGAAAGGTTCCAGTCCTAACACAGGTTTCTTAGCCTTAAACAAAGGCACAAGGAAGAGTTTGTCCTTTTTCTGCCTCGGGATGGTGGTGTGTGAAGATGTGATGTCTGGAGATAGTGCATCCGTCTTGTGACTGTGAGGAAAGCTAGATAGTGAGGCTAGCAGAAGGGAAAGGCAGAAATAACTCTGGTCCTTGATGATGTTGTTGAACTAATAAATTGGCCAACTCTGAAACTGTCTTACCTCTGGACTTCTTGTTATGTGAATTAATAATCAATCTCTTTATTGGTTCAGCTACTTGGAGTTGTTTTCTGTTATTTAAAAGCCCTTTCCCTCTGGGTTTAAAATCCTTTTTAAAAATTTCACTGAATGAATCCTTTAAATATATGACACCTGTTGCTGTCAGGGTGAAAATTAATGCTTGGATGTCAAAGAAATTTTTCCTAACTGGTACTAATATTCTTTTGAACCTTTCATGAAAGATTTTTTGAGAACCACAGAACTCCCTAGATAAGCAAAACTATCCTATTACTAGATAATTATAAAATGCTCCCTGAGGTTATGGTCTCATAATATTTTTACCATTTTCCTGCCCTCCCCCATCACCTTCTCCCCACCATGTTATTTCTCTGATCTGCCCTCTGGGCCTGGGGGATATTCAGAATATGAGTATTATTACAAAACAAATGTCATGAACAAGCTGTTCTGTCATGCAGGTACTATAGAGGATTTTTCAGCCTTCTGACAATATTGGAGACATGTCTTTCATGTTGCTTGTTTGTTGAAAGTCTAAAACGAACTTGAGGAAATCATGACCAGTGGCATATTTGCAGAAATGTGTCATCTGATGAAGAGGAGGAGGATGATGTCAATGATGCAGTAAACCTACATCAGAATACTCCTGTACAACTTCTTGAAATGGCCAGTGATAGTCTTCTTTCACGCCCAAACAGAAACTTCCTAATGTGAAGGAACAGTGCATGCGAGTCTAGCTCTTGGCAGTGGAGATGCAGAAATAGCTGATGTTGTTTCTTCTGCTGCTAAGGGGTTAAAAGACATTGATGATTGGAGTGAAGAAGAAACAGCTCCTCTGGAGCACCAAGCAATCACTGGGAGAAAACAGTTCTGACCTTTGATTCGCTAATCAATTTTATGCAAAGGCAACCTGCCGTACATTGGCCCCAAGGGCAGGCAGGACGGAACCTTCACCTTGCTTTATGAGAAAGAAGCAAATAACCAAAGAGCAAGCTGATTTTGGGGCTTTTCCAAGAGAGCAGTCTGCAGGGTGTTTCCTGGGGTCAGTGATCATTTAGCCCTCTGGTCCACCCTGTCTGCTGCAATCACCACAGTACAAAGCGATGGCCGGTGTTTGGGATGCTGACCTTGGGAGGCCACATGGCACGGAGGACTCTGCTAGGATGTCACCTATCTATAGCCTACCACTCCTGCCTCTAGTCTCCACCGATCACTAGTTATGTGACCCTGGGAAACCCCTTATCCTCTCTCAATCGTAGTTTTTCCACCTACAACTTGAGATAACATGCCCATCTATCTGCCTTACAAGGTTATTGTAAACATTAAAGGAGATAATGTGAATGTTGTTGTTGTTGGTAACCACCATCCAGCAGGCCCCGGACTCAGCGGCGACCCCATGCACAACTGAACAAAAATACTGCCTGGTCCTGAGCCGACGCTGTGATGGGTTGCAGATCAGACCATTGTGATAAATGGGGTTTTCACTGGCTGATTTTCAGAAGTAGAACACCAGACCTTTCTCCCTAGTCTGTCATCTGGAAGCTCTGCTAAAACCTATCACCATCATAGCAACACGCAAGCCACCACTGACAGACAAGTGATGGCTGCAAATGAGTTGCATTGACTGGGAATCGAGCCTGGATTTCCCGCATGGAAGGTGAGAGCTCTACCACTGAACTACCGCTGCCCCCATAATGTGAATGTAGTGGGGGCTACTGTTTCATCTGAAGACCACTCATCCTGCACCCACAAGATTTCTAGGGCAGTCAGACTATTGGTAACATGATCTCTGCTCCTCCATTCTGAGATACACACTGGCCAAACGTGGCCTGCTGTTGTTTATTGTTAGTTGCCATAGAGTCTGTTCTGATTCATGGCGACGCCCATGTGTGCAGACTGTGGCCTTTCAGAAGATCAGCAGGCCTAAGTTCCAAGGTGCCTCTGGGTGGGTTTTAACCACCAAGTTAGTAGTGCTATTAGTAGTTCAGCACTTAACCATCTGCACCACTCAGGGACTCCACCGGAGTCCTATCCCAGAAAGTTTAAGAACTGAAACAACCAAGAAAGAAGGGTCAATCTCATTCCTGAAACTGAGGCCCAATCAGCTCAAACGATGGAGGTTAACTCTGTCCTGCGGAGCAGAAAAAGATGGTCAGCAAAGAGAGAGAATAAGAAGCCTGTTATGCATTGAATTGTGTCCCCCCAACAATATGTGTTGAATCACATCCCTCGTATCTGTGGATGTTTTTCTGTTTGGAAATAGGGTTTTTCTTTCATTATGTTATTGGGGCCATACTAGTGTGCTGTGGATCCTAAACCTAATTATTTCTGAGTTATAAAAAGACCAGAATAGACACAGACACGTGAGAATTGCCTAAAAACCAAGGAACCAAGAAACGCCCGGGACTACCAACAAGGAAGGAATTGACACAGCCAAGACCCTAATTTGGACTTTCAGCCTCCAGAGCTGTGAGAAAATAAATTTCTACTATTTAAAGCCAACCACTTGTGGTACTTATGTTATAGTAGCACTAGGTAACTAAGACAGAGCCCAAAGATAAAGAGAGGTAAAGAGAAGGAACACTTCCTGGGTGCCCAATAGGACTCTCGGGACTGGTCGCAGTCCATTCCCCACCCTTGGATTCCATTACCTAAAAAAACACCAGTTGCCCTGGAGTCAGTTCCGACTTATGGCAACCCCATGTGTATCTGAGTAGAACTGTGCTCCATAGAGTTTTCAATGACTGATTTCTTTGACGTAGCTCTCCAGGACTTTTTTCCGAGTTACTTCTGGGTGAACTCAAACTTCCAACCTTTTGGTTAGCAGCCAAGCATATTAACCATTTACACCACCCAGGGACTCCTTTGAACTCCATTGTTTCTGTTGTGTGCCACTGAATTGGTTCTACCTCATAGCGACCCTGTATGACAGAGTACAACTGCCCATAGGGCTTCCTAGGCTGTAATCTTTGTGGAAGCAGATTGCCAGGTCTTTCCTCCCTCCAGGCCGCTGGTGGGATCAAACCACTGACCTTTCAATTAGCAGCCCAGTGGATTTGAACTGCCAATCTTTTGGTTTGCAGCTGAGTGCTTAACCACTATGCCACCAGGGCTTCTTTTGGACTCTATTCCAAAACCCAAACCCATTGCCGTCAGTTGATTCTGGCTCATAGCGACCTGTAAGACAGAGTAGAACTGCCCCACAGGGTTTCCAAGGCTGTAAATCTTTATGGAAGCAGACTGCCACATCTTTCTCCCACAGAGTGGCTGGTGGTTTGGAACCGCTGATTTTTCGATTAGCAGCTGAGAGCTTTAAACTACTTCACCACCAGGGCTCCTTTGGACTCCATTAGAGAACCCATAAAGCCCTCTGATATATCTCCATTTTTCCTAGCTTAATAAGGATTGTTTTCTTCTATTTACAAACACAGGAGCCCTGGTGGCTCAACGGTTAAGTGCTCGGCTACTAACCAAAAGGTGGTTGGCTCAAACTCATTCTGTGCCTTCATGGGAGAAAGAGCTGGCAATCTACTCCTATAAAGATTATAGCCTAGAAAACCCTATAGGGCAGTTCTACTCTTTCACATGGGGTCACTACGCATCAAAAACCAGCTCAATGACACCTAACAACAACTTACAACCAGTGGAGTTCTTCATAATACAGCATATAAACTGGGTCGGGGATTCTCAGTCATTCATTCAACAAATATGTTTTGAGTGCCCATTCTGTCTGTTCTGTTGTTGTTAGGTGCTGGGGAGTCAGTTCTGACTCAAAGCGACCCTATGTACAACGGAATGAAACACTGCCTAGTCCTGCTCCATCGTTACAACCATTGCCATATATGAGCAGCTTGTTGCAGCCGCTGTGTCAATCCATTTCACTGAAGGTTTTCCTCTTTTTACGTATCAAGCATTATGTCCTTCTCCAGGGACTCATCCCTCAGTATAACTTGTCCCGAGTATGCGAGACGAACCACTGTACCACCAGGGCTCCTTCTGGATGCCGTCCATTCTAAGGACCATTCCGGCTGTACTTCTTCCAAGACAGATTTGTTCGTTCTTCTGGAAGTCCTTAGTATATTCAATATTCTTCGCCAACACCATCAACTCTTCTTCAGTCTTCCTTGTTCATTGTCCAGCCCTTACATGCATATGAGACGACTGAAGACACCATGGCTTGGGTCAGGTACAGCTTAGTCCTCAGAGTGACATCTTTGCTTTTTAATGCTTTGAAGAGGTCTTTTGGAGCAGATTCACCCAATGCAATATGTCGTTTGATTTCTTGACTGCTGTTTCTATGGGCATCGATTGTGGATCCAAGAGAAATGAAATCCTTGACAACTTCAATATTTGCTCCATTTATCATGATGTTGCTTATTGATCCAGTTGTGAGGGTTTTTGTTTTCTTTATGTTGAGGTGTAATCCGTACTGAAGGCTGTAGTCTTGGATCTTCATCAGTAAGTGCTTCAAGTCCTCTTTGCTTTCAGCAAGGAAGCTGTGTCATCTGCATATCGCAGGTTGTTAATGAGTCTTCCTTCAGTCCTGATGCCCTGCTCTTCTTCATATAGTCCAGCTTCTCAGAGTATTTGCTCAGCATACAGATTGAATAAAACCAAAACCAGTGCCGTCGAGTCGATTCCAACCCATAGCGACACTATAGGACAGAGTAGAACTACCCCATAGAGTTTCCAAGGGGCGCCTGGGGGATTTGAACTGCTGACGTTTATGGTTAGCAGCTGTAGCACTTAACCACCACGCCACCAGGGTTTCCACAGATTGAATAACTACCGTGATAGGATACAATCTTGGCTCACACCTTTCCTGACTTTAAAACACGCAGTATCCCCTTGTTCAAATGACTGCCTCCTGATCTTTGTACAGGTTCCACATGAGCACAATTAAGTATTCTGAATTCCCATTCCTCCCAATGTTATCCGTAATTCATTATGATCCACACAGTCAAATGCCTTTGCATAGTCAGTAAAACACAGGTAAACATCCTTCTGGTATTCTCTGCTTTCAGCCAAGATCCATCTGCCATCAGCAATGATATCTCTTGTTCCACGTCCTCCTCTGAATCCAGCTTAAATTTCTGGCAGTTTCCTGTCGATGTACTGCTGCAACTGTTTCGAATTATCTTCAGAAAAATTTTACTTGTATGGGATATTAATGATATTTTCCATAATTTCTGCATTCTGTTGGATCACCTTTCTTTGGAATGGCACAAATATGGATCTCTTCCAGTCTGTTGGCCAGGAAGCTGTCTTCCAAATCTCTTTGCATAGACAAGTGAGTGCTTCCAGCATTGTATCCATTTGTTGAAACATTTCAATTGGTATTCCATCAATTTCTAGGGCCTGTTTTTTCACCAATGCCTTCAGTGGAGCTTGGACTTTTTCTTTCAGTACCATTGGTTCTTGATCATATGCTCCTGAAATGGATAAATGTTGACCAATTCTTTTTGGTACTGTGACTCTGTGTATTTCTTCCATCTTCTTTTGATGCTTCCTGTGTCATTCAATATTTTGCAATTGAATCCTTCAAAATTGCAATCCGAGGCTTGAATTTTTTCTTCAATTCTTTCACCTTGAGAAATGCATAGGGTGTCCTTCCCCTTTGGTTTTCTATCTCCAGGTCTTTGCATGTATTGTTATAATGCTTTACTTTGTCTTCTTGAGCTGCCCTTTGAAATCTTCTGCTCAGCTCTTTTATGAGATCATTTCTCCTATCCACTTTCTCCACTCTACGTTCCAGAACAAGTTTCAGCATCTACTCTGACATCCATTTTGGTCTTTTCTTTCTTTTTAATGACCTTTTGCTTTCTTAATGTATGATGTCCTCAATGTCATCCCACAACTCACCTGGTCTTCCGTCATTAGCGTTCAATGCATCAAAGATATTCTTGAGATGGTCTCTAAACTCAGAGGGGATACACTGAAAATCGTACTTTGGCTGTCATGAACTTGTTTTAATTTTCTTCAACTTCAGCTTGAACTTGCAAATGAGCAATTGATGGTCTGTTCTGCAGTCGGCACCTGGCCTTGTTCTGACTGACAATACTGAGCTTCTCCATTGTCTCTTCCCACAGATGTAGTCAATTTGATTCCTGTGTATTCCATCTGGCGAGGTCTGCATATATAGTTGCCATTTATGTTGTAATATTTTCAGTGAATAAGTCGTTGGTCTTGCAAATTCTATCATGCAATCTCCTGTTTCGTTCCTATCACCAAGACCATATTTTCCAACTACTGATCCTTCTTCATTTCCAGCTTCAGCATTCCAATCACCAGTAATTATCAACGCGTCTTGATCGCATGTTTGATCAGTTTCAGACTTCAGAAGTTGGTAGAATTCTTCAATTTCTTCAGCTTTGGCCTTAGTGGTTGGTGCATAAATTTGAATAATGTGGTCTTAGTAACGGCTCTTCCTTGTAGGCCTATGAATATTTTCCTATCACTGACAGTGTTGTACTTCAGGATAGATCTTGAAAGATTGTTTTTGAGAATGAATGCGATGCCATTCCTCTTCAATTTGTTATTCATGGCATAATAGACCTTCTGATTGTCAGATTCATAATGGCCAATACCAGCCCATTTCAGCTCACCAATGCCTAAGATATTGATCTTTATGTGTTCCATTTCATTTTTGATGACTTCCAATTTTTCTAGATTTATACTTTGTACATTCCACTTTCTGATTATTAATGGATGTTTGTAGCTGTTTCTTCTTATTTTGAGTCATGCCACATAAGCAGATGAAGGCCCCGAAAGCTTTATTCCATCCACGTCATTAAGGTTGACTCTACTTTGAGGAGGCAGCTCTTCCTCAGTTGTATTTTGAGTGCCTTCCAACCTAAGGGACTTATCTTCTGGCGGTATATCAGACAATGTTCTGCTGCTATTCATAAGGTTTTCATAGGCCAGTTTTTTTCAGAAGTAGATTGCTAGGTCCTTCCTCCTAGTCTGTTTTAGTTTGGAAGCTCTGCTGAAACCTGTGCACCCTGGGTGACCCTGCTGGTATTTGAAATACCAACGGCATAGCTTCCAGCATCACGGCAACACACAAGCCACCACGGTATGACAAACTGACAGACAAGTGGTGGAGACATATTCTAGGGGCTGGGATACACAATGCCTATCTTCACGGAATTTATAGTCGAGTGGGGAACACAGGCATTTTGCAAATAATCACTCAAATACGTATATGATGCTATAACTCCCGATCTCTTTCCATTGTGTTATCAGGAAAAGGCTAAATTAAGTCCCATAGATTTCACTTAAGCAGGTGGAAAAGCCTCCTAGTGTGGTTACAAGCTGGGTCCTGGCACTTCTACAGTTAAACTTCAGTCATCTGGAAAATGTAGTCATTCCAGTGGCTCCTTCCCTCATGCCAGATGAGTAAGGCGTCACTGCGTATCTGTGGGCCTCACATTTCCCATCATCACTTTCCTGTTCTCTTTAAATCCTAGGGTTTCAATTTTCCTTCACATCAAAATGAGTCTGCTTTTAACAACCCTGGCCTTTTCTCCCCGCTATTCTCCAGCCCCAGGCTGGTACATCCATACCATCGAAGAGAGCCATCTCTCCCGAGTGGAGAGCCATCTCTCCCGAGCGGAGAGCCGTGCAGACCCCAAGGAGCTGCGTTGTCACTGATTTATGACTCCCAGTCCTCTGCCTGTTGAGGAAAACCACTTAATCAGGATGGAAAGCCCGGGGCAGAGCTGGAGCAGGATTTCTTGTTTGGCTCCCTGCGCTGTCCTGCTTATTTCAGAGGCACCCATATTTACAAGTCCTCAGGACTGCATGCAAGGGATGTGGAGAGAAATGACCCAATACTGAGCAGAGGTGTGCCACTTGCCTTACATTTACTCCATTATGCTTTTCAGAGTTTAAATGCAGAGGGGAGGGGAGCAATTCTGAAGGTATAAATAAGGAGCAGAGGCAGCCCGCCAAGGAATGACTTAGTGGGGGTAGTTTTCTGCTTCTTAAGCCTTCCATTTAATGAGTCTGAATGCACTTAAGTTTCGTATGTATCATCCTCATTCTCGTCATCATTGTTACCGTGATCATCACATTGCAGAACTGGAAGGTTCTTGGGCATCCTCCTGTTTGAACCCATTTGTTTCACAGATGAGGAAACTGAGGTTCAGAAAGGAGAAATGACTCGTTCAAGGCCATACTGTGAAACTGGGGCAGAGGCTCAAGGCCAGATCCTCTGACTGCTGAACCATATTTCCAGGCCTTTCTTAGGTGGCCTGAGGGGCTGGGTGTTGGGTAACCTTGGCATAGTATACAGCCACCTTGACCTCAGGAAGCCCCCAGTCTCAGGCAGACATCTTTAACAAATACACAAGGCAGAACTTTTGACTATAAACTATTTGTTTGCCTCTAAGCAGTAATAACGTAATCATATTATACAAAACTTGGAAAGTAGGAAAAAGGAAAAACATTACTCTCAACATCCTAATGCAAATCTGTGTTAGCATTTTATTTCCTTTCCATTTAATTTCCTCTGCATGCAATTGTGCAGATAGGGTACCCACGCAATCTTGGGGTTTGCTTTTCCATTTATCTTTATAGTGCAAGCCTTTCCTGTTATTACCTTGTCTTCATTGCCTTAATTTTAATGATTACTTAATATTAGACCAAATACATATGGGACAGTTTGCTCACCCATTCTTGTATTATTGGACTTTTAGGTTTCTCCGGTTTTCCATTAATATAAATAATGCTGCAATGAACATCTTACACATATAGCTTCCCTCTCCCCTCATATTCATGTTGTTTCTTTAGAACAGCTTCTGAAATTAGAATAACTAAACCAATGATTCTCAACAGTTTCACGGCTCACATATTGCTAAATTGCCTGCTGAAAGCTTCTTGCCAAATTACATAAACAATTTTGAATATGCGTCTAAAGGCGACCAGATAAAAACTTAGCAAGGAACTAAATAAGACTCATTTATAACGTGTACACGTAATGGGTGAACACACTCTGGGCTGTATGCTGTGGCATAATCATCTCTCTCGTAGGGTTGAAAAGAAAGGAAGACTGCAAAGCACCATCTCCAGGCTCTGTGTTGTGGTTCTTGTGGCTGCATGATCATTTAGAATACTTATCACACTGTTGATAACCAGGGCTGGCCCCTCAGGGATTCTGGTTTAATTGGCCTGGAGTGTGGCCTTGCCCTGGAATTTTAAAAGTCCCCCAGGTGATTCGAGTGGACAGCCAGGTTGAGTACCTGTGCATGGGCCCAGAGGCAGGCAGAGAGGCTGATGCCCGGCACAGAAGGTCAACAGGAACAGAGACCCTGAGTGATGTCCCCAGGCCTGCTTCCTGTGCCCCATGGAGCCCTTCATGGGTGTCTCTGCGTCTCTCTCCCTGCTCCTCCCATCCTGAGGCCGGATGTGCTGCTACACCCAGCTCCGACAGATCCCGACTCGGGAGGCCCAGGGATCTGATCTATAAAAGCATGAAATGAGAAAGAGTGAAAAGTCAGGGACAAGTGTGTGGTCTCCAGCTGCCAGCCTGAGGGGACTTAAAAGGATAGGCATCCCAAATGCTCAACTTTCGGGGACTGGCAAACACATCATAGTATTCTCACCCCGTGGAGTGTCACGGCAGCCATTAAAATGGGTTTATTTGTCCTAAAATGAAAAGCTTTTGGAAATACTGAATTAAAAAATTCAAGTACAAAAGTGATGGACAGCATCTGATTTGGGTAAAATGAACACAATTACCTGCATATTCCCTTGTGTCTGCACAGAAGGTATCTGAAAAAACACAGAAGAAACTAATAATGCTGGTGATCCAGGGAGGTAGGATTGGTGGTGTGGGAGTGGGGAGGATGGAGGGAAGGTGAACAGTTCACCCTAGGCCCTTCCCTACTGCTTGTGTTGTATGCCTCAAGCAGGCATTACATTTGTAATTTTATTTTAAAAGAACGTTATAAGATTTTCCTACAGTGGGGACAGGGAAGAGAGAGACAAAGACAGCAAGAATAATAATCTTGTACATTCCTCATAGCGAGAGCATCAGGACCCTCAAAAAGTGAACTGGAGTCCAGAGCTTCTGCCTTCCAGCCAGGGACAGATCATCCAATAAGCAAGGCACACATGTGCATACCTTGCTTACTGTAAGCCGGTACGTACTGTGTTTACTGGTTAATCCCACCCTGCTTCCAGCCCTCTGACCCCAGCATTTTTTGATCTCAATGTCCTTCTCATGATTCCATACTCCAGAAATAAACCCTAGAGAAGCAGGATTCTGATAGGTCAAGACCTTCCAGAAGGCATGGATTTGCATTTGCCCTGGTTTTTCCTGCCCCCACCACACACACTGGAGTGCTGGGTAGGCATGGAAGGGTGCCTGAGAACCCAGCTCCCAGGGGATGATGGGAGGTGAAGCAGGGCTGGGTAGCTCACTTTCCGTGAGGTCAGTGGCAGAGACGAGGCTGAAGGGCCACCACACCTCTCCCCTGGATATTCCACTCTCACAGGCGCGTCTACCTGCCAGGATGGAGGGGGGGAGGTAGTCTGAGGGTGAACCGAAAGTGTGGGAGGTGGGGAGGAGGGAAGAAATACAATCATTGATCATTGAAAATGCAACGTGCAGTAAGTACCAAGCTCCTCCATAACATTTTACATAGCTGAGAGATGTGGCTGCCAGCCCGACCCCAGTCACAGACTGGGCAGGAAAGGGTAAACCCCCAATCACCATCATCAGCACCTAGATTCCCTCAGGCCTAGGGCACAGCCTTCAGAGCAGCGGAAGAGAGATAGTAAATAGCTCAAACTCCATCAGAGCTCATAAAACATCACACCCGTGGAGAGGATCTTTAAAGGTCATTTGTGTACCTGGCTTCTGTGCAGCACCCTCTCCACCTCTCCCCACCCCAATAAATCATGTGTGCTTAGTGTGTGTGTGCCAGGGGTGGGGGGTGGGGTGAGTCTCCTGCAGCACTTTGCCTCCCTGTGGCAAAAAAACTCCTTGATCAATGGATCTTAAAGGAAAGGGAATGGACATCATCAGAGATGGTGGTGGCCAGTATTTATTTTCCGTTTTACTCATATGTCTTTTATATTAAACTTGTAAAGTAGAAACTATTATTTCTTATTTAATGATACTTTTTATTTAACCCAATATATCCAAAATATTATCAGGTTAACATGCATTCAATATAAAAAAATTGCTAATGTTATCACATACATTCTTTTTTTTTTAAATTATGGTAAAATATATATAACAAAACTTAGCCATTTTAACCATTCTGAAGTGTGCAATTTGGTGACATTAATTACATTCACTGTGTTTTGCAGCCATCACCCTATCTATTTTCAAATGTTTTTCATGCCCCTAAACAGAAACTCAGTGCCCCTTAAGTAATAACTCCTCATCTCCCTCTCCCTCAGCCTCCGGTAACCACTAATAAACTTTTGTCTCTATGTATTTGCTTATTCTAGCAAGTATTTCATGTAAGTGGAGTTATACAGTATTTGCCCTTTTATGTTAAACTTATTTTACTCAGCGTAATGTTTTCAAGATTCAGCCGTGTCGGAGCACGTAATCAGATCTTCACTTCTCTTTATGGCTGAATCATATTGCATTCCATTTATATATGACGTTTTGTTTATCCATTCATCTGTTGATGAACACCTAGGTTGTTCTACTTTTTGACTGTTGTGAATAGCGCTGCAATGGACATTGGTGGTTTCTGTTTGAGTTCCAGCTCTCAATTTTTTTTCTTCCATATATATATCTAGGAGTTGAATTGCTGAGTCATGTGGTAATTCTATATTTAACTTTTGGAGGCATTGCCAAGCTGAGAAACTAACCATTATCCATTCCATTTTACAGATGAAGACACAGAGCCATAAGAGGTAAAAGAACTCGCCTGAAGCCACACTGTGAGTAAGGCTGAGCAGCCAGGCTGGGCTTCTGGGCAGTGTGACTCAGAGCTGGCCAGCTCTGCACTGCCCATATCCCTTTCCAAGGACACGTGCGTTTCTCCAACAGAAAGCATAATTAAACAGTAGGAGATTTATCAAGAAAAGGGTGGGCAGTTACAGGGGTGGATTCAGAGGTGGGGTTTACAGGGGTGGATTCAGAGGTAGGCTTGATAGAGAAGGATTTGGGGTAGTTATATAAAATAAACCTTTGAGGTTTACACAGGTATGTTTATCTGGTGAAAAATCTATCAAGCCATACTTGTGATCTGTGCACTTTTGGTATGTATGCTATGCTTCAACAAAAATTAAATTAAAAATGACAAGCTAGCAAATGGTCCCTGTGGCGCCTGGTGCCGTCTTCTGTAGAAGAATGACTGGTTAATTCTTCTCCTTCCCCATGGGTGGGAGGAGGCAAGTGTTCTCTCCTCTAGATGCTCTCTGTACTCCACAACATCTTCCACTCTGCCACCGGAGCTGTCATCCTGAAATAAAGGCCCAGTCACTTTCTCCTCTCCTACAATTCCTCAGTGGCTTCTTGTTGCCTGCAGAATAAATTCCAGACTCCTTGGCAAAGCCTGCTGTGTTCTGAGCCTAACCAATTTTCCAACCTTATCCTTCATAGGAGACAGTGGTTAAGCATGGAGACTCTGGGCTCTACCACCTCCCAACTGTGTGACCTCTAGCACGTCACTGAACCTCATCTGTAAAACAGGAAGGGACCAAGGTCGTGGGAGGATAGCAGAAATTACACACATTGAATGCATAAAACAGCGTCTGGCACCCAGTTAGCCCTCAATGAATGCTTGCTATCATTTATTATTTTTTACTTGACCACCCAGACACATTATATTATTTATTTCCCCACCATTTTCTGACCAGGGGGTCCCTTCTTACACTTCCACCCCTATATCCTCTTTGCCCATTCAAATTCTACTCTCCTCTCTAAGCTCAACTGCTACTCCTCTAGAAGGACTCTTTCAGGAACCATCTTCACCCCATGTGGAACTTCTCAATTCTCTCTAATGCTCCCATACTGCCTTGTCTGTACCTCCTGGAACACTTAACCCATGTCACCTGATCTGCCATTCATGCTTTCATGGGACATAATCCTTCGCTGGAGTTGTAAGAGTCTTCTTGCTCATCTCTGAATCTCTCAGTGGGTGACCGGCACCTTGCACATTGGGGTGGACAACATCTGAGATGTATGCCAAACAGGCAAGCCAACATCCCAGTCCTTTCTCTGAGAAATGTCCATTGTCCCCAACAGTTATTTTGTACAATGTGACCCATCCCTCCTACAGCCACTGTTGGTGTCTATTGTTATTGTGTGCTGTCAAGGTGATTCCAATCTACAGCAGCCCTATGGGACAGAGTAGAACCACCCCATAGGGTTTCCTAGGCTGAAATCTTTACAGGAGCAGATAGCCAAGTCTTTTTTCCCATGGAGCCACTGGTGCATTTGAACCTACAATCTTTCAATTAGCAGTAAGTGCTTAACCAGTGCACCACCAGGACTTCCTGTTGGTGGGACTAGGGATGAGCAACTGACCCAAGTTAGACAGATCAGAATATTCAGGCCTGGGAATTAGAAATGAAGTGGAACACAGCACTGCCCAACCTCCTCCTTTTGGTGAACGTCTCCTCCCCTCCCTATCAAGAATGTGGTTCAAGAAGGAATTACTCCTCTCATGAACTACAGACTTTTCTAGAGTCATAGAAACTGCCTGAACCCCTGAAACTATTGCCCTGAGATAATATTTAAACCGTACACCAAAAATATCCCCTGAAATCTTCTTGAAACCAAACAAGAGTTTAGCTTAACTGGTAAAGAATGTCTGCCTTGAGCATTATGCTCGTTTAAGAACTACCTATATGGGATCAAAGTGACAACAGCAACTCAAAAGATTACATAGGAACCTTAGGGGGGCAGTGAGTTTATGTTAATGGGGATGAACAACTCAGAAAAGGAGGGTGAGAATGGTTGCACAACTTGAAGAATGTAATCAATGTCACTGAATTGTACATGAAGAAACTGTTGAATTTTGTATGTTTTGCTCTGTATATTCTCAACAACAAAATAAATAAAATATTTTTTAAAAAAGAAGGAATTGGTGAGTGGCATTTGGGGTCTTAAAAGCTAGTGAGCAGCCATCTAAGATGCATCAATTGGTCCCAACCCACCTGGAGTAAAAGAGAATGAAGAACACCATGGACACAAGGAAAGTATTAGCCCAAGAGACAGAAAGAGCCACATAAACCAAGATTTCATCAGCCTGAGACCAGAAGAACTAGATGGTGCCCGGCTATCAGCAATGACCGCCCTGACAGGGAACACAACAGAGAGTCCCGGATGGAGCAGGAGAAAAGCGGGGTGCAGAACTCAAATTCTAGTAAAAAGAGCAGACTTAGTGGGTTGATTGAGACTGGAGGGACCCCGAAAGACATGGCCCCCAGACTCTCTGTTAGCCCAGAACTGAAACCATTCCCAAGGCCAACTCATCAGACAAAGATTAGGCTGGACTATGGGACATAAAATGATACTTGTGAAGAGTGTGCTTCTTAGCTCAAGTAGATACATGAGACTACATGGGCAGCTCCTGTCCAGAGGCGAGAGGAGAAGGCAGAGAGGGTCAGGAGCTAGTTGAATGGACACGGGAAATCCAGGGTGGAAAGGTAAAGCGTGCTGTCACAGTATAGGGAGAGCAACTAGGGTCACAAAACAATATATGTACAAATTTTTGTATGAGAGACTAACTTGAACTGTAAACTTTCATTTAAAACACAACGATAAAAAAAAGGGATTACCCTTCCTCCTCTCCTCCTCATTCATTCATTCATCATCACTGTCATTATCATCATGGCTAACTCGGGGCCCCCCTTTGTGCCAGGCACTGCTCTAAGCACTATATATTTAGTCTTTATAACAACTGTGTGAGATGTGGCCAATTATTATCCCTATTTTACAGATGAGGAAACTGAGGCATTGAGCACTTAAGTGTCAAGGTTCACACAGCTTAAAAGTAACAGAGCCAGGATGTAAACCCAGGCAACCTAGCCCTAGAGTCTATGTTCTATCCACTACCCTTGGCAAGTTACCCCTCCCACCTGGCCCCAGTGATGGAGGCATGACCCAAGCTGGACCAGTTAGAGTCCACTCAAAAGATTTTTTTTTTCAGTTGGAATTTGGGGAAGAAGAGAAGACCTTCTGAGGTCCATCAGTGGTTGTGTCCTTTAGCATGTGGAAGGATCAGGTCTACGTTAAGGAAAGATACTGACAAGCAGAGACAAGAGATGGAGATTCTGAATGCCTTCCATTCCCTGCTACCCCTTGTCCAGGAGGCCTAGCCACACCTCCGCCCTCCCAGAAGCTTGTTTATAACAGCCAATGAATTATGCTTTTGTGAAGCCCTGAGACTGTGGCTCCTGGACACTCTACTAACTCAGAACTGAAGCCACTCCTTAAATCTGCCTTTCAGTCAGAGATGAGACAGGCCTATAAAACAGACAATAACCACTATAAGGAACGTGCTTCTTAGTTCGATCAAGTATACAAGACCAAATGGGCAACACGTGCTCAAAAGCAAAGACGGCAGGAAGGGAGAAAATGGGACAAATGGACACAGAGAACCCAGGGTGGAAAGGGAAAGGGGGACAGTGCGGACACGTTGTGGAGATTGCAACCAATGTCACAAGACAATTTGTGTGTAGATTTTTGAATGGGAAACTAATTTGCACCGTAAACTTTCACCTAAAACGCACACACGCAAAAATATGCTTTTGTCCAAGCTAGCTATGTTGGGTTTCTATCATTTGCAACCAGAAGATTCCTGACTAGTATGTGTGCAAATTTGAAACAGGGACTGAAAGACTCCATTCTCATTCGGAAGTGGTCTCTTGAGTGGGGAGGAAAAGAAATAACCTCGGCTGCTGTGGAGCAACTATCTTCTGCAAGGGGCTGAGGAGCAGAGAGAACTGGGGTCTGCAGAGGGAGACGAGCAAAGCGCATGTAGAGAAAAGATAGAGAGGACTGTGGAGTTCTGAGAGTTTTCCAGTTCTGTGGCCTTGGCTGCATTCCTGCCCTTGAGTTCTATAAGACCTCCCTCCTTCCTTGTAATAAATTCTCTCTTTTCAGTTTAAACTGGCACAAGTTGGTTTCGGTAGGTTGCATGCGAAGAATCACAACTAATACACACACAGTAGGAACTCAATAACTGTTGAATATAACTGAAGGTTTTAAAGCGAGGCAGTAAATAGGATGCAGACTATTCCTCAGAAATATTGGTCTGGGGCTGTATGTAGGAGAGATTAGTTGGGGGAGTATGGATGGGAAGCAGGGATAATAACAGAGAGGCACTCGCGGGTCAGAATGAGAGTTGAGGAGGGCCTGAGTGGCAGGCAAGGGGTGTGGGGGCACTGAGGGAAGGGACTTGGTGGGACTCAGCAACTGAGGGGATGAGGGAGTAAAAGGAGAAGGGATGTCAAAGATGACTGGGAATTGGAGCCTGGTTACTAGGAGAAAGAATGAAGCATTAATAGAAGGAGGGAAGTCAGGAGAAGAGATGAGCGGGCTCTCACACACCGACGTTGGGCTGAGGAACTACTGACAGAGCTAATTAGAGTAACTGAGCAGAAGGAAATGTCGTCTGGCATTCAGGAGAGGAGTCAGCTGAGAAGCTGAGACTGGGGGGTCCGCCCCTTAGCACAGAGCCTGAGCTGTTAGGGAGGCCAAGATGGCCCAGGGAGAGCACAGAGGAAGAGTGGGAGGAGGCACCTTCCTCAGGAAGTGACAGAAGGGATAATATGGATAGAAGAGAAATAGAGGTCAGAGGGGTAGGGCAGAAACACAGTGAGTGCCATGCTGAGGAAACTGAGGAAGAAGACAATGGGGGATGGCGGTGAACACTGTTCAGAACTGCAGACAGGCCAAGAAAGGACAGTTATCAAGGGACTTGAGGAAAAGACAATTCAACTCGCTGAGGAAGAGATCATGGGAAACCTTCAAGGAGCAGTGAGTCAATGATGCGGGCAGAAGACAGATGGCAAGGCCTTGGGGAGAGAGGGCTGCAAGTACTTTAACGCTGCCGTAGTCTGCAGCTACTTTTGCCTTCTCAGGGAGTGGTGAGGATGCATTTACGATGAGGAAACTGTCTGGACAACCTGCCTGAGTGATAAAGGTGAAGCCCCCAGGACATAACCTGGATATAACAGTGAAATCTTGAGAAGCCTGATAAACGGGCAGGGGTTGGAGGCTGGGGCTGTGGATTAAAAGCAGAGGTTGGGGGCAGCCTGAGGATGATGAGTAGAAAGAAAAGATGTGAAAAAATGATACTAGTCAGGGCTCTTGATTGTAAACAACAGAAACTGACCCTAACTAACCTAAGCAGGAAAAGAATTTGCTGGGAAACTTTTTGGCTTACAGAATCCAGGGGAAGTGTATTAGCTATTTGTGCTGAGTAACAAATTATCTTAAAATTTAGAGGCTAAAAACAGCAAACATCCATTGTCTCATCATTTCCGTAGGTCAGGAATTTGGAAGCAGCTTGGTTGGGTGGTTCTGGTTCGGAGTCTCACCAGTTGTAGTCAAGATGTTGGCTGTGGCTTCAGTCAGCTGAGGTTTGACTGGGCCTGGAAAGTCTGCTTCCAAGATGATTCACTCACTTGGATGTTGACAGGAAACCTCAGTACTTCATTGGCTATTGTTAGGAGGCTTTATTTCCTCACAAACGGTCTCTCCACAGGGCTGCCTGGGTGTCCTATGACATGGCAGCTGGCTTCCGCCAGAGTGAGGAATCCAGGAGAGTAAGGAGGAAGCTGCAGTGCCTTTTATGACCTAATCTTGCAAGTCACCCACAATCACTTCCGCCATATTCTATCTATTAGAAGCCAATCGCTAAGCCTAGTCCATGCTCAGAGGGAGGGAAATTAAGCTCCAGCTCTTGAACAGAGGAGTATCAAAGAATTTGTGGACGTATTTTAGAATTAAAACTGTCATAGGTAAGTTGGTAAACTAGATTTGAAAATGAGCAGGACAGCCAGCACACCAGCCAAAGTCCTATCAAGGAACAACCTGGTGAGGGATGGACATTGTATGTCCTGCTGCCTAGACATGGATATCCCTTCTGTAAACAGCTCCTGATTTTTTGTAGCACTTTCTCCAAAGACACAGTCCTGGCCCAAGCAGCGGATTGGATGCATTTGGATCACTATGCCCACACCTTGGCTATAATATGGTCTTTGAGGTTTCTATAATATGAGACAAGATCTTGACCACCACCAAGACCTACATTGTTGCAGATGCCCAACACACACACACATATCACAAGAGCAACACCCATCACAGAAGGGCTCCAGAGAGAGGTGATATAGAAGCCAGGGCCCTAAAGAGAAGGCACAGCCAGTGACGGGTTCCTTGGGATGGGAATGCCGTGGGGCTTTGAAGAACAAGGATGTCTCATATTCCACATAAGTCATTTGCCATTTGATGTGTTGCATGGTAATTGCATGATAATGTAACCCTCTTCTGTAATCCCCCAGCCTTCCATCACACTCTGCCGTATCCTTGTGTTTGTGCTCGGAGAATCAAAGGAAAACAGACTGCATCATGTTTGTGTCAGCAAAGGGCGGAGAGAAGCCAGAGGGCCAATGAGATTTACACACTTCAGAGGAAGCAAGGTATTGGAGCTAGAGATGATATGCTGCCTCTGAGGCTCCCCGGGATCCAATCTCTGAGGCGTCCCCCCACCTCTCCAGAGGTATTTGGTGGGGGAAGGTGCTGGATTTCCCATCATATGTAGGATGAGGGTTTGAGTCATTTAGACTTAACTATTGACAGAAGGGCGACCCTACAAGGTAGAGGATATAAGGACATCCTGGGTTCTGATACTTGCCTTTAAAGGTAAATTTGAAGTCTTCCGTAATTTGGATTTTATTAGGGAAGAAAATGATGCCTTCTAAGGCGAAATCTGGATTTAGATTCAGCAAGCAATTTTTTTTTTTTAATGAGCTAGATAGAACCTGGGGCCCTATAGGTGAAGCCAGTTAAGAGAGGTAACTTCTGAAAAAACAAGAGAAAGTGGAAAAAAAATACAGAGACCTTGAGAATACAGCTCTCAAGAATATCTACTGACCAGGAAGGAGAAGTCCAGAACGCACTCCTTCAGGGTTCTGCGGTCTCAGCCCGGGTCCAGACTTCTAAAGAGGCTTAAAGGCACAGACCAGGGGAACATGACTAGGCAGGCTGCAGGGGCCGTGGGGTGGGCCTGGCAACCTGTAGGGAAGGACCTTGACTGTCCACAGGTTTAAGCAACCTATTAGCTGGAGCTAGGGCAGATGAGAGGGCAGAAGGTGAAGTAGTCAGGAGCGATAGAGGTCAAGACCCGAGAGGGCAGGTGGAAAGTGTTCCTGCTAACTGGAAACTCAGCTTTTTAATGTGATGTTTTCTGAAGGAAATGTCAGAGGGAAGGCCTACAATGAGTCTATGATGAATGTCCAATCAATGTTCAGTAATGAACTACTAATTGTTATTCAATAACCAGCCTTGCTCGTTCCAGGCCTGCCATGGAAACAAGGGCCTGATGGAGATACCCTAAGGCTGTCCCTTCTGTACCTTCTGTACCCCATTTCCGGAAGGACATACCCTAACACAGGTCTGAGAGGATTCTTTTTGGTCTTAAACATACTTGAGGAACTTTCTACAGTAGCCTGTTCTGCTGTTTATTCATATTAATGTCGAAAAGTTTCCCTTGTCTGTATTGTCAAACCCTCATGCTACAGTTCCTTTCAAATATTTATTGAGTTCCTACACTGTGCCAGGCACTGGCCTGACCACTGGGGATGCAAAGATAAATAAAAGAAACAAGAAGCAGTCTACGTCCTCAAGAGTTCGAAGTCTACTGTGTGTGTGTGTGTGTGTGTGTGTGTGTGTGTGTGTGTTGGAGGGTAAGGTGGCTGAGAAACTGGACGCTACAGGAAATTATAATAAATTATAATATTCATCCAGTACAAATGCTAGCTAGATCTTTTGCATATGTAATTTCATTTAACCCTAAACATAATCTTGTGAGGAAAGTACTGTTATTATCCCCATTTTACAGAAGTGAAATCTAAAGTCATGTGATTTCCCCAAGGTCACACAGCTAGTAAGTGGCAGAGCCAGAACTCAAACCCATGCCTCTCTAAGGTCACACAGTCCATGCTCCTAAGGACCATGCTCTACATGGGAATTTACAGAAACACAGAAAAGTGGCACTTAGCCCCAGACTGATGAGGGTGTTGGTAGGAGAGTAACGAGGGTGAGCAGAGGCTTTTGGAAGAGATGGTGCCCCAGCTTGGTAAGGGGACCGGCAAGGGTGGAGTGGGCACTTCAGCAGATGGGATGAGCAGAAGGGAAGACCAGTCGGGAAGCCTGGTGTCTGGGTACCACAAGCCATCCACACTCAACCCCTCTTCGCTGAGACTAGCTGCTCACCTAGGCAGAGGGGTTGCTGAGCCATTTCTCAGCAGTCTCTTCTTTGGGATTCCCCCACCTTTCACCTTCCCTACTGGGGGCTGACTTTCCTTTCCCTCTGTGTCATTCCTCCTCTTTTTTAAACTGTAAACTTCTTAAAATTGAAATATAACATGCACACAGAAAATTGCCCTCGAATGTGCATGATGAATGCTCCCTGTGTGAACACACTCCTGGAGAAACAGACCTTACCAGCCCCCAACAGACCCCTTCCCCCTGAGGTAACCACGACCCTGACTTCTAACAAAATCAATTACTTTTGCTTCTTTTTGTACCTTATATAAATGTACAAAAAGAGTACAGAATATATTCTTTTGTGTCTGGCTTCCTTGGCTCGACATCCTTCTTTTTTTGTTCTGGGCCAGTTCTCATGCTGCTGGAATGTCAGAAAGCGGCTGTGGTGCTAGTCCCCATCGCAGCCAAGATGATGGAGAGGAGCTGGCGACACACATGCAAGGTAGGGTCACAATTCACAATAAGCCACAGGACAAGAAGTGTCTGTGCCCTGGCCCCACGGGGCTGCCGCTGGAAAATGGATTGTACCCGCTGAGGCTGTAATGGAGGAGGGACTGCACTTGCCCTGTGCTAGTCTCCTAATATTTCAGGGAGAGTGAAGCTGAGAATTGTTAAACATTCCCAGTAGGGCCATAAATCTCATTTTCGCTCGTTTCAATCGTAGACTGAAACGGCCTGTTTTCTTAGCAATTTTTATTTTTCCCTCTCAGTCCCTGGCCCTCTGGTTCCCTGGCTCATACTCACACCGCTTCCTTCCTTCCTTCCTCTCCTGGCCTCTTTCCCCTTTCAGCAGTTACATTTCTGTTGAATTCTGCTCACCCCGAGACCCAGAAGCTTTTGGCTAGTCTTGGAGTCTAATGATATAAGATGAATCCTGACGATTACCTGATTCACCCCACCCTTCATTTTTTGGACTTAAAAAAAATTGAGATATGATTTACGTACAGTAAAGTGTGCACATCTTAGGCCTTGTTATTATTGATATTGTTCGGTGCCATCGAATAGGCTCTGACTCAGAGAGACCTGACGTATGACAGTATGAAACGTTGCTTGGGTCCTGTGCCATCATCACAATCATTGCTATGTTTGACCCCATTATTGCGCTGTGTCCATCCACCTCACGGATGGTCTTCTCTTTTCTTTTCGCTTCTCCAGTTGTGCTCATTAACTCAGCTCAATTAAGAAAATAAATTTTGCATGTGAAGACGGCCATGTAACCTTCATTTAATCAAGATATGGAACATTTCCAGCACACAGAAGGTTCTTACACGTTTCTGCCCAGTCAATCTTTACTCTTCCCCCATCCCTAGAGGTTACTCTATTTTCCTTCTATTACCGTAGATCGCTTTTGCCTGGTCTTGAACTTCAGAACGATGGTATTATACAGCTATATACTCCTTTGTGTCTGACTCCCTTTGGGCTACATTATGGTTTTGAGATTCATCCATGTTGTCACATGTATCAGTAATTTTGTTGTTGTTGTTGTTGCAGAATATACAGTGCTCGATTTACCTATTCTTCTGTTCAAGGACATTTGGGTTGTCACCAGTTTTGGCTACTATGAATAAAGCTGCTACGACCATTTGTATAAATTATTATAGGTTCAACTGTGTCCCCTAAAAGATATGTTGAAGTCCTGATCCCTGGTACCTGTGAATGTGACCTTATTTGGGACTGGGGTCTTTGCAGATGTAATTAAATCAAAACCAAACCAAATCTGTTGCCATTGGGTCAATTCTGACTTGTAGTTACCCTATAGGACAGAGTAGAACTGCCCTCGTTAAGTCAATATGAGATCATATTGGAGTAAGATGGACCGTTAATTCAGTATGACTGGTGTTCCTACAGGAAGAGGAGAAAAGACACAGACGCACAGGGAGAACATCATATGAAGACTGAGACAGAACTTGGGCTTAGGCTTCTGGGGCTACCAGAAGCTGGAAGAGGCAACGAAGGATCAAGGGCTCCCAAGGGAACATGGCCCTGCCAACATCTTGATGCTGGATTTCTGGGTGGCGAAGATGGTTAAGTGCTTGACTATGAGCTGAAAGGTTAGCAGTTCGAACCCACCCGCATGTGCCTCGGAAGACAGGCCTGGTGGTCTGCTTCCGAGAGGTCACAGCCTTGAAAAACGCAACAGTAACTAACAACAACAGCAACAGCTTTCAGAACTGTGAGACAATAAATTTCTCTTTGTTAAGTCACCCAGTTTGTGGTACTGTCTTTTGGCAGCCCGAGGAAACTTCCAGTACCAGTTGCTGTTGAGTCAGTTCTGACTCATGGTGACCTCATGTGTGTCAGAGAAGGAGGATGAGGAATAAGCAGAATCTGAGCTGAGAATAAGAGGCTTGGGGGTGGAGAGAACAAAATCTCCTTTAGACAGTTTGCTCAGAAGGGCCTCTCTGAGTGGGGACGCACAGGAGGTTCTGAAAGGATTAGCAGGTACAAGTTGGGCAAAGGGCCAGGGGAAGGATGTTGAGACAGATAGGAAGAGTACAGGTGCTGAGGTGGGAACAGCTTGGGAGTGGCGGTACGAGAAGTCACGGCCTGGGGAACTGGAGCCAAGTGGGCAAGGAGGGCCCAGAGGGCAAAGGCAGATGAGGTGAAGAGGGTCAGCTGCCAGACCAGGCAGGGCAGGCGGGCCTGGTGAGGAGTTTGAGTTTCATTTTAAGGGCAATAGGAAGCCATTGGAAGGCTTCAGGAAAGTGCCAAGATTACTTAAGTGACACTAAGAATCGGATCGTTGGGGATATGAGTGGGAAGAAGCAGGCAAACTCTTTAGGAGATGGTTGCCATTGCCTAGGTGAGTTATGACAGTGGCTTAGACTCAGGAGGTGGCAGAGAGATATATTTTGGAGGCAGAACTTACAGGACATGGTAATGGGTTGGTGGCCCTGTTGAGAAGGGGGTGAGCCAGAGATGATGACCGGGTTTTGAGCTGAGAACCCCCAGACAGTGAGCAGGATTTTTCAGCTACCAAGCCCTGGCTACATGTTTTTCTTGTCCGTCTCGCTACTGTACATTTTGAGCCTCAGGACCTAGTAGGTGCTCAATAAACATTTGTTGAACGGATAACTGACCGCATACTGAATGTTGTTAGCACATGGAATGGGCTCAGTAAAGTTTTGCTGGGTGAAAAGAAAAAGTTAGGCGGAAGCCTAGGCGGCAGGGATGAGGGCTTTTTCTACCCTGCACAAACAGCCTTGGGCTCAAATGCTGGCTCCGCCATTTACAGGCTGTGTGTTACTGTTAGTTGCCCTCAAGTCGATATGGCTCATGGCAACCTCGTATGTCTTAGTTATCTAGTGCTGCTATAACAGAAATACCACAAGTGGATGGCTTTAACAAACAGAAATTTATTTTTTTCTCACAGTCTAGGAGGCTAGAAGTCCGAATGCCACCTCCATGGGAAGACTTTTTCTCTGTGTCAGCTCTGGAGGAAGGTCCTTGTTTTCAATCTTCCTGTGCTTCTGTGCGCAGGGATCCAGGGTCCAAAGGACACACTCTGTTCCTGGCCCTACTTTCATGGTGGTACAAGGTCCCTATGTCTCTCTGCTGCTTCTCTCTTTTATAGCTTAAAAGAGATTGGTTTAAAACACAACATAATCTTGTAGACTGAGTCCTGCCTGGTTAACATAACTGCCACTAATCCCATCTCATTAACATCATAGAGACAGGATTTACAACACTCAGAAAAATCAGATCGGATGACAAAATGGTGGACAATCACACAACACTGCGAATCATGGCCTAGCCAAGTTGACAGATATTTTGGGGGGACACAGTTCAATCTACAACACCACATGTGCAGAGTAGAACGGCTCCATAGAGTTTTCAAGGCTGTGATCTTTAGGAAGCTGATTGCCAGGCCTGTCTTCTGAGGCTGTGTGAGCTGGGTCAAATTACTTCAGTTCTCTGGGCTGCCTCCTCATCTTCAAAGTGGGTAGAATAAATCCTATCTCTGTGGGCTGTGAAAGAAATGAGATATTACTTGTAAAGTTCTGGGCAGAGTAAGCCTTCTAAATTACTTGCTTTTGCTTATTCCCTTGACCTATCCTTTTGTCACGCCACTCATGCTCTTACATGGCCTTGGGGCCAAGTCCACACCTGCTAGGTCCCCCAGCTCAGCTTTGCTGCAAACTACAAGCCCCAGCGAGCACTTCTTGTCAGCCGCGTCTCGCGCCTGGTGCGCATGCTCTGGCAGACGTGGCACCGGGAACTCAGGCGGGGAGCGTTTGGGAAGTGGCTGTGGTCGCTGGACGCGGCGGAGCGGGCGGGCGGGCGCGGGAGCCGGAGTGGAGGCAGAGCAGGAGCCGGCGGCGGGGATGGCGCGGGCCGGGCCGGTGGGGCTGCTGCTGCTGCTGCTGCTGCTGGCGATCTGGGTGAGGCTGGTAGGGCAGGGGTCCGGGCTGGGCCGGCACGTGCGTCCCGCGTGCCCGTCGGCGCTCCCCGCTCCGGTTCCTCCCCGGGGCGTGCGGGGAGATGCCTGCTGGTGCTGGCGCCGGGCAGGCGGGGACCCCGTGGGCGCGGGGGAGGCAGCCAGGCGGTCTACCGCTCTCCACGCCGAGCGCTCTCAGCGCAGGGGCCGGAGGAGACCTGGGGTGCTGGACGATCCCTTGCTGGGCGCTCGCACCACCCGCAACATTGCGCGGGCGCGAGCCGGGCGACAGCGGCGGGCCGGGGCGGGACACAAGGGGACAGGGAGATGCGCCCCAACCCAAGCTCCCGGCCCTGCACCTGTGTGAGTACTGGGCGGGGTGGGGGTGCTTTGCACCTGCACTGCCAGAAACCTTGTCGGAGAGCCCCCTTGTTCTTGGTTTCGACTTCGGGCGGCTGGCAAACCGCAGGTCACCACCACCTTGGTCCCCGCCCACCGGCCAGGCTCGGCGGGCTGGGTGGAGTCGTTGCCGCTGAGCTGAGGAGTTCTGCTCCTAGACCCCAAAGATGCCGCCTGGAGTCTCAGCCCCTTTCTTGCCTTGCGATAGTGGCGGGTCATTTGATGTGTCTGACTTAGTCTCCTCCTCTGTGAAATGGGGACAGTAGAGATACCCACCTCACAGGGTTGTCACGCGGGTTAGATGAAAATCGGAGGAGGCAGCTCTGGAAACTGCAAAATCATACAAGAGTGGAGAAGGGGTGGGCCTCCAGGGCGTCCCTGGGAGAGGTCAGAATGGGTGTATCCACCTTCCCAGGACCCACCCACCCACGCAGGGTTTGGCCTTGGCATTGCTGTGGTGTGTGATGGGATGGTGTGGCCTCCTCTCCCGTCTTTCTAGTAACTTCTAAACCAAAAAACCAAACACGTTGCCATCGAGTGGATTCCAACTCATAGTGACCCTATACAGCACAGAGTAGAACTGCCTCATAGAGTTTCCAAGGAGTGGCTGGTGGATTCTAACTGCCGACCTTTTGGTTGGCAGCCGAGCTCTTAACCACTGCACCACCAGAACCGTCTTGGCTCCTTTTATCCTGAAGTTCCCGGGAACGTCCTGCTTCTGGCACCCTCCGCAACCCAGATTTTTGGGTTTTTTCCTTTTGGATGTGGCAACGATGCTGGGCTGACCGTGGAAAAAAAGTCAAGTATGGATTGAGTTGCTTTAAACACTTCCATCTCCCACTACCCTATCCTTTTGGGATCATCAGTGAGGGGTGGCCTCATCTTTTCTGGTTGTCTGGAAGGAAGTCACAGCTCCCTGCCCCCACGGATCTGACTCTTCTCCCTCTGGGAGAGAACCATGCGTGAGCAGGGCAATGGTTCACCGCATCTTGCTGTGTGACACTCCATTCGCGTTCCCTGGAGCCAGTTGGTGTGGGCGGGTCTCTAGGCCCCGCAGGACTGTGCAGAATGTGGGGCCACCTCCAGCTTGAACCCCCAGCAGGTCTTTGCACTTGGACTATTGAGGAGGTCCTCTTCCTTTCCTCCCTTCTTGTTCCCTTTTCCCCTCCCCCCTGTGAAAACAAAGGGCTTAGGAATCTGACCGGAAAGAAGTTTCATTCAGCAAACATTTATTTATCAACTGTATTGTTTGGCACAGGGTTGGATTTTTGGTGGGGAGCAAAACACACATTGTCCCTGCCCTTCCGTGGAGCTTGGGTTGGGCGGGGGAGTCAGTCCTGTGAGCAAAGAATGACAGAACAGCCAGTGCTAAAACCCTCAGTGCTGGGAGCCTCCACAAAAGGGGAGCCATGCATTAATTTAGAGGGAGGATGGGTGATGGCAGTGGCTTGAGCAGAGTCTGAAGGGAGTGTGGGAGTTAGTTGGGAGGTGAAGTCTGCAGGCGCCCTTCGTGGAGGTGCGGAATAGCGTGGTAGTTTCACCTAGGGCACTAGAATCTCGGAGTCCTGAGCAAGAGATTTACATTTTCTCCTTTCCCTAGCCCTAGAGTTACCTTTGGAGCCCTGGTGGCACAGTGGTTAAGAGCTATGGCTGCTAACCAAAAGGTCAGCAGTTCTAATCCACCAGCTGCTCCTTGGAAACCCTATGTGGCAGTTCTGCTGTGTCCTATTGGGTGGCTATGAGTTGGAACTGCCAACGGCAGAGGATTTTTGGTTTTGGTTTTAGAGGTAGCTTAGCAGGTGCAAGGCAGAGGGAGAGTGCCAGCAAGGTCAGCAGTAAGTGGCTGCTGGACACTGGGTTGGGTCTCTGCAAATTTCAATGCAGTGTCCGTCTGATAAGGGCTCCCCAGGTCCCTGGGAGTGGATTGGGTTACTTTGTTCACTCAGTATTTATTGAGGTCTGATATGTGCATAGCACTGGGCTGTGACCTGAGAGGTGTAAGTATGTATAGGAGGTCTACAGAGATTTGTGTACAGGAATGTACACCCACCCCATTTTTTACAATAGCAAAAAAAAAAAAGAAATGGAAATGGCTTAAATGCTCAACAATAGTGGCATGGTTCAATGACTTTTGGCCCTGTATATACCAAGGAAAGTGATGTTTATAAAGAATATTTATATCTACTAGAATGTTATTTTATTACTCAAATATTTATGTTATGATGTTTTTGAAGAATATTTAAGGGCATGGGAAAATGCTCAAGTGTGACAACAGGGGAGAAGCAGGATACAGAACTGAATCTAGGGTAGCTGAAGTTAGCTACATGTGCGGATGAAGAATTGGCAGGACATCAGAATGTTAGCAGTGATTGTTTCCGGAAGGTGGAGTTATGGATGACTTTTAGTTACTTCTTTGCTTCAGCTTTTTGTGTTTTCCAACTATTAGTTTATAATCAGAAAAGTTAATAAAGATTTTAGAAAAGGATCCTTGGAGGATCTCCAGCCTTCCAGAAGAATTGTTGTTGTTGCTGCTGGTTGCCATTGAGTTGGCCCCTGGCCCATGGCAAGCCCACACACAACAGAACAAAATGCTGCCCGGTCCTGCACCATCTGCGTGATTGATTGTGGATTGGGTTGTTGTGATCCATAGGGTTTTCACTGACTGATTTTCAGAAGTAGATTGCCAGGCCTTTCTTCTTAGTTCATCTTAGTCTGGAAGCTCCGCTAAAACCTGTTCAGCATCATAGCAACATGTAAGCTTCTACTGACAGACAGGTGGTGGCTGCACTTGAGGGACATTGGCCTAGAATTGAACCCAGGTTTCCCACATGGAAGGTAAGAATTCTACCACTGGACCACTAACGCCCCCTCTCCAGATACTAAGGTGAAAAGAGTCACAGTCAGCATTTGGGACAAATTAGTCCTAAGAGCTTCCAGACTGAGTGTCTCTGCCCTCAGGGCCTGGGGCTGGGGGCCAAGCTGTTCTGACCCCGTCCCTGCCCTGCATTCCTGCTGTCCAGTCCAGCTCAGCACCTCCCTGGCCCTGGCCCTTCTCTAGGATCATCCGTGTTAATACTCAGATAGCCTACATCATCCAGTCTGTAGAGTGGAGAAATGTCGGAACTGGCGAGGGCTCTTGACAGCACCTTACCCAGTGGGGTTCAATGTCAGGCCAAAGACTGGAGCTGGGCCGTGAAGAAGCAAAAACAAGAACAGTAAAGTGATTTGTTTCGCAAATCTAAATATTTTCATTTTAAAAACGTGCCTAATAAGAAAAAGGCATTATGTTCGGATTTGGGGACTTACAGTGTCCTTTCAAAAAATGAAAGATGGTGATAGTAAATTGTGATCTTAAAAAGTCGTTACTTGATAAAATAAACATCTAAAAAAATATATTTTTGCCTGTCTGTGAGATTCAAAAGTCTGGGAACTACTGATCTAACTTGACCGTCTCATCTTATGAGAGAAAAGTGAGGCTCAGAGAGGGAAGGGACTCGCTCAAGGCCACCCAGTTAGTAAAGGCTGAGGTGGGGTCAGAGCCAGGCCTTCTGAATTATAAACCTGGGTTCTTCCCACTCCATTTCTGTCTCCCAGCCCCCAGCCTGAGAGCAGAAGCTCCCAGCTCCTCTCAAGCCACTGCTTTAGCCCCTGCGTCTGCCCCTTACGGTGGGGGCTGGCACCCCAGCCACCCAGTGGCCTGAAGCTCCAGGAGTCTGATGGGACAGCAGGCGGAGGTACAGGAAGCGGGAGATGTTTGTTCCTGGTCTCTCCTGCAGAGCTTTTAATATACACGTGTTTCAGTTCTCTACTTCTCTGGGCCCATTATATATTTAATAGGCTTTTGTGGGCTGGCCCGGGGACCTAATTGCCATTTAGAATGCTGTTTTGAACCTGCAGTGCACTTTTCCCACAGAAATAAACACATTATGGAGGAAGTTTTAAAACAACCGGCGCATAAGTCAGAGGCCTGGCTGTGTGCCCCCAGGGGGGCAAAGTGCTGAGGATTCAGGAAAAGGCAAGGTGGTGGGGCCAGAGAAGAACCCCTGGGAAGAGCCTTTGGGAGCTGGTCTCCTGAGGAGGGCAGACAGGTCTCCTCCCTGTGCTGACTGGTCCCTGCCCCAGCACCCAGCCCAGTGCCTGGCATGAAGTCCAGTCCACGTGTGGTTGAAGGAATAAATGTTGCAGGCAGGGCACAGAAACCTTTCAGGATGGAAACGTGGGGTGCTGGATGGAAGGGAGGATTTGAGTCTGGGGACAGGGCGTAAGACTGGAAAAGCAGTTTGTATCTTTACAGTGAAGTGCCTGGTCAGGTCATTGGGACTTGACTCTGTAGGTAATGGAAGCAGAGGAGAGAGACTTGATGAAGCCACCCTTTGAGTAACAAAGTCACTCACACCACCTTATATGGTTGGGTTGGAGGGGGAGAAACTGGATTAATTTTCCTAAAACACTTGCATCATCTTGCTTTCCTCTTGTCTACAGGCTAAAGTCATTGTTATGCAGGGGGAAGAACATGGGCTTTCAGCCAACTAGACAGCTAGGAGCTGTGTGACCTCGGGCCCTGCCTCAGTATTCTTATTAGTAAATGGTAGAAATAATATCCCTCTAGCAGCGCTGGAAGGATTAGAAATAATACAGGAAAGCCACGCAGCACTATGCTTGACACGTGGGGAAAACCTATTGCTGTAGAGTTGATTTCAACTCATAGTGACCCTGTAGAACAGAGTAGAACTGCCCCATAGGGTTACCAAGGAGTGGCTGGTGGACTCGAACTGCCGACCTTTTGGTTAGCAGCCAAACACTTAACCACTGCGCCACCAGGGCTCCAACACCTGGAAGTGCCCGCTAAATGAGAGTCACAGTAATCATCGTCAGTTGTTGAATAAGAGGTGACAGTCGAGTCAGTTAAGGGGAAGTGGCAGGCAGTGAAGGGCCAGAGGGGGTGTGTGAACAAGGGAGTGTGACATGGACGCCAGCTCCCAGGATTCTCCCCATTGGGGCTTCTTCGGCCTGGGCTCTTGACTCTCTTCTTGCCCCCTTCCTGCCGCTGTCCTGTGGAGCCATTGGGTAGGGGTGCAGAGGGGCTAAGGATTTAAGTGCACTCCCCTTCTGACCCGCTTATGAGAACGGTAACACCAACCACATGGCATCCCTGGAGGGTTTTGCCTCATGTTTGGGGCTTTGTTCTGTGAGGTTGACATGGTTTGTTTGGTGGTTGTGGTTGGTTTTCAAGGGGAAGTGGGAGTGGGCCAGACTGATATGTGAGTCATAGGAGAACCTAGGTCCTTTTATATTACTTGGATTTCAGATGGTTTATCGGCCTGCTGCAAACCCCCAGGTGTGACCCCTAGGGTGTCTTGGGCCCCAGTGGGAGAGGGAAGGAGCCACAGCACTAGGCTGGCCCATTCCTGCTGCCTGTCCCAGCTTGCAGCACTGCGGAAGCCTCTGACTACCCATCTTATCGGTCGATGAGAATTATTTTAAAAATCCAATACATTTGTAGAGGGCTTAAAGTTTGCAAGGCATTTCCACATGTCTCATGATTGTGTAGTTTTGAGTCCCACGTTTGCTGGGTGAGGTAAGCTGGTTGAGTACTCTTACCCCCAGAGAGGGGTGGGTAGGTGGACAGAGAGGTGAGGAGAGATATATACCATTAGATAAGATGGGGGCGGTGGCGGGGAGGCTGGAAAGTAAGAGACTAGGTCGGGACATACAGAAACAGTTCTCAGTGGCTCACTTGGGTGTTTAAGCAGCCAAGCTGGCAGGTGCTATTTTCTGAAATAGCAACACCAGCCATTTTCCTGGGTCGTCTGTGAAACTTGCTTTTTAGCTTCCTGATGGCTTGATCATGGGAGGAGGGGCAGCCAGCTAGCCACTGCCTTTATCCTTCACACCTCTCTTCACCCTCCTGAGCAGCTGCGGCTTGCTGTCTTCTCCGACCACCCTACGACCACCCTACGTCCAGCAGGGCCTCGTCCCCGACACCAGTTTGTGACTCCTAAATACTCAGCTTTGCAGTCATGCTGTGAGGGATTAAACACACTGGAGTGAAGAAGTTTCTGGCTTTTTTTTAATTCCCCAAAGTCATACTGAGGCCCCGGTTTTATATATGCTGTGTTCCCAGACAGCGTGACAGCAGGCCTCTGCATGGCTTCAGAGACTTTCCAGCTCATTACAGCCTGCCAACTCATTACAGCCCCGAAGAGTCACACAGTTCCTCCACCCCCTTGGCATGAGCAGATTTCTTTAATTCTTGAGAATCTCCTTTAATCCTTGATTTGGGATGTATTCGTGAAGACCCAGGTTGAGGGCCCCATGAAGTTGACTAAGCCATCTGAGCCCCTGTGTGGGCTTGGCTGGAAAGCTGTTTCAGGCCCAGCAGGGCAGGGTCCAGAGGAGCAAGCAGGCTTGTTCTTGTCAAGGGGTCTAATCTTTCTGGGTCCTGGACAGAGTATTATACATGCCGCCTATTTCAAAGGAACATGGACCAGCATCAGCACCCTACACCCATCCCAGAGAGTCAGGAAAGACTTCTCTACAAATAGATATTGAGCACATTTCGAAGTTTTATTTAACTGAGTAATAAGGGAACCACTAAAACCAGTGATCATAAAGATGGCGCAGGACCATCATAGGCTTCTATGGACTCTTTCTTAGAATAATGCTTTTAAATGTGTAAAACAGAATGCATAGGATTGCAAAGGAAACCAGTTATATTGATACACAATTACATCAATTTTATACAACAAATTTGTGATAATTATTGCATCAGATAAGAGGATCCAGTGGCAGGTTTGATAACTTCTGTGACTTTAAGGAGTGATGAGCATAAACTGTTTTGAGGTATCTGTACCAATTGTAATGTGGTAAGAAAATGTGATTTCTTTTGGTGACAAAGTCACAGACATTGCAGATACTACTGTGATTTTTTACGTAGATTCATAAATGCAGAAAACATTCACACATTTATAAATCCATTCATAATAAAGAAAAGGTTCATTTCTAAGAGAGTTTAACGAAAATAAAGATGGAATATTTCCCCATCCAAGTTCATAGACACTAATGTAAAGAAAAATTTCCCAAAACTTGGAAGTGAAAAAACATTTGGTGAGCTTTTAATGCCATACTAGAGATTTGTCTAACAGCCCATGTAAAGGCCATCTGGTACCCCAGCCTGTATACTTTGTTTACTATTCTTTAGGGCCCAGATTCCTTACAGTTAGATAAGATGCAAGTGATTTCTGTCTGATAGAGAAGATAAACCCAAAGGTTATTGCCCCACAGGACATTAACCAGTATGATATCTAATTTAGCAATCTTCCATCAGAATTCTTTTTTTTTTTAAAGTTACAATATGTATATTAGTTTCTTACATCTTCTCTTTTGACGTAGGTTTGTTGGCTTGTTATTGTTGTTGTTAGGTTCTGACTACAGAACAAAACACTCACTGCCCAGTCCTGTGCCATCCTCACAATTGTAGCTGTTTGAGCCCATTGTTGCAGCCACTGTGTCAACCCATATTGTTGAGGATCTTTCTGTTTTTCGCAGACCCTCTACTAAGCATGATGTCCTTTTCCAGGGACTGGTCCTTCCTGATAACATGTCCAGAGTATATGAGATGAAGTCTTGCCATCTTCGCTTCTGAGGAGCATTCTGGCTGTACTTCTTCCAAGACAGATTTGTTTGTTCTTCTGGCAGTCCATGGTATATTCAATATTCTTTGCCAACACCATAATTCAAAGACATCAATTCTTTGTCTTTATTCATTGTCCAGCCCTCACATACGTATGTGGTGATTGAAAATGCCATGGCTTAGGTCAGACACACCTTAGTCCTCAGAGTGACATCTTTGCTTTTTAACACTTTAAAGAAGTCTTTTGCCGCAGATTTGCCCAGTGCAATACGTCGTTTGATTTCTTGACTGCTGCTTCCATGGGCGTTGATTGTGGATCCAAGTAAAATGAAATCCTTGACAACTTCAAGCTTTTCTCCATTTATCATGATGTTGCTTATTGGTCCGGTCGTGAGGATTTTTGTTTTCTTTACATTGAGGTGTAATCCATACTGAAGGCTGTAGTCTTTGATCTTCATCAGTAAGTGCTTCAAGTCCTCTTTGCTTTCAGCAAGCAGAGTTGTGTCATCTGCATATCACAGGTTGTCATGAGTCTTCCTCCAATCCTGATGCCATGTTTTTCTTCATATAGTCCAGCTTCTTGCATTATTTGCTCAGTATACAGACTGAATAAGTATGGTGAAAGAATACAACCCCTGACATGCGCCTTTCCTGATTTTAAACCATGCAGTATCCCCTTGTTCTGTTCAAACAGCTGCCTCTTGGTCTGTGTACAGGTTCCACATGAGGACAATTAACTGTTCTGGAGTTCCCATTCTTCACAATGTTATCCATAATTTGTTATGATACACACAGTCAAATGCCTTTGCATAGTCAATAAAACACAGGTGAACATCTTTCTAGTATTCTGTGCTTTTGGCTAAGATCCATCTGACGTCAGCAATGATATCCCTCTTTGCATGTCCTCTTCCGAATCCAGCTTGAATTTCTGGCAGTTCCCTGTCGATGTACTGCTGCAACTGTTTTTTAATTATCTTCAGCAAAATTTTACTTGTGTGTGATATTAATGATATTGTTCAATAATTTCCACATTCTGTTGGATCACGTTTGTCTCTGTTGTACATAAGGTCACCGTGAGTCGGATCTTGTTATTAAAAACCAAAAACCGAACCCTTTGTCCGCAAGTCAATCCCGACTCATAGCGACCCTACAGGATGGAGTAGAACAGCCCCATAGAGTTTCCAAGGAACGCCTGGTGGATTCAAACTGCCAGCCTTTTGATTAGCAGCTGTAACTTTTAACCACTCTGCCACCAGGGTTTCCATCTTGTTATTAGTTGCCGTTAAATCGGCTCAGACTCATGGTGTCCTTATCTATAACAGAACCAAACGTCACTTGGTCCTGCACCATCTTCCTGATTGTTGCTTTTAGTAGTTTCCTTATTAATAAGTTAACTAAACCTTTGAAATGTGTCCAGTATCTATCTATATGAATACTAGGTTTTTAACATTCTGAGAATTAAACCTTGACTCCAGTTTCAGAAGCCCTGAGCAAGCAAGATGTGGGGATGTGGTGCTCAGAAGCGAGGTCTGGGCTGCAGGTGCTAATTTGGGGGCTTTTTTGCTCGGTGGAGTGGGTAAAATCTCTGGGGAGTGGGTGAGATCCCTGGGGAGGGGGTGAGATCCCCAGAGAGAGTGGGTGAGATCTCCAGAGAGGGTGGGTGAGATCCCTGGAGAGAGTGGGTGAGATCGCTGGGGAGTGGGTAAGAGTGCCTGTAGGAGGCTGTAGAGTGGGAAGAGAAGGCAGTCTCAGGCTGAACCCTCAGGAACGTCAACATTTAAGGGATAGGGAGAGGAGGGTTTACAAAGACAACCAGAAGGATGGCTAGAGAGGTAGAAGGGAAACCGAGTGTTCTGTCCTAAAGCCCAGAGAAGAGTGGTTCAGGAGGTCAGGCAGAACCAGAACTGGAAGTGCCCATTGGGCTTATGCACATGGAGGTCCTTGTTGACCTTCCAACTGAGGGCATTTTTTGGGGTAGGGGGCAGATCTGAGAGTGGATGGGAGGAGAGGAAGGGGAGAAGGAAAAGCCTGACTGTGAAGGAGAGGGGAGTGAGTGGATCCAGAGGGGGGATTTTTAAAAGGTGAGTCCGCTGGCCCCTGGACACTCAGTACTAAAGTCACTCCTAAGGTTCACCCTTCAGCCAAAGATTGGACAGGCCCGTGAAACAATTAATACACATAGTTCAACTACATATAGGAGGCTAAATGGGCACACTGGCCCTGGGGCAAGGACAGGAAGGCAGGAGGGGCAGGAAAGCTAGACAAATGGAAATGAGGAACCCAAGGTCAAGAAGGGGAGAGTGTTGACATGTCACAGGGTTGACAACCAATGTCACAAAACAATATGTGTATTAATTGTTGAACAAGAAACTAATTTGCTCTGTAAACCTTCACCTAAAGCACACACACACAAAAAAAGGTGGGTCCACAGTGGAGGTTCCCCAACCTGGATGTGGATCAAAACCACCTTAAAAACCCAGCTGCTGTCTAGTGGATTCCTGGTGACTCCATGTGTATCCAAGTAGAACTGTGCTCCATAGGGTTTTCAATGGCTGATTTTTTTGAAATAGGTCACCAGGCCTTTCTTTCAAGGTGCCTCTGGTGGACACCAACCTTTTGGTTAGCAGCTGAGCTCGTTAACCACTTGCACCACCTGGGGACTCCAAAAAACCAAAAAAAAAAAACCAAACCCGTTGCTGTGAAGTTGATTCTGACTCGTGGCGGCCCTGTGGGACAGAGTAGAACTGTCCCACAGGGTTTCCAAGGAGTGGCTGGTGGATTTGAACTGCTGACCTTTTGGTTAGCAGCTGAACTCTTTACCACCACCGCCAGGGGACTCCAAGGCAACAGTTTGTTTTTTTTTAAGGTGGTTTTGGGGACTCCAAAATCACCTTAAAAAAGAGTAAACTACTGCCTTTGAGTTGATTCTGACTCATAGCAACCCCGTGTGTCATAGAGTAGAACTGAGCTCCATGGGATTTTCTTGTCTATAATCTTTAAGGTAGCAGATTGCTAGGCTGCTGGGTGGGTTTGAGCCACCAGCCTTTCGATTAGTAGCTGAGTATGCAGAGCTTTTGTGCCACCCAGGGACCTTAAAACCACCTTAACCCCAAACAAAACCAAACCCCAAACCTACTGCAGTGGATTCTGACTTAGCGACCCTATAGGACAGAGCAGAACTGCCCCATAGGGTTTCCAAGGAGCGGCTTGTGGATTCAAACTGCTCACCTTTTGGTTAGCAGTCAAAGGCTTAATCACTGTGCCACCAGGGCTCCAGAGCCACCTTAAGGGGATGTAAACTATAGAACATTGAATTCCTGGGCCCCCAGATCCTCAAGATGATCTTTTTCAAGAATAAGACCCAGAATCAGTAGCTCCAAAAAGCCTTATCGTTAGAGCTGTTGTGCAGCTGCAAAACCAATAGATGTATAAGCTGACAACACTCATTTTACTTGGGAAACGGTGTTTTGCCAGCCAGCATCACTGCTCTTGACCGAGAGGTCTGGCTTAGGTTCTGCCTGCAGCACTGCTTGGCCTGAGTACGTGTTGTTTTTGCTTTTCTCTGAAGGGATCTGGGGAATCACTGGCATTCAGGTAGCAGAGGAAAAACGGGTCAAGTTGCCATCGCAGCTCTTTTCAGTTGCTGCTTCCTCAGTAGCTAGACTGGAAGGAAGGGACAGCAGGTGTGCTAGTCTCCTGGGTCTTGTTCTGGGTGGAGCTAGAGGGAGTGGGAGAAGCTGGCGGGATAGCAGCGAGAACTATGGAACACGGAATCTGCTCAGAAGACCTTGGTCCAAGCCGTGGCTCTGCCTCCTACAGCTGGACCTTAGTGCAGTCCCTTTACTTTGCGCCTCAGCATTCTCATCTCTAAAGTGGGGATAGTACCACCTCCTGCAGAGATTGTTTAGAGCAGTGTTTCCAACTTTTTTGCTGCAACCCATGTAATTACAATTGTACATTACAACCCGGTACATATGCACGTTGGGAGCCGCTAACCAAAACCAAACCAAACCCTTTGCTGTCGGGTTGATTCCAACTCACAGGGACCCTATAGCGCCGAGTAGAACTGCCCCATAGAGTTTCTGAGGAACACCTGGTGGATTCGAACTGCCGACCTTTTGGTTAGCAGCCATAGCTCTTAACCACTGTGCCACCAGGGTTTCCATTGGAGCTGCTGGGTAGTGTAGATGGTTAACACGCTCTGCTGCTAACCGAAACGGTGGAGGTTTGAATCCACCCAGAGGCACCTCAGAAGAAAGGCCTGGAGATCTACTTCCAAAAAATCAGCCACTGAAAACCCTATGGAGCACTATTTTACTCTGACACACATGGGGTCACCATAAGTTGGAGTCACTATATACATATATGTAACAGATATAAACATATATATAAATATAACATGTAAACGTTTCACTGAAAACACACTGATGGTTTCTATATAATCTCATTAAAAAAAAAAAAAACTGCTGGTGGCAACCCACTGAATTGATTTTATGACTTGGCTCTTGGGGTGAGACCTGAAGGGTGGAAAATGCTGGTTTAGACTCTCAGCTGTAGAGGATCAAGAGAGATAATGTGTGTGAAAGCATGCACGCACACAATAGGTCCTGAGCACTTGAGTTGTTATTTTCTTATCAATTAACTGAGCTTTGAGGTGCAGCTGGATTTCCGGAGTGGGAGTTTGCCTGCTTTTCCTGCCTAGCTGCCACCTAGTTCACGATTCCCTCTACCAGCCCTTCCTGCTGGCACACCAGGCTGGTGGTGACCCAAAGCCCTCTTGGCACTGGAAGAGGTTTTCCAAAACATTAAAAGCTTTAGGGACTTAAGTCCTGGGTAAATGCACTGCAATTTGAGGATAAGAAAACCTGTTTTTATAAGCTCCCCAATCAGTTGGCCTTTCTTGAACTGGCCCTTGGTAACTGCCACGTTTGTGATATGGGGAATACAGGGAGGAAAACACGGTACCATGTAGCCTCAAATATAAGGTGTGGCATGTAAAGGAAGAAAAGTATAAAAAATGCAGCTGGTCTTATATTTTCACAGGAGCAAGCAGTAATATTAGGTGTGGAATCTGTCTTCTTTATGCCCGGACTTGGGTGTCTGGCAGACATGGGTTGGAGTCACAACTTTCTGACTTACCGGCTGGGTGACCTTCAGCAAGTCTCTTAACTCCTCCTAGCTTCAGTTTCCATATCTATAAAATGGGTATAATAAAAGTACCTACTTCATGCGCTTGCCCTGATAATTAAATTAGATAATCATGAAAAGTGCTTAGTCTGATGCTGGACGTGCAGTAAACCCTCTGCTTTCAGGTGTTATTAGCGTGGGCTGATCCTGGGTCCTGGTTTTTGGAATTAGAGTCCTCTCAGGTTCCTTCCCTTGCCAACTGCTTCCCATTCCTCTTTCTTTCTCTAGAGCACACTTAACTCCCACGGCTGCGCTAGCCAAGGGTTCCACATTCCAGGACTGGTCCCCCCCACCTCGCTCTCACACATGCACGCGCACACGAATGTGCACACATAGTATCACTCAAGGTGCTCATTTTTATTTTGAAGGCTAGTGGATAGACTTTTGAACATGGGGAAGCATCAGTGGTGAAGTCCCCAAACTTGACTGGAGGGTAAACCTTTTCTTCGTGTCATTTTTTGTGAAGAGTGGTGTTTAGCCATGGTAGTTTGGTGGGTGACAAATGCTTCAATTTTGGCCTTTTAAGGAGCATAAATTATGCTTATTTTAACATTACTGTTCTTTTGTACACCCCCTCTTATCAAAGCCATTCTACAAGTACTTACTACTATGCGTTGTGTGCAAAGTACTTTGCAGAGTCTGCATAATATTTGGTATAAAAAAAATGCAGTGCCAGTGAGTGGAGGTGCAGACAGCCCTGCTGAAGGTTAAGAAGGGCAGATGAACACTACTTAAGGAGTTCCTGGGGTGTTGCAAACGGTTGAGTGCTCAGCTATTAACTGAAAGGCTGGAGGTTCAAATCTACCCAGAAGTGCCTTGGAAGAAAGGCCTGGCAATCTGCTTCTGAATGATCACAGCCATTGCAAACCCTATGGGGCACAGTTCTACTCTGACACACATGGGAATTGACCGGACCGCAACTGATTTACTGATTTACATGGGAAAGTGCCAAATGAGCACTCGCTGGATGTGTAGGGCATCCAAAGTCCTATGGAAGAGCTGGGGGCAGTATTTGGTTGTGTTCTGGGCACCTCTCTTTTTTCTTTCCTTTTTAGGCCAAGTTTTTTTTTCCTAACTTCTTATTTTGAAATACTTCCAGACTCACAGCAGAGTTGCAAGAAGAGTCCCAAGAATTCCCACATGCCCTTTACCCAGATTGCAGAAATCCTAGCATTTTATCCCATTTGTTTTATTGTATCTCTCTTTATATATGTAAAGTTTACAGTGCTGCTGCTCCTTTCCCCTAAATACTTCAGTATTGCCTAAAATGCGAGGACATACTATTACATAACCACAGTACAGTAATCAAGATCAGGAAAGTAACATTTGGTTTAGGATCCAGTCCAGGATCACATGCTGTGTTTAGTTGTCATATCTCTTTGTTGTTGTTGCCGGTTACCTTTGAGTCAGCCTGACTCGTGGCAGCCCCACGCACAATGGAACGAAAAACTGCCTGGTGGTTTGTTGCAGATCAGACTCTTGTGATCCATAGGGTTTTCACTGGCTCATTTTCAGAAGTAGATCTCCAGGCCTTTCTTCCTAGTCGGTCTTAGTCTGGAGGCTCCGCTGAAACCTGTTCAGCATCATAGCAAGGCACAGACCTCCACTGACCGACAGGTAATGGCTGTTCATGAGGTGCATTGGCCAGGAATGGAACCCAGGTCTCACACGTGGAAGGCGAGAATTCTACCACAAAAACACCACTACCCCTGGCATGTCTCTAACCCACTGTCGTTGAGTCAATTTCAACTCATAGCGACCCTATAGAGTTTCCAAGGCTGAAATCTTTACAGGAGCAGACTGCCACATCTTTTTCCTGCAGAGCAGCTGGTTCTAACTGCTGACCTTTTGGTTAGCAGCCTGGTACTTTAACCACTGTGCCGACAGGGCTCCATCGTGTCTCTAGCCTCCCTTAATCTGGAACAGTTCCTTCATCTTTCTTTGTCTTTTATGACCTTGGTGATTTTGAAGAATGTCTTTCAGCTTGGTTTTGTGATTCTGTTTCCTTTCAATGCATTATATCAGGAGCCACTTGATGTCAATTTGACCTATTAGTGGTGGTGGTCGCTCTGATCCCATACGTGAGGGGCCTCTGCCAGACCTCTCCACTATAAAGTTACTATTTTCTTGTGGGGAGATAACGTTAAGACAATTATTTTCATGATGGTGGCCAAATGGTGGTAAATTTTTTCTTTAAATATTTGAATAGGACATGCTTATTATGGCAAGTTAGAAAAATAAGGGAAGAATAAAAACTGCCCAAGGACAAAGCCTTACTTTGGTGCATTTTCTTCTGGGCATAATTTTGTTTGCTGATAGTTGTGATCATATCATGTAATATTTTGAATTCTACTTCTTAAAAGTTAACATTAACATGTAAATGTTTTTGCATTGTACAGTCTTTAAAGAGATTATTTGAATGGCTATATTATTTTATTGAGTGGTTTAATTTATAGGATCATTCTGCTGTTGGACGTTTAAGTTGTTTGCAATTTACAATTCTTTGTTGACAATTTTTGACTGTAGGACTATGTGAGTCACATCTTTGTTAAAACCCCTGCTGATTTCCTCAGGATAGATTCCCAACACTGGAACTACTAATTCAGAGAGCATAAATACTTGATACTTGATAAACTGGGCCAAAAAAACTTTCTAAAAGAAACGCCCTAGTTTAGGGTTTTGCCAGCACTGTATGAGAGCTGGGCATCATATTTTAAGAGAATCACTAATGGTGTTTCTCACCCCTTCTTCTTCTTCTTCTTTCTTTTAACTGCAGCCCACCAGACAAGATTGCTGTTGAGATCAGTCTCCTGTGTTTTGAATTATGAAAGCATAGACATTTATTTTCGAAAACAAATGATAGCATACATTACATACTACTTTTCTCAAGCTATAACACCTTTGTTCCCCAACATTGGGATATGTTCTGAGAATCACTGAGAGTGGCTGTGTCTAGGGAAGATTGTTCAGGATGGGGAGGGATTTGAGTCACACATGAGGAATTGGGGTCTTTTGCTTAGCGAATCCTAAGAAGAGATGTGCGCTTTGAACTTTATGACCCTGGAGCTGATACAAGATGAAGTGGATAGGCTGGAGGACATGGACTTCTATAGATTAACATTTAGTTCTCGTAGCCTTCTGGGTCCAGTTGAGTTGAGCAGCCTCAGGAGACTGTGAGTCCTCAGCAGTTGAGGGCTTTACTCAGAGGCTGGAGATGGCCCCTGAAGAATGTTAAGAGGATTTATGTATTGGAGAAACCGACTAGCCCAACTCAAACCTTCTGTGAATTGCAAGGGATGTCCTGGCCTCCTGGTCTCCTCCAGTGGTTCCCTTGCTGGAAAAGGGCTGAGAAAGTAGGGAAACTAGAGGGTTGCTAGCTCATTTACCTTCAGTTGTGAGTACCTGTCACCAGGTGACCAAGACACCTGATAACAGACACAGTGAAAACTTGAGAAACTGGGAACTCTGTCCCTTCCCTAGTAAACAGTTTATCTAAAGTAAAATAGACGGTTTGGTGCCATAACCCCCGTAACCAGTTGCCGTTGAGTCAATTCCAACTAAGCGACCCTATAGGACAGAGTAGAACTGCCCTTTAGGGTTTCCAAGGAGAGGCTGGTGGATTCAAACTGCTCACGTTTTAGTTAGCAGTCGAGCTGTTCACCACCGCACCACCAGGGTGCCTTAAAACTAAGACCAAATCCATTGCCGTCGAATTGATAAATAACCCCAACTGGAGCAGATGTTAATAAGTCTTTCTAGATAAAGCTTTGTTCCAGCAGATTCTCAATGTCTATTTGCATGTGTACCAGAAAACCCAGAATGATAGTGCCTTTAGAAGGTGGTTTATTTCACTCATGTAGAAGCCTGGGGAGGGATGTTCCAGTATATCCCTCTATGGTGCCAAGGACCCAGGTACCTTCTGTCTTATTACTTCACATCTTTAGCAAGTGCTTTCTCCTCATTGTTCCAAGGTGGTTGCTTGAGTTCCAGCTATCATGTCCAAATTCCAGCTGGCAGGAAGGAGAAGGGGACTAAGAAGAACCATTCAGATATCTATTAGGGACAGTTCCTGAGAGTTGCCATTTAACACTTCTGCTTACATTCTAGGGCTGAAACTTAGTCACGTGGCCATACTTGCTGCAAGGGAGGCTGGGAGATGTGGCTTTTATTTGGGTGGCCATGTGCCTAGGGAAAGTCAGCAGTTTCTTCACAAGGTGTAATTACCTCACAACACTGCTCTGATAATCCTCATGAAAATAGACTTACCAATGTTGCATTGAAAAGGACTTTGGAAATCACTTTCAGCCCCTGTGTTTCACAAAAGAGGAAACTGAGACTTGGAGAAAGAGAGATGGCTTGTCCAAGGTCACGCAGCCAGTAAATACCAAACCCAGGACAAAACTCAGGTTTCTGACTCCAAGTACAGTGCTCTTTCCACCAAGCCTGGTGCTGGAAGTTCACAGTCAGTGTGAGTTCTCCAACCTTGGGTTCGGGCCCTCATCTGTTTTTAACCTTTTCCCTGGATCCCTTTTCTACTGGCTTCATAAGAGTCTGGACTTTTAGATTCTGCCATTTCAAAGCTGTTTTGAGCAAAATGTGGGTTAAACTGCATTAAATAGGTTTCTTCACAGCTCCCAACATCAGAAGGGTGTCTTTTTTTCTGGTGGCAGAGCTAGAAAGGTTGAGTCCCACCCCCACCCTTTTTCCTAAATGTTAAACTTCTGTCCCCAAATCCTCCTCCTTTAGCAAGCTGCTTTTACGTAATTGAATCTCTCTGGCCTCACGATCCGGAGTGAATAGTAAATCTGTAATGACAGATAGCTCTGTCCAAGATAGAGAAAGTGAGGGTGCTGGCTCACGCCCTGGAGATGGTGGAGCTTTTTAAAGCTGAGGCTGTAATGTGGCGAGGACTGTTCCCCCTGATTATTCTCCAGAATTGTACCGCCCTTTATCTCTTCAGAGCCCTGGTGTTGCAGTGATTAAGCCTTCAACTGCCAACCAAAAGGTTAGCAGTTCGAATCCACCAGCTGCTCCTTGGAAACCCTGTGGGTCAGTTCTACTCTGTCCCGTAGGGTCGCTATGAGTCGGAATTGACTCGAAGGCAATGGGCCAGTGGGTGTATCTCTTTCGTCTGGCGGTGATGGTGAGTGGGTGCCACCCTCATTAGGTGACATTAAGTGAATGAGGAGATAGGTGAGCATGAGATTGGACGGAGCACAGATTCCTGTACACACTCTCTGATTAAGACTAGATCTGGGCTCACTGGGGTCCCAGGGCAGTGCAAGGAGCCCTGGTGGCACAGTGGTTAAGCACTTAGCTGCTAAGTAAAAGGCGTCGGTTTGAACTCAAGAGCCACTCTGCGGGAGGAACATGTGGCAGTCTGCTTCCATAAAGATTTACAGACTTGGAAGCCTCATAGGGCAGTTCTACTCTGTCCTACAGGGTCACAGTGAGTCGGAATCGACTCCATGGCAATGGGTTTGGGTGGTGGAAATGATTAACTTGCCTAGCTGCTAACCAAAAGGTTGGAGGTCTGAGCCCACCCAGAGGTGCCTTGGAAGAAAAGCCTGGTGATCTACTTCTGAAGAAGCAGCCATGGAAAACCCTGCGGAGCGCAGTTCTAGTCTGCCACACGTGGGGTTGCCATGAGTTGGAGTCAATGCCACGGCAACTGGTAATGAATGAGTTAATTGCCACATTTAGGATTTGGGCTCATTTCTTCATGCTTTTGGCCCCAAGGCTCTGAGAACCGTGACAGACCACAGGGTGCCCCAGCCGGGAGACCTGAGTTCTAGTCCTGGCTCTGCTACTTACCTGCTGTGTGACCTTGAGTAAGTAATTTAACCTCTCTGAGCCTCACTTTCCTTATCTGTTGTTGTCACTACCTGCCAGTGAGTCACCCATCAACTCATGGTGACCCCATGCACCGTGGAATGAAATGCTGCCTGGTCCTGCACCATCCCTAGGATCGGTTGGGGATTGGACCGTTGTGATCCATAGAGTTTTCGTTGACAGATTTTTGTAAGTAGATCTCCAGGCCTTTCTTCCTAGCCTGGCTTAGTCTGGAAGCTCCACTGAAACCTGTTCAGCATCATAGCATCCTCATCTGTAGGATGAGGCTCATACCCACTCATTGGATTATTGGGAGGAGTAAAGGAGTTGATGAGTAGGAAACCTGGGAAGAGCATTCTAAATGTGCTGGCTGACCTCTTGGTCTGGGTTGCTGTACAGATGGGTGATTATCCCAGGTTTTATGATGCTGAATGTGTGTACGTATGCGTTCCTTCCTGCCTGGACCTGCTGTTTTGCCTGATTGCAGACTGAGCCCTGGAGAGGAAGAGGTGGCCCCCATTTTACTATTGTACTTGCTTTATTTTGATTTGTCTCACTAATAATGCTAATAGAGATAATTATAATTATTACGACTTCTGTGTGCCAGCATTATCTTAGGTTTGTTATGTACTTCCCCCCCCATTTCATCCCCAGCCAACCGCGCCAGTTGGCGTTAGCATTATCCTTTCCATTTCTCAGATAAGGAAGTGGCACTCTGAGAGGTCTAGTGACCCGCTTTGCTAGTAACATCTTGCTTTAAGTGGTGGTGCCTGGATTTGACCCCAGGACTGTCTGACTCCAAGGCGGGTGCTCTTTCCATGGTGTGAAGAGGTTAGAGGGCTGCAAAGGGAAGAGATGAGAGTGGGTGTCTAAGCTGATTGCTGTTCATCAGGCAGGCCCTGATATGGGCAGGCACCTGATCCAGGAGCACTGCGGGGAGTCGGAAGGTGAGGAGAGAGCCCAGTTGCCTCCATCTCACTGCCTCCAACTGCGGTGGGCATGCCTGTTGGAGGCTGAAGGTGAGGAGCCTGTGCCAGCCCTGTGGTGCTGGGCTCTGAAGAGGACCTAGGAGGAGGAGGTGCTGGGGCTCTGACGGGGAGGGGCCTTGGCTGTCTGATGCAGGCAGAATCTGGCTTTCAGAAAACCTGTTGCAGTTGAGTTGATTCCAACTCATAGTGACTCTATAGGACAGAGTAGAACTACCCAATAGGGTTTCCAAGGCTGTAAATCTTCATGGATGCAGACTACCACACCTTTCTCCCGCAGAACGGCTGGTAGCTTTGAACAGCCAACCTTTTGGTTAGCAGCTGAGTGTTTAACCACTGCACCACCTGGGCTCCCCATCCTGGCTTTAGGGGCCTTTATTCCTCGGCCAGTTCAGATCCACCAGGCACTCCTTGGAAACTCTATGGAGCAGTTCTACTCCGTCCTGTAGAGTCACTATGAGTTGGAATCGACTTGACAGCAACGGGTTTTTAATGGGTATTCCTCAGCCACAGTAAAGGGGGAGGCCGACTTTCCCAGCAGTGTTCTGCGCTGCACTGCACCAGGGGAATGTTTTATGTGTCCCAGCCCTGCCAACGGGGGTGCTCAGCCCTGGTGTAAATACTGTTAAAATTGAGGGTTGGTGAGCAGAAAGAAAGCAATTTATGGAAGGTCAGAAGGAGTTTGCGTGGTGAACAAAGGGAATTTTTTCCCTCTTCTACCTCCAGAGTGATTGACTTAGAATTTAAAGAGCGTGCCAAGCCCAGGAACAATACCACAGCTGCCTTGGAAGCATGGCTCCTGTTGGCAGTGCTTCTTAAACACTGCCCTTTCCCCCCTGAGGGCTTGACAAAGAAGTAGATGGTTTGTGCATCGTTAACATTGTTATTGTTGCCATAGTTATTGTTGTTATCAAGGTTTGTGGGTTGTGACTTATGAAGTCTGCAGGAAGGCTCTTGGCAAGGTGATCCAGGGCTCGCTGGAGCTGCCTCTTAAGGAAAAGGAAGGAGCGTGTGCCTCAGAAAGGTTAAAACAGCCTGGAGTGGAGGAGAAAGGAGAATGTTAAGTGGCTGGAGGAAACTCCGCTTGGGCTGAAGGGGAGGGAGAAAAGGGCCTCCTTCTTGGCCGCCTCTGCTGTTGGTAGCTAAGGTGAGGGTCTGTCTGAGGCCAGACACAAAGGGACCTTTTCTCCTTACCCCTTCCATCTAGAAGATGCTAAGCCTTTGGACACCATCTCTGAACAACATCTCCCCTAACTCCCCTTGGATTTGGCTATCGTGATTATTTTTCCTCCCTCTCTCAAATGTTTCAGTGCTGCCTCTCCAGGCAAATCCTGCTTCCCCTGTGTCCACAAACATCCTAATGGACAGTTCATCCTCCGGAACCTGCTATCCCTGCCTTTCTTCTACCTTTTGTCACCTCAGCTCCTCACACATGCGCTGAATGCTTTCTATCCTTCCCTGTCTCCTCAGCAGTCCGGCTCCCAGCCCCCCCACCAAGCTACTGGAACTCCCTCAGAACGTCCCTGGGGACTTTGCCACAACACTCTCCGCCGATGTTTCTTTGTAAGTGTCTCCTCCCTGGCCTGTGTTGACACAGCGCTTCCCACCTTCTCCTTTCGCACCTTCCTTCAGTTCTTCCTCCTTGACTGAGGATGTTCCCAGGAAAAGTGCTGTGCTCAGCCCTCTTTTCTTTCCCCCTCTGAGCTCCTGCCCTTGGAGACTTTGTTTGGCTTCATGGCTTCACTCTCCAGCCCGGATGACACCTTATTGTCCGTGTGTCCAAAACATGAGCCTCTTACCATCTTCTGCAAAATGAGAGAAAGGCCTGTTCTGTTGCCGCCTCTTCTCAGTTCTTCCATTTCTGGCGATTGTTCCATCTCTCAGCCCAGAATCCTTGCACGCACTTAGGGTGTTCTCTCGTCCTACATTGGTTACATATGAATAGTCATTGCCTTCTGCTTTTTCCCTCGGAGGCTCTTGGACTGACCCATTTCTCCCCACTGGGCAGCCACCCAGCTGGCCGCTCTACCTCAAGCCTCCCTGGCTGCTGCCCAGTCTGAGGTCATGGCCAGATTAGTCCCTAAGATACCACTGTCATTCTGCTGCTCCCCTGCCAGTGGGTCCCTGGTGCTTCCCACCGATCCTCCTGTTTGCTTCCTGCAGCAGACCAGGCCCTTGAGCCAGGCTTTCACAGCCCCCTGGGCTTCTCCCACTGTGTTCAGCCCAGGCCCTCCCTGCACTGTGGTCTGCCGGGTGCTCCCTTCTGGGTCTCGGAGCACGCTCCTGGAGGGTGACTTCTGCAAGGGTCAGGAGTGAGGGAACAAATGTGATATGTCATGTTTGTTTGTTGCACAAACGTTTACTGAGAGCTTCCAGTGGACCGTGGGCTGTGCAAACAGTTTGCTGTCAGCTGCTAACCTAAAGGTTGGCAGTGGACCCCACCCAGCAGTGCCACGGAAGCAAATCCTGGCAATCTGCTTCTATAAAGACTACAGCCAAGAAAACCCTATGGAGCAGTTCTACTCTGTAACACACAGGCTCACCATGAGTCGAAATTGACTCAACAGCAATGGGGTGTTTTGGGGTTTCCAGTGGCCCAGGCCCATACTGGGCCCTGCCCTCAGAGGTCTTAGTCTGGGGGGTCAGGGGGAGGTGGAGAGGAGACAGACCTTCTGTAAAGAGTTCTAAACCTGGCCCCATTTAAGCCCCAACTTCATGCCGCGCAGTGGTTTTCCAGCGAAGTCAGTTTGCTCAGTGTATTTCTGCTTGAGCTTCTCTGCAGTGTGAGGGTAAACGCTGGGACAGAGGCTTTGGTGGCTGGCCGAGAAGTGGTTTGGTTTAACCTGAGAGTGGCCTTGGGTTAGAGGATCTGCAGAACTGACTGAGTGTTACCGGAAGCAAGCTGCGGTTATGCCACGAGGCTTGGCTCCTGTGGTTTCTCCGGTAGACACGTTCCTGTCCCTGCAGCTGCTCAGTGAGGGAGCGTGGGGCTAGCCCGCCCTCCCTCTCCTTCATTCCCCCTCTCCCCAGTGCCAGAACCCTAGGTGCCTGCCAGTCTCAGGAGGGGCTGGGCTGCAGGTCAGTGGCTGGGCAAGGGCCGCTGTTTTCCTTCACTGGCCAGATTATCTGGGGATTTAAAACAGAGCAGCGTGTCATTGTGTTTTTCAAACATCCTTTTTTTTTTTTTTCCCCCTTTAATCATGTGCACTGAGCAATGGACTTTTTAGTCTGAAGTTCAGTGGCTCATGGGAGCAGTAGAATAACATGTCATAATAAAGTTGAATGAGGTTTTTGGTGAGATCTCGAGGTGGTTTGCATAAGGACTGTCTGTGCCCAGGCATTGTACACAGCTCTGGCAGGCAGGCCCTCTGGCAGTCGGGATGAAAGAGTAATAATTCTTCAACCCCTCCTCCTGGATGGTTTTACCCTGGGAGAAGGAACCTTTCAATTCCAACATGGCAGATTATGTTTAGAAGCATTAGAGTATGGTCATGATTCTGTCTTCTACTCTATTCTACTTTTCTACTCTGCTCTGGAAATAACGCTGTGTATTATATATTAAGGTAATGATGCATTTGGAGTGCTTCATGATTTATAAATCATGCTCAATAAGTTGGCCCATTCCATCCTCACAGCAATCCCGTGAGGGAGGCATTATTATCTCCACGTCACATGTGAGATACTAAGCTCTAAAGGGTGAGTGATGTTGCCTAGGCATCTTAGCTATTGAATGGTCGAGCTCAGACTCAACTCCATGCTTCTGGCTACTAAGAGAGCATAGAATCAGAGTTAGAGAGACTGGGGTTCAAATTCTGACCCCGCTGCTTATTAGCTCTGTTAACTTTGGTCAGATTAATTTATTTTTTAATTTCTCTGGCAGAAATGTAAACTTCTTTAAATATGATCAAGCATATCATATAATCTACCCAAAAAGACCAAACCAAACCCATTGCCGTTGAGTTGGTTCTGACTCATAGCAACCCCATAGAACAGAGTAGAATTGCCCCATAGGGTTTCCAAGGAGCAGCTGATGGATTCGAATTGCCAACCTTTTGGTTAGCGGCCAAGCTCTTAAGTACCGTGCCACCAGGGCTCCATATAATCTACAGTTACCTCTTTCTGCCAGCCACATTCCTCTAGAGCTGCCTGCCCTTGCTGTCCTCTGGGCTCATTGTTTTGTTGGCTGCTGCACAGTTGTTGTCTGGGGATGTCTGTTCACCATCAACACAGTAATTCTCTTTGCCTCTCCTCTGTTGGAGCCTGTGTCTCCTAATTTCCATGTCTTTCTCAATTTTTATTTAGTTCCATGTTTTGGTAGCGTCCTGAGGAAGGGTGTATTAAAGTTAAATTCTACATGTGAAGTTGTTATTCCATTTGAGTAAATCTTTATTCACAGTTGATGGATAGTTTGGCTGGTTACAGAACTCCAGTTGGAAATCCTGTTCCTTAAGAATTATGAAGGCAATGCTTCATTGTCTTCTGGTGTTGCTATGAGGAGCCTGATGCCAGTCCTGACTCTTGATCCTTTGTATGCGGTATATTTTTCTTTTTGAAACTTTTAGGATCTCCTCTTTGTCACAAGTATTCTGAAAATTCTTAGTGGTGTATTTGGGTGATGCCCTTTCAACTGGAAACTCATATCCTTCAGTTCTGGGAAATTCTCTTGAATTTTTTCTTTGGTAATTTCTTTTCCTCTGTTTTCTTCTTTCTGGAACTCCTTTAATTGCCTTTTGCACTCAATGGATCCATTCCTCTTAATTTCTTGTCTTTTTTCTCCTGTTTTTTAATATTTTTTAATTTCTTCATCTTTTTGTTTTATTTTCTAGGATATATGTATATATATATTTTTTCAATTCTACTTCCAATCCTATTGAACATTTTTTTAAAAACTCTGTTTATTTTGCTGTTGTTGAGAATCTATACAGCAAAACACACACCAATTCAACAGTCTCTTCATGTACCATTTAGTGACATTGATTACATTCTTCGAGTTGTGCAACCATTCTCACCCTCCTTTTCTGAGTTGCTACTCTTCCACTAACATAAATCCACTGCCCCTAAGGTTCCTGTTTAATCCTTCGAGTTGCTGTTATCAATTTAATCCCACATAGATAGTTCTTAAAAGAGCATAATGCTCAAGGCAGACATTTTTTACTAGATAAGCTGAAGTATTGTTTGGTTTTAAGAAGACTTCAGGGGGTATATTTGGTTTACGGTTTAAAGATTATCTCAGAGCAATAGTTTCAGGGCTTCATCCAACCTTCATGGCTCTAGGAAGTCATGAGAATTAGAAACTCTATTCTGCATTTTCCCCTTTTGATCAGGATTCTTGTATAGAATCTTTGATCAAAATGTTCAGTAATGGTAGCCAGGCACTGTCCAGTTCTTCTGTTCTCCTGGCAAAGGAGGCGGTTCATGAAGGCAATTAGCCACACATTCCACATTCTTAACCTTTTCCTGACTCTCCTTCTTCCTTTGTCACTCCAGGCGAATAGAGACCAATTTTGCCTTGGATGGCCACTTGCATGCTTTTCAGACCCCAGGCGCTACGCAAGGAACTGGGAGGTAGAACAGAAGCCCTAAACGTGTTGTTAGGCCAATTAACTGGGATGTCCCATGAAACCATGGCCCTAAACCTCCAAACCACGGGACCAAATCTCATGAGGTTTTTGGTTGTACATAAGCAGCCTCAACAGCTACTTTTTTTTTTTTTTTTTGGTTGTTGTAAATATATCTGTCACACAACTTTTGCCAATTCAGTTTTTTACAGGTGTACAACTTAGTGACAGCAATTATAATAATCGGCTGTGCAACCCTACCCTTAATCAGTGCAATATTTCTATCACTGTTAACCCCCCTTTTCCCCCTCCCTCCTGCCACTGGTAATTTCTAATAAACTTTGTTCTCTCTATATATGCCTTTTCTTGTCTTTTTGTATAAGCGAGGTTATATAAGATTTGTCCTTTTGTGATTGACTCATTTCACTCAGCATAATGTCTTCCAGCTTCATCCATATTGTAGCATGTATCAAGACTTTATTTCTCCTACTGGCTGAGTAGTATTCCATTGTATGTATGTACCACATTTTGTTTATCCATTCATCTGTTGATGGGCATTTAGGTTGTTTCCACCATTTGGCTATTGTGAATAGTGAAGCAATGAACATTGGTGTACAAGTTTCTGTTTGCATCTCTGCTTTCAAGTCTTTTGTGTATATAGCTAGGAGTGGAATTGCTGGTCATATGGAAGTTCTATTTTTTATTTTTTGAGGAGTCCCCACATTGCTTTCCACGACAGCTGTACCATTTTGCGTTCCCACCAGCAATGGATAAGGGTTTCAATTTCCCCACATCTTCGCCAACATTTGTTATTTTTTTCTTTTTTTTTTAATCTTAGCCATCCTAGTGGGAGTGAAATGATATCTCATTGTGGTTTTGATTTGCTTCTCTCTGATGGCTAATGACGTTTGAGCATCTTTTCATGTGTTTGGTAGCCATTTGAATGTCCTCTTTGGTGAAATGTCTATTCAAGTCCGTTGCCCGTTTTATGATTGTTAAGTCTACTGGATTTTTTAATTTCTGTGATGGTTTTTCTTTCCAAGAGTTCTTCCTGATTCTCTGTTCACTTTTTATATAGCATCCTATTCTTGTTTTATGGATGTACAGTTTTATTTGTTTGAGAATAGTAATTATGATTATTGTCATTTTCTTCTGTTCTCTTTATTTTTTTTTTAAGTTTTATCTTGCCATTGGTTTGTCTTAGTCTCTGCCTTCATGTTGAGGGCTTTACTCAGATATCTGTTGAACCTTGGTTATCTGCCTGTGCAAGGCACTAGCACATGGATTGGAGACTGTGAGGGTGGAGAGGGGTGGAGGGTACTTCTTAATCTCACAGTGCATATTTGAGTGGAAACTCAGCTGTTTCTTTGGAGGATCTCCAAATCACTGTCTTTCGGTTTAATATTGTGCTCCTCAATTCCCCCTGACCGCCAGAAGAATTCTGTAATCTCCTGCCTGGGGGAATAAGACTGGCAGGCAGCATTCTGGAAAAGGGAAGGGAGCTGCTAGAGACTTGGGGGGATGGGCGATCTCAGTGGTTAGTTTGTAGACTGTCCCTTAATCTATGTTTTTGGTAAGGTCCACACTCCCACCCTCTGCCTGGTGTCTTATCAGCAGAGCTTTTCTTATGCAGTCTTCCCATGTAGTAGCCCTCTTGCTTTTGCCAGGTGGGCGAGGGGCTGTTGTTGCCTAGCAGCCTGGGCTGGAGGAAGTGGTCTGCTGTGTGACTGCTCCTTATGCAGACTTTTGACCACCCCCTGCTTTCAGCCTCACCCCTTGTCCTGCCTGCAGATGTGCCTGGTGCCTCCAGTCCCATTCATCTGGTGATGAATCGGTTCTCTGGTGAGAATTGGCTCACTTCTTGCTGAATTGCCCCCTAAGATCACTTGGCTGAGCGGGAAAATCTGAAAACCTCTCACTTATCCATTTCTATCCTATACATTAAGGGATGAGCTTACTTCTCTGTGGCTTTTGTGTTTTGGTGCTTCTAGATAGGGTGGAGTTTTCTCGCTGCTCCAGTGTACGGCACTTGGGTTAAGTGTAGAATACAGACATTGATTGACCTCCCAGGAAGCTCGCGATCGAGTGGATGACGCGATCGAGTGGATGACCAGTAGGTCTGAGTGGCCTGTTTCTATGCGAATGCAGTCCAGGCAGCATTAGAAAAATGCCTGAAGAGGAAGGGTAGGTTGAAGATCAAGAATGGGCTAGAAGTGTCCATAAAGGTCCCTGGGTGGCAGAAACAGTTTGCACTTGCCTGCTAACCTGGTGGTGCAGTGGTTAAGAACTCAGCTGCTAACCAAAAGATCGGCAGTTCAAATCCACCAGCTGCTCCTTGGAAACCCTATGGGGCAGTTCTACCCTGTCCTACAGGGTCACTATGAGTGGGAATCGACTCGACGGCAACGGGTTTGGTTTTTGGTTTGTTAACTGAAAGGTTGGCGGTTCGAACCTCCCAGCGACACTGAAAGAAAGGCCTGGCAATATGCTTCTGTAAAGATTACAGCCAAGAAAACTCTATGGAGTAGTTCTGCTCTATAACACACGGGGTCGTCATGAGTCAGAATCAACTCGACGCAAGGGGTTTGGTTTTTTGGGAGGGAAGTGTCCCTGGAGGAGGCAACTTGGAGAGGGAATGAGGTGAAAAGGTAGGTGTAGTGTCCTGATTGTTTCCAGTTTGGGGCCGTGAACACTCACGTACAGGCTTTTGTGTAGATGTCAATTTCTTTTCTCTGGGGTAAAAGCTCGAGGGTGCGATTGCTGGCTTAAATGGTAAGTGTCCTGTAGCTTTTTAAGAAACTGCCAAACTATCTTCCAGCGTTTACATTCCCGCCAGCAGTGTAAGAGAGATCCGGTTTCTCTGCATCCTCACCAGCGTTGGGTATTGTCAGTTTTTATGTCAGCTGTTCTAATAGGTGTGTAGTGAGATCTCATTGCGGTCTAAATTTGCATTTTCCTAATGGTTGACGGTATTGAGTAATTTTTCATGTGCTTATTTGCCATTTGTATATCATCTTTAGTGAAATGTCTCTTCATATCTTTTCCCATTTTCTAATTGGATTGTTCATTTTTAGTGTTGACTTTTGAGAGTTCTCAGTGTATAGTAGATACTAGTCCTGTGTCAGGTATGTGGTTTAAAAATATTTCCTTCCAGTCCGTATGTGGCTTGTCTGTTTCATCCTCTTAGCAGGATCTTTCACAGAACAATTTAAAAAATTTTGATAAAGTCCACTATATCGATTTTTTTTCTATATTTTGATATAAGGTTTGTATTTGGTTACCCTGGTGGCACAGTGGTTAAGAGCTTGGCTACTAACCAAAAGGTCGGCAGTTCAGATCCACCAGCCGCTCCTTGGAAATCCTGTGGGGCAGTTCTACTCTGTCCTGTAGGGTCGCTATGAGTTGGAATCGATTTGATGGCAACGGGTTTGGTTTTTTTAGTGTCATGAGAAGGGTTGGCTTGCCCTTATCACTCTGAAGTAAAATGTGCTCCTGGCAGCGCATCTGTGGGCATCTGGTCTTCCTCGGGCCTGGCCAGGACTCAGGACTCATGGTCCTTGGCTCCTTGATCCCCAGATGGTCCTGCCGATGTGGCTGTCCTCCGCAAAGGTCTCCCCACTCATCGAGAGAGTCTCTGACCACAAGGACTTGAAAAAACTTCTCAGGACCCGGAATAATGTACTGGTGCTTTACTCCAAGTCAGGTGAGTGTCCCCTGCTAGCCTGGGATCAGAAGGTACAAGACGGAGTGGGCAGGAGGGAGGGGCACACAGGTGGGAGGCGAGAGACCTTAGGACCCAACACCACTCAGCGAGGTTCCAGGGTATGTGGAGGTTGTCAGCTCTCCTCAGAAGACAGGGCAGAGGCACGTAGGGACGTTAGTTCCGGACCGCTGTGTCTCCCTTCCTCTTCCTGCCCTGCAGTGCCCAGCACAGAACGAGGCCCATCAGGCTGCTGACTGAGCTGACCAACCCCTTGCCAGCTGACTTGGTCCCAGGCATGGGGGTACTCATCTGGGCTGGCAGGCCTGCCCAGCACACCTGCCCTGCTCTGGGGTAAGACATGAGCCTGAACTTATAGGCCCCAAGCTCTGGGCTTGGCGGCTTCACTGAGGAGGGAAGCAGTGGTCTGCCTGTCTTCTGACCTTGAGGCTGGCAAGGGGATAGCGGATGGAGCAAGGTTTGCTCAGCTCTTGGCAGCGATGTTGGGGAATGGTAGACGTCTGACTCGATTGATGTTGTTCTAGCAGAGTTAAGTGTTTTTCGCTGCTCCTCAGGATGCCAAGTTTTTGGTGCCCCTGGAGAAGCAGCAGCCAGTGGCTGGGCCACTTCTGGGCACAGTTTTGCCTGGAAGTCCATCCTTGACACTCATTGGCACTCTGTCTGATGGATGTTCTGGACGTGTGGCCCTCCTGAAGCCACATCCTCCAGGCATCCCTGGCACGTGGCTCCCCTTGTCACCACTTGCTGCTCCCTCCTCCCGCGGGCCTAGCACACACTCACTGAGTTGTTGTTGTTGGAGCCCAGCATGTGGCTGGCATTTCTCTGCTGTCTGGCACTGGGGAAACCAAGGCAAGGGAGAAGCAGAGTTCCCTGAGGCCTGGCCCATAGGCATTGAATAACATGGCTTGCCTCCTTGGATGCTTCTGGAACTGGGGTGGTTGTTAGTGAAGGAACACGCCCAGTTCCTTCTCTGGGGAAGGTCCTGTTATAAAAGCTCATCATCTTAAAAGGACTTTACATGAGACTTTTAGGATACAGTCTCAGTTACTCAGTTGCCATGAGGTAGGCGGTGTGGTTGTTAGGTTTCTAAATGAGGGAATGGAAGCTCAGAGAGAATAACTGGCTATTTGAGGTCCACCAGCCAGTAGATGGTAGAGATAGTCCACTATGGCACCTCTGTATCCTACAGTGGAAAGGTAAGGACAAGTGTGTGATAAGAAGAAATGTATGCCTTCTGCAGTGATGGACAGGCTCTGAGATGGGGCTGAGGCCAGGAAAGCATTATGGGAAGTTAGAGAGCGGGAAGGTGGGGACTCTTGCTTGATACCTGCATGGGACCTGAGTGGTACAAGTGGTTAATGTGCTCCGTTAATGTGGTTAATGCACTCAGCTGCTAACCGAAAGGTGGGAGGTTCGGGCCCACCCAGAGGTGCTTCGGGAGAAAGTCCTGGTGATCTACTTCTGAAAAATCAGCCATTAAAAACCCTATATAGCACAGTTCTACTCTGACACACATGGGGCCACTATGAGTGGGAATCAAGTTGATGGCAACTGGTTTTGCAGGGTAGGAGATGGCCCCTAGCAGGAAGCAGGGCCTGAGGGTCTGCTCTGTCTTCTCCCCTCGCCCAACCTGGGCCTTGTCTGGTGGAGATGTGGCGCTCCCAGCACCTCCCACTTACCATGCTCCTTCTTGCTTTGGGTTTCAAGGTGGTGGCCGTGGAGATGATCTTACCTTCCTGTCTCCTCGCCCTCACCTGCTGCATGAGATGCATGACCTCCAAAGGGTTTTGAGAGCAGCACAGTAACTGGATTTTCTTCCCTCCCTCCAGCCTTCCAAGCAGTGCCTCCCCTTCTATTGCCGTAGGGTGGAATGAGGAAAGGGGTCCTTACATTGCTCCACTTCTGTGTTCCCTCTCCCTGCTCCCCAGAGCCCAGCAAGAGCAGAGTGACTGTGGCCTTTCCCACCTCAGCTGCCCGCTCTGCTCCGGTTCCCCAGGTGGTAGTTTCCTGGGACTGCCCCTTCGGGAGGCTCCATGTGTGTCTCTTGGAAGATGCTTTTTGTTTGCTCCTGTGAATGGCTCAGCGTGCTTTGTGTTCACACACAGCTATCTGTTCATCATCCACACTAGAAGAGGAGGTCGGTGGTGGCACGTAATTCAGAGATCATTTCTGTTTGGCTGTGGAGTGTCTCATATGGCTTTCTGGTGGACGAGGGCAACAGATTCCTCCTCCCAACAGTGTGTGGCTGGTAGGCTTTGCAGGCAAGCTCCTGGGTATCATGGTAGAGGATGGTGACCTGGAGTCTGCTGGGTGTGGGCATCAAACACTCACCGCAGCCAGTCTGCAAGGGATCAGAGCAGGTTGTCAGTATTTAAATCCTGGCCACAGGGGCTCTCTCCCCAAGAACCTTCCCTTCCACAGTGGTATCAAGGTGCTCTGCCCAGACCCCTGGACCAATGGCAGACTCCTGCTTTCTTGTATTCACTTCATCCTACCCCATGGCATAGTCTGCATTCCTGCAACAATCCCAGAGGTACTTCCCGGGCTGCCGCATCCCTCTGTGGCTTCCCGAAAAGTGGACTGTGAAATGTGCACTGGGTGCACTTGGTATTGGTCCATGGGAGACTAGTGTCATGTATACACCTCATTCAATTTCCAAGGTCGAGCTGAGCTCCAGGATCAGTGTGTGTTGCTCTAGTAACGGAGGGACCTGGTCCCTGCCCTCGTCAGCTCCCAGGTGGGGAGTCAGGACGGATGAGCATGGAATTTGCAAGATTGTTTTCTTGTTATAGAATTGTAATCGTTTGGTTATAGAAATCTCGGAAAGATAATGAGTCCGAGATTCTCCTGGGAGTTGAGGATCTGGCTGAGAGATTTTGGAAGAGTAAGGCTTGAGGCATGGCTTAAAGGAGGGCCAGCTGGGGGCTCTGTCTGAGATGAGCTTGGCTGTTCTTGCAGACATACGCGCTGACACTGTTGATCACGGGGACAGCATTTTATTTATTTATATTTTTTATTTTTTCCCATACAAAAATTTATACATACATTGTCATGTGACTCTGATTGCTCTCCCCATACTGTGACAGCACACTCCTCCTTTTCACCCCTGATTTCCCATGTCCGTTCAACCAGCTCCTAACCCTCTCTGCCTTCTCATCTCACCTCCGGACAGAAGCTGCCCGTTCAGTTTCTTGTATCTACCTGAGCTAAGAGGCACACTCCTCACAAGTGTCACTTTACATCCCACAGTCCAGTCCAATCCCTGTCTGAAGAGTTGGCCTTGGAAATTGTTCTAGTTCTGGGCTGATAGAGAATCCAGGGGCCATGCTTTCTGGGGTTCCTCCAGTCTCAGTCAGACCATTAAGTCTTGTCTTCTTACTAGAATTTGAGTTCTGCACCCCACCTTTCTCCTGCTCCATCCGGGACTCTGTTGTGTTCCCTGTCAGGGCGGTCATTGGTGGTAGCTGGGCACCATCTAGCTCTTCTGGTCTTAGGCTGATGAAGTCTCTGGTTTATGGGGCCCTTTCTGTCTCTTGGGCTAATACTTTCCTTGTGTCTTTGGTGTTCTTCATTCTCCTTCACTCCAGGTGGTTGGGACCAATTGATGCATCTTAGATGGCTGCTTGCAAGCTTTTAAGACCCCATATGCCACTCACCAAAGTAGGATGCAGAACATTTTCTTAATAAGCTTTGTTTTTCCAGTTGACCTAGCTGGGGGACAGGTATTTTAAATGGTGCCCAAGACCTCTTCACCCATCCCACCCCCTTCCCTGGGATTGGTCTCCATGCTTTGCATCTGAGAGAAGACCGTGGAGGTGGCTGTGGGTGTGCTTGGGCATATATGTTTAATTCTTTCTTTTTCTTTTCCAGAGGCAGCAGCGGAAAATCACCTCAGGTTATTGTCCACTGTGGCCCAGGCAGTGAAAGGACAAGGCACCATCTGCTGGGTAGACTGTGGGTATGTCCTGGGGCATGGTGGCTGGTGGGGCAGGAGGTATTTGGGGCCTTTGCTTGGTGGGGCCGGGAATTGTCCCTGAATAAATACCCTGAGAGAGAGGACGTGATGGAGAGATTGTTTCAGAACAGTCCCCCTAGTAGCACTGCCAGGCCACCTCTGGACTGGAGAAGGGGGGCTCTGACCCTCCCTCCCTGTCTTCCTAGCCTACTCTTTTCTTCCGTTCTCCACAGTGCTTTCCCTTTTCACTACTGTCCTGCGTCACTTTATTTTATCTTCCCAGTGGGAGCGGGAGAGTGGAGATTCCCCTCCCTGTTTTATAGAGGGGACTTGATGCCTGGAGAGGCAAGGGGAAATTTCAGGGTCACCCTGTGGGCTCATGGTGGGTCTGGAGGAAGAACTGTGGGCTTTACCTCCCTGCCCAGGTTGTTACTACTAGTGGTCCCTGCTGCCTGCAGTGTGGAAGTGGTGGAATGCGCTGCTTGGCCTGACTTGCTGCTTTGGGGGCAGTCTTGGACAGGTGGCTTAGCTCCCTGTGCCCTTCCCCATCTCTCCTCTGACCTGTGTGCTCAGCACACCACTCCACGCATCCTGATGCCCTGGCCCTCCTCCCTCCTGGCCTCCCTCCTCCCTCCTGGCCTCCCTCCTCCTTCCCTCCCTCCCGGCCTCCCTCTTCCCTCTGGCCTCCCTCCTCCCTCTGGCCTCCCTTCTTTCTCTTGACCTCCCTGCTTCCTCTTGGCCTCCTTCCTCCCTTCTGGCCTCCTTCTTTCCTCCTGACCTCTCTGCTCCCTCTTGGCATCCCTTCCTCCCTCTGGCCTCCCTTCCTCCCTCTGGCCTCCCTTCTCCCTCTTGGCCTCCCTCCTCCCTCCTGACCTCCCTCCTCCCTCTGACCTCCCTCCTCCCTCTTCCCTCTGACCTCCCTCCTCCCTCTGGCCTCCCTCCTCCCTCCTGGCCTCCCTTCTCCCAGAGGCTGCCTTGTCAGTGTTCAGGTAGTGGGAGGGAGTCCACAGGAAAGAGGGCTGCTTCTTAGGATGAGGAAGGGGGTTCTTGATGGACTTCCTCTGGTTTTCTTGAGTTTGGGAGTTTGAGTCCAGGGTATACTCAGTTTCCCTTTCGTTTCAGTCATTAGGAATAATTTCCACCTCTCTTTGTGTACTGAGACATACAAGGAGAGGTATGTATATAGATAAAAACCCATATACAGCTCTTGTCATGTAATTGGCCCCCAATTTGGCATAGATAAACCCAGAAAAGACACATAGACAGCGAACAAACATACCAAAAAGGAGGATAAGAACAGATTTATTCTTTGAACAGTTATTAAACATCAGCTGTATGTATGCAAGGCACTGTGCTTTGCAGACAGATACCAGCATTTTTATGCCCTTCTGACCTAGGAATGCCTCGTCCCCGTGGACGATGTGCTTGTTTCGAACAGAGGACAAGAGGTGTCTCCAGAACCACTGTGTTCTTCTCTGGCCTTGACTTAGGGTTTTTCAGAAACATGGGTTTGGAAAAGGAGGGGAAGGAAAATAGGCAGTATTCTACTCTTCTGTTAATGTGGGGGACAGATGGGGTGCTGCTGGGTAGAGTGGCAGGTTGTCTTCCTGGATGTCTTTTAACTTTATTTGTTATTTTTTCCTATACAAAAATGTATACATACATTGTTATGTGACTCTAATTGCTCTCCCCATACTGTGACAGCACAATCCTCCTTTCCACCCCGGTTTCCCCATGTCCATTCAACCAGCTCCTAACCCTCTCTGCCTTCCCATCCCACCTCCGGACAGAAGCTGCCCGTTTAGTTTCTTGTACCTACTTGAGCTCAGAAGCATGCTCCTCACGAGTATCACTTTATGTCCCACAGTCCAGTCCAATCTCTGTCGGAAAAGTTGACCTTGGAAATTGTTTTAGTTCTGGGCTGTTAGAGAATCCAGGGGCCATGCTTTCCGGGGTTCCTCCAGTCTCAGTCAGACCATTGTCTGGTCTTCTTACTAGAATTTGAGTTCTGCACCCCACCTTTCTCCTGCTCCATCCGGGACTCTCTGTTGTGTTCCCTGTCAGAGTGGTCATTGGTGGTAGCCGGGCAACATCTAGTTCTTCTGGTCTCAGGTTGATGAAGTCTCTGGTATATGTGGCCCTTTCTGTGTCTTGGGCTAATACTTTCCCTGTGTCTTTGGTGTTCTTCATTCTCTTTCACTCCAGGTGGTTGGGACCAATTGATGCATCTTAGATGGCTGCTTGCAAGCTTTTAGGACTCCAGATGCCACTCACCAAAGTAGGATGCAGAACATTTTCTTAATAAGCTTTGTTATGCCAGTTGACCTAGATGTCCCCTGAAAGCATGGTCCCCAGACCCTACCCCTGCTACTCTGACCCCCAAAGTGTTTGACTGTATTCAGGAAACTTCTTAGCTTTGGAATAGTCCAGTTGTACTGACTTCCCCTGTAGTGTGTGCTGTCCTTCCCTTCACCTAAGATAATTCTTATCTACTATCTAGTTAGTAAATAACTCTCCCCCACCCTCCCCACCCTCATAACCATCAAAGAATGTTTTCTTCTGTGTTTAAACCTTTTCTTGAGTTCTTATAATATTATATTATATCTTATAATATCATATTGTATAATTCTTATACAATATTTGTCCTTCTATGACTAGGATGTCTTTTAACTTTAATGTAGCTGTTCTTGCCCGGGTAGCCAGCCCTGCTACTAACTACCCTGTGGGTTAAGCCAGCCTCTGGGGGCTGCCCTTCAGTATTGTACTCTCTTTACTCATGCTGATTTCTAAATGGCTGTGTTGGAAGTCAGTTTTTGCAACTGATTTGTAGGTTGGTGAGCTCAAGCTTGTCCTGTCTATGGCTGGAGAGAACTTGAAGGAGATTCATATTTTGACAAAGCATTGAATGAGACCAGGAGAAGTCTTAGCCAAGCTGTGTGTGCAACAGGGTTGTATGTGTGTGTATTTGTGTTTGTATTGTTGGCCTCACACTTCCAGATTCATTCAAATGCTAACTTAAAGGAAAGGGAAAGACTTCTCACAGACAGTTGGTGAGGTATTGGCCATTGGTTAATACTAGCTTGTAGTTGGTCTGAAAGTGTTCATGTCTTCTGTGCTTGTTTTTGTCTTCCAAATTATACCATGAGTGCTCTGGGTGACTGGCAAAGTGACAGAGCCTATTAGAGGGGACAAGACCCTCTGGAGTCTCCATATCTGAAGATGATACAGAGTCTACTATGCTGATAGAGCCTTGTCATAGGATTCTTATGAGGCTTATACCAAAAAAAAAACCAAACCCATTGCCGTCAAGTTGATTCTTACTCATAGCAACCCTATAGGACAGAGTAGAACTGCCCTATACGGTTTTCAAGGAGTGCCTGGTGGATTCGAACTGCCTACCTTTTGGTTAGCAGCCATGGCTTTTAGCCAGTATTCCACCAGGGTTTCCATGAGGCTTATAGGTGGGCACAAATGGGCAGAGGAGCTTTGACTTAATTGCTGCATCGTTAAATGGGTCCATTCAGCAAACATTTCCTAAGCACTTACTATGTGCTTTGAAGATACGGAGATGACAAAGGTGAATAACAGTGTCCTCAAGGAGCTCGGTGTGCAAGGAGGAGGCAGACACAGGACCAGGTGATTACAATGCCAGGTGAAAAGTTGCTCAAATAGAGGTTTTAAGTAGCGAGAGTCACTTAATTCCACCTGGGAGGTTGAGAAAAGCTTCACAGAAGAGGTCAAGTTCAAAATTGGGAAAAGTTCTCAGGGTACCACTTTTTCAAAGTGCACTTGGCCTTTCCTGTAGGTGGCTCCCTGAGGTATAGGCCCTGCAAGCACTGCTTTTGGGCAGCTGGGGTGGTAGGTGTAGAAATGAATGTTCTCCTCGCCTGGAGCAGGCATGGCCTACCTTGGGCTGGGGGAGTCTGTCTTGCTCTGGACCCTGGATGGGCTGGAAAACATCCAGAGAAGGATGGCTGAATTAAATGGGGCCATGGGAGAAAGGCCTGGCAATCTGCTTCCATAAAGATTACAGCCAAGAAAACCCTATAGAGCAGTTCTACTCTGTAACACGTGGGGTTGCCATGAGTTGGAATTGATCTGACTGCAATGGGTTTGTTCTTTTTTGTTTTGGGGCATTAGTGAGTATAGACAGACTAAAAAGTTTAGAATTCAGGACTAAAGTTTGGAGAAATGATGGCTGGAGTCAAAAACAAGTACCAGTGGGTTAAATCCTGTGAATTTTGATGTGCTAAAATTACAGTGTAGGTGCACCTTAGAGCTTCAAAGAGGTAACCGTAAGACGAAAGGATAAACTATTCCACATGGTTGCCATTGAGCTTACTGAATTTATCCCTCCAAGAGGTAGTCTAAACTGGGATGTTAAATAGCTTTTAAAACAGATAAGTAGGTGGATTATAGAGATATAATGGATTATGCTGGAAGCAGGAGTAGCTGGGTCTGAGTTTAAAATTAGAGGCAGGGTGTAGCTGAACCTTCAGAATGGCCCAAGGGACATAACTCCGGGCTCTGGTTCATGGCAGGCCACCCTGGGTGGCAGTTTTCTTGGACCACCATTAGACAAGGGGACCCCCAGGGCATGAGTGAGGTTCTGCTTTCCGGCTCATCCATGTGTGCCTCTGACCTTCTAAACTTGCCCTGTAAATCTTTAGGGGAACCTCCAGTGCCAGGTCCATGGGGCCGTGTACTGACAGCTTTCGCTGTTGTCCTCCACTTGTCTGTGTTTAAGAGTCTGTGAATGAGCTGCTCCCAGGGATGGGCAGAATTGCTCTTAGAACACTGTCTTTCACTGTCTGCAATGGAGTGGGTAGGTTGAGCAGAGCCGAGGTCTGCTTGCGTTTATCCTGCTGCTGTTAGCTAGCAGATGGTCAGCAGAGCTCGCCTCCCCTGAAATGGGCCCTGCTGGGGCTCCCCATAGCTTGTCCTTTCCAGCTCTGCTTCCTGCCCTGCCAGCCAAGTGTTGGAGACTAGAATGATGATGTCAGGAGTTGGGGGTGGGGATGATGGGAACAGGACACTCTGCTTTTCCCCTTTACAGTGCAGGTGAAAGGAACGGGGTGCATTCTGGGGCAGCAAAAGAAGATGCTCAGGTGTTGAGGCATCTTTGGAGGTGCTGTGAAATAAGGGAAGAAGCCTTGGGCTTAGGAGGAGGCCTGAGTCCAAGGGTCATCTCTACTACTTACTAGCCCTGTGACCTTGGACACATCTGTTAACCTGAGTCTGTTTTCTCATCTGTAAAATGGGCCAATGCTACATATCCTATCATCTTTCCAGGGCCATGGTGAGGATCAGGTAAATGGAAGTTCTTTCTAGAATAAAAAACACTATTGAAATGTGAAATACCACTTTACTTTTGTTATTTTGCCTCTGGGATTGTTCAGGATGCTCCAAGGAGAGGCTGGAGGGAGAGAGATGGTGCATTTGTTCATTTGATACCTTTTTAGTGGCTTGGTTCTTGTAAGGATGCCCCTGGAGGAGGTTTTGGGTCAGCCCCAGCACACGGGGTGTTTTGCTCCAGGCCTTGAAGAAGTATGGGACACCTTGAGACCAGAAGAACTAGATGGTGCCCGGCTACCACTACCAACCACTCTGACTGTGATCACAACAGAGGATCCCAGACAGAGCGGGGGAGAAATTGCAGAACAAAAAATCAAATGCACAAAAAAGAACAAACTTAGTGGTCCGACAGAGACTAGAAGAACCCCCAAAACTATGGCCCTCAGACACCCTTCTAAACTGGAACTGAAGCCATTCCCAGAGACCACCTTCCAGCCAAACCATAGACAGGCCCATAAAATAAACATTAATACCCGAGAGGAACATGCACCTTAGAACTATCAGTTATATGAGATCAAAAGGGCAATATTTGCACAAAAGCAAAGGTGAGAAGGTGGGAAGGGGTAGAAAACCAGGATGAAAGGAAACGGGGAATCGAGGGTGGAAATGGGGAAAGTGCAGAAGATACATTGCGGGGAATGAAACCAATGTCGTGGACCACTTTGTAGACAAACTGTCAAATAGGAAACTAATTGCTCTGTAAACTTCCACCTAATGCACAATTTAAAAAAAAAAAAACAACCCAGCAACAACAACAAAAAAAGTATGGGCACAGAGGGATTTGTAGGACTGTAGATCAGGTATCCTGGCTTGGAGTCCAGGCTCTGACATTGAGCAGCTGTGGGACCTTCGAAATGTCACTGCCCGTCTCTGGGCTTCAGTTTAAATCTTCTGCAAAATCTGGAGTAGAATCTTCCAAGTTGCTCTCATCCCTAAAAAGCCTGGTTCAGAAAATGCTAGAAGTTGCCAGGCTTGGAGTGTGTGAGGATGTGGTAGGGGTGCTTCTTCCAGTCTTGGTGGGGGCTTTTGTGTGTGTGTGTCTCCCCCATTCTGGGTGTCTGCTTCTTATGGCTCTGCTCTGCTCACCTGTGAGGTTCTCCTTCATCCTGCCTTTTCCTCTCACCCTGCTAAGCAGCGAGGATGTCGAGACTTGTCTTCACATAGTTTGGACGTGTTATCAGGAGGGATCAGTCCCTGGAGAAGGACATCATGCTTGGTAAAGTAGAGGGTCAGCGAAAAAGAGGAAGACCCTCAATGAGACGGATTGACACAGTGGCTGCAACAGTGGGTTCAAGGATAACGACTGTGAGGATGGCGCGGGGCCGGGCAGTATTTTGTTCTGTTGTGCATAAAGTTGTTATGAGTCGGATGGGACTCAGCACTACCTAACAACAATAACTAAGTTTCTGTTGCCTCTTTCCTTCTCTGCGTCTCTGCCTCCCTCATTCTTCTGGCCTCTTTTTTTCTTTCTCTATGTATGGATATTTGTTTCCTTTCTTTTTTTCACTTTTCTGACTCCCTCCTCCCTGCCTGTGCATTCATGTCTGTGGGAGTGTGCGTGCACCGCCCCCACCCCCCACACGTACTCCTCTCTGCTGGTTTCCCTCTGGTCCCAGGCCCTGCCACTTGTTGCTGTGAGGTGTCTGTAAGGTGTCTGGCTTCCGTCCAGGCATTTGTCAGCTCTGCTTTCCTCTCTCTCCACCACCTGGCACAGACCTCAGGAGCCACGCTCGGTTTGGCTGGTGGTGGCTGCCCGGCGGTTAAGTGGGTTGTGTGTGAGGAGGTTGGTATTCCCCTCACGCCCTGGCAGCCTGGCAGTGGGGCTCAGCCTTGGCTGAAGTCTTGCTCTCTGGGAAGTTGATCTGGAGCCAGCAGGCTGGAGGTGTGCCTGGTCTAATTCCCAGGGCCCATTCTCACTGGGAGCAAGACCGTCCTGTATCCTGAGGCGTTAAGGTCGTTACTTAACCACATTTTCTTACCTCCCTGCTCTTCTTCTCCGTCTGCTTTATTTCCCCTGGAGCAGTGCTGGCTTCCTAGATCCAAGAACCGGGGCCTGCCAGAGCAGGCATAATGTATTTTGAAGTCTTATTATTTTTTCTAAAAATTATTTGAATTTGTGTTTGCTCCCTTATAAATTGTTTCTTTCAACATAAGCATGTTTAGCATTACTTGCTATGGGATGAGACAGACTCCCAGAACGAAGTGGTGTGTTTATCCTGATACTGTCTGGCATTTATCACGCGCCTGCTGGGGTTGTAGGGCCCCAGCTGAGGAGCAGAACCTTAGAACTGTTGGGCTGGGAGAGCAGTTGCAGGCCAGACACCTTCTGTGCCTGAGGAGGAGAAAACACGTTCTTCTCTCCCTTATTCCCATTGGTTTTATTCTCTGTATTGCATAATTCATACTTTATTATGTTCCTTCTTGAGGTAAGTACCAAGGAGAGCAGCCCATTCGGGGAGGATCCCTGTCAGAGAGAGTTCCTGCCTACATCAGAGAGTGTTATGTGAGCACTGAGGTACTGCCCATGGCCTAGTGGTAGTGTTTGCCTGCTAACCAAAAGGTTGGCAGTTCGAATCCCCTGGCCGCTCCTTGGAAACCCTTTCGGGCAGTTTTACTCTGTCCTGTATGGTTGCTATGAGTTGCAGTAGACTTGACGGCGATGAGTTTTTGTTTTATGTTTTTTTTTTTTTTCATTCCGAGAGTAGTCTCTAATTGCCTCCTGCCTTTACCCTCCAGCTACATTCTTTTATATGTCCGAGATGCTTGGCACCTTCATTTCTTGCTTGCTCACCCTTGTTCTTCACGGTCTTCACGTCTCGGAAGTAAGGGTACCTTCTACCTTTCCGCGCCTACCCACCCCCAGGGGATCTTAAGACCATCTGCTCAGATTCCCGCCATGTTAGAGCTGGCAGAAGGGAGAAAGAGTTTACTTCCTTCTTTGGCTGATGGGGAAACCAGAAAGGCTGGGTTTCAGCCGAGATCCACGCCTTCCTGGTTTTCAGAGTAGCGTTCCTTCTGCCCCACCGGAGGAGGCTGACCATCATTTGTGTGGAGGTAAAAATGCTGAAATGTGGCTGTGGCTGCGTGAGGATCTGGTTGGGAGATTAGGAGAGAGATGACAGAGGTGCAGAGATTTTTGAGTCTCCATGTTGGCCACTGGTTCATCTGTCGGGATAGAAAGCGGCCTGCCTGGATGCCCCGTAGAGGAATCAGAAAGCTCCATTCATTCAGCTCGTTTGGGTAACTCCTACATTTTGTAACTCGGGAAACCAAGGGCCCCACCCAAAAGCCACAGGGCTGGCTAATGGCAGAGCCAGCCGTCGTTCCAGCTGGCTGCCAAGCTGTCCTCCAGGGAGGGTTTGGAATTTAGGCCGTGACTGGTGGGAGATGGCATGCCCTCTCTTCCTAAACCTCCAGCACCTCGGTTCTTCGCTTTCTTCCGGTTCGCGTCCCCTGGGTCTGACTCCCCGGAGCGTAAGTCGTCAGTCTCTTGAATGATCATTACTGCACAGGAAGATCCAATAAACCCAGCACCATGTGCCTGCAACAGCCACCCCAGATTACCGGCCGGCTACCACACAGCGGATGCAAGCTAGCACATCCATGTGTGTGTGTGTCTGGGCAGGGGGTGGGGAGGGACATAGGTACAGGCCTCTGTAATCTTTTTGTACATGTTCCCTGGAGGGGAGAACCAGGAAGGGAGGTGGGGAGGGGTGGATGTAGCAGATTGCTGGCCTTGATGCCTCGCTCCCTGGAGCGGTAAGTGAGTAAAAGGGCAAAGGGAGGCCGGGCTCCGAGCATCCCTAGCAGGGCCCTCGAGTGATGGCTGGTTGTTGCAGGATAGGGATGAGGGGTGGCAGGTGAGGGCCTGGCACTGCCAGGTCCACTCACCATGGTCTACGGAGGGCCTGTTTATCCACCTCAGTTTCTAGAACACGTCTTTTCTCCCTGCTCACTGCCTCTGCCTCCTTTCCCCCCAGTGCCTCAGTCTCTCTGGTCAGGGGAGGGAGATAGAGAGGGAGGTAGCTAATAGATCAATTGATTGTACTTAATCAATCAGCCCAGATCCTTTTAAGTCCCTGAGCTAGGGTACTTCTTCTCCCCTCTTAAACTCTTAGGGCTTTTATTGTCTGCAGTGCACAGTTGGTGCGTGCACACATGCACACACACACACACACACACATTTATACTGTCTGAGAGACAGAATCATGGGAGGGAGGGGAGCAGAGTTGAGAGAACACTGTCAGAAATTGTCACCTGGCAGGATTCCTGGAGCTCAGTAGACAGAGCCCAGGAAGCCAGAAGTGCAGAACCTCATCCCAGCAGCGACAAGATGATGTCATTCATTTCATTCATTTACCCATTCAGTCAATTCATTTAGAGTACCTGCTGTGTACCGGCTACTGTTATAACCCTGGGGAAGTAGCTTGGAACAAAGCAAAGCCCTCGCCTTCATGGGGCAGACGTTTCTGATGGGGGAGACAGACTGGACAAGTGGACAGGTTGGTCAGGTATTGGCTAAGCACTATGGAGACAAAGACAGCAGTGGTAGAAGATAGGGAGTCCTGGGGACAGATGGCTGAGGCCCTGGGGTCTAGCCAGGGTGTGCTCGGATAGGGCAGGAAGCCACCTTGCTTCCACTCTGTGAATGTATGCAGTCGTGTGTGGGTGTGGGTGTGTTGAGGTGTGGGGGTGTGTGGGGGTGTGTGTGTGGGCTCCGAGAGAAGAGAATCCTCGGAGTGTTGTAAGGAAGAGGGTTGCACAGAGTCTGGATCGAGGAATCCTATGTTAGAGACAGAGGCAGCTGGCTTAACTGGCCTGAGGGCCGTGGGCTGCAGGCTGGAGGCCATGGTAGAAGCTCTGTGTCCCCTCAGCTCCACTTGGCCAGGCTGTTTGGTGTGGAGCATTGCTTCTGCGCCTGGCCCGGGTTCAGGGGGACCTAAGGCTTCAGCAGTGTGACTGTCCCATGGAGTGGGTTCTGGCAGAGTGGGCAGGGATTGGGGTCTGGAAGATTCTGAACCTGTCACTCCTCCCACTGCTTTTGTGGAAGTCACAGGAAGAGGCTTGACGGAAGAGAGCTGGTGTGGGGTGGGGGCCTAGCAGAGTCTCGGGGGCCATGGCAGGCTCTGCTGTGTGAGCCCAGGAATCAGGGAGCAGACCCAGAGGGCACCCCCACTGGATGCCAGGATGGGGCGAAGGAGACATGCGGCATCCCAGACTTGGTTCCTGCCCACCACTGTTAGTTGCGGTTGGGTGGAAGGTCGGTGGTCACAGAAACAGTGGGGCACAGCAGAACAAAGTGGGACAGGAAGTGCCGAGCGAATGGCTGTGAACATCCGAGTCGAGGTCCTAGGCAGGGAAGGGGCACCTCAGATGCAGCTGGTCCCGAACAAACCCACCACCTGTGAGCGGGGGCTTCACCACCCAGGCCTGTGGGATGCTGTCAGTAAAAGCGTGTGTGGTGTCCTGATGGTTTTAAGGGGGAGAAAGTTTCCAGCCTCCAGATCCCCTGGGTGCCCTCCTAATGTAGGTTGTCTGCCCTCTGTCTCTGCTCCCCACCCTCAGCTTATTCCTACACTCTGCCTACCTTAAAATGCCCACCCCACCTTGGGGGAGAACGTTATGTTGATTAATGGTCCCCTCTGAACTCACCACACATTTCTTGAGTCCCCAGTGTTTGCCAGGCACGAGGCGTGGCTGCAGAGATAATGAAGACAGCTGGGAGGAAATAGGGAGGGGAAGCCCTGGACAAGGCTTGACGTGGGGACAGGGTGATGACCCTCAGAATGAATGCCTGACATCTTTCCTCTGTGACCCCAACCCTCCTTTCCAGTGAGACAGGCGTCTTGACTTGCAAATTGTGTGTTTATATTTACAACGAGGTCCGTCCATTTTGACTGTCCATTGACGAGTGCCGCTGTTAGAATTGATTGGAATGGTTTAATTAGGCCATCTGTTCCGGGGCTGGTGCACAGCTGTGTGAAGCTGATGGCTGTTAGATGGTGGTGAGGTATGTAAGCAGGTGGGAGATGGAGGTACGTTCTCTCAGGTGGCTGTTGTACCTGGCAGACACAAGTTTCTCTGGAGACTGGCGCTGTGTAGTCAGCCATGACCAGTGGGAGCTGGATGGCCAGGTCCCCTTCATTGAGCCCATTTAGGTCTGGGGAGATGGCCGCACGGTACTGAGCAGGGCTCACGTGTGTGGGGTGGCTGGCTGTCTCTTGCGGCCCATTGGGCAGACTTGGCGGTGTGCAGCGAGGTCCTGGGATGCTGTGAGAGCAGGATGGGTCTCTGAGGTAACCTGGGGGAGAACCTATCTCTATGGCTGGGGAGAGGAGGAAGAGCAGGTATAGGATGTGGTCTAACAGGGGACTCCGCACGGTGTTCTGATCCAGTAGGTCTAGGGTGGGGCTGAGAATTTGCATTTCTAACAGGTTCCTGGATGATGTTAATGTTTCTGGTCCAGAGACCACGTTTTGAGAACCACTGGTCTAACAAAGAAGGGAGGCAAGATGAAATGAGGTCATACATGAGTGTTTTGTAAACTGAATGGCACCAGACGGATGTTTCTTGTTAGGAGAATTGCGAGAGTGTAATGTCCCAAACAAGTCCCTGGGTGATGGGACAGTTAATCTGCTTGACTACCAACCCAAAGGGTGGAGGTTTGAACCTACCCAGAAGCACCTCTGAAGAAAGGTCTGACGATCTACTTCCAGAAAATCAGCCATGGAAAATCGTGTGGAGCACAGTTCTCCTCTGACACAAACGTGGTTGCCATGAGTTGAAATCGACTGGATGGCAACTGGTTAATATCTCAGAAGCCAAAGGAGTTGAAATCGACTGGACAGCAACTGGTTAATATCTCAGAAGCCAAAGGAAGTGCTCACTTTACTGAAGCTTTCCTCTTTTCTCTTTTTGACCTTTATCAGTACCTGGTCATATTTCATAACTTCTTCAATGTTGTAGAACGTTTTCTTCTCCTGGTCAGATGGCACAGTGCACATTAGAGCTTTAGAAATAAAAATCCTACTGAGATCCCACCCCCACAGAGATTCTGATGTAATGAGCTGGGGAGGGCCAGGGAATCAGTATTTTGTGAAAACATCCCTAGGTGATTCTGATGAGCAGCCAGGGTTGGAAACCACTGGTCTATACTCTGGGTTCGTTTTTGTTATTAGAAGGGGCTGTCCACCCCTTCAGCTTCTGGGGCACTTCCTTTGTCCAGGCCTGTCTGTGTGCCCCTTACACCCTCTCTTGTCCATCTGTCCTTGTTGGTTAGTCTTCCTCCAGCTTTCTGAGAACCTATTTATTAAGGTCTTCACTTGCTACTGAGAATCCCGAGTTCCCTGCTTTATTTCCTCAGCCCCAGGCAGCTTCTGCCCTGTCAACACCTTCCTGAGGCCTTCAGGTAACAGATGACTCCCGACATTTCTGCCTTTCAGTGACACAGAGAGTAGAAAATTGTGCAAGAAGATGAAAGTTGACCTGAGCCTAAAGGACAAAAAGGTCGAATTATTCCATTACCAGTAAGTACATGTGGGTATTTCCAATTTCCAAGTAAGCGTTGAAAGCTTCCATTGGTATTCTCAGCAAACAGCGATTTTTAGTCAGATTAATTTTATTTCAGAATCTGTTTTTTTTCCTCTTGTTTTTACGATTATTTCTTAAGAAAAAAAACAACCCTGAACTGTGTTCGATAGCTGAACCTTATTAAGATGCTGCAGGAAACCAGAGGTATGTATCTTCACAGTCATTCTTAAAGTTAACGCCTTTTTCTCCTCGTTTGACAGGGATGGTGCGTTTCATACTGAATATAACCGAGCTGTGACATTTAAGGTAAATTTGCCTCCCTCGTTCGCAGCAGAGGTGGAGTCTGAATGGATGCCAGAAGTCTGGCAGGTTCCGTCCAAGAAAAGGAAGGGCACATTGCACAAATATCTCTTCCGAATGACTTGAAGGGATGCTTATTTCTTGAGTGTATGTCAGCTGAATATCTGGAAAAAATTTAACTGTTGACACAACAGGGATGACCAGCCTTGTAGATAAGTGTGTGAATTTATCAGCACTTGTCCAAGGTGACAAGGGAGGTCAACACATCTCCCCTCTAAAGGCCTGGGTCTCCTGTTTTGCTGTGGCTTCAACTCCCTTCCTTCATCTCTGTGTGGTGTCCACAGTGGCTGCCCACAGGCCTGGAGGGAACTCTTTGCTCTCAGTACAGGGCACAGGACATGGGCAGGTTGGCACCTTTGGGCGGGTGCAGCTTGTTCCAAATGGATGCAGAGGTTCCTGAGATGGTTCCTGCTACAAAGCCAATTTAGAAGTAGACAGCAAAGCATGAATGAACAGTGCACATGGAGATGTGTAACCTGTAGGTGCTGCCCTGTTGTCAGCTCCTCCTATGTCTGTGTTCTCTTTCTCAAACCAGAAGTCTTCTCCTTCTGGTCCCGGCAACATTGCCCTGCCTTGACTGGGCCATTATATTTCCTCTGGTCCCAACACATGCTACACTCACTGTCTCTAACTCTCTCGCTGCTTAGACTTGGTTGGACCCCGCATTCCTGACTTCTTTACATCCATCTGTCTGTGCCCCTCTCCCTCTGTCTGCCCGTCTCCCTCTGTCTCTCGCCTCCCCACCTCTCCGGGTCATTTCCTGTTTATCCAATAACACTTGCTCTTTTTTAAGTTGTCACAGTTTTACTTATACAGAGATTCAGCCTGATTACTCATCACTTCCACGCCCACTTAGACATGTAGAGAAAATTATACCAACTAGAGTTCCTCAGACCTTTTCGTTCTGTGGTAAGACATCACCTGAGATCCTTGGAGAAGATGCGTGCTCCCCAGGAACAAGATTTAACTGGGTTCGATGGAGGAAGTGCTTATGCAATGATGGAAAGAGGGGACCTGGTTTCTTTTAATGTTGTTGCTACTTTTTTGGATGCTGTGTTCCATTTCTACTTAGCCAGACCCTCTGAGGGCTCTGTCCTGGGATCCTGGAGCAGGGAGTAGCAACTGCTCAGAACTGTTGCAGGAAAGTAGCAATGAGCCCCTTCTCTTCCCAAGTGGTCTGAGCCCTCCACTAGTGCATGGGTGGGGGCTGAGCCCTGCCCTTTGTCTCCCTCCTTCCAAAGCTCAGATGTTTGTGATCTGCTTTCTCTCATCCTTCCTGTGATTTCTGCGTTGACAAGCTGGAGAAGCAGGCTGAGCATTGTACAGGGTCAGAGTCTTCTGTTTCAGTAGTGAGGGCTTATGGCGGAGAGGGGGCATCTCTGGTCTCAGGGCCCCCAAAGCCCTCAGGGCTACCAGGGACTGGGGCAGAGTCCTCGAGCTCTCCAAGGGAGGGGAAAGTGGCAGAGCATGTCCCATGACTGCATGGGGGCTTCTCTCTTTTCAGCTGGAGCAGCTGAGGTGAAAGCCTCCTTGGTCACTGATTTACTTCCTTTCAGGGTTTGCCCTGGGGCCCTGTCTCCAGAGAGACGGAGGAGCCCCGGCAGCCTGGGCACTTGATCTGGCTGTTGCTGCTGCATCCTGCACAGTCGGGCAGGACCTGATCATAAGGGCTGTGCCACGCTCCCTGAAGAGTCCGGATAAACAAGGGCTTCTTACATCTCCCCACCCCCACCAGAATGTTCACAAAGAGCGAGAATAGAAAGAGGAGAGTTGCTGTGTTAGCACAGTTTCTTGTCAGCAGTGTGTCCACCAAATCCTTACGTATGTGGTGAGGACAACAGGTGCCCAGAAGTCTCAGTTCAGATTACCCTCAGATGATCTCCCGAGGCCCTGTATGCTGTGTGTGTGCTGTCCCAGCTATGAAGACGCCCTGAAGACCAGGGGGCGGGCGTCAGGCCATTTCCCTGGGATTCAGAGCCCCCAGAACAGGACAGAAGGGGGTGGGTTCCCAGGCACTGCTGTCTGCAGACTTAGCCAGGTGGAAAAGGTATTGTTTAATTAGACTGACCTGTGGGCTGAGTACAATGTTAGTTGAGCAATAATAAGCCCCATCTGAAAAGCAAAAGGTTATTAGCATGAATGTTTCAATTATTAAATTAGAAGAGGCCATTTCTTTTCCTATTTCCATCCATGTATTGTTTTTTCTTGTCACAGAGGCAGGCTATAGTACAGCTCTTGGTGGTGTGGGGACAGGACGCCCTCCAGAGCAGTAATTGTCAACCTGCTGTGAGTTCCTGATCCCACTGAGAGTCTTTGGAAGGCCATGGGTCCTCTCCCTGGAAATAGTGTGCGTGCACACGTTAAAGTCAGGGTTTTCATGTGCGTCTGGGGTTTCACAGCCCTGAAAGTCTCTCGTGCACCCTAGATTGAGAATTCCCTGCTCCAGGTATTTCTGGGATGGCAGGTGAGTGGGCGCCTGCAAGCATCTCTTTCACATGGCCCAGGTGAGTAGGTGTCTCTGCAGCTGTGGGTGAGTATGGGCTTAGGGAAGGCCCTTTGAGCTCTAGATTAGCTTATTTTGCCATGACGAAGCTTTGACAAGCGACTGAGCAAAGGGTTATCTACCTTTTGCCATGGCAGACACAGTCATTCTTCTCATGACAGGAAGTGTTTCGTAGCTCCATATGGACAGTCGGGGCATTACCTGAATGAAAACCCTTCTGCCACCGTAGCTCTTTCCAAGTGGGAGGTTCCAGAAACACGAAGAGTCTCCCTTGGGCCCACTCTGTGTGTGACCAGCCAGTGGGCTGACTGAACATCCTAATTAAAAGGGTCACCTCAGACTTCTCTCCGCCAGTGTACACACAGACACCCAGCTCCATCATCTGTCACTGGAGCATGACCAAAGTTGACAGAAGTAATGAAGTAACAGGATCTTGCTTGCTCTAATTGAGGGACACGGAGGGCTCCGTCTGATGACCAGCAACTTCCCTTCCAAGGCCGGAGGGATGGAGGTTTGGCTGGTTTCTGATGTCTGTTCCTGGTTCTCACAGGTTTTGAGCACCACTTCACAGAGGGCTTTCTAAGAGAAAAGGGAATGCCAAGTCTGTTTTGACCCCATGAAGTGCTTGGTGGGGGGCAGTACCCCCTCTTCCTTACCCTGTTGTCCCCCAAAGGAGTGGAGATTTGAGTCAGTTGTCCACCAAAACCTGTACTGTTGCAACCATTTTTGAATTATCTTCAACAAAATTTTACTTGCATGTGATATTAATGATAGTGTTAGATAATTTTCACATTCTGTTGGATCACCTTTCTTTGGCGTGGGCACAAATATGGATCTCTTCCAGTTGGCTAGCCAGGTAGCTGTCTTTCAGATTTCTTGGCATAGATGAGTGAGCACCTCCGGTGCTGCATCTGTTTGTTGAAACATCTCAATTGGTATTCTGTCAATTCCTGGAGCCTTGTTTTTCACCAACGACTTCAGTGCAGCTTGGACTTTTTCCTTCAGTACCATCGGTTCTCGATCATATGCTACCTCCTGAAATGGTTGAATGTCGAACAGTTGTATTTGGTACAGTGGCTTTGTGTATTCCTTCATTGATGCTTCTTGTGTCATATTTTAAAAAGACAGGAAAGAAAGAAAAGACCATGTTTGACATTTCTCAAGCTGAAAGAACTGAAGAAAAAATTGAAGCTTCGAGTTTCAATATTGGAGGGTTCTGTGGGCAAAATATTGAATGACATGTGTTCTTCCCTTTTGGTTTTAGAGTCTCTTCTGACATCCATTTTGGTCTTTTCTTTCTTTCCAGTCTTTTTAATGACCTTTTGTTTTCTTCATGTAAGATGTCCTTGATGTCATTCCACAACTTGTCTAGTGTTCAGTCATTAGTGTTCAATGCATCAAATCTGTTCTTGAGATGGTCTCCAGATTCAGGTGGGATATACTCGGGGTCGTATTTTGACTCTTGTGGACTTGTTTAAATTTTCTTCCGCTTCAGCTTGAACTTGCATATGAGCAATTGATGATCTGTTCTGCAGTTGCCCTCTGGCCTTGTTCTCACTGGTGATAATTGAGCTTCTCTATCATCTCTTTCCGCAGATATAGTCAATTTGTTTCCTGTGTATTCCATCCCGTATGGTCCACGAGTATAGACTCCATTTATGTTGTTGAAAAAAGATATTTCCAATGAATAAGTCATTGGTTTTGCAAAATTCTGTCATGCGACCTCTGGTGTCATTTCTGTCACGAAGGCCATATTTTCCAACTACTGATCCTTCTTTGTTTCCAACTTTTGCATTCCAATCACCAGTAATTATCAGTGTATCTTGATCGCATGTTTGGTTAATTTCAGACTGAAGAAGTTGATAAAAGCCTTCAATTTCTTCATCTTTGGCATTAGTGGTTGGTGCATAAATTTGAATCGTCGTATTAACTGGTCTTCCTTGTAGGTGTATGGATATTATCCTATCACTGATAGGGTTGTACTTCAGGATAGATCTTGAAATGTCCTTTTTGACAATGAATGTGACACCATTCCTCTTCAATTTGTCATCCCTGGCATAGTAGACCAAATGATTGTCTGATTCAAAATGGCCAATACCAGTCCTTTTCAGCTCACTGAGGCCTACAGCAGTGTTCCACTGCTATTCATAAGGTTTTCACTGGCCAGTGTTTTCAGAAGTATACTTCTAGGTCCTTCTTCATAGTCTTAGTCTGGAAGCTCAGCTGAAACATGTCCACCATGGGTGACCCTGCTGGTATTTGAAATACCGGTGGCATAGCTTCCAGCATCACAGCAACACACAAGCCACCACAGTACAACAAACTGACAGAATAATGGTGAAGTACATATAGTATATATATATATATATATATAGAGAGAGAGAGAGAGAGAGAGAGAGAGAGAGATTTAAGGAATTGGCTTACCCAGTTGAGTTGCAGGAAAGCCCAAAATCTGAAGAGCAGGTCATCAGGCTGGGAACACAAACAGGATTTCTGTTAGTCTTGAGGCAGAACTCCTTCTCTAGGAACATCAGTTTTTGCTCTTAAAGCCTTCAACTGATTGGATGAGGCCCAAACACATTATAGAGGGTAATCTTTACTTAAAGTCAAATGATCATAGATGTTAATCACATCTACAAAATACCCTTAGAGGCCTGGTGAAAGGTGTGTCTTCTGGACACACCCGGGATGGGTGGGCAGGCCTTACATGACAAATCCACTCTAATGTTCCAATCCCCTAAGCCTTTGGATACCTTTCTCTATAGTACAGCTAGACGCTGACTTACTATGAGGTTCCATTCTGAGACTCTGTCATAAGTCAGTTCTGATGTAAGTCGAATACCTAATTTTTTTTTTTTTAATTTTCATTATTATTACCTTTTATCATCAGTATCTTTATAAATCCGATCTTTATTCGTCTTCGGAAGTTGGAAACGTTACATGTAAACTTACATATATATTAATGCATACCTACATAAAAAATACATAAATCATAAAAATTTACTCTGACGATGAAGAAGAGTTGAACGACATTGGCATTTTGTCAGTTGCAGTAATAACTCCACTTGTGGAAGGTTCGGGATCATCTGGATTATCCTTGGGAATGGGAATGGTGTTTCTAGTCAGAAAATTAGCGCAAGTTGTCTGTATGGTCCTTTTCTTTTTCTCTTAATATATTTCACGGTAACATCTCCCTGCTTCCCGAATCAGCCCATCGACTTTAGCAAAGCAGTGAGCATTGTGATCCATGTTTTCAAGCACTTGAAGCCCCTGATTTAGTTTAGAAAAAACTCCAGCTAATCCCTTACTGTAAAATTTTTTGACAATTTCTCTCCTTTTTCACCATTATTTCTTTCCTCTTCAAAATCCATTAAGTCCTGATCTGCCAGTTCCCCTTCTTTGTGATCTGTGAGCTGTTCTACATCGCAATACGAAGTTCTAAATTCAGCGTTCTTGCCGTATGTGTGATTTTTCCACTGATCTCTCCCGTCATATTATCCTGATCAAATGCTTAGAACTTTCTATCTGTTACGACTCCCGATACCAAAACCGACTTCATTGTAGACCAGGCCATAGCCTGCTGTATAGCAGTGTTTTGAACTGTAAATCATAAAATTGAACGTGTGTGAGTGAACATCTGAGAATGATAACATCAGCAGATTACGTGCTGCAACATTGTATGTAATACATATTACTAACGATAAGATACGCAAAAAAAAAAAAAAAAGATGGTCGTTAAGTGCAGTTCATTGGACCTCGAATATATCGTAAGTTGAAGACTACTTATATACCAAGGCAGTGCTGGCATTTCAACATCATTTACTGTAGGCTGCCTCTTGGCCCATGTTTCAGCCAGCCAACCAACCAACCAGAGCCTTTCTAGCCCCTTGAGCTATGACATTGAATGGAGAGTCTCTGCTTAAGGCTGGTTAAGCCCTTTATCCCTAAAGTCTATGCCAGTTGTTTATCCCCAGCAGTCTTGGAGGCAGGCCTTCAAGAAAGAGAAGTGCAGCAACAAGCAGGCACTGTCGTCGCCCCCCCTGCCCTGGGTGCTTCCAGGCCTGAGCCCCACTGATTCAAACAGGCAGAGGAGAATCAGAATTTACTGCACTCCAGCAACTCATGTCATGAAATAATGTGAAGGGTACAAGTAGGTGTGATTATCTGCTTATGGGATTGACGGAGTTTTAGTGGCTGTGTGGATGTGGAAGTTTCTAGTTTGGACAAGACTAGAGACCTTCATTTGACTTGATCACAGAGGCTTCCTGGAGGAGTTAAGATTTAGTAGAAGCAGAAGTGTGTCTCTGGTTTGAAGACGCCAACTAATTGTCTCAAATATCCTCTTTTTGTCCGTGAAGAGGCATACAGGTGTGAATCAGCTGACCAGAGTGAATGAGTGTCATATGCTTAAAAAAGTCTGGCTGGGTGGTAGGGGTGTCTTTAGGGCACTACTCTGTCACATGGGGCCTTTATGACTTGAAAATCAACTCCATGGCACCTGACAACAGCAACAGTGATATTAGTGAGCAGTGGAAACAGCCCCCCTACCCCCAGCATGTGCCACTTGCTGCCCCTTACTGGGCACTTAGTGGAGCTGGGCCCAGGGCACTTGGGTCTCCAGGCAGGGGAACAGGGCAGGTTCCTGATTCTCCGCCCTCCCTCTTTTTCTGGCTAAAATGTGTTTTGTCTTTTCTCTTCTTTTCCCCAGTCCATGGTGGCCTTTCTGAAGGACCCAAAAGGGCCCCCGCTGTGGGAGGAAGACCCTGGAGCCAAAGATGTTGTCCACATTGACAGTGAGAAGGTAACGTATGCCACACACACACTGGATTCAGGTGAATGCTGGAAGCTTGCTCTGTACCAGGGCCTCCTAAGGAGAGGAACCCAAGGAACTGAGGAATGGGGCTGTTCCCGGGCCACTGGTGTGTTCCTCCAGTGCTCTCCTGTTTCACTCTTCTTCCTGGCTCCAGGACACAGCTAACGGGCCCACAGGCTGACCGCCTGTGGAAGCTTCTCCTTTCTTCACCTTCTTGTTTTAATGTATTTTGGCATATTTCAGTTTTCCTTACAAGAATATAAACATCCTCTTTTTTATGTAACGCAGATATTGTTGAGATTGGCTTTACCGTTGTGTGTGTGTGTGTGTGTGTGTGTGTGTGTGTGTGTGTGTGTGTAAAGTGACACAATAATCTGAGACATTTGGATTAGACTTCTAGAGACTTGGGTCAGGCCTCTACAACTCTTAGTCAGGGTGTAACTTTGAACAAATTATTTAGCCTCTTAAACTTCAGTCTCCAGATTTGGCAACGGGTGGAAGGGTAGTTCTGGTTTATAGTCTTCAGAAGTTCTTCCTGGTTTTATCAAAAGGCCCTGGCCCCCCTCCTTCCACGGCCTGCCCTCACCTGGCCTGTATGTGCATCTTTATCCACTCGAACCTGTGTCTGTATTGGGCTCCTGCACGTGCCTTGTTGCCTTTGTTGTGCCTTAAGGACCTTCTCTGACATTTCACACGGTCTGTGAGGCAAGCGGCTCATTTTTGTGGATGGAAGGGAGATGCTCATTCTTATCCTGATGAAATAAAACATAGCTTTTATCTTCCTCCACCTCCTCCCCCTTTTCATTTAAAATTATCTCTTAATGCTTGTTAGAGCAAAAGAGAATGGTGCCGTTTATACTTTCTGGAGGGGGGATCATGTGTGATCATACTCACCCGACCTAGTGGGTCTGAGGTGACTGGAATTTAAAGGCTGGGTATCAGCCCTTCTGTGGGATAGAAAGCACCAGTATCATGAGTTAGAAGATAAAGTCTTTTGAAAAAGCATGGTGGGGGCAGCGAAAGAGGGCTACGCGTCAGGAGGTGATGGTACTGCTGGTGCTGTTCTTCCTGGGTAGATTCAATGATAGGAAGTGTTTTTGGCCTCTCTGGAGAGCGATTGCCTGCCTCGCACCCTCCTCCAAATATCCACGTCCTGAAATTCCTAAGATTGTTCTGTAACTGTAGGATGTTTAAGCAAAAATATTTTTCACACCTGTGGAGAATCCTCTTCTTGTTAACACTTCATGATATTTTCTCTCACGTAGAAGTATAAAGGTACAGCCTGCTTTTCTGCGTATAGAATCCCCTCATAAAATAAAAGTTCCAAGTTTGAATTGCTGATTCATGTTTGTAAACTTAGTTAGAATTCCTTACTTATTGAAGGTAATTAACTGTCTTTGAAGACAATATTTGTTACCATGCAGAGTATGATACCAAATTGCTACAGGCTCAGAAAAACCCTTTCTTCTCAGGTCTTCTACCAGGTTTTATGTCCAGGGATCCCAAACAATCATCTGAGAAGTATTTGCATCCTCCACCCCTAGTCAGGGCCAAAGATCTTGGGATTCTATTGTAAAATGAGTGCCTTATCCCCCTAGTTCTGTAAACAGGAGTAAACTTTTTCAGAGGTAATTATAAACTGTTTTAAATTCTCAGAGAATATTTGTGATCTGTTTTTTATTTAACTGAAAAATCTGAAGTAATACATATTCATGGTTGAAAAATTAGAAAATACAGCTCAAGCATGAAGTACAAAATAAATAACACCCCATACCATCTCCCATCGAGAGATACCCACTGCTGATTTTGGGTTTTTTTGTAGCCTTCCAGGCTGTCAGCGTGATGCACACATAAATATTTGCACTCACAAAAATGTCATTATGTTTTATCCGCTGTTTTGTAACCTGCTTTTTCCTCCACTTAATGCATCAGGGGCATCTTAGCATGACGTTAAGTATTCTCCTACCTCGGTTGTAATGGTGCTTTAGTATTCCACTGTGTGAGGTGTACCATCATTCATTCTACTCAACGCCCATTGCTGCCAGAACACTGCATTTTGAAATTCTCTCTCGTTTTCCTTATTTTTCGAACAAGAAAAACCTCTCATTTTCTTCTGAGGAAATTGGTTAGAGCTTATTTTAATCAAAACATGCTGTGTCCTGGTGCTTTACAGCAGTCCTTGATGGATTTGTCTTTCTCGTACATCACTGGCTCTTGGTCAAAGAAGCCTCCTACCCAGCTATGCACAGCAGTCTTTACATTAGCACTGTGGGGTCCTTTTAAATTTATGTTGTTTACTTAATGAATAATTGCCTAATAATGTGCCAGGTGCTGTTCTAAGCTTTCTATGCATACATGTAGCTTGGCACCTCCTCAGGGCAGGGATTGCCTCATCCTTGTGCGTAGTGGGCTCCCAGTGACGTTGATGATGGTAGGGCTGGAGGCAGGTGGGAGAGGTAGCAGGCTTGGGTTAACACCACCTTACTGCGTGCGCCATGAACAGATCCTCTGGAACCCAGTTCCCATCTAGCCAAGTCGGCACACGTGAACACAGCCACCATCACTGCAACAAAACTGTCCCATAGACCTCAGGAAGAGGGGACGGCCTGTTCAATGGCCTTGTACAACAAAAATAACTTTTCGGGGGTAAAGTAAAGCTGGCCTTCTAGTCCCGACTACTTCATCCTAGCAAATGGCCTTGGGAAAGCCATTTGTGCCCTCTGGGCCTCAGTTTCCCCATCTGTGATAGGTGAGGACGGTTTAGAATAGTCTCTGAGTTTCTTTTGTCTCCTGACATGCACTGCATCCCCCAGTCCCCAAACCAGAAGTGTATGGTTGCTTTTTTTTTTTTTTTTTTTAATTTCTGTGTGGTCAAAATATAGATAACAAAACATTTTCCAGTTCAACAGTTTTTACATGTACAATTCAGTGACATTGATTACGTTCATCATGTTGTACAACCATCACCTTTTCCAAATCATTCCACCCCCATTAACAGAAACTCAGCACCCTCTAAGCAGTGACTCCTTCCCCCCTCCCGCTCACCACTGGTAACCACTGGTAAACCCTGGTCTCTATGCCTTTGCCTATTTCACATAAGTGGGATTGTAGAGTATCTGTCGTTTTGTGACTGACTTATTTCACTCAGCATAACGTTTTCAAGGTTCATCCATATGGTAGCAGGTATCAGGACTTCATTTTTCCTATGGCTGGGTGGTATTCCATTGTGTGTATGCACCAAGTTCTGTTTATCCATTCCTCTGTTGATGGGCATCTAGGCTGTTGTGACTAGCGCTGCAGGTGCGCTGGCGTGCAGGTTACTGTGTATGATGTCCGAAGTGCTCAGCCTGCTCCTCCCAGCGCTGTGGGTCCCTGGGGGGTGGAGTCATGGCATTACTGTGTTGCCTGTGACCTGTCTGTGTTCTCTTTTTGCCTCAGGATTTCAGACGGCTCCTGAAGAAGGAGGAGAAGCCTCTCCTGATGATGTTTTATGCCCCCTGTGAGTGAACTTCATCCTTTGGGCCAGAGCTGATGGTTCTGTCTGAGGGCAGCGGGGGTGTCTGAGAGGGCACTGGGAACTGGCCATGTTTCTCACAGAATCATGTCTGCCCCTCCATCTGTCTGTCTGTGCACCTCTTTTTCTTGGTCTTTGCCTTTTCATGCGACTCCTCCCCTCCTGCGGCTGTATCCGTTTTCCTCTCCACTGGAGCGGGCATCCTTCTGCTCTCCCTCACCTCCACCCAGCAGCACGGGCCTCCTGCCAGCTACCTCCGCTTCCCCATCCCTCGGCCTCCTGTGGGCCTGAACACCATCAGGGATAGCAGTGCGTCCAGCTCTGGACTCCTGCGTCCCTCTGCTGGTGGCACACCAGAGGACTGAGGGATCAGGATCAGGGAGAAATGGGGCCCAGGCTTTGGGCTCCGTCTCTGTATGAGGCACGAGGCCACAGGAACAGCAAAAGAAGCATTTAGATGATAACAGAAGATGTGGGTTCTAATCCACCTTGCCACCAATGAGCTCAGCGACCTTGGCCAGGTCTCTCACCTCCCTGCCTCAGTTTCCCTATCTGTAAAACAAGGGGCTGGATCACTGCATTTCACAGTATTAAAGGTATTTTATATTGCAATCCAGTACTATAAACCCGTTGCTGACAAGTCAATTCCGATTTCATATCAGTGAGAAGCACATGGGGTCATGTGCTTCAGAATAGAACTGTGTTCCGTAGGGGTTTTTTTGGCTGTAATCTTATGGCAGCAGATCACCAGGCCTTTCTTCCATGGTGCTGCTGGGTTGATCTGAACTGCCAGTCTTTCAGTTATAGTCCAGAGCAAACCATCTGTGCCACCCGGGGATCTAGCCAGTATTGTAAGTATACATAAATTGTATTATATGTAAATAAACTGAAACAAAAGTTTCACAAAACTGTACTCACCCTTACCACTTGCCATGCAGTCTGACACTTTTTTTTTTTTTATTTTATTGTGCTTTAGATGAAAGCTTACAGCACAAATTAGTTTCTTATTCAAAAATTTATATACAAATTGATTTGTGACATTGGTTGCAAATCCCCACAATGTGATAGCATTTTCCTCCTTTCCGTCCTGGGTTCTCTGCATCTGTTTGTCCAGTTTTCCTGCCCCTTCCTGCCTTCTCGTCCTGCTTCTGGACAGGAGTTGTCCATTTGGTCTAGTATATCTGATTGAACTAAGAAGCACGTTACTCACATGTGTTACTGCTTGTTTTATAGGGGCCTGTCTAATCTTGGGCTGAAAGGTAGACTTAAGAAGTGGCTTCAGTTCTAAGCTAGCAGGGTGTCCAGGGGTCATGGTCTCGGGGTTTCCTCCAGACTCTGTCAGACCAGTAAGTCTGGCCTGTTTTTGTGAATTTCGGTTTTGTTCTACATTTTTCTCCCACTCTGTCCGGGACCCTCTAAGTGATGCCTGTCAGAGTGGTAGGTAGTAGTAGCTGGGCACCATCTAGTTCTTCTGGGCTGAGGCTGGTGGAGGCTGTGATTCATGTGGTCAGTTAGTCCTTTGGCTAATATTTTCCTTGTGTCTTTGGTTTTCTTCATTTTCTTTTGCTCCAGATGGGATGGGACCAATAGGTGTATCTCACATGGCCACTTTCAAGCTTTAAAGACTCCAGATGCCACCCACCAAAGTAGGATATAGAACATTTTCTTTGTGAACTGTATTATGCCAGTTGACCTAAATGTCCCCTGAGACTATTGTCCTGACCCCTCAGCCCCAGCAACTTGGTCCCTCAAGATGTTGGGTGTGTCTAGGAAGCTTCTGTGACTTTGCCTTGGTCAAGTTGTGCTGACTTCCTCTATATTGTATGTTCTGATGCTTTCTTTACCACATATAGTGCACACTGATCTTTTCTATTCTGTTTTATATAAAAAGTATTACTTATTCCTACTACTTCATAGCCCTCTAATACAGGGGTCAACAAACTATGGCCCGTGGGCTGGCTACCTCTCTGTAAATAATTCTTTATTGGAACATGGCCATACCTGTTTGTTTAGGTATTGTCTGTGACTGCTTTTGCATGACAGCAGCAGAGCTGAGGAGTTCCAACTGAGACCTTCCCACAAAACCTCAAATATTTACTGTTTGGCCTACCCCTGCAGTCTGAAGGGTCCTGGCCCACGGGTAGAAAAACCCTGGATTAGATCCCTTTGAGCTGGGATTCTGTGACCTGCATATTCCCTCAGGAAGCCAGTGTGTTACCTAAATGCTGAGAAAGGGGCTGTGCGGTGGGGTGAGTGTGCCCGGCCACATGCAAGGCTCCAGTGGGTATCACAGGCTGTGCCACCAATATTCTGCCTCCTCTTTGAAGCTGCTCTCAATTCCTTCTGCCTGAGAAGCTCTTTAAGCAAAGACCCCTCCCATCTCTACCCTGGTGACCATGCACCACTGGCCAGATTCCTCTCCGAGGGTTCTAGGGGTTTAGCCTGACTTGGGCCTATGGCTTGTTCACCATCACAGCCTCTCCTCAGTCCAGCTCTGATTGCCCATGTCCCCAGGCCCTGGCCTCCTCCCCTGACAGTTCACTGGCCCCAGGGGTGTGCCTGCCTGTGGGAGGAGGCCTTGGTGTCCCACTTCCTGTTAGATCCAGCTCTGCCCCAGAAGAGTCTGGGGCATTCTCTTTATTAACATCCATTGATTGATTTCACCCCTTTTTGTTTCTCCTCAGAGGGATCTTATTGACTGCCCCAGTCAGGAATTGCTTCAGGAGTTATCCTGCCTACATAGCCCCTGGAGGGCTGTGGCCTCCTTTTGTTTATCTCTGAATCCTCTGTACATAGTTTGCACTCCATACAGTTGTGTAAAAATGGCGTCACTTCAGCATCCGACCTCCTCTAACTTCTTGAGGGAGAAGGAGAATCAAGATCAGCAGCCCAAGGCTGATTCCTATGAGGCACAGTTCAAACATGCTTCCACCCGCCAACCTTTGTACCAGTTCTGACAGCAATCCTCCCTCCCAGGGCACCCTCTACTTCTCTGCTGGGTTCGATACTTTGTTGCAATGATGACACAGAACTCAACACTCCCAATTATGAGGTTTGTTAGGGAAGTAACAGCTTACAGTTCAAGTTCAGGAACTCTTGGGATTCTTTGATCAGGACAGCTTCTCAGCGGTGCTCACAGGCACGCCTCTCTCTGGACCATTGGCCTCTGCCCTGTTCAGGCAAGTGTTAGAAAGCTCTTTTAGTTCCACCGATAAGTACCCAGAGGTACCCCACTCTGCCAGGAAGCCTCTTGCCTGAAGGCACTCAGCTCTCTTGCTCCATGAGTCCGCGCACCCACTGTGACCACCTTACTCTGTGGGCAAGCTCACCGTGCTGTCGCCTGCCAGTTTCCTGGGTCGGCTGCCTCCGCTGCCGCTGTTTCTCTTCTGCTGTCTCACCATTTCTCGCCGTGTCCAGTGTTATAGCTCCATCTGTCTCCTGGGTCTAGGAGGTCTCAGCACAGGGATCCTGGGCCGAATGGACACGCTGCACTCCTAGCTCTTCTTTCTTGGTGGTAATAGGTCCCTCTCTGCTCTGGGATTGACTACTCTTTTACGCCTAGCGGGATGGCAAAACTGACCATCCCCTTGTTAGCATTCCATACACCTTATTTGCATGGTCTTAACCCCACAAGAGTGTCATGCACCTTATTTACATTGTTACCAAGCTATCCAATCCCCTTGGTGGGCCCCAAGTACCTTATTTACATAGTCCCACCCCGTCATTTGGTGGGAGTTACAAGACTATGGCTAGAAGGACCATATTAAGTAGTTCACTGCACCGCAATTTGTTAAATGAAGCTGTAAAACAAAATGTATAACAGGAGACAGTACATATCACAAGGCAGGATCATGCTGTATAACAGAGAACGTTGCAGTATAATGACACTGGTTAATCGTTTTAAAAGGTGGCTCACTAGCAGTTTCCACCTGAATGTATGTGCCATCCCCCCACCCCTCCCTCAGGCTAATGACAGGACAACCCCTTCCTGCCCCCCACCCCGCTCAGCACAGCAGACGAAGATGTGAGTTTAGTTATTACCTTTATGGAGTAGAAAGCTGGGATATGGCAAGGTAGGTTCCTTTATATGTCAGAGCATATTAGTCATGGGGGAGTCGAAAACTCGGGGAGTTCCAATTTGCAGTTGAGAGGTTGGTTTGGGTGGCCTACTGGGTCCTAGAGAAACCCAGGACTCTTGTTTTCCTAATGAGACAAACTAATGCTTTTATTTTGCTCTTGTGATCAAGCCTTCACGGTATCACAATTCAGCTTACTCCTGGGCTAAACAAAATTGGGAAGTCCGTTAAGATACTTTGATCCTTTGATCACATTTGGGCCAAATGAACCCAAAGACAGTGGGGCCTTTAGCTGTGACAGGGAATCTGAGTCCCCAGGACCTACTGTTTATTCAGTTAATGTTGCGTGAATTAATGAGAAAGTCAAAGGGCTGACTGCTCTGACTTTGGGGGTTCGAGGGTGATAATTAGTCTTACTTTTTTTCCTGCCTCCCACCTAAATCCCGTGAAAGATAAACTCAGCCAGTGATCGCTGTGTCAGCTCTCTTTTGAGGGAAGTTAAATTGGATACTGTCACTTGACTTGTGCTTCCTATTATTCCTCTGTCACCTCTTCCCCCTCCATAACTTTTCCAGTCAGCACTGCTGGCCCCCACTCACAGGGACAGGGCTGACGTACCACTTTGTGTGTGTGTGTGTGTGTGTGTGTGTGTGTGTGTGTGTGTGTTGTGGGGGGAGTGTTGCTGCAGGCTGCAGACAGGCAGAGCTGGAAGAGGCCATACCTGTGGGGACTGGTGACAAGTTATGGGCTTGGTGGATGAACGTGGCCCTGTGGGTGTCACACTGCTGTCATCTCACGGAGTCACTCCTACTTGGAAGGAGTGGGTGAGGAGTGGATCAAGAGGCTTCACGTGTCCCCTTGCTTTCCCTGCTGGGAAGCACTCCCACAGACCTGGAGGCAAACTCCCAGGCCCTGTGTTGAACTCAGCCCGCTGCACAACGGGCTCTGCTGGGCTCTGTCTGCCTCCCAGGTGCTGCCGCTGCCCCTCAGCCTGCAGGGCGGATACAGCGTCCACTTCACAGGCCAGGAAGCTGGGACTCAGACAGCTTAAGTCACCTGCCAGGGTCCCATGGCCAGCATGGTCGAGGGAGACACAGCCCCGTCTCCTTCCCAGAGCCCAACCCCATCCTCCTGCCGGGCAGTTTCCTGATTTCTCTACAGCACAGTGTCCACTTGGCACTTCCACGCTGGAGAATGGGCATCCAGTGGAGCCTGGAGTTACTTTCCTGTTTCCACGCTCTCCTGAAATCCACCACGGTGCAAGCAGTGTTCCTGACACACTCATAGTTGTTCCTTCACACCACTGCTGTGGTCACGCCGTGGTGGCAGGTGGTGGAGAGAGGTGCATCCTGATTGTGAGTCAGACACTGTGGGATTGGGCTGCTGGCTGGCCTTGTAATGACTCCTTCTGCCTTCCCCTCCCAGCTCTAAGCCTGAGCTGATGACATGAACTTAAGCCCAGGCTTAACACACTGGGGTGCGTGTGTGTGTCTATCTGTGTCCATCCATCTACCAGGCAGGAATATTGGGGAGGGGGACCCTGGGGGCATTTTTGGAGTTTCTTGTCAAAATATTCTGCATCTGCATATGGTCCATTAGACTTGAACTGGGAGGCTCAGGGGGTCTGGGAGGAATATCCACCTCCTCCTTGCGCTCCAGGGTCTGAGTCTGCACCAGTGGGGAGAGCACTTCTCTGTTCCGTATTATCAGCTGCCTGCCTGCTAAGGCAGTAGCTAAACACGGATCAGAATTTGTCAGCGGCAGCCACGTGGTTACATTGAGATGAGAACCAGCAGCCTGACACATGGTCACAGGCAGCTTTGGATTCTGCAGCCTCCAGATGTATCTCAAACCTGTTTTGCTGCAGAATGGCTGTGAGACAAGCTAACAGCCGGGCATATTAAAATCCCTGTGTCTGAAGAAGCTGGTTCCCGTAGCCTGTTCTGGTTGAGGGAAGGGGTAGGTGTAAAGCAAAGCCACACTGAAGTAATAGTGGATGTTCGAGGCCTGGCTCTCTTCGTTCTGAGTCCCCCAGGGCCGCAGGGCATACTACCCAAGTGAGGAGGGTGACCGTGGCGGACCTCAGAACCCCAGAGAGGGCTGAGCCAAAGCCATCACAGGATCCTTGAAGGGCAGAGCTGGGAGGGGCCTGCGGCTGTCCAGTCCAGCCCCCTCATTTGCTAGAAGAAGAAACAGCCCAGAAAGAGAAGGTGACTTGTCAAGGCCATCCAGCAAGTCAAGTGAAGATTAGCACTCTGGTGTCCTGACTGGTCCTGTCCATGGGATGAGAGCCTGTACCTTCCCCCGGTGGCCCGCCTCTTTTCTCTGTCCAGTTGCTGTCGCGTTGACGCTGACTCATGGTGATCCCTGTGTGTCAGAGTAGAACTACGCTCCTTAGGGTTTTCAGTGTCTGGTTTTTCAGAAGTAGATCACCAGGCCTTTCTTCCATGGCACCTCTGGGGGGACTTAAACCAAAGAAGAGGCACAAAAATCCCAAAATTTGTTGGATTTGTGGTCAAACTTTTTTATTCTTAATGGCATTTGATTTGGGTTAATTTGTGACCCCTGACTGGGCAGTGAGGGGGGGCTTTTAGCTGTGTTCTCAGTGCATGTTGTGAAGAGGGTTGTGTTTCTGACACCTGTTCTGACCCCCAGAATTCCTGGTGAGCTGATTATCAGCAAGCACTAAGTTATTCAGTGCTTGTTCTTCTCCAGTTGTTCCCTGCACGTTACTTGGTCAAACATTTGCTGAGTGACAGCTGGGCTTTGTGTCCTGTCTTGTGCCATCCAGACCATAAGTTCTTCAAGGGCGGGGTCTCTGCCTTTTATTCTCTTTTTTCTTCACTGTTGTAAAAATATATATAACATAGCATTTGCCAATTTAACGTTTTTCATGTGTACAATTTAGTGACACCCATTACATTAGTCATATTGTGCAACTATCACCAATTTCTGTTGCCAAATTTCCAATACTATAAATAGAAACTCAGTACTTCCTAAACCATAATTCCCCCAACCCCTCCCTCCTATCCCTGGTAACCACTAAACTTTGGTCTCTATACATTTGCCTAATCTCCATATTTCATGTGAGAGAGGCCATACAACATATGTCCTTTTGTGATTGATGTAGTTCATTCAGCATGATGTTTCTGAGATTCATCTATGTTGTAGCATGTTATCGGGATTTCTTCTGTTTATGGCTGAGTAATATTCCATTGTAAGTGTGTACCACATTTTGTTTATCTGTGAAAATGGCATGGTTGGGGGCATCAGACCTCCTCACCTAACTTCACAGGAGAGAGGAGAGGTAATCAAGATCAATTGTCAGCATCAACCCAAAGCTGATTCCCATGAGGTGGAGGTCAAACATACCTCTGCCCTCCAACCTTTTTACCAATTCTGACACTAGCCATCCCTCCCACAGCACTCTCTACTTCTCTGCTGGGTTCAATAATTTGTTGCAGTGGCCACACAGAACTCACAGACCATACTCACAATTATGAGGTTTATTAGGCAAGTAGCAGGTTACAACTCAGGATCAGGATCAACAGGCTACAACTCGAGATCAGGATCAGGAAGCATGTCGGCAAAGTCTTCCTTCTTCAGTGCAGGACAGCTCTCAGCTCCTCAGCCATGCAGGGCTCCTCTTGGGCCCCTGAAGACAGGCTCCTCTGGGCCCCCTCAGGACAGGCCTCCTCTCTCAGTCCTTGGCCCTTGGCCCCTCTTGGGCCTGGCCTCTGCCCTGTTTGGGCAAGTGTTACAAAGCTCTTTAGCTCTGCCAATAAGTGCCCAGAGGCATCCTACTCTGCCAGGAAGCCTCCTACCTGAAGGCTATCAGCTCTCTCACTCAGTGGGTTGGCACACCCACTGCAGCCACCTTGCATCATGGACTGGGAAGCCCACTGCGCCATCTCCTGCCGGTCTCTTGGTTCTGCTGCCGCTGTTTCTCTGCCACTGCTTCTCACCACCTTGCACCATCTCTAGTGTTACAGCTTTCTGCCTCCTGGGTCTAGGAAGTTCTCAGCGCAGGGACCCCACGTCCGAAGGACATGTTCCACTCCTGGCTCTTCTTTCTTGGTTGGTGGTAGTGAGGTTCCCCCTGCTCTGGGATGGCTCATTTTAAGCCTAGCAGGATGGCAAAACTGACCCATCCCTTCCCTGAGGCTCCATACACCTTATTTGCTGGTTCTACCCAGTCATTGTATGGGAGTTACAAGACCCTGCATGACTAAAAGGGCCATATTAAGTAATTCACTGCACCACATTATCCATTCATCTACTGATGGGCATCTAGGTTATTTGAACATTGGTGTACAAGTATCTGTCTGAGTCCCTGCTTTCGAGTCTCTTAGGCATATACCTAGCAGTGAAATTGCTGGGTCATATGGTAACTTTATGTTTAACTTTTCGAGGAACCACCCAACTATTTTCCACAGTGGTTGTACCGTTTTACATTCCCACCACCAATGGATAAGAGTTCCAATTTCTCCACATCCTTGCCAACATCTGTTGTTTTCCGTTTTTTTGATCTTAGCCATCCTAGTGGGGGTACCTCCTATTCCTTTTTTGTTCACAGGCTGTGGGACTGCCCTGAGCTTCTCAGGGCTGGATGAATGTTGGTGGGTGAGAGGACAGTTTGAGGGGAAGGAAGGCGGGGAGCAGGGGCCCAGCCATCACTGGTAACCGTGTCTGGTTTTTCTCCTGCTTATGTGACTAGGGTGCAGCATGTGCAAGAGGATAATGCCGCATTTCCAGAAGGCTGCCACTGAGCTCCGAGGCCACTCCGTGAGTGAGACACTGTGTGCTGGGCAGGCCTGGTGCCTTCTGACTTCTCTCTCACTCACCTGGGGAGGTGGCGGGAGGAGGAAGAGGACACGTTTTGAAATAGTGATGAGGACATATACTACCGCTGCTGCACCTGTATCCAGGGCCATTTCTGAAATGAAGCCTTGTGTGCGGTTGAGAGACCTGTTCTCTGTGAAAGCTGAGAACTCCACAGAGTTGCTAGAACCAGGAGTTTGACCCATGTCGAAGGCCATGATGACATGGTCAGGAAACCAGCAGGAAACAGGGTGTTCCAGGAGGCCAGGGGCCAAGAGCAGAACATCAGGAGTCTGGAATTACTGGGGTTTGTCTTAGTCATCTAGTCCTACTCTGACAGAAATACCACAAATGGATGGTTTTTAACAAAGAGAAGTTTATTTCCTTGCAGTAAAGCAGGCTGAAAGTCCAAATTCAGGACATCAGCTCCAGGGGAAGTCTTTCTCTCTCTGTCGGCCTTTTCATCAATGTTCCCCTGGACTAGGAGCTTCTCCGCGTAGGGACCCCAGGTCCAAACGACATGCTCTGCTCCTGGCACTGCTTCTCTGTGGTATGAGGTCCCCCATTCTCTACTTGCTTCCCTTTCCTTTTATCTCTTGAGAGATAAAAGGTGGTGCACGCCACACCCCAGGGAAACTCCCTTTACATTGGATCAGGGGTGTGACCTGGGTAAGGGTGGTGTTCCAATCCCACCCTAATCCTCTTTAACATAAAATTACAATCACAAAATGGAGGACAGCCACACAATTCTGGGAATTGTGGCCCAGCCAAATTGAAATACACATTTTTGGGGGGACATAATTCAAACCATGACATTTTTCCCAAGTGGGCTGAGGCAGATGCTGGGGAACCCAATGGTGACATCAGTGTTGGGCCAGAAGCACAAAGCAGGCTCACGAGGCAGTTTCCTTCCAGGCTTCCTCAGATTCTGTGGTTCCTTTGAGGCAGGAAAAATGGACACCACAGCAGAGAGAGGCAAGTGCCGACGGGGAGCTGGAGACCTGTGTATGCAGGCATTCTCTGAAGGAAGCGTGTGGAGAGATGGGAGTCGAGCCAAGAGGAGAGGAGTGTGTCTTAGGGTTGCCTACCTTTAGGGCACAGGAGGAGGTTGAGGAGCCATTAGGAACAGGCCCTCAGAGAAGTAGGAGGAGCCACAGAATGGTGCAGAGAGGTAGGGGTGAGGCCAGGGGCCTTCAGTCACTGAATGGTGACTGTCCCTGTGTTTCCTCTACCCTGCCAGGCTTGTTTCCTCTGTGCCATGTGTCCGTCCAGTTTTGCACTTACCTTGAGTAGCAGAGGGGCCTTGGTGGCACAGTGATTAAATGTTTGGCTGCCAGCCAAAAGTTCAGCAGTTCAAATCCCCCAGCCACTCCTTGGAAACCCTATGGGGCAGTTCTACTCTGTCCTGTAGGGTCTCTATGAGTTGGAATCGACTTGACGGCAATGGGTTTGGTTTCTTCCGATTTTGAGTAGCAGAGGGCTTCTTTATTTTTTTCTGTCCTTTTTTTTTTCTTTTTTGGTGGCAACAGAGAAACAGCTGCTGGCTTCTCTGGGAGCGTGGAAAAATCCATATGCCTTTAATGAAAGGTTATCGGGAGGAGCCATCTCTGTGGGGCTGGCCAGAGTCCCATTAAGGGAGTTCTGAGAGACTGCATCATGATTTTTATGGATCAAATTACATTGGTGATTAGTTCAAAGTCAACTTAAAAAGTTTACGTGGCAGCACCCGGGCATGGGGACGCCCTGCTAGCCAGCTGCAGGATTGGAATGCAGAGAACGAAGGCTTTCTCTTTGACCTCATTCTGGGAGAGACCAAGGTCCTATGTGTTCCTCACTAATGAATATTTAGTAACTTGCCTGGAGCCGTGTGGCCTTGGGCACACATACCTCATGCTGGGAAAGTTTCACGACACTTTTTTGGGACCTCAATAGATACTATATTTTAAGATTATTTCGCCTGGAGAAACGACTTAATTACCCAGTGTTCTCCCTGCCTGCATCCACTTACTTAGAAAACTGCTCGGCTCAACTCTCAAACTCTTGGGTGTGGTGGAAGGTAAAGGGGTCCCATCCCAAATAAGATTGAGAATGATCCCTGCTGGCCCCGCCCCAGCAGAAGAGGATTCGATGCCAGTCATGTGCCCCCTTCCGATGATCCTCAGCCAGTGCCACACCTACCTGCCAAGCTCAGCATCCTTCAGCCCATCCTTCCTCCCGCAGAGCTTGTCCTTGCCATGCACGGCCAGGTCAGACCATCTCTGCTTTTGTCCCAGATCGCTCTGTTCCCCATTTGATACTAATTATGACTGGCTTGCCCACTGCACTGTGAGCTTCTGGAGCACAGGAGCTGAGTCTGATTCATCTCTGTTTCTCCTGCACATAGCACAGGGCCCAGCTCCTAATAGGTTTTCGATCCACGCTGATAAATGGGTGAATGAGTATGTGCTTACCACTCCTTGGGATGTTTGTATTTTAAGCTCTATATTTATATTAAAAGTGCTATTTCTTTTCTTTCTTTCTTTTTTAAGGAATTTAAATCATTAGTTGTTAAAGACAGAGACATACAAAGTGGGAAGGACATGTTGGGTGGGGCCCTTCCCCCTTGGCCCTGGGCTCACAGGATCAACCCTGAAGATTACTTGTGCTAAGAGTACCTGCTTCTCTTGCCTTGAGCCCAGGTCTAGAAATATAAAAAAATACCCCTCCCAGTTTCCAAGACAACATTACAGAAAAGATAGTAGGGTTGTCCCTGTACCTGGAGAGCCTTGCTGGGTAAGCCCACCTGTGGCCAGGTACTAGCTACCTCAGTGTCTTGTGTGAACTCCTCTGGGTGTTTTTGTTTTTTTTTTTTTTTTGCTTTTGTATTTTCTTGCTTGGGGCTTGTTCTGTCCTCTTTCTACCTTAGTTTCTTAGAAAAGCACCTTTGGAAAATTCTGACTTTTACCAGCTACATAAAGGGGGAGGGGCCCTGGCCGTAGCAGGTACCACTAGCTGTCTGGAGGTCTCTGGAGCCAGGGGTTGGTCTGCACGGCAGCTCCGTGGGAACGGGGGGCAGGGCTGGTGGGGTCAGGCAGCCTGATATACCAGTTCCTCTCTGTCTTCACGCACAGCAGAGACGGCACCAACAGATGGACTGGTTCTCCAGAAATCAAAAGCTTCCCTCTCCCCTCTTCTGAAATCCAACGGATTAGCACCTTCTGTCTCCTCTTCATTGCTCTCAGCTTTGAGCCCTTTTTGGCTGGCCGTGTCCACAGCAAGGGTCAGTAATCTTCCTCGAAAGGTTTCTTGGGAGGTGGCCAGCCTGATGATGCCATTAGAAGGAGCCAGGCCAGGTCAGGATGCACAGCCTTTGCCATTTTCCAAACTCAGACTTGCCTCGCTTTTGCTGTCATTGACATCTGGTGACTCATCGGCACCTGTCCGGTCTCTTCCTGCTAATTGACGTTGTCGTCAGCGGCCCTGCTGCCTCCTGTCTCAGGGCAGCCATCAGAAGGAGCCCGTCTCTGTCTGCTGCTGTCCCCACCTAGCCTTGCCAGTTACCCGTGTCCACACGGAGCCTGTGAGCTTTGCCCAGTCTTTTGTTAACCTTGGCTGGATGGGCCAGTAAACGATGGTGAAATAGATCAGACCTTGGGACGGAGTCGTACAGATCAGGGTCTGGTGCTGCTCTCAGTAACATTCCAGAAGGTCTTGAGCAAGCTTCTTAGCCTTGGAGCCTCAGTTTCCCCATCTGGGAAATGTGGGTGATAATGTCAGCCCTGCCCACCTCACTGGGTTGTTGGAGGATCAAGTGGACTGGGTGTGGGAACAGCTCTGTGACCTCAGAGCACTGCAAAGATACAGAGGATCGACCGCCACCTCCACCACTGCCCTGCAGGCGTTCCTCCCTCTCACCCATGTGGGCGCTCCCAAGGGCCTATTCTCCACCCTCGCTTCTTTCTCAGTAACACGTTAGAGCAGGGGGTCAGGCACTGTGCTTTCCTTGGCTTGTTCGGGTTTGTCCCTCAGTGATTTTATCTGTGTTCATAGCTTCAACAAAATGTAACTCCATATAGCTGGAGTCCTTCCCTTAAGCCCAGTACCACTTGTCAGTCTGCCTGTTTGACATCTCGGTCTGGATTTTTCTCCCTGGGTCCCAAATGCAGGACATCTAAAATAAAATTTAAGACTTTCCATCTGGCAAGCGGCCTGCTTTCCATTCAGGTCCTTCCTGAATACCTCAGGCTCCTCCGCCAACATGCCTTGTTTGCAGGGCACCATTGTATCTCCCTCCTCTCGTGTCCGTTTGCCCTCTTCTTGCCCACTGTCCTGGTTCCAGCCCTGGTTCGCCCACACTTGGGTGTTGCCGTAGGCTGCCAGCTTGAGTCCTTGACCCACTTTTCCCTTGCAGCCCATCCTTTACATTTCAGAAAGTTCAGCTGAGGTGGTGTCACTCTCCTGCTCGGAAAGCCTGAATAGGAGGCTGTCCATCCCCCCTGAATGGAGTCCTGGTTTCTGAGGCATTTAAAGTCTGTAAAGCTGACTGGCTCAGCCTCTTTCTTACCACTCCTTTCTGGATATCCTACAGTCCACTTAAACTGAAATGGCTTTCATTTCTTGAGCCCCATCTTGCTTTGTTTTGCCTCCATTTTCTCTTCCCAGAACGTCCTTCTGTTGAAATCTTACCCCCCTTTGAGCAGGAGCTCACATGCTGTCTGCTTCGTGAAGCTGCCGTGGTTATTCCTGGCAGAAGGGCTGAACCTAAGAGTGAGTCGTGCCAACGGAATGGCCCCAAGCACACAGGGCTCAGCAGCAGGTCCTGTAGACTTACTTCTCCTTAGATTGAAGCTAGTTGTTTTGCTTCACAACTCTAAAAAGTGTTTACACATGGTTGATAAAAAAAAAAAAAAAAATTTTTCTCTCACTAACTAATAAATATCCCTAAAGTGGTACAAAAGTGCTGTAGAAACTTGGAGGGTTACAAATTCACCACAAGCAAAAGTGGTTTCGAACCGCTGCCTGAGGACGTGAGATTTGATTTGACCTTAAAGGATGAATGTCTTCATTTCCGAGGGCTTTAAAGAGCAGAAATTTATTTTCTCACAGTTCTGGAGGCTAGAAGTCCAAACCAAGGTATCGACCGTGTTGATTCCTTCTGAGGGTCTTTAGAGAAGAATTGTTCCATGCCTCTCTCCAAGCAAGTTCTGATGGCCGCTGGCAGTCCTTGGTGTTCATGCTGCTTCCATTGTCACGTGGTATCTGTTTTCCCCCTGTGTGTAACCCCTCTTTTGCAAGACACCACTCAGAACTGATTAGGGCCCAACCTACTCAGGTGTGATGTTATTAACTGATAACATCTGCAAAGACGAACCCTATTTCCCCAAAGTCACATTCCCCAATGCAAGGGTTAGGACTTCAGCATGCCTTTTTGGGAGCCCAGTTCAATCCATAACAATGGATAAGTCTTTGGTGGTAGCCAAGAGGTGGTGAGTGGGACATCCCAAGCAAAGGGACTGGAAGGCACAAAGTGGGCAGTCAGGAAGGCTCAGCATGTGTTCTAGAAATGTGAGCAGAGGCAGGGAACCTCTTGTTTTAGGTTGTTAGGTGCCGTCGAGTTGGTTCCTGGGCAGTGTGGTACACCGCCATTGTGCTCTGCAAGGTGCCTTAGGAAGTAGTGGTCCAACCCCGCTCCCTGTGCAGAAATCTCAGATGATCTCATTCCTGGGGGAATAAAAAAAAGTCTGTCCCCTAGCAGGTATACAATGAAGGGTTTTGTAAGAAAGAAGGATACAGAATGGAAATAGGGACCAGAAGGGCTTGGTGTGTGGAATTAGACTTTACCCTATATTCAGTGGGATGGAAAGGTTTTGTGCAGGGAAGTGATGTAATGAAAGAAGAGGATTTGGGAGATTAGTCTTGGGGTGAATGTGCACTGACACTAGGGAGATCAATTAGACATAAAAAAGGAAACTTAAAATAGATATTACTGGAACTGACTGCTAAATCAGTCTGGGGAAATGAACAGAATGACCTTTAGAGGGCTCCAGGACTTCTAGTAAGTTGTATGACAGGCTTATTCTCTCTGTATTCCTTGCAGCATTCCAAAATGGGCCGGGGGGAAAAAATCAGTGATCTCGCAAGCATTAGTTGTGTGCCTGCTGTATGCTAGGCATTGTATTAGGTACTTGAAACAATTGGAAAGACATGTTTAGAAGCTTCTAGGGTTGGAGAGGCCCAGTTTTGTCCTAAAAGCTTATTCAGTTCTCTCAAGAGCCCTGGTGGACTCATCCCCACATCTTCCAAATGAGGAACCTCAGTGAGGGTGAATGACTTGCCCAAGGTCACGTAACTCATGAGTAGAAGCAACCTTCTGATAGCAAGTTCACTGGTCACTGAGGCCACTGTTTTCCTTCCTGTGTATCCTTATGTCCTGTTGCATAGAATTCAGCTCCCTGGGTGTCTTCTCTCTGCATCTGTAACTGCTTCTGGCTTACGGAACTTCCTCCACCCTCACTTCTTCACCATCCTGCTTTGTCTATCCCTTCTCTGTCCCTGCACTTATGAGAGCAGACTAAGAATCTTTGTTCCTGCGCCTGACCCAGCCCTAGGGAATAAGGTACCTGTTTTAGAAGAGGAGAAGTTTTAGGGGTGTCTTAGTTACCTAGTGATGCTGTAATAGAAATACCACAAGTGGGTCATTTTAAAAACCAGAAATTTATTTTCTCACAGTCTAGGGGGCTAAAAAAACCAAACCAAACCTATTGCCATTGAGTCGATTCCAACTCATAGCAACCCTATAGGACAGAATAGATCTGCCCCATAGGATTTCTGAGGCTGTAAATCTTTACAGAAGCAGACTGCCACATCTTTCTCCCTCATAGCGGCTGGTGGGTTCAAACCGCCAACCTTTCGGTTAGCAACCAAGCGATTAACCACTGCCCTACCAGGGCTCCTAGGAGGCTAGAAATCTGAGTTGAGGCCATGACTATAGGAGAAGGCTCTCTGTCGACTCTGGGGAGGATGCTAGTCTCTTTCAGCTTGTGTAGCCCTGGCGTTCCTTGGTTCCTTGGCGATCTCCGCAGCAACCTTCTTCCCCCATTTGAGCTTGTTCGTCTCTGTCTGGCTGCTCCTTGTGTCACTCGGAAGTGATTAGGGTCAGGATATGGCCAAATTAACATAACAGAGTAACCCGATTTCCAAACAGAATTACATCCACAAGTATAGGGGTCAGGATTCCAACACATATTTTGGGGGGACACAATTCAGTCCCTAACAAAGTGACTTTACATTCTGGGTTGTCCATAGTACTTAGCTGTGTCGTCAGTAACACAATACAATTAGGTAAATTCTCCTTTTCAATTCGGGGGTGTCAGATAGGTGAACCCCTGGATCCAGGACATGTTCAGACTTGTGAGATTATGAGCAAACCCAGGTGTCGGTGATGGCCACAGATAGGAGTTCAGAGCCGGGGAGGCGTGGCAGGGTCTGCCGGGAGGAGAGTCCTCATGGAGGATCACAACCTCCCAACAGTCATAGGAGCTGTGAAGTCAGAACACTGCATCCAGCCTACCTGGACAGACCGAGGACGGGCTGGGAGGTATCCAGGAAGATGTCCAAGGACATTGCAGAGTGGATGAGTGGTGTACAGAAGCCTCTTATTTCCATAACCGAGGAGAATAGGACAGCCTGGGTTGACAAGGGCAGAGAAAAAGGCAAAATACGCACTTGTGTGGCAGTGGCCCCACTTCAGGACCTGTTTGAACTTGGTAACAAGGTGAGGTTTCTGCCTCAACCCTCAGAACATTGTTTTTTCTGTGGGATGGTTCTTCCTGTGGGGTAGGCAAAAGAGAACCCTCGTATGGAATGCAGCACTCAGGCCCAGATGTCTGGCTGTTCCAGAGCTCGGTTATCAAATTCCCAACTGGCTTTGCGCACCTCCTTGCCCAGCTGCCCTCAGGTTGCATATCAGTCTGCGTGGCTTCGCCTGGTGTACCTGCAGCAGTTGGACAGGTAGCTCATAGGCAAGATGAGGGGTGCCTGAGGGCTGAGGGTGGACAAGGCTGTTCTCCCTCCCCACCAGGTGCTGGCTGGGATGAACGTCTACCCCTCTGAATTTGAAGACATCAAGGAAGAGTACAACATACGCGGCTACCCCACCATCTGCTACTTTGAGTAAGTCCCTCGCTCCCCACTGCAGCCTGTCTTCCTCCCCGATGGTGGACGTGTCCCTGCTGAGCCCGCCTTGTCTTCCCACATTCACAGGAAAGGAAAGTTTCTGTTCCAGTATGACAATTATGGGTCCACCGCTGAGGACATTGTGGAGTGGCTGAAGAAGTAAGTCGGGCGTTGGCTTCAGGGGGTGTGTGTTGCGAGGGAGGGGCTTTTGCTGGGCCTAGGGTAGTCCCGGGACTCTGGCTGGGGGTGGGGAAGAGGATGAGGAGGGGGAGGAGATTGTTGCACTGCCTGCACAGCTGTTGGGAGGTTGAGCTAGGTCAGCATGGGGAGCTCTGTGAGCTTAGGGTGCAGCAGTTGTGAGGACTTGGTGTGACTTTGCCTGTGATGATTAGACCCTGACTAGCATGTTGGATGGGGAGTCCATCTCCTCTCCCCCTTCCCTGTGGCCTGGAATTGGGGAGAGGGACTCCTAAGCCTATCAGCTCTCCTGGAATAGGCAGGGGCTTTCTGAAATCTTCCCAGATCTCAAATAGACCTTTTAACCGCTCTCTCTCTGATGGTTAGAAGTATTTCTCACCCAGAGCATCAGGTCTGAGACTTTTCCACTGCAGGTCTTTCTGAAAGCAGAGTTGTAAATTGAACACTTATTCTAAACACAAAGCTGTATTCGTTGCTGAGGCTACCAAGAACTTTTCTAATGCCACGGGTTTGCAGTGTTCTTCCCAGACTCTGCTTCACTTGATGGATCCTCATAGCGGCCTGTGACCCCACGTGGTAACATGAGGAGCCTGAGATTTGACCCTTAGAAAGCCAACCCCCCACCCCCCAGATCACCACTGCCCTCAACTGGAAGCCCCACACTGTGCTAGACCCTCTGCCTGCTCCTTCCTGGTCCCCCACCCTCCGTTCCCACCTTCCCAGTGTTTTAACAGCTAGCTCACCTGTCACCCTTTGAAGTTTCCCCAGCCATCCCAGCCTGGCCCCTCACCACTCCTTGGCGCCCAGCCCAGCCCTCACTGCTCCATGGAGGAGTCATCTACTGGGCACCCACCCGTTGCTGCCTCTGGTTATTAGTGCTCAGTTCTCAGAACAATAGCTAACACCTCTGGGGCTTTGCTTGGTGGCAGACACTGTTCTAAGCCCTATAGTGGATTCTCGTGTAATTCTCAGGTAGCCCTGTGAGGAAGGTGGTAATGTTATCCTTTATTTATAAAAGAGGTGACTGAGGCACAGTGATGAGGGAACTTGCCCAAGGTCATACAGCTGACAAGTAGCAGGGCAGGATGACCCCAGGCTCCATCCCCTCTCTTCAGACAACTCATCACCATGGCATTGGGCCTCCTCTGAGTTCTGGTCTGAGCTGTCCCCTCTCCCGAACCACCAGCATCGTAGATACTTACTGACATGATGCCTTTAGGGACATGAGAATTAGTTATCTAAAGATACGGATCTTGCAAATGTGTATTTTTAGAATGGGAAAGGAGGGTGAATTTTGTGCAAAAAAAAAAATGAAGCAAACAAAAAAAAAAAACCTGTTAGACTTCTGTAGGGTGAAAATCTCAGTCTTCTGTCCACTCCCAGGAGTCCTGGAGATAAAACACAAGTGATGACACCATATTTGCATAGCGTCTTTTATTTCTCTGAAGCATTTTCACATCTCTGTCCCCAAGGCAGTGCCCCATTATCACGTGTTCATTGTCTTCACCTGGGCCTTCGCTTTCCTGTTTTCCTTTTCCACTTGATAATAAGCATGTCCTCTCCAGCTAGACGTATCTCTCTCTGCTTTGGGAGAAAGTTTCAACAAATAGCAATCTCATTTGTCACCAGAGCATAAAACCTGTCCGCTTCCCTCCTTCCCTCCTCCCCCCACCCCCATCTAACCTTTTTTGTTTTCAAAACACCCTCATATCTTTTTGGAAGGATAAGGTTTGGTTTAAAAAAAAAGTGTTCCGAATTGCTTGCTAACCCTAGATGAGGAGATCACATCAATGGAGTTTGGGAGACAGGTTATTATCTCCCCGCTGGAGAATGCTCCCTGCGTTCTGACCGCCCTCTTCTCTGTGCACCCCTGCCCTGCCTTCTCCGCATATTCTGCTCTGGCCTCCTGAACCCCACGGTACCCCCAGATTCTGCCCTGGGCTGGTCCCTCCACACTTCCCACCTCCGCCTTCTCCCCTCCTAACTGGAAGGAAACCTTGTTAGCAGCCTCTGGTTTATCTTTCGTATCCAGGGTGCAATGGTTGATGGGGTAACTCCAGGAAAGAGGGGAAGGGGAACATCTGGGTCTCCCTGGGCAGGCCCCTCCCAGCAGCCTCCCTACCTGTGAACACTCTGTATCGGGGGCCCACAGGTAGAGATGACTTCTCCAAAGGCATGACTGGAGCCTGCTCTTGGGCAGCTGGTGGGGGTGGCTACCTCCTGATGAGAGGTGAGCTGTCCAATGTCATGGCCCACCAAGGTGTCTTAGAGTTCTCTAGAGAAACAGAACCAGCGAGGTATTTAGAGATATAAACTCGAGAGAGAGATTGATTTACTTCAAGGAATTGGCTCACACGAGTGTAAGGGCTGACAAGTCCAAAATCCATAGGTCGGGCGGCAGGCTGGAGACTCCTGCAGGTTTGTGTCCCAAATCTGTAGATACAGGAGATGGAAAGAGTGCAGAGTGAAGAAAGAGAAAGTTCTGCCAAACTATCTATAGTCTGGAGGCAGAACACACTCCCTAAGAAAACTCCCTTTTCAACTGATTGATCGATTACATCACATTACATTACATTGCATTATGGAAGGTCATTACATTACATTGTATTAGATTACATTACGGAAGAGCACCTAGACTAATGTTTGGCTAAACCGCAGGGAACCGTAGCCTATCCAAGTTGACAGATAAAATTAACCGTCACACACAAGGTTCTACCAGCTGGTTTAATTTTTAACAAATCTTGTTTTAAAGATAATCAGGTAAGGTATGTTCATTATAGAAAAACTTCAAAATATAGTTAAAAGTCCCCCCACTACTCAAAGATAACATGCTGTGATATTTTGGGAATTCCCTACCAGATTTTTTCCCCTTACGTAAATGCACCCCTGCACCTGGCTTTCCACGTACCGGGTGTTTTAAGTCTTCCCCACTTTTCCCAGCAACCCCTGCTTCCCTGCACTTCTTCCCTGGGCCTCTCCATCCATCCTCAGCTGCTCATGAGGTGGAGCAATGAGGGTAAATCCAGCATGGCTAATTCTCCAGACACTTTGACTTTCAAACTCCAGGAGAGAAAACCTAGATCCTGCCCTTCAACTCTGGTTGGCCAGGTGAGGGTGGGGACAGTCTGAGGCCGGGCAGGAGTCCCTGGTGTCAGAATGTGTGAGGGCTCTGGGGTATCTGCACCAGTCATGTCGGCTGTGACTCTCCCCTCTCACCCACGGGCATGCCATCTGGTGCTCCAGGTGGCCCCGTTGAGGGGGACAGGCCTGGTTTCTCATTCACCTCTCTGCAGATTTCCTGCCAGTGAATTGGGGTAGGCATGTGGAGGTGTGGTGTCTAAGGGGGAATCCCTTTTGGCCTAGCTACCCATTTCTCACAGTGGCTACAGCAATGGGCTCAAGCACAGCAACAATTGTGAGGATGGTGCAGGACCGGGCAGTGTTTCGTTCTGTTGTGCATAGGGTCACTATGAGTCAGAACCGACTCGACTGCACCTAACAACAACAACAACAACAACAACCCATTTCTGGCTGAGTTTTGTGCCAGTATCTTTTTATACCAACCAGAAGCAAACTAAAGCCAAACGCAGAGCTTCCTTGACGTCTCACGCTTAGAACCGCATCTTCTCGTGTATGGCATGTGCATCCCCCTCAGACAGTGATCTGGTCTGTGTGAACCTCCCAGGCCCAGAGAGCCTGGGGAAACTGCCCTCTCCAAACAGACGCAGAGTCGCAGGACTGGAAGGGAATTAAAAAATCAGCAAACCTACCACAACGTTTTTTCTTAATCTCTGCATCACCTCTAGAATAGAAGTATTTAACTCAGCCTAGGTTAAATGCCGTAGGTAGCGGGGCTTGCCGGGGCTCGCCTTGTTCTGATACCTAGGGAGGTTTGGGTAATACTTGATAAATTTCCAAAGCATCTCATATCTATTATCTTTCTACCTGAGAGGGGGATGAAGAAAGGACTATAAATGTGCTGTCTTGGAGATGTGTTAAGTGTTGCTTAAACGCCTAGAGCTGGTAGGTGGAGGATCTAGAACTCATGTCCGACTCTTCCGACCCCCAATTCTGGTTTCCTTCCTTCCCACCTGCTATAGATAGAATGTTCTTCTGTTGAGTGGAGAAATCTGTTTCTCTGGAGCTTTCACATGGTGTTGGTTCTCCTGTTTGGGGCCGTAGAGGATAGGTCTAATTTCTGAAATATTTGAAGAAATTTTTTTGTTTCTATTGTGTTCCCGAGTCTCCTTCGCTCCATGTGAAACAATTCCAGCTCCTTTAACCGTTTGTCTCACATTTAGTCATCTGTTTGACAAGCGTTTGTTGGGTGTTAGGTGCAGGAGGTAGAGAGAGAGGGCCCCAGTCTTCAAGGAGGTCACGTCCAGTGGGGAGACAGACGGTAAAAAAGTTAATTCAGTGATAAGTGGTCAGGCCACAGACTTCCACTCAGTCCCTCTTGTCCCACTAAGTCCTTTTCCCCATATGCCCAGCTCTGCAATCCTCTCCAGAAAATAAACTTCCTGTTGTCGCCTGAGGCAGGAAAGGGGTGCCCACCTGGCTGCTAGGGTGAAGGACAGGATCTGAGGAGCTGGCTGCCCAGCTTTCCATGGATCCCCCTGTTTTCATCCCCAGCCTCCTTTGATGGAGTGGGGCCTCTGGAGCTTTTGCCCACCCATGTGGTTCTCACCCCCACCCCACCCCCACCCCAGCGCACACCCAGCACCTCAGGTTTCCGTCCTTGGCGTTGCTAAGTCGAGTTTCTAGTTTCTAAAATTGTGCTGACCTCGTTTTCGCTCTTCTGCTCTTGTCTTCTCTCCTGTTCTTTTTGCTTCTGTGGATTCATACCTTTTTTTTTTCTCCTCCCCACACATGTACTGTTATTTTCGTGGTTTTGGAAGAATCTATATTCTGTCCTCCATGTTTAACTAGAAGTTTCTCAGGCTCTTTCATAGGCTTGTACTACTGCTAAGCCACAGCTTCTCCATCCTGTGTTTATGCTGTTGCCAGATTATTAAAAATTTAATTTTTTAATAGATTACACTTATAGAATTTAAAAGAATTAAAGATAGCTAAGAAGTATAGATTGGGAAGTCACACTCCTACCCGTTTTGTCCCTCCGAGTCCCCCTCACACCGCCTATAAACCAGAACCAAGCCAGTTGCCATTGAGTCAGCTCCGACTCACGGCGGGTGACCCCCTGTGCGTCAGAGTAGAACTGTGCCGCACAGGCTTTTTGGCAGCTGATTTTCCAGAAATAGGTTTTCAGGCCTTTCTTCTAACGCACCTCCAGGTGGACTTGTACGTCCAACCTTTTGGTTAGCAGTGAGCGCATTAACTGTTTGCACCACCCAGGGACTCTGCCACCTACCCCCCATAGGTAACAACTTTTATTGGTTTCTTATACGTTCTTTAAGTGTTTCTTATGCAGACACAAGCAAATATGAATAAATATTCTTTATCTCTCCCTTTCTTATGCAAAATTAGTAAACTATAGCATGACCCTCACATCTCCAGCACTGTATCCAGGAGATCTTTCTGTGTCGGTGCATGGAGGGAGTCCTTGCTCTTTTCACCTGCACAGCCCTCTGTCATGTGGGTGTGCTGCAGTTCACCTGACCCACCCCGGCTGATGCCACTGGGCTCTTTCCGGTCTTTGCTGTGACGCATAATCTGCAGTGAATGCCTTTGAATACGCATAGTTTTGTGCGCATGCAGATGTATTGTAAAGATAAAGCCCTTGAAGCAGAGGGAGTCAGGGAGAGGTCGGTGGTTCGAGCCCAGGTGCAGGAACCGAGATTCCACGATGTTGGTCTGGGACCATTGTCTGGCTGGTGGGCTCATTCTGAAGCTTGATTTTGCCCACCAGCCCCATCTGGCCTAGGACGAGCATAGGAGGAGCGTGACTGGCCCTCTCCCTGCCACTCTTCTTTTCTTGGGAATGGGGTGGCTGTGGATACCCAGCTCCATGCAGGCGGCCTTGCAGCTGGCTTTGCAAGGCAGTGGCAAGGCTGCCAATGGGGCTCAGTCACAGAGAGGGCTTGTAAAGGTGATGCCACACCCAGGCTTCTGCCGTGAAAGGGGAGATGGGCATCAGATCCCACTGTGCTGGCCACATTACTCTCTGTGATGAATTCTCCAGCCCTGCCTGCTGAAACTTAAATTTTTTCTATTGTAGACTCTCAAAGGCAGGAAACAATGGTTGTCTTTTCACATTTGTCATCTTAAACGGTTTTTTAAAAGCAGCAATTAAGGTGCTCTGGCAAAGGTGCTTTGGCTGCAGAACAGCAGGGAACAGTATCAACAGTCATCTTCTGAGCTGTGGAGCAAGGGAGGGCACCTTCGAAACTCCCCTCCTTACAACAGCTAGCGAGATCAATATCAGCCAGTACCAGCTGCCCTCAAGTCAGTTCTGACTGATGACCACCCCGTGTGTGTCAGAGTAGAACTGTGCTCCATAGGGTTTCCAATGGCTGATCTTTTGGAAGTAGATCGCCAGACCTTTCTTCCAAGGTGCCTGTGGGTGCACTTGAACCTCCAACCTTTCAGTTTGCGGCTGAGTGCAGCCACCGTTTGTACCACCTGGGGACTGAGGTCGATGTTAGTACACAGTTATACACTGGGGAAACAGACTCAAGAGAGGCTAGGCTGCAGGCCCAAGGTTAGGCAGCTAGCAGGTGGTAGAGTTGGGATTTGGACTGATTTCAAGCCAGGCTCTTTCTGTTCTCATCACTACTCCTGGGGGAACTAGGTAAGTTTGCTCTTGGCCTCTAGAAGGACTAGTGGCATAGCATAGACATTGTCATAGTGAGGGCACCCCCAGCCTTGTTCACCGAGCCCCAGTATCCCTCATCATAACTGCCCTCCAGGCTGCTCCGACGTGGCGGGGTTTCCCCTCCCAGCCCTCCATGCCCTTCCCTGGCCCAGTCTTAGTCTGCCTCAGACACCTGCCTCTCTCTTCCCCCTCACACCCATGTACATACCCCCTTCCCCTGATGATTCTCTTCCTCTCCCCGCATCTGGCCCTGTGGGGCAATACTAAACACAACAGTGACCCTTTCCAAAGGTCATTCTTTGCTGCTGCTATTTATTCTTGCCAGTTTGCTGTAAGTTTGAAATGGCTTGAGAAAGCTAACAAACCCCCATATTCCTGGGAGGAAGTGAGATTTCTTGAGCTGACAGAGAGTTATAGCTAAAAGCCCACTATTTGTAACAGGTTTCAGCTAGGCACTTCCTCTGGGGTCTTGAGGGGAAGATGGAGGTGGGCAGGGCCATACTGCGCCTGCACAACCTTTCCACCAGGGGGCGTTGTTCCTGGTTTGTTGAAGGCTGAGCCCCTGGAGTGGGCCGCGCCAAGCCAGGGGCCTTTGTGTCCAGGGGGCTGGATTCTGTAAGGGCCATTCATTCCCAGGGGCCTGCTCTGAGCTCTGCCTGTTTTTGGTCTTCCAGTCCACAGCCGCCACAGCCCCAGGTCCCCGAGACTCCCTGGTCAGATGAGGGCGGCTCTGTTTATCACCTGACCGACGAAGACTTTGACCAGTTTGTGAAGGAGCACTCCTCTGTCCTCGTCATGTTCCACGCCCCATGTGAGTGGAGCTCTGTCCCTCCCCCTCCACATCCTTCCCTCTCGCAGAGGGACGTGAGTCCAGCACCTACTGAATGCCAGGTCCCGTGTAGGCCGGGGGGCGCACTAGTGAGTGTGACAGGCATGGTCCCTGCCCTGCACCACCATCCTCACTGGGCTGCATATGTCCCTCAGCTGGAGCTCAGGGAGACGCACCCTCCAAACCCCCTCGTCCCCCACCCCTCCACCGCAGGTATGAATGGAGAAATGTGAACGGAGTTCCCAGCATCAGAGGAATTAAGACTTAAGGCCCCACAGATGTTATCTAGAACAGTAATCACCCTCATCTAACAGGTGGGGAAACCGAGGCCCCGAGAGGCCCTGTGTCTTGCCCAGCAGCTGAGAGGACAGTGGGGCCAGGGCTGGAGCCTCAGGTCCCCTGGCTCCTCGTATGCCTTCCTTCTGCTAATCCTGGTTCAGTCTCGCCCTCAGTGACCATAGTGAATCAGGGGGATCTGCTGTGAAGGAGCTTACAGTAATGGCTGAAGACCTGCAGCTCAGGGCTTTGCTGGGCCAATGTCCTCGCCATTCTCATTGAGAATGGAAGGTCGGCTCTAGTTGGCTTTCAGGAGGGAGAAGGTTGGTCCTGAAGAGGTGAGCAAGGGTAGTGTGAGAGCAAGGGGTTCCTGGAAGGGGGTAGCCCATCCGATGGGTGAAGACAGGGGGGTCCTCAGCATGGCCTGGGATGGGGTGTGTGTACAGAGGATGGGGCCTTCTTCTCTGCTTCTTTCTCATAGCCCATCCGCCAGCCCTTTGGCCCCATGATGGTAGGTAAGAGATTGTAGAGAAGACAAAGCAAGAAATCACCGCTGTAAGGATCACAGTGTCAAAGTGCATGAGGGTAGTTGGTCTAGGCCACACAGACACAGTCAGTGGAAAGAATGCGTCTTTAAAGCTCTTAGTCATAGAATCCTCTTGCCTAACAGCTGTGTATCACCCGTGGTTACAGAGCTCTTCCCGCACAGCCCTCTCCCTGCACCTTACAGTGCTGCAGAGTGAATCTTATTGGCCCCAATTTACAGATGAGGAAACTGTGGCACAGAGAAATAACACAGATTGTTCACTGGGCCATGAGTCCTGTACTGCTAGCCTGGTCATTTCAGACGTCACTGACCCTTAGGATCTCGGGAGGAACAGCATCAAGGCCCGGCCCCTGGTCTCCTGCCCGCTCCCCCCCTCTGCCCCCCACAATATCACAGAAACTTGGGTAGTCCTGGAATTGGTCATAAACATACCGTTGCCGTGGATTTCCCAATGCCTTCTTTCTTACAAGTGTCAAATGCCTGAGAAAATTCAAAGAGAAGGTATTCCCCATGCCCCCTCTCCTTCTGAGTTTCTAGAAAATGAACCAAAAAACAAAGTTTCAAAGATCCTCCAGCTTCGTGGGACACCCTCCTAATGAGGGGCGATGGGGACAGGACCTCCTCAGAGCACCTAGCTCTGCTAGAGCCTCAGCAAGGGCATCCCTAAGGTTGGAGGTCCCCAAAACACTGCCTGCCTTTTGGAGTTTGGGTTTTTCTGTAGACACCGTAGGGCTTAGGAGTGGCGAGGGGTCTAGACTGAGGCCTCAGGAAGGTGATTCTTCCCACTGAGGGTAGGACTGAGTCAGAGGAGAGGCTGGAATAGGGCCGGAAGCAGTGGGGTGGGGGCTGAGGGAGGCTTGCACTAGGGGTTGTCTGCATCCTCTCAGCACCCTCCAGGGGGAGCACGTCTCACCTGGCCAGGCTACGCTGCAGTCAGCTCCCTTGCTAAAGTATGCTCTCCTGGCCAGCCTCAGAATTGCTGATGGAAGCAAGTTTTGCAGGAGGTTATTATGCCGAATCTAGAGCTGAGATCACGCTGCCTGCCTCCCTGTCCTAGCAGTAAAGGCAGATACTGGCTGGCTGTTTACAGTTCCCTACTGGGGAGGCTCTTGCAGCTTCTAGGACCTGAGAGTCACTCCCCATGTGTCTGTTTTTCCAGTCTGAGCCGAAAGAGCGAGGCAAGCTCCTAGGAGAGGACAGTGGTTTGAGCAGGGGTTTGTGGTTTAAGCACCACACTATGAAGAGTATAGGAGCCCTGGTGGCTTGGTGGTTAAGCTCTCAGCGGCTAACCAGAAGGTTGGCAGTTCGAACCCACCAGCCACTCAACCGGAGAAGGATGTGGCAGTCTGCTTCCATAAAGATTTATAGCCTTGGAAACACTATGGGGCAGTTCTGCTCTGTCCTGTAGGGTCACAGTGAGTCAGAACTGACTCGACAGCAGTGTTTTTTTTTTGTTTGTTTGTTTATGAATTGTGTGTGTGTGTGTGTGCGCACGTGCACGCGCACACAAGCACACCCTTGGATAAATCCTGTAAGTTATCCAAAAACAATGTCTACCAGGTAGATTGGAATTGTTTATTAAGGCCTTTCTTTTTAAGAGCCCTGGTTGCAAAGTAGAAATATTTTTTGCCCATGTTCTTTTTTGCAGTCTTAGATGATTAGCAATCCATGGTAGCAGCTGATGCTTGCAGGATCTGGAGGCTGGGAGCCTGGCTACTAGGTCCCCCATTCCCTCCCACCCCCCCATACCTCCTCAGTCTTCCTTGAACTGGAAAAGTCTCCCTCATCTTCCTGTCCCCACATCACCTGTCAGGCATAGAGTAAGGGCTTAGTGAACGGGGGCACAAACAAATGAAGTTGTTCCAGGGCTGAACAAGAGTATTAGAACTAGAAATCAGCTGGAGGCTTTTATTTTCCCCATCAAGCATTGTTAACATGTATTACTGAACACCAGCCTGCTCTGTGCAGAGTCCTGTTGTGGGGGTCTGGCTTCAAACTTAGCAACTGGAAGTGTCTGAGCTCCTGTTGGCAGATGTCTGCCTGTTAGGGACCCTGCATTCTCTGATATGGTGTCTGCCAGCCCTCCAGCCTTGCACGGCTTTGCATGTGTGTGTCCAGGTTTATTTCTGCTTGACTGGCAGAGTGCGAGGGATCAGGGCAAAAGCAAGAGGTTAAGCTTCCTTATGAACTGCCTGTTAAAGTTCCCATCAGATGAGAATGGCTCTGCATTAAATCATCTTCTCTCTATACACGCTTTCTTGGTTATCTGGGTCTTTAACCTGGGAAGGACGGAGTGCGCATGGTTAAATGGGCGTTTGGAGCCTAGGTGGGTGGGCTGAGAGTAGTCAGAGAGCTCTTAGTATCCCTGCTTTATATCGCATGCTGGAGGGCTCCAGAGAACCCTCGCGTGATCAGGAAACCACTCTAGTGGTGTTTGAGGGACCTAGACGAAAAGGCAGATGTCAGGAGGACAGAGTCAGGCAGTGCTGTCCCTATTTCCCAAGGGAGAAAAGGTGGATTCTGGAATCACACGGTATTACAGGTATCAATCCCAGGCCAAATATGAGAAGGGGTTTAGAAACAGACCATTTTGGAGACTTAGAAAAATGAATTGGGAATCTGTCGATACGGTAAACATCGATTCTACTAAGAAGGGTTGCCGGACAAGCTAAGTGTGTTTCTTGGGGGTGGATTATTAGCTTGATGAATTAGCATGTCTTTCTTTCATCAAGACATTTGACTGGTGAGTTGATGCTTTCCTGACTGGGATGGGCCCTTTGAGGGAGAGTGTCGACTTGGTGCCTTGGGACTCTGGATCTGGCCTGGGTCTGTTTAGTTGGTGTGTATTTGGTGTTTTTAATCAGCAACTTTGTTGAAGCAAGGCATACTTTCAAATTTTCAAGTGTTCAAGTTGGAGAAAGGGTAGCTAGCTAAAATATTGAATAATTTCATTAAGATTTTAAAAGATCCCAATAGACTGAAATAGTGGGGCTCAAGTTAAAAAGCTGAGTTTATTTTTATGATCTTTTGCTAATTTAAAAGGAAGGCATGTCCAGTTTGTAAAAGGATAATGTAGGGAAGCACAGAGAAGAAAATCCAAATCATTTGTTACACTGACTCCCAGAGAGAACAGCGGTGTTTCTTTGCGGTGTTACTTCCGTACACATAGTAGGTGCTCCATCAGTGTTGGTTTCTTTCCTGGTCCTACTTTGAAAGGCCAGGAAGAGAAAGGGTCTTCAGCTTTCCTCCAGACCTGTGCCTCCCCACTGGGTGCTCCTGGCGCCTGTGGGTCCCAGAAGCAAGTCACATGGTTCTCTACTTGGAAAGTGTTTGTGATACCCGGGAAGCTCCCTCCTGGGTTCTTGGAAGACAGGCACACATGCCCCTGGTTGTTGAATATCATCAAACACGTGGCACTTAGCCGACCTTGAGACCTCCACTGGCCCCCTGCTTCTGTACCCTCTTTCCAGCTTTCTTGCGCCTTAATCTCACTTCAGACTCTCCCATTGCCTCATTGTCTTCTTTCCCTCTCCCTCCCAGCTAGAGTCCGATAAACGCTCCACACGGGGTGAGGTGGAGATTTTTTTTACATTTTTCCCGTGTTCCAATAAAACTTTATTTATAAAAACAGGTGGCAGGCAGTTACCGGTTCACAGAGAAACTGTGCAGAAAGTACAGAGAGTTCCCATATATCCATTCTCCCCTACACACTCTCTTCCCTGTTATTAACATCTTGCATTGGTGTGGTACATTTGTTACAATTGATAAACCAATATTCATATATTATTATTAACTAAAAGCCATAGTTTGCATTAGGGTTCACTCTTTGTGTCGTACAGTCCTGTGGGTTTTGGCAAATGCGTAATGTCATGTGTCCACCATTACGGTATCACACAGAGTAGTTTTGCAGTCCTAAAGATCCCTCTGCTTCCCCTGTTCATCTCCCCCCTGAGCCCCTGGCAACCACTGATCTTTTCACTGTCTCTCCAGAATGCCATATAGTTGGTGTCGTACAGAATGTAGCTTTTTCACACTGACTTCTTTCACTTGGAGCCCTGGTGGTGCAGTGGTTAAGAGCTTGGCTGCTAACCAAAAGGTCAGCAGTTCGAATCCACCAGCTGCTCCTTGGAAACCCTATGGGGCAGTTCTACTCTGTCCTACAGGGTCGCTGTGAGTTGGAATTGACTCGAAGGTAGTGGGTTCAGTCTTTCACTTAGAAATGTACATCTAAGGTTGTTCCGTGTCTTTTTGTAGCTTGATAGCTCATTTCTTTTTATCGCTGATTAGTACTCCATTGTATGGATGTTTGTTTATCCATTCGCCTATAAAGGACATCTTGGTTGCTTCCAATTTGGGGCAGTTGTGAATAAAACCGCTATAAGCATTCATGTGCAGGTTTTGATGTAGACTTGCATTTTCACCTCATTTGAGTAAATACCTAGGAGTGTGATTGCTGATGAGGCAGAGCTTCAGCAGCTTCTACCCCTGATGCTCAGTGTCACTGAACAAATGAGCACAGGCTGAGTCACAGTGCTCGGCCCTCACATATGTAGGCTTCTGTAATGTGCCCATCACACCGAGACTCGGTGGAGCCAAGGTTGACAGCCAGGCTTGTCCCAGTCCCTGTTCTCCAGGGAGGGCAGTCTGTGCGTGAAGGCGGCCTGTGAGCGGGTGTGTTGGGCGGGCCGTGAGCCGGTGTGTCGGGTGGGCTGTGAGAGGGCGCGTTGGGCGGGCTGTGAGCCAGCGCGTTGGGCGGGCTGTGAGCCGGTGTGTTGGGTGTGTACACAGTGCAGTGTGTGACTGAGAGCTGGGCCCTGTGGCCCTAGAGCCAGCAGCCTCTCTTCCACTTGCTGCCTTACTCCCTGTTCGTCATCAGGGCTTCGTGCCTGTCCGCCATCTAGTCCTCAGTGTGGGACCGGCCGAGGGTGTGGGAGGCTGCAGCACCGGACCCAGTTCTCTGTCTGCACAGGGCACGTCAGCAGGACCTGGCTTCTGCCGCTCCGTGGAAACTTTGTACATTTTCATCATCTTCCCTTGTCGGTGTTTGTCTTGCCGCAATAGCATCGGCACAGCGCCTCCCTCTCCTCATAACTCCAGCTCTGCACTAGGCAGAGGAAGGTCACAGTGCTGCCATGATGCCACCCGAGGTGCGGTGTGAAAGAAGGAAGGTGGGGCCCCTCAGGACAGGGGCCCGAGGAACAGCCTGATTCACTGGGACGGTTGTTTCTCTGCTGGGTCCATCCCCACACACGCAGGTGCTGGGGTGGGGGGTTAGCTAAGAAAGGTGCCTGCTGGAAGCCGGAGCACCCAGCTTTCCTCCCCCAGTGCTGTGGGGGCTCGCAGGAGCCACAGCCAGTTTGCCCTCACCGCCCCTACCACGCCCGTCTGGCATCCTTTGAAACAGGCCTGAAATGAGACGATTTCACCACAACTTGGCCCCAGCAGGTGTGTGATGGAGGCCACTTTGTCTTCTAGGAGTTGGGCCATCTCTGGATTCTGTGGCAGGTCCCTCTCAGACGCCACAATTTCTGCACTGCTCCCTTTTTTAAAAGCATTTTGCTGTATTTTTGTCTTATTCTCAAAGTAATGCATGAGCTTTGTAGGAAATCTGGAAAGAAGAGAGAAACATAAAGCACCTGGAAGTATAACTATCTATAATCCCATTGTCCAGAGGCAATCACTTTGTAATTTTTGGCATTATTCTTGCTAGTCCCTTTTTCTTTCATTTTTTCCCTGTTCTTTAAATTTAATGTTTTGAGTTAGCATACAGTTAAATTGACTCTTTTGGACACCTGTATAGATTTGTGTGACCATCCTGCCATAAAATTCCTTCATGCTGTCTCTTTTATTTTCTAATTCAACAAATAATTTAAGAATAATATTAAGAATATTCTTGCTATTGGCAGTGAGAGGCTCAAGGAATACTTACGGGTATAGTGCAAGCAATGAATGTTCCCCACTCTGTACCTCACCCCTTTCTCAGAGTTAACCACTGCTAACAGTTGAGTGAGGAGCCCTGGTGGTGCAGTGGTTAAGAGCTCAGGCTGCTACAACTGGACTAAACCAAAGCTAAGAAGTTTCCTCAATACAATCAAACGCTTTGAGGGACAGAGTAGCAGGGGTAGGGGTCTGGGGACCATGCTTTCAGGGGACATCTAGGTCAATTGGCATAACAAAGCTTATTAAGAAAATGTTCCGCATCCTACTTTGGCGAGTGGGGTCTGGGGTCTTAAAAGCTTGCAAGCGGCCATCGAAGATGCATCAATTGGTCCCAACCACCTGGAGTAAAAGAGAATGAAGAACACCAAAGACACAAGGAAAGCATTAGCCCAAGAGACAGAAAGGGCCACATAAACCAGAGACTTCATCAACCTTAGATCAGAAGAATTAGATGGTGCCCGGCTACCACCAATGACCGCCCTGACAGGGAACACAACAGAGAGTCCCGGATGCAGCAGGAGAAAGGTGGAGTGCAGAACTCAAATTCTAGTAAGAAGACCAGACTTAATGGTCTAACTGAGACTGGAGGAACCCCAGAAAGCATGGCCCCCGGATTCTCTGTCAGCCCAGAACTGAAAGAGTTTCCAAGGCCAACTCTTCAGACAGTTATTGGACTGGACTGTGGGACATAAAGTGATACTTGTGAGGAGTGTGCCTCTTAGCTCAAGTAGATACAAGAGACTAAACGGGCAGCTTCTGTCTGGAGGTGAGATGGGAAGGCGGAGAAGGTTAGAAGCTGGTTGAATGGACATGGAGAATTGGGTGGGAAGGAGGTGTGTGCTGTCAGAGTATGGGGAGAGCAATTAGGGTCACATAACAATGTATGTACAAATTTTTGTATGGGAAAAATAAAAAAGTAAATAAAAAAAAAAGCTATGGCTGCTAACCAAAAGGTCAGCAGTTCAAATCCACCAGGCACTCCTTGGAAACCCTATGGGACAGTTCTACTCTGTCCTATAGGGTCGCTATGAGTCTCGGAACCGACTCGACGGCAACAGGTTTAGTTTTTTTTGTTTGTTTGTTTTTTGTTTTTTGGTTAACAGTTGAGTGTATATTCTTCTTCTTCTTCTGTACATCTACCTAAAAAATAGGTTGTTTCTGTACATAAATGGATCATTCTCTATCCATTTTTATGTGACTTGCTTTTTTTTTCTTATCAGTAGGTCTTGAAGATGTTTTCATGTAGAAGTAGATGTTGGCATATAAATCTACGTCAGTCTTTTTAACCACTGCATTGTTTTTTATAATTTTGATACGCCGTGAATTTTAAATCATTCCTCTGTTTCCAGTTTTTCATTGTCCAAGGAATGTGGTGAACATTCATAACATACATATTTGGAAACATGTCTAAATATCTAGGATTAATCCCTAAAAATGAGGTTGCTAGGGCTTGGGGTAAGTGTACTTGAACTTTGATTTGTTGTTAGTTGTTGTTGAGTTGGCTCTAATTCATGGTGACCCCCCATACAACAGAACAAAATGTTGCCTGGTCCTGCACAGCCTTCATGATTATTGTTAGTATGCTCAACACTGTTGTTGGGGCCATTGTACGTTTTGAGTGCCTTCCAACTTAGGAGGCTCATCTTCCAGCACTATATCGGGCAATATTCTGTTGTTATACGTAGGGTTTTCCTTGGGTAATCTTTGGAAGTGGATCGCCAGGCCTTTCTTCCTAGTCTGTCTTTGTCTAGAAGCTCCACTGAAACCTGTCCCTCATGGGTGAAACTGCTAGTATTTGAAATACCGGTGGCATAGCTTCCAGCATCATACAGACACACAAGCCACCACGATATGACAAACTGGCAGATAGGTCGTGGTGAACTTTGCTAGATGCTGCCTCATTGCCTGCTAGCAGTGTATGACAGAGCCTGCAGCCTTGCCAACCTTGGATATTACCAACCTTTTACAGTTCTGCTAGACCAAGCAGAGTGTCCCTTGTCTGCAGCTCCCCGACCTGTCATGAAATTGAGCATACTTCCGTGGAATAATCAGCCTTTCATCTTTCTTCTGTGAACCATCTATTTGTACCCTTTGGCCATTTTTCTACTGGGTTGTTTTTTTTCTTCTTGACCTAGAACAGTATACATTATGGATATTAATCTCTATCTGTGTTACAAAGATTCCAAGTCTCTTGCTTGTTTACCTTATAAAACCTGTTGCCTTCGAATTGACTCCAACTGATAACGACCCTGTAGGACAAAGTAGAACTACCCCATAGGGTTTCCAAGGAGTGGCTGGTAGATTAGAACTGCTGACCTTTTGGTTAGCAGCTGAGCTCTTAACCATTACGCCACCAGGGCTCCACCTTCCATATTGTAACTCATTTAATATTCACAACAAATCCTGTGAAACTAGAAAAACTAAACCCGTTGTCATTGAGTCGATTCTGACTCACAGCAACTCTAGAGGACACAGTAGGACTTTCCCATAGGGTTTCTAAGGAGCGGCTGGTGGATTCAAACTGCTGACCTTTTGGTTGGCAGCCAGTTTCTTAGCCACTGCACCACCACGGCCCCTGTCCCTACTTTACAGATAAAGAAAGGGAGGAACCAAGATGTTAAAAAACTTGGCCAAAGGTCGTGTAGCCAAAAAAAGCAGAGCTGAGATTGAAGTGCAGGCAGCCCATTCTGGAGGCCACGCCCTACCCACAGAGCCCTTCTCAGGTCTGCCGGTTCCTATCCTGCCCTCTGGGATTCACGGTTGTTTAGGCAACCTATCTTGAGGGTATGAAAATGGTGCCTTATATTTTCCCGTATCTTCGTCTTTTTTCATTTAGTTCTTTAATTCATCCAGATTTTTCATTCGTTTGCTGTGCCAGGTGGAAGGAAGGGATTTGATTTGATTTCTTCTAGTCTTTTTTTTCCTACTTTTTTTCCTTTAACGTTACCTTGCAGGTATTTTCGTATGTTATTAGAAGTGCTTTGTAAAGGCTTTCTGTGGTCACGTAATATTCTGTTGTATGATGGAGCCATAAATTACTTAACCACCTCCATCATGTTGAAGGTTTATGTTGTTTACCATATTTCTCCACTGTAAATCATGCTGCAGAGAACATATTTATGCATAAATATTGTCCACAAGTCAGATTATTTCCTTAGGATAGAAGCCTGGAAATAAAATTTTAAAAGCTTGTTATACACACTTTACACTAACATAGAGGACCAGACATCTCTGTCTTTGCACAAGAAAGGGGCTGTGTGCTGGGTGGGGGCACCCATCAGTGTGTGAGTGTCTCCCTGCCAACTTTCATGTGTATAATAAAAAACAGGCCAGTTGCCATCGAGTTGATTCCCACTCGTGGGGACCCCATGTGTGCAGAGTACAAGTACACGCCGTAGGATTTTCAAGGCTGTGACCTTTTGGAAGCAGGTCTCAAGGCCTTTCTTTCAAGGTGCCTCTGGGTGGGTTTAAATCAGCAACCTTTTGTTTTAGTAGTCCAGCCCTTTTGCACCACCCAGGGACCCTTTGGTGTGTATAACCCGTTGCCGTTGAGTCGATTCCGACTCATAGTGACCCTGTAGGACAGAGTAGAACTGCCCTATAGGGCTTCCAAGGAGCACCTAGTGGATTTGAACTGCCAACCTTTTGGTTAGCATCCGAGCTGTTAACCACTGTGCCACCAGGGCTTCTTTGGTGCATATAAAAAAAATCTAAAAAAAAAACCTGTTACCATTGAGTCTATTCTGACTCGTAGCTACCCTATAGGACAGAGCAGAACTGTCCCGTAGGGTTTCCAAAGAGCGCCTGGTGGATTCAAACTGCCGACCTTTTGTTTAGCAGCCGAACTCTTAACCACTATATACAGCTGGAAAATCTTGAAAGAGCCCTGAGGTCTCTGTGGGGCCCTTCACAGATGTTAAAACATCAGTTTTGCTACTGCTTCTGTAGGAGCCCACTCTCCCTCACAGGGGTCCCAAGCCAGGTTCCAGGGAAGGGAGCAGGGGTGTGGATGGAAAAACCAGGCTCGCATAGAGTCCTAGCTGCTGCCCCACCCTGCTACCAGGGAGTCTTACAGCTTCATTTTGTGCTCTGGAAAATCCTGGTTCCAGGATCTAAAAAAGCCCCCATATCAAAATCAAAACCATTGCTGTTGAGTCGATTCTGATTCATAGCCACCCTGTAGGACAGGGTAGAACTGCCCCATAGGGTTTCCAGAGAGTGGTTGGTGGATTTGAACTGCCGACCTTTTGTTTAGCAGCCAAATACTTAACCACTGCACCACCAGGGCCCCAGAAAAGCCCCCAGAGCCAGCCTACAATAAAATCATAAGTCTAACTGAATGTCATGGGAGAAAGATGTGACAGTCTGCTTTCGTAAAGTTAACAGCCTTGGAAACCCTATGGGGCAGTTCTACTCTGTCCTGCAGAGTCACTGTGAGCTGGAATCGACTCAATGGCAGTGGGTTTGGTTTTGGGATAATTGAATGTAATGGAATCCAGAGGAATCCGAGGGCTAGGTGTTGATGGGAGGCCAACATTCTCACAGCCAGGAAGGAGTGTGATGGCGGAGTGGGTGTACGGCCCCTGCACCAGGTTGTGAAAATAAGCGTTTCAGTGCACTTACACAGATAATAAAAACCCCAACAAGGAAGTTTGGCTGTAAAACTTAATGGCCTATCAAATCACAGTCAGGACTCTAAAACCCAGCACCCTGGCATCCTGCTCCCCACCTAGAGCTCTCCACCTCTGGCTGTCCTGCAGCCCCGCAGCCAGGGGCACCCTGGACGCCAGGCTCACAACGGCGGGCTGGAGTCAAGATGGGCACCATCCACCACCCCCGGCTCCCCAGAACAGGTGGAGCCCAAGGACGGAGACATACGCTCAGCCAGACCTTTTCTCCCCTTCTGGGGCTGGCCGGTCTCCTCATTATAAACGCTGTTTACAGAAGCTTATTGCTTAGCCTCAGTGTCTTGTTCACTGGGCAGAGGGAATTGATGCTAGAATTGAAAACCTTGATATTAAGAGAGCTCTTGGGTATGTATGGGAAACTTTAGAACAGGAGGAATAGAGCTGTTGGAGATTTCTGAAGATGTTTCCCAGACATAGGAAGGAGCAGGGAAAGGGTATAAATGGTAGTGGGAGGAGGGGGAGGTTGGGCAGGGGACACAGGTGCAGTCATTTGCTTGGCTGCCAGTTGTACGAAATAGGGCTGTTTCGTCCAGTTAGCAACTCTTTGTGTACAAGACATGATCCTTGCCCATAAAGAATTTAGTCCAGTTAAATCTCATGTACTGGTATAAACCTACACAATACAGCCATGAGGTTAATTCATTCAAAAAGCATGTGGAGCACCATCCTAGGGACCAGGGATATGTAGTGAGCAAGACAAGACAACTAAGGCCCTGCCCTTATGCAGCGTTCCAGCTTGGGTGACAGGCGTGGAACAAGTAAGCAGATTACTTCTGCTGGTCTGAGTACCACTAAGAGAATAAAACATGTTGCTGGAAGAGAGCATGATGGATGAGGGGCTTTTGGGTTAGGTGGCTAGGGAGGGTCTCTGTAGTAGTGAAATCTGAGTTGAAGCCTGAATGATGTCAAGGGGTGAGTCACACAAAGCTAAGGGGGAAGAGTGTGTTTTAGGCCAAGGCAACGGCACGTTCAAGGGCCCTGTGGTAGGAATGAGTTTGGTGGGATAGGGGAACAGAAAGAGGGCCAGTGGCAGCAGTGTAGAGGACAGGAGATTGTACAGGTTTTGTGACCATGGTAAGGAGCTTGGGTTTTAACCGACCTGTGATGGGAAGCCATTAGAAAGTTTTAAGTAGGGGAGTTTGATCTGATTTCTGTTTTGAGAAGATCGTCCTGGCTGCTCCTAAATATCAGGAGACAGCGATGTAACAGTCACAAGGTAATGCAAAATTAAATGCCATAGAAATATATTGTGATGGTGAAGGTGTGTGTCAGCTTGGCGGGGCTGTGATTCTTGGTGGTTTGGCAGTTGTGTGATGATGTAGTTTGGCAGTTATGTAATGATGTGATTTGGCAGTTATGTAATGATGTGATTTGGCAGTTATGTAATGATGTAGTTTGGCAGTTATGTAATGATGTAGCCATCCTCCATGATGTGATCCGATGTGATAAGCCAATCAATTGTAAGAGGAGTTTCCTCAGAGGTGTGGCCTGTATCCAGTATACATATGGACATTCTGGCAAAGCTCGCTTGCTTGCTCTGGATCCTGCACCTGGCTTGTCATCATCTGACCTCCAGTTCTTGGGACTTGAGCCAGCTGCCTGCTTTATTGCCTGCCATTCTTGGGATTTGTCAGCCTCAGCAGCCTGTGAGCCAGCAGTCTGCTGTCTTGCCTGTCGATCTTGGATTTGTCAGCCTCTGCTGCCTGTGAGCCAGCAGCCTGCTGTCTCACCTGCCGATCTTGGATTTGTCAGCCTTTGCAGCCTGTGAGCTAGCGGCTTGCCGTCTGACCTGCCAATCTTGGTTCATCAGCCCCTGCAGTTACATGAGTCAAGAGAAGCCTCCAGCCTAAAACATATATGAATAAGTATTTTGCAATTAGAAGAGAAATAATGAAAACGATAAAGATCATGGAAGAAAAAATAGGAACAACGTTAGGAGCCCTAATACATGGCAGAAACACAATACAAACCATAAGTAACAATGCACGAGCACCAAAAGAGAGATTAGATAACCGGGAGCTCCTAAAAATCAAACACTTATGCTCATCAAAAGACTTCACCAAAAGAGTAGAAAGACAGCCTACAGACTGGGAAAACATTTTTGGCTACAACAAATCAGATCAGCATTTAATCCCCAAAATCTACGAGATACTGCAAAACCTCAACAGCAAAAAGACAAATAACCCAATTAAAAAATGGGCAAAGGCTATGAACAGGCACTTCGCCAAAGAAGTCAGGTGGCTACATGAGGAAATGCTCACAGTCATTAGCCATTAGAGAAATGCAAATCAAAACTACAATGAGGTATCATCTCATCCCAACAAGGCTAGCATTAATCCAAAAAAACACAAAATAACAAGTGCTGGAGAGGTTGTGGAGAGACTGGAACACTTATATGCTGTTGGTGGGAATGTAAAATGGTACAACCACTTTGGAAATAGATTTGGCACTTCCTTAAAAAGCTAGAAATAGAAGTACCACACGATCCAGCTTCCCGCTCCTTGGAATATATCCTAGAGAAACGAGCCGTCACACGAATAGATACATGCACACCCATGTTCATCACAGCACTGTTCACAATAGCAAAAAGATGGAAGCAACCTAAGTGCCCATCAATGGACAAATGGATAAACAAACTATGGTATGTCCACACAATGGAATATTACAAAACGATAAAGAACAATGATGAAGCTGTGAAACATCGTATAACATGGTGGAAGCTGGAACTTATTATGCTGAGTGAATTTGGTCAGTCACAGAAGGACAAATACTGTATAAGACCACTAGTATAAGAACTCAAGAAAACGTTTAAACACAGAAGAAAACATTCTTTGATGTTTACAGGGGTGGGGAGGGAGGGTGAGGGCTATTCACTAACTAGATAGTAGATAAGAATCATCTTCGGTGAAGGGAAGGACAGCACACACTACAGCGGAAGCCAGCACAACTGAACTAAACCAAAGCTAAGAAGTTTCCTCAATACAATCAAATACTTTGAGAGACAGAGTAGCAGGGATGCGGGGTCTGGGGACCGTGCTTTCAGGGGACATCTAGGTCAATTGGCATAACAAAGCTTATTAAGAAAATGTTCTGCATCCTACTTTGGTAAGTGGCGTCCAGGGTCTTAAAAGCTTTCAAGCGGCCATCTAAGATGCATCAATTGGTCCCAACCACTTGGAGTAAAGGAGAACGAAGAACACCAAAGACACAAGCAAAGCATTAGCCCAAGAGACAGAAAGGGCCACATAAACCAGAGACTTTATCAGCCTGAGACCAGAAGAACTAGATGGTGCCTGGCTACCACCAATGACCACCCTGACAGGGAACACAACAGAGAGTCCCTGATGGAGCAAGAGAAAGGTAGGTGCAGAACTCAATTCTAGTAAGAAGACCAGATTTAATGGTCTGACTGAGACTGGAAGTGCCCCAGAAAGCATGGCCCCTGGTCTCTATCACCCCAGAACTAAAACAATTTCCGAGGCCAACTCTTCAGACAGGGATTGGACTGGATTGTGGGACATAAAGTGATACTTGTGAAGAATGTGCCTCTTAGCCAAGTAGATACAAGAGACCATAAGGGCGTCTTCTGTCCAGAGGTGAGATGGGAAGGCAAAGAGAGTTAGGAGCTGGTTGAATGTTCATGGGGAATCAGGGGTGGTGGGGAGGAGTGTGCTGTGGCAGAATGGGGTGAGTGGTTCGGGTCTCATAACAATGTAGGTAAAAAAAAAAATTCTGTATGAGAGACTAACTTGAAATGTAAACTTCATTTAATTACAACTGTAAAAAAAGAGAGAGAGAGAAATAGACCTTTTAAAGGGACCAGAGTGAACTGGGAAGACTCGGGTCAGGGTCTGGAACTTGGGTGGGACCGTGAAGGTTTGGCCAGAGGTGGGTGCTCTGTGAGGAGGGGCCTTCTCAATCAGGGTACAGAGGGTGTGATGGCCAGGGGATGGATATTAGGGGACAGAAAAACTTCACAGCAAAGGTGGGTTTGTGTGGACACCATGGCAGAAGCTCCAGGCTAGAAGATCCACCTTCTAATCACATCTCTTCATTCACGGAGGCCCTGGGGTCCTGGGTTTGTCACTTTATCTCCCAGAGCCACAATTTCCGGGTCTGTAAAAATGGACCTAGTGAGCTTTGTCTGGTGTGTCTCATAGGGATGCTGAGGTACAGGGTGTACATGCCCAATGTAGAAGTCAGCACTTCTATTATTTGAGAGAGTCTTAAAGATGAGGATGGACATCCAGGAGAGAGAGCCTGAGGGCCCGCTAAAGAACCTGGATGTCTTCCTGGCAGACACTCCACTGCCCATCCCACAGCCATGGCAGACATCAGGGTTCACAGTCCTTCTTCCCAGTGAGCCAGTTCTCAGTCTCAGAGCCCACCTCCAGCCCACCACTGATAGGAGTTGGCAGTAATATGGAACCTGTTTGCCCCCAGCAGGGCAGTGGCCTCAAAGGACCAGAACCTGATAAAGGTCTTAGGGAAGGCCTGTCCACCGGTGCACATGGGGAATTCTTTCATCTTCAGAGGTCTTGCCACATTGACTGGGACATTTTGGAAAGCAGCAGCAGCTTTCCATAAATGGCGATGACTTTTCTTTTGTCTTCTGCCATTACCCGCACTGCAGTCCCACTGTCCGCCCTGACCATGGGCTCTGCCAGCAACTCGCCTGACAGCACCATTCATATTGTGCTGGGGGAGAGAATGGTCAGGGAGCATCTGCGGCCTGCCCAAGTGTCTCTGCCGGGCAGTCGGCAGGTGAGAGCTTTGTAGGGACCACCCAGTCCTCCTCTTCAGGCAGGCTTGACTCTCAGGTGGACGGACCCATCACCAGCAGGAGTGCCTCCAAGCTCACTTTTCTCGAAGTCTCTTCTTGCGGGTGGGCTTCCTCACTGCAGCCCAGTTAGGGGAAGTCACCTGGGGCAGGGTGCAAGGAGCTGTCGGCCTGGGGTGGGGGATGTTCCTTTAAGAGTTGTAGAACCTTTTTGTCCTGCCAGGAAACCCTAAAGATTAATTAACTCCTTTTTATTTTAGTGAGCACTCCCCTCCCCCCCTCCAAAAAAAAGTATCAGTGTATTTCATGTTACATCAGTACAGCCTTCTCCAGAATGTTCCATTTATTTCTGGTATATGGATCGGAGTGGGAGGGTACTGAGCCTGGACACGTTTTGAAACAACTGTCCTCTGTCTTGGCCTCTTAAGCTGGGGTCTGTGACCCTGGGCATCTGGGATCCCTCTGAAGTAATGCATAAAATTTGGGGTGTATATACATCAGTCCAGGAAAGGGGAGGAGAAGCTTTCAGTAAATTCTCAAGAGTGTCAGTGACCCCGGAAATGTCCAGAATCCTGCCCTGAGCTGACCAAGAGCGGCTCTCCTTGTCCCTTCACGAATTCTCTCTCTTGTTTCTGTTTCCGAGCAGCCGCTGCTTGGCAGGGAGATGCCTCCTTGGTGTCCTGAGCTGGAGTGCAAGCTGCTTGTTTTCACGCAGATATGGTTCAGGGAAATAGAAATGGCACCACATGCCTGACAAACTTCAGGGACATTCTGTTAAATACGCTTTTGTGGCCAGTCCTGGGAATCTATATATAATCTGTGTATAAAATTGTTTCTGTGGGGAAAATACATTTTCAGTTCCAAACAACCAACTTACCGAAACAAAACAAAAAACCCCTTGGTAACCTGATTGTTTAGAAAGTGACAGATGGGTTATAACAGTGCTAAATGTGCATTTCTGGAAAATAATGTTCTTATATTTCAAAATAACGATGACCTCGATATCCCTCAGTTCACAGGGGGCCCCGAGTGGGCTCGCATCAGACCGTGAAGCCCCTGAAGTCATATGTAACACTGTGTGCGTTACTTTGGAAGGAGGGTTGACACTGTGATTGTGACCTCAAAGACATCTGACTGCAGGGAGAGTTAAGCACTTCTGCTGTGGAGACTGGGGCCAGGCAGAGCCAGGCTGCCTCCTCCCAGCCCGGTTGGGGGAGGGAGCAGCCCCAGGTGGGGCCAGGAGCTCAGTGGTTCCAGCTCGGTCTCTAGGAACCCTTGCTTGGGGAGTGCACCCTTCCTTAGGCCTTGGCCGCAGAATGCCACACTCCTGAATGGGAGCCCGAATGGGCCTTCCTCTGTGGCAGCTCGCCCCATCTTTGCTGGGCCCTCTGTCCCTAGTCTCTTATCAGTTTGCACTCCTTCCACTTGCCTCGTCCAGGAAGTCTTCTCAAACCTCTGACCCTCTAGTTGTTTTCTACTTATTATTTAGGTAGGTCTGTTCTCTTCATTGCTGATCAATAAATACTGTTGTTGTATTTGTCGTTGTTGTGAGGTGCCATTGAGTTGGTTCTGAGTCATAGCGACCTTAGGTACAACAGAAGGAAACACTGCCCGGTCCTGCGCCATCCTCACAATCGTTGCTATGTTTGAGCCCATTGTTGCAGCCACTGTGTCAATCCATCTCATTGAGGGTCCTCCTCTTTTTCACTGACCCTTTGCTTTACCAAACATGATGTCCTTCTTCAGGGACTGATCCCTTCTGATAACATGTCCAAAGTACGTGAGATGAAGTCCCACCATCCTTGCTTCTAAGGAGCATTCTGGCTATACTTCTTCCAAGATAGATTTGCTCATGTTATATTTAGTATTCTTCAGTACACACTTACTGTGTACCTATTAAGTGGTAGTCCCTTTTGCTTCATGTGGAGGTGCGAGGTAGACAACTCTCCAGGCTCCGCCTTGAGGTCTTCGCAGTCTGGAACGCGTTGTGATGAGTGCTGTGACAGGTGTATGGTGTGCAGCAAGGACAGAGGGAAGGGGCCACCAGCTGTCCCTTGGGCAGTGCCCTCTTTGTGGTTCATCTCTTAAAGGCATCATGTGTGCACTATGTTCCCCTCTGGACCAGGGACCATGTCCCTTCTGTCTTTAGGCTGGAAGATCCCAAGGGCTGAAGCCTTTTCTCCCCTTTCTGCATTGTCACCCACCAGGAGTAGGAGTGCCTCATGTAGCAGGTGCTGCAGCCTCCCTGATTGTTTTTTTCTAGAAACCTCCATGCTTTGTAGTTTCTCCTCTTCGTGCCCATTCAGCATCGTGGAGCCTCTGGGTTGAGGGCCAGAGGCATCCCACTTCCTTGGGTCCATTTCAGAAGAAACAGCATTCCGGTACAGCTAGAATTGTGGCCCCTCCCTGGCTAGATTCCACCCAAGTGAGTTGACTTGATGAAGTCATCTCATGACCCCTCTCCCCACCCACTGCCCCGAGTGCTCTGTGTGGAGGGGGACTTGGCAACACTGCCCTGGACTCACTGTCATCAGTTATGTCTTGATGGTCGTATATTTGACGTTTTCTGTTATCGGTGAGTGGGTGGGTAGCAGTTCTGGGATCCCTTGTTCCCTGGGAAGGACGAGGTGAGGGTGGACTGAGAAACCAGGGACAGGCAGAAATGGATTGGAGAGACGTATCCGTGTCTCAGGGCCACCTGGAGCTGAGCTCTGCAGGAATGACACTGGAGGAGACAGGAACCTTTCATCCCATCCAAGTGCTTAGAGGCAGGGAAGCCATTTCCGGGGCTCAAATGGCTTCTCGAGTGGGTGGGAGGTCTCTTCTGATAATGCTGGTGTGTGACTTCTTTTCTTTCTTTTCTCTGACAATCAGTGGTAGAATTGAGGTGTTCTCAGGCTTGCAGGGAAGCTGCTCCACAGGTTATCACCGTTCCTGAGAAGGCTGTCAGTCCGGTCTGTCAGTGCTTAGCTGGTTCACCCATGGCTTCTGAGCCAGCCTCACCTGTAGAGCCATCTCCCGCTGAGCACCTGAACCTTCTCACTTCACAGCTGCTAGAAAATCAGAAGTTGGGAAGTGCTCTTTTTATTAAAAGTAAAAAGTGTTCGAATCCCCTGATGTCATCTACACAAAGTGCTCTTTTTCTTTTCAATCTATAAATTTTATTATTTGTGACATCTTTTCGCATTCATGGGGTTGTGAGAAAAGGCCAGAGCAGTACTTATCCAAAGCAAGTGCCATTCGTTTGGAAGTGACAAGTCCCTGTGCCTGTTACCTCATGTCCCTTCTCATCTGGGAGCAACTAGAACTTATTCCCGCCCCCCATACTTTTGCCTCTGTGAATTCTTTTTCCCAGTTCAAAGCCCCAGACTCCCTTGTGCCCCCAAAAAGATGATGGTGTTAGCGGCTCCATTATTGTTCACCCGCTCAGCACAGGCTGGGTAACACGTACTGCCTGAGACCGTGGCCTCCAGCCAGATTGCTTGGGTTTTCATCCCCGCTCTGTGACATGTGGCTGTGTATGCAGCCTTGGGCAAATCATTCACCCTCTCTGTGCCTCAGTTTTCTCATCTGTAAAATGGGGAGTTCCTACTTTGTAGGACTGTTGTGGGGATATAAAGCACTTAGACAGCGCCCGGCACACAGGGCTCTATGCGTGTTGCCAGTGTTGTTCACACACATTATTTCATTCTTGTCTCTTGCCCTCCAACCGCCAGCAGATTAGGTACCAGATTCCTTTGCTCAGTTCTGGTGCTCCTCATTTTCTGCCAGGTACCCTGCTGTCTGCGAGTAGGGCAGAGCTGTCATACAAAGGAGGAGGGGACTGGTAGATGTCACCAGAGCCCCCATGCCATGGGGATGGCTTCTCTTGATTTCTTCCCACAGGGTGTGGACACTGTAAGAAAATGAAGCCGGAGTTTGAGAATGCAGCAGAAGTCCTCCATGGAGAAGCAGATGTACGCTTCCTTTCCTTACCACGGCCCCACCCCCTTCTTTCTTAAATAATCAGTGACCTGTGGAATCACTGAAACAACTTTGCCCCGTGAGCCCTGCAGTGGCTACCCCAGTCCCTGGAGGTCTGCGGTGCTGCTGCGTCCCCTTGGTCAGATGGGTGGATCCCAAATAGGGACAGAAAGGGGCAGGAAGACTACAGGACCATATCCTCATACCCGTGCAGATAGCCTTTGCCAGGTCATGGCTCTGGGGTTCAGCCCCATGGTATGTCCTCTTTTCTTTAGGACCATGACCATTGGGAACAGGTCCCAGACTACCCCACATGGTTGGTGGGGCAGATTTAAAAGCCTCATCTCAGCCCTTGAAGGAGCAATGATGGGCATGCCAGTGCTCATTGATTCCCTGCGATACACGAGCCCTGGAGACCAACCACCACCTCAGTCACATTCCAGCAGGTCCAGGGCAGGTGTGGGGGCCAGCATCTGGGTGCCTCTATTCTCCAGCACTGCATCTGAGGCTGTAATGCATGGTTGGCCTTTCCCCCATCCCAGAGCTCTGGTGTCCTTGCAGCTGTCGATGCCACCGTCAACAAGGCCCTGGCAGAAAGATTCCACATCTCCGAGTTTCCTACACTGAAGTATTTTAAGAATGGAGAGAAATTTGCAGTGCCTGTGCTCAGAACAAAGAAGAATTTTATTGAGTGGATGCGAAAGTAAGTCTCACTGTCTCGATGGCACATCTTGACTCTGGCTGGCGGCCCCTGGGAACACCTGGGGGAGAGGAAGTAAACCTTCTAGTCCATGGTCCTTGGCTCAGAGCCCACAGGAACTGAGACAGATTTGATTCCCAAAATCCTAATGCCACCTCTGGTGTGCTGGTGCTATATCCTAACCCAGCAGGCGCTCTGGTGTGCTGATACCATGTCCTAATCCAGCAGGTCCTCTGATGTGCTGGTACCGTGTCCTAACCCAGCAGGTCCTCTGGTGTGCTGGTACCGTGTCCTAACCCAGCGGGTCCTCTGGTGTGCTGATACCATGTCCTAACCCAGCAAGTCAATAATGAGGTTCTATAAACTCCTGTAAGCCACATGTTTCTTTGCTCTGGAGGATCCCTTTTCCTAATCTCCTAATCTTTCTCAGCCCCAGGTTTCATCGTCTGCATTTTATCCCATCCGTTTTGAAAACGTGAAGGAAACAGACAGCTGTTCAGGCCCAGAACTGGACCTGCTGGGCCCCGGGTTTTCCAGTGGCTGACTGGGTCTTCTGCAGTGTCTACAATGCAGGCTGCAGTGTGTAGGCCTTGAAAATAAAGCCTGTGAGTCCAGAGACCCTGAGTAGCCCTGCAGTTACTGTCCCAAGGACCCCCTCCTCACTGCATTACTTTGCAGCCTGCAGTTCTTAGCATTTTCCCTTCCTGTGAGGAGAGTTGGAGCTCTGGTGGCCCAGTGGTTAAAGCGCTCAGCTGCTAACTGAAAGGTCAGCTGTTTGAACCCACCAGCTGCTCCTTGGGAGAAAGATGTGGCAGTCTGCTTCCATAAAGATTACAGCCTTGGAAACCTTATGGGGCAGTTCTACTCTGTCCTAGGGCATCTATGAGTCAGAATTGACTCGATGACAGCAGGTATGAGGAGAGTAACTGGGCCTATTGAACAGGTGTCCTGGGAAACAGAGAGAGCCCAGGCTGTGTTGAAGTAGCAAAAATTATCAGGGTGCAGCTGAGCAGCTTCTTTCCTGCCTACCTGCCCCTCCCCACCCTAATGTCCCCCCCGACCCTGCCCCCACACACAGGTGTGCAGACTCACACATAACTTGAATATTCAAGGCAATTTCCTCATTTCGGTACCAGGAGCAATATTAAGTAAAAGAAGACATAGCCCAGCCTTTGCAGAAATCCCTGGCACACAGCGTAATGATGTCTTTGTGAGTCAGGACCTTAGAGTCACAAAGTAACGCAAGAACCACACAAAACGGGGGTGTCTAGATTGAGTTACTTTGTTAGGACATAGGTCCTCAGACTTGGATGTATGTGTGCATCGTCAGGTGTGAGGTGCTTATTTAAGATGCAGATTCCAGGGCTCCTGCCTCCAAAACCTTGATTCAGGGGGTCTGAATGGCCCTCATCTGTGGTGTTTTGAAAAACACCCACTTATAGAATGAGAGCAAAGTTCCCACTGGGCTTAGGAGAGGCCTCTGGCAAGAGGTGAGTGAGGTGCTATTCTAAGTTTCTCCCACTTTCTCCTGCTTGTCCCATGGGGGAGGGTTCTGCCAGTAGCCAAGCCTTTGTCTTAGGACCAGAGGAGAGTGGCGATTTACCTACAGAAGGGATGGACGCTCCTTCGTCCCTCGTTCTTTTAGAGTCTGAAGACTCACCAGCCTCGCTCTGGTGCCAGGTCTGGTTCACTGGGAGGAACTGAGTGGGGTTTGCAGGGGGCTGGACAAGGTCCCGTGTGCTTGGATTTGTGGTTGGAGAGCAGAGGGAATCAGAAGCATTAATCGTTGCTAATCAGTGCTCCAGAGAGCAGGACGCAAATCATGAGTGCAGAGGATCTCTGTCCTTTCTGTGCATAGCTGCTGCTGTCGAGAGACTGAAAAGCACTGGAGTTATGAACATGGACTTTGGAGTCTGAGAGACCTGTACTTGCGTCATGACCTCAAGCCATTTACTATATACCGCTAAGCCCCAGTTTCCCATCTGTAAAATGGAGACAATGATACGTTCCTCATAGACTTAGCTAGAGAATTAAATTAGGTAATGTATGAAAAGCGCTTAGCATAGTGCATGGTGTGGAAATGCTCAAAGAAGGGAAGCTATTTTTACTGTTGATTCTAGTTGTCACGTGGGGCTTTCACTGAACGTATCAATGCAAGCAAGCAGCCTTGCAAATGGCTTCTGTGTATGTTGCCCCATTTCATTCTTGGGTGCTCATGAGGACAGAGCTTTGTATTCTTTTTCATAGATGAGGAAACAGGCTCAGAGACTTTAAGAGCCTTGCCCAGGGACAGGTAGTAGCTCTTTCTGGCATTTGAAAGGAATCCTTCCCTTTCCCCTGTGGAGCCTGAGCAGCAGATACCTCTGAGACGGGGAGTTGAGTCTTGCTACCCAGAAGCAGGGTGAGCGGAGGGTGTCGGGTGAGGCTGATGGTGTTTCCAGCATGCACACAGGTGGCTGAGCTGTGGGTGACTGGGACATGCCCCCACCAGCAGGCCAGCCTGCAGAGGCGGGACTCGGGTTGGGGGTGGGGCAGAAAGGTCAGATGGACAGTGTCAACCATGGATCCAGGGCTGAATGACAGGGGCCATAGCAGACAAAGAAAAGAGAAGACAGGATGGCTGGGAGGGGCCTGTCTTAGTCACAAGAGCAGGGGTCCTGTTATCCAAAATAATGAAGTTGGTTGGAAAGCTGGCTTGGGGGACTTGGAGATGGGGGTATGTTCTAAGTCATACTGGATTTAAGGTGACAGTGGCACCTCCAGGTGGAAATACCTGAAGAACATCTGGAAGTAGGGGCATGGATGAGAAGTCTGGCTAGAGCTGTGCTCACCCATGGGGATCCTTGAAGCCATTCAGACAGATGAGATCGTTAGAGGGTGCAGAGGCTGGCGACAGAGCTGAGAGAAGAGAGAGCTCCATCAGAAAGGTGGGGGGAGAGATGGGATACTGTAGGCGCTTGCAGAGAGGGCTCTCAAAAGGCGAGTGTCGGGTAGCCCCGTGCTGCATGTGGCTACAGACAAAGGTCAGAACCAGCTGGGGCAGGGGGAGGCCGGGGCAGCACTGGGAGCTGACGGCTTCTCAGAGACACTTCTCAGAGAAAGGAAAGAGGGAAAGAAGTTAGGTTGTAGAGAGGGCAGCAAGGGCAAGCCAAGGCTTCTAAGAGACCCTGGTGATCTATGTTTGTGTGAGACAGAGTAGAGGGATCCAGTGGACAGGAAGACACTGAAAAATTATCCATATGTATTGGACACTTGTCATTTATTAGAGCATATAGGCACTCGGTAAATATTAGGTTCTTTGTATGCACCGTCTCTGACCTTCATAAGGATCCCAGGAAGTAGCTGTCATTGTCCTCACTTAACAGAAAAGAGAATGGAGGCTCAGAGGGGTTTAGTAACTTACCTAAGGTCACACAGCTGGTAAGTAAGCTGGATTTGGACCCAGGCTCACCGCACTCCTTGGCTCATGCTCTCTTCACCAGAGGAAGGCCCAGGAGCAGAAGATGATGGCGAGTCCTTTAGGGTCCCAGAGGAGTCAGGAAGGGAGGGCAGGGGAGCTTCATGGAGGGAGGGCCTACCCTTGGCGAGAAGGACGTGATGGGGGTAGAAAGGCTGCCCTGCCCTAAAGTGGATCTTCCACATCTTCACAAAATGGCTCTTTCATATGCTTCTCAAAGGGGATCAAAACATCTTTGCTAATGGTACAGATTTGTTCGTGTTTAAACCAGGTTTTAAGATGAATTTTTAGAAAGGATGCCAACAGATTTCTTTATGTGTGTCACTGGGTGGGTATGCTTGTAGCCCAGGGGCCTTTCTTCATGACTGTTTCCCCCGCCCCCCCCCCCCCCCCGGTTTCCTGCAGCCCTGAGGCTCCCCCACCCCCAGAGCCCACCTGGGAAGAGCAGCAGACGAATGTGTTGCATCTGGTGGGGGACAACTTCCGGGAGACCCTGAAGAAGAAGAAGCACACCTTGGTCATGTTCTATGCACCTTGTAAGTAGCTTAGAAGTGCTCGTCAAGGGGTGAGGCAAGAGGGGTCAGCCAGACTGAACCCAGAATCCCCTGGGGGACCAGGCAGCCACTAGTTCACTCAGAACCTGTGGATTCTTTGGATCCTCTCTGCTGGGAGGAGGGCTCCGCTAATATCTTTCTAGGCTTGAGAGGTCCTTAAACATCTGCAGCCTCCCTTGCTCAGCCCTCTCAGGAGAGGAGGAAATCACTCTCCCTCATTTTGGGGAAGCCTTTGTCAATCTCCTCGCATCCCTGAGTTCTTCCACCCTGCCTCCCTCCCACCGGGCCACTTCATTCCCTCCTCTCAGCTCCCTGCCTCTCCTCCAGGTACTAACTTCCCCTTCAGAACTGGATCTGAGGTGCCTGGAATAGCAAATCTGTTGATGCCTAGACTTCCAATATCTTCCTGGTGGTCCCCACCCCAGCCCCCCTCTGTGACCTTCCCAAGTGGCCATGAAGCCATTTGTGTTTGAAGCTGTAGTGAAGGCACAGTCCCATTCTCTCAGAGCACCAATGTGATTCTCCTTTTAATCAAAGCTTAAGTTGAAGTGATACAGCTGCTAGCGCTGGTGTTTGTGACCTCAAGTTTTTGTGTATTCCCGTTTTGAAGTTGTTAATTGATACTTAAAAGGCAAGGCTCTTCCATTGCCCTTGTCTCTCTCCTCCAGGTTACAGCTCAGCTTAATGGAGTGAGGATAATAAAAGCTGCGTCTACAGAGGGGCCAAGCAGCTCAGTCTAGTCATAAACTCACTGAGTTGTAGCCAGCCCTCCTGTTTGCTCCTCTCCTGCCCACACTCTTCAAGTATCAGGAATCTGTAATGTCTCTTCTCGATTCACCATCGGGAGGGGCTGCCTGCTGGGCTCGCCTTAGCACCACAGACTCTGACTCCATCCCTCGGGCAGCCAACACATTTATCACACCAGCCTCCAGTCCCTCTGTTTTTGCCTTTTCTTCTCAGGGTGGTACCTGTTCCCTCTCAGTTCCTCACAGGGCCCCTCACTGCCCTCCTCTCTCCACACAGTGTTCCTAGAAGACTGAGTGGATTCTAAGAAGCTAACATCTTCCTCTGGACAGAGTGGGGGTTGGAGGCCTGAGACCCCGGAGAGAGTGTGACTTGCCTGAGGTATTGTGGCAAGGTAGCAGCCATGCCCTTCCTCCAGCCTGAGGTGGCCTACTCTCTTTTTGTGACAGTCATGATTCAGAGATTGAGTTTTCTCAGCAGTGACTGAGAACCTAGCTATAGAAGCAGGAGTCCTTGAGCAGCGTCTTAGTCATCTAGTGCTGCTATAACAGAAATACCACAAGTGGATGGCTTTAACAAAGAGAAGTTTATTCTCTCACAGTCTGGTAGGCTACAAGTCCAAATTCAGGGCATCAGCTCCAGGAGAAGGCTTTCTCTCTCTCTCGGCTCTGGAGGAAAGTCCTTGTGATGCATCAGTCTTCCCTTGGTCTGGGAGCATCTCAGCACAGGAACCTCAGGTCCAAAGGACGTGCTCTGCTCCCGGCACTGCTTTCTTGGTGATATGAGGTTCCCATGTGTCTCTGCTAGCTTCTCTCTTTTATCTCTCAAAAGAGATTGGATTAAGACACTATTCAATCTTGTATACCTCATCAGTATAATGAGGTATAACTGCCGCTAATCCATCTTATTACATCATAGTGACAGAGTTTACCACACATATGGAAATCACATCAGATTACAAAATAGTACACAAACATACGATACTGGGAATCATGAACCCAGCCAAGTTAACAGATATTTTTGGAGGACACAATTCAATCCATGACAACCGGCCACTGGGCGGACTTTAGACATCCACACTGAGTGCTTCCCCCAGAAATGCCCCTCTCTGTTGCTGGAAATCTGGGAAGAGCCCCCAGACCTCTGGGCTGGAGCCATCGCATCCCCTCAGCTTCTCTTTCTCTCATTCCTGGCTGAGGGACCTTCATGATAGACACGAGGCCCCCCGCTGGCTGCAGGGCAGACAGGCTCCCAAACCCCCAGGGAATCTGGAATGGGCACACCCACCATGCTGGAGGTGCTAATGTTGGGGAAAAGTTATTAGTAATGAAATCTACTACTCCCAACCCAGAAATCCTCTCCACCAAAAAATAGAAGAGAAAGAAAAGTTTGATTATTGAATAAGCATTACCAGAATGATGTAGCACAGGCAATCCGCTAAGAGATTGCAAAGACAGAAAGAAATCTTAACCATTGTGTAGGTTATTGTGTGCTGTCTAGTCAATTCCGACTCAAAGCGACCCTATAGGACAGAGTAGAACTGTCCCTTAGTGTTTCCAGGGAGCAGCTGGTGGATTTGAACTGCTGACCTTCTTGGTTACATTCATGTTGTAAAGATAATTGTTAATTTTTCTAATCCTTCTGGCTAGGCCATCAGAGTTTATGCTCTTCTCCTTCCTGGAGAAACCGGAAGGTACAGGAGAATTGGAGCCCTGGTGGCACAGTAGTTAAGAGCTCAGCTGCTAACCAAAAGGTCAGCAGTTCAAATCCACCAGCCTCCTTGGAAACCCTGTGGGGCAGTTCTACTGTGTCCTATAGGGTCCCTATGAGTTGAAATCAACTCAATGATAATGGGTTTTGTTTTGTTTTTTGTTTTTTGTTTTGGTTTATAAGGAGAATTACCTGAAGTCACATTTACATACTTTTTAGAAAGACAAAGAATTTACAATTACAAGTGAAAATCTAGAGAAAGCAGTGGGGAGGGAGCAGCTCCTTCCCCTATTTTCAAATGGGGGCTTTCCCTGTTTATTTTCCATTTGTGCTTGTCCTCATACTAACAGCCTTCCTTCCTCCTTTCACCAAATAATAGCTCTGTGCCTGTGGGGTCCTGGGCCCAGGGATGCTGGGGAAGGAGACACATCCCTGCCAGGCCTCTTGGGACTCAGTAATCCATTCAGGATAGTGGCATTGAGCAACTCAACTTCCGGCAAAGGGCATGATCCCTGGAGTCTCACATCTCCCTCACCCCCACCCCCAGTCCTGCCCCAGTACTTCAGAGGAGATAGCCTCTTCACCAATGGGCTAGGAGGGAGGAGAGACTATCCAAGGACAAACAAATTCATCTTTTCATTTCTTTCAATGATGAAAAGAATATATACTTACTATATAGACTCTAAATACTAAAAAGTCAGTGAGTAAAGTCAAATACCTGATAAAGATATAAGGTAAAAAGCAAAAGCGTAATCTTACATCTTCCCCACCACCCCCATATGCTGCCTCCCCCCCACTTCCTGCTCCCCTATATTCCTCTCCCCCCAACATCCCTCCAAACACCACATCCCACCTCCCCCCACTTCCTGTCTCCCCGCACCCCACCTCCCTATCCGCATCCCTCCTCCCCAGTTTCTCTGCAGATCTCCTGCCTTTCACTGTTCTCTCCTGTTGGATGCTTCCCTTAGCTGACTGGTCTGTCCTGGTGACAGCCCTTCCTAGACCAGTTTGGCTGAGTCTCCAGAATCGGAATTTTTCCGTCTTTATTCCTCTCTCCCCACTCTGGGAGGCTCCTTTGCTTTCTTGCTGCCCAGAGGTGGTGCCTTTTTAAAAAGGGCCTGAATTAAAAAGGCCTGCCTCTCCTGGCCCACCTAACACCTCTGGAAACATCTTCATGCCCTGCTTAAAACAGCCTCTCCCCCCCCTTCTTCATCTCTCTTGCTCTTGCTTTTGGGTAATGAGAAAACTAAATGCAGCCGAAGGCCATTAATCTGAGGCCTGCGATTTTAAATGGACGGTAACTGGAATCTGCAGTAGGCTGACAGTTACCTTTATACTGTCAATAAGCCAAGAGGTTAAAAAGGAAAAACTAGTAATGAAACCATATTTAGGGGAGGGGGTAGCTTATTTTTCAAGTAGCTTAATTTGATTAGTGGACTCATGCCGTTCACAAGAGGCCGCCCTGCCTGTTACCAGCCGCCCCGTATGCCTTTGACATACCTTGGTAACTAGAGGTCATGCTTTTTAAATATTTTGAAAATTATATAACTTCATTCCTTTATAGTATGAAATTTCTGTGAATTTGAGCGATTCTTTCCTCTGCTAGGTCAAATTTGCAAAGCGTAACTTGTAGTTGACGTTTTAGGGAATTAAGAACATCATTTCCCTGGTATCTGCAATGAGTTAGGATACACAGGGCACTTTGTCTCATTTAGTTCTGACATCAGAACAAAAATGACTTCTCTCTGAATCCAGTAACAGCCAAGCTGTCTTCTCCTTTTGCATCAGATGCTGGGAAAATCCCTTGAAGCCCTCTCTCCACCCCCCGACGCAGGGTCCCACCTGTCTCAGGAACTGGCTCAAGTGCTAAATTCAAATGAGAGTTGTAGCTTAGCCTTAATTTGGTTTCACAAAACCCTTTGAAATGCCACTCATAGTTATTTGAAAAAGAGAGAAAGCAGATGAGCAGAGCCATTCCTATTTCCCTCCAATGTCATCTCCATGGAGCCATCTCGAAGTGGCCTGCTGTGCCCAGCCACAGCCGTGTGTCAGAAGTGGTGGGCCAGAGCCAGCTCTCCCCACAGGGCATTTGGCCTCTCCCGCCTGTGTTTTTTTTAACCAGATTAATTACCACAGTCAGGGAAAGCAGTTCTGTTCTCTTGGCAGTTTTGTTCAGCGGTGTCTGGGGAGTGGTTGAAAGAGGAGGTAGGTTATGCTGTGCTAAGGCTGAAGGGCAGCAAGGGCCAAGGGAGGGAGGAGGAGGCAGGGCAGAGCGGCCTGCGGCTTCCTGGGTGCTCTCCTCAGTGGGTGTCCACCTGGGATCCCCGGGACAGGAGGAGAGAGTGGCCCACAAACAGGTCCCTGCCCTTTGCTGAGAGGCTTCAGTCAGAGATGGAGAAGGCTCAGGTGATGCACAGAGCAGGAGAAACAAGATGGCGGGGAGGGACATGTACCACTGAGGTACCAAGGCCTCTGCAGTGATGGCCCTTGTCCACTCTGACCTACCTCTGCCCTGGGACAGGAAATTGACTCCCTATAAGCTTGTCTTCATCTTGGCCTGGCCCCCTTGGGTCCCTGATTAACTGCATCTGCGGTTCAGGTTGATTGTAGAGTGAAGGGTGGAGAGACAGCATGAGGACACGGGGCCTGGTCTGGCTGCTCACCCTCTGGGCTGGGGTGGCTAGGAACGTGGAAGTCAGCAGCAAAGCACGAGCTGTGGAGGCTGAGGAGAGAGGTTGCCTTGGCCCCCGCCCTTTCCCAGTCCCACTTTGTCTCCATCATGAAATGGAGAGATTTGCCATTGTCACCTGACAAGAGAAGAGGGTTTATAACAGGTTTGGAGACTCCTGAGCACGGATCTTCCTTTTCTAAGCCCAAAGCTCCCTCTACTTGCTGGATTGGGTTCTCCCTGGCCATGAGGGCAGCCCTGCCATGGAAGCGGCTCAGAACAAGACTGTAGTGACTGCCCACACCACCCCCCATGGCTGGGTGTGGGATGGGATGTCCCAGGCAGGACGAAGCCCTCAGCTGGGTGGTCTGAGGGATAAGGTTGCTGCAGCAACCTGACAGTGGGGCGGGTGGCTATGGGAATCAGATGAACCCCCAGAGTCTGTCTGGTGAAGGCAGAGCTCTGGAAAGGCCTCTGGTGGCTCCAGGGAGTGCCCCTGGCCTGCGGCCTCCCGTGGTGCTCAATTCCATCCTGAGTCTTCTCTTCTTGCCCTCTCCACAGGGTGCCCACACTGTAAGAAGGTCATTCCGCACTTTACTGCCACCGCCCATGTCTTCAAAGAGGACCGGAAGGTAAGAATGCCCCTCTTCATCTCTGTCCCTTCTCCAGCTTTGCCCTGCCACCCATTCCTCCCACTTGCCCCTCCCCACCCCCCAGTCTCCTTCCCTCAATTGGTACGGTTTCTGCAGAGACTGGGGATTCCTGGGGAGGCAGGATGTTTTCATAAGATCCAGCAGGCAGAGGTTTATGCTGCAACATCAGTGAAAGGGGATACACTGAACTGTGAACAGCAGTGGCTTGGAGGAGGGGCACAGCAGAAGGAGTCATCTCTTTATTTAGTGCCTGAACCTTTTTACAGTAGGATTGTAATCATGTATTACCAATATGTAATTAAAAATACAAATAAAAAAATCCAACAAAAGTCAGCTGGAAGAGGCTGTGGTGGAGGAGAGCAGCCTCACCCAGCAGAAGTGAAAGGCTCCTGTAGCTGCCGACTGATGAAGCATAAAATGAACAAGCTAGAGCTGCAGACTGGATTAGAGGGGCCAGGGTGGGTGCCAGGCACAGCCCAGGCAGCCCCAGCAGCCAGGGGCAGCCCTGGGCCACTGCTGGGAGACGGGGTGCATGGGCCAGGGGCAGGAACTTTGAACTTGGGGAGTACAATTTGGCTGCTGCTAAACTGTGTGACCTTGGATAAGTCACACTGATGCACCAGGGCTCTGTAAAGTTGGGGTGCTGGTCTAGATGACCATGGAGACCCTTCCCAGCCCTGGGACCAGTTGTAGGAGGTCCTAGAAACACGTGGTCATGTAGGGACGCTCACTTACTCACGCCCAGACCCCAAGTCACATGCAGTTCTGCTGCAGTACTTATTTCTTTAAAGTCTGGCTGACGTTTTCTCTGGCTGGGTCCAGGCAGGCTGGACGGAGCCAGTGCCAGCAGCAGGCTGAGCAGAGGGTCCGGGACGCCTAGAGCGCGCAAGAGAGGCTGCAAGAGCAGGGGTTCAGCCAGGGCGGGGAGGCATTAGGTGCAGAGGCACACGTGGGCAGAGATGAATTATTCAGGGCGAAGGCTCTTGTTTTCTGCTGGGCTAAAAGGCTTTGATTGTAGCCAAAAGGAGGTCAGGCCTGCAGGTACCCTCTGGGCCTGGCAGAGGCAGCGACACTGATGCCTGAGGTGGGGCAGAGATGGCACTGTGAGAACTGGACAGCATTCAAGTCGGAGGACACCACCTGGAGGGCAGGTTGCACGCATGGAGAGTGGGGACAAACCAGGGACACTCATACCCCCGGGACCCTTCCCTGGACTCAAGGAGTCCCGTCATCACCCACAAGCCCTGGCTGTGCCCTTGAGGCACCCCTGCTCGTCCAGGAAGGACTATGAGGGCCAGAAACCTTTTTGTCTGCCTACCACTTGGCCTGCATGGAGAGGGGAGGCAGGAAGGGTTTCCCCATCTCCATCTCCCTCACCGTCTGCACCCGCTCCTACCCCAGGCCCTGTGCAAACAACACCATGGTTGCTCTGGGAACTCCAGGGGCTGGAGCTGGTTGGTTTGGGGAGGTCTTATGCCGTGGTGCAAACAGTTAACATGCTCAGCTGCTAACTGAAAGGTTAGAGGTTCAGGTCCACCCAGAGGTGCCTTGGAAGAAAGCCCTGACGATCTACTTCTGAAAAATCAGCCATTGAAAACCCTACAGAGCACAGTTCTGCTCTGACACCCATGGGGTCACTGTAAGTTGGTGTTGACTCTATGGCAAGTGTCTTTTTATGCCCCCTGAGAGCTGCTCTGAGTAGCAGACGCTCCATGTAGCTCCCAACCCCTCCACCCAGCAGACTCGGTGCTCTGGGCAGACGGGAGGAGGGCTGAGGGGTGGCCTTCCTGCCCCACTGATCTCCCAGGTCTCTGCAGGCTCCGGGAGGTCTGTGAAGGATTCTGAGGGCACCCCTAGGCCACACGGAGCCTGGGATTCGTTTTCCAGCAGTGCTGGGGAGTGTGGTGTCAGGAGCACAGATATGGCTGAGTCACCAGGGGCCCAGGTGGCTGGGGAGCCCTGAAGGAGACAGCCCCATTTGGCATGGTACCTGTCCCCTACCAGCACCATGAGGAGGCAGCCCTTCCCTGCTGCACCAAAATCAAAACTAAACCACTTGCCATGGAATCGATTGCAACTCAGGACAAACCCATGTGTATCAGAGTAGAACTGTGCTCCATAGTGTTTTCAGTGGCTGAGCTTTGGGAAGTAGATCACCAGGCCTTTCTTCTGAGATGCCTCTGGGTGGATTCAAACCACCAACCTTTTAGTTAATAGCCAAGCACTTAGCCATTTGCAGCACCCAGGGATGGCCAGGGCCCCCCTGTGCCCTGACAACCCCCCTCTAGACACGGATATGCCTTTGATTGCTCGTCTTAACTTGGGCCAGCAATGTTACTGACCTTTTCCTGGGTTCCTTCTCTGTCCCTGTTATTCCCTCTATCCCTCCTTCCAACTTCCTTTATTCCAAGCCAGGGATCGCCCTCACTCGTTTTCAGGAGCATACTTCCTCACTCCTCTGTCCCTGGCTCTGGGGTTTCTGGAGGCAGCACACGGTCACAGCAGGGAAGTGGGGCCCTCTCTTTCCCTCCCTGACTCTGTGGCCTGGGGGACTAACGTGGCTGGGGCCCACTCTACACTCCAGGCTGGGTGCCACGATTGTTGGGTGCCATCCTACAACTGTCCTATCAGAGTCCCATCAGGTGCTTCTGGGAATTTGTGATTCCTGAGAGCTGGCTCTGCTGCTGGCTCCAGGGTGGGATTTGGGAACCGCTGGCCTGTCCAGCACTCTCCTTTTACACATGAAGGATCAAGCCCCAGAGAGAGGACGTGTCCTTGCCCAGGGACGCCCAGCGGGTCATTGGCAGCCAGAACTGGATCTGCCGACTCCCAGTTCTTCCTGACACCCCCCTGCTGCCACCTCTTAGCTGGAATTGTATTTTCTTACCACCCAGAAGACAGTCCCTGTTCCTTCCCCAATCAATATGCAGTTGGTTGTTCACTTCCATTTTCATAGCCAAAGTCAATATTAGCTCCGGCAGAGATTTATTTTACTGAATCAATAAAGCTGTGTGAGGCAGCTCATATTTCAGCTGGGGAGCCTCCACCCGCTCCCAGGAGCTTACTTGGCAACCTTGTCGGTTGACACGCTAGGTGGAGAAAGGGCTGCAGACTGTTAGTGTTGGAGTGGATGGTGTTCTTGAAGTGGTCATGAGGACAAGGACCCGTGGTGGGAGGCTGGGAGCACAGGCAGGGGCAGGTGGCAGCTGGGCTCCCAAGACAGGGCCTATCTCTCATGCAGGTGTTCTCAGCCCAGGGCAAGGCCAGTGGTACAGCTCTTGGCCAGATGACCTTGAAGGTCATCTCAGGAGTGGGGCCTTGATGCAGTGGAGACCCCTCTTCTGTGATTGGTGATTGGCCCACGTCTCTGCTCTAACTCTGGCCATGCTGCATCCTCCTGCTGCATTTATGGGATCATCTGCCCATCAGGATTGAAAGCTCCTTGAGGGCAGAGACCTCATTTGTCTTTGAATTCCCTACAGTCCTACAACCTTCCAGTGGCCCACTAGTCACTTCTGACTCATGGTGACCCATGTGTGTCAGAGTAGAAGTGTGCACCACAGGGTTTTCAGTGGATGATTTTTCAGAAGCAGATGGCCAGACCTTTCTTCCAGGGCACCTCTCAGTAGATTCAAACCACCAACCTTTCAGTCAGTAGCCAAGCTTAACTGTTTGCACCACCCAGGGACTCCTGTGACACCTGTTGTTGTTGGTTGCCACTGAGTCGATTCCCACTCATAGTGACCCCATGTGTGCAGAGCAGAGCTGCTGCATAGGGTTTTCAAGACTGTGATCTTTCAGAAGCAGATTGCCAGGCCTGTCTTCCGAGGCACCTCTGGGTGGATTCAAATTGCCGCTCTTTCAGCTAGTAGAGCACTTAACTATTTGCACTACCCAGGGACTTCTCATGACATCTTAAAAACCATAAATAAAACCCATTGCTGTCGAGTCGATTCCAACTCATAGTGACCCGATAGGACAGAGTAGAACTGCCCCGTAGCGTTTCCAAGGGCTGACTGGTGGATTCGAACTGCCGACCTTTTGGTTAGCAGCCAAGCTCTTAACCACTGAGCCACCAGGGCTCCTATGACATCGGGAATCTCTGTAAATGGTGACTAATATATTTGATATTAACTGAGAGCTCTTATTACATTGATACTTCAAAAGTATTGTGTCATTTTATCCTCACAACAGCTTAATCAGCTAGGTATTGTTAGTACACCTGTCTTCCAAAAACCAAAACCAAACCTGCTGCCATCGATTCGATTCCAACTCATAGCAACCCTATAAGACAGAGTAGAACTGCCCCATAGCGTTTCCAAGGGGTGACTGGTGGATTCCAACTGCCGACCTTTTGGTTAGCAGCCAAGCTCTTAACCACTGTGCCACCAGGGCTCCTCCCCTGTCTAACAGAGGAGGAAGTTGAATCTTAGGTGAAATGACTAGCCCAGAGTTACCCAGCTGGAAGAGGCCACAGTGAAAATCAAGGAGCAGGCATTGTCTGAGTGTGATTCCCCCACGAGCAGACCCAGCCCTGGGATTCCACTTCAGGTGGTGTACGCGTGAGGCCATCTCAGGAGGCACCGAGTGGATGGAGGAAGTGAGACCGGAACAGGAAGGAAGCCAAGTCAGGCACGTGTTAATGAGCAAGTTGGTGTGTGGGGAACTTCCACTCCAGGGATGCACCACAGAGTTGTTCCATTCAAAGATCAAGGAAGCCAGGGTGCTTGTCCCCAACTCCCATCCACCCCTGGGGCTGTAATGGCCAACTCCCTGCAGGCTGGGGGGAAACCTTCAGGCCAAGGGTAGCAGGTGCTGGTGGCAAGTGTTGGGCAGAGGGGACACGGGCAGGGCACCAACAGCATATGCTACAGGAATTTGTGCTAACTACCATAGAGCCAAGGAGCCCTGGTGGCACAGTGGTTAAAGCGCTCTGCTGCCAACCAGAAGATCAGTGGTTCAAAACCACCGGCTGCTGCACATGTAAAAAAGATGTTGCAGTCTGCTTCCATAAAGATTACAGACTTGGAAACCCTATGGGACGCTTCTACTCTGTCCTATAAGGGTGGCTATGAGTCCGAATCTACTCAGCAGAATCAGGTTTGCAATGGGTATCATAGAGCCAATCTAGAAGTTACAGGGTGCGCACGTTCTGGGCTGTGGGTTCAGCGTGCATGTTCAATGCAAATCTTGAGTGGGTGTAACGGAGGCTGGCATTTAGACAGGGTGAAAATGGGATAGATGAAGAGGTACATTGCTGCTTGTTTCCAAAGAGCCGAAGCCCGCTTCCTTCGGGAGGCAGAGGCAGCTTGTCTCCCGTTCTACAGCAGCTGAGGGTGGATCAGCCTTTGCAGCTAGAAGCAGCATTCTTGGTATGCGGCTGGCAGCTGGTTTGGGTGACTCAGAATAAGTACACATTTTTAATTTAGTAGATTTATAAAATCATACACTAGGTTTCCAACAGCTCCAGGGCAGTTGTATAAATTAATTCATTACTTAAAGTGGATGCTGGGAGAGCAGCAGCCTGGAGCAACGCTCATCAGACATTTTCACGGGGTAGCAGAGGCTGTGTGGAGGTGGGGGGGCACCAACCTGATCTCCCCTGGGCCGGGCCCCATCATGCCTTACCCCACCGCACCTGCCCTACTGTGACGGCCCCGAGAAATGGAGCCCTGTGGACGGCCTGCTGCACGTGTCTAACTAATTCAGAAAGCGCTTTAGAGGCTGAGCCAGGGGGTCTCGGGAGCCTGTAGGGGCCAGCCTGCCGGCCTGAGTGAACTGGGCTCAGGGCCGATGCGGTGAAAGGCATGAAGGAGACAGCTGTCCTCTACTGCAGCCAGTTGTTGCCTGTGGGAATGCGGGATGAGTGCCACCATCTCTTCTTCTGACTTTTAAAGAGAAGCTAGAAAGCCGAACTTCTACTTGAAATCTTCTGGCTTTTTTTTTTTTCCTATGTTGGCAGCTAATTAAAATTTATTTTAAAAAAAAATGCTATGTGGTTCAAATAGAACAGGCGTGAGAGCCAGCTATGGATTGTGCGTGGCCGGTTTGCAGACTCTGCTCTAAAAAGTCTTGCTTTATAGGACATTATATAATGAGGGGTAGGAGGAGGTGTGAGGGTGGGGTGAAGATGAGCAAGCGGGGCTCACTTGCAGCCTGGGTTGGGGAGGGCCATACCTGGTTCTCAGTCCTACAGTGAGAACAATAACCCTGCTTGCTCACCTGCTCACCTGGGGCACAAGGTGAGTATCTTAGTCTCCTAGGTGGCTTTAACCCTTTGGTAACCCAGTTCTTTGCTGCTTTGAATTTTTGGTTGATACCATGTATTGTCATTAACGGAAGCTGGCTGAATCATTGAGTGTGTCTGAATTTTTGGTAGGTTTTGTGAATTTTTTTGCTTACCCCCTCCCACAAGCCTGCCGTACGTGTTTAGCGGTACACATGAAGTACCACTAATTATACCCCAGAGTCCCCACTGGGGTCTATTGGTACATATGTGTAACAAGTAAAAATTTTCCAAATTTCTGGTTTTCCTACCAAAAATTCAGACACCTCATATAACACCCTGTAAAAACAGTAACTTGCAGCACACGCTCATTTGTTGGGTTTGAAACAATCATAAAGGCTCCTGCCTTGTGGCAGCACACAGCATCAATAATACAGCAGCTTCCCAGTAAACCCCAGAGGCTGAAAAGGTTCATGGTCGCTGTGTGGACCACTGGACATGAAATTTATTTTCTCACGGTCTGAATTCAGGGCACCAGCTTTGTGGGAAGGCACTCTCTTTCTGATAGCTCTGGGGAATATCCTTAGATACTTGTCTCAGGTTCTGTAGCCCCTGCCTCGGTTCCTTGGCGATCTTCATGTGGCATCTCTCTTCCCCATTCTGGCATCTCTCTTCCCCATTCGGGTGTGCATATCTGTGCTGCTCCTTAGAACTCAGACATGATTAAGTTTAGGACACACCCTGCACTGATATGGCCTCGTTAACATAACAAAGAAACCCCTGTTCCCAAACATTCACAGGTGTGGGGGTTAGGATTCCATCAATCCCTGACAGTCAGTGACTAGCAAGCATTGTTTTGTGGCCTGCAGGGCTCTCCTGCCTGGGAAGGCGGCCGGCCGCTGCTCACATATGAATAAGGAGGACCCAGACACCTGTGTGCATCGTGGTTATTCAGCAGTCTGACATTTCAAACCATAGTGGCACTTCAGTGTGGGTTCCTTACCGGGCTTTGGCCCTCAGGTGCTCGCCCCCTCTCTCAGGTCTTGGTAGGTGATGTTGCTTCCGTTTGGGATTTCCTTTCCTTGGGCCTTCACGTGGCCAGCTGCTGCCTCCTCATCATTCAGGTCTGGATCAAATGCTTTCTCCTCAGAGAGGCCTCCCTGGCCACCCTGGCTGAAGCAGCCCGCTCTGGGTGTTGCCTTATTGAATCTCCCACTTTGAGTGTCTTCAGAGCATTCATGAGGCTCAAAAATGATCTCGTGTGTTTGTTGATGTGTCTGTTAACCGCCTTTCTGCAGTAAGAATGTCAGTTGCTTGATGACTGGTCTTTATCAAGTTCATTGTTGTGCCTCTAACATCTAGGCACATAGTAGGGCTTTAGTAAATGTTACTGATGAGAGGACTTCCCTCAGAATCTGTCCTCCCAGTGTGTGGGAGTTGGTAGATGGGCTAGAACAGGCCAACAGCCAGTTTGGGAACCTCCTTCTGACAGAGAACTGAGATTGCTTCAGTCACGCTCTACTTCTTCTAGTGTTGGGAATGTGTCTCCTGCCTGGAATGTTCTCTTACTCCTTCCGACCTTGGCTTAGGTGGCAAATCCTGCAGAGAGCCTTTGCTCCCTCCACTCTCCTGGGTTCTCTTTGCTCCCATACCAGCTCCATCATACCTTATATCACACCATGTTGGAATTGCCTGTTCATCCAACTCATTGACTAGATGCTGAGCTCTTAGCAACTTATTTGTTGTTGGGTACCATCGAGTCAATTTTTAACTCATAGTGACCCTGTGTGACAGAGTAGAATTGCCCCAGAGGGGTTTTTTTTTTTTTTTTTTTTTTTTTGGCTGTAATATTTATGGAAGCAGATCACCAGGTCTTTTTCCTGAGGATCCACTGGGTAGGTTTGAACCACCAATCTTTCGGTTAGCAGCCGAGTGCTTAACCTTTGCACCATCAGGGCTCCTTAGCCCTTTGATATGGGCTGGTGAAAAATCAGTTGCTAGGGTCACTATGAGTCAGAATCAACTCTATGGCAATGATTTTGGGTTTTTTTTTTTGGTTTTTTTTTTGTCAAGTTCATTTCGACTCAGGGCAACCCTGTGTTTGTCAGAGTAGAACTTAGCACCATAGGATTTTCAATGGCTAATTTTTCAGAAGTAGATTGCCAGACCTTTCTTCCATGGCACCTGTTGGGTGAACTCGAACCTCAATCTTTCAGTTAGCAGCTGAGCACATAAACTGTTTACACCACCCAGGGAGGGACTCCTACACAGGCTGGTGGAAAAAAAAAAACCAAACCTGTTGCTATCAAATCAATTGTGCCTCATAGCGACCCTATAGGACAGAGTAGAACTGCCCCCGTGGGGTTTCTAAGGAGCCGCTGGTGAATTCCAACTGCCAACCTTTTGGTTAGCAGCCAAGCTCTTAACCACTGCACCATCAGGGCTCCATACAGGCTGGTAGGAGTGATTATAGTCGCAGCTAGCATTTACTGACCACTAACCGCCTGCCAGATCCTGTGCTAATTTGCTTCACCTGAATTCTCTTACTCAGTCTTCATAATATCCCAATAGCCTAGTGTCTTAGTTTTGTGGTGCTACTGTAACAAAAATACCACAAGTGGATGGCTTTAACAAACAGAAATTTATTCTCTCACAGTCTAGGAGGCTAGAAGTCCGAATTCAGGGCACCAGCTCCAGGGGAAGTCTTTCTCTTGTCAGCTCTGGGGAAAGGTCCTTGTCATCAGTCTTCCTGTGGTTTAGGAGCTTCTCAGTGCAAGGACCCCTGGTCCAAAGACACCACTCCTGGCTCTTCTTGCTTGGCTTTAATGAGGTCCCTCTCCTCTCTGCTCGCTTCTCTCTTTTATATCTCAAAAGATACAACCTAATCCTGTAGATCGAGTCCTGCCTCATTAGCATAACAGCCTCTAATCCTGCCTCATTAACGTCGTAGAGATTAGGATTTACAACACATGGGATAATCACATCAGATCACAGAATGGATAACCACACAATACTGGGAATCATGGCCTAGCCAAGTTGATGTACATTTTTAGGGGCACCATTCAATCCATAACACCTAGCTGTTATTGTTATTTCCATTTTACAGATGTGGAAATTGAGACACCAAGAATCTAGGTAATTTTCCTTAGGTTTTAATATGTGACCAAGCCCTGATTTGAACTTGGAGAACTTGACTTCAAAGCTCTTGTTCTTAACCTTGGTATTACACTGCGTTCTCTAGCAGATGCTCAGGGAATATTTGTTGATAAATGAATGCATCCACAGGGCCTCACAGAAAGCATCATTACAAATGCTTTCAAGCCATCATTTCCTTTATGGTCATTATACTCTTGATTTTAAAGGGTAGTCTGATGGCACTATAAGCCAAATTCCCTAACCTTACCTGTTTGCCTTAGAAAACGACAACAGGTGCCTTCAACCTTAAGGGAGCTTTGCGCTGGGCATGCTTTGGTGAAGTCATTCCTGCTGTTGGGGAGAAGATCAAAGAAAGCCCACATCCTGGGAATGCTGGGCCAGAGCACAGTCTGTGTGCAGAGGGGCTCTTGGCATCCAGGCCTCAGCACAGAGACCCCCTGTGCTGACCCCCTCTTTCTTCTGCCCCGTAGATTACCTGTGCTGCCGTTGACTGCGTCAAAGACAAAAACCAGGACCTGTGTCAGCAGGAGGCCGTCAAGGCCTACCCTACTTTCCACCACTACCACTACGGAAAGTTTGTAGGGAAGTATGACGGCGATCGGACGGTGAGCTGGGGAGGCGTCTGCCCCGAGCTGTTCGGGCCGCCTGGCAGGGAAGCAGCCGCTGAGGAGGGGCAGCACAGGGGGCTGGCCCGTCAGCTGTGAAACCAGAGCTGGGAGGACACAGGCTCTGGCCTGGCTGAGCCTTCACATGGGAGGAGAGCCTCAGGGGTTCTCACGTGGGTTCTTAGGTGCGGCAGAGTTTCCTTGCCTGCTTCTCGGGCTGGCCTGGGAATGGTGGGACGGCAGCATAGCCAGGCAGGGTTTCTGGCTGCGTCCTGGGCATCACCTCATCGGCACTCTGCCCCCTCTGGTTATGGCCCCTGGAGTCTGTCCAGAGGGGCCCCCGTGGAGAGGGACAGGGGAGAGGAGAGGAGGTCCGTGTCCCTGTCTGAGGCTAAAGTTCCCTTTTCTTTTGCTCCTCTCTCCTTTTCGCCTCAGGAATTGGGATTTACCAATTTTATTCGAACCCTCCGAGAGGAAGACCACGAGAGGCTGGCGAAAAAGAAGGAAGAGTTGTAATTTCTGCCTCAGAGAAAGCTTTTCCATTACACTGTGAATGATACCTGTTTTGTTCTTTCTGAATTTACACGTGTTCTGAAGACAAAGTTTTTTATAGCCGCTTATGGCCATTTTGTACAATTTTGAAATAAAATTAAACCAGTTGTTTGGCCATGTGGGTTTTTTTTTTTTTTTTTTTTTTTTTTCCCTCCTGAAGACCATACTAACCCTCCCTGTGGCCTAACAGGTGGGTGCTCGTGGTCTTCCTGAGTCCTCGCCCTCTCCAGGCAGGGACGGCACTGCGCCAGCATGGCTGAGGGAGTGAGGGTGGCAGGTGAGGAGGGTCGTGGGTGCCCTCCCCTCGTCAGTCATTTGAAAGCAGGACAGGAAAACGGGCCCACAGAATATTCTGTTGGTAGGTGAAATGTGACCGGTTATTGAGAGGAAAAACAGTAGGATGACCAGGAAAAACGGGACGCCGACGCAAATGTAGCCAAACGTTCGCTTTCGCCCCATCGTCAGGATTCCAGTTTTGGTGTGTTTTCCTGGAATGCATTACCTGTTTCCGTCTCAGACTTGCTATTTCTGTCATCTCTCCTCCTCCTCTCCACCTCCTGCCTCCTTCTCTCTGTCTTGCTCTTCTGAGCTTGCTCACTCTCCCTTTAAGGAAAATGAAGTCACCACACACATCAGGGTGAGCACGGTGCTCAAGATCAATGGGAGACTGAGGGTGGGGTGGGGCAGGGGGCCGGGGTGATGGTGTGGGGGACACGGATGTCGTGTTCTTGGTGTGCCAATGTTAGGTCTGTTAATCAGCTCCTACCACCACCACCGTAATCTCCAAACCTTCCCTCACGTTCTTCAGTAACGGATGGCTGCCTCTCACAGGCCCCGCTCACCGGTGGCTCCTCACTCTGCCTTCTGCTCGTGTTACATCTCTTCCCTGGTTGGTCTTTTCCACTGGTCTTCCCCATTCCGCATCCCCACGTGACTCACAACTGCCCTGTGGCCCAGCAGGGCGGCCGGAGCCAGAGCTGCACCTCTGAGGTCCTGTGGCTCTTTTGCCTACGTAGTAAGGAGAGATCCTCAGGGTCGGGTTCCTAGACTAACACAGGGTTCCTAGACTAACACAAAGCGGGGATTGCCTGAGCTATGGTGCTTGGGAGTGCTATTTGTGGCCCTGTTGGGAAGATGGCCCTCTGGAATAACCGTTGCTTTCCTGGACCTGGCCCCCTGCCTCTTAGCCTGGGTCCTTCCTGCTGCTGGATCCACTCAGAGGAGGCTGAGAGCCGCAGCCAGCCTCAGAGTTCCTCAAGGCTGTGTTGACCTTGGTCTCAATTCCTGTAGCTGTATCATAAGTCTTGAACTGGATAGACTGATTCTTCCTATTTTGTTTTGCCTTTTTAAAATTATTTTTAGCTATTCTAGTTCCTTTGCCTTTCCATATAAATTTTAGAATAAAAAAAATTTTAGAATAATCTGTATCTACAAAAAACCTTGCTGGGATTTTGATAAGAAGTGCATTAAACCTGTATGTTGAAACTTTCGAACGGCTCAGAAAAAATAGATAGGCATATGCCAACACAGAGAGAGAGAAAGCAAATATGGCAAAATGTAAACAACTGGTGAATCCGGGTAAAGGGTATATACAACTTATTGTAAGTTTGAAATTACATCGAAATATAAATGGAAGAAAAGAACACACCATGAATAAATACATAAAGTTAGCAACCCAGTTTAGCAGAGAGATGGCTTGTGTTTAATTTTCTCAGTGGATCCCAGCATCCTGCCTGGCCAGGCCCAGAATTCCCACGTGCCCCTGTGGGCTTGGGGATGCAGGTTGTCTGAGAGTCTGGTGGAGGAGCTTGCCAGAAAACATCAAAGCAATGAGATCACAGGCAGACCTGGGGGACCCACAGTACTTGTGGGAATAAAGTGGAGCTCGCTCAGCATGAAAGACAAAGGGTGCCCAGTCAGGCTAAGGAAGGGCCACAGCTGCAAGGTGTGGTGTGGACCAGCAGGGGCAGCAACGAGCTGCAGGACGGGGTGTGAATCTGGATCCCTTCTTCCTGGCAGCGCCAGGGATAAGGTGAACCCTCCTCAGACACCCTGGCGCATGCTGTGGAAGAGAGGAGGGAAGAGGGGAAACTTGGGAAGACTGGGCATCTACCTGAAGAGTCATTCCAGAGCTACCTAAAAAGAACTTTCGATTACTGGATCAGAAACGATGACCATTTCTACTACATCAGTTAATAGGGGGAAAAACAACACATTTTTCTCTGCCCAAATAGGTGCAGTATAAATATGCAACTCCTCTATGCCGAATAAAACATGTCCAGACCTGAACACGAAATTCCATATGAGACCTTGCCAGCACCAAGGAGAGACCATGAACCCTTCATTCCGGATGTTGTATCTCAGTAAATCTAGTTTGAAATTGTAGGCTCAGTGTCAAGAAAAACTGCCAAAACTTTTTCACACTTCTCATTGGAAAGACCAATCCTTGGCAATTAATTTTCATTGCATTTTTTCCTTTGCTGGTATTCAGGATAATACATGCGTTATAAGAAACTTTGAAAATCACAGAGAAGCATGCAAAAGAAAATTTAAATCACTCATAATCCTAAACAAAACAAAACCAGTTGCTGTCACATTGATTCCAACTCATGGAGATCCTATAGGGCAGGGTAGAACTGCCCCATAGGGTTTCCAACAAGCAGCTGGTGGATTCGAACTGCTGACCTTTTGGTTAGCAGCCAAGCTCTAAAGCACAGCACCATCAGGGCTCCCCTAATCCTGCTACCCATCATTAATGGTTGCATATGTTAGTACGTAGTCTGCCTTGTTTTTGGCACATGACACAAAAATGAAGTCATGATTTTGTAAGCGTTTGAAAATTTTACAAAATACGTTGAACATTTTCTTGTATTATTAGATAGTCTTCCTCCATGTAATTTTAAAAGACGTAGCAGGAATTCTCAGCTTTGGCACTATTGACATTTTAGGTCATATAATTATTTGTTATAGGGGGCTATCCTGTATATTGTAGGATGTTCCACAGCATCCCCAGCCTCTGCCTACTAAGCCAGGAACACCCCTTACTCCCCCCGTTGTGACAATCAAAAATGTCTCTAAACTTTGCCAAATGTCAGGGGATAAAATCAGCCCCGATGAGAACCACTGCTGTATAGTCTTTCATTCTATGTAAATACCACTATTTACTTACAAGTATGTATTATTAGATGTATATGTTATTCAGAGCTATTTCCTACCATAAATATGCTGGGATGGACATCTCTGGCTGTCTTATTTTACACATTTTCAGAAGTGGTTTTCTGGGTCAAAGGATATGCTTATTTTTAAGGCCTTTGATACATATTGTCAATTTTTCTTCAAAAATGTATCTGTTTTGTACTCTTACCAAGATTATATGAAATTACCTGTTTTTTCAAATTCTTGCTAGCTCCAGGAATTACAATTTTTAAAAGTCTTTGCAAAGATGATTTCTGATATGACTATACACCCAAAGCCACTGCTGTCAAGTCAATTCAAACTTATAGTGACCCTATAGGGCAGAGTAGAACTGCCCCATAGGGTTTTCAAGACTGTAATCTTTTTGGAAGCATACTGCCATATCTTTCCCCCATGGATATAATTGTAAGACACAATTACTTCAGTTACGTTTTATCCTAAAAACTCGTCTTTGCTTTAGCCTGCCAGGATGCTTGAGATTCTGTTTCTGCCTCTGACGTGTTTTTTATCTTTACATTCACATCTCTAGCAAGTTTGATAAGAATGAAAACATTGAAAAGATAGGAACCTAGACTCCTGTGGCAAGCTAATAGAAATTTCCTGCCAATCCATTAGTTCAGCATCCCAAGGCTTGGCATTCAGCAAGTTGTTGACCCACTTAATTGCACCAGCTTCCAGCTCATATTTCTCCAGCCTTTCCTTAAGGATATGATGAAAACATTGTCAAAGGTTTTGATGACCATCCGTGTTCATTGCAGCGTTATTCACAATAGCCAAAAGGTGGAAACAACTCAAATGTCCATCAATGAATGGATAAACAAAATGTGGTATAGCCATACAATGGAATATCATTCAGCCATAAAGAGAAATGAAGTCCTGATACAGGCTACAACATGGATGGGCCTTGAAAACATCGTGCTGAGTGAAATAAGTCAAACACGAAAGGATAAATAGTGTATGATCCCACTTATATGAAATATCAAGAATAGGCAAATGCATAGAGACAGAAAGTAGCTTAGTGGTTCCTAGGGGCTGAGGGGAGTGGGCAATGGGGAGCTATTGCTTAAGAGGTACTCTTTAATAACAGAAACTGAGTTTGTGTTCAGTGATGAAAAGCTTTTAGAAATGGTAATGGTAATGGTTGCCTAATATGGTGAATGTAATTAATATCACTAAATTATATCCTTAAAATAGTTAAAATGGCAAAATCTCCTCTATATAATTACCACAATAAAATTTAAAAATATATGTATCTTAAAAATCCTTTTTTGAAGTCTGGATATACTATGTCTACCACATTTCTTTGATGAATCAATAATCCTATGAAAGAATAATAATACTTTACCTGTACACAGCACTTTGCAGTTTGGAAGCAATTTTAACTCCATTTCATTTAATCCTCACACAATTCCATGGTGTTGCGAGGAGGCGTCTGAGGCTCAGGGAGGTTGGGTAACTCATCCAAGGTCACAAAAGTGGCAGGTCCCTGATACAAACACCAGTCCTCTGACTCATTCAGGGTTCCTTCCTCTTTCCCATGGCCAACAAGACTTTTAATTGTGATATTTCCTCCTAATGATGATTGTTTCCTTTACAAGCCCCTAGTAATCATTACTTTGATGATGCCCATTCAATAAAGTCTTCCCTGTCCTTGACTGTGATTTAGCCATTTCTCACATTCCTCAGGACATTGGAGTGAGATTTGTCTGGACCAAAAGACTTGAAAATAACTCTTCACTAATGTCGAATTTTTAAAAATTTACTTTTACATATATTAATATAGGAAAAAAAGGAAAAAAATATATATGTAGGTATTAATTTGGTATATATGTTTATTACATACGTATATGTATGTACATATGCACATGTATGTCAATATGGTATACGTGTATATGCATGTATGATGTATATGCCTGAATAATACCCACTATTCGTCTGAAAATGTCATACTGTGGTGGTTTGCATGTTGTGGTGGTGCTGGAGGTTATACCACTGGTATTTGAAATACCAACAGGGTCACCCACGGTGGACAGGTTTCAGTGGAGCTTCCAAACTAAGGCAAACTAGGAGGAAGGACCTGGCAATGTACATCTGGAAAAAATTAGCCTGTGAAAACATTATGAGTAGAAGCTGAGCATTGCCTGACATAGTGCCAGAAGATGAGACCCTCAGATTGGAAGACACTCAAAATACAACTGGCGAAGAGCTGCCTCCTCAAAGTAGAGTGGACCTTAATAACGTGGAAGGCATAAAGCTTTTGGGACCTTCATTTGCTGATGTGGCATGACTCAAAATGAGAAGAAACAGCTGCAAACATCCGTTAGTAATCAGAACATGGAATGTATGAAATATGAATCAAGGAAAATTGGAGGTTGTCAAAAACGAAATGAAACACTTGAAGATCATTATCCTAGGCATGAGTGAGCTGAAATTGACACTTATTGGCCATTTTGAATCAAACAATTTTATGATCTACTATGACAAATTGAAGAGGAGTGGTATCGCATTCATTGTCAAAAAGAACATTCCAAGACCTATCCTGAAGTACAGCACTGTCAGTGATAGGATAATATCCATAGGTCTATAAGGAAAGCCAGTTAATGCAACTACATATTATTCCAATTTACACACCAACCACTAAGACCGAAGATGAAGAAATTGAAGATTTTTACCAACTTCTGCAGTCTGAAATTGATCAAACATGCAATCAAGATGCATTGATAATTATTGGTGATTGGAATGCAGAAGTTGGAAACAAAGAAGGATCGGTAGTTAGAAAATATAGCCTTAGTGATAGAAATGATACCGGAGATTGCATGATAGAATTTTGTAAGACCAATGATTTATTCATTGGAAATACCTTTTTTCAACAAAGTAAACAGCAACTATCCACGTGGACCTAGCTGGATGGAATTCGCAGGAATCATATTGACTACATCTGTGGGAAGAGACAATGGAGAAGCTCAATATCATCAGTCAGAACAAGGCCAGGGGCCCACTGCAGAACAGACCATCAATTGCTCCTAGGCAAGTTCAAGTTGAAGCTGAAGAAAATTAGAACAAGTCCACGAGAGCCAAAGTACGACCTGGAGTATGTTATCCCACCTGAATTTAGAAACCATCTCAAGAACAGATTTGACACATTGAACACTAATGACTGAAGACCAGATGAGTTGTAGGATACCGTCAAGGACATCATACATGAATAAAGCAGAAGGTCATTAAGAAGACAGGAAAGAAAGAAAAGAGCAAAATGGATGTCAGAAGAGACTGAAACTTGCTCTTTTACATAGAGTAGCTAAAGCGAAAGGAATAAACGATGAAGTAAAAAAGCTGAACAGAAGATTTCAAAGGGCGGCTCAAGAAGACAAAGTATTATAATGATATGTGCAAAGACCTGGAGATAGCAAACCAAAAGGGAAGAACACTCTTGGCATTTCTCAAGCTCAAAGAACTGAAGAAAAAATTCATCTCCTGAGTTGTAATATTGAAGGGTTCTGTGAGCAAAATATTGAACATCAAAGGAACCATCAAAAGAAGATGGAAGGAATTCACAGAGTCACTGTACCGAAAACAATGGGTTGAAGCTCACTATTTTAGGAAGTAGCATATGATCAAGAACTGATGGTACTGAAGGAAGATGTCCAAGCTGCACTGAAGACAATGGCAAAAAACAAGCCTCCAGGAATTGACAGAAGACCAACTGAGATGTTTCAACAAACAGATGCAATGCTGGAAGTGCTCACTTGTCTATGCCAAGAAATTTGGAAGACAGCTACCTGGCCAACCAACTGGAAAAGAGCCATATTCATGTGCATTCCAAAGAAATGCGATCCAACAGAATGCGGAAATTATCCAACCATATCAAAAATATCACACACAAGTAAAATTTTGCTGAAGATCATTCAAAAGCAGTTGCAGCAGTACATCGACAGGGAACTGCCAGAAATTCAAGCCGGATTCAGAAGAGGACGTGGAACAAGGGATATCATTGCTGATGTCAGATGGATCTTGGCTGAAAGTAGAGAATACCAGAAAGAGGTTTACCTGTGTTTTATTGACTATGCAAAGGCATTTGACTGTGTGGATCATAACAAATTATGGATAACATTTCAAAGAATGGGAATTTCAGAACACTTAATTGTGCTCATAAGGAACCTGTCCATAGACCAAGAGGCAGTCGTTCCAACAGAACAAAGGGATACTGCATGGTTTAAAATCAGGGAAGGCGTTCATCAGGGTTGTAGCATTTCACCATACTTACTCAATCTGTATGCTAAGCAAATCATCTGAGAAACTGGACTATATGAAGAAGAACACAGCATTAGGATTGGAGGAAGACTTATTAACAACCTGCCATATGCAGAATAATACAACCTTGCTGGCTGAAAGCGAAGAGGACTTGAAGCACTTACTGATGAAGACCAAAGACTGCAGCCTTCACATGGATTACACCTCAATGTAAAGAAAACAAAAATCCTCACAACCTGACCAATAAGCAACATCACAATAAACAGAGAAAAGAATGAAGTTGTCAAGGATTTCATTTTACTTGGATACAAAATCAACACCCATGGAAGCAGCAGTCAAGAAATGCAAAAGCCCTCTTTAAAGTGTTAAAAAGCAAAGATGTCACCTTGAAGACTAAGATGCATCTGACCCAAGACATGGTGTTTTCAGTCACCTCATATGCTTGCAAAAGCTGGACAATGAATAGGGAACAATGAAGAAGAATCGATGCTTTAAATTATGATGTTGGCAAAGAATGTTGAATATACCATGAACTTCCAGAAGAATGAATCAATCTGTCTTGGAAGAAGTACAGCCAGAATGCTCCTTAGAAGCAAGGATGGTGAGACTTTGTCTCACTTACTCGGACATGTTATCAGTCCCTGGAGAAGGACATCATGCTTGGTATAGTAGAATGTCAGTGAAAAAGAGGAAGACCCTTGACGAGATGGGTTGACACAGTGGCTGAAACAATGAGTTCAAACATAGCAACTCTTTGAGGATGGTGCAGGACCAGGCACCATTTCATACTGTTGTACATAAGGTCACTATGAGTCAAAACCAACTCGACGGCACCTAACAACAACAACAATGAACGATACGTACAGAGAGAGAGAGAGACTGTGTCACTTTATTGTTCTCCAGTTCCATACCTCACAAATAACTACCGTCAGGTTTGATGTGTATTCTTCCAACACTTTTTGCTTGGTTTACAAAAAAATATGTAGTATGCTTGTGTGTGTGTGTAAGACAGAGAATGTGGGTACATGTATATATGTGTGTGTGTGCATATACATAGATACATGGATTCAGAGAACACTTCCAATCCAAGATCATATATACATTTATTTGTGTTTTTCCTGGTACTTTTACATACATCACAAATTTATTTTGATTTAAGAAATGAATAATCCGGCTTTTTTTTCTTTTCATTCAGTGTAGCTAGCTGCTTGCGCCAACACCATCTTGAATGATTTCTCTTTTCTTCACTGTCAGGCCGTTTTTTACCACCTAGTAAATTTCAAAATGTGTTTGAATCCTGTACTTTACATTCTGTTCCACTGATCTGCCTATTCTCATTTTAATTAGCTTTTTATTTTATTTTTAGAATTTCCTGCCTGTTTTTGCATATTTTTTCAGGTAAACTTTCTATCTTGGGTTTAAGTTCCTTCTAACCGATGATCATTCTCCTTGACAGCGTGAACAGAAATAAAAGTTGTGGAGTTTCACTGTCTCTTCACATCCATCAGTGTTACGTAGTTGGCTCCAAGCGATGAGCCCATATCACCTCCTTTGAACCTGACTGCCTTGACTCTGGACTTAATTAAAGCCGCCCTTGTTGCTGTCCTTGGCTTTTTGTTGCAAACCCGGGCTTTCCAGGAACTCTTCTGTGAGGTCTCTTATCTGAGCCCTCCTTGTTCCGTGTGCTTTATGATGTTTATGTTTATAAGTTTCTCTCCCAGTGCAACCCCACTGGATTTTTTTGTATGTCCTACTTTTCTGTTTCACTGAGATCAATTCCAATTGCAAAGTCAGAAAATGCATTTTTGAGAACTTCCTCATCTTCACAGGCCACAACTTCTACTCAGACTTCAGCTTACAGGGCATACTCTCTATGAGAGTCATCTTCACAGCCTGCACTGAGAGTAATGCCCATACCCCCAGATCCCAGATGCCCTCCTGGCTCAAACCCTAATCCCTTACAAAGAGGAAGAGGAAGGAAGAGACGCCACTAGCATCTTGTTATTGGAAACTGGACACCCCAGGGCCTGAGTTCCCTGCAATTATAGTATTTTCTGCTACTTTACTCTCTGGAAAAGGAAAAAGTCAACATCCTCTCCCACCTTTTCCCAGGTGTAATGGTTCTCAATCCTGGCTGCATGTTTAAATCACCTGGGGAGCTCTAAAAAATATCAGGGACAGGGTCTAGTTATGGATTGAATCGTGTCCCCCCAAAATTTGTGTATCAGCTTGGCTAGGCCATGATCTCCAGTATTGTGTGATTGTCCACTATTTTGTCATCTGATATGACTTTCCCATGTGCTGTAAATCCTGCCTCTATGATGTTAATAAGGTGGGATTAGTGGCAATTATGTTAATGAGGCAGGACTCAAACTACAAGATTAGATTGTATTTTAAGTCAATCTCCTTTGAGATATAAAGGAGAGAAGCGAACAGAGAGACCGGGACCTCACACTGCCAAGAAAGTGGTGCCAGGAGAATAGCGTGTCCTTTGGACCCGGGGTCCCTGCACTGAGAAACTCCTAGGCTAGGGGACGATTGAGAACAAGGACCTTCCTCCAGAGTCATTAGAGACAGAAAGCCTTCCCCTGGAGATGACACCCTGACTTTGGACTCCAAGCCTACTAGACGGTGAGAAAATAAATTTCTCTTTGTTAAAGCCAACCACTTGTGGTATTTCTGTTATAGCAGCACTAAATAACTAAGACAGGGTCCCAACCAATAAAATTCAACCAGAATCTCTGGGAATGGGGCCCTGACATTGATATGTCTCAAAAGATCCCCAGGTTGTTTCAACGTGCAACTGGAGTTGAGAACCAGTGGGTTGAGAGTTACAGGCTTCACAGTATACAATGCTGATCTTTTATATATATGCGAGCAAAGCTGGAAAAACTTGGAAAAATCAAGGGAAATATTATTCTCTACAGCACTGGAAATTTTTCATGATGAATTTTAAGTAATTAACTTGTTGATGATCTATTTGCATTCGTGGTTCAGTGGTAGAATTCTCAGCTTCCATGCGGGAGACTCGGATTTGATTCCTGGCCAATGCACCTCATGTACAACCAGCACTAGCTGTCTGTCAGTGGGGGCTTGTGTGTTGCTATGATGCAGAACAGCTTTTAGCGGCCCTTCCAGACCAAGATGGACTAGGAAGAAAGACCTGGCACTCTACTTCCAAAAATCAGCCAGTGAAAACCTTATGAATTACAACAGTCCTATCCACAGTCAGTAATAGGGATGGCATAGGACCAAGTAGCGTTTTGTTCCTTGTGCATGGGGTTGCCATGGGTCGGGGACCAACTCCACAGCGGCTAACAACAACATAATTTATTGCTACTTTTTGGTGTCCTGAAAATTGTTTCTAAAAAACATACAGTAGTAAGCTGTTTATGTCAATCTGTCCACATTATCGGTGTAATAGGGGATCCATGCAGCTACAAAATATCTTGGCGCTAAGACTCACAGGCAGCAGAGTAAGTGATGGTAGCATCGTCTCTGGTTGTCCACACCACAGAGTGAGCAGCACGTGCAGAACGTCACATTTCATGTGCTACCACATCATTGGGTGTTCCACCTGGCATCCGGGCTGGGAGTCCACTAGGCAAACCTCTCCTCTAACAGGATGTTAAACCTTAGCAGGACCCAGGCTTTGATTCCTGTCATCTCCTAATGGCCTTCGATCCTTCCACTTTTTGCAGTGTGGAAAGAAATTGGTCTGGCTTTCAAAATTCTTCAAATCAAGACATATGTGAATATGTGCAAGCGTAGAGGGGCTTATCTGAATGCAAGCAGATATTTCATTCTCAGAAGTCTTTGACATATCAAAAGATAAAAGAGGTGTCTGAAGAAGTAAATGACTCAGAATAGATTTGAGTAAACCAAGCTCTGTGCGGCAAAAACGTTATTCACTTTCTTTTCTTTTCTCCTCAGCTCCTCTATCAGTCAGGGTTCTTGCTTGCAAACAGCAGAAACTGACCCTGGTTATCTTAAACAGAAAAGGAATTTATTGAAAAGATATTGGCAGCTCAGTAAATCAACAGACACCAAAGAATCAGGTTTGGAAAATAATTAGAGACCAAGGAAGTTAGGGAGTACCAGGAGCAGAAAGCACAAAAACCATCTTTTAGAAGCATCCATCTGGCCAGATGCCCCCATTGCCTGGTTGCTGCTACAGCTGCTGCTGTCACTTTCGACCCTACAGCTGCTGTTAAAAAGCGTTATCCTCCCTTTAGCATTGCATTATCTGCCCCACTGTCCCACGTCTGAGGCAGAAAGTCTGATTGGCCAAGCACTGGTCATGGGCCTGCCACCCGGTGGCAGGGATAAGGAGGATCTCCCCATTTTGGCTTCTATAGTGGGGCATGGGACACACCTATGCAACCCACCAGAAAACCAGTCATCAAATTGATCCCAACTCAAGGCTCTCTCATATGTACAGATTAGAACTGCGCTCCATAGAGTTTTCAAGGCTGCAACTGTCCAGAAGCAGATCGCCAGGCCTTTCTTTCGAGGCACCTCTGGGTGGGTTTGAACCATCGATCTTTCAGTTAGTACTCAAGAACTTAACCGTTTGTCATAGTTCACAAAGAAAACGTTTTACATCCTACTTTGGCAAGTAGCGTCGGGGTCTTAAAAGCTTTCAAGGGGCCATCTAAGATACAACTATCAGTCTGTTTCCATCCTGAGCAAAGGAGAGTGAAGAAAACGAAAGATTCAAGGAAACAATTAGTCCAAAGGACTAATGGCCCACAGGAACCACAGGCTGCACCAGCCCGAGACCAGAAGAACTAGATGGTGCCTGGCTACCACCACTGACCGCTCTGACCAGGATCACAATAGAAGGTCCTGGTTAAAATGTAGAACAAAATTCAAATTCATAAAAAAGACCAGATTTTCTGGTCTGAGAGAGACTGGAGGAACCCCTGAGACTATGGCCCTTAGACACTCTTCTAACTTAGAACTGAAGCCATTCCCAAGATCGTCTTTCAGCTGAATAATAGACAGGCCTGTAAATAACACATGTGAGGAATGTTCTCCTTAGAACAATCATCTACATGGGACCAGAAGGACAACATGTGCCCAAAAACAAAGATAAGAAGGCAGGAAGGGGCAGGAAAACCAGTTGAATGGAAATGGGGAACTCAGGATGGTAATGGGGAGAGTGCTGACACATTACTGGGCATGCAGCCTATGTCACGGAACAATTTGTGTATAAACTATTGAATGGGAAACTGATTTGCTCTGTAATCCTTCACCTAAAGCACAATTGAAAAAAAAAGAAAGAAATTAACCATTTGTGCCACTCAGGGGCTCCTCTATTCAACTCACAAAGTCCCTAAAATACAAAGGGCACTTTTTCCTGAAAACAAATGTTCCTAGATCTCAACATTTTAGAGTTACATTAATGCATTGCCTTAGGCTCACATGCAAAAACACCTAACCAAACCAAAACCAAAACCACGCTGCTGTGTAGATTCTGACTCATAGCAACCCTACAGGACAGAGTAGAAGTGCCCCATAGGGTTTCCAAGGCTGTAAATCTTTATGGGAGCAGACTGCCACGTCTTTCTCCTATGGAGCCCCTAGCGGGTTCCAACCGCCAGCCTTTTAGTTAGCAGCCAAGCACTTAAGCACTGCATCACCATCACCAGGGTTCCCTGAAAAACACCCAAGTTAGTTTAGAATTAAAATATTATTATCCTTGCTGATACTCTTCAAAATCAGAATGATATCATCAGCAAACAAAGACTTGCATTTGAATAAAGTTCAAATCTAGTTGGATTTTCTTTAAAATTTAGCTACAGTATTATATCCCTGGTACAGATTTTAATTGCCACAAAGTTTTCATGACTACAGTTGGGTTAAATTCCACAGATGTCACAGCACATCCATCCCACAGATGTTATAGGACATTCATCCTATTTATTTACAGAAAAATAAATCATTTTGATAGGTGCATAGTTACATTTAAGACTCACCTGTCTAATCCTTAGATGGCTGAATCATTGCATGATTTATAAACACAAGTATGTAAATAATATCACAATAAAAAACTGTACTAGTCAAATTTACCTTACCAAAAATCAGACTTTCTTCATTTCTCCAAAGACTGTTTTATACATTTACTTTTCCACAAATCACTGGAAATAAATATGGTGCCCTGCAGTCAGATAACATATAAAGCGACTACACACACGTCTCACTGGATTATAGGGGACACTACAGCCTTTATCTGATGTTTGCTGGCTTTTTTATTATTGTTTTTCTTTTTTTTTTATTGTGCTTTAGATGAAGGTTTACAAAACAAAGAGTTTCTCATTGAACAGTTAGTACACGTATTGTTTTATGACAATAGTTAACAACACCACGACATGTCAACACTCTCCCTTCTCAACCTTGGGTTCCCTATTACCAGCTTTCCTGTCCCCTCCTGCCTGCTAATCCTTGTCCCTGGGCTGTTGTGCCCCATTAGTCTCATTTTGTCTTATGGAGCTGTCTAATCTTTGGCTGAAGGGTGAACCTCGGGAGTGACTTCATTACTGAGCTAAAAGGGTGTCCGGAGGCCATATTCTAGCGGTTTCTCCAGTCTCTGTCAGGCCAGTAAGTCTGGTCTTTTTTTGTGAGTTAGAATTTTGTTCTACATTTTTCTCCAGCTCTGTCCGGACCCTCTGTCGTGATCCCCATCAGAGCAGTCAGTGGTGGTAGCCGGGCACCATCTAGTTGTACTAGACTCAGTCTGGTGGAGGCCGTGGCAATTGTAGTCCATTAGTCCTTTGGACTAATCTTTCCCTTGTATCTTGTTTTCTTCATTCTCCCTTGCTCTCAAAGGGGTGAGACCAGTGAAGAATCTTAGATGGCTGCTCACAGGCTTTTAAGACCCCAGACCCTACTCACCAAGGTTGAATGTAGAACGTTTTCTTTGTAAACTGTGTTACGCCAATTGAACTAGATGTTCCCTGAGACCATGGTCCCCACAGCCCTCTGTTTGCTGGCTTTTTAGTCAAAGGATTTGAAGGCAACAGCAAGTGAACTAGGAAAGGAGGCAGGTCAACATCATGAACTTCAAATGGTGGTGACCAAGGAAATAAGAGAAGATTCTGGAGCAGAGGTTACAGCATGGTGGGTTCCTAATACTGCCCTCCGGAAGCCAGAAACCAATTGACATCAAGTCAATTCCCACTCATAACGACCCCCCCTGTATTAGAGTAGAACTAGAACTGTGTGCCATAGGGTTTTCAGTGGCTGATATTTTGGAAATAGATTGCCAGGAGTTTCTTTCAAGGTACCTCTGGGTGGACTTGAATCTCCAACCTTTCGATTAGCAACTGAGCACGTTAGTCCTTTGTACTAATATTTTCCTTGTGTCTTTGTGTTTTTTCATTCTCCTTTGCTCCGGACAGGATGACACGAATAGATGTATCTTAGATGGCTACTCGCAAGCTTTTAAGACTCCAGACCCTACTCACCAGAGTAGAATGTAGAACACCTTCTTTATGAACTATGTTATGCCAATTGACCTAGATGTCTCCTGAGACCATGGTCACCAGCCCTTAGCCCCAGTAACTCTGTCCCTCAATGTGTTTGGATGTGTTTAGGAAGCTTCTATGACTTTGCTTTGGTCAAGTTGTGCTGATTTTCCCTATATTGTGTGTTATCTTTCCCTTCACCAAAGTTAACACTGGTCTACTATCGAGTTAGTGATTTCCCCTACCCCACCCCTCCCTTCCCTCAAAAACATCAAAGATTGCTTTTTTCTGAGTGTAAACCTTCTCTTGAGTTTTTGTAATAGTGGTTTCAAACAGGATTTGTCCCTTTGTGATTGACTTATTTCACTTAGCATGATGCCCTCCAGATTCATCCATGTTGTGAGATGTTCCACGGATTCATCATTGTTCTTTATTGTTGTGTAGTATTCAATTGTGTGTATGTACCATAATTTGTTTATCCATTCATCTGTTAATGGACACTTAGGTTGTTTCCATCTTTTTGCTATCGTGAATAATGCTGCAATGAACATGGGTGTGCATATGTCTATTTGTGTGATGGCTCTTATTTCTCTAGGATGTATTTCTAGGAGTGAGATTCCTGGATCGTATGGTATTTCTATTTCTAGTTGTTTAAGGAGGTGCCATATCATTTTCCATAGTGGTTGTACCATTTTACTTTCTCTCCAGCAGCGTGTAAGAGTTCCAATCTCCCCAACATTTGTTATTTTTGTTTGTTTGTTTTTGTTTTTAGTGCCAGTAATGTCGGGGTGAGATGGTATCTCATTGTAGTTTTGATTTGCATTTCTCTAATGGCTAATGAATGGAACCCTGTTGGCGCAGTGGTTAAGAGCTTGGCTGCTAACCAAAAGGTCAACAGTTTGAATCCACCAGCCATTTCTTGGAAACCCTATGGGGCAGTTCTACTCTGTCTTATAGGGTCGCTATGAGTTGAAATTGACTCAACGGCAACAGGTTTTTCGGTAATGGCTAATGATTGCCAGCATTTACTCACGTGTCTGTTAGCTGATTGAATGTCTTCAGTGAAGTGTCTGTTCATATTCTTTCCCCATTTTTTAATTGGATTATTTGTCTTTTTGTTGTTGAGGTGTTGAAGTATTCTACAGATTTTAGAGATCAGATCCTTGTTGGATACGTCATGGCCAATTTTTTTTCCCAGTCTGTAGGTTCTCTTTTTACTCTTTTGGTGAAATCTTTTAATGAGTATAAGTGTTTAATTTTTAGGAGCTCCCAGTTACCTAGTTTATCTTCTAGGGTTTGTGCATTGTTGGTTATTGGCGAATGTTTTGAGGTATATATTTTCACCACAATTTAAAACAAAAAGTATGTTAAAAAAAAAAAAAATGAGGGCAGAACCCAAACGTTCTAACCAAGAAAAGACACCACCTCAGCCGAGTTGTCAGCACCCTCTTCCTCCAACCAAAGTCCTCCATACAATGGAAAGGGAGTAAAGAAGTCAGTCAGACAATGTATCAGAGCTAATAGGTCTGGTTAGAACTGCCCAGCAGGAGCAGGATGAAAACTAACAAGCTGTAGGGAGGAAAATGAAGCAAAGAGACGCAGCACACAAAAGACAGACCAAGACTTTATCCTAGAGGACACCATAACCCAGAGAACAGAAGGAAATTCTCTGTTGAAGTGCTTCAAGTTGTAAGACAACTGAATAAGAACAAAAAAGAGCTTATAAAGACCACGTATTACTTTTATCAACACAATAAAGCAATGTCTCTTATTAAAAGAATTGTTCAAAAGCTTTGTTAGCATCAGCAAAGATAAACATTTTGTTGCAGCAATTGACAGCTAATTGGTATTTGGCTTTTATTTTTTCAGCGAAGAAAATGCTTGAGACTGTCAGAATCATGGTTCTACATGGTGGACAAAGTCCCAGTCTTGAACTTTAGGTGAAATTTTTGATATTTGAACACTTTTCCCATATAGAAAAAAAAAAAATCTGTTGGCCCAAATTTCCTGGGATCTATTAATACTTAAAAGATTTTTACATCCTTTCTCTGGATTGTTGATATATCTAAAAATCTGTAAAAGATACTAAAAATAGCTAACATTGAGAATTTACTATGTCCCAGGCACTGGGCTTAAGTAGATTATCTCATTTAATCCACACAACAACTTCATGAGGCAAGTGCCACTATTATGCACTCAGGAATGCTTTCAAAATGTGGAGGAAAAGATTGGGAGAAGCAATTTCTTCATCCCTACCTCCTACCCCCCAGTTTAGATACCATCTAATGATTTCCTATTGTGGAAGAGGAGCCTTTAGCTTTCTTATACCCCCAACACAACATACACAATGCCCCTTGTCTGCCAGTAGTTGTACAACAATTTTTATTATGTCAATATTTTTCTTCTTTTTAATTGTGCTTTAAGTGAAAGTCTGCAGCTCAAGTCAACTCCTCATACAAAAATTCATACACACATTACATACGTGACCCTAGCTGCTCTCTCTATAATGTGACAACACATTCCTCCTTTCCACCCAGATTTCCCGTGTCATTCAGCCAGCTCCCATCCCTTTTTGCCTTCTCATCTCGCCTCCAGACAGGAGCTGCCCATTTAGTCTTATGTATCTACTTGAGCTAAGAAGCACTCTCTTCACGAATATCATTTTATGTCCCATAGTCCATTCTAATCTTTGTCTGGAGAGTTGGCTTCAAGAATATTACATCAATATTTAGTTCACATTATTATGATTGTTGTTGTTGTTGTTAGGTGCTGTTGAGTGGGTTCTGATTCATAGCAACCCTATGTATAACAGAACGAAATGTTGCCCGGTCCTGCACCTTCCTCACAATCATTGCTGGGTTTGAGTCCATTGTTGCAGCCATGAAGTCAATCTATCTTGTTGAAGGTCTTCCTCTTTTTCTCTGACCCTCTACTTTACCAAGCATGAGGTCCTTCTCCAGGGATTGGTCCCTCCTGATAACATGTCTAAAATAAGCAAGCCGCTTCTAAGAAGCATTTTGGCTGTGCTTTTTCCAAGACAGATTTGTTCATTCTTCTGGCAGTTCAATATTCTTCACCAACACCATAGTTCAAATGTATCAATTCTTCTTTGGTCTTCCTTATTCATTGCCCAACTTTTGCATGAATACGAGGTGATTGAAAATATCATGGCTTGGGTCAAGCACACCTTAGTCCTCAAAGTGACATCTTCGCTTTTGAACACTTTAAAGAGGTCTTTTGCAGCAGATTTGCCTAATGCAATACATTGTTTCATTTCTTGACTACTGCTTCCATGGGCATTGTTTTAGTTATCCGGTGCTGCTATAACAGAAATATCACAAGTGGATGGCTTTAACAAACAGAAATTTATTTTCTCACAGTTTAGGAATCTGTAAGTCCGAATTCAGAGCACCGGCTCTAGGGAAAGCTTTTCTTTCTTGTCAGCTCTAGAGGAAAGTCCTTGTCTCTTCAACTTCTGCTTCCTGATTCTTTTGAGATCTCCACATCTTGGCATCTATCTTACCCCATCTCTGCTTCCTAGCTTGCTTGTTTAATTTCTTTTATAACTCCAAAGAGATTGACTCAAGATATACCCTACACTAATCCTGCCTAATTAACACAACAAAGAAAGCCCATTCCCAAATGGGATTATAACTGTGGGCATAGAGGTTAGTATTTACAACATATATATTTGGGGGACACAATTCAATCCATAACAGGTGTTGATTGTGCATCTAAGGAAAAGGAAATCCTTGATGACAGCTTCAATATTTTCTCCATTTATCATGATATTGCTTATTGGTCCAGTTGTGAGCATTTTTGTTTTCTTTATGTTGAGATGTAATCCATAATGTTATGATGACATACATCTTATACATATCTTTTTCGTGTGTATTTTTTTTTTGTTTCTCTAGTTTTAATTTGCTTATTTTCTGTGTATATTTTACTAATTTATCCCCAAAAATCTCCTCCAAAAGTATACTTTGCCTCTCTGATATACTCAAACACCCAAAACACTCTTTGGAGTTCACGTTCTTCTTTGGGATGTCCCTCTTGGAGGCTCCCACTCTCCTGCTCTAGTGTGGACAGGGACCCCGCTGTCATCCTGGGATCTCCCTTCAGAAGCCTCCAGGGAACCCCTTATGCCTATCTCCTGGGTTGAAGCCCCCATTTCCTAGATCTAGAGTTTTTCTCTTTCCTGGATTACACCTTTGCTTCAAGGAAGCACATCCTCCAGTAGTTTCCTGGAAAAGTGCATGAGAGATAAGATTTTTGAAATGTTATGTGATTGAAAATGATTTATTCTACCCTACACTTGACACAGTTTAGCTGGGTAAAAAATTCTAGGCAAGAAATTATTTCCCCTCAGAATTGTGAAGCCATTGCTCTGTTACCTTGCCCCTTCTGGGGTTGTTATTGAGGGGTTAGATGCTATTTTGAAGTCTGATCCTTATATGTCATCTGCTTGTCCTTTCTGGAAACTTTCAGGATCTTCTCATTGCCACTGTGTTCTGATATTTCATGATGAAGTATATGCATTAATGTGGGTCTTGTTTGTTCATTGTATTAGGCATTTGATGTGTGTTGGGGGGGGCTGTTAAATAAAGTGAATCATGCAATCAAATCTTGGAAAATTTCCTTGAATTTCCGGAATTACTTCTGATGCTTTCTTCCCCCTTCTTCTCCGTGCTCTCTTTTTAAAGACTTGTATTATTAGGATTTTGGACCTCCTGGACTGATCCTCTAATTTTCCTACATTTTTCTTTTATTTGCCCTGTCTTTTCTTTTTGCTCAGCCTTCTGGAATATTTCCTCAATTTTGTCTTCCAGCTCTTCTATGGAGTTATTTTATTTATGCTATCATATTCTTCATTATTATTACTTTTCTTAATGTTCATTTTTATATAGTATCATTTTTAGATGCATTGTTTTCTTTCATATTTCTGAGGATGTGGATAATAGTCCCCACCACCAAGTTTTCTTTTGTTCCCTCCTCAGTGCTGGTTTCTTCTTTCTTTGTTTGCTTGTTTGCCTCTTTTTATGAGAGACTTTTCCTCATACATCTGGTGATTTGTATTTAAAAGTGAAGCAGTGAGAAAAATAAAGAAAGGAGGGAGGGAGGGAAGGAGGAAGAAAGAAAGGGGAGGGAAGGAGGGAGAGAGGGAGGGAAAGAGAAATATAGTAGATCAGAAGTTTTGTGGGCCTGAGTGGGATTTGTCTTTTGGTAGACTTCACTTACAGGGTGATTAAGTAGGGAACTATTTGTTTAGAAGACCCCAAATGTTAGTATCTGTAGGACTTCTCTCTTGCAGGGGGTTACTCATAAAATAGTTCTTCAGTCTTTTGCCTGGAAAGTATAAGAGTGGTTGCCATCCTTCTGGGAGCCTTCTAGGAAGGGATGGCGTGATCACATCATTTGGTATGTTGTCTTTTCACTTAACCCATTAAAATGAATGATTTCTTTTCTAAAGATCAGTATAAAGCTGGTTCCTATGAGGTGGAAGTTAAAGATGCCCTAAATGTCCAACTTTTCCAAACTTCAGTCCCACACCATCATCTCTAACATCAACTCCTGCCCCTCCCCTCAGTACTCTCCTTCCAGTCTTTGCTGCAACATCTCACAGAAGTCAAGTACTTACAGTTAACTGGTTTCTTAGGGAAGCAACAGGGTACAACTCAGGATCAGGAATGATTCAGAAGTAACAGGAACAACTATGGATACGGTTCTTGAGCAGGACAGCTTCTTCTCGATCTCTGCTTTTGGGCCCTGCTTGGGGCCTTCTTGGGCAAGTATTACAACTCTTAGCTCCTTGGGTCATGGGTCAGCAAGCCCCACTCCAGTCTCCTGGTTCCTGACATCTGATGCTGTTGTCACTCTTGCTACTACTGCACCACCATCTCTCACTATCTGCTGTGTTACAGCTCCTCTTTCTCTCTCTCCAGGTCTCCCTTTAAGCCTAGTAGGATGACAAAACTGACCAATCCACTCCTTAGGGTTCCATACACCTTATTTGCATGGCCCAATCCCCACAAAGGTCCCATGCATCTTATTTACATTAGCAGCAAGCTGTCCAATCCCCTTGGTGGGCCGTAAACACCTTATTTGCATAGCCACAACCAATCATTGTGTGAAAGTCACAAAGACTATGGCAGGAAGATCCATATTAAGTAAATCACTGCACTGGAATCCCCTTTTTTCACTTAGGTGCCCTACATCACAGCAGAACCAGGTGTCCCCAAGTCCACAGTTCTTCCACTTCAACTTTCCCTGAGAGCCAACCTCTAGTCTCCTGCAAGGGTGAGGAAAGAGGTTGTCCAGCTGCATGATGTGGGCATATACCTTTTCATTACAAGCATATTTTACCCACCCTGTTTTCAGTCCCACGTGAGGCTTCCAAATCTTAAACCTGCCCAGAACTCTGTCATGTGGGTAAGTTTAGGATTTGGAGGCCTCAGGTGGGGCTGCTTCTGGGCTCTTCCACAGCCAGGTTGGGTTTCTGGACTCCTGAACCAGTGACCGCCCATTGACATGGCAGAGTCTAAGAACAGTCACCCAGCACCATTCTTCCCTTTCTCGTCAGGGCTATGGGTTCCAAAAGTGTTACGTCTCCCAGCCCCCAGCCTCCCTCACAGAGATTGCTGCCAGGGGTAGACCCAGATTTTTGAAGACTGACACTTATACAATCTGGGGGCCTTGTTTAAGAAAAATAATACAAAACTGGGGACAAAGACAAATATTTATTTAGAATGAACAAAAGAAATCATAAGTTAAACATTTATAGAAAGCTGAAACATACCACAAAATCCAGAAAAATAATGCAATATTTTTATTTATTTATTTTTATTTAGGGCTCTGCTAAAGACCCCCAGGAAGCCCTCTTCTGAATGCCTTATACGGGGTGTTGTTGTTGTTTTTGTTAGGTGTCATTGAGTTTATTTTTGATTCATGGTGACCCCATGTGACAAAGTAGAACTGCCCCACAGGGTTTTCTAGGCTGTAATCTTTTTTAAAAAATACTTTATTGTGTTTTCAGTGAAAGTTTACACAGCAAATTAAGTTTGCATTTGAAAATTTCTATACAAATTTTTCAGTGACATTAGTTACATTTTCACAATGTGTCAAAATTCTCTTTAATTGCATTCTGGTTGTTCCACTTCCAGTGCTGTAGTTTCCCTGCCCCCTTATCTTCTCATCTTTGCTTTAGGGTAATTGTTGACCTTTTGGAGCACTGTATTCACGGGTAATGTTCTTCATTTTTTTGTGCCTATCTGTTATTTCACTAAAAGGTGACCTCAGGGGATAGTTTCACTTAAAGGTTTAAAAAGCATCTCAGGGCGATAGTCTCAGGGAGTCCTCTAGGCTCAACTGATCTAGTAAGTCTGGACTTTTTAAGAATTTGAGTTCTGTTCCACGTTTTCTCCCATTTTGTCAAGGTCCATCTATTGTGGCCCTGATCAGAAAGATTGGTTGTAGTAGCCGGGCACCATCTAGTTCTTCCAGTCTCAGGGTAGGTGAGGCCATGGCTCATGTAGGCTATTAGCCCCGTAGACTAGGAACTTCTCTGAGTTTTCCAGGCTGTAATCTTTACAGGAGCAGACTCCAGGTCTTTCTCCTGCAGAGCCACTGGGTAAGTTCGAACTCCCAACCTGAGGTGCAGTGAATTACTTAATATGGTCTTTTTAGCCATGCATGGAGCCCTGGTGGTGTACTGGTTAAGAGCTATGGCTGCTAACTAAAAGGTCTGCCACTCAAATCCACCAGCTGCTCCTTGGAAACCCTGTGGGGCAGTTCTACTCTGTCCTACAGGGTTGCTATGAGTTGGAATCAACTCAGTGGCAATGAGTTTGTTTGTTTTTTTGTTTAGTCATGCATGGTCTTGTGACTCCTACAACATGACTGGGTGGGTATGCAAATAAGGTGCTTGAGGCCCACCACAGGGATTGGACAGCATTACTAATGATGTAGATAAGGTGCATGGAACCCTTCAGGCGTGGGACCATGCAAATAAGGTGTATGGAACCCTAAAGAGGGGATTGGTCAGTTTTGCCATCCTGCTAGGCTTAAAGGGAGACATGCAGAGAGAGAAGAAGGAGCTGTAACACGAAGACAGTAAGAGACAACAGTGGCCGTGCAGCAGCAGCAAGAGTGATAGAGGAGCTGGACAGCTGTGGTGGGGCTTGCCAATCCACGGAGCTATGAGCTGTAACATTTGCCCACCCTGCAGCAGAGGGTGAGAGGAAGTTGTCCTGAGCAAGAACAGAACTATATCCTGAGTTCCTGTTACTTCTGAATCATTCCTGATCCCGAGTTGTACCCTGTTGTTGTTGTTTTCAGGCACCATCGAGTGAACTCCGACTCATAGCGACCCTATGTACACCAGAACAAAACACTGCCCAGTCCTGCACCATCCTCATAATCATTGCTATGTTCGAGCCCATTGGTGCAGCCACTGTGTCAATCCATTTCTTTGAGGGTCTTCCTCTTTTTTGCTGACTCTCTACTTTACCAAGCATGATGTCCTTCCCCAGGGACTGACTAGTCCCTCCTGATAACATGTGCAAAGTAAGCTAGACGAAGTCTCACTATCCTTGCTTCTAAGGAGCATTCTGGCTGTACTTCCTCCAATACAGATCTGTTCGTTCTTCTGGTAGTACATGGTGTATTCAATATTCTTTGCCAACACCAGAATTCAAAGGCATCAGTTCTTCTCAGGTCTTCCTTATTCATTGTACAGGTTTCGCATGCGTATGAGGTGATTGAAAATATCATGGCTTGGGTCAGGCACACCTTAGTCCTTAAAGGGACATCTTTGTTTACGAGCATTTTAAAGAAGTCTTTTGTAGCAGATTTGCTCAATGCAATCACATCGTTTGATTTCTTGACCGCTGCTTCCATGGGCCTAGATTGTGGATCCAAGTAAAATGAAATCCTTGACAACTTCAGTATTTTCTTTGTTTATCATGATGCTGCTTATTGGTCCAGTTGTAGGGATTGCTGAGGTGTAATGCATACTGAAGATTGTAGTCTTTGATCTTCATCAGTAAGTCCTTACTTCCCTAATAAAACTTTTAACTGTAAGTACAGTTTGTGAGTTTTGTGAGATGTTGCACTGAATTACAGAACCCAAAGATGGGAGGAACAGTACTCAGGTGAGGGGAGTAGTTGATGTTAGTGATGATGGAGTGGTACAGCAGTTTGGAGAAGTTGGACATTTGGGACATCTTTATCCTCCACCTCATAGGAACCAGCTCTGTGTCGATCCTTATAAAAGAAATTATTAATTTACAACCTTTCGGTTAGCAGCCAAACTGTTGCACCACCAGGAATAATACATACTTGTAAGTAAATCATAGGATTTACATAGAATGAAATACTAAATAGCAGTGGTTCTCAATAGGATGCACGTTTCAGTTAGCTTAGCTATTTTCCACCAGGGCTCCTTCTGCATGAATTAGCCATGCCCTTATCGTCACTCTCCATGCCTTTATCCTGATTTCTTTTACCCTGTAGCACTTTTCGTTTGGGATGTCATATCTATTCTTCTTCATTTATTGTCTTTCTTCCCCACAAGAAGGGAAATTCTATAAGGTTAAAGACTTTTTCTCTCTTGTTCATCATTTTGCCCCAACCCACAGAATATGGTGAGTGCTCAATGAATGTTTGTTGAATAAATGTTAAACAATTTCCCACAGCAGCGCCATAAAACAAACAATAATACACATAGCTCAACCATATATACGAGACTAAATGGGCACACCAGCCCAGGGGTGAGGATGAGAAGGCAGGAGGGGACAGGAAAGCTGGACAGATGGAAACGGGAAATTCAAGGTCAAGAAAGGGAGAGTGTTGACATGTTGCAGGGTTGGCAACCAATGTCACAAAACAATATGTGTATTAATTGTTTAATAAGAAACTAATTTGTTCTGTAAACTTTCACCTAAAGCCCAATAAAAGAAAAAAGAATTTCCCACAAAAACTCCATATTTAAAAAAGTCTATAGAGTATGACCCAATTTTTTTCAAGTAATAATATGCGTAGTAAAAAAAAAAAAAAAGACTAGAAATAGATAAAAAAATTAGTAAACGATTATCTCTGGATAATAAAATTATGGGTGGTTTTAATTTCCTTCATCCTGCTTTACTAGATATTCCAATGTATTTTCAATGAATTGAAGATATTTTGATTTGTAGATAAACTGGAGGCAAAAATGCTCAAGATGCAATGTGAGGTGAAAAGAGCTAACTACAGAATGTTTTGCCTAACATGATCCCTATTTCTCTAAGAATTATTTTATTAAAAAAAGACTGGAAGGAAATATAGCAATATATTAAGAGTGACTACCTCTGGATGTTAGAATAACAGATGGTTTTCATTGTTCCTGCTTTTTTGTGTTTTTGCCTAGTTTTTACAGTGGACATAAATTAGCTTGATAATTACTCTGATAATCTTTGAATAAAATGTTTCTATGAAAAAGGAATGGGGATTATAAAAAATTGGACCCCCTCTGTCTTAGTTATCTAGTGGTGCTATAACAGAAATACCACAAGTGGGTGGCTTTAACAAACAAAAATTTATTTTTCTCACAGTTAGGAGGCTAGAAGACTAAATTCAAGGCTCTAGGGGAAGGCTTTCTCCATGGGCTCTGAGGGAAGGTTCCTGACTCTTTTCAGCTTCTGTCTGTCAGTTCCTTCATGTGGTGTGGCATCTTCTTCCCCTATCTGTACTTGCTTGCTTCGGTGCCTAATCTGCTCTTTTTATATCTCAAAAGTGATATAAACACACCCTACGCTAACGTGGCCTCATTCACAAAACCAAAGAAAGCCCTGGTCCCGAATGGGATTACATCCACAGGTATTAAAAAAAAACTCATTGCCGTGAGTCAATTCTGACTCACAGCGACCCTATAGCACAGAGTAGAACTGTTCCATAGGGTTTCCAAGGAACAGCTGGTGGATTTGAACTGCCAACCTTTTGGTTAGCAGCCAAGCTCTTAAGCACTGCTCCACCAGGACTCCTCTATAGGCATAGGGATTATGGATTAGGATTTACAACACGTATTTTTGGGGTATAATTCAATCCATAACACCCTCTTAAAGTTCAGGCTAGATATATGGCAGTGTTCAAAGAAAGGGTAGGGGAAGACAAAAAAGAAGGACACCAGGAAGGAAGGAATAAGCTGGGAATGTAGACCTAGACAAGATTAAAATAAAATGGTAATAGGGAGAGAAAGGAAGAACCAATCACAGGGAAAGATGAATGTCATTATAGAGGAGGAGAAGGCTTCCAAATTAAATAAGTTGGACTTTACCTCATTTGGACTCAAATAATTGCTCACCCTCAGACCTAAGTCAGTCCTAGGGTAATATATTAATAAGAATGTGAATGGGGGAAAATATTCAAAGTAAAGTGGTAAGAACATGTATATCATTTTTTTAAGCTTCCAATGGGCTCTTTTAAGAAACAGTGAAGAAAAAATATATTCTGAAATTGCCCAAATGCTTTTTTAACTCGTTTTTCAAGGGAGGCATCTGAATTCAGATATTCATGACTCAAGTTAACTGTGCATTAATTCCGGGTGGTGATGATTGACCATAACTGCAAATAACAGGACACGTTCTTGTGGTCTCCAGGGTCTACCTGGGTAATGGAAAAATAATGATAATTAGAATGTGGTGAATACATCTTCTCACTATGAGATAGAATGCCAAATAAAAGTAGTTAGTATTCATTGACAGCAGCATGTGAATAATCAGATAGAAGTACTTAGTGGAGGCAAAAACTTAGTGAAAAGTCCTTTAACATTTATTTTTGTAGCACAATAAAATAAAAATGTGAGTAAGTTTTAAAGTTCATAGCTTATCTAAGGGAACTCTCTGGGACTTACTGCCTACATATAAAATTATTTTAAAGAGAGAGATAGAGACTGTATTATAAAATGGAAGGAATTCAAATTTCTTTTTCACTAGAATACACATTGATATGTGAAAGTGCTTTTAATTAGAGATAATCAAAATAATAGTCTATATTTAAAATAATTACATACTAAAAGATATCTCCAAAATGATGGGAACTTAGCTATAAATTTTAACCTGAGCAATATCAAGGTATAATAATACCATATCTAAATTAATACATTTTACTAATCCCTTTTCTCACCCTACATCTCTTCTTCTGCCTAGAAAAAGAAAAAACTCCCTAATTTACAGACCCTAATTCAACACAGTTAAGCACTCGGCTGCTAACTGAAAGGTCTGTGGTTCAAACCCACCCAACAGGTCCGTGGGAGAAAGACCTGGTGATCTGCTCCCATTAAGATTGTTGTTGTTGTTGTTAGGAGTCGTCAAGTCAATTCCAACTCATAGCGACCCCATGTGACAGAGTAGACCTGCCCCATAGGGTCTTCTAGGCTAAAATCTTTACAGCACCTAACAACAACGTCAATTCATCAGGTACAAAAGAAATTTATTTGAGTTTGTATCTTTATGACAAAATTATAAACGTAAATTTCTAACTGAAATAAAACTTTAAGAGTGGTGGACTCCCTGAGATAGATGGTATCTACATATTTAATATATGACAAGTCTGACTGTGTGCCTCACATTAATAATTAACTTAAAAGGAAATAAAACTAGAAAATACCACCTATGAAGGAACATTTAACCTAAGTGATAATAAAATAAAATGCAAATTAAAACAAGGAGCCATTTTTACATTTAAATTAACAAAATATTTTTTAAGTAATGCTACCCAAAGCATCATCATCAATCATCATCAACTGCATTTCAAAGTGATTCAAACCTTCTGGAAAGCAATTTGGCAATATATATTTAGAGGCACAAAAAAAGATTAAAACTTTCAATTCAGTAATTCCAATTCTAGGAATGTATCCTAAGGAAATAATCCCAAACGTGAAGACAGTTATAGGCAAGAAGATATTCATCTACGCATTACTCATGATAGAAAAAAAAGAGAGTGTCAAGTACCCTTGAAAAAAATCCAAATATCTAATAAAAGAATAGTTATGTTAATTATGGTACATTCATTTGATATTGCAATGTGATGGATCACTTTTATATGGCATTTCTCACCATGGTCTTGTAATTCCAACCAAATGACTGGGTGGGACTATGCAAATGAGGTGCTTGTGGCCCGCCAAGATTGGATAGCTTGCTAATAATGTAAACAAGGTGCAAGGCACCCTTGTTGGGGTGGGAGCATGCAAATAAGGTGTAGGGAACCATAAAGAGGGGATTGGTCAGTTTTGCCATCCCGCTAGGCTTAAAATGAGCCATCCCAGAGGTGGACATGGGGGACTTCACTATCACCAAGAAAGAAGAGCTGGGAGTGGAGTGCATCCTTTGGACCTGGGGTCCTTGTGCTAGAACCTCCTAGATCCAGGAGACAGAGAGCTGTAACATCAGAGGCGGTGCAAGATGGTGAGAAGCAGCAGCAAGCATGGCAGAGAACCAGCAACAGCAGAACCAGGAGATCAGCAGGAGACCGTGCGGTGGGCTTCCAGCCCATGGAGCAAGAGACCTGAGTGCTTTTAGGCAGGAGGCTTACTGGTAGAGTGGGGTGCCTCTGGGCATTTGTCAGTGGAGAAAGGCTTGCCAAGCCAAGCTAGACAGCTGAGCATCTTTGGGCCAAGGCTTACTGGTGGAGTGGGGTGCCTATAGGTACTTGTCAGTGGAGGTAGGCTTGCCAAGCCAAGGAGCTAGATAGCTGAGGTCTTTGGTCCAAGGCTTACTGGTGGAGTAGGGTGCCTCTGGTCACTTATCAGTGCAGCTGAAGAGTTTTGTAACACTTGCCCAAACAGGGCAGAGGCTGGGCTTACCCAGGACACCCAAGAGGACTGAGAGGCCCAGGGGTCGAGTGCCAAGACTGAGGGCCAGGGACAGGCCTGCCTGTCGGCACAGCTGGAAAGCTGAACTGACTGAAGAACTGTATCTTGAGTCGTTCCTGATCCTGAGTTGTAACCTGTTACTTCCCTAATAAACCTCATAATCGTGACTACTGTCTGTGAGTTCCGCGAGCTCATTGCTACAAATTACTGAATCCAGCAGAGAAATAGAGAGTGCCATGGGAGGGACAGTTTGTGTCAGAATTGGAAAAAAGTTTGGAAAGAGGAGGTATGTCTGACCTCCGCTTCGTAAGAATCAGCCTTGGGCTGATGCTGATGATGATTCTCTCTCCCTCTCTGGAAGTTAGAGGTCAAATGCCTCTGCCATGCCATCTTTTATAGATAGTCTGTAGCTGTTAAAAACAATAGCTATGAAATGGAAGAAATCCTATGGTGGGTTAAATTTTAACAGCAGGTTGCAAATTTTTACCTACAATATGATTGTTATTCTTCAAAGATATGCTAAAAAAAAAAGGTACCAGAAGAAAATACATTAAAATTATAATGATGGGGCTGTTAGGATGATGGATACTTTTGTTCCTTTTCTCTACTTTCTGCATTTTTGTGACGTGGTTGTATTACTTTTAAAACGTAAATGTTATTCAACTTTTGGATGAGGAATTTACTGGTTTGAGGAGTTTTTTGGGGGAGGTTGCAATTTTTTTCCAGCTTCTACTCCAATCCTACCAAACCTTTGAAGAGCTGAAATAGTACAGTATTCTCGTAAAGTAAAATTGTAAGAAAAAAAAAATAAGTAAGTTACAGAAGAAAATGCTCATGATAAAATGTGAAGTATAAAAAGACGGGATGCAAAATATTTTATTTAATATGATTCTGATTTCTTTAAAAATACTTTTTATTTAAAATAAGGCTTTTCCTTCTTAAATATGACACCAAAAGCACAAGTGACAAAATAAAAAAAATAGATAAATTGATTTAGTCAAAATTAAAAACTTTTGTGATTCAAAGAACACCATCAAGTAAGTGAAAGACAACCCATGGAAAGTGAGAAAATATTTGCAAACCACATATCTGATAAGGGACTTGTAGGCAGGGTATATAAGAAACTTTTACAACTCAACCATAAAAGGCAACACAATTAAAATGTGGATAAAGGATTTAATTAGATGTTTCTCTAAAAAACATATATATACAAATGTCCAGAAAGCATATGAAAAGATGATAGATACCATCAGTCATTAAGGAAATGCAAATTAAAGCCATAATGAGATACCACTTCACACCTACTACAATGGGTTTAAAAACAAGACAATAGCTAGCGTTGGCTAGGATGTGGGGAAATTGGTACCCTCATGTATTACCAGCGGGGTTGTAAAATGGTGCAACAACTTTGGAAAAGTCTGACAGTTCCCCAAGATTAAAAATAGAATTGTCATGTGACCCAACAATTCCATTCCTAAGTATAGGTGCTCAAGAAAAATGAAAACATATGTCTGCACAAGCAGTCGTACACGAATATTCATAGAAGCATTATTCTTAGTAATCAAAAAGTGGAAACAACACAAATGTCCATCAATTCATTAAACAAACTGATGAAATACAATGTAGTGAATTCAGAGTATGGAGTATTATTTTGGCCATTAAAAGGAATGATGTTCTGATACATGCTACAATGTGGGTGGACCATAAAACATTGTGCTAAGTGAAATAACCCCACACGTCTGTCAGTTTGTCCTACTGTGGTGGCTTGCGTGTTGCTGTGATGGCGGAAGCTACGCCTCCAGTATTTCAAATACCAGCAGGGTCACTCACGGTGGACAGGTTTCAGTGGCGTTTCCAGACTAAGACAGATTAGGAAGAAGGACGTGGCAGTCTACTTCTGAAAACATTGGCCAGCGGAAGTCATATGAAGAACAGTGAAATATTGTCTGGTACAGTGCCTACAAGGAAGACCAGTTAATACAACTATATTCAAATTTATGCCCCAACCACTAATGCCAAAGATGAGGAAACTGAAGATTTTTACCAACCTCTATAGTCTGAAATTGATCAAACATGCAATCAAGACGCATTGATAATTACTGGTGATCAGAATGCAAAAGTTGGAAAAAAAGAAGGATCTGTAGTTGGAAAATATGGCCTTGGTGACAGAAATGGTGATAGAAAATATGGCCTTGGTGGTCTCTTGGGAGATCACATTATAAAATTTTCAAGACCAAACAACTTCTTCATTGCAAATACCTTTTTTCAACAACATAAAAGGCAGCTATACATGTGGACCTCACCAGATACAATACACAGGAATCAAATCGACTACATCTATGGAAAGAGACAATGGAGAAGCTCAATATCATCAGTCAGAACAAGGCCAGGAGCCGACTGCAGAACAGATCATCAATTGCTCATATACAAGTTCAAGTTGAAGCTGAAGAAAATTACAGCAAGTCCACGAGAGCCAAAATATGACCTTGAATATATCCCACCTGAATTTTGAGACCATCTCAAGAACAAATTTGACACATTGAACACTAATGACTAAAAACCAGATGAGTTGCGGAATGACATCAAGGACATCATATATAAAGAGAGCAATAAAGGTCATTAAAGAGACAGGAAAAAAAGAAAAGACCAAAATGGATGTCAGATGAGACTCTGAAACTTACTCTTGAATGTAGGGTAGCTGAAGAGAACTAAACAAATGATGAAGTAAAAGAGATGAACAGAAAATTTCAAAGGGCTGTTAGAGAAGACAAAGTAAAGTATATTAAGACATGTGCAAAGACCTGGAGTTAGAAAACCAAAAGGGAAGAGCAGGCTCGGCATGTCTCAAGCTGAAAGAACTGAAGAAAAAATTCATACCTCAACTTGCAATATTGAAAGATTCTACATGGAAAATATTGAACAGCACAGGAAGTATCAAAAGAAGATGGAAGGAATATACAGTCACTGTACCAAAAAGAATTGATCGACTTTCAATCATTTCAGAAGGTAGCATATAATCAAGAACCGACGGTACTGAAGGAAGAAATCCAAGCTGCACTGAAAGAATGGTGAAAAACTGTGTTCCAGGAATTGACAAAATACCAAATAAGGTGTTTCAACAAAGGGATGTAGTGCTGGAAGCGCCCACTCGTCTATGTCAAGAAATTTGGAAGACAGCTTCCTGGCCAACCAACTGGAAGAGATCCATATTTGTGCCCATTCCAAAGAAAGATGATCCAACAGAAAGTGGAAATTATCCAACAATATCAAAAATATCACACACAAATAAAATTTTGCTGAAGATCTTTCAAAACCAATTGCAGCAGTACATCAACAGGGAACTGCCAAAAATTCAAGCCAAATTGTGAAGAGGACGTAGAACGAGGGATGTCATTGCTGGTGTCATATGGACCTTGGCTGAAAGCAGAGTATACCAGAAAGACGTTTACCTGTGTTTTATTGACTCTACAAAGGTATTTGATTGTGTGGATCATTACAAATTATGGATAACATTTCGAAGAATGGGAATTCCAGAACACTTAATTGTGTTCAAGAGGAACCTGTACGTAGACCAAGAAGCAGTCGTTCCAATAGAACAAGGGGATACTGAGTGGTTTAAAATTAGGAAAGGTGTGTGTCAGGGCCCTATCCTTTAATCATACTTATTCAATCTGTATGCTGAGCAAGTAATCCGAGAATGTGGACTATATGAAGAAGAATGCGGCATCATGATTGGAGGAAGACTCATTAACAACCTGTGTTATATAGATGACACAACCTTATTTGCTGAAAGTGAAGGGAACTTGCAGTGTTTACTGATGAAGATCAAAGACTACAGCCTTCTGTATGGATTACACCTGAACGTAAAAAAAACAAAATCCTCACAACTGGACCAATAAGCAACATTATTATAAACTAAAAAAAAATTGAAGTTGTCAAGGATTTCATTTTACCTGGATCCACAATCAACACCCGTGAAAGCAGCAATCAAGTAATCAAATGACGTATTGCATTAGGCAAATCTGCTGCAAAACACCTCTTTAAAGTCTTCAAGAACAAAGGCGTCACTTTAAGGGCTAAGGTGTGCCTGACCCAAGCCATGGTGTTTTCACTTGCCTCATATGCTGTGAAAGCTGGACAATGAATAAGGAAGACGGAAGAATAACTGATGCCTTTGTGTTGGAGAAGAATATTGAACATACCTTGGACTGCCAGAAGAATGAACAAATCTGTCTTGGAAGAAGTAATAGCCAGAATGCTCCTTAGAAGTAAGGACGGTGAGACCTCGTCCCACATACTTTGGACGTCTTATCAGGAGGGATGAATCCCTGGAGAAGGAGATCATGCTTGGTAAGGTAGAGGGTCAGCGAAAAAGAGGAAGATCCGCAATGAGGTGGATTGAAACAGTGGCTGCAACAATGGGCTTAAACATAACAATGATGGTGAGGGTGGTGCAGGACCAGGCAGTGTTTTGTTCTGTTGTACGTAGAGTAGCTGTGAGTCAGAACCAATTCGACAGCACTTTACAGCAACAAGTGAAATAAGATGGTCACAAAAGACCGCATGTTGTATGATTCCATTTGTATAAAATGTCTAGAATAGACAAGTGTACAGAATTGGAAAAGAGATTAGTGGTTGTCCAGGATTTGGGCAGGGGAGTGACAAGAGGTATGATGAAAATATTCTAAAATTAGATTGTGGTGATCTTGATTGCACGACTCTGCAACTATACTAAAAACCATAGAATTGTACACATTAAATGGGTAAATTATATAACCTATGAATTGCATTTCAATAAGCCAGTTTAAAAAAAAGAATGACACTTCTACTTTGACCCAAGGAGGTGAAAATAAAGCTTGAAGGAAATACAGCAATTAATTAATATTATTACCTCTGGATGAGGGGCAATGGTGGTTCAGTGGAAAAATTCTCACCTTCCATGTCAGAGACCCGGGTTTGATTCCTTGCCAATATGCCTCATGGGCAGCTACCACCCATCTGTCAGTGGAGGCTTATTATGTTGCTATGATGCTGAACAGCTTTCAGTGGAGCTTCCAGACTAGACAAATGTGCTCTTGTTTGGAAATAGGGTCTTTGAAGATATTATCTGTTACGTGGAGTCCCTGGGTGGTGTAAATGGTTAAGTGAATGACTAGTAACCAAAAGGTTGGTGGTTCAAACCCACCCAGAAGCACCTGGGAAGACAGCCCTGGCGATCTACTTCTGAAAGGTCACAGCCTTGAAAACCCAGTGAAGTACAGTTCTACCCTGCAGGAGCCAGAACTGACTTGAGGGCAACTAACAATAATCAGTGAAGTTAGCACGAGGTCATTCTGGAGTATGGTGAGTCCTAATCCAATGTGAGTGATGTTCTTACAAAAGAGGAGAAGAGACACAGGGACACATACAGAGGGAAGACAGCCACCTGAAGACAGAGGCAGAGATGAAGTTATGCTCTAGCTACAAGCCAAGGAATGCCTGGGGCTACCAAAAGCTGGGAGAGACAAGAAAGGATCTTTCCCTAGAGGCTTCAGACAGAACTGACACCCCGGATTCAGACTCCAAGCCTCCAGAACCATGAAACAATAAGTTTCTGCTCTTATAAGCCACAAAGTTTGTGTTCTTTGTTATGGCAGTCTTAGGAAACAAAGACAGTCCTTCACATATTTTCTTTCTCTCACCCTGGAGGCTGCTCCTCTAAGCTGATTTTCCACATTAGTAAAAGGATTTGGGAGATGAATTTAAGAATTCTTCAATGGTCAAAATTTGCATTTTCCTGAAAAGTTTTCTACTTCAGCTAAGTTTTCAGAATTATTGATGTTATATTCATTTATATTATTCTTTAATAATTTTTGAAATCCCTACACAGCATACTTTTCTCTTGCTCTTTTTTCACCCCTTTGATCAGGGATGCTAGAGGTCTGTCATTTTTATTAGCACTTTCAAATAATATCTTTTGGTTTTGTTAATTATCCTACTGTTCATTTTCTATTTTCCGTAATTTCTGCTTTCATGTTCACTTTTTCTTCTATTTTAGGGGGAGATTTATTTTATTACTCTTTTTCTTTCTTCTTGAATTGAAAGCTTTGCTCTTTAATTTGCTATCTTTCTTGTTTCTAACATAGGCAGTCAAAAGATATATAGTCTTTCTTGTTTTGTTTGACTGCATCCTTCAAGTCTTAGTATGTAGTGTTTTCATTGTTATACAATTTTAGGAGTTATCATTTCTTTGGTAATTTTTCCTTTAACCTGTGGATTATTTACAAGTATGCTTATTTTTCTAAAAATATTGAGGTTTTTGTCATTCTTATTTTTATTACTAGTTTTATTTTATTAAAGCACAGACATTCTTACAGTCTAAATGTTATCCTTATCATTTGGCACAAGGTTCATAATACAATTTTAATAAGTACCTATTTGGATTGAATTGTGTCCCCCCCAGAATGTGTGTCAACTTGGCTAGGCCATGATTCCCAGTATTGTGTGGTTGTCCATCATTTTGTGATCTGATGTGATTTTCCTATGTGTTGTAAATCCTATCTCTATGAGGTTAATGAGGCAGGATTAGAGACAGTTACGTTAATGAGGCACGACTCAATCTATAAGCTTAGGTTGTGTCTTAAATCTATCTCTTTTAAGATATAAAATAGAGAACCAAGCAAAGAACATGGAGACCTTATATCACCAAGATAAGAGCCAGGAGAACAACATGTCCTTTGGACTCGAGGTCCTTGTGCTGAGAAGCTCCTCAACCAGGAAAGATTAATGACAAGGACCTTCCCCTAGAGCCAAGAGAGAGAGAAAGTCTTCCCCTGTAGGTGACACCCTGAATTCAAACTTCTAGCCTCCTACACTGTGAGAGAATAAATTTCTCTTTGTTAAAGCCATCCACTTGTGGTCTTTCTGTTATAGCAGCACTAGATAACTAAGACAATACTCTACATCTGCTCTTTATTCTTTCCCTGAAAAGAGTTATTGATTTCCAAAAATGAGGAAAATGTTTCAAAATAGAATATGTGTAATTGAGTAATTGATATGAGGTCTCGGCCTTGACTCGCCCTCCCCACATCTTTCCACCAATTTTGTGTACTAATGAAGGGTATTAAAACACACCTGTAGCTTCATTTGTGATTCAGTTCACCATTCTCAAACAAAATTATAGCCAATGAAAGTTTTCGAATTAGCATTTCCTCTTTGGCACTTGCAGGTATCAGTGATATTTGGGTGTGGATAGAGATTATGGAGATTTGTGATTGCACCAGAGAATATTGGTCCAGAATCAGGACTCATCATTGCTAATGTTAAAGTGTGACAAGTAATATCCTGGTTAATTTATGTATTTCCACTATTTGAAACACTGAGCTAAGCTGGAATCTGAAGACAAGGTCAAGAAAGTCACTCTCTAAAATCAAATCTATTGAGATTTAATATACAAGGAAAGGAGGTTTTTGTAACGTATCCTACTTTGTGATTCTAGCGCTCCTTTCTAGGAGCCCAAGATGTCAGAAATAACAGTCCTAACTCATACAGACAAAAAAGAAAATTTGGAAGTAGTTATCCATCACTGCCCAAGGAGGAGAGGAGCTATAGTGTTTTAGTATAGTGTAGGAACTGAGAGACAGGGTACCTGAGCAGAAAAGTGTGTGCTGCTTCCTAGTTTTGTGACCTTGGGCAGTTTAGTTAACCTTTTGGAGCCTCAGATTCTTCCTATAATTAAAAAAGAGTTATGAGAATTAAATTAGGTCATTCATATGTAACACGCAAGGATCCCTTTGTAGGTGCTCAATAATTGTTCACTTCCCTCTGCTTCCTTGGGAAGAAGTATTTTCCACGTGCTACCTCAGCCCAAATGAAACTTCTTATGAGATGATTCAACACCCTGGGCTCTGACGATCTGCTCACAAAGCAACATCCTGATAACTAAGTCCATTTTCCATATATGTTGAGACCAGGAAGTAGCCATAAGAATTCTCATCAGAAAGCATCATCCCATTATTCATAAATACAACGGCATTCTTTTTCATAAATCATTGTCTGGGTCAGAAATTTTTGGTAAGAAGAAAGTCCACTTGAAGAAACTCAAATAAGTTTGTTATCAAGACTAAAGGAATCTCCCTGGGTCCTAATTGTAGGAAATGGCCTATCCTCATCTGAAATCATAAAATGAGTCATCTGTCTCTCTCTGGGGGACACATTGTCTTGTTAATTTTCTAGACTTCTGTCTTAGTTATCTAGTGCTGCTGTAACAGAAATACTATAAATGGGTGGCTTTAACTAACAGAAGTTTATTCTCTCACAGCGTAGAAGGCTAGAAGTCCAAATTCAGGGTGACAGCTCCAGGGAAACGCTTTCTTTCTCCATCTGCTCTGGGGGAAGGTCTTTGTCATCAATCTTCTCCTGAATCTAGGAGTTTCTCAGTGCAGGGATCTGGGGTCCAAAGGACACACTTTGCTCCTGGCTCTTCTTTCTTGGTGGTGGGAGGTCCCTCTCTCTCTGTTCAATTCTCTTTGCTTTTATCTCCTGTAGGGTGATATCTCAAGATACATCCTATCCTAATCCTACCTCATTAACATAACAAACATAACCTAATCCTCATTAACATGGCCTAATCCTGCCTCATTAACATAACACACAACTCACTCCCAGATGGAACCATAACCACAGGCATAGTGGCTCAGATTTATAACGTCACAAAATGGAGGATAATCAGATCACAAAATGGAGGACAACCACACAATACTGGGAATCATGGCCTAGCCAAGTTGACATATATTTTGGCAGGGGCACAATTCAATCCATGACAGCTTCCTTTGTTAATGCTTTAAGTTTCTGCTCCTCTGCAACAAGGACTGCACATGGTACTGCGTGGGTTCTCTGGCCTACACTCTACATGACCTTGCTGCGCAGTGAACGGGCCACCTGCCCAACTCATTCTCTGAGTTTCCGATGTCAAATTCTTGAGAGAATGTGATTGGTTGCTGGATAACCAATGAATAGGCTCCTTTGGTCGGATGTCCATTCCGAGTCCAATTAGCTGTGGCTAAGTGGCAACGGGTAATGCAATTAATAGGCTGATCCTTCCAAGGATGTGAGTCAAAACCTTAAGCGAAGGGCAAGGTGGGTGTGGCAGGCAAACTAACCTACAACGTAGTCTCTAAAATGGTTATTTAGCTGAGTCCATCTGGCTCAAAGAGCTGAGTCTGCCCTCTGCTCCTCCCCAGCCCACAGTTTGCCCTTAAGTCACAGCAAGCCTCCAGACTTGCACAGGATGGCTTCTCCGAAGTGAGAGACGCCACGATTCCAATCAGCCTTTGTGCCTCTTTAGTTCTAGGGCCTCCTGGTTGCCATTTGGCCCCTTGAGAAGCTTGACTGCTCCATGATGTTACTTCCAATAGACCTCTGTGATCCCTGGCATGGACTGGACGTCTGCTCTTGTCCTGCTCTTGGTATTCCCCACCTCCTCATCTCTGTGGCTTTCCTCTGGCTCTTCATCCAGCCCCCCACCTCGCAGATCTCTAGATTTTTGTCTGTACTCACTGCCTCTAGCATCCAGCTAGATATTCTCTCTCTGAGGATGCTGTGGCCCAGAGCTTTATTCCATTCCCAGATGAACCAACTCTTAACACTGGCTTTCTGAACTTGCGAAGTTGACAGTCCGACCGGAACATGGCTGGATCCCTAAGACCTGTGATGTGCCCTGAGAGGACAGATTTAACACACTCGGTCTGCAAAGCATCATAGTGAAAAGAATCAGCGTGCGATGCAGCCGGCCTGGATTCAAAGCCTGTGTCTTACATTTACTAGCTGTGGATCTTGGCCAAGTTGTCTGAGGCATAACCCTGCAAAATCGTAATAATAATATTTAAGGCATATGGTTGCTAGAAAAACAAAATGAGATGAGTGCAAAGTAATTAGCACATAATAAACAAACGGTCATAGTTCTTGCTTTCATTATTCTTATCGGTATTAATATTTCCTAGTTCTCAGAAATGGTAAAGACGAGGTATTTCTGTGCTACACAGTCAACTCCTTGTTTCTGAGAAATAAGCTTTTCTCTCCATGCCATCTATCTACAAGGTCACAGTCTCACGAGGTGGTAAAGGAGAGATGGATATATTTATAGCAGTGAGAGAAGCTGCATTTTAGGTTTAGAGAACTTCCCCCGCCTAAAACACTCTCCTGTAGTAAAAGTTTAAAGTTCTTTCTTGCAGCTTACCCTTTTTTTCCCTCTTAAACTACCGCAGTAACGTCACTTTGAGGTCTGTCTCTCTGTGCAAGCACTACTGTACTAAAACATATTTCCTACTGAATTTCGGCTGAAGGGAAAATTATTTCTAAGTAATTTTTCCTACGGCCAAGATGTACACGGAGGGAAAAGATGGGGCAGTCTGCTTCCGTAAAGATTTATAGCCTTGGAAACCCTATGGGGCAATTCTACCCTGTCCCATAGGGTTGCTGTGAGACGGAATCGACTTGATGGCAGTAGGTTTGATTTGGTTTGGTTTTTAAGAAGTATCCAGTAATTAAAGCATTATTTGTAAACAGGAACAAAAAATAACTTATAGCTTATGTGCGATCATTTCACTCTTTCATGAACTTACATATTTATGTGTTGGAATAAAACCTATGAGTACTAATTGACTCTTTATTCCAGTAAATGAGACTGTGGTGTGGAGTGAATTGAAGGAGCAAAGTGTGGGGCACATAATTGAAACATAAGATGGAGCTGTGCTCTGATTCCCCACCAGGAAAATTATGATAATATAACTGTCTAGAAAGTATAGAATGAGATTCTGTTTTTAAAAAGGAGGGAACATCAAAAAGATTTTTGGTCTTTTGGATCCAAACAGACAAACATGCAAAACAAGAGTCTAGGAAATTAGAATCCTTAAGTCTGAAATATTTTATCATTAGTTAACAGAATTTGTAGTATTTGAAGAATCCACTTGTTATGGATTGAATTATGTCCCCACCAAAAGATATGTAAAATCTTTACAAGATGACCTTGTTTAGAAATAGGATTTTTAAAAGATGTTATCAGTTATATTAACATAAGGTCACACTGGAGTAGGGTGGGTCCTAATCCAATCTTAAAAAAGCCAAAAAACCCATTGCCGTCAGGTCGATTCTGACTCATAGCAACCCTATAGGACAGAGTAGAACTGCCCCGGAGGGTTTCCAAGGAGCAGCTGGTGGGTTCAAACTGCCCACCTTTTGGTTAGCAGCCAGCCGAGCTCTTAACCACTGTGCCACCAGGCTCCAATCCAGTCTAAGTGGTGGCATAATAAAAGAAGGGAGGAGACACAGAAAGACAGACAGAGAAAGGACAGCCATATGAAGATATACCTAAAAGCCGAGAAACTTCTGGGGCTCTCAGAAAGCTGCAAAAGATGGTAGGAGCTTCTCCTGGAGACTTTGGAGGGAGCGTGGCCCAGCCAACATGTTGACTATTATTTTTTTTTTTTAAAGCAACATGTAAAAAATGTTAGCATAATGTGCTTACAAAAATACCTCTTGGCGGGGAGGGCGCAGTTGGCAAAATAACGGGCACATTATTTGCATAAAAATACGGTGTATACTGCGGTTTTTTCCCTCTGGTTTTTTTTTTGTTTGCTTGCTATTGTTCTTGTTGTTACATAAATTAACCCATTTATTACAGGCTAGAGAAGTTTCAAATGGTGGAGCTTCTGCTGGTCTTTCAAGTCCTTCAGTCTCTTCTGATGGTAGACCTTCTGTGACTGTTGCGGTGATGCTGCAGGTCCAGGCACCACTGGCTACTGTTTTCATGCAGGAATCACAACGTCAGATTTCCACAGCTTGTTTCTTCATTCTACTTTTTCCACAAAAGGAACGAATATACTTAGCATGTTGGCTGATTTCAATTTTTTTCAGCATTTTCTTGAGGGAGGTGATATAACAGGTTCCACGTTTATGGACAATACTGATTTTCTTGGTGCATTTAGTCATGTTGCCACAAATAGCTCCGAGCCCAGAAAGTTCTCTGGTTGTTTTTCATATTTCCTTTTTGTTATTGGTCTTTAGCAGTTTGAGTATAATGTCCCATGGTGCGTTCTTTGTGTTTATCCTGTTTGGGGTTTATTTTGTTTTTAGGATCTTTAGGTTTATATTTTTCATCAAATTTAGAAAAATTGTGACCATTATTTTTCATTATTTTTTATCCCTTCCCCTCTCCTTCTGGAAATCCAATTACACATATTTTAGATAACTTGATATTGTCCCAGAGGTCAACAAGACTTTCTATTTTTTTATCAACTTTTATTTCTCTCTGTACTTGCGTGTTGACACTTCTTTAGCACCGTTTCTTGATTCACCCATGTCTTAGACTGGGTTCTCTAGAGAAGCAAAACCAGTAAAGTATACAAATATATATATAGAGAGAGATTATGTCAAGGAAACAGCTCACGTGACTGTAGAGGCTAGAACGTCCCAAGTCCGTGGATCAGGGTAGAGGCCTCTCCCAAGTCACACAGCTGTAGAAGCTGGCAAGCCCAAGATCGGCAGGTCCGAGAGCAGGTCTCCTCCTCACAGGCTGTGCAGATTGACGAATCCCAGGTTTGGCAGATAAGCTGACAACTCAAGTCCCAAGAACAGGAGATGAGATGACAGGAAGCAGCTGCAGGATCCAGAGAGAGCAAAAAGCCAGAACGTCTGCCTATATACAGATGTGGGCCACACCCCCAAGGAGACTCTCTTTCATCTGATCTGCTGCTTACAGTGTATTCAATCATGGGAGTGATTACATTAAAACACTGAGAATCATGGCCCAGCCAAGTTGACACACAATCTTAACCATCACAACCCATCTTCTCTTCTGCAGTGTCTGTTGTTGTTGTTAGGTGCCATGGAATTGGTTCTGATTCATACTAACTTCATGTACAACAGAAGGAAACACTGCCCCGTCCTGCACCATTCTCACAATCATTGCTATTCTTGAGCCTATTGTTGCAGCCACTGTGTCAATCTGTCTCACTGAGTGTCTTCCTCTTTTTCACTGACCCTCTACCTTACCCAGCATGATGTGCTACTCCAGGAGTTGGTCCTTCCTGATAACATGTCCAAAGTAAGCAAATGAAGTCTCACTACGCTCACTTCTAAGGAGCACTCTGGTTGTACTTCCCAAAAAGATTTGTTCATTCTTCTGGCAGTCCATGGTATATTCAATATTCTTTGCCAACACCAGAATTCAAAGGCATCAATTCTTTGTTCTTCCTTCTTCACTGTCCAGCTTTTGTATGCATATGAGGCAATTGAAAAGACCATGGCTTGGGTCAGGTGCACCTTAGTCCTTAAAGTGACATCTTTGCTTTTGAAGACTTTAAAGTGGTCTCTTGCAGCAGATTTGCCGGATACAATGTGTCGTTTGATTTCTTGACTGCTGATTCCTTGGGCGTTGATTGTGGATATAAGTAAAATGAAATCTTTGACAACTTCAATCTTTTCTCCATTTATCATGGTGTTGCTTATTGGTCCAGTTGTTAGGATTTTTGTTTTCTTTATGTTGAGGTGTAATCCATGCTGAAGACTGTATTCTTTGATCTTTATCAGTAAGTATTTCAAGTCCTTTTCACTTTCAGCAAGCAAGGTTGTGTCATCTGCATAATGCAAGTTGTTGATGAAACTTCCCCCAATCCTGATGCCCTGCTCTTCTTCATATAGTCCAGGTTCTCAGAGCATTTGCTCAGCATACACATTCAATAGGTATGCTAAAAGGATACAGCCCTGACGCACACCTTTCCTGATTTTAAACCATGCAATATCCCCTTGTTCTGTTTGAACGGTTGCCTCTTGGTCTATATAGAGGTTCTGCATGAGCACAGTTAAGTGTTTTGAAATTCTCATTCTTCACAGTGTTATCCATAATTTGTTATGATCCACACAATTGAATGCCTTTGCATAGTCAATAAAACACAGGTAAACATCTTTCTGGTATTCTCTGCTTTCAGCCAAGATCCATCTGACATCAGCAATGATATCCCTAGTTCCACGTCTTCTTCTGAATCTGGCTTGAATTTCTGGCAGTTCCCTGTCAATGTACTGTTGCAACAGTTTTTATTTTGCTTGCATGTGATATTAATGATATTGCTGGACAACAAACAGAATGGTACACAATCATACAATATTGGAAATCATGACCCAGCCAAGCTGACAGATATTTTGGGGGGACACAATTCATCCATGACAATGGGCATTTGAGTTATTTCTAGTTTAGGGCTGTTATGAATAATGCCATTCTTGGTTTTTAGTGAACTTATGAATACATTTCTTTTGAGTATAGATCTAGGAGTAGAATTGCTGGGTTAATGGGTAGGCATATATTCAGCTTTAGTAGACACTGACAAGCAGGTTTTCAAGGTGTCTTCACCATACTCTTAAAATCTTAACATGCGTATTTAAAATTAAACTTCTCTAGCACAGTCTAGATTTAATCTATCTGTTCTTCTCCAAACAAAATGAGAACCTTCGCATGCTTTTACTTCAATCACTTTCCCACCATCTCCCATGTAAAGACCACCTGGTAGTTTAGATTCAGCTTATTACCACTTTTCTTTGTTCAAATAAGTCAACATTAATTTAGACTTACTTGGATTGCCTCTCTGCCTTTTAGTCCTAGTCCTTCTCCTCCTAGTCCTAGTGCTTCTTCTGGGGTGGGAGCGGGGGGTCGGTGACAGACACTATTGTTGCCCCCTGCTAAGGCACAAGTGGTGGAGAGGGAGGAACTAAAGCAACTGATTCCTTCTGCTGAGATATCTCAATAAATCATCCTGATATTAGCTCCAGGGCTCTCCCCTACTCCCTCTATTTACCACTTCTGATCTGGGAGCACCACCAAACTAGGTACCACTTGTGCTGTATTATTTGTTTGTTTTTAGGACATTTGTTATGGAGGAGGAGACTGGACTATGTGGTTAGTCTGGCATCTTCATTTACTTTTTGTACTAGGCCTTTATCCTAGGCTTTCTACACTCTCTCCTTAAGTGCTCATCCATGGCTTTAAATATTGTCTCTACTCCAACCATCAAATTTATATAAGTAGTTCAGACCTTTATTCTGAACTCCAGACCTACATATCCAAATCTGCTTGACATCTCCATTTATAACAATCTCAAATTTAACATACCCCAAAACATTTGCTCCTCCTATGTTCCCTGAATCGATAAATGACTTATTCATCTTAATCTATCTAGTTATTTCTAGCAGAAGCTCAGAGTCATCCTTAATAGTCCTCTTTTCTTCACCCCTCCTGGCAAACCAATCCATTATAAAGTCCCTTGGATTCCACGTTCAATTTATACAAGTCTTGAAATTATCCACCTCTCTCTGTCTCTGTCATTACTCTAGTTCAGTCCACCATCATCTCTGGCCTTGACTAATGCAACTGCCTCCAAACTGACCTTCCAGTAACCCCTTTTGCCCTCTTCCAACCTATTCCCACAAGCAACTTATGTGAGCTTTTAAATATGTAAATCAGATCATACTTAACCCTCACTATTAACTGCACTTTGACCTTAGGATATATTCCAAAATATAGTCTGAAGTCTATAATGTGGCCAGTAAGACCTTGCATGGTCTGGCCCCTGCCTATTTCAGCCCAAACTTCTCCTTGCTCCTCACACTCCAGCCACACTGGCTTCCTTTCCGTTTCTAGAATATGCCAATTCTTTCATGCCCCAATAACCTCACACATAATGTTCCCTTTGCCTGGAACATTCTTTAAGTCTCTTTCATATGCCTGGAGTTTAAAAGGCACTTCAGAGAGCTCTTCCCTGACACTGCAAAATTAATCCATCATGGCGCCCGCTAATCTTTCTTCATAGTACTGATGAGGTGCGATTGATTACTTTTGTGTGGCCTTTCTAGCCATGGCCATGGTCTTGGAACTCCCACCCACATGATCGGGTGGGACTGTGTGGTAGGGTAATTGTGGCCCACCGAAGGGATTGGTCAGTTTTGCCCTTCCTCTGGGTTTGAAATGAGCCACGCCAGAGGTGGGAAAAAGAGCCCACCACCACCAAGGAAGGGGAGATCGGCAGCAGAGACCTGGCAGCAGGAGTCCCCGAGGTGGGCTTCCCAGCCCACAGAGAGAAAAAGCTGAGTGTCTTTGGGCAGAGGCTGAGGGCCAGGGAGAGGCCTGCCGGTGAGCTCTGCTGGGAAGAGGCTGTCCTGTTGGAAGAACTGTATCCTTGAGTGTTCCCAAACCTGAATTGTAACCTGTTACTTCCCTAATAAACACTGTAATTGTGAGTATGGTCTGTGAGTTGTGTGTGGCCATTGCAATGAATTACCAAACCCAGCAGAGAAGTAGAGATTGCCATGGGAGGGACAGTGGGTGTCAGAGTTGGTAAAGATCTTCCTTTCCCGTTATGAAGTTAGAGGAGGTCAGACGGCGCCCCCATACCGTTTTTACAACTGATTACAATTTAAAATTATGATTTGGTTTATATTTGAAGGTTTGTTATTCCTACTACACCTTAAATTCCATCGTGTGTTATGTTCACTCCTGTAACCTGATGTGTAACACTGTGCATGGAACATGGTCAACGTTCAGTAAATACTTGTTTAAATAACGCATAGCTGATACAAAGGCTGGAAGCCGCTGGCACTTCTCTGCCTGGGCTAGGTTCCTTCTTGCGCGTAGTGGTAGATGGAGACAGGCACTTTCTTTGCTCCCCCACAGGGGGCTTTTCCCGGAGCAGAATAAGTGTTTGCTGCAGGGCTGTGTGTGAGACCGCCGGCATATCAGAGACGGCAGTCACGGGAGATTATCCCTATTTCTGTGCTACAACGTAGTTCTGTTACACGACTGTGCACTTTTCCGGCGCAGGTGCGAGAAAAGCTGCCAATTTCCCCTGGAGGGGCGGGACTAACGCGGGACCAACGAGGGCCCGGGTGAGGGCGGGTCAGTATGTCCTCTCCACAGAACCTGATTGGTCTGTGGAAGCCGAGGGAACGGGGGCGGGGCTTGATTCCATCGGGCGCGAGCCACGTTGGACGCGGTGCAGCCCCGCGTGAAGGCCACTCCCCGGCCCACAATGCACTGCGGGGCGCGTCACGCGGAGCCGCCGGGTCCTGGCTTGACAGGTATGGTCCGGCCTTCCCCAGTCGTCTACCTTGGTTTTCAGGGCCGCTTGGACCCTGGGCTAGCCGTTCCGCTTGCTCTGTCCGTCTCCCGCCCTTCCTCGGCCGTAACCTTAGCCCTAGTCCTCGTTCTCGGGACTACGGACCTACTCCCGGCCAGGAACCGAGCCCGAGCCGTGGGAGCGGGAGCCGGGTGTCTTTGGAGCTGCGGAGCTCCGGAGGGCGGGCTTGCGGGGACTCCGTCTCCCTTGGCTTTAGGGGTACATGAGCCGCGAGGGCGGCGGTTGCCCCTCGGCTGACCTGCTTCGGGGGGACGCTGGAGTGGGGAGGGACAATCGCCTGGGCTGCCAGGGGTGAGGGGAGTTCTCCGGAGCCCAAACGTCAGAAATACGGTGATCCACCTGGCTGCTGAGGTGACATTTCCTGTTTCTTTTAGGCAGGGTGGGATTTGAACCAGTCACTTACTTGGCGTTTTGTGGGATTGAACGAGCATTGAGCCCAGAAATTTGCCCGCTTTGGTTCACGGAAACCTCCGGAGGTATTGAGCCAGGAGGCCCAGTTAATGGCGCTTTAGGAACTAAGTGCCTTAAGGGAGACCTGAGCAGTTGGTTCTACAGGTGGAGGAGGACTCCGAAAGAGGAGGCCGAGCCCGAGCCGGCTTCTGTGTGTGACGGTGAAAACAGCTTTGCACTTTTCTCCTGCTCGTTAGTTTCCTGATCATCCACTTGGAACGGGAGGTGTGGAGAGACTGAGAACCAGCCCCTCCTGTGTCTGTTAAGCCAAGCAAAGCCCAGCTCAGGGCTAAAGTGCCAGCCGCCAGACGGGAGACGGTTCAGATCCTGGTCGACAGGTGGAACTAGCCACTTAAAAAAAAATCTCTGAATCACATTCCAAGTCACTTGCCATTTCTTCACCTGTTGAGACTGCGAGGAATTAGTATATAAACACTACCTACAATTTCTGGTACGTGAAGGTGGTTGTTCAGCGCTTGAATCGGACACCTGTGACCATGCCCTAAGTTAATGGGCCATCTGGGTATTTCCTACATTGAGAACCATCCCATCAGTTCTTTTTTCTGGTTGTGTCACTGATTAAAACAAACAGTCAAGTAATTACATTTTATATTGATGTGTGAAAGAAGCCTAGGTCCTATCAAAGGGATGACTGACCTTCCTTTCCACGTATTTCAGTGAGAATCTTGGATTTGTTGAGAGGTATTGTTTCAGGGTGATTAGAGTTAGGCCTGAGCTTAAATCCCTACTCTGTCCCTAGTTTAGGGATTGAACAAGTTACTTGTCTGGGCCTAATTTCCTCAAGGTAAAATGGAGCTAATAATAATCACCTCATAGGTTATTGGAAGGCTTAAATGAAGTAATCTGTGTAAAGTGCCTGGTCCATAGAAGGTAATCAATAAAAATTAAAAACTGCGTTGTTGAGTCGATTCCGACTCATAGCAACCCTATAGCAAATATTTAATATGGTACTTATAGTCTGCAAGGCAGTGTTTCAGGTGCTTTACATTTAATCTTTAAAATAACCCTATGAGGTAGATACTACTATTGATAGCCACAATTTACGGGTGAGGAAATTGAGGTATAGAAAGGCACATTAGCTTGCTCATGGTTACGTAGCTAGTACGTGGTGGAACCAAGACTTGAACCAGCCAATTGCTCCAGAGTCCATTCTCCTAACTGCTATACTGTACTGCCCCTTAAAATGTAAGCTGTTATTCTGTTAGTTCAAAATGAGTAGCTAGATAGTTTCTGTACCACTGGATTCTTGACCCTTGTTGGTTTTGGGAGACTGATAATAGCAACGTGATGTAGGAGTATGAGGAACTTAGGTTTAAGTACCAGTTCTGCCATATATTAGCAGTGTGACATTGAGAAAGTGAGCCTCATTTCCTCTTCTGTAAAATGCAAGATTATGCCTACCCCACTGTTTAGAACTATGTGGTGCTACACATATGTTGGGGATTGATACATTTGATCGTGATCTAGCTGAAATGGACAGGTAAGGATTAATTTAGTCTCTGAAATACAATACTTTTGAAAACTACAAAATTTTGAATTTTCACTGGTTGCCCCTACTGCTAGTGAAGGGGAAGCATCTAGTGGCGTTGAGTTTGATGGCCTGGTAGAGAATAGTTATCACTTAATTTCAAATGGGGGGGAAATTTTAATTCAGTGTTTTTCAAAGTATGGCCCTTAGACTAAACATTGTAATTGCATAGGGAGTTTGCTAAAATTGAGGATTCCCAGGCCCCACTCCAGAGTCAGTGAATCAGACTTTTTGGAGGGTGGATCCAGAAATCTGCATTTCTAAACAAACTTCAACAATTCTTACATGAACTAACATTTGAGCTCTGCTGTGTACTTTATCAAAGTTTGACTGTTTACCTGATTGCTTTTAGACCCAGACCTGTGAAGTTTTTTCTCTGTTTTTGTAATGCATGAATTCTTTACCAGAATTCAATAAAAGAGGCCATTATGATTTACTTTCTGGTAAAAAGATTGAGGACAGTATTAAAACCAGTGTTCTTTTGACTTTGTGATTTATTTTAAATAAAAACTTTTTTTTCTGATTATAAAAGTAACATGCTCATTGTGGAATATTGTGAAAATTTAGGAAATTATAGAATTATAATAATCACCCATAATACTATTTCTTGAAGATAAGCATTATTCTAATTTTCATAATCTTTCCTTCCAGAGTCTATTTCTCCATTTACCCTCTCTTCATTCTTTATGTTTATGAAAAACAAGATTTGGAATTTTCATCCTGCCTTATTCTACCTAACATATAAGCATTTTACCGCGTTATTAACTTTGTTCCACATACTTTTTAGTTGCTGCATTATATTTCATCATATAGGTGTACTATAATTTACTTAATCATCCTGCTATTGTTGGATGTTTAGGTTGTTTTCGGTTATTTCTGTGAACGAATATCTTTCTGTTTAAAAATTGTCTGACTCTCTGATTATCTGCCTCAGGATAGGGTCATGTATTTAAATTTATTGGGGTTAAAGGGGATAAATATGTTTAAACTCTTGTTGAGTATTGCCAGATTGTTTGTTTCAGGAAAGGTGTTTATACCACTTCTTTCTTCCACCTGTTACTTTTGAGAATGCCAGACAGAAGGAAGTGTTATTTTTTTAAAGCTAAATGGTTAGGTGAAGCATAGTATGCTATTTTAATTAGTATTTCTTTGACTTCTAGTGAGTTGAACGTTTTTGCATATGCTTATCAGCTTTGGCTTTGATTTTTATCTAACCCAAATTGTTCCTTTTGTTTTAGGTCTTCTCTGTCAGCTGAAATGTCTATGATTTTATCTGCCTCAGTCATTCGTGTCAGAGATGGACTGCCACTTTCTGCTTCTACTGATTATGAACAAAACACTGGAGTGCAGGAGTGCAGAAAGTATTTTAAAATGCTCTCGAGGAAACTTGCTCAGCTTCCTGATAGATGTACACTGAAAACTGGACATTATAACATTAAGTAAGACTTCAGTTTGCTCCATTTGACTTACTTGCCTGGTGGTTGTCATTTTAATAAAGTTAAGCGGTTGCAATATAAATTAGTGTTTGATTAGGAAAACCTGCTCAAGTCAAGAATCGTGTGATTCTCACCTTATACTAAATAGTAGTCATCACCCTTCTTGCAGTTTCTCTGCATTTATTTATAGGGCCACTATGAGTCAGAATTGACTCAATAGCAGTGGGTTTGGTTTGGTTTTTTAAGAAAATTTTGCAGATTATAGGTATTCCTTTTTATAAGTAGACCACGAGGTATTTATTGGCATTCTCGCATACCCAGGACTTTAGTAGGCAAGCTGTAATGGGGAATATAAAAAATCTTACCTGATACCTGCCCTAAAGGAACTTAAAGAAGCTTACATTGTAGCAGGAGGAGATAGCACCTATCACTCTTTATTGCCTATGAAGAAAATACAACTGGGCAATGGGATAGAAAATGACTTTATCTGTGGTGGTTAAAGATCCCTTTGAGAGGGTGACACTTGAGCAGAGACCTAACAGATGAGAAAGGAGGAGGTCATATGAAGGGTGCTGTGGATGAAGAGTGAGGCAGGTAACAGCCAGTGCAGAAGCCCTTAGTCAAGGGATGGAAAGAAATCCAGTGATGTGGAGCCTTGTGGACAATTAATAGAAGTTCAGGTTGGAAGGTGAGGTTGGAAAGGTAGGAATGGGCCTTATAGGCCATGATAAGGAGTTTGGATTGAGTCTAATGTAATAGGAAGCTGGTGGAGATTTTTAAACTGGAGAGTTATATGGTCTGATTTTGACTCTGAGTAGATCATCCTGGCTGCTCTGTGAAGAGTGGGCAGTAAGGGAAAAGGAGTGGAAGCAGAGAGATCACTTAGGGGAATCTTAGAGACGTTCAGATAGAGGTGAAGCTTGTAGCTTGAACGAGGGTGATCATGATAAGAAGTGTAGATTTAGACTGTATTTACGGTTAAGTACTTGACTACTAACCAATAGATAGGTGGTTTGAACCCACTCAGACGCCTCAGAAGAAAGGCCTGGCGATCTGTTTCTGAAAGCCACAGCCTTGAAAATCTTGTGGAGCACAGTTCTACTCTGCAACCCATAGGGTCACCATGAGTTGGAATCAACTTGACGGCAGCTGGTTTGATTTTGGTTTGAGGAGTAGCACCAACAAATCTTCCTAATGGATTGATGTGGAATATGAGGAAAAGAGAAGAGTCAAGAATCACCTGTAGATTTTTGGCCTGAGGAACTGGATAGATAATAGGACTGAAATGAGTAAGACTGGAGAATAAGTGTGTTTCAATGGTAAAGGTCAAGAGTTGTGTGGACATGTTAAGTCTGAGATGCCTGTTAGGTATCCAAGTGGCACTGTCAGGAAGACAGCTGGATGTAAGTGTGAAGTTTTAGTGAAGAGCACAAGTATGGAGATTCAGCTTATGGTTTGTAATAAAGTCAGGGGAATAGATGAGACCATCTTTGTGAGCATACCCAGGAAACAGAACAATTTGCTTCTGAGCTGTTTGATACTGATCATGTGTGCAATAGGAAATCAGACAAGAACATGGTCCATAAGTGGATGGCTTTATTATTGAGATGAGACTTGAGCCATGTCCTGAAATATTATTAAGATTTGGCTAAGGCAGTGAAGAGAGCTTTCTGGGTGTGGGGAGGAGAATAAGCCAAGAATGCACTTCAGCATGGTAGGTGCATTAAGCTGTTTGGCCTGGTGTAGTGGATGGTGAGTTAGGTATAGTTATGGGAAACGTGTGATAATTAGCGTGGGGCCAGATCCTGGGTTGCCCTGCAAGTTCAGATTGAGGGATGTCACTTTGACGTAATAGGTTATAGGAAGCTGCAACTGCAGATCGGAGAGAAGTGACTTGAAAAAAAACAGTGTTGAGACAGTGGAATATAGTGTGAAGTGGAAAGTCTAGGGGAGAGAGGTGAGGCAGGGAGGACAGCTTGGAAGCTATCACAGTGGGAGAGGTATTTATGATTAGGGCCCAAACCTGGAAAATGAAAGTGCGAATGAAGAAGAAAATGCTAATTAGAAAGACACTTCTTCAGAAGACGTGGTGAAACCGAATGAGAGGGAATATCAGAGATGAAGAGAAGGAAGTGATAAAAATGACTGAAGCCTTGGAATTGGACAGAATGATGGTGTCAGTGTCAGACATGAGGTCTATGGGAAGGGTTGCTTGTGGGAGATGGGGAAGAAGAAGAAAATGTATTTTAATTGAGGTTATGACAAACCAGGCCAGTGGAGATGGCATAGGGATTTTGTAATCATTTTTAAAGAAGTGGTTTAAACTGTGAGGGTAGAAACACCCACTGAGTTTAGAGCGAGACCCAGAATAGAACCTTAGAGAATGTCCACAGTTGCTTGGATAACCTGGGTAATGGTAAGATAAGGGGATGTTATCTTTAATTGAATTTTCTGAGGGGTTAACTAGAAAGTGTTGGCTGTTGTTGTTGTGGTTAAATTGTATCTAAAATGCTGTCTTAGCCTACTTCTGTTTTTTTTGGAGAAAAACTTGAAACATTTAAATATTTAATAGTCAAGCTCTTTTAGTGCCCTGAGTCATTATTCTGAGTTTCAGCTGTTAATTGTATAGCTGTGTAGTCTGACTTCTGTTATCGATAGCTGTCAGAGTTACAGTAGATTGGCTTAATTGTGTATTTGTGGGAGGTATCCTGGACTTCAAAACAGTAACAACAACAAAACAAAGCCTTTTTGCAAATGTTTTTTGTTCCTCTGCCTTATTTTCTTAAAAGTAGAGTAGAATGTAGCAGAATTTTAAGACCCCTCCAATTCTGTTAACTGTGAATTCTAACTTTTGTATTGTTGATTTGCCCTCCATCTTTTTTCTGCAAAGGATTTGAGGAAGTTTAGCAAAAAAAAAAAAAATACTTCAAGAGTACAGGTAAGGGAATCAAATGAAGGACAATCAGAGATAGAGTAATAAACCCAGGTAACATTTCCTTCTGGAGATGCAAATTACATAGCCCATTCATTTATTAGAGAAGGGCTATAAATATTGCTCTGAGCTTCCTTGTAGCCAAAGCAAAGAGGGATAGTAGATAGAATTAGTTACAGAATTCACAGTGCCCATCAGATAAAAACTGTTTTTCAGGTTATTGAGATCTGATGTATATAAAGAGGGATGAACAGAGTTTAAATAGCATTTATCTAGCATCCGTAATAACTGTTTTTCATGATATTCCTTGTATCCCTTAGTGTAAGCACATGGCATGATGCAAAAAGCAATTTTATGAGAGAGTAGGAGTGGGATGAATCAGCAGAGGTCTTAATCTGGCATGACCCAAGAATACAATTTAGGAATGTCTAAAGGAATAAATTACATGGCTTCCAGAACCATGCATAGAAAAACCTTTTTGCATGTTATTTTTGTAGCCAAGTGTTAAAGAAAGATTGGACAACAGAGAATTTTTAGTTTTAGTTCCTGACAAGAACCTGAGTTTCACGTTTTCTATCAGTGACAAGAGGTCTTATTAGTTTCTAGTTTATTGAAATTTTTATGCTATATGACAATAAATTTAGACTGAAATATATAAAATCGGGAATTTATGTGTTACCTAACTCTGAAAATTCTCATGTGTCACCTGTTTTTCTAGACACCACAGATTTGCCAGTAAAATTCACAGATCCACCAGAGCAACATTGTAGCACAGCCGGTAACTAGCCCCTGGCTACTTGCCCCTCTTCTACCTGTGCTCTCTCTCCTTCACAGCCCTGCTTGTATCTTCTTTTGATTCACCTTCCTCCTGATATTACCATTTCATTTCACTGAAGATCTCACGCCCCTCACAGATCGCCTGTAGAACTTTTGACTGTCTTTTTCCTCAGTAGTAACATTTCTTATTTAATTTTTTATTTCTGTATGTCTTCTCTCTATAACTAGATTGTAACTCATTGAGGAAATTGATCTGTTCTGCTTGTACTATTTTTGATTCCTCACCTCTTAGTACTTTGGTTTTCAAACTTGTATAGCAATTGAGGTGCTCTTTTCAGATTGGCACTTGGCAAAATACAAAACAAAATAAGTATATATAATTATATGCTAAGATTAGATGGTACCTCACATTAGATTCTAGTTACATAGGTGGGGAAGACGCTAAAGTTTTGAGAGAAAATTACGGGAAAATGCTTAAGATTGGGAAGATTCTTTTAAATCCTCCCTCCCACCCCCATGTATGGGGAAAATGATGAACTTTATCTGATCCTAGAGGCCAAATACTTCAGTTCAGCTAATGGAGAATACTCCACAGGAGCATGGCTGACGCTAGCACAACGCCTTGTACGTATAATGTTGTTAGTTGCTGTCAGATGGGCTCAGACTCGTGGTGTCCGCATGTACAACAGAACTAAACAATGCCGGGTCCTGCACCATCTTCATGATCGTTGTTATGCTCAGTCTGTTGTTGTGTCCACTGTGCGTTTTGAGTGCATTCCAACGAGGGGGCTCATCTTCCACCACTACGTCAGGCAGTAATCCATAGGGTTTTCATTGGCTAGTTTTGGGAAGTAGATTGTCTGGCCTTTCTTCCTAGTCTGTCTTAGTCTGGAAGCTCTGCTGAAACCTGTCTGTAACCCTGCTGGTGTGTGTATATGTGTATATGTGTGTGTGTGTGTGTGTGTGTGTGTGTGTGTGTGTGTGTATGTATGTATATATAACTTTATTATGTATAACATTTTATTATATTGTAAGTGAAAGTTTACATAGGAAATTAGTTTCCCGTTCAATAATTCATACACAAATTGTTCCACGACATCGGTTGCAATTCCCGCAATGTGTCAGCACTCTCCCCATTTCCATCCTGGTTTCCCTGTTTCCATTCATCTGGTTTCCCTGCCCCTTCCTGCCTTCTCATCTTTGCTTTTGGGCAGATGTTACCCTTTGGATCTTGCATAGTTGATTGTTCTAAGGAGCACCTTCCTCACAGGTATTACTGTTTATTTTATAGGCCCGTCTATTATTATTATTTTTTTAAATTGTAGTTTAGGTGAAAGTTTACAGCTTAAGTTAATTTCTCATACAAAAATTTATACACATATTGTTATGTGACATTAGTTGCAATCCCTGTAATGTGACAGCACACTCCCCCTTTCCACCCTGGGTTTCTTGTGTCCAGTCAAGCAGTTCCTATCCCTTCCTGCCCCCTTATCCTGCCTCTGGACAGGAGCCGCATATTTGGTCTCATGTATCTGCTTGAACTAAGAAGCACAGTCTTCACAAGTATTATTTTATGTTTTATAGTCCAGTTTAACCTTTGTCTGAAGAATGGGCTTCAGGAATGATTTTAGTTCTGGGTTAACAGAGCGTCTGGGGGCCATGTCTTCTGGGGTTCCTCCAGTCTCAATCAGACCATTAAGTCTGGTCATTTTTTCGTGAATTTGAGTTCTGCTCCATACTTTTCTCCTGCTGTGTCAGGGACTGTCTGTTGTGTTCCCTGTCAGGGCAGTCATTGATGGTAGCCGGGCACCATCTAGTTCCTCTGGTCTCAGGCTGATGGAGTCTCTGGTTTATGTGGCCCATTTGTCTCTAGGGCTAATATTTCCCTTGTGTCTTTGGTGTTCTTCATTCTCCTTTGCTCCAAGTGGGTTGGGACCAATTGATGCATCTTAGATGGCCACTTGCAAACGTTGAAGACCCCAGATGCCATTCACCAAAGTGGGATGCAGAACATTTTCTTAATAAACTTTGTTATGCCAGTTGACCTAGATGTCCCCCGACCTAGATGTCCCCTGAAACCATGGTCCCCAGACCCCCGCCCCATCTACTCTGTCCCTCAAAGTATTTGGTTGTGTTTAGGAAACTTCCTAGCTTTTGCTTTAGTCCAGTTTTGCTGACTTCCTCTTCACCTCAGATGATTCTTGTCTACTATCTGGTTAGTGAATTCTCCTCTTCCGCCCTCCCCAGCCTCGCAACCGTCAAATAATGTTTTCTTCTGTGTTTAAACCTTTTCTTGAGTACTTACAGTAGTGGTCTCATACAATATTTGTCCTTTTGTGACTGACTAATTTCTCTCAGCATAATGCCCTCCAGATTCATCCATGTTGGTGAGATGTTTCGCAGATTTCATCATTGTTCTTTATCATTGTGTTGTATTCCATTGTGTGTATGTACCGTAATTTGTTTATCCATTCATCTGTTGATGGGCACCTAGATTGCTTCCAGCTTTTTGCTATTGTGAACACTGCTGCAGTGAACATGGGTGTACATAAATCAATTCGTGTGACGGCTCTTATTTCTCTAGGGTATATTCCAAGGATGGGATTGCTGGATTGTATGGAACTTCTATTTTTAGCTTTTCAAGGAAGCTCTAAATCAGTTTCTAAAGTGGTTGTACCATTTTACATCCCACCAGCAGTGCGTAAGTGTTCCATTCTCTCCACAGCCTCTCCAACCTTTATTATTTTGTGTTTTTTGGATTAGTGCCAGCCTTGTTGGGGTGAAATGATACCTTATTGTAGTTTTGATTTGCATTTCTCTAGTGGCTAATGATCGTGAGCATTTCCTCATGTATTTGTTAGCCACCTGAATGTCTTCTTTGGTGAATTGCCTGTTAGATCATTTGTGTATTTTTTTTACTTTGGTTATTTGTCTTTTTGTTGTTGAGGTGCTGTAGTATCTTTTAGATTTTAGAGAATATGTCATAGCCAAATTTTTTTTTTCCCCGTCTGTAGGGTCTCTTTTTACTCTTTTGGTAAAGTCTTTTGATGAGCAGAAGTGTTTGATTTTTAAGAGTTCCCAGTTTTCTGGTTTCTCTTCTGGTGTTTGTGCATTGTTAGTTACGGTTTGTGTTCTGTTTATGCCATGTAGTAGGGCTCCTAGCGTTGTCCCTATTTTTTCTTCCATGATCTTTATCACTTGCAATTTTCTATTTAGGTTTTTGATCCATTTTGAGTTAGTTTTTGTGCATGGTGTGAGGTATGGGTCTTATTTCATTTTTTTGCAGATGGATATCCACTTATGCCAGCACCACTTGTTAAAGAGGCTGTGTTTTCCACATTTAATGGACTTTGGGCCTTTGTCAAATATTAGCTGCTCATAGGTGAATGAATTTACATCTGGATTCTCAGTTCAGTTGAAATACTGGTGGCATAGTTTCCAGTGTCATAGCTACATGTAAGCCTCCAGAGTACAGCAAACTGACAGATGGGTGGTAGGTGCATATTATAAACCTAAACCAGTTGCTGTCCAGTCAGTTCTGACTCATGGTAACCCCATGTGTGTCAGAGTAGAACTGTACTCCATAGGGTTTTTAATGACTGATTTTTCAGAAGTAGATCACTAGGCCTTTCTTCTGAGTTGCCTCTGGGTGCACTCAAACCTCCAACCTTTTCGGTCAGCAGCAGAGTGTGTTAACCGTTTGCACTACCCAGGGATTCCAGGCATGTATCATAGTATCTGCTTAGTGAGGGATGGTTGTTTTGGGAGTATGGCAGTATTCAGAGTGCCATGGATTTAAGTTATTTTTCTACAAAAGTTTTCAACTCAACTTGTTGGTTTGGGGGAGGAGGGGAGATATATATCTAGTTTTGTGATTTTTTTTTTTTTCCCCACATTCCATAGTGATACTACAAATTCCCTCTTACAAAATTTTAATAAATCCATCTTTTTCATAAGTTGAAGAATACTTTCCTTAAACTGTAATGAATGAACAACTAAAGCAGTAATTTATGAACCATATGAAAATTAAGTTGTCGTCTGAAATCTTAAAACTTAGCAGTTGGTTTTGAATTTTAAATTCATACTTCTGCATTTTGAGATCTCTAAGCATTGAGACTGTGCTTATGAAAAGAAATACCCTTTGAGAAGTCAGTGATGCCCTATTGTGAATTTCTTTTAGTGCAAGAAATACATTTCCTTATAGTTCTTTCACTGCTGACTCATATGAAGGCTGATAATGACCACTGAGCCTTGTAGGCTCTCTCCTTACCTGAGGGTTCACTTTTTCTGTATTTGCCCCCAAACTGCTACCTCCAGCCAGGAACATACACATTCTAGGCCTCCCTGCCTTTCAGTTTTAGTATCTAGCAGTGCTTTCCTTTCACTCCTTGGTGATATTTTCTGATTACTAGAATAACAACATCAATAATAACCAAATCCTTAAGTACCTGCAAATGCCAGGCACTTTACTTACATTATCATTATACTTTGCAACAGCTCTGCTAAGTAGATATGGCTCATAATTAGAGCTCTTTCCCATTGTTGGCGGCAAAAGCACCAATTACACTAGCCGAAGCAAAAAAGGGTCTTGTGAAGGACAGGAGCTGGCTGGAACCAGGGAGTCAGATGTTGTTATAAGGAGTCTTTCTCTCATTTCTGCAATATCTCAGCCTCGTTCACTCCTTTATGGATAGGTATTCTCCGTGTGTTAGAAAACACTGCACAGTCAGCGCCAGGTTAATTTCATTCCAACTGAGCAACCCATCGCCTTCTGTGCCTTTTTTTTTTTTTTAAACTTTAATTGACCTTTCTTGAGTCATGGTCCATTACTGGACTAACGTGGCCAGGGGCATGAGGTGCTCTTAACTAGCCAGGTCTGGATCACACGCCCACCCTTTTTACTGGGCATCTTCACTAAAGCATGTAGAATAACTAGGTAGTGGGGCTGGAGATAATTCCCCAAAGGGGAGGACAGAAAGGATGCTAGGCGAATAGCCATTGTAGTAGTACCCTCACTCCTATTTTACAGATGAGGAAAATGAGACAGGGATGAAAGTAACTTGTTCAAAGTCACAAAGCTAACAAATGGTCTGAACCACAGTCTTTTGACTTCAACATTCATGTTGTTCTCTGGTAAAAGAGCGAGTTGTCTCCCTTTACTCTTAACACCTTTCTTGACAGGGTGTGATCCTAATTCTCCTAATTCTTTACAGTTTTTTATGGAGAGAGAAATTAGCCAGGAAAGAGAATTAAACGAAGTAAACCTCTCTCTCTCTCTTCCTCCCCCTCTCCCTCCCCGTCTCCTTTCACTGTCCTCTTTCTCTCCTGTCTGTCCTCTCCCTTTCCTTCTCTCTCCTTTTGGTTGGGAAAAAATGAGCAGAGTATGAATGAAGCCTAAAATTGATGGGACAGCATCGTCTCCTTGGAGACTAGATTAAGTTTGTGGTAGGGAGGGGACACGCAGGGGAGTGCAGTCCACTAGAGCTACCAGGCCACTTGGGAGAAGGACATAATCTATGTATCCTACTTCCCTCTTTTGTTTCATTACTATCATCACACTACTTACTTTTCTACTGTTTATCATGATAAAATGTAGAGTTTTTCAGCACCACGTATATTGAGTAGGCTCTTGTGAACACAGCAACCCTATAGGACAGAATAGAACTGCCCCATAGAGTTTCCAGGGAGGGGCTGGTGGATTCAAACTGCCAACCTTTTGGTTAGCAGCCAAGCTCTTAACCACTGTGCCGCCAGGGCTCCATAATTACTGTTACAAAACTGTTTCTGTTTGAAGGTAAATTAGGAATTTCCCCATGACAGTTACCTTAAAAAAATAAATAAAATCATCATCTTCATTCATTCTCTGGTGTGGGCAGGGTGAAGGTGTTAGGGTTAGTGGGAAAGCGTGAATCAGGAGACAGATGAACTGCAGAAGAGGAGATGAAGGACGTCAAACGCAAACTTTGCTTCCTCTGTGTTTTGTCCAGTGCTCTGGTGGTGTAATCCCTTCTGCCACTTAAAATCATCCCAGATTCTCCTTTAGCTTAGTGTTACAAGTTGCTGTTGCCTGGCATATTGCATATTAATAAATATTTTCTTATTAAATGAGGTTAAAATTAGCAACTAAAATGAGTCCTTTATATTCGTGGAATAATTTGTTCGTGTTTTAGCTCTTCTCCATTGGAGGATAATTGGAAGTTAGCCTTATAAAAGAAGAATAAATGAGGACATACGAAGTTCCTGGTTGAATGCGGACACGTGGTGGGCACTCCAGTGTTAACTGAGTTAGTTGTCTTTCTGGTTCCTACCTCTTTACTGTCCCACTGATGACAAAGTATTTTGTTTTCAACTTGTTTCCTACTGGACATATTTGATGATGATGAAACCCATATGGCTCACTTTCAGAATGTCATACGTTTTTATGTATATTTAAAGGTTTAAACACTTATTTTAGAGATTTGGAATTCAGTTCGGATGGTTCTATTTAAAAAATTATACTTAGCACTTTTAACAATATATTAGAGAAGGCATGTTCTACTGGAGAACTATTCTGCACCCAGGCAAGCTGTTCACTGGGCAAGTGTGGCTACAAAGGATAAACATATTTTTGATGTAATAATACAATTGCAGAAGGAAAATTACATATTATATGTAGTACAAATGTTAATTATTACTGTATCATCAGTTTATAAATAGTATGCTGTGTATCTTGTCATTTAGTGTGCTACAAAGCACAGTTTTGTAAATTGATGTGGATTTGTATATCGTTGTCTCAAGTGCATTCCTGGTACTGGATTGTAAGCTCCTGGCAGGCAGGACCTTGTCTTTGGCATCAGAACCTATAGAATAGAGTGCTAGATATATGCTAAGTGCTCCATTTTCTGCTGAGGGGAAGATCATTGCTTTCACTGATTATTTAGCTTGATGAGCAGGCCAGAATTGTCCTAATAATGTCAGTGTTTAATTGGTATTGTGTAAAATTTTTTTGCAAGTTCATAAATAAAATTAGATGAAATTTATTGCCCGAAACTGCTTACTCATTTTGTTGGATTTTGGGAATCGAGATCAATTGTGTTGTGGCTTGCTTAGACATGTGATGGAATTAGCTTTTTAATGAAGTGATAAAAAGGAGTAAACCCTGTTGACCTAGAGTTTGAACTTCTGCCAGGCTTACCTGTTCAGGACACAAGTGATCCTGGAAGGACCTAAAGAAGTTCCTGGTGTACATGCCAGGAAGGGGAACCAAAGATGTAATAAGATTGGATAAATTCCTTGACCAGGAGAAAAAGGTGCTCTCATTGACAGGAAGTAGCTATGAAGACCAAACCCTACTGGTGCCAAAGCCCAGAAATGGAAGGGGAATAAAAAAGAAGAAGGAAATTAGAAGAAAGTAGGAAGGAAACAATGGCAGTTTAAAAACTACTCAAGGTAGAGGAAAGGGGCGTGTGTGTGTGTGTGTCTGTCTGTGTCTGTGTGTGTGTGTGTGTGTGTGTGTGTGTGTGTGTGTGTGTGTGTGTGTGTGTGTGTGTTAGTAATGGCTGTGCTAGAAGGAGAACAGATATATCTGTTAGACCTGCATAGCCATCTGCAGATACTCACTGCAGAGCTGAGTAATTCTACATAGCCTCTGAGAACATCCCTCTCTTTCAAGTTGGGACATGTGGAATGCTCACTGACCTGAACCCTAACGTCTTGTGGGGTTCACTATTTGAAGAGCAGGTGAAGTTCTCCTCTCTTCTATCACTTAGTTAAGTGTTTATTGAGCTTCTGCTTTGTGTTCATACCTCTAGACTATACAGATCTCTGCACGACATACTCAACAAATTAGTGTGTAAATGAATGAATGATGCCATCCTTGCACTCAATTATTCAATAATTTATTGAGCACCTGTTGTATGCTAGACACAAAATATTGTCTGTACTAAGAATATAGTGGTGAACAATACAGAAATCATTTCTGTGCTCATGGGGCATATACAAGGGTAAGTCAAAAAGTATTACTCCAAAATCGTTGTTGTTAGGTGCCGTCAAGTTGATTCAGACTCATAGCGACCCTCTGTACGACAGAATGAAACACTGCCACCAGTCCTGTACCATCCTCACAATTGTTGCTGTATTTGAGCCCATTGTTGCAGCCACTGTGTCAATCCATCTCATTGAGGGTCTTCCTCTTTTTCACTGACCCTCTACTTTACAAAGCATGATGTCCTTCTACAGGGACTGGTCCTTCCTGATAACATAAGATGAAGTCTCGCCATCCTCGTTCCATGTCCTCTTCTGAGTCTGGCTTGAATTTCTGGCAGTTCCCTGTCAGTATACTGCTACAACCACTTTTGAATGGTCTTCAGCAAAATTTTACTTGCGTGTAACATTAATGATATTGTTGGATAATTTCTCCATTCTGTTGGATCACCTTTCTTTGGAATGGGCACAAATATGGATCTCTTCAGTCAGTTGGTCAGGTAGCTGTCTTCCAGATTTCTTGGCAGAGAGGAGGGAGCATCTCCACCACTGCATCCGTTTGTTGAAACATCTCAGTTGGTATTCAGTCAATTCCTGGAGCGTTGTTTTTTGCCAATGCCTTCAGTGCAGCTTGGACTTCTTCCTTATAATACCATCGGTTCTTGATCATATGCTACCTCCTGAAATGGTTGAACATCAGCCAGTTCTTTTTGGTACAGTGACTCTGTGTATTCCTTCCATTGGCTTTTGATGCTTTCTGTATCATTCAATATTTTGCCCATAGACTCCTTCAGAATTGCAACTCGAGGCTTGAATTTTTACTTCAGTTCTTTCAGCTTGAGAAATGGCCAGGGTGTTTTTCTCTTTTGGTTTCCTAACTCCAGGTCTGTGCACATTTCATTATAACACTTTGTTTTCTTGAGCTGCCCTTTGAAATCTTCATCTCTTTTACTTCATCATTTCTTCCATTCACTTCAGCCACTCTGCATTCAGAAGCAAGTTTCAGAGTCTCTTCTGATATCCATTTTGGTCTTTTCTTTCTTTCCTGTCTTTTTAATGACCTTTTGCTGGCTTCATGTATGATGTCTTTGATGGCTTCCCCAGAATTCGTCTGGTCTTTGGTCATTAGTGTTCAATGCATCAAATCTATTCTTGAAATGATTTCTAAATTCAGGTGAGATATATTCCAGGTACTTTGGCTCTCATGGACTTGTTTTAGTTTTCTTCAGCTTCAACTTAAACTTGCGTATGAGCAATGGATCTGTTCTGCAGTCAGCCCCTGGCCTTGTTCTGACTAATGATGTTGAACTTTTCCATTGTCTCTTTCCACAGATGTAGTCGATTTGATTCCTGTGTTTTCCATCCTGTTGAAGTCCATGTGTATAGTCGCCGTTTATGTTGTTGAAAAAAAGGTATTTGCAGTGAAGAAGTCATTGGTCTTGCAAGTCTATCATGCAGTCTCTGGTGTCATTTCTATCACCAAGACCATATTTTCTGACACCAGTCCGTCTTCGTTTCCAACTTTTGCATTCCAGTCACCAGTAATTATCAGTGCATGTTGATTGCATGTTTGATCAGTTTCAGACTGCAGAAGTTGGTAAAAATATTCAATATCCTCATGTTTGTTAGTGGTTGGTGCCTAAATTTGAATAATAGTCTTATTTACTGGTCTTCCTTTGTATGTGTATGGATATTATCCTATCACTGACAGCATTGTACTTCAGGATAGCTGGAAATGTTCTTTTTGATGATGAACGCGACACCGTTGCTCTTCAATTTGTCATTCCTGGCATAGTAGACCGTGTAATTATCTGGTTAAAAAATGGCCTATACCAGTCCAGCTTATTAATGCCTAGGATATCGATCTTTATGCATTTCATTTTTGATGACTTCCAATTTTCCTAGATTCATATGCTGTGTACAAAATCATAGAAACCTTTATTAAACAAAAATATCAAAATATGAAGCTATTATTTCTCGACATATCCACCCTCTAAGTCTATACACTTCTGAAGGTGGTGTTTCCATCTCTCTAACCCTTCCCCGAAGAATTCTGAGCTCTTCAATTTACACCACGTCAAAACGGCGGTTTTGGCATCCTCAAGGGACTCAAATCGTGTTCCTTTTAAATGTTCTTTGAGTTTGGGGAACAAAAAAGTCTGAAGGGACAAGATCAGGGTGGATAGGGTAAAGTTTCCCAACGGAGTTCTCGTAGGACAGCCCTGGCTACCCTCGAAGAATGAGCAGGTGGATTGTTGTGATGGGAATAAATCCTCAGCGGAACTTTCCTGGCCTTTTTCTCACCAATGCAGCTTTCAGTTTTCTTAAAACTTCTTTACAGTAAGCCCCTGTGATGGTCCTGTGTCCTTCAAGAAAATCTATCAAGATTACCCCTTGGAATCCCCCAAAAAAACAGTCTTCCCTCTCTTGACTCATCTTTGAGGTCTTCCTGTCCTTCCTTAAAATGCTTGATCCATCTGAAAACTGTTGTTTTATATGGGGTAGCGTTCCCACAAACTTGTTGCAAAGTTTCAGTGATTTGGGAAGATGTCCACTTGAGTTTTGTTAAAAATTTGGTTATTAGACCTGACCTCAAAATCATTTTTTCCCATGGCACAAAAAGTATTCTTTTTTTGAAGGCACCCTAACGAGACTAAGACAAGTATATTTCTGAGAGAACTTGTTTGCAGCCATCCACTGATGACATGTTTAAACACCTTTTGTTTGGAATAAACTTGTGCATGTATGAACTGGAACCCTAGTAGCAATACTTTTTGACTTACCCTCGTATACTAGTGAAAAAGACATTACAACAAATAGCCATGTAAATATGTAATTATAAATTGGGCTAAGTTACATGAAAAAAAAAAACCCAGCTGCTATGGTGTAGCCATGGGGGTGGTAGTCAGTTTTGATTGTGTACTGTGGGAGGGACTTGAAGGATGTGTAGGAGTTAACAGGTCAGAATGGTGCATGGTGGAGGTGGGGCTGGGAGCACTGCAAGTGGGGAAGACGGAATTTGTGAACCTCTCAGGTTGGAGGTGGGAAGACTGGGGGTGGGTTGTCATCCTTGAGGATCTGAAACAAGGCTGGTGTGGCTGGAATGCAGGGAGGGAGGAGTAGCGCTGGACTCAAGGTGGAGAAGTTGGCAGAGTTTCCAGGCTTCTGGAATATACCTGTGATACAAGTTCCAAAATTCTCAAATTTTTTTTTTTTTTAATTGTACTTCAGGTGAAGGCTTACAGAACGAATAGTTTCTCATGAAACAGTAGTACACATATTGTTTCATGACATTGGTTAACAACCCCACAGCATGTCAACCCTCTAACTTCTCAACCTTTTTTTTTGGTGAAAATACACATAGCCAAAGATACACCATTTCAAAAATTTCTACATGCACAGTTCAGTGACATTGACTACGCTCTTCCAATTGTGCTGCTATTCTCACTTAAGATGAAGGCTTACCGAACAAAATAGTTTCTCATTTAGCAGTTACTACACATGTTGCCCTATGACAGTGGTTAACAATCTCACAACACATCAACACTATCCTTACTCAACCTTGGGTTCCCTATCACCAGCTTCCTTGTCCCCTTCTGCCTTCTGGCCCTTGTCACTGGACTACTATACCTCATTAGTCCCATTTTGTTTTATGGGGCTGTCTACTCCCAGGCTGAACGGTGAACCTCGGAGATAACTTCACACTGAGCTAAAAGGATCTCTGGGGGCCATACTCTCGGGGTTTCTCCAGACTCCTTTAGGCCAGTAAATCTGGTCTTTATTTTTGTGAGTTAGAATTATGTTTTACGCCCTTCTCCAGCTCTGTCCAGAACCATCTGTTGTGATCCTGGTCAGAGCAGTCAGTGGTGGTAGCCAGGCACCATCTAGCTGTACTGGACTCAGTCCGGTGGAGGCCTTGGTAGCTGTGGACCATTAGTCCTTCGGACTAATCTTTTCCTTGTGTCCTGTTCTCTTCATTCTCCCTGCTTCTGAAAGGATGAGACCAGTGGAGTATCTTAGATGGCTGTTCACAGGCTTTTAAGACCCCAGACACTACTCACCAGGGTAGAATGTAGAACATTGTCTTTATAAACTGTGTTATGCCAGTTGAGCTAGATGTTCCCTGAGACCATGGTCCCCACAGCCCTCTGCCCAGCAATTCAGTCCCTCAGGGAGTTTGGATGTGTCTGTGGGGCTTCCATGATCTTTCCTTGTACAAGTTGTGCTGGTTTCCCCTGTATTGTGTACTGTCTCACCCTTTACCCAAGATACCACTTATCTATTGCCTATTTAGTATTTCCCCCCCACCCCTCCCATCCCTGGTAACCAACAAAGATTGTTACATTTTGTGTGTGAACATTTTGCGTGTGAACTTTTTCATGGATTTTTACAATAGAGGTTTCATACAATATTTGTCCTTTTGTGATTGACTTATTTCACTCAGCATAATGTCCTCCAGTTTCATCCATGTTATGAGATGCTTCACAGATTCATCATTGTTCTTTCTCGTTGCGTAGTACTCCATTGTGTGTATGTACCATAGTTTGTTTATCCATTCATCTGTTGATGGGCATCTAGGTTGTTTCCTTCGTTTTGCTATTATGAACAATGCTGCCATGAACATAGGTGTGCATATGTCTATTCGAGTGACGACTCTTATTTCTCTGGGATATATTCCTAGGAGTGGGATTGCTGGATCGAATGGTATGTCTATTTCTAGCTTTCTGAGGAAGCTCCATATCATTTTCCAAAATGGTTGTATCATTTTGCATTCCCACCAGCAGTGCATAAGAGTTCCAATCTTCCCGCAGCCCCTCCAACATTTGTTATTTCCAGTGTTTTTGATTCGTGCCAGTAATACCAGGGTGAGATGGTATCTCATTGTGGTTTTAATTTGCATTTCTCTAATGGCCAGTGATCACAAGCATTTCGTCATGTGTCTGTTGGCCATTTGAGTGTCTTCTTTGGTGAAATGTCCATTTCCTTTGCCCATTTTTTAATAGGATTATTTATCTTTTTGTTGTAGAGGTGTTGGATTTTCTTGTAGATTATGGAGATTAGACCTTTGTCTGACTTGTACTGTCCAAAATTTTGTTCCCAGTCTGTAGGTTCTCTTTTTTCTCTTTTGGTGAAGTCTTTTGAAGAGCATAGGTGTTTGATTTTTAGAAGATCCCAGTTATCTAGCTTATCTTTTGGGGTTTGTGTGTTGATGGTTATGGTTTGTATCCTGTTAATGCCGTGTATTAAGGCCTGAAGTGTTGGTCCTGTTTTTTCTTCTATGAACTTTATAGTTTTCGGCTTTATATTCAGGTCTTTGATCCATTTTGAAGTAGTTTTTGTATACAGCGTGAGGTATGGGTCCTGTCTCATTTTTTTGCAGATGGATATCCAGCAAAATTCTCAAATGTTGTTACTCTTAATTAGGGATAAAAATAGAGATTGATTTGTGGCTTGGAAAAAGTGGGAAAAAAATTGTTGGTGAATTAGGACATAATTGGCTCATCTGTATTATTTGGAAGTTGCTGTTGGCATTGTGGAAAGAACGTGGGCTTTGGAGTCAGAACCAGATTCATCCCAGCTCTGCTTCCTAATGGGATGTGATGTTGGGTAAGTTACTAAATCTTCCAAAGTCTCTGTTCTTTCATCTGCAAAATGGAGATAGTAATACCCATTTATTGTGAGCATGAAATGACATAAAACGTTAGAGCACTTAGTAGAGGGCCTGGCTCATAGTAAGTGGTCGGTGGACCGTATGTACTGCTGTTACTGTTGCCACCACTGCTCTTCCTCCTCCTCCTCCTCAAGGCAGGACAACTCCCAGATTGTTTATAAAATGTGAGCTAAATGCACCCGATGGACACTGCCAAGTCATGTACAAACCAGCATTCCTGGAGTGACTTTAGATGTCACTACTATTCATCTGAGTAGTCCTCAGTGAAATGATGGGAGTCTTTAAATTTGTCCCAGTGTTAGTTGGAAAAGCAAAAGTCTTTTGATAAGAAAGGTAAATTGACAGAACTGTATGTACTTTTGGAAAACTGGTTTGCATTTCAAAGGAAGACAGTGCTGGAAGGCTGCATTCCGTTCATAAAAAGTCATTATAGTGTAGAGCACTTTATAGCCTTTCCAGAGAGTATATTTGTTATAGTAAAATAAAGACTCCCTGAAAATACTAACAAATGATCTTAAAAACATAGGGTTTCATTAACTTCACATACAGTTCTCTAGCTAAATTCAGTGCAAGCAGGATAAACTATTTGGGATAAACTGTGGTTCACTCTATTATTAATATGAAATACAGTAAAGCCCTGCCATAACACAAAAAATGGAATCTAAAAGCTTCTGTCATATTACTGGAGGATAAGGAAGTGACTTCTAGCTTGCCAGTTGGTACTTCCAAGGGTGTGGGAGCCAATCTTCAGTTGTGTTCAATCCCAGTTCAAGTTATTGTGGGGGTATATTTGAATGCTGATGACACATCTGGGAATTTTGGTAATGATAATGAAGATTTTTTTGAAAGAGAGGAAATTACTTGGGAGAAACATACTTTGGCCTTTGATTTAATTACTAGTTTTGTAGAAAAATGCAATGTTATATGACTAAACATTTTGACTATAAGGCTATAAGAAGACGTACATAATAAAAGATACATTTAGGAAACTAAAACAATATGCACTCTAGTATTTTGTGTTATATTCTTTCACTTTTTTAAGATAATGCTGTTTGTAACCCACTGAACTAATTTTATGACCTAATGGGTCACAATTCACAGTTTGAAAAACGTAGGACCAGATGACTGTGTATTCAGTAGAACATCAAAGAAGGCAATTCCTGTTAAGCCAGAAGCATAGGGTCAGCACGGTTTCACCAGTAGTAATATCTCACGCTGTTAATAATAGATGGATAATAGATGCCAACCCCAAGTCAGTAGATGCAAGCCCAAATTTGGCTGTCCAGGATGAGCTTTTAACAAGGATTCCAATATATGCATATTTACTTGTATATGCATATGTTCTGTTTGGAAGGATGGATAAGAAATTAATAACATTGGTTGAGGGGAGACTGGATATCTCTGGGCAGGGATGGGGATAAGAAACTTTACAGTACACCTTTTCAGTATTTCTGAATTTGAATCATGTGAATATATTATTTATTATAAAAATTAAATTAAAAAATAATAAGTTCTTCTACGTTATAAGGAAAAAATGTAGGGGGACTCCAGTATGGACTAGGGTTCATCAAGAAAGATTGCTATAAATGTTATTAGCAGTGTCTTCCACAAGAGCCCTGGTGGCACAGTGGTTCAGTGGATACAGCTGTTAACCAAAAGGTGGGCAGTTTGAATCCACCAGCTGCTCTTCGGAAACCCTATGGGGCAGTACTGCTCTGTCCTGTAGGGTTGCTATGAGTTGGAATCGACTCGATGCCAATGGGTTTTGGTTTTTTTTTTTTTTTGGCCCACCGGGCTACAAAGTTATACCTTGTATGCTCTGTTTGCTACAAGGCTTCGAACTGGTGTTCCAGTGTGAACACCTGCTGAGAATTTGCATTTCCACCCCAGATATCCTGAATCAGAATCTGCAGTTTAACAAGATTCCCAGGTGATTCGTATGTATAATAAATTTCGAGAACTGCTGCTCTACTAGTGGTTCTCAGAATTAGTCCCTAACTAGCAGCAGTAGCATCACCTGGGAACTTGTTAAAAATGGAAATTCTCAGCAGGGATTCGAACCAAAACAAACTAGTTCAAAGCCCTGGTTTGCCGTCCCTGATGTAGACCAGCTTTGTGGATAGTGCTATAAAAAGATACTTAAGTGACCCATTAAAAAGGGTTAATTTGTGTCCTATGATCTGCTTATTATAGGGGATATATACTATGTTCTAGAAGGTCCCTGAGTACCACGAACCGTTTCCATTTGACTACTAATGGAAAGGTTTGAATCCACCCAGCGGCACTGTGGAAGAAAGGCTTGGCACTCTACTTCCATAAGATTACAGCCACTGAAAACCCCATGGAGTGCGGTTGTACTCTGAAACTCTTAGGGTTGCTGTGAGTCGGAATGGACTCAATAACAGCTTTTTATTTTTTTATAATACTGTGTTCTAGAAAGTTTTTCAGTTATAACATGGTTAATTTAACTGTTTCAGTGCTTCAGGTAGAAGTTTTTTGTTTTTATTTATTTTTGTATTTATTGTTGTAGTTTAAATGAAGTTTCCATTTGAAGTTAGTCTCCCATACAAAAATTTATACAGACATTGTTAAGTGACCCTAATTGCTCTCCCCATACTATCACAGCATATACCTTCTTTACACCCCTGATTCCCCGTGTCCATTCAGCCGGTTCCTAACCCCGTACTATCACAGCATACTCCTCGTTTACACCCGTGATTCCACATGTCCATTCAGCCAGTTCCTAACCCTGTCTGCCGTCCCATCTCACCTCTGGACAGAAGCTGCCCATTTAGTCTCTTGTATCTACTGGAGCTAAGAGGCACACTGCTCACAAGTATCACTTTATGTCCCACAGTCCAGTCCAATCCCTGTCTGAAGAGTTGGCCTTGGAAATTGTTTTCACTCTGGGCTGATAGAGAATCCAGGGGCCTTGTGTTCCAGGGTTCCTCCAGTCTCAGTCAGACCATTAAGTGTGGTCTTCTTACTAGAATTTGGGTTTTGCACCCCACCTTTCTCCTGCTCCATCAGGGAGTCTCTGTTGTGTTCCCTGTCAGGGCGGTCATTGATGGTAGCTGGGCACCATCTAGTTCTTCTGGGCTCAGGCTGTTGAAGTCTCTGGTTTATGTGGCCCTTTCTGTCTCTTGGGCTAATACTTTCCTTGTGTCTTTGGTGTTCTTCATTCTCCTTTACTCCAGGTGGTCGGGACCAATTGTTGCATCTTAGATGGCCGCTCACTAGCTTTTAAGACTCCAAACACCATTCACCAAAGTAGGATGCAGAACATTTTCTTAATAAGCTTTGTTATGCCAGTTGACCTAGATGTCCCGTGAAAGCACGGTCCCCAGACCCTTGCCTCTGCTACCCTGTCCCTCAAAGTGTCTGATTGTATTCAGAAAACTTCTTAGCTTTGGTTTAGTCCAGTTGAACTGACTTCCCCTATAGTGTGTGCTGTCCTTCCCTTCACCTAAGATAATTCTTATCTACTATCTAGTTAGTAAATAAGCCTCACCCTCCCTCCCCACCCTCATAACCATGAAATAATGTTTTCTTCTGTGTTTAAATCTTTTTGAGTTCTTATAATAGTGGTCTTATACAGTATTTGTCCTTCTGTGACTGACTAAATTCGCTCAGCATAATGCCCTCCAGATTCCTCCATGTTAGTAGATGTTTCACGGCTTCATCATTGTTCTTTATCATGGTGTAGTATTCCATTGTGTGGATATACCATACTTTGTTTATCCATTCATCCATTGATGGGCCCCTAGGTTGTTTCCATCTTTTTGCTATTGTGAACAGTGCTGCAGTGAACATGGGTGTGCATATATCTATTCGTGTGATGGCTCTTATTTCTCTAGGATATATTCCAAGGAGCAGGATAGCTGGATCGTATCGTACTTCTATTTCTAGCTTTTTAAGGAAGAGCCAAATTGATTTTCAAAGTGGTTGTACCATTTTACACTCCCACCAACAGTGTATAAGTGTTCCAGTCTCTCCACAACGTCTCCAGCATTTACTGTTTTCTGTTTTTTGGATTAATGCCAGCCTGGTTGGGGTGAGATGATATCTCATTGTAGTTTCGATCTGCATTTCTCTAATGGCTAATTATCGAGAGCATTTCTTCATGTGTCTGTTAGCGGCCTGAATGTCTTCTTTGGCGAAGTGCCTGTTCATATCCTTTGCCCATTTTTTAATTGGGTTATTTGTCTTTTTGTTGTTGAGGTTTTGTAGTATCTTGTAGATTTTAGAGATTAGACACTGATCGGATTTGTTGTAGCCAAAATTTTTTTCCCAGTCTGTAGGTTCTCTTTTTACTCTTATGGTGAAGTCTTTTGGTGAGCATTAGTGTTTGATTTTTAGGAGCTCCCAGTTATCTAATCTCTCTTTTGTTACTTATGGTTTGTATTATGTTTATGCCTAGCGTTGTTCCTATTTTTTTTTTCCATGACCTGTATTGCTTTCGATTTTATATTTAAGTCTTTGATCCATTTTGAGTTAGTTTTTTTGCATGGTGTGAGGTATAGGTCTTGTTTCAGTTTTTTGCAGATGGTATCCAGTTATGCCAGCACCATTTGCTAAAGAGACTGTCTTTTCCCCAGTTAATGGCTTTGGGCTTTTGTCAAACATCAGCTGCTTATAGGTGGATGAATTTATGTCTGGATTCTCAATTCTGTTCTATGTATCTGTTGTTGTACCAGTACCAGGCTGTTTTGACTACTGTGGCGGTATAATAGGTTCTAAAATCAAGTAGTGTGAGGCCTCCCAGTTTGTTGTTCTTCTTGAGTAGTGTCTTACTTATCCAGGGCTTCTTCCCTTTCTATGTGAAGTTGGTGATTTGTTTCTCCATCTCATTAAAAAATGCTGGTGGAATTTGGATCGGGATTGCATTGTATCTGTAGACTGCTTTGGGTAGAATTGACATTTTCACAATGTTGAGTCTACCTATCCATGAGCAAGGTATGTTTTTCCACTTACGCAGGTCTCTTTTGGTTACTTGCAGTAGTGTCTTGTAGTTTTCATTGTATAGGTCTTTTACATCTCTGGTTAGATTTATTCCTAAGTATTTTATCTTTTTAGGGGCTACTGTAAATGGTATTGATTTGGTGATTTCCTCTTTGAGGTTCTCTTTGTTGGTGTAAAGGAATCCAACTGGTTTTTGTATGTTTATCTTGTATCTGAAACTTCGCTGAAATCTTTGTTAGTTCCAGTAGTTTTCTTGTGGATTCTTTTGGGTTTTCTGTGTATAAGATCATATCATCCGCAGATAGAGATGCTTTGACTTCTTCTTTACCAGTTTGGATGCCCTTTATTTCTTTTTCTAGCCTAATTGCTCTGGCTAGGACCTCCAGCACATTGTTAAATAAGAGTGGTGATAAAGGGCATCCTTGTCTGGTTCCAGTTCTCAAGAGGAATGCTTTCAAAGTCTCTCCATTTAGGGTGCTGTTGGCTGTTGACTTTGTATAAATGCCCTTAATTATATTGAGGAAATTCCCTTCTGTTACTATTTTGTTGAGAGTTTTTATCATGAATAGGTGTTGAACTTTGTCAAATGCCTTTTCTGCATCGATTGTTAAGATCATGTGGTTCTTGTCTTTTGTTTTATTTATGTGATGGATTATATTGATTGTTCTTCTAACATTGAACCATCCCTGCATACCTGGTATAAATCCCACTTGATCATGTTGAATTATTTTTTTGATAAGTTACTGAATTCTATTGGCTAGAATTTTGTTGAGGATTTTTGCGTCAATGTTCATGAGGGATACTGGTCTGTAATTTTGTTTTTTTGTGGTGTCTTTACCTGGTTTTGGTATCAGGGTTATGCTGGCTTCATAGAATGAGTTTGGGAGTATTCTCTCCTTTTCTATGCTCTGAAATGCCTTTAGTAGTGGTGTTAACTCTTCTGTGAAAGTTTGGTAGAATTCTCCAGTGAAGCCATCCGGGCCAGGGCTTTTTTTTGTTGGGAGTTTTTAAATTAGCTTTTCAATCTCTTCTTCTGTTATGGGTTTATTTAGTTGTTCTACCTCTGTTTATGTTAGTTTAGGTAGGTAGTGAGTTTCTAGAAATGTGTCCATTTTGTCTAGGTTTTCAAATTCGTTAGAGTACAATTTTTCATAGTATTCTGTTATGATTCTTTTAATTTCAGTTGTCTGTTGTGATATCACCCATCTCATTTCTTATATGGGTTATCTGCTTCCTCTCCTTTTTTTCTTCTGTCAGTTTGGCCAGTGATGTATCAATTTTGTTGATCTTTTCAAAGAACCAGGTTTTGGCCTTTTTAACTCTTTCAATTGTTTTGTATTTCATTTAATTCTGCTCTAGTTATTTCCTTTCTTCTGGCACCTGAGGGCTTCTTTTGCTGCTCTCTTTCTACTTGTTCCACTTGTAGGGTTAATGTTTTGATTATAGCTCTTTCTTCTTTTTGGATGTGTGCATTTTTTGCTATAAACTGACTTCTGAGCACTGCTTTTGCTGTGTCCCAAAGGTTCTGGTAGGATGTGTTTTCATTCTTGCTTGATTCTATGAATTTCTTTATTCCATCCTTAATTTCTTCTATAACCCAGTAGTTTTTGAGCAAGGTGTTTTTCAATTTCCATGTGTTTGATTTTTTTTCCTTGCTTTTTCTGTTGTTGATTTCTACCTTTATGGCTTTATGGTCAGAAAAGATGCTTTGTAATATTTCGATGCTTTGGATTTTGTTAAGGCTTGCTTTATGACCTAATATGTGGTCTGTTCTGGGGAATGTTCCATGTGCATTGGAAAAGAAAGTATACTTGGCTGCTGTTGGGTGGAGTGTTGGGTGTATGTCTATGAGATCAAGTTGATCATAGCATTTAGGTCTTCTGCGTCTTTGTTGAGCTTCTTTTTGGATGTTCTGTCCTTCACCGAAAGTGGTGTGTTGAAGTCTCCTACTACTATTGTGGAGCTGTCTTTCTCTCTTTTCAATGCTGTTAGAGTTTATGTATTTTGGAGTCCTGTCGTTGGGTGTGTAAATATTTATTACAGTTATGTCTTCCTGGTGTATTGACCCTTTTATCATTGTATAGTGTCCTTTCTTATCTTTTGTGGTGGATTTTACTTTAAAGTCTGTTTTGTCAGAGATTAATATTGCCACTCCTGCTCTTTTTTGAGTGTTGTTTGCTTGATATATTTTTTTCTATCCTTTGCATTTTAGTTTGTTTGTCTCTTTAAGGTGTGTCTCTTGTAGGCAGTATATAGATGGATCGTGTTTTTTTAGTCCAGTCTGCCACTCTCTGTCTCTTTATTGGTGCATTTAGTCCATTTACATTCAGAGTAATTATTGTTAGGTATGAGTTTAGTGCTGTCATTTTGATGTCTTTTTTTGTATGTTGTTCACAGTTTCTTTGTTCCACTTAATTTTCTGTGCTGAGTCGTTTTTCTTTATTTTCTTTTCATCTTTTTCATTGTTGTTGATTTTGTATTTGCTGAGTCTATATTTTTCTAGTTTTTTATTTTGATGTGTATGATTGTTAGCTTCCTTAATATTTACCCCTGTTTTTCTAAGTTTATACTGGTCTGTTATTTCTTTATGTCGCCTTGACTTCCTCTCCATATGAAAAATCTAAGTCTATGTTTTTTAAGTCCCTCTTTTTTTTTTAATGTTGTCATCTTTTACATACTGACATCTGTTTCCCTATTTTCATTGTTTTAGCTTTGATTTATTTTTGTGACTTCCCTATCTGGGTTGATATCTGGTTGCTCTGTCCTGTGTCCAGTCTTGGGTTGTTATCTGATGTTACTGATTTTCTAACCAGAGGACTCCCTTCAGTATTTCTTGTAATTTTGGTTTGTTTTTGCAAATTCCCTAAACTTCTGTTTATCTGGAAATGCCCTAATTTCACCATAATATTTGAGAGACAGTTTTGCTGGATATATAACTCTTGGCTAGCAATTTTTTTCCTTCAAGGCTTTATGTATGTCATCCCATTGCCTTCTTGCCTGCATGGTTTCTGCTGAGTAGTCCCAGCTGATTCTTATTGACTCTTCTTTGTAGATAACATTTCGTTTATCCCTAGCTGCTCTTAAAATTCTCTGTTTATCTTTGGTTTTGGCAAGCTTGATTATAATACGTCTTGGTGACTTTCTTTTGGGATCTACTTTATGTGGGGTTTGGTGAGCATCTTGTATACATATCTTGTCATCTTTCACGATATCAGGGAAGTTTTCTGCCAAGAAATCTTCACTAGTTCTCTCTGTATTTTCTGTTGTCTCCCCTCTTCTGATATTCTAGTCACTCAGGTTATTCCTCTCTATAGAATCCCACATAATTCTTAGGGTTTCTTCATTTTTTTAAATCATTTTATCTGATTTTTCCTCAGATAAGTTGGTGTCAAGTGCTCTATCTTCATTCTCAGTAATTCTGACTTCTGTTGCCTCAATTCTGCTCCTGTGACTTTCTGTTGAGTTGTCTAATTCTGACATTTTATTGTTAATCTTCTGGATTTCTGATTGCTGTCTCTCTGTGGATTCTTACAGCCTGTTAAATTTGTCATTCTGCTCTTCTCTAATCTTTTTAATTTCCTCTGTTGCATGTTCTGCGTTTTGCTTAATTTCCTTCCTAATATCTTGAAGAGTTCTGTATATTAATCTTTGTATTCTGCCTCTGGTAATTCCAAGAAATTTTCCTCCTCTGGAAAATTTCTAGATTCTTTATTTCGGGAGCTTGCTGAAGGAAGGCATCATCGGCTGCCTCTTTATGTGAGTTGGCATTGACTGTTGTCTCCAAGCCATCATTATTATATTTATTTATTTTATGTTTGCTTACTGTGTCCTAGCCTCTTGTTTTGTTTTGATATGCCCAAATTGGCTCCTCGTATGAGCTGGTTTTATTATTGGCACCTTTAAAACTCTAATGTCCTATCACCAGGTGGTTAGATCTGTCACTAGGTATGTGAGCTCAGGAGTCCACCCACTCCTCGTGTATGGATTCAGCTCAGGTGCCCAGGTAGATAGCCACCAAGTGTGTGGTGTAGGCTCTCACTTACAGTCCTAGACAGGCATGGATGATTGGTGTAAGCACATACATTTAGCTGTAACAGGGGGACATGCTCTGAGAAAGGCAGGGGGCTGATGGCTGCCCCCGAGTGTCCAGGAGGAAGGCGTGTCCCTGTTCACTAGAGCACATAGGTGGGTGGGTTTTGCAGCTAGACTATGAGCACATAATGCTGTTGGCTGTAAGGACTGGGGGACACCTTTTATTCATGGGCCCCTATCATAGGTGGCTAGGTGGCGTGGGTGGAGACACCAGTCCTCAGGCCCCTGATGTGGGTAGGTGAAGACCCTGCTTAATGGGCAGAGCAGTGTCATAAGTCAAGAACCTGCCACTTCACATTTGAAACAGTTGAAGTTAGACTTTAGGTATATACCCTGTTGTACTGTGGTAATGAGGGCCTATGCTGTTGAAATGGGCCCACACAAGTCTATGCAGGGGGAAAGGCACTCAAATTCCGTGGATCCCTTATGTCTGTGCCTAGGCATAGGAGCTGTGCCTCCCCTGAGTTCCTGGCTTAAGGGAGCTGGCAGGTTATTTTTACCCTTGTTTGTTAATTTGTTCACTCTCCAAGGCTGGGAGAATGGTTCAGGGTGTGTGACGATCCTAATTCCGGCCCAGGGGACTCAGCAATTGCTGAAGCTGGTCCAGGACCCAGTGCAGAGCAGGGAGCGAGGAGGTAAATGGGAGAGAGGTTTTTCCCTCGGGGATGTTTTTGATCCACGTGGTAGGCCTTACGCAAGTACTTATCTTTTGCTGATCGAGGGCTGCTTCTCACTGGTTTTGGGTGACCAAGTGGACTCTCTGCCACTGGGTCTCTCCCAGTGCGGAATACACGTCCTGAGGACCGCTGCTTGCCTGCCTCACTGCTCACCCATGAGCTGATCAGGTCTGAAGCGCTCAGGTGCTCGCCAGGTCAGGTTTGGCAACTCCTCTATCCTTCTGAACTGTCTCTCCATCCCCCAGCCACTCAGTCCAGTTCCTAAACTTTGCCTTTGATGTTCAGGGCTCCTAGATTGTCATATATAATTGATTCATTTGTTTCTTCGGGTCTTTGTTGTAAGAGGGTCCACCAGAAGCGTCTGACTGCTCCAGACTGATACTACTTTGACATCTTGGCCCAGCCAGTTTTTTGTTTTTAAGTTTTACCTTATTTGGAAATAATTTCAAACTTACAGGAAGGTTGCACGAATAAGAAAAGTACAAATAATACCATCCAGATTCACCTTTTTTCTGTTTTTTAACATTTTACTCATTTGCTTTCTCATTTTTACCCCCACCCTGTGTCTCTTTATCTCTCACTATTTTTTTCTGAACCATTTGACAGTAACTTACAGATACCATGCTCCTTTATTCCCTAACCACTTCAGGGTATGTCTTCTAAGATTAGTGATATTTTCTTATTTAACCTTCAGTACAGCTTTAGTAAATTTAGTATTGATACCATGCTTTAATCTACTGCTTGTTTCCATTTTTGTTAATTGACCCAGAAATGTCCTTTGTAGCCTTTTTTTTCCTTGTCTGGTACAAGATCCAGTTTAGGACCAGGTATGCATTTAATCGTCAGGTCTGTTTAGCCTCCTTTGATTTGAAACATTTCCATAGCTTTGCTTTCTGTTTTACAACATTGAGATTTTAAAAGAATACAGCTCCTCCCCGCCCCCCGCCACCTTTTAAACAGACTGTTCCTCATTCTCATGTTTCTAAATGATTAGATTTTGGTTGTGCACTCTTAGCTAGAATGCTACATAGATGATGGGTCTTTCTCTGATACCGCATCTGGGGGCACATAATGTCCATCTGCCTGTCCTGAGTGATGTTAGAGTACCTGGTCAAGGTATTGTCTATTGTCTATTGTACAGTTAATATTTTCCCCTTGCAACTGATAGCAATCCATGGAAAGACATTTTAAAATCATGCAGATATCCTACTCATTGTGGTCTCCCCCTAGATTTAGCATCCGTTGATTGTCCTTGCCTGATCCAGTCTTGACTATTGTGGTTACAAAATCCTGAGTTTTTCCAATTCCTGCACTACCTCCACTTTTACTAGTTAGTGCTCAGCATTCTGCTGTCAGGCAGAATCCTCCCTTTTCCCTATTTTATTTTGTTATTGTGATGGATTTATTACCCCAGCCCCCTTCCCTAATAGTTTATGGTTCATTACTGTGTGAAGCAGAGGATTTAACTTCGCAAAATGGATGATGTTAAGAGGTCAGTAACCACCCTAAAATTGTGTGCAGATGTGTTATTTGGGCTTGTTTTTTGGGGAGAGTGTCTATAACTTTCATCAGACTCTAAAGGATTCTTGACTCAAATAGGATTAGGTTCCACTGGGAAAAAGGGTTAAACTTTCAGCTTATCTGTACCCTTGTATATTTATGTATTCTTTCCCTTGCTTTTTAGCATTTTGTCTACTGTTTTTAAACTACAACTTAAAAAGTATATTTTGGTTCCTTCAAAAATTTTGCAGGAATATATAATAAATATTCATATCTTCATTACCACTGTAGCAGCAGTTTATGGTGTATAGAACCAGTCTTGTGAAGCAGTGAATTACCTTGATTTAATTTGAAATTTTAAAACCAATGTTTTTTACACTGCAGTTTTATTAGCTCTCTGGGAGTGAGCTACATGATGTTGTGCACTGAAAATTACCCCAGTGTTCTGGCCTTCTCTTTCCTGGATGAGCTTCAGAAGGAGTTCATTACTACTTATAACATGATGAAGACAAATACTGCTGTCAGACCATACAGTTTCATTGAATTTGGTAAGGGCCTGATTTTTTTTTTCTTTTCTTTTTATTATCCTGTCTCCATTCAGTCATAAGCAATTTTTCATCTGATACTGGGGGGCAGAGGGGGAAACTCAGAAAATTCTGCTGCCTTGTTTTTGATAGGAAGATTTGGCAAATGATGTATAAATTATGGCAACTTCTTACCTGATTAAGATGTCTATTAGAAAAAATTACGTTTGAGCTGTGAAAGGGATTGTGCTTATTGGCACAAAGGATTAGTCTCGGGGGACAGTTTCTCAGCTATTCAGGGTTTTGTGTTTATGTGACAATCTTACATAGTCTGCTTCACGTAGAACAGGGGATGGCAAACATTTTCTGTACAGGACCAGATAGTGTATAAGCGAATGAGCATGGTTCTGTTCCAATAAAACTTTATTTACAAAACAGGTAGCAGGCTGGATTTGGCCTATGGGCAGTAGTTTGCTTGATTCCTAATGTAGAGGGGGAAGAAAAGTTAAACCAGGTTGCAAATAGTAAAAATATATTTCTACTTGGAAGATATGTAGGAAATATTTTTCATTGGTTTCACTGAATTTGTTCTTCAAAATGTACATTCTAATGGTGTAAGTAGTAAATAAGAACAGATATATGAAAATATGCAACACATAGTGTATGTTCTTGTGTAATTACAGCTGATAGATATTGACAGACTTAATTTTTCATGAGATAAAAATCCCTATAAAAATTAAAACTGTGGTTTAGAGTTCAAGCTGTTTTGTTTCTGTAACTCCTTGAAGTGGATATAATAAAAATATTCTCATACTCATGTAGTGCTAAACTATTAGTTTATTTACAGTTATTAATTTCTGGAGTATAAAACTAAAGACTCTGTGATACATTAACCATTAAACACAAATAGTGTTCAGATATTCCATGACAAATTGCATAGCAGTTTCAAATAGCAAATTAAACTGTTTATCTGCAGAATTTACTGTCTATAAACATCACACTCTCAAATGATTTAATTAACACATGACTGCAGGGAAATTTATTTTTTGTTTTAATAGATAACTTCATTCAGAGGACCAAGCAGCGATATAATAATCCCAGGTCTCTTTCAACAAAGATAAATCTGTCTGACATGCAGATAGAAATCAAGCTGAGGCCCCCTTATCAAGTTCCCATGTGTGAACTGGGGTCAGCCAATGGAGTCACATCTGCATTTTCCGTTGACTGTAAAGGTGCTGGGAAGATTTCTTCTGGTGAGTTCTGGATCTCAATTATTTCATTTTTTAAAAAATCATTGTTTTATAAGAACTGAGCAGTTCAACTCCTGAACATGCATTACTTTATTCTAATATTTTAAACCGCTTACATGAGAAAATGAAGAAGTTCAAAGAAATCCTTTCTTCCAGTGGCTTATAAAGGACGCTACCAGATAGGTGACTAATCAGGAAAATACTTTCACACAGATATCTCAGAGGATCTCTTTCTAGGAAAATATTTAGGAAGGTTTCTTTGTAAAAAAAAAAAAAGTCTAGAAACGAGTAATTGTTTCTTTGTAATCTATGTCTACAGGCATGTAAAGTGCCTTCCATTATGTAAAAATGGCTACATTCAAGGCCACGGTTCTTGACTGTCAAACAAAATGTAAGGACCTCAATGATTATCTACTCAAACCTCCCTTCTTGAAGAAGAAATCTCACCCTCAAAAATTGTGATAGGTTGAAAACTGCTTAAAAACAAAAATCTCGTTATTTTACAAGGTACCCATGTATCACTGTTACATGTTCCTTATATAGTAAGCTAAAGCCCGCTTCCCTTTAGTGCCTACTGGTTTGTCTATTCTTTAACCTTTCCCTTCTTCCCTAATAGCACTTCAGAACTGTAAAGTCAGCAACTCTCTGAAGTCAATCCTTTCCATCTCTTTTAGCCTGATCTACTTCATCTAAAATATCTGCATTTCCCTTAGCCTGTGGCATTTTGAAGCCCTCACAGTCCTGGAAGCTTCCTCTGGACGTGCTTTAGTTTGTTGGTGTTCTTCAAACATGGCACTCAGGACTGAACACAATCCTTCACATTTGGATTGAGAGTAACCTCAAGCCAGGGCTTCCTAACCTTATATTCCAGTTGATTTTTTGAGTTTAAGTGTGGAATTTAATCTCTAGCTGTTGAAGTTCATTCTGTTGATTTTGGCTTATCTTTCAGCCTGATGAAGTACTAAACAAGCTTGTGCTTGTTTATATTAGTTTGAGTCTTTTACAAATTTGATAATCATTTTATTTTGCTTTTTGATTCTTTTTTTTTTTTTAACTTTAAGCACTGATTAAAATATTGATTGGAACTAGATTAAGGACAGACTCATAAGGCACTCAACCAGAGAACTACTTCCAGTTTGACATTTCCTTTCAACAAATCATTTTTCTACTCTCTGGCAAGTTCAATTCACTAAGCTAGGGATTTAAAAAAAAAAAAAAATACACGTAGCTCTCCTGAGTACACTTAGTTGGCTAGCTGTGAATCCTTCTACTTGTATTGTTCTACTCACATTTTTTCATCATCATCAGATACTTCCAACGATACTGTGCAAAACTTAAGAAGCATTACCAAACTGCATCAGTCTTTCCAATGTAACTGGAACCAGAATGGTTTGAAGAGAAAGACTGAAATAAGCACAACAGTATTAAGCTGACTTTCTGGTTGAGTTATGTAAGCATTCTCACCATTGCCCCCAACTAACCGTTCTTGAAACTGCCTTCTGGTCATGGCAGCCCCTTTTTAATATTGTAAAAAATGCCCATACTTTAGGAAGTGTAATTGACAGACAGGTTCTTAAATGTTGTTAGGATTTTTCATTTGCCAGATTCACTCTATACTACATTTTTGACCTTCAAAGGTCAAGTCTTTTTATTCGTAGCCTATCCGATAAGCCCCTTTGAGTAAAGGATAAGCTGACATGTAGCTAAAGAGTACATGGTATCAAACCAACAGCCTGACATTTTAGAAAATTACTGAACTAAATACCAAATGCTCTAAAATACATAAATAAAATTCTGAAAGTTGTGTGAAATGTTTTGCTGAAAGTAGGATATAGTATGTTGACAGCATAATTCTTTAGTCCTATTAAAATAGGGAATGAGGCCAGTTCACCATGACTAAACTCTCGTAAATCTCAATGAAAGGCCTAGTGACCCCTGCTTTCTTTTCTCAGTGCTCACAAACTAAACTGTGTGTGACATAATTCTTATCTAGGATATTACTGGAGATCAGTGTCAAGTTTACCAGTCAGTAGTTTTCCATAATTCTATCTTTCCACCTCTGTTTTTGAAAATCATGACATTTTCTTGCTTCTGGTACAGTCGTCTATTACTTCATTTCTACAGAATTTTCCCAAAGATTGCTACTGGTGGTACTGCAGCTATATTTGTAAACTTTTTACAGTACTTTAGGATGTGATTGGGAGAGGGAGGCTTAGAACATTAATTTGCTTAAAATAAGTCCTTACATTGATGCACCTATATTGTACTTAGTTCTTGTTTTATAATATTTATTCTTATGATCACATTTTTTGAGGATTACTTCTTTTGCCAAATAAGATGAAAAGAAAAATCACAGTTGACTAGTTCTAGCTTTTTTTTTTTTTTTTTTTGGGTCATTTATTAATGTTATATCATCATCTGTAAGCTCTCGGCGAGTCCCTTTTTTGTAATTCTTTTTGCTTGGAATTTGACCATAAATCCCCTTCCCAAGCCTTGGTTCATGATGAACTTCAGTTACGCTTGAAGTAAGTTCATTCCACTTTTTGTTTTGTTTTGTTTTCATTGTTGCTTATATGTTTCTCTGTCTATCTTTTAAGAATCCAAGCTCATCAGATTTTTTTATAGCACCACTTGTTTCTGTCATTTTTACTTCTAACTCTGTCTTCCTGTGATTGGTCACACCTGTATAGTCTCTCTTCCCATCTATTCATAGACTTATGTGAATCTTGGTGTCTAGGTTCATTTTAATTTGTTATAATAATCCTAAAGTTATCTAGGCCAGTTTTTTCCATAAGGTACTGTTTATTTCACCACAACACATCTGTCAGTTTGTCACATTATGGTGGCTTGCGTATTGCTGTGATACTGGAAGCTGTGCCACCAGCATTTCAAATACCAGCGAAGCCACCCACAGTGGACAGGTTTCAGTGGAGTTTCCAGACTAAGACAGACCAGGAAGACAGGCAGTCTACTTCTGAAAAAAATGACCAGTGAAAACCTCATGAATAGCAGCGAAACATTGTCTGATACAGTGCTGGAAGATGAGACCTTCAGGTTGGAAGACATTCAAGATATGATGGGGGAAGAGCTGCCTCCTCAAAGTAGAGTTGACCTTCATGATGTAGATGGAGTAAAGCTTTCAGGACCTTCATTTGCTGATGTGGCATGACTCAAAATGAGAAGAAACCCCTGAAAACATCCATTAGTAATCAGAATGTGGCATGTAAGAAGTATGAAACTAGGAAAATTGGAAGTCGTCAAAACTGAAATGGAATGCATCAAGATCGATATCCGAGGTATTAGTGAGCTGAAATGGACTGAGAATCAGGCAATTACATGGTCTGCTATGCCTGGAATGACGAATTGAGGAGTGATGATGTTGCATTTGTCATCAGAAAGAATGTTTCAAGATCTGTCCTGATAGGATAATATCCATATGCCTACAAGGAAAACCAGTTAATATGACTATTACTCAAATTTACACACCAACTACTAATGCCAAAATTGAAGAAATTGGAGATTTTTTACCAACTTTTGCAGTCTGAAATTGATCAAACATGCAATCAGGATACACTGATAATTACTGGTGATTGGAATGCAAAAGTTGGAAACAAAGAAGGATCCGTAGTTGGAAAATACAGCCTTGGTGATAGAATCGATGCCAGATATCACATGATAGAATTTTGCAAGACCAACAACTTATTCATTTCAAATAGCTTTTTTCAACAACATATACACGTAAGCCTCACTGAATGGAAAACACAGGAATCAAATTGACTACGTCTGTGGAAAGGGACAATGGAAAAGCTCAATATCATCAGTCAGAACAAGACCAGGGGCCATCTGTGGAACAGACCATCAATTGCTCATATACAAGTTTAAGTTGAAACTAAAGAAAATTAAAACAATTCCACAAGAACCAAAGTATGACCTTGAGTATATCCCATCTGAATTTAGATACCATCTCAAGAATAGATTTGACACATTTAACACTAATGACCGAAGATCAGACGAGTCGTAATGACATCATATATGGAGAAAGCAAAGGGTTATTAAAGAGAGAGGAAAGAAAGAAAAGACCAAAATGAATGTCAGAAGAGACTCTGAAACTTGCTCTTGAACTTAGAATAGTTAAAGCAAATGGACAAAATGATGAAGTAAAGAGCCAAACAGAAGATTTCAAAGGGCAGCTCGAGAAGACAGAGTAAAATATTACAATGAAATGTGCAAAGAACTGGAGTTAGAAAACCAAAAGGGAAGAACACGTTTGGCATTTCTCAAACTGAAAGAAATGAAGAAAAAATGCAGCCACGAGTTGCAATATTGAAAGATTCTATGGGCAAAAAATGGAACGACACAGGAAGCATCAAAAATAGACAGAAGGAATACACAGAATCACTGTACCAAAAAGAATTGGTTGATGTTCAGTCATTTCAGGGGGTAGAATGTGATCAAGAACCCGTGGTATTAAAGGAAGAAGTCCAAGCTGCACTGAGGCACTGGCAAAAACAAGGCTTCAGGAATTAATGGAATACCAGTTGAGATATTTCAGCAAACAGGTGCAATGCTGGAGGTGCTCACTTGTCTATGCCAAGAAATTTGGAAGACAGCTACCTGGCCAACATACTGGAAGAGATCCATATTTATGCCCATTCCAAAGAAAGGTGATCCAACAGAATATGGAAATTATTGAACAATATCATTTATATCACATGCGAGTAAAATTTTGCTGACGATAATTCAAAAACAGTTGCAGCAGTACATTGACTGGGAACTCCCAGAAATTCAAGCTGGATTCAGGAGAGGATGTGAAATGAGGGGTATCATTGCTGATGTCAGATGGATCTTGGCTGAAAGCAGAGGATACCAGAAAGATGCTTACCTGTGTTTTATTGATTAGGCAAAGGCTTTTGACTGTGTGGATCATAACAAATTATGGATAACATTGCAAAGAATGGGAATTCCAGAACACTTAGTTGTGCTCATGCAGAACCTGTACATAGTCCAAGAGGCAGCCATTTGAACAGAAGAAGGGGATACTGGGTGGTTTAAAATCAGGAAGGGTGTGCATGAGGGTTGTATCCTTTCACCATGCTTATTCAGTCTGCATACTGAGCAAATAGTCTGAGAACCTGGACTGTATGAAAAAGAATGTGGTGTCAGGATTGGTGGACGTCTCATTAACAACCTACAATATGCAGATGACACAGCCTTGCTTGCTGAAAGTGAAGAGGACTTGAAGCACTTACTGATGAAGATCAAAGACGATAGCCTTGAGTATGGATTACAACTCAACGTAAATAAAACAAAAATCCTAACAACTGGAGCAATAAGCAGCTGATAAATGGAGAAAATTTTGAAGTTGTCAAAGATTTCATTTTACCTGGATCCACAATCAACACCCATGGAAGTAGCAGTTAGGAAATCAAGTGACATGTTGCACTGGGCAAATCTGCTGTAAAAGACCTCTTTAAAGTGTTGAAAAGCAAAGATGTCACTTTAAGGACTAAGGTGTGCCTAACCCAAGCCATGATATTTTCAATTTCCTCACATGCACATGAAAGCTGGACAGAGAATGAGGAAGACTGAAGAAGAATTGATGCTTTTGATTTATGGTGTTGGTGAAAAATATTGAATATGCCACAGACTTCTAGAAGAACACACAAGTCTGTCTTGGAAGAAGTATAGCCAGTGTGCTTCTTGGAAGGGAGGATGGTGAGACTTTGTCTAGCTTACTTTGGGCATGTTATCAGGGAGACCAGTCCCTGGAGAAGGACCTCATGCTGGGTACATAGAGGGTCAGCGAAAAAGAGGAAGACCCTCAACGAGAGGGATTGACACAGTGGCCGCACCAGTGGTCTCAAACATAGCAATGATTGTGAGGACATCACAGGACCAGTGTTTTGTTCTGTTGTACATAGGGTCCCTGTGAGTTGAGTCGACTTGACAACACCTAACAACAACAACATTGTTTATTTCACACTGCCTACCAGTTCTTCCTTTTTCTCATAGTCTATGCCAGAGCGTTCCTTTCCTGTTCCTACTAGCTATTTTTAGAAGGTGATAGTTCAGGAAGTAATTGAGGTGCTTGTGGAGGATAAAACTGCCAACAGGTATCAGATAATTCTATATCACTTATATATCTAACCTTCATATCAATTCTATAATGTATTAGGAAAGCTTTTTTTATATTATACATCTGAATAAACAGGCCAACATGCTCTCAAAAGAGTATTCTGGACATCAGCGGGAATGGCAGAGTGAGGACTTCTGAAAATTCACTCCTCTATAAAAAGTGAGAATAGTACCAAAAATTGTCAAAATCAACTTTTTCAGAACTCTGGAAATTAACCAAAGTCTTACAACAATCCAAGCAGTCTTTATTCAAGATTAACAGCTGAATCTTGGTAAGAACAGCCAGCTTTATGGTGTTCTCTAATTTACACTATTCACGTTCCCCGCTCCCCAGCTCTGAACTAACCTTGAAAAACAATAGCCTCACGATCGATCGTGGTGGCCATAAAAACCAGCAGCCTAACAGCCACTGGAGGGGACATAATGGATTTGGAGCTCCCTAAAAGCCCCGCGGCATTTTGCCAAAAACAGTCAGTAGCAGTTGTTTAACATTGTTTAACATTTCAGCTGCCTGAGGTGGCCATAACAATTGGAGCAACAAGAGCTGACAGAAAAAACTTAAAGGATCAGTGGGGATTGAGATGTCCACGGGGGCTTTAAAAGCTCGAACATATTCCTGGGAATCTCCAAGGCCACACCCCTAAGTAGGGTTGTGTGCATGCTGAAGAAATACCTACAAAGGCCCTAAGCTCTCACATCAAGCTGACCTGGAGGCTCTATGCAAAGAGGAAGTGCAAGTTAAGGAGATATTGTATACTGCCTGCTAGAGCATTGAAGGAGTGCCCAAACACAGAGCCAGAAGCAAAGACTGGGAGATTTATTGGTGCAAGGCATTTAAGGAAATCTGTATCCACTCATTAAGCTACTCAAGCAAACTTCAGTGGCCAGACATGGCAAAGAATACAGACTTAAGAATTAGTTCAGGAAAGTCACTAAGGAAACAACAATAAACATCAGCAACAAAAAACCCTGGGGAGGGGAGGGACTCTTCCAGTGTTACCATATTTTATTATACAAAATACTTAGTTCTCAACAAAAAAATTAGAAGACATGCAAAGAAACAGGAAAGTATGACCAATAGGAGAAAAAGGGAAAAAAAGAAGTCCATAGAAACTGTCCCCGAGGAAGCTCAAGCATTGGACTTAATAGACAAAGACTTGAAATCAGCTATTTAAAATATGTTCAAAGAACTAAAGAAATCATATCTAAAGGACTAAAAAAAATGAAAATGATTTCTTACAAATGGAGAATATCAGTAAAAAGATAAATTATGAAAAAGAATCAAATAGATGTTCTGTAGTTGAAAAGTACAGTAATTGAGAAATTCATTAGAGGGGCTCAGTAGCAAATTTGAGCTGGCAGAAGACAGAATTAGTGAACTTGAAGATAAGTTAATTGAGATTTTCCAGTCTGAGGAACAGAAAGAAAAAAGAATGAAGAAAAATGAACAGAACCTCAGAGACCTGTGGGATACCATCAAACATAACAATATATACCCATAATGAGAATCTTAGAAGGAAAGGAAAAAGAGAAAGGGCAGAAAGAATACCTGAAGAAATGATAGCCAAAACCATCCCAAATTTGATGAGAAACATTTATCTACACACCTGAAACTCAACAAACTCCAAGTAAGAGGAACTTAAAAAAATCCACATCTGGACACATTATAATCAAACTTTGAAAAGACAAAGACAAGGAAAGAATCTTGAAATCAGCAAGAGGGAAGAAATTCATCATATACAAGGGATCCTCCGTAAGATTAACAGCTGATTTTTCATCAGAAATCTGGAGGCCAAATGCAGTGGGATGACATTAGTCAAAGTACTGAAAGAAAAAGAGTGTCAACCAAGAATTCTTTTTGCACAAAAACTATCCTTTGAAAGTGAAGGAGAAATTAAGACATTCCATATAAACAACAGCTGAGATGCTTTCTCACCAACAGACCTACCCTATAAGAAAGGGAGTTCTTCAGGCTGAAATAAAAGGGTTCTAGATAGTAACTTGAATCCACATGAAGAAATAGCACTGGAAAAGCTAACTACATAGATAAATATAAAAGAAGCATAACTGTGTTTTTGGTTTATAACTCTTTTATTTTTCCTATCTTGGTTTAAAAGACAGCTGTAAAAAGCAGCAATTATAAAGCTGTATTGATGAGCTTATAATGTATAAGATGTAATTTGTATGACAATAATGGCACAGAGAAGGGAGGAGAGAACAGAGCTGTATGGGTGCAAAGTTTTTGTGTACTGTTGAAAATAGGTTGATATTAATCCAGACTACATTGTGATGATGATGTTGTTTGTTGCCATCACGTTGATTCCAACTCATGAGAACCCTATGTGTTGCAGAGTAGAACTCCCCCATAGGATTTTCTTGGCTGTAATCTTTACAGAAGCAGATCACCAGGCCTGTCTTCTGCAGTATGGCTGGGTGGATTTGAACTGCCAACCTTTAGATTAGCTGTTGAGCACAAACTGTTTGCACCACCTAGGCACCTAAGACCTGATGCTGTTGAGTTGATTTCAACTCATGGCGACCCTATGTGTTACAGAGTAGAACTGCTCCATAGAATTTTCTTGGCTATAATCTTTATGGAAGCAGATAACCAGGCCTATCTTCTGTGGTACTGCTGAGTGGGTTTGAATCACCAACCTTTAGGATAGCAGCTGATTACAAACGTCTTATACCATCCAGGGACCTTTAGATTGTCATAAGTTGATTTAATTAAAATCTCCAGGTGGCCTCTGTGATGGTTAAGGTTATGTGTCAATTTGGCTAGGCCATGATTCTCACTGGTTTGGCAGATATTATGTAATCATTCTCCATTTTGTTATCTGATGTGAACAGCCAATTAGTTGAAAGGGGAGTTTCCTTGCGAATGTGGCCTGCATCCAGTATGTATGGATGTTCTGGCAAAGTTGGCTCTTTCTTGATCCTGCATCTGACTTGTCATCATCTGACCTCTGGTTCTTGGGATGTGAGCCAGCAGCCTGCCACGTGACCTGCAGATTTTGGGATTTGCCACCTCCCACAGCCCCATGAGCCAGCACCTGCTGTCTGATTTGATGATTTTGGCTTCGTCAGCTCCAGCAACCACGTGAATCAGGAGAAGCCTCCAGCCTGACGCTTGACCCATGACTTTGGGGTTTGTCAGCCTCCACAACTGCTTGAGCCATTTCTTTGAAATAAATGTCTCTGTCTCTGTCTCTTTCTGTGTATGTGTGTGTGTGTGTGTGTGTGTATGTATATATATGTGTATATATGTGTGTATATATATAAAAATATACTTCACTGGTTTTGTTTCTCTAGAGAACCCAGCCTAAGACAGCTACTAAGAAAATAACTGAAAAACTATAGTAGAAGAAACAAGAGAATTAAAATAGTGCAATAGAAAATATTTAACACAAAAGAAGGAAGTAATGGAGGAATAGAGGAGCAAAAGGAATATAATACATATAGAAAACTGATAGCAAAATGGCATGTGTAAATTCTACCTTATTAGTAATTACGTTAATTGTAAATAGGTTAAATACTTCAGTCAAAAGGCAGAAATTGACAGAATGGATTAAAAAACACGTAATCCAACTATGTGCTGCCTACCAGAGGCACACTTATATTCAAAGACAGAAATAGGTCGAAAGTAAAAGGATTTAAAAAAGATATGCCATGCAAACCAACCAAAAAAGACCTACCATTGCTACAGTAGTATCAAACAAAGTAGGTTTTAAGACAAACATTGTTACTAGAGACCAAAAAGGACATTTTGTAATGATAAAAGGGTCAATCCACCTGGAAGATATAAGTATTATAAGCATATATGCACCTAACTACAGAGCCTTAAAGTACATAAAGCAAAAACTGACAGAATTGAAAAAAATAGATAATTCAGGAATAGTTGGAGACTTAAATATGCTACTTTTAAAAATGAATAGATGACAACCAGTATCACAAAGCAATTTATATATTAATTGTTTAATGAGAAGCTAATTTTTGCTCTGTAAACTTTTACCTGAAGCACACACACACACAAAAACAACTAGACAGATGACCAACAGGGAAATAGAAGACTTGAACAACAGTATAAACCATCTAGGCCTAACATACATCTATAGAACACTCAACCACATCAGAATACATATTCTTTTCAAGTGCACATGGAACATTCTCCAGGATAAACCCCATGTTATGCCATAAAACAAGTCTCAGTAAGTTTAAACAGACCAAAATCATACAAACTATGTTTTCTGACCACAGTGCAATGAAATTAAATGTCAGTAACAAAAGGAAAACTGGAAAATTCACAAATATGTGGAAATTAAACAACGCACTCATAAGCAACCAATGGGTCAAAGAAAAAAATCACAAGGAAAATTAGAAAATGCTTTGAAATGAATTAGAACAAAACTACAACATACCAAAACTCATGAGATACAGTGAAAGCAGAGTTTAGAGGGAAATTTATAGCTGTAAACTCCTATAAAAAAGAAAAACAGATCTGATCAATAACCTAATCTTCCACCTTAAGAAACTAGAAAAATAAGAGCAAACTAAATCCAAAGCAAGAGAGAATAATGAAATAATAAAGATTATAGCAGAAATAAATGAAATAGAGAATAGAAAAATAATAGAGAAAATCAACAAATCCAAAAGTTGTTTTTTTAAAAGATCAACAAAACTGATAAACCTTTAGCTAGACTGACCAAGAGAAAAAGAAAACTCAAATTAACTATAATCAGGAATGAAAGCAGGTATGTTATTACTGAGCTTACAGAAATAAAAAAGGATTATAAGGGAATACTATATGAACAGTTGTATGCCAACAAATTAGATAACCTAGATAAAAAGGACAAATCCCTAGAAAGACACTAACTGTCAAAACTGACTCAAGAAGAAATAGAAAATCTGAATAGCTATGTAACAAGAGTAATCAGTAATCAAAAATCTTACTACAAAGAAAAGCCCAGATCTAGATAGCTTTACTAGTGAATTCTACCAAACATTTAAAGAAGACTTTTCCAACTTATTCTATGAGACCAGTATTACCCTGATACTAATACTGAAACCAGACGAAGATACTACAAGAAAAGAATGCTATAGACCAGTGTCCCTTATGAATATAAATGCAAAAATTCTCAACAAAATACTAGCAAACTATATCCAGCAATATATAAAAAGGGTTATACACCATAACCAAGTGGGATTTCTCTCAAGAGTGCAAGGTTGGTTCAACATAAAATTCAACCAATGTAAACAAAAAAGACAATAAAAAAATGATCAAAGGACTTGAACAGACAGTTCACTAAAGAGGATATTCAAGTGTCCAGCAAGCACATGAAAAGATGCTTAACATCATTAGCCATTCCAAAACTAACCCATTGCCGTCAAGTTGATTCCAGCCATTAGGGAGATGCAAATCAAAACCACAACAAGATAACCACCTCACTCCCATTAAAATGGCAATGATCAAAAAAAAAAAAAAAAAAGTAAAACAACAGGTGTCAGCACCCACCATTTGTTTGTTGGTTCCCTAGGAATGTAAAATGGTACTATCACTGTGGAAAACAGTTGGGAGTTTCCTCCAAAAGTTGAACATAAAACTACCATATGACCAAGCAGCACCTGCCTATACCCAGAAGAAGTGAAGGCAGGAACACAAACAGAAACCTATACACCAGTGTTCATTGCTGCATTTTTCACGATAGCCAAAAGGTGGAAACAACCAAAATGTCCCATCAACTGATGAATGGATAAACAAAATAGGATATATACATACAGTGAAATATTATGCAGCTGTAAAGAGAAATGACTTTCTGATGCATGCCACAATGTGGATGAACCTTGAAAACATTATGCTGAGTGAAATTAAGTCAGTCATAAAAGGACAAATATTTTATGATCTTACTTACATGAAATAAACAAATTTATAGAAACTAAAGATTATTAATGGTTACCAGGAGTAGGAGGGAGGGAGAAAGGAGAAATTTTTGTTTGGTGGGCATTGAGGTTATGTTAGTGGTGGCGGAATACTTTGGAAAAGGATAGTGATGATGATGGCACAACATGAAAAGTAAAATAGGTGTTATTGAATTACAAGTGTAGACGTTGTATTGGTGAATGTTTTTTGTTGTGTATATTTTCACCAAAATTAAAAATTTAAAAATCAGTATAATAAACTGACTCAATGGCATCTAACAACAACATAGTAAGCCATATTAGTAGAATAAAAGACTTAACCTACATAATCATCTGAATAGAAGGAGAAAAAGCATTTGACAAAATCCAACACCTTTTCATGATAAAAACACTCAACAAATTAGGAACAGAAGGGAACTTCCTCAAACTGATAAAGGACATCTTCGAAAAATCCACAGCTAGCATCATACTTCATGGTGAAAGATGGAAAGCATTCCCTCTAAAATCAGGAACAAGATAAGGATGTCCGCTGTGCTAGGGCAATTAAGCAAGAAAAAGAAATAAAAGACATAAAGATTAGAAAGGAAGAAGTGAAACAGTCTCTTTGTATGTGACGTGTGTAGACTCACACACACACACACACCCCCACACACACACAACCTGTTAGAACTAATAAGCGAGTTCAGCAAAGTAGCAGGGTAAGATCAATATATAAAAATCAATTGAATTTGTATCACTAGTAATGGAAAATCTGAAAATAAAGTTAAGAAAACAATTTTGTTTACTAAAAACTATAAAACAGTGTTGAAAAAAAGATGACCTAAATAAATGGAAAGAAGTCCATGTTCGTGGATTGGAAGACAATATTGTTAAGACGTTAAAAAAACAACAACAGTAACAAAAAAAACCCTTTACCATCGAGTTAATTCCAAATCATGGCAATCCCACATGTGTCAGAGTAGAACTGTGCTCCACAGGGTTTTCAATGGCTGTGATCTTAACGGAAGTAGATCGATTGCAAGGCCTTTCTTCTGCAGTGCCACTTGTGGATTTGAATCTCTAACCTGTTCGTAGCTGATCACAAACAATTTGTGCCACCCAGGGACCTTGTTAAAATGGTAGTACGCCCCAAATTGATACACAGATTCAGTGCAATCCCTATACAAATTCCAGTGGCCTTTTCTTTTTTTTGGCAGAAATTGGCAAGCTGATACTAAAAGTCGTGTTGAATTGTAAGGGACTGAGAATAGCCAAAAAGATCTTGAAAACGAAGAAGAAAAATTGGAAGACTCACTATTCCCAATTTCAAAACTTACAGCTTAGTTACAGTAATCAAGACAGTGTGGTTCTAGCATAAGAACAGACATAGACTAATGGAATAGAATTGAGAGTCTAGAAATAAGTCCTTACATATGTTCAGTTGATTTTCAACAAGAGTGTCAAGACAATTCAATGGGGGAAAGAAAAGTCTTTTCAACAGGTGGTTCTGGGACAACTGGATATCCATATATAAAAATTAACTAAAAATAGCTCAAAGATCTACATTTAAGAGCTAAAACTATAAAACTGTTAGAAGAAAACAGGGGTTTTGGATTTGGCAGTGGTTTCTTAAGCACAGCAAGAGAAGAATAAAATAGATAAATTTGGCTGTGTCAACATTAAAAACTTCTGTACGTCAGAGGACACCATTGAGAAAGTAAAAGAATAACCCTCACGATGGGAGAAAGTACTTGAAAATCACATACGTGATAGGGTATTGTATCTAGAATATATAAGGAACTTTTACAGCTCAACAATAAAAACACAACCCAATTAATAATAGGCAAAAGATTTGAATAGACATTTCTTCAAAGATGTACAAATGACTAATAAAATGAAACTATTTTCAATATTATGTTAAACATGCCTTACCATGGCCTAAAATTTGTTATGTTTAAAATGTTTATATTCTCAATCAAACTTGAGTTTCTTCCTGAGAGTCTGTTGATAGCACCCTCATCTTTCCAATCATACGGTCTTAAAACCCTGATACTTTTCTTCGTTTTCATTCCTTTTGTTTCCTACACTAATTAGTGGCCAAGTCTGATAGTGGTTTTTTTTTAAGTATTATGTTTTAGGTGAAAGTTAACAGAGCAAATTAGTTTCCCATTCAACAGATTGTACACAAAGTGTTCCATGACGTTGGCTGCAATCCCTACACTGTCAGCACTCACCCCATTTCCACCCCAGGTTCCCCGTTTCCTTTCCTCGGTTTTCCTACCCTTTCCTGTCTTATCTTTGCTTTTGGGCAAATGTTGCCCTTCTGGTCTCATATTATTGTTTGCTCTACGGAGCACATTCGTTTTGAGTGTTATTGCTTATTTTATAGGCCTGTCTATTGCTTGGCTGGACGGTGGTTTCGCAGATTGATCTTTATTGTTGTGTAGTATTCCATTGTGTGTATGTACCACAGTTTGTTTATCCATTCATCTGTTGATAGGCACATAGGTCCATCTTTTTGCTACTGTAAACAGTGCTGCAATGAGCATGAGTGTGCATATGTCTCTTTCTGTCACTGCTTTTATAAATCTAATAGTTTTAAGCTCCATAGTATCTCACCTCTTTCTTCCTTTCCATTACCACTGTCACTATCCTAATGGCATTTTTCAGTAGCTCCCTCATGAGCTCCGTAGTGTAGAACTGTAGATAGAGCATGGGTTTTGCAGTCAGATGGCCCAAAGTGCTAATTGTGAAGATGGCACTTACTGTCTGTCTGATTTGTAGCAAATTATCTAATCTCAATCTGCAGAGGAGAAAATATAGGCACAGAGAAGTTAGTCATTCCTACTTCATGAAGTTGTTTTGAATAAATGGGACAATGTGTGCCTAGTGAGAAGGCACTCAGAAAATATTATTTCTCTCTAGTTTTAATTTCTCCACTACCTGGTAGTGCAACTGTTAACGCTCGGCTGCTAACCAAAAAGTAGGTAGTTAGAACCTACCCAGCAACTCTACAAAAGAAAGACCTGGTGATCTGCTGCTGTAAAGATTAGAGCCTAGAAAACCCTATGGGGCATTTCTGCTATGTCACATGGAGTCGACATGAGTTGGAATCGACTTGACGACACCTGACAACAACCCATTAATAATGTTTTTTAAGAATAGCTTTAATCATATAAGCCTCCTCCTTTTCAGTGTTTCCCCATAGATTGATTGCCTAAATTCGTAGCTTAGTATTTTGGACTGTCTATTAATTTCCTTCAACCTCCCTTTCTGATCTGATCTGATGTCAGATTCACAAACATCCCTTTGAGCCAAACAAAACAACTAGCAATGCCCAATAGCAGAGTGGTTAAGAGCATTAATTTTAGAGTCAAATCCCAGTTCATTTACTTACTTTGTGACTGTGGCAAATTACTTAATTTCCCTAAACCTTTGTTTCCTCATCTGAAAAACCAGAATAATGATAGTGCCTACTGCATTGGGTTATTGGAAGGATGAATAAGCTCATGTATATAAAACGCCTAGTATGAGAGCAGCCACTGTTAAGAGGAATAGATCATCTCCATGCTCATGTTCTTCTCTCTGCATGGAATGCAGTTCTTTCCATTTGTTCCTGTCTAAATCAAAACAGTCTGATCCTGTGGTGCGTGGGGTTGTCAGGAGTCAGGGCTGACTCATTGGCAGCTAACAACAACAACAACAAATTTTGTCCATTTTAAAGATCACCTTCCTCCTAGTTATCATTCCTCTTCAGAAATTCTTACCTCTTTTAGTTTAGACTGCTTGTTGTTTTCATGTGTTTATCTGTCTGCCCATCTCCCTTTAAAAGAACAAAGAAGCCCTGAGGGCAGAATGTGTAATTTTTTTTGGTATCTTCTAAAGCATAGCATGTTACCCAGAATCGTGGCAAAAAGTTATTTGCGGAATGCATTTATTCACTATAACCAGCAGCCCTCTGGTTCCAAGGGACTTACTCCAGCTCCTTTAGGAACTTTTGTCATCTCCATAAATCACTGGTTCATTTTAAGAAAAATTTAATTTCATTATGAAAATGCCATTATTGGGTTCAAGGAGACTAAAGAAAAGGTGTTATAGCAGAAGAAAATGAAAAAAATGCGCTAGGTGGTACTGCTTTGGTTTCGGCAAAAATGTTTTCTACACTGCCTCTCATTTGTTACTGTTCCAGATGCATGCTACACCTAATAATGCCAAAGCATAGTGCCACATCCAAGTGTGCAGTCAGCATCTGTGGATACCAAGGCATCTAAAATCTGTTCTACTGAAATAAAAAATAGCATATATAACATAGTACATTAAAATGCACTTCTGTATCTAGTACAGTTTGTTAGAATGAGAACCTGTCCTGAGGAGTGCCTCTTACATTGTATGCAGATGGAATTTTCTCTTGGTAACTGTTCTCAGAATGTGAGCCACACGTCCTGGCGAGGGGGCAAGGATGGGACTAGGGGGAGCTCCACTTCAGAGTTTCCTTCCCACAGTGATTTGGCATCACTCCAGCCTGGCCTTCCGCACACAACACATAGCTCAATGTGTAGGCTTATCATTTGGTTTTATGCCTTTGAAAATATTTTTGGTCATTTTGAATTGGTTAATTTATAAATAGTATACTGTTATTCTAAAGAGACTTCTCTAAGGCCAAAGGCAAGTGTGACAAACTTAATATTTCATTTATATAGTCTTTTTATTCATTTCTTAAATAGACATCATCAGCACATTAATATGGTAATTTTTTCCATTTAAGAAATGGCCATACTTTACTTGACCATAAAAAGCTAAGATTTTTTAGTTATAATGCCAAATATTATTTGGGATTTTTTAAACAGTAAACTTGTTTTATATTTTTTTTAAATGTGATTTACATAATCAATTCTGTTTTCCATGGTTTTATGCTTGAGGCCCTTATTAAAGATTTCCTTTTTTTTTTAGAAGCCAGTTGTCCCTTGCTCACTACTGAGAGAAAATGTAAAACATGACTAATTAATAGGCCAATGGGATAGATTTTTAAATTGTGAGATTTGTTCTCTACTAATATAAAACTTGATATCAGTACTTTACAATGACATTTAGTTTTTCATTTTCATAGTAAAATCTCAAGGAAATTGAGAGACAGGCAGTGAGAAATTTAAGAAAATGTTATCCCATATTAGGATTTTCTGCTGAACTCGAATAAATACTTTTTTGTGTGCGATCTGTGGGTTTTTGTGTTTTTATGAATTGTGAAGAGAAGCTTTCCTGCTGTAATGATTGATGTAAAGTAGCAAAGATGTAAGCCCTTCCGTATATTAACGTTCCACCTCATTAACTTCATTGTTAGTATTTTTACACTTCAGTGATTTAAATAAAATGATCTAAATGTGCTTTGTTGTCCTCTCTTTCCCAGTCTCTCCGTTTTGCCATGTAGATGATGATGTATTTAGTCTTGTGTTTTCATTTAGACTCCACTGTTAATTCTGTTAAGAGCAAGATGGTGATGAAGGGAAGCTGTTGTAGAACTGAATAGCTTATGCTACTGAAGCCCTTAAAAATAAGAGAATGTGTTTGCGAAGATCAAGGGATCACTTCTTCAACTGGTGTTTTATCATTTATACCTTCAAGTGGTCTTCAGAGGACCATTAACTTCGTAGCTTTAAGACTGTTCTGTTGGGGAGTTCAGATTCATGGGAGCTCCCGCATATATGCAGTAGTATTTATAGCCCTGGAGCCTAAATATGGGAGAGCTTTGCTTTACAAAAAAGTTATATTTGTTCTTAAAAATGTGTTCTAAGCATTTTCAAAAAGAGTAGGAATTATGCAGTGAATTTCCAGCCAAAGTCACCTTTGCAAATATTTGCATCTAGTTGCAAATCATAGACATAGTTAGGCAGTAAGGTTTTTTCTACATGATTTACTGCCAAATGTGAGTATTCTTTATCACTGTAAATCCCTAGTACAAGTTAGAGGTCTTTGTTAAAAATGTAGAGAAAAAGGAGTTAATTTAGTTTGAGTTTAAGGAAGTGAAGCTTTTGTGTTAATCAAATGTTTTTCATTTTTTTAAATATGTAATGACTAACAAATATTGTTAATTTTTAAAGATGAATCTGTGTTTGACCCATTTAAATTGAGCAGTGAATCTCTGTTTTTATAAATTCAGGTAGATGAAATATTGATGTTCATTTCTAACCCTTTTATTTTCCAGCTCATCAGCGACTGGAACCTGCAACTCTGTCAGGGATTGTGGCATTTATCCTTAGCCTTTTATGTGGGGCTCTGAATTTAATTCGAGGTTTTCATGCCATAGAAAGTCTCCTGCAGGTATTGTGCCTTTTTTGCAATTTCAGGTGACTATGCCTATTGATTCTACTTGTTACACAACTGATTTGGATTGGATTGGGTGTTGGTACAACCTACAGTGCGTGCTCAAATTCTTTGTTCTTTATAGCTATCATAGTCTCCCCTTCCTCTAGAAACACTGATTTCTAATTGGCTTCTTTAACTCAGTTAGCACATACTAACATCTCCTTTGCAGGAGGCACTGCTTATAAGCACTCTGGGGACCGTCCCAGACCTTACAGTTGAATTGGGGAGGCAAAGAAGTCTGTGAGTAATTGCCAGGTACCCAGAGTTCAGAAGAGGAGAGGTCAGTGTGAGTCAAGATACGAGAAGAAGGCTTTGCGGGAAGGGGGTGTATTAGTTTCCTACGACTGCCATAACCAAGTACCACAGATTGGATGCCTTATAAGAACAAAAATTTATTCTTTCACAGTTCTGGAGGCTGAGAGTACAAAATCAGAGTGTTGGCCATGTTGATTCCTTCTGAGGATGAATGTGTTCCATGACTAGCTTCTGATGATGGCTGGCAGTTGTTGGTGTTCGCTGGCTTACAGATGCATCACTCCAGTCTCTGCTTGCATCCTCACATGGTCATCTTCCCACTGTGTCTGTATCTGTGTTTCTTCTCCTCTTTTGTAGGACACCACTCATACTGGATTGGGACCACGCTGCCCTAGTAAGACCTCGTGTTATCTTAACTGATAACATCTTCAAAGACCCTATTTCCAAACAAGGTCATGTTCACAGGTACCAGGGATTAGGACTTCAGCCTATCTTTTTGGGAGATACAATTCAAACTGTAACAGGAAGTGAACTGGACCTGGAAGGGTATGAGTAGACAGAGACGAGTAGAAGAATGGAGAGGGTGTGTGTGGGCTGTTTTTGGCCCCCTTCTGTGAAGTCCTACTTAGTTATCTTCTCCTTTCCCTTTTTTGTTGGTGGTCTTTTAAAACCTGAGCTACCTGTGCAACTACTCATATCTTCAGATATTGCCAGCTGTTTCCCCCCCGCCCCCCACTCTCTAGTGGATTTTTTCTTTCTTTCCCTCTTAAACCAGATTTTCTTTCAGAGACTGTAGCCATCAAAAAATCCTTTTTCTCTTATGTTTTCTTTAAACTGTTTAGGACTTCCTTTCTTAAAATCTAGCATGTTTCAGACTGCACAGCTTTCCTTTCCCTTGTAGTTACTCACTGTCTCTGAAGATTCTTCACACTTCCACGTCGTGAATCATGTGGTCTTTTTTTTTTTTTTTTGTCAGCTTTAAGCCCAAAATACCATGCTACTTACCATTTATCAAATTATCAAAAATCCCTCAACGTACTTTATATTCTGTTTTAAAATTGCTGTTAGGTGGGGGAACACTCAGAGGATAGCATTCTACCTGCAGAAGGACTGTTCAGTTTTGAGCCAGTTAGACAACCTGCCAAAAAGAAAGGCAATTTGGAGACTGCTGATTAAAAAGCTAATAAATAAGATACTCTTTTGCTTTTTTTTCAATTTGCTGTAGTGGAAAGAACAGTAATATAGGGGTATGAAGAGTTGATTTTTTTATGGAAGAGAGGAGAGAAGATTGGCCCCAGCTCAGCTACTGATTAGCTCAGTGACCTTGGCTAGATCAGCTTACTTTCCGGTCCTCAGTGTCATTGCTTGTAAAATGAACGAGAGTAGATTTGATAAGTATTTCTACAAGTATGGGACCACTTGGTTGTACAAGACCACTTGGTTGTACAAGAGATGATTTTAGGTGGTACAGGGTTGAACATTTTTAATTTTAAGAATGATATATTTAATGTATATTAATGTGTAACATCTATGTTTGGTGTCTGTTAATGGTAGAGGTATAAAATTTTCCTTTTAAAATTAATTTTAATAAAAGTCAATTTAAAGAAGTTTATTATGTAAGTAATGATGTAATTAGTATTGAGAGTTGCCAAAAATTATGAAGATGGCACTTTAAGGTTAAAATTATCTTATTTTAAAAAAGTAGAGAAAAGCTTTTACACCACAGCACCATGCTATCCCTGACTCAGGAGACAGTACATAAGTTGTGGAATGTGGGGGCTTAGACCACATTACCTTTAAGTTAAAATTCAGACAAGGCTATTGTATCTCACAAAATCTGTTAAAGGAAACAATAATGTGTGTATCCTTGGCCAGTCTCAGGCATTCAGATATCCTCTCTCTCCTTTTCTTGGGCTGATTCTTTCTTTCTCCCCCTTCTGATTCACAACTTCAAACCTAAAAGTAGTTTAAATTACAGCTTTTCATGCTTTTGATCTGCTACACCTGGCGAAAGCCTGCTTTGATTACTAAGTGTCCCGAGTTCTCCCTCTCAGCAGTAGGGCCTTGCCTCATTGCAGTTGGTAAAATTCTTTGTTTCAGAACAACAATCTGAATAAACTAATTACCACTAATGTGTACATTACTGATAGCTCTGAGATCTCTCAGCCTGTTTGCATTTTAAAAAGACAGCTTTACAGACCAATATCTCTCATGAACATAGATGTAAAAATTCTTAACAAAATATTAGCAAATTGAATCCAACAACGTATAAAAAGAATTTCACACCACCACCAAGTGAGTTTTTTTCCAGGTTTGCAAAGCTGGTTCAGCATTCAAAAATCAATTAATCTATTGCATCAACAGACTAAAAAATAAAAATCATTGACAAAATTCAACAGTTTTCATTTATAATAAAAACTCTCTGCAAAGTAGGAATAGAGAAGTCCTCAACTTGATAAAGAACATGTACAAAAAACTCACAGCTGACATCATACTCAACGATGAGAAATTAAATGTTTTCCCCCTAAAATCAGGAACAAAGCAAAGATATCCCCTCTCACCCCTCCTATTCATCATTATACTGGAAGTCCTAGTTAATGCAAGAGGACAAGAAAAGGGAGTAAAAGATATACGAATAGGGGGAGGAAGAAGTACAACTGTCTTTGTTCACAGATGACATGATTGTTTATGTAGAGAATACCAAAGAATCGACAACAACAAACAAAACAAAACTCTTGGCACTGCAATTATAGCAGAGTCACAGGATACAAGGTTATATACACAAAAGTCAGTTGCTTTTCCAGCAATCAACAAGTGGAATTTGAAATTAAAAACACAATACCATTTATATTAGTGCCCCAAAAATGAAGGTGCTTAGGAATAAACCTAACAAAATATGTATAAGATCTACATGAGAAAACTACAGAACTCTGAGGAAAAAAATCAAAGATCTAAATAAAGGAGTCATATTCCATATTCATGGATGGGAAGACTCAATATTGCTGAGTTGTCATTTCTTCCCATCTTAATCTATAGATTTAGTGCAATCCCAGTCAAAACCCCAGCAAGTTTTATTTTGTGGATATCAAGAAACTGATTCTAAAGTTTATATAACCCAAACCCAAACCCATTGCCGTCAAGTTCATTCCGACTCATAGCAACCCGATAGGACAGAATAGAACTGTCCCATAGAGTTCCCACTGAGTGGCTGGTGGATTCAAACTGCTGACCTTTTGGTTAGCAGGCAGGCTCTTAACCACTGTGCCACCAGGGCTCCAAAGTTTATATAAAAGGCTAAAGACGCAGAGTAGACAACACAGTACTAAAGAAGAAGAACAGGTTTAGAGGACTGACACTTCTTGACTTCATGACTTAGTGTAAAGCTACGATAATCGAGACAGTATGGTATTGGAAAAAGAATAGACAAATACATCAGTGGAACAGAATAGAGAGCCCAGAAATAGACCCACACAAAACCATCAACTCATCTTTGAAAAGGGGGCAAAGCAAAGTCAATGGAGAAAGGATAGTTCGCTCAACAAATACTGCTAGAAAAACTGAACATCTGCATGCAAAAATAAAGACTCTAGCCACTTACTTCATACCTTTCACAAAAATTAACTCAAAATGGATCATGGACCTCAGTGCAAAATGCATAACTATAAAACTTCTAGACAGTAACATAGGAGAAAATCTAGGTGACCTTGGGTTTGGCGGTGAGTTTTTAGGTACAACGCGAAGAGATCCATGAAAAGAAAAAGTGGTAAGTTGGATTTCATTAAAATTAAAAATGTCTGCTCTGCAAAAGAAACTGTTAAGAGAGTGAAAAGACTGGGAGAAAATATTTGCAAAATACATGTCTGATAAAGAACTTGTGACCAAAATGTACAAAGAACTCTTAAAATTCGACAATAAGAAAATAACAACCCAATTTAAAAAATAAGCAGAAGATCTGAACAGACATCTCACTGAAGATCTATAGATGGCAAATAAACATTTGGAAAGATGCTCAGCATTATATATCATTAGGGAATTGCAGATTAAAACAATGACATGCCGCTACACACCTATTAGAATGGCTAAAATTAAAAAAAAAAACTGACAATACCAGTTGCTGGCAAGGATGAGGAGCAACATGAATTCTCATTTATTGCTGGTGGGAATACAAAATGCTACAGCAGCTTTGGAAAACAGTTTGACAGTTTCTCACAAAGTTAAAGATTATCTTAACCATATGATCTAATACATGCGTTCCCTAATGAGTCGAAAACTTATGTCCACACCAAAACCTGTACACAAGTTTATAGCAGCCCTATTCATAATTGCCAAGAACTGGAAGCAGCCAAGATGGCCTTCAAAAGGTGAATGGATAAACTGTACTACATCCATATAATGGAGTAGTATTCAGGGATTGAAAAGAAATGAGCTACCAAGCCACAAAAGACATGGAGGAAATTTAAATGCATGTTGCTTAGTAAACAGAAGGCAGTCTGAAAAAGCTACATATTGTATGATTCCAACTATGGCATTTTGGAAAAGACAAAACTGTAGAGACGGTAAAAAGATGGGTGGTTGCCAGGGATTTGGGGGTGAGGGACAAAAGGATAAATAGGAGGACCATAGGGGATTTTTAGAGCAGTGAAAATATTCTGTATGATACTGTAATGGTGGACACATGGCATTATGCATTTGTCAAAACCCGTAGAGCTAACTGTACAACACAAAGAGTGAACGCTAATGTAAACTATGGACTTATAGTTAATAGTAGTATATCAAAATTGATTAATCAGTTATAACAAATGTACCACATTGATGCAAAAGGTTAATGGCCAATCTGTGAGAGGGGACAGAGGGAGCATATGGGAATTTTCTCTTACTGTCTACTGAATTTTCTGTAGACCTAAAACTACTCTAAAAATAAGTCCATTAATTAAAAAAATATTTTTTTTGAAACACACCAGCATTCAGGGGAGGCTTTCTCCTTAATAACAAGTTGAAGGAAAACTGGAAAGGGGGGGAACCTTCTCCCTCTGGGCTTGGTGATGAGTTTTTAGATACAGTACCAAAAGCATGATCCTTGATGTTCTTAGGTGTGGCTCCACTTAGCTGAAGTTCAGGTAGGACCTGTTGCACCCAGCCCGCTCCTTCCCTTCCCATGACGGTGCTGAGCCTTGCCCTTCACACGAGGCCAGCGGGGGAGGTCAGAGCCCCAGCCAGGATGGTGCCAGGTTTGGGAATCTGATTCATGTTTCACGGTCAAAGGTGTAATTTTGTGTCCTCTCAAAACAATGGCTATGCTGAGAAAGCCCATGAGAAATGGACAGACCAGGTCCCCTGACCTTGTATCCACCCATCCCTGCCGGCTCAGCCCAGTTATCCCCACCAAGGATAGCTCAGAAGAATAGAATAACAGTATATTTTAATTTGTATAAATTTACATGCAGAAACTCTAGAAGAATAAACTAATAAACATGTTGAGAACTGGACAGATAGGAGAACAAGTGGGAATTAAATGCCTCACAGTATACCTTTAATGTATTGTTTATATGAAAGTTTTTACTTTTTGAACTGTATAAATATATTATTTATTCAAGTTTTAGATAAGAAAAATAAATATTATCACCTGTTATGCAAGTAGGGAAAGAAAAAAGGACAACTCTTGTTAACCCAACTTAATTGGTAGATTTTTCAAGTAACAAAAATTGCAGGCGGAGTAGAGGTAAATATTTTTAGGGTTGTCGTGATGGGAGCCTGTGCTGATCATCTTCCCTGGGTTTTTTATAGCTTCTTCCTGCCTCTGTCTTAAACTGTATCCACAATTTCCCCTAGAAGCTTCAAGGTTTTGTCTTGTTTGTTTTAAACAGTTCCTCAGAACTGTGATGGTGGAGTATGAAGGAGGCATGGGGTAAATACAGATAAACAAAAGGTTGTTGTTAGGTGCCCTGGAGTTGATTCCAACTCAAACCGCCCCCCCCCCCCACCACCAAAAAAAAAACCATATCCTCCGTTGCCATCTGGTCAGTTTAGACTCTTAGCAACCCTACAGCGACCTTATAGGACAGAGTAGAACTAACTGCTCCATAGGATTTCCCAGGCTGTAATCTTTATGGAAGGAGATTGCCACATCTTTCTTCCATGGGATGGAGCTGCTGGTGGGTTCCAACTGCCAACCTTTCAGTTAGCAGCCGAGTACTTAACTGTTGCACCACAGTTAAGCAAAAGGTTAGAGTGGTCTTTCGTATTAGCTCATTTATAATTTGGTGACTCTGGGGATGCTGTGTCTTTGAAGATGTCTTTCTGATGGTTGATATTTTTTTCTTTCACTGTTGTCCTACACTAAATTTACTTCAACAGCTTTTCTTTGTTACCTGATCCAAGACACCGTAAATGGTCCATATAGGCAAACAAAAGGAAAAATGCAGATGTCAGAATGCGGATGCGCACAGTGATAAACTTGAGTTCAAGCAGGGCATATTCAGGGGTGCAAACTAATTTCAACAAGTACATCCTTTATTCCCTGATTTAACCTGAAAGAAAATATATGTAAAACTAGTGACCTGAGATGTCCCGTTTTTAATTTTCCCTCATTACAGTCTATTATCCCATTACTCATGACTTGTATTGGATAAAAGATGCTTTTTATTCTCACTAAAGCCGTTGAACTTAAGACCAACTCTTAGCCTCCTTTCTGGTTGGTCTTTGTATTTTGTGTTAGGAATAATCTCTAGAATAGCTGTAGATAATTTTTGGTTGGTAAAAGATATTTTTGAGGTGGTCTGCTATGTAGACTAGAGTGCAAATCCCAAGACGCAAAACTTAAACCTTTTATCTGTTGTAAAGTTACCTGCAGTGGAGTTATTCAGATATGGTGGTGACAGAAGAGGCGGAAAAGCAGTACCCAGATTAAGGGGCCCAAACATTTCTTTAATACTTGATTTAAGAGCAGAGGATTTATTTTGGGATGATATTTTTATATTTAGCTGAAAATATGTAATATGTTTCCTGAGTGTAAGCAATATATCGATATTAATTTAAAGTTTACTTTTTTTTAAGGTCATGAATACTTACTACTTTTTTCAAATACTAAAAACGATTGCCACATTTATCTTCTAATATGTAACTATGTGCCTGAGGCAGTTAAATTCGAGAAACCCACATGAGTCAACATTTTTGAGTATTGTTAATGCTGTTTGAAGATTCAGCATGCGTTGGTTTCTTCTAGATTAATAACTGCCTTGTAGGGTGACAGCAAGGGATTTATTAAAATATGTAGCACTGAAGTTTTTCTTTGGTACCTAAGTTCAGACTGGGGGGAAGTAGTTTATATTGTTGTTTTTTAAGTTGATAAATTTGATTTGGTGTTCACAGAATGTATAAATTAGATTATTTTCACTCTTTTCTGGACTTTGATCTGAGTCTAGGTATGTTAATAAATTTATTGTGAATTAACACCTCATGAGTGCATGAGCTTTTATCACATTGGGTTTATATTGCCTGTGTTCCTTTAAGGCCCAGCCTTGAAACAGTGATATTAATTAGGCTGATGTCAGCCTAGAAGTAATTTGCATGTGGTACATTAGGAAAAAACTGAGTGTTTGATAAAGCAGTAGAAATGCTTGCCTGGACCCATAGAGTTGATTTTTGACTCATGGTGACCCCATGTGACAGGGTGGAACTGCCCCCTGGGGTTTTCTAGGCTGTAACGTTTTTTGGGAGCAGATCGCCAGGTCTTTTTCCCCTGAAGCCACTGGCTGGATTTGAACCGTTGATCTTTTGGTTAGCAGCTGAGTGCTTAACCACTGCACCACCACGGCTCCTTATATAAACACACATAAAACCAAAAACCGATTGCCGTCAAATCAATTCTGACTTGTAGCGACCTTATAGGACAGAGTAGAACTGCCCCATAGAGTTTCCAAGGAGCACCTGGTGGATTCGAACTGCCAACCTTTTAGTTAGAAGCCATAGCACTTAACCATACACAGAGGTGTGCGTATATACATATACACATTCATGTATGTATACATACACCTAACAACAGTATTTCTTGCCCGTTTTTGAACTTTAAATGGACTCACTTTTTTCTGCTCTTCTGGGGAAAAAAAAAAAAAAATGCTGACCTGGAAGTCAGGTTACCTAGTCCCAGCTGCCGTTAACTAACTCCGTCACCTTGGATGAGTTACTTTATTTTCTTGGATGCCATTTTCCCAATCTGCAAGATGAAGGTTTTAACTCTGTGAGCTCAAGGACCACTTCAGCACTAACATTCTAAGATTCTCTGATTCTAAAATTGTTGTAATGGTTACTTCAAAGCAGAACCAATTGACTTATTTTTATTCCTTGTGTTCTTTATTTACCGTACTTCTTCCTTTTTAAAGAAATTGAATACCTGTCAAAGCTTGAGGAAGTTTTAAATTTATTTAGTGGCATAACGTCTATGCTAGATTGCAGTGTTTGGTTTCTTTCAGAAGAAATAAAAGAATATTTCCTGATTCTGTGATCATTGTCAAAGAATTGGGAGGAAAATTTATGAAGAAGAAGATAAAAATCATCCATAAATTTTCTATGTATATTCTATGTATGTATCCTATCCATTATGTAATTTTGTGTCCTTTTTTCACTTAAAATTAAAAAATGAATATTAATTATTACTAGCATTTTAATAGTATCATCCTAATATGTTTTGTGACTATTGCTGCTTATCTCTTCATCCTCACCTTTAAAACAAAAACCTTTCTGTCCTTTTTTCTTGTTTATGTATTAAATTTGCCCCTTTTCGTACTTAGAAAAAAAAAAAACTTTAAATAATAAAAATGTCCAGAAGACGCAGGAGTGTCTCTCATGACCATGTCTTCATGAAATAGTACAAAGAGAAAACCCCCTTTGGAATTGTTATTAGGCAGCAGAACTGGAGGGAATTCTTGTGGGAATTGTTGGTTTATGTATCTGCCTTCTTGATTAAAGAGTGAGCTCCTTTAGTTGGTATGGACTTATTTTCTTTCCTAGGTCTTTTCATAGTACTGGCTCACAGGGGCTGTTGAGTGTTTGTTGAATAGAGAATAGTTTATAGACAATTTTCTCTTTATTAAGTAGAATTAAAGATTTTTCAAACCTTGACTCAATTCGGCATGTGTTTGTGCGCTTCTGTGTGGGCAGTTTCATGCAAGGTCATGTAGTAAGATTGTTTTCTGCCTTCAAGAAGGTTAGGATCTAATTGAGAACATAATGTCAGTATACTAGAGATTAAACAATACTGAAAGATAACCTAATTATCGAATGAGCATTAGTAACCCCAGAGAGAAGCGTTATGAACGTTTGAGTACTTACTGTGTGCTAGGTACCGTTATGTGTGTTTGCAGGTGTTATTAACTTTATACAACTTCTGTTTTATGTTCATTTTTTAAAGAGGAAATTGAAGATAAATAAGTGGCTGAAGATCATACAGGTAGTAAGTGAAGATGTGGACCGAAGTCTTACTGACAACGGGAACATGCTCTTAAGTGTTCTGAAGGCAATTGGGATAGCTGTAAAGTGATAGTGTAAATTTAGGGAGAAAATAATATCTACTCGTAGGACAGTGATTAAATTATATAAAACTACGATTCCATCCATCTCTGTCATCTGTATCTGTCTCTCTGTCTAATTATCTAGAGAAGGCTGAAAGGAAATGCATGAAGAGGTTAGCAGTAGTTCTCCCTGTATGATGGTATTATAGACTGTATGAGTTTGTATCATTCTGTATTTTCCACATTCTGTGCGGTAAACGTGAATTTTATAGTCAGAAAAAAGATCATTTAAAAAATAAAGAACTAAATAAAGTAATCAAGCAGAGTTTATTTAAACTATTAGAACTATTAAAGTGGAAAAGTTTCATGTTGACCATCCATGCCTCTGGGGCCGAACTGGCCTAAAGATCCCAGACAGATTCATGGTTCCTGTTTTAAGGTCTTCTCAATAGGATAAGCCACTCTTATCGTATTTTACAGGATACAGTCGGTTATGTTGCCTAATAACAGTTCCGGAGGGAATTTTCTCTTTATACTATTTCACGGAGACATGCTCATGACATGCTCACTCCTTTGTCTTGTGGGCATTTTCATTATTTCAAGATATTTTTTTCTAAAGTAAGACAAGAGGCAAATTTAATGCTCCTGCCTGGAAGAAAGGTAACATGATAAGATGCTGATAAGTGTAGTTGTGTAAGAGAACCAGAAGGGGATAGGAAAGTGTGGATTGTTACGTCTCATTTACTTTTGGTTTAGAAGAAATGCTGTATGCATGATCTAGCTGTTTTTCCTCTGGGTGACTGCTTTTCTACATCGCGTATATGACCGCTGCTCCTGGTTTTTCTCACTGGGACTTAGCACACTCTAGTGGGCGGTAGCTTTTCAGCTTTCAGTTTTGTTTTGCTTTTTAAATCATATGTACTTACTTTATTGGACAATTCAGTGCTAGATAGTACGTAGTAAAGTTTGTCAATATTTATTTGAGTCAGACAGTGACCCTAGTGAGCAGGAGAAGCTTTATAGGCCTCTGGGGTGTTGTGCATTTTTAGATGGTTTCTTAAGTAGAGAGAAAGGGATATTTTTACGTTATGTGGGAGGTTTTCCCATTGGTTTTCTTTCTCTCATAGGTGAGATGAAATCGCTGTGGGAGGGAAGGAAGTAGAGGAACACTTGCAGTCTTCCTCTACCTCACGCTCCTTGGGCCTCGTGATATATTTCATTTTTCCATTTCAGGACTCTTGAGAATTTTCATATACCACTTTGTGAAATGTTGGTCATTTATACATAAACATTGTCAGGATCCTGTCCCAATGGATTGTTGGTGGAGATGGGCTCCCACCAGAAAAAAAAGTAATCTTTTATTTTATTTTCACAGAGCGATGGTGAGGATTTTAATTACATCATTGCATTTTTCCTTGGAACAGCAGCCTGTCTTTATCAGGTAGGTTCTTCCACATTTAGAAGCACTTTCCCATTACTGTTTGTTTCAGGTATTAATTCTAATATATAAACTTTTTAAAGTGTGTGCATTTTAAATAATTAAGAATACTGCCTGAGTTCTTTACCTACACCTCTGATTTCAGTGACTATAGACTGTTGTGAACTTAATATTAACTGTCTTTCTGTTCTGGGGCTTTGGTGGTGACACATCATCTGCCTAGGACACTAAAGGCTAATTCTTGTTTTTCTGGTGACTAATCATTCTACTTCCAGAGTCCACCCGTACCCCAGGCTGAGGATCTTGTACTTTTGGGAAGTTCTGGTGATAGGGAGTGACACAGTAAAAAACCAGGATAGTAGGAAATTGAGTTTAGCAGTGATGAATAGAATGGGGTGTAAGAGTAGAAAGATTGGAATAAATTAATTGGACAGTGATTCTGTTACTTCAGCCAGAAGGTGATGAGAGCTTAAACTATGATAATCACAGAGCCCTGGTAGCACAGTGGTTAAAGGCTCAGCTGCTAACCAAAAGGTCTACAGTTCAAATCTGCTAGCCGATCCTTGGAAACCATTTGGGACAGTTCTGTTCTGTCCTTTTAGGGTTGCTATGAGTTGGAATCAACTTGACGGCAATGGGTTCTTAAAAAAAAAAAACAACTATGGTAATAGCAGTAGGAATAGAAAAAAATGGACATTGAGAAAGAAGACTCACCAGGACTTGAAGACAGAATAGCTAGGAGACTTACAGAGGGAGAACAGGTTTTGTGCCTGGAGGATATAGAGACATTTCCAAGCCCACAGGAGGCACAGATTTGTAGGAAAGGATCAATAACCAGGCCAAATACCCATACTCAAGAATTGCTTTGTTAAAACATTTTAGAATAAGGCCCTTTGGCCTCACTTTTATAACTGACATTTCTCTTCCTTGCATAGAAAATACATTAGAAGGATTCAGAACTGCAAATAGAAGGCAACCTAAAATTCAGTAAAAGTCTGTGGGGAGATATTTTGAATATATGCATTCCATTTTTATGTAAAGATATACTAGAAATTTTAGTTTCAGTGACCTCGGTTTTTAAAAAGCCCCCCCCCCCTTTTTTCTTAATCATTTGTATTATTTTCAGAAATTGTTTTCATGTCAGATTTCAAAGGTTTAACCATGTTGCTGTTGTTGTTAGGTGCTGTTGAGTCGATTCCGACTCATAGTGACCCTATAGGGCAGAGTAGAACTGCCCCATAGGGTTTCCAAGGAGCGGCTGGTGGATTTGAACTGCCGACCTTTTAGTTAGTAACCGAGCTCTTAACCACTGTGCCACCAGGGCCTTAGATTTAACCACAATGAATGACATTTCATGTAGGAAATATGAAAACTTGTATATGTTAATGCCACATACTGCTTTAATTTTATAAAGTATTCTTGCGTAAAATTTCAACTTTAATCCTTGCAGTCCTGTTGCACAGAGGATATTACTCCATTTTCAAAAAGAGGAAGCTGGGGCAGTTTCAGTACTATCCTGAGATCACATAGCCAATAAGTGGTGGAGTCAGGATTTAACTCTTCAGTCTTCTGGATTTTAAATAGTGTACCCTTTCCACTATACCATGCTCTAAGTAAAATGCCTATATTTGTATAATTTCTATATTCATTATCTTATTTGATTCTAAAATAATGTTATAAGGAACTTAATGTTAACCTTAAGAATTACCTTTAAAGTCATTTCATGAATTATTCTTGTAAAAATCTATTTTTTGGCTGCTTTGCCTTAATGAAGTAGTTTTTAAATGCTTAATAATAGTAATGAAGTAATAATTGAGCTCTTACTTTGTGCTAAGCATTTTACATAATTTATACCATTAAATCCTCACAAGAAGCCCCACACTAATTCTGTTATCATTGCCATTTTTCACTGAGGCCCAGATGGTTGGTGATTTGAACCCAGGTCTGTGTGATTCCAGAGCCAGTGCTCTTGACCACCGGGGTATCCATAGGCAGGCCAGTTAGATTTTCCAGAGCAGCCTGAAGTAGTTCTAGGAGTTGCCTCATGGTGTTCTTTTACTGGAGAGAAATAAACAAACTCACGCTTCAAAAAAGAAAAGCAAAAAAAAATTTCCTTCATATTGACAGGCATGAAACTGTATGCTTTCTGGGTATGCTGAGCAGAATGATAATAGTGCCACTTTTTTTCCAGAGTAAAAATTAAGTGTTTGCATTTTACCATGTAACATGATCCATCTCCGGTTGTCAGGATGTTTTTTAATCCTCTTTAGGTCAGACTTTAAAGGCCACTGCCACATGGTTGTCATCTTTTTCTCTAGACTGTGGGTGCACATGGAAGCCCAGAGGTCAGCCAGATGGGCGCGAGCTTGATATGAAACATTTCAAATAAGAAAGTGAAGGATCGGTGAAAAAAAATAGACACTTTCTTTTCCCTCAATGTTTTATTTTCAAACTTTCAAACCTCTAAGAAAAGTTGAAAGATTAGTACACCTAGAGTCATCAGTTGCTGACATTTCTTTGTGTGTGTGGTGTGTGTATGTAGTTGTTTATAAGGTAAGCTACAGACAGATATTTGTGTGTAAAGTTTTTCTTATGAAACATTTTATGATGAGATAGTTGTAAATTCACATGCAGTTCTAAGAAATAACCCAGAGGGATCCTGCACACTCTTTATCCAGTTTCCCCCAGTGGTTCCATCTTGCAAAACTATAGCAGAGTATCACAACCAGGATACTGACATTGATCCAGTCAAGATACAGAGCATTTCCATCGCCACAAGGATCTCATGTTGCCCTTTTGTAGCCACACCCACTTCCACCATGCCCCCCCCCCTTAACTGCTGTCAGCCACTAATGTGTGCTCCATTTCTCTGATTTTGTCATTTCAAGAATGTTATATGCAGTATGCAGGCATGCAATATGTAGCCTTTTGGGGGTTGGCTTTTTTCCCCTCAGCATAACTCTCAAGATTCATCCAGATTGTTGTGTGTATCAACGGTTGTTCCTTTTTATTGCTGAGTAGTATTCCATGATTGGATGTACCACAGTTTGTTTAACCGTTCATCCATTGAAAGACATCTGAGTTGTTTCCAGTTTTTTGGCTAACACAAAGCTGCTATAAATATTCATGTATAGGTTTTTGCATGAACGTAAGTATTCATTTCTCTGGGATAAATGCCGAGGAACACAGTCGCTGGGTCATATGATAGTGGCATGCTTAGTTTTTTAAGAAACTGCCAAACTGTTTTCCACAGTGTCTGTACCACTTTCTATTCCCATCAGCAGTGTGTAGGTGATTTCAGTTGCTCTGCATCCTTGCCAGCATTAGTTGTGGTCACTATTTTTTATTTTAGTCATTCTGATAGATGTGTAATGATATCTTATTATGGCTTTAATCTGCATTTCTGTAATGGTTAATGGTATTGAACATCTTTTCATGTGCTTATGTGCCATCTGTATCCTTTTCAGTTAAATTGTCTATTCATTTTCTCATTTGATTGTTTATTTTTTTACTGTTGAGTTTTAAGAGTTCTTTATATATCCTGGAAACCCTGGTGGTGTAGTGGTTAAGAGTTCGGCTGCTAACCAAAAGGTTGACAGTTTGAATCCACCAGCTGTTCCTTGGAAACCCTGTGGGGCAGTTCTACTCTGTCCCCACTGGATCCCTATGAGTTGGAATCAACTCGACAGCAGCGGGGTTTTTTTGTTTTTGTTTTTGTTTTTTTTTTTTTTGGTTTTGTATATTCTAGATATTAGTCCTTTGTTAAATATGTAGTTTGCAGATATTTTCTCCATTATGCAGTTTTCCTTTTCATCCTTTTAACAGAGTACTTCATTGAGTAAAAGTTTTTACTTTTGATGATGTCCAGTTTATCAATTTTTTCTCTTATGGATCGTGCTTTAGGTGTCAAGTCTAGGAACTCTTTGCCTCGCTCTAGACCCTGAAGATTGTTTCCTTTTTATTGTCCCATAAGTTTTATAGTTTTATGTTTTACATTAAAGTCTGTGATCTATTTTGGGTTAATCTTTATATAAGGGATGAGACTTAGATTGAGATTTATTTATTTATTTTTGCCTCTGGATGGCCAGTTGCTCCAGCACCATTTGTTGAAAAGACTGTTTTTTCCCCCACTGAATTACTTTTGCACCTTTGTCAAAAATCAATTGGGTATATTTATATGGGTCTGTTTCTGGGTTCTCTGTTCTGTAACATGGATCTATGTGTCTAATTCTCTGCCAGAAACATGCAGTCTTGATTACTGTAGCTATGTAATCCTTTAACTGGGTAAACCAATTCCTCTCATTGTATTCTTTTCAAAATCATTTTAGCTATTCTAGTTCCTTTGCCTTTTGATCATAGGGGAAAGCATTCAGTCTTTCACCATTAGTATGATGTTACTGTGGAATTTTTGTAGATGTTTGTTATGAATTGAAGTCTGTCCCCCAAAATGTGTGTGAGTTTGGCTGTGCCATGATTCCCAGTATTGTGTGATTGCCCACCATTTTGTGATCTGATGTGATTTTCCTATGTGTTATAAATCCTACCTCTGTGATGTTAATGAGGCAGGATTAGAGGCAGTTATGTTAATGAGGCAGGACTCAATCTATAAGATTTGAAAGTGTTATAAGTCAATCTCTTTTGAGATATAAAAGAGAGAAGTAAGTAGAAAGACAGCGGGACCTCATACCACCAAGAAAGTAGTGCCAGGAGCAGAGTGTGTCCTTTGGACCCAGAAGGTCTGCAGGAGCTGCTTCTTATCCAGGGGAAGATTGATGGCAAGGACCCTCCTCCAGAGCCAACAGAGAGAGAAAGCCTTCCCCTGGAGCTAATGCCCTGAATTTGGACTTGTAGCCTCCTAGACTGAGAGAGAATAGACTTCTGTTTGTTAAAGCCATTCAGTTGTGGTATTTCTGCTGTAGCAGCAGTAGTTAACTAAGACGATGTTCTTTATCAAATTGAGAATGTCCCCTCCTTATTCCTATTTTTTGGGAGTTCTTATTGTGAATGAGTGTTGAATTTTGTCAAATGCTTTTTTTGCATCAGTTGAGAAGATCGTGTGGATCTTCTTTAGCTGTTAACATGACAGATTATACTGACTGATTTCCGATATTAAACCAGCCTTGCATCTCTGGAATAAACCCCACTTGGTCATAGGGTATAAGTTTTTTTTTTAATATATTGCTGAATTCTATTTGCTGATATTTTATTAAGGATTTTCACATGTATATTCATGAGGGATATTGGTCTGTAGTTTTCTTTTTTTGTATTGTCTTTGTCTGGTTTTGATATCCAGGTAATACTAACTTTATGAAATTTATAAAATGAATTGGGAGGTGTTCGCTCCTCTTCTGTTTTCTAGAATAAATCATATAGAATGGACATTAATTTTTCTTTAAACTTTTGTTAAAATTTTCCAGTGAAACCATCTGTGCCTGGAGATTTCTATTTTGGGAGTATCTAAATTATAAATTCAATTGCCTTGATAGTTATAGGGTTATTCAGATTATCTGCTTCATATTTGGTTAGTTGTGGTAGTTTGTATTTCTTGAGGAAGTGGTCCATTTCATCTAAATTGTCAACTTTATATGTATGTGACTGTTCATGGAGTCCCTGGGTGGTGCAAATGGATAATGCGCTCAACTGCCTTTATCCACCCAGAGGTGCCTCAGAAGAAAGGCCTGGCAGTCTACTTCCAAAAAACCACCCACTGAAAACCCAATGGAGCATAGTTCTACTCTGACATACCATGAGTCTGAATCGACTGGAGACCACCTGGTTTATAGCTATTCATAGTATTTCCTTAATTATCCTCTTTTTGGTTTTTTTTTTTTTTTTTTTTTAATTGTACTTTAGATGAAGGTTTACAGAACAAACTAGCTTCTCTTTAAACAGTATAAATATTGTTTTATGACATTGGTTAACAACCCCACGATATGTCAACACTCTCCCTTCTCAGCCTTGGGTTCCCTATTGCCAGCTTTCCTGTACCCTCCTGCCTTCTAGTCCTTGCCCCTGGAATGGTGTGCCCTTTTAGTCTTGTTTTGATTTATGGGCCTGTCTAATCTTCTGATGAAGGGTGAACCTCAGGAATGACTTTATTACTGAGCTAAAAGGGTGTCCGGGGGCCATTCTCTTGGGGTTTCTCCAGTCTCTGTCAGGCCAGTAAGTAATTATCTTTTTGATGTCTGTAGAGATATTCCCTGTTTCGTTCCTGATACGGGTGATTTGTATCTTCTCTCTTTTTTTCTTTATCGTTCTTACTTGTCAATTTCATCGATCTTTTCAAAGAACCATCTCTTTGTTTCATTGATTTTCTCTATTGTTTTTAATTTCACTGATTTCTGCTCTTACCTTTATTAGTCTCTTTCTCCTCCTTGTTTTCGGTTGAGTTTGCTCTTCTTTTTCTAGGTTTTTGAAGTGGGAAGTGGATTATTGATTTGAGAGTTTCCTCTTTTGTAATGTATACATTTAATACTATAAATCTTCCTCTTAGCCCTTCTTTAGCTGTATCTCACAAATTTTAATATGTTGTATTTTCATTTACTTCAGTGTATTTTTTATTGCCCTTGAGACTTCCTCCTTGACCTATGGATTATTTAGAAGTTTGTTAAGTTTCCAAGTGTTTGAAGATTTTCCCGTTATTGATTTTCTAGTTTGATTCCAAGCACATACTGTGTTAATTATCTAGTGCTGCTATAACAGAAATACCACAAGTGGATGGCTTTAACAAACAGAAATTTATTTTCTCACTGTTGAGGAGGCTAGAAGTCCGAATTCAGGGTGCCGGCTCTAGGAGAAGGTGTTGTGTGTCTGTCGGCTCTGGGGGAAGGTCCTGTTGCTTCAGCTTGTTTCCTGGTTCCTTGGAGATCTCCAAGTGGCTTAGCATCAGTTGTCTCCCGTCTCTGCTCTGCTCACTTGTTTAATCTCTTTTATATCTCAAAAGAGATTGATTTAAGACACACCCTGCACTAATCCTATGTTACTAATGTAACAAAGACAACCCATTCTCAAATGGGATTATAACCACAGGCATAGAGGTTAGGAATTACAACACATATTTTGAGGGAACACAATTCAATCCATAACACACACTGTATATGATTTCACTTTTTAAAAGTTTGCTAAGGTTTGTTTTATGGCCCAGAATATGTTCTATCTTAGTTTACATTCCATGGGTGCTTGAAAAGAGTATGTATTCTGCTGTTGTTGGGTGAGTGCTTTATAAATATCAGTTAGATCTTGTTGGTTGATGGTTGTTGAGTTCTTCTCTATCCTTGCTGAGTTTTTATTCTATCAGTTATTGAGAGAGGGGCCCTGAAGTTTCCAACTATAATCGTGATTTGTCTATTTCTTCTTCAGTTATACCAGTTTTTGTTTCGTTTATTTTGCAGCTTGCTGTTTCATGCCTGCATGTGTAGAATTGCTATGTTGTCTTGGTGGATTGACCCATTATTACATAATGTTCCTCTCTTCCTTGATAATTTTCTTTGCACTGAAGTTTACTTTATCTGATGTTAATATAACCACTCCTGTTTTGTTTTGTTTTTTAATTAATGTTTGCATAATATATCCTTTCCCTTTCTTTTACTTTCAGCTTGTCTGCATTGTTGGAAGTGAGTTTCTGGTTGACAGTGTATAGTTGGCTCATGTTTTTTGATCAGTCTCTGTCTTTTAATTGATGTATTTAGAATATGTACGTAAATGTAATTGTTGATATGTTAGGACTTAGGTTCATCATTTTACTTTTTGTTTTGTATGTTTTCTTTTTCCTGCCTTTCTGTGGGTTACTTGAACATTTTTTAGAATTCTAGTTTATCTATACTGTTTTTGAATGTATCTCTGTATAGCTCATTTAGTGGTTGCTCTAGGTATTACATTATATATACTTAATCACCGTCTTCTGATGTCATCATTTTACTGGTTCAGGTGAAGTATGGAAACCTTACTTCTCTTACATCTCTTTACCCTCCCCCGTTTATAATTGTCTTAAATATTTCCTCTACATACAGTTAGAACCACATCAGAGACAGTGTTAAAATTTTTGCTTCAACTATCAAATATAATTTAGAAAACTTAAGAGGAAAGGGAAAGCCTGTTGCATTTACCTGGAACCAGTCCCCTGCGGATACAGAGGGACAACTGTGTATCAGTGTTATATTTCTGTGTGTGATGATGGTACCATGGCTATGCAGAAGGATTTCTTGGTTCTGAGGAGATACATGCTGAAGTATTTTGAAGTGAAATAGCACAAAAGTCTGAAACTTATTTTAAATACAACTGTACAGGGACTTCCACTTCTGGGAAGATGGAGTAGAAGAACTTTTTCTTATTCCTCTTGTTAAGTACAGCTAGGACATTATATATGAAACAAGCATAAGAAGCCTCTGAAAGGTGGAGAGAAGAAGTCATATGAGCTAGGGATGGAGAGACCCAGTGGTGACTTCCTTGGGTTTTCCTTTTGCCTCATACATCCCTGACTTGGAGTTGAAGAAACAGAAAGTGCCGCAGGTGCAGACAAAAAAAAAAAAAAAAAAAAGCCCCAAATAAGTCTTGCCAAAAGTGCATATCCTCAATTTAATCATGAGAAGATATCAGATGAACCCAAATTGAGGGACATTCTACAAAATAGCCAATCAATAGTCTTCAAGACTGTCAGGGTCATGAAAGACAAACAACTATTAAGATTGGAGGTGACATAAAAACTACGTGCCGCATGGAATCCTGAATTGGATCCTGGACTCCAGTGGGTCAGCCGGCAGAATTCAAATAAATTCTGTAGATTAGTTAATAGTACCATACCAGTGTTAATTTCCTGGGTTCGATAAGTATACTATGGCTGTGAGGTGAACACTAGGGGGAACAGCGTGAAGGGTATACGGGCATTCTCTGGACTATTTTTGCAGCTTTTCTCTTAGTCTAAGATTATTTCAAAAGAAAAAGTTAATTTTTTCTTATTTCATATTATTTTCAACTTTTAATTCCACAGTGAAATTACAGATAAAATAATGACTTGAATGCATCCAATTCATTTTTCTTGAATAGCAGTCTTTTAAAATAAGCAAAGTTCTAATTTATATTAGAACTAAACAGGTTTAGCAGAACATGCCCATGTTCTTTCTGCTTTGTTTGCAAACACCTGATGTCCTTCCTGTTCTGAAGCCTGGATACAGTTCTACACAGAGACCTGCACTTCTTAAGACTTTGTAATCACATATAATTCCTGCACTTACCATGTTGTGAATTTTAGATTTCTTCTTGAAAAACAGTTGATCTGTTCAACAGTTTTTTACTGAGCACTTATTATGTGCCAGGCACTGGTCTGGACACTGGAAAGAGAAAGGACTGAGCAGAACAGTTAAATGTCTCTCCTTTCATGAAGCTTAGACTCTATCAGAGGATACAGATGACAAACAAAATCGCATATTTTAAAAATATGTGTATAGTATGTTATGGAGTAAAAGCAGGAAAGGATGAATGCCAAGATTCTTCGGAAATAGCACTCACTGTGATTCTCTGTCCCTTTTCTCTGCTGTATCTTTTTCAAGACATATATGTTTGATATTATATATTAAAATACGTTTATAATTTTTCTCCCTCCTCCAGAACGTACGCTCTATGTGAGCAGCGGCTTTATCTGTTGGACTCATGACTAAAGAGCAATGCCTGACTTGTAGCAGACCCTTGAGAAATACTCACTGAGTGAATTCTCACTCATGTTCACTCAGACCCTGTACCTAGCATAGTTCCTTGCACTCCGTGAGGGGATCAGAAAGTATTTGTTGATTTTATTGCTATTCAGACTCAGGTTATATCAGAGTTCGTTTTAGTGAATAGTTTCTGTGAGTTTTTTACACTTTTTGGGGTGAGAATGAGAGCTGGAACCCCCTCAGATACTGGGAATGTTTCTTAGTTACCTGACACCTTGGAAAATTTGCCCAGCCTGTATGCAAAGGAGTAATCCAGTTATGGAGCCCTGGTGGCGTAGTGTAAGCACTATGACTGCTAACCAGAAGGCTGGCAGTTCGAATCCACCAGCTGCTCCTTGGATACCCTATGGGGCAGTTCTACTCTGTCCTGTAGGGTTGCTATGAGTCAAAATTGACTCGACTGCAACGGGCTTGATTTGGTTTTTGGTTTAATCCAAACAAAATGCTTTTTCCTTTGAAAAATGAAAAACATAAAAGGGAAAATCTATTTCCCTTTGAAGCTGTGGCACTTTCATTACTACTGAATGTCCTTTGTAGGTTATCTTATCCCTAGATGAAAAATCCCCTATTCCACTCTCATATTTCTTTCTGGCCTGCTATAATTTGATACTAGGAGCATCTGTTTCTTTTCCTGTAACCCTAATCATCTTTCATTTTTATGTTTTGAACAGTGTTATTTACTTGTCTACTACACTGGCTGGCGGAATGTCAAATCTTTTTTGACTTTTGGATTAATCTGCCTATGCAATATGTACCTTTATGAACTGCGCAACCTCTGGCAGCTTTTCTTTCATGTGACTGTGGGAGCGTTCGTTACATTACAGATTTGGCTACGGCAAGCCCAGGGCAAGGCTCCTGATTATGATGTCTGACACCACCTTCAGACCTATTGCCTCGGCTTCAGGGGACAAAGGAAGGGAGCACATCTTAACTGCCACTGTGATGAAGAAACTACTCACCCCCAATGAGAAGCTCTGCTTTCTTTCTCTCCTGCCTGCCTTTTTGTTTTAAATCAGCATAGCATGCCTGTGAGTGTGCAAGACCTGCCAGGCAAATCCCCTCAGAAGAGTGTTGGCTGTGGGATTATCATTCAGAGGAGGAGGAGGCAGCAGTGGCTTCTCTCTGCAGAGCCATAACGTGGAGGAACAGTCAGACACCATTGGAAGACTTGGCCAGCGGGCCTGAATCCTTGCTGAAGGCGTCCATCAAAATATACATGTGGTCCCTGCTCTGAAACCAAGCAGGAACTGTCAGCGTGGGTTTGCCTTTGTGAGGCATTAGTAGAGACCAAATAAAAAGATGGTGCACTAAATTGGAAAGTTTATATTTAAAACAAATGACTTGCTAAATATCAGATTATTTACACTTTTATGGTACCATGAATTTATGAGGTCTAGGATGGGGTGGAATTGATTCATTTTTGTTTTATATTTTTGCTTGAGTCAACTCCAGAAATCACCTAAGGGGGGAGAAGGCTCTACTGAGCTCGTCGTTGGAACCTCACAAGTATTGAAAATACAGGGATAGATGTTTTCTTTCTAGGTCACTTTTCTAGTTTCTTTTTATGTCACTTTAAAAACACATGATTTGTTAGACTATAGCCGTTGTTTCCCCAAACTTTAATCACTTGAGTACTGCCAAACTATTATTTGTTTAATATTTATCTTTTACATTTTAAAGTATTGTAAAAAGAAACTAATCTCAATTACAAGTGGAAAGCCAGTATCAATTTGCCGTAAATAAAAGGTAACCACAAAATAATGAAACTTAGAACAAAAAATGGTATTAAATTCTAGCTAATGCTTGCCTGGGCTTTGAAACTAAGAGGCCGGCTCTTTCTTGCAGTGAAAGATGTTACCCAGCCCCAAAATGGGGCTTTCTCTGTGGGACAATCAGAAGGATAGAAAGAGGTATAAGCGGAATGGCGTACTCACTGGGATTTGGCGTTGTTTAATTCTGTGCTGGGTTCCATCGCAGTCACCTTTGTGCCACCAGTCGCTTGGTGACTGAGGGAATTTGGAGGGTGACTTTTCTCTCAGTAACTCTTACTATTTTATGGCTTCAAGGAGTTAAGCACTGGTCGTATCTGAGACAACTCACCTGCTTTTTGATAACATTATAAAGATTGTTCAAGCCTTTATGAGTTAATAACAGTTTAATTCTGTCAGCAAAATCTACAACTCTCCAGCTTGCCTTTGGACGTCATCTTCATGATTGATTTTCTTTTGTTTTTGTTTTTTTAAAGAAAAGGTCCCAAATAAGGAATTGTTAATGTACTGAAATTTGATATTATCCAGAAAAACAGTGGCTCCATTACATGTAATCCATATTACTGAGCATATTTATTGAGTAGAAGAAGTCCAGAGGGGTAAAGTCATCACTGAACTGCCATGTTAGCCTGAAGCAACAATGTAGGTATATCTAGAACTGTAAGCTTGTGCTTACCAAGACCCTTTTTGCTGCACTGTCCTTTTAGGAGAATGAGCAGAAGGAAGACAAAAAGTTTATGATGTCAGGGAGTTATTTAAAATAAGAAACTTGAATTCACTACAGTTTTCTGCCTCTGACAAGACTGCACAGAAATTATGTGTATTCTGAGAGAGACCTCCAGTGCATCACATGATTATAAATCATGAAAACAATATCTAATTATGTTTGGCATTTTGTACTGACTGAGCCAGGAAAGTGACGTGGTTCGGTTTAGAGAGATTTTCTAAACTCGCGGTTATAAGAAAATGAGTTTTCTTATAAATAGTCAATTAACCAGGAGGTTTGAACATTCTGATTAGTTGTGATTTTGCTGTGTATTGATATCTTAGAGCACTCATGCCAGTTTGGTTCAGGAGCTGCCTCCTTATCACTGAATTGATGAGTTACATACTTGGTATTTGGATCCCTTCATTCAGGAAGAACTTGAAAACCACTCACCAGCCGTTTTTAAAGCCTTAGCTGTTTGTTTCTGCTTTGTTTCTTCATCAGCTATTTTGGATAAGGGGATGTTTACGTCTAAATGTGAAAAGTGAAAACAGGTATAAATAATGTTTTATGTATAGAAATCTTTCTTTCATTATTTGGTGCCTGTACCTCTGAGTGTTTATATATAGCTTGTTAGCAAGGAAACCATGAATTTGGAAAGAAAATTTGCCACGGGTGTAAAGAAGTCCTTAGACTCTCGAGAAAGAATCACTTAGGACGCTAATGTGTATGATATTAATATCTTGCATTTATTGCACTTTTACTTCTAAGAGCAAGTCTGCATTTACGTCATCATGATGAGTTTTGTATTGTAGGGAAAGTAGTATTTGCCCTCATGTTAAGGGGGCAGAAACTAGGGTATAAAGATGTGAATGAATTTTTCCAAGATCACACAGCTAAGCCCAATGCATCTCCTAGCCCAGAGCTGTTTTCATTAGAGTGGAAAGTAATGAAGGTGACCAAGATTTTATTCAGGAAATTTGTCTGTTCTTGGCAAAAAAAAAAAAAAAAAATCAAGGAATTGGGGGCTTCTGAAATCAGTAGAGGGTCGACAAAAGAGAGGAAGACCCTCAACGAGATGGATTGACACAGTCGTTGCAACGATGGGCTCAAGCATGGCAATGACTGTGAAGATGGGGCATTACCGGGCAGTATTTCGTTCTGTTGTACATAGGGTCGGCACCTAACAACAACGTCGAAATCGATGAGTCCAGGCCTGCTACTGTCAAATGTAGGTGTGTTTTATCTTAATTTAGGTAATTCTGAAATAATTGCTTTTTGATTAAGATATTCTCTGCCTTGATAGCACAGATACTTTTTTTCTCTCTCAAAAGTAATTGCAGTTATCTGCTTGTTTTTTGGTTTGTATTTGAAATGTATTTATACCCAGCCTCTTTCCCCAAAGAAATTGAAGCATCATACCAAGAAAAGATAATATGCATTGATGTTAATATAATATAAACAGAAAGGGGAGAAAAACAAGAACAGTGAAAATGGAACAAAGGGTTAACAAGTGGCTGTTCCTGGGTATAAAATTTGACTCTGGAACTTCTGGCAGCCAAGGCTAGAAGGGAAACCAGTTACACATTTCTCTGTGGGTAAGTCAAGTGCAAACCAGTTCCTTAGGGGAGACTTTTTCCTGGTGAATTTGGTTAAAATGTTCTCACTTGGGAGTCCTACGAAGTACTGAAATGAACAAATCCCCAAAGGTAGTTTTTCCCACATTTGCATAATATGATTGTGCCTTGGATCCTCAACTAGTATCGGCTTGCAAAGGTTTCCATTTCAGCGTTTTGGTTTTGGGTTTTTTGTTTGTTTTATTTATGTGGTTAAGGATTTTGCTCCCATAAGCAAGAATTGTTATCCTAAGCTGAAAACAAATTATCTTGTGTTAAACCTAGAAAACCTGTTTGAGACAAATGCCTTGAGACATGGAAAATCTTTGCCCAGTTATGAATTCTTTAACTTACGTAAAGTGTGTGTACTATCCATGGATTAGCACATTTATTTTGCATTAAATTTGATATTTTTCACAGTGGAACCTAGTTTGGACAAATGCCTAGTCCATTTCTGTTAGGTCATGTCTGGAATCCCATTAGACTCTTGATTTACCAAGCTCCAGAGACCAGAGATTTGTCACGAGAGCGTTAACCTCCATGTCTCTGAAGTGCTTCGTCCTGAGGTTAGCTGTCCACCCAAAAGGCAGTCTGCTTGGCGTTTATTCCAAAAGGATTACCAGATCACTCAGTGACCACTCTGAGCTCATGGGTTTCTGAAGGACACACAAAATGTGCACGTGTGTGTGTGTGTCAGTACCTTTCTCCTTGTTACTATTTTAACAGACTTTTTTTTTCCCCCTTAAAAGTTAGAACTGTAGTAGAGTGTGTGGGAAAAGAACAAATAAATTACTTCAAAACAGCGGCTACTGAGACCAAGTTGAACATTTAGCCTTTCCACAATTATAGGCCACTCTTCAGGGCTACATTATTTGTCTGTGGTCAAGGCTGCTTTGCTTTTTTATTTTTTTTATTTTTATTTTTTTTGCTTTATTATCTCTGAGGAATTGGAGTCTTTTTACCTAAAAATGATGTGGTAAAATCAAACCTGATTTTTGGGTTAAATTGTCTTTGGTAACATCCTGGCTAAAAGTTAATAGAAGAAACCACTGCCAAAGGCTGAGAATTTAACTCCTTTAGTGTTATTGATTGGAAACCGTGGTGGCACAGTGGTTAAGAGCTATGGCTGCTAACCAAAGGTCGGCAGTTCGAATCCACCAGGTGCTCCTTGGAAACACTATGGGGCAGTTCTACTCTGTCCTGTAGGGTCACTATGAGTCGGAATGAACTCAACGGCAGTGGGTTTAGTATTATTGATTAGGATTAGAGGTGTCTGATCATCTTCAGTTTTCTGGAGCTGCTCTCGAATGCTGGCAGATTGGAGCTTCCTGTTTGAGCATTGAACTTTTCAAAGGGAAGCGTTATCTGTGGCGGTCACTCTTGTAACACGTGTTCCTTGAGTGGCCAAGCATTCTATGTTGCTTTATTTAGCAGATGAAACCACAATTACATCGAAGCACTGCGTGGCTGGAGCCGCATGGCTTGTATCCTCCTTGCTAGTTAACAGGCGTGGTATTGGCATGTGTGCACACATCATCTTCTGCCCTGGCAGTGCTGCTGTGTAATAAATAGTCTCCGCACACAATTCGAGGCTTAGGAAACGGAGAGAACAGGCTTAGTTCTCAAAGAGTTCTTGAATCAATACCCTAGTCTTACAAATTGTTCCCAGTGTTTCCTTGGCAGCTGTTTTCAGCCCAGCCTCACCCATGGTTCGCACGTGCTCTTTTTTCCTGTGACCCACAGCACAGCAGTGCAGCCCAGCAGAAAGCACATTCGGGCTGCACATGGCAATAGGGAACCAGATTCATACATTCACTTCCCATTGGTCCTGGCAGCCCTCCCCAACTCCACCTTGGTTGCTTCCCTACGTCATGCCAATGCGTTTCTTCAAGCCTGGCTTGTCAAGGGCCTTGCCTAAATGTGCACAAACAATATTTTGCCCTTGCGCTTTGAATTCCTCCAGGGCCTACGACTGATAATAATGCTCACTGCACCCCTTTTGTGGGGCGGTGCTAGGTCCTCATACATAGCTAATCCTCTGACAACCTGTGAGGGGGGACCGTCTCATCTTCAGCTGATAAAACTAAGACTCAGAGGTCAAGAAACCTGTCCTTTGTATGGTATGACACTAATAAGTAGTGGATGTGAGTTCATACTTGGGATTCAGGCTTAAATGATTAAAAGTGGGTGCTCATTCTTCTGTGCCACAAGGAGCCCTGGTGGCACAATGGTTAAGTGCTTAGCTGCTAACCGAAAGGTTGGACTTCGAACCCACCCAGCACTTCTGCAGGAGAAAGACTGCCATCCTGCTCCCATAAAGACTGTATACGTGTGTTGTGTGCCATCGAGTCAATTCTGACTCATAGTGACCCTACAGGACAGAGTAGAACTGCCCTTAGGAAACCCTTTGGGGCAGTTCTGTTCTGTCCTGTAGGGTCACTATGAGCTGGAATTGACAGCACACAACAACTTCTATGCCACAGTGCCTCCCAGAAAGAAAATTCTTAGGTGTGTTGGTACGTGCATGCGTGTGTGTGTGTGACTGACAGCATCTGAGCTCTTACTGCTAGAGCAGCTATGAGAACAAGTGAAACACACATGGAGGGGGAATGGCAGTGTTCACTGTGCCACAGGCCCTGTGTCATGCAGGCCATCCTCGCAGAAAGCTTTTATGAAGGCTTCTGTTGTGTAGGTGAAGCAACTGAGGCCTAGAGAAGTTAAGCAACTTGGCCACAATCACAGTCTCACCCAGTTGCTGGCGTCAGGATTCAGTCCAGATCCATCTTACTCAGAACTCATGCTCTTACCCACCATGGGCTATTAAACTAGATAACGTGGAAGTAGGTTAAAATAAATAAGGCATGTATGTCAAAATATATATATTTCAAATACGTTGAAATATGTAAGGTATATATACAAGTATTATGCATTACTTAATAAAAGAGATCAAGTCAGTGCTAACTCTGGCAGTGTGGATGTCCTAGACCTAATGAAATAGTCTCCTGAAGTTCCGACATAACAGTAGCATAGGACAATGGCTGCAAGAGGTATGTAAGTGAAGCTTAAGTGTGCTTCAGATATTAGGGCAAAGAAGCATAGATTTTAGTTTTGTAGTAAAACTAACTCATGAGTAATTCTGGATATAATACGTTAAAGCTCCACTGGTGATTTTTGTGTTACGTGTATTTACTTTTCCCACCTGAAGGCCAGAATGGATTAGTTCTTTGACTTGAAGAAATTTCATTCCACTTTAAGTGGTCCCTAAATCTGAAAACATTAAACAAAAAATAGGAGGTAAACTCTTTGTAGTATAGAATAGTGGTTAAGGATTTGGATTCTGGGGCCAGACTCCCTGGCTCTCCTGCTGGCACTGTGACCTCAGGCAAATCCCTTCACCCCTGCCTCACTTTCCTCACATATAAAATAGGCATAATCACTGTAGCTTTTGAGAAAGTGTTGTGAGAATTAGGTGAGCCAGCAGAGCCTGGCACGCAGCAAGTGTTACAGAAGCATTTGCTACCATGCTGTCGTCTTCCTTGTTGGTGTTACTACTATAAAGGTAGTAAGAGTCTTTTAAGTTGCAGATGCCACCCAAAAGTAATGGATTATTGCCCTTAGCTTTTCAGAAGTCACCAGCTAAGTGAGGATCCTGTTGAAATAGGTGCTGTGCCCTGGCAGCCTGTTGTGTATAGGCTTCTGGGCAGGGCGCTGGGGATGCAGGCAGAGAAGAGAAGGAAATTGGGATTCACACTTGCCAAGTGCCTACTATATATGAGATGCTCTATATACAGAACATTAATGAAGCTTAACAAGGTCCTTCTGAGGTAAATAAACAGGGTTAAGTTATCTGGTGTCACGCCTGGAAGTGCTATGCTGTGCTCAGCAGTACTGCAGTCTCCAAGGGTCTGAAGCGCTGTCAGATGAGGAAGATGCCACTGAGGACCTCCCATTATCCAGTGTGGCACTAGCATGTGTGCTCATCACACTTCACTGTGAACATCCTGATCTGTTAGAGTGCTGTCTTGGATGGCAGCTGCTCTAGTGCCCACCATTCCTTCAGAGCCCAGTGCTTGTGTCTGCCATAGCCCGCAGGAGTGTGTGTGGGGTCTGTGTATTGATGGGAAGGCAGCAGATGGGGTAGGCAGCCAGCAGCCGTCAACCTGCATTATCACATAGATAAGGGAATGAGAGAACTGAAAGGTACTTTTGAAAAGCACAAACGCAACATGGTTTTAAAAAGATTGGTGTGAGACAGGATACTACCCCCCCCCCCCATTAAAAAAATCCCATGTGAACCAGGAGGGTAGGGCCACTGTAGCCAACTGGCAAAATCAAAGCAGAGAAGCAAATTTTGCAAAATCAAAAACCTAGTCTAAGAGTAACCAGAGATGCTGACAATGCAGAGGTTCCAGTCAGGTGTAAGTTAGAAATTGGCAGAGAAGGACAGAGATGGGGCCCCATGGAGTCCAGTGAGAATACTTTAAATTCTTGGGCCTAAAAGGCCAGCAGCGTGAAAGGGGCCCTGGGGATGAATTTGCTCTCAACATGTGAGGGGGCAGCTCAGCTCTGCTCGCTGGGAACAGATGGGTGGGTGAAGTCTGGGGCTGGCCATCCAGTGGGGACAGGACACCTGCCTACTTTACCCTCAACCCTAGACAGATTCCTTCCCTTCTCTTACGCTGTTTCCCTCCCTTCTCCTATCTTTCTGCACTCTCTGCTTGCTCTCTGAGCCGAGAGAGATCTCACCACCCAGAGCACCCTGGATCAGGGCCCTGGACAGGAAAGGCCTCCTGGCCTTGCTGTCATGCACGGCTGCTGCTGGTTTGGTTTCTGAGGAGGACAAATCAAGGCTTTTCTGACTCTGGTTTGAAGGTGATCTTCCCACATATCCCTCTCAGCACAACGCTTTTGTCTTATTTGTCGCTGTGCCTTTGGCTCTGAAATCTTAAAGTCTTAGTTAGATTGTGTTTACGCTTGCGCCATACATGTGGTCTGGCACTTGGAGATTGGATAAAGAGTTAGATATTTAGCATCAGAGAATGCCAGAGGAGGAAGAGACCTCAGAGACCAGCTATCCCAACGGCCTCATTCGGCTTTGTCCTGTGTCTGCTTGTGAAGCAGGGACCCTGCAGGTGGGAAGGAAAGAGGTAAGAGGACAGCAAATGTCGTATTTTTCCTCCCAAGACAGAGAGGGAAAACACCACCAAAGGGCTTTTTAAAAAATCTGGAAGGATAAGAAAAGCATACTATAGTGATTGGATCTCATTTCATCTATTGTCAACCTTGAAGTGGTGAACCCTCTGTTCCTGCCAAGGCCATCAGCGCCCAGTTGGGTGGGCAGACTGGACAGAAGTAAGTGCCTGCAGGCTACTGCCAGTTTCTTGTTCCTGAGTATCACGGCACCCTTAGGACGCCCCGGCACTTTCTCCCACTGCCTCCCAGGCCTGGGAGAGGCACCAGTGAAAAAATGGTATGTGGAGGCTCTTTATACACTGAAGTTCATCCAGGTGGAGGAGGGATGGTGTCCTCTGGTCTGTCTTGCCCCTCCCCTCATCCCACCCCCACCCTCATAATAACACCAGCTTTATGAACCCTCCTGACGCCTGTGCTAAGTGGTGGTGGGCTTTGGGGTGGAGCTCACCGTGGTCAGCGTGAAGCAGCCCCATCATCTCTTCAGTGTGGAGTTGTGTTTTAGATCCGGAAGCTGCAGATCTTCAGAAGGTGTCCCTGTCTTTGTCTTTCTCTTGTGGAAAGATCAGTGAAAATCTGCCCAGCACTCCGTTTGAGCGTTGTATATCCCAGAGTCCAAGAATGCTTCCTGCTGGATAATAACCGGGGTTCACCCATCTTTTTCAGGCTCTGGGAAGCTCATTTTCTGGGATTAGCAATTTAGGGCCATGTTGGATGAGAGTGCTCAGCCAATGGTAGCTATCACTCTTAGCTCTCCAGGTTAAATCAGTTCACCTCTGGTTTGGCTCCCACTCCCACCTCCTTGGGTTCTTTCACTTATCTGTGTTCCGCCTGTGTTTTCAACTTTCCTTCCCTTGGCATATAAACATGTTTGGCTCACCTGCTTTAAAACATCCTTCCCTTGACCCCTTCTGGTTCCAACCTCAATCTCTTCTCCCCTTGACTCCTGGTTTCTGCCTTTTCATCCCTTCATTCCTCAGCCTTCTGCACTCTGGTGCCTGCTTTTCAGTCCAGAGAACTGCCTCTTCCTCAGGTCACTGGTATCCTCCCAACCACCGACCACAGTGATTTCAGTCTGCATTCAACATCACCTATACAGCACTCAAAGCACTTCCTTTAAAACCCTTTGGTGACTCGTGGGACACATGGTATCCCAACAACTTTTTATGCCTCTGGAGTTCTTTGGGAAGGAGGTAGTCCAATTTTAACACTTTAGCCTCAAGGTGGGAGTCTTTTGAAATGCCTGAAACTCAAGAACCCTGAGTTGGAGCCTCATTTTTGTGTAGAAGGAGCATTATGTTAGGTGATGTCTCTTGGGTATGTGAATTTTGTAAACGTTTGACATGTTTGCCTTTATTTCTGTTTGATAAGCTTCCTCACTATGTTTGCCAATTGCTGTGTTCTCATAAGAATGTACTTACTGTGAGAATAAGCTATTCCTAGTTTTCCTTCAGTTACAGTGGCCATTTTCTCCCTGCTGCCATTCACTGTTTCCAGGTGTCACTGGCTCCCTGCTCTGCTGAGTCTTTGCAATCTTTCAGGACTGCTTTTCTAGCTTCTGAACAGTAAGTAACGCCTTTACAACAAGGAATAATGCATTGCAGGGGTACTTTTCAAGAGGCTCAAACTCTTATAAGTAACCCTTACCCCACATTCAATCTTAGGGCCCAGTTATTGCCTCCACGTGTAGCAGATGGAATGTACCACTGTGAGCAGGTCTGCAGTATTCCAAGGCAAGTGTTTCTGCTTCTCAGCTGTTAGTACTGCTTTTGTTATAATGAATTTTTTTTTTTTTTTGAAATTCCAATTCCTTTATTTATTTGGGCTATAAGTACTGCCTTTGCAGTAAGGAAGAATGCATTGTACCATGTTTTGAAAAGTTTCATTAAAAAACGCTAAAAAGAAGGAGACTAGAAGAAAATGCATGTGCAGCTGCTGCCAGGTGCCTTCAGGTTTTACCTTATAGTTTGCAAATTTTCAAGAAATAAAATTTTAAAAATTAAAAAAAGATTTTATCATTGACTCGTATCGGTAGGATTTGCTATGCCTAGCATCCACTGGGACATATATGATCCCAGATAATAGGTATCAAAATCCATAAATCATAACAAAAATTCTGAATTGGTCCTTAATCAGCATGCCTTCCATTACTGAAAACATACGGTATTAACAAAATATTCTAAGGAGAAAATAATTGAGTCATCAAAGGGTTAAAAGGTCCTGACTTCCTAGTATTTGGGGTCTTAAAAGCCTGTAAGCAGCCATCTAAGATACTCCACTGGTCTCACCCTTTCAGGAGCAAGGGAAAATGAAGCAAACAAGATACAAGGAAAAGATTAGTCCAGAGGAGTAATGGACCACAGCTACCATGGCCACCACCAGACTGAGTCCAGTATAACCAGATGGTGCCCGGCTGCCACCACTGACTGCTCTAACTGGGATCACAACAGAGGGTCCCAGACAGAGCTGGAGAAAAGTGTCAAAATTCTAACTCACAAAAATAGACCAGACCTACCCTGCCTGACAGAGACTGGAGAAACCCCAACAGTATGGCCCCTGGATACCCTTTTAGCTCAGTAATAAAGTCACTCCCGAGGTTCACCATCCAGCCAAAGATTAGACAGCCCCATAAAACAAAACTAATGGGGCACACCAGCCCAGGGGCAAGGACTAGAAGGCAGGAGGGGACAGGAAAGCTGGTAATAGGGAACCCAAGGTCAAGAAGGGAGAGTGTTGACATGTCGTGGGGTTGTTAACCATTGTCATAAAACAATATGTGTACTAACTGTTTAATGAGAAACTATTCTGTAAACCTTCATCTAAAGTACAATAAAAAATATATAACAACAACCAAAAAAAAAAAGTTCCTGACCTCCCCCACTCTGTCTTCCTACCTCTCCAGTGCTCCTTCTGAATGTCTTTTACCAGCTTCTCCTTCCTTGCTTGCCCCAGGCTATTGACCTCCTTCCTCTACATAGTCTTTCTGAATAATCATTCAGTTATTTAACCCAAATAATTTTTTTCCCATAGCCTTATCCACCACCCTACTGCAGATGACTTACGAATTTCTATCTTTAGTTATGGCAAAGACTTGCTAATTGCTTCCCAATGACCATTCTCCTTTTCTTCTTTAGTTATAAGAATCCTTTTTTTTTTTCTTAGCCAAACATATTTTGTCACTAAGCCAAAAGACCACATTTTCAGCCACATGCAACCAAGTGTTGGCCAATGAGATAGAAGTGTCTTACGCAACTTCCAGCAGGAAGTGAACCTTCCTCACCCCTTCCTGCTACCTGCTGGCTGGATCATAAGGCAGCCCACTAAGGCTGGCGGGACAACAAGATAAAAATAGTCTGGGTCCCTGATGATGGGTGAGTCACCCACCAGCCAAGGACTGCCTACCCTCTGGGGTGTGTGTGTGTGTGTCTTAGTTATCTAGTGCTGCTGTTACAGAAATACCACAAGTGGATGGCTTTCACAAACAAAAATTTGTTTTCTCATAGTTTAGGAGGCTAGAAGTCCAAATTCAGGGTGCTGGCTCCAGGGGAAGGCTTTCTGTGTTGGCTCTTGTCTCTTCTGAGCTTCTGCTCTTGGGCAGTCTTCATGTGGCTTGGCATCTCTCCCTCCCTTTCTGCTTGCTAGCTTGCTTGTTTAATCTCTCATATCTCAAAAGAGATTGACTCAAGATACACCCTACACTAATCCTGTCTCACTACCATGATAAAAACAACCCATTCCCAAATGGGATTATAACCACAGGCATAGGGCTAGGATTTACAACACATATTTTTGGGGGACATAATTCAGTCTATAACTGTATGTGAGAGAGAGAGAAAAAAACTTGTTTAAGCCACTTTTGTTTTTGATTTGTGCAGCTGAACCAAATCCTCACTAGTACCTTTGTCCCAAGTCACAGACCCATTTTTCTAGCTGTCTACAGTTCTGCCTGGATATCTCATGAATCTGACTAATGCCCAAAACTAAACCCAGTGTACCCCCTCCCCACACATGCTTCGGTTGCAGAAGGCACTTCCAGACTTGGTTTCAGGCTACACATTGAATTGCTCTAGACTGCAGCTTTTCTTTTTCTGTGCATGCAGCTTACCAAGGATTACATGCATCTCCTCTGTTCCCCAGCTCCACTCTCACCAATAGAATTCATGCCCTTATATTCCCTCACCCAGACTATGGAGAAGTATCTCTCTCTTGACTCCATTGCTATATACTGTTTGTTACATCTTTCCTTAAAATCTTTCCATGGCTACCTACTGCCTGCAGGATAAATTCCAAACTCCCAAGCACAACATTGCTAGGTCCTCCGTGGTTTAAGTCCCACCTGCCTTCCTAACTCCCTCCCCTCCTCCCAGCTACTGCTGTGCAGCTTCAGACCTCATGCCTTTTCACTTAACTCTCCTGCGCACTTAGTGCTCCCTTTTACCTCTACTGCTGGAATTCTGGAACTCCTTAGAAACCCCAATTAACCCCTCTTTTGAGGATTGAGCTCCACCCCTGATGGTCCCCACACGTGTAGGCTCCCAGAAGCTAGACTTCTTTCACATGACTTGGCCTAGCCATAGATGGTTGAACCAGAGGTAGATGGACCTACTAGATTTTCTCTTGAGAATCTGTACTGAGGCAGAGTCTGGGAAACTGGAGGGGTGAGGGGAGTATGGAAATGGCAGAGCTCTATAGCTGTGGTTGCCAAGAGTGGTTGATCATCAATATCATCTGGAAAGCTTTTCGATTCCCAGGCTGTTATGTGTCCCCCAAAAAGATTCGTTGAAGTTCTAACCTCTAGTACCTGTGAATGTGACCTTGTTTGAAAATAGGGTTTTTGAAGATGTTACACATGGGGTCACCATGAGTTGGAATCAACTCAAAGGCAACTTATAATACCAGTTAACATGAGGTCATGCCAGAGTAGGGTGGGTCTTAATCCCATCCTAGTGGTATCCTTATGAAAAAGAAGAGAGACAGACAGAGAGACGATGGCCTTTTGGAGAAGTATCTACATGCCAGGGAATGCCTGGGGCTACCAGAAGCTGAGAGAGTGAAGAAATGATCTTTCGCTAGAGACTTCGGAGAGAACGTGGCCCTGCAGAAACCCTGAATTCAGACTACTAACCTTCAGAACTGTGGATGATACATTTCTGTTGCTTAAAGCCATTCACTTTGTAGTACTTTGTTATGGCAGCCCTAGGGAAAGAATGCACAGCCTCACCCTAGTTCTACTGAGCCAGATTCCCTGGGGGTAGGATCTGAGAAAGTATATTTTAAGTTTTTCAGTGACTCTGATTGCTGTGAGTCAGAATTGACTGATGGCAACGGGTAGTGGCCTGATGATTACCCAGATCCACATTTTCTAGAAGGAAAATCCTACTAATAAGCTGTCTGAAAATGGCCCTTTCTACCCGTCAGGGTGTTTGACTGGAGTCCCTGTAAGACCTCTGCATCCTTCCAATAAACCCATCTTGTTTGCTGTCGATGGCGTCTGCTACTTGCAACTCAAGAGTCTTAACGAAGACACCTCCTTTGCTGTGCCTCTTACAGTTCATCTGGACAAAGCAACTGTGTCCCCAGAGTGCCCTTTGGATGTCTCTATTTCACCCATCTCCTTTGTGCTGAAATTGTGTCTGGCTGTCTCTTCCACTAGACCAGGTTTTTGAGGAGGGTAGAGGGAGAGAGTTGTGTGATCTTATCAGAATCTTCAGGTGTCTTTCAAACTACCAACCCTCCTCCAACCCACCCAACCCCTGCCCCACAGCCTGTTCCTGCATTCCTCGTCAACAGGAACCAATTCATGTTTGCTGTCTTGCAGCATGGCGCCTTGCACATACTAAACTCATGGCACACTGAAGGGGGATAGCGTGGAATACTAGTGTAGCAGATTAGCAGTCTACTATCTTCGTTACCACTTGGTTAGCCATCCACTATCCTCTGAATGGGCTTAGGGTGTAGGATTTTCCACTGATGAAATAGACAAAATTCCCCCCAACCCTCTCATCATTGTGCTGGTAATGAAGTGGGTCTAAATCTCTGGCAAAGTGGCTGTGATTGCCACAGACACAGCATGCTAAGATGGGAAATCGGGTGCCAGAGCCTCAAAGACTTCTTTAAAAAGGATAGCCTCTAGCTGCAGACGGCACAGGTGGGACAGCGTCCCCTGTGGTATGAATGAGTGTGTGCTCGGTGCTTTGTCTCCCTCTGAGCCTCCTCCCAGCACCCCACCAAAGGCAAGCACTGTTCTTATGACCCGATCAGGCCCCCCGGCCCATGCCCCAAATCAAATCAGGACACATTACCAGTGAAGGTGTTTAATAGTTAAATCATTTAAGTAGACTTCAATTTCCATGGGAAATCATAATTGTATCCGTTTTTGCAAGAGCAGGAATAAAAAGAGTGCACACCCCTTAGAGGGAATTAAGAGCTAGCACTGCACGTTGTCAACAGTCACTGCTGGGATGACCAGCGGGGGAACACGGATGAACTCGGCACACAGACTTTACTCAGGTTGGAAGCAAAAGGCAAACCCAACACCACTGGCGGATATGGAGAGCAGGAACTGGAGAGCAACACCGGGAGAAAGCCAGCCCCTCACAGCGGACGCAGAGAACTCAAAAGGATGAGCGGCAAAAGCACGGACAGCCTCAGCTTGGCAGTTTCCGATTTGTATGCGTTGCTTCTCAGAGCTGTGTTCAAACTGGGTGGGAGGTGGTGTGAGGGAGGGGAAGGTGGTGCTAGTGCCCAGTGATGGGGGGAGGTGGGTGTCGAAGTAACGTCTCAGCAGCTGCCATGTAGCTGCCACCTTACCTCCTCAGGCTCTTGTTGGAGGTGAGAATAACTCTGCCCTGAGAAGCAATGAGAAGACCTGGCGCAGGCCCCAGGGGTTTTGTTTGAATAAACTCTATGGTAGTATATCATTTTCCAAATGCCTCCCTCATGTCTTAGAAAAAACAGATTTCTTTTTCATGGTGTATTTAACTGCTCCCTCTCCAAAAAGGAAACATTAGACAAAACAAAATGTCTGTTGGCTTTGCCCTGTTGACTGTGAAGCTGGGCTCTTCCGTTCCTTTGGCCTGGCTGGCAGGTGGAGGGCAGGGCCTCCCCATTCTTGTAGCCTGAGGGCTGCATGTTGCACCCCCAGGGCTGAGGGATCATCTCTGGAGACAGCCATCTCCATCTTGGCCAACTGAGAAAGCTGGGCAGAGGTAGGCTTCCGCCAGATCCCACCCGCCCAGTAGAGGGTCCGGGGCATCTCTGGGCAGGAGCCGCCTCTCTACAGGCAGCAAACACCTGACATTCCCAGGGAGTGAGGGGTGCAGGTGGCCCCGCTACCTGCACAGGTCAGGGCTGCTTCCCTTGGTTCCAACTCGGTCTGAGATGGGAAAGAAGCTGTTTGGTTTTTTCTTCTCATTCCCTTTGCATTTTACTTATAGGAAGTGGTGTGTGTGTGTGTTAGAGAGAGATGCATCTGCCTATTTAATCTGAATGTATAGGTACCCCAAACAGACACACCCACGGCTCCGGCTGTACCTGGACAAAATGAAAACTGCCAAGTCTGAAGTGAGGGAAGCTGGCGTCCTGTGTGAGACCAGTTCACGGCATCAACACACACACTCATACACCAACATACGTACAGTACAAATGAGCAAACGCCCTGCTGTGCACAGCTGTTTTCTAATATAGAGAATTTACAAAATATAGAATTTGGTATATCTGTTAGATCTCCAAGGTTTTCAATAATACAAAATAAAAAATACAAAAAAGACAAGTTGGGGTCCCCGCCCCCTCCCCCCACAATGGCATCCTGCTGAAGTGTTCCATGTTGGTTTATGTGTCTCTTACACGCATACAACTAGCATAGTCTAAAGAAGGGCACAGAAAACTTGTTTTATTTAATAAATATTTTCTTTTTCTCAGAACCACTACTCTGCTTGGAGTCCTCTTGCCTCCCCCTTGCAATTCCTTCTGCTTCCTCAAAGGGGCGCTGTGCACGTGAAGTGTGGAGGAGGACTGTGACGAGGGCTACAGTCTTCCAAAGACAGCATGGAGCATGGCTCACGGCCTCTGCCTGAATTGTAAAGGCTCACTCAGAAAAGCAGACCCTCGGCCCCGAGGTCCCCTTAGACCAGAGTCGCCGCCTACCCACCCTTCTGGGGCTGAGGCCCCGCCCTCGGCCCTTCCCTGGGTGCTGGGCTGCACCACACAGAAAAATGCTCCAGTGGCTCCTTCCCACCGTGCAGCAGCACCCATTAGAAAACTCAGGAGTCAGGCCCGGGTCTAGCAGAGTCTTCTACAGAGGAAAACATCTTTGGTCAGCTTGGTGCTTGCAGGACGCTGGCATCTGGGGCCTGTGACGGAGGCCGCTGCCCACCGGCAAGGGCAGCAGCTGCTTCTGGAGTCAAAGTGGAAAATCTCACCAGCGCTGCCACGCGGGCTGGCATGCAGGCGTCCCACCTGCTGCCCGGCACACAAAGAGGCCGTTTCCGTTTCTCTGGAGGCCAGGCTGCCTGGCACCGTTGCTGGCAGCTGCTAACTGAGTGGGGGCCCTCCATTGAGGAAGTAGGTCATCATCTCGCCTTTGCCCTTGACCTTGACCACACCCCGACACTCCAGCTGGTATGTGTTGGCGGCCAGCACCTGGTACATGTCTGTGGTGACCTGAGGAGGCAAAGAAGGAGAGAGGACGGACCAAGGTGGCCTGAGTCGTGGGTCTGTGCTCAGGGTGGAACCACCCTCTGATGGCCCTACCCTGCCACTGCCCTTGGCACTGGGCAGGGGAGCAGCCCCTTCACTGTGGGGGCTTCCAGGGACTGACAGCCTCTCATCTACGGAAGTGCCAATTAGGAGAATGATAACAGCTGTGACAAGCACCTCACGTGTGGTATTTCAGCATATGGAAATTTACAGACAGGGCGTAGAGAGACTGTTCCAGCAATCCAACATGCCGCAACACCCAAGGATGTAATCAGAGTATTTTACAAAAGCATCCCTCCATGCCAGATTAGAAATATTTTTAAAAACTGATGTTTCACCACAGGTTAAGTTTTGGGAGCCACTGCTTCACGCATCTAATCTTTCTAAAGGATAAGCACTATCCTTATTCTTTGGCTCAGCAAATCTAACCACTTGCCTGAGGTTATACAGCTAATAAATGGCAAAGCCCGGATTCGCTGCAGATCAGGTTGCCTGTCTCTGCTTTAGCTTTTGGAACAAAGACTAGAACTCACAGGTGGCTCCATCCCTGGGTGGTACAAACGGTTAACACACCCAGCTGCTAACTGAGTCCACCCAAAGGCACCTTGGAAAAAAGTCCTGGTGATCTACTACCAAAAGATCAGTCACTGAAAACCCAACGGAGCACAGTACTGACACACTTGGGGCCTCCATGAGTCGGAACTGACTCGAAGGTAACTGGTTTTGTTGACTGTAGGCTAAAGGAGAGAAGCAGGGAGGGATGGGGGCAGGGAGAAGCAGGACAGACAGACACCTCGCAAGAGAATCCACGAATCATTTCTCAGCACAGTCAGGGCTCCCCCTGCCCCAGTCACCCCCACCGCACCCCTGATGCATGTCCTGGTGCCACCCACATCAGGGGCCAGGGAGGAAGAGAAGTAGGAACTGCAGCAGGTTACTGCGAGGGGGCCCGGCTCTGAATTAACTGTTCCGTGCACGGTGAAGCCCTGCACAAGTGTGAGGTGCTGGGATATTCGGGGGTGCTGACAGGTCCCTTGCGCCTGTCCAAGGCTGAATTCATGGGTAGGACTGGGAATCCAAGCACACCCCTCTCTCTCCCATCTTCCCTCAGGACCCCCAGTTCCTGTCTTGCCACCCTTGCCCCGGCGCAGGATGCAGGTGAGGAAAGTCCCATCACACAGCATCCACAAGCCAGCCAGGCTAGGCTGGTCTGGCCAGGGCCATGCCTGAGGTCAAGCCCCTTTGCCCAGAGGTCCCCCAGAGGAGAGAAGGGACATTTAAACACTGTCGGTGTGGACAAAGGGGCCTAAAAACAGCACAGTCAGCCCCTGGGGAAGAGTGAAGGCAGGGAAGTTATGTGACCTTCCCACCGCCTCACAGGGAAAGGGGGGCGTGTGGGGAGCACAGAACTGGAGCCCAGCCCCAGGTCCTGTCCACTGCCAGACTGGAGCAAAAAGAATCAAGGAAGACCTGAGGAAAACAAAAGCCGCTAAACAGCAGTAGGCCTGGGACTCACAAGCATCACCCTCAAAGCGTGAAGAGAAGAGGAAAGTCTCTGGGCCTCTGGCCAGGTTCCTTTGCTGCTGGGGCTGGTGGAGGCACTGTCCCAGGGACCAGCAGCCTGGTCTGGCTCACCTGGAAAAGAGCCCCTTGAACCAGGCCCCTGAGTGCTGGGGGCTCCATTGGGTTAAGACCCTGATCACTGCAGTTGCCTGTGTCCTTTGGGTGCTTGGGGTGGGAGAAGGGCTGAGGCTCCCCATTAGCGCTCCTGGCTTGATAGCAGCAGCCAGGCTCCCATCCCCCACAATTCTTTGTCTTGCCCATTAGAGGGCTTTGCACGGAGCTGAGGATCTGTCCAAGGTACTGCAGGCCTGGAACACGAATGCGTTCTCTAAGCTTCCAAAACATCAGCTCCAACTGTCCTACCACTCTCCAATCTGCTGCAGATATTCTGACTGGAAACCATGGTGGCCCGCCCTGAAGCCCTCTTAGCATTAGGCGCCTCCTGTGGGCGAGGCGGTGATGACGCTGCTGCACTCACCTGGATGCGGTCAGGCACACCGGTGCTGTCCATGCGGCTGGCCACGTTCACCGTATTGCCCCAGATGTCGTACTGAGGCTTGCGAGCCCCAATCACCCCGGCCACCACAGGGCCGATGTTGAGCCCTGCAGGGGACAGAAGTCAGCCACGTGCATCAGGGTCAAGACCAACTCTTGCCCGGCTGGCTCTATCACCCCTCCATCGACACTGGAGATTCTCCCTCTGAGGCCTGAAGACACTCATGGTCCTCTAGGCCTGAGGCCATGCCTAACCTTACAGTCTCCTGCTTCTCTCCTATCAATGCTCGCTAAGACCCAGAACAGAATTTCAAATTCTCGTGGACTCAAGACTTTCTGGAGCCATGGAAGCTGGATGACTCCCTGAAACTATTTCCCTGAGATAATCTATAAACCTTAAACCAAAAATATCCCCTGAAGTCTTCTTAAAACCAAACAACACCTTAGCTTAACTAATAAAGAATGTCTGCCTTGGGCTTTATGCTCTTTTAAGATCTCTCTCTATGGGATCCAACTGACAACAGCAAAGAGAAAGATTAGATAGGAACCCTGGGAGCAGTGAGTTTATGGGGGAGGAACAACTCAGAGAAGGAGGGTGAGAACAGTTGCACAACTCGATGAATGTAATCAGTGTCACTGAATTGTACATGTAGAAATGGTTGAATTTGTGTACGTTTTGCTGTGTATATTCTCAAAACAACAAAATAATTTTTTAAAAAAAATACTCGCTAAGTCCAACACCCACTGCTCCTGTGTCCTTGTCACCCAGTCAGTGCTCAGCTCCTGCAAGTCCTTCTCCACAACTCAGCTGCCCTCTTGTTGGGCTCCCATGGCCTCTTGCATAATCCAGTTGCCTTTTCTATTCACGTCTCTCTCGGTAGCATTTACGTTTTCACTATCACTCAGACAGACTCAACATACCAGAACTCGCCATCTTCTTCTTCCTCCCTCCTCTGTTCCTCTCAGCAGCCCACCCTTCTCGTTCCTAAAACCTATCTCCTAAGCTATCTCCCTGTCCCCAGGCTCTTCTCATTCCAAGTAGCCCCCCTCTCTGGGCCTCTGCTAGGGCAGGGGACACTCTAGTGAGCGAGCTCTGGGAAGCAGCACCACCCTTCCACACAGGCACACCATCTCTTCCCAGCACCTCTGTTCTAGCCTGTCCATTTGTCAGTCTCACCCCAGGCAACACTGAGCAGTCCTCCCTCTGAGCCTTTGCTGTGCTCTTTTTCCCACCTGAAGAGTCCTCCCTCCTGTCTCCTGGCTGAATCCTGCCCTAACGCATGTGTCTGCAGCTGACATGCTCTGGACATTTTCTGCCCTGCCTCCAACCCCAGGACACTCCCTCCTATTACATAAACTGTCACTCTCACACTGGCCCTTACTAAGTCTTGTTGCTCAGCTGTTTCTTGGGTGTGAGAGGTAGGACTCAGGAGAACCTCCAAAGAAAGTCCCTCAGGGCCACTTAGTCGGTTAGCAGTGTCTCCAGTCCTCAAGTCTTCCCTCCATGATCATTCTCTTTGGTCCTGTCAAGCCACAGATAGCATTTCACCCCAAATGCTATAACCAGGCTGTCATGTCCTCCTCACTGACCAGGCCAAGCTCTGCATGGCTTCTAGTTCCCAAAGTCAAGGCCCCAGTGTAGACATTCCTGAGTATGGATGTGGAGAGCTGCCAGACAGGGCTCCAGACTGCCAGCTGCCTGGCTACTCATCTACCTATGGACAGATTCTACCACTCAATCTCCAGGCTTGATCCAAAAATTACACACCAGGAGAAAAATACCAATCAAACATTGGTGAAAAAGAAGAGGTGAAAGGAAAATAAGAATGGCAACATTACATAAAACCAAGAATGAAGTTCACACAGAAATGTCGGCTACACGTTAGCTAAAGAAGACCCCCAACGGGCTCATCTAGGCTTTCCAGAAGCCAATGCAAAATGCAAACTGATCAAGACCACAAAGCCCCACGCCCATGGACTAAACAGGCCAGCTCGTTCCGAGAAAGCCCAATTCCTGACACTCAAGCCGGAACGAAATGCCTCCTGAGGACATTAATGATCACAACATTGGTTTCTAGTAATCCAACATTTCAGTATAATGTGCTAATTTTGAGAAGTGATATACCAGACTCTTTGTTGGTGAATTACTGCCACATTTCCTAAAAATTAAAAATCTGAATCATTTATGGCTTCCGACACACCCAGAGAGTTGGTAATGCATTAGAATTTTCAATAGAACAAAGGTCTGCTCTTTCAGAAAGAATCCTCAAAAGGAGAAGAAAACAACCAAACAAAGCAAACTTGCTATTACAAAAATAATTCATACTCTGCAAGACCACACATCCTGGATAAGATATAGTGTAAGGACAAAAAGAACGGCAAAAATACCTTGAACTTTACAGAACGACAAATTCAGAGCTGTAATTCTGAAACCATCTTGTGTATGCAGCAGGGTGGAGCAAATGAGTGAGTATGTAGATATTATGGGTTTTCATTGCACTATGCTTTCAAAGTCTTGGTGGCCCAGTAGATAAGAGCTTGGCTGCTAACCAAAAGGTCAGCAGTTTGAATCCACCAGCCACTCCTTGGAAATCCTATGGGGCAGTTCTACCCTGTCCTATAGGGTTGCTGTAAGTTGGATCAACTCGATGGCAGTGGGTTTATGCTTTCAACTCTTCCGTAGCCTTGAAACTTGCCAAAACAAACGTTACGGTAATAAAACAACAAAACTAACCAACTAACTATTATATATATATATTTTTTTCTTTTTTTTCTGAGTGAGTAGAACATGACCCTGAGGACAGTGGAGCCGCTGCTCTGCACCAGCTCTGCCTGTGCCCCCTGGACACCACGCAAGTGTCTGCAAAGCTCCCTTCAAAGCTGTGAAGTGAGAGCGGAGGCATTTATTTGACAAAGAAGTCCAGGAAAGATAATATGGAGTAGACTTCTTACCACATCACCACCATTTCTTTGCCCAGTTGGTGTAGATAAGAAAAGCTCTTTCAGCAGCTGGAAGATTTTGCTCACACACACAGAGAAAGCACTTGGAACTCAAGGATAAACTCACTGACCCGTTTTGCTTTCTAAGATTACACTCTTCAAAAAGTTAAAACACCATTTCAATTTAAAACACCAATGTCAATTTTTCACGATTATTTTCTCTTCGGATTTAGTTTTTTAAAATCGTAGTTCATTATTTTATTTGGCTAACAATTTTGTAGACTCTGTGTCCAATAGTCTTATAATTTGCAAATTTAAGGGTTTATAACATGTTTATGAATTTAATATTTTAAATGCACTATTTAATTTTACTCCTTTTCATTTTTGTGGAATGAATTTGGAACACTTTTAAATAACATAACTGCTATTAATATAACCAGAAATAAATGGTGCTGTCATTCTGCTGTAAGTGGCAGCCACCAGAAGGCTGGGTACCCTTGGCATACAGCATCCTCCACAAAACCTTCAGGGCAGGTGCAGCCATGGTTCCACCAGGACTTCCTGACGAGTGGGCCGGGATGGAGCTCAGATAGAGGGTATCCTGCTGCTGTCACCCACATGCAACCATGCAGGAGGTATCACCAGCCCCAGGACAATTCTGTTGTGAGTGATCAGTGCCTCCCCCAACCCACCACCAATCTGGACAGAGGAACACACTATAATGTCGGCCTCTGCTGCCCCTAGGAGTAAGCCTTCCCATCTTCTGCCACTGGACCAGGATGGCGGATGTAGGAAGGGGTGGGGGAGCCCCTATAAGCACTCAGTGCTCCCCAGGGCCCGGCCTTACCAATCTTCATCTGAAAGTTGTTGAAGGAGTGCTCGTTGATGTACTTCATTTGGTCCATCAGCTTCATGGCGAAGTCGGCCAGAGCCTTGATGTGGGTCCTGCCCACCTTGTCATAGGTGGAGTCATTGAGGCCCGAAGCAGCCATGTAGGTACTGCCGATGGTCTTGATCTTTTCCAGCTGCCTGAACCGATCCTCGCTGATGATCTGGACAGAAGGATGCCAAGCCTGGGTCATCCCCAAGTCTGGAGCACTGATGTCCCCAGGGAGGGATGAGGGTGGCTGAGGAAGGGCCATAGCACGGTTCCTCGTTATGTCCCCCCTTCACACAGTTGGGGGCCCATCTCCACCATCACCTCTAGTGAAGCTCCCGATAGTCCCGACAGAGCAAGGAGCAAGGCCTCCTTCCAGCCCCACTCACCCACGGTCTAGTGACTATGGGCTACCCGCCCTCCCCACACCAAGAGCCCCTGGGGCAAGGTCACTAGTCACCTCTGGGTCCTTTGCTCCAACAGAGGCTGGATGGCCGCCTCCCCCTTTGCTGGCTTATGCTCCCATCCCCCCGAGGGAAACCTCCTCATCTTTGTCCAGTAGGATGCCCACCTCCTATCTCCAGACCCTGCCAGAAGCCTCCTCCGACCTTTTCAGCCAACCCCAGTTACCCCACTGCCCCAGGGGTCTTGTCAGCTGTTGCTGACACTGTTGGGTCCCAGCTCCCTCACCCTCTCCTCCCGGTGCTCTGTGCCCCAGGCCCTGTATTCCCACTGGGGTTGCCCTTCTCACACTCTCCACCCACTTATCTCTCTGAACACTCAGTGAGCTCCCGGGGTGGAGATGCCCTATTCAGCTCCACACCCCCAGGGCCTGGCATACACTAGGCAGTCAGCAAGGACTTAACCAACACATGAAGAAGTGTCTTTTTTCTTGCCTCTGCTGCTCAGGGCCTTGCATCTTTGTCCTGCCTTCTCCCTTAGCTTGGAAACTCCTCCTTCCTTTGATTCTCTCAAAGCCCTGGGCACAGACACTGTCAATGTTTCCCAGGACCTGGGGCCCTGTCCAGCCCTAGATGGCACAAGAGGAAGGGTGGGCGATGGGGTTGTAGACGAGCCAGCCAGGCAGGGTACCGATGGGGCAGCTGAGGAGACCAGACCTCAAATTCAAATAGCCTGGGCTGAAATCCCAGCTCTGCCACTTACTGGCTATGATCCTTTGGCAAGATATGTAACCTCCATGGGCCTTGGTTTCCTCATCTATAAGGTGATGATGGTAAAGGGAATTGTATGCAAGGTGCTTACTACAGAGCCTGGGACACAGGCCGCCAACATCACAGCGACTATCATAACTGTCATATCTCGATGGTGAAGGGGGCACCAGACCTCTTCACCTCTTTACCCCCAGGACCAGCTCTCCAGAGATCAAGGCCCACCCCCACACCCGCACCTCGTCGAAGTCCGCGATGATCTCGTTGAGCAGCCGCAGGCACTCAACTCCCTCGTTGTTGGCCTCCAGCTCCACGTAGAACTCGGAGAAGTTGGCAATGGAGGCGAACATGACCGCCACGCACTCACATGACTGGTAGTAGAGCTCGTCGTTCCGGCGCTCGCGGGCCAGGAAGTGGGCGGCCACGTCCTTGGGCAGGATGTTGTGCAGCAGCCGCCGGTTGTAGGCCTGCAGCTCCTCCATCTCCTCCTTCTCCTCCGTGGCCTGGAGCAGAGGACCCGGTCAGAGGGGGAGGCGGGGAGGAGGCTGAGGGATGGCGCTACTTAGAAAAAAACACCTCAATTCACCCAAATGGCAACAGGTGCCCAGGATTCCAACATGTGCCCGGCTTTCTGTCCTCCCCTCTAGGTCGCTCTCTGTTCCCAGGTTTTTTATAACGAGTGCCCGTTACTTTGACAATCAAAAAGGAAGGATATTTCTAAGCATCTAACCCTCCCCATAGACGCGCGTTTCCTGAGAAGCAAGGAAGGCAAGACTTCAGGTTGCTTACGTTGGACACGTTATCAGGAAAGACATTATGTTTGGTGAAGTAGAGGGCCAGCGAAAAGGAGGGAAACCCTCCAGAGATGGATTGACACAATAACCACAATAATGGACTTAAACACACCAGTGATACTGAAGACGGCTAGGACCAGGCAGCGTTTAGTTGTTATACATAAGCTTGCCCTGAGTCAGAGCCGACTCCATAGCAACCAACAACTCTCCCCTTGCCTGCCTCTCGGGAAGTGATGCATTTGAGGGTGCTTATCTTGAAGGAAGATAAAGGACTCATAGGGTCGCTATGAGTCGGAATCGACCGGACAGCAACGGGTTTACGGGTTTATCTTGAAGGAGGAAATCCTTGGGGAGAAACAGGTCCCGGAGGAGTAGCTGTAAAGATCCTGTCTGCCCAAGACTAGAACTGGGCAGTAGGTTAAAGAGATAGTCCAAAAACCACTTCCAATAGCCCTCCATGGAGCCTTGGTGGTGCAGTGGTTAAGATCTCAGACTGCTAACCAAAAGGTCGGCAGTTCGAATCCCCTAGGCGCTCCTTGGAAACCCTATGAGGCAGTTCTACTCTGCGACAGGGTCACTATGAGTCGGAATCGACTCGACGGCAACCGGTTTGTTTGGTTTTTGAATAGCCCTCCAGCTGCTCAAGTGCACCTCCGCTTTTCATTTTTCTCTTAATATCAGTAAAGGCAATCAGAAAAGCGGTCTGTTAAGCATTACCTGAACCGACTGGCCCCACAGGGAAAATCCACTCAAAGCCCCGACGAGTCTCCCTGGTCCCATCAGAGCAGACTCACTCCACAGCCGGACACAGCCAGGTGGGGCCAGGAGGTGCAGGTGCTACGAGGGGCGGGGGGCTGGGGCAACCCTCTTGGCACTGACTCTTCACCAGTTTGGACCCTGGGACTGGGCAGTTGAAGTCTGAGGTCGCTCTCCCTCCAGGCTTAAGGGACCATGTGGGGCCCTCAGGTCAAAAAGCCAGTAGGGGCACAAGGGGCAGAAGAAGAGAGGTGGTTATGCCACCAAGGTCTGACCAAAGCGTTGGAGGTACGCGGAGGATTACAGGGCGGCGCCTGACGACTTCCGTACACTCAATGGCAAACAAATCGGCCTGGGGAGCACTTGAGCTGGTAGCGACCGCCTACAGCTCAGGGCCTCGCCTCCCCGAGAGGTAAGAGGGTCCCTGATTGCACCGCTCACAGCTTGTCACTCCTGGTGCCCCGGGAAATGTGACCAGGAGGGGAGGACTGGTGTTTTGCCAGAAGAAGCTCCTAGACCCTACAGGGGCCCCTCCAGCAGCCACCCTCAGATGCTGAGTGGGTCCAGTTGGCAGGTGCTACCTTCCTGCCCCGGCCTTTCAGCCCAGGGACTTTGCTCCTGTGAGGTGGGACGCTTTGAACATCCCCCTCCCAGTAAATAAGGGCTACAGGCTCCTAGCTCTGGAACAGGTGGCCCAGAGGGAGAATCCCTGTAGGCTGCCCCATGGAGGAGCCCCAGCAGCTGGTCATTCTGCCTCTGACAGCCCTGCTCCTCCTGCCTTCTGAGACCACCTGCCTGCATCCCAGAAGCCCCAGGTGCTCTCAGCTACCTCTTTTGCGTTCTCCTTCAATCAGCCCAGCAGGTGGCAGAAATGTTTGTGCCCCTCCCAGAGAGCATCTGCCCAAGTGTCAGGCAGAGTGGAGGTGGAGGCTGGGGGCAGAGAGGGATGCTGGGAGCAGAGCTATTGCTGGAACAGAAGCCAAGCTCCTGGGGTGGGCCACACGCTCCCGCCACATCCGGGGGCTCCACACCAAGGCATGTTGGGCAGCTGCCAACACAACCAGTTGCGTCTAGGTTTAGGCCCTGGCAAGGCAGGATGGCTCAGGGGTCTTCAACCCCTTGGTGGTCAACCCTATGGGAGGAGGACAGAGTGGGCTTTCCTGAGAATTGACATCAGGAGGTTAGGCCAGGGCGGGGCCCACACGCAGCCCTCAGGGAGCCGTGTGGGGAAGGGTGTGTCAGCAGGAGGGGGGAAGCTGCAGCTTTGCACAAGGTTTCTGCCCTGTGAGGTGCTTAGTGTATGAGGACATGTGTCCTCTCCATGGTGGGGGCCACCAGGGGGACACGTCACACGTGAAAGGGCGCATCCCACAGGAAAGGGCACACCTGGGCTTCCTGCTCCAACAGCCCAGGCTGGGTGCCTGGCCCAGCGTGAGCCTGACCTGCCTTCATTCCTACACTGCAAAGAGAAGCCTCTACTGTCTGTCCCTGAGGTCTGCTGGTGCACAGGAGGGCATGCTCGTGTGTGTTTTGGGGAGGGGACACACAAGTCCTCCAGGGACAGGCCAAGCCAACTCCAGGGAGAGCACCACTCTTTACCACTCTCTGTAGAGAGACTTCCTGTCCAGGACATAATCACAGTTTGGGGTCACCTAGAATGGAGGGAAGTAGAAGTGGCCACTGGGCCTTAAAAGGACACAGGTGCTGGGCCAGTCACACAGGCAAGTGTCCCAACGGAGGTGGGAGCTGAGGCTGTAAACGCTTCTGGCAGGGCTTTACAGAGGAGCTTCAGGCTGCCCCCCGTTCCTTGTTCCTTGTTCCTCGTGCAGGAGCTTGGGGAAAGCTAAGGACCCCAGGCGTCCCCACCTCCCCACCAGCATCCCGGCCCCCAGGCTCCTGCAAGCACCATCACTACAGGTCCAACAGTCAAGCAGGCTGTGCGCAAGATGGGGTGGGCCAGACATGCTTTCAAGTTTTTGCTTGTATTTATTTGATGTTATTTTCCCCTTTACCAAAGGCCCAGGGGAAGATGGGAGGTGGAGGGAAGTGCTAGCATAGCCACCTGTCATGGAGCTTCAGTGGAGAGAGGATGACACGGGTTGGCAGGTAGAGGCAACTCACTCCCGCATTCATACACACACAGGCCTGAGCACATACACAGGCTGTTATGGAATGACTTGTATCCCTCCCCCCACCAAGTATGTGTTGAAATTCTAACCCTGTATCTCTAAATATGACCCTGTTTGGAAATAGGGAGGGTACTTTTGTTACGTTAATGAAGTCATACCAATGTAGGGTAGGTCCTAGACCTAATCACTTCTAAGTTATACAAAGAGCAGATTAGACACAGACACACACTCAGGGGAAGAGGAAGACAGATGATGGAGACAGATGCATCTACAAGCTACTAGAAGCTGAAATAGACAAGGTAGGGCCTTCCTATAGAGTCATGCCCTGAATTCAGACTTTCAACCTCCTGAACTGTGAGAAAATAAATTTCTGTTCTTTAAAGCCATCCAATTATGGTATTTCTGTTATAGCAGTACTAGGTAACTAAGACACAGGCCTTCCTTACTTGTTTCCAAAGTGTGTGTGGGGTGGGGGGGTCACCTCTCTTTCAACCTCCCCTTCCCCTGCCCTCCCTGCAGAGTACTTGGTGCCTGAGGAAGCACAGCAATGAGGGGAGGGGTGCAGGTGGTGTGTCCAGGATGCAAAGAAGCAGGGTAGGGAAGAGGAGGAGAGGAGATGGTGGGTGAAGAAGGCACTAGAGTGGTTGGGAGATAGGTTCCATTGAGCAGATGAGTTAATTGAGCCAATAAATGAATATATTAAAGGTAACAGGGGCTGGATTTCTCACTGCTGGAGAGAATATTTCCAAACACGGAAGGGGAAAGGCTAGAAAGAAGCCTGAGGTGTTGGTTGGGAATTGTAAGTATTGGTAGGAACTTGTGGTTTTTAAATACTATATGCACAGACAGATATAGAAGTAGTACAGATCAGGCTCCTGAAAGTATCCTGATGTGGGAGACTGGATTATTGGCACACTGTGGAGAGCAACACACATTCAAAGCGGCACAGTCAGCCACCATCTTTGAGTGGAGCACCACTGCCTGTTTCCTACCAAAACCAAACCCATTGCTGTCGAGTCAATTCCGACTCATAGCGACCCTATAGGACAGAGTAGAGCTGCCCCATGAGTTTCCAAGGAGCGCCTGGTGGATTCAAACTGCCAACCTTTAGCAGCCGTAGTACTTAACCACTACACCACCAGGGGTCAAAATCTGACATGCAAGAGATTTGGTTGCTATGCAACGCGTACGCTGCCTTGGTTTCCGTAGGCCATGACTGAAACACTTAGAACCTGTCTGAAGCCCTGCCTTGTTTCTGTCAGCCATGACTGAACAACTTAGAACCAGTTCGAAGCCCTGGTATTCATGCATTTATATATATGTTCATGTATACTGCTGTACATTTCCTAGCTTTGTCCATGGAGAGGACCTAGAACAGTGAGCACATTGAACGCTAAGATCTTGGGTGCAAAGTACCATTCTCCAGTAAAAAGAATCTGGGCTCTTTGAAGAAATCACTGATTCCTGGGCTGCAGTAGGAGAAGTATATGATGAGCCTGAGACATCTTCTTGTGCCAGGAAAGTAAGAAAATGTTCAAAGAATGATGGAGACATGTCAAAGGACACAGATGCCAACTGGAAAACACAATGGCCAAATCTAGGGCAATCTGAGCATTAAAACAAATAATAAGAGTAGCAGATCACAACCCACTGAATTAAACAGGAATCTTTGAATCCACGCTGATATAGATGAATGACTGAATGAGGGAGAAGGGCGAGCTCTTCCTTACAGTAGAATGCCAACTAACAAATGTAGAAGGAATGGTGGAAATAAATTATCACTATTTGCAGCCTTCCTAGTGGGAGCTGATACAGGCAGGAGTCATCAGTGGATGCTTAGGCTGGTGGGTGGAAGTTTGCTGAGGATCCAGGATATTGGGTAATACAGGAATATCATTCCACAAAATACTGATCAAATAAAAGGGGGAAATGGTGACATGACTGTGGATAAATCTGACAGATGCCTACTTAACCAGGTGATCGATGTTAACATCATGGTCAGCATGGTGTAGCCTCCCATGGCATACTGAGAAGTACACAGCATTATTTCTCTGCTTTTCCTCCAAGAAGGCATGGCCAGAGTCTGGACACAGGAAACATCGAACAGACAGGATAAGGGTCACAGAATAATGACCTGTACTCTTTAAGATTGTTAAGGACATAAGAGACAAGGAAAGACTGAGGAACTGTTTCAGAAGAAAAGACAGATGAGACATGACACCTAAATGCAAACAGTAGTCCTCAAAAGGATTCTGGACCAGAATTGGGACAGTTGTCCACATTGGAACGGGGTCTGTGGGCTGGACAGTAGTGTTGTCCAATGTTGGTTTCCTAACTTGGAAGTTGTATGGGGGTGATCTAAGCGGTGCCCTTGCTTTTGAAGGTAAACATTGGAGTATTTAGAGGTGATAGGGCATCAAGTCAGAAAATATACATGGAGAGAAAGGGAGTGACAGAGCAAATGTGGAAAAATGTTAAAAGTTGGATAATCTAGGTGAAGGGATTGCTATAGTTCTTTATATTGTTTGTTATGGATTGAATTGTGTCCCCCCAGAATACTTGATTTAGATCCTAACTCGTATACTTGTGGTTACAATCCCACTTGGGAATGGGTTTTCTCTGTTACATTAATGAGGCAGTATTAGTGTAGGGTGTATTTTAAATCATTCTCTTGAATCTGCTCATAAAAGAGCAGATTAAGCAAGCAAGCAAGCAGAGATGGGGCAAGACAGACACCACACCACATGAAGATCGCCAAGGAACCGAGGAACAGAAGCCGAGAAGAGGCAGGACCTTCCCCAAGAGCCCACAGACAGAGAAAGCCTTCCCCTAGAGTCGGTGTACTGAACTCAGATGTCTAGCCTCCTGAACTGTGAGAAAATACATTTCTGTTAGTTAAAGCCATCCACTTGTGGTATTTCTGTTATAGCAGCACTAGATAACTAAGACACTGTTCTTGCAACTTTTCTGTGGGTTTATTTCAAAAAATTACTAACAAATAAAAAGGGCTTTGTGAGAGGAATTCCACATGGAAAACATGTGGCAATCTCCCTGGTCCCCCCAACCTCAGGGCACCCCAGACTGCAGGCCTCAGAGCTCAAGCCCTCCCAGACCCCATGACAGCCCAGAACAGAGAGGCGAGCAGATGCCCCCATCTTTATTCAGCATCCAGTGAAAAGCCCAGGCCTCCTGCCCCAGCCGGAAGATTTCAACATCAACGTTAATAAGAAGTTCCAGCTGGAGGAAGTCTAAGCAAGTTGCAGATGAGCTGGAGAAGTGGTTTGGAGATAGGGACTGGGCCAGGAGCGGCCAAGAGGCCGGGGTAAGATATGTCTTACAAGGGGTTCCAAAACCAAAACCCATTGCTGTTGAGTCGATTCCGACTCATAGCAACCCTATAGGACAGAGCAGAACTGCCCCTTAGGATTTTCAAGGAACACCTGGTGGATTCGAACTGCTGACCTTTTGGTTAGCGGCCGAGCTGTTAACCACTGCAGTTGGGCTGGAAAAAAAGGTGTGGACCCCGCAGGCCAGCCCACATCTCAGACCAGGCTTTCTCATCCCAAGTGCCCTTGGGTGCTAAGTATCATTCTCTACTAAAAAGAATCAGTGATTCTCCTGGACCTTCTAAGGTGGTCCAGCAGGTATCAAGGAGCCCCTACATGGAGCACCCTGCGTGTGGGCCCACAGGCAGTCCCTTCCTCCAGGTGGACACCATCAGGCACAGGGTACACAGCTTGGTGGGCAGATTTCAGCCTCTACCTGCACCATCAGCACAGGTCCTGAGCTGTCTGCCTGGAGGCACCCATCACCTCTGCCACTGCCCTGACCCTGGGCACGCTGCACCAGGACCAGGGCACAGACGCCTGACAGGGCTTCCTATGGGCAGTCTTTGTTCATTCCATCCTCCTCCTGAGCAGTCTTCAAGCCCAATTCCAGTCACATCATGCCCTGCTCAGAAGGCCTTGGTGTCGGCTCCCTCCCACCTGTGCCAAGTTCCTGCACCAAGGCCTGTGCACACCGTGACGGCCACCCCTACTTCTCACCTCCTGCTGCTCTTCCTTCCCCCACCCATGCCCACCACCAGCTGGGCCTGTCTGCGCACACAAGTGCTCAGCATCTGTTGTCTTAAAAATATACCTCCTGGTAATCATAATTGCATCAAAATGTGATATATCTCTAAAAGTAAATTAAAATTTTATTTTCTGGAAAAAAAAATATAAAGTACCAGAACTGTTAAGGTTGGGTGTGTCTGGAATGACTTCCAGGGTGTTGCCTCTTGGCTCCAGAGAGCAGGGAGCAGATGCACTGGGTTAACGGGGCACCAGTCGGTTGGGATGAGACCTGAGCGGGGCACCTGGGACTAAGGCCGACCCAGCCCAGGCAGAAGAGCTCGCTTGCTCTGTCCTGGGTGCTATGAATTGCGGGCGCCTCCCTCATCCCAGTTTGGGCCCCAAGGTCACCTACCTGCAGTTTCCAGAGGAAGTCGAGGCGTGCAGTGGACTCCACTTGCTGGGCATGCAGGTACAGGGCCAGCACAAAGACTGAGATGATGATGGGGGTCACCACCTTCAGCGCCACCTTGGTCGCGTGCTCAGGGCTGCAAGTGAGAGGCAGATCTGAGACTGCCCTGGCACCTCAGGTCAGGCTCCAAGTCCCCCCCGCCCCCAAGCCTTTCTTCTCTCTCCCACTGTAGCCTCCTCTCCTTACCCTCCTGCTCAAAATTTGCCTGACTTGTGCCTCCTCCAGGAAGCCCTCCTGGCTGCTGGCCCATCTCAGCCCCTGCCCACACCTGCATTATCTCCCTGATGGTCACATCAGGGGACAAATGTGCCCCCTCTAAAAGGCAGCGTGCACATTCCAGGTCTTTCTCAAGAGACAAGACAGCAGCAGAGGGCGCAGTAACAGGTGCCAGGAAAGCCACACTGATCCTGTCCCTGAGCAACCCTGAGCAAGTCTCTTAACCTCTCTAAACCTTAAGTTTCCTTGTCTGTGAAATGGAATAACAACACCCACATTCTAAGATCACGGGAAGGATTAAAAGTGCTGTGTACAGAATACTCAGCACAATACCCAACAAACAACAGGCCCTCCAGCGATGGTAGCTGTTATTGTCTAATTATATTTCTGTTAACATTATTAATAAATACTCTGAATAAAAGCAGCCATTCTGAATCCTGATCCCTGCACCAGAAAAGAGCCCAAACCTTGGATGCTGTATTGTAACCCCCTGCCCAGCAGCAGCCCTCCATTCCAAACCTGTGGATCATCTTGGCTTGGTGAAGATTATAAAAGACAAGAAGGATATTTCCCCCAACTAGGACTCCTCGGTACCCTGGGAGGGGAAGGTCTCCTTACCTGCTCCAGCCTCTTCCCTCACTGCCACCTTGTCACAAAGGCCCCCTCCCCACCTGAGCTCTGGCTGCTCCGTGCTGAGGGACCATACATGAAACATGGAGAAAGCATTAACTCACCACTGGGAGGTCCCGTTGTTGTTCGGATCTCTGTGAACAGAAGGCGGAGGGGGCTGTTCAGAGCCGCTCTTCTGCATAAGGCAGCCTCCGAGCCCAGCACTGCCTCACGCCCTGCTCTGCTGCCCCCTTACGCCCCATTCTGCTGTCCCCTTTATGCCCCACTCTGCTGCCTCCATGCCCCACTGTCGCCCCCCACGTCTGCTCTCCTGTCCCCCACATGCTCTGCTTCCCCCCGCCCTGTTCTGATGCCCCTTCCCCCACTCTGCTTCCCCCCGCCCTGCTGTGCTGCCCCCCATCCTGCTGTGCTGCCCCTCTACCCTGCTCTGCTGTCCCCCATCCTGCTCTGCTGTCCCCCACCCTGCTCTGCTGCCCCCCACCCTGTCTGCTGCCCCCCTACCCTGGTCTCTTGCCCCCCATCCTGCTCTGCTGCCCTCCATCCTGCTCCGCTGCACCCCACCCTGTCTGCTGCCCCCACCCTGCTCTGCTGCCCCCTGCCCTGTCTGCTGCCCCTACTACTGTTGCTCCCTACCCCTCCTCCCCGTCTCTGCGGACTTTCAGCTGTTTTCAGGGAAGAACGGGGGGCTCACAGGCAGCCCCATCCCTGACCCTCATCTACACCATGACCACAACCCCCCCAGCTCTTACCTGGGACCCTGGGTACATCCCCCCCCAACCCCCTACCCCCCCAGCAGAGGCCTGCCCACATCTCCCATCCCAGCCCTGCTCTCTGCTGCCATCAACAGGGAGCGGGAAACACTAGCCTGTGCCGTCCAGTGTGGTGGCCACTGAGCCTGTGAAATGCTGTCAGTCCTAACGAGATGCACTGTAAGTGTAAATTACACACCAGGTTTCAAAGAATTCGTGTGAAAAAATGAATGGTAAAGGGGCACCTCGCATCTTTACATGAGATATGTAAAATGTCTCATTATTAATTTTGATATTGATTTTATGTTAAAATAATATTTTGGATATAATGGTTAGATAGCATATTATTAAAATTAATTGGATCTGTGTCCCACCTTGAGGCAGGCACTTCCCCGTCGTACATTATTGCTTTTCCTTATTCGTCCTCACAGCAGCCCAGCAGAGTAGACAGGGCCACTGCGGAAGGCTGGGTAGTCTGTGCACTGCTCGAAGGGGATGGTGCCCAAGGGCTCCTGCTCCTGGTGATGAGAGGGGGCTGAACCTCCACCAGGCTGTGTCTGCTGGTGAAGGGGCACCTTTTCCTCTGCAAAGAGGCAGGGCAGTCTCCTCAGAAGCCTCTGCCCAGCTTCTAGAAAATGTGGAATTACACATGTGGCTTGCATTATACATCTATCAGACAGCACTGATCTAGACCCAAACCAGGGTCTCCTAGCCCAGAAATAAGCTCCATTCTTTGCAGCCAACTCCACCAGTGGGAGAGGAGAGACTGGGGTGGGAGGAGCAGTCGGAAAGAGGAGGCAACATTCACCAGTCCAGTAGCCGAAAGGTGTCCATCAACAGATGAATGGATAAACAAGACGGGACAATATAACCGTCTATTACTCAGCCATAAAGGGAAACAAAGTCCTGATGCACGCTACGTACGACATGGCTGAACCCTGATGACATTATGCTGAGGGGAATGAGCCAGACACACAAGGACAAATACTGTATTATTTCACTTACATGGAACATCTAGACTAGGTAAATGCGTAGAGACAGAAAGCGGACTAGAGGTTACCAGGGGCTGGGGGAAGGATCGGAGTGATCGCTTAATGCGGATGGAGTTTCTCTTTAGGGTGATGAAAAGGTTTTGGAAATTGACAGTGGTGAAGGATGTAAATAATGTCACTGCATCGCACGCTTAAAAATGGTCAAACTGGCAAATTTTGTGATATATATTTTACCAGAGTAAAATAATTTTACAAAAGATAAAAAAATAAATTCACCCCTCCAGACCTGATCTAGGATAGAAAGCCCCAGACCTCCTCCAGCAGGACTGCAGCCGGCACCGTTCCCTGTGGTGGCCTCCCCTGTCATCTGCCCACAGTCCACGCAACTGCCCAGGTCCTCCTTGAATGTGACAGCACCTTCATTCCACCTGCCTTTTCTCATCTGGCCTCAGGGACACAGGCCCCTGTGCACACTTTTTTTTGCACTGCCTGGTGTGTGTCTTGTGTGTGCGTGGGGGGTAGTGATGGGAAGAAAAGGGTACTTCACATCGGACACTTTAGATGCATTTTACTGCTATGGGAACAGTTATTCCCATTTTCCTGGGGAAAACAGTGAGGTTCAGGAAGAATAACCACACGTGTGTCAGCTCAAAGCCAGAGCTCCTTCCTCTCCCGAGTGGCCGCCCTTGAAAATCTGACAGCCCAGAGCACACCCGGCACGCCTGCCACCTCCAAGCTGTGTGACCTATCCTCTCTCTGAGCCTCAGTGTTTTGGGGTCAAGTGGAGACCCAGGGATGCTGCTGACTCTCTGGTTGCTCTGTGTAAATTAGAAAAAGGCTCCCTGGGCAGAGGGAGCTCCACAGGCTTCTGAGGAGACTGCCCTGCCTCTTTGCAGAGGAAAAGGTGCCCCTTCACCAGCAGACACAGCCTGGTGGAGGTTCAGCCCCCTCTCATCACCAGGAGCAGGAGCCCTTGGGCACCATCCCCTTCGAGCAGTGCACAGACTACCCAGCCTTCCGCGGTGGCCCTGCCTACTCTGCTGGGCTGCTGTGAGGACACATAAGGAAAAGCAATAATGTACGGGGAAGTGCCTGGCTCGAGGTGGACACAGAGGTTGTTTCTCTACTCCCAGCACTCCCGCCTGCCATCTGGCTCTGCTGAACTTGACCCCTCTCTCTGGGCCTGAGTTGCTACAGGCAGCTGGAGTTAGGTGCAAATAGCCCCAGAGAGGCCGCTCTAGCAAGTGAGGGACAACTCATAGAGGCCAGAGGTCAGGAGTGAGTAGGAAACGAGGCAGGAGGGCAGTGGGGACCAGCTGTCCTGAGCCCTCCTGCCCTGTGGCCACTCCCCCCACCGCATGGGGGAAAGGAGGGAACCAGACACTGCCGGGCCTAGGGGCGGTCAGAGCAGAGCATTGCCCAGAGCTGGGGAAGAACAGGACCCGCCCCTCCCGAGTCCCCTCCTGCTCCTCCCGCCTCCCGCCTCCCCGGGTGCCCCAGACTCTGTGGAGGGCGTGAGGGAGGTGCTGCGTACATGGCGTACATGGCGTTGGCAGTGACCAGCAGGTCGGCATTGTCAAACAGCGTGACGCCAGGCACCTCAACGACAAGCACGTAGATGAGCTCCACGGCCAGCATGAGCGCCAGCTTCCCGATGCAGCTGATCTGCAGGAACACGGAGCAGGCCAGCAGGCTGAGGAGCACGCTGTAGGTGAAGTACTGCAGAGAAAGGAGTGGCATCAGCTCCCCGGACTCCTCCCGAGGCCCTGCCCTCCTCCAGCATCCTTCCAACCGGAGAGAGCCTCAGGTTCAGGTAGGACTCCGGGCTGGTGAGGGGCTCGGGGATGTTTCTGCTGGCGCCAACTTGCCAAAAGATATGATGAAATGTAAAGAGCCCTGGTTAGGAACCAGGAGGTGGAGCTCCAGGCCGATTTGGCCAGGACCCAGCAGTATATCCCAATGGTTAGCGCCAGGCTCCAGGCTCAGGCAGACCTGGGTTTCATCCCTGGTCCACTATGGACTAGTTGTGTGACTTGGGCTCTTTATGCAGCCTCTCTAAGCCTCAGTTTCCCCACCTGCAAAATGGGAATAACAGTCCCAATTTCAAGGGCTCTCTGTAACAATTACACAAGATAAAGCCAGTTGGCACAGTGCCTGGCACCCTCAATCACCTTGGGCTACAAAGGCCCCCAGGCAATTTTAAAATCCGAAAAGCTGCGAGTTGACTTTATTTGGCTGTAACACCTGTCCTAAGTGATGGGATGCCGTCAGCCTTCTTCACCCTGTGGCTCTTTATACATTTTGCTGCAGAACTATTACTGTGTTTCCTTATCAGGTGCCACCCCAGACTCCACTGGGAGTGTGAGGTCACTTTTTAAAACGAGAATTCTAAAGTCCATACTATGTCCAGCCTCGAAGATTTCAGATGAGGAACTCTGGCCCTGTACCATTTACACTGGGGGCTCCCCTTCTGGTCTCTAGCCTCAGTTCCCTCATCAGACAACTGAGGAGCCAGACCAGGTGATCTCAGAGGTCCCCTTCTATGCTGTCATCCCCTGACGCTAATCCTAGCTATGCCAGCCTCTATTATTTTGCCCTTTCTTTTAAATTTAGCACCCATTGTTTCTGAATCAGCCACTGGGACTTACTATTCATTGCCTCTGCCTTGGACTAGGGCCCAAATGGTGCCAGCAGTGGACAGGGAAGTGGGGTGGCACGGTTGGAACCTCTGCCTCCCCAGGCCCTTAGGGGCCACAAGAGAACTTCCCAAGGGACCCGTGGTGATTGGACCGGGAGGGAGGACCAGCCTCAAGTCACCACCAGCAAAAGGGCAGAGGAGGGAGCAGGGAGGGTGGGCTCAGATAATTCAGCCCCAGATTCCCAGCTACCTGTCCTTGGGAGATGGGGAGGAGACCCCGGGAGCCACCTGGATCCCCATTCAGACCCCGGGCCCAGACAACCAGGGGGCCAAGGCTTAATGCCGGGGTCCCTAAGGGCATCGGGGTCTGTGAAGGGTTGCTGAAGGAGGAACAATACAAGTGGGGGTTGGGCCAGCTCAAGAGCTCAGGGGTCAGCAGGGCCTGATGAAGGCTGAAGGCTGGGACTAACCATTCTGGAAAATGAGGAGCCAGAGCAGGCCCTGCTGCTCCACCTCCACCTTCCCCCAGCCCCCCGCCCCAATTCCTCAGCTTCTTCTGTGGAGTGACCACCGAGGGACAAAAACTGGCCTCTGCTCTTTAGCAAACAGGCTTCAGGAGCCGCCCCTTCGGGCCCTTGGCCAGCTGTGAAAGGGAACAGAGCCTGGGGAGGGGAGGGTGGGTGTGCAGGGGGCTGGGGGCCTGCTTCTCAGGCTGCCTGCTAGCATGGCCGCCTGGAGGAGAGGCGCTTGCGCAGGACAAGAAGCGCTTGTCCAGGTGAGCAGCGGGGAGCCCTTCACCCCCCTGAGCTCTCTCTGCAAGGGGAGATGGATGGGGCTCCTCCCGGGGGATGAAGCAGGAGGCCAGCGCTGTGACTGTCCATGGTAACCCACAGATGCAGTGCTGACCCTTGTTGTGGGCCATGGGCCCTTTGAGAGCTGGATGAGAGCATGGGCCCTCTCCCGAGAAAGGGCACATATACCTGGAGTCTGCTATCATCTACGGGTTTCACCTGAGTCCCCAGACATTTACCCATAGACACACCCCTGTCCAGGTAAGACTGTCACAGGGGCGGTGGTGTATCTCGGGTATTGCCACGTGCCACTGAGCAGTTTCTATTAACCAGGTCTGGCCCAACGTCCTTCCTCAAGCACAGTAATATGTTAATTAAAAGATTAACAAGCTTGACTTGTATTTTTGAGCTGATATTATGGTAAAGTTATCTAAAAGAGGGTGTCAGATGTTTGGACAAGGGCTCCATTTCAGCGCTTGTCACAGGTGCCATTTTCTGTAAACGCTGCTGGCTTTACTAGGTTAATAGAAACTGCTCAGTGGCGACACATGGAGCCCTGGTGGCACAGTGGTTAAGAGCTTGGCTGCTAACCAAAAGGTCGGCAGTTCGAATCCACCAGCCGCTCCTTGGAAACACTATGGGGCGGTTCTGCTCTGCCCTGTAGGGTTGCCATGAGTCAGAACCGACTCGACAGCACCTTACGAACAACAGTGGCGCTGGACACCCAGGGTGCTGTACCTGCTATACCCTAGTTATGCCTCTGCTGGGTGGCGGGGTAGCAGGCAGCTGGGGATGTGGGAAGAGCCAGCAGCGTGGAGCAGACGCCCTGCGTGGGAAGCCTGGCCCTATGCTCTAGCTCTGGCTCTGTTGCTGTGTGACCTTGGGCAAGTTTCTTAACCTCTCTGTGCCTGTTTCTTCATCTGTATAAAAGAGATAATAACAATATCTATGTCATAGGTTGTTTTGAGAATTAAATGAGTAAATATCTGGAAAGTACTCAGCACAGTGCCTGGCACATGGTAAGCAGAATATAAATAATAGCTATATTATTATTATATTGAGGAGGCTGGGCTTTGTTCTTGTTTCCCACAGTGTCTTGAATAAGTGAGAGGATTGGAGGAATGGGGTGAAGTGGCAGTGAGCTTGTGGGCCCCAAGTTGCTCCTCAGTGTGTCAGAGCAGCCCAGGACAGAGTACGGGATGGGCAAACCTCAGCCTGGGCAGGAGGGTCTCCATCTGCACTTCCCGTCAGCCCCTCCCTGCCCAGGGTACCTCGGGGAAGTTGCAGTTGGGCCAGGGGCTGCCGCAGAAGCCCCGCTCCTCGCCCAGGCTGTAGTTGAAGGCTGACCCCACCACGTGGCACGCGTTGATCTGGCTCATGCTGACGTTGTGCTCGTCTCCCAGGCAGCCGAGCAGGTCCGTGGAGTTGCACATGAACTGGGGCCGAGGAGGAGGCAGTGAGGAGAGGTCAGCGCTGGGCCAGGCCAGGGCAGCCCATCCTCACCGGGCAGGGGGGCTATGTTGACCCTCTGTCTCAGGGGCAGCCTCACACTGATGCAGACAAAAGAGGCCTGGAAGAGGTTGAGGGAGGCTGCCCAGCCACCCTGGGTGGAAGGAGGGTGTGGCTGGTGTGCCCCCCCAAAATGGGGCACTTAACCCCCCTTGAGGACTTCTCCTGAGCCCTTCCAGGCTGGGCCCCCTTCTTGAGAACAAGGAACTAAAAGCCTGTGTGAGATAGTAAAGAGTCCAGTCTGATCCCAGACCTGGGCATCGGCAGACATAAAGAAGAATTTCCAGGGAGGGAGAACTCCAGGGTCTGGGAGAAACTCTCCTCTCAGCCATGTCTGGGAAGGATTGGGACCAATGGGGCTGGGGTAGTGCTGGGAGGAGGGAGAGCCACCCACCATGTTGACAAAAGCTGACAGGAACACCAGGGTGATGGTGAACACCCCGACTAGGGTGCTGTTCATCTTGGACCGCACAATCTTCCTGGAGAGGGTCTGCAGTGGGGCTGGGAAGAGCTGTCCCGGGGAGAGAGGGAGGGCGAGAGAGACATAATAGAATTCAGTGTGAGGACGCCACAGATCACCACAAGAGCTCAGTGGAACCACCCCCTCCACCACCTTTGTCCCTCTCTCGTATAACCTAGGCCTTCCTGACTAGTACAACCCTCTCATCCTACACTGTCTAGTATAACCATGCCCCACGCCAGTGTGGAAGCCTCCAGGCAGCAACATTGTATCATCACTTCCAGACCAACAACAGCACACATCTGCAGCTGGCCAGGAGTGGGTTTACCTCAGGAGCACACAGGTGGGAGAGACAGCAGGGAAGGAAAGATGCTATCTGGAGATGCTTCCAACAGGCAAGCAGACAAAAAGGAACATTTACTTGTTGTGTGAGTTCTGGGCCTTGGGGGAAAAGAGCTCTGAGTTATAATCAGGGAGTGGGTGGTTTCTAGGAGCTGAGGCGTCATGGAGGGGCCAGAATTTTTCCAGGGGGGCTGGGAGGGCTTCTTGGAAAAAGATGGGAGCCGTGAGTATGAGGATTTGGAGAAGGCCTGGTGTGCGGAGGAAGGGATGGGCTGACGGGAGCACAGAGTCGCATTAAACAGGAGGGCAAGAGGCCCGGGACAAGTGCACTGACAGAGCTGATCTTTCAGCAGAAGGCTCCACAGAGCTCCACCTCCCTCACCCAACCCTTCCTATATTTTCTTCAACTAGACAAATCGTATGTCCATTCCAAGACCCACTGCAATTTTCGTAATTAAATGATCAGGCCCCGAAGTTTCATTTCTGCCACCAAATCTGATGCAGCGGATCTTGTCTACCTCATCTCCCAAGCAACCTAAGCTAAAAAAGAAGTTGGTACACAAAAAGAAGCAAAGCAGCGGATCCAGGGTTCCCCACCCCTGCCCACCTTAGCACCTCTTGGCGAGGCCTGTCTGCTGAAACATGCCTGGTGTCCTGTGGAAATCCTCAAGGGCAGAGCTGGTGGTGAAAAGAGCACTGGACCAGCAGCCAGGAAACCTGGGTTGTACACTTGGCTTTTGCTGTGTGACTCAGAGCAAGTCACATCCTCTCTCTGAAGGTATCCTATTTGCAGGGCTTTTGGTGCCTTGAGGCAGCCCCAAGTTTTATGCAGAGTGAATCAGGCAAAGGCTTCCTCCCAAGACTGCCCTCTCCTCCCACAAGCTGAGTGTTGGAAGAGGCAGTCCTTCATGAGCCCTGAGCATCCCTGCACATTCTTGCTGAGTGTCCCAGACTGCAAAGCTTATCTACCTCCTGACACTGAGAGCTTCTGTGGCTGGTCACATAGACAACTAAGTCAAAGGGACAGAGTGTGACCACCGTGTAACCCACTGGGAAGGGAGACAGTCTTGTGTGCTACAGTGTTTGCTGCTAGCTCAAACAGTGCTGGGCCCTTGGTCTAATGTTCCTCGACATCACCCTAAAGTCCCATCGGAGCCTGTCATGTCACCTTGTAGGACCTTAGGGAGAAAGGGGAACCAACACAGATATGCTGATGCTCATGCTGCTTGCTGGCTGTGAGTAATAAAGTCTTTTGTCTCTAACCAAGGAGTCTCGTGTCTTCTGCCGGCATCCATGAAACAGCAACAAGCTAATTTCACAGCTTGTGAGTAGGGTAAAACCAAATATCGATCCCTCACGGTTCCTGACACCAGGTAGGTAAGTGTCCTGCTCATCCCTTGGTCTTGGGCTTTGGGCTGGGTGTGTGTGCAGGGAAGCAATATATCTTTCCCACTCCAAGTCCCCCTCCACACTTCTATCAAGGCCACTTCCTATTTAGTAGAGTGAAAGAGGGGACCATAGAGAAGGACAGAACCCACTGGGTTTCGAAGCAGGAGCAGAGGCCTGGCAGCCATAGGCTACAGGGTGAGGGGTGGACACCTTGGACAGACAGTTTGGATCCTGGCCTGAACGGGCAAACTGATGGCCTCCCTGAGCCCTGCTTGTGACATGAGGCCAGAGTGTTGCAGAGATGAAAGAAGGTGATGAATTCTGCTGGTGAAAAGTTTAGGAAAACAGCCTGTTTGACAAGGAGCTATAAAAAGAGTAGCTCCTGAGCAGCTCGGGGGAAAAAAAAAAAAAGATGAAAACCTCAAAGGCCAAACAATGCAGGCAGAAGCCCACAGCTGCACAAGGCTTATCACCACTGCTCTCGTTGCCTGGCCTTTGGGAAGTCAACTGGACATATTAACAAAGGCAGTGACCTGGAGGGGAAGGATCATGGGAATTAGAACCGCCTGGGTTTAAATATCAGACATACCACTCCCTAGCTCTGGGACCTAGGTAAAGTTGTCGAACTTCTCTGAGCTCAATTTCCTCATCTGCAAAGAGGATGTAATAAGAGCTACTTTAAGGCTCAGAAGATTCTGGAGACATAGCTGGAAGTGTGAACGTGGCCGGAATCTGGAGCCTGCACTGCCTGACTCAAAACCCAGGAGAGGAACCTATGATTCACCTCCTGGAACGAAGAGTTCTCTACCCCCCAAAAAACATGTATGGCAGTGATACATCCTTTCCCTAGTGGACAAAATGTGACCCTGAGCAAACTGGTGGAAACGTTGAGTGTGGGAATCCTAAAGTCCTCACAGGATGGAAGATACCTGGGAGATGAGGGGCACTGGTTTTAGAAACGGTGGTCCAGGAGTCACCATGAAGTGGTAGAAAGGGCAGCTAGCAAGATGGGATGCAGTTACATTCAGGCTGTGGGCAGAGGAGAGGAGGCTGTTTTGGTGGCTGCATAGGAGACAGGGCCTAGAGGAGGTTTTAGTCACAAAAGCCAACAGCTCAGATAATAGGGTCCGGGGTGGGGGACGGTCAGTGAGATGCAGGCTTAGAGGGCCAGAAGCCTGGAGGATGGGGAGACATAAACACACACACACATATCTGCTATGGAGCTGAGCCCTCCCTCTGGGCCTATCTGTACAAAAATCTTGAACTGCTGTAAAGGAGAGTTTGGCCTCTGAGTAAGAATGTACTAATGAGCTACAATAAAGGCAGCGGGCCCAGACTGGAGCATGGGAAAGGAGGCTGTTCCAAAGCTCACGTAAAATGGAGCAAGCCCATCTACCATTTGGGGGGTGGTGGCAAAAATGCCTGGCATTGACCACTGTAGGCCCGGGCTGCGTCACAGATGATGGGGCAGAAATGCAGAGAGACCGATGGAACTGTACGAGCTGGCCCAAGAGGGAAGGGGCTGCATCCAGGAGGTATGAGCCCATCGTCCCTGGAGGTGACCAAGCACAGGCTGGTCCACCCCTCAGCAAAGTTATCACGAAAGGACTCAGCCTCAGTTGGGGGATGGGCTGCCTCACTGCCTGACCCCCTTCCAATCTGAGATTCTGAATCTGTGGACACGGTGTGTTATGGATTGGCTTGTGTCCTCCCAAAATACATGTTGGAATCCTAAGTCTTCCACCTGTGGATGTAAACCTGTTTGGAAATAGGGTTTTCTTTGTTATGTGACTTAGATCACACCCATGTAGGATAGGTTCTAAATCTAATCACTTCTAAGTCATAAAAGGAGCAGATTAGACGCAGAAGCACACACACAAACCATGTGAGGATCGTCTACAAACCAAGGAACGCTGGGCTACCTACAAGGAGAGAATCAACACGTCCTGATTTGGACTCTTAGCCTTCATAACTGTGAGAAAATAAATTTTGTTCCTTAAAGTCATCCACTTGTGGCGTCTGGACTAAGACACAGTGCAATGAGGAGGGGGTGCTAAACTTGGTTTTCTGTTAGAAATGCAGTTCTGGGGGCCCAGGTCATCAAGGGTGCCAAAGGAAGGAGGGAGTGATGTGTGCAGATGGACAGACTTACATTCTAAGACAACATCCCCGGGACAGGGCACCAGAAGGAAGGAGGTACCCAGGGGAATGATCATTTAAGGCAATGCCTCCAAGAGACAGCCGGGGCTCCAGGAGGCAGCTGAGGGCTCTGAGGAGAAGTGAGACTGGAACTTCGGAACAAGATGGAGACCAATGCACCAAATCACCTCAGTGGGAAACCCAGGCGTGTGTGTGAACTGGACCAAACTCTGTCAGGGAAAGATTGGACAGATCCAGCATAAAAGGGCAATCAGAGCACTTAGTAAGTAAGCAGGGAAAAACCTTCTGACCCAGTGGACTGAAAGGACCAGGGAAAACTCGGCTCCCTAAGAAGGGAAGATAGATAATTCAGTCAGCATTTTCCATTATCTCCCTCACCTTTCTCTCTTCAAGGTTAAAATATGAACAATATAAGGATGTAAGTCCAAGTTGTTTTGGGAAAATAGAGAAGTAAATGAAATAGAGAAAGAAATTGTGCCTGACAGGACCGCCCAGATTTGGATCAGCAGAACCTGTCCCTTGGGGTCATTATGGAATTGCTGTATCTCATTGGAAAGTCACTAGCTGTGATTTCAGGGGAACTGTAGGAATAAGACTAAAAAAAAAGTCTGAGTTCTGGTAAAGGGCAAATGTTTCCAGAGGAAAACAGAATGACATTGGAAATTACATGAAGTTCAGCCAGCTTCATGCCTACGCCAGAAAAGATGGTAAAATAAACTTCGATCAATCCACCTTCAGTCAGTGTTGATGGTGCTCAATAGCCCATGTCCAGGGACAGGCCAATGTCCAGCCTTAGAGAAAATAGTAGGTTAATACTCCCTGCTGCAGAAAAGCCGCAAAGTAGAATTCTCTCTTTCACGTCTGAGTGTGCAAACAGTTTAATCTACAATATGAAAGAGGAAAACATTAAACGGAAGATGTGTTCACTCGACAGTCAACTTTTCAAGTTGGGCGGAAGATGTGTTCACTCGACAGTCAACTTTTCAAGTTGGGCTCTACTTTCCAGAAAGTGGATAAATGCTAAGAGGATGGTTTATAAGAGGTTGGGAAGGAAGATGCAGCAAAGACCCCAGGGTGGGTATTAGAGTCTATTCCATGTGTCAAATCCTGGCTCAGATCAGCAGGTTCCAGACTCTGTCAGTCACAAAGCACTTGTTTTCTAAACCAGTTCTCTACTGAAGCCCTTCATCTAGGAGATGGAAGCAAGCTCTCCTGGTTGGAAGGTGCATGTGGGGCAGAGAGGGGAGGCTGTATTTCTCTGCAGTGGGGATGGGGTGGGGAGGACGGTGCTCCATCCACCAGCCTCCCCTTGAAGAACTTGAGCGAGCCCTCCTCAGAACAGAGTTTGAAAAATCACTGGGTTGGGTTAGATAAAGGAATTAAGAATAAGCTTATCGAATTTGATATTGATAACATAGGAGGTAGATTCAGTAATATATGAGGAGACGGGAATGATTTTCCTAAATAATCCTGGACAGTGGGAAAAAGAATTCACTAGACAAAGTACCACTAACTCAGAGTGGCGAGTGCAGGCAGTCACAGACAGGGAACTGGACGCCCCCCACACCACCCCCGCCTCCCTCCCCACCACCAAATACACACTCAAATCAAGGAACTCAAACCAGATGAAGCTGGTAAAGTTCAGTCTTACAGTATATTTCAGCTAACAGAGAAAAAAGGAAAATCTAGGTTCTAGTTAAAAAAGTGTAGATGACTGTTATGGATTGAAGTGTGTCCCCCCCCCAAAAAAATATGTGTTCTAAATCCTAACCACAGTGGTTAAGAGCTCAGCTGCTAACCAAAACGTAGGCAGTTCGAATCCACCAGGTGCTCCTTGGAAACCCTATGGGGCAGTTCTTTTCTGTCCTATAGGGTCACTATGAGTCCGAATCGGCTTGATGGCAACAGGTATAGTGGTTATAATCCTATTTGGGAATGGGGTTTCTTTGTTATGTTAATGAGGCAGCTTTACTGTAGGGTGTATCTTAAATCAATCTCTTTTGAGATAAAAGTGCAGATTAAGCAAGCGGAGATGGGGGAAGACAGATGCCACGTCACATGAAGATCACCAAGGAGCCAAGGAACAGAAGCTTAAAAGAGACAAGGGCATTTCCCCAGAGCCGACAGAGACAGAAAGCCTTCCCCTAGAGCCGGCGCCCTGAAATTGGACTTCCAGCTTCCTAAACTGTGAAAAACTAAATTTCTATTTGTTAAAGCCACCTACTTGTGGTGTTTCTGCTTTAGCAGCACTAGGAAACCAAGACAATGAGTATAACTTTGATCCTGATTTGAATCGGCTAATTAAGAGCCTGAAACAAAAACCAGTAATGATTTTTGCCTCAGTGCATAACTTAGTTAACAGAAGATTCCTTTTGGACAAATATGGCATGATCCCACTTCCATGAAATAGACAAATGTCTAGAGACCAGAGTCAAGTGATGGCTCCCAGAGAAAGAGCGGGCTTAGCTCAGAGCACTGAGTTTCTGTTCATGGTGGTGGAATAGTTTGGAAATGGGTAATGGTGACACTTGTACAGCTTGATGAACGTAAACTACGTCACTTAATTGTGCATGCAGAAATTGTCGAATTGGCAAGTGTTTTGTTAACTATATATTTACCACACTAAAACAATTGAAAAGAAGGGATTCCTTTGGGAGTTCAGCAAAAGAACTCCTAAGAGGCCAGTTTAGCTCTGGTGTGCTTTTATAGCCATGGGATGAAGAAAGCGGACTATCCCTTCAGGAAAAAAAAGCTGGGGGGTGGGGGTGGGGGTCCTGACACAAGCAAGGGCTCCAAGGAGACTGGACCAAGAAAGGCAGGAGCTGACTGAACAGGGAGCAGAAGGGGGTGTGGCCTCCACGCTGTAGGAGAGGCAGGGTGCTGAGATTAGCCCTACTATGCGGTGTAGCCATCGGCCGGGTGCATAGCTCAGCTCGTGCTTCTCACACAGACTTGCTACGAGAGATCTCCACAGGCCCTGCCCCTCTGGGCATCCACTTCCGCACCTGCTCAGGGCGAGGGCTGAACTACACCAGGTGATCCCTAAGGTCCCTTTCAGTTCTGACAAGCAGTCCACCAAGACCTTGGCCGTCAGGTGATTAAACAGTTAACAGACTAAGGAAGGACTCTGTCTGGAGGGTGAGAGAGAAGGGACTTCCTGTCTTTGGAGGTGATATTCAGTCCTTCTAGAAGGAGAACACGGTTCTCACTCCAGAGTGTGTAGAGAGGGAAGGCAGGGTCTGAGCCACTCTAGGGCTGTGGTTCCCATTGAGGGTTGCAGAGGAGCAGAGGGAGGCTCCTGCTGCCCCAAGGACCGAATGCTTTCTGGGGGGGGGGGGGGTGGAGATGGGAGGAAGTGCAGGGAAGGCTTGGTGGGCAAGGCAAAAGGGACCTGAATGTTTTCTACAGCAGATCTGAGCGGCCTGTGGTCTGGTCCCATCGAAGGACACAGTATGCCCAAGAGGAGGCCCTGGAGGACACAGAACAAGGAGTCAGGAGTGCACAGGTCTCGGGTGAACACCAACACCGTGCCTTTCTGGGACCTTGTTCCTCATCTCTATGGTGGGAGCTTGAAATCCAAACTCTCTAAGGTCCCCTCCAGAGCAAAGTCCAGGACCTGAGAACACTGAAGGGTAGTAAGAGAGCTCTTCCACACCCCTTCTTCCAGCAAATGTTTCCTGAGCACTGCTCCTGCCAGGCTTTGTGCTAGGTGCCCTTGCTTTGTCCCACCTGATAGCCAGGGCATGGTCAGAGAGGCAGCAACAGTGTCTTCTTGTTGCCAAGATTTGCAAAGGTTAATTAAATAGCTGAAAAAATAAGGCTCCCACTGACAAACTACAACCCCCTTCAGTCTAGCCTGTGACCCAGCATCATGTACCCACCATCCCAGGCATGACAGCTGGAGTCCTGGGAAGGGCCAACCGCAGTGGCCGGGGGCTCAGGGTATAAGCCGGACTCACCTTCACGCAGGAGTGGATCACGGACACAAACACCACCAAGGTCAGCAGCAGGAAGCAGGTCAGGTAGAAACTCAACATGAACACGGAGCTGGAAGTAGAGAGGAGGCTGAAGCACTTGGGTGGACCCGGCTGAAAAGTGGTGGTGGCGGAGGAGAAGCGGTGTCCAGGTTGTGGGTCCTGTGTGCCCAGCCTCCCAGCTCTAGGGGGGCTCTGCAAGCCGCTGAGAAGGAGGCAGAAGTTGCTCCGTTTCCCCTGAACCCACTGCCCAGTCTTTTCTAGCCCCTGACTTAATGAGGTAGGATGTGCAGACCATTCAGGACTCTCCCCAGTAACAGTCTGTTCTGTCCTTCCCACCTCCTGTCACTTGTTCCTCATCTCTATGGTGGGAGCTTGAAATCAGCGGCAGCCAAGAGCGAAGCCAACAGAGAGCCACGAGACACCAGGTCATTACGTTCCTTGTTTCTTAGCTATCTGAAAACCTGCTTCACCGAGCTTGGAAGGAGCCATTTCAAAAATCACCTGGCTATTTCTTCCTGGTAGTCAGTCACTCTTGGCTTGGTAAATTGCAAAGGCTGGAAACTGCTACCAAAAGCCCCGTCGATTCTGACTCATAGCAACTCTACAGGACAGAGCAGGACTGCCCCATAGGGTTTTAAGGCTGTAATCTTTACCGAAGCAGACTGCCACATTTTTCTCCCGTGGAGTGGCTGGTGGGTTTGAACTGCTGACCTTTTGGTTGGCAGCCGAGTGCTTAACCACTGCACCACCAGGGCTCCTAAAAACTGCTAAGTGGCTCATTAATAGAAATGTGCTTGTCAGCAGCCAGTGGGCCACTCTCTGAGAAGCTGGGGTGATGGGTCCCTTGAGAAGGGCAAAGTCCCTAAACGCTGTCCCCTTCCTGTTGCCAGGCACAGCAACACATCTCGCAGAGTTTTTGCTTTCCTATTCCTGCCTGTTCAAAAAGAAAAATACAAGGTTATCCTCTGGCCCTTCATTTCAGAGGCAGATCACAGGTGATCTTAATGGCTGGGCTGGCCGGGCCAGTGTGGACAGAAATCTGCAAACGAAGAGCTGCAAGTGACTTTCAATCTCCCACTTGCAGCTGGCCTCCTGAGGGCAGGGGCTGGCTGAGGTACAGCAAACCCCTCCACGCCAGCAGGAGACACAGAGGTTCCTTCCCTCTTTCAAGAGTGGCTTCAGTGCCAGGCATTGCCAGCAGGTCACGGGCAACCAAAGGATTGAAAGGGCAGGTGAAGCCCTCTAGGGAGGCATTCAAATAATTCCTTTGTTCCAGCCTTCCCCAGAAGCCAGCACTTAGCTGCCTTAAACAAAAAGCACGGAAGGGAGAAAAATTCTCTTCAGAGGGAAAGAAACCCCTTTAAAGTAGTCTGTCTTTTAAGACTTCCCAAGAGAGGAGACGCAGAGAATGACCTCTGCCAATGCCTTAGCAATGCTGACTGCGGCCAGAGAGGGAATGAAGCCGCTGGAGACAGGCTGGGATAACCCAGGCCCCACTCCATGCTGCAGAAAAGCAGAAGTGGCAAAGAGGCAGGGTGATGCACCCAAGCTAAGGGGACTGTGAGTTACAATGTGACATAAAGTCTAGGGTGCTTGTTTATACCTGTGGCTCCATTTCAATACAGAAAAATGAGATTCTATGCCAATAAGGCACCACCTGTCTGTCAGTTTGTCGTACTGTGGTGTCTGGTGTGTTGCTATGATGCTGGAAGCTCTACCACTGGTATTTCAAATACTAGCAGGGTCACCCATGGTGGACAGGTTTCAGAGGCGTTTCCAGACTGCGACAGACTAGGAAGAAAGGCCTGGTGATCTACTTCCAAAAACTAGCCAGGGAAAATGCTATGGATCACAACCAAATATTGTCCATTATAGTGCGGGAAGATGAGCCTCCTAGGTTGGAAGGCGCTCAAAATACACAGTGGCCGCAACAATGAACTCAAGCATACCAATGATTGTGAAGATGGCGCAGGACTGGGCAACATTTTGTTCTGTTGTACCTGGGATCGCCATGAGTTAGAGCAGACCAATGGCAACTAACAACTGGCCAATAAGGGCCCAGAATCCCTCTGGCTCTGGACAGCCTCACTCAGTGCAGGGAGCAACGGACATCAACTGCATACCCAGGGTGGAGCTGGTTGCCAGCGTATGGCCTTTACCTGTGGTTTCATGACAGAGTCACAACAGTTACAAATATAAAGGACATCTCTTCAACAATAAGTGCCAATAAAAATAAGAGAAGTTGAGTATAAGACACATCGACATCTTGCCCCTCCTGATCTGATGCATTGGCAAGGACAGAATATCATTAACGTGGGATTCTTATCAAAAATGTATAACCTCAATCTAATCATGAGAAAGCATCAGGTAAACCCAAATGGAGACATTCTACAAATTAACTGGCCAGTACTCATCCAAAGTGCCAAGGTCATGAAAGACAAGGAAAGACTGAAGGAGGAACTGTCACAGACTGAAAGAGAAGGAGATACAACAATCAGAAGCCATGTGGGCTCCTGGGTTGGCTCCTGGAACAGAAAAAGTGCATTAGGGGAAAACCGGTGAAATTCGAATAAGGGATGTAGAGTATTGTTCCAATGTGAATTTCCTGGTTTTGATGACTGTACTGTGGCTATGTAAGTAGTTAATATTAGAAGAAGCGGGAGGACAGGTATATGGGAACTCTCTGTACAACTTCTCTGTTAGTCTACAATAAGTTCAAAATCAAAAGTAAAAGGTGTTGGGGTGAGGGGCATTCTTCTAGATTAAATAAGATTTATGAGACACAACCAAATGCAACCAGTGGATCTGGAGTCGATCCTGCCACTTTGGGGACAATTTTGGAAATCTGGTGATGGACTGGGTATTAGATGCCAGAGAGAATCGGTATTAATTTTGTTTGGTGTACCGTAGTCCCCCCTTATCCGTGGTTTCACTTTCCATAGTTTCGGTTACCTGCAGTCAACTGTGGTCACGGTGCTTGTGTTCAAGTAACACTTATTTTACTTAATAATGGCCCCAAAGTGCAAAAGTGGTGATGCTGGCAATTCGGATATGCCAAAGAGAAGCCGTCAAGTGCTTCTATACTATTAATAGTTATTGTTGTTAATCTCTTACTGTGCCTCATTTATAAATTGAACTTTATCATAGGTATGTATGTATAGGACAAAACATAGTATATCTAGCGTTTGGTACTATCTGCAGTTTCAGGCATCCACTGGGGGACTTGGAACATATTCCCTGTGGATAAGGGGGGACCACTGTATAAGGTATTGTGGGTAAGGAGGAAAATGTCCCTAAACCAGAGACGCATATTGAAGTTTTTAGGGGTGAAATGTCCTGGTGTCTAAAATTTGCTTTAAAAAAATCAGAAAAATTAGATGAAATAAGTATTGGAAAATATGAAAAATCGTTACATCTAGGGGATGGGTATACTGGTGTTGATTATACTAATTACTTTTCTGTATATTTGGAATATTATGTAATAAATGTAAAAAAATATGTGTGTGTGTACATATACACATTGTTGTTGCTGGCTGCTGTCAAGTTGGCCTCCAGTTCATGGCAACCCCATGCACAACAGAATAAAACACTGCCCGGTCCTGCGCCACCCCCATGATCGGTTACAAGACCGGACCATGTGATCCATAGGGTTTTCAACTGGCTGATTTTCAGAAGTAGATCACCAGGCCTTTCTTCCTAATATATACCCATAGCTATATACACACACACACACACACACACACACACTGTATTTTTGTGCAAATAACGTATGCGTTATGTGTTTGTTTGCTGGCCAGGCCTTCCCCGCCCCGCCACGAGAGCTATTTTCGTAAGTGCGCTATGCTAATTTGTTTTTTACTGCAACATGTGGAAGAGGATTGGCATGGCAGAACTTGTGAGGGTGCCTCGTGAGATGGAAGGTACAGCCAGCAAATGCAGAGGGCGTGTGTTATTTGTATAAAAATGTGTGTGTGTATTTATATTATACACATATACACACACACATACACACGTAGCAATATATATATACATATATAGCAATTATCTTTCCCTCCAAGCCGTGACTCTAACAAGAGTGACTATTTAACAAACACTTGTTCCCAAAGCCCACTGCCCACTTCAAGGTGGTCCCCATGGAAGCACAGGCCTCCCTCAGCGATGCGGCCAGTCCTCAGAAGAGTTCAGGAGTGTCTCTTTGAGAAAAACATTGAGAACCTGAAACACATTCTCTGAAATGTCCAGAGTAGTGGGAAATCTTTATCTTCTGAAGAGGTATTGATTCTTTTTCAAGAACGAAAGGCCAGGCAGAAACAAGCCTGGTGAATAAGCTGGGTGACTCCATCAGGTAACAGGGGTCTGGGCTGCAAGGAGATGAGGTGATAGCCTGATGAAAACGAGTCTCCCGGACAGCTGAGCAGCCGTGCCCAGTGAGAAGTTTCCCTGGAATGAGCACATGGCCTCCTTCTCGCACAGAAGCGAGATCCCCGGCTTCCCAGTCCCCCCCGGGGCACATTTGGAAACCTCTCAGTGCCTGAGCAAGTTAAACCCAGACTCCCTTCTTTGCTTTCCTCCACGACAAGCCCTCCCGCCCCGGGAGGCCCTGCAGCCAGAGGAGACAGTTCAGGAGGGCCAGGGGTACTTACTGGGGCACGATGGTGATCTGGACGAAGCAGATGAAGAGGAAGACAAGAGAGGCACATGCCACGTAGGCACCAAATCGGTCATCCACCTGCTTGGAGTACTGAGAGGAGACGGACAGGGTGAGCGGGGCGCAGGCCCCAGGCCCGGTCTGCTCCAGCCCGTGCCATCCCAGACATACCTAGTCTCCTGGGGCCGGTCATCTGTGCAGCCTGCTCTCAGGACAGGTAAGCCCCAAGAAACTGCACTAGATTCAGATCACAGGAAGCCAGTCCAAGTCGCCATAAGATGGTGGCAGCAGGGAGGGCAGTTAAAGAGGGACTTGGAATTGGGTCACTTTCGGCAGGCCGGTCACTGTCAGAGTAACTCACAACTATCATGGCTACAAATTACTGAGCACCACCTATATGCTGGGAAACATGCAGAGAGCTTGCAAGCACCGTTGCCCATCCTCACAACAGCCCCGTGAAGCAGGCACAGGGCTTATTTCAGAGATGAGCACTCTGGCTCAGAGAGGTTACGTGACGTGTCCAAAGTCACCAAGTTCATACCTGAGGTCCCAACCCCCAGCCCCAGCTCCTCCCCTGACACTTCTCAGGCGCAATAATGGAGGTCAGTGCGGTTAGAGTCGCACAGAGTGGGTAATTCACAAATCAATTCCATTCACTGCAAAACCAAACCAGCTGCTGTCGAGTTGGTTTTCACTCATGGTAACTCCATGTGTTTCAGAATTGAACTGTGCTTCACAAAGTTTTCGACGGAAGATTTTTCGAAGGTAAATCACCAGGTCTTTCTTTCAAGGTGCCTCTGGGTGGATTCAAACCACCAACCTTTCTTTTAATAGCCAAACAATTAACTGTTTGCGCCACCCAGGGACTCCTTCTTACTGCTGGTAAACGTAGTGGTTACCTTCCTTCAGTATTTGTGCAATCCTAATCAGATGTGCAGAGCCCTGGTGTCACAGTGGTTAAAAGCTCAGCTGCTAACCAAAAGGTCAGCAGTTCGAATCCACCAGGCACCCCTTGGAGACGCTATGGGGTAGTTCTACTCTGTCCTATAGGGTCACTATGAGTCAGAATCGACTCAACGGCAACGGGTTTGGGTTTACTTAGATGTGCTCATTTAATGCTGGCATGAGAGCCCATTTTAACTGCACACTGGGGAGGCCGTGGGATGGGGTGACTGGACCAGGGTCTGGCTCTGGCTCTGTCACCCCGTCACTGAGTGGCCGAGAGCAAGTCCCCAACAACCCTGAGTGTTCGTTTTCTCATTCACAATGTAAGGAGACAATGCAAAAAGACCACGACAGCCCCTTCCAACTTTAATACTTTGAGGTTCCAGAATGACAAAGGCAAGCTGGTCGGCCCATTTTTGGAGAATAATAATACACATAGCACTAGCATTTATTGAACATCTATTACGTGGCGGATACTGTTTCATAAGGATTAACTTGTTTAATCTTCACCATATGAGGTAAGTATGTTAAATTTCCCAGATAAGTAAACTGAGGCACCAAAAAAACCAAATCCACTGCTGTCGAGCTGATTCCGACTCATAGCAACCCTACAGGACAGAGTAGAACTGTCCCATAAGGTTTCCAAGGCTGTAAATCTTTACAGAAGCAGACTGCCACATCTTTCTCCCACAGAGGAGCTGGTGGGTTCGAACCACTGACCTTTTGACTAGCAGCCAAGCTCTTTAACCACTGCACCACCAAGGCCCCTTAACTGAGGTGCAGAAAGGTTAAATAACCGCAGCATTATCCCTTCCAATCAAGGAAATCTCCTTTGAACCCTCATATCCCTGGATCAAGGAGCATCAGAGTTGGAGAAACTGAGGCAGACAGCAGGGGCTTCCTCCACAGTGTTGGAGACAGCAGAGGGAGAGGTCCTGGTTACACCCGGGGCCTCCTCCCCACCCAGGGTGCTGTACCTTCTTCTCTAAGTCAGGCTCCCTGAAGGTCAAGAGGAATTTGCGGACATGCTCAGACCGCAGCCTGTCGATGCTCCTGGCATCAATAGCCCGCCCCAGAAACTCATCCACTTCATCCTCGGGGTTCACACTTTCCTGGGCGTTCCTGGGCAGGAGACAGAGACTCAGACAGGCTGACCACCAGGGGGCGTCATCAGAGGGCTGGCTCTGCCAATGCGCCTGGATTGCTCAGAGACGCCTGGGGCCGCCTAAAATGATGCTAATCAGGATTGAGGGCAGCCAGAAGCTGCGGCCTGTGCTCTCAACTCCTGCACACACATGTAGAAAGCGGCCCATCTCCAACCCACTGTGGAGGGCCTTGGTGACAATACGGCCTTTCTAATTCTACTGGTCACTTCATATTGGCCTGGTTTTTGTACATGGTTGTTAGTTATTATTACAGGTTTAGTTGCTTTTTCTCCTAAAGGTAATAGTCTCTGTTCTTTATTCTCCTGCGATATCACCATCCTGAGATGCAGGCAGGGCTCAAAAGGCAAGACTTCTGCTGCAGGGACAGGGCCCACCTGGTATCTTTAACCAGGATCAGGGCACACTTTGAGAAACAGGTTTCATGATCTTTGGGTGCAGGGCTTGAAAACCCCATTTCTCAGGGAGGAGCCCAGACCTTCGGCAGTGTTTCTGATGGCCCTGAGAGGAGGAAGACATCTCCTCAGGGGCACTGGGCTGTGGTCAGGGCTGGTGACCAACGTGCAAGTTCTGCATGTTCCTGAGGGAGCTGCATGCGTATGTGCACGTGTGTGCACAACACGCACACACATAATGTACCCTGTGTACACATGCACACATAATGCACGTGTGTGTTGTGGCGTTGCACAGTATGAGTTTGTGTGTGCATGCATGTGTGTGTGTGTGTGTGTGTGTGTGTGTAGCAGAGATCATTCGGGAAGTACTGGGTTCTGGGCTGCCCTGGCCTGTCTGGGGGACACTGCCTGACCCTCTATCAGCCATGGTGGGCTCTGTGCACTCCCAGCTAGGACTGTATGTGGGATCGTTTCCATGGAGGGTGGGGAAACCAAGTTATAAGGTAGATTTAGAGATATCCCTCAGACTGGCAGAGCAGGAATTAAAAAGGTCATGTTACTCACTTGTCCTTGGGGTCTTCAAAGCCCTAAAAAAGAGAGAGAAAGAGAGGAGTATAAGAACAGAGAGAACTGAAAACATGGGGGCCTTAGGAGATGGGAGCTGAGGGAGGGGCAGCTCATTTTCTCCCTATAGTTCACTGCAGAGCCTGGACTGCCTGGACGTACAGAGGGCGGTCACCTGCTAGTTATCCATTCCCTCCTTTCTTCTTTGGTCTGGCACACATCACAGGCTTCTTCCTACAGGATAAGCTCTCTGCTAGATGCAGGATGCACTATGATTTCATTTCATCCACTGGAAAAATCCGCTTGACTGAGCTCTTCCAGTCCCCACAGGCCACTTCTTCCCAGAGTCCCCAAAGCTTCTCCTCTCCCTCCTCCGGGACCCTGGGCTTGGAGGGATCCCCAACTCTGCACTTACTCAGATGGAAATAAGATAAACCACAGGCTTCCCAATCCCACACACACGCATGTACACATGTACACTCACTCACAAACACACACACATGAACACATATGCACACATGCACACAAACACACACATGAACACATACGTGCACTCAATGCACACGCATGCCCACTCACACACATGAACACGTGTACACACACATACAGCACACACATGCCCACTCACACACACACTGAACACACAAAATCTGGGAGTTCACAATTTTTGCCCTTAGAAAAACAAAGCTCCTGTTACCTGCAATAGCGTTTCTGGCATCTGGTGTATCTTCCAAGGCTAGAGTTGGTTGGGGACACAGGAAGTAAGGAACCACCTGCCATGATTTTGACTACTATTCTGTTGTTCCTTTACACGGGGCAGAGGTGACAGTGGGAAGAACGCTTACTGTCAGACTCAAAGCCCTACTGACAGTCAATTGATAAAGTACACGAAAGGACAGACATGGGTCAGGTTCTGACTAGTTGTAGCAGAATGGAGCGTTCCCTAAAATGGGAACGGTGTGTGTTATGGATTGAACTCTTCATGCTGAAGTCCTAACCCCTGTACCTGTGAAGGTGGCCTTGTTTGGAAATAGCATTTTCTCTTGTTTTGTGAATGAGGACATACAGGAGTAGGGTGGGTCCTAAACCTAATCCCTTCTGAGTGGTGGTTTATAAAAAGAGCAGAATAGACACAGTGACACACACAGGGGAAAGAAACCATGTGAGGAACTGTCTACAAGCCAAGGAACACCAATGAACGCCTGGGGCTACTGACAAGGAAGGACCTTCCCCTACAGGGGATGCCCTGATTTGGACTTCTAGCCTCCAAAACAGTGAGACAATAAATTCCTGTTCTTTAAAGCCTCCCACTTGTGATATTGTTGTTACAGCAGCACTAGGAAACTAAGACAGGGTGGATTCCGGGGAGACATTGAAACAGACACGGGTCCCCCGTGGCATCAAGGTGGCTCTCTCTATCTCCCAGCTCAGGGCTCCCAAGACCCGCGCAGCCACTAGTGGCACATCCAAGTGTACAGCTGTGGGCTTTGAGCCCCTCCCACACTCCCATCCTCTGCCCAGCTCATCCTGGGAGTTGTCTGCTCAGGAAAGCCTGACCCCTCTCCTTACCCTCGGAGAATTGCCAGCCCTCCTCCCAGGTCCATCCCACTTTGCTGTCCCAGTCCTAGGTGGGAGGAGCTGGTGTCTTCTTCCTCTGGGACTTCCTGTTCCCTGCCTGCCCTTACCACGGACCCAGGGTGTGCTCAGATTAAGTGGCTTCTCTGTCCTGGGGGCAGTCTCATCCCTGATGTCCCCAGGACCCCTCAGAGCATGACTGGGTCACTGAGGGCTCCCTGCAAAACACCAGGAGGCTCTGGCCCACTAAATTCCATTACATGAACCAGCAACCATTTTACTGTGGAACTGAGATCCACTGAGCCTTATACATCTGCTGCTCTAAACAGTTCACAAATACACCTGAACCGTTTTTAATAAACTTGTTTCTGATTGTCTCTCGTGCTCCTTTGGTCAGCTGCTGGCACCGGAGTTGGGAGCCCAGTTTTTCCTCTGGTGCTGAGCAGGAAGCAGGGTCCACACTAACCATGCTGGATTCCATGTTAGTGTGGACAGCCCAGCACCAGGCTGGGGTGGTGAACTGATAGCAGGTCCATAAACCACGGCAGAAGGGTAATTAAGAACACAGTCAATAGACTGGGCTCAAATCTCAGTCCCACCACAAACTTACTAGTCCTAGGACAATGATCAAGTTACTTAACCATTCCCAGCCAGGCTAGGAGGACCATCAGATGGGTTCCTGCAGTTTGGGCCTCAGCACTTTCGGGGGAACAGCCCAGCTCAGGGTTCTTCATGGCTCTTGGTTCCTCCCTCTTGGACTTAAAGTAAAAGGAGAGACTGTGGTGCTTCAGCTCATCCATACTGCAGGTGCCAGGGGTGATGTTAGCTCCCCTTTAAGCTCAGGTTTGCACACCTTGCCCTGGAGAGGCTACTTGTCTTCCCCAGGCAGTTGGGCCTCATCAGAATGTAAACCTTTCCAGCATGTGGTTAGATGAGTCAGAAGCTCCCCCACACTTCCATGGTTAGCCTTTTCATTAACAAATAACCTTAAAGACCTTAAAACACTCATGCACAAACAAGCCAGCATTGCTAATCATTAAGTTTTAAAAGCGGAGTAAAAGTTGGAACAAAATTTAAAGGATAAACCGCTGCCTGTGTTAGTGCCTTTCTAACTGCTTTCAGTCACTGCTTTATCCGATTTCAAACCCTTGACTCCATCTTCAGTGAAAAGGTTTTTTTTAAACTCACCTGGATGTTGGCAAGTCAGGTAAAAGTTCTCCTGTACATTTTTCTCAAAGGTTTCAGGTAAATTTAATGGCAAAGGCCCATGGCACGCCTGGCAGCTGTTGGAAGCTGTCCTGGTCCCCCAGCCCAGGCCGGGTGGGGCCAGGAGTCTACTTTGGTGCCAGCTCCTCGGATGACACTGTGCCCCACTGGGATGGGGAGCCTCTTCTCCCACAGGCTGCTACAGATGCCCTCCATGGCCCTGATCTTCTGAACACTTCCCATCCCCACTGGGTGAAGCAATAACCACTCAGCTCGTATCCACAGAGGAGACTTCCCAGCAGCCAGTCTCCCCCAGGACTGTCCTTTCCCCAATTACAGCCCGTTTGTTAATTCTTCCAAGTTCCTTACCCTGACAATGATTAATACTTCTGCCAAACCAGTGCTTATAGTCCAAACTGTCTCCTTTGAGACTCTGAAATAGTTTCCACTTATACCAAGTAGCACTTTTTAAAAAATTTCCAAGAATTTTAAACAGAAAAAGTGGTTGTCCGCTGGGGTTTCCTGCTCGCTGGTTACTCTCTCATCACCTCTTGGCCTCCTTCCCACCCTCATCTTTTTCCTCCCGGCTCTCCAGCATCTCTGTGTCTTCCTGTTCCTCTTTTCCTCTTTCCTTCCTCTTTGCTCATCTGCCCTCAATCTTCCCCTCTCTCCCCTCACCCCCTTTCCTCCTTGACCATCCTGGTGATGTGGGTACAGAGACTGCAGTTGACCACTTCAGGAAGAGGAGGACGGGGTGGGGGGTCTCCCAACTGCTCTCTGCTTTGGGAAGGCCCTTGGGGAAGGGAGCAGTGGTTGGAAGCCCTTGATGGCACAGACAGGTCTCTGGACATGGAAGTTCAGGACAGGTCTATGGACATCCAAGTTCAGGACAGGTCTCAGGACATCCAAGTTCAAAGCCTGGATGGCAGACCCGGCCACTCCAACTCTGCTCCTTTATGATACTGGTGTTCCATGACTTGTTTCTCTACCATCAAAATTTTAAATGGAGGTCTTAACTCTATTTTTTTTCTACCATACAGTTTCCTTAAACCTTTGTCATCTGCTACTTATTACCTAAAAAGGAGCAGAGTACCTGGATCCTGGCTGTTGTCTGACTCAGTTGGACTCCCATGGCCTCTATCCTTAATCCCAACTTGAACCTACTCTGATGCACAGACTCCAAACTTCAGGATCCTGGTGCTGGTATGGCCCACTTTATTCCCTACCCCAGTTCTGTGGGAACAAAGTTCCTGCACCTCTACCCTCCTCACCCTTCCTGGAGGAAACATGGCAGCCCTGGAATAGATGAGTGTGCCCAAGACACGGAAGCCTAGCTCGCAGGCCAAAATCAAACACTGCTACTGTATCCTGACTTCTTCCATCCCTCTTCCTCTTCTTCCTTCCCCCTGAATTCATCTATCATCTGAGTTTCCATGGGAACAACCCAGGTGTGTGCTGTGACAGCTGAGGGTATCTGTCCCCCAAGACAGGCAGGGCCCTGTGAGATGGCAGTAACACCCCCCCACCATGGCCTCCACTCATTCACCTGTATTCGCCCACTGGAAGGCTGGAATTAGCGGGGTGGGGTGGGGTGGGTGGGTCTCAACACAGAGCACAAAGTGGGCCATCATCTGGCCCTTTCCAAAAAGCACTAGGATGGTTTCTGGGAACCTGAGCTAAAAGATATGGTTTCAATTGCCTGGAAAATGCAGTAGGTGCTGGAAGAGGGTCTGGCTAGCTTGTGCCCATCCAATTCCCAAGGGCCTCACTAGACACTGTTGGGAGAAAGCTGGAGGCTCTAGCTGGACCCCGAGTCCAGCCAGATAGGCCTGCTTCCAGCCTATGCCAGCAAGCTCTGCCAAGAGGGAGGGAGGAAGAGGCCTTGCTGCTCTCTTCCTAAGCCAAATTAGGCATGCCCAGAGACAGTGTGGCTCATGGAAAGAGCCTGGGGCCAGAAGTCAGCGGTTCTGGCTCCTAGTCCAAAGTTAGGGTGGGCTGCCCTGCCAACTTTTCCTTCTATGAATCTCCATATTCCTTCAGGCAACAGGAGGGACCTGGCCCAGCCTTCAAAGCCACAGAAAGGTTTAGCCCTGGAGAATGCTGGCTGCACACCCACCCCGCTGGCCACTCACCATCCGCTTCATCTCCTTGGAGACCTGATTGCCTCCCAGGTGGTTGTAGAAGGGGCGCTCGGCCCCCCAGTGCGGCGGGTTATGCCCAATGGAGTTGGTCCTCTGGCGATTCATTCTGGCAATCATGACCTTCTCTTCTTTCTAGAGAACAACACAGAAGCACCAGCTTGTGGGCAAAGGCTCATCAGATAAGCCCAAGTGGACAGTTTCTCATTCCTCCCAGGAACAAGGTGCCTGGTCAGGTGAGCGACGAAGGCAACCCCTCTCTTCTCCCCACAGACCTGGAGCCCAGAGGTCTGCTAAGATCCCGGACTTCCTCGAAGCAAGCATCCTAAAGCCCCCAAACTCCCTAACTCCATCCCTGGCTGGCCCAGGTGGGAGCAACAGAACAAGGTGGTGAGAGCTTGTTTCGTGAGATGGCAGTGGCGCCTGGGAACACCTGTCATCAGCATGGAATTCTCCCTACAAGCTTGACCACAAGCTTCTGTCCCTGGCTCCTCGTGTCCTTCTTCCCCTGGATGGCCTCAGTTCCCAAAGGCTGCCAGCAGGAGTGAAGTTCTGTGCTTCCTCTCCCGGGGGGGTCAGCGGGGGCTGAGCCCCACCTCTGCTCTCCCCGGCAGCCAGGCCAGCTCGAGCCTGAGCCTCCACATTGGTTACTGCCAAGCTGTGGTGTCACATCAGGCTCTGCTCATGGAAGACAGGGCTCAGTGCAGGGACAGGCTCTGCCCACAGCCTCAGGGTGGTCAAAGCCCAGGTCTGAAGGTGCCCAGGGCAGTGACAGAGATGAAGACACCTGGGATTCCAGTCTCTACTCAATCCAAAATAGGTGTGGCCCAGCAGAGAGGGCACTGGGAGAGGCCCTTGCTCCCTTGAGGGCAGCTTCCAAAGAGATTTAGGTCTTTCAAATTATTTAGGTTCAAGGGCTGATGCACGTTGTACAAATGCACAAACAGAGACTCAGCTAGCCACCTATGTGCCAACACTCCCCAGTATCTATTATCTGTCTGTCTGTCTATCCATCCATCCAAATGGGAGCAATAGGTGGGGAGTTGGAGAGGCTCTGAGACCTGAGGCAGGCAGACTTCCCCTCAACTCTCTTCCTGGGGAGGGGAGCCCAACAGATACGGTGATGCAGGGGTGTGTGTGTGGGAGGGTCACTTTCTCTTTCTGTCCCCTTTTCATCCTTTCCGGAGCGCATGTCATGTTGAAGTAACCAAGATTCAGAGAACCCAGAAGAAAGGGTGATCCCGCAGCCTGGCTAGGGTAGAAGGTGGGCGGGATGCCTTGTAAGTCAGGAGCAGGGAGGGGGTGTACGCCAGGAAAGGGCCTGGGGGGATTTCGGGTCATTTACAATTTCACCAAATAACAAGTAAATGTTTAAAAATGGGTCAATTAACCAAAGTTTATTAGTGGTTACCAGGGCTGGGAGGGCTTAGGGGGGCACTGAGTTTCTGTTAACAGTGGTGGAATCATTTGGAAATGAATAGCGGTGATATTTCTACAACACAATGAACGTCGTCCATGTCACTGAACTGCACATGTAAAAAATCGTTGAATTGGCAAATGTTTTGCTGTATATATTTTTACCACACACAGAGAATGCGTCGATGAAGCCATGCGAAGCTCTCCCCAAAGCACCCAGGGTCCTCCCGTCCTTCTCCCCTGCCATCTGTGAGAGGCCTGACCCAGCTCCCTCAAACAGCCCCTCCAGCCAGGAGCCATCTCCCGGGTCCTGGGACAGGCCAAGGTGCCCTCTGATGTCCCTCTAGGGGTGGGGAACTGCCCCTAAACGCCGACTTTAAAAATCTATCATTGCTGTCATCCAAGACTTTCTCTGAACTTTCCTCACTGCTTAATTATGTCTTTAGTCTAACTTCTTAGGAGAGAAACCGGGAGGCTTTTCTCTATCCAAGGGCACTGACCAACAGAGAACGTCAACAGCAATATTCATGAGTGAAAGGCTTTTTAATTTAGGGAGAAATGTAAAATATTCTCTTCATTTGCTTTAAAAATTAAGAACATGGAACATGACACTATTAAAAATAGAACACTGAAGTCAGCTAATAATTCAGTTTTATATTTTGGCAAGTTTGGGCTGAGACTAAAGGAGTAGATGAAAGAGAAGAGACAGTGGAGTGGGGGACAGAGGTTCAAGAAACAAAGATATATAAGAACGTGCAGAGATGCACATTGAGTTTGGAGAGGGGACAAGTATCTACTTAGCAAAAGGCAAAGAAAAGGAGAGAGATAGAGATAAAATATATGGTACACACAATTTCCTTGATGCTTCAGTTCTACCTTGTGGCCTTCTGATATATTGTTGCTAATTTCTTTGATACCTGTTGCATTTTTGCAACAGAAGCCAAATGAAAATGTTTCGTCTGCCATCAGCCTTTGCAAAGCCTCTCTAACCCTGGAGACCTTCCCAAGATACAGGAACCACAACTGCATATGGAATACACAACTTTACTCAAGGAAAGGGAAGAAGAGAAGTCGGCAGCAGGCTAAGGAAATGCTCCTCCCCCAAAGAATGGTGCCCAGCTCCCCAGCCCCTGCCCACGGACCCGCTTCTGAGTGCAGCGCAGGATGAGGAAGGTCTCGATACTGTGCTCCTTGAGGTAGGCATTGCGCTCGCCCCCACAGCCCGGCTCCACCTCATAGTCTCCATTCAGGTAGTTGAGTGTGGCCTTGGTGATGTGTATGCGTCTACAGTGGAGAAGGAAACAGGGTGGGGAGGGCAGAGAGTGGAAATTCAGAACTTCAGCTCCTATACAAAACCCACCCCACACTCAACCACAGCTCAAATCCCTGGGCCCCAAACTCCTGCTGAAATGCTGATACCAATTTCCAGCTCAACCTCAGTGGACCCTACCCCAACCCATATCCCTCCTCGCCTGCCCAGGAGAACACTGCCTCCAGTCTTAGGAACACGGCCGCTGGCTCCTGCTCAGAAGGCAGCAATAGCTCTCACTGCTTGCAGGGCTGAGGGCCTGGCATCCACACCCCTCTTAACACGGGCACTGCTTCTCTTGTTGTTAGTCGCTGTCAAGTCAATTCCAACTCATGGCGACCCCATGTGTGCAGAGTGGAACTGCTCCACAGGGTTTTCAAGGCTGTGACCTTTCAGAAGCAGATCTCCAGGCCTGACTTCTTAGACGCCTCTGAGTGGGTTCGAACTGCCAGCCCTTTGGCTAGTAATCAAGTGCTTTAATTGTTGGTGCCACCCAGGTACTCCTGGTTTTCTTACTGGTCCTTAAAAGGCCATCTGCTCTACTTCCATTCTTAGGAAACTCGGTGTTTTCCCCTACCTGCACCTCTCCTCGCTGAGTTTTTTCTTCTCGGCTCTGCACACTCTCCCCACCCTCACCTCTCCAAATCCTCCCCAGCCCTCCAGGCCAGCTCACACTCTACCTCCTTTATGTCCTGGCCACCCCAGAAATTATCAGAGGTTCCTTCCTCCCCTAGAACTCTACGACACCTGTCAAATCTCACAAGCCACATTTGTTCGTGCAAGTATCCTCTGCACCCAGGCAAAGGCTCCAGGAAAGCCGAGACTATGCCCCCCGCACCTGGCCTCTCCCACCACATCCTGCCCACGGTGTGGTGTGAATAATTGTTAAACAGAGGAATTTCTACTCAAACTCTGCCAACACCAGCCCCCGGGTGCCAGCTACCCCACCTCCTGCCCCAGCCCCACCTCCTCCAGACAGTTCCCTGGGGGGCTGAGTGGAAGCTGAGTCTGGGCTCTGCTGCCAGGCCCAGGTGGGCTGGGCTCACTCACCCCGCCTTGCCTCCAGCCTCCATGTGGTTGGCCAGCGTGACGTCGTTAGACCAGACGTCGAACTGCCACTTCCTGAGCCCAAGGACACCGCAGTGTACTCGCCCGCTGTGAATTCCCACGCGCATGTTCACGTTCACCCCAGTCACCTCCCGGACCAACCTGGGGATGGAGCAGGGGTAAGGCTGGGAGAGGGTCAGGGCCAGGCACGCCGTGTGGGGGTGAGGCTGGAAGTCTGTGGGCGGGGAGGAGCATCGGAAGATGCAGGGTCAGAGAGGCATTCCTCTTTTCTTTCCAGCCCAGCCCAAATACTGAGTCGGAGACTGTCCACCACAAGGTGGCTGCTGCTGGCAGCACAGGGCTGGGGGCGGTGGGGGGCCGCAGGTGCTATGTCCTGGCCCTTGGCACTGTAACTGTGAGAGGCGCTGTTTCCCAGCCTGGCCACAAGGTGGCGAGGTGCCTGCACACTAAAACCCAGAGCGCCACTCTGGCCACCACTACCCTCTGTCCATTAAATTGTGCTCAGAAAATGCAAACACACTTCAGTGCAGACTTGAACCAAACAGGGAAGTTACAGCCACTGCCAACCCCCTTCAGGTAATGCTCTTGTGGGTAAGACAGAAATGGCTTTGGGATTATCTGGCTATTGCATTTATCCACACTGCTGCTCCCTGGACATTGGCAAATAATGGAGAAAGTTAACTGAGTTTCCAGAGAGGACATATGTCCTCCTCAGAATGAAGGAAAGCCGGGCAGGTGCCCTAGAAGACAGAGTCAATCCTTGCCACATGTACCATATTCTTAGGGAACCCCAGTAGCGGGGTCAGGCCCTCCGTGCTTAGTTATAACCTCTTGTGCTGGAGAGTAGTCAGGCGGGGTAGGGAGGAAGCTATACGCCCCCAGGTATGTGTCTGGGGCTCCCTAGAATCTGCTCAGGGCCTGGGGAAGAGGGAGTAGGTGCTCTAGGGGTACGTACACAGTTTGCACTCTTTAGGGACTGGGCCTTCCCAACACCCCGGAGATGGGCCCACTCACCCTTGAGGAGCGGAACCCCCACACAGGCCCCCTGCCCTCCACCCCACCCATCAGTGAGAGGCTGACCTTGCAGGGAAGATTTACACCACCCATCATTTCTCTAGTCCTCAGTCAGATCTGCAAACGTATTTACTTGAGCTGTTCCTTCCATCCACAATGCCTTTGACCACTTACTTAGGTTGATGAAATCTCATTCTATTTTCCTGGCTTAACTCCAGGGTCACCTCCTTATGAAGCCTCTCTTGATTCCCCTCAATTGGAATCAATTGCTCCCTCCTTGAACCTCCCACATTGCTTTGCTTCTCTTACCTTGTCCATCCACACGGCATACTTTGTATTGGAGAATGGGAATACCAGCCTTTCTCCCTAACGGACTCTGGGTTTCTGAGGATGGGGCCTGACTGTCTACCCCTGGCATGCAGTGGGCACTGGTGAAGCTGTCAAATTGAACTGAGCCAAACTGAATGGACCCAGTTACCTCCCTATCCAGCTACTCTGACCTCTGCCCCCTGCCCAGGCTAATTCTAAAGTCCAACGTTACTGAACCTGGATCCACTCTTGGACTCACCCCACTGTCTCACGTATATGTTTGGATTATCCATGTTTTTCAGTGACCAGGTCTCCTTCCATGACCAGCTGTGATCAAGAAGTGGCCAAACGATTCTTTTTACTATTGCCCACAGGAGGGATGGATTCTCTTAAAACGGAAACACCTGGCTTGAATGCACCTAAAAAACCAGTTGCCAAGTTGAGTCACTTCCAACTCATGGCGACCCGACACGTTACAGAGCAGAACTGCTCCACAGGGTTTTCTTGGCTGTGATCTTTAAGGGAGCAGACAGCCAGGACTTACTTTTGTGATGCCACTGGGTGGGTTCGAACCACCAACCTTTAGGTTAGCAGCCCACTGCAAACCGCTTGCACCACCCACCTAGTAGTGTTACCCTGGGAGTTGTTTAACCCCTCTGAGTCCAACGTTCCTATCTGGGAAGAAATGGGGCCAGTGGGTTCTGCACCATGCTGGGTGGCTGTGAGAAGGCAGGAGGTCACGAGCCACACGCAAGAATGCCAGCTTCTCCTGGAGAGCTGAACCCGCGCCCTCCTGCAGGCCATGAGTCTGCACAGCTCTCTCTTCCTGCAGGACGTGCTCCTCTGGGAAAAGCTGCTCAGGCTGGTGCAGGTAGCAGGAAAGGCATGAAGCCCGGGGTGCTAATCAACCCCCAGACTTGGCTGGGTGGTCCGTGGGAGACAGCTTGGCCCCATGTTTCCCTGCCTCCATCGGGCCAGCCGGGCGGGCACCGTCCCCCTGGAGCCGGGCACTTACGAGATGGCCTCTATCATGTCCACGCCCATCTCTACGCAGCAGTGGGCGTGGTCGGCCCTCGCCTCAGGCAGCCCAGAGACGCAGTAGTAACAATCCCCCAGGATCTTAATACGTAAACAGTGATTCTCCTGGAAAGCAAATTCATTTAAAAAATTAAAATAGTAGGAAAGAGGAGTGGGAGGGAAAGAAGCAGGAAGCAAACAGATTCACCCTGTGCCTGGAATAACTTGCCTTTTAGGGCAGTGAGCACAGACCCAGTGCCAGGACGCAGCCTGATTCCGGCCAGCTGGCTTATCAGGGGGCATGAAGGAGGGAGGGGTGGGATTCAGAGAGGCATTCCAGCCTCCCCAGGCTCAGCAACTCACTTTGAATGACCCACTGCTGAGGCCCAGGAAGAATTTAGTTGGTCCACTGAGGTTCAACAAGTAGGGCAGACTTGTCAGCTTACGAAAGCCCCACACCTGAGTGTGAGTGCCCCCCCCCCCCCGCTCCCAATCCCACTACAAGGCCCTGGAAGTATGCTGCCCCTGGCCGAAGACTCTATGAACGGTTTTCTTCTTCTCTTTTTTTTTACCAAAGCAATGAAGGAAACATGAGCCTTAACCACAAGCTTACCTGACCCTCAGCATTAGGCCTGTCTGAGATTTTTATCAAGAATAGTTTTGCTAAACCAGCAAGCACGTGTGTGTTAAGAGACCAGCAGAGCTTCCTCAGGTACCTGCCCGCTGTGGCTGCTGGGCAGCAGACGCAGCAGGGGCACCCTGGCAGGCCACGGTCCGTAACTGGGATTGAGATGGGATACAATTAATCATCATTTACGAGCTGTTCAAATCTGGCTCCCAGAAGCTACTTCACAAAGCCGGGGCCCTGGGACTCAAGTGTCCAGTGGCATGGACTCTTATGTGAGGCCCATTCGATGCCCTGGTGCCAAGCAGGTAACTGTTCACCTCATTTGTGCTCAGTAATGAAAGCAGTTAGTGAGGTGTGAGCTCACCATCTGATGCCCCCAGTGGCCCTGGCACCGGCTGCGAGCAGCACCAGCACCTTGTCAACAATCTGGCCTAGTGTCCTGGGAGGGCAAAGGTGAACATGTTCGCATGTTGGTGGAAATTGCAACAAATGGCCGTTTGTGTATAACCACTCTGCAAGGGCCCCGAGCTTCACCCGGAACCACAGGAGGGCAAGAAAGACACTAGGGACCTAACGGATGGATGTGCTGTTCACCACAGCCTGCTGTAGGCTGTTACTTCCAATTTGTCCCAAAGTTGAACAGTTTTCTTTCTGGAAGCCTCAGTGGCTGCCACATGGCTGGGGATTCACTCATCCTCTAATCACTCCAGCCGAACCTCATCAGCAAACCAGGTCTCTGGCACCCAGTCTTCCCTCAGCCAAACAGAAATTACCCTGCGGTCTGGACAGTACCACCTGCATGCCTCGCCACCCGCTTCCACTGATGTGTGGTGTGGAAGGCTCACCCACTCTCCCACGTGACTGGGGCTGACATGGACACGTGCACACACACCCACACCTGGGTGGCCCCCTTTGCCCATGCTTGGTTCCCAACAGCGGGCTCCCCCAGCAGGGCACACCTGGCAGAGTGTCCATCCCTGGGGCTGGCTCAGTGGGCCCTTCACCACAGTGCCCACCCTCTGGAGGCTCAGGCACATGGGCGCCCGACGGCAGTGGGCAGGCGACTCACCGCGGCCAGCTTGTCGAAGCGGGCGAAGAGCTCGTTGAGGGTCATGACCAGCTCCTGCGCGGTGCACTGGGACGCCAGGCTGGTGAAGCCTTCGATGTCAGCAAACAGGATGCTGAGGAGACGGGGGAGGAGAGAGCCCCGTGAGGGAGGAGAGACAGGGGGTGGATCCAGGGGATGGATCCAGGGCTCAGCCTGGTGCTCTTCGACCTCAGGAGGGCTGCCGGCCAGCAAGAGTCCTGGGGAGCCCCAAAGGGCTCCTTGGTGGGCTATAAAGAGGCCTTGCACTGCATGCAGAGTAGAAGACACCGGCCCCTCTGCTGGCTGGGATGCACTGATCCAGACCTCCACTCACCAGTATCTTTCTTGCCCTAACTGCGCCCTCACCCTCGCCCCAGAGGAAAGGAGGGAGAAGGGGATGGGAGGCCTGGGAGTGTGTCTGCCTGAGGTGACCACAGACAGGGGATGACTAGGACCGGAACCCAGGCCCCCCAATTC